>CM042687.1:124268446-129754260 GCA_023614405.1 Avena insularis | reverse complement strand
AAAACTAATCCCGAAGGTAAAACTAAGGAGAGCGTCGACGCCATCACATCAACTCTTGATCCGCTGCCAACGCCAAGATCGTCACCTCATCCTCGCAGTCATTTCAGCCGTCTATTCGTAGCTGCTTCGAGTTACAAATATTAGCAACCGAACCAAAGATCAAATACCCAGCACTACAACGAGGGCTAGTAAGGAAAACATCAATAACATGTATATCAAATATACCTTTGATGGTGCCAGCCTTCTTGTCCGCTAAGTACTTGGACGATTCGCTTCCATGACCCTTGTCCTTGCAATAGAAGCACTGGTGTCCGGCTTAGGACCAGACTTGAGATTCTTCTCGGCGAGGCAACGCTTGCCGCCGCTTTTCTTGAAGGGCTTCTTTGCACCCTTACCTTTCTTAAAGGAGGGCTTGTTGACCATCAACACATGATTATCCTTCTTGATGTCCACCTCTGCAGCCTTCAGCTTTGCGAAGAGCTCAGTGATCGTATCAGTGGAACCAATCTGATTATGAGTCACTACAAAACTTTTGTAGCTGGGAGGGAGTGATTGCAGAACCCTGTCAATCTTGAGCTCCTCTGGAATCTTGCAGTCCAGTTGCTCAAGGCGTTGAGTGTAGCCCGACATCTTAATGGCATGCTCACTAACGGAACTCCCTTCCTCCATCTTGCAGTTAAAGAACTTCTCGGAGATCTCATATCTCTCAGAACGGGCCTGAGTCTGAAACATGGTTTTCAGCTCTTTGAGAATCTCAAAGGGCCCGGGATAGTTTTCAAAACGATTTTGAAGTTCTGGTTCCATAGCAAACAACATGGTGCTCTTAATCACACCATAATCATCTTTGCGCGACTGATAGACAGCTTTCTCATCAGCCGGCGCAGTTGCAGCGGGGGGGTTACCTAACGCTTTCTCAAGGACATAATCCTTTTGACCGCCAGAGAGAATGATTTTCAGATTGCGGAACCAGTTGGTGAAGTTAGACCCATTGTTCTTAAGCTTTTCTTTCTCGGCAAAAACGTTGAAGTTGAAGTTGGACTTAGCCATGTGATCTACAATATTTGCAAGTACAAATTAGACTATGTTCATGATAACTAGTTCAACTTTTAATCAAATTACTAGATGAACTCCCACTAAATTCAATATCCCTCAAGTTGTTTAGTGAACATGATCCAAATTCACCACACCTAATCCGATCTTCACGAGAAGAGATGTGGTTTCAATGGTGGACAACGAAGTGTCGATCATATCATTCATATGACTCATGCTTAACCTTTCGGTTCATGTGTTCCGAGGCCATGTCTGTACATGCTAGGCTCGTCAAGTTAGACCCAAGTATTTCCGCGTGTGCAAAACTGGCTTGCACCCGTTGTATGTGAGCGTAGAGTCTATAGCACCCGATCATCACGTGATGCTTGGACACGACGAACTTTCATAGCGGTGCATACATCGGGAGAACACAGTTTTATCTTGATCTTTAAGTGAGGAATCATCTTATAATGCTACCGTCGCGATCTAAGCATAATAAGATACATAAAAGGATAAACATCACATGCATATAACTTTATGTGACATGGTATAGCCAATCTTCACGCAATGATCTCCATCTTGTGCGTTCCTGCATGATCTCCATCACTTCACCATGATTGACTCCAAGACGAATAGCAACTACAACTATTGATAACTACTTAGATATAAAGTAAATCTATTAAATGTATTATAAGAAGTTGACTCGCTGGTCATACAAAATTATAAAGACAACCATATGGCTCGCCGGTTGTGTACTCATCGACATGCAAGTCGTGAAACATTACAAAACATGATCATCGCATACAATATACACATCACATCTTGGGCCATACCATATCACAGAAAACACTCGCAAAAACAAGTTAGACGCCTCTACTTTGTTGTTGCATGTTTTACGTGGCTTATGGGAGTAGATGCTAAGAACGATTCTTACCTATGGAAAGCCACAACGGTGATATTATGGTTGCCAAACTCCGTGTTAATCCCATGACAACTATAGTGAGAGAAACCGACATCCACCACCGCATGTATGGTACAAGCCACACGCCAAGTGCGGAGCCGGTCTCGCTAACGACGTCGCAGAAGGTTGGCCTGGACCGCTTCAATCTCACTATCCCGCCATAAGAAGAACACAAACAAGAGGCTTGCAACAGAACATCAACGCCCACAACAACCATGTTGCGTTCTACTCGTGAAACACATCTACGCAGATCTAGCTCGATACCACTCAAGGGTTTCAGCATAGTAAATCAAAATTTTCTACGGAAGCTTAACAGAGGGAAAGCCAAGATCTAATCTAGGAGATGCAAACAACGAGAGAGATTGGATTAGATCTTCATACCCTTGAAGATTCGCGACAACGGAACGCTCATTTAACATGGGTGATGTAGTCGATCGCTTCTCCTCCTCGCGATCCGATCCGATCTAGCACCACAAGTGGCGGTGCCTCCGTGAGATGCACACGCAGCACACTCGACGTCTCCTCCTTCCTCGGACCAGCAAGTAGGGTGGAGAGATAGATTGGATCTACAACACGACGGCGTGGTGTATATGGTGGAGAATTTCTGCAGCAGGGCTTCGCCTACAAACAGTCGGGAGGGAGAGAGGAGGGCAGCATGGCAACTAGGGTTTGGAGGAAGGTGTAGATTGGGGGGAGGGGGCGCACCAGCCCTCTATATATAGAGGGGGGGTGCGGCCAGCCCTTGCCCATCCTCCAAGCCTATCTCTAGTTTAAACGATTTAAACTCTCCCTTCTAGAAACCCTATCTTATCTCTAGTTTAAACGATTTAAACTTATCTAGAATCGGCTGGGCCCTATGGGGCCTTGTGCCCCTGGCCCAATGCGGCCAGGAAACTCCCTTATAGGCCCATGCCCCTTCCCGGATGGTGGGGCCACGTTGATCCCCTTCCGGAAGGTTCTAGAAGCTTTCGGTACAATACCGATTAATCCGGAACAATTCTGAACTCCAAAAACTGCACTGCCTTATATGAATCTTATTCTCTGGACCACTCCGGAACCTCTCGTGATGTCCCGGATCCCATCCGAGACTCCGAACAAAAATTCATAAACCCATTATCCAATCTATCCTAGCGTCGAGACACGTTAAGTGTGTGACCCTACGGGTTCGAGAATATGTAGACATGATCTTCTATCAATAATCAACAGCGGGGTCTGGGCACCCATATTGACTCCCACACATTCATCGATGATCATATCGGATGAACCACGATGCCAGGATTCAATCAATCCCATATATATATTCCCTTCTTCGTGCGATCTTTTACTTTCCCGAGATTCGATCGTCGGTACCGTCTTACCTAGTTCAATCTCGTTCACAAAGTACTTTACTTGTTCCGTAATCCGATATCACTTTGTGATTAACTCCTTAACCACATGCTTGCAAGCGTGTTGATATCGACACTGAGTGGGCCCAAGTATATCTCTCCGACTTGGGAGGGACAAATCCCATCTCGATACATACAACCCAATGATACTTTCCGATCACCGAGAGACACCTTTATGATCACCCTCTCATAGGATGACGTTTGATGACCTCAAAGCTTTCTTCCGATACCAGGGAGTTGCATTATCTCATGGTCTTAGGAATACAATATTTGACATAGGAAAAGCTTCGCAAAGATGTACACAATGACACGATCTAATTGCTTCTTAGTTTGGTTACATCCATCATATCATTCTCCCAATGATATGATCTCATTATCAATTGACAACTCATGTCTATGGTTAGGAAACCTTAACCATCATTGATCAATGAGCTAGTCCATAGAGGCGTACTAGGGACACGGTGTTGTTCACAGACCACACAAGTATTAATGTTTCCGCTTAATACAATTCTAGCATGGAATATAAACTTTATCATGAACAAGAATTATAATAATAACATCTTTATTATTGCCTCTAGGGCATAATTCCAACACCTTAGAGCGCGGCGGAGCTCAAGGCGTCATCGGCGAGGCACAGGGTGGCCAGGGACGGTGGGATCATCAGAGATAGGGTTTCGGGTCTGTGAGGGGAATAGGAGTGAGGGGTCGCTGGAGAGGGGGAGAGTGGATGAGGGTGACGGGGACATGGCCGTGCCGTTCTTACCCTCGCTCGGGGGTCGACGGACGGCCAGGAGGAGGCGGTGGGGATCGACGGCGGCGCCGGCGACACCCAGCTGCTTCTTCCCGAGGAGGAAGACGACGAAAGGGCGGTACTAAGCATTAGGTCTTGCGATGGGACAAGCTCTGACTTTGGCCGGCTGACCTTGACGAGAGAGAAGTGAGGGAGTTGGGCCACGGCCTAGAGGCGCTGGATTGCTTATTTTTTTTAAACAGAACCTTTTTCTATTTCCTAAATTTCTTTTCTCTCTTTTATATAATGATTTTAGATAATGTTTTAGACATTTCAGAATACCAGGACTTTGTAAATTTAATGAAAACAATGTGGGACCCTTTGACACTATTTGGGCTCCACTATTTTAGTACTTCTCAAAATTCAAACACCAAATTGAATGGATTCCAAAAAGAGGGGGGAAGACTAGGGTTTAGGGTTTTGCACTTGTACTTTGGTTCACACACTTGATCACATGCAATATTTATTTGAGTTTAACACATGCATGCAATGCTTAGGTACAAATTACATATATTACAAGCTTGGCTATTACAACTCTACCCCCTTACAAGAATCTCGACCCGAGATTCCTAAGTTTTAGAAAAGAAGGCAGGGTACTCAGATCGGAGACGATCTTCTCGTTCCCAGGTTGCTTCATCCTCGGAGTGACGAGACCCCTGAACTTTCAGGAACTTGATGTTTTGATGTCGAGTTTTGCGCTCGGTTTCATCAAGGATACGAACATGATACTCGCGATAAGTCAGATCCTTCTGGAGGTGGTGATCAACACCACAGACAGGATCTTTGAAGCAACGTTTGAGTTGCGACACATGAAAAACATCATGCACTTTAGGGAAATTTTCAGGCAACTCCAACTTGTATGCGAGGTTACCTTGCCTGGATAGAACACGAAAAGGACCAACATAGCGAGGAGCCAGTTTGCCTTTGATACCGAAATGATGGACACCCTTCAAAGGAGTGACCCGGAGATAAGCTTGATCACCAACTTCATATTCAACATGTTGATGGTGACAATCATGATAGCTTTTCTGGCGAGACTGATCAATTTTCAAACGACCTCGAATGATACGAACTTGATCTTCTGCTTCTTGGATCATATCCGGACCAAAGAACTTTCTTTCGCCGGTTTCTGACCAGTTCAAAGGAGTACGACAGGTTCTTCCATATAGAAATTGGATTGGTGCCGTACCAATACTGGACTGAAAACTGTTGTTGTAGGAGAATTCAGCAAAAGGAAGGCATTTCTCCCAGTTTCTTGCCAAAAGATATGACACACGCTCTAAGCATGTCTTCAAGGATTTGATTCACTCTTTTGGTCTGGCCACCGGTGCTTGGATGATAAGCTGTACTGAAGGACAGACGAGTTCCCATAGCTTGTTGGAAACTTGCCCAGAACCTTGAGGTGAACAAACTCCCTCGATCGGAGACGATTTTCTTCGGTACCCCATGAAGGACAACTATTCGTGAGATATACAGATTAGCCAATTGACTAGCAGTAATGCTCTCGCGAACAGGTAGGAAGTGAGCAACCTTGGACAAGTAGTCAACGATTACCCAGATGGCATCATTTCCTTTCTGAGTCTTGGGAAGACCAGTAATGAAATCCATACCAACTTCATCCCATTTCCACTCAGGAATTTTATGTGGTTGCAGGAGACCAGTGGGTCTTTGGTGCTCAGCCTTGACGCGACGGCAAACGTCACATTCAGCAACAAAACGAGCGATATCTTTCTTCATACCAGACCACCAGAATCTTTGACGAAGATCCCGATACATCTTGGTACCTCCAGGGTGGATAGAGAGAGGTGATTCATGAGCCTCTCGGAGAATTAAATCCCTCAACTTTTTCCTTTTTGGCACTGCCAGACGGTTACCAAAGTAGACGATGCCTTGATTATCAATAGAGAAACACTTAGCAACCCCGCTAGCAATGTTCCCTTTGATTTCAGCAACTTTAAAATCATTCTTCTGAACAAGCTTGATTTCATCCTCTATAGAAGACTTCACTTCAAGAGTAGAAAGGAATCCACGAGGAACTACTTCAAGATTCAATCGAACAAATTCCTAATGAAGAGAAGGTTGTGCTTGTTTGATCAGCAAAGTGTTGCAGTAAGATTTACGGCTCAGCGCATCAGAAACGACATTGGCTTTGCCAGGTTGATAGTTGAGACCCAAATCATAGTCCTTTATGAGTTCCAACCATCTTCTTTGCCTGAGATTTAGATCAGGTTGCGTGAAAAGATACCTCAGACTCTGATGATCCGAGTATAACTCGCAACGACTACCAAGAAGGTAATGTCGCCATTGCTTAAGAGCATGACCAACAGCTGCAAGCTCAAGATCATGAGTTGGGTAGTTGTTCTCATGTGGTTTTATCTGGCGGGAAGCATAAGCCACCACATGCCCATCTTGCATCAACACACATCCGAGACCTTGGTGAGAAGCATCGCAGAAGACTACAAAGTCTTTGCTGGTGTCGGGGAGAACCAACACGGGTGCAGTTGTTAACTTAGTTTTCAACATATGGAAGCTTTCTTCAGCCTTATCAGACCATTCAAACTTATTATCCTTCTTGAGAAGATCAGTCATTGGCTTGGCAATTCTGGAGAAGTTCTCGATGAATAGACGGTAATAACCAGCCATCCCGAGAAAACTTCGGACATCCTTCATGGATTTAGGAGACTCCCAGTCGAGGATAGTTTGAACCTTATCAGGGATAACAGCAACCCCTTTGGCGGAAAAAACATGACCAAGGAATACGAGCTCTTGTAACCAGAACTCACATTTAGAAAACTTGGCATAGAAACGATGTTATCAGAGTTTGGTTAACACCAAACGAAGATGTTTAGTGTTCTCTTCTTCAGTCTTGGAATAGACCAGAATATCATCGATGTAGACCACGACGAACTTGTCAAGATACTCCATGAAGACGGAGTTTATAAGCCGCATAAAAGTGGCTGGAGCATTGGTAAGACCAAACGACATGACCGTATACTCGTAAAGACCATAGCGAGTGGTAAAAGCAGTCTTTGGAATATCTTCCTTACGGAACTCTATCTGGTGATACCGTGACCTTAAATCCCTTTTGGAGAAAACACTGACACCACTTAACTGATCAAATAAATTGTTGATCCTAGGGAGAGGATACTTGTTCTTGATAGTCACAGCATTGAGTGGGCGATAATCCACAACCAGACGCGATATATTGGTATCCCGCTTCTTGACAAAGATGGTAGGACATCCCCAAGAAGATGTGCTGGGCTGAATGTATTCTTTTCCTTATAACTCCTCTAATTGCTTCTTCAACTCCACAAGCTCATGAGGAGGCATACGATAGGGTCTTTTAGAAACAAGAGCAATTGCAGGAACTAACTCTATGAAAAACTCCACACTTTGATCAGGTGGCATGCCAGGCAACTCCTCAGGGAAGACATCTGGAAACTCACAGACCACGGAAACATCTTGGATCTCTAACGGAGGTAAAACTTCAAGAGCATACAACTCGGCTTCAGGAATAGAAACAACTGAAGGAGATAGTGACCCTATAGTCCAATACTTGACTGTTATGCCAACAAGACTAGTCAGAGTCACAGACTTGGTTGTACAATCGAGAATAGCTTGATAACGGGTCAACCAGTCCATGCCCAAAATGATGTCAATATCAGCTGACTTGAGGGCGATCAAAGAAGTGGGAAAAAGTTGAAATGCAGCTTCAATTAGATTCCCATGACTAACCATGGTGGAACACCACCTAGAACCAGGAGATTGAACTAGCAGAGGAACAGATAACCCCTCAAAACTTATCCCATGCATTTGAGCAAATGCTTGTGATAGAAATGAATGCGATGCTCCAGAATCAAACAAAACTTTAGCTGGAATTTGATTGATACGAAGCGTACCCATGATGATGCTTGGATCTTCCTGAGCCTCCTCAGTAGAGATATGGTTCAGGCGTCCTTTTCTAGCACCTGGATACTTATCATTCTTATTTGGTGGTTGTGCCTTCTCAGCAGCACTCTTTTGAGGACACTCTCTTGCATAGTGGCCAGGCTGGCGACAATTGAAGCAGATAGTACCTGATCCAGTGCCATCAGTAGGATAGTTTGATCCACCAGCATTGTTTGGAGCAGTATTCGGACGAGGAGCATATCCAGAAGACCTTGGAGTATAAGGAGCACGTGGCACAACGCTGTAAGGCATGAAGACACGATGCTTCTTATTATCAGAACCAGCCTTGTTGTACCCTTCCTGAGGATGCTTACGAGTTTCTTCATACTCCACTTTTCCACTCTCGGCCTTCATAGCCTTGTTGACAAGACCTTGGAAGTTACCGAAGTCCATGAGGTGGATATCACGACGAACCTTAGGATCAAGTCCCTTGCGGAACAGAGCTTGCTTCTTAACATCAGGGGAGACCTCTTCAATAGCATAGCAGGCAAGACGATTGAAGTTGCGCTGGTTATCACACACGGAACCAGTGCCCTGCTTAATCTTGAGGAACTCCTCCCTCTTCTGATCCATCAGACCCTCCAGAATATGGTAAGCTCGAAAGGCTTCAGTAAACTCTTGCCATGTCACAACATGTTGAGCTTCTTGCATAGCCAAGAAATTTTCCCACCAGGAGTTAGCTGCTCCCTCCAGATGATAGGCAGCAAAAGTCACCCAATCAGCTTGAGCAACATGACCAACCTGAAGTTTGCGCTCCATGGTGCGAAGCCAGTAGTCTGCATCAAGTGGCTCGGTGGAATAGCTGAAAACTGGCGGAGTGATACGTGTGAAGTCCTTGATTCCAACTTGATTGTTCTGGCGTTGAGCAGTGTTGTGCTCAATCCTTTCAAGGACCCTCATGTTGTCAGCACAGTTGGTTTCGTACATGGCCATGAGTTGAACCATGGACGGCGGTGGAGGAAGGTTGGAAGATTCACCCTCATTTGCAGCACCACATGCGTGAGCACGAGTACGGGCACGAGAGGTATCACCCATCCTGAAAGAACAAAAAGAGATGAGACAAAGGATTCAAAGAAGAAAGACGGAAAGATGAACAAAGAGTACTTGATTTAAAAGTATCATCTTATCAAGCATGGTAGCATCAAAGCATACTAATGTATACACTAACCAGCTGACTTACAAACCATAACAATGGAATGATCAGATGTTACACACCAAGCAAAACTGAGATATCTTGGAACTCTGAGATTAGGAACCAAGTACGGAGTAGTTTTTAGTAAAACAACCCCAAAACCACGATCCTAAAAGTTTTGAGATACAAGGTAAGGAATGAAAACCTTTTCAAACCAAATAAGGTAAGAGAAACTCCAGCATCCAAAACACACCAGAGAAGGAGTAAAATGAATCCTAGTCAGAGTTTCTGCAAATAGTTTTTAACTTTCAAATAGTTTTCTCAACTTCTAGACTCAACACCGACCAATAAAAGGGTTTCCTACAGGCAGTCCTGCTCTGATACCAAAACCTGTGGCACCCACCGGGGTTAGGGTTAAACTAACCTCAGATCACCATCTAAGATAAGTTCAACTCCCAAACACGGAAGATCACAGTATGATTCGGTAACATTACAGAACACAGGTATTCAACATCATAAGTTTAAACTCTTAATAGAGTAAGATATTAGAGTTATTACAAACCAGAGGTCATAGACCCAACATTACATCACACTGCGAAAACAAATTATGTTGTTCTACACAACAACTTAGCGAAAGACCTAAGAGGCCATAAAAAAAGCGACGTCCATCCCATAGTCCTCAGGCTGCTACCTGGGACCCCCAACTACTCGTCAATGTCAACGTAGAAGCCACCTTCAGTTGTAACCAGATTCTTTGTAGAAAACAACAATGGCGCAAGGCTGAGTACGAGAATGTACTCCGCAAGACTTAGATAACCTAGTATCTACATGCTCTGGCTGGAGAGGCTTTCTCTGGATTTTCTTTTGCAAAAAGCAATCTTTATTTGTAAACAAGAGATAGAAGAGGCTTGTCTACTCTGAATCTTTTAAAAAGGGATAAGATAACGACTTCTTCATCTTGTTCATCACATCTCGATAACTACCAGCTTCATCAGAACCTCCTATCTAGGATCACCCCCTCGACCCGGAGGAAGGATTCCTTAAGCACACGTGGATCAACATGTTTTATAACGGTTAAAGTTATCTATGATCTTAGAATCTGGTCACCAAGCGTTCATAACCGTGAACACGGCTTTCGAAAAGATTAATACCTGCAGGGGTGTACAACTTTACCCACACGCACCAACCGACTCTTAATGCCAAATATTATTAGCCCTCTTCCTTGGAAGGCCGGCAGAGGGTGGTTGACCACGACCTTTACCTTGCTTTCGCCGAGACCATGAGTCACGCAATAAGTATGATTCGGCCGTAATGGGTCAAATCCCGAAGCCGTACTTAAAGATGTGAGGCGAGGTTGGTTTACCAGAGGATCCATCCACCCCAAGAAACCTGGTCCACGCTTCCCTACCTGTTATGATGCACCTCCATCACCTCCTCTTTCGAAAACATTTTCAATGTGTATGCCAAATGGAAAGACCGAACTATGTGACTCATGGAATCTACTAGGCAAGTTAGTTACTCATGGGGTTTTCCAGGCCCTGTGTGGTTGTACGCTCGTCTCGGTTCCAAAGGCAAGAACTCAGTTCCTAGTGGTGGCGAGCATGGGACTATAAAAACCACATCCAACGTGGCCTCCCATACAACCCTTAACATGTTTAGTTAACTCCTTTGATGATGTCACCATCTCCTACCTCACTACCTTCCTTGGCACATCTGATTCATCATTGAATAGAGCAGACGTTGTTTCTATGCTTGGCTAAGCTGTCGGTAACAAAATCTCTACAACGCTCACATGCCAAACCTAGGTATGCTAGGAGTAGTGGATCAGGAGTATAAGGCTACAAAAGGGAAACGGTGCAGCAGATAGGTAACACTAGCTACTGACAAAAGACCACATTGGAATCGTGTGCATCATAGCGAGAAAGTAATATACTTTGTAAAACATAGGTTCAGAATGAGAGGCTACGGTTGCCTTGTCCGTCGGTAGACAGGTACGGCTCTTCGGTGTTGTTGACTTCAGCTTCGGGCTCGGATCCTATCACGAGGAACCAAATACCGGAAAGAGAGGCAACAATCAAGACATGGCATCGATGCAATGCTCAAACAAGGATGATGAGATGACAAGTTGAATTGCATTGAAATGGAACCCTAAAACATGCTCGGTAATATAACTGGTTTTCGAGGGTTGAAAACCCTAATTCGGAAACTCCGGAACACATGAGAGGGGTTGATTTAGTTCTCTAATTAAACTTGTCATTAAAGTTGTTGATCAATGTATGATTATAGCTTAAATAGGTATAACTCATTTTTCTTAACATTTTGATGTATTATTTGTATTTTTCTAAATTACAGATTAAAAGTTATTGAATTTACAATGTTCAAAACAATTTCTGAAATTATTAAACCTTTTTATTAATTTAAATAAAGCTGGAAATACTTTTTACACAGAGGCTGGGCTAGCCACATGATAAGACAGTTGGGCCTCTAGCCACCTCAGCCTCCACGCAGACAAAGTGGGACATGGGGCCCGGTTGTTATTTTTCACCGAGGCTGCAGCTAGCCAGAGAGGCTGACCGATGGGCCTAGGCCATGCAGGCAAGCCACCGTGGCGCCACGCGGACCTCGCCGGAGAGAGGCCAGACGGCGGCGACTGGCGGCGATAGGGGGCGTTCTGGGAGGCGCGGTTGGGCGGGTTTGAGTCAGGGCACGGAGACGAACCAAATTACAGCGGCGCCGCTGCTAAATGGTCACCGGAGACATGGTGGTGGCGGTGCCCGACGGTGGCGGATGGCGGGGCACGGTGCGGGGTCAAACCAGAGGGGGAGGAACAGGTTGAAGAGGTCCACTGGGACCACTAGCTCACTAGGAGGGTGATGAAGTGGTCGTGGTGGCACGGGGAGGCCGGAGACGAGGGAGTCCACGATGGTGATGGTCGTCGGTGACGAAGAAAAACGAGTCGAGGGCGATGATTTACTGCGCCCCCCTCGATTCCTTCGGCAAGAAGGATCCTTAGAGCACGGCGGAGCTCAAGGCGTCATCGGCGAGGCACGGGGAGGCCGGGGATGGCGGGATCGTTGGAGATAGGGTTTCGGGTCCGTGAGGTTAACGGGAGTGAGGGGTCGCTGGAGAGGGGGAGAGTGGATGAGGGTGACGGGGACGTGGCCGCGCCGTTCTTATCCTTGCCCGGGGCTCGACGGACGGCCAGGAGGAGGCGGCGGGGATCGACGGCGGCGCCGGCGACACCCAGCTGCTTCTTCCCGAGGAGGAAGACGACGAAAGGGCGGGGATTAGACAGAACCTTTTTATATTTCCTAAATTCCTTTTCTCTCTTTTATATAATGATTTTAGACATTTCAAAATACCAGGACTTTATAAAATTAATGAAAACAATGTGGGACCCTTTCACACTATTTGGGCTCCACTATTTTTGTACTTTTCAAAATTCAAACACCAAATTGAATGGATTCCAAAAAGAGGGGAAAATACTAGGGTTTAGGGTTTTGCACTTGTTTTTTGGTTCACACACTTGATCACATGCAATATTTATTTGAGTTTAACAGATGCATGCAATGCTTTGGTACTAATTACATATATTACAAGCTTGGCTGTTACAGAAACAGTGTATCCTTCGGCAAGTTGCTGGCTGAGAGTGCTACCAATCTCAAGATCATTGCACTTTTAAGTTTTATTTGCCTTTTGCATTTATTATGAGTATCCCACTGTAGCCCGCCAGGATTTAGACAGAAAACCATAGGTCTTTGCGTCTAAATGCTCTAAGAGTGTCTAAGCTAGAAAACTTCTCACTGTAGCCCCCAAGCATATAGTTTGAATGAATTATTCCGACTAGATGCTTTAAGAGTAGCATACGCAATGTTTATAAATTTCGATACTGTAGCCCCCAAGCTTCTAGTTGTAACTGAATTAGTTCCGACTAGATGCTTAAAGAGAAGCTAAGCATACATCTGAGTTAAAAACTTTATACTATATCCCCCAAGCTTTTAATCGAAAACTGAATTAGTTCCGACTAGATGCTTAAAGAAAGACTAAGTATATTGCTAAGTTAAAAAATTCTTGCTATAGCCCCCGAGCATCTAGGTGGAAATTTTCTAGCTATATACTCCAAGTAGAAAAAACAACGTGTAATTTTATTTTTTCCATAGAATGAGAATGCTCGGAGGGGCATGGCCAACGGCAAGTACCAGAAGATGCGCGCGGATTTGGAAGCTGAAAAGGGTAAAACTGCCCTCTTGAAGGAACAGATCATCAAGAGCAAACGCCTGTTTTCCTTCATTTTTCATATTCTGATGTGGTATTGTGTATTATCCGAGTACTCATTGTGTACTTTTCTTTCTCCGACCTGCAGAAACCATTTCCAAGGCCAAGGATATTGTCGAGCAATCCAAGCACATTCAGCAGCTAGATAGAAAAAACAAGATCCTTAAGCAGGAGAGGAAGGACATGCTGAAGATGCATGAAGACTCGATGAAAGCCCTGCAAGACTCCGCCAACAAGGAGATGAACCACTTGAAGGAGGAAATCGTGATCTTAAAAGATCAAAAGAAAGCTGCCGATGAGCAAAATCAACGCCATCATGAAGCGTACAAGATCCTTCGACAAGAATGGGACTCCATGGCGGAGATTATCCAGCAAGCTGAGATAAGCATCTTCAGCAAGTGATTCTCCGTCTTGGATTTCTTTAAGCTGAATACTCTGAATTTTTGAACTCATGCGCTCCTTTGTCGGAAATTTGCAGCTCCTATGGGTTTAACCCGGTCGCCTCCTCTGCCAAAGGAATGCATGGTTCTTGCCGGCAACTTTATCAACACCGCCATCACGCAGACCAAAGAGATTGCCAAGCCCCTCCAGATTAATATCAAGGCATCGGATTCTGTGGCGAAGTTCTCGAAGATCCTGCACCTAGCCCCCGAGCGTATCTCAAGCTGGAAAGCTTCATGTGCACGGGCCGGCGCCAGGATGGCATTGTCAATAGTGAAGACACACTACAAGAATGCTGACATCGACACGGTAACCTCCGGTATCCCCGACGTAGATGATGCCAAAAGATAAACCACGAATCTATCTTGGCGTCGCTCATAGGTTTTGACACCAGAGTCACCGAGTTGGTCGACGTTAACGTCTTTGTACCCCTGAAAACCAAAGCTCCTCTGAGTCCCTCAATACTGCCGACTTCGAGGGAGGTGACTCTCCTGCTGTCGATGATGTTGCTTCCAAGTCTGCTGCGCCAGAGGAATAAAAACAACTTGTAATATTTGTTTCCTCTGTAATGTGTTATGCGGAAAAGACTATGAATTAACTTAAGGCGGAAAACAATGGTGTATGTCCTGCTACTTAAGAACTAGTTCCAGCATGTATATATTTTTTAAGCAAGTGCTGGCTTATCCATTACTTTGGTTTTTATGCTTGACTTTTCGTGAGTCGGAAGACTCATTGTCGGAACCATACGCTCAGGCGATGATGCCCAATGGCACCATCAATAACCTAAGCACAAAATCGCCGACAATAAGTGCCGAAAATCACTACTCCAGAATCCACATAAAAACGACAAAGAACGTGTAGACCAGAAAACTTAAGCTAACGCCCGTAGGCGGAATTTTCACAAGTGCAATTGCAAAGCTTGTGCATAAAGGTTTTATACGATCCAAAAATGAACACTAAAGGAGGTAAAAGACTCAGAAATATGAGTGAACCAAAGAGCTTCATTTCATTGATCATATAAGAGGTACACAATTAGATAAAAAAATGCTAAGTGTAGAAAGGACATAGCTGTGCTATGTTCCATGGCCGATCAAGCTCTGGGTAGTCATCATCTGGGTCACGTCGCTAATGCTTATGATCCTCGTTGGGTCTATCCTTCAGTTCACGATTGTCAACGAGGTAGTAAGACCCATTGAGTAGCGCCTTTCTTATGATGAACGGTTCTTCCCATTGAGCACGAGATCCCTCTCTTTAAACGAGCGATGCCGAACACGGCGACTATGGTAGCTGCGTAGCTTCTGCTGGTAGATGGAGGATCTTTGGCATGGCAAAATGAGCTCCTCCTGGAGAAGGTCCACATCTAGGCGTCTGGATTCTTCAGCATCATCTTCGTCGTAGGCGGCAACCTTTGGTGCATCGTGAAGTATGTAGGAAGGTAGAATGGCTTCTGCTCCATATACCATGAAGTAAGGGGTGTAGCCGGTGGATCTGTTGGGTGTAGTTCGTAAACTCCATAGCACAGATGGCAATTCTTCCACCCAGGCTCCAGCTGCTCTATGTAGCGGTGCCTCAAGATGTGGCTTGATTCACTGCATAATTAATCCATTGGCTTGCTCAACCTGCCCATTGGACTGTGGGTGTGCCATAGATGCAAGGTCAAGTCGGATGCCTTTGTCCCAACAATAAGCCTCCACTTCTCCGAGTGAGAAGTTGTTACCGTTGTCGGTGATAATGCTATGTGGGAGACCAAATCTCACCACTAGATCTCGGACAAACCTAAGTGCAGTTGCCCCGTCAAGCTTTCTAATGGGTTTAGCTTCTATCCATTTAGTGAATTTATCAACTGCTACTAGCAGATGCGTAAATCCACATGGTGTCGTTTGTAACGGTCCCACCATGTCTAGCCCCCAGACTGCAAACCGCCAAGTTCTTGGTATTGTTCGCAATTCTTTAGCAGGAACATGTGGTTGTCGGGCATAATACTGGCATCCCATGCATGTCTCAACCAACTTGTCGGCGTCATGCGTCATCGTAGAATTCTTGCCGGAAGGCTTTCGCGACCAAAGATCGGGGAGCGGCGTGATGCGCGTAATCTCTGAGATGGATTTCGCGTAGGATTTCCATACCTTCTTACTGGGAAACAGACTTAAGGTATACACCGGTAGTGCTTCTTTTGTAGAGCTGTCCATTGATTATGGTATAGCCCTTTGCTCATCGTACTATTTTCCATCTTTCAACTTCATTGTCGGGCAAAGTTCCATGTTCGAGGTACTCCATGAACAGTTTTGTCCAAGCCGGAGGGACCTTTGCCACGATGTGGACGAAAGAGTCTACTCTGTCCGGGTTGTCGATGTCTGCTCCCTTCATGGATGGTGTCCGTAGATGCTCTAGGAAAACTCCTATCGGAATTCGCTTGCACCCTGATCCAAGCTTAGACAGCATATTAGCCGCCTCATTTTGCTCCCTAGGTACATACTTGACCTCGTAGCCCAAGAAGGTCTTGGCTATCTCGTCCACTTCGTCTCGATATACCGCCATCATAGGGTTCCGCGCATTCCAGGTGCTAGCCACCTGCTAGGCAACCAAGTCGGAATCTCCACAGCAAACTATGCGCTTGATGCCAATATCCTTGGCTACGCGTAATCCGTGAATGAGTGCTTCATACTTCGCCATGTTGTTCGTAGCCTCGAAGTGGAGCTGCAGAACGTAATGTAGCTTGTCGCCAGTTGGTGACTGTAGCAGTACACCAGCTCCCGAGCCGTTGAGCAGCTTTGATCCGTCAAAGTGCATTACCCAATATTCTGGCTCCGGCAATGGGGTAGCATCTGGCATCTCCGTCCAATCTGCGATAAAATCCGCCAAGGCTTGTGACTTGATAGTGTCGCGTCTTTTATAGGTGATCTCAAAGGCGGCAAGTTCAATGCCCCACTTCGTGACCCTTCCTATAGCGTTGCTGTTGTTGATGATGTCGGACAGTGGAGTTTTTCTCACCACTGTGATGGGGTGCTCCTGGAAATAGTGCCTTAGCTTCCGAGAAGCAAGGAATACTCCATAAGCTATCTTTTGGTAGTGCGGGTAACGCTGCTTGGACTCTCTCAAGACCTCGCTTACATAGTAAACTGGTCATTGAACTCCGTGCTCATAGCCTGGTTCCTTCCGCTCTACTACGACGACGATGCTGATTACCCGGTTGGTGGCCGCCATGTAAATTAACATGGGTTCTCCAGGCTCGGGTGCTGCAAGGATAGGCGTTGAGGAAAGAATCTCCTTGAGCTTCTTCAATGCTCCATCTGCTTCGTCCGTCCACGTGAATTTGTCCGCCTTCTTCAGCAACTTGTATATCGGCAAAGCCTTCTCTCCAAGTCGGCTGACAAACCGACTAACTGCTGCAACACAACCTATTAGTCGTTGTATGTACTTTAGGCATGTCGGACGGTTTATGTTTAAGATGGCCTTGATTTTCTCTGGGTTGACCTCGATTCCCCATTGGGAAATGATGAAACCCAACAATTTGCCGTCTGGAACCCCGAAGACGCACTTCTTGGGGCTAAGCATCATGTACTATTTCCGGAGATTATCAAAGGTTTCTTTTAAGTCGGTGATTAAATCATTTGACTTTTTAGACATCACCGCTATATCGTCCACATAGGCGTGAATGTTCCGACCAATTTGATCGTATAGGCAACATTGCATTGTCCGCTGGTAGGTATCACATGCGTTTTTCAGCCCGAAGGGCATCGTGACATAGCAAAACATGTCATAGGGTGTAGTGAACGAAGTGGCCAATTGGTCCGACTTTCTCATCTTGATCTGGTGGTATCCTGAGTATGCATCGAGAAAACACAAAAGTTCCGAGCCATTCGTCGAGTCAATGATTTGGTCAATGCGAGGCAAAGAAAACGGATCTTTGGGGCATGCTTTGTTCAAGTCGGTGTAATCAACGCACATTCTTAATTCTTTGGTTCCCTTTTTGGGGTCAAGTACTGGATTGGCCACCCATTGGGTGTGAAGGACTTCTCGGATAAAATAGCCTTAAGTAACCTAGCTATCTCTTTGCCTATGGCGCGTCTCTTCTGATCTCCAAAGCTTCATAGATGTTGCTTCACTGGTTTGCATTTTAGATCAATGTTCAAGATGTGCTCGGCAAGTTCCCTAGGTACACATTTCATGTCGGCAGGTTGCCAGGCAAAGATGTCCTTATTCTCATGGAGGAACTCGACGAGCGTGTTTTCCTATTTAGGATCCAGGTTCGTCCCAATGGCGGTGGTCTTGGAGGCATCGCCTACCACAAGTTCCACCGGCTTGGTCTCGATGGCAGCCTTGAATGCTGGAGCGGATTCGGAAATCTGTTTCTTCGACGCGGGCATCTCCGAGGCATTGACCTTGCTCCGGATCTCCTTGAATTCTTCGCTGTAGAGGACAGCTTCCACGTAGGCTGCTTCTCCAATCTCGTAGTCCCTAGATTTCGCAAAGCTTCCGGATACGATGATGACGCCGTTCGGTCCGGGTATCTTGGGTTTGTTGTAGACGAAGCATGGCTTGGCCATGAAGGTGTGGAATATGTCGCGGCCGAATATGATGTGGTACACGCTCTTGAAGGGGACCACCTCGAAGGTCATGTGCTCTTGGCGATAATTATTAACATCACCAAAGGCGACCTGAAGTGTGATGCACCCAAGGGACCGAGCCTCCCGACCAGGAACTACGCCATGGAAGATGGTGTTGGTCCTCCTTAGGTTTGCCTCCGTCAAGTTCATCTTCTGCAGTGTATCCAGGTACATGATGTTGATGCTGCTTCCACTATCCACCATACATTTGGTGAACTCATTGCCGTCAATCAAAGGGTTGATGACCATGGAGTATTGGTTCTCCGTAGGGATAAGGTCTGGGTGATCCTTCCTGTCCCAAGTAATTAGAATCTCCGTATAGTGTAGGAACTTGGGAACTGGGGGTAGAGTAGCCATCAGTATCCTCATAGAGGTCTTCTGTTGTCGGACGGTGGGGGTGCCAAGGAAAGTATGAAAAACTGCTGCCTTCTTCTTGAAGGGGTTCTTGCCTTTGCCGTCGCTCTTGGCGGCGTGCTTGGGGTCAACATCCTCATCCATGTCACTTGAATCCTTGGACTCCTCCTCCTTCTTCTTCCCCTTGCCCTTGCCTCGCGGTCTGTTGTTCAGACTTTGCTTGTAACCGAACTCCGGGTCCTCCTTGAGGTCGTTGACGAACTTGCAGTGTCGATTGGTGTGAGTGGCTTTGTCGTTGACATCGAGGTGTACGAGGCACGGCATATCGCGGTACTCCTCGTAGGTTTGGAGAACGCGAAGCGCTACCGAGGTAGTTTCACTTCCTCACTGCTGCCCACGACCAACTCATCGTCCTCGGCCACGTTGTCCGCCATCACCTCGTCCTGCAAAGTTCATGGCGACCATGTCGGGAGTTTGCTTTTCTTCTGGTGCGGTTTTCCGCTTTGTGCTGTTGTTCCTCCGAGCTTGAGGTTGAACAACTGTTGCCGGCAGGGAGCCACGAGCGTCGTTGTCGGCAGCTGCGAACTCACTGGCCAACTGAATCATCTGATTCAAGTCTAGCTGGTGATTGTCCTGCAAGCGCTTCAGCTTATGTCGGATCAACGTGCCCCTTTCCAACCCATCGATGAAGGCGGCTATGGCGGTCTGAGCGTGCACTCCTGCGCAGGAATTCTTCATATCCAGCCAGCAGGAGAGGTCGACGCGAGATGTCTCGTCTTTCTCTTGCACGCACCGCTGTAGATCGCTATCAGTGCAAGGACGTTTGTACGTACCCTCGAAGTTCTTGGTGAATGCTTCTTGCATGTCCAACCAATTGCAGATGGATTTCTCCGGCAAGTCATCCATCCATTGACGGGCCATGTCCGCCAACATCAATGGGAGGTACTTGACGGCAACGTTGGGGTTACCCCCGGCGATCTCCACCACGTTACCGTAATCCTGCAACCATGTGGCTGGCCTGGCGGTGCCGTCATAGGGCTTGATGGTCTTGTTAATCCGGAAACCCTTGGGGTAAGTGGCGGACTGTATCACAGGTCCAAAGCAACATGGTCCCAGGTATGGCCCTTCCCGGGCCTCGTGGATCTTGTCTATCCGTGAATGTGCGTCGTATGCCTCCGGGCTTCTTTTCTTCTTATCAACAGGGGATGGGTTGCATGAACGACACGGGCCTCCTCCACCATGGTGACTGCTAGGTGGTGAAGGAGGCGGAGGTGGCGGTGGGTTAGCCTTCTTGTTGTTACCCTCTTGCGACGCCTCACGCTTGTCGCGGTTGCTTGTCGGACGCGGAGGGTCATGGAGTGACCTGCTCTTGTGTCCCTGGCTGCGCTCTCCGTCATGACGGGTCTGCTCCGCGTTATCGCGGATGACGATGCCGCCCTGCCTTGGCGGGGGCATATCCGTACGACGGTGAGCCTTGTTGTCTTCGCGATGTCGTGGTGAGCGGGGCGGTGGTGATGGGAGACAAGGTTGGGCCTTACCTCCGTGGTCGGAGGATATGGGGATAGCATCCTTCCTGTTGCGCGCATCCCTCCGTCTTTGTTCTGATGAACCCGTCTGAGACCCGACATCAAGAGGAGATCTGTCCCTTGGCGGCTTATGTTGGCTAGACTGGCAAAACGCTGGGTCAGACTCAAGACTCTGAGAGCTGGCCTTTTCCTGTTGTTTTACCTCCTTGGACACTAGGTCATAGACCTGGTCCATCGCATCAGGCAATCTATCCTGCTCCAGAAGGGTCTTGGCGATGGCGAGGTAGAGGAGAGGAGTGGGCATCACCTGTCTGCCTTCATTGTCAATGTATGGCTTGTCTTGTGCCTGCTTCGGGGGAGCCCATCCTAGGTTTCGCCGTAGACAAGGATCGTTGATGACGCGAGCCGGAGCTTTCCTGGCCTTCTGCTGCTGCAGCAGAGTCGTGTACTCGGCCTCCATTGTTCTAGATTTCTCTATGGATTTATGCGCATTGACCAGATCTCAATCTAGTTTTGCGCCTTGCTCCGCGAAGGCTTGCGCTTCCTCCAGCAGCTGCTGGTGCTTCTCGTCAAGCTGGGTCACGTTCTGGATATGATCTACGGTCAGTGGATCGACGAGGAGATTGTCGTACATCACTCTATCAGCTGGGATAACTTGGGCAGTAGCAGACATAGATACTGGAGGCGGCAAGTTTGCGGTGTTGTTGTTGCTCGGGCCGGCGCCGAGTTCCTGCGGCTGTTGCACTGGGTTAGGCGGAGGGGGTATGACCTTTGCGTGATCATTGTCGGCAGCAACAGGTGGTCCCTTCCCTTTGTCTAGAGCTGTAGGCGGAGCTCGTCTGGGTTGATCTTCATCCATCACCGTTCCAATGGTGACGAACACTTCTCGGGACGTGACGGCGTTGTTGGCCTGCTCGTCGCGCGTGTAATCCTCCTCCATCTCCTACATGGCAGAGTCTAGTTCCTCCGGGCTGAAATCTATCTCCTCCGAATCTGCACTGAAGTCGGCATAGAGCGCGTCAATCACAGAGTCGGAGGGTGCCCGGGCTTCCTCAATGACGGGGGGTGGTGGTGCAACAGGAGCGACCATGACTGGGGGTGGTGGTGCTGCTGTGGCGATGGCGACCAGAGGTGGTGGAGGAGGTTGCTAAGGCGGTGGCGCTCCGCCAATGAGCGCGAGATCCACCTGAGCTACCCTTTTGGCCTCCGCATAGCTGTTGACGGTGTTCACCATGCTTTCGAAGATGAGACATCCCGAAGCGCCTGAAGATCTTGGTCCTCGCCCGCTGAAGAGCCTGAAGCGCCTCTTGCCCCACGATGGGCACCAACTGTCGTGGTATTGCCGATGAGTACGCCATGGAAGGGTCCTCACAGTGCATGTTTAGAGGCGTGGGGGGAAGGCGGACAGTTGTCGGGTACGAGGTAACACAGCTTACCTTGGTTTAGATCCCACAACGACGGCGGAATCCTACTCCTGCTATAAATCACTATAATGGCAATACGCTAAGTTGCAGAGATAGATTCGATGTGCGAGGTGTATGTTAATCGATACTAGGTTGTGCCCTAAAGGCTCCCATAGGCCCGACTTATATAGTCGCCAGGTCCTATGGTTATAGGGAAAATTCCTAGCCGGACAGGTTACAAAGTCCTACACTGTCTATTACTAGTCTAGCGTGTCTTGTACTCCAAGGCTCCGGGTATGCTGGTGACTCCACCGTAGCCTTCCTTTATCCGGCATGGGCCTCCCTTCTAGATCCATCTAACTGGGCTGCCCAGCAAGCCATGGGCCATGCTACCAACTGTGGGCCACCCGGATTATCCGGATAGAGGACATGCTATGAGGATACCCGTATTGCATATCCTCAACAGAGGATAAGAGCGAGCCTATTATTTTGGGGATACCTTTTCTAGCTAATGCGGGGGCTGTCATCGATGTGAAAGATGCTAAGATCATGCTTCAATTTGGTGAGGAGAATGTCTAATTTGATAAGAGGCATCCAACTCGCTTTCCTCACTGCCTAGACCACCGTATCACCATTGATTTGATTGATGATTGTGTTACTGAGACATATTTGATTTCAGAGGATGTGTCAGCATTGGAGGATGAGAAGTCTATTCTTTAGTTTGATCATACTTCTATTGATCCATCTCCTGTAGCTCTAATTGATTCTTCTTAGGAGGCTTCTCTTTCTTATGATCTTATACCATCTGTAACTCCTAAGGTAGATCTTCCTAAGAATTTGAGATTTGAGTTTCTTGGATATGAGTTTACATAACCTGTTATTGTGAGTTCTCGTCTGACTCCTACGGAGATTGACCGTCTTCTTGAAATTATTTGTCGATATCGAGCTATCATAGGATAGATATGAAGGGTATCAGCCCTACATGGAATATAACAAAGTGCAGGAGGGCCTGATAAGCCTATGTATTAACCTCCGTCTTAGCCTCACTTCTGGAAGATTGAAGTGGAGTAAAGATTGAAGTGGAGTAAAGAAACCTAAAGGTCGAACCCATTTGAGACTATGAATATGAAATCTCTGTTTGAATGAGCAAGCCCTCAAAACTAAAGGTTTGAGAGGAGTCTAGCACTAGAAATAGAAAGAAGGCTAAAATGCACATGATCCAAATAAGGAGTGGAAGCGGAGATCTTGAATCGAGAAAGTGGCTTTTTCTATCAGAAAATGAATTTGCTTTCTGATAGACATTTTGGTCCATTGTTGGACCATGGCTTGCAAAGAAGGTATTTAGCGCAAAGAACTTCTTCCGCTTTTGGGGATTCCACTCATTGATTGAAGGAAGTGGATGCGATAGTATTGGCCCCAATTTAATATAAGAGATCCACGTGCAGATACTGTTAGGTAGATTGAGATGACGGGATGTTTGGATTGCTGATAGAAGGGCATACGACAAATATATTATTGGAATGGGTTGTGAAAGGGAATCATAAGACAGAAGCTACTGACATGGGGAAAGAGGAATACCAATTAGGAACCTGTTTCTCAAATAGATTATCCCTTTATTACAAATACATTATAGATATAAACATGAGAATCAAGGCTCGGGAAAGGTGGAATTTTTTAACGAGGGCCTTCCTCCCCTCAGATGAGACCCGGCGGAGTTCCATTCGATGACTCAAAACCTAAGAAAATGCATTCTATGTCAATTTTATTTAGAACAATGGCATTGGATTTCTCTGTCATCCAGATTTCTTGGTCATCTTGATCGGATTGGTATTCTTTCTCACAACCATACCTTATGTAAAGACTGACTCTTCTAGTTGAGTTGGTCCAACCACTATGTATCAGATTGAGGAAAAAATGATTTGGAAAAATAGAAACCCTTTTTATTGCTTCACTTACATGCTAGTTTGATTTTTCGACTACTCCATTGGGGAATCTTAATGTCATATACTAGATGCTCGAGGCTCCCCCAATCGACAGCTAGGCCCATTGTGGAGTTTTAATAAGATCAATGAGCGTCCATTGATCAAATTGGGGTGTTTACCTCCGCCTTCCGATTGAAAAAGTACAAAATAATCCTGTTGATTACGAGACCTTCTGATATAATAGGATAGTTTCTAGTAGAGAGGGAAGGATTATTGAAAATGGAAGAAAAATTACTTTCAAGAGACGAAAGCATAGTGTTGTGAGCCCCTAGTACCTTAATCATCAACCTTGAACATGCTTTCTGCTTAAAGAAACATTGTCATAGAAACGACTGATAGAGAAAGAGGACAGCTCGACCTCTTCTACCTATAGGTAGTTTGAGAGAAGTTTATTTTTAAGTGGATATATGGCCTGTAATGATCCAGCTTCCGCGATATAGGATGATTCGCTCGCTATCGGAGATGTTAATTTAACTACTAAAATATCACAAGTTTCTACCCAGGATCCCAACCTAACAACTCAATTTATGTCTCAATTTTGGAGTCAATGTTCTTCTATATGTGGTATTTCTGTAGTTCTTTTTTTAGGAGCCTTAGTAGATGATTCAGAGAAATATTAGATTCTTGATTATGAGGGCCCCATTGTTTCATCGAGCGATGCCGAATCTAGCCTTGCTTGCTGCCAAAGCCACTATGCTTGGTTTGCCTTACTTTTAAGCAGAAATAATATTTTGGCACCTTCCATACCTTAAAAGGTAAGGGGAACTATAGCTTTGCCCTTCTCCTTTACGAATGTGATCAGTTTGTTTTTCCGACTTGTATCAGGGCATTACCTTAAAGATAGCCAGCCACTCCTGGTCCGCTCATTAGTTGATATGGTTCGCATCTTCCCTTAGCCGCAGAGTAGAGCAATTGAGGATGGCATGAAGAGCAGTCTAAGCACCTACAATGTTAGGGACCCGAAGCGGATCAGGCTCCTTAGGGAGTGGAAGAAAAACCAATGGTGCTTTGCCGCTCACACCGTCTAGAATGGACTATCTATGGACGTTTACTGAATCTGTTGATTGTGAGGCATAACCTTAGAAGGAAGCAAAATTCCCTTTATATGATATGCAAATCCACTTTTTTAAGGATCTAGATCTAGAGGATCGACCACTTTTGGATAAGATAGCATAGGGTATGCCCGCCCACTCTTAATACTAGATACCAGTAGACTCTTTTTTTACTACTAAAATAACTTCCCTATGCAATGGTGCTTTCTACTTTTATATGCACATACATTTAGAATTCACCCTATTATTGATAATGGGAATCACGAACAGGAAGAATCAAGTGGGAGAAGGGGTGAAGAGAGAACTCAGGAATGACTGAACCAAGAAGAGCATATATTCAAGACAAAATAATTCGACTCGGAATGTTGATCTTATGACCACGAAACTGAGCAAGAAGTCCATCTGATAGTGGGCGGTTGGTATTTTGAGAGAAAAAAGTATTTTAATGTGGACAGAGTTATAGATATCAAGCAGAAGTCTTTCGATGTGACTAGGGATATGCAAAAGATGATCCCTCAACTCGTATTAGTCGGACCGGAGGCGAATACTTTGGATCATGCATCTGCTTCAGTTGATTAGGTGCAAATGTGACTCTTCGACCGATCCTACAAATAAGAGGAATTAACAAATCACTTATGAGACACCATACTTTCAATAGGCAAGGGCCAGCCCGAAGATCAACGGGATCTTTCTCCAAGCTAAGTTTCTACCCCCAAGGGAACTGGCCACGATGCGTGGGGGTATCGGTGCTGATAAACTTGTCTCCGCTCATCTTACCTGGAAATGGAAATCAATTTTGGCTTCACTTCTCTTCTTCCTACTGATGCATATAGTCTCGATGGCTTTGCCCAAGTATGGCATAGAAGTCAAATAGGATATCCTTCAAAAGGTAATTTCATGTGTGAGCACCTTGCCTTTTTTAGGGAAGGCTATTTTACCAAGTTAGTCTGTGCAACATGCTATGAAACATATGAATAATTTGGAATCCCATTTTCACTGGATATACTTTCGAACTAGCAAACGCACTTTCAGAGCCAACAACGGATCGGCTTGGCCCATTCCATTCCCCATCTAGGGAAGAAAGAGTACCTAGATCTACATCTCCTAAGTATGCCCTGAAATTCATGTTATGATTGGGTCTTTCCCAAAGCTAGGGCGTCTGCTCCAACTCTTTCAGATCCGACCGATTCAATATCATATGAGGTAGCATGTCGATAAGCTATGCCGACCCTTTCAAACCGTTTTTCCATACCAAAAAGCATAAATCCGCTTATGGCATTCACCCAATGCAGACTCGTATGCTTGCTTCGTAGTAACTACCTCGCTGGCGAGAAGGGCTACTCCTCGATTTGATGGGGTGCAACATAGGATTTCCCCTTTCTTGATATGGAAAAAGAGGAAGGAAGAGTACCTCTTGCTTGGCCTTAAATCGAGAAATTGGCCATTTTCGTACAATTGATTCCTGGAATTATTCCAATGAGTGGTCCACAAAAGTCTGATGCAACATCATTTCAGGCAGACTTTTTCTCATCTCTTCACAACACCTCGGGAACTAATCCTTTTCACATATTAGGTTTTAGTGGGGAAGCAAGCATCGAGGGTTTATTTCTATGAGTCGAGCAATAGGAGGCCCCTTGCACTCTTAGCAAGAAGGATATCCTCTTTACTAGTGATGTGGTAGCCAGAGGGATCAGGACCTACTATAACAACCGATTGGTAAAGAACCTATTTTAAACAATTGAAAAAATCAAGCTCACGGCCTAGAGGACGGAGGGAATGAAAGCGCTTTATCTAAGATATCCCACGGATCCTTCTTCCCTTTTCAAGAGGGCATTCAAACATCTCATTATGTCGAGAACAGCCAGCCCAACGTTTTTATGTGAGTGCCCCATGAAGAGATTTTCAATCTCGAATCTCCGTCTGGTTCCTGGTGGGGTATTCATCCATTGATCGACCAACTGATTATAAAGAAGCGAAAGTCTCTGGAATCTCCATTGGCAGCAAGCAGTTCCCTTTCTTTTCTTGAGGCAGGAGGGAATGAAAGGAGAATTAAATCTACTCCCTCCGATCCATATTACTTGTCATTTAAATGGATGTATCTAGCACTAAAACATGTCTAGATACATCCATTTTAGTGACAAGTAATATGGATCGGAGGGAGTACAATATGACCTAGAAAAAGAGACTAACAGCTGCTGAAGGTGATATTTTAGGATTGATTCATCAGGTAGGATGAAATAAGAGAAAGTAAAGATGCTACCTCGACATCTGTTTGTCCGTTGTAAGGGTAATGTGCCCTAAACTATAAGTTGGAGTATGTCCTCTCGGACAACCGACGGTTCTTCGATTACTTGGCCCTCCTTGGTTCTACTACCCGGACCCTAGCCCGGGCTTTAATCATTCCCAGTGATTCTGTGCAGACATTGTACTTAAGGATAGAGGGTAAATCAGTGGTTACAATATCCTTGAAGTAATTACTCCCTATACATTCCTCTATCAGATCATAAGCTTTTCCCAGAATTGTTGGCCCTACCTGATAGATGCTTTAACACTTTGAGTTGGTCTGCCATAATATCTAGGAAATGTTGGGAGTTGTGTGAGAAATAGAACATTGTTGAATTGGAAATGCTATTAAAGCATCTGCCTCATTCCATTTGTAAAGTGCATTCCTATAACCCCAATAAGAAAAGGGAAATACAACCTATTCCTGGTTCATGTGATTCAAATATCACAAAAGTGTGAGGTATGTATTTTGATACAAACAAAACTTAGATGGATATCTCACATTTCAAAGTCTTTCTTATGGGACAAATATAGACCAAAGAGCATGTTTATCCCAACTTCCCATTACTAACTCGATCAATCAATCTAGTTTTTATGCCTTCCCCTTACTCGTTCTCCCGTCATTCAGTTCCTGGTATGGGGTTGTAGGGAACCATTAGGACACACGAGACAAATCGACAGCCTCTAACGCTAGTAGGTGCTGGAGAAAGAGAAGCCCCTATTTCTACAACTAAGAAGTCAGAAGCGCATCTACCAACCAATAAGAGATTGTGCAAAAAGTAGCTTGTGGGTATAGTCTTCTATTGACATGTACATATTAGAGGGTAGTGAGATAAGTGCTGGAGTAGGCATTAGCAGTTACTGAAAAAGGACCAGCGGGCACCAAGCAAGGGACACTGCCTGATTGTGCGGACCGTCCGGGAGCCGAGTCACTAAAGGCGCCGCGTCAAGTATTGCACCGCCATATTTGACGCCTTCAAGGAAGTTCGCGTAAACTCGTCAGTGCTTAACTACTCCAGAGGTCCTCTGTATCGGATTCACGCTCGAACCATACCAAAATGAATTGGGAATTTCCTTTTATGCAGGACTACCTACCAGGTACATACGAACATACGCACTCAAATCTCGAGTCACATCCCTACCTACCACGACCATTTCACCTGGACCAGAAAGAGGCATCTATGAATTGATAAAGGCTGCCATAATAATCTAATAAATGAAGAAAAAAGGAAATATTGAAGCATCATGCCGGGAAGAAATTTTCCCAACCCCGAGCCGCTTCCCCTGTAGTTGTCAGCTCGTTCTTTACAACGTTCTTTACAAATCTGATTGGTTGTTCATAATCTGGAGTAAAAGGATTCGAACATTTGCATGGCGGTACCAAAAACCGATGCCTTACCACTTGACTATACTCCAAACCGGGGGAGGCTTGAAGAAAACGAGCCGTGTAAGGATACGGGGATACATCGAATAAGCCGCAAGGTTTTCCCTTTGGACCGACTACAACAAGCTCGCGACTCTAATAGAAACAAAGAGTTAGCTCTCTACTCTATTTTCTTGCAATGTGTTTCCTATCAAACTAAGCGAATGCTTCCACCCCCTCTTTCCCTTGTTACACAACATGCCAAGAAAGAACATTGGTTCCATTGCGTCCTGTATTCCGAGGCGACCATTTCGCACGGTTCAATCCATCTCCTGATCCGAAAAATCCGATAACGTACCTATATGAGTGCGATGGATGGTAAATCATTTGCAGTCTAGGTTGGCAGGACCTAGATATGGATGTTCAGGAAGTAGGTAGCCCATGACATCATTCACTAGTGAAATTACTAGCAGCTGCGAGAGCATCATAGTTGACATGGTCAGAGCTACAGTCGCCATATCCGTCTCTACTCTTTCTCTAATTTACTTCCTCCCGCTCCCAACCAACCTTTTCCTTTGAAAGGTCTTCCACTTGAGGGATATGAATCTAGATCCCAATCGTGTCCAACGGGCTATCCTGTAGTGGTTCTGTGACCGTCAATTGGATATATTTGTTTCACACGGTCAACTGTTGGTTAAACTAATATCAATCCTTGGGGGCTTTAGTCATAGCCCTCGCCTCTTCTTTGTTCCCGGTCTAGTCTTATCCTTCATCAGTGCTTCCTGCGCTTCTGATTATGGAGTTGTACGACCTTCAGGGTCAACGAATAAAATGAAACAATAGCCTCTCCCTCTTTCATCCATCAAAAAGTGTTATTTCCTCCAGCTCTCAACTCGGCTTCTCCCTCTAATGCCGGTAGATTAATTCATTGACAAAACCCATTGATTCCATTGGTGAGAAAATCGCTGATGAAAAATAGGTAGTGCTAATGAAATCACTTTGTGTATCTTATCTTGCAAGGAAAGAAAGAAAGACGTGTTGGGTCAGTCCGGCACATCACGCTTGCTAATATGGCTCCTGTATAGAAATAGTTTAATCGATTGACCGTCTTAACGTACGCGTTTTTGTTATGGACAAGCTCTCCTGCTGTGCGCATCGATCGACCACCAGGAGATAGGGATTTAGTGACTTAACAACCAACCGGACATTGAGGGCAAGACATACCATACAAATCACGGCTTCAGCTGCTGTAGTCCTCTAGCCAAGCCACTTCTAGCATGTGTGTAATTCATGGCAGGTCAATATTTTGTTTGTTATGGAGCTATTACTTGAATTTTTTATAGAGCGGTAAGTTATTCAAAGGAAGTTCCAGTACACAAAGAAGGGAGATTTGTGTAACCCGAGCTCTTTGATCAAGACGATGTGGCCAAAGTCAATCCTTTGAGAGAAAAGTCATTGATTTTCGTTGGCCATAGTGATCAACACAAGGGATACTGCTCTTATGATCCTCGCATGCAAAAACATGCATCTCAAGACATCTCACATTTCATAAAACACGATTTTCCTCACTACCCCATGCGCCTCCTCCCGGGGATAGATACACACATGTGCGATGACAGCTTTGCCACCATGCACTCTATGTGCTCCAATTAGCGCTCTGACGCCTGGCAGTGCACACGGCTTAGATTCGGTTGACCACGCCCACATTCGTTTCAGACATAAAGGAACGTTGAGGTTTGTCCCTATCATCATACTGGATTTTCGTTTTTCTTCTCGTGCGTTAGGATTGAAACCTAAGCAGATTTTTTTCTATCTCGTATGGTATTCGTTCATTGTTGCCTGTCCATAAGCGTATATAGGATGAAGTATAAATGAATCTGACACTCCCATTATGGTTAAGGCATTTATTTTAGAATATTCGCATTGGGCACTCTAACTCGAAGGAATAAGCCGAAGCCAGTCCAGTAGCTCGAACTCAGACTATCTACAAAAAATATGGCATTCTCCCTTAATCTGTCCTATTTTGATAAGAGGGGAGGTAGTTTTTTCAAGCTCGTTAAACGCAACGATAGCCAAGGCTAGGAAGATTTTCCAGGCAAGCCAACAAAGTGGGATATTCCTTGGAAGAAATCATGTATTGTTTGACAAGATCCTTTGGTCCGTCTCAACATGTTGGGCATCTTCTATTTCGAACTCATTGGGGATATTATGCCTTTTGCTTGTTAGAAGTAGACCGATGATATGATATGGACTAAAGTAAGTCAGATCTCAATTTCATCATACTCAGTACTCAAAGAACAAGCAAGGCATGAGCACATGCTGGTAGTAGAAGGAAGCGGAGATGGAGGCAGCTAGGCATCAGTTTGAGTTCAAGATCGAGACCAGCTTCAACCACTATTGCTAGGACGGGCTTACTTAGACTAAGAACAAAGATTCTTTTCTCTGCTATGCTACTTTCCTCTTTCTTCCCTGAGGGCATTCCTTTCCAGAACATAGAGCCAAACAGTCATTCCCGGAACTCTATCCCCCCGATTCCTTCCCTTCTTGAAGAAAACGATACCGAGAACACCATCCAGGAAATAGCACTTGCTAAAATGAAAATACCATCTGCATCATAAAATATTCTATTGCTATTCGAGAGAACACAGGCTTCAAAAGCTTACTGCCCGGCCATGCTACTCTGGTTTTGATGAAGTACCTTCTGACACTGCTGATTCCATCTTTATATCGTTCGAGCTAGCACCATGACTTCTTGGTCGAGCATAGCTCTTGTTCGATTTCTCTTTCTTTGATCGAGGGCAGCGAGAAGCAAGTCTGGTGAACGTTGTGCATCAATTCCTTATTTTCTTTTGAAGCCTGAAGCTTCATTGGTTGATCCTGCTCCTCTTTTGCGCCTGTTGTTGTGCATTATACCTACTAGGAAGCATAGCAGGCGAAGGATGAGAGATAAAAGCAGATGTCAGTGAAACTTGTCATAATACTCCCTACGTCTTGACTACAGGGAGAGTGAAGAAAAGACCAGTTGCTCTTCCGATTACTGTGCCTGTGGCTGTGGTGCTTTCTGTAGCGATTACTTGTGGCAAGCGGGAAAGTAAGTATGGCTTTCGATAGCTAATACGAGTTGGGATGACCAGCGACGTCAAGAGGGACAAAGAAAAACTAGCTATAAGCTCCTTAAAACGAGCTAGAACCATGTCAATCAAATTCAAAACGCTACCCAAGGGAAAAATGCTTAGCTTAGTATATCTCATTTTTAGTGTTAAGCTCATAAGAAGAGATAGTGTCCATTTTCATTGAATTAATCCGTTTGTAGTTGGCAGCCAATCCACAACTTCGATTAATTACTATGAAGGTTTTAGTAGCTTCCTTTTTGGTTCTACCTATTTTGCATCCTCTTTTACCACTCTTCCAGATGATTTAGACACACTCACACTCTATGAGAAGGCTTCGTATGATCCACAAGATCTAGGATAATATTTTGATCACATATGTTCTCTGTTTTATCATAACATATATAGCTCTCGATACATCGACTTTCCCCCAGCTAGTCGATTGAATATTTTACGCGCATGATCCTCGGGGAGGATGAAATAAGAATTCTATTTGGGAGAAGTTATCATTGTGATTAGAATGACCAGCACGAAAGCAGTGATCTTCTAGGCCCGGCTCATAAATAGTCCTTGGTTCCGTAGCATGTCCTTCTTAAGCATGTGATGGAGCTCAAAAACGGCGTTTTGCCTTGAGGTCAACTGTTGACCATTCGGTCTATTGATAGGACAATCAGTATCAAAACCCCTTTCTATGTACTTATGAAGATGGAATACGATATTAAACTTAGAAGAGTTGCTAACCGAAGAAAAATGCCAGGGATTTATGGAGTATGTACCTCAATTTCCAATGGGAAATTCAAATCTAATAGAGGACTAGATCAATGCTTGAATGCGAGGGCAGGGTATCTACTAGCTTTCTTGCCTTATCACAAGATATTGAACGGATGTGGGACCCTGGATTTACGGTCCAAGAATTCCTGTTATGCATGCAATTCACTTTCCCATGATCAGTGAGCCGTGAGCATAACCGGTCAGTATCATTACATCATCTAGAAGTTTACAAGTACAAAGCTTACATATTTTCCGTTATGGTGATTACATACAACAATAGAGGAAGTCTTCTAGCGCAGAGCCCATGTCATGCCTTAACCTACATGCAACTGACTGGGGAGATGGCCTAGCTTGCATAGACGTCCTCATCCTCTTCATTCCTCGATCTTCTGAAAATCTGGCCAAGGAAATAGCCAAGAACAGTGTCGGTGAGTACTTTGAATCTACTCACAAACCACCTTAAGATGATAGAAATAAAGGATCCATAAAAGGTTCTTTTCAAACATAGTTTCCCTTGTAGACATAGCATCTACGAGGTTTTGTTGAATACTTTCGTAAAATGTTTTGGAAACCTTTTTCGAGAAGTTTTGGAAATTACTAGGATTGGGTCACCCTATTTTATCTCCATGATCCTCAACTGACCAGGTTATCCTCTTTCTTATCTGGTGTCCCTCGGTCCAGCAGGTTTTAGAAAACACTTACTTTTTCGAAATCCTTTTTGAAAAAAAACTAGCACCGCTCTACAGCAACCTTCCCAACCGTACATGACCGAGGACTCGGCTATTCGAATAGATATACACTCTACACGGGTTATACACTTTACCCACACCAAACGGGTACCCTTCCCTGATCCTTACAGATCATGGGTCGAGTAACCAATCAAGACTCTCTGAATGCTACTCTAGCATGGACCCTACCCTATGAGTTGTTGCTATCAACACCGGGACATCGAGATCCATAGACCAATCGAAGTGCTCCTAACTCCTCTAGAGACGTCACTTTCAATGAGAGGCTCATAGTATCGCCCGGCAACTCACATGGGTGCTACTGCTTCCTCCAGGTGAAGTCCTAGCAGTTGACCCTTTCTGTAAAGGAATCCCAGAATTAGAGGGAGCTGATCCCTTATAAGTAATTGAGAGAATTCCCACACCAGAGTAGAAAATTTCAAATCCATCCTTGATCGCATTCCAGAGTAATATGGTAACACATGTTAATTGTTTTGCCAAAACTGCAAAGGACCAGGTGCCTTTTTGTAAACATTTTTAATCCGTCCTTTGTCCCACCTTTTTGTAAAACAAAACCTTTCTCAAATTTTCAAACCTCTCTTGTTGGGTCAAACCTCACCAAGGTTTTCTCATAAAACTTTTATAAACATTTCCCTGGGTCTTCCCATCCTATACTTTTGCTTATGCTAAAACAGGGTCTCCAAGGAGTTATGGTGTTAAACACCATCTACCATACTAAGGACAAATAAGTGTTGGCAAGGTGGTTGTACTTAGTAGTAAAAATGGGTAATGGTTTTCAGGAGCCTCATTTCAAACATAATAAGGTAAAACAATGCAATTTTCATAATTGAAAAGATAAAGCATGCATAAATAAAATAATAGGTCAAAGGATTATGAGCAAAAAGGTGGCTTGCCTGTGACCAGTGAGAAGTTCTAGCATCCCAACTGTCTAACAATTTTAATGCTACTTTCTAGTCTATATATTGCTACTTACTACATGTCATAATTGCATCATCATTATGTCACATCCCAAAATTTTCCAAATTTTGAAATGTGAAAAATAAATAAACAAATAAACAATTAGAGTGAGAAGAAACTTTTTGATTCCAATTAGAAAAATCAAAACCTATTTTGATCAAATAAAATCCTAAAGGGATTTAAAAAGATAAACAATTAATAAAGAAAGTTTTAATAGTTGGAATTACTATTTTTGATCTTTTAATAAAAAGATTTGGTTTTCAAAAGAAAAGTACAATTAATAAATAAGGATTGTTTTATAGAGCCAAATTAAATCTTGGCCAAGCTTTTGAAATAAAATATTTCTATTTGATAAAAAGAGTAAAGGTTTATTTAAATAAAAAATGAGGATTTATTATTATCCAATTTTATTAAAGTAAAGGCTTTTCCATTTTGAATAAACACTAAAACTTGTTAATTTATTTTAAATAAGTTTTCCAAGTGTTTTTGTTTTTAAATAAAACCTACTGAAATGGTTTTGATATAATTTAGATTTCAAATAGAGTTTTAAAATAAATAAAATCCTATTTGAATTAAGGACTAAGGTCTATTTTATTTAATTATTAATGGATCCTAAAAAAGAATAAAAATTATTTTTGTTTTGGACTTTGATTTGTGTTGTTAAACAGAATTAAAATCTACACAAAGTTTGGCAAAGGTTTGAATTCATTTGGAGTTTGAATTGTTTGTTTGAAAATCAAAACAGAAAATCAAATAGAAAAAAGAAAAAGCAATCTGTATAAAAAAAAGTGAAACAGACTCAACCGAACCCAACAGGCCCAGCAGCCCAACTCGCAGCCCACCATCTCCCCCTCTCAATGAAACGTTTTTCACCCGAAAAAGAACCCGCTGAGACGCAGACAAATGGACCCCACTCCCACTCTCCCTCCCTCACTGTCAGATGGACCCCACGCCAGCATGTCGTCGTCTTCACCGCGCTAGCCATTCCCCCTCGCCGTTTCTGGCAGTAACTCCAGCGTTGAATTCGCGTTGATGGCGTCCTTAACTCCTCCGGTGACCATGCGTACATAAACGCCCATGCCCCCTCTCTCTTTCCCCCCAAACAGCGCCTCCCCTCTGCCCCTAGGCTGCTCCGATTTTGAGCTCAACCACCGCCGTCTCCGACGAGCTTCGCAGCCAATTCTGGCGAACCATAGCCGCCCCTCTCCTCACAGAGCACGCTAGCTTGATCTCAAGTCCCGTGTGCATCTGCCCATAGCCCATCTCACTCCCGCGCACTCTAGAAGCTCGGCTTCTTCAACCTCAACTCGCCACCGCCGTCTGGCGTTGCTCCGTTGAACTTCCCTGGTAAGCCGACCGCACCGAGCCCTCTCGATGATGCTCACGTGAACCCCACGTTCGCCCGCATCTTACCATGTCGGTGTTTTGCCTCATCACGATCTGCAGCCTCGCCCTCGACGACCTCCAGAGACACCCGCCGCTCGCAGCAACTCCGGCGAGCAATCGTCGCCTCTCTGGTGCGCCCCTCGCCAACCCGACCACACGTTGAGCTTCAACACCTCCCTGCAAGCACGGTGAGCCACTTCCCCCTCTTCCCCGATCCCTGCCCCGATTGCCGCCCGCGCGGTAGCGCTCATTCCTGGTTAACCACACAGCAACCGTTAGATCGCCATCCAGTGGCTAGGATATAACAACTTAACAAAGAGGTATCAGTTGATATACACCGTGTGATCTAAATGAAATCCTACGGTCTATAACAGTCGATCCAACCGAATCGTTTTCAACCAATAGGAAACAGCCACGTGGACAAGGTTTAGGTTAAAACAGAAATTTGAATCTGATTGATATGCAAACTTGTAAAATTCATAACTTTAGTTCTACACGTCCAAATTTTGCAAATTTTATATCAATGGAATCAGTAGAACAAGTACTTTGCAACCAGGCACTTTTTTTAATATTTTGCTTCTGTAAAATTGGTTGAAATTGCAGAAACATGTGTAGGCTTAATATGAATATAAAAATTGTTGTAGATACAATTTTAATGTGAAATCTTTGCAAAATGGTTTTTTGTGAACCTACTAACCCTAGGAAACAATTTATGGATTTAAAAATGCATTGTGTGAAGTTAGGGAATAAATAATTGAATTAGCTCATTTCTAGTCAAATAAAAATATTGTTTTTGTTTTAGAAATGACTTTTGAGTAAAACATTTGGGAAATGATTTGATTCAAACCTTCTGACCCTAAACACCAAGTTTTGAGAATTAAAATATATTTGGTGAACTATTTTAAAGAATATTGCTTTTCCAAAAGCATTTTCAACCACATAAAATAATGATTTGATTTAAAAATAGTTTATAGATAAAACCTTTTGCAAATGGTTTTACTACTTTGGTAAATGACCACTTTTGAACTTTATAATGTTTTGAGCCTAATAGAAACCACTTTTCTAAATAAAACTATCTTTTGCATGCTTGCATGCATGACCTTGTTTCTATTATTTTATGTGTGATAAAATTGGTTGGAATGCTAGTTGAATTTGTGTTTGCTTGATTGATTTGTAGTGAAGTTAGAAGAGTGTGATATTATCAAGATCAAGAAGTGAACCAAAATTCTCTACTAAAAAGGCAAGTGACACTATCATCCAAGTCCTACTATTTTCATTACACTTAGTGGATTTTGTAACATGCATGGAAAGGTTTACTATATTTTTATGCTATGCTAAATCCTAATAGGACACCCTTATATCTCCCTTAGTGGAAACAATGTAGTTGTAGTATGCTTAGCCCTGCTATATATTGGGATGGGATACATGATATGATTATATGAAGTATTGAAAAGATATATGTTTTATATAATAAAACAAGTACTCAATGAACCACCTGGGTGGACAAGGATACTAAAGGTTGGACAAGGTGGCAACAAAAGGAACCATGTTTATCTGGCTATCTCTTTTTGTATGTGCACTAGAAGAAAACCACCCAGGGACTTAGAGATTGAACATGTTTCTAAATGCAGTGGCTTCCGTGTATGTACCAAATGTAAATGGGCTCTGGCTTAGTCAACTACATAGTGGAAGACCCATGCATTGGCATCTTCAGGTTAACTAGAATTGTGTAAGGGAACTTGAAACCCTACATTGGTGCCTGGATGACAAGCTAGCATTGTGTATTGGGAGGACTCCTATGGAAAGACTTTGTCACATTCTCAATCTGCCAGTACTCCATTTTGGTGAGTACTTATCCAGCGGCCACTGGTGGCATCAAGATGAGATTGTGTCATGTGGGTAAAGTGTACAACTTCTGCAGAAGATCAAAATTCTAAGTACTTAGCCGTGTCCCCGGTTATGGACAATACTGAGCAACTAAGGCCTGAAGCTATGGAAGATATCGACATTCCAATTTCTCAAAGTAAAACTTGATGGTGCCAACAAGGGATTTGAAGCACTTGGAGTTTTCCAAGAAGTTCAGAAAGATTTGACAAAGATCAAAAACTATTTTGAAAAGATAGGATAAAACTATATTGCTTTCTGCAAAAGAGCCTAAACCCTACTTAGCCAAATATGCATGTAAATGATAGGATCCACTTATTTCTACATAGTAGTGAAACTTGCCAATACAATTCAAATGTATTGACCCTTGTGGCTGCAACTTATTATGTTGCAGGTTTGTTTGATGTTAGTGGAGTTTAATGATTAGGATTACAAGTCTACAACCAACATGACTGCCTGTGGCACTTTGAAGATGAAGGACCCCATGCTTTATAGATATTCTGCTGCAATGTAATGTGATAGCCAAATGAGCTATGTAAGATGTAATGAAATATTTTATGCCTGGTTATAAAGTTGTATTATGACCTTTGTTTCTTGATATTACATCTTAACTGTGGATGATAACTATTGATCCAGGGACTAGCATTGTAAACACAGGGATCTCTACCTTATTAAAGGTTGGGAACCTTACAGATGGTATCAGAGCACTGTGTTACCTGTAGGATTTGTAACCCTAGTATTGGACAAAACCCCTTAGAAAAATAGGAGTTGTATTTGTTCCAAAACTTATTTACAAACAATCTTGTAAACTCTTTCCTCAACCTTTTTGGTTTTGATTCTACATCTCTTCTATTTCAAACTTGATGGACAAAGCCTACCCCATGGCCAAAGACTTCACCATGTGCAAAAGATTTCATCAACTCTAATGACTTCAACATCTTCAAGTGATTTCAACTTTAGTCTCACCAAAGATTTCAACTTAGACATCACTAAGGACTACAAGTGAAAAACCAAGAGACATTAGATTGCCTACCAAAGACATTGATATAAAGTTAGAGTATGGATCATATTGACCTATGAGGTATGACTATACTAAGATATATATTTCAAGAAAACTTGTTGTTTCCTTCAACTCATGAGATAAGCTCATAAGCTGTTAAGTGAATAGTTGCTTGTTGATTGCTTGATTGTTTGATTGAACTTGGTTGGTTTTGAGTTGTGTGTTAAAACTTCTTAAAAACCTATCCACCAATACTCATCTCTATCAAACCAACAGATGCCTCCCCGTCGTGCCAACCCCAACCAAAACAACAACATCACCCCTGAGATGCAGCAGATGTTGGCAGCTCAGACACAGTTGATGCAGGAGATGACCACATACATACAGAATCAGAACAACAACAACAACAACAACAACAACAACAACAACAATCACAATAACCCTCCAGCACTTGACATGCTCACCAAGTTTCTGAAACTTAGGCCTGCAAGGTTCTCTGGAACAACTAATCCAATGGAAGCCAATGACTGGTTACGTTCAGTGAACAAAGACTTAGTGACTGTTGGCTGCAGCGATGAAGAAAAAGTTAGGTTTGCAGCATTTCTACTTGAAGGACCAGTAGCAACATGGTGGGACAACTTTCAGATCACCACTCCCCTTGAAGATGTAACTTGGGCTATTTTTGAGGATGGATTCAGAACAACTCACATCTCACCTGGAGTGATGTACTTGAAGAAAAAGGAGTTTTACAATCTGAAACAACGTCACCTCAGTGTGGCTGAGTATATTGAAGAATTCAACAATCTGGCACGCTATGCACCAGATGAAGTTGATACAGATGCTAAGAGAAAGGAGAAATTTCTTGAGGGACTTAATGATGAGTTGAACCTGCAGCTAGCTGTTTCCTATGTTCCAACTTATCAATCACTCTGTGACAAAGCCACCATCTTGGAAAACAAGATGAATCAAGTTGAGAACAGGAAAAGGAAGCAGAAACTCAAGCATCACTCAGGATCATCACAAAATAAGCGTTCATTCAAAAACAGCAATGAAGATTCTGAACCACATCAGTATCACCACAACAACAATGGAAGTGATAATAATGGAAATGATACTGACAATGGAGATGACCTTGGCCAGAACCAACATGACACTTACAAGAAGAAAGACATTAGCCAGTTGCAGTGCTATAACTGCAAGGAACTTGGAAACTATGCATCAGACTGCCCTGAGAAGAAAAAGAAAAAGGATGCTAGAAGAGCCAATGGAAATGACTCCAATGTGACCCAGAAAGGACATGTGAACCACATTAACATGGATGGAAACTTTGAATAGATAGAAGAAGTGGATGTCAGGAATTAGTTAACTCAGAAGAGTCAAATAAGGATTCCTTGTCTGGATATTAACTGTTGAACCTATAGTCAAGTGAACCATCAATGTAACCCTATGAAACTTTATTTTAAGTGTGGTAGTACCCTAGTTACCTTGAAGCCAACTTGTAACCCAAGCCTTCCCAAATCTCGGGACGAGATTTCTTTTAAGGGTGGTAGCCTGTCACATCCCAAAATTTTCCAAATTTTGATATGTGAAAAATAAATAAACAAATAAACAATTGTTGATTTTTAGAGTGAGAAGAAACATTTTGATTCCAATTGGAAATATCAAAACCTATTCTGATCAAATAAAATCCTAAAGGGATTTAAAAAGATAAACAATTAATAAAGAAAGTTTTAGTAGTTGGAATTACTATTTTTGGATCTTTTAATAAAAAGATTTGGTTTTCAAAAGCAAAGTAGAATTAATAAATAAGGATTGTTTTATAGAGACAAATTAAATCTTGGCCAAGCTTTTGAAATAAAATATTTCTATTTGATAAAAAGAGTAAAGGTTTATTTAAATAAAATAATGAGGATTTATTATTATCCAATTTTATTAAAGTAAAGGCTTTTCCATTTTGAATAAACACTAAAACTTGTTAATTTATTTTAAATAAGTTTTCCAAGTGTTTTTGTTTTTCAAATAAAACCTACTGAAATGGTTTTGATATAATTTAGATTTCAAATAGAGTTTTAAAATAAATAAAATCCTATTTGAATTAAGCACTAAGGTCTATTTTATTTAATTATTAATGGATCCTAAAAAGAATAAAAATTATTTTTGTTTTGGACTTTGATTTGTGTTGTTAAACAGAATTAAAATCTACACAAATTTTGGCAAAGGTTTGAATTCATTTGGAGTTTGAATTGTTTGTTTGAAAATCAAAACAGAAAATCAAATAGAAAAAAGAAAAAGCAATCTATATAAAAAAAGTGAAACAGACTCAACCGAACAGCCCAGCAACTTCAACTGACCCACCATCTCCCCCTCTCAGTGAAACGTTTTTCACCCGAAAAAGAACCCGCTGAGATGCAGACAAATGGACCCCACTCCCACTCTCCCTCCCTCACTGTCAGATGGACCCCACGCCAGCACGTCGTCATCTTCACCGCGCTAGCCATTCCCCCTCGCTGTTTCTGGCAGTAACTCCGGCGTTGAATTCGCGTTGATGGCATCCTTAACTCCTCCGGTGACCACTAGTACATGAACGCCCATGCCCCCTCTCTCTTTCCCCCCAAACAGAGCCTCCCCTCTTCCCCTAGGCTGCTCCGATTTTGAGCTCAACCACCGCCGTCTCCGACGAGCTTCGCAGCCAATTCCGGCGAACCACAGCCGCCCCTCTCCTCACAGAGCACGCTAGCTTGCTCTGCAGTCCCGTGCGCATCTGCCCATAGTCCCATCTCACTCCCGCGCGCTCTAGAAGCTCGGCTTCGTCAACCTCAACTCGCCACCGCCGTCTGTCGTTGCTCCGGTGAACTTCCCTGGTAAGCCGACCGCCCCGAGCCCTCTCGATGACGCTCACATGAACCCCACGTTCGCCCGCATCTAACCATGTCATTGTTTTGCCTCGGCACGATCTACAGCCTCTCCCTCGACGACCTCCGAATCATTTTCAACCAATAGGAAACGACCACATGGACAAGGTTTAGATTAAAACAGAAATTTGAATGTGATTCATATACAAACTTGTAAAGTTCATAACTTTCGTTCTACACGTCCAAATTTTGCAAATTTTATATCAATGAAATCAGTAGAACAAGTACTTTGCAACGAGGCACTTTGTTTAATATTTTGCTTCTGGAAAATTGGTTGAAATTGCAGAAACATGTGTAGGCTTAATATGAATATAAAAATTGTTGTAGATATAATTTTAATGTGAAATCTTTGAAAAATGGTTTGTTGTGAACCTACTGACCCTAGGAAACAATTTATCGATTTAAAAATGCATTGTGTGAAGTTAGGGAATAAATAATTGAATTAGCTCATTTCTAGTCAAATAAAAATATTGTTTTTGTTTTAGAAATGATTTTTGAGTAAAACCTTTGGGAAATGATTTGATTCAAACCTTCTGACCCTAAACACCAAGTTTTGAGAATTAAAATATATTTGGTGAACTCTTTTAAAGAATATTGCTTTGCCAAAAGCATTTTCAACCACATAAAATAATGATTTGATTTAAAAATAGTTTATAGATAAAACCTTTTGCAAATGGTTTTACTACTTTGGTAAATGACCACTTTTGAACTTTATAATGTTTTGAGCCTAATAGAAACCACTTTTCTAAATAAAACTATCTTTTGCATGCTTGCATGCATGACCTTGTTTCTATTATTTTATGTGTGATAAAATTGGTTGGAATGCTAGTTGAATTTGTGTTTGCTTGATTGATTTATAGTGAAGTTAGAAGAGTGTGATATTATCAAGATCAAGAAGTGAACCAAAATTCTCTACTAAAAAGGCAAGTGACACTATCATCCAAGTCCTACTATTTTCATTACACTTAGTGGATTTTGTAACATGCATGGAAAGGTTTACAATATTTTTATGCTATGCTAAATCCTAATAGGACACCCTTATATCTCCCTTAGTGGAAACAATGTAGTTGTAGTATGCTTAGCCCTGCTATATATTGGGATGGGATACATGATATGATTATATGAAGTATTGAAAAGATATATGTTTTATATAATAAAACAAGTACTCAATGAACCACCTGGGTGGACAAGGATACTAAAGGTTGGACAAGGTGGCAACAAAAGGAACCATGTTTATCTGGCTATCTCTTTTTGTATGTGCACTAGAAGAAAACCACCCAGGGACTTAGAGATTGAACATGTTTCTCGTACAGTGGCTTCCGTGTACAGCCAAATGTAAATGGGCTCTGGCTTAGTCAACTACATAGTGGAAGACCCATGCATTGGCATCTTCAGGTTAACTAGAATTGTGTAAGGGAACTTGAAACCCTACATTGGTGCCTGGATGACAAGCTAGCATTGTGTATTGGGAGGACTCCTATGGAAAGACTTTGTCACATTCTCAATCTGCCAGTACTCCATTTTGGTGAGTACTTATCCAGCGGCCACTGGTGGCATCAAGATGAGATTGTGTCATGTGGGTAAAGTGTACAACTTCTGCAGAAGATCAAAATTCTAAGTACTTAGCCGTGTCCCCGGTTATGGACAATACTGAGCAACTAAGGCCTGAAGCTATGGAAGATATCGACATTCCAATTTCTCAAAGTAAAACTTGATGGTGCCAACAAGGGATTTGAAGCACTTGGAGTTTTCCAAGAAGTTCAGAAAGATTTGACAAAGATCAAAAACTATTTTGAAAAGATAGGATAAAACTATATTGCTTTCTGCAAAAGAGCCTAAACCCTACTTAGCCAAATATGCATGTAAATGATAGGATCCACTTATTTCTACATAGTAGTGAAACTTGCCAATACAATTCAAATGTATTGACCCTTGTGGCTGCAACTTATTATGTTGCAGGTTTGTTTGATGTTAGTGGAGTTTAATGATTAGGATTACAAGTCTACAACCAACATGACTGCCTGTGGCACTTTGAAGATGAAGGACCCCATGCTTTATAGATATTCTGCTGCAATGTAATGTGATAGCCAAATGAGCTATGTAAGATGTAATGAAATATTTTATTCCTGGTTATAAAGTTGTATTATGATCTTTGTTTCTTGATATTACATCTTAACTATGGATGCTAGCTATTGATCCAGGGACTAGCATTGTAAACATAGGGATCTCTACCTTATTAAAGGTTGGGAACCTTACACATTATATCATGCCCATGTCACCATGCCACCTTGCATTTGAGCATCATGTAAAACCCTTTTGTTTGGTTCTTATCCCATATGAATTATATATTGCATTACGTGTATTTGCTTATTGATGAATTGTAGTTGGTTCTTGATATATTGCTTCATGCCCAAGATGATTTGGGGGCATATCTATTCTAACTCCACCACCTTTCTTGTAATCGCCTTATAATTTCACCACCCCAGATATATATGAGCCATTGCATTTCTTTGTTATTTAAATCTAGCTCATATGTGTTGGGAATGGATCCCTTCTTGATCTACATGCTTCCATACATGGTGTATTATTGTTTTCACAATAGCTATTATGGGATCCTACATGGCCACCTATGCATGCCATGTGAGTAGAAATATTATCTTTTATACTTCCATATGTCCTTATGTGAATCAAGGTTATGTTTGGATATATTGTGGCTATATGATTTAATAGTGGAACATACACACTAGCATGGCCACCTTACTATCCAAGCATGTCCATGAGATTGTTTAAGCCACATAAGTTTGGGAAGCTTCCATATACACCTTCTTGTTGAGTCTTCATTCATCTTTGGAGGTCTTTTTGAATTCATGGACTACGTTCAAACTCTAGTTGTTGTCACAACTAGAGAATTTATTCATAGTGCATGCATGGCACATACAATATGCCACCATCTACTTCTCTCTTCTTCTTTTTGATTTGTTGTCGTTTTGTTTCTCCAAGGAGTTGGTTCTCAAATTTGGACAAATAAAATAAATCCAACTAATATAACTTACCACCTACACTCCACCTAGAACCCCACCCCTCTAACCCTAATTCCTCTCTAAATCTATCTTTCCGAAACCATGGACATGCCATGAGGATGTGCCATGGGCTCCTCTCCCTTTTGACAAACCCTACAACCTACACCACCCTCTTGGATCCCTCTCTGCTCTCTCTTCCCGGCGACACCACCAAGTTTTCCCCGGCCTCCCCACCATGCCCGCAAGCACCAAGGTGAGCCTCACCTCTCACATCGTCCTCCCCGAATTTATCTCTCGTCATCGTCCTCGCCGTGTCACTCCCGGCCGCCACCGTACTCCGTCGCCTCCTACCGCTGCAGTCGCAACCGGTAGTCGGCGTCTGGTCCTATAGCTCCGCCACCACATCTCCTACCACGTACACTTGGTCTCCGTCGCTGAACCGTCCCAGTCCATGTTCATCGCGGCGACTCCCTTTCGCAGCCACGCATACTGTCGTCAGCGCCGCATGTTGCGTGCGTATATCGCCAGCAGCAGAGAGCAACGACATAAAGAGATCACGCAACAGTTCTTGCCTTTGTTCCACATCACATCGCTGCCACCACAGTCCCCTATTCGACTTTGCTTTTTACACCATCGTGAAATATGAAGTCGTTTGCTCGCCTTTGACCTCGAAAGTTCAAGGAAATCGTCTATTTTGCTGTCAGTGAGATTCAATTTTCCCACTCGATCGGCCTCTATTCCCCTCCGTTGTCCTGTCATTCTAGACCTTCTCCGGAGAAACTCCAAACAACAATTTTACTCCCGGTTGTTGCCTCTCAAACATTGCTTCTGGCGGTGTTGCGAAATTCACAACCGTTTACTCTTCATATTCATCTAAAGATTGGTCTAGCTAGCCCAAAACGCACCGATCAAAAAAATTCTTTGTCAGTTAAACTCAACGTGTGACTGCACCTTTTGCAAAAAGGCTCCTCTATTTTTTCTTTGTCCAACCCGCAACCCCAAGATCTCCCACGTGTCAAACCACTGCTGGTGCACGTGTGTGTGGACCTGTGCAGCCATCGAGCCCACCTGTCTGTGACTTTGGGTACGTTTGCGTGAGTAAGAAAAGTTTCAGCACAATTTTCCTATTCAACAAAAATTTCAGAATATGTTTATAATTCAAATAAATCATATTTTGTTTAAATAAGTTGAATTTGAGGGAACTCATAACATGAAATATGAATTCTTTTCAAATGTGAATTCAACCATGTATTCAACTTTGACCAAAGTTCACTCTATCTAGTCAAAGCTTTGACTTTGACCCCTTTTAATATAATTTGACTTTATTATTAATTTAAATTCATAAATCCAAATAATATAAATAATATATGTTTTTGAATCAGAAAACGTAAGGAATCTGTTTATTCTATCTATAATATCATTTGAGAAATTTAAAATTTCGAATTATTAAATGATGATAAATACCATTTTCTTTAATAATTGAATAACTTTAATTAAGTGACTCCGAATTTGACAAATGATATGTCTAAATCGATTAGCTTGATGAGCTCGTTCTAACTATACATTCCATGATATAAATTGAAGAATGCATCATATACATATTAATGGGGGTAGCAATATTTATCGGAGCAAAACATGACTAAAAACCTAATCAAATGCTTTATTCTTGTACCCCACACCTCATCCATGCGATGCTATGTTATACCATGTAAATTGTGCATCATATCATCATGGAATACCTTGTTTGCTTGATGCATATGATTTATATGACTGTGCAATGTATTTATTTTGGCCCCTTGTGTGTTTGGTTTTTATCCGGATAGACGCTGAACAAGGAGATTATCAAGAGCCTCAGGAGTATTACCTGGACCCATCTTATTCTACAACTGAACTGCCAGGCAAGCATTTCCCCATGCTTGCACTACGTATAGTACCTATTGCATCTATCTTATTCTTGCATCATAATCGCGTCACGAATAAAATTTAATACCATGTATTGCATAGCCTTTATATTTTAAACCCCACCAAAGCTTGTTCCCTCAATCCTATGAGCCATTACTGCAGGTGTTGTTTGAGCCATGCGAGTCATAGAATTGCATGTATAGGGTTTATGAGTGTCTTTGAATAATGAGGTACCTAAACAACTGAATTGATTAGTAACGGGATAACTAAAGAAAGAGGCATCGGTGGGCAATATTTGAGATCTGGTTTTTATCAGCTCACTTATGTCTCGTAGGACCCGAGTACTTGATTCCTGTTCCTTGACTATCGCACTATCCGCATGTGGGACCATGAATCCCCTTAGCTAGAGCTTGAATCATTTCTTATTTCTTGGGGCCACAAACTAGTTTGGGGCTTTACTATTATCATGTAATTATGCCATGCTTTACTACTTTATTTACTATTGCACGTGGAGCGCTTGTACTGTTTAGGGACCCCATGCCATGTTTCCACTGTATCGACTAGACCAGTCACACTTACGATTTCACAGTCGTTTACAACTGTCGTCAGACACCCTAGGTCCATTGCAGAGCCGACCGACTTCATAGCGGGTAGCTTACTAGGGTACCCCCCTGAAATACTTAATGAATCCCGTGATTGTTTTATTGTGATGCCTCATTAGGTTTTCATTTGGTTTTTCCGAGGTTGATCGTGCGTGTGTTGCTATTTGTGCACCTCTGCATGGTAAATCTTTCTGAAAGCAGTGTCCGTGGTTATGGACGACTTGGAGCACAGTTTCTCGATCATAGAAAATCATAACTAAAGTACCGTTTTAAAATTGACTAAGACTTGACTAGTAATAGTGCCATATTCATGGAATGATTAATAAAATTGCCAACAGAGGGGGATGTTCTTCCGCCTTATCATTCAGGAACAGGGAGGTGGGCGAGCGAGGATTATTCTTGTTGATATATATTCGTTGGATAATTAAGTATTGTTTAATTAATGAGGGTCGTATATCATTGGTTAGGCAGACGTTGTAGCGTGTCTCTATAGAACTGCTAGGCTTTATTTTCGCTTCAATAGCTTCACCCTCAGGTTGTTCCCTTTAGATGCATAAAGACTTGCTGAGTCCCTTAGGGTCTCAAATGATAAAATAAAGGTTTAGATGGACAGGTATACTCCGAGCAAGGTTACTGGTTCGAAGAGACCAATGATGGTGGCAACGACCGTCTGGTGTAGAGATTTCGGGGTTAGAGATCTGTGAGATCTATGGGCGGGATGTGCTTATGTTCAGGGCATCTTATGCCAACTTGCCTCTTATCCATACTCGGATCTTGTTTTCCATTTCTGCTTGATTCTCTGATGTGTGATATATGAGGATATATCCTAAACTATTAGTTATCTAGTATTTTGGATCTTGTCGTATGGCGTTGAATATTTCTATTTATTTTAGATGGTCTGTCTCTAATATAATCTTGTATGTCGCTGACATACAAACTTGTGTATGTTATGTTGTCACATGCCTGTAGACTCCACCGCTCGTACTTGTCCCGATGTTCTTGCAAAATGGATGGGGTGTTGGCCGGTGTCGTGCCCTGTTCTGCTCAGATGGGACCTACCCGTGGGTGACCCCGGGCCTCCTCGGTAGGACACCTCATGCACTTTGGCTTCATTCTAGGCTTGTTACTTAGAGCGTAGTGTCCAAGGTATTATATCTGGTATCAGAGCCATTCCGCCCTTCAGGGTCTCAGCCAAGATGGTCTTTGTCAGTCTAGCAAATATTTTTGGTAGTTATGTATATTAGGGAAAAACTAAACGTGAGATTAGGAATGCTTCCATTTTATTCTTACCCCCCACCCACCCTTTTCTACTAATGAAGTGTAACATTTATCCATCCTCTTCTAAAAATTCAAACTAGGATTCTCCTGTTCTGTGTTTCCGTAGTACCATAGGATGTTTGCGTCAAATTCATTGTCTATTTGTTGCATCCAACTTTGCTTCGCAGTCTGCCATTTGGTTATCAATTATTGGTACATTCCATACCGACATGCTTATTTGTAAACCGACGCGATCTCTCTGACTCTTTGTTAACCGGTGCGATCATTTTAAGGGTGTTCGTCCTTCCGGCATGCTTTCACGTGATGTGTAGTTGCTAAACTCCATCTGTTAAGTTTTTTGCGCAATTAGTGGTATTTTAATGCCAAAAATGCGGATTTTTTTTTTGATACATCTGTTTCACACTGCTTTTCAGTCATGTGTGATATACTATTCACCTTCATTTTGTTGGCATGTCCATGCTAACTTGATCTTTTGCTACCGACGCTTCAATCAGGAGTTTGTAGGTCATCGGAAAATTCTTTTGGGCTAAATACATAATGTGTGTCGATCTGATTCTTGTGATTGTAATTTGGTTCTTGGTATAGCTATATGACACTTATCATGAGTGGAATATGGTCAATTATATCCATCTAATCCCCAAATGATGGCGGTTATCTCTTGTGATTTTGATTTATACCGTGATCATATCTATATCATATTCAAGTATCTTTGGCAATCCGGTGGTCTATCATCTATTTATCATGCTTCACATCTATTTTAACTCCATATCTGCAAAGGTTCTCTTTGATACGAGATAGCCTCATTATTTTATCTATGATAGCTTCTGTTAAATGAAGGAGTTATCAGAAGTTCTTGTCCAAGTCTCCCCTCTTTTCAACCGGTGATCTGATCAATAAGGCGAACAAGTCAGTTTCTCTTTTCTTATCCGAAGGGCTAGAAAATATATTCTTACAATGCATCTTTCTAAACACCAATACTTGATCCTTATTATTGATCTTTTGTGGTGGTATATCTTGGTGATATTCTGGCCAATTTTATATCAATGGAAGAACTTGAAGAACATCTTCTTTTCGTCCTCTCTAGCCTTATCTTCTATCCTCAATCTGCCGGATGTCACGAAGTTTTCCCAGGTCTTTTACAATTGTCCTATTCAAGTTTTGGCTTCTATCCGTAATCTATTTGTTGACATTTTATCTGTCCACGTAATCTTCATTTATATCTTTCCGATGGCTTGCAACTTCCGACACGATGAAAACATCATCATCCTTATCTATCTTGGATCTGATGAAATGTTTGCATCAAATCTTTGTTTCTTACGGAGCTTCATGAGTTTTCTCCATGTCAAGATCTTCATTCTGAATTCTTAGACTTGGATTGCATAGTTTTTGTATTCATGTGCGGACTAATGCTTTGGGTGCGGGATGGAGCAGCTACCATACCACTACTTTTATCATTCACTCTTGTACATTGAATTGGTCGATTAATGCAATTTCACTTATTCGGCGGAAGTTAGAAGTGGCCTTTATCTCTTGATACATTTACTTCCGTCCTTGTTTATCTGGGGTGCTCTCTCAAGAATGTAATCAATAATCTCTTGTTGGTGGTCTCGTCTGTTTCAAGATAGAGCAAAATCTTCAATGATCTGGTGGAAGCAAATGCAAAATCTTCTTAGTCTCCTTCATCGGTCGGCGTTCTACATTGACATGCAAGATGGATGGAAGTGATATCTTACTTCTTTTGGCAATTCATTTCTTTTGTAAACCAAACATGGTTGATGCCATCAATCACAAATCTATTGCAATAACCTCACGGTTAAGGAAAGCACTAAGCATCTCTACAATAACCTCCAGTTCTTCAATATTCAACTTTTTCCTCAAGTTTTCACTATAAATTTGGGTCACTTCATTCTCTGGAAGATAAATCAGCACACCTCCTTTGCATGATCCTTTGGTCTTTACCGTCGCAAGAAGAATCTAATCCAAGAATTTAGTAACACAAATATTTTTGTTGATATCAAGGAACTCTATCGTTTCAGGGCAACATTGTTCTCGAACTTCATTCCTTAAATATATGGGAAGATATAATGCTATTTTCATAGTGGTTGATCCCTGTCCAAAATCATTTCTTTCTCCCGGCGAAACACAAAATCATCCTCACTTGTAGCCTTGGATCTTGAATCTTATGGGTTTCTCTCGTCCTCCATCTTGAAGTAGGAAGCTTCCTCCTTTGAATCTCTTCACGTCCTTTGTTTTCAAGAAGAAAAATGCAAGACTCACAACAAGTTTAGCAAGTTTCGCAAGGTGAAGTGGTCGCACCATTTCTTGGTTCATCCTCTTGGGAGCGCGAGGATCACCTTCGTTCCCAACACCGGCTCTCCTTGGTATTTTTCTTTTCCTAGGAATCTCGGGATGAGATTCTTGTTTAGTGGGGGAGAGTTGTAGCATACCAATTGTTTAACAATTGTAATGCTACTTGCCTAGTCTATATATTGATACTTCCTACATGTCATAATTGCATCATCATTATATCATGCTCATGTCACCATGCCACCTTTCATTTGAGCATCATGTAAAACCCGTTTTGTTTGGTTCTTATCCCATATGCATTATATATTGCATTACTTGTATCTGCTTATTGATGAATTGTAGTTGGTTCTTGATATATTGCTTCATGAACAAGCTGAGTTGGGGGCATATCTATTCTAAATCCACCACCTCTCTTTTAATCACCTTATAATTTCACCATCCAAGATATATATGAGCCATTGCATTTCTTTGGTATTTAAATCTAGATCATATGTGTTGGGAATGGATCCCTTCTTGATCTACATGCTTCCATACATGGTGTCTTATTGTTTACACAATAGCTATTATGGGAGCCTACATGGCCACCTATGCATGCCATGTGAGTAGAAATATTATCTTTTATACTTCCATATGTTCTTATGTGAATCAAGGTTATGTGTAGAGGTCCCAACCTTTAATAAGGTAGAGATCCCTGTGTTTACAATGCTAGTCCCTGGATCAATAGCTAGCATCCACAGTTAAGATGTAATATCAAGAAACAAAGGTCATAATACAACTTTATAACCAGGAATAAAATAATTCATTACATCTTACATAGCTCATTTGGCTATCACATTACAATGCAGCAGAATATCTATATAGCATGGAGTCCATCATCTTCAAAGTGCCACAGGCAATCATGTTGGTTGTAGACTTGTAATTCTCATCAACACACTTCACTAACATCAAACAAACCTGTAAAATCATAAGTTGCAGACACAAGGGTCAATACATTTGAATTGTATTGGCAAGTTTCACTACTATGTAGAAATAAGTGGATCCTATCAATACATGCATATTTGGCTAAGTAGGGTTTAGGCTCATTTGCAGAAAGCAATATAGTTTTATCCTATCTTTTCAAAATAGTTTTGATATTTTGAAAGTCTTTCTGAACTCCTTGGAAAACTCCAAGTGCTTCTAATCCCTTTGTTGATACCATCAAGTTTTACTTTGAGAAATTGGAATGTCGAGATCTTCCATAGCTTCAGGCCTTAGTTGCTCAGAGTTCTCGTAACCGGGGACACGGCTAAGTACTTAGAATTTGAACTTCTGCAGAAGTTATACACTTTACCCACATGACACAATCTCATGTTGATGCCACCAGTGGCCGCTGGATAAGTACACACCAAATGGAGTACCGGCAGATCGAGAATGTGACAAAGTCTTTCCATAGAAGTCCTCCCAACACATTATGCTAGCACATCTATCAGGAACCAATGTACGGATATACTTCCAATACATAATTCTAGTTAACCTGAATAGGTACCATTGCAAGGGTCTTCCACTATGTAATTGACTAAGGCAGAGCCCATTTAGCATGTGGCTGTACACGGAAGCCACTGTATGAGAAACATGTTCAATCTCTAAGTCCCTGGGTGGTTTTCTTCTAGTGCACATACAAAAAGATAGCCATATAAACATGGTTCCCTTTGTTGCCACCTTGTCCAAAAGTGAGTATCCTCTTTCCACCCAGGTGGTTCATTGAGTACTTGTTTTATTATATAAAACATATATTTTTCCAATACGTCATATATTCATAACATTGTATTCCACCCCAAGTATATAGCAGGGCTAAGCATACTACAACTACAATGTTTTCACTAAGGAAGATATAAGGATATCCTAATAGGATATATCATAGCATAGAAATATAGTAGTCCTATCATGCATACTACAAAAATCCACTAAGTGTAATGAAAATAGTAGGACATGGATGATAGTGCCACTTGACTTTTTAAGTAGATAATATTGGTTCACTCCTTGATCTTTCAAATATCACACTCTTCTAACTTCAATACAATTCAATCAAGCAAACACATATTCAACTAGCATTCAAACAATTTATCACATGAAACAATAAAATCAAGCAGTGCATGCAAGCATGCAAAAGATGGTTTTATTTGGAAAAGTGGTTTCTAGTAGGCTCTAAACATTTTAAAACACCTAAAGGTCATTTATAAAAGTGGTAAAATTATTTAAATTCAAGTTAGGGAAAATGGTCATTTAAATCATTTTGTTTTGCTAGAATAGATTTAAATCAAAGTAATAATTTGTAGGGTTAGCCAAATATATTCTTTAAACACAAATGTTAGTTTTATGGTCAAAGTGTTTTAATATTAATCCATTTGCAAAAGGGTCATCCAAAAATATATTTTTAAACACAAAAAAGTTGGTTTCCATGGTCAGTAGGTTCAAAACAATCTTTTTACAAAAGATTTTACCCTAAAAACATTTCTAGAATAATTTTTATATTCAACATATGCCTACACATGTTTCTGCTAAAACAACTAATTTTACAGAAGCAATTCATTAAACAAAGTGAATGGTTGCAAAGTACTCATTTTGCTGATTCTATTGATATAAAATTTGCAAAATTTGGACGTGTAGATTGATAGTTATGATTTTTACAAGTTCAAACATCTAATAGAACATTTTCTGTTTTTAAATCAAAACACAGACCACGCGTCATGTTCTTATTGGCTGAAAACGGTTCGTGCGGATCGAGCTACGGGGTGTGTTGGATCTGATTAAAATCTACGACACAGAGCACACGATAACGGTTTGTTAAGTCAATCTATTGCGTTGCTTGGATCTAGATCCAATGTCTCACAGCAGCTCGACCACAGATGGGCGGCGCTGGCGGCGGCTGACGGCGGCGCGTGCTCAGGAGGTGACGTTGCCGACGAACCAGGAAGAACGGGAGAGGGAGGAGACCATTACCGAACTCGTCGCGATGAGGAGAAGCTCGAGGTGGTCTCAGCTACTCGAGGGGTGCACGAGAGCAGCGGCGATTCATCGTCGGAGTTCGCGGCGGCGTCGGGTGCTCTCGGGTGTGGTTGTTGCCGATGCTACAAGGCACAAAAAGGAGAGGCAGAGGGTTCGTTAGACACGGGAGAGAGTGGTGATCACGGGAGCATCATCGAGAGGGAGAGGCGAGGTCGGAGTTACCGGGGAAGGGTCGCCGGAGTTGGGGCAGTTCTCGGTGGCGCTCGGGTGTTGTCATTGCCAAAGATCTAGGGCACGCGCGGCCAAGAGGGTGGCACTGGGGGATGCGCAAGAAGTTGCTGGTCAAGCTAGTGTGCACTGGGAGGCAAGGGGAGGATCGGCGTCACCGGAATCGGCCCGAGTAGCTTGTCGGGAACAGTGGGTTCGAGCTAGCGATTGTCGCAGCCTGGTGACCGAGAGGAGATGGCGCCTGGGGGAAAAGAGAGAGGAGGGCAAGGCGCTTAAGATAGCGTCGTCTCTAGTGAGGTTTAATCGCGCAATCAAACGAATTCATGAATATTAAACACGGAAGTGAACGACGAGGTTGCGAGGGGAATGGTCGACGCGGGGTTGATGACGATGAGGTTGCTAGTGGGTCCCGTTCGTCAGTGAGGTGAGTGGAGGTTAGGTGGGGTTCTGCGTCACCGATCGGGCGGTGTGATCTTAGGGTGAAAAATGTTTTCTTTGGGAGAGAAGATGGGCTAGTTGCTGGGCTGGACTGGACCTTTTCTCTGGGTGGGTTTTGTTTCTTTTTTTTATACTAAATCTTTTTCTTTTTCCTTTTCTATTTTTTTGTTTTGTTTTTTGTTCAAATAATTCAATCACCATTTGAATTCAAAACTTTAGCAAACTTTTAGCAAGCTTCTATACTGTTTTAAATATTTTTTTAATGTCCATTTTAGAATAATTCTTTTATTATTTTAGGGTCTATTATTTATTTAAAAATAGACATTTGTCTTTATTTCAAATAAGATTTTAATTTGTTTTCAAACTCTATTTGAATTATAAATTTTACCAAATCTTTTTCAGTAGGTTTTATTTAAAAAATAATTCACTTTGAATTATTATTTAAAATACTATAATATGATTTATATAATTTTTTTTGCAAATTGTCTTTATTTAAATAAAATTGGATAATAATCAATCCTAATGATTTTATTTAAATAATTCTTTACTCTTTTTATTAATCAATAATCTTTTATTTATTTGGTTGGCCAAGATTTAATTTGGCTTTTTTTAAATAGTCCTTATTTATTTATTTCATCCTTTGCTCATAAAATCCATATCTTTTTATTTAAGGATCCAAAAATGGTGATTCCAACTTTTATAATTTTATTTATTATTTGTTTATCTTTTTAAATCCCTTTTCATTCAAAGTTTGTTCAAGATGGGTCTTTGATGTTTCCATTTGGAATCAAAAAGTTTCTTTTCACCCTAAATTTCATCAATTATTTATTTTTCACATTTCAAAATTTGGAAAATTTTGGGAAGTGACATTATGTTTGGATATATCGTGGCTATATGATTTAATAGTGGAACATACACACTACCATGGCCACCTTACTATCCATGCATGTCCATGAGATTGTTTAAGCCACATATGTTTAGGAAGCTTCCATATACACCTTCTTGTTGAGTCTTAATTCATCTTTGAGGGCTCTTTGAATTCATGGACTATGTTCAAACTCTAGTTGTTTTACAACTAGAGCATGTATTTATAGTGCATGCATGGCACATACAATATGGGCACCATATTCTTCTCTCTTCTTCTTTTTGATTTGTTGTCCCTTTGTTTCTCCAAAGAGTTGTTTCTCAAATTTGGACAAATAAAATAAATCCAACTAATCTATCTTACCACCTACACTCCACCCAGAACCCCACCCCTCTAACCCTATTCCTCTCTAAATATATATTTACCAAATCGTGGATATGCCATGGGCATGTGCCATGGGCTCCTCTCCCCTTTGACCAACCCTACAACCTACACCACCCTCTTGGATCCCTATCTTCTCTCTTTTTCTAGCTGCAATCTAGTTGTAAAATCCAAGTGTACCATGATGCTTCTGTTTCTCTTCCTTTCCTTTTTGCACGTGATCACCAGGTTGGACACCCTACGCCAAGCTCGTGCCCCTCTGTGTGTGCATAAAGCAATAGCGACAGCGAGCATCACGTGTACCCTACTCTCCTTCCTCTGGTCCCCTCTTCCTCCCTTCTCGGTCCAATAAGAGAGGCCATACCGAGCCGTCTCTACCTGCCTAGATCGATCTCCTCCTCATCTTCTTCCCCTCCATGCCAAGCACTCCCTCCTCCTGATAAAACCACCACGAGCCACACCATGCCGTCGGCGTCGGCCACTTCCGATCATCGATGGTCTGCTGCCCCCGAGGCCAAGAAACCACACCGCGGGTACTTCCTGGTGAGGTTGGTTCTGCGCGACCACATGGACGCGGGGGAGACGAAGCTGGACGTCCTCGCAGCCGCCATGAACACTGTAGCAACCAGACGCCGCGAGCCTTCTTCCCGACGACACCACGAAGTTTTCCCTGGCCTCGCCACCATGCCCGCAAGCACCAAGGTGAGCCTCACCTCTCATATCGTCCTCCCTGCATTTAGCTCTCGTCGTTGTCCTTGCCACGTCACTCCCGCCCGCGACCGTACTCCATCGCCTCCTGCCGCTACAGTCGCAGCCGGTCGTCGCCGTCAGGTCCTATAGCTCCGCCACCACCTCTCCTACCACCTGCACTTGGTATCCTCGCTGAACCATCCCGACCCATGTTCATCGCGTCGACGCCCTTACGCAGCCACGCGCCGCCCTGTCGCTCGCAGCGCTCGCACGTTGCAGTGCAGACGCGTGCAAGCAGTAGAGCAGCAGCAGCAGATCGCGCCCAGCCGTTCTCGCCTCTGTTCCACATCAGATCGCAGCCACCACGGTCCCTCTCCGGCAAAAACTCCCAAATGAAACTTGTAGGCCTTTCTCCCTTATTTGACTTTGCTTTTTACACCGTCGCGAAATATGCAGTCGTTTGCTCTCCTTTGACCTCAAAAGTTTAAGAAAATCGTCTGTTTTGATGTCAGTGAGATTCAGTTTTCCTTCACTTGATAGGCCTATGTTCCCCTCCGTTGTCCTGTCGTTCTAGACTTTGTCCGGAGAAACTCCAAACAACCATTTTACTCCCTATTGTTGTCTCTCTAACTTTACTTGTTGAAGCGTTGCTAAATTCACAACCGTTTACTCTTTATATTCATCTAAAGATTGGTCCAGCTAGCCAAAACGCACCGGTCGAAACGATTATTCGTTAGTTAAACTCAGCGTGTCACTTCACCTTTTGCAAAAAGGCTCCTCCATTTTTTATGTGTCTAACCCGCAGCACCCAGATCTCTCACGTGTCACACCACCGCTGGTGCATGCATGTGTGTGACTTTGGGTACGTTTGTCTGAGTATGAAAAGTTCTAGCACGATTTTCCTATTCAACAAAACTTTCAGAATATGTTTATAATTCAAATAAATCTTATTTTTTAAATAAGTTGAATTTGAGGGAACTCATAACATGAAATATGAATTCTTTTCAAATGCGAATTCAACCATGTATTCAAATTTGACCAGAGTTGACTCTAACTAGTTAAACCTTTGACCCCTTTTAATATAATTTGACTTTAATATTAATTTAAATTCATAAATCCAAATAATATAAATAATATATGTTTTTGAATCAGAAAAACATGAGAAATCTGTTTATGCTATTTATAATATCATTTGAGCAATGTACAATTTCGAATTATTAAATGATGATAAACACCATTTTCTTAATAATTTAATAACTTTAATTCCATTACTCCGAATTTGACGAATGATATGTCTAAATCGATTAGCTCGACGAAACCGTTCTAACTATACATTCCATGATATAAATTGAGGCATGCATCATATAAATATTAATGGGGTAGCTATGTTTATGGGAGCAAAACATGACTAAAAACCTAATCAAATGCTTTATTCTTATACCCCGACACCTCACCCATGCCATGCTATGTTATACCATGTAAACTGTGCATCATATCATTATGGAATACCTTGTTTGCTTGTTTCATATAATTTATATGATTGTGAAATGTATTTATTTTGGCCCCTTGTGTGTTTGGTTTTTATCCGGATAGACGCTGAGCAAGAAGATTATCAGGAGCCTTAGGAGTATTACCCGGACCCATCTTATTCTACAACTGAACTGCCCGGCAAGAATTTCCCCATGCTTGCACTACATATAGTACCGATTGCATATATCGTATTCTTGCATCATAAACGTGTCACAAATAAAAATAAATCGCAAGTATTGCATAGTCTTTACATTTTAAACCCCACCAAAGCTTGTTCCCTCAATCCTATGAGCCATTACTGTAGGAGTTATTTGAGCCATGCGAGTCATAGAATTGCATGTGTAGGGTTTGTGAGTGTCTTTGAATAATGTCGTACCTAAACAACTGAATTGAGTAGTAATGGTATAAATAAAGAAAGAGGCACCGGTGGGCAATATTTGAGATCTGGTTTTTATTCGCTCACTTGTATCCCATAGGACTCGAGTACTTGATTCCTGTTCCTTGACTATCGCACTATCCGCATGTGGGACCATGAATCCCCTTAGCCAGAGCTTGAATAATTTTTTATTTCTTGGGGCCACAAACTAGTTTGGGGCTTTACTACTATCATGTACTTATGCCATGCTTTACTGCTTTATTTACTATTGCGTGGGCGCATGTCTTTAGGAACCCGTACACGCTTCATCAGACGACAAGCCCAGCCAAACTTTTGGGTTCCCAGTCGTTTACAACCGTCGCCACACACCGTGGGTCTATCATGGAGCCGGCCAACTTCGTAGCTGATAGCTTAGTGGGTTGGCCCCCCGAAATATTTAATGGATCCTATGATTTATTTGTCATGATGCCTCGTTGGGTTTTCATTTGGTTTTTCCAAGGTTTATCATGCGTGTGTTACTATTTGTGCATCCCTGCAGGGTAAATCTTTCTGAAAGTCGTGTCCGCGGTTATGGACAACTTGGAGCACAGTTTCTCGATCATAGACAAGCATAACTAAAATACCGTTTTTAAATTGACTAAGACTTGACTAGTAATAGTGTCATATTCATGGAATTATTAATAAAATTGCCAATGGAGGGGGATGTTATTTCGCCTTCTCATTCGGGAACGGGAGGTGGGCGAGCGAGGATTATTCATGTTGATATATATTCGTTGGATAATTAACTACTATTTAATTAACGAGCGGCCATTTATCATTGGTTAGGCGGACGTTGTAGCGTGTCTCTATAGAACTCCTAGGCTTTATTTTTGCCGCAATAGCTTCACCCTCAGGTTGTTCCCTTTAGATGCATGAAGACTTGCTGAGTCCCTTAGGGTCTCACTACATAGAATATTGGTTTAGATGGACAGGTATACTCCGAGGAAGATTATTGGTTCAAAGAGACCGATGATGGTGGCAACGACCGTCTGGTGTAGAGATTCCGGGATAGAGATCCGTGAGATCTGTGGGCGGGATGTGCTTATGTTCAGGGCATCTTATGTCAATTTTCCTCTTATCCGTACTCACATCTTGTTTTCCGCTTCCGCTTGATACTCTGATGTGTGATGTATGAGGATATATCCTAAACTATTAGTTATATAGTATTTTGGATCTTTAATACGCCCAGTTGGCATCACCATTCTATATCATAATTTGCCTCTATTCATTGATATATTTCATATTAAGAGGTGCTACTTATATCTTTTCATCTGTTTTTGCATGTTGGATGATTCCTGGAGGATGAACTGCCGGAGTCAGGATTCTGATGGAAAAATAGGTATTTTGATGCAATTTCGCGAAGATCAGAAAAATACTAGAAAAACTACAGAAAACCCCATTTTCACAGAAGGCGGAGAATGCCAGAAGGGGAGGCGGAGATGGGCCATAGTGGGCCCACACCCTCCCAGGCGCGGGCCACCCCTAGGCCGCGCCTACAGGGATGTGGCCCAACTGGCGCACCTCTGGCTCCGCCCTCTCGCCTATATCTTCCCCTCGAAACCCTAATACACGGGGATCAACCATAGAAAGATTATGCTCCCTCTGCGGGGCGGAAAACACCAAGAGAGGAAGAGCTCTCCGGCCGACATATTTCTGCCAGGGAAATTCCTTCCCGGAGATGGGAGATCGTCGCCATCAACACCATCATCAAGCTATAGACTTCACCGGGATCATCATCATCATCCAGACCATCGTCTCCACCAACACCATCATCATCACTCCATCCCGTTGTAACAATTGTGTTGAATCTTGCATAGTTCATAGGGGAAACTTTCCCGGTGTTGATTACTATTGTAGTTGATGCTTGTGAGTGGAACCATTGGATTATTGTTTATGTTCAGATTGTTATTCATCACCATATCATCTTTGATCTTGATCCATATGATGTCTTGTGTGTAGTTCGTTTAGTTCTTGAGGACATGGGATAAGTCATGTTGTTAGTAGTGGATTTATGTTGAGCTATTATTCAATGGTTTAGTATTTAAGTTGTGGTGCTATTCTTCTAGTGGTGTCATGTGAACATCGACTACATGATACTTCACCATTTATGGGCCTAGGGGAATGATTGTGTATTTGGCTACTAATTGTGGGGTTGACAAAGTGACAGAAACCTGAACCCCATTAGGACATAGTCGCACAAGGGAGCATAGGATGTCAGAGTTTAAGGCTATGGTTAGGTTTATACCTTAATTGTTTTCTTGTAGTAGCGGATGCTTGCAAGGGGTTTAATCACAAGTATGTATTAGTACAAGTAAGGTTGGTACATTAGCACAGGTTCACCCACACAACACTTACAACACCAAAGAAGGGTACTCAGTTATTCGAAGTGAAATCACTTGACAGAATTCCCATGTGTCCACGAGAATGTTTGGTCCTTATAAGTATTTCCACCGGCTTGTCCTTTGCTAAGAAAGGATTGGGCCACTTGTTGCAATTGTTTGTCGTATTCATTACTTGCACTTTGTTTCTATGGTTTATTAGAAAACCCCTAAAAATCCGTTTGCTAAGTATTTACAGAGATTTCCTGCTCCGTACCACTAGTCAACACCTTCTTCTCCTTGTTGGGATCGTCACTCCTATTTATAGAAAGTACTACGATACACCCCCTATACTTGTGGGTCCTCAAGACTATTTTCTGGCGCCGTTGCCAGGGAGTGAAGCGCTATTGAAGAGTGGAACTGGTAAAGGAAACTTCTACTGTTAGTATTGCTTTTTATTTCTGTTTGTTACTTTGTTTCCAATATGGATAACCCACTTGGTTTTCTATTTGGGAAAACTACTACCACTATTAGGTTAGTAGATGAACCACCACCTGTTGAGATAGATCCTTTTAAGATACCTACAAGTATTTTTGATCGTGTTATGGATAATTATTATTTAGGGGATGGAACTGTCCATCCTGGTGATCATTTGCTTTTTATCCATGAATTATGCGAGTTGTTTAAGTGTGCGGGTATCACAACTGAGCGGGTGAAGAAGAAGTTACTCTCTATATCCTTGAAAGGAAGAGCTGAAGAATGGTATAAGCTGCTGAAGAATGGACAATCAATGGAATGGGAGGAAATAGTACCTCTCTTTTATTCTAAATTCTATCCTCCCAGTGAGATCCATAAGGATAGTGTCAACACCTGGATTTTTAATCCCAAATGTCTGTTATGCCATACATCGCAATCCCAGGATTACCATTTTTGCGAGACATAACAGATTTGGATACCACAGTACATCATCCATTACAAACCATACATAAGGTCTTACACAAATAAGGATATCATGATCCAGTTCTTAATACAACTCAAGCAGCGGAATAACGTAATAATAAAGGTAGCGTAGGCGAAGCTCCATCTTCGGGGTCATAGGAAATGCTGACGATGGGAGATGATCCTAGTTGTCGTAACCTTCCTGGGGTCCTTCGTCCTGGTACTCCTCTTCATAGTATGGCCATGGGAATAGCCAGGGACAAAGCCATGAGTACTCTTTAAGTACTCGCAAACTAATATTAACAAGTGAAGGGGGTTTTTGTAATAGGACACTAAGCTCTAGGGTTGTTTTGCAAAAAGCCAGATTTACTTCTACTAAGTTCAGAAGCAATAAAAGCTAGTTGAAATTTTATAACACCTAAGAGGGAACTTGAATTTCATATCACAACTCTGTTGTGGTCAAGTGAAATTCTCAATTCACTTCACAAGTCATTTTGAAAACATCGGCGGGAACAAGATGGCCACTCCAACATCCCATAACCACATCGCCATGCTATTCGAATAGTTTGACACTCTGCAGAGATTGTACACTTTCACCACAACATTCGATACATCCGTCAGGAACAAATCCTGAATTCACCATACTCAGTATGCGGATAATCAATCCTAACCTTTCAATTACACGCCCTACTATAGGCACCTCTCCCGTGAGTTTGGGCTCCCAACCATGACCAACTGTCATCTTGGGTACTGCACAGGTGGGCAATCTTCACAAGGTAGCCTCAGCTCATACCTTGGTCGTGAGGGAACCCATACAAAGGTATATAAGTTTCCAGTCAAGCCCTACCCAATTTTCGGGTATTGTGGTTGTACGGAAAAATTGGAATGGTATCGCATCCAGACAACCATCAGTTTTATAAAGGGCTAAGGCTCATGCCTCAACATTTTCATCATCAAAATCATCTCATGTTCGGAAACACATGTCAAAACATCTTAGGAGAATGACTCATCATTCTAAGGTTTTCATAACCATTTTCCACCAAGTATTACCATCTAAAGTTTATCAAGTTTTATGCTTAGCACTAGCATCTACAAGTGGGGGTAAGTACTAATGAAGGGTGGTAAACAAGTGTAGTTTAGCTACGTTCAATCTCATTCCTTAGGATGACATCAAGATTATCTAGCTTAGGTCAAATTTAATGCTCTTTATGCAACCTTCAATTATCTTTCTAGTATCTAAAATTTACTTAAGTAAACTTTAAGAGAAAGCTTTGATAAAGAAATAAAGTAGAAAACTTGCAAGTAAAACTAGGAATGGGGTTATCAAGTGGGTATGATCACATATGCTTAAGGCATATAGTTGGCATGGTAACAAGCAAGTATTTACTTGCATAGGTCAACTTGATTAGTAAGGCTTGCTAAAGTAGAGTATCTTGCAAATGTTAGCTTGCATAGGTATCAGTATAAGCTTGCCTTGTGCAGAGAAGGGTTTGAAGTTCTCCTCGGCTTCTTCTTCGTAGTATCCTCCTTCCTCCTCGCATCCTTGGTCGGTACTAGCATCTATGAATAAATACGAGGTACACAATCACCAAACAATACTTAACTACTTTCAATCATTATACAAAGGTGTTCTATAAATGATCTAGCATCATCACTAATATCACAAGAATAAAACATTTGTCTTATTTATTTTTAGAAAAGTAATTTCTACTAATTGAAAAACTACTGAAGATTTAATATTCTCCAAACCAAACATGGGATCACGTTGACACATGTCATCACCACATATTTCAGTACATGAGAATGTGATTTAAAGTGGTGTCACAATTTAATAAGGTTTAAGCTTTTATTTTAAATAAAATAAAGTGACTGGAAATGCCTATGTGGCATTCTTTTATTACTTGAACATTATTTCTGTAAGTAAACCCATATGTTTTTATATATTCTGAAAGGTATGATCGAATGTGATTTTTGAGAGTTGGAAGCAACTCAAAAACTATTATGGTTGAAATTTGAAAAATGTTTGAATGCTGAAAAGTTTCTGACTTGTTATTTTTACCAAGGTTGATCTATAGATCCAAATGATTTGAATCCAACGGGCTTGGATTAAGCACTTCAATACCTTTCTAACAAAATTAGTTTCATTAAATTTGGTTTACTGAATCAAGCTGGGTTGATTTTTGAAACTAGGTACAGAACTGAGTTTGAATATAAATAGAAATAGCTAAATTCAAACGAGTGGGCTGCGCGGGAAAGGTTAATGGGCCGGCCAAGTGTCACTCCGCGGCGCGGGGCTCAGCTAACAGGTGGGTTCCACCAGTTAGTGGTTCATAACACGCGAAGCGGTACGGGGCGATCTCGGCCGAACGATCTAAGTCTAATCGAACGGCTACGGCTCATCGTCCACGTCGGGCAGCGCCGGTGAGACAGAACCCTAACGCGGCAGGTGGGGGTCGTGGGAGGCTCACCGGGGCTCAGGTGAGGGTCGGCGATGGGGGCAAACGACAAAGTCGACAACGGCGATTCTCCTGGCACCGGCAGATCCTCCTGGGGCGGCTCCAATCAATGGCTTCCTTCTTCTCCAGCAGCGGCGGGTTCCGGTGAAATTCCGGCGATGCGCTGCTCGCCTTGCTCCGGGAGTGAGGTGGGGTGGTTCTGATTGAGAGGGGAGTGGAATGGTGTGAAGAAATCGGGCGGGGGAGGCCTCTACTTATAGTGGCGAGAGGGGACCGACGAGCGCGGGCTAAGCTCGTCGTGGTTGACGGCATAGAGGGCTATCGGCGTGGGCGACGGTAGGGGGCGGTGCTGTGCTCCCTGGCGAAGCTCAACGGCGTGGTGGCGAGGCGTGGGGCGGTGCTGATCGGTCGGAACTATTCGGCGCTCTGAGCGTGTCCGACGGAGGTTTTGATGGCGCACAGCGCGCGTGGTCCACGTGGCGTGACGGGCGGTTCGGGTTCTGGGTGGTGGTGATCACGCGTGCACGCGGCGAAGGTGGCGTGCGGTCTGCGGGCGTGTGTCGAGGGTGGCGCACGGGCGAGCTCTCGGCATGCTCGCAGAGAGGCTTAGCATGGCTTGGGCGTGTGGTCTAGTGGCTGGCATTGCTCGAGGCTGGGACAGGGAGTGGCGATGGAGTGCTGGCTAGCTCCCAGACAAGGTTGGCGAGGCTAGTGTGGCTCATAGCTTGCTGTCGACCATGGGGTGGCAATGTTGCTCTCGGCCTGCTCACCATTGATGACAATGGCCATCTTACAATGGTGCTAGATATTAGTTAAGGTTGCTAGATGATCTACTAAGGCTAGTTTTAACCAGAGAGGGAACAAGTTAGGCCCAAAACACTACTCAACATAATGTTTTTGATTTTGTTGATTTGAATTTGCAACCTGTTTGATGAAATGGCCGCATGAACTTAAGTTTTGAATTTTGCAAAGATTTTTGGTGGGGGTGCTAGGCATGTGCTGGTGATACTGTGTATGCTTCGGTTGTGAAAAGTGAGCTTGTTTGAGTGGTTTTTGAAATAGTGGGATCTTCCCATATGAAATAGATTCAATTTTAAACTGTCATTTAAACTAAGCATTTAAATGTTTTTGGATGATCACAAAGTGGGCCTTGGTTCCTTATTATGAGTACTATCAAGGGGTGCAAAGATCCATCCATGTTTCTGTTAAGTTCTGAAAGTTAGGGGTAGCCAAAGTAGGCATGGGAGTTAATTTGGCCAAAGTGACCATTCACTTAATTTGTTTGTTTTGACTTGTTTGTCTTTGGGAAAAGTTTGGGGATTGTTTAGACGATGTTTATTTCACCTAAGAATCATTTTACAAGCAAAGAAGCTCAGAACCCTGGCAATTCAAAAGAATCCAAATTTTAATACATACACCTCTGAATGCTTTCATATTTTTAATTGGAAAAGTTTTTGTTAACCCTAATCTTGATGATTAGAGTTTGATGATCTAAGTTTAGTATTTTTGGGATGTTACAAACCTTCCACCCTTAAACAAAATCTTGTCTCAAGAGTTGAAAGAGGACGAAAAAAGATTACCTAGGATTTGAAGAGATCGGGAAACTCCGTCCTGATGTGATCTTCGCGCTCCCAGGTAGCTTCCTATTATGTGTGGTTGCTCCACTGAATCTTGAGAAACTTGATGCTCTGGGTTCTGGTAGTTCTGAAGGCTTCTTCAAAAATACGAATGGGTACTTCGGGATAGGTCAGGTCATCGTTGATTTCTATGGTCCGGTGATCGATATTCTTGAACACTTCATTATTCTCTGGAACTTCGAGGCACTTGCGAAGTAATGAGATATGGAACACATTGTGCACGACCGACATCTCCTCGAGTAGTTCCAATTGATACGACACTTCTCCTCGATGGTTCAGAATCTTGAAGGGGCCGATATATCTGGGGGCTATCTTTCCTTTCAGCTGGAAACGCTGCATTCCTTTTAATGGCAACACTTTCAGATACACAAAATCTCCTATGTTGAAGGCGAGGTCTCTACGTCTCTTGTCGGCGTAACTCTTTTGTCTGGACTGGGCGGTCTTGAGGTGATCACGAATCTTGTGAACCTTCTCTTCTTCTTCTCGTAGGATATTGGGTCCGAAAATCTGACTCTCTCCTACTTCCGACCAATTCAAAGGGGTGCGACACTTCCTTCCATACATAAATTCAAATGAGGCGATTTGCAAACTGGCTTGATAACTGTTGTTGTATGAAAATTCTGCAAACGGCAGACAGTCTTCCCACTTAGATCCATACTCTAACACACATGCTCTCAGCATATCTTCGAGTATTTGATTTACTCGCTCCGTTTGTCCGTCGGTCTGAGGGTGATAAGATGTGATGAAATCTAGTTGGGTTCCTAAACCTTCTTCCAGAATCTTGAGGTAAACCGAGTTCCTCAATCCGATACGATGTTCTTAGGGACTCCATGCAAACTGACGATTTCTAGCGATGTATAACTCCGCTAGCTTCGAACTCTGATATGTGGTCTTGACGGGTAAGAAATGGGCGACTTTGGACAATCTGTCCACTATGACCCAGATAGAGTCATTTCCCCTACTAGAAGTAGGCAATCCGGTGATAAAGTCCATTCCAACGGAATCCCATTTCCATTCCGTAATCTTCCATGGTTGCAACAATCCTGCGGGTCTTTGATGTCCCGCCTTGACTCTCTGACATATATCACACTTGGCGATATAGCTTCCGATTTCTCTCTTCATCTTATGCCAGCAAAATTGTTCTTTCAAATCTTGATACATCTTTGTTACTCCAAGGTGGATAGAATAAAGAGTATCATGAGCTTCCTTCAGAATAACTTCTTTCAACTCAGAATCTGCTGGTACACAAAGGCGTCCTTTGTACCACAGAACTCCTTCTTCGTCTTCGGTGAATCCGGGTACTTTGCCTGTACCGATACGATGCTTGATTCCTTTGATACTAGCATTTCCTTTCTACGCCTCTTTGATCTGGCTGACCAAATTGGGTTGAAGTTCTATGCTAGCCAAAAATCCTTCACCTACTAATTCCATTCGTAAATCTTCCATCTCCTTGTGCAAACTTGGTTGCTCCTTCAAAATCATGGAGTTCAAGCGGCACGGCAATCTGCTAAGGGCATCTGCTACCACGTTGGCTTTACCGAGGTGATAGTGAATGTCCAGATCGTAATCCTTGATTAGCTCAATCCATCTTCGCTGTCTCATATTCAGCTCCTTCTGAGTGAATATATACTTCAGGATCTTGTGATCCGAATAGATTTCACAACGGTTTCCCATCAGGTAATACCTCCATGTCTTCAGAGCTATAACTACGGCTACGAGTTCGAGGTCATGGGTTGGGTATTTTTTCTCGTGTTGTTTCAGTTGTCGAGATAGATAAGATATGACTTTGCCTTCTTGCATTAGCACACATCCGAGACCGATCTTGGATGCGTCACAATACACGTCAAAGGGCTTCATGATATCCGGCATGATTAAGATTGGGGCTGAAATCAATGTCCGCTTGAGTTCTTGAAAACTCGCTTCACATTTGTTGGTCCATTCAAACTTCTTGTCCTTCTTCAGCAATTGGGTCATGGGTCTGGCTATACTCGAGAAACCTTCTACGAACTTGCGACAATATCCCGCCAATCCGAGAAATGCACGAACTTGGGTTTGAGTGGTTGGGGCTTGCCAATCTTCGACATCTTTCACTTTTGTAGGGTCAACAGCAATTCCTCCGGCTGATACAATGTGGACGAGGAATCCTACCTCCTGTAACCAGAATTCACATTTGCTAAAATTGGAATACAACTGATGCTCTCTAAGGGTTCCAAGAATGGTCCTTAGGTGTAGCTCATGTTCTTCTTCTGATTTGGAATAAATTAGAATGTCATCGATGAAAACAACAACAAACTTATCCAGGAAGTCCATAAAAATCTTATTCATGAGATTCATGAAATAAGCGGGGGCATTGGTTAATCCAAAAGACATGACAGTATACTCGTATAATCCATATCTGGTGGTAAAGGCAGTCTTTGGAATATCCTCTGCACGAATCTTGAGTTGATGATAACGTGTTCTAAGATCAATCTTAGAAAACACTTTGGCACCGGTCAACTGATGAAACAAATCTTCTATCTTGGGCAATGGGTATTTGTTCTTGATAGTGACGTCATTCAACTTCTGATAATCCGTACACAAACGGTTACCTCCATCCTTCTTGTCCATGAATAAGACAGGTGATCTCCATGGTGACGCACTTGGTTGAATCAATCCAATTTCTAGCATGACATCCAGTTGCTTCTTCAGTTCTACTAGTTCAGACGGGTTCATACTGTATGGTCTCTGGGCTATGGGTCCTGTTCCGGGGATTAGTTCAATGATAAACTTGATATCCCGATCTGGGGGCATACCGGGCAAAACATCTGGAAATACATCGGGGTATTCACAGACTATCCGGACTTGGTCAATGGTAGGTTGGGCTATACTCTTGTTGCACTTGAATCGACGAGGTAAGGTTTCCGATACATGCTCGACTGATATTCAATTTATCTTGGTCATGGTTATGGCTTTCTTGGCACAGTCAATCAATCCCTTATGTTTGGACATCCAATCCATTCCTAGTACTACTTCCAAACCTTTAGTTCCGAGTACTAGCAGACTAGCATAAAAATCTATGCCATGGATTCGGATAGGGACAGCTTTGCAAATTTGCCTAGCTTTGGTGGTTGAACCGGGGATTTGAACAATCATAACATGCTTCAGTTTGGTTGGTTGAATCTTACTAGTGCATGCAAATTCTTCGGTGACAAATGAGTGCGATGCACCAGAAAAAAACAACACTCTAGCAAGTACTGAATTAACAGAAAACATACCGAGCACGACGTCTGGCGCTTCCTGGGCTTCTTCAGCATGCATGAGAAAAAAGGCGGCGTTCGGTTGAGCGAGTTCCACAGCAAACCTTCTTCTTGGCTAAACATGACGCTGTTGCTGAGCTGGGGCATTTGCATTGGGGGCTGCGGCATTCTTCTTGGGGCACTCATTGGAGTAGTGACCCTTATTTCCACAGTCATAACAAGTCACTTGCGACTTGTCCTTTGCTGCAACAGGAACAACATTGCTTCCAGTCCTCGGGGCAGTGTTGGTGTTGGCGGCAGCATTGTTGTTGTTGAACTTGGGTAGGGCACGGTTGAAATTGTTAGAGTTGCCGGGGTTGTTGTGATTTCCTCCGGGCCTCGGGTTTCCACGGTTGGGATAGGTCGGACGGTTCATCGGGGGTCTGTTGGTTCTTGGGGCAAATCCTGGAGATGGGTTGGGGCGATACTTTGGGTGTGATGGGTTCCTGGCTGATGCATCATGCGACGCTTGCGTTTCTCATTGGCTTGGTTGATCTTTCCTTCCATCTGGATGGAAGAGTCGACAAGGGCTTCAATATTAGCAAAGGGGATATTGACCAACACAGTCTGCATCTCATCGTGCAGACCATTCAAGAATCTCTCTTTCTTCTTGGCTTCGGTGTCGATCTCATCTGGGGCATACCTAGCTAATGACAAGAATTTGTCACGGTATTCCACTACGGTCATCCGTCCTTGCTTCAGTTCTCTGAAATCATCTCTCATTCTCTTGATCAAACCCGGTGGCACATGGGTTTTGCTTAACTTGACCTTGAATTCCTCCCAGGTCATCATCTATCCTCCGGTCATTACATGAACGTTGTTCCACCATGCTCTTGCATCTCCGGCTAGATAGTGAGTGGAGAACAGAACTTTCTCGTTAGCTTCCACTCTGGCGACTTCTAGGTTGTTCTCCATGGTTTGCAGCCAATCATCTGCGTCTAAGGGCTCTTCCGATTTAGTGAAAACAGGTGGGTTGGTGTTCTGGAAATTCTTGGGCTTAGATCCATGGTTGTCCTGATTTCCTTGGCCTTGATTGTTGTGGGCTAGCTGGGCTATCTGCTGAAGGGTGGCTAGGTTGGCTTGATGTTCGGCTCTTTTAGCCTCGCGGTCAGAAACCAACATTTGCAGGATCTACAACATTGGGTCTGGGGATGAACCACTTCCTCCGCGTGGCATCTGAAGATTGAGATAGATCATGAGAAAAGAGGGAAATTTCTAAGGTTCAGGGACTTTGAAAAGTTTTTAAAGTTTGACTCAGATTTTCTAGCAACTTGCTTTTCATTCATTCATAGCACACGGTACAAACACACACCACAAAACAAGAAAAACAGATGGTTTTAAGAACCATTCTGGAAATTATGATACAGTGAGACCTAATACAACTCACTAAGCTAGTGTTCAAGTGCTACTACTCCTCGGAGTCGGTGTAGTCGTCATCCTCATCGTCATCGATGAAGGCGAAATCATCCTCATCGGTGAAGAATTCCATAGCCTGATCCTCCAGAAAATCATCATCATCACTGAGATAGGAGTAGGGGTCTCCACGAAGATCTTCTCCGACATTATCCCTTTCCTCCAACTGCATGTCTCTCTTGTGGATGGTCTCGTCCAAATCCGAGATACGGTGGCGAAGACGGGCAATGATGCACTCCTTCTTGTCAAGATGACGGCGGCGAGACTTGCGATCCTTCGCTAGCATGGTGATGGTCTGATCCTTCGTCTTGATGATGGCGGACTTGTGGTTGGAGTAGTCTCGGCAATTGTCCAATTCCTGCTTACGATCATACATCATGAAGCTAAGGTGGTACAACTGAGTCTTCAGCTCGTGGTGGTATGGGGCTTTTAGTGGCTGTCCCATAGCATCACGCCTTGGACAAAACTCAAAGCGGGTACCCTTGATCTGGTTGATACTCAGCCCACACAGACAGGCAAGATCTTCCTGCATAGCCCTGGCAAGACCATCAAGCCAGTTGTTCTCTCTTAAGGTGAACTGAATTCCCTCGGCAGTGGGAGGTTCAATCTTTCCTCGGAGACTTGCAACAATTAGCACTGCAGATCTTCTCCTCCTTGATCATTGAGCTGAGCTCCGAAGAACTCGCGGTGAGGACGCTCTAGAAGTTCCAAAAGCTGGTCCAAATCCCGCTCAAAGATAAGGTCTCCTCCATTCCCCAACTGATAAAACTTGTTGTACTTCACGTCCATCTATAAGAATATAGGATGAGTAAGTTAGTAGAGTGATCAAGTGTGTTGAATTTTAGGTATTTTGCAAGAGTTTTTGAGGATCATGAATTTTATGAAAGAAACAAGGTGATAAGAATGGGAATAAGTTTTTGTAAATATTTGCTTCCTTTGGTTTTGAAACTAAGTTTTTGATTCAAACGTCCAGTCTAACTAGGGTCTCCTATGGTTAGGATGGCTCTGATACCAACTTGTCAACACCCGGATTTTTAATCCCAGAACCCTGTTATGCCATACATCGCAATCCCAGGATTAGCATTTTTGCGAGACATAACAGATTTGGATACCATAGTACATCATCCATTACAAACCATACATAAGGTCTTACACAAATAAGGATCTCATGATCCAGTTCTTAATACAACTCAAGTAGCGGAATAACGTAATAATAGAGGTAGCATAGGCGAAACTCCATCTTCGGGGTCACAGGCAATGCTGACGATGGGAGATGATCCTAGTTGTCGTAACCTTCCTAGGGTCCTTCGTCCTGGTACTCCTCTTCATAGTCTAGCCACGGGAATAGCCAGGGACAAAGCCATGAGTACTCTTTAAGTACTCGCAAACTAATACTAACAAGTGAAGGGGGTTTTTGTAATAGGACACTAAGATCTAGGGTTGTTTTGCAAAAAGCCAGATTTACTTCTACTAAGTTCAGAAGCAATAAAAGCTAGTTGAAATTTTATAACACCTAAGAGGGAACTTGAATTTCATATCACAACTCTGTTGTGGTCAAGTCAAATTCTCAATTCACTTCACAAGTCATTTTGAAAACATCTGACGGGGAAACAGTATGGCCACTCCAACTGTCCATAACCGCGGACGCAGCTATTCGAATAGTTTGACACTCTGCAGAGATTGTACACTTCCGCCACAACATTCGATACATCCGTCAGGAACAAATCCTGAATTAACCATACTCAGTATGGGGTTAATCAATCCTAACCTTTCAATTACACGCCCTACTATAGGCACCTCTCCTGTGAGTTTGGCCTCCCAACCATGACCAACTGTCATCTTGGGTACTGCATAGGTGGACAATCTTCACAAGTTAGTCTCAGCTCAGACCTTGGCCGTGAGGGAACCCATACTAAGGTATATAAGTTTCCAGTCAAGCCCTACCCAATTTTCAGGTATTGTGGTTGTACGGAAAAATTGGAATGGTATCGCATCCAGACAACCATCAGTTTTATAAAGGGCTAAGTCTCATGCCTCAACATTTTCATCATCAAAATCATCTGATGTTCGGAAACACATGTCAAAACATCTCAGGAGAATGACTCATCATTCTAAGGTTTTCATAACCATTTTCCACCAAGTATTACCATCTAAAGTTGATCAAGTTTTATGCTTAGCACTAGCATCTAGAAGTGGGGGTAAGTACTAATGAAGGGTGGTAAACAAGTGTAGTTTAACTATGTTCAATCTCATGCCTTAGGATGACATCAAGATTATCTAGCTTAGGCCAAATTTAATGCTCTTTATGCAACCTTAAATTATCTTTCTAGTATCAACAATTTACTTAAGTAAACTTTAAGAGAAAGCTTTGATAAAGAAATAAAGTAGAAAGCTTGCAAGTAAAACTAGGAATGGGGTTATCAAGTGGGTATGATCACATATGCTTAAGGCATATAGTTGGCATGGTAACAAGCAAGTATTTGCTTGCATAGGTCAACTTGATTAGTAAGGCTTTCTAAAGTAGAGTATCTTGCAAGTGTTAGCTTGCATAGGTATCAGTATAATCTTTCCTTGTGCAGAGCAGGGGTTAAAGTTCTCCTCGGCTTCTTCTTCGTAGTATCCTCCTTCCTCCTCGTATCCTTGGTCGGTAGTAGCGTCTATGAATAAATACGAGGTACACAATCACCAAACAATACTTAACTACTTTCAATCATTATACAAAGGTGTTCTATAGATGATCTAGTATCATCACTAATATCACAAGAATAAAGCATTTGTCTTATTTATTTATTTTTAGAAAAGTAATTTCTACTCATTGAAAAACTACTGAAGATTTAATATTCTCCAAACCAAACATGGGATCATGTTGACACATGTCAACACCACATATTTCAGTACATGAGAATGTGATTTAAAGTGGTGTCACAATTTAATAAGGTTTAACCTTTTATTTTAAATAAAATAAAGTGACTGGAAATGCCTATATGGCATTCTTTTATTACTTGAACATTATTTTTGTAAGTAAACCCATATGTTTTTATATATTCTGAAAGGTATGATCAAATGTGATTTTTGAGAGTTGGAAGCAACTCAAAAGCTATTATGGTTGAAATTTGAAAAATGTTTGAATGCTGAAAAGCTTCTGACTTGTTATTTTTACCAAGGTTGATCTATAGATCCAAATGATTTGAATCCAACGAGATTGGATTAAGCATTTCAATACATTTCTAACAAAATTGGTTTCAATCAATTTGGTTCACTGAATCGAGCTGGGTTGATTTTTGAAACTAGGTACAGAACTGAGTTTGAATATAAATAGAAAAAGCTAAATTCAAACGAGTGGGCTCTTGAGGAAAGGTTAATGGGCGGCCCGGTGTCACTCATGATGCGTGGCTCAGCTGACGGGGTTCCACCAGTCGTGGCTCATAACATCTTGGCGATGCAGGCGATCTCGGCCGCACGATCTAAGTCTAATCGAACGGCTACGGCTTATTGTCCACGTCGGGCAGCGCCGGCGAGACAGAACCCTAACGCGGCAGGTGAGGGTGTGGGAGGCTCACCGGGGCTTAGGCGAGGGTGGGCGATGGGGCAAACAACAAAGTCGACGACGACGATTCTCCTGGCACCGGCAGCTCCTCCTGGGGCGGCTCCAATCGATGGCTTCCTTCTTCTCCAGCAGTGGCGGGATACGGTGAAATTTCGGCGATGTGCTGCTCGCCTTGATCCGGGAGTGAGGTGGGGTGCTTCTGGGTGAGAGGGGAGTAGAATGGTGTGAAGAAATCGAGCGGGGGAGGCCTCTATTTATAGTGGCAAGAGGGGACCGACGGGTGCGGGTTGAGCTCGTCGTGGTTGATGGCACAGAGGGCTATCGGCGTGGGCGACGGTAGGGGGCGGTGTTGTGCTCCCTGGCGAAGCTCAACGGCGTGGTGGCGAGGCGTCGGGCGGTGCTGATCGGTCGGAACGCTTCAACGCTCTGAGCGTGTCCGATGGAGGTTTTGATGGCGCACGTCGTGGCGTCACGCAGGCGTGTCTGCGGGTCTGCTGGCAGTGGTCTGATGGCGTGCGAGCAGGCGTGTCTCGGGAGGTTCTTTGGGGTGGTGGTGATCACGCGTGCACGCGGCGAAGGTGGCGTGCGGTCTGCGGGCGTGTGTCGAGGGTGGCGCACGGGCGAGCTCTCGGCATGCTCGCAGAGAGGCTTAGCATGGCTTGGGCGTGTGGTCTAGTGGATGGCATTGCTCGAGGCTGGAACAGGGAGTGGCGGTGGAGTGCTGGCTAGCTCCCAAACAAGGTTGGCAAGGCTAATGTGGCTCGTAGCTTGCTGTCGACCATGGGGGTGGCAATGGTGCTCTCGGCCTGCTCACCACTGATGACAATGGCCAGCTTACAGTGGTTCTAGAGATTAGTTAAGATTGCTAAATGCTCTACTAAGGCTAGTTGTAACCAGAGAGGGAACAAGTTAGGCCCAAAACACTGCTCAACATAGTGTTTTTGATTTTGTTGATTTGAATCTGCAACCTGTTTGATGAAATGGCCGCATGAACTTAAGTTTTGAATTTTGAAAAGATTTTTGGTGGGGGTGCTAGGCATGTGCTGGTGATAATGTGGATGCTTGGGTTTTGAAAATTGAGCTTGTTTGAGTGGTTTTTGAAATGGTGGGATCTTCCCATATGAAATAGATTCAATTTTAAACTGTCATTTAAACTAAGCATTTAAATGTTTTTGGATAATCACAAAGTGATCCTTGGTTCCTTATTATGAGTACTATCAAGGGGTGCAAAGATACATACATGTTTCTGTTAAGTTCTGAAAGTTAGGGATAGCCAAAGTAGGCATGGGAGTTAATTTGGCCAAAGTGACCATTCACTTAATTTGTTTGTTTTGACTTGTTTGTCTTTGGGAAAAGTTTGGGGATTGTTTAGATGATGTTTATTTCACCTAAGAATGATTTTACAAGCAAAGAAGCACAGAACCATGGCAATTCAAAATAATCCAAATTTTAATACATACACCTCTGAATACTTTCATATTTTTAATTGGAATTTTTTTTGTTAACCCTAATTTTGATGATTAGAGTTTGATGATCTAAGTTTAGTATTTTTTGGGATGTTATAGATAGGAACCTGATATATAAATTTTGGCCTCGTGATGGAGAGAGTACAACTCAAGCTTGGGGGAGATTGAAGTTACTAATGCTTAAATGTTCTATTCATGAACTCCCTGACAATATTATTATCAATAACTTTTATTCTAGGCTTTCTCTTCATGATAAAGATCTACTAGATGCTTCTTGTACTGGATCATTCACACGTATGAAGAAAGAAGCTAAATGGGATCTACTAGACCGTATTCAAGATAACACTGAAGCATGGGAGAATGACAAAGGAAGAAAGTCAGGTATAAAATATGATTATGAATGAATTAAATCCTTTATGGGAACTGATGACTTCCCTGATATTAGTAATGAGTATGGTCTTGATCCTCAAGTTCTTGGAAAATGTTTTAAGGACTTTGCCTCTTTTATTTAAATTCCCAAAAAGGAGTGGGACAAGTACCATGCTCCTTATAAAGACATTGCTACCCATGTTCCTGCTAGCATTGAAGTTTGCACTGTTGATCCTATTTTGCCTAAACCTTATGTTGAGAAAATCCCTTTTACTGCTAAGGTAAGGAACATTCTATCATAGCTAATGTGGTTAGCAAAAGTGCAAAGAAAACTGTGGAACCTGATGAGCAAATAAACATTGAACCTGTGGTAGCTATTGTGAAGGATATTGTCACTAAAAATATAGAGGATGAGCACATTGTTTTCTGTGCATACGCTTCTAATATTGTCTCTCGTCCTATAAAATATAGAAAATCTACTATCCCTGTGCTTTCTGTTAGAAGTGGTGATCATTGCTATTATGGTTTATGTGATATTGGTGCTAGTTCTAGTGCTATTCCTTATGAGCTTTACAAGTAAATTATGCATGAAATTGGTCCTTGTGAGCTTGAGGACATTGATGTGCTTATTCACCTTGCTAATAGAGAGACAGTCTGTCCCATTGGCATTGTAAGAGATGTGGAGGTTCTTTGTGGTAAGATTAAATATCCTACTAATTTTCTAGTACTTGGTTCTGAAGCTAATAAAACCTATCCTATTATATTTGGTAGACCTTTCTTGAATACTTGTGGGGCTATCATAGATTGTAGGAAGGAAAAAGTTTTGAGTAAGTTTGATGGAGAGTCTTATGAGTTTAATTTTTCCAAATTTTCTAAAACTCCTTTTGAAAATGAACTACCTAATGAGGATTTCAGGGTTGAACACCTTTCTGCTATTTCTCTTGCTCCTAACACCTTTCTTGTGGTAAGATCATGAAAGTGAGGTCTTCATGAAGGAAAGAAATGAGACTTACGAGGTTTTCCATCGTCGGCCTGAGTTACTTAAGCATAATCTACCTGGGGAAGATTTGGGTACCACACTACCACCTAAAGGGGACCCTGTTTTTGAATAAAAACCTTTACCTGATGATCTTAAATATGCTTATATAGATGATACAAAAGTATATCCTGTTATTATTAGTTCTAAAGTTTTTGGAAAGGAAGAAGAAAGGTTATTGGAAATATTGAAGAAACACCGAGGAGCTATGGGCTATACTCTTGATGATTTAAAAGGAATTTCTCCTACTATATGTCAGCATGCTATTAATATAGAACCTGATGCAAAACCAGTTTTTGAGCACCAACGCCATTTAAATCCTAATATGAAGGATGTGGTAAGAAATGAGGTATTAAAACTCCTTGATGCTGGTATTATTTACCCTATTGCTGATAGCCAATGGGTTAGCCTTGTTCATTGTGTCCCAAAAAAAGAGGGAATCACTGTTGTGCCTAATGAAAATAATGAGCTGATACACCAAAGAGTAGTGGTTGGGTATAGGATGTGAATTGATTTTAGAAAGGTTAATAAAGTTACTAATAAAGATAATTATCATTTGACCTTTATTGCTCAAATGCTAGAAAGGTTGTCTAAAAAGACCCACTTTTGCTTTCTTGATGGTTATTCTGGGTTCTCTCAAATTGCTGTGAGAGCACAAGACCGAGAGAAAACCACCTTCACTTGTCCTTATGGAACTTATGCTTATAGGCGTATGCCTTTTGGTTTATGTAATGCTCCTGCTACCTTTCAGAGATGTATGTCAGATATCTTTCATGGTTTTTGTGAAGAAATTGTGGAGGTTTTCATGGATGATTTCTCCGTCTATGGAACTTCTTTTGATAACTGTTTGCACAACCTTGATAAAGTTTTGCAGATATGTGAAGAAACCAACCTTGTTTTTAATTGGGAGAAATGCCGTTTCATGGTTAATGAAGGGATTGTTCTTGGACACAAAATTTCTGGAAGAGGCATTGAAGTTGATAGAGCCGAATTAAAGCAATTGAGAAGATGCCTTTCCCTAGGGATATAAAAGGTATTCATAGTATCCTTGGTCATGCTAGTTTATATAGCAAGTTTATTAAAGATTTCTCCAAAATTTCAAAGCCCCTTACTAATATTCTTCAAAAAGATGTACCTTTTTTTGATGATGATTGTAAGGAAGCTTCTGAAACTTTGAAGAAAGCTTTGACTACTTCTCCTATTGTTCAACCACCTGATTAGAGTTTACCTTTTGAAATTATGTGTGATGCTAGTGATTTTGATGTGGGTGTTGTTCTTAGGCAACGTGTTGATAATAAGTTGAATGTTATTCATTATGCTAGCAACACTATAGATGCTGCTCAAAAGAATTATGCTACTACTGAAAAGGAGTTCTTAGCTGTAATCTTTGCCTGCGATAAGTTTAGACCTTATATTGTTGATTCAAAGGTTACTATTCATACTGATCATGCTGCTATTAAGTACCTTATGACAAAGAAAGATGCTAAGCCTAGGCTTATTAGATGGGTGTTGCTTTTACAAGAGTTTGATCTACATATTGTAGACATGAAAGGTGCTGAAAACCCTGTTGCTGACAATTTATCTCATTTGGAAAATATTTATTTTGACCCTTTGACTGTTAATGATAGTTTTCCAAATGAGTAGTTGGTGGCAATAAGGGTAAGACCGCATGAGAGTCCTTGGTGTGCTGATTACACTAACTTTATTGTTTCCAAGTATTTGCCTCCAACCTTTACAACTCAGCAAAGAAGAAAATTCTTTTATGATTTGGGGCATTACTTTTGGGATGACCCACATTTATATAAAGAAGGAGTAGATGGTATTATACGAAGATGTGTTCCACAGTACGAACAACAAGAGATATTGAGAAAATGTCATGGCAGTGCTTATGGAGGACATCATGCTGGGGATAGAACTGCATAAAAAGTTTTACAATCTGGATTTTATTGGCCTACTCTTTTCAAGGATGCAAGGAAGTTTGTCTTATCATGTGACGAATGTCAAAGAATTGGTAATATTTCTAGACGCAATGAAATGAATATGAATTATTCTCTTGTTATTGAACCTTTTGACTGTTGCTGTTGATTATGTTACAAAGTGGATAGAGGCCATACCTACAAATAGTGCTGATGGTAAGACCTCTTTAAAAATGCTTAAATATGTTATTTTTCCTAGGTTTGGTGTGCCTAGATATCTCATGACTGATGGAGGCTCTCATTTTATTCATGGTGGTTTTAGGAAAACTCTTGCCAAATATGATCTTAACCATAGAATTGCTTTAGCTTATCACCCCCAAACCAGTGGGCAAGTAGAACTTTTTAATAGAGAAATAAAATCTATCTTGCAGAAGACTATTAATAGATCTAGGAAAAATTAGGCTAAAAAGTTGAATGACGCTTTATGTGCTTATAGAACTGCTTATAAAAATCCTATGGGGATGTCTCCTTACAAAATGGTTTATGGGAAAGCTTGTCACTTGCCTTTAGAATTAGAACACAAAGCTTATTGGGCAGTGAAAGAACTGAATAGATATTTTAAACTTGCCGGTGAGAAAAGATGGCTTGACTTGAGTACCTTAGATGAGTGGAGAAGTGAAGCTTATGAAAATGCTAGACTCTTTAAGGAAAAATTAAAAAGATGTCATGATAGGATAATCTCAAAAGGGAATTCCATGTTGGTGAGAACGTTCTTTTGTATAGGTCTCGTCTCAGATTTTTTGCAGGGAAACTACTCTCAAAATGGGAAATACCTTTTGTTATTGAGGAAGTGTATCGTTCAGGGGCTATCAAAATATCTTCTTTGAAGGACAACACTACACAGGTGGTGAATGGTCAAAGGCTCAAACGTTATATTTCTGGAGATTCTTATAATGAAGATATTGATATTATGCAAATGGTGACTCCGAAGAATTTATTAGAAACCAAACACCAGAATCTGCAGAGTCCGTCTTTGAGTAGGTAAAAAGTGGTGAAAACAGAAGGTTCATGAAAACCCTATATTTTTATATTTGTGATGTTTTTATTACATACGGAAGGTTACGAGACAAAACAGAGGAGGAAATGAAGGCCAGAGTGGCCACACCCACCCTAGGCGCGGGCCCTAGCTGGCCGCGCCTAGAGGGGGTGTGATCCTCCTGAGCTCCGTCTCCGCCTTGTTTTCGCACAGTACCTTCCTTATGCATTGAAACTTCGTAATATATAACCCCCGGATCCCCCGAGGTTCGTGTATCGTGTTCTCGTCATGTTTCTGTTTTGATCTATTTCTGTTAGGTAGATTCTCGGTTTTTGAGCTACAATGTCTTCCTCTGGATCACCCATAGAGGATTCCTTCGCGGATGCCATTAACCTGTATATGGATGAGTTGAAGATTCATCCTAAGGAGTTTATTCTCAAGGATGGGAAGGTGGAGATGAGAGAAGTTCAAGGCCCTAAAGGAGGAGGCAGTCTGGAAGACAGGATGGAAGCATTGGAGCAGGAAGTTTTTAGGTACAAGAAGATGGCGGAACACGAAGTGGATATCATCCATTAGATAAGTTCATAACTCATCACCAAGCACAAGGAGGAGGTTGCTGAGCTCCGAGAAGAAATCCTCTCACTCCATCAGGCCACCAACCAATTACAAGCACAAATCTACATCATACAAAATAAAAACTATGAGTATGAGGCTAGATTTAATCGCATAAGCTCCATTGCCAGTTTCAGGATTGTGGAAAACAATACATCCTTTTTGGATGGGGAACATTTACCTTGGAAGTCTGATGATGACAAGGGAACACCACCACCACCGAAGGAGTAATTCATCATCAGGTTTGGCATCCCCTTGGCTTGTTCCAAGCTTGGGGGAGTGTCGCGGTATCACAACATTAATTTTTATATTTTACCTTTTCAGTAGAGATATATCTTTGGTAGAGAAGTTATCTTATAGGTTGGTTTTCATGTGGAAGTACCTCTCCTTTAGTTGGTTATCTATGTATCCCTTTGGTGTGAGTGCCTTTATGGAATATTAATGAGAAGTTTCATCTTTTAATTTTTGCACTTCTTATTTTAGTTTGCAATCTCTATTATATGGTTGATCTTGTTGATTAGTATTGGCATCACTTTGGGAGCATGAATTAGATCTAAATTGGTTTTGGAAAACCGGGCTCTGGTCAGTAGCAACACTTTTTGAGGTTTGAAAGTAAAAGAGAAAAAGCTTACATGTATTTTGTATCATTTATTTTCTTTCTTGATTGGCTCATAATCTTAGTATTCTTTATTTAAGATCTTTTGTGTCTTCAAGGAAGATTACATGTTTGGATTTATTACTTGTACGTTGGCTTGTTTCTTTCAACTCTTTTGCTTGCTACCCAGCCTTGCTAGCCAAAAACCAGTTTTGAGAAGGCATACTTCTCATGCATCCAACTCCTTTGAACCAAAACCACTGCCATTTGTGTCCACCATATCTACCTATTAGCATTATTGCTATTCCAAGCAAATTCTCAAGCTTCATCTATCTTTCGAATTAAAAAATCCTTTGTTATGTGAAAACTAGTTAGTAAAGCTCGCACGAACTTGATGGCACACCTTATTTTGTTGCCCCTAATAAACTTGAACCATTGTGTCATCGAAGTTGTATATGCTTGCATTTATACGTTGGGATTAGCAGAACCGTGCTGTCAAGGGGAACACTTTCAACACTTATGGATACATATATAGTTGATATCATGCTCTTTTGTTTGTGGACATCGTCGTTGTGAAATAAAAGGGGAGCTTGTAAGTCCATGGAGTTATGTATGTGTGTTAGAGAAATGCCTGGGATGCTAGCCTAAGCCATGCCTAATCATGGTGGAAACTTACAGCATAACCATAGAGAGCAATCTATGAAGCATCCTCAATAAAAACATATGCAAATAGCAAATAAAAAGATCGCTAAGATGCTCACTATCTGCTTGCCTTGTCATTTTCGTTATGGGATAGCTCCTGTACCATGTGCAAGGGGTACCTCGTTGGCAGTTCTTTATGATACACATGTACTTACAATGACAAGAACTTACCGGTAACTAAAGTTGAGTAGCATGAGGAGCGGCCCTCGTACTCAAGGGACATGTGATTCCCAACTTATATTTCGTCAAGCATATACTCCATCTTTGTTCACTTTAACCTTAATCATCTCAAGATGCTTATGATAGGGGAAATGAGATCTCAAAGCTATTAAGTACCATAATATTTTGGGATCTCTTTATGAACTTGAAATCCCTTCTTCCCTCTATGAAGGGCCTTTATTCTACTTCTAGGTTGAGTCAGTAAACCTACTTCCTCTCTATCTCCAGCAAGCATTTGAGTTGTTGTGTTTCAAGCATTCGTATGATGATTTATTCAATCATGTTCTTTATCTTCCGTGTTTGCACAAGACTCTTATCTATTGAGTATTACTTTGAAATCCGTCATTGTGAAAAACCTTTTATGCTTGAGCAAAGAGTACACTTGTTGTGAAACTTCTACAAAAGCTTTATTTGTGAAACTGTTTGCCAGCCGTTCTCTGACTAGGAAAAAAGTTTGCCAATTCCAATGATGATTTATCTTTATGCATCTCTTTTGTGACTCATGTTCTTGTTGTAAGATAAGTTATATAATGGTGAGTTGCTTTCTTCTATGAGCTGTGTAATGGTAAGTGTGATTCTTCTAGTCTGTATCCTTTTATCGACACATCACTCCATAAACCTGTGGACATGTTTACTGAGCTCAGTTTTCGCTTGGGGACAAGCGAAGGTCTAAGATTGGGGGGAGTTGATACATCCAATTTGCATCACCATTCTATATCACAATTTGCCTCTATTCATTGATATATTTCATATTAAGAGGTGTTACTTATGTATTTTCATCTGTTTTTTAATGTTGGATGATTCCTAGAGGATGAACTGCCGGAGTCAGGATTCTGATGGAAAAAGAGGTGTTTTGATGAAATTTCGTGAAGATCAGAAAAATACAAGAAAAACTACAGAAAATCCTATTTTGCCAGAAGACGAAGAATGCTAGAAGGGGAGGCGGAGATGGGCCACCGGGGGCCCACACCTCCCAGGCGCGGGCCACCCCTAGGCCGCGCCTACATGGGGTGTGGCCCACCTGGCACACCTCTGGCTTCACCCTCTTGCCTATATCTTCCCCTCGAAACCCTAATACACGGGGAGCGACCATAGAAAGATTCCGCCGCCCCTGTGGGGTGGAAAACACCGAGAGAGAAAGAGCTCTCCGACAGACAGATTTCTGCCGGGGAAATTCCTTCCCGGAGAGGGGAGATCCTCGCCATCAACACCATCATCAAGCTAGACTTCACGGGGATCATCATAATCCACACCATCGTCTCCACCAGCACCATCATCATCACTCCATCTCGCTGTAACAATTGTGTTGAATCTTGCATTGTTCTTAGGGGAAACTTTCTCGGTGTTGACTACTATTATAGTTGATTCTTATGAGTGAAACCATTGGATTATTGTTTATGTTCGTAATGTTATTCATCACCATATCATCTTTGATCTTGATCCATATGATGTCTCGTGAGTAGTTCATTTAGTTCTTGAGGACATGGGAGAAGTTATGTTGTTAGTAGTGGATTTGTGTTGAGATATTATTTAGTGGTTTAATATTTAAGTTGTGGTGCTATTCTTCTAGTGGTGTGATGTGAACGTCGACTACATGATACTTCACCATTTATGTGCCTAGGGGAATGCATTGTGTATTTGGCTACTAATTGTGGGGTTCTTGGAGATGTGAAAACCCTGAACCCCCGTTAGGACACCATTGCACAAGGGAGCGTAGGATCTCACAGTTTAAGGCTGTGGTTAGGTTTATGCCTTAATTGCTTTCTTGTAGTTGCGGATGCTTGCAAGGGGTTTAATCACAAGTATGTATTAGTCCAACTAAGGTCGGTACATTAGCATAGGTTCACCCACACAAAACATATAACACCAAAGAAGGGTACTCAGCTATTTGAAGCGAAAGCACTTGACAGAATTTCCATGTGTCCTCGAGAACTTTTGGTCCTTATAAGTATTTCCACTGGCTTTTCCTTTGCTAAGAAAGGATTGGGCCACTTGCTGAAATTGTTTGCTATCATTATTAATTGCATTTTGTTTCTTTGCTTTATCAGAAAACCCCTAAAATTCTGTTTGCTAAGTATTTACATAGATTTCCTGCTCCATACCACTAGTCAACACCTTCTGCTCCTCGTTGGGATCAACACTCCTATTTATCAGAACTACTACGATACCCTCCCTATATTTGTGGGTAATAAATCTTGCCATATGGCCTTGAATATTTATATTTCTTTTAGATGGACTTTCTCTGATATACTCTTGTATGTCGCTAACATACACACTTGTCTATGTTATGTTGTTGCATGCCTATTGACTACGTCTCTCGTACTTGTCCCGATGTTCTTGCAAAATGGATGGGGTGTTGGCCGGTACTGTGCCCTGTTCCACTCAGACGGGACCTACCCGTGGGTGGCCCCGGGCCTCCTTTGTACGACACCTCATGTACTTTGGGTTAATTCCATGTTTTTTACTTAGCGCATAGTATCTGAGGTAATACAGATGTCCCTAGAATTCTCAAGAAAATTGGAATAGCAATAATAATAATAGTAATCCACTGCTTCCTTCTTCTCGACGTCACACAATCGCAACTATCGCCGTTATTGATCAAACATGCAAACAAGCAATACACCAATCAATATAACGCATACAAGCATCAAACGCTATAGGAAACAAACAAGGAAAACATGCTACAATTCAGTAGGGTTTTGGAAGAATGAATTTAGAAAGATTGGAATGGGTTTTGGAAGCATTTGAAGGAATTCCAATGTGAGTTATTATCTAGAAACTAGTTAGGAAAGGGTTTTTAGACAAAGGTCAATTTATGTATGATATCAATATACACAAATAATATCATCAGAAAGGTTTTGATAAAATGAAACCAACAAAAGTGGTTTCACTATTTTATCAATTACCATTGATTTATAGAGTTTTATAGTGGATAAAACTGTAGTTTAAGGAAATAATTCACCGGGAAAGTTATGGAGATCCAAAAATAATTTACTTGGATACTTAGGTAGAGTTTGAAGGACTGATTCACTGAGAGTTGGAATCATCCTAAAATATTTGTCAGAATGCCCTCAGGAAATTCCTACAAACAGTACTAGAGGGTTTTTGTCTTTTTCATCAGATTTATTCTACATGAGCTTTTGATCTGATTCCAAAGAAACACGGTAGGTATTTAGAATACATTTATGTGTAAATTGGAATTAACCCTTTTTCATTTACATAACTACTGTAGTGATTTTATTGGTGATTACACAATTCACAAAATAATTTAATCCATCAAAAATTATGTGCTCCTATGGTTCGAAGGATATTAGTATTCAAGTGTACTGGGAGTTGGAATTAGGTCCATACCCCTTATGGTTTGACATAGAGAATTTTCAAAAGCCATATTGGTTATTTTGGTTATTTTTATTATGGGCAATCCATGAGGCAATTAAATGTAGGTCCAGGGTGACATGCAAGGAACTTGAGGTAAATTCCAATACAAAAATGATTCAAATCAAATGGAGTTGTAAAACTCATAAAATGATTTATTGTGTGGAAATGATACACCTAGGTAGATGATTTATTATAAATATAAAGGAATTATTTAGGTCAACCAATGGTGTTGCACAATTAAGATGACATCCAGAAACCCTAGGAATTTTAGATCTGGTCAGGGTATGGTCTTTTCATTTTTATTTCGATTAAGCCAATCTGAAAATTATCATATATAAAATCCCGGGTTTTAAAAAGAAAAGGAATCAGGGGCTTATGGGCCATATCTATGGAGAAACTGGAATGCACTTCACCGGACGATCCATTTTGTGGGACACCACGCGCCGGGGATAGTGCTCCGTCGCACGGCGTGGGGCCAGTGCTCAGCGGTGGCGAGGGAGAAGGGGTAACAGGGAACGATACGTCCAAAACATATCTACTTTCTCGAACACTTTGCTATTGTTTCTTCTGTAAACTTGTGTGATTTTGATACAACTAGCACGTACTAACGCTGTTTTCAGCAGAATTACCTTGGTGTCTTGTTTTTGTGCAGAAAATCAACTATCAGGAAAAATCCCGAAAAATATGCCAAAGACTATTTTTCACCAGAAGATCCACGGAGCCAGAAGGGGAGACAGGGGGGAGGCCTGGGGGGCCCAGACCCACCCTAGGCGCGGGCCCACTTGACCACGTGCCTGGAGGCGGTTTGGCCACCCCACGCAGCTCTTCGGCCTCCCTCCGCGCCTATAAGTTTCCTTCTGACCTAAAAACATAGGGGGGGTCGATAGTTTTCCAGAAAGAGTTCTGCTCCGCCGCCGCCACGAGAAACCACGATTTGGATCCAGAAACTCCGTTCTGGCACCCTGCCGGGACGGTGAATTTGGAGAGGATCATCGCCATCGTCATCACCAACGCATCCCATCAACCACCAATGTTTCCCTCATCCATGAGTGAGTAATCCCCCGCTGTAGGCTTGGGGATGGTAGGGATTGGATGAGTTCTATCATGCAGTCGAATAAGATCAATTAGGGAATAGTGCCTAGTATCTCTATTAGTGTTATTTGACTTTGTTTTAACTTGTTGTGCTTAATGCTTGTCACTAGGGCCTGAGTGCCATGATCTCATATCTGAACTTATTATTGAATCATTATGATAGTATTTTTTATGATCTTATCTGCAAGTTGTGTACACATATCATTGTCCGGATCCAAAGGCCCCAAAGTGACAATAATTGGGACAACCAGAGGGGATTGCTATGGTGCGAGGATCACATGTGTTCACAGAGTGTTAATGCTTTGCTCCGGTGCTCTATTAAAAGGAGCACCTTAATTCCCAGTAGTTCCCTAGAGGCCCCGCTGCCACGGGATGGCTGGACAGAAGATGTTGTGCAAGTTCTCATTGCGAGCACGTATGACTATATTAGTACTTGGATGCTTGTTAATATTTATGCAATGCCCTAGATCTTGAAGTTACATGTTTAGACTCGTCCATGCAACGCCCGTCATCCATCTCTATGCCTACCGCACTCGAATCCTACTATTACCGTTACTATTACTACTGCTGCTGTTGCTGTTGCTTTGCTGTTGCTACTACAAATTGTTGCTACTGATAAAATTCTATGAGCAAGAACTATTTCCAGTTGCAGCTGAACTGACAACTCAGTTGTTAAGGCTTGCAAGTATTCTTTGGATCCCCTTGTGTCGAATCAATAAATTGGGTAATACTACCCGCGAAGACTATTGCGATCCCCTATACTTTTGAGTCATCAAGACTATTTTATGGCGCCGTTGCCGGGAGCATAGCTTTATTTGTAAGTTCACTTGGATCTATTATTGTCATTGCTACTCCTTTCATCATGGGAAAGTCTCATGATGGAAAGTTCCCTATTTTACCATCCACTACAAGAAGAGGTACAGTCCTAAACACCTCTGCTGCTCTTGATTCACCGTCTGTTATAAGTAATCTTGTCACATCACCACCACACTACTAGGAAACTAGCTATAGATAGACAAACCTTCTGTGGCGCATGGTTCTGACCATGCGCCACAAAAGTTGTCTAGTGGCGCATTTCAGCAAATGCGCCACAGAAGTCTTCACATACATAGCATATGTCCACATGCGCCACGAAGTTTCAACCGTAGGCGCATATGGACGATCGCATACGTAAAGCTTCAGTTGGACCCTATCACAAAATCTCATTGACTTACTCTGACCAATATTATGTGGCGCATATGACCATATGCGCCACAGAAGTTCATCTTCTGTGTCGCATATAGAGGCATGCGCCACAGAAGATGGAGTAGGAAAAACATATTCTACCCTCCCCCCCCCCCCGAGGATCGCCTTTTTAGCCTTGCAAAAAATAATAGAAAATGAAAAACACTTCAAGAAATAAAATCCTTACACATAGTGATAGGTAATATGGTCTATTTTGTAGGAAAATTAACAAACATGCATTTCGACTTTTTATACAAAAAAAGTTTATGCCACGGTAAAACGGCCGTAACTTTTGCACACGATGTCAGAAAAATACGTATAATATACCAAAATGACGAGAACGAGATTTCGCATCCGCTCACAAAAACCTACGGTCGTTTAGCGATTATTTAGATTTTCCAAATTCGAAAAGAGTAAAAAGTTATGGCCAAAAGATCGTTTTTCCCTACAAAATAATAAAAAAGGAGGACAAACTTCTGTGGCGCATTTCTTCCATATGCGCCACAGAAGTCTTGGCCAAATTTCGAAATTTGAATCCCGCCCCTTCTCCCTCTTTTATACTCTTCCACTCCTCCATCTTTCCCCTTCTCACCTTCTTCTCTCATTCTCCTCACCTTCTCCTCCTCCTCCACCCCGGTGGGATCCTCCTCCTCCTCCTCCACCTCGGTGAGCTTCTCCTCCTCCTCCTCCTCCACCACCCCGGTGAGCTCCTCCTCTTCCTCCTCCTCCACCACCACTCCGGTGAGCTCTTCCCTCCTCCACCCCGGTGAGCTCCTCCTCCTCCTCCTCCTCCCACCTCCCTCCTCCTCCACCCTGGCGATCTCCTCCTCTGGCGACCTTCTCCTCCTCCTCCTCCTCCGGCGGCCTCCTCCTCCTCCTCCTCTCCTCCACCGGCGACCTCCACCTCCTCCACTAGCGACCTCCTTCTCTCCTCCATCGGCGAGCACCACCTCTGGCCAGATCTGGCCGGGTTTGTTTTTGAAATTTGAAAAAAACTTCTGTGGCGCATATTGGCCAATCGCCCACAGTTTGAGAAGTTTGATCAATTCGTGACTTTTGTGGCGCATTTTGGCAATATGCGCCACATAATTTTTTCAGACTTCTGTGGCGCATTTCAATATGCGCCACAAAACTGCAATTTAGTGGCGAGATAACAGTGGCGTATCCCATATGCGCAACAGAAGTCCCAAAATGGTGCTCCACTGATAGGCCTTTTCCTAGTAGTGCCACATGCTCATGCTACACACACTTCTACTACTGCTAAATCTAAAACTTCTTTTGATACTCATGATGTTACTTCTACTGTACTTGATGCGAGTGGTTCATTAGGTCCTTTTCTAGATTCTACTATGGCTAGTCTAGGCAATACCGAAACTCTTAGTGAATACATTGTTACACCTGCTATCTCACCTGAGTCTAGTGAGAGTTATGATATTAATGATGGTTACATAGAGCTCACTGATGAATTTGTTGAAGAGTGCCGAAACACACATGGTGCTAGTGCCATTAAGAGTCTCCTTGCTAGACGTACTATTATGCCTAGGAAGTCCTATGATCCTAAGTTTGCCACCTCTCCCATATATATTAAAGATAAAGATTATGATTTCTCTCTTGATTTATCTTATTTAGATATTGTTCAGAAAGAACCTTTTTGTGGTACTGAAAATGAGAGTGATGTGGCTCATATGAATGAGCTTTCTGCTATGAGTTCTTTGTTCTCTGATGACTTTAAAATGTGAAGTACTTTGTTGCTAAGATCTTCCCTTTTTCCCTAAAAGGAGAAGCTAGGGCTTGGTTTAATAGATTACCTCCTAGTTCCATTAATAGCTCTGATTGCTTGATTGCTTCTTTCTTCCATAAATATTTTCCTCCCAGTGCTAAACATCCTGCTCTGCGGAGAATTTTTTATTTTAAACAGGGAGAAGAAGAGAAATTTCCTAAGTCATGGAAAAGATTTTGTTCCTTGATTCATGCATATCCTGGATGTCCATTACCTCAGAATGAGCTTATTGATATTTATTATAATGGACTAACTGATGATTCTAGGACCTACCTAGATAGCTTTGCTGATTGTGTTTTCAGGAAAAGGACTCCTACAAATGCTGAAGAATTAATGAACAAGATAAGCAAAAATTATGATGATTGTACTTCAACTCAGCTGAATAAACCTGAGCCTATTACTCCTGAACCAGTTGTTCCTAAACCAGTTCCAACACCAACAACAAAGAAGAGGGGAGTTATTGCATTAAATGATGAAGTGATGAAGGAAGCTAAAAAGTGTCTAAAGGAGAAAGGTATTAGAGCTGAAGATGTGAGGAATCTACCTCCTATAGAAGAATTAAGTAAGCAATTCCCCACTCATCTACTATTGAGGTACACTCTCTCCAATTTAATGGAAGTGATATTACTTATGGTAAGTGTCGTGGTATTGCCGATGAGTATGCCATGGAGGGGTCCTCACAGTGCGTTTTTAGAGATGTGGGGAAAGCGGGGGATGGTTGTGGAGTGCGAGGTATGGTTGGGTAACACAACTTACCAGGTTCAGATCCGACGGTGGAGGAATCCTACTCTGCTATAAATCACTATAAGCAAATAATGAGATTCTTGAGATCGGTTCGCTGTGCGAGGTGACTAGAAAGTCTAAGTTATCGTGCCCAAAAGGCTCCCATAGGCCCGACTTATATAGTTTCCAGGTCCTAGGGTTACATGGAAAATTCCTAGCCGGATAGGTCACAGAGTCCTACACTGCCTACAATTAGTCTAGCGTGTCTTGCACTCCAAGGCTCTGGCTATACGTGGGACACTCGGGTTATCCGGATAGGAGACATACTATGAGGATACCCATATAGCATATCCCCAACAGTAAGCCTCCTGATTAATGCTTAAGGAACTTGACACATTTATTGTTAAACAAGGTAATTTTAATAAACAAGTTCAGAATCATTTATTGGAAAACTCTAGAGCTATCCATGAGTTGAAAGATATTCCGGAAATAACTTCTAATGATATTAAAATGCTTTGTAAACACTTTCAAATGGTTCAAACCCAACTGATCAACTTGCTAAGGTGCAAAAGTAAATGCTAGTTCATGCTTCAGGAAATAAACATGCTTATGGAATTAGAGCTAGGAGTGGTTCAGCTACTCAAGATCCTTTATATCCTGAAGGACACCCTAAAAGAATAGAGCAGGATTCCCAACAAGGTGAGGATAGTGGTAGTCCTCATAAGAGGAAGAAAAAGAAACATAAGAAAGTTGAGGAACCACTTGAACCTGTTGTAGATCCTAATAGTATATCTGTCTCTGATGCTAAAACTGAGAGTGATAATATTGATGAGTCTCCTGATAAGGAGGAAGTTGAGGAAGAACCTGAGAAACACACTAAGAACACTAGGTACACAAAGGAAGATTTTATTGCTAATAAACATGGTAAAGAAAGAGAACCTTGGGTGCATAAACCTATGCCTTTTCTAGGTAAGAAACACAAGTCAAAGGAGGAAGAACACTACAACTAGTTTTGTGAGTGGGTGAAAGCTTTATTTTTGCAAATTCCTTTGACTGATGCTATTAAATTGCCTCCTTATTCAAAGTATATGAAGGATATTGTCTCTAATAAAAGGAAGATTCCTAATGAGGAGATTTCTACTCTACTTGCTAATTACTCCTTCAATGGTAAGGTTCCAAAGAAACTTGGTGATCTAGGTATACCAACTATTCCTTGCTCCATTAAGAATAATTATGTTAGAACTGCTTTATGTGATTTGGGAGCTAGATTTAGTGTTATGCCTTTTTCTCTCTACAAGAAGCTCCAGCTAGAAAAGTTGATACCAACCGATATATCTTTGCAAATGGCTGATAAGTCAACTACTGTCCCTATTGGTATATGTGAGGATGTTCCTGTTCAAGTAGCTCATAATTGCATTGTTTTAACTGATTTTGTTGTGCTTGAAATGCCTGAAGATGATAATATGTCTATTATTTTTGGGAAGCCTTTTCTTAATACTGCAGGTGCTGTCATCAATTGCAATCAAGGTAAAGTAACATTCAATATTAATGACAAAGAGCACACTGTCTATTTCCCCAAGAAGGTTGTTAGAAGCTATTGCCTGAATTCTATTGAAAATATTGAAGGCATCAAGGTTGGAGAAATATATTGTCCCATTCCACAAGAAAATTTTGAAACCATTATGATTGGGACCATTGCTATCAAGTATGAGGTAACATAATCACCTTGTGGAATGCAAAGTTTTGTTTCATATAAGATTGTTTTGGTAACAAGACTTGATCAACCTTGTTAACAAAAGGATTTTAATGAACAAAATAATGTTTTCACAGTGGTTATACTTGTTCAATTTTATTTTTCTACTTTCCAATCTTTGCTCTTCGCCGTGCCTAACTTAAAGGCATTAAACAAAAGTACTTGTTGTGAGATAACCCAAGAGTTTCCTTGAGTCTTGGAAGTTATTACTTCAGTAATGACCTATCCTTATCCTTTTTGTTTGCTTTTTGTGCCAAAAATGACCTCTAATGAGAGGGCAGTAAGATTTGGGGAGTTGCTGGACTGAAACAGATTTCAGTCCTCCACCATAAAAATTCGTGAGGAGTCTTTCTAAGTCGGATCGAGCTAAAAATTTACGAATAAATCCCAGTATGTTAGCTAACATTCGTTAGTTCAACACTTTTTGATTTGAGCACCATAAGGTGTTCGGAAAAATCGGTTTCTACCTGCTGGTCTGTTTTGATAGATTTCTGCCATTATTTGCATTTTCTTCTTATTGATTCCTTTTTGAGTTCTCTTTTGGGGAATTGAGATTTTTGAAGGAGTTGCTACAGTATCTTGTGTTTTTAATGAAAAATCTTGCTGTCCCAAAGCTTTGCCAGAGGTCTAATATCTTTTGAATAAACTAATGTTTCTAATGAAGATTGTGTGAAGTTTTGTATGAAAGAAAAATTTCAGGTGTAGAGAGAGGATGATGTAATGAGATGAAGAATGGACAAAAGTTCAAGATTGGGGGGAACCACTCCGTTTCACCCCAAGAATTACTCAAGAGGTACAAGCGTCAAAGCTTGGGGATGCCCAAGGCATCCCCTTCTTCATCAATAAAAGTTTCAGGTCTTTCTAGACACTTCGTTTATATTATTTCATGCACAGTTGTGTTGTTCTTGGAGAGTCTTAGTTTTTGTTTTTTGTTTTATTTTGCCTAGTTTGGTGTTGCGTTGGTTGCCTTCTTAAAAAAATCGAAAACACCAAAAATATTTGTTGTTCTTCTTTGGTTTTGTGAGTTCTTTGCAGGGTTCAGCCATCCTCAGTGGATTTTGGTTTCATGTAATTATTCAAGTCACATAAGTGAAGGGCAATAATGAGGATTAAGACAACTAGAGGTGTGTAAGAGGCTGGTAACGAACTCTATTTGTTTCATTTTTGTACATATACTCATCATTGTGAGCATGCTTAGCCTGTTTGTGTAAAGTGTATGTCATTATGGATGCTTAGTAGTTCTTGCTTGTCTATGATTAGCTCCAGCTTGCTAATAGTTTGTAGCATGTCATATGAATGTTTGCTTGCATTGTTTTATTCATACTTTGGTATGATATTGTGGTATCCTCCTCTGACTGTTTATGTGAATCGACTTGGCACATGCTCACGCATGCATATGACTAATCAATAGTTAGTAAGCCTCGATGATTTATTTTGCCTCAGAGTTCTTGTATGACTTTCATGCCATAGTTAGTCCTGTTTTCTTGCAAGCATGATTATGACAGTTATTGCTCTCTCGTTTGTCGCTCCCTCTCTATTGCTAGACTTCTCTTGCAATGAATATGTGCTCTACATGTGCTTCCAACTCCCCAAAACCAATATTGCCAACTGTGTCCACCATACCTACCTATTAGCATCATTTGCTATTTCAGTGCATATTCCATATGTCGTGTTTTCTTCCAAAATAAAATGTTTGTCTGTTTTGAGAAAGTTACTTAGTAAAGCTCTCACGAACTTGATGGCACACTTTATTCCTTGCGCTTAATAATCCTGAACCATTGTGACTAGTCCATGAAAGTTATATTCTTGCTAATTATATACTGGGAGTCAGCAAAACCATGCTATCACGGGGAACGCTTTCAACACTTTTTTGGATATCTAATCCAGTTGATTCCTTGCTCTTTTTTTATGGATGTCGACGATGTGAAATAAAAGGGGAAGTTGTTAGTTCATGGAGTTTATACATTGTGTTAGAGAAACGCCTAGGCCACTAGCCTAAGACATTCTTAATCATGGTGGAAACTTGCAGCATCACTATAATGAGCATCTATGAAGCTTCCTCAATAAAAAGCTATGCATATGGTAAATAAAAAGATTGTTGAGATGTTCATTTTCTGCTTGCCTTATCATTTTGGTTATGGGAAAACTCATGTACCATATGCAAGGGGTACCACGTTGGCAGTTCTCGATGATATGCATGTATTTACAATTACAAGAACTTTCAGGTGACCAATGTTGAGTAGCATAAGGAGCGACCCTCGTACTCAAGGGACTTGGGATTTCCAGTCTATGGTCTGTCAAGCATATGATTCAGAGTGGAGCTCACTTTCACCTTAACCACATGAAGATGCCTATGATAGGGGCAATGAGAGCTCAAAGCTAATGAGTACCTTCCTTTCAGCATTAGAAAGCCATTCAAAACTTCACAAAAAAGTTTTCACAACCTTGTTGAGTCACCACTTATTCTATGAGCACCTTCTTGAGAGCATAGTTGTCATTTTTGTGTTTGTTCCAAAATTTGGTTAACTATGCCATGAATTTGATTCTTGTATCTCTGATATATTTATCTCTAGTCTTCATGTGAACTTCAGAGGTGCCTTGGCATTCATATTATGCTCTTCAAACAAAGGAAAGCGAGATACCACTCTATCATACCTTATTATGAGCAATGCAATGTTGCTTATGTTTATGTTTCATGCTACTTATTATTATTGAGTTGGTTCCTCTTCATAGCTTGCAATGACTATTGAGTAGACTTAGTTGCATACTCTTTATTATGAATTGGCTAAGCATCTACTCATGTGCTGATAATATATACATCATATGAAGCAAAGTTGTGGCGCCCCGCAAAAACCACTACTAGAAAATCGTGGTGTTTTTGTCTTGTGCATCATCATGACATCAGCATGCATCTAATTGATTAAAACTATTTTTCTAAAAGACCTATTTTGTTTTCTATATTAATACCCTCCCCTCTTTGTTCAAACACAAAACCCGGGTCTCCGGAATATTTTGCTTTGTCTACCAACGGCTTTCAAAAGCCCCATTTTTAAATATTAAAATATTTATTTTTATATTTAGGGGCAGACGTACCGGGCCGATCCGACCCAGTCGGCCACCCCCAGTATCAAAATCTAGCTACCTAAACCCTTTCCCACCCCAACCTAATCTACCCACCCTGCCTCCACCTCACCCCACCCAATAGCCAACCGCCACCTCACTACTCCCTTCCCCCCAGCCACTCCCAGCCCTCCACCTCACCTCCCTAGAACCACACCTGCCCCACTCCAACCCCAACTCCCGCCGCCACCCCCGCCCGACAGGCCTCGCCTCGGGATCCTGCCCACGTGGGCCCCGCCTCGCACTCCCACCTGCCCTCCACTCCTTTCCCCACCAACCACTCCCCCAACCCCACGCGCCGACCCGCCCTGGCCCCACCACCACCGACCGCCCCGCGTCCCCAGGCCCCTGGCCTCGCTCCCCCACGCGCCCCACCTCCTCCTCCCTCCTGTCCCCGAGAGGCACCCGACGCCGCCGTCCTCTGCCTCCCAGCTCACCGTCGAGCCCGCCCGTCCTGGAGCCGGCCGCAACCTCCTCCGTTGCCTGCGCCAAGGCCGGCCACCGCTGCCCCTTTCTCCGTGCAGCCCCCTCCGCCGCTGCTTGATCCAGGCGCACGCCTCCATGCCCGCCGCCAGCGCCGGTGCAGCACCCGCCTCGCCCGGCCGCCCGCTCGCCTCGTCGTGGCGCCACCGCCAGCTCCTCGGCCCATCGCCGCTGCCGGACCCCCTTGCTGCAGCCTGCTGCTACCCCGGCGTCAGCCCCTCCCCTTCGGCTCTGCACCGCCACCGGCCACCTCGCCTCCCCTCTGCACCTCGCCACCGACCGCCTTGAGCCAGGGTCGCCATCGCGCGTTTCCTCTCTGCCACATCCGGCCGCCGCCTGCTCTGGCTCCTCTCCTTCCGCCGTCCTGCGCGAGCTGTCCTCCTCGGGTCGCCGCCCTCCTCCCCTCACGGCGGCCTCTACATCACCCCGCGCTCCTCGCCAGCTCGGCCCCGCCGCCTCTTCCTCTCGCTCGCCGCCCCGCCGGTGCACGCGTCGCCCCCGCCTCCTCTGCTTCCTCCTCCCGCCGCTCGGGCTCGCCCCGCCAACCGCCCCTGGCCCACCATCTGGGCCGGTCCTCACACGCACACCCACGCCCCATGCGCCCTGCCTCGGCCCAGATCGACCACGCCCTGAGTCTCGGCCTCCGACTGTGTCTGCCCACATGGTGTTCGGCTTGGTGCGTGTGTGTTATACACCTGAGTGTCTGTTCGATTCTGGCATGCGTTTTTGGCCTGCCTTCGCGTTGTTGTTGCTGATGGAGTACAAGGACGGGTTGGCATGGTCTCGGCTATCTCTGTGACCACTCTCTGTCACGAAGACACCCCCGTTTCCGGTTTCAAGCCCACACCGGCAAGTGAAGTTGGAACGCCAAGATCGCCTTCCCGAAGGCCGAACCCCGGATCCGAAGACCGAACCCGGACGCGCCAAATTCTTCGACCCGAAGGCCACAGATGCGACAAGTACTTCCTCGAGGACGCCAAGATCTTCATCCCGAACGATAACATGGCCCGATGACCGCGGATTCGACAAGATCTTCGCGACGGCAAGATCGACATCGACCAGGGCGAAACCGATGAGCCGCCGACACCGAGGCAAGTTCTTCGACAACCTCCGAAGACCGAACCCGAAGACCCGGTTGCGACAAGATCTACCTCCGTTATCCGAGAACGATTCCGCCGAGACCGAACTCCAGATCCGGACCCTGAGACCCAACCCCGAACCCCTCGGAGCCCAAGTTCGCCGAACCCTAATGTGATTCCCTATCCGAGACCCCATCATTTTTATAATATGACATTATCAACTGGTGCATATTAAATTGTTCATCTTGCATGCATACTTGTCTGTGGTTTGGGGGCATTATGCCAATTCATCTCATAATTAAATATGGAGTCTATATGCGGGATATCTTTGTCTTATTCCGGACTCCATTTAAATTGGCATATCGAACCGAAGCCATGTTTTGTCTTGCTAATCCAACATTTAAATTGCGGGGTTTCTAAACAACATGAACCATCTATTTAATTATGCTCTGGACCTGGTTCCGCTTAATATTGCCTAATTGCATCGCATATTTGCCATGTCATACATCATACATGCATCATGCCCGATCTTCTGTCATAGTATTAAATAGTGCATCCGGTGTTTCTTCTAGTGTTTTGCTTCGTCGCGGATTAGGACGTTGAGTTGATGCGAGTGTCGACCCGATCTTCGGATGAACCTTCGGCAATGTTTTCAGGCGAGCATCTCTTCCCCTTCTACCTATTTTGCATTTATAGTCTTTATTTCCTCCTGTTGATCTATTGCTATATGTGTTGCGATGCTCTAGTTTCCGTGCCCGTGATATCCCTTGCAGCCTTATATTGCCTTGGACACATCCTATTACCTGTGATTGGTAGATAGTTGGACTTGCGCGTCGTAGTCGCTTGCTCAAGTGCTGTTGCGTGTCGTCAAGTACCTCAGTTGTTGGAGTATTGCCGCAGGTTTAAAGTTGGAGATGATCATGGCTTTAATTACTGTTTAATAACTAAAATTGAAGTAGGTAAATGCAGAGGCACCGGTGGGTGATAGACAATATTTGGTTTCAACCGCTCCTTTGGTGTCCCGTAGGACCCCGAGTTCTTGACACCTGTTCCGAGATCGAGCGCGCTAACCACAGGTGGGGTGTGTGGGCACCCCCATTGATTAGTACCTGATTTCAAAGTATTGTACTGGGGGCCACAAAGTAGTTTGGGGATTTATTACTATTCTGTACTTATGCCATGCTTTACTGCTTAATTTAAATTGTGCGATGTACTGCACCTGTACTGTTTAGGGAAGCGGAGTGTTTTCATGATGTCGACAAGCCATCCACACTTTCGGGTTCCCAGTCGTTTACAGCCACTGACGCAAACCCTGAGTCCGTCTCGGAGACCGGCCGACTTTGTTGCGGGTAGCTTAGTGGGGTGGCCCCCATGTACGTGCTTTGGGTCTGGGAAACGTCGTGACTTAGGCCCCGCCGACATACCGATGGGTGTATGTTAACTGATCTGGCAAAACGGGTCGAAGTGCGTGTGGATACTTTGGTGCACCCCTGCAGGGTTAAATCTTTTCGAAAAGCCGTGTCCGCGGTTATGGACGACTTGGAGCACAGTTCTCGATCATAGACAACTATAACTAAAGTTTACCGTTATAATTTGACTTGTATCCGATATGACTAGTAAACAGCTTCACTGCAACGGAATGGCAAAATAAAAGTACCAACAACTGCTGGGTTTGGGATATCTCATGCTTATTGTATCTGACTAGTAAGTGTTGCAACTACAACGGAATGGTTAACTAAAACTGCCCACTGCTTATTATATCAGGATGACTCATGCTATCTATATTTGACTAGTATTTGCCGCAACTATAACGGAATGAATAAAACTGCCAACGGTGTGAGTTCCTCGGTTGACTTCCTCGTCTGGTCTCGAGGGGGGAAATACCAGGATGGGTATGTTTGGTGGTAGTATCAGGTTGGTTCCGGATAGGTCTTTCTTATCCCTCTCTAATAGCCGACAGTTATCTCGAGTCTCTATAGGTTGTTTAGTGCATGCCGCGCTGCCGCTCAGTCCACCATACCTATGTAGGCGAGGACCGCCGAATTCTAGTCTCGCCGTGTACTGGCCTCAGTACTGACCGCTCTCTCTTTTCCTTTGCCCTTTGTCGGCACCCCTTTTGTTTAAGCAGGTTTTGAGATCGACGTCGTTAGCAGGGTTACCCTTCCGGCTTGGCCTGGGCAGGGTTATGGACGCCATTGGTTATTCTTCAGGGCTCTTAGCCCCATTTGCATCTTGTCCGTAGTCGGACGCTCTACCGTTTTCAAGGTGATTGGATCTTTGTACTGTATATCTGTATTCTTGACTCATGGAGTCGTTGTTGTATATATCTGTTCTGTGGGTTCCATCGTGGACTATTGTGTAATGGTATTACTTCGTTTTTCCACCCGCACGCAAGTGCCTGGTGGGCACCTTTGAATCGTTTCTATGCGGGTTTGGCGGAGATTGCTAAAACTTGCATAGGGCCGATTCTGAGAGTGTTACAGAGTGGTATCAGAGCGCAGCAGTTGCGATACCCCACAAGTCCAGCCTGTAGGATAACCTAGCTAACGGCCGAAGTAGAGTGTCAAAACTATTTTTGCAAAATAGGTTGGATAGTTCTGATTAGGTCTGATTTTACTCCTTACCCCTCTGCTGCTCTCCTCTCACCTCTGCGTGTTTTGAATCCGCTCTCGTCTCTCTCTTCGAGTCCAGGATTCCTCGTGGTTGGGTTCCATCGTACCTTCAGGGTTTCGCTTCCTCCTTTGGTAACGGTGTTGCTACATCTGGTCTTCATGCTATCCGAGGAATCCTTCATCTGGTGGACTTCTCTTTGTTCCTTCTCGTGCCTTCCGGTGTTTTCCGACGCGAAGACATCATCTACGCCAGATCCGATGCAGAGTCTGCATCACTCCTTTGTTTCTGAACCTCGATTGTCGAGATCTTCAGTCTGATTCCGAGAATGGTTGCACGCTTTTCTACTGATTGTGCGGAGTAATAGTTTGGGTGCGTGATGGATTGGCCCCCATGCCGACTACCCTTTCTATTCGCTCTTGTACATTGAAGTGGGATAGGCCGCATCTTTTCTCTCCTTCTATCGGAGTTAGAGGTGGCTTTAATTGTGGATACCTCTACCTTCGACCCTTTGTTGCCCGGAGTGTTCTCTCGACGACCGCGGACAACGACCTCTTGTTAGTGGTGTCGCGAGGATCTACACGATGTGAGAAGATTCAGATCGCCGCCTTTCTTCCCGGTACCATGAGGCGGATCTCGAGGGCGAGATCCATTGTTAGTGGTGTCAAATTGTGGCGCCCCGCAAAAACCACTACTAGAAAATCGCGGTGTTTTTGTCTTGTGCATCATCATGACATCAGCATGCATCTAATTGATTAAAACTATTTTTCTAAAAGACCTATTTTGTTTTCTATATTAATACCCTCCCCTCTTTGTTCAAACACAAAACCCGGGTCTCCGGAATATTTTGCTTTGTCTACCAACGGCTTTCAAAAGCCCCATTTTTAAATATTAAAATATTTATTTTTATATTTAGGGGCAGCCGTACCGGGCCGATCCGACCCAGTCGGCCACCCCCAGTATCAAAATCTAGCTACCTAAACCCTTTCCCACCCCAACCTAATCTACCCACCCTGCCTCCACCTCACCCCACCCAATAGCCAACCGCCACCTCACTACTCCCTTCCCCCCAGCCACTCCCAGCCCTCCACCTCACCTCCCTAGAACCACACCTGCCCCACTCCAACCCCAACTCCCGCCGCCACCCCCGCCCGACAGGCCCCGCCTCGGGATCCTGCCCACGTGGGCCCCGCCTCGCACTCCCACCTGCCCTCCACTCCTTTCCCCACCCACCACTCCCCCAACCCCCCGCGCCGCCCCCCCCCGGCCCCACCCCCACCGACCGCGTCCCAGGCCCCAGCCTCGCTCCCCACGCCCCACCTCCTCCTCCCTCTGTCCCCGAGGCACCCAGCCTTGCCGTCCTCTGCCTCCCAGCTCACCGTCGAGCCCGCCCGTCCTGGAGCCGGCCGCAACCTCCTCCGCTGCCTGCGCCAAGGCCGGCCACCGCTGCCCCTTTCTCCGTGCAGCCCCCTCCGCCGCGCCTGCTTCGATCCGCGCCGCGGCCACGCCTCCATGCCCGCCGCCAGCGCCGGTGCAGCGCCCGCCTCGCCCGGCCGCCGCTCCGCCTACGTCAGCGAGCGCCACCGCATGAGCTCCCTCGGCCCGCATCGCCCTGCCGCCGCCGGACCCCCCCCTTGCTGGCCCTGCTCGGCTACCCCGAGCGCGCCGCCCCTCCCCTTCGGCTCTGCACCGCCACCGGCCACCTCGCCTCCCCTCTGCACCTCGCCGCCGACCGCCTTCAGCCAGGGTCGCCATCGCGCGTTTCCTCTCTGCCACATCCGGCCGCCGCCTGCTCTGGCTCCTCTCCTTCCGCCGTCCTGCGCGAGATGTCCTCCTCGGGTCGCCGCCCTCCTCCCCTCACGGCGGCCTCTGCATCACCCCGCGCTCCTCGCCAGCTCGGCCCCGCTGCCTCTTCCTCTCGCTCGCCGCCCCGCCGGTGCACGTGTCGCCCCCGCCTCCTCTGCTTCCTCCTCCCGCCGCTCGGGCTCGCCCCGCCAACCGCCCCTGTCCCACCATCTGGGCCGGTCCTCACACGCACACCCACGCCCCATGCGCCCTGCCTCGGCCCAGATCGACCACGCCCTGAGTCTCGGCCTCCGACTGTGTCTGCCCACATGGTGTTCGGCTTGGTGCGTGTGTGTTATACACCTGAGTGTCTGTTCGATTCTGGCATGCGTTTTTGGCCTGCCTTCGCGTTGTTGTTGCTGATGGAGTACAAGGACGGGTTGGCATGGTCTCGGCTATCTCTGTGACCACTCTCTGTCACGAAGACACCCCCGTTTCCGGTTTCAAGCCCACACCGGCAAGTGAAGTTGGAACGCCAAGATCGCCTTCCCGAAGGCCGAACCCCGGATCCGAAGACCGAACCCGGACGCGCCAAATTCTTCGACCCGAAGGCCACAGATGCAACAAGTACTTCCTCGAAGACGCCAAGATCTTCATCCCGAACAATAACATGGCCCGATGACCGCGGATTCGACAAGATCTTCGCGACGGCAAGATCGACATCGACCAGGGCGAAACCGATGAGCCGCCGACACCGAGGCAAGTTCTTCGACAACCTCCGAAGACCCGGTTGCGACAAGATCTACCTCCGTTATCCGAGAACGATTCCGCCGAGACCGAACTCCAGATCCGGACCCTGAGACCCAACCCCGAACCCCTCGGAGCCCAAGTTCGCCGAACCCTAATGTGATTCCCTATCCGAGACCCCATCATTTTTATAATATGACATTATCAACTGGTGCATATTAAATTGTTCATCTTGCATGCATACTTGTCTGTGGTTTGGGGGCATTATGCCAATTCATCTCATAATTAAATATGGAGTCTATATGCGGGATATCTTTGTCTTATTCCGGACTCCATTTAAATTGGCATATCGAACCGAAGCCATGTTTTGTCTTGCTAATCCAACATTTAAATTGCGGGGTTTCTAAACAACATGAACCATCTATTTAATTGTCGGGACCCCGGTTCCGCTTAATATTGCCTAATTGCATCGCATATTTGCCATGTCATACATCATACATGCATCATGCCTGATCTTCTGTCATAGTATTAAATAGTGCATCCGGTGTTTCTTCTAGTGTTTTGCTTCGTCGCGGATTAGGCCGTTGAGTTGATGCGAGTGTCGACCCGATCTTCGGATGAACCTTCGGCAATGTTTTCAGGCGAGCATCTCTTCCCCTTCTACCTATTTTGCATTTATAGTCTTTATTTCCTCCTGTTGATCTATTGCTATATGTGTTGCGATGCTCTAGTTTCCGTGCCCGTGATATCCCTTGCAGCCATATATTGCCTTGGACACATCCTATTACCTGTGATTGGTAGATAGTTGGACTTGCGCGTCGTAGTCGCTTGCTCAAGTGCTGTTGAGTGTCGTCAAGTACCTCAGTTGTTGGAGTATTGCCGCAGGTTTAAAGTTGGAGATGATCATGGCTTTAATTACTGTTTAATAACTAAAATTGAAGTAGGTAAATGCAGAGGCACCGGTGGGTGATAGACAATATTTGGTTTCCAACCGCTCACTGGTGTCCCGTAGGACCCCGAGTTCTTGACACCTGTTCCGAGATCGCGCGCTAACCACGAATTGGGGTGTGGGCACCCCCATTGATTAGTACCTGATTTCAAAGTATTGTACTGGGGGCCACAAAGTAGTTTGGGGATTTATTACTATTCTGTACTTATGCCATGCTTTACTGCTTAATTTAAATTGTGCGATGTACTGCACCTGTACTGTTTAGGGAAGCGGAGTGTTTTCGCGGTATCGACAAGCCCAGTCACACTTTCGGGTTCCCAGTCGTTTACAGCCACTGATGCAAACCCTGAGTCCGTCTCGGAGACCGGCCGACTTTGTTGCGGGTAGCTTAGTGGGGTGGCCCCCATGTACGTGCTTTGGGTCTGGGAAACGTCGTGACTTAGGCCCCGCCGACATACCGATGGGTGTATGTTAAGCGATCGGCAAAAGCGAATTGAAGTGCGTGTGGATACTTTGGTGCACCCTGCGGTTAAATCTTTTCGAAAAGCCGTGTCCGCGGTTATGGACGACTTGGAGCACAGTTCTCGATCATAGACAACTATAACTAAAGTTTACCGTTATAATTTGACTTGTATCCGATATGACTAGTAAACAGCTTCACTGCAACGGAATGGCAAAATAAAAGTACCAACAACTGCTGGGTTTGGGATATCTCATGCTTATTGTATCTGACTAGTAAGTGTTGCAACTACAACGGAATGGTTAACTAAAACTGCTTTTGCTTATTATATCGGGATGACTCATGCTATCTATATTTGACTAGTATTTGCCGCAACTATAACGGAATGAATAAAACTGCCAACGGTGTGAGTTCCTCGGTTGACTTCCTCGTCTGGTCTCGAGGGGGAAATACCAGGATGGGTATGTTTGGTGGTAGTATCAGGTTGGTTCCGGATAGGTCTTTCTTATCCCTCTCTGATAGCCGACAGTTATATCGAGTCTCTATAGGTTGTTTAGTGCATGCCGCGCTGCCGCTCAGTCCACCATACCTATGTAGGCGAGGGGCCAATTCTAGTCTCGCCGTGTCTTGGCCTCGATCTTGACTCTCTCTTTTCCTTTGCCCTTTGTCGGCACCCCTTTTGTTTAAGCAGGTTTTGAGATCGACGTCGTTAGCAGGGTTACCCTTCCGGCTTGGCCTGGGCAGGGTTATGGACGCCATTGGTTATTCTTCAGGGCTCTTAGCCCCATTTGTATCTTGTCCGTAGTCAGACGCTCTACCGTTTTCAAGGTGATTGGATCTCTGTACTGTATATCTGTATTCTTGACTCATGGAGTCGTTGTTGTATATATCTGTTCTGTGGGTTCCATTGTGGACTATTGTGTAATGGTATTACTTCGTTTTTCCACCCACACGCAAGTGCCTGGTGGGCACCTTTGAATCGTTTCTATGCGGGTTTGGCGGAGATTGCTAAAACTTGCATAGGGCCGATTCTGAGAGTGTTACAAAAGTGTTCATGAAAGTTCTTTTATCGCACTCAGTTTTCAACTGAATTGCTTGAGGACAAGCAATAATCTAAGCTTGGGGGGGAGTTGATACGTCCAAAACGTATCTACTTTCTCGAACACTTTGCTATTGTTTCATCTCTAAACTTGTGTGATTTGTATACAACTAACACGGACTAACGCTGCTTTCAGCAGAATTACCTTGGTGTCTTGTTTTTGTGCAGAAAATCAACTATCAAGAAAAATCCCGGAAAATATGCCAAAAACTGTATTTCACCAGAAGATCCACGGAGCGAGAAGGGGAGACAGAGGGGAGGCCTGGGGGGCCCACACCCACCCCAGGCGCGAGCCCATCTGACCCCATGGCTGGAGGGGGTTTGGCCACCCCAGGAAGCTGCTCGGCCTCCCTTCGCGCCTATAAGTTGCCTTCTGACCTAAAAACAGAGGGGGGTTCGATAGTTTTCTAGAAATAGTTCCGCTCCACTGCCGCCACGAGAAACCAAGATTCGGATCCAGAAACTCTGTTCTGGCACCCTGCCGGGACAGGGAATTTGGAGAGGATCATCGCCATCGTCATCACCAACGCATCTCCACCAACCACCGATGTTTCCCTCATCCATGAGTGAGTAATCCCCCACTGTAGGCTTGGGAATGGTAGGGATGGAATGAGTTCTATCATGTAATCGAATAAGATCGGTTAGGGCATAGTGCCTAGTATCTCAATTAGTGCTATTTGACTTTGTTGGAACTTGTTGTGCTTAATGCTTATCACTAGGGCCCGAGTGCCATGATCTCAGATCTGAACTTATTATTGAATCATTATGATAGTATTGTTTATGATCTTATCTGCAAGTTGTGTACACATATCATTATCCGGATCCAAAGGCCCCAAAGTGACAATAATTGGGACAACCGGAGGGGATGGCTATGGTGTGAGGATCACATGTGTTCACGGAGTGTTAATGCTTTTCTCCGGTGCTCTATTAATAGGAGCACCCTAATTGCTAGTAGTTCCCTAGAGGCCCCGCTGCCACGGGATGGCTGGAAAGAAGATGTTGTGCAAGTTCTCATTTCGAGCACGTATGACTATATTTGGAGCACATGCCTAGGATTGTTTAGTACTTGGATGCTTGTTATTATTTATCTCCAATGCCCTAGATCTTGAAGTTACATGTTTAGACTTGTCCATGCAACGCTCGTCAACCATCCCTATGCCTACCACTTTCGAATCCTCTTATGCGTTATTGTTACTCGATGTTGTTTCATTCTTTGTTCTTTATTCTTTATTCTTGTCTTGTTGCTACTACAAACTGTTGCTACTGATAAACTTCTGTGAGCAAGAACTACTTTTAGGTGCAGCTGAACTGACAAGTCAGTTGTTAAGGCTTGCAAGTATTCTTTGGCTCCCCTTGTGCCGAATTAATAAATTGGGTAATACTACCCGCGAAGACTGTTGCGATCCCCTATACTTGTGGGTCAGCAGGGAATGACGACCATTGGATTAGAGGGGGATCTACGATGCGAATTCGTCCTCTTCCTCCAGCCGTTCTCCACAAAAAAGAAACCCTAGGGCGAGTTAGAGGAGACGCGGGGAGCTCACCAGAAGGCTGGGGAGGCAACAGGGCGGCGACAGGTCGACAACGATGGTCAGGATAAGGGTGGCATGATGGGGTTTGATGCCGGGAGGGAGCTCGTGCAAGGGAGACCAAAGGGAGCTTCACCGGAGTTCACCAGAGTTGCTCCAGAAGCTGTTGCATGTCAATAAAAAGGGCACCATTAGCATTAGAAGGAGGAGGGAAGTTTAGAGAGGTGACATGCAGAGGGGAGGAGCCAGAGGGGAAGGAGCCTTTCTCAGTTTTGTGAGGAAGGCCAAAGATTCTCTCTCCTTCTCCCTCGAGCAGGGCAGAGCAAGGGAAAGGGAGGGAGCTTTGGGGGGGGTATGTTGGAGTGGTTCGGGGGAAAATGAGCAGAAGGGGGGTGCTGGGGTGGCTAGTTCCCTTATAAAAGGATGAGGGGATGCCCATGGTGGAACAAGTCCATGGATAGAAAAGGAGAACGGGTGGAAACTAGGGGAGGTTGCTATGGGCGAGGGGGAGTGGTTTCTGGTCAAGTGGTATGCAGGGAGGGTTGGCAGCTGCTGTGGTTTTGAAGGACAAGGATAGATATAGACATTGTGTCTCCTCCTTCTTACAAGAACTAAAGGACAAGGGGAGAGGGTGCTATAGTGCAAGCTATAGTGGTTCTCGACTAGGGAGTGAGAGGTGTGCTGTACAAGTTTGCTGGACCAATGCTTGTGATGGTTTGGTGGATTTTAGATGAAGGTTTTATTGATTGTGCAAACTTGATCAAATTGGGAGCTTGTGAAGGATGTTTAATAATTTGTATTGTACAATGTGGGGATATGGTACTGGGGTGTAAATAAGGACAAAAGAGAGCTGTAATAATTGTTTGGGATTTTTCCAAAGGTTATATGTCCATTTAATATCATTTATTCAAAAAGTGCAGAAATGGTTTCTAGAAGTTAAAGTGATATTTTTACATTGGGCAAGGTGATTTTTTGGTGTTAAATGGTTCTAAATACTAGGTCACACATTGGAGAATTTTCTTAGAATTTATTTGGAACAAAAAATATTTTTAATGAATTATTTCTTGATTCTGCCATTTAATAAAATGGGAAAAAAGAAATAATAAAGGATCTCAAGAATATTTATTTTTGAGTTGGGAAGATATGATATGATATATAGGCATCAAGTGTGCCTTGGGTTGGAAAGCTAGTTTGGAGAAAAACAAAACTTGTCCTTATAAATAAGGTTTTTAGGATTTTGTTAGAAACGGAAATAAATAGTTTTATGATCCGATTAATTATAGAAATTAGTTTTAAAAGGGTTTTATCCAAGTTGTATGTTGTCAACTTTAAGTATCTATCATAACCAACCTTGGGTTTGAATATCTTCCTAGAAAATGGAAGGAAACTAGATGTTGAAGGACCTAGTATTCTAAAAAAGTTATACCACCTAAACTTGGTTGGATTAGTGAGCTCAGAGCTCAACTTGGTACATGGGATAGATGGATAGCTAAACCAAGTTATATAGATGACCATGGAGCCAAGATTTGGGCTTGGTTGTAGTTGTGATGGTTTGTAAGTGATGGAAAACTTTGTTGAAATAAGGCTGTCGTAGAAGATGACTCATGATGCCTCAGAAACCATGTGAGTTTAAGAAGCACAGGGCTCCTACCAAAGTAAACAAACTAGGGTTGGTAAAGGGGAGGTAGCACATGGATGTTAGCTTCTGCCAAAGTAGGCAAGATGATAATATTTGCAGAAAAGATTATTTTCTTGACTATAAAACCATCATGGATGAGTGGGTACCAGAATGGTTTAGGAAAGGGAAAGAGTATTTGGTAGTACTAATGATGTAATAAAAGATGGTTCAGATACATTATCAAGGATGCACATAGATTGGAGTAGAGGAGGTTCCAAAGATTGAATCTAGTTAAAGATTCTAGACTAGAATGTAAGAGATGATGGTTTTGAGATGATGCAAGGTTCCAATTCATCATCAAGTGGATAATGATGAGGTTGTGATTGAATAGGAATGATCCATGCTTAGATTTGGTCTTCATTGAGTTGGGGACTATCAGAAGGGATTAATCATTGATTGATCTGAGTAAAATATGAGAGGGTCACCTTAGTGACTAGAGATCAGATAAAACATACAGGATTTTCTTAGGGGTTGGATTCTTTATTTAGATTCGTCCTAAAGGATGTGCTCCTAGGGTGGCTTGTGCTAATTCCTAAGAAATCATGTCACTCAACAGATAAGAGCAATTCATCAAACATCACATCAAGGCAATTCATCTTATCAAACTACAACTAAGGTTACCATCAAGTCTAGCTTGAGGTAAGCATGGGTATTATGAATAGGTTGTGTTTTGAATTAAGGCAAGGACCTCTTCGTATTTCTACCAAGACTGGAATGAAAAGGTTTTAGGAAAGGTTTTGGAAAACCTAGAGATAAGAAGTAGTTGAATGCTTTGACTAGAAAACATAAGGAGATTATATGTAAGTCTACATAGTTTTGGTAAGTAGAAACTAATATAATATTTTGTGATATCAAAGTCATCTTGGATCAAGTTTGAACGGTAAGAGCATTTGGAAATATGAAAGATGAGCCAAGACATCTCTTTATTTAAAATAGTTTTTGTCAACTAATGTTGAGCTCAGGAGTATAGCCTCTAATACTCAACCAGTTATATGAACACAAGTAAACTAGCATTGCAACATGTAACAATAAAAAGTTTTTGTTCCCCCTGGTTTTTGCCTTTTTGACAATAAATCGGGTTGCTAAAATTGGGATGTTATAGACCTTTCCCCCTTAAAATAATCTCGTCCCGAGATTTGGGAGGAGTAGGGTTAGGTCAGAACATCGACTTAACAATTTTCACCAGTGGTATTATATAGATGATAAGGATTTTTCAACAAACATGCTTGGTAGGCTACAGTTAGGGTCGATTTTATTCCGATGGTGTGTTTAGATTAAACTAGTGGAAAATATGCAGTGTTTTCCCCTTAGGACGATTCTAGGTAGGTTTACCTTCGACAGGGTCCTTTCTTCTTGAGTCTAGATGACACGTTGAGCCTTCTTCGATCTTTATAGCCGGAGTCAGCTCTTTAGCCTTTTAGGTCTTTAAATGCTAAGAGTGTAGGGTGTACGGTTGATCTTGCGATCGAGAACTTTCTTGGAGTATCTTCGTCTAACATCCCAATTTTAGCAACCCTGAATTGTTGTCCAAAAGGCAAAAATCAGGGGGAACAAAAACTTTTTCTTGTTACATGTGCAATGTTTGTTTACTTGCTTGCTTGTGTTCTTGCAAATGAATGTGTATTAGATGCTATACTTCTTATCTCAACGCTAGTTGACAAAAGATATTTTACAAAAGAGATGTCTTGGCTCATCTTTCATATTCTCAAATGTTCTGACATTTCAAAACCTGAGCCAAGATGAATTTAACAAAACAAAAATATTTTACTAGTTCTATTAACAATACTTTGGAGAACTAAAATATAATCTCCTTATGTTTTCAAGACAGAACTCCCAACTACTCTTCCCCCTAGGTTCTCCAAAACCTCTATCTAAAACCTTTTTTCCAATCCTGGTAGAAATACCAAGAGATACTCATCCCACTTAAAAACACAACCTCTTCAAAATACCAATACTTACCCCAAGCTAGGCTTGATGGTAACCCTAGTAGTAATTGGATAAGCTTGATAGGATGAATTGCCTCGATCTGTTGTCTGATGAATTGCGTTGATCTGCTATCTGATGAATCGCCTTGATCTGTTGATTGCATTGTTTGCTTAGGAACTAGAGTGAGCTAATCTAGTAGCTCATCCCTTAGGACCCAATCTATGCTTGTGATCATCAATCTCATATCAATCATCCAAGTCTGGATCTATCCTAAGCCACTAAGGTGATCATCTACCCTCCTAACCAGATCAATCCAGGGATAATCCCTTCTAATAATTCCAACTCAGTGAAGCTCCCAATCTAAGCATGGATCCTATCTACTTATCTAACACTTCCAGATCATCTCCTTGATCATGAGTTTGGAACTTAGCGTCCTCTCAAAATCATCTACATTAGTACTCTAGTCTAAAACCCTAACTCTGCCAAAATGGATTTCTTATCTAGATTCAATCTTTGGATTTCTTATCAAGCATCCAAGTCTGGATTTCTTATCTAGATTCAATCTTTGGAGCTCTAACTTTTCCAACCTATGTGAATTATTTAGAATGTACTAGAACCATATTGTAGTACATCATTAGTACTACCAAATCCCACTCTTGACCTTGGGTAAACCATTATTAATCCAACTCATCCATGATGGTTTTGTTGACATCATGGTAATCTTTTCTGCAAAAATAGTAAACATGCCAACTTTGGCAAAAGCTCACATCTATATGCCACCTCCCCTTGACAAAATATTTGCATGGTTATGATCTACTAACCATGGCCTATAAACCCCCACTTCCCTTGTTCCCATTGAAGGTCAGTGCTTATTAAACCCACATGGTTTAGGAGGCTACCTGATGTATATCTTATGGCAAGCTTATTTTCAACAAAGTTTGCCATCTCTTCTACACCATCCCAAATGCAACCAATCCCAACTCATGCTTCCATGCTCATATATATTACTTGGTCTATCCATCCATATACCACTTGTACCAAGGTGAGCTCTGAGCTCCCAGATCCAACCATGATTTGTGGCATGAAAATAACAAAACCCTAGATTCCCAAAAATCTAGTTTCTTCCCTTTCTGCCACAATTATTCAAAACCCAAGGTTGGAAATGATGTATACATCAATTTTACATCATCTACCTTGGATATAAGCATCCCCAAATAATTCCCACAATTATTTGGATTATTAAACTATTTAATTTCCTATAATTACAAAATTCTCAAATCCTTGTCTATAAAGGCAAGTTTGCTTTTCTCCAAATCACCTTGCCAAATCAAGGCAAATTTGATGCCTATATATCATATCCCATCTTTCCAACTCAAAAATAAATATTTTTGGGATTCTTTATTATTTCTTTTTGCCCTTTTTCTTAAATGGCAAAAACAAGAAATAATTCTCCAAAAATACTTTTCCTCCTCAATAAATCCAAATAAAATTCTCCAATGTGTGTTATGGTATTTAGGACCATATCACATCAAAAACCAAGATTGCCCAATGTAAAAATACAATCTTAGCCTCCATAATCTATTTATGCATTTTTTGAAGAAGTGCATTTAAAGGGGATTATAATCTCTAGAAAAATTCCATTTAAATAATGAAGAGGTTATTTGATCTAATCCACCTACCAGTACCATTTTTACACACCTTGCCCAATGAAAATTTATCAACTTCCTTCAGAAACCTCCCTTTGATCAATTTTGCCTAACCAATGCAAAACTTGATTCAAACCAAACCAAACCAGCCCCAATATTCCCAAGCACTCCTCCACAAAATCATCACACCCTCCTGGTCGTGTTTACTGTAGCCTATCATTGTAGCACACCTCCCCTCCCTTGTCCCATGTGCTTGAGAGAGAGAGGCAATCTTGCAAAGATCTTCCCCTCTTAAAAGCTACAACACCCACTCCCCTCCCCCTCTCTGGTCGAGCACCTGGCCCTACACCACATTCTCATTTCCAATGAGCATCCAACAACCCTAGCCCTTGTCCTAATGGACTTTGACCCTCCAACCCCACTCTCTCTCGGTTTATAAGGCCAGAGGACACCCCAGGGCCTCACTACTCTCTCATTTTCCCCCAGCACGCTCCACTCTCCTTCCCAGAGATCCATCTCCCTTCCCTAGCTCTTCCCTGCTCGAGAGGAGAAAAAAGGCCTCTTGGCCATTTCTCAAACTCTGAGCCTAGTACTCCCTCCTTTGCTCTACTCTCCCTACATGTTACCATACTGAGACCTCCTCTCCCTCCTCTACCTAACCCTGCGCTTATTTTCGACATTACTCTGGAATGGGATGGGGCTGGGCTGGAAGTTTGTCTAATCCGGTATAGGTGTCTTCTAATCCGGTATAGGTGTCTCAAACTTCTACAGGGGAGAACAAATTCCCGGAGGCTGGGTATTCCCATGTAAAGGCCCTTGTGAAACATCAGTCTAAGGAAGGTAAATACCGTCTAAATGGCGGCCAGATGATACTATGAAAGCGCACATCCTGCAGGGTGCAAAATGCGCTCCGGTTGGCTTGTGACTATATAGGGCATCCTGGTTTTGAGGGGATTAACTTCATAGGGTAGGAACTTGTATCAGAGAGGGCATCCGGAAGGTCTTGACCGGTTATTTGACCCACGATCGGTGTAGATCAGGGATGGGTAATCGGATGGTGTGGGTAAATTGTACAACCTCTGCTGAGTGTAAATCTATTCGAATGGCCGTGTCCACGGTCATGGACGGTTGGAAAGGTTGCTGTAGAGCGGTGCTGGTTTTGTTTTCAAAAGTACTTTGGAAAAGCAGTGGCTTGGAAATGTTTTGACCATGAGATGGTCGGGAAAAAGGAGGAAGGAGTTTGGTCATGAGATGACCGGGAGGAGAAATAAATGGGTGAACCCAATCCTAGTGTTTTCTTAAAACTTTTCAAAAAGGTTTCCAAAATGTTTTATAAAAGTTTTTCAACAAATATTTAGAGACATGCTATATCTACAAGAGAAACTAGTTTAAAAAGAACCTCTCTTGGAGCCATCCTACCACAACTATATTGCATATCTTTTATTATTGTCATCTTAAGGTGGTTTGCGAGTACATTCAAAGTACTCACCGACATTGTCCCTGGCTATCTACTTGGCCAGTCTTTACAGAAGCAAGGGAAAACGATGGAGGTCGTTAACATCTATGCGAGCTAGGCCATCTTCCTAGTCTGTTGTCTGTAGGTTAAGGCATGACATGGGCTCTGGGTTTGAAGACTTCTGCTATTGATGTTGTATCGCCATAATGGCACCTTTGTAAGTACTTGCACTTGTTATTTATGGATGTTGTAATGATACTCGTCGATTATGCTCACGGCTCACTGATCATGGGAACGTGAATTGCAGGCATAACGGGTATTCTCGGACCGTAAATCCGGGGTGCCACACTTCGGGTTCTAGAGGAGTTCCGATTATTGTCCTCTCGTGGGGTCCACGCTCTTGGTTTAAGGGAGGGTCATCTCTTAGCGGTGACTAGGGGTCGACTTTCTCGAGGTTATTCTGGTTTTACGGGAAAGACGCAGTCTTTCCCTCCTAGAGCGAGGCTATCGGGGTTTGGTGAAGTCACAAACCTTCTTTATTGGAGTCGTAGGTTGATGCTAGAGGAGCGCTGCACCTTACGTCCAAAAACGGGATAGCTTCATAGACCTGGTAGGGGTTGTTTCTTGAGCCGTCTGAGCTGGCTACGAGGGTGCCGGTTTTCGGGTGGCGGTCTTGCAGCACGGTCCTATAGGATGGGGGTGTTCCAAGCTTAGTCTGATGCAACGTCTGGGGTAAAACATGAAATATGGAACTTCAGACAACGATATCTTAGAGAAAGTTTCATACATAACTTAGTAAGTCTGTGTGGGTCAGCGGCGAAGGTACTAAAAGAATTACAAAATTGTTCAGGGATATAGAGCACCGGATCACTTAGAATTTTGCAAAACATGTTCTAGGACATTACATAGCTCTACCCTAGACTGGTCGGATGGGTGAGAGGACGACGGATTCTCCCGAAGTGCTTCATGAATCTGGTCACCATATTGGGGTTGTGTACTCTCCTTGGTTACTACAGGTCCTCGGGGCTTTGAGGGACATTCGGTTCTTTAGTAGTAAGGGTGAGAGGTGTGCCCTCTCTGGTGACTACTTCAGCGGGTGGATCTTCCAGAAGTGGGGATTGAAAGATGGGTTGATACTCATAGGAGGATAGCTCTTCATTCTCCATCTTGGGGGTAACAGCTTTGGAAGTTGAGGGTGCTAGAGCGGCTACTTTCCTTTCCAGGCAGGCATTTGTGGCTCGCAGACTCTTATCCTAGGTACGAAGGATGGCGAGATCCATACGCATCAGGATGTTCTATCGACGAGTCTTTTCGAGGTCTTCTTGATGGCACTGCAGTAGGTAGTCCATATTCTCTAGCTGATTTCCAATGCAACAAGTGAGAAAATAATCGGTGGGGAGTCCATCCTTGTCGCGCTTCCCAAACAGGTGGTAAGGGGTGTCTTTCAGCTCGTCTTGATGGCTCGGGGTTGGTCTCACGAGCTGGAATGATGGCCTTGATGACCCATTGATCTATGCTATAGTTGATGCAAGGAAGCTCTGTCCCTTCGGTCTTGGGTGGGGGGACGACGGATGATATTGAGCAGGTCATGCAGTTGCTCTTCAAAGGGCCAGAAGCTTTCTCCAATGATGACACTCTTGGAGCGGGAAGGAGCCATCTGCATGTGTTGTGGGTTAGTAGTGAGGTTAGGCATAGAGAAGTAGCTTTATCAGGGAGTTAGGTTTGTATCAGACATGGGTAGGGTGTTTATATTTCATATGCGGCCATCCTACTGAGGGGGGTCTCAAATTACGGGATTATGTGTGTTGTTGTCGAGATACGTCAACGAGGTTTTCGAATCAAGGATGTATAATCAACAGGGTGGAATGATCCAGTACAAACAAGCAAAACAATACAAGCATCATACTAGCATGTGACAATCAAACAAGGCGTACCATAGATATCAAGAAGGGACTACGTGCCATATGGGGAATCCTATATTAAGAATATTTATCCTAAGTACGGACTTGACGGGGGTCTTGACTTTGGTCTTTCCATCTGGGGTCGTATGTGTCGTACTTGATCCATTTATGTCGATGAAGGACTCTGTTGGTAGGGCGATCTGGTAATGTCGGTCTTTAGTGGTAGCTCTTTTTTTTGGTTTGCTTGCTTCTGCTTCTTGTCATCTTGGGATCTTCGTCTTCGTGGTTTCAAGTCGGACTTATTTCTGAAAAACGAAACATTTGAATGTGGGAAAGATATAGAGTAAGCCATTTGCAAAAAGTTTAAGTCAGATAACATAAGATAGGAAATCTTTCGAAAATCTTTTGAGAAAATAGTTTTTGAAAGTCGACGTTTTCGTAAATAGGGGTTGTCCTATCTAACGTCCATGCTAACTAAGGTCTCCTACAGTCAGGATGGCTCTGATACCAAGTCTGACGGACCCTGGATTTATGGTTCGAGAATCCCTGTTATGCCTGCAATTCACGTTCCCATGATCAGTGAACCATGAGCATAACCGACCAGTATCATTACAACATCCAGAAGTTTACAAGTACAAAGCTTACATAGTTGTCATTATTGCGATTACATACAACAATGGCGGAAGTGTTCTAGCGCAGAGCCATGACATGCCTTAACCTATAGGCGACTGACAGGGGAGACGTCCTAGCTTGCATAGACGTCCTCATCCTCTTCATTCCTCGATCTTCTGAAAATCTGGCCAAGTAAATAGCCAGGGACAGTGTTGGTGAGTACTTTGAATATACTCGCAAACCACCTTAAGATGATAGCAATAAAGGATATGCAATATGGAAGAGGTAGTAAGATGGCTGCATAAAAGTTTCTTTCAAACATAGTTGCTCTTCTAGACTTAGCATCTACAAGGTTTTGTTGAATACTTTTGTAAAACGTATTGGAAACCTTTTTCGAGAAGTTTTGGAAATCACTAGGATTGGGTCACCCTATTTTATCTAAACGGTCTGTTGTGGATATGCTATATGGGTATCCTCATAGCATGTCTCTTATCCGGATAACCCGGGTGGACCATAGTTGGTAGCGTGGCCCATGGCCTGCTGGGCGGCCCAGTTAGATGGATCCAGAAGGGAGGCCCATGCCGGATAAAGGAAGGCTATGGTGGAGTCACCAGCGTACCCGGAGCCTTGGAGTACAAGACACGTTAGACTAGTAATAGACGGTGTAGGACTCCGTAACCTGTCTGGCTAGGACTTTTCCCTGTAACCCTAGGACCTGGCGACTATATGTCGTGGGAATGGTCACGGCAGATGCTGCAATCGGCAGCGAGTAGTAGAACGAGGGGCAAGGGCGGCCAGCCATCTGCGGTGCGAGATGAGGGCGGAGACACAAGGTTTTACCCAGGTTCGGCCCCCCGGAGGGTAAAGACCTACTCCTGCTAGATTGTATTATGGTGGAGGTACAACGGGCGAGCTCGGCGGCTAGGGGCGAGTCGCTTGGGTGTATGATGGAACGTCTCTCTACACGCCCTATAGGGAGGTTTATATAGACTCACCTCCCCTAGGGTTTACATATCTCGACCGAATCAGTTAAGGCTTGATGTCGTTTAACCTAACTGTTGGGCCTATCTACTCGCTTGGGCCTTCAGCTTCGATCGCTTGGATCCACACCGGCCTTGATCGATCGCCTTCTTGAGCCCACTCGCCAGTTCCTGGGCCAGTCGGAAACGTCCTGCTGGGTGTACCCCGGTAGGCATATCCCCATCAGTAGTCCCCGAGGCCGCCGTTGATTGGGCGCAGGTGGTTGCTGGCAGTTGGAGTATACGGCTTCAAAGCAAACATCCAGTCGAATCGTCGGCGGGCTCCTGAATAAAGGAAAAAACTAGTCATTCTGATCACAGCTTTGGCGAGTCAAGTCGGCGAAATACTTAGTCACTGTCATAGTGATCGGGTCGGCGAGCCGAGTGGCTGAAGTTGGACCGTTAAACATGGTCAAACTAGCCGTTGGGATAATACAACGGTAACTTTTGGCGTAATCACCGCGTAGTAACGGCTCCCTGATTTGGCGGGTAACAACCGCTACATAAGGGGAATGGCAGGCGATCGGAGAACCACCTCCTCGTCATTTCCTCCGATTGCGCGCACTTTCGCCTTCCTCCGCATCGCGATCTAGCCGACCCGAAATCTCCCGACCCCCCACAAATCCTTCCGCCCATGGCCCCCTCCACCAAGCCTTGGGGCAGATCTAAGTGTACGAGGGCGCAACTGACGTCCTTCGAGGAGGCCGGGATCCTGCGCGCCGGCAGGTGGCGCATCCCCGCGGCCGGAGAGGTGACCCCGAACCCGCGCGAGGGAGAGTTCATCTGCTTCACCAGCCACCTAGAGCGGGGGCTGGGATTCCCATCATCTCTCTTCTTCCGGCGCTTCTGCGCCTTCTACGGGATCCAACCGTCGGACCTGGGCCCACACAGTATCGAGCAGCTCGCCATTTTCGTGGCGTTCTATGAGTGCTATCTGGGATGCAGGCCCTACTTCCCCCTGTGGCAAGATCTATTCCACGGGCGGATCAGTCGCGAGGAAGCGGGTGGCCCAATGCTCGCTGCGGGCGGCCTGACGTTCCAGCTGAAATCGAAGGCTTCTTTATTTGATATGATGCTACCCGCCAAGGCGGCGAGCCAATGGAAGAACTCTTGGTTCTACGTCACCGAGGCGACCCCAGAGGGCGAGGTGGCGATCCCAAGGTACTCCGCCGACCGGCCCGAACCACGCCGACTTCAAGTCGGCAAACTTCCAACAGACCAGCGAATGGTCGTGGACGAAATGCTTTAGACCATTCGCGGCCTGAAGAAGCGGGGCCTCCTGCCCATCAATCTGTACAACTGCTGGCTCGGGCGGCGACTCGTCCCCCTGGCCCACCGCGACCACTATATGTACGAGTACGCGGGCTGGGACGACTCGACGAAGTCCTGCCTCGATGAGTGGCACCTCGAGGATTACCTCCTGGCGTTGAAGAAGATCACCCATGCGACGTACCTCGACGCGAAGGCCGGGGTCGCCCCTTACACCGCGAAGCATCCAGCCCCGACGGTAAGTCATCCTTTCGTCATTCGCAGTCACAGTTAAATGCAGTCGCGGTCATACTGATGTTGTTTATGCTTATTGCAGCTATTTCAAGTAGTTGAAGGGTGGCTTCCGCCCGCGGACAACGAGAACTCGAGTTCGTCTATCCGGGAGGTGGGCGAATCGCCTCCAGCGAGGGGAGGCGTCGAGAGCGACGAGAGCAACGACGACGACGAATCTGAGGAGGAGGTCGCCCCGCTGGTTCGCAAGACCCGCGGGCAGCGTCGGCGTGAGCTTGAGGCGAGTAAAAGCCTCGAGCATCATGATGATGATGATGACGAACTTCCGGAGACCACCTCGCGCCTACAGGCTACTCCGTCGAAGAAGAAGAAGAAGAAGGAGAAGGAGGTGAATGCCCCTCTGAAGAAAAAGACGAAGTCGGTGAGACCGGCCTCTCCGCCGCACTCAGCAAGCAGCTCCGACGCCACCAGCCTGGCCAAGGACGAGCCGTCGCCAGCGGTAACCCCGCTGGACACGGCCACTGTCCTAAGCGAGGTGCCGCTGGCCTCGATGCCTCCGCCATTCGCCCCAGCCTCTGGGCTAGGGGCCGCTCCCGTCGCGGCGGCTTCGCCTTGCAGGGAAGCTCCCGCTGAAGATGTCTCATAGGCTCCCGTCGCAGCCTCGACAACGAAGAAACCATCCGTGTCCTGGGCACACGATGTCTTGGAAATGGGCCTCAGTCGCCGACTGGGCCCCGAACTGGAGAAGCCGGCCGGCATCCGCACGGGGCTACGCTTCATTCCAGTCACCAAGTGAGTTTGCTCACTTTCTTTTGTCTTTCATTGTACTTGGATTATCTTGCTCACGCGATCAATTTGTAGGACCGGAGCGAAGAATATAGGCCATCCAACCATGGCTAAGGTGCCACCCGTCGTCAGCGAGGAGGATCCCTCCCGGAAGAGGAAGGCGGACGAGGTCGTCGTCCCCGCGGATAGCGCCAAGAAGGCCAAGGGCGACGAAGTCATCACAGTATCCGACGACATGGCGCTCGCGCCGAATGAGCCCATAGCGGAGGCGGCCTTACCCGCCAAGGAGGGTGCTCCCTCGCCTGGGGCAGCCGAGCCGGCCTCCTTTGGTGCCGGTGCCTCCATCGCAACGTTCCTGCGCTTCATGGCCAAAACGGCTACATCGAGTGGTACCTCGCCCTCGAGCCATGCACCTGGGGTCGCCGACACGGAGGTCGAGCAGCGTCGCGGGCACACGCCAGCCCTCCTCGTGTCTGTGGATGCGATACAACTTCATGGCATGCTTGGCGCAGCCATCCAGGTATGTCCAGTCCCCGAGGATCAGGCCGGTGTGTTGCAGCGGTCTGATTTTTTTATCGTCTTGTTGTTATTTTTCGCGTCCAGTCCCCGAGTGAGCATTCGCTGAATTTCAGCGGGTGGGCACTTAGGATTTTATGATTGCCAGTCCCCGAGTGCGCACTCGCTGAATTTCAGCGGGTGGGAACTTAGGATTTTTATGATTGCCAGTCCCCGAGTGCGCACTCGCTGAATTTCAGTGGGTGGTCACTCAGGATTTTTGATTGCCAGTCCCAGACTACGCACTCGCTGAATTTCAGCGGGTGGGCACTTTGGATTCCGCTTTGGTTAATTGTTTGAAATGTGTGCAGGGTCTGCAACGCGAAGTCACCGACCGCTTGCGACACGCTTGGAGAAGGAAAGGCCACTGTCCAAGAGGCGAATAAGGGTCTTCAGGCAATTGCCGTGAAGGCAGAAGAGGCCCGCCAGGGACTTGTCCCGGCGAGTGAGTTGGAAGCGGCTCAATCGGCGTTGAGCTCGGCTGAGAAGCGGATCGCCGACCTCGAGCGCGAGCTGAAGGAGGCGAAAGAGGAAGCGAGTTCGGCGGATGGTAGAGCCAAGGCCGCCGTTACGGCCGCCGCGGAAGAACGTAAAGTTTCTAACGCCCTTGTTGCTGGGCTTCAGGATGATTACACTTCTCTTTAGAGCTTCATCACGGATCTCTCCCGTCCCTTGATTGGTGAGTGTGTCTGCCCCTGCCTATTGCATGTGCCTTTTTGTAGTATCCGCTGTACTCACTGTTATCTTCTATCCGCAGGTCGCATCCTTGATAACGCGGAAGAGGCGAGCTCGTTCGATGCGTGGCAATGGGTGGCCACACTCGTTGACTCGGCGACGTTGTCGGCGACGTGCATCCGGGCCTACCTCTAGGAGATGTCGCCCACGGAAGTAATTCCCAGTGACCTCGTCGAGGTGTGGCGGTACTTGGAGAAGGCGCCGTCGATCGTTGAGTTTATGACGCGATCGGCGTTCCGGCGCGGAGCGGCGACGGCGCTTAGCCTTGGGCTTGCTCACCTCCCGGAGGACTTCGATCTGGACGACGTGACGAGTGGCTACCCGTTGTCGACTGGCGCGGTGGAGATCTCCGAGGTGCTCAAGTTGATGGACCATGCCGCGGTGTACTCCGAGCACGTCTGGGCGATGGGCGACCTCCTTCCTTACCAGGAGACGGTCGTCGCACCCAACGACCCCGAGCCACGGCACCGGGACTTCAAGGTCGAGCAGCCCTTTCGTGCGGCGATGGCGGGTGAGCTGACGACGTATCCGTCGAACCCGTACACTCCCTTCATCCGCAATTGCAAGGGTGCTGGCGAGTCGTCATCGAAGCCTGCGGAGTGAACTAGTTTGCCCTGGGGCGTTAGTAGCAGTTCTGCCGTTGGGCATACTATGTATTTTGAGACAATGTGCGACATGCTATTAATGAGATATCGTATTTTGTGCGATTTGTCGTGTGTTTTTATTTTGATTGAGGGTTGAGCGAGTCCGCGAGCGCGTTCGCCATTTTTATGGGGTTTACCTCGTTTGTTATGTGTTTGCGGTTTTTGAATGTTTTGTTATTGTGGTCGACTCGCCCGGACTCGGAGAGCCAGTCGCCAGGCGACTCCCTTGAGCGCTCTGTACTCCACCGTTTTCCCTTGCGCGAACGATGTCGGGTGGCCGAGTCCCCGAGTGTGGTACTTGGTTGTTCTAGGCGCGACTCGAGGGTGGGTGAGGACTTTGCGCGTTAGTTTGAGCGCATCGCTCCTGCCTGGCCCGTTGGGTCAGTCGCATGGTGAGACCTGGGCATGCTATCATACTTGGCGTTTTCCCTAGCCGCTCGCGCTGGACTGGTCGTCAGTCCCCGAGCGTGGTACTTGGCCGTTCGAGTCGCTATGTCGAGGATGCGGAGGATCGTGGTCGCTGTGAGAAGCGAAGGCAGTTGTCTTGGCTCGTAAAGCCAGTCGGGCTAGGCGACTACGGTGGGGCTCCGGGTAGGCGTTTTTCGTGGACGTTGCAAGGCCTGAGGTGACCCAGTGCCCTTGTAACGCACTACTTGGCTGTGCCGATCGCTGTACCAACGGTTGACTTCTGCAGTTAGCTTGACGCTGTTATTACGAGTGCGAGTGGCACAAGACATGGAGAGTAGGCGCAATTTGCGGTAACCAATTCTTTTTATTTCAAAGCGACTAGAGGGTACATAAGTGGGGTTCTAGGAGTAGAACTTCCGTAGGAGGTTTACATTCCACGGTCGCTTGACGTCGAGTTTGCCGTCCCCGCGGACGTCGATGAGGTAGTAGGCGTCGTTGCCGAGTACGCTCCCGACGGCGAATGGTCCCTCCCACGGAGGGGAAAGCTTGTGCATGCCCTGCTTGTCCTGGATGAGGCGCAGCACCAGGTCGCCTTCTTGAAGGTGCGAGTTTTCACCCGCCGGATGTGGTAGCGGCGGAGTCCCTGCTGGTAGATGGCGGTGCGTGATCGAGCGAGGTCAGGTGCCTCGTCGAGTTGATCGACTCCATCCTGGCAGGCGAGTTCGTTTGCAGCCTCCGTGTAGTGGACGACCCGTGGCGAGTCATGCTCGAGGTCGGTGGGCATGACTGCCTTGGCGCCGTACACCATGAAGAAGGGGGTGAACCCTGTCGACCTGTTGACCGAGGTGCGGATGCCCCAGATGACGGAGGGTAGCTCCTCGACCCAGCACCCGGCGGTGCGCTCGAGTGGTACTTGGAGACGCGGCTTCAGGCCGTGGAGGATGCTTTGATTGGCCCGTTCCGCCTGGCCGTTGGATTCCGGGTGGGCGACTGACGCGAGATCGAGCCGGATGTGGTGTTCTTCGCAGAACTCGGCCATGGCTCCTTTGGCGAAGTTGGTGCCGTTGTCCGTGATAATGCTGTTTGGGAACCCGTAGCGATATATGAGCTCGCGTAGGAATTTAGTGGCAGTCTTCCCGTCGCATTTCCGGATTGGTTTGGCCTCCACCCACTTTGCGAATTTGTCAACCGCGACCACGAGGTGGGTGTAGCCAGAGGGAGCTTTCTTGAAGGGGCCTACCATGTCCATACCCCACACGGCGAATGGCCAGGTGATGGGGATTGTCTTCAGCGCCGAGCTCGGCACGTGCGTCTGGTAGGCGTACTTCTGGCACCCGGCGCACCGCTGGACAATGTCGACGGCATCGGCGTGTGCGGTGGGCCAGTAGAATCCATGCCGCATAGCCTTGGCGACTAGAGAGCGGGCGCCGGCATGGTGGCCACAGTCGCCGGAGTGGATGTCGTGGAGGATCTTGCATCCTTCGGCCGGTTGGACGCAGCGTTGGAACACGCTGGTGACGCTGCGCTTGTGGAGCTCACCGTCGATGATGGTGAAGGATTTGCATCGGCGTGCGATCATCCGGGCGTCCGTCTCGTCTGTCGGCAAGGTGCCGGCCTCCAGGTAGGCGACGTAGGGCTTGGTCCAGTCGTCTGGCTCGGTGACGAGTGCGACCAGGGCTGCCTCTGGCTGCAGCGGGACTCCGATGTCGATCTCCCTTGGGGGAGAGACTGATGGCTTGGTGATCATGTCGAGGAAGACGCCGGCGGGTGGTGCGAGTCGAGCCGACCCAATGCGAGAGAGTGCGTAGGCCTCCTCGTTCTTCCGCCTGTCAATCCACTCGACGGAGTAGCAGGTGCCAGCGACTTGCCCAACGACGAGGTCGGAGTCTCCGTAGCAGCGTAGGCGGTTGACGTTCATATCCTTGGCAGCTCGCATGCCGTGGAGTAGTGCCTCGTACTCGGCCATGTTGTTGGTGCAGGGGGTGAAGTCGAGGCAGAGGACATAGCGGAGCTTGTCGCCCTTCGGTGAAGTCAGCACGATCCCTGCTCCTGCGCCGTCCGCGTCCTTGGAGCCGTCGAAGTGCAGGCTCCAGTAATGGAGGTATGGCAGCTTTTCTGGCTGCTGGGCCTCTTCCCAGTCGGCGATGAAGTCCGCTAGAGCCTGCGACTTGATCGCTTTTCGTGGCTCGTACTTGATATTATGGACGCTGATTTTGACGGCCCACTTAGTGACTCGCCCAGTCGCCTCATGGTTGCAGATGATGTCCTGCAACGGTGCTGAGGAGACGACCATGATCGGGTGCTCCTGGAAGTAGTGCGGCAGGCGCCGCTGTGCTCTGAAGACCGCGTATACCAGTTTCTGGTACTGCGGGTATCGCTGGCGCGACTCGGTGAGGACCTCGCTGATGTAGTACACCGGTCGCTGTACTGAGCGCTCCTTTCCTTCCTCCGGCCGTTCGACGACCATGACGGCGCTGACGACGCGCTCAGAGGCCGCGACGTAGACCAGCATGGGTTCTTTTGTCACAGGGCGGCGGTAGTGGTGCGGCGAGTAGCACCTTCTTGAGGTCGTGAGCGTCGTCGCCTCCTTGTCCCACTGAAGGTGGGGTTCTTGCGCATCGACGGTATAGGGGCATCGCCTTTTCGCCAGGGGATGAAGCGGCCGAGCCGCTACTCGCCCGCCAGCTTCGGACGTCGCGAGCACTTAGGTTTGAGTCGGGCGATCGTGTCGATCTTGGTGGGGTTCGCCTCGATCCCTCGCTTGAGACGACGCACCAGAGTTGTCCTGCTGGTACACGAAGGTGCATTTACTGGTTAAGCTTTATCTTGTATTTTCGCAAGTTGGCGAACGTTTCCGCCAGGTCGGCGAGTAGATCACCCTGGCGAGCGGACTTTACGACCACGTCATCGATATAGACGTGGATGTTGTGGCCAATTTGGCTCGCGAGGCACTCTTGCTTGCACCGCTGGTAGGTCGCCCCGACGTTCTTGAGGCCGAAGGTCATGGTGGTGTAGCAGAAGGTTCCGAATGGTGTGATGAACGCCGTCTTCTCCTCGTCATCGACAGCCATTTTGATCTGGTTGTATCCAGAGTAGGCGTCGAGGAAACATAGCGACTCTGAGCCCACGGTGGAGTCGATTATTTGGTCGATCCGCGGGAGGACGAACTGCTCCTTTGGGCAGGCGCTGTTCAAGTTTGTGTAGTCGATACACATCCTCCAGGTCCCGTTCTTCTTCTCGACCAGGACTGGGTTTGCCAGCCACTTGGAGTACTTGATTGGCCGGATAAAGCTTGCAGCGAGTAGACGCTGCACCTCCTCGGCGATGGCTCGGCGGCGCTCTTCATTGAAGGGTCGTAGCGACTGTTTGACGGGTCGCACTTTGGGGTCGGCGTTTAGTTTGTGCTCAGCGAGCTCCCTAGGGATACCAGGTATGTCAGAGGGCTTCCATGCGAAGATGTCCCTGTTCTCACAGAGGAACTCGATGAGCGTGCCTTCCTAGGCTGGGCTCATCCTTGTTCCGATCGTCACCGTCTGGCTGGAGTCGCCTGGGACCAGCTCGACGGTGCGGGTGTGCGTCGTTGCCTCGAAGGCTGAGGTGTTTGCGCCCTCCGAATTGGGATTCTTGAGTATGGTGGGGTCGTCATTGTTCACCCGCCGCAGATTTGGCGAGCTGCTGCGTGGTTGGCCTACGCCGCGATGACGGCATCGGAAGTTCGCCTTTGGCTCGCAGCGCGGCCATGTCGGGGTCGCCGTTGATGGTGATGATGCCGCACGGCCCGGGGAGCTTCATCGCATTGTACGCGTAGTGGGGCGCTGCCATGAACTTGGCGAACGCCTGGCGCCCCAGGACGCAGTGGTAGGGGCTGTCAAAGGGTACCATCTCGAAGACGATCCGCTCGGTGCGGAAGTTTGCTGGCGTGCCAAAGGTGACTGGCAGCGTGACCTTGCCGATCGGGTACGCCTTCCGACCGGGGACGATGCCGTGGAACGTGGTGTGGGTCTTCTCGATCATCGACTGAGGGAGCCACAGTCGCCTGAAGGTGTCCAGGTACAGGATGATGATGGAGCTTCCGCCGTCCATCAATGTCTTGGGGAGCCAGTAGTCGCCCACCTTTGGCTTGACCACCAGGGCGACTCGGCCTAGGTACTGGCGCGTCAGGAGTGGTCTGGCGGCTCCAGGTGATGGGCTGCTCCGACCAGTTGAGGAACTGGGGAACGTCCACCTGGGCCACCGCGTTGACGGCGACGGTGCGGGTGATGACCTTCTTCTCGCGCTTCATGTTGAAGCCTGTGAAGGTATGGAGCGAGCCGGCCACATTGCCGAATTTTCCGCCGTTTGGCGGGTTGTTGTCGGGGTCCTCCCGTGCTCGCCGTGCCTTCTCAATCTCCCTGAGGGTGTGGCAGTGGGCGGTCGTGTGTGTTGCGGGCTTCCCTTCCCTGCTATGAAATGCACAAGGTTGGCTAAGGTGGGTCGCGGGATCGAACCTTGGCTTGGCCTTGTAGTTGCCGCCATCGCGGCGGAAGCTTTTGGGCTCGCGTTGTGTGTGCCCGGCGTTGGCGACGAAGTCGACTCGCCCGTCACTGCGGCGCTTGCCAGTGAGGCGAGTGTTGCTGTAGTGTAGGTCGGACCGTCGTCCATTGTCGTTGCCGCTCGTGCGGCGTTGGCCTCCCGAATCGTCGTCGGTTTCCTGGTTTGGATCCTCCTCCGCGTACCGTTTGGCGATCTCGAGCAGGTCCGGTATGTTGTCGAGTGTGCGAGAATGTCGCTTGAGCTTGGCGACCAAGGGCTCGTAGCGGCACGAGGTCTTGAAGCAATGGATCGCGGTGTCCGGATGGATGCCGACCGCGTTGTACCAGATTCTTGCCACCGCTGGACCCAGTTGCGGGTCGACTTGCGGGGTCCCTGGACGCATCGCTCCAGGTCCTTGATGGTGGTGGCGCGGGTATAGGAGCACTCGAAGTGCCTGATGAAGGCGTCGCGCATCTCCTCCCAGGAGTCGATACTATCCTGGGGGAGGGTGTTGATCCACTGCCTGCACATCCCCTCCATCATCAGGGGAGGTAACGGGCGGCTAGCAGGTCGGTGTGGCCTGCGATCCCCATCGCCATGAGGTATGTGTCGAGCCACACGGAGGGGTCGTACTTTTCTATCTCCTTCGGCGCCTTGAAGTTCGGTGGGTACTTCTCGCCTCGGATCATCGGTCCGAAGCACTTGGGGCCGAATCGACTTAGCGACCCCATCGGCTCGCCGTCGTGGCGATTGGTTAGGGTGTGTCGCAGGTCGTTGGGCTGGCGTGCGCGCCAACTTTGGTTGTTGATGATGTGGGTGCGGGCGACGATGGGTTGACCATTGGCGGCGAAGAAGTTGGTCGCTGGCCTGGGGTCGTTGGTGGAGAGTGCCGCGTTCGCGGGTCGGTGTTGGAGCTGCAATGGCTCTGGTGGCGGGCAGTTGAGGGTGTTTGCCGCCATTGGGCGGCCACTTGAGGCCGCTCGCTTCAAGAACGCGAGTACACTCGACCCTGCGAGTCGGCGCCTGCGTTTTGCTGCTCGACGGACTTTGCGAGCAGGGCCCTGACATACTGGATCTGTAGGGCGCCGTCGCCGGTGGCCGTGATGTTGTCGGCTGCTGCTCGGCCCGCCACGAGGATGTCCATCGAGGTGGAGAACAGTGGTAGGCCGTTCGCGTCTCGCTCCCGTGAGGAGACTACTATCCGCGGCTGATCCCTGGGGGGTATGCGGTTGGGTGGAGGTGGGGCGCCCATTGCCATCGACCCTGGCGGGGGCCGGGCGCTTCCTCCTGGTAGCGCGTTCTCGCAGATCGCACGCTCGGCCGCGCGGGCCGGGTCGTTTTCGTCGTCGAAGTTCAGGGCACGCCCCTGAACGATGGGGTTCAGGCGCGACCTGATTCGCTGCTGGTGGTAGCGCGACAGCTCCTGCGCCGTCACCTGCTCGAGGCGAAATTTTTCGCGCTTGGCTTGTTCCTTGCGGACTGCCTCCACCAGCTTCAGGCGGAGTTCCTCGACCTCCGTTGCCATGGCGTTAGGAGGGATCGGGGTGGAGAAGGGATCCTCCAGCGGTCGGTGTCGGTCGCCATGTAGGTCGCGGCGTGGCGACCGGTCCCGTCACGGAGGTCGGCGGAATTTTCCGACCCGGAGTCGAAGTCGAAGATCCCAAGGATGGAGGGATCCTCGAAGTCTCCCATGTTGGAGACCTGGGTGATGGAGCCCACGGGTGAAGCCGCGGTGATAGATCCGGCGAGTGACGCCAGGGTCGCCGAGTCGGCGTCGTCGTTGAGGGCCGCGTCTTTCGCGGCCGCGGAGTTTTCAGCCACGTTACTATGGGCCAAGTTGTACTCGGAGGCGAGGCGATGGATCGTGCGGACCTGGCTCTCGGAGAGTCGATCGCGTGGCGGCGACTCGCGGATGCGAGCCGAATCCTCCGAGACGATGACGTCGGTGAGGCCGACGAAGAGGCTGATCGTGCCGACCGGCAGGATCATGCTGTGCGTGACGGGTCGCGCCGCCGGGACGTAGCTGCTCGGCAAGATCTGGAGCATCTCGCCGATCGCTATCATGCGGCCGGTGGCGACCGTCTCGTTGATGGGCAGATTGGATCTCGCCGCAGAACACCGGCTAGACCGGCCAGGCCCCACGGTGGGTGCCACTGTCGTGGGAATGGTCACGACAGATGCTGCAATCGGCAGCGAGTAGTAGAACGAGGGGCAAGGGCGGCCAGCCATCTGCGGTGCGAGATGAGGGTGGAGACACAAGGTTTTACCCAGGTTCGGCCCCCCGGAGGGTAAAGACCTACTCCTGCTAGATTGTATTATGGTGGAGGTACAACGGGCGAGCTCGGCGGCTAGGCGGCGAGTCGCTTGGGTGTATGATGGAACATCTCTCTACATGCCCTGTAGGGAGGTTTATATAGACTCACCTCCCCTAGGGTTTACATATCTCAACCGAATCAGTTAAGGCTTCGGTAATCGTTTAACCTAACTCAACTGGGCCTATCTACTCGCCTGGGCCTTCAGCTTCCAGTCGCTTGGATCCACACCGGGCCTTGATCCAGTCGCCGTCTTGCAGGCCACCGCCAGCCTGGGCCGATTGAAAGCGTCTGTGGGTGTGCCCGGTGAGGCATATCCCCATCACTATATACCCGGGCCTAGGAGCCTTTAGGGAACAATCTCAGCGATAACTTATAACTCTAGTCACCTCGTCCGTGAACCAATCCACTAACTTCGTGTATTGCCATTATAGTGATTTATAGCAGGAGTAGGATTCCGCCACCGTTGTGGGATCTGAACCTGGGTAAGCTATGTTACCTCGTACCCGTCAACCATCCGCCTTCCCCCACGTCTCTAAACACGCACTGTGAGGACCCCTCCATGGCGTACTCGTCGGCAATACCATGACAGTTGGCGCCCACCATGGGGCAAGAGGCGCTTCAGGCTCTTGGTAGCGAGACCAAGATCTTGTGAGAATCAGCGAAACCGTAGCCATCGGTCGCGTTCTCTTCTCCGACAATGTTCTGATCGTCCCTCCCCATGAATTCTGGATCCCAGCGAAGACGAACCCTACGCGGTGTTCGATCGTTCCTATTGGAGATATCCACCTCTTCATCGGCAAAACAGACTCAGGCACTACTTCCCTAGGAGTCGGAGGAGCATCAAGACCTGCACGGACCGCCTACGGGCAGGATACGTTCGCGGAAGGATCAATGTCGGATCTCTCTTAGGATTTTGCCGGCAAAGATCTGAAAAATTCAAGGCCCACCCAAACCGCCCCTGTGCAGGACATCAAGGTGGAAGATCAGTGCAAGTCCACCAGCTTCGTCCATGCGTCTGGACAACAGAGATCCAAGTTCGTCGGCGTGGTCACCATGTAACACCCCAGTTTTAGATAAATATTATATTAGGGTTTGTTTTGTGCATCATGAGCATCGTCTTTAAAATGCATGCATTGAAGAAATACAACAAAATCCTAAACCCTAGATTTCCCTTCAAATGGTTTTAAATATTTCGAAAATGGTCAAAAAGTTGTGAAGATCAAAATGTTATAAGTGCCTCACATCCCGCCGTCCGCCAAGCTCTAGGAGGAGGATAAGATCCTCGCGCTGCCGCCCTGCCGTCCTCATCCATTCTTTCCCTTCCCAGAGACCCCTCTTCCTCGTTACCCTCGTGGACCCGAACCCTAGCACCCAGGTTCCGCCGGTCACCGTCATACTGCACCTCCCCGTGCTCGTTCGAGCATGCCATCGAAACCACTGTTCTCCCTGCCTCTTCTCGTCGAAGGAATCGATCCGAGAATGTCTCAGCCTGAATCAACTCCCTGTCCCCAACTCCGGCAACCAACGCCTGCTGTCGATACAGAGCTCCAACGACCTCCCCGACCATGCCAGTCGAATCAAGGTGAGCTCACTGTCCTCGCAGACCCCTCCAATCCCTCCCTCCTCCTCTCTACCGTCTCCGCCACGAGCACCTGTGTGGGCCGCCATCAGAGCTCGTCGAAGCCGAAGCTCCGGTGACCCCAATAGGGTGGCGCCCCCATTTTCTGGCTCGCCTCGGCCTTCCCTCCCTAACGCACGCACACACACGTCCATGCTCGCCCTCTGCCGCCGTTCCACGCCGTGTCTGACGTGGTCTCCGCTGAGCCTCCGTGGCGTCTGCGTGGCATGACGACTTGGCACCGGCCCCACCCGTCATGGCAGTGGGTAGCCCCTACCTCGGTGAGAAACACACCAACGTGTCTATGTCTGTGGAGGATGAGGTGGCTAGTGCCCCACCTGTCTATGTCTGTGGCTAGCGCAGCCTCTGTGTAAAAATGTTTTCAGTTTTATTTAAATTAAGAAAAGGGTTTAATAATTTCAGAAATTGTTTTGATTATTGTAAATTCAATAACTTTTAATCTGTAATTCAAAAAATTACAAATAATATATCAAAATGTTCAGAAAAATGAGAACTATCTAATTAACATAGAATCATGCATTGTTCAACAACTTAAATGACAAGTTTAATTAGAACACCCTAGTAACCCTAATAGGTGATTCTAGAGTTTTTCCCGAGTTAGGGTTTTCACCCCTAGGAACCCCGATTAAGTTGTCGAGCATGCTTTAGGTTACATTTCAATGCAAATTAGCTTGTCATATCATCATAATTGCTTGAGCATTGCATCGATGCCATGTTTTGATTATTTCCCTTTCTTTCCGGTGTTTGGTTCTTTGCGGTAGAATACGATATTGAGATCGAAGACCGAGGACCACACCATCGAATATCGAAGATCGACGAACAATACTTGACCAACTCTAACCAAGTCAAGTTCAAGGCTTCCGAAGATCTAATTATCTGCTATCAACTGGCAAAGGCAAGCATAGCCCCACCATGATATAATCCTATGATTTCGAAAGCATTTCTACTCTTGCCATGTTGCATACGATTCTACTTTGGTCTTTTATCGATAGATAGAGTATCCTATCTATTGCATTACTCCCTTTCGAGCTTATATTACCTGATCCACTTCTCCTAGCATAACTAGGTTTGGCTTGTGTGCACTGCTAGAGCTCTTACTCGTGTCTTCTTAGCCATGCATAGCTTTTGAGTCTGGTCCATCCAGATGATGTATCCGATGCAAAGAATCTAGTATGACAGGAGAACGTGATGAGATGATATCAGAGGTGATATGAGTTAAACATGCTAAGGCTTGTATGGGATGCCACGGTGGGATGTGGTTTTTCTAGTCCCATGCTCGCCACCACTAGGAACCGAGTTCTTGCCTTTGGAACCGAGATGAGCATATAGCCACACGGGGCTTGGGAACCCCTCGACTGATTAACTTGCCTAGTAGATTCCATGAGTCACATAGTTCGGGCGTTCCATTCGACATATGCATAGACAATCTTTTGAAAGATTTGCCGGGTGAAAGGTGCATCATAATAGGTAGGTAAGCGTGGCCGGGGTTGCTTGGGGTCGATGGAGCCCCTGTTAACCAACCTCGCCTCACATCTTTAAGTACCGGCTTTGGGATTTGAACCGGTATGGTGGAACCATACTTATTGCATGACTCATGGTCTCGGCGAAAGCAAGGTAAAAGTCGTGGCCAACCACCCTCTACCGGCCTTCCAAGGAAGAGGGCTAATAGCTTGGCATTAAGAGTCGGTTGGTACGTGTGGGTAAAGTTGTACACCCCTGCAGGGTAATAATCTTTTCGAAAAGCCGTGTTCACGGGTTATGAACGCTTGGTGACCAGATTCTAAGATCATAGAGAACTTGAACCTAATCATAAAACTTGGTAGATCAACGTGTGCTTAAGGATGCTTCCTCATGGGTACGAGGGGGTGATCCTAGATAGGGTTCAGATGATGATGACTTGGTGGATATCAGAAGATGATGATCAATATTTCGGAAATGTCGCTCTCTTATCCCCTTTTAAAATATTCTGAATAGACGAGATTCTTCTCTCTCTTGTTTTATAAACAAAAGATGGCTTTATGCAAAACAACTCCACCACCCATAAGTTTTGCGGAGTACACCCTGTACTCACCCTTGCTTTGTTGATACTTTTGGCAGAGTAAGTGTTCACCCGAAGACGAGTTCCGTACTACATCGACATCGACGAGTAGCTTGGGGTTCCCGGCCGGCAGCCTGGAATCTATGGGCTGGGACGTCATCATTATGCTTCAGGCCTCTTAGGCCATTTGTTAAGTTTTCTATACTTAATAGCATAATTTTCCTTCCGTTGTTTGATGTTTGTAGTCTGTGACCTCTGCTTGTAATAATTTGGTTCTCTGCTCAGTTATGAGCTTGATGTAATAAATTTTTGTGTTGTAGGGTCACTGCCGTGTTACCTATTCTTCACTGAATAATCTCGAGCTCAAGGTTAAGCTTATTTCAGACGGAGGTCTAGGTTTTGTTTAACCCTGATCCCGGGGGTGTCACACACCATCTTCGATCTAGCGCGTTGCATTCAGAGAGAGGGCGAAAACCCGCGCGATTACATTGCCAGGTGACTTCGTATACGGGCCGACCTGGCACATTACCCCAATGATGATTCCATGTATCACTTTGTGGAAGGAATGGACCACGACACGCTTCTCCGGCATTCTCTAAGGCGGCAGCAGGCTTCGGGACGCCTTACCTTTGAAAGCATGGTAAACACCGTAAACAACTATGAGGAGCCGAAGGGGTAGCTCAAACAGCGCTTGCGCTCATTGACGGAGCCCCCCCCGATTCAGCCACCGCCACCACCGTCTCCGACCGCCATCGCCGCAGTTGCGCCACCACCTCCAGTCATCGTCACTGCTATTGCATCTCCACCCCCGTCATCGAGGAAGTCCTGGCACCCTCTGAATCTATGATCGACGCACTATACGCTGACTTCAGTGCATATTCAGAGGAGATAGACTTCAGTCCAGAAGATCTAGACTCTGCCATGCAGGAGATGGAAGAGGAGTACATGCGCGACGAGCAAGCCAACAACGCCGTCACGTCTCGAGAGGTGTTCGTCACCATTGGGACGGCGATGTATGGAGATTAACCCGGACGAGCTCCGCCTATAGCTCTAGACAAAAGGAAGGGACCACCTTTTTCTGCCGACAATGATCGCACAAAGGTCATGCCCCCTCCGCCTAACCCAGTGCAACAGCCACAGGAACTCGGAACCGGCCCGAGCAACAACAACACCACAAACTTGCCACCTACGGCATCTACGTCTGCTGCTTCCCAAGTTACTCCAGCTGATAGAGTGATGTACGACAATCTCCTCGTCGAGCCACTGACCATAGCTCATATCCGGAACGTGACCCAGCTTGACGAGAAGCGCCAGTAGCTGCTGGAGGAAGCGCAGGCCATCACGGAGCAAGGCGCTAAGCTAGATCGAGATATGTTCAACGCGCAGAAATCCATAGAGAAAGCTAGAGCAATGGAGGCCGAGTACAAGACTTTGCTGCAGCAGTAGAAGGCCAAGAAAGCTCCGGCTCGCGTCATCAACGATCCTGGTGTACGGCAAAACCTAGGATGGGCTCACACTAAGCCGGCACAAGCCAAGCCATACGTTGACAGTGAAGGCAGGTAGGTGATGCCCACTCCTCTCCTCAACCTCGTCGTCACCAAGACCCTTTTAGAGCAGGATAGATCGCCCGAGGCGGTGGACCAGGTCTATGACCTAGTGGCCAAGGCGGTAAAGTAGCAGGAAAAGGTCACCTCTCAAAGGCTTGAGTCCGACCCAGCGCTTTGCCAATCTAGCCAGTATAAGCCGCCAAGGGACAGATCTTGTCTTCATTTCGGGTCCCGGACGGGTTCATTAGAAAGAAGACGGAGGGATGCGCGCAACAGGAAGGATGCTATCCCCATATCCTCCGACAATGGAGAAAAGGCCCAACCTCGTCGCCCATCGCCACCGCCCCGCTCCCCCCAACATCGCGAAGACCCCAAGGCTCACCGTCGTTTGCCCCCGCCAAGGCAGAACGGCATCGTCATCCGTGACAATGCGGAGCAGACCCGTCATGACGGAGAGTGCAACCAGGGACACAAGAGCAGGTCGCGCCATGACCCTCCGCATCCGACAAGCAATGACGACAGGCGTGAGGCGTCGCAGGATGGTAATAGCAAGAAGGCTAACCCACCGCCACCTCCGCCTCCGCCGCCACCTAGCAGTCACCATGGCGGAGGAGGCCCGCGTCATTCACGCAGCCCATCCCCTGTTGACAAGAAGAAAAGAAACCCGGAGCCATACGATGCACGTTCGCGGATCGATAAGATCCACGAGGCCCAGGAAGGACCATACCTAGGACCACGTTGCTTTGGACCTATGATATGGTCCGCAACTTACCCCAAAGGCTTCCGGATTGACAAGACCATCAAGCCATATGACGACACCGCTAAGCCAGGTACATGGTTGCAGGATTACGGCAACGCGGTAGAGATTGCCAGGGGTAACCCCAATGTTGTCGTCAAGTACCTCCCATTGATGTTGGCGGGCACAGCCTGTCAATGGATTGATGACTTGCCGGAGAAATCCATCTGCAATTGGTTGGACATGCAAGAAGTACCAAGAACTTCAAGGGTATGTACAAACGTCCCTGCCATGTTGGCGATCTACAACAGTGCATGCAAGAGAAAGACGAGACATCTCGCGCCTACCTCTCCTGCTGGCTGGATATGAAAATTTCCTGCGCAGGAGTGCACGCTCAGACTGCCATGGCCGCCTTCATCGATGGGTTGGAAAGGGGCACGTTGCTCCGACATAAGCTGAAGCGCTTCTAGGAAAATCACCAGCTGGACTTGAATCAAATGATTCAGTTGTCTACTGAGTTCACAGCCGACGATGACGATGCTCGCGGCTCTCTGCTGGCAACAGCCGTTCCAACTCAAGCTCGGAGGAACAACAGCACAAAGCGGAAAACCGCTCCAGTAGAAAAGCAAACTCCCGACATGGTCGCTATGACCTTCGCAGGATGAGGTGATGGCGGACAACATGGCCGAGGACGGGGAGCTGGTCGTGGGAAGAAGTGAGGAAGTGAAACTACCTCGGCAGCGCTCCGCGTTCCCCAAACCTATGAAGAGTACCTCGATATGCCATGCCTCGTACACCTCTATGTCAACGGCAAGGCCACCCATACCAATCGACACTGCAAGTTCGTCAACAACCTCAAGAAGGACCCGGAGTCCGGCTACAAGCAAAGTCGGAAGAACAGAACACGAGGGAAGGGCAAGGGGAAGAAGAATGAGGAGGAGTCCAAGGATTCAAGTGACATGGACGAGGACGTTGAACCCAAGCACGCCACCAAGAGCTATGGAAAAGGCAAGAACCCCTTCGAGAAGAAGGCAGCAGTTTTCCACACTTTCCTTTGCACCCCCACCGTCCGACAACAGAAGACCTCTATGAGGATACTGATGGCTACTCTACCCCCAGTTCCCCAGTACCTGCGCTGGTCGGAGGTTCCAATTACTTGGGACAGGAAGGATCACCCAGACCTTATCCCTAAGGAGAACCAATACACCATGGTCATCAGCCCTTTGATTGACGGCAATGAGTTCACCAAATGTATGGTGGATAGTGGAAGCAGCATCAACATCATGTACCTAGATACACTGCAGAAGATGAACTTGACGGAGGCAAATCTAAGGTGGACCAACACCATCTTCCACGATGTAGTTCCTGGTCGGGAGGCTCGGTCCCTTGGGTGCATCACACTTCAGGTTGCCTTTGGCGATGTTAATAATTACCGCCAAGAGTGCATGGCCTTTGAGGTGGTCCCCTTCAAGAGCATGTACCACGCATATTCGGTCGCGACATATTCCACACCTTCATGGCCAAGCCATGCTTCGTCTACAACAAGGTCAAGATACCCGGAGAAAACGGTGTCATCACCGTATCCGGAAGCTTTTCCAAAGCTAGGGATTGCGAGATTAGTGAAGCATCCTACGCGGAAGCTGTCCTCTACAGCGAAGAATTCAAGGAGTTCTAGAGTAAGGTCGATGATTCAGAGATACCCGCATCGAAGAAACAAATTTTCGACTCCGCTCCAGCATTCAAGGCCGCCATCGAGACCAAGCCGGTGGAACTTGTGGTAGGCGATGCCTCCAAGACCATCGCCATTGGGACGAACCTGGATCGCAAATAGGAAAGCACGCTCATCGAGTTCCTCCATGAGAATAGGGACATATTTGCCTGGAAACTTGCCGACATGAAAGGTGTACCTAGGGAACTAGCCGAGCACAGCTTAAACATTGATCCAAAATGCAAACCAGTGAAGCAACCTCTACGACGCTTTGGAGATGAGAAGAGACGCGCCATAGGCAAAGAGATAGCTAGGTTACTTAAGGCTAGTTTTATCCGAGAAGTCCTTCACACCCAATGGGTGGCCAATCATGTACTTGTCCCCAAAAAGGGAACCAAAGAATTAAGAATGTGCGTTGATTACACCGGCTTGAACAAATCATGCCCCAAAGATCCATTTTCTTTGCCTCACATTGACCAAGTCATTGCCTCGACGGCTAGCTCGGAACTTTTGTGTTTTCTCGATGCAAACTCAGGATACCACCAGATCAAGATGAGGAAGTCGGACCAATTGGCCACTTTGTTCACTACTCCATACGGCACATTTTGCTATGTTACGTTGCCCTTTGGGCTGAAAAACGCAGGTGCTACGTACCAGCGGACAATGCAACGTTGCCTACATGATAAAATTGGTCGGAACGTTCACGCCTATGTGGACGATATAGTGGTGATGTCTAAAAAGTCAAATGAATTAATATCCGACTTAAAAGAAACCTTTGATAATCTCCGGAAATACAACATGATGCTTAACCCTAAGAAGTGCGTCTTTGGGGTTCCAGCCGACAAATTGTTGGGCTTCATCGTTTCCCATTGTGGAATCGAGGTCAACCCGGAGAAAATCAAGGCCATCTTAAACATAAACCGTCCAACATACCTAAAGGACATTCAACGACTAACAGGTTGTGTTGCAGCAGTTAGTTGGTTCATCAGCCAACTTGGAGAGAAGGCTCTGCCGCTATACAAGTTGCTGGACAAGGCAGAAAAATTCACATGGACAGACGAAGCAGATGCAGCATTAAAGCAGCTCAAGGATATTCTTTCGTCAGCGCCCATCCTTGCAGCACCCGAGCCTGGAGAGCCCATGTTAATTTACATGGCGCCAACCAACCGGGTAATCAGCATCGTCATTGTGGTAGAACGGAAGGAACCAGGCTATGAGCATGGAGTTCAACGACCAGTTTACTATGTAGACGAGGTCTTGACAGAGTCCAAGCAGCGTTACCCGCACTACCAGAAGATAGCTTATGGAGTATTCCTTGCTTCTCAGAAGCTGAGGCATTACTTTCAGGAGCACCCAATCACAGTGGTGAGCAAGACTCCACTGTCCGACATTATCAACAACAGTGACGCTACGTGAAGGGTTGCGAAGTGGGGCATTAAACTTGCCTCCTTCGAGATCACCTATAATAGACGCGACGCTATCAGGTCACAAGATTTGGCGGATTTTATTGCGGATTGGACGAAGATGCCAAATGCTACCCATTGCCGGAACCAGAATACTGGGTGATGCACTTTGATAGATCAAATCTGCTCAACGGCTCAGGGGCTGGTGTACTGCTACAGTCACCAACTGCGGACAAGCTACACTACATTCTGCAGATCTACTTCGAGGCTACGAACAACATGGCGGAGTAAGAAGAACTCATTCACGGATTACGCGTAGCCAAGGATATTGGCATCAAGCGCATAGTTTGCTGTGGAGATTCTGACTTGTCTGCCCAGCAGGTGGGTGGCACCTGGAATGCGCGTAACCCTATGATGGTGGCATATCGAGACGAAGTGGACGAGATAGCCAAGAGCTTCTTGGGCTACGAGGTCAAGTATGTACCTAGGGAGCAAAATGAAGCGGTTGATCTACTGTCTAAGCTTGGATCAGGGCGCAAACGAATTCCACCAAGAGTTTTCCTAGAGCATCTACGGACACCATCCGTGAAGGGAGCAGACATCGATAACCCGGATAGAGTTGACACTTTCGTCCACATGGTGTCAAAGGTCCCTCCGGCTTGGACAAAACCGTTCATGGAATATCTCGAACACGGAACTTTGCCCGACGACAAAGTCGAAAGATGGAAAATAGTATGTCGAGCAAAGGACTATACCATAATCAATGGATAGCTCTACAAAAGAAGCACTACTGGTGTATACCTTAAGTGTGTTTCCCAGCAAGAAGGTATTGAAATCCTATATGAAATACATTTCGGAGATTGCGAGCATCACGCCGCTCCTCGATCGTTGGTCGCGAAAGCCTTCTGGCACGGATTCTATTGGCTCACCGCAAAGGTGGACGCCAACAAGATGGTTGAGACATGAATGGGATGCCAGTATTATGTCCGACAACCACATGTTCCTGCTGAACAATTGCGAACAATACCAATAACTTGGCCATTTGTAGTCTGGGGGCTAGACATGGTGGGACCATTAAAGATGGCACCATGTGGGTTTATGCATCTGCTAGTAGCAGTTGATAAATTCACCAAATGGATAGAAGCTAAACCCATTGGAAAGCTTGATGGGGCAACTGCCCTCAGGTTTGTCCGGGATCTAGTGGTGAGATTTGGTCTCCCACATAGCATTATCACCGACAACGGTAGCAACTCGTCACTCGGAGAAGTGGAGGCATATTGTTGGGAGAAGGGCATCCAACTTGATCTTGCATCTGTGGCACATCCACAATCCAATGGTCAGGTTGACCGACCCAATGGATTAATTCCGCATGGAATAAAGCCACGTCTTGAGGCACCGCTACATAGAGCAGCTGGAGCCTGGGCGAAAGAATTGCCATCTGTGCTGTGGAGTTTACGAACTACACCCAACAGATCCACCGGCTACACCCCTTACTTCATGGTATATGGAGCAGAAGCCATCCTACCTTCCGACATACTTCACGATGCACCAAGGGTTGCCGCCTACGATGAAGATGACGCTGAAGAATCTTGACGCCTAGATGTGGACCTTCTCGAGGAGGAGCGCGTTTTGGCATGCCAAAGATCCGCCATCTACCAGCAGAAGCTACGCAGCTACCATAGTCGCCACGTTCGGCATCGCTCGTTTAAAGAGAGGGATCTGGTGCTCTGACTTAAGCAGAAGAAGTCACACCAATTATCCCTGCCATGGGAAGGACCGTTCATCATAAGAAAGGCGCTAGTCAATGAGTCTTACTACCTCGTTGACAATTGTGAACTGAAGGATAGACCCAACGAGGATCATAAGCGTAAGCGACGTGACCCGGATGATGACTACCCGGAGCTTGATCGGCCATGGAACATAGCACAGCTATGTCCTTTCTACACTTAGGATTTTTTATCTAATTGTGTACCTCTTATATGATCAATGAAATGAAGCTCTTTGGTTCACAAATATTTCTGAGTCTTTTACCTCCTTTGGTGTTCATTTTTGGATCGTATAAAACCTTTATGCACAAGCTTTGCAATTGCACTTGTGAAAATTCTGCCTACGAGCGTTAGCTTAAGTTTTCTGGTCTACACGATCTTTGTCGTTTTTATGTGGATTCTGGAGTAGTGACTTTTGGCACTTATTGTTGGCGATTTTGTGCTTAGGTTATTGACGGTGACATTGGGCATCATCACCTAAGCGCATGGTTCCGACAACGAGTCTTCCGACTTAAAAAAAGTCAAGCATAAAAACCAAAGTAATGGATAAGCCAGCACTTGCTTAAAAAATATATACATGCTAGAAATAGTCCTTAAGTAGCAGGACATACACCATTGTTTTACGCCTTAAGTTAACACATAGTTTTTTCCGCATAACACGTTACAGAGGAAACAAATATTACAAGTTGTTGTTATTCCTCTAGCGCAGGCGACTTGGAAGCAACATCACCAGCAGCAGGAGAGTCACCTCCCTCGAAGTCGGCAGTATTGAGGGACTCACAGGAGTTTTGGCCTTTGTCTTCAATGGTTTTCATGGGCACAAAGCGTTAACATCGACCAAATCGGCGACTCTGGTGTCATAACCCATGAGCGACACCAAGATAGATTCGTGGTTTATCTTTTGGCCTTCGTCGTATACGTCGGGGATACCGGAGGTTACCATGTCGATGTCGGCATTCTCGTAGTGTGCCTTCACCATTGACAATGCCATCCTGGCGTCAGCCCATGCACATGAAGCTTTCCAGCTTGAAATACACTCGGGGGCTCGGCGTAGGATCTCCGAGAACTTCGCTACTGAGTCCGATGCCTTGATGTTAATCTGGAGGGATTTGGCAATCTCTTTGGTCTGCATGATGGCGGTGTTGATGAAGTTGTCGGCAAGTACCATGCATTCCTTTGGCGGAGAAGGCGACCGGGTTAAACCCATAGGAGCTACGAATTCCCGACTAAGGAGCGCATGAGTTCAAAAATTCAGAGTATCTAGACTACAGAAATCCAAGACGGAGAATCACTTACTAAAGATGCTGGCCTCAGCCTGCCAAAGGGTATCCGCCATGGAGTCCCATTCTTGTTGGAGGATCTTATACGCTTCATGATGGTGTTGATTTTTCTCATCGACAACTTTCTTATGATCTTTTAAGATCACGATTTCCTCCTTCAAGCGGTTCATCTCCTTGGTGGCAGAGTCCTGCAGGGATTTCATCGATTCTTCATGCATTTTCAGCATCTCCTCCCTCTCCTTTTTAAGGATCTTGTTCTCGCTATCCAGCTGCTGAATATGCTTGGATTGCTCGACAATATCCTTATCCTTGGAAATGGTTTCTGCAAGTCGGAGAAAGAAAAGTACATAGTGAGTACTCGGAGAATACACAATATCAAGTCGGAATACGAAAAAGAAAGGAAAAAACAGACGCTTGCTCTTGATGATCCGTTCCTTCAAGAAGGCAGTTTTACCCTTTTCAGCTTCCAAGTCCACACACATCTTCTGTTACTTGTCGTTGGCCATGCCCCTCCGAGCATTCTCATTCCATGGAAAAAATAAAGTTAAACGTTGTTTGGTCTACTTGGATCATCTAGCCGGAAAATTTCCACCTAGACGCTCGGGGGCTACAGCGAGAGTTTTTTAACTTAGCAATATGCTTAGTCTTTCTTTAAGCTTCTAGTCGGAACTAATTCAGTTTTTGATTAGAAGCTTGGGGGCTACAGTATAAAGTTTTTAACTCGGATGTATGCTTAGTTTCTCTTTAAGCATCTAGTCGGAACTAATTCAGTTACAACTAGAAGCTTGAGGGCTACAGTGTTGAAATTTATAAACACTGTGTATGCTACTCTTAAAGCATCTAGTCAGAATAATTTATTCCACCTATATGCTTGGGGGATACAGTGAGAAGTTTTCTAGCTTAGTAACTCTTAGAGCATTTAGACGTAAAGACCTATGGTTTTTTCGTCTAAATCCTCGGGGGATACAGTGGGATATTCATATGAAATGCAAAAAGTAAAATATAACTTACAAGTGCATTGATCTTGAGGTTGGTAGCACTCTCAGGTAGCAACTTGCCGAAGGATACACTGTTTCCTTGCAAGATTTTTTCTTACCGAAGAAGCTCCTCGAGACCGCACGTTGGAGATGTCGGCGCCGCACTAGGAACCAGAGAAGTGCTACCTGGTGTAATTACCGTAGACTATCTTCGGGAACTCTATGGTTTTCTTGGGTGCGGGGGCGCCACCTTCGGCAGATGTACAACCTTCCACCACCGCCTTACCGCTACCCATGGTATCCTTAGCCGGAGCTTCATCCATTTGGTGTGCGGCACTCTCCTACGTCGCCTGCTCGCCGACAACAGCAAGCTCTGTGGAGGCGCCTGAGTCCACTTCCATGGAGGAAGGGCCATATGATTCTTTAGCTTGTGATCTTGTCGGAGTGGACGATGGGAGTGACAGGGGCGATGGCGGGAGATACATCGCAATGCAGCATATCCTTGATGGTTCTAGAAGCCCCCGAAGTTTTGGAGGTCTTCTTCAAGATGGTCGTGGCTTTCTTTCTGAAACGTGCAAAATGCATAAGTACAGGAATAAGACAGACAAATGGACAATGTCGGAGGGAAATAACCTTACACAAGAGGGGGTACTTTAGCAAAGGGGATCCCAGTAACCTTTTTTTTCTTCGCCTCCAGGGCGGTGGTAGTCTTCTTGGAGGCTCTACCCTTCGTGTTCTTCTTCTTGCCTCCGTCGGTAGCGTCATAGGTGGAGCTCTTCCGCTTTCGCGCCAACGGAGCATCATCGTCGGACACAACCGTGACTTCCTTCATCATTTGATCATAGATTTGAGGAGCCATGCTGTCCTCATCTATGTCGCTGAGCTGTTAAGTGAAGAACCACCGTGTTAGATGAGATGGTAATGGCTAGACGGAAGAACTGGAGTATATGTCATACACGGAAAATAAGCAGTTATCTGTGGGCACTTGCTCTCTACGAACATGTCGTAGGTGATGTTGAAGACGCGCTTCCTGTCCTTCACCTTGACGATGTCCTTGGGGCGTAGCTTGATGGAGCCTCTTGAGAAGTTGTCCTCGGAGATGCGGAGGCTATCCCTTCTATCGTTGGAATACTCGTGCATAAGCTTCAAGCGGTGCTGCAGCGGCTGGATCCGCCTGATGAACCAACACATGGCTAGGTCCAATCCTGTCAAACCCGTCTCTACGAACCACTCTATCCGCCTTATAGCGCGGGAAGCGTCGATGTTGGAGGGAAGGGAGGTCTGGGATCTCCATGTCGAGGCTTCGGCGGCTGGTCCATCGACAAAGTCCGGGTGCGTGACTTATTGGCCAGCCAGAGGGATATCTGGGCCATAGAAGTACGTCCGCTGCCAATTCTTGCAGGATTCATGGCCGACGATGTCGGGGAAGCTCCAGCCAGGCCGGATCTTAAAACTAATGATTTCACAATTCCTAAGCTCATCCTTGCCGGCTCCGGCTTCACGCTTGACGGTAAAGAAATATATGAAGAGATATAGCCTAGGCTTGATTCCTAAATAACCCTCGGAGAGTGCCACATAATTGCTGAGCGCTAAGATGCTATTGGGGGAGAGGTTCTGTGGCTTTACTCGGTAATGATTCAGGACAGCAAGGAAAAAGTTGGAGATGGGCAGGGAGACGCCGCGTACCATCTGTGCATGGAGGTACACCTTTTCTCTGTCTTGGGGAGAAGGTGTGACCTCGCCGGACGGTGCCGCCTGCCAGGCGAGCCCCTCCGTTGCAGGGAGATAACCCTCGTTGATCAGCTCTTTGATGTCGCGGTCCGTGATGTCCGAACCGTGCCAGTCGCCTTTGTGCGAGTCGTACTCCTCCTCCAGCACTCCAGTGCCACTAGATTATGGTTGCCGCCAGTGGCCTCGGCCACCGCAGACCTGGGGATGACCAGGCCCTCTGGGGGCACGACGACGGAGCTCGCCGGCTTCGCCCGACGCCGCCATCGAAGGGGAGGAGCTGTTGCTGGGTATTGGGTGTGTTTGATGGTGACTGGGAAAGATTGGAGAGCTAGGGTTTTTCACACGTTGCGCGGAGAGCTTGAGGAGGCGCTCACTGGCGGAAGAATATGATGCGGGGGAGAATGAGGTGAAAAAGTAAAATTTCCACCGCAGTTACTATTTATGGTCTCCGACATCAAGATTCGTGCATCATGATCGAATGGTTGCCGCGTAGACGACGTGTGCGGAGGCGTTCATAGAAATTTCGCCACGTACCAACTGTCGCCACCAACGGTTCGTATCGCTCGTGCGGGAAAAGTGGACATGATTGCGTTCTCTGCATGTGTGAGTTACGAGGCGTTGCTGACCTATGTCTATGTCGCCCTAGCTGACATAGGAAGATGAACCATCACATCATAAGATTCCGGCATGGACGGATCCAGTCCAGCTACGGAAGAGTATGATAGAAGATTCAGCAATTCTCCGACTTACGAATTAAAGACGGAGATAACCTTGCAGGGTTCTCTGGGAGGACTACAAGATGTTTCTTGACGATTTGCCGACATCCATCTAGACAGAGCATTAGACGTGAAGAGGCAAGACAGTGCAAGATCTCGGAGTTCTCTGGGGGCTACTGTTGGGGATATGCTATATGGGTATCCTCATAGCATGTCTCTTATCCGGATAACCCGGATGGCCCACAGTTGGTAGCATGGCCCATGGCCTGCTTGGCGGCCTAGTTAGATGGATCCAGAAGGGAGGCCCATGCCAGATAAAGGAAGGCTACGATGGAGTCACCAGCGTACCCGGAGCCTTGGAGTACAAGACACGCTAGACTAGTAATAGACGGAGTAGGACTCTGTAACCTGTCCAGCTAGGACTTTTCCCTGTAACCCTAGGACCTGGCGACTATATAAGTCGGGCCTATGGGAGCCTTTAGGGCACAATCTCAGACGATAACTTAGACTCTCTAGTCACCTCGCACAGCGAACCAATCCCTGTAACTCGGCGTATTGCCCTTATAGTGATTTATAGCAGGAGTAGGATTCCGCCACCGTTGTGGGATCTGAACCTGGGTAAGCTGTGTTACATCATACCCGTCAACCGTCTGCCTTCCCCCACGTCTCTAAACACGCACTGTGAGGAGCCCTCAATGGCGTACTCGTCGGTAATACCACGACATAGTCCTCAACTGTCTGTATTATCCTCTTCCTTCTCTGGTGTCCCTCGGACCACTAGGTTTTAGAAAACACTTACTTTTTCCAAATCCGTTTTGAAAAAAAAAACTAGCACCGCTCTATAGCAACCTTCCCAACCTTCCATAACCAAGGACTCGTCTATTCAAATCGATTTACACTCTACAAATGTTGTACACTTTACCCACACCAAACGGGTACCCTGTCCTGATGCTTACTGATCATGGGTCGAGTAACCGATCAAGACACTCCGGATGCTACTCTAGCATGGGCCCTACACTATCAGTTGTTCCTCTCAACACCGGGACGTCGGGAACCACAGACCAACCGGAGTGCTCATAGTATCGCCCGACCACTCACATGGGTGGTACTGCTTCCTCCAGGTTAATGCCTAGTAGTTACCCTTTCTGTATAGGAAGCCCGGAATTAGTGGGAGATAATCCCTTATTAAGTAGTTGTGAGAATTCCCACACCAGTGTAAAAAACATCAAATCCAGCCCTATTCCCATTCTAGGGAATGTGGTTGCACGGGTTAATTGTTCTAGCAAAACTTCAAAGAACCATGTGCCTTTTTATAAACCCTTTTCCTCCGTCCTTTGTCCCACATTTTTGTAAAACAAAACCTTTCTCAATTTTTCAAACCTCTCTTGGTGGGTCGAACCTCACCAAGGTTTTCGCATAAAACTTTTATAAATATTTCCCCGGGTGTTCCCATCCTATACATTTTCTTAGGCTAAAACAGGGTCTCCAAGGGGTTATGGTGTGATACACCATAAACGTATCTATAATTTTTGATGCTTCATGCTTGTTTAGTATCAACTTTGCTATGCTTTGTTTACACTTTGAGGTATTTTTATACATTTTATGGAACTAACCTATTGAAAAGATGTCGTAGTGCCATTTTCCTGTTTTATGCTGTTTTTGCTTTCCAAAAAACCAGAAAAGAAAAATTATCGGAATTGGATGGGACAAAAGCCAAAGTCAATATTTTACCGGAGCGACCACAGGGACCGAAGGGCAGCCGAAGGGGGGGCACGAGGTGGCCACACCATGTGTTGGCGCGAGCCCACCCTGGCTGCGCGGCCCTATGGTGTGGGCCCCTGGCCTTTCACCGACCTTGCCCTTTCGCCTACTTATACGTCTCCCCGAGACGTAACCCTAACGTGGATCAGATCTCCACAAAAAGTTCCGCAGCGCCGCCTCCACCAATGAGGAGATTCGGGGGACAGAAGTCTCTTTTCCGGCACCCTGCCGGGACGGGGAATTGCCCCCAGAGCCATCTCCATTGATCTCCACCACCATCTCCATCGCTGTTGCTGATTCCCATGATAAGGAGGGAGTAGTTCTTCCTCGAGGCTAAGGGCTCTACCGGTAGCTATGTGTTCATCTCTCTCTCTATACGTGATCATATTGTGGTCATGAGCTTTGTAATCAAGTAGATCTACTCTGCTACTCAAGTGCTTTAATTAATCACCGGCTATCCCCACGTGTGTGAAGGTGACAGTGTGCACACCGTGCGGCACTTAGGCTAATGATTACATAAATACTTATCATGAGTTATATTTTGAGTTGTATGTCTCTATGAAATTGTGGTGTTTGTTGGAACCATCTAGCGCTCAAGGTGACAGTGCGGGGTTATCTAGATAGGGAATACAAACTTTGAGGTGTGCTGTTATAGCCCTACCGTGGATTATAGTTGTCTAACAGGAGAGTAGTTCAAAGTAGTATCATGAAGAGAAGATATTTATTTGAGAGTGTCCACTAGTGAAAGTATGATCCCTAGGCCTTGTTTCTAAGTATTGAAACACCGTTTACAACTAGTCCTGCTACATGTTTGCTTGCTTCCATCTTTATTTCAGATTGCCTTTGGTCTATTCCTCCTCGTCAAGCTCTTTTCTGGCACCATTGTCTTATATTCATCTATACTACTTGTATTTCATTATCTCTTCGCCGAACTAGTGCACCTATACACCTGACAAGTGTATTGGTTGTGTTGGGGACACAAGAGACTTATTGTATCTTGATTGCACGGTTGTTTGAGAGGGATACCTTTGACCACTTCCTCCCTTAGTTCAATAAACCTTGGGTAATCCACTTAAGGGAAACTTGCTGCTGTTCTACCAACCTCTGCACTTGGAGGCCCAACACTGTCTACAAGAATAGAAGCATGCATAGACATCATGGTGTTAAACAACATCTACCATACTAAGGACAAATAGGTGTCGGCAAGGGGGTTATACTTAGTAGTACAAATGGGTAATGGTTTGGAGGAGCAAAACATTCCCTCATTTCGAACATAATAAGGTAAAACAATGCAATTTTCATAATTGAAAAGATAAAACATGCATAAATAAAATAATAGGTCAAAGGCTTATGAGCCAAAAGGTGGCTTTCCTGTGACCAGTGAGATGTCCCTAGACTTCTCAAGAAAATCGTAATACCAATAATAAGAATAATAATCCACTGCTTCCTTCTTATCGACATCACATAATCGCAACTATCACTGTTATTGATCAAACATGCAAATAAGCAATACACCTATCAATATAACACATACAAGCATCAAACACTACAGAAAAAACAAGGAAAATGCTACAATTCAGTAGGGTTTTGGAAGAATGAATTTAGAAATATTGGAATGTGTTTTGGAAGCATTTGAAGGAATTCCAATGTGAGTTATTATCAAGAAATTAGTTAGGAGAGGGTTTTTATACCAAGGCCAATTTATGTATGATATCAATATACAAAAATAATATCATTACAAATTTTTTGATAAAATGAAACCAAAAAAGTGGTATCAATATTTTATCAATTACCATTGATTTATAAAGAGTTTTCTAGTGGATAAAACTCTAGTTTTAGGAAATAATTCACCAAAAAATTTCTGGAGATCCAAAAATTATTTCCTTGGATACTTAGGTAGTGTTTGATGGACTGATTCACCAAGAGTTGTAATCATACCAAAATATTTATCAGAGTGCTCTCAGGAAATTCCCAAAGGAGGTACTAGAGGGTTTTTGTCTTTTTCATCGGATTTATTCTACAGGAGCTTTTGATGTGATACCAAACACAGGTGGTAGGTCTTTAGAATACCTTCCTGTTTAAATTGGAGTCAACCCTTTTGGATTTACATAAGTACTGTAGTGATTTTATTTGTGATTACACCCTGCACTGAATAATTTAATCCACCAAAAATTCAATAAACGCTTAATAAATTATGAGCTTCTGGAGTTTGAAGGATATTAGTATTCAAGAGTACTGGGAGTTTGAATTGGGTCCATACGCATTATGGTTTGACCTACGGAATTTCCTAAAGCCATATATGTGTTGTTTTGGTTATTATATTATAGGCAATTCAGGAGGCAATTCAATTTAGGTCCACGGTGACATGCAAGGTACTTGAGGTACCTTCAATAAAAAAGGATTCAAATAAAATTGAGTTGTAAAACTCATAGAATGATTTATTGTTTATAAAAGGTACACCTATGTATATTATTTATTATAAATAATAAGGAAATTATTTAGGTCAACCAATGGTGCTGCATGATTAAGAAGATATCCAGAAACCCTGGGAATTGTCGATCTAGCCAGGGTATGGTATTTCCATTTTTATTTTGATTTAAACCAATCTGCAAATTATCATATCTAAAATCCTGGATTTTAAAAATAAAAGGAATTAGGGGCTTATGGGTCAGATCTATGGAGCAACTGGACTGCACTGCGCCGGCCGGCACATTTTGCAGGACAACACGCGCGAGGGATAGCGGTCCATCGCACTGAGCGGGGCCGAGTGGCTAGTGGTGGCGTGGGCGAAGGGGTAAGAGCGAACGACTGTCGTTGGATTAGAGGGGGATCTATAATGCGGAGTCGTCCTCTTCCTCTAGTCGCTCGCCACGGAGAAGAAACCCTAGGGCGAGAGGGAGAGAAGACGCGGGGAGCTCACCAGAGGGATGGGGAGGCAACAGGGAGGAAACGGCTCGACGCTGTCCACGACGACGGTCAGGATGAGGGACGACACGACGGGGTTTGATACCGGGAGGGAGCTCACATAAGGGCGACCGAACATAGCTTCACCAAAATTCACCGGAGTTGCTCCAGGGGCTGCTGCATGTCAACAAAAATGGCAACATTAGCATCATAAGGAGGACAGAAGTTCAAAGAGGTGACATGCAGAGGGGAGGAGCTATAGGGGAAGGAGCCTTGCTCGGTTTTGTGAGGGAGGCCGAAGCTTCTCTCTTCTTCTCCCTTGAGAAGGGCAGAGCAAGGGAAAGTAAGGGGGAGCTCTAGGGGGGGGGGTAAGTGGGAGTGGTTGGGGGCAAATGAGCAGTGGGGGGTGCTAGGGTGGCTAGTTCCCTTATAAACCAATGAGGGGAGGCCTATAGTGGGAACAACTCCATGGAGAGCAAAGGAGAAGGGGTGGAAACCAGGGCAGGTTGTTGTGGGCGAGGGGGAGTGGTTTCTGGTCGAGTGGTAGGTAGGGTGGGGTGTCAGCTGCTGTGGTTTTAAAGAAGGACAAGGATAGATATAGAAATTTTGTCATGTCCTTCTTACAAGCACTAAAGGACAAAGGGAGAGGGTGCTACAGTGCAATCTACAGTGGTGATCGACCAGGGAGTGAGTGGTGTGTTGTACAAGTTTGCTGGACCAATGCTTGTGATGGTTTGGTGGGTTTTAGATGAAGGTTTGATTGATCGTGCACACTTGGTCAAATTGGGGGCTTGTGAAGGAGGTTTAATAATGTTTATTGGACAATGTGGGGAGATGGTAGTGGGTTGTAGATAAGGCCAAAAGAGAGCTCTAATAATTGTTTGGGATTTTTCCAAAGGTTATAAGTCTGTTTAATCTAATTTATTCAAAAATTGTAGAAATGATTTATTGAAGTTAAATTCATATTTTTACATTGGTCAAGGTGAGTTTGTGGTGTGAAATGGTTATAAATACCATGTCACGCATTGGATAATTTTCTTGGAATTTATTTGGAAGGAATTTTTTTAATGAATTATTATTGTTTCTTCCATTTAAGAAAAGTGGAAAAAAGAAATAATAAAGGATCTCAAGGATATTTATTTTTGAGTTGGGAAGATAGGATATGATTGATAGGCGTCAATTGTTCTTTGGGTTGTCAAGGTAGTTTGGAGAAAACAAAACATGTCCTTATAAAGAAGGTTTTTAGGATTTTGTCAAAAATGCAAATTAAATAGTTTTAGGATCCGATTAATTATGGAAATTTTTGGAAAATGATTTTATCCAAGGTGGATGTTGTCAACTTGAAGTATATATCATAACCCAACCTTGGGTTTGAATGTCTTCCTAGAAAATGGAAGGAAACTAGATGTTGAAGGAACTAGTATTCTAATATTTGTATACCACCTAAACTTGGTTGGATTAGTGAGCTTAGAGCTCAACTTGGTACATGGGATATATGGATATCTAAACCAAGTTATATAGATGACCAAGGAGCCAAGAGTCGGGTTTGGTTGTAGTTGAGATGGTTTCGAAGTGATGACAAACTTTGTTAAAAATAAGGCTACCGTAGAAGATGAGTCATGATGCCTCATAAACCATGTGGGTTTAAGAAGAACATGGCTCCAATGGAAACAAGTTAGGGGTGTGTTGATAGACCATGGTTAGTATATAATAATATTTCAAAGAGTTGTTGAAGGGGAGGTAGCACATGGAAGAGTTGTCCAAAGTAGGCAAGATGATAAGATTTGAAGAAAAGATCATTTTGTTGACTATAAAACCATCATCGATGAGTGGGTACCATAATGGATTAGGGAAGGGAAAGAGTAGTATTGAGTATTACTAATGATGTACTACAAGATGGTTCAGATACATTCTCAAGAATGCACACATATTTGAGTAGAGGAGGTTCCAAAGATTGAATCTAGTTAAAGATTCCAGACTTAGCCAAATTTGGCAGATTTAGGGTTTTTGACTAGAATGTAACAGATGAGGGTTTTGAGATGATGCAAGGTTCCAATTCATGATCAAGTGTATAATTATGAGGTGTTGATTGAATAGGAATGATCCATGCTTAGATTTGGTCTTCATTGAGTTGGGGATTATCAGACGGGATTAATCATTGATTGATCTCAGTAAAAGATGAGAGGGTAACCTTAGTGACTAGAGATTAGATCAAAGTTAGAGGATTTTCATAGGAGTTTAATTCTTGATTTAGCTTGGTCCTAAATAATGTTCTCCTAGGGTGGCTCATGCTACTTTTTAAGCAATCAAGTCAATCAGCAGATAGGAGTAATTCATCAAACAACAGATCAAGGCAATTCATCTTATCAAACTACTACTAAGGTTACCATCAAGTCTAGATTGCGGTAAGCTTGGGTATTTTTAATAGGTTGTGTTTGAATTAAGGCAAGGACCTCTTGGTATTTCTACCAAGACTGGAATGAAAAGGTGTTAGGAAAGGTTTTGGAAAACCTAGGGATAAGAAGTAGCTGAATGCTTTGACTAGAAAACATAAGGAGATTATATGTAAGACTCCATAGTTTTGGTAAGTAGAAACTAATATAATATTTTGTGATATCGAAGTCATCTTTGCTCAAGATTTAACGATCAGGGCATTTGGAAATATGAAAGATGAACCAAGACTTCTCTTTATTTAAAGTAGTTTTTGTTCAGTAAGGTTGAGGTAAGGAGTATAGCCTCTGATAATCAAACAATTATATGAACACAAGAAAACAAGTAAACCAGCATTACAATGGATCTAAGGGCATCCCTACCTACAATCCTTCCTTGGTGCCCCATTCCTATCTTCTTTTCCAGATCCATTTTTTACATTGAGCAGGGCCATTATATCCCTACCTAAGGTTGGTACAATCCCTCTATAAGTATTTGTTAGCGGCTTCGCCCTTTGTAAGAGCAGAAGAGGCCAAAGGATATAGGTTTTGAACCGCACCATCATAATAAGTATCTTTAGCTTTGATGAGTTGACCATCTTCAGAAGTTGACACTAGACTGCCAAGACCTTGCTTTCTTTCCGATGAAATGTGCGTCCGAGCTAAGGAGAAAAAGCAAAAGGAATACCATCAGTTGAGTCCTATGCAGTCTTAGACTTAGGCTTCGGTTGAACCGAACAAGCAATTTCTCCTTTGTTGCATCGATCACGCAGGTGCATCTTATCTCTTTATCTATCTATTATAGACGATTGTATGAAGGCTCTAGCTAACATACTAACCAATACTTATATCAAGCAGGAGGATCATCTATCTCTGTCAATAGATTCCCTTGTGCATCCGTTTTTGAGCTAGGCTCAAATTGTATATTTCTTTCTTTACTTGACGCAAAAAGAACCAGAGATAGCCTTAATGAGATGGACAGAGCTTCATTTAAATGGGAGAAAGCTAGCAAATATCCTAAAAGAATGAAAAGTGGAAAGTCTTATGTGTCAAACTATCTATTGATTTAGGATTGTTATGCTTGTGAAAGTAAGCTTTATCGTTTTCGAGTTCTTTCTTGACAACGGATTATTTTAACAAGCGGTAGTTGAATAGTGCCATTAGATATTTAGATTGATTCTAAATGGAAGGTAGACTGATGATACCCATTCTCTTCACTTTGTTCTTCTCTTGTCTTCACTTTCCATTAATCTGGCAAAGGGCAGAGTAACCACTTTGATTACTGATAATGAATCTAGTGAAAGTCTAGTTGGAATGTATTTATGTGTCGAATTGAGATAGAGGGTGATGGCTAGTTAAGCGGGGAAGCTCAAAGCTGTAAGATCTTAGATGTTAGGGCACACCCTTTCTTTGAACCAGCCGGAGATCATCCATCTATGTCTCATGGAAAAGATCATCTAAGTCTTATTAATCAGCAGTATGTGAAAGTATGGTCTCCTTTGTTGTACTTGCATTTGTCTATCTTAAGCTTGAGGAACACTTTGACAAGCTAGCATGATTTGCAACTGAGATTATTTTATTTATACCTTTCTCATTGCATTCCTTTTCCAGGTTACAAATATGTGTGAACTATGGGATAATATTTAGCTAGAACTTTTCTCTCATATTATTTGACTTTAGTATCTTTAGTTTACAACTGGAACTATGTTATTTCAAGTTTTCTTTTGTGATACATTATTACTTTCAAAAAGGAAATGAACTTTCACAATAGTTGTCCATAGCACACCATGCAAAACCATCTGATGGGAAAATCATTCGAAGAAAGAAAACCCTACCAAAAACTGTGCTACAAAAAAGGAGATGTTTGGATAGGAGATATACTACGGGATATTGTGTATATTCAAGCAGCAAGCATTGGTCTACCTCAAGAATGGAGAGGGAATGGAACCGGGAGCTTACAAGTATGCTAAAAGCCAAGGGTGTGATTCTAGATTGTTCCAATTCTTTCATCGATTTCCTTTGCTATTCATCTTTATGGGCAGCTAAATTGAGATAGTCAATCCTTGGAAATCAGAATGAATGCTTTCTCTGACGTGAAGGATAGATCAAGAGTTATTGAAGGAATAGTGAATAAAAACACATTACATACCTAAAAAATAGCTCCCATAGTAATCATCCAGCTCTCCCTGGGTCAGCTTAATGTCCATTGCAGTTTTGACCCGGGATAGCTAGAAAGGGAAGCTGTTTGTCTTATTACTCCCCCAAGTCAACTCTTCTTGGTGATTTGTAAAAGTTGATGCCGGCTTTGTACCTTCAATATTCTATTCTATAATAAATAATGAATCCAGTTGATCAGATAAGTAGGACGATCTAGCTTTTATTCCTAGCGCAAAGGTAGGCATAAAACCAGCAATAACTTTAGGTGAGGCTGAGAACCCACCCTTACCTCATCATTTATCCCCACTCTATTTGATAGGGACCAGTATGTACAAGAAATAAGGAAAGGCATAAAGCACTTTGTACGATAAAAGGATTCAATTTCTACTATCTCTTGTTGAAAGAAGGAAGGATGGTGGGTACTCTTGGCAGTCCTATATGGTCCTTCTGCCTTTTCCGGGATAGAGGGTACATCACATCAACTATGTTATTTTGAGATTGCGCAAAGTGGTGCCAAATAAGTTGTTTGTATAGGGCCACCTAAGATGGATCGCATGCTGCTCCTGGAGATGCTATATTGTTGTATTCTGATGGGATGTGCAGAGTCCGAAAGCTAAGCTTATATAAGCTATTAAGGGAGACACTTTACAGTCATCTGACTTGGGATGGAGCCCTTCAGGAGACTGATTCCATCCATCTTGTTCTCGTAAAAGGAATGTTTGCCATATCCCTGCTCTAGTGCTGGTTTGCTTTACCACCTCGCCTAACTCAGAAAGGAATTTCATGATCTCACAATTCTATATAAACGGAGAAACTTCACTCTCAACCTGTTATTCCACCGGCTACTCCATAACCATCTTCCACTCATGCCCTTGGTTAAGTGAATGCCACTGAAAGACTCTCTACTGAGACAAAAGGAGTGGTTGTCGAAAAACAGATGAAACCAGCCCTGGATTATGATAAGTGGGCTACTCTAAAGGTCTACCATTGGTAGTGACAGCTTTGCTAATGTCTTCAACTATCTCTTTACGTCAATTTAGATTGCTTTTCTGATACTTTGCTGAGTCGTAGATCGGTCATACTAAATAGGGAAGTTTTGGTGGCATTCTATTTTTACTCACCTCAAGCGATAGTAGTTACCTAGGATTTAGGATTCTGTGAATTCTGTTTTTGCTGCTCCTGCAGGTCTATCAATGCATGCTGGTACTATCTCGGATACCACCCTCTTTCTTTTATTTGAGTGCGTCATATTTCACTAGGGTCTCTTCCAGTACTAGCCGTATCGATCACCAGCCTCATATTCTTTAAACGGAACACATAGTTCTTTTGTTTTAGCAGCTACAGGCGTAGCTTTTCACTCGCTATACCAATCTGGCCCAACAAGAGATAGAAAAGGAAAGCGCATAGTCAATTGGTATAGCTCAGGACAAACTTCCTTCTTTCCCCGTCGACTTATCTTTAAACTCTCCACTCAATTAGCTAGTTAGTGTTACTCCACCTCTGCCTCTTATGCGTACAAGGAAAGATAGCTCCGGGTACTGGATACCCAAGAGGTGGCTATGCCGTGGACGTGAACTCAATTCCTTTTGATAAAGGTGAGAAGCGGTCTTCGATTGTAGAGCTACTAAATGAGATCAAGAAACCCCACTAAGGTACTTCTAGTGTCCAAGGTACACCAAACACTAGAGACGGAGTTCTAACGTAGGTAGATAAACCCTGTGTTCCGGTATATTAGGTGCTTCCAATCCCAAATTACATCGTATTAAGAAATTGGCATAGCAGCCGAGGTTGAATCCCATTCAAATGGGTTCAATTCTTTTGTGGACCAAATCAAATTGTGTAGGAGGTACTCGCCCCGGTAAACCAAGGAGTAAAGCTCTGAACAATCCGGTGGAGACCCAAGAATCCTTGAAATTCAAGAGTTATACAATGTTTTTCCTAAGAAACAATCCCTCAACGGGTCGAAGGAACTATTTCTAACTGTTGACTCCAGTGTCAGGCCTTTGAACAAATAATTCATAGGTGTTGTACTCCTTGTGATCGTGTGAACCATTAACGCTGTAACTAAATCCCTTTGTCTCACGATATATTACATGTTCGAGATTCGATCATCGATATCCCTATACCTAGTTTAATCTCGTTACCGACATGTACTCTTTTCTTGTTCCCTTGATATAACATTCTAGTGATCCCCATCACTTGGTTGCAAGCTATATCAATGTGATATCACCGAGAGGCCCTGAGTATATCACTCTGTCATCGGGGTGGAAAAATCCCACTCTTGATCCATGAGCGTCTACATAACACTATTGGAGTATCTAAACCCACCTTTATAGTCACCCTGTTATGGTGTTAAGTTTGATGTTATCAAGCTACTCTTCTGGTGTTAGTGATTGACATGATCTCATGGTGTAAGGGTTAGGGTTACTTCGTAGGAATTATTATAGCAATATAAACATAATGACTTTGATCGTATTACTAAACTTTGGGTGAGTGTTCATCACATCATTCCACCAATGTTGTGACCTCATTATTAACAACATCCAATGTCCATGATCAGGAAACCTTGATCATCTTGTTAATCAACGAGCTAGTTTATATGAGAGGCATAAGTAGGAACTCTTTAATTTATTAGTAAACACACATGTATTAATGTTTCCGTTTAATAGAATTATAGCATGCAAAATAAAAATTTATCATAAATAAGGAATAAGATAATAACCACTTTATTATTGCCTCTCGGGCATATTCCCTTCAGTTACCCGATGAATCCATCAACAGTAGGAGTGACCTAGAAGATACATCCATACGAAATTTTAAATCCACATTCAAGAAACCCGCCTCTATTGATGAACTGTGAGCGAGCAACCAGAATCTCGGAGAGTCAATCAGAGCATATATCCAACGCTAGATAATTATCAAAAATTTAGCCAAACAAATTTCTGACGAAAGATCAATCGACGTTTTCAACGATGGTCTGCGCATGAAGGAGTTCATTGAAGAGTTGGGTCAGGTCAAGACAAAAACAATTTCTCATCTGATGGACATGGCAAACCGGTGGGCTAATAATGAAGATGTTGTACATAACAGGTGCATGCATTCACCTGTGGAAGATCGCGATAGGCGCAACAATCACAATAGAAGGAGACACAACTATGATGGTTATAGCGGGCCAAGCTATGTTGCAGCTGGTTCCTTCGGGGAGGATAACCGAAGAAACGATAATCGTAGTAGTAATATCGTGGAAGTCGATACGACACGGGCAGAAAAATAACAGCCCAACAATATTGAACAAGGGAACCCCCGATGTCTCCAATGCAAATGTTGGAGGGACCATGCAAAATGAACTTTTACGTTGACTCAGAGGGAAGACGAAGTTCGACTCACCTCATGAAGGATTGCCGCACTTCCCTATGATGTAGGAAGTGTGCAATGACAAAATAAATGATGCAACAAATCGCGGGTACGTCGCCGCACCTGGGACCCTTGCTATCACAACACCACCACCTCCACTAAGGTTGGCGCCAGCAAGCCAGCCACAGTCCGCAGCAAATAGAAACCAGGAAGAGGAGTACTCGAGGTCTAGAGGGACCAGGCCGATGATCCAGAAAGGGCGACCATCAAACATAATCCAAAAGTTGACCACGCGACAAGTTATTATGGAAGTGACAACACCGTCTCCAACACCTGAATATCTCCACTAGTCAGAACAAGAAATCATGTTCAGTAGGGCCGATCACCTGCTTCAAGTCCCACGACCTGGTCATTTGGCTCTAATTGTTGAATCTCAAATTGGCGGTTTCGGTATGAGCACTGTCTTCATGGATGTGGGAAGAAGCATCAACCTCATCTACGCTAAAACTCTGCGAGCCATGAACTGCTCCTTAACAAACCTAGAACCAACAGAGACGTTCTTCCACAGGATAGTCCTAGGTAAAGCAGAAATTCCTTTAGGAAAAATCTATCTTGATGTTTTCTTCCGATCACACAAAAATTTTAGGCGTGAAAATCTCGAATCCGAAGTTACGAACTGGCCATCGTAGTACAACGCGATGCTGGGGCACCCAGCTTTCGCAAGATTTATGGCAGTACCACACTACACGTACTTAATAATGAAAATGCCATCACCCTACGGGACAATGAAAGGTAGTTTTACTCGATCCGATAACTGCGACCAGAAGTTCAACAAAATCTCTTAATCTTTCAGGATGGAAATAGAGTTTGTACAGCTTAAAATAACAACCTACACAGAGCTCCTACCAGAAGCATGGGTCATACCCGACCAAGCTTTTGACACAGCTAAGGACATAAGGGAAATCTAGGTTAACCCTATGAATCAAAAGAAAACAACCTTTGTGGCCTCCAATCTCGATCCCACATAGTAAAGCGCACTCATCGAGTTCCCCCATGAGCGTTGGTAGATTTTACTTGTGTCGCACCCCGGATATACGGTCCGAGAGTCCCCATTATGCATAAAATTCACGTTCCCATGATCATTGGGCCGTGAGCATAACTGACTAGTATCATTACAACATCCATAAAATAACGATTACAAAACTTAAAGTGTTGCCATTATGGCGAATACAACATCAAATAGTGGAAGTATTCCAGCGCAGATCCCATGTCATGCCTTAACCTACAGGCCTAGCTTGCATAGACGCCATCTTCTTCCTTGTTCCTTGATCTTCTGGAAATCATGCCAAGTAAATATCCAGGGACAATGTTGGTGAGTTCTTTGAATGTACTCGCAAACCACCTTAAAAGGATAATAATAACAAAGATATATGTTGTATGGCTATGGTGTTAGGATGGTTCCAAAAATTGTTCTTTTCTAAAATAGTTTCTCTTGTAGATATAGCATCAACAAGGTTTTGTTGATATCTTTTGTAAAACATTTTGAAAACCTTTTTGAAAAGCCTTATGAAAACACTAGGATTGGGTCACCCGATATCATTGCCACGGTCCTGAACTAACCAGGTTATCCTCCTCCTTTTCTGGTGTCCCACGGACCACCAGTATTTTGTAAACACTTTCTTTTGGAAAACAGTTTTGAAAACAAGACCGATACCGCTCTACAGCAACCTTCCCAATCATTCATGACCGAGGACTCGGCTATTCGAATAGATTTACACTCTACAAAGGTTGTACACTTTACCCACAAGATTTGATACATCCACCAGGATCACCCCCGGGTCGGCATACTAAAGTATGCGGGTCTCGGATAATCAAACATAACCTTCAGAAAGTCCACTCCGAGACGGGCCCTACCATATGATTTGTTCCTCTCAACACCAGGACGTCGGGATCCACAGACCAACCGGAGTGCAACCCAGCTCCTTCGGATCCGACACTTTCAATGAGAGGCTGATAGTATCGCCCAGTCACTCACATGGGTGATCCTTGTTCCTCCAGGTGACTACCTTGCAGATGACCCTTTTTAAAAAGGAAGCCCGAAATTAGAGGGAGATGATCCCTTATAAGCAGTCATGCGGATACCCATATAGAAGTGAACTAACTTTGGGTAAAGCCCCGTTCCCACTTCAGGGTATTGTGGTTGCACGGTTTAATTGTTCTCGCAAAACTGCAAAGAACTAGGAGCCCTTTTGTAAACATTTTCCCTCCTCTTTCCTTCACCATTTTTTAAAACCAAACCTTTGTCTTTATCAACTCTCTTGGCAGGACAAGCCTCGCCAAGGTTTCCTCATAAAACATTTTCATAAAACCTTTCTCGGGGTCTTCCCATCCTATACTTTTAATTTGGCTAAAACGAGGTTTCCAAGGGGTAGTGGTATTATACACCACCTACAATACTAAGGGCAAGTAGGTGTCACCAAAAAGGGGTGTACCTAGTGGTACTAAAGTAGAAATGTCTTGGAGGAGCCAAGCCTTCCCACATATAAAACATAGTAGTAAATCCATGCAATTTACTTAAATAAGGTCATACAACATTCATAGGTAAATAATAGGATCAAGGCGTATGAGAAAAAAGGTGGCTTGCCTGTGATCATCACGGTGGCATATATGTCCCTGGACTTCTTGTTAGAATACAATAATACCAAGACAATAATAAGTCCTCTTCTCCTCGTCGTCAGACAATCGCTACTATCGGCGTCGATAATCATACATGCACACAAACAATACACCAATCAATATAAATTGTACAAGAATCAAACACTACAACAAACAAAAAAGGTATACATGTTATAATTCAGTACGGTCTTGATTAAAATGGATTTAGAAGGGTTTGGAATTGTCTTGGAGTATTTGAAGGGAAATCCATATATGTTTTATAGTATGGAAATTAGGTAGGGGAGTGTTTTTAGACCAAGGTCCCTTTCTGTATGATATCATTACACAAAAATGATATCACCAGAAGGGTATTGATAAAATTAAACCAATAAAAGTGGTTTCAATATTTTATCAATTACCTTTGATTTATAATGAGTTTCCTAGTGATTAAAGATCTAGTTTTAGGAAATAATTCACCAGAATAGTTCTGGAGTATCGAAAATTATTTCCTTGGACAGGTAGGTAGTGTGTGATGGGATTATTCACTGAGAGATGGAATCGTCTGAACATATTTAATAGAATGCCCTCCAGAAATTACCAAAGGAAGTTCTGGATGCTATTTGTCTTTTTAACCATACTAAAACTACATAAGCTTTTGATGTGATTCCAAGTAAACATTCTAGGTATTTAGGATACCTTTCCGAAGAAATTGGAATTATCCATTTTGGAATTACATAACTAATGTGGTGATTTTATTAGTGAATAAACTATGCACAGAAATGTTTACTTCACAAATAATCAAAAATAGCTCAATAAATATTGGGCTCCCCGTGTTTGAAATATATAGGTATGTAGGTGTACTGAGAGTTGGAGTTAGATCATTATCACTTCTGGTTTGGCTTGTAGAATTTCCTAAAGCCATAAATGTGTTGTTTTTCTTACTTTTAGCATGGGAAAACTAGGGTTAGGTCAAGGTGAAATTCCAGGTACCCCATATACCTTTCAGTACCAGTTGGATTTTACCCATTTGAATACACCAAACTCCCAGAAAGAATTAATTTATCAAAAGGAATCTTGCTGGTATAATAATTATCAGAAAATGTAAAAATATTATCCTAGGTATTTTATTGGGTGACATGATTAAGAATACATGTGGGTACACCCATGAATTTTTATCCAGGCATTTCTGTCTATTTTACATTTTCTTCTGGATTAAAACTAAACTGCTAGTTTTCTATATCTAGAGAAAATGTTAAAGGGAAAAGGGCCGCGGGCCGAGATCTGCAGGGAAATGGTCCGAGGAAGGTGGATCCAGCCCAGGAGCAGAGCCCGCATGTGGAGCGCAAGCAAGGGGCACTGGGGAAAGGCCCATCTGCCGGGGAAGCAGCACCAAAGCGGTAAGGGAGACACGGGCCATCGGATCTAAACGAGATCGACGGTCCATGGTCGTCTCCCACCTCTTGCCGCGAGAACTGGCGAGGAAATCCTAGCATGGGCAGAGAAGGGTGGGGGAGGGATCACCAGGCGTGGGGAGACGTCGGGGACGCGAGGGGTCGATGCGGCGCGCGACGCCAAGCTCGAATAGGGGCGACAGGCAGAGTTTTGATGTGGGGATCTTGCTCGCATGAGTTTGTTGGTGGAGAGCCTGTCGGTGATCAGTGGGGACGCCTATAGAGGAGGTCCTGGACCAAAACAAGTGCATGGTTAGATAGAGGAGAATAGGGGATCTTTGTATGGTGACATGCAGCTAGGGAGAGGCAGGGACGAGAGCACTATGACCATTTCTTTGAGGAGGCCGAGAGGGCTTCCCCTTCTCCTCTAGGTCATTGCAGATCATGGGAGAGGGAGGGGTGCTTAGGGAGATGTAGGTGAGGGAGTGAAATGTGGCCAGTAGAGAGGGCATGGTGTCCTCCATCCTTTTTATTGCAAGATTTTTGTGGCAAAAGGGGAAATGTCCATAATGGACATGGGGGTGGGGTAGGGTTAGCTTTTGTTGCTGCCAGGTGGAGTAGAGGAGGGGCAGGGGGTGTCCTGGTCGGTGGGGAGACAGAGAGGGAGTGGCATGTGGGGTGGTTGCTAGTGAATGAGAAAAATGGCATCTCTCTCCCTCTCTCACTCTCTCCAAGCACTAAGGACAAGGATTAATAGTGCCCTGCTACAGTGGTGTCGACCAGAGATTGAGAGGAGTGTTATACAAGTTTGGTGGACTCATACATGTGATGGATTTTGGAGTGAGGTTGGATGGGTTGTCCATATCTTGCTCAAATGGAGGATTTTGAAGGATGTTGAATATTTTGCAATGGGAAAGGTGGGGAAATGGTACTGGTGGATGAGTATGGTTAAACCATGATCAAAGGAATTGTTTGGGATTTTTGGGATGATTTTTAGTTCACTAAAAACATTTATTCAAAAAGTGTAGAAGTGATTTATAGGAGTTTTTGGTGTGAGATGGTTCTAAATACCATGATACACCTTGGGTAATTTTATTGGGATTTATTGAGATGGAAAAGTATTTTTAATGAATTATTTCTTGTTTCTTCCATTTAAGAAAAAGGACAAAAAAAGAAATAATAAAGGTTCTCAAAATATTTATTTTTGGGTTGGGAAGATAGGATATGATATATATGCATCAGCTAAGCCTTGAGTTGGCAAAGTGTTTTGGAATAAAACAAACTTGTCTTTATAGACAAGGTTTTGACAATTTTTGCAAAGGGTGTAATTTAATTAGTTTAATGATCCAAATAATTGTGGAAATTATTTGGAAAATGATTATTACCAAGTATAAGATGTCAACATGAAGTATCCATCATAACAACCTTGGGTTTGAATATATTCATAGAAAATGGGAGGAAACTAGATGTTGAAGGATCTAGGGGTTTAATATTTTTATACCCTATAAAAAAGGTTGGATTGGTTAGCTCAGAGCTCACCTTGGTAAAAGAGCTATATGGATAGTTAGACAAAGTTATATAGATGAACATGGTGCCAAGGGTTAGGCTTGGTTGTATTGGAGGTGATTTAGGAATGATGGCAAACTTTGTTGAAAACAATGTTGCCATAACTGATGTGTCATGATGCCTCCTAAACCATGTTGGTTTAAGAAGAAAAGAGGTCCAATTGGGACAAGTTATTATGGAGTGATAGACCATGGTTAGTAAATCATAACCATGCAAAGATTTGGTCAAGGGGAGATGACATATGGATGTGACTTCTACCAAAGTAGGCATGTTGACTAGATTTACAGAAAAAGATTATCATCTTGCTTACAAAACCATCATGGATGAGTGGGTACCGAAATGGTTTGGCCAAGGGAAAGAGTGGGATTTGGTAGTACTAATGTTGTAATAAAATATGGCTCAATTACAATTTCAATAATGCAAATGGGTTCGACTAGGTGGAGTCTCAAATATTGAATCCAGATAAGGATTTCAGACTTAGCCATTTTTTGGCGGACTTGTAGATTTGGACCATTATGGAAAGAGGGAAGGATACAAGGGTTTATTGTTGTCATAAAGGGGATGATGTTGAAGTATAGGTTAGGTAAAGGTAATCTATGATTATATTATGTCTTTGATGAGTTGGATGCTAATACAGATGTTTAGCGCAGGGTTGATCTGGTTAAGTTGATTAGGAGAATCACTTGATTGACTTAGGATAGATCCATCTTAGGATACTTGATTTAAGATTTGGGGATCTTAACCTTAGGTGTGATCCTAAGTGATGACCTACTAGATTATCTCACTCTAGGTCCTAAGCAAACAAGCCAATCAGTAGGTAAAGGTAATTCATCTTGCTAAACAATCAGATACTATTGAGGTTACCATCAAGTCTAACTTGAGGTAAGCATGGGTAGTTTGATGGGATTGTGCTTTGAAGTAAGGTAAGGACCTCTTGGTATTTCTAAAAATATTGGAATGAAAAGGTTTTAGAAAAACCTAGAGATAAGAGTAGTTGAATATTCTGTCTTGAAAACATAAGGAGGTTATATCTAGATCTCCACGGTTTTGTTAACAGAACTAATAATATAATTTTTTTGGATCCAAATCATCTTGGATCAAGTTTGAATTGCCAGAACATTTCAGAATATGAAATATGAGCCAAGACATCTATTTTGTAAAATAGTTTTCATCAACTAGTGTTTGGGTGAGGAGTATATCTTATAATATACAATAATTTGCATAGGCACAAGCAACAATCAAAAAGCATTGCAATCCTTGACAACAAAAAGTTTTTATGCCCCCTGATTTTTGCCTTTTTGACAAAAGATCATGTTTACTGAAATTGGGATGTTACAACATGGGTTTCAGCGGATATGCCAGGAATCCCTAGGGAACTCGCTAAGAATGCACTCAATTTATACCCCAAAGCTAGACCTATGAAGCAATTACTTTGCCGTTTTTGCAGAACCCAAGCGCCAGTCCATTGGACACGAACTCCATATCCTCATGGATGTTAAGTTTATCAAGGAGATTAAGATAGCCTTGTGGGTCGTTGATACTATATGTGCCCCAAAGAAAAATACGAAGGAGTTGTGCATGTGTATTGATTTCACCGTACTAAGCAAGCATTCTCCAAAGTATCACTTCCCTCTCCCATGAATCAATCAAATTTCTGTACTCCGTATATCACCAGATTCAGATGAAGGAGGAGGATCAAGATAAAACAACATTTATCACACCTTATGGTGTATTCTGCTACACGACAATTCCCTTTGGGCTAAAAAAATGCGGGTGCCACATACCAGCGGATGATGCAAAATTGCCTTGGAAGCCAAATTGGCACCAACATCCAATTAGAAACTAAGAAAGAGTCAACTTTTATCGATGAACTCCAGGAAACACTCGATAATCTTGACAAGTACTGCATTAAGCTCAACGTGACAAAGTGCTTCTTTGGAGTCCCTGCGGGGAAAATCCTCGGGTACCTTGTATCGGCAAGTGGAATAGAGGAAAACTCTAAAACAATACAAACGATCCTCACAATGAAGAAGCTGATGAAAATTTTTGGCGCATTCAGCAGTTGGTCGGAAGTGTGGCGCCGCTTAGTCAATTCATCGCTCGACTGGGCGAAAAGGCACTTCTGTGCTATGCTCTCATGAAGAAATCAGAAAAATTCGAGTGGACCGAAGAAGCCCAGCGAGGCTTTGAATCACTCAAGAGAACACTTTTGACATCACGTGTCATCATTCCATGTAAGGAGAAAGCACCTTTGCTTCTCTACATCGCTGCTACCAATCAAGTGGTCAATATAGTTCTGGTTGTCAAATGACCCGAGGAGGGCAAAACCCACAGCGTCCGATAGCCAGTATACTACCCCAGCAAGGTCCTCTTGCCATATACAAAGGTACACACACTACCAAAAACTGGCATATGGCATCTTCATGACAGCGCACAAATTGCGCCACTACTTCTCATATCATATAATAGTGGTGGTCAATGAAGCTCCTCTTTACAAGATACTCAACAATCCAGAAGCCACAAGGCGTGTATATCTTTGGGGCATAGAGCTATCCCCTCTCTCATGTACAAAAACCATAAAGCAATCAAATCCCAAGTACTACATTACTTCATCACGGAGTAGACGGAGCTCCAATGTGCGCCCCCCGAATCTTTCCAGTGCATGGACAATGTATTTCGGCGGATCCAAAAGGACAAAAGGAGCAGGAGTTGGAGTCATATTTGTGTCACCACAAGGAGATAACATGCGCTACGTCCTATGTATGAATTTCTATAATGCATCAAACAATGAAGCAGAATATGATGCCATATTTCACCACATGCACATGGCCAAAGCTTGCGGTACAACTCGCCTCAAGATCTTCGGCGACTCAAACATCGTCACACAACAAGTAATGAACAAGTGTCATGCCACTAGTGACAATATGGCAGCGTATTGGGATTTTAATAGTGTCATGGAGGCTCACTTCGACAGATGCAAGGTGTCCCATATAAGCAGAGCAAGCAACGAGGAGGCCAGCAATCTGGAAAATATCGGGTCTCTTTGACTTCTCGTGCCACCTGGAGGTTTTTTGGAAGAAATAGCGAAATGCTCTATCAAACCTAAAAAGTTTGATGAAGCCACGACACCAAATACAAGCAAGATAGTCAAGCTGAAAGGCGACTCAGGGGCTGCACCCGCGATAGGAAGTGAAAGAGCCCACCCCGATGAGGAGGAGGATCCCGAAGAGGTTATGATGATAGAATCCACATGGATGCAACCATACATAGCGTATATGATGCGGGGGATCTCCCTAAGGACACAGTCGAAGAACGACGAATCACATGGAGATCCAATGCTTTTAGAATTGTCAAAGGGGAACTCTACAAAGAAGCATCTTAGGGGTACTACAACGATGCATCACACCCAAAGAAGGGAAGCTCGACCTCAAGGACATACACGAAGGAATATGCGGACATCACGCCAGGAGTCGAGCAATTTTAGCCAAAGCCTTATAGGCAGGATTTTACTGTCTCATGGCAGTCCAAGATACAAAGGACATCGTGAGAACATGCAAGGCATTCCAATACTTTGCAACAAAACCCAATCCACCAGTAGCAGAATTGTCCACCATACCTTTGTCTTGGAAATTCGTCTAGTGGGAACTCGACAAGGTGGTAAAACTCCACAAATATTCACCTAGTGGTCACGTCTTTCTGCTAGTCCTAGACAAATTTTTTACAAAGTGGTTCAAAGGAGTACCTGTCACCATCCAAGACGCAAATTCAGCGGTAAACTTCGTCAAGTCAATAATATTTCGCTTCTGGGTAACTAACAGTATTATCACTAACAATGGCATAACCTTCACGTTAAGTGAGTTCATGGATTTCTGTAAAGAGATAGGCATACACGTCATCTATGCTTTCGTGGCCCACCCGCAAACCAATGCGAAGGTCGAGAAAGCCAATGGGCTTGTCATCAATGGCATAAAGAAAAGGCTATTAGCTCCCCGCGAAAGAGAAAAAGGCGACTGGGTAGATGAATTACCCTCTATGCTATGGAGCCTCCACACGAACCCAAACACTACTACACATGAACACACCCTACTTTCTGGTCCACGGCGTAGAAGCTGTGCTTCTAGTCGAAATAACCCATGAATATCCCCGAGTTGTTGCGTACAATGAAGAAACTCCAAGAGAAGCACTCGAAGATAACATCGACGCACTTGTCGAAGAATGAGATGCCACTTTGCAAAGAGCGACTAGGTACCAGCAGAATCTGCGCAATTATCATAGTTGTCGACTGTGTCCCAGGTACTTCGTCATAGGGGAACTGGTCCTTCGCCTGAAGCAAGATGACCACCACAAGTTAGAATCACCATGGGAAGGACCATACATCGTCACCGAAGTAATCGCCGACTGGACATATCGGCTCCAAGACAAGAAGACATGACTTCACTACTCCAACCCATGGAATGTTGCACAGCTATGACGTTTTTACACTTAGGATCTTTAATTTCCACACTTTAAATTCAATAAAGCCTACTGCCAAGATCTTCAGCCAAAGACTCATACTTTATTGTAAAACCCTAGTTTTATTTAATCTTATATTAGGGTTTGTTTGTGCATCATCAACATCATGTCCTAAAAAATTCAAACAAGAATAAAAATGTAAAACCCTAAACCCTAATATTCTCCCTCTCTTGAAAACCCTTCTAACATGGTTTTGATTATTTTGAAAGCCACCAAGAAGTGTGGAGCCCAAATGGATTACAAGGGCCCCTGAGTATTTTATAAATTTTACAAACCTTATGTTTTTTTAATGTACAAACAGATTTGAAATTGAAATACAAAATAGAAAGTCGTAAAATAGAAAAAGAAAAGGAGTTAAGAAAGAAAAAGTGTTTCCTAAACCTAAATTGGCGGTAGCCCAACTCCATCCCTTCTCTCTCTGCTGCATAGTGCAGCCACCAGCATCCCACTTCGCAACCTTCGCCATGGCCCACCCCGGACCATCTGCAGCTCGACCTGACCCTTCTATTTGGTTTGTTGTCTTCGTTCCCGACAGGAACCTTCTCGGTGGCGTGGCGTCTGCCGTCTTCCGCTGTTGCTGTGCCAAGATTCCTGTAGCTGCCCTTCGCTGTCTACAGGTATCCTCCGTCGAGGTGGAGAAGCCATAGACGCTACTCCCCCTCCCTTATCCTTCCCCGCCATGGCCGACCAACCCCTAGTTTTTGGCCGCCGTTGTTCCCGCTGATTCCGGCCACCCCAGCTCAAGCTGAGGCTACCGCCGAGACCCACTCTCCTAGCTCGTTCATCCTAGCCCTCTCTCGGTCGCTTGCATGCCCCGAAATAGCCGAATCGACATCTCTGTCCACCGCCAGTCGACGTCGCTCGCTGTTGAACCCCAAGCTTCGCCTCGACTCCCCAACACCACCACCACGCTCCTAGTGAGATGCTGGTCCCTATGGACCTTCTCCCTTGCTCCCACTCACCCTGGTTCTTCTCCTTCACGAGCACCTGCAAGCGACGCCGTCGTTTCTCATAATCGGCCAAGGTCCCACGACCATTCGAGGGCAGCACCACCACCATATGGCCTCCCGCGTCGCGCTCTATCCAATGAGCGTAGGCGCGCTTCCAAGCGAGCTCGCAGTCTCTAGATCAAAATACATCCTAAGATCCTTCCATTGATGACGTCAGCACGGCGTCATGCTGGCGTCATAATCCATGTTTCTTTAATTTTAAATGTTTTTGTATTCGTTTTGTGGAATATATATAACCCAGGTGGGCCTAGGTTGTCCTTATTTTAATCATTTCCTACAATGTTTTCTGTAATTAAAAAAACCTGACATGTGGGACTAAATGGATAAATATTCAATATATTCCAAAATTGTTTAATTGTTTTAAAAATAACTTAAAATAGGTTTAAATTGATAAAAATCATAACTAATTCATATTAAATCAGGATAATATGAATAATATATAAAATTGTTCAGAAAAATGAGATCTATCTGTTAGCATCAAATTCATGCATTGTTAAGAAAGTTTCAATACATGTTTAATCAGAAGAACAAAGTAACCCCTCACGAGTGCATCCATGGTTTCTCCGAATTAGGGTTTACACCTCTGGGACCCTATTTAAAATGGTCTATCATGCCCTAGGGTTATATTTCAATACTATTTAAATTGTCATATCATCATCCTTGCTTGAGAATTGCATTGATGCCATGTGTTTATTGTTTACTTTCTTTTAGTGTTTGGTTCTTTTCTAATAGAATATGATATCGAGATCGAGATCAAAGATCAAGATCAACACCATCGAAGCTCCAAGATCTATACTTGACCAACTGTAACCAACTCAAGTGCGAAATGTCCAAAGATATGCTTATTGCGTATCAACGAGAAAAGGCAAGCATAGCCCAACCATGATATAATCCTATGATTTCGAAAGTATTTAAATTCTTTCCATGATGCATACGATTATACTGTGGTCTTATATCAATAGATAGATTATCTTATCTATTGCATTACTCTCTTTGAGCTTATAATACCTGATACATTGCTCCTATCATAACTAAGTTTGGCTTGTGTGCATTTCTAGAGATTATATATGTGTCATGCTTATCCATGCATAGTTGTCAGTGCTGGTTCATCCAGATGATGCATCAGTTGCTAATAGTATGACTATGATAACATGATGAGATAATATCAGAGGTGACATGATATTAAATAGTCTAAGGCTTGTATGGGAGACCACAGTGGGATGTGGTTTTTGTAGTTCCATGCTTGCCACCACTAGGAACTGAGTTCTTGCCTTTAGAACCGAGACGAGCGTATAGCCACACGGGGCCTGGACAACCTCACGAGTAACTAACTTGCCTAGTAGATTCCATGAGTCACATAGTTCCGGCTGTCCATTTGGCATATGTATAGAAAACATTTTGAATGATTTGGCGGGTGAAGGTGCATCATACACTAATAGAGAAAACCTTATAGGTGGATTCCTTGCCGCCGACGAAGTGGGCCTAGGCTCGCCGGCGGTAAGGCCTTCTAGGCCTGCGTTAAATTACCACCGGTGAAACTGATTGGGTACACCGAGGCTAGCACAACTAGCATCGGCGAACTAGGCCTAGGCACGCCAGGGATCAGGTGGGCCATGTGCCCCCCAGATGGGCTGCCACTTACCACTGACAAAATGGGCTGCATTCGTCGGGGCTACGCCATGTTACCACCGGGGATACACGGGGCCTGGCTGGTCCACTAGGCAGTGTTCTTACCGTTGGCGGTTTGGTTCTTTCCTCACTGGTGGTAACTTGGTAAGCTAACTATGGCTCCCACCCATGGGATAAGGTGTCGTCCTCGTCTTCCCGATACGCGATCGATCCCCACACAGAGACACTACCTAGAGCGCACGCTCGTCATCGTTGATCCTCGTCGGTTTGCTGCCATCCACCTGTCGTCGTCCCCGTCAATTTGCCATCGTTCAGCGTCAGCAAGGTGAGTCCTCCCCTGCCCCTCTCCCTCCTTCCTCTCTCCCCCTCTCCCTATACTACCTAACCCTATCACTCCACTGATCGAACGCCCGGAGGAGGAGGATCCCATGGAGAAGCCATTGTCGTCCCGTTCGCCGGCCGCCCATAGGTACCCCTTTTCTCTCCCCCTCTATGGTTCTCCTCTCTCTTCCTCTCTCCCCTAACCCTAGTTCACCCCTCCACCTCGCAGACGTCGTCAAGGAGCCAGTGGAGCTCGTGGAGGAGTATCACGTCGCCACCCCCACCCCAATGCGTGTGTACATGCAAAGTGGTGCACTCGCTCATGGCTTCAGGTTTGGTCTGTCTCACCCTTCTTTTTCTTTGTTGTTTTTTACAGCCTCAAATTGCTCCAAAGCTATGCAAACATATTTGGAAAAACTTGTACAAACACAATATAGTTTCATTGGACCTATGGAACACTATCTAGAAAAAGTTGGATCAATATGTTGTGCTCACTATGTTTCTAGCACATTTATTTAATATACTAAATTAGTTTTATGCAAGTTGGCCTCACATTGCTACTAGTGCATATTTAAAACTCCATAGTTTTAGCACTATGTTTCAATACCAAATTATATCATTTTAACTCAAACTTAAAAACAAAACATATTGAACATTTTTTACTCCAATAAAAATTAGAATATTATATAATTATTTACATGAGCTTCACTAGCTGTGATGATTTGCTCCGTTCACTGAATTTTGCTTGTTCTCGTTAAAAAAGCTCACTGAATTAAAAAAGAATCCACCATAGTTATATGCAAGTAATATGGAAATGAGCATACATGAAATGCTTAATATTAAGCTTATGCTTGGGATATGTCATATTATGCTATAGGTTTGAGAATCAGTTTCACACATATGTGGTGTCAAAAATGATTTTATGTACTAGGACCATAGATTTATTTTCCTTAGGGAAGCTCACAGGAAGCCACGAGCCATAATGTATCTACTCTGAAATATGGAAATGAGCATAAATGAGATGCTCTTTTTGTTCAAACTAACATACATGAGATGCTCCTATTTTGTTCAAATCACATGCACATGCCATAATGTTGCTGTCATATGAGATGCTGACTAATGCAGAGATCGATAACCGCTTAGTTGCGGTCGCCAATGGGAGGACATTCATCACTCTAGGTGGCATCCATTCCTTCCCGCCGAAGCCGAAGAAAACCTGATCGAGTCACAAACTTGTCTCCTGCAAATGTTAGTCATAGAATTACGATTTTTGTTTTTTGCATACCTATCTTTCCATTCAAATTTTAGTCATAGAATTACTTAGCTATATCCGATGTTTTTTATTTTTGCATACCTATATGTTATATCTCTATTATGAATATGTGCTAATGACACTAACATTTCTTTCTTGTGTGTGTGCGTAGATGCCGTGGTATGTCATGTACGAGGGCAGGGTTTCCGGAGTCTACGATGACTAGGAAGATTGTAGGAGGTAGGTCCACCATTTTAGCGGCAATAGTTACAAGGGCTATGCCACTTTGGAGTAGGCAGAAACTCACTACGCGAGGTTTCTAGTGCGGCAGAGGAGGGAGATGTGGAGGAGCTAGTTGACCCCCCTAGTCGGGACGATGCTCGCAAACACCGCCGCCTCTCTAGTCTATTATGCCATTGTTATCTAGCTAGGTCAGGCAACTCCCGAGACTTGTTATGATGTGTCTTTGTAATATTTACTAGTTGGAGTCCAAGTTTGAACCATATGGTCACTTTCTACACTTGTGTGAACTGTTTGAATGTTATTGATGCATGGTTTGAACATTTGTGTATTCCATGTATCTGTTGTGTGTACTCTGTCATTATCCTGTGTATTCTATCATTAATCTGTCAATATTACAGTGTATTATGTGTATTTCGACCAGTTTTCTACTCCTGCTAATATTACCGCTGGCGAAATCATGGTGCTATCCCTGGCTAATCCGTATTCGCATGTGCTATGTGGTACTACCACCGGATAAATAGGGGTAACGCCAGTGGTTCTACACTACCCTCGGCGTATACAGCTGCTCGCATGCGGTAGAGGCATATTACCACAAGAGAATTGTGAAGGCGCCGACGATGAGGACTTACCACCAGTGAGGTGGTTGCCGGCGAGCGCCAATGCACCAGTGATGACATTTTTGGGTTCATCAGTGGTAGGGTTTTCTCTACTAGGGATAACAGGTAGGGAAGCATGGACCGGGTTGCTTGGGGTTGACGGTGCCCCTGGTAAACCAACCTCGCCTCACAACTCCAGGACCGGCTTCGGGATTTGACCCGTTATGGCGGAAACATCCTTAGGGCGTGACTTATGGTCTTGGCGAAAGTAAGGTAAATGCCTTGTACAACCACCCTCTGTCGGCTTTCCAAAGAAGAGGGATAAACCATTGGCATTAAGAGTCGGTTGGTACGTGTGGGTTAAGTTGTACACCCCTGCAGGGTTAAATCTTTTCGAAAAGTCATGCTCACGGTTATGAATGCTTGGTGACCAAATTCTAAGATCATATAGAACATTAACCTAATCGTAAAACTTGGCATATCAACGTGTGCTTTAGGATGCTTCCTCATGGGTACAAGGGGTGATCCTAGTTGTGAGATGATGATGACTTGGTGGCTATAAAAATATGATGATCAACTCTTTGGAGATGACGCTCTCTTATCCCCTTTTAAAATACTCTGAATAGACGAGCTTCTTCTCCCTCTTGTTTTATAAACAAAGATAGCTTTACGCAAAACATCCCCACCATCCATAAGACTTGCTCAGTACACCATGTACTCACCCTTACTTTGTTGATAGTTTTGTCGCAGAGTAAGTGTTCCTCTAATGATGAGTTTTATACGACATCGACACCGATGAGTAGCTTGGGGTTTCCGGCCGGCACCCTGGAATCTATGGGCTGGTACGTCATCGTTATGCTCTAGGCCTCTTAGGGATTTTGTTAAGTTTTCTATACTTAATAGCATAATTTTTTGATTGAAAAGTTTTGATATCTCTTCTAGTCTTTCAACACATAGGTGACTTCTGGGCATGTCGATTCTCAACCAGTTGACTAGTGTTGAGTTCTCTACAGTTGTGTGTGTTGTGAACTCCGTGTTCCCTTGCTCTTATGAAGTAGGGATATTCCTTTCCATAATGATCTCTCTGTCTTATGTTACCTACAATATAATGTTTCCATAGTGTTCTGTTCTAGGCTTCGAGGCTGCCTTTCGCCTCGTGTTCCTCCTTTTTATTTATGGTACCGATAATCTAATGTTTTAATTCTCTTGGAAGCTACCTTGTGATTACTACCTTGTAGTGTATGATGTGTTACTCAAGTTAGTAGTTACTCTGTTGTCGGATTTAACCCTTCAACTTGAACGAAAGATCCTTGATTGTGATGGATTCTATTATTGCGAATCATGTATATGAAGCTGATCTTTAAACCAAGATCCATTCCTTTGACCCCTATCTTTAATGTTCACACATTACCTCGGGATGGCTGGTACTACAATTCTAGCCGTCAAGCTTGTGGTTACTGTCGCAATTGAATTGTGACAACTAAGGACTTCCCTACCACATGCTATGGCAGATGTTCTTTAATAGAACCAATTAGATCATGACAATAGTACTCCTCGATAGTCTCACATCTATATTCGTAACTCTACCACATATTTCCCTTTCTTTGCATTGTTTTTGGAAGGTTGTTCACTTATGCATCCACATCATAGGATTCTACCCTGAGTATGTTCCTTTCCCTTGTTGTTTTTGACCTTTTTCTACCAGTTGGTAGCCAAGTAGTATATGTGCATTAGTGTATTCCGATGCAAGATACTCTTGCGGTCCATCTAGACAAACCATTTCGGGATGTCTAGGAGAAACAAACTCCAGTACCTTGTCATATCTAGGACCAGGTCAAAGTGTTGTAATCCGTAGATCAAGATGGATTGATTAGCTTCTTTCCGCTCTACCTTAAGTGTCACACCCTTTTATACTAAGAGGTCATGCCGAGTTTCATGACCACTTAACGAAGTGATGATTTTACACATCTTTACCCACCCTTCGCCGAGCTTTCGCGCTAATGATGCGTGTGTGGATGTTGTGGCTATTTGAGATTCTTAGCAATTTTAATTGCTTAAAACTCAAAGGACACCCGAGTCATTCTTAGCGAGATTAGTTAATCCTATCACTAAGCTAAGAATGGTCGTGCTACCAAGTTTGTTATTCTGTTGCACTCTTCTTGGTCAAAGAGTTAGGCTCATGCCGAAACTCCGAGATTATGTCTTCTTTGCTTACTAAGAAAGTTTCCTCTCAAAATAAGTGACATATCGGTGGTTCAAGATATTCTAGATATCTACTAGAAGTATTGCCATGTTTCTGCATGACCATTTTGTCAAGTTCTTGAGCAATAAAGTTCTTTGAACTGCTCCTTTCTCCAAGGATCCGCACTGGATACCCCTGAACTAGTTGGTTGAGCTTAAACAACAACTTGGAGAGTCGTAAGACAATTGTTCTATCCGACTTAGTTCCTCCTTAAAGAGATGTTTAGTTTGTTCGTGCTGAAGGAAGATAGTATCTCCTTTGTGGATATGTTATTTTCCCCCCGCCTTTGATTTGATTTGGGTTATTGTGAAATCAAACTCAGTTCCAAGGAATATGTTGATAATGTTTCTTCTTATGAAGTTTCTCTTGAGTACATCTTTATGTCCTTTGGTATGACCGGTATTCTTGTCTTGTTCATAGAACATATGAGTCCATCGTACTGGAGTGTCTCGATAAGTTTGTCGTTGAGCCCATCGATGACATCCTGATCTTCTCCATGCTATAACATACTCATATGGAACAATTGGCATTAATGTTGTAGACTTTTTAGAACTATCTTAGATCCATCTCGAAGTATATGTTCTGGATGTTAGAAGTAACCTTCACTGATTCACATGCAAATGTGGAAAGATGTCGCCATGGATTCAAGTAGAGTTCTCTTTGTCCCCTGAAGGAAATAGGTGTATTTTATTGAAGGTACTTCATGTAGGTGCAGTTGTCTTCCAACAAGTTGTTAATACATGGGTTTAGAAATCTAGCTCAGTGTTTTGGAGCTTTACACTCTAGTCCATATCTTTAGAATATAGTAAGTTTACCTTTGCGGTAAATGTTGCAAACTTTCTATTCGGACATGTTGAGTCTGAAGTAGAATCCCACTTAAGAAAATCTGAATCTGAAGCAGATATAATGGTTGGTTTTCCTCAAGGTTTTCACATATGTCTCTTTTTAAATCTAGCAAGATTGATGTAATGGTTGATACACTTAGTCGGAAGGAACTCAACAATCACTCTTCATCAGGCTTATTCTATGATTTATTCTATGAGTTGTGCCTATTTTTTCCTTTTTATCTGAAGGCCTATCATATCTCAAACATCAAGGAGAAAATTTAAAGTAGTGTTTCTAAATGTCTCTCGGTCGATCCTCCAGACCCTTTTATGGTGGCAAATGAGCCAAGTAATTGAAGTGTGAGAATGAAGTTTCTTTTTCTCGTGTCATCAGGAGTCTTCTTACATATTCGTCCTAGTAGTGTAAAGTTGTATCACTATCTTTGGCAAAGATTTTGATATACCTGGATGAATAAAGAGTTTCCTTCATTTTCTCAACCATGTTTTAAGAGTGACTATGATTTTTGTAATCAGGAGTTCCTCTTGATACATGTCCCTTGTGTCTCTTTATGAGTACTCTCCACCAAAACACCTTTCTGTCTTGGCCTTCTTGTAACATTCCAATTTCAGCAACCCTGATTTTGTTGTAAAAAAATGCAAAAATTAGGCGGAACAAAAACTTTTTCTTGCTACATGCTGAAATGCTTGTTTACTTGTTTGCTTGTGTTCATGCAACTGGTTGTGTATTAGAAGATATACTCCTTATCTCAACCTAAGTTAACAGAAACTATTTTACAAAAGAAGTGTCTTGGCTGATCCTCTTTATTCTCAAATGCTCTGGCATTTCAAACTTGAGCCAGGATGACTTGGACACAACAAAATATTTTACTAGTTTCTATTAACAAAAATTATGGAGACCTATATATAATATCCTCATGTTTTCAAGACAGAACTCTCAACTACTCTTACCTCTAGGTTTTCCAAAACCTTTCCTGAAACCTTTTCATTCTAATCCTAGTAGAAATACCAAGAGGACCTTATCTTACTTCAAATCACAATCTCTTAGAAATACACATGCTTACCTCAAGCTAGGCTTTATGGTAAACCTATTAGTAGTTGGAGAAGTTAATTTGATGAATTGCCTTGATCTACTGTCTGATGAATTGCCTTGATCTGTTGATTGCCTGGTTTTCTTAGGAACTAGAGTGAGCTAGTCTAGTAGCTCATCCCTTAGTATCAAACCAATAGTTGAGATCATCACTCTCAAACTAAAAATCCTAAACTAAATCTAGCTTGAGTCACTCAAGTGAATCTCTAATCTAGTTACCTAGATAAATCTTGAGCTAATCCTTGGTATTAGCATCCAACTCATCAAAGACCAAATACAAGAATGAATCTTATCTACTCAATCTATCCTTAAATATAATCCAATATATGATAAATATGGTCCCTTAATTCCTCTCCAAGTCTGGAATCTTTATCTAGATTCAACCTTTGGAACTCCACCTATTATATCCCTTGTGCATTCCTGAGAATGTACTTGAACCATCTTGTAGTACATCATTAGTAGTACCAAATACCACTTTTGCCCTTGATAAACCATACTGGTTCCCACTCATCCATGATGGTTTTGTAGTCAAGAAAACAATACTTTTTTGCAAATCACATCGTCATGCCTACTTTGGATGAAGCTCACATCCATACGATATATCCTTTAGACCAAATATTTGTATGGTTATGATCTAATAACTATGGTCTATTAATCTACCCATCACTTGTTTCCATTGGAGCATTGTGCTTCTTAAACCCACATGGTTTATGAGGCATCATGACTCATCTGCTATGGTAGCCTTATCTTGAACAAAGTTTGCCATCACTCCTAAACCACCTCAAATACAACTAAGTCAAACTATTGCTGCCATGATAATCTATATAACTTGGTATAGTTATACATCTATCCCTTGCACCTAGGTGACCTCTGAGATCACTAATCCAACCATGTTTAGGTGATATCAAAACCCTAGATTCCCCAAAATCTAGTTTCTTCCAATTTCACCATAATTATTCAAAACCCAAGTTGACAATGATGGATAAATCAAGTTTACATCATCTACCTTGCATATGATAATTCCCCAAATAATTCATATAATTATTTGGATCGTAAAACTATTTAAATTCCACTTTTGGCAAAATCCTAGAATCTTTGCCTATAAAGATAAGTTTATTTTTATCCAAATAACTTTGCCAACCCAATGCACATTTGAGTTCTATACATCATATCCCATCTTCCCAACTCAAAAACAAATATTTTTAAGATCCTTAATTATTTATTTTTGCCCTTTTTCTTAAATGGCAGAAACAAGAAATAATAGCTAAAAAATACTTTTCCTTCCAAATAAATCATAGGAAAAATATGCCATGTGTAAAATGGTATTTAGGACCATCTCACATCAAAAATCCATCGTTTACAATGTAAAAAATACCAAATGAGCTTCTAGAAACTACTTATGTACTTTTTGAATAAATGATCATAAATGGACTTATAGTCTATGGAAAAATCCCAAAAAATTCTCCTAGAGGTATCTTGACCTCCTATATCTTCCAGTACCATCTCCCCACTTTGCCCAATGCAATTTATCAAACTCTCTTCACAAGTACAATCATAACCAAACCTTGCCAACTAAGCATATCTTGGGTTAACACCAACTCAAACCCATATCCAATCTTGCCCAATACATCTCTCCAGCAGCTCCCACCTCCTCTGGTCGAAATCCCTGTACCTAACACTGTTCATCCTTGTCCCTTATGCTTGGAAGGAGAAGGAGAGAGTGTGTGGACCATATTACTTGGCTTGCAAATATCTCCACACCCAGGATAGACCCTCCCTATCTCCCCCTTCTAGGGCCCACACATGACCACCCACCGCCCGTAGCAGCCAATGGGAAAGCCATGGACGAAGCCCTATCCATGTGGGAACTTGGTGCACCATACACCCCCCATGTCGAGATAAATAGGGCAGAGGCTTTCCTTGCCCCCTCTTCGACCCTTACTTGCTTCCTCCCTCTCTCCCCTGCCATCCCCACTCCCTAGAGCCAACCCTAACCCCTGCAAGGCCCAAGAGAGGAGAAAACTCCACCTTTAGGCCATCTCTAAGAACTCGAGCTAGGTTATCTACCCTCTCTAACCCACCCTTTCCCCCAGGGAACGCCCCAGTAATGCCAGCAGAAGCTCCCCGTGCGTGCTCCAACACGGTGTAGTGCGCTTCGCGAAATATTCACCGAACCAGTTGCTGCCGCCCCTCCTCGAGGTCGCCGTTGCACTCTGCGTCGATCTACCACGTCCCCGGTGCCCCTCCCTGCCCGCAGGTGAGCCCCACCTTCCCCTGCCCCTTCTAGGATTTCGCAGCCTGCGGGTGCATCTGCGGGAGGACGACGACTGCAGGCCGTCGATCCTCACTAGGTCGAACAGACCTGGTCGCCCTGTACCCCTTCGCGTGTATCAGCCGCTGACCGGCAGGCCCATCCTGGCCGGGATTTTATTTCACCTCCCACACGCACGGCGCCTCCGGGTGGGCCGAATCCCCTACGCGGCCCGTTTACCCACCAGATCTACAGGCGCCCTTACTCCCTTTTTATTTTCACCAGATCCACATTTTAGACTAATTTGTTTAAATTCATCAGAAAATATAAAACCCCTGGTAAAACCTAGATCTAATTTTTACCATGTAGCCAGATGTTTTGACAAACATGCAGAACATGTTCTATATCCAAATAATCCATAGTTATTTCCTAGTAAAGTTAATACCAGAAAGTATCTAAAGCATACTGTTATTTCTCTAGGGAGTTTCAAAAACCCAAATTGTTTGAAACGTCTTTGTAATGAAATATATATGGTTCCTTTCTTGGCACCTTGGAAACACCCTAAGTTGCTTCCTAATTTGCCCCTGGTGAATATAATAAAAACAACCCTTTTCAGCCTTTAGGAATTTCTCCAATTGGTATTGACATAATTCCAACTCTCAGAGCTCATAAATCATCATATCCTTCAAAACCTAGAAGCCCAATATTTATTCAGCTCTCGATAATTTTTGATGAATAAAACTATTTTGTGTAGGATTATTTCACTAATAAAATATCTCTAGTAGTTCTATATATCGAAAAAGGGCAATTCCAAATTATACAAAAGGTATTTCAAATACCTAACATGTGTCCTTGAAATCACATCAAAAGATCTTCTAGTTTAAATCTGGTGAAAAGGAAAAAAACTCCAGTATTGCCTTTGGGAATTTCCTTAGGGCATTCTGGTAAATATTTTGAGGTGATTCCAACTCTCAATGAATCAGTCAACCAAACCTTACATAATCATCCAAGGAAATAATTTGTGAACCTAAAGAACATTTCTGTTGAATTATTCCCTAAAACTAGAGTTTTAATTAGTATAAAACACATTATAAATCAAGGGAAAATGATAAAATGGTGAAACCACTTTGGTTGGTTTCATTTTATCAATACCTATCTGATGATGCAATTTTTACATATTGATATCATATAGAACTTGGCCTTGCCTTAAAACCCCTTGAATAGGTAATTCGGCCTCTAAATCTTAATAGTAATTTCACAAGTGCATCTAAAATGAAATCACCTACTCTAGTATCAATTAGTCAAAACCTACTGAAACAAATGATGTGCTGTATGTTTGCTTGCTGATTTGTATTGAGGCTTGTATGCCTTGTTTTGCTTATTTACATGTATGCTCGATAACGACGATAGTTGCAATTGTGTGCCATCGAGAACAAGGAAGCCTCAGAGTATTATTATTTCTATCATTATTATTTTGGTATTCTGGTTTTCTAAGGAAGTCAAGGGACATCTCGCTGGTCATAGGCAAGAAACCTTTTTTCTCATAAGCCCTTGTCCTACCTTTGTACTTATGCATGTTTTATCTACTTTTGTACAAAGTGCATTGGTTGATTGTTTAATGTTTTATACCTGGTAGTGGCTTGGCTCCTCCAGCTAATACCAATTGTACAACTAAGTCCAAACCCCTTGATGACACCTACTTTCCCCTAGTATGGTAGATGGTTTATAGCACCATACCCCTTTGGAGATCCCGTTTTAGCCAAAGAAAAACTATGGGATGGGAAGACCCCGGAATATCTTACAAAAAATGTTTTATGAGAAAACCTTGTCAAGGTTTGGACTACCAAGTAAGTTTGAAAAGAAAAAAAGTTTTTTGTTTTACAAATAGGATCAACGAAGGGTGGAGAAGAAAGTGTTTATGAAAACGCACCCGGTTCTTTGCAGTTTTGCCAGAACAATTAACCCGTGCAACGACATTACTCTGGAATGGGACATGGATGGATTTGATGTTTGTTTACTCTGGTATAAGCTGCCTCACAACTACTATAGGAGGGACAAATCCCTGGAGGGTGGGCCTTATTCGGTAAAAAGTTCCATGTAACACATCGACCGGGAGAAGGAACTAAGAGTATACGGGCCTCTGCTTGTTACTATGATCCCCTCATTGAAAGCGCACACGCTATGTAGTGGAAAAGGCGCTCCGGTTGGCATTGGGAACTATATAGGGTGTCCCGGTGTTAAGGGCAAAAACACTCATAGGGTAGGCACTTATATTGCAATGAGCATCCGGAGAGTCTTGACTGGTTACTCGACCCACGATCGATGTAGATCAGGGTGGCGTACCCGAATGTTGTGGGTAAAGCATACAACCTCTACAGAGTGTAAATCTATTCGAATGGCCGTGTCCACGGTGATGGACGGTTGGGAAGGTTGCTGTAGAGCGATGCTGGTTTTGAGTTCAAAAAGGACTTCAAAAAAGAAAATGCTTGGAAATGTTTTGACCATGTGATGGTTGGAAAAAAAGAACGAAATAAGTTTGGTCATGGGGTGACCGGGAGAAAGAATCAAATGGGTGACCCAATCCTAGTGTTTCCCCAAAACTTTTCAGAAAGGTTTCCAATTTTTTTTGCAAAAGTTTTCAACAAAGATATAGACATGCTATATATACAAGAGAAACTAGTTTATCAAAGAACCTCTTATGGAGCCCTCCTACTACTACAGCAATATTGCATATCCTTTATTATTGTTATTTAAGGTGGTATGCGAGTACATTCAATGTACTCACCGGCATTGTCCTTGGCTATTTACTTGGCCAAACTTTCAGAGAATCAAGGAATGATGAAGTTACTGACATCTATGCGAGCTAGGCCATCCTCCCAGTCAGTCGCCTATAGATTAAGGAATGACATGGGCTCTGTGCTTGAAGACTTCCGCTATTGAGGTTTGTAATCATTGTAATGGAAACAATGAAAGTTTTGTATTCGTTACTTTTTGGATGAAGTAATGATACTCGTCGGTTATGATCAAGGCTCATTGATCATGGAAACATGAATTGCAGGCATAAGAGGGATTCTCGGACCGTAAATCCGGGGTCCCACACTTCTGTTGAACGAAAGAGTGACCCTTCTGTTTCAAAAGTAGTTCAATAGCTTGGTTTTATTGATCGAAATCTCTACAACCTGAAATATCTACTAAAACTGTTTAGTAGAGGTTCTTTATCAAAGTCTATGGTCATGTTCTTTCTGTTGGAACCTTCCTTCTTAGAAGCTTAAACTCTTCTAAAGCTCCATGGTCTCAATCCTTATGAATACCAGCTATCTAACAACTTGAAACCTTCTCTCTTGCTTCCTAAGTTACCTTGGCGTATTTCATGTCCATCACCTTAGAGTTGTTTTTGCACAGTCATCCATGAGATGACCATGAGATACTCAGTGTGATGTTTAGTGTGTTTCCCTCTTATTCTTAGAGTGACCCTATTTATTTCTCTCCCTATCTCTCTTCCTACCTTTGGAATCTCGGGTCAAGATTCTCGTAAGGGGATAGATCTATAACACCCTTAATTTAGTTAATCTTATATTAGGGTTTGTTTGTGCATCATGAGCATCATCTCCTAAAAATTCAAACAAGACAAAAAATGTAAAACCCTAATATTCTCCCTCTCTTGAAAACTATTCTAACATGGTTTTGAGTATTTTAAAGCTACTAAAAAGTGTGGAGCCCAAATGGATTACATGGGCCCCTAAGTATTTTATATATTTTACAAACCTTCTGATCATTTTAAAATTTACAAAACAGATTTGAAACTGAAATACAAAAGAGAAAGTAGAAAAAACAGTAAAAGAAAAGGAGATTAGGAAGATAAATTGTTTCCTAAACCTAACTGGGCCGTAGCCCAACTCCCTCCCTTCTCTCTCTACCGCACAGTGCAGCCTCCAGCATCCCGCTTCGCAACCTTCGCCATGGCCCACCCAGCCCATCTGCAGCCCGCCCTGGCCCGATACCGGTTCGGCCTTTTGTTTGGTTCATCGTCTTCGTCCCCGACTGGAACCTGCTCGGTGGCGCGCCATCCCCTATCTGCCGTCATTGCTACGCCAATATTCCCGCCGCCACCCTATGCTTTCCACAAGTATCAGCCGTCGAGGTGGAGAATCCCTAAACACTACTCCCCTCTCTCCCTTATCCTTCACCGCCATGGCCGACGAACCCTAGTTTTTGTCCGCCGTCATCCTCGCTGATTCTATCCACCCTAGCTCAAGCTGAGGCCACCACTGAGACCCACTCGCCCGGATAGTTCATCCTAGCCCTCTCTCGCTCGCACGTTGATGGCTCAAATGATGTAGAGCTCGTCGGGGAACCCCGAGTGGAAGGTATGATGAGCACAACAAGTTTCCCTCAGTTATGAAATCAAGGTTATCGAACCAGTAGGAGAAAGAGCCAACCCCCAAGGTGTTTCTAGCAACTTGGAACTTACAGTGAGGTTGTCAAGCTCACTAGTTTTTGCTGAAAACAAAGGATTAAACGTATAGTGTGGAACAAAGTAGTCGCTTTGTAGGAATTGCAGAAAGTAAATAGTAGATAGTAGATTGAATATCAGTGGGAAGAATTGGACCGGGGTCCACTATTCACTAGAGGTGTTTCTCCAAAAGATAAATAACATGTTGGGTGAACAAATTACAGTTGGGCAATTGACAGATTGAGAATGCATAACAATGCATGTACATGTCATGATGATCGCTATGAGATTCGTTTGGGCATTAAAATATAATACATAGACTGTAATCCAACTACATCTATGACTAATAATCGACCTTCAGGTTATCATCCGAACCCCCTCCAGTATTAAGTTGCAAGCAACAAATAATTTCATTATTAAGCAAAGTGTGTGAAGTAAACAATACAATTGCCCCATGGACAAAGGATTGTTGTTTTCTCCCTAGTAGCAACAAAAAATCTACAACCTTAGAAGTTTCTGTTACTCTCCCAGATTACTAGAGGCATGAACCTACTAACGATCATAAATACTCCCTCTTAGAGTCACAAGCAAGTACTTGGCCCGAGTAGCTACTAGCAACAGAGAGCATGCAAGATCACAAACAACATAGACATGATAGAATCAATAATCAATCTTGACGTTGTAGTCAATATCCTTCGGATCCCAACAAACACAACATATAGGATTACAAATATATGATCTTGATCATGATAGGAAGCTCACAAGATCTAAACATGATAGCACAAAGAGGAGAAACTACAATCTAGCTACTTCTATGGACCCATAGTCCAAGGATGAACTACTCACGCATCACTCCGGAGGCTGGTATGGTGATGAAGAAGGCCTCCAAGGTGATCTACCCTCTCTAGAAGGGTGCCGGGAAGAGCTTCAGATCCCTCCTGATCTAGAGTCGATGGTGGCGGCGGCTACGAACTTTTTCGTGGATTTCTGATTGCGTACTTAGGGTTTCTGCCTCGAGAGGCTTATATAGGCGAATGTCGGTGGCCGCCCGAGGGGCCCACACCATTCCTAGGCGTGGCCAGGGGTGGGCCCGTGCCTAGGGTTGGTTTGGACGCCTCATGCCTTTCCTCCATCTCCGCTTTGGACTCCGTCTTGTGTCAGGAAAATAGGAACTTCTGCTTTCGTTCGGTCCAGTTCTGAGAATATTTCTTTACTATATTTTCTAAAACCAAAAATAGCAGAAAACAGGGAACTGGCACTATGGCATCTTGTTAATAGGTTAGTTCCAGAAAATGTATAAAAATGTCTCAAAGTGTAGACAAAACATAAGATAGTTGGTACAAAACAAGCATGGAGCATCAGAAATTATAGATACGTTTACGACATATCAAGCATCCCTAAGATTAAGTCCTATCCGTCCTAGAGTAGGTAAGTGATAAAAAGAATAATTTTTGAGGTGACATGCACCATCACAATCTTGATCAAGGTATTGTAAAGCATTGATAGGTGGGATCAAAGTACTCTAACATAAGCATGAAAGATATAGTTCTAACAGTAAGACAAAGAAACTAAGTTGCAACATGAAAAGGTACAAAAAAAGATCATGAATAACAATGCATTAAAAGACATTTGTTTGTTTCACATATAGAAAACATAGCAAGAGTGGTAATCATCTTGTCCTTCATGGAATAGCAAAACATAAATGTATAGGACACCTTCAAAGTTCATAATGTAGGGGTTCGTAGCATGGAAAACAAAAAAATTCTACTGCATGAACACACACAAGCCAAGATCTATCTACTAGATTGTAGCAACGAGTAGATTAGAGTACTCACCCTCGAAGATTCCAAAGCGGTTAACGAGAGCAGATTCTCGTGGGTGATGTAGTCGTTCACTTGCCAATCTCAAGATCGCATAGACGATCATTCTGGCGACGCGTTCCGGCAGCGCTCCTGCAGTCGGTCACATGTTCGGTACATGATGAAGACCTTCCTCTCCCTTATTCCAGCAGGCAGCGGAAGTTGTAGTTCTCCCCTCATGATTCTGGCAGCACGGCGGCGTTAGAGGGAAGATACCGCAGGGCTTCACCTTAAGCCGGAGAGGTTAGGATGGAGTAGAGGGGTTCCCCGGCGTTATAGAGTTTAGAGGCCATAGAGGAGGAGGTGTGGGCCGTCGGCGGCTTGGGCGGAGGCGGCGGCACAGCGACGGCAGGGGGTAGGGTTGTGGTGGTGTTGTTGTGCCGGAGGGGCAGCACCCTCCCCTCTATTTATGAGAGGGAGGGACATCAAGGGAGGGACAGCAAGGGAGGGAAGGTCGAATCCTCCCCCAACTCCCTCTCCTTGGCGCGTGGTGGAGGGAGAGGACGTTTCCTCTCCTCCCTCCAACAGGATACATTATCCCAGTTTGACTTTTCAAAAATGCCTTTTGACTTGCAGTTTTGTAGTTTGATTTCTTTCTTTTATTTGCACAGCCCTTTGACCTAGGACATGATGCACCCATTCCACTTTTTCATGACTCATTCATGTACTCTTCCCCTTCTGGTTCATTGAACCTTCTAGACCCTTCTAGATCATTCCGGTGAAAACACCAAAATCATTCCCGAACCCTGAAATTGCACTTTCCTTATATGAATCTTATTCTCCGTACCATTCTGGATCTCCTCGTTATATCACGGATCCCATCCGAGACTCCGAACAAGATTCAGTCTTCTTACTCACATTCCATATCCTCTAAACAACATAGAATCCTTAAGTGTGTCTCCCTACGGTTCGTGAATTATGTAGACATGACCGAGACTCTTCTCCGATAAATAACCAATAGAGGAATCTAGAAATTCATATGGCTCCCACATATTTCTATGATTACATTGCAATCGAATGAACCCTTTACATACGACACCAATTTCCCTTTGTCTCGCGATATTTTACTTATCTGAGGTCTGATTATCGGTATCTCTGCATAACTAGTTCAACATCGTTATCGATAAGTACTCTTTACTCGTTCCTGTGATATGTGTTCCCTTGTGAGCCATTCACATGCTTGCAAGCTAATTGGATGACATTCCATCAAGAGGGCCCAGAGTATATCTATGCATCATATGGATGGACAAATCCCACTCTTGATCCATGTGCCTCAACACATACTTTCCGAATACTAGGTTCCACCTTTATAACCACTCAGCTATGAAGTGGTGTTTGATGTCATCAAAGCATCCATCCGGTGATGGTGATTAACATGATCTCATGGTCGAAGGATTTAGGTTACTATGTATTTGAAAGCTTATAGCAAGTGAACTATTTGAATGACGTGATCTTATGATACACTTAACTATAGGAGTATGTCCATCAAACCATTCTTCTAATAATATGACCTTGTTGTTAATAACATCTCAATGTTCATGATCAGGAAACCATGATCATATATTAACCAACAAGCTAGTTTAAAAAGAGGCTTTACTAGGGACTCTTTTATGTTTACAAATCACATTAGTATTAATGTTTCCTGTTAATAAAATTATAGCATGGTATGTAAACATTTATCATAAAGACGAAGATATGATAATAACCACTTTATTATTGCCTCTTGGGCATATCTCCAATAGTCTCCTACATGCACCAGAGTCAATAATCCAGTTTCAAACCTTTGTGCATTCAACACCTATGGTTTTTCAGTGTTGTATTTACACTATTGCTAGTGGTCAACTGATCTTCGGATCCGACACTTATAGGTCTGTGTGTAATTGCATGTCTTTGCGTCTCTATGCATCACTCATTCTCTAATGAGATGGCTTTGTATAAATTTGGTTTTTTGGTGAGACCTTTAGTTCCTTGGGGTTAAAATATGTTGATAATATTGTCGTACAATATATCTTCATAGTACTATCCAGCTGTGAACCACACCTAGTTTGATAACAAACTACTTGACACAAATGCCCTCTTTTGCTGCTATAATAGTAGTCATATACATAGCCTTTTGTTGTAGTATCTGTCACAATGTCTTAACTTTGGAACTCATCCAAATACATTATAGAACTTACTTTCCATTATGTTGTGCCACCCTTAGTTTGTATTGAGATAAACTTAAACTGTACTTTATGACAAAACTAGTATCAATGTAGTACTTACACAATGAACTAACCATCTATTTGTCACTTAGACAAAAATAATATATTCTTATTTCTTCCAAGAGATAATAAGAATATCCTTACTATCGTCCAATGATCATCTTATGAATAATTCTGGTATATGATCATAACATTTAGAGCATAGGACATATCTAGATTTGTACATATCACTGTATGATTGATAAAAACAATCTTTGTGATTTCATTCATCAAGTATCAATCTATACTTGAATCTTTGTTTCACTTACCAAGTGTTGATACACTTGAATTTTGATTTAATCCTTTCTGTGTGACAAGAACCTTTCTTGTCATTTCCATATTGAACTCAGTCAATATTTCATTTATGTACATTTGGCACAACCATATTAGCTTCTCAATCTATCCATATATATATTGATGCCAAATATTTGGGTTTTTCCCAAGTCTTTCATCGATATGAAATTCTTAACTTTGTGTTAATAAAACATACATCATTTCCAATCAACAATATGTCTTTCACATAATGCATTAGAAGTATTTCTTAGCGCTCCCACTTAATTTCTTACAAATGCAAGCATCTTCATCGTCTCTGATGAATTTAAACTCTTTTAACAGTTTCATCATGGTGAAGATTCCAACTTCGCAATACTCACTTCAACCATTGAAGTTTGCATACACATTTAGCATCCTTTGAATTAAAAAAACCCTTTGGACCATGTCATGTACACGTCCTAGTTAACCATTCTATTAGAAGAACTTGTTTTGTTTATTCGACTACCACATAACAAAATTATATGTGGTAGTTGCTACATTAATCCGTCTAGACTAAATATAGCTATGAAAGATTGAATCTCTCCATAGTCAACCTTTGAACATTGTTTTGAACTCTTTCCCAACATGTTGACTATTTCATAGATGTGAAACATCCATGTCTATTTCTTTATAGATCCAAACACGTCTGTAAGGTCTTACACCTTTCCAGAGGGTCTTTCAAGTTCAAAGCTTGATTTGTCGTGTATGGAGCTATCATGGTTTCTATGTCTTAAATCCAACTGACAGAGTTAGGGCCCATCATCGCTTCTTTGCATATAATCGGTTCATCATTGTCAAACAATAATGGTTTACTCTCAAATCCTAGTATTTGATTGTTTACCCGACCTACTTGGTTGAATAGGAACTTAGACCTTCATGACCTCATCCTTTGAGGCACGTCAGCCATGAGCATTGTTGCTGCCTCCGAAACACTTTTCGGCACAGCGCAACTTCGTACATATAGCTAATGTTATTTTAACCTTATAAAGGTTCTATTGTCCTCCCACTTAACTTTTCACAAAAAATTCCTTCTTAAGAAACTTAACGTTCTAAGCGACAAACACTTTTTTTCCTTTTTGGCATTTATGGAGGAATACTCAATGGTTATTCTAAATAACATAAAAAGACATGGTCATCCGACTTTGGTTGTAAAAATTGTACTTATGCATAGCATACCAATGTTTAAGAAAGGACAACTTGAGTTTTATCTCAAACTAAAACTTTATATGGTGTCATTTAAACGAATCATGATGGAGCTCTTTTTAGTGAAAAAGCGGTGGTCTCTAAAGCTTTTAATCTTTAAAATATAATGGCAAATTTATGAATTACACCTTTGACCTTACCATGTCAAATAAGGTTTTATTACATATCTCGATTACTCCATACACATATGGTGTTTTGGGAAATGCAAATCCATGGAACGATTCCTCAAATCTTAGGTGTTTATGCTAAACTTGTAACTCAAATATCTTCCTGTATGATCCTATCATAAATTCTTTATTTTCTTGTTACATTGATTTTGCACTTCATCTTGAAAGTCTTCGAACTTTTTCAAATGTTTCACACTGCATCCCTATTAAGTAAATATTCATATATTCAGTCAAATTTTTAGAGAAAGCATATGAAGTTGAAACCCATCGCTCTTGACTACACATACTGGGCTTCATACACCTATATGTAAAAGTTCCAATAAGATAGTCATTCGTTCACTTTTGGCTTATGAACAGAGTTTTAATTATCTATAGGAAAGTTTCACAAGAGTCATTCGATCGAAATCAAAAGACTCCAAAATTACATGCATATGGATCTTTTTCATGTTTTCTTTCCAATATAATTTAAACGGCAATTTCACTTCTTAAGTGATATTTCAATCAATTGTCTTTCGACATTTTTAGCACTGGTTTTATGGATGTGATTTATCCAACAAGATTTGTAAATCATCCATCGTTTATGGATTATGGAAATTATTGGAACAACCCTTTTGTTCTCATAATACCTGATAAAATAAATATTGAAGGCAAGCTTTCATGTCAACGAGCAACACAACAACCCTTTATTTGTTCTCGATGAACATCATCACATATTCTTTTGCTAGTTACTTAGGCCATTATATTTCATGAATTGTGTTGTCTCGTATGGCGATTCACACCAACAAATTCAGTATCCAATACTTAAGAACCACATTGTTTAACAAACAAAGAATATATCCATAACATGTATATCTTCTATATACCTAAGCTGAACAATTCTATTCTTTTCTCTTCTGCCATATATTTCTTAGATTCTCTTTCAGTATTTCCTTTTCGATTTAAAAGAATCTATCAGCATCAATAGTGGAGACATACATATGACACACAGTCCAAAGCATGTATAGTTAAATACCAATGTATTTGGACTTGCACTTTGAAGTAGATCACCATCATCAAATGTTTGGTGTTCTTTCAAATTCCATTCTTTAGTAATCTTTTAGTGTAGTAAACATTTTACCAACATCAAATATTCATCCTTATCCTGGAACTATTCATGATCAAGCTACATTACCTTATAACGGTCAATCGTGAGTATAATGTTGCTCTCCAAAACCTTTTGGAGGATTGGAGCGACCAGTGTCTGCAAAATATCATCAAAATATGAGAACACAAACTTTGCCATATTATACTCCATCATGTTGCAACCAAAACTTTGTTTCAGATATCGCAATATCTTTCGCACATGATGGTTTCTAAAAAAATCTTTCAGATCCTAGATTACCTTGATATTAAAACGATCTTTTAAATATCAAGAATCATGGAGACAAAACATTATACTTATATACTATCACTGGAATTATTACTCTTGATTTAATACCAATTATTAAACTTCACGGAGTAACCGAAACTTACTGAAAGTTTGCAATAGGACTTTTTAACTTTAGATTAACACTTCAAAACAATAAGATACCAGTTCGTAAAGTAACTAACCATAATTCTGTAGTTCTAATATCTCAATTATAACTAAGCGCAAGGTGGTAAATGGATGCCAATGACTACAGAAACTATGCAAATTCACTTTGATTTAGTTTATGATAAATTGAGTTCTAATTAATAGTTACATTAATCTAGGTGAACTCCCACTCAAAACAATATCCCTCACATTGTTTAGTGATCACACGAACCAAATCCACTACATCAAGTATGATCATCACGAGACATAACGTAGTTTCAAAGACGAAGAATCAACATGTTCATCATATCTACTATATGACTCATGCTTTACCTTTGGTGATCCGTATTCCGAGACCATGTATGTACATGCTAGGATCATCAAGATTAACCTTAGTTTCTGCATGAGCAAATATGGCTTGCTCCCGTTGTATGCACGTTGATTCTATCACACACGATCATCACGTGGTGCTTCGAAACGACAATGTCTTGGTAACGGTTCTAACTAAGGGTGAACACTTTACTTGGTAATTTTGTGAGAGGGATAATCTTATAATGCTACCGTCGTAATCTAAGCAATACAAGATGCATAAAGGGATTAACATCACATGCAATTTAGAATATGTGATATGATATGGCCTTTCTTCTCGTGCTTCCGATCTTCATCTTCAAGCACGAACATGATCTCCATCATCACCGGCATGGCGTCAAGGTCAATGGCACCGCTCCATGGTTGTCGTCCACCAGCATCAACTATTACAACTACTTTAAATAATAGACATGCAGGTCTTAACAAAATTAAAAGATAACCATAAGGCTCCTGCCAGTTGCCGACTTACAATAAGGAACATTGCATACATCATATATAATCACAGTCATGGCCATATCACATCACAGCACACCCCTGCAAAAAAAGTTAGACGCCTCTAATTTTCTTTGCATATTTTATGTGGTTTGGGGCTTTCAATAAGTACCGTTCTAACTTACGAACAAGAACCACAACGTTGATGGTTGAACTATCAAGTTCCCGTTGTAAATTGAATCTTTACTATGATGAGAGAGACAAACACCTGCAAAGCCACTTATGCAATACAAGTTGCATGTTTAGAATGGAGCAAGTCTCATGAATGATGTCATGTAAAGTTAGCCTGGGCCGCTTCATCCCACCATACCACAAGATTGCAAAGTACACAAAAAGCAATTGATAATAAAATCATCACCGCCCACAATAACCATTGTGTTCTACTCGTACAACATATCTACATATAGACACGGCTCTGATAGCACTATAGGGGTTCGTAGCATGGAAAAAAAATATTTCTACCGCATGAACACACACAAGCCAAGATATATCTACTAGATTGTAGCAACGAGTCGATTAGAGTACTCACCCTAAAAGATTCCAAAGCGGTTCACAAGAGAAGATTCTCGTGGGTGATGTAGTCGTTCACTTGCCGATCTCAAGATCGCGTAGATGATACTTTTGGCACCGTGTTACAGCAGTGCTCCCATAGTCGGTCACCCGTTCGGTACTCGATGAAGATATTCCTCTCCCTTGTTCCAGCAGGCAGCGGAGGTTGTAGTTCTCCCCTCGTGATTCTGGTAGCACGACGACATGGTGTCAGAGTTAGAGGGAAGATCCCGCAAGGCTTCGCCTTAAGCCGGAGAGGGTAGGATGGAGTAGAGGGGTTCCCCGGCGTTCTAGGGTTTAGAGGCCAAACAGGAGGAGGCTTGGGCCGGCGGCGGCTGGCGACGGCGCGGGGTGGGGTTGTGGTGGTGTTGTTGTGGTGGAGGGAAAGCCCCCTCCCCTCTATTTATGAGAGGGAGGGGCAGCTAGGGAGGGGAGGACGAATCCTCCCCCAACTCCCTCTCCTCCTTGGCGCGTGGTGGAGGGAGAGAAGGTTTCCTCTCCTCCCTCCACCAGGATACATTGTCCCAGTTTGACGTTTCAAACTTGCCTTTTGACTTTCAATTTTAGAGTTTGATTTCTTTCTTTTATTTGCATAGAACTTTGCCCTAGGACATGATTCAACCATTCCACTTTGTCATGACTCATTCATGTACCCTTACCCTTCCGGTTCGGTGAACCTTCTAGACCCTTCTAGATCATTCTAGTGAAAACACCGGAATCATTCCCGAACTCCGGAATTACACTTTCCTTATATGAATATTATTCTCCGGACCATTTCGGATCTCCTCGTGATATCCCGGATACCATACAAGACTCCGAACAACATTCGGTCTTCTTACTCACATTCCATATCTACTAAACAACATCGAATCCTTAAGTGTGTCTTCCTACGGTTCGTGAATTATGTAAACATGACCGAGACTCTTCTCCGATCAATAACCAATAGAGGAATCTAGAAATTCATATGGCTCCCACATATTTCTAATATTACATTGCGATCGAATGAACCATTTACATACGACACCAATTTTCCTTCATCTCACGTTATTTTACTTATCCGAGGTCTGATCGTCGGTATCTCTACATACCTAGTTCAACCTCGTTACCGATAAGTACTCTTTACTCGTTCCTATGATATGTGTTCCCTTGTGAGCCAGTCACATGCTTGCAAGCTAATTGTATGACATTCCACCGAGAGGGCCCAGAGTATATCTATCCGTCATATGGATGGACAAATCCCACTCTTGATCCATCCGCCTCAACACATACTTTCTGAATACTCAATTCCACCTTTATAACCACATAGTTATGAAGTGTTGTTTGATGTCATCAATGAAGGGTTCGCAGCATAGAAAACAAAAAATTTCCTACGATGGGAACTATATACCAAGATCTATCTACTAGATACAAACAACGGGCGGATGTATATCCATAGAGAACATACCCTTGAAGACCGACAAAGCTTAACGAGTTCAACTCGTGGTTGATGTAGACGATCTCTTGCCGATCTCAAGATCGAGAGGAAGTCCTAGCGCCGCAAAGCAGCAGCGCATCCGTGCTCGCACACATGTACAAGACACCGAGCAACCTCTGCCTCCTCGCTCCAGCAATGCAGAGGAAGCACAACCCTTTCTTTCCGAATAGCCACCGGGAACATGTATCTCGCTAGTCCGAGACGATGGGGGATAAATTCTAGAGGGGGAGAGAGATCCTTCACGAGGAGGTGTGAGTGAGAAGTGAGGAGAGGGGTGCCTTTTATAGGAGAGAGGGGGAACCCCAAGGGGGTGGCCGGCGCATGGGGGCTGCCCCCTTGCCCTCCCCTCTTCATGTGGGTGGACACTCCACTCACAAAATTCCTTTAAATTCCCTCCACTCAAAATCCCACTCAAACTTGCCATTAAATTTCCACCAAATTTAATGCAAACTCTCATTAAATAAAACTCTTTTATTTTATTCACAATTTTGTCAATTACTTTAATGACAAACATTCACAAATAACCCCTTGCTAGAATTCTATTTCACATGCATAACCACTTTATGCAATTTCACCCAAAAACCTGTTTCGGTATCTAGTGAAATAAATTCCTGCGCTTGTTCATTCTTTCGGCATGAAACTTTTGCTCCAATTGTATGTCGGTGTCTCTTAAGTGTGTCACCCTATGGTTCGTGAATAATGCGGACATGATCGAGACCCCTCTCGGATCAATAATCAAAAGCGGGATCTGGAGACCCATACTGACTCCCACACATTAAACGATGACTTTCTTGTGATCGTCGGAACCTTTTACACTAGTATATTAATCCCTTTGTTTCATGAAATAATACATGTCCGAGATTCGATCATCGGTATCTCCATACCTAGTTTGATCTCGTTACTGACATGCACTCTTTTCTTGTTCCCGTGATATAACATTCTAGTGATCAAATCACTTGCTTGCAAGCTAATCAATGTGATATCACTGAGAGGGCCTAGAGTATATCTATCCGTCATCGGGATGAACAAATTCCACTCTCGATCCATGAGCCTCAACATAACACTTTATTAGTTCTGAATCCATCTTTATAATCACCCTGTTACGGTGTGACGTTTGATGTTATCAAGAAACTCTTCAAGTGTTAGTGATTGACATGATCTCATGGTCTAAGGATTAGGATCACTTCGTAAGTTGTTATAGCAATATAAACTCAATTACTTTGATCGTAATGCTATACTTCGGATGAATGTTCATCACACCATTACACTAATGTTGTGATCCCGTTATTAACAACATCCAATGTCCATGATCAGGAAACCTTGATCATCTTGTTAATCAACGAGCTAGTTTATGAGAGAGGCATAACTAGGAACTTTCTGTTTGTTTATTAAACACACATGTATTAATGTTTCCGAATTAATACTATTATAGCATGCAAAATAAACATCTATCATATACTTGGAATACACATAATAAACACTTTATTATTTCCTCTCAGGGCATATTCCCTTCAGTCTCCCACTTGCACTAGAGACAATAATCTAGTTACATAGTGATAAATCTAACACCCATTGAGTTCTGGTGTTGATCATGTTTTGCTCTAGGGAGAGTTTTAGTCAACGGATCTGCTACATTGAGATCCGTATGTACTTCTAAATCTTTATATCTCCATCCTTGACATGCTCGCGGATGGAGTGAAACCGGCGCTTAATATGCTTGGAATGCTTGTGAGACCTTGTCTCTTTGGCATTGGCAATGGCACCATTGTTGTCACAATAGATCACCATTGGGTCCAACACGTTTGCAACCACTCCTAGTTCGGATATGAACTCCTTCATCCAAACTGCTTCCTGAGCCGCTTCTGAAGCAGCAACATATTCGGCCTCCGTTGTTGATCCCCCTACCACAGGTTGTTTGGAGCTCCTCCAACTAACCGCTCCGCCATTCATGAGAAATACGTATCCGGATTGAGACTTAGAGTCATCCGGATCGGTGTCAAAGCTAGCGTCAACATAACACTGAGCGACGAGCTCTTCTTCACCTCCGTATACAAGAAACATATCCTTAGTTCTTCGTAAGTACTTAAGGATATTCTTGACCGCTATCCAGTGTTCCGAACCTGGATCCGATTGGTACCTACTAGTCAAACTAATAGCATGTGCCACATCCGGTCTTGTACATAGCATGGCGTACATTATAGAGCCTATGGCTGAAGCATAGGGGACTTTGTCCATTATCTCTCTTTCTTCCGCCGAAGCCGGACTTTGAGTCTTACTCAATGTCTTGCCTTGCAACATAGGTAAGAACCCCTTCTTACTTCCGTCCATTTTAAACTTCTTTAAAATCTTATCAAGGTATGTACTTTGCGATATCCCTATTAGGCGCCTAGATCTATCTCTATAGATCTTTATGCCTAATATGTATGACACTTCACCTAGGTCCTTCATTGAAAATTTGCTGTTTAGATAACTTTTAACACTGTTTAAAAGATCTATATCATTTTCGATCAATAATATGTCATCCACATATAATATCAGAAATGCCACATTGCTCCCACTCACTTTCTTGTAAATACAAGATTCTCCATAAGTTTGGACAAATCCAAACTCTTTGATCACCTCATCAAAGCGGAGATTCCAACTTCGTGATGCTTGCTTCAATCCATAGATGGATCGCTGAAGCTTGCACACATTGTTAGCATCCTTAGGATCGACAAAACCCTTTGGTTGTATCACATATAACTCTTCTTCAATATTACCATTGAGAAACGCGGTTTTGACATCCATCTGCCATATCTCATAATCAAAATATGCAGCAATTGCCAACATAATCCTAACTGACTTTAGCATCGCCACGGGAGAGAATGTCTCATCGTAGTCAACTCCTTGAATTTGTCGAAACCCCTTTGCGACAAGTCGAGCTTTATAGACGGTCACATTACCATCAGCATTAGTTTTCCTTTTGAAAATCCATTTGTTCTCCACGGCCTTTCAGTAGTGAGGTAATTCCACCAAGTTCCAAACTTGATTTTCATACATGGATTCCATCTCGGATTTCATGGCTTCTAACCATTTGTTGGAATCCGGGCTCATCATCGCTTCTTCATACGTCGCAGGGTCATCATTTTCATCAACCATGAAATTCATGAAAGGATTTCCGTACAGCTCGGGAGCTGCACGCGTCCTGCTTGACCTGCGAGGTTCGGTAGTACTCTCTTTTGGAGTTTCATGATCATTATCATTAGTTCCCTCTTCAACAGGTGGAGCCAACTCCGGAACAACTTCCGATGCTGCGCTACTTGCCATACTTTGAATTGAAGGTTCAATAACCTCTTCGAGTTCTACCTTCCGACTACTCACACCTTTCGCGAGAAACTCTTTCTCTAGAAAGGATCCATTCTTGGCAACAAACACCTTGCCCTCGTATCTGTGATAGAAGGAATACCCAATAGTTTCCTTAGGGTATCCTATGAAGACGCATTTTTCCGCTTTGGGTTCCAGTTTATCCGGTTGAAGTTTCTTCACATAAACATCGCATCCCCAAACTTTAAGAAATGACAGCTTAGGTTTGTTTCCAAACCACAATTCATACGGTGTCTTTTCAATGGATTTAGATGGTGCCTGATTTAAAGTGAATCCAGCAGTTTCTAGTGCATAACCCTAAAATGACAACGGCAAGTCCATCAGAGACATCATAGATCGAACCATATCTAATAAAGTACGATTACGACGTTCCGACACACCATTTCGCTGTGGTGTTCCGGCAGGCGTGAGTTCTGAAACAATTCCATAGTCTTTCATGTGAGTGCTAAACTCGTAACTTAGATACTCACCTCCACGGTCGGACCGTAGAAATTTGATCTTTCTATTACGATGATTTTCCACTTCATTCTGAAATTCCTTGAACTTTTCAAAGGTTTCAGACTTGTGTTTCATCAAGTAGATATAACCATACCTACTCAAATCAATCGTGAAAGTAACAAAATAACGATATCCACCTCGCGCGGACACACTCATTGGACCACATACATCAGAATGTATGATTTCCAATAAATCTGTCGCTCGTTCCATTGAACCAGAAAACGGCGTTCTAGTCATCTTGCCCATAAGGCATGGCTCACATGTATCAAATGATTCAAAATCAAGTGATTCCAAAAGTCCATCCGAATGGAGCTTCTTCATGCGTTTAACGCCAATATGACCTAGACGGCAGTGCCACATATATGCGGATATATCATCATTAAGTTTAATCCTTTTAGCATCAACATTATGAATATGTGTAACATTATCATCGAGATCTAATAGAAATAAACCATTCATCCTCGGTGCATGACCATAAAAGATTTCATTCATATAAATGGAACAACCATTGTTCTCGGATTTAAATGAATAACCACTTCGCATCAAACACGATCCAGATACAATGTTCATGCTCAGTGCAGGCACCAGATAACAACTATTCAAGTTTATAACTAATCCCGACGGCAAATGGAGAGGCAGCGTTCCGACGGCGATCATATCAACGCTTGATCCATTGCCGACACGCATCTTGACCTCACCCCTTGCTAGCGGTCGCTTGTTCTGCAGCCCCTGATTCGAGTTACAAATATTAGCAACTGAACCGGTATCAAATACCCAGGTGCTACTGCGAGCACTAGTCAAGTACACATCAATAACATGTATATCATATATACCTTTGTTTGCCTTGCCGGCCCTCTTGTCTGCCAAATACTTGGGGCAGTTGCGCTTCCAGTGGCCAGCCCCCTTACAATAGTAGCACTCGGTATCAGACTTAGGTCCAACTCGGGGTTTCTTTTCAGGCACGGCAACAGGCTTGCCACCCTTCCTTACCTTCCGTTTTCCCTTCTTGTCTTTCTTGAAACCAGTGTTCCTATTGATCATCAACACTTGATGTTCCTTTTTGATCTCCACTTCTGCAGTTTTAAGCATTGACAGAAGCTCGGGGAGAGACTTCTTCATGCCTTGCATATTATAGTTCATCACAAAGCTCTTATAGCTAGGTGGAAGAGACTGCAGAACATGATGGATGCCTAAGTCAATGGGAATCGTTATTCCCAAGTACACAAGCTTATCAGCGTAACCCGACATCTTGAGTACATGCTCACTAACGGAGCTGTGCTCTTCCATCATGTAGCTAAAGAACTTTTCTGAAGCGTTGTAGCTCTCTACAGCAGCATGTGTGTCGAAAATCATTTTCAACTCACCCATTGTATCAAAAGCATTTCCGTTTTCGAAACGCTTTCGAAGTTCCGGCTTTAGCCCATACAATATACCGCAATGAACTAAGTTGTGGTCCTCCTCACGAGTCTGATAGACATTCTTCTCCTCGTCAGGGGCATCCTCAAAAGGTGGGGGGCCTAGTGGCGCTTCTAGCACGTATTGCTTTTGTGCAGCAAAGAGGAGAATCCTCAATTCATGGCCCATTCGGTAAAGTTGCTACCGTTCGTTGCTAGTTTCTCTTTCTCCATGAACACGTTGAAATTAAAAGCAGGTGGTGCCATCTACAACAGAATTTGTAAAGTTTAGACTAAGTGTATGATAGATTGAGTTCAACTAATCCATATTACGAATGAACTCCCACTCAAGAACGACATCCCTCGTGCCTTTTTGGTGATTACATGAACCAAATCCACTATGCCAAGTCCGATCATCACGTGAGTCAGTATAGCTTCAAAGGCGAGCATCAAATGGGCATCATATCAACTATATGACTCATGCCTAACCTTTCGGTCCATGTTCTGAGGCCATCTCTGTACATGCTAGTATCGCCAAGTTAGAACCTTAGTATTCGCGTGTGTAACTGTTTTACACCCGAAATATGGTCGTGGATCCAAGAACACCCGATCATCACGTGATGTCTTGGAGCAACGAAACATAATCGATGCATACTAAAGGAAGAAAACATTCTTATCTTGATATTTAAATGAGGGATCATCTTATTATGCTAACAAAGCGCTAAACAAGCAATATAAGATGCTATCAAACATCACATGTTTATTAGTGAAATGTTAAGGTTCCCGCAGATGATCTCTATCATGTGCATCGTGGTATGATCACTATCATACCTATATGTGTAAATCCTAGGTATATGGAGTTTACATGCTATGTGTGTTGTAAGAGTATCATCTCATACTTCTACTTACAACATCACCATATCATAACACTAGCCCAGCAACAATCTAAACTAGACGCCTCTAATTTATCCATTGCAAGTTTTACGTGGCTTAGGGCTTTCGAGATAGAACGGTTCTTACCTACGAACATGAACCACAACGAGGATAATCAAATTGTTGACAACTCGTTTGCAAAATAGATATTGACTATAGTAGGAGAGACAGACACCCGCTAGCCACTTATGCAAACTAGTTGCATGTCAAGCGTGGAACAGGTCTCATGTGCGAGGACATGTAAAGTTTGTCCGGGCCGCTTCATCCCACTATGCCACCAATATCCAAAATTACAACAAAGGAGCAACAACATGATCATCATCGCCCACATACTCATATGTGTACTACCCGTGTAAAGCATCTACGCATAGATCCGGCTCTGATACCACTGAAGGGTTCGCAGCATAGAAAACAAAAAATATCCTACGATGGGAACTATATACCAAGATCTATCTACTAGATACAAACAACGGGCGGATGTATATCCGTAGAGAACATACCCTTGAAGACCGACAAAGCTTAACGAGTTCAACTCGTGGTTGATGTAGATGATCTCTTGCCGATCTCAAGATAAAGAGGAAGTCCTAGCGCCGCAAAGCAGCAACGCATCCATGCTCGCACACACGTACAAGACACCGAGCAACCTCCGCCTCCTCGCTCCTGCGATGCAGAGGAAGCACAACCCTTTCTTTCCGAATAGCCACCGGGAACATGTATCTCGCTAGTCCGAGACCATGGGGATAAATTCTAGAGGGGAGAGAGATCCTTCACGAGGAGGTGTGAGTGAGAAGTGAGGAGAGGGGTGCCTTTTATAGGAGAGAGGGGGAACCCCAAGGGGGTGGCCGGCGCATGGGGGTTTCCCCCTTGCCCTCCCCTCTTCATGTGGGTGGACACTCCACTCACAAAATTCCTTTAAATTCCCTTCACTCAAACTTGCCATTAAATTTCCACCAAATTTAATGCAAACTCTCATTAAATAAAACTCTTTTATTTTATTCAGAATTTTGTCAATTACTTTAATGACAAACATTCACAAATAACCCCTTGCTAGAATTCTATTTCACATGCATAACCACTTTATGCAATTTCACCCGAAAACCTGTTTCGGTATCTAGTGAAATAAATTCCTGCGCTTGTTCATTCTTTCGACATGAAACTTTTGCTCCAATTGGATGTCGGTGTCTATTAAGTGTGTCACCCTACGGTTCGTGAATAATGCGGACATGATCGAGACCTCTCTCGGATCAATAATCAGAAGCGGGATCTGGAGACCCATACTGACTCCCACACATTCAACGATGACTTTCTTGTGATCGTCGGAACCTTTTACGCTAGTATCTTAATCCCTTTGTTTCACGATATAATACATGTCCGATATTCGATCATCGGTATCTCCATACCTAGTTTGATCTCGTTACTGACATGCACTCTTTTCTCGTTCCTGTGATATAACATTCTAGTGATCAAATCACTTGCTTGCAAGCTAATGAATGTGATATCACCGAGAGGGCCCAGAGTATATCTATCCATCATCGGGATGAAAAAATTTCACTCTCGATCCATGAGCCTCAACATAACACTTTATTAGTTCTGAATTCATCTTTATAATCACCCTGTTATGGTGTGACGTTTGATGTTATCAAGAAACTCTTCCGGTGTTAGTGATTGACATGATCTCATGGTCTAAGGATTAGGATCACTTCGTAAGTTGTTATAGCAATATAAACTCAATGACTTTGATCGTAATGCTATACTTCGGATGAATGTTCATCACACCATTACACTAATGGTGTGATCCCGTTATTAACAACATCCAATGTCCATGATCAGGAAACCGTGATCATCTTGTTCATCAACGAGCTAGTTTATGAGAGAGGCATAACTAGGAACTTTCTGTTTGTTTATTAAACACACATGTATTAATGTTTCCGTATTAATACAATTATAGCATGCAAAATAAACATCTATCATATACTTGGAATACACATAATAAACACTTTATTATTGCCTCTCAGGGCATATTCCCTTCAATCAAAGCATCCATCCGGTGATGGTGATTAACATGATCTCATGGTCGAAGGATTTAGGTTACTATGTATTTGAAATCTTATAGCAAGTGAACTATTTGAATGACTTGATATTATGCTACGCTTAACTATAGGAGTATGTCCATCACATCATTCTTCTAATGATATGACCTTGTTGTTAATAACATCTCAATGTTCATGATCGGGAAACCATGATCATATATTAACCAACAAGCTAGTTTAACAAGAGGCTTTACTAGGGACTCTATTATATTTACAAATCACACAAGTATTAATGTTTCCTGTTAATACAATTATAGCATGGTATGTAAACATTTATGATAAAGACGAAAATATGATAATAAACACTTTATTATTGCCTCTTGGGCATATCTCCAACACATAAGGGTGACTAGATACAAATAATTTAAGAACAAGCAATACCAAATTTATGAATAAATCAACAAGTTTTGGGACAATGCACATTGAACTAAGAATGACAACTATGCTCCCTTAATTTGTGCATAAAGATAGAAAGTGGAGACTCAAAAAAAAGTAAAAAGAAAGGCCCTTCATAGAGGGAAGCAGGGATTTCAAGTTTAATAAAGAGATTCCAAAAATTATGGTACTTACTAGCTTTGAGCTCTCATAAGAATCTTGAAGTGATTAAGGTTAAAGTGACACAAATATGAGTATATGATTGACATATCATAAGTTGAAAATCTCATGCCCCTTGCGTACGAGTACCGAACCTCATGCTACTCAACTTTGGTCACAAGGAAGTTCTTGTCATTGTAAGTATATGTGTATCACAGAGAACTACCAACGGGGTACCCCTTGCCCCATGACACAGGAGCTATCCCATATCAAAATGACAGGCAACAAACAATGAGCATCTCAGCGATCTTTTTATTTGCTATTTGTGTGGGTTTTTATTGAGGATGCTTTACAGAATTCTCATTATGTTTACATTGTAAGTTTCCACCATGATTAGGCATGGCTTAGGCTAGCCGCCCAGGCGTTTCTCTAACACATATACAAATTCCATGAGCTTACAAGCTCCCCTTTTATTTCGCACTGTCGGGATCCATAAATAGAAGAACATGATATCAACTAAATAGGATAAGTGCAATGTCGAAAGCATTCCCCATGACAACATGGTTCTGATAACTCCCAACTTATAATTTGCAAGCAGATAAGCAACATAGATGGGCACAATGGTTCAAGTTTATTAAGTGTAAGGAAATAAAAGTGTGTCATCAAGTTCGTGAGAGCTTTAATCACTAATTTTCACATAACAAAAATTTAATTTGGAAGATAGATAAACACATGAATATACTTGGAATGGTGTAACATAGTACAGTTGGCGGTTTATAGTGGACTCTTTGGAATAACTTGGTTTCTTGGGAGTTGGATGCATGAGTAGAGCTTACTCAGTACAGTTGGAGGCTAGCAAAAGACTAGGAGCGACCAACAAAGAGAGCAATAATGGCCATAATCATGCAGAGCGACAAAACATTATTAATAAAAGAATAAAGTGATATCACAAGTCAAAAACTAAATGATCATAGAGGCTAGGGTGACTGGTTCATAGTCATAACATGGTGTAAGCATGTGCCAAGTCAACCCAAATAAAGCATCAAAGGAGAATACCAATATATTATGCTTTTGTATGCTAAAACAATGCATGATTATTTCAAGGAACATTATTCAATCTCAATTGTTTGAAACAAGTCATGCTATAGCAATAATCACTAAGCATATGGTCAAAGCAACATCTAACATGACATGATAAAGTCTAAGTCACAGTCAAAACAAGCTTCCTTTTGTACCACTATAAGCATTAAACTTTCTACTCTGTTCCAACACCAATCGACTTATTTGAAACAACTCACAAATATAATAATCAATAAAGATCAGAGAGCTTATCTCACCTAACTAAAAATAAGAACTAAAAAGTTCTAAGAAAAAAGAATAAGAAAACTAAAGCTAAACGCAGTGCTAGCAAAAAAGAACACTAACATAACAATAAGAGTGAAAACTAGAGTGTTCTAGGCAATGGAGAACTAGGTGTAACTTCTCCAAAATAGGTATGTTGGGGTACAACCATCTTATTACAGCAAACAAAACAAAATAAAACTAAAAACAAAGACAAAGATGCTTCAAGAACAACACAATAATGCATGAAGCAATAAAAATAAAGTGTCTTGAAAGAAGACTTGAGATTTTTATTGATAAAGAAGGGGATGCCTTGGGCATCCCCAAGTTTTGACGCGTGTACTTCTTGAATATTTCTTGGGGTGACACGGTTGGCATCCCCAAGCTTGTGCTTTTGTCCATACTTCATCTCATAACATCATTCTTCCCCTACACTTGAAAATTTCCTTCATACAAAACTTCACACAATCTTTATTAGCAACATTAGTGTATTAAAGATAATAGGTCTTTGCGTTCAGTTTCAACTAAAGTAAAACTTCCATTAAAACATAATATACTGTATAAACTTATTTTAAAATCTCAATTAATCAAGAAGAACTCAAAAGAAACCAATTAAGAGACAAATGCACATAATGGTAGAAATCTGTCAAAACAGACCAGCAGGTAAAGACCGATTTTTTTGAAAATATTGTGTTGCTCAAATCGAAAAGTGCAAAAATAAAAAAGTTGGATAAATACCAGGGGCATGCACACAAAAAAGTAAATCTCAATTCGACGTACTGGGAATTTTCACGATTTTGACAGTGAAGCACAAAAATCTGTTTCGGGATAGCAACTTTCCCATATCTTACTTCCCTCTCATTAGAGGCTATTCTTGGCATAAAAACCACAAAAAAAGGATACGGAGAGGTTATTATAGAGGCAATAATTTCCAAGACTCAACAAGAGAAAAACTTACTAAAAATAAAAAATTTGGGTTATCTCCCAATAGTTCTTTTCTTTAACGCCTTTCAGCAAGCACAAAAAGCAAGAATCAAGTATTTTCAAATGAAGAAGTATCAACTTCAATTACCTCCTTTATAACAGGGCTTTTGTAACATCCCAATTTCAGCAGCCCTGATCCTTTGTCAAAAAAGGCAAAAATCAGGGGGAACAAAAACTTTTTCTGAATTAAGTGTTGCAATGTTTGCTTACTTAATTGCTTGCGTTCACGCAACTGATTGTGTATTAGGTGATATACTTCTTATCTCAACACTAGTTTACAAAAGGCTACTTCACAAAAGAGAAGTCTTGGATTATCTTACATATTCTCAAATGTTCTGACATTTCAAACTTGAGCCAAGGTGACTTAACAAAAACCAAATATTTCACTAGTGTCCCTTAGAAAAACTATGGAGACTTATATATTATCTCCTTATGTTTTCAAGATAGAACTTCAACTACTCTTACCTCTAGTTCTTCCAAAACCTTTCTCCTAAAACCTTTTCACTCTAACCTTGGTAGAAATACCAAGAGGTACCTACCTTACTTCAAAGCACAACCCCTTCAAAACACCATGCTTACCTCAAGTTAGGCTTGAGGGTGACTTTAGTAGTAGCTTGACAAGTTTGATAAGATGAATTGCCTTGATCTGTGGATTGCCTTGTTTGCTTAGGAACTAGAGTGAGATAATCTAGTAGCTCATCCCTTAGGACCTTGTGTAGGTTTGTGATCATCAATCTCAAACCAAGCATCCAAATCTGGATCTATCCTAAGACATGAAAGTGACCATCTCATCTCCTAACCAGATCAATCTAGGGATAATCCCCTTTGCAGTTTCCTACCCAGTGAAAACCCAATCCAAGCATGGATCCCCTCTATTCAATCTATACCCCAACATCAACCACTTTATGAAGAGGATAAACCCTTGCCACTCTCTCGAATGTTTCCCTCTTGCATACTAGTCAAAATCCACAAATCTGTCAAAATGGCTAAGTCTGGAAATTCTTATCTAGATTCAATCTTTCGAGCTCTACCTTCTCCAACCTATGAGAATTATTGAGAATTTATTTGAACCATATTGTAGTAAATCATTATTACTACCAAATCCCACTCTTGCCTTTGGATTAACCATCTTGTAGTACATCATCAGTATATCGATGATGGTTTTGTAGTCATGATAATAGTCTTTTCTGCAAATCTTATCATCTTGCCTACTTTGGCAAAAGCTCACATATATATGCTACCTCCACTAGACTAACTCTTTGCATGGTTATGATCCACTAAACATGGTATATGAATATACTACTCACTTGTTTCTATTGGAGCTTTGTGCTTCCTAAATCCCCATGGAGGCATCTTGACAACTCTGTTATGGCAGCCTTATTTTCAACAAAGTTTTCCATCAGCCCTAAGCCACCTCAAATACAACCAAGCTCAAATATTGATTCCATTATCATCTATATAAACTTGTCTATCCGTACATCTACCCCTTGTATCAGGGTGAGATATGAGATCACTAATCCAACCATGTTTTGGTGGCATGAAAATAACAAAACCCTAGATTCCCAAAAATATAGTTTCTTCCCATTCCACCAAAATCCTTCAAAACCAAAGTGGACAATGATGTATGAATCAAGTTTACATCATATACTTTGGATATAAAAAATTTCCAAATAATTTCCATAATTATTTGGAACCTAAAACTATTTAAATTCATTATCTTGCAAAATTCTAAAAATCTCTCCTATAAAGGCAAGTTTGTTTTTCTCCAAACCACTTTGCCAACTCAATGCACATTTGAGATATCTCCCTCATACCCTATCTTTCAAACTCAAAAATAAATATTTTTGAGATTCCTTATTATTTCTTTTTGACATTTTTCTTAAATGCGAGAAACAAGAAATAATTCCTTAAAAATACTATCCCATCTCAATAAATTCCAATAAAATTCTCTAATGTGTAATCTGGTATTTAGGACCATATCACATCAGAAACCCATCTTTATAAATGTAAAAATACCACCTTAGCTTCTAGAAACCATTTCTACACTATATGATTAAATGATCTCAAGTGGACCTATAATCTTTGGAAAAATACCAAATAATTCATAGACATATGCAATGACCCTATATACACCCCAGTACCATTTCCCCACATTCCGCAATTTAATTTTTCAAACTTCCTTCATAATCATTGTTTGGATCAATTTTGCCAATAAAGCAAATTCTCAAATCAAAACTCACCAAACCAAAACCAAGCATGGTCAAGCAAGTTCGTATAGCACACCTCACACCCCTGGTCGTGTGGCACTATAGCCCTAGCTACTATAGCATCCTCTCTCCCTTGTCCCATGTGCTTGAAAGAGGATAGAATTTGTGTGGCCCTCAGTGTTACAAAAATATCTCCACCCAGCAGCCCTTGTCCCTCTCTGGTCGTGCATGGCCCCACCACCCCTCTCTCCACCTCCCTCATCGCCCAATACCTAGCCACCTCCTTCCCTTCCACCTCCCCATGGTCTAGGTCCACCATGGACCTCCCCCTTTGGTTTATAAGGCCACAAGCTAGTACACCTCCCCTCCCCTGGCTCATTTGCCTCTATCCTCTCCACACAGAACCCAGATCCCCTCTCCTCCTCCCCTCCTCTGTTTTGCTCGAGAGAAAGAGAACAAGGAGCTTTAGCCCTCCTCAAAGAATCGACCTTAGAACTCTCCTCCTCGCTCCTCCCCTGCTGCATGTCACCCTGCCGTGATGCCCTCATCCTACTCTATCTAACCATGTCTCTCTTTCTGCTCAGGACCACCTCCGCAGCTGCCCAGAGTGCACCGGCGAGATCTCCCTCGGCCACCCGCACGCGATCAAGCTTCCGAGGCGGAAACCCCTGCTGCCACCCATCCTTAGGCTCAGCGAGGAGCACCGTATCGCCCGGGACCCTCCTCGGCCTCTCTCCTCCCCTCAGGTGAGGAAGCTAGGTTTCCACCACCGGCGCTCTTTAGCGAGGAGGACGACGAGCCGTGGTCGTTGATCCTCATTGGATCTAATGGCCCGCGAGGCTCAGTACCCCTATGTGGCCATGGGTCGCTGACTGCCGGGCCTCGCGGCCGGTTTTCAAAAGCCTCAGCGCGCGTGTTCGTGTCACGAGCTGGGCCGGCCCGACGTGGTGCCGGCTGGGTCGTTCGCATCCGGCCCGCGTCCTCCCTGCCCTTTTCCCTTTTCTTTTAAAAAAAAATAGATCTAGAAATTTGATACTCAGTTTAAATCTAAATGAAAATGAAAAATAGCCTAAAAATACTATATCTAAATTTTACCACGTCTCTAAGTGTTTTTGCTAACATGTAGTATCCTTACCTACACAAAATATTGCATAGATAAATCCTAGAAAATAAAATAGCCAACTGTGTTGCTTACACTATTAAATGAATTCATATAGTTTGGTAATTCCAAATGTCATGAACCCAATTTGTGCTAAAAGGTCTTAGCCATACCTTGCATGTCCCACTGGCCCCACATAAAATGACTTCCAAGTTTTCCATTAGTAAAAATAGAAAAACAGGGCATCTATCCCTTTATAAAATTCTCTAGGAAAAACACAAATCTCTTTGACCTAATTTCAACTTTTTGTACATCTACATGACCATACATATGAAAACCCAGAAGACCAAGATTTATTGAGGTTTCTTTCAATTTTGGTGATTTAATCCTTTTTGTTCTTGGGTAATTCACCAATAAATTCATACCTTTAGTTCTGTAAATCCAAAAAGGGTGATTCCAATTTTTATAGAAAGATATTTCAAATTCCTAAAATGTGTAACGGGAACTACATAAGAATCCCTTATAAATTTAATCTGGTGAAAAAGGCAAGAACCATCCAGTATTGTCTTTGGGTATTCCTCAAGGGCATTTTGGTAATTTTTTTAGGTGATTCCAACTCTCGGTGAACCAGTACATCAAATACTATCTAATCAACCAAGGAAATAATTTTTGGAACTCCAGAACAATTCTGGTGAATTATTTCCTAAAACTAGAGTTTTATCTACTACAAAAATCTTTATAAATCAATGGAAATTTAGAAAATAGTGAAACCACTTTTCTTGGATTCATTTTATCAATTCCTATCTGACGGTATCATTTTTACCCAATGTTATCATATAGGACCTGACCTTGCTCTAAAACCCCTTATCTAGCTAGTTTTGGACTATAAATCCTAAATATTAGATCCACAAATGCAACCCAAGCATTTCCCTTGTATCCCCAACAAAATCCTTAGCACCTACTGATCTATAAACTTATTTTGTCCCTTAATTGCTATATGATTTGGTGTTGGTATGCATTGTATTGATTGTGGTGTTGTTTGTTTGCATGTATACTCGATATCGGCGATAGCTGCGATTGTGCGACGTCTAGAAGAAGGAGCCTCAGAGTATTATTGGTTATTATCTATATCGGTTATTGTGGTATTTTAAGAGGAATCCCAGGGGCATATTTCCATATTGCTGATCATCAGGCAAGCCACCTTACTCATAAGCCTTTCCCCTACTGTTTTTACTATGCATGTTTTATCTTCTATATTATATGAAGTGCATTGTTCTATTGCGAAATGTTTTATACCTAGTAGTGGCTTGGCTCCTCCAACTCATTACATGTTTGTACTACTAGTACAATACCTTTGAGGACACCTATTCTCCCCCTAGTAAGGTAGATGGTGTATAATACCATGCCCCTTTGGAAACCCCGTTTTAGCCGAAGCAAAACTATGGGATGGGAAGACCCCGGAAAAAGGCTTACAGAAATGTTTTATGAGAAAACCTTGGTGAGGCTTGGCCTACCAAGTAAATTGGAAAATTATAAAGGTTTTGTTTTTACAAAAAGGTTGGACGAATGTTGGAGGAAAAATGTTTATGAAAACACGTCGGGTTGTGTAGTTTTAATGCTTAAACAATTAACCTGTGCAACCACATTACTCTGGAATGGGACGGGGCTAGGCTGGTAGTTTGTCTAATATGGTATAGGTGCCTCACACTACTATAGGGGCAAACAATCCCTGGAGGGTGGGCTTTCTTCGGACAACGGTCCACGCGTAGCATCGACCGGGAGAACGAATGAAGGGTCTACGGGGCTCCACCTGATAATATGAACCCCTCATTGAAAGCGCAGACCGTCGAGGTCCAAAATGCGCACCGGTTGGCTTGGTAACTATATAGGGTGTCCCGGTTTTGAGGGGATTAACATCATAGGGTAGGAACTTGTATCGGAGCGGGCATCCGGAAGGTCTTAACCGGTTATTCGACCCACGATCGGTGTAGATTAGGGACGGGTAATCGGATGGTGTGGGTATAGTGTACAATCTCTACAGAGTGTAAATCTATTCGAATAGCCGAGTTCTCAGTCATGGACGATTGTGATGGCTGTTGTACGGTGGTGATGGTTTTGTTTTCAAAAGGACTTCGGAAAAGCAATGACTTGAAAATGCTTTGACCATGAGATGGTCGGAAAATGGAGGAAGGAGTTTGGTCATGAGTTGACTGGAAGGAAAAACAAATGGGTGACCCAATCCTAGTGTTTTCTTAAAACTTTTCAAAAAAAATTCCAAAATGTTTTACAAAAGTTTTTCAACAAAGATATAGAGATGTGCTATATCTACAAGAGAAACTAATTTACAAAAGAACTTCTTATGTAGCCATCCTACCATAGCCATATTGCATATCCCTTATTACTGTTCTCTCAAGGTGGTTTGTGAGTACATTCAAAGTACTCACCGGCATTGTCCCTGGATATTTACTTGCCCAGAATTTCAGATGATCGAGAGAAATGATGGAGATGCTGACGTCTATGCGATCTAGGCCATTTTCCCAGTCAGTCTCCTGTAGGTTAAGGCATGGCATGGGCTCTGCGCTTGAAGACTTCTGCTATTTGTATTGTAATCACCATAACGGCCACTTTGTAAGTTCTGTAATCATTACTTTCTGGATTTTGTAATGATAATGGTCGGTTATGCTCACGGCTCACTGATCATGGGAACGTGAATTGTATGCATAACGGGTATTCTCGGACCGTAAATCCGGGGTGCCACAACTTTTCTCAATAGGTACCTTAGGTGAAGGTGATTCAACATGTAAATTACTCTAAGTTGGACCAAAAGTTTTATGAAATTTAATCTCATTAAGGGGTTTTGGTGTAGGCACCTTTGGAACATACGCAATTTTTTTCTCTTTTTCTACAAAAGATTTCTCTCTTTTAAACTTCAGGGAAGAAAAAGTTGAACCTAGAGTTTCCATGGCCTCTTCTAGTTTACCAATCCTAAGAATTTGATCATGGATAATGCTAGCCTCTAAAACAGTGATTATTTTATTGATACTTTCTATTAATTCATTAACTTGGCTAGTGTTATCAAGGATATTTGGCAAACTTTTCTCTAGGGAGCACAGTTATTTTATAACTTCCTCCAAAGTGATTTCAGTTTTAACGACATTAATAGGTGGTACTCCTACCAAACTTTCAATTAAATAGCATGCTTCCAAAGCCGGAGTACCCAGAAAATTACCTCCTGTGAGAGTACCCAGAACATACCTATTCTAACTAGATATGCCAACATAAAAATTTCTATGAAGGATTGTGGTATAATGTTTCTTAGTACATCAATTCTGAGCATTACTTATTCTGTACCAAGCATCTTTCAGACTTTCTCCTCCTTATTGCTTAAAAGAAAGAACCTCTACTTCAGGAATACTCATTTTTTTCAGGATTAAAGTGACCTAACAAAAATAATAGCTAAAGTTGGAACTAATTTTGTGTGTGTTTTTTGATAAAAAAGAAGCAAACCAGTACAACTATTTTTTTGTGTTTTTGATAAAAAGAAGTAAATAAAAGCAAAAGAAAAACAAAGTAAAGAGATTGGTTGTGAGAGACTTCCCTTGCAGAAGCTGTCCTGTATCTCCCCGGCAACGGCACCAGTAAATTGCGCTTGACGGGGAGGAAAGAATAAAGGCCCTCTAGTCCCCGAAACGGTGCCAGAAAATTGCTTGATGGCTCAAATGATGTAGAGATCGTTTGGGAACCCCAAGTGGAAGGTATGATGATCACAACAACAAGTTTCCCTCAGTTATGAAACCAACATTATCGAACCAGTAGGAGAAAGAACCAACTCCCAAGGTGTTGCTCACAACATGGAACCTGCACAACACAACCAAAATACTTTTCCCCAACTTACAGTGAGGTTGTCAAGATCGCCGGTTTTGCTGAAAACAAAGGATTAAACATATAGTGTGGAAGAAAGTAGTTGCTTTGTAGGAATTGCAGAAAGTAAATAGTAGATAGTAGATTGAATATCAGTGGGAAGAATTGGATCGGGGCCCAAAGTTCACTAGAGGTGTTTCTCCATAAGATAAATAACATGTTGGGTGAACAAATTACAGTTGGGAAATTGATAGATTGAGAATGCATAACAATGCATGTACATGTCATGATGATCGCTATGAGATTCGTTTGGGCATTACAACATAATACATAGATTGTCATCCAACTACATCTATGACTAATAATCGACCTTCAGGTTATCATCCGAACCGCCTCTAGTATTAAGTTGCAAGCAACAAATAATTGCATTAAGCAAAGTGTGTAAAGTAAACAATACAATTGCCCCATGGAAAAAGGATTGTTGTTTTCTTCCTAGTAGCAACAAAACATCTATAACCTTAGAAGTTTCTGTCACTCTCCCAGATTACTAGAGGCATGAACCTACTATCGAGCATAAATACTCCCTCTTATAGTCACAAGCAAGTACTTGGCCAGAGTAGCTACTAGCAACATAGAGCATGCAAGATCACAAACAACATAGACATGATAGAATCAATAATCAATCATGACGTAGTACTCAATATCCATCGGATCCCAACAAACACAACATATAGGATTACAAATAGATGATCTTGATCATGATAGACAACTCACAAGATCTAAACATGATAGCACAAAGAGGAAAAACTACCATCTAGCTACTGCTATGGACGCATAGTCCAAGGATGAACTACTCATGCATCACACAGGAGGCTGGCATGGTGATGAAGAAGGCCTCCAGGGTGATCTCCCCTCTCCAGCAGGGTGCCGCGAAGAGCTTCTGATCCCTCAAGATCTAGGGATGATGGTGGCGGCGGTTACAGATTTTTTCGTGGATTTTTGATCGGGTACTTAGGGTTTCTGCCTCGAGGGGCTTATATAGGCGAAGGGGCAATGTCGGTGGCCGCCCAAGGGGCCCGCACCATGCCTAGGCGCGGCCAGGGGTGGGCCTGTGCCTAGGGGTGGTTTGGCCGCCTCGTGGCTCTCCTCTGTCTCCACTTTGGACTCCGTCTTGTGTCAGGAAAAACAGGAACTTCTGCTTTTGTTCCGTCCAATTCCAAAAATATTTCTTTACTAGCTTTTCTAAAACCAAAAATAGCAGAAAACAGGCAAGTGGAATCCTGGCATCTTGTTAATAGGTTAGTTCCAGAAAATGTATAAAAATGCCTCAAAGTGTAGAAAAAACATAAGATAGTTGGTACAAAACAAGCATGGAGTATCAAAAATTATAGATATGTTTACGACGTATGACACGCGCGCCCCCAAATGGCCAAATAGACATCTCCGTCCACCACCAGTCAACGCTACTTGCCATCGAACGAAGCTTCTCCTGGCCTCCCCGACACCACCACCGTGCTCCTGGTGAGTTGCTGGTCCCTATGGACCTTCTTCGTTGCTCCCTCTCGCCCTGGTTTTTCTCCTACACGAGCACCTGCGAGCACCGCCACCGTTTCTCGTCACCGGCAAAGCTCCGGTGACCATTCAAGGGCGGCCCCACCACCACATGGCCGCCTGCGTTGCGCTCTATCCAAAGCTCCTAGCCACGCTTCCAGGCTAGCTCGTAGTCGCCAGATCGAAACACCACCTGAGAGCCTTCTATTGATGACATCAGCATGACGTCATACTGGCGTCATAATCCTTGTTTATTATATTCTAAATGTTTTGTATTGGTTTACTAGAATATAAATAACCCCAGGTGGGCCTAGGTTATCCGCATTTTAATCATTTCCTAAAATGTTTTCTGTAATTAATAAAACATGACATGTGGGACCAAATGGATAAATATTCAATATATTCCAAAATTGTTTAATTGTTTTAAAAATAATTTAAAATAGGTTTAAATTGAGAAAATCATAACTAATTCATATTAAATAATAAAAATATGAATAATATATAAAATTGTTCAGAAAAATGAGATATATCTGTTAGCATCAAATTCATGCATTGTTAAGAAACTTTCAATACAAGTTTAATTAGAAAAACAAAGTAACCCCTCACAGGTGCATCCAGGATTTCTGCGAATTAGGGTTTGTACCTCTTGGAACTTGTTTAAAATGGTCGATCATGCCCTAGGGTTACATTTCAATACTATTTAACTTGTCATACCATCATCCTTGCTTGAGCATTGCATCGATGCCATGTGTTGATTGGTTCCTTTCTTTCCGTTGTTTCGTTCCTCTCCGATAGAATATGATATCAAGATCAAGATCGAAAATCAAGATCAAAACCGTTGAAGCTTGAAGATCAATACTTGACCAACTTTAACCCAGTCAAGTGACAGATGTCTGAAGATATGCTTATTGGTTATCAGCGGGGAAAGGAAAGCATAGCCCCACCATGATTTACTCCTATGATTTTGAAAGTATTTCAATTCTTCCCATGATGCATACGATTCTACTGTGGTCTTTTATCGATAGATAGAGTATTCTATCTGTTTCATAACTCCCTTTGAGCTTATAATACCTGATCCATTGCTCCTAACATAACTAGGTTTGTCTTGTATGCACTGCTGGAGCTTATATCTATGTCCTGCTTAGCCATGCATAGCTGTAAGTGCTGGTACATCAAGATGATGTATCCAATGCAGAGAATCTAGTATGACAGGATAACGTGATGAGATAAGATCAGAGGTGATATGAGATTATAAATGGTAAGTCTTGTATGGGAGGCCACAGTGGGATGTGGTTTTTGTAGTCTCATGCTCGCCACCACTAGGAAACGAGTTCTTGCCTTTGGAACCGAAACGAGCGTACATCTACATGGGGCCTGGACAACCTGACGAGTAACTAACTTGCCTAGTAGATTCCATGAGTCACATAGTTCAGGATTTCGATTCAACATATGCATAGAAACAGTTTTGAAAGATTTGGAGGGTGAAGGTGCATCATAATAGGTAGGGAAGCGTGGACCGGGTTGCTTGGGGTTGATGGCACCCCTGGTAACCCAACCTAGCCTCACATCTCTGGGGACCGGATTCGGGATTTGACACGTTACGGCGGAACCATCCTTAGGGCATGAATCATGGTATCGGAGAAAGAAAGGTAATGGTCGTGTCGAACCACCCTCTGCCGAGCTTCCAAGGAAGATGGCTAAACGTTGGCATTAAGAGTCGGTTGGTACGTGTGGGTAAAGTTGTTCAAACCTATAGGGTTAAATCTTTTCGAAAAGCTGTTTTCACGGTTATGAATGCTTGGTGACCAAATTCTAAGATCATAGAGAGCATTAACCTAATCGTATAACATGGCAAATCAACGTGTGCTTTAGGATGCTTCCTCTTGGGTACGAGGGGGTGATCCTAGTTATGAGATGATGATGACTTGGTGGATATCGAAATAAGATGATCAACTCTCTCGACATGACTCTCTTTTATCCCCTTTTAAAATAATCTGATTAGATGAGCTTCTTCTCCCTCTTATTTTATAAACAAGGATAGCTTTATGCAAAACATCCCCACTAGCCATAAGACTTGCTGAGTACACCCTGTACTCACCCTTGATTTGTTGATACTTTTGTAGCAGAGTAAGTGTTCCTCTGAAGATGAGTTCTGAACTACATCGACACCTAAGAGTATCTTGGGGTTCCCGGCTGGCAGCCTGGAATGTATGGGCTGTGACGTCATCATTATGCTTCAGGCCTCTTAGGACATTTGTTAAGTTTCCTATACTTAATAGCATAATTTTTCCTTCTGTTGTTTGATATTTGTGGTCAGTGACTTATGCTTGTAATAATTTGGTTCTCTACTAAGTTATGAGCTCGCTGTAATAACTTTGTGTCATAGGGTCACTTCTATGTTACCGATTCTTCACTAGATATCCTCGAGATCAAGGTTAAGATTATGTCAGATGGAGGTCTGGGATTTTTTTAGCCCTGATCCTGTGGGTGCCACATTTATTTTCAGTAAGGCCAATGGCCAAGCGATCACTCCACATGTACCTCCATACCCGACGATAAATAAATCTAAGTTCCTATAACTCAGTGTCAAGTCTCAATTTTAATATCTTCTAACTTTATCCGATACTCGGTGTCTCACTATAGCATAATCATCTAAGAACAAATTAGCACCCAATACTCTAGGGCTTCGCTACTCAACGCAACAAAAATTTTGGCTAACGCCGTCTAGCTCAAAGCTTTGACCCGAATAGCTGAATCAGCGTCAGGGCGTCAGGAAAATGAAAGGGTCTCGCATAGGGAAAATACCCTAATTACCATAAAAACCTACAAAAACAAGTACCAACCTTATACAATTATAAGGTACAATATATTTTACATCACTTTCATGTATTATATGTAGGAGCGCAAAGTACTAAGTTACACTTCAAAGTTGAGGTAAAATTCTTCGTCTTCATCCAAACACCTGCGAATGATCCGGATGGCAGGTCTTGGAGCAGTCGCATAATGAGGCTCCATAATAATGTAACTGCCTCTTGGAGGACAAGGCAGTTCCCGAGGTAATCATACAAATCCAGGGTTGGATAGTAAGCATGCACCCAAGGAAGCTCTAATTTGGCACCCGCAATAAGATGTAGCTTGCTGAAGTGGTGAGTCCTATCATCTTGTTGGAATTTCTTCATCTATGCGGCAAGGTCCTAAGGTTAAGGATCCCGTGAAAACAACACATTATAAACCCGAGCCAATGCCTGATGACAACATTCAACAAATTCTTCCACCTCGGACACCCGATCCTAGATGAGGGCCAGCATATAAGCGCGCTTGTGATCAGTCCAAAAGTCAACACTTGTGCCTCGAGAGGCCTATATAAGGGTGTTCATCCGAATATGATGACGTTGGATTTCCTCTACCTCACTTAATCGGATTCTTAAAGGAAAAGATTCAAGGTCATTTTTCCATGACTAAACAAAAAGACTCGGGGGATCTACGAGAGAACTTACAAAGAATTTTCTCGCTCGCCCTGGAGATCTCCTCTAGAAGATACGCTTCATGGTCCAAGGTTTTCTATGTCTTTGACTGGGAAACATTTACCATAGCTTGCACGCCATGAATATCAACCTCCAGTCGCTTTATATGTTGAAATTTTTCCGCATATAGAGGTGGGTCGATGATGCGGGTAATGACATTTTCGGGTGCATAAACACGGATGACGGTGTCTGCGCAACAACTACTTGAGAGGTACCCCAAGGATCGGAGGATCCAAACATCATCTGGAAGAAAGGATAAAGGCAAAAAATCTTAGAATAAACATTGGAAGCAAATAAATGTAGTAAGACAAAAGCGGAAGTGTGACATATACATAAGATTCAAAGGATCATCATGATACACATTTAGAATCGGGCGATAAAAGGATCCTTACAACAAAAGGGTGAAAATAGCAAAATAAACTAAAAACAAAGGGGAAATTCTCACCCAGAGTGCCTACTGCAATTGATGTGCGCCCATGATCAGTGTCGCGAGCACTAGCGGCTAGGGCAGCGCCAAGGGTAGGCGAGGGTGTGCCAGTGGGGGAGGACTCTAGGGGCGACGGCGAAGGGGCTATGGGGTGGTCGGAGGCCACCGGAATGGTGATCTCCGCTCGGTCACTTGCATCGCCTATTGCGTCGCGAGAGCTCATGCCTTCTTAAGTGCAAGTTTGTAATAATCCCCCACCAATTGTTTCATTTTCCATGGGACTTACACCATGAGCATAGATATCATAAAACTATTAGCCCCAAACTCATATTTCATTAACACCAAAAGACACTTAGGGTATAGATTTCCTTTCACAAAAAGAGTTATTCTATAGGACATGAATGGGGCATTCGAAGGGTTTTGATAGTTATGGGACTTGGTGTTATTTGTGTAGTCCTATTGTTAGGATATGACCCTTAGGATGGCCGATCTTTCACGATTCTCAGGAATCCGTGGTGTATTCGAAAGGGGGAAGATGGAGAGGATGAACCCGATGAACTCAACACACGAAGAACACGGCAAACTCACACAAAACATACATGCAAATAGACATTGTTGGCTCGCATCGGTGGCTACCGGTCTAATACAATCATATGGGATCAGTATTGGGCAAGAGAATCTTGACGAGATCTTTATAGATTCATAAGAGCAAACCCAATATGAAGATCTTATCCAAACAAATTCTATTAAGCTAGATCCAAGAGGTTTGTGATACTAGGTGCTCCTCATGAAGGAGCATGCGACTAATTAGATAGAGATCCTCAAGAGGGAGTCTTCTTCTAGCCTAATATCAAGTATAAGTCAAAGAGGTGAGCCCATGGGGATATTTATAGTGCCAGGGGCAAAAGGGTATGTAAAGGGAATATTCTAGCGCATCAAACCCAGATTTTCACACAGAAAGATAATTCCGATGGTAAGTTCGGCGGCGCTGGAATTCTAGCCAAAAATTCTGGCAGCCACCGGTTTCATTCTGGTCTTCGCCAGAACAGGGTGCTGATGGCGTTTCCGGGGTGAAACTGGAAATGGAGGTCCTCCGCTGGATCTAGTGCCAGAATCTGAAGTGTTTCCAGCGAGCATTCTGGTTCATCGAATCTGGCGCTGGTTTTCCCTGGGAGTTCCAACGTGATTTCCGGTTCGTCGGATCTGTCACCGGTTTGAGATGGAGCTTCTAGTTGTGAGCGCTTGCTTCCTTCCCTTGGCGTTTCTTCACATGGTTCATATCTGGGGATGCAAAATGAAGGGGAATTAAGTAGCAAGCCATTCAAAGGCGAGTCAAAGTCACACGATGTGAGGATCGAGTTAACCTTATCATGAGGAATCTTGACTTGAGCTCTAGTCATCGGTCCACTTGGGCGGCTTGGTGGTGAATATGTAGGGACGTCCGTAAGATGGGCTACATTATCTCCCCCTTGGGAAAGAGTCGTGCTCGACTCTTCATCATCTTGATTTTCATTATCTTCATGGAATGGTGAGAGTTCTGCCATGTTGAATGTAGTGCTTATGAGGTACTTGGATGTGGGGATGTCGATCATGTCTGCATTGATATTGATCTTCTTAAATACTTTGAAGGGGCCATATCCTATTGGTTTGATCTTGGAGTGACGCTCATGTGGTAAACGGTCTGCATAAATGGATCCACACGAGGTTACCCTCTTTGAAGATCATCTCCTTCTTGTTCTTGTTGATCCCTAATGCTTGACAAAGAACTTGTTTCTCAATAGTTTCCCTTGTATCCTCATGTAGTTTCTTCATTTCTTGGGCATGCTTGTCGATTTCCATGTTTGTGCGTTCATGAAGGTCTAGTGGAAGCATGTTGAGGGCGGTCATGGGCTCAAAACCATAGACAACCATGAAAGGACTCTTTCTTGCCATAGAGTGCTTGGCGCAGTTGTAGGCAAACTCGTCCTGTGGGATGCACTCTTCCCAATCTTTGAGGTTCTTCTTGATCAATATTCGAAGTAGAGTTCCAAGGATTCGGTTGACGACCTCGGTTTTCCCATCGGTTTGAGGGTGCAAAGTGAACAAGTAGACGCGCTTGACTTCGATCTTTTCCATGAGTGTCTTCAGCGTGTAACTCATGAATTTGATGCCGAGATTGGAGACATTGGTTCTTGGCACACCATGAAGATGAACGATTTCCTGAAAAACAAACTTGCCACACGTGAAGCATCATCGGTCTTATGGCATAGAATGAAAATGTACCATTTAGAAAAGCGATCCACTACTACAAAGATTGAGTCCTAGACATGCTTTGATCTAGGAAATCCTAACACAAAGTCCATTCTTATATCTGACCAGGGTTCATATGGAATAGGCAACGGAATATAAGACCAAATGGGTTAGACTTGGACTTAGCTTGTAAGCATGTTGTGAACCGTTGGACAAGGCGCTCCACGTACCTCTTCATCTTTGGCAAAAAGTAGCGGGTAGCCAACATGTCGTATGTCTTGTCATGCTTGAAGTGACCCATCAAGACTCCACTGTGAGAATCTTGGACTAGAAAAATTTTGATAGACAACTTCGGGTCCAAAGAATGGGTCAGAGGCATACACATTTTTAATGCCATCAAGACCCAAAACATTCACTTCAAGGCACGTGAAGAGGGTGGTGTTTTTTGCGGGAAAGAACATTCGCAACAACATTATCTTTGCACTTCTTGTACTTGACAATGTAGGGAAAGGACTCCATAAATACAACCTACTTCACGTTCCTATTGATCAAATGAGCTTGAACTTTAAGATATTTCAACGATTCATGGTCGCAGTGACGGGGTTCAGTGTAGAAAATCAAAAAATTACTACGCAGGAAACCCTGAATGCCCAAGATCAATCTAATAGTAATGTCGTAACGGAGGAAGACAACAATAACGTACACTTGAAGACCGAGAGAGCGTTACACTCATGTAGAAGCGTGACTGATGTAGTCGTACCCGTCCTAGTCGTCGCACGATGGCCTAGAAACTTAAATAGCCCCACCGAGTTACCACTGACATACATTTCAAGAAAACAACTCCCGACCTCCGATCCTGCCAAGGTTGCGAAAGTAGACCTCCTAGTTGTAATCCCAGCAGAGCAACGGTGTGCCGCATAAGAGAACGCCTTTCCTATACACTCTTAAATTGGGACCGCACACTAGCAGAGGCAACTATAGAGAGAGGGGAGTATTCCAACTAAAGGGAATATATCAATTTACTTTGTGTTGAATCCCACCCATAGGAACCTCCTTATATAGGTGAAGGGAGTGGGGCCCTCCCTCTTAGGTGCCCCATGTGGGACTAAAGGTAAATGAAGAAAGGGGGCAAATTTGTCCCAGCCGGATGGGCCAATTTCTAGCCCAATAGGCAAAAAAGAATAGAAGTGGCAACTAGAGGTTGTGCCTGGCCGGGTGGGCCTTGTCACGGCCACCACCTAACCCTCCTGCGGCATCCTCCATCACGCCTCACGCCTGGCCTCACAGTGCCTCGATGGCCCACCTGCAACCCGTGGTGGGCTGGCGTCTAGAGCCTCGAGGACAAGGCGAGAGCCCCGCCTCGCCTGGCTCGGATGGGCCGGAACCCGCCCCCATGGCCCGTTGCTCGCCACTGCCTCGGTGGCAGTTCTCGCCCCTCCCCCCCCGGCGGCTAATATCTGTCGCCCACGTGGGCCTTAACTATTTTTCCTTTTTTGTTTTTCTGGAATATTACTTTTTAGATCAATTCACTATGGGTATTTGACATAATAAGAGAGTTTCTTTATAAATCATATTTAAATATTATATAGAATTATTAATTCACAATTAATATATAATAAATGTATATTTAAATTCCCATTTACCTGAAACTCCTTTCAGTCATTTTTCCTTATTTCTTTCTCTCTCCGAACAACTTCGGATCTTCCCAGAACACTTTTGGTTTCTCTTTCCTTCTATCTCTTCCGGGCTTCCTTCTTACAGGTATATCTCCACGCGTCACAATGGCCTTAAGAGTGTGTCCCTATGGTTCGGGAATGTCATAGACATGATCTCTATCAATGATCACAAAGGTAGCTGGGATGCACATTTGACCCCTATGACACTAATGATTCTACATCGTTTTGAACCTAATAAAATATGTGTTATGTTACTTCTGTCTCTATGATACTTACATTGTCCGAAATTTGATCATCGACGACTCCATGTCGGGTTCGGTCTTGTTACCTACAATGCTACTTCAAACTCTTACAGGTAAGTGATATACCGTGACCTACTCACATGATGCGCAACATATTTGATATAACTTATCCAAGTGGGCCTAGAGTATACTTGATCACACAGATGTACAAATCCTGCTCTTGACACATACGCCTCAACCGGTTCCTCTGGATACCCAACGACACCCTTATGATCACCTTTTCACAGAATAACATTAAGTTCCATCAAAGTATCATCAGGAGACTGTGAAAAAATATGGTCTCATAGTCTAAGGAACAAGTTACTATGTTTATTACAATGGCAACTGTGAACATTGTGATATGATCATGTTGCAACAATCCACTATCTCATTCTCCAATGAGATAGCTCCATTGTCAATTATGTGCCAAAGCACCAACATGGTCAGGAAACCATTGACCAATGAACTAGTTAAATAGAGGTTACTAGGGACTTGGGTTTGTTTATATGTCACACCTATATCAATGTTTCCTTATTAATATAGTTATAGCATGGTATAAAACTATTATGAACTAATGGAATGTGTTTAATAAACTTCTTTCTTATTTGCCTCTAGGGTACATTTCCTTTAGTCTCCCACTTGCGCTACATTCCAAATAATCTAGTTGCATTGCTGCTAATCATAAACGATATCTCATATGCCTTTATCGATCATGCTGCTCATGGAGGACTTACTTGTCCTAAATATGTTTTACTAGATTCATAAGTTCCTAATTTGCAAATCATTAATGTCACCTATTTGACATTAACCCCATTATCATATAATGTACCTTTAGCATTTTAGTGACAAAGTGATACTTTCATTTTCTATTATATATAATGAGGATCTACCAATCAACTAGATTTTCAAGATGTCATGTATAACTATAAACACACTTAGTCAAAAGTCGAACTTTCTCCAGACCAAAATTATACTTGCTAATTCTGAAGTATCCTTATACTTCTTTATCTTTATAGTTTCAATCCAAGTGCAACCCTTGCAACTTTGATTCTGACCATGCTTCCTTTGCGCTAAACTTAACTCTGATTCAGTGGTTAGCTCAGAAATCATTCTAGAATCTTTGTTCTTTGCAACTAATAACACATGTCTCTTCATGACTAATTTCACGTAATGATCCAATCATTTCTAATACCCAGCACAATGTTCACTAATATGTCAACCACATATTCAAGAACGATGTTTTGCTCCCACTAAAATATATCAACAATATTTAACATTTCAAGATGTCACTCATCTCCCACTCAAATATGTCGAACACATATTAAATGGGGAAAACTCCTTAGCTCCCACTCAATCTAAAACCCTTCTCGATAATATTGGCAAATCCAAAATTCATTGATCTTGCATCAAATCGAGAAATTCTATGACAAGACTTCAACAATTCCTGATTGATCAAAACCTTCCTGTTGTACCAGTTATAACCTCTTTATTCATACTCTTGAAGACTTTGCAGTTTTGAATAGTCCTTTTCGAATTTCCAAATTGGACGTACCTGCTGATTCAATTCAATAGACATTAAGCATTTGTCATAACAGATTTATGACAAATCAACCATTTATTTCTTCCTTTTAAGTTTCAATTCCATCATTTCAACTTTCAAGTTTAGTGGGAAGGATTAAGTAATCCCCATTATTTAATGAGATCAAGTAACTCTTTACTTCAAATATTACGTAATTCGGGATTTCATGACTCTTAGTCATTTCTTGTACTTAGGTCCATCATGCTTTCTTTGTAGTTCGTAGGTATGCCTTATTCCAATAATAAGTCAAGTGAATCAAGAATGAAATTCTTCAAAGGGTGGAATAAAATCTTGAATCCTACCTTCATAAGGTATTAGCTGAAACATTTATGATCACATCATTATGGTTTCCGTATATTTGTAAAGTTTGTTCACAGTACATATTCCATTTTACATTCTTAACAACTCAGAGATAAGGTCAAACCTTTGCTTACACTTATGCCCTTCCACTAACACTTCTATGAGAAAACCTTTCTCAAATAAGTACCCCACTAAGACAATACGAACTTTGTCCTCTTCGGGTATTGGTTTTGAATTTTCATTCATAGTATTACTATGAACGCACTACAAATTCTTACAATTCGCAACAATCTCGAACGTTCAAAATCTGTAGAAACTCGAGCTTGACATATCTCATATGTTGTTGTTTCCGTGAATATTTAGATGTTCCTTATGTTTCATTAAGTATTTACTATTTCAATCTATAACTCTACTATCTAATGTTAATCCCACTGGAATTTATTTCAGACCATATGTATCTTATAAATCATGATAATGCTGCTTTAGACCTAGCAAAACTGTTTGATTAGTCCAATCACCATAATTTGTGAAACTATTTTTCACAATTCTTTATATGCTATATTACCATTAACTTGAATTCAAAGTCAATTGGATCAAATCGCTAAGACTTTGACATTCCTTTTAATTCTATATCTAACTTGATTCTGAAAACCTTTGAATGATTCATAATGTTTTAGATTCATGTTTAGATATCTCTTGGCAATTGTTCATTCTTTATAAATGCTTTATTATCATATAGATCAAGGACTAGAATGTAACACTATGGTTCTGAAAAGAACATAGCTTCTATGTGACACGCCAATCCCCGGATCAGTTCATTGGCGCACAATATAATAAAGATGAATAACATAGAAAAATATCCGTGTATCATAAATAATGAAGGATCCAGAGTAATAATCTATTACAATAAAGATTAGCTCTAGGCTAGCTCAACTTATTCAAGTAGCAACAAAAATAATAACTCCTCCATTCTTCAAATTTCCCACAAGTGAACAAGTGCTGAGTGGAGTACCGCAACTTGATCGATCACTCAGAATCTGAACAACCTGAAACATGAAACGTAGCAGCCCTGAAGGGCCAATACATGAAATGTATGGCAATTAGAGCTATTAAAAGATACAATAAGCCTAGCGTCTACATGCTTATATGGCTAGTGGATTTGTTGTTATCTTGCATTTGCAAATATCTTTGTCCTACTTTCATAAACAGTTTTTTATTTTCTTTGAAAATATCCCAAATAGATTAACCCATCAACATGAAAGAAATTAAGAAATTAGAATGAGCGAGAAACATGTCATGAAATCAGTATCAAGCAACTCAGATGTCCATAACCGGGGACAAGGCTAATCGATTAGATTATACTCCCTATAGGGGTTAGTACACTTTACCCATGTGACTTGGCCAGCCCAGCTTGTACAACCACTCTCATATTGGGTGATGATAGGGAGAGGTCCAAGAAGGGACCGTTCGGGAAGTATCTCCCTAAACCCGACACGCACCGTACCAACCTACCCAAATTCTACATCTCTGGATATGTGGGTTCGAGTTTCCACAACTTACTAAGTCCAAACAATCGCCCATTTCATTATTGGTACATGGTTGTACACGTAAGCTACCAAATAAAGAAACCAATCATTTTCTCTTGATACCTGGGTGGCTCTCCGCAATGATACCACCAAAAAATGTTAATCCCATCACACCCAGGAGGTTCATTGATTAAGTTGTTTTTAGTTTTCGCAAACCAAACTTTTAGAAACCACTTTCAGTGATGTAACCTAGCCCTCATCCATCATAGCATGGCTAATCACATCTACCAATGGTGGCTTAACTACAAGAGATCCCTACCATATAATAGGATATAGCATAGAGATAGTAGTTCCTATCATGCATCTACAAAATACACCACAATTCATTGAAAATAGTAGGACAATAATCATGAACAATTATCATCTATTTGCCTTGGCTGCAGCGGTCGAATGAACAATGCTCACACAAGAAAACATTGTACTTGTCACATTCTACACTGCACAATGGCAACACATAATCAATACAAACACAACCATAGATAAATGCACAAATGTATGCATGGATTCTTAATGAAAGTTTCAGTAGCATAAGGGTGTTCTCTGTTGTTTATCACTACTAATGATATGCATGAAAGAATTTTGATGCATTGGAAAACATTTGATAAGAAATAGTGATCCCAATAATGGGTTTTAAGGCAAGATAATAATCCCATGTTGTCTACTGAGTTTTAAAATCTGGGATAAATACCTACTGTATGGGCAAGTTAATTTGTGACCAGGGCCAACTGAATCACCTAAAAAGGACTGACAGAACTTTTTGTATAATTAAAATACTCCAAAAACCCTTTTAATTGTGTCTGCAAAATTAAGTACTGTAAGGCTATCATTTTAATTCGTAAGAAGATTTTATAGGTTTTTTTTAATCCGTAGACATATTATTTGTAATTTTCTAAGAATAATTAATTTACTATGATTTTATTACTCTAAATAGGCTACTAATCTATTTAAATAATCACGGCAAAATCTTGCTGAAAAAGTCTGAACTAACAGCACAAAAATGTTCTACGTGAAAATATGAATCCAACGGTATATCATTTGTAATTTTTGGACCTGTAGATTAATTTCTATAAATTTTACAAATTTATTTCATTTTCTGCAATTTTACAATTAATCTTTAAGCGGAAAAAGGGCAACGGGTCGTTGCTAACGTGGCGCTGACGTGCAGGTTTGACTAGTCAGCGGTTAACGTCGGAGCAGGACTCGGCGGCGACTGTGATGACAGGCGGGCCCCACCTGTCGGTCAGCGTGGGGTGGGACAAGTAATGGGTCAGGCATGTCGCGTGCGGTCAGGCGCTATCCGTCGCGTGGATGGATCGCGTGGTGGCGCTGGCAGGCCCTGGGTGGGCTAGCCGTCTGGGCCAGGGCGATGCGCGCGTTTTTTTTCTTTTTTTTGATTTCCTGACTTCACTGTTAACTGATTTTTTTGCAGGTGTAAACCGTCTGTCTGAAAAATCTGGACTCAAACTTTTCTGTATTTTCAAAAGGCCATCACTTTTGATATGCTCCTCCAAATGAGGTGATTCAAATTTCTACAGGTTCGTGTTAGAACCTTCTATGCACCTATGCATCCCAAATGACCATGATGTGCCATTTTAACAGATACAAGGTGAAAACCCATGTTATTCATCTATATATGATGGGCAAGCGTTTATGTGGTGTTTTGACAAAAGTTTTCAAAACTAAATTTTTGCAAAGATGATTATGATAAAATAACATGTATGATATGCAGTACCAATTCTAAAAATTGGAATATGACAAGACTAACCCCCTTAAGATTAATCTCGTCCTCGATATTCGGCGTGGATAGCAAATAGGTGTGGGTGGTCCTCTTGGAGGTCATCCTCTCGTTCCCAAGTGGCTTCCTGTTCGGTGTTATGACTCCATTGCACCTTTCAAAATCTGATTGTCTTGATACGGGTAAACCTCTCCACTATCTCTAATATCTTGACCGATTTCTCCTCATATGTCAAGTCACTTTCTAGCTGAACCTCTTCTAGTGGCACAGTGTCTCTCAACGGTGTATCCACCATATTCGGATGGCACTTCTTTAGCTGGGACACATGGAACACGTCATGAACAGCGGATAGAGCCTCTGGCACCTCCAACTGATATGCAACTTCTCCCTTGCGTGATAAGACACGGTATGGTCCTATAAACCGAGGTGCCAGCTTACCCTTCATTCCAAATCTCTTCATCCCACACAGTGGTGATACTCTGAGGTATGTTGTATCTCCGATCTCATACAACACTTCCTTGCGCTTGGCATTAGCGTAGATCTTCTGTATTTATTGTGCTACCTTCAGACTGTCCCTAATCAAAGTGACCTTATCCTCGGCGTCCTTTATCAAATCAGGCCCAAATAGCTGACACTCTCCTACTCCATCCCATATAAATGGTGTCCGACACCTTTTCCCATATAGCACATCAAAGGGTGACGTCTTGATGCTGGTTTGGTAGTTGTTGTTTTAGGAAAACTCGGCATAGGGCAAATTCTCATCCAAATTAGAGGCAAGAGACAGAGCGCAAGATCTCAACATATCTTCCAAAATCTGATTCACCCTCTCTGTCTGTCCATATGTCTGAGGGTGGAATGATGTACTAAACTCCAGCCTAGTTCCCAACGACTCATGCAGCTGGCGCAAAAAGTGTGATGTAATTGGGTGCCTCTATCCGATACAATGTTCTTGGGAACTCCATGTAGACACACAATCATGTCCATATAAATCTTGGCTAACCTTGCACTTGTGGAGGTGGTATTCACTGGTATAAAGTGGGCTACCTTGGTTAAATGATCGACCACTACCCAAATAGAGTCATATCCAGATCTGGTACTAGGCAATCCTGTGATAAAATCCATTCCCACTATATCCCACTTCCAATCCGGAACAGGGAATGGCTATAGAAATCCTGCTAGCTTCTGGTATTCCGCCTTCACTTTGCTGCATACATCACATAAGGCAATACACTCGGCGATATCTCCCTTCATGTTGTTCCACCAAAATTTGTCGTTCAAATCCATATACATATTTGTATTACCCGGATGTATGGAATATGGTGAGTCATGAACCACCTGAAGAATTAGTTTCCTTATCTCCGGATCGTTGGGAACACACAAACGATCTCCATACCACAAGGTTTCTTTCTCATCCTAGCGGAATTCCTTTGCTCGATCCTGCTTGATCTTTTCCTTTATCACCTCTATCTCCTTTTCTTCTACTTGAGATTTCCTGATCATGTCTTGTGGCATTGGTTGGACTTCCATTGCTGCCAAATATCCCTCGGACACTACTTGTATTCTAAGATCCCTAAATTGCTCACACAAATCCTCGGGTAATTCTCCCACAATCAATCCATTCGCACAAACCTTTCTACTTAGAGCATCCGCTACCACATTGGCTTTTCCTGGGTGATATTGCAGATTCAGATCGTAGTCCTTAATAAGGTCCAATCATCTCCTTTGCCTCATGTTCAGTTCCTTCTATGTGAATATGTACTTCAAGCTCTTGTGGTCAGTGTACACATCGCAGTGTTTTCTCATCACATAGTGCCTTCATACCTTGAGTGTATGTACAACCGACGCTAATTCCAAGTCATGCGTGGGGTAGTTCCTGTCATGGTGTTTAAGTTGGCGCGAGGCATAAGACACCAATCTCACATCTTGCATCAACACACTTCCAAGTACCTTCCAAGATGCATCACAATACACTTGGAAATCTTTCTGAAGATCAGGTAAACATAAGACATGTGCGGTCACTAGGCGACGCTTAAGTTCCTGAAAACTAGCTTCAGACACCTCGGTCCACTCAAACTTCTTCTCCATTTTCAGTAGTTCCATCATTGGCTTCACGATCTTGGAGAAATTCTCTATGAACCTCATGTAGTATCCAACAAGTCACAAAAAGCTCCGAATATCGCCCATATTCTTGGGCGCTTCCCATTCAGTAACTGACAAAACTTTTCTTGGGTCAATAGCAACTCCTTCTCCTGAAACTAAGTGTCCAAGAAATCCAATTGTGTTCAACCAAAACTTGCACTTGCTGAATTTGGCATACAACTTATGTTCCCTCAGCTTCTCCATAATCAGTCGTAGATGTCTCTCATGTTCAGCATTATCCTTGGAATATATTAGTATGTCATCGATGAACACCGCCAGGAACTTATCCAAGTACCCCATATACACCTTGTTCATCATGGTCATGAAATATGCCGGAGCATTTGTTAGTCCAAAAGACATGACCGTATACTCATAAACCATACCTAGTGGTAAAAGAAGTCTTGGGAATGTCTTCCTCCCGGATCTTCAATTGGACATAGCCTGATCTCAGATTAATTTTGCTAAACACCTTTGGTCCTTCCAATTGATCAAACAAATCATTTATGTTCGCCAGGGGGTATTTGTTCTTGATAGTCACTTCATTCAGAGAGCGATAGTCCACCACTAACCTCTTGCTACTGTCCTTCTTCTCCACAAATAGAACATGTGCACCCCATGACAACGAACTGGGCTGAATAAATCCCTTGTCCAACTCCTCTCTGAGTTGTTTCTTTAATTCCTCCAGCTCATCTACATCCATCTTGTATGGCCTCTTTGCTATAAGTCATGTTCCCGGCATCAAGTCGATGAGAAACTCCACATCTCTGTCAGGTGGCATCCCTGGTAGCTCCTCCGGAAACACGTTGGGGTAATCCCTTATTACAGGCACCGTATCCATGCTAACCCCGTTAAGAGAATTTAACAGACACCTTCCCAGTCATATCGACGACTTGAACCTAATCCTCTTTCCATCCGGGGTTTTGAGAAAAACCGCTCGCTATGCACAATCTATGTGTCCCTCATGCATAGACATCCAATCCATGCCTAGTATTACATCTAGACCTTGTGACTCCAATATTACCAGATGTGCAATGAAATTTTGTGCTCCAATCCTCATAGTTAAGTCGTGGCATCCCGCACTAGCTATCATTTCCCCTCAAGGTGAGATCACTCTAATAGACCCTTTTAGATACTCTGTAGGTAACTTATACTTATCCACAAATTCCCTTGATATGAATGAATGCGATGCAACAGTATCAAAAAGAATAAGTCTAGGGTGGGTGTTGATTGGAAAATTACCAACCACAAGTTCTGGCTCATCTGGGATCTCCTCCACATTCATGTGGTTCATTGTGGACTTCTGGTTGGCGCCTGGCTTTAGTACCTTCTTCTCTGGGCAGTTGTCTGCATAATGTCCTTTATGGTTGCACTTGAAGCATATCAGTTCACTCAGGTCCTTCTTCACATAGTGGCGATCACGGTTGCGGTCATGTCCATTTTGTCCTCCAAAATGATAAGTGTGTCCTCCCTTGTGGCTGTGGCGGCTGCTCTTGTGACTTTCATGGCGATGTCCATTGCTCCCATGGCTGTTGTGGTCATGGCTTCCATGGTGCCCATAGTCACTTCCTCCATTCTTGGATTATCCATCATAATAAGTGCGAGACTTGTGGTGAGAGCCAGAGTGGTGGTTGTTGTGTTTTCTCTTGCGGTTTTCCACCTGTTTATGCTTCCCCTCAAAAATTTTGTCCTTGTCCATAAGCTCCTAGAAATTGGGGCAGCAGACCAAAGACAACTGCAGCAAGATCTCATCACTAAGGACATCCAGGAACCTCTCTCTCCTTTTGGCGTCATTGTCAACATCCTTAGGGGCATAACGCGACAGGTTGTTGAACTCCTCTATGTATTCTGCCACAGTGCGGTTGGTTTAGCGCAAGTTGTGGAAATCCTTCCTCTTTAGACTCAGAACCCCTAAAGAGACATGGTTGGTTTTCAAACCCTCCTCAAACATGGCCTAGGTAACTATGTCCAGCGGGTGGGTGATCTGGAAAGTACCCCACCACGAAGCAGCTGGTCCCTCCAGTAGGTGAGCATCAAACCTCACCTTTTCAGCATCTGTGCATCCAATAGTTACCACATCCTTGTTCACTGAATGTAACCAGTCAAGAGCAACCATTGGTTTAGGTGCAGTAGAGAACTTTGGTGGCCTTAGCCTCAGAAACCTTGCAAGTGCATCACCCTGAGGCTAGTTGTTCCCGTTATTGTTCTGGGCAGCCATGAATTGAGTCATCACCTGTTCTAGCTGTGTCTGGGCTGCTATCAGCTACTCCATCTCAGTGGGTTGACGACGAGGTGTCATATGCGGTTCAGCACAGGTAAGTTTATAAAGAGCATCTACAAAATAAAATTGTACCCATGCATTATGATCATACAACAACAAGCAAGCGTGAGCAACCACACACAAGCATCACATCAGCAAACCAGCAATCATGCACTGTTCTAGGGGTTATCCTAGCAGTATACATATACTAAAATAGATTTAGAGGCATTAACAACAGTTACAAACACAAACAGGCCATCAAAAGCATAAAATAGAAAATCTGCCAGAACAGTCCAGTACCATTCACGAATTTTTCTGTCTGACTTATACTCGTCAGAAAATTTAGCTGTTGTTTTTAATTATAGTATAGAAAGTTTCGCACCAAACCGTATTTTTTCAGATTTACCCAAAAAACATGAAAAACCATACAGTACAGCAGGTTCAGCAGAAAACTACAGCAGCAATATGATGAATATTAACCAAAACTTTGCCCAAACTGATTTATAAAATCGCACAAATAGTCCTGAAACTTTAGAGTACAGAAGATAACATCCCTAACACTTTAAACTAACAGCAACGAAATTTTTCATTGATGGAGGCTTTAAAACTAACGAAGTATCCTAACAAAGACTAATTGGTGGCCATCTAACTACTTCATGAAGAGGTTGCAGTAGGTCCTTGAATTCATGTGTTGGTGCATCAGTTCACGAACCATCCATGACAGTGGCATATACACCTCTCCTGAATCCTCGCTTGAGACCTCAATATCCACCTCTTCTAGATCCTCTGCTGCAATAGCAACTGCTTCATCTCTTCCACCATCATTGCCTCCATCCTCATCATCATATTCAACCTCATCTCCGTCATTGTTCCCTCCGTCATCATCATCATCATTGCCATCATATCCATTGTTTTCATCATCAGGTGGTGGATTCAACTATGCTTGGCGAGTGGCGATTTGAGCTGCCATATCAACGATGGTTTGATCCCTTTCCATCAACACTTGGTTCCTCTCTTTGACAGTCCCTTGCAGATGCTCTATGGCCTGATCCTTCTCTTGAACGGCTCCATTCAGCTGCGCTATGGTCTCATCCTTCTCCTGGACGGCTTCATTTAGCTACTCTATGGTCTCATCCCTGACAATAAGCGCTTACTCCATGACATTCACGACGGTGTGCAAGGTATCAATTTCCTGTCCTTGAACCACTAGACCATTGCCGGCAAGATCAGCTATCCCCTTTATCTGCATCACCTTTTGAGCTAGAACTCCATTCACCATCTCCATGTCCTATATGTGCTTCTCGAAGGACGGCATGTTGTTCCTATTGCCCGGGGTGACCACAACGTTCCCATTCTCATCACGCCTTCCGAACTCACGGAAGGGAGGGTCTATTGGCAGTAGGTGCCGATGAAGGTGGCACTAGCACGACAAGGCTTCATGTATAGTCAAGTCTACTCCAAGCTCCTAGTTGCAGTACCGCTTGGTGTAGACCAGATGCCCAGGGTTTGGCATGGCAGGATCTCTAGAGATGATAGTGGTAATCTCCCAGGTGTCCTCTCCATACCCATAGGTGTATAACCTCCTTCCTTTGAACATAGGCAGCGGCATGCCCAATGACTATGAGAGCTCGCCAAACTATATTGCGAAGGTCCTTAGTGAGCGGATCCCAGCTTACTCAGTCCTGGTGAGTCTCCCATCTATAAATAAAAGTGAAAAGTGTGAGAACAACAAATGATAAGAGTTTACGAGAATGAAAGTCATAAGGATGAAAGACAGAGTTAATATAAACTTTAGTAATTCTATGGCTTCCTATTCCAAACCTAGTTCAAGATTCTACAGTCGACACACGTGTAACATCCCAAAAATATTAATCAAGGTTATCAATTCCAATCACCCAAATTTAGGGTTAACAAAAACTTTTGTGAATTAAAATCATTATGAATGCATGTGTGTATGTGATGAATGCATGAATGCTTAAATGGACTTGTTTGATTGTTGTGAATGGCAGGATTGGTTTATATATGAAAACAACATCATCTAAATCATTTCCATGCAGAATCAAATCAATAGAAATTAAAAAACAAACAAAATAAGCAAATGGTCATTTTTGCCAATCTTGCTCACTAGACCACTTTGAGTGTTTCTAGTCCAAGATTTCAAACAGAAACAAATCCAATTCTTTTCACCCCTTGCTAGACCAAGTAAGAGTGAACCCAATTCCACCTTGCAAACCCACAAAAACATTTGGCAAACCTATTCAAATAATAATTGAAAATTGAATCTAGTTCATATGGGAAGATCATCATTTCTCAAAACCTAAACAAACCAGGGCACCTTGACAAATCCAATCAACTAGAGACTACCTACTATGTGACCATTGCCTCCACCAAGTTTCAACCAAAAATTCAAATTTTAATTTCTTTCGGCCATTTAATCAAACACTTGGAGATAGAAAATCAATTTGGCCAAACTTCACTGTTTTGAGCAGTGATCACCCCAACCATTGTTCACCATTGATCATCCCTATCTCCCACAGTGCCAACCAATGCCTTGACCCCACCTATCCCCTACCTAATGCGCCATGTCGTGCCAACCCGAGAGCAAACCTGCCAGCCGACCATGGCTAGCTAGCCAGAGCAAGCGCCGTGCCTAGCCACCGTGTCCAGGAAGCATGCCACCGTCCACCGCCACCCTCTGTCCAGCCCTCGACCCTTGCCAGGCACTGAACCATAGAGAACGAACGCGCCCATTTCTCTGCGACCATATCTAGAGCGCGCCAGAGCGCCGCGCTCGACACGCTCGCACAGATTGCGCCCCATCTTCGCCACTCGTGCTTGTGATCACCACCGTCCCAGGAACCTCCCAGACAACCCCCTTCACCACCGCGCGACCTGTAGCCACTATGCGCTATAAAAACTGCCGTTGGTGCCGCTCCGAGCGTCGACGCGTTCCGACCGAATCGCACTACCCCTTGCCATGCCATCAGGCCGTTGAGCTTCGCCAGAAGACCTCGCACCTCCCCCTAGCCTCAGTCATGTCATTAGCTCAATGTAACTCCGACCCCAACGAGCTCTGCCCGCACCCTTCGGTTACCTCATCATAGTATAAATAGAGGTCTTCCACATTCGACTTCACACCATTCCACTCCCCACCTCTCACTGGTCGTGCCCACTTCTTCTCGGAGCAAGGAGAGCGCAGCATTGCCAGAATTTCACCGGAGCCTGCCGCTGTTGAAGGAGAAGGGCGTCATTGATTGGAGTCACCCCAGGAGAAGCCGCCAGTACCAGGAGAATCGTCGTCGTTGTTCGCCCCCATCGCCGACCATCGCCTGAGCCCCGGTGAGACGCCATAGACCCCCACTGGCCGCTCTAGGGTTCGATCCCATCGAGTTTCTATTCGACGAGGATGATGACCCTCAGCCGTTGAACTCACATCTAATCCTACGGCCATAGTTAGCCCGTACCCCTTCGCACCCCTGTCCCACTGACGTGTGGGGACAACCACTTAACCATCCCCCGCGCATGTTGTGCGCAGTGGGCCGGCCCAGTTAGAATTCCTGCACGACCTAGTTAGTTTTAAATTAGGTTTATCTATTTAGTTTCAAACCTAGTTCTCGCAGTAGATTCAAAAATAATTTCAGAGAATTTTCACTAAACCAAATTGCTTGAAACCAATTTTGTTAGAAAGATATAGAAATTCTTAATGCAAGCCCGTTGGATTCAAACCATTTTGAATTATAGTTCACCTATAGTAAAAATAAGAAGGCAGAGACTTTTCTGCATTCAAACACATTTTTCAAAATTTAACCATAAAAGCTTTTGAGTTGATTCCAACTCTCAAAAATCACATTTGATAAGACCTTTCTAAATATATAAAAATATCTAGGTTTACTTGCAGTAATAATGGACAAGTAATAAAAGAATGCAACATAGGCATTTCTAGTCACTTTAATTAATTAAAATAAAAGGGTTAAACCTTATTAAATTGTGATACCACTTTAAATCACATTCCCAAGTACTGAAATATGTGGTGATGACATGTGTCAACATGATCCCATATTTTATTTAGAGAATATTAAATCTTAAGTAGTTTTTCAATGATTAGAAATTAATTTTCTAAAATAAAATAAATAAAACTATTGCCTTAATTCTTGTGATGATGCCATCCCAAGTATCCCATCCCAAGTATGTAGCAGGGCTAAGCATGCTACAACTACAATGTTTTCACTAAGGAAGATATAAGGATATCCTAATAGGATATAGCATAGCATAGAAATATAGTAGTCCTATCATGCATGCTACAAAAATCCACTAAGTGTAATGAAAATAGTAGGACATGGATGATAGGGTCACTTGCCTTAGTAGTTGGTGGTGTTGGTACACTCTTCGCAATAACACACTTGACAATCAACACAATCTATCAAGCAAAACAACCAAGACAAAACATACACAAGATCAACACTAATGGCAACACAAAAATCATGCAAAGTATGGAACCATGCAAGATGGCAATTTTTATTATACAAATTTTTATAACAAGGTTCTGAACATTACTAAGTGATTTATGGACATTTTATATTTTCAAGAATACAAATGCAACCATTTGTGCAATTGTAGCAATTAGCAACATTTTCTAACAATTGGAAAGGCCATTCTCACTAAATAATTGCCACGGTCTTATTTATACTAAAATAAAATTATATTTTGGCTAAACTAGCAGAACTGTCTAAACTAGCAGAACTGAAGAAGCAACTGGATTCCATGTTGGAAATTGGATTGATTCAACCAAGTGCGTCACCATGGAGATCACCTTTCTTATTTGTGGACAAGAAAGATGGAGGTAACCGTTTGTGTACGGATTATCGGAAGTTGAACGATGTCACTATCAAGAACAAATACCCATTGCCCAAGGTAGAAGATTTGTTTGATCAGTTGACCGGTGCCAAAGTGTTTTCTAAGATTGATCTTAGAACAGACTATCATCAACTCAAGATTCGTGCAGGGGATATTCGAAAGACTGCCTTTCCCACCAGATATGTATTATACGAGTATACCATCATGTCTTTTGGATTAACCAATGCCCTGCTTATTTCATGAATCTCATGAATAAGATTTTTATGGACTTCCTGGATAAGTTTGTCGTTGTTTTCATCGATGACATTCTGATTTATTCCAAATCGGAAGAAGAACATGAGCTACACCTAAGGACCATTCTTGGAACCCTTAGAGAGCATCAGTTGTATGCCAAGTTTAGCAAATGTGAATTCTGGTTACAGGAGGTAGGATTCCTCGGCCACATTGTATCAGCCGGAGGAATTGCCGCTGACCCTGCAAAAGTGAAAGATCTCGAAGATTGGCAAGCCCCAACCACTTAAACCCAAGTTTGTGCATTTCTCGAATTGGCGGGATATTACCGCAAGTTCGTAGAAGGATTCTCGAGTATCGCCGGACCCATGACCCAATTGCTGAAGAAGGACAAGAATTTTGAATGGACCGACAAATGTGGAGCGAGTTTTCAAGAACTCAAGAGGAGATTGATTTCAGCCCCAATCTTAATCATGCTGGATATCACAAAGCCCTTTGATGTGTATTGTGATGCATCCAAGATCGGTCTCGGATGTGTGCTAATGCAAGAAGGCAAAGTTATATCTTATCTATCTCGACAACTGAAATAACATGAGAAGAATTACCCAACCCATGACCTCAAACTCACAGCCATAGTTCTAGCCCTGAAGACATGGAGGCACTACCTGATGGGAAACCGTTGTGAGATCTATTCGAATCACAAGAGCCCAAAGTATATATTCACTCAGAAGGAGCTGAATATGAGACAGAGAATATGGATTGAGCTAATCAAGGATTACGATCTGGACATTCACTATCACCCTGGTAAAGCCAACGTGGTAGCGGATGCCCTTAGGAGATTGCCGTGCCGCTTGAACTCCATGATTTTGAAGGAGCAACCAAGCTTGCACAAAGAGATGGAAGATTTTTGAATGGAATTTGTAAGTGAAGGATTTTTGGCTAGCATAGAACTTCAACCCACTTTGATCAGCCAGATCAAAGAGGCACAGAAAGGAAATGCTAGTATCGACGGAATCAAGCGTCGTATTGGTACAGGCAAAGTACTCTGATTCACCAAAGACGAATAATGATTTTTGTGGTACAAAGGACGCCTTTGTGTACCAGCAGATTCTGAGTTGAAAGAAGTTATTCTGAAGGAAGCTTATGATACTCTTTATTCTATCCACCCCAGAGGAACTAAGATGTATCAAGATTTGAAAGAGCAATTTTGGTGGCATAAGATGAAGAGAGAAATCGGAAGCTATATCGCCAAGTATGATATATGTCAGAGAGTCAAGGCGGGACATCAAAGACCCGCAGGATTGTTGCAACCATTGCAGATTCCAGAATGGAAATGGGATTCCGTTGGAATGGACTTTATCATCAGATTGCCTACTTCTAGTAGGGGAAATGACTCTATCTGGGTCATAGTTGACAGGTTGTCCAAAGTCGCCCATTTATTACCCGTCAAGACCACATATCAGAGTTCGAAGCTAGCGGAGTTATACATCGCTAGAATCGTCAGTTTGCATGGAGTCCCTAAGAACATCGTATCGGATCGAGGAACTCAGTTTACCTCGAGATTCTGGAAGAAAGTCCAAGAAGGTTTAGGAACCAGCCTAGATTTTAGCACCGCGTATCACCCTCAGACCGATGGACAAACGGAGTGAGTAAATCAAATACTCGAAGATATGCTAAGAGCATGTGTGTTAGAATATGGATCTAAGTGGGAAGACTGTCTGCCGTTTGCAGATTTTTCATACAAAAATAGTTATCAAGCTAGTTTGCAAATGGCCCCATTTGAATTTATGTATGGAAGAAAGTGTTGCACCCCTTTGAACTGGTTGGAAGTAGGAAAGAGTCAGATTTTCGGACCCGATATCCTACGAGAAGCAGAAGAGAAGGTTCGCAAGATTCATGAGCACCTCAAGACAAATTGCATGTAAGAGTTACGCCGACAAGAGACGTCGAGACCTCACCTTCAACATAGGAGATTTTGTGTATCTGAAAGTGTCGCCATTGAAAGGAATGCAGCATTTCCAACTCAAGGGAAAGTTAGCCCCCAGATATATCGGCCCCTTCAAGATTCTGAACCGTCGAGGAGAAGTGTCGTATCAATTGGAACTACCCGAAGAGATGTCAGCCGTGCACAATGTGTTCCATATCTCATTACTTCGCAAGTGCCTCGAAGTTCCAGAGAAGACTGAAGTGTTCAAGAATATTGATCACCAGACCATAGAGATCAACATTGACCTGACCTATCCCGAAGTACCCATCCGTATTTTGGAAGAAGCTTTCAGAACTACCAGAACCCGGAGCATCAAGTTTCTCAAGATTTAGTGGAGCAACCACACAGAAGAGGAAGCTACCTAGGAGCGCGAAGATCACATCAGGACGAAGTTTCCCGATCTCTTCAAATCCTAGGTAATCTTTTCGTCCTTTTTCAAATCTCGAGACGACATTTTGTTTTTGGGGGGAAGGTTTGTAACATCCCAAAAATATTAAACTAGAATCATCAAACTCTAATCACCAAATTTAGGGTTAACAAAAACTTTTCCAATTAAAATATGAAAGCATTCATATGTGTATGTATCAAAATTTGGATTCTTTTGAATTGCCATGGTTCTGTGTTTCTTTGCTTGTAAAATGATTCTTAGGTGAAATAGACATCATCTAAAAAATCCCCAAACTTTTCCCAAAGAAAAACAAATCAAAACAAACAAATTAAGTGAATGGTCACATTGGCCAATTTAACTCCCATGCCTACTTTGGCTATCTCGAACTTTCAGAACTTAACAAAAACATGTATGGATCTTTGCACCCCTTGATAGTACTCATAAGAAGGTACCAAGGCCCACTTTGTGATCATCCAGAAACATTCAAATGCTTAGTTTAAATGACAGTTTAAAATTGAATCTATTTCATATGGGAAGATCCCACTATTTCAAAAACCACTCAAACCAACTCAAATTTCAAAACCCAAGAATCCACAGACTCCCTAGTACATTTCTAGCAAACCCAACAAAAATCTTTTTAAAATTCAAAACTTAAGTTCATGCGGCCATTTCATCAAACAGGTTACAGATGCAAATCAAACAAAATCAAAACACTATGTTGAGTAGTGTTTTGGGCCTAACTTGTTCCCTCTCTGGACACCACTAGCCTTAGTAGATCATCTAACAACCTTAACTAATCACTAGCACCACTGTAAGATGGCCATTGTCATCAATGGTGAGCAGGCCGAGAGCACCATTGCCACCCCATGGTCGACAGCAAGCTACGAGCAACACTAGCCTCGCCAACCTTGTCTGGGAGCAAGCCAGCACCCCACCGCCACTCCCTGTCCTAGCCGCGAGCAATGCTAGCCACTGGACCACACGCCCAGGCCATGCCAACCTTCTCTACGACCATGCCGAGAGCGCGCCCCGTGCGCCACGCTTGACCAACACCCCCAGACCGCGCGCCGTCCTCGCCGCATGCACGCGTGATCACCAACACCCCAGCAACCCCGCAGACACTCCCGTTCGCCGCTGCGCGGACCACGCGCGTTGTACGCCATCAAAACTTCCGTCGGACCAGCACAGAGCACCGCAGCGTTCTGACCGATCAGCACCGCCCCACGCCTCGCCACCACGCCGTTGAGCTTCGCCAGGGAGCACAGCACTGCCCCCTACCGTCTCACACGCTGATAGCCCTCTGTGCCGTCGACCACGACGAGCTCAGCTTGCGCCCGTCGGTCCCCTCTCGCCACTATAAATAGAGGCATCCCCCGCTCGAATTCTTCACACCATTCTACTCCCCTCTCACCCAGAACCACCCCACCTCATTCCCGAAGCAAGGAGAGCAGCGCATCGCCGGAATTTCACCGGAGTCCACCGCTGCTGGAGAAGAAGGAAGCCATTGATTGGAGCCGCCCCAGGAGAAGCTGCCGGTGCCAGGAGAATCGCCGTCGTCGACTTCGTCATTCTCCCGCATCGCCGACCTTCGCCTGAGCCTCGGTGAGCCTCCCACGAACCCCACTGAGCCGCTAGGGTTCGAGCTCGCCGGTGACTTGTTCATCGTCGACGATGACCCTCGGCCGTCGATCTTCATTCTAATCCAACGCACCACATCGCCCCGTACTGCTTCGCGTTTAAAGAGCCACTAACCAGTAGACCCCCCTGTCAGCCGTGCCCCGCGCTGTGGAGTGACACTGGGCCGGCCCATTACCCCTTCCCGCGCAGCCCACTCGTTTGAATTTAGCTTTTTCTATTTATATTCAAACTCAGTTCTGTACCTAGTTTCAAAAATCAACCCAGCTCGATTTAGTGAACCAAATTGAATTAAACCAATTTTGTTAGAAAGAAATTGAAATGCTTAATCCAAGCCCGTTGGATTCAAATCATTTGAATCTATAGATCAACCTTGGTAAAAATAACAAGGCAGAAGCTTTTCTGCATTCAAACATTTTTCAAATTTAAACCATAATAGCTTTTGAGTTGATTCCAACTCTCAAAAATCACATTTGATCATACCTTTCAGAATATATAAAAACATATGGGTTTACTTACAGAAATAATGTTCAAGTAATAAAAGAATGCCACATAGGCATTTCTAGTCACTTTACTTAATCGAAATAAAAGGTTAAACCTTATTAAATTGTGACACCACTTTAAATCACATTCCCATGTACTGAAATAGGTGGTGATGACATGTGTCAACATGATCCCATGTTTGGTTTGGAGAATATTAAACCTTAAGTAGTTTTTCAATGAGTAGAAATTACTTTTCTAAAAATAAAAGAAATAAGACAAAGCTTTAATCTTGTAATATTAGTGATGATGCTAGATCATCTATAGAACCCTTTTGTGTGATGATTGAAATTAGTTAAGTATTGTTTGGTGATTGTGTACTTCGTATTTATTCATAGACGCTAGTACCGACCAAGGATACGAGGAGGAAGGAGGATACTACGAAGAAGAAGCCGAGGAGAACTTCAACCACTGCTCTGCACAAGGCAAGCCTAATACTACTAGTTGATTGAGCAAGCTAACACTTACAAGATACTCTACTTATGCAAGCCTATACTGATACTGATGCAAACAAATACTTGCTTGTTACCATGACCACTAGATGCCTTAATCATATGTGATCATATCCACTTGATACTCCCTCCTAGTTTTACTTGCAATCTTCTACTTTATTTCTTTATCAAAGCTATTACTTAGAGTCTACTTAAGTGATTTGTAGATTCTAGGAGGATAATTGAAGGTTGCATAAAGAGCATTAAATTTGGCCTAAGCTAGATAATCTTGATGTCATCCTAAGGCATGAGATTGAACTTAGTTAAACTCCACTTGTTTACCACCCCTCATTAGTACTCACCCCCAATTATAGATGCTAGTGCTAAGCATAAAACTTGATCAACTTTAGATGGGAATACTTGGTGGAAAAATGGTTATGAAAACCTTGGAATGCTGGATCATTCTACTGAGATGTTTTGACATGTGTTTCCGAACACCAGATGATTTTGGTGATGAAAATGTTGAGACATGAGCCTTAGCCCTTTATAAAACTAATGATTGTCTGGATGCGATACCATTCCAATTTTACCGTACAACCACAATACCCGAGAATTCGGTAGGGCTTGACTGGAAACTTATATACCTTAGTATGGGTTCCCTCATGGCCAAGGTCTGAGCTGAGGCTACCTTGTGAAGATTTTCCACCTGTGCAGTACCCAAGATGACAGTTGGTCATGGTTGGGAGGCCAAACTCACAGGAGAGGTGCTTATACTAGGGCGTGTAATTGGAAGGTTAGGATTGATTATCCGCATACTAGGTATGGTCAATTCAGGATTTGTTCCTGACAGATGTATCGAATGTTGTGGTGAAAGTGTACAATCTCTGTGGAGTGCAAACTATTCGAATAGTCGCGTCCGCGGTTATGGACAGTTGGAGTGGCCACACTGTTCCCCCGTCAGATGTTTTCAAAATGACTTGTGAAATGAATTGAGATTTTGACTTGACCACAACAGAGTTGTGATATGAAATACAAGTTCCCACTTAGGTGTTATAAAATTTCAACTAGCTTTTCTTGCTTCTAAACTTAGTAGAGGTAAATCTGGCTTTTGCAAAACAACCATAGATCTTAGTGTCCTATTACAAAACCCCCCTTCACTTGTTAGTATTATTTTGCGAGTACTTAAAGAGTACTCATGGCTTTGTCCCTAGCTATTCCCATGGCCAGACTATGAAGAGGAATACCAGGACGAAGGACCCCAGGAATGTTACGATAACTAGGATCATCTCCCATTGTCAGCATTGCCTACGCTAGCTTTATTATTACGTTATTCCACTGCTTGAGTTGTATTAAGAACTGGATCATGAGATCCTTATTTGTGTAAGACCTTATGTATGGTTTGTAATGGATGATGTACTGTGCTTTCCAAATATGTTAAGTCTCGCAAAAATGGTAATCCTGGGATTGCGATGTATGGCGTAACAGGCATCTGGGATTAAAAATCCGGGTGTTGACAGAAATGCACTGTTTGGACACATCATTGAGCTTATAATTGAAGGGGCAAATTTCACCAATGTGTGTATCTCATCTTATCATACAAAAATGGCTTCAGGCTTAGCATCATAAGTAGGGGCAAGTTTCTATTGGAATTATGCCCTAGAGGTAATAATAAAGATGTTATTATTATAATTCTTGTTCATGATAAAGTTTATATTCCATGCTAGAATTGTATTAAGCGGAAACTTTGATACTTGTGTGGTTTATGAACAACACCGTGTCCCTAGTACGCCTCTATGGACTAGCTCATTGATTAATGATGGTTAAGGTTTCCTAACCATAGACATGAGTTGTCGATTAATAATGAGATAATATCATTGGGAGAATGATATGATGGACAGACCCAAATCAAGCAGAGCAATTAGATCATGTCATCGTGTTCATCTTTGCGAAGCTTTTTCTTATGTCAAATATTGTATTCCTTAGACCATGAGATAATGCAACTCCCTGGTATCGGAAGAAAGCTTTGAGGTCATCAAACGTCATCCTATGAGAGGGTGATCATAAAGGTGTCTCTTAGGTGATCGGAAAGTACTTGTTGGGTTGTATGTATCGAGATGGGATTTGTCCCTCCCAAGTCGGAGAGATATACTTAGGGCCCACTCGGTAATCGATATCAACACCGCTTGCAAGCACATGGTTAAGGAGTTAATCACAAAGTGATATTGGATTACAGAACGAGTAAAGTACTTGCTGTGAACAAAATTGAACTAGGTATGCCGATACCAACGATCGAATCTCGGGCAAGTAAAATATCGCATGACGAAGGGAATATAAATATGGGATTAATTGAATCCTGGCATCGTGGTTCATCCGATATGATCATAGATGAATATGTGGGAGTCAATATGGGTTTCCAGACCCCGCTGTTGATTATTGATAGAAGATCACGTCTGCATATTCTCGAACCCGTAGGGTCACACACTTAACGTGCTTCGACGCTAGGATAGAATGGATAATTGGTTTATGAGTTTTTGTTCGGAGTCTCGGATGAGATCCAGGACATTACGAAAGGTTCCGGAATGGTCCGAAGAACAAGATTCATATAAAGGAAAGCAGTTTTTGGATTTCGGAATTGTTTCGGAATGTTCGGTATTGTACCGGAAGGTTCTAGAAGCTTCCGGAGTGGGACCAACGTGGCCCCACTTGTCGGGAGGGGGCATGGACCTACGAGGGAGTGCCCTGGCCCCATTGGGCCAGGGGCACAAGGCCCCATAGGCCCAGCCGGCCAAAACCCTAGGGGAAACCCTAGGGGACCTAGAAGGGGGGGGAAGACTTGCCCCCCACTCCACCCTTGTGGCCGCCGGCCCTAGGGCTTGGAGGACTGGCAAGGGGGCCAGCCATCCCCCTATATAAGGTGGGCAGGGGGCGCACCCTCCCTCCACCCCAAACCCTAGCCGACATACTGCTGCCCTCCTCTCTCTCTCTCTCTCCCGACTGTGCGTAGGCGAAGCCCTGCCGCAGAAACTCTCCACCATTGCACCATGCCGTCGTGCTGTAGATCCAATCTATCTCTCCACCCCACTTGCTGGACTGAGGAAGAAGGAGACGTCGCGGTGCCGTACGTGTGCATCACTCGTTGGCGTTGCCACTTGCGGCGTTGGACCGGATCAGATCGCGAGGAGGAGAAGGCTAGTACAACTACATCAACCACGTTCTATTGAACGTTCCGCTGTGCGATTTCTTCAAGGGTATGAAGATATCATATATCCCTCTCGTTGATTGCATCTCCCAGATTAGAATCCAGGCTTTCCCGTTCGCATCCGTAGAATTTTTTTGATTTACTATGCTGCGAAACCCTTTAGTGGTATCAGAGCTAGATCTATGCGTAGATGTGTTTCAGGAGTAGAACGCAGCATGCTTGTTGCGGGCGTTGATGTTTTCTGTTGCAAGCCTCTTGTTGTGTACTTCTTATGACGCGGGATAGTGAGATCGAAGCGGTCCAGGCCAACTTCTGACCTCCTTCATGAGACCGCCCGCACTTGACGTGTGGCTTGGTCCACACATGCGGCTGGTGGATGCCAGTTTCTCTCACTATAGTTGTCATGGGATTTACACTGGATGTTGGCAACCATAATATCACCTTTGTGGCTTTATGTAGGTAAGAATCTTTCTTAGCTTGTTACTCCCATAAGCCACATAAAACATGCAACAACAAAGTAGAGGCGTCTAACTTGTTTTTGCAGGGAGTGTTTCTGTGATATGGTATGGCCCAAGATACGATGTGTATGTTGTATGCAATGATCATGTTTTGTAATATTTCACGACTTGCATGTCGATGAGTACACAACCGGCAGGAGACATATGGTTGTCTTTATAATTGTGTATGACCTGTGTGTCAACTTCTTATACGCCATGTAACAACTTTACTTTATCGCTAAGTAGTTAGCAATAGTTGTAGTTGCTATTTGTGGTGGAGGCAATCATGGTGGAGTGATGGAGATCATGCTGGCACACACAAGATGGAGATCATTGCGAGGAGATTGGCTATACCATGTCACATAAAATTATATGCATGTGATGTTTATCCTTTTATGTATCTTATTATGCTTAGATTGCGACGGTAGAATTATAAGATGATTCCTCACTTAAAGATCAAGATAAAATTGTGTTCTCCCCATGTATGCACCATTGCAAAAGTTCGTCGTGTTCAAGCATCTCGTGATGATCGGGTGCTATAAACTCTACGTTCACATACAATGGGTGCAAGCCAGTTTTGCACACGCGGAAATACTTGGGTCTGACTTGACGAGCCTAGCATGTACAGACATGGCCTCAGAACATACGAACCGAAAGGTTAAGCATGAGTCATATGAATGATATGATTGACACTTTGTTGTCAACCATTGAAGCCACATCTCTTCTCGTGAAGATCGGATTAGGTGTGGTGAATTTGGATCGTGTTCACTAAACAACTTGAGGGATGTTGAATTTATGGGAGTTCATCTAGTAATTTGATTGAGTTGAACTAGTTATCATGAACATAGTCTAAATTGTACTTGCAAATTTTGTAGATCAAATGGCTATGTCCAACTTCAACTTCAATGTTTTTGCTGAGAAAGAAAAGCTTAAGAACAATGGGTCTAACTTCACCAACTGGTTCCGCAATCTGAGAATCATTCTCGCTGGCGAACAAAAGGACTATGTCCTTGAGAAAGTGCTAGGTGACGCCCCTGCTATAGATGCGCCGGCTGATGAAAAGGCTGTTTATCAGTCGCGCAAAGATGATTATGGTGTGATTAAGAGCACCATGTTGTTTTCTATGGAATCGGACCTTCAAAATCGTTTTGAGGAGTTCGCCGGGCCCTTTGAGATTCTTGAGGAACTAAAAACCATGTTTTAGACTCAGGCCCGTTCTGAGAGATATGAGATCTCTGAGATATTCTTTAACTGCAAGATGGCGGAAGGGAGTTACGTTAGTGAGCACGCCATTAAGATGTCGGGCTACACTCAATGTCTTGAGCAACTGGACTGCAAGATTCCAGAAGAGATCAATATTGAGAGAGTTCTGCAATCACTCCCTCCTAGCTACAAAGGTTTTGTAGTTACTCATAATCAGATTGGTTCTAGTGATACGATCACTGAGCTCTTCGCTAAGCTGAAAGCTGCGCAGGTGGATATCAAGAAAGATAATCATGTGTTGATGGTAAACAAGCCTCCCAGCTTTAAGAAAGGTAAGGGTGCAAAGAAGTCCTTCAAGAAAGGCAGCGGCAAGCACGTTGCCCCTGCTGAGAAGAAGCTCAAGTATGGACCTAAGCCGGACACTGAGCGCTTCTATTGCAAGGACAAGGGTCACTGGAAGCACAACTGTCCGAAGTACTTAGCGGACAAGAAGGCTGGCACCATTAAAGGTATATTTTATATACATGTTATTGATGTTTACCTTACTAGCGCTCGTTGTAGTGCCTGGGTATTTGATACTGGTTCAGTTGCTAATATTTGTAACTCGAAACGGGAGGTACGAAACGCTAGCGAGGGATGAGGTGACGATGCGCGTTGGCAACTGATCAAGAGTTGATGTGATGGCCGTCGGCACGCTCTCCTTAGTTTTACCTTCGGGATTAGTTTTAAACCTTAATAAATGTTATTATGTGCCTGCGTTGAGCATGAACATTATATTTGGATCGTGTTTATTGCAAGACGGTTATTCATTTAAATCGGAGAATAATGGTTGTTCTATTTATATGAGTAACATCTTTTATGGTCATGCACCTGCTATGAATGGTTTATTTCTTCTGAATATCGAAAGCAATGAAACACACATCCATAACATTGAGGCTAAGAGATGCAAAGTAGATAGTGATAATTCAACCTATTTGTGGCACTGCCGTCTAGGTCATATTGGTGTAAAACGCATGAAGAAACTCGACTTTTGGAGTCTCTTGATTTTGAATCATTTGACACGTGCGAGCCATGCCTCATGGGCAAGATGATCAAAACCCCGTTCTCCGGAATAATGGAGCGAGCAACGGACTTGTTGGAAATCATACATACCGATGTATGCAGACCAATGAGTGTTTCGACGTGCGGTGGATATCGCTATTTTCTCACTTTTACTGATGACTTAAGTAGATATGGGTATATCTATTTAATGAAACATAAATCTGAAACATTTGAAAAGTTCAAAGAATTTCAGAACCAAGTGGAAAGCCATCGTAACAGGAAAATTAAATTTCTACGATCCGATCGTGGAGGTGAATATTTGAGTTATGATTTTCTCACGCATCTTAAAGCAAGCGGAATCATTTCGCAACTCACGCCACCCGGAACACCACAGCGCAATGGTGTGTCTGAACGCCGGAATCAAACTCTATTAGATATGGTGCGATCAATGATGTCCCTTACAGATTTACCGTTATCATTTTGGGGTTATGCATTAGAAACCGCCGCATTCACTTTACATAGGGCACCATCTAAATCCGTTGAGACGACACCGTATGAACTATGGTTTGGTGCTAAACCTAAGTTGTCGTTTCTTAAAGTTTGGGGATGCGAAGCTTACGTAAAGAAGTTGATGCCGGACAAGCTCGAACCCAAAGCGGACAAATGTGTCTTCATAGGATACCCTAAGGAAACGATTTGGTATACCTTCTACCACAGATCCGAAGGCAAAGTGTTTGTCGCAAAGAACGGATCCTTTCTTGAGAAGGAGTTTCTCTCGAAAGAAGTGAGTGGTAGGAAAGTAGAGCTAGACGAGGTTATTGAACCTTCTCTTGAGTTGGAGAGTAGCGCATCACCTGAAATTGTTCCAGTGCCGTCTGCACCAACAATAGAGGAAGCTAATGACGAGTATCATGAAGCTTCGGACGATGCTACTACTGAACGTCGCAGGTCGACAAGGTCACGTGCCCCTCCTGAGTGGTACGGCAACCCTGTCTTAACTGTCTTGTTGGTAGACAACAGTGAACCTGCGAACTATGAGGAAGCAATGATGAGCCCAGACTCTGAAAAATGGCTAGAGTCCATGAAATCCGAATTGGGATCCATGAGCGAAAACCAAGTATGGACTTTGGTGGACCCTCCCAGCGACCGTAAGGCCATTGAGTGCAAATGGATTTTCAAAAGGAAAACAGACGCAGATGGTAATGTTACTGTCTATAAAGCACGGCTTGTCGCGAAAGGTTTTCGACAAGTTCAAGGTGTTGACTACGATGGGACTTTCTCTCCCGTAGCGATGTTTAAGTCCATTCGGATTTTATTAGCAATTGCTGCATTTCATGATCATGAAATATGGCAGATGGATGCCAAGACTGCGTTCCTCAATGGCAACATTGATGAAGAGTTGTATATGATGCAACCCGAAGGTTTTGTCGATCCTAAGGATGCTGATAAGGTGTGCAAACTTTAGCGTTCCATTTATGGACTGAAGCAAGCATCTCGGAGTTGGAACCTTCGTTTTGATCAAGTGATCAAGAGCTTTGGATTTGTTCCAAATTGCTACGAAGCTTGTATCTACAAGAAAGTGAGTGGGAGCTCAGTGACATTTTTAGTACTATATGTGGATGACATATTGAATATTGGAAATGACATTGTTATGCTTAACGATGTGAAGAGTTATTTGAAAAAATGTTTTTCAATGAAAGACCTAGGAGAAGCTTCTTATATATTAGGCATCAATATATAGAGATAGACAAAGATGCCTAATAGCTTTAAGCCAAAGTACATATCTAGACAAAGTTCTGAAAAGGTTCCGAATGGATAAGGCAAAGAAAGGTTCAGTGCCCATGTTGTCAGGTAAGATATTGAGCAAGTCTCAGTACGGTAAACGATAGAGAAACTATGAGCAAAGTGCCATATGCCTCGGCCATAGGTTCTATCATGTTTCCCATGCTATGTACTAGACCGGATGTGTCCAATGCTCTTAGTTTGACGAGCAGATACCAAAGTGATCCAGGAGTGGAACACTGGACAGCCGTAAACAACATCCTAAAGTATTTAAATAGGACTAAAGAAATGATCTTAGTATATGGAGGTGATGAGAAGCTCGTCGTAAAAGGTTACGTCGATGCTAGTTTCGACACTGACCCGGATGATTCTAAATCTCAGACAGGATACGTTTATATTTTGAATGGAGGAGCTGTGTGCTGGAGAAGCTGCAACCAAAGCGTGATCGCGGGATCTACAGTAGAATCGGAATACATGGCTGCTACAGAATCGTCAAGTGAAGGAGTTTGGATTAGGAACTTCATCACTGAGCTTGGTGTGGTTCCAAGTGCCTTGGACCCACTGGAGATATTGTGTGACAACACTGGCGCCATATCACTGGCTAAGGAACCAAGATATCATCCAAAGACCAAGCATATCAACCACTGGTTTCATATAATTCGAGATTATATAACAGATGGAGATCTGAAGATTAGCAAAGTACATACGGATCTAAATGTCGCAGATCCGTTGACTAAACCTCTTCCACGAGAAAAACATGATCAACACCTTAATGCCATGGGTGTTAGATTGTTGCCAGATGTAAACTAGATTATTGACTCTAGTGCAAGTGGGAGACTGTTGGAATTATGCCCTAGAGGCAATAATAAAAATGTTATTATTATAATTCTTGTTCATGATGAAGTTTATATTCCATGCTAGAATTGTATTAAGCGGAAACATTGATACTTGTGTGGTTTATGAACAACACCATGTCCCTAGTACGCCTCTATGGACTAACTCATTGATTAATGATGGTTAAGGTTTCCTAACCATAGATCTGAGTTGTCGATTAATAATGAGATCATATCATTGGGAGAATGATATGATGGACAGACCCAAATCAAGCAGAGCAATTAGATCGTGTCATCGTGTTCATCTTTGCGAAGCTTTTTCTTATGTCAAATATTGTATTCCTTAGACCATGAGATAATACAACTCCCTGGTATCGGAAGAAAGCTTTGAGGTCATCAAACGTCATCCTATGAGAGGGTGATCATAAAGGTGTCTCTTAGGTGATCGGAAAGTACTTGTTGGGTTGTATGTATCGAGATGGGATTTGTCCCTCCCAAGTCGGAGAGATATACTTAGGGCCCACTCGGTAATCGATATCAACACCGCTTGCAAGCACATGGTTAAGAAGTTAATCACAAAGTGATATCGGATTACGAAAAAGGTAAAGTACTTGCTGTGAACGAAATTGAACTAGGTATGCCGATACCAACGATCGAATCTCGGGCAAGTAAAATATCGCGTGACGAAGGGAATATAAATATGGGATTAATTGAATCCTGGCATCGTGGTTCATCCGATATGATCATCGATGAATATGTGGGAGTCAATATGGGTTTCCAGACCCCGCTGTTGATTATTGATAGAAGATCATGTCTGCATATTCTCGAACCCGTAGGGTCACACACTGAACGTGCATCGACGCTAGGATATAATGGATAATTGGTTTATGAGTTTTTGTTCGGCGTCTCGGATGAGATCCAGGACATCACAAGAGGTTCCGGAATGGTCCAGGGAATAAAATTCATATAAAGGAAAGCAGTTTTTGGATTTCGGAATTGTTTCGGAATGTTCGGTATTGTACCAGAAGGTTCTAGAAGCTTCAGGTGTGGGACCAACGTGGCCCCACTTGTCGGAGGGGGGCATGGGCCTACGAGGGAGTTCCCTGGCCGCATTGGGACAGGGGCACAAGGCCCCATAGGCCGAGCCGGCCAAAACCCTAGGGGACCTTCTAGAAAGGGGGGGGAAGACTTGCCCCCCACTCCACCCTTGTGGGCGACGGCCCTAGGGCTTGGAGGAGGGGCAAGGGGGCCGGCCATCCCCCTATATAAGGTGGGCAGGGGGCGCACCCTCCCTCCACCCCAAACCCTGGCCGCCATACTGCTGCCCTCCTCTCTCTCTCTCTCTCTCGACTGCGTGTAGGCGAAGCCCTGCCGCAGAAACTCTCCACCATTGCACCACGCCACCGTGCTGTAGATCCAATCTATCTCTCCACCCCACTTGCTGGACTGAGGAAGGAGGAGACGTCGCGGTGCCGTACGTGTGCATCTCTCGGAGGCGTCGCCACTTGCGGCGTTGGATCGGATCGGATCGCGAGGAGGAGAAGGCTAGTACGACTACATCAACCACGTTCTGTTGAACTTTCCGCTGTGCGATTTATTCAAGGGTATGAAGATCTCATCTATCCCTCTCGTTGATTGCATCTCCTAGATTAGATCTTGGCTTTCCCGTTCGCATCCGTAGAATTTTTTTGATTTACCATGCTGCGAAACCCTTTAGTTTCACCTTGGTTTCAAATAGTGAACAGATAAGAAGTAAAACCATCAGGAAATATCCAGTTTTTACTTGATCTAATCCACCCAGGAGAGGCATGCACACTAGTAGCTCAGTCAGCAGCATGCAGTGGTGTGTTGTCAACTCAGCAACAGCAGCCAATTCACATAAAAGAGGTGACACAGCCGCAGCACACCTGCTAGCCATTTCCTCAGTTCCAATCTATCTCAAACTACAACTCACCAATCCAATCCACCATTTACTCAATCTCTGGTTGCTCCCTGGAGCCATCCAAGATCTAGAACAAGGGGAAAGTAAAGGTCAGGCAGCAGCCCCAGGAAAAGAAGGCTAGCCCAGCAATGGCAAGGAGTAGCTGATCATACACAAGTGTCAAGTGGAAGAAGTAGATCAAGATCTAGAAACATATGACCATGAAGGACAATCATCAGGTTGACCACCCATACCATCAATAATATCTATTCTTACCAATCCCATTCAACAAGATTTTGGGAGTGTTGAGATTGTTCTCAGATAGGCATGGAGATGCTATGCTTGTCTCATCATTGAACTTATAGGCATCAGTAGTATTTGTCTATCTTATTTCCAAATATGTGCCTCAGCCTTTACATCCTTGGCAGGGACAAATAGCAACATATCAGGCTGTTTGAATCTACTATTGTGCACACTCCACATGGGAGGCACCACAACAGCAGATCCAATAGCAGTAGAAGCCACTAAGGTTTTTAATACTAAACATCAAGTACCAAATCTGTTCTTATTAAAAAGAAAGCCTCAGACTCTTGCATCATAGGCCAGGCCATAAGAACAAGCACAACATCTGTTCTTAACAGTTAAATAGGGAGACAGAGATCAGCAGAGAGGGGAGCTAGAGATCAGCAGAGAGGGGAACCAGATCAACTCGTGAGATGATGGTTCCTGGTATAAACAGGAGCTCACACCCTAACCACACAAAAATAGGACAGTAAGATAGAGTATGGAGATCATCAATAATGGACCACACATATATTATAAGTTCTTAACAAAGAAAGCCATGTTCTTTAAACATGACACCTATAGATTTTTAAACAAAACAAGTACACTTTGCACTTGGCAACACAAATCTGTCATGGATATTGTAAGCATATGATCAGATAATCAATGGCCATTTAAATCAAGTAGCAAAGATACTAAGAAAATTACATGAAGTGCTACATCATTTAATTGTAAGTAAATCACAAAAAATACACAGGAAAGCATTTCACATACTTTCGCATACAAAACAAGATCAAAGGAATGACATGCTTGGTGCCATTTATATACTTATTTATTCAACAATTAGCGATAATTATATGTATGCTCTAGCATATCATAGTAATCTGTACCCACCCTTACACCTCATATATACACTGATTGGTGGGTACATCAAATATAAGCCTGTCAAATTATTAATTGCATACCACAAGAACAAATATATATATGATATATATTTCTACAAGTTAATGATGCCATATTTGTCCGTTTATATACACTGTAACACACCATTTATACAAACAAGTGGTAGGTGTATAATCTACTTAGAGTAGATACAATTATCTGAAGCAATAGGAACATCTACCTCCATCAGTATAACAAATTGGAGACTTATAGAAACTAGACTCGCTAGCACATGATCAACCACACAACCAATAGACTACTAAGATCAAGCCACCAATGAATATGCAATAACCATAACAAGTATCTCCAATCTTAGATTACCAAGAATCTAAACCTAAAATGATACAAGAACATTTCATCAGCTCGAAGGCTGGTCACATGAGTCTTACCTGACCAGAGACATGGTTGAAATAGTAGACAAGAAGGCCGACATCGGGGTTGCAGATACTTTCCATCCCACCGGTGTCGGAGAAGAGACAATACCACATCACCTTCCCCACCACCACAGTCAAATTTATAAGCACCCGATCAAGGTTGTTGAGGCTGCAAACACCCTGCTATTCCACGAGCATCTAGATCAAAATTAGCCAACATGAACAGACCCAATGAAAGCATCAAAGAACAAGAACGCTAGAGGAGATTCCATGGTCGTCCTCGAACAACAATCGTGGTACTAGGCATTACCGCACCGGCACATCGAGGCCGCTAGCCTAGGATTAGCCGGAGATGGGATCTCATACAGAGCAAGGAGACATCTAGGTGACGGGGTACAGAAGGAGTAAACTAGGCGAGCCGGTGGCAAAAAAAGGCAACAGTAGGCACAGACGGTGGCGGCTAGAGTGAGCCTGCGCGACCGAGGTAGTCGGCGATGCGCCAAGAGGTGATTTGGGGGCACTCGGGGTCCGTGCATAGAGGCGGAGGGGTGGGTGATGAAGAGATGGGGTGGGTTGTGGTGTGGTTGCCCAGGCTCAACCAGTTATGCCGGAGCTTGGCTGGCGAGTGGCTGCGAAGGAGGCGGCCAGCAGCGGCCGAAGTGGCTGGTGGCGGCGACATCGCACGGGAGCAAGGGGAGGAGAAGATGAGGTATGTGTGCGTGTACGGGTGTGTGTGTGTGGTGAGGGGTGGGCTGGGGGTAAGGGGTCTGGCATGGTCTAATTGGGCCAGGCCAGCCCACATACCCAACCAAACGGCCCAAGTTGATTAGGTTTAGAAATAAAATAAAAAATGAATTACTAAAATAACCTCCAAACATTTTTAGCTATAGAAAATTATAGAAAAATCCTAAAAATACATATGATATATCAAAATGACCACAAAAATAATATCTACCTAATAAAAATATAATTTTAAGTGTTTAAAATAAATTTAAAGTAAAATAATTATTAACATCATTAAATCTTAAATGAAATTTTATAAAATAAAACAAAAACCCTAAAAATAAATAAAAAATCATTTTTGTGTATCAAAATAATTCTATTATTTTATAAAAAAACTCACTTAGAGTTTTACAAATAAAACATAAAGAAAATATTTAAAGACACTTGATTCTTTGATGAATTTTATAAAAATAAAGATAATACTTAAAAATAAATAAAATTCATTTTTAAGGTCTTGAATAAATATATTACACTAGAAAAATACTAAATATATTATTCGAAAAGCCTTTAATATTTTAAATAATAAATCCGTACCTAATACCTATTTTGTGAATTCTTTAAAAACAATTCTTAAGTAATAAATAATCACAATTCTTATAAAACCTTGAGCAATTAGTGTCTTAGTACTAATTCCAAACCCATAACTTGAATTCATAATCAAACTTAAGTTTAACTTTTAACTTTAAAATATTCTTTTAAAAATCTTATTAAGAATCCTTTTAAATAAACGTTGGGTATCACCCATTTATATAATATGGTGAATAATCATTATATCTTAACCACTATTAACATCACTTTAAATTCTAACAAATTACTAAGACCATCTAATTGTGATTCCATTAAATAAATACATATTCCTTTCATAATAGCAAAAAAATTTAATCTAATCATTCACCTAAATAGAAAGTGAATAATTCCACACCTTAGTTATACCTATCATAAATCTAAAACTTGGGAATAATTAAAATATATTACATCTTAAGTTTACTTAACCTTTTAAAGTTAACTTTAGTCTCAAAAGCTTATAAACATTATGTCTAATAAACTACTTATGTTTTTATAGTTAACTTTGGTCTATTTAAATTAAGACATAAATCATCTCAAGTCCAAACTAATAAATCAAACACCAAAAGACATTGATCATGTCCTATTAACAATGAATATTGTTTAAACCTTAGAAAGGAAATCTTTTCTTCAAATTTTATTCTTTTTGCCACTTCAAACAAAAATCTTATAATAAGTTCTTCAATTATTCACAACCCAAACCCAAGGATGTTTATCAATAGTCACCAAATGACCATTAACCATAATCACCTTATTTTATACTTTACTTGTATATTTTGAATTGTTAACCCTTGAGTTCCTTATAAAGATCATCACTTATAAAATAAAATTTAAAGATAAACTAACTCTTAAAAAAATCACCTAAATTCACTTCAGTCAAAGCATTGAGGATTCACTTTGTGAGTTTTTACAAAAATGCATAGCATTACTTATGCACAACAGCATATTGCTTCTTTAAACATTAGTCCTTACCGGACCAATGATACAGATTTCACATACTGGATCTTACGTCGTCTCGAAGATCGTGAGTGCATAATCTTGCAATCACAAAAGGCAAGTTCACACTTGCTCATGTCCTTTGGTTATTTTCTGTAAAGTATTTTACAAATCCAGTGTTGTCATCACTTGCATTTGAAAAATGTCAGAAAACACTATTTTCATAATAATATGATTATAGGTTATTTACCATGAGGTAATAACCTACTATGAAAGTTCCGGTGGTAAAGGAACATATTATCTAGGACTTAACAACCAATGTTGCCAGTGATTCTTGCGCCGTATATCACGCCTTAACCATGAGATTTGGAATGGGATAGAGAAGTCAGCTGTATTTTCTTCCTCTCGCATGTAGCCGGATGTGCAGGTCATGGCTGTTATCACTCGTAGCGTGCATATTAATTGGTAATTCATAGAGGATATGCATCATATGGGTTGGAACCCTCAACGTACCATGATAGTTCTGGCATCTAATGGTCTTTATAAACCATTGCCGTAATTCAATATGTGGGCATGGTGTACACCAAGGAGGCGTGCAGGGTCGCGAAGGTGGCAGTGATAGGCTTGGATCTTAGACTGGGCCCCATACCAAGAAAGTATGGACAAGGTCATGACTTAGTTGTGCAACAAGGCTAAGGTCTCTCATGGGTAAAGTAACGCACCTCTGCAGAGTGTAAGCTTGTTACTCCCTGTTCCGGGAAGGAGATGCGAACGCGGCGGGAAAGGAACTCCATGAAAGTTCTGGTAAACCCGTGAAGGCTGACTGACATAGCTTTTCAGAATAAAAGCAACCTTTGAAGAAATGTTTACGCAAACCTGCATTGCCTAGGACCTATGGTCTGTGGCTGTAGATATAGTGCATCAAACACTCCTTTTCTAGTGAACTTGCTGAGTACGCTCGTACTCAACGTATCTTCTTAAGCCTTGCTAGGTTCTAAATTCGGTACAGAGGATGTCTACATCAAGTCATGCTCTAGAAATCATCATCAAAAGCTAAAGTTCTTCAATGAAGTCAAGAAAGTCAACATATACATCAACTCAAGTGAAGACGAAGTTGCTGATTAGATAAGAATAGAATCTCTAACCATAGAATCTACTTCTGTAGAATATTGCAATAGCAGAAATGCAAGCCCCAATAGTTTAGATACTAGTCCATTAGTATATTAGATTTGAGTTGATTATTTATAATTTTTCTTTGTAAGAATATTCTTTCTCTCTCTTTAACCTAGAGTGTTCTCTGGATCTTGTGAAAGAGTTGAGTTATAACCTATAGTCATGTCTTGGACCTGCTGTGTTTCTGTTGTACCACTCTGAGGGATGTAATACTATTGAACGGTGTTTCATTGGTGTTATGTCAATGACTATAGTGTACTACATCATGCAGTGGTATGCTGGGTGACCGCAATGCAAGACTCACAAGGAGCTCTTGTCGTGATCTATTTGGTTCCATTAAAAAACATCTGCCATAGTTAGTGGTAGGGAAGTCCTTAGTTTTCACAACTCAATCTTGACAAAGACCACTAGCTTGATGTCTAGAAATGTAGTACCAGCTATCATGAGGTAATGTGGTGAACAGTAGCAACATGGGTCAAAGGAATGGATCTTGGGTTAAAGATCCGCTTCATGTACAAGATTCACAACACTAGAATCCAACATAATCTGGAACCTTCGGTTTAAGTCCAAGTGTTAAAAGCAGAGAAAGAAGTATCTACTACTTGAGTAACACATTGTATGATGCAAGGTAGTAATCACGAGGTTGCTTCCAAGAGAAGAAATGTCTCCTGAAGTACCCAAACAAACAAAAAGGAGCCACACAAGTCAAAAGGAAACCTCGAAGCCTAGACCATAATACTATGACACGGACAATATAATATTGTGGGCCCATAAGGTAGAGATCATGATGGAAAGAAATATCTCAACTAAATAAGAGCAAAGGAAACAAGAAATTCACAACACACACAACTCTAGAGAACTCAATAACTAGGTCAGCTGGTTGAGAAACTACATTCCCAGAAGGCACCTTAGCTTTGAAAGACTAGAATAGGTATCAAAACTTTTCCAAAATCAACACCAGATAAGATGACCCAGAGTTAGAGAGATACCACATAACGAGTAAAAAGGGCATACTAGAATTTTTGCAAATACTTTTCATCTTTGAAATAGTTTTCACAGGCACTAGACTCAACATCGACCAATAGCAAGGTTTTCCTATGGTCGTTACTGCTCTGATACCAAAACCTATGACACCCGCAGGATCAGGGCTAGACAAATCCTAGATCTTAATCTGACATAAGCCTAACCTCGGGCTCGGGGATATCTAGTGAGAGAATCTGTAACAGAACAATGACCCTACAACACAAAATTATTACAGCAAGCTCATAACTGAGCAAAGAACCAAAATATTATAAGCATAGGTAACTGACCACAAACATCAAACAACAGAAGGGAAATTATGCTATTAAGTATAGCAAACTTAACAAATGGCCTAAGAGGCCTACATCATAACGATGATGTCCTAGCCCATAGATTCCATGCTGCCGGCCGGGAATCCCAAGCTACTCGCCGGTGTCAATGTCGTATGAAATTCTTCTTCAGGGGAACACTTACTCTGCTATAAAAGTATCAACAAATCAAGGGTGAGTACAAGTGTACTCAACAAGACTTATGGCTGGTGGAGCTGTTTTGCAGAAAGCTATCTTTGTTTGTAAAACAAGAGGGAGAAGAAGCTCGTATAATCAAAACATTTTAAAAGGGGATAAGAGAGCGACATCTCCAAGTATTGATCATTATGTTTTGATATCCACCAAACATCATCAACTCTCCATAAGGATCACCCCTCGTACCCATGAGGAAGCAACTTAACAAACCTTAGTTTCTAGGTTTTACGATTACATTCAAGTTATCCATGATCTCACGTCCATTCCCAAGTCATCCATAATTGCAGATACAACTTTTCAAAAATATTATTACCCTGCAGGGGTGTACAACTTTACCCACATGTACCAACTGACTCTTAATGCCACAATAGATTAGCTCTCTTCCTTGGAAGTTCGGTAGAGGGTGGTTGGACATGACCTTTACCTTGCTTTCATCGAGACCATGAGTCATGCCCTAAGGATGGTTCCGCCATAATAGGTCAAGTCCCAAAGCCAGTCCCTAGATATGATAGGCGAGGTTGGTTTACTAGGGACGGTGTCTACCCCAAGAAACCCCGACCATGCTTCCCTACCTGTTATGATGGACCTCCTTCACCACCTTCGAGAACAACCAGAATGCATATGTTGAATGGAATGTCCGAAATATGTGACTCATCGAATCTACTAGGCAAGTTAGTTAGTCAAGGGGTTCCCGAACCCCATCTGGCTGTACGCTCGTCTTGGTTCCAAAGGAAAGAACTCGGTTCCTAGTGGTGGCGAGCATGGGACTACAAAAACCAGATCCCACACTGACCTCCCATGCAGGGGCTTAGCATGTTTAATCTTTACCACTAATCTCACCTCATCACCTTCTCCTGTCATACTAGATTCTCTGCATCTGATACATCATCTGTATGGACCAACATTGATAGCTAAGCATGGCTAAGCAAGACACTAATATAAGCTCTACCAATGCACACAATCCAAACCTAGTTATGATAGGCACAATGGATAAGGTAATATAAGCTCAAAGGGAGTAATGCAATAGATAGGATACTCTATCTATCAATAAAAGACCATAGTAGAATCGTATGCAACATTGAAATAATTGAAATACTTTAAAAACATGGGATTGTATCATGGGGAGCTATGCTTGCCTTTTCCCATTTAAAACCAATTAGAAGATCTTCGAACATCTTGTACTTGACTTGATTAAAGTTGGTCAAGTATTGGTCTTCGAGCTTCGACGGTGTTGATATCGGTCTTCGATCTCGTATTCTACCAGGAAGAAGCACACATACTAGAAACAAAGGAAAAAATTCAACACATGGCATCGATGTAATTCTCAAACAATTATGATGATATGAAACCATAAAAAATGCTCGGCCATTTTAAACAGGATCCAAGGGGTGCAAACCCTAAAACAGGGAGAACCTCTGAGTCACCTACAGGGTTCAATTGGTTCTTCTAATTAAAATTGTCATTGAAGTTGCTAGCAACGCATAATTATATATTTAAAATATATATCTCATTTTTATGAACATTTTGATATATTATACATATTTTTTTGACTTATAAATAATTATTTCTTTATTTTACAAGATTATTCAATTTCTGCAATTTCTGAAAAAGATTGAAGAGTTTATTGCGCCATCATGACACAAGGTTGATGTCACTGGTAGGGAGGGGTTGTTTCTCACCGAGGTAGGGGATAGCCACTATGGCTGACGGGTAGGGTCAAGGCCACATCACATGCCACCGTGGTGGTGAGCGGTCAAAGGGTCGACGGGGTGCGTCGGCGTGACGCTGTGGTGACGTCATCTCGACGGGCATCGTTAGGTGGTTACCATATACGGCAAGGGAGGGCGCGAGGGGATGTGTGGATAGTGCATTCAGACGAGCGTGTCCAGGTGGACCAGAAAATAACGGCGTGGATGGATTTTGGTCACTGGAGCAGTGAGTCCGACGAGCAACGATGGCGGCGCTGCAGGGAGAGAGTGTGACACAGAGGAGGTCTAGAAGGACCGCGGGCTCACCCTGGTGCTGAAGGGGTCGATAGCGAGACGTGGGGTGGACCAGAGCGATGACAATGGCGATGATGGAGCTCGTCTGTGTTGTGGGAGACGGCCTCAATTATGGGGATTCAAAGCGTCCCAGCTCGCGTGGCTTCGTAGGAAGGTCGAGGATGACGAGGCAAGGCTGAAGGTGGCCTTGGGGAAGCTTGGGGTGGCCGGAGACGGCGAGGCACCTACGAGGTCCGAAGCTAGGGTTTTGGTGGAGAGGGTATTTGCAATGATAGGGCGAGAGAGCGAGCAAGAGGGAGTGGAAAGGATGGCCACGATGTTGGGGGTCTTATCCCCTTCTCCTAGGGCAATGGAGGGGATCAAATCATTGCGTAGCGGTGCTGGCAGCACCGTCAACATGTAGCAACTTTCTTGTGTCCTTCTGACAGAGGAAGAAGAAAGAAGAAAAGAAAAAAGTGGCAACGAGTGAAAGAACATTTCATAATCCCTAGTGTTTTGTGTGTTAGATAACAATATCAGGGATTATTTAATGTGTGTTGAAGTGTCGCAGCTCTCTCTAAGGAAAAAGGAAAAAGTATCTGCCTTTGGGGGGCAGTTTTGGCCGGATTTTCCGGCCTCGCCGGATAATCCGCCACTTAGGGGGGCCGGATAGTGCGCCCCCTTGCTCACCGCCAAGGCGCAAGCCCTAGAGAGGGGGCGGAGGTTTGTCCGGACTTCCCGGCTAGGACGGATAATCCGCCCCAAGAGGGGGCCGGATTATCCGCCCCCCCCCCCCCCGCTCCCAAGATCTTCACCAAGTTTCGCAGGCGCTAGCCCAGAGAGGGGGCGGATTTTCTCCCGGAATATCTGCCCTTGGGGAGGAGTTTTCCCAGGGTACGGATAATCCGCCCCCAAAGTTGCTCAACGGCCAGATCTAGGGAGGGGGTATTTAATCCAGCCTTCCCCCTCCCGCCAGATCCCTTGGTTCATTCGAAAAGACAAGATCTGATCTGCAACCTTCATCCAATAGAGCTCCACCTAGATCCACCCAAAGGCCCCGTCCCTTGGGGGATCGAAGGAGGAGAACTCGATCTTCATCATCAGCAATCAAGCGCTTCATCTCCTCTCCATTCATTTGGAGAATCACCGATCTAGTATTTCTTGCAAATAACTAGATCCTTGTTTTGTTTATATTGATAAACCTTGTTCTTGTGACAGCTTGTTGTCATCTCGGGAGCCCCCAATTCAGTTGTGGGTGTGTGCCCCGGTAGCGTTGTAGAAGGCACTGGTTCCCGCCTCGAAGGGATCCAATAGTGGAGAAGGTGGATCAGGCCTCTCGTGGCGAGATCCATCGGAGAATAGGGTGAGGCCTATTGTGGCGTGGCGGTCTTAGAACCGCCCACCCCTCCAACGCAGATGTACTTCCCTTAACAAGGAAGGAACTGCGGTAAAACAAATCCCTGTGTCTCCGCGTGCTCCACTACGGTTCCTTCGCTCCTCTCTTGACGTGCTTAGTAGCTAGGGTTGCATATAGGGAAATTCTCGTAGTTACATATCTAGAGAATTTACTTTGTGTCAAGCCTAAAATTGAAAATGTATTAAAAATTGGTTAGAACCTATTCACCCCCCCTCTAGGTTCCCATACGATCCATTTCAATTGGTATCAGAGCCCCGGCTCTTATTTCGGGCTTAACCGCCTAAGAGAAGTATGGGTTCCAAGGTAGATGGGAGTGATGCTCCGAATGTAGTCACCATGAACGATCTCAAGACGTTGGAAACAACCTTGGTGAGTTCAATGGAGGCTAAGATGGAAGATATGCGTCAATTGATAATGCGTCTTTCCACATCCACAACATCACATCCATCTAACTCTGAGGCAACCACTCCACAATCCAAGGAAACGGGTAAAACCGATTCCAAAGAGAACGAAGTGGTTGGTGATGACACTAGCAAGAGCTCCTCCTCGAAAAAGGATAGTGGTAAGGATGGATACAATGAGGTTTCTCATGTGTATTCTCCTGATCCACCTATCCCTCACCCACATATACATAATAGGGGTGATCCACCCAAACTTTCTGCATCTACTTTTACTCAATGGCAATTTTTGATTAAGTCTCATGTGTGCAGTTCATCCATTGAGTTGTGGAAAATCATAGAAAATGGTCTTCATGTTGGAAACCCCAACAATCTCACAAGAAGAGAAGTTGTCAATAGCCAACTCAACGCTACAGCTCTACACATGATACAACTTGGTGTGGGTGACAAAGACATGCCACACATTCAGCATCTTAGCACAGCTAAGGAAGATTGGGATGCCCTCACCGAGCTCTTCATCGGAAATGAAAGTATGAGAAGGAATAGATATGATGCTTTTAGCAACGAAGCTAAAGGATTCTATATGTTGGATGGAGAAGACCACGAGGACATGTATAGGAGGCTCAAGGCAATAACCACAACTTTCAGAAACCACGGTGTAGCTCATGTTGATGATGCATGGATCAAGCGCAAGTATGTCAGTGCTCTTATGCCATTTGAGCCCACAGATTTGAAAAGTCTCCAAGGAAGGCATAACTATCACCTCATGACATCCAATGACGTAATGCAAGAAATGGCCGCTTTGAAAGTGGCTGCCAAGAATGCCGAAGATGCTCGTGCTTGAGCTATGGGGATGCAAAAGGGGGTCAACATGTCCTTGAAGACTAGTGTGATTGATCATGATGAATATGCCATAGAAGGTCTGGACTGTCCCGAGGATATAAAAAGGATTCATGGACAATACTTGGATCTTTATGCTAGAAACTTTTGGAAAGATCCAGCCAAGGCTAAAGCTGAACTAGAACGCAAGCGTGGAGCCTATGGAAGAAAAGAAAATGGTCCCAAGCTGAGAACATGTTTCAACTATGGTGACCGGATGCACTTTGTATCTGAGTGTCCATATCAAAGTAGGGAAGATAATGGAGAAGACTTATTTTCAAAGACAAGTCAAAGGCTCCACGCAAGAAACAGTTTGTAAAGAAGAATGCTCCCTTCAAGAAGCAACCCAAGATTGTTCTAGTGGCTCAAGAAGAATATTCTTCGGGAAGTGAAGATGAGGATGAGGACGATAGCTCTCAAGAGGTGGCTGCTATAGCCACCACATCTACATCAACATCTCTCTTCGACTCTCTGAACGAAAACATCATAAACAAGAATGCTACTTGTCTCATGGCAAGAAACTCCGAGGTAACAACTTCTAACTCTTCTTTTCCTGAGGCTATGATTGACATGGATGATCCTACTAGTCTTAAGGTTAAAGAAGAGATTATTGCTTTGGATTACTTCTGCACTAACTTGCAAGGTAAGCACAAAATACGTTTTGAAGCTCTTATGGATCACCTGGCCCAAAACGAAGCTCCCCTCGAAGAAAAGGGCAGAATTGAAAGGGAGGATGCAATGGAAATTGCGTCCTTTCAAAATGCTCTTGAGGAAGAATAAGAAGCTCGGGTCTCTCTTGAAGAGAGGCTTGAGTCCATTGAAGAGTCACATGAAGAAATTGTGGCTAAACTTGTTAAGGAACGTGAGAATGCAGTCACCAAAGCAAAGAAGTTAAAGAAGGAAAAGATTGACTTTGGGGCTGCTCATGATAGACTCTCCAAGGAATTAGAGAAACTTGAAAACGCTCACATGGCGTTGAAAAACGATTTCTTCATCCTCGATGAGTCACATGATCAGCTCCAAAGTCGATTGGCCAAATATGATGTTCCTAGCTCATCCAACTCAACATATAGTCACAAAGAAAATGCTAGTGTGGAAAAATAAATGGTCAAGGACATCACTCCCAAGGATAAGGGTGTGCTTGATGAAGTTCTTGGCAAGCAAAGGTCAAATCATGGTAAAGAGGGACTAGGGTATGTCACCAAGTCCAAGAAAAATAAAAACAAGAAGAATAAGACCAAGAATGTGCAATCAAAGACAAGCACCGCTGAGAAGAATGTCACAAAAGACAAGACTAACAATATTGGTTTTGCAGGGTCTCACAATCCAAATTATGAACTATTTTGTGATGATTATGGCGATGTTTATGCTTATTATGTTGGTCCCTTTGATGAATATATTGTTTGGTCTATTTGGGTTCCAAAGACCCTTGTTACTAACATGAAAGGACCCATTGAAAAATGGGTACCTAAAACCAAGAAGTAATTCTCTTGCAGGGCTATGCTTTCGGTGGGTCGTAATGGGTGCGAGATAGTGGATGCACTAGTCATATGACCGGGAGAAAGGAGATCATCATGGAGATGCGACCAAATCTTGATAATATTACAGTCTCCTATGGTGATAAGTCTAAATCTCAGGTACTGGGTCTTGGCAAGGTTGTGGTTGCCCATGATATCTCTCTCGTGGACGTCATGCTTGTTGAGACCCTCGGTTACAACCTTCTTTCTGTTCGTGCTCTTGGCAAGATGGGTTTTGCTGTTTTTATCGATGATGATTTGGTGGTACTCTTGTGGAGCAAGTATCTAAAGGTCGCTTTTGTTGGGTACGTCGAAAATGACCTGTATGTGGTGGACTTTTCAGGGAAAACCACTTCAGGTCTGATGTGTCTATTCGGAAAGGACGACGTGGGCTGGTTGTGGCATCGCCGTTTAGCCCATGTCAACATGAGGACTTTGCAAAGTCTCCACAAGGGTGGTCACATCCTTGGACTAAAAGACGATGTCTCCTTTGCCAAAGATCGTGTTTGCAGGGCTTGTGTTGAAGGCAAAATGCATGACTCTCCCCACAAGAGGAAGACTATTGTGTCTTCAAAGAGGATCTTGGAACTACTTCATGTGGATTTATTTGGTCCTCCTTCTCATGCAAGTCTTGGTGGGAAGAAATATTGCTTGGTCATTGTCGATGATTACTCAAGATATACATGGGTCTATTTCTTCAAGCTAAAGAGTGAGACTCAACAAACAGTCATTGACTTTGCCAATGAAGTTCAACGTCAACACAATGTTCCTATCTTGGCAATAAGAAGTGACAACTGCTCCGAATTCAAGAACTACACTTTAAATGAGTTTCTAAGTGAAGAGGGGATTAGACATCAATATGCCGCTGCATACACCCCTCAACTAAATGGTGTAGCCGAGAGGAAGAACCGAACTTTGATGGATATGGCAAGATCAATGTTGGCTGAATTCAAGTCTCCTTACAATTTTTGGGCTGAAGCCATATCGACTACTTGTCACTCATCAAACCGTCTCTACCTCCAAAAGATTTTGGACAAGACTCCATATGAAATACTTACCGGTAACAAGCCCAGCATCTCATACTTCAGGGTATTCGGGTGTAAGTGTTTCTTTCTTATTAAATGTGTCCGCTTGTCTAAATTTGAGTCCAAGGCTTTAGAAGGTATTTTTGTTGGTTACAGTGCCGAATCCCACACTTATAGAGTCTACAACAAGCTCACTGGGATTGTGGTAGAATCTTGTAGTGTGGAGTTCGATGAAAATAACGGCTCCTTTGTAGGGCAAGTTGATGTTTGTGATGCAGATGTTGAAATACCCCAAGATGCCATAAGAAGAATGGGAGTGGGATTTTTCCTCCCCATTGAGGAACCCCTTGTGGCGGATCGGGAAGGACAATGCTCCACTCAAGTGGAGCCCTCATCTACTGTCATGACCCGGGATCAGGGCTAGACAAATACCATACTCTCATCTGATATAAGCCTAACCTAAATTCCGAAACGCGCAGGGAAAGATTGGTAACATTACAAAACATACAAACCATACATTAATAAGGTAAACTCTTAAGAGAGTTACAAACCAGTCATACAAGCCAAGGGTCACAGACCCATCATTACATCAAACAACGGAAGCAAATAAGTTGTTCTAAACAACAAACTTAGCAAAGAGCCTAAGAGGCCTTAACAGAAGTAGCGACCCTTCCATAGATCCTAGGCTGCTGCCCGGGAACCCCGACTACTCGTCGACTTCAACATAGAAACCACCTTCAGTTGGAGTAGCATCATCTTTAGAAAAACATCAACGAAGCAAGGATGAGTACAGGGTGTACTCCGCAAAACTTATGGCCAGTGGAGTTATTTTGCATAAAGCCATCTTTGGTTTTCAAAACAAGAGGAAGAAGAAACTCGTCTAGTCAGATCATTTTCAAAAGGGGATAAGAAGACTTCAAATATATCTCTTAAATTCATCTTTGATGTCCACCAAGCTTCATCATCAACTGAACCACTCTTCCCGGACTACCCCCTCAACAACCGCGAGGAAGTATTCCGGATCTCACTTTAGTTGGCAAGTTTTATCATTCGGTCATAGTTCTCTATGATCCCAGAATCCGTTCCCAAGTCATCCATAACCGTGGACACGACTTTTAGAAAAGATTAATAAACCTGGAGGGGTGCACAACTTTACCCACACGTACCAACCGATTCTTAATGCCAAATTATTAGCCCTCTTCCTTGGAAGGCCGGCAAAGAGTGGTTCACCACGACTTTTACCTTGCTTTCGCCGAGACCATGAGTCACGCACTAAGGAGATGCCGTCGGAACGGGTCGAGTCCCGAAGTCGGTCCCTAGCGATGTGAACAGGGTTTGAGATTACGGATGCCGGGCATCTCCCATTCCCTGCCACGCTTACCTACCTGTATGAATGCACCTCCTTCACCTCCATTCAAGAACAACCAATATGCGTATGTCGAATGGAAAGCCCGAACTATGTGACTGATGGAATCTACTAGGAAAGTTAGTTGGTCGAGGGGGTTTCCAGGCCCCCGTGTGGTTGTACGCTCGTCTTGGTTCAAGAGGCGAGAACATCAGGTCCTACGGGTGGCAAGTATGGGACTACAAAAACCACGACCCACGTGGCCTCCCATACAAGCCTTAGCGTATTTATCATCCACTTTTGATCACATCACCACATCCTACCATACTAGATTCATTCGCATCTCCGGTGCATCACATGAGTGATTAGCATCATACCACTAAGCATGGCTAAGCTTGACTAAACTATGGCACTAGCGACGCTCATAAGCCAAACCCTAGTTATGCTAGGAGCGGTGGATCAGGTAATATAGTTCACAAAGGAAATCATGCATCAGATAGGATTACTCTCTCTACTAATAAAAGACTATTTGAACCGAATGCATATGACGAGAATGAAATACTTTGTAATCATAGGATTCATATGTATGAGTGGGGCTTCGCTTGCCTTGTCCGTTGTTTAATCGACATCGCTTGATGATGCTGACTTCAGCTTCGGGTTCGGTTCCTATTCGCGAGAACCAATCACCGGAAAAGAGAAAGCAACACTCAACACATGGCATGTGCGATGATCATACAATATGGATGATATGACAAGTTAATGTTTAATTGAACCCTAAAGCATGCTTGGTCACTTTAAAGGGGGTTCTGAAAGTCCAAACCCTAAAACAGGGGGATCATCGGAATCACCTGTGGGTTCAATTGGTTCTTCTAATTAAACTTGCTATCAAAGTTGATTAACAATGTATGATTATAGCTTAGTTGGATAGGTTTCATTTTTCTGAATATTTTGGTATATTATTTGTATTTTTCTGATTTAAAATGAATTAGTTATGAATTTCCCAAATTTTAATTCATTTTATATCATTTTTGGAATATTTAAAATAATTTCCAACTTGGGCCCACATGTCAGACTTTTAATCATTTCAGAAAATATTTATAGAAATTAATAAAATCCTTACAGGCAGGGCCCACCTATCATATATTTTCCATTTAATAAAACAATTATAGAAAACATTAAAAGAAATTAAAAGAAATTATGACATTGGCCTGACGTCATGGTGACGTCATCAATGCCATTGTTCCCAGGTGAGGCTCGGGCTCGGCGCTAGGGGCGATGCGGGGCTGCGAGAGCGGGTGCGCTGGACAGAGGGGAGCAAGGCGAGCAGTTTAGTGGTGGCGCCGCCCTGGAATGGTCATCGGAGCATCGTGTGCGACGGCGGCCAACGGCGAGACTTGCAGGCGGTTGTGGCGGCAGCGATACAGAGAGGGAGCGAGCGAGCGAAGGGGTTCATTAGAACCGTGAACTCACCCTGAGCACGATGGTGGTGACGGCGAAGCCAGGGACGGTCGAACGACGTCGAATCGACGGCGACAACCTCGGCAGCCGACATATGTGCAGACTCGATTCCGGCGAGGTGGAGCCTTCCCGACTTGCTTGGCTTTGCAGAGAAGAACGAGGAGACGACGGCACATCTAACAATGTCCTCGGCTTGGCGCGGGGTGGCCGGAGACGGCGGGGAAGAAAATCTCTGGCCGGCTAGGGTTTGGCCATGGCGAGAAGAAATGGGGAAAAGAGGGGGAACTGGCAGCTAGGGTTCGTCGGCGGCTGCTTTGGGGGTCATATATGTGCTTGGGGGTGGCGACACGAATCGCGGCGCTCGCCGGCGACGGTGGCGCCGCGAGCGAGCTACTTAGCTCGATCAAGAGGTGGAAGACGGCCGGCGAACGACGATTTAACTGACGGGCCAGGCTGGTCATTGCAGGCAAAGGCTTGCTCCGGAGGAGAGGGAGAGGAGTGGGCTGCGGCCCAGAAAAGGTTAGATGGATGTTTTTATTTGCAAAACTATTTTCCAATTCTGTTTTTCTATTTCCTCTTTTGCATATTTCATTTGTAATCTGTTTTGAATAATTTCAAATTACAGAAACTTCTATGAAGTATATAAAATAATGTGGAACCCTTTTATTCACTTTGGGTTCCATACATGTAGATAGTTTTTCAAATACAAAACTCATTTGAATGGTTTTCAAATAGAGGGGGAAGTTAGGGTTTAGGGTTTTATTTGTTCTTTCTTGATTAAACCAAAGTGCAAGTGTTGTGCATGCATGCAATGCTCAAACATATCCTTATTAATATTACACAAAAGGGTGGTATGTTACATCTACACAAGATCAACAAGCTCCTACTGTTGGAGAAAACTCTGCATCGACACCGCTACCTGCTGAAGATCATCAGTCTCTTGGACAAAATGGTAGTCCCAGGACAGACTATCCGCCACCTCCAAGGGGCGGATAATCCGCCCCTGGCACTCCAACTTGTTCCAGGGGATCCGAAGAAGAAAACAACAGCCAAGAAGTCCCCAGGCTGGATTCTCTGGCCCACGAGGACGGATTATCCGGCTCTGGATCTCCCAGTTCTGTCAGGCATGCTCAGGAAGAAGAAACTGGTACCTCATCCCCCAGGCCGGAGAGTCTGGCCCCACCAAGGGGTGGATTATCCGGCCCTGAAGAACAAATTCTATAGCAAGCTCCTGTTGTTAACTCAGATCAAGATCAAGGGCATGGTCAAGACAAGGACACAAATATTGAATCAACTCCTTCTACAAACAATAAGGACATTGTGGCTCGTTGCAAGTCTCGTGCTGGTCGGAACCTTGAACTAAGGGGTCACACTCTTGACATGGTTGTTGGTGATCTACGAAGAAGGGTGTCTACTAGAAGAGAACTTGCAAGCTTCTGTGATCATCAAGCTCACATTTCCATGGTTGAACCAAAGAAGATCTTTGATGCTCTTGAAGACCCCGATTGGGTTGTTGCAATGCATGAAGAATTAAATAACTTTGAACGCAACAAAGTTTGGAAGCTCGTAGATAAGCCCAAGGACTGCCGCAATGTTACCAGCAGCAAGTGGATCTTCAAGAATAAACAAGATGAAAATGGCATTGTTGTGAGGAATAAAGCAAGACTCGTGGCTCAAGGATTCTCTCAAGTGGAAGGAATTGATTTTGGCGAGACTTATGCTCCTGTGGCTCCTCTTGAGTCCATCCGTATCCTTCTCGCATATGCAGCCCATCATAACTTTAAATTACAGCAAATGGATGTTAAGAGTGTGTTTCTTAATGGTCCTCTACATGAGTTAGTATACGTCAAGCAGCCCCCGGGTTTTGAGGACCCCAAATTTCTGAACCATGTCTACAAACTCGATAAGGCGCTTTATGGCCTTAAACAAGCCCCACGTGCGTGGTATGAGCACATTAAAGAGCTTTTGTTAGACCGTGGATTCGAAGTTGGGAAAATCGATCCCACTCTTTTTACTAAGAAGGTTAATGGGGAGCTTTTTGTATGCCAACTTTATGTAGATGACATTATTTTGGGGTCTACTAACCAAGCTTTTAACGATAAATTTTGAAAGCTTATGACTGACAGGTTTGAGATGTCAATGATGGGTGAGTTGAGGTTCTTTCTTGGATTCGAGATCAAACAACTTAGAGAGGTAACCTTTATTAATCAAGCTAAGTACATCCAAGACATGCTCAAAAGGTTCAAGATGATGGATCTCAATGGCGTTGCTACTCCAATGCAAACAAAGTGTCATATTGAGCTCAATCCCAAGGGTAAAGACGTGGACCAAAACATATACCGATCCATGATCGGATCTCTCCTTTACCTTTGCTCATCTAGGGCCGATATCGTGTTAAGTGTAGGAGTGTGTGCAAGGTACCAAGCCGCTCCTAAAGAAAGCCACTTAGTGGCGGTCAAACGAATCTTCCGATATTTGGTTCATTCCCCGAATTTTGGGTTATGGTATCCCAAGGGTTCAAGTTTCTCTCTATGTGGTTACACTGATTCAGATTGGGCTGGTGACAAATATGATAGAAAATCAACTCTTGGTGCATGTCAATTCTTGGGCAGGTCTCTAGTGTGTTGGTCTTCAAAGAAATAGAATTGTATTTCACTCTCAACCGCCGAAGCTGAATATGTTGCTGCTGCAAGTGCTTGTACTCAGTTATTATGGATGAGGCAAACTTTAAAGGAATATGGTGTCAATTGTGACAATGAAAGTGCTATCAAAATTGCTTACAATCCCGTGCAGCATACAAGAACAAAACATATTGAGATTCGCAACCACTTCATTCGGGATCATGTTGCTCGTGGCGATATTGCCCGATCCTTTGTGAGCATATAGAACCAACTTGCTGATATTTTCACGAAGCCCCTTGATGAAGCAAGATTTTGTTTTTTGAGGAATGAGCTAAATATCATAGATTCAAGGGCTTGGCTTGACTACCCTTGCACACTCACTTGCTCTTATTCATGTATTTGGTTTAGATGCGGGCATAGACATAGGGGGAGTGTGGTCCTTATTGATTGGGCTAACCCTCCCCCCATAATGCCGAAAGCAAGAAAAATCATTTCCCTTAATATCATGTTGTGATATGTGGGTCATTGATGAGCATTGGTTTTGAACTCAAGATACATCTTCGCGGTGTCATGCCATGCGCTCCAACATGGTGGCTTCGGCCACCGCCATCTTCCTTGTGAAGAGTTGGGTTCTAATGGATCTCCTTGGATTCTCTTGCATATTTCTTGTTCTTATGGAAAACACACTCAACTTTGGCTTTTGTTTGATTCGATTCTTGCAAATTTGGGTGTGTAGTAACATCTCAGTTTGTTGCTCTAAACCCAAGCCTTTATTTCCTTCCTTGAACCATCTATTCTTGCACACAAGTCCTCTATACACCAGCGAGGGGTTTTGTAAGGTTGCTCCGGCCTGAATCTGTACTTAACAGAATTTTCAGAGGGGGGCATACTATCCGCCCTAAGTGGGGGCGGATTATCCTCCCCGGGCGAAATCTGCCCTTTAAAGGCTGGGCCGGGGAGGGCAGACTTAAACAGAGCAGCCAGTCCTCCCCCAACCCTACCTCAGCCCCCAGCCGCCGCCGGAGCCTTCGCCCCTCCCGGAGTCGATTTGACCACTGGATTATCTAGGCTCTCCCCGGATCTTCTTCACCTCGCCTCCGGGTATCTTCTTCTCCGCGATTTTCCTCCAATGAGTGAGGGTAACTCCCTCATCTCTCTCCTTTTGTATGGGATGCATTTTATTTGGTGAAAATCTCGTTGTAGAAGATCCTTCGTGTTCTTCCTGACATGCTAGAATCAGTAGAATTGCAACCCTAGTGCCTGATCTGTTTTGCCATGGTAGATCTGGGCCATTCCAGAAAATTCCTGCGGGGGCGGATTATCCGCCCCTGCCAGGGCCGGATAATCCGGCCTGGAGATTCAATTTTGGTCTGGTTTGGTCATAACTCTTGCAATGCACATCGTTGGCTTATGGATTGTTTTTCTACTCTTTCTATTGTTTCTCCTGGACTTGTGTGTGTGCTTATCTCCATGCTATCGCTCTCATGCTTTTCACAGGAGGTTACAAGCCGACCAAGACCTTCTCTCGTCGTTCCCGTGCCCGTTATCTCAAGCCCACTACAGAAGCGAAGTTCATTGACGAAACCGAGGTCAGCAGAACAACAAGAGAGGCTCAACGGATGGCAGAGGCAGGAAAGAAAACAAAGAGTACCACATCTCGCAAGGGCAAACAGTCTCGGCCCAATTGCAAGTCTATGGGCACTCTTCAGTATGCCTCCATTCGCCAGACTTATTACTATGATGAGGCTGACAGTGATGGTCCCCCCGAGGACTCTATGTTTTGGAATGCCCACTGTCGGGCTATTCATGATGATGTATATGCTACCCTCAAGCTTCTCCCCATGCATCCTATCAATTTGAATGAGGCTCAATCCAAGGCAAGGCTCCTGGAGGCATTAGATGTGACCAACAAGATGGGGCTTCACCACCTTATGACTATCCAATGCAACTATGATTCCTCCGTGGTGAGGCAGTTTTTCTCGACACTTGTGATTTGCGGTGATGAGCGTCGTACTATGAAGTGGATGATCAGGACAACAATGATTCAGTCGGACTTCCGCATCTTTGGGCAGGTTCTTGGTTATGCATTCCATGGCCGTGACACTCCTTTTGGCCACCGTATAATTTCTCCACTGAAGCCATCCAAGGATACTGTGCTTGCTCCTTGCCTTACTCCTGATGGTGTTGCTGGTACTTTTGCTGGGCTCTCTCCCTTGTATGCCTACCTTGTTGGCATATTTAGGGATTGCATTTCTCCAAGTGGTGGAAACGATGACAAGATCTATGGCCATCTGGGTCCTCTCCTTGCTTTTGCCCACGAGTGTGCCACCAACTCTGGTTCAGCTACACGTTACAACTGGATGTCATGGACTAAATATATAATGAGATGACGGATGCAATGATCAACAGGCTCTCTATTCCTTATGCTCTTTTCATTATGATGCTTATCAAGAATATGTTGCCCCATGAGGATTTTGGCACTACTTTGGATGGAGTTCACAAGCCCAAGGAAATCTACAACAAGGCTCAGAAGACCCATCACCCTTCCACTGCCCCTGAGTCCTTCATGCGTCATGCACGGGCTAGTGGTCGTCGTTCCGCGGTGTCCCCAATGGCACGCGAGGTTAAGCAGCTCACTTGGTTCCAGCGACACATACTTTGCATGGGCATTAACACGCACAAGGGAAAATATGAGGAGTACCGCAGGGATCATGAGAGGGATCACACTCAGCAGCTTATTCTCCACCATGTCTCAGGTTCCACTGGCCATCCACATCCTCCCACTGCTCAGGAACCGTATGCTCAGTGGAACACTTCAGGGATCAACTATGGCGAGCTAGAGAGTTGCCTTTTTCCTCCACCACTGAGGGCACCCACTCCTCCAGCTGATGACGATGATGATGAGTATGATGAAGAGGAAGGGGACGAGAATGACTATGACGAGTATGAGGAGGAGTGATCTTCAGGGGCGTTAGCATCGCTCTTCTTCCTTTTTGGCGTTTCGATGCCAAAGGGGGAGAAGTAGTTCTATTAGGTCTCATGGATTTGCAAGGGTCGGGCGCAAGCCCCTGTCTTTCAGTCATCTTTGCTTGCTTGTGCCTTTTTAGCATGAACTTATTTGCTATTTGTGTTTGGTTATGTAAGACTATGTCGTTCTTTACTCTGCATGCTTGGTATTCTGGAATTCTGGAATTATATTTTGGATCTCATGGAATTCTGGATTTATCTATGGAGTATGTTTTATGGCATATGGAATCATGGGATTATCTAATGTATGCATCAATATTGTTGAGATGTGCTTGGAGGCTATCAATCTCATTATTTTCTTTGGCTATAGTCACATCCCGGTGGTATGACCTTGTTTCCCTACCCACCTTGTTTCAATTATCTTTGCTATGAAAGTTGTGTTCTCTCTAGTGTGTGTATTTGTATTCAAATGCAAATTGTAAATATGCACACATCTAGGGGGAGTGTCTTTCATTTTAAGGTGGCGTTAGCCGGTTTCATTGCAAATCCTAGTATTGTCATCTAACACCAAAAAGGGGGAGATTGAAAGAACATTTGTGTGTTAGATAACAATATCATGGATTATTTAATGTGTGTTGAAGTGTTGCAGCTCTCTCTAAGGGAAAAGGGAAAAGTATCTGCCTTTGGGGGCGGATAATCCGCCCCTCCCTCTTCCCAAATAGGCGCAAGCCCCAGAAGGGGGCAGAGTTTTGGTCGGATTTTCTGGCCTCGCCGGATAATCCGCCCCTCAGGGGGGCCAGATAGTCCGCCCCCCTTGCTCACCGCCAAGGCGCAAGCCCCAGAGAGGGGGCGGAGGTTTGGCCAGACTTTCTGGCTAGGCCGGATAATCCGCCCCAGGAGGGGGCCGGATTATCCGCCCCCCAAAGATCTTCACCAAGTTTCGCAGGCGCCAGCCCCAGAGATGGGGCGGATTTTCTAACGGAATATCCGCCCTTGGGGCGGAGTTTTCCCAGGGGGCGGATAATCCGCCCCCAAAGTTGCTCAATGGATAGATCTGGGGAGGGGGTATTTAAGACAGCCTTCCCCCTCCTCCCAGATCCCTTGGTTCATTCAAAAAAGACAAGATCTGATCTGCAACCTTCATCCAAGAGAGCTCCACCTAGATCCACCCAAAGGCCCCGTCCCTTTGGGAATCGAAGGAGGAGAACTCGATCTTCATCATCAGCAATCAAGTGCTTCATCTCCTCTCCATTCATTTGGAGAATCACCGATCTAGTATTTCTTACAAATACCTAGATCCTTGTTTTGTTTATATTGATAAACCTTGTTCTTGTGATAGCTTGTTGTCATCTCGGGAGCCCCCAATTCAGTTGTGGGTGTGTGCCCCGGTAGCGTTGTAAAATGCACCGGTTCCTGCCTCGAAGGGATCCAATAGTGGAGAAGGTGGATCAGGCCTCTCATGGCGAGATCCATCGGAGAATAGGGTGAGGCCTATTGTGGCGTGGTTGTCTTAGAACCGCCCAACCCTCCAACGCAGATGTAATTCCCTTAACAAGGAAGGAACTGCGGTAAAACAAATCCCTGTGTCTCCGCGTGCTCCACTACAGTTCCTTCGCTCCTCTCTTTACGTGCTTAGTAGCTAGGGTTCCATATAGGGAAATTCTCGTAGTTACATATCTAGAGAATTTACTTTGTGTCAAGCCTAAAATTGAAAAAGTATTAAAAATTGGTTAGCACCTATTCCTCCCCCCCTCTAGGTGCCCATACGATCCATTTCAACGAGGCGCTGCGCCTGAGTGGCAGATAGTGCGGGAGGAAGCAATGGGCCGGCCTGCTATGGATGCTCGCTCTATTTTTTATTTGCAAAACCTTTCTCCATTTATGTTTTCACTTTTGTGTTTGTAATTAAATTTATTTTCTTTTTTGAATAGTATTTAAATTACCAGAAGTTATGAAATTATATGAAATACTATAGGGGACCTTATATATAATTTCGGATCCTCACTCTTTGTACTTTTCAAAATTATCAAAACCATTTGAGTGTATTTGAGAGGAATAGGGAAATTATGGTTTAGGGTTTCATTAATTTTTTTATTTGCATTTTTTGTTTAGCATATTATATGATGCTCATGAATGCACAAACAACCCTAATTAATATTTGAAAAACTAGGGGTGTTACATTTTACTCCTTTGGTCTTTTACTATTCATGCTCACATCGTTTCATTGATCGTTCTATTCTGGCCTGTTACTATTTATGCCTTTTTGGAAGCGCCGACTTATTTTGTAGAACAACACATGAATGCCAAGACGCCAATTAATATACATGCAAAAATTTAAACTACTTATTACATAGCAATAAAAGTTTACTACAACAGTTCAATAAATAAGATCTGCATTCTAAAGATTAAAAAGTGTTGCTATCCTCAATAAAAGATCGGTACATGGCGATTCGCATCAATGTATCATATTTCCTCTTCAAAATTTCAGCTACAGATCTAAGAGCAGCTAAACTCTTTCTTTCTGCATGCAACATAGCCTTCATATATCTATTATCTTTAGGAGGTGTTCTATGTGGACTGGTAACTAAGTTGTTTTCTTCAGAAATGCAATGGGAGGATGAATGATAAGAGGGATCACAACTTTCAGTACTGCCTTCTGAGGACTCCTGCTTGGTTTTAACTGCAGCCTGGTAAAATATGGTGAAAGGGGTTAAAACGAAGAACTAGGGGAAAACTTAGTATTATATATATTAGAGATCATTTAAGAGCAAGCACAAGGTGAGCCTTACTAGATGTGTCTAAGAAATTTACTAGATGTGTCTAAGAAAATAAAATATGGTCTACCATTTACACCTGATAGGGGACCCACTCATCCGAGTAGAAATAAACAATAAAGGAATGGGTCTTTACAAGACCTAGGGTCCAGAAAAACTTGCTAGACTCACCCTCTGTAGTGTTTAGACCTATGTCTAGTAAGAAAAAGACTCTCTTAGACACCCCGAAATTTCCAATGCTACACATGCTGGGAATCCACTATGTATGAATAAACCACACCATAAGCCAAAAAGTGCAACTTAAGATCTATCTTTATACATAGTTAACCTTGTCCACAAGCCAAAAAGCTTTAGGGTGACCCATAAGATTAAACTAAGTATGAACTTACAATAGCTTGTTTAGGCTGACAGTAGATCCTTCTCAATTGTGTGCGACTCCTTGTCAATCTTCCAGTAGTATCTAAGTCGAGCAGCTGGAACTCTAGTCCTTGAACTCCATTGTCCTTTCTCTGCATTAAGGCATGACATTTAAAACCGAGTTATCTAGTTCGGAAGGATGAAAGAACTTGCAAAACACCAAAAAGATAACTTTAAAAATGACTAGATGTATGATTCAATCTAGCTAGCTGGTTTGAATGATGAAAGCAGTTGAAACACCGAAAGGATAGCATAAAAAATGACTAGATGGACATTTTCTAAATTAAGCATTCGTAGATAGAAACACATAAAAACATTAATGGAAATGTGATGGAAATTTTTTCGGTAGAATGACTTATTAACTTAATATGCATACATGTAATATAACTTACCTGTATATGCATATAGGTAATATTAACTGGCAAGAAACTGGCCTAAGTAACACAGAATCCTCGTACTTCAGCCTTGCCTAGCGTTAGATTGTTAGTGTTGGATCCTTGATGGGTTGTTACCATGACCCATTTGAGCGCTCAGAAAGAATAGCATCTACGAGTTAGTTGTAACTCCTCGGCCTCTCTAGACCAGTGACTGTCACTCCTGATAGCTCAATAGAATCTCTAGGCTAACCCTACAGTATAACGCTGGTCTTTTCTGCGCACTTTGTCCTCATTTTTGCGCACCCGATACCCACTTCCCGGTTAGTCACTCATCCTCAAATTTCCCCAGGACAAGCACGCTTAACCTTAGAGTTCTTTTCAGATGAGCTTCCGGAAAAGAAGTTGCAACTTGTTGGTATATAGATACTATCAATCCTATTAAGCCATGCACCAGGATCTCACATACACCCACCCTTAGAAAATCTATGCCCTCTTCGATCAACCACAAGCTAGGAACATCCCCTCTTGGCACACATCTGTGCGTCTACTGCCATCACATGTGCCATGCCGTCTCCACTCTACGCCACACGCGCCATGCGCCACATGTCCTCCACTGACCCGCACACGCCCGTGTAACCGTGAGATCAGCTCTGATACCACTTATAACACCCCGGCCTCTTCGGACCAGCGGTTGTCACTCCTAGAAGCTGAATAGGATCTTTAGACTAACCCCATAGACCAACGCTAGTTTTTTCTACGCACTTTGTCTTCACACGTGCGCACCTGGTACCCACTTCCCGGTTGGTTACCTATCCTAAAGTTGCTCTACTCCAAGCACGCTTAACCTAAGAGTTATTTTTAGATGAGCTTCCTGAATATAAGTTGCAACTTGTTGGTATGGGTATACTATCAATCCTATTAAGCCATGCGCCAGGGTCTCGCATTAGTGTTGAAGGATTATACCGATAGTGTTAGAATGTAAGAAAGCAAATAATAGCGACAAGCTTATGATGTGGATAAGAACTACCAGATGTGGGTGCAAACAAAATGGCAATAGCATGCAGGATATTGAGCAAAATTCTAATGCTTTCGTATCTTACGAGTACCAAAAAAATAGCAAACGGGCAAGAGAAATTACAGCTATGCGTCGAGGGCGGGTGGGACGGTCAAGAGGGCGGTGGCTGGGCATTTCGAGGTGGATCCGATGCGTTGGGCAGTGAAGATGCACCCATGTGGAAGAGAGCACTAGCGGTGAAGGAGCTCCGGTGTGGAAGAGAGGACCGGTGGGGAAGATGCTCTTGCGTGGAACAGAGCACCAACGGTGAATTCCTCTGGTTTGGAAGAGAGGTCTGGTGGTGAAGTAGCTAGAGGAAGGTGGAGGTTGGAGGGGGGTGGGCGACGAACAGGTGATGGGGGATATAGGTGGGATGACGCACATTTACCACCTATATCCCACGACTGTTGTAGTGCTCCTCTGGTCATTGTTGCTAGGCCAGTGACAGAAGAGGAATTTTGCATTCACAAAAAGCGGGGCAGGGTTTTAGAATAGATGCGCGGGATGTTTCGGCGCTGTGCAAAAATTTTAAGGTTGAGTTTGATGTACGCTACTCCGATGTGGCTGCTCCTCACGTGTTGGCCCTGTCTAGACCCACACGCCAACGACAACATGCTCACCATCATTTAAATGAGTTTCCACACATTTGACGAAATTGATAAACATTATATTTTAAAGGCTTTCAAACAAGATAACCAAGGTCACTTCCATATCTCTTCCATAGTTTATGATAACGTGTCCATATTTGGTAGATCGGTGCATCTTGGCATTTCAAGCAATGTTTACAAAAGGAAATTCTATATTTCATTGATATATAATGCCCTGCTTAGTCAGGGTCATTTAGGGGTTTAGGGTTTAGGTCTAACATACCAATTTCAGCAACCCTGGTTTGTTGTCCAAAAGGCAAAAATCAGGGGGAACAAAAACTTTTCTTGTTATATGTTGCAATGATTGCTTACTTGTTTGCTTGCGTTCATGCAACTGTTTGTGTACTAGGTGATATACTTCTCATCTCAACACTAGTTTACAAAAAGGCTATTTTATAAAAGAGATGTCCTGGCTCATCCTTATATTCTCAAATGTTCTTGCATTCCAAAACCTGAGCCAAGATGACTTTGACACAACAAAATACATTACTAGTTTCTATTTACAAAACTATGGAGACCTATATATAATCTCCTTATGTTTCCAAGATAGAACTCCCAGCTACTCTGATCCCTAGGTTTTCCGAAACCCTGACTAAACTCTTCTCCTTCCAATATTGGTAGAAAATACCAATATGGTCTTTATCTTACTTCAAAGAACACCCAATTCAAAATACCCATCCTTACCTCAAGCTAGGATTGATGGTGTAACCTTAGTAGTAGTTTGACAAGTTTGATTAGATGAATTGCCTTGATATGCTGATTGCTTTGTTTGCTTAGGAACTAGAGTGAGCTAATCTAGTAGCTCATCCCCCAAGACCCAATCTAGGTTTGTGATCATCGATATCAGACCAAACACCCAAATCTAGTTCTACCCTAAGCCACCAATATGGACATCTCATCTTCTAATCAGATCAATCCAGGGATAATCCCTCTTGATGGTTTCCAACTTAGTGAAGAACCAATCCAAGCATGTATCCCCTCTATTCAATCTATATATCAACATAAACCACTAAATGGGAAGTATAAATCCTTTCCACGCTCTCAAACGTTTCCCTCTTGCATACTAGTCAAAATCCCCAAATCTTTGGAACTCTACCTTTTCCAACCTATCTTCATTATTGAGAATGTACTTGAACCATCTTGTAGTAGATCTTTAGTACTCCCAAATCCCACCATTTCCCTTGGCTAATCCATTCTGGTTCCCACTTATCCATGATGGTTTTATAGTCAATATAATAATCTTTTCTGCAAATCTTATCACCTTGCCTATTTTGGCATAAGCTCACATATATTTTCTATCTTCCCTTGACCAACTCTTTGCATGGTTAAGATGTACTAATCATGGCCTATCAATACCGACTTCCCTTGCTTCCATTGGATATTTGTGTTTCTTAAACCCACATGGTTTATGAGGCATCACGATGTATCTGTTATGGCAGCCTTAATTTCAACAAAGTTTGCCATCTCTTCTAGACCACCTCAAATATATTCAAGCCCAACTCTTGATTCCCTGATCATCTATATAACTTGGTCTAGCTACCTACCTATCCCTTGCCACAAGGTGAGATATGAGCTCTCTAATCCAACCATGTTTTGGTGGCATGAAAATAACAAAACCCTAGATTCCCAAAAATCTAGTTTCTGCCCATTTCACCAAAACCCTTCAACAAAAAAGTGGAAAATGATGTATGAATCAAGTCTACATCACCTAATTTGGATATAATCTTTTGCCAAATAATTTACATAATTATTTGGAGCCTAAAACTATTTAATTTCTTCTTCTGGCAAAATCCTCCAAACCTTGTCCATAAAGACAAGTTTGGTTTTCTCCAAACCACTTTGCCAACTCAATGCACATTTGAGATCTCTACCCCATACCCTATCCTTCAAACTCAAAAATAAATATTCTTAAGGTTCCTTATTAATTCTTTTGCCCTTTTTCTTAAATGGCTGAAACAAGAAATAATCCCTTAAAAATACTTTCCCATCTCAATAAATTCCAATAAAATTCTCCAATGTGTGTTATGGTATTTAGAACCATCTCACACCAAAAACCCACCTTTTATAATATAAAATCTTCACTTTAGCTTCAATAAACCATTTTTGCACTTTTTAAATAATTGTTATAAAGTGGACCCAAAAGCCTCCAATAAATATCAAATAAACCTTGAAGAGATGTTTTGACCTAGTATATCTACCAGTACCCTTTCCCCACCTTCCTCAATGCAAATTTTCAAACTTCCTTCACAACCCTTGTTTGGATCAATTTAGCCAATCACGCATTTTGTCAAACCAAAACCCCTTCAAACTCCGTCCAATTTGGGCCAATACTCCACCACAGCACCCTACACACCCCTGGTAGACCATCATTGTAGCAAAACCCTAGCATGGATCATTAGTGCTTGGGAAAGAGAGAGAGACGCCTCTTGAGGAAAATATCTTGCTTATTTAGTGCAACAGCCAGCACCTCCCCTCCCACCACTACTTGCTCGACCCCAGTACCCCACAACACCTCTCCACCACCTCTGCTGCCCAATGGCAGGCCACCTTCCTCCTCAAACCCTCCCCATGGACTTAGACCACCATACACCCTCTCCTTTGGTTTATAATCTAGGAGGCCAGAGCACACCTCCCCTTCCATCTCATTTCACTCTCTGACCCCCACCAACCTCTAACTGAACTCCGGATCCCCTCCCCTTGATCTCCATCACCATGGAGGAAGAGAAAAGATCCTCTCAGGTTCATGCTTTCATGCAAGCTTGCATGCAACCCAGGCCACTCCTCTCCCCCGCATTCACCTCCTAACACGCCTACTCATCACCCTCGATCCCTAGAGCTCTTTATCTGCCTCTGCCTGTCTCTAGAGAAGGAGGAGAAACTCCATTTCCAGCCTCCTCCGAGAGTTGAGCTAAGAGCCCTCTCCTCTATGTTCCTGGCTATGCATGTCACTTATCCGAGGTCCCCTCTTCCCTCTCTATCTAACACTGCTCAACTCTCTTCCAGGGATGGCCGGAACGCGCACCACCATCGACATCCCAAGCAAGCTCCACCGGCGTTCGTGCGAGCAAGCCTCCGTCGCGGAATGCCCTACTGCTTCCCCTATCCGAGGTCGGCACCACCTCCTGCGACGTACCTGCCACCACACCGCACCCGCGAACACTCCGGTGAGCCCTCCCCTAGGGTGTCCGCCCGCTGGCGGCGACGATAGGTAGAAGACGGCTCGTGGCCGTCGATCTAGACTTGATCCGACGACCACAACCACACCGTACCCCTTCACCCCCTTGCTCCACTGATGGGCCGGACCAGCTAGGCCAGCAGCTGCTATCACTCTTGCATGGGCGTAGACCGGTTGGGCCTAATTTCCCTCTGCGGCCCAGGATGCCAGCAGATCTAGCCTGACGCCCATTCTTCTTTTTTAACTTTAAATTCCAGATCTGCAAGTTTGCCCATAGGTTTAATTCAATATAAAAATGTAAAATACCTTATTTCAACTAGATCTAAAATTCCTCTGGTTCTCCAATGTGTTGGACAACATGCAGAACCATTCCCACACAATAAAGATTCTAGGATATTTTATAGTATTTAAAATAAAAAGAAGTATATTTTTTACTAATAAACTCTTGTAGGGAGTTGTAAAAACCCAAATGGAGTAAATCCAGGTTGCTCTGTTAGTTATTCCATGTACCCATCTCATGGCCTTGGCCTCATGCAAAGTGGAACAATATTTTGACTGTAACAAAAATAACAAAATTAGGCCATTTCTTCCTTTAGAATTTTCTCTAGGACACACCAAATGAGGTAATGATCTAATTCCAACTCTCTTTGCATCTATATACCCATACTTATCAAAAACCAGGACCCAAAAATTTATTGAGATACCTTTTAATTCTGGTCAATTAATCTTTTCTGTGCATAGGTAATTCACTAATTGTCACATCCCAAGATTTTCCCAAATCTTGTAATGTGAAAAATAAATGAATAAAATAAAACTTTGTTGATTTTCAGGGTGAGAAGAAACTTTTTGATTCCAATTGGAAACCTTCAAACCTATTTTGATCAAATAAATCCTAAAGGGATTTAAAAAGTTAAACATTTAATAAAGAAAATTTTAAATAAGTGAAATTACTATTTTTGGATCTTTTAATAAAAAGATTTTGTTTTCAAAAGCAAAGGATAGAATTATAAATAAGGATTATTTTATAAGCCAAATTAAAACTTGGCCAAGCCTTTGAAATAAAATATTTCTATTTGATAAAAATAGTAAAGGTTTATTTAAATAAAATAATAAGGATTCAATATCCAATTTTATTAGAAATAAAATTCTTACTATTTTAATTAAACATCAAAACTTGTTAATTTATTTTAAACAAGTTTTCCAAGTATTTTATATTCTCAAATAAAACCTACTGAAGTGTTTTTGGTTTTATATTTAGATTTCAAAAATAAAGATTTTAATAAAACAAATCCTATTTGAATTAAATGATTAAGGTCTAGTCATTTAATTATTAATGGACCCTAAAATAAAAACATTATTTTATTTTTGGGACTTGGATTTGTGATGTTATACCGAACCAAACTCAAATGAAAAGTGTGGTGGAATTTAGTTGTTTTGAATGTTTGAAATGTTTGAATTAAACTTCAAAACAGAAAATAAAATGGAAAATAGGAAAAAGTTTCAGTATAGAAAAAAAAATGCTAAAGGATTCAGCCCAACTCGTCTGGCCCAGCAAGCCCAGTTCCAGCCCAGCTACTTGCCCCCACGCCAAACGTTTCAATCAAAACACGCACCCGATCTGCAGACAGGTGGCCCCTCTCCCTATCTCTCTCCCTCGCTGACAGCAAGGCCCACCTCTCCTGTTCGTCGTCTTCAACCCCCAAACCACGCCCTGCCGTTGCAGCCAGTAACGCCGGCGATCAATTCGCGTTAAAAGCAACCATAACTCCCCCTGCGACCACGCGTGCATAAACGCCTCCCTCCCCTCTCTCATTTTCCCCAGACAGCTCTCCCCCTCTACCTCTAGGCTGCCCCAATTCGAGCCCGCGCCCTCACTGCTCCGACGAGTTCCGCGAACAATTCCGGCCAGTAGACACCGCCCCTTGCCTCCTCGACCAAGCTCACACACTCCCCAGCCCCTGGCGCTTCTCCCTGTGCTTTCCGTTCACTGCGGCGCCTAACGCCGACTTGACAACATCGAAGGCCAGCTACCGCTTCTTTTTTCGACGACCTCCCCTGGTAAGCTCAGACCGCCCCGAAGCCATTCATTGACGCTCACATGTTTCCTGGTACCGTGCGTGTCTGACGCACCCCTTATTTTGATCTGGCACGCCTTGTAGCCCCGCCCCCGTCGACGACCGTATGAACCGGAGGCGCAGCTCCACTCCGGCGAGCAATTCCGATCACCTCCGTGCGCCCCTAGCAAGACCAACATCACCTCGAGCTTCACCACGACCTCGCGAACACGGTGAGACCCTCCTCCGTCATCCTTGCTTCCTGTAACCGCCGCTAGAACATCGTCCGACCGTGCGTCGCCGCTTACCGCCGTCAGCGCCGCTCGAGTATGGTCAATTAGATTTACACCGTTAGATCTTGATCTTGTGGCTGAAAATAGAACTTAAGCGAAAGGGTAAGAAGCAGTCTAAGCCACGCGATCAGTTTAGATCCAACGCCTCACAGAGGCCGATCCGTGCGAACCGTTACCGACGAATAGGAAAGCGCCGCGTGGCCAGCTTTTGATTTAAAAGAGATTTAGAATCTGATTTGTTTGCAAATTTGAAAAACCCATAACTTTAGTTCTACACGTCCAAATTTTGCAAACTTTATATCAATGGAATCAGTGGAACAAGCCCTAGCCAACCATACAATTTGTTTAGTAAAAAGCTTCTGGTAAAATGTTTGTTTTTGCAGAAACATTTGTATGCTTGTTTAGGTTATAAAAATTATTCCAAAATGATTTTTGGGATAAATTCTTTGCAAATTGGTTTGTTGTGAACCTACTGACCCTAGGAACCAACTCATGGATTTAAAAATGTATTTTGTGAAGATTAAGATTGAATAATTGAATTAGCCCATTTCTAGTCAAATAAAAATGTTGATTTTGATATGGAAATGATTTTTGAGTAAAACCTTTTGGAATATGATTTGATTCAAACCTACTGACCCTAAACACCAAGTTTGGTGAATTAACAACTTGTTTGGTGAACAATATAAATTGTTGCCATGCTAAAAGCATTTTTCCACCACATGAAATAATGATTTGATTTAAAAATGATCTATAGATAAAACCCTTTTTCAAATGGTTTTGCCACTTTAGAAAATGACCACTTTGAGCCTTACAATGTTTAGAGCCTAGTAGAAACCACCTTTGCAAATAAAACTATCTTTGCATGCTTGCATGCATGACTTGGTTTCTATGATTTTATGTGTGATTAATTTGATTGAATATTGTTTTGGAATGCTAGTTGAATTTGTGTTTGCTTGGTTGACTTGTAGTGAAGTTAGAAGAGTGTGATATTAGCAAGATCAAGAAGTGAACCAACATTCCCTACCAAAAAGACAAGTGACACTATCATCCAAGTCCTACTATTTTCATTACACTTAGTGGATTTTTGAAACATGCATGATAAGGATTTCTATACTTTATGTTATGCTAAATCCTAATAGGATGCCCTTATATATTCCTTAGTGAAAACAATGTAGTTGTAAAATGCTTAGCCATGCTATATATTTTGAGAAGAGATACATGTTGAGATTTTATGAAGTTGAGAAAAGACTTATGTTTTATATAATAAAACAAGTACTCAATGAACCACCTAGGTGGACAAGGATACTCAAGTTTTGGACAAGGTGGCAACAAGAGGAACCATGTTTATATGGCAATCTCTTTTTGTTGTGCACCAGATGAAAACCACCCAGGGACTTAGAGATTGAACATGTTTCTCAGACGTTGGCTTCCGTGTGTACCACATGCTAAATGGGCACTGGCTTAGTCAACTACATTGGGAAGACCCATGCATTGGTCTTCAGGTTAACTGGAAATGAGGGAACTAGGAACCCTACATTGGTGCCTGAAGACAAGCTAGCATTGTGTATGGGAGGACCCTATGGAAAGACTTCGTCACATTCTCAATCCGCCAGTACTCCATCTTGGTGAGTACTTATCCAGCGGCCACTGGTGGTAACAAGATGAGATTGTGTCATGTGGGTAAAGTGTACAACTTCTGTAGAAGATAAAAATTCTAAGTACTTAGCCGTGTCCCCGGTTATGGACAATACTGAGCAACTAAGGCCTGAAGCTATGGGAAATCTCGACATTCCAATTTCTAAAAGCAAAACTTTAAAGTGGCAACAAAAGACTTGAAGCACTTGGGGTGTACCAAGGAGCTCAAAAGATTTTGATAAAGACTTGAAGCACTTGGGGTGTACCAAGGAGCTCAAAAGATTTTGATAAAAACGTGAAGCACTTGGGGTGTACCAAGGAGCTCAAGAGATTTTGACAAATACCTGAAGCACTTGGGGTGTACCAAGGAGCTCGGAAAGATTTTGACAAAAGATCAAAACTGTTTTGAAAAGATAGGATAAATTATTGCTTTCTGCAAATGAGCCTAAAACCCTACTTAGCCAAATATGCATGTAATGATAGGATCCACTTATTTCTACTTAGTAGTGAAACTTGCCAATACAATTCAAATGTATTGATCCTTGTGGCTGTAACTTGTTATGTTGCAAGTTTGTTTGATATTAGTGAAGTTGATTGATTAGGATTACAAGTCCACAACCAACATGTTTGCCTGTGGCACTTTGAAGATGAAGGACCCCATGCTTATAGATAATCTGCTGCAATGTAATGTAATAGCCAAATGAGCTATGTAAGATGTAATAAAATTATGTTATTCCTGGTTATAAAATTGTATTATGACCTTTGTTTCTTGATATTACATCTTAACTGTGGATGCTAGCTATTGATCCAGGGACTAGCATTGTAAACACAGGGATCTCTACCTTATTAAAGGTTGGGACCTCTTACACTAATAAATTCATACATTTACGTATGTAAATCAAAATAGGGTGGTTCCAATTTCTACAGAAAGTTATTCCACAGACCTAACAAGTTTCCCTAGAATCGCATAAAAATCTTCTGTATATTAAATATGATGAAAAAGACAAACCTCAGCCAGTACTGCCTTTGGGAATTTCTCAAGGTCATTATGCTAATTGTTTTGATGTGATTACAAAACCTATTGAATCAGTCCACTAAGTAATACCTAATCACCCAAGGAAATAATTTTTGGAGATCCAGAATTTGTCTGGTGAATTATTTCCTAAAACCAGAGTTTTATCCACTATAAAAATCATTATAAATAAATGGAAATTGATAAAATAGTGAAACCACTTTGGTTGGATTCATTTTATCAATACATATCAGATATGGTATCATTTTTATACAGTGGTAACATACAGACAAGGCCTTGGTCAAAAACACCTCCCCTAGATAGTCCCTATATCATAAATCCCACTGGATTATCTCCCAATGCCTCCAAATCTTTTACTAATCTTATCCAAACAATCATCCGGCATCCTACTGTCTTACACATGGTAATTATATGTTTCTTGCTGTATGTATTGATGCTTGTATGTCTTGAATTGATTGGTGTATTGTTTAGTTGCATGTATACTCGATAACGGCAATAGTTGCGATTGTGTGACGCCGAGAAGAAGGACGCTTCGGGTTTCTCTTATTATTATTGTATTCGGTGTTGTGGTATTCTAAAGAAGTCACAGGATGACTCGCGGGTCACAATCAAGCCACCATTCCTGAACTCCTATATTGACCTATTCCTTTTGCTAATCGTTTTATATCTCTTTTATGAAATTCACTATTAAAAGCATGGTTTGTTGAAATTAAAAAGGCGTGAGTAACTTGGATCCTACAAGTTATGGATGAGTGTCCATTAGGACACCTACACTATTGACACCTACCTTTACCATTTAGTTCGAGGCTAAGATGCTTATCATCTTCCCTCTTGGAAATTACGGGTTTTTCAACAATAAAACTATTTTGGGTTTTACCCTACTACAAAGTTTTCAAAATAAAACCCTTGAAAAGAGGCATTGTTTCTGAGTGGAGGTTTTACTAAAGAAGATATGAGGAGGATAAAGAGAAATTCGAGCAAGAGAAAGAGAAGAAATGGGTACTCGAGTCTTTTACTAAAACAATTTATCAGTGCAACCACATTACCCTGGGTGGACTCCGTGCTAACTCGTAGTTTGCTCTCCTTAGTATGGGCTACGCCATAACCTGTTTGAAAGGGGTTCAAGTCCCTCGAAGCCGGTTCCTTTCCACGTAGGGGTCATCGTACTCGGAAAGGTTCTATTGACTCCCTCGAGGTCGGCTGCAACTATGGAGCTCCCGCAGACGGTACCAGGTTAAGGGAGTATGGGTGGCATGGATAAGGAAGTTCAGGAAGGGATATTCGGACTTGGGAAGTCAGGTACCCGTACTGGGGGATCTAATCAACCATAGGGAAAGTGCCTATACTATGGACAACAAATGAAAAGTTAGGTTCGATTATCCGAACCCCCGTCTACGGTGTGTAGCAGGCTGTGGTTGTATCGTGGCGAATGTATTGATTCCTGTGGGTAAAGTGCACAAACTCTGCAGAGCCTAATCTATTCGAATAGTCGTGTCCATGGTCAAGGACGGTTGGAAAGGTGATTGCTAGGAGTACCCTTGGGATATGTTTGAGATGTATAAAAAGGATGTGACTTGGTCACGAGGAAAGATAAGAACGAGATTGGTTTTAACCATAAAAGGTTGAAAATGTTTTAAAGAGGGTTTTACTATAAAACTGCTTTCAACAAAGTTTTTAACAAGGATATGGAGATATGCGGACTTTCAGAATGGAGGCATATTTTCTAAAAGCTCTTCTTCAACAAAGATATAGAGATGCCAATGTTAGACTTTTTCAGAAACAACTATAATGTAGAGCTATCTCACCACAGCCAAATATGCATTATCTTGTACCTTGTCTTGGTGATTTGCGAGTACATTCAAAGTAACTTACCGGCATTGTCCCTGGCTATTTACTTGGCCAGATTGCAGATGTTAAGAAGTGACGAATGTGCTGACGTCTATGCGAGCTAGGCCGTCTTCCTAGTTAGTTGCCTTTATGTTAAGGCATGACATGGGTTCTGCACTTGAAGACTTCCGCTATTTGTGTTGTAATCGCCATAACAGCCACATTGTAAGTTTTGTAATTGTTACTTTCTGGATGATGCAATGATACTGGTCGGTTATGCTCATGGCTCACGGATCATGGGAACATGAATTGTATGCATAACGGGTATTCTCGGACCGTAAATCCGGGGTGCCAAAAACATGGCATCAGAGCCATCCTGACTGTAGGAGACCTTAGTTAGCATGTACGTTAGACAGGACAACCCCTATTTCTGAAAACACCGACTTTCAAAAACTACCTTCTAAATAGCTTTTCGAAAGATTTCTTATCTTATCTTCTCTGACTAAAACTATTTGAACATGGATTACTCAACATCTCGTCTACTTCAAATGTTCTATTTTCAAAAAAATAAAATACGAATTGGAGACTATGAAGATAGACATCCCAGAATGAAGAGACCCTAAGACAAGCAAAACAAAGGATCTACCCACGACGAAAGACACTACAAGATCGCCCTACCCCCGGAGTCCTTCATCGCCCCAAAATCGATCAAGCACCAACGATCACAAATAGCAAGACAGAAGTCGAGACCCCCGTAATGTTTGTACTAAGGATTAGAATCCCTAAAACAGGATTCCCCTTATGGCATGTAGTCAACCGTAGTACCTATGGTACGCCTTGTTTTCTTGTCATGTGCTTATAAGATGCTTGTAGTGTGTTGCTTGTCTGCCTGGTATCATCCGATCCTAAATTATTGACCACCTTGTTGGCGTATCCCAACGTTAACCTTCGCAACCCCATAGCTGGAAACCTCTCCTCAGCGGGATGGTCACATAAAGAACTCCCCCAACAACCCCTCTTCGTGCCCTAGTTCTAATCGCCCCCAAAGGAGCAACGACCCTATTAAACCCTCTGCCGAATCAACAGGAATTTCTCGCCATAACACAAATGCCCCCGAAAATCCTGAAGAGAAGGATGCCCGAAGACAACGAGTCTACTCCGTCATTGAAAAAAATCAACCCAAAGAGTTCAAGTGAAGACAACCCCTCTGAAGCTACAATGCCTCCATCCAGACTGAAGATCCACAAGAAATGTCGCCAACCGCTCAAACCACCCTAAGTTAACCCTTACGACTTCATTAGGTAACCACCATAGCAAGGAAACCGCAATAAGGCGTCACCCGAGGACCACAATTCAAGTGTCACGCCAACGCTCCAAGACGAAGAATCTACCCCAAGCTCGCCGACCTCAAGTATCGCTCTAAGGCATCTTTCCACACAATTATAGAGAATCTCCATTCCAAGAACCTGCCCAAGCACCATCTCAAGAGTCGTCAGAGGAATAGAAAGAAGACCTCACCAACAATCTTCAGAAGTTGCTCGGTCCTCCCAGTACACGCAACACTCAGATTTAAGACGGCACGACTACCAGACGCCGCCAATACTACACTCCAAGGAGTAAAAAGCAACCCCAAGGCATCGAGTTCTGCAAATACATTACGATGTCCCTTCTCTTCTATCTCTGCCAACCACTCTCTTAAAAGAGCTCCAACTCTGCTAACCACGAGGAACTACCGTAACCAAAGTCGATACCCGACCCAAGGACGACGACAAGATGCAAGAACTCAGCTTGCTAGTGTGCTAGTACGAGGTCCCCTCTTCCATGTTTTACCCACAACGTTGCATCAGGCCAAACCTGGAATGACCCTATTCCAAAGGACCTTGTTTCCTAGACCGCCAAACCCCAATGGTATCCTCCAACGCATCGGACCCTAACTAGCTTAGAACTAACTACCCGGAAGCTAGTATACGTCCTCTCTATTAGACCGTCTAACTCATGAAGTGGATTCCTGATGACCCACAAGTATAGGGGGTGTATCATAGTACTTTCGATAAATAGGAGTGTCGATCCCAACGAGGAGCAGAAGGTGCTGAACAGTGGTATGGAGCAGGAAATCCCTGTGAATACTTAGCAAACGGATTTTTAGTGGTTTTCTGACAAGGCAACAAAACAAGGAGCAAGTAACAGAAGTAACGAACAAATGGAGGAAGTGGTCCAATCCTTTCTTAGCAAAGGACAAGCCGGTGGAAATACTTATAAGGACCAAACGTTCTCGAGGACACATGGGAATTCTGTCAAGTACTTTCGCTTCAAATAGCTGAGTACTCTTCTTTGGTGTTGTAAGTGTTGTGTGGGTGAACCTGTGCTAATGTACCGACGTTACTTGAACTAATACATACTTGTGATTAAACCCCCTGCAAACATCCGTAACTACAGGAAAGTAATTAAGACATAAATCTAACCACAGCCTTAAACTCTGAGATCCTACGCTCCCTTGTGAAAAGGTGTCCTAACGGGGGTTCAGGTTTCTGTCACTCCGGCAACCCCACAATTAGTATCCAAATAGACAATGGATCCCCCTAGGCCCATAAATGGTGAAGTATCATGTATTCGACGTTCACATGACACCACTAGAAGAATAGCACCACAAGTTAAATACTAAACCATTGAATAATAACTCATCACAGATCCACTACTAACAACATGACTTCACCCATGTCCTCAAGAACTAAACGAACTACTCACAAGACATCATATGGATCAAGATCAAAGATGATATGGTAATGGATAACAATATTAACATAAACAATAATCAATGGTTCCACTCACAAGAATCAACTACAATAGTAATTAACACCGGGAAAGTTCCCCCTAAGAGCTAAAGCAATATCCAACACAATTGTTATAGCAGGACAGAGTGGTGATGATGGTGCTGGTGGAGATTATGGTGTGGATGATGATGATCCTGATGAAGCCTAGCTTGATGATGGTGTTGATGGCGATGGTCTCCCCTCTCCGGGAAAGAATTCCCCTAGCAGAAATATGTCTGCCGGAGAGATCTTTCTCTCTCGGTGTTTTTCGCCCCCCAGATGCGGCTGAAATCTATCTTTGGTTGCTCCCCCCGAGGCTCAGGGTTCCGAAGGGAAGATATAGGCAAAGGGGCGGAGTCGGAGGCCGGGCAGGTGGGCCACACCTGCCCTAGGCGCGGGGTCACGTGGGCCCGCGCCTAGGGGGGTGTGGGCCCCCTAAGGCCCCACTTCGTCCCTCCTTTTGGTTTCCTTCGTCTTCTGGTAAAATAATATTTTTCCATATTTTTCTGGTATTTTTATGATCTTTGCGAAATTGCACCGAAACGCCTTCTTTTCCATCAGAATCCTGACTCCGGTAGTCCATCTTCCAAGAATCATCCAACATGCATAAACAGATGAAAAGCCATAAGTAATACCTCATAATAAGATAAGTATCAATGAATAGAGGTAAATTATGATATAGAAAGGTGATGCAAATTGGGCGTATCAATTCCTAAAATGGCGATAGAAGATAACCACCCCGGATGAAGGGTGAAGCGCCATCCCCCAGCATCGGCATACAACTCCGATCAAGAAAGTCGGCGACTCCACCAAAACACCCTAGTGTCAACCTAAGGGGGAAAGACTACGACTTTCCCACCCAAAACCCGATAAAACCCTATAGTCGAACACTAGTTATCATTAAATGAAGACCACCCCTCCAAATCTAAATCATCAACCCTGCAAGAAGGACGATGATCAGTACTTCTCCAAAATCAGAAGGTACTTCAGGAGAGTCCTCCACTCCAAGGTCGACTGTCCAGCCAACACCCGGTGTATGAAGACCTTAAAGATAGAAGAGCTGACTACCGTGGCGAACAAATAAAGAAGGCTCAACTAGGAGTCTCGCCGCAGGAAGAAAGGACCATATCAACGCTAAACCTACCTAGACTCGTCCTAAGGGGAAAAGATTGCGTCTTTTCCACTTGTTTCTTCTAGACCATCCCCTCCGAGGCCCCCGCTGCCCTGATCCGTAACTAACCACGTCGAGTATCTATAAAACTTGTTAGTGCCTAATAATTTCCACCGCGGAAATGGTTAATCGAATGTTATCACCCAACCCTAATCCTCCCTAATCTCGGGACGAGATTATTTTAAGTGGGAAAGGTATGTAACATCCCAATTTCAGCAACTTGGTTTGATGTCCAAAAGTCAAAAATCAGGGGGGACAAAAACTTTTCTTGTTATAATGATTGATTACTTGTTTGCTTGTGTTCATGCAACTGTTTGTGTACTAGATGATATCCTTCTCATCTCAACACTAGTTTACAAAAGGCTATTGTACAAAATAGATGTCCTGACTCATCCTTATATTCTCAAATGTTCTGGCATTCCAAAACTTGAGCCAAGATGACTTTGACACAACAAAATACTTTACTAGTTTCTATACACAAAACTATGGATACCTATATATAATCTCCTTATGTTTCCATGATAGAACTCCCATCTACTCTTATCCCTAGGTTTTCTGAAACCCTGAGTAAAATCTTCTCCTTCCAATCTTGGTAGAAATACCAAGATGGTCTTTATCTTACTTCAAAGCACACCCAATTCAAAATACCCATCCTTACATCAAGTTAGGCTTGATGGTAACCTTAGTAGTAGTTTGGCAAGTTTGATTAGATGAATTGCCTTGATCTGATGTCTAATGAATTGCCTTGATCTGCTGATTGCCTTGTTTGCTTAGGAACTAGAGTGAGCTAATCTAGTAGCTCATCCCCTAAGACCCAATCTAGGTTTGTGATCATCAATATCAGACCAAACACCCAAATTTGGATCTACCCAAATCCACCAATATGACCATCTCATCTTCTAATCAGATCAATCTAGGGATAATCCCTGTTGATGGTTTCCAACTTAGTGAAGAACCAATCCATGCATGGATCCCCTCTATTCAATATATACCTCAACATCAACCACTAAATGGGAAGGATAACCCTTGCCACCCTCTCAAATGTTTCCCTCTTGCATACTAGTCAAAATCCCCAAATCTGCCAAAATGGCTAAGTCTGGAATTCTTATCTAGATTCAATCTTTGGAACTCTACCTTTTCCAACCTATTTGCATTCTGGTTCCCACTTATCCATGATGGTTTTATAGTCAAGATAATAATCTTTTCTACAAATCTTATCACCTTGTCTATTTTGGCAGAAGCTCACATCTATTTTCTATCTTCCCTTGACCAACTCTATGCATGGTTAATATCTAATAATCATGGCCTATCAATAACCACTTCCCTTGCTTCCATTGGAGATTTGTGTTTCTTAAAACCACATGGTTTATGAGGCATCATGATGTATCTGTTATGCCAGCCTTAATTTCAACAAAGTTTACCATCTCTTCTAGACCACCTCAAATACATTCAAACCCAACTCTTGATTCCCTGATCATCTATATAACTAGGTCTAGCTACCCATCTATCCCTTGCCCCAAGGTGAGCTATGAGCTCACTAATCCAACCATGTTTTGGTGGCATGAAAATAACAAAACCCTAGATTTCCAAAAATCTAGTTTCTGCCCATTTGACCAAAACCCTTTAGAAACCAAGTGGACAATGATGTATGAATCAAGTCTACATCACCTACTTTGGATATAATTCTTTTTTCCAAATAATTTCCATAATTATTTGGAGCCCAAAACTATTTAATTTCTTTTTCTGGCAAAATCCTCCTAACCTTGTCCTTAAAGACAAGTCTGCTTTTCTCCAAACCACTTTGCCAACTCAATTCTCATTTGAGCTCTCTACCCCATACCCTATCCTTCAAACTCAAAAATAAATATTCTTGAGGTTCCTTATTAATTATTTTGCCCTTTTTCTTAAATGGTAGAAACAAGAAATAATTCCTTCAAAATACTTTCCCATCTCAATAAATTCCAATAAAATCCTCCAATGTGCGTTATGGTATTTAGAACCATCTCACACCAGAAACCCACCTTGTACAATATAAAATCTTCACTTTAGCTTCAATAAACCATTTCTGGACTATTTGAATAATTGTTATAAAGTGGACAAAAAATCCTCCAATAAATCCCAAATAAATCTTGAAGAGATGTTTTGACCTCATATATCTACCAGTACCCTTTCCCCACCTTCCTCAATGCATATTTTCAAACTTCATTCACAACCCTTGTTTGGATCAATTTTTCCAATCAAGCATTTGCTCAAACCAAAACCCCTTCAAACCCCATCCAATTTGGGAAAATACTCCACCACAGCACCCCCACACACCCATGGTCGACCATCACTGTAGCAAAACCGTAGCATGGATCATCAGTGCTTGGGAAAGAGAGAGAGACGGTTCTTGAGGAAAATATCTTGCTTATTTAGTGCAGCAACCAGCACTTCCTGTTCCACCACTCCTTGCTCGACCCTAGTACCCCACAACACCTCTCCACCACCTCTTCTGCCTAATGGAAGGCCACCTCCCTCCTCAAACCCTTCCCATGGACTTATACCACCATACACCCTCTCCTTTGGTTTATAAGCCAAGAGGCCAGAGCACACCTCCCCTGCCCTCTCATTTCACTCCCTGACCCCACCAACATCTCCCGAGCTCCAGATCCCCTCCCCTTGCTCTCCATCGCCATGGAGGAAGAGAAAAGCTCCTCTAGGGTTGATGCTTGCATTCAACCCAGGCCACCTCTCTCCCCTGCATTCACCTCCTAACACTCCTAATCATCACCCCCGAGCCCCAGAGCTCCTTCCCCGCCTCTGCATGTCTCTAGAGAAGAAGTAGAAACTCCATTTCCGGCCCCCTCGAGAGTTGAGATAAGCGCCCTCTCATCTGTGTTCCTGGCTATGCATGTCACTTATCCGAGGTCCCCTCTGCCCTCTCTATATAACCTTGCTCATCTCTCTTCTAGGGATGGCCGGAACGCGCGCCATCGTTGACATCCCGAGCAAGCTCCGCCAGCATTCGTGCGAGCAAGCCGCCGTCGCGGAACGCCCTACTGCCTCCCTTCTCCAAGGTCAGCGCCACCTCCTGTGATGTCCCCGCCACCACAACACACCCGCCAACGCTCCAGTGAGCCCCCTCCTCTCCCCGCTCGGCCCTCCCCTAGGGTTTGCGCCCGCCAGCGGCGACGATAGGTAGAAGACGACTCGTGTCCGTCGATCTAGACTTGATCCGACGAACACGACCTCCCCGTACCCCCTCACCCCTTGCTCCGCTGATGGTCCGTCCCAGCTGGGCCGGCAGCTGCTATCGCTCGCGCATGGGAAAAACCCGGTTAGGCCTAATTTCCCTCCGCGACCCAGGATGCCATCCGATCTATCTCGACACCCATTCTTCTTTTTTTAATTTCAAATTCTAGATCTGCAAGTTTTCCCTTAGGTTTAATTCAATATAAAAATGGAAAATACCTTATTTCAACTAGATCTAAAATTCCTCTAGTTCTCCAATGTGTTGGACAACATGCAGAACCATTCCCACACAATAAACATTCTAGGATATTTTATAGTATTTAAAATAAAAATAAGTACATGTTTTACTAATAAACTCTTGCATGGAGTTGTAAAAACCCAAATGGAATAAATAAAACTGCGTCTGGTAGTTCTTCCATGTACCCATCTCATGGCCTTGGCCTCATGCAAAGTGGAACAATATTTTGGCTGTAACAAAAATAACAAAATGAGGCCATTTCTGCCTTTAGAATTTTCTCTAGGACACGCCAAATGAGGTAATGATCTAATTCCAACTCTCTATGCATTTATATACCCATACTTATCAAAAACCAGGAGCCCAAAATTTATTGAGCTCCCTTTTAATTCTGGTGAATTAATCCTTTATGTGCATAGGTAATTCACTAATAAATTCATACCGTTACTTCTGTAAATCCAAAAAGGGTTGTTCCAATTTATGCAGAAAGGTATTCCACATATCTAACATGTTTCCTTAGAATCACATAATAATCTTCAGTAGATTAAATATGATGAAAAAGACAAACCTTAGCTAGTACTGCCTTTGGGAATTTCTCAAGGGCTTTCTGGTAATTTTTTTGAGGTGATTCCAAAACCTATTAAATCAGTCCACTAAGTACTACCTAATTACCCAAGGAAATAATTTTTGGATCTCCAGAATTTGTCTGGAGAATTATTTCCTAAAACTAGAAATTTATCCACTATAAAAATCATTATAAATCAATGGAAATTGATAAAATAGTGAATCCACTTTACTTGGATTCATTTTATCAATACCTATCAGATGGTATCATTTTTATACAGTGGTAACATATAGAGAAATCCCTTGGTCAAAAACCCCTCCCTTAGATAGTCCCTATATCATAAATCCCACTGGATCATGTATCAATGCCTCCAAATCTTTTACTACTCTTATCCAACTAGTCATCCAGCATCCTACTGTCTTATACATGGTAATTATATTTTTCTTGCTGTATGTATTGATGCTGTATGCCTTGAATTGATTGGCGTATTGTTTGGTTGCATGTATACTCGATAACGACGATAGTTCCGATTGTGTGACGCAGAGAAGAAGGACGCTTTAGGTTTCTCTTATTATTATTGTATTCGGAATTCTGGTATTCTAAAGAAGTCACGGGATGTCCCACTGGTCATAGGAAATCCACCATTCTTGAACTCCTATATTGACCTATTCCTTTTGCTAACCGTTTTATATCTATTTTATGAAATTCACTATTAAAAGCATGGTTTGTTTCAATTAAAAAGGCATGATTAACTGATACGTTGGAAACATATCTATATTTTTTGATGCTCCATGCTTGTTTTGTATCTACTTTGCTCTGCTTGTCTAAACTTTGAGGTTCTTTTTACATGTTTTCTAGTACTAACCTATTAACAAGATGCAATAGTGCCAGATGCCTGTTTTCTGATGTTTTTGGTTTCAGAAAAGTTAGTAAAGAAATATTCTCGGAATTGGACGGGACAAACGTCAAAGTCAACTACTTTCAATGGGGAACAAGAAGTCTAGAGGATAGCCAGAGGGGCCAGCCAGGGGTGCCAGACCCACCCCAGGCGCGGGTGGGCAAAAAGATGTGATGCACATTCTAAGCGCAAATCTCGGGAATAACGTTGTCCTAGGGTTTGGATTCCAAAAGTGGTTACTTTGGAATGTGTGGTCCTTTTAGATAAGTTTCATAGTTGTACTTTCATTAGAGTTTATGAGTGGTTGTAAACAACACATATGTAGGAGTAAAGTATACATAATTATGACATACTAAATAGGATTACTTATACAAGGTTTCTTATTTAAAGTGGCAAAAAGGATAACCTTCAAAGCAAAGGTTTCCCTTCTAAGGTCTAAACAAACTTTATGGTTAGTTAGTGGTGGTTGATGTCATTTGTTTGCTCAAATAGTTTGGCTGGAGTTGCTTTATAGTTTAACTACTTCAGACCAAAGTTAACTATAAAACATATAATAATGCTTATAGTGTTATATTAAGATTTTGTATACCAAAGTTAACTTTAAAGTATAGCTAGTTTTGAAAACACCATACTTAAAGATTGGTATCTTGTATATATAAAATGTTTTCTTTAGGTTAGTTAATAATGTTATTCTATTACTTGAGTTAATGGTGTCTTGATGTGAGTATGGGGTAATATCATTTATCTTTTATAGATGAGTGAGTATGGTATATGAACCCAATATAATGTTACTTAACTACTTATGGATTTATATAGTGTTGTAATAGTTTTTGTAATTTGGTGATTAATATAGTTTAGAAAAGATTTGATTCTTCACCAGTTGTTCTTTTAAGGTTGTAGATTCTTCTAAAATAAGAACATTCATAAGGTTTGAAACTATTATGGTATTATATTATTAATATTTAAGACTAATAATATTTATTAGATTTTATTTAACTCTTTTTTGGAATATTAGTAAATTTTATCTAGTTTTATATGAATTGTTAATGAAATAAATAAGTTTAAATTTGAGTTATTAAAATATTTTTTTTATTTACCTCAAAAGGAGGTGATTAGATTTTTAACATGTAAATAAAATTTTTATGATCATTTTGGTATATCATATTTATTTTTGTGATTTATAAACAATAAGATATGATTTTTATAATTCTTACTTAATTTTATAATTACTTAATAAATAATAAATATTTCATTAAGTGAAGTATTAATACATGATTATAGTTATAAATTAGAATTCTTATTTTTCTAAATTTTTTGGTATTTTACTTATATTACAAACATTTATCATTATACAAAATATGAATTATCAAGGTTTTATTTCTTATTAAACCTTTATTAATTAAAATTTATGTAAATAATTATCATAATAATATTTGATAATAGTTTTAAGTTGTAGGTTTTATTTTTCTGAAAATTTTCATATATTATATACATTTTTCTGAATTATAAATCAAAAGTTATTAATTAAACAAGATTTAATACTTTATTAAATTTTTGGAATAATATTAATTGGATTATAACATTTTATTTATTTTCTAACAGAAAAATACTTTTTACACCATGACCAGAGCTAGCCCCAGTCACTGATCTGTGGGCCATTGTCCACCTCATCTTAAGATGAAAGAAATGTTTTTGCTATTGACTCCCTCTCTACTCATTGTCGTTGACTTGCGGGCCCTGGGCCATGTCATCCACCACACGTGGCAAAGACTAGTCAAACGGTTGACGTTTCTCGATCATGAGGTGAGCATGACGTCAACACCACCACCGCCGTCAGTGAGTGGTCACCGGCGACAATCTATTGCACCCTACCAAGCGAAATAGGTCTAGTTCGAATCAGCGCAAGCTACTGAACCTAGGAGTGGCAGCGCCGCTCAGAAATGGTCATCGGAGCCTTAGCTCCGACGAGCTCCGACGGTGGCCGACGGTGGCTTACAGTGAAACGACGATTTACAACAAGATCAAATGATTCGAGGATGCTAGAAGATTCAGGAAATCACCCTGATGATGATAGAGTGGTTGGCGAGGACAGGCGTGGCCGGAATCGAGCTTTTCGACGAGAATTCCGACGAACTGCCGTGGAGGAAAACGACCAAATTCACCCGCTCCAGTGCTCCCCTTGATGCAAGCTTCTACCCAGAGGATCTACGGAGGATGGAGCTTCTCCATGACAGCTCAGAATGGTGTGGGGTGACGTGATTCGATGGAGAAGAGTGGCTCCGGCGAGCTAGGGTTCGGTCTCGCTCATATCTGAGAGGATAAGGAGGGATTGGAGATAGGGATGGAAGCAATGCGTCGCGGTGTCCGGCTTATCCCCTCCTGGCAACGACAACGAGTATCTTGGCGCAATGGCGGTGATGACGGCATCGGGCGGCGGCGAGCTCCGCCAGCGAGCTGTCTGTGTGCGTGACGATGACGACGATGATCGGTTTACGGATAACCCAGTAACGTTTTCTTTAGCTCAACCCGCGGTCCTTTCCTGATCCCGCTTGTCAGTCTCAGATGGAGAAGGACAAGGCTAGTTACTGGGCCGTTATGGGCTGCACTTAGGCGTCAGATAGGTATAGTGGTATTGGGCTGTGGCCAGGTTTATTTTTTAATTTGCTGTATTCCTTTCTATTTTCTGTTTTCCTTTTCAGATTAGAATTTGAATTAGATTTTGAACCTTTCTTTGTATGATTTATTTGCTGGACATTTGCAGTAATATTAAAATATATTTGGTAACCTTTGTGAACTTTTATTATGCCTTCATTTTATATTTCTATTATTTACTCAATAATAACCTTCTTTTAATAATTGGAAGAAACTTCTTCTTATTATTTTTCTCTTCTAATTTTAATTAGGAATTTATTAAATGATATCTTCTTATTTGTTTATAAATTTAACTCTGATTGGCTCATAGTTTGAATATAGATTTTATATGTATCATGATCTTGGATCATTATTTGTTGCATGAGAACATGAAGGATAAGGATATGGTTATTACCATTCCCATTTATTTAGAAAATGAACTGTATATATTCTATTGTGATAAACAAAGAGGTTTAGGTTTTTTAAATTATGAGTACTACCCGTGGCTTTAGGGTTTGTATAAGCTTTGATTCCTTTTAAGAGTTAAGATTTAATAATTCAGTATATTGCCTTGTGTATATAGTCTTTCATGAAATCTTCCTTTTTAATAGGAAGTTTGAAATTAGAGTGTTTTATAGAAGTGGACTTATAAAGATATACTTAGGCACATATAGTGATGATGGTTGAAATGAATAGAGATATGCTTATGTAATTTGTTATTAGGAAATACTTCTATAAAGTGTTATGAGCATCAGATGATGGTTTAACATTATGAGAAGGATATTATGTTTTGATTTAAGATTTAGAGTTGATTATTTACCAAGATTAAATAGGAAAATTATCTATAACATATAATTATATTTCACAATCTGGAATCTCTAATAAAGGAATTCCTTTCCTAGATATAATACATCTTTCTTTCCATCATCATGGTTAGTTTGATGGACTTACTTATTAAGATCTTCTTATTCAATACATCATTTTTCTAAACTTATGGATGAATCCAATGAGTTTGATACAAAGGCATTTTATAATCTGTTCATATCCTTGGTTGGTTGTATTTACTATTCTATTGTTGATTATCTTCCATCACTAATCTTTCTCTAAAGTTGATTATTCTTGAAGATGAATAACACCATCTTAATTACTTAACCCTCATAACTTACACTTCAATTCCTGAATTATATTTATGGGGTTTGCAAAGACTTCTCTAGGATCACCTATCTTTACTAAGGTTCCAATCATGTTCTACCCACCAGTATTACCTATACTAAATATAAGCATTCCATGTTGGTGGCCAAAGCATTACCATTATAATGTTTTAATCATTTATTACTGAAGTTCTTAGTTGGCTAAACAGGGCTTTATCAATCCTACCTTTTATTGCCTGGAAATTATCTTCTTAGTATCTTATATTAGATTAAGATTATTGATGGACTATGCACTCATTAAAAGATTTGAGTAGATGTTCTGATAAGATCAAAAAATAGATCAAAGACTAATAGTTAAAGAAGTGAATCAATGGGAAGTCATCCAACATTGATGAACAACAGATATTGAGATAAGTTCCATAAAGATTGTATAGAAAGAAAGATATATATATATATAGTGGATGAACTTAACTTAATCTCTTTCCAACTCCAACTCATCAAAAGAGTTTTTAGGATTCAGGTGTTATTATGATTCTCAGAATGTATGCAGATGGGATTTAAGACATGATTATTTGTTTTATATCCTTAACTTGATTCTTATGAATGGTTATAATGAATACTATAAGATGATCACCTAATGATCAGATATAATTCACATTATATTAAGGTTTAACTTATGGTATATTTTGCTATACCCTTAGATAAAATCTCTCTTACCCAAAATGAGATTTTAATAAAGGTCCTATTGAAACTTATCGTAGTCAACTTGATGATCTACTTCAATTCCATCAAGCTAAGAGAAGCTTCAATCACTTTGAAAAGTTTTTATTTAAAAAGCGCGAAAATTATTTGGATTTTCTATGCATGAATGCAATGCACACATCTGGGTTCAACTTATTTCTAGGCTCCAATGCTAGGATGTTACAGTCTCTCCCCCTTAAAATAAACTTCGTCCTCGAAGTTCGCAAACTCTCATGTTTCGGAGTAAGAAATTGTTTTGTAGTGGTTGATACACTCTCCATTCCATGATGATCTTTAATGGAATTAATTGGAGTATTCCATAACTTGATTAGATATCCTCATTAAATTCTTTTTCTTGAATCATCAAACTTCATTACTATATTGAGTACAGTTTGGAGGTTCTCACTACCATGAGTTCTTAAGTTTCTGTATACACGTTTTAATAGTCAATAGACTATCTTACTATTCCTGTCATTATACCGTTGATATTAGTATTCCTTCCAAGGTTGGATTTGAACTCAATTTGTCCATACCCAGTGGAAATTTTCATTCTCGACACTTGTTTAATTAGGGTTTTATATTACTTCTTAAGGGTTACTTAAAAGTTGTTTCTTTTTAAATTTGATTGTTAAATGTATCCTTTATCATCCTCAAATTTATACCTCCTTAAGATTTTCTTTTAAATAACTTTTCTCTATTTCCTGTAGTATTTTCATCAACTTCCATTCCTAATGTTTACTCTCCCCCTTAAGTTTTACTAATAGTTTTGAAACTCCATACATAGAAGCTATTGATTCTTGAACTAAAATGTTGGTTCCTGTTCGGTTTATATTTTACTGGTTCAAAGTCCAATGAAAGATTATATGGTGCATCCACATAGTTGTGGATCTCTGAAGCAAATCTTTCAGCACTAAATATCGTACTTACTATTGGGGCATTCTTGCTGAATAAACTGGACCTTGCAACGCATCTTGCCAAGCGATCATCTTCAAATCTGTTAAACTTTCTTAGGTCTTACTTAACTTAGGCCAAATTTAATGCTCTTTATGCAACTTTTAATAAGATTTGGTTCACTATTTCAACCAAATACCAGTTGCGGATAAAATACCAACTAGGGATTAGTTACTAGATATGGATCAAATACCAGTTGCGGATTATTACCACCTGCGAACCGTCCTAGGGTGTGTGTATTACCCTATGGTTTCCCACATACTTCTCGCATTCACTCGGTATTGTCAGATCTTGAATACCATTTTGGTTCCAAAGCTAATTATTTGTACTTATTCATGATACTTCCATGAACTTGGTACAACTATTCCTTTACTTCTTAGTAATATTACCCACTTTGATTGAGCTTTAAGTTTATTATATCTTATGGTTCCATACATCTTCTATACCAAACTTCTTTCTGGGGTCTGGCTAGGAATAATTTATGCTTTCTCTATACTCTAAGTGGTGTTAACACTCCTTATATCTTGCTTCTTCATTCCTGTAAGTCTTCCTTTTTGATCTTTAAAATTCGTCACTCCCTTACACGGATTCCCATTCCTATCTAGGTCTATAACATCAAGTAATAACTGGGTGTTGCATCATGCATTTGCACACCTAATTAAACTTCATGTACAGATCTAGTCAATCAAGAAAAATCAATAAGATCGAAAAGTCGATAAACAACCAAATAGATACCATCTATTATACATAGGTTTTAGTAATTTACAAATGTACTAGATATTCCACAGGTTTGCTCCATACCTATTTACACAACTACCTTACAAGAACTTCTTGTTCCTATGGATATATCCTCACTTATTCTGGCAAACCTTTCAAACTACAATACGCATTACCCTCTATATACATTATTCAAGCCATCATCCCTTGGGATGTTGTTTCTCTCTCACTTTCATCTTCATCTAGTGCTTCCTGGAGTTCCGTCCATGATGACATGAAGTCCTACGACTGCCTTCTGGAGCATAAGAGCATCCAGGAGGTGCGTAATCTTGATTAGAAGTACCGAGACTGAGATTAGTCATTGAAAAATGACTAGAGTTGGCGTAATCTTGGCTACACTTTGAGGTGCTTTTTACATGTTTTTTGGTACTAACCTATTAAGAAGTTGCAACAGTGCCAAATGCCTATTTTCTGCTGTTTTTGGTTTAAGAAAACTTAATAAAGAAATATTATTGGAATTGGACGGGACAAATGTCAAAGTCAATTACTTTCCTTGGGGAACAAGAAGTCCAGAGGAGAGCCGGAGGGGCCAGACCCACCCCAGGCGCGGGTGTGCCCAGCCCCGCGCCTGGCTAGGGTTTGGGCACCCTGGCAACCTCCTCGGTCTCCCCCTTCGCCTATAAAAAGCCCCCGATGCAGAAACCCTAAGCACCTGATCAGATATCCACGAAACCGTCTGTAGACGGTGCCACCATCATCCCTAGATCAGGGGGATCTGAAGTTCTTCCTGGCATCCTGCCGGAGGGGAGATCATCCCGGAGGCCTTCTCTCCAGTATGATGCGTGAGTAGTTCCACCTTGGACTATGGGTCCATGTAGTAGCTAGATGGTTGTATCTCCTCCTTTGTGCTTTCATGTATAGATATTGTGAGCTCCGTTCATGATCAAGATCTAATCTATTTGTAATGATGCATGTTGTGTTTGCGGGGATCCGATGGATACTGAGATTATTATGTTGGTTTGATTAATGGTTTTGTCTTTATGATTATATAATGTTTGTGTTTTTTGTGATCTTGCATGCTCTCTGTTGTTAGTAGCTATCTTGGCCAATTAGTTGCTAGTGACTCCAAGAGGGGGTATTTATGCTCGATAGTGGGTTCATGCCTCTAGTTTCCAAGGGAAGTGACAATAATCTCTTCCATTGTAGATATGATGTTGCTACTAGGGAGAAAACAACGTTCTCTTGTTCATGGAACATGTGGACTGTCTAGCTTACACACTTTGCTTAAAGCAGTTTTCTGTTGCTTGCAACTTAATACTAGAGGGGGTTCGAATGATAACCTAAAGGTCGACTTCTAGTCATAGATGCAGTTGAATGGCGGTCTATTGTAGAGGTCCCAACCTTTAATAAGGTAGAGATCCCTGTGTTTACAATGCTAATCCCTGGATCAATAGCTAGCATCCACAGTTAAGATGTAATATCAAGAAACAAAGGTCATAATATAACTTTATAACCAGGATTAACATAATTTTATTACATCTTACATAGCTCTTTGGCTATTACATTACATTGCAGCAGAAAATCTATAAGCATGGGGTCCTTCATCTTCAAAGTGCCACAGGCAAACATGTTGGTTGTAGACTTGTAATCCTAATCAATCAACTTCACTAATATCAAACAAAACCTGCAACATAACAAGTTACAGCCATAAGGGTCAATACATTTGAATTGTATTGGCAAGTTTCACTACTATGTAGGAATATAAGTGGATCCTATCAATACATGCATATTTGGCTAAGTGGGGTTTTAGGCTCATTTACAGAAAGCAATAATTTATCCTACCTTTTCAAAATGGTTTTGGTCTTTTGTCAAATCTTTTCTGAACTCCTTGGTAAATCCCCAAGTGTTTCAAGTCTTTGTCAAAATCTCTTGAGCTCCTTGGTACACCCCAAGTACTTCAAGTTTTCATCAAAAACTCTTGAGCCCCTTGGTAAATCCCCAAGTGCTTCATGTTTTTATCAAAGTCTCTTGACCTCCTTGGTAAATCCCCAAGTGCTTCAAGTCTTCTGTTGTCTCTTTAAGTTTTTCTTTTAGAAATTGGAATGTCGAGATTTCCCATAGCTTCAAGCTTTAGTTGCTCAGTATTGTCCATAACCGGGGACACGGCTAAGTACTTAGAATTTGATCTTCTGCAGAAGTTGTACACTTTACCCACATGACACAATCTCATCTTTTTGCCACCAGTAGCCGCTGGATAAGTACTCACCAAGATGGAGTACTGGCAGATTGAGAATGTGACGAAGTCTTTCCAGAGGGTCCTCCCATACACCATTGCTAGCTTGTCTTCAGGCACCAATGTAGGGTTCCTAGTTCCCTCATTTCCAGTAAACCTGAAGACAATGCATGGGTCTTCCCAATGTAGTTGACTAAGCCAGAGCCATATTAGCATGTGGCTGTACACAAAAGCCACTGTTGGAGAAACATGTTCAATCTCTAAGTACTTGGGTGGTTTTCTTTTGGTGCACAACACAAAGAGATTTCCATGGACATGGTTCCTTTTGTTGCCACCTCGTCCAAAACTTGAGTATCCTTGTCCACCTAGGTGGTTCATTGAGTACTTGTTTTATTATATAAAACATAAGTCTTTTCTCAACTTCATAAAATCTCAACATGAATCTCTTCTCAAAATATTTAGCATGGCTAAGCATTTTACAACTACATTGTTTTCACTAAGGAATATATAAGGGTATCCTATTAGGATTTAGCATAGCATATATTATAGAAATTCTTTTCATGCATGTTTTCCAAATCCACTAAGTATAATGAAAATAGTAGGACTTAAGATGATAGTGTCACTTGCCTTTTTGGTAGGGAATGTTGGTTCACTTCTTGATCTTGCTAGTTTCACACTTTTCTAACTTCACTACAAATCAATCAAGCAAACACAATATCAACTAGCATTCCAACCAATAACCAATCAAACAAAACATCACACATAGAATAATAAAAACTAAGTCATGCATATAAGCATGTAAAAGATAGTTTTATTTGCAAAGGTGGTTTTCACTAGGCTCTAAACATTGTAAGGTTTAAAGTGGTCATTTCCCAAAGTGGCAAAGTCATTTGCAAAAGGGTTTTATCTAAAAACCATTTTTCAAATCCAATCATTATTTCATGTGGTGGAAAAATGCTTTTAGTGAAGCAACCATTTTATATTGTTCACCAAATAAGTTGTTAATTCACAAAACTTGGTGTTTAGGGTCAGTAGGTTTGAATCAACACATTTTCCAAAGGTTTTGCTCAAAATCATTTCCATATCAAAATCAATATTTTTATTTGACTAGAAATGGCTAATTCAATCAATCAACCCTAATCTTCACCAAAAACATTTTTAAATCCACAAGATGGTTCCTAGGGTCAGTAGGTTCACAACAAACCAATTTTCAAAGATTTTAACCTCAAAAACATTTTGGAATAATTTTTATATCCTAACCAAGCATACAAATGTTTCTGCAAAAACAAACATTTTACCAGAAGCTTTTTACTAAACAAATTGCATGGTTGGCTAGGGCTTGTTCCACTGATTCCATTGATATAAAGTTTGCAATTTTTGGACGTGTGGATCAAAAGTTACAAGGTTTTCAAATCTGCATCTAAATCAGATTCAAAATTTGTTTTAAACAGAACTAGTGCCACGCGGCGCATTACTATTGGGCGGTACCGGTTTGCACAGATCGAGCGATACATACCACAAGATTAAACTAACATCGCACGGCGCAGAATGATCGATACCCCTTCGGCTAAGATTCTATCGTGACGCTTGGATCTAGATCCAGTGGCTCGTGACTCGACCTCGGATGTGGGCGGCCAAGCGGCGGCGGCGCATTTACGAGGGTGGCGCTGGTGATGCAGGAAGCAAAAGAGACAGGGGAGGGGCTCACTGAGATCGTCGTGCTTCGCTGGTGCTCAACGTGGCGGTATCTTGTCGAGGGGCGCACGTGGGTGAGGGCAATGGCTCGCCTGAGTTGCTCCTAGCGACGGGTACGCTCGGGTGTCGTTGAAGGCGAGGCTACGGTTCACGAGGAGACAAATGGTAAGCATAGTTAGACGCGCAAGGTCACAGCGATGATGCGTGCATGAAGGAGAAGGAGAGGGGCGGTCAGATACTACCTGGGGGACTCGCCGGAGTAGCAAACAGACGGTGGCGGTGCTTGGAGTCGTCGCTGTCGAGGCTCAGGCGCCGCAGCGAGGGAAGGCAGGTGCAGGAGATGATGGCGAGCAAGCTCATGTGCTCTAGAAGCAGTGGGGTTGGCCGTGGTGTCCGGAATTTGAACGTGAGCTCGCCGGAGACAGTGGGGTTTGGGCTTGCGATTCGAGCAGCCTAGAGGCAGAGAGGGGGAACTATCTGGGGGAAATGAGAGAGAGGAGAGAGGCGTTTAAGCACGTGTGGTCGCAGGGGAAGTTAAAGCCGCTATCAACGCGAATTGATCGCCGGCGTTACTGGCTGCAACGGCAGGGAGTGATTTGGGGGTTGAAGATGACGAACAGGAGAGGTGGGGCCTTGCTGTCAGCGGGGGAATGAAAGGGAAAGAGGGTCCACATGTCTGTCGCTCTGCGGGTGCAAGAAAGAGTGAAAAATGATTCGCAGAGAGGGAGTGGGGTGGGCTTGCTGTTGGGCTTGTTGGGCTGGCCGACTGGGCTGTGTCCAATTCTATTTTTTTCTTCCTGATTGCTTTTTCTTTTTCCATTTCGATTTTCTGTTTTGAATTTCAAACAACAAAACAAACACTCAAATCAATTCAAAACTCCTCCAAACTTTGCCTTGAGTTTTGGTTCTGTTTAACAGAAATAATCCAAGTCCCAAAATAAAATAATATTTTTATTTTAGGATCCATTTATAATTTAAATAAAATGGACCTTAGATATTAAATTAAATGGGTTTTAATTTATTTAAAATCTCCATTGAATCTAAATATTTTAAAACCAAATCAGTAGGTTTTATTTGAAAATAAAGATTACTTGGAAAACTTGTTTAAAATAAATAAATAAGTTTTGATGTTTAATTAAAATAGTAAAACCTTTATTTTTAATAAACTTGGATATTAAATCCTTATTATTTTATTTAAATAAACCTTTACTATTTTTATCAAATAGAAATATTTTATTTCAAAGGCTTGGCCAAGTTTTAATTTGGCTTATAAAATAAATCCTTAATTATAATTCTATCCTTTGCTTTTGAAAACCAAATCCTCTTATTAAAAGATTCAAAATAGTAATTCCAAATATTTAAATTTTTCTTTATTAATTGTTTATCTCTTTTAAATCCCTTTAGGATTTATTTGATCAAAATAGGTTTGAAAGTTTCCAATTGGAATCAAAAAGTTTCTTCTCACCCTGAAATTCAACAAAGTTTTATTTTATTCATTTATTTTTCACATTACAAGATTTGGAAAATCTTGGGATGTGACAGGCTACCACTCTTAAAATAAATCTCGTCCCGAGATTTGGGAAGGCTAGGGTTTACAAGTAGGCTCAAAGCATCTAGGGTACTACCACCCTTAAAAATTTTCCAACTAAATTACACATTGGCCTTCTTGGGATCCTGGGGAAACTTCTCTGGGCAAACATCTGCATAGTGTCCTTTGTTTCCACACTTGACACATGTGACAAGGCTGAGATCCTTCATAGGCTTGTTTATCTTGTTCTTCATCTTTTCTGGACAATTGCTTGCATAATGTCCTGGGTTTTTGCAATTGAAACATATGATAAGTTTGAGTTCTTCACGTGTCTATTATGGACAAGTTGTTGCATAATGGCCTAGCTCTTTGCAGTTGTTGCACCATACTTGGCCAATCTCCTTATACTTCTGTTTCTCTGGACATTTACTCGAATAGTGTCCCATTTCTTTGCAATGATGACATTGCACATGGCTTTTGTCCTTCTTTTTCTTTTTGGGCTTCTCCAAAGCTAGGAGTGCATCTAGTTCATGTTGTTCATATGTTATCTTATAGGTAGGAATGTCTACATGTTTCTTGGACCTTCTATTGCTCTTTGGAAAATTCATATGCCTCTTCTTTGGTCCTTTGAATTGGGTTGTATTGCATGGAGGTATAAGTGGAGCTTTTCCTTTGTCCTCATTCTTCTTGGTAGACTTGGATCCTTCTTGATAGTTTGCAATCATTTGTTGCACTCCACCTTGTTTCCTTTGTTCAACAATGGAATAGATGGGGCATTGGATAGGGACATGATTGTTTCCTTCACATAAGTAGCAAGTAGCTTGAGAGGTGGGACATTGGCCAACAGGATGTTTCTCTTCACAGTTGGGGCATTGATCTCCATGCTCCTTAGAAGTGTGATCCTTGTCTCCACAAAAATTGCAAGCTTTGGTTCCTTTTAGAATAACATCCTTGTCTCCTTTGGAAAAGTTGCTTTCCATGTTGAGCATTTGATCTGTCACCTTATGCAACATTTGGGCTTGGTTCTCCAAAAATCCTTGCAGGGTTGGATCTTCCCCACTGGTGTTGGCTATGAACTGAGCTGTCATTTGGTTCAACTGGTTTTGGGTTGCTATGAGTTTCTCCATGTTGTCCTCTTGGTTGTTGTTGTTGTCATCAACCTTGATGTTGGAGTCTCTTGGAGTAGTCATCTGTTTGGGTTGAATCGAGGTTAGAATAGGCAAAAGATTTTTTTCTAAGGAAATAATTCCAATCACACACTTCACAATTCACACAAACAATGTGCAAGCAATCACAAGCCAAACATTTCACTCAAACAACAAGTTTCAAGCATATTTTTAGGCATCCAAAAATATTTTTGTTACACCACATAAGTTGGTGGGTTTGTCTTAAACAAAATATGGTGGTCCATCTATATGGTTCACTTGTGATCTTTCCATCCTTCTTGGTTGATTCTTCTTTGCATGAGATCATGGTTTCCTTGAGAAAAACTCTTGGTTACAAAACTTCAGGTGATGTGAGCTCCTTCTAACTTGTGTTTCCTTAGTCTCCAAATCTTGAGCAAGATTTCTTGTCTCACTTGTAGTCCTTGGTGAATATGCTGAAGATGTTGAAGTCATTAGAGTTGAAGAAGTTGAAGTCATTAGAGTTGAAGAAGTTGAAGTCATTAGAGTTGATGAAATCCTTTGCACATGGTGTAGTCTTTGGCCATGGGGTAGGTTTTTCCATCAAGTTGAAAATAGAAGAGATGTACAATCAAAACCAAAATGGTTGAGGAAAGAGTTTACAAGATTGTTTGTAAATAAGTTTTGGAACAAATACAACTCCTATTTTTCTAAGGGTTTTTGTCCAATCCTAGGTTTACAAATCCTACAGGCAACACAATGCTCTGATACCATCTGTAGAGGTCCCAACCTTTAATAAGGTAGAGATCCCTGTGTTTACAATGCTAGTCCCTGGATCAATAGCTAGCATCCACAGTTAAGATGTAATATCAAGAAACAAAGGTCATAATATAACTTTATAACCAGGAATAACATAATTTTATTACATCTTACATAGCTCTTTGGCTATTACATTACATTGCAGCAGAAAATCTATAAGCATGGGGTCCTTCATCTTCAAAGTGCCACAGGCAAACATGTTGGTTGTAGACTTGTAATCCTAATCAATCAACTTCACTAATATCAAACAAAACCTGCAACATAACAAGTTACAGCCACAAGGGTCAATACATTTGAATTGTATTGGCAAGTTTCACTACTATGTAGGAATATAAGTGGATCCTATCAATAACTGCATATTTGGCTAAGTGGGGTTTTAGGCTCATTTGCAGAAAGCAATAATTTATCCTACCTTTTCAAAATGGTTTTGGTCTTTTGTCAAATCTTTTCTGAACTCCTTGTTAAATCCCCAAGTGTTTCAAGTCTTTGTCAAAATCTCTTGAGCTCCTTGGTACACCCCAAGTACTTCAAGTTTTCATCAAAAACTCTTGAGCCCCTTGGTAAATCCCCAAGTGCTTCAAGTTTTTATCAAAGTCTCTTGAGCTCCTTGGTAGATCCCCAAGTGCTTCAAGTCTTTTGTTGTCTCTTTAAGTTTTTCTTTTAGAAATTGGAATGTCGAGATTTCCCATAGCTTCAAGCTTTAGTTGCTCAGTATTGTCCATAACCGGGGACACGGCTAAGTACTTAGAATTTGATCTTCTGCAGAAGTTGTACACTTTACCCACATGACACAATCTCATCTTTTTGCCACCAGTGGCCGCTGGATAAGTACTCACCAAGATGGAGTACTGGCAGATTGAGAATGTGACGAAGTCTTTCCAGAGGATCCTCCCATACACCATTGCTAGCTTGTCTTCAGGCACCAATGTAGGGTTCCTAGTTCCCTCATTTCCAGTAAACCTGAAGACAATGCATGGGTCTTCCCAATGTAGTTGACTAAGCCAGAGCCATATTAGCATGTGGTTGTACACGAAAGCCACTGTTGGAGAAACATGTTCAATCTCTAAGTCCCTAGGTGGTTTTATTTTGGTGCACAACACAAAGAGATTGTCATAGACATGGTTCCTTTTGTTGCCACCTCGTCCAAAACTTGAGTATCCTTGTCCACCTAGGTGGTTCATTGAGTACTTGTTTTATGATATAAAACATAAGTCTTTTCTCAACTTCATAAAATCTCAACATGAATCTCTTCTCAAAATATTTAGCATGGCTAAGCATTTTACAACTACATTGTTTTCACTAAGGAATATATAAGGGTATCCTATTAGGATTTAGCATAGCATATATTATAGAAATTCTTTTCATGCATGTTTTCAAAATCCACTAAGTATAATGAAAATAGTAGGACTTAAGATGATAGTGTCACTTGCCTTTTTGGTAGGGAATGTTGGTTCACTTCTTGATCTTGCTAGTTTCACACTTTTCTAACTTCACTATAAATCAATCAAGCAAACACAATATCAACTAGCATTCCAACCAATCAAACAAAACATCACACATAGAATAATAAAAACTAAGTCATGCATATAAGCATGTAAAAGATAGTTTTATTTGCAAATGTGGTTTTTACTAGGCTCTAAACATTGTAAGGTTTAAAGTGGTCATTTCCCAAAGTGGCAAAGTCATTTGCAAAAGGGTTTTATCTAAAAACCATTTTTCAAATCCAATCATTATTTCATGTGGTGGAAAATGCTTTTAGTGAAGCAACCATTTTATATTGTTCACCAAATAAGTTGTTAATTCACAAAACTTGGTGTTTAGGGTCAGTAGGTTTGAATCAACACATTTTCCAAAGGTTTTGCTCAAAATCATTTCCATATCAAAATCAATATTTTTATTTGACTAGAAATGGCTAATTCAATCAATCAACCCTAATCTTCACCAAAAACATTTTTAAATCCAAAAGATGGTTCCTAGGGTCAGTAGGTTCACAACAAACCAATTTGCAAAGAGTTTAACCTCAAAAACATTTTGGAATAATTTTTATATCCTAACCAAGCATTTAAATGTTTCTGCAGAAACAAACATTTTACCAGAAGCTTTTTACTAAACAAATTGCATGGTTGGCTAGGGCTTATTCCACTGATTCCATTGATATAAAGTTTGCAATTTTTGGACGTGTGGATCAAAAGTTACAAGGTTTTCAAATCTGCATCTAAATCAGATTCAAAATTTGTTTTAAACAGAACTAGTGCCACGCACAGACATTATTGGGCGGTACCGGTTCGCATGGATCGAGCGATACAGACCACAGGATTAAACTAACATCGCACGGCGCAGAACGATCGATACCCCTTCGGCTAAGATTCTATCGTGACGCTTGGATCTAGATCAAGTGGCTCATGGCTCGACCTAGATGGCGCAATGGCGGCGTGCTTTCGACGAGGGTGTCGCTGGTGATGCAGGAAGCAAAAGAGACAGGGGAGGGGCTCACCGATATCGTCGTGCTTCGCTGGTGCTCAACGTGGCGGTATCTTGTCGAGGCGCGCACGGGGGTGAGGGCAATGGCTCGTCGGAGTTGCTCCTGGCGACGGGTACGCTCGGGTGTCGTTGGAGGCGAGGCTACGGTTCACGAAGAGACAAACGGTAAGCACAGTTAGACGCGCAAGGTCACGGCGATGATGCGTGCGTGAAGGAGAAGGAGAGGGGCGGTCAGATACTACCTGGGGGACTCGCCGGAGTAGCAAACATACGGTGGCGGTGCTTGGAGTCGTCGCTGTCGAGGCTCAGGGGCGCGTGCGAGCGAGGGGAAGGCACTGGCAGGTGCAGGAGATGATGGCGAGCAAGCTCGTGTGCTCTGGAAGCAGTGGGGTTGGCGGTGGTGGCCGGAATTTGAACGTGAGCTCGCCGGAGACAGTGGGGTTTGAGCTTGCGATTCGAGCAGCCTAGAGGCAGAGAGGGGGAGCTATCTGGGGGAAATGAGAGAGAGGAGAGAGGCGTTTAAGCACGGGTGGTTGCAGGGGAAGTTAAAGCAGCTATCAACGCGAATTGATCGGGCTACATTGGCAACGGGGAGTGATTTGGGGGTTAAAGACGACGAACAGGAGAGGTGGGGCCTTGCTGTCAGCGAGGGAATGAAAGGGAAAGAGGGTCCACCTGTCTGTCGCTCTGCGGATGCGAGAAAGAGTGAAAAACGATTCGCAGAGAGGGAGTGGGGTGGGCCTGTTGGGCTGGCCGGCTGGGCTGTGTCCATTTCTATATTTTTTTCTTCCTGATTGCTTCTTCTTTTTCCATTTCGATTTTCTGTTTTGAATTTCAAACAACAAAACAAACACTCAAATCAATTCAAAACTCCTCCAAACTTTGCCTTGAGTTTTGGTTCTGTTTAACAGAAATAATCCAAGTCCCAAAATAAAATAATATTTTTATTTTAGGATCCATTTATAATTTAAATAAAATGGACCTTAGATATTAAATTAAATGGGTTTTAATTTATTTAAAATCTCCATTGAATCTAAATATTTTAAAACCAAATCAATAGGTTTTATTTGAAAATAAAGAATACTTGGAAAACTTGTTTAAAATAAATAAATAAGTTTTGATGTTTAATTAAAATAGTAAAACCTTTATTTTTAATAAACTTGGATATTAAATCCTTATTATTTTATTTAAATAAACCTTTACTATTTTTATCAAATAGAAATATTTTATTTCAAAGGCTTGGCCAAGTTTTAATTTGGCTTATAAAATAAATCCTTAATTATAATTCTATCCTTTGCTTTTGAAAACCAAATCCTTTTATTAAAAGATTCAAAATAGTAATTCCAAATATTTAAATTTTTCTTTATTAATTGTTTATCTCTTTTAAATCCCTTTAGGATTTATTTGATCAAAATAGGTTTGAAAGTTTCCAATTGGAATCAAAAAGTTTCTTCTCACCCTGAAATTCAACAAAGTTTTATTTTATTCATTTATTTTTCACATTACAAGATTTGGAAAATCTTGGGATGTGACAGGCTACCACTCTTAAAATAAATCTCGTCCCGAGATTTGGGAAGGCTAGGGTTTACAAGTAGGCTCAAAGCATCTAGGGTACTACCACCCTTAAAAATTTTCCAACTAAATTACACATTGGCCTTCTTGGGATCCTGGGGAAACTTCTCTGGGCAAACATCTGCATAGTGTCCTTTGTTTCCACACTTGACACATGTGACAAGGCTGAGATCCTTCATAGGCTTGTTTATCTTGTTCTTCATCTTTTCTGGACAATTGCTTGCATAATGTCCTGGGTTTTTGCAATTGAAACATATGATAAGTTTGAGTTCTTCACGTGTCTATTATGGACAAGTTGTTGCATAATGGCCTAGCTCTTTGCAGTTGTTGCACCATACTTGGCCAATCTCCTTATACTTCTGTTTCTCTGGACATTTACTCGAATAGTGTCCCATTTCTTTGCAATGATGACATTGCACATGGCTTTTGTCCTTCTTTTTCTTTTTGGGCTTCTCCAAAGCTAGGAGTGCATCTAGTTCATGTTGTTCATATGTTATCTTATAGGTAGGAATGTCTACATGTTTCTTGGACCTTCTATTGCTCTTTGGAAAATTCATATGCCTCTTCTTTGGTCCTTTGAATTGGGTTGTATTGCATGGAGGTATAAGTGGAGCTTTTCCTTTGTCCTCATTCTTCTTGGTAGACTTGGATCCTTCTTGATAGTTTGCAATCATTTGTTGCACTCCACCTTGTTTCCTTTGTTCAACAATGGAATAGATGGGGCATTGGATAGGGACATGATTGTTTCCTTCACATAAGTAGCAAGTAGCTTGAGAGGTGGGACATTGGCCAACAGGATGTTTCTCTTCACAGTTGGGGCATTGATCTCCATGCTCCTTAGAAGTGTGATCCTTGTCTCCACAAAAATTGCAAGCTTTGGTTCCTTTTAGAATAACATCCTTGTCTCCTTTGGAAAAGTTGCTTTCCATGTTGAGCATTTGATCTGTCACCTTATGCAACATTTGGGCTTGGTTCTCCAAAAATCCTTGCAGGGTTGGATCTTCCCCACTGGTGTTGGCTATGAACTGAGCTGTCATTTGGTTCAACTGGTTTTGGGTTGCTATGAGTTTCTCCATGTTGTCCTCTTGGTTGTTGTTGTTGTCATCAACCTTGATGTTGGAGTCTCTTGGAGTAGTCATCTGTTTGGTTGAATCGAGGTTAGAATAGGCAAAAGATTTTTTTCTAAGGAAATAATTCCAATCACACACTTCACAATTCACACAAACAATGTGCAAGCAATCACAAGCCAAACATTTCACTCAAACAACAAGTTTCAAGCATATTTTTAGGCATCCAAAAATATTTTTGTTACACCACATAAGTTGGTGGGTTTGTCTTAAACAAAATATGGTGGTCCATCTATATGGTTCACTTGTGATCTTTCCATCCTTCTTGGTTGATTCTTCTTTGCATGAGATCATGGTTTCCTTGAGAAAAACTCTTGGTTACAAAACTTCAGGTGATGTGAGCTCCTTCTAACTTGTGTTTCCTTAGTCTCCAAATCTTGAGCAAGATTTCTTGTCTCACTTGTAGTCCTTGGTGAATATGCTGAAGATGTTGAAGTCATTAGAGTTGAAGAAGTTGAAGTCATTAGAGTTGAAGAAGTTGAAGTCATTAGAGTTGATGAAATCCTTTGCACATGGTGTAGTCTTTGGCCATGGGGTAGGTTTTTCCATCAAGTTGAAAATAGAAGAGATGTACAATCAAAACCAAAATGGTTGAGGAAAGAGTTTACAAGATTGTTTGTAAATAAGTTTTGGAACAAATACAACTCCTATTTTTCTAAGGGTTTTTGTCCAATCCTAGGTTTACAAATCCTACAGGCAACACAATGCTCTGATACCATCTCAGAGGTCCCAACCTTTAATAAGGTAGAGATCCCTGTGTTTACAATGCTAGTCCCTGGATCAATAGCTAGCATCCACAGTTAAGATGTAATATCAAGAAACAAAGGTCATAATATAACTTTATAACCAGGAATAACATAATTTTATTACATCTTACATAGCTCTTTGGCTATTACATTACATTGCAGCAGAAAATCTATAAGCATGGGGTCCTTCATCTTCAAAGTGCCACAGGCAAACATGTTGGTTGTAGACTTGTAATCCTAATCAATCAACTTCACTAATATCAAACAAAACCTGCAACATAACAAGTTACAGCCACAAGGGTCAATACATTTGAATTGTATTGGCAAGTTTCACTACTATGTAGGAATATAAGTGGATCCTATCAATAACTGCATATTTGGCTAAGTGGGGTTTTAGGCTCATTTGCAGAAAGCAATAATTTATCCTACCTTTTCAAAATGGTTTTGGTCTTTTGTCAAATCTTTTCTGAACTCCTTGTTAAATCCCCAAGTGTTTCAAGTCTTTGTCAAAATCTCTTGAGCTCCTTGGTACACCCCAAGTACTTCAAGTTTTCATCAAAAACTCTTGAGCCCCTTGGTAAATCCCCAAGTGCTTCAAGTTTTTATCAAAGTCTCTTGAGCTCCTTGGTAGATCCCCAAGTGCTTCAAGTCTTTTGTTGTCTCTTTAAGTTTTTCTTTTAGAAATTGGAATGTCGAGATTTCCCATAGCTTCAAGCTTTAGTTGCTCAGTATTGTCCATAACCGGGGACACGGCTAAGTACTTAGAATTTGATCTTCTGCAGAAGTTGTACACTTTACCCACATGACACAATCTCATCTTTTTGCCACCAGTGGCCGCTGGATAAGTACTCACCAAGATGGAGTACTGGCAGATTGAGAATGTGACGAAGTCTTTCCAGAGGATCCTCCCATACACCATTGCTAGCTTGTCTTCAGGCACCAATGTAGGGTTCCTAGTTCCCTCATTTCCAGTAAACCTGAAGACAATGCATGGGTCTTCCCAATGTAGTTGACTAAGCCAGAGCCATATTAGCATGTGGTTGTACACGAAAGCCACTGTTGGAGAAACATGTTCAATCTCTAAGTCCCTGGGTGGTTTTATTTTGGTGCACAACACAAAGAGATTGTCATAGACATGGTTCCTTTTGTTGCCACCTCGTCCAAAACTTGAGTATCCTTGTCCACCTAGGTGGTTCATTGAGTACTTGTTTTATGATATAAAACATAAGTCTTTTCTCAACTTCATAAAATCTCAACATGAATCTCTTCTCAAAATATTTAGCATGGCTAAGCATTTTACAACTACATTGTTTTCACTAAGGAATATATAAGGGTATCCTATTAGGATTTAGCATAGCATATATTATAGAAATTCTTTTCATGCATGTTTTCAAAATCCACTAAGTATAATGAAAATAGTAGGACTTAAGATGATAGTGTCACTTGCCTTTTTGGTAGGGAATGTTGGTTCACTTCTTGATCTTGCTAGTTTCACACTTTTCTAACTTCACTATAAATCAATCAAGCAAACACAATATCAACTAGCATTCCAACCAATCAAACAAAACATCACACATAGAATAATAAAAACTAAGTCATGCATATAAGCATGTAAAAGATAGTTTTATTTTCAAATGTGGTTTTTACTAGGCTCTAAACATTGTAAGGTTTAAAGTGGTCATTTCCCAAAGTGGCAAAGTCATTTGCAAAAGGGTTTTATCTAAAAACCATTTTTCAAATCCAATCATTATTTCATGTGGTGGAAAATGCTTTTAGTGAAGCAACCATTTTATATTGTTCACCAAATAAGTTGTTAATTCACAAAACTTGGTGTTTAGGGTCAGTAGGTTTGAATCAACACATTTTCCAAAGGTTTTGCTCAAAATCATTTCCATATCAAAATCAATATTTTTATTTGACTAGAAATGGCTAATTCAATCAATCAACCCTAATCTTCACCAAAAACATTTTTAAATCCAAAAGATGGTTCCTAGGGTCAGTAGGTTCACAACAAACCAATTTGCAAAGAGTTTAACCTCAAAAACATTTTGGAATAATTTTTATATCCTAACCAAGCATTTAAATGTTTCTGCAGAAACAAACATTTTACCAGAAGCTTTTTACTAAACAAATTGCATGGTTGGCTAGGGCTTATTCCACTGATTCCATTGATATAAAGTTTGCAATTTTTGGACGTGTGGATCAAAAGTTACAAGGTTTTCAAATCTGCATCTAAATCAGATTCAAAATTTGTTTTAAACAGAACTAGTGCCACGCGGCGCATTACTATTGGGCGGTACCGGTTCGCATGGATCGAGCGATACAGACCACAGGATTAAACTAACATCGCACGGCGCAGAACGATCGATACCCCTTCGGCTAAGATTCTATCGTGACGCTTGGATCTAGATCAAGTGGCTCACAAAGACCTCGACGGGATGGCGCGCTGGCGAAGCGTGGCGTGCTCAGACGAGGGTGTCGCTGGTGATGCAGGAAGCAAAAGAGACAGGGGAGGGGCTCACCGATATCGTCGTGCTTCGCTGGTGCTCAACGTGGCGGTATCTTGTCGAGGCGCGCACGGGGGTGAGGGCAATGGCTCGTCGGAGTTGCTCCTGGCGACGGGTACGCTCGGGTGTCGTTGGAGGCGAGGCTACGGTTCACGAGGAGACAAACGGTAAGCATGAGCCGCGCAAGGTCACGGCGATGATGCGTGCGTGAAGGAGAAGGAGAGGGGCGGTCAGATACTACCTGGGGGACTCGCCGGAGTAGCAAACATACGGTGGCGGTGCTTGGAGTCGTCGCTGTCGAGGCTCAGGGGCGCGTGCGAGCGAGGGGAAGGCACTGGCAGGTGCAGGAGATGATGGCGAGCAAGCTCGTGTGCTCTGGAAGCAGTGGGGTTGGCGGTGGTGGCCGGAATTTGAACGTGAGCTCGCCGGAGACAGTGGGGTTTGAGCTTGCGATTCGAGCAGCCTAGAGGCAGAGAGGGGGAGCTATCTGGGGGAAATGAGAGAGAGGAGAGAGGCGTTTAAGCACGGGTGGTTGCAGGGGAAGTTAAAGCAGCTATCAACGCGAATTGATCGCCGGCGTTACTGGCTGCAACGGCAGGGAGTGATTTGGGGGTTAAAGACGACGAACAGGAGAGGTGGGGCCTTGCTGTCAGCGAGGGAATGAAAGGGAAAGAGGGTCCACCTGTCTGTCGCTCTGCGGATGCGAGAAAGAGTGAAAAACGATTCGCAGAGAGGGAGTGGGGTGGGCTTGCTGTTGGGCTTGTTGGGCTGGCCGGCTGGGCTGTGTCCAATTCTATTTTTTTCTTCCTGATTGCTTTTTCTTTTTCCATTTCGATTTTCTGTTTTGAATTTCAAACAACAAAACAAACACTCAAATCAATTCAAAACTCCTCCAAACTTTGCCTTGAGTTTTGGTTCTGTTTAACAGAAATAATCCAAGTCCCAAAATAAAATAATATTTTTATTTTAGGATCCATTTATAATTTAAATAAAATGGACCTTAGATATTAAATTAAATGGGTTTTAATTTATTTAAAATCTCCATTGAATCTAAATATTTTAAAACCAAATCAATAGGTTTTATTTGAAAATAAAGAATACTTGGAAAACTTGTTTAAAATAAATAAATAAGTTTTGATGTTTAATTAAAATAGTAAAACCTTTATTTTTAATAAACTTGGATATTAAATCCTTATTATTTTATTTAAATAAACCTTTACTATTTTTATCAAATAGAAATATTTTATTTCAAAGGCTTGGCCAAGTTTTAATTTGGCTTATAAAATAAATCCTTAATTATAATTCTATCCTTTGCTTTTGAAAACCAAATCCTTTTATTAAAAGATTCAAAATAGTAATTCCAAATATTTAAATTTTTCTTTATTAATTGTTTATCTCTTTTAAATCCCTTTAGGATTTATTTGATCAAAATAGGTTTGAAAGTTTCCAATTGGAATCAAAAAGTTTCTTCTCACCCTGAAATTCAACAAAGTTTTATTTTATTCATTTATTTTTCACATTACAAGATTTGGAAAATCTTGGGATGTGACATCTATGTATCTTGATGTATTTCCCAATCGAATCTCATAGGATCTTTCTGACTAGTAATTGCATTGTTATGCCTTGCTCAGTTCCCGTCAATTGCCTCGCTGTAATTTGTTTACCCTTCATGCCATGTTGGTTATCTAAGGAGAGCACCTCTAGTGAACTATGGACCCCGGTCCAATATTTACCATTGATATATCTTCCACTGTTACTTGTTTACTTGCTGCAAACCATTACCTTCCACACCATACGTTTAATCCTTTGTTACAGCAAACCGGTGAGCTTGACAACCTCACTGTTCATTGGGGCAAAGTCTTGAGTTTGTATTGTGCAGGTCTCCGCGTTGCTTGCAACACCTGTGTGATGTTTCATTCCTCCTTCTGGTTCGATAACCTCGGTCTCAATTGAGGGAAAACTTGTTGCATGCTGCTTCACACCTTCCTCTTGGGGTTCCCAACAAGGTGTGCGTAGACAGTCGTCAGTAACTTGGCTCCTCCAAGTTATGGATGAGTGTCCATTAGGACACCTACACTATTGACACCTACCTTTACCCTTTAGTTTGAGGCTATGATTCTGAGCATCTTCCCTCTTGGAAATTACTGGTTTTTCAATAATAAAACTATTTTGGGTTTTACCCTACTACAAAGTTTTCAAAATAAAACCATTGGAGAGAGGCATCGTTTCCGAGTGGAGGTTTTACTAAAGAATATATGAGGAGGATAAAGAGAAAGTCGAGCAAGAGAAAAAGAAGGAATGGGTACTCGAGTCTTATACTGGAACAACTTATCAGTGCAACGACATTACCCTGGGTGGGATAGTTTAGGGTTTAGTGAATTTTCAATAATGTTAAAACTTTATTCTTACAATCATTAAACAGAATGGCATTATCACAATTTAATGAAAGTGTCTCAAATTTGGATCTATAAGTGCATGATACCTTTCTTGGTTAGGGTTTAATTATGGGTTGAAGGGTTTAGGGTTTTAGTATTTAGGGGTTTAGGGTTTAGGGGTTGTTTAGGGTTTAGGGTTTAGGGAATTTTCAATAATGTTCAAGATTTATGTTTCTATTCATCAAATAGAATGGCATTTGCCAATTTAATGAAAGTATCTCAAATTTGATGTACAAGTGCATGATACCTACTTGGTCAGGGTTTAGGGGTTTAGTGTTTTGGGTTTCTAGATTTTCAATAATGTTCAAGCTGCTTTATGATTGTAATCATGGAATAGAATGGCATTACCATAATTTAATGAATGTATTGGTTAGGCTTTTCAATAAGTGCATGATACCTACTTGGTTAGGGTTTAGGGGTTTGTTGTTTAGGGTTTCTAGAATTTTCAATAATGTTCAAGCTTCTTTATGATTGTAATCATGGAATAGAATGGCATTACCATAATTTAATGAATGTATTGGTTAGGCTTTTCAATAAGTGCATGAGACCTGCTTGGTTAGGGTTTAATTATGGGTTGAGGGGTTAAGGTTTTAGGAAATTTTCAATAATGTTTAAGCTTTATGCTTATATTCATGGAATGGAATAGTTTTACCACAATTTAATGAAACTATCTCAAATTTGGATCTATATGTGCATGATACCTGCTTCGTTAGGGTGTATGTGGGTTGAGGGTTTAGGGTTTTAGTATTTATGGGTTAAGGGTTTAAGTTTCAGAGGTTGTTTACGGTTGAGGGTTTAGGGAATTTTCAATAATCGCAACAAGAAATGTTTCCTTCCGGAACGACCTCGACCGACGGTCGTCGTAGAAGGGGCCTCTTCGGCGACGAAATTCTCGCCTCGATCCTGGCCGACGGCAAACTTTTTTTCGGTTTCACACCCCTATACTACGACGAAACTGCTAAAAACATGGACAATGCTCGGCCAGCTCATTGCAGAAGCAAGATTTCTGGTTCCTCGCGAGATGTTGACTCGCCGAAGTATTTATACGCATGTGGATCCCGGACGTCAGTTGTGGCACCCCGGATTTACGGTCCGGGAATACCCGTTATGCATACAATTCATGTCCCCATGATCAGTGAGCCATGAGCATAACCGACTAGTATCATTACAACATCCATATAGTAAAGAGTACAAACTTACAAAGTGGCCATTATGGCGAATACATTGCAAATAGCGGAAGTCTTCAGCGCAGAGGCCATGCATTAACCTATAGGCAACTGACTGGGAAGACGGTCTAGCTCGCATAGACGTCAGCACCTTCGTTCCTTCTTAACATCTACAATCTGGCCAAGTAAATAGCCAGGGACAATGCCAGTGAGTACTTTGAAGGTACTCGCAAACCACCAGGACAAGGCTAATAAGATAGTGCATATTTGGCTGTGGCGAGATAGCTCTATACTATAGTTGCTTTTGAAACACCTAACCTTCGCATCTCTATATCTTTGTTGAAAAAGAGTTTTTGTCAAATATGCCTCCTTTTAGAAAATCTGGACATCTCTACATACTTGTTAAAAAGATTTTAAAACAATTTTGTGGTAAAACCCTTTTTAAACGTCTTAGACCATCTCTGGTCAAAACCAAACTCTTTCTTATCTTTCCTTGTGACCAAGTCACATCCTTTGTTTCATCATCACTTATCTGAAGGGTCCTCCTAGCACTTGCCATTCCAACCGTCCTTGTCCGTGGACACGACTATTCGAATAGATTAGACTCTGCAGAGTTTGTGCACTTTACCCACAAGAATCAATACATCCGCCGGGATTTTAACCACGGTCCGCTACACACTGTAGACGGGGGTTCGGATAATCAAACCTAGCTTTTCATTTGTCCATCCCTAGCAAAGGCGGCTCTTCCTTTTGTGTTTGTTCTCCCCGGCACGAGTATGTGGCACGACGGCCATAGTCCTTCCTTCTGCACTTCTGTATACCCAAACCCGTGGCTTGGCAATATACAATAACCTCGGTGACTCCACTTCCTTCTCCACTCCTAAAGCATATCGTCCGCGGGAGACCCCATTGTTGCACCAGCCTCCTGCCGAGACAGGCTACTACTAGGAAAACGGCTATAGGTAATCAGCACATCCATGGCTCACATGGTTGAAGTGCCCCACGGCTAAAACAGGCGTGGCTCACCTGTGGGCAGTGCCCTACTAATAACTAGAACAATTGTGGCGCACATGACTATAGTGTGCCACAGATGTGTGTGGGCCAGGGCCCTATTGGCCGCACGCCAAACATCTGTAGCGCACTATAGTCATGTGCGCCACGGTTGTTAGGGTCATCTGTGGCGCACATGGGGATGGTGCGCTACGCCTAAGCGCATGCCCCCCTCTGCTCTGAAACGGCCACAAACTTCTGTGGCGCACTCGGCCTAGTGCGCCACAGGGAGTAGGAGCATCTGTGGCGCACATGGCATAGTGCGCCACAGATGTTTGTACTCCCTGTGGCGCACTAGGGCCGTGTGCACCACGGATGTGTCGATTTCTTTATGACAGCACTTTATGTGCACATGTGTGACCACATCCACCACCCCACACTTCACTTTCCCCTTCTTCTTCCTCCTTAGATCTAGTCGGGATCTTCTCCTTCCCACCTCAATTTCTCCACACATTCACCATTTTTAGCATGTAAAACTTGCTTTGGATGTTACATATATAAGTAATAGAGGAGGTCTCCGGTCTCTCATCTATCCTTCTCCATTCGATGCGCGGACCTGTCCTTTCCATCTTTCTCGCGATCGGTCTCTCATCTCGGTAAGTTGTCCATGTAAGGATGTGTTCATGTGTATATGGATGATGTGCTCATATGTATGTAGATGATCGATGCTCATGATGTGTGTATGTGGAGAGGATCGATGGTCATATGTGTGTGTATATGGAGAGTATCGATGATGCTCATGCGTGTGTGTATGGAGAGGATAATGATATGTTCATGTGTGTATGGATCGGTCTCTCTCTCTCTCTCTTGTGTTTGTATGTGAACAAGTTGCCATTTGTTTTGCCAAAATGTTGATTCATTTCCATTTTGGCAAGATTTTGGCATTTTGCAAAGGTCCTAATTTTAGGATAGGTCATGCCGAAATTTTCTATCGACCATTGCATGCATGCATTCATTATGTGGTTCTAATAGACTTCTAAATTGTACCGTGTACACCGTGTAGGCAAAAATGGTCCGCATAATGAGCGAAGGCATTGTGGCTAGATTTTTGAAATGTGCGACGGCCGACATGATACGAAATAACAAGATGGATATAAGATATCCGTGCAGAAGATGCAAACTCAACTGGGTGATCGACCCAGATTCCGGGAATCTGCAGGCGCACCTGCTCCGCCATGGTTTCATGGATGGATACACTCGTTGGATAAGCGATGACATAGATGATGGAGACGGTGAAGGTGGCCAACATGACGATGATCATCATCACGGCGAGAACGGGCGAGATGATGAAGAGTCTCCTGGAGATGGTGAAGGTGCGGAAGCAGACCGGGATGATGATGATCTAGATGCCGGAGGAGCAGACAACGATGGAACAACGTCAGGCTAGGTGCGGGACCCTTATGTGCAAGAGCTTCTTCTCAAGGAGACGAGTAACGCCAGGGCTGCCGCTAGAGAGAAAGCCAAGCTTGCGCAACTTGTGAAAGACGCGGTTACTCCATTGTATGAAGGATGCAGGCCCGATGATACCCGGTTGAATGTAACGCTCAAGGCTATGGAGATGAAGGCAAAGAACAAATTGAGCGACGCAAGCTTCGACGATATGATGGCATTCTGGCACGATCGTCTCCCGGAGGGGAACACATGTCCAACTAGTATCGAGGATGCCAAGAAAATCGTCTGTCCTCTCGATCTACCGCACGTTAGATATCACGTATGCATCAACGATTGCATCATTTATCGGGGCGAGGACGCGGAGAAAACCACATGTCCGTGTGCGGCGTCAGTCGATACAAGAAAGGGAAGAAAGCACCTCGAAAAGTGGTATGGTACTTTCCTATCACTCCTCGTCTGCAGCGCTATTTCGCGGACCCTAAGGAAGCGAAGCTCATGCGATGGCATGCGAAAAGGAAGAAGCCAGGATATGATGATGACCCCGAAAAGGATGAGCTGCTGGCGCACCCTTCAGATGCTAGCCAGTGGAAAGCATTGGACCTTAAATTCCCAGAATTCGGTGGAGATTCGAGGAACATCAGGCTTGGTGCGAGCACCGATGGACTCAATCCGTTCGGTAGCCAGAGCAGCACGCACAACACTTGGCCCGTGTTTGTATGGATGTACAACCTCCCTCCATGGTTGTGCATGAAGAAGAAGTACATACAAATGAGTATGCTAATTCAAGGCCGAAACAACCTGAATCGACATCAATCATATCTCGGGCTGTTGAAAGAGGAGCTAGCCACGTTATGGGAATCTGGAGCCAATACTTACGACGCCGTCGCACAAGATTATTTCACTATGAGAGCCACGTTGGTCACTACGGTGCAAGACTATCCAGGTTGCGGGTATATCTCGGGGCAGGTTATCCAAGGATTCTGCGCATGCGTTAGGTGCATGGATAACACAAGCTATCTCCAACTAGAGAAAGATCCAGGGTCATCGAAAACCGTGTTCATGGCGCACCGGAGGTGGCTCGGCAAGAATGATCCATGGAGAAAACGTGGAGACCTGTTCGATGGCAAATCAGAGACCCGAGGAATCCCAGAGCATAGGAGCAGCAAAGAAGTGGAAGAGTTGCTGAAAAACTGGAAAGATTGTCCTAAGCCTGGAAAGAAGCGAAAGAGGCAGCAACAAGACAAGCCGCTGATGAAGGTATGGAAAACAAGGTCTGTTTTCTGGGAGTTGCCATACTGGAAGTTTCTCCGCACGCCTCATAGCCTCGACATCATGCATATCACGAAAAGCGTGCGAGTCGGTCGCCACCATAATCAACATGCCGATAGGATGAAAGATGGTCCGAAAGCAAGGCACGACCTGATATGCTTGGGTATCCGGAAGGAGCTTCACGGAGGGCCTTTTCTCGATGATCAGGAAGATGACGATGATCATGAGTCGAAGACGACACAAGGTCGTCGGAAGGGTAAAAAGTTCAAGAAGAACGAATATTACTGCCCTCCTTCTTGCTTCACTCTAAGCCAGGATGAGATCAAACAGTTTTTCAAGTGCCTTCTAGGAGTCAAATTTCCTTACGGCTACGCGGGCAAGATAAGCAGATACCTAGACGAGGCGGCAGAGGTTCGATGGCATGAAGTCTCACGACTGTGCCGTGCTAATGACGCAGGTACTTCCGGTCGCACTAAGAGGGATAATGGACGAGCACGTCCGTGAAACGTTATTTGGCCTATGCAAGTTTTTCGACGTCATCTCTAGGAAGTCGATTGGCTTGAATCAGCTCGGAAGGCTACAAGAGGAGATCGTGGTGATACTATGTGAGCTTGAGATCTACTTCCCACCCGCATTCTTCGACATTATGGTGCATCTGCTGGTCCATGTCGTGGAGGACATCGTACAACTCGGGCCGATGTTCCTCGGCAGCATGATGGCGTTCGAAAGGATGAACGGACACATCAAAGGATACGTTCGCAACAGGTCCCGTCCAGATGGAAGCATAGCCAAGGGCTTTCGGCGAAGAGTGCATCTCTTTACGCACGAATTATCTAGACATCGAGAACCTGTCGGTCTTCCGTCCAGACACCTTGGCAAGCTCGACGGATCTGGTCACCGAGAGGGTCGTCTTGCATGCACCGATTTCGACGTGCAGACTTTGATCGAGCAAACCTCGTCGCGCTACAGCATTTAGAACTGGTCGATCCTTGGGTACAGAAGCATAAAAGGTTAATCGAGAAGAAGTACAGTGACCGGGGTATACAGAGGACGCAGGGAGAAATAATCAAAGAGCACAACTCAGATTTCACGCGTTGGTTTAGGCAGACGCTCCTTGATAATCCCCCGCGCTCGCATTCTTCTGACACGGAAAAGATCATATTCACCTTGTCGCAGGGACCGATGCAAAACCTGGTGACCTATCAGGCGTATGATATCAACGGCTACACATTCTACATGGAGGAAAAGGACAACAAGTGTGATTATCAGAACTCAGGCGTAACGTCGGAATTCTACACCGATGACAACGTGAAGGAAAGATTCTACGGAAGAATCGAGGAGATCTGGGAGCTCGACTACTATGGAGAAAAGGTGCCGATGTTCCGTGTCAGATGGGCAAAGAGCGTCGAAAGAGAAGACCGGTATTTCACAACCATGGTTATACCCGAAGCAGCCAAATCCAAGGCCGCCGGTGCAAACGTGGCCGCGAAAAATGAACTGTGGGTACTGGCTACCAAAGTGGACAAATGTTTTTTCATTACCGACCCGACAAAGCCTAGCCGTGTTTTCGTGAGGAGAGGAAAAAGAAACATCATCGGAATGGATGGAGTCGCCAACGAGCAAGACTTCGACCAGTACGGCGATCCAAAGATTGAAGATGACGACGACTACGATGCAGCAACATACATCACAAGAAGAAAAAGGACAACCCTACCCAAAAAAGGTAGCCCGTTCGAAAGAAGAAACATTAAAGTGCCGGGGCTAAATTATTCAACCACGACAAAGAAGGGAAAAAAGATTGTAAAATGCTAGCTCAAAAAATATTGTAAAATGCGTGGTCGAAAAAGATTGTAAAGTGCGGGTGTTCGAGTAGGGCCGTGCCCGATTCATATTATTATGGACAAATTATTATAAAATTTAGTTATACTTTAAATCATATTATTTGTACCACTTTTATGACATACATTATCACTTTTGGGAATTTTTGGAACATTTAAAAGTATTTATAAAATAAAAACAAAACAAATATGACATATATTACCACTTTTGGGCATTTTGGAACATTTAAAAATATTTTTAAAATAAAAACAAAAAAAGGGGGGCACCAGGATTCGAACCTGGGTGCTCTGAAGTTTAGAATAGAGCAGTGGGCAGTACCAGTGGGATAGGATAGTGATTTTGTTAGATAGTGGGACGCTCCTTTCTTATACAATTGCTGGGGGAGATAGGCGTAGCGCACTCTGGCATAGTGCGCTACGGATATCTGTAGCGCCCTATGCCAGAGTGCGCGACGCGTATCCACTTTCACGCAGGCACACGTCGGCCTCATCCCCATTCTCAACCGCCGCCATTGTCGATCCCAATCCCGAGCCCCCGCCGCCGCTCTCTCCATCCACCGTCTCGCCAGCCGCTGTCGCTCGAGGAGGAGGTCGTGGAGCAGGAGCAGGAGGAGGCCCGCCGCCGCTCGAGGAGGAGGCCCGCCGCCATCGTCGTCCGCCTGCCTGCCCGCCATCGTCGTCCTCATCTCAGAGGTCAGCGTCGCCCCTCCCCTCTCTTCCTCTCTCTCCCTCTCTCCCTCTCTCCCTCTCTCCCTCATCTCTGTGTTGGTAATGGTTTCTGTTAGATGCAATTTCATTAGCCAAACAAATCATCCTCTTAAGTTTTGGGCACTCACAGACCTGCAACAAACACCCATAATTCTGATCGTGCGAGCACATAAAACAAACTAGGTTCTGTTATGGAATCAGAAGAGTGACCCGATCCTTTATATTTTATAGATGGCGTGCGACTCACAAACAGATGCATGTGTTACCCTTTCTTGTGACACTGAAGGAAGGGCTATAACCAAGGGATGAGCTCGCATCCATCAGCTATTGCACTTTTTGGAAATTGATAATCCTTTGCAGGATCAGGTTGTGAGTCAATGATTAAGAGGCGTAAATAAATTTGAAGGTGGTCACGAGTATAAAAAATATACTTTTTAAGAAACATGATTCAGACAATAACCAATGGCCATGAAGGAACAACATTACCACTAACTCTAAGCTCTTCAGATCTTGTAATAGTTCTGCTCACTCAGAATATTGCCTACCTATTTTTCTAGCAAATTTTCTTCAAAATATGAGCAGTTCTATTCGAAATTCCGAGATAAGATTTACCCCTTGCAAAGTTCTGCTTACTCGGAATATTACCTAGCTATTTTTCTAGCAAATTTGGCTACTGTCCCCTATTTGGATAAGATTTACCCCTTGCAAATCAGGCTACTGTCCCCTATTTAAATTATGACCCCTATTTAAATTATGGTGATGAAGTTCATCTGGTCACCTAGTTCCTAAGTTCTGTTTCTAAGAATTTGACATCTGGTCTCCTAGATTTCTATATTCCATTAGCTGTACTTGTGTCTTAATTGTCATGATGAATCTATTATTGCTGCTTCCTTGTGCACAAGAAAGTGTAATTTTGGCCATGCTAAATCATACCCTACCTCATGTTTGTCAATTGCAATCTGATGCATAAGTTATTTTTTCACGCATGGTTTGAAGTCACTCAAACCATACTTGGTATTCTTCTATTGTATATCTGCTTGATAAAATAATTAGGCCCAGTGTATGTGGTCTGGAATAGCCTGGTTCAGCATAATTGGGTCATCATGAAATAGAGGAACTTAGGAAATAGGGGTCATCACCATAATGCAGTTAGAAGTACAGTAGTAGCACTGATGCAGTAGCACTGATGCAGTTAGAAGTAATTTGACATATATAAAATTGACACTGGGGCCACATGATGCTTCACCATAAATACACTCTGTGATGTCTGATTAAGCCCAGCCCCAAGTACAAAGATGGCTGTTCAGGAGGAAACTCCTCTATAGTTGGGCAGTCAATAAAATCATGAGTATTTTACTTACATGAGTGATCATGCAAATTATGAATAGTGATGAACCCTAGAGCAACTGCATAACCACATCTGCTTCTACAGTACCAGCCTCAAATTCAGCTACCTACTCACATAGAGAAACACTACTGTGCTGAATGTGCAAACTGGTAGAGATTGCATCAATCATGGGCTCGATCATTGTTGTCCATGCAGTCATCAACTACTACTAGTAGTAGTAGCAATTCTCTGTAACAATCTCACCAGAAAAGCTTTAAAAAAGTGCAGCAATGGCCAACTAGAGCCGTACATCAGCAGGAGAGGAAACCTGGTTTACTTTGAACCCGAACATATGATATGTTGGTCATCTTCTATGTCTCTACAAGAATATGTTCAGAGAATATGTTGGTCATATGTTAGTCATATGTTGATATGAAAAGTAGTTTCAGTCCACTGTGTCTGTACAAGAATATGTTGGTCATATTCACATATGATATGATGATAGCAAGGATTTGTTTAGCTTGATTAATTGTAGTGGATGTAGTAGCTTGCAGTTAGCTTGTAGTTGCTGTAGTAGGTTAGTGTTAGCAAATTTTATTGTAGTTGTTGTAGTAGTTGCCTAGCATATGGTTTTGCACTCATGGATTTTAGTGTTGTTTGTGGCTAGGAGATATATGATCCTAGTTATGCTGATGATGATCCTAGTTTGTGGCTGATCTAAAATGCTCCTGGTGATGGTCTAGTAGTGCTGAAATGGTGACCATATAATCTGACCATATTTGCTAGTGCTGATCTAAAATGCTCCTGGTTTAAAATGCTCCTGGTTTGAAAATACATGGTGAAAACTTGCTGTCATATAATCTGACCATATTTGCTGTCATTTTTGATGTCATATAAGTTATTTGTTGTCATATAAGTTACTTGTTGTCATATAAACTTGTATTTGCTTGCTGTCATATAATGACAGGTGCTATAATCTGCATGTATTTGCTTGCTATCATCAATGACAGGTGATATAATATGGGGTGATATAATTGTAGCACTTGAAATTGTGATTGTGCTTGTATGAGGCACTTTATTATGTTGTGTATGCAGGTTCTTGTATGAAATGAGTCCCGATTTTTGCCGGAATGTTGATTAACTTCCGTTTCGGCAGAAATCGAGCACTCCTAGTTTAAAAAAATTAGCAAAGGTCATGCCGGATTTTTCCGTGCATTTAACCAATTATTTGTTTTTTATTAGTGCAAAGATGTGTGACAACGACGAGGCTGGATGTTCTAAGCGCATCAGCGCTGAAGGAGAACTCAGACCTCCAATAAACAATTGACATTCGGGAGGCGCCCAACGCTAGAAGGCGATGAAGAATACCATCCTTCGGAGAGCGAGGATGATGAGATGGAAGACGCGAGGAAGAAGCCAAGGAACGGCAGCGATGAAACCACCGATGGCGGCGAGGGCACGGGAGTGGTAGCAACCCTCCTAAGAGGAAGAAGAAGCCAAAGCGCCGGAACACGGCTGCACGCAGTGGAGGAAATTACCAAGTGAGCCCATCAGGGGTTCCTTTGGAGCCCGCCTTGTCGTCAAAGGGTACGGCAAGTGATGGCGATCACCCGGACAACCATCTCGATCAACACCGAGAATCTCCGCATAAAGATAATGGCCACTTAGCACACTCTTCGAGAAGCTGCACGCGATACAAGTTCCCCGCATGTCGAACACAAATTATCATGGGAACGAAGTAAACAAATCCGCCCTCACAAAGATGAGCACCGCCCTTGCCAGCTGGAGAACCCGGATAAAGAAGAAGATCTATAAAGAAGGCAAAAGTCTCGTGGAGATCCAGAAGATTGACCCAGATCACGAAGATCGATTCGGGGAGTTCAAGGAGAGGTGTGAATCCGAAAGAGCCACGCCAATAGTAATCGGGAAAGGCGCTACAGGCGATGAATATAGGTCATCACCATCTCGGATCTGGTGGATCTGAATCATGGAGGCCAAATGGAATAAGGAGGACGAAGAGTATAGATCCAAGGGATAGAAAACCCTTTAAATTCGAACCCGGCAGGTTCGAAACTTCTTCAGTGGCCCGTTACCATGTGGACCCAAAACCAAACAACTCACCGGATCCTGCGGTGAAGGAATTCGAGGAAATTGTGGTAAGTATAATCTAATTACCATGGATCAACACGATTGCAATCTAATCGATGATCTAAATGATTCATCTACTTCTTCGCAGGAGGAGGAAATTGTTGCTAGTCATGGATCCTGTGGTTCCTCATCCCGTGGGTCGACGGGCGGCCACCCGGTGGGATAACCCTTTAACAGTATGGCGAACCGGCCAAGAAAATAGAGCCGCCACGAAGAAGTCGTTGCCGGCTGGCCGTCTGCCGCCTCGGGGTAAGAATTGGGTGGATCATTTTGGTCCACCGCCGAGGACGCATGTGGCGCCCGGGAAGGACCGAGGAGGAAACCGAGAGGTTCAAGAACTTAAGGCACAAGTGGCGCGGATCCCGCAGATCGTCCAAGACAACGTGGCAATCACCCTCACGTCCTTCCCGCCTACCTTGGTGGAGTCAATAGCGAATCGGAGTGCGGGTGGTCGAGTAGGGCCGTGCCCGATTCCAAGCATGGTCAGCAGCCACTCGAACACCGCGGCGCCGACGATTTAGGCGAACTAAATGTTCTTGAGGCCGCCCGCTAGCATCGCGGCGCCGAATGTGGGGGGGACTCCCCTGCCATCACCGCGCGCCGAGTACATGTTGGTGCCCCCTGCCATCGTTGCGGCGCACCGAGCTCCAAGCACCCGTCGGTAGGGAGAATACACCGGCCAGACCGCGCCATCAAGCAGCCCTTCCGTCTCTTGCACGCCTGTCGCCGTATGCGGTCGCCGACATTAGCCGATCTCGATGCCATCACGGTAAACAAATTGCTTTAATTACCGCTTTCATGCCATCTATTACTCTTATGGCATCTCGCTCGATGACGCCGTACATGTTTTCCGCAGACGGATGTTCCTTGCACTCTCTTATGCTACGTGAACAACGAGTGAGGATGTTGCCAAGGGTACCATCGTTCAACCCTTGCAGCGCACGTTCCACTCAAAGCCGATGCCGATAAGCGTGCATGTGGTTAAAAGTAGTCGGGTGCTAAGGGCTGCGACGACTGAACCTCCCATTCAACCCCTGTGAGCGGATGAAGAAGAGCCGTCTGTCCTCAGAAGTTGCTTCGGCTTATTCTTGCTATGGCCAAAGAGAATGATCCGTTTGGGGACGGCGGGGGCCATCACGCCACAGACAAAGACCGCTGTCGTGCCGACAAGCGGTGGCAAGGCCCCTTACCGCCGTCACCTCCACATGGTGGGTCGGATGATCATGTTGATGATATGCACATGGCGCAGGATCCGCCGAGGACGGCGAAGACCGGAATGATCACTTCTTCAACACTCAGGTTTAACGAAGAAGACCTAGCTGGTGGCCCCACAGAGAAAGCCACTATCACCAAGCATCTGTTTGGTTCTCAGGAGACGCCTCCAGCTTGCGCCTTTACAGAGCCAGCTGATACAACCAAGCGGCCCTTTATTCTAAGCCCTGACACACTACATAGGGCGGTGCTCAGATTATGTGCCTGCCCGCTCTCCAAAAGGAAAAAAGGGCAGGAAAAGAAAATCTAGCAGCTCGAGCCAGCCGGTGGCGTCAACAACTGCGAATCCGATCAGGTTTCAGGACGGGCCACCAAGACCCGAGGGTATTATGTGGAGGATTCATGTGGCATGTGAGCCCATGCTACCTAAGAATTTGCGGAAGCGCGCCAGTTCGGAACTGCAGAGTGTGCATGACAGCGTCTTGGCAGAGAGACGCCTTCTATCGGAGAAAGATCCCTCACACCGGTATTCGTGGTTAAGGTGCCACCAGGCTTGGGCTTCCGACCGCCTCATGGGATCTGTTCTTCCTGCGGTTCGAGGACATCTTCAATATGTTCCACCTATACCCGCTGCACTATACCATGGTCCGTATGTTTTCTCTCAGCCTGGCAACGCAGATCATTAGAGAGAACACACCGGGCATCGCTATAGTGGACCCCTACTACATGCGTGACGGCTGCTTGGGTTCCCCCGTCGAACGACGTATCGTGGCCTCGTACCTAAAAAGAATCCTCGTGGCGAACAAGACAAAGGAATACATTCTCGTGCCTTACTTTCCCGAGTAAGTCGTTATTCACTCGCCACCGTCGATTGGCTTTATTAGATCATCATCATTCTTTTTCCAACACATTCCATTTGAATTTTTTGTGCAGAGATGAACACTGCACGCTCATCTCCTTATCGCCGAAGCATTCCCACGCCACGTATTTCGACTCGGGGAGTCTAGAAAAGAAGAAAAACTACGACAAGATCAAGGAAGTTCTGGATGATGCTCTCACTGGCTTTGCCTCGATGGAAGGCACCAGCTTCGTGCGTAAGAAGGTCAAGTTCGGAAGGCACGTCTTCAACCACGTAACGGAGTTCCCCTGCATGAAGTAGCCGGAAAACAGTAAGAAGGAAGCCTACTACGCACTCCATCACATGAGGGCGTTCCTACTTGACCAGCAGAATTCTACGCTGCCCGATCATCTCAAACAGTGGGCCGAAGCAAAGGCCAAGATCAATGATTCAGATATTAGACAAGAGATGTATCGCATCCAGCAGCAGTTTGGGGTAATCATCTTTCGTGATGTCATGACTTCGGGGGGGATCTTCTACGGAGGAAATATCCCGAATAACCGTGACATAGAAGATCGCCTAGAGATGCAGGGTGACTATAGGAAGTTCATGACGAGGCAGGCGTCCTCCGTTCCTAAGCCGAGCCGAAGGCTTGATGTTGGCCTAGTTGTAGTTACAAACTATAGATGACCTTTGTGTGTGTGTGGACGACAAGTGAACTTATTTTGCTTATTATTATTATATATCAATCAATGCTTGGTTTTTTTGCTTACTCTTTGGTCCTTTGCTCAATTTGGTCCTTCTTTTTTTCCTTACTCTTTTTTCGAGAATAATGCCGATGATTGAAATGTCGTGGCACACTATATATGTGAATGTGCTACGATGGGATTGTACGCCTTGTGCTATGCACAAGTCCAGGTGTTGTGCATCCTACTTGGCGTACGGTTCCATCGTAGCATATTCCTGTGTCGAACGACCTATGTATATATATGAGGCATGCTTTTTGAGTTACTTTGGTCTTTTTCGAGAATAATGCCGATGATTGAAATGTCATGGCACACTATATATGTGAATGTGCTACGATGGGATTGTACGCCTTGTGCTATGCACAAGTCCAGGTGTTGTGCATCCTACTTGGTGTACCGTTCCGTCGTAGCATATTCCTGTGTCGAACGACCTATGTATATATATGAGGCATGCTTTTTGAGTTACTTTAGTATTTTTCGAGAATAATGCCGATGATTGAAATGTCGTGGCACACTATATGTGAATGTGCTGCGATGGGATTGTCCGCCTTGTGCTATGCATAGGTCCAGGTGTTGTGCATCCTACTTGGCGGACAGTTCCATCGTAGCATATTCCTGTGTCGAACAACCTAGTTATATATGAGGCATGCTTTTTGAGTTTGGTCTTTTTGATTTAGGAGTACTTTCTATAAGTGTATCTTCATATGCGACTTTAATTATATATGTTTTTTTCAATAGTCGGTTAATTATTATTGTCAACTTATAGATGACGTGGTACGTCGTGTACAAGGGACGGGTTCCCGGAGTCTACGATGATTGGGAAGACTGCCGGAGACAGGTGCACCGTTTCAGCGGCAATAGCTACAAAGGGTACAACACTATGGCAGAGGCGGAAGCTAGATACACGCGCTATCTAGCGGGAGTTAGGACAAGGAACCGGATGAAGACCTACACCTTCGTCGCGGCGGTGATCATGCTTATCTTTGGTTATTTATCCCGCGTTTGTGTCTAGCTAGCTAGTTTAGATGTCTAGACGAGCTTCCGAGCTCTAACTTGTTCGATCGACACATGTATTCGCATGTCACCAACTACTACTTTGTAACATGATCAAAACAATGTAATTAACTTAGACTATGTATTCATGTATGAGACTTATCTATATGTATTTGTTTCAATCTTGTTTTTCATATTGAGTATTTATATATATAATTGTATATCTTGTATCTGTGTGTGTATATCTGCTGTAATATTGTATATAGTCTGTATTGCATATAATCTGGCTCGGAAATTAAAAAAAACAAAAAATATATCTGTGGCGCACATGGTCTACCTTCTGTGGCGCACTACACCTAAAGTGCACTATGGAAGTTTAGTGGCGCACTAGGTAGTGCGCCACAGAAGATCCTAGGGGTAGCACACCATCCCAAACTTATGTGGCGCACTAGGAGGTGCGCTACGCCTATCTCTACACAACCGTGGCGCATTAGGCAGTGCGCCACGGCTGAGAGATAGCCGTAGCGCAAGGCCCGTGGCGCACTGCTAGTGCGCCACGGATGGGCATTCCTGGTGTGCCACTAACAGCCTGTTTCCTAGTAGCGCTCACTCTTGCCGAAGCAAACAATAGACCCCAAATCCGAAGATTTGTTGTAGAGTCCACCTGGGCTTCTAGGGATTTCTCCCCTTAAGCAAGTACAAGCAGCCCCGGATAAGGATCACCAACTATGAGCTAAGCCCCAACGCATAGGGTAATGTGGTTGCATGGATAAATTGTTCCGGACATTGTCTTAGAACATCCCTTCCTTTCTCTTACCTAACTTTCCTTTACCTATCTTCCTCTTCATTATCTTTCTCTTCATCCACCTTATATTTGCTTTAGTAAAATCTCCACTCGTAAACGATGCCTCTTTCCAAAGATTTTATTTTGAAAACTTTGTAGTAGGGTAAGAACCCAAAATAGTTTTATCTTTGAAAATCCGTGGGGTTCCAAGAGGGATGATGCTAATCATCTTAGCCTCGTTTTAAGGGGTAAAAGTAGGTGTAAATAGGGTAGATGTCCAAAGGACACTCATTCATAACTTGGAGGAGCCAAGTTACTCAGGTCTATTTATTTCAATCAAAACATGCCTTTAATCATGCAATTTATAAACGGGATATAAAATAGTTGATAAACGGGAGTAGGTAAATACAGGAGTTTAGGAATTGTGGATTTCCTGTGACCAGCGAGGTTTCCCTTGACTTTCTTAGATAACTGGATAACCAATAATAATAAAATAATATCCTGATCCTTCCTTCTTCTCGGCGTCACACAATCGCAACTATCGCCGTTATCGAGCATACATGTAGACAAACAATACACCAATCAATGCAAGACATACAAGCATCAAACATACAGAAAACTAAGGATAAGTACATGATAAACATCAGTAGGATGTTGGAGGTTGGATTTGATGTGATTGGAAGAAGCTTCGAAGGCATTAGGGAAAGAGTCCCTTTGGATTTGAAATCTAGGAACTACCTAAGAGAGGGGTTTTTGACCAAGGCCTTGATCTGTATGATACCATTGTAGAAAATTTTTACCATTAGATAGGTATTGATAAGATGAAGCCAACAAAAGTGGTTTCACTATTTTATCATTTTCCCTTGATTTATAATGGATTTTATAGTGGATAAAACTCTAGTTTTAGGAAATAATTCACCAGAACTTCTATGGAGTTCCAAGAATTATTTCCTTGGGTGATTAGGTAGTATTAGATAGACTGAAACAAGAGGAGTTGGAATCACCTCCAAACAATTACCAGAATGCCCTCAAGAAATCCCCAAAGGAAGTACTGGATGGTATTTTTCTTTTTCATCAGATTTATTTTAAAGAAGCTTTTTAGTTTATTCCAAGGACACATGCTAGGTACTTAGAGAAACTTTCCGTAGAAATTGGGATCAACCTTTTTGGAGTTGTAGAGCTACCATAATCATTTTGCTAGTGAATAAACTATGCATAGAAGAGTTTATTTCACTAAAACTCAACAGAGACTCATAAAAATATGAGCTACTGTATTATGAGAGATATGATTATGTGTGTCATCTGAGAGTTGGAATTAGGTCAGAACCTTACTTGGTTTGACCTAGGGAAAATCCTAAAGGAAGAAAGTCTCTATTTTTGATATTTTTATCAGGGGCAAACTAGGAAGCAAACTAGGGTGGAGCAGTGGGGTAAGAAAGATAGGGGTGATACCTTTCTATACAAATTTGATTTTGTCCATTTGGGGTGGTAAATATTTCTGGGGAAATTCTTTAGTGAAAAGGATAGATCATAGGAAATGATTTATCATATTTATTCTATTCATCCATTAAGTGTAAATCTTGATCTGCATGTTGGGGAAAATATCCAGGCACTTGAGAAAATTTAGACCTGGCAGTTTTGAGATATTTTACATTTTTTTTGGATTTAAACTGAGCTGGTTGTTTTCAGATCTGGCGAAATCATTTAAAGGAAAAAGGGGAAAGGGATCTTGGGCAGATCTGGGAGGCAGACAGGCCGTGCAGGGGTAGGCCAGCCCAGCAGCGATGGACGCATGCGAGCGACGGGCAACCGGCAGCGGACCAGCTGCTGGCCCGCGGAATGAAGGGGTAACGGCGACCTCGGGCCATTGGATTATAGGAGATCCGACGGCCGGGCGTCGTCTCCTTCCCAGCAACGGCGAGGGAGAGAGGAAACCCTAGGGACGGGTCAGGGAGATGTGGGAGAGCTCACCGAGGGCTCGGGGGAGGTCGTGGAGGAGACTGATAGACGCGGTTGACGACGGCGAGTCTGGAGATCGGCGGCTCAAGGAGGTTCGGTGTCGGGAGGGAGCTCTTGTGATGGTAGTCGAAACAAGCTCGCCGGAGGTTGTCGGGAAGGTCACCTACCGTCGTTCCTACACCGGAGAGGGGGTGGGTTAGCTTCAGAATCGAGAGTGGAGTCCGAGAGTGGGACATGCAGAGAGGGAGGTGGAGGAAGGAGGGAGTTGTGCTTGCGGGAAGGAAAATGGCCGAAGCTCCTTTCTTCCTCTTCCTTGAGCAGGGCAGGGCATGGGGGAGAGAGTGGGGGGCTCTGGGAGTGACTGAGGGTGGGAAAGGGGCAAATGAGGGCGAAGAGGAGAGTTGCACTGGCTTGGGACCTTATAAACAAGAGAGGGGGTGGACAAGGTTCATTTGGACATGGGAAAGGTGTGGGCTGTGCATTGGGCTAGAGAGGCGATGATGGGGGTGGTGTGGGGCCTTTAGCTCGACTAGAGAGAGAGAGGGAGAGTGGGGCAGCTTCTGCTCCTTTTTATTACAAGATATGGCAAGATTTGCCTCTCTCTCACTCTTACAAGCACAAGAGGACAAGGGAGGGGAGGTGCTACAGTACCTTGGGTTAGTGTGCACGACCAGCAGAGGCTGATGAGGCTAGGGAGAAGTGCTGGAGAAGATTGGAGCTGGTTTGAGGCAAGGTTTGACTAGTTTGCCAAATTTGATCAAAACTTGGGTTGTGAAAGTAGTCCACAAATTTACATTGGCCAAGATGGTAAAAGGGTACTATTAGGTGGAGTAGGTCAAATAATCTCTCCATGGTTTAAATGGGATTTTTCTGATGATTATAATCCCATTTAAAAGCACTTCTTCAAAAAGTGCAGAAATATTATGGAAGCTAAGATGATATTTTTACATTGGACAATCTTGGTTTTTATGTGATATGGTCCTAAATACCATAACACACATTGGAGAATTTTATTGGGATTTATTGAAGTGGGAAAGTACTTTTGGGGAATTATTTCTTGTTTCAGCCATTTAAGAAAAAGGGCAAAAGAAATAATCAAGAATCTCAAAAATATTTATTTTTGAGTTTTAAAGATGGGATATGATAAATAGGCATCAAATGTTCCTTGAGTTGGCAAGGTGATTTGGAGAAAAGCAAACTTGCCATTAAAGACAAGGAATTTGAGAATCTGGTAAATAAAGGAAATTAAATAGTTTAGTAATCCAAATAATTGTGGGAAATTATTTGGGGATGCTTATATACAAGGTAGATGATGTAAAATTGATGTAGGCATCGAGGTCAACCTTGGTTTTGAAGAAAGGTTGTGAAAAGTATGGAAACTAGATTCTTGGAGGATCTAGGGTTTGGTTATTCTAATGCCACCTAAATAGGGTTAGATTAGGGAGCTCATATCTCACCTAGATACAAGGGGTAGATGGATGGATATACCATGTCCTATAGATGATCATGTAAGCAAGAGTTGAGCTTGGTTGCATTTGAGGTGATCTAGGAGGGATGGCAAACTTTGTTGAAAATAAGGCTGCCATAACAGATACATCAGGTAGCCGTCTAAACCATGGGGGTTTAGGAAGCACAAGGCTCCAATGGAAACAAGTAAAGTAGGGGTTGATAGTCCATGTTTAGTAGATCATAACCATGCAAAGAGTTGGTCAAGGGGAGGTGGCATATAGATGTGAGCTTCTGCCAAAGTAGACAAGATGATAAGATTTGCAGAAAAGATTATTATCTTGACTACAAAACCATCATGGATGAGTGGGATTTAGAATGGATTATCCAATAGCAAGAGTGGGCTTGGGTATTACTACTGATGTACTACAATATGGTTGAAATACATTCTCAAGAATGCACATAGGTTGGAAGAGGTAGAGCTCCAAAGATTGAATCTAGAGAAGAAATCCAGACAGCCATTATGGTAGTTTTGGAGATTTTGACTAGTGTTAAAAAGGGAAACCATTGGGAAGGTGGCAAAGGTTTATCCCTTACCTCAAGTGGTTGATGTTGAGGTATAGGTTGAAGAGAGATGATCCAAACTTGGATTGGATCTCCACTAGGTTGGAAGCCATCAGGAGGGATTATCCCTGGGTTGAGATAAGCATGAGATGAGATGATCGCTTGAGTGCCTTCGGATAGATCCAGACTTGGGTGCTTGCTTTGGGATTGATGATCACAAGCCTATATTGGGGCCTAAGGGATGAGCTACTAGATTAGCTCACTCTAGTTCCTAAGCAAATAAGGCAATTAGCAGATCAAGGCAATTCATCAGACAGCAGATCAAGGCAATTCATCTATCTACTACTAGGGTTACCATCAAGCCTAGCTCGAGGTAAGGATGGGTACGTTGAAAGGGTTTTTTTCTTTGAAGTAAGATAAGTACCATCTTGGTATCTCTACCAAGATTGAGATGAGAAGGTTTTAATAAGGTTTTGGAAAACCTAGGGATAAGAGTAGTTGAAGGTTCTGTCTTGAAAACATAAGGAGAGTATATATATATGTCTCCATAGTTTGGGCAATAGAAACTAGTAAAGTAATTTGTTGGGTTAAAGTCATCCTGGCTCAGGTTTTCAAATGCCAGAACATTTGAGAATATGAAAGATGAGCCAAGACATCTCTTTTGTAAAAATAGTTTTTGTAAAGTAGTGTTGAGATGAGGAGTACACACTAATACACAGACAATTTCTTGAGCACAAGCAAACAATTAAGCACACAGTGCAAGAAAAAGTTTTTGTTCCCCCTGATTTTTGCCTTCTGGACAGTTAAATAGGGTTTCTAAAATTGGGATGTTACATCAGTGATTCTAGCGGACCATACTTTTTGGTCACACCTCCCTGATTTGAATTTGACAATGTTGTTCGATGCCTCTTCTGTTTAGTCAGGCTACTGGGTTCCACATGTCTGCCTCTCATTAGAAGAAACGTGTGTATGATGGATTTTTTATTATCTGTTCTGAACTTGTTAGCGTTGCTCGATGCATCTGCCGTTTAATCAGGCTACTGGGTCCCACGTGTCATCCTTGTGGGACCCCGGATTTATGGTTCGAGAATCCTCGTTATTCCTGCAATTCATGTTCTCATGATTAGTGAGCCATGGGCATAACCGACTACTATCATAACAACATCCTTAAATTAACGAAGTAGAAGACTTACATATTTTCCATTATGGCGGTACAAACATCAGCAGCACATTTCTTCAATCGTAGAGCCCATGTCATGCGTTAACCTATAGGCGACTGACTGGGAAGACGGCCTAGATCGCATAGACGTTAGTATCTCCATCATTTCCCTTGTTTCTATAACCAACGAGTATCATTACAACATCTAGACAGTAACGAGTAAAAAACTTACATTGTTCCCATTATAGTGAATACAATTTTAATAGTGGAATTCTTCATTTGCAGATCCCATGTCAGTCTTAACCTACAGGCAACTGACTGGGAATACTGCCTAGGTAACATAGACATCAGCAATCTCCATCGTTCCTCATACTTATAAAATTCGAGCCAAGTTAATAGCCAGGGACAATGCCGGTAAGTAGTTTGAATGTACTCGCAAACCACCTTAAAAGAACAATAATGAAGGATATGTAGTATGATTGTGGTAGTAGGAGGGCTACATAAGAGGTTCTTTTATACACTAGTTTCTCTTGTAGATATAGCATGTCTATATCTTTGTTGAAAACTTTTGTATAACATTTGTAAAGTCCTTTTGAAAAGTTTTGGAAAACACTAGGATTGGGTCACACATTTTTTCTTCTTTTTAGTCATCCCATGGCCAAACTCCTTTACTTCCTTTCTGACCATCCCATGATCAAAAAATATCCCAAGCCATGCTTTTCTGAAGTCCTTATTGAAATCAATACCAGCACCACTCTACAACAACCTTCCCAACTGTCCATAATCGAGGACTCGTCTATTCGCATAGATTTACACTCTTTAGAGGTTGTACACTTTACCCACATCATCTGGGTACCCTGCCTTGATATACACCAATCATGAGTCGATTAACCGGTCTAGACTCTCTGGATGCCACTGTAGTATAGACCCTACCCAATGAGTTTTTCCCCTCAACACCGGGAGTCTGGATCCATGGACCAACCAGAGTGCCTTCCAACTCTTCGAGAAGGGGCACTTTCAATGATGGGCTCATAGTATCACCCGACGGCTCCCGAGGTCCGTTCGCAATTCCTCTAGGTGAATGTCCCACAGTTGACCCTTTTCATAAAGGAACCCTGGAATTCGAGGGAGATGATCCCATATAATTAGTCGTGAGAATTCCCATACTAGAGTAGAAAACTTCAAATCTAGCCATGTCCCATTCTAGACTAATGTAGTTGCACAAGTAATATTTCTAGCAAAACTACAAAGAATTGGGTGCATTTTCATAAAAAAAATTCCTCCATATTTTGTCCCGCATTTTTTTAAAACATAACCTTTTTCATTTCTCGAACTTCTCTTGGTAGGTTAAACCTCACCAAGGTTTTTCCATGAAACATTTTTGTAAAACATTCCTGGGGTCTTCCCATCCTATAGTTTTGCTTCTGCTAAAACGGGGGTCTCCAAAGGGGTATGGTGTTATACACCATCTACTATACTAGGGACAAGTAGGTGTCATCAAGGTGATTATACTTAGTAGTACAATTGTGTAATGGTATGGAGGATCCAAGCCACTACCCGATATAGCTCATCATATAATAAAACTATGCAGTTTTATAACAGTAGGTAAAACATGCATAAGTAAAACAGTAGGACAAGGGCTTATGAGCAAGAAGATGGCTTGCCTGTGACCAGCGATATGTCCTTTGACTTCTTTAGAATACCAGAGTAACGATAATAATAATAGTAATAAGAATGACACAATGCTTCCTTCTTCTCGGCGTCACACAATCGCAACTATCATTGTTATCGAGCATACATGCAAACAAACAATAGCACACTTAATACAAGGCACACCAACATCAATACATACAGCAAGCAAAAAATACAACACATGATTTACTTCAGTAGGTTTTGAACAAATTGGACTAAGGCAAAAGATTTCATTTCAGTTGCATTTGTGGAATTACTATTAAGATTTTAGAGGCCAAAACTACCTATTTAAGGGTTTTTAATCCAAGGTCAAGTTCTGTATGATATCAATATGCAAAAATAATATCAACAGATAGGTATTAATAAAATGAAACCAACAAACGAGGTTTCACTATTTTCTCAATTTCCATTGATTAACTATGTATTTTATAGTGATTAAAACTCTAGTTTTAAGGAATAATTCACTAGAAATGTTCTGTATGTCCAAAAATTATTTACTTGGAGGTTTAAGTTTGGTTTGATGGACTGGTTCACTAAGAGTTGGAAACACATTAAAATATTTACCAGAATGCCCTTAGGAAATTTCCAAAGTCAGTTCTGGAAGGTTTTTGTCTTTTTAACCAGATTTAATCTACATGATATTTTGGTATGACTCCATTGTATACACATGGTTTGTATTTATAATAACTTTATTTAGAAATTGAAATCACTCCTTTTGTTTTTACAGAGCTACTATAGTCAATTTATTCATGAATGAACCATGCGTAGAAGTGTTTAATTCACCAAAATTCCACGAGGGCTAAATAAAATGTGGTATCCTGGTGTTTGAAGGATATTGGTACTTGTGAGTTTTTAGAGTTGGAAATGGGTCAGTAGCCATTATGGTTTGACCTGGAGAATTTTCTAAAGGTAGATTTGGCAACGTTTTGTTATTTTTATCAGGGCAGAATAGGAAGCCATTTAATATGGGGCCAGGGTGACATGCAAGGTATGACCAATACCTTGCAATACCAGATGGATTTAATCCATTTGGATTTACCAAACTTTCTAAAAGAATTTATTAGTGAAAATGACACATGTGTGTATTTTAAATCTCACAATTTATCTAGACAATAATTTGGTCCAACTCAGGTTCTGCATGTTAGAGGAAACCTTCAGAAACTCTACAAATTTTAGATATGAGCATATGAGGTTGTTTTGTATTTTCATAAGGGTTTAAACTAATTGTTTAAAATCGGATCTGCAAAGCAAATCCTAAAAATAAAAAGGCTAGGGGCAATTGGGCTGGGATCTGGAGGAAGACTTGGGCCGGGAAGGGGATTCGGCCCACGGCTGGCGAAGCCGCACGCGGGATGGCGGGTTTCAATACCGCAGGGTGGGGCAAGGTGGTCAGTGACCCACGGCGCCGAAGAGGTACGCGCAGATCTAGGCCGCTCGATCAAGTGAGATCCAATGGTGCCTAGTCGTCGTCCAATTTCGCCACGACGATGATGAGGCTCACCAGGGGCTCGCAGACGACCGTGGAGGCGACGAGGAGACGCAATAGACGACAGTGACTCCGGGGATGGGCAATACGCGCCTTCCGATTCCGGGGAGGGGCTCGCGCAAGTACGTCCACGACGCGGCTTCGGGAGCTAGCCGAAGAGGCTCCAGGGGTTGCTGCATATTGAAAAGTTCAGGAGAGTGACATGCAAGGACAGGGGTGCAAGGGAGGAGAGGCTACACTCGACTTTTTCTCGAGGCAAAAGCTTGCTCTTCTTCGTTCTCTCGGGAAGAGCAGAGCAAGGGAGAGGGGTAGAGCTCTGGAGGGGTAAGTGGGGAGCAGAGGGGGCGAATGGGGGCGAAGGGAGGCGCTGGGGTGACCTCGTCTATTTATTTGGGGAGGAGGGGGTCCATGGTGGTCTTGGTCAATTTTGGACATGAGAGGGGGAGGAGGCAGGGGATTGGCCAGGAGGGGTGGTGCTGGGTGGTGTGTGGGACATGTACTCGACCAGATAAGTGGAGGGGAGGGGTGGTGGCTACTGGTTTTGATATAGAAGATATATGTGTCCTCCCCTCTCTTTTATTGAGAAAATAGTGTTAAGGGGGAGGGTTCTACTATACATTGCTACAGTGGAGCATGACCAGGAGAGTGTCATGGTTCTGTGGTGAGTGATGGTGTCACTTGATGAAGATTTGGTTTAGTTTAGCTCATGTTTTTGGTTTGTTTGCACAATTGGAGAAAAAAGGTGCTTGTGAAGGAAGTTCAAAATTTTGCATTGGGCAAGGTGGGGAGAGGGTACTGGTAGGTTGGTATGGTCAAGATATGTCATAGGATTTATTTGGGATTTTTCTAAGGACTATTAGTGCTCTTATATCCATATATTCAAAAAGTGTTAAAGTAGTTTATAGAAGCTCATTTGATATTTTTACATTAGAGAAGTTTGGTTTTTGATGTGATATGGTACTAAATACCATATTGCACCTTGGAGAATTTTCTTGGAATTTATTTGGAAGGGAAAGAATTTTTAAGTTATTATTTCTTGTTTCTTCCATTTAGGAAAAAGGCAGAAAGAAATAGTAAAGGATCTAAAATATAGTTATTTTTTATATGGTAAGGTAGGGTATGATGTATAGGCCTCAAATGTAGCTTGAGTTGGCAAGGTGATTTGGAGAAATACAAACTTGCTTTTATAGAGAGGATTTTGAGAATTTTGCAAGGAATGGAATTTAAATAGTTTTAGGTTCCAAATAATTATGGAAATTATTTGGAAAATTTTTATATCCAAGGTGGATGATTTCAATTTGAAGTATCCATCTTTGGGAACCTTGGGTATTGCAAAACAAGATGGATTTGAGAAGAGAACAAGGATTGGAGGATCTAGGGCATTAATATTTTTATACCACATAAACAAGGTTGGATTAGGGAGCTCAGAGCTCACCTTGGTACAAGGGATATATGGATGATCATGACATCAATATTTGTGCTTGGTTGCATTTGAGCTGATCTAGAAGTGATGGCAAACTTTGTTGAAAATAAGGCTTCCATTGTAGATGAGTCATGATGCCTCATAAACCAGGTGGGTTTAGGAAGCGTAGAGCTCCATTGGAAACAAGGAAGGTGTGGATTGATAGACCATGGTTATTAGATCATTACCATGCAAAGATTTGGTCAACGGAGGTAGCATATGTATGTGATCTTGTGCCAAAGTTGGCAAGATGATATGATTTGCAGAAAAGATTATTTTCTTGACTATAAAACCATCATGGTTGAGTGCGTTCAAGAAGGATGTAGCCAAGGGCAAGTGTGGTATTTGGTAGTAGTACTGATGTACTACAGATGATTCAAGTAAATTCTCAATAATGCATAATGATTGCAGTAGGTGGAGTTCCAAATATTTAATCAAGTAGAGGATTTCAGACTTAGCCAAATTTTGCAGATTGGTGTATTTGAGCAAGTGTGAAGGAGGAGAAGATTTCGAGAAGATGCAGGGGTCCATAGTCATCATCCAGTGGTTGATACTTAAGTATAGATTGAATGGATGGAATCCATGTTTATATTTGGTCTTTAATGAGTTGCATGCTAATACTAAGGATTAGCTCATGATTGATCTGGATAAGGGGTTATCTTGGTGACTTAAGATAGATTCATCGTAGGAAGATTGGCTCAAGATTTGGTTATATTAACCATTGGTTGGTTTCCAAAGGGATGAACTACTAGGTTAGCTCACTCTAGTTCCTAAGCAAACAAGACAATCAGCAAATCAAGGCAATTCATCAGACAACAGATCAAAGCAATTCATTAAACAAACTTATCCAACTACTACTAAGGTTACCATAAATCCTAGATTGAGGTAAGCATGGTGTTTTGAAGAGTTTGAGATTTGAATGAAGATAAGGACCTCTTGGTATTTCTACAAAGGTTGGAATGAAAAGGTTTTAGGAAAGATTTTTGAAAGCCTAGAGATAAGAGTAGTTGAAAGTTCTGTCTTGAAAACATAAGGAGATTATATATAGGTATCCATAGTTTTGTTAATAGAAGCTAGTAGAATATTTTGTCGTGTAAAAGTCATGTTGGCTCAAGTTTGAAATGCCAGAACATTTGAGAATATGAAAGATGAGCCAAGACATCTCTTTTGTAAAATAGTTTTTGTCCACTAGTGTTGAGGTAAGGAGTATAACATCTAATACACAATTAGTTGCACGAACACAAGCAAACAAGTAAACAAGCATTTCACATATAACAATAAAAAAAATTTTGTTCCCCCTGATTTTATCCATTTTGACAACAGATTAGGGTTGCTGAAATTGGGATGTTACAGATTTATAGTGAAGAAACTACCTAGTGGAGGGGTTTTGGAGCAAGGCCAAATTATGTATGATACCATTGTATAAAAATGATACCATCAGATAGGTTTTGATAAAATGAAACCAACAAAACTGGTTTTACTATTTTATCAATTTCCTTTGAATTACTATGAATTTCTTAGTCATAAAAGCTCAAGTTTTAGGAAATAATTCACCATAAAAGTTCTATAGGTCCAAAAATTATTTCCTTCGATGGTCTAGTAGAGTCTGGTGGAATGATTCACTGGGAGTTGGAATCACCTCAAAATATTTATCAAAATGCCCTTATAAAATTCCCAAAGGCAGCATGCTAGGTTTTTGAAATACCTTTCTATAGAAATTGGAATCACCCTTTTTGGATTTGCAGAACTACTGTAGTGATTTTACTGGTGAATCAACTATGCACAAAAAAGTTTAATTCACAATAAATCGACTAGGGCTTAATAATTTATGAGATCATGGAGTTTGGAGCATATTGGTATGCATGTGTTCTAAGAGTTGGAATTAGGTCAACACCCATTTTTATTTGACCTATATAATTTGCTAAAAGAATATATGGCATGTATTTGGTATTTTTTCTATATGCAAACAAGGAAGAAAAAATATATGGGTCTAGTGTGAAAAACAAGGTGTCACAACTACATTTCAGTAGGCATTGGGTTTATTTCAAATGGAGTCGGGAAACCCAGATGTGATTTATTTTGTAAAAAGGATAGCCCTAAAGGTTTGTTTTATTGAAATAAAACATGGCATCAGTTAGGTCATTCAGTGCCACTGCATGTTCAGGAACTCACTAAGGAACACTAGGATATAGAGATCTAGGAAATTTGAGGTGCTTTATAATTTCAAATGGATTTAAATCAAGGAGTTACTCTGCATATCTAGAGATTTCAAAGGGAATTTTTTCAAAAGGGAAAGGGGCCGAAACGAGGGAGGCTAGGGAACTTGATACTGGGCTGTCCCATGCCTCTCCCTCGCTCGCGCCGAGGCCAAGACACTGTAGCCCGAGGCTTAGCATCCCAGGGAGGGATAACGCGGTACAGGGGGTCGGGGACCATTGGATTAGCCGTGAATCGATAGCGTTGGCATCGTCTCCCACATCATGTCATTGCGGCAGAGGGGAAACCCTAAAACGGCGCCAGTGACGAGCGGTAGGGCTCACCTGAGGGATCAGGCCGGAGAGGAGGTGACGTGGCTGAAGATGGGGAGCTCGGGGATGGGCAGCATGGTATGTTTTGGGACAGGATCCTGCTCCCACAATGGCGACCAAAGGGATCTTTATAGGACCTCATCGGCTTTGCTCTAGGGCTTGTTGCATGTCAAAAACAAGGGTACTGTCAAACTCAGAGGAGCAAGGGGATTCTCTCCGTGTGACATGCAGAGGGAGATGAGCGGTGTGGTGGAATCCTTGCTCTCTTTAGTGTGGAGGCCGAAGCTCCTTCTTTTTCCTTGTCTCGGGTAAGGAGAGGCGGGGGAGGAAGAGAGGTAACTGGGGAGGTGAGGGAGAGGGAGTGGGGTAAAATGAGACCACGAGGGTAAGCTGGGGTGGCCTATGGTTTATAAACCAAAGGGGGGCTGGTGTTTGATGGACTATGTCCATATATTTTCTAGGGAAAGTCAATGTCTTGCTCATTGGGAAAGAAGGGAGGTGGAGAGGGTGTGTGGGCCTGGTTTTTGACCAGAGAGGGATAAGAGAGCTGCTGGGTGTAGTATTGGTCAAGTTTGGTTTAAACAAGTGCCATATCTCTCTCATACTCAAGCACATGTGACAAGAGGGAGGGATGCTACAGTAGCTTTGCTACAGTGCACGACCAGTAGGGAGATATGGTGGCTATGGCATGTAATGGTGCTGGCTTGATCAAGATTTGCTTTAGTTTAGCTCATGTTTTGGGTTGTTTGCACAATTTGATCAAAATGGTTCTTGTGAAGGAAGTTTAATAATTTGCATTGGGAAATGTGGGGAGATGGTACTGGTAGATGCATATGGTCAGGATACTTCCCTAGGATTTATTTGGCATTTTTATAAGGAGTATTAGTCCTCTTAAATCCATTTATTCAATTAGCGCTGAAATGGTTTCTAGAAGCTCTTTTGATATTTTTGGAATTGTACCAAGTTTGTTTTTGGTTTGAGAGGGTCCTAAATACCATATTAAACTTTGGTGAAATTTCTTGGAATTTATTTAGATAGAAAACTACTTTCAAGAAATTGTTTCTTGTTTCTGCCATTTAAGAAAAAGGGCAAAAAGAAATAATAAAGGATCTCAAAAATATTTATTTTTGAGATGGGAATATAGGTTATGATGTATAGGCCTCAAATGTTCCTTGAGTTGGCAAAGTATTTTGGAGAACTACAAACTTGTGTTTATAGGGAAGGTTTTGTGGATTTTGCAAGGAATGGAATTTAAGTAGTTTTAGGTTCCAATAATTATGGAAATTATTTGGTAAATGTTTAAATGAAAGGTGGATGATGTCAACTTGAAGTATCTATCATAATCAACCTTGGGTTTCGAAAATCTACCTTGAAATGGGAAGGAAACGAAATTTTAGAGGATCTAGGTTTTGGATATTTTTATGCCACCTAAACATGGTTGGGTTAGTAAGCTCAGAGCTCACCTTGGTACAAGGGATAGATCGATAGTTAGACCAAGTTATAAAGATGATCATGGAAGCAAGAGTTGGGCTTGGTTGTATTTGAGGTGAACTAGGAATGATGGAAAACTTTATTGAAAATAAGGCTGCCATAATAGATGCATCATGTAGCCTCATAAACCATGTGCCTTTAAGAAGCACAAAGCTCCAATGGAAACAAGTGAAGAGTGGATTGATAGGCCAGGATTACAATATCATAACCATGCAAAGAGTTGGTCAAGAGGAGGTGACATATGGATGTGAATGATGACTACAAGTGCATAGATCGTTTGTAGATAGTTTTGAAATAAAGATATTGATCCCATAGGGAGCGGGAGTTCTGAAGTCTAATAACTCTTGAATTAAATACTGAAATAGTAATGCTAAATAAAGTTCTAAGTAACAAGATAAAATGTGAGTTTTTTGTAAAAAGGTATTTTTGGGGTTTTGTATAAGAGAACATTAAGTAAAGTAAAACAAACTGAATACAGGAAGTAAGTATCGTGTATGTAAAAGATATGTGAAACTGCAATGGGACAAACGTTCTTAGAGAGTAGCGGATACACCTCTAGCATTATAAAGGGTTTAAAGTAATGATTATTATCATGAACATTATCAACTATGTATGTATGGGAGGAACTTCGTAATTGGATGAATAGGCAGCAACCACTGCTCACATCATCCTCATAACCACTGCAGACAAGTAATCGACATCAATCGAATTACTCCTCTATTAAGGGACTTTATCCCATAGGATGTATTCCGTGGCATGGACAATGTTCCGTGAGTTTCCTCGGTTCCCAAGTTGATACGTTAGGGGTGCTAACAGCTTTATAGTCACTGTAAGTGCTAGAACACCTCCATCTACCAACAAGCATTTCTCTCCATCAAGTCCCCACAAGAGGCAAATATTGAGAGGTCGACTTCTCGCAACATCAAGATGAAGACATTCTAACACATGGTAACATCGATGAATATCATAATAAACATTATCTTATTTCAATATGATGCTAGGGTTTCTCCATCTACCCAATAACTAATGATCTACTCAGACATGGAGGCAATAAACATCATGGCAAAGAAAATAGAATCTATCATAGATGAATAGTACTTGTATAAATCCACAACGACTATGGAAATTACAATAATATCTAGACAAGATGTAGATGAGATGGATGGAGATGGTGGAGATGCATCGGTTGATGATGAAGATTGATGCCTTAGCCTCTCGGATCTGTATAGGGTGAAGATGGATCGTTGGTGGATGAGTTCCCCGATCCCTTCTAGAGGTAAGGTTTCTATGATTTTTGGTCGTTATGTATTTCGTCTCTTTGATCCGATTGCACGAGGCAAAACTATTTGAAGAGGTAGTCATGATGGCAACTATAAGGCGGGAACTATATGGCCGGAGAAAATATTCCCGCTGTATGGTGTGTCTTTAAACCCACTGGTTGTTGCGATCCCCTCGGGTTTTCTTCTGGTGTTATTGATATTTTCCAAATTAGCGATTTACTATATTTTTTACTACTTTTCGCTCCAATACAACTGTTCCAAGAATTGTGTCCATCGTATCCATCAGCTGTCCCGATTCTTGTGAAAATAGACATAAAACATGCACGCGAACGCTGTAACATACCAAGATCGTACCACTATAGTGCAAAATAATAATATAAAACATGATGCAAATATGCAGTCATCAACTTCCCCAAGCTTAGACTCTTGCTAGTCCCAAGAAAGGTTAGCTTAATGGATGTGATCCTCATATTCATTAAGCTGAGCTGATAAAATAAATGAGGCAGTTGCATCATGTGTTTATCATATATGATACATAGGAATAAGTTCATGAATAGTACCTTACTCGAACCATCCGAATAACATTCGAAGGCTTCCACACCTTAGAAGTGTTTTAGTTTGACCGAATGAGTTAGCGAGGTAGTCCCAAGCGTTTTAGGATTAACATATTCACTTGGGATTTAAAATCTCAAACGGTTCCTTTCTCTCACCACAATATAGTGGTGTATGCCTATTTTCTCTTTGCACATGTTCTTTTTTCTTTTCATTTTTTTATTTCTCACACTTTTGTTTAAGTGATGTGCAAAGGATCTAGCCATACATTCCGCTTCATGTAGAAATTCAAAGTTTGACAATCTGAATTACCTAATTCCACTTCTATATGAAACATCTTTATAGCTTGAAGATTCTACCTAGTCTTGTTCTAAATATAATGTGATAGAACTTTTATTTTTCCTTTGTTCAAGGTTTCTTTCTCAATTTAACTGATTAGATAATTTTTCCTTTATAAATCAAACCATGAACTTACAACATATTGACCAAATTATCTTTATATGTTCTATTAATAAAAATGGTGTGGAAGACTCCTATTGCTATCAGCAAGTGCGAATAAAATTATACTCAAGACATTCCTATATCTAATAAGACAAGAAGAAACTCAATAACACTCCATATATGATAATAAACTCGGAATTTCATAAAAGGGATCGACTATTTTTTAAGGGAATTCTAATGATGGAAAGTTTATTTCTATGCTCAAAATAATGCAAAGCTAAAATAGCAATATTAAACTTTATAAGATAGATTACAAGGTCTTAAAGATCTCCCAAGCTTGGAATCAAGCCAGGCGGGATAAAATAATCCCTCATGATTATATGATATCGTGATTATTGTAGATCACTGTGGCGCCATGGCATGGAACACCGCATTGCGCACCTTATTGTTAGTATCCTCCATGGCAGTGATGCGGCTATAGCACCTGCGCAAATCAGATTGCAAAGTGTCCACTTTATCTATGAGTTTAGTCACCAATGGGAGAAGATCATACTTCTTCTCTATCTCCTTGAGACAGTGATGAACTTAAATGTGATGGAGTAGCTCCTGCATTTGATATATCTCTAGTGCTCGCACGCATTCTTTGGTCCTGGGGACAACTTCTTCTTCCTCATCCATAATTTATGGATCAGGGAAGTAGAAACCGTCCCTCCACTCTTCTTGAGGATTCACCCTTATACGGGCACCAATGGTAGGCTTCAAGAAGGGCACCATCGCTTTCTTGCTAGCACATGCACCAATATTAGGTAATTCCTTACGCTTGTGTGGCATAGGGTCTGTGGTGATGAACTTGACCGTCTCCACGCGCCCTTTTCCATGTGGCTTGTGAACTTCTATTTCTTGTTGATCTCTCTTCATTGCCGCCCAGATGATCTCTGGGGGATCATAGACATCAAGGCTGATGTAGATGTCACTCCAATCTTCATCGCGATCATTGTTGTAGAAGCTTGGCTCGACGTACTCCTTGTACCTTGGTCTAAACCTCTCCACCTCCTCATTGTTGTCCTCCATGGACGGGATGCAAGAGCGGTCCTAGGAAGGAGCAATGAGACCCAGGGGTTTTCCACGGCTTGGTACGGGAGAGAGCATGGCTAGATTGGTTCCTGGTGATTATGATTTAGAGAGAAACACAATGGAAGTATATAATGGGGGTCAGAGGTCGGTAAAACTCGCGAGAAACGCCAGAGTTACGCCCAAGAAAAGAATCTTAATAGAATAGGGAAAGAAATCACAGATTTGGAAAAGTCCAGCTGAGTAACGACCAACTATATGGGTGCGGCCCGTATAGCTCCGGGCATATAGTTGGTTTCAGACAGATATTTCAAAATTGCTAGAGTCCAGGTCAGTTAGGTTACTGACTTGGAATCAACAAAACCTAGTTTTTTACATTATCAAACGAAAAAGAACAGAGATGCCAGAAGGTTTAACGACCAACTATACGGCTGGAACAAAATTTCTGGCCGTATAGTTTGGTCATATAGTTTCTCGAAACTGAAAAATTTCGTCAAGGGACTACCATATGTTTAACGACCAACTATATGGCAAGAGTATTTTCTCTGGTCATATAGTTGTGTCCGTGTAGTTTGTAAAAACCCTCAGAAACTGCAGAAAAAACATGAGGAATTCAAAGGTAAAAATTTTAGGAGTATAAATTGTGAAGATAAATCACTTACTTAGAGAAAGAAAACTTACCTTGCACTTTTCGTTTATTTAGTCGGGGATGACAAGATCCTCCAACAACAAGGACTTCTTCTCTTTGGGAGGAATTGGCCTTAGTTCATCTAATAATTCTCGTAAATGAAAATCACCAGGACAAAAGTTTCTCTCAATAAGATTAGTTCCTTGCTAGGCAAATATGGATACTGCATCCAATATCTTTATTTCTTACCTCTGCATAATCTGCAACTCAAATTCTTGAAGTAAATGGATCCAACAGATTAGTCTTGGCTTATGATTTTTCTCTCAAGGAGTTCTTTTAAACCATCACGATCCGCATGAACTCTTACTTTTGCATCCACTATATAAGAACGAAATTTGTCACAAGAGAAAAATAGAGCAAAAAGTTCTCTTTCTTGCTTAGGATAGTTCTGTTGAGCACTATTAAGAGTTCTACTAGCATGATGTATAATGTTAATTCTTTGACCTATATGTTGTCCTAGAGTTACTCCTACAGCATCATCACTAGCTTCACATATTAAATGTAACATCCCTAAAATCATGTTTCAAACTCATGCATATCATCCATGCATCCATGATCATATGAATTTCATTTCAAACAAAACATTTAAATAACAGAAGCATTTATGCTTAATATTTCATGTAAGTTTGCTCTAGCCTCAAGGCTATCTTCTAAGGAGAAGAATACTTGTTTTGATTCAGTAAGGTTTGAAATTCAAATTTAGGCACCTTCAAAAGTTTGAACAAGTTTCAAATCAAAGTGAGTAATAAAACCAATATTATGCCTATTGAATATATATCATAAAGGCTTGGTTTTATTTTTATTTTTACTTGATCAAAGTGTTTGGAATGGACAGTACTGTTTGACACACATTTGAGTGCAAGGTTTGCAGTATAAAAACCTAGAGAAGATTTGAATTCAAACTCATTTGTTTTGGATTTGAAAATCATTCCAGAAAAACAAAATAGAAAAAGAAAAGGAGAAAAGAAATAGAAAAGGGCCAGCGCTACCTATCTGGCCCAACTGCTAATCCAGCCCACCCGGGGTCTCCCTCTCTCTCGTCACCCACAGACACACCCCCCAAGTCACTGACTGCACGACCCCACCCCCTCGCTGCTTAACTCGCTGACGAGTGGACCCTGCGACCACGTCGCCTTCGTCGTCAATCACGCGTGCCTGCAACACTCGCTCCGCCGTTACCTCGCCGCTGTTACTGCGCGCTTAATTGCCATTGATATGCCGCGCGATCCTCGCCCCCGCTCTGGCTATAAGACCCCCTCTGCATCGCGGCCATTTCCCCTCACCTAGCGCCACCCCTACGCCCCAGGCTGCCCGCAATTGCCCTTGCACCGCTGCAGACAGAGCAACTCCGGCAGGCGATTCCGGTAAGCTCCGACCGCCCCTCTGTCTCTGGTTCAAACGAGCGTGACCGCCACGTCCTTGTGCATCTTCTAACACCCCTGGTTTGCCTGCTCGTGACCCAGGACGCCGTCTTCGTTCACGCCCGCAACCACCAGAGACGTCGCTCGACTCCGACGAGCAATAGCGGTAAGAATCGAGCGCCCCTTGCTTCCCCTTTGGTACTATCTTGTTTGCCAGACCCTTGCGCATCTCCTAAACCCTCTAGCTTGTGCTACGACGACACAGAGCCTCGACAACGACCTCGACAACAAGCAACAGACGCCGTCCGCAACTCTGACGAGCTCCCGCGACCAACTCCGTGCGCCCCTTGCCAAACTACCGCCACCTTGAGCATCAGCAACACACTGCGATTCTGGTTAGCCCCTCCCCCCTCTCCCGCGCAACCTAGAACGCCGGCAACTACTCTCGGCAGGCGCCGCCGTCATACCGCCTGGCCAGCCGCCTTTGGATGGTCAAGGTGTCAGGCGCTTAGATCTAGATCTTGCGGGTAGGATAGAACGCGAGCGAAGCGTTAAGTTTAGATCTGAGCCGTGCGATTAAGTCAGATCCTGCGGCTTAGAAGCGTGATCCAACGCGAAGCGGTACGGGCCAATTAAATTAAGACGCGTGGCAGCTGTTTAGGTTTAAAACAGAATTTGAATCTATTAGATGTTTAAATTTGTTTTGGCTATAACTTTTGATCCCCACGTTAGAATTTGACAAATTTTATATCGTTGGAATCAGGAGAGCAAGCCCTTTCTAAATATGCAATGTGTTTAATGTTTTGCTTCTGTTAAAATGGTTTTATTTGCAGAAACTTGTGTAGGGCTAATTTGAGTATATGAATTGTTTAAGATTTGTTTTAGGGTTTATTTAAATGTTGTTTGGCAAGTTTTTAACTTGTTTATGAACTAGTACTGTATACTTGCCTTGTTGAGTTTTAAAAATCATCACATATCATTTTGCATGCATGCATATATTTGGATTGTATATGTTTTGTATGTGATTTGTTGCTATAATTCTTTGTGTAGAATTTGGTGTTAGTGATTGTGATTGTGATTGTGAGGAGTGTAGCTACTCTCCAAACTACCAAGGCCAGTGGTGCTTCATGAATATTTTTATCCCTATGTTTTCTACTAAGCATTAGAAATAATTTGTTAGACTTGCATGTTATATTTTCCTTATATGCCATGTTGGGAAATCCTAGTAGTTGTAGAATTGCTAGAAACTTTCTAAGTTAAGATACTATCTATGCCATGCTTAGCTTAGCTAGTAGCAACCAAGGGTTGGTGAAGTATATACATGCTATGATGAAAATATTTATAAGTCTTTTGGACTTGTGTTTTGCCTAATAAAACAACTAAGTAAATGAAACACCTGGGTGGAATGGAAGGATTGGTTTATGTTGAGTGGTTACGCAAGGCCCATTTCTATGGTCTACCTTGTGTATCTCACTTGTGGAAAGCCACCCAGGAACAAAGAGATTTTAGAGGCCAAGTGTTGAGAAGCTTCTAGTGCAGCCACTTGGCAATATGGGCTCTGCCTGGATCACATAGGTTGCTAGAACTTAGCCATTTGGACAGTTGGTGGTAGTGGGATGATAGGTTGGAACGCGTGCATTTGGTCTAAGGGAAGGCTTCTGAAAGGTCCTATCTTGATGAAAATCAAGTCTGGTGCGGAAGTGCATAACCTCTGCAGATGGAAGAATCTAAGTACTTAGCCATGTCCCTGGAAAAGGACAACTTGAGCATCAAGACATGGAAGCTATCAAAAATCTCCTCATCCCAATTTTCTAAGTAAAAACTTGTGGGTGAACAAGGGTGAAGGACCTCAATGTCTATTGGTGGTTCCTTGGGAAAAATTTTGACAAAGAAAAACTTAGTGATTTCAACTAATAGGCAAAACCTATTTTGAGCCAAGCAAGCCAAGCTACACTTTGCCAAATTGCATATAGTATCTAGTCCACCTAAATTATAGTAAGGTATCACTTGCCAATACTATTCCAATGTATTGACCCACTGTGGCTGTAACTTGTGATGTTGCAGGTTACTCTGAAGAGGATTAGGAGTCATGAGTCTACACTCAACATGTTAGCCTGTGGCACATGAAGATGAAGACTTTTATTTATTTACTTATTCAAACTCTTGTACTAGGCCTGTGGCCTTGGAGTTGTAAAGACTATGTTTGCCTCTAGAATGACTGTAATAATGACCTTTGTTTCTGTGTACTTCATCTTAAACTATGGATGCTAGCATTGATCCAGGGACTAGCATTGAAATCACAGGGATCCTTTTCCTTTATAAAGGAGGGATCTTACAGATGGTATCAGAGAACTGTGTTGCCTGTAGGATTATGACCCTAGGATTGGAAACCACTAAGGAAAAATTTTCAACAACTTCTACACTTGTCTTTTCTTCTCGTAAACTTTTCTAATCTTCTTTATCATATCTAATTGTAGATGAACTCCATCAACGAAGCCGTCAGGAAAGGACCACTCATGACAATGACTTGTATAAAAACAAAATTCCCCAAGGCTCTCAAGGACCTCATGGTTGCAATGGAAATACATGGTGCAGCTGTGTATAAAGGTTTTCCTGTGATGGATGAAGGAGTTGAGTACTGGTGGGTGCAACTTCACTTGTATAAAAACAAGGAATACAACCACAAGGACTCAGGATTCTGCATGTTCACCAATTCAGTGATGCACCCTACATTCTTTGACTCGGCAAGGGATGAAGCTTGGAAGACCATCAAAGAACTTAGTGAAAGAGTCAAGTGCAGAATGTTCAACATCCAAAATAGCCTAAAAGAAGAGAAGAAACATACCCAAGAGTTGGAGGCTACCAACCAAACCTTAAGAGGAGACATTATAGACTTAGTGATGGAGTCATGTGAGCAAGATAGACTGATTGCTTCTAGAAACATTATGTTAGCCAATAGATCCAGTGAGATAGGATTATAAACGTACTTCATTAGTTGGACCACCACTTATCACCTTATTTTCCAAATGTTACCTTAAATAAGTTGAACCTTGGTTGATGTAATGGATTCTTGTATGCCATGACTGGTGTGTTTTGATTTCCAAGGATATGTATGTGATGTTTTGCTTTGTGTTTTATGTTGAATTGTGTTGTTCTAACTTTTTTCTATCTTATAAATAGATGCCTACTGTTACCATCAACACTGTTGAGGAGTTCCAGGGAACTCGCTTTGGTCCTCGTATTGTTGAGCTTACTACTTTGCTCAATCTCCCTCTTCCTACCATCATGGTGCTTCCCCTCACCAAGTTTGAGAGGAAAGACCTTTGGGGTTTCAAGGTTAACCAGCCCGGACGCCAGACTGAGCCTACCATGGAGGCTATCATCTTCAAGCTCATGCACGATGACAAGGAGACAGGCCTTGAGGTAGTCATGCAGGATCTGATAGGACGTCTACTAGGGAGACACTCTCGACAGGTTAGAGGTACTCACTTCCACGTCTTCGGTAGACGTGATGAGGATGGAGAGTCCATCGACTTCGAGGACACTTCGAGGGAGACAGCGGAGCCGATTCGCCTATACCTCCAGGACCTAGAGGCTCTCATTAGGCACGTGGACTCTGATAGGACCAACGTCATGCTCAGCAACGACGAACTCCAGGTGCAGCTTCGCGAGAAGGACAAGCTCTTCGCGGAGCAAGATGAGATAGTCAAGGAGATGGAGGCAAAGTTCGAGAGCCAGGACAGAAAGTTCAAGAGTCAGGAGAAGCGAGTCCAGGATAGGAACAAGAAGATCCGGGACATGTCTAAAGAACTGCAGGCCAAGGACTTCGAGCTCGAACATCAGCAGACGGTGATTGAGAAACTTCATTCCCAGAAGAGGGCACTCAAAGCCAAGATAGAGACCTTGACCACCAGTGTCGAGGAATACAAGACCGCGATGGAGAACGCAGGTCTTACCTTTGTCGAGGAGGAGGTTGATGCCGAGGAGTAGATTTGACTATTCATTTATCATTTATTATCATACTTGTCATTGAGAACTTGTTATTTGACCATCCAACATGTGGATGGCTTGTTATTTGTGTGTGTTTTACTTTGCGAACTTGTTATCTGGTTGTTGAATCTTTATCATTATGTTGCATGCTTTGTGATTGTTTATGTGATGTATTGTGCATGAAAGCATCTATGGGTATCTCATTCTTATCTCTATTGAACAAACCACAGATGCCTCCCCGTCGTGCAAATCCCAACCCCAACAACAACAACATCACTCCAGAAATGCAGCAAATGATGATAGCCCAGACTCAGCTAATGCAAATGATGACAACGTTCATCCAGAACCAAAACAACAACAACAATAACAACAACAACAACAACCCACCGGGTTTTGACATGCTTACCAGGTTCTTGAGATTGAGGCCAGCAAAGTTCTCAGGAACGACCGATCCCATGGTGGCCAATGATTGGCTACGCTCTGTAAACAAGGACTTGGTAACTGTGGGCTGTACTAATGCAGAAAAGGTCAGATTTGCAGCACACTTGCTGGAAGGACCAGCCGCCACCTGGTGGGATAACTTCCAGATCACCACTCCCATAGAAGATGTGACATGGGCTATCTTTGAGGATGGCTTTCGTACTGCTCATATCTCATCTAGAGTGATGAGTCTGAAAAAGAAAGAGTTTCATAATCTGAAGCAGCGCCACCGTAGCGTGGCTGAATATATCGAGGAGTTCAACAATCTGGCGCGTTATGCACCGGATGAAGTTGACACTGATGCTAAGAGGAAAGAAAAGTTCCTCGAAGGGTTGAACGATGAGCTGAACCTGCAGTTGGCTGTGGCATATGTTCCCACATACCAGTCTCTCTGTGATAAGGCTTCTATTTTGGAGAGCAAAATGAAGCATGTTGAAAGCAGGAAGAGAAAGCACTCAGACAAGCACAGCTCGGGATCGTCTCACCAAAGTTCCCATTATGATGATAGTGGAAGCTCAGGATCCCACAAGCATGGGAAATTCAACAAGCACCACAACCACAACCGTCATGACAACAAGCATCACCGTAGTCATGACAATGACAAGTACAAGAACCACAAGGGTGGATATAAGAGCCACCAAAGTGGTAATGGAAGTGGCAGTGGAAGCCAGCCTGTCAAGAAGGACATTAGTCAGGTTGATGCTTCAAGTTCAAGAAGATGGGGCATTATGCAAAATAATGCCCAGAAAAGAAAGTTGAAGGACCCAACAAGCCCAACCCTTTTCAGAAAGGACAAGTGAACCACATCAATGTGGAGGAAATCTATGAGGAGCCTGATGCTGTCGCTGGTAAGTTCAAACTCAATTCTGTTCCAGCATTTGTTCTCTTTGATACTGGTGCATCTCATTCATTCATATCAAGAGCATTTGTTGAAAGAAATGAACTGCCAGTAGAAACTATTGGGTGTCCTATAAAAGTAAGTTCTCCTGGCGGATAAATGATAGTGAACTCAGGATGTCATGATCTAGTCATAGAGTTTGGGAAGTATAAGTTTCCCGTTAACTTGATAATCCTAAATTCCCAAGGATTGGATGTCATTTTGGGAATGGACTAGATGACTAAGCACAAGGGAGTGATAGATTGTGCCAACCATACTGTCTAACTCACAACTCCAGAAAATAAAAGGATCAGATTCAAGACCAATTTTGAAGCAAGAAGGAGTATGCTAAATTCTCTTAAGGGGTTAGCATAGATAGTGTGCCAATTCTGAGTGAATATCCGGATGTGTTTCTGGAAGAATTGCCAGGAATGCCACCAGATAGAGATGTGGAGTTCCTCATTGATTTGCTACCAGGATCTGGACCAATAGAAAAGAGACCATACAAGATGTCAATTGATGAACTAAAAGAGCTCAAGAAACAACTTGGAGAACAGTTGCAGAAAGGATTTATTCAACCAAGTTCTTCATCTTGGGGAGGCCCAATTTTGTTTGTGGAGAAGAAAGATAGAAGTCAAAGGTTATGCATAGATTACCGTTCACTCAATGAGGTAACTATCAAGAACAAATACCCTTTACCCAGAATCAATGACCTGTTTGATCAGTTAGAAGGAGCTTGTGTGTTCTCAAAGATTGATCTCCGGTCAGGTTATTTCCAACTCAAGATAAGAGAGCAAGACATACCTAAGACAACTTTCACCATAAGGTATGGATTGTATGAGTATACCGTGATGCCATTTGGATTGACCAATGCTCCAGCATACTTCATGAATATGATGAAGAAGGTGTTCATGGAATTTCTTGATAAGTTTGTTGTCGTTTTCATCGATGACATTTTGATCTACTCCAAGAGCAAAGAAGAACATGAAGGACATTTGCGTTTGATACTTGAGAAACTTAGAGAGCATAAACTATATGCCAAATTCAGCAAGTGTGAATTCTGGTTGAATGAAGTGGGATTTTTTGGACATGTTATGACAAAAGATGGTATAGAAGTTGATCCTGATAAAGTTTCAGTTGTAACTGAATGGGAATCTCCCAAGTCAGTGAAAGAAGTTCGTAGTTTCCTTGGCTTAGAAGTTTACTATAGAAGGTTCATTGAGAATTTCTCCAAGGTAGCTAAGCCTATGACAGAATTGCTAAAGAAAGACAAGAAATTTGCTTGGTCTGAAGGTTGTGAACTCAGCTTTCAGGAATTGAAGAAGAGACTTGTGACAGCACCAGTCTTGTGTTTGCCAGACTTGGAAAAAGATTTCCAAGTATATTGTGATGCATCTCATCATGGTTTGGGTGCAGTACTTATGCAAGAAGGAAAAGTTGTGGCATATGCCTCAAGACAACTCAAAACTCATGAAGTGAACTATCCTACTCATGATTTGGAGTTAGCCTCTGTTGTCCATGCAATCAAAACATGGAGACACTATCTTTTGGGAAAGCGATGTGAAGTGTTCACAGATCATAAGAGTTTGAAGTATATCTTCACCTAGAAGGAAATTAATATGAGACAAAGAAGATGGCTAGAACTCATCAAGGACTATGACTTAAGTTTGCAATACCACCCCGGTAAAGCAAATGTTGTAGAGGATGCTCTAAGTCGTAAGGTTTTTGTGAATGGCCTTACCAAGGGAGAATTGCCCGATGATTTGTGTGCCCAATTCAGAGATCTCAGATTGGAGATTATGCCTGAAGGACATCTCATGTCTTTGGATGTTCAACCCACTTTGTTGGACAAGATCAAAGAAGCCCAGAAGACTGATAAGGAAATTGAAGAGATTAAGGAAAAGATTGACAAAGGAAAAGCCAAAGGATTCCATGAAGACGAACAGGGTACTTTATGGCATGGGAAACGTATCTGTGTTCCACAAGATCCGGAGCTTCGGAAACTGATTTTGCAAGAAGCACACAACTCTCTGTATTCCATTCATCCGGGTCACACCAAAATGTACATGGACATGAAGGAAAGATTTTGGTGGAATAATCTCAAGAAGGACATCGCCGAACATATTGCTTTGTGTGATGTATGTAGTAGAGTGAAAACGGAACATCAGAAACCAGCAGGTTTTCTTCAACCACTACCTATTCCTGAATGGAAGTGGGACAAGATTGGTATGGATTTCATTACCGGATTACCAAGGACCAGGTCAGGATACGATTCTATTTGGGTAGTAGTGCATCACCTAACTAAAGTGGCTCATTTCATACCCGTGAAGACAACTTATACAAGTGCTAAGTTGGCCAAAATTTATATGAGTAGAATTGTATGTCTACATGGAGTGCCCAAGAGTATTGTGTCTGATAGGGGAACTCAATTCACTTCCCATTTTTGGAGACAGCTACATGAGTCATTGGGAACGAGGTTGGAATTCAGCACTGCTTTTCATCCTCAAACTGATGGACAAACAGAAAGAACTAATCAGATTCTTGAAGACATGTTGAGGGCATGTGCCCTAGACTATGGAGCCAGTTGGGATGAAAGTCTGCCTTACGTAGAATTTTCTTATAACAACAGCTATCAAGCCAGCATTGAGATGGCACCGTTTGAGTTTCTCTACGGGAGAAAGTGTACCACCCCATTGTTATGGAATGGTGTGGGAGAAAGAAGTTTGTTCGGACCAGAACTTATCAAAGAAGCCGAAGAAAAGGTCAAGTTGGTTAAAGACAGATTGAAGATAGCACAGTCCCGATAGAAAAGCTACGCAGATCCTAAGCGTAGAGAAGTCATCTACGAAGTTGGTGATAGAGCTTACCTTAGAGTGTCACCACTTCGTGGAGTGAAGAGGTTTGGAGTCAACGGAAAGTTGGCCCCAAGATATGTTGGACCATTCAAGATTATGAGTCGCAAAGGAGAAGTTTCTTATGAAATTGAATTACCGGAGTCTTTGTCAGCAGTTCATAATGTGTTCCATGTGAGTCAGCTTAAGAAATGTCACCCAAAAATGGAAGAAACTTCTTTGAAGGATACTATACCTTTGGAGGAGGTCCAATTGGAAAGTGACCTCACTTATGAAGAGAAACCTATCAAGATTCTTGAGACTGCAGAAAGAGTCACACGGACTAAGACTATCAAGTTTTGCAAAGTTCAGTGGAACCATCATTCCGAAGAGGAAGCAACATGGGAAAGAGAAGATGATCTTCGGAAAGACCACCCTCACCTATTTGCTAGCCAATCCGAATCTCGAGGGCGAGATTCACCTTAAGGGGGTTAGATTTGTAACATCCCTAAAATCATGTTTAAAATTCATGCATATCATCCATGCATCCATGATCAATGAATTTCATTTCAAACAAAACATTTCAAAACAGAAGCATTTATGCTTAATATTTCATGTAAGTTTGCTCTAGCCTCAAGGCTATCTTCCAAGGAGAAGAATACTTGTTTTGATTCAGTAAGGTTTGAAATTCAAATTTAGGCACCTTCAAAAGTTTGAACAAGTTTCAAATCAAAGTGAGTAATAAAACCAATATTATGCCTATTGAATATATATCATAAAGGCTTGGTTTTATTTTTATTTTTACTTGATCAAAGTGTTTGGAATGGACAGTAGTGTTTGACACACATTTGAGTGCAAGGTTTGCAGTATAAAAACCTAGAGAAGATTTGAATTCAAACTCATTTGTTTTGGATTTGAAAATCATTCCAGAAAATCAAAACAGAAAAAGAAAAGGAGAAAAGAAATAGAAAAGGGCCAGCGCTACCTATCTGGCCCAACTGCTAATCCAGCCCACTAAGCCCACCCGGGGTCTCCCTCTCTCTCGCTCACCCGCAGACACCCCCCCAATTCACTGACTGCACGACCCCACCCCCTCGCTGCTTAACTCGCTGACAAGTGGACCCTGCGACCACGTCGCCTTCGTCATCAATCACGCGCGCCTGCGACGCTCGCTCCGCCGTTATCTCGCCGCTGTTACTGCGCGCTTAATTGCCATTGATACGCCGCGCGATCCTCACCCCCGCTCTGGCTATAAGACCCCCTCTCAACCGCGGCCATTTCCCCTCACCTAGCGCCACCCCTCATTGCTGCCATGATTGCCCTTGCACCGCCCTTGAGACAGAGCAACTCCGGTGGCGATTCCGTAGCTCACCACCCCTCATCTCTGGTTCAAACGAGCGTGACTGCCACGTCCTTGTGCATCTGCTAACACCCCTGGTTTGCCTACTCGTGACCCAGGACGCCGTCTTCGTTCACGCCCGCAACCACCAGAGCCGCCGCTCGACTCCGACGAGCAATAGCGGTAAGAATCGAGCGCCCCTTGCCTCCCCTTTGGTACTATCTTGTTCGCCAGACCCTTGTGCATCTCCTAAACCATCTGGCTTGTGCTAGGACGACACAGAGCCTCGACAACGACCTCAACAACAAGCAACAGACGCTGTCCGCAACTCTGACGAGCTCCCGCGACCAACTCCGTGCGCCCCTTGCCAAACTACCGCCACCTTGAGCATCAGCAGCACACTGCGATTCTAGTTAGCCCCTTCCCCCTCTCCCGTGCGACCTAGAACGCCGGTAGCTACTCTGACAGAGGCGTCGCCGCCTGTCGCCGCCGCCAGCGCCGCCACTGGATGGTCAAGGTGCTGTGCGTCGTTAGATCTAGATCTTGCGGGTAGGATAGAACGTGAGAGAAGCGTTAAGTTTAGATCTGAGCCGTGCGATTAAGTCAGATCCTGTGGCTCAGAAGCATGATCCAACACGAAGCGGTACGGGCCAATTAAATTAAGACGCGTGGCAGCTGTTTAGGTTTAAAAACAGAATTTGAATCTATTAGATGTTTAAATTTGTTTTGGCTATAACTTTTGATCCCCACGTTAGAATTTGACAAATTTTATATCGTTGGAATCAGGAGAGCAAGCCCTTTCTAAATATGCAATGTGTTTAATGTTTTTCTTCTGTTAAAATGGTTTTATTTGCAGAAACTTGTGTAGGGATAATTTGAATATATGAATTGTTTAAGATTTGTTTTAGGGTTTATTTAAATGTTGTTTGGCAAGTTTTTAACTTGTTTATGAACCAGTACTGTATACTTGCCTTGTTGAGTTTTAAAAATCATCACATATCATTTTGCATGCATGCATATATTTTGATTGTATATGTTCTGTATGTGATTTGTTGCTATAATTCTTTGTGTAGATTTTGGTGTTAGTGATTGTGATTGTGATTGTGATTGTGAGGAGTGTAGCTAGTCTCCAAACTACCAAGGCAAGTGGTGCTTCATGAATATTTTTATCCCTATGTTTTCTACTAAGCATTAGAAATAATTTGTTAGACTTGCATGTTATATTTTCCTTATATGCCATGTTGGGAAATCCTAGTAGTTGTAGAATTGCTAGAAACTTTCTAAGTTAAGATACTATCTATGCCATGCTTAGCTTAGCTAGTAGCAACCAAGGGTTGGTGAAGTATATACATGCTATGATGAAAATATTTCTAAGTATTTTGGACTTGTGTTTTGCCTAATAAAACAACTAAGTAAATGAAACACTGGGTGGAATGGAAGGATTGGTTTGTGTTGAGTGGTTACACAAGGCCCATTTCTATGGTCTACCTTGTGTATCTCACTTGTGGAAAGCCACCCAGGAACAAAGAGATTTTAGAGTCCAAGTGTTGAGAAGCTTCTAGTGCAGCCACTTGGCAATATGGGCTCTGCCTGGATCACATAGGTTGCTAGAACTTAGCCATTTGGACAGTTGGTGGTAGTGGGATGATAGGTTGGAACGCATCCATTTGGTCTAAGGGAAGGCTTGTGAAAGGTCCTGTCTTGATGAAAATCATGTCTGGTGGGGAAAGTGCACAACCTCTGCAGATCGAAGAATCTAAGTACTTAGCCATGTCCCTGGAAAAGGACAACTTGAGCATCAAGACATGGAAGCTATCAAGAATCTCCTCATCCCAATTTTCTAATTAAAAACTTGTGGGTGAACAACGGTGAAGGACCTCAATGTCTATTGGCGGTTCCTTGGGAAAAAAATTGACAAAGAAAAACTTAGTGATTTCAAATAATAGGCAAAACCTATTTTGAGCAAAGCAAGCCAAGCTACACTTAGCCAAATTGCATATAGTATCTAGTCCACCTAAATTATAGTAAGGTATCACTTGCCAATACTATTCCAATGTATTGACCCACTGTGGCTGTAACTTGTGATGTTGCAGGTTACTCTGATGAGGATTAGGAGTCATGAGTCTACACTCAATATGTTTGCCTGTGGCACATGAAGATGAAGACTTTTATTTATTTACTTATTCAAACTCTTATACTAGGTCTGTGGCCTTGGAGTTGTAAAGACTATGTTTGTCTCTAGAATGACTGTAATAATGACCTTTGTTTATGTGTACTTCATATTAAACTGTGGATGCTAGCATTGATCCAGGGACTAGCATTGCAATCAAAGGGATCCTTTTCCTTTATAAAGGAGGGATCTTACATTAAATCAAAATCCATATCCCATATAGGTGGTTTAATGATAGGAGCATGAGATAAAGCCTATTTAAGTTTATCAAAGGCAATAAGGCATTGATCATCCAAATTAAATCTTACTCCTATTTGCAACAGGTTAGTTAAAGGTTTATAAATTCCATATAAATTCCTAATGAACCTTCTATAAAAACCCACATGACCAAGAAAACTTCTTATACCTTTTATGTCCCTTGGTTGTGGCATTCTCTCTATTGCTTCTACCTTAGCTCTGTCTACTTCAATACCCTTACCTGATACCTTATATCCGAGGACTATAACTTCTTTGACCATGAAATGTCACTTCTCCCAGTTTAGAACAAGATTGGTTTCTTTTCAACGCTGCAGAACCCTTTTGAGATTATCCAAGCAAGTAAACAAAGTTCCATAGACAGAAAAGTCATCAATAAATAATTCCATTATAAATTCTACAAAATCTGCAAAAATGGCAGTCATGCATCTTTGAAAAGTAGCTGAAGCATTACATAAACCAGAAGGCATGCGTCATTATGTATGTATACCATCAGGACTAATGAAAGTTGTTTTAATTTGGTCATCAGGATGAATACTAATATTTGGGAAAAACCAGAGTATCCGTCGAAGTAGCAAAAATGAGTGTGGTTTGCTAACCTCTCTAAAGTTTGGTCTATGAACGGTAAAGGATAGTGAACTTTCCTAATTTCTTTATTCAATTTCCTAGAATCTTACACATCCTATGTCCAACAATAGTTCTAGTAGGTATCAATTCATTGTTTTCATTAGGAACAACAGTAAAACCGCCCTTCTTAGGAACACAATGAACATGACTTACCCATTTTACAGGACAGATTATACCTGCATTTAGTAGGCATACTATTTCTTTTCTTACCACTTCCTTCATTTTGGGCTTCAGCCGTCTATTAAAATACGCAATTGGTTTAGAACCTTTCTCCATTAATATTTGATGGATGGTTATCATGGGACTAATGCCCTTCAAATTATCCATTTAGTACCCAAAGGCCTTGCGATACTCCTTAAGTACTTTCATGAGTTCTTCTTATTCATTCCCTAAAAGTTTAGCACTAATAATAACAGGGAATTTATTTGTATTATCCCAAAAGCTATATTTAAGATTATCTGGTGAAGTCTTTAATTCTAGGGGTGGTAATTCCTCGTCCCCTCTATTTTCTGGGTCTTCAAAATCCTCATCAGTTGGAGGCCCTAAAATGGGAAGCGAATCGAATTCACTTTCTAATTCTTCTAGGGACTTGTCCTCCATAATCATTTCTTCATAATTTGAGTCTTCGTTTGTTTCTTATACTTGATTACTAAAGAATAGAGCTGCCATCTCCTTGATAGTTTTTCCTTTCTCTCCTTCTTGTATTTGTAGAGGTCTGTCTTTAAATTTGGAAAAGTGGAATTATTTTCCCGCTTCCCCGAGCTTAAGAGACACAATCTCCTTTTTGAAATCAACTTTGTCACCTAAATCATTCAAAAAGTTTCTTCTAAATATAATTGGGCAAAGAGTGTCAGCTGGCATATCAACAACTTCAAAATCAATAGGAAATTTTTCATTGCCAATTATGAAAGATGCATCTTCAACTGCTCCCATTGAAACTTTAAGAGACTTATTGGCTAACATGATTGTCATATCAGTATTCTCTATTGTAGCCGGTACTATCTCTTCTTTTATTTCTAAATAAAAATCATAAGATATAACATTAAATGTGGTGACAAGATCACATAAACCATAATGTGAGGTTTCTTTAAATATGCAGGGAATAATAGGCTTACCCACATCTTTTAACTTAATTTTACCTTCAACCAGTACGGAAGTCCCTTTATCAAGTTCAACTATGTTACAATGTGCATACATAGCCATAATTGCTTCCTTGGATACCTCTTCATCTTTGGTTTCATCCAAATATTCTTCAACTTCTAGCACACTTTCCTCTTCTTTCTTCTCCTGTACTGCTTTAACCTGTTCATATTCCAAAATATGTTTCTGCATAGTGTTAGGGAAAGGTATCTCATACATTGGTTCTAGGGAGGCCAGTGTTTCTTTAGCTTCTCTTTTCTTCTCAGGTTTGGGTGGTGGATCATACTTGCCCCAACCCTCTTTTGGACCTTTGATATGTTCAGTAAAAGCTTTAACAACATGCAACACAAGATCTGAATCCAAATAAAGTTCTTTAGATAATTCATTAACATTGCCCTTTTATTATAGTCATGAATACAACCATAATCTATTTCTATGCCTCATTCGCTTCCTAGACCAAAATTCCAATAAACTCTATGATCGCGAATTATATTAAGTAAAGTCCAAGCTTTAGTTATGGGAATATTCATAAAAGCTCCTCTCACGCAAGAGTCTAGTTACAATTTATTAGGTTCAATGAAACCGACATATGCAATAAATACCATTCAGGCAAATCATGATGAGGACATCGATTAAGTAAATCTTTAAATCTTATATAAGATATTACTAGTACTTCATTTGGACGGTTCCTCCATGTCATTATAAGACGCCTGATTCCAAAATATTTTGATAAAGGATAATACTTGGCTAGAAACTCACAAGCTAAATTATACCAGGTAGTAGTGGCTTCTAGGGGTAAAGATCTATACCATGAGAGAGATGTGATAGTCAAAGTCTGACTAAAGAGTTTTAGCTTTACCTCATTAGCAGTATACCCCAGTAATTGGAAAGTGTCACATATATCCTTAAAGAATGCAATATTCTCATATGGATTAGGATTTTCTTCATATCTAGTAAATTGCTTCTTGTGTAAAATACCAAGTAGTAGAGGATTTATTTCAAACCCCCTTGTCTTCTCGTTGGAGTTGTCTCTTTTATTAATACCATAGGGCTTCCCAAAGTGGCTGAGTGGGTTAACACTAGTTAAATACTCAAACTCCATCATGTTGGTGGGACCCTGTAACTCAAACAAGACTAAAATAAATAAGCAAAACCTAAAACACCTGTAGCGCCAGAAAATAGCTCGATGACTACAAGTGTAGAGATCGTTTGTAGCTAGTTTTGAAATAAAGATATCGACCCATAGGGAGCGGGAGTTCAGAAATCTAATAACTCTTGAATTAAATACTGAATAGTAATGCTAAATAATATTCTAAGTAAAAATATAAAATGTGAGTTTTGTGTAAAAAGGTATTTTTGGGTTTTTGTATAAGAGAACAATAAGTAAAGTAAAAAAATTGAATATAGAAAGTAAGTATCCCGTATGTAAAAGAGATGTGAAACTGCAATGGTAAAAATGTTCTCAGGGAGTAGAGGATACACCTCTAGCATTATAAAGGGTTTAAAGTAAAGATTATTATCATGAACATTCTCAACTATGTATGTGTCAGAGGAACTCCGTAATTGGACGAATAGACATCAACCACTGCTCACATCATCCTCATAACCACATCATACAAGTAATCGACATCAATCAAATTACTGCGCTATTAAGGGTCTTTATCCCATAGGATATATCCCGTGGCATGGACAATGTTCCATGAGTTTCCTCGGTTCCCAAGTTGATACATAAGGGGTGCTAACAGATTTATAGTCACAGTAAGTGCTAGCACTCCTCCCTCTACCAACAAGTAATTCCCTCCATAAAGTCTCCACAAGAGGCAAATATTGAGAGGTCGACTTCTCCCAACATCAAGATGAAGAAAACCTAACATGGTCACAGTGATGAATATCATAATAAACTTTAACACCGTAATTGATGAGTGAGTAGGTGGGTTAGGTGCACCCCTCGCCCATTGGAAAGTCTTATTTCAATATCATGCTAGGGTTTCTCCATCTCCCCAATAACTAATGATCTACTTAGATATGGAGGCAATAAACATCATGGCAAAGACAATGGAATCTATCATAGATGAATACTACTTGTATAAATACACAACGAGTATGAAAATTACAACAAGATCTAGACAAGATTTAGATGAGATGGATGGAGATGGTGGTGATGCAGCGGTTGATGATGAAGATCGATGTCTTAGCCTCCCGCATCAGCGTAGGGTGAAGATGGATCACCGGTGCATGAGTTCCCCCTCCAGATCCCTTCCGAAGTTCAGGTTTCTACGATTTCTGGTCATTCTATATGTCGTCTCTTCGATCTTATTGCACCGGGCGAAACTATTTCAAGAGGCGGTGGTGGCGGAAACTATACGGCGGGAACTATACAGCCGGAGAAAATATTCCTGCCGTATAGTTGGTCGTTAAACCCACTGGTTGCTGGGATCGCCTCTGGTTTTCTTCTCGTGTTATTGTTATTGCCCAAATCAGTGATTTACGCTATTTTTGACTCCTTTTCGCTCCAATACAACTAGTCTAAGAATTGTGTCCATTGTATCCATCATTTGTCCTGATCTTGGTGAAAATAGACATAAAAGATGCGTGCGAATGCCATAAAAAACCAAGATCCTACCATTAAAGTGCAAAATAATAATATAAAATATTATGCAAATATGCACTCATTAGTGAGCTTCTGCCCAAGTAGGCAAGATGAGAAGATTTGCAGAAAAGATTATTATCTTGCCTACAAAACCATCAAGGATGAGTGGGTATAAGAAGGGCTTAGCCAAGGGTAGGAGTGGGATTTTGTAGTACTCATGAGGTACTAAAATATGGTTCAAGTACCTTTTTCCAAAGTGCACACGGGTTGAAGTAGATTGAGTTCCAAAGATTGAATCTGGTTAAGGATTCCAGACTTAGCCAAATTGACAAATTTGTGGATTTGGACTAGTATGCAAGAGGGAAACATTTGAGAGGAGGCAAGGGTTTAATCTTATCATCTAGTGGATGATATTGGAGGATAGATTTTGTAGATAATATTTCATGCTTGTAGATGGTCTTTGATGGGTTGGATGCTAATGCAAAGGATTAGCTCAAGATTGATCTAGGTAAGTAGATTAGAGAGTAAATTGGGGGACTTAGGATAAATCCAGCTTAGGAGGCTTGGGGTAAGATTGATGATCTCCACTACTGTTTTGATCCTATAGGATGAGCTCCTAGATTGGCTCATGCTACTTCCTAAGCAGAAAAGTCATCACTCCTAGCAGATCAGAGCAATTCATCAAACAGCAGACCAAGGAAATTCATCTTATCAAACTTACCCAACTTCTTCTAAGGTTACCATCAAGCCTAGCTTGAGGTAATGATGGGTATTTTGAATAGGTTGTGTTTTGAAATAAGATAAGGACCTCTTGGTATTTCTACCAAGATTGGAATGAAAAGGTTTTAGGAATGGTTTTAGAAAACCTAGAGATAAGAGTAGTTGAAAGTTATGTCTTGAAAACATAAGGAGATTATATATAGGTCTACAGAACATTTGAGAATATGGAAGATGAGTCAAGACATCTCTTTTGAATAATAGTTTTTGAAAACTGAGGTTGAGGTGAGGAGTATATTATCTAATACATAATCAGATATATGGACACAAGCAAACATTTCAACACCTAACAAGATTTTTTTTTTGTTCCCCCTGTTTTTTGCCTTTTGGACAACAAATCAGAGTTGCTGAAATTGGGATGTTACAATCCTCACACTAGAAGAAACGTGTGCATGATGGATTTTTTCCTAGGATCGTTCCTCCCTGATTTGAACTTGATAGTGTTGCTCGATCTATCTTCCGTTAATCACGCTGCTGGGACCCACATGTCAGCTTCTCATTAGAAGAATCATGTTTATGATGGAATTTTCCCTTCTCCCGCTGCCCTGTTCCGAACTTGATAGCAGTGCTAGATGCATCTACTTTTTAATCATGCAGTTGGGCCCCACATGGCATCCTCGCATTAGAAGAAACGTGTGCAGGATGGATTTTTTCCTTGGCTCATGCCAACATGATTTGAACTCAATAACGGTGTTTGATCTATCTATCATTTAGTCATGCTGCTGGGTCCCACATGTCAGCCTCTCATTAGACGAATCATGTGTATGATGGAATTTTTTACTGTTCCAAAGTAGATAGCATTGCTTGACGAATTTGCTGTTTGGTCATGATGTTGGGTCCCACATGTCAGCATCTCATTAGAAGAAATGTGCGCATGCTGGAATTTTTCTCGCTCGCACCTCAATGTTTCGAACTTGGCAACGTTGCTTGATGCATCATCCGTTCATACAGGCTGGTGGGTCCCCCATGTCAGCCTATCATTAGAAGAAACGTGTGCATGCTGAAATTTTCGACGCTCGCTTTCTCCTCCCTGTTTCGAACTTGGCAACATTTCCCGATGCATGAGCCGTTTATACAGGTTGGTGGGTCCCCTATTTCATCCTCTCATTAAAATAAACATGTGCATGATGGACTTTTTTCTCGCTCGTGCCTGCCTGTTTTGAAGTTGATAAATGTTGCTTGCTGCATTAGCCATTTATACAGGATGGTGGGTACTTCATGTTAGCCTCTCATTAGAAGAAACATGTGTATGCTGGACTTTTTTCTCACTCGTGCCTCCCTATTTTGAACTGACAATGTTCCTCTATCACTACTAGGAAAATGGCCATTCGTGCCGCACCGGAAAAGGGCATCCGTGGCGCACTAGTTGTGTGCCACTAGCCTCGCGTTGCGGCTATCTCTTACCCGTAGTGCACTGCCTGGTTTTGAATTGCAAAAGCAATCGGGTCCGTGCATCGCTGCCGTCGTGTCACCTCGCCGGAGCATGGCCGTGGCCACGACCTACCACCGCGGGAAGGTGCGGGAGGCCGTGGCCGCTCTAGTCCTCGCCGACGTAGAGATGGTAGGAAGGGTGTAGGGGGTGGATTTGGTGCAGGCCACTTAGCCGTAGGGCACTAGGGCAGAGTGCCCTACGGCTAAGTTGACTCAGCTGCTGCAGCACACATGCCCGTAGCGCACTAGGTCAAGGTCCGCTACGGCTAAGTGACACATCCGTAGCGCACCTTGACCTAGTGCGCTACGGGTATGTGTGTTGTGGCCACATGTGCCCTGGCCCACACATAGCCTTGGCGCACCACCCCCATGTGCGCCACGCTTACGCCAGTTAGCTGTAGGACACCTGTGGGCAGTGTGCCATGCCTATTTTACCCATGGGGCACCACTAGCAATTGCGCCACCGAAGTGTGGATTACCTATAGCCATTTTCCTAGTAGTGTATGCAGCACATGTATAAGGTCTCGCTGGTGGGTCCCACATGTCAGCCTCTTTGTAAATGAAACATGCTATGATGGACTTTTTTCCGGCTGCCTATGTTGTTCTGACCTTGGTCCATTGCTGGGTCCCAGATGTCAGCAACCTCTGTTCAGAAAATGTGTCTATGCTCGATCCCAGATGTCAGCATCCATTTCAAAGAAAGGTGCATATGTTGGACTGTTTTTTCAGGTCAAGTCTGTCGTTCTGACGTTGGCAACATTGCTAGATGTAACAGAAGTTTATCTGGGTCCCAGATATCAGCCTCATAGTACAAAATATTGACTCTATAATAACACAAATTGCCTAGGATTAGAACTCGAGACATTAGCAGTGGTCAACTGGGTGCCTTGCCACTGGGAAAGAAACAGTTGCTTGATGCGTGCATTGGACTTTTTTCTCGCTCGCACCTCCCTGTTTCGAACTAGGCAATGTTGCTCGATGCAGCACCTATATAAGGTCTCTCTGGTGGGTCCCACATGTCAGTTTCTTTATAAATGAAACATGCGTATAATGGACTTTTTTCTGGCCGTGTCCGCTATTTTGACCTTGGAAACGTTGCTCGATGCAACAGATGAGTATGGTCTGCTGGAGCCTCATTTTCAGCCTCTCTAGTATGTCCTGACTTTTGGGTCCCTGATGCTTTCTTGTATGTTCTGGATGGTGGGTCCAAGAAGCCAGCCTCTCTTTGCAAGTATTTAACTTTTTTCAAACTCGTCATTAAACTCGAGGGACGCTGCAGGCTAGTGGGTCTGCAATGGAAGCCTCTCTGTAATGTGATATATCTAGAAGAAAAATATGTAAAACCAAGATATATAGCTGTACGCACACGGGATTCAAAATAAATACCTTCAAATTAAATAGAAGGTAAATTGAGTGCGTTACCACTACACCAAAGATAATTATAGAAAAGATATCATTAAATGTTTATTAGTACTACACCTTATGTGTGAGTCTTCTTAAAAATATTTATTTCCACGGTTATCTCTTTTAAAGTATATAAAAGTGCAACACTCATGGCATCTCAATTTATAAAATGCCACATAATGGAGTAGTTCCCTAAAAACATGGGTTGGTAGAGTTTTTTATTTTAAGAGGTGTGGGCAATACCAAAAAGGCCGAATTAAAAAGAGTTTGGCTATTTTATATGGGCTGCTCTACATGGGCTCTACTCCATAGGCTATGGTCTATGGGCTCCTTTCTCAAATTTCACTAGGCTGTCCTTAGAAATCCTTTGACGCCTAAAAGGACAAATTTAAATGTTTAGCGCTTTGCTCCATAGGCTCCTTTCTCAAATTTCTCTGGGTTGTGGTCAGTAATCCCCTGACCTCTAAAAGGCCGAATTAAAATGTTCTGGGCTAAAGAGGGGCTGAATGAGCTAGGTTTCTTCTCCTGGTATATAAAAAGTGCATTGTTCTCTAGCTCGGCCGGATTCAAAAAAGACCTTAGAGAGGGAGGGGAAAACGATAATTATTTTTGGAAGATATTCCTGTAAAATTCTGCAATATAAAATAAGGTAGAAAAATTATCGATAGATTCGCAGTTCATATTTAGCATCACTTGACCAATTCAGCAGCATTTCAAAGTGAGTGATTTAGCAATACAGACACTGAAATACAATATCAGTATAGAGGGAACCAGTTCTTGTTTCAGCTCTAAAAACCTTGTCTCCCGAGCAGTTTGCCCTTTTCTTCAAACACACTCGACCATTGGAGCATGCAAAACTGACCATCAAGTCTGCTTTGAGTATCTTCTTCTCACATCAATGCTTGTGTGATCCCCGATGCAACCCAAAATACCCATGTCTCATCTAGATTTATACAAGGCCATGTTTCAAAAAAAAGTAAGAATAACTACTACATGTTACCTAAACAAGTACTGGTACATCAGTATTAGTTATAGAAAATACTTTAGTAAAAATAACGACATAACTTTTGTCAGATTTAGTAGGATTTGACAGATTCAGCAATACAGAATAAGAAAAAAAATGTCAGTAGATTCCAAGTTCATATTCAGCAACACTTGACAAATTCAGCAGCATTTCAAAGTTACAGATTCTGTAGTACAGACAATGCCCAAAATAATGAACCATTCATAAATACAGACAATGAAATTCAATATTTGTAGCAAGGCCATGACTCAAAAGGAAAGAGAGACCATATTTTGCACTCGATCTTGGTCGATCTGAACAAGTACTAGTACATATGTATTACTACAAAATAGGTTAGTAGTAGCAAACCTCCATAAAAAATACTTAGCATAACGCATCAGTGTGTCCAACTTCTTGTCGGGTCGTAGCGCTTTCTTTCCTGCCTGTTACGCTTTTCTAGTCACACCATCGCCTGTGGGCCCACCATGTCAGCAGCGTACATTGGAAATAGGTATACATTACCCCAACTTCGTCCGACCTCTCCTCATACAAATTGGGTTTGTCACCAATATAAATTAATTAATTAGTATGACATTACATATTTAACATTGGGATCATCACAAGAAGATTTATTTATGCTATCTCACTCTTGAAACTTGTTGATGCAATACTCATAATCCACAGGGAATTCCGACAAATGGTTCAGAAGTTTCCAGGTAACACTGCGACTGTGATAGGTATGACTTGCTCCCTTCTAGGGAGACTTTGGCCGATGACGGCCTTATCGTCAGCTCAGATGTCACCACCATTTCGACCGCATGGAGCTCATGCCATAGAGACAGCAACCAAAGCTTCACCTTGTACCGTGGAGATTCGCACACCCCTGAGCTGACGAACCTGGGGGATATGATGATGTATGTGGTGTGGCTGTCCATTTGAGCGACAAAAATGGTGCCCTCTTTCCAGATGGCAATGGTCTTTGCTCTTCGCGAGCCTCTTGCAGGCACCGGCTTAGACGACTCATAGTGTTTGTTCCTATAGGGCATTATGGCCGTAGTCCTCGAGTGGGTAACTCTGAGGTAGTGGACGAGAGCTACCAAAGGTTTTATCTCTACCGACAAGGTGGTGAACTCACATATAGGCTCCGTGCAGACTTGCTGGCCGTGGAAGCACTAGATTATGTGGTCGTAGATGTCATTGTAGGGGACCAATGTCCCGCAGTGGTGGTTGGGGCATATGCTTCCTTTTTCGCTAGCGACTTGGCAGTACAACTCCTTGGAGGATGCGGCTAGCCGTGCGGCGCTGGCACTGTCCATACGCAGAGCGATTTCGTTGAAAAAATCATCCCCGACCTTGCTCCAGATGCCATGCAGCCGGTTGTCTGTCGATTGCGACATCGGGATAGATTGGGGGCGAGATCGGACCATAGTATGAATGTTGGGGGGATTTTGGATAGGGGTGTAGCAGCCTGCAAAATCCAATGCAGGGGGTGATATGGCTTGAAAAATGTGGGAAGAACGCACTGGAGAGGATCCCAAATTCGGCTAGGTGGCTATGGAGAGACGACTATAGCTTGGCTGGCACGTTACACTTCACTAAATTATAGCCATCTCACATCCAGGCGCATTTTATAGCTAGGTTAGCACGCGGTCATGCACTAAATTAACCACGTCACATCCTGGGGCATTACACCTAGGCTGGCATGTTGGGAATATGCCCTAGAGGCAATCATGTATGATGATATTTCCCATTGTATTCATAAAGATATTAAGTTGTCCTTGTATGAGCATCTGATGTATATCATTGAATATGAGATTCGGTTGTGGAACTATACATTCATGTTATTTGTACTAAATGTCCTTGGTCATTGAGGTTGTGCTGAACACACAACTTAGACCAATGTGAAAGTCGGCTTGTTGACTCGAGTAAAGAGTTTAGCGAGTCGGATTGACCCATATTGAGGTACAACGAACAAGTTATCATTTGTATATCTTAATCAATGTAATATTTAGACCTAAGGTTATTACATGGTCCGAGTTGAGGATCACTGACTTAGGTTCTGTCAAATGCTGATCCGTAACTAGGAAGTTATACAGGCAGAGTTCGGGTCGACTGAGAATCAAGTTGCGTGATGTCAATAACCAAGATGGGATTTTGCCCCTCCACTTGGAGAGATATTCTCTGGGCCCTCTCAGCCGATCGACTAAGAGTTAGTCGGGTGAATCACTTATCTCGGATCGAGAAAAGAGTCAGACTATTTAAGGGATGACAATTATTCGCCTATAGTCTGACAAGGTATATCGTGAGGCAAAAGGGACTCGGACGTAAGTTGCATTGGAAAGGCAAGTCTTCATGACTCTTTGATACTTGGGAGTCGGCATGTTTTGCTAGGAGCCGCTGCCGACTGATCGATTGAGAATCGGACCCCAATCGTATCCAAGTAGCCATGAGCCTGTGGGGTCACACACTTAAGAGCGGGAGCAAGTTGAGATTGGATCAGAACCGGAAATCTGGTTGGGTTGGACCCGAGCCGGATTTTTACTGAGTTAGTGAGTCGGACTCACAGTGACTGGTATTATATGAGCTTTAGTGAATGGGCCACGTGAGTGAAGCCTACGTTCACTCCCTATATATAGTGGAGCACAGTAACTCAGAAGGGTTAATGATTGATCGGTTAGGTCATTCCATGAGTTGGAAACCCCAGCTCCACAGTAGTCCTGCCGACGTACCGAACCTAGCAGTTCCCCGCCGGTGCTCCTCGTTGTACGTGTGGATACCAGCAGAGGTGCTGTACAATCAGCACCAGGACGATCGGAACACAAAGGACTGCACTTCATCAACTGACGCGCTTCATCTATAATCCGCAACTACGCGTATAGTGGTAAACCTCGTGGCCTTCTACCTTAGATGGATCTTGGGATCACCACGTTAAAGGAAAAGGTTTTGTTTTATCTCTATGTGACCCAACAGTGGTATCCGAGCGATAGCTTCTAGTTTTAGGCTCGAGATCTTGCATATGTGATATGCGGTTGGCTGCAGATGAGATCTATGTGCTATTTTGGTGGTCGATGTATAAGATAGATTGGTTTTGTGCGATGTTGATTGGATCAACTGTACTCGGGGAATGGTAGATCTGATCTTCGTGATCATACTGTTGAGGTCGTGGAACGACATACCCCTACCGGTCGGTTTCCGCCATCGGAGTAGACTGTAACACTTAAATCCAGAAGTGGTGATCGAAGATCAAAGAGTTTGATCAAGTCGGAACGATGGTCGGAATCCATGTTCGGAATGTAGATGAGATCTACGTTTTCAGAAAAATCATCGGGCGCTGCCCACACCAGCGAGGGGCGCTACCCCTTCGAACCCCGCCTGCTATCCGGCTAGCAGGACCGCCAGCTTCGCCCTGTCGTAGCGCGTTAGACATCGTTGCGAGTCTCACCACGCTGTTAGATAGCGTATCCATGCATAAGTTGTTTTTGCAGGAAGTTGTGAATGGTATGGTTCATGTGCATGTGATGTATGTGTGTAATCCATACATGATCTGTGAATCATGGTTTTTGTCAGCCAGCTGGAGCCTAGGTGTTGTCATTTCATTGTATAACGACCTGCGTGTCGGATTCTCTATGTAATTTACTTTACTAAGCTAGTGTAGCTATTTGGAGAATCCGGATGACATGCAAGGCGATGTACATGTCGGCGACATGGAGTAAGACGGCAAGTGACAAGAGTTGGCACGAGGCATATTACAGGCTTTGTGGAGATGGAGATCGCCATGAAGATATCCATACCATTTCACATTATAACTGATTTATTGTGTGTTATTGTTGTGTCTCTGTTTAACATCTATTAGATAGTCGGTAAAATTTAATCCCTCAAAGAAGGTCTAGTCGGTTTTCCCGCCATTGTTTGCACCATCACAAGTCGGACATTTTTGGTAGTGGGCTCATAAAATTGAGGTGCTGCCAATTCTTTTCGACTAGGTTGGTTTGAGTTGGACTCTTACTGCAGAAACACTCGGTAAGCTAGACGGGTCTATCCCAACAGTTGTGGGACTCGGGGAAAAGTCGGATGGGAGCCGGGGCATGTGATGTCACTCGTCCAACAAGAGTCATGTGAGATGCGATTGACAAGGAGTTGTCTACCTAGATCACTTGGCGGCTAGCGGTGATGCTAAAGCTCACTAGCCAACTTGCTAATTTAGGATCCTGAATCACTTAGCAACCATCGGAGGGGTGTTGGTTCTAGTGGGAGCATAAAATATTAAAGTGTTTAATATGCTTCCTCTTTTACGAATACATGTCTTAAGTGTTTTGCATATTTCTGTTGTAGATCATGGCACCAAGTAGCAGTCACTCTCAGATATTTGGTTTTTCTTTGAGAACCATTCTTGAGAAACATAAACTAAACGACACTAATTTTACCAACTGGTATAGAAATCTGAGAATTGTTCTCAAACAAGAAAAGAAGGACCATGTCCTAGACAACCCACTTCCAGATGAGCTGAATGAGAATGCGACTGTCGCTGTCACCAATGCCTACCGTTGGGCTAAGGATGAGTCCACGGATATTAGCTGTCTTATGCTTGCTCACATGGAACCTGACTTGCAAAAGAAGTTCGAGAATGTTGAGGCCTACGATATGATCGAAAGCCTCAAAAGTATGTTCCAGGCTTAGCGAAGACTGAGAGGTATCAAGTCTCTTAGGCTTTGCTGAGTTGCAAGCTTAAGGATGGTGATCCACTGAGTCCGCATGTGATCAAAATGGTTGGTTAAGTGCAGTCTCTAGAGAGCCTTGGCTATCCCATAAGCGAAGAGTTCGCTATGGATATAATTCTGAACTCTCTTCCTAGTGCATATGGGCAGTTCATTTCAAACTACCACATGCATGGTATGGATAAGAAGCTCACTGAATTGCATGGGATGCTCAAGCAGGTAGAGGCGAATCTCAAGAAGGGAACCAGTCAACTGTATATGGTGCAGAATAAGGCTAAGTTTAAGAAGAGTTCTTGGACTAAGAAGAAGGTTAAGTCGAGAGGAAAGCAGGCTCAGGACCCGGTCCCAAGCGCTTCCTCAGGGACTAAGCCATCTCCTTCTTCCGGATCCACTTGCTTCTACTTTAAGGCGGATGGCCACTAGAAGAGGAACTTCAGCAAGTATTTGGCTGACAAAGCCAAGAGTGAGGTATGACTTCCGACTCAGGTACACTGTGTGCAATGTTATAGACATATATCTTGCTGATGCACCTAATAGTTCTTGGGTATATGATACCAGATCAGTTATTCACATCTGCAACTCGTTGCAGGGACTGGTAAGAACTAGGAGCGTAGTAAGAGGCGAGGTTGATATTCGAGTCGGCAACAAAGCAAGAGTTGTTGCGTTGGAAGTCGGCACGATGCAACTTCATTTACCTTCTGGATTCATTATGGAACTGAATAATTGTTATTATGTTCCAGTGCTTAGTCGAAACATTATTTCTGCTTTATGTTTGATGAGGCAAGGCTATGAGTCGAATATCAAGAATAATGGTTGTTCTTTGTATTTGAATGATATGTTTCACGGCTTTGCACCCGTCCAGGACGGGTTATTTATTTTGAATCTTGATGGTAAGTCGGTTTATAACATAAATGTTAAACGGTTGAAACCAAATGATCTGAATATGACTTACTTTTGGCACTGTCGGCTTGGTCATATAAGTTTGAAACGCATGAAGAAGCTCCATGATGATGGAGTCCTAACTTCGTTCGACTTGGAGTCGTTCGAGAGATGCGAATCTTGCTTACTCGGTAAAATGACCAAGACACATTTTGCAAAGAGTTGCGAGAGGGCGTCCGACTTGTTGGGACTAGTACATAGTGATGTATGTGGACCAATCAGCATGACATCTAGGGGTGGTTATAAGTACTTCATTACCTTCACTGATTATTTGAGTAGGTATGGATATATCTACTTAATGAAACATAAGTCGGAAGCTTTTGAAAAGTTCAAAGAATTCCAGAATGAAGCACAGATCAACTCGGCAAGAAAATAAGGTTTCTTCGGTCGGACCGAGGAGGCGAGTACATGAGCCATGAGTTTGATGACCATCTGAAAATTTGTGGAATAGTTCCTCAACTTACTCCGCCAGGAACGCTGCAAAGGAACGGTGTTTCAGAAAGGCGGAATCAGACCTTGTTGGACATGGTACGATCAATGATAAGTCGGACAGATCTGCCTTTATCATTTTGGGGTTATTGTCTAGAAATAGCGGCGTTCACACTAAACAGAGTACCATCAAAATCGGTAGAGAAGACAGCTCATGAGATGTGGACAGGCAAAAAGCCAAGTTTGTCTTTTCTTAAGATTTGGGGTTGTGAAGCATTTGTCAAGCGACTTCTGTCGGACAAGTTTACAGCCAAGTCGGATAAGTGTATTTTCGTGGGGTATCCGAGGGAAACCTTGGATTATTACTTTTACAACCGAGAAGAGGGCAAAGTGTTTATCGCTCGGAACAGTGTCTTCCTTGAGAAAGAGTTTCTCAGTCGGGGAGTCAGTGGGAGCATAGTGCAGCTCGAAGAAATTTGAGAGGAACCGGCGAGTAGCGAGTCGGCAAAAACCTTGGAGGTTGAGCCATTGGTAGCTGGCAATGCAAGAGTACTACGAAGATCGGCGATATTACAAAGTGTTCGTGATGTATTACTGTTAGACAGTGATGAGCCGGAAAATTATTTGAAAGCGATGGTGGGATCTGATTCTAAGTCATGGCTTGGAGCCATGAGATCCGAGTTAAAGTCCATGGATTAAAATCAAGTTTGGAACTTGGTTGATCTGCCAGACGGTGCAAGACCCATCGAGTGCAAATGGGTCTTTAAGAAGAAAACTGATATGGATCGAAATGTTTCCGTCTATAAAGCACGCCTTGTCGCAAAGGGTTCTGACAAGTTCAAGGAGTTGATTACGACGAGACTTTCTCGCCCGTAGAGATGCTTAAATCAGTTTGGATCATGTTAGCTATAGCAGCCTATTTCGACTATGAGATATGGCAGATGGATGTCAAAACGGCTTTCCTTAACGGAAATTTAACCGAGGACGTGTATATGATAGCCCGAGGGTTTTGTCGATCCGACTAACGCTGACAAGGTATGAAAACTTCAGAAATCCATTTATGGGTTGAAGCAAGCATCTCAGAGTTGGAATATTCACTTTGATGAGGTAGTCAAATTGTTTGGCTTCATCAAGAGTGATCATGATTCTTGTTCATACAAGAAGTTTAGTGTGAGCAAAGTAAACTTTCTAATCTTATATGTGGATGACATATTATTGATTGGAAATGATGTCCAGATGTTGCAAGAAACAAAGGAATCATTGAAAAAGAGTTTCTCAATGAAAGACTTGGTTGAGGCAACATATATTCTCGGAATTCGGATTATAGAGATAGATCAAGGAGGCTCATTGGATTGAGTCAAAGTACTTATTTGGACAAAGTGTTGAAGAAGTTCAACATGGAATCGTCTAAGAAGGGGTTCTTACCGATGTCCCATGGTGTAAAACTTAGTAAGACTCAGTGTCCTTCGAAAACTGATGAGCGAAGTCAGATGAGTGTGATTCTGTATGCTTCTATAGTCGAATCCATCATGCATGCGATGATTTGTACTAGGCCGGATGTTTCCTATGCTCTAAGTGTTGTGAGCAGATACTACGCTAATCCTGGAGAAATCCACTGTACAACGGCTAAAAATATCCTAAAGTACTTGAGAAGGACTAAGGATATGTTTTTGGTTTATGGTGGTGAACATGAACTCAGTGTAAATGGTTACACAGATGCGAGTTATCTTACCGACTCTGATGATTCCCGTTCTCAATCCGGATACATGTTTATTATAAACGGAGGTGCTGTGAGCTGGAAGAGTTCCAAGCAAGAGACCGTGTCTGCATCTACAATAGAGGATGAGTATATTGCCGCCTCGGAGGCAGCAAAGGAAGCTGTTTGGATGAGAATTTTCCTCATAAATCTTGGTGTAGTTCAGGGCTCGTCCAATCTGTTAGATGTGTATTGTGACAACAATGGTGCTATTGCACAAGCCAAGGAACCTAGAAAACACCAGAAGAACAAGCACATAGTCATGCGGAACCACCTGATTCGCCAGTTCGTGGATCAGGGTGATATCAAGTTATGCAAGGTACACGGATGAAAATATTGTGGATCTGTTCACAAAGCTGTTACCACAGCCGAAACATGAGGCGCACCTGAGAGCCATGGGCGTTAGATGCCTAGACATGTGATGTCGGAACATTGACTCTAGTGCAAGTGGGAGGCTGTTGGGAATATGCCCTAGAGGCAATCATGTATGATGATATTTCCCATTGTATTCATAAAGATATTAAGTTGTCCTTGTATGAGCATCTGATGTATATCATTGAATATGTGATTCGGTTGTGGAACTATACATTCATGTTATTTGTACTAAATGTCCTTGGTCATTGAGGTTGTGCTAGACACACAACTTAGACCAATGTGAAAGTCGTCTTGATGACTCGGTTCCACTTGTCATGGGCATGGTGATGCTATTCTGACTTACACAGATTCGGCTAAAGTGTTTAGCGAGTCGGATTGACCCATATGGAGGTACAACGAACAAGTTGTCATTTGTATATCTCAATCAATGTAATCCTTAGACCTGAGGTTATTGCATAGTTCGAGTTGAGGATCACTGACTTAGGTTCTGTCAAACGTTGATCCGTAACTGGGCAGTTATAAAGGCAGAGTTCGGGTCGACTGAGAATCAAGCTGCGTGATGTGAATAACCAAGATGGGATTTTCCCCTCCACTTGGAGAGATATTCTTTGGGACCTCTCGGATGATATGATTTGGAAATCATGGCCATGCATGAATAGGTTAAGTGTTAACTGAGCTGATTGACTAAGAGTTAGTCGGGTGAATCACTTATCTCGGATCGAGAAAAGAGTCAGACTATTTAAGGGATGAAAATTATTCGTCTATAGTCTGACAAGGTATATCGTGAGGCAAATGGGACTCGGACATAAGTCGCATTGGAAAGGAAAGTCGTCATGACTCTTTGGTACTTGGGAGTCGGCACGTTCTACTAGGAGCCGCTGCCGACTGATCGATTGCGAGTCGGACTCCAATCGTGTCCATGTAGCCATGAGCCTGTGGGGTCACACACTTAAGAGCGGGAGCAAGTTCAGATTGGATCTGAACCGGAAATCTGGTTGGGTTGGACCCAAGCCAGATTTGGACTGAGTCAGTGTGTCGGACTCACGGTGATTGTTATTATATGGACTTTAGTGAATGGGCCACGTGAGTGAAGCCCACGTTCACTCCCTATATATATAGTGGAGCACACTAACTCAGAAGGGTTAATGGTTTATCGGTTAGGTCATTCCATGAGTTGGAAACCCTAGCTCCACAGCAATCCTGCCGACGTACCGAACCTAGTAGTTCGCCTCCAGTGCTCTTCCTCGTACGTGTGGATACCAGCAGAGGTGTTGTACAATCAGTAGTAGGATGATCGGATCGCAAAGGACTGCACTGCATCAGCTGATGCACTTCATCAGTAATCTGCAACTACGTGTCTAGTGGGAAACCTCGTGGCCTTCTACCTTAGCTGGATCTTGGGATCACCACATTAGAGGAAAAAGTTTTGTTTTATATCTATGTGACCCAACATGGCATGCTGCCGTGCATGTTGACTAGAGTTACTATTGTCTTGTTTGACCAGATGATGTTTACTTATGTATCCTATATTCCTAAAATATAGTGCGTACCTACTAGTATTACACTTGTACTAGAACTAAAAAAGAGTGATTACAATAATACTACTACTAGCAGTTGTACCTACTCAACAGAAGTAGTACACTTGATTGTTAGGCCAACTATTGTATGCGGCAGAACTAACAAGATGAGTGTTTCTAGTTTGCTAAAAAGGATCATACTATGGAACAGAGGTATTAAAATACTAGTAGTAGTACACAAGATGTTTGTTTTGCTGCAAACATACTACAATAAATACTTACACATTGGAGCCTAGCGGGATCAAGTACCACGTTGTTCCAACACAATGCATCACTATAGGGGTATAGTTGTCGTGGTATTGCCGATGAGTACGCCATGCAGGGGTCCTCACAGACTGTGTTTAGAGAGGTGGGGGAAGGCGGTGAGTTGGCGGGTACAAGGTAACACAGCTTACCTAGGTTTAGATCCCACAATGGTGGCAGAATCCTACTCCTACTACAAAACACTATAATGGCAATACACCGAGTTACAAGGATTTATTTGCTATGCGAGGTGATATGAGTTGTTCCCTAAAGGATCCATAGGGTCCATCTTATAAAGGCGCCAGAACCTAGGGTTACAGGTAAAAGTCCTAGCCGGACAGGTTATAGAGTTCTACACTAACACAAACTAGTCTTACGTGTCTTGCACTCCAAGGCTCTGGGTTGGATGATAATTGCACTGTAGCCTTGTGGATCCGTCTAACTGAGCTGCCTAGAAGGCCATGGTCCTTGCTACCAACTGTGGGCCACCCGGGTTAGATGGATTAGAGACATATGATGGTGGTACCCATTTACCATATCCCCAACAGTAGCCCGCAGAGAACTCTAGATCTTGCACCGTCTTTCTCTTTATTTGAATGATGTGATGTCGGCAATTCATCAAGCAATATCTTGTAGTCCTCCAAAGAACCCTACAATCTTCTCTATCTTCAATATGTAAGTCATAGAATCACTGAGTCTTCTACCTTACTCTACTTGTAGTCGGACAGGAAACGTCCATGTCAGAATCTTCATATGGGACTGTTTGTCTGTTGCTGCATCCTCTCCCTAAAAATTCTTTTTCCTCTCTCCAAGAACTCCTCGAGCTCCATGCACGGGAAAAACCCTATCCACCTCTCCAGCTCCCGGTATCCTCCCCTCCACCAATGGCCATCAGTAGCAATCCCTCTCCCATGGCGGCGACCGACAAGGTTTCGCAGAAGCCCTTGTCCGAGGTACACATCCTGCTAGAAGTGGTGGTGGTGCCAATTTCCAGGGTGGTGGAAACCACCTGCGGCGACCAAATTTTGGCGGCATTCGAGCCGCTAGAGGAGTAAACAGACTCCCAAAAGGGGGTCTGGAGGGTCTCAGATATGTCCACCACTGATATCAAGGAGATGGTCACCGAAGGGTATCTCTCCTCGGCAGAGGACCAATTCTGGCGGACGGCGCCGGCCGGACAGGTGGTCCCTTCTCCCCATCCCGAAGATAAGGTATATCTCAAGTCACATATGGTGAATGGCATCGCCCTTCCGATCTCTGAATTCTGCCTCTAAGTCCTCCAATTTTTTCGGGTTCTTCCTCATAACCCCTCTCCCAACAACATTCTTGCAATTAGCAATTTTTTAGCTTTGTACAAACGATACCTAGGTATTAGGCCAAGGTTAGATTTATTTATATATTTATTTATCATCAAGAGGAAAGCCGGAGTTGGCAAAGACGAATTTAGAAACTATGGGACGATTAGCTTTAAGATTCGGCCTGGCCGGTGGTTCCCCAACATTGTAGGACATGAGTCCTATAAGAACTAGAAAAGAAGCTACTTCTATGGCCCAAATATCCCTCTTCCTAGCCGAGGTGTCTCATACCCGGACTTCATCGACGGGGCCACCGCCGAAGCGACCACACAGAGGTCCCACGCTCTCCTTCCATCCAACAACGAAGCCTCTCGCGCCATCAGGCAGATTGAATGGCTCGTTGACGCTGGTTTGACCGGTTTGGACCTAGGCATGTGCTGGTTCGTAAGGCGGATCCAACCCCTGCAGCACCGCGAGAAGCTGATGTGTCAATTCGTGAAGGATAGGAAGGATACCCTCAGGATTTCCGAGGATAACTTCTCCAGTAACTCCATCAAGCTCCGCCTCAAGGGCATCATCAAAATTAAGGATCGGAAACGTGGGTTCCCTATCATTTATGACATGTTCGAGGACGATAATTTCCCAAAGGTATTTTTGATTCCTTCATTTCTTGCATATACTCAAGTTATTCCTCCTTCGATGCATCAGTCCGTTTATAACAATAACCACTTAATAGCAGGATGACATGGAGGAGACCGACATGGCCGCCAAAGTCTATGACCCCAAGATGAACGACGTCACTGTAGGTGTTTGAAGCCAATGCTCCAGCAACGGAAAGCGAAGAGCTCCACCTCTGAAGCTTATACCAGAGGCAAGAAAAAGAAATCGGGGAGAGGAGTCTCCAAAATATCCACCGCGTCCCTGGAGGCGCAGAAAATAAAGACCACCGACATGACCTTGACAAGAGCACCCACTATTGTGTAAGCCTTTTTTTCTCTGACTTTGTAATTTATATTGCTTCTTCATGTACTTATACTTGTCATTTGTACGTTTCAGTAAAAAGACCAACTGAGTTTGAAGAAGACCTCCAAGACTTCTCGAGCGTCTAAAAACATCCATGACATGCTGACCCAGGCCTCTCGTGCCATTGCTCCCCCAACTCCTACTGTACAACCTTCTACCGCTCTCACCGGATAGAGGACTACCGCTACATCTGAGCCCTCTGTCATGGAGGTGGACAACAATCCTTCACAGGATGTCCCAGATGTTGCCAATATGGTTGTTGTTCCCGACGGCCAGCTGACGCAGGAGAGCAGCTCCTCCAATGTGGCTGAAGCTTCGGCTAAGGATGCCACTGAAAAAGGGAAGGAGGTAGTGGCAGGAAGTGAAGCAGCGGCGACCACGATTCAGGCAGAAACCTTTGGGCCTATAGATATAATGATCATTCCAGGGCAATCGAGAGCTTCTTCTGCCTCGAAACCTTGTACTCCCGGCATGGCCCCGACTTCTTCGACATATGGCCTTGAGGAGCTGCTCAAGCAGGCGAGATCCTCTAACTAAACACAATTACATTCATTAATTTGTAGTCGGAAGCCACCAACAACCTCAAGATCATTGCCTTTGTAAGCCTTTTATACCTTTGCATTTCACATATAATATCCCCATGAATCCCTGAGGACTTATACGGAAAACCATAGGTTATTTGGTCTGAGTTCTCTTAGAGTGACTAACCAAGAAACTTGATACTGTAGCCCCCAAGTATTTACTGTGAATGAATAATTTTGACTAGATACTTTTAGAGTAGCATACACTAGTAGGATAATGGCTATAGGTAATCAGCACATCCGTGGCTCACATGGTTGAAGTGCCCCACGGCTAAAACAGGCGTGACTCACCTATAGGTAGTGCCCTACTAGTAACTAGAACAACCGTGGCGCACATGACCATAGTGCGCCACAGATATGTGTGGGCCAGGGCAATGTTGGTCGCACGCCAAACATCTGTAGCGCACATAGGGCAGGTGCGCTATGGTTGTTAGTGCCAACCGTGGCGCACATGGAGGGGGTGCACTACGCCTAAGCGCATGCCCCCCTCTGCTGTGAAATGGCCAGACACATCCGTGGCGCACTATGGCATGTGCACCACGGATGTTACTCCTCCTTGTGGCGCACTAGGGCAGAGTGCGCCACGGATGTGTCGGTTTTTTTTGACAGCACTTTATGTGCACATGTGTGACCACATCCACCACCCCACACTTCACTTTCCCCTTCTTCTTCCTCCTTAGATCTAGTCGGGATCTTCTCCTTCCCACCTCAATTTCTCCACCCATTCACCATTTTTAGCATGTAGAACTTGCCTTGGATGTTACATAAGTAATAGAGGAAGGTCTCCGGTCTCTCATCTCCTTCGCTGTCTCACAAGACCTCTCCTTTCCATCTTTCTCGCGATTGGTCTCTCATCTCGGTAAGTTGTCCATGTAAGGATGTGTTCATGTGTATATGGTATGCTCATATGTATGTAGATGATTGATGCTCATGATGTGTGTATGGAGAGGATCGATGGTCATATGTGTGTGTATATGGAGAGTATCGATGATGCTCATGCATGTGTGTATGGAGAGGATAATGATATGTTCATGTGTGTATGGATCGGTCTCTCTCTCTCTTTTGTGTTTGTATGTGAACAAGTTGCCATTTGTTTTGCCAAAATGTTGATTCATTTCCATTTTGGCAAGACTTTGGCATTTCGCAAAGTTCCTAATTTTAGGATAGGTCATGCCAAAATTTTCTATCGACCATTGCATGCATGCATTCATTATGTGGTTCTAATAGACTTCTAATTGTACCTTGTACACCGTGCAGGAAAAAATGGTCCGCATAATGAGCGAAGGCATTGTGGCTAGATTTTTGAAATGTGCGACGGCCGACATGATACGAAATAACAAGACGGATATAAGATGTCCGTGCAGAAGATGCAAACTCAACTGGGTGATCGACCCAGATTCCGGCAATCTGCGGCGCTTTTGCTCCCTTGGTTTCATGGATGGATACACTCGTTGGATAAGCGATGACGAAGACGATGGAGACGGTGAAGGTGGCCAACATGACGATGATCATCATCACGGCGAGAACGGGCGAGATGATGAAGAGTCTCCTGGAGATGGTGAAGGTGCGGAAGCAGACCGGGATGATGATGATCTAGATGCCAGAGGAGAATACGACGATGGAACAACGCCAGGCTGGGTGCGGGACCCTTATGTGCAAGAGCTCCTTATCAAGCAGACGAGTAACGCCAGGGCTGCCGCTAGAGAGAAAGCCAAGCTTGCGCAACTTGAGAAAGGCGCGGTTACTCCATTGTATGAAGGATGCAGGCCCGATTATACCCGGTTGAATGTAATGCTCAAGGCTATGGAGATGAAGGCAAAACACAAATTGAGCGATGCAAGCTTCGACGATATGATGGCATTCTGGCACGATCGTCGCCCGGAGGGCAACACATGTCCAACTAGTATCGAGGACGCCAAGAAAATCGCCTGTCCTCTCGATCTACCGCACGTTAGATATCACGTATGCATCAACGATTGCATCATTTATCGGGGCAAGGACGCGGAGAAAACCACATGTCCGGTGTGCGGCGTGAGTCGATACAAGAAAGGGAAGAAAGCACCTCGAAAAGTGGTATGGTACTTTCCTATCACTCCTCGTCTGTAGCGCTATTTCGCGGACCCTAAGGAAGCGAAGCTCATGCGATGGCATGCAGAAAGGAAGAAGCCAGGAGATGATGATGATGACCCCAAAAAGGATGAGCTGCTGACGCACCCTTCAGATGCTAGCCAGTGGAAAGCATTGGACCTCGAATTCCCAGAACTCGGTGGAGATTCGAGGAACATCAGGCTTGGTGCGAGCACCGATGGACTCAATCCGTTCGGTAACCAGAGCAGCACGCACAACACTTGGCCCGTGTTTGTATGGATGTACAACCTCCCTCCATGGCTGTGCATGAAGAAGAAGTACATACAAATGAGTATCTCGGGCTGTTGAAAGAGGAGCTAGCCACGTTATGGGAATCTGGAGCCAATACTTACGACACCGTCGCACAAGATTATTTCACTATGAGAGCCGCGTTGGTCACTACGGTGCAAGACTATCCAGGTTGCGGGTATATCTCGAGGCAGGTTATCCAAGGATTATGCGCATGCGTTAGGTGCATGGATAACACAAGCTATCTCCAACTAGAGAAAGATCCAGGGTCATCGAAAACCGTGTTCATGGCGCACCGGAGGTGGCTCGGCAAGAATGATCCATGGAGAAAACGTGGAGACCTATTCGATGGCAAATCAGAGACCCGAGGAATCCCAGAGCATAGGAGCAGCGAAGAAGTGGAAGAGTTGCTGAAAAACTGGAAAGATTGTCCTAAGCCTGGAAAGGAGCGAAAGAGGCATCAACAAGACAAGACGCTGATGAAGGTATGGAAAACAAGGTCTGTTTTCTAGGAGTTGCCATACTGGAAGCTTCTCCGCACGCCTCATAGCCTCGACATCATGCATATCACGAAAAACGTGTGCGAGTCCGTCGCCACCATAATCAACATGCCGGATAGGACGAAAGATGGTCCGAAAGCAAGGCGACCTGATATGCTTGGGTATCCGGAAGGAGCTTCACGGAGGGCCTTTACTCACGATGATCGTGAAGATGACGATGATCATGAGTCGGAGACGACACAAGGTCGTCGGAAGGGTAAAAAGTTCAAGAAGAACGAATATTACTGCCCTCCTTCTTGCTTCACTCTAAGCCAGGATGAGATCAAACAGTTTTTCAAGTGCCTTCTAGGAGTCAAATTTCCTTATGGATACGCGGGAAAGATAACCAGATACCTAGACGAGGCGAAGCAGAGGTTCAGTGGCATGAAGTCTCACGACTGTGCCTTGCTAATGGCGCAGGTACTTCTGGTCGCACTAAGAGGGATAATGGACGAGCACGTCCGTGAAACGTTATTTGGCCTATGCAAGTTTTTCGACGTCATCTCTAGGAAGTCGATTAGCATGAATCAGCTCGGGAGGCTACAGGAGGAGATCGTGGTGATACTATGTGAGCTTGAGGTCTACTTCCCACCCGAATTCTTCGACTTTATGGTGCATCTGCTGGTCCATGTCGTGGAGGACATCGTACAACTCGGGCCGATGTTCCTCCGCAGCATGATGGTGTTCGAAAGGATGAACGGACACATCAAAGGATACGTTCGCAACAGGTCCCGTCCAGATGGAAGCATAGCCAAGGGCTTCCTGGCCGAAGAGTGCATCTCTTTCTGCACGAATTATCTAGACATCGAGAACCCTGTCAGTCTTCCCGTCAACAGGCACCTTGGCAAGCTCAACGGATCTGGTCACCGAGAGGGTCGTCGCATACTGCATGCAGACTTCGATTTTCGACGCGCAGACTTTGATCGAGCAAACCTCGTCGCGCTACAGCATTTAGAACTGGTCGATCCTTGGGTACAGAAGCACAAAAGGTTAATCGAGAAGAAGTACAGTGACCGGGGCATACAGAGGACGCAGGGAGAAATAATCAAAGAGCACCACTCAGATTTCACGCGTTGGTTTAGGCAGACGCTCCTTCATAATCCCCCGCGATCGCATTCTTCTGACACGGAAAAGATCATATTAACCTTGTCGCAGGGACCGATGCAAAACCTGGTGACCTATCAGGCGTATGATATCAACGACTACACATTCTACACGGAGGAAAAGGACAACAAGTGTGATTATCAGAACTCAGGCATAACGTCGGGATTCTACACCGATGACAACGTGAAGGAAAGATTCTACGGAAGAATCGAGGAGATCTGGGAGCTCGACTACTGTGGAGAAAAGGTGCCGATGTTCCGTGTTAGATGGGCAAAGAGCGTCAAAAGAGAAGACCGGTATTTCACAACCATGGTTATACCCGAAGCAGCCAAATCCAAGGCCGCCAGTGCAAACTTGGCCGCGAAAAATGAACCGTGGGTACAGGCTATCAAAGTGGACCAATGTTTTTTCATTACCGACCCGACAAAGCCTAGCCGTGTTGTCGTGAGGAGAGGAAAAAGAAACATCATCGGAATGGATGGAGTCGCCAACGAGCAAGACTTCGACCAGTACGGTGATCCAAAGATTGAAGATGACGACGACTACGATGCAGCAACATACATCACAAGAAGAAAAAGGACAACCCTACCCAAAAAAGGTAGCCCATTCGAAAGTGCCGGGGCTAAATTATTCAACCACGACAAAGAAGGGAAAAAGATTGTAAAACGCTAGCTCAAAAAATATTGTAAAACACGTGGTCGAAAAAGATTGTAATATTCATGGACAAATTATTATGAAATTTAGTTATACTTTGAATCATATTTGTAACAGTTTTATGACATATATTATCACTTTTGGGCATTCTTGGAATATTTAAAAGTATTTTAAAAACTAAACAAAACTTGTATGGCATATATCACCACTTTTGGGAATTTTTTGGAACATTTAAAACTATTTTTAAAATACAAATAAAAAAGTGGGGCACCAGGATTCGAACCTGGGTGCTCATAGTTTAGAATAGAGTAGTGGGCAGAACCAATGGGATAGACAAGAGTTCTTGCTAGAAGGAGCGCTGGACTCTTGTTATAGAGTGGTTAGATCCCAGATAGGCGTAGCGCACTAGCCCGAGTGCGCTACAAATATCCGTAGCGCACTCTATCATAGTGCGCTACGCCTATCTGGGTTTCATCCACGCCATCGATTCCAATCCCCCATCTCTCTCACACTCGGTCATCCCCATCACTCTCCCAGCCCGATCGATCCCCTCCGCCGCCGCCTCCAGCCGATCCGTGGAGGAGGACGCCCGCGTCGCTGCCGATCCGTGGAGGAGGAGGCCCGCGCCGCTCGAGGAGGAGGAGGCCCGCGTCTGCCGATCCGTGGAGGTCACCGCTGCTCGAGGAGGAGGAGGCCGCCGCCGCTCGAGGCTAAGGAGGAGGAGGCCACCGCCTCGCCCGCGCGCTCGTCATCGTCCTCGTCTTAGAGGTGAGCCTTCTCCCCTCTCTCCCTCTATCCCTCTCTCCCCTCTCCACTTCTCTCCCTATCTCCACGGGTTAGGGTTCAGAGTAGATTACTGATAGCAAGCTTCAGGTTCAGAGTAGCAACCTTAGGGTTGAGAGTAGCAAGGTTAGGGTTCAGAGTAGAAAGCTTAGGGTTCAGAGTAGAAAGCTTAGGGTTCACACTAGGAAAAATATTTGCTTCTGTTTTCATTTGTGGCTGAATTCAGTTTTCTCTATAGCTGTCTTAGGACTCAAATTAAGGTGAGGTTTTGTCTGAATTTGCTCCTTGTCCAAAGAAAAAGTTTAGGCTTTGGTGTCTGTTTATATTTGTGCCATTTCCTTGTTTTAAATTGTTTAGATTCCTGGCCTTTTGCGTTTCTAGGATTTCTTCATGTGGTACTGTTTGTGAATGTTCATAGTGTTCATGATTTCATAATATAGTAGTGTACATTCTGTTTTTGCTGTTAAAAATTGGACACATGATGCCATAGCAAGAATTTAGGTTACAGATAACTAGGGAAAACAAATTTGGAAGTTGCAACTCAAGAAATATATGTTGCTACTAGGTAGCACAAATTCTAATGAACTCTTTTAGTATCCACCATGGACAAATCGACCTGGAATTGTTATATCCAGCTTCCACCTACCTGTAGTTCTATTTGCACCAGAATCAGTACCAGTTAATAAGAATCATTGTAGCCTGGTTATGATTCTTTTGTTTTGGAAGCTGCATCTAGCTGAATTGCATGGTGTGTAATGTGTAGAAATGTTCCTAGATGAGTCAGAATTTTTGTTTCATTTATAAGAGGTAGAAATGTTTTCAGTTGGTTACTGGAGTTCTGAAAGTTTCATTGCCACTTTGAATGAAAGAGATGAACAATTATTTGTCCTTTTATCATTTTCATTCAAAGGTGAGGCTCTTCTATGTAGGGAGTAGGTTTAGATTTCTACTATGTAGGTTTAAATATGAAGATGCTGAACCAAATGTGTGAATATGTGCTGAACCAAATATCCTGGTGATGGTTTTAGTGATGAAATGTTCCTGGTGATGAAAATACATGGTTAAAACTTTCTTATTTGCTTATTTGCTTTAGTGATGAAATGCTCCTGGTGATGAAATGCTCCTGGTGTTGAATGCTCCTGGTGATGAAATGCTCCTGGTGATGAAATGAACAGTACCTTAAAAAACAGCTGGTCCAATTTTATCATTGAGTTTTGTACCTCTAGCTAGCTCTGCAAAGTAGTGTAGCATGTTATTGTTTTGAAAAAACAAAAACAAGACAGTAGCTAGCTAGCTAGCTCTGAGATTAAAAAACAAAAACAAGATAGTAGCTAGCTAGCTAGCTCTGAGGTTTAGAACAAAGATATGCAGTAGTAAAATGTGTTTTTTAAAGTTACCTGTAATTTTGGTAACTGAATATGCACAAGTTAACTGAATATGCATTAGAGTAGTGGTGCTGCTGTCTATACTGAAACTTGAAACTGCTGAAACCTTTATGCTTGCTGCTGTGTGTACTATTTGTGAAACCTGTGTGTACTATTTGTGCAAACCTGAAACTATTGTGCAAAGCTGCTGTGTATACTATTTGCTGGCTATACTGGGCCATTTATGCTGGTTGTGCTGGCTATGATGGCCATTTATTGTGTGCTAGCTATGCTGGCCATATATATGCAGGTTCTTGTATGAAATGAGTCCTGATTTTTGCCGGAATGTTGATTAACTTCCATTTCGGCAGAAATCGGGCACTCCTAGTTTAAGAAAATTAGCAAAGGTCATGCCGGATTTTTCCGTGCATTTAACCAATTATTTGTTTTTTATTAGTGCAAAGATGTGTGACAACGACGAGGCTGGATGTTCTAAGCGCATCAGCGTAGAAAGAGAACTCAGACTTCCGAATAAACAATTGACATTCTGGGAGGCGGCCCAGCGGCTAGAAGACGATGAAGAATACCATCCTTTGGAGAGCGAGGACGATGAGATGGAAGACGCGGAGGAAGAAGCCGAAGGAACGGCGGACGATGAAACCACTGATGGCAGCGAGGGCACAGGGAGTGGTAGCAATCCTCCTAAGAAGAAGAAGAATCCGAAGGACCGGCGCCCGAACACGGTCGGCACGGTCAGGGAGGAAATTACCGAAGTGAGCCCATCAGGGGTTCCTTTGGAGCCCGCCCTTGTCGTCAAAGGGTACGGTGGGCAAGTGGCGGCGATCACCCGGACAACCATCTCGATCAACACCGAGAATCTTCGGCATAAAGATAATGGCCACTTGCGCACACACCTCTTCGAGAAGCTGCACGCAAGATACAAGTTCCCCGCTAAGTATCAGAACACAAATTATCATGGGAACGAAGTAAACAAATCCGCCCTCACAAAGATGATCACCGCCCTAGCCAAATTGGAGAACCGGATAAAGAAGAAGATCTATAAAGAAGGAAAAGTCTCGAGGAGATCCGGAAGATTGACCGTAGATCATCAAGATCAGTTCCGGAAGTTCAAGGAGAGGTGTGAATCCGAAAGAACCCTGGCCAATAGTAATCGGGGAAAGGTGCTGCAGGCGATGAATATAGGTCATCACCATCTCGGATATGGTGGATACAGAACCGCGGAGGCCAAATGGAATAAGGAGGACGAAGAGTATAGATCCAAGGGGATAGAAAATCCCTTTGCTAAATTCGAACCCGGGCAGGTTCGAAACTTCATCAGGGCCCGTTACCATGTGGACCCAAAAACCAAACAACTCACCGTGGATCCTGCGGTGAAGGAATTGGAGGAAATTCTGGTAAGTATAATCTAATTACCGCGGATCAACTCGATTGCAATCTAATCGATGATCTAAATGATTCACTGTTACTTCTTCTGCAGGAGGAGGAAATTGTTGCTAGTCATGGATCCCAGGGTTCCTCATCCTGTGGGTCGACGGCGGCCACCCGGTGGGATATCCCTTTTAACAGGGCGATGAACCGGGCCAAGAAAATAGAGTCGGTTACGAAGAAGCCGTCGTTGGCTGGCCGGACGGCCACGGGGGTAAGAATTGGGTGGATCATTTTGGTCCACCGCCGAGGACGCATGTGGCGCCGTCGGGAAGGAGCGAGGAGGAAAACCGCGAGGTTCAAGAACTTAAGGCACAAGTGGCACGGATCCCGCAGATCGTCCAAGACAACCTGGCAATCACCCTCACGTCCTTCCTGCCTACCTTGGTGGAGTCAATAGCGAACTGGAGTGCGCGTGGTCGAGTAGGGCCATGCCCAATTCCAAGCATGGTCAGCAGCCACTCGAACAACGCGGCGCCGATGAATCAGGCGAACTTCGTGTTCGTGACTCCGCCCACTAGCACCGCGGCGCCGCAAGTGTTGGTGACTCCCCCTGCCATCACCGCGGCGCCGGAGTACATGTTGGTGCCCCCTGCCATCGTCGCGGCGGCACCGGAGCTCCAAGCACCCATCGGTAGGGAAAATACACTGGCGGCCAGCACCGCGCCATCAAGCAGCCCTTCCATCTCTTGCACGCCCGTCGCCGTATGCGGTGAGTCGACATTAGCCGATCTCGACGCCATCACGGTAAACAAATTGCTTTAATTACCGCCTTTGATGCCATCTATTACTCTTATGGCATCTCTGACGACGCCGTACATGTTTTGCGCAGACGGATGTTCCTTGCACTCTCTTATGCTACGTGAACAACGAGCTAAGGGATGTTGCCAAGGGTACCATCGTTCAACCCTTGCAACGCACGTTCCACTTAAGTTCGATGTCAGATGGCGTGCACAGGGTTAAAATTAGTCGGGTGCTCCCATTCAACCCCCAGGAGCGGATGAAGAAGAGTCGTCTGTCCTTAGAACTTGCTTCGGCTTATTCTTGCTATGGCCAAAGAGCATGATCCGTTTGGGGATGGCGGGGGCCATCACGCCACATACAACAGCACCAATGTCGTTAGCCGACAAGCGGTGGCAAGGCCCCCCGCCGCCGTCACCTCCACGCGGTGGGTCGGATGATCATGTTGATGATATGCACATGGCGCAGGATCCGGCCGAGGACGACGAAGACTGGAATGATCACTTCTTCAGCACTCAGTTTAGCAACGAAGACCTAGCTGGTGGCCCCACAGAGAAAGCCACTATCACCAAGCGTCTGTTTGGTTCTCAGGAGACGCCTCCAGCTTGCTCCTTTACAGAGCCAGCTGATACAACCAACCGGCCCTTTATTCTAAGCCCTGACACACTACATAGGGCGGCCGGTGCTCAGATTGCGGTGCCTGCCTGCTCTCCAAAAGGAAAAAAGGGCAGGAAAAGAAAATCTAGCAGCTCGAGCCAGCTGGTGGCGTCAACAACTGCGAATCCGATCAGGTTTCGGGACGTGCCACCAAGACCCGAGGGTATTATGTGGAGGATTCATGTGGCGGAAGCTAGATACACGCGCTATCTAGCAGGAGTTAGGACAAGGAACCCGATGAAGACCTACACCTTCGTCGCAGCGGTGATCATGCTTATCTTCTTTGGTTGTTTATCCCGCGCTTGTGTCTAGCTAGTTTAGATGTCTAGGCGAGCTTCCGAGCTCTAACTTGTTCGATCGACACATGTATTCGCATGTCACCAAGTACTACTTTGTAACTTGATCGAAACAATGTAACTTATACTATGTATTCATGTATGAGACTTATCTATATGTATTTGTTTCAATCTTGTTTTTCAAATTGTGTATTTCTATATATAATTGTATATCTTGTATCTGTGTGTGTATATCTGTTGTAATATTGTATATAATCTGGCTCGGAAATTAAAAAAAAACAACTGTGGCGCACATGATCTACCTTTTGTGGCGCACTACACCTAAAGCGCACTTTAGAAGCTTAGTGGCGCACTGAGAAGTGCGCCACAGAAGATCCTACGCGTAGCGCACCTGCCCACATAGCCGTGGCGCACTAGCAGGTGCGCTACGCCTATCTCGACACAACCGTGGCGCACTAGGTAGTGTGCCACGTCTGGGAGATAGACGTAGCGCAAGGCACGTGGCGCACTGCTAGTGCGCCACAGATGATCTTTTCAGGTGCGCCACTAACTGCTGTTTTCCTAGTAGTGATACATGGTGTTTGTAAATTTTGATACTGTAACCCCCAAGCCTCTAGGTGAAACAGAATTAGTTCCATCTAGATGCTTTAAAAAGGACTAACCATAGCTTTAGAGTAAAAACTTGTAATATAGCCCCCAAGCCTCTAGGTAGAACTTAATAGTTCCGGGTAGATGCTCTAAGTAGACTAAGAACTTTTTATTTTCTACAGAATGAGAATTCTCAGAAGGTTGCCGCCAACGAGTAGTTTTCTAAGGTCCGCAAGGAGATGGAATCCAAAAAGGGTAAAACTGCCTCCTTGACAAAAGTCTAATTTCTATTCAGTTCCTTGCTCAACTTGCTCTCAATCTTGCATTCTCCGAGTACTCATTATGTTCTTATTTCTCCAACTTGCAGAAGTTGTTGCTAAAGCCAAAAGCATTGTCGAGCAATCCAAGCACATCTACGCGCTCGATGATAAAAATAAAATATTAAAGAAGGAAAGGACTGATACCCTCAAGATGCATAAAGAATCAATGAAGGCCTTGAAAGAATCGACATCCACCGAGATGAACCGCCTGAAGGAGGAAATTGAGAACCTCAAGGAGCAAAAGAAAGGTGCTGACGAGCAAAATGCACATGGACTTGAGGCGTACAAGATTCTCCATAAGGATCGGGACTCATTGGCGGAGACTTGCCAGCAACCCGTGACGAGCATCTTTGGTAAGCTTCCACCATATACTTTTTTCTTAAAGCTAGGTACTTAATGTAATTCTTGAACTCATGACCCTTTTGTATTTGTTGGAAATGCAGATCCCATTGGCCTATACAACTTGGTTGAGAGTGATCCGCCTTATAAAGTGTGCATGGTTCTTGCAGGCAACCTCATCAACACTGCCATCGCCCAGGACAAAGAGATTGCCAAGCCCCTAGACATCAACATTAAAGCGATGGATTCGGTGATGAAGTACTTGGAGATCCTCCACCAAGCCCCCGAGCGTATTATAAGCTGGAAAACTTCCTCTATCCGGGCTGGCGCTAGGATGGCATTGATGATGGTCAAGGCACATAATGACGATACCGACATCGACATGGTGACCACTGGTATGCCCGACATGGATGGTCAAGGCGGCTATGTTAGTGATGCTATCTAGTACTCCCTTGTTGTATATGATACCTTGATTGCCAAGTTGGTCAAGGCAGACGTATTCATCCCCTTGGAGATCATCGACAATGACCCAGAGTCACTGAAAACCACCGACTTTGTAGATGAATCACAAGATGGCTCTCGAGTATCCAACGAAGGAGCTTCAAAGTATCCTACACCAGAAGAGTGAAAAACACTTTGTAATATTTTTCTCTCTGGTCATGTAATATGCATATGCAGAAAAAATTTTGCAGATATAAGGTGGAAAACTTGGCTGCAAGCCTCCCGCTACTTTATATCTAGTTCCAGCATGTACATAATTTTATTTATTTTTAAGCAAGTGTTGGCTTATCCATTATTCCGGTTCTTATGCTTGACCGTTTGTGAGTCGACAAACCCTTAGCACAGAACCATGCGCTTAGGCGATGATGCCTAATGGAAGCATCTAGAACCTAAGTGCAAAATCTCCGGCTTCAAGGGCCTAAAATTCACTACTCCAGAATCCACATAAAAACAATGGAAAACGTGTACACCAAAAAACTTAAGCTAACGCCTATAGGTGGAATTTTCACAATTGCAAATGCAAAGCTTGTGCATAAAGGGTTTTACATGATCAAAAAATGAGCACTAAAGGAGGTAAAAGACTCAGGCATATGAGTGAACCAAATGCTTTATTTCATTAATTATATGAAGGTACATAGTATATAATAAAATATGCTAAGTGTAAAAGGAACGTAGCTGTGCTATGTTCTATGGCCGATCAAACTATAGGTAATTGTAGAGGTCCCAACCTTTAATAAGGTAGAGATCCCTGTGTTTACAATGCTAGTCCCTGGATCAATAGCTAGCATCCACAGTTAAGATGTAATATTAAGAAACAAAGGTCATAATACAACTTTATAACCAGGAATAAAATAATTCATTACATCTTACATAGCTCATTTGGCTATCTCATTACAATGCAGCATAAATAACTATATAGCATGGAGTCCTTCATCTTCAAAGTGCCAAAGGGAATCATGTTGGTTGTAGAATTGTAATCCTATTCAACACACTTCACTAACATCAAACAAACCTGCAACATAATAAGTTACAGCCACAAGGGTCAATACATTTGAATTGTATTGGCAAGTGATACTATGGTAGAATAGTAGTATCTATCATCTATGCATTTGGCTAAGTGGATCTTAGGCTTGCTTTGCTCAAAATAGATTTTCCTTATAAGTTGAAAACACTAAGTTTTTGTTTGTCAAAATCACCCAAGGCATCTACCAATCATTGATTGAAGATCCCTTAACCCTTCTTCAACCACAAGATTTTAAGTTAGAAATTGGGATGAGGAGATCCTTGATAGATTCCATGTCTTGATGCTCAAATTTTCCATTGCCGGGGACACGTCTAAGTAATTAGATTTTACTCTCGAGAGAGGTGGTGCACTTTCCCCACAAGACTCGACATGCATCAAGACAAGATCTTTCAGAAGCCTTCCCTTAGACCAAAATGGACGCATTCCCAAACCTATCACCCCCTACCACGAACTGTCCATCTGGCTAAGTTATTGCAACCTATATGATCCAGGCAGAGCCCATAATGCTAGTGGTTGCACTTGAAGCTTCTCAACATTTGACATCTCAAATCTTTTTGTTCCTGGGTGGCTTTCCACAAGTGATATACACTAGGGTAGGCCATAAATATGGGCCCTATGTAACCACTCAACACAATCCATTCTTTCCATTACACCCAGGTGATTCATTCACATAGTTGTTTTATTAAACAAAACACAAGTCAATTGTCTCATAGCATGAATATGATCCACCCTTGTTTTCTACTAGCTAAGCTAAGCATGATAGTAGTAGGGATCTTAACTTAGGGAAAATTCTACTAAGGCATCATCTACAAGGATTTCCCATGGCATAGCATACTTAGTAAAAATTCCATGCAAGTCCTACTTAGAAATATCACTAATGCATAGTGAAAATAATGGGACAAAAGTATAAAGCACCACTTGCCTTATTGGTATAGAATATAAGTTCACTCCTTGATATTGCAATAGTCACACTCTTCAATTTCACTACAATTCAATCAAGCAAGGGACAAATTCAATTTAGCATTCAAACAATTCACCACATAAAATAAATAAAACAATACAATGCATGCAAGCATGCAAAAGATTATTTTATTTGGAAAAGTGGTTTATATTAGGTTATAAACATTATAAAACACCTATTGGTCATTATAAGAGTGGTGGAACCATTTGATATTAAGTTAGTGAAAATGGCCACTTTAATTTTTTGTTTTGCTAGAAATGATCTAAATCAAAGTAATAGTTTCTAGTGTTTGCCAAAATGTTTTTAAACACCAATATTAATATTCATGGTCAAAGTGTTTTTAAAAAAAAATCATTTAGAAAAGGTTTCACTCAAAACCATTTTTAAATCAAAGAAATATTTTATTTTGTTGGAAATGTCTTTAAACAAAGTAATAATTTTATAGGGTTCACCAAATATATTTTTAAATCCTAAAACTTGGTGTTTAGAGTCATAGAGTTTAATTCAAACCATTTTCAAAAGGTTTTACTCAAAAAGCATTTTTAAAACATAATCAACATTTTTATTTAACTAGAAATGCTTTAATTCAAAGGAATAATTCCTAAGTATCACAAAATATATTTTTAAATCCAAAAGTTGGTTTATATGGTCGGTAGGTTCAAAAAAATGCATTTACAAAAGATTTTACCCTAAAAACATTTTTAGAATAAATTTTACAGACAAAATATGCCTACACATGTTTCTGCAAAAACAACATATTTTTCAGAAGCAATTCACTAAAAAAATGGCAGGGTTGCAAAGGTTTATTCTTGCGGATTCCATTGATATAAAATTTGCAAAATTTGGACGTGTAGATTTAAAGTTATGAATTTTACAAAATCTAACATCTAACATCTTAAAGTACTTAGTTTCTTCCTTCTGCAGAGGTGGTGCACTTTCCCCACAAGACTTGGTTTCACCAAGTCAGGACCTTTCAGAAGCCTTCCCTTAGACCAGAATGGACGCGCTCCAAACCTATCATCCGCTACCACCAACTTTCCATTTTGCTAGGTTATTGCAACCTATATGATCCAGGCAAAGCCCATAATGCCATGTGGCTGCACTAGAAGCTTCTTAACATTTGGCATCTCAAATCCCTTTGTTCCTGGGTGGCAATACACAAGTGAGATACACAAGGTAAACCATAGAAATGGGCCTTGTGTAACCACTCAACCAAAAACCACCAAGCAATTACCATTCCCCCAGGTGTTTCATTCACTTAGTTGTTTTATTAAGAAAAAACATAAGTCAAAGACTTAGTAATATTTTTCCATAGCATGTATATATTCCACCCTTGGTTGCTACTAGCTAGTCTAAGCATGGAAATAACAAGAATCTTACCTTAGAGAAAATTATAACAATTCTACAACTACTAGGATTTCCCAAGCATAGCATATAGATACTTAGCAAAAATATTCATGCAAGCCCTATACAAAATATTTCTAATGCAAAGTAAAAATATTGGGACAAAAATATGAAGCACCACTTGCCTTGGTAGTTGGGGGAGTAGCAACAATCCTCACAATCACAATCACAACTAGCACCAAAATCTACACATAAAATGATAGCACCAAATTCACATATCAAAATAAACAAGCAAAAATATATGAATGCATGCAAATTCATGTGATGATTTTTCTAAACCAAACAAGACAAGTGGAACAGTACTAAATCATAAACAAAACAATTATACACTAAATAAAATCACTTTGGCCCTTAAAAAATTTTCTATATAATTTTTATACACAAAATAATATTACAAATGTCTCTGCAAAAACAACTAAGTTTACAGAAGCAATTTATTAAACAAAGTGTATGGTTGGATATAATTCTTTCTCCTAATTCCAATGATATTAAATTTACAAAATTTGAACGTGTGGATCAAAAGTTATGAATTATGCAAGTTTGAACATCTAATAGATCTAATCCAGATTTTTAAATCAAACTACAGCCACGCGGCGCTATCTGATTGGTCGATACCGATTCACACGGATCAGGCTTTCTGGATCGTTGGATTAAAATGCATCGCACGGATGAGATCTAACTTACCTCTTCTCTAAAGTGATCTATTCCTAGGTAGTCTTCGTTGGTGGAGGGGCGCTCAGAGTCGTCAAGTATTGCTCGCCGGAGTTCGTGAAGGCGTCGGGCACGTCTGTTCGTCGTTGTTGGCGAGGATGCAGATCACGCCAGGGGAAAACAAGCAGTGCGTCAGATGCGCAAGGCGATGCAGGTCACGCGAGTATCAAAGAGAGGGCAAGGCACGGTCAGAACTAACCAGGAATGCTCGCCGGAGTTGAGTGCTTCGTCGGGCTCGCGCAGTCGTTGATGTTGGCGACGTTCTGGGTTGTCCTAGCACACGGCAGTGGTGTTAAACGATGCGCAAGGATGCAGTGAACAAGCTAGCAAGACTAGGTGGCAAGGGGCGGAGAGTGCTCACCAGAATTCGCTGCTGGAGGTCGTCGGTACTGCGGTGGTTCGAGCTCAAATACGAGCAGCCTGGTGGCGGAGCGAGCGAGTGAAGTGAGGGGAAAGGTGCGGGGTGGGGAGGGGTTCACTACAAGGAATGTGTTATCCTATGACCTTTTGATAGTGACTGTGGATAAAATCGTCATAGAGTTATGATGATTTTCCACGAGATAGTCATAAACCATTTGGGAGAGTAAAAACCCTAAATAATTAAGACGATTTGGCTCGAAAACGTCATGGTTTTAATATGTGAAATCGTCATAACCTAGTAGATAGGACGAGATATAGGAGAGGGCAATACCGACCGTTGGATATGAAGATAATGGACGGATGAGATAGTGCTCTGTGGGAACTTGCCATGGATCGATGACCTGGCATCCCATTCATCGTGGACCAACCCAGGGAATATTCCCACCTCGCGCTCATGGTCACGCAAAGAAAACCGGGAAAACCAAATATCAAAGGCGCGCCCGCAGTTGGGCCAATTTTTTCGTTAAAGTCTCACCGCATCTCTCGAACCATAGATTTCTGTTTTCTCCCCGCCGCCACCCCCTATTTTCTTCTCCCTGCCGCCACCCCCTCTTTTCTTCTCCCCACCGCCTCCCCCGCCCCCGCGTTCTTCTTCTACCGCAGCCTAATTCGAGATTGCATCACCGATCTGGCGGAGAAGGAAGGCTGGAAGCTGCGACAGGAGTTCTACGAAGATAGCCGCCCTCAGGCAGAGCAGATCGTGCGGCACTTCGAGGAGCAGCATGTCCTCCACGCACCCTCTGTCGCTGCCACCCTGTTCTGCACCTACTTCAACGACTGCTTCGTCAGGGTACGTGTCGTTCCATGCCATGCCGCATGCGTGCCTCTCTGCTCTCCACGCCGCACACAGCTTTTCCGCGACGGCGATAATCACCGGCTCCGGTGTCAATGTGGGCGTGGGAGTGCTCTGAATTCTGAATTTCTAATCAACGGGCATGGTATATGCGTGTGCGTGCAGGACTCCGACGCGTCGGTGCTACTGAACGGGACCGATGGCGCCGAGGCGGAGAAGGACGCGGCGCCGAACCTGACGCTACGCGGGTTCGTGTTCCTAGACCGCGTCAAGGCCCTCCTTAGACATGTGCCCTGGAGTTGTCTCCTGTTTCGACGTCCTCGTCCTCGCCCTCGCCGCGCGCATCACCATCTGCATACTCGTAAGTTGCCCTTTCCTCCATGCCACCAGAATGCACCATACGCACATGCACGCCATCGCCGTTTGGCCCCAGACGGGTCATAGTGACTGACGTGAGCTGACTTTGGGATGAAAGGCGATCCGTCCTGGCGCGTGCTGCGGGTCCGCGCGACGGCCGGGTGTTGCTGAAGAAGGAGACGCTGGACCAGGTCCCGGCGCCCACCATGAACTTCACCAACCTCCTCGCCTCCTTCCGCAGCAAGGGCCTGAAGCTCCCTGGCCTCGTCTGGCTCTCAGGTAGCACACCTAATTTCCCTAGCTAGAGATCATCGCCGCTAATCACCCGTGGTGTTGGTGGCGAGGAGTTCATTAATTGGTCGTCATGTCACGATTTTTCTGCATGTTTTCTTTTCTGCAAAATGCAGTAAGTGGTGTGCCACCGACACATGGTGTTGTAAAGACCAGTGTGGCACACGCACTGGAGCGGAGTAGGACAGTTAAGTGAGTAGTGATGTGAAGAACTGAAGATCAGTGAAGCACAAGCACTGGATCGGTAGCTTTAGCCAGAATCATGCTTTTCCTATCCTAGCGGCAACTAGATAGCTAGCCCGGCAGCTACCACAAGCTTGTACCCACTAATAAGGTCACATGCCACATGGCTAGACAATGCTGTTGTTGTTGAAACGGATGGCTCTAAGATAAAAAGAAAAGGAAAGGAAACTTTAGAGATTGCCAGATGTTTCCACCATGTGTCGACCTGAACAAACAAGCTACTAGTAGATTCCAGTAGAAATCTACAACTGAGTACTCCACCTTGATTTCTAAATGAGTGGATGACACATCTTAATTCGAGATTACATCACTGGTAATTTGTATTTTGTGTTCAATCTGTAAAGCATGATTCAGTACTCCTGATGGTATAACATCAGGTATGTTTTCCAAAATATGAAAATATTCTAAAGTATGGTACCACTTCACTGAATAACAAAAGTAAGGTCTAATTGGTAGTTCAGGGATGGTGTTGCAACCACTAGTCAAATTGGTTCAAATTATTTTGTATACTACTCATAGCAGTTAGTAGTAGGTACATTATAGTTAGAAAGCATCAGTGAGCAACAACCTTATGTATATGAACTTGACGTGAGCAAGCTGAATGAGGCTGAAAATTTGTACAGTTCAACTTAAATAAGTACAGTTCAATTAGTTGTGAATTTGCACCAACTCTTCATCTCACAAAAACTAGATGTGCTATGTGGGCGGGTTTCAGAGCAAGTACCGATTCCTTTTTATGTTCAATCAGGCATGATGGTTGGATGGATGCTATTAAGAAGGCATGTGATTCTGAGAGGGTGAATGGTTTGTTCAAGCATACCTATAAATATTGTTTACATGAGCCCATTTGAAGAATTCCGCCATTTCGCCTACTGCCCTTCCGCTACGATAACCAGGTGTTCAACTTTTCAATACATCATCTGGCTAGTAAATTCCTATTCAGTTTTGTTTCTTTTTATCATGTACACATTGTTTCTGATATTTCTCCGATCAATGAAATCAGCATTGACATAAGATTGATCTATTTGTTGTGATAAAAGTGACTGTTAGCATGTAGTCAATATATGAATAGTGTGAGCTTTATTTCTCGTCGAGTTATTGTTTTGATGCTTCATTTCGTGTTCTCCTTAGGATATGTGTACTTAAGTTACTATGGTTGATTCAATGCATAACAGTAGCATCAAACCATTGTTCCGAGCTTTTCCTTCTAACAAATAACTTTATCTACATGCTATTAACTTTATCTTGTACCCATTTTACTACTATTAACAGTGGTCATGGTGTTGAGATTTTCCTTCTAACAAATAAATTTATCTACATGCTTCATCTATATTATATTTGTCAGTAATACAATGCTTGGAATTCTTGCAAGATTTATCAGTTAAACACCTTCAGCTAGTATATGTGTTGTACAGTTTTGTAGAGCTGCTAGTTGTACTTTTGAAGATAGTTCTCACCATCATTTTGATTTATTTTGATTTCGCTGCTACTGCTGGTAGACGACCTTGTCTCTACACAAGGGTGAATGCCCGCGGTAATGACAGCCAGCTTATAGAAAAGATGTGTTGAATAATGATATATACCTCAAGTTAGATATATGATTTAGACATTAAGTTAATGGTTTGAATGAATACAACTAAAAATGGCAGTAGCATTTCCCTTTGTTTAATGTGGCATCTTCTTATTTTTGCTATTGTATTTCTAATAGCCTAGACACATGTTCTTATGGTTCTTGAATGTTTCTTATACATATTTACCCTGTCATGTATAATTTGATGTGATCTTTCATGCAAACAATACTGTGACTTCCCCAAGATGTGATGTGGCTTAGCATACATCAAACTATAGTTATTTTTATATTGATGCTAGCTGTTGATACCAGCCTGCATGTTTTAGCATACAGGGAACTGCATCGGCAGACGGGGATGTGGAATAAGAAGAGGCAGGAAACTTGGAGTGTCCGACGAAACAAGATCCTCTAGCTAGGTCTTCAGATCTTACCGGCCTCACCCCTGCTGCTCCTCCTCTGCACGGGCTCCATGGTGTATGTAAGTTCCCTGGTTCATTTCTTTTCTCCTCCACTTGTTATATGAGACATGGCTGTAGTATGTACTGTTTATTTGCATTCTGTGTCGTTTATAGAACTTTTTTGAGCACTTACGAAAAATTAATAGAGTCACTGAACTAAGTACCTGACGTCCAATTATTATACATGTTCTGTGACCATGCTAGTTGATTTTTTATACTACATATGCCAGAACATCTACCACTTACTACTAGAGTTGGACTAATGCCTTGTTTCTAGTATGTATAGTTCCACTCGTTAAGACAATCAGATATGGAAAGCATTTCATGTTCTGTAGGTACTTGACTGCATGATATTCTTATATGCCTGGGTGAGTCAGCGAGATATGAAGAATGTTTGTTGTGTTAAAAAATGCTGGAAATAGATTTGCTCCTTGGCTTGTACAAATTTTGTTCCTAAGTAAATTTGCTTGCTTGTAAGCTAGTTTGTGTGCTGGTACATTAGTTGTTCCTGTCTGGTATTTGTAATAATGTTCAAGCCATGCATTTCCTTAACTAGGATATGTGTATATTTGAGTGTCCATTAAAAGTGATGTAGTTTTGTATCACCAGTATAATGTTTGCTAATAGGTATTCCCCTGTGATGTTTCTAGTGTTATTTATGTCCTCATCCTTCACGATCGATATGTAGCTGCTAGTATATCTTTTTATTTTCTTTCTAGATGATCTATGTAATGTTAGAATATATTCCTTTCTTTCTGACTACAACCATAACCATCATTTCCTCTCTTTTACTGGAGCTCCAGGTTGAAGGTGGAAGAAGAGAAGGCTTCATTACTCAGCAAAGAGTAGATAGTTCTATTTTTTAAAGCTAGCTGTATTTTGTGGGTGATTTGAAGAATGAAATAGTTGTAATATACTGCAATGTATGGTTGTAGCGGCTTTATATTCCTGGGTGAGGTTAAATATGTCCTGATTGTAATATCGATCTAATTTTGGTTATTATTTGTGAAAATTAATGTGATTTGGGCTTTGCCTACATAAATATTTGTTGTTTATTAATGCTTGTACGTTTGAATGAAACCAATGCTAGATGGGATCTTAAAAGGCCTTGGCCCACACGATTTTTAACCGGAGAAGTGTATAATTTCTAAAAAATGGTTCAAAATAAAAAAATAGATCTTTAGAGAAGGCCGACATGTTGGGCTTGGTCCATATAAATCAATTGAATTGATAGAAAAAATTAATTGACCAAGTTGTTGGGCTTGGCCCATATAAACCCATAAGTGGACTGGGCTAATTTTGTGCCACGTCGGACTAGCCACGTTGGATCTGACCTGGCGACGCCAAATTGACCGTGACGATATTAGATCGTCACAACGTCTATGACGATCAAATATCGTCATAATTGGTTCTGACGGTTTTGGTAAAATCGTCGTTATAGTTCATTAGCGACGCGCAGCTTTCGACGATTTCATTTTCGTCATAGAATCGTCATAGATGCATTATTGTGACGATTTGTGACGAAAATAGAGGGTCATAGAAGCCCAGATTTCTTGTAGTGGTTCTTGTAGCCGGAGCAGGGGCGACAATCACGCAGCCAATCAATGGGATTTACGCCGGGTTTATTCGCGGTGTCACTGCAGAGAGGTAACGGCGGAGCGGTGTCTGCGCACGAGGATTCGGGGGAGACGACGATGACGTGGAGAGGGCCCAGCTGGTCATGGGTAATTTCACAATGAGAGAGGGGTAGAGGAGGACTGGCCCGGTGGGCTGGTTCATTACAAGCGAAAGGTAGGCCTATTTCTATTTCTTTTATCTTTTTTCATTTCTGATTTGATTTTTTGGTTTCAATTTCAAATGGTTTTCAAATGGGTTTGAATTCAAACTTCTTCTGAATTTTTTTAAAGTAGAACTTGCACCTTTTTGGCTACATAAAAAAGTTGCTCACTCAAAATACTTTGGCCCATTGGGTTTTAAATTAAACAATGCCTTTATCACTTATTTAAATAGGGCATATGCTTGGTTTTTAAATTCATATTTTGTTTTGAAAACTTTGTCCAAGCTTTAGAAAATATCAATTAATCTTAGGGTCAATTCTCTACTGATCAAAACAAGAATTTCCTTCTTATGAGGTAGCAATAAGGCTAATGCCTTGCATTATATAAAATGATAGATCACAAAGTTTCTATTTTTAGAAGAAATTATCCTAAAATGAGTGTGAATGCATGAATGATATGAAAACTTTGAAATCATGATTTTTGGGATGTTACAAATCTAACCCCCTTAAGGTGAATCTCGCCCTCGAGATTCGGATTGGCTAGCAAATAGGTGAGGGTGGTCTTTCCGAAGGTCATCTTCTCTTTCCCATGTTGCTTCTTCTTTAGAATGATGGTTCCACTAAACTTTGCAGAATTTGATAGTCTTTGTTCGAGTAACTCTTTCTGCAGTCTCAAGAATCTTGATAGGTTTTTCCTCATAAGTGAGATCACTTTCCAATTGGACCTCCTCCAAAGGTATAGTATCCTTCAAATAAGTCTCTTCCATCTCCGGATGGCATTTCTTTAGTTGACTCACATGAAACACATTATGAATGGCAGACAATGATTCCGGAAATTCAATCTCATAAGCTACTTCTCCTTTATGACTCAGAATCTTGAATTGTCCAACGTATCTTGGGGCCAATTTTCCTTTGACTCCAAATCTATTTACTCCACGAAGTGGTGACACTCTAAGATAAGCTCTATCACCCACCTCATAGGTGACTTCTCTACGCTTAGGATATGCGTAGCTCTTCTGTCAGGACTGTGCTATCTTCAATCTGTCCTTTACTAACTTGACTTTCTCCCATAGAGAAACTCAAACGGTGCCATCTCAATACTGGCTTGATAGCTGTTGTTGTAAGAGAATTCTGCGTTAGGCAGACTTTCATCTCAACTAGCTCCATAGTCTAGGGCACATGCCCTCAACATATCCTCTAAAATATGTTGGTCCTTTCTGTCTGTCCATCAGTCTGGGGATGAAAAGCAGTACTGAATTCAAATCTCGTTCCAATGACTCATGTAGTTGCCTCCAAAAATGAGAAGTGAATTGAGTTCCCCTATCAGACACAATACTCTTGGGTACTCCATGCAGACACACAATCCTATTCATATAGATCTTGGCCAACTTAGCACTTGTATAGGTTGTCTTCACGGGTATGAAATGAGCCACTTTAGTTAGGCGATCCAATACTACCCAAATAAAATCATATCCTGACCTGGTCCTTGGCAATCTGGTGATGAAATCCATGCCAATCTTGTCCCACTTCCAATCAGGAATAGGTAGTGGTTGTAACAATCCTGCTGGTTTCTGATGTTCCGCTTTCACTCTACTACATACATCACACAAAGCAATATGTTCGGAGATGTCTTTCTTGAGATTATTCCACCAAAATCTTTCCTTCATATCCATGTACATTTTGGTGTTACCCGGATGAATGGAATATGGCGAGTTATGTGCTTCTTGCAAAATCAGTTTCCAAAGTTCCGGGTCTTGCGGAACGCAGATACGTTTTCCATACCATAAAGTACCTTGTTCTTCTTCATGGAATCCTTTGGCCTTTCCCATGCCAATCTTTTCCTTAATCTCTTTAATTTCCTTGTCCGTCTTTTGGGCTTCCCTGATTTTGTCCAACAAGGTGGGTTGAACATCCAATGACATGAGATGTCCCTCAGGCACAATCTCCAATCTGAGGTCTCTCAATTGGGCACAGATCATCTGGCAACTCTCCTTAGTAAGGCCATTCACAAATACCTTACGGGTTAGTGCATCCGCTACAACATTTGCTTTACCGGGGTGGTATTGCAAACTCAAGTCATAGTCCTTGATGAGTTCTAGCCATCTCCTTTGTCTCATGTTGATTTCTTTCTGAGTGAACACTTTTGTGATCTGTGAACACTTCACATCGCTTTCCAAAAAGATAATGTCTCCATGTTTTGAGGGCATGGAAAACAGAGGTTAACTCTAAATCATGAGTAGGATAATTCACCTCATGAGTTTTGAGTTGTCTCGAGGCATAAGCCACAACTTTCCCTTCTTGCATCAGAACTGCTCCTAATCCATGATGGGATGCATCACAATACACTTGGAAATCCTTCTTCAAGTCTGGCAGACATAGGACTGGTGCTGTCACTAGTCTCTTCTTCAATTTTTGGAAACTGAGTTCACATCCTTCAGTCCAAGCAAATTTCTTTTCTTTCTCTAGTAACTCCGTCATTGTCTTAGCTACCTTGAAGAAATTCTCAATGAATTTTCTATAGTATCCTGCCAAGCCAAGAAAACTATGGACTTATTTCACTGACTAAGGAGATTCCCATTCAGTTACAGCTGACACTTTTGCGGGATCAACTACTACACCATCTCCTGACACAATGTGTCCAAGAAATCCAACTTCATTCAACCAGAATTCACACTTGCTGAATTTGGCATACAACTTATGTTCTCTAAGATTCTCAAGTATCAAATTCAAATGTCCTTCATTCTCTTCTTTGCTCTTGGAGTAGATCAAAATGTCATCGATGAAAATGACAAAAAAAAATTCAAGAAACTCCATGAACACCTTGTTCAACATATTCATGAAGTAAGCTGGTGCATTGGTTAAACCAAATGGCATCACGGTGTACTTATACAATCCATACCTAGTTGTGAAAGTTGTCTTAGGTATGTCTTGTTCCCTTATCTTAAGCTGAAAATAACCTGACCAGAGATCAATCTTTGAGAACACACAGGCTCCTTCTAACTGATCAAACAAGTTATTGATTCTGGGCAAAGGATATTTGTTCTTGATAGTCACCTCATTGAGTGAACGATAATCTATACATAACCTTTGACTTCTATCTTTCTTTTCTACAAACAAAACTGGTGCTCCCCATGATGAAGAACTTGGTTGAATAAATCCTTTCTGCAACTGTTCTCCAAGTTGTTTCTTGAGTTCTTTCAACTCATCAACTGACATTGTGTAAGGTCTTTTTGCTATCGGTCCAGATCCTGGCAGCAAGTCAATCAGAAACTCCACATCTCTATCTGGTGGCATTCCCAGTAATTCCTCCAGAAACACATCCGGATATTCCCTCACAATTGGTACACTCTCTATGCTAACCCCCTTAAGAGAATTTAGCTTGCTCCCCTTTGATTCAAAGTTAGACTTGAATCAAATCTTTTTCTTATTCGGGGTTGTGAGTGCGACAGTACGATTGGCACAATCTAGTACTCCTTCATACTTGGTCATCCAGTCCATTCCAAAAATTACATCCAGTCCTTGGGAATCCAAGATTATCAGACTAACTGGAAACTTATGCCTTCCGAATTCTATCACTAGATCACGACATCCAAGACTTATTATCATATCTCCACCGGGAGAACTTACTTTTATTGGACACGCAATATTTTCATTTGGAAACCCATTTCTATCAACAAATGCTTTTGATATGAATGAATGTGCTGCACCATTATCAAAAAGAACAAGTGCTGGAATAGAATTGAGTTTGAACTTACCAGCCACAGCATCGGACTCCTCATAAATCTCTTCCACATTGATGTTGGAATTATGCCCTAGAGGCAATAATAAAGATGTTATTATTATAATTCTTGTTCATGATAAAGTTTATATTCCATGCTAGAATAGTGTTAAGCGGAAACTTTAATACATGTGTGGTCTATGAACAACACCGTGTCCCTAGTATGCCTCTATGGACTAGCTCATTGATTAATGATGGTTAAGGTTTCCTAACCATAGACATGAGTTGTCGATTAATAATGAGATCATATCATTGGGAGAATGATATGATGGACATACCCAAACTAAGCGAAGCAATTAGATCGTGTCATCGTGTTCATCTTTGCGAAGCTTTTCTTATGTCAAATATTGTATTCCTTAGACCATGAGATAATACAACTCCCTGGTATCGTAAGAAAGCTTTGAAGTCATCAAACATCATCCTATGAGAGGGTGATCATAAAGGTGTCTCTCAGGTGATCGGAAAGTACCTGTTGGGTTATATGTATCGAGATGGGATTTGTCCCTCCCAAGTCGGAGAGATATACTTCGGGCCCACTCGGTAATCGATATCAACACCGCTTGCAAGCATGTGGTTAAGGAGTTAATCACAAAGTGATATCGGATTACGGAACGAGTAAAGTACTTCTTTGTGAACGAGATTGAACTAGGTATGACGCATGCAAGCGATCAAATCTCGGGCAAGTAAAATATCGCGAGACGAAGGGAATATATATATATGGGATTGAATGAATCTTGGCATCGTGGTTCATCCGATATGATCATCGATGAATGTGTGGGAGTCAATATGCGTTTCCAGACCCCGCTATTGATTATTGATAGAAGATCATGTCTGCATGTTCTCGAACCCGAAGGGTCACACACTTAACGTGTCTCGACGCTAGGATAGATTGGATAATTGGTTTATGAGTTTTTTGTTCGGAGTCTCGGATGGGATCCGGGACATCACGAGAGGTTACAGAATGGTCCGGAGAATAAGATTCATATAAGGCAATGCAGTTTTTGGAGTTCGGAATTGTTTCGGGTTAATCGGTATTATACCAGAAGCTTCTAGAACCTTCCGGAGGGGGACCAACGTGGCCCCACCAGCCGGGAGGGGGCATGTGACTATGAGGGAGTGCCATGGCCTCATTGGGCCAGGGGCACAACGCCCCATAGGGCCCAGCCGGCCAAACAAGGGGAAACCCTAATTGGAGCTTCTAGAAGGAGGGGGGGAAACTTGCCCCCCACTCTTCCCTCCTTGGCCGCCGGCCTAGGCTTGGGGGAGGGGCTAGGGTTGCCGCCCACCCCTCTATATAAAGAGGGATGGGGGCGCACCACCCCCCACACACCTTCCCCTCAAGCCTAGCCGCCCTGCTGCCCTCCTCTCTCCCTCCCGACTGCGTGTAGGCGAAGCCCTGCTGCAGAAACTCTCCACCACTTGCACCGCGCCGTCGCGTTGTAGATCCAATCCGTCTCTCCACCATACTTGCTGGACCAAGGAAGGAGGATACTTCGAGGTGCCACACGTGTGCATCTCTCGGAGGCATCGCCACTTGCGGTGTTAGATCGGAGCGGATCGCGAGGAGGAGAAGCGAGTACGACTACATCACCCACGTTCCGTTTAACGTTGTCAGCAATCTTCAAGGGTATGAAGATCTCATCTAATCTCTCTCGTTGTTTGCATCTCCTAGATTAGATCTTGGTTTTCTCGTTCGCATCCATAGAAATTTTTTGATTTACTATGCTGCGAAACCCTTCAATTGATGTGGTTCACTTGTCCCTTCTGGAAAGGGTTAGGCTTGGTGGTTCCTTCAACTTTCTTCTCTGGGCACTCATTTGCATAATTCCCCATCTTCTTACACTTGAAACATTCAACCTGACTGATATCTCTCTTTGCAGGCTGACTACCACTTCCACTTCCACCTCCACTGTGGTGACTCTTGTGTCCACTCTTGTGGTTCTTGTATTTGTCATTGTCATGACTGCGGTGATGCTTGTTGTCATGATGGCGGTTGTGGCTGTGGTGGTTGTTGTACTTTCCATGTTTGTGGGATCCAGAACTTCCACTATCATCATGACGGGAATGCTTGTGAGACGATCCCGAGCTGTGCTTGTCAAAGTTGTGCTTCCTCTTTCTACTTTCAACCTGTTTTATCTTGTTCTCCAAGATGGTAGCCTTGTCACAAAGTGATTCGTAGGTTGGGACATAGGCAACAGATAGCTGCAGATTCAGTTCATCGTTCAGTCCTTCGAGGAATTTCTCCTTCCTCTTAGCATCAGTATCAACTTCATCCGGTGCATAACGCGCCAGATTGTTGAACTCCTCAATATATTCAGCCACGCTGCGGTGACGATGTTTCAGGTTATGGAACTCCTTCTTCAAATTCATCACCCCGGATGAGATGTGAGATGTGCGGAAACCATCCTCAAAGATAGCCCAAGTTACATCCTCAATGGGAGTGGTGCTCTGAAAGTTATCCCACCAAGTTGCTGCTGGTCCTTCCAACAGATGCGCTACAAACCTGACCTTCTCCTCGTTGGTGCAGCCGACAGTTACCAAATCCTTGTTCACTGAACGTAGCCAATCATTGGCCACCATTGGATCCTTGGTTCCTGAGAACTTTGCAGGCCTCAGTCTTAGGAATCTGGTGAGCATGTCAAATCCTGGTGGATTGTTCGGGTTGTTGTTGTTGTTATTGTTGTTATTCTGATTCTGCATAAAAGTGGTCATCATCTGCATAAGTTATGCCTGTGTTGTCATCAACTGCTGCATCTCGGGAGTGACATTGTTGTTGTTTGGGTTGGGGTTGGGACGTCGAGGAGGCATCTGTGGTTTTCATAAGGATAAGAATGAGATACCCATAGATGATTATTATGCACAATACATCACATAGACAATCACAATAACCAAACATCAAAATAACATAGAGTTTAAACGACATAAACAACAAGTTTGGAAAAGCAAACACACCATAGCAATCCACCCACATGTTGGATGGTCATTGCGACTCAATAATCAAAAGTACGGTAGATGAAAGTTAAATGAGTAGCCAACACTACTCCTCTGCATCAATCTCCACATCAACAAGGGTAAGACATACATTCTCCATAGAGGTGTTGTATTCCTCAACATTGGTAGTCAAGGCCTCTATCTTGGCCCTAAGAGCCCTCTTCTGTGAGCGAAGCCTCTCGATCACTCCCTGCTGATGCTCGAGCTCGAAGTCCTTGGCCTCCAGCTCTTCCTTCATCTCCCGGATCTTCTTGTTCCGGTCTTGGACTCTCTTCTCCTGGCTCTTGAATTTCTTGTCATGGCTTTAAAACTTGGCCTCCATTTCCTTGATTATCTCGTCTTGCTCCGTGAAGAGCTTGTCCTTCTCTCGGAGCTGAACCTGGAGCTCGTCATTGCTAAGCATGACGTTGGTCCTATCAGTATCTAGGTGCCTAATAAGACCCTCTAGGTCCAGGAGCTATAGACGAATCGGCTCCATCGTCTCTCTGGGAGCATCCTCGTACTCAATAGCCTCACCTCCTCGTTGCATCTACCGAAGGGGTGAAAGTAAAGACCTCTAAGGTCTCTGGAGTGTCTCCCTACGAGGCGCCCAAGTAACTCCTGCATGACTACATCTAGTCCTTTCTCCTTGTCGTCATGCATCAGCTTGAAAGTGATGGTCTCCGTGGTTGGCTCTGCCTGGCGTCCGGGCTGAGTGACTCTGAAGCCCCAAAGGTCCTTCCTCTCAAACTTGGTGAGGGGAAGCGTCATGATGCTAGGAAGTGGAAGGTTGAGCACGCTAGTGAGCTCAATGAGACGAGTGCCTAAACAAGTTCCCTTGAACTCCTCAGCCGTGTTGATAATAACATTAGGCATCTATTTTTATAAGATAGAGAAAAGTTAGAGTCAACATCAATAGGGAAAATCACAAGATAAAATATCACAAGCATATCTTTTGCAATAAACACACAAGTCATGGCATACACAAATCCATTAAAAGCATCAAAGGTTCAACATACCTTAGACAATTTTTTGGAAATGAGACGATAAGTGTGGTGGTCCAACTAACGAAGTATCACAATCCCCACTCACTTGCCAAGTTGGCTATCAGGGAATCCCTAGAGGCAATCTGTCGATCTTGATCACATGACTCCACTTATAAGTCTATGATGTCTTCTCTTAAACGTTGGTTGGTAGCCTCTAACTCTTGGGTATGCTTCTTTTCTTCCCTGAGGTCATTTTGGGTGTTGAGCATTCTACACTTGAGTCTATCACCAAGCTCCTTGATGGCATTCCAAGCTGCATTTCTTGCAGAGTCAAAGAATGTTGTGTGCATTTCTGAGTTAGTGAACATGCAGAATCCTGACTCCTTATGGTTGTCTTCCTTGTTTTTGTACAAGTGAAGTTGCACCCACCAATACTCTACTCCTCCATCCATCACGGGGAATCCTTTGTACACAGCTGCACCATGTATCCCCATGGTAACCATGAGGTTCTTGAGGGACTTGGGGAATTCAGTCTCACATTCCAAGGTCATGGTCATGAGGGGTCCCTTCCTCACGGCTTCGTTGATGGAGTTCATCTACAAATAGAGATGAGAAAGACAATTAGAAAAGTTTACGAGAAGAAAAAGACAAGCGTGGAAATTGTTGAAAATTTTTCCTTAGTGGTTTCTAATCAAATCCTAGGGTCATAATCCTACAGGAAACACAGTGCTCTGATCCCATCTGTAAGATCCCGCCTTTATAAAGGTAAAGATCCCTGTGATTGCAATGCTAGTCCCTAGATAAATTGCTAGCATCCACAGTTTAAGATGAAGTACACAGAAACAAAGGTCGTTATTACATCGTCATTCTAGAGATAACATAGTATTTTACAACTCCATAGCCATAGGCTAGTACAAGATTTTAACTTAACAATATAAAAATAGAAGTCTTCTTCTTCATGTGCCACATGCAAGCATGTTGAGTGTAGACTCATAACCCCTAATCCTCATCAGAGTAACCTACAACATCACAAGTTACAGCCACAGTGGGTCAATACATTGGAATAGTATTGGCAAGTGATACCTTAGTAGAATATTAGCATCTAGTTACTACATGAATTTGGCTAAGTGTAGCTTAGGCTTGCTTTTCTCGAAATAGATTTTTTACCTATCAGTTGAAAACACTAAGTTTTTGTTTGGCAAAAACTTTCCCAAGGAACCACCAATAGAAATTGGTGAAACTTCACCCTTGTTCAACCACAAGTTTTAACTTAGAAAATTGAGATGAGGATATTCTTGATAGCTTCCATGTCTTGATGCTCAAGTTGTCCATTACCGGGGACACAGCTAAGTACTTAGTTTCTTCCTTCTACAGAGGTGGTGCACTTTCCCCACAAGACTTGGTTTCACCAAGTCAGGACCTTCTAGAAGCCTTCCCTTAGACCAGAATGGACGCGCTCAAAACCTATCAATCCCCTACCACCAACTGTCCATTTGGCTAAGTTATTGCAACCTATATGATCCAGGCAGAGCCCATAATGCCATGTGGCTGCACTAGAAGCTTCTTAACATTTGGCATCTCAAATACCTTTGTTACTGGGTGGCAATCCACAAGTGAGATACACAAGGTAAACCATAGAAATGGGCCTTGTGTAACCACTCAACCAAAAACCACCAAGCAATTACCATTACACCCAGGTGTTTCATTCACATAGTTGTTTTATTAAGCAAAAACATAAGTCAAAGACTTAGTAATATTTTTACATATCATGTATATATTCCATCCTTGGTTGCTACTAGCTAGGCTAAGCATGGCAATAACAAGTATCTTAACTTAGAGAAAATTCTAACAATTCTAGAACTACTAGGATTTCCCAAGCATAGCATATAGATACTTAGCAAAAATATTCATGCAAGCCCTATACAAAATATTTCTAATGCATAGTCAAAATATTGGGACAAAAATATGAAGCACCACTTTCCTTGGTAGTTGGGGGAGTAGCAACAATCCTCACAATCACAATCACCACTAGCACCAAAATCTACACATAAAATGATAGCACCAAATTCACATATCAAAATAAACAAGCAAAAATATATGAATGCATGCAAATGCAATGTGATGATTTTCTACCAAACAAGAAAAGTGGAACAGTAATGAATTATAAACAAAACAATTATACACTAAATAAAATCAATTTGGCCCTTAAAACATTTTCTATATAATTTTTATACACAAAATAAGCTTACAAATGTCTCTGCAAAAACAACTAAGTTTACAGAAGCAATTTATTAAACAAAGTGTATGGTTGGATATAATTCTTTCTCCTGATTCTAATGATATAAAATTTACAAAATTTGAACGTGTGGATCAAAAGTTATGAATTATGCAAGTTTGAACATCTAATAGATCTAATCCAGATTTTTAAATCAAACTACAGCCACGCAGCGCTATCTAATTGGTCGATACCGATTGGTGCAGATCAGGCTTTCTGGATCATTGGATTAAAATGCATCGCACGGCTCAGATCTAACTTAACTCTTTGCTTAAGTGATCTATTCCTACACGCCCGATCTAGATCTAACGGCCCACATCAAACGAACCAAAAACCAGCTACAAGCGGCCATGGCTAGTGGCAACGCAGTCGACGGTGATCTTGATGTCAAGGCGGTATAGGAAGCGAGAAGGGCAGTGGGGTAGCTCACTGAGTTCGTGTGACGATGCTGATGCTCAAGGTGGTCTTCGTTGGCGGAGGGCGCTCGGAGTCGTCAGGGATTGCTCGCCGGAGTTCGTGAAGGCGTCGGGCACGGCTGTTGTCACATCCCAAGATTTTCCAAATCTTGTAATGTGAAAAATAAAGGAATAAAATAAAACTTTGTTTGATTTTTAGGGCCAGAAGAAACTTTTTGAATTCAATTGGAACCTCAAACCAATTTGGATTAAATAAAATCCTAAAGGGATTTAAAAAGATAAAACATTTATTGAAGGAAAATAAAAATATTTAAAATTACTATTTTGGATCTTCTAAATAAAAGGATTTGGTTTTCAAATGAAAAAGAAGTTTTATTAATAAAGATTATTTTATAGAGCCAAATTAAACCTTGGCCAAGTTTTTTTAAATAAAACATTTTGTTTTAATAAAAATAGTAAAGGCTGATTTAAATAAATTAATAAGGATTTATTATCCAAGTTTTACTAATAAAGGTTTTACTATTTCCAAAACATCAAAACTTATTTATTTATTCAAAATAAGTTTTTCAAATATTTTATTTTCTCAAACAAAACCTACTGATTTGGTTTTGAAAATAATTAGATTTCAAAAGAGTTTTTTTTAAATAAAACAAAACCCATTTGATTTAATAACAATGGTCTGTTTATTTAAATAATAATGGACCTAAAATAAAAAAATTATTATTTTGGATTTGGAATTTTGATTTTTATTGCTGAACAGAACCAAATTCTAAGTTACAAAGTTTGGTGATTGTTTGAATTGATTTGAACGTTGTTTGGTTGTTTGAATTTCAAAACAGAATTTGGAAATAGAAAAAGAAAAAGGTTTTAGGAAGAAAAAAATGGAATTTGGACTCAGCCCAGCCAACCAAGCCCAAGAAGCCCAACAAACCAGCCCAGTCCCCTCCCCAAAGAAAAACGCAGACTTTTTCGTTTCGACCCGCAAGAGAATGAATGGTGGACCCTCCCCTTACTCCTTTTCCCGCTGACCCGCCGACCCCACTTTTCCTAGCTCACCTTCTTCCTCGCGACGACCACGCCGGCCGTTTCTGCCAGTGATTCCGCAGCTTCAATTCACGAGTAATGGCTGCATTAATCTCGCCCCTGACCGTGCGTACATAAGCGCCTCTCCTCCCCCTGTCATTCCCCTCACACGCCCCTCTCTCTCTGCCCCGAGGCTGCCTCAATTTGGCTTGGCACTCCCTCTGTTCCGACGAACAACCACGGCAAATTCCAGTGACTCAGCGCCGCCCCTTGCCTCATTGACCATGCACCCATACTCCCCACCTCCTGGCGCGTCTGTCCGTTCCCCTCGTTCAACTGCGGGCGCCCTAGAGCATCACCTTCGAGCCGTCTGTCTCGTCTCCGTCGAGCTCCTCCGGTAAGTCCAGACCGCCCCAAGCTTTTTCTTCACGCACGCGTATTCTCCGTGATCTCCTGCATCTGACCACACCCTCTGTTTGCCCCCTCGTGATCGACAGCATCGCCTTCGACCGCGAACAGAATCATCCGTCGCCAGACCCTACTCCGGCGAGCAATCCACCGCAACCCTGAGCGCCCTCGTCAAACGAATCACACGTTGAGCTTCCCCAGCCTTCTGCGATCTCGGTGAGCACCCTCCCATCCTCCCTCGCTTCCTATTTCACCAGCGCCGCCGCCGTCTAACCTCGCCGCCGCCAGCGACCGTCGCTGCGCCGCCAAAGTTTGGTCAATGCGATAATAGCCGTAAGATCTGGATCGAACGAACTAGATAGATCCACTTAACAGCGCATGGGTACGCTTTCTGGACCGTGCGATCTATTTAGATCCAACACGCCGCAGAGCCGATCCGGCCGAACCGGTACCGTCCAATTAGAACGTGACGCGTGGCCAGTTTTGTTTAAAACAGAATTTGAAAAACAGATTTGAGTTGCAATTTGAAAACCCTGTAACTTTTGATCCACACGTCCAAAATTTGCAAATTTGATATCATTGGAATCAGTGGAACAAACCCTAGCCAACCATGACATTAGTTTAGTAAATAGTAACTGTTAGATTTTTTGGTTTTGCAGAAAGATTTGTATGCTTGTTTAGATTAGAAAAATGATTCAAAAATGTTTTTGAGTTTGAAACCTTGGCAAATTAGTTTGTTGTGAACTTAATGACGCTAGGAACCAACCCCTGGTTTTGAAAATGATTTTGGTGAAGTTTAGGATGGAAAACTTGATTTAGCCATTTCTAGCCAAATAAAAATAATGGTTTTGTTATGAAAATGTTTTTGGAGTAAAAACTTTGGGAAAATGTTTTGGATCAAACCCACTGACCTAAACACCAAGTTTTGGGAAACAACAACTTATTTGGTGAAACCACTTAAAGATTGTTGCTTTGATAAAAATGTTTTTCACCACATAAAATGATGATTGGATTATAAAATGATTTGTAGACAAAACCCTTTTGCAAATGACTTTGCCATTTTGGTAAATGACCACTTTGGACCTTGCAAAGTTTAGAAGCCTAGGGGAGAACATCTTTGCAAATAGAACCATCCCTTGCATGCTTACATGCATGACTTAGATCCCATTGTTTTATGTATGTGAAATTGTTTGATTGATTATTGGTTCGGAATGCTAGTTGATTTTGTGTTTGCTTGATTGACTTGTTGTGAAGTTAGAGAAGTGTGAGACTAGCAAGAACAAGGAGTGAACCAACATTCCCTACCAAAAGAAAGGCAAGTTACACTATCATCTAAAGTCCTATTATTTTCATTATACTTAGTGGATTTTGAAACATGCATGAAAAGAATTTCTATACTTATGCTATGCTAAATCCTAATAGGATTCCCTATACATTCCTTAGTGAAAACAATGTAGTTGCTACATGCTTAGCCATGTTGTTCTGAAAAGAGATACATGTTGAGATTTTATGAAGTTGAGAAAAGGACTTGTGATTTTATATAATAAAACAAGGACTCAATGAACCATCTGGGTGGCCAAGATTACTTTAAGTTTTGGAGAAGGTGGCAACAAAAGGAACCATGTCTATGGAAATCTCTTTGTGTTGTGCTCCAAAGGAAACCACCCAGGAAACTTAGAGATTGAACATGTTTCTCCATTTGTGGCTTTCGTGTGCAACCACATGCTATTATGGCTCTGGCTTAGTCAACTACATTGGGAAGACCCATGCATTGTCTTCAGTTAACTGGACATGGGGACCTGGAATCCTACATGGGTGCTGAAGGCAAGCTAGCAATGGTGTATGGGAGGACCCTTTGGAAAGACTTCGTCACATTCTCAATCTGCCAGTACTCCATCTTGGTGAGCACTAATCCAGTGGCCACTGGTGGCACAATGATGGGATTGTGACATGTGGGTAAAGTGTGCAACTTCTGCAGAAGATAATAAAATCTAAGTACTTAGCCGTGTCCCCGGTTATGGACAATACTGAGCAACTAAAGTTTGAAGCTATGGGAGATCTCGACATTCCAATTTCTAAAACAAAAACTTGATGCACTTGGGGGTACCAAGGGGCTCAAGGTATTTTGATAAAACTTGATGCACTTGGGGTTACCAAGGAGCTCAAGAGATTTGATAAAACTTGATGCACTTGGGGTTACCAAGGTGCTCAAGAGATTTTGTTGAAAACTTGAACACTTGGGGTTACCAAGGTGTGCAAGGAGATTTTGTTAACAACTTAAACACTTGGGCTTTGCCAAGGGATTTTCAAAGATTTGATCAAAGTTTTAAAAACCATTTTGAAGAGATAGGATAAAATATTGCTTTATGCAAATGAGCCCTAAAACTCTACTTAGCCAAATAGGCATGTAGTGATAGGATCCACTTATATTCAACTTAGTAGTGAAACTTACCAATACAATTCAAATGTATTGACCCTTGTGGCTGTAACTTGTAATGTTGTAGGTTTGATTGATTTTGAGTGAAGTTTGATTGATTAGGATTACAAAGTCTACAACCAACATGTCTGCCTGTGGCACTTTGAAGATGAAGGACCCCATGCTTATAGTTATTCCGCTGCAATGTAATGTAATAGCCAAATGAGCTATGTACAGATGTAATAAAATTATGTTATTCCTGGTTATAAAGTTATATTATGACCTTTGTTTCTTGATATTACATCTAAACTGTGGATGCTAGCTATTGATCCAGGGACTAGCATTGTAAACACAGGGGACACCACCTTATATGTTAATAAAGGTTGGGACACTCCCTCTACAGATGGTATCAGAGCATTGTGTTGCCTGTAGGATTTGTAAACCTAGGATTGGACAAAAACCCTTAGAAAATAGGAGTTGTATTTGTTCCAAAAACTTATTTAAAAACAAACTTGTAAACTCTTTCCTCCACCATTTTAATTTTGATTCTACATCTCTTCTATCTCAACTTGATGGAAAAACCTACCCCATGACCAAAGACTACACCATGTGCAAATGACTTCTTCAACTTCTTCAACTCTAATGACTTCAACTTCTTCAACTCTAATGACTTCAACTTCCTCAACTCTAATGACTTCAACATCTTCAGCATGTTCACCAAGGACTTCCAACTTGGATATCACTAAGGACTACATGTGAGACAAGGAAATCTTGCTCAAGATTTAGAGACTGAGGGAATGCAAAAGTTAGAAGGAGTTCACTTCACTAGAAATTAAGGTAACCAAGAGTTTCCCAAGGAAACCATGATCTCATGTAAAGAAGAATCAACCAAGAATGATGGAAAGATCACAAGTGAACCCTATAGATGGACTACCATATTTTAGTTAAGTCAAACCACACCAACCTATGTGGTGTAACAAAAATATTTTGTTGCCTAAGTGTGTGCTTGAACTTTGTGTTTGAGTGAAATGTTTTGTTTATGATTTCATGCACATTGCTTGTGTGAATTGTGATGTGTGTGATTAGAAGTGATTCCTTAGAAAAATCTCTTGCCTATTCTAATCTTCCTTCAACCCAAACAGATGACCACTCCAAGATACTCCAACATCAAGGTTGATGACACCAACACCAACCAAGAGGACAGCATGAAAGAGCTCATAGCAAGTCAACACCAGTTGAACCAAGTGACAGCTCAGTTCATAGCTAACACTAGTGGAGAAGATCCAACACTACAAGGATTTTTGGAAACTCAAGGTCAACTGATGCTCAAAGTGACTGATCAAATGATAAAAATGGAAGAAAACTATTCCAAGAAAGTTTATGACAACAAGGATGACAAAAATGTTATTCTAGATGGAGCCCCAGCTTGCATTATTTGTGGAGACAAGGATCATACTTCTAGGGAGCATGGAGATCAATGCCCCAACTGTGAAGAGAAACATCCTGTTGGACAATGTCCCACCTCTCAAGCTACTTGCTACCTATGTGAAGGAAACAACCATGTCCCTATCCAATGCCCCATTTACTCCATTGTGGAACAAAGGAAACAAGAAGGATCCAAGTCTACCAAGAAGGTTGATGACAAAGGAAAAGGACCACTTATACCTCCAAACAAAACAACCCAATTCAAAGGACAAAAGAAACCCAAGAAGCAAAAGAAGGACAAGAGCCATGTGCAATGTCATAAATGTAAGGAAATGGGACACTATTCCGGTGAATGCCCAGAGAACCCGAAGAATAAGGAAATTGGCCAAGTGGTGTGCAACAACTGCAAAGAGCTAGGCCATTATGTAGCAACTTGTCCACAAGAACCACATAAAGAACTCAAAGATATCCACTGTTTCAACTGCAAGAACCCAGGACATTACGCAAGCAACTGTCCAGAAAAGATGAAGAACAAGTTGAACAAGCCTATGGAGAAACTCAACCTTGGCCCATGAGTCAAGTATGGAAACAAAGGATGCAATGCAAATGTTTGCCTAGAGAAGCCTTTCCAGGATCCCAAGAAGGACAATATGTAATTTTTGTTTGAAAGTTTTAAGGGTGGTAGTGCCCTAGTTGTTTTGAGCCTACTTGTAACCCTAGCCTTCCCAAATCTCAGGACGAGATTTATTTTAAGGGTGGTAGCCTGTCACATCCCAAGATTTTCCAAATCTTGTAATGTGAAAAATAAAGGAATAAAATAAAACTTTGATTGATTTTCAGGGCCAGAAGAAACTTTTTGAATTCAATTGGAACCTCAAACCAATTTGGATTAAATAAAATCCTAAAGGGATTTAAAAAGATAAAACATTTATTGAAGGAAAATAAAAATATTTAAAATTACTATTTTGGATCTTCTAAATAAAAGGATTTGGTTTTCAAATGAAAAAGAAGTTTTATTAATAAAGATTATTTTATAGAGCCAAATTAAACCTTGGCCAAGTTTTTTTAAATAAAACATTTTGTTTTAATAAAAATAGTAAAGGCTGATTTAAATAAATTAATAAGGATTTATTATCCAAGTTTTACTAATAAAGGTTTTACTATTTCCCAAACATCAAAAATTATTTATTTATTCAAAATAAGTTTTTCAAATATTTTATTTTCTCAAACAAAACCTACTGATTTGGTTTTGAAAATAATTAGATTTCAAAAGAGTTTTTTTAAATAAAACAAAACCCATTTGATTTAATAACAATGGTCTGTTTATTTAAATAATAATGGACCTAAAATAAAAAAATTATTATTTTGGATTTGGAATTTTGGTTTTTATTGCTGAACAGAACCAAATTCTAAGTTACAAAGTTTGGTGATTGTTTGAATTGATTTGAATGTTGTTTGGTTATTTGAATTCCAAAATAGAATTTGGAAATAGAAAAAGAAAAAGGTTCAGGAAGAAAAAAATGGAATTTGGACTCAGCCCAGCCAGCCAAGCCCAAGAAGCCCAACAAACCAGCCCAGTCCCCTCCTCGAAGAAAAACGCTTCGCACTCGTTTTCTGACCCGTGCAGAGAATGACTGGTGGACCCTCCCCTTACTCCTTTTCCCGCTGACCCGCCGACCCCACTTTTCCCAGCTCACCTTCTTCCTCGCGAGGACCTCGCCGGCCGTTTCTGCCAGTGATTCCGCGGCTTCAATTCACGAGTAATGGCCGCGTTAATCTCGCCCCTGACCATGCGTACATAAGCGCCTCTCCTCCCTCTGTCATTCCCCTGACACGCCCCTCTCTCTCTGCCCCGAGGCTGCCTCAATTTGGCTTGGCACTCCCTCTGTTCCGACGAACAACCACGGCAAATTCCGGTGACTCAGCGCTGCCCCTTGCCTCATTGACCACGCACCCATACTCCCCACCTCCTGGCGCGTCTGTCCGTGCCCCTCGTTCAACTGCGGGCGCCCCAGAGCATCACCTTCGACAAGCTCTGACCTCGCCGCCGTCTGTCTCGTCTCCGTCGAGCTCCTCCGGTAAGTCCAGACCGCCCCAAGCTTTTTCCTTCACGCACGCGTCTTCTCCGTGATCTCCTGCATCTGACCACACCCTCTGTTTGCCCCCTCGTGATCGACAGCATCGCCATCGACCGCGAACAGAATCATCCGTTGCCAGACCCAACTCCGGTGAGCAATCCACCGCAACCCTGAGCGCCCCTCGTCAAACGAATCACACGTTGAGCTTCCCCAGCCTTCTGCGATCTCGGTGAGCACCCTCCCATCCTCCCTCGCTTCCTATTTCACCAGCGCTGCCGCCGTCTAACCTCGCCACCGCCAGCGACCGTCGCTGCGCCGCCAAAGTTTGGTCAATGCGATAATAGCCGTAAGATCTGGATCGAACGAACTAGATAGATCCACTTAACAGCGAATGGGTACGCTTTCTGGACCGTGCGATCTATTTAGATCCAACGCACCGCAGAGCCGATTCGGCCGAACCGGTACCGTCCAATTAGAACGTGACCCGTGGCCAGTTTTGTTTAAAACAGAATTTGAAAAACAGATTTGAGTTGCAATTTGAAAACCCTGTAACTTTTGATCCACACGTCCAAAATTTGCAAATTTGATATCATTGGAATCAGTGGAACAAACCCTAGCCAACCATGACATTAGTTTAGTAAATAGTAACTGTTAGATTGTTTGGTTTTGCAGAAAGATTTGTATGCTTGTTTAGATTAGAAAAATGATTCAAAAATGTTTTTGAGTTTGAAACCTTGGCAAATTAGTTTGTTGTGAACTTACTGACCCTAGGAACCAACCCCTGGTTTTGAAAATGATTTTGGTGAAGTTTAGGATGGAAAACTTGATTTAGCCATTTCTAGCCAAATAAAAATAATGGTTTTGTTATGAAAATAATTTTGGAGTAAAAACTTTGGGAAAATGTTTTGGATCAAACCCACTGACCTAAACACCAAGTTTTGGGAAACAACAACTTATTTGGTGAAACCACTTAAAGATTGTTGCTTTGATAAAAATGTTTTTCACCACATAAAATGATGATTGGATTATAAAATGATTTGTAGACAAAACCTTTTTGCAAATGACTTTGACATTTTGGTAAATGACCACTTTGGACCTTGCAAAGTTTAGAAGCCTAGGGGAGAACATCTTTGCAAGTAGAACCATCCCTTGCATGCTTACATGCATGACTTAGATCCCATTGTTTTATGTATGTGAAATTGTTTGATTGATTATTGGTTTGGAATGCTAGTTGATTTTGTGTTTGCTTGATTGACTTGTAGTGAAGTTAGAGAAGTGTGAGACTAGCAAGAACAAGGAGTGAACCAACATTCCCTACCAAAAGAAAGGCAAGTTACACTATCATCTAAAGTCCTATTATTTTCATTATACTTAGTGGATTTTAAACATGCATGAAAAGAATTTCTATACTTATGCTATGCTAAATCCTAATAGGATTCCCTATACATTCCTTAGTGAAAACAATGTAGTTGCTACATGCTTATCCATGTTGTTCTGAAAAGAGATACATGTTGAGATTTTATGAAGTTGAGAAAAGGACTTGTGATTTTATATAATAAAACAAGGACTCAATGAACCATCTGGGTGGCCAAGATTACTTTAAGTTTTGGAGAAGGTGGCAACAAAAGGAACCATGTCTATGGAAATCTCTTTGTGTTGTGCTCCAAAGGAAACCACCCAGGAAACTTAGAGATTGAACATGTTTCTCCATTTGTGGCTTTCGTGTGCAACCACATGCTATTATGGCTCTGGCTTAGTCAACTACATTGGGAAGACCCATGCATTGTCTTGATTAATCGGACATGGGGACCTGGAATCCTACATGGGTGCTGAAGGCAAGCTAGCAATGGTGTATGGGAGGACCCTTTGGAAAGACTTCGTCACATTCTCAATCTGCCAGTACTCCATCTTGGCGAGCACTAATCCAGTGGCCACTGGTGGCATAAATATGGGATTGTGACATGTGGGTAAAGTGTGCAACTTCTGCAGAAGATAATAAAATCTAAGTACTTAGCCGTGTCCCCGGTTATGGACAATACTGAGCAACTAAAGTTTGAAGCTATGGGAGATCTCGACATTCCAATTTCTAAAACAAAAACTTGATGCACTTGGGGGTACCAAGGGGCTCAAGGGATTTTGATAAAACTTGATGCACTTGGGGTTACCAAGGAGCTCAAGAGATTTGATAAAACTTGATGCACTTGGGGTTACCAAGGTGCTCAAGAGATTTTGTTGAAAACTTGAACACTTGGGGTTACCAAGGTGTGCAAGGAGATTTTGTTAACAACTTAAACACTTGGGCTTTGCCAAGGGATTTTCAAAGATTTGATCAAAGTTTTAAAAACCATTTTGAAGAGATAGGATAAAATATTGCTTTATGCAAATGAGCCCTAAAACTCTACTTAGCCAAATAGGCATGTAGTGATAGGATCCACTTATATTCAACTTAGTAGTGAAACTTACCAATACAATTCAAATGTATTGACCCTTGTGGCTGTAACTTGTAATGTTGTAGGTTTGATTGATTTTGAGTGAAGTGTGATTGATTAGGATTACAAAGTCTACAACCAACATGTCTGCCTGTGGCACTTTGAAGATGAAGGACCCCATGCTTATAGTTATTCCGCTGCAATGTAATGTAATAGCCAAATGAGCTATGTACAGATGTAATAAAATTATGTTATTCCTGGTTATAAAGTTATATTATGACCTTTGTTTCTTGATATTACATCTAAACTGTGGATGCTAGCTATTGATCCAGGGACTAGCATTGTAAACACAAGGGACACCACCTTATATGTTAATAAAGGTTGGGACACTCCCTCTACAGCTGTTCGTCGTTGTTGGCCAGGATGCAGATCACGCCAGGGGAAAACAAGCAGTGCGTCAGATGCGTAAGGCGATGCAGGTCACGTGAGTATCAAAGAGAGGGCAAGGCGTGTTCAGAACTAACCAGGAAAGCTCGCCGGAGTTGAGTTCTTCGTAGGGCTCGCGCAGTCGTTGATGTTGGCGACGTTCTGGGTTGTCCTAGCACACAACAGAGGTGTTAAACGACGCGCAAGGATGTAGTGAACAAGCTAGCAAGATCAGGAGGCAAGGGGCGGAGTGGGCTCACCGGAATTCGCCGCTGGAGGTCATCGGTACTGTGTGGTTCGAGCTCAAATACGAGCAGCCTAGTGGCGGAGCGAGCGAGTGAAGTGAGGGGAAAGGTGCGGGGTGGGGAGGGGTTTTTGTAGCCGGAGCAGGGGAAAAAATCACGCGGCCAATCAATGGGATTTACGTCGGGTTTATTCGCGGCGTCACTGCAGAGAGGTAACGGCGGAGCGGCATATGCGCGCGAGGATTCGGGGGAGACGACGATGACATGGAGAGGGCCCAGGGTCAGTGGTTGCGGGGTACGTTTCGCGCAGTTGAGAGAGGGGGTAGAGGAGGACTGGCCCGGGTGGGCTGGTTCTGTTATTGGGCCGAAAGGGTAGCGCCGGCCTGTTTCTATTTCTTTTATCTTATTCCTTTTCTGATTTGATTTTCTGGAATCAATTTCAAATGGTTTTCAAATGGGTTTGAATTCAAACTTGTTCTGAATTTTTGTAAAGTAGAACTTGCACCTTTTTGGCTACAGAAAAAAGTTGCTCACTCAAAATACTTTGGCCCATTGGGTTTTAAATTAAACAATGCCTTTATCACTTATTTAATAAGGGCATATGCTTGGTTTTTAAATTCATATTTTGTTTTGAAAGCTTTGTCCATGCTTTAGAAAATATCAATCAATCTTAGGGTCAAGTCTCTACTGATCAAAACAAGCATTTCCTTCTTATGAGGTAGCAATAAGGCTAATGTCTTGCTTTATATATAATGATAGATCACAAAGTTTCTGTTTTTAGAAGAAATGATCCTAAAATGAGCGTGAATGCATGAATGATATGCAAACTTTGAAATCATGATTTTTGGGATGTTACACGACACATTCATGATAGAATCAACACAAAACCATTAATCAATCTAACATAGTAATCTCAATATCCATCGGATCACCGCAAACACAACATGCATGATTACAAATAGATTAGATCTTGATCATAAACGGAGCTCACAAGATCTAGACATGAAAGCACAAGGAGGAGATACAACCATCTAGATACTACATGGAACTGTAGTCCAAGTTGGAACTACTCACGCTTCATACCGGAGGCTGGCATGATGAAGAAGAAGGCCTCCGGGATGATCTCCCCTCCGGCAGGGTGCCGGGAAGAGCTTCAGATCGCCCCCGATCTAGGAACGATGGTGGCAGTGGCTACAGACGGTTTCGTGGAATATTGATCGGGTGTTTAGGGTTTCTGCATCAGGGAGACTTTATAGGCGAAGAGGCGAGCCAGGGGCCACCAGGGCAGTTGCACCCCCTCAAGGCGCGGGGTGGGCCCACCCGCGCGGCCAGGGGGTGTGGCCCCCTGGTGAGCCTCCTCTGTCTTGTATTCTGGCTTCGTGTTGCCCACGGTAAAATATTGACTTTGGCTTTTGTCCCTTCCAATTCCGAGAATATTGATTTTCTGCCTTTCTGGAACTAAAAACAGAATAAAACAGGCAACTGGAACTGTGGCAACTTGTTAATAGGTTACCAATAGTGGAGAAGGTGGATCAGGTGTAGCACCCCCCGGGGTTAGGGTTAAACTAACCTCAGATCACCATCTAAGATAAGTTCAACTCCCAAACATGGAAGATCACAGTATGATTCGGTAACATTACATAACACATGGATTCAACAGAATAAGTTTAAACTCTTAACAGAGTAAGATATTAGAGTTATTACAAACAAGAGGTCATAGACCCAACATTACACCACACAGCGGAAGCAAAATATGTTGTTCTACACAACAACTTAGCAAAAGGCCTAAGAGGCCATAAACAAAAATGACGTCCATCCCATAGTCCTCAGGCTGCTACCTGGAACCCCCAACTACTCGTCGATGTCAACGTAGAAGCCACCTTCAATTGCAATCAGATCCTCTGTAGAAAAACAACAATGGCGCAAGCCTGAGTACGAAAATGTACTCCGCAAGACTTAGATAACCTAGTATCTATATGCTCTGGTTAGAAAGTCTTTCTCTGAATTTTTTTGCGGAAAGCAGTCTTTATTTGTAAACAAGAGAGAGAAGAGGCTTGTCTACTCAGAATCTTTTAAAAGGGATAAGATAGCGACTTCTTCATCTTGTTCATCACATCTCGATAACCACCAGCTTCATCAGAACCTACTATCTATAATCACCCCCTCGACCCAGAGGAAGCATCCTTAAGCACACGTGGATCAACAAGTTTTACAATGGTTAAAGTTATCTATGATCTTAGAATCTGGTCATAACCGTGAACACGGCTTTTCGAAAAGATTAATACCCTGCAGGGGTGTACAACTTTACCCACGCGTACCAACCGACTCTTAATGCCAAATATTATTAGCCCTCTTCCTTGGAAGGCCGGTAGAGGGTGGTTGACCACGACCTTTACCTTGCTTTCGCCGAGACCATGAGTCACGCAATAAGTATGATTCAGCCTTAACGGGTCAAATCCCAAAGCCAGTACTTAAAGATGTGAGGCGAGGTTGGTTTACCAGGGGCGCTATCTACCCCAAGCAACCGCGGCCACGCTTCCCTACCTGTTATGATGCACCTCCTTCACCTCCTCTTTCGAAAACGTTTTCAATGCATATGCCAAATGGAAAGCCCGAACTATGTGACTCATGGAATCTAGTAGGAAAGTTAGTCAGTCGAGGGGTTCCCAAGACCCGTGTGGCTCTACGCTCGTCTCGGTTCCAAAGGAAAGAACTCAGTTCCTAGTTTTGGCGAGCATGGTACTACAAATACCACACACAACGTGGCCTCCCATACAAGCCTTAGCATGATTAGTTAACTCCTTCGATGATGTCACCATCCCCTACCTCACTACCTTCCTTGGCACCTCTGATTCATCAATGAACAGATCAGACGTTGTCTGTATGCTTGGCTAAGCAGTGGATCAGGAGTATAAGGCTACAAAAGGGAAACAGTGCAGCAGATAGGTAAAACTAGCTACTAACAAAAGACCACATTTCGAATCGTGTGCATTATAGAGAGAAAGTAATATACTTTATAAAACATAGGTTTAGAATGAGGGGCTACGCTTGCCTTGTCCGTCAGAAGACAGGTACGGATCTTCGGTGTTGTTGACTTCAGCTTCGGGTTCGGATCCTATCACGAAGAACCAAATACTAGAAAGAAAGGAAACAATCAAGACATGGAATCGATGCAATGCACAAACAAGTATGATGATATGACAAGTTGAATTGCATCGAAATGAAACCCTAAGGCATGCTTGACAACTTAAACGGGGTTTCGAGGGTTGAAAACCCTAACTCGGAAAACTCCGGAAACACATGAGAGGGGTGCAGTTGTTCTTCTAATTAAACTTGCCATTTAAATTGTTGAACAATGCATGATTATAGCTCCATTAGATAGTTCTCATTTTTCTAAACATTTTGATATATTATTTGTATTTTCTGAATTACAAATTAAAAGTTATTGAATTTACAATATTCAAACAATTTCTGAAATTAATAAAACAACTTATTACATCAGGCTGACGTCATAATATAACCCTGGGCTTTTGTTACCAAAACAAAACACACCCACAGTGACTGACTGGTGGGGCCGAAGCCACATCAGCAGCCACATGCGCAAAACGGGTTCAAGGCTTTTCTCACTGAGGCTGGGGCTACGCACACCGACTGACGTGTGGGGCCAAGGCCACAAGAGCGCCATGCGGACCTCACCGGAGAACGTGTCGGCCAGCGGCTAGGGACGGCGGAGGAGGGCGAGATGGGACGCGCGGATGGGCGGGTTCGAACAAGCGCTGCAGGGCGAACCTAAAGGGGGTGGCGCCGCCGGTTATTGGTCACCGGAGCAGCCTCCACGACAACAGACGGTGGCGGCGGTTGCAGGTCGGTGGCGCGGCGTCGGCACAGAGGAAGAGGAAGAAGGCAGAGGGTGCCCTGAGCACCGGAGACTCACCACGATGCTCGCAGGAGGGTTGAGGAAGCCAAGCGGGGCCGGGGTCGACGGCGAGGCGAGCGGCGGAGCACGTCGGATTCGGGGAGGGAACGGTCAATGGCGACGAATCCCAACGCCCCTTGTCGATTCCTTCTGCAGGAGGACAAAATGGAGCGAGGCGGAGCTGATGGCGGTGTCGGATGGGCTCGGGGAGGCCAAAAATGGCGGCTAGCCGACGGCCATGGCCGCTAGGGTTCGGTCAGAGGAAATTGGGGAAAGTGGGAGGGAATAGGGTTCATCTGGCGGCGACAGGGGGTCTTATAGACGTTGCCGGCGTCGGTAGAGTTCATCTTGGCGCAGGCGGGCATCGTGACGCGGTCGGACGGTGACGACAGCGACAGCGAGCAGCTCTCCTCCTGGTGTCCTTTCGTCGACGAAGAAGAAAAGGAAGAAAAGAACGAAGGGTGCAGCTTGCTCTGGGCCGGGTGGTCTGACTGGCCGCAGCTGGGCTGCAGGAAAGGTTGCAGGACAGAGGAGGAAGATCTGGGCCGGCCTGGGATTGCTTACGCTATATTTTTTTAACAAAACTTTTCCTTTTTCTGATTTTGATTTATGATTGTAATTTCAAATTCACTTACTATTTTAAATCTTTTCAAATTACCAAGAGTTTTCATAAAACATATAAACTATTGTGGGGCCCTTATAATCAATTGGGCTTCACAATTGATACTTTCCAAAATTTCAAACACCATTTGGATATAGTTTCAAAGAGAGGGAAGGTTTAGGGTTTGCATTTTTATTCAACACACTTAAACTCATGCATTACTTAGATGACTTAAATATATGCATGCCATGCTTAAGTACTGAGTAAATATATTACAAACATGGGTTGTTACATCAGGACTTTTGTGGCGAGATCCATCAGAGATTAGGGTGAGGCCTATTGTGGCGTGGAGGTCTTAGAACCGCCCACCCATCCAACGCAGACGTACTTCCCTTAACAAGGAACGAACTGCGGTAAAACAAATCTCTGTGTCTCCGCGTGCTCCACTACGGTTTCCTCGCTACACACTTTACGTGTTTAGTAGATAGGTTTGCATATAGGGAAAATCTTGTAGTTTCATATCTAGAGAATTTACTTTGTGTCAAGCCTAAAATTGAAAAAGAAATAAAATTTTGAGTAGCACCTATTCACCGCCCACTCTAGGTGCCCATATGATCCATTTCAATTGGATCTTGAGTTAAAGGCCAGCTTCATGTACAAGATTCACAACACCAGAATCCAGCACAATCAGGGATCTTCGGTTCAAGTCCAAGGGTTAAAACCCAAAGGAAAGATTAAATACTACTTGAGTGACATAGCGTACACAGCAAGATAGTTAGCGCAAGGTAGCTTCCAGGAGAAGAAATGACTTCTGAAGTACCCAACAAACAAAAAGGAGGCACACGAGGCAAAAGGAAACCTTGAAGCCTAAACAGAACACTGTGGATCCTACATTATAATATTGTGGGTCCAAAAGATAGAGAGATCATGATAGAAGGCAATCTCTCGGATGAAGCAGAACAAAGGGAACAAGGAACAAACAACACACACAACTCTAGAGAACTCAACACTAGGTCAACTAGTTAAGCATCGACATGCCCAAAGGGAACCTAAGCTTTGGAAGACTAGAAGAGATATCAAAACTTTTCCAAAGTCAACACTAGGTAAGATGAAACCAGAGTTAGAGAGAAACTGGATAAGGAGTAAAAGAAGCATACTAGAGTTTTCGCAAATACTATTCATATTTGAAATAGTTTTCACAAGTACTAAACTCAACATCGACCAATACCATGGTTTTCCTACGGTCGATACTGCTCTAATACCAAAACCTGTGACACCCCCGGGATCAGGCTAAACAAATCCCAGACCTCCGTCTGACATAAGATTAACCTTGAGCTCGAGGATATACAGTGAAGAATCGGTAACACGGTAGTGTCCCTATGGCACAAAATTATTACAGCAAGCTCATAGCTGAGCATAGAACCAAATTAATACAAGCAGAGGTCACTGACCACAAACATCAAACAACGTAAGGCAAATTATGCTATTAAGTATAGCAAACTTAACAAATGTCCTAAGAGGCCTGAAGCATAACGATGATGTCCCAGCCCATTGATTCCAGGCTGCCGGTCGGGAACCCTAAGGTACCCGTCGGTGTCGGTGTCATACCAATCTCGTCTTCAGCTGAATAATTACTCTATTATAAAAGTATAAACAAAGCAAGGGTGAGTATAGATTGTACTCCACGAGACTTAGTGCTGGTGGAGTTTTTTTTGCATAAATCCATCTTTGTTTATAATTCAAGAGGGGGAAGAAGCTCGTCTAGTCAAAGTATTTTAAAAGGGGATAATAGAGCCACATCTCCAAGGTATTGATCATCATATTTGATTCATCAAACCTCAACTAGGATCACCCCCTTGTACCCAAGAGTAAACATCCTTAAGCACACATTATCTGCCAAGTTTTACGATTAGGTTATAGTTCTCTATGATCATCATGTTCGTTCCCAAGTCGTTCATAACCACGGACGCGGCTTTTAGAAAAGATTATTATCCTGCAGGGGTGTACACCTTTACCCACACATACAAGACTTCTCTTAATTCCACAATGATTAGCCATCTTCCTTGGAAGGCCGACAGAGGGTGGTTAGACACAAACTTTTCCTTGCTTTCGCCAAGACCATGAGTCATGATCTAAGGATGGTTCCTCCATAACGGGTCAAATCCCGAAACCGATCCCTAGAGATGTGAGGCGAGGTTGGTTCACCAGGGGCTCCATCGACCCCAAGAAACCCCGGCCACGCTTACCTACCTGTTATGATGCACCTTCACCGCAAAATCTTTCAAAAGGTTTTCTATGCATATGTTGAATGGAACACCCGAACTATGTGACTCATGGAACCTACTAGGCAAGTTAGTTGCTCGTGAGATTGTCCATGCCCATTGAGGTTGTACGCTCTTCTTGGTTCAAGAGGCAAGAACTCGGGTCTTAGTGGTGGCAAGAATGGGATTACAAAAACCACATCCCACCTGAAACATCCCAAAAATATTGATCAAGATTATCAAATTCCAATCACTCAAATTAGGGTTAACAAAAACTTTTGTTAATTAAAATCATATGAATGCATGCGTGTATGTGATGATTGTATGCATGCATGAATGGACTTATGTGATTGATGTTAATATAAAGGAATGGTTTAAAGATGAAAACAACATCATCTAAATCAAATCCAACCAGAAACAAATCAAGAGAAATTCAAAAACAAACAAAATAAGCAAATGGTCATTTTTGCCAATCTTGCTCACTAGACCACTTTGAGTGTTTCTAGTCCAAGATTTCAAATAGAAACAATTCCAATTCTTTTCACCCCTTGCTAGACAAACTAAAAGTGAAACCAAGCCCACCTTTCAAACTCACAGAAACATTTGGCAACCCCATTCAAATGACAATTCAAAATTGAATCTATATCATATGGGAAGATCACTGATTTTCAAAAACCAACCAAACCAGTGCACCTTGAAAAAACCAACTAACTAGAGACTACCTAGTATGTGACTAGTACACCCACCAATTTTCATCCAAAAATTCAAATTCAAATCTCTATCGGCCATTTCATCAAACACCTTGCAAACATAAATCAAACAAAACATCAAACACTATAGTGAGTAGTGTTTGTGCCTAACTTGTGTCCCCTCTAGCTCACAGCACACTCTTAGTAGATAATCTAGTTCATTTAACAAGCTCTAGCACACTATAAGCTTGCCATTGCCACCAATGGTGAGCATGCCGAGCCCCAAATGTCCACCCCATGGTCGACAGCAAGCTAGAAGCTTCCCTAGCCTTGCCAACCTTGTCTGGGATACTGACCACCATCCACCACCACCCCTGTCCAACGCCAAAGTACTTCCAGCCCCTGGACCACTCTAGAACCTCCACGCCCTATGCCTCTGTGCCATGCCGAGAGCGCGCTAGAGCGCCGCACCCAGCACGCGAGCATAGACCATGCGCCCCCCTCGCTTGCGTGCGTGATCGCCACCGCCCCAGGAACCGCTAGGACATGCCTGTTTATCGCCGCGCGACCAGGAGAGCCGTGCACCATTAAAATGCCCGTCGGACCCTCCCAGAGCATCGCAATGTTCCGACCAATTCGCACCGCCCCACGCCTCACGACCATGCTGTTGAGCTTCGCCAAGAGGCAGAGCACCGCCCCCTACCGTCGCCCATGCCATTATCTCACTATGACAATGACCACGACGAGCTCCACCCGCGCCCTTCGGTCCCCTCGCTGCACTATAAATAGAGGCCACCCCGTTCGATTTCAGCACACCAACACACTCCCCTCTCTCTTAGAACCACCCCACCTCATCCCCGGAGCAAGGCGAGCAGCAGGTCACCGGAACTTCGCCGGGTTTTGCGGCGGAGGAGGAGAAGAGGAGCCAGCGATTGGAGCCACCCTAGGAGAAGCCACCGGTACCAGGAGGATTGCCGTCGTCGACTTCGTCATTGGCCTCCATCGCCGACCCTCGACTGAGCCCCCGTGAGCCTCACACGACCCCCACTGGCCGCGCTAGGGTTCAGTCTCGCCAGCATTGCCCGACGGAGACGACAAGCCCCAGTCGTTAGATTAGATGTTAATCGCACGGTTCAGGTTGCCTCGTACCCCTTTGCACCCCCTGTCTCGCTGACTGGAGGGGACATTCACTTAAACCCAACCGCGCGTGCTGTGCGCCGTGGGCCGGCCCAGTTAACCTCCCGCGTGACCCAGTAATTCAAATGTAGGTTTATTAATTTAGTTTCAAACTTAGTTTTGTCCCTAGATTCAAAAATCAATCCAGAGAGATTGACTACACCAAATTGCATGAAACTAATTTTTCTAGAAAGGTACTGAAATTATTAATCCAAGCCCGTTGGATTCAAATCATTTAGAGTTGTAGATCACCTATAGTAAAAATAACAAGGCAGAAGCTTTTCTGCATTCAAACATTTTTGAAAATTCAATTAAATAAGCTTTTGAGTTGATTCCAACTCTCAAAAATAACATTTTACAAGACCTTTCTGACTATGTAAAAATAGCTAAGTGTACTTGCAGAAATAATGGTCAAGCAATAAAAGAATGCCTCCTAGGAAATTATAGTCACTTTATTTAATGAAAAAAAGGGTAAACCTTATTAAATTGTGACACCACTTTAAATCACATTCCCAAGTACTGAAATATGTGGTGATGACATGTGTCAACATGATCCCATATTTTGGTTGGAGAATATTAAATCTCAAGTAGTTTTTCAATGAGTAGAAATTACTTTTCTAAAAAAAGACAAGTGCTTTAATCTTTGTGATAATAGTGATAATACTAGATCATCTAGTGAAAACCTTGGTGTCATAAATAGAATTAGTTAACTATTGTTTTGTGATTGTGTACCTCGTATTTATTAATAGACGCTAGTACCGACCAAGGATACGAGGAGGAAGGAGAATACTATGAGGAAGAATCTGAGGAGAACTTCAACCACTGCTCTACTCAAGGAAAGCTAACACTTGCAACTTTGCAAGCTATCTCAGCAAGCTTATACTTGCAATTATGCCAGCCTCACTATATAAGTTAACTTAGCAAGCTAATATATTAGCAAGCTAAGACAAACCATGCAAGTTTTACTTGCAAGTTTACACCTCTTGATACCCAATCCTAGTTTTATTTGCAATCTTAGTTATTTTATTTCTTCATCAAAGCTTTCTATTGGAGTTTACTTAGTGAGTTGTAGATTTTAGAAAGATGTTTAAAGGTAGCATAAAGAGCATAAAACTTGGCCTAAGTTAGATAAATCTTGATGTCATCCTGAGGCATGAGATTGAATTTTAGATAGGTCACACTTGATTACCACCCATCATTAGTGTTTACCCCCACTTGTAGATGCTAGTGCTAAGCATAAAACTTGATCACTTTAGATGGGAATACTTGGTGAAAATGATTATGAAAACCTTAGAATGATGAGTCATTCTACTGAAATGTTTTGACATGTGTTCTTGAACACAGATGATCTTGATGATGAAAATGTTGAGGCATGAGACTTAGCCCTTTATAAAACTGATGGTTGTCTGGATGCGATACCATTCCAATTTTACCGTATAACCACAATACCTGAAATTTGGGTAGGGATTAACTAGAAATTTATATACCTTAGTATGGGTTCCCTTGCGGCCAAGGTTTGAGTTGGGGCTACCTTGTGAAGATTGTCCACCTATGCAGTTCCCAAGATGACAGTTGGTCATGGTTGGGAGGCCAAACTCATAGGAGAGGTGCCTATACTAGGGCATGTAATTGAAAGGTTAGGATTGATTATCCGCATACTGAGTATGGTGAATTCAGGATTTTTCCTGACGGATGTATCAAATGTTGTGGTCAAAGTGTACCACCTCTACAGAGTGTCAAACTATTCGAATAGCCGCGTCCGCGGTTATGGACAGTTGGAGTGGCCATACTGTTCCGTCGTCAGATGTTTTCAAAATGACTTGTGAAATGAATTATGACTTTGACTTGACCACAACAGGGTTGTGATACGAAAATTCTAGTTCCCACTGAGGTGTTATAAAAATTTCAACTAGATTTCTTTGCTTCTGAACTCAGTTAAGGTAAATCTGGCTTTTTCAAAACAACTTAGAGCCTAGTATTGCCTACTCAAAACCACTTCACTTGTTAGTATTAGTTTGCGAGTAGTTAAGGAGTACTCATGGCTTTGTCCCTAGCTATTCCCGTGGCCAGACTTTGAAGAGGACTATCAGGAGGATGGACCGTAGGAAGGTTACGACAACTAGGATCATCTCCCATTGTCAGCATTGCCTATGACCATGAAGATGGAGCTTCGCCCATGCTGCCATTATTATTACGTTATTCCACTGCTATGATTGTATTAAGACTGGATCATGTGATCCTATGTTGTAAGACCTTATGTATGGTTTGTAATGGATGATGTACTGTGATATCCAATCTGTTGTGTCTCGCAAAAATGGTAATCCTGGGATTGCGATGTATTGCATAACATGCATCTGGGATTAAAAATCCGGGTGTTGACAAGTTGGTATCAGATCCATCCTGACCATAAGAGACCCTAGTTTAGAATGGACGTTTGAATCAAAAACATAGTTTCAAAACCAAGGAAATGAGTATTTATGAAAATCTATTCTCATTCTTATCATTTAGAATCCTTTCATGAAAATTCATGTTCCTCAAAAATTCATGCAAACTTACATAAAATTTGACACACTTGATCACTCTACTAACTTACTCATCCTACATTCTTATAGATGGTCGTGAAGTAAAGAAAGTTCTATCTGTTGGGGAATGGAGGAGATCTCATCTTTGAGTGTCAATTGGACCAGCTTTCGGAACTTTTGGAGCACCTGCACCCCGAGTTCTTCGGAGCTCAACTCAACGATCAGGAAGGAGAGGAATTACAATGGCTAATTGTTACAAGTCTCCGAGGAAAGATTGAAGCCCCCACCTGAGAGGGAATTCAGTTTACCATTAGAGAGAACAACTGGATAGATGGACTCTTGCTGTCTGTGTGGGCAGAGTATCAATCAGATCAAGGGTACCCTCTTTGAGTTCTGCCCAAGGCGTGATGTTATGGGACAGCCACTGGAGGCACCATATCACCCTGAGCTGAAGAATCAAGTAAACCACCTTAGCCTCATGATGTATGTGTAGAGGTCCCAACCTTTAATAAGGTAGATATCCCTGTGTTTACAATGCTAGTCCCTGAATCAATAGCTAGCATCCACATTTAAGATGTAATATCAAGAAACAAAGGTCATCATACAACTTTATAACCAGGAATAAAATAATTCATTACATCTTACATAGCTCATTTGGCTATCTCATTACAATGCAGCAGAAATAACTATACCATGGAGTCCTTCATCTTCAAAGTGCCACAGGAAATCATGTTGGTTGTAGACTTGTAATCCTAATCAACACACTTCACTAACATCAAACAAACCTGCAACATAATAAGTTACAGCCACAAGGGTCAATACATTTGAATTGTATTGGCAAGTGATACTATGGTAGTATAGTGGTAACTATCATCTATATGCATTTGGCTAAGTGCAGCTTAGGCTTGCTTTGCTCAAAATAGATTTTCCTTATCATTTGAAAACACTAAATGTTTGTTTTTCAAAATCACCCAAGGCATCTACTAATAGACATTGGTGATCCTTTACCCTTGTTCAACCACAAGTTTTTAACTTAGAAATTGGGATGAGGAGATTCTTGATAGCTTCCATGTCTTCATGCTCAAATTATCCATTTCCAGGGACACGGCTAAGTACTTAGATTTTACTCTCTCGAGATGTGGTGCACTTTCCCCACAAGACTCGACATGCATCGAGACAAGATCTTTCAGAAGCCTTCCCTTAGACCAAAATGGACGCGCTACAAACCTATCACCCCCTACCACCAACTGTCCATTTGGATAAGTTATTTCAACCTATATGATCCAGGCAGAGCCCATAATGCCAAGTGGCTGCACTTGAAGCTTCTCGACATTTGACATCTCAAAACTCTTTGTTCCTGGGTGGCATTCCACAAGTGAGATACACAGGGTAGGCCATTGAAAAATGGGCCCTGGTAACCACTCAACAAAAATCCATCCATGCAAGTCCTATTCCACCCAGGTGATTCATTCACATAGTTGTTTTATTTAACAAAACACAAGTCCTTGACTTAGAAATAATTCATAGCATGAATATAATCCAGCCTTGTTTTCTACTTGCTAGGTTAAGCATGATAGTAGTAGGGATATTATCTTAGGAAATTCTACTAAGGCATCATCTACTAGGATTTCCCATGGCATAGCATACTTAGTAAAATTCCATGCAAGCCCTACTTAGAAATATCACTAATGCATAGTGAAAATAATGGGAAAAAAGTATGAAGCATCACTTGCCTTTTTGGTAGAGAATATAAGTTCACTCCTTGATCTTCCAATAGTCACACTCTTCAAAGTTCACTACAAATCAATCAAGGCACAAATTCAATCTAGCATTCAAACAATTCAATACATAAAATAAAGAAAACAAAACAATGCTTGCCAACATGCAAAAGATTGTTTTATTTCGAAAGGTGTTTTCTAATAGGCTATAAACATTTTAAAACACCTATTGGTCCTTTATAGAAGTGGTAAAACCGTTGATATTCAAGTTAGTGAAAATGGCCACTTCCACTCCCTTTTGTTTTGCTAGCATTGATTTTATTCAAAGAATAATTTCTAGTGTTAGCCAAAATGTTTTTAAACACCAATATTAATTTTTATGGTCATAATGTTTTAAAACAATTCCATTTGCAAAGGGTTTCATCCAAAATCCATTTTTAAATCAAGCAACATTTTATTTTGTTGGAAATGCCTTTAAACAAAGTAATAATTTTCTAGGGTTCACCAAATATATTTTTAAATCCTAAAACTTGGTGTTTAGGGTCAAAGAATTTAATTCAAATCATTTTACAAAGGTTTTACTCAAAAACCATTTTTAAAACATAAACAACATTTTTATTTAACTAGGAATGCTTTTATTCAAAGATTTATTCCTTAGCCTCACAAAATATGTTTTTAAATCCAAAAGTTGGTTTCTATTGTCAGTAGGTTCAACACAATCCATTTACAAAAGATTTTACCCCTAAATCATTTTTAGAATAAATTTTATACACAAAATAGACCTAGACAAGTTTCTGCAAAAACAATCAATTTTACAGCAGCAAAATACTAAAAAAGTGCATGGTTGGAAATTTCATATTTTTATGAATCCAGTGATATAAAATTTGTAAAATTTGGACGTGTGGATTAAAAGTTATGAATTTTGCAAAATTAAGCATGTAATAGATTCATTTCTGTTTTTAAAACGAGTCACTGGCCACGTGTCTTGATCTAATTGGAGCGTACCGGTTCGGCTGGATCGAGTGTTGTGGTGCGTTGGATTAAAAGCAGATCGTGCGGCACGGATGCAAACTTAACGGCTCGTCTAAGTAATCTATCTCGTCCACAGGATCTAAATCAAACGCACAGAAGATTGACTAGAGATGGGCGACGCTGCGACGGTGGCTGGCGGCTGCGCGCTCAGACGATGACGGTGCCGGAGATACAAGAAGCGAGAGAGCTAGGGGAGAAGCTCACCGAGTTTGCCGTGGAGTGTTGATGCTCAACGTCGCTGTGGTTGTTGAAGGGGCGCTCGAGGTCGACTGGGATTGCTCGCCGTAGTTGCTCACTGGCACGGCACGTGCTGTCGTTGTCGGGGACGAGCTTCTGGGGTGCAAGTGATCAAGGAAATGCGTCAGGAGGGTGCACACGGTCTCAGGGATTGTAGGGATACTCACCCGAACTCGAGGGGTGCTCGGGGTTGGCGTCAGTAGCTCGCCGGAGTTGGAGTAGGAGGTGGTGGCATTCAGGCAATGACGTTGTCGATGATATGGGCACGCGCAGGCGAGTGGTTGGTGCTAGAAGGTGCGTAGGGAGGTGGGGAGTAGACTAGAGTGGTCGCGGGGGCAAGGCGGTGGCTGGTGCTGCTGGAATTTGGGCGGAGAACTCGTCGGAGCAGAGGAAGGTTTCGGGCAAATCAGAGCGGCCTGGTGGCGGAGGAGAAGGGGAGAGTGAGGGGAAAGAAAGAGGATGGAAGGGCGCTTAAATGAGAGTAATCTTGAGGCTGATTCAACGTGACAATAATGCGAATTAACTCGGCGGAATTAGAGGCAGAAACGGCAAGGAGGGGAGGAAGAACTGGTCGCGCGGGTGAAAACGACGACTGACAAGTGGGGTCGGTTGGTCAGCGAGGGAGGAGAGTTTTAGTGGAGCCTGGTCGTCAGTGAGGGAGCAGGTGAGAGTCTGAGTGCGAATCGTTTTCCTGCGGGGAGAGAGAGAGAGATGGGCTAGCTGGGTCAGTTGGGCTTGCTGGGCCTGGTCTATTGGGTTGGGTTGTTTCATCATTTTTTTTATTCTGATTCCTTTTCCTTTTCTGTTTTGTTTTTCTGTTTTGAATTCATTCAAATGATTTCAAACCCTTTTTCATTTCAAATCTTTTCCAAATATTCAGTATGTCTTAATACTGTTTTAAACATGTATTTAAAGTCTATTTTGAAATAATTTTCCCTTATTCCTTTATGGTTTATTTATTAATTAATTTAGACACTTGTCTTTATTTAATTGAGATTTAAAATATGTTTTCAACTTCTATTTGAAATTCAAATTTTTCCAAATCCTTTCTCTGTAGGTTTTATTTATTCAATAGGGTGTTGAATAATTCATTTTGAACTATTTGAAATATTTTTATTATGATTTATTAATCATTTAAATTGGGCAAATGTCTTTATTCAAATCAAATATGGTTTTAAATCCATATAAATTTTTATTCAAATGATTCTTTTATTCCATTTAAGTTAATTAAATAACTTTTATTCCACTTGGGCAAATTCCAATTATTATCTTACCATGATTTAATTAATCATTTCTATTAGGGATTTTGTCTTTATTCAAATAGAATAGAATTTTGTTAATGTCATATTATTTTATTTGAATATTCCTTATGCCTTTATTTTATTTGATTTATCTTTATTTCATTTGCTTGGCCAAGATTTAGTTTGGCTTTTCAATATTCCTTATTTATTTATTTCTTTATTTATCTTATAAAATCCATATCTTTTTAATTTATAGATCCAAAATAGGTGATTCCAATTTGCATAATTTTACTTAATATTTGTTTATCCTTTTAAATACTTTTAGGATTAATTACTCACAATTTGGTATGGATTTTAGATAGGAGCTTTATTAGCTTTGAAAATTAATTCTTTTTAACTTATTAAATTCATAAGTTTTTTTATCTATGGTTCCAAATTAAATGAAACCAATTTCTATGGTTTTATAATATTTTTATTTATCATTTTTGATCATTTATAATTGTTTGTTGACAAATTTTTATATGGATCAAATCCATAGTCTTTGAGATATCTTGGAAATGATTTTCTTCCATTAGGATTTTAGGGTTTTGGTTTAACTTTTCCAAGTGTTTAAATTTCAAGATACATTCATTGATGAATGCATTTCACTTATTTGAAATTTTGTTGGATTCCATTTGATTCAGATTTGTTCAAGATGGGTTTTAATGTTTCCATTTATAAACAAAAAGTTTCTTTTCACCGTAAATTTCAAAAATTATTTATTTTGTTTATTTATTTTTCACATTTCAAAAATTGGAAAATTTTGGGACGTGACAGTATGACTGGCAGAAGGAGTTAGACAATGCCCGTTCCTACACGAACCACAACTATGCCATCGCCTTCCCAGAAGGATCAGACCATCTCGATGCTAGTGAAGGATCACCAGTCTTGTCGCCGTCAGCTCGACAAGAAGGAGCTCATCATGGCCCGCCTTCGCCACAGGATCACAGAGTTGGAGGAGACCGTCCACAAGAGGGACATGTAGCTTGAGGAGAGGGAGAATGTAGGGGAGGATATCCGTGGAGACCCCTATTCTTATCTCAGTGATGATGATGACTTTATGGAGGATCAAGCCATGGACTTCTTCACCGATGAGGATGACTTCGCCTTCATTGATGATGATGAGGACACCGATTCCGAGGAGTAGTATCACTTGAGCACTAGCATTAGTGAGTTGTATCCGGTCCCACTATATCATAGTTTCCCAGAATGGTTCTTAAAACCATCGGTTTTCCTTGTTGTGATGTGTGTGTTTGTATCATGTGCTGTGAATGAATGAATGAATGAAAAGAAAGTTGCTATAAAAAGCTGAGTAAAACTTCAAAAACTTTTCCCAAAACAAAAACCCTGAACCTTAGAAATTTCCCTCTTTTCTCATGATCTATCTCAATCTTCAGATGCCTTGCGGTGGAACCACTTCATCCTTGGACCCAATGTTGCAAATCTTGCAAATGTTGGTTTATGACCGTGAAGCATAAAGAGCCAAACGTCAATCCAACTTAGCCACCCTTGAACACATAGCTCAGATGGCCAACAACAACCAAGGCCATGGAAACCAGGACAACCATGGATCCAAGCTCAAGAACTTCCAGAACACCAATCCACCCTTTTTCACTAAGTCTGAAGAGCCCCTAGATGTCGATGATTGGCTACAAACCATGGAGAACAACTTGGAGGTCGCAGGAGTGGAGGCTAATGAGAAGGTACTGTTTTCCACCGACTATCTGGCCGGAGATGCAAGAGCATGGTGGAACAGCGTTCACGCCATGAATGGAGGACAAATGATGACTTGGGATGAATTCAAAATCAAGTTTAGCAGAACCCATGTGCCACCAGGTTTGATCAAGAGGATGAGAGATGAATTCAGGGAACTGAAGCAAGGGAGAATGACAGTAGTTGAGTACCATGACAAATTTTTGTCATTGGCTCGATATGCACCTGATGAGATTAACACTGAAGCCAAGAAGAAAGAGAGATTCCTGAATGGTCTGCATGATGAGATGCAGACAGTTTTAGTAAACATCCCATTTGCGGATATTGAAGCCTTAGTGGATTCTGCCATTCAGATGGAAGGCAAGATCAACCAAGCCAATGAGAACCGCAAGCGTAGAATGATGCATCAACCAGGAACCCATCATACCCCAAAGTATCGCCCGAACCCATCTCCAGGATTTGCCCCAAGAACCAATAGACCCCCGATAAACCATCCAACCTATCCCAACCATGGAGGAGGAAACCCAAGGCCCCGAGGAAACCACAACAACCACGGCAACCCTAGCAATTTCAACCGTGCACCACCCAAGTTCAAAAACAACAATGTCGCCACCAACACCAATACTGCCCCAAGGACTGGAAGCAATTCCGTGCCTGTTGCAGCAAAGGACAAGTCTCAGGTGACTTGTTATGAATGTGGAACCAAGGGTCACTATTCAAATGAGTTCCCCAAGAAGACTGCAGCAGCCCCCAATGTGAATGCCCCAGCTCAACAACAACGTCATGTTCAGCCTGGAAGAAGGTTTGCCCCAGGGAATTCGCTCAACCGCAACGGCCGTCTGTTTCTCATGCATGTTGAAGAAGCCCAAGAAGCGCCAGATGTCGTGCTGGGTATGTTTTGTGTTAACTCAGTACTTACAAGAGTGTATTTTGATTCTGGAGCATCGCACTCGTTTGTTACTGAAGAATTTGCATGCACTAGTAAGATTCAACCAACAAAATTGAAGCATGTTATGATAGTTCAAATACCTGGCTCAACCACCAAAGCTAGACAAATTTGCAAGGCTGTACCTATCCGAATCCATGGCATAGATTTTTATGCTAATCTAATAGTACTCGGAACTAAGGGTTTGGAAGTATTAATAGGAATGGATTGGATGTCAAAACATAAAGGATTAATCGACTATGCCAAGAAATCCATAACCATGACTAGTACAACCGGAATATCAGTAGAGCATGTATCTGAAACCTTGCCCCGTCAATTCAAGTGCAACAAGAGTCTAGCCCAACCAACCATTGACCAAGTCAGAGTTGTCTGTGAATACCCCGATGTATTTCCAGATGTTTTCCTGGTATGCCCCCAGATCGGGATATTGAGTTTATCATTGAACTAATCCCTAGAACTGGACCCATATCCCAGAGACCATACATTATGAACCCATCTGAACTAGTGGAGCTGAAGAAACAACTGGATGCTATGCCGGAGATAGGATTAATCCAACCAAGTGCGTCGCCATGGAGATCATCTGTTTTGTTTGTAGACAAGAAAGATGGACGTAACCGTTTGTGTACGGATTATCGGAAGTTGAATGATGTCACCATCAAGAACAAGTACCCACTGCCGAAGATAGAAGACCTGTTTGACCAGTTGACTGGTGCCAAAGTGTTTTCTAAGGTTGATCTTAGAACCGGCTATCATCAACTCAAAATTCATGCAGAGGATATTCCAAAGACTGCCATTACCACCAGATATGGATTGTACGAGTATACAGTCATGTCTTTCGGACTAACCAATGCCCCCGCTTATTTCATGAACCTCATGAATAAGATTTTTATGGACTTCCTGGATAAGTTTGTCGTTGTGTTCATTGACGACATTTTGATCTATTCCAAATCAGAAGAAGAACATGAGCTACACCTGAGGACCATCCTTGGAACCCTTAGGGAGCATCAGCTGTATGCCAAGTTTAGCAAATGTGAATTCTGGTTACAGGAGGTAGGATTCCTTGGACATATTGTATCGGCCGGAGGAATTGTCGTTGACCCTGCAAAGGTGAAAGATTTTGAAGATTGGCAAGCACCGTCCACTCAAGCCCAAGTTCGTGCATTTCTCGGATTAGCAGGATATTACCACAAGTTCGTAGAAGGATTCTCGAGTATCACAAGACCCATGACCCAATTGTTGAAGAAGGATAAGAAGTTTGAATGGATGGACAAATTTGAAGCGAGTTTTCAAGAACTCAAGAAGAGATTAATATCATCCCCAATCTTGATCATGCCGGATATCAAGAAGCCTTTTGATGTGTATTGTGACGCATCCAAGATCGGTCTCGGATGTGTGCTTATGCAAGAAGGCAAAGTCATATCTTATCTATCCCGACAACTGAAGAAGCATGAGCAGAATTATCCTACCCATGACCTTGAACTAGTAGCTGTAGTTCTAGCCCTGAAGACATGGAGGCATTACCTTATGGGAAACCATTGTGTGATTTATTCGGATCAAAAGAGCCTGAAGTATATATTCACTCAGAAGGAGCTGAATATGAGGCAGTGAAGATGGATAGAGCTAATCAAGGACTATGATTTGGACATTCACTATCACCCCGGTAAAGCCAATGTGGTAGCAGATGCCCTTAGTAGATTGCCGTGCCACTTGAACTCCATGATTCTGAAGGAGCAACCAAGTTTGAACAAGGAAATGGAAGATTTTAGAATGGAATTAATAAGTGAAGGTTTTTGGCTAGCATAAAACTTCAACCCACTTTGATCAGTAAGATCAAGGAGGCGCAGAAAGGAAATGCTAGTATCGATGGAATCAAGCGTCGTATCGGTACAGGCAAAGTACCAGGATTCACGCAATATGTAGAAGAAGTTTTGTGGTACAAAGGACGTATCTGTGTGCCAGCAGATTTCGAATTGAAGCAAGCTATTTTGAAAGAGGCCCATGATACCCTTTATTCTATCCACCCCGGAGGAACGAAGATGTATCAGGATCTAAAGGAGCAATTTTGGTGACATAAGATGAAGAGAGAAATTGGAAGCTACATAGCCAAGTGTGATATTTGTCAGAGAGTTAAGGCGGGACATCAGAGACCCGCGGGACTATTGCATCCATTGCAGATTCGAGAATGGAAATGGGATTCCATAGGAATAGATTTTATCACCGGTTTGCCTACTTATAATAGGGGAAATAACTCTATTTGGGTCATTGTTGATAGACTATCCAAAGTCGCCCATTTCTTACCTGTCAAGACCACCTACCAGAGTTTGAAGCTAGCAGAGTTGTATATCGCTGGAATCGTCAGTTTGCATGGAGTCCCCAAGAACATCGTGTTAGATCGAGGAACCCAGTTTACCTCGAGATGTTGGAAGAAAGTCCAAGAAGGATTAGGAACCCGACTAGATTTCAGCACAGCGTATCACCCTCAGACCGATGGACAAACGGAGCGAGTAAATCAAATACTCGAAGATATGTTGAGATCTTGTGTGCTAGAGTATGGATCTAAATGGGAAGATTGTCTGTCGTTTACAGAATTTTCGTACAACAACAGTTATCAAGCCAGTTTGCAAATGGCCCCATTTGAATTCATGTATGGAAGAAGTGTTGTACACCTTTGAATTGGTCGTAAGTAAGAGAGAGCCAGATTTTCGGTCCTGACATCCTACGGGAAGCAGAACAGAAAGTTCACAAGATTTGTCAGCACCTCAAGACCGCCCAATCCAGACAGAAGAGTTATGCCGACAAGATACTTCGAGACCTCGCTTTCAATATTGGAGATTTTGTGTATCTAAAAGTGTCGCCTTTGAAAGGAATGCAACATTTCCAGCTCAAAGGAAAGTTAGCCCCCTTATATATTGGACCTTTCAAGATTCTGAATCGTCCCAGAGAAGTATCATATCAACTGGAACTGCCAGAGGAGATGTCAGCAGTGCATAATGTGTTCCATAAATTGTTACTTCGCAAATGCCTAGAAGTCCCGGAGAAGACTAAAGTTTTCAAGAACATTGATCACCGAACCATAGAGATCAACGATGACCTGACGAATCCTAAAGTACCCATTCATATTTTGGAGGAAGCTTTCAGAACCACCAGGACCCGAAGCATCAAGTTTCTCAAGATTCAGTGGAGCAACCACACTGAGGAAGAAGCTACCTGGGAACGAGAAGATTATATCAAGACGGAGTTTCCCGATCTCTTTAAATCCTAGTTTTTGTTTTCTTCTTTCTCAAATCTTGGGACGAGATTTTTTTTAAGGAGGGAATGTTTGTAACATCCCGAAAATATTGATCAAGATTATCAAATTCCAATAACTCAGATTAGGGTTAACAAAAACTTTTGTTAATTAAAATCATATGAACGCATGTGTGTATGTGATGATTGTATGAATGCATGAATGGACTTATGTGATTGATGTGAATAGCAAGGAATGGTTTAAATATGAAAGCAACATCATCTAAATCAAATCCAAGAAGAAACAAATCAAGAGAAATTCAAAAACAAACAAAATAAGCAAATGGTCATTTTTGCCAATCTTGCTCACTAGACCACTTTGAGTGTTTCTAGTCTAAGATTTCAAATAGAAATAATTCCAATTATTTTCACCCATTGCTATACCAAGTAAAATTGAACCCAAGCCCACCTTTCAAACTCACAGAAACATTTGGCAACCCCATTCAAATGATAATTCAAAATTGAATCTATATCATATGGGAAGATCACCCATTTTCAAAAACCAACCAAACTAGTGCACCTTGACAAAACCAACTAACTAGAGAATACCTAGTATGTGACTAGTACACGCACCAATTTTCATCCAAAATTCAAATTCAAATCTCTTTCGGCCATTTCATCAAACACCTTGCAAACACAAATCAAACAAAACAGCAAACACTACAGTGAGCAGTGTTTGTGCCTAACTGGTCTCCCCTCTAGCTCACAGCACACTCTTAAGTAGATCATATAGTTCATTTAACAAGATCTAGCACACTGTAAGCTTGCCATTGCCATCAATGGTGAGCATGCCGAGCCCCAAATGGCCATCCCATGGTCGACAGCAAGCTAGAAGCTTCCCTAGACTCGCCAACCTTGTCTAGGACACTGAGCACCGTCCATCGCCACCCACTGTCCAACGCCAAAGCACTGCCAACCCCTGGACCACTCTAGAACCGCCGCTCCCTATGCCTTTGTGCCATGCCGAGAGCGCGCCAGAGCGCTGCACTTGACACGCGAGAACAGACCGCGCTCCGCCCTCGCCGATTGCATGCGTGATCGCCACCACCCCAGGAACCGCCAGGACATGCCCGTTCGTCGTCGTGCGACCAGGAGAGCCTGTGCGCCATTCAAATGTCCGTCGGACCCACCCAGAGCATCGCAATGTTCTGTCCAATTAGCATCGCCCCACGCCTCGCGACCATGCCATTGAGCTTTGCCAGGAGGCAGAGCACCGCCCCTACAGTAGCCCATGGCATTATCTCACTGTGATGACGACCACGACGAGCTCCACCCGCGCCCTTCGGTCCCCTCGGTGAACTATAAATAGAGGCCACCCCCATTTGATTTCAGCACACCAACACACTCCCCTCTCTCTCAGAAGAGGATCCAGCGATTGGAGCCGCCCCAGGAGAAGCCACCGGTACCAGGAGGATCGCCATCATCGACTTCGTCGTTCGCCCCCAGCACCGACCCTCGCCTGAGCCCCGGTGATCCTCACATGACCCCCACTGTCCGTAGTAGGGTTCAGTCTCGCCGGCGTTGCCCGACAGAGATGACAAGCCCTAGCTGTTAGATTAGATGTTCATCGCACGGTTCAGATTGCCCCGTATCCCTTTGCAACCCCTGTCTCGCTGACTGGTTGGGAGATTCACTTAAACCCAACCACGCACACGCTGTGCACCATGGGCCGGCCCAGTTAACCTCCCGCATGACCCAGTAATTCAAATGTAGGTTTATTAATTTAGTTTCAAACTTAGTTCTGTCTCTAGATTCAAAAATCAATATAGAGAGATTCAAGCTGGAAAGTTACTGAAATTCTTAATCCAAGCCCGTTGGATTCAAATCATTTAGAGTTGTAGATCACCTATATTAAAAATAACAAGGCAGAAGCTTTTCTGCATTCAAACATTTTTAAAAATTCAACCACAAAACCTTTTGAGTTGATTCCAACTCTCAAAAATCACATTTTACAAGACCTTTCTGAATATGTCAAAATATCTAAGTGTACTTGCAGAAATAATGGTCAAGCAATAAAAGAATGCCTCTTGGCAATTTTAGTCACTTTATTTAATGAAAATAAAAAGGTTAAACCTTATTAAATTGTGACACCACTTTAAATCACATTACCAAGTACTGAAATATGTGGTGATGACATGTGTCAACATGATCCCATATTTTGGTTGGAGAATATTAAATCTTAAGTAGTTTTTCAATGAGTAGAAATTACTTTTCTAAAAAGATAAGACAAGTGCTTTAATCTTTGTGATAATAGTGATGATACTAGATCATCTAGTGAAAACCTTGGTGTGATAAATAGAATTAGTTAAGTATTGTTTGGTGATTGTGTACCTCGTATTTATTTATAGACACTAGTACCAACCAAGGATACGAGTAGGAAGGAGAATACTACGAGGAAGAAGCCGAGGAGAACTTCAACCACTGCTCTACTCAAGGCAAGCTAACACTTGCAACTTTGCAAGCTATTTCTGCAAGCTTATACTTGCAATTATGCCAGCCTCACTATACAAGTTAACTTAGCAAGCAACTATCTTAGCAAGCTAAGCCAAACCATGCAAGTTTTACTTGCAAGCTTACACCTCTTGATACCCAATCCTAGTTTTGTTTGCAAGCTTAGTAATTTTATTTCTTTATCAAAGCTTTCTATTGGAGTTTACTTAGTGACTTGTAGATTTTAGAAATATGTTTAAAGGTAGCATAAAGAGCATAAAACTTTGCCTAAGTTAGATAAATCTTGATGTCATCTTGAGGCATGAGATTGAATTTTAGATAAGTCACACTTGATTACCACCCCTCATTAGTGTTTACCCCCACTTGTAGATGCTAGTGCTAAGCATAAAACTTGATCAGTTTAGATGGGAATACTTGGTGAAAATGATTATGAAAACCTTAGAATGATGAGTCATTCTACTGAACTATTTTGACATGTGTTCTTGAACACCAGATGATTTTGATGATGAAAATGTTGAGGCATGAGCCTTAGCCCTTTATAAAACTGATGGTTGTCTGGATGCGATACCATTCCAATTTTACCATACAACCACAATACCCGAAATTTGGGTAGGGCTTGACTAGAAATTTATATACCTTAGTATGGGTTCCCTCGCGGCCAAGGTTTGAGCTGAGGCTACCTTGTGAAGATTGTCCACCTGTGCAGTTCCCAAGATGACTGTTGGTCATGGTTGGGAGGCCAAACTCATAGGAGACGTGCCTATACTAGGGCGTGTAATTGAAAGGTTAGGATTGATTATCCGCCTACTGAGTATGGTGAATTTAGGATTGTTCCTGACGGATGTATCAAATATTGTGGTGAAAGTGTACCACCTCTGCAGAGTGTCAAACTATTCGAATAGCCGCATCATGATTATGGACAGTTAGATTAGCCATACTGCTACGTCGCCGATGTTTTCAAAATGACTTGTGAAATGAATTATGACTTTGAATTGACTATAATAGGTTTGTGATACGAAAATTCAATTTCCCACTTAGGTGCTATAAAACTTTCAACTAGCTTTCTTTGCTTCTGAACTCAGTTAAGGTAAATCTGGATTTTTGCAATTCAACCTAGAGCCTAGTATTTCCTACTCAAAACCACTTCACTTGTTAGTATTAGTTTGCGAGTACTTAAGGAGTACTCATGGCTTTGTCCCTGGCTAATCCTGTTGCTAGAATTTGAATAGGAATATCGGAAAGATGGACCGCAGGAAGGTTATGACAACTAGGATCATCTCCCATCGTCAGCATTGCCTGTAACCATGAAGATGGAGCTTCGCCCATGCTACGTTTATTATTACGTTATTCCACTACTATGATTGTATTAAGACTGGATCATGTGATCCTCTATTTGTTGTAAGACCTTATGTATGGTTTGTAATGGATGATGTACTGTGATATCCAATTTGTTATGTCTCGCAAAAATGGTAATCCTGGGATTGCGATGTATGGCATAACTGGCATCTGGGTGTTGACACCACCGTGGCTTCCCATAAAATCCTTAGCATGTTTAATCTTTACAGCTGATTTCACCTCATCAGTATATCACGATCTCCTGTCAAACTAGATTATCTATATTGATACATCATCTGGATGAACCAACACTGATATCTATGCATGGATAAGCAGGAAACATATATAAGCTCTAGAAGTGCACACGAGAAAAACCAAGTTATGCTAGGAGCAGTGGATCAGGTAATATAATCTCAAAGGGAGTGATGCAATAGATTGGATACTGTATCTATCGATAAAAGACCACAGTAGAATTGTATGCATCATGGCAGGAATTGAAATGCTTTCAAAATCATAGGATTATATCATGGTGGGGCTATGCTTACCTTTGCCCATTGATAACCAATAAACAGAGCATCGGAAGCCTTGGGCTTGACTTTATTATGGTTGATCAAGTATTCTTCCTCAATCTTTGACCTTCGACGGTGTTGATCTCGGTCTTCGATCTTGATTTGATCTCGATATCATATTCTACCGAGAAGAAGCAAACACCGGAAAGGAAGGGGAAAAATCAACACATGGCATTGATGCAATGCTCAAGCAAGGAAGATGATATGAAAAGTTAAATTGTATTGAAATGTAAACCCTAAGCATGCTCGTCAGATTAATCAGGGTTCCGAGGGGTATAAACCCTAATTCTAAAAAACCTCGGAGTCACCTGTGAGGGGTTACTATGTTGTTCTAATTAAACGTGTCATGTAAGTTTCTTAACAATGCATGATCATAGCTTAAATAGATAGATCTCATTTTTCTAAACATTTTGATATATTATTTGTCTTTTCTGAATTACAGAATAAAAGTTATTGATTTTATAAGATTAAACCAATTTCTGGATTTATTAAATCATATTAAATAGGTTTATTGTGCCAGGATGACGTCACCAAAGGGGGAGAGTCGTTTTTCACCTAGGCAGAACCTAGCCATAGTGGCTGACTACTGGGCCCAAGGACACATCAGTAGCCACGCAAGAAAAGTAGGGTCGGGGCCGGTTTGACCAAGCTGATTGTGCGCTGCTGACATCAGCATGACGTTAGCGTGACGTCACATGAGAGGTTAGCCACAGATCGGTGTCAGGAATAGCGCTAGGGGGCTCGCAGGACTACACGGTTAGGTGCGTTCGAACCAGGGAAGCAAGGCGAGCAAACAGGTGGCGGCGCTGCTGTATTTTGGTCACCGGAGGCGTGGCTTCGACGGTGCTCGACGGTGGAGAGCGACGGCGGATGACGCGAGAGTGCTACAGGCCATGCCAGGAAGCACAAAAGGGACGGGGAGGCTAACGAAGGGGTCGGGTAGGCTGGGCGTGGTCTACAAAGTCGGCAATGGCGACGACGGTGGTCGTTAGTGACAGAAAATTAGGCGTGGATGGCAATGATCCAGAGCACTCTGTGTCGATTCTGTTGGCGAGGAGAGAGGTGGCTTCACGGCGATGCTCGTGGCGGTCTTAGATAGGCGAGGGGAGCACAGCAACGGCATGATGCCGGTGGCATCTGGAGCTAGGGTTTTTACAAGCTCATAGGGGGAGAGAGATAGAGCAAGAGATGAGGGGATGAGGACAGGGGAGAAGAAGACGGGCATGGCGTGGCACTCTTATCCTCAACCGTGGGCGGCGGGGCGCATCGCAGCGGCTGGCGGCCTCAGGCGGCTGTGGCGGCGATAGCGAGTTGCCTGCCATCAGTGAGGAAGACGAGGGGAAAGATGCGAAGCGATATTGGGCCATGGCTGGGCCAGTTGCGGCTGCTGCGGGATGCACGCGGGCAGCGGGTAGCACCGGGGATGCATTGGGCTGGCCTGGTTGAGTTACAGGCTCTATTTTTATTTGCAAAACTATTTTCTTTTTTTTGTTTTCATTTGTCCTTTTGTATTTTCAAATCCTTTTCTAGTCTGAACATTCTGAAAATACCAGAAAATTTATAAAATTATTTAAAACACATAGGGGCCCTCTATAGTGTTTGGGATCCACACATGTTATACTTTTCTAATATTTTCAAAACCATTTGAAGAAGTTTTCAATAGAGGAAGGGTATTAGGGTTTTAGGGTTGATGATCATGATGCACAATCAAACCCTAATACAAGATTAACTAAAACTCGGTGTTACCAGAAACTCATATATACAACAACGACTCAATGATTCAAGATTACAAATGATACAATTCAAAGAAAGAGAAGTAGTATCCAAGTACAGATAAGAACCAAATGGGGCTAAGAGTCCTGAAGAATAACCAATCGGTGTCCATAAACCCTTACCAGGCCACGCCAGAAGGGTAACCTTTCTAACGTCATCGATCATGTACCTGTTAAAGCCAAAGGGTGCTGACAAAGGTCAAGGAAAATAGAAAGTGAGCGGTCAGTACTAAGGCCAGTACACGACGAGTCTTAGAATTCGGCGGTCCTCGCCTACATAGGTATGGTGGGCTCAGCAGCAGCATAGCGTTTACTATCTAACTTATAGTGACCCGCTACAACTTCGGCATTTATAGCGAGATAAGAGAGCGCTATGCGATAACTGTAATATAACACCAAACATAACCCATCCGAAGATTTCCCCCTTGAAGACGAGTCGAGCAAGTCCTCTTGCAGAACACACACGATGGAAATTTTAGTTAAGCAGATGTTTAGTTGATAAGGCAAATTAAAAATCGTAATATTAGAGGCAAGATATTAGTGGGGTCGTCTATGATCATGACACTATACTCCTGAGGCGTCCATAACCATGGACACACGACTTCTCGAAAAGAATTACTCTGCAGGGGTGCACTACTGTACCCAAACGCATGCTCAACCCTTTAGGCAACACATTACGCATGCCATCTGAATCTCACAACAAGAACTATGCCTTAACTACGCGCGTATCCATAGGCATCACCTACTGTGTTGATCCAACAAAGAGGCACGATGTTTCCCAAGGAAGGCATAACGTTTGAGTCTATGGCCGGACGATGATCGGAAGATAACTTTTAGAGCTCCATCCCACCTCCGACACAATATCCCAATTTTAAGCAATGATGCCATGGAAGTCCACCAAAATATCAAGTCCGAAGACATATCCAACTCATCCATGTGTGAGGACACATTATGCGTATGCACCAAATGGAAAACCAAAATTTCAACCATCTGGATAAACGAATAGCGCCGGTAGTTGAGGGGGGATCCAAGAGGCCCCCGCGTTTGGTTAATGCGATCAACTCAGAACTAGTATCGTATAACGAACAGGGTCCTAGGTCGGCCCAAGTAGTTCCCAAAGGTGGTCCCTGGCAGGGCCTTATCATTAGGTGAAACCATAACTAGTATCACAAATTTAATTTATTATGTTATCAACCATAACCAGATATCACAGTTCACTTGTTTGAGAGCGGGCGACAGATCTAAGCATATGCTGTGACTAGCAAGGGCAAAGCTAACTAGTCAAATAAGGAAATAGGATAACCAAGGCAATATGGTAGAGAAGGTAAATAAAGGGACACTATTAAAGCATCAACAATAATGATAGCAGCAAACAAAGGAAGTAAAGACTATAAATGCAAAATAGGTAGAAGGGGGGAGAAGATCATCTGAAGGGTCATCGTATCTCACATTGACTCATTATCCTATCCGGTGAAGAAGCAAATCACTAGAAAGAACAACTGGTGCAATACTTAATTCTACGATGGAAGATACATCATGTTTATGATATGATGCATGACATGGAAAAGTGCGATTCAATTAGAAATATTAAGAGGAATCGGGATCCCGACATTTAATTAGAAGGTTTAAGTTATTTATCTACTACACAATTTAAATGTTGAAATAACAAAGCAAGGCATGGCGTTAGTTCGCTACACCAATTTAAATGCAGTCGAGATAAGACAAGATTATCCCGCATATAGCCACCATATTTAATTATTAGGTGATTCCACAAAGTACCCCAAAAAAATAAATATGTATGAAACTATGAATAATTTAATATGCAAAAAGTATGGAAAATTATAAAATAAGGCTAGGTACGGGTTACACATTGGGGTTGGGAACCGAGGGTCTTGGGGTTCGACAGATCAGTCTTCGGATCTCCGGGTTTAACTTCGGGGCCTCAGCCATCGGAGCCGTATCGATGATCTTGTGGTTCCATCTAATATGTGACGGGCCTTGGAGTGCTGCATCGGGACTCCGTGTTCAAATGTCTAGAGATCCTAGAATATTGTTCTTGGTGAAAGCTCGGTGGTGAAGACACGACCACGATTAAATCTTGGGTCGGTTTCCCTTGACCCGGTTAGAACCTGTAGTACACACGCGACAACATGAGGCGAAGCCGAGGTGGGTTGCTCGCAAGACCAGGAAATTTGGAGCACGAGCAGCTCACGCGAACATATCTAGCAGATCAACCATATCGTCCTACAAACGCGGCGGTGGGCCGATATGGGGGTTTCGACCGTTTTTTGGTCTAGAACAGACCCCGCATCGATGGTCTGGCCCAGAAAAAGTATCTAGGCCATAGCCCAAATCACCAAAACTCCCGAATATATAGCGGTCGGTGAGGTGGATGGGGGCCAAACCCCATCCGCTCCTCCGCCTCTCCGTCTGCCGCCGATGTCAAATCGCCGCCCTGATACATCGGTAATGTATCTATAATTTTTGATGTTCCATGCTTGTTTAGTATCTACTTTGCTTTGCTTTGCTTTGTCCACACGTTGAGGTGCTTTTCATATATTTTCTGGTACTAGCCTATTAACAAGTTGCCATAGTGCCAGTTGCCTGTTTTCTTCTGTTTTTGGTTCCAGAAAGGCAGAAAATCAATATTCACGGAATTGGACGGTACAAAAGACAAAGTCAATATTTTATCATGGGGAACACGAAGCCAGAATACGAGATGGAGGAGACTCACCAGGAGGCCACACCACCTGGCCACACGGGTGGGCCCACCCCACGCCGAGGGGGGGGGGTGTAGCCACCCTGGTGCCCCCTGCCTCGCCTCTTCGCCTATAAGAAGCCCCCGATGCCTAAACCCTAAGCACTTGATCAATATTCCACGGAACTGTCTGTAGACGCCGCCACCATCATCCCTAGATCGGAAGGGATCTGAACCTCTTCCCAGCACCCTTCCAGAGGGGAGATCATCCCCGAGGCCTTCTTCTTCATCATGCCAGCCTCCGGTATGAAGCCTGAGTAGTTCCACCTTGGACTATGGGTCCATGTAGTAGCTAGATGGTTGTATCTCCTCCTTGTGCTTTCATGTCTATATCTTGTGAGCTCCATTCATGATCAAGATCTCATCTATTTGTAATCATGCATGTTGTTTTTCCGGGGATCCGATGGATATTGAGATTACTATGTCAGATTGATTAATGGTTTTGTCTTATTGATTCTATCATGTCTATGTTGTTTGTGATCTTGCATGCTCTCCGTTGTTAGTAGCTATCTTGGGTAAGTAGTTGCTAGTGACTCCAAGAGGGGGTATTTACGCTCGATAGTGGGTTCATCCCTCCATTTAATCAAGGGAAGTGACAGAAATCTCTAAGGTTGTAGATGTGTTGTTGCCACTATGGAGAAAACAACAGTCTCTTGTTCATGGAACAAGTGGATTGTTTACCTTACACACTTTGCTTAAAGCAGTTGTCTGTTTCTTGCAACTTAATACTGGAGGGGGTTCGGATGATAAACCAAAGGTGGACTTCTAGTCATAGATGCAGTTGGATGGAGGTCTATGTATCTTGTTGTATTGCCCAATCGAATCTCATAGGATCTTTATGTCTAGTATTGCATTGTTATGCCTTTCTCAGTCATGTCAATTGCCCTGCTGTAATTTGTTTACCCAGCATGCCATGTTTATTTATCTAAGGAGAACACCTCTAGTGAACTATGGGCCCCGGTCAAATATTTACCATTGATACATCTTCCACTGTTACTCACTTGCTGCAAACCATCATCACCTTCCACACCATACAGTTATTCCTTTGTTACAGCAACCGGTGAGATTGACAACCTCATAGGTTTCCATGTTGCTTGCAACACCTTTGAGACGTTTCCTTCCTCCTACTGGTTCGATAACCTCGGCTTCTTATTATGGGAAAACTTGCTGCTGTGCTGCATCATACCTTGCTCTTGGGGTTTCCCGACGAAGCTCTCCACGTTGATGCAGCATCATCAAGACTTTCTGGCTCCGTTGCCGGGGAGGCTAAGGACGTCTTGACAAGGGGAGTCCTCCTCAAACTTTCTCTTTACTTTGTTTTTGGTTTGCTTAGTTTCTTTTGCTTGGTTTTGTTTGGCATGCTTTCTCTTATCAAAAACACAAAAAAATTAGTTCCTACTCTTGTTGCCACCTTGCTCTAGCTCACCATGTTGTTCCCCAAGTTTGCCCTGAAGGACCTTTCGATAGGTAGTGGCTCTGTAATTGGGAAAGAAAACATTGAAGAATTCTGGAGGCTAGATTTGTTAACCTTAACCCCATGATGAAAATATTAAATAGGTAGTGGATCTTCTTTATTTCATATGTTGGAGGATAGATTTGTTAGCCTTAACCCCATGATGCAAATATTGTTCCTAAAACTAAAAGAAGAAAAGAATGCTGAAAAGAGAGAATTTATTCTTGAAACTTTATTAAAAGAGTTCCATGATGTTGCTAAGGAAGCCAAAAAGGTCTTTGCGCATTTTAATATACTAGGCTCATGTGTAGATGTTGTGGCTACTTCATATAAAACCAAACCTAGAGAGGAATTTAAGATACACATACCCTTTAAGCTTGTTGGGATGCATGAGGCCTTTGAAAAGAATTTTGATTGGATTGTTCCTGAAAATCCTTTTCATGAAAGTAGTGAACCAAAGAGAGATAAGAAGGTATACTCCAAAACTCATTTGGATAATATACCTTTCATAGTGGAAGACTTTGCGAGTATTGATGTTAATGCTTCTTCATTTGAAAATACTTGATTTCTTGCTTCTTGTGCCTAACTTAAAGGCGTTAAAAAAATACTTGTTGGGATATAACCTAAGAGTTTCCTTGAGTCTTGGAAGTTATTACTTCAGTAATGAACTCTACTTATCCTTTTTGTTTGCTTTTTGTTCCAAGAATGACCTCTAATGAGAGGGAAGTAAGATTTGGGGAGTTCCTATCCCGAAACAGATTTCTGTCCTCCACCATAAAAATTAGTGAGGAGTCCTTGTAAGTGGGATTGAGCTACAAATTTGTGACTAAATACCCCAGTATGTTATATAACTTTCGTTAGTTTAACATGTTTTGATTTGACCAACAGAAGGTCTTCGAAAAAATCGGTTTCTACCTGCTGGTCTGTTTTGACAGATTTCTGCCATTATTTGCATTTGCTTCTTATTGATTCCTTTTTGGGTTCTTTTTGGGAAATTGAGATTTTTTAAGGAGTTACTACAATTTCTTGTGTTTTTAGTGAAAGTTTTTCTGTTCAAAAGCTAAACCCAAGGATCTATTATCTTTTGAATACACTAATGTTGCTAATGAAGATTGTGTGAAGTTTTGTATGAAGGAAAAATTTCAGGTGTAGAGAGATAATGATGTAATGAGATGAAGAATGGACAAATGCTCAAGCTTGGGGATGACACCCCGGTGTCATCCCAAGAAATATCCAAGAGGTACAAGCGTCAAAGCTTGGGGATGCCCAAGGCATCCCCTTCTTCACCAATAAAAAGCTCAGCTCTTTCTAGACATTTCATTTTTATTGTTTCATGCACTGTTGTGTTGTTCTTGGATCATCTTAGTATTCGTTTGCTTTTCTTATTTTTTTTAGTTTTCTTGAATAAAGTAGTTTGGACCCCCATTCTCGCTGTGTTGTTTCAAATAAGTTGATTGGTGTTGGAAAGGAGTAGAAAATTCTTGCTTGAAAAGTGCAAGAGGAGCTTGTATTGACTATGACTTAGACTTTAGCATGTCATGCTAGGTATTTTTTTGACCTTATTCTTAGTGATTATTGTTGTAGCATGACTTGTTCCAAACAATTGGGATTGCTTTGTGCCTTGAAGGAATCATGCGGTGTTCTAGCATGCAAAAGCATAGTACTATGGTATTTTCCTTTGATGTTTTGTTTGGGTTGACATGGCACATGCTCTCACCATGTTATGACAATGAACAAGTCACCATATCCTCTATGATCATTTAGTCCTTGACTTGTAGTACCACTCTATGCTTTGTAATGTTTTGTCGCTCTGCATGATTATGGCCATTATTTCTCTCTTAGTTGGTCGCTCGCAGTCTTTTGCTAGGCTCCACTTGTATGAGTAAGCTATACTCATGCATTCAACTCCCAAGAAACCAAGTTATTCCAAAGTGTCCACTATAAATTCCTATGCATGGTGTGTAACACCATTCCAAGTATATTCTTGTTTTCAGCTATCTTCCAATTAAAGAAGGTATTTTGTTATGTGAAAACTTAGTGATGAGAGATCTCACGAACTTGATGGCACACTTTATATTCCTTTACCCTAATAAACTTGAACCATTGTGTCATCTCTGTTGTATATGTTGGCACTTATACGTTGGAATTAGCAGAACCATGTTTTCGTGGGTAACGTTTTCAACATTGCACTTGTACTTTGTACACAATTGATATCGTGCTCTTTTGTCTATGGATATCGCCGATGTGAAATAAAAAGGGAGCTTGTAAGTCCATGGAGTTATGTATTTTGTGTTAGAGAAACTCCTGGGCCGGTAGCCTAAGCCATGCCTAATCATGGTGGAAACTTGCAGCATCACCATAATGAGCAATATGTGAAGCATCCTTAATAAAAACCTATGCAAATAGCAAATTGAAAGATCGCTGAGATGCTCATTGTCTGCTTGCCTTGTCATTTTGGTTATGGGATAGCTCCTGTACCATGTGCAAGGGGTACCCCGTTGGCAGTTCTCTATGATACACATGTACTTACTATGAAAAGAACTTACAGGTGACTAAAGTTGAGTAGCATGAGGTGCGGCCCTCGTATTCAAGGGACATGAGATTTCTAACTTATTCTTTGTCAAGCATATACTCCATAGTTTATTCACTTTAACCTTAATCACTTCAATATGCTTATGATAAGGCCAATGAGGGCTGAAAGCTAACTAGTACCATAATTTTTGGAAGCTCTTTTTGAAACTTGAAATCCCTGCTTCCCTTTATGAAGGGCTTTCTTCCACTATTATATTGATTTTCCACCTTCTACCTTTAGGCACCAATTCAGAGAGCATAGTTGTCATTCTTAGTTCTATGTGCAGTGTCCCAAAACTTATTGATTGATGCATATTGTTGATATTGCTTGTTCGTGTGCTATTTGTATCTAGTCACTCTTACAAACTTTGAAGGTGTCCTATGCATCTATTTTCTACTCCACGAGGGACAAGCTGAATGCCAGTATGCCATGTTTTCTGTATGTGAAACAAACAAACATTTTTAATGCATGTTATTCATGATGTTTGTTTGTAGCCTTTCATGTTGCATGCATAGTTGCTTTGTCTTATTGTTAGAACTCCATCTTTCATGCATATGTTTAGAGTTCTTTGATCCTAGCTTTCAATGCTTGCAAATTGTTTGATCTTGGTTTTGATGGTGCATGTCAGTTCAAAAATTATTATTTTATCACTTACATACTCAAGGACGAGCAAGAGTTAAGCTTGGGGATGCTTGATACGTCGGAAACCTATCTATAATTTTTGATGTTCCATGCTTGTTTAGTATCTACTTTTCTTTGCTTTGTCAACACTTTGAGGTGCTTTTCATATGATTTCTGGTACTAACCTGTTAACAAGTTTCCACAGTGCCAGTTGCCTGTTTTCTTCTGTTTTGGCTCTACAAAGGCAAAAAATCAATATTACCAGAATTGGACGGGACAAAAGCCAAAGTCAATATTTTACCGTGGGGAACACGAAGCCTAAATACGAGACGCGGGAGACTCACTAGGGAGCCACACCCCCTGGCCGCGCGCGTGGGCTCACCCCAAGCCTGGGGGGGTGTAGCCGCCCTGGTGGCCCCCCTGCCTAGCCTTTTCGCCTATAAGAAGCCACCGATGCCTAAACCCTAAGCATCCTATCAATATTCCACAAAACTGCTTGTAGCCGCCGACACCATCGTCCCTAGATCAGGGGGATCTGAAGCACTTCCCGACACCCTGCCAGAGGGGACATCATCCCAAAGGCCTTCTTCTTCATCATGCCAGCCTCCGGTATGAAGCGTGAGTAGTTCCACCTTGGACTACGGGTCCATGTAGTAGCTAGATGGTTGTATCTCCTCCTTGTGCTTTCATGTCTAGATCTTGTGAGCTCCGTTCATGATCAAGGTCTCATCTTTTTGTAATCATGCATGTTCTGTTTGCGGGGATCCGATGGAAATTGAGATTACTATGTCAGATTCATTAATGGTTTTGTCTTATTGATTCTATCATGTCTGTGTTGTTTGTTATCTTGCATGCTCTCCGTTGTTAGTAGCTATCTTTCCCAAGTAGTTGCTAGTGACTCCAAGAGGGGGTATTTATGCTCGATAGTGAGTTCATCCCTCTATTTAATCAAGGGAAGTGAAAGAAATCTCTAAGGTTGTAGATGTGCTATTTCCACTAGGGAGAAAACAACGGTCTCTTGGTCATGGAACAAGTGGATTGTTTACCTTACACACTTTGCTTAAAGCAGTTGTCTGTTGCTTGCAACTTAATACTGGAGGGGGTTCGGATGATAACCCAAAGGTGAACTTCTAGTCATAGATGCAGTTGGATGGCGGTCTATGTATCTTGTTGTATTGCCCAATCAAATCTCATAGGATCATTATGTCTAGTATTGCATTGTTATGCCTTGCTCAGTTTTGTCAATTGCCCTGCTGTAATTTGTTTACCCAGCATGCCATGTTTGTTTATCTAAGTAGAACTCCTCTAGTGAACTATGGACCCTGGTCCAATCTTTACCATTGATACATCTTCCACTGTTACTGTTTACTTGTTGCAAACCATCATCACCTTCCACACCATACAATTAATCCTTTGTTACAGCAACCGGTGAGATTGACAACCTCACTGTTAGTTGGGGCAAAGTCTTGAGTTTGTGTTGTGCAGGTTTCCATGTTGCTTGCAACACCTTTGAGATGTTTCCTTCCTCCTACTGGTTCGATAACCTCGGTTTCTTCCTGAGGGAAAACTTGCTATTGATCTCCATCATACCTTGCTCTTGGGGTTTCCTGACGAAGCGCTCCACGTTGACACAGCGCCATCACGCCCCTTTGGCGAGCAATCGACGCGGTAGAGTGTAGATCGAGCGTCCCCACCTCCTGCCGGCGACGATGGTGGCAGAGCGCGGGCGCGGGGGCGGCCAGGTGGGCCTTGCGGTGGGTGACTTCATCGCGGAGCGTGAGTTCGACACCGTCCTCGTCCTCGTCGCGCACTCCAGCTAGCAGGACACGGACAATCCCATTGAATGGAGGCACATCTTTGTCGACCTTGTCAACGATAAGGAGTGAGGAGCCGACGTGGCGCCGCCACGACATAGGGCTCCGGTGAGTATCCCGGAGCCAATTTTGCTGCAAGGTTGTGCTGTGGCGGCGAATATTGTAGTTTCTTTTGGTGTATAGTCGAATTTAGTACCAATGCAAGCATGAACTCTCTGATCGAACTGTTCTTCCGTCGTGCGCGAGAATTTTAAAATTTGCAGTTTCATATGACGTATCTGAACTATGTGCATTCTTTTCGAACCCCAAATCCATGTTGGGGTGCCTTGGATACATAGATTTGGGGTTTGGGGTTTGCCGTATCTGCTAGAGGTGCTCACCATGGCATAGGGAGACCGCTCATACTGGGACACGGTGACGGCATCAGGTTGAAAGGGAAACGTTGTGCTAATTCAAGGAAGGATGACGGTTAGCAGGCAACAGGGTAGAACCTGGCCAGCGGAGGGGACACGGCTGGCGGAGCGGGGTCTCCAGCCGGCGAGAGCCCGTAGGGGCGATGGCACACTAGAGGGGCTTGAAGCCGTAGCGCCAAACGTGGCGAGAGAGAGCCACGACGAGCTGTGACATGGGGGCGAACATGGATGACCAGGAGTGCTGCAGGGAGGCTGGAAGGTGACATGGGAGATCTTGAAGTGATGGCGAGGTCGACCAGGGAGACATCCAATGGCGACCTTGGGGGGCGCGCGGCAGCACCAACGTCCTTGCAGATGTACGTGGCACCGACACGGTAATGCTTCTGGAGGTGGGACGCGCTGCAGAACTTGACGATGGCAGTCGAAAGGATAAGGAGATCGATGCAGCTCAGGAACTAGGGATCTGCTCTTGTACGAGGAGGCTTGATCGCTTTTTATAAAAAAGGACCAGGTGCGGTTGCAAAATAGCAAGGCAGGAGCGGCCGGGTTTGTTCTGTCCTTGCATGTGTTCACATCATAGGTGGAGGCGTGGTGTGCGTGAGAGGAACGTGACCGTGTGCGGGGTGTGTGTATCGTGTTGGGTGCCTCTAGAGTGGGGCGTGTTTGGTTGGGGTAGGGTGCTTGCGTGAGTGGTGGTGGCGCTGGGTTGATGTGGGTCTAGGGTAGGATTAGGGTTTAGGATACGGGTTAGTAGGTTGTCGACTCGGCTTTTGGGCTTGGTTGGTTGCCTCCCTCAGAAAACTTTTATTTATTTAGTTAGTTTTTATTTTAAAACTTTTTTAGAAGTATTTTTTGAGACAAATAGAAGATCCGAAAAACGGGTTTTTTAATTTGAAATGAAAGGAGGGGACTAATAAGAAAACAAAATAGGCTTTTGGTTAAAATATTTTAGAGAAAAAATATGCATGATGTCATGATGATGCAAAATAGAAAATAACACACAATTTTATTTTTGGAAATTTTTTAAGGGCATTACAACTCGACACCACTAACAAGGGATCTCGTCCCGAGATCCAAGCAAATAATACTGGGGGAGAGGTTGGATTATTGGATCTTCTTGCATCAGGTTGATGGTCACGACACCACTAACAAGAATTCTTGCTCCGTCTTGAAATTTTCGACACCACCAACAAGGGGTTTTTGCTCACGTTCTTTGGGACAACACTCCGGAGAGGCAAATGCGGAAGTAGAGGTATCAAAGATAAGGACACCTTTAATTTATGTGGAAGGAGTAAAAGTTACATGGATCCACCAATTCGATGTAACAAGAGTGTATGATAGGAGTAGTGTTATGGTGATGACTCCATCCCGCACTCAAAGAATTACTTTGTACATGAATATAAGGATCATGCAACCAACTCTCAGAATTCAGATAGAATATCTTGACAATGGGTATTAACAAAATATTTAGGTAGATGATGTCGTCACAGAAGTTGCAGGACACCGGAAAAATAGTTTTGACACTAGACGACGTCCGTTGGCAAGGTTAACCTACAGGCTTGACCAGTGGGGTATCGTAAACCTTGGCTTTGATACCACTTGTAACGCCCCCGAATCGGGTATATGCAGATCGCAGCATTTCCCACCAATATCTGCTTAGAAGTGATTCAAAGACGCCCACCAGACACTTCAGTGTGGGTGGGATGTTCAACAAGTACTTACATCATAGTAGTTTACAACAGATCCCACAAGAAACTCATATATACAACAAAACCTCGATGAGTCAAGATTACAAATGATATAATTCAAATAGAAATAGTATCCAAGTATGGATAAGAACCAAATGGGACTAAGAGTCCTAAAGAATAACCAAGTGGTGTCCATAAACCCTGCCTAGGACAAGGTGGAAGGGTAACCTTGCTAACGTCGTCGATCACATACCTATCAAAGCCAAACGGTGTCGACAAAGGGTAAGGGAAAATAGAAAGGGAGCGGTCAGTACTGAGGCCAGTACACGGCTAGTCTTAGAATTTGGCGGTCCTCACCTACATAGGTATGGTGGGCTCAACGGCATCAAATATTGTACTATCTAACTTATAGAGACATGCTACAACTTCGGCTATTAGAGCGAGATAAGAGAGCACTATGTGATAACTATAATATAACAATAAAAAATCCCATCCAAACATTTCCCCCTCGAAGACCAGTCGAGGAAGTTCTCTTGCGTAACACACATGGTGGCAATTTTATTTAACCATATGTTTAGTTGATAAGGATAATCACTAATCATAATATTAGAGGTAAGATATTAGTGGGGTTGTCTACGATCATTACACTATACTCCGGGGCGTCCATAACCATGGACACATGACTTCTCTAAAAGATTTACCTGCAAGGGTGCACTACTATATCCAAACACATGTTCAACCCTTTATGCAACATATTACGGGTGCCATCCGATTCTCACAACAAGAATTATCCCTTAACTACGTGTGTATCCATAGGAATCACCTACTGTGTTGATCCAACCAAGTGGCACGACGATTCCCAAGGAAGGCATAACGTTTGAGTCTATGTCCGAGCGATGATCGGAAGATAACTTGTAGAGCTCAGTCCACATCCGACATGATATCCCAATTTTATGCAATACAAACCATGGTAGTCCACAAAAATATCAAGTCCGAAGACATCCAACTCACCCATATCCGAGGACATATTATACGTATGCACCTAATGGAAAACCAATTTTGTAACCCTGTGATTAAATGAATAGCGCCGGTAGTTGTGGGAGCATTCCAGAGGACCCCGCGTTTGGTTAGCGCGATCAACTCAAAACTGGTATCGTAGAACAAACGGGTCCTAGGTCGGCTCAAGCAGTTCTCAAAGGTGGCCCCTGCCGGGCCCTTATCATTAGCTTAAACCATAACCATAACAAAAATCACCAATTTAATTTATTATGTTATCAACCATAACCAGATATAACGATTCACTTGTGTCATCGCAGGCGGCAGATCTAAGCATGCACTATGACTCGCAAGGGCAAAGTTAGCTAGTCAAACAACGCAATAGGATTGCCAAGGCAATATGGTAGAGCAAGTAAATAAAGGGGCAGTACTAAAGCAGCGACAATAAGGATATCAGTAGACAAAGGAATTAAAGACTATAAATGCAAAATAAGTAGAAGGGGGAGAATGGGCGCCTGAGAAGATCATCCGAAGGCTCGTCGTATCTCACATTGACTCATCGTCCTATCTGGTGAAGAAGCAAATAACTAGAAAGAACAACCAGTGCAATACTTAATGCCACGACGGAAGAAACGACATGTTTATGATATGATGCATGACATGGCAAAATGTGATGCGATTATCAATATTAATAGAAATTGGGATCCCAACATTTAATTAGAAGGTTTAAGTTATTTATCTACCATGAAATTTAAATGTTGAGATAACAAAGCAAGGCATGGCGTTAGTTCGCTACACCAATTTAAATGGAGTCGAGATAAGACAAGATTATCCCGCATATAGCATCCATATACTAATTATTAGGTGATTCAACAAAGTACCCCAAACTAATAAATATGTATGCAAGTATGAATGGTTTAACATGCAACAAGTTTGGAAATTTATAAAATAAGGCTAGTTAGAGGTGACACATTGGGGTTCTGAACCGAGGGTCTTGGGGTTCGAGGGATCGTTCTTCATATCTCTGGGTTTAACTTCGGGGCCTCGGCCATTAGATCCATATTGACGATCTTGTGGTTCCATCTATTCCGTGACGGGCCTTGGAGTGCTGCATCGGAACTCCGTGTTCAAACATCTAGAGATCCTGGAATATTGTTCTTACGGTGAGAGCTCGGTGGCAAATACCCGGCCACAATACAATCTTGGGTATGTTTCCCTTGACTGTGCTAGAACCTGCAGTACATGTGCAACAACATAAGGCAAAGCCGACCTCGGTTGCTCGCAAGGCCAGGAAATCTCGAGTAGGAGGGGCTCACGCTAAGGCACCGTGGCAGAGGGAGACCGCGTGGATAGTGACTTGGATATGCCCTACGGGTACCTAATGTGAGCCTACCTGGTCTAGCCCAACGGAGGACCATAGGAAGGACCTACTGCAATCATGAAGCCCAAGGAGACTTCAGATGGCCCAAGCCCAAAGAGAACTCGACTTCTTGGAGGACACGGCTAATGTAGATAGAATTTCAAAGGGGCTAGCCCTAATCTATAACTTACTCGACCTACCCCGAGACCTGGCCTCCCCATATAAAGGCCAGGAGGGCACGACGAGGAGGCGATCTCACCTCATACCCTAGAACACACCTCACGCCATATTGCATTTGCGCACCCTTGTAATCATCGGCATCACCATCAATCAAGAACATACAAGTAGGAGTAGGGTTTTACCTCCGAGGGCCTGAACCTGAATAAACCTCGTGTCCCCGTGTTGTGAGTATGTTAACTATTTCACGATCTCTAGCTTCCCCTCCTTCTCCAAAACCCAAGTCCATAACAATGGGCATTAACGAGTCGAACCCTCATCAGACAGGGACACGGCGACAGCATCAGCTCGACAGGTACAAGTTGTGCTAATTCAAGGAAGGACGACGGTCAGCGGAAGACGGGGCAGCACCTGGATGATGGAGGGTAAAAATCCGGGAGCGAGGGGTTTGCAACCGGCGGGATACCATAGGGCGGTTGTGTGCTGGAGGAGGTCGAAGCTGTAGCACCGAAGGTCGCGGGAGAGAGATGCACGATGAGCTCTGACATGGGGCAACGATGGACGACCAGGAGTGCTGCAGGGAGGCGGGAAGGTGATATGGGCAAGCTTGAAGAGACGGCGAGGTCGACCGGGGAGGCGTCCGATGGCGACCTTGGGGGCGCGCGCGGCAGACTCAATGTTGTCCTTGCAGATGTACGTGGTGGCGATGGTGTACTACTTTTGGAGGCGGGACGTGCTACAGAACTTGATGGCGGCGCTCGTAAGGAGAGGCATATTGATGTGGCTCGGGAACCAGGGCTCTACTGTCATACAAGAACAAATAGGGAAGGAGGAAGCTTGGTCGATTTTTAGAAAAAAGGACCAGTGGTGGCTGAAAAATAGCAAGTGAGGTGTCATGGTATTATCGACGAATACGCCATGGAGGGGTTCTCACAGAGAGTTTTTAGCAATGTGGGGTAAGGCATAAGGTTCACGGCTATGAGGTAACACAACTTACCTTGGTTCCACGATGGTGGCGGAACCCTAATCCTGCTCTACATCACTATAAGGGCAATACGCCGAGTTAAAGCGATTGGTTTGCTGTGCTCGATATGAGTTGTTTCACGACCTAAAGGCTCCAATAGGTCTGGCTTATAAATATGCCAGGTCCTAAGGTTACAGGAAAGATTCCTAGCCGGACAGGTTGCAGGGTCCTACACTAGATATAGCTCGTCCATGTGTCTGCACTCCAAGGCTCTGGGTACGTCGGTGACAACCTCATAGCCTTACTTTATTCGGCACGGGCCTCCCTTCTGGATCCATCTAACTAGGACGCCCAGCAGGCGATGGGCCTTTCTACCAATTGTGGGCCACTCAGGTTATCTGAATTAGAGACATGCGATAGTGATACCCATTTAGCATATCCCCAATAGTAGCCCAAGAGAACTCCGAGATCTTGCGCCGTCTTGCCTCTTTAGGTTGAATGCTCCGTCTAGGTGATGGAGGGGTTAACCTCTTGGGTGGCCCGATCTTCACGGATCTCGTGGTCAAATCGATGGGAAAGCGAGGGGAAAGGGAGAAGGTAGCAGAAGCGAACACACACCTCGCGAAGAACACGATGAACACACGCAAAACTCACACCATACAAGGCCGATTGCTCCCGAACGGCGGCCACCGGTCCGATAGAATCCTCGCAAGGAAAGATCGGTCAACGTGCTCCCTCAAATCCACATCGGAGAGGGAAGAACACCTTGGGGAGGGTCTTGAAAACTTGGAGACGAGACATTGAACTCCAAGGCCTTGTTCAACGATGGATGCGTGATGCAAAGTCCAATCGAGGTTGGTGACGATAGTCGGTCCCCTTGGTAAAGGGGATGAGGCAAAACTAGAGATTCCACAATGGGGGTTATCTTTAGTCTATCATCTATGCCTAAGGGATACATGAGAGGTGGGGGCTCTATTTATAGGACAACCACATAATCAAGGGTAGTTTGGGGATAAACTAGGCGAATAGGTAAGTAAAGGGGGATACATGGGCTGTGGCCCAACTAGTGCTGTGAGCATCGACATGAGGTAGTACGGTCTTGGGTCCAGTAGTACCGCTTGGTCAGTAGTGCCCGCTGGGACAGTAGTACCGCTTGCGGTCCTGGGGCTTCTGTTGGCGTCGTCAGTAGGGAGCGGTAGTCGGGGGCGGTAGTACCGCTGGCCGGTAGTACCGCCGGAGACAGAGAGCATTTGGGTGATCTGTCTTCTTCTGCCTCCTCTTCCAAGCATCCGTCTTGTCGGGCTTGATGCTCCGGGCTTCCTCCCTTGCCTCCGTACTTGTCAATGTGAACCTATCATGCATATGTGACGGAGTATGAAGTAGCATACCATTCAATAGGGTAGGAAGGGGGCTCGCATAGAGGAACGGATTCACCTTTGGAGTCCATGACGACTTGGCGTAAGTTGGAGACCAATATGTGGTAACGACCGTAGGTCGGGCTACATTAGCTTCCCCCCCCCCTTCAAAAAGAGTCGTCCTCGACTCTACATGCTCATCACAAAGTAGAAGCGGTCGAGAGACCTTGATCCTGGGGTTCACCATATAGTCGTCCTTGGGAAGATTGACTTGACAACACTTCAATGTTCCTTCACCTTCCTTGAAGCCTACAAAGCTCACAACAAAAGCAAAGCAACACTCAAAGCGTAGCCAATTCATGAAGATTATAGTATAAGTCCTCAAGTAGAAGGAAGTCACCTTAGCTTGTAGAGATAGCTCGATGAAGGGTGGCCATAGGTAACTCTCTTCGATTCTTCTTGTCAACACATGGTCCATAGAGGTTGTCGTGTATGCATTTGTACCTTCATACAACAAAGACCAAGCAACATATGTTTGTGTGTGATAGAGGAGCATGTCATTTGTTGCATGTCCATTCTTGATCACAACACGATTAGCACAACTCAAGTATAGCAAACAGGATGCATATGCAAGGTCAATGTGCATGGAAAATGTTTGAACATCATCCAAATGTGGGAACTCAAAAACTCCATATAACGTCGTAGTGGGGCACTCAAAGCATTGGATCAAAATTTCAATCAACATCTTTGATGCAAGAATAGGAGAATTTGGCAAAAATACACAAGGAAGAATGTCCAAAGAAACATCATTATGTGTGCAAACCAACCATTGGAAAGAGAAATTGTTCAACATGTTGGATGTCACACACAAATGATCAAAAGCAAATATCATGGGAATATGAGTATCCCAAACGGAAGCAAAAACAACACGTTTGCAAACAAACCAAATGAAAGAGCTAGTGGTCCTTATGTTTGTTGCAACAACAAGACGAGATTCTTGGAAGCTCTCATGACAATACATGCTCTTAATGGAATTATGGTTGCACGCAAAACATCGGAGAGAGAAATTGTTCAACAATTTTGTTACAACACACAAAACATCATTATCTAAAAGCGAAGAAACATGAATGTCACAAGGGGAGATAATACCATTAACATGCTTGCAATCAAACCATAGGACAGAGCAATTTGCCAACATGAAAGATGCAAAGCATGCAAAAGGTATCGGAGCTGGGTTTCCCAGAATTTCTTCGTAGTGGCTCCGTTCCAATCTTGAACTCACTTGTGGGATGCTCTCAAGAGCTCTTTTTGTCAACTCGTGCTCAACCGAGGTTGACATTCTTGTGCGGGTACCTACACACATCATATGTAAAAGGAAGAACGTGTGTGCATGGTAGAGATACACATCATCCATCATGACGTATCTCTTCTTGTGCACATCACCATTAATTTCAATCAAGTATGAAATAGATGCATGGTGAGTATGCAAGTGGGGAACATGCTTATCAAGGCAATCATCAAAATCTCCAAAAATTGAGAAAGCTATGGGGGCCATCTCATTATAATGCATATGATCAATATTGTTGCAAGCAAAACAAGTGAAATAGCAAGCATTCATCTTATCGCAAGCAACGGGATAAATTGAATGACTAGCATGACAAGGCAAGTCCAAAGCAATTGAGGATACACACAAGATGCATAGCATGGCATGTGTATGGCAATGATATCGCAATCAAACAATTCCACATGACCAATATTATCCAAAGGCAAAGCATCACATGGGAATATGAGTGAAGCATATGTAATGTCACAAGTATCATCCATAGCATGCATATCCTCACAATTCATCATGTCCACTAGTGGGATCATGGCATCATCAACACCCTTATTGTTACCTTTTTCATACCTCTCATATGAAGTGGGTGTTGTGGAAGTAGTGGCCTCCTTGTGGACGACTTCGTTTTCTTGATGTAGCCATGGTATAACATCATCTTCATGCACCATGTACATCTTCTCCAATTGAGGCATCATTGCTTCATGGTTTGGCGCTTCTTCATCCATGGAACCTAGCATAACACAAGAGAACACACTAGAGGTAGAGGGTAAGTTGTTAGAAATCGAAATGGTCTCACTTGACCTATCAACTACCACTCTCAACTCACTAGGAGTATCGCTCATGCCCTCCAAGTGGAAGCACTCAATCTCACATAAAGTGGAGTCACTCATCTCACTCTTGTTCTCACTGAAGTGGGCTAAGTGGCTCTCATACTCATGGGATTGGTACCACATCATCACTCAAGCATATCGGGGTAGGTTCGGGTTCCTCAACTCCATGCGCCTCCTTTGGTGAAGGGAAAATCCCATGCTCACCATTCTTGACCTTGTCGCCTCCAAGGTTGGATGCCATAATATGGGCATCATTGCTCGCCTCCATGGTCGAAGGGAAAATCCCATGCTCGACCGTCTTGTGGCCATCTTGTAGTAGTGGTGGAGGTAGGCTCATGCTATCCAACTTGGCGAAGTAGAGGTCTTCATTTTCCTCGTTCATGAGGTCTTCGAATGCAAGCGTAGTCGTTGAAGCTTGATGGCGTGGACGAAGGCTTGCTCTTGGTGCCATTTTGGTGGTGGCACTAGAAGTTGAAGGTGCCTTGTGATGGTGTCGACGGAGGTCATTGGCGTGCCTTGCCGATGGTTGATGTAGGTGGCGCACTTGGTCATCCATATGACGCTCACGACGATGGCCCTTGACCTTGTCACTCTTCCTTGTAAGTTTTTCTAATGAGCGCAAAGCATCATTAGTCTTGGCGATCATCCTCATGTTTTTGTCGAAGTCATTGTCCATGTCCTTCTTGAAGTTGTGGAGGTCGCTTTGGAACCTGTCCATTTGATGATGGACCTTGGCGCACTCGAGTTGGAGGCTCCGTCTTGGCCGGTGCGACTTGAGGAGCTTGTCGTTGTCGTTCTTGAAGTCGCCCATGCTTGGGGAGTCGTTGTTGTTGTAGCACTCCATGTCACCCAAGCATGTGGAGCCATTGTTGGTGTAATGCTCCATCATGTTATCCATGCTTGTGGAGACATAGGCATGGTGGCTCATCGTGGATTCTTCATAGATATCATCCTCGGTTCCGGAGTCCCTAGACATGATGCACAAGACCAAGCGGTGTATATGGAAGTGATAGTGGGAGTTAGGGATACAACGTCAAATCTTACTTTGCCTTGGAAGATCGTATCGTGCAAGTGGCCACACTTGAGAGAAATAAACCAAGCAGAGTGAAGTTCACGCGGAACACCAAAACCATCTACTAACCAAAAAACACACACACACAAGGCCTATGGTGGATAGGTATGGAAAGTGGCATGTCAAGAACCAATCCGAAATCAAGATGTTGTATTGGAAAGTAAAGAACCACAATGATCACAATGCAAAACAAGTCAATCCACAAGATAGGAAATATGCACAAGGAAACACACACGGTGGGATAAATGGGACTTGTGCGACGGAGAAAGTGAGCTAAGAACCAAATGATTACCTAGCGAAGACTATAAGCTCGTGTCACACAAGTACAAGGAGAGACGCTAGTTCGATTGCACAAAATTGGTGGGCTACAAGATATGCACAATAAGTATCACCTATATGATGTTCATCGATCTTGCGCTTCCTATTCTATGAGGCACATGTATATTTCTTTCTTTTTCTCTTTTTATTTTTCTATTTTTTTTCCTTTTCTTTTTCTTTCTTTCTTTTTCTTTTCACTTGCCTCTTTCTTGTGCCAACAACTATACAAGATTACTATATGAGATAGCGCCCACAATGTTTGCTCGGAATCTACAAGGTATCAAATATGCATAGCCCAAGCAATCATAAGAGGAACTAGTCTCAATAGGTGTTTGTTGCTCGCAAAGATAGTGGGGTTCACAAAGGAATGCAAGTGGGGAGAAGTCGCGGGATGTTTATACCTTTCGTCGACGATCTTCACCCTTTATTGTTGGATTCCGCCTTGCTCACGGAATTTGGATGGAGTATATAGCATGAACAACGTGGATGATGATGTAGAGCTCCTTCTCCTCTTCGAAACGAGCTAAAGAACACCAAATCCGAGTTCGAATGCAAAAGTTATGCTCAAAACGGTGAGAGGCTGAAATCTGGGAACCTGCTGTTTTCTTTCACATCTTTGGTAGTACTGATTTTGGGCCCGGTAGTACCGGAAAAGGGCGGTAGTACCGGATTTTAAGCCCGGTAGTACCGCTGGGTCCAGAAACTCCCAATTTTGACGCGATTTCGCGATTTTCGGGTGATTTGGGCAGAAAATCTTGAAGAAAAACACCAAATCGACGGGGGAAATCAAGGAATTAGGCTATGGGAACGCAAAGGAAGGTAGATCAACAAGTTTAGCAAGTAATCCACGGATCAAAACCTACCAAAACACACTCAAATCACAGATCGATCCAAAACACGAATTGGGGCTATTTTTGGTGGAATTTTCGAATTTATGGGGAAAAGACCAAATCGATGAGAAATCCGTGGCAACCAAAAGCTGCTGATACCAGAGGATGGAGGGGTTAACCTCTTGGGTGGCCCGATCTTCACGGATCTCGTGGTCAAATCGATGGGAAAGCGAGGGGAAAGGGAGAAGGTAGCGGAAGCGAACACACACCTCGCGAAGAACACGATGAACACACGCAAAACTCACACGATACAAGGCCAATTGCTCCCGAACAGCGGACACCGGTCCGATAGAATCCTCCCAAGGAAATATCGGTCAACGTGCTCCCTCAAATCCACATCGGAGAGGGAAGAACACCTTGGGGAGGGTCTTGACAACTTGGAGACGAGACATCGAACTCCAAGGCCTTGTTCAACGATGGATGCGTGATGCAAAGTCCAATCGAGGTTGGTGACGATAGTCGGTCCCCTTGGTAAAGGGGATGAGGCAAAACTAGAGATTACACAATGGGGGTTGTCTTTAGTCTATCATCTATGCCTAAGGGATACATGAGGGGTGGGGGCTCTATTTATAGGCCAACCACATAATCAAGGGTAGTTTGGGTATAAACTAGGCGAATAGGTAAGTAAAGGGGGATACATGGGCTGTGGCCCAACTAGTGCGCGCAGGGACTGACATGAGCGGTAGTACCGGTCTTGGGTCCGGTAGTACCGCTTGGTCCGGTAGTGCCGCTCCGGGACCGGTAGTACCGCTTGCGGTCCTGGGGCTTCTGTTGGCGTCGTCTGTAGGGAGCGGTAGTCGGGGGCGGTAGTACCGCTGGCCGGTAGTACCGCCGGAGACAGAGAGCATTTGGATGATCTGTCTTCTTCTGCCTCCTCTTCCAAGCCTCCGTCTTGTCGGGCTTGATGCTCCGGGCTTCCTCCCTTGCCTCCGTACTTGTTAATGTGAACCTATCATGCATATGTGACAGAGTATGAAGTAGCATACCATTCAATAGGGTAGGAAGGGGGCTCGCATAGAGGAACGGATTCACCTTTGGAGTCCATGACGACTTGGCGTAAGTTGGAGAGCAAGATGTGGTAACGACCGTAGGTCGGGCTACATCACTAGGTGATGTCGGAAAATCGACAAGCAATATCTTGTAGTACTTCAAAGAACCCTGCAACATTCCGCGTCTTTGATACATAAGTCGAAGAATCACTGAGTCTTTCATCATACTCCTCCCATAGTCGGTCAGGATCCGTCCATGCTGGAATCTTCCGATGGGACCGTTTGTCTGCACATGTCAGCGAGATGGCGTAGTTCATAGGTCAGCTATGCTTCGTAACTCACACATGTAGAGAACGCAATCATAGCATTTTTTTCCTCGCGAGAGAGCCGAAACATTGGCGGTGGTGCTAGGAACGTGGCGAAATTTCTACGCACATTCTCACACACGCGGTCTATGCATCAACCGTTGGATCGTCTTGCACAAATCTTGATGCCAGAGCTATATATTTTAACCGCAATCGTAGTTTTATTATTTCACCTGATTCGCTCCTGCGTAATCGTCTTCCTTCATCCTAAGACTCTCCTAAAGAACATCGTGTGCATGCAGAGGAAAAAACCCTAACCTCCCCCAATCTCAGTCCACCTTCTCAACTCCAAATGGCTAGCAGCAGCACACCAGCGATGATGGTGCCCGGCGTGGCTTCCAACACCCTCCATGTATCGTCGGAGGGTGTGGTGGTGCCGCGATCTGCCGTGGTTGAATCCACCGGTGAAGACCATATTCCAGCGGCGCTGGAGCCATTGGAGGAGGAGGCCTACGCCCATAAGGGAGAATGGCGAGGCTTGGACATCTTCGATAGCGAAATCAAGGAGATGCTTTGCTGAGGGGTACCTCCCTGCGACGGAGGGCCTAGTCTGGCGGGCAGCACCGGCCGGCGATGTCATCCCTTCGCCCTAACCCAGAGAAAAGGTATGCCTCAAATCTCAGTTCGTATGTGGCGTCTCCCTACCGTTGTCCGACTTCTGCATCCAAGTCCTTGAGCACTTCCGCTTTCAACCTCAGAACCTGTCCCCCAACAGTATTCTTGCACTTAGCAACTACACTGCTCTGTGTGAAGGATACCTAGGGATTTGTCCTAGGTTAGATTTCTTCATATACTTCTTCACCATGAAGGGGGAAGCCGGAGTGAGCAGAGAGGAGCTCAAAAATTGTGGGACCATTAGTTTCAAGATCCGGCCTGGCCAGCGGTTCCCCGATATTGTAGGACACGAGTCCTCCAAGAACTAGCAATGAACATACTTCTACGGCCCTGACATTCCTCGTGTTGGCTGAGAAACATCGTACCCGGACTTCATTGACGGGGTCACCGCTGAAGCCACGCCATGGCGATCACAAGCCCTAATCCTCTCCGATGATGAAGCCTTCCGTGCCGTAAGGAGGATTGACTGGTTCATGGAGTCGGGTCTGACCGGCTTGGACCTGGCCATGTGATGGTTCGTTAGGCAGATCCAGCCTCTATAGAACCGCGAGAAGCTGATGTGTCAATACACGAAGGATAGAAAAGACATCCTCCGGATCTCCAAGGATAACTTTTCTAGTGACTCCATCAACCTCTGCCTAAAGGACATCGTCAAGGTGAAGGATCGCAAGCATGGCTTTGCCATCACCTATGACATATTCGAGGATGACAAGTGCCAAAAGGTAAATTTTATTTATTGTCTTTGACATATACTCCAGTTCTTCTGACTTGAATACGTACTTCCGTCTAATCACATTGATTTCACTTAACAGGTGGGGGGTTGGAGGAGACTTGCATGGCTCCCCAAGTCTATGACCCCAAGATGAAGGAAGTCACTATCGTGTCCGATGACGACGTCCCACTGGCACAAAAACGAAAGAGCTCCACCTCTGACGCTTCCGGTGGAGGCAAGAAGAAGAATATGGAGGGTGGAGCCTCCAAGAAGTACAGCACCTCCCTGGAAGCGAAGAAAGAAGATTAACTAGCAACCCCTTGACCAAAGCGCCAAGTGTTGTCTAAGCTTCTCTTCCTCCGACACTTTTTTTGTACTCCACTTATTCCTATACTTATACACTATACATCTCAGGAAAAAGTCTAGATTGAGTTTGAAGAAGACCTCCAAGTCATCGGGGGCTTCTAAAAACATTAGAGATATGTTTTTCTGGGGCTCTCTCGCCATCGCTCCTCCTACCCCTGTCGTCCATCCATCTGCCGCACCTATCGGATGTCCGACTATGGTAGCATCTGATCCTTCCGTCATGGAAGTAGATAACACTCCTTCACAGGAGGTCCCGTATGCTGCCGCGGTGATCCTCGTTGACGGCAAGCAGGTAACACAGGAAAGAATATCCTCCAAAGTGGCTAAAGCTCCGGCTAAGGATGCCACTAAAAGCGATAAGGAATTAATGGTGGGAGGCGGACATGCGGAAACCACGAGCCAAGCGGAGGCTCCTAAGATTATATTTCCAACACTCACTCCGAGCTCCTCTGCCGTGGCTCCTAGCGCAGCACCGACTTATTCTACATGTGGTCTTGAGGAGATGCTCAAATAGGCGAAGATCCTCCAAGTTAACACAGTTGCTTTTGGCAAACTGTTCGCTGAGAGCGCCAGCAACCTCAACATCATTGCATATGTAAGTTTTCTATGGTTGTCGTCCACCAGCTTCAACTATTACAACTACTTTTAATAGACATGCGGGTCTTAATGGAATTTAAAGACAACCATATGGCTCCTGCCGGTTGCCAACTTACAATAAGGAACATTACATACATCAAATATAATCACAATCATGGCCATATCACATCACAACACACCCCTGCAAAACAAAGTTAGACGCCTCTAATTTTCTTTGCATATTTTACGTGGTTTGGGGCTTTCAATAAGTGTCGATCTAACTTACGAACAAGAACCACAACGTTGATGTTTGAAATATCAAGTGTCTATTGTAAATTGGATCTATACTATAATGGGAGAGACAGACACCCGCAAAGCCACTTATGCAATAAAAGTTGCATGTTGAGCGTGCAGCAAGTCTCATGAACGATGTCATGTAAGGTTAGCCCGGGCCGCTTCATCCCATCATACCGCAAGATGCAAAGTACACAGGAAGAAATTGATAATAAAAGCACCACCGCCCACAATGACCATTGTGTTCTACTCGTGCAACAGATCTACATATAGACACGGCTCTGATACCACTATTGGGGTTCGTAGCATGGAAAACAAAAAATTTCTACCGCATGCAAACAAACAAGCCAAGATCTATCTACTAGATTGTAGCAACGAGTCGATAGAGGAACTCACCCTCGAAGATTCCAAAGCGGTTAACGAGAGAAGATTCTCGTGGGTGATGTAGTCGTACTCTTGCCGATCTCAAGATCGCGTAGACGATCCTTTCGGCATGCTCGTTAAGCAGCACTTCATGATTGATCACACGTTCGGTACTCGATGAAGACGTTCCTCTCCCTTGTTCTAGCAGGCAGCGGAGGTTGTAGCACTCTCCTCGTGATCCCGGCAGCACGACGGCATGGTACCGGAAGTAGAGGGGAGATCTCGCAGGGCTTCGCCTTAAGCCGGAGCGAGTATGGTGGACTATGAGAGAGGTCTTGGCGATCTAGGGTTTAGAAGGCACCAAGGGGAGAGTGTAGCCGGCGGCTAGGGTTTGGGATCACCCCAACGCGGCGAGTTGGTGGTGCCCTAGGCGGCGGCAGCAGGGGTGGTGGCGCCGGCGGCTTAGGGTTAGGGTTTGGGGTGTGAGAGATGTAGGGAAGAGGCAGCCCTTCCCCTCCTTATATAGGTGGGAGGGCGCGGCTTGGGAGGAGGGAGTCCTCCCCCAAGTCGGCCTCCTTGGCAGGCAGGTGGAGGGAGAGGAACTCCTCCCCAAGTAGGTTTTCTACTCTCCCTCCACCAAGCAAACTTGTCGTTTGACTTTTTCAAATTGGTGTTTGACATTCAAACTAGGATTTGATTTCTCCCTTTATTTTGCCCAGCCATGTTACATAGTACATGATGCAACCATTCCACATTGTCATGACACATTCATGTACCCTTACCCTCCGGAGTGCCGGACCTTCCGGACCCTTCTAAAACATTCCCGGTGAAAACACCGGAATCATTCCCCAACTCCGAAACCGACTTTCCTTATATGAATCTTATTCTCCAGACCATTCCGGCTCTCCTCGTGATATCTCGGATCCCATCCGAGACTCCGAACAACATTCGGTCTCTTACTCATCATTCCATAACTACTCAACAACATCGAATCCTTAAGTGTGTCTCCCTACGGTTCGTGAATTATGCGGACATGATCGAGACACTTCTCTGATCAATAACCAATAGAGGAATCTGGAAATTCATATGGCTCCCACATATTTCTACGATTACTTTGCGATCGAATGAACCACTTACATACGATACCAATTTCCCTTTGTCTCACGATAGTTTACTTATTCGAGGTTTTGATCATCGGTATCTCTGCATACCAAGTTCAACCTCGTTACTGATAAGTACTCTTTTCTCGTTCCCGTGATGTGATCCCTTGTGAGCCAGTCACATGCTTGCAAGCTAATTGGATGACATTCCATCGAGAGGGCCCAGAGTATATCTATCCGTCATATGGATGGACAAATCCCACTCTTGATCCATGTTCCTTAACCCATACTTTCCGAACACTCAATTCCACCTTTATAGCCACCCAGTTACGGTGTGGTTTTGATGTCATCAAAGCATCCTTCTGGTGATGGTGATTAGCATGATCTCATGGTCGAAGGAATTAGGTTACTATGTATCAGAAAGCTTATAGCAATTGAACTATTAAAATGACTTGATCTTTATGCTACGCTTATCTATAGGAGTATGTCCATCATACCATTCTCCTAATGATATGATCTTGTTGTTAACAACATCTCAATGTTCATGATAGGGAAACCACAATCATCTATTAACCAACAAGCTAGTATTATGAAGAGGCTTTACCAGGGACTCTAATTTAGTTTACAAATCACACAAGTATTAATGTTTCCTGGTTAATACTATTATAGCATGAATGTAAACATTTATCATAAACACAAAGATATAATAATAACTACATTTATTATTGCCTCTAGGGCATATCTCCAACAAAGGGACTCTAGGGTAGAGGTCCTCCAACAGGCTGAGAGAAGAATCTTTGGTAAGCTATCTCCATCTTGTACTTCTGTATGTCAGGGTCTTTTGATCTAATATGGTGAACTCATGCTTTTTCATCAGAAATGCAGCGCCCATTGGCTCAGTCAACAATGCTCCTCTGCCAAAAGAATGCATGGTTCTTGCCGGCAAGTTCATAGATACAGCGATTACCCAGGCAAAGGAGATTTACATGCCTCTCGACATCAACATCAAGGTGGTGGATTCCGTCATGAAGTTCTCGGAGATCCTTCGCCGAGCCCCAGAGTGTATCGTAAGATGGAAAGCTTCCTATACCCCGGCTACAAAAACCACATCCCACCGTGGCCTCCCATACAAGCCTAAGCATGTTTAATCTTTACCACTGATTTCACCTCATCAGTATATCTCGATCTCCTGTCATACTAGATTATCTGTATTGATACATCATCTGGATGAACCAGCACTGATAGCTATGCATGGTTAAGTAGGACACATATATAAGCTCTAGCAGTGCACACGAGCAAAACCTAGTTATGCTAGGACAAGTGGATCAGGTAATATAAGTTCAAAGGTAGTAATGCAACAGATATGATACTGTATCTATCGATAAAAGACCACAGTAGAATCGTATGCATCGTGGCAGGAATTGAAATGCTTTCAAAATCATAGGACTATATCATGGTGGGTCTATGCTTGCCTTTGTCCATTCATAACCATTAAATAGAGCATTAGAAGCCTTGGGCTTGACTTGATTATGGTTGATCAAGTATTGTTCGTCAATCTTTGACCTTCGACGGTGTTGATCTTGGTCTTCGATCTGGATTTCCATCTTGATATCGTATTCTACTGAGAAGAACCAAACACCAGAAATAAAGGGTAAACAATCAACACATGGCATCGATACAATGCTCAAGCAAGGAAGTTAAATTGTATTGAAATGTAAACCCTAAGCATGCTTGCCAGTTTAATCGGGGTTCCGAGAGGTATAAACCCTAATTCAGAAGAACCTCGGAGTCACATGTGAGGGGTTACTATGTTGTTCTAATTAAACGTGTCATGTAAGTTTCTTAACAACACATTATTATAGCTTAAAGAGATATATCTCATTTTTCTAAACATTTTGATATATTATTTGTCATTTTCTGAATTACAGAATAAAAGTTATTTTTTTTATAAGATTAAACCAATTGATGGAATTATTAAACCATATTAAATAGGTTTATTGCACCAGGCTGACGTCACCAAAGGGGGAGGGTCGTTTTTCACCTAGGCAGAACATAGCCACAGTGGCTGACTACTAGGCCGAGGCCACATCAGTAGCCGGGTAGGGGGCCGGTTTGACCGGGCTGATTATGCACTGCTGACGTCAGCGTGATGTCACACCAGCGGTGAGCCACATATCAGTCGAGGCAACAGCTCTAGGGGCTCGTGGGACTGCGTGGTTAGGTGTGTTCGAACGAGTGAAGCAAGGAGAGCAAACGGGTGGAGGCGCCGCTGTATTTTGGTCACCGGAGGCATGGCTTCGATGGTTCCCCATGGCGGAGAGCGGTGGAGCACGACGCAAGAGATCTATGGGCCATGCCAGGAAGCACAGAAGGGACGGGGAGGCTCAGAACCTCACCGTGAATCTAACGGAGGGGTCGGTGAGGTCAGGCGTGGTCTACAGCGATGACAATGGCGACGGCGGTGGTCGTTGGTGATGGAAAAGAAGGCGTGGATGGCGATGATCCAGAGCACTTCGCGTCGATTCTGTTGGAGAGGAGGGAGCTGGCTTCACGGCGGTGCTCGCGGCGTTCTCAGATAGGCGAGGGGAGAACGGCAATGGCATGACGCTGGTTGCATATAGATCTAGGGTTTCCGCAATCTCATAGGGGGAGAGGGACAAAGCGACACAGGAGGGGATGAGGACAGGGGAGGATAAGACGGACATGTCACTGTGGTCTTATCCTCTACCGAGGGCGGTTAGGCGCATCGCAGCGGCTGGCGGCATTGGGCGGCTGTGGCGGCGACAGTGAGCTGCCTGCTGTCAGCGAGGAAGACAACAGGAAACAGGCCGTGGCTGGGCCAGCTGCGGCTGTTGTGGGCTGCACGCGGGCGGCGGGTAGCACAGGGGATGGGTTGGGGCTGGCCTGGTTGAGTTACATGTTTTGTTTTTATTTGCAAAATTGTTTTCCTTTTTTTCTGTTTTCATTTGTCCTTTTGTATTTTCAAATCCTTTTCTAGTTTGAACATTCTAAAAATACCAAAAACTTTATAAAATTATATAAAACACATAGTGGCCCTCTATACTGTTTGTGCTCCACACATGTTGTGCTTTTCTAATATTTTCAAAACAATTTGAAGAAGTTTTCAAGATATGAAGGGTATTAGGGTTTTAGGGTTGATGATCATGATGCACAATCAAACCCTTATACAAGATTAGCTAAAACTCGGTGTTACAAGAAACTCATATATACAGATGAGTTAAGATTACAAATGATACAATTTAAAGAGAAAGAGAAATAGTATCCAAGTACAGATAAGAAACAAATGGGGCTAAGAGTCCTGAAGAATAACCAATCCGTGTCCATAAACCCTTCCCAGGCCAAGCTGGAAGGGTAACCTTTCTAACGTCGTCGATCACATACCTGTCAAAGCCAAAGGGTGCCGACAAAGGGCAAGGAAAATATAAAGGGAGCGGTCAATACTAAGGCTAGTACACGGTGAGTCTTAAAATTTGACGGTCCTAGCCTACATATGTATGGTGGGCTCAGCGGTAGCAAAGCTTGTACTATCTAACTTATAGAGACACTCTACAATTTTAATATAACACGAAACATCACCTATCCGAAAATTTCCCCTTGAAGACAAGTCGAGCAAGTCCTCTTGCAGAACACATGATGGAAATTTTAGTTAAGCAGTTGTTTAGTAGATAAGGAAAATTACAAATCATAATATTAGAGGCAATATATTAGTGGGGTCGTCTATGATCATGACACTATACTCCTGAGACGTCGATAACCGTGGACACACGACTTCTCGAAAAGAATTACCCTGCAGGGGTGCACTATTGTATTCAAACACATGCTCAACCCTTTAGGCAAAATATTACGCATGCCATCAAAATCTCACAACCATAACCATCCCTTAACTATGTACGTATTAATAGGCATCACCTGCTGTGTTGATCCAACCAAGAGGCATGACGATTCCCAAGGAAGGCATAGCGTTTGAGTCTATGGACGGGCGATGATCGGAATATAACTTGTAGAGCTACATCCCACCTCCAACACAATATCCAAATTTTATGCAATGCGTGCCACGACAGTCCACAAAATTATCAAGTCCGAAGACATATCCAACTCACCAATGTGCGAGGACATATTATGCGTATGCACCAAATGAAAAACCAAATTTTTAACCCTCTGGATAAACAAATAGCGCCGGTAGTTGAGGGGGGATCCAAGAGGCCGCCTCGTTTGGTTAGCACGATCAACTCAGAAATGGTATCGTATAACGAATAGGTCCTAGGTCGACTCAAACAGTTCGCAAAGATGGTCCATGGCAGGGCCTTATCATTAGGTGAAATCATAACTAATATTACCAATTTAATTTATTATGTTATCAACCATAACCAGATATCACAGTTCACTTGTGTGAGAGCGGGCGGCAGATCTAAGCATACGCTGTGACTCGCAAGGGCAAAGCTAGCTAGTCAAATAAGACAATAGGATAACCAAGGCAATATGCTAGAAAAGGTAAATAAAGGGACAGTATTAAAGCATCAACAATAATGATAGCAGCAGACAAAGGAAGAAAGTAAAGGCTATAAATGCAAAATAGATAGAAGGAGGGAGAATGCTCGCGTGAGAAGATCATCTGAAGGCTCATCGTGTCTCACATTGACTCATTGTCCTATCCGGTGAAGACGGAAGTCACTAGAAAGAACAACCTGTGCGATACTTAATGCTACGATGAAAGATCCAGCATGTTTATGATATAATGCATGTCATGGAAAAGTGCGATTCAATTAGCAATATTAAGCGGAATCAGGATCCCGACATTTAATTAGAAGGTTTATGTTATTTATCTACCCCACAATTTAAATATTGAAATAACAAAGCAAGGCATGGTGTCAGTTTGCTACACCAATTTAAATAGACTTGAGATAAGACAAGATTATCCCGCATATAGCCCCATATTTAATTATTAGGTGATTCCACAAAGTACCCCAAACATATAAACATGTATGCAACTATGAATAGTTTAATATGGAACAAGGATGGAAATTTATAAAATAAGGCTAGGTTCGGGTCACGCATTGGGGTTCGGAACCGAGAGTCTTGGGTTCGACGGATCAGTCTTCGGATCTCCGGGTTTAACTTCGGGGCCTCGGCCATCGGAGCCGTATCAACGATCTTGTGGTTCCATCTAATATGTGACGGGCCTTGGAGTGCTGCATCGGGACTCCACGTTCAAATGTCTAGAGATCCTGGAATATTGTTCTTTGTGAGAGCTCGGTGGAGAACACACAGCCACGATTCAATCTTGGGTCGGTTACCCTTGGCCTGGTTAGAACCTGCAGTACACGCGCGACAATATGAGGCAAAGCCGAGCTGGATTGCTCGCAAGACAAGGAAATTTGGAGCACGAGGGGCTCACGCGAGCATCTCTAGCAGATATCCCATATCAGCCTGCAAACACGACAGCGGGCCGATATGGGATTTCGGCCGTTTTTTGACCAGACCAGACCCGTATCGGTGGTCTGGTCTAGAAAATGTATCCAGGGCGCAGCTCAAATCGCCAAAACACTCGCATATATAGCGGTCGGCGAGGCGGATGGGGCCAAACCCCATCTGCTCCTCCGCCTCTCCTCCTCCCGTAGACATCAAATCGCCGCCCCTCCGGCGAGAAATCGACGCGGTAGAGTGTAGATCGAGCGTCCCCACCTACACCTCCGGCCGGTGACTATGGTGGCAGGACACGGGCGTGGGGCGGCCAGGTGGGCCTCGCGCCAGGCGACTTCATCGCGGAGCGTGAGCTCGACACCGTCCTCGGCCTCATCGCGCGCTCTAGCCAGCAGGACGCGGACAAGCCCGCCGAATGGAGGCACATCTTCGTCGACCTCATCAACAACGAGGACCGAGGAGCCGATGCGCCACCGCCATGACATAGGGATCCAGTGAGTATCCCGGAGCCGATTTTTCTGCAATGTAGTGCCGTAGCGGTGGATATTGTAGTTGCTTTTGATGTATAGTCGAATTTAGGACCAATGCAAGCATGAACTCTCCGATTGAACTGTTCTTCCGTTGTGCGCGCATTTTTTTTAAAATTTGATGTTTCATATGACGTATCTAAACTATGTGTGTGTTGTTCGAACCCCAAATCCGCGTTGGGGTGCCCTGGATACATGGATTTGGGATTTGGGTTTGCCGTATCTGCTAGAGATTCTCACCATGGCAGAGGGAGACCACTCAGACAGGGACACAACGATGGCATCAGGTCGACAGGGAAAAGTTGTGCTAATTCAAGGAAGGATGACGGTTAGCAGGCAACAGGGTAGAACCTGGCCAGTGGAGGGGACACTGCCGGCGGAGCGGAGTCTGCAGTCGACGGGAGCCTGCAGGGGCGACAGCGCGCTGGAGGAGGTCAAAGCCGTAGCGCCGGACGTCTCGAGAGAGAGAGCCACGACAAGCTGTGACATGGGGGCGACCATGGATGACCAGGAGTGCTGCAGGGAGGAGGGAAGGTGACATGGGCGATCTTGAAGTGATGGTGATGTGGACATCCCCTACAACAAAATACATACAAGGACCCATCACAAGATCTCGTGCCAAACAACTTAACTATCAGGTACTTTCGTTTCTTGGAACTATTCCTCACATACATGAGAATGATGCTGCCTAAATCAGATGTATTTCTTACTCTTAGGAATGATGGACCAAGCATGGATGAGAGGGACAAACATTGGAGCATGGCCATGCATGGAGATGGCAGCAAGCATGTGATGATCCAAGAGAAGGCCACGGATGAAGATTTCAGAACTTTGAGGCCACCATAATGAAGAAAGAAGGCTTGGACGAAATATTCAAGATCAATACTTCACGAATTCGTCCATAGCTTAATATGGTGCTACAACACCTTTATTTTGGGCCAGGCCCATGTAATTTTCGCAGGATTTTAATTAGTCACTTTTTAGAGTCCGTATTTGAGGGGAAAAGGACTTCTAGTATTGGATTCGGCCACCACTTCCATGGCTGACCGAAACCCCACCTTTTTCTCCTTAAATACTCCTCATAGCCGTCACCTAGACTCGGATTTTGTTTAGACATTAAGTTAGCCATCGTAGCAACTTCGCCAAGGCTCGAGCGTCGTAGAGGCCTCTTGTACTTCGCACCTATACATGATCCCAGCTTTTCAATAAAGCTTTCCTCTTAATCCGCAATATCTTGATTGCAATATTGGTTCTTACTTGTTCTCGATTTCAGGTAGGAATTAAGACCCTCGCTGGTCAGGCTGATCGTGTTCCCGCAGGATCGGTAACCTCCAGGAGATTGGCCTAGCGATTGCATTGGCGCTCGTGATCGCACGTGTAGTCGGATCGTCAAGCCCGAACTCCACCAAATCGATTATCACCATCTCATCGAAAGATCGGACACCTTTGCCATATTAGATGGCGAGGTTGACCAGGGAGGCATCCAATGGCGACCTTGGGGGCCACGCGATGGCTCCGTCGTTGTCCTTGCAGATGTACGTGGCGGCGACAGGGTAATGCTTCTGGAGGCAGGACACGCTGCAGAACTTTACGACGACGCTCGAAAGGATAACGAGATCGATGCGGCTCAGGAACCAGGGCTCTGCTCTTATACGAGAACGAACAGGGAAAGAGGAGGCTTGATCGCGTTTTAGAAAAAAGGACCAGGGGTGGTTGCAAAATAGCAAGGCAGGAGCGGTCGGGTTTGTTCTAGTATTGCTTGTGTTCATTGCATAGGTGGAGGTGTGGTCTGCGTGCGAGGAACGTGACCGCGTGCGATGTGTGTGTATCGTGTTGGGAGCCTCCAGAGTGGGGCGTGTTTGGATGGGGTAGGGTGCGTGCGTGAGTGGCGGCGGCGCTTGGTAGATGTGGTTCTAGGGTAGGATTAGGGTTTAGGTTACAGAGTAGTAGGTAGCCAACTGGGCTTTTGTGCCTGGTTGGCTATCTGCCTCAGAAAACTTTGATTTATTTATTTAGTTTTGATTTTAGAATATTTTTGTAAATAGTTTTTAGACAAATAGAAGATCCGAAAAACATGATTTTTAAGTCGAAATTAAAGGAGGGGACTAATTAAAAGACAAAATAGGCTTTTGGTTAAAATATTTTAGAGCAAAAATATGCATGATGTCATGATGATGCAAAATAGAAAATAACACACAATTTTATTTTGGATATTTTTTTAAGGGCATTACAACTCGACACCACTAACAAGGGATCTCGTCCCGAGATCCAAGCAAAAAATACCGGGGGAGAGGTAGGATTATTGGATCTTCTTGCATCAGTTTGATGGTCACGACACCACTAACAAGAATTCTTGCTCCGTCTTAAAATTTTTTACACCAAAAACAAGGGGTTTTCGCTCACGTTCTTTGGGAGAACACTCCGGAGAGGCAAAGGCAGAAGTAGAGGTATCAAAGATAAGGCCACATTTAACTTCTGTGGAAGGAGTCACATGGACCCACCAATTTGATGTAACAAGAGCATATGATAAGAGTAGTGGTATGATGATGACTCCATCCCGCACTCGAAGAATTACTCTGTACATGAATAGAAGGATAATGCAACCAACTTTCAGAATTTAGACTGAATATCTTGACAATCGGTATTAACAAAAGATTCAGTTAGATGATGTCGTCACAGAAGTTGCAGGACACCGGAAACATTTGAAGAGGGATCAAGTAGAATGAAATCCAGATGTAGATCCACCATTTCAAAGGGAGGCAAGTGGAACCCTAAAGGTACGACGGAAGATCCAACCACGAGAATCCTAGACTTGAAAAAGGTAAGAGACCAGATTAAAACACGCAAAGATAAGAGGATAAAGAATAAAGGTAAGGAGTAAAATCAGAGCTACTCAGATCTATCCAATGCATTTGTAGAAAAATAGTTTTGACACTAGACGACATTCGTTGGCAAGGTTAACCTACAGGATGGACCAGTGGGGTATCGTAAACCTTGGCTCTGATACCACTTGTAACGCCCCCGAATCGGGTCTATGCAGATCTCGGCATTTCCCACCAATATCTTCTTAGAAGTGATTCAAAGACGCCCACCAGACACTTTAGTGTGGGTGGGATTTTCAACAAGTAGTTACATCATAGTAGTTTACAACAGATCCCACAAGAAACTCATATATACAACAAAACCTCGACGAGTCAAGATTACAAATGATATAATTCAAAGAGAAATAGTATCCAAGTACGAATAAGAACCAAATGGGACTAAGAGTCCTAAAGAATAACCAAGTGGTGTCCATAAACCCTGCCCAGGACAAGCCGAAAGGGTAACCTTGCTAACGTCGTCGATCACATACCTATCAAAGCCAAAGGGTGCCGACAAAGGGCGAAGGAAAATAGAAAAGGAGCGGTCAGTACTGAGGCCAGTACAGGGCGAGTCTTAGAATTCATCTATCCTCGCCTACATAGGTATGGTGGGCTCAACGGCAGCAAAGCATGTACTATCTAACTTATAGAGACATGCTACAACTTCGGCTATTAGAGCGAGATAAGAGAGCACTATGCGATAACTGTAATATAACAAAAAAAACCCATCCAAAGATTTCCCCCTCGAAGACTAGTCGAGGAAGTCCTCTTGTGTAACACACGTGGTGGAAATTTTAGTTAACAGATGTTTAGTTGATAAGGATAATTACTAATCATAATATTTAGAGGTAAGATATTAGTGGGGTTGTCTCTGATCATGACACTGTACTCCAGAGGCGTCCATAACTGTGGACACATGACTTCTCGAAAAGATTTACCTGCAAGGGTGCACTACTATATCCAAACGCATGTTCAACCTTTTAGGCAACATATTACGCGTTCCATCCGATTCTCACAACAAGAGCTGTCCCTTAACTACGCGTGTATCCAGAGAAATCACCTATTGTGTTGATCCAACCAAGAGACACGATGATTCCCAAGGAAGGCATAGCGTTTGAGTCTATGGTCGAGCGATGATCGGAAGATAACTTGTAGAGCTCAGTCCATATCCGACATGATATCCCAATTTTATGCAATGCAAACCATGGTAGTCCACTAAAATATCAAGTCCGAAGACATATCCAACTCACCCATGTCCGAGGACATATTATGCGTATGAACCTAATGGAAAACCAATTTTGTAACCTTTTGATTAAACGAATAGCGCCAGTAGTTGTGGGAGCATCCCAGAGGCCCCCGCGTTTGGTTACCATGATCAACTCAGAACTGGTATCGTAGAACAAACGGGTCCTATGTTGGATCAAGTAGTTTCCAAAGGTGGCCCCTGCCGGTCCCGTATCATTATGTTAAACCATAACATTAACCATAACCAATATCTCCAATTTAATTTATTATGTTAGCAACCATAACCAGATATCACGATTCACTTGTGTCAGAGCGGGCGGCAGATCTAAGCATGCACTATGACTTGCAAGGGCAAATTTTCTAGTCAAACAACACAATAGGCCAAGGAAATATGGTAGAGCAGGTAAATAAAGGGACAATACTAAAGCAGCGACAATAAGGATAGAAGTAGACGAAGGTAGTATAGACTATAAATGTAAAATAGGTAGAAGTGGGGAGAATTGTCGCCTGAGAAGATCATCTGAAGGCTCGTCGTAGCTCACATTGACTCATCGTCCTATCCGGTGAAGAAGCAAATAACTAGGAAGAACAACCAGTGCAATACATAATGCTACGACGGAAGATGAGGGATGTTTATGATTTGATGCATGACATGAAAAAGTGTGATGCGATTAGCAATATTAAGAGAAATCGGGATCCCAACATTTAATTAGAAGGTTTAAGTTATTTATCTACCATGCAATTTAAATGTTGAAATAACAAAGCAAGGCATGGCGTCAGTTTGCTACACCAATTTAAATGGAGTCGAGATAAGACAAGATTATCCCACATATAGCCTCCATATATTAATTATTAGGTGATTCGGCAAAGTACCCCAAACAAATAAATATGTATGCAAGTATGAATGGTTTAACATGCAACAAGTATGGCAATTTATAAAATAAGGCTAGGTAGGGGTCACACATTGGGGTTCGGAACCAAGGGTCTTGGGGTTCGACTGATCGTTCTTCGGATCTCTGGGTTTAACTTTGGGGCCTCGGCCATCAGATCCGTATTGATGATCTTGTGGTTCCGTCTATTCCGTGACGGGCCTTAGAGTTCTGCATCGGAACTGCGTGTTCAAATTACTAGAGATCCTGGAATATTGTTCTTCGGGTTAGAGCTCGGTGGAAAATACACGATCACACTGCAAAGTTGAGTCGGTTTCCCTTTACCTGGCTAGAACCTACAGTACGTGTGCGATAGCATGAGGCAAAGCCGAGCTGGGTTGCTCGCAAGACCAGGAAATCTGGAGTAGGAGGGGCTCACGCTAAGGCACCGTGGCAGAGGGAGACCGCTCGGATAGTGACATGGATATGCCCTACGGGTACCTAATGTGAGCCTACCTAGTCTATCCCAACGGAGGCCCATAGGAAGGACCTACTGCAATCATGAAGACCAAGGAGACTTCGGATGGCCCAAGCCCAAAGAGAACTCAACTTCTTGGAAGACACGGCTAATGTAGATAGAATTTCAAAGGGGCTAACCCTAATCTGTAACCGACTCGACCTACGCCGAGAGCTGGCCTCCCCATATAAAGGCCAGGAGGGCATGGAAAGGATGCGATATCACCTCATACCCTAGAACACACCTCACGCCATATTGCATTTGCACACTCTTGTAATCATTGGCATCACCATCAATTAAGAATTGACAAGCAGGAGTAGGGTTTTCCCTCCGGGGGTCTGAACCTGAGTAAACCTCGTGTCCCCGTGTTGCGAGTCTGTTAACCGTTTCGCGATCTCCAGCTTCCCCTCCTTCTCCAAAACCCAAGTCCATAACAATGGGAATTGACGAGTCGAACCCTCGTCAGACAGGGACACGGCGACAGCATCAGGTCGACAGAGACAAGTTGTGCTAATTCAAGGAAGGACGACGGTCAATGGGAGATAGGGCATCACCTAGACGACGGAGGGTACACGGCCGGGGGCATGGGGTTTGCAACCGGAGGGAGCCCGCAAGGACGGTGGTGTGCTAGAGGAGGTCGAAGCTATAGCACCGAAGGTCGCGGGGGAGAGAGACACGACGAGCTGTGACATGGGGGCAACCATGGACGACGTGGGCGAGCTTGAAGAGACAGTGAGGTCGACCAGGGAGGCGTTCGACGATGACCTTGAGGGCGCGGGTGGCAGCCTCGATGCTATCCTTACAGATGTACATGGCGGTGATGGGGTACTGCTTCTGGAGGCGGGACGCACTGCAAAAATTGACGATGGCGCTCGGAAGGAGAAGGATATTGATGTAGCTCGGAAACCAGGGCTCTAATCTCATACGACAACAAACAGGGAAGGAGGAGGCTTGATCGCTTTTCAGAAAAAAGGACCAGGGGTGGCTGAAAAATAGCAAGGGAGGTGCCATGGTATTGTCGACGAGTACGCCATGGAGGGGTTCTCATAGAGCGTGTTTAGAGACGTGGGGTAAGGCGGAAGGTTGGCGGCTACAAGATAACACGGCTTACCCAGGTTGAGGTTCCACGACGGTGGAGGAACCCTAATCCTTCTATAAATCACTGTAAGGGCAATACATCGAGTTAAAGGGATTCGTTCACTGTGCTTGATATGAGTTGTTTCATGACCTCAAGGCTCCTATAGGTCCGACTTATAAAGATGCAAGGTCCTAGGGTTACAGGAAAGAGTCCTAGCCGGACAGGTTATAGATTCCAACACTAGATATAACTAGTCTATGTGTCTTACACTCCAAGGCTCCGGATACGTTGGTAACTCCCTCATAGCGTTCCTTTATCCGGCATGGGCACCAAATACTCTGGTTCTGGTACACGAGTGTCATCTGGCATCTCTGTCCAATTTTCAATAAAATCCACCAAGACTCGAGATTTGATAGCGTCGCATCTCTTGTAGGTGATCTCGAAGGAGGCATGCTCTATGCCCCACTTCGCGACCCTTCTTGTAGCATCGCTGTTGTTGATGATGTCGAACAGTGGAGCCTTGCTCACTACCGTGATCGGGTGTTCCTGGAAGTAGTTCCTTAGCTTCCGAGAAGCAAGGAACACTCTATAAGATAAGCTTCTGGTAGTGCGGGTAATGCTGTTTAGACTCCTTCAAGACCACGCTTACATAGTAAACTGGTTGTTGCACTCCGTACTCATGTGTTGGTTCCTTTTGCTCCACCCCGACGAGGATGCTGATTACTCGATTGGTGGCCGCCATGTACATCAACATAGGCTCTATTAGCTCAGGTGCTACAAGTATAGGTGTCGAGGAAAGTATGCTTTTCATCTCCTAAAGTGCAGCATTCGCCTCGCCTGTCCATAAAAAATTTTCCGCCTTCTTGAGCAACTTGTATAGCGGAAAAGCCTTCTCTCCAAGTCGGCTGACGAACCGGCTTACTACTGCAATGCAGCCTGTGAGCTGTTGAATGTCCTTTAGGCATGTCGGACGATTGATATTGAGGATGGCCTTGATCTTCTCTAAGTTGACCTTGATTCCACGCTGGGGAACGATGAAGCCCAACAATTTGCCAGCGGTTACCCCGAAGACGCACTTCTTAGGGTTAAGCATCATGTTGTATTTCTGGAGATTATCAAAGGTTTCCTTTACGTTAAATATTAAGTCATTTGATTTTCTAGACATCACCGCGATATCGCCAACATAGGCATGAATGTTCTGACCAATTTGGTCATGTAGGCAACGCTGCATGGGCGCTGGTACGTAGCACCTGTCTTTTTCAGCCCAAAGGGCATCATGACATAGAAAAACGTGCCATAAGGTGTGGTGAAAGAAGTGACCAACTGGTCCGACTTCCTTATCTTGATCTGGTGGTATCCTGAATATGCATCTATAAAACACAAAAGATTCGAGACAGCCAACGAGTCAATGACTTGGTCAATATGAGGCAAAGCAAACGGATCCTTTGGACACGCTTTGTTCAAGCAGGTGTAATCAACGCACATTCTTAATTCTTTGGTTCCCTTTTTGGGTACAAGTACAGGATTGTCCACCCACTAGGTGTGAAGGACTTATCGGATAAAACTAGACTTAAGTAACCTAGCTATCTCTTTTCCTATGGCCCGTCCCTTCTCGTCCCCGAAGTGTCATAGAGGTTGTTTCACCGGTTTGCATTTTGGATCAATATTCAAGCTGTGATCGGCGAGTTCCCTAGGTACACCTTTCATGTCGGCAGGTTGCCAGGAAAATATGTCCCTATTCTCATGGAGGAACTCGACGAGGGTGCTTTCCTATTTGGGATCCAGGTTCGTCCCAATGGCGGTGGTCTTGGAGGCATCGCCTACCAAAAGTTCCACCGGCTTGGTCTCGATGGTGGCATTGAAGGCGGGATCGGAGTCAGAAATCTGTTTCTTTGATGTCGGCATCTCTGAGGCATCGACTTTGCTCTAGATCTCCTTGAATTCTTTGTTGTTGAGGACATGTTCTTCAAAGGCTGCTTCTCCAATCTCATAGTCCCTTGCCTTTGAAAAGCTTCCGGATATAGTGATGACACCGTTTGGTCTGGGTATCTTGAGCTTGTTGTAGACGAGCATGGCTTGCCTAAGGAGTGGAAGATGTCATCTCCGAACACGCTCTTGAAGGGGACCACTTCAAAGGTCATGTGTTCTTGGTAGTACTTGTTGACATCGCCAAAAGTGACTGGAAGCATGATGCACCGAAGGGACCGATCTTACCGGCCAGGAACTATGCCATGAAACACGGTGCTGGTCCGCCTTAGGTTGGTCTTCGTCAAGTTCATCTTGTGCAGTGTATCCAGGTACATGATGTTGATGCTACTTACACTATCCACCATGCACTTGGTGAACTCGCAGCCGCCAATCAAGGGGATGATGACCAAGGCATACTGGTTCTTTGTTGGAACAAGGTCGGGGTGATCCTTCCTGTCCCATGTGATTGGAACTTCCAACCAGCGCAGGAACTAACGAAGTAGGGGTAGGGTGGCCATCAGTATCCTCAGAGAGGTCTTTTGTGCCCGGACAGTTGGGGTGCCAAGGAAAGTGTTGTAGACGGGGGCCTTGTTCTCGAAGGCGTTATTTCCTTTGCCATCTCCTTTGTTGGTGTGCTTGGGGTCAACATCCTCATCCATGTCACTTGAATCCTTGGACTCCTCTTCCTTCTTCCCTTTGCCCTTGCCTCGTAGTCGGATCTTTAGGATTCGCTTGTAGCCGGACTCCGCATCTTCCTTGAGATCGTTGACGAACTTCCAATGGTGGTTGGTATGAGTAGCTTTGCCATTGGCCTCAAGGTGTACAAGGCACGGCATATCGCGGTACTCTTCATATGTTTGGGGAACACGGGATGCTACCGGGATAGTATCACTACTGCGCTGTTGCCCATGACCAGCCCCCCATTCTCGTCCATGCTGTCTGCCATCACCTCTGCCTGCAAACGTCGGGTCGACCATGTCGGAAGCTGGATTTTCTTCTGGTGGGCTATTTCGCTTAGTGATATTTTTCCTCTTGGCGTGGGTTGGAATGGCGATTGCCAGCAAGGAGCCATGAGCATCGTCGTCGGTAGCAGCGAACTCACTGGCCAAGGAGATCACTTGATTGAGATCCAGCTTGTGATTGTCCTGCAGGCGCTTCAACTTATGTCAGAGCAAGGTGACCTTTTTCCAAACCATTGATGTAGGCAGCCATAGCGGTCTGATCATGCACTCCTGGCAGAAATTTTTCATATTGAGCCAGTGGGAGAGGTAGGCTCGAGATGTCCCGTCCTTCTCCTGGATGCACCGCTGTAGATCGCAGACAGTGCAGGGACGTTTGTACATACCCTCAAAATTCTTGGTGAATGCTTCTTGCATGCACAACCAATTGCAATGGACTTCTCCGGCAAGTCGTCGATGCATTGGTGCGTCGTGCCCGTCAACATTAGAGGGAGGTACTTGACAGCAACGTTGGGGTTTCCCCCGGCGATCTCGACCACGTTACCATAATCCTTCAACCACGTAGCTGGCTTGGTGGTGCCGTCATAGGGCTTGATCGTCTTGTGAATCCAGAAACCCTTGGGGTAAGTTGTGGTCTATATCACCGGTCCAAAGCAACGTGGTCCCATGTATTGTCCTTCTCGGGCCTCCTGAATCTTGTCCAACCTTGAACGTGCATCGTATTGCTCCGGGCTTGCTTTCTTCTTATTTCCACCACGGGAAGGGCTGCATGAACGACGCGGTCCTCCTCCGCCATGCTGGCTGCTACTCGGAGGCAGGGATGGCAGTGGGTTAGCATTATTTCTGTTGCCCTCCTGCGACTCCTCACTCTATTGTGGTTGCTTGTTAGACGCGGAGGGTCATGGCGCGACCTGCTCTTGTGTCCTTGGTTAGCATTGCTTTCCCTACCATGACGAGGCTGCTCTGTGTTGTTGCGAATGATGATGCCGCCCTGGGGGCGTCTAGGCGGAGGAATGCTCGTACGTGGTGAGTCTTTGGCTATTCGTGATGTCAGGAAGATCGGGGCAGCGGCGGTGAGTGACGAGGATGAGCCTTACCTCCGTGGTCGGAAGATATGGGGATAGCATCCTCCCTGTTGCGTGCGTCCCTTCGTCTTTGTTCTGATGAACCCGTCTGCGTCCGACATCATCAGAAGATCTTGCCCTATGCTATTTAGGAGTGCTATACTGGAAATATGCTGGGTTAGACTCGATCCTCTGAGATGTGACCTTCTCCTATTGTTTGACAGCCTTGGCAACAAGATCATAGACCTGCTCCATAGCTACGGGCGATATATTCTACTCCAGCAGGGTCTTGGCAACGGCCAAGTTAAGGAAGGGCGTGGGCATGACTTGCTTTCCATCACTGTCAATGTATGGCTTAGCTTGCGCCGGCTTCAAAGGTGCCCACCCCAAGTTGAGCCGTACACCAGGTTATCTCGAGGGTTTTCACCCTCTCTCTGAACCCATCACACTAGATGAAAGATGGTTACTATACCGACAAAGTGTGATCGCTGGTTTCCAGACGCACGAGCTAACCCGGCGGATTTGCAGTGATATTTCACCATTATATCCTACACACAGGTAGTTTGTGTGGGCCTTTAATTTTTCTGATCTAAGCCGGCAAACTCCAAAGAGAGATCTGACTTTGATCCTTCCACGAACGTGTCCTGCCCATAGGCGGTCCATGTGGGTCTTGATGATCCTCCAACTTCCAGGGAACTAGCGCCAGAGTCGGTTTCGTCGATGAAGAGGTGGATGTCCCCGATTGGAACGATCGATCAGCGGGTCGGTTTCATCTTCGTCGGGATCCAGAACTCGTTGGCAGGGAAGATCGGGATGTTGCCGGAGAAGAGAAAACGGCCGATGGCTACGGTTTTGCCGATTCCTATGAAGAGCTTTGACCTGCCCGCTGTAGAGCCTGAAGCCCCTCTTGCTCCAGGGTGGGCGCCAACTATCATGGTATTTCCGATGAGTACGCCATGGAAGGGTCCTCACAGAGTGTGTTTATAGACGTGAGGTAAGGCGAAAGGTTGGCGGGTACGAGGAAACACAACTTACCCAGGTTCAGTTTACACGACGGTGACAGAACCCTAATCCTGCTATATATCACTATAAGGGCAATACGCCGAGTTACAGGGATTGGTTATCTGTGCGTGATATGAGTTGTGTCATGCCCTAAAGGCTCCCATAGGTCCGGCTTATAAAGATGCCAGGTCCTAGGGTTATAGGGAAGAGACCTAGTCGGACATGTTACAGAGTCTAACACTAGATATAGCTACTCTACGTGTCTTGCACTCCAAGGCTCTGGGTATGTCGGTGAGTCCTTTGTAGCCTTCCTTTATCAGGCATGGGACTCCCTTCTGGATCCATCTAAATGGCCCTCCCAGCAAGCCATGGGCCTTGCTACCAATAGTGGGCCACTCGGGTTATCCGGATTAGAGACATGTAATGGTGATACCATTTAGCATATCCCGAACAGGAGGAGCGGCCGGGTTTGTTCTATTCTTGCGTGTGTTCACTACATAGGTGGAGGCGTGGTGTGAGTGCGAGGAACATGACCTCTTTTGTGGTGTGTGTATCGTGTTGGGTGCCTCCAGAGAGGGACGTGTTTGGTTGGAGTAGTGTGTGTTCGTGAGTGGCAGCGGCGGCTAGGGTAGATGTGGGTCTAGGGTAGGATTAGGGTTTAGGTTATGGAGTAGTAGGTAGCCGACTAGGATTTTGGGCATGGTTGGCTGCCTCCCTCAGAAAACTTTTATTTATTTATTTAGTTTTTATTTAAAAAACTTTTGTAAATAGTTTTTAGACAAATAGAAGATCCGTAAAAAACCAAAGTTTTTAATTTGAAATTAAAGGAGGGGACTAATTAGAAAAAACATAGGCTTTTGGTTAAAATATTTTTAGAGCGAAAATATGCATGATGTCATGATGATGCAAAATAGAAAATAACATGCAATTTTATTTTCAGAAAATTTTCTGGGGCATTAAAACCATCTTGTCCCAAGTGATTGGAACTTCAGGTCAGCGCATGTACTAGGGAACTGGGGGTAGGGTGGCCATCAGTATCCTTAGTGATGTCTTTTGTGCCCGTATAGTTGGGGTGCCAACTAAAGTGTGGTAGATGGGGGCCTTCTTCTCAAAGGGGTTCATTCCCTTCCCATATCCCTTGTCGGTGTGTTTGGGTCCCATGTTCTCATCCATGTCACTTGAATCCTTGGACTCCTCTTCCTTCTTCTTATGTTTTCCCTTGCCTCGTGGTCGGTTCTTCTGGCTTCGCTTGTAGCCATACTAGAGGTCTTCCTTGAGATCGTTGACAAATTTTCATTGGCAGTTAGTATGAGTGGATTTGCCGTTGGCGTCGAGGTGAACGAAACACGACATATCGTGGTACTCCTCATATGTCTGGGGAATGTTGGGCACTGCCGGGGTAGTTTCACTACTACGCTGGTACCCATGACCAGCCCCCCCCTCAGACTCGGCCATGATGTCCGCCTTCTCCTCTGCTCGCGAACATCATGGAGACCAAGTCGGATGCTGGCTTTTCTTGGGGTGGACTCTTCCACTTATTGTTGTTGCTCCTCTTGGCTTGGGTTGGGATATCCATTGCCGGCAAGTATCCACGAGCATCATCATCGGCAGTCTTGAACTCACTGAGCAAGGAGATCATCTGATTGAGATCTAGCTTGCGATTATCCTATAGGCGCTTCAATGTATGTCGGAGCAAAGTTCCTTTTTCTAAGCATCGATAAAGACGGCCATAGTGGTTTGATCGTGCACTCCCGTGCAGGAATTTTTCATATCTAGCCAACGAGAGAGGTAGGCCTAAGAAGACTCATCCTTTTCCTGTATGCATCACCGTAGGTCACCGATAGTGCATGGACATTTCTACGTATCCCCAAAATTCTTGGTGAACACTTCATATATGTACAAGCAATTGCATATGGACTTTTATGGCAAGTCATCGATCCATTGGAGGGAGGTGCCAGTCAACATCAATGGGAGGTACTTGACGGCGTGGTTGGGGTTTCCCCTTGCAATTTCCACTACCTCGCTGTAATCCTGCAACCATGTGGCTGGCTGGCAGTTCCGTCATAGGGTTAGATCGTCTTGTCAATCCGGAAACCCTTGGGGTAAGTTGTGGCCCGTATGACTGGGCCAAAACAACGTGGTCCCAGGTATTGTCATTCTCGGGCCTCGCAGATCTTGTTGAAGCACAAACCTGCTTCGTACGGCTCCGGGTTCCCTTTATGCTTGTCGCCGCCATGGGCGAGGCTGCGTGAGCAATGCGGGCCCCCTCTTCCATGGTGGCTACTAGGTGGTGAATGTGGTGGTGGAGGTGGTGTGTTAGCCTTATTGTTGTTCCCCTCCTGTGACTGCTCCCGCCTGTCGCGATTGCTTGTCGGACATGGAGGGTCATGGTGCGACCTGCTCCTGCGCTCGGTGTTGCCACTACGCTCTCCATCATTTCGAGGCTTCTCCATGTTATCACGGATGACGATGACACCCTGGGGCCGTCTGGTTGGGGGCATGATCGCACGATGGTGAGCCTTTGTGTCTTCGTGATGTCGACAATGCCTGGGAGGTGGGGGAGAGTGATGGGGCTAAGCCTTACCTCCGTGATTGTAGGATATGTGGATAGAGCCAGTCCTGTCGTGTGCATCCCTCTGTCTTTGTTCTGATGAACCCATGCGAGATCCGTCATCGTGAGGAGATCTTTCCATGTGCTTTGGGGGTGCTAGACTGGCAATATGTCGGGTCAGACTCTATCCTCTAAGAGGTGGACTTTTCATGTTGTTTGACAGCCTTGGCGACAAAGTCATATACCTGATCCAGCACCGTGGGCAATCTATCCTGCTCCAGTAAGGTTTTGGTGATGGCTATGTTGATGGCGGGTGTTGGCATGACCTACTTTCCATATTTGTCAATATATGGCTTAGCTTGTGCTGGCTTCAATGAAGCCAACCCCAAGTTACGCCTGTCATTGGATTGTCGACAAGTACGCCATAGGGGGTCCTAGTGGCGTTGGAAAAGATGGAGTGTGAGACGTCGAATGTTCCAGGAGTGGTGAGCACAAGTTTACCCAGGGTCAGATCCGACTGTGGTGATCGGATCCTACTCCTTCTAGCAACCCAATAATATATCGGCATAAGCCGTATGTTACAACGGATTAAAAGAGAGGTTCGCCTGTGCGAGTTGATTGTGGTGTTATGATTGATTGGTGCCCTAAAGGCTGCCATAGGGCCGGTTTGTATAGTCACCAGGGCCTAGGGTTAAAGGAGAGACCTATCTGGCTACGTTACAGAGTCGGTAACTAGATACAGCTTGGACTACAAGTAATACTACATGCGAAAGTCGGTAAATCTTCTGGGCCTTGTCGTAGCCGGAACTGGCTTCTTCTATTTCTATGACTGGGCCGCCTGTGAAGAAAAGCTCTAACCCGTTGGTGGGCCACTATGGTCAGCGAGTCCGTGGGTATACCTGAAAGGAATCCCCAACAGTAGCCACCAGAAGTCTCCAAGATCCAATGTCGGATAAATCATATAGCTTTGATGGTTTCTTCGTCTTGAGAATCTTGAAGGGTTCCCGAAAACTTCTTCCAGCTTTGATGGTTTCTTGGTCTTTTCCGAGTCAATCCACCAGAATTTTGAGCAGCGTGCGGACTGACAACTTTTCAGACCAGGTCCTTTCACTGACAGAAGTCCTATCAGCATGACCGTTGGTGGGCCCACTCCTTACAGAACACAACGCCGTTTCAATGCCTACGCGAAAATCGAGGGGGCAGAAGAGTCGCGAGGAAGCTACCTCCCTCTCTCCTATATGCGTGGCGCTAATCGCATGTGTTAACGCACGAATATTGACACAAAGACAAATAAAAGATAGGAGAAAACCCTTTCTCTAAGATTTATCTCTCCATCGATTCATCCATTGCCTCCTCATACTCCTCGAGCACTCCGCAGTCGTTCCCATCTGCACACCATGAGAAAAATCTCTCCCCCACCAGTCCTTTTCTTCCAAGATCCATGGCATCTGCCTCAACCTTAGGAGCGGCGGTGGGTTCGTCGGCGGCGGAGCAGAAGAAGATGCGGGGCCTCTGGATCCCTAGCGCCATGGACAACGCTGAACTCCAAGTCATGGAGGACGAAGGATTCATCATCGCCGATGCGTGGCGGAGTGCCTCACGGCACGCCGTTCCCGCCCCACGCGACAGCGAGAGGGTGCTGTTCGGCATGCACGTCGACCGCGGCCTCAACTTGCCACCATAGGACTTCCTCGTCGAGGTCCTCGACTACTATGGTGTGCAACTTCATAATCTTCCTCCCAACTCTCTGTTCGAGCTTAGCACTCATGCAGCTTTGTGCGAGGGTTTTCTTGGCATTAGGCCAAGTCTCACCCTTTTCCGGTACTACTATGGTACTCGGAAGAATTCCATTAGCGCTGGTGTGCCTTACATCATTGACACTCTTAGCTTAGTCCTTAGGAGAAACCGAGTCTATCATAGGATTAACGCTAGTGAATCCGTCAAACGCTAGGCCGGAACCTTCTTTTATCATAAGGATATTTCGGCTCCTGGAAAGGCGGAAGGTCTTCCGGCATTCGCCGGCGGCACCGCCACCCACCATAATTCATGGGACGCGGAGGCGCCGGATCTATCGGATATCTTGATCCTCGCCAAGAGGCAAATTGAGTTTCTGATGAAGCATGGGGGCCTCCGCGGATCCGACTTGATCCACTACTGGTTGTAGCGCCGGATTCAGCCTCTCCGGCACCATGGAGATCGCGTCATGCACCATATCACCAGCGACAAGAAGGAAAAGATACGGGTCAGTTCTAGCCGGATTCCGGCGAAGGATTACAGGACCATTATGCAATATTTGATCAAGGAAAGAGTGGAACGAAAAGTTCCATAAGTCTCCATGAAGATGTATACGTCCAACCATCCTTTGACTCCGGTAAATATTTCGACTCTGCTTTTGCGTTTCGTCGTTCTTTTCTGTTCTTTCTCCGAGTCTATTTTTATCGATGCCTTTTAAATTTTTAGCTCGATAAACTCTCCGTGTCTGAGCTAGCTCCACTAGTTAGCTATCCTTCAGACGATCCGGAGGCGACGGAGGATGATGAGGTGCAAGAAGTTGCCGCCCCCGCCTCCAAGAAGCGTAAGGCGAAGGAAGTTGTCGTCACATTTTATTTTCAATACTTTATAGCTTTCTTTCTTTCTAGAGCAAACCTGATATTTGGATTTTCGTGTTCTAGAGCTAAATCACCTTTGAAGAGTAAGACCAAGGCAGACAGCAAGCCAGGGAAGCAGATGCATCAGCAAAAGCTTGTTATTTCCCCTGTCGTGCCGCCACCAACTCCATCCAGTACTCCATCAGCATAGGAAGCTTCTGCCTCTGCTGATGCTAGTAATGTCTCAAAAGCCCTGGTCACCATTGATGATTAGGCGACTAACAAGGGTGAACCCATCAAGGGTAATGATACCATGGTAACATCTACAGGAACATTGGATAAAGTGGCCGGCTCCGCTGTCTTTGGAAGCAAACCCTGACCCCAGAGGCAGCGAACCAGGAGGAGGAGGACGTCAAGCTGGTCAGCTTCCTGGACCAAATTTTGGTCTAGGATGCTAAAGTTGAGTCTGGCGAACTCCCAGCGACGGATGTGCCTTCCCTCACCCTTACCGAGAAGGTGTTTCACAGCACCAAGCTCGGATTTGAAAAGTTGCACCTCGAACACATTGTAAGTTTCCGATTCTTATTTGCATTTATTATCATATCCTCTAGCCCCCAAGCATAAATCCGGATAAACATCATTGGATCCGAGTTGATGCTTTTAGGTTGCAAAAGAACGATGTAGTGTAGCCCCCAAGGCTCGTGCTGTAATTTTACTTAGTTAGATTTGCTGCCCGAGTCTTATTAGCCGTCTGACGGTATTCCTTCTATAAACTTATAGAAAATTGCATCTCGAGAATTCGAAGCAAAAGGTAAACTTTTCCAACTTTTAACTTTTGTCAGTCAAACTTGTTTTGTCCGACTGATATTTTTTCCTTTGCAGAACTGTTGTGCCAGTCCAGCAAGATGGTGGAGCTCCGGGACAAGCTTGAGAAGCTAACTTTAGAATCAGAGAAATCTGTAGCTGCTGTCCTAGAGTCAAGCAACCATGAGACCGTGAGGCTCGAGAAGCTAATAGCCCTCTTAGATAAAGAACTAGCTGATCTCAAGAAGGACTTCGATATTCAGAGGGATCTTGCCCAGGCCATAGCCAGTGAACTAAACAGCCTCCGCAAAGAGCATGCGCAATGGAATCACTCTATGCTAGGTAAGATTTCCAAATCTTTCTTTTAATTTAGTTTTTGACTTCTTTTCTGTCGAATTTTTACTTTTTGGTTCTTTCCCATCCCCCTAAATCTTTCTGACTCTCCAACCTCCGAACCTCGCCTCGAGCGCATTATGCTCGTTGGTGATATCTTGTACGACTTCTGCCAAACTCTTGAAGAGGTTGGCGAGTCCGTCAAGCTTTCCGACTTGCACACAATGTCAGTGCACGAGGTGAGGGACAAGGTCAAGGAGATTTTGAAGCTTATCGAAGACTAGAAGATCTCCTACGCTTGGACTACTACTTAGACTGCTCTTACCATTGTGATGAGCCACCATAGCGAGATGGAAATATGGCATGTCACCAAGGGTATTGCCGAGGAGGATGATGAGGGTAACCCACAGGACATCAAGGCCATCCAAGAGTCCTGTGCAGGTTATGCTTGTCATGTGGCGGAGATGACCAATTATACGACGCCATTCTTCGAATCTATCATCGCGCCTCCCTTGCCCCAAGAGCCAGAAGGAAGCATTGCAGCTTTCGAGTCTGAGATCGAGGGGGACAATGTTGTTGACTCCAGCGCTCCACCTGCTTCATCACCACCGCCTGATTCTGTAGCATAGACAGTTTCTATGCATTATTCTGAACTTCTGGCAATGTAATGATGGAAACAATGTTTTATTTGTGCTGGTATTGTAAAAACTAATGCTTTTACTATCGTAACACTTATGCTTTATATATTTCTTATGCAAGTGCTTGAAACTTTCTGAAGCACTCTGTGCTTTTATGCCTATACTTGTCGTTTTATCTGGCTCTCTGCCTTGTCCCTTTCATGGGCTGGCCAACTTTTAGCACAAAAACTTTGCTGAGCAACGGAGCGCAATTTATAAACCAGTTTAAACTCCAAAACAAAGCCGGCTTCCAGTACCAACAACTTATTACTCGGAAACTACCCGTGTCTAAGAAATCAGATAAACAACCAAAGTATAGACAATAAATTAAATTTTGTACCCTAAGGTAACACTTTTTAGATATTCAAAAATCGTAACCAGAACGAACATGAGCATAAAGGACTTTCAAGCATTCTATGATTTTTGAAAAAATGACATGCTCTTTTGGAAATAAGATGGCAAAAACTTCTCAAAGATAACATATGAGGAAACCAATACTTTAATTCACTTCGAACATATACATATATAATTACAAGGAAATATAACTAAGAATAGAAGGGATGTAGCTATGCAATATTCCATGGACGGTCTATTTCATCCGGGTATGTGCTGCCACCAGCTCTCTTTATCTTCGGAGTATCAGGTCTTTCCTTGACTGATCTCATATTGGTTAAATAATATGACCCATTATGCAGAACTCTTCTAACCATAAAATATCCTTCCCAAATCGAGGAAAGTTTGTGCTTTCTCTTTTGCACAAGTCGGAGAACCAAATCGCCTTTTCTGAAAGAACGGTTCTGCACTCTCTGACTATGATACTTGCGCAACTTCTGCTGATAGGATGTAGATCTCTGCTCAGCAATGACGCATACTTCTTCGATTATATCAAGATCATCTTGTCGAGAAACTTCTGCATCTTCTTCGATATACGCTTTGACTCGTGGAGACAGATGAATTAGATCACTTGGAATAACTGCTTCTGCACCATGGACCAAGAAGAAAGGAGTATAGCCAGTTGATATGTCAGGATTTGTACGTAAACTCATGGTAGTTCTTCCGCCCAAGCCCCCGCGGCACGACGAAGCGGTGCCTCAGGGTGAGGTCGGATTCCCTGTAAAAGAAAGCCATTAGTTCTTTTGACTTGTCCATTATCATGTGGATGTGCGACTGATGCAATATTGCTCCCACTGTCAGTAATTATACTATGTGGATATCCGAATCGGATGATTACGTCTTCGACAAACTTTCTGGATGTGGCTCCATCACAACTTGTTACGGGTTTAGCCTCAATCCACTTTGTAAATTTATGCACCATCGATAGTAGGTGAGAAAATCCATATTTTGCCATGCGAAACGGCCCTACCATATCAAGACCCCAACCGCAAACGGTCATGTAATTGGGATTGTTCGCAGCTGTTTAGCCGGAACAGGTGCCTAATGAGCGTACTTTTGGCATCCTCTACACGTTTTGACCAATTTATCGGCATCTTCCTTTGTTGTAAGCCAAAAGAATCCGTGTCGAAAAGCTTTTGCCACTAAGGATCTAGCTGCAGCATGATTACCACACTCGCCTTCATGGATTTCTCTTAAGATTTCCACTCCTTCTGAATAAATATATTGCTGAAACACACCACAAACACTCTGTTTATAGAGATCACCATTTATTATAGTGTAGGCTTCTGCTCGTCGAACAATCTGCCGGCTCAAGACTTTTTCTTCGGGTAATTTTCCATCTATCGGGAAATCAGATAGTGTTTTGTCCACCTGGGAATTACAGCTAGAACTTCTATTAAAGGTGAGTCAGATTTTGTCGGATAGTCGTCATCAACTCCAACTATGGAGGGGACATTTAAATGCTCTAAGAAAGCGCCATTCGGTACTTGTTTCTGCGCAGAGCCTATCCTTGATAGAGCGTCTGCTTCCTCTTTTTCTGCTCGAGGGATGTGTTGAACCTCAAAACCCTCGAACAATTTAGATAGTTCATCCACAACAGCTTTGTATGCTACCATGTGCTTGTTTGCGTTCCATATATTGGATACTTGCTGAGCAACTAAATCCAAGTCTCTGTAACACATGAGTCTTGATATGCCAATTTTTTTGGCCATGCGTATTCCATGCAGCAATGCTTCATACTCAGCAATATTGTTGGTTGTCGTGAAGTGTATTTGCAACACATAGAACAGCTTTTCTCCTTGGGGTGATTTGAGCACCATGCCAGCCCCCGAGCCTCCTCGTGCTTTTGATCCATCAAAGTGAAGGGTCCAAAATTCCGAGTCTGGAGGACCTGTGTTTTTTGCCGTCTCTGTTCAGCCAACAACAAAGTCGGCAAGTATTTGGGACTTGATTGTTGTACGTGGTTTGTACTCCATGTCGAAAGTTGCAAGCTCTATTCCCCACTTTGCAACACATCCTGTGGCGTCGCGGTTATTGATTATATATCACAGGGGAGCGGTGCTCACCACTGCGATCTTGTGCTCTAGAAAATAGTGGCACAACTTTCTGGATGCAAAGAACACTCCATAGGATAGCTTTTGATGATGTGGGTACCGTTGTTTTGATTCTCTCAGGACCTCACTCAGGTAATAGGTTCGTTGTTGCACCTTATGCTCGTAGCCTTCTTCCTCGCGCTCGACTACTATTACCACGCTTATGACCTTGTCTGTCGCTGCAATGGAGAGTAACATAGGTTCCTGAGGTTCTGGCGCTGCGAGAACTAGTAGGTTTGGAAGTACATCTTTCAAACTTTGCAGGGCAGTTTTGGCTTCCTGGGTCCAGACAAATTTGTCGGTTTTCTTCAAGAGCTTGTACAAAGGTGCGTATCTTTCGTCGAGCCGGTTGACGAACTGACTCACTGCCGCAATGCAAATAGTGAGACGCTGCACGTCCTTCAGGCGAGTCGGCCTGGTAATGTTTAGTATAGCCTTGATTTTTTCTTGGTTCACCTCTATGCCTCGCTCACAGACGATGAAACCTAACAATTTTCCGGCTGTAATTCGAAAGAAACACTTCTTCGGATTTAGCATCATGTTGAATTTTCATAGACTAGCAAATGTTTCATCCAAGTCGGAAATTAAAGTTTACTTCTTTTTGTACATAACTGCTATGTCGTCTACATATACATGGACGTTTTGTCCGATTTGGTCGTGGAGACAACATTGCATAGTACATTGATATGTTGCTCCTACGTTCTTTAAGCCTAAAGGCATAGTTTTGTAGCAGAAGGTTCCAAAAGGAGTGACGAAAGACATATTAATTTGATCCGACTTTTTCATCGGTATTTGGTGATATCCGGAATATGCATCGAGAAAACAGAGTAGTTCCGATCCTGCCGTTGAGTCGATAACTTGATCGATTCGTGGTAAAGGAAAAGGATCTTTTGGGCATGCCTTGTTCAAAGCGGCATAATCAACACACATCCTTAAATCAATGGTGTCCTTTTTACGGACGAGTACAGGATTTGCCACCCAATCTATATGGATGACCTCTGTTATAAAATCCGCTAATTCTAGTCGGGCTAATTCCTTGGTGGGCTAATTCCTTGGCTATTTCTTTGTGCTTTTCATCACCAATCCATCATAAGGATTATTTGACGGGTTTAGCGTCAGGGTACACATTAAGATAGTGCTCGGCAAGTTTCCTAGGTACTCCGGTCATGTCAGAAGGCTGCCATGCGAAGATATCACTACTAGCTTTAAGGAACTCGACGAGCGCACTTTCCTATGCGTAGCCTAAGCCTACCCCTATGTTCGTCGTCTTGGAGGGATCATCTTCCTTCAGCGATGTTTTCTTCTTCTCTTCCGACGTCTTGAACTGCAAACTTGGCTTTAGCACCTCGTTCTTCGTAGTGGGCATCTTAGACGGATTGATGGTCTTCTTGATCTCCTGTACTCCTCGGCGTGCAGTACGCCTTCGGCGAAGGAAGCAGATCATTTGTCGCACTCTCGCGCCTTCCTCGGATTTCCTCATACGGTGATTATGCCCTTTGGACCTGGAAGTTTAATCATGTTGTAGATGTAGTAGGGACGAGACATGAATGCCCAGTAAGTCGGACGTCCGAAGATGGCGTGGTAAGCACTTTTTAACGGTACCACCTCAAAAGAGAGTATCTCGGCACGATAATTGTCTCGGGTTCCAAATGTCACGCCCAGAGTAATCTCACCCAGAGAATCCGCCTGTCTCCCTGGTACAATGCCATGGAAAGTTACACTTCTATAACTCAACTGTCTCTCATGTAGCTTCATGCGGTGGATTGTCTCGATGTAGAGGATGTTAATGCTGCTTCCACTGTCCATGAGTGTTTTAGAGAACTCATAGCCATCAATAAGAGGATTGAAGACCAGAGGGTACTTTCCCTGACATTGTGTTTTCCTTGGGTGATCTGAGCGATCAAAGGTAATGGTTACTTCGGACCAGTCCAGAAACTGTGGAACATCCGGAAACGTGGCATTGAGCTCACGGAGAACCGCCTTTTTGTCTTTAGCAGGTTGGGATCGAAGGAAGCAGATGTCGTGGGAATGACCACGACAGATGCTGCAATCAGCAGTGAGTAGTAGAACATGGGGCAAGGGCGGCCAGCCATCTACGGTGCGAGATGAGGGCGGAGACACAAGTTTTTACCCAGGTTCAGCCCCCCGGAGGGTAAATACCTACTCCTTCTAGATTGTATTATGGAGAGAGTACAAAGGGGCGAGCTTGACGACTAGGCGGCGAGTCTCTAGGGTGTATGATGGAAGGTATCCTCTATGGGTACCCTAGGGAGGTTTATATAGGATCACCTCGCTAGGGTTTACAGATTACAACCGAATTAGTTAAGGATTCAGAGGGTATTTGACCTAGTCCAACTGGGCCTAGCTACACTTCTGGGATTTCAGCTTCCAGCCGCTTGAGTCCTCGCCAAGTCTTGATCCAGTCGTCGTCCTGCAGGCCCACTCGGTGGCGGCTTGGGCCAATAGGAAACGTCCTACTGGGCATACCCCGGTAGGCATATCCCCATCAGTAGTCCACGAGGCCGTCATTGATTGGTCGCTGGCATTTGCTGGCAGTCAGAGTATGTGGGTCCAATGAGGACTCCTAGTCGAATCGGCGGCGGACTCTTGAACAAATAAAAGAACTAGTCATTTTAGTCGCAATAGCGGCAACCAATCATATCGCAGCTTGGTGAACGGGTCGGCGAGTAGTTAGTCACTGTCATAGTGATCGGGTCAGTGAATCGTCGAGTCGCTGGAGGCAGCGAGTCGAGTGGACGAAGTTGGACTGTCAGTTTTGGTCAAACTAGCCGTTTGGTAATCCAACGGTAATATTGACATAATTACCGCGTAGTAACGGCTCCCGAAAATGGCGGGTAACAACCGCTATATAAGGAGAGTGGAGGGTGAAAGGGAAAAACACTTCCCTCACTTCCTCCGATCTCGCGCATCCTCGTTTCCCCATTCCGCGCAGCGACCAGAACGATCCAGAGAGATCTGAATCCCACAATCCTCCAGCTGATGGCTCCTCCCACCAAACCATGGGGCAGATCCAAGTGCACGAAGGCACTGCTAAAATCATTCGAGGAGGCGGGGATCCTCCGCGCCGGGAGATGGCGCATCCCCGCGGCCGGAGAAGTAATTCCGGATCCGCACGAAGGGGAATTCATCTGCTTCACTAGTCACCTGGAGCGGGGACTTGGCTTCCCAACCTCCCTCTTCTTTCGGCGTTTCTGCGCCTATTACGGTATCTAGCCATCGGATCGGGTCTGCACAGCATCGAGAAGCTCGCCATTTTCGTGGCGTTCTGCGAGTGCTACCTGGGATGCAGTCCCTACTTCCCCCTGTGGCAAGATCTATTCCACGGGAGAATCAGACGCGAAGAGATAGGCGACCCAATGCTAGCCACGGGCGGCTTGACTTTTCAGCTGAAATCGAAGGCATCGTTCTTCGATTTGATGCTGCCCACCAAAGAAGAGAACGAGTGGAAGAAGAGCTGGTTCTACGTCACTGAGTCGACTCCAGGTGACGAAGTGGTGCTTCCAAGGTACTCTGCCGACCGGCCCGAGCCGCGTCGGCTCCAGGTTACCAAACTCCCGCTGGAACAGTGGATGGTCATCGACGAGATGCTGCAGATCATTCGCAATTTGAAGAAGAAAGGCCTCCAAACCATCAACCTCTACAACTGCTGGCTTGGGCGACGGCTCGTGCCCCTGGCCAGCCGCGACCACTACATGTAGGAGTATACGGGCAAGCACGACCCGACGAAATCCTGCCTCGTTGAGTGGAGACTCAATGACTACACCCTGGCCCTGAAGAAGATCACCCAGGCGGTGTATCTCGACGCAAAGGCCGGGGTCGCACCTTACACCGCGAGGCGCCTAGCTCCAAAGGTAAGCTGTTATTCCTTTTGCACTCGCAGTCTCACTTTGTGCATTTGCGGTTGTGCTAATGTCGTTTGTTTGGTGCAGTTGTTTCAAGTGGTGGAAGGGTGGCTTCTGCCCGCAGACGCCAAGAACTCGAGCTCGTCCGCCCAGGACGGGAGTGAGTCATCGCTCGACAAGGGCAACGTCGAGAGCGACGGGGGTGGTAACGACAACGATGAGGACGACGACCCCATGGAGGTTGTTGCCCCCACGGTTCGCAAGACTCGCGGGCAGCACCAACGCGAACTCGAGGCCATCAAGAGCCTCGAGGCCCATGACGATGACGACGACGAGCTCCCTGATCTCACCTCACACCATGAGGCTACGCCGTCAAAGAAGAAGAAGCAAGCTCCGCCGAAGAAGAAGGTGAAGCCGACGAAGCCGGTGTCTCCGCCTCGGTCCGCGAGTAGCTCCGACGCCACCAGCTCGGCCAAGGAGACAACAGCGCACGCGGCCACGACGACTGGTGTTGCCATCACAATGGACAAAGTTCCGCTGGCGTCGTTGCCACCGCCGTTCGCCCCAGTCACTGGTTTGGGGGCCGCTTCAGCCGCAGGGGCCTCGCCGCCAAGGGGGGCTCCCACAACGATTGCCACGGAGGCTCCCACTTCATCTTCATCTTCGAAGAAACCATCAGTGTCTTGGGCACACAATGTGTTCAAGACGGTCCTCAGTCAGAAACTAGGGCCAGAACTGGAAAAGCCGGCCAGCATCCGCCCCGGCCTGCGATTTCTCTCGGTCGCCAAGTGAGTCTTGATGTTTTACCCATCTACTTGCTTTGTATTTTTATTGGAGAGCTTTATTGACAGAGTTGTTTCGCAGGACTAGAGTTAAGAAGATAGGCCATCCTTTAGTGGCCAAGGTTCCGCAAGTCACCACAGAGGTGCCAGTTGATCCCTCGTGGAAGAGGAAGGGCGACAAAGTCATTGCTCCCGCTGAAGGCACCAAAAGAACGAAGGGCGATGACATCGTCACGATCTCTGACGAACCGGCGACTGCCCCGAGCGAGCCTCCAACCGCAGCGGACGTAGCTCTGAAGGACACGGAAGACGCGGGGTCATAGCATACGGTGCTTGCTGGCTCAACCGATGCGGCCGAGCCAACTTCGAGTGGCGCAGTGGCCGCGGTGGCGACATTCCCTCGCTTCGTGGCGAAGGCCGCGGCGGCGAGATCCTCAGTGCCGTCGAGCCAGCTTCCTGGGGCCGCCGGCATGGAGGTTTTACAATGTCGTGGCCACACTCCGCTTGTGCTCGCGTCGGTGGACGCGATGGAACTTCATAGCATGCTAGGTGCTGCCATCCAGGTATGTCCAGTCCCCGAGGATCTAGCCACTGAATTTCAGTGGTCGGATTCTTAATTTTTTTTGGTGTTATCCAGTCCCCGAGTGCCTAGTCGCTGAATTTTAGGGGCTGGGCACTTAGGAATTCTGTTATCCAGTCCCCAGTGCCTAGTCGCTGAATTTTAGCGGCTGGGCACTTAGGAATTTCGTTGTCCAGTCCCCGAGTGCCTAGTCGCTGAATTTCAGCGGCTGGGCACTTAGGAATTTTGTTGTCAAGTCCCCGAGTGCCTAGTCGCTGAATTTCGGCGGCTGGGCACTTAGGAATTGTTTGGTTGTTGACGCTGTAGTTATTGCACAAGGCCTGCAGCGCGAATCAGCCGAGCGTCTTGCTGTGAAGTGCCGCGTGGAGAAGGAGCTCGTCGCCGTCCAGGAGACGAACAAGGAGCTTCAAGCGGTTGCGGGTTAGTATATACCTTAATTGGCGCTCTTCGCTAGCTTGTCGCGGTGTTGATCGTTCTTTCCTGGAAATAGAGAGTAGTGCGGCTGAGGTTAAGGAGGCTCGCCAAGGCCTTGTCCTGGCAGGTGATTTGACGGCGGCTCAGTCTGCTTTGAGCGTGGCGGAGAAGCGAATCGTCGATCTGGAGTGTGAGCCCAAAGAGGCGAAGGCGGAAGCGAACTCGGCGGAAGGATGAGCCAAGGCCGCCGTCGCTTCTGCCACTGAAGAATGGAAGGTGTCTGATGCGCTTGTTGCCGGGTTGTAAAATGACTTCTCCTCCCCTCAAAGTTTCATCATGGACCTATGCCGCCCGCTGATTGGTAAGCTTTCCTTCAGCCGACTTCAGATTGCACATACCGCGTTGGGGTTTGGTGCTTTGCTTACTGTTTGTTTGCGTGCTGCAGGCCGGATCACTGACAATGCGGAAGAGGCGCAGTCGTATAACGCGCGGCAGTGTGTGACCACCCTGGTCGACTCAGCCGCGTTGTCACCGACTTGCCTCCGGGCATACCTTCAGGAGATATCGCCCACGGAGGTGATTCCCAGTGACCTTGTCGAGGTATGGCGCTACTTGGAAAAGGCTCCGTCGGTCGTGGAATTCATGACGCGGTCGGCCTTCCGCCGTGGAGCGGCGATGGCGCTCAGCCTTGGGCTCGCCCACTTCCCAGACGATTTCGACCTTGACGACGTCACGAGTGGTTACCCCTCGTCAACGGGCTCGGTGGAGATTGCCGAAGTGTTGAAGCTGACGGACCGAGTCGCGGTATACTCCGACCGTGTTTGGGCGATGGGACCTTATCCCCTACCAGGAGACGGTCGTCGGCCCCAATGATCCTAAGCCAAAGCACTATGACTTCAAGGTGGAGTATCCGTTTCGTGCGGCGATGGCGGGCGAGCTGACAACGTACCCATCGAACCCTTACGTGCCTTTTATCCACAGCCGCAGGGATGGTGGCGCGTCTTCATCAAAGCCTGCAGAATAGAATGTTTTTCCATTCGGTATTAGTATAGGATAATCATGTAACTCTCCTTCTACGCGAAACAAATTTTGCTGCTATAAAGGAATGCTCGTGTTATTTTGTCAGTCGTTTGGCGATTTGGATGTTGGTTGTGCGAGTCCCCGAGCGCGTCCGCCCTTTTTATGGGGTTTACCTCATTTTTATATGTTTTGTGAACTGTTAGTGAGTTAAGGTCAACTCGCCATGGCTCGGAAAGCCAGTCGCGTGGCGACTCCCAGGGGTGCTCTTTACTTGACCGTTTTCCCGGGCGCGAACGTGGTCGGGTCGCCAAGTCCCCGAGCATGGTACTTGGCCGTTCTAGTCACAAGCCCAAGGTAGGTGAAGACTAAGCGCGTTATGTTAGGCGCGTCACTCCTGCCTGATCCGTAAGATTAGTCGCATGGCGAGTCCTGGGCGTGCTCTCATACTTGGCGTTTTTCCCTAGCCGCTCGTCTTTGGTCTGGTGTCAGTCCCCGAGTGTGGTACTTTGTCGTTCGAGGCGCTGCACCGAGGATGCGCATGACTTGGTCGCTGTGGGGAGCGAGTGAAGTTGTCTTCGCTCGGGGAGCCAGTCGATCTAGGCGACTCCAATGGGTCTCCGGGTTAGCTTTTTTTGTGGACGGTACGAGGCCTGAGTTTTACCAGTGCCCTCGTACCGCACTACTTGGCCGTGCCGGTCGCTTTGCCAAAGGTTGACTTCTGTGAATAACGTAACGCTGTTATTACGAGTGCGAGTGGCACAAGACACAGAGAGTAGACGCAATTTGCGGTAACCAATTTGTTTTATTTCATAGCGGGTAGGGGGTACATCTCTGGAGTTCTAAGAGTAGAACTTCCGTAGGAGGTTTACATTCCATGGCCACTTGACGTCGAGTTTTCCGTTGCCTCGGACATCGGTGAGGTAGTAGGCGTTGTTGCCTAGGACTCGCCCGATGGCGAATGGTCCATCCCAAGGGGGGAGAGCTTGTTCATGCCTTTCTTGTCCTGGATTAGGCGCAGTACCAGGTTGCCTTCCTGGAAAGTGTGAGTCCGTACTCGTCGGCTGTGGTAGCGGCGTAGCCCTTGCTGGTAGATGGCGGTGTGGGAGCGAGCCAGGTCGCGTGCTTTGTCGAACTGATCGACTCCGTCTTGTCGTGCGAGCTCATTGTCGGCATCCGTGTAATTGAACACCCTGGGTGAATCGTGCTCGACGTCGGTTGGCATGACTGCCTCGGCACCGTACACCATGAAGAAGGGGGTGAACCCTGTCGACCTGTTGATGGAGGTGCGGATGCCCCAGATGACATAGGGGAGTTCTTCGACCCAGCACCCGGCAGTACGCTCAAGTGGGACTTGTAGTCATGGCTGCAGGCCGTGGAGGATGCTCTGATTGGTGTGTTCTGCCTGGCCGTTGGACTCCGGGTGGGCGGCAGAGGCGAGGTCAAGTCGTATGTTGTGCTCCTCGCAGAACTCGGCCATGGATCCCTTGGCGAAGTTGGTGCCGTTGTCCGTGATGATGCTGTTTGGGAACCCGTAGCGATATATGAGCTCGTGTAGGAACTTTGTAGAGGTCTTCCCGTCGCACTTGCGGACTGGCTTGGCCTCCACCCATTTTGTGAACTTGTCGACTGCGACTAGGAGGTGGGTGTAGCCAGAGGGGGGCTTCTTGAAGGGGCCTACCATGTCCATGCACCACACGGCGAACGGCCAGGTGATGGGGATTGTCTTCAGCGCCGAGCTCGGCATGTGAGTTTGGTTGGCGTATTTCTGGCATCCGACGCACCGCTGGACAATGTCGACGGCGTCTACGTGTGCGGTGAGCCAGTAGAAGCCATGTCGCATGGCCTTTGCGACCATAGAGCGGGCGCCGGCGTGATGGCCACAGTCGCCGGAGTGGATGTCTTGGAGGATTTTGCGTCCTTCAGCGGGTTGGACGCAGCGTTCGAACACGCCGGTCACATTGCGCTTGTGGAGCTCGCCGTTGATGATGACGAAGGATTTGCAGCGGCGTGCTATCATCCGGGCCTCCGTTACGTCTGCGGGTAGGGTGCCTCCCTCCAGGTAAGCAACGTACGGCGCGGTCCAGTCGCTTGGCTCGGTGATTAGTGCGACCAGGGCTGCTTCTAGTTGCAGCGGAATTCCGATGTCAATCTTCCTTGGGAGAGAGACGGAGGGTTTGGTGATAGTGTCGAGGAATACGCCGGCGGGTGGTGCGAGTAGAGCCGAGCCGATCCGAGAGAGTGCGTCGGCCTCCTCGTGCTTCCGCATGTCGATCCACTCAACGGAGTAGCCTGCGAAGTGTCCTCCCAGCTGGTCCACTACTTGGTGGTATGCCGCCATGGTGGGGGAGACAGCGTCGCAGGTGCCGGCGACTTGCCCGGCGACGAGGTCGGAGTCTCCATAGCAGCACAGGCGATTTATGTTCATCTCCTTGGCTGCCCTCATGCCGTGGAGTAGCGCCTCGTACTCGTCCATGTTGTTGGTGTAGGGGGTGAAGTCGAGGCAGAGGACGTAGCGGAGCTTGTCGCCCTTCGGAGATGTTAGCACGATCCCCGCTCCTGCACCGTCCGTGTTCTTGGAGCCGTCGAAGTGTAGGCTCTAGTAATGGAGGTATGGTAGCTTCTCTAGCTGCTAGGCCTCCTCCCAGTCGGCGAGGAAGTCTGCGAGAGCCTGTGACTTGATCACCTTGCGCGACTCATACTTGATGTTATGGACGCCGATCTCGACGGCCCACTTGGCGACTCGCCCGGTCACCTCGCGGTTGCGGATGATGTCCTGCAACGGTGCTGAGGAGACGACCGTTATTGGGTGCTCCTGGAAGTAGTGCGGCAGTCACCGCTGTGCTCTGAAGACCGCGTATACCAATTTTTGGTTCTGCGGGTAGCGCTGGCATGACTCGGTTAGGACTTCGCTGATGTAGTATACGGGTCGCTGAACCAGGCATTCCTTTCCTTCCTCTGGCCGTTCGACGACCATGACGACGCTGACGACGTGCTCGGAAGTCACGCCGTAGACCAGCATGGGCTCCTTGTCGACGGGGATGGCGAGTAGTGGTGCTGCGAGCAACACCTCCTTGAGAGCGTGGAGCGCGTCGTCTGCCTCCTTGTCCCACTAGAAGGTGGGGTTCTTGCGCATTAGGCGATAGAGGGGCATCGCCTTCTCGCCTAGCCGGGGGATGAAGCGACTGAGAGCCACGACTCGCCCGGCCAGCTTCTGGATGTCGCGCAGGCACTCGGGTCTGCCGAGTCGGGCGATTGTGTTGATATTGGCAGGGTTTGCCTCGATCCCGTGCTTGGAGACGACGTATCCTAGTAGCTGTCAAGTAGGTACACCGAAGGTGCACTTTCCTAGGTTTAGCTTTATCTTGTACCATCGCAGGTTGGTGAAGGTTTCCGCCAGGTCGGCGAGTAGATCGCCCTGGCGAGTGGATTTCACCACCACGTCGTCGATGTAGACATGGATATTGTGGCCAATTTGGCTCGCAAGGCACTCCTGCATGCACCTCTAGTAGGTCGCCCCGGTGTTTTTGAGGCCGAAGGTTATGGCAGTGTAGCAGAAGGCTCCAAATGGCGTGATGAACGCCGTCTTCTCTTTGTCCTCGACGGCCATTTTGATCTGGTTATACCCAAAATAGGCGTCGAGGAAGCATAGCGACTCTGAACCCGCGGTTGAATCGATGATTTGGTCGATCCGCGGGAGGACGAATTGTTCCTTCGGGCAGGCGCTGTTTAAGTTTGTGTAATAGATACACATTCTCCAGGTCCCGTTTTTCTTCTCGACCAGGACTGGGTTTGCCAGCCACTTGGAGTATTTGATTGGCCGAACGAAGCCTGCAGCGAGTAGACGCTGCACCTCCTCGGCGATTGCTCGGCGGCGCTCTTCATTGAAGGGCCGCAGCGACTGCTTGACGGGTCGCGCTTTTGGGTCGGCGTTGAGTTTGTGCTCAGCGAGTTCCCTTGGGACACCAGGCATGTCAGATGGCTTCCATGCGAAGGTGTCCCGATTCTCACGTAGGAACTCGATGAGCGCGCCTTCCTATGCTGGGCTCATACCCGTCCCGATCGTCACCTTCTGGCTGGAGTCGCCTGGGACCAGCTCGATGGTGCAGGTGTGTGTCATTGCCTCGAAGGCGATGGAGTTGCCACCCTCCGAATTGGGCTTCTTGAGTATGGTGGGGTCGTCATTGTTTACCCCTCTCGCGTATTTGGCGAGCTCCTCAGCGTGGTTGGCCTCCGCCGCGATGACGGTGTCCCCGAGTTCGGCGCCTTTGGCCTCGCATTCTGCGGCCATGTCGGGGTCGCCATGGACAGTGATGATGCCACATGGCCCAGGTAGCTTCATCGTGTTGTACGCGTAGTGGGGCGCTGCCATGTATTTGGCGAAAGCCTGGCGCCCCAGGACGCAGTGGTAGGGGCTGTTGAACGGCACCAGCTCGAAGACGATCCGCTCGGTGCGGAAGTTTGCTGGTGTGCCGAAGGTGACTGACAGCGTCACCTTGCTGATCGGGTACACCTTCCGACCGGGGACGATGTCGTGGAAGGTGGTGTAGGTCATCTCGATCATCGACTGCGGGAGCCGCAGTCTCCTGAAGGTGTCCAGGTACAGGATGTTGATGGAGCTGCCGTCGTCCATCAGCTTTTTGGGGAGCCAGTACTCTCCCACCTTTGGCTTGACCACTAATGCGACTCGGCACGGATATTCGATCCGTTGCGAGTGGTCCTCGCAGCTCCAAGTGATTGGTTGCTCGGACCAGTTGAGGAACTGGGGGATGTCTATCTGGGACACCGCATTGACGGCGACGGCGCGGGCGATGACCTTCTTCTCGCGCTTCGTGTTGAAGCCTGTGAAGGTATGGAGCGAGCCGGTGACGCTGCCGAACTTTCCGCTGTTTGGCGGGATGTTGTCCGGGTCTTCCCGCGCGCGCCGTGCCTTCTCGATCTCCTTGAGAGAGTGGCAGTCAGCGGTCGTGTGCGTTGTGGGATTTCCTTCCCTGCTATGAAACACACAGGGTTGGTTGAGGAGAGCCGTGGGATCGAACCTCGGCTTTGCCTTGTAGTTGCCACCGTCGCGGCGTTGTCCTCCGTCGTGGCGGAAGCTCTTGGGTTCACGCGGCGCGTATCCGGCGTTGGCGAAGAAGTCGAATCACCCATCATCGTGGCGTTTGCCGGTGAGGCGAGTGTTGCTGTAGCGTAGCTCGGGTCGCCTCCCATTGTCGTGGCCGCTCGTGCGGCGATTTCCTCCCGACTCATCATCGGTTTCTTGGTTTGGGTCCTCCTCCGCATACCGCTTTGCGATCTCTAGGAGGTCCGGTATGTTGTCGAGTATTCTGTACACTCGCTTGAGCTTGGCGACCAGGGGCTCGTAGCGGCACGAGGTCTTGAAGCAGTGGATCGCGTTGTCCGGGTGGATTCCGGCCGCGTTGTTCCCCAGGTCTTGCCACCGTTGGACCCAACTGCGGGTCGACTCGTGGGGTCCCTAGACGCATCGCTCCAGGTCCTCGATGGTGGTGGCGCGGGTGTATGAACCCTTTAAGTGCCTGACGAAGGCGTCGCGCATTTCCTCCCAGGAGTCGATGCTATCCGCATGGAGGTTGTTAATCCACTGCATGCACGCTCCCTCCATCATCAGGGGAAGGTAGCTGGCGGCGAGTAGGTCGGTGTGGCTGGCGATCCCCATCGCCATGAGGTAAGTGTCACACACGGACGGATCGTACGAGGGGTCGTACTTCTCAATCTCCTTCGACGCTTTGAAGTTCGCCGGGTACCTTTCGCCTCGGATCATCGATCCGAAGCACTGGGGTCCGACTCGGCTCAGCGATCCCCTTGGTTCGCCGTCGCGGCGGTTGGTGAGGGTATGCCTTAGGTCTTCAGGCTGGCGTGCGCGCCAGCTCTGGTTGTTGATGATGTGGGTGCGTGCGTCGACAGGCTTCCCGTTGGCGGCGACGAAGTTGTTCGCGGTCGTGGGTCGTTGGTGGAGAGTGCCGCGTTTGCGAGTCGGTGTTGGAACTGCAGGGGCTCGGGTGGTTGGCAGTTGAGGGTATTCGCCGCCATTGGGCGGCCGCTCGAAGCCACCCTGTGAGTCGGCGCCCGCGTTTTGTTGCTCAACTGCTTTGGCGAGCAGAGCCTTGGCATACTGGATCTGCAGGGCGCCTTCCCCGGCTCGTGACGACGTTGTCCATTGGGGTGGAGAACAGCAGGAGGCCGTTCGCATCTCGCTATCGCGAGGAGACCATGATCCTTAGTTGGTCCCTGGGGGGCGCGCGGTTGGGTGGTGGTGGGGCGCCGTTGGCCGTCGCCCCTGGTGGGGGTCGAGTGCTTCCTCCTGGCGGCGCATTCTCACAGATCGCACGCTCGGCCACGTGAGCCGGGTCATTTTCATCGTCAAAGTTCAGGGCGCGCCCCTGAACGGTAAGGTTCAGGCGTGACCTAATTCGGAGTTGGTGATAGCGCGACAGCTCCTGCGCTGTCACCTGCTCGAGGCGAAATTTTTCGCGCTCGGCTTGTTCCTTGCGGACCGCCTCCGCCACCCGCAGGCGGAGTTCATCAACCTCCATTTCCGTCGCGTTTGGTGGGATCGGCGTGGAGAAGGGGTCTTCCGGGGGGTCGGCGCCAGTCGCCATGTAGGTCGCGGTGTGGCGACCGGTTCCGTCATGGAGGTCGGCGGAGTTCTCCGACCCGGAGTTGAAGTCAAAGATCCCAAGGATGGAGGGGTCCCCGAAGTCTCCGACGTTGGAGACCTGGGTGATGGAGCCCGTGGGTGATGAGGCGATGATGGATCCGGTGGCCGATGCCGGGGTCGCCGAATCGGCGTCGTCGTTGAGGGCCGCGTCGTCCACGGCCGTGGTGGTTTCGACCATGTTGTTGTGGGCCGAGTCGTACTCGGAGGTGAGGCGGTGAATCGTCTGGACCTGGCTCTCAGAGAGCCGGTCGTGTTGTGTTGACTCACGGATGCGAGCCGAATCCTTCGAGACGATGACGTCGGTGAGACCGACGAAGAGGATGATCGTGCCGACCGGCAGAATCACGCTATGTGTGACAGGTCATGCCGTCGGGACGTAGCTGCTCGGCAAGATCTAGAGCATCTCGCCGATCGCGATCATGCGGCCGGTGGCGATCGACTCGTTGATGGGCAGATTGGATCTCGCCGCAATACACCAGCCTGACCGGCCAGGCCCCACGGTGGGCACCACTGTCGTGGGAATGACCACGGCAGCGAGTAGTAGAACATGGGTCAAGGGCGGCCAGCCATCTGCGGTGCAAGATGAGGGCGAAGACACAAGGTTTTACCCAGGTTCGCCCCCCGGAGGGTAAAGACCTACTCCTGATAGATTGTATTATGGAGAGAGTACATAGGGGCGAGCTCGACGACTAGGCGGCGAGTCGCTTGGGTGTATGATGGAACGTATCCTCTATGCGTACCCTAGGGAGGTTTATATAGGCTCACCTCGCTAGGGTTTACAGATTACAACCGAATTAGTTAAGGATTTGGAGGGTCTTTGACCTAGTCCGACTGGGCCTAGCTACACTTCTGGGCTTCCAGCTTCCAGTCGCCTAAGTCCTCGCCAAGCCTTGATCCAGTCGCCGTCCTGCAGGCCCACTCGGTGGTGCCTTGGGCCAATAGGAAACGTCCTGCTGGGCACTCCCCGGTAGGCATATCCCCATCAGCAGACGTATGCATCTTTCTTAGTCAGAAAAGTCTTCTTTCCATCCGACTTGGGCTCTGCAGCATTTTACTCTTCTTCCATGTCGGAATCTTCCTTGGGCTCCTTTCCTTTATCAGAATTTTTCTTTCCTTTTCGTCGCTTGGCTCTGTAGCCAGCGGATTCGTATTTGTTGATGTCGTCATTGAAACGACACTCGGCATTTGTGTGGGTAGATCCTCCGTTACTATCCATGTGGTGGACACAGGGATTATTGGCAATGTCGGCCCAGGTATAGGTTCTTCCGGGTTGCTGATCTCCTCTGCCCTGGATTCGGGAAGTTCCACGGCCTTTACCCAGGCCGCCTTCGCGCCCTCCTCGTCCTCCAGATCCAAATGTTGCGTTGACAGTTGCGTTGTCCGGAGCCGGCTTTTCGTCCGAGGTGTTCTTGCGCTTCTGAGCTTGTTTTGGCTATTTGGCCGCATTGGGATTGGCCAGAATATTTAGCAGCCGTTCTGAATCATCATCGGCATCAGCATATTTGCTTGCCATTTCTATCATTTCTCCCAAATCTTTGACGTGGTCACGCTTCAATCTATGATGCAAAAGTCTGACTAGAAGTCCTGCAATAAAAGCTTCTATCGTAGTTTGCTCGTTTACTCCTTCACAGGAGTTTGTCGTGTCAATCCATCATCCAAGGTAATCCCGGCAGGTTTCTCCGGGTATTTGTGTGCAACGCTGCAAGTCTCCGACTATGAAGGGCCTCCTGTATGTTCCCTCGAAGTGTGAAAAGAACGCACTTTGCATATCATACCAGTTGTGAATTGAATTCTCTGGCAGTTCATTGATCCATGGTCTAGCCGTCTTCCTCAGAATGAGCGGGATATATCGGACTGCAACCATGTTGTTTCCTCCTTTGGCGTTGCAGCAGGCCTGGAAGAAATCCTGGAGCCAGGTATCTGGCCAAGCTGCGCCATCATAGGGCTGAATGTGTTTGACGATACCAAAGTCAATCGGAAATTTGGTCTGACGTATGCGTGGTCCAAAACACTTGGATCCCACATACACATATTCTTCCTCATACCGACGTGCTTCTATGTTTGATTCAATACGATGGTGAGCGTCGTTTGGCGAGAGATATTTGCGCCTTGGAGGCTCACGGCTCCTACGCGGTAGAGACGGGTTTCTACTTCTCCTTTCACCATTGCCGCCTCTGCCCCTGCGGCTTCCATGGCTACGTCGGGATCCTTCATGGTCGCTGCTAGGAGGCGATGGTGGTCCTGGTGGATTATTTTCGGCTGGGTTACGTGGTGGTGGCGGTGGAGCCTCATTATGCTGACTCTGATGCCTATTTCTTCGGGCACCATCCCTACTTGATTCAGGATGATCTGGATCATCTCTTCGTCCGGCATTGCCAGCCGGACGGCTCGGTGGTGGCATCCTTAGCCGATCTTGCTCCTCTCGCTGGCGGCGTGTTTCCGGGTCTTCTCTATAGCGGTTGTTTTGCCGACGATGGTCCTGATGAGGAACCATTGCCCTGATGGCGTATTTGGATGCAGCCGGAATAAATCTTGCCCAGTCACGTGCCGACCGGTGAGAGTTCTCGTTTGAGCCGGTTCTTGAATTCTATTCTTCTCCACGGGGACGATAGCATTGATTCGTATCCCTGCGAAGCCTTACATCAACGCTTTGGTCAGCACCAGTGTGGCAAAACTCGTACTTTGAGGCTAGCTTGCCACTAAATGATGCGGCCGTTTTCTGCTACTTTAATCATTTGTATAGCAAGACGACGCACTCTTGGACCTGCTACGGAGACGGATTGTTGGCGAGGATGGCTCGAGCTGCGGCAGCGTTTTCCAACGGTGTGCTGTAGACTCCGATCTTCTCTCCATCCTTTCCGTCGAATAGATCTTTGTGTATATCCGGGTTCTTGTAGGCAAGAAACGGACCTCCACTTGTCTTGTTTGGGTGTCGCTTGAAATCTGACTGATATTTGGCAGGATTACTATCTAACTGTTGTCTCATCTCGACGATGCACGTGGCCTCTTCGAGCAAAAACAGATGGTGCTTTTCTAGGTCCTCAGCCCTTTTCTCAAGCGCCTCCAGTGTGAGATCCGAAGCCGTTGGTATTGGAATCGTGAGAGGATATCTGTAAATTTCACATGCACCCTTGGTATTAATCGGATCTCCGTCCTGATTCTCCATCTCAATCTGTTCATCAACTTTTTCTTTGTTGGTTTCCTCGACGTCCGGCTCTGCCGGTGTCGGATTTTTGTTCTTCTTCTTCTTCTTTGACCGCCCAGTAGCCTTAACGTGCATACCAGTGGCAACGACAACTTTCGGTCTGGTACCGGGGGATAAACTTATGCGGTACTTAACATCATGATTGGCTTGTGGAATTCGGAGGAATCTCCGGTGTCCATATCATCCTGCGAGGTGTAGCTTTCATCCATGCTATCATATGTACTAGGAGAATTTTCCGGCTCACCTTGCGTTTTCTTGGAGACGTGCTCTTGTTCATACTCCTCCATGTCTTTGTCGAAGTCTCGAAGTTCCTACGACGTTATTAACTCCTGAGGGGAGCCAGGTAAGTCGGCATTTTCTTTGATTGCGTCTAGGACCGAGTCGCTACCGGCTCCAGCATCGACAAAGTTGGATCCAGAACTTATGTGGTACACGAAACAGTGCTTCTTATTGTTCATGTTCTTGAAGTAGTGCCACAGTTGGGTTTTCGCCTCCTCCATCTCAAAGTTCTCCTTGATGTCGGCGATTGATTCGTAATCGATATAGGGGTGTTTCACCATCTCCTTTATCCTTTGCTTCAAGGGTAGTTTTTCTTCTACGACGTCTACGAGGACGGATCCGTAGCGGATATATTCCTTGTCCATGTATCCAATCTCGTTAGGGAGATCAGATCCGGATTCTTCTTCCACCTCTTCTTCCACTGCAGGGGTGGGCTGGGTGGGTTTGATTTTCTCTGGGACCTTGAACTCTTCTGCCTCTACGGACAAAGTAGATCTGGATTTTTCTTCCGCCATGGTCATCACCCCTAGGGTGGGTTGGGCGGGTTCAGCGAAACCGAGATAAATATCAATCTCGCCGATGGACATGATCGTGTAGGTCATCATGGGTTTCGAAGCATTAATCCAGGTCTCGTCGAGAAGGACGGGAGGGACATCACTGGCATAGACCACGCGACCCATGGTGATAGTTTTTCCAATTCCTGCACGTGTAGATTCCACCTAGAACGATGCTCCAAATGTCACCTGCCCCACGGTGGGCACCAACTGTCATCGGATTGTCGACAAGTACGCCATAGGGGGTCCTAGTGGCATTGGAAAGATGGGGTGTGAGACATCGGATGTTCCAGGAGCAGTGAGCACAAGTTTACCCAGGTTTAGATCTAACTACGGTGATCGGATCCTACTCCTGCTAGCAAGCCAGTAATATATCAGCGTAAGCCAGATGTTACAGTGGATTACGAGAGAGGTTTGCCTGTGTTAGTTGATTGTGGTGTTACGATTGATTAGTGCCCTAAAGGCTCCCATAGGGCCGGTTTATATAGTCACCGGGGCCTAGGGTTACAGGAGAGACCTATCCGGCTACGTTACAGAGTCGGTAACTAGATATAGCTTGGATTATAAGTAATACTACAGGCCTACGTCAGTAACTCTTCTAGGCCTTGTCATAGCCGGAACTGGCTCCTCCTATTTCTCTGACTGGAACGCCCGTGAAGCAAAGCTCTAACCCGTTGGTGGGCCACCCTGGTCAGCGAGTCCTGTGGGTATACCCGAAAAGTATATCCCCAACAACGCTGGATGTCGGGGTCATTGGCGACATGACCAAGATCCTTCTTATTCTTCTGCTGCTTGGGAAAATTCTTGTATTCTGTCTCCATGGCTTTAGCATCTTCGTTTGGTTTCTGCGCCCTAGCCAGATCTCTATCTAGCTTTGCGCCTTGCTCCGTGATGTTCAGTGCGTCCTCCAGGAGCTACTGCAGCTTCTCATCGATATGGACAACAGACCAGATATAGGCCACGGTCATGGGCTCGACGAGTAGGTTGCCATACATCACTCTATCTGCTGGAGTGATTTGGACGGCCGCAGATGTAGATGGCGGTGGCGGCGGATTTGCCGTGTTAGCATTGCTAGGTCCGGTAGCGAGTTCTTGCCGCTGTTGCACAGGAATAGCCAGAGGAGGCATGGAGCTTGCCGGATCCAAGGGATCATCAGCGTTCTCGGCCACTATCTTCCCATTGTCCTGTGTCTTTGGTGGAGCTACTTCGGTTTGCTGACATTTCTCAATCACACTCCTGATGGTGACTAGCACCTAGTGAGAGGTGACGGCCTTGTCGGTATGCTCCCCGCATTCGATTTCCTCCTCGATCTCCTTCATGGCAGTGTCGGGTTCTTATAGTTTGGCCTCAACCGCCTCGGAGTCCATGTTGATGTTGACGTAGAGCGTGTCCATAACAGAGTTGGAGGGTGCATCAGCTTCTTCGATGGTGGAGAACGATGCTGAGGAAGCGGGGTCGTTAGGTGGAGGCGGCGGTGGCCTGGGTAAGGCGGCAAGGTTGGCCTGGCATTGCTCATCAGAGCTGCAAATCTGTTAACAATGTCGATCATATAAGCGAGAGTAAGGTTTCTAGTGGCATGCTGCCTCTCGAGCATATGCTAGAGAAGTGTGCAACGCGTGAGCCCTTCAACAAAGTGGTAGATCGCGTCACTGCTAGGATATCCCTCCAAGTTGGCCCTCAGCCGGAGCCATCTGGCGAGGTAATCTCGGGGGTCTCACTATCTCTTTGGACGCAACGAGTGTGACACCCCCGGGATCAAGGCTAAACAAATCCCAGACCTCCGTTTGGCATAAGCTTAACCTTGAGCTCGAGGATATCCAATGGAGAATCGATAGCACAGCAGTGACCCTACGACACAAAATTTATGACAACAAGCTCATAACTGAGCAGAGGACCAAAATATTACGAACAGAGGTCATTGACCACAAACATCAAACAACGGAAGGCAAAATATTAAGTATAGCAAACTTAACAAATGGCCTAAGAGGCCTGAAGTATAACGATGTCGTCCCAGCCCATAGATTCCAGGCTGCCAGCCGGGAAACCCAAGCTACTCGTCGGTGTTGATGTTTTACAAAACTCATCTTCAGGGGAACACTTACTCTGTTATAAAAGTATCAACAAAGCAAGGGTGGGTACAGGGTGTACTCCGCAAGACTTATGGCTGGTGGAGTTGTTTTGCATAAAGCCATCTTTGTTTATAAAACAAGAGGGAGAAGAAGCTCGTCTAATCAGAATATTTTAAAGGGGATAAGAGAGAGACATCTCCAAAGCATTGATCATATTTTGATATGCACCAAATCATCATCGAACCTTATGTAGGATCACCCCCTTGTACCCACGAGGAAGCATCATTAAGCACACATTGATCTGCCAAGTTTTATGATTAGGTTATAGTTCTCTATGATCTTGGAATTCGGTCACCAAGCGTTCATAACCGTGAACACGGCTTTACGAAAAGATTTAACCCTGTAGGGGTGTACAACTTTACCCACACGTACGAACTGACTCTTAATGCCAAGCTATTAGCCCTCTTTCTTGGAAGGCTGGCAGAGGGTGGTTGGCTACGACCTTTACCTTGCTTTCGCCGAGACCATGAGTCATGCCCTAAGGATGGTTCCGCCGTAATGGGTCAAATCCAGAAGCCGGTCCCTAGAGATGTGAGGCGAGGTTATTCTATCAGGGACACTATCAACCCCAAGCAACCCGGTCCACACTTTCCTACCTGTTATGAATGCACCTTCACCTGCCTAACCTTTTAAAAGGTTTTCTATGCATGTGACGAATGGAACGCCGATCTATGTGACTCATGGAATCTACTAGGCAAGTTAATCAGGAGAGCGATTCCCAAGCCCCATGTGCTTGTACGCTCATCTCGGTTCCAAAGGCAAGAACTTGGTTCCTAGTGGTGGAGAGCATGGGACTACAAAAACCACTGCCCACCATGGCCTCCCATACAAGCCTTAGCATATTTAACTTTACCACTGATCTCATCTCATCACGATCTCCTATCATACTAGATTCTCGGCAGCTGATACATCATCTGTATGAAAAAACACTGATATCTGTGCATGGCTAAGCAGACTCAGATAAAAGCTCTAGCAGTGCACACAAGCCAAACCTAGTTATGCTAGGAGTAGTGGATCAGGTAATATAAGCTCAAAGGGAGTAATGCAATATATAGGATACTCTATATATGGATAAAAGACCATAGTAGAATCGTATGCATCATGGCAAGAATTGAAATGATTTCGAAATCACAGGATTATATCATGGTGGGGCTATGCTTGCCTTTGCCCGTTGATAACCAGTAAGAAGATCTTTGGAAGCTTTGTACTTGACTTGATTAGAGTTGGTCAAGTATTGTTCTTTGATATTTGATGGTCTTGATCTTAGTCTTTGGTCTCGATCTCGATATCGTATTCTACTAGGAAGAACCAAATCACCAGAAAGAAAGGGAAACAATCAACACATGGCATTGATGCAATGCTCAAACAAGAATGATGATATGATAAGTTAAATTGTATTAAAAAGTAACCCTAAGGCATGCTTGACCATTTAATCAGGGTTCCGAGGGGTACAAACCCTAACTCGGGGAAACTCTGGAATCACCTTTGAGGGTTACTATGTTCTTCTATTTAAACTTGTCATGGAACTTTTTTAACAATGCATGATTATAGTTTAGATAGGTAGATCTCATATTTTTCAACATTTTGATATATTATTCATATTTTTTGACCTATAAATCATTAGTTATTGAATTTACAAGTTTAAAACAATTTATGAAATTATTAAACTAATTTAAATTGATTTACTGCGGGGTGGGGATATTTTCACTGGGCCTAAGTCTACACAAAGAGGATGACGAATGGGCCCATAGCCACATCAACAGTCACGTGGGCAAACAGGACCCACAGCAGTTTAACTGGGCTGACCCGCTCGTGTGACGCCGGGATGACGTCACCGCGGCGGCGCTCCTTCTAGTTGGCAAACAGGACGACAAACACGGGCGAGCCAGGGCGTGTGAGCGAGCACAATCGAACCAGCGCAATGTGGCAGACCGAACCATGGTGGCGCCGCTCCTCTTTGGTAGTCGGAACAACAATTACGATGAGGTATGACGGTGGCGGACGGCAGTGCTCATTGGCAGGGCGCTACAGATCAAGGGAGGGACGTCGAGAAGGCCTAGGAGGACGGAAAACTCACCATGAACATGATAGTGGGGTCGACGAGGCGAGATTAGCACAGACGGTTCCGAATTGATGGAGAGAGTTACGGTGGCCGGTGGAAATGAGAGACGAGAGATGGGTTGTGGCCTGAGAGGGTTCTAGCTGCAGTTTTTTATAGAAACCTTTTTATATTTATGTTTTGATTTGCTCACTTTTGTATTTGAGTTTCAAATCTGTTTTGATCATTTCAAAAGTACTAGAAGGTTTACAAAAATATATAAAAATAATGTAGGGACCCCTTTAGTCAATTTGGGCTCCATACATTTTGATACTTTTCAAAATATGAAAACCATTTGAATGTGTTTTAGAGGATAAGAAGGAAACTAGGGTTTAGGGTTTCCATTACTTTTTCTTTGCATGCATTTTAAAGGATGATGCTCATGATACACAATCAAAAACCTAATTAGATATTAGCTAAAACTAAGGTGTTACAACGAGCCAGATCAAAGATGGTCACAACGTCGACGAAGTGCGATCTTTGCTTTCCAGATGCACGGGGTGACCCAGTGGATTTGCATTGGTCTTCCACCATTATATCCTACATAGGGGCAGTTTCGGTCTAAGCCGGCAAACGCCAAAGAGATATCCGGGTTCGATCCTTCCATGAACGTATCCTGCCCGGAGGCGGTTCATGTGGGCCTTGTCGATCCTCCGGTTTCCTGTGAACTAGTGCCCGCACTGGTTTCACTGATGAAGAGGCGTATGTCCCCGATTGGAACAATAGAGCAGCTGGTGGGGTTCGTCTTAGCAGGGATCCAGAACTCGTCAGGTGCGATGATTGGAACGTTGCCAGATAAGAGGACTCTATTGGGAATATGCCCTAGAGGCAATCATGTATGATGATGTTTTCCCATTGTATTCATAAAGTTATTAAGTTGTCCTTGTATGAGCATCTGATGTATATCATTGAATATGTGATTCGGTTGTGGAACTATACATTCATGTTGTTTGTAATAAATATCCTTGCTCATCGAGGTTGTGCTGGACACACAACTTAGACCAATGTGAAAGTCGGCTTGATGACTCGGTTCCACTTGTCATGGGCTTGTTTCTTGGAACTCTTCCAGAAGTTGTCCTTGTATGAGCATCTGATGTATAGCCTGAGGGTTTTGTCGATCCGGCTAATGCTGAAAAGGTGTACAAACTTTAGAAATCCATTTATGGGTTGAAGCAAGCATATCGGAGTTAAAATATTCTCTTTCATGAGGTAGTAAAATCGTTTGGCTTCATCAAGAGTGATCATGATTCTTGTGTATAAAAGAAGTTTAGTGGGAGCAAAGTAAACTTTCTGATCTTATATGTGGATGACATATTATTGATTGGAAATGATGTCCAGATGTTTCAAGAAACCAAGGAATCATTGGAAAAGAGTTTCTCAATGAAAGACTTGGTTGAGGCAACATACATCCTCGGAATACGAATCTATAGAGATAGATCAAGGAGGCTCATTGGATTGAGTCAGAGTACTTATTTGGACAAAGTGTTGAAGAAGTTCAACATGGAATCGTCTAATAAGGGGTTCTTACCGATGTCCCATGGTGTAAAACTTATCAAGACTTAGTGTCCTTCGACAACTGATGAGCGAAGTCGGATGAGTGCGATTCTGTATGCTTCTGCAGTCGGATCCATCATGTATGCTATGATTTGTACTAGGCCAGATGTTTCCTATGCTCTAAGTGTTGTGAGCAGATACGAGGCTAATCCTGGAGAAACCCAATGGACAATGGCTAAAGATATCCTAAAGTACTGTAGAAGGACTATGGATATGTTTTTGGTTTATGGTGGTGAATATGAACTCAGTGTAAAGGGTTACACAGATGCAAGTTATCTTACCGACTCTAATGATTCTCATTCGCAATCCGGATACGTGTTATTATAAACGGAGGTGATGTGAGATGGAAGAGTTCTAAGCAAGAGACTGTGTCTGCATCCACAATAGAGGCTGAGTATATTGCCGCCTCGGAGGAAGCAAAGGAAGCTGTTTGGATGAGGAATTTTCTCATGGATCTTGGCGTGGTTCAGGGCTCGTCCAATCCGTTAGACGTGTATTGTGACAACAATGGTGCTATTGCACATGCCAAGAAACCTAGACAACACCAGAAGAACATGCACATACTCATGCCGTACCACCTAATTTGCTAGTTCGTGGATCAGGGTGATATCAAGTTATGGAAGTTACACACGGATGCAAATATTGCGGATCCGTTGACAAAGCCGTTACCACAGCCAGGCATGAGGCGCACCTGAAAGCCATGGGAATTAGATGCTTAGACATTAGTGCAAGTGGGAGACTGTTGGGAATATGCCCTAGAGGCAATCATGTATGATGATGTTTTCCCATTGTATTCATAAAGTTATTAAGTTGTCCTTGTATGAGCATCTGATGTATATCATTGAAAGTCGGCTTGATGACTCGGTTCCACTTGTCATGGGCTTGTTGCTTGGAAATCTTCCATAAGTTGTCCTTGTATGAGCATCTGATGTATAGCCTGAGGGTTTTGTCAATCCGGCTAATGCTGAAAAGGTGTACAAACTTTAGAAATCCATTTATGGGTTGAAGCAAGCATATCGGAGTTAAAATATTCGCTTTCATGAGGTAGTAAAATCGTTTGGCTTCATCAAGAGTGATCATGATTCTTGTTTATAAAAGAAGTTTAGTGGGAGCAAAGTAAACTTTCTGATCTTATATGTGGATGACATATTATTGATTGGAAATGATGTCTAGATGTTGCAAGAAACCAAGGAATCATTGGAAAAGAGTTTCTCAATGAAAGACTTGGTTGAGGTAACATACATCCTCGGAATACGAATCTATAGAGATAGATCAAGGAGGCTCATTGGATTGAGTCAGAGTACTTATTTGGACAAAGTGTTGAAGAAGTTCAACATGGAATCGTCTAATAAGGGGTTCTTACCGATGTCCCATGGTGTAAAACTTATCAAGACTTAGTGTCCTTCGACAACTGATGAGCAAAGTCGGATGAGTGCGATTCTGTATGCTTCTGCAGTCGGATCCATCATGTATGCTATGATTTGTACTAGGCCAGATGTTTCCTATGCTCTAAGTGTTGTGAGCAGATACGAGGCTAATCCTGGAGAAACCCAATGGATAAAGGCTAAAGATATCCTAAAGTACTTCAGAAGGACTATGGATATGTTTTTGGTTTATGGTGGTGAATATGAACTCAGTGTAAAGGGTTACACAGATGCAAGTTATCTTACCGACTCTAATGATTCTCATTCTCAATCTGGATACGTGTTATTATAAACGGAGGTGATGTGAGATGGAAGAGTTCCAAGCAAGAGACACTTTGTCTACATCGACAATAGAGGCTGAGTATATTGCCGCCTCGGAGGAAGCAAAGGAAGCTGTTTGGATGAGGAATTTTCTCATGGATCTTGGCGTGGTTCAGGGCTCGTCCAATCCGTTAGACGTGTATTGTGACAACAATGGTGCCATTTCACATGCCAAGGAACCTAGACAACACCAAAAGAACATGCACATACTCATGCCGTACCACCTAATTTGCTAGTTCGTGGATCAGGGTGATATCAAGTTATGGAAGTTACACATGGATGCAAATACTGCGGATCCGTTGACAAAGCTGTTACCACAGCCAGGCATGAGGCGCACCTGAGAGCCATGGGCATTAGATGCTTAGACATTAGTGCAAGTGGGAGACTGTTGGGAATATGCCCTAGAGGCAATCATGTATGATGATGTTTTCCCATTGTATTCATAAAGTTATTAAGTTGTCCTTGTATGAGCATCTGATGTATATCATTGAATATGTGATTTGGTTGTGGAACTATACATTCATGTTGTTTGTACTAAATATACTTGGTCATCGAGGTTGTGCTGGACACACAACTTAGACCAATGTGAAAGTCGGCTTGATGACTCGGTTCCACTTGTCATGGGCATGGAGATGCTATTCCGACTTACAGAGATTCGGCTAAAGAGTTTAGTGAGTCGGATTGACCCATATTGAGGTACAACGAACAAGTTGTCATTTGTATATCTGAATCAATGTAATCCTTAGACCTGAGGTTATTGCACGGTCTGAGTTGAGGATCACCGACTTAGGTTCTGTCAAACGCTGATCCATAACTAGGCAGTTACAAAGGCAGAGTTTGGGTCGACTGAGAATCAAGCTACGTGATGTGAATAATCAAGATGGGATTTTGCCCCTCCACTTATAGAGATATGCTCTGGGCCCTCTCGGATGATATGATTCGGAAAGCATGGCCATGCACGACTCGGTTAAGTGTTAAACGAGGCGATAGACTAAGAGTTAGTCGGGTGAATCACTTATCTCGGATCGAGAAGAGAGTCAGACTATTTAAGGGATGACAAATATTCGCCTATAGTCTGACAAGGTATATCGTGAGGCAAAAGGGACTCAGGCGCATGTCGCATTGGAAAGGCAAGTCGTCATGACTCTTTGGTACTTTGGAGTCGGCATGTTCTGCTAGGAGCCGCTACTGACTGATCTATTGAGAGTCGGACTCTAATCATGTCCAAGTAGCCATGAGCCTACGGGGTCACACACTTAAGAGCGGGAGCAAGTTCGGATTGGATCTGAACCAGAAATCTGGTTGGGTTGGACCCAAGCCATATTAGGACTGAGTCAGTGAGTCAGCCTCACGGTAACTGGCATTATATGGGCTTTAGTGAATGGGCCACGTGAGTGGAGCCCACGTTCACTCCCTATATATAGTGGAGCACAGTAACCTAGAAGGGTTAATCGTTGAGCGGTTAGGTCGTTCCATGTGTTGGAAACCCTAGCTCCATAGCAGTCCTACTGACGTACCTAACCTAGCAGTTTGCCGTCAGTGCTCCTCCTTATACGTGTGGATACCATAAGAGATGTTGTATGATCAACACCAGGACGATTGGATCAGATCGCAAAGGACTGCATTGTATCAACTGACGCGCTACATCAGTAATCCGCAACTGTGCGTCTAGTGGTAAACCTCGTGGCCTTCTACCTCAGCTAGATCTTGGGACCACCACTTCAATTTATCACTACGGGGCCCAACAGATGCACCTGATGGCTATGGTGTCACCGATTCCCGCTAAGAAGTTGGACCTCATCCGATGTAGAGGTCCAAGTGCTTGTTTTCCCATGGTGGGCGCCAACTATCATCATATTTCTGACGAGTACGCCATGGAGGGACAGAGTGTGTTTAGAGAGTTGGGGGAAGGTGGCGAGTTGCGATCCCACAATGGTGGTAGAATCCTACTCTTGCTATAAATCACTATAATGTAAATATCCCGAGTTACAAGGATTGGTTCATTGTGCGAGGTGATATGAGTTGTTACCTAAAGGCTCCCAAGGGTCTGAGTTATAAAGGCGCCAAAACCTATGGTTACAGGGTAAAGTCTTGGCCGTACAGGTTATAGAGGTCTACACTAATACAAAATAGTCTTGCGTGTCTTGCACTCCAAGGCTCTGGGTTAGATGATAACTGCATCATAGCCTTCCTTTTATCCGGCATGAGCCTCCCTTCTAGATCCGTATAACTGGGGCGCCTAGAAGGCCTTGGTCCTTTCTACCAACGGTGGGCCACCCGGGTTGGCCGTATTAGAGACATGCGATGGTGGTACCCATTTAGCATATCCCCAACAGTAGTTATAGACCACCTCTTTACAAAACAGTTATAATTAAAAGAGAACTATCACCGCATTAATACACCTACGATATACTAGTAAATTGTTGATCAAATGATGGGTGATAACCTACACATCTGATCACCTTCTCGCAGTTATCATGATCAAATACCCTTAGCTTAAAGGATCTGGTGGAAAGCTTCTTGAATGCCAGAAATTATCCTACCTTCAAGTCATGTGCATTGACAAAATCTAGCCATCCTTCGTCAAGGATAACCTTGCTATCTTGCTTCCTCAGGTCAACATCCTAGTTGCAGGATTTGCAGATCATCAGCTTGATGGCCTCTAGATTCTCATCGCAAAACCTTGGAAAAAAGGGGTTGGATATGCTCCGCACGTCTAACCCGCCTCATATTAACAACATCTTGTAGAACTTGTCATAGGTGTTCTCCACGTGGGTATTCCTGGCTCGCCCCTCCATCCGGACTGCACAACTTTGATGATGAGTCTCTCCAAGCTTGAGCTTCTTGCCCAAACACTGCAAAAAATGCACGTGGATAAATAATTTCTCTACCAATTGTCAATAATTGTGAATTACATTATTAGTTGACCTAAAAATGAGCAAAAATATATTGATTATATTGTTCATAATTAGTACTGCTGGAGTCATATTAAAACACTTTTTGTAATATCCCAATTTCAGCAATCCTAATTTGTTCTCAAAAAGGGAAAAATAAGGGGTAACAAAAACTTTTTCTTGTTAAGTGTTGCAATGTTTGTTGATTGTTTGCTTGTGCTCATGCAATTGTTTGTGTATTATATAATATACTCCTTACCTCAACACTAGTTGGCAAAAACTAGTTTTACAAAAGAGATGTCTTGGATCATCTTTCATATTCTCAAATGTTCTGACAATTCAAACTTGATCCAAGATGACTTTAACACAACAAAATATTTTACTAGTTTCTATTACCAAAACTATGTAGGCCTATATATAATCTCCTTATGTTTTCAAGACAGAACTTAACCTACTCTTATCTCTAGGTTTTCAAAAACCTTGACTCAAACCTTTTCACTCTAATATTGATAGAAATACCAAGAGGTCCTTATCTTACTTCAAAATGCAACGTCTTAAAAATACCCATGCTTACCTCAAGCTAGGATTGATGGTAACCTCAGTAGTATCTGATTGTTTAGCAAGATGAATTTCCTTGATCTGCTGTCTGATGAATTGACTTGATCTGTCGATTGCCTTGTTTACTTAGGATCTAGAGTGAGCTAATCTAGTAGCTCATCCCTTAGGACAAAACCAATGGTTAATATCACCAAATCTTGAACCAAGCCCCCTAAGATAGATCTATCCTAAGTCACTCAGGTGACCATCTAATCCCCTTAACCAGATCAACCATGAGCTAATCCTTTGTATTAGCATCCAACTCATCAAATACAAAATACAAGCATGAATACTTTCTACACAAGATATAGTTCAATAGCATCCACATGATGATAATATTGGACAACTGCATCCTTTCCAAATCCTTCTCTAATTCCTACTTGTTCAAATCCAGAAATCTGCCAAATTGGCTGTTTGAAATCCTTCTCTGGATTCAATCTTGGAGACTCCACCTTTCAAACCTATGTGCATTCTTGAGAATGTACTTGAACCATCTTGTAGTATATCATTAGTACTACCAAAGCCCACTATTTCCCTTGGCGAAACTCTTCTTGTACCCACTCATCCATGATGGTTTCATAGTCGAGAAAATAATATGTTCTACAAATCATATCATTATGCCTCCTTTGGCAGAAGCTCACATCAATATTCTATCTTCTTCAGACCAAATCTTTGCATGGTTATGATTTACTAACCATGGTTTATTAATTCCCTCTTCACTTGTTTCCATTGGAACCTTGTTCTCCTTAAACCCACATGGTTTATGAGGCTGCATGACACATCTGCTATGGCAGCCTTAATTTCAACAAAGTTTTCTATCAGTCCTAAACCACCTCAACTACAACCAAGTCAAACTCTTGTTGCCATTATCATCTACATAACTTGGTCTAACTATCCATCTAACCCTTGTACCAAGGTGAGCTCTGAGCTCCCTATTACAACCATGTTTAGGTGGCATAAAAATATCAAAACCCTAGATTCCTCCAATTCTAGTTTCCTTCCAATTTCACTATAGTTCTTCAAAAAGCCCAAGGTTGGTTATGATAGATACTTCAACTGGACATAATGTATCTTGGATATAATCACTGGAAAAATAAATTCCATAATTATTTGGAATCTAAAACTAATAAAATTCCTTTTTTTGCAAAAATCTTCAAAACCTTGCCCATAAAGGCAAGTTAGTTTCTATCCAAACTACTTTGCAAACTCAAGGCACATTTGATACCTATATATCATAAACCTTCTTCCAAACTCAAAGATAATTATTTTTGAGATCCTCTATTATTTATTTTTGCCATTTTTCTTAAATGGCAGAAACAAGAAATAATTGCTTAAAAATACTTTTCTATCTAAATAAATTCCTAAGAAATTTCCCCAATGTTTTATATGGTAATTAGGACAATATCACACCAAAACCCACCTCATGGCTATATGATTCTACTAGAACCATTTCCTCATCTTGCCAAGATCAAGTTTTCAAACTTCTTTCATTGATCATCATTATGGCTAATTGTGCTATTTTTATAAGACATGAACCAAACCTTCGCCACCCCTCTTCAAAACTTTCCAAGCACTTCTCCCTCACACCAGAACTCCCACTGGTCGTGTGCTACAGTAGATCCACTGTAGCAACACCCTAGCCCCCCCTTGTCCTCACATGTTTGGAAGGAGAGAGGCATGCCCATTTAACAATAGCCAAACATTAAAGGGAAGCAGCACCCCCACCCCTAGCTATAGAAATGATGTTGCTAGTGTTTATAATATGCTTTAATCCATCTTGGTCAAACTTCAGAAAGTTCTAGGCAGGTTTGGCACGAACCACATTTGCGCCTCGAACATTTGCTCTATATGTTCATCTCCCATGTAGTTAAGTGATGAACTATGGCAGCCTACCCATTGACGTGCATGCGGCTCCAATCTAGAATTGGATGTGGGCGATGTTGGGAGCACATGTGTGTAGCAAACACATAGTCTGCCTTGAACACTGGCAGAGCTTCGTCAGCATCGGTAGCAGGAGGTTCGGGGTTTTGAGGGGGGTCGAGGATTAATGGCTCGTTGATTCCAACAAAAACTAATATCCCATAAAGATTGTTCCTTCTGATCCAGTCCGGTGCTACAGGGTCATTCCGATCAAGGGCCTTGTGGAAAATGTGGAAGTGGAGCGAGGGATAAGAGAGAGGCTCTCTACCCATGTATGACACTAGATCACCATGGATGTTGGTTCGTGCACCCCTGGTGTGAATCCATAGGATACCCCAGTCAAACTTTGCCAAGTACCAGCTGTGTGATGCAATATCTTTAGCCTCGACATCGTCACTAGCTTGGACGTTTGCCGGTTCTTCAATTACTAGAGTATGTATGACATGCGGACCTGCAAGTATACCTTGTGTGCATTTCAGTTAGCAAAAGTATCACTAACAATGGAGTTGTATGTAATTTATAAATTTTACTTTTAAATAACGGCACTCACTCTAGTTGGTAGGTTCCCATACCAGAACATCTCCTCGTGGTTATGTCGCCGTATATATGCAATCAATAGGACCACTAATTAGACTTATGGCAATGGCATGACATACTTTGCTGGTGAAAGATAGTCGTTCTGAAGGATAGTCAAGTCCCTGTCATAAGGAAAATCTTTTGGTAGGAATGAATTTTTCAAACATCGCCATCGCCGTGTAGTTCCATTGGTTGTCTACTTGTTATATGTATCTTCAGCATCTCGATACTCGTGTGCTTGTATCTATAAGTGCATGGGGGCCAGGGAAAAACTGGTCACCATATGGAGAAATATCACCACGCTGCACACGTGGCAGCTCGATACGTGCCATAGTGTATATGTTTTGGAGGTACCAACGCCCCGGGTGCCTTGCCATCCCAATCGAATCTCCCTTGGTACCAACCCACCGACCCTTGTTTTCAAATTCTTCATCATCCCAAGTTCCTGGTATGTCATCATCAACTGGTACAAATGCTTCTACAGTTGGATTGTATAGTGGCATCAGCACCGTGTCAATACCCTACAACCGATTTTCTTCATATCTAGGGGCATGCAAGGTGTTCCAAAAAGGGGAAGTGGCTAGCTAGGTTTGTGGAAACATGATGAATAAATCATTTATGCAAACAAACACAATGAGGAATAAAGTGGTTTTTGGATTAAAGAAAAGTGTAGGAATAGGAAATTTTCCTATGGTCGTGGCACTGTTCAATCATTTGGTTTAAAGGAATGAGGTCCCAACAGACATGATAACATCATAAATTTACTATTGCGTGAGGTTTGACTTTGATTTGACCATGTTTATATGGAATCCTACGTTTTTGTATTCATGTAAACAAAACAACCAACTTTTTACAGAATTCTTGTGTTTGTCAAACAAATGAAATATAAAATATAAGGACATACTTGATTGGACAATACACCTTCAGTTACACGTATCGACAATCATGGTCCTTTTTTCTTTTCAGTTTGGAGGAGAGAGGGGGACACTAAAGCATACGTCTTGGGCCTCTTTGGATCATAGTATTGAGAACACGGGAATGTCACAGGTTTGCCGGTGAAAAACAGGCGATTGTAAAACATAGGAAAACTACCTACATGAATGCCATGTCTCGATCCTACGCACATGACGAGAGTTGAGGCTCAAGTAGATGTTCTAATTATTATGGGTTTTTGTCACATCCCAAAATTTTCCAAATTTTTAAATGTGAAAAAATAAATAAACAAAACAAATAGTTGTTGAAATTTAGGGTGAAAAGAAACTTTTTGATTCCAAATGGAAACATCAAAGACCCATCTTGAACAAACTTTGAATGAAAAGGGATTTAAAAGATAACCAAATATTAAATAAAATTTTAAAAGTTGGAATCACCATTTTTGGATCTTTAACTAAAAAGATATGGGTTTTATAAGAAAAGGAATAAATAATAAATAAGGACTATTTTTAAAGAGCCAAATTAAAACTTGGCCAAGCAAAGAAAAATAAAATATTTTTTTAATAAAAAGAGTAAAGGATTATTTAAATAAAATCATGAGGATTTATTAATATCAAATTTCATTTAGGTAAAGACATTTCCCATTTTAAATGAACATTAAAACATAATAAAGTATTTTGAATAATAATTCAAAGAGAATTATTTTTAAATAAAACCTACTGAAAGATTTGGTAAAATTTAGAATTCAAATAGAGTTTGAAAACATTAATAAAATCTTATTTGAATTAAGACAAGGGCCTATTTTAAATAATTAATATAACCTAAAAGAATAAAAGAAATATTCTAATATGGGTTTTAGATTATGTTAATAAACAGTATTAGATTATACTCAAAGTTTGGCAAAGGTTTGAATTTAAATAGTGTTTGAATTACTTGAATAAAAATCAAAACAGATAAATAGAAAAGGAATAAGAGAAAGATTCAGAACAAAAAAAATGAATCGAACCCAACCCACTATCAAGGCCCAGTCTAGCCTAGCAACTAGCCCACCTACTTTCCCCGCAGCGAATCGTTTTCCACCCACAAGCACACACGCGCAGTAACTGACCAGCAGACCCCACACCCACTTCCTCTCTCTCACTGTCGACGCGACCCCACGCTATGAGTCATCTCTTCCACCCCGCGACGACCGTTCCCCCCTTCACGCCTCCTGTTTCTGCCGCGATTACGAATTCGCATCAATGCACGATCAATACTCGCCAGCGATCATGCACCTTTAAACGCCCATGCCCTCTATTCATTTTCCCCAGACGCCGTCGACTCTCTCCCATCGGGCTGTCCCAACTGGCCACTGCAAACATTCTGCTCCGACGAGCCTCTCCGACGAAATCCGGCATCGTTCGACCACCCCTTGCCTTCCAGTGCACGCGAGCCTGCTCCCCATCTCCTAGTGCTTCTCCCAGTACCACTCACACGCTCGCACGCGCTTCAGAACATCGGCAAGGACCACCTCTGAGCGTCGTCGTCGTCTGCCACTCCTCCGGCAACCCCTCATCGTAGGTACCGTCCACCCCTGACCCTCTCGATGATGCTCCTGTAATCGCCACATTCGCCTGCATCTAACGCAGCTTCCCTTTTGCCTTCGGGTGGCCTGTAACCTCGCCCCCGTCGACGAACAGAGGCACCTGGCGCCGCCACGAACTCCGGTGAGCAATCACCGCTAACCCCGACCGCCCCTCGACAAACAGAGACCACGTCGAGCATCAGTGCTTCACGGCGAGTCTGGTGAGCATCCTCTCCATCTCCCGCGCGACCTAGTTCCTTGGCAACCTCCCCGTCTGAGCGTGTGCCGCCGCCAGCGCCTCCAGTCCATGGTCAGGTTGCTGTGATCCGTTGGATCTTGATCTGATGGCTAGGATAGATTAGTTAGTCAAAGGCGTAAGTTGTCATCTGCACCGTGCGTTGTTAGTTAGATCTGACGGCTAGTGTTGATCGATCCGCACGAACCGTTACCGACCAGTAAGATTGAGCCACGTGGCCAGGGTTTGTTTTAAAACAGAAATTTTGATCTATTAGATATACAAACTTGCAAAATTCATAACTTTTAATGCAGACGTCCAAATTTTGCAAATTTTATATCATTGGAATCGGGAGAACAAAAACTTTCCAACCATGCACTTTGTTTAATGATTTGATTCTGCAAAATTGGTTGTCTTTGCAGAAACTTGTTTAGGCCTATTTTGGATATAAAATTTCTTCTAAAAATGTTTTTAAGGCAAAATCTTTTGTAAATGATGTGGTTTAAACTCTCTGACCCTAAACACCAAGTTTTGGGACTTGAAAACATATTTGATGAACCTTAGTAAATTATTAGTTGTTAAAAACATTTCTAGCAATTGTTTGACTTAAAAATGGAATTTAGGTGGAACCTTTTTACAAATGGATTAATATTAAACCCTTAAATATTAAACACTAACATTTGTGTTTAAACAATATATTTGGCTAACCCTACAAATTATTACTTTTATTTAAACCATTTCTAGCAAAACAAAATGATTTAAATGGCCATTGTCACCAACTTGAATTTAAATGGTTTTACCACTTTTGTGAATAACCAATATGAGATCTAAAATGTTTAGAGCCTACTAGAAACCAATTTTCCAAATAAAACAATCTTTTGCATGCTTTCATGCATTGCCTTGTTTTTGTTATTTTATGTGGTGAATTGTTTGAATGCTAGTTGAATATGTGTTTGCTTGATTGAATTGTAGTGAAGTTAGAAGAGTGTGATATTTGCAAGATCAAGGAGTGAACCAATATTCTCTACTAAAAAGGCAAGTGACACTATCATCCATGTCCTACTATTTTCATTACACTTACTGGATTTTTGTAGCATGCATGATAGGACTACTATATTTCCATGCTATGCTATATCCCATTAGGATATCCTTATATATTCCTTAGTGAAAACAGCCCTGCTATATATTTGGGATGGGATACATGATATGATTATATAAAGTGTTGGAAAAATATATGTTTTATATAATAAAACAAGTACTAAATGAACCACCTGGGTGGAAAGAGGATACTCACTTTTGGACAAGGTGGCAACAAAGGGAACCATGTTTATATGGCTATCTTTTTGTATGTGCACTAGAAGAAAACCACCCAGGGACTTAGAGATTGAACATGTTTCTCGTAAAGTGGCTTCCGTGTATAGCCACATGCTAAATGGGCTCTGTCTTAGTCAACTACATAGTGGAAGACCCTTGCATTGGTATCTTTAGGTTAACTAGAATTGTGTATTGGAAATATATCCTTACATTGGTACCTAGTAGACAAGCTAGCATTGTGTATTGGGAGGGCTTCTATGGAAAGACTTTGTCACATTCTCGATCTGCCGGTAATCCATTTGGTGTGTACTCATCCAGCGGCCACTGGTGGCGTCAATACGAGATTGTGTCATGTGGGTAAAGTGTACAACTTCTGTAGAAGATCAAATTCTAAGTACTTAGCCATGTCCCGGGTTATGGACAACTCTGAGCAACTAAGGCCTGAAGCTATGGAAGATCTCGACATTCCAATTTCTCAAAGTAAAACTTGATGGTGACAACAAGGGATTAGAAGCACTTGGGGTTTTCCAAGGAGTGCAGAAAGATTTGTCAAAATATCAAAACTATTTTTGAAAAGATAGGATAAAACTATATTGCTTTCTGCAAATGAGCCTAAACCCTACTTAGCCAAATATGCATGTAATTATAGGATCCACTTATTTCTACATAGTAGTGAAACTTGCCAATACAATTCAAATGTATTGACCCTTGTGGCTACAACTTATTATGTTGCAGGTTTGATGTTAGTGAAGTGTGTTGATTAGGATTACAAGTCTACAACCAACATGATTGCCTATGGCACTTTGAAGATGAAGGACTCCATGCTATATAGATATGCTGCTGCATTTAATGTGATAGCCAAATGAGCTATGTAAGATGTAATGAATTATTCTATTCCAGGTTATAAATTTGTATTATGACCTTTGTTTCTTGATATTACATCTTAACTGTGGATGATAGCTATTGATCCAGGGACTAGCATTGTAAACACAGGGATCTCTACCTTATTAAAGGTTGGGACCTCTACAGATGGTATCAGAGCACTGTGTTGCCTGTAGGATTGTAACCCTAGGATTGGACAAAACCCCTTAGAAAAATAGGAGTTGTATTTGTTCCAAAACTTATTTACAAACAATATTGTAAACACTTTCCTCAACCTTTTTGGTTTTGATTCTACATCTCTCCTTTATCAACTTGATGGACAAAGCCTTCACCATGACCAATGAATTCAACTTTAGTTTCACCAAGGACTTCAACTTAGACATCACTAAGGACTACAAGTGAGAACCAGGAGACATTAGATTGCCTACCAACTACCTAAGACATTGATATCATGTTAGTGTATGGATCATATTGACCTATGAGGTATGACTATACTAAGTTGATTGTTTCAAGAAAACTTGTTGTTTCCTTCAACTCATGAGTTAATCTCATAAGTTGTTAAGTGAATAGTTGCTTGTTGATTGTTTGATTGAACTTGTTTGTTTTGGGTTGTGTGTTAGAACTTCTTTAGACCTATCCATCATTACTCATTCCTATCAAACCAACAGATGCCTCCCCATCGTGCCAACCCCAACCAAAACAACAACAATAACATCACTCCCGAGATGCAGCAGTTGATTACAGCTCAAGCTCAACTGATGCAGATGATGACGCAGTTTATGCAAGATCAGAACAACAATAACAACAACAATCAGAATAATCCTCTAGCACATGACATGCTCACCAGGTTTCTGAAGCTAAGGCCTGCAAGGTTCTCTGGAACAACTGATCCAATGGTAGCCAATGACTGGTTATGTTCGGTGAACAAGGACTTAGTGACTGTTGGCTGCACCGACGAGGAAAAAGTTAGGTTTGCAACATTTTTGCTTGAAGGGCCAGCAGCAACATGGTGGGACAACTTTCAGATCACCACTCCCCTTGAGGATGTGACTTGGGATATTTTTGAGGATGGTTTCCGTACAGATCACATCTCATCTGGAGTAATGAACTTGAAGAAAAATGAGTTTCACAATCTGAAACAGCGTCACCTCAGTGTGGCTGAGTACATTCAAGAATTCAACAATCTGGCACGCTATGCACCGGATGAAGTTGATACAGATGCTAAGAGGAAGGAGAAATTCCTCGAAGGACTTAATGATGAGTTGAACCTGCAGATGTCTGTTGCCTATGTCCCAACTTATCAATCACTCTGTGACAAAGCCACCATCTTGGAAAACAAGTGAGTCAAGTTGAGAAAAGAAAGAGGAAGCATAAACTCAAGTATCACTCATGATCATCACAAAATAAGCGTTCATTCAAAAAGAGCAATGAAGATTCTGAACCACATCAGTACCACCACAAAAACAATGGAAGTGATAATAATGGAAATGATACTGACAATGGAGATGACCTTGGTCAGAACCAAACATGGCAATTCCAGGAGGAAAGACATTAGCTAGTTGCACTGCTATTGTAAGGAACTTGGACACTACGCATCAGACTATCCTGAGAATGAAAAGAAAAAAGATGCTAGAAACTCCAATGGAAATGACTCCAATGTGTCCTAGAAAGGACAAGTGAACCACATTGACATGGATGGGAACCTTGAAGAAATAGAAGATGTGGACGTCAGGAATTAGTTAACTAAGATGAGTCAAATAAGGATTCCTTATTGGATATCAATCATTAAGCCATAGTCAAGTGAGCCATCAATGTAACCCTATAAGACTTTCTTTTAAGGGTGGTAGTACCCTAGTTGTCTTAAAGCCAACTTGTAACCCCTAGCCTTCCCAAATCTCGGGACGAGATTTCTTTTAAGGGTGGTAGCCTGTCACATTCCAAAATTTTCCAAATTTTGAAATGTAAAAAAATAAATAAACGAAACAAATAGTTGTTGAAATTTAGGGTGAAAAGAAACTTTTTGATTCCAAATGGAAACATCAAAGACCCATCATGGAAAAACTTTGAATGAAAAGGGATTTAAAAGATAACCAAATATTAAATAAAATTTTAAAAGTTGGAATCACCATTTTTGGATCTTTAACTAAAAAGATATGGTTTTTATAAGCAAAGGAAGAAATAATAAATAAGGACTATTTTAAAAGAGCCAAATTAAAACTTGGCCAAGCAAAGAAAAATAAAATATATTTGTTTAATAAAAAGAGTAAAGGATTATTTAAATAAAATCATGAGGATTTATTATTATCAAATTTCATTCAGGTAAAGACATTTCCCATTTTAAATGAACATTAAAACATAATAAAGTATTTTGAATAATAATTTAAAGTGAATTATTTTTAAATAAAACCTACTGAAAAGATTTGGTAAAATTTAGAATTCAAATAGAGTTTGAAAACATTAATAAAATCTTATTTGAATTAAGACAAGGGCCTATTTTAAATAATTAATATAACCTAAAAGAATAAAAGAAATATTCTAATATGGGTTTTAGATTATGTTAATAAACAGTATTAGATTATACTCAAAGTTTGGCAAAGGTTTGAATTTAAATAGTGTTTGAATTATTTGAATAAAAATCAAAACAGATAAATAGAAAAGGAAAAAGAGAAAGATTCAGAACAAAAAAATGAATCGAACCCAACCCACTATCAAGGCCCAGTCCAGCCCAGCAACTAGCCCACCTGCTCTCCCCGCAGCGAATCGTTTTCCACCCACGAGCACACATGCGCAGTCGCTGACCAGCAGACCCCACACACACTTCCTCTCTCTCACTGTCAACGTGACCCCACGCTATCAGTCATCTCTTCCACCCCGCGACGACTGTTTCCTCCTTCACGCCTCCTGTTTCTGCCGCGATTAATTCCGGTGAATTCGCATCAATGCACGATCAATAATCGCCAGCGATGATGCAACTTTAAATGCCCACACCCTCTCTTCATTTTCCCCCAGACATCGTCCACTCTCTGCCACGAGGCTGTCCCAATTGGCCACTGCAAACTTTCTGCTCCGACGAGCCTCTCCGGCGAAATCCGGCGTATTCCGACCACCCCTTGCCTCCCGGTGCACGCGGGCCTGCTCCCCATCTCCTGGTGCTTCTCCTAGTACCACTCACACGTCGCATGCGCTTCAGAACGTCGGCAAGGACCACCTCCGAGCGCCATCGTCGTCTGCCACTCCTCCGGCGACCCCTCCCCGTAGGTACCATCCACCCCTGACCCTCTCGATGATGCTCCCATAATCGCCACACTCGCCCGCATCTAACGCAGCTTCCCTTTTGCCTTCGGGTGGCCTGTAACCTCGCCCCCATCGACGAACAGAGGCACCTGGCGCCACCACGAACTCCGGTGAGCAATCACCGCTAACCCCGAGCGCCCCTCGACAAACAGAGACCACGTCGAGCATCAGTGCTTCAAGGCGAGTCTGGTGAGAATCCTCTCCCTCTCCCGCGCGACCTAGTTCCTCGGTAACCTCCCTGTCTGAGCGTGCGCCGCCGTCTGCCGCCGCCAACGCCGCCAGACCATGGTCAGGTTGCTGTGATCCGTTGGATCTTGATCTGTTGGTTAGGATAGATTAGTTAGTCGAAGGGGTAAGTTGTCATCTGCACTGTGCATTGTTAGTTAGATCTGACGGCCAGTGTTGATCGATCCGCACGAACCGTTACCGACCAGTAAGATTGAGCCACGTGGCCAGGGTTTGTTTTAAAACAGAAATTTTGATCTATTAGGTATACAAACTTGCAAAATTCATAACTTTTAATCCACACGTCCAAATTTTGCAAATTTTATATCATTGGAATCAGGAGAACAAAACCTTTCCAACCATGCACTTTGTTTAATGATTTGCTTCTGGAAAATTGGTTGTCTTTGCAGAAACTTGTTTAGGCCTATTTTGGATATAAAATTTGTTCTAAAAATGTTTTTAAGGTAAAATATTTTGTAAATGATGTGGTTTAAACTCTATGACCCTAAACACCAAGTTTTGGGACTTGAAAACATATTTGATGAACCTTAGTGAATTATTACTTGTTAAAAACATTTCTAGCAATTGTTTGACTTAAAAATGGAATTTAGGTGGAACCTTTTTACAAATGGATTAATATTAAACCCTTAAATCTTAAACACTCACATTTGTGTTTAAAGAATATATTTGGCTAACCCTACAAATTATTACTTTGATTTAAACCATTTCTAGCAAAACAAAATGATTTAAATGGCCATTTTCACCAACTTGAATTTAAATGGTTTTACCACTTTTGTAAATGACCAATATGAGATTTAAAATGTTTAGAGCCTACTAGAAACCATTTTCCAAATAAAACAATCTTTTGCATGCTTGCATGCATTGCCTTGTTTTTGTTATTTTATGTGGTGAATTGTTTGAATGCTAGTTGAATATGTGTTTGCTTGATTAAATTGTACTGAAGTTAGAAGAGTGTGATATTTGCAAGATCAAGGAGTGAACCAATATTCTCTACTAAAAATTCAAGTGACACTATCATCCATGTCCTACTATTTTCATTACACTTAGTGGATTTTTGTAGCATGCATGATAGGGCTACTGTATTTCTATGCTATGCTATATCCTATTAGGATATCCCTATATCTTCCTTAGTGAAAACATTATAGTTGTAGTATGCTTAGCCCTGCTATATATTTGGGATGGGATACATGATATGATTATATAAAGTGTTGGAAAAATATATGTTTTTATATAATAAAACAATTACTCAATGAACCACCTGGGTGGAAAGAGGATACTCACTTTTGGACAAGGTGTTAACAAAGGGAACCATGTTTATATGGCTATATTTTTGTATGTGCACTAGAAGAAAACCACCCAGGGACTTAGAGATTGAACATGTTTCTCGTACAGTGGCTTCCGTGTACAGCCACATGCTAAATGGGATCTGGCTTAGTCAACTACATAGTGGAAGACCCTTGCATTGGCATCTTTAGGTTAACTAGAATTATGTATTGGAAATATATCCTTACATTGGTGCCTGGTAGACAATCTAGCATTGTGTATTGGGAGGACTTCTATGGAAAGACTTTGTCACATTCTCGATCCGCTGGTACTCCATTTGGTGTGTACTCATCCAGCAGCCACTAGTGGCGTCAAGACGAGATTGTGTCATGTGGATAAAGTGTACAACTTCTGCAGAAGATCAAATTCTAAGTACTTAGCCATGTCCCCGGTTATGGACAACTCTGAGCAACTAAGGCCTGAAGCTATGGAAGATCTCGACATTCCAATTTCTCAAAATAAAACTTGATGGTGACAACAAGGGATTAGACGCACTTGGGGTTTTCTAAGGAGTGCAGAAAGATTTGTCAAAAGATCAAAACTATTTTTGAAAAGATAGGATAAAACTATATTGCTTTCTGCAAATGAGCCTAAACCCTACTTAGCCAAATATGCATGTAATGATAGGATCCATTTATTTCTACATAGTAGTGAAACTTGCCAATACAATTCAAATGTATTGACCCTTGTGGATGCAACTTATTATGTTGCAGGTTTGTTTGATGTTAGTGAAGTGTGTTGATTAGGATTACAAGTCTACAACCAACATGATTGCCTGTGGCACTTTGAAGATGAAGGACTCCATGCTATATAGATATTCTGCTGCATCGTAATGTGATAGATAAATGAGCTATGTAAGATGTAATGAATTATTCTATTCCAGGTTATAAATTTGTATTATGACCTTTGTTTCTTGATATTACATCTTAACTGTGGATGCTAGCTATTGATCCAGGGACTAGCATTGTAAACACAGGGATCTCTACCTTATTAAAGGTTGGGACCTGTACAGTTTTAGGCATAGGAAACAATCTAAGGATTCAAATTCTACAAAACAAATGGTGCAAAACTGCTTTTTACCTTCTTGACACGGTCTAATGGCCATGTTTGTGGGTCATAATGAAGTAGGGTGGGCGAACCAAACGGGAAAGCGGGATCTTCCGCAATCCCTTGACGCATGCCAACCATGATGCGAGCCAGGCGAGCAGTGCTCAGAAGATCGGCGCGATTGGTGATGTTGCTCAGCGGTCCATAGTGGAGATTGCCAAATCCAATTGCCTGGTTGTAGCGCTCTAATATCTTATGCTTCATCGCTCCAGACGGACGAACACTGTCGGATGTTGTTCTGGGGTAGATAACTGCAGAAGATTAGTGGGGATGGTTGGCGGTTTCTACCTTTCTGCAAGGGTGGAGAAGGTCTACGATCGTACACAAGCGGTCGGAGCGGCAGAGGAAGACGATGAGGGGCAGGAAGTTTCTCACCCCAAAAAATATGGGGTGGGCGGTCGGCGGTTCTCTTGCGGTTGTCAGATCGACTCCTATGTCCCGGTGTCTAACAAGGCATGTCTAACACGGAAATTAACGTAGACGCTTATGCAAAAAGGAATAATAAAAGAAATTTAGATCTATTTCTTAAACGCTCTGGCCCGCAACGCTTGCCCGAAGTTTGAGGGGCTACTGTTTTTTCCTATCTGTAGCTAGGGCATAATCGCAAGGCAAATCACACCGTGCTAGAAAAAGATCGAAGTGCCTGACGCAAGAAAATACAATTTGTTTTGCGTGCATATATAGTAAAGGTCCTAAAATTTACTAGTACACTATTCACTTTACCCTGTACCTCGTGTCAGGAACCCATCGCAACTTTGCTCTGACATCGCACTTCCTTCAAATCCTCCCCTTCAATGCTCCCGCACTGCCTCCTACATGCTCTATGTTTCTTCTCACTCCCAGATTTTTTTAATAGGGGGAACTCCTAGTGGCCATATTGTTTACCATGCCAGGAGGCACCCTGTACTGCTACCAAATATGGTAAGTCCACCACACCAAGTTCTTGCCTAGCTAAGAACTTTAATTTTTCAAAACTCTCGGTGGTTTTGCTGTACTATTCCTAGTTAGCTTAGAAATATTTCTGGAAAATTTTAAGATCAATCTATCGCATTTACTTGTTCTCCTCTAGTTAAAATTTTACACCAATGGTGGCAGTACATTTTACATCAAGGACCTAAACAAGGGAAAATAACATCGAGGTCCATACATTTAGCACAAAGGACCCTCCAATTAAGCAAGAAAAACAGTCCGGTTTGGCTCCTTCTTGAGAGAGCGGCTGATTGAGCCATAATATTCATACTAATTCCTCTTCAATTGTTCTGAAAATATGGCCAAATTTAGCGGCATGCAAATTCTTGGATATGGTATCATCAACATAAACTATGATGTAGATATGTCCATGATCTCGGTCGTTCAGATGGAAATCCAAGAATGTTCATACTCATTGACAAATAAGCTTAAATTCGTTTAAATTTTACCACTTATTGGACGGTATGAGTACATTTTACATCAAGTTTGTAAAAAAGGGAAAATTACATCGAGATCCATAGATTTTGCACGAAGCACCCCAAAGTTAAGCAAGGAAAATAGTCGGATCAACTCCTTCCCAAGAGAGCAGTTGATCGAGCCATACTCTTCATACTAATTCCTCTTCAATTGTTTTCAAAATATGGCCAAATTTTGTGGCATGCGTATTCTTGAATATGAGATCATCAACATAAAGTATGATGTAGATATCGCCATGTCTTTGGTCGTTCTTCTTGAAATCCAAAAATGTTCATACTCATTGACAACTAAGCTTAATTCGTTTAAATTTAACTACTTACTTTTAGGTTCCTATGTTACACAGATGGTGGGAGTACTTTTTACATCAAACACCTAAAAACAGAAAATTACATCAAGGCCCATACTTTTAGGACAAAGCACCCTAAAATTAAGCAAGGAAAACTTTCGGGCTCGGCTCCTTCTCGAGAGAGCAACTGATCGAGACATACTCTTCATACTACTTCCTCTTTGATAGTTTTCAACAGGGATTTCTATTTTCGTGTCCCTGGTTCGTTAGCTATACTCAGTTTTCTCCAGTCGCTTAAGTTTTCCTCACTTTTGCCCAGCTCCTTGTCCGAAACTACCGCATCGGTCTGAAACTCGCTCTCCGTCGGGTCACATTAGTGGACCCTCCCCGTTACATGCTGACAGGTGGGGCTGCATTTAGGTGGGTCTCATAGTGGACCCTCTCTGTTATGTGCTGAGAAGTAGGACCCCCCCCCCATTAAGTGCTGACAAGGAGGGACACGTTCAGTCGGGTCCCCCATGTTAGACTGCGTGGGGCCGGCTTGTGGGGAACACGTTTTAGGGGATATGGTGTGGGCCCATGTGAGGCGCGTTTAGTAGTTATGTGTGCCCTGTCGCCTAAATTGGAAGATTTCTTTTTTGTTATTTTTATGATTGGCCTTTTATGAGCGCCTTTTCCATTTTATGTCGCTAACAATTATGTTAATTTTTGCCCAAAAAGGTAGCAAATCTAGAGCAGCTTATGTCTTCATTCATGGTTCCTTTTCGCCCTCGTATTTTCCCAATATAGTAGCAAATCTAGAGCAGCAAATCTAACCAGCACCATAAATATGTAGATAAACAGCTAATATAGGATATATATAAACAAATAATATGTAGATAAAGCAGCTAATATAGCATATATTGTATGATACTTAAACGAGGTTCGACAATTAGGCTGCTCAGCAGCAGCAGTGTACAAGTTCAACACAGACAACAAAATGAAAGAAGTTGCTTTATAGCAGCAGCATCAGTACAAGATCAGTGGCCCATCATGACCTCCGCTAGGAGGGCCTCTGCCTCCTCCCTCTAGCGCTTCCTAGTCCTGTGACCTCCGTCTAGTCCCTTGACCTTGGGCGCCATGGGCTTTTTTGGGGGCATGTGACCCTCCTCGATGGCCACCTTCTGAAGGTTGCGGAGGTGAAAACTGAGCACCTAGTTCTTGGCTCTGAAGGCGTGGACGTTCTTTGATAGGACGCAGGTCTTCACGTCCTCGGCATGCCTCATGAGGTGGTTGAAGTCGGCGGCGAGTCTCCTGGTGCAAAAGGGGCACATGTAGACGTCACTGGTGAAGAAGTTCTTGTGCTGGCCGAACTATAGCTTCCTCAGCACCTGACGAACCTTGGTGTCTGTGGACTCATCGTTGCTGCAGATGTCCCTGCTACCACCTATTCGACAATACAGTAGGGTGCAATAAGGACATGATTGAGATACCGTGATTATCGGGATTGAATACTTGCATAAAGATCCCCTGATTATTCCCCAATACCCAAATCTCTAACCAAATCGAGTACTGATCCCAACTACAGATCGGTGCTAGGACTGATCCCAACTAGGGGCATTCCTCAAAATAAGAGATCTAACACAAGAGTATTAGCTACTGTAAAAATATCTAGCATCCAACGATTGAAAATACGAACAGTCGAGCCCTAATAACACATGATCTAGCATCCAACAATGGAATGGGGGGAGAACAAAGGAAGGGGAGAAAACCCTAGTAACCTCCGACCATGGGTCGGCTCAGCTAGTGTCATATGGGTTCTCCGGCCTGATGAAATCGTTGTTCACGTAGGGGTCCCAGTCGTGCGGGATCAGCCGGAGAACGGCGGGGGCATCCTCGCCAGCGGCTATGGTGGAATCAGAGACGGGGGTCTGGACGGGGACAACGACTGTGTTCAATGCCTCGATGGGGGCCTATACGGGGATGGGGGACTCCTCGCCGGCGGCTACGGTGGAAGCGGGGACGGGGGTCTGGATGGGGATGGCATCTTCCTTCGATGCCTCGACAGGAGCCTGTACGGGGACGGGGCCTCCTCGTTGGCGGCCTTGGAGGCAACGATGGCCACCTCACCATTCTTCTACATCATCGGCATGGTTGGGGTTTTCTTGGGGGTTTGTGGAAGGTGATGGGACAGTGGAGATGGTTGCGTGAGTGAGTGAGGAATGAGTGAGAGTGAGGAGTCCTCTATAACGGTGAAGGGAGGAGAAGTTTCGTTGCACCACCATGCACCGCGTATGCTACTACACCATGCACGGCCACACGTGTTCTTTACCGCCCCGTGAACCGCGACACGCATATCGTGCATCACGTTTTCCCCCTCGTGTCTAACCTTGGCCACTTAGTTGTGCTTAGTTATAGCCTCGAGTGTAACACTGGCAGTTTGGTTGTACTCAGTTTTTCCCTCCAGTACTAACACTGCCATGTGCAATATGCTCACTTTTATCCTCCAGTGGCTAGTCAACAGAGAGTCAACGAATGAGTTTTAGCTAGCTAATTGAGTCATTTTATGCACAACAAATTCAAAAATATCAAAACATCGTGGCATCTACCCAAGGAGTCTTATTATGTGATCTTTCACCATAAGAAATGTATATAAATCAAGTTTTCACCTAAATCACCACTTCTCAAATCACCTACTATCTATAAAGGTTCATGGATTTCTACTCAATCCTCTTCCCAAAACATCCCTCCCAAAAACACTTGTCTGAATGAGGCAATAATTGTCAAACTGATATTTATTTGAATTTAAAATAGTTTGATGTATGCCAATATGTATTTTATTGTATAAAAGAAGCATTTTCCATTTTTTAAATCTCTTTCTGTTTTCTATTTGAACTCCCTTGTTAGTTTTGCCCTTGTTTTTTAAGTTCTACTCAGTTTTGCCCTTGGTTTTTAAGTTCTACTCGTTTTTCCCCTCTCTCTTAGTCACAAACTCTCACACATGTGCTCATCTTGGTTGCTACGCTCTAATTGGTTGAGACATTTGTCGCACGGATCATACCCACCATTCGTTGATCCTCTGATTGATCCTCTGTGATCTAGCGGACAGGATAACCCCTATATCTGTCGGGGCATCCTCTATCCATGCAAAATAACAAGTTTTCCACTGATGCTTTAACTCCATAAACAAATGATTTTGAATATAATTTGAAGAGAAAGTGTTCAAAGGAGTATAATTTTTGCATTATATTTCACTCCATGAAAATGATAAATGATCAAGATTTTATTAGCACAACATTATCATGTACTGAGTGCGATTTCAAAGAGTTCAAAGGTGTATAATTTTTGCCATATGCAAGTTTATGCATTACATTCCATGAAAATGATAATCTCTCAAGATTTTCTTAGCACATCATTATCACTTACTAAGTGCGATTTCATAGTGTTCAAAGGTTTATAATTTTCATATACGCAAGTTTAGGGATCACTTTTCACGCTCTAAAAATGGTAAACTCTCAAGATTTTCTTAGGACTCTATAATTTGAAAGTGTTCAAGAGTTGTGTCAATTATAAACCCTCTTTTATATTAAGAATTGTATATTTTTTTCAATTTGAAAGTGTTCAAGATTTGTGTCAATTATAAACACTCTTTTACATTAAGAGTTGTTTAATTTTTTTTTAATTTGAAAGTTTTCAAGAGTTGTGTCAATTTTAAACACTCCTTTACATTAAGAGTCGTATAATTTTTAATTTGAAAGTGTTCAAGAGTTTTATCAATTATAAACACTCTTTTACATTAAGAGTTGTATAATTTTTTCATTTTGAAAGTGTTCAAGAGTTGTGTCAATTATAAACATTCTTTTACATTAAGAGTTGTGTAATTTTTAAAATTTGAAACTGTTAAAGAGTTGTGTTCAAGAGTTGTGTGAATTATAAACACTATTTTACATTAAAAGCTGCATAATTTTTTTAATTTGAAAGTGTTCAAGAGTTGTGTCAATTATAAACACTCTTTAAGAGCTATATAATTTTTTTAATTTGAAAGTGTTCAATAGTTGTGTCAATTATAAACACTCGTTTACATTAAGAGTTGTATAATTTTTTTAATTTGACAGTGTTCAAGAGTTGTGTCAATTATAACACTCTTTTACACTAAGAGTTGTATAATTTCTTTAATTTGAAAGTGTTCAAGAGTTATGTCAATTATAAACACTCTTGTATATTAAGAGTTGTATACTTTTTTTAATTTGAAAGTGTTCAAGAGTTGTGTCAGTTATAAACACTCTTGTACATTAAGAGTTGTATAATTTTTTTAATTGGAAAGTGTTCATGAGTTGTGTCATTTTCTTATTTATCATACATTCATCTCCCTAATTTTTAATTATAAACACTCTTTCACTTGATTGCACCCGAGGCATTAACTCGATAAACCAATTAAATATCAGAACGGCTCGCCGGCCGCATTCTCCACAGCAAGCGCCCCTATCTAATCGGAACATTTTGGTGCAAGATCTAACCTTCTCTGCGCACGGTTTCCATTGTCATCCTTCATATAGGTCAATGAGACGGCACCATACTGTGGCCAGGGTGAACGGGACGCCAAAGTGAAGCTCGATAAAGGGCTTCCATCGCTGGAGATGGGCCGCCATCACCGGAGAAGAAGAAGAAAGGGGAGGCAAGGGCACTGGCGCGGGGCTGGCTCACGTGGATAATATGTGGGTCTGACACTCACGTGGATAAGCTATGGGTCCCATGCTGATATGGATAAGTGGAGAGAGTTGTCCACTACGGGAACCAACTTAACACAGCCCCACTTGTCATCATGTAATGGCAAAGGTCCACTACGGGACCTGACAGACTGCAGCCCCACTTGTCAGGACGTAACAGCGAGGGTCCACTACGGGACTAGACTGCATGTGGCCCCACATGTCAGCATCTAACGGCAAGGCTGACGGACAGCGAGTTTTAGACCGTGCGAAAGTTTCATAATAGGAGATGGGAAAAAGTGAAGAAAAGCTAAGCAGCTGGGGAAAAGTGAGTACAACTAAGGAACCAAGGGCACAAAAATAGAAATCCCTTTTCGAAATATGGCCAAATTTGGCAGCATGCAAATTCTTGGATATGGGATCATCAACATAAAGTATGATGTAGGTAACGCCATGACCTTGGTCATTCGGCTTTAAATCCAAGAATGTTCATACTCATTGTGACAACTAAGCTTAAATTTGTTTAAGTTTTACCACTTACTTTTAGGTTCAAATTTTAAACGGACGATGGGAGTACATTTTACATCAAGGACATAAAAAGAGAAAATCACATCAAGGTCCATACATTTAGCATGGAAAATAGTCGGGTTTGGCTCCTTCTCGAGAGAGCACGCAGCTCATTGAGCCAAACTCTTCATACTACTTAATATTTGATTGTTTTCAACATATGACCAAATTTGGAGGCATGCAAATTTTTGGATATGAGATCATCAACAGAAAGTATATGATATAGATATGACTTGCTTTAATTTAAAGGAAAACATTAATTATTTTCATTTCTAAAATCCAAAATGTTTTTTTGTTCATGAAACTTGAAAACTCCATTATTTAGCAGATTTTTTGTTCACCATGCCTAGATGCACCCACCTACCAAGTATGGGATCGAACATTACCACAAAGTATGGACATTTACCCTTGTTATTCAGCCTGAAGCCCGAGTATATTCCTACATGGTAGGACATATTTTGAAGGAGTTTATTTTTTCAAAAGTTGTGAATTCACATGATTATCATGTTTCACGGCAAGAAGTACAAGTCAGAGGACGTCGTGTGATGTTTTTTCATTTATTTTTTATTGTTTTCAAATCAAGGTCAAAATTTTCTAGATGCAAATAGAAATTTTTCTACATGCAAATTTTTGAAACCTGAGTTTGTCACATAGAAAAATTAATTTTTTCCTGTTCCTATAAATTGAAAAACATTCTTGTCACTTAGAAAATTGGCAATCTTAATAAATTGAGGAATTTAAGTGGGCAGGGTTTCACTAATAAGAAGCTTGAAAACTCAAGGAACTTGGGAATCGTGAGTAAGAACATGGTTGTCCACTCTGTCTGAAACTAGAGTGTGGCATTTCGAGTCATACACTTCGAACATTCTTTATAGACAAAACACTCATGTCAAACAGAAAAATATGATAAACTTTTTCCTAATATTTGGGGACTCCTGCTAGCAAAACGGATTAGTACAACAAGATACACCCAAAATAGGAGATGTTGAAAACCTATCATAAATAAACAAATGATGACGATAAGGGCATGACCTTCATTGTTTAGTTTGAGTTGAAACCAGAAAATAATTAATAAGAGAACACCACACAAAAATTATTATACTTTTTATTCTTTATTTGAATGTTAACAAAATCATGTCAACTTTGTCGGAATGCGGATGCATAGCAAGAACTTGATTTTTTCAGTACTTTTAGTGTTTTTGATGTATTGAATTCCTGGTTAACTTCAAAAGTTTTCTGGAAAATTTTAAGAGCAATATATCGCGCTTACTTGTAGTTAAAATTTGACACGGTCAGTGGGAGTACAATTTACATCGAAGACCTCAAATAATAGAAAATTATATAGAGGTCAAAACATTTAGCCCAAAGGCCCCTAAAATTAAGCAAATAAAAGCAGTCTGGTCTTCTCCTTCTCCAGCGATTAGTTGAGCCATGCCATGCTTCACACACAAAAAATGCTCCTCACTTTGAACTAGCGTGTTGTGGGTCGCGCGGGGTGTGAAATAGAACGACAAGGAAAGTTGACACACGTGTGTAGCGCCACATATTGGACGAGGGAGAGATCAGCAGACAGGGGTGTGGAGATGGTGATGAGGAAGTGAAGGAGAGAGAAAACACAATTTGTTTAGTATTACTCATCACTGTATGTATGTACCTTGTGTCTGGAACCCATCACGGCTTTGCTCTGACATCGCACCGCCTTCAAGTTTGCCTCTTCGCAACTCTCGTGGTGCCTCCTGTGTGCTCTATCTCTTCTCGCTCCCAGATTTTTTTTCAATAGGGGGAAACACTTATGGAAATATTGTTCACCATGCCAAGAGGCACCCATGTACTGCTACCAAATATGGTAACTCCACCATGCAAAGTTTTTGCATAGTTAAGAACTTGAATTTTTTAGAACTCTTGGTGGTTTTGTTTTACTGAATTCCTAGTTACCTTAGAAAGATTTTTGGAAAATTTTAAGATCAATCTATCACATTTCCTTTTACTCCTATAGTTAAAAATTTACACTAACGGTGGGAGTACATTTTACATCATGGACCTAAACAAGGGAAAATCACAACGAGGTAGATCTGGCCATACTCTTCATATTACTTCCTATTCAATAGTTTCCAAAATATGGCCAAATTTAGCAGAATGCAAATTGTTGGATATGGGATCATGAGCGTAAAGTATGATATAGATATGGCCATAAACTTGGTCGTTCATCCTAAAATCCAAGGATGTTCATACTGATTGAAAACTAAGTTTAATATTGTTTAAATTTTACCAATAATTTGGATGGTGGGAGTGCATTTTACATCAAGGATCTAAAAAGGGTAAATAGGTTCGTAAATTTAGCACGAAGCACCCTAAAATTAAGTGGGCAAAATAGTTGGGTTGGATCCTTTTCGGGAGAGCATCTGATCGAGCCATACTTTTCATACTATTTACTCTTTGATTGTGTTCAAAATATGGCCAAATTTGGCGGCATAAAAATTCTTGGATATGGGATCAACATCAACATAAAGTATGATGTAGAGATGGCCATCACCTTGGTCGTTTGGCTTAAAATCCAAGAATGTTCATACTCATTGATAACTAAGCTTGAATTCATTTAAATTTTACCACTTACTTTGGACGGTGGGAGTACATTTTATATCACGGACCTAATAAGGGGAAAATTACATAGAGGTCCATACATTTAGCATGAAGCACCCTAATATTAAGCAAGGAAAATAGTCGGGTTCGGCTCCTTCTCAAGAGAGCAGTTGATCGACCCATACTAGCTCTTCATACTACTTCTTCGATTGTTTTCAAGATATGGCCAAATTTGGTGGCGTGAAAATTCTTGGATATGACATCTCATCAACATAAACTATTATATAGATATGGCCATGACCTTGGTCGTTCGGCTTGAAATCCGAGAATATTCATACTCATGTTTATCTTCACAAAATTGTCAAAACTAATGTTTCTTTCTTGATGGAAAGTAGTAAATGTAAGACCACACCGTGCAGATTCTTTTATTGTTAACATTATATGTTGTTGATTATTTTCAAAACAAGGTCGATTTTTTGTACATGCAAATTATTAGAAAGAAGATGAATCTTAAAATATGGTGTTTTTTGATATATTGAATGCGTTGGTGGGTACCTTCAAATATATTTGTAGAACTTTGAGGGCAATAGCCTACCACTTATACTTTTTGGTTCAAATTTTACCTAACATTGGGAAATCAGATTAAACTCATTTAAATGGGCGAAGTTAGCTAGGTAGCTTAAGAACTCATAAAACTTGGTAATTTTAAGTGAAACATGGTCCGAAATTTGCCTGGGAATTAACTTGGGAAAATCATCTTAAACTCCTTTATTTTTTATTGTTTTTGAATTAAGGTTATTTTTTCTACATGAAAGTAGAAAACTACATAGCGGTCCATACATTTAGCATAAAGGGCCCTAAAATTCAGCAAGGAAAAGTAGTCAGATCCGGCTCCTTCACAAGCGAGCAGCTGATCCATACCTTTCGTAGTACTCTACTTGCTTCACCAAAAAAAATTCTCACTTTCGAACCAGCGTGCTGCTGGTGTGCTTGGTACTTCCTGTTTGCAGGGTGTGAAATGGAACGAGAATGGAGTACTACGGAGTACTAGTAGGAAAGCTGGCCAGATCATAATGAAGTGCATCGAATGCGATGGGACATACTACGTACAGTAATACTATAGTACTCCGTATAAATAATCCCTTGTGCATCACTATATTTTAAATAACCTTCTCTCTGGATGTTTGGGAAGAAAGTGAAAATTTCAAACCGAGGAAGTTTGAATTGCTAAGCAGTAGTACTACTTTTTTCCGCCAAGCCCCAAAAATGGTTTCTTCTTATGCACACCAACGCAGGACACAGCTGACTAAGCCAGATAATGACACGGAGCCATCGACATAAGGCAGGTCGACACACGTGCGCAGTGCCATGTTTTGGATGAGGGAGAGATTAGTCAGTCGAGGTATGGAGATGGTGATGAGGAAGTAAAGGAGAGAGAAAACATAATTTGTTTTGTGTGCATATAATAGTACTACTACTCCGTACTAGTAGCACTAGTAGTTGACTGTACCATGTACATCATGTCAGGATGCCATCATAGCTTTGCTCTGATACTGCACCGACTTCAACTCCTCATCTTCGCTTCTCTCTCGATGCCTCCTCTTTGCTCATAGTCTCTCTCCTCGCTGTTTGGTTTTTTCTACAGAAAATACATATTCTTCCTACTTGGTTTATAGAAAATACACTCATGTCACTTGAAAAAATCATTTTTTTTCTTTTCCTAATGGTTGGAAACTCCTAGTGGCAACACTGTTTACCATGCCAAGATTCACCCATCTACTCCTAAATATAGGAACATCACGAACCAGGTGAGTACATTTTACATCAAGGACCTAAAAAGGGGAAATTTGAAGGGAATATGCCCAAGAGGCAATAATAAACTGGTTATTATCTTATTCCTTGTTTATGATAAATGTTTATTTTGCATTCTATAATTGTATTAATACGGAAACTTTAATACATGTGTGTTGAATAAACAAAAAGAAAGTTCCTAGTTATGCCTCTCTTATAAACTAGCTCGTTGATTAACAAGATGATCAAAGGTTTCCTGATCATGGACATTGGATGTTGTTAATAACGAGGTCACAACATTGTTGGAATGATGTGATGAACATTCATCCAAAGTATAGCATTATGATCAATGTCATTGTGTATATATTGCTATGACATCATAGGAAGTAATCCTAGTCCTTAGACCATGTGATCATGTCAATCACTAACACTAGAAGAGTATCTTGATAACATCAAATGTCACACCGTAAAAGGGTGACTATAAAGGTGGGTTCAGTGCTATAAAGGTGTTATGTAGAGGCTCATGGATCAAAAGTGGAATTTGTCCATCCCAATGATGGATAGATATACTCTGGGACCTCTCGGTGATATCACATTAGTTAGCTTGCAAGCAAGTGATGATATCACTAGAATGTTATATCACAGGAACAAGAAAAGAGTATATGTCGGTATCGAGATCAAACTAGGTATCAAGATATATCACGAGAATGTTATATCGAATCTTGGACATGTAATATCGTGATACAAAGGGATTGAGTTACATGCGTAAAAGGTTCACACGATCACAGAAGTCATCGTTGAATGTGCGGGAGTCAGTACGGATCTCCAGGTCCCGTTGCTGATTATTGATCGGAGAGGGGTCTTGATCATGTCTGCATTATTCGCGAACCGTAGGGTGACACACTTAAGGGATACCGACACCATTTGGAGCAAATAAGATGTCAGAGAAAGAAAAAGAAAGCGCTGGAATTATTTCAATGGAAACCAGAATTGTTTGGGGTGAAATTGCTAAAACTGGTTCTGCATGTGATGTTGAAATGTTGCAAGGGGTTTTATGTGAATGTTTGTTAATTAATGTAATTAAAAAAGTTCTGAATAAAATAAATAAAAGAGTTTTATTAAATGAGAGCTTGCATTAAATTTGGTGGAAACTTAATGGAGGTGAGTGGAATTTTGATTGGAGGCATGTTTATGTGAGTGGAGGATTTTTTTGAGGGGAAAACAGTAGGGGAAAGAACCCCTACTGCAACTTTTTTCTTTATTATATAGTCTGAATTACAATGTACAAAAACTCTAGTGTTAAGTTACACGGGGAAATTATTACAACAGAAGTTTTGGGTTTACAAGTAGTAACCCACTAATGCACTTGAGTCTGGAACCAGCTATTGAACAGAGGGCCATGTTTCTTTTTTATTCTGAATTTGATCCATCTCAGATCTTGCACAAAAACTGCTTTCTAGTTAGAGAATTCTGGTGTATCATTTTCAAAGATTTTGTTATTTCTACAGATCCATATTCCCCAAGCAGCTAAAATTATTATTTCCATGGCAAAAGGAAGATTTAGCTTGGTTCTTATGTCTTGGAAGGCTTCAAAAACATAGAGTCCATGATCTCTTTGGGGGCAAATATAATCCCAACAATCAGCAGCAAAAGGACAGGTCCAGAAAATGTGTATGAATGTTTCTTCTGTGTGGCAGTTTATGATTGCACAATTGTAATCAGGTAAAGTGCAATTTTTCCTTTTGAGAAGGTTCCTTGTATTTAGTCTGTCTAAAAGAAGCAGCCAGAAGAAAAACTTATGCTTATCTTGGCAAGAGGAGTCCCAAATCCATGTGAAATGAGGTGGAGCAGGTTGATAGTCGTCCATAACCTCATAAGCCTTCTTAACAAAGAATTTATCACTGCCCGAAATGTAAGTCCATTTATCAGGGTGCCCCAACTGATTAGATAAAAACTGCTTGCACATCAATTCAAGATTTTAAAAATTAGAATAAGCTTGTTGTGACAGAGGAAGATTAAAGTGATCTTCAAGGTATTCAGTATGAACAACTTCCTGCATTGTGATTTTAGTATTCTTTGCATAGGATAGGAGATGAGGCATTTTGAATTGCAGGCATTCATTATCCCACAGGTCAGACCAAAAGTAGACTGTTTTTCCATCCCTAGGTTGACATTTAGCCATGGCTTTGTATGCATCTATGAGTTTCAAGTGAGCCTTCCACCAGAAGGATCCTTCCATTTGAAACCCAGGGAGTTTAACTTGGGTATAATAAGATTCCCAAATAAGATGTACCCAAGGAATATCATGGTGGTTATAAAATTTATCAAGATTCTTGAGCAGCAGAGCAGTATTTTGGATGTTAAGATTAAGAACTCCCAGGCTGACTCTTTGGGCTGCAAACCTTTGTCCATGCAAACATTGCAGTGCCTTTAGCCTGCACATTAGCAGTTTTTTCCTCCAAAGACAATGTATCATGTATTTAACCACTTGGTCTTTGATTGTAATAGGCACATCAAGAGAGCTCATGTAGAAGAGTGGTATGGATGATAAAACAGATTGACCATTCAAAGTTTTCCCCCATAATTCAAAAAACCTGTAACTCCACCAAGCCTGAATTGAATCCTCTGAACCATTGGGAGATAGAATTCCAGAGAAGGTTTGGTGAGACTGAGTGGTAATCCAAGATATGTGAATGGAAGGCTACCCATCTTACAACCAAAGGTTATGGAGAAATGCAGCAATCTTTCAGGTTCCAAGTTGATATGCATCATACTAGACTTGTCATAATTAACCATGAGACTAGTTGATGTGGCAAAATTATTCAACATTGATTTCATACAAAGTACCTGCTTTGAATCTGCCTTCATGACTACCAAGGTATCATCAGCATACTGAATCATAGGAAAATCAGGACAAGCAGGGCAAGAAATGGGTAGGCTAAGAAGATCCTTATTCATGGCAGGGTTGAGGAGAGTCTGCAGAAAATCAGCTGCCAGCACAAACAGAAGAGGTGATAAGGGATCACCCTGTCTAACCCCTCTTCTACAGTGGATTTTTTCTAGGCACTCCATTTAGGAGAACAGAGGAATTCCCAGAACTGAATATCATATTCATCCAATTAATCCATTTGACACCAAATCCTCTTGCCTATAGAATGCTTATAATAGTGGAGTGCTCAATTCTATCAAATGCTTTTTCAAATTCAATTTTGAGGATCACAATTTCTTCTTTTGATTGATGACATTGGAAAAGGTATTGAAATGCCCAGCCTAAATAATCTTGAATGGATCTATTCTTGAGAAAGCCATACTGATTTTTATGCACAAGCTTGGGGATGATGTTCTGAAGTCTATTGGCAAGGAGCTTTGTAATAATTTTAAACACATTGTTTAGCAAAGAAATTGGCCTGAAATCGGTAGGGAGGACTGGGGATTCCACTGTCAACACCCGGATTTTTAATCCCAGATGCCTGTTATGCCATACATCGCAATCCCAGGATTACCATTTTTGCGAGACATAACAGAATTGGATACCATAGTACATCATCCATTACAAACCGTACATAAGTTCTTACACAAATAGGGATCTCATGATCCAGTTAACATCAAGCAGCGGAATACGTAATAGTAATGGTAGCGTAGGCGAAGCTCCATCTTCGGGGTCACAGGCAATGCTGACGATGGGAGATGATCCTAGTTGTCGTAACCTTCCTGGGGTCCCTCCTCCAGGTACTCCTCTTCCTAGTCTGGCCATGGGAATAGTCAGGGACAAAGCCATGAGTACTCTTTAAGTACTCGCAAACTAGTACTAACAAGTAAAGGAGTTTTTGGGATAATAGGACACTAGGCTCTAGGGTTGTTTAGCAAAAGCCAGATTTATCTCTACGAAGTTCCAAAGCTAGTCACAATTTTATAACTCCTAAGTGGGATCTTGTAACTCATGTCACAACCCTGTTGTGGTCCAGTCAAAGTCTCAATTCATTTCACAGTTCATTTTGAAAAGTCTGACGGGGGAACAATATGGCCACTCCAACTGTCCATAACCGCGGATGCGGCTATTCGAATAGTTTGACACTCTGCAGAGATTGTACACTTTCACCACAACATTCGATACATCCGTCAGGAACAAATCCTGAATTCACCATACTCAGTATGCGGATAATCAATCCTAACCTTTCGATTACACGCCCTAGTATAATCACCTCTCTTGTGAGTTTGGCCTCCCAACCATGACCAACTGTCATCTTGGGTACTGCACAGGTGGACAATCTTCACAAGGTAGCCTCATCTCAGACCTTGGCCGTGAGGGAACTAATACTAAGGTATATAAGTTTCCAGTCAAGCCCTACCCAAACTTCGGGTATTGTGGTTGTACGATAAAATTGGAATGGTATCGCATCCAGACAACCATCGGTTTTATAAAGGGCTAAGGCTCATGCCTCATCATTTTCATCACCAAAATCATCAAGTGTTCGGAAACACATGTCCAAAACATTTCAATAGAATGATCCATCATTCCAAGGTTTTCATAACCATTTTTCCACCAAGTATTCCCATCTAAAGTTGATCAAGTTTTATGCTTAGCACTAGCATCTAAAAGTGGGGGTAAGTAATAATGAGGGGTGGTGGACTAGTGGAGTTTCAACTAAGTACAACCTTATGTCTTAGGCTGATATCAAGGTGTCTAACTTAGGCCAAATTTTATGCTCTTTATGCAACCTTCACATATTTTTCTAGTATCTATCATTCTCTTAAGTAAACTCTAAGTAAGAGCTTTGATAAAGAAATAAAGTAAGAAGCTTGCAAGTAAAACTAGGATGGGTTTATCAAGTGGAAAAGATCATATATGCTTCCGGCATATAATTGACATGGTAACAAGCAAGTATTGGCTTGCACAATATCAGTATAAGCTTGCTAAATTGCAAGTGTTAGCTTACAAGGTTAATATCTTGCAAGTATTGGCTTGCATTAGTCAACTTGATTAGTAAAGCTTGCCTTGTGCAGAGCAGTGGTTGAAGTTCTCCTCGGCTTCTTCTTCGTAGAATCCTCCTTCCTCCTCGTATCCTTGGTCGGTACTAGCGTCTAAAAATAAATACGATGTACACAATCACCAAACACTACAAAACTACTTGCAATCATCACACAAAAGGATCCTATATATGATCTAGCATCATTACTAACCTTACAAGATTAAAGCTTGGTTTAATTCCTTTTATTTTTAGAAAAGTAATTTCTACTCATTGAAAAACTACTTAAGATTTAATATTCTCCAAACCAAACATGGGATCATGTTGACACATATCATCACCACATATTTTAGTCCATGGGAATATGATTTAAAGTGGTGTCACAATTTAATAAGGTTTTACCCTTTTATTTTAATTAAATAAAGTGACTAGAAATGCCTATGGGGCATTCTTTTATTATTTGAACATTATTTCTGCAAGTAAACCCATATATTTTTATATATTCTAAAAGGTATGGTTAAATGTGATTTTTGAGAGTTGGAATCAACTCAAAAGCTATTATGGTTTAAATTTGAAAAATGTTTGAATGCAGAAAAGCTTCTGCCTTGTTATTTTTACCATGGGTGGTCTATAGATCCAAATGACTTGAATCCAACGGGCTTGGATTCAGCATTCCCAGACCTTTCCAACAAAATTGGTTTCATTCAATTTGGTTCATCGAATCGATCTAGGTTGATTTTTTAAACTGGGTACAGAAGTGAGTTTGAAATAAAATGGAAAAGGTTTAATTCAAATAACTGGGCTGCGCGGGAAAAGTTAACGGGCCGGCCTGCTAAGCGCAGTGCTTCTGCGGGCTGTTTAAGTGGTTGTCCCCACTCGTCAGTGAGACAGGGGGTGCGAAGCGGTATGGGGTGATGTGGGCCATTCGATCTGGTTCTAATCCAACGGTTGGGAGTCATCATCGACGTCGGGCAACGCCGGCGAGAAAGAAACCTAGCGCGTCCAGTGGGGGTTGCTGGGGGCTCACCGGGGTGCAGGCAAGGGTCGGCGAGGCGGGCGAACGACGAAGTCGACGACGGCGAATCTCCTGGTACCGATGGCTCCTCCTGGGCGGCTCCAATCGTTGGCTCCCTTCTTCTCCAGAGGCGGCAGGCTCCGGTGAAATTCTGGCGAAGTGCTGCTCGCCTTGCTCCGGGAACGGTGTGGCACGATCAGTGATGAGATGGGAGTAGAATGGTGTGCTTAGTTCGGCTGGGGGTGGCCTCTATTTATAGTCGAGCAAGGGGACCGACGGGGCGCACGGTGAGCTCGTCGGGGGCGATGGTACAGACGGCTATTGGCATGGGCGAAGGTAGGGGACGGTGCGTTGTTCCCTAGCGATGCTCAGCGCTATGGTCGCGAGACGTGGGGCGGTGCGGGTTGGTCTGGAACATGCGACGCTCTGCGCGGCAGAGGCGGCGTCTTCGACGGCGAGCGGTGGTTGTGCGTCACGGGGCGGCGAACGGGGATGTCTGGCGGTCTCCTGGGTCGGTGGCGATCGTGTATGCACGCGGTGAGGGCGGCGCGTGGTCTGTGGGCTTCGGTCGAGGGTGGAGCTCTGGTGCACGCTCGGCATGGTCGTTGGCGGTCTGGGCGCGGTCCGTGTGTGTGGTCCAGTGGCTGGCAGGGTTCGAGCGCTGTACAGGGAGTGGCGGTGGACGGTGGGCTGCCTCCCAGACATGTTGTTTTGGCTTGGTGCTTGCTCTGGCTAGCTAGCCATTGTGGCTGGCAAGGGGGTGCTCGGGTTGGCATGGCATGGAGAAAAGGGTAGGGGCTAGGGTTGGTCCTAGCACTGGTTGGCACTGGGGGAGACAAGGGTGATCAATGGTGAACATTGCTTACCCCAGTTACTGCTCCAAACAGTGAAGTTAGGCCAGTTTGATTTGAATCTGCCAAGTGTTTGATGAAATGGCCGCATGAATTCAAGTTTTGAATTTTGAAAAGATTTTTGGTGAGTGTGCTAGATTGGTGTTGGTGAGTCTGCAGATTCTTGGGTTTTGAAAGTTGAGCTTGTTTGAGTGGTTTTTGAAAAAGTGGGATCTTCCCATATGATAAAGATTCAATTTTGAATTGTCATTTAAACTATGCATTTGAAAGTTTCTGGATGATCACAAAGTGGGCCTTGATACCTTGTTATGAGTACATTCAAGGGGTGCAAAGATCCAGAAAAGTTTCTGTTAGTTTCTGAAAGTTTGAGACAGCCAAAGTCGGCATGGGAGTTAAATTGGTCAAAGTGACCATTCCTTTATTTTATTTGTTTTGTTTTATTTGTCATTGGGAAAAGTGTGGGAAATGTTTTAGTTGATGTTTATTTCACCTAAGAAACATTTTACAAGCAAGGAAACATACAAACAAGGTGGTTCAAAAGAATTTCAAATTCAATGCATACTCATATGCATGCTTTCATAATTTTATTTACAAAAGTTTTTGTTAACCCTAATTTTGATGATTAGAGTTTGATGATTTAAGTTTAGTAGTTTTGGGATGTTACATCCACCTTGGGAATAAGAGTGATGAAAGAAGAGTTGATGCTCTCAAGGGAAATTTTCTCATGATAAAAGTCTTGGATCAACTGAATAATGTCTGTTCCAATAATGGACCAACAAGATTTGATAAATTCATTGTTGAAGCCATCAGGTCCTGGGGATTTCTCATTTGGCGGTTCCTTAATGACATCTTCAATTTCCTTTCCTGTGAAAGGTACTTCCAGGGCTGCAGCAAAATCAGGTTCCATGTAATCATTGTATAGTTCTGATAAGTTAGAGTGCATTGTTAGTTTATCAGAGGTGCCCATTCTACTTTTAAAATCATTACATAGAATATTATCCTTCCCATCATGGTCATGAATGTCAGCGGAATTCTCATTTTTCAGCATGGAAATGTAATTATTCCTGTAGCTAGTTGTTGCTTTTGCATGAAAATATTTTGTGTTTTCATCACCAACTTTCACCCACTTGATTTTCCCTCTTTTCTTCCAATATGCTCTCTTGTATCAGATGAGTCTTAAGAATGTCTCTTAGGTTCCATTCAAAGATACTTAGGGTCCTGAATTCTTCCATTATATCCAACAAATCAATGGTTTCATTTACCTTTGCAATCAAGTGTTTAAGGCATGGAAGAGATTTTTCCCAAAGTTTGAGTCCTCTTCTAACATTCTTGAGCTTGGCATTTATATTTTTTGCACTGTCTGAATGTCCCACAGGGATATCCCAAGCATTTTGCATAATCTGTTTGAAATCACTATGTTGAAGCCAGTAGTTTTCATATCTAAACACCTGAGCTTTAGGGATTCTAGTACCAATTGAGATTACAAAAGGTGTATGGTCAGAAGTGGGCTTTGAGAGGGGATATACAAAGGATGATGGGTAAGATATTGTCCAGGAGGGTGAGGAGAAAAACCAATCCAATCTCTCCAGGAGAGGATCCTTCTACATGTTACTCCAGGAGTATTTTCTACCTTTTAAAGTGAGTTCCACAAGACCAATATTACTGATGGAATCATTAAATAGAAACATGTTATTAACATCACCATCCACTTTATTCCTATCAGAAGGTTTCCTGATAAAGTTGAAAGCACCAATGACCAACCAGTCTAAGTCATCAGGCATATCAATGTTGGAGAACCAGTCAATGAACAGGGCCTTTTTTTCAGGTTTACAAGGGTCATAAATATTAGTTAAAATCCATGAATCATTTGAAAGCTTAGAAGTACACTTGATAGAAATAGAGAATTCATTTTGAAAATCCATCTCTCCATCAAAAATATTTCCATTCCAAATAATAATTTCACCCCCAGATGCACCTACTGAAGGTAGAAAGGCAAACTTGTCCAAATAGTTCTTTTTCTATCCAAGGAAACCAGAGTTGATATAGAGCTGATACGCCCAATTTATGGATTTTTCATCTTTATGCATGTTGGATGATTCTTGGAGGATGGACTGCAGGAGTTTGGATTCTGATGGAAAAGAAGGCCCCTTCGCCTATATCTTCCCTACCTCTAGGGGGCAAAAAACACCGAGAGATAAAGATCTCTCCGGTAGACAGATTTCTGCTAGAGGAATTCCTTCCCGGAGAGGGGAGATCGTCGCCATCAACACCGTCATCAAGCTAGGATTCATCGGGATCATCATCATCATCCACACCATCATCTCCACCAGCACCATCATCACCACTCCGTTCCGCTGTAACAGTTGTGTTGGATATTGCTTTAGTTCATTAGGGGAAACTTTCCCGGTGTTGATTACTATTGTAGTTGATGCTTGTGAGTGGAACCATTGGATTATTGTTTATGTTCAGATTTTTATCCATTATCATATCATCGTTGATCTTGATCCATATGATGTCTTGTGAGTAGTTTTTTTAGTTCTTGAGGATATGGGAGAAGTCATGTTGTTAGTAGTGAATCTGTGATGAGTTATTATTCAATGGTTTAGTATTTAAGTTGTGGTGCTATTCTTCTAGTGGTGTAATTTGAACGTCGACTACATGACACTTCACCATTTATGGGCCTAGAGGGATGCATTGTGTATTTGGCTACTAATTGTGGGGTTGCCGGAGTGACAGAAACCTGAACCCCCATTAGGACACCTTTGCACAAGGGAGCGTAGGATCTCAGAGTTTAAGGCTGTGGTTAGATTTATATCTTAATTACTTTCATGTAGTTATGGATGTTGCAGGGGGTTTAATCACAAGTATGTATTAGTCCAAGTACGGTCGGTACATTAGCACGGGTTCACCCGCACAACAATTACAATACCAGATAAGAGTACTCAGTTATTTGAAGCGAAAGCACTTGACAGAATTCCCATGTGTCCTCGAGAACGTTTGGTCCTTATAAGTATTTCCACCGGCTTGTCCTTTGCTAAGAAAGGATTGGGCCACTTGCTTCGTTTGTTCGTTGCCTTCGTTACTTGCTCTTTGTTTTGTTGCCTTGTCAAAAAACCACTAAAAATCTGTTTGCTAAGTATTCACAGGGATTTCCTGCTCCATACCACTGTTCAGAACTTTTTGCTCCTCGTTGGGATCGACACTCCTATTTTATCGAAAGTACTATGATACACCCCCTATACTTGTGGGTTATCAAGAGCATTTTATGTATATCAAAGCATGATATAACATCCAAAATGGGGAATAATAGTGAGGCCAAATCATGCAAATTATAACAGGGCAATCAAAAGGAAAGTAGTTCCACAATCCAACATTCCAACACCACAAGTTGTGATAACAAACAAAAACATTCCATTGGACAACAGATTCAAGGGAATCAACCCAATAACTTGGTTTTTCTAACATTGGGAACTCATTTATTCATCTTCTTTTTTGCCTGCTGCCCACAGGGCCCAGCAGCCTCTTTCTTCTTTCTATCTCCCTAACTGGAACTAGCAGCAGTCCCAGCATTCCTCTTGATTGCACAAGGTGTACTAATTGCTTTGTCTGCAATCTTGCCATTCTTCTGTAGCTTTGAGTCCAGATTCTCCTCAGCCACCTTACAAAAATTAACAGCCAGATTTTTAACCACCTTAGTGTTCAGACTTGGAGGATCAGCATTACAGGATAGACAATTAATGTCAGAACAATTGGCATGACTTCTAAAAACTTCTTCTCACCTCAGTTTCAACAATGGGTCCTACTCCTCTCCTTTTCTTTGAAGGGGCAGAGGGAGTTGTCTCCAAGGAACCAAGGTCAAGTGAATCCTGAATGCAAGGTGGAATCTGAGAGACACATTCATCAGGAACTAGAAAGGAAATTGTGGATTAATTTGCAATAGGTTCCTTATTAATTTACCAAAGAGGTGAAGTGAGAAAATTCTTTGCCCAATTAAATTTCTCAAGAGTGACAAGCATAAGAGTAATGAAATTAAACTAACTTACAGGAATCTCAAATTTTGCTAGATTCTATGAAGAAGGTTGACTTTGAATATGAGGTGCAAAGAATCTATCCCAAAACTCCAGAACCTACTAAGAGAACCTATGTTTGACAGCCACAAGGTCAGTAGTGGCCATAAAATGAGTGTAGGACATTCCAATCTGCAAGAGTGCCTCATTTGGGTAAAGAAGGTTGGCATCTTCCATCAGATAGTCACCATCAACATCAGCAACATCCGCACTATCATGGATAGAATCATGTTCATCACTTCAGAGTAAGCCTATAGAATGTTCAGCAGTCCATCACCAATCCCAACATCTTGGAGCTGAACCCTATATTGAAGGGGAACCTCTTGGTTAGCAATGATAGCTTGGTTAAACTCCTGTTCACAAGAATTTTCAGGTTGAATAAACTCAGGATCAACAGCCTGTTCAGGAGAGGAGTTGGTGATCCCACTGTGGGTGACATGAGGAGGGGAATATAGATTGTCTAAATGCAGCTCTTCTCCATCTTCCTGAATAGGGATAGCAGGTATATTCTGAGCAACATTTTCTACTACCTAGTGGTCCCGTCCACCAGCATTGTCATTCTATGGAGGAGGAGGGGGTGGTGGAGGGACAAAGGCAGCAGCCTCAACAGGGACTGGGTGTGGGTCCACCCCATCATCAGGAGCAGGATCCTCATCAGGTGGCCCCCCTCCAAGCAGATTATTAAATATAATCTCGACTGAAAAAGTCCATGATTCAGTTTCCTCACTATCACCAAGTGTCATTCTGACACTCTCGGGAATGTCAGCCAAATCAGTAACCCTCACCTTAGCAAGGATCTTTCCTTTATGTTCAGGGTCTCTCTCCCACAAAAGCATCTTACCAATGACATTGAAAATAGCATTAAGGTCCCCAGTGTTCATATGATCCAAGGGTGGGCCAACAAGCATAACCCTGCATTCATTGTTAAATTGAACTCTACACCAGTTAGCCCCTTCATTGTGCTTAACAAATGAAAGATGCACATCTTGGAAAGCAATAGGTCTCTCCCTAATTAGCATGTCCATGTCACTCACATGGGTGAACTGAACATGCCTCACCAAAAGGGCATTTCTGGATTTCACCAAAACTCACCCTGGCCTCATTGTGGAGAAAATTTAGAAGGACATCACGAATATTTGGAAAAGGTATAGGACCAGGAGGTAGAGGATCAATGGAAGCAATTGCATACTGTTAATGCAGTCATTGACGTCGAGGAACCACCACCCTCCGGAGCCCCACCCTTCCTTCTACCTGCATAACCTCAAAGCCCCGGGGCAGAAAAGGTGCAGGGTCGATGGGGATGTTCGCCATTGATCCGCTGACCGCCGTCGACGAAGCCTGGTTAGGGGGAGGAATAGTTGGGGTTTGTAGGGGTGTGGGAGTTGAGGAGATGGGGTTTGCAGGAACAGTTGGAGCAGAGGATGTGCGAGCAGAAACGAAGAATTCGTTTAGACAGGAGAAGACCTAGGGTTGATTACTCCCAGTGGGCAAGGCCTTAAACCAATTAAGGTAAGAATAATTGGGACAATCCCTTTTTTGGAAAGAGGGGAAGCGCATAAACAGAAGGATACTAGGAAGAGTAAATAGCTCCGAATTCGCACGCGTGGGAGGCCCGGACATCAAGCGCTCCTGCCTTGATTCATCGCATCAACCAAAGACCAAGAAATATTTGCCTCATAATCACCAGTAACCGCCGAATTAATTTGTCGGCAATTGTAAGGAGAGGATTCCGACGAATTCAAGGGAAATTTTAGACGGTCAAAGACCGATTTAATGCCCAAACGGCTAGCACTTGAAGTCCGGTCAAATTTTTTTGGAGATTTTTTTGTATGAAACAGTTTTCCATTCTAGGTCCTCTTCACGATAAAATTTTCGTTCCTACGCTTGCCAGTTAGGCCCACCTTCACCCCACAAATTTATGAACATGACAAAATATTCATTTGAAAATTTTGAAATATTGTAAATTTCAAACCCAACAGCTCCGGAATCAACTGCAAGCATGAATGTTCTGTATTGAAGAAGTCTAACTTGAAAGAGAGAAGCAGATCCTCCAAAGCAAGCTTGAAGTGCAATTCCCATAGTATGAACATAAAGTTTTAAATTTCTTCTGCCAAAAGAGCAAACCATGAAAAAAGGTCTTATACGAAATCCAGGGCGAAAATTAATTAAAAGATCAAATTTAGATCGAATATAATTGGCAAACTTCTTTCCCACATTGAAATCCAAGGAAATTGCACAAGCTGAAATAGAACCCTCCTACTCTTTTTTGATAGAACAAGGTTCAAGAATCTCTTTGATGGGTTCAATATTGTCAACATCAGGCTTCATCTTGTCAACAATCTTGGCAATCTTAGAACAATTCGAAGAAATTTTCACAATGTCAGCAACCTTGTCAACAATTTGAGCACAAACTCTAACTTTTAGAACTGGCATTTCCAGCTCTACTCCGTCCACAATTTTTTCATCCTGAAGCAGGTATCTAGCATCTATAACCACCTCCTTTTGATTGAGAAGAACCAATCTTTTGGACGAGAATTCAAAATTAGAAACCCAGGAAAATGCTTATCATGAGAAAAACAATGGGCATGCCATTTCAGAGAGAAGTCCTCGTCGAATCCATCAGGAGAAGGAGATCTACCAAAAAATCCATCCAGAGAGATCAAAACAGCATTTGACCCAGCAAGGTGAGAGGGGAACCTCACAATAGATCCAACCAAGATTTTCTCCCCATTTTCAAGAACCTTTCCATCCAAAGGTAAACCTTTGGCATTGAGAAGAACCAGCCAAGCATCCAAAGAGAGAATCAGAGAGCCTTCAACAAACATACCACCAGAACTAGCACCTGTGTATGAAACCTTCCAACTGCTAGCCGGAGAATACATGGAGGGGACAAGGGGGTGGGCACCGTCGCCAGAGTGGCGCTGGCAAATGTTGGAGGAAACTCGCCTCATATCCACCACATGCCTTGGAAATCGTGTGGGTTGGAAGCTCGACCGAGTGGAGGATTTTTATTTTGAATGGGATCTCCACCCACATGAATGTGGAAGAGGTGGGGGCATCCACCATGGCTCCAACCGCCATGCCCTTTGGGCTTCCCCCCTCTACCTATAAAAGGCCCCCTCTCCTCCTCTCATCTCACACTTCCTCATGAAGGATCTCTCCCCCCCCCTTTAGAATTTCCCCATGGTCTCGGATCAGCGAGATACATGTTCCTGCTGGCTTTTTTGGAAGGATTTATTGCTTCCGCTGCTTCATTGGAGCGAGGGTGTAGAGGTTGTCGAGATACCCGAACGTGTGTGCAATCATGGTGCACCACTGCTTTGTGGTGCTGGACTTGATGGTGCTGGACTTGATGGTGCTGGACCTACTGGACTAGCTACACTTCTTCTCGATCTTGAGATCGGCAAGCGTTCGACTATATCATCCACGATTACAACCTCGTTAAAGCTTTTTGGTCTTTGAGGGTATGTATTCAATGGATATACATCCACCCGTTGCTTGTATCTAGATAGATGGATCTTGGTGCATATAGTTCCCATCGTAGGAAATTTTTTGTTTTCTATGCTGCAAACCCAACGAAATTTACATCGAGGTCCATACATCTCGCATGAAGCACCATAAAATTAAGCAAGGAAAATAGTTGGGTCGGCTCCTTCTCGAGAGAGCATCTCATCGAGCATACTCTTCATACTACTTCCCTTTCCATTATTTTCAAAATATGGACAAATTTGGCAGCATGCAACAATTCTTGGATATGGCATCATCATAGACATAAAGTGTGATGTACATATGGCCATGACATTAGTTGTTGGGCTTGAAATCCAAAATGTCCATACTCGTTGACAACTAAGCTTAAATTAGTTTAGATTTTACTACTTATTTTGAGGTTAAAATTTTACACTAGCAGTGGCAGTACATTTTACACCAAGGACCTAAAGAGGAAAATTACATCGAGGTCCATACATTTAGCACAAAGGGCCCTAAAATTGAAAATTACATCAAGGTCCATACATATAGCATGAAGCACCATAAAATTAAGCAAGGAAAACAATCGGGTCAGCTCCTTCTCGAGAAATAACCTCATCGAGCCATACTCTTCATACTACTTCGTCTTCGATTGTTTTCAAAATATGGCTACATTTAGGGGCATGCAAATTCTTGAATATGGGATCATCATCGACATAGAGTATGATGTACATATGTCCATGATCTTGGTCGTTCAACTTGAAATCCAAAAATTTCCATACTCGTTGACAACTAAGCTTAAATTTGTTTAGATTTTTACCAATTAATTTTTGGTTAAAATTTTACACGGGCGATGGGAGTACATTTTACACAAAGGAACTAAAAAGGAAAAACTGCATTGAGGTCCATACATTACCACAAAGGGCCCTAAAAAGGGAAATTGCATCGAGATCCATACATCCACAATGAAGCACCATAAAATTAAGCAAGGAAAATAGTCAGGTTGGCTTATTCTCGAGAAAGCACCTCATCGATCCATACTCTTCATACTACTTCACCTTCGATTGTTTTCAAAATATGGCCAAATTTGGTGACATGCAAATTATTGGATATGGGATCGTCATTGACATAATGTATGATGTACATATGGCCATGACCTTGGTCATTCGACTCGAAATCCAAAAATGTTCATCTCATTGACAACTAAGCTTAAATTCATTTAGATTTTACCACTTACTTTTAGGTTAAAAAATATCTCAAACGGTAGGAGTATATTTTACATCAAGGACCTAAAAAAGGTAAAATTACATCAAACTCCATACATTTACCACAAAGGTCCCTAAAATAGGAAAAATTACATCGAGGTCCATACATCTAGCATGAAGCACCATAAAATTAAGCAAGGAAAATAGTCAAGTCGGCTCCTTCTCGAGAAAGCACCTCATCGATACATACTCTTCATACTACTTTCTCTTTGATTGTTTTCAAAATATGAAAAAAATTGCGGCATGCAAATTCTTGGATATGGGATTATCATCGACATAAAGTATGATATACGTATGTCCATGACCTTGGTCATTCGGCTTGAAATCCAAAAATGTCCATACTCGTTGACAACTAAGCTTAAATTCGTTTAGATTTTACCACTTACTTTTAGGTTAAAAATCTACATGGATGGTGGGAGTATATTTTATACCAAGGACCTAAAAAAGGAAAATGACATCAAGGTCCATACATTTAGCACAAAGGGCCCTAAAAAGGAAAATTATATCGAGGTTCATACACATAGCATGAAGCACCATTAAATTAAGCATGGAAAACAACCGGGACGACTCCTTGAGAAAGAACCTCATTGAGCCAGACTCTTCATACTACTTCATCTTCAATTGTTTTCAAAATATGGCCAAATCTGGCGGCATGCAAATTCTTGGATATGGGATCATCATCGACATAAAGTATGATGTACATATGGCCACGACCTTGGTCATTCGGCTTGAAATCCAAAAATGTCATTAGTCGTTGACAACTAAGATTAAATTCATTTAGGTTTTACCACTTAGTTACTTTTAGTTAAAATTTTACATGGGCAATGGGTGTACATTTTACACCAAGGAAATAAAAAGGGAAAATTGCATCGATGTCCATACATTTAGCACAAAGGGCCCTTAAAAAGGGGAATTACATCGAGGTCCATATACATCTAGCACGAATCACCATAAAATTAAGCAAGGAAAACAGACGGGTCGGCTCCTCCTCGAGAATGCACCTCATCGATCCATACTCTTCATAATACTTCCTCTTTGATTGTTTTCAAAATATGGACAAATTTGGCGACATGCAAATTCTTGGAAATGGGACCGTCATCAACATAAAGTATGATGTACATATGGTCATGACCTTGGTCATTCGGCTCGAAATCCAAAACTGTTCATACTCGTTGACAACTAAGATTAAATTTGTTTAGATTTTACCACTTACTTTTAGGTTAAAATTTTACACGGGCGGTGGAAGTACATTTTACATCAAGGACCTAAAAAAGGGAAAATTGAATATTTCTAAAATCCCATTGGTTTTTGGTACATTGATTGCCTGGTGGGTATCGTCAAAAGATAGTCGTAGAACTTTAAGAGAAATCTACCACTTACTCGTAGTTCAAATGTTACATAATAATGACAAATCGGCTTAAATTATTTGGGAAGGAGGGGGTACTACTTGCTTCGCAAAAAAGAGCAGTCCTCACTTTCGAACCAGCTTGCTGCGGGTGTGCTTTGTGCTTCCTCTTCATGTCAAAGGGAACGAATGGAGGTGGAGAAGTTGGGACTAGGAAGGCTGGCTAGATCATAATATGGTCCCCCGCAAAAAAGTAACATAAATTGTGTGCATCCAATGTGATGGGACGTAGAAGGATCAACCCATCCCTTGTCCACCACTTATTAGGTAGGCGTAGTACTAGTACTGTGAATGGCAATATTCTGAATATCCTTCCCCCTGAAAGTTACTACTACTCATTATACCTAGGACCTTGTTTCAGAAACTCATCGCAGCTTTGCTCTCACATCGCACCGCCTTCAAATACTCCTCTTCACCCGGTGCTCTATGCTCTCAGTCCCTTCTCCCTCCTAGTTTTTTTTAAAACAAGGGAAACTCCTAGAGGCAATATTGTTTATCATGACAAGATTTTACCACCACTTACTTTAAGGTTAAAATTGTACACGAGAAGTGGGAGTACATTTTACATCAAGGATCTAAAAAAAGAGAAAATTACATCGAATACCATACATTAAGCACAAAGGCCCTAAAATAATTAAGCAAGGAAAGCAATCGGGTTTGGCTCCTCGAGAGAGCAGCTAATCGATCCATACTCTTCATAATACTTCCACTTTAATCATTTTCAAAATATGGCCAGATTTGACAACTAAACTTAAATTCGTTTAAATTTTACCACTTAATTTTAGGTTCAAATTTACACGAACGATGTGAGTACATTTTACACTAAGGACCTAAAAAATGGAAAATTACATCAAGGTCCATACATCTCACATGAAGCACCATAAAATTAAGCAAGGAAAATAGTCAAGTCGCCTCCTTCTCGAGAGAGCTGCTCATCGAACCATACTGTTCATACTACTTCCCTTTCGATTGTTTTCAATATATGTCCAAATTTGGCGGCTTGCATATTCTTGGATATGGGATCATCATCGACATAAAGTATGATGTACATATGAAAATAACCTTGGTCGTTCGTCTTGAAATCCAAAAATGTTCATACTCCTTGACAACTAAGCTTAAATTCGTTTAGATTTTACCACTTACTTTTAGGTTAAAATTTTACACGGGCAGCGGGGGTACATTTTACACCAAGGACCTTGGCGAGGGTTCGACTCGTCAATGCCCATTGTTATGTGCTTGGGTTTTGGAGAAGATGGGGATGCTGTAAGTCACGAGACGGTTAACAGACACGCAGCAAGGGGACACGAGGTTTATCCAGGTTCAGGCCCCCGGAGGGAAAACCCTACTCCTTCTTGTCTGTTCTTGATTATGGTGAAACCGAAAGTTACAAGGGTGCACAGATGCGATCTGGTGTGAGGTGTGTGTATGAGTTAGTCAGATCCTCCTCGTTTTGCCCTCCTGGCCTTTATATAGATAGGCCAGGTCCTGGGGGTAGGTCGAGTCGGTTACAAGTTAGGGTTTCACCCTAGAATAATCTATCTATAGCCTGGTCGTGTCCTCCAAGGAGTCAAACTTCTATTGGGCTTGGGCCACCTGGAATATTCTTGGATAGCAAGTATTCACGTGGTCCTTCCCTGGGCTGGACTGGGTATACCAATGTGAGGCACCCGTAGGGTATATCCATGTCAGTAGCCCCCGAGTGTTCAGTCGAATCATAGATTCGGCTAGAGACTCTATAATCTTTCGAGTGCTTCTAATTCGAGTCTATCTTTCGAATAAATATGTTAGTTCATTGGTATTGTTAATATGTGTGCCTGACTCACCCGACGGATCAGGGTCAGTTAACTGTCATTGGACAAAACAACACAATCTTCTTCCGACCCGAGTCCCGGGACTTGAATCCGGAATAATGCTAGTGTAATTCAACTCAGGCCGTTGAGGGATTACATGAATCAAACTCCGGTGATTTAAGTTAGGTACTCAACGGGTCCGTCAGGATTTTTCATCGTGCCTATTGACACGGTATGTTACTGGCAGAGTGCAGTCAGGTGCGTTACCAGGCCATCATAAGATATCTGAAGGACTTATCTTTGCGTCACAGACATAGCATCTAAAATTTTATCACCGTGGAGGTGTTTCGGGTGACCAAGGAGACTATTTCTCACTTAGGGTTAATTTGGCAAAAGTTGCCAAAAAGATTTTTATCATACCTGACCTGAAGGATCTCATTTGAATATTTCATAGGGTGTGCAACTAGAGCTCCCTATGGGAGTAGCCCCCGAGTGTCTATTCAAGTTGTAGACTCGAGCAGAGACTTTAGTTCTGCGGATGTCTTCCATGCTAATGTTTTTTTGAATGCGCGACCAGCGCTCCCGATGGGAGTAGCCCCCGAGTCCGTAGTGGAGTTGCAGACTCGACGTAGGACTCAAATATTTCTTTGAGCCATTTTACCATTTTAATTTTTTAGGTGCGTGGCCAGCGCTCCTAATAGGAGTAGCCCCCGAGTAGTTGGTTGAGTCGTGGACTCGAGTAAGTACTTTTTGCTCAGTCAAAAGTTTTGACTCGTTGCTGGCTTTGCGTTGATGACGTCATTGCTGATGCTTTGTGTGCTCACCGTCTATGGCAACAGAGACGATGTGATGGGACGATCGAGGGTCCCACCTTCTTACGTGAATTTGACTAGTCACGTGTAACGTGAAAATAATGGCGCCTCCTCGATTTCTGTGCATAGTGGGCAGCGTGTTTGCGACGGTTTGTGCGGCTATTGACACGTGTACAGTGAGATGCGAGGCACGCGTTAGGGCTTATGCATCAACGACCCCGCTTTGTCATCCTCGTCCTTTTATGCTGTGGGAAAAACAGAGGCAGTTTTACCCCTTCGCCATTTGCGTTCATCTTTCACCATTGCTGCCATTTCCAAAGCTCGTGCTTGTGCTACGCATTGGACATCCTTTGTGTGTTCCCTTCGTCTTTTCTCTGCTCACATCGTCACGCTCTCCGCACCACCAAGATGGGCGAGCCGAAGAAGAGCTCCTTGATGGTGCCCAATACTTGTCGTGGAACGCTTCGTTGGAAACCCCAAGAGCAAGGTATGAAGCAGCACAGCAGCAAGTTTCCCTCGGTAAGAAACCGAGGTTATCGAACCAGTAGGAGGAAGGAAACATCACACAGGTGTTGCTGGAAATGTGGACACCTGCACAACACAAACTCAAGACTTTGCCCAACGAATCAGTGAGGTTGTCAAGCTCATCGGTTTGCTGTAACAAAGGATTAAACGTATGGTGTGGAAGGTAATGGTTTGTAGCAAGTAAACAAGTAACAGTGTAAGATATATCAATGGTAAAGATTGGAACGGGGTCCATAGTTCACTAGAGGTGCTCTCCTTAGATAAACAACATGTCATGAAGGATAAACAAATTACAGCGGGGCAATTGACAGGAACTGAGCAAGGCATAACAATGCAATTACTAGCTAGAAAGATCCTATGAAGTTGATTGGGCAATACAACAATATACATATACCGTAATCCAACTGCATCTATGACTAGAAGTCCACCTTCAGGTTATCATCCGAACCCCCTCCAGTATTAAGTTGCAAGCAACAGACAACTGCTTTAAGCAAAGTGTGTAAGGTAAACATTCCACATGTTCCATGAACACGAGACCGTTGTTTTCTCCCTAGTAGCAACAGAACATCTACAACCGAAGAGATTTATGTCACTTCCCTTGGAAACTAGAGGCATGAACCCACTATCGAGCATAAATACTCCCTCTTGGAGTCACTAGCAACTACTTGGCCAAGATAACCACTAGCAACGGAGAGCATCCAAGATCACGAACAGCACAGACATGATAGAATCATAAAGAGAAAACCATTAATCAAACCAACATAATAATCTCAATATCCATCGGATCCCCGCAAACACAACATGCATGATTACAAATAGATTAGATCTTGATCATGAACGGAGCTCACAAGATCTATACATGAAAGCACAAAGGAGGAGATACAACCATCTAGCTACTACATGGACCCATAGTCCAAGGTGGAACTACTCACGAATCATACCGGAGAGAAGGCCTCTGGGATGATCTCCCCTCCGGCAGGATGTCGGGAAGAGCTTCAGATCCCCCCGATCTAGGGACGATGGTGGCGGCGGCTACAGACGGTTTCGTGGATTTCTGATTGGGTCCCGAGAGTTTCTGCATCGGGGGCTTCTTATAGGTGAAGGGGCGAGTCCGGGAGGTGACCAGGGTCGCCAAACCCTAGCCAGGCACGGGGCTAGGCCCACCCACGCCTAGGGTGGGTCTGGCCCCCCTGGCTGGCCTTCTGGGCTCCCCTCTGGACTTCTTGTTCCCTACGGAAAGTTATTGACTTTGTCCTTCGTCCCGTACAATTCCGAGAATATTTCTTTACTAACTTTTCTGAAACCAAAAACAGCAGAAAACAGGCATATGGCACTGCTGCAACTTGTTAATAGGTTAGTACCAGAAAACATGTAAAAAGCACCTCAAAGTGTAGACAAGTAAAGCAAAGTAGATACTAAACAAGCATGGAGCATCAAAAATTATAGATACGTTTCCAACGTATCACTCCTCCGCTGCAGTGGGCTCGAGCACCGCCGGCGCTGCCAAGAAGGTCGCCGCTCCAAGACGCACTACTAATGGTGGATGGAGGCGCATTGAGATGAGGGAGGTGAACGCAATCTTCTCAAGTCCGGCCTGATATCCAAGAACAAGGGTGACGCCATCCTTCCTGATCAGGAGGTAATCCCGCGCCCACCTGAAGGGTTTTGGGTTATGTTCTATGTGTTTATTGTTCGTGGTCTTTCGTTGCCCTCCCACGAATTTCTTTGTGGGCTTCTTTTTCTCTATGGGCTTCAACTTCATCATTTGTCGCCCAATTCTCTTCTCCACATCGCCTGCTTTATCCCTCTTTGCGAGTGATGGCTCGGTATCGAGCCTCACTTCGGCCTCTTCCAGAGAATTTACTCTATGAAGAGGCAATCTGGCACCGATGCTGTCTATCCACTGGGTGGGTGCGGGATTTCCATCCTCCCCACTGTCTAGTTCTTATCCTTCTATCTTTGCGAGTCCGTCCAGAAGTGGCGGATGAAGTGGTTCTACATCACTATTAGGAAAATGACTATAGGTAATCCGCACATCCGTGGCTCACGTGGTTGAAGTGCCCCACGGGTAAAATAGGCATGGCGCACTGCCCACAGGTTCCCTACAGCTAATTGTCGTAAGTGTGGTGCACATGGGGGTGGTGCACCACGGCTATGTGTGGGCTAGGGCACAGGTGGCCGCAACAGACATACCCGTAGCGCACTAGGTCAAGGTGCGCTACGGATATGAAACTTATCCGTAGCGCACCATGACCTAGTGCGCTACGGGCATAGGGCACTAGGGCAGAGTGCCCTACGACTAAGTGGCCTGCACCAACTCCACACCTCCCCCGTGGATCGCCTTTTTATGCTTTGCAAAAATAAAAGAAAATGATAAAAACTTCAAAAAATAAAATCATTTTATATGTAGGTAGGTAATGTGGTATAGTTTGTACAAAAATTAACAAACAATAATTTCGACTTTTTCTGCAAAAAAAGTCATGCCACGGTAAAATGGCCATAACTTTTGCATACGATGTCAAAAAAAATCCTATAATATATCAAAATGACGAGAACAAGATTTCGTATCCGCTCACAACCACCATAGGTCGTTTAGCGATTATTTACATTTTCAAAATTCGAAAAGAGTAAAAAGTTATGGTCGAAAGACCGTTTTTTTCCTGCAGAAAAAAAAAGAGGGCAACTTACCCATAGCGCACCACCACCTAGTGCACTACGAGTAAGTTGGGCGGGATTAAAAATTTAAATCCCCACCCCGCCCACCTACCCATCTTCTCTTCCCTCCCTCTTCTCCTTTTCATTCTCCTCCCTCCGCCTTTTCCTTCTCTCTTCTCCTTCTCCTTTTCCTTCTCTCTTCTCCTCCTTCCCCTTCTCCTCTCTCTGGCCTCCTCCTCTCCTTGCACTCACGATGGCGATGGCGGCCTTCTCCTCCTCTCCTTGCACTGGTGACGGAAACGACAGCCTTCTCCTCCTCCTTGCTCCGGCATCCTCCTCTCATTGCAGTGACGATGGCGATAGCGACCTTCTCCTCCTCCTTGAAGCCATGACGAGCGACGATGACCTCATTCTCCTTACGGCGAGCTCCTCCCTTCTCTAGCCACACCTCCTTCTCCCTCTCTTCCTTGATGCCGGCAAGGACTAGCACGGTCACGGCCTCCCGCACCTCCCTGTGGTGGTAGGTCGTGGCCATGGCCACCATGCTCCAGCGAGGCGACACGACAGCGGTGATGCGGACCCGATTGCTTTTGCAATTCAAAACGAGGGTGATTTTGCATTTTTTTTGTTTTTGAAAAACACATCTGTGGCGCACCCTGTACCCCTACCCGTGGTGCACCTGGTAGTGCGCTCCGCCTATCCCCATATAACTGTAGCGCACCAGGCAGTGCGCTATGGGTAAGAGATAGTTATAGCGCGAGGATAGTGGCGCACAGCTAGTGCGCCACGGATGCCCTTTTCAGGTGCGCCACAAATGGCTCTTTTCCTAGTAGTGCACCCGTGACGTCAAGCTGGACGGCCAGCTGTACGGGCTTGCTCCTTTCGACTCCACCCAAAGGATCATCCGAAAGCGCTCATGGTCAAACAACATCATGGAGTGTGAATCCGATGAGGTGGAGAAGCTCTATAAGCGGGTGGAGGACCTTCAGCTAATTCTAGGCAAAGAGGTCAACAGTGTTGATATTATTCGCACCTTCCTCAAACGTCGGGTGTAGCTGCTCCAGGCGAGGGTGCATTCGATATTTTTATATGCTGGAGCCAATGACCCGATGAGAGTTTTGTCGGAGGAGATGTCCTCGGCTGTCCTCGACAGGGTACTTCGGCCTCTGCTGAAGCACATGTCCGAAGAAGATCTTCCGGGGAAGTCTCTGACTCCCCCCTTTAATGCCAAGAAAGCAGCCCCTCAGGTGAAACCTGTAATTGCATGTAATGCTTTTCGAGTGCTTATTTTTTTGGTATTTTTGCTTGACTCATTTCGCCTTTTGTCTTCAACTTGCAGGGCTATAAGGTAGCGAGCATGATGCCGCCTCTGTCTGAAATGTTCAAGGCTGCACCAGATGGTGGGGATGCAGAGTCTGAATCCGAGGTCCCCCCTTCTCAGTCACCAACCACTGAAGCCCCCGAGAAGAGCGAAGGTCTATCTCGAAAGTGGTCCCGGAGCGAGAGTTCGGATGGGGCGACGGCGCCAATGCCGAAGGGTCCTTCCTTCCTTGATCATCATGGCGAGGATGAGAGTGCGACCTCCCCCATTGCGGTTGTGCCTGTTCGATCCATGCCTCCTCAGCCGCCAGCTAAGAATAAGAAGAAGAAGAAGAAGAAGAAGAAGAAGAAGAAGTAGAAGAAGAAGAAGAAGAAGAAGGAGAAAACGGAGGCTCTTGTCTTCAACTGATCCGACATCCCCTTGTAAGTTTTTCTGATCTTATCTTCTTTTGCTCTTGATGTGATAAGTATTAGCTTGTTGTTGATTTGGTTCCTCGAATGTCTTAGGAGGCACTCCTCCGAAGAATCCTTCGGGGAGGATCTCGGAGAGATGAATGGGGAGTCAAAAGTTGTTTTGACATTACCGATGATGGTGGCTGACTCCAAGGACGACAACTCGAGCTCCCTATTGCCAAGGTATCGCTCAATTGTTTCTTGGAAGAAGCAAATAAAACATTCGAAGTCTTCGGGTGACCATGTAAGTACTCTATTTTTTCTCATGGGGGAGCCCCCGAGCCCTTTATTCATCATGTGTGTTGCTTCCCTTGCAGCCCTTTGTATGTGACGCCAATCGCCTGGTCCAGCAGCACCTTGCTCTGGAAGGCGATCTTAAGTAGCTCCAAGGTTTGTAAGTTTCTTCTTCTTGATTTCGAGGTCTACTCTTGTGTTCTGACTTCTCTTTATCGCATATTTCAGATGAAAACAATGAAGCTCTCCACAAGCTGAATGTGCTCCATAAGAGTCTCGACCGGGCGGAGACCAAAGTAAAGGATGTTGTAGAGGCCCTCCAGCGTCAATATAAAGAGGTTAAAGACCGTGTGCAGCAGCTCACGGCTGCCGCAGCGTCACGGGAGAAAGCCATGGATGAAAAGCTTATGGCTGCTGCCAAAGCGATATCCGGTAAGCCACCATGTTCCCCTTTAGAGTGTGCTATTCTTCAGGTGCAGCTCCTTTTGTCACATCCTAAGATTTTGTTGTATCTTGCAGATGCTTCTGGTGTTATGTTTGGTCATAGCATCCTGGAGCATGGGGATCCCCTGGCAGATGCCGTTGGGGCGATCGAAGATCGCTGCACCCCTGTGTGGAATCGCTCGACAAAGCCAAGGAGGTCTTAGCCGCTTCTACAAGGATATCAACCCGAAGACATCGACTCTGTCGCAGAAGTTCTAACGGGTGATGCTCCGACAAAGTATAAGCGGGCGCAGAAAGGGGTTGGTTCTACAATGGGGCTGGCGATGGCGGCGGTGTCTGGTGCGCAACTAGATGTTCAGCAGATCACATCCAGGATGCCGACGGCGGCGGATGGCACTGAGGTAGCGTTTTCTTCCTTCGCCTCCCGCTACAAGCACTTTTGGTCCTAAGATATTTGATCTCCTGGCTACCTACTCACTGGAGTAGCAGCGGGCGGCCAGGGCTAGGCATTCTGAGTCCGAATCTGCTTCGGATGCTGCCTCCTAAGTCTTGTAGCTTTCCTAGCTTAGTTTCTTTCTCTTATGCGCATGTAATGCTTTTGGGCTAACCAAATGCTACTCTGCCACATAGTGGCCTTATTGGTGTAAATATAAGTGCATCTTTTGACTGTTGTCGGATGTCGTGATTTTAATGTTCTGTTGCTTATACACCCTTAGGGTCCTTCAAGTGTTGATCCAGTGGTTATGCCTTCTCCTATGTTTGGCGCTCCTCCATCACTGAGTGAGGCGTCGCAGTTTCCATTTATGCGTGATCGCATCCAAATCCTGGAGAAGGACGTTCTCAGCATCCGTGGTAAATCACCTTGAGTCTTTGTACTTTCGACTGTGCCAGGTGTTTATATTGTCTCAGCTGCTACGTTTGTGCAGTTATGAATCTTATTCCAAACAAAGAGAAAGAGCATGTTGCAATTCAGATGAATTGCTTGATGCAACAAGAGTTGGAGGCCGGCGGCTTCTTTTGGATGGACCGTGACCTAGCGATTATTCTGGAAACGGTGCAAGATCGTGTCCACCAAGTGCATCGGGTGCTGAAGCGAGAAAGGTCGTCAATCGTGGCGATCTGGGCCACGATGTTCCCTCTGGACTATGCAACTCTAGCTTCTTCGGCTTTCTTGGTAAATTTTACGATACAAGCCACGTAAAGGAGTTGGTGCGCCATCAGCTGGTGGCGGGTGTGAAGGCAGCCCTATTGCTTGTCCAGTTGCATCGTCGTGATGTCAACCTTGCGGAGATAGCAGCTGGGCCACTTCCTCCTCTGGGTGGTATGGCGTGGGATATGCGTCTGCACTACGCAGCGGTGGCGCAATATGCTAAAGAAATTGTAGATGTGTTTGAGGAGCGGACAAACGTCCTGCTCTAGCATGGTTGAGTCTTGTAAGTAAAAACAAAACAATGTAAAGTATGTACATTGTCGAGTGGGATTTTAATGCCCTTGTAAAGTTGTATGTATTGGTACATAGTGTATTGTTTGATTACAGACTATGCAGGTCCTTTTCGTTAGCCTGACGTGGTCAGCTACTCGGGTTATATGCGTTATTGTCAATTGACAAAGTCGTATGGTGAGGCGCAGCCCCCGAGCGTATTTTAGTGATAATAAATATAACAGAGAAAATTTTGGGCCAAGGAACTTAGCTTTTATTCATCATAATGTAGGAGGTATAGTGTTTGCCTGAGTAGCCTGGCTGAATACCCTTATTAGAAGTAAAAGACAACTAAGGATAGAAGCATCGCAGTTTTGAGATGTTTCAAGGGTTGGAGTATTCGATTCCTGACTCGACCTCCTTTAGGTGGTAGGCGCCACCTGGGATTAGTTCAGTGATGACGTAGGGTCCTTCCCAGGGTTACTAGAGTTTTAGGTGCCCTTCCTGCTTGAGTCGCAGAACAAGGTCTCCTTCAACAAAGGAGCTTACGCGCAGCCGACAGCTATGGTAGTTGCGGAGACTTTGCCGGTAAACCGCTGAGCGAGCCGCGGCGATGTCACGAGCTTCGTCCATTCTATCGATGGTGTCTTCGAGTGTGGCCGACGATTCGGCCTCGCTATAGGCGATGACCCACGGGTCCTTGTAGTGTACCTCAGCAGCCAACATGGCTTCGGCTCCGTGCACCATGAAGAAGGGCGTGTAGCCAGTTGAGCTGTTTGGTGTTGTGCGTGGGCTCCATAGGACGGAGGGTAGCTCGTCTTCCCAGGCTACCGTAAGCCTTTCGAGTGGGTGTAGCAGCCGATTCTTGGTGCCTTTTCCGATGAGACCAGTGGCCTTTTTGACCTACCCGTTGGTCTGCAGATGCGCCGCGAAGGCGTATGTGAGGTTAATCCTGAGGTTTTCGCAAAAGTCTTCGGAACTCCTTCAAGGTGAGGTTCAATCCGTTATCGGTGATGATGATGTGTGGCACTCCGAACCTATATACAATGGAGTGGAAGAATTTGATGGCGGTGGTGCCAGACTAGTTAGTGACGGGCATGACCTCGATCCACTTCGAGAATTTTTCGACTTCCACCAGGAGGAAGACGTGTCCTCCTGGCGAGGACTTTGGTAGTTTGCTGGAGGACGAGATTGGAGTCGCCGTAGATAACAGGAGTGTGGGGTCACACACCTTGGCCATCTTCATGTCATGTATGAGTGCCTCGTATTCGGCCTTGTTGTTGGATGCGCGGAACTTCATCCGAAGGATGTACTTCATCTTGTCTCCTTGAGGGGACGTCAGGATCACGCCGGCTCCTGCTCCAGCCTCGCGCTTGGAGCCGTCGGAGTGCATTGTCCAAGACTGGGACATATCCGGAGTGTTCGTTAGCTGGAGTTCCATCCAATGATAGAAGAACTCCGGGAGCACGTGAGACTTCTTGGCGTTGCGCCTCTCGTAGATGATGTCTCGAGTAGACAGCTCGATGTCCCACAAGGCTACTCGTCCCATGGCCTCGGGGTTGTTCAGGATGTTCGACAGTGGTGCATCATTGATGACCATGATCTGATGCTCCTGGAAGTAGTGGCTCAATCGACGCGCCATCATGAATACGTCGTAGGCGATCTTATGGTAGTAAGGATACCTTTTCTTTGTCGGGGTCAGTAGCTCGCTGAGGTAGTAGACTGGGTGTTGTACCCCATGGGTCTTGCCATCTTCAGGTCGCTCTACCACGAGGGCTATGTGTAGCATCCCAATTGTCTAACAATTGCAATGCTACTAGCCTAGTCTATATATAATGGCTACTTCATATATATAATTGTTGCATCATCATTATATCATGCTCATGTCATCATGCCACCTTGCATTTGAGCATCATATAAAACCCTTTTTGATTTGGTTCTTCTCTCATATGCATTGTTAATTGTATTTGCCTCTTGATATTGTATTTGGTTCTTGATATATTGTTTAATGCCCAAGTTGAGTTGGGGGCATATCTCTTATTAACTCCACCACCTTTCTTTCACCACCTTATAATTCCACCATCCAACTAAATATGAGCTTGGCACTTATTGGTTTTACCTCTAGCTCATGTGGGTTGGGATGGATTCAATTCTTTTCCACTTGCTCTCATCTTGGCATCATGATGTTTTCATATTATTGATATATGAGAGCCACATGGCCACCTTTGCATGCCTTGTGGGTGGAACCCTATTTCTAGCTCCCTTATGTGTTGATTTGGGGTTGTCATCATGTTGGGATATTTTGTGGGCTTATTAACCACCTAGTGGCATATACACACTAGCAAGTCCCATTGTATTTCAAAAAATGGTCATCTCCATCTACTCCACATGGGGCATCCTTTCTTTCTTTTGCTTGGCTTTATTCCACCTTTGGAAATGCAAATGAACAATGCCATGTTTTAATATTATTGTTTTCACAAGAATCAACATGGTATTAAATATTTTGCATGGGCCATGCAAGTGCCACCTTTTCTAGTATTTGGTTTTTATTTGAATCTTGAGTGGAACATCATCTCTCTCTACCCCTATCCTTTCTTATGGCTTGATCTTAGTTGATCTTGCTTAAACCCATATCACCACCTCTCCCTCTTTTTGGTCAAGCTTGGTTTGATCTTGTTCTTACTTGAGCTTGCAAAAAGAGAAAAACCCATCTCACACTCCCTCATCTATCCTAAACCCTACCACCCATTCCTCTAAACACACCCCCCACCTAATCTAAACCCATGCCCTAACCTAGTACCAAACCCTAAGCTACCACCTTCCCCCTCTTCCTCTCCTCTATAGCCCGAGCCTACCACTCCAACCCTAGCTAACTGAGGCTACCCCCCTCTCTCTCTCCCTCTCTGCCTGGTGAGCCCCACACCGAACCACCCTGCCCTTGGCTGCCCTCCCCCACCTCTTTCTTTGGCTACAAGACAAAGAGAAGGAGGGAGAGAAGCAACCCTAGCCCAACCACCACCCCCCCTTCTCACCTTTATCAAAAGAGACCACCCCCATGTGCTCCTCCCTCACCTCACCTAACCACCCAGATCGCATCCAGGAGGCGCCCAGCTCCCCACCCTTCTCCTTCTTCCTCCCTAGGCCATGGCCAGCGCGCCACCCCCCCCCCCCAAAACCCTAGCCTCGGCCTCCCCTCGTCCTCATTGTTCGTGGACGCCAAGACGTCAGAGTACCGGACCCCTCTGCTTCCTCTTCTTCGCCCTGAAGCGCCGGAACCCGCTGGACCTCGCCGGAGAAGCCCCGCCGCCGCCGTGCCCGTGAGCACCAGGACGCCTCCGGCCTGCTGCCTCCTCGCCGATCCACGCCACCCCGAGGCTAGCGCACTGCACGGAGGGTCGGTGAGCCCCTCTTCCCCCTAGACATCGTCTCCCTCCCCCTCTCGCCTTGCTTCGCCGGCGCGCTCCGTCGAGCACCCTCCGTTCACCGATCACAGCAGACAGACAATGCCCAGCTGCTCGCCGTTCAGATTCGCCCTACATGTCGCGTCGTGCCCAGCCTTCTGGCCAGATGGTTGCCACCTGAACGGAAGTTGTAGCCCTACGCTCCTTCGACGTTTTTCGTTTTTGCGGCGTGGCGAGATACGCCGCCGTCTAGTCGCCACCGTCGTCGAAACTCCGGCCGTTCCCCTGTTTTTCTGCAGACAGCGCGCAGCAGCAGACCGGCGACGTCGGCGGCTTTGCGGAAACCCCCCTGCCCTTTTTCCCGCCTAAACCCGCCGTCCTATGAACCCCACCTGTCAGCCTTAGTCCCCATTTGCAAGGAATCCCCCTGGAAAAGTTTGGCCATCACGAACCAGTCCCTCCCCGCGTCCTGGGATCGCCCAAGTGTCAAGCCCGGGCTGGGTCGCGCGCGCGTGTGGTCCCGAGGTCGTCCTGGCCCGCCTGTCAGTCTCAGAGGCTAGGGAGCGCCGCGGTGTTAAAAGCTTTTCACGCGCGTGTGCTGCTGAGTCAGCTCGGGACCCACCTGTCATTGACTCTGGCTAGCACTGGGCCAAGTAACAAAAGTATTGTCTGTTTTCTGTTTTAAAATTCAAATCTTTTCAAATTAATTCAAATCCAAATTAATTTCTGTTTTTAAATAAATTTTAAAATACAAATCCAATTTAAACAATTAATATATGTTTTCAAATCAGAAAAATGTGAGGAATTCAAATATGCCATTCAAAATATATTTTGGACATTTAAAATTCCAAGTTTATTTAAATTACAATAAATGCCCTTTTGCCTTAATTAATTAATAACTTTTGTTTTATAACTCCAAATTTAACAAATAATATGTCTAAAATGATTAGCTCGACGAGACCTTTCTGGTTATGCATTCCATGGTTTGATTTGAAGCATGCATCATATAAATATATTGTGAACAGCAACTTATATGAGTATAAAATGGGCCCAAAACTCAATAAAATGATTTAATCTTGTATCTCACACCTCACCTATGCCATGCTACTTTATTGCCATGCAAATTGTGCATCATTCATCATGGCATGATTGTTTGCTTGATGCATTTATTCGTATGCTTGTGCTCTTTATTTATGTTGGCCCTTGTTTGTTTGGTTCTTCTTCGAATAGACGCTGAGTAGGGGATATATCAAGACAACCAGGAGCACTACCCAGATCCATCCCTTGCTTCAACTGAGCTTCCAGGCAAGCACTACCACATGCTTGCATACATATAGTACCTATTGCCTCTTTCTTATTCTTGCATCATTGAGTCGCGATTGCATTAAATTGAATCCCAAGTATTTCATAGCCTTTACTTTTAAACCCCACTGAAGCTTGTCCCTCCATCCCATGAGCCATTACTACAGGAGTTGTTTGAGCCATGCGAGTCATAGAACAGCATGTGTAGGGTATGTGAGTGTCTGATGGATAATGAGGTACCTAAACAACTTAACCTGAGTAGTAATGGGATAACTAATGAAAGTGGCATCGGTGAGCCATATTTGCTATTTGGTTTTTCAGGCTCACTTGTGTCCTGAGGACCCGAGTACTTGATTCCTGTTCCTTGAATATTCGCGCTATCCACATCCGGGAGGCTTATGAACCCCCCTGAGCCAGAGCTTGATTCATTCTTATTTCTTGGGGCCACAAACTAGTTTGAGGTTTTATTTACTATCCTGTACTTATGCCATGCTTTACTGCTTTAATTTAAATTGTGCAAGGTAATGCACACTTTGCATCTTTTTAGGTCCGTGACCGTTTTACTGTATCGACAAGCCCAGTCACACTTCGGGTTCCCAGTCGTTTCTGACGGCTCCACAAACCTTGAGGCCGTCTCGAGTCAGCTAACTTCGCGGGTAGCTCAATGGGGTGGCCCTGAAATATTTCTGAATCTGTGATCGCTTTGTCGTGATCGCCTCGTTGGGTTTGATTTGGTTTTTCCGAGGCATATCGAGTGTGTGTTGCTATTTGTGCACCCTCAGGTAAAACTTTCAAAGCCGTGTCCGCGGTTATGGACGACTTGGAGCACAGTTTCTCGATCATAGACAAGAATAACTAAAGTACCGCTTTTAATTTGACTAGACTAGGTACCTGACTAGTAAATAGTACAACACTCATGGAATGTTTAATAAAACTGCCAACGGATGGGGGGTTGTTCGTCCGTTTCCTCGTCGGTAAGCGAGGAGGAGGATGGATCTGTGGATATTACCGTTATTACTGTTATAACTGTTGTTCTTAATTCACGGACATCTGTCTATCTCTGGTTAGGTGGATGGTTAGCGAGTATCTATAGAGTTGCTAGGGTTTATCTTTTGCTGCAATTGCGTCACCCCAGGTTGTGTCCCCTTTAGAGGCATAAAGACTTGCTGAGTACCCCTAGGGTCTCACACGATAAATTATTGGTTCAGATGAACAGGTACACTCGCAAGATGGATACTGGGTGGAAGATACGGACAATGTGGGCAACGATCATTCGGTGTAGAGTTTCCGGGAACGGGGATCCGTGAGATCTGTGGGCGGGATGTGCTTATTTATGGGGCATCTTATGCCGATTTGCTTCTTATCCGTACTCGGATTTTGTCTTCCGCTTCCGCTTGATACTCTGATGTCTGATGTATGAGGAGATATCCTAAACTATTATATCTATCTAGGATATTTGGATCTTGCCGTATGGCGTTGCTATATTTCATTTCTTTTTAGATGGAATGGCTCTGATGTACTGTTGTATGGTGGCTTGCATACATACTCATTTGTGTATGTAGTTGATCCCTTCGCCTGCCGATTACGCCGCCCGTTCTTGTCCCGATGTGTGGAAATGGTTGGGACGGCCGAAAGGTCTACCTGTGAGTGGCATTTGGGCCCCACCGTACTATTTCAACCATTTCTGCTCATCCAGGCTTGTAACTAGGAGTGTAATTCACCGAGGTAGTTACACTATGCTAACCACCTGGTGCGTGGCCATGATGTATAGCAGCAAGGGCTCCCTCTCCTTTGGTGTTACCAGCATGGGAGATATGCAGAGCAGGCGCTTGAGTTCTTCGAATGCCGCGTCCGCCTTGGCTATCCACTCGAATTTGTTGGATTTGTGTAGCAGCTGATAGAAAGGGAGGGCCTTCTCGCCCATGCGGCTGATGAACCTGCTGAGAGACGCGGTTCGCCCATCCAATTGTTAGACTCCTTTGAGGTTCTTGGGATTCTCCATGGCTAGTATAGCCCTGATTTTCTTCGGGTTGTCCTTGATGCCGTGCTGGGAGATGCAGTACCCTAGTAATTGGTCGGACGGGACACCAAAGGCGCACTTGTCCGGGTTTAACTTGATCTTGTAGCAATCAAGGTTTTCAAATGTCTCGCGGAGATCGTCGATGAGTGTTCTGGCCTCCTTGGTCTTGATTACTATGTCGTCGACGTAGACTTGCGCATTGCGACCAATCTGGCTCTTTAGGCAGGCCTGCATGCATTGTTGATATGTGGCACCCGCATTCTTTAGCCCGAAGGGCATAATGTTGTAGCAGAACACCCCGAACGGCGTGATGAATGTCGTTTTCTCCTAATCTTCGGCCTTCGGCCGAATTTGATTGTAGCCTGAGTAGGAGTCGAGGAACGAGAGTCTCTCGCATCCTCTAGTGGAGTCGATGATTTGATCGATCCGTGGTAGAGGAAAGTGGTCCTTAGGGCAATGTTGGTTAAGCGATGTGAAGTCCACACACATCTGCAGGATGTCCGTGCCCTTCTTAGGGACTAGCATGGGGTTGGCCAGCCACTCGCTTTCCTTTATCTCCCTGATGAAGTTGGCATCGAGCCATCTGTTGACTTTTATACCAATTGCTTTGGCTCTTGGCTCGGATAGTCGATGCATCGACTGCTTAACTGGCTTCGCATCTGGAAACACATTAAGTGCATGCTCGACGAATTCCTTGGGAACTCCTGGCATGTCCGCAGAACACCAGGCGTAAATTTCCGAGCTCTCATAGTGGAATTCAACTAGCGTGCTTTCCTATACAGGACTTAGGTCGTTGACGATCAACACCGTCTTGGAGGCATCTGTCTGGTGGACCTGCACCTTTTTAGTGTTGACTATGGAGTCGAACGACATGCCAAGTGTGTTTTTCCTGGTGACTAGGGGCACCCCGTTGCCTGTGACCTCCTTTAGCCTTGTGATCTCCTACCTCATGTCAAACAATTGGGAGATTCTGTTGAAGTCCCTGTCATAGTTTTCCAACCTAGTGAAGCTTCCTGGGACGATGATGATGCCCCTGGGTCCTGGCATCTTCAGTAGAAGGTATGCGTAAGGCGGTACCGCCAGGAATCTTGTGAATGCTACACGCCTGAGGATGGCGTAGTACTGTGAGGGCCAATCCACCACTTAGAACTCTAGCCTCTCACGCCTGAAGTTGTCGGGCTTGCCAAAGATGACGTTGAGCCATATTTTTCCCAGGGGGTATAAGCCCTTCCTTGGGACGATGTCGTGGAACATCGTGTCTAATGCCTCTAGGCTACATAGTGGGATCCACATAGCTGCGAGTGTGCTGGCGACCATCAGGTTGATGTCGCTGCCGCCATCCATGAAGACGCGGCTCATCTTGAACCCTCCGATCTGGGCCTCGAGCACCAGGGTAGAGTGACCTGGACGAGGTATCTAGCACGGGTGATCCGAATGATCGAACGTGATGCATGACTCTGAGCCACTGAGGTACTCAGTTACGGCCAATGGAGAGGTCACGGCCAAGTTAACTTGGCGGGTGATCTTCTTCTGCACCCTGTTGGTTGGGCATCCCTTCTGGATCATCATAGATCCCAACTGTAGCGGGTATGCGTCTGCCCCATTATTCTATGCCGGCACAGCGCAGGTTGCGTGGGTCCTCCAGGTGGTGATGGTGGAGCCCTGTGGGCTACGCCTCCTGGAGCGGGTGCGAATCCTGGGTTCATCGCTTGGTGTCGAATCTGGGCGAAGCCCTCGTGGAGTTTTTGAAACTCCCTATAGTCCTTGAGCATGTGGCTAGCCTTCCTCTTTCCATCCTATTTGTCAATGTAGAAGTGGATGGTGCAGGGACCCGACATCTTTTCCAATGTGGATAGCTCATCATCGCGGTTGTGGCGCTGCCATGTTTGGGTGGTCCTTCCGCTATCGCGGCACTTGCCACCGTGGTACCCGTTGTTGCGGTTACCATCATCGCGGCGGTCGGCGTAGCCAGCTGCAACCATGTCGACCTCTTCGCGGTCATCATAGACGCGTGATCTCCTCTTTCCACAGTGATCACGCCTATGGCCAAATTCATCTTCGTCATCCGAACGTCCTCAGTTAACAGCATCCTCGTCATCAGCCTAGCGATTGGCAATATCCATCAGGTGATCAATGGTTTTGGGCTTGACACGCCCGAGATCCTCCTTCAATTCGCGGCTCCTGACGTCGTCATTGAAGGCGTCAATTGCCCTCTTTTCTGAGATGTTTGCGGTGGATTTTTTTGATGATGGACCAGTGCAGTATGTATGAGCAGATGGACTCGTTGGACCGCTGGCAGCAGGCCCGTAGCTCTTCGATTGAGGCTGGTCTCTTGCTGGTGCCCTTGAAGTTGCGGATGAAGCTGTATGCCATCTCTTCCCAGCTGCGGATGGAGCCGGAGGGGAGGCTGCTGAGCCATGCCCTAGTTGTGCCAGTCAGCTGCAGCTAAAGGCACCGCATGGCTGTGTTTTTGCTCCCGCCATGGATCTTAACTGACGATAGGTGATCGTCGAGCCAAGTTTTTGGCTCCTGCGCGTCGTCGAATTTTTGGTTGTCCGAAGGGAGCTTGAAGTTCTTCGGCATCCGTGATTGTCGTATGGCCCTGCTGAAGCACCTAGCGCTGCACAGCTCCCCATCATCATCTTTGGTCTCAGTGCGTGATTTACCGATCCTGCACTTGGCGCGTGATTTATCGATCTTGTGCTGTGCGAGCTCGCTACGAGAGTCATAGTTGTTGCTCCTGCGTTGTGGGTTGTGGCGGTGTCATGGCAGGTCATGCTCTTCCTCCTCGGATGAGGGTGTGCTGCTTCGAGTGAACTTTACCACGGCCTTTTTCTTCGTCTCCGCCGGTGTTTCATCGTGGATCGTAGCTCCGACGAGTCCGAGTCCTATGAGCACAGACTTGTGGATCGCTTTTCTTGGGTCCCCCGCCAGCGGTGGGTTGGATGCGAGGTAGGTGGTGGCCTCCATGACCGCATCCTGCAGCGTCTTGGGCATGACGTTGCCATGCGAGTCCATTGTCATGAAGGACATGGCGAGTGCCTTGGTAGCCTTGCGTCTTGCTGCAAGGTCCATGCGCACCAGGCGAGAGCGGTATTTTCCACCATCGTAGCCCTTTGAGGTAGAACTGCCAACAAAGAGCGCAGCTCGCCGCATGCTCGATTCATCGGCCGCTCGCTTACGCTTGTCGAGCTCGGCTTGCTTCTTGACCTGTCGATTGTGGTCCTCGATCAGGAGCCACTGATAGCCCATCAGCATGTCGCGGTGAGCATGGATAGGTAAAGGGTGAGTGCCCGGTACGGTGTTGCGCACCGTCTCCCAGCCTGCATCGTTGAGGTGGATTTTGATGCAGACACGGTTTATGCGCTCAGTGCCTTGAGGCATCCTATTCCAGTAGGGATCTAGCTAGGGTGCCTGTTTCCTCCGTTCTCGGCATGAGGGTAGGGCGAGGGATCTAGTGGCGGATCGGTTCCGTCGTTGATGTTGCTGTTGTGGATGGCAAGTGCGGGGAGAGATTGTTGCTCCCGTAGCTCTCAGATCCAGAACCGTAGGTTCCTTCCTCCTTAGGAGGGTCACAGAGATCGGAGTTGTAGTTGTTGCTGTCATCCGAATCATTCATCAATGACGACGTGTGCGGGGCATCGATTGGTGGGACCCACGAGGTGGCCCTGATTGACGGGAGTGGCACCCGCTCTGGGAGGCGGAGGGTGTCAGCCTTGCCTACTTGGAAGCAGAAGCTTCTGAACAGCATATCGAATCCATCACTTACGGACTCGAAATCTTTGGGGGTGGCCAGCGAGTGGGCGGTGAAGTCGAAAGTGCCGAAGATTATATGATTCTCCATCGCCGAGGAATCATAGATTGATCCAGGTGGAACTGTCACGACTGCACCGATCAGCATCCCCCGTTCCCACAGACAACGCCAATTGACGAGGGTTCGACTCGTCAATGCCCATTGTTATGGACTTGGGTTTTGGAGAAGATGGGGATGCTGGAAGTCGCGAGATGGTTAACAGACATGCATCAAGGGGACACGAGGTTTACCCAGGTTCAGGCCTCCGGAGGGAAAACCCTACTCATGCTTGTCTGTTCTTGATTACGAAGAAACTGGAAGTTATAGGGGTGCGCAGATGTGATCTGGCGTGAGGTGTGTGTATGAGTTGGTCAGATCCTCCTCGCCATGCCCTCCTGGCCTTTATATAGATAGGACAGGTCCCGGGGTTAGGTCGAGTTGGTTACAAGTTAGGGTTTCACCCTTGAATAATCTATCTACATCATGGTCGTGTCCTCCAAGGAGTCGAACTTGTACTAGGCTTGGTCCACCTAGAATCTTCTTAGACAGCAAGTCTTCACGTGGGCCTTCCCTAGGCTGGACCAGGTATACCAATGTGAGTCACCCATAGGGTATATCCATGTCAGACCTAAAAAGGAAAAATTACATCGAAGTCCATACATTTACAACAAAGGTCCCTAAGAAGGGAAAATTACATCAAGGTCAATACATATTCATGAAGCACAATAAAATTAAGTAATGAAAACATTCAGGTTGGCTCCATCTCAAGAAAGCACCTCATCGATCCATACTCGATCTTCATACTACTGTGTCTTCGACCGTTTTCAAAATATGGCCAAATTTGGCGGGATGCAAATTCTTGGATATGGGATCATCGTCAACATAAAGTATGATGTACATATGTCCATGACCTTGGTCGTTCGTCTTGAAATCCAAAAATGTCCATACTCGTTTATAACCAGCTAAAATTTTTTTAGATTTTAATAGTTACTTTTAGGATAAAATTTTACACAAGCGACGGGAGTACATTTTACACGAAGGACCTAAAAAGGGAAAATTAAATCGAGGTCCATACATTTACCACAAAGGGTCCTAAAATGTAAAATTACATCGATGTCCATATACATCTAGCATGAAGCACCATAAAATTAAGAAAGGAAAATAGTCGGGTCGGCTCCTTCTCGATAAAGCACCTCATCAATCCATACTCTTCATACTACTTCCTGTTTGATTGTTTTCAAAATATGGCCAAATTCGGCAGCATGCAAATTTTTGGATATGGGATCATCATCGACATAAAGTATGATTTTCATATGTCCATGACCTTGGTCATTCGGCTTGAAATCCAAAAATGTTCATACTCGTTAACAACTAAGTTTAAATTCATTTACATTATACCACTTACTTTTAGGTTCAAATTTAACATGGACCGGATGAGTACATTTTACTTCAACGACCTAAAAGAACGGGAAATTACATCAAGGTCACATCTAGCATGAAGCACCATAAAATTAAGTAATGAAAATAGACGGGTCAGCTCCTTCTCGAGGAAGTACCTCATCGAGCCATACTCTTCATACTACTTCCTGTTTGATTGTTTTCAAAATATGGCTCAATTTGGCGGCATGCAATTCTTGGATATGGGGTCATTATCAACATAAAGTATGATGTACATATGGCCATGACCTCGGTCGTTCAGCTCGAAATCCAAAAAATGGTCATACTCGTTGACAACTAAGATTAAATTTGTATAGATTTTACCACTTACTTTTAGGTTAAAATTTTACATGGGCAGTGGGAGTAAATTTTACATCAAGGACCTAAAAAGGGAAAATTGCATCGAGGTCCATACATTTAGGACAAAGGGCCCTAAAATTAAGAAAGAACAACATTCGGGTTTGGATCCTTCTCGAGAGAGCACTGGATCGAGTCATACTCTGCATACTATTTCCTGTTCGATTGTTTTCAAAATATGCCCAAATTTGGTGGCATGCAAATTGTAGGATATGGGATCATCATCGACATAAAGTGTGATGTACATATGGCCATGACCTTGGTCGTTCGTCTTGAAATCCAAAAATGATCATACTCGTTCACAACTAAGCTTAAATTTGTTTAGATTTTACAACTGACATTTAGGTTTAAATTTTACACGTATTGGGTGAGTACATTTGTAGAATCCCAATTATCTAACAATTGTAATGCTACTTGCCTATCCTATATATTGCTACTTCCTACATGTCATTAATTGCATCATCATTATATTATGCTCATGTCACCATGCCACCTTGCATTTGAGCATCATATACAACCCATTTCATTTGGTTGTTATCCCATATGCATTATATTGTATTACTTGTATTTACCTCTTGATGAATTGTAGTTGGTTCTTGATATATTGCTTCATGCCCAAATTGAGTTGGGGGCATATCTGTTCTAACTCCACCATCTTTCTTTGTCTCCACCATCTCCACCATTCTATTTATATGTGTGCACATGCTTTTCCTTTTGGTATGGGATGGATCCTCTCTTGTAAACTTTCTTCCATATGTGATCTATATTTTTCTCACTGTTGGGGATATAATTTCTGGGTGTACCCACAGGACTCGCTGACCAGGGTGGGCCACCAACGGGTTAGAGCTTTGCTTCACGGGCGGACCAGTCAGAGAAAGAGGAGGAGCCAGTTCTGGCTACGACAAGGCCCAGAAGAGTTACCGACTTAGGCCTGTAGTATTACTTGTACTCCAAGCTGTATCTAGTTACTGACTCTGTAACGTAGCCAGATAGGTCTCTCGTGTAACCCTATTATCTTGGTGACTATATAAACCGGCCCTATGGGAGCCTTTAGGGCACAACACCACAATCTACTCGCACAGGCAAACTTTTCAGACAGGAAGTTACCCACCTCTCTCCTATACGCGTGGCGCTAATCACGCGTATCAACACATGAATATTGGCGCAGAGGTGAATAAAAGAGAGGAGAAAACCCTTCTCTCATATTTATCTCTCCACTGCTTCATTCATTGTCTCCTTCTCTCATAAAAATCTCTCTCCCCCACCAGTCCTTCTTCTCCAAGAGCAATGGCGTCTGCCTCGGGCTCAGGAGTGGCGGCGGGTTCGTTGGCGGCGGATGAAAAGAAGATGTGGGGCCTCTGGATCCCTAGATCCATGGACGACACCGAACTCCAAGTCCTGGAGGACGAAGGACTCATCGCCGCCGGCGCGTGGTGGAGCGCCTCAAGGCACGTCGTTCCTGCCCCACGCGACGGCGAGCGGGTGCTATTCTGCATGCATATCAACCGCGGCCTCAGCCTGCCACCGTCGGACTTCTTCGTCGAGGTCCTCAATTATTACTGTGTGCAACTCCATAACCTCCCTCCCAACTCTCTGCTCGAGCTTAGTACTCACGTATCTCTGTGCGAGGGGTTTCTTGGCATTAGGCCAAGTCTCACCCTTTTCCGGTACTACTATGGTACCCGGAAGAACTCTATTAGCGCAGTTGTGTGTTACACTACCGGCACCCTTAGCTTAGTACTTAGGAGAAACCAAGTTTATCCTAGGATTAATGCTAGAGAATCCGTCAAACGCTGGGCCGGAACCTTCTTTTATCACAAGGATATTTCGGCTCCTGGAAAGGCGGAAGGTCTTGGAAAGGCGCAGTTGTGTGTTACACTACCGGCACCCTTAGCTTAGTACAAGGATTAATGCAGTATTTGATCAAGGAGAGGGTGCGACGAAAATTTCCGAATGCCTCCTGACTCCGGTAAATATTTCGAATCTACTTTTGCATTTCATCATTCTTTTCTGTTCTTTCTCCGACTCTATTTTCACTGATGCTTTTCGACTTTATCAGCTCGAGAAACTCCCCGAGTCTGATCTAGATCCACTAGAGGTCTATCTTTCAGACGATTCGGAGGCGACGGAGGATGATGAGGTGCAAGAAGTTGCCACCTCCGCCTCCAAGAAGCGTAAGGCAAAGTAAGTTGTTATCACTGCTAGTAGCCAAGTGCTGCCAGTAGTTAAAAAGTAAGCACATTGTCTTTTGTTTTCAGTATCTTGTACCTTTCTTTCTTTCCAGAGCACACCTGATATTTGGATTTTTGTGTTCTAGAGATAAAGTGTCCTTGAAGAGTAAGATAAATCTAGACAGCAGGTCGGGCAAGCAAATGCGTCAGCAAAAGCTTGTCATCTCCCCTGCTATGCCACCACCGACTCCATCCAGTACTCCATTAGCATAGGAAGCTTCCGCCTCTCCTGATGCTGGTAACATCTCGCAAGCCTTGTTCACGATTGGTGATCAAGCAACTAACAAGGGTGAACCCGTCAAGGGTAATGATCCCATGGTAATGTCTATAGGAACGTTGGATAAACTGGTCGGCTCCGCTGTCTCTGGCCTGAAGAGGAAGAAGGAAGAGATCCTCAAGCTGGCTCAGTCTAGTCTTGAGAAGCAAACCTTAACCGTAGAGGCAGAAAGACAGGAGCAGGAGGGCGTCAAGCTGGTCAGCCTCCTGGACCAGATTTTGGTCCGGGATGCTAAGATAGAGTCTGGCGAACTCCCAGCGATGGATGTTCCCTCCCACTCCCTTGCTGGGAAAGTGTTTGACAGCACTAAACTCGGATTTGAGAAGTTGCACTTGGAACACATTGTAAGTTTCCGATTCTTATTTGCATTTTTTTATTATCATATCCTATAGCCCCCAAGCATAAAGTCGGATAAGCATCATTGGATCCGAGTTGATGCTTTTAGGTTGCCAAAGAATGATGTAGTGTAGCACCCAAGGCCCGTACTATATTTTTACTTAGATAAATTTGTAGCCCAAGTCTTAGTAGTCGTTTGTGTATTCCGTCTTATAGACTTACAGAAAATTGCATCTTCCAACCAGGAATTGCTCAAGAATATTTGTAATAAACGCAAGGAGATCAAAGCCTTGCGCCTTGAGAATTCAAAGTTGCAAGAGAAAAATGAAGCAGAAGGTAATTTTTTCGGCTTCCTTTTTGTCAATTAGCTATTGTCATAGTCAAACTTGTTTTGTCCGACTGATATTTTTCCCTTTGCAGAACTATTGTGCGAGTCCAGCAAGATGGTGGAGCAAACCAAGAACTTCAAGGTCTTGGAACTGGAAAATGCTGAGCTCCGGGACAAGCTTCAGAAGCTCACTATTGAGTCGGAGAAAGGCGTATCTGTTGTCCTGGAGTCAAGCAATCATGAGACCGTGAGGCTCGAGAATCTTATAGCCCTCCAAGATAAACAATTGGATGATCTCAAGAAGGACTTCGATAGTTAGAGGATCTAGCCCAAGCCGCAGAGAATGAACTAAATAGCCTCCGCGAGGAGCATGCTCAATGGAATCGTTTTGTGCTAGGTAAGATTCCCGACATTCATTTTATGTTGATTTTTTTACTTTCTTTTCAGTCAAATTTTGACTTTTGGTTCTTTCCCAGCCCCCCTGAATCTTTTCGACTCTCCTACCTCTAAATCTCACCTCGAGCACATCAAGCTCGTCGGAGATATCTTTTTCGACTTCCTCTAGACTCTTGAAGAGGCTGGCGAGTCGGTCAAGCTTTCCGATTTGCATAAGATGTCAGTGCAAGAGGTGAGGGACAAGGCCAAGAAGATTCCGAAGCTTATCGAGGACTGGAAGATCTCCTACGCTCGGACTGCTATGTATACTGCTCTTACCATGGTGATGATCCACCACAGCGAGATGGAAATCTAGCATGTCACCAAAGGTATTGCCGCTGCGGACGATGAGGGTAACCCACAGGACATCAAGGCAATCCAAGATTCCTGTGCAGCTTATGCTTGTCGTGTGGAGGATATGACTAACTATACAATGTTGTTCTTCGGATCCGTCGACATGCCTCCCTCGCCTCAAGAGCCAGAAGACAGCCTTGCTGAAGCAGCTTCCGAGTCTGAGGTGTAGGGCGACAACATTGTCGATTCCAGCGCTCCACCTTCTTCATCACCACCACCTGGATCTGCAGCATAAACAGTTTTTATGCATTATTCTGAACTTTTTGGTAATGTAATGATGGGAAAAATATTTTGATTTTGTCCTGGTCCATAAAAACTGATGCTCTTACTATCATAGCACTTATGTTTATATATTTTATGTCTATACCTGTCGTTTTATCTGGCTCTCTGCCATGTCCCTTTCATGGTCCGGCCAACCTATAGCACGGAAACTTTGTCAAGCCACGGAGCGTAATTGCTAAACCAGTTTAAACTCAGAAACAAAGCCGGCTTCCAGTACCAACAACTCATTACTCAGAAAATACCCGTGTCTAAGAAATCAGATAAAAAACCAAAGTATAGACAATAAATTGAAATTATTTTTTACCCTAAGGTAACTGCGGTGACCCAGCATACCACTGCATGTGTAGTATACTATAGTCGTTGACATGACATCCACAGAACACTATTCTATAAATATCACATCTCTCAGAGTGGTACAATAGAAACATTGCGGGCCCATATTACAAATATACACACCTTATTATTATTACAATACCGGAAGTTCAAGACTTCCAAAAGACACAACTTACAAACCAAAATATAAAGTGTTTCAGTGGAATTTAAAAGTAACAACTCCGACTAGGAGTTGAGCTCGGCAGCTTATTCTTTAGAGTTCATGTTGCTTGGCTCCGTTGGTTACTTCTAACTAGGGATACTTAGTTGGACTCGTTATCATCGACACCGTAGAGGATCTCGTAATCCACTCCTTCAACACCTTCGAACAGATCGGGTTCCTCGTAGAACACATCTTCTTGGCATTCGGCTGCATACATTGGCACGTCTTCAGGATCCTCAGAGTCTAAACAAGTTCATTATATGCAAGGTGGGAAGTTTGATGCTCTAACTACCACCTCGGATTATAAATCCATGGCACTATGTAGTTTTTGTAAATCTTTCTTCAAAGATTGATTTTATTCTAAAAAAACTATGAAAATCAGCCTTCACAGGTTGACCAGAACTTTCATGGAGTTCCTTTCCGGCCGCGTTCGTAGCTCCTTCCCGGAACAGGGAGTAACAAGTTACAATTCTTACACTCTGCAGAGGTGCATTACTTTACCCATGAGAGATCAACTCCTTGTTGCACAACCGGGCATACTTTCCCGTCCACAATTCCATGATGTGGGGCCCAGTAGTTGGTCCAAGCCAATCACTGCCCCCTTCGCGACCTCGCATGCCTCCTTGGCATACACCATGCCCACATAATGAATTAAGGCAATGGTTTGTACAAACCGTTAGATGCCAGAACTATCGTGGTACGATGAGGGTTCCCATCCATATGCTGCATATCCTCTACGAATTACCAATTAATATGCACGCTACAAGGATAACAGCCACGACCTGCACATCCGGCTTCATGCGAGAGGAAGAAGATACAGCTAACTTCTCTGTCCCATTCCAAATCGCATGGCTAACGCGTAATATACTGCGCTAGAATCACTGATGTCAGGGTTATTAAGTCCCTACTTGATCATCACTGTTGCAAATAGTACCCTAAGTTCTATTACTCCATTATATCATCACTTTAGGATGATATCTAAGATTTCTTTATTTGTGAAAATAATATTTTATTTCTTTTATAGCATATATGATAACACACAATTTGCAAATACGTTGATAAAGACTCTTCAAAGGACATGAGCAAGTGATGAACTTGCCCTGTGATGGCAAGGTAGTGAAGTCTGATGCTTGCACTGGACCTTGAGCTTCTATGTCTACAAAAGCATCATTATTGCCCGGTACGGACAATATTTAAAGAAGCAAAATGATTATGCAATAATGTAATGCATCATTTTAACTTGATATGCATTCACCCCATTATTATAAAAAGTTCTTTTTAATAATAAAGGATTTATAAATATTACTTTTTAATATTTATAACATATATTGAATTATTTTATTTTATTTCCCTTTTATTTGACTTTTATTGATTTAATAAGTCTTTTAGGAATTATCAATTATACATTAAAAATTGTTATTAAATATTTATTTAGTATTTTTCAAAAATACTACAATATTAATATATAATGAAAGTGAGTTTTATTTATTTTTATCATCTTTCAATAATTTTGTAAAATTCCATAAGGAATATATAAATTACAAAATTCTTATAAAAATTTAAATGTATAAAATTTTATATCTTATTTGGATAGTGTGGATTATTGTGAATCCAAAAATATTTTATTTATAATTTTTGGACTTTTATTTTATTTTTCTAGAATTTAATTAAGTCCAAGGGTATTTTGGTCTTTTCCTTTTTATTCAAACAGGCCTGAAAGGATTTTTGGGCTGGCTTAAACTTATTGGGCCCTAATGGCCCATTAGTCAGAGACAGAGTAATCACCCGAAGGGTTTGGCCCAATTCAGCCCATTCCTCACTGTCTCTCTCTCCCTCGAGCTCATCCTCTCCTCCTCTGACCCCGACCTCGTGGCCGGCGATTCCCGTCGCCGTAGGGGGGCTTCTGGTCGCCACCGTGGTGCAACAGGGGGTTGTCGATGATGCTTGTCCTTTCTATCCAACTGGATTCGAGCCTGGGGCTCTCCTGCGATGGATCGATGTCGTCTCGAACCCTAGGGTTTGGGGGTTGGCGTGGATCCAGGTGTTGCCGCCGCCATCGCGCGTTGTGGTGATGCTCCTCGCCTCTAGGCGTGGTCAGAGTCACTGCCGTGGTGCCGTATGGGTTGCAGCGCCCCCTCTAGGGTGCTCCCCGTGTCGCCATGGTCGTCGGCCCCTCTGCTTCCTCTTCTAGTCTCCAGCGAGGACCTACGGTGAGTTCGATTCCTCTCCCCTGGTGCTCGCTATGCTTGCTGATTCGATGCTAGATGTTGGCCGTGACCTCTCTGGTTACTGTCTGGTTCTGATTAGGATGATTTATCCATTTAGGGTTCTTATCCTGTGATTGGCCATGTACTGGATGAGTTAGATCATGTCTGAATGGTCTGTAAACATGCTAAATGGTTATTGGCCTGAGTCTGGTTGCTTGAGAGGAACTATGATGGTTCTAGTGACTTATTAGATGATTTTATGCTTAGTTTGCGTATGATTCAGATGGTATAGTTTCTTTGGAATCCATGCTTGGTAAAGTTAGTGACTTGGTAACCTTCCACTGTAATTTCATGGTTTAGGAGCATGGTTATGATGTGATGAAATCACTGTCCTAGTGCTACTGGCTTAGAAATTAATATGTGGTTTGAGTTCATCATGATCTCAAACAGTACAGATAAACATTATGATTCCTGGTAGGAAAATTATTAATAGATTACTTTATTGAATTTGTGATGATTGGATGTTTATCCAGATTCATATAGAATTGTTCTTGTGACACCATTTTGGAATGGCACACAAGTTTGATTCTAATCCATTGATTTGGTTGGTTTAAGCTTAAGACAAACTTGGCTTTGAAAGATATATGGAAATGTTATTTTCTAAAATCCCTAAGACCAATGATGTTGGTCTGAGGCTTAGGGATTCAGACCTTATCTAGTTGATTCATATAGATAGTCCTGGTAGTGGTACCAGCTATTGTTTTTGAATTAAAAATTGAAGAAAAATGATAGTAGGCTTGATCATTCTATGGATCCAAAAGATTTGTTTCTAAGGTGCTACCCTTCCTTTAGGGATGTGCCTAGAAATTAGATCATAGCTATATTTATGCTTGAACTGTAATATATAGCTTGACAATCAGAGCAATGATGTTGCTCTGAACTCTGGCTGGATCCTGGTACTTTGTTGTTTGCTTTTAGAGTTTAAAACTCTATGATGGATTCACCTCACTTGGGTGATTTTTGAGAGTTTATTTCATAAAACAACACATGCTTTTGTCTAGATAATATGATTAGATCATGTGAGGGTTTCATGATGCTCACCACAAAATCTTGCTGATTGTGGAGTAAGGTGGTGATGTTGATTTTGTCTTGCTGAGCTCCTGAGCTTGATCTTGAGCTAGCCTGCTCCTCCTAGCTCCTGGACTTGACCTTGCTGTCCACCTGATCCTTCCCCCTCCTTATGTCACCATCCTAGTGATGAGATCTGGGCTTTGGTTGGCTTGGTTCTTGGTGTTGTGCTTGGTTTGTTCTTGTGTGTGTGCTGTGAAAAGATGCACTAGTTCCTATCCACGGCTATGCTTGTGGTTTTGTGAGTTTGGGGCTGTGCTGTGAGGCTGACAGCACAACACATGCATTTAGTTGTGTGTCATGTTTGTGTGCTTGCTGTGCACTTGTGGATATGTTCAGAATTTTGAAACTTACTGTTATCTGGTTACCCTTATCTGGCTGGTGAAATTTGACCCTCTTGGCTGTCATTTGACTTCGGGCTTGAAATTTATGAAAGATAAATTCTTTCATATTTGGTGAAACTTGCCCCTTCTATAATTTCTCAATGATGAACTTGTTCAGAGCACTTCTCTGACATGTCTGAGAGAAAATTAATAATACTAACCCTAACTTTCTTTTGTTTTTATTTAGTCTTTGTTTGTTTTGCAGGTATAGACATAAAGATGAAGATTTTAGTTTAGGTTTTCTTTTATAGAATAGTTATAGAATAATCCAATGTAATTTTCTTATTCTTGTGTAATTTTCATTTTATTACTTTGTAATCTTCATTTTATTCTTCTGTAATAAAGATTATATAATTTTTAATAAAGATATTTTCTTATCTTTTATTCATTTTTTATTGTGAAGTTTGGAAATGATTTCAATAAGTTTCATTTTTGGTATCTTGTTTATATATTGATAATATGAAATAAGTGTTCATATTCTTAATTGTTTTCTTTAAATAAAGTTTGTGTCAAAATAATTAACTCTTAATTTAATCAAGATTCAAATCTTTTTCCTAATTCATTTGGAGTATAATTCAAGCACTCAAGTTTAAAATTCAAATTCATTTTCCAAACACATAATTCCTCAAAGATCATATCAAAGTCTATAGCAATCACCCTTTAAGACTAAACCTAATCTCAAAGTATGAAAGAAACCTTGATCACTTAAGGTTTTTATTTGGCGAAAATTTTACCCACATTTTCACAGATGAATGCATGCAACATTCCAAATTCCTAAATCTACCCTTGTTAGTTCCTAAATGCTGGGATGTTACATTAACATTTTTAGATATTCAAAAATAGTAACGAGAATGAACATGAGCATAAAGTACTTTCAAGCATTTTTGGATTTTTGAAAATGACATCCTCTTTTGGAAATAAGATGGCAAAAAACTTCTCAAAGATAATATATGAGGAAACCAATACTTTATTTCACTTTGAACATGTACATATATGATTACAATGAAATGTAACTAAGAATAGAAGGAACTTAGCTGTGCAATATTCCATGGACGGTCTATTTCATCCGGGTCTGTGCTCCCGCCAGCTCTCTTTCTCTTCCGAGTATCCGGTCTTTCCTTGACTGGTCTCATATCGGTTAAATAATACGGCCCATTATCCAGAACTCTGCTAATCATAAAAGGTCCTTCCTAAATTGGGGAAAGTTTGTGCTTTATTTTCTGCACAAGCCAGAGAACCAAATCGCCTTTTCTGAAAGAACGGTTTTGAACTCTTTAAATAGTATACTTGCGCAACTTCTGCTGATAGGTCGTAGATCTCTGCTTAGCAACGATGTATACTTCTTCGATTATATCGAGATCATCTTATCGAGAAACTTCTGCATCTTCCTCGATATACGCTTTGACTCGTGGAGACTGATGAATTAGATCGCTTGGAATAATTGCTTCTACACCATAGACCAAGAAGAAAGGAGTATATCTGGTTGATCTATTAGGAGTTGTACGTAAGCTCGATAACACAGATGGTAATTCTTCTGCACAAGCCCCCGCGGCCCGACGAAGTGGTGCCTCGAGACGAGGTCGGAGTCCTTATAAAATAAGACCATTAGTTCTTTCGACTTATCCATTAGCTTGTGGATGCGCAACGGATGCAATATCAAGTTGGATCCCTTATTCTTTGCAGAATTCGGGAAGTTCCCCCATGGAAAAATTGCTCCTGTTGTTAGTAATTATACTGTGCGGATATCCAAATCGGATGATTACGTCCTCAACGAACTTTCTGGTTGTGGCTTCATCGCAACTTGTTACGGGTTTAGCCTCAATCCACTTTGTAACTTTATCCACCATCACTAGTAGGTGAGTAAATCCATATTTTTCGTGCAAAACGGTCCTACCATATCAAGCCCCCAGACCGCAAATGGGCATGTAATAGGGATTGTCCGCAGCTGTTCTGCCGGAACGTGTGCCCAATGGGCGTACTTTTGGCGGCCTCTGCATGTTTTGACCAGTTAGTTGGCATCTTCCTTAGCTTTAAGCCAAAAGAATCTGTGTCGAAAAGCTTTTGCCACTAAGGATCTGGCTGCAGCATGGTGACCACACTCGCCTTCGTGGATTTCTCGCAAGATTTCCACTCCTTCTTCCGAAGAAATACATCGCTAGAACACGCTAGAAACACTCCGCTTATAGAGCTCACCATTTATTATAGTGTAGGCTTTTTCTCATCGGACGATCTGCCGGCGACTTCGCCTTCGGGTAATTTTCCGTCTATCAGGAAATCCAGATAGGGTTTTGTCCAGCTGGGAATTACAGCCAGAACTGCTATTAAAGGTGATTCGGATTTCGTCGGATAGTCCTCATCAAATCCGACTATGGATAGGACCCTTAAATGCTCTAAAAAAGAGATCTCTGATACTTGTTTGCGTGCAGAGCCTATCCTTGATAGAGCATCTGCTTCCTCATTTTCTGCTCGAGGGATGTGTTGAACCTCAAAACCCTCGAACGATTTAGATAGTTCATCCACAACGGCTTTGTATGCTGCCATGTGCTTGTTTGCATTGCAGATATCGTATACTTGCTGAGCAACTAGATCCGAGTCTCCATAACACATGAGTCTTGTTATGCCAATGTTTTTGGCCATGCGTATTCCATGCAGCAATGCTTCATACTCGGCAATATTATTGGTCGCCGTGAAGTGTATTTACAGCACATAGAATAGCTTATCTCCTTGGGGTGATTTAAGCACCACGCTAGCCCCCGAGCCTCCTCGTGCTTTTGATCCGTCAAAGTGAAGGGTCAAAAATTCCGAGTCTAGAGGACTTGTGTTTTCTGCCGTCTCTGTCGAATCAACAACAAAGTCGGCAAGTATTTGGGACTTGATTGTTGTACGCAGCTTGTACTCAATGTCGAAAGCTGCAAGCTCTATTCCCCACTTTGCGACACGTCTTATGGCGTCGCGGTTATTGATTATATCTCGCAGGGGAGCGGTGCTCACCACTGTGATCTTGTGCTCTTGAAAATAGTGGCGTAGCTTTTTGGATGCAAAGAACACTCCATAGGCTAGCTTTTGATGGTGTGGATACCGTTGTTTTGACTCTGTCAAGACCTCACTCAGGTAATAAGTTGGACGCTGCACCTTATGATCGTGGCCTTCTTCCTCGCGATCCACTACTGTTACCACACTTATGACCTTGTTGGTCGCTGCGATGTAGAGTAACATAGGATCCTGAGGTTCTGGCGCTGCGAGAACTGGTGGATTTGAAAGTAGGTCTTTCAAACTTTGTAGGGTAGTTTTGGCTACCTGGGGCTAGACAAACTTGGCAGTTTTCTTCAAAAGTTTGTATGTTGTCGAGCCGGCTGACAAACCAACTCACTAATGCAATGCAACCAGTGATACGTTGCACGTCCTTCAGGCGAGTCGGCCTCGTGATATTAAGTATAGCCTTGATTTTGTCCCGGTTCACCTCTATGCCTCGCTCAGAGACAATGAAACCTAACAATTTTTTGGCTGAAATTTCAAATAAACACTTCTTCGGATTTAACATCATATTGAATTTTTGTAGACTAGCAAATGTTTCCTCCAAGTCGAAAATTAAATTTCCCTTCTTTTTGGACTTAACTGCTATATCATCTATGTATACGTAGATGTTGCGTCCGATTTGGTCATTGAGAAAACGTTGCATAGTATGTTGATATGTTGCTCATGCGTTCTTTAAGCCAAAAGGCATAGTTTTGTAGAAGAAGGTTCTGAAAGGTGTGACGAAAGACGTCTTAATTTGATCCGACTCTTTCATCGGTATTTCGTGATATCCGGCATATGCGTCAAGAAAACAGAGTATTTCCGACCCTATCGTTGAGTCGATAACTATCGATTCTCGGCAAAGGGAACGGGTCTTTTGGGTATGCCTTGTTCAAAGCGGTATAATCAACACACATTCTTAAATTAATGGTGTGCTTTTTAGGGACGATTACAGGATTTTCCACCCAGTCTGTATGGATGACCTCTGTTATGAATCCAGCTAAGTCTAGTCGGGATAATTCCTTGGCTATCGCTTTGCGATTTTCATCATCAAACCGTCGTAAGGACTGTTTGACGGATTTAGTATCAGGGTACACATTAACAGAGTGCTCGGCAAGTTCCCTAGGTACTCTAGTCATGTCAGAAGGCTGCCATGCGAAGATATCACTATTAGCTTTGAGGAACTCGACAAGCGCGCTTTCCTATGTGCGGTCTAAGCCTACCCCTATGTTTGTTGTCTTGGAGGGATCATCTTCCTTCAGCGATGTTTTCTTCGTATCTTCTGACGACTTGAACTGTAAACTTGGCTTCAGCACTTCGCTCTTCATAGCAGGCATCTCGGACGGGTTGATGGTCTTCTTGATTTCCTGGTACTCTTGGGAGTGCAGCACGGCTTCGGCGAAGGCAGCAGATACTTCATCGCACTCTCGTGCCTTCCTCGGATTTCCCCGGATGGTGATTACGCCCTTTGGACCTAGAAGTTTAATCATATTGTATATGTAACAGGGATGATCCATGAACGCCCAGTAAGCCGGACCCCCGAAGATGGCGTGCTAAGCAATTTTGAACGGTACCACCTCAAAAGAGAGTGGCTCGGTCCGGTAATTTTCTTGGGTTCTGAATGTCACGTCCAGAGTAATCTCGCCCAGAGAATCCGCCTGTCTCCCTGGTACCATGCCATAGAAAGTTACACTGTTGTAACTAAAATGGCTCTCGTGTAGCTTCATGCGGTGGAGCATCTCGATATAGAGGATGTTAATGCTGCTTCCACCGTCCATGAGTGTTTTAGAGAACTCATAGCAATTAATAAGAGGACTGATTACCAGAGGGTATTTTCCCCGACGATGTGTTTTCCTAGGGTGATCTCAGAGATCAAAGGTGATGGTTACGTCCGACCAGTCCAGAAATTGTGGAACAGCCAGAACCGTGGCATTGAGCTCACGGAGAACCGCCTTCTTTTTTTGGCAAGTTGGGATCCAAGGAAGCAGATGTATGCATCTTTCTTAGTCGGAAAATTCTTCTTTCCATCCGACTTAGGATCTGCGGTGGTATCCGCTTCTTCCATGTCGGAATCTTCCTTGGGCACCTTTCCTTTCTCGGAATTTTTCTTTCCTTTTTGCCGCTTGGCTCTGTAGCCAGCGGATTCATATTTTTTAATGTCGTCATTGAAGCGACACTTGGCATTTGTATGGGTAGATCCTCAGTTACTATCCAAATGGTGGACACAGGGATTGTTGGCAATGTCAGCCTAGGTATAGGTTCTTCCGGGTTGCTGGTCTCCTCTGCCCTGGATTCGGGAAGTTCCACGGCCTCTACCCAGGCCACCTCCGTGCCCTCCTCGTCCTACAGATCTGAATGTTGCGTTGACAGCTACTTTGTCCGGAGCCGGTTTATATTTCGAGGTGTTCATGCGCTTCTAAGCTTGTTGTTTTGGCTGTTTGGACGCATTGGGATTGGCCAGAATATTTAGCAGCCCTTCTGAATCATCATTGGCATCAACATATTTTCCTGCCGTCTCTATCATCTCTCCCAAATCTTTGACGTGATCATGCTTCAATCTGTGACGCAAAAGTCCGAATGGGAGTCCTGCAATGAAAGATTATATCGCAGTTTGCTTGTTTACTCCTTCGCAGGAGTTCTTCGTGTCAATCCAGCGTCCGAGGTAATCCCAGCAGTTTTCTCCGGGTCTTTGTGTGCAACGCTGCAAGTCTCCGACTGTGCAGGGTCTCCTGTATGTTCCTTCGAAGTTTGAAAAGAGCGCATTTTGCATATCATGCCAGTTATGAATTGAATTCTTTGGCAGTTCATTGAGCCACGATCGAGCCGTCTTCCTCAGCATAGCGGGAGATATCGGACTGCGACAAGGCTATTTCCTCCTTTGGCGATGCAGCAGGCCTGGAAATAATCCTGGAGCCTCACCGTCGTAGGGCTGAATGTGTTTGGCAATACCAAAGTCAACCGGAATTTTTGTTTGACGTATGCATGGTCCAAAGCACTTGGGTCCCACGTACACATCTTCTTCCTCGTACCACCGCGCCTCTATGTTTGATTGAATGCGATGGCGAGTGTCGTTTGGCGAGAGAGATCTGCTCCTCGGAGGCTCGCGACTTCTGCGCGGTGGAGTCGGATTTCTGCTTCTCCTATCACTATTGCCGCCTCCGCCCCTGCGGCTTCCATGGCTACGTCGGGATCTTTCATGGTTGCTGCCAGGAGGTGATGGTGGCCCTGGTGGATTATTTCGGGCTGGGTTACACGGTGGTGGTGGTGGAACCTCATTATGCTGACTTCGATGCCGGTTTCTTCGGGCCCCATCCCTACTTGATTCAGGACGATCTCGATCATCTCTTCGTCCGGCGTTGCCAGCCGGACGGCTCGGTGGTGGCATCCTTAGCCGATCTTGCTCTTCTTGTTGGTGGCGTGTTTCCGGGTCTTCTCGATAGCGGTTGTTTTGCCGACGATGGTTATGATGAGGAACCATTGCCCTGATGGCATCTTCGGACGCAGCCGGAATAACTCTTGCCCAGTCATACGTAGGGTGGCGAGAGTGGCCATTTGAGCCGTTTCTTGAATTCTCTTGTTCTCCACGGGGACGATAGAGCTGATATGTATCCCTGTGGAGCCTTCCATCAGCGCTTTGGTCAGCGCCAGTGTGGCAAAATTCTGACTTTGAGGATAGCTTGCCACTGAATGACGCGGTCATTTTCTGCTGCTTTAATCCTTTGTCCAGCAATGCGATGCACTTCTGGACCTGCTATGGGGACGGATTGTTGGCGAGGATGGCTCGAGCTACAGCAGCGTTTTCCAACGACGTGCTATAGACTCGGATCTTCTCTCTGGTTTTTCCGTCGAATAGATCTTTATGGATATCCTGGTTCTTGTTGGGAAGAAACGGACCTCCCCTTGTTTTGTTTGGGTGTTTCTAGAAATCTGACTGATATTTGACAGAATCACTGTCTAACTGTTGCCTAAGCTCGATGATGCACGCGGCCTCTTCGAGCAGAAACAGATGGTGTTTTTCCACGTCCTCGGCCCTTTTCTCCAGCGCTTCCGGTGTAAGATCCGAAGCCGTTGGGGCTGGAATCGTGAGAGCATCTCTGTAAATTTCACGTGAACCCTTGGTGACGACATGTCCATCCACAGGAGGGTCGATCGGCGTGGTATGGGAGTTATGTGGTTGTCCTTCCATTACTATGGCTAAGTAAAAGCTTCCTTCAAGTCATTCTCTAGTTTACATGAAGCCTAGTGAATTCATAAGATCATCTTTAAACCATAGTGGGCTAATCTACACTAGTGTGATGGTGAATTCCATTAGTATTTTGTTAAAATCAACCATGCCTTGTTGGAGCGCTCTATTTTGATCATGGGAATGATCTCTTCACACCCTTTACATGCCACATGCAAAAGAAAACCTCCACCTTCTCTTCTTCAATTCTTTCCTTTTATTTTGGTTGTTGGTTTCCAAGATGTTTTGAGCTTGTTCAATTTGAAGGGGCTCAATTCAAACTAACCATGACCATCTATATCTCACATGAATGCACACACATTTTTATCTTAAAAAAAATGCCACACATGCATGCAGGGTGCAATTGCATGTCACATGCGATAATAAGCCATCTATCTAGTCACATATATTTTTGCCCATTTAAAAATTATAAAAAGTTTTCTTATTTAACTAACAGTAAAAATTAACGCTAAGTATGTCTAAAGTTTTAGCCTAGAATTAGTACCATCTAGTCTAGTTTGGAATGTATAAAAACTCCAATTCCCTTCTTCTTTTCTATAATCCTAACCATGTGTACATATACGCATACACCCACTCACACACTCTATCTACACACATTTTTTATTCTAGCTCTCTAAATTGGAAGCACCGTGGCTGCCTAGCTACGTTTGCAAGATGATCGAATCGGGGCCTCTTTTTAAATTTCTAGACAAAGTATAGCAGCTTTGGTTCATACCTGAAGATATGTGGAAAAGTTCATTTTAAGAGACGCTACAGGAAGCAGTGGCAGCTGTGTTCAGCGAGAGAGAGAGTATATCGCTAGCAGCAAGCCACGTTTAGTCCATCGCCCAGCAACAGACCACCCAGTGGCCTCCTTGCCTAATCGATCGAGTGGAGAGCTCCTCCTCGTTTGTCCTCTTCCTGGAAACGTCATGCAACACTCGTGAGCCCCTCCACCCTTTTAACCACCACGCCTCCACCAATCGATGCCTGCCCTTTATCTCTTTTCCCTCGAGAATCCCTGGAACCCTTGCTGGATGCTTTCCCCACCTCGCCCCGCCACCCTCTTTTCCCCTGCATTCCGAGAGAGAGGGCCGAGAGCACCATGCCGAAGGCCGAGAGCGGTGTCTGTGTCTTTGTCGTGTCCGCCGCTCCTAGAGGAGTCAGACCTGCCAGGACCTCACCCCATCCTCCTCCCGCTGTTGCAGCGCACACAGGAACGCACCCGATGCTCGCCTCGCCACTGTTGCCTCTGCTTCCTCTCTGCACCTTGGCCAGCCTGGATCGGCCAGCAACCGGAGCTAGGTGAGCCTCACGACCTCCCCCTCTTGGTGCACTCGCATTCTACCTGGCCACCCTCTCCATTCGCTCATGCCATAGTCACCGTCGCTCGTGCGCCGCGCCCGTGCGTGCACGCTTCAGCACAGCGGATGCACGCGACCCTGTTCCAGCTAGTTTTCCAGCTTCCTCTGTCCAACTCCGGCGTCTCTGTGCATACCTATGTATAGAGGGCACTCCCATCTTTCCAGAGCATCTTTCCGTGCTACAAACGGCTATCTGAATCTCTTGTAACCCTTCTCTGAACGTCGAGCTTATTTCATCAAACATGTTGCCATTTCAGTCTGCAGTTTGTCGTTTCATTGCAGTGTGTCTTGCCTTGGTTCCCGTTTAGATCACGACTGTCCTCATCGGTTTCTGGCGAATATATTCAACCTATGTTCTTCTCAGATGTCCCAGATTTGTACTACAACAAACCTCACCAAGAACGGATCTTCGTCCTCTCAAAATCGACATGACAAGATTGAAGGAAATCAATTGTAAACGGAGATTTCAGTTTGTCAGTTACCGCCTTGTTTTATCCTATGGTTCCTGCAAGATTCGTACCACCCCAATCTATCTCTAGCGAATCTCCTCACGTATTCTTGATCTTCTACATCCAGCTTCGCATTGCATTAAACCTCTTATCAATCGGATTAATAGATCTCTCGTAATCATGTGGCAAAAATCGCACGAGCTAGTAGTAACTCATAGGAAAACTCCAGTTTTGCTTCATTTCATCCCGTCAAGTACTGACAGTTTTAAAAAAAACCTTGGCCTATTCCCAAAATCAACCGCAGCCCTGGTCTAAGTCAAACAATGTCATATGGGTTTGTAACAATTTTGACCAGCAAATAAATCTCAAAATAATTCGAATTTGGAAATACTTCTAAAATACAAAGTAAATGATATTCAGATAGGAAATCCAATCCACTTCCAAAGAATTACCACAATGCCCCTATCTATTCAAACTTTGAACTTTGACACCATTTAAATAATTTTGACTTTATTATAAATTTGAAGTCATAATTCCAAATAATGTAAATAATATATGTTTTTGAATAAACATGAGGAATCTGTTTATTCTATTTATAATATCATTTGAGCAATTTAAAATTTTCAAATTAATGAATGTTAATAAATGCCCTTTTCTTAAATATTGCATAATTTTACATCCGTAACTCTGAATTCGACAAATTATATGTATAAATCGATCAGCACGACGATCCCGTTATAACTATGCATTCCATGATATGAATTGAAGGATGCATCATATTAATATAATTGAGGCAGCATGTTTTATGTAACTAAAAGGTGACTAATTAAATACTAAAAATGTTATTTCTTGTTCTCATGCCTCACCTATGCCAAGATATGTTATACCATGTAAATTGTGCATCATTCCATCATGGCATACTTGTTTGCATGTTGCATATGATTTATATGATTGTGCAATATATTTATTTCGTCTCTTGTGTGTTAGGTTTTTATCCGGATAGACGCTGAGCAAGGAGAATATCAGGAGCCTCCGGAGTATTACCCGGATCCATCTTATTCTACAACTGAACTGCCAGACAAGCATTTACCCATGCTTGCACTACATATAGTACCTATTGCATCTATCTTGCATCATAATCGTATCACGAATAAAATTGAATCCCAAGTATTGCATAGCCTTTACTTTTAAACCCAATCAAAGTTTGTTCCCTCAATCCTATGAGCCATTACTGCATGAGTTGTTTGAGCCATGCGAGTCCTAGAATTGCATGTGTAGGGTTTTTTAGTGTCTTTGAATCATGAGGGACCTAAACAAGTGAATTGAGTAGTAATGGGATGACTAATAAAAGAGACACCAGTGGGAAATATCTGCTATTTGGTTCTTTATGCTCACTTGTGTCCCGTACGATCCCGAGTACTTGATTCTTGTTCCTTGACTATCACACTATCCACATGTGGGACCATGAATACCCTTAATCCTAGCTTGTGTCATACTTAATTTCTTGGGGCCACGAGTAGTTTGGGACACTATCATGTACTTATGTCATGCTTTACTGCTTATTTACTACTGTTGCTCGAGGAGCGTTTACTACTTACTGTTTTGTAAAGTGAAATGTTTTCACGGTATCTACAAGCCCAGTTAAACTTTTGGGATCCTAGTCGTTTATAGCCATTGACACAAACCTCTAGGTCTGTCTTGGAGCCAGCCAACTTCGTCGCGGGTTGCTTAGTGGGGTGGCACCTTGAAATCAAATATGAATCTTGCGAATGTTTTGTCGTGATGTCTTGTTGGGTTTTCATTTGGTTTTCCTGAGTGAAAGGATATGGATGTCGCCTAGAGAGGGATGAATAGGCGATTAAAACTTTTCCTAGAGTGGCTCAACAAAGGCGAAATAAAACTAGTGTTTACTTTGTTAAGCACAACCTAGAAACAACTAAGGTTCACCTATGTGCACCAACAACTTATGCTAAGTAATACAAGCAACAATGTGATAGCAAGATATAGATTACTTCAAGCACGAAGGCTATCACAATGTAAAGTGCATAAGTAAAGAGCTCGGGTATAGAGATAACCAAGGCACGCGGGACACCGATGTTTTACCAAGTTCCCCCCAACATGGAGTATGTCTCGTTTGGAGAGGGAGTGGTATCAAACCACCAACGCCACAAAAGGCCTCCCTTACTCTTCGGTGAATCTCACCCCAATGGGATCGATCCACGCTTCCACTATCGGTGCACTTGTCGGTGGCAACCGGAACCTCTCACAAGGTTGGGGCACAACTCCGCAACTTAATTGGAGGCTCCCAACAAACGCCACAAAAGGCCTCAACAAATGCCACCAAGGCTACAATGCCACCAAGGCCACAAAACCGTCTAGGGTTCCAAGAACCCAAGAGGGACAAGCTCCAATGAGCAATTCAAACAAAATCCTCCAAAGAGAATCAAACCGATGCAACAAATGCAAATGGCAAGAACACCACAAAGATGCTCAAATCCCTCACTCCCAAGATCTAACAAAGCTACTAAAGCTATTGCGGGAACAAGAGAGGAGAAATCAAAGAGAGACACAAAATCCCCAAATTCTAGATCCCCAAAGATACACTCATAAAGAGATGAATCGGTTAGGTCAAAACGTGGGGCTAGATCTCCTCTCTCTTCCACTCAAATATGAGCAAGAATCATCGGAGGGAAAAGATTAGGCAAGCTTCAAGATGTAGAGCAAGTGTGGACAAAGTTTAGCCTAATAGATAAGAGAGGAACTAACTAAACTGAAAACGGACAAAGCTTAAATAGAGGGCCCAGAAAATCTGGCCGTTGGGACGTTTTTTCTGTCTAGACCGGTAATGCCGGATTTTACCGGTAGTACCGCATATGTCCCAGGCTGAGCAAAGAAACAAGGCAGAAAATTGGGGAAAGTTAACACATGTATGAGAGAGAGAAGCAGCAGCCAGCGCAGCAAGCAAGAAACGGCTCGCATGCATGCATGCGCGCAGCAGCAAGCAGCAACTGTGGCAGCAGCGGGCGGGGGCCAGCGCGCGCAGCAGCAGCAGCGCATGCGGCGGGGCCCGCGCGGGCCAGCAGCGCAGCACAGCACGGCATGCGCGCAGCGCAGCAGGCAACAGCGGCAGCGGGGCTCGCAGGCGCGCGCGCAGCAAGCAGCGCAGTGAGCAGGCTCGCGCGCAGCACGCCGCGGCAGCAGCAGCGACAGCGGGCCCAGCGGCAGCGGCCCACCACGCGAGCGGGCAAGCGCGGCGCAGTGCGTGCAGGCGCGCAGGAACATCGGCAGCTCGGGTCAACGCGGCGAAGCAAAACTGGATCTGGATCTGGGCGTTTCTGGGAAAATAACTGGGCCGGCCGGTACTACCGGCCCACCCGGACGGTACTACTATAAATAGGTACCTAGCGAGGCAGAAAGAAAACGGGCTGTTTTTAGGTCCGGGCGGTACTACCGCTTGGTCTAAAAAACAGACCGACAGACAAATATTCAAACGGCAATAACTTTTGACTGGAAGCTTCGATTGACCCGATTCAAATTGCGTTGGATAGAAGGCGACAAGGGCTTCTCAATAAAAAGTGGAAATATTGATTATCACCAAGTGAGAAAGTATCAAGTAGAATAATGTGATATATCTCACTTGGTGAGAAACCGAAAAGCCGCATAAATCAAAATCGCAACAAGATACAAATGGGAGATCCGATTTAGATGAACAAGAGCTTGTTATGGAGATTGCCACAAGCTCTATATCATCACATGGATAAGATCAAATAACAACCAAATATGATGATGCAAGTATGCAAATGTTTGAGCTCTCTCCGAACGATGTGACCGAATTACTCATACGAGAGCCCCTCTTGATAGTACGGTTATCTATCCTAAACCCGGTCTCACACACACAACGTGAGACCGGCAAAAGGGAAAACCTATCAATATTATACCTTTGCCTTGAGCATTCCACTTGAGCTCGATATAGACGATCTTGTCCTTCTCAAGATGGAACGCCTTCCTTAATTCCTCATCATCGACCTCGCATATTGAGCTTGCCCAACAAATTTTCTTTGCATTACATTGACCTTGAAGCCAACACATGCTCCAAGCGATGCCAATGGACAAATCCTACAAGTATAACTTAATACACACATTAGTCCATAAAGATTGTCATTAATTAGTAAAACCACACATGGGGCCCAACATGTTCTTTCAATCTCCCCCAATTTGGTAATTGATGACAATCCCTTTAAGAGGGTTTATATAAGGAATTTTAATGAATAAAATGGTAATACATTTCAAATACTACAAAAGTATGTGATATTGGTACCACCATCATATATAGAGCAAACTCCCCCACAATCTATGCATGTGTGATGAACTTGAATCTCATTGCATATATTGCCAATCATTATCATTGGTGGAGTTTCCTCTATATATACCACATGCTAAGCAACAACAAAGATGCAAGAGCATGAGAAGCAAATGCACAAGAACAAACTCAATGCATAAACCAACTTCCCTTAAACCCTCTAAAACTTCTCCCCCATTGGCATCGATTGCCAACATGGGTGACAAGTTCTAGAAGGCAAATATAGTAATAATTTCTCCAAAGGTGTGCCTTCGCACATATCCAATGATGAATACTTGGGAGGGAGTAGAACTATATCGAGGACCCGAAGATTGCAAAAATAAAGTCAAATTATGCAAGCAACTACAAGTCCAACAAACCAATTTGAAAACAACAAATGAGTCCAAATGGAAACTACAAGATATTATGATAAGAGCAAAAAGGTGCTTTAAATAACTAATAGAGAAGCTCCCCAAGATTTGTGTACTATTCAACATAAATGCATTAGAATACATATTGCACAAATATGGAATCCTCGCTCCCCCATAAGCATTTAAAACACCACCAAAGAGAAAGAAGACAAATGAGCATAATTAAATGAATTAGATGAGCTCCCCAAAAATAATGCACCAATTATGATAATTATATTTGGGACAAGGTGCATAATCATGGAATCCTCACTCATCCAAATTCATTTTACAATACAAGGCATGAGAGAACAAGTATGAGTGCCCGAAGATGCAAACAAGAGGAACAAGCACTCATAGGCAAATAAATTTGGAAGCCACCGAAAAGTCAAGAGGAAAAGAAAGGTGGTCTCCAAGGATTAAAAATCAACTAAAATTATCTTCTCATATGTGTATATGTCTCTAAGTGGAAAATATCACAAAGACATATTCCAAAGAAGAAAAATGCACACATAAAGAAGATTATACAAGAAAGCACATGAAAGGCAAAAGTGAAGTCATAACATATATCAATAAGATTTTTGCTTCAAAGCATGGCCAAAGGCTCACATATATCTTATTGTACATGATGGACTTCAAACACACACACACTACATATATTACAAATATCACCAAGGGAAAAGGAGAAAGTTGAAATATATGAAGAAAGGCAACAAGTATCATAATAGAAAATAGACTAGCAAAATCTCACTATTGCATATGAGAGAAGTTGAGGAAATGATAGGCAATAAAATTGCTAGATTGACATATTTGGGATTGGAGGATCATGTGCATGATTTTGTATAGTCCCAACTATATGTACTCATCTCAACTTAAACACATATACACTAGAGTGTCCTCTTAAAACCATGGCTAGAACTACAACAATTACAAATACATTAATTCATGCTAGAAGACGACCGACAAACGGTTGGAATCAAGATATGTGAGCATGAGGAAGAGATACTTGTTACCGAGATATAATTGGTAGGATGTAGAGGATATGAATTCGTTGATCATCCTATATCTTGCCTCAAATTTTCTTCTAAGCATCACTTCTTCAAAATTGAGAGACAAGCGTCCAATATATCTCCAATGTACCTAAAACACACTTAAGTACAAAATGGTCCCCAAACTTATTGGGTCCAAAGTAGTTAGAGAAACTACAATACATAGGAGAGACTCCACATAATTATGTGCACATTGATATGAAATTGAATTTTATGCACAACTTAGCCGATGGGAATTGGTGGAGTTTCCCTTATATATTGGATCAAAGAAAGCAAACATGCCTTAATATAAACATATAGTAAATATGCATGCATAAAGCTTTCAAGAACCAAAAATAAGATACAATTTAAACAAAAACACCAAGTAAACCGAGATGGCACACACAAGAGTGTGACAAGACAAGTGGTGTCCAAATTGTATCAAAGAACCAATTCAACACATGAACGATCACAAGTTCAACAAATGAACTAGGCTAAGGCCAAAAGAGAAAAAATAGATAGAAATAAAAATTCTCAAGGATTTATCTCATTCTAAAATGGTCAAATCATGAAACAAGGAATGAGACAAAACCAACTCCCAAAAAGAGCAAGGTTTCAATAAGAAACCAAACTACCCAAACTTCTCATGATGGCACAAAGTACCAAAACGAAAAGATTGAGGTTCCAAGCACAAATAACCCGATATGGATCAAAACAAAGAAGCATGAATAAGAGTGTTTTCCATAATATAGGATAGCTCCCCCATGGATAGTACATTATGTAGGATTTTCCTTTTGAATGCAAAATGCACACAAATGGGATCATCACTACTACCTATATTAAATAAACACAAGAGGATATCAATAAAATAAGGAGATCCACAAGAAGCAAGGAAGGCTTGGGAGACAACACACAACATTTTCTTGGCCAAAGATAGGATAAAATTAAGCAAGGGCCAAAGTGAATATGATCAATAAATTCTACCATACGTTGGGTGCTCATTGTCCAAGGACAAGAAATATTTGGAGTAATTTTCCCAAGGTAGCTTGCATGGATATCCAAGATCATAGTCACAACAAGAAGCATATAACTAAATATAAGAAATTAAGCATGATACTTCAAACAAGATTCTTGGTGGCTTCCAATAGTCACACAATCACTAGTGATTAGAGTAACTTGAAGCAAATGGTTTCCATGATGATATAGAGATCTAAATATGAGGAAACACATACCAAGAAACACTCTCATATACAAGATCCAAGATATGATCAATAAAGGCATTCGAGCAAATTGGAACTTGTATGAGCAAATGTGTCACATAGGTGCTAGATAATTATCAATATCAATTCTAAGTGACACAACCTCGAATATTCACATTTTCTAGGATTGTAATATGCACTAAGCATATGACTCCCCCATAATGTGATACTACCATAAAACCAACACGAGGCAAAATAATACAAATAGAGATAATTAATGGACATTATAAAACTTAAATTTATCATGAGAATTGTACCACATAGAGACTAGACAATAATCCAATATAAATACTAGGTGGTATTCCTCATGTACACACAATTTTAGGATTGTGGAATTTCCAAGCATAACACTCCCCCAAAATGGGATAATCCATTAATCTCTCACAAGAGCCAAATAAGGTACCAAATATAACCAAGCAAGGCTTAAGCACAAGAAACACACATACATGTTGTGCCACTTAATCATACACAAATATGATTGATATCTCAAGATAATTAGGTGGAAAGCACAATATGTACAAAAACATGGAAGATACAAAACCAACACATGCACAAGGGGGCGAGTAACTTTCAATGAAATGAGTTAAGCATATGTTACCGCAAGGAGGAACATTGGAAATATGATAGGATCAATATGATCCACATGACTTGGTTTTGACGAAAATAATAATGAAGATCCCTTAATTCTTCATGATGTAGCCAAGTCTCCAATTCCCTCCAAAACACACCTATTGATCAAGTTTTGGCTTGTTGGTCCCCAACCAAGTTGGGTCCTAAGAAGTTAGTCACAATAGGCTTGGCAACCCAAATGGATCTTTTCTTGACACCACATTGGGCACCAACAAATTTGGCAAACACATTGCCAACCTCATCCTTATAAAGAGAATAGGCATCATCAATAATGATAGGGTTGGATGAGGAGATACCAATAGTGCATGAGGAAGAAATGTGCCCTTTCTTACGACAAATGTAGCAAGTTCTACTCTTGCCATCTTTATTTTTGGATGTAGTGACAACTTGAGGAAGAGCTTGAGTCTTCTTGGGAGGAGGCCCATCTCTAACAATATGTAGAGCTTGAGGCCGCTTCCCTTGTTACTTCTTGCCAAGGGACTTCTTCTTTAATGGGCAATGTTTGACATGATGCCCTTCTTCCTTGCACTTGAAGCAAACAATGTTGGACGGATTCTTGACTTGATCTTGGCCATTCTTCGTGTTTTCCTTGTGCTTCAACTTGATAGTGGACTTGTTCTTGACATTGGAGTTGAATCCAAGCCCACTCTTGTCATTGGGGGACTTTTGCACACTCAAGATTTTGTTGAGTGTGGTCTTTCCTTGATGACCCTTTTTCAAGTCATTCTTCAAAGAAGTGACTTGAGCCTTGAGCTCTTTTATTTCCTCTACATGGTTAGTTTCAACAAAAGCACTAGAGGAAGTAGAAGCTACATTGTTAGAGCAACAAGGCACGAAATGTAATTCATCACGAGATATAGCATGGTTGTGAGAGGATGAATTATAAGAACTAGCACATGGCAATATAACATTTGGAGTATATGTAGTGCTAATGTCCACATGAGGCCCACTAGATGTTACCTTTGACACGATGGCCTCATGAGCTAATTTTAGCCTACTATGGGAGACTAGAAGATCCTCATGCGAGCTCGAGAGCTTAACATGACTTTCTTCTAATTTCCCATAGTTTCTAGTTAGCAAAGCAAGTTGAGCCTTTAGCTCAACATTCTCCTTCAAAATAGACGCTTCACAAGAAATAGAGTTAGTAGCACAAGCATCATTATTATTAGCAAGAGGTGAGGGCAACTTGTCAAGCTCTTTTAAATATGAAGCTTTAAGTTGCTCATGTGACTCGGTGAGTTTGATGAGCTCCCTCTTAACGACCCGAGAGCCATTTTCGAGGTGCTTAAAATCCTCAACAAGTTTAGCATAAGAAACTTCAAGTTCATCATTTTTAATCTTGAAGGAGTTAGCCACTGCAAGTTCTCTATCATGGTATTCCTTTACTCTAGATAATTCTAGAGTAAAAGTCTCCTCAAGAGATTCTTTGGTGGTTTGTTCTTCTTCAAGGGAGTCCTTTACTTGAGCAAGTTCATTAGCATATTCACGCTCAATTTTAAACTTTTCATCAATTATGTTTTCTTGCTCCTCAATAAGATCATTGGCTTTTATAGCATAATTCAAGATTTCAAGAAAGTTGGAGGAAGCAATTTTATTTTTGTAGAGAGCACTATAGACAACCTCTCCCATTTTCTTAATAGAGGTAATATCATACTTACCTCTATAATCATCATTATCATTCTCAACTTCATCATCATCATCATGAGATACAATGGGATTCAAAGAGGTTACCTTTGTTCCCTTAGCCATAAGGCACATGTGAGAACCGGAGGAAGGTGATGATGAGATTGCACTTGTAGCTCTCTTCAAGACCTTGTCTTGGCCCATAGAATCTTCATTTTCCTCTACATGGTTAGCAACACAAGAACTAGAGGAAATAGAAGCATTTTTATCATGGCAACAAGACAATATGAGCATATCATCATGAGATTTGTTCAAGTCATTTATACATGATATGCAAGGACTATTAACACAAGCATGTGAGGGAGTTTGAGTGCTAGAAGTGTTAAGGTCCAAAGATAGATCATTGCAACTAGATAGATATGAGGGATTACAAATAGTGAACACACTATCCATATTGCATCTATCACCACTCACCATATCATTACCTTGTGAAAAATCACATGTTGGTGAAGTGGTAGACGATGAGAACTCATCTCGACCGGAAGTGGAAGCAACACAATCATCCTCAATAATGTTGGACTTGCTATATTTATCTTGAAGCTTGGTCCATATCTCATGAGCGCTTGAATAAGGCATGATAGAAGAAAGAACTACATTGCTCACAACATGCAAAAGAATTTTAGTAGCTAGAGCATCTATATGAGAGTCCAACTTCTCCTCTAAAGATTTGTTTTGGGTATCCATAGGAGAAGAGAAACCCACATATAGATAGCCCTCAATAATTGGGTGAATTTCCCGAAATAAATTAAGCATGCGAATTTTCCAAACATCATAATTTGTGCCATCGAATGTGAGCGTGTCCTTGTGTACTAATCCCCTAGCCGACATCTTTACTCTCAAGGCGGTGAAGCCTAAAATGAGAGACCGGGCTCTGATACCAATTGAAAGGATACAGATGTCGCCTAGAGGGGGGTGAATAGGCGATTAAAACTTTTCCTAGAGTGGCTCAACAAAGGCGGAATAAAACTAGTGTTTACTTTGTTAAGCACAACCTAGAAACAACTAAGGTTTACCTATGTGCACCAACAACTTATGCTAAGCAATACAAGCAACAATGTGATAGCAAGATATAGATTACTTCAAGCACGAAGGCAATCACAATGTAAAGTGCATAAGTAAAGAGCTCGGGTATAGAGATAATCGAGGCACGCGGGGACACCGATGTTTTACCGAGTTCCTCCCAATATGGAGTACGTCTCGTTTGGAGAGGGGGTGGTATCAAACCACCAACGCCACAAAAGGCCTCCCTTATTCTCCGGTAAATCTCACCCCAATGGGATCGATACACGCTTCCACTATCGGTGCACTTGTCGGTGGCAACCGGAACCTCTCACAAGGTTGGGGCACAACTCCACAACTTAATGGGAGGCTCCCAACAAACGCCACAAAAGGCCTCAACAAATGCCACCAAGGCTACAATGCCACCAAGGCCACAAAACCGTCTAGGGTTCCAAGAACCCAAGAGGGACAAGCTCCAATGAGCAATTCAAACCAAATCCTCCAAAAAGAACTCAAACCGATGCAACAAATGCAAATGGCAAGAACACCACAAAGATGCTCAAATCCCTCACTCCCAAGATCTAACAAAGCTACTAAAACTATCGGGGGAACAAGAGAGGAGGAATCAAAGAGAGACACAAAATCCACCAAAATCTAGATCCCCAAAGATATACTCATAAAGAGATGAATCGGTTAGGTCAAAACGTGGGGCTAGATCTCCTCTCTCTTCCACTAAAATATGGGCAAGAATCGTCGGAAGGAAAAAATTAGGCAAGCTTCAAGATCTAGAGAAAGTGTGGACAAAGTTTAGCCTAATAGATAAAAGAGGAACTAACTAAATAAAGAAGGGGCAAAGCTTAAATAAAGGGCCCAGAAAATCTGGCCGTTGAGGCGTTTTTTCTGTTTGGACCGGTACTATCGGATTTTACCGCATATGTCCCAAGGCAGGAAATTGGGGAAAGTCAACACATGTATGAGAGAGAGAAGCAGAAACCAAGCAAGAAGAAGAACGGCTCAGATGCATGCATGCAGAAGCAAGAAGAAGCAAAGCAGGCAAAGAATATGGGGACCAGTCAAGCAGCAAAGAATAAAGCATGTGATGGCGGCAACCAAGGGCAACCAAAGAAGCGACAAGCGCAGCCAGGCAAGAAGAAAGACGGTAACAATGGTAGCGGCAACGCAGCGTCGGCAAGCAAAGCGCTGATGCGAGCAGACGCAAGACGCACGGCAGCAGCTGAGCAATGGGCCAGCAATGGCCCGCTGCCCACCACGCGGCGTGGCAGCGCAAGAAGGGCGGCAGGGGAGGCGGCAACGTCAACAAAGCAAAACGGATCAAGATGATCTGGCGTCCGGGAAATAACCGGGCCGGTACTACCGGGCAAACCCGGACGATATTCTGACCCGCCGGTATGACCGCCGGTACTATAAATAGGTACCTAGCGAGAAAAGAAAACGGGCCGTTTTTCGGGCCGGGTAGTACCGGCCGGTCCGGCTTGGTCCAAAAAAAAAAAAAATCGATGCACAAATATTCAAACGGCAATAACTTTTGACTGGAAGCTCCGATTGACCCGATTCAAATTGCGTTGGATAGAGGGCGACAAGGGCTTCCCAATATAAAGTGGAAATATTGATTATCACCAAGTGAGAAAGTATCAAGTAGAATAATGTGATATACCTCACTTGGTGAGAAACCGAAAAGCCGCATAAATCAAAATCGCAACAAGATACAAATGGGAGATCCGATTTAGATGAACAAGAGCTTGTTATGGAGATTGCCACAAGCTCTATATCATCACATGTATAAGACCAAATAACAACCAAATATGATGATGTAAGTATGCAAAGGTTTGAGCTCTCTCTGAACGATGTGACCGAATTACTCATACGAGAGCCCCTCTTGATAGTACGGTTATCTATCCTAAACCCGGTCTCACACACACAACGTGAGACCGGCAAAAGGGAAAACCTATCAATATTATACCTTTGCCTTGAGCATTCCACTTGAGCTCGATGTAGACGATCTTGCCCTTCTCAACATGGAACGCCTTCCTTAATTCCTCATCAGCGACCTCGCATATTGAGCTTGCCCAACAAATCTTCTTTGCATTACATTGACCTTGAAGCCAACACATGCTCCAAACGATGCCAATGGACAAATCCTACAAGTATAACTTAATACACACATTAGTCCATAAAGATTGTCATTAATTACCAAAACCACACATGGGGGCCCAACATGTTCTTTCACTGAGGTTGATCGTGCGTGTGTTGCTATTTGTGCACCCCTGTAGAGTAAATATTTCTGAAAGTCATGTCCGCTGTTATGGACAACATGGAGCACATTTTCTCGATCATAGATAAACATAACTAGAGTACCGCTTTTAAATTGACTAAAACTTGACTAGTAATAGTGCAATATTCATGGAATGATTAATAAAACTGCCAACGGATGGGATGTTATTTTGCCTTATCGTTAGAGAACGGGAAGGTGGGCAAGCGATGTTTATCTATGTTGATATATATCTATTGAGTAATTAACTGTTGGTTAATTAATAAGTGTTCGTCTATTATTGGTTAGGCAGATGTTGTGGTGTATCTCTATAGAACTGCTAGGTTTTACTTTCACTGCTATTGCATCACCCTCAGGTTGTTCCCTTTAGATGCATAAAGACTTGCTGAGTCTCTTAGGGTCTCACACGATAAAATATTGGTTTAGATGGACAGGTATACTCTGAGGAAGGTTACTGGTTCGAAGAGATCGATGATGGTGGCAATGATCGTCTGATGTAGAGATTACGGGGATAGAGATCCATGAGATCTATGGGCGGGATGTGCTTATTTTCAGGACATCTTATGCCAATTTGCTTCTTATCCGTACTCGGATCTTCTCTTCCGCTTCCGCTTGATACTCTGATGTGTGTTGTATGAGGATATATCCTAAACTATTAGAACTATCTAGTATTTTGGATCTTGTCGCGTGGCATTGAACATTTCTATTTTTTTAGATGGTATGGCTCTGATGTACTCTTTTATGTCACTGACATACACACTTGTGTATGTTTTGATTCGCATACATGTCGACTACGCCGCTCTCACTTGATACGATGTTCTTGCAAAGTGGGTGGGGTGGTTGGCTCGTAATGTGCCCTGCTCCGCTTAGACGGGCCTGCATGTGGGTGGCCCTTGGGCCTCCTCCGTAGTACCACGTCATGCACTTTGGGTTCATCCAGGCCTATTGCTTAGAGCGTAGTGTCCAAGGTATTACATCTAGTACCATAGCCATTCTTCCCTTCAGGGTCTCAGCCAAGATGGTCGTTGTTAGTCTAGAAAATATTTTTGGTAGCTATGCATAATAGGGAAAAACTAAACATGGGAGTAGGATTGCTTCTATTTTTCTTCTTACCCTCCCACCCACCCTGTTCTAGTAAGGAAGTGTAACATTTATCAATCCTCTTCTAAAAATTCAAACTAGGATTCACGTGTTCTGGGTTTTCGTAGTACCATAAGATGTGTTTGTCAAATAATTTGGATGTGTGTTGCATCCAACCTTGTTGTCATAATCTACCTTTGGTTATCAACTATTGGTACATTTCATACTGATAGGCCTTGTTAAACCGACACGATCTATCCGACTCTTTGTACACCGACTTGGTCTTGTTAAGAGTGTTCATCCTTCCGTCAGGCTTTCACAGAATGTGGAGTTGCTAATCTCTATCATTTGAGTTATTTTTCGCATTTATTAGTATTTGAATGCCGAAAAATGCGGAAAAAAAATTCTTTGATACATCTGTGTTTCCATACTCCTTTTCAGTCGTGTGTGATACACTTTTCACCTTATATTATCAACATATCCATGCTAACTCGATCTTTTGCTACCGACATTTCAATCTGGAGTTTTACTTCATCTTCAAATTCTTTTGGGCTAAATACATAACGTGTGTCGATCCGATGCTTGTGATTGTAATGTGGTCCTCGGTATATCTATATGACGCTTATCATGAGTGGAATATAGTCAATGCTATCAATCTTATCCTCCAAATGATGGCGGTTACCTCTTGCAATTTTGAGAAATACCGTAATCATATCTATATCATATTCAAGTATCTTTGGCAATCTGGAGGTTTTTTCAAGCACTATGGTGGATTATCATCCATTTATCATGCTTCACATCTTTTTGAACTCCTTATATGCAAGGTTCTCTTCGATACAAGAGAATCTCATTCTTTCATATTTGATAGCTATGCATCAATCTATGAGTTATCATCGGTTTTTATCCAAAATCTTTTCTCTTGTTAAACAGTGATACGATCAACAAGGTGAACAAGTCAATATCTCTTTTCTTATCTGAAGGGCCAAATAATGTATTCTTTCAATGCATATAAACACCAATCCTTGCTCTTTATGTTGATCTTTTGTAGTGGTAAATCTTGACGATATTCGCCCATATTCTATATCAATGGAAGAACATGAAGAACAACTTCTTTTCATCCTCTCAATCTTCGAGAACACCACATTTGTGTAAAGTTCTCAAAGTGTAAATCCTGACTTTTTAAAGTCACCTATCTCGACCACGTCGTTCTGCTAAAGACATCGCTACAATCCAGGAATCATCAAAATCAATTATTGATCTTCATTCGTCATCAGTTTCAATCAACTCCGGAGTTTTTATTTGTTTGGCAAGTTATAATCATCGTTGATGTCAAAAAAAGTTATAATCATCGTTCTGCTGAAGATTTCCTCAAGTTGGCTAAATGTCTCTCAAATATTCTCAAGAAGGACAAGAAATTCTTTTGATCTCTGACTCGTGAAGAAATATTTTGGAACCATGAAGGTTTTCCAAATCTTTTACAATTATTATATTCAAGTTTGGTGCTATTCTTAATCTAGCTGTTGAACCTTTTATCTGTCTCCATGATTTTTGTTCATATCTTTCCGATGGCTTGCAACTTCCAACATGATGACAATATCATCATCCTTATCTACATTGGATCCGACGAATCATTGCATCAATCCTTGTTTTCTTACGGAGATTCATGGGTTTCTCTTTGTCAAGGTCTTTAGTCTAAATTTCTGAGAGTTGGGTTCCATAGTTTTCCTATTCATGTGCGGAGTAATGCTTTGGGTGCAGGATCAAGTAGCTACCATACCACTACTCTTATCATTCGCTCTTATACATTAAATTGGTCGATGAATGCGATTTCACTCATTCCATGGAAGTTAGAAGTGGCCTTTATCCCTCGATACTTTTACTTCCTTCCTTGTTTTCCGGAGTGTTCTCTCAAAAATGTAATTAAGAATCTCTTGTTGGTGGTCTCATTTATCTCAACATGGAGCAAAATCTTCAAGGATCTGGTGGAAGCAAATGCAAAATCTTCTCCTTTCCCTTCATTCTACTAGAGATAGATACCATCAAATGAGATGGATGGAAGATATCTCTGACTTCCATTTGTAAATTCTTCTGATCTTAGTAAAGCCATATATGGTCGATGCCATCAATCGCGATTTTTTTTGCAATAACCTAATGGTTAAGGAAAGTAATAAGCATCTCTATAATAACTCCAGGTCTTCAACTTCTTTTTCAGGGTTCCACCATAAACTCTTGTCACTCTTTCTCGAGGAGATAAATCTACACACCTCCTTTGCATGATCCTTGGTCCTTACCGGTGAAAGAAGAGTCTAATCCGAGAATTCAAGAACCCAAATCTTTGTGTCGATATCAAGGAACTCTATTGTTTGAAGGCAATATTGTTTTTCGGAATTCATTTCTTAAATCTATGGGAAGATACAACGCTATTTTCATAGTGGTTGTTAACTTATCCAAATTGTTCTTTTCTTATGGCGAGAGAAAGAATCATCTTCATGTGCAGTTTCGATCTTTCAGTATTTCGATGTGTATCACCCTTCAGCTTGAAGTAAGAAGCTCGCTCCTTTGAATCGCTTCAAGCCCTTTGTTTCCTAGGACCAAATGCAAGACTCGAAACAAGTCTAGCAAGTTTGCAAGGTGTATTTGCCGCACCATTCCATTGAGAAATCAATTTGGGAGCATGAGGATCACCTTCATTCCGAACGCCCGCCTCTTCTTGGTCTTTTTATTTTTATAGGAATCTCGGGGCAAGATTCTTGTTTAGTGGGGGAGAGTTGTAGCATCCCAATTGTCTAACAATTTTAATGCTACTTGCCTATCCTATATATTGCTACTTGATGACCCACAAGTGTAGGGGATCGCAACAGTCTTCGCGGGTAGTATTACCCAATTTATTGATTCGACTCAAGGGGAGCCAAAGAATACTTGCAAGCCTTAACAACTGAGTTGTCAATTCAGCTGCACCTGGAAAGAGTTCTTGCTCACAGAATTTTATTAGTAGCAACAGTTTGTAGTAGCAATAGCAAAGCAACAACAAGGATCAATAATGTGATCAATAGTAAAGATGCAATAAGAGGATTTGAGTGCGGTAGGCATAGGGATGTATGGACAGGCGTTGCGTGTACGAGTCTAAACATGTAACTTCAAGATCTAGGGCATTGTAGATAAATAATAATAAGCATCCAAGTACTAAACAATCGTAGGCATGTGCTCCAAATATAGTCATACGTGCTCGCAATGAGAACTTGCACAACATATTCTGTCCAGCGAGACCGTGGCAATGGGGCCTCTAGGGAACTACTGGCAATTAAGGTGCTCCTTTTAATAGAGCACCGGAGCAAAGCATTAACACTCCGTGAACACATGTGATCCTCACACCACAGCCATCCCCTTCGGTTGTCCCAATTATTGTCACTTTGGGGCCTTTGGGTCCGGACAATGATATGTGTACACAACTTGCAGATAAGACCACAAACAATACTATCATAATGATTCAATAATAAGTTCAGATCTGAGATCATGGCACTCGGGCCCTAGTGACAAGCATTAAGGACAACAAGTTGCATCAAAGTCAAATAGCACTAATAGAGATACTAGGCACTATGCCCTAACAGATCTTATTCGATTACATGACAGAACTCATCCAATCCCTACCATCCCCAAGCCTACAGCGGGGGATTACTCACTCATGGATGAGGGAAACATCGATGGTTGATGGAGATGCGTTGGTGATGACGATGATCCTCTCCAAATTCCCTGTCCCGGCAGGGTGCCAGAACGGAGTTTCTGGATCCGAATCTTGGTTTCTGGTGGCGGCGGCAGAGCGGAACTCTTTCTGGAAAACTATCAAACCCCCTCGGTTTTTAGGTCGAGAGGCAACTTATAGGCGCAGAGGGAGGCCGAGGGGGTGCCTGGGCTGGCCACACCCCTCCCAGGCGTGGGGTGGGCCCACCCGCACGGCAGGGGGGGTGTGGGCCACCCAGGGCTCCCCTCCGTCTCGTATTCTAGCTCCGTGGATCTTCTGGTGAAATAGGATTTTTGGCATATTTTTCGGGATTTTTCCTGATAGTTCATTTTCTGCACAAAAACAAGACACCAAGGTAATTCTGCTGAAAACAGCGTCAGTCCGTGTTAGTTATATCCAAATCACACAAGTTTAGAGGAGAAACAATAGAAAAAGTTTTCGGGAAAGTAGATATGTTTTGGACGTATCAACTCCCCCCAAGCTTAGCTTATTGCTTGTCCTCAAGCAATTCAGTTGAAAACTTAGTGCGATAAAATAACTTTCACGAACACTTTGCTTCATATGATGTATATATTCTCAGCATAGGAGTAGATGCTTAGACAATTCATAATAAGGTGTATGCAACTAAGTGTACTTAATAGTCATTGCTAGCTATGAAGAGAAACCAACTCAATAATAATAAGTAGCATGGAACATAAATATAAGCAACATTGCAATGCTCATAGTAAAGTATGATAGAGTGGTATCTCGTTTGCCTTTGTTTGTAGAGCACAATATAAATGCCGAGGCACCTCTGAAGTTCACATGAAGACTAGAAGTAAAGATATCAGAGATACAAGCATCAAATTCATGACATAATTAACCAAGTTTTGGAACAAACACAAGAATGACAACCATGCTCTCAAGAAGGTGCTCATAGAATAAGTGATGACTCAACAAGGTAGTGAAAATGGTTTTGAAGAGTTTGAAAGGCTTCCTAATGCTGAAAGGAAGGTACTCATTAGCTTTGAGCTCTCATTGCCCCTATCATAGGCATCTTCATGTGGTTAAGGTGAAAGTGAGGTCCACTATGAATTATATGCTTGGCAGACCATAAACTGGAAATCTCATGTCCCTTGGGTACGAGGGCCATTCCGCATGCTACTCAACTTTGGTTACCTGTAAGTTCTTGTCATTGTAAATACATGCATATCATAGAGAACCGCCAACGGTGTACCCCTTTCACATGATACAGGAGCTATCTCGTGATCAAAATGACAAGGCAAGTAGACAATGAGCATCTCAGCGATCTTTTTATTTACTATATGCATAGCTTTTTATTGAGGATGCTTCATAAATGCTCATTATGGTGATGCTGCAAGTTTCCACCATGATTAGATATGGCTTAGGCTAGCGGCCCGGGCGTTTCTCTAACACAATGTATAGACTCCATGAACTCACAAGCTCCCCTTTTATTCCACATCGTCGACATCCGTAAATAAAAGACCAAAGTATCAACGGGATAGGATATCCAAAAAGTGTTGAAAGCGTTCCCCGTGACAACACGGTTCTGCTGACTCCCAGCATATAATTTGCAAGCATATAACTTTCATGGACTAGTCACAATGGTTCAGGATTATTGAGTGCAAGGAATAAAGTGTGCCATCAAGTTCGTGAGAGCTTTACTAACTAACTTTCTCAAAACAGACAAACATTTTATTTGGAAGAAAACAAGACATGTGGAATATGCACTAAAATAGCAAACGATGCTAATAGGTAGGTATGGTGGACACAGTTGGCAATATTGGTTTTGGGGCGTTGGAAATACAGGTAGAGCTCATACTCAGTGCAAGTGAAGGCTAGCAATAGAGAGGGAGCGACAAATGAGGAGCAATAATTTTCATAATCATGCTTGCAACGAAACAAGACTAATTATGGCATGAAAGTGATACAAAAAGTCTGAGGCAAAATAAATCATCGAGGCTTACTAACTATTGATTAGTAATATGCATGCGTGAGTTTGTGCCAAGTCGATTCACATGAACAGTCAGAGGAGGATACCACAATCATAACAAAATATGAATAAAACAATGCAAGCAAACATTCATACGACATGCTACAAACTACTCCCTCCGTCTCGGTTTATAAGACCTACGCGTATTTCTAGGTCGATAAACTAACCAACTTAGCATGAGGTAAATAAGATAAAAACTATACTATTAGAAACTTCAAATGTTATATTTTCTAATGATATAATTTTTATATTATATAGCTCATGCGGACGACCTAGATATACGCGTAAGTCTTATAAACTGGGATAGAGGTAGTATTAGCAAGCTGTAACTAATCATAAGAGATCAAGAACTACTAAGCATCCATAATGACATACACATTACACAAACAGGCTAAGCATGCTCACAATAATGAGTATATGTACAAAAATGAAACAAACAGGGTTCGTTAGCAGCCTCTTACCACACCTCAAGTTGTCTTAATCTTCATTATTGCCCTTCACTTGTGTGACTTGAATAATAACATGAAACCAAAATCCACTGAGGACGGCTGAACCCTGGAAAGAACTCACAAAACTAAAGAAGAACGACAAATATTTTTGGTGCTTTTGATTTTTTTAAACAAGAAAACAAAGCAAAAACAAATAAGGCAAAATAAAACCAAAAACGAAAACTAAGACAGTCCAAGAACAACACAATTGTGCATGAAACAATAAAAACGAAGTGTCTACAAAGACCTGAGATTTTTATTGATGAAGAAGGGGATGCCTTGGGCACCCCCAAGCTTTGACGCTTGTACCTCTTGAATATTTTTTAGGGTGACACGGGGTGGATCCCCCCAAGCTTGAGATTATGTCCATTCTTCATCTCATTACATCATTCTTTCCTTACACCTAAAAATTTTCCTTCATACAAAACTTCACACAATCTTCATTAGCAACATTAGTGCATTCAAAAGATAATAGACCTTTGGGGTTTAGTTTTAAAACAGAAAAACTTTCACTAAAGACACAAGCTAATGTAGCAATTCTCTCAAGTATCTCAATTTCCCAAAAAGAACCCGAAAAGGAATCAATAAGAAGAAATGCAAATAATGGCATAAATCTGTCAAAACAGACCAGCAGGTAGAAACCAATTTTTTCGAAGACCTTCTATTGCTCAAATCAAAAAGTGTTGAACTAACGAAAGTTGGCTAATGTACTGGGTGATTTATTCGTAAATTTTCAGCTCAATTCTACTTAGACAGACTCCTCATGAATTTTTATGGTGGAGGACAGAAATCTGTTTCGGGACAGCAACTCCCCAAATCTTACTTCCCTCTCATTAGAGGTTATTTTGGCACAAAAATCAAACAAAAAGGATAAGGAGAGGTTATTCTTGGCACAAAAATCAAACAAAAAGGATAAGAAGAGGTTATTACAGAAGTAATAACTTCCAAGACTCAAGAAAACTATTGAGTTATCTCCCAAGAAGTACTTTTCTTTAACGCCTTTAAGTTAGGCATGACGAAGATCAAAGATTGGAAAGGAGAAAAATAAATGTGAGCAAGTATAACCACCGTGAAAACATTGTTTTGTTCATTAAAATCCTTTTTTAATAAGGTTGATCAAGTCTTGTTACCAAAACAATCTTATATGAAACAATACTTTGCATTCCACAAGGTGAATATGTTACCTCATACTTGATAGCAATGGTCCTAATCATAATAGTTTCAAAATTTTCTTGTAGAATGGGACAATATATTTCTCCAACCTTGATGATCTCAATATTTTCAATGGAATTCAGGCAATAGCTTTTAGCAACCTTCTTGGGGAAATAGATAGTATGCTCTTTGTCATTAATATTGAATGTTACTTTTCATTGATTACAATTAATGACAGTACTTGCAGTATTAAGAAAAGGTCTCCCAAGAATAATAGACATTATCATCTTCAGGCATCTCAAGCACAACAAAATCAGTTAAAACCAAGCAATTATGAGCCACTTGAACAGGAACATCCTCACATATACCAACTGGAATAGTAGTTGACTTATCATCCATTTGCAAAGATATATTAGTAGGTATCAACTTTTCTAGCTGGAGTATCTTGTAGGGAGAAAAAGGCATAACACTAACTCCAGCTCCCAAATCACATAAAGCAGTTCTAACATAATTATTCTTAATAGAGCAAGAAATAGTTGGTATACCTGGATCACCAAGTTTTTTTGGAACCTTACCATTGAAGGAGTAATTAGCAAGCAAAGTAGAAATCTCCTCATTAGGGATCTTCCTTTTATTAGAGACAATGTCCTTCATATACTTTGAATAAGGAGGAAATTTAATAGCATCAGTCAAAGGAATTTGCAAAAATAAAGGTTTCATCCACTCACAAAACTTGATGTAGTGTTCTTCCTCCTTTGACTTGTGTTTCTTACCTGGAAAAGGCATAGGTTTCTGCACCCAAGGTTCTCTCTCTTTACCATGTTTATTAGCAATAAAATCTTCCTTTGTGTACCTAGTGTTCTTAGTGTGCTTCTCAGGTTCTTCCTCAACTTCCTCCTTATCAGGAGCATCATTTTTATCATTACCACTCTTAGTTTCAGCATCAGAGACAAATATATTATTAGGATCTACAGCAGGTTCAAGTGGTTCCTCAACTATTTTGTGTTTATTTTTCTTTCTCTTACGAGGACTACCACTATTCTCACCTTGTTGAAAATCCTGCTCAATTATTTAGGGTTTCCTTCAGGATATAAAGGATCTTGAGTACCTATACCACTCCTAGTTCTAATTCCATAAGCATGTTTATCTCCTGAGGCATTAACTAGCATATCCTTTTGTACCTTAGCAAGTTGATCAAGTTGGGTTTGAACCATTTGAAAGTGTTTACAAAGCATTTTAATATCATTAGAAGTTCTTTCCACAATATCTTTTAACTCATTGATAGCTCTAGAGTTTTCCAATAAATGATTCTGAACTTGTTTATTAAAATTACCTTGTTTAATAATAAATGTGTCAAGTTCCTCTAAGCATTGATCAGGAGGCTTACCATAGGGAATATAACCTTCATTAAAGTGGAGAGAGTGTACCTCAATAGTAGATGAGTGGGGAACTGGCTTACATAGTTCGGAGGTAGATTCTTCACATCTTCAGCTCTAATACCTTTCTCCTTTAGACACTTCTTAGCTTCCTTCATCACTTCATCATTTAATGCAATAACTCCCCTCTTCTTTTGTGTTGGTGTTGGAACTGGTTCAGGAGTAATTGGTTCAGGAGTAATAGGCTCAGGTGTATTTAGCTCAGTTGAAGTCCAATCATCATAATTCTTGCTGATCTTAGCCATTAGTTCTTCAGCATCTGTAGGAGTTCTTTTCCTGAAAACACAATCAACAAAGCTATCTAGGTATGTCCTAGAATCATCAATTAGTCCATTATAATAAATATCAACAAGCTCATTCTTAGGCAATGGACATCTAGGATGTGCATGAATCAAGGCACAGAACCTTGTCCATGACTCAGGCAATTTCTCTTATTCTCCCTGTTTAAAATCAAAAAATCTCTGCAAAGCAGCATGTCTAGCACTAGGAGGAAAATATTTCTGGAAGAAATAAGCAATCAGGGCTATCAATGGAACCAAGAGGTAATCTACTAAACCAACCCCTAGTTTCTCCTTTTAATGAAAAAGGGAAGATCTTAGTAACAAAGTACTTCTGCATCTTAAAATCATCAGAGAATAAAGCACTCATAGTAGAAACCACATCACTCTCATTTTCAGTCCCACAAAAAGGTTCTTTCTCAACAATATCTAAATAGGAAAAATCAAGAGAGAAATCATAATCTTCATCTTTAATATCTATGGGAGAGGTGGCAAACTTAGGATCAGAGGAAAGTTTAGGCATAATAGTACGTCTAGCAAGGAGACTCTTAATAGCACTAGTACCATGTGTGTTTCGGCACTCTTCAACAAATTCATCAGTGAACTCAATGTAACCATCATTAATATCATAACTCTCATTAGACTCAGGTGAGCTAACAGGTGTAACAGTGTCTTCACTAGGAGTTTCGGTATTTTCTAGACTAGCCATAGTAGCATCTTGCAAAGGACCTAATGAACCACTCGCATCAAGCATAGTAGAAGTAACATCATGAGCATCCAAAGCAGTTTCAGATTCAGTAGTAGTAGCAGTGTGTGTATCATGAGTATGTGGTGGTGGTGTGACAAGCTTACTTATAACATACGGTGAATCAAGAGCAATAGATGTGTTTAGGATTGTACCTATTCTTGTAGTGGATGGTAAAATAGGGAACTTTCCATCACGAGACTTCCCCATGATGAAAGTAGTAGTAGTGAACAAAAGTAGATCCAAGTGAACTTACAAATAAAGCTATGCTCCCTGGCAACGGTGCCAGAAAATAGTCTTGATGACCCACAAGTGTAGGGTATCGCAACAGTCTTCGCGGGTAGTATTACCCAATTTATTGATTCGACACAAGGGGAGCCAAAGAATACTTGCAAGCCTTAACAACTGAGTTTACAATTCAGCTGCACCTGGAAATAGTTCTTGCTCATAGAAGTTTATCAGTATCAACAATTTGTAGTAGCAACAGCAACAGCGACAACAATAGCAAAGCATGAGCAATAGTAACAGTAACGGTAACAGTAGGATTCGAGTGCGGTAGGCATAGAGATGGATGGACGGGCGTTGCATGGACGAGTCTAAACATGTAACTTCAAGATCTAGGGCATTGCAGATAAATAATAATAAGCATCCAAGTACTAAACAATCCTAGGAATGTGCTCCAAATATAGTCATACGCGCTCGCAATGAGAACTTGCACAACATCTTTCCGGCCCGTGGCAGCGGGGCCTCTAGGGAACTACTGGCAATTAAGGTGCTCCTTTTAATAGAGCACCGGAGCAAAGCATTAACACTCCTGAACACATGTGATCCTCACACCACAGCCATCCCCTCCGGTTGTCCCAATTATTGTCACTTTTGGGCGTTTGGATCCAGACAATGATATGTGTACATAACTTGCAGATAAGACCACAAACAATACTATCATAATGATTCAATAATAAGTTTAGATCTGAGATCATGGCACTCGGGCCCTAGTGACAAGCATTAAGCACAACAAGTTCCAACAAAGTCAAATAGCACTAATAGAGATACTAGGCACTATGCCCTAAAAGATCTTATTTGATTACATGACAGAACTCATCCAATCCCTACCATCCCCAAGCCTACAGCGGGGGATTACTCACTCATGGATGAGGGAAACATCGATGGTTGATGGATATGCGTTGGTGATGACGATGGCGATGATCCTCTCCAAATTCCCCGTCCCGGCAGGGTGCCAGAACGGAGTTTTTGGATCCGAATCTTGGTTTCTGTTGGCGGCGGTGGAGCGGAACTCTTTCTGGAAAAATATCGAACCCCCCTCGGTTTTTAGGTCGAGAGGCAAGTTATAGGCACAGAGGGAGGCCGAGAGGGTGCCTGGGGTGGCTGCACCCCCTAGGCGTGGGGCAGGGCCCACCCGCGCCTGGCAGGGGTGTGGGCCCCTAGGCCCCTTCTCCGTGTCGTGTTCTGGCTCCATGGGTCTTCTGGTGAAATATAATTTTTGGCATATTTTACAGGATTTTTCCTGATAGTTAATTTTCTGCACAAAAACATGACACCAAGGTAATTCTGCTAAAAACTGCGTCAGTCCGTGTTAGTTGTATCCAAATCACACAAGTTTAGAGGAGAAACAATATCAAAAGTGTTCGGGAAAGTAGATACGTTTTGGACGTATCACTACTTCCTACATGTCATCAATTGCATAATCATTATATTATGCTCATGTCACCATGGCACCTTGCATTAGAGCATCATATAAAACCCATTTCATTTGGTTCTTATCCCATATGCATTATCGTATTACTTGTATTTGCCTCTTGATGAATTGTAGTTGGTTCTTGATATATTGCTTCATGCCCAAGTTGATTTGGGGGCATATCTATTCTAACTCCACCACCATTCTTTGTCTCCACCATCGCCACCAGCCTATTTATATGTGGGCACATGCTTTTCCTTTTGGTATTTATATCTTTCTCATAATAATTGGGATGGATCCTCTCTTGTAACCTTGCTTCCATATGTGATCTATATTGTTCTCACAATATTGATATGGGAGTTATGTGGTTGTCCTTCCATTACTATGGCTAAGTAAAAGATTCCTTCAAGTCATGCTCTATTTTACATGAAGCCTAGTGAGTTCATAAGATCATCTTTAAACCATAGTGGGCTAATCTACACTAGTGTGATGGTGAATTCCATTAGTGTGTTGTTAAAATCAACCATTCCCTGTTGGAGCGCTCTATTTTGATCATGGGAATGATCTCTTCACACCCTTTGCATGCCACATGCAAAAGAAACCCTCCACCTTCTCTTCTTCAATTCTTTCCTTTTATTTTGGTTGTTGGTTTCCAAGATGTTTTGAGCTTGTTCAATTTGAAGGGGCTCAATTCAAACTAACCATGACCATCTATATCTCACATGCATGCACACACATTTTTGTCTTCACAAAAATGCCACACATGCATATAGGGTGCAATTGCACGTCACATGCGATAATAAGCCATCTATCTATTCACATATATTTTTGGCCTATTTAAAAATTATAAAAAGTTTTCTTTTTTAACTAACAGTAAAAATTGACGCTAAGTATGTCTAAAGTTTTAGCCTATAACTAGTCTCATCTAGTCTAGTTTGCACTGTATAAAAACTGTAATTTCCTTCTTCTTTTCCATAATCCTAGCCATGTGTACATATACGTATACACCTACTCACACACTCTATCTACACACATTTTTTATTCTAGCTCTCTAAACTAGAAGCACCGTGGCTGCCTAACTACGCTTGCAAGATGATCGAATCGGGGCCTATTTTTTAATTTCTGGACAAAGCATATCAGTTTTGGTTCATACCTGAAGCTACATGGAAAAGTTCAGTTTAAGAGAAGCTACAGAAAGCAGTGACAGCTGTGTTCAGCGAGAGAGAGTGTATCGCCAGCAGCAAGCCGCGTTTAGTCCATGGCCCAGCAATAGACCACCCAGTGGCCTCCTTGCCTAATCGATCGAGTGGAGAGCTCCTCCTCGTTTGTCCTCTTCCTAGAAACATCATGCAACACTCGTGAGCCCCTCCACCCTTTTAACCACCATGACTCCACCAATCGATGCCTGCCGTTTATCTCTTTTCCCTCGAGGATCCTTGGAACCCTAGCTAGATGCTTTTCCCACCTCGCCCCGCCACCCTCTTTTCCCCTGCATTCTGAGAGAGAGGGCCGAGAGCATCATGGCGAAGGCCGAGAGCGGTGTTTGTGTCTTCGTCGCGTCCGCCGCTCCTGGAGGAGTCAGACCTGCCAGGACCTCACCGCATCCTCCTCCCGCCGTTGCAACGCACACAGGAATGCACTCGACGCTCGCCTCGCCACTGTTGCCTCTGCTTCCTCTCCGCACCTTGGCTGGCCTGGATCGGCTAGCTACCGGCTCTAGGTAAGCCTCATGACCTCCCCCTCTTGGTGATCTAGCATTCTACCTGGCCACCCTCTCCATTCGTGCATGCCATAGTCACCGTTGCTCGCGCGCCACGCCTTCACGTGCACGCTTCAGCACAACAACAACACGTGACCCTGTCAGCCAGTTTTCCCGCTTCCTCCGTCCAGCTTCGGCGTCTCCGTGCATACCTCTATATAGAGGGTACTCCCACCTTTCCAGAACATCTTTAGGTGCTCCAAACGGCAGTCTGAAACTCTCGTAACCCTCCTCTGAACATTGAGCTTATTTCATTGAACACGTTGTCGTTTTAGCCTGTAGTTCGTCGTTTCTCTGCAGTGTGTCTTGCCTTGGTTCCCATTTATATCCTGACCGTCCTCATCGGTTTCTGACAAATATATTTAACCTATGTTCTTCTCATATGTCCCAGCTTTGTACTACAACAAACCTCACCAAGAACGGATCTTCGTGGCTCTCAAAATCGACTTGCCAAGATTGAAGGAAATCAACTATAAACGTAGATTCAGTTTATCAGTTACCGCCTTATTTTATCCTATGTTTCCTGCTTCCTCCGTCCAGCTTCGGCGTCTCCGTGCATACCTATATATAGAGGATACTCCCACCTTTCCAGAACATCTTTAGGTGCTCCAAACGGCAGTCTAAAACTCTCGTAACCCTCCTCTGAACATTGAGCTTATTTTATCAAACATGTTGCCATTTCAATCTGCAATTTGTCGTTTCTCTGCAGTGTGTCTTGCCTTGGTTCCCGTTTCGATCACGACCGTCCTCATTGGTTTTTGGCGAATATATTCAACCTATGTTCTTCTCAGATGTCCCAGCTTTGTACTACAACAAACCTCACCAAGAACGGATCTTCGTCCTCTCAAAATCGACATGCCAAGATTGAAGGAAATCAATTGTAAACGGAGATTTCAGTTTGTCAGTTACCGCCTTGTTTTATCCAATGGTTCCTGCAAGATTCGTACCACCCCAATCTATCTCTAGCGAATCTCCTCACGTATTCTTGATCTTGGTACATCCAGCTTCGCATTGCATTAAACCTCTTATCAATCGGATCAATAGATCTCTCGTAATCATCTGCAAAATTTCGCTCGAGCTAGCAGTAACGCATAGGAAAACTTCAGTTCTACTCCAGTTCATCCTGTCAATTCCTGGCAGTTTTAAAAAAACTTGTCCTATTCCCAAAATCAACCGCAACCCTCGTCTAAGTCAAACAAAGTCATATGAGTTTCAAACAATTTTGACCAGCAAATAAATCTCAAAATAATTTGAATTTGGAAATACTTCTAAAATACAAAGTGAATGATATTCAGATATGAAATTCAATCCACTTCCAAAGAATTACCACAATGCCCCTATCTAGTCAAACTTTGAACTTTGACCCCATTTAAATAATTTTGACTTTAATATAAATTTAAACGCATAATTACAAATAATATAAATAATATAGTTTTTTGAATCAGAAAAACATGATGAATCTGTTTATTCTATTTATAATATCATTTGAGCAATTTAAAAATTTTGAATTAATAAATGTTAATAAATGCTTTTTTTATAAATATTGCATAACTTTAAATCTGTAACTCCGAATTCGACAAATGATATGTCCAAATCAATCAGCGCGACGAGGCCGTTCTAACTATGCATTATATGATATTAATTGAAGCATGAATCATATAAATCTAATTGAGGAAGCATGTTTTATCCAACTAATAGGTGACTAATTAAATACTAAAAATGTTATTTCTTGTTCTCACACCTCACCCATGCCATGCTATGTTATACCATGTAAATTGTGTATCATTCTATCATGGCATACTTATTTGCGTATTTCATATGATTTATATGATTGTGCAATGTATTTATTTCGTCCCTTGTTTTGTTTGGTTTTTATCCGGATAGACGCTGCGCAAGAAGAATATTAGGAGCCTCGCGAGTATTACCCAAATCCATCCTATTCTGCAACTGAACTGCCAGGCAAGCATTTATCCATGCTTGCACTACATATAGTACCTATTGCATCTATCTTATTCTTGCATCATAATCGCATCCTGAATAAAATTGAATCCCAAGTATTGCATAGCCTTTACTTTCAAACCCCACCGAAGATTGTTCCCTCAATCCTATGAGTCATTACTGCAGGAGTTGTTTGAGCCATGTGAGTCATAGAATTGCATATGTATGGTTTGTGAGTGTCTTTGAATCATGAGATACCTAAACAACTGAATTGAGTAGTAATGGGATAACTAATGAAAGAGGCACCGGTGGTAAATATCTGCTATTTAGTTCTTAATGCTCACTTGTGTCCCATAGGACCCCGAGTACTTGATTTTTGTTTCTTGACAATCACACTATCCGCATGTAGGACCATGAATCCCCTTAATCCTAGCTTGAGTCATACTTAATTTCTTGGGGCCACAAGTAGTTTGGGGCGTTATTACTATCCTGAACTTATGCCATGCTTTACTGCACATTTACTACTGTTTCTCGAGGAGCGTTTACTACTGTACTGTTTTGGAAAGTGGAACGTTTTCGTGGTATCAAGAAGCCCATTTACACTTTTGGGTTCCTAGTCGTTTACAGCCATTGACACAAACATCTGGGTCTGTCTTGGAGTCGGCCAACTTCGTCGCGGGTTGCTTAGTGGGGTGGCCCCCCGAAATCAAATATAAATCTTGTGAATGCTTTGTCGTGATGCCTCGTTGGGTTTTCATTTGGTTTTTCCGAGGTTGATCATGTGTGTGTTGCTATTTGTGCACCCTTAATTTTTTTTGAAAGTCTTGTCCGTGGTTATGGATGACTTGGAGCACAGTTTCTCGATCATAGGCAAGCATAACTAAAGTACCGCTTTTAAATTGACTAAAACTTTTCTAGTAATAGTGTAATATTCATGGAATGATTAATAAAACCGCCAACGGATGGGATGTTCTTCCGCCTTCTCGTTGGGGAACGAGGAGCTGGGCGACTGATGTCTATCTATGTTGATATATATCTGTTGGATAATTAACTATTGTTTAATTAATGAGCATCCATCTATCATTTGTTAGGTGGATGTTGTAGAGTGTCTCTATAGAACTTACAGGCTTTACTTTCGCTAATTGCGTCACCCTCAAGTTGTTCCCTTTAGATGCATAAAGACTTGCTGAGTCCCTTAGGGTCTCACACGATAAAATATTGGTTTAGATGGACAGGTATACTCTGAGGAAGGTTACTGGTTCGAAGAGACCGATGATGGTGGAAACGACCGTCTAGTGTAGAGATTCCAGGGATGGTGTTCCGTGAGATCTTTGGGTGGGATGTGCTTATTTTTAGGGCATCTTATGCCAATTTGCTTCTTATCCATACTCGGATCTTGTATTTCGCTTCCGCTTGATATTATGATATGTTCTCTATGAGGATATATCCTAAACTATTAGAACTATATAGTATTTTGGATCTTGCCGTGTGGCATTGAATATTTATATTTTTTAGATGGTATGGCTCTGATGTACTCTTGTATGTCGTTGACATACACACTTTTGTATGTTTTGATTTGCATGTCTGTCGATTATGCCGCTGGCACTTGATACGATGTTCTTGCAAAGTGGGTGGGGTGGTTGGCCGGTACCGTGCCCTTCTCTGCTTAGATGGGCCTACACATGGGTGGCCCTTAGGCCTCTGCGGTAGTACCACCTCATGCACTTTGGGTTCGTCCTGGCCTATTGCTTAGAGCATAGCGTCTGAGGTATTACAACATTTTACATCAACAACCTAAAAAATGGGAAATTACATCGAGGTCCATACATCTAGCACGAATAACCATAAAATTAAGCAAGGAAAATAGATGGGTCGGCTACTTCTCGAGAAAGCACCCTCATTGAGCCATACTCTTCATGCTACTTCCTCTTTGATTGTTTTCGAAATATGGCCAGATTTGTCAGCATGCAAATTCTTGGATATGGGATCATCATCGAAAGAAAGCATGATGTGTACATATGGCCATGACCTTGGTCGTTTGTCTTGAAATCCAAAAATAGTCATACTCGTTTACAACTAAGCTTAAATTTGTTTAGATTTTACCACTTACTTTTTGGTTAAAATTTGACATGGGCGGTGGGAGTATATTTTACACCAAGGATCTAAAATGGGAAAATTACATCGAGGTCTATACATTTAGCACAAAGGGCCCTAAAATTAAGAAAGGAAAGAAGTCGGGTTTGTCTCCTTCTTGAGAGAGGAGCGGATCGAGACGTACTCTTCATGCTACTTTCTCTTCGATTATTTTCCAAATATGGCCAAATTTGCTAGCATGCAAATTTTTGGATATGGGATCATCATCGACATTAAGTATGATGTACATATGGCAATGAATTTGGTCGTTTGGCTTGAAATCCAAAAATGTTCATACTCGTTGACAACTAAGCTTAAATTTGTTTAAATTTTACCAGTTACTTTTAGGTTCAAATTTTGCACGGATGATGTGAGTATATTTTATATCAGTGACCTAAAAAGGGAAAATTTTATCGAGGTGCATACAGTTAGCATGAAGCACCAATAAATTAAGCAAGGAACACAATCGGGTCCGGCTCCTTCTCAAGAAAAAAGCAGTTGATCGAGTCATACTCTTCATACTACTTCCTCTCCTGAACCACTTACTCGTAGTTCAAATTTCACCACTTACTCATAGTTCAATTTTTTCTCTTCATACTACATGAATCTTGCTATCATTTACTCATAGTTCAAATTTTACCTAATATTGACAAATCGACTTAAATTCGTGGATTGTGCAATTTCCTTTATCTAAACTAATGTAGTATACTAATAAAGTTCTGTCCAAAAGTACCTTGGAGGGTAATACAAGGTATTTTACTTACTACTAGCAGAACAGGTACTGATAAAGTTGTATGGTCTTATCAATAGATGGTGCGCAGAACCCGATATTTCCTTTGGGGAGAGTAGTTTCGGGACCAAATGGAAGTTTGGCACCTAAAGGGTACCCACTATTCTAGTCGGCTCAAATAAATGAACTAGTTTGTCAAAAAGTGATGATATTTGAAATGTAGTTCTACTACCTCCATCCCAAGGCTTAAGACCTATTTTTTTGAGAAGTCAAATTATGTAAAGTTTGACAAAGTTTGTAGAAAAATATATTAATATTTATAATATGAAATACATATACCTTGACACATCATGAAACATATATTCACATGGTATCTATATAATATCATAATTCTTGATGGCTTTTTCTAAAAATTTGGTCAAGCTTTTCATAGCTTGACTTTTCAAAAAAAATAGGCCATAAGCCTTGGGACGAAGGGAGTACTACTAATGGGATAGAGGGTTACCCTCTCCTCCCACCATCCCCTCTCCCTCTCTATCACACTTTTACACTCACCTCTCAACTCTGAGTCATTAACCCAAGTTTCTACGATAAAACCAATGTTAAAACCTTTGTCTGTGGTGGAGCTGGGGTCCTCATCAAGCTCTGCTTCGGAGCTTTAGGTGGGTTGTTTTATTCCGCCAGTCACAACACCTTTTCTGAATCATCCTTTGACTTTCGCGTGTGTGTGGGTCACGTGCAAGATGAGGTGTCTATCGCCCTTAAGGTTTTAGTCGGCCACGCCACAACCCTCATTGCCACCAAGCGGTCATCCAAGCCTACGTCACCGGTTGCATCGGTCCCAGATGCTCGTGCAGCGGTGGACGCATTCTTGTTGTCTACAGGATGGACTATCATTCCCAATGTGCCAAATTTCATAGTGTACACGACGAAACCCCTATCGGTGGCTCCCCATCCGCGATTGTCTGTGCTTATTCGGTGTATGTGGCTGGTTCTTCGTTAGTGGCGCCCTGTTCGTCTTCTCAACACATCAAATTCTATGCAGCAAGTTCACGCCCCCAACTGCAACGAGGTTATGTTTGGAGGATTGGGGCTTTAACCCAAATCCGACGTGCATCTAGTCATATTTTGGCAATGTGTACGCAGGTCCCTTGTTGAAATTCTTAGTTATATGTCATATTCTTGATAATTGTCTTTTGTGTTGTTCTTTATATGTCATATTCTAGATAATTGTCTTTTGTGTTGTGCTTCTTAGTTACGATATATTCTTGATGATGATAATGCAGGGTTCTGTTTTGGTACTTAGATGATGCTTTGTGTTGTTTATGAATTTTCCATGACGCGTTGTGCTACTTTTGTATTTTTTTTATGATACATTGTGACATGTCTCCTCATTGTGTCATTTCGTCCATTTTCATCTGCGTTCTGCTGTTTATGATTAAATGATATGTCTTCTAACTGTTCAGATTATTTCAATGACCCATCAGTTTAGGTAATTTTGATTATGTTAATACTATTTATTAAATTTAATTATATGACGCCTTGTGCTGTTTTGGTATTTTTGATGATGCGTTGAATATATGTTATTTTGTCTATCCAGATAATTCATTATGTTGTTTTATCCATATAGATTATTCATTGTTCTACTTAATCAATCTAATTAAATGGTATTCCTTCTAGCTGTTTAATCAATGTTGTTTTGGTATTTTTAATGATGCATTGCATATATGTTGTTTTGTCTATCCATATAATTCATTATGCTATTTTATCCATACAGATTATTCATTTTTCTTTTTAATCAATCTAATTAAATGGTCTGCCTTCTAGATGTTTAATGAATCTAATTTTGAGGACCCACCAGGTTAGGTGATTCTGATGATGCATTGTGCTATTTAGGAAATTTAATTTACCTGATACCTTGTGCTATTTAGGTAATTTTGATGGTGCAATTATGCATTGTGATATTTAGTCAATTTATATGATGCATTGTGGTGTTTTCGTAATTCAAAAGGTCTGACGCAATGAAAATTTTCATGTAGGATGGCCCGGCTGTAATGCCAAAATTATATTACATTCTTGACCGGACTGCTCCTGCTCCAGGTGGCTATGAAGATTCTCTCCCCATCATATCAATGGAGTTGAATCTGTGGGCAGGAGAGTGGAGGCCTTGGCAAGGACAAGTGCTGCAAGGTCGGTCGCTAGTTATGCCAAACTAAGAGGACGCCCTAGGTCGATCGGACACCCATGCCACCACACATCGTCCTAGGCGCTTCTACATCCAGTTAGTCTAGCATGACCTGTATATGCTTATCATCCCGACTTACTTCAAGCCTTACGTGAAGGGACACCCCTACCCGTAGCTAGTAGTGGTCCAAGTGTGCGAGAAATGTGTAACATACAACCCTTTTGTGTAATATAAATAAAGACATGTTTGAGCATTGCATGCATGCATAACACTTGCACTTAATCAAGAAAGAACAAACAAAACCCTAAACCCTAATAGCTTCCCCTCTCTCTTTGAAGCAATTCAAATGCTTTCTATATTTTGAAAATTCTCAAAACAAATGGAACCCAAATTGTGTTGAGGGCCCCTTAGTGTTTTCAGATATCATATAAAAGTTTCTGTGATTTGAAATTATTCAAAACAGATTTGAAATTCAAAACATAAAAGGAAATCAGAAAAACAGAAATAGAAAAGGTGTCTGAAATAAAAATCTAACTAACCTAGCTACTGGGCCAAGCCCACCTCTCCCCTCTCTCTTCGCCCACAAAGTACCGGCCACCGGGGGCCCAGCTGCACCACTGGCTCAGATCAAGCTGATATCTCGTCCACCTCTCGCGCTAAGGCAGCTCGGTGTCGCCGCCACTGCCGCCACGCCAAGATCCGTGCCGCCGCCCCCGAGCGCCTACAAGACCCTGTCGGACGCGTCGACGAACCCTAGTGCCCTCACACTTCTCCTCTTCCTCTCTCTCCCCCACGGCAGCGCCATGGCCGAAGAACCCTAGCCGCCAGTCGCCGTCGGCCTCGCCATTTCCGGACGCCCCAGCTCAAGCCGACGCCACCGCTAGAACCGCCGTGCTCGACTCTCTCTCCCTAGCCCCTTTTCCCCCTCGCGCGCGACCTCAATCGAGCGGATCGGAAGCTCCGACCGCCGTCAGTCTCCGTCGATCCTCGCCGATCCCGAGCTCGCCCCGCCTTGCTGTCAAGCCCGTCTTTCTCACGGCGAGCTGCTGATCCTCGCAGTACCCTCTGTTCCCTTCCTCTCCCTCTGTATCTTCCTCCCCACGTGAGCCCGATGCCGCCGCCGCTTGCCGTCTCCGGTGACCAAGAATAGGCGACGCCACCACCAATCGACTCCCCATCGTCGCCTGCGTCCAACGCCCCCAACCTCGCATCCAGGCGCGCTCGGAATCGCTGTATTCGAGCTCGACCTTGGAGCAACTCCATCGATGACATCAGCATGATGTCATGCTCATGTCATATCTCTTTTTCTTTTCTTTTAATTATTTATGTAAATGGAAAATCCCTGACAGGTGGGCCATACCTGTAAGAGTTTTATTATTTTCTATAAATATTTTCTGAAATGATTAAAAGTCTGACATGTGGGCCCAAGTTTGGAAATTATTTCAAATATTCCAAAAATGATTTAAAATGAATTAAAATTTGATAAATTCATAACTAATTCATATTAAATCAGAAAAATACAAATAATATACCAAAATGATCAGAAAAATGAAACCTATCTAACTAAGCTATAATCATACATTGTTAATCAACTTTGATGGAAAGTTTAATTAGAAGAACCAATTGAACCCCACAGGTGAATCCGAGGATCCCCCTGTTCTAGGGTTTGGACCTCTCGGACCCCCTTTAAATTGACCAAGCATGTTTTAGGGTTCATTTCAATGCTATTCAACTTGTCATATCATTCATATTGTATGAGCATTGCACATTCCATGTGTTGAGTGTTGCTTTCTCTTTTCTGATGATTGGTTCTTGCGAATAGGAACTGAACCCGAAGCTGAAGTCAACGCTACTGAAGAGCAGTACCATTCCAACAACGGACAAGGCAAGCGAAGCCCCACTCATACATATGAATCCTATGTTTACAAAGTATTTCATTCTCGTCATATGCATTCGGTTCAACAGTATTTTACCAGTAGATACAGTAATCCTATCTGATGCATGTTTCTCTTTGTGAACTAAATACCTGATCCACCGCTCCTAGCATAACTAGGGTTTGGATTATGAGCATCGCTAGTGCCACAATTCAGTCAAGCTTAGCCATGCTTAGTGTTACGATGCTGATCATTCAGGTGATGCACCAGAGATGTGAATGAATCCTGTATGGTAGGATGTGGTGATGTGATCAGAGATGGATGATAAACATGCTAAGGCTTGTATGGGACGCCACTTGGGTTGTGGTTTTTGTAGTCCCATACTTGCCACCCCTAGGACCCGATGTTCTTGCTTATTGAACCAAGTCGAGCGTACAACCACACGGGGTCCTGGAAACCCCCTCGACCAACTAACTTGCCTAGTAGATTCCATGAGTCACATAGTTCGGGCTTCCCATTCGACATACGCATCTTGGTTGTTCTTGAATGGAGGTGAAGGAGGTGCATTCACAACAGGTAGGTAAGCATGGCCGGGAACAAGAGATGACCGGCATCCGTAATCTTGAACCCTGCGCACATCATTAGGGACCGGCTTCGGGACTTGACCCGTTATGGCGGCATCTCCCTAGTGCGTGACTCATGGTATCGGCGAAATCAAGGTAAAGGTCGTGGTCAACCACTCTCTTCCGGCCTTCCAAGGAAGAGGGCTAATAATTTGGCATTCAGAATTAGTTGGTACGTGTGGGTAAAGTTGTGCGCCCCTCCAGGGTTATTAGTCTTTTTGAAAAGCTGTGTCCACGGTTATGGACGACTTGGGAACGGACGTGAAGATCATAGAGAACTATAACCGAATGTTAGAACTTGTCAACTAATGTGATTTGCGGAGTACTTCCTCGGGGTTGTTTGAGGGGGTATTCCGGGAAGAGAGGTTCTGTTGATGATGGTTCTTGGTGGATATCAAAGATGATTTTAAGAGCTAGAGTTGACGACTTCTTATCCCCTTTTGAAAATGATCTGACTAGACGAGTTTCTTCTCCCTCTTGTTTTGAAAACAAAAGATGGCTTTATGCAAAATAACTCCACTAGCCATAAGTCTTGCGGAGTACACACTGTACTCAGCCTTGCTTCGTTGATGTTTTTCTACAGATGATGCTACTCCAATTGAAGGTGGTTTGTACGTCGAAGTCGACGAGTAGTCGGGGTTCCCGGGCAGCAGCCTAGGATCTATGGAAGGGTCGCTACTTCTTTTTAAGGCCTCTTAGGCCCTTTGCTAAGTTTGTTGTTTAGAACAACTTGTTTTCTTCCGTTGTTTGATGTAATGATGGGTCTGTGACCCCTGGTTTGTATGACTGGTTTGTAACTCTCTTAAGAGTGTACCTTATTAATGTATGGTTTGTATGTTCTGTAATGTTACCGATCTTTCCCTACGCGCTTTGGAATTTAGGTTAGGCTTATATCAGATGAGGATCTGGTATTTGTCTAGCCCTGATCCCGGGTTGTGACAAAATGCGAGTGGGTTGTATATGCCAACCGCAACAAAGACCAGATCGTCCTAGACAAAGGGTGACCTACCTTTCCTGCTTTCCATGAGTTGAAGGAGGTGACTGCCTTATGTTCAAGGTCATTGTAGACAGGTACAAGATGAAAATATATGAATGCATCACCTTCTGCCAGAAGGTGTACGTCTATCATGAGCATTCTCATCTTAATTAAGGGTCTCTTTGGATCGAAGGATTTTTTAAGGAATTTTGGAGGAATTCAACCTATAGGACTTTTTCATTAGGAAGTCCTTTGGATGAAAGAACTCATACCTCCAAAATTCTTATGGATTTCATTCCTACACCCCCAATCCCATAGGAATTTCAGCATCCACTTTTTTATACTCATTTGTGTAGGAATGAGGCACTTTTACTGTGTGTTTTGTGTGTTTCAAGCCTATAGATTTCCTCTGTTTTGCAATACTCTATTTTGTACATGTGACCCTGTTAAATTCCTGTATTTTGAAATCCTATGATCTATAGAAGCCCTAAGTTCTCTTTAAATTTGTCGTTCGATCTTTTGGTGACTGTGTGTGATGATTAGGCATCAAGCCCTAAGTATATTTAATGTGACTACTACTAGTACTACTCTACATTGGATAGTTCTACGGATACTACTAGTATCTCTTGCATGTGGCGGTATGAGAGATTGTAGAAGCTTGATCAAAAAAAAAAGATTGTAGAAACCTCCGGGTTACGTAATTCCACTTTAGTTTTTTGTGACTTACTCCGTCATGCGGATGGAATCTTCTCCACTACTTGGACAAGACATTAGTACATACCTTTGGTGGGTCATAAATATTTACACCTAGTTGCTCGATCGCTAGCATGATGGCCTACCCATAATCTATTCTAGGTGACCTACGTTTTCCTTCCTACTGTAGCAGAGCCTTCATCCTGCCTGCTGGGTCTTTCAATGGACCGACGAGATTTCTCAAAGGGCGGAAACAAGACCCAGACCTTGTCATCTTTCTTCCACTATTCACTCTATTCCGACTAGTACTACCTCATTCCTCCTTCGCAGAAACCATTTTCTTCCATTGATCCTCCCTTGCTTCTTTACTTCTTCATCCAGCGATGTCACAAAATAACCTGTCTCGTTGGAAGAAAAGCAAGATGGCGGTGGAGAAACCCCGCCAGTAGGGGGACCTGCAAGCTTGGACCGAGAAAAGGGGACCAGCAATGGGGCGAGGGCTCCTCCTCACACATGTATCCGAAGAGAGGCTATCATCAGGACCAAGAGTCTGGGTAGGTGTTTATACTTCCGTTGATTCCTGGGCTGTCTGCTCCTACTATTGAACCATCTTTCTACATCTTCCAGGGCAGGCGGCTCGGGCTTCGAATTTTCCACCCCACGGGTCGATAGCACGACGGATATCTCTGACTTGTACGTGACATCATGCGAACTCTCCCTTGAAAAAAAGAGGTAGGCACTATACCTGTACTAGCATTTTATGTTCTTCTCTGCATGCAATCCATGCTCTCTTACTGATGATGAATTTTCCATGAAGGAATTCACGGCAATAATCTCGGCCAAAGTAGATGAAATCAACATCCATAACATCAAAATTATGCAGAAAAACTTTGAGCTCAACCTAGAGTGTGATTGCCTCCGAGCCAATTTGGCTTTTCAATCGAAGCTCGCACGATCTTATGAGCGTGACACCTCAACCCTTCGCGCTGAGTGCAATACTTTGAAGAAGGAAGTCACCGAGCTCTACAGCCAACTTCTACCATTGTGGAGCCGGTCGAGGTCGTTCATCGCTAAGTAGGAAGGGAGAAGCCATCTCATGTTGGCTGTCGAGCTCAAAACCATTGTGGAGGTGGTGCCTCCGAAGGGCGACCACGTTGTTGCAAACACCGAATCTAAGATAGGGAAATATTGGGCTTGGTAGTAGGAATTGGTAGGAAGGGAGAAGCCTTGCACTGACCCTCTTTTTTTGTTTCTCATCCATCTTCGCATAATTATATTGCACTCTTATTAACAATCAAATGCGCTCTGTGGAGATTTTGTAACGATAGTACTTGGTTGTATAGTAGCCCACTAAATTATTATTTCCACGCTTGTTGTATTCATGGGAGGATGAGATGGTTGGCTAAGAATTATTGCATGCTTTGTTTAATGGGTCCCACGTGCTGAGTCTAACCGGTGCATCCATTTGGTTTTGACTCAATTGCACTTTTTTATTAGGTCAATCTATACGGTTCATATAGCTTATCACCATATTGCTTCATGCAAGATAGGGAAGAGAGGGAAAATCATTTTTTATTCATCATGGGCAACCTTTCTCGCACTTTGCAGATGCCCAACTCAGAATTTTTAGTATGCTGCATACGCTCTAGGAGGAGCTGTGTATTTAGAAAAGAAAATGCTTTGTCAGCACACCTAGCTTTGTCTGGAGTATTGTGAGTCACAGGCATAGCTACTCAGTATACATGCAACTCAGTAACTAGTATGCATGCAACTCAGTAACTAGATTGTGATGAGATCAACGAATATAAGGAGAGTATAAGTAATATGATCAACACAATAGAATCCACTTAATACATAATACATACAACTCAGTAACCAACTACTATCATGCATGTAATCACGATGCATGCTAGTTACATAGTACACTTTTTTTAGCTCCATGCATTCACTCGTGAAAATGGAGTAACCAACTACTATCATGCACGTAATCACGATATGCTGACATAATAGCAATAACATGTGTTAGTATGTTCTTTTTGAGTTACATGTATTCACTCCTGCAAATGGAGTACACTAAAAGTTTAAACTCGTGGATCTCCAAAATAATCTGCCCCCCAGCTAGCCCGACTACACATCTACCCCTATAGTCTACTCTGGGACATCTAGCGATTTCTTGCATAGGCATCCACGCTAGAGCCTTTGCAGCGAAGGTATCCGCTCTGGTCCATTGATTTTGGATGGACAGAAAAGATTTCTAAACAGCCAAAATCATGTGGTCCCCACTCCCTCGTGCCCCTCCATTTCAAACACTACAAAATTTCTCGTTCCCCTCCATTTCAAACACTGCAAAAATTCTCGTGCCCCTTCGTTTCAAACAATACTAATTATTCCTCTCGGATCGATACTAGTACCAATATATTTCAAAAAATGATTCTTCCCCACACACATAAAGAAAAATCCTCAGAAAATCCCTAGCGCCGCTCACACTCTCTTGAGTCTTCTACCACTGGCTCCGGCGGCTGGAACCTCCCGTAGCACTTCTTCAGCTGGCTTTGCCCGCCGAAACTTGACACCATGCACTTCTCACACACTAGTATGCCAGAGACGCATCAGCTGCAGTCTCATCCAATGCAACATTGCTGCTTCACCGACATCTAATGCACTCAATCCAGGTCACCACACTTGACTTTCTTTCCCCACTTTCCCGTCCACGGTGCTGAATCCTTCAACGACTGCCCAAGATCTGCTTTCCTATCGCTGGCATCCACCCCAACCATACCATATCAGAGCCGCCGTGCAGTGCACCGATTCTGCCTCAGTGATGATCTTGTCCAGTACGCTCAGGCCAGCATCGACCGTCCAACATCTGCTTCCCGAACACAAACAACCACCGCAACCGCAGCACCCTTGGTGACCTGGACGTCACCCATGCAGGTACGGATGATGGTTAGAAGCCTCTTCGACCATGGTAACCAAATCTCCCAACTTTTTTTGTTTTTCATCAGCATACCAGGTTCAAGCCTGTCGCAGTGAGCTGCATTTTTCTAATTGTGCTACACAACAAGTCAGTGTGCACGCATGTTCTTTGTGCTACATAAAGGTCACTAGACATGTTGGTTTGCATTCGCTGCTCTACAAATTTTAAAGCCATGCACATGTTCTTAGCGACTCCGTACAATAGTAATTTCCTGCTATTGTGTAGTTCTTGCAAAATGTAAAGTTAGTGGAAAATATTAGTATGGATTCCTTCTCCATGGTTACTAAATTATCTGGTTCGTCCTGAGCTATGTTCCTGCTATTATTTTCTCACTGGCATTATTCTTCTAACCTATAGTATGCGCTAAAACTCTTCATACTAATTCTATTATAATTTTGTTATTGCCATCAGGTCCTTCAAAAGATGCAACACTGAATATTTTCTTTTTCTTTGCTTAGAGCTCAAAAAGGGAAATTTGAACATGTTGGTTTGCACAGCCTTCTTCTACGGGGTTCACAAGTGATGCCTTTATTTCCTTATTTGTTGCTTGTTCATCCTAAGCAATGACATAAGTACCCTCTACCGTATATGTAGTTCATTCGTGGTTTGCATTCCTGCTCTACAAGTTCTCATATGATGTCGTTATAATTTCTATATGGTTCATTCTTAGCTACGACAGTAACTGCATGCCATTGTGTAGCTCACCGCAAATTTCGAGTCACCCAATGTCTCTTACAATCTAGGATACACAACTGCTTCCATATATTTTGTTGAAATGACCTGGCTAGTTTATATTTGCTGAAATTCTAAGAAACACTCTGTTTAATTGCTTAATTCATTTGTTGGCACACTTCTATAATGCTTTCTTGTCCTGTTCTACAGGTTCACAGTTGAAGCCATTATATTTCATATCTAATGGTTCATCCTAAGGAACGACATAATTATCCTATACTGTATATATAGTTCATTTGTGGTTTTCATTCTTGCTCTACAAGTTTTCGTATGATGCCATTATAATTTCTATCTGGTTCATTCTTAGCTACGACAGTAACTTCAAGCCATTGTGTAGCTCACCGCAAATTTCGAGTTATCCAACATCTCTTGTATTCTAGGATAAACAACTTCTTCCATATATATTTGTTGAAATGACCTGGCTAGTTTATATTTGTTGAAATTATAAGAAACGCCTTGATTGATTGTTCATTTCATTGTAGGCACATGTGTATAATGTTTGATTTTCATGTTCTACAGGTTCACAAGCATACCATTATATTTCATATCTTTTTCTGGTTTAACCTAAGCAACGATATAACTATCCTCTTCTATATAGTTCATTCATGGTTTGCATTCTCGCTATACAAGTTCTCGCATGATGTTGTTATAATTTCTATCTGGTTCATTCTTAGCTACGATAGTAACGGCATGCCATTGTGTACCTCACTGTAAATTCCAAGTCACTCAATGTCTCTTACATTCTAGGATATACAACTGCTTCTATATATATTTGTTGAAATAACCTGGGTAGTTTATATTTGCTGAAATTCTAAGCAACACACATTGTTATATTGCTCGTTTCATGGTAGGCACACTTGTTTAATGCTCTGTTGTCCTTTTTATTTGATGTGATGGTCAATATATTTGAACCATTGACCAGTAGTAAACTCCAGTTCATAGCTCATGTCGTATCAGTTCAATGAGTAGTTTGCATTGTTTGATGTATTAACTTGTTATTACTTAGTTTCAGACTACAATTATTGCTATCACCACCAAAGAGGGGACAACAAGATAATGTCTCAAGGTTGTTTTCTAATGTATATGTCACACTCAAAAGGGAGATACAAGTGATAGATGGAGAAAGCAAATTGAGGACTGCCATTAACTCGATTGTCAACTGAAATGCCGAATTTTCTTTCCCTTGAGTTCATAATATGTAATAATTTTAAGTAGTTTGCAGCTGATGTAATATATAGATAATTCGCATAGGCCATGTAGGAATTCAGTTGACGTCGTCCACACATGGAGGTAGGCGGTACCATACATGTTCTAGCCAGGTCGATTAGGGTACAATATCGGGCTTTGTTATTGGCCCGTCTTGTATTAGGCCGATGATGAACAGTAAAATATGCTCACAAGTTATACACCTTTTATGTTATCGGAATGGTCTCCAGAAAGTCTGAAATTATGAAAGACTTTAATAGTAAAACGCTGACCCACAAGCATGCTCTAGTAATAGTAAGAAGACGAAACAATAAAAGGCCAACATAGTAAAAGACTGAAACATTAACAGACCGAAACAGTAATAGTATGAAACAGTAACAGGCCAAAACATAAAAAGAGCCAGAACCTTGAAAGGACAAAACAATGACAGGCCAGAACATTAGCAGGCCAGGCCAGCAAAAATGGCCAGGATCATAGTAGGCCAGAACAGTAACATGCCGGAATTGTACCATGCCAGAATAGTAATAGGCCAAAATATGAGCAGGCTATTTATGGGCCTGAATAGTAACGGGCCTTCTCAAAGAAGGGTTATTAGTGGGGGTCCATGACGGACTGTAAGAACAGTGGCGGGCCAACCGGAGGCCTTAATAGTACCGGGTCGAGATTGTGCAGGCCGTTAAAGGGCCATGCAGTATTAAGCCAAGGAGGGCTTCTGTGGGCCCAAACAGTAACGAGCCTGAAAGGTTATGGGTCATAGCAGGAAGCACTAATGGTCCCATTTCAAACAATGCAAGACGAAACAGTAACGGGCTGCCTTTTTGTTGGGCTCTCCGAACGGGCCAGCCCACTTAATAATTAGCAGGCCTTGGTTGGGCCTTGCTTCTACCATGGTTTCATTGACAGTTAATGGCGCTACCTGGACGTTAATGGTGTTCGCCATATGGCAGTTTGCATGACTTTAGTAGTCAACATGGCTGGAGAATAAATCTAGGATGGAACAAGTTTTCGTGGCTGAAGGGTGCGATCCTCCATGGTCGAAAAAATCCATGGTAGATTCATTTGTGACAGGGCTTTTACCTCAAAAGGCATTCGTCGTAGAAGTATTTTCAACCATGAAAACGAGTGTTCAACCACGAAAATCGTCCGTTGTAAAAGGCGATTTTCTTGTAGTGAATGTTCAAGCTTTATTCTTATATTCATCGAATAGAATGGAGTTAACCAAAATAATAAAAGTATCTAAAAATTAGATATATATAAGTGTGCATGATATATGCTTGGTCAAGGTTTAGGGGTTTAGTATTTCGGTTTTTAGGGTTTAAGGGTTTAGTGTTTCAGGTTTTAGGGTTTAGGGATTTAGAGGTCTAGGGTTTTGGGAATTTTCAATATAGTATGAGCTTTATGCTTATATTCATGGAATAGAATGACTTAGCAACAATTTAATAATGAAAGTATCACAAATTTCGATCTATAAGTGCATGATACCTGCTTGGTTAAGGTTTATGGGTCGAGGGTTTAGGGTTTTAGTATTGCGTATTTTAGGGTTTTGGTTTTATGAGTAGTTTAGTGTTTAGGAAATTTTCAATAATGTCCGAGCATAGGGTTAGGGGTTGACAGTTTTGGGTTTTTAGGGGTATAGGGCTTAGGATTTAGGTTTTAGGGGGTTAGGGTTTAGGGAATTTTCAATAATGTTTGAGTCGTATGCCTATATTCATGAAATAGAATGGTGTTAACACAATTTAATGAAAGTATCTCAAATTTTGATCTATAAGTGCATGATACCTACTTGTTCAGCGTTTAGGGTTATAGGGTTTAGGGTTTGGGGGTTTAATGTTTAGGTTTTACGGTATTTTCAATAATGTTCAAGCTTTATGCTTAGATTCGTGGAATGAAATGCCGTAGCATAATTTATTGAAAGTATATCTCAAATGTTGATCTACAAGTGGATGATACCTGCTTGGTCAAGGTTTTTGGGGGGTTTAGGTTTTAGGGTTTAGGGTTTTGGGGTTGTGGCGCCCCGCAAAAACCACTACTAGAAAATCGCGGTGTTTTTGTGTTGCGCATCATCATGACCGCATGCTCATGTCATCATGCCACATTGCATTTAAGCATCGTCATGTCATCTTGCATTTGTTTGCATAAAACTATTTTCGAAAAGCCTGTTTTTGTTTTCTAAACGCTCCGTCTTGATCTCAAATTAAAACCCGGGTCTCCGGAATATTTTGCTTTGTCTACCAACGGTTTTCAAAAGCCCCGTTTTAAATATTAAAATATTTATTTTATTTTTAGGGGCAGCCGTACCGGGCCGATCCGACCCAGTCGGCCACCCCAATACAAAACCGAGCTATCTAAACCTTTTCCTACCCAATCCTAGTCTACCCAGCCTTTCCCCTTCCTCCACCTCACCCCGGCCACATCACCCCACCCAATAGCCAACCGCCACCTCACCACGCCCTTCCCCCTATCCAATCCCAGTCCGCCACCTCAGCCTGGTCCCGTCCCACACCGCACGCCAGCCCCGCCCCGGTCCACCTAGGGCAATCCCGTAGCCGCCGTTTTTCCCGCCCAACTCCCCCGCCTGGCCCACTCTCCCAGCCACCCTGACCGCTCCCCTCGTGCCCCGTGCCCACCTGGCCCACCAACCACCACGCCGTACCAACCGCCTTCCTCTCTCCTCTCTCCTCTCGCCCGCCTCAGATCCACCTTCCTCTCGGCCGCCATCGGACGCCGCCCTTCCCCCTCAGAATAACCTCACGCCACTGCCACCCCATCCTCACCTACCCCCGCTCTCTCCGTCGCTTCTCGCTGCCACGGGCCCCTGCGCCATCCTGCCTCCGGATCTAACCCCGCCGCTGATCCCCCCCCTCGACCTCGCCGTCCCTGCAACCTCGGGAGACGTCGCTCCGTCCCTGTCGACGACCTCCCCGTTGCCCGTCCTCCGGCGTCGCCTGCACCAAGCTCGGCATCGACGCCCGTGGGCCCCTCTTCGGCCGTCCTCCTCCGCCCGATCTCCGCTGGCAGCAGGCCCCTGCCCGGCCGCATCCTCGACCTCCCTAGAGCTGGCTGCGCCTCCTCGCGCCCTCTCTCAGCGCTGAGCCGCCTCGCGATGGCCCTCCTCCTCGATGGTCAGCCTCGCCTGCAGCTCGACGGCGCCCCCTCCTCTGACCTCCACCGTCGGCCTCGTCCCTCGTCGCCCGTGCTCCGCCGCCAGGGGCCGACCCCAAGAAGAGCGCAGGTCCACCTTGTCCTACCTACCCGCCTCGTGAGCCCGCCGGCCGCAGTTTCCGCCGTCGCCCCGGCTGCCTCCGCGACCCCGCAGCACTGCCGCTTGCGTGCTTGCTGCGAGCCGTCCGCCGGTTCCTCTCTGTAACCTCCTGTGCGTGTGTGTAAGAGGGTGTGAGAGCCTGTGCATGTCTCTGTTTTTATCCAGTCTCTGTGTGCTAGCATCTCGAGGCCGTTCCAAGATGTTCCGAGGATCCATTTTCCGGATCGTTGCCAAGCAGAACCACAACGCCAACAACAGTGAACCGAACAAGATCTTCTACACGGAACGCCAAGGTCTCCGTCCCGAACCTGAAGATGTCAAGTTCTTCCTCACGGTAACCGAAGACCCCAAGTGCGAAGACCGAACCTTGGCGCTTTCTTTATCCTTTCCTGAGACCGGAGACCCAAGACCGATCTCGGCGTCGAGGCCGAACCGAACCCTAACCAAGATCTCCGATGCCCCGATCCGAAGACCGATCCCCCGAACCCTCGGAACCCCAAGATCGCCTTTCGATGTGTGACCCCTATCCGAGACCTCTATTTTTATAATATAATATATCCTGCTGCATATTTAATTATTCATGCTTGCATCTCATCATGTGGTTTGGGGACATTATGTCGATTCATCTAATAATTACATATGGAGTCTATATGCGGGATATCTTTGTCTTATTCCGGACTCCATTTAAATTGGTGTAGCGAACCGATGCCATGCTTGTCTTGTGAATACAACATTTAATTTGTGGGGTTTTAAATAACTTGAACCGTCTAATTAATTGCCGGGGCCTCGGTTCCGCTTAATATGACCTAATTGCATCGCATCCTTGCCATGTCATGCATCATACATGCATCATGCCCGATTTTCTACCGTAGTATTAAATAGTCCATCCGGTGTTTCTTCTAGTGCTTTGCTTCTTCACGGATTAGGCTGATGAGTTGATGCGAGTGTCGACCCGATCTTCGGATGAACCTTCGGCAAGGTTTTCAGGCGAGCACCTCCCTCTTTCTACCTATTTTACCTTTCTAGTATTTATTTCTTCCTTTTGATCTATTGCTATCTGTGTTGCGATGCTCTAGATTTTCGTACCCGTGATATCCCTTGCAGACTTATATTGCCATGGACACATCCTATTACCTGTTGTTTGATAGATAGTTGGACTTGCGCCTCGTAGTCGCTTGCTCAAGTGCTGTTGCGTGTCGTCAAGTACCATAGTTGTTGGAGTACTGCCACATGTTTAATGTTGGAGATGCTCATGGCTTTAATTACTGTTTAATAACTAAAATTTAAAGTAGGTAAATGCAGAGGCACCGGTGGGTAATAGACAATATTTGGTTTTTAACCGCTCACTGGTGTCCCGTAGGACCCCGAGTTCTTGACACCTGTTCCGAGATCGAGGCCATAACCAGGGGTGTGTGGGCACCCCCATCGATTAGTACCTGATTTCAAAGTATTGTCTTGGGGGCCACAAAGTAGTTTGGAGCTTTATTACTATCCCAGACTTATGCCATGCTTTATCGCTTTATTTAAAATTGTGCGAGGTACCGCACTGTCATTTAGGATTGCGGAGTGTTTTCGCGGTATCGACAAGCCCAGTCACACTTTCGGGTTCCCAGTCGTTTACAGCCATTGACGCAAACCCTGGGTCCGTTTCGGAGCCGGCCAACTTCATTGCGGGTAGCTTAGTGGGGTGGCCCCCATGTACTTGCTTTGGGTCTGGGAAACGTCATGACTTAGGCCCCGCCGACATACCGATGGGTGTATGTTAACTGATCTGGCAAAAAGGGTCGAAGTGCGTGTGGATACTTTGGTGCACCCCTGCAGGATTAAATCTTTTCGAAAAGCCGTGTCCGCGGTTATGGACGACTTGGAGCACAGTTCTCGATCATAGACAACTATAACTAAAGTTTACTGTTATAAATTGACTTGTATCCGATATGACTAGTAATCAGCTTCACTACAACGGAATGGCTAAATAAAAGTACCAACAACTGCTGGGTTTGGGATATCTCATGCTAATTGTATCTGACTAGTAAGTGTTGCAACTACAATGGAATGGTTAACTAAAAGTGCCCATCGCTATTATATCGGATGACTATCTATACCGACTAGTAATTGATGCAACGATAACGGAATAAATAAAACTGCCAACGGTGTGAGTTCCTCGGTTGACTTCCTCGTTTGGTCTCGAGGGGGAAACACCAGGATGGGTATGTTTGGTGGTAGTATCAGGTTGGTTCCGAATAGGTCTTTCTTACCCCTCTCTGATAGCCGCTATTTGTATCGAGTCTCTATAGGTTGTTTAGTGCATGCTGCGCTGCCGCTTCAGTCCACCATACCTATGTAGGCGAGGACCGCTGAATTCTAGCCTCGCTGCAATCGCCTCAAGATCGACCGCCTCTTTTTCCTTTGCCCTTTGTCGCACCTTTTGTTTAAGCAGGTTTTGAGATCGACGTCGTTAGTGGTTACCCTTCCGCTTGGCTCGCAGGGTTATGGACGCCATTGGTTATTCTTCGTGGCTCTTAGCCCCATTTGCATCTTGTCCGTAGGACGCTCTATCGTTTTCCAGGTGATTTGGATCTTTGTATTGTATATCTGTATTCTTGACTCTTTGAGTCGCTGTTGTATATATCTGTGCTGTGGGTCCCATCGAGGACTGTTGTGTAATGTTATTACTTCGTTTTCCACCCACACGCAAGTGCCTGGTGGGCACCTTTGAATCGTTTCTATGCGGGTTTGGCGTGAAGCGCTGAAACTTGTATAGGGCCGATTCGGAGGGTGTTACAGGGGTTTAGCTTATAGGGAATTTTCAATAATGTTCAAGCTTTATGCTTATATTCGTGGAACAGAATGGCATCCGCAATTTAATGAAAGTATCTCCAATTTGGATCTATAAGTGCATGATACCTACTTGGTTAGGGTTTAATTATGGGTTTAGGGATTTAGGGTTTTAGTATTTAGGGGTTTAGGTTTTAGGTTTTAGGGGTTGTTTAGGGTTTAGAGTTTAGGGAATTTTCAATAGTGTTCAAGCTTTATGCTTATATTCGTCAAATAGAATGGCATTGCCCAATTTAATGAAAGTATCTCAAATTTGATCTACATGTGCATGATACCTGTTTGGTCAGATTTTAGGGGTTTAGCTTTTAGGGTTTAGGGTTTTAAGGTTTTAGGATTTTTCAATAATGTTCAAACGTTATGGTTATATTCGTGGCATATGATGGCGTTACCAATTTTATCACCGCACCAATTTTATGGTTCAAAGTCTCACCGCACCAATTTATCACAAAGTATAAAATATTTTATGGATAATGCCCAAATTTCGTGAATTTGTAAGTTTCCAAGCCAGTTTCGCCAAGTTTAACGAGTTTATCTCAGTTTAGCAAAAAATGTTCGAATTTTGATTTATAAATGATGGGAATCTATACTTCATATAATTCTAGGTCACTGACATGCGGGTAACTTGCATTGTGGGTCCACAAAGTCGGTATAAGGTCAGAGTGGGCAGGCAGGTAAATACTTATTGAAGTAGGGCAGGGAAACATCGATGGGGTGATGCACGTGGGAGAACACAAATTTACCACCTATATCCCTCTATTATTTCACTGCTCCTCGGGTTCTTTTTTCCGGAGCAGGGATGGAAGAGGAATTTTGCATTCGAAAAAAAGGTGAAGTATGTTTGAATGGATGCGTGCGATGTTTAGGCGCCGTACCAAAAATTTTAGGTTGAAGCTTCTAACATGTTTTTATTGTGAAGCAACAACAAAGATGAATGCTCAAAATGCCATCGTCCCTTTTTTACACACAAAGTATAACCTTTAAATGTATATGCCCTTTCAAGCTTCTAGGCTAAATTTTAGAAATACATTGAATTTTGGGGCTGGATGTTTGAATGAATGGGCGGGATGTTTGAATGGATTGGCAGGATGTTTGAATGGATGGGCGGGATATTTTGGCGCTCTGCCGAAATTTTGAAGTTGAAGATTCTAAGGTACGCTACTTCCACTAGGGGAAGATGAAAAAGTAGAACAAGGAGGACCAGAACAAGATGAGCAGCCACCAAACTACTACACCACCTATGAAGACATCTATGAACTCGAAGGAAATATTCAAAACATGAACAACCTCTCCATCAACCTTTGAGATGCTACTGCAAACCTCGCCACCCATTTCCATGATTGGAGCAACCAATGGAACATGGGAAACTATCCATCGCATCCATAATAAGCAACAAAAGGGCTTGGAAAAGCCTGAGCTTGGGGATGTGTTCCTCTAGAAAAAATATTTGTGTAACTAGCTGAATGCCCGTGCATTTCTATGACTTTATTTTTTTACCATCGCACATGTCTCACATATGAACATAATATGTGTAATTTTTTTGACAATTTTCATATACAATGACCAATAAAACATGATAACACTGAAATAAAATAACAGGTATTGTTTGAAAAATTCAAGAGAGGTTCACATAGGCTTCTTATTTAAATTAAGTTACAATATGATTTTTCCTTAATATTTTTGCGTTGGGTTTGCTTCTATTTCTCATAATTTTTATAACCTTTTCTCATAATGATAAGTAACTCGATCCAGTCGCCGGAGGCATTGATTCGCCAGCAGCGGGCGTGAATCAAGCCACGCTAGGAGGGTAAGAGGGCCAGTACTCAGGATATGGCTCATTCAATGCGGGAGAAAAAAAGGAATAGGTACAGGGAAGTTTTGTAGATCAGTCGGTGATGGTAGCTGATGTCTACGCTCGCTTCTATTCTTATAGACAGTGTTGGGCCTCGAAGTGCAGAGGTTTGTAGAACAGCAGCAAGTTTCCCTTAAGTGGATGACCCAAGGTTTATCGAACTCAGGGAGGAAGTGGTCAAAGGTATCCCTCTCAAGCACTACAATCAAGATACAAGAAGTCTCTTGTGTCCCCAACACACCCAATACACTTGTCAGGTGTATAGCTGATGGTAGCAAGCAACAGCGCCAGAAAAGAGCTTGATGGGGAGGAAGAGACTGAAGGCCCTATACTCCCCGGCAATGGCGCCAGGTCTTATTGTAAACGGTGTTTCAATGCTTGGAAACAAGGCCTAGGTATCATACTTTCACTAGTGGACACTCTCATATAAATATCTTCTCTTCATGATACTTTCTCTTCATGATACTACTCTCTGGTTGGACAACTCTAATCCATGGTAGGGCTATAACATCACACCTCAAAGTTTGCATTCCCCATCTAGATAACCCCACACTGACACCTTGAGCGCTATATGGTTCCAATAAACACCACAATTTCATAGAGACAACCAACTCAAAATATAACTCATGATAAGTATTTATGTAATCTTTAGCCTAAGTGCCACATGGTGTGCACACTGTCACCTTCACACACATGGGGATAGCAGGATATTAATTAAAGCACTTGAGTAGCAGAGTAGATCTACTTTATTACAAAGCTCATGACCATAATAAGATCACGCATAGAGAGAGAGATGACCACATAGCTACTGGTAGAGCCCTTAGCCTCGAGGAAGAACTACTCCCTCTTCGTCATGGGAATCAGCAACGGTGATGGAGATGGTGGTGGCGGCGGCGGCGCTGTGGGACTTTTCATGGATTTTCGGGTTTACGTCTCGGGGATACATATAAGTAGGCAAAAGGGCAAGGTCGGTGGAGGTCCAGGGGGCCCACACCATGTGGCCGCGCGGCCATGGGGCCCGCGCCACCGTATGGTGTGGCCGCCCTCGTGCCCTCCTTCGTCTCTCCTTCAAGCTCCGTGTCGTGTCGGGAAAATAGTAACTTTGGCTTTTGTTTCGTCCAATTCCGAGAATATTTCCTTACTACTTTTCTGAAACCAAAAATAGTAGAAAATAGGCAACTAGCACTGTGGCATCTTGTCAATAGGTTAGTTCCAGAAAATGTATAAAAATACCTCAAAGTGTAGACAAAACATAACAAAGTTGATACTAAACAACCATGGAGCATCAAAAATTATACATATGTTTACGACGTATCAAGCATCCCCAAGCTTAACTCCTGCTCGTCCTTGAGTAGGTAAGTGATAAAAAGAATAATTTTTGAGGTGACATGCACCATCACAATCTAGATCAAACCATTTGCAAAGCATTGATAGCTGGGATCAAAGTACTCTAAACATGAGCATGAAAGATGTAGCTCTAACAGTAAGACATGGTAACTATGTTGTAACATGAAAGGAGACAAACAAAGATCATGAATAACAATGCATTGAAAGACGTTTGTTTATTTCACATATAGAAAACATAGCATAGTGGTATTCAGCTTGTCCCTCATGGAGTAGCAAAACATAAATGCATAGAACACCTTCAAAGTTCATAAGGGTGACTAGATACAAATAGTTCAAGAACAAGCAATATCAACATTATTTATCAATCAATAAGTTTTGGGACAATGTACATAAAACTAAGAATGAAAACTATGCTCTCTTAATTGGTGCATAGAGATAGAAGGTGGAGACTCAACATAAAAGTAAGAAGAAAGGCCCTTCACAGAGGGAAGCAGGGATTTCAAGTTTCATAAAGATCTTCCAAAAATTATGGTACTTGTTAGATTTTAGCTCTCATTGCCCCTATCATAAGCATATTGAAGTGATTAAGGTTAAAGTGAAACAAATATGGAGTATATGCTTGACAAATCATAAGTTGGCAATCTCATGTCCCTTGAGTACGAGGGCAGTTCCTCATGCTACTCAACTTCACAAGCAAGTTCTTGTCATTGTAAGTATATGTGTATCATAGAGAACCGCCAATAGGGTACCCCTTGCCCCATGACACAGGATCTATCCCATATCAAATGACAAGGCAACAGACAATGAGCATCTCAGCAATCTTCTTATTTACCATGAGTATGGTTCTTCTTCTTCTTTTCTCTTCTCTTTTTTCTATATTTATTTCTGAAGATGCTTCATAGATTGCTCACTATGGTTATGCTGCAAGTTTCCACCATGATTAGGCATGGATTAGGATAGCCACCCAGGTGTTTCTCTAACACATATATAATACTCCATGAACTTACAAGCTCCCCTTTTATTTCACACCGCCGACATCCATAAATAAAAGATCATGATATCAACAGGATAATATTTACAAGTGTTGAAAGCATTCCCCATGACAGCATGGTTCTGCTAATTCCTAGCTTATAATTGCAAGCATATACAACATAGATGACACAATGGTTCAAGTTTATTAGGGGCAAGAAAAATAAAGTGTGCCATCAAGTTCGTGAAAGCTTTAATCACTAAGTTTTCACATAACAAAATCTTTTTAATTGGAAGATAGATGAAAACAAGAATATACTTGGAATGGTGTAACACACCATGCATAGGAATTTATAGTGGACACTTTGGAATAACTTGGTTTCTTGGGAGTTGGATGCATGAGTAGATCTTACTCAGTACAAGTGGAGGCTAGCAAAAGACTGGGAGCGACCAACTAAGAGAGCAATAATGGCCATAATCATGCAGAGCGACAAAACATTATCAATCAAAGCATAAAGTGGTACCACAAGTCAAAAACTAAATGATCATAAAGGCTAAGGTGACTGGTTCATATTCATAACATGGTGATAGCATGTGCCAAGTCAACCCAAACAAAGCATCAAAGGAGAATACCATAATATTATGCTTTTGTATGCTAAAACAACGCATGATTATTTAAAGGCACATTAAGCAATATCAATTGTTTGTAGCAAGTCATGCTACAGCAATAATCACTAAGCATAAGGTCAAAACAACATCTAGCATGACATTATAAAGTCTAAGTCATAGTCAAAGCAAGCTCCATTTATACCACTTAAGCATAAAACTTTCTACTCCTTTCCAACACCAATCGACTTATTTGAAGCAACTCACAAAGATAATAATCGATAAAGACTAGAGATCTTGTCTCACAAATCCACAAAGAAGAACTAAAAATTTCTAAGCAAAAAGCATAAAAAACTAAGGCTAAACACAGTGCTATCAAAAGAGAACACTCACAAAACAATAAGGACGAAAACTAGAGTGTTCTAGGCAATGAAAACAGAGTGTGTCTCTCTTGAAAAGAAGTGTGGTGGGATCCAACCAACTTATTGCAGAAAAAAAAGCAAAGGAAAACTAAAAACAAAAACAAAGAAGCTCTAAGAACAACACAATAGTGCATGAAACAATAAAAATAAAGTATTTTGAAAGAAAACCTGAGATTTTTATTGATGAAGAAGGGGATGCCAAGGCATCCCCAAGCTTTGACGCTTGTACCTCTTGAATATTTCCTTGGGGTGACACACGTGGCATCCCCAAGCTTGAGATTTTGTCCATTCTTCATCTCATCGCCTCATTCTTCCCCTACACTTGAAAATTTTCTTCATACAAAACTTCACACAATCTTCATTACCAACATTAGTGTATTCAAGATAATCAGCCTTTGGGTTTAGTTTCAACACAAGTAAAACTTCCATTAAAACACAAGATACTGTAGCAATTCCTTTTAAAATCTCAAGTGATCAAAGAGAACTCAAAAATAAACCGATAAGAGGCAAATGCAAATAATGGCAGAAATCTGTCAAAACAGACAAGTAGGTAAAAACCGATTTTTTTGAAGACCTTTTGTTGCTCAAATAGAAAAGTTTTAAACTAACGGAAGTTAGATAACAACCTGGAGCATAAGATCATAAAATTACAGCTCAATCGGACGTACAGGTATTTTTCACTAATTTTTCCAATGAAGCACAAAAATCTGTTTCGGGACAGCAACTTCCCCAAATCTCACTTCTCTCTCATTGAAGGTTATTCTTGGCACAAAAACCACACAAAAAAGGATAAGGAGAGGTTATTATATAATTAATAACTTCCAAGACTCAACATAATAAAAACCAAACAAAATTTGGGTTATCTCCCAATTAGTACTTTTCTTTAACGCCTTTAAGTTAGGCATGATAATTTCGATGATGCTCACATAAGAAATATGAATTGAAGTAAAAGAGAGCATCAAGAAGCAAATATAAAACAAATTTAAGTCTAACCCACTTTCTATGAAAAATCATCTTGTAAAGAAACAAGTCATGAAAGCACAAATCAACAAGCATAGGAAAGCAAAACAAGTGCAACTTCAAAACTTTCCACATAAAGAGGGGAAACTTAATACTATTGAGATGCATAAAACCATGTTTTCCTCTCTCATAATAACTTTCAGGATACAAGAAGTCTCTTGTGTCCCCAACACACTCAATACACTTTTCAGGTGTATAGGTGCACTAGTTCGGCGAAGAGATAGTGAAATACAAGTAATATGAATGATTATAAGTGGTAATTGCAATCTGAAATAAAGATGGTAGCAAGCAATGGCGCCAAAAAAGATCTTCACGGGAGGAAGATATTGAAGTCCCTATACTCCCCGGCAACGACGCCAGGTCTAGTTGTAACCGGTGTTTTAATGCTTAGAAACAAGGCCTAGGGATCATACTTTCACTAGTGGACACTCTCATATAAATATCTTCTCTTCATGATACTACTCTGAACTACTCTCCGGTTGGACAACTCTAATCCACGGTAGGACTATAACATCACACCTCAAAGTTCGCATTTCCCATCTAGATAACCCCACACTGTCACCTTGAGCGCTAGATGGTTCCAACAAACACCATAATTTTATAGATACAACCAACTCAAAATATAACTCATGATAAGTATTTATGTAATCTTTTGCCTAAGTGCCACACGGTATGCACACTGTCACCTTCACACACGTGGGGATAGCCGGAGATTAATTAAAACACTTGATTAGCAGAGTAGATATACTTGATTACAAAGCTCATGACCATAATAAGATCAAGCATAGAGAGATAGATGAACACATAGCTACCAGTAGAGTCCTTTGCCTCGAGGAAGAACTACTCCCTCCCCATCATGGGAATCAGCAATGGCGATGGAGATGGTGGTGGAGATTTATGGAGATGGCTCCGGGGCAATTCCCCGTATTGGAAGGGTGCCGGAATAGATACTTCTATCCCCCGAATCTCCTCTTCGGTGGCGGCGGCGCTGTGGGACTTCTCGTGGATTTCCGCCCGCGTTTAGGTTTACGTCTCGGGGAGAAGTATAATAGGCGAAAGGGCAAGGTTGGTGGAGGGACAGGGGGCCCACACCATGTGGCCGCACGGCCAGGGGGCCGCGCCACCATATGGTGTGGCCGCCCTGGTGCCCTCCTTCATCTCTCCTTCAGGCTCCGTGTCATGTCGGGAAAATAGTAATTTTGGCTTTTGTTTCGTCCAATTCCGAGAATATTTCCTTACTAGCTTTTCTGAAACCAAAAACAGCAGAAAACAGGCATCTGGCACTATGGCATCTTGTCAATAGGTTAGTTCCAGAAAATGTATAAAAATACCTCAAAGGGTAGACAAAATATAACAAAGTTGATACTAAATAAGCATGGAGCATCAAAAATTATATATACGTTTACGACGTATCAGTAGCCTGTATAATAACTCCAAAATATAGGGGAAATCTCGACCAATAAATGTCACTTGCCCTACAAGCGCAACTTGGACATGGCGACAATCGGGTCTTTGACAGCGGTGCCTCTTCTCACATGGGCTCTGATTCTGATATAACACTCTCCCCTTATCCTCTGAATTTTCTGTCCTGAAGTTCAAAACCTAGGTAATGCACTATTAATCTAAAAAAAATAGTTGTAGCATTTTTTATCCCACGTATATGGTCTTTGTATGGCTACGGTCTACCCGTATATTTCACCTTGATGTGAGGGGGTGTGTTAAAATATATATACTATCTATACTATCACCAACCCTTCTCCAACAGTTCGTAATTTTGGGTGAACTGACTTACAATCGAATCAAATCTAAGTCAAAAAATTTGAGTCAGAGGGAGTAGTAGTATTTTACATGTATCAGCGTCACACTTGAGCACTCACTGTTCCGGATACGAGGAAGTTTAGAAAGGAATAAAGTGGAAATTCTGCCTGAATGAAAGCTTTCCATAATCTTTTATTGTCAACAGATCAACAAAATTGTTTTTACAATTCACGTGTGTAAGACAGACCCTGCAATATCCATGGATAAGGTCCAAATTCATGGATCTCACGGGCAAAACCAGAAAGAATACATAGGGTTGTCCGCGGTAGCTAGAGGTAGGCAGCGACAACACAGGACGATTGGGACGTACTTGTTAGGAATGACTCAAGAACTAGAGTTGGACCTTATCGCCTTGATGTTTGGGGCGGAGACGGCTATGGCATTTTTTTCCACCAAATCGTGCTGCAAGTGAACTCCACCCATCTCCTCCTCCAGCGGCCATCAGATCGGTCGCCTCCACGGCGCTTGACCATCATAGGGGAATCCATGGGTAGCACTCCGAGGAATCGAGGGTGCACCGCCTCTCTAGTCGCCAACATCCCATCTCTATCTCCTCCTAACATCCAACGTTGCCTCGGCTTTGCCTAATTTTCGGCCATCCCATCAGATGTGGTGCGGCTCCTGCATTTCATGGTCCTCCCGGCTGGGATTCCGGCTTTCGCCCAGCCTCTTCTTGCGCCGGCGTCAAATGGCGTGGTACTACAACATTATCTCTCCGCTGATTCCCCATCTCCCACACGCCAGCTCCTCCCTTGCTGCTGACGGTGCGGCTCATGCACCTCCTAGCCCTCCCGTCTCGGATTCCAACTACGGGATGCCGCCTTGTGCCTTGAGTTCAAGACCTCGTCCCTGACGTTCTCTGCTTCACCGCCATGCAAGACATCAGAAGTGGGGAGCGATTCTGACCCTAGTTTTGGTCAGTGATGCGGAATCCAGGTGGCTCTTGTGATGCGGGGATCTGCAAGGTCGTGTACAGGGTTCCATTCCTCCCGCTGGAGGAGGGCACTGTTAGAAATAATGGGCTAAAACAATTAGGTCCATGAATATTTCAGATTTTATCTAAATCTTAAAGCCCAGGTTTATGGTAGCCCACGTGTGTTTGGACCCATGTTTATGGCAGCTCACATGGAGTGAGAGCTAAAGTTTAGTCCCACATGGCAAGTTGAAGGAGAATTGCACCACCTTATAAGGTGGAGTGTTGCACCACTTTATAAGTGAGTAGCAATAAGAGAGATATACGCGTGTGCTCCTCATTCGATGACACCGCTGCTCGCACGCACGCACTCCTGCCCGCCCATCCCGTCACAACGCGCGCGCCGCGGGTTGCGGGTTGCGGGAATCTGCCGAGCCGAGCTTTATTTTTCTCGTCGGGAAAATTGTGAGGTTTCGATAGACATGTCAAACAGTTAGCTTATTCGGGTCGCTCTCGGATCGTGGGCTACTGTAATCGACCCAAACGTGCGCAATGTGTATGCTGCCCATGTTCGCCTCGGTTAGGGTTTCCTGAGCCGCTCTACATAAAGTCTTGTGCGGCTACTTCCACAACGCACCGAAAACCAATCTAGGGTTTTGCCTCCTCTCTGCTTGCACCGCCACCGTAGTCTACTCCATCCCTCTTGCCGGCATGCATCGGCGGACAGGAGAGCAGGTCTCTGGAACCACTCGCCTTCGTGATCCTGTACGGGAGAGGGCGAATAAGGTTTTTGGGAAGGGCTCCGCGTGACTGCTCGAGTTCTCCATCATGGGTCGTCTTCCGTCCATGTCGGGCGATGCTGCCTATCGCCGTCTTCGTCGACGTTTGTTTCGATCAGTCTTTCCCAAAGTTACTGCTGCGACAAGCAAACGGTACATGCTACGTTCTCCTGTTTGGCTATTCATCATGTTCTGCGAGTACATGTTTAACTGCTACTTGTTTCCGTTCATCCTTTTGTTTAGTACATCTAGCATGTTCGAGTTAAATGAGCTAGTGGCTGGTTTTGTCATGTTTAATATTCTGGAATTAATCATGAAAATTGTGCCTAATACAGCGCTGGTCGTCGGGATCGAGCCGATGGCGACGGAGAACACACGCAGGGAGGGAGAGAGGATAAGAAGGCACGAACTTTTTTTTGACTTATACGGTGGCATAGGGTAGTGTCTCTCCTCCACGAAGCACCTCCAACCAAGCCATATGCAGGAGACTGGAGGGCGCCAGCGGGCTCGAGGCAGGGTACTGGAGGGCGCCGTCGGTGTGCCGCCCTGCTTCCCGTTCGAGAAGGGGATCAATAGGAGGAGCTGGCTTCATGGGGATGTTTGATGTTTCCGATTGATTGACTTTGTAGTGGCGGCGTGGGTAAATAGATTAGAACAACTAGGGGCAAGATAGTTAAAACACGGCAGATGGAAATTCTTTAGGAGACAAACGTCCTTAATTTTTTTAATAGTATACCCGTGTGTTGCAATGGACCAATAAATAATAAATTTATTTTTATAAAATATATAATATTAGGTAATGTAGAAAACATACTGTTTTTTATTGATATTATCATGTTGGTCTTCATTTTTCTTTTCAATCATTGGCATGTTGTTGCACTGACATTTCATTTTACCTCACCCACCCAATGACACCGTTCTGGGTCTCGATTGACTGACCCGATTCACACAACAACGAACCAGTGTTTAACGTCTGAAGTCTTTTCACCACCCGTGTTACACAAGGAAATAGTTGTAAAATAATTTGTTTGTGCTCACAAATCTAAAGTAATATGATGTAATAGTTTTCTAAATATCTTATATTTCACTTTTGTATTTGGTTTGTACCATTTGATACATAATCCTCTCAAAATACAAAGAAAAACTCAGCACCTAATTTGCAATTTTCTTTGCATGAATCATGGTTATTGAGAAATGCAAAATATCATGTCTGTCATGCAAAAAATAAATTAAAATCGTAGATCTAATAGTATGTCATGTATGGCTGATTACCCAAAACAATTCATTCATATAATCTGTGTTTTAGTTGGATGCATGCTACCGGGTATACCTTTGCGAGTAGACTAAGCACTATAAAATTACAAACCCATCCACACTCATTTGTACATTTGTACATCTCTCTTTCAATAAGAAAGCAAGAAAACTCCCCTTTCTATTCTCTACCGGTGAGTAGACAATACCTAAACCATAAGCCAATAATATATGTATCTAGATATATCCGAATCTAAATAAATCTGCGTCAAATATTTTAGATCGAAGGAAAAATTATAATTTGCAGGAAGCGCAACGATAACAAAATTTAGCAAAGAGCGCACATGTGAGTAACATTCAGCGAGGAATCAGTAATTGAATACATCAAATCAGTAATTAAATTCACTGCGCAGGAGGTAGCCAAATTAGTGTGACGGGAACATCAATCTACGTAAAAATCAGCACTGCTAATCCCTCCCATGCATCAAGCATCTGATCCGGCCACGCGGGGATATTCTAGAATGGGGCATGACGGCGTGACCAATTGTTGCCGCCAGCGACGTTGTTGTCATGAGCGCCACCCCGAGCATCGGCCGCTGCCACCTGGCCAAACGACCGCGCCTCTTCCCTGATGCTCCGCCCTAGGCTACCTCCTCCTGGCCGCTGCCCTGGCTTCCTTCTCTCAGGATGCATGCGCACGGGAGCGCAGAACCATCCGCCACGCCCCACCATCCAAGGACACCCTGACATTGCCTGCTTGCCTTGTCCGTCGCGGCTATTCCAGCGTCCTCTCCAAGCTAACAACATCGAACATGTTGAAGCCATCTTACAAGTCCCCTGTCTCCCATCGATCCGAGATCTCCTATGGCGCCCCCTACCGACCTGTGCCCTCATTCCGACGGCCGGCGAGACATGAGGCAGAGCTCTCAGATCTAGACATGGCTCGCGAGGCAGCCTATAAAAGCAGGGAACTTTGCCTGCCACTCCGTGAAATCCCATGGTGCCCCCATTGACCCGGTCGCGCGTGGGCGTGCTCGACCGAGGAAGAAGCTGATGAGGTCGTCAAGTGCTGGACGGCGCCATGGCCCGTGGTAGAGGAACGCTATGGATTGGGGATATTTTTCTTTTCCACAGGGAATATGGAACCGTCCAGTTTCACGTAGGCAGTGGCAGAGGAGGTAATTACTCCAAACTTGCAGGGGTAAAAATGTAAAATACAGGCAGACGGAAAAATTGGGGCTAACGAACGTTCCCAATCTTTTTAATAGTATAGATAATGAGGTTGTACTCTAGCTCCTTGGGAGCTTTGAAAAATTCTTCTTGGTTCATTCCAACACTTCACTTTTTTTCTTTGCTTTTTAGTTTGTTTTTGTATTTTTGTTTTTATTTTCTTAAAATTCTTGCTTGGTCGCAAGATCTTTTCTATTCTTTAATCCCTATCCTCAAAAATACAAAAAGATTTTTCCATTTTTTGTTTTTTTGTAAATGTGAATTCGCACTTTGCCTCTTTGCTTTAATATTATTATGAGAGTAATCGTATTTGAGTTTTTGAAGGAACGCATCCCTATAAGGAAGAGAATCATGAATTCATTTATGAGAGGTATGTCATATGTCTCCCACTTTTGAAGTTTGAGTTGTTTATCTTAGTTGGTTGATTTGCTAAGATGGCATGCTTATGGGAGTAATTTAATACGGTTAGAGTTAAGCTTTTTATTAGTATAATGGTTAGTTATTAAAGCTCTTGCTCTAGTTCTTTTAGCTAACCTAGTCTTGCCTTAAAAATAATATTACCAAACAAGTACAATGAGAAAAAGTCTGGAATTTACAACTTGTTTGATGAATGATTGTCTTGAGAGTATACCCTTGAAGATACTTAACCCCATAGATATTTTGATAATCTTGACGGCACTCATGAAAGGAGTTGTTTGATTGAAATAAAGTCTAGTGCTAATTGTGATGCATGCCAAAGCTAACCTTGTGGATCAAACCATGGTACTATCGCAAAACTAAAAGAGAAAATTTTGTTTTATGCTTCTAGTGCACACCTTTGGGACGCCAACAACTCCGCTAGCTTTTGAACGATCTATGGTATAACCCCTGATTTCGACTATGTGTTGATAACATGATTGACATACGTGTCAATGTATGGGCAAATGTATTAGTACTCTCAAAGGTTATGCAAGCACTTGCAAAAGAAACAACCAGTGATCCTTAAAAGAATAAAAAGAAAAATATATCTATGAAGATCCACATAACCGGTCCTTGGCATGGTCTCATTATTACTCTACGAATTTTTCTTGAAAGACAATGATTGGATTAGAAGTGTTTTTGATAGACTTGATTTATTGATGTGGGTGTAAATAAGACACTTCATTGTTATAGTACTTAGGATATGAAACTCTCTTACTTAATTATGCTATTTAAACATCCTAGTGTTCCTTGGCAAGTTGAGAGTTAACTAGAAGAATTGGATTGATTGATACACATGTAGTTATTTATACTAATATTAAACTCTACTTTGATTGTCTTGACTTACCGAAGCTTGTATAGTACTCTTGTCATCTCTCTAACTTTGATAAGCCTCGCAAAGGAATGAAGTGGTAAGCACATATGACTACCAACCATAAGTGAATTCTCATTCTCATTGTTTCAAATTTAAACACCGAATTCATTATAGTTCTTTTATTTCTTCTTGCTCGAGGGCGATCAAGATTTGAGCTTTAGGGAAGTTGATGGCTCTAAAATTTTCCATCTTCCACCGTGTTTAAATATTGTATTTAGTCAAGCAATTGGCAAAGAACTCTCTATCCTTGTCACTAATAACTAATAAATGCAAAGATATGTAACACCTTGCTTTGAATTGTATTGTGCAGGAAATCACGGATTTTAATGCGAAATCAGGAGTCATAATGAAGGATTTTGAGAAAGTCCACGCGGCCAAGTAATTGGGAAGCAATTTCCATGCGTCAGTACGCGTAACGACCACCGGTACGATCGGGATCCGCCCGTACCGTCCGCACGTACTAGGTGGCGGTGGCTTCATCTCGTCAAACCCTACGACTTCCGTGAAGACGTCTATATATTTTGAGGCTCCAGCCGCCAGCCAGAGGGCCGCCATTCTCAGATTACATCACAACATCACCAAAGGAGACCCACACCATCTATCATTCATTGTTCATCCATTCCATCATCCATCCCCTCCATTAGCCATAGCCACTACTTTGTACTTAGATCTTCTTATGATTTGGCGACCATTGTAAGAATATTCGATTACAATCTAAGTATTTTGCACAATGTTTTCTATCCTATATCTATTCGTTATGAGTGAGTAGTCCTCATGGGATGGGGGTTGGGAAGAAACCTCGCAGCAACTATGTTCATCTAATCATGGGAGTATTGTATTTTGTTTGCAATTGAGATTCGTATCTTTTGTTTCTTTGTCTCTTGTCTCGATCTGTGGACTTGTAGGTACCCAAGATCCCATAGATTGATAAAGGCTTGAGGTGAGATACTTGGATAGCGGTAATATCATAGGAACCTCAGTGACAAAAAGGATAGTACGGTCTTCGCTTAGTGACCTATTTGGGATCACAACAACGTCACCACTTAATGATTTGATATGTATTTTGCACTTAATAATCGTTTGTAGCCCGTTGCTTCGGTCTGCAATTGGTTGGATTAAAAGACTATTGCTATGCTCGCTGCATCACGGGGGCTCTAGTATATTAGGATGTGTTGCCCACAAGAGATTATATCCATTCAAATATTACACATGACTATGCTTATTATTATATTTTATCTCATATGATGTGCAGCTGTAGGTGGATCTTCAACCTTGGCCTATCTTCATCCATTGATTCAACCCATTATAAAAGTAAACTAGATTGGTATGGTAAACTAAGGTAAAACAAAGAAACAGAGTCTTGTAGACGTGTCCTTTTTATTTCCTTTTATCATTGCTTTCCAAGGTTCGATTAAACCTAGATCCTCTAGGGAAAAAGCTATTATACTACATCCATGAATACAGATCGAAGGTATCACCCCCTTATTTTCATTTCCTAAAATGAAATGCACAATTTCAATATAATCCCTTAGCCCTATCCTATTTATTTGGGTCATTACAATGACTCTAACATGTACAGACATGGCCTCGGAACACAATGAACAGAAAGGTAAACATGGTGATGTTCACCATTGAAGCTACATCATCTCACATGATGATCCTACTTGGTCTAGTGGATTTGGGTCATGTATCAATAAACAACTTTGAGGGATTTTGACTTTAGTGGGAGTTCATTAGTAATATGATTAAACTTGAACCATTATCATGAACTAATAATCTAACTGAATTTGTATAGTTCATTGTAGTGATTGGCAAATGTTAACTACCATGCTCTTAGTTATAATTGAGATAATAAAACTATATAATTCTAGATAATTACTTTACAGACCGGTGCCATATTGTCTAGGTGTCAATATAAAGATAAAGTCCTAATGAAAACTTTCAAAAAAAACTCGCTTACTCCATACGGTTTAATAAGTTGTATTAATCCAAGAGTAAAATATTCCAAAGTTAGTATCTAGAGATCATGCTTGCCTCCATGATACTTGATATTGAAAATAAGATTTACTATCAAGCTTATCTAGGAGCTGAAAGAATCATTGCAGAAATCATATTGTGTGAACGATATTTTGATATCTGAAACACTATTTGGTTGCAATGTGATAAAGTTTAATTTAGTCAGAAACATTGTATAAGAATTTGCGAATGATGGTGATGCAAGGTGTACTTATCACCCAATAGGTTTGGTAAATAATAATACTAACATTCGTCCTTATGACCTATGGTAGTTTCATCATGAAGGTTGTCATGATCGGATGGATGAAAAGTATAAGTAAAATGTTTACTATACTCAAAGATCACTAAAAGTAAAATCTGGAAAAACGCGAATCATGCGATGATGGTGATCCATTTCAAAGTGTGAATTCAAGGGTATTAGTACTTAACTAACACACTTGGGATTATGTACCATGTAATTGGTGCCACTATTGATGTTGAGAGATTCTTTTAAAAGAGAGGAAAATTTGGAAGAGGATCTGCAAATGAATTTTCATGTTTTGGATGTATTGTTTTCTTGTTAAAACAATGTACTTATTCAGTATTAGATACTAGATTGGTTGGTATGAAGTGTCATACATAGTGATACGTCGGAAACGTATCTATAATTTTTGATGTTCCATGCTTGTTTAGTATCTACTCTGCTTTCCTTTGTCTACACTTTGAGGTATTTTTATACACTTTCTGGAACTAACCTATTGACAAGATGCCATAGTGTCAGTTGCCTGTTTTCTGCTGTTTTTGGTTTCAGAAACCTAAAAAAAGAATATTCTCGGAATTGGACGGGACAAAATTAAAAGTTCATATTTTTCCCTGAACGATACGGAAAATCGAAGACGAGACAGAGGAGGACACTAGGGTGGCCACACCCTAGGTGGGCGCAGGCCCACCCTGGCCATGCCCACAGGGGGTGTGGGCCCCCTAGACCTCCATCGACCTTGCCTCCTTCGCCTATAATAAGCCCCCGGGGCGAAAACCCTAGAGAATGGACTAGAAAGCCACAAAAAGTTCCGCAACGCCGTGCCACCGAAGGGGAGATTCGGGGACAGAAAGTCTCTATTCCGGCACCCTGCCGGGACGGGGAAGTGCCCCTGGAGCCATCTCCATCAATCTCCATCATCGTTGCTGATTCCCATGATGAGGAGGGAGTAGTTCTTCCTCGAGGCTAAGGGCTCTACTGGTAGCTATGTGTTCATCTCTCTCTATGCATGATCTTGTGGTCATGAGCTTTAATAGATCTATGCTTTTCTCCACGTGTGTGAAAGTGACAGCGTGCACACCGTGTGTGGCACTTAAGCTAGGTTACACATATATTTATCATGAGTATATTTTGAGTTGGTTGTATCTATGAAATTGTGGTGTTTGTTGGAACCATCTAGCGCTCAAGGTGACAGTGTGGGGTTATCTAGATTGGGGAAGGCGAACTTTGAGGAGTGTTGTTATATCCCTACCATGTATTAGAGTGTTCAACCAGAGAGTAGTTAAGAGTATTATCATGAAGAGAATATATTTATTTAGAGTGTTCACTAGTGAAAGTATGATCCCTAGGCCTTGTTTCTAAACATTGAAACATCGTTTGCATCTAGATCTATTACATGTTTGCTTGCTTCCATCTTTTTGCCTTTAGTCTTTTCCTTCCCGTCAGAAGCTCTTTTCTAGCACCGTTGTCTTATAATCATCCAGACCACTTGTATTTCACTATCTCTTCGCCGAACTAGTGCACCTATACACCTGACAAGTGTATTGGGTATGTTGGGGACACAAGAGACTTCTTGTATCTTGATTTCAGGGTTTCTTGAGAGGGATACCTTTGACCACTTCCTCCCTGAGTTCGATAAACCTTGGGTAATCCACTTAAGGGAAACTTGCTGCTGTTCTACAAACCTCTGCAATTGGAGGCCCAACAACTGTCTACAAGAATAGAAGTGCGTAGACATCAAGCTATTTTCTGGCACTGTTGCCAGGGAGGTTTTGTTTCTTTTACCTTACCTCACCGTCAAGCTCTTTTCTGGCGCCATTGTCGGGGACTAAAGAAGAAGAAGCTCCCACATCAACACGCGCAAGCTCTTTTCTGGCGACGTTGTCGGGGGGTAAGGTAAAAGGTACTCACATCCTCCGGTGTGAGTGCTCGAAGTTATTTCCTTTAGATTCTGCAATTTTGTCTTTTTGTTTCTTGTTTTCACTAGTTAGGCTTAATGGAAAACAACAACAAAATTAGAGAGCTTTATAGTGTTTATCTTGAGTTAGGACATGAAGTGTTTGAAGAGAAAATTTGAAAACCTATGGAACTTTATTTGCATGATAATAGAAATGTTATTAGTATGAATTCTTTGAACACCATTATTGTTAATGCTATGGAAACGTCTAAGCTTGGGGAAGCTAGTTTTTATGAAAATGATATTTTTAGTTCCCCAGCTTTGGAAGATAGCTATTCTATTGCTTATGATGATACCAAACCTCCAATCTATGATGATTACAATGATGAATATGATATTTTCAGTTCACCTACTATTGAGGAGGAAATCAATTGTGATTACAATATGCTTCCTATATTTCATGATTATGGTGATGAGAATAATAATGATAGCTATTTTGTTGAATTTCCTCCCACTACAATTAATAAGAATGACTATGCTTATGTGGAGAGTAATAATTATTTTATGCATGTGGCTCATGAGAATAATGTTTTATGTGATAGTTATATTGTTAATTTTTTTCATGTTGATACTGAAAGTTATTATGAGAGAGGGAAACATGGTCTTATGCATCTCAAAAATATTAAGTTTCCCCTCTTTATGTTGAAAATCTTGAAGTTGCACTTGTTTTGATTTCCTATGCTTGTGGCTTTGTGCTTTCATGACTTGTTTCTTTACAATATTCCTATGCATAGGAAGTGGGTTAGACTTAAATGTGTTTTGAATTTTCTTGTTGATGCTCTCTTTTACTTCAATTCATATTTCTTATGTGAGCATCTTCTCAAACTATCATGCCTAACTTAAAGGCGTTAAAGAAAACTACTGGTTGGAAGATAACTCAAGAGTTTTTTGAGTCTTGGAAGTTATTAATTCTGTAATGACCTCTCCTTATCCTTTTTATTTGCTTTTTGTTCCAATAATAACCTCTAATGACAGGGAAGTAAGATTTGGGGAGTTGGTGTCCTGAAACAGATTTTTGTGCTCCACCGTAAAACTTCGTGAGGAATATCTGTAAGTCGGATTAAGCTGATATTTTTCGAATAAATCCCCCAGTATGTTAGCTAACTTTCGTTAGTTCAACACTTTTTTATTTGATTAACAGAAGGTCTTAGAAAAAATCGGTTTCTACCTGCTGGTCTGTTTTAATAGATTTCTGCCATTATTTGCATTTGCTTCTTATTGATTCCTTTTTGAGTTCTTTTTGGGAAATTGAGATTTTTGAGGGAATTTCTACAGTAGCTTGTGTTTTTAATGAAAGTTTTGCTGTTATAAAACTAAAACCCAAGGGTCTATTATCTTTTGAATGCACTAATGTTGCTAATGAAGATTGTGTGAAGTTTTGTATGAAGGAAAATTTATAGGTGTAAGGGAATATTGATGTAATGAGATGAAGAATGGACAAAAGCTCAAGCTTGGGGATGCCATACCGTGTCACCCCAAGAAATATTCAAGAGGTACAGACGTAAAAGCTTGGGGATGCCCAAGGTATCCCCTTCTTCATCAATAAAAATCTCAGGTCTTTCTAGACACTTCGTTTTTATTGTTTCATGCACTATTGTGTTGTTCTTGGAGCGTCTTTGTTTTTGTTTTTAGTTTTCTTTTGCTTAGTTTGCTTGAATAAGTTGGTTGGATCTCAGCACACTTCTTTTGGAGAAATACACACTCTATTTTCATTGCCTAGAACACTCTATTTTTCATTCTTATTGTCCTGTGAGTGTTCTCTTTTGCTAGCACTGTGTTTAGCCTTAGTTTTCTTGTTCTTTCAGCTTAGAACTTTTTAGTTCTTCTTTGTGGATTTTTCAGACAAGTTCACTGATCTTTATTGATTATTATCTTTGTGAGTTGTTTCAAATAATTTGATTGGTGTTGGAAAAGAGTAGAAAGTTTCATGCTTATAGTGCTACAAAAAGGAGCTTGTTTTGACTGTGGCCTAGACTTTATCATGTCATGCTAGATGTTATTTTGACCTTATGCTTAGTGATTATTGCTGTAGCATGACTTGTTCCAAACAATTAGGATTGCTTAATGTGCCTTGAAAGAATCATGTGTTGTTTTAGCATACAAAAGCATAGTATTGTGGTATTCTCCTTTGATGCTTTGTTTGGGTTGACTTGGCACATGCTCACACCATGTTATGAGTATGAACCAGTCACCATAGCCTCTATGATCATTTAGTTTTTGACTTGTAGTACCACTTTATGCTTTGATTAGTAATGTTTTGTCGCTCTGCATGATTATGGCCATTATTGCTCTCTTAGTTGGTCGCTCCGAGTATTTTGCTAGCCTCCACTTGTATGAGTAAGATCTACTCATGCATCCAACTCCCAAGAAACCAAGTTATTCCAAAGCATCCACTATAAATTCCTATGCATGGTGTGTTACACCATTCCAAGTATATTCTTGTTTTCATCTATCTTCCAATAAAAAAAGTCTCTTTGTTATGTGAAAACTTAGTGATTAAAGCTCTCACGAACTTGATGGGACACTTTATTTTTCTTGCCCCTAATAAACTTGAACCATTGTGTCATCTATGTTGTATATGCTTGCACTTATACGTTGGAATTAGCAGAACCATGCTATCACGGGGAACGCTTTCAACATTACATTTGTACTTTGTACATAGTTGATATCATGATCTTTTGTCTATGGATGTCGTCGGTGTGAAATGAAAGGGGAGCTTGTAAGTCCATGGAGTTGTATGTGTGTTAGAGAAACTCCTGGGACACTAGCCTAATCCATGCCTAATCATGGTGGAAACTTGTAGCATCAGCATAGTGAGAAATCTATGAAGCTTTCTTCTTATAAAAAAAGAGAGACATATTGAAAAGAGGAAAGAGAGAAAAAAGCACCATTTTCCCATGGTAAATAAGAAGATTGCTGAGATGCTCTTTGTCTGCTTGCCTTGTCATTTTGATTATGGGATAGCTCCTGTATCATGTGCAAGGGCTACCCCATTGGCGGTTCTCTATGATACACATGTACTTACTATGACAAGAACTTACAGGTGACTAAAGTTGAGTAGCATGAGGAGTGGCCCTCGTATTCAAGGGACATGAGATTGCCAACTTATACTTTGTTAAGCATATACTCCATAGTTTTTTCACTTTAACCTTAATCACTTCAAGATGCTTATGATAGGGGCAATGAGGGCTAAAACTAAGAAGTACCATAATGTTTGGAAGCTCTTTTTGAAACTTGAAATCCCTCCTTCCCTTTATGAAGGGCCTTTCCTCCACCATTTACATTGAGTCTCCACCTTATATCCTTAGGCACCAGTTAAGAGAGCATAGTTTCCATTCTTAGTTCTATGTGCATTGTCCCAAAACTTATTGATTCATGCATATTGTTGATATTACTTGTTCTTGAACTATTTTTATCTAGTCACTCTTATGAACTTTGAAGGTGTCATATGCATCTATTTGCTACTCTATGAGGGACAAGATGAATGCCACTATGCTATGTTTTCTGTATGTGAAACAAACAAACGTATTTCAATGCATTGTTATTCATGAATCTTTGTTTGTATCCTTTCATGTTGCATGCATAGTTACTTTGTCTTATTGTTAGAACTTTTTATTTCATGCTCATGTTTAGAGTACTTTGATCCCAACTTTCAATGCTTTATAATGGTTTGATCTTGATTGTGATGGTGCATGTCACCTCAAAAATTATTCTTTTTATCACTTACATACTCGAGGACGCGCAGGAGTTAAGCTTGGGGATGCTTGATACGTTGGAAACATATCTATAATTTTTTATGTTCCATGCTTGTTTAGTATCTACTCTGTTTTGCTTTGTCTACACTTTGAGGTATTTTTATACACTTTCTGGAACTAACCTATTGACAAGATGCCACAGTGTCGGTTGCCTGTTTTCTGCTGTTTTTGTTTTCAGAAAGCTAAAAAATGAATATTCCCCTGAATTGGACGGGAAAAAAGCCAAAGTTCATATTTTTCCTTAAACGATACGGAAAATCAAAGACGAACGAAGGAGGACACCAGGGTGGCCACAACCTAGGTGGGCGCGGGCCCACACTGGCCACACCCACAGGGGGTGTGGGCCCCCTGGACCTCCATCGACCTTGCCTCCTTCGCCTATAAGAAGCCCTCGGGGATAAAACCCTAGAGAATGGATCAGAAAGCCACGAAAAGTTCCGCAGCGCCACCGCCACCGAAGGGGAGATTCGGGGGACGGAAATTCTCTGTTCTGGCAGCCTACTGGGACGAGGAAGTGCCCCTGGAGCCATCTCCATCACCATTGCTGATTCTGATGATGAGGAGGGAGTAGTTCTTCCTCGAGGCTAAGGGCTCTACTGGTAGCTATGTGTTTATCTCTCTCTCTATGCATGATCTTGTGGTCATGAGCTTTATAATCAAGTAGATCTACTCTTCTACTCAAGTCCTTCAATAGATCTTTTCTCTCCCCATGTGTGTGAAAGTGACAGCATGCACGCCATGGTGGCACTTAGGCTAGAGTCTACATAAATACTCATCGTGCTTTAATAGATCTATGCTTTTCCCCACGTGTGTGAAAGTGACAACGTGCACACCATGTGTGGCACTTAAGCTAGGTTACACATATATTTATCATGAGTATATTTTGAGTTGGTTGTCTCTATGAAATTGTGGTGTTTGTTGGAACCATCTAGCGCTCAAGGTGATAGTGTGGGGTTATCTAGATTGGGGAAGGCGAACTTTGAGGAGTGTTGTTTAGCCCTACCATGGATTAGAGTGTTCAACCGGAGAGTAGTTAAGAGTAGTATCATGAAGAGAGGATATTTATATGAGAGAGTGTTCACTAGTGAAAGTATGATCCCTAGGCCTTATTTCTAAACATTGAAACACCGTTTGCATCTAGATCTGTTACATGTTTGCTTGCTTCCATATTTTTGCCTTTAGTCTTTTCCTCCTAGTCAAAAGCTGTTTTCTGGCACCGTTGTCTTATAATCGTCTAGACCACTTGTATTTCACTATCTCTTTGCCGAACTAGTGCACCTATACACCTAACAAGTGTATTGGTTGTGTTGGGAACACAAGAGACTTCTTGTATCTTAATTGTAGGGTTGTTTGAGAGGGATACCTTTGACCACTTCCTTCCTGAGTTTGATAAACCTTGGGTAATCCACTTAAGGAAAACTTGTTGCTGTTCTACAAACCTCTGCACTTGCAGGCCCAACAACTGTCTATAAGAATAGAAGTGCGTAGACATCACATAGCCACTCAATGCAAGAAATACAATGGCCTAAATAACTAGCAAGATAATGTGGTGATGATGCTCATCAAGAAACAAATAAAGTGTTATTGTGTTTGTCATCTGCATTGAAGACCTAGCCATCAAGATTTATTTCGATAATTGTTATTTTGTTCCGGTATTGCAAGAAAAATTGTTGTTCAAATGATTAATGTGTTCCATAGAAATGGATGAACCATTATAAATCTTTTTGGTGAAATAGCATTCATAACACTGATGCTAAAACATCACAAGACGAAATGATTAGAATTTCACTTAATTGTGATACCACCATTTGGGTTATATTGGAAAGAAATACATGAACAAACTCCATATTGATGGACTTTTGGAGTCATCTGTTTTCTAATAAATTGATGCTTGTAATACCTTTCTATAGCTAACTAAAACTCCATTCATGGGCCAAAAATAGAACAGGCAGCTAATTTATTGGAGGTAATACATGTTGATATATGTGGTATATTACATGAAACTGTGTGTGGTGGATTATTCTACTTCGTATACTTTCACGGAGGACTTGATTATATATATGAGTATATATATTTAATGAGAAACAATTATGAGACATTTGAAACATGTTCAAAGGTTTCGGTGTGATGTAGAAATCATCATAACAAGAGAATCAAGCATTTATGATTGGATCATAAAGGAATATATTTGAGTTATAAGTAACTTGCATTTCCCAAAACACCATGGTGGTATGGAGTGTTTGAGAATATAATTGAACCTAGTTTGACTTGGTTAGATCAAAGGTAATACTGCCATTATGATTTTAAATATTATGTTAAGTGACTACCACTTTTACACTGAAAAGAGCAACATCATGATCCATTGAAATGACGTCGTATTAGTTATGGCAAGGCATAAAACCTAGGTTATCTCTCTTAAATTTTTGTATACAAGGCATATGTAAAATGTTTACAACTAAAGTCAGATAAGCATGTATTTGTAGGTTCTCCCAAAGAAATCGTTGGACATTCCTCCACCATAACATTGAATACAAAAGTGTTTGTCGCTGAAAACAGCAAGTTCTTTAATAAGGAATTTTTTGCGAAAATTTAAGAGGGAGGGAAATAAAATTTTGATGAGGTTGTTGAACATGAGCAACATGTGCTAAGTAGCATAACGCCAGAAGGTGTTCTGGAGGCTGAATATATCGAGAGAGAATTCCTAGGGCCACCACTTACAAGTCATTTTTTGAAGTCAATGAATAAGTAGGCCGCCTATGCTAAAATAATGCATAAAAATTATGTCTTCCGGGTGACAAACGCTTGCATATGTGGTAGCTAACACATCGTAAAAATTTGATTGCTATTGTACATGGCCTAAGCACCACTTTTTCATGCACCGTTTCTTAGACAAAACGTCTAATGTTCGAGATTACACCTACCATCAACGATATTTGGAATCGTCATTTGTCAGAGATCATGGAGGTGTGTGGCTGCGTATTCTTGCGAGATGAGTTCTTTTTTATGGTAATTTTTATACAGTAGATAAAAGGGATTTCTATTTTTATGCCCCTGGTTTATTAGTTGTACTCAGTTTTCCCTAGCCGCTTAACTTTGCCTCACTTTTCACCTTCCTCTATTATGAAACGCTCGCAGACGCTCGGACGGAAGGATGTCGTCAAGTCAAAGGCTTGATCGTTACATGCTGACCGGTGGGACCGCATTGGGGCGGGTCATGCGTTGAGCGTTACGTTACGTGGCCTCGACCGTTACATGCTGATGGGTGGGGCCGTGTTGGGACGGGTCCTGCATATGTGGTGAAGGGTGGGGCCACGTTGGGAAGGGTCCTACATATGTGGTGAAGGGTGGGGCCGCAAGGAGACATGTCGGACCGTCCATTCTCACTCCCCCAATGCATTTGCTTCCCCCCAAGCCTGGAACAGCTCCCACACCGCCCTTCCGATCCCCCGCCGTCGTGCTCTCCTACCATATGTTGTCCTCAGCCCTCGAGCCACCCCCTCCCCTAGCCGCGGAGCCCATTCCACCTCCGACTCCGCTCCTGCCCCCACTAGATCTACCCCTTTCGTGGAACAGTATGCAACGTCGGCTGGTGTACCGGTCCTCCCCGTCGAGCACGGAGAAGATTAGGTGGAATCGGAGGGATCTAACACATGGATTCATAAGGGTAAGCATTGTTTTCCTTTGTGAATTGATTATAGGCAGTATTTGAGCGAGAATGGCTAGTGCTCAACTAACTTCCTTGCTTTTCGAATAGGATTGATCCTATGTTGGCATTTCGGCTGGCAATTAAACTAGATACTAGCGTAATTCGTGGTTGTGAATAGTATCTCTCTGGATTTTACTTTCCAATGGTGGTTGCAACCTCCATAACTCTCAGATATTTGAAAGATAAAATCTACTCTAAATTCCCCTGGAGCAATGGCGATTCAGTTGATTTGCAATATTTCAACATTAGCGAGCAAAGATTGCTCGCACTAACAAGCGAAGTTGATCTGGTAGTGATTTTCTCGTTGAATGTTGTTGAACGTTTTGGTCGAATTTGTCTCCATGTGCAACCTAAAGTTGAGCACACGGTAAAGAGGGTTAAAGCATCATCTTGTGGTCAGGCATCATCAGGTGGTCGGGCATCATGTGTCTCTGTTGTCTGTGTTAATAGTGTGCACCCCCGCGCTCGTAGGTCCACAGCAGTACCATCTGTTTTCATTGCGAGTGTAAGACAAATCGCTTGTGCGACCGATGTGGAGAACGAAACAGAGCCTGACGAGGGAGCGCCTCCACTAGATGATGAGGATGAGTTGATGTTTCCTGAATTGGTAGATAGATTTAGTAAACAGGCACTAGAGGATCAATACATGGAGTAAATGACCCACAGTGCCAAATTTTGATGACACTAATGACAAAGAGAACGAGGAGAACAATGAAAGTATCGTTTTAGCCGAGTATGATGGTGAGGACTTGCCAGTAATTGAGTGGGACAGGAACGATCCTAAGATTTCATAAGGCACCATATTTGAAACGATGCGGGACTATCGTAATGCCCTTACTATATATTTCATTTGCACCAATAATGATTATGATGTTATTAAGAGTGAGCCAGCAAGGTTCACAGTGAAGTGCCCATACAAGAGGTGTAGGTGGAGGATTCATGCATCCACTATGCTCAGGAGTAGTTTGGTTCAGGTATTACAACCAGTTGTGAATTTTAGATCACTGTGTAGAGTTTGTTAACTATACCTGACATTTTCATTATGTTTCAGATAAAAAGTAACCGGTTCGAACATTCTTGTCCACCTCAAGGGGGACAGCCAAAGGACAAAACAAAACTAGAAAACACTAGGTGGTTGGAAGATGAAATCATGGATTGGATGAGAGCTAACCAATCACTTGGTGCAACAACGCTCATATAAGAAGTTTCTAACAAGTTTAATATTATAGTACCTTACATGAGGATGTTCTATGCAAAGGAAATGGCTCTTGATAGGATCAATGGTCCATGGAATGAAAGTTTTCAGTTGCTTTACAGCTTCAAAGCTGAAGTGGAGATGGCTAGTCCAGATAGTGTTATACAGATAGATAGGCATAAAGTTTAGTACAAAATAAGAGGGAAGACAATGGAGAAGGAGTGCTTTAGAAGTGATTTTGTTTGTTTCAAAGTTTGCTGGCAAGGGTTTATGGATGATTGCAGGCCTTATTTGGTCGTGGATGCAACATCTCTTCATGGCAAATTTAAAGGACAGCTAGTAGCTGCTACTGAAGTTGATGGCCACAATTGGATGTTCCCTGTTGCTTTTAGAGTTTTGGAGATTGAGTCAGAGGAAAGTTAGAATTGTTTTCTAGAGAATTTGTGCGACCTTATAGGTCATCCACCAGAACTTACTATCCACATGGACACTTGCAAAGGTTTGGAGAAAGTTGTAGAGGCAGTATTCCCCAAAGTGGAGCATAGGGGATGTATGCGACACTTAGTGCAGAATTTTACAAAGAAATTCAAGGGTAAAGTTTATACTGACAACCTATGGCCAGCTTCATACACATGCAGTTTGAGGAAGCACCTGTATCATTTGGAAATGTTATATAAACAAAAACTGTGGTGAAGGGGTACTTGGATGCACATCATGGAATGATGTGGTCAAGAAGCCAATTCAATGAAATTTGTAAGGTAGACTATGTAACAAGTAACCTTGTAGATATTTTCAATGCAAAGGTCAAGTCATTGAAAGGGCTTATGTTGTGGCAAATATTTGATAAGATTAGGCAGATGATCATGATAAAGATCGACTTGCGTCAAAGAATTGCATCAACAATATATGTTGGCCATCTCATCATCCCATCTTTGATTAAGGCTTTGCATGCCAGGGAAAAACAATTGAAGATGAAATGCAATAGAAGAGGAATGGAGGCTGAGGTAACATACACTGACAGTAAAGATAGGCAATGGAGGTATTCAGTGAGTTTTGTTGATAGGACATGCCATTGCAGGCAATGACAGCTCTGTGGGAAACCCTGCATACATGCATTGTTTTTCATGGGTGTTCTAGGAGGTGCAGAGTGTGAAGTTGATTAGTACGTGTCAAAGTATTTCTCCATTGCCAAATTTAGGGCAGCATATGTTCAGAATGTTACAACCTTGTTGGGAAAGACCAAATGGATGGAAATGGATCCAGGCTTCAAGTTATACCCTCTAGTTTTTACTATACCAGTAGGTAGGCCAAGGAAGAATATGATGAGAGCTAGTGCAGAGGGTGGTGCACCACCTCGACGATGTAAGTGCAAATGTTATGGGATCCTAGGGCACATTGCTAGGCTTTGTAAAAATGCAGTGGACCTAGCTTATAGAATGGATGATTAGGCGGGAGCAGCAAATGCAGATGAGAATGAAGTATTTGAACAAGAGGAGAATCAAGCAATGGATACATTGTAGATTGAACCAGTGGATCGAGAGGAGATTTAACCAAATGCATTGGAGATTGAACCAAATGCAGGGGAGATTGAACCAAATGCAGGGGAGATTGAACCAATGGATCAAGAGGAGATTGAACCAAATGCAGGGGAGACTGAACCAATGGATCGAGAGGAGATTGAACCAAATGCAGGGGAGATTGCACCAAATGCATGGGAGATTGATTCATTGGATGCAGATAATAAATCAATTGATTCGTTGGAAGCAGAGTTCAAAAGTAAAGGAATTACACAAGTGGATATTGATGAAATGATGCCAATGCATTATGAACTATATGAACCAAAGGATCAAAATGTGATTGAATCAATTGAACGACAGACTGAAGCATTTGATTCATTGGATGCAGAGAAAAAGAACAAATAGAACAAATGGAAGAAGCTGATGGTGGACTCCAAGAATATTCCTGCTAGGATCACCGGGAGCAAGGTGGTGAACCCAGCAAAAAACACTAGGAGCAAGAAATTATTAATTTGAATTATTGATTTGAATTTGTATGAGGAATTTGAACTACTTCCAATGTTTGTATTGAATTCAAACTAGTGTGATGCTCCCAAGTTTGTACGTTGGATAATCCCATAATGTATGTGTTATTGCAAGTTTCTATATTCGTCCACCTAGTTGCTTAGCATTGCTCAGTTTTGCCCTCGACATGTGGTCACCACATGGGGTTTAGCTAGTTCATGGCTTAAACCATAGCAAACGTTGACCAATTGATTCAAAATTTGGCACACTTGTGTATTTTGGATTGATTTACCATATGAAATTGGAAATTTTGGTTTTACTTGTAATCAGCCGCATTTTATTTTTCTAAGTGATTAAATTCAAAAAATGGTTTTAGGGTTAGTTTAATTAAAAAAGTCAGAACATAGTATATCCTTCGCATGGAGTCTTGTTATGTTACCTATAACCTAGAATGAATAATAAAGGAAAAGGAAATAAAGAGAATAGGAAATAAAGAGAAATAGACTTATCACCTAAACCACTTCTTAAACCCTTCTTGGAATGAGCTACTAGTTATGAAGATGCATGGCTTTCTACTCAATCAACCTCCAAAATAAACCATCCCAAAATATACTTTGTCTAAATGAGGCCAAATTTGGAACACTTGTGTATCTTTGAGTTGCAAACAATATAATTTCGGCCAAGATGAATTATTTTGTTCAAATAACACGTTTTCCATTTTTTTATGCCAAAAGCTTGAATTTCCCTTGCCTATTTTTTATCTAAGTGCCTTTGTTTTCCTTAGCTCTACTCAGTTTTCCCCTCCCGCTAAATTTTTCCTCACTTTTCCCCTCCCGTTAAAGTGTTCCTCACTTTCCCCTCTCTCCTGTTTCAAACCCTTACAACAGCTCAACTTGCACTTAGTTTGGTTGCGCTCTGATTGGTCGAGATGTATGTCGCACGGATCTTGGCCAACCACCATTGGATACATCATGATCCGACGGGCTGGAGGTCTCTCTCTCCCGATGGGTGCACCTACCTTGTACGGTGAGGAGAGCCCGACAGGCTAGATATCTCTCCCTCCCTTTCCCTATCGCACATATACCAGCCGCATCAACTAGCGCTCAGTTTGGCTGCGCTCTGATTGGTCGATATGTATGTCACACGGATCTTGGCCAACCACCGTTTGATACATCATGATCCGATGGGGTGGAGGTCTCTCTCTACCATTGGGTGCACCTACCCTATACAGAGAGTAGAGCTCGACGGGCTGGATGTCTCTCCCTCCCTTTCCCTATCGCACATATACCAGCCGCATCTTCCTCACCTCCTATCGACGAGCGGCGACATGGATCTAAGCGTGGCGGTCCGAATGGTGTGCGGCAGCGCGGATCTAAGCGTGGCGGTCTGAACGGCGTGCGGCTGCACGAACCTAAGCGTGGAGGTCGGAACGGCATGCGGCGGCGTGGAACTAAGCGTGGGGTTCGGAGCGGCTTGTGGCGATGCAGATCTAAGCGTGGCGGCTGGAACGACGTGCAACGGTGAGGATATAAGCGCCTGAAATTTCTGTCTCACTTCCATTCACCTCCTCAGATCCATTACTAATGAAAGACACTGAGGCGACGGTGGTGCCGACCGTGGTCATCGATGCAACGACAATTGAAGCCATCATCCGCAACATCAGTGCGATGGCGGTGGTGCCGACAATGGTCATCGATGTGATGATGATTGAAGCCATCATCAGCAACATCAATGCGACAGCGGTGGTGCCGACAGTGGTCATCGGTGCAATGATGAATGAAGCCATCATTCGCAACATCACTGCGACGGCGCAGATCAAGCCCTCGTGAACCGAAGCTGTGGGAGGCAGGTCACGGTCGTGGTTGGCACGTCGAGGTGCACTTCGACGGTGAAGGCCGGATGTACCTCGTGTCCGGATGGATGGCAGCACTTTGCCCGTACTTCTTGGAGTACACATACGGCAAGGAGGGCGGCTAGCTCACCATCCACTTAAAATTAGGACAAATTTGAGCCCAATTTGAACCAAAATTCTGTGACTTAAAATATATGTATGATTTGAATAAATTGTATATTTGAGCCGTGAGACCAGTGAATATGCTCTAAAGTTGATTCATAAGTAGTACTCCCTCTGATACAAATTAGTTGATTTAGATATGTCTAGATTCGATTGTATCTAGACATGAATTAGTATTAGATTCATCCGTATCTTGACGAATTTGAGTCAACTAATTTTGATCGGAGGGAGTAGTACTTTTTTTTGAAAATCTCCAGTGGACTTGTATAAATTTAATAGAAATATGTATGATTTGAATTAAAATTGATCTATACTCTTGAACCGTGAGGCCAAGGAATTAGCGTCCCAGCTCCGCGCCCTGGCCGTGACCACATATTGCTCTGTAGGGAAGAAGAATGTGGCTTCAAGAAGAACGGGGAATGGATATTGTCGCCAACGCTGCAAGTCTACATGGCAGCCACGATGGCAGCGACAGAACGGTTAAAACTAATAGGGCCCCAATTTCACCCTCTAGGCATTTGGCACGCCAACTATGGGTATCTAGATCCAATGGTAAGCAACTCGGACCCCACAATGCATTCTCTCGACAACTTTAGGACCGCAAAGTGACTAAATTAGCAGGAACTCATGATCATCCATTGAATAACAATACTACTCTCTAAATTAGCTATCTATTCAACTAATCATTACACGTGCCACCCTTACCATAACTACATACCGTAACTACTAGGACGAAGATGACAACTACTAAAACTACCCATATACGAGAGAATTCCTTATTTAACACTACTTAAAACTTCGGTTCCTTATTTGACATTGAAAAAAAAATTCTTCCCTATTTGATACTTGGCGTAAATTTCTTTCCTTAGGTGACACTGCCGTTAATTCCGTTAGTCCCTTAACTTTTGTTTTTGTTAGACCAAATTACCCCTGTTCTCAATTTATATGCAATCTGGAAAAAGAAAGTCGTGAGTAATTGAGATAGCTAGCTGGGAAACTTGCTCCAGCACTACGAATCTCATGTCGCTATGCGTACTGGACAGATGCAATCATGCAAGTGACCTCCAACGGGCTAGCTAGATCTCTCCATGGAGCTGTGGCTCTCAGCGCCGGGCGCGTACGGCGCCGCTGCTTTCTCCTATGCTAACTCTATCCGGCTCCAGGCTCCTAAATGTGGCAGCCATACCGTACGGCCGAGATACGTTCGCCCTCTGTAGTGTACACGTCCGCCTAAAGAAAAATTCTAGGAGCATATAAATGACGATGGCCTGGGAAGAATAGGCGGCGCCCAGCTACGGAGGAAGGTCGGGGAGGCGCATGAGCTCGGGGGGCTGCAGCACAGCGGGAGCTTGCTGGGGACGGGAGGCTGCATCGGCGGGGGAGCTCAGTCGTGGGACCACAGTGGAGATGGAGCCGTGCGTGCAGCAGGGAAGCAGGGTCGGCAGCCTGATCGGCGCTAGGGCTATCCGGTGGTTGCGGACTCTGGTCGGGAATGGAGCCCCTGATGCGCCCGGGAGTACTGAATCGACGTGGTAGTTGGGGAATCAGGGAGCCTGGGCAGTTTTTTGAAGAAGAGGGGGGTCCACAATGCAGGGGGCATGACAACAAATTATAATGGAGGTCCTGCCTAATATTTTTGAATTTAAAATAAAATTTGAGGACTAAGTTTTGGAATTAAAATCGGTTCCGTGGCTGAATATCTAGTGCTCTCATCCGGTCATTTTTTTTAGAATGACCTCATTCGGTCATTTTACCATGATGGCCAGATATATTGCTGCATTTGTATAATATTTTTTTCTCACATAATGCATCAGGGGCAAAAGTGTTTTCTTACATCTCAAGTTAACACCGTTAGTGTTTAAAATGTACTAGAATGTCATATGAGGAAAGAAATTTACATGTGGTGTCATATAGGGAAGAAAAAGCTCTACAGTGTCAAATAGGGAATTGATATTTTAACCGGTGTAAAATAAGGAATTCTCTACTATTCTCCTCTCCCTTCACTTGAAGTTCATGTTTTAGATTTTCTATCACTTAATCAGATACGGCAAGATCAGCCTCAAGTGTCAACTTCTCTTTGCGAATAAGCTCTGAATTCTTCTTTTCTTCCTCGACAGTACGCTTTAGCTCGAATATCAACAGGTTTTTACGGCCAATTCATCACATAAATTGGCAACCATCTCCTCCAAGTCTATCCTCTGGCTAGACCACTGGGTTGATTCATCTTGGTATGCAATGTAGCATGGATCATCGGCCTGCATAACACACTGTAAGAATCCTAAAACAAACCCAATTGAAATCAGTCCAACAAGCCATGGCGGCACTTCAAATTCAACGATAGTACAAAGAGAACGAACTACCTACACTTTCGATGTGGTAGGAGAAGGAGAATGTGGCCATGACATGATTGATTCCCCACCCTCGCCGGTGTACCTGTTACAACCAGATATTGAGGACTAATTTACATCTGCAATATCGAGGAAATTACGGGAACCAAATCGATTAGGGTGGGTGGAGCAGGAGCAAAGGTCTTACCAAGCACTATTAGCAATTGCTGCGATTGTTTGCCAACCTATGGCGGTGGAACAAAATCCCGGTCGTCGTGGGCGGTGGACCTGCCTGCGGTTGGTACTGCCTCAACATACAATGCGTGCGGACGAAACAAGTGCTAGAGTAATGGTTGAGGTGCAGCACGGCAGTCCGTTCGATGCCGACGTAGGACGGTGTTGGGCCACGCAGAGATAAAACAAAACTTTTTCTCTAACGTGGTGATCCCAAGATCTAGCTGAGGTAGAAGGCCACGAGGTTTACCACTAGACGCGCAGTTGCGGATTACATGAAGCGCGTCAGTTGATGCAGTGCAGTCCTCACGATCCGATCGTCCTGGTGCTGATCGCACAGCACCTCTGCTGGTATCCACACGTACAAGGAGGAGCACCGGCGGCGAACTGCTAGGTTCGTAACGACGGCTGGACTGTTGTGGACCTAGGGTTTCCAACACATGGAATGAACTAACCGAACAACGATTAACCCTTCTGGGTTACGGTGCTCCACTATATATAGAGAGTGAACGTGGGCTCTGCTCGCGCGGCCCATTCACTAAAGCCCATATAACACTAGTTACCGTGAGTCCAACTCACTAACTCAGTCCTAATTCGGTTCAGGTCCAACCCAACCAGATTACAGGTTCAGATCCAATCCGAACTTGCTCCCGCTCTTAAGTGTGTGACCCCGCAGGCTCATGGCTACTTGGACACAATTGGAGTCCGACTCTCAATCGATCAGTCGGTAGCGGCTCCTAGCAAAACGTGCCGACTCCCAAGTACCAAAGAGTCATGACGACTTGTCTTTCCAATGCGACTTACGTTCGAGTCCCTTTTGCCTCACGATATACCTTGTCAGACTATAGGCGAATATATGTCATCCCTTAAATAGTCCGACTCTCTTCTCGATCTGAGATAAGTGATTCACCCGACTAACTCTTAGTCGATCGCCTTGGTTAACATTTAACCGAGTCGTGCATGGCCATGCTTTCCGAATCATATCTCACGAGAGGGCCCAGAGAATATCTCTCCGAGTGGAGGGGCAAAATCCCATCTTGGTTATTCACATCACGCAGCTTGATTCTCAGTCGACCCGAACCCTGCCTTTATAACTGCCCAGTTACGGATCAGCGTTTGATAGAACCTAAGTCGGTGATCCTCAACTCGGACTATGCAATAACCTTAGGTCTAAGGATTACATTGATTGAGATATACAAATGACAACTTGTTCGTTGTACCTCAATATGGATCAATCTGACTCGCTAAACTCTTTAGCCGAATCTGTGTAAGTTGGAATAGCATCTCCATGCCCATGACAAGTGGAACCGAGTCATCAAGCCAACTTTCACATTGGTCTAAGTTGTGTGTCCAGCACAACCTCAATGACCAAGGATATTTAATACAAACAACATGAATGCATAGTTCCACAACCGAATCACATATTTAATGATACACATCAGATATTTATACAAGGACTACTTAATATCTTTATGAATACAATGGAAAATCTCATCATACATGATTGCCTCTAGGGCATATTCCCAACAGTCTCCCACTTGCACTAGAGTCAATCTTCCGACATCACATGTCTAAGCATCTAATGCCCATGGTTTCGTGCGCCTCATGCTTCGGCTGTGGTAACGGCTTTGTCAACGGATCCGCAATATTTGCATCCGTGTGTACCTTGCATAACTTGATATCACCCTGATCCACGAACTGGCGAATCAGGTGGTACCGAATGAGTATGTGCTTGTTCTTCTGGTGCTGTCTAGGTTACTTGGCTTGTGCAATAACACCATTGTTGTCACAATACACGTCCAACGGATTGGACGAGCCCTGAACCACACCAAGATCCATGAGAAAATTCCTCATCCAAACAGCTTCCTTTACAGCCTCCGAGGCGGCAATATACTCAGCCTCTGTTGTAGACGCAGACATAGTCTCTTGCTTGGAACTCTTCCAGCTCACAGCACCTCCGTTTATAATAAACACGTATCCGGATTGTGAACGAGAATCATCAGAGTCGGTAAGATAACTCGCATCCGTGTAACCCTTTACACTGAGTTCATCTTCACCACCATAAACCAAGAACATATCCTTAGTCCTTCTCAAGTACTTTAGGATATTTTTAGCCGCTGTCGAAAGGATCTCCAGATCAGCCTGGTATCTGCTCACAACACTTAGAGCATAGGAAACATCTGGCCTAGTACAAATCATGGCATACATGATGGATCCGACTGCAGAAGCATATGGAATCGCACTCATCCGACTTCGCTCATCAGTTGTTGAAGGACACTGAGTCTTGCTAAGTTTTACACCATGGGACATCGGTAAGAACCCCTTCTTAGACGATTCCATGTTGAACTTCTTCAACACTTTGTCCAAATAAGTACTCTGACTCAATCCAATGAGCCTCCTTTATCTATCTCTATAGATTCGGATTCCGAGGATGTATGTTGCCTCACCCAAGTCTTTCATTGAGAAACTCCTTTCCAATGATTCCTTGGTTTCTTGCAACATCTGGACATCATTTACAATCAGTAATATGTCATCCACATATAAGATTAGAAAGTTTACTTTGTTCCCACTAAACTTCTTGTACAAACAAGAATCATGATCACTCTTGATGAAGCCAAACGATTTGACTACCTCATCAAAGCGAATATTCCAACTCCGAGATGCTTGCTTCAATCCATAAATAGATTTCTGAAGTTTGCATACCTTGTCAGCATTAGCCAGATCGACAAACCCCTTGGGCTGTATCATATACATGTCCTCGGTTAAATTTCCGTTAAGGAAAGCCGTTTTGACATCCATCTGCCATATCTCGTAGTCGAAATAGGCCGCTATATCTAACATGATCCGAACTGATTTAAGCATCGCTACGGGCGAGAAAGTCTCGTCGTAATCAACTCCTTGAACTTGTCGGAACCCCTTCGCGACAAGGCGTGCTTTATAGATTGAAACATTTCCATCCATATCAGTTTTCTTCTTAAAGACCCATTTGCACTCGACGGGTCTTGCACCGTCTGGCAGATCAACCAAGTTCCAAACTTGATTTTCATCCATGGACTTTATCTTGGATCTCATGGCTCCAAGCCATGACTCGGAATCAGATCCCACCATCGCTTCCGAATAATTTACGGCTCATCACTGTCTAACAGTAACACATCACGAACACTTCGTAATCTTGCCGATCTTAGTATGTGCTGTCGCTGCTCAGCTTCCACGACCGGCTCAACCTCCAAGGTTTTTGCCGACTCGCTACTAGCCGGTTCCTCTCGAATTTCTTCGAGTTTCACCGTGCTCCCACTTACTCCCCGACTGAGAAACTCTTTCTCAAGGAAGACACCGTTCCGAGCGACAAACACTTTGCCCTCTTCTCGGTTGTAGAAGTAGTAACCCAAGGTTTCCCTCGGATACCCCCACGAAAATACACTTATCCGACTTGGTTGTAAGCTTGTCCGACTAAAGTCTCTTGACAAATGCTTCACAACCCCAAATCTTAAGAAAAGACAAACTCGGCTGTTTTCCTGTCCACATCTCATGCGGTGTCTTCTCTACCGATTTTTATGGTACTCTGTTTAGTGTGAACGCCGCTGTTTCTAGACAATAACCCCAAAATGATAAAGGCAGATCTGTCCGACTCATCATTGATCGTACCATGTCCAACAAGGTTCGATTCCGCCTTTCCGAAACACCATTCCTTTGTGGCGTTCCTGGTGGAGTAAGTTGAGGAACTATTCCACAACTTTTTAGATGGTCATCAAACTCATGGCTCATGTACTCGCCTCCTCGGTCCGACCGAAGAAACTTTATTTTCTTGCCGAGTTGATTATGTGCTTCATTCTGGAATTCTTTGAACTTTTCAAAGGCTTCCGACTTATATTTCATCAAGTAGATATATCCATACCTACTCAAATCATCAGTGAAGGTAATGAAGTACTCATAACCACCCCTGGCTGTCGTGCTCATTGGTCCACATACATCACTATGTACTAGTCCCAACAAGTCGGACGCCCTTTCGCAACTCTTTGCAAAAGGTGTCTTGGTCATTTTGCCGAGTAGGCAAGATTCGCATGTCTCGAACGACTCCAAGTCGAACGAAGTTAGGAGTCCATCATCATGGAGATTCTTCATGCGTTTCCAACTTATATGACCAAGCCGACAATGCCAAAAGTAAGTCATATTCAGATCATTTGGTTTCAACCTTTTAACATTTATGTTATAAACCGACTCACCATCAAGATTCAAAATAAATAACCCGTCCTGGACGGGTGCAAAGCCGTGAAACATATCATTCAAATACAAAGAACAACCATTATTCTTGATATTCGACTCATAGCCTTGCCTCATCAAACATGAAGCAGAAATAATGTTTCGACTGAGCACTAGAACATAATAACAACTATTCAGTTCCATAATGAATCCGGAAGGTAAATGAAGTTGCATCGTGATGACTTCCAACGCAGCAACTCTTGCTTTGTTGCCGACTCGAATATCAACCTCGCCTCTTGCTACGCTCCTAGTTCTTACCAGTCCCTGCAACGAGTTGCAGATGTGAATAACTGATCCGGTATCATATACCCAAGAACTATTAGGTGCATCAGCAAGATATATGTCTATAACATTGCAAAAAAGTGTACCTGAGTCGAAAGTCATACCTCCACTCTTGGCTTTGTCGGCCAAGTACTTGCTGCAGTTCCTCTTCCAGTGGCCATCCGCCTTGCAGTAGAAGCAAGTGGATCCGACTGAAGGATATGGCTTAGTCCCTGAGGAAGCGCTTGGGACCGGGTCCTGAGCCTGCTTTCCTCCTAACTTAGCCTTCTTCTTAGTCCAAGAAATCTTATTGAACTTAGCCTTATTCTGCACCATCAACACTTGACTGGCGCCCTTCTTGAGATCCGCCTCTGCCTGCTTGAGCATCCCATGCAATTCAGTGAGCTTCTTATCCATACCATGCATGTGGTAGTTCGAAATGAACTGCCCATATGCACTAGGAAGAGAGTTCAGAATTATATCTGTAGCGAACTCTTCGCTAATGGGGTAGCCAAGCCTCTCCAGAGACTGCACGTAACAAACCATTCTGATCACATGCGAACTCAGTGGATCACCATCCTTAAGCTTGCAACTCAGCAAAGCCTGAGAGACTTGATACCTCTCAGTCTTCGCCTGAGCCTGGAACATACTTTTGAGGCTTTCGATCATATCGTAGGCCTCAACATGCTCGAACTGCTTTTGCAAGTCCGGTTCCATGTGAGCAAGCATAAGACAGCTAATATCCGTGGACTCATCCTTAGCCCGACGGTAGGCATTGGTGGCAGTGACAGTCGCATTCTCATTCGGCTCATCTGGAAGTGGGTTGTCTAGGACATGGTCCTTTTCTTGTTTGAGAACAATTCTCAGATTTTGATACCAGTTGGTAAAATTAATGTCGTTCAGTTTATCTTTCTCAGAATGGTTCTCAACGCAAAACCGGATATCTGAGAGTGACTGCTACTTGGTGCCATGATCTACAACAGAAAATATGCAAAACACTTAAGACATGTATTCATAAAAGAGCAAGCATATTAAACATTTTAATATTTTATGCTCCCACTAGAACCAACACCCCTCCGATGGTTACTTAGTGATTCAGGATCCTAAATAAGCAAGTCAGCTAGTGAGCTTTAGCATCACCGCTAGCCGCCAAGTGATCTAGGTAGACAACTCCTTGTCAATCGTATCTCATACGACTCCTGTTGGACGGGTGGCATCACATGCCCCGGCTCCCATCCGACTTTTCCCTGAGCCCCACAACCGTTGTGATAGACCCGTCTAGATTACCGAGTGTTTCCGCAGTAAGAGTCCGACTCGAACCCACCTAGTCGAAAAGAATTGGTAGCACCTCAATTTTATGAGCCCACTACCAAAAATGTCCGACTTGTGATGGTGCAAACACTGGCGGGAAAACCGACTAGACCTTATTTGAGGGATTAAATTTTACCGACTATCTAATAGAGGTAAAACTGAGACATAACAATAACACAAAATAAAGCATTTATAATGTGAAATGGTATGGCTCTCTTCATGGCGATCTCCATCTCCATAAAGCCTGTAATCCAACTCGTGCCAACTCTTGTCACTTGCCGTCTTACTCCATGTCGCTGATATGTACATCGTCTTGCATGCCTTTCGGGTTCTCCAAATAGCTACACTAGCTTAGTAAAGTAAATTACAAGGAGAATCCGACACGTAAGTCGTTATACAATAAAATGACAGCACCTAGACTCTAGTCGGCTGACAAAAACCGTGATTCGCAGATCACGTATGGATTACACACATACATCACATGCACATGAACCATACCATTCAGAACTTCCTGCAAAAACAAGTTATGCATAGATACAATATCTACCGGCGCTGTGAAACTCGTAACAACATCTAAGGCGCTACGACAGGGCGAATCCGGAGGTCCCGCTAGCCGGATAGCGGCGGGATCGAAGGGCGGCGCCATGGTGCGGCGCGGCGATTTTTCGAAAACGTAGATCTCATCTACGATCCGGACATGGATTCCAACCATTGTTCTGATTCGATCAAACTTTTTGATCTTCGATCATCGCCTCTGGATTTACGTGTCACAGTCTACCCCGATGGCGGAAGCCGACCGGTAGGGGTATGTCGTTTCACGACCTCAGCTGTATGATCACGGAAATCAGATCTACCTTTTCCCGAGTACAGTTGATCCAATCAACCTTGTACAAAACCGATCTATCTCATAGATCGACCACCAAAATAGCATATAGATCTCATCTACAGCCAACCGCATATCACATATGCGAGATCTCGAGCCTAAAACCAGAAGCTATCGCTCTGATACCACTGTTGGGCCACGCAGAGATAAAACAAAACTTTTCCTCTAACGTGGTGATCCCAAGATCTAGCTGAGGTAGAAGGCCATGAGGTTTACCACTAGACACGCAGTTGCGGATTACTGATGAAGCACGTCAGTTGATGCAGTGCAGTCCTCACGATCCGATCGTCCTGGTGCTGATCGCGCAGCACCTCTGCTGGTATCCACACGTACAAGGAGGAGCACCGGCGGTGAACTGCTAGGTTCGTAACGACGGCTGGACTGCTGTGGAGCTAGGGTTTCCAACACATGGAATGACCTAACCGAACAACGATTAACCCTTCTGGGTTACGGTGCTCCACTATATATAGGGAGTGAACATGGGCTCTGCTCGCGCGGCCCATTCACTAAAGCCCATATAACACTAGTTACCGTGAGTCCAACTCACTAACTCAGTCCTAATCCGGTTCAGGTCCAACCCAACCAGATTACAGGTTCAGATCCAATCCGAACTTGCTCCCGCTCTTAAGTGTGTGACCCCGCAGGCTCATGGCTACTTGGACACAATTGGAGTCCGACTCTCAATCGATCAGTCGGTAGCGGCTCCTAGCAAAACGTGCCGACTCCCAAGTACCAAAGAGTCATGGCGACTTGCCTTTCCAATGCGACTTACGTCCGAGTCCCTTTTGCCTCACGATATACCTTGTCAGACTATAGGCGAATATATGTCATCTCTTAAATAGTCCGTCTCTCTTCTCGATCCGAGATAAGTGATTCACCCGACTAACTCTTAGTCGATCGCCTTGGTTAACACTTAACCGAGTCGTGCATGGCCATACTTTCCGAATCATATCTCACGAGAGGGCCCAGAGAATATCTCTCCGAGTGGAGGGGCAAAATCCTATCTTGGTTATTCACATCACGCAGCTTGATTCTCGATCGACCGAACCTCGCTTTATAAGCGCCATTCACGGATCAGCGTTGATGTAACCTAAGTCGGTGATCCTCAACTCGGACTATGCAATAACCTCAGGTCTAAGGATTACATTGATTGAGATATACAAATGACAACTTGTTCGTTGTACCTCAATATGGGTCAATCCGACTCGCTAAACTCTTTAGCCGAATCTGTGTAAGTTGGAATAGCATCTCCATGCCCATGACAAGTGGAACCGAGTCATCAAGCCAACTTTCACATTGGTCTAAGTTGTGTGTCCAGCACAACCTTAATGACCAAGGATATTTAGTACAAACAACATGAATGCATAGTTTCACAACCGAATCACATATTTAATGATACACATCAGATGTTTATACAAGGACTACTTAATATCTTTATGAATACAATGGGAAATCTCATCATACATGATTGCCTCTAGGGCATATTCCCAACAGACGGATCCGGCGACGCACCGACGCGCCGATGATGGCTGCTCTAGGATAGGAGCTGCTCGGGGCTAGAGGCTGGGAGCGGATGAGAAAGAGAGAGAGCCGACCTCACGTGTCATACACGACCGCACCTGTCAATGTTTGGGGGAGTAGCTGCTTCAATATTTTGCATATTTGCCAATTTTGCATATCTGCCAAACTTTTTCTTTAAATTTTGCATATTTGCCACATGACCATCACATGTCAGTGACACACAAAATGGCAAATATGCAAGTTGCAAAGTAAAACATGGAAAATATGCAAATCCCTCCTCCAGCCTCACATGACATCCACATCGGTCATTGGCTTCGACGGTCCCACAGAACGGCCCCACATGGTGGCCCCATCGTTCATTGGCTTCGACGGCCCCACAGAACGGCCCCATTTATCATTGACTGGACCGGCCACAAAGTCAGGAAAAAAGCGGCCCACAAGTCAGTGAGATATGGATGGCTGGTCCGACGTGTATCCTAGCTTCACCCGTCAGCACGTAATGGCCACAACAGGACATGCCCCAACGCGGTCCCACCGGTCAGCATGTAACGGTCAAGCTTTTGACCTTATGGTATCCCTTCGTCCGAGCTCATGCGAGGGTTTCATAATAGAGGGAGGGGAAAAGTGAGAAAAAATTAAGCGGCTAGAGAAAACTGAGTACAACCAATAAACCAGTGGCACGAAAATAGGAATCCCTAGATGAAAACAAACATGAAAAGGAAAGTTTATCTTTCCTTGCATATGCGTATTCTATGATCGATGTTTTGATACATATATTCGATGTATTTCATAGCAATGTGCCACTTAGCTAGGCATAAGGTAATGAAAAGGATTTGTAGTTGATAAATATGTGCACAGTAAGTAAAGTTGAGAACAGCGCATACAATATTAGGGTTTTTATTTGATATGGAACACTCGTATTTCATTAAAATACGGCTACATCACCAGTCACCAAATGGGTTACAAAAGAGAGGTATCTCGAGGTCCACGGTACATGCTCTGCTTGATCTAAACCAACATCCATAGCTGCTAACTCATGAGTTGGCTTATTACGATGCATCGGGGCATACATTACTCGAACATATATGATGTTCAGACGCAAAAGGAACTTCATGTCACTTAGGAGGATTCCAGTAGGACTCAGGTCACAATCATACGATGTCAAAGCACTTTTCATATTCATGCAATCCATTACAAACACCACCCTTCCAACTCCTAGTTGTTCCGCTACATCGATGGCATGAGACATGGCTAAGGCTTCAGCATGGAACCAATTAGTCAATAGTGAGAGGGCCAGCCACAGAAACGAATATCAGTTGCATCATCTCTGCAAATTTCCCCCATCCTCCATTGCACGTCTACTCATCAAACGATGCGTCCGTATTGATCGTGACAAAACAAACACTGGGCGGCATCCATCACCTAATAGCAGGTAAAGTTTCTTGTTTTTCTTAGTCAGCAAATACTTCCATTCATCAACATATCGTCTAATGTTAAACTGAAATTGATCTACTAACATGTGGTTTTCACCATGGTTTCCTCTATTTCTCTTAGCCCACCAACACCACAAAAAAGCAATCATGAACATCTTCTCTGTTACCAGGGTCTCTTGTAACATTTCAAGTGCAGATTGAGAGGGAAGCAATTTCAATATGACGTCCTCCAACAGAAGTGCACGCTAACATTGTTTCACAAGCTTGCATTTTAAGAACAGATGCCCTCCATCCTCAAACAGTTTGTGGAAAACCGCACATCTTTTGTCAAAACCACTCCGCGACGAGAAATATTCATATACATTGGGTGAATATTAGGCGTAAATCTCCAGAGAAAATGCTGAACTTTTGGAGGACATTGTACCTTCCAGGTCTTCTTGAAAACTTCTTTCTAAGTGGTTCACATTCCGAACTTTTCCCTTCCTGTCTGACCTACTTACGTTGCTCCATCTCCACGTGCATCTTATAGGAAGATTTAACCGAAAAAGACCTTTGTTGTCAAAATGCCATGCAACAAAGTCTTCTAAATTAGGTTTTAAAGGAATACTCAAAATTATTGGGATATCATCTGCATGGAAATGCTGCTCGGTCACTTGTCGTTTCGACGAGTAGGATGTTTCATCAATTAGTTCAGAAAGCCACTCAAACTCACAGTCTCCCTTATGAGGAGAAGGTTGACGAGTGGAGTCGTTCAGGAACCATGGGTCTTTCATGTTGGAAACGGTCTAGTATATGTATTGTATACGTGTACTTGTCGTGTTGTAATTGTAACTTTATAGGTTGGTCCCTTTTATATATACGAGATATTGTGGGGGCTTTGCCCCACGAAACCCTAAACTTAACTTGGTATGAGAGCTAAACCCGCTCCTCCTTCCGCCGCCACCGCCGCCGCCGTCGCTCTATTTTCGACCGCCGCCGCCCTCTCGGAGATGGCTACATCTTCCTCCATCGTCGCCTCCGCACTGATCGGTCCGATTGTCTCCGCTCCAGGAGCATCAGCATCGGGACCCTCCTCCTTGACCGCCATCTCCGTGCGGCTCGGACGGGGGAACTTCATGCTGTGGAAGGGTATCGCTATCCCGATCCTCGTCGGTGCTAGCCTCCACGGCCATCTCGACGACACCACTGCAGCCCCGGCCGAAACCCTAACTCAGGGGACCGGTGATGCTGCGACCTCCGTCACCAACCCCGAGTACCTCCGTTGGTGGACTCAGGATCAGAAGGTCAAGGGCCTTCTTCTCTCTGCGATGGATGATGACATCATGTGCCGGCTTGTCGGCTGCAAGACGGCACAGGCCGTCTTGGCGTCCGTCACCGCCATGTTCGGCGCGCAGATCCGTGCCAACGTCCGCCACATTAGGCGGCAACTCCAGTCGCTGCCCAAGGAGGATCTGTCTGCGGCGGAGTACATGCATAAGATGAAGGGCCTTGCCGATGTCATGGCGACTGCCGGCGCCCCCATCACCGACGACAAGCTCATCGACCACATCCTCACTGGGCTCGGATCGGCCTTCAACCCCATCGCTTCCTCTCTCGGTGTTACCAACGCCGAGATGACCTACTCTGCCTTCTACTTGCTGGTTCTCTCCTATGAGGCCTTTTAGGCTCAGCAGATCGTCGCGGAGGGGTGGTTGTCGTCTTCGAAGGCCGTGTCCCGCGACGGCCGCGCACCGTCCCAGGGGATCTTCTCCACTCCCTACGTGGGGGCGGCCTACCGCTGGCACTGGACAGCATGCGCCCAACCGCCAAGGCGGCAATGGCGCTACTCAGGGAGGCGGCTACGATGGCCGCAATGGTGGCAATGGCCGCCAAGGCGGCAACGCCAAAAACGCTGGTAATGCTGGTGGCCGCAATGGAGGCGGCAATGGCGGTGGCCGTAACCATGGCAGCAAACGCCCCCACGTGCCAGATATGTAAATGTTAGGGACATGAGGCGTACGCCTGCCACCGCCGCTTCAATCAGGACTTCAACAACCGCACCGGCAACTCGGCCTCCACCAGCTCCTCCGACAACCAACCTAGGTGATGGACTTCGGGGCTACGGATCACTTCGCCAGCGAGCTTGAACGTCTTCAAGTTCACGAGCGCTATGGAGGGAACGACCAGGTCCAGGTGGCTAATGGTGCAGGTTTGTCTATTGTGCACATTGGTCATTCATCTTTACCCGGTTCATCTCTCCAACTTAAAAATATCTTGCATGTCCCTCACATTAACAAACACCTTCTTTCTGTTTATCGTCTTATGTGTGACAATGACGTGTTCGTTGAATTTCACCGTCATGCTTTCTTTGTAAAGGACAAGGCAACCCGGCGCATCCTCCTTCACGGTAGAAGCCATGGAGGATCTTAACCCGTTCCATATCGCCGTGCATCATCCTCATCCGCTCGCCATGCCTTCGCTAGTGTAAAGGTGTCACCCTCCCAGTGGCATCAGCGTTTAGGTCATCCAGCAAATAATGTCATCAATTCTATTGTTAAGATTCATGAGTTTTCTTGTACTAGTTCAGAAGAACCCACATTAGTGTGTGATGCTTGTCAACGTGCTAAGAGTCATCAACTATCATATTCTATGTCCACTCGTGTTTCCACTATGCCTCTTGAATTAATTCATTCGGATGTTTGGGGTCCCTCCATTGCTTCTTCAGGAGGGTACAAGTATTTTGTTAGTTTTTTATGACTACACACGTTTCTACTGGATTTATTTGCTTAAACATAAGTCTGATGTTGAGCGGGTCTTTTACACCTTTCAAGCTCATGTAGAGCGTCTTTTGAACCACAAGATTAAGGCGGTTCAGTCCGACTAGGGTGGCGAGTATCAGAAACTCCATCGCTACTTCCAGCACATGCGTATCTCTCACTGTGTATCTTTCCCACATACCTCTCAGCAGAACGGGATCGCTGAACACAAACACCGGCACTTGGTGGAGACCGGCCTTGCTCTTCTTGCACACTCCTCCCTCTCTCTTCGGTTCTGGGACGAGGCGTTTCTCACGGCTTGTTATCTCATCAATCGCATGCCCACGCCGGTTCTTAACAAGGAGACACCTTTGTTTTGTATTTTCTGTGTTCAGCCCACTTATTCCTCTCTTCTGATTTTTGGGTGCGCTTGTTGGCCTAGTCTTCGCAAATATAATGTCGGCAAGCTTGCATTTCGCTCCAAGGTGTGTGTCTTCCTTGATTATAGTCCTATGCATAAAGGCTACAAGTGTCTAGATCGTGCCTCGAGAAAGATTTATATTTCTCGCGATGTTGTGTTCGACGAGAACGTTTTTACCTTGTATAGTCCCAGAGTTTACGTTGATATCGCCGATCTTGAGCATGATCTATCTTTTCCTATAGATGAACCGGTTCTGGATGTACCTATGCGTAAATATGGCATGTCCTATTTGTCTCCTAACCCACCTGTGTTAGGCGATATTTATTTGATATCGTCTCAGGTACCTTCGATGGCCCCTGGCACTGCGACTACGGACTCCAGCGACGTGCATGGCTCGGGCGCGTCTTCTGATGTGCCCACATCGTCCGTCCTCGCGCCCATGTCTCCTCGCGCTAGGCATCCCGAGCCCGCGGGGACGTCGCCTTCACCTGGCTCCCCGTCGCATGCTACGTCGGCCGAGCCTAGCCCCTCCTGCCATCCCGCGTCGCCCTCTGCTAGGGAGCTCTCGGAGCCCCTGGCCGCGACACCCTTGGCTGAGCCGCCTCCTGGTTCGTCGGAGCCTCTGGCTCCTGCCCCCGTACACGTAATGGTCACTCGTAATCGAGATCATACACGGCGCGAGAAGACCTACCATGATGCCACTGTCCGGTATAACCCCAGTCGTCGTGCGTTTTTTTCCGCTCCCACCTCACATCGGGATGCTCTTCGGGAGCCGGCGTGGCATGCGGCGATGCCTGAGGAGCTCGCTGCTCTTCGCGATACTCACACCTGGACTTTGGTGCCTCGCCCAGCTGGAGTTAATATTGTTGGCAGCAAATGGATCTTCAAGACCAAACACCATCCTGACGGTTTGATTGACAAGCATAAAGCACGCCTGGTCGCCTGTGGATTCACTCAGCGGCATGGTATAGATTATGGTGATACCTTCAACCCAGTTGTCAAGCCAGCCATTGTTCATTTGGTGCTCTCTCTTGCAGTTTCCTATGGTTGGACTCTTCGTCAGGTGGATGTCAGTAATGCATTTCTCCATGGATACTTGGATGAAGATGTCTATATGCAGCAGCCTCTTGGTTTTGAGGATGCCCGCTTCCCCTCGCATGTCTGCAAGATGCAGTGGTCCCTCTATGGCCTCAAGCAGTCCCCATGTGTCTGGTATGCTCGGCTGAGTCAACTACTTCTTTAGCTTGGGTTTATTGCCTCCAAGGCGCATACATCATTGTTTATCTTCTCTTGAGGTACTGCTCAGATTTACATGCTTGTCTATGTCGATGACATTGTCATTGCTGGCTCTTCTCCTGCTGTGGTGGATCTTCTGGTACAGTCCCTAGCAGCTAGTTTTCCTATCAAGGATTTGGGCAAGCTGGAGTACTTTCTTGGATAGGAAGCGTCCTTCCATTCAGGGGGCATGTCATTGACTCAGCGGAAGTATGCGCTTGATCTCCTTCATCGAGTCAATATGGAGAATTGTGTTGGGGAGGTGACCCCGGATAGGGTTAAGACAGGGGAAGATAAAAGGAGTTTCTCCTGTCATATGCCAAGTTACTGTCTATATCGGCCGAGTCATGTAAAGGTCGGCCGAGATAAGCACGACCATGACACCTATGGGAGGAGATGTACACTACCCGGCCGACATACGAGTTAAGTCAGCCAAGTAAGTCCGAATAACCTAAATGCAGGTGAAGTCCAAGCCGAGTTAAGCAAGACAGGGCCGAGTGACATGAAGCTTGCAGGAGAAGGAGGTGCCAATAGTCAAACCCTAGCCACGGGCTAGGAAGAATCTGAATAGAGCCAAGCACAAAGGACAAGGCGCAGAGCAGCAGAAGGGCAGAAGGAGGTCACAGAGGTGACAGTCCTGGAGCCCGAGGCGTGCAGGTGGGGTTCTCTGGAACTTTGCCGTCATTAGAAGGGCGACACGGAATGAAGGTCGCCGAGTTACTATATTAGGACAAGCATATTCTTCGAATGTGCTTGCCACGTCAGCCCTAGAGGATCCAGGGCACCCCTTTATAAGGAGAGGCATGGTTTCCTGAGAAGGGGATCAATTCATTCAAGGCTGTAAGGCTCGTGTAGCTTTTCTCTTCTTCCTGCAAATAGCTCGAGGAGCACTTGTAGTCCAGAGAGGAGAAATAAAGATTTGCATGTTAGTCATTTGAGTGTAGAAGTAACTGCATCTTCCCTCCCCGGATCCCTCTAGCATCCATTGGCCCCAAACATTAGCCTACCCATGGCATCTGCCGTGCCACCACCACGACAGTTGGCGCCCACCGTGGGGCCAGCAGTGGTGCTAGCTGGAGTCAAGATCCGGACGGGAAACTTCATCCTCACAGGCGAGCGCGTTGTCTCTGGCTTAGTCCAGAGATTTAATCTCTATGACTATGTTAGTGATAACGCAGGCAGCTTCAGGAGAAAAGCTCCTCCGCGCAACGGCGTCTTCATCAACTTGGGCACGCACCAGATCTACATCGGCGTCGACACCTCCTGCGTTTATCCTCACCAAGTTATTGTTGCAGGAGATCCCCCCCTCAGTGCTGCAAAGGGTCCGCGTGGAGAACGCCCCGCCAGCAGCGTCGAGGTGATGGTCGCAGCCAGGGTACAGGCAGCAACAGGAGGCGCCGGATCAAGCAAGGACCCGACGACGGGAGGACAGGCGACCACAAAGCAAGCATCTCCACAGCCCACCGAGGTAGATCCGCCAATAGCCAAGCCAGCCGGGGCGCAGGAGACAACCCCGAAGGCACCAAGGGTAAGATGGCCACCTCTGGAAAGACCAGAAAACATTCTCCAGGCAACCATAGATAACTTAACCACACCCGTGGCACCGATACTTGATCCGGCTAATGCTCAGGCAGAGTTGGAAGAAACTAGGCAAAAAGTACTAGTAGAGGCAAAAAAGGTGTCGGCATTGCGGGAATCCTTAAACAGGACCCTGTGAGAATATGCTAAGGCAAATAAGCTAGATGTTGCCCCCGAGCGGGTCGATGAATTAAGATTGAGAGGGAAAAACCTCATGAATGATATCAATAAAGAGCATAAGACTCATAAGGCAGATTCAATCGATCTAGGCTTGCCGAGGTATAGCACCCTGGCAAAGAACCTAAGGGCGGCGAATGCCGCTGCACTAGAGTTGGAAGGACTGACCGGCGAAGCTCGGCAGAAACAGCAAGAAAGAGTGAATGAGCTGGTGTGCATTGCGAACCAGCAGAATGAAGAAATGCTTAGGGCAGACCCGGCAAGACCTGGTGCCTCACGCATGGTTCATTAAATGCAGGGGCACCCCTATCTGTGGCAGCAGCATCTTCACCTAGAAACAAGGCGCGAAAAGATAGAGCAGTAACTTCAGGAAAGAGAAACAAGCAGATTGTACCGTATGATCCGGCGGTAGTCAAAAAGGTCAATGAGAACAGAGACAATGAAAGCCGAGGTAACAGTGGCGAAAGAAACCCCCACCGTGCCAACAAAGGCAACGGAAGCCAAGGTAATGGAGACCTCGGAAGAGGAAATCATGAGAACAATATCCCAGCAGAAGGAAGGAGGGATCCGCCGCCCAATCCTCAGCCAAGGTATGAACCTCGGCAGGAAAGAGAAGTGAGACCAGCTCGCCATAATCAGGAAAATGAGAGGTATAGTGATGGTTACTCAGATATGGAGTATGCAGGGCATGGTAGAAACGACCATTATGGAATGCAGGAGAGAGTCATGTACAGAAGCTTTCCATCAAATGATGCAAGACTAAAACTGGACAGGTTGTACCGGTCCGAGTTGTTAGAGGAGCAAGGTCCGCCAGGTCCGGCATGTTTCGGACCCCGAATCATGGGTGAGCCGCCTGTGCCGAATTTTCAGCTGGCAAGGGGCACAAAAACATACAATGGGAGTACCAAACCACAAGATTGGTTAATTTACTATGCCACTGCAGTAAAAATAGCTAGCGGAAACTTCATGGCGGGGCGTAAGATATGTCCCGCAAATGCTGGAAGGACCAGCCAGAGTATGGTTGAATAATCTGCCAGCAGGCAGTATCAACTGCTGGCTAGATTTTGAAGAGATGTTTGTCAGCAACTTCACCAGTACATACAAGAGACCAAACAGGCCACAGCAGCTTGCAATGTGCAAGCAAAGGCCGAATGATACAGACAGAGAATTCTTGACTCGGTGGTGTAACCTCAGGAATTCATGCGAGGGAGTTATAGAATCGCAAGCGATAGCTTGGTTCGCTCAGGGATGCAGATATGCCAGTGTTTTGTGGCAGCGACTGCAAAGAGATATGCCAACCACTTTGGCAGAAACCATCAGGATAGCGGATTCGTATGCATTGGGAGATCCGACACAACCAGAGCTAATGTCGGCGGATCATCGGGAGCATCAAGATCAATATGCAAGAGATGTGGCCGGATCATCGAGGCACAACGAGTTCAGAGGTAGAAGAAGAGAGGAAAGACCGGATTACAGATATGCCTCCAATCAGGTGGCAGCAGTAGTGCAAGATCAGCCGAGTCACGGAAACACTCAGCGGCAGAAGAATTGTCCTCAGCAATGGACACCAAGGAATGAAGGGAAGAGACAGTGGACACCAGAACAGAAGAAGCAGTGGCAGGAAAGGCCGAAGTACATATTTGAATCCATGTTGGATCAACCGTGTAAGTTTCACACTCCAAACCCGGTCAAGCCTGCTAATCATACAACTCGGCAATGCGCCTGGATGAAAAACGCAATGGGGAACCCGACAGGCATGCAAGCACCTCCTCATCAGGCACATTAGCAGCTGCAGCCGCAGTTGACTGGGGCAAATGCACAATAGTTAATGTTACCCCCTCCTCCCCCAAGGTATGATAACTCGGACCGGAGAGATGCAGTGCATCAAGTAATAAATCAGGGTCAGGATGGAAGGAAAAACCCCGGAAATAATGGACGCAATGATTACAGGGAACATCATCAATCATATTGCGTGTTCACAATAGAACAGCAAGACAGGCAAAGTGTACAGCGCCGGCATATGGAAGTGAATGCAGTTATGCCGGCAGTACCAAGATATGTACCTTGGTCAGATCAAGAAGTAACTTGGAGCATAAAGGATCATCCTAAAATAATGCCGAATCCAGGGTCCTACGCACTGGTACTAGATCCGACATTTGTCGGTCCCAGCATTAATGTGAAATTTTCAAAAGTACTCATTGAAAATGGGAGCAGTATCAATATCATGTACAAAGATACAATGCATAAACTCGGAATATCGCAGAATATGCTGCAATCCACGAGAACCACGTTCCATGGAATAGTGTCGGGACTTTCACGCAAACCCATTGGGAAGGTTCGAGTAGATGTATTATTCGGCACAAGGGATAACTGCAGAGCGTAAAATTTGGAGTTTGAGGTGGTGGATCTAGAAAGATGATATCATGCTTTACTCGGGCGGTCGGCATTGGCCAAATTCATGAGCAGCTGCCACATTACTTACTTGAAAATGAAGTTACCCAGACCACAAGGGGTGATAACAGTAGCAGGAGATTACAGGAAATCAATGGAGTGTGCTTCGGCCGGATCAAACCTGGCCGAATCATTGGTGATCGCAAGAGAAAAAAGAAGGATTCAAGAAGTAGCAGCTCTCGCTCAGTCGGCACAGCTGAATATGCCAGCATTAGCCAACCCACATGGAAGTGTTTCTTTCCAGCCGACTAAAGAGACAAAAAAGGTCCAGATAGATGAGCAGTTCCCAGAGCGCACCATCATGATTGGCGCTGACTTGGATGCCAAATAGGAAGGCGAGCTCACCAACTTCCTCCGTGAGAATCGGGATATCTTTGCTTGGTCAACTCAAGACCTGCAAGGTGTGCCGAGGGAGTTGGTTGAGCACTCTTTGCATGTAAGGCCAGGAGCAAGGCCGGTGAAGCAACCTCTCCGCCGCTTCGCCGAAGACAGGAGAAAAATAATAGGGAATGAGATAGCTTGGCTCCTGGCGGCCGGGTTCATCATGGAAGTACTTCATCCGGATTGGCTATCGAATCCGGTGTTGGTAGAAAAGAAAAAAGATGACCCAAATGTAGCCGTCGTATGGCGAATGTGTATTGATTACACGAACCTAAACAAGGCGTGTCCCAAAGATCCTTTTCCTTTTCCTTTACCTAGGATAGACTAAGTCATTGATTCGACCGCTGGTTGTGAGCTGTTGTCATTTGTAGACGCGTATTCTGGTTTCCACCAGATACCGTTAAATCCGGCCGATCAAATAAAGACTGCGTTTATTACCCCGTATGGGGATTATTGCTATCGTACCATGCCATTCGGCATGCGCAACGCAGGAGCAACATACCAGAGATGCATGCAAAAGTGTCTACATGACCAGATAGGGAAAAATGTGCAAGTATATGTGGATGATGTGGTTATAAAAATCAAAGAAAGTAAAACACTCCTGGATGATATTCGGCAGACATTCGTAAACCTGAGAAGATTCCGAATAAAACTTAACCCGGAAAAATGTACCTTCGGTGTACCGGCTGGGAAATTACTCGGTTTTCTCGTATCCAGCCGAGGTATAGAGGCAAATCCAACTAAAATACGAGCAGTTGAAAGAATGGAATTGCCTAAGTGTCTAAATGATGTACAAAAATTCACGGGTTGCCTAGCCTCGCTTAGTCGGTTCGTATGTTGGCTGGGGGAAAAGGCATTACCTCTATATCAACTGATGAAAAAATCTGATAAGTTCATTTGGACACCGCAAGCAGATAACACATTTCATGAATTAGAAAAGATGTTGGTCACAGCACAAATTCTGGCCTCTCCATTATCAAAGGAGTCTATGCTACTTTATGTAGCTGCCACTAACAGAGTGGTAAGCGCGGTGGTTGTCGTGGAACGGAATGAAGATGATAAGTTGGTACAAAGGCCTGTATATTACCTAAGCAAGGTACTGTCAGCCTCAAAACAGAACTACCCGCACTACCAAAAGATGGCTTATGGAGTATATATGTCGGCGAAAAAACTTAAACATTACTTTGAGGAACATCCGATAAAAGTGATTTGTGAAGCTCCCATAGACGAGATATTGAGCAATAAAGATACCAGTGGCCGAATAGCAAAATGGGCAATCGAGTTATCACCTTATGCCCCGCAATTCGATAGGCGAGATGCAATCAAATCTCAGGCAGTGGCAGTCTTCTTGGTGGATTGGGCCGAGGTACAATATGAGCCGCCATTTCCAGATCCGAATTATTGGACAATGCACTTTGACGGTTCCAAGCTTAGGAATGGCTTGGGGCAGGGATAGTGTTAACCTCGCCAAAAAGAGATCAGCTGAAATATGTGCTGCAAATACATTTTGCCACGTCAAATAATGTAGCCGAGTACGAAGCACTTGTCCATGGGTTAAAGGTGGCAAAAGAGATTGGCATACGTTGGATCCTATGTTACGGGGATTCGGATATAGTAGTACAACAAGTATCAGGAAATTGGGACGCGTTAGATGCGAATATGGCCATGTATAGATTCCATGTGCAAAAAATCAGTGGATATTTCGATGGATGTGAATTTCATCATATACCTCGGGCAGAAAATGACGATGCAGACACGCTGTCAAAACTCGGATCAACTAGGCAATCAATTCCCCCGGGTATCGCCCTAGAGCACCTGAGAAAACCATCAATAGCACCATCACTAGAGTCCGAGTCCATTTATATCTCGGCAGAATCAAGAGAGGATAGTATGCCAATGGAAATCGACAAAGAATGTAACCCGAAATTTCCGAAAGTAAACCCGGCCATCGTACGAATGGACATGGAAAAATCCGAGGCTGTTATGTCGGCGGAAAATATGGAAATAGATAGTGAAATTATCCCAGAGAAAATCATGCCGACATGGGCGCAACCCATATTTTCCTTCCTTAAGGATGCAATTTTGCCGAGTAACGAGGTACTAGCTAGACAGACAGTAAGAAGAGCAAAAGCTTATACAATCATAAACAATGAACTGTATAAAAGAAGCATCACAAGCGTACTGCAGAGATGTGTTGACTCGGCAGAAGGCCAGGAAATCCTCCTAGATATACATCAGGGAGAATGCGGGCATCACGCTTCGTCCAGAGCTTTAGTGGCCAAAGCATTCAGGCATGGATTTTATTGGCCGACGGCGTTGAAAGAGGCCAAATAATTGGTAGAAAAATGTAATGGTTGCCAGAGATACGCTAGCAAGATACAAATGCCATCGTCCGAGTTAAAGACGATACCAATTACTTGGCCATTTTCTCTATGGTTCTTGGATATGGTGGGACCCTTCAAGCCAGCCCGGGGCGGAATGACTCACACTTTAGTCATGGTGGATAAGTTCACAAAGTGGATTGAAGTAAAACGAATAAAAAATGTGATGGGCCAACAGCAGTAAAATTCCTCAAAGATATTATCTTGAGATATGGTTATCCACATAGTGTTATTACAGACAATGGCACAAACTTTGCTGAAGGGGCTTTTGCTAGATTCTGCCAAGAAAAACACATAAGACTAGATGTCGCCTCGGTGGCTCACCCAACATCAAATGGGCAAGTAGAAAGATCTAATGGACTAGTATTGTCCGGAATAAAACCCTGACTCGTCGAACCTCTGCAAAGGTCGACAGGATGCTGGATCGAGGACTACCAGCAATACTATGGAGCCTCAGAACTACCCCAAACAGGTCAACAGGGTATACCCCATTTTTTCTGGTATATGGGGAAGAAGCCGTGCTTCCAGCCGACATAATACATGATTCGCCAAGAGTAACCCAGTATACAACCGCTGAGGTAAATGAGGTAGCTCGGCAAGATGATGTCGATTTGCTAGAAGAGTCCAGGGAGTTGGCACTATCAAGGTCAGCTATTTATCAGCAAGACCTACAATGATATCACAGCAAGAAAGTCAATCCAAGAGTGTTTAAAGAAGGTGATTTGGTTCTTCGGCTAGTGCAACGCACAGCCGGCATGCACAAGCTATCACCCCCATGGGAGGGGCCATTCATCGTGAGTAAAGCATTGCACGATGATGTATATTACCTAATCGATTGTCAATCACCAGAAAAGAACAGGGCAAACAAAGCCGGCAAAGAATCAAAAAGACCATGGAACATAGCTTTGCTTCACCCTTTTTACTCGTAGGAGCCGTCTATGCTACGTTGTAATATGACGCTTCAAGTCGAAATATCAACTATGTATTACACCTCGGCACCTCGAGCAGTGACTCGGGGACTGCCCTATGTTATTTCTTGTCTCAGTCATGTATTAAACCTCGGCACCTCGAGCAGTGGCTCGGGGACTGCACTATGTTATTTCTTATCTAAGTCATGTATTAAACCTCGGCACCTCGAGTAGTGGCTCGGGGACTGCACTATGTTATTTCTTATTTTGAGTTATGTATTGAACCTCGGTGCCTCGAGCAAGGACTCGGGGACTGTGCCGTGTTATCTCTTACTCACGAATTACATGTTAAGTTTCAAGACCTCGGGCAGGGACTCGTAGACTGCGCCGTATTATCCCTCATCTGGGGTCATGCATCAAACCCCGGCGCCTTGAGCAATGACTCAGGTGTTGCCAGGTATGGGCTTCAAGCTTGATATCTTGGATAGGGGTCAAGAACACAATGGCCAGGCCGTCAAATTTATAAAGGCCAGGCAATATAAATGCCGAACTAAGAGCAACCACATGAAAACATATGATTCGAACCTATGAGATTGAAGGTCGCCAAGGTAAAGATATAAAGCAACAAGATCGGTTCAGACAAACTAATAAGGATCACCATCACCCATGTATCAGCGGCAAAAGGCAAAAAGGGTTCGTACCACACAGAAAGTCGGATAATTGTTTCACACACATCATAGGCCCGGCATACCGGGGACTGGAAATAATTTAAGAAGTTTTTTGAACCTAAGGGGCAGCGCTGTGATCAGGTACTGGGCGCTCCGAGGTAGACGGCGCCTCGGCCAAAGTTACTTCACCTTCCACTGAAGCAATAGTAACTTCGGGGGAAGTCCTGGGTTGCTGAGAAATATTATCTTGAGCTTGAGAATGCCCGGTCCCTTTGGAAGATGATCGCGCGTTGCCGTCCCCATCCGAGCTTGCGCTGGAATCACCAGAAGTGTCTGAGTCGCCCTCACCCTCGTCCTGGTCGGCCGAACTATTATCAGAGGCATCTTCGACTTCGCCGTCATCCGCTGGGTTGGGAAGAAAACTCGGCCCTTCAATCCAGTTATGCACATTAGCATACTCAACAAGCTGGAAGGCACGAGCTTGGCAGCGAGCAACAAATTCTGGATCCTCAACCCAACGGGAGCCAGTGCGCAAGTTTATCAAGGTATCGAGCGAAATGTCCTCGTACCAAGACATAATGACTGTGAGCGCCATATCAGCAACAACCCGTCCAGCGGATTCCCTCCAGAGATTTAACTGGCTCTGGGATGCCATTAATCTTTCCACCAGTATCTTGATCTCGTCAATATCAGGAGTTCGAGAAGTATTCGGCCAGAGAACATGGTAGGACCGAATGGCTGCTTGCACCAAATCCCTGCCCATAATCTTCATCGGACCAATGGCAGCGCCAACGGCAACCAAGAAGTCTTCCATTGAATATTCTGGGCTCGCATCTATGGGGACACCTCGGCTCTGGCAAGCAGTAATGACCGCTCTAGAGCTCACGGGCCTAGCTTCCGGAAAATGATCTACGCAAAATAAAAGTATATCAGCTAAAAGTAAGAGAAGAAGAAGATAACTCGGCCACGGTCAGAGACTTACGATGAATATAGCTCACATTTTCTAGAGATCCTAAGTCCAGTCAACCTTAGTCTTCTCAAAGCGAGTGATTTCCTCGCTCATCGTTGATTCTTAAGTTCGGCAGCCTCGAGGAGTTCTTTATCCTTCTGCAGTTGCAGACTTAGCCGGTTCTTTTCTTTCGAGAACTCCTGGTCAACTTTCTCTAACTCGGATTTTTGAGAAAGCTTGAGGGACTCCACCTCGGCACGCAACCGGGTTATCTCGTCATCTTTCTTTTTCAATTGCGCTGAATGAGTGGCGGCTTGCTCTAAAAAATGCAGCATCATATCAGGCATGGGTATACATTCTTGATGCGACGCTGCAAGAGTCTGAAACTCGGCTATACCAAAGCCAGAAGGCTATAAGAACCCCAGGATAAGTATCAAACAAAAATTAATAGAGGAAAATAATAACTAACCTTCCAGAGCTTTGACTTTCTTCTCAAGACGGATATTAAGATTATTGATATTACCTGTTTACCAGCAGAAGGGGTTAGCACCTCAAGTCGAAAATATTAAGAACTTAAGGGACAATACAAAGATTTGTTAAGTTACCAGCTTTCTTCACCACGGGAAGAACTTTCTCATACTTCTATTGCAATTTCTTCTGTGCGAAAAGCAGCCTTTGGAATTCGGCTGTCCGCCGATCATGGGCAACCTAAGCGACAAAATAAATTACAGTCAGATATTCAAAGGTAAGACAGATCCGAATCAAGCAGAGCGTAACTGGGATCTAGGTGGCTGGATATCCGAAGATAAGACAGATCCGAATCAAGCAAAGCTTAACTCGGATCTAGGTGGCTGGATATTCGAAGCTAAGACAGATCCGAATCAAGCAAAGCTTAACTCGGATCTAGGTGGCTGGATATTCGAAGCTAAGACAGATCCGAATCAAACAAAGCTTAACTCGGATCTAGGTGGCTGGATATTCGAAGTTAAGACATATCCGAATCAAGCAAAGCTTAACTCGGATCTAGGTGGCTGGATAGTCGAAGCTAAGACAAATCCGAATCAAGCAAAGCTTAACTCGGACCTAGGTGGCTAGATATTCAAAGCTAAGACAAATACGAGTCAAGCAAAACTTATTTCGGACCTAAATAGCTGGGTAATCAAAGCTGAAACGGATCCGGATTCAGCAAACACTTAATGTGGAATACAAATGAACCACGAGGAGTCAAAGTCATATAGGAAATTCACTTGGAAAATAACGCACTTTAGGCCTAGCAAAGCTTCCAAACGAATAACAAGTTATTCGGTTGCAAGCTTTGGGGACTAGAGTATATATATTATCATTCGAATAACTAACCAAATGTCAATAAAAGCAATTACCTCGTTCATCTTATCGCTGTCAAGCACAATCTTGGCAGCCATATGCAAGCGACTGCTGATGTCGGAGAGTTGAAATGGCTGATTGCTCGGATTGCCCTCGAGCTGATCAGCAGCGTTTCAATTATTGGCATACTCAACCAAGGAGCCAAGGCTGTTCCCACTCTCAGTACGAGTTAGGACTTTACCTCGGACGCGTTGTGTAACCACCGCCGCCGCGGGACTCATGTGGAGAGTAAGCTGAGTATCAGCGGCCGGGGTGACAACGGTCTTAGCAGAGGAAACCCCCTTGCGGAACACATCAGCAATATTGGGTTGAGAGGAGCTAGTCGGCCCCTTCTGAGATGATGAGGGTCTGGTGACAACAACCTTCTTAGCCTTAGAAGAGATGTCGGAAGGGGCCGCAACCTCGGCACTTGGAGTGGCATCTTTGGGGGCCGGAGGAATTATGGTTTCCGAGGGCGCCAAGATGGTGATATCCTCGGCTGGAGTTGGAGTTGCGGTTGGAATTGTGGGGGTCAAAGGAATCTCGGGGGAAACTCCGGGGTTCACAACAGGTTCGGTAGGAGGATCTACTGGCCGAGGTATATCGGCATCAGCAATGGAAACCACGGGTGCATCTTGCCGGGGTGATGTCTGAGTTGGAGCAGGAGGAGAGTCAACGCAAGCAGGACTAGGAACTCTGGTATCTTCAGGAGGCGGAGGAGAAGGCAGCCGAGTTGTATGACTCGTCATACTTGGACCACTGGGCTTAACAGAAAGAGGAGCGTTGCAAAAGCACGGAAAGTCAAATCAAAAGACAGAAAAAGAGAAACAAGAAATACAAATGAAAATGAACTCACCCAGTAACTCCGGGCATAGTTTTACGCTTCGAAAGGTGTTGGGCTGACTTCTTTGTTCGCTTCTTGGGAGCGGCTTCGGAGACACCTGCTGGAGTGGTACGCTTCCTCGAGGTAGCAGGAGGTTGGGAGGCGAGAGGCTCGGCGTCGTGCACCTGACCGGCCTGATTAGCTGGGGAAGTAGAAGCCGGAAATGCATAAGAGATAGGCATTGCGGCGACTACCTCAAGAATTTGGACGTCGTCCGAATCACCTTCCTCCTCGTGGGACGAGGTCTTGCCACGGGCGCGAGCCAGAGCAAGGTCTGACTTGGGAACAAACTCCTCCGAGTCAGGCTCCCCGCTGTCCGGGGTGTTCCGATCTGCGGTCCACGGGAGGGCCAGAACCTCGGCATCTTCGATCTTCTGTTGCGCAAATCTCTGCAAGAAAAGAGACAAAGAGGAATTAGCAAAAGGGGTCACAAACGCAATTAGAAAGCAAAACACAAATGCATAAACTTACCTCGGGAGGGGGATTCCCGCGGGTGAACAGCTTCAGCCCCCAGGTCCAGTCTTCCAGCATATCAGTCTTGAAGATAGCCCGGACACGCTTGTACATAAGATAATCCTCGAGCTCAACCGATGAGACTCGGTTGGGATCGAGGGGACCGCTCATATAACAGAGTTTGTGCGTGCGACACTGGAAAGGGAAGATTCGGCTGCTGACGAAGGTGGTCATCAGATCCTCGCCGCGTAACCCGGCGCGGATCAACTCCTTCAGCCGAATCTCGAAGGCCTCGGCCAAAGCATGGCATTTCCTGGGGTTGTAGGTCCAATTCCTCTTGGAAGGGGGGCCGATGGAGAAGGCAGGAAGCCGAATCTTGTCTTCCTTCCCAGTGTTCTTGACATAGAAAAACGATCTATGCCACTTCTTGCAAGACTCGAGACCAGCAACACGAGGAAACTTGGATTTTCTCCGAGGTGTGATGGACGCGGCTCCACACTGGGTGAGTAATTTCTCAGAGGGCTGAAGGGATTTGTCTGGAACGAAATTGGATCGGATCTGGAAAAATTTGGACCATACGTGCACAGACGGCCAGAGGCCAAAGTATCCTTCTGAGGCCGAGATAAAAGCGGATAGGGAGGTGATGGCATTAGCCGGAAGATGATGCGGCTGAAGGCCTAAGTAATCAAGGAAATCTTTAGCAAAATCGCTAAGGGGAAGACCAAACCCGCGAGCAAAGTGATACATAAAGATGACATACTCGCCGTCGTTGAGTACGGGAGAAGATTCGCTGTCGGGTAATCGACAGCCTACCTCGGCAGGAATCCGGCGAGTCCTAATTAGCCACTCAATCTCACGATGAGTGACCGAGGAACCCTGCCAGGAGCCCCGCTCTGGACCAGACGCTACGTCGTCGTCTTCGACGAGCGCGCCACTAACTGAGCTCGACATAGGGTCGCCGGAGGAATCAACGAAAGAAGAACTAACGGCGGAGCAAGGCTTAGAGGCGCAGGGCCCCGTCGTGGCTCAAAGCGAGGACGGCGGCGGAGCGGAAAAGAACCGCCACAGGAAGTCTAGAAAGCGGCAGATGCGTCTAGAGAGAAATCTAGGCAATGGGACCACAGAAAAACTCACCGGCGACGGCTCCGGAGCAAGCTAACGGGGACGAGGTCGACGGAGCAGAGAAGTTGTGACCTCGCCGTCGAAGATTTCGACGATGGCGCAGCCGCATGAGAACGAGCAGACGCACGGGCGCGAGGAGGAAGAAGAGCAACGGCGAGCGAAGGGGGAAAGTGAAACCTCTAGCCTTGTGCCCCTCTTTATAACCGCGCGGACCTGGCGGTAGTGGGATCGTGCATGCGAGCGTTAACCGTGTACATCGTGCGTGCGATGGAACCGCTCGCGGCTGAGTGGAGCCACACCGAAGACCATACGACGCAGGAGAGGATCAGGCCTCCTGACCGATGCGGTGCGCGAGGCGTCGCAGCACCGACGCGACAGCACAAGAATCATCGTAGCATTGTCAAGGCACGTAGAGGAGGAACAAAAAACTAGAGAAATAATAATGAGTGTTACACGTAGGATGAGGCATGCACAAGAAGCTACACGGATACCTCGAACAGGAAAAAGTAACTCGAAGATGAGGATAAATGAATATTGGGAAACTGATGTAGCCGGCCGAGGTTACGAGCAGAACCACACCAGCTTCGGGGACTAATGTTGGGAGGTGACCCCGGATAGGTCAAGACAGGGGAAGATAAAAGGAGTTTCTCCTGTCATATGCCGAGTTACTGTCTATATCGGCCGAGTCATGTAAAGGTCGGCCAAGATAAGCACGACCATGACACCTATGGGAGGAGATGTACACTACCCGGCCGACATACGAGTTAAGTCGGCCGAGTAAGTCCGAATAACCTAAATGCAGGTGAAGGCCAAGCCGAGTTAAGCGATACAGTGCCGAGTGACATGAAGCTTGCAGGAGAAGGAGGTGCCAATAGTCAAACCCTAGCCATGGGCTAGGAAGAATCTGAACAGAGCCAAGCACAAAGGACAAGGCGCAGAGAAGCAGAAGGGCAGAAGGAGGTCACAGAGGTGACAGTCCTGGAGCCCGAGGCGTGCAGGTGGGGTTCTATAGAACTTTGCCGTCATTAGAAGGGCGACATGGAAAGAAGGTCGCCGAGTTACTATATTGGGACAAGCATATTCTTCGAATATGCTTGCCACGTCAGCCCTAGAGGAGCCAGGGCACCCCTTTATAAGGAGAGGCATGGTTTCCTGAGAAGGGGATCGATTCATTCAACGCCGTAAGGCACGTGTAGCTTTTCTCTTCTTCCTGCAAACAACTCGAGGAGCACTTGTAGTCCAGAGAGGAGAAATAAAGATTTGCATGTTAGTCATTTGAGTGTAGAAGTAACTGCATCTTCCCTCCCCGGATCCCTCTAGCATACATGTTGGAGATATGCCCTAGAGGCAATAATAAATGTAGTTATTATTATATATCTTTGTGTTTATGATAAATGTTTACATTCATGCTATAATAGTATTAACAAGGAAACCATTAATACTTGTGTGATTTGTAAACTTAATTTGAAGTCCCTAGTATAGCCTCTATACTTCACTAGCTTGTTGGTTGATTGATGATTGTGGTTTCCCTATCATGAACATTGAGATGTTATCAACAACAAGATCATATCGTTAGGAGAATGATATGGTGGACATACTCCTATAGACAAGCGTAGCATAAAGATCAAGTCATTTCAATAGTTCAATTGCTATATGCTTTCTGATACATAGTAACCTAATTCCTTCGACCATGAGATCATGCATATCACCTTTACTGGATGGATGCTTTGATGTCATCAAACACCACACCGTAACAGGGTGGCTATAAAGGTGGCATTGAGTGTTCGGAAAGTATTGGTTGAAACACATGGATCAAGAGTGGGATTTGTCCATCCACATGACGGATAGATATTCTCTGGGCCCTCTCGGTGAAATGTCATCCAATTAGCTTGCAAGCATGTGACTTGGTCACAAGGGATCACATATCACGGGAACAAGAAAAGAGTACTTATCAGTAACGAGGATGAACTAGGTATGCAGAGATACCGACGATCATAACCTCGGATAAGTGACATATCGTGAGACAAAGGGAAATTGGTATCGTATGTAAGTGGTTCATTCGATCGCAAAGTAATCGTAGAAATATGTGGGAGCCATATGAATTTCCAGATTCCTCTATTGGTTATTGTTCGGAGAAGTGTCTCGATCATGTCCGCATAATTCACGAACCGTAGGGAGACACACTTAAGGATTGACGTTGTTTGAGTAGTTATGGTATTATGAGAAAGAGACCGAATGTTGTTCGGAGTCTCGGATGGGATCCGGGATATCACGAGGTGATCCGGAATGGTCCGGAGAATAAGATTCATATAAGGAAAGTTCCGTTTCGGAGTAAGGGAATGGTTCCGGTGTTTTCATCGGGAACATTCTAGAAGGTCCCGGAATGTCCGGCACTCCGGAGGGGGAAGGGTACATGAATGTGTCATTACATATTGGAATGATTGCATCATGTACTAGGTGTTCTTGCTGTCCAAAATAAAGGGTTTATTTAAATCCTAAATTGAAAAGTCAAACGGCCGTTTGAAAGTCAAAGCAATTTTGGGAAGTGGGAAAAGAGGAGGATTGGTGGAGGCCGAGTTGGAGGAGGTTCCTCCCTTGGCGGCGCACCTCTCAAGGCCGACTTGGGAGGAACTCCTCCCTTGGCCGGCCAGCCCTCCCACCTATATAAGGAGGCGGGGCTCCTCCTAGACACACAAGTTCCTATCCTCTAAACTAAACCCTAGATCTAAACCCGGTTTAGAGCTATTTGGTTTATAGCCTTCTAATTCGTTTAGAGCCTGCTAAATGGTGTGTCTAATTACTAGAACACTAATAGCCTCTCTCATAAGCTCCACCATACTACTTGACCGGCTTAAGGCAAAGCCTGCGGGATTTCCCTCTACTTCCTGTACCACGCCGTTGTCTGCCGAATCGCGAGAGAGTGCTACAACCTCCGCTTTCTTTGGAACAAGGAGAGGAAGGTCTTCGTCGAAAACCGAACGTGTGACCGATTGGGGGAGCGCATGGAACGCGCGGAAGGATCGCCTACACGATCTTGAGATCGGAAGAAATGCGACTACATCACCCATGAGAATCTGCTCTCGTTAAACACTTTGGAATCTTCGAGGGTGAGTTATTCCATCGACTCGTTGCTGCAATCTAGTAGATAGATCTTGGCTTGTTTGTTTGTATGCGATAGAAAATTTTTGTTTTCCATGCTACGAACCCCTTCAGTGGTATCAGAGCCGTGTCTATATGTAGATCTGTTGCACGAGTAGAACACAATGGTCATTGTGGGCGTTGATGCTTTTATTGTAGATTACTTTTCGTGTACTTTGCATCTTGCGGTATGTTGGGATGAAGCGGCCCGGGCTAACCTTACATGACATCGTTCATGAGACTTGCTCCACGCTTGACATGCAACTCGTTTTGCATAAGTGGCTTTGCGGGTGCCTGTTTCTCCTAGCATAGTAAAGATCCAATTTACAACGGGTAATCAACAATGCTAGTATCAATGTTGTGGTTCTTGTTCGTAAGTTAGAACGACACTTATGGAAAGCCCCAAACCACGTAAAATATGCAAAGAAAGTAGAAGCGTCTAACTTTGTTTTGCAGGGGTGTGCAGTGATGTGATATGGCCATGATTGTGATTATATTTGATGTATGCAATGTTCCTTATTGTAAGTTGGCAACCGGCAGGAGCCATATGGTTGTCTTTAATTTCTGTTAAGACCTGCGTGTCTATTCAAAATAGTTGTAATAGTTGAAGCTGGTGGACGACAACCATGAAGAAGCGTCATTGACCTTGATGCTATGCCGGTGATGATGGAGATCATGTTCGTGCTTGAAGATGGAGATCGGAAGCACAAAGAAGAAAGGCCATATCATATCACATATTATGAATTGCATGTGATGTTAATCCTTTATGCATCTTGTATTGCTTAGTAGACGACGGTAGCATTATAAGATGATCCCTCATGCACATAAATTTCAAGTTCTAAAGTGTTCACCCTTAGTATGCACCGTTGCCAAAGCTTGCTGCTTCGAAGCACCACGTGATGATCGGGTGTCTTTGATTCCGCGGGTGAATACAACGTAAGCAAGCCAGATTTGCTTATGCGGTAGCTAAGGTTTGATCTTGTGAGCCTAGCATGTACAGACATGGCCTTAGGAACACGGATCGCGAAAGGTAAAGCATGAATCATATAGTAGATATGATGAACATGATGATTGTTCGCCATTGAAACTATATCAACTCTCGTGATGATCGGTGTTGATGTAGTGGATTTGGTTTGTGATCACTAAGACAATGTGAGGGATGTTGTTTTGAGTGGGAGTTCACCTAGTTTAATTTCATTAATTAATTTGAACTCAATTTGTCATAAACTTAGTCTAAACTATTGCAAATATGTTGTAGATCAATGGCAGCCCCTACCATCAATTTTAATGCGTTCCTAGAGAAAGAAAAGTTGAAAAACAATGGAAGCAACTTCGCGGATTGGTTCCGCAATTTGAGGATTGTCCTCACGGCTGGTAATTTGACCTATGTGCTGGATGCACCGCTGGGTGACCCACTGCAGCTGATGCTGCCGATGAAGTAAAGAATCTTTACCTCGCCGGAAGAATCAAGACTCCATAGTTCAATGTGCTATCTTGTATGGTTTAGAATCGGAGCTTGAGAAAAGGTTTGAAGAGTCGATCCATATGATATTGTCGAGGATCTCAAATTAATCTTTGAGACTCATGCGGCAATTGAAAGTTATGAAGCTTCGAAAAGTTCTTTAAGCGCAAGATGGAAGAGGGTAGCTCTGTCGGTGAGCATGTGCTTAAGATGTCTGGGCACGCAAAATAAACTTCAAAGTTTGGGTATAGTGATTCCTAATACTTTGGGGTTTACGCATCCTCCAATCACTACCACCAAGTTACAAGAACTTTGTGATGAACTACAACATGCGTAACATGAACAAAGAGTTGCGAACTATTTGCTATGTTAAAATCTGCGAAGTGGAGATCAAGAAAGAGCACCAAGTGTTGATGGTCAATAAGACCACCAAATTCAAGAAAGGCAAGTCTAAGAAGGGACACTTCAAGAAGGGTGGTAAGAAAGTTACCACGCCGACGAAGAAGACCAAGGCTGGACCTAAGCCTGAAACTGAATGCTTTTCCGCAAGGGAGAAGGTCCCGAAGCGGAATTGCCCAAAGTACTTGGCGGATTTGAAGAACGGCAACATCAAGAAGAAAGGTATATCTGATATACATGTTATTGATGTGTATCTCACTAGTATTCATAGTAGTGCTCGGGTATTTGATACTGGTTCGGTTGCTCATATTTGTAACTCAAGCAGAGCGCAGAATAAACGGAAGCTAGTGAAGAACGAGGTGACGATGCGGCGTAGGAAGCGGATCAAAGGTTGATGTGATCGCGGTCGGCACGCTACCTCTTCATCTACCATCGGGATTAGTTTTATACTTAAATAATTGTTATTTGGTGCCTGCGTTAAGCATGAACATTATATCAGGATCTTGTTTATTGCGAGATGGTTACTTGTTTAAATCCGAGAATAATGGTTGTTCGATTTATATGAGTAATATGTTTTACGCACATGCACCTTTGATAGATGGTCTATTCTTGTTGAATCTCGATAGTAGAAATACACATATTAATAACATTGAAGCTAAACGATTGAAATCAAGCGATAACTCGACCTATATGTGGCAATGCGTCTTGGTCACATTGGAGTGAAGCGTATGAAGAAACTCCATTCGATGGACTTCTTGAATCACTTGATTTTGAATCACTTGAAAGATGCGAAGCATGTCTGATGGGTAAAATGACTAAGACTCCATTTTCTGGTATGATGGAGCGAGCTACAGACTTATTGGAAATCATACATACCGATGTGTGTGGTCCAATGAGTGTAGCATCGCGCAGTGGTTATCGTTATGTTCTTACCTTCACGGATGATTTGAGTAGATATGGGTATATCTATTTCATGAAACATAAGTCCAAAACTTTCGAGGAGTTTAAGGAGTTTCAAAGTGAGGTAGAGAATCAACGTAACAAGAAGATTAAATTTCTACGTTCGGATCGGGGCGGTGAATATCTAAGTTACGTGTTTGGCGAGCATTTGAAGTAATGTGGCATACTTTCACGGTTGACACCGCCGGGAACACCACAGCGTAGTGGTGTGTCTCGAACGTCAGAATGTCGAACTCTCTTAGATATGGTTCGTTCTATGATGTCACTTACAGATTTACCGCTATCATTTTGGGGTTATGCATTAGAAACAGCTGCATTCACTTTAAATAGGGCACCGTCTAAATCCGTTAAAACGACACCGTATGAATTATGGTTTGGGAAGAAACCTAAATTGTCGTTCCTTAAAGTTTGGGGATGCGAAGCCTATGTAAAGAAGTTACAGCCGGACAAGCTTGAACCCAAAGCGGAAAAATGCGTCTTCATAGGATACCCGAAGGAAACTATTGGGTATACCTTCTATCATAGATCCGAAGGCAAAATCTTCGTTGCCAAGAATGGATCCTTTCTAGAGAAGGAATTTCTCTCGAAAGAAGTGACTGGAAGGAAAGTAGAACTCGACGAGGTTGTCGAACCTTCTCTCGAAATTGCGAGTAGCGCAGCACCGGAAGAAGTTCCTGTGGTGCCTGCACCAATAAGAGAGGAAGCTAATGATGGTGATCATGAAACTTCGGTTGAGGTTGCTACAGAGCCTCGGAGGTCAACGAGAACTCGTACCACTCCAGATTGGTATGATTCCGTTATGAATGTCATGTTGGTGGACAACACCGATGACCCCGAGACATATGAGGAAGCGATGATGAGCCCAGATTCCAATAAATGGCAAGAAGCCATGAAATCCGAGATTGGATCCATGTACGAAAACCAAGTATGGACTTTGGTGGACTTACCGGATGGCCGAAAGGCTGTCGAGAACAAATGGATTTTCAAGAAGAAAACAGATGCTGATGGTAATGTTACTGGCTATAAAGCTCGACTTGTCGCAAAAGGGTTTCGACAAATTCAAGGAGTTGACTACGATGAGACTTTCTCACCAGTAGCGAAGCTAAAGTCTGTGAGGATTATGTTAGCAATCGCTGCATATTATGATTATGAGATATGGCAGATGGATGTCAAAACAGCATTCCTCAATGGAGACATTGATGAAGAGTTGTATATGATGCAACCCAAAGGTTTTGTCGATCCTAAAGATGCTAACAAGGTATGCAAGCTTCAACGGTCCATCTATGGATTGAAGCAAGCATCCCGAAGTTGGAATCAACGTTTTGATAAGGTAATCAAAAGTTTTGGTTTTATACAAACTTATGGAGAAGCTTGTGTTTACAAGAAAGTGAGTGGGAGCTCTGTAGCATTCTTAATACTGTATGTGGATGACATATTGTTGATTGGGAATGATGTAGACCTTCTTAATAGTGTCAAAGAGTATTTGAATAATAGTTTTTCAATGAAGGATCTTGGCGAAGCAGCTTACATATTAGGCATAAAGATTTATAGAGATAGATCGAAACGCCAAATATCATTGTCACAAAGTACATATTTGGACAAAGTTCTAAAGAGGTTTGGAATGGAAGATAGCAAGAAAGGGTTCTTGCCCATGTTGCTAATCGACCTTGAGTAAAACTCAAAGTCCGACATCGGCGAAGATAGAGAAAGGATGAGTAAGACTCCTATGCCTCAGCCATAGGATCTCTAATGTATGCCATGCTATGTACTAGACCCGACATCGCATATGTCGTTAGTCTAACTAGCAGATATCAAAGTGATCCGAGTGGATCATTGGACATGATCAAAAACATCCTTAAGTACTTGAGAAGAACTAAGGATATGGTTCTTTCTTATGGAGGTGATGAACAGCTCGTTGTTAATGGTTACACCGATGCTAGTTGGAACACCGATCCGGATGATTCTAAATCACAATCTGGATACGTATTTATTTTGAATGGTGCAGTAGTTAGCTGGAGGAGTGCAAAGCAAAGCGTTGTGGCGAGATCTTCAACTGAATCGGAATACATGGCTGCTTCGGAGGCTTCACAAGAAGCAATATGGATGAAAGAGTTCATTACAGAGCTGGGTGTGGTTCCAAGTGCGCTGGACCCAATGTCTATCTACTGTGATAACATGGGCGCCATAGCCAATGCGCAAGAACCAAGGTCACACAAGAAGCTGAAGCATATCAAGCTACGTTTTCACGCTATTCGAGAACATATCCAGGATGGGGATATAAAGATTTGCAAAGTACACACAGATCTGAATGTGGCGGATCCGTTGACTAAACCTCTCCCGAGGGCAAAACATGACCAACACCAAACTGCCATGGGTGTTCGGTATATTACCATGTAATCTAGATTAGATGACTCTAGTGCAAGTGGGAGACTGTTGGAGATATGCCCTAGAGGCAATAATAAATGTAGTTATTATTATATATCTTTGTGTTTATGATAAATGTTTACATTCATGCTATAATAGTATTAACAAGGAAACCATTAATACTTGTGTGATTTGTAAACTTAATTTGAAGTCCCTAGTATAGCCTCTATACTTCACTAGCTTGTTGGTTGATTGATGATTGTGGTTTCCCTATCATGAACATTGAGATGTTATCAACAACAAGATCATATCGTTAGGAGAATGATATGGTGGACATACTCCTATAGACAAGCGTAGCATAAAGATCAAGTCATTTCAATAGTTCAATTGCTATATGCTTTATGATACATAGTAACCTAATTCCTTCGACCATGAGATCATGCATATCACCTTTCTTGGATGGATGCTTTGATGTCATCAAACACCACCGTAACAGGGTGGCTATAAAGGTGGCATTGAGTGTTCGGAAAGTATTGGTTGAAACACATGGATCAAGAGTGGGATTTGTCCATCCACATGACGGATAGATATTCTCTGGGCCCTCTCGGTGAAATGTCATCCAATTAGCTTGCAAGCATGTGACTTGGTAACAAGGGATCACATATCACGGGAACGAGAAAAGAGTACTTATCGATGAGGATGAACTAGGTATGCGAGATACCGAGCGATCATAACCTCGGATAAGTGACATATCGTGAGACAAAGGGAAATTGGTATCGTATGTAAGTGGTTCATTCGATCGCAGTAATCGAGAAATATGTAGCCATATGAATTTCCAGATTCCTCTATTGGTTATTGTTCGGAGAAGTGTCTCGATCATGTCCGCATAATTCACGAACCGTAGGGAGACACACTTAAGGATTGACGTTGTTTGAGTAGTTATGGTATTATGAAAGAGACCGAATGTTGTTCGGAGTCTCGGATGGGATCCGGGATATCACGAGGTGATCCGGAATGGTTCGGAGAATAAGATTCATATAAGGAAAGTCCCGTTTCGGAGTTGGGGAATGGTTCCGGTGTTTTCATCAGGAACATTCTAGAAGGTCCCGAAATGTCCGGCACTCCGGAGGGGGAAGGGTACATGAATGTGTCATTACATATTGGAATGATTGCATCATGTACTAGGTGTTCTTGCTGTCCAAACTAATGGGTTTCTTTCAATCCTACATTGAAAAGTCAAACGGCCAGTTTGCAAGTCAAACGCAATTTTGGGAAGTGGGAAAGAGGAGGATTGGTGGAGGCCGAGTTGGAGGAGGTTCCTCCCTTGGCGGCGCACCTCTCAAGGCCGACTTGGGAGGAACTCCTCCCTTGGCCAGCCCTCCCACCTATATAAGGAGGGGCAGGGCTCCCCTCCTAGACACACAAGTTCCTATCCTCTAAACTAAACCCTAGATCTAAACCCCGGTTTAGAGCTATTTCGGTTTAGAGCCTTCTAATTGGTTTAGAGCCTTCTAATTGGTGTGTCTAATTACTAGACCACTAATAGCCTCTCTCATAAGCTCCACCATACTGCACTTTTGGCTTAAGCCTGCATGATTTCCCTCTACTTAGGTACCACGCCGTTGTCTTGCCGAATCGCGAGGAGAGTGCTACAACCTCCGCTGCTGGAACAAGGGAGAGGAAGGTCTTCGTCGAGTACCGAACGTGTGACCGATCAGCGGAGCGCCTCTTGAACGTGGCGCCGGAAGGATCGTCTACACGATCTTGAGATCGGAAAGAGTACGACTACATCACCCACGAGAATCTGCTCTCGTTAAACACTTTGGAATCTTCGAGGGTGAGTTATTCCATCGACTCGTTGCTGCAATCTAGTAGATAGATCTTGGCTTGTTTGTTTGTATGCGATAGAAAATTTTTGTTTTCCATGCTACGAACCCCTTCAATACATTGGCCCCAAACATTAGTGCTGATGATTCTTTCCGGTATCGCAGTATGGTTGGAGCACTTCAGTACTTGACGGTCACTCGCCCAGATATTTCTTTTGATGTGAACAAGGTGTGCTAGTTTCTCTCTCAGCCGAATAAGGTTCATTGGGAAGCTGTTAAGCGTATTCTGAGATATGTCAAAGGTACGCTGGATACAGGACTGCAGATTCGCAAGTCTAATTCCACTGGTATTAGCATATTCGCGAATGGCAGACTGGGCAGGTTGTGTTGATGACAGAAGATCCACTGGTGGTTTTGCTGTGTTTGTTGGACCGAACCTTGTCTCCTGGAGTTCGAAGAAGCAGCCTACCATTTTGAGATCTAGTACCGAGGCTGAGTACAAGGCGCTGGCGAATGGCGCTGCCGAGGCCATGTGGCTTGAGTCGGTTCTAAGGGAACTCGGCGTATCACGGCAGTGAGCGCCTATTTTATGGTGCGATAATTTGGGGGCTACTTATCTGACTGCTAATCCTGTCTTTCACTCTCGTACCAAGCACATCGAGATATATTTCCATTTTGTGTGGGAACGAGTTGGTGCAGGTGCGCTGGATGTCAGATTTATCTCGACTAATGACCAACTGGATCATGTATTTACTAAACCAGCCACACGTCAGATGTTAGAGTGTTTCCGGTCCAATCTGAATCTTGTGTGTAGTAGTAGTTAAGATTGAGGGGGGGTGTTGGAAACAGTCTCGTATACGTGTTGTTGTAGGTTGATCTCTTTTATATATACGAGATATTGTGGTGGCTTTACCCACGAAACCCTAAACTTAACTTTCCCAATGCTCACTTTCGAACCGTCCCCTATGAGCAAGATGATGCCTTCGTTTAGAACCTTAATCCCTTTGAGAATACTCCACCACACATAGCTCATTCCTATTTGGAGTTTAGCCATTAGAAGTTTTCTTTCTAGAAAATTGTTTTGCACATAATACACGAGCACATAAGAGTCAGGGATTGAATCAATCTCCGTCCTTGTAGAGCTAACATGGCGAGGTTAAAAGAATATACTACCTCTATTCAGAAATATAAGACACTTTAGTTTTGTAAATCCAATGTATCTAGACATCTTTTAGTATATAGGTTCGTAAAGGTTTAGAGTGAACATATATACTAAAAGGTGTCTAGATACATTCATTTCACAAAGCTAAAATGACTTATATTTTTTAGCGGAGGGAGTAGGTCTCTAAAACCCAGCCCTACCTCCTCCTTTGGCATCTTCATTTTCTCCCATCCAACCCAGTGCATCTTCTTTGTCTCATTATTTTGTGACCACCAATACTGACAAACTAATCTTCTTATATCATCACATGACGTTTTGGATATATTGAAGCATGTGCCATATCATAGGTGGGGATAGCTTGTGCGATCTCCTTGATGAGAATCTCTTTGGGAGCCATGGACATAAGCTTTTCTTTCCACCTAATAACTTTTTCCATATTTTATCCTTTATCTACTCAAAACATTTGGACATTGGTTTTCCAATATGTGTTGGCAACCCCAAATACTTGCCATCGGTTGCCTCCGATCCAAGTTCCAATGCCTACAGTAGTAGGTTTTTCGTACTGTTCTTGGAATTACATCTAAACATGACAGAGGATTTATCCCTATATATCATCTGACCCGAACACTCCTCATAGACAAGCAAAATGGATTTGATAACATATACAGTTTTGACATTAGGTTCAAGGAGCAGAAGTGAGTCATCCGCCAAAAACAGATGATTTACTTTAGGTGCATTCAAGGCAAGTTTGATACCATTGATGAATCTATCCACTTCATCTTGGTTCAGCAATGATGAAAAGCCCTCCATGCATAAAAAAAGAGGTAGGGGATGATCTGATCACCCTGTCTTAATCTCCTTCGTGGTATCACAACATCTGTTAGATCACCATTTACACGAAAATGGTACGATATTGTAGATACACACTTCATTATTAGTCGGACAAAAGTATCATTAAAGTCCATCTTCCTCATGATCCCCACCAAAAAAAGGCCACTCAACTCTGTTGTAAGCCTTACTCATGTCAAGTTTTAAAGCCATGTATACATACTTTCCCTTTATCTTCCTTCTCATAGAATGGGACATTTCATATGTTAAGGTTATATTGTCCGAGATCAGCCTACCCTGGACAAAAGCGCTCTGATTTGGAGAAATAGTTTGTCCAAAAATGATCTTCAAACGATTGGCGATAACCTTGTGAGCTTGTACACAACATTGCATAGGCTAATAGGGCGTACATCCTTTAGAAGATCAGCCTTTTGAACCTTTGGGATAAGCACGACAATAGTATCATTACATCCCTCCTCTATACTACCGCCTCATAACACGTGTAAAACCTCCTTCACCATAGTATCACCCACCATTTTCCAGAGTTGTTTATAAAATATTGTTGGCATACCATCAACTTTGGGGGACTTGAGATCACCCATATCATCGAGAGCCTTTTTATTTCCTCCTCAATATACTCCGAGGTAAGCTAGCAAGCTCACTTTCCCCTCTCTCCCCAACCCCACCTATAGTAACTGAGAGTGCTTCTTGCCTCTCCGGGCCAAGCCAAGGCCCTCGACGATGGTGATGCCATCAGAGAGTGGTGGCGGTGAGGTTACGGACCCTGTAGTCTAGGTTGTAGTGGCTTTATGTTGGTAGGGGCCTTCTTGCCCAGTAGTTGGAGCGGTTCTTGGGCCATCGGTGGCCAAATCCTGAGAACAGGGTTCCTTCTCTTTTACCTATTGCTCCTCTGGTTCGAGCAGTGGGACGAGAGAGGGGAACCCGCCTCCTTAAATAAATTTGTGGCTGATGACCGTTTTCTGAAGCTTGGGGATCAGGCGGTGGTGCTTCTCCCGACCGGCCGTGGAGGCGAGGGGGAGAGGCGTGCCGGCTTGGTGAGAGGGGAGGTGGTGTTGCTCCTGGCCGGCCATGGTGTGATACGTAGGAAACATATCTATAATTTTTGATGCGCCATGCTTGTTTTGTATCTACTTTGCCTTGCGTTGTCTATACTTTGAGGTGTTTTATATCTTTTTCTGGAGCTAACCTATTAACAAGTTTCCACAGTGCTAGTTGCCCGTTTTCTTCTGTTTTTGGTTCCAGAAAGGCATACAGTCAATATTCTCGGAATTGGATGGCACAAAAGCCAAAGTTATTATTTTTCCCGGAGCAACACGGAACCACGAAGCTGAGCCGGAGGGGGCCACAGGGTGGCCGCACCCCCCAGGCGCGGGCAAGCCCTAGAGGCGCCTGGAGGGGGTGTGGACCCCTGGACCCCCACCGACCTTGATTTCTGCGCCTATAAGAAGCCTCCGACCCAAAAACCCTAGGGCATCCAGAAGAAATCCACGAAAACCTCCGTAGCGCCGCCGCCACCGAAGGGGAGATTCGGGGGACATAAAGTCTCTGTTCCGACACCCTGCCAGGACAGGGAAGTGCCCCCAGAGCCATCTCCATCGATCTCCATCGCCATCTTCATCACCATTGTTGATTCCCATGATGAGGAGGGAGTAGTTCTTCCTCGGGGCTAAGGGCTCTACCGGTAGTTATGTGTTCATCTCTCTCTCTATGCATGATCTTATGGTCATGAGATTTGTAATAAAGTAGATCTACCTTGCTAGTCAAGTGCTTCATTAGATCTCTTCTCTCCCCATGTGTGTGAAAGTGACAGCGTGCACGCCATGGTGGCACTTAGGTTTGAGTCTACATAAATACTCTTTGTGCTTTAATAGATCTATGCTTTTCCCCACATGTGTGAAAGTGATAGCGTGCATACCGTGTGTGGCACTTTGGCTAGATTGAATATTTGTTATGAGTTATATTTGGAGTTGGATGTCTCTATGAAATTGCGGTGTTTGTTGGAACCATCTAGCGCTGAAGGTGACAGTGTGGGGTTAACTAGATTGGGGAAGGCAGACTTTGAGGAGTGTTGTTATATCCCTACCAATGATTAGAGTGTCCAACCGGAGAGTAGTTAAGAGTAGTATCATGAAGATAGGATATTTATATGAGAGAGTGTTCACTAGTGAAAGTATGATCCCTAGGCCTTGTTTCTAAGCATTGAAACACCGTTTGCTACTAGATATGTTGCATGCTTGCTTGCTTCCATCTTTGTTCCGTTTGCCGGGGAGGTTTTGGGATTTTACCTTTCCTCCACGCCATCAGCTCTTTTCTGGCACCGTTACCCCACGTCAACAACAAGTCAGAAGCTATTTTTTGGGACCGTTACCACTTGTATTTCACTATCTCTTCGCCGAACTAGTGCACCTATATTGGGTGTGTTGGGGACACAAGAGACTTCTTGTATCTTGATTGCAGGGTTGCTTGAGAGGGAATACCTTTGACCACTTACTCCCTGAGTTCGATAAACCTTGGGTGATCCACTTAAGGGAAACTTGCTGATGCTCTACAAACCTCTGCACTTGGAGGCCCAACAACTGCCTACAAGAATAGAAGTGCATAGACATCAAGCTAGGCTTAATGGAAAAAAACAACAAAATTATTTCCTTTAGATTCTGCAGTTTTGCCTTTTTGTTTCTTGTTTTCACTAGTTAGGCTTAATGGAAAACAACAACAAAATTATAGAGCTCTATAGTATTTATGTTGAGTTAGGACATGAAGTGTTTGAAGAGAAAATTAAAAAACCTATGGAGCTTTATTTGCATGCTAATAGCAATGTTATTAGTATGAATTCTTTGGACACCATTATTGCTAATGCTATGAAAAAGTCTAAGCTTGGGGAAGCTAGTTTTGATGAAAATGATCTTTTTAGTTCCCCAGCTTTGGAAGATAGCTATTCTATTGCTTATGATGATACCAAACCTCCAATTTATGATGATTACAATGATGAGTATGATATTTTCAGTCCACCTACTATTGAGGAGGAAATCAATTGTGATTACAATATGCCTCCTATTTTTGATGATTATGGTGATGAGAATAATAGTGATAGCTATTTTGTTGAATTTGCTCCCACTACAATTTATAAGAATGACTATTCTTATATGGAGAATAATAATTATTATATGCATGTGGCTCATGATAAGAATGTTTTATGTGATATTTATATTGTTAATTTTATTCATGTTGCTACTGAAAGTTATTATGAGAGAGGGAAACTTGGTTTTATGTATCTCAACAATATTAACTTTCCCCTCTTTATTTTGAAAGTCTTGAAGTTGCACTTGTTTTGCTTTCATATGCTTGTTGCTTTGTGCTTTCATGCCTTGTTTATTTACAAGATTCCTATGCATAGGAAGTGGGTTAGACTTAAATGTTCTTTGAATTTGCTTCTTGATGCTCTCTTTTACTTTAATTCATATTTCTTATGAGAGCATCTTCTCAAACTATCTAGCCTAACTTAAAGGCGGTAAAGAAAAGTACTTGTTGGGAGATAATCCAAGAGTTTACTTGAGTCTTGAAAGTTATTACTTTAGTAATGACCTCTCCTTATCCTTTTTGTTTGCTTTTTTGTGCCATGAATGACCTCTAATGAGAGGGAAGTAAGATTTGGGGAGTTGTTGTCCCAAAACAGATTTCTGTCCACCATAAAATTCGTGAGGAGTCTATGTAACTCGGACTGATCTCAAAATTTATGAATAAATCCCCCCAGTATGTTAGCTAACTTTCATTAGTTCAACACTTTTTGATTTGAGCAAAATAAAATGTTCGAAAAAATCGGTTTCTACCTGCTAGTCTGTTTTGACAGATTTCTGCCACTATTTGCATTTGCTTCTTATTGATTCCTTTTTGAGTTCGCTTTAGGTAAATTGAGCTTTTTAAAGGATTTACTACAGTATCTTGTGTTTTTAGTGAAAAGTCTTGTTTTTCCAAAGCTTTACCCAAAGATCTATTATCTTTTGAATACACTAATGTTGCTAATGAAGATTGTGTGAAGTTTTGTATGAAGAAAAAATTTCAGGTGTAGAGAGAGAATGATGCAATGATATGAAGAATGGACAAAAGCTCAAGCTTGGCGATGCCACCCCGGTGTCACCCCAAGAAATATTCAAGAGGTACAAGCATCAAAGCTTGGGTATGCCTAAGGCACCCCTTCTTCATCAACAAAAAGCTCAGGTCTTTCTAGACACTTCGTTTTTATTGTTTCATGCATTGTTGTGTTGTTCTTGGAACGTCTTAGTTTTCATTTTTGTTTTTTGTTTGCTTAGTTTGATTGAGTAAGTTGGTTGGTTACACCACACTTATTTTGGAGAGAGACACACTCTGTTTCCATTGCCTAGAACACTCTAGCTTTCACTCTTATTGTTTTGTGAGTGTTCACTTTTGCTAGCACTGTGTTCAGCCTTAGTTTTCCCGTGCTTTTAGCTTAGAAATTTTTAGTTCTTCTTTCTGGATTTGTGTGACAAGCTTACTGATCTTTATTGATTATTATCTTTGTGAGTTGTTTCAAATAAGTTGCTTGGTGTTGGAAAGGAGTAGAAAGTTCTTGCTTGATAAGTGCAAGAGGAGCTTGCATTGACTGTGACTTAGACTTTAGCATGACATGCTAGGTGTTGTTTTGACCTTATGCTTAGTAATTATTGCTGTATCATGTCTTGTTCCAAACAATTGGGATTGCTTATTGTGCCTTGAAGAAATTATGCGTTGTTTTAGCATGCAAAAGCATAGTATTGCGGTATTCTCCTTTGATGCTTTGTTTGGGTTGACTTGGCACATGCTCACTCCATGTTATGACTATGAACAAGTCACCATAGCCTCTATGATCATTTAGTCCTTTACTTGTAGTACCACCCTTTGATTAGTAATGTTTTGTCGCTCTGCATGATTATGGCCATTATTGCTCTCTTAGTTGGTTGCTCCCAGTCTTTTGCTAGCCTCCACTTGTATGAGTAAGCTCTACTCATGCTTCCAACTCCCAAGAAACCAAGTTTTTCCAAAGTCTCCACTATAAACTCCTATGCATGGTGTGTTACACCATTCCAAGTATATTCTTGTTTTCGGCCATCTTCCATTTAAAAACTATTTTGTTATGTGAAAACTTAGTGATTAAAGCCCACACAAACTTGATGGCACACTTTATATTCTTTGCCCTAATAAACTTGAACCATTGTGACAACTTTGTTGTATATGATTGCACTTATACGTTGGAATTAGCAGAACCGTGCTGTCACGGGGAACGTTTTCAACCTTGCACTTGTACTTTGTACTCAGTTGATATCATGTTCTTTTGTCTATGGATGTCACCGGTGTGAAATAAAGAGGGAACTTGTAAGTCCATGGAGTTTGTATCATGTGTTAGAGAAACGCCTGGGCCGCTAGCCTAAGCCATGCCTAATCATGGTGGAAACTTGCAGCATCACCATAGTGAGCTATCTATGAAGCATCCTCAATAAAAAAGCTATGCATATGGTAAATAAAAAGATTGTTGAGATGCTCATTGTCTGCTTGCCTTATCATGTTGGTTATGGTAAAGCTCATGTACCATGTGCAAGGGGTACCCTGTTGGCGGTTCTCAATGATATGCAAATACTTACAATGAAAAGAACTTACCTGGGCCCAAAGTTGAGTATGCATGAGGTGTGGCCCTCGTATTCAAGGGACTTGAGTTTGCCAACTTATACTTCGTCAAGCATATACTCCATCTTTGTTCACTTTAACCTTAATCACTTCAAGATGCTTATGATAGGGGCAATGAGGGCTGAAAGCTAACAAGTACCATAATTTTTGGAAGCTCTTTTTGAAACTTGAAATCCCTGCTTCCCTTTGTGAAGGGCCTTTCTTCCACCATTATTTGATTCTCCACCTTCTACCTTTAGGCACCACTAAGAGAGCATAGTTGTCATTCTGTGTGCAGTGTTCCAAATCTTATTAATTGATGCATATTGTGATATTACTTGTTCTTGTGTTATTTGTTTCTAGTCACCCTTGTGAACTTTGAAGGTGTCATATGCATCTATTTGCTACTCTATGAGGGACAAGCTGAATGCCACTATGCTATGTTTTCTGTATGTTAAACAAACAAACGTTTTTCAATGCATGTTATTCATGATCTTTGTTTGTAGCCTTCCATGTTGCATGCATAGTTACTATGTCCTATTGTTAGAACTCCAGCTTCCATGCACATGTTTAGAGTTCTTTGATCCCAGCTTTCAATGCTTGCAAATGGTTAGATCTTTATTGTGATGGTGCATGTCACCTCAAAAATTATTATTTTTATCACTTACCTACTCGAGGACGAGCAGGAGTTAAGCTTGGGGATGCTTGATACATCGGAAACGTATCTATAATTTTTGATGCTCCATGCTTGTTTTGTATCTACTTTGCTTTGCTTTGTCTACACTTTGAGGTGTTTTTATATCTTTTCTGGAACTAACCTCTTAACAAGTTGCCACAGTGACAGTTGCCTGTTTTCTTCTGTTTTTGGTTCCAGAAAGGCATACAATCAATATTCTTGGAATTGGACGGGACAAAAGCCAAAGTTATTATTTTTCCCGAAGAAACACGGAACCACGAAGTAGAGCCGAAGGGGGGGCACAAGGTGGCCGCACCCCCCTAGGCGCGGGCAAGCCCTAGAGGCGCTTGGAGGGGGTGTGGGCCCCCTGGACCCCACCGACCTTGATTCATGCTCCTATAAGAAGCCTCCGACCAAAAAACCCTAGGGCATCCAGAAGAAATTCACGAAAACCTCTGTAGCACCGCCGCCACCGAAGGGGAGATTCGGGGGACAGAAAGTCTCTGTTCTGTCACCCTGCCGGGACGGGGAAGTTCCCCCGGAGCCATCTCCATCGATCTCCATCACCATCTTCATCACCATTGCTGATTCCCATGATGAGGAGGGAGTAGTTCTTCCTCAGGGCTAAGGGCTCTACCGATAGCTATGTGTTCATCTATCTCTCTCTATGCATGATCTTGTGGTCATGAGCTTTGTAATAAAGTATATCTACCTTGCTACTCAAGTGCTTCATTAGATCTCTGCTCTCCCCATGTGTGTGAAAGTGACAGCGTGCACGCCATGGTGGCACTTAGGTTTGAGTCTACATAAATACTCTTTGTGCTTTAATAGATCTATGATTTTCCCCATGTGTGTGAAAGTGACAGTGTAGAGGTCCCAACCTTAAATAAGGTAGAGATCCATGTGTTTACAATGCTAGTCCCTAGATCAATAGCTAGCATCCACAGTTAAGATGTAATATCAAGAAACAAAGGTCATATTACAACTTTATAACCAGGAATAAAATAATCATTACATCTTACATAGCTCATTTGGCTATCTCATTACAATGTAGCGGAAATAACTATAGCATGGAGTCCTTCATCTTCAAAATGCCACAGGCAATCATGTTGGTTGTAGACTTGTAATCCTAATCAACACACTTCACTAACATCAAACAAACCTGCAACATAATAAGTTAAAGCCACAAGGGTCAATACATTTTAATTATATTGGCAAGTGATATTATGGTAGTATAGTGGAGTCTATCATCTGCATTTGGCTAGGTGGAGCTTAGGCTTGCTTTGCTCAAAATAGATTTTCCTTATCCTTTGAAAACACTAAGTTTTTGTTTGACGAAATCACCCAAGGCATCCCCCAATAGAAATTGGTGATCCTTCAACCCTTGTTCAACCACAAGTTTTAACTTAGAAAATTGGGATGAGGAGATTCTTGATAGCTTCCATGTCTTGATGCTCAAATTTTCCATTACCAGGGACATGGCTAAGTACTTAGATTTTGCACTCTGCAGAGGTGGTGCACTTTCCCCACAAGACTTGGTTTCACCAAGACAAGATCTTTCAAAAGCCTTCCCTTAGACCATAATGGACGCGTTCCAACCTATCAATCCCCTACCACCAACTGTCCATTTGGGTAAGTTATTGCAACCTATATGATCCAGGCAGAGCCCATAATGCCATGTGGCTACACTCTAAGCTTCTCAACATTTGACATCACAAATCTCTTTGTTCCTGGGTGGCAATCCACAAGTGAGATACACAAGGTAATCCATAGAAATGGGCCTTGTGTAACCACTCAACCAAAACCAACAAGCAAGTCCCTTTCCACCCAGGTGATTCATTCACTTAGTTGTTTTATTAAACAAAACACAAGTCTTTGACTTAGAAATATTCCATGGCATGTATATAATCCACCCTTGTTTTGTACTAGCCAAGCTAAGCATGATAGTAGTAAGAATATTAACTTAGGAAAATTCTACTAAGGTTTCATCTACTAGGATTTCCCATGTCATAGTTTATACTTAGCAAAAATTCCATGCAAGTCCTACTTAGAAATATCACTAATGCATAGTGAAAATAATGGGACAAAAGTATGAAGCATCACTTGCCTTTTTGGTAGAGAAATATAAGTTCACTCCTTGATATTTGCAATAGTCACACTCTTCAAATGTCACTACAATTCAATCAAGCAAGGCACAATTTCAATCTACCATTCAAGCAATCAACACATAGAATAATAAAAACAAAGCAATGCATGCAAACATGCCAAAGATTGTTTTATTTAAAAAAAATGGTTCCTATTAGGTCATAAACATTTGAAAACACCCATTGGTCATTTATAAAAGTGGTAAAACCATTTGATATCTAGTTAGTGAAAATGGCCACTTAAATCATTTTTATTTTGGTAGAAATGATTTAAATCAAAGTAATATTTTCTAGTGTTTGACAAATACATTTTAAACACAAATGTTAGTGTTTTATGGTCAAGTGTTTAATATAAAAACCATTTGCAAAAGGTTTCACCTATAAACCATTTTTATACTAAAACAATATTTTATGTTGTTGGAAATGCCCTTTTAGCAAAGTAATAATTTTATAGGGTTCATCAAAATATATTTTTAAATATCAAAACTTGGTGTTTAGGGTCAGAGAGTTTAAATCTAATCATTTTCCAAAGGTTTTACTCAAAAAGCATTTTAACATATAAACCATATTTTTATTTGACTAGAAAAGTTCTAAATCAAAGATTTATTCTTTAACTTCACAAAATACACTTTTAACTCCACAAGTTGTTTTATATGGTCAGTAGGTTCAAAACAATCCGATTGCCAAAGATTTTACCTTAAAAATATTTCTAGAATAATTTTTATATCCAAATTATGCCTACACAAGTTTCTACAAAAACAACCAATTTAACAGAAGAAATTTACTAAACAAAGTGCATGGTTGGATATAGTTTGTTTTGCTGATTCCATTGATATAAAATTTGCAACATTTGGACGTGTAGATTTAAAGTTATGCAATTATAAGTTTGAACATCTAATAGAACAAATTCTGGTTTTTAAAACAAATCACAGGCCACGCGTCGTGTTCTTAGTGGCTGGTACCGCTTCGGCTGGATCGGCCTCTCTGAGCCGTCAGATCTAAATGACTACGCACGGTACAGATGGAAGGATACCCCTTCGGGTTATCTTCTATCGTAGCCACGTGATCAACATCCTACGGTCTGAAACAACTAACCCTAAACGAGCGGCGCTGGCGGTGGTGGTTGGCGGCGGCGCAGTCAGACGGTGTCGGAGCTGGCGATACAGGAAGCAAAAGAGGAAGGGAGGTATCTCACCGAGGTCGACTCGTCGTGCTGAAACTCAACGTACTCGTGGGGAGACAGGGGCGCACTGGTTCGTCCTGAATCGCTCGCCGGAGTTCGAGACGGCGTCGGGCACGCATTATCGTGGGTCTAAGACGAGGTTGTAGGTCACACGCTTGGCGAGCACCTGGAGGTTCATAAGACATAGGCAAATAAATTGGCATTATTCTCTGGTCGAGGCGTGCACGGGTTCATGCGATAAATCTCATCGGAGTTGTTTGCAGACAGCGGTGGCGAGGAGGCGTCATCGTTGCCGAGCGTCTGAGGCGTGCGCGGGAAATGGGGAGTACTGGGAGGTGCGAAGGAGCCTGCGGGTCAGTCACCTGTGGTCGAGGGGGCGAGGGGCGACGGTGGCTAGCCGGAATTGCTTGGAGAGCTCGTCGGAGGCCGCGGCGGTGCAAACGAAAATAGGAACGGCCTGGGGGCTCTCTTGCCGCGGTGTCTGAGGGAGAGAGGGGAGAGAGGGGAGATTAAGAGGGCATAATCACTGGGAGGAATCAACTCCGCATTGACACGAATTTAATCGAGGTTTGTATGACAGAGAACGGCAGGGAGAAGGAGGAAGCAGTCGCGGGCGGGTGTAAACGAAGACTGACAGGTCGGGCAATGGTGTCAGCGAGAGAGAGGGGGGAAAGGTTGGGTCCAGCGATCAGTGAGGGGGCGGGTTTGTCCTGCGGTGTGAAACGTTTTCCTGCGGGATAAGAGGGATGGGCTAGCTGGGCCTGGACTAGGCTTGTTTAGCTGGGTTGGGTCCTATCCATTTTTTTTGTTCTGTTTCACTTTTTCTTTTTCTGATTCTTTTATTCTGTTTTGATTTTTATTCAAACAATTTAAACTCTATTTAAATTCAAACCTCTACCAAACGTTGTGTAGATTTTAATACTGTTATTTAACATATTCTAAAGTCATATTTATAATAATTCTTTTATTCTTTTTAGGGTCTATTATTTATTTTAAAAATAGACATTTGTCTTTATTTCAAATAGGATTTAATATGTTTTAAAACTCTATTTGAAATCTAAATTTTTACCAAACCTTTTCAGTAGGTTTTATTAAGAAATAAAAAACTTTAAAATATAATATAAAATACTTTATTATGTTTTAATGTTCATTTAAAGGGGAAATGTCTTTACCTAAATGAAATTTGATAAGAATAAATCCTCATGATTTTATTTAAATAATCTTTTACTCTTTTTATTAAACAAAAATATTTTATTTTATTTGCTTGGACAAGTTTTAATTTGGCCTTTTAAAATAGTCCTTCTTTATTTATTTATTCCTTTTCTTATAAAAACCATATCTCTTTATTTAAGGATCCAAAATGGTGATTCCAACTTGTAAAATTTTATTTAATATTTGTTTATCCTTTTAAATCTCTTTAGGATTATTTACTCACCATTTGGTATGGATTTTTAGATAGGTGCTTTATTGGCTTTGGAAATTCAATTTCCTTATCTTATTAAATTCATAAGATTTTATCTATGGCTCCAAATTAAGTGAAACTAATTTCTATGGTTTTATAATATTTCCATTTGTCATTCTTGATCATTTATAAATGTTTGTTGACAAATTTTATATGGACCAAATCCATGATCTTAGATATATCTTGGAAATCTCCCATTAGGGTTTTAGGGTTTTGGTTTATTTTCCAAGTGTTTAAACTTCAGGATGCATTTATGAAGAATGCAATTTCATTTGATTTGAATTTTTGTTGGATTCAAATCTTATTCAAAGTTTGTTCAAGATGGGATTTTAAGCTTCCATTTAGAAACAAAAAGTTTCTTTTCACCCTAAATTTCAACAATTATTTATTTTGTTTATTTATGTTTTCACATTTCAAAATTTGGAAAATTTTGGGATGTGACAGACAGCGTGCATACCGTGTGTGGCACTTTCGCTAGATTGAATATTTGTTATGAGTTATATTTGGAGTTGGATGTCTCTATGAAATTGTGATGTTTGTTAGAACCATCTAGTGCTCAAGGTGACAGTGTGGGGTTATCTAGATTGGGGAAGGCGGACTTTGAGGAGTGTTGTTATAGCCCTACCGATGATTAGAGTGTCCAAATGGAGAGTAGTTAAGAGTAGTATCATGAAGAGAGGATATTTATATGAGAGAGTGTTCACTAGTGAAAGTATGATCCCTAGGCCTTGTTTCTAAGCATTGAAACACCGTTTGCTACTAGATCTGTTGCATGTTTGCTTGCTTCCATCTTTGTTCCGTTTGCCAGGGAGGTTTTGGGCTTTTACCTTTCCTCCACGCCATCAGCTCTTTTCTGGCACCATTACCCCATGTCAACAACAAGTCAGAAGCTATTTTGTGGGACCGTTACCACTTGTATTTCACTATCTCTTCGCCGAACTAGTGCACCTATATTGGGTGTGTTGGGGACATAAGAGACTTCTTGTATCTTGATTGCAAGGTTGCTTGAGAGGGAATACCTTTGACCACTTCCTCCCTGAGTTCTATAAACCTTGGGTGATCCACTTAAGGGAAACTTGCTATTGTTCTACAAACCTCTGCACTTGGAGGCCCAACAACTGTCTACAAGAATAGAAGTGCGTAGACATCATGGTGTCATGGAGGACCAGTTCTGTTATGCATTGACCCCTGCTCTTCGAAGATGGCAGTTCCTGGCTTCAGATCGGGAGTTTCCTGGTGCGGTTATTTCTCTGCTCTTGGCCATCATGGTGGTGGGAGGAGTTGGGAGTGTGGGATTCGATGTTGTGAGGCCAATATCTGAAGCTCCTTGGGGATTTGTTGTGTTCCCCGCGATGTTCTATGGGAGCTCTCTCTCGGCGGCTCTTCAACGGCTTCCGGCCGTTTCACCATCGATCTCGATAGCCGAAGGGCGGCTACTCCAGGTATCTATTTGATGCCATTATAGTTTCAACCTCCAGCCCAACGCGCCATTAAGGAGTCCCTGTTGCTTCATCAAGGTGTGCTCCATCTGCTTCGGCCCAAGTGGCTTTGTCCCCGGTGCTAGAGTGGGTGACCATGCTCTGAAGCTCTGCTGCATCGTGGTGGTAAAGGACTCGATTGCACTTCGGGTATTCTGTTCAGAGTCCTGTGTGTTAATCTTGAGGACTATATTATAATTTTCAGTTTTTTAAGGTCCCTCTTGTACCTTGTAACACCACCGCTTAATATAGCTTCAGGAACCGTCGTGTTCTCTACCCCTTTCAAAAAAATACTCTGATATGAGTAACTCATTCATTTGCTCAGTCACCCTTGGTGTAACAAAATTCAGAACACCATCCATGTATGCACCTTCCATGGGAGTAAACAAAGATGAGAAATAATTAGTTACAAGGGCCTTTAAGCCCTCCTCCCCCTCCGCCACCTCACCATCCTCTCCTCTTAAATTCTTTATATAACTTCTATTTTTTCTCTAACACAGCATACGCATGGAAATAACTTGTATTCCTGTCACCCTTATCCAACCCGTGTGCATGAGCTCTTTGCCTCCAAAACAGATCGAGTTGGTCTTTTAGTCTCTCAAGTTTATACTTGGCGAGCTGTTCGTTGCACACATTTGACTCTAAAATCACATCACACAGTAGGCTCTCAAGTTCAAAACGTAACTTCTTTATTCTCTGCTACAAGTCACCCAAGACATCTCGGCTCTGGTATGTAAATTCTTTGAGACCGAACTAAGTAGTTCCATTATCGAAAAGACCATAAGAGTCGTCTCCCCTTCTCTCTCGTTGAGAGTCCACCGTCGCCATCCTTGGTCGGGCCAATCCCGAGACCTCCCCGACGGCGCTGCCGGCCGGAGATGGTGGAGGAAAGGCGCCGGAGTAGTTAGTAGGTCTAGGAGTAGTTGTTTTGGCGTTCTGCCAGTAGATTGGAGTAGCTCTTAGGGTTTCTTGGCCAGATCCCAAGCAATTCGAGTCGAGGATGCGCTGGATTTTTTCTTCGATGGTTGGAGCGGACATTGCTATATTCTGTCTCAATAATCTCCGCAAATAAGGCATGTTGCTGCTTCCTCTTGATCTGGTGTGCGGTGTTGCTTCTTCTTCTACTCATGGCCGGCCATGGGGGCGAGGGGGAAGAGAAGGGGAGCTCGATGCTAGCAAGATCTAGAGGTATGCAGGGGTGCTTTGCCCTTCTGGTGATGTGACGCGACGCTAGACGAGCGACCGTGAATGTTGTTTCTTTGCTTCCATGGTGGAAGCGAGCTGATGGTGTTCCAATGGTCCACCCCCCAATAAGCGCCTTCGTCACCCTGGTTGCAAAAGAGATGCAGATACGGCGGTGCTCTTGGCCGGCCATGGTGGCAAGGAGGAGCGGCATGGCGCTCTGCTGGAGGGTGTTTGCGGTGACCCAGCATACCACTGCATGATGTAGTATACTATAGTCAATGACATAACACCGATGAAACACCGTTCACTAGTATTACATCCCTCAGAATGGCACAACAGAAACATAGCGGGTCCAAAACATGGCTAAAGGTTACAACTCCACTCTTTACACAAGATCCAGGGAACACTTCTAGGTTAAAGAGAGAGAAAGAAACTTCTTATAAAGAAGAATCAGAAATAAACAACTCCAAAACTATAATACTATTAAGATTAATATCTTAACTAATGGTCTGGCATTGCTGCTATTGCAATACACTACAGAAATAGGTTCTATGGCTAGAGATTCTATTCTTAACTAATCAACAACTTCGTCTTCACTTGAGCTGATGTATATGTTGACTTTCTTGACTTTATTGAAGAGCTTTAGCTGGTCTTGATAAGTCCTGGAGCATATATTAATGTAGACATCACTTTTATGGCTTCAGAATCTAGCAAGGGTTAAGAAGATACTTTGAGTACGAGCGTACTCAGCAAATTCACTAGAAAAGGAGTGTTTGATGCACTATATCTGCAGCCATAGACCGTAGGTCGTAGGCAATGCAAGTTTTCATAAAAATTTCTTGAAAGGTTGCTTTTATTCTAAAAATCTATGTTCGTCAGCCTTCACGGGTTTACCAGGACCTTCATGGGGTTCCTTTCCCGCCGCGTTCGCAGCTCCTTCCCAGAATAGGGAGTAAAAAGTTACAGTTCTTTCACTATGCAGAGGTGCGTCACTTTACCCATGAGAGATCAACTCTTTGTTGCACAACTGGGCAGCTTATTCCCGTCCACAATTCCATGATGTGGGGCCCAGAAGATGATCCAAGCCAATCACTGCCCCCTTCGCGACCCCGCATGCCTCCTTGGTGTACACCATGCCCACATAAAGAATTACGGTAATGGTTTGTACAAACCGTTAGATGTCAGAACTATCGTGGGACGTTGAGGGTTCCCACCCATATGCTGCATATCCTCTGCGAATTACCAATTAAAATGCACGCTACGAGGATAACAGCCACAACCTTCACATCCGGCTTCATGCGAGAGGAAGAAGATACAGCTGACTTCTCCGTCCCATTCCAAATCTCATGGTTAACGCGTAATATACGGCGCAAGAATCACTGGCGACATTGGTTGTTAAGTCCTAGGTGATATAGTTCTGAACAGTGGTATCCCAACTGTCAGATTTAATAGATTAACTGACCACCTTGGATCAATAATCAATAGTCCTTATTATTATTGGAAAATAGTGTTTTCTGACCTTTTTCAAATGCAGGTGAAGACAACACTGGATTTGTAAAATACTTTACAGAAAATAAACAAAGGACATGAGCAAGTGTGAACTTGCCTTTTGTGATTGCAAGATTATGCACTTACTGTCTTCGAGTCAATGTATAAGATCCAAAATCTGAAATCAGCATCATTGGTCCGGTAAGGACTAATGTTTAAAGAAGCAATATGCTTTTATGCATAAGTAATGTGATGCATGTTCTAAGCGCAAATCCCGGAAATAATGTTGTTCTAGGGTTTGGATTCTGAAAGTGGTTACTTTGGAATGTGTGGTCCTTTTAAATAAGTTTTATAGTTGTACTTTCATTAAAGTTTAGGAGTGGTTGTAGACAACATATTTGTAGGAGTAAAATATACATTCTTATGACATACTAGTTAGGATTACTTATGCAAGGTTTTTTTAAGTGGCAAAAAGGATAACCTTCGAAGAAAAGGTTTCTCTTGTAAGGTCTAAATACACCTTGTGGTTAGTTAGTGATGGTTGATGTTATTTGTTTTAATCAAATAGTTTGAACTTGAGATGCTTTATAGATTAACTACTTCAGACCAAAGTTAACTATAGAATATGTAGTATTGTGTATGGTATTATATTTAGACTCTTGGAGACTAAAGTTAACTTTAAAATATAAATAGTTTTGAAAATATGATACTTACACATTGGTATCTTGTATATCTGAAATGTGTTCTTTAAGTTACTTAAGAATGTTTGTTCTGTTACTTGAGATAATGGTTTCTTAATTCTATGATAGAGTAGTATCGTTTACCTTTTATAGATAAGTGAGTAGAGTTTATAATTCCATATATAATTTCATTTAACTACCCTTAAACTTTCTATAGTGTTGTGGTAATTGTTGAAATTTGATAATTTAAAGTAAATGGAAAGGATCTAATTTATTCACAAGATGTTCTTTAAGGTTTTTACCATGAATTGGAATCCTTTGAGATTATAATCTTCACTTAGAGTTGAAGATATTTTAACATAAAGATGTTTATAATATTTTTAAACCATTAGAATTTCATTTCATTAATATTTAAGATTTGTATTATATATTAAACTTATTTTACTTATTTTAAGGATATTAATAAATGTAGCTTATCCTTTTATGAATTATTAATGAAGTAAATAAGTTTATATTTGAGTTGTTAAAATATTTAAATTTTTATTTAACTCAAAAGTAAAATATTAGATTTTTAATATGTAAATGTTATTTTTGTGATCATTTTGGTATATTACATATATTTTTGTGATTTATAAATAATAAGATATGATTTTTATAATGCTTATTACTTTATAATTATTTAATAAATAATAAATATTTAATTAAGTGAAATAATAATATATGATTATTATTATATTTTTTAATTAGAATTCTTATTTTCCAAGTTTTTTGGTGTTTTACTTATATTATAAACATTTATCCTTATAGGAATATGAATTATTAAAGTTTTATTCCTAAAGATTTATTTAGTATTTTTTAAAGTACTATAATATTAATAAATAATGAAAGTGGTTTTTATTTATTTTTAGCACCTTTCAATAATTTTGTAAAATTCCATAAGGAATATGTAAATTACAAAATTCCTATAAAATTCTATATGTCCAAAATTTGATATTTTATTTTATTTAGACAGAGTGGATTATTATGAATCCAAAAATATTTTATTTATAATTTTTGGACATTTATTTTATTTTCTATAAATTTATTGAGGTTAGGGGCATTTTGGTATTTTCTAATGGATCAAAAGATTTATTAAATAACTTGGGCTGGCCCCTTGGGCATATTGGGCCAGGGTGGCCCAATAGGGCAGGGTCAAATGACTACCCCGAAAGGTTTTGGCCCACCCAGCCCACTCTGTCTCCCTCTCTCCCTCGACCTTATCCCCTCCTCCCCTGCCTCGACCCCGTGGCCGGCGATGCCGCCACCGTCGATTCCTGCCGCTGTCGGCCGTTCTGGCCGCCACCATGGTGCGAGTCGCTGTTGTCAACGACACTCGTTCGTGCTATCCACTTGGATTTGACTCCGGGGCTTCCCCGTGGTCAGTTCCACCCCATTCCCGAACCCTAGGGTTCGGAAAGGTGTTGTCGCCGCCGCTGCGATCCCGCCTGCGGTGGTGTGCTGGTCTTAGCGCTACTGGCCGCGCCGTGGCAGCAGGTGCATTCTGGCGCCCTCTGGGTGCTCCCTGTCTTTGCATGATTAAATTGCTGCTCTGCTTCCTCTTCGATTCATCGGCGAGGAACTCGGGTAAGTTGTCTCTGTGGTGCTTGTCCATGCTACTGCCATGATTCTTTCTGTGTATCTAGTGCCTTTCATGCCGAGTGACTATGTGCTAGTTGAGTTCATCTCTGGATTAGGGTTTTTGCCCTGATTAGGGTTCATAACCCCCTGTTGATCATATCTATGATGCTTTAGATCTAGTATTGTTCATATCTGATCATGGAAAATGATTGTCTGCTATGGTTAACGATTGATAGTGGCTTTGATGATACTAGTTGCCTGTCAGATTAATTCTAGTGGTAATCCACCATGATTCATGCTAGTGTTCCAATCAAATCCTTGATTGGATTATGTTGTTGGTCTGAGAAGTTTGCTCTACTGTCAGAATACTTATACTGAAAGTAGCTTCTCTCAGTAGTTGCTTACTTCATTTATAATATTGGCTTGTATGAGATTATACTTACTGAATCAAATCATTACCTGTAATGATTTCTATGGATGTATAGATTTATTTAAGGTTGATTCCTGGCACTTGGCTTCAGGAAAATGATATTCATTGATTTTTCCCCTTTTATCTGTGAAAGCTAAGTAAAGATTGGTTTTCCCTCATTAAAAATCTTGTCCTTGTGATACCATTGTATTCTGGCACACAAGTGCTTAGCTTGACTATGCTTGTGATTAAAACTGATAAGATGATATGGAAGCTTTTATTAACTTTCCTGCCTATGATGTTGGTCTGAGGCTCTAGGATGTGATTCCTAGTTAGTTGGACAATAATATGTTTGAAACTTATAGATTTAGAGGTTCTACTCTCTCTGAGAGATGTGCTCTGTTCTGATAAGATCAAATGAAAATGATCTAAGTTGCAAAAATAACACTGAACCCAGTGATGCTGGTCTGAGGGTTTAGTGTTTATGGTTGAGCTAGATTTCTTATCCTTATACTTGAAATCTCTAGGATAGATGCACTCCTCTTGAGTGTTTATTGAGAGCTTATCTCATAGAACAACACATGCTTTTATTTAGATAATATGATGAAATCATGTGATGGTTTTATGAGGCTCGCCACGGATTCTGATGTGGATGTGGTAGATTGATGATGATCTTGATCTTGATCTGCTTTTGCTGCGCTCCTGAACTTTCTCTTGAGCTTGCCTGCTCCTCCTAGCTCCTGGGCTTGACCTTGCTGTCCACTAGATCCATTCCCCTCCTTATGTCACCATTCTGGTGATGTTTGGTTGATCTGGGTGGTTGGGTTTGGCTGTTGTCTACACTTGCTGTTCTTGTGTGATGTATAGTGGAGTGATGCACTAGTGCTTTCCCCACGGCTGTGCTGTGGTTTTGTGGTATTTTGCTATGCTTGTGGAATCGACAGCACCCCCTTTGCATGCTTGTGTGTGTGTAGCTTGTGTGCCTGCTATGCACATGTGGATAAGTTCAGAAAGTTTGAACTTACTATTACCAAACTACTTTTACCTGTCTGGTGAATTGGTCCATTTCGGCTGTCATTTGAATTCTGGCTTTGAATTTATGAAAGATGAAATCTTTCATATTGGTGAAACTTGCCCCTTTTTGATATTTCTCAATGATGAGTTTGTCATGTGCACTTCACTGACATATCTGAGAGAAATATACTAACACTATTCTTATTTTGTTTTCTATTTAATCTTTGTTTTGCAGGTACAGAGATAAGGATGGAGATTTTAGATATAGGATAGTTAGTAGATAAACAATTGTAATTTTCTTATTCTTTTGTAATTCTTCTTTTATAATTCTTTTAATCTTTATTTGGTTCATTTGTAATAAAGATTATATATTTATTAATAAAGAATATTCTTCTTCTTTACTCTGGTGTAAATTGTGAAATTTGGAATAATCTGAATAAGTTCATTCTTTGTAACTTGTTTACGTATATGAAATGAATTTCATATACAATATTGTTTTTAGATAAGATTTAAGTTATAATACTTTCCTTTTAATTAATTTAAGATTCAAATCTTATATCAAAATCTTTTAAATTATAAAACACTTAAGTTTTAGAATCCGAACTCATTTCAAAACACATATGATTCCTTTAAGATCATATCAAATTTTATAGAAATCCTACTTTAAGACTAAACCTATTCTCAAAGTAAGAAAGAAACATTGATCACTCAAAGTCTTTATTTGGCGAAAATTTTACCCACATTTTCACAAGCGAATGCATGCAAAAATTCATATTTCTAAATCTACCCTTCGACAGATCCTATATACTGGGATGTTACAGACTTCCCCCCTTAAATTAAACTTCGTCCCGAAGTTTGTGGAGATGTACCTGAATAGTTCTGGATAAACTTTTCTTAAATCCACTTTCTTCTCCCATGTGGCTTCTCTCTCAGGGTGATGTTCCCACTGTACATTGCAATATTTAATTGCTCTGTTCCTTAATTTTTTTCCAATTTTCTTCCCGAATACTACAGGGCTTTCCAATATAAATTAGGTCTGCTTGTAGTTCTAACTCTTGATGTTTTATTGCATCCTCTGGAACTTTCAAATATTTGCGAAGTTGTGACACATGAAAAACATTATGCACCTGAGCCAATCTTGATGGTAACTCTAAAGCATAAGCTATAGTTCTATTTTGACTCAGTATCTTGAATGGTCCGATATATCTTGGACTCAATTTCCCTTTAACTCCAAATTCCTTTCATTGGACTTACTTTCAAATAGACTATTTGTAACTACCTCGGTGAATTACGCTCCTAGTTACTAGCCTGGATGAGCGAAAATGGTTAAAATAGTATGGTGGGGCCCAAATGCCACTCACAGGTAGACCTTTCGGCCGTCCTAACCATTTCCAAACATCGGGACAAGAACGGGCGGCATAATCGGCAGGCGAAGGGATCAACTACGTACACAAATGAGTATGTATGCAAGCCACCATACAACAGTCCTCAGAGCCATTCCATCTAAAAGAAATAGAAATATTGCAACGCCATACGGCAAGATCCAAATATCCTAGATAGATATAATAGTTTAGGATATCTACTCATACATCAAACATCAGAGTATCAGGAGGAAGCGGAAAACAAGATCCGAGTACGGATAAGAAGCAAATCGGCATAAGATGCCCCATAAATAAACACATCCCGCCCACAGATCTCATGGATCCCCGTTCCCGGAATCTCTACACCGAATGATCGTTGCCCACATCGTCCGTCTCCTCCACCCAGTATCCATCTTGCGAGTTTACCTGTGCATCTGAATCAAACAATTTATCGTGTGAGACCCTAGGGGTACTCAGCAAGTCTTTATGCCTCTAAAGGGGACACAACCTAGGTGACTCAATTGCAGCAAAAGATAAACCCTAGCAATTCTATACATACTCGCTAACCATCCGCCTAACCAGAGATAGACGGATGTCCGTGAATTAATAACAACAGTTATAACGGTAATATTAATAGATCCATCCTCCTCCTCGCTTACCGACGAGGGAGCGGACGAACAAACCCCCCATCCGTTGGCAGTTTTATTATCCATTCCATGAGTATTGCTCTATTTACTAGTCAGGTACTTAGTCAAATTAAAAGCAGTACTTTAGTTATACTTGTCTATGATCGAGAAACTGTGCTCCAAGTCGTCCATAACATGACACGGCTTTGAAAGTTTACCTGCAGGTGCACAAATAGCAACACACTCGATCAACCTCGGAAAAACCAAAACAAAACCCAACGAGGCATTCACGACAAAGCGATCACAGGATTCAGAAATATTTCAGGGGGCCACCCCATTAAGCTACCCGCAACAAAGTTGGCCGGCTCCAAGACGGACTCAAGGTTTGCGTCAATGGCTGTAAACGACTGGGAACCCGAAAGTGTGACTGGGCTTGTCGATACCGCAAAAACACTCCGCTTACCTAAACAGTACAGGTGCATCCTCGCACAATCTTAAATAAAGCAGTAAATCATGGCATAAGTACAGAATAGTAATAAAGCCCCAAACTACTTTGTGGCCCCAAGAAATAAGAATGAATCAAGCTCTGGCTCAGGGGGGTCATAAGCCTCCCGGATGTGGATAGCGCGAATATTCAAGGAACAGGAATCAAGTACTCGGGGTCCTACGGGACACAAGTGAGCATGAAAAACCAAATAGCAGATATTGCTCACCGGTGCCAGTTTCATTAGTTATCCCATTACTACTCAGGTTAAGTTGTTTAGGTACCTCGTTATCCATCAGACACTCACATACCCTACACATGCTGTTCTACGACTCGCATGGCTCAAACAACTCCTGTAGTAATGGCTCATGGGATGGAGGAACAAGCTTTGGTGGGGTTTAAAAGTAAAGGCTATGCAGTACTTGGGATTCAGATTAATGCAATCGCGACTCAATGATGCAAGAATAAGATAGAGGCAATAGGTACTATATGTATGCAAGCATGTGGTAGTGCTTGCACTGGCAGCTCGATTGAAGCGAGAGAAGGATCTGGGTAGTGCTCTGGGTTTCTTGATATATCCCGGCCAAATCGTCTATTCGAAGAAGAACCAAACAAACAAGGGCCAACATAAATAAAGTGCACAAGCGTATGAATAAAATGCGACAAGCAAACAATCACGCCATGATGAATGATGCACAATTTGCATGGCAATAAAGTAGCATGGCATGGGTGAGGTGTGGAATACAGGAATAAAGCATTTTATTGAGTTTTAGTCACATTTTACCCTCAAATAAGTTGATGTATACTTTATATTTATATGATGCATGCTGCAATTCAGAACATGGAATGCATAAACAGAAAGGTCTCGTCGAGCTAATCATTTTAGACATATTATTTGTTAAATTTGGAGTTATAAATCAAAAGTTATTAATTAATTAAGGAAAAAGGGCATTTTATTGTAATTTTAATCAACTTGAAAATTAAACTGTCCAACATATATTTTGAATAGCATATTTGAAATCCTCACATTTTTCTGATTTCAAAACATATATTACATGTTTAATTTGGGTTTATATTTTAAAAGTTATTTGAAAACAGATTTGAAATTTGAATTTAAATTAATTTGGAAAAGTTTGAATTAAAACAGAAATACAGAAATCCTTTTCTTACTCAACCCAGACCTAGCCACAGCCACAGACAAGTGGGGCTAGGCTGACTGGGCGACACAGCGTTCAGGAAAACCTTTTATCACCGCGGCGCTTCCTAGCCATCGCGATCGACGGTGGGGCCACGCAACCTCGGCTACACACGCGCGCGCCAATGGGACGGGCCACGTGGGGAGCCCGGAGCTGGATTGAGTGCTCAAAACTGCGGGGTGTTTCGCAAATCGACAGAGAGGCGACGGTGGGGCTCGCGATCTGGGTTGAGCGAAAACAAAAGGGAGGGCCAAACTACAAAACATCGCCGCGGTACTGTGGATCTTCCTCGCGATCTAACGAGAGATCGGTGCCAGCGAGCGAGCGCGCGGCACGGGGATCGAACCTAGGACCTGGCGTGCGCGCGCGGAGGCGGCAGCCACTGCGGTAGGGAGGGGTAGCTGACAGGGAGTGGCTTAGGCGACTAGATCTTCCTCTGCAACGCCACGGCCTGAAAGCATCGCGACGCCAGCGCAGCGAGCGTTCGACGAAGCGACCGACGTAGCCAGGACACGACTGCGACGGAGAGGATGTCTGGGAGGGTCGGACGCTCACCGCGGAGAGGTTGGTGCAGACGGTTCGGGCTGGGACGCGGTGGATTAACGGCGATGCAGACGCTCCCGCGGCTAGGGTTTCAGCGGCGTCGTGCGGTGTGCTGACCTGGCCTCCTCCTCACTAGCGAATGCAGGGGCGCAGGGACAGGTCTTCGTCTTCCTCGACACCCAGAGCACCTCGCCACCGGCTGCTAGAGGGGGGACGGTGGAGACCGACGGTGGCCGGCGATGGGGTAGGCGGTTGTAGGGGAAGGCAGGGAGAAAGGGGAGCGGCCTGGGGAGATCTGGGAGAGGCAGAGGTGCCGTGTGGGGAAGGGAAAGAGAGGGAGAGGGAGGCGATCAGCTGGGGCAGGAGTAGATAGGGTGGCTCGGTGCCACCTTTTTCTCCACCTCCTCCTCGATCACGTGCACGGCTGGGCAGGGTAGGTCGAGGCTGCCAGGTGGGCCAGGGAGTGAGGGAAGCTCGGGGTGGGGCTAGCCCAGCAGGGAGAGAGAAAGAGAGAGAAGAGAGGAGGCTCGGGTTAGAGCTAGGGTTAGCTAGGGAGGGACTCGGGTTAGGGTTTTGCTAGGGATGGGGTAGGGTAGCTGGGGTAGGTTAGGGCTGTGGGGCAGTGGGCCAGCATGGTAGGGAGAGGGGGGGAGAGAGGTGTGGGTAGCTAGGGCAGGTTAGAGAGGGGGTGGCTCGGGTTAGGGTTTAGGAGAGAGGGGGGCATGGTGATAGGGATAGGTGATTAGTGTTAGTATCTTAGATAGAGGATTTAGAGAGAGGGGGTTAGATGAGGGTGTTGGTTATGATCACACTTGATCATGCAAGGCATAACCAAGGAGATGAAGAAAGAGACCCAAGGCAAGGAAAAACAAAAAGGTGGAAAGGTTGAGAGAAAAGAGGGAGAGATCCAAAAGAGGTATACACCACTCAACAATTAAAATAAAAACAAAAGACTAGAATGTGGTGGTGCTTGCATGGCCCATGCAAAAAATAATTAATGCCATGTTTATTCTTGTGAAAACAATAATATTAACATGGCATTATTCTTATGCATTTCCCAAAGTGGAATAAAGCCAAGCAAAAGAATTTGTATAAATGGATCCATCCTATCTCCCATGAGCTAGATTAAATACCAAAAGAAAAACAAAGGCAAGCTCATGGATAATGGAATGGTGGAATCAAGCTTAATTGAATATAATAGGCCATGCTAGTGTGTATATCCCACTAAAAGATTATTTGGCCACAATTATATTTAAACAAGCTCAGTTAGCCAAAACAACCATATGGAAGGTAAAAGGAAGATTCTACTCACATGACATTCAAAGGTGGTCATGAGGCTCCACATAATTAACATTGTGAAAACAACATACATCATATATGGAGCATGTAGACATAGAATGGATCCACACCAACACATATGAGCTAGATTTAAATAGCAAAAGAAAAGCAATGGCTCATATATGACTAGGGTGGTGGAATTATAAGGTGGTGAAAGAAAGGTTGGTGGAGTGGAATAAAAGATATGCCCCCAACTCAACTTGGGCATGTAAACAATATATCAATAACCAAATACAATATCAAGAGGCAAATACAATTAATAATGCATATGAGAGAAGAACCAAAGAAAGAGGGTTTTATATGATGCTCAAATGCAAGGTGGCATGATGACATGAGCATGATATAATTATGATGCAACAATTATATATATGAAGTAGCCATTATATTACTAGACCAAGTAGCATTACAATTGTTAGACAATTGGGATGCTACAACTCTCCCCCACTAAACAGGAATCTCGCCCCGAGATTCTAGGAAGAAGAAGAAGAAGACTCAAAGAGGGTAGGATACTTGGCACGGAGCTCATCTTCACGTTCCCAAGTGGCTTCATCAACAGAATGGTGCGACCACTGCACCTTGCAGAACTTGATGGACTTGTTGCGAGTCCTTCTTTTTGCGACTTCCAGGATTTTTGTGGGGTGTTCTTGATAAGACAGGTCTTCTTGGAGATTGATAAGCTCATGGTCCACGGTCCTGCCGGGATCCTTGAAGCACTTCTTGAGTTGAGAGATGTGGAAAACATCATGGACCTTGAGTTTTTCCGGGAGCTCAAGAGCATAAGCAACTTCTCCTCTTCTTCCACGAATTTTGAATGGACCGATGTATCTAGGAGCCAGCTTTCCTTTGATACCAAAGCGGTGCATGCCTCTCATGGGAGTGACACGAAGGTAAACGAGATCACCAGGGACATACTCCATGTCCGTGCTTTCATCATAATTGCTCTTGGCGACTTTGAGCAATCTTCAGATTTTCAAGAATGATATGAACTTTCTCCTCCGCTTGAGTTACAATGTCGGGGCCAAACAATATTCTTTCTCCTGCACCGACCAACCAATCGGAGTTACGCATTTGCGACCATAGAGAGCCTCAAATGGTGCCATCTTTAGACTTTTCTGGAAGCTGTTGTTGTAAGAGAATTCAGCATAAGGAAGACATTCTTCCCACTTCATGCCAAAAGAGATGACGCAAGCACGGAGCATATCCTCCAGAATCTGATTGATCCTTTCAACTTGTCCTTGCGACTGAGGGTGGTAAGCTGTGCTGAAGTTCAATTTTGTTCCCAAAGCATTTTGGAAACTTTCCCAGAACTTGGAAGTGAAGATGCTTCCGCGGTCTGAACTGATCTCAAGCGGAACCCCATACAGAGAGACAATTCTATTGATATAGAGCTCAGCCAACTGAATTGTAGAAATTGTTTCCTTGACGGGGAAGAAGTGAGCCACTTTAGAAAGCCTGTCAATGACAACAAAGATTGCATTGTTGCCCTTCTGTGACCTTGGAAAACCAGTGATGAAGTCCATCTCTACTTTCTCCCATTTCCACTCCGGGGGTTTCAATGGCTGTAGAAGACCGGAAGGTTTCTGATGGCCAGCTTTCACTCTGCGGCAGACATCACACTCCGAGACATACTTGGCACAATATCGTTTCAAACCCGGCCACCAATATTGTGTTTTCAAGTCCATGTACATCTTTGTGCTGCCAGGGTGGATAGAAAGAACAGAATCGTGCGCCTCCTTGAGAACCTGCTCTCTCAAACCCGGGTAGTTCGGAACAAACATCCGGTGTTCAAAGAAAAGCGTGCCTTGATCATCGACGTGGAAGGACTCATACTTCGGAAGCTGAAGTTTGGAGATGATCTTTTTGGTGTACGGATCACCAAGCTGAAAGGAGCGAACCTTTTCTTCTAAGAGAGGGGTTGCCAGAAGGTTCAGAAGATACCCTTGATCCACAATTTCAAGGTTGAGCTTGCGGAATTCCTCGCACAAGAGAGGTTGTTGTTCTTCCATCATGAGGTTGTTGACATAAGCTTTACGGCTGAGAGCATCGGCCATGACATTAGCTTTGCCCGGAGTGTAGTTGATGGTCAAATCAAAATCATTGATTGCTTCAATCCACCTCCTCTGCCGAAGGTTGAGATCAGGCTGGGTGAAGATATACTTCAGACTCTTGTGATCAGAAAAGATCTCACAATGGTTGCCCAGCAAGTAATGCCTCCATACTTTCAAAGCAAAGACAACTGCTGCGAGCTCGAGGTCATGTGTAGGATAGTTGATCTCATGCGTCTTCAACTGTCGAGAGGCATAAGCAACAACTTGTTTTTCTTGCATAAGGACCGCACCCAATCCTTGCAAAGAGGCGTCACAGAATATCTGGAAAGGCTTGGATGTATCCGGAGGAACCAAGACTGGTGTGGAAGTGAGCTTCTCTTTGAGTGTCTCAAAGCTTGCTTAACATGCAGGAGTCCAAAGATATTTCTTGCCTTTCTTGAGGAGATCGATAAGAGGCTTCGCTATCTTCGAAAAGTTCTAAACGAAGCGACGGCAATAACTAGCCAAACCAAGGAAGCTCCGCACTTCTTTGACATTTACAGGAGGAAGCCATTCAACAATTGTCTTTACCGTTTCCGGGTTGACGGCAATGCCCTTGGCAGAGATGACGTGACCAAGATAGGTTACTTGAGGCAGCCAAAACTCACATTTGGAGAACTTTGCATACAAGCGGTTCTCGTGAAGCTTGTTTAGGACACACCGAAGGTGTTCTTCATGTTCTTCCTTGGACTTAGAATAGACTAGGATGTCATCCAGATAGACCACAACGAACTTATCAAGATACTCCATGAAAACCGAGTTCATGAGCCTCGAGAAGGTGGCAGGTGCGTTGGTGAGACCGAAAGACATGACCGTGTACTCATACAGGCCATAGCGGGTGGTGAAAGCTGTTTTAGGAACATCTTCCTTGCGAATCTTGATTTGATGATAACCACTTCTCAAGTCAAGCTTAGAGAATACCACAGCTCGACTAGCTGATCGAAGAGATCATTAATCCGGAAGGGATATTTATTCTTGATGGTTTTAGCATTGAGAGCCGATAGTCAACACAAAGTCTATCAGTCTTGTCTCGCTTCTTCACAAAGATTGTTGGGCTACCCCAAGAAGAAGTACTGTTGAATGAAACCCAACTTCTCTTGTTCATCAAGCTGCGTTTGAGTTCAGCCAACTCAGCAGACCCATTTTATAAGGCCGCTTGGAGATAGGAGCCTTTCAGGTTCAAGCTCAATACAAACTCAACCTCACGATCCGGAGGCATACACGCAACTCTTGGGAAAAACATCTGGGAACTCACGGACCACGAACACTCTGAATAGCTTCCATAGCATCATCATTGAGCCGCCAAAGAAAAATGGATAGCAGAGTCGACTTGGAGAATAGACTATATGGCCTTGAGGAATTTTCAGAGAAACCGGCGTTCAGCACAATCAATCACAGCTGCATTTCTGTCAACCAATCCATGCCCAAGATGACATCAATGTCGAATTGCCCGTAACAATTAAGGGCCGAGAACGAAGAGCCACCAATCTCAATTTGATTGCCATGGCTGATTTTAGAAGCTGCCATTGTTGCTCCAGGAGAAAGGACCATTAACCGCTTAAGGAGAGGGTCCATAGCTAACTCATTCTCATTTGCAAACTTGTGAGAAACAAAAGCATGCGATGCACCAGAATCAAACAAAACTCGTGCAGGGACTGAGTTAACGGATAGCATACCCATCACAACTCCAGGTGCATGCTCAGCTTGGCGTTGACCTGATTAGCACGAGCACCCGGGGCTTGGTGTTGATGTTGAGAGCCCGAGGTGGTGGTGCACGAACCATAGGAGAGCTTGCCGCAGATCTTGGAGGTGGTGGAGGAAGAGCTTTGTTTTTCAACGGACAGTTCCAGTATTGATGCCCAGTGTCTCCACAAGTGTAACAAGCACCAGGTGGCCGTGGAGCAACGTAGCCAGGGACTCCGCCAGGCGCTCCAGGGTAGTGGTGGTTGTAGCCCCTGGGAGCAGCAGTGAGGAAGTTTGGTGGCCTTGCCGCGTAGCTTGAAGGTCTTGGTGGAGCCGGAGGCGGTGGGTTGTTAGGAACCTGACCACGCTTAGAAGGAGTTGACATAGCTGAAGAGCTTGCTGCATCGCGGTTGTGTTTCTTTGACTCCTCAAACACTTGCCTACTTGCTTCTTCCTGCAGAGCTGTATGCTGGAGTTCCAGAAAAGATGCCGGCCTTGCATGTGTGATTGCATATTTAATCGATGCATTGAGCCCTTGCCGGAACCTCTTTTGCTTCTTCTTGTCATCAGAGATCTCATCGCCACCATAACGAGAAAGGTTCATGAAGTTTCTGATGTAGGTATTGACATTGTCATTGCCACCTTGAGGTTGAGAAACACTTCCTTCATCCTCTCCATGACAATTTCGTGACATCGCTCTTTGAAAGCTCCGATGAACTGTCCCCAAGTAGGCTGAAAACCGGTCGGTTTGCCTTGGGTAATTCTCCCACCACAGAGCTGCATCTCCCTTCAGAAGGTGAGTGGCACACTTTACCCATTCTTGCTCAGGAACATCAGCAGTCGCCAGTAACCTTGCCATTTCACGCAACCAATCATCAGCATCAAGTGGTTGATCAGAAACATCAAATTGGCGTGGGTTGAACTTCAGAAAGCTTTTGATGTCTCCTCGCTTGGGAGGTGGAGGTAGCGGAACAAACTCATTCCTCCTGACACTTTCTTCAAAACGCTGCTGGTTCTGCTGCATTGCTGCCAAGACATTGGCGATGCTTGACAACGTGGCCCCCAGTTCAGGTTGTATGTCCTCATCAGAACGGCGTGGTGGTGCCATCCTGTGATTGATATAAAACACAAGTCAGTACTATAATGGAGAATAATAATAATCCAAAATAGTACCAAGATGGAATTAACCAAGATTAAAGGATACAATTTACTAAGATGATATTAAAATATCAACAAAGTTCAAAGCACCTAGAAGATATTAAGCATATCGCACACGACTGAAAAGGAGTGTGGTACACAAATATATCAAAGAAAAATTTTCCGCAAATTTCGGCATTAAAATACCAATAGATGCGCAAAATCACTTAACGAATCAAGATTAGTGACTCTACCAATTCAATATACAAGAGCGAATGATAAAAGTAGTGGTATGGTCGCGACTCCATCCCGCACTCAAATCATTACTCCGCACATGAATAAGTAGAACACATATCCCAACACCTTCTTCTCAAGATGAACCTAAAGAGTGGTAACTACGGAAACGAACACCCCAAACAAGATAACGTCGGGTGACAAAGAGTAAGACAGATCGCGGCGGTATACAACGAATCAGATAGATCGCGTCGGTTTGCAAAAGCCTGTCGGTATGGAATGTACCAACAGTTGATAACCAAAAGGCAGATAAAGATAACATGTTGGATGCAACAGATAGACAAGGAATTACACACACACACACACACAACCTATGGTACTACGGAACCCAGAACACGTGAATCCTAGTTTGAATTTTAAGAAGAGGATTGAAAACGTTACACTTCCTTACCAGAAAAAGGGTGGTGGTTGGGTAAGAAGAAAAGTGGAAGCAGTCCTACTCTCGCGTTTTGTTTTTCCCTAGTATACATAGCTACCAAAAATAATTGCTAGACTGACAACGACCATTTGGCTGAGACCCTGAAGGGCGGGATGGCTCTGATACCAATTGTAACTACCTCGGTGAATTACGCTCCTAGTTACTAGCCTGGATGAGCGGAAATGGTTAAAATAGTACGGTGGGGCCCAAATGCCACTCACAGGTAGACCTTTCGGCCGTCCTAACCATTTCTAAACATCGGGACAAGAACGGGCGGCGTAATCGGCAAATGAAGGATCAACTACATACACAAATGAGTATGTATGCAAGCCACCATACAACAGTCCTCAGAGCCATTCCATCTAAAAGAAATAGAAATATTGCAATGCCATACGGCAAGATCCAAATATCCTAGATAGATATAATAGTTTAGGATATCTCCTCATACATCAAACATCAGAGTATCAGGAGGAAGCGGAAAACAAGATCCGAGTACGGATAAGAAGCAAATCGGCATAAGATGCCCCATAAATAAACACATCCCGCCCACAGATCTCACGGATCCCCGTTCCCGGAATCTCTACACCCAATGATCGTTGCCCACATCGTCCGTCTCCTCCACCCAGTATCCATCTTGCGAGTTTACCTGTGCATCTGAATCAAACAATTTATCGTGTGAGACCCTAGGGGTACTCAGCAAGTCTTTATGCCTCTAAAGGGGACACAACCTGGGTGACTCAATTGCAGCAAAAGATAAACCCTAGCAATTCTATAGATACTCGCTAACCATCCGCCTAACCAGAGATAGACGGATGTCCGTGAATTAATAACAACAGTTATAACGGTAATATTAACAGATCCATCCTCCTCCTCGCTTACCGACGAGGGAGCGGACGAACAAACCCCCCATCCATTGGCAGTTTTATTATCCATTCCATGAGTATTGCTCTATTTACTAGTCAGGTACTTAGTCAAATTAAAAGTGGTACTTTAGTTATACTTGTCTATGATCGAGAAACTGTGCTCCAAGTCGTCCATAACCGCGGACACGGCTTTCAGAAAGTTTTACCCTTCAGGGGTGCACAAATAGCAACACACACTCGATCAACCTCGGAAAAACCAAATCAAAACCCAACGAGGCATTCACGACAAAGCGATCACAGGATTCAGAAATATTTCAGGGGGCCACCCCATTAAGCTACCATAGCGAAGTTGGCGGCTCGAGACGGAGTCAAGGTTTGCGTCAATGGTTGTATACGAATGGGAACTCGAAAGTGTGTGTGGGCTTGTCGATACCGCGAAAACACTCCGCTTACCTAAACAGTACAGGTGCATCCTCGCACAATCTTAAATAAAGCAGTAAGCATGGCATAAGTACAGAATAGTAATAAAGCCCCAAACTACTTTGTGGCCCCAAGAAATAAGAATGAATCAAGCTCTGGCTCAGGGGGGTTCATAAGCCTCCCGGATGTGGATAGCGCGAATATTCAAGGAACAGGAATCAAGTACTCGGGGTCCTACGGGACATAAGTGAGCATGAAAAACCAAATAGCAGATATTGCTCACCGGTGCCAGTTTCATTAGTTATCCCATTACTACTCAGGTTAAGTTGTTTAGGTACCTCGTTATCCATCAGACACTCACATACCCTACACATGCTGTTCTACGACTCGCATGGCTCAAACAACTCCTGTAGTAATGGCTCATGGGATGGAGGAACAAGCTTCGGTGGGGTTTAAAAGTAAAGGCTATGCAGTACTTGGGATTCAGATTAATGCAATCGCGACTCAATGATGCAAGAATAAGATAGAGGCAATAGGTACTATATGTATGTAAGCATGTGGTAGTGCTTGCCTGGCAGCTCAGTTGAAGCGAGAGAAGGATCTGGGTAGTGCTCCTGGGTTTCTTGATATATCCCACCTTTCGTCTATTCGAAGAAGAACCAAACAAACAAGGGCCAACATAAATAAAGTGCACAAGCGTATGAATAAAATGCGACAAGCAAACAATCATGCCATGATGAATGATGCACAATTTGCATGGCAATAAAGTAGCATGGTATGGGTGAGGTGTGGAATACAGGAATAAAGCATTTTATTGAGTTTTAGTCACATTTTACCCTCAAATAAGTTGCTGTATACTTTATATTTATATGATGCATGCTGCAATTCAGAACATGGAATGCATAAACAGAAAGGTCTCGTCGAGCTAATCATTTTAGACATATTATTTGTTAAATTTGGAGTTATAAATCAAAAGTTATTAATTAATTAAGGAAAAAGGGCATTTTATTGTAATTTTAATCAACTTGAAAATTAAAGTGTCCAACATATATTTTGAATAGCATATTTGAAATCCTCACATTTTTCTGATTTCAAAACATATATTACATGTTTAATTTGGGTTTATATTTTAAAAGTTATTTGAAAACAGATTTGAAATTTGAATTTAAATTAATTTGGAAAAATTTGAATTAAAAAAGAAATACAGAAATCCTTTTCTTACTCAACCCAGACCTAGCCACAGCCACAGACAAGTGGGGCCAGGCTGACTGGGCGACACAGCGTTCAGGAAAACCTTTTATCACCGCGGCGCTTCCTAGCCACTGCGACTGACGGGTGGGGCCACGGCAACCTCAGGGCCACACGCGGGCGCGCCAGCGGGGACGGGCCACGTGGGGGAGCCCGGGAGCGCGGATTGAGTGCTCAAAACTGCGGGGGTGTTTCTGCAAATCGGACAGAGAGGCTGACGGTGGGGCTCTGCGGACTACGGGTTGAGCGAAAACAAAAGGGAGGGCTAAACTGCAAAACATCGCCGCGGTACTGTGGATCTTCCTCGCGATCTGACGAGAGATCGGTGCCAGCGAGCGAGCGCGCGGCACGGGGATCGAACCTAGGACCTGGCGTGCGCGCGCGGAGGCGGCAGCCACTGCGGTAGGGAGGGGTAGCTGACAGGGAGTGGCTTAGGCGACTAGATCTTCCTCTGCAACGCCACGGCCTGGAAAACGACTGCGAACGCCGGCGCGCAGCGAGCGTTCGACGAAGCGACCGACGCAGCCAGGACACGACTGCGACGGAGAGGATGTCTGGGAGGGTCGGACGCTCACCGCGGAGAGGTTGGTGCAGACGGTTCGGGCTGGGACGCGGTGGATTGACGGCGATGCAGACGCTCCCGCGGCTAGGGTTTCAGGCGGCGCGTCGGTGTGCAGCTCGGCCTGGGGCTCCTCCTCCTCGCTAGCGGGTACGGGGCGACGCAGGGACAGGTCTTCGTTTTCCTCGACACCCAGAGCACCTCGCCACCGGCTGCTAGAGGGGGGGACGGTGGAGACCGACGGTGGCCGGCGATGGGGTAGGCGGTTGTAGGGGAAGGCAGGGAGAAAGGGGAGCGGCCTGGGGAGATCTGGGAGAGGCAGAGGTGCCGTGTGGGGAAGGGAAAGAGAGGGAGAGGGAGGCGATCAGCTGGGGCGGGAGTAGATAGGGTGGCTCGGTGCCACCTTTTTCTCCACCTCCTCCTCGATCACGTGCACGGGCTGGGCAGGGTAGGTCGAGGCTGCCAGGTGGGCCAGGGAGTGAGGGAAGCTCGGGGTGGGGCTAGCCCAGCAGGGAGAGAGAAAGAGAGAGAAGAGAGGAGGCTCGGGTTAGAGCTAGGGTTAGCTAGGGAGGGACTCGGGTTAGGGTTTTGCTAGGGATGGGGTAGGGTAGATGGGGTAGGTTAGGGCTGGCAGGGCCAGGTGGGGCCAGCATGGTAGGGAGAGGGGGTGAGAGAGGTGTGGGTAGCTAGGGCAGGTTAGAGAGGGGGTGGCTCGGGTTAGGGTTTAGGAGAGAGGGGGCATGGTGATAGGGATAGGTGATTAGTGTTAGGATCTTAGATAGAGGATTTAGAGAGAGGGGGTTAGATGAGGGTGTTGGTTATGATCACACTTGATCATGCAAGGCATAACCAAGGAGATGAAGAAAGAGACCCAAGGCAAGGAAAAACAAAAAGGTGGAAAGGTTGAGAGAAAAGAGGGAGAGATCCAAAAGAGGTATACACCACTCAACAATTAAAATAAAAACAAAAGACTAGAATGTGGTGGTGCTTGCATGGCCCATGCAAAAATAATTAATGCCATGTTTATTCTTGTGAAAACAATAATATTAACATGGCATTATTCTTATGCATTTCCCAAAGTGGAATAAAGCCAAGCAAAAGAATTTGTATAAATGGATCCATCCTATCTCCCATGAGCTAGATTAAATACCAAAATAAAAACAAAGGCAAGCTCATGGATAATGGAATGGTGGAATCAAGCTTAATTGAATATAATAGGCCATGCTAGTGTGTATATCCCACTAAAAGATTATTTGGCCACAATTATATTTAAACAAGCTCAGTTAGCCAAAACAACCATATGGAAGGTAAAAGGAAGATTCTACTCACATGACATTCAAAGGTGGTCATGAGGCTCCACATAATTAACATTGTGAAAACAACATACATCATATATGGAGCATGTAGACATAGAATGGATCCAAACCAACACATATGAGCTAGATTTAAATAGCAAAAGAAAAGCAATGGCTCATATATGACTAGGGTGGTGGAATTATAAGGTGGTGAAAGAAAGGTTGGTGGAGTGGAATAAAAGATATGCCCCCAACTCAACTTGGGCATGTAAACAATATATCAATAACCAAATACAATATCAAGAGGCAAATACAATTAATAATGCATATGAGAGAAGAACCAAAGAAAGAGGGTTTTATATGATGCTCAAATGCAAGGTGGCATGATGACATGAGCATGATATAATTATGATGCAACAATTATATATATGAAGTAGCCATTATATTACTAGACCAAGTAGCATTACAATTGTTAGACAATTGGGATGCTACACTATCTCTCCTACTTTTGGGATTCCATGATCTTACCAATGATGTCTTGTCTCTCCTTGATGTAATTTGGCGCAAATTATTTGCTGCTTCCAGGTTCATACTAACATATTGGTGATCTACACTTTCTTCCACACAGATTCTCATATGGTGCTGCCTTTGGACTACTCTGATAGCTATTGTTCTAAGAAAATTCTGCCAATAGTGGATGATCTTTAATGGAATTAATTGAAGTATTCCATAACCTGATTAGATATTCGCATTCAATTCTTTTTCTTGAATTAACAGCTTCGTTACTATATTAATTACAGTTTGGAAGTTCTCATTACCACAAGTTTTTAAGTTTCTATTCACACATTTTAATGGTCAACAGACTATCTTCCTATTCTTGTCATTATATAGTTGATACTGGTATTCCTTCCAAGATTGAATTTGAACTCAATTTGTTCATACCCCTTGGAATGTTTCATTCTCGACACTTGTTGAATTAGGGTTCTATATTACTTCTGAAGGATTACTTAAAAGTTGTTTCTTTTTAAATTGGATTGTTGAAATGTATCAGTCATTACCCTCAAGTTTGTAACTTCTTAAGATTTTTAAATAACTTTTCTTTATTACCTATAGTATTTTCTTCAACTATCATTCCTAATGTTTACTCTTCCCCACTAAGTTTTACTAATAGTTTTGAAACTCCATACATAGAAGCTATTGATTCTTGAACTAAAATGTTGGTTCCTATTCAGTTTATATTTTACTAGTTTAAGGTCCAATGAAAGATTATACGGTGCATCCACATAGTTGTGGATCTCCGAAGAAATTCTTTCAGCACTAAATGACATACTTACTATTGGGCATTCTTGTTGAAATACTGGATTTTGCAAAGCACCTTGCCAAGCGATTGTCTTCAGATCCATTAAACTTTCTTATGTCTTACTTAACTTAGGCCAAATCTAATGCTCTTTATGCAACTTTTAATAAGATTTGGTTAACTATTTCAACCAAATACCAGCTGCGAACAAAATACCAACTGTGGAATAGTTACTAGCTATGGATCAAATACCAATTGCGGATTATTCCTAGCTGCGAACCGTCCTAGGGTGTGTGTATTACCCTATGGTTCCTCACATACCTCTCACATCCTCTCAGAATTGTCATAGTTTGAATATAATTTTGGTTCCAAAGCTAACTGTTTGTACTTATTCATGATACTTCCATGAACTTGGTACAATTTCTCCATTACTTCTGAGCAGTATTACCCACTTCTATACCCAACTTCTTTCTTGAGTTTGGCTAGGAATAATTTGTGCTCTACCTCTTCTCCAAGTGGTGTTAACACTCCTTATATCTTGCTTCTTCCTTTCAGTAAGTCTTCTTTTGAAATCGTCGCTCCCTTACACGAATTCCCATTCCTATCAAGGTCTATATCATCAAGTAATAACTGGGTGTTACATCATGCATTTGCACACCTAATTAAACTTCATGTACAGATCTAGTCAATCAAGAAAATCCAATAAGATCCAAATGTCGGTAAACAACAAAACATATACCCTGTATTACACATAGGTTTTAACTAATTTACACATGTACTAGATGTTCCAACGGTTTGCTCCATACCTATTTACACAACTATCTTACAAGAACTTCTTGTTCTTGTGGATATATCCTCACTTATTTCAGCAAACTCTGCAACTACAATACGAATTACCCTCTATGTACATTATTCAAGCCCGCATCCCTTGGGATGTTGTTTCTCTCTCACTTTCATCTTCCTCTAGTGCTTCCTGGAGTTCCGTCCATGATGACGTGAAGTCCTACGACTGCCTTCTGGTGAATAGGAGCATCCGGGGGGTGCATAATCTTGATTAGAAGTACCGAGACTGAGATTAGTCATTGAAAAATGACTAGAGTTGGCGTAATCTTCCACCGAATAGTTCGGGCTTTCCGGCAACGCTTCCTCATAGTAAGTTGGTTCCTTAGCTTTTTCTTGGATCCAGTCATATATGTTGGTATAGTAGCTGTTGGAGTACTCTTCTAAGTTGATTGGATTCATATTACCCCCATATGGTCCATAAGGCTCTCTATGGTTATAATTGGCCTCTTCTTCAATACCTGTATCACAAGGTATAGGATTCCCTATGGTTTTACCTTGAGATTCTATTTCCCATCCATATTTGTTAGGCTCAGGTTTATTTGGAATTACTTTATTCCATTCCTGTTGTTCGGAATTATACTTGGTCCATAGGTCTTCAGGTGGCTTGAAGCCGTTCTGGTAATAGGCATAATTTTCTGAGTTTGGGTCATCGAACTCCGTTTCCTCAAACACCTCTCCTAAAGATATGTATTTGGGATGCCTAGCTTCTTTATCTAACTTCTTCCTACGAGCCATTGCTTTATCAGGATTAGTAAAATCCTCAATGACTGTATCCAACTCCTAAACTAAGACTTGGTGAGTATTATGATAAGTGTTTAGAAAAGACCAATAACGATCCATATACTCTATAGCTAGAGTAGGTTCAGCTTGGACTAAGGTAGAGTGATCTAACTCATGCTCTGAGTTTGAGGTTTCATGTGGTATAATGGTGTGAGTACTACCTTCTAGAGCTTGGAATTTATGTTCCCGGATCATGGTTATGGCTGCTGCTACGGCAATCTGATATGCAGATGCCATGCACCTTGCCTCTCCTGCTGGCATTTCTCCCTTCAGTCCTAACTTCTTGGGTAACATGATCATGACATGGTATTTAGCTAATACCTGCCCGTCATAGTAAGTGTAAATCTTGACCAAAAGTCTTGATTCACATTCCAAACTCCATAGAAGTTGTCGAAGATTGTCTGTCCAATCCCCCCCCCCTCGTAGTAATCCAACGTCCTGTTCATCACTTGAACATTCCGGGGTGGATATCGAGGTGCCATGTGGAACTGTGGATAAGAAATTATCATCAGTCACATAGAGTTAAAACTCTTGGGTAATGATTGGAATTGCAATCACATAAAAGAGTTATCGCACTAGTAACATAACAGGATTATTCTCAAGTGAATATCCCTCATATCACTAGAGAACTCTTCATTATTGCTAGGATGTGTCCTACAGGTTCTACCCATTTACTAGGTTTCCAACCTAAGGTCAAAGCATATGCTCTGATACCAACTGCGGTGACCCAGCATACCACTGCATGATGTAGTATACTATAGTCGTTGACATAACACCGATGAAACACCGTTCACTAGTATTACATCCCTCAGAATGGCACAACAGAAACACAGCGGGTCCAAAACATGGCTAAAGGTTACAACTCCACTCTTTACACAAGATCCAGAGAACACTTCTAGGTTAAAGAGAGAGAAAGAAACTTCTTATAAAGAAGAATCAGAAATAAACAACTCCAAAACTATAATACTATTAAGATTAATATCTTAACTAATGGTCTAGCATTGCTGCTATTGCAATACACTACATAAATAGGTTCTATGGCTAGAGATTCTATGCTTAACTAATCAGCAACTTCGTCTTCACTTGAGCTGATGTATATGTTGACTTTCTTGACTTCATTGAAGAGCTTTAGCTGGTCTTGATAAGTCCTGGAGCATATCTTGATGTAGACATCGCTTTTATGGCTTCAGAATCTAGCAAGGGTTAAGAAGATACTTTGAGTACGAGCGTACTCAGCAAATTCACTAGAAAAGGAGTGTTTGATGCACTATATCTGCAGCCATAGACTGTAGGTCGTAGGCAATGCAAGTTTTCATAAAAATTTCTTGAAAGGTTGCTTTTATTCTGAAAATCTATGTCCGTCAGCCTTCACGGGTTTACCAGAACCTTCATGGGGTTCCTTTCCAGCCGCGTTCGCAGCTCCTTCCCGGAACAGGGAGTAACAAGTTACAGTTCTTTCACTCTGCAGAGGTGCGTCACTTTACCCATGAGAGATCAACTCTTTGTTGCACAACCGGGCAGCTTATTCCCGTCCACAATTCCATGATGTGGGGCCCAGAAGATGATCCAAGCCAATCACTGCCCCATTCGCGACCCCGCATGCCTCCTTGGTGTACACCATGCCCACATAAAGAATTACGGCAATGGTTTGTACAAACCGTTAGATGTCAGAACTGTCATGGGACGTTGAGGGTTCCCACCCATATGCTGCATATCCTCTACGAATTACCAATTAAAATGCACGCTACGAGGATAACAGCCACGACCTGCACATCCGGCTTCATGCGAGAGGAAGAAGATACAGCTGACTTCTCCGTCCCATTCCAAATCTCATGGTTAACGCGTAATATACGGCGAAAGAATCACTGGCGACATTGGTTGTTAAGTCCTAGGTGATAAGTTCTGAACAGTGGTATCCCAACTGTCAGATTTAATAGATTAACTGATCACCTTGGATCAATAATCAATAGTCCTCATTATTATTGGAAAATAGTGTTTTCTGACCTTTTTCAAATGCAGGTGAAGACAACACTATATTTGTAAAATACTTTATAGAAAATAAAAAGAGGACATGAGCAAGTGTGAACTTGCCTTTTGTGATTGCAAGATTATGCACTCACGGTCTTCGAGTCAATGTATAAGATCCAAAATCTGAAATCAGCATCATTGGTCCGGTAAGGACTAATGTTTAAAGAAGCAATATGCTTTTATGCATAAGTAATGTGATGCATGTTCTAAGCGCAAATCCCGGAAATAATGTTGTTCTAGGGTTTGGATTCCGAAAGTGGTTACTTTGGAATGTGTGGTCCTTTTAAATAAGTTTTATAGTTGTACTTTCATTAAAGTTTAGGAGTGGTTGTAGACAACATATTTGTAGGAGTAAAATATACATTCTTATGACATACTAGTTAGGATTACTTATGCAAGGTTTTTTTAAGTGGCAAAAAGGATAACCTTCGAAGAAAAGGTTTATCTTGTAAGGTCTAAATAAACCTTGTGGTTAGTTAGTGATGGTTGATGTTATTTGTTTTAATCAAATGGTTTGAGCTTGAGCTGCTTTATAGATTAACTACTTCAGACCAAAGTTAACTATAAAACATGTAGTAATGTGTATGGTATTATATTTAGACTCTTGGAGACTAAAGTTAACTTTAAAATATAAATAGTTTTGAAAATATGATACATACACATTGGTATCTTGTATATCTGAAATGTGTTCTTTAAGTTACTTAAGAATGTTTGTTCTGTTACTTGAGATAATGGTTTCTTAATTCTATGATAGAGTAGTATCATTTACCTTTTATAGATAAGTGAGTAGAGTTTATAATTCCAGATATAATTTCATTTAACTACCCTTAAAATTTCTATAGTATTGTGGTAATTGTTGAAATTTGATAATTTAAAGTAAATGGAAAGGATCTAATTTATTCACAAGATATTCTTTAAGGTTTTTATCATGAATTGGAATCCTTTGAGATTATAATCTTCACTTAGAGTTGAAGATAGTTTAATATAAAGATGTTTATAATGTTTTTAAACCATTAGAATTTCATTTCATTAAGATTTAAGATTTGTATTATATATTAAACTTATTTTACTTATTTTAAGGATATTAATAAATGTAGATTATCCTTTTATGAATTATTAATGAAATAAATAAGTTTATATTTGAGTTGTTAAAATATTAAAAAATTTATTTAACTCAAAAGTAAAATATTAGATTTTTAATATGTAAATGTTATTTTTGTGATCATTTTGGTATATTACATGTATTTTTGTGATTTATAAATAATAAGATATGGTTTTTATAATGCTTATTACTTTATAATTATTTAATAATTAATTAATATTTAATTAAGTGAAATAATAATACATGATTATTATTATTATTATTTAAATTTAGAATTCTTATTTTCCAAGTTTTTTGGTGTTTTACTTATAGTATAAACATTTATCCTTATAGGAATATGAATTATTAAAGTTTTATTGCTAAAGATTTATTTAGTATTTTTTTTAAAGTACTATAATATTAATAAATAATGAAAGTGATTTTTATTTATTTTTATCACCTTTCAATAACTTTGTAAAATTCCATAAGGAATATGTAAATTACAAAATTCCTATAAAATTCTATATGTCCAAAATTTGATATTTTATTTTATTTAGACAGAGTGGATTATTGTGAATCCAAAACTATTTTATTTATAATTTTTGGAATTTTATTTTATTTTCTATAATTTTATTGAGGTTAGGGGCATTTTGGTCTTTTCTAATGGATCAAAAGATTTATTAAATAACTTGGGCTGTCCCCTTGGGCGTATTGGGCCAGGGTGGCCCAATAGGGCAGGGTCAAATGACTACCCCGAAGGGTTTTGGCCCACCCAGCCCACTCTGTCTCCCTCGACCTTATCCCCTCCTCCCCTGCCTCGACCCCGTGGTCGGCGATACCGCCACCGTCGATTCCTGCCGCTGTCGGTCGTTCTGACCACCGCCGTGGTGCGAGTTGGGGTTGTCGATGACGCTCGTTCGTGCTATCCACTTGGATTTGACTCCAGGGCTTCCCCGTGGTCAGTTCCACCCCATTCCCGAACCCTAGGGTTCGGAAAGGTGTTATCCCCGCCGCTGCGATCCCGCCCATGGTGTGCTGGTCTTGCCGCTGTCAGCCGCCATGGCAGTGTGCAGTTGCACTGGTGCTCCTGTCGCCGCGATTCGTCGGCCCCTCTGCTTCCTCTTCGATTCATCGGCGAGGACCTCGGGTAAGTTGTCTCTATGGTGCTTGTCCATGCTACTGCCATTATTCTTTCTGTGTATCTAGTGCCTTTCATGCCGAGTGGCTATGTGTTGGTTGAGTTCATCTCTGGATTAGGGTTCTTGCCCTGATTAGGGTTCATAACCCCCTGTTGATCATATCTATGATGCTTTAGATCTAGTATTGTTCATATCTGATCATGGGAAATGATTGTCTGATGTGGTTAACGATTGATAGTGGCTTTGATGATACTAGTTGCCTGTCAGATTAATTCTGGTGGTAATCCACCATGATTCATGCTAGTGTTCCAATGAAATCCTTGATTGGATTATGTTGTTGGTCTGAGAAGTTTGCTCTACTGTCAGAATACTTATGCTGAAAGTAGCTTCCCTCAGTAGTTGCTTACTGCATTTATAATATTGGCTTGTATGAGATTATACTTACTGAATCAAATCATTACCTGTAATGATTTCTGTGGATGTACATATTTATTTAAGGTTGATTCCTGGCACTTGGCTTCAGGAAAATGATATTCATTGATTTTTCCCCTTTTATCTGTGAAAGCTAAGTAAAGATTGGTTTTAGCTCATTAAAAATCTTGTCCTTGTGATACCATTGTATTCTGGCACACAAGTGATTTGGTTTTTATTTCTGGGCTTAGCTTGACTATGCTTGTGATTAAAACTGATAAGATGATATGGAAGCTTTTATTAACTTTCCTGCCTATGATGTTGGTCTGAGGCTCTAGGATGTGATTCCTAGTTAGTTGGACAATAATTTGTTTGAAACTTATAGATTTAGAGGTGCTACTCTCTCTGAGAGATGTGCCCTGTTCTGATAAGATCAAATGAAAATGATCTAAGTTGCAAAAATAACACTGAACCCAGTGATGCTGGTCTGAGGGTTTAGTGTTTGTGGTTGAGCTAGATTTCTTATCCTTATACTTGAAATCTCTAGGATAGATGCACTCCTCTTGAGTGTTTATTGAGAGATTATCTCATAGAACAACACATGTTTTTATTTAGATAATATGATGAAATCATGTGATGGTTTTATGAGGCTCACCACAGATTCTGATGTGGATGTGGTACATTGATGATGATCTTGATCTTGATCTGGGTCTTGATCTGCTTTTGCTGGGCTCCTGAACTTGCTCTTGAGCTTGCCTGCTCCTCCTAGCTCCTAGGCTTGACCTTGTTGTCCACCAGATCCATTCCCCTCCTTATGTCACCATTCTGGTGATGTTTGGGTTGATCTGGGTGGTTGGGTTTGGCTGTTGTCTACACTTGTTGTTCTTGTGTGATGTATAGTGGAGTGATGCACTAGTGCTTTCCCCACGGCTGTGTTGTGGTTTTGTGATATTTGGCTATGCTTGTGGAATCGACAGCACACCCTTTGCATGCTTGTGTGTGTGCAGCTTGTGTGCTTGCTATGCACATGTGGATAAGTTCAGAAAGTTTGAACTTACTATTACCAAACTACTTTTACCTGTCTGGTGAATTGGTCCATTTCGGCTGTCATTTGAATTCTGGCTTTGAATTTATGAAAGATGAAATCTTTCATATTGGTGAAACTTGCCTCTTTTTGATATTTCTCAATGATGAGTTTGTCATGTGCACTTCACTGACATATCTGAGAGAAATATACTAACACTATTCTTATTTTGTTTTCTATTTAATCTTTGTTTTGCAGGTACAAAGATAAGGATGAAGATTTTAGATATAGGATAGTTAGTAGATAAACAATTGTAATTTTCTTATTCTTTTGTAATTCTTATTTTATAATTCTTGTAATCTTTATTCGGTTCATTTGTAATAAAGATTATATATTTATTAATAAATAATATTCTTATTCTTTACTCTGGTGTAAATTGTGAAATTTGGAATAATCTGAATAAGTTCATTCTTTGTAACTTGTTTATGTATATGAAATGAATTTCATATAAAATATTGTTTTTAGATAAGATTTAAGTTATAATACTTTCCTTTTAATTAATTTAAGATTCAAATCTTATATCAAAATCTTTTAAATTATAAAACACTTAAGTTTTAGAATCCAAACTCATTTCAAAACACATGATTCCTTTAAGATCATATCAAAGTTTATAGCAATCCTGCTTTAAGACTAAACCTACTCTCAAAGTAAGAAAGAAACATTGATCACTCAAAGTTTTTATTTGGCGAAAATTTTACCCACATTTTCACAAACGAATGCATGCAACAATTCATATTTCTAAATCTACCCTTCGACAGATCCTATATACTGGGATGTTACAGTGTTCCCGTCCCCCTTGGCCGGCCTTGGTGGCGAGGGAGGTCAGAGCAATGCGGCACAATCCCCTTCTTCTATCTGGTGGTGGTTGCTCTCTCCTTTGGGGGGGTTTTTGTCGGGTTCGTTGCTACTGCATTTTCTACGGTTTCTTGTCCTCATCTCAGACAGGACCTCTGAGGAGGGAACTTAGTTTCTTTGCGCAACGTCGACGAATCCTGGATGCTCGTTGTTGTTGTTCTTTGGCGTGTCTTCTCTTCCTGGGCGCAGTGGTTGTGACTGAAAGGGGAGGCTCTCTGAGTTGCAGCGACGATGATCATCTATGGAGTAGTGAAGCCAACATTTTCTACAGTTCCAAATCAGAGGCAGTTGGCCAGCGGATTATCCTAGCCAAATTGAGGCCTTCAAGCTTGTTGACGAATTCCGGCGATCCTTCAACCAACATAGCGAGGACTAATAGTTGCGGAGATGAGTTGGAAGGAGCATCTCCACTCGCGTTCCCAGCACGCCGATCCCAGGACAAAATTAGGTCCGGACGCCGAAATTCGGCCTAGTCGCGTTTTTAGGAATCTATTTTCGTCCGGATTTGGGCCAACTTTTGGTCCAGACTTCCCAGGCCATTCCCAGGATCCCGGGAACTCCCTGGGAACGCCGGACGAAGCAAATTTGGCGAAAAAAAGGAAGCGGCATCAGTCGTTGTCATCCTCGGAACCCCGCGAAGACCGCCGAACATTAACTGCCCGTCGCGTCGGCCACGCGTCACCGCAATGCCGCGCCACAGCCGCCCCCTCGGCTCCCGCGATGGACCGACGGGCAATAACTTCCCGCCGTCTACTTTTCCCGCTCTCGCCGCTACACCCCTCCCGCCCTCGCCACCCGTCTCGGCCTATAAAAGCCGTACCCCTCGCCGGAACTCTCCACACTCTCTCACAGCTCCACCCAACTCCGGCGACCTCCATACTCCGGCGAACTCCAAGCTCCCCCTCCCCACACTTCCCCATGGGCGAAAGGTTCCCCTGCGACCCAGCGGCGGCGAACGGCTTCGGCCACCGCACCCTCCAGCCGTGGGAGGCCTACATGTTGTACGATGCGGGCTACATGGCACCGCCGGACATCCACCTCCCAGTCGGCTAGAAGCTCAGCGTCGGCGGGATCCCGATTCTGCCGCCGCCGAAGCCCGAGGAGCTCGATGACGAGATCTAGGCGGCCATCGCCGCCATGGACGACCCGGACCTCGTCGAGGATCCGGGCAAACGGGTCTTCTAGGAGCAGCACCTCGCCCACCGGCGGCAACAGGAGCTCGCCCTCCACGAGGGCCGCCGGGCTCGCCGCCGAAGAGGAACAACGAGGCGCCGCGCCGCCGCTGATGGAGCGCTCCCGGGCGCACCCTCGCCGCCGTGCTGGAGCACATCCACGCCGGCAACGAGCCCCGCCTCGGCTTCCCCCGCAAACCCACGCCATCGTCAAGGGTGAGGCACCATCCTGCGGCTAACTGGCTGCTAAGGAGGATGGCCAGCCTCTCCTCTTCCTCTTCCACGGCCTCGGCGTCCCGCTCCTCCGGGTCCGCGCCGGCAACTTCGCCGCCGCTCCGGCCGGTTAGCGGGAGCCAAAGACGCCGGTCCGGTCGCCGCCGAGGACCAGGTCGTGCGGCATCGTCATCAACAAGCCACGCGCTCCATCGCCGCCCATCGGCCATCTCCGCCTTCGCCAGCCAAAGCCGGAGTCACGGGAATGGGCGGTGCCCGTCGACGAGGAGGCCTTCGCCGTCAAGATGGCAATGGAGCAGTCCCTCCGGGAGCCGACGTCGCAGCCGCCGGTGGAGCCGTCCTCGCCGGACATCCTCGCTTGGTCCAAGGCGGACTGGGAGGAGACGCAACGCGTCCATCGCTTGCAGGAGCAGGCCAAACGCCAGGACTGGTCTGGCTGTGTGCTCGCCTACCAGGGCGCGCCGCTCATCGGCCTCGACGATGAGGCCTGCCCCTCCTACCAGCCCTAGAGGTGCGGCGACGACGTCCAGAGAGCTCCCGCCCGCCGGCGCCGCCGAGCGACGGCAAGGCCAATCCCGGCTACACATCCTTCTATAGCAACCTCGCGTGTAGAAGCAGCAATGGCATCGAAGGCAACGGTGACTTTTTTTATGTCTCCTCAAGTCCTATTTGACATCAGAGTTATAAGCAGATCTTGTCTGTTATTGTCTTCGGTCCTTCAATACTCTTCCCAGATTGATACATAAGACGTGTTTTGAGATTAAAGAATTTTTCAGTTTTGGTAAGAGGTTCAAGTCTTCATAGGCACGATGCTGCCATAGCTGTCTGAACATTTGGGGTCCTTTGTTTTTGAAAGTAACTGGTTCAAGAACGCCAAAGATTGAACTTTTCCAAGAAAAATAGATGTCAAAAGCATGACCCCAAAGTGTTGACTATCAGAAGCTTGTTCTAGAAGGAGAAAACACTTGTATTCAGGATGTTCCAGCGTTCATCAATGCTGAGGATATATGCATGTTCTTTTGCCACATTTTATGTACAAAGATTGTCCGAGTCAACCAATTTGATTTCATAAAACCTCAGTTGAGCGCATAATGGACTCGTTCTAACGTTCTCATGACCTGGAAAATTGAAATAGTCCTGAGAGGTCCCTTTCCTGAAGGAGCAGCATCAAGAACAGTTTGCTGTTGTTCACTGGTGAGCTCCAGGAATTGCACGAGCATGTCGCCATCCAGAATTGAAGGTACTCCCGACTGTCACATCAACAGCGAAGGTTACTAGAACTTCCAGAACAACCTTATCACATAAAGCTAGCGATATTCTGATACAACTGTTCAAAGAGTGATAATAATTATCTTACCGGGATACCACGTCGGCGAAACTCTGCATGATCATTTCCCAAGATTGGAGCAGTCAACGGGTGAACTGAAAGTCTTTCTTGGACATCCTGCAACAGATGATGCTCCTCACTGCATTACCAATTCACACGCTTTCAGGAGCCGGATCAGAACTCTAAACAGATGTGTATGAAATAATTGCAGGGCCCTCTTTAAAAAAGTTAGATACATAGCTCTTTGTTAGATAGATGACCAAGAAAACTCTAGTCTAGCATAGAGTAGTAAGGGAATCAACTGACCAAACACTGATTGACAACCATATTACGTAGTGATGCAAGTCGGCTACCTTTAGGATGCCCTTTACCCTGTTTAGTTCAAAAGAATGAACTAACTTTTCCAAAATGATGATGTCATCAGAAAAGTTGGTTCATTTTGTTGAACTAAAGAGGGTAGAGGGTACCCTAATGATGACCCACTTGCATCTCTAATATTACGGTATTTCTCTTAATGAACTTTAGATTTTCTATTCTTGTTACGTACATTGAAAGTCATGCCCAGAAGAAAACTCTATGACATGAATCTCAGAACATACCTTGTGAGTGGAATCATAACAAAAACACTCCCCAGCAAAGTACTTGCCACAACACAATTATAAGCCGATTCCAACACCGGGTCTATCTCATCATCAATTGGAAGCCGATACTTAAATGCAGCCTACAATAAATAACAAGAACGAGTTATAAGATTCCATTTGTTCTACATAGGAGCAGCAAACAGCTGCTGGTGATATATTCCCGAGAGACTGAACAGAAACAGGATAAGCCAAAATTAAGAGGGAATTCAGACAATTAATGGGTGGGATCCTTAAGATCCTGTTGGGTAAGGGGGGTTTGGATCGAAATTCTTAGGATTAGATACCAAAACTCCTAAACACATCCATCCCATCCCAATACTCCCTTGTATCCTCCCTTGTGATAAAATTGAACTGATGATTAGCCCTAAGGCCATAAGTAACAAAAACTTACCTTCCGGATGCTCATAGCAATTTCACCCATAAAGAATGAGCAATGTACATCTAAGTTCTTTTCTGGACTTTCAGAAACTGCAAAATATATTGAAAAGATGTAAAAAGAAGATCCTCCAGCAACATAAGATTGCAATAACTTAGGGACCAAGTTTGAACTCAGGAGCATGGATCCAAAACCAAAGATGAGAAAACAAGCATCACAAAATTAGGAACCCTTCACAAATTTCTTAACGCTTATACTGAAGAACAATATACAGCACCATGCCCTTCACAAAATTTATATCGACAAATTTTCTGTGTGTTAAGATATCCATTTATATGTTTATTAGAACATACTCCCTCTGTCCCATAATACCAAGAATGTGAACAACTTTGGCCATGAATAAGTAGCACAAGAGTATATGTGAAATACTACTATGGAGAAGAAAGAGGACTCGTCTATATATGAATCGCCTATAGTCTACCTTCAAGTCTTGGGCAGGATAATACAGATATGCTGCCACGTCGATCTGATACCACAGCAGTTTCACAGTTTAAAAGAGCAACATCACCCACCAATCGTTGAGCAGGATCAGCGTAAATAAGTTCCAGCTTCCTAAGGTTCTGATATTAATAAAAAAAAGTGAAGCAGGATCAGAGGAAATAATAAGAGCATTACTCCATAAAAAACATCACTCGTGAAGACGTAATCTTTTAAACCCAATGTTACCTCATTATAAGAATAGAAGAGAACACCATCACGACAATCACCCACCGCAATCCGTGATGCATACGTCTTCAAACAAGTAATTGTAAATCGTGTTCTACTCACGGCGTACTTTTTCATACGATGAGGATTTTCATTCATAAAACCAAATACACAAAGCTGTGAAGATAGAGAAAAAAATATGGAACAAGAGTTAGAGCATGATTCTGCACAATTGATGGTAGGCAAATTAAACCAAGTCTTGGAAATTTAGCTTACTAACATGAAAAACAACTGGAGAAATCACGAGTATTACGGACATTAATTCTCTGGACCAACTCCACTTTTTCACAAAGATCCCCAATACTATGAATGATGAGGCTAATCCTGTGCATGATTTGGTTTGAAACCACCTAAACCGTGAACCCCGCACCGCACCGTATCGACGGTTTCTCCTGGTTTTCCCGGTTTTGTAGATTCAACCCGCAAATCGTATCGTGGTTAACTGGGTTGAGACGGCTCGAACCTGGGCAAACCGTTTGAAAGTACTCGTCTGCAGCGGCAGCAAGGTAGCAATGGAGGCGGAAGGTGGAGATACGCGTTCGTCCAGGTAAAGAGGAATATGCTTAGAAACAACACATCATGCTGCTGATGGGGGCTGGGAGCCTGGGACGACTTCAGCGGCCTCGACCGGGTAGATATGAGGTGGGAGGCAGAGCTCCAGGTCGTGGAGCGGCAGGCGGAGGCAGACCAGGAGCTCGAAGCGGCGGAGCCCTTTGGTTCTCAAACGGAGTTGAAGGTTTGGGTGCTCCGCATACTCAGGCGGCGGCGGATCAGCAACCACAGACGCGGGGCAGCAAACCGACGGTCAGAGGATGGGGCGTTCCCGCTCAGGCCAGCAACCCATGTCCTTTTCAGTCCGTTTGATGTTCCTGTTTTACCGGCACATCCTTCTACGGTGCCAAACTGTCAAAACCGTGGAACCTCCCCGACCCAACCCATGAATATGCCTCCCTCCAGCCCGTCGAAACCAACCCAACCCGTTCCAAACTGCAGTTTTGGCGGTGTCGATAAACCAGCTAGACCCGTAGATGCACAGGCTTAGATGAGGCTACTCTGCCTCCGCACACGACATAGGTAGTTTGCCAAATTGTTGAAGACAGGGAGGGCAAGAGAAGCCAAGGAGTTAATTAGCAGAATAAATTGTGCCAGCTATGTCATTTGAGGTTTATGGGTTCTAAACAAGTAATTGCTTTTCTATGGCGGTCACAGAGTAAGCTCTAAGCTCCTTTGAATGTTATTTCTCTAGTCCTGCTTCGTTGCTCTGTCATCGAGCTAAGATCCAAGTGAATCATGACAAAGTATAGAGTTAAGGAAATAACTGATACCATACCGTATTACCAGCTGCTGCCAACACATATCGATCTAGATATGGATATACAGCAAGAACTGCACCAGCGAAGGTAACATGAGTCAGTGATCTCAGATGTCCTGCCATTTGTTCAAGTTGAATCTGGTTGTAGCAAACATCATCTGGACTGCTGCACATGCTGTTGCTAGAGAATTCTTCAGTTGCATATCCAACAATTTCAGGGAATGAGCCCGTGTGAGAAGAGGAGCTCAAATTAGAAGTTGGAATAAATGAACTGCTCTCACGAGGACTTCCAAGAGTATCCAAGCTTAGAACAATTAGGCGTCCCTTGATACTGCTTCATAAAAAAAAACAGCTTAAAACAATTAAAAGTACAAGTCATGGAAATGGAAAAGGTAGATTAAGTGCAACAACAACCAAGCCTTTTGTCCCAATCAAGTTGGGGTAGGCTAGATATGAAACCCAAACGGAAACTAGAGTAAAGTGCAAGTCAAGCGGAAAACAGTGAAAAGTGCAAGTAAAAGAACTAGTGAAAAAAAAAGCAAGTAAAAAGAACAAAAGAAGTAAATCAAGGTTCGGGCACATGGATTGCTGATTTCCATGCAGCCCTATCAAAAACCAAATCTCTAGGCAGTGGATACAATTTAGAACAAAAAATCAGCATAGAAATAACAAAATATTAAGCTACAATCAACTCGGGCAAGTAATTCGGAAAAGACATCCACGTGAAAACATGGCAGGCAATGAACAGGCAAGAATCAACCTGAAATTACTGGCAACAAAATGTAAATTATGAAAAAGGCTACATGTTTGTGTTTCTATTTAAGAAATACTAGGCTTAAATACAAGATGAGCTAAATTTAACAAATTAAGAGTGACCAGGTTTCGGTAGGGAGCAAGGCACGTAACGTCGATTACTGGGCACATAACAGAAGCCTGGCACGTAACATTTGTGGACTTCCAAATTTTGTTAAAATGCGCAAAAACAAAATCGCAGCATGGGCACACCCACTCGTGCTCACTTCCGTATTGTTGTAGAACTAGAATCACAATCTTGTACAGAACTATATTTACAGGTGGTTGCCACCAGAGGCAGGATGCCGGTTAACTATTTTTTGGACTGTCCTTAGTACTTATCCATGGTTGTGCACTTGATCCAGAACAGGCACAATCCGTAATATCGGTACTGCATGTCCTAGTCACCACCTAGTACATGTGTCTGTTCCCTGGCAGCTACTCCACCTTATCTAGAGAAAGTTTTCATGTGTAGCTTCATGAAGCACCATACTTGCCTGATATTTTTAGATATTTCTTTTGCAGTTCAACCATTGCAGTTACATCTTTTTAGTAGAACATAAGAAACTAAGAATGCATAGCAAGAGTTCAATGTTCAAAACATGGTAAACGAAAAACTATTGTAGATATTAGCGAAAATGTAAGTTGCACAGCTTATATGTGCAAAGTTATTCAAATTTACAATCTGTTAACGGTTGTGTGATCATCCAGTGCTAAATTAAAATCATAATATTTGAGCTAGAGTAGTACAGTCTGATGTTCATGAATGATAATAAAGATCATACAAAATGACGTGAGTTTACCAATTCATACCCATCCGAGAAAAAAAGAAAAACATACATTTACAATCTGTTAACGGTTGTGTGATCATCCAGTGCTAAATTAAAATCATAATATTTGAGCTAGAGTAGTACAGTCTGATGTTCATGAATGATAATAAAGATCATACAAAATGACGTGAGTTTACCAATTCATACCCATCCGAGAAAAAAAGAAAAACATACAGGACTGCCAGTGAGCAAACAGACATGCCAGAGGTAAACAGAAAGATAATAACTAACACTGCAATTGCAACTTGAATAAGGAAAATTGCTAGGGGATATTTGACAGGACAACATTGCCTTGTTAGCAAGAATAGATAAGATGTAAACCTTTCTGCTTCGCCGTTTGGCATCATTGGACGGTCAGTAGATTTACTTGTCCCAACAATTAACACTTGCTCACTTCCTATTTTCGCAATCTGGATGCATTTTGCAGTTTCACCAGGTTCACACTTGAATCTGGAAAGCAAGATCCCATTATCTGGATCTATTTGGACAATATCTGAAGAACACGACGCACCAGTTAAACCAGTTCTCATAACCAACAGTGTTCTACTATCGCTGTGGTATAGCACTTTCCTTGGAGTCCCTCCAACTGAAAACTTTTGCGCATTTAATCTTTTGCCATGAACCATTTCAACCTGACAAAAAAAAATGCTTCAGACTGACAAAAATGTAATGCACACAGCAGCATAGGGCTGGAATTATAACTCGAAACTCGCGAGCTAAATGAGTAGCTCGTGACTCGGCTCGACTAGGCTCGAACTCAGAGTCTAATGAGTGGAGCCGAGTTTTAGATTTGAGCTCGTTTATTCACCCGAGCTAAACGAGCTACTCGTTTACTCGTTAAACTTGTCTCGTTCAAATACAGAGTTTGAAATTTTACTGCTGGTGTTTCTTGCACCCGTAATGTTGTAGAGCTACTATATTTTTCATTGGTCTTGCCTTTGTGGAATTATGGAAGTACTATTGTTGTTATAGTTCTGAATTAGTAGGAGAATTACTAGTTTTTTATATGTGCTTTCTGTTCACAATTTATACTAGCTACTCGCGAGTTTACTGAGTCGAGTCGGGTTTCAAATCTGAGCTTGTTCTGCTAACAAGCCGAGCCAAGCTAGCTCGTGGGTTGAACAAGTTCAATCGAGTCGAGACGAGCTGGTGTTCTGTGCGCAAACATATGCCCAAAGACAAAGTTCCATGTTTTTATCTGCCAGTAATTGCTCCATAACATATGGGAGACCTAACTGAGGGCCTAGGAAAGAAAGCATACTAGATATATTACATTGTAACCTAATACAGCAGGGTTCCGACAGGAGGTCTGACTAGTTCTGTGCGCAAAACTAAGAGGTCTGACTTGGCCAACATTTCGTGTTTCAAAGTTTTAATAAATCAACTAATACACCAAAAAAAAGCACATGTGGTATGAAAAAAGTGATGACTACTGACAACGGCTACCAACCCAGTTTCCCTCCAGGTCTCCAACTAATAACTAACAAAACACATGCATATATTGGAAGAATAGAGTGGACCTTATTTCCAAAGGTTGGTATGGTGCAACGTTCACACTGGGTGCAAACTTGAAAAGAAAAACCGAACCATGATCTGCCCCGGATAGTGACTAGAGGGCACCGTGTTTGCTGGCAAACGTTCAGTATCCCAGAAACGGCATTAAGCTAGATATTTTGTTATTTATGCAGACTAAACAATCATCAAAACCAAAGGAGATACTAACTTAAGTTTTTTTGTAATAGCTCAGGATTACTGATTTAAGCAAGTGCAGAATCTGCATATAAGCCTGTTGGCCAGCAAACCTTAAATGGTCAAAGGACCTATTTTGTTGTCTGATTAGCCATGGAATTTAGCCACTGGAGTTGTTTGGGACATGAGCAAGCCACTCATTCTTCAGTACTAGGAAAAGATCTCATGGAGGAAGATATGAAATGAGCGTAAGAGAAGGAAAAAGTAAAACATTTCCTCCATCTTGGCTTCATACCAACTACAGCCCCTACCACTTCTGTTTATATCTATACCTAATAATAAGGGAAGGAGTGTTTCTCCCCGTTCCTACACTTTTTGGGACGATTCTGCCCTCCCACAAAATCACATAATACGGACCACTGCCATCCGACTGTTCGTTCAGATGCAGCCCTGGAGGTCGACGGGGAGGTGGGACAGGCCATTGTGGTGCGCTGGGATCCATGCGGAAGGGTGGAGATTGGGTGCGAAGCTGTGGAGCAGGAGTGACGGGGAGGCGGGACTGGCCCTGGGTGTATGCTAGGATCTATGCGGGATGGTAGAGACGGGGTCGTGGCCGCCTGGCCATGGGCGTCGGGCTTGGCGAGCACGCCTAAGTTCAGGCCTTCCTCCTTCCCGTCTCCGGTGGTGGACATAGTGGCCGGCGGTGAGAGAGTAGGATGGTCTCGATATGTACAGCTAGGTTTAGTATTTCATTTTACCCAATAAGATGGATTCGAGATCTACAGTTCTTATCCCCATTCTAATCCTCTCTATGGTGGCTGATATTGGAGCGTCCCCTCGGACAACGCACGAGAGATGCGTCGCTTTCGTGGTCTGGTGGGCGTCAGGGTATGCCAGCTACTCTCCTGGTGTGCGTTCGGGCTACCGGCATATGGTCAGGCCTTGACCCGGATCCGTCATGTCTGGGCTGCGACGGCACCTCCATTACACGCTGCCCGGGGATGTCGCCATCTACACCAACAAGCAGGCTCGCATCTTGGACGGCTACCTGTCGTACACTCGTACTGGGAATTTGTTGACCCCACTGAGAGCGCCAATCGTGAGACCGATTTTCCGGCTGAGCGCAGCTGTCTCCATGGACTACCAAGTTGTTGGATTCGTTGATGAAGTACAGATTGTTTGGTCACTGCCAAATTTGCACTCAAATACTGAATTTGAGGAGTAATGGATACCAAAAATTCATTACCTACTGACCCTACTCAAGGAAAAGGATCTGAGAAAAGGTTGCCGACGCCGGACTCCGCTGTGCACCTTGCAAGGCTCGGCAGGAACATGTTGTTTGCAAGGAAAAATACAGAATCCCTAGGGGTCGATGTGATGCTAGCCTGCGAGGTGCTATGTACACTAGCCTCTTCAGTTAATTAAAATAGGAGTTGCAAACCTTAAATAATTTAAACAAATTAATTAGAAATATACGAGTTATTTGTGTCCCTTGTTCTTTGTATTAACAATCTTGGTCACTGAGGATATGCACTATGAGCGGTAACCCAATCATCCTCTAAGAAGAAAATATGTGCACACATATTTTTCATTGTAGGTCCAACCAAGTTCTAGTGACTTACCAAATGCAAACAGTTCTCTGCAACGAACAGCAGACCGCTGGGGCAATCCACGGAAGATACGGGAGTCACATGGGACGCAGGCAAAAATGAGATGGATGAATATGCCAAGCTGTGTCTACTAGCCTGCAGTAACCAAGACCTATCACTGAGAACAATAATGTCAGCATTAGCTGAATCACGCAATGCTACCAAGCCTACGGGGGTAATTCCAATATGGCGTATGGCAACCAACTGAAGGAATGTACTGACACAAGGTGTAAAAGACTCCTTGTAGAAGGAACCAGGGAAATAATGGTCCTTGCTTGTGTCTGACTCAAACCTGAGTAGCATGCCATTTCTTAGACCTGCAAGAATGTAGAACCTCTCAGATGCTACAAACCGAACATTTTCAGGTATACAGCCACTGATAGGAGCACCAAACGCGTTGTTCACTAATATAGACCCAGTAGAGAGTAGCCTAAATGCTTCTTCAGGTTCCAATGAGATGACTTCCACAGAAGGTTTATGAGTTCCAATGACAGCAAACATGCGAACATCAACTTTAGCAGCAAGATTATTCCCTTTTCTCTTCCTAACATCGCCACCACCCACCGCAGAAGATACAGTTCTAAGTCTCGAGTCCTCTTCCGGAATGGATATGCAAGATACTTCATATTGCAATTGGACATGCTGTGTTTCATATAACTCATACTGAAATGAAGATAATGATCTGACCCTGAGAATATATAGGCAACAAGGATTTGATGTAGCAACAGCAACAATATTATGTCCAACAGCACCAACACTGATAGTGACATCAGGATACCAGTCAACAGAAATTGGAGAAGTGAAGGGAGCACCCTCAGGGTGAGCATATGCTGTAGGCAAACAAAGCTTTACACCTTTGCTGTGAATTTGGACAAGCAAACCATCAGCTATTAAACCACATGCCAAAGTGCAAACATCAGGCTGAAATCCAACAGCATCACTGATGTCATTAAAACTCAGTCCTACTGACAGTACTCTAGTTTCCTCAACAAATGCTAATACAAGAAAAGAGTGATATGTATCAGTTCTCTTCATTCTTAATGTCCACAAACCTGTAACACCCTGATAAATAGGTTCGGTCCTCAGAAGTTTCTCCACATTGACACCATTGCGTATAACACGTAGTGATCCTTCCGGGCACATTCCGCAACATGAAAACATCTGATCCTGCTTCTCACCATGGTAGTCAGCAATTGCTAGATCTAATATCGGTCCTACATTCTGAACTGCAGTTTTATGCACTAGTCTTCCATGTTCAAGTTGAAGGATCATTCCATCTCCCATCTCTACGAACCCTGCTATCATTCCTCTGTTCATCCATAAAAGAGGTTTACAAGGCAAGCCCCTATGGACGCGCTCAGGCAATACCTTCACTCCTTCAGTATCCCAATTAAATTCCAGAGTATGAAATTCTCCATCATCCAAGCAAAAGATCAGCCTTGGTCGTCCTCGCGCGGCATCTGGCTCCCAGCTCCATGAGCAAATAATCCTTGATTTCATGCTACCTACATTATCAGCACCATCAATAGCCATGTAATTGTCATCCATCATCATGTTATTCCCAGAATCTCTCAGCTCTAGCAAAGCACACGCAGCAACATCATCATCAACATCTAATCCTCGACAGGAATCTTCAACACTGATCTGCCCTCCTATCAGACTGCTAGCCATGCTTATCCTAATGGTACAACAGATGTCCTTCGGGTCCCTAAGATCAACAAATAGAATATCACCAGCACGAAAAAGAAGTGCAAAACCATCCAGCTGAGGAATTTCTGAGATGTCAAGCGCCAAAGGTCCAGGTTCTGAGTAACTGGATAGGTACTGGATGCCACCATCATTGGCAGCTAGTCCATACACCGACAAGTCATTCGCATCAGAGCCCTTCCTGAAACAAAGAAATTTGTGCCACTTAATAACAGTACAAGGGAATCAAATAACAACTGTGTGTAACGATCCAAGAGCAAACCTATTAATTATCATTGCCACAACAGGGTAATATTCATCCATCGAACAGCGAGTCCTCATGAAGCACATGCTCCAAACTGTACCGCGGATATCACTTGTCTTATATACAACGTGCATGATTTTTGCCCTCTCTACAATTTCTGGTGGATAAAAATATTTCTGAAATTATGACATGGAAGATCTTCAAATCTGGAATAATGTACTGGATTAGATTGGGCTTAAGCAACAGAAGGAAAGGCACTATTTACATTCAATAGCCACCTTCTCAGAGATTGTTACCTCTATTTGGACCATAGACATGGGGACTCTTTCCAACACGCACAAAAGCAAACGCATCCTCGTAAGCACTGATGGCAACCCAAGCAGAACTGACAACACAAAACACAATGAATGTCAATTCATGACAAGAGCCGTTTTCTAAGTGCTCACAGTTACGTAGACATCAATCAGTAATAAAGTACAGACTTGTATTAAGGCATCATAGGGAAGAATTATGAATTCATGATTGCAATCTACAGTATCATATTCATATGCATTGAAAGCTTACACAACTAACAAATCATGGTAATGTAGAAATATTGATACTTCATGCAACGTAAGTCACGCATAAAATGCCTGGCAGGTCACCGGAGCACCAATAAATGATTTCTTGGATTACATCCTCCTGATATAAGGCGTTATGTATTTGCAAGCTAATAACCAGAATGTGCATTGTGAGAGCACAGTAGTGAAAGCTTTCTTTCCAATGTTAAGCATAAGCGTCAACTATCAACCCTCAGATACAAACAAAAAGTGCAGCATCAGACAGGAAACACTGAAATTTCCTCATGTCACATAATCAAATACTCCCACATAGTAGACAGATAGCTGCAAAACAAAGCACACACTGCAGACAAAGAACACGCCTAAGAAAATGCACAAGTGCACTATAACAAATTCCAACTATGAGTTGATTCATGACACAAAGTATAAAGGAAATAATTGCTCTCAAGAAAGTTTGAGTGGTGCAACGGTCAATATAATGATGTGTCACTGATTGATAACAGAATACCCGAGCTCCATTTTAACAGACCAAGCATTCTGTCACTAACAGAAGATTCAGAAAAGAACTTCCACTCACTCATGGTCTATAGCCAAAATTCTTCCCAGCTGATCCCTCATATTTCCTGGTTTGGATAGTTCAATATTTCCAATTGCAATAAACCTATAAGAAATTCATGCTTATCAAAAAGAGTTATCTGAATAGTGGACAAACAATGTAAGCAACTTTGATCAATCTCAGACACAACATGATAAGTGCAGAATGAAATTGCTATGCGCTAAAGAACTACTGGATTAACATCAGGTTTTATCAACAACCAGCAGATAACATATACTTCTATAAATACTAAACCTGTTTATTAAATTTCTTTAGAGCAAATCATCTCACTCTATTCATTTTGTCTGCAAAGTGCAAACCTGGAAGCATGAAACCATCGTCATGAGCTTTGTTCCCACCTCACACACTGGAAGCCCACAGGGGAGTGTGTGAAATTAAATAAAGTTTCTAGAATTAAAAGTACCGCAATTGACTCCAATTCTTGCTACTTTTTGCACTATAGTATGCACGTGCTTCAAAATTCTGAAATTCTGGTTGCTACTTCAGCACCTGAGTTCGATGCTGAAAGTGATATGCATCCCATGTACAAAACAAACATGTTTCCCCCTATATCTAAATTGCTTCTAACTTTTCAACCCTTACGAATGCCTCTTGTGGCATATAATCATTATATAGTGGTACACACACTGATTTGTAACATATTGTTTAGTGTGTAACAAGAAGCTCGAATCTACAGAGAAGAAAAGAAGCATGGCAGAAACTAACAAGTACACTGACCTATGCATCTGACAACAAAAGTAAAGAAGAGAAAGCTTTCCAGAATCCGAGAGCAGAACCAGAATTTCTTTCCCTTCAATCTGAAAAAAAAAGCAAGTAAACATCATTCAGCAAGTCAACACCTCAATAACAAATTAGAAACAGTGATGATCACAAGGAAAAGAAATGTGAAGTGTTCATGGTTTGTTTCAAAATGAACAGCACCTCAGGCCATATGCCGAAGTGTTTAAAGCGCCAGTCCAAGACGCCAACATCTTTTATAATTCCAAATGTGCTTTGCTCGCAGATTGACTGTAAAACACCATCCTCACCAACTACAACCAATTCTAGTGAAGTTTCCTGCAGCAATGACCAACTTCTTCAGTAAAATACAGAGTAACAATAAACAAGAAGCAACAAGAGCATCATGCACAAATAATCCAGCAAACTTGCAACAAGAGAATGATAGGTACAAAGATGGGATTGTTATTTTCTTAGATACACTTCCTATTAGTTCATCCAACACATGCAGCGCTAAAAGCATTTCAGAAATGCTCCCTCAGTCCGATTCAAGTTTACCAAGGCGACGCAGCAATAGATTGGAAAATAGATAAAGAATGATACATGCTGAGAAAATGATTCAAATTATTATGCTGCTGAAATTGAGACAGTGCTAGCGCAAACAACCCAATGGACTGAACAACGACGATCTGTTTGGGTGTAACATGTTCCCACGAAACCAATGACAGAGTCCGCGCACGTTTTCTTAACAGCGCTACAAGGAGAGCAAGCAAACCCACCCGGATCAACACATCCAAACCCCAACTCTATGGTCCGCCGCACACAGGGCACCCTTCCCACTAGACTCACAAGGCAAGCATTAACGAAGCCTCCGCATATGGAACCTCTACACGGCAATCGCGACTCTGCTACGTGATTCAGCAAGCGGTGTCGGGGATGGGAGGAACCGACCTTGCAGAGGACGATCTCCCAGAGGTGCTCCGAGCGAAAATGTCCACGGGCGACGTGCTGCACGGCGCTGCCATGGAGCACGCGCTTCGCGAGGTAGTGGGTAGCGATGGGCCCGCCGGCACCCTCGGGGGAGAAGGCGGAGGCAGAGGTCGAGGGACCCGACGAGGAAGACGCCGCCGCCGCAGTAGCAGCATCCGCGGCGAACGAACCGTCGGCGGAGGCGGAGGCTTCCATGCGCGCCGCTTCTCGAAGCTTCGCCGGCGGGGTGAATTTGCGTGCTAGGGTTTGGGAGGGGAGGTGGGTGCGGGTGGCTCTGCCACGTGCTCGATTGGATCGGGAGATTTGATTTTAACCCTCCCAGCTCATATGCCCTTTTTTTTTTGTCTGCCTCGCTCTGAAGCAAACCTGGCCAACGGCCGTGGGCGGGCTGGCACGTGGCAGGCGAAAAAAGACCGGCACAGACTTGGCCTGGCCCATAGAAGACTAGGGCCATATATGTGCCGCGCACACGGGCCGGCCCGGTCCATCAAACTCGAAAAAGTGTAAAAAGTAGCCTGTCGGCAGTTGAACCCTCACAAAATGTCGTCCCAACCATTAGGACACGAAGACCTTGCTTTTTTAGATAGACTCGGCACTTTTTTAATATTTATTGGGCGAGCCAGCAAAAAGGAATGACAGGCCACGTGTTTCACGTGTTGGTTGTCGTCGGATTATCGACAAGTACGTCATAGGGGGTTCTAGTGACGTTGGAAAAATGCGGTGTGAGAGTCGGATGTTTCAGGAGCGGTGAGTACAAGTTTACCCATGTTTAGATCCGACTGCGATGATCGAATCCTACTCCTGCTAGTAACCCAGTAATATATCGACGTAGCCGGATGTTACAGCAGATTACATAAGAGGTTCGCATGTGCGAGTTATGATTGTGGTAGTAAGATTGGTTGTGCCCTAAAGGCTCTTATAAGGCCGGTTTATATAGTCACCGGGACCTAGGGTAACAAGAGAGATCTATCCAGTTACGTTACAAAGTCGGTAACTAGATACACTTGGACTACAAGTAATACTACAAGCCTAAGTCGGTAACTTTTTTAGGCCTTGTCGTAGCCGGAACTGTCTCCTCCTCTTTCTCTAACTGGATCGTCCGTGAAGCAAAACTCTAACCCGTTGGTGGACCACCCTAGTCAGTGAGTCCCGTGAAGAAAAGCTCTGCATGTTTTGACCAGTTTGTCGGTATCCGCCTTACCAATAAGCCAAAAGAATTCGTGTCTAAAAGCTTTTGCCACTAAGGATCTGGCTGCAGCCTGATGACCACACTCGCCTTCGTCGATTTCTCTTAAGATTTCCATTCCTTCTTTCGGAGAAATATATCGCTGAAAAACCTCAGAAACACTCCGCTTATAGAGCTCACCATTTATTATTGTGTAGGCTTTCGCTCGTCGGACGATCTGCTGGCTCAGGACTTCGTCTTCGGATAATTTTCTATCTATCAGGAAATCTAGATAGGGTTTTGTCCAGCTGAAAATTACAGCCAGAACTGCTATTAAAGGTGAGTCGAATTTCGTCGGATAGTCATCAACTCCGGTTATGGAGGGGACCCTTAAATGCTCTAAAAAAGCGTATCCGGGACTTGTTTCTGCGCAGAGCCTATTCTTGATAGAGCATCTGCTTCCTTATTTTCTGCTCGAGGGAAATGTTGAACCTCAAAATCCTCGAACGATTTAGATAGTTCATCCACAGCAGCTTTGTATGCTGCCATGTGCTTGTTTGCGTTGCAGATATCAAATACTTGTTGAGCAACTAAATCCGAGTCTCCACGCTCAGACTGCTGCCCAGACTGCTCTTACCATGGTGATTATTCACGACAGCGAGATGGAAATCTGGCATGTCACCAAAGGTATCGCCGAGGAGGACGATCAGGGTAACCCGCAGGACATCAAGGCAATCCAAGATTCCTGTGCAGGTTACGCTTGTCGTTTGGCGGACATGACCAACTATACGACGTCGTTCTTCAGATCCGTCGCCGTGCCTCCCTCGCCTCAAGAGCCAGAAGACAGCCTCGCCGAAGCAGCTTCCGAGTCTGAGGTCCAGGGTGACAACGTTGTCGACTCCAGCGCTCAACCTTTTTCATTACCACCACCTGAATCTGTAGCATAAACAGTTTTTATGCATTATTCTGAACTTTTCGCAATGTAATGATGGAAACAATATTTTGATTTGTGTTGGTCTGTAAAAACTGATGCTCTTACTATCATAGCACTTCGGTTTGTATATTTTATGTGTGTGCTTGAAAAAATTTGTGAAGCACTTTTGGTTTATGCCTATACTTGTCGTTTTATCTGGCTCTCTGCATCGTTCCTTTCATGAGCCGGCTGTAACATCCCAAAAATATCAAACTTAGATCATCAAAATACTAATCATCAAGTTTAGGGTTAACAAAAACTTTTCTAAATGAATTCATGAATGCATGTATATGTGTATGCATGGATTTTGAATTTCTTTAAAAACCACCTTGTTTGTGTGAGCCATTGCTTGTAAAATGTTTCTTAGATGAAAATAACATCATCTAAAACATTTCCCACACTTTTTCTAAAGACAAGTAAATCAAAACAAATATATTATGTGAATGGTCATTTTGGCCAATTTAACTCACATGCCTACTTTGGCTGTCTCAAACTTTCAGAACCTAACAGAAACTTTTCTGGATCTTTGCACCCCTTGAATGTACTCATAACAGAGTATCAAGGCCCACTTTGTGATCATCCAGAAACTTGCAAATGCATAGTTTAAATGACAATTCAAATTTGAATCTTCCTCATATGGGAAGATCCCACTTTTTCAAAACCCACTCAAACAAGCTCAATTTTCAAAACCCAAGCATCTGCAGACTCACCAGAACCAATCTAGCAAACCCACCAAAATTCATTTCAAAATTCAAAACTTGAGTTCATGTGGCCATTTCATCAAACAGGTTGCAGACACAAATCAAACAAAACATCAAACACTATAGTGTGTGTTTGAGCCTAACTTATTCCCTAGTTAGGCGACACACAAACCAAGAGATCATCTAGAAAGATTAGCCCAACACTAGCACCCCTGTGAGCTTGCCATTGCCATTAATGGTGAGCGCCGAGCACACCCATGTCACCCCAATGTGGACAAAGAAGCTAGAGCAGCGGCAAGCCTAGCCAAGATGTCCGGGAGGCAACACCGCCCACCGCCATCGCTGTCCCAACCATGAAGCGTTGCCAAGCTCGACCACGCGCACAAGCCGCGCCAGACCATGCCGAGCGGCGCCAGAGCGCCACCCGCGACCAGCGTCACTGCATCGCGCCGCCTCACCGCCACACACACGATTACCATCGACCAGACACCGCGAACACTCCCGTTTGCGCCCGTGCCACCGCCCGCCGTCCGAAGACGCCTGCCAGCAGCAGCGCCGCCCGTTCAGACCAAAACCGCACCGCCCCATGCCTCGCGATCATGTCGTTGAGCATCGCCAGAGACACACCGCCCCTACCCTTGCCCATGCCATTAGCTGCTGTAACATCGCCGATGAGCTCACCTGCGCTCGACGGTCGTCTCGCCGACTATAAATAGAGGCCACCCCGCACGATTTCATCACACCATCTCACTCCCTCTCCCCAATCGACCGTGCACACCATTCTTAGAGCAAGGCGCACCACCTCGCCGAATTTCACCGGAGCCCGCCGCCTGAAGAAGAAGGGAGCCAGCGATTGAGCCGCCCAGAGAAGCCACGGTACCGGAGGATCGCCGTCGTCGACTTCGCTGCTCGCCTCGCCGACCTCGCCTGCCGGTGAGCCCCAGACCCCCATCGGCCGCGCTTAGGTTTCGTTCTCGCCGAGCTGTCTCGCCGTCGATGATGACCTCGGCGTTGGATTAGAACTAGATCGACGACCCACGTTGCCCCATACCGCTTCGCCCAGCTGTCACCGGCAGTGGGGACACCCACTTACGCATCACGGAGCATCAAACGCTTAGCAGGCCGGCCCGTTAGAATTTCCCGTGCAGCCCAACAATTCAAATTAAACTTTTTTCTTTTTAATTTCAAACACACTTCTGTACCCAACTTCAAAAATCAACTCAGATCGATTCAGTGCACCAAATTGGATGAAACCAATTTTGTTGGAAAGGTCTGTGAATGCTTAATCTAAGCCCGTTGGATTCAAGTCATTTGGATCTGTAGATCATCCTTAGCAAAAATAACAAGGCAGAAGCTTTTCTGCATTCAAACATTTTTCAAATTTAAACCATAAAAGCTTTTGAGTTGATTCCAACTCTCAAAAATCACATTTAACCATACATTTCAGAATATATAAAAACATATAGGTTTACTTGCAGAAATAATGTTCAAGGAATAAAAGAATGCTACATAAGCATTTCTAGCCACTTTAATCAATTAAAATAAAAGGGTAAAACCTTATTAAATTGTGACACCACTTTAAATCACATTCCCATGAACTACAATATGTGGTGATGACATGTGTCAACATGATCCCATGTTTAGTTTGGAGAATATTAAATCTTAAGTAGTGTTTCAATGAGTAGAAATTACTTGTCTAAAATAAAAAAGACTTAAACCAAGCCTTAACCTTGTAATGTTAGAGATGATGCTAGATCATCTATAGGACCCTTGTGTGTGATGATTGCAAGTAGTTAAGTATTGTTTGGTGATTGTGTACCTCGTATTTATTCATAGACGCTAGTACCGACCAAGGATACTACGAGGAGGAAGGAGGATACTACGAAGAGGAAGCCGAGGAGAACTTCAACCACTGCTCTGCACAAGGCAAGCTAGTAACTATGCAAGCTTTACTAACTAAGTTGACCAATGCAAGCTAACACTTGCAAGATACTATCCCAGTGCAAGCCAACACTTGCAAGACACCCTATTGTTGCCACAAACCCATGCTTGTGATATGAATACTATATGCCTTAAGCATATGTGATCATACCAACTTGCTAAACCAATCCTAGTTTTATGGCAAGCTTTTTACTTTATTTCTTTATCAAAGCTTACTTAGAGTCTACTTAAGAGTTTGGTACATTTAGACAGCTGTGCTCAAGTTTGCCCTAAGAGCATAAAGTTTGGCCTAAGCTAGAAACCTTGATCTCAGTCTAAGATATAATGTTGGACTTAGTGAAACTCCACTAGTTACCACCCCTCATCATTATCACCCCCAACTGTAGATGCTAGTGCTAAGCTTAAAACTTGATAAACTTTAGATGGGAATACTTGGTGGAAAAATGGTTATGAAAACCTTGGAATGATGGATCATTCTATTGAGATGTTTTGGACATGTGTTTCCAAACACTTGATGATTTTGGTGATCAAAATGTTGAGGCATGAGCCTTAGCCCTTTACAAAACTGATGGTTGTCTGGATGCGATACCATTCCAATTTTATCGTACAACCACAATATCCGAATATTGGGTAGGGCTTGACTGGAAACTTATATTCCTTAGTATTAGTTCCCTCACGGCCAAGGTCCGAGTGAGGCTACCTTGTGAAGATTGTCCACTGCAGACCCAAGATGACGGTGGTCATGGTTGGGAGGCCAAACTCACAGGAGAGGTGCTTATACTAGGGCGTGTAATCGAAAGGTTAGGATTGATTATCCGACATCGAGTATGGTGAATTCAGGATTTGTTCTGACGGATGTATCGAATGTTGTGGTGAAAGTGTACAATCTCGAGAGTGTCAAACTATTGAATAGTCCCGTCATGTTATGGACAGTTGAGTGGCCATACTGTTCGGCCGACTTTTCAAAATGACTTGTGAATCAAGTGAGACTTTGACTTGAACACAACAGAGTTGTGACCTGAATTACAAGATCCCACTTAGGAGTTATAAAATTGTGACTAGCCTTGGAACTTAGTAAAGATAAACCTGGCTTTTTGCAAAACAACCTTAGAGCCTAGTGTCCTATTATCCAAAAAACTCTTACCTGTTAGTATAGTTTGCGAGTACTTAAAGAGTACTCATGGCTTTGTCCTGCTATTTCCATGGCGGACTATGAAGAGGAGTACCGGAAGATGGACCCGTGAAGGTTACGACAACTAGGATCATCTCCCATCACAAGCATTGCTGTGATCCCGAAGATGGAGCTCGCCTATGCTACCGTTATTACTACGTATTCCAGCTGATGTTGTATTAAGAACTGGATCATGAGATCCCTATTTGTGTAAGAACTTATGTATCGTTGTAATGGATGAAGTACTATGGTATCCAATTCTGTTATGTCTCGCAAAATGGTAATCCCGGGATTGCGATGTATGGCATAACAGCACCTAGGATTGAAAAATCCGTGTTGACAAGTTGGTATCGAGCCATCGACCATAGGAGACCCTAGTTAGGTTGGACGTTGAACCAAAAACTTAGTTTCAAAAACCAAAGAAAACAAATATTTACCAAAAACCTATTCTCATTCTTATCTCTTTAATTCTTTCATAAAACCTCATGTTCCTCAAAAACTCTTGCAAAATAGATAAAATTTTGACACACTCGATCACTCTGCTAATCTACGCATCCTCTATTTTTATAGATGGACGTGAAGTACAGCAAGTTTTATCAACTCGGAAATGGGGGAGACCTTATCTTTGAGAGGATCTCGGATCGCTGAACTTCGGAGCGCCCGCGCACTTCGAAGTTCTTGAGCTCAGCTCAATGATCAAGGAGGAGAAGATCTGCAGTGGCTAATTGTTGCAAGTCTCCGAGGAAAGATTGAACCTCCCACAGCGGAGGGAATTCATTTACCTTGAGGGAAAACAACTGCTCGATGGACTTGCGAGCAATGCAGAAGCTCTTTCCGTCTCAGGTGGGCGAGCATCAATCAGATCAAGGGTACTCGCTTTGAGTTTTTCCCAAGACGTGATGCCAATGGACAACCACTGGAAGCCCCATACCACTCTGAGCTGAAGACTCAATTGGACCACCTCAGCTTCATGATGTACGACCGTCAGCAGGAGTTGGACAACTGCCGTGACTATTGCAACCACAAGTCTGCCATCATCAAGACGAAGGATCAGACCATCGCCATGCTAGCAAAGGATCGCAAGTCTCGCCATTTCGACAAGAAGGAGCGCATTATTGCTCGTCTTCGCCATCGCATCTCATCTCCGGAAGAGACCATCCACGAGAGAGACATGCAGTTGGAGGAAAGGGAGAATGCCGGAGAAGATCTTCGTGGAGACCCTTACTCCTATCTCAGCGATGACGATGATTTTCTGGAGGATAGGGCCATGGACTACTTCACCGATGAGGATGATTTCGCCTTCATCGATGATCCTGAAGATGATGAAGCCACAAACTCCGAGGAGTAGTAGCACTGAGCACTAGCGTAGTGAGTAGTAGTCAGTCCCACTGTATCGTAGATTCCAGAATGGTTCTTAAAACCATCTGTTTTCCTTTGTTGTGGTGTGTGTTGTACTGTGTGCTATGAGTGAATGAATGAAAAAGCCAGTTGCTAGAAAAACCTGAGTCAAACTCCAAAAACTTTTCAAAACTCAAAACCTTAGCAATTTCTTTTCTCATGATCTATATCAATCTTTAGATACCACGGAGGAAGTGGTTCAGCCCGGACCCGATGTTCCAGATCCCGCAAATGTTGACTTGACCGCTCGAAAGAGCCGAACGTCAAGCCAACCTAGCCACTCTGCAACAGATAGCCCAGCTATCCCACAACAACCAAGGCCATGGAAACCAGGACAACCATGGATCTAAACTCAAGAAATTCCAGAATACCAACCCACCCGTTTTCACCAAGTCGGAAGAACCCCTAGACGCCGATGATTGGCTGCAAACCATGGAAAATAACTTAGAAGTAGCCGGAGTGGAAGCCAACGAGAAAGTCTTGTTCGCCACCCATTATCTAGCCGGAGATGCCAGGGCATGGTGGAACAGTGTTAGGCAATGACCGGAGGCGGATGATGACCGGGAGGAATTCAAGGTCAAGTTTAGCGAACCCATGTGCCACCAGGTTTGATTAAGAGAATGAGAGACGAGTTCAGAGTTGAAGCAAGGAAGGATGATCAGAGTTGAATACCGTGACAAATTTTGTCATTAGCTAGGTATGCCCCGGACGAGATAGACACCGGCCAAGAAGAAAGAAAGATTCTGAATGGTCTGCATGACGAGATGCAGACGGTGTTAGTCAATATCCCCTTTGTTGATATTGAAGCCCTTGTCAACTCTGCTATCCAAATGGAAGGAAAGATCAACCAAGCCAATGAGAACCACAAGCGTCGCATGATGCACCAACCAGGAACCCATCGACCCAAAGTATCGCCCCAACCCATCTCCGTGGATTTGCCCCACTAACCCATTGCACTTCTATGACCCGTCCGACCTATCCCAACCGTGGAAACCCTAGACCGGAGGAAATCACAACAACCCGGCAACTCTAGCAATTTCACCGTCCCCACCCAAGTTCAACACCAACAATACTACCACTAACCCCAACACCGCCCGAGGGCTGGAAGCAATGTCAGTTTGTGCAGCCAAGGACAAGTCACAAGTGACTGTTATGATCATGAGAAATAAAGGCCACTATTCCAATGAGTGCCCCAACAAGAAGAATGCTACAACCCCAACGCCAATGTCCCAGCTCAGCAGAAGCGTCGTGTCCACCAGGAGAAGATTTGCCCAGTGGAATTCACTCAACCGCAATGGCCGTTTTTCTCATGCATCTCAAGAAGCTCGAAGCGCCAGACGTCGTCTTGGGTATGTTTTCTGTTAATTCAGTACTTGCAAGAGTGTTGTTTGATTCTGGTGCATCACATTCATTTGTCACAAGAATTTGCCTACACTAGTAAAATTCAACCAACCAAATTGAAGCATGTGATGATTGTACAAATTCGGATCAACCACCAAGGCTAGGCAAATTTGCAAAGCCATCCCTATCCGAATCCATGGCATAGATTTTATGCTAACCTAATAGTACTCGGAACTAAAGGATTGGAAGTAGTACTAGGAATGGATTGGATGTCCAAACATAAAGGATTGATTGATGCTAAGAAAGCCATTACCATGACCAAGACCGGAATATCGATCGAGCATATATATCAAACCTTACCGCCAATTCAAGTGTAACAAGAGTCTAGCCCAACCGACCATTGACCAAGTTCGGATAGTCCGTGAATACCCGATGTATTTCAGATGTTTTGCTGGTATGCCCCAGGATCGGGATATCGAGTTTATCATCGAACTAATTCTAACAGGACCCATAGCCCGAGACCCTATAGTATGAACCCGTAACTAGAAGAACTAAAGAAGCAATGGATTCCATGCTAGAAATCGGATTGATTCAACCGAAAAGGCCCCATGGAGATCACTGTCTTGTTTGTGGACAAGAAGGATGGAGGTAACCGTTTGTGTACGGACTATCGGAAGTTGAATGATGTCACCATCAAGAACAAGTACCCCTTGCCTAAGATCGAAGATTTGTTTGATCAGTTGACTGGTGCCTGTGTGTTTCTAAGATTGATCTTAGAACCGGCTATCATCAACTCAAAATTCATGTAGAGGATATTCCAAAGACGCTTTCACCACCAGATATGGATTGTATGAGTATACAACATGTCCTTTGGATTAACCAACGCCCCGCTATTTCATGAACCTCATGAATAAGATTTTTATGGACTTCCTGGATAAGTTTGTCGTTGTTTTCATCGATGACATTCTGATTTATTCCAAATCGGAAGAAGAACATGAGCTACACCTAAGGACCATTCTTGGAACCCTTAGAGAGCATCAGTTGTATGCAAAGTTTAGCAAATGTGAATTCTGGTTACAGGAAGTAGGATTCCTCGGTCACATTGTATCAGCCGGAGGAATTGCCGTTTACCCTGCCAAGGTGAAAGATGTAGAAGATTGGCAAGCCCCGACCACTCAAACCCAAGTTCGTGCTTTTCTCGGATTGGCGGGATATTACCGCAAATTCGTAGAAGGATTCTCAAGTATAGCCCGACCCATGACCCAATTACTGAAGAAGGACAAGAAGTTTGAATGGACAGACAAGTGCGGCGAGTTTTCCAAGAACTCAAGAGGAGATTGATTTCAGCCCCAATCTTGATCATGCCGGATATCACGAAGCCCTTCGATGTGTATTGTGACGCATCCAAGATTGGTCTCGGATGTGTGCTAATGCAAGAAGGCAAAGTCATATCTTACCTATCGCGACAACTGAAGCAACATGAACAAAATTACCCAACCCATGACCTCGAACTCGCAACCGTAGTTCTAGCCCTAAAGACATGGAGACATTACCTGATGGGAAACTGTTGTGAGATTTATTCGGATCACAAGAGCCTAAAGTATATATTCACTCAAAAGGAGCTGAATATGAGGCAGAGAAGATGGATTGAGATAATCAAAGATTACGACCTGGACATTCACTATCACCCTGGAAAAGCCAATGTGGTAGCCGATGCCCTTAGCAGATTGCCGTGCCGCTTGAACTCCATGATTTTAAAGGAGCAACCAAGTTTGCACAAAGAGATGGAAGATTTTCGAATGGAATTAGTAAGTGAAGGATTTTTGGCTAGCATAGAACTTCAGCCCACTTTGATCACCGATTAAAGAGGCGCAGAAGGAAATGCTAGTATCGACGGAATCAAGCGTCAGACGACAGCAAAGTACCCGGATTCACCGAGGACGAAGAAGGAGTTTTGTGGTACAAAGGACGCCTTTGTGTACCAGCAGATTCGGAGTTGAAAGAGGTTATCTTGAAGGAGGCTCATGATACTCTTTATTCTATCCATCCCGGAGGAACGAAGATGTATCAATGATTTGAAGGAGCAATTTTGGTGGCATAAGATGAAGAGAGAAATCGGAAGCTATATCGCCAAGTGTGATATATGTCAGCGAGTCAAGGCAGGACATCAAAGACCCGCTGGATTGTTGCAACCTTTGCAAATTCGAATGGAAATGGGATTCAGAGAATGGACTTTATCATTGGACTACCTACTTCTAGTAGGGGAAATGACTCTATTTGGGTCATAGTGGACAGATTGTCCAAAGTCGCCCATTTCCTGCCCGTCAAAACCACCTATCGGAGTTCGAAGCTAGCCGAGTTGTACATCGCTAGAATCATTAGTTTACACGGAGTCCCCAAGAACATAGTCTCGGATTGAGGAACTCAGTTTACCTCGAGATTCTGGAAGAAAGTCCAAGAAGGTTTAGGAACCCGCCTAGATTTCAGTACCGCTTATCACCCTCAGACCGATGGACAAACGGAGCGAGTAAACCAAATACTCGAAGATATGCTTAGAGCATGTGTGTTAGAATATGGATCCAAATGGGAAGACTGTCTGCCGTTTGCAGAATTTTCATACAACAATAGTTATCAAGCCAGTTTGCAAATGGCCCCATTTGAATTTATGTACGGAAGAAAGTGCCGCACCCCTTTGAACTGGTCGGAAGTAGGAGAGAGTCAGATTTTTGGACCCGACATTCTACGAAGCGAAGAGAAGGTTCACAAGATTCGTGAACACCTCAAGACAGCCCAATCCCGGCTGAAGAGTTATGCCGACAAGAGACGCCGAGACCTCGCCTTCAACATCGGAGATTTTGTTTATCCGAAAGTGTCGCCATTGAAGGGAATGCAACGCTTTCCAACTCAAAGGAAAGTTAGCCCCAGATATATCGGACCTTTCAAAATTTTGAACCGTCGAGGAGAAGTATCGTATCAACTGAACTACCAAGAGATGTCACCATGCACAATGTGTTCCATATCTCGTTATCGCAAATGTCTCAAGTCCCCGAGAAGACCAAGTGTTCAAGAATATCGATCACCGGACCATAGAGATCAATGATGACCTAACCTATCCCGAAGTACCCATCCGTATATTGGAGGAAGCCTTTGAACTACCGTAAACCGAAGCATCAAGTTTCTCAAGATTCTGGAGCAACCACGTAAGAGGAGGCTACCGGGAACGAAGATCACATCGAACGGAGTTCAGATCTCTTCAAATCCTAGGTAATCTTTTCGTTCTTTTTCAAATCTCGGACGAGATTTTGTTTAAGGGGGGAAGGTTTGTAACATCCCAAAAATATCAAACTTAGATCATCAAAATACTAATCATCAAGTTTAGGGTTAACAAAAACTTTTCTAAATGAATTCATGAATGCATGTATATGTGTATGCATGGATTTTGAATTTCTTTAAAAACCACCTTGTTTGTGTGAGCCATTGCTTGTAAAATGTTTCTTAGGTGAAAATAACATCATCTAAAACATTTCCCACACTTTTCCTAAAGACAAGTAAATCAAAACAAATATATTATGTGAATGGTCATTTTGGCCAATTTAACTCACATGCCTACTTTGGCTGTCTCAAACTTTCAGAACCTAACAGAAACTTTTCTGGATCTTTGCACCCCTTGAATGTACTCATAACAGAGTATCAAGGCCCACTTTATGATCATCCAGAAACTTGCAAATGCATATTTTAAATGACAATTCAAATTTTAATCTTCTTCATATGGGAAGATCCCACTTTTTCAAAACCCACTCAAACAAGCTCAATTTTCAAAACCCAAGCATCTGCAGACTCACCAGAACCAATCTAGCAAACCCACCAAAATTCATTTCAAAATTCAAAACTTGAGTTAATGCGCCATTTCATCAAACAGTTGCGTACACAAATCAAACAAAACATCAAAAACTATAGTGTGCAGTGTTTTGAGCCTAACTTGTTCCCTAGTTAGCTCACACACAAACCAGTAGATCATCTAGAAAGATTAGCCCAACACTAGCACCCCTGTGAGCTTGCCATTGCCATTAATGGTGAACAACCAAGAACACCCATGTCACCCCAATGTGGACAGCAAGCTAGGAGCAAAGAAGCCTAGCCAAGATGTCCGGGAGGCAGCCACCGTCCACCGCCATCGCTGTCCCATGAAGCGTTGCCAAGCTCGACCACGCGACAAGCCGCACCAGACCATGCCGAGCGCTCGCCAGAGAGCCACCTGACACCAGCTGCACACATCACTTTCACCGCCGCACACACGATCACCACTAACCCAGACACCGCCAGACACTCCTGCCATACAGCCACCGCCGCCGCCGAAGACGCCGCCGCCAGAGAGCGCCGCCTGTTCAGACCAAACTGCACCGCCCATGCCTCGCGATCATGTCGTTGAGCATCGCCAGAGACACAGACCGCCCCCTACCCTTGCCCATGCCATTAGCTGCTCAGAACGTCGCCCCGGCAGGCTCACCTGCGCCGACGGTGCCTCGCCGACTATAAATAGAGGCCACCCGCACGATTTCATCACACCATCTCACTCCCTCTCCCCGACGTGCCACACCATTCTTAGAGCAAGCGCGCACCACCTCGCCGAATTTCACCGGAGTCCGCCGCCTCGGAGAAGAAGGAGCCAGCGATTGAGCCGCCCAGGAGAAGCCACCGTACCAGGAGGATCGCCGTCGTCGACTTCGTCGTTCGCCCGCCGCCGACCTCGCCTGCACGGTGAGCCCCCAGCACTGGCCGCGCTTAGGTTTCGTTCTCGCGAGCTGTCTCGCGTCCGACGATGACCTCACCGCTGGATTAGAACTAGATCAGACGCCACGTTGCCCATACCGCCCGTGTCACCGATTTAGTGGGGACACCACTTACGCAGCCGCAGCGCGCTTAGCAGGCCGGCCGTTAGAATTTCCAGCAGCCCAGCAATTCAAATTAAACCTTTTTCTTTTTAATTTCAAACACACTTCTGTAGCCAACTTCAAAAATCAACCCAGATCGATTCAGTGCACCAAATTGGATGAAACCAATTTTGTTGGAAAGTTCTGTGAATGCTTAATCCAAGCCCGTTGGATTCAAGTCATTTGGATCTGTAGATCATCCTTAGCAAAAATAACAAGGCAGAAGCTTTTCGCATTCAAACATTTTCAAATTTAAACCATAAAAGCTTTTGAGTTGATTCCAACTCTCAAAAATCACATTTAACCATACATTTCAGAATATATAAAAACATATAGGTTTACTTGCAGAAATAATGTTCAAGGAATAAAAGAATGCTACATAAGCATTTCTAGCCACTTTAATCAATTAAAATAAAAGGGTAAAACCTTATTAAATTGTGACACCACTTTAAATCACATTCCCATGAACTACAATATGTGGTGATGACATGTGTCAACATGATCCCATGTTTAGTTTGGAGAATATTAAATCTTAAGTAGTTTTTCAATGAGTAGAAATTACTTGTCTAAAATAAAAAAGACTTAAACCAAGCCTTAACCTTGTAATGTTAGAGATGATGCTAGATCATCTATAGGACCCTTGTGTGTGATGATTGCAAGTAGTTAAGTATTGTTTGGTGATTGTGTACCTCGTATTTATTCATAGACGCTAGTACCACCAAGGATACTACGAGGAGGAAGGAGGATACTACGAAGAGGAAGCCGAGGAGAACTTCAACCTTTGCTTCAAGACAAGGCAAGCTAGTAACTATGCAAGCTTTACTAACTAAGTTGACCAATGCAAGCTAACACTTGCAAGATACTATCCCAAAGGCAAGCCAACACTTGCAAGACACCCTATTGTTGCCACAAACCCATGCTTGTGATATGAATACTATATGCCTTAAGCATATGTGATCATACCAACTTGCTAAACCAATCCTAGTTTTATGGCAAGCTTTTTACTTTATTTCTTTATCAAAGCTTACTTAGAGTCTACTTAAGAGTTTGGTACATTTAGACATTTTGTGCTCAAGTTTGCCCTAAGAGCATAAAGTTTGGCCTAAGCTAGAAACCTTGATCTCAGTCTAAGATATAATGTTGGACTTAGTGAAACTCCACTAGTTACCACCCCTCATCATTATCACCCCCAACTGTAGATGCTAGTGCTAAGCTTAAAACTTGATAAACTTTAAATGGGAATACTTGGTGGAAAAATGGTTATGAAAACCTTGGAATGATGGATCATTCTATTGAGATGTTTTGGACATGTGTTTCCAAACACTTGATGATTTTGGTGATCAAAATGTTGAGGCATGAGCCTTAGCCCTTTATAAAACTGATGGTTGTCTGGATGCGATACCATTCCAATTTTATCGCATAACCACAATATCCAATATTGGGTAGGGCTTGACTGAAACTTATATTCCTTAGTATTAGTTCCCTCACGGCCAAGGTCTGAGCCGAGGCTACCTTGTGAAGATTGTCCACTGCAAGACCCAAGATGACAGTGGTCATGGTTGGGAGGCCAAACTCACGGAGAGGTGCTTATACTAGGGCGGTAATCGAAAGGTTAGGATTGATTATCCGCAGACATCGAGTATGGTGAATTCAGGATTTGTTCTGACGGATGTATCGAATGTTGTGGTGGAAGTGTAAAATCTCCGCAGAGTGTCAAACTATTCGAATAGCGCGTCATGATTATGGACAGTTGAGTGGCTATCTGTTCCCGTCGGACTTTTCAAAATGACTTGTGAACTCAAGTGAGACTTTGACTTGAACACAATGAGTTGTGACCTGAATTACAAGATCCCACTTAGGAGTTATAAAATTGTGACTAGCCTTGGAACTTAGTAAAGATAAACCTGGCTTTTTGCAAAACAACCTTAGAGCCTAGTGTCCTATTATCCAAAAAACCCTTACCTGTTAGTATAGTTTGCGAGTACTTAAAGAGTAATCATGGCTTTTTCACTGGCTATTCCATGGCGGACTATGAAGAGGAGTACCTGGAAGATGGACCCCAGGAAGGTTACGACAACTAGGATCATCTCCCATCGTCAGCATTGCCTGTGATCCCGAAGATGGAGCTCCGCCTACGCTACCGTTATTACTACGTATTCCGTTGCTTGATGTTGTATTAAGAACTGGATCATGAGATCCCTATTTGTGTAAGAACTTATGTATCGTTGTAATGGATGAAGTACTATGGTATCCAATTCTGTTATGTCTCGCAAAAATGGTAATCCTGAGATTGCGATGTATGGCATAACAGGCACCTAGGATTGAAAAATCCGGGTGTTGACACCGGCCAACCTTTAGCACGGAAATTTTGTCGAGCAACGAAGCGCAATTGCTAAACCAGTTCAAACTCGGAAACAAAGCCGACTTCCAGTACCAACAATTCATTACTCGAAAAATACCCGCGTCTAAGCAATCAGATAAAAACCAAAGTATAGATAATAAATTTAATTTTTTACCCTAAGGTTATAGTTTTTAGATATTCAAAAATCATAACCGGAACAAACATGAGCATAAAGTACTTTTAGGCATTCTGGGATTTTTGAAAATGACATGCTCTTTTGGAAATAAGATGGCAAAAAACTTCTCAAAAATAACATATGAGGAAACCAATACTTTATTTCACTTTGAACATATACATATATGATTATAAGGAAATATAACTAAGAATAGAAGGGACGTAGCTGTGCAATATTCCATGGAAGGTCTATTCATCCAGGTCTGTGCTACCGCCAGCTCTCTTTCTCTTCCGAATATTTGGTCTTTCCTTGACTGGTCTCATATCGGTTAAATAATATGACCCATTATGCAGAACTCTACTAATCATTAAAAGGTCCTTCCCAAATCGGGTAAAGTTTGTGCTTTCTTTTTTGCACAAGTTGGAGAACCAAATCGCCTTTTCTAAAAGAACGGTTTTGAACTCTCTGACTATGATACTTGCATAACTTCTGCTGATATGCTGCAGATCTCTGCTCAGCAACAACATGCACTTCTTTGATTATATCGAGATCATCTTTTCGAGAAACTTCTACATCTTTTTCGATATACGCTTTGACTCGTGGAGACTGATGAATTAGATCGCTTGGAAGAACTGCTTATGCACCATAGACCAAGAAGAAAGGAGTATATTCGGTTGATCTGTTAGGAGTTGTACGCAAGCTCCATATCACATACGGTAATTCTTCCACCCAAGCTGTCGTGGTATTGCCGACGAGTACTCCATGGAGGGGTCCTCACAGTGCGTGTTTAGAGACATGGGGTAAGGCGGACGGACGGTTGTGTGCAGGTAACACGCTTACCCAGTTCAGATCCCTAACGGTGGCGGAATCCTACTCCCGCTATAAATCACTATAAGGGCACACTGAGTTACGAGATAGGTTCACAGCGAGGTTGTGTGTATCGATCTATGATCGTATGAGATTGTATGCCCTAAAAGCTCCCATAGGCCTGACTTATATAGTCGCCAGGTCCTAGGGTTATAGGGAAAAGTCCTAGCCGGACAGGTTACAAAGTCCTACACCGTCTATCACTAGTCTTGTGTATCTTGTACTCCAAGGCTCCGGGTACGCTGGTAACTCCACCGTAGCCTTCCTTTATCCGGCATGGGCCTCTCTTCTGGATCCACCTAACTGGGCCGCCTAGCAGGCCATAGGCCATGCTACTGACTATGGGCTACCCGGGTTAACCGGATAAGAGACATGCTATAAGGATACCCATATAGCATATCCCCAACACTAGCCTCGGAGAACTCCAAGATCTTGCGCCGTCTTGCCTCTTCACGTGGAATTCTCCATCTAGATGGATGTCGGCAGATCGTCAAGCAACATCTTGTAGTCCTCCCAAAGAACCCTGCAAGGTTTTCTCCGTCTTCGATTTGTAAGTCGGAGAAATGCTGAATCTTCCATCATACTCTTCCGTAGTCGAATTGAATCCGTCCATGCCGGAATCTTCGATGTGACGACTCATCTACCCGTGTCAACTAGGACGACGTAGGCTTAGGTCAGCGACGCCTCGTAACTCACACATGCAGAGAACGCAATCATATCCGATTTTCCCGCGCGAGCGATACGAACCGTTGGCGGCGGCGGTTGGAGACGTGGTGAAATTTCCGCGCATGTTCGCGAACACGTCGTCTACGCGGCAACCGTCCGATTAGCTGCACGAATCTTGACGCCGAGGATGATAAATAGTAACCGTGGGGAATTTTCCACTTTTTACCCCATTCTTCTCGCGTCGTCTTCTTCCTCCAGCCGCACGTCTCCTCGAGCTCTCCGCGAGAAACCTCAAAAACCCTAGCTTCCATCTGTGTTAGTCGCACCCGTCCATCACTCCATGGCCAGCAGCAGCACCTCCCCGTCGATGGAGGCGTCGAGCGAAGCCGTGGCGAAGCCGGCGAGCTCCGTCGTCGTGCCCCCAGAGGGCTTGGTCATCCCCACATCGGCGGTGATCGAGTCCACCGGCGGCGACCACAATTTGGCGGCACTGGAACCACTGGAGGAGGATCCAGACTCGCAAAGGGCGACTGGCGTGGCTCGGACATCACCGACCGCGACATCCAAGAGATGGTCGCCAAAGGCTACCTCCCCGCGATGGAGGGGCTCGCCTGGCGGGCGGCGCCGGCCGGCGAGGTGACACCTTCTCCCCAAGCCGGAGAAAAGGTGTACCTCAAGGCTCAGCTGGTACGCGGTGTTTCCTTGCCCATCTCCCACTTCTTCCTCTCCGTCTTAAACCACTACAAGGTCCAGCCCCATAACCTCTCTCCCAATAGTATCCTAGTGCTTAGCAACTTCGCGGCACTTTGTGAGGGTTATCTAGGGATAAGGCCTAGGTTAGACTTGTTCGTGTACTTCTTCACCAGCTGGTACGCATAGTAAGGAGGAGCTTAGGAATTGCGGCACCATAAGCTTCAAGATTCGACCTAGCCGGCGGTTCCCCGACATTGTCGGCCACGAGTCCTGCAAGAATTGGCAGCGAACGTACTTCTACGGCCCTGACATTCCTTTGGCGGGCCGAGAAGTGACGTACCCGGACTTCACGGATGGAGCCGCCGCTGAAGTTTCCACATGGAGATCCCATGCCTCTCTTCCCTCCGACCTCGACGCTTCTCGCGCAATAAGGCGGATCGAATGGTTCGTAGAGACGGGTTTGACCGGCTTGGACCTAGCCATGTGCTGGTTCATCAGGCGAATCCAACCTCTGCAGCACCGCGCGAAGTTCATGCACGAGTATACCGATGATCGAAGGGATACCCTCCGGATCTCCGTGGATAACTTCTCGAGCGACTCCGTCAAGCTCTGCCTTAAGGACATCGTCAAGGTGAAGGATAAGAAGCGTGGGTTCACCATCACCTACGACATGTTCGTAGACGGCAAGTGCCCAAAGGTAGGTATTTATTTTCCGTGCACGACATATGCTCCAGTTCTTCCATCTTGCAAACACCATTTTGTCTAACACGGTGAATTATCACTTAACAGCTTAGCGATCTAGATGAGGACAACCTGGCTGCCCAAATCTACGATCCAAAGATGAAGGAAGTCACGATCGTGTTAGACGACGATGTCCCGTTGGCGCGAAAGCGGAAGAGCTCCACCTCTGACGCTGCCGACGGAGGCAAGAAGAAGAAGACAGAGGGTGGAGCCTCCAAAAAGACTACCACCGCCCTGGAGGCGAAAAAGAGAAAAGCCACCGGGATTTTTGCCAAAGCACCCCCCTAGTGTAAGCTTCTCATTCTCCGATATTGTCTATCTGTCTGTCTTGTTCCTGTACTTATGCATTTGCACGTTTCAGAAAGAAAGCCACGACCAGCCTTAAGAAGACCTCCAAAACTTTGGGGGCTTCTCGAAATATCAAGGATATGCTGCATCGCGACGCCTCCCCCGTCATCTCCCCTGCTACCCCTGTCGTCAAGCCTCCGTCTGCCCCGACAAGCTCACAAGCTAAGGAGGCACCAGGACCTTCCGTCATGGAAGTGGATTTTGGCGCCTCTATCGAACTCGCTATTGTCGGCGAGCAGGCGATGCAAGAGAGCACCGCTCAACAAATGGCTGAAGCTCCGGCTAAGGATGCCATCGGTGGCGGCAAGGCGGTGGTGGAAGCTGGTACCTCTGCCGAAGGCGGCGCCCTTGCTCCCCAGAAACCCTTCGAGTTCCCGAAGATAGTTTACCCGGCGCTTACGCCAAGTAACACAACTCTGGTTCCTAGAGGAGTACCGTCATCTCCGACGTGTGGTCTTGAGGAGCTCCTCCGACAAGCAGAAATATTGCGAGGAAAAAGCGTTTCCTTTGGCAAGCTGCTAGCCGAGAGCGCTACAAACCTCAAGATCATCGCACTTGTAAGTTTTACTTTGCCTTTTGCATTTCATATGAGTATCCCACTGTAGCCCCCGAGGATGTAGACGGAAAACCATAGGTTTTGCATCTATATGCTCTAAGAGTGACTAAGTTAGAAAAAACTCTCACTGTAGCCCCCAAGCATTTAGATGGAACAAACTATTCCGACTAGATGCTTTAAGAGTAGCATACGATGTTTATAATTTTCAATACTGTAGCCCCCAAGCCTCTAGTTGTAACTGAATTAGTTCCGACTAGATGCTTAAAGAAAAGCTAAGCATTTTCCGAGTTAAAACTTTATACTGTAGCCCCCAAGCTTCTAATCGAGAACTTAATTAGCTCTGACTAGATGCTTAAAGAAAAGCTAAGCATATTGCTAAGTTAAAAACTCTCGTTGTAGCCCCCGAGCATCTAGGTGGAAAGATTCCGACTAGATGCTCCAAGTAGACTAAACAACGGTTTAACTTTTTTCCTTTTTTCCACAGAACGAGAATGCTCGGAGGGGCATGGCCAACGACAAGTACCAAAAGATGCATGCAGATCTTGAAGCCGAAAAGGGTAAAACTGCCATCTTGAAGGAACAGATCATCAAAAACAAGAGTCTGTTTTCTTTTTTGCGCATTCCGTCTTGGTTTTGTGCCTTCATTCTCCGAGTACTCACTGTGTACTTTGTTTTCTCCGACTTTGCAGAACATGTTGCCAAGGCCAAGGACATTGTCGAGCAGTCCAAGCACATCCAAGAATGGACAATGAGAACAAGATCCTTAAAAAAGAGAGGAAAGAAATGCTGAAAATGCATGAGGATTCCATGAAGGCCCTGCAGGACTCCGCATCCGTGGAAATCAATCGCTTGAAGGAGGAGCTTGTGATCTTAAAAGATCAGAAGCAAGCTGATGATGAGCAAAACTATCGCCATAGCGAGGCGTATAAGCTCCTCCAGCAAGAGAAAGAATCCCTAGCGGACACCCTCTAGTAGGACACCCTCTAGAAAGAACCCCTAGCGGACACCCTCTAGAAAGAATCCCTAGTGGACACCCTCTAGTAGAAAGAATCCCTAGCGGACACCCTCCAGTAGAAAGAATCCCTAGCGGACGCCCTCAGTAAGTTTCCTCCGCCTTGTATTTCTGTAGTCTGGATACTTTGAATTGTTGAACTCATGCGATCCTTGTCGGAATTTGCAGATCCTATGGGTTTAACCAGATCGCCTCCTCCAGCCAAGGAATGCATGATTCTTGCCGGCAACTTCATCAACACCGCCATCACCCAAGCCAAAGAGATTGTCAAGCCCCTCTAGATATACATCAAGGCCTCGGACTCCGTGACGAAGTACTCGGAGATTCTGCGCCGAGCCCCCGAGCGTGTCACAAGCTGGAAAGCTTCATGTGCACGGGCTGGCTCAAGGATGGCGCTGTCTATGGTGAAGGCACACTACGAAGATGCCGACATCGACACGGTGACCTCTGGTATCCCCGACGTTGATGATGACGGCAAAGAGATTGATCACGAAGCCATCTTGTCATCACTCGCGGGTTACGACACCAGAGTTGCCGAGTTGGTGGACATCGACGTCTTCGTGCCCATGAACACCATCGACAGCGTCAACCAAGATTCCTTCGAGTCCCACCATATTGCCGACGCTGAGGGTGATTCTACGGCTGATGACGATGCTGCTTCCAAGTCTCCTGCGCCAAAGGAATGAAAAACAACTTTGTAATATTTGTTTCATCTTTGGTGTATGTGCGTAAAAAACTTGATGATGTAACTTAAGGCGAAAAACAATGGTTGTTATTTCCTACTACTTAAGAACTTAGTTTCCAGCATGTATATATTTTTTAAGCAAGTGTTGGCTTATCCATTACTTTGATTTTTATGCTTGACCTTTCATGAGTCGGAAGACTCGTTGTCGGAACCATGCGCTCAGGTGATGATGCCCAATGGCACCGTCAATAACCTAAGCACAAAATCGCCGATAATAAGTGCCGAAAGTCACTACTCCAGAATCCACATAAAAACAACAAAGAACGTGTAGACTAGAAAACTTAAGCTAACGCCCGTAGGAGGAGTTTTCACAAGTGCAAACGCAAAGCCTGTGCATAAAGGTTTTACATGATCTAAAAATGAACACTAAAGGAGGTAAAAGACTCAGAAATATGAGTGAACCAAAGAGCTTTATTTCATTGATCATATAAGAGGTACACAATTAGATAAAAAATGCTAAGTGTAAAAAGGACGTAGCTGTGCTATGTTCCATGGCCGATCAAGCTCCGGGTAGTCATCATCCGGGTCACGTCGCTTATGCTTATGATCCTTGTTGGGTTTATGCTTTAATTCACGATTGTCAACAAGGTAGTAAGACCCATTGAGCAGCGCCTTGCTTATGATGAACGGTCCTTCCCATGGCGGAGATAATTTGTGCGACTTCTTCTGCTTAAGTCGGAGCACCAAATCCCCCTCTTTAAACGAGCGATGCCGAACGCGACGACTATGGTAGCTGCGTAGCTTCTGCTGGTAGATGGCGGATCTTTGGCATGCCAAAACGCGCTCCTCCTCGAGACGGTCCACATCCAGGCGTCTGGATTCTTCAGCGTCATCCTCGTCATAGGCGGCAACTCTTGGTGCATCGTGGAGGATGTCGGAAGGCAGGATGGCTTCTGCTCCATATACCATGAAATAAGGGGTGTAGCTGGTGGATCTGTTGGGTGTAGTTCAGAACTCGACAAAGACAGATGGCTATTCTTCCGCCTGTGCTCCAAATGCTCTATGTAGCGGTGCCTCAAGACATGGCTTGATTCCCTAGAATTAATCCATTGGCTCGCTCAACCTGACCATTGGATTGTGGTGTGCCACGATGCAAGGTCAAGTCGGATGCCTTTCTCCCAAGAATATGCCTCCACTTCTCCGAGTGATAAATTGCTGCCTTTCGGTGATAATGCTATGTGGGAGACCAAATCTCACCACTAGATCTCGACGAACACGAGGGATTGCCCCATCAAGCTTTCTAATGGGTTTAGCTTCTATCCATTTAGTGAATTTGTCAACTGCTACAAGCAGATGCGTAAACCCACAAGGTGTCGTCTGTAACGGTCCCACCATGTCCAGCCCCCAGACCGTAAACGGCCAAGTTATTGGTATTGTTCGCAGTTCTTCAGCAGGAACATGTGGTTGTCGGGCATAATACTGGCATCCCATGCATGTCTCGACCAGCTTGTCGGTGTCCGCCTTCCGGTTCAGCCAGTAGAATCCTTGCCGGAAGGCTTTCGCGACCAACGATCGAGGAGCTGCGTAATGCCCGCAATCTCCGAGATGGATTTCGCGCAGGATTTCCATACCTTCTAGATGGGAAACACACTTTAGGTATACACCAGTAGTGCTCCTTTTATAGAGTTGCCCATTGATTATGGTATAACCCTTTGCTCGTCGTACTATTTGCCATCTTTCGACTTCGTCGTCAGGCAAAGTTCTGTGTTCGAGATATTCCATGAACGGTTTTGTCCAAGCCGGAGGGACCTTAATCACTATGTTGACGAAAGAGTCAGCTCTATCCGGGTTGTCTATGTCGGCTCCCTTCACGGATGGTGTGCGCAGGTGCTCTAGGAAAACTCCTGGCGGAATTCGCTTGCGCCCTGATCCTAGCTTAGAGAGCAGATCAGCCACCTCGTTTTGTTCCCTAGGCACATACTTGACTTCGTAGCCCAAGAAGCTCTTGGCTATCTCGTCCACTTCGTCTTGATATGCCTCCATCATAGGGTTCCACGCATTCCAGGTGCCAGCCACCTGCTGGGCAACCAAGTCGGAATCTCCACAGCAAACTATGCGCTTGATGCCAATATCCTTGGCTACACGTACTCCGTGAATGAGTGCTTCATACTCCGCCATGTTGTTTGTAGCCTTGAAGTGGATCTGCAGAACATAGTGTAGCTTGTCTCCTGTTGGTGATTGTAGCAATACAGCAGCCCCCGAGCCATTGAGCAGCTTTGATCCGTCAAAGTGCATCACCCAGTACTCTGGTTCTGGCAACGGAGTAGCATCTGGCATCTCCGTCCAATCTGCAACAAAATCCGCCAAGGCTTGTGACTTGATAGCGCCGCGTCCCTTGTAGGTGATCTCGAAGGCGGCAAGTTCAATGCCCCACTTCGCGACCCTTCCTGTAGCGTCACTGTTATTGATAATGTCGGACAGTGGAGTCTTGCTCACCACTATGATTGGGTGCTCCTGAAAGTAATGCCTCAGCTTCCGAGAAGCAAGGAATACTCCATAAGCTATCTTTTGGTAGTGCGGTAACGTTGCTTGGACTCCGTCAAGACCTCGCTCACATAGTAAACTGGTCGTTGAACTCCGTGCTCATATCCTGGTTCCTTCCGCTCTACCACGACGACGATGCCGATAACCCGGTTGGTTGCCGTCATGTAAATTAACAGGGGCTCACCAGGCTCGGGTGCTGCAAGGATGGGCACTAAGGAAAGAATATCCTTGAGCTACTTCAATGCTGCATCTGCTTCGTCCGTCCACGTGAATTTGTTCGCCTTCTTCAGCAACTTGTACAACGACGAAGCCTTCTCTCCAAGTCGGCTGACGAACCGACTAACTGCTGCAACACACCATGTTAGTCGTTGAATGTCTTTTAGGCATGTCGGACGTTTTATGTTTAGGATGACCTTGATTTTCTCCGGGTTGACCTCGAATCCACGTTGGGAAACGATGAAGCCCAACAATTTGCCGGCTGGAACCCCGAAAACGCACTTCTTAGGGTTGAGCATCATGTTGTATTTCCGGAGATTATCAAAGGTTTCTTTTAAGTCGGAGATTAAGTCGTTTGACTTTTTAGACATCACCGCAATATCGTCCACATAGGCGTGAACGTTCCAACCAATTTGGTCGTAGAGGCAACGTTGCATTGTCCGCTAGTAAGTAGCACCTGCATTTTTCAGCCCAAAGGGCATCGTGTCATAGCAAAATGTGCTGTATGGGGTAGTGAACGAAGTGGCCAATTGGTCTGACTTCCTCATCTTGATCTGGTGGTATCCTGAGTATGCATCGAGAACACACAAAAGTTCCGAGTCAGCCGTCGAGTCAATGACTTGGTCAATGCGAGGCAAAGCAAACGGATCTTTGGGACATGCTTTGTTCAAGCCGGTGTAATCAACGCACATTCTTAATTCATTGGTTCCCTTTTTGGGGACAAGCACAGGATTGGCCACCCATTGGGTGTGAAGGACTTCTCGGATAAATCTAGCCTTAAGTAACCTAGCTATCTCTTTGTCAATGGCGCTTCTCTTCTCATCTCCAAAGCGTCGTAGAGGTTGTTTCACTGGTTTGCATTTTGGATCAATGTTTAAGCTGTGCTCGGCAAGTTCCCTAGGTACACATTTCATGTCGGCAGGTTGCCAAGCAAAGATGTCCCTGTTCTCATGGAGGAACTCGACGAGCGTGCTTTCCTATTTGGGATCCAGGTTCGTCCCAATGGCGGTGACCTTGGAGGCATCGCCTACCACAAGTTCCACCGGCTTGGTCTCGATGGCGGCCTTGAACGCAGGAGAGGAGTCGGAGATCTGCTTCTTCGACGCGGGCATCTCTGAGTCATCGACCTTGCTCTGGATCTCCTTAAATTCTTCGCTATAGAGGACAGCTTCTGCAACGACAGCTTCGTTGATCTCGAGATGAGGTCGGAGTCCTTGCAAAATAAGACCGTTAGTTCTTTCGACTTGTCCATTAGCTTGTGGATGTGCAACTGATGCAATATCAAGTCGAATCCCTTGTTCTTCGCAGAATTCGGCAAGTTCCCCAATGGAAAATTGCTCCCGTTATCAGTAATTATACTATGCGAATATCCGAATCGGATGATCACGTCCTCAACGAACTTTCTGGTTGTGGCTCCATCACAACTGGTTACGGGTTTAGCATCAATCCACTTTGTAAATTTATCCACCATCACTAGTAGGTGAGTAAATCCACATTTTGCCGTACGAAACGTCCCTACCATATCAAGCCCCCAGACCGCAAATGGCCATGTAATTGGGATTTTTCACAGCTGCTCAGCCAGAACGTGTGCCTGATGGGCATACTTTTGGCAGCCTCTGCATGTTTTGACCAGTTTATCGGCATCTGCCTTAGCTGTAAGCCAAAAAAATCCGTGTCTAAAAGCTTTTGCCACTAAGGATCTGGCTGCAGCCTGGTGACCACACTCACCTTCGTGGATTTCTCGTAAGATTTTCACTCCTTCTTCCGGAGAAATACATCGCTAAAAAACCCAGAAACACTCCGCTTATAGAGCTCACCATTTATTATTGTGTAGGCTTTCGCTCGTCGGACGATCTGCCGGCTCAGGACTTCGTCTTCGGGTAATTTTCCATCTTTCAGGAAATCCAAATAGGGTTTTGTCCAGCTGGGAATTACATCCAGAACTGCTATTAAAGGTGAGTCGGATTTCGTCGGATAGTCCTCATCAACTACGGTTATGGAGAGGACCCTTAAATGCTCTAAAAAAGCGCCATCCGAGACTTGTTTCCGCGCAGAGCCTATCTGAAGGAAATATGTCCTAGAGGCAATCATAGAGATGATTATATTTCTTATGTATCCATGAGTTATTGTAATGTTCCTTGAATATCTATATCAGGCAACTTGTATTGATTGGCAATTATGTGAATTGTTGGTGAAACTCTTTACTTGTATGGTTATCCAAATAGTTGTCCTAGTCAGAATTCATGTGAGGACACTCGTAAATATTAGACTAGCACATCGATTGGTTGATGACTATGTTTTGCAAGTCATAGACATAGAGATGTCAAACCAATAGTGTGGACACATGTTGTGAACATGGGGTTGGACTGACCCAACTTGAGACTGACAATTAGTTGCAGCTCTCTCTATACATTGTGTACGTTTTGTCCTTAGACCTGAGATTGTTGCATGCACTTGAGATATGGATCGACCTACTTTGGGGCTATCAGACGCTGCTCCGTAACTGGGTAGTTATAAATGTAGCTTTCAGGTTTGTCCTGAAGCATGATGCAAGGCATGGTCAATCAAGATGGTATTTTCCCCTCTCTACTTGAGAGAGATATCTCTGGGCCCCTCGAGTGATCGGATCCAGAAATGCATGGCCGTGCTATATAAGGTTAAGAGTTAACCTAGTAAAGGGATTCCGAATCACTGTATCGAGAAAGGGAGGTCAGCTTGGAGCTAGACCAAATATCGTGAGGCAAAGGGAAAGACATGTACTAAACCTTGTGATGGTTCGTCTGATATGATCTTTGTATGCGTTTAGGAGTTGGCACGTCTTGCTAGAGACCGTTACCAACTATTAACAGAATAAGTGTATTCTTGTCATGTCTACACGTATATGAACCTATAGGGTCACACACTTAAGGGGCTGAAAGCCTAATAAGGATTGGATCCAAATTAGACCAGGATTAGGCTACTAATGGGTTGCTAATGTAGAAGCCCACTAGGGACGCCTATATAAGGGAGGGTGGGGCGAGCTGACCAGGATTAGACCATTCCACCTAGCCGCCACTCCTCACCTTGCAGACGCATGACCTAGCAGTCCGGCTGCTGACGCTCCACCACACGTGTGGATACCTCAGAGGTGCTGCATCTGTGGCACCTGGACGAGCCGCGCAAGGGGAGCTGCTCGTGGGACGAGGACAAGGAGACGTAGAGCGTCTGAAAGGATCATATGGGCACCTAGAGGGGAGGTGAATAGGTGCTACTTCAAATTTTCTTCTTATTCAAATTAGGGTTTGGTAATAAGGTAAATTCTCTAGATAATACAACTAAGGTGAATTTACCTATATGACAAATAAGTACTAGCTAACACAACACTAAGCTAGAACAAGTAAGTAAAGTGTCGTAAAGGATAGAAGTAACCAAAGTGGTGGACGCGGAGACACAAGGATTTGTTTCCCGTAGTTCATTCCTTTTGAGGGGAAGTACGTCTACGTTTGGAGAGGGGTGGTTTCAAACCACCAATGCCACGAGAGGCCTCCCTTGTTCTCCGATGAATCTCATCCCAACGGGTTCGATCCACCTTCCACTATATCGGCAACCTTTGAGGTGGAAGCCGGCACCTTTACAACAAGTTCGGGGCACACATCCACAACTTAATTGGAGGCTCCCAAATACAAGCAAGATGTCAAGACAAATCAAAGAGAAGCTTGTAAGAACCAAATCACAGTTAGGGTTTCCAAAGAAACACTAGAGCTTGGGGGCCCTCAAGTGAATGAGGGGTAAATGAAGATCTCTCTTGGTGAAGTTGTAGATCAAGGCCTCCTCCTTCGATTCTCCAAAGATCAATGACTTTGGATGGTTGGATGGAGAGATCTTGTAGATTTGGTGGCTCTAATGGAGTTGGTGTTCTTGAGCAGCTCGAGCAGCCAGAGAAGAAGATAACGGTCCCTTTTTATAGACAGACTCCTCCACGAACCGTTTTCTGACCGTTGGAGAAAAGTCAGACTGGAGACTCCGGTCTGCACACCGGAGACTCCGGTCTATGCCGGAGATTCGAGCCAATCTCCGGACCAGCCTCCGGACGCCCATCTGAATGACCTGGGCCATCCTTGACCCAACAAGACCGGAGACTCCGGTCTTTCAACACCGGAGACTCCGGACTGAGGCAACACCGGAGACTCTGGGGTAGCCTCCGGACCCCCATATAGTATGTCCCAGCCCTGATTCTAAAGGCACCACCGGAGACACATCCGGAAACTCCGGACCACACCGGAGACTCCGGTCTAACCAGATCGGAGACTCCGGTCTGGAATTTCCAGAACTGTGTCGGATAAGTGTGATCCTTTCCCACGTGTGAGGGTACTTTTTACTTATCATAATACCAACCTGTGGACAGTGACAAACTGTAAAATGATCTACTTGTTGTTAACGAACACTGAAAGTGATTATGACAATAAATGCCCTTTCAATCTCCCCCTTTTTGGTGTTCGATGACAACAAGTGATTTTGCATGGAATAAATATATAGGGCTCCCCTTGACTATGTGCAATAAGATAATTAAGTAAATCATGCAAGGTAGATAGTATCAACGATAGCACACATAGATCTCACACGAGTTACAATAAATAGTGCGGACAAGCACATAGTCACACACATAAACGACAAATAATGCATATGAAGTTCGAATTTGGCAAATGAAAAACAGATAGTAGCAAATCCAAAGCCCACCCCATGCAAATCGATGAGAATGTCTTCTCCCCCTTTGGCATTGAAACGCCAAAAAAGGGAAAAGACCTAGGCTAGCGCCCCAGCAAATCAGTAGTCCTCGTCATCCTCGTCCTCCTCCTCCTCATCCTGGTCATCACCACCCTCATCATAGTCATCATCATCATCATCTATAGGGTCTGCAGGCCCTTTCCCGTGAGGGCGAGAAGATGAGGTACCCTGGTACCCGAAACCGGAGGTAACATCTGCAAAGGTTTTCCAATCCACCAGGCTATCCTTTTGGGCATTCCATGCCCCAAATGAGAGTGTGTGGTCAGACTCAAGTGGACTGCTGAACACCGTGCTCATCATTGTATTCATCCTCACCTTCCTCATTATCCCCTTCACCTTGTTCCTTGATCTCTTCGAGGAGCTTCTCAATGTGATGGTTGCTTTGGTAGGATGCATGCTGTTTCTTACGAATGTCTATGTTCATGCAACAAAGGGTTCTCTCCCAAAAGGTGGCCTTCTTGACCCTCTCATGAACATAGTCTCGAGTCATGGTAGGCATAGGTGCATTGGAGGCATTCTTACTCCAAAATCTAGGTGGAGAGGGAGCCCTCTCAGTCTCAAGCTCCTCATCCTCATCATCCCCATAGCGACGCCTTGGAGCAGGCCCCATACGCCCCTTCTGCTGCAGTGAGACCAAGGTGTGCTCAGTGAGATGCGGTGTAGAGCCAAGTGGAGAATCATGCTCCTTGGAGTTGATGAGCCTCATAACCAAAGGTGCATATGGAGGAGACTTTTTTTGTAAAGAATAGCATGGAACATCTCCTCAAAGATGAAATCCATCACATCAATAGGTTCAGCATCTACCTCTGGTCTAGCATTGTAGATCCGGTGGGTGTGGTACAGAAGGTTGACAAGCCCACCCCTAATAGCATCGTGATTCCCAGCATTAGGTGCGATGATATGACGGAAGATCCTCAACATTAGGTTGTAGAGGGTCTTGAGTCCCTTGGAACCCCCTACAACACCCTCGCTGCCATACAGAGGTGTCAGCTTCATCTTGTTCTCTCCTAGAGCTGCAGAGTGCATGCGTAGACCAATGGGAGTGGATACGCCATGAGAAGTCTCAAAGATGACATTGGCAAAGTCATGGAAAGTAGCCGTGCAGCGAGTGGTGCCAGACATCCAAATCATGGTTCTGTCTTGATCAGATCCAAACACCACGGTGGCATGGAACTGTTGTACTAGGTAGACATTGTAGTCTTCGCGCAACTCCATTAAGTTATACAGACCCAGCTTCTCACAGATCCACAAAGCATCATTGAAGTAGGGGCTGAGGCGCATCTGCTCAACACTCATGAACTTCTGAGGGCAGACAGGTGATTTGGTGAGCACACCATATACATCCTTCATGAACACAGCCTGTTCCTTCCTCCAGAAACGAGGGTCCTCACTGGTACGAGGAAGTGCATAGAACTCTGTCTTTCTCAGTTCACGGTACTCCTCTTTTGACATTTTGGACAAGGACTGAAGGTTGTCATATTTGGCCTTCTTGGCACGGTCCTGTCGTTCAGCCCTCTCTTGGTCCCTCTTCAAATAGGCTGCATCACGTGCCTGTTGTCTACGGTTGGAAGGAGGCACAATAAACTGACCCTGAGCTTCATCATAGCGAGGATTGCCCATTTTGGGACTTGGCCTTGGTACGACGAGGACGACTAGAACCATCACCTGTCAACAGCAGTGAGGGAGATAGCATGGAGATGAGTATATATGTCCCAACAATGTAGTACAGGAGCTTTGATGCATTTCTGATCTATTTTGATTCATCCACCACCGGAGTCTCCGCACCTCATACCGGAGTCTCCGGCTCAGACCGGAGTCTCCGGACCTAAGTCCGGAATCTCCGATCGAGAGGCTCGGGCATGTGATGGGGAGATGCTAGTGAGGATGAATCTAGTAGATCGAGCAATGCAGCAAGGCTAAAGTACTAAAGTGAACGCAAATAAGTGATTCCAATGGACAAATCAACACCAATCCTCAAAAACACATCTAGAGATGAACCCTAGGAGAAAAAGAAGAGGAGAGGTACCAGATCTGTCCATGGGATCAATTCCTCCGGTGGGAATGACCCAATGGAGGAGAGGAGAGGATTGGCCGGCGGCACGGCGGATCCCGGGGGCTTCTTGACCTCCGGGGAGGAGTTTTGGAAGAGGAGGCAACGGGTTTGGAGGAAGGGGACAGGGTGAAGAATGAGGAACTGTTGTACCAGTTCACCTCGCCCCTTACTATAAGTGGCAGCAACCGTCTGGACCGGAGACTATGGTCTACACCGGAGACTCCGGTGCATGTACACCGGAGACTCCGGACTTCCTCGACCAAAAGCTCCAGAGACTCCATGACGCAACAAGACCGGAGACTCCGGTCTTTCAACACCGGAGACTCCAGACTGAGGCAACACCGGAGACTCCGGGGTAGCCTCCGGACCCCCATACAGTATGTCCCAGCCCTGATTCTTAAGTCACCACCGGAGACACATCCGGAAACTCCGGACCACACCGGAGACTCCTTGAAGCGGGTTGAGATCCAAATAATCACTAAAGGCGATGAGTTTCAACTTTCACAATGGGCAATGGTGGTGCAAAGGGAAAGCGTCTAACCAGACCGGAGACTCCGGTCTGGAATTTCCAGAACTGTGTCAGATAAGTGCGATCCTTTCCCACGTGTGAGGGTACTTTTTACTTATCATAATACCAACCTATGGACAGTGAGAAACTATAAAATGATCTACTTGTTGTTAACGAACACCGAAAGTGATTATGACGATAAATGCCTTTTCAATCTCCCCCTTTTTGGTGTTCGATGACAACAAGTGATTTTGCATGGAATAAATATATAGGGCTCCCCCTGACTATGTGCAATAAGATAATTAAGTAAATCATGCAAGGTAGATAGTATCAACGATAGCACACATAGATCTCACATGAGTTACAATAGATAGTGCACACAAGCACATAGTCACACACATAAACGACAAATAATGCATATGAAGTTTGAATATGGCAAATGAAAAACAAGTAGTAGCAAATCCAAAGCCCACCCCATGCAAATCGATGAGAATGTCTTCTCCCCCTTTTGCATCGAAACGCCGAAAAAGGGAAAAGACCTAGGCTAGCGCCCCAGCAAATCAGTAGTCCTCGTCATCCTCGTCCTCCTCCTCCTCATCCTGGTCATCACCACCCTCATCATAGTCATCATCATCATCATCTACAGGGTCTGCAGGCCCTTTCCCGTGAGGGCGAGAAGATGAGGTACCCTGGTACCCGAAACCGGAGGTAACATCTGCAAAGGTTTTCCAATCCACCAGGCTATCCTTTTGGGCATTCCATGCCCCAAATGAGAGTGTGTGGTCAGACTCAAGTGGACTGCTGAACACCGTGCTCATCATTGTATTCATCCTCACCTTCCTCATTATCCCCTTCACCTTGTTCCTTGATCTCTTCGAGGAGCTTCTCAATGCGACGGTTGCTTTGGTAGGATGCATGCTGTTTCTTACGAATGTCTATGTTCATGCAACAAAGGGTTCTCTCCCAAAAGGTGGCCTTCTTGACCCTCTCATGAACATAGTCTCGAGTCATGGTAGGCATAGGTGCATTGGAGGCATTCTTCCTCCGAACTCTAGGTGGAGAGGGAACCCTCTCAGTCTCAAGCTCCTCATCCTCATCATCCCCATAGCGACGCCTCAGAGCAGGCCCCATACGCCCCTTCTGCTGCAGTGAGACCAAGGTGTGCTCAGTGAGATGCGGTGCAGAGCCAAGTGGAGAATCATGCTCCTTGGAGTTGATGAGCCTCATAACCAAAGGTGCATATGGAGGAGACTTTTTGTAAAGAATAGCATGGAACATCTCCTCAAAGATGAAATCCATCACATCAATATGTTCAGCATCTACCTCTGGTCTAGCATTGTAGATCCGGTGGGTGTGGTACAGAAGGTTGACAAGCCCACCCCTAATAGCATCGTCATTCCCAGCACTAGGTGCGATGATATGACGGAAGATCCTCAACATTAGGTTGTAGAGGGTCTTGAGTCCCTTGGAACCCCCTACAACACCCTCGCTACCATACAGAGGTGTCAGCTTCATCTTGTTCTCTCCCAGAGCTACAAAGTGCATGCGTAGACCAATGGTAGTGGATACGCCATGAGAAGTCTCAAAGATGACATTGGCAAAGTCATGGAAAGTAGCCGTGCAGCGAGTGGTGCCAGACATCCAAATCATGGTTCTGTCTTGATCAGATCCAAACACCACGGTGGCATGGAACTGTTGTACTAGGTAGACATTGTAGTCTTCGCGCAACTCCATTAAGTTATACAGACCCAGCTTCTCACAGATCCACAAAGCATCATTGAAGTAGGGGTTGAGGCGCATCTGCTCAACACTCATGAACTTCTGAGGGCAGACAGGTGATTTGGTGAGCACACCATATACATCCTTCATGAACACAGCCTGTTCCTTCCTCCAGAAACGAGGGTCCTCACTGGTATGAGGCAGTGCATAGAAATCTGTCTTTCTCAGTTCACGGTACTCCTCTTTTTACATTTTGTCCAAGGACTGAAGGTTGTCATATTTGGCCTTCTTGGCACGGTCCTGTCGTTCAGCCCTCTCTTGGTCCCTCTTCAAACAGGCTGCATCATGTGCCTGCTGTCTACGGTTGGAAGGAGGCACAATAAACTGACCCTGAGCTTCATCATAGCGAGGATTGCCCCTTTTGGGACTTGGCCTTGGTACGACGAGGACGACTAGAACCATCACCTGTCAACAGCAGTGAGGAAGATAGCATGGGGATGAGTATATATGTCCCAACAATGTAGTACAAGAGCTTTGATGCATTTCTGATCTATTTTGATTCATCCACCACCGGAGTCTCCGCACCTCATACCGGATTCTCCGGCTCAGACCGGAGTCTCCGTCCTGGACCGGAGTCTCCGGACCTAAGTCCGGAATGTCCGATCGAGAGGCTCGGGCATGTGATGGGGAGATGTTGGTGAGGATGAATCTAGTAGATCGAGCAATGCAACAAGGCTAAAGTACTAAAGTGCACGCAAACAAGTGATTCCAATGGACAAATCAACACCAATCCTCAAAAACACATCTAGAGATGAACCCTAGGAGAAAAAGAAGAGGAGAGATACCAGATATGTCCATGGGATCAATTCCTCCGGTGGGAATGACCCAATGGAGGAGAGGAGAGGGTTGGCCGGCGGCACGACGGATCCCGGGGGCTACTTGACCTCCGGGGAGGAGTTTTGGAAGAGGAGGCGACGGGTTTGGAGGAAGGGGATGGGGTGAAGAATGAGGAACTGCTGTACCAGTTCACCCTGCCCCCTTACTATAAGTGGCAGAAACCGTCTGGACCAGAGACTACGGTCTACACCAGAGACTCTGGTGTATGTACACCGGAGACTCCGGACTTCCTCGACCAAAAGCTCCAGGATAGGTGTTTGGGGCCATATATGAGAGATAGACAGGTTTACGATAGGGAAAAAGCTTGGGTTGAGACATCAATCTATGAAGAACCAACAAGAGCCATAGGAATTCACAAGAATATTCAGAAAAGCTCCAAGAGACTAAAATCAAGCGAATGACAAACATGAGTAAGCGCCAACCTCTCAAGTTTGAGAGGCGATGGCCTAGGCCACCAATTTGAGTATACTCGGCTTGGCACCACGAAGATATATCTTGGGTCCATTACCGACACTCATCATTTAAGCTCACATATCACAAAATGATATTAAGAGGAATGATTTTGATTGCTTTGGTCATAATGGGGGGAGGGATAGTCCAATCAATTAGGACCGCACTCCCCCTATATACATGCCTGCACCTAAACCAAATATGGGTCAAATCATAGGTGAGAATGCAAGATGATCAAGTCAAGCTCCTTGAATCTACGATATTTAGTTCATTCCTCAAATAGCAAAACATTGCTTCATCAAGTGGCTTCGTGAAGATATCGGCAAGTTGATCTTTGGTTGACACATATGATAGATCAATATCACCACGAGCAACATGATCCCTAATGAAGTGATGGCGAATCTCAATATGCTTTGTCCTTGTGTGATCCACCGGATTGTAGGCAATCTTGATGGCACTTTCATTGTCACATAGAAGAGGCACTTTGTCACTCTGGACACCGTATTCCTTTAAAGTTTGCCTCTTCCATAGCAATTGGGTGCAAGCACTAGTAGCTGCCACATACTCGGCTTCGACGGTGGAGAGAGATATACAATTTTGCTTCTTTGAAGACCAACATACCAAGGACCTAACAAGGAATTGGCAAGCCCCGGATGTTGATTTTCTATCATCCTTATCACCCGCCCAATCCGAATCCGTGTATCCACAAAGAGCAAATGTTGACCCTCGAGGATACCAAAGGCCATAAAATAGGGTATGAACCAAATATCGAAAGATTCTCTTGACCGCCATTAAATGGCTTTCTTTAGGAGCCGCTTGATATCTTGCACACACACCTACACTCAACACAATATCGGGTCTATATGCACAAAGGTAAAGCAAAGAACCAATCATAGACCGGTATACCTTTTGATCCACATCTTTACCATTTGGATTTTGTTCTAGATGAGTCTTTGTAGCCATGGGAGTTGGTGCTCTATTTAAATCTTGCATTTTGAATCTCTTGAGCATATCTTGAGTATACTTGGCTTGGTTGAAGAATGTCCCTCCTCTAACTTGCTTAATCTCAAAACCAAGAAATACTCTCAACTCCCCCATCAAAGACATCCGGAACCTACTAGTCATAAGCTTTGAGAATTCATCATTAAAAGACTTGTTAGATGAGCCAAAGATAATATCATCAACATATATTTGGCATACAAAAATCTCCCCATTGACCTTCTTAGTAAAAAGAGTAGGATCGATTTTCCCAACCTCAAATCCACGGTCAAACAACAACTCTCTAAGGTGCTCATACCACGTGCGTGGGGCTTGCTTGAGCCCATAGAGCGCCTTATCAAGTTTGTAGACATGGTTTGGGAAGTTGGGATCCTCAAATCCCGGGGGTTGCTTAACATATACCAACTCATTTAATGGACCATAAAGAAATGCACTTTCTACATCCATTTGTTGCAACTTAAAGTTATGATGTGCCGCATAAGCAAGAAGGATACAGATGGACTCAAGGCGAGCCATGGGTGCATAAGTCTCTCCATAGTCAATGCCTTCAATTTGAGAGAACCCTTGTGCAACTAATCTAGCCTTGTTCCTTACTACAATTCCATTCTCATCTTGCTTGTTCTTGAATATCCACTTTGTTCCAATAACATTGCGACAATCCTTTGGCTTCTCAACTAACTTCCATACTTTGTTTCTCTCAAAGTTGTTGAGCTCTTTGTGCATAGCTTCCAACCAATCTGAATCTTCAAGAGCTTCCCACACTTTCTTTGGTTCAATCATGGAGATGTGTGCTTGGTGTTCACTGAACCTCTTCAATTGTGCTCTTGTGGAAATGCCTTTCCTTAGGTCACCAACCACATTTTGTAGAGAGTGGTCTCTTAATTCCAACATTCTCTCTTTTCTAGCTTCGCGACGAGCGTGGATCTCTGTGTTATTTCTTGAGGGACCCTCTTCATCATTTTGGTCCTTGTCTTGACCATCAACTTGACCATGATCATCACCGGAATCATTCTCTTCATTGAGAGGTAAAGATTGACCTTGGTCTTGATTAAATGCACGTCTAGCATCAATTTGAGCTTGTCTCAAGGAAGTTTGTACGGATCTTCCTTGAGTAATTGCCTTGGCACCACTTGACATCCTGGAGAAAGAATCAAGCTCCCCTTGATTAGAGTTGTCACTTTGATCAACATGTTGAGGGTCCACATCTTGTCTTTGGCTTGAGTCATTGTCCTCCTCGGTAGATGGAGCATGTTGAGGTTGTGAAGATGAGGGCTCCACTTGAGTGGAACATAGTTCTTCTCGATCCGCCATAAGGGGTTCCTCAACGGGGCGGATATATCCCACACCCATTCTTCCTATGGCATCCTGAGGCATTTCATCATCTGCATCACAAGCATCAACACGCCCCCTTGGGGACCATAATATTCTTCGAAGGTCACACTACAAGATTCTATGATGGCTCTGGAGAGCTTATCATTACTCTATAGCTTAATCGTGAACGCAACCGAGCGCTCTGAGACCATCTGCCGCGCATGCAATTCGTTGGTGCCACTGATTGTGGGCCATGGTGTCCTTTGCACCTTTCTTCCTCGGTCGCAGTCGCACCCCCGAACCCAGCTCTACAATCCGATGCCCTTTCTTTTCTTCTCTCTCCTTTCCTTCTTCTCTGGCACGGGCTCGCCTTCTTAGATTTCCGGCCACCGCCGTCTGCCCCGCATCTTCTCCCCCATGGTGCCTTTCTCCCTGATGATACCCCTCCGCATCAGGAAGCCACCCGAAATTCTCCTCCTTGGTGGCGAACCCACAGCGAATCCATGGTGGTAGGCGAGGATCCAGGTGGAAATTAAGTTCCAGTGTTCAGCGCGAACCCAATATTCAGAGGAGCAGAAGAGCAACGAGTGCAGGGGAAGCAGGAGATGACCTTGTGGTCTCGAGGGTGATGGCGCCGGTGAAGACGCCGGAGACGCCGTTGAGCGGGCTGGAGACGTGGCTGGCAGCGAACCACTGGAAGAAGGAATCCTTTCCCCATGGCCCCAGCACCTCCTTCCTGCTCCCCCGCCACCGCCGCTTCAGCCGCCGGAAGACAAGACCGCCTTGGCTCCTTATCCGCCCGTTCCCCTGGCATCCGCCTCCGCGCGACACTGGCGCATGTCGCTAGGCACGTCGGAGTGAGGAGATAAGGCAATCCAAGTGGAACCTTCCGCGGTATTACCTTCCTCTCGAGGATTCCTTCTGAACTCTTCCACACCAATCTGACAAGAAAACACCATGGAAATGTTGTCCGATTTCCTCTTTTATTTTTTTAGTTAGCTCTAACTGAATTTCTCTCTATTTCTATCAATCAGCAGGCGACTGTGATGACTCAGATGTGTGCTGTCCTGAAAGCAGTTTGGCCTGAGACCATTGCCCCTCGGCTGCGCCACCTTCCTATAGCATGCCCCGATTAATCTGACTGCTCGATGGACTGTTGTGTTTCTCAGTGGCCGTTTCCAAATCAATCGACTCTGCTGCCGCTCAAGGTTTTGGATCTTCTTCTATTATCTTATGTCGATACGTTTTCAGTTCTTATAGTGTTGAATTGATTCATATTACTTCCTTTAGTCATAAAACAAGAAGAATCATGTCGCCTATCTAGAACCACAAAGTATGGCTTCGGTATTGAAAACATCAGAAGAAACATTATCAAGGGTGATGTGCTTCAGAACAGTAATAACAATATTTTCTTTGTAGAGGTGCATGTAAACAATGACTAGGGAAGTAGGCGCGATAACCCGTCGCGCTCGTGATACTAACTCATTTTGTGCATATCGCTCTGAAAGATACGTCAGAAAATTACTGGTAAAAAAAAACTTGCCGAAAGGGCATGAAAGAAAATCAGGAGAAAATATTACCATCAAGTGTTTTGCCGTTAATTTATTTTGTGCATATTGCTCTAAAAGTTGCGTTGGGTATGGAAAATTACTGGTAAAAAAGGGAGCAGAGAACTTGTTCACCGCGAAAACAAATAAACACGGCTGAGATTTAGTACATAATATAATTGCAAAAAGCTAATACTCTATTCTCCTGTTCGTGCATCTCGAAAGAGGACCTACCATATGTTGGTTTATTACACTCTGATGACAACAAATGTTGGGACAAAAGGTCTGCCTTGACAACGTACCGCTGCTACTCTGTCTCCAACAATCGTGCTAATACCACAAGTTGTTATGGTGATTTATTCAGTTTTTCTACTTGCTGAGCTTTGCCAATCGACCTTGCAAGGTGGGTTCTTCGTGTTCTACATACTTGGAGCAGCAAAAATAATTGTTACTGATACTACTCAGTAGGGCCAGTAGGTAGTGCAGACAGACCAATTTAAACCCACTCTAAATTAGTGGCCATCCTATTAGTGACAAATCAATATTGTGCAGAAGACATTACCTGATTTCCTCAAAGACGAAGAGCCAGTGCGTTAGTTTTTCCAAACCAAACCCACATGTCCTGGCAGTAGAGTTGGGGCCTTAGGGATATTTCCATCTTCTACTTATACAAACTAAAACTGATAAGAGAGTGCATCAATTTAATGGCTCAATTCTCTCGGTACAAAGGGGAAATTCCTAAGGGGGTAAATTAGAAAACATATAAAGTCCAATAGGCAGGAGCAAGGAGCAGGAACAACTCAACTCTATAGCTGCGCGTCTGAGCAGCCAGTGAGCAATGGCATCAACCAACAAAAGGTAATATATTATTGTGAAAACATGGTAACATATAAAGTACTTCACTGTCATACTTCATGAAACCGTTTCTATCCTCGAAAACAGGAGCTCATAAAAGTTTCTTATGCATTGCAAGTCATTCTGAAAATAACCATATAACCATGGAGATTTTATTAGGTAAAAAAAACAACTTAACTGACAGATTTCATAATTAGTATATAAAGTTGCTGCACAACATCTCATGGCCAATGAAATAATCAGACATTACAGCAGAGTTTTTTCCCCAATGCTTACCTTTTCCTTACTACTAGGTAGTGAAATGGCCTCCTTTTCCGGCACAGCAGTACCCTACCCGCCAGCAAGCTCCCCTTGTCATCGTCGTTGCACTGCTTTTGCTCCCACACATTTGCCTCTTCCAAGCCGCTGGCACCAACCCTGCAGCTCACATGGTGGGATTGCTGCACCTAATGGTCCGCAAGGAGGAGGTGAGCAAGGTCCATAAGGCAGTGGAGGTGCGTCGGTCAGTTAAAGTTCGACACCAGATATAAGAAGCCGACAGAAAAATTCAGACAAGCATCTGCAAAGATGAAGCACATGATGTATTGGCAGGAAAAATCAAATGAATCAGATGTAAACAATTAGAGGAAGAGTAGGTACAGATCTTTTAGTTGTACATATTCTTTAGCATGCTCGCTTGATCATCCATGGGCTGAGTTCAATTCATGGCATGTTTGGGCAGGCTGAAACCCAGGCAAGGGAAGGCCTACAACAAATCAAGAAAAAGTTCAGTATATTGAACAATTGCATAGAACAGAAAAAGAAAAGAAACAGATGCTTCACTTGACAAACCAAGTACTGAAAAACATTTTGGTTCCGAAGGTAAGCATGTATTTTCTTATTTTAGTCGACATGTCAATTTTCCTTTAGAATAGTATGTTTGATTTGCTAAATCTGTTAATATCAAGCGGGATTCTTTTCTCACCAAGCCTTTGTACTGTAATGTGCCAATGTCTACATGTTTGTTTCATATGGTCACGCATTGCACTTCCCTTCTGTACAAATAGCTCACAAAGACATAATTATCTGTTGCAATATTTGTCTCCCCACGGGTTTTGTGTACGGTTTCAATCTCAACAGTAGTTCCTTACTTTTCATTCAAACATGCAAGAGGAAGATTCTGCATGGCATACTAATTTGATCTGCATGTTTAATACTAAGTTCAAATTTTAGGGTGTTCATTACACATTATCAATGTTAAGGAAATCGGTAATCGTTAGCTGCTCGGTTGGCTTGGGAGTAGCGATTAATCGGAATTCGGACGATTAACTGATTTAATCGGTCGGCTATTAATCGGTGCAGCCTACAAAATTAGCACCTAAAACACGTATGAATCCTCATCCTTAAGCTCCTGGGTGAGATCCTTAAGGCGCTCGAGCTCTTGTATCTGAGGTCTGGTCGGCAACTACGAGGAGCTAGTCAACAACGACAAGGAACTAGTTGGTGATGGCTGAAATCAAGATCCTGGAGGCAGGGATCGAACGGGAGCTTCGCAAAACCTACTTCATTGGGGCGGGATAGCGGATGTATGGGCGATATGTGTTAATAATTTTGAAACTTTTTTGATCAAGTGTAGTGGTTAATCGGGAACATACCTAGTAATCGGAGTGTCAGACCTATTAATCGGGCTAAACGATTAACACAAAGAATTAGTGGTAATCGACACAGTCAAGTCCCTAGTAGCGATTAATCGGCCTATTAATCGTTAATTCGGCCTATTTTTTGAACAATGCACATTATAAGTGACAGCTGGCCGTACCTAATACTGCCTCTTATTCCCCTTTTGATATAACATTTTCTCTTTCTTCATTGCTTTGCCAGGTGTTGTTCCACTCTCTTGCCAGAAGCTTTGAAGTGGACCAGTTATGGAGGATGTCTTAGCCTCGGCAACACCTTGCAATGTTCCCAAGTCTGCTTTCTTTTGACGGACTTAAATAAATGGCTGCTGTCGACGTCGGGTGTGGAGTTCTAAGGCACACTAACTTAATCACTTCAATGAAGGTTTTCTATAGGAAAATGATCGTCCATCAGGACGAGATAGAAATGCAGGGATGCTGATGGACCAATGGTCTGATGTATTGCATGTCAGAGATGCTTCTTGCGATCTGATTGTAGACAGTGCCACCATATGAGAAGGTATGCTACGACTTGCTTTAGCATGTGGGATTTTTCCACATAAGTTTCCCCTGATATTGGCAAGAAATGAGCACTTACTTTCTTATTTTGATCGTATACATTAATCAATATTATTGAGACAGTTATAGCTAATTACTTGAAACCCTAGATCTGTATTTGTGTGAATTTATGAACAGTTAACCATTGGTTATTACCTATATTTGGTTTCTTTATAGATCCAAAACATAGCCTTTTTAGACCAAGTTCAATATTTCTCACGTAATTTTAATCTTTCCCATTTAATTGATGAAAATAGAAGGATTATGCGACGAAGGTTTGTAGCTATTGTAGTTGGTGTGGAATAAGAAATTCTATATGGTATCATTATAAATCCAAGAAGGAAAATCATGCCCCCGCAGGTCTGGCCGAGTATATTTTCATGTTCATATTTCCATGTAAAAAATCTCCTAAATATGTCAAATTTTATGTAATCTGCGGTGTCTTATCAGTTATCTTTAAAGTTTTGTCCACCAATTTTAATTTGTTTGTGACGATCTCTCTTCTTAGTGCTTTAAAATTATTTTCATGGATAAATGGTTAGTTTTATTTGAATCACATTCCAATTCTAATCTTTGCACAATTCTTCCATTGTCTCACACGTTATAGCCCAATGTGCATAAAAATTCTTTCTTTCCTTTAGCCGGGACATTGCATTAACTATGTGAAATACTAACATTGTATTTACACTTTGCAAATTCGATTAAGAATCTACTTACCAATTAGATATTTGGGCATCATCAGAAATCTAAAAACTAAAATTGCATGTTTTTCTTGTTCTACAAAAAAAAATCACAAGCATGTAAATTTTTGGGCGAGGTTTTATGGTAACGAAATATTTTCCCATTCAAAAACAGGTTTGCAAATGAAAAATGGCTGGCTAAGTTTGCTGGTTGTAGTGACAGCAGATTTGTGTTTCTGATTTGTATTCCTTTTCAGATAAATTTCCATGGTTTCAACACAGAGTTTCAGTTAACTCCATTGATTCAGTCAGAAAAGTTGAAAAACCTGAAATCTCTATCATTTGATTTTTTTCCTTTCTGGAATGGTACTCCTCACTGTTGGTAATAAGCAATCTGATAGCTTTTAAGTCAAAATAGAGGACTAGCTAGCTTGTGATATTCCATATTACTATTTTTCCATGACAGTAGAGTATTTATCACAAGGTTCTGAAACTTTCTTTCTATTCTCTTTAGATTTTGGGGAATTGTTGAAGGACTATCAAGGATGAGGTGCTTCAGAACGGTAATAACAATATTTTCTTTGTAGAGGTGCATTTAAACAATGATGTATTTTCTTATTTTAGTCTACATGTCAATTTTCTGTGAGATTAGTAAAGTTGTAGACATTGCTCAGCTTCCAAAAAACACTATTCCTATATTACCTACTTGATTTATTTTTGTTGTTTTAGTTAGAATACAGAATGTAATTTTCCTACTCTGATGGTTCTGTTGTGAACTCAGGCTGTAGTTCGTCCCGAAGGTTTTGCATTCGTTGATCTTGACTTTATAAGGGTGTTAGTACAAGGGTGCTAGAGATGCTCTAAAGGTAGTTTGTCTTACTAACTTTGATGCTCTTCTCTATTATGCGATTTTATTTGTATCTTACTCCTTCATGTAATATGGCTTCGTTGTTTGTGATGTGTTCCCCCATGTTAGCTGGCATGGCGGAGCGTGCTTAATCACTATTTAGTTTATGGGTAGCACTAATCTAAAACCAGAAAAAACTTAGGCCATTACAACGGACAATGACTGCCATATCCATCTGCAAGTCTACCATTTCTAGCACACAATGCCAAAACGTATTGTAGGCGGCGCGGCGAAGCGCCATTCCACCTAGTAGATTCTATAAGTGTGCGATTCGAGACCATAGCCAACAAAAATACCCTCTAATGCTTTAGACTCGAATTTGGACAGACGAACACCTTTTATGAGATAGAAACACTTACAACCGAACATCCGGAAGTAAGATATGTTGGGCTTGTTATCGGTAAGTATTTCATATGGAGTCTTGTTGATTTCTTTGCGGAGGTAGAGCCGGTTTGAAGCATGACAAGCGGTGGAGATGGCTTCGGCCCAAAAGTTGTATGGAGATTTAAACTCCGCCAACATGGTCCTAGCCATCTCAATAAGAGTCAGGTTCTTCCTTTTGGCCACACCATTTTGTTGAAGGGTGTATGCAGCGGAATATTGATGTTTTATCCCCTCATCACTAAGAAAATCATTCAAGGTGTCGTTCTTGAACTTAGTGCCGTTGTCACTTCTTGCGATCAATACGGGAAGATTGTATTGACGTTGGACCATGTTGATGAAGTCGAAGGTATTTTGGGTCTCACTCTTCAACTTGAAGAAATATACCCACGAGTATCTTGAAAAGTCATCAACGATCACCAAACTATATTTCTTCCCACCAAGGCTTGCATGAGATGGAGGACCAAAGAGGTCCACATGGAGGAGCTCCAAGATCTTGGTAGACTTGATGCGGTTTGTAGGCTTGTGAGGATCATAATGCATCTTGCCTAGAACACATGCCCTGCAAACACGATCTTTGGCAAAGGAAACATTTTCTTTTAGTCCAACAATATGGCCCTCCTTGTGAAGACTTTGCAAAGTTCTCATATTTACATGAGCTAGTCGGCGATGCCATAACCAACCCACATCGGCCTTCTCGAATAAGCACATCGGACTTGTAGTGGATTGCCCCGAAAAATCCACCACGTACAAGTCATGCTCGACGTACCCAACGAAAGCGACCTTGAGAGACTTGCTCCACAAGAGGACCACAATATCAACATCAATGAAGACGGCAAAGCCTGTCTTTCCAAGAGCATGGACTGAAAGTAAATTGTATCCAAGGGTCTCAACAAGTATGACGTTCACGAGTGTAATGTCGTGAGCAACCACTACCTTGCCGAAACCCATTACCTTAGACTTTGACTTGTCAGCATATGTCACGGTGATTTGATCATCATTTGGCTTTAAGTCCTTGACAATAGACGAGCTTCCGGTCATATGACTCGTGCAACCACTATCAAGCACCCACTTTGACCCTCCGAAAGCATAAGTCTACAAAAGATCAAGCTAATTTTTAGGTACCCATTTTTCAATGGGTCCTCTTTTGTTAGCAACAAGGGTCTTGGAAACCCAAATAGACCAAGCTATATAACCATCATATGGGCCAACATATTGTGCATACACATCACCATAATAATCACGCATTAGAACATAGTGAGGGTTAGCACTTCCCGCAAAGTCATCATGAGACATAGTTTTACCACTTGTGGTCTTACTATCCACAATGGCCTTGTTGGTCTCTTGTGCGGGTTTGGCCTTCTTCTTCTTATTGTTCTTCTTCTTGGTTTTGGATACAAAACCAATGCCCCCTTTTTCACCACAAGGCCTTTGCTTACTCAAAAGATCATCAATGGACTTGTTGCCTTGTGGAAATGTGGCCTTAGCTAGCTCCCCCTTCAACCTAGCATTTTCTTCAAGAATAGTTGTACTACTAGATGGAATGAAGTTACTAGGTGAAGGAATATTGTCCAATTGAGTTTGAAGCGTTTCATGGGACTTTGTGAGTGACAAGAGTTCACTTTTCAAAGCCTTATGAGCCTTGTTAAGCAAACTAAAGTCCTCGTCAAGTTTTTCATGAACCACACCAAACTCAATCTTGTCCTTTTTAGCCCTTTTGTATTTAGCAATAGCATGATCACACTCTTTGATGAGTTTATTAACAATAATGTCATTTGCCTCATCAACCCCTTAAAGTTTTAATTCAAGTGACATCCTAGTCTCTTGTTCTTCTTCTAGAGCATTGCTTATATCCTCTAGCTCAATCATGTGTTCATGCCCAAGTTTACATCTTACATCTAGGATCTCTTGTGTGTGGGAAAGTTGATCTAAGATGTTACCAAAATGTATCTTAGCATCCCCTTGTAGGTTAGTCATAAACTCATCGAAAGCAATTAATTCCCTTTTAACATCAAGAGACATATCATCATCAATTTCATCATTAGCTAAGGGAGTGGAGTGAGATGATGAGGATACCTCCGTTCCTCTTGCCATAAGGCAAGTGACGTTCTTGATTGGAGAATTCTCATTTGGAGAATCGAAGAGTGAGAATGTCGGAGTAGAAGTAGTGGCTAGAGCCGCCACACCATTAGAAGTTTCCTCTTCCTCATCTTCATCATCTTCATTGTCGGAGGAGTATTATTCATGAGTGATCAAGACAATTTCTCCTGACTTCTTGTTGATGGGATTCTTCTTGATGAAGGGTTTCTTGTAAGGTGCTTTGAGAGTCTTCTTCAACACAAGCTTACCCCCATGATCTTCTCTCTTCTCATAGGGGCAACTTTCCACAAAGTGATAGCGGTCACCACAATTGAAGCAAGTTCTCAATCTAGTAGTATTTTCTCTTTTCCCATTTGGGTTGCTTCTTCGTTGCATTTCCATCTTGGCCTTGGCGGGGTTATTCCAAAAGTTCTTTGCATAGAAGGCCATATATTGACTACGAGCAATCTTGACTTCATCGGGGTGGTCCATGGAGAGGCCTTCATCACTATCATCTTCATCCCCATGGTCGACAACTTTGGCCTTCAAAGCAACATTGACAATGTTGCTCATACCAAGGGCACGAGCACGGGCATCTTTGGCATTCTTGGCCATCTCTTGCATAACTTCATTAGAGGTCATGAGATGGTAGTTGTGTCTTCCTTGCAGGCTCTTCAAGTCAGTGGGATCAAAGGGCATGAGTGCACTCACATATTTGCTTTTTATGCATGCATCATCCACATGTGAGGCACCCATGTTTCTAAAAGCGGTGGCAGTGGTCTTGAGCCTTCGGTACATGTCTTCATGATCTTCACCTTCCATCATGTAGAAGCCTTCGGCTTCATTGCTTAGTGCATCATACCGGTTCCTCCTCATACTCTCATTTCTAACAAACAATACAGTGAGGGCATCCCAAGCTTCCTTGGCAATGCTAAAGTGCTCAATGTGTGGATAATCCTTTGTACCCAATCCTTGTTGAATTATATGCAAGGAAGTGGCATTGAGACAACCTCTCTTCTTGTCAAGTTGTTTGGATCCCCAATAAATAGTCCATGCTCGATGATGTTTCATAGTTCAATGCAAGATCTGCGCATATGAGTTCTCATTAGTGATTGCCATTGAGCAAAAGTAGCAGATTCTTCAAGCTTAGGTGGGTCACCTCTATTGTATACATGAGGGTGAGGGATTGGAGGGTCGAGAGAGTACCATGAATCACGGTGCTCACCCTTCCCCCCCATCATTTTGTGTGGAGGAATTAGTGTTGTCTTGTTTACCCCTTACCATCATATCCTCGAGGGACACCGGAGTATTCCCTTTAGGTAAAACGGATGGAGGATCCTCTTGAAGAGAGGGGGATGATGAGCCATCTTTGTCTTTAAGAAGTTGCTCATGCATCTTCTTGACTTCGTTGACCAAGGAAGAGCTCAATCTTCTTTCCAAGTTTTTGAGATCTTCCATGGTCACCGTGGTGGGCTCACCATCACCATCCCCTTCGCGGCTACCCATATTCTCTTAGGCGGTAAAGCCCAAATAAAGAGCCGAGGCTCTGATACCAATTGAAAGGATCGTATGGGCACCTAGAGGGGGGGTGAATAGATGCTACTTCAAATTTTCTTCTTATTCAAATTAGGGTTTGACAATAAGGTAAATTCTCTAGATAATGCAACTAAGGTGAATTTACCTATATGACAAATAAGTACTAGCTAACACAACACTAAGCTAGAACAAGTAAGTAAAGTGCGGTAAAGGATAGAAGTAACCAAAGTGGTGGACGCGAAGACACAAGGATTTGTTTCCCGTAGTTCCTTCCTTTTGAGGGGAAGTACGTCTACGTTTGGAGAGGGGGTGGTTTCAAACCACCAACGCCACGAGAGGCCTCCCTTGTTCTCCGATGAATCTCACCCCAACGGGTTCGATCCACCTTCCACTATATCGGCAACCTTCGAGGTGGAAGCCGACACCTTTACAACAAGTTTGGGGCACACATCCACAACTTAATTGGAGGCTCCCAAATACAAGCAAGCTGTCAAGACAAATCAAAGACAAGCTTGTAAGAACCAAATCAAAGTTAGGGTTTCCAAAGAAACACTAGAGCTTGGGGGCCCTCAAGTGAATGAGGGGAAAATGAAGATCTCTCTTAGTGAAGCTGTAGATCAAGGCCTCCTCCTTCAATTCTCCAAAGATCAATGACTTTGGATGGTTGGATGGAGAGATCTTGTAGATTTGGTGGCTCTAATGGAGTTGGTGTTCTTGAGCAGCTCGAGCAGCTAGAGGAAGAAGATAATGGTCCCTTTTTATAGACAACCTCCTCCACGAACCGTTTTCTGACCGTTGGAGAAAAGTCAGACCGGAGTCTCCGGTCTGCACACCAGAGACTCCCGTCTATGCCGGAGATTCCGACCAATCTCTGGACCAGCCTCCGGACCGCCCATCTGAATGACCTGGGCCATCCATGACCCAACAAGACCGGAGACTCCAGTCTTTCAACACCGGAGACTCCGGACTGAGGCAACACCGGAGACTCCGGGGTAGCCTCCGGACCCCCATACAATATGTCCCAGCCCTGATTCTAAAGTCACCACCGGAGACACATCTAGAAACTCCGGACCACACCGGAGACTCCGGTCTGGAATTTCTAGAACTGTGTCAGATAAGTGGGATCCTTTCCCACGTGTGAGGGTACTTTTTACTTATCATAATACCAACCTGTGGACAGTGACAAACTGTAAAATGATCTACTTGTTGTTAACGAACACCAAAAGTGATTATGACAATAAATGCCCTTTCAATATCTGCACCGCCTCAACGCGCTTCATCAAGTTCCGCAACTGCGCGTCTAGTGGTAATCCCGTAATCTATAACAACAGTAATCCTGGTTTACGTGGTAGAAAATTTTGATTTTCGCTAGTGTAGCCTACCCTTATCCCTATACTATTCTTGATAGAGCATCTGCTTCCTCATTTTCTGCTCGAGGGATGTGTTGAACGTAAAAACCCTCGAACGATTTAGATAGTTCATCCACAACAGCTTTGTATGCTGCCATGTGCTCGTTTGCGTTGCAGATATCGGATACTTGTTGAGCTTCCTCATTTTCTGCTCGAGGGATGTGTTTGTATGAGTCTTGTTATGCCAATGTTTTTGGCCATGCGTATTCCTTGCAGCAATGCTTCATACTCGGCAATATTGTTGGTTGCTATAAAGTGTATTTGCAACACATAGAACAACTTATCTCCTTGGGGTGATTTGAGCACCACGCCATCCCCCGAGCCTCCTCGTGCTTTTGATCCGTCAAAGTGAAGGGTCTAAAATTCCGAGTCTGGAGTACTTGTGTTTTCTGCCATCTATGTCCAATCAACAACAAAGTCGGTAAGTATTTGAGACTTGATTGTTGTACGCGGCTTGTACTCAATGTCGAAAGTGCAAGCTCCATTCCCCACTTTGCGACATGTCCTGTGGCGTCACGGTTATTGATTATATCTCGCAAGGGAGCAGTGCTCACCACTATGATCTTGTGCTCTTGAAAATAGTGGCGTAGCTTTCTGGATGCAAAGAACACTCCATAGGCTAGCTTTTGATGGTGTGGATACCGTTGTTTCGACTATGTTAGGAACTCACTCGGGTAATAAGTTGGTCGCTGTACCTTATGCTCGTGGCCTTCTTCCTCGTGCTCCACTACTGTTACCACACTTATGACCTTCTTGGTCGCTGCAATGTAGAGTAACATAGGCTCCTAAGGTTGTGGCACTGCGAGAACTGGTGGGTTTGAAAGTAGGCCTTTCAAACTTTGTAGGGCAGTCTCAGCTTCCTGGGTCCAGAAAAATTTATCGGTTTTCTTCAAAAGTTTGTATAAAGGTGCGGCTCTTTCGCCGAGTCAGCTGACGAACCGACTCACTGCTGCAATGCAACCAGTGAGACGTTGTACATTCTTCAGGCGAGTCGGCCTGGTAATGTTGAGTATAGCCTTGATTTTGTTCTGGTTCACCTCTATGCCTCGCACTAAGACGATGAAACCGAACAATTTTCCGGCTGGAATTCCAAAGAAACACTTCTTCGGATTTAGCATCATATTGAATTTTTGTAGACTAGCAAATGTTTCCTCCAAGTCGGAATTTAAAGTTCCCTTCTTTTTGGACATAAATGCTATGTCATCTACGTATACATGGACGTTGCATCCGATTTGATCGTTGAGACAATGTTGCATAGTACGTTGATATGTTGCTCATGTGTTCTTTAAGCCAAAAGGCATAGTTTTGTAGCAGAAGGTTCCGAAAGGAGTGACGAAAGACGATCCAGAATATGCATCGAGAAAACAGAGTAATTTCGACCCTGCCGTTGAGTCGATAACTTGATTGATCCTTGGCAAAGGGAACGGGTCTTTTGGGCATGCCTTGTTCAAAGTGGTATAATCAACACACATCATTAAATCAATAGTGTCCTTTTTAGGGACGAGTACAGGATTTGCCACCCCGTATGTGTGGATGACCTCTGTTATGAATCCGACTAATTCTAGTGGTCTAATTCCTTGCCTATCGCTTTGAACTTTTCATCACCAAACCGTCGAAAAGACTGTTTGACGGGTTTAGCGTCAGGGTACACATTAAGAGAGTACTCGGCAAGTTCCCTGGGTACTCCGGTCATGTCAGAAGGCTGCCATGCGAAGATGTCACTATTAGCTTTGAGGAACTCAATGAGCGCGCTTTCCTATTTGGGTCTAAGCCTACCCCTATGTTCATCGTCTTGGAGGGATCATCTTCCTTCAACGACGTTTTCTTCGTCTCTTCCGACGCCTTGAACTGCAAACTTGGCTTCAGCACCTCGTTCTTCGTAGCGGGCATCTCGGACGGGTTGATGGTCTTCTTGATCTCCTGGTACTCCTGGGCGTGCAGCACGACTTCAGCAAAGGCAACAGATCCTTCGTCGCACTCTGGCGCCTTCCTCGGATTTCCCTGGATGGTGATTACACCCTTTGGACCTGGAGGTTTAATCATATTGTAGATGTAATAGGGATGAGCCATGAACGCCTAGTAAGCCGAACGTTCGAAGATGACGTGGTAAGCACTTTTGAACGGTACCACCTCAAAAGAGAGTGGTTCTATCCGGTAATTGTCTCGGGTTCCAAATGTCACGTCCAGAGTAATCTCACCCAGAGAATTCGCCTGTCTCCCTGGTATAATGCCATGGAAAGTTACACTGCTGTAACTCAATTGGCTCTCGTGTAGCTTCATGCGGTGGAGTGTCTCGATGTAGAGGATGTTAATGTTGCTCCTACCGTCCATGAGTGTTTTAGAGAACTCATAGCCATCAATAAGAGGATTGACGACCAGAGGGTACTTTCCCGATAATGTGTTTTCCTCGGGTGATCTGAGCGATCAAAGGTGATGGTTACGTCTGACCAATCCAGAAACTGTGGAACAGCCGAAACCGTGGCATTGAGCTCACGGAGAACCGCCTTCTTGTCTTTAGCCGGCTGAGATCCAAGGAAGCAGACATATGCGTCTTTCTTAGTCAGAAATTCCTTCTTTCCATCTGACTTGGACTATGCGGCATCCGCTTCTTCCATGTCAGAATCTTCCTTGGGCTCCCTGCCTTTCTCAGAATTTTTCTTTCCTTTTTGTTGCTTGCCTCTGTAGCCAGCGGATTCATCTTTCTTGATGTTGTCATTGAAACGACACTCAGCATTTGTGTGGGTAGATCCTCCGGTACTATCCAAGTGGTGGACACAGGGATTATTGGCAATGTCGGCCCAGGTATAGGTTCTTCCGGGTTGCTGGCCTCCTCTGCCCTGGATTCGGGAAGTTCCCCGGCCTCTACCCCGGCCGCCTCCACGCCCTCCTCATCCGCCAGATCCGAAGGTCGCATTAACAACTGCGTTATCCGGAGCCGGTTTTTCTTCCGAGGTGTTTTTGCACTTCTGAGCTACTTGTTTTGGTTGTTTGGCCGCATTGGGATTGGCCAGAATATTTAGTAGCCCTTCTGAATCATCATCGGCGTTAGCATATTTGCTTGCCATCTCTATCATTTCTCCCAAATCTGTGATGTGGTCACGCTTTAGTCTGGGACGCAAAAGTCCGACTAGGAGTCCTGCAATGAAAGCTTCTATCGCAGTTTGCTCGTTTACTCCCTCGCAAGAGTTCTTTGTGTCAATCCAGCGTCCGAGGTAATCCCGGTAGGTTTCTCTGGGTCTTTGTGTGCAACGCTGCAAGTCTCGGACTGTGCAGGGCCTCCTGTATGTTCCCTCGAAGTTTGAAAAGAACGCACTTTGCATATCATACCAGTTATGAATTGAATTCTCTGACAATTTATTGAGCCACGATCGAGCCGTCTTCCTCAGCATAAGCGGGAGATATCGTACTACAACCAGGTTGTTCCCTACTTTAGCGATGCAGCAGGCCTGGAAAAAATCCTTGAGCCAGGTATCTGGCCGAGCCGCACCGTCATAGGGCTGAATGTCTTTGGCAATACCAAAGTCAACCGAAAATTTGGTCCGACGTATACGTGGGCCAAAGCACTTGGGTCCCATGTACACATATTCTTCCTCGTACCACCGCGCCTCTATGTTTGACTCAATGCAATGGCGAGTGTTGTTTGGCAAGAAAGATCCGCGCCTCGTAGGCTCGCAGCTTCTGCACGGCGGAGTCGTATTTCTCCTTCTCCTCTCACCATTGCCGCCTCCGCCCCTGCGTCTTCCATGGCTATGTCAGGATCCTTCATGGTCGCTGCCTGGGGGCGAGGGTGGCCCTGATGGATTATTTCCGGCTGGGTTATGTGGTGGTGGTGGAGCCTCATTATGCTGACTTCGATGCCAGTTTCTACGGGCTCCATCCCTACTTGATTCAGGACGATCCAGATCATCTTTTCGTCCAGCGTTACCAGCCGAACGACTTGGTGGTGGCATCCTTAGACGATCTTGCTCTTCTTGTTGGCGGCGTGCTTCTGGGTATTCTCTATAGCGGTTGTTTTGCCAACGATGGTCATAATGAGGAACCATTGCCCTGATGGCGTCTTCGGACGCAGCCGAAATAACTCTTGCCTAGTCCTGTGCCGGCCTGCGAGAGTGGCCGTTTGAGCAGGTTCTTGAATTCTCTTCTTCTCCACGGGGACGATAGGGCTGATCCGTATCCATGCGAATTCTTCCGTCAGTGCTTTGGTCGGCGCCAGTGTGGCAAAACTCCAATTTGGAGGCCAGCTTGCCACTGAATGATGCGGCCGTTTCCTGCTGCTTTAATCCTTTGTCTAGCAACACGACGCACTGCTGGACCTGCTGTGGAGACGAATTATTGAAGAGGATGGCTTGAGCTGCAGCAGCGTTTTCCAATGGCATGTTGTAGACTCGGATCTTCTCTCCGTTTTTTCTGTCGAATAGATCTTTGTGGATATCCGGGTTCTTGTTGGAAAGAAACGGACCTCCCCTTGTTTTGTTTGGGTGTCGCTTGAAATCTGACTGATATTCGGTAGGATCACTATCTAACTGCTGCCTAATCTCGACGAAGCGCGTGGCCTCTTCGAGCAGAAACATATGGTGCTTTTCCAGGTCCTCAGCCCTTTTCTCCAGCGCCTCCGGTGTAAGATCCGAAGCCGTTGGGATTGGAATCATGAGAGCATCTCCGTAAATTTCACATGCACCCTTGGTGACGACGTGTCCATCCACAGGAGGGTCGATCGGCGTGGTATTAATCGGATCTCCATCTTGATTCTCCATCTCGATCTCTTCATCAACTTTTTGTTCGTTGGTTTCCTCGACGTCCAGCTCTGCCGGTGTTAGATTCTTGTTGTTGTTGTTGTTGTTGTTGTTGTTGTTGTTGTTGTTGTTGTTGTTGTTGTTGTTGTTGTTGTTGTTGTTGTTGTTGTTGTTGTTGTTGTTGTTGTTGTTGTTGTTGTTGTTGTTGTTGTTGTTGTTGTTGTTGGTGGTGGTGGTTGGTGTTGTTGTTGGTGTTGTTGCTGCTGTTGTTGCTGCTGTTGTTGCTGCTGCTGTTGTTGTTGCTATTGCTGTTGTTGTTGTTGTTGCTGTCATTTATTCGCTGTTATTCTTTATTCTTTATTCTTATTGTTGTTGTTGTTGTTGTTGTTGTTGTTGTTGTTGTTGTTGTTGTTGTTGTTCTTCTTCTTCTTCTTCTTCTTTGACCGCCCAGTAGCCTTAACGCATGCATCAAGGGCAAAGACGGATTTTGGTCCGTATCGGGATAAGCTTCCCAAGATACTTTCCGTAGTGGTTGGCTTGTGGACCTCGAAGGAATCTCCGGTATCCATATCATCCTGCGAGGTGTAGCTTTCATCCATGCTTCATATGGACTAGGAGAATTTTCCGGCTCACCTTGCGTTGGCTTGGAGGCGTGTTCTTGCTCGTACTCCTCCATCTCCTTGTCGAAGTCTCAAAGTTCTTGCAACGTTATTGACTCCTGAGGGGAGCCAATTAAGTCAGCGTTCTCTTTGATTGCGTCTAGGACTGAATCGCTGCCGGCTCCAGCATCGACAGAGTCAGATCTAGAGCTTATGTGGTACAAGAAACAGTGCTTCTTCTTGTTCATATTCTTGAGGTAGTGGGACAACTTGGTTTCCGCCTCTGCCATCTCGAAGTTCTCCTTGATGTCGGCGATTGCTTCGTAATCGATGTAGGGGCGTCTCGTCATCTCTGTTATCTTGCTCCTCAAGAGTTATTTTTCTTCTATGACATCGGCAAGGCCAGATCCGTAGCAGATGTATTCCTCGTCCGTGTATCCGATCTCGTTAGGGAGATCAGATCCGGATTTTTCTTCCACCTCTTCTTCCACTAAAGGAGTGGGTTGGGTGGGTTTGATTTTCTTCGGGATCTTGAACTCTTTCGCCCCTACGGACAAAGTAGATCCGGATTTTTCTTCCGCCATGGTCATCACCTCAAGGGTGGGTTGGGCAGGTTCAGCGAAACCGAGATAAATATCGATCTCGCTGATAGACATGATCGTGTAAGTAGTCACGGGTTTTGAAGCCAGAATCTAGGTCTCATCGAGAAGGACGAGAGGGACATTACTAGCATAGACCACGCGACCCATGGCGATAGTTTTGCCGATTCCTGCACGCGCAGATTCCGTCTGGAACGAAGCTCCAAAGGTCACCTGCCCCACGGTGGGCGCCAACTATCGTCGGATTGTCGACAAGTACGCCATAGGGGTCTTAGTGGCGTTGGAAATATGGGGTGTGAGACGTCGGATGTTCCAGGAGCAGTGATCACAAGTTTACCCAGGTTCAGATCCGACTGCGGTGTTCGGATCCTACTCTTGCTAGCAACCTAGTAATATATCGGCGTAGCTGGATGTTATAGGGGATTACAAGAGAGGTTCGCCTTTGAGAGTTTTGATTGTGGTAGTAAGATTGGTTGTGCCCTAAAGGCTCCCATAGGGCCATTTTATATAGTCACTGGGACCTAGGTTTACAGGAGAGACCTATCCGGCTATGTTATAGAGTCAGTAACTAGATACATCTTGGACTACAAGTAATACTACAGGCCTAAGTCGGTAACTCTTCTGGGCCTTGTCGTAGCCATAACTGGCTCCTCCTCTTTCTCTGACTGGGCCGCCCGCCATTGGTGGGCCACCTGGAAAGTATATCCCCGTCGGGAGTCGAATTGGCGACCTCGCCCTCACAAAATGTCGCCCCAACTATTAGGACACGAAGACCTTGCTTTTTTAGGATAGTCTCGACACTTTTTTAATATTCATTGGACGAGCCAGCAAAAAAGAATGTCAGGCCCGCGTGTTACACGCGTCGGTACCGTGCCTCGGCCTCGAGGCCAGGCCACCGTGCCATGCTGGGCCGACTCGTTGGCCAGGTTTGCTCTGAAGCCCCCCAATACGCCTGATTGTCCCTGATTACTCCCTTTTCGTTGTTATCTATTCAATTAGTAAATAAATAAAAAAACTAGAGGGAATAAAACCCGAATTGACTAAACTGCCCTGTTTAGTTTCCTCAACACACTAAAGAAGGAGAGAGGCTGGCCTGTTATTTCTTTTCTCTCTGCTCATCCCTGACTGACGACCGATCCACCAGCCGCCAGAGCCATTGCGCATCGTCGCTTGTCGCCCATTGCTGCTCTGTCGTATTCCCCCTCTCCCGTCCGCCACCCTCCATGAAGCGGGCGAGCAGGACCATGCGACTAGGACAAAGAGACTGGATGGTACCCCTTCGAAGCAGAGATTGGTGGCGAGCGGCAGAGTCGCGGAGCAGATGTCCACATCGATCTAGAGCGGCCAACCTTGAGGACCCGCTCAAATCTGGAGTTGGTGTTCGGGTGGATTTGCGGCAGCTATCTTGAGATGAGCAGCAGGAGGCGGGGCTCGTGCTCGAGTAGAGGCCGAATGTAGCACCCCGGTAAAACCACTATGTCGGGGCCCTGGAAACCGGGGTGCCACGTCCCTATGGTTGAAGAGTCACCCACTCAAGAGACAGTAGCACTCCAATGGCGGACCGGCCGCACAATACCTCACGAGGCCTCCGCGTCGCAATGGGACAACCTCCAGAGGATATATCTCCTGCTGGGACTCTGCTGCTATGCCTCGCCATGCGCTGAAGCCTCGGATGCTTCGGAGCATGCCAGGGGCAGTTTGGTAACCCCATCAGACGAGGCACATGCCGGATCCCGACAAGTGGTGCAATAGTGCTGAGGTTCTAGTCCTCCTCGGTAAAACAAGACCTGGTCCGTCTCCTTTTTTGTAGGGAGAGGACAAACGACCTAATGGTGGAAGGCTCCTCCCCGTGCTATTTCGGTGTAAGGAGGAAAAGCAGCGAGCACCAGATGGAGACAAATGGCACCAGAGGAGGCCACTTTATAGGAGGACGGAGGGGAGCGTAGCACCTAGACCTAGTCCACTGAAAGCAGACTCGTAGACCAGTTCCTCGAGGGTCGGCACTATGGAAGCCCTTCCCGCCCAAGAATTGGGGGAAGAGGCCCAACGCTGCTATATAAGGGGCCCTTATCCAACCTTAGAACATGTCGATCCCAGCGGTCTAAAACCCTAGACTTTCATCTACCATTGTACCCTCGCGAAGAAAGCGAGCAATACAATAAAATAGGAGTAGGGGTTTTACCTCCTCATGAGGGTCCCAAACCTGGGTAAAAAAAACCCATGTCGCCTCCATGTCGTGTGCTTGCACCGCCGTCACTACTGTCACCGAGGCTCCTTGGAATTGCGTAGTCATCCCTCTCACGAACCAAGGGATTGTTGGACCCTAGTTCCTTCACGGGACAAATCTCTGACATTTGTGTTGGGGGGATGACACTAGGTAGGGTCAAGCTAAGGTAAAAGGAAAAAACCCACATAGGTGTTGACCGGGTCAAAGAATGACCCGGCCAAGTTATATCAATGCCGGCCGAATAAGGACCCGGTTATCCCGAGTCAGGTAACTAAGGCCTGACTCGGCCGACATACGGGATATGTCAGCATACCATCTAGTATGTTTGTAGCTGCAGGTTAGGGTTTGGCCGAGTCATGCAAGGCAAGGCCGAATCATGGGGAAGCTTGGTCGAGAAGGAGAGGGTGAACCCCGAAGTCAACATTGCATGCTGTCTCTCCCTCAGGAATCTATACAGTGCCAAGCACTATAGACAATGGACAGAGGGACAAAGGGGAAGAAGAGCGTCACGGAGGTGACAGTCCCAGAGCCTGATGCTCACATGTAGTGGACTCTGGGCCATTGTAGTTGATAGAAGGGAGACACTGAAAGGCTCCCACCGAATGAATATTTTGGGACAAGCATATTCCACGAATAGGTTGTCCACGTCAGCCCTAGTTGTAATATGGACACCCCTTTATAAGGTGAGCAAGGGCCTCCTAGGAGAGGGATCGATTCATTTTTACTTAGATCTTACAGAGAGCTTCTTCTTCCTCTCGCTTATACAACTCGAGGAGCAAGTGTAGCTACTGTGGAGCTGAGTAAAGATCTCATTCATGTATTCTCTGTGTAGAAACCACTACATCATCCCTCCCAGGATCCCACTAGGGCACATTGGCCCCAACTTAAGCCTACCCATGGCATCTGTCGTGCCACCGCCATGACAGTTGGCGCCCACCGTGGGGCCAGCAGCGGTGCTATCCGAAGTCAAGATCCGGACGAGAAAAATCATCAACACTAGTGAGCGCATCGTCTCTGTCTTAGTCCAGATATTCGACCTTTGGGACTATGTTAGCGACAACGCACGCAGCTTCAGAGCGCGGCCACCCCCGCGCAACAACATCTTCGTCAACCTAGGCGCCCACAAGATCTACGTCGGCGTCGACACCTGTCATGTAACATCCCAAAAATATTAATCAAGGTTATCAATTCCAATCACCAAAATTTAGGGCTAACAAAAACTTTTGTCAATTAAAATCATTATGATTGCATGTGTGTATGTGATGAATGCATGAATGCTTGAATGGACTTGTTTGATTGTTGTGAATGGCCATGATTGGTTTAAAGATGAAAACAACATCATATAAATCATTTCCAAGCAGAATCAAATCATTGGAAATTCAAAAACAAACAAAATGAGCTAATGGTCATTTTTGCCAATCTTGCTCACTAGACCACTTTGAGTGTTTCTAGTCCAAGATTTCAAATAGAAACAAATCCAATTATTTTCACCCCTTGATAGACCAAGTGAAAGTGAACACAATCCCACCTTGCAAACCCACAGAAACATTTGGCAACCCTATTCAAATGACAATTCAAAATTGAATCTAGTTCATATGGTAAGATCACCATTTCTCAAAACCCAACCAAACCAGTGCACCTTGACAAATCCAAACAACCAGAGACTACCTATTATGTGCCCAGTACACTCACCAAGTTTCAACCAAAAATTAAAATATGAATTTCTTTCGGCCATTTCATCAAACACCTGGAGACACAAACCAAATTTGGCCAAACTTCACTGTTTTGAGTAGTGATCACCCCAAACCTTGTCTCCCATTGATCACCCTTGTCTCCCCCACTGACAACCATCTCATTAAACCAACCTAGACCCTACCCAATGCACCATGCCATGCATGCCCGAGCCACCCCTCGCTAGCCGACCATGACAAGCTAGAACCAGCCATCTCCGCGCTTAGCCATAGTGTCCAGGAAGCACGCCACCATCCACCGCCACCCTATGTCTAGCCCTCGAGCACTAACAAGCAGTGGACCACCAAGAACGCACGTGCCCAGTTTGTCTCTGCCATGTCCAGAGGCGCCATGGCCAAGGCCGACACGCCGCCTGACCACGCGCCACGCCGCCGTGCCTATGATCACCACCATCCCAGGAGACCACCAGACATCCCCATTCGCCGCTGAGCGACCAGGAGTGCCTGTGCGTCGTCAAAAATGTTGTCGGTGCCGCTCAAAGTACCCACGCGTTCCTACCAAACCGCACCGCCCCTTGCCGCGCCATCAAGCCATTGAGGACCACCAGGAGACCGCGCACCGTCCCCTAGCCCCAGCCATGCCCGTAGCTCGCTGTAACCCCGACCCCAACGAGCACTGCCCATGCCGCTCGGCCTCTCTCGCTCGCCTATAAAAGGAGGCCTTCCCCGTTCGTTTTCTTCATACCATCTCACTCCACACCTCTCACTGATCCTTCCCACTTCTTCTCGGAGCAAGGCGAGCGCAGCATCACCGGAATTTCGCCGGAGCCTGCCGCTGCTGGAGGAGAAGGGTGCCATCGATTGGAGTCACCCCAGGAGGAGCCGCCAGTACCAGGTGAACCGCCATCGCCGAATTGGTCGTTCGCCCCCATCGCCGACCATCGCCTGAGCCCCGGTGAGCCGCCCTAGACCCCCACTGGCCGCTCTAGGGTTTGAGCCCGTCGTGTTCTGTTCGACGAGGACGATGCCCGTGAGCTGTTGATCCTTGATCTAATCCTACGGTCGTAGTTAGCCCGTACCCTTTCGCACCCCCTGTCCCACTAACACGTGGGGACACCACTTAACCAGCCCCCGCGCGCGCTGTGCGCAGTGGGCCGGCCCAGTTAGAATTCCCGCGTGACCCAGTTAGTTCAAATTTAGATTTATCTATTTAGTTTCAAACCTAGTTCTAGAAGTAGATTCAGAATTCAATTCAAAGAGTTTTAATGAACCAAATAGGATGAAACCAATTTTGTAAGAAAGGTATGGAAATTCTTAATCCAAGCCCGTTGGATTCAAACCATTTTAAATTATAGATCACCTATAGTAAAAATAACAAGACAGAGACTTTTCTGCATTTAAACATTTTTCAAAATTAAACCATAAATGCTTTTGAGTTGATTCCAACTCTGAAAAATCACATTTCATAAGACCTTTCTGAATATATAAAAATATCTAGGTTTACTTGCAGTAATAATGGACAAGAAATAAAAGAATGCCCCATAGGCATTTCTAGTCACTTTAATTAATTAAAATAATAAGGTTAAACATTATTAAATTATGACACCACTTTAAATCACATTCCCAAGTACTGAAATATATGGTGATGACATGTGTCAACATGATCCCATATTTTAATTAGAGAATATTAAATCTTAAATAGATTTTCAATGAGTAGAAATTAATTTTCTAAACTGAAATAAATAAAACCATGGCCTTAATCCTTGTGATGATTCTAGATCATCTAGTGTAAACCCTTATGTGCTAAATAGAAGTAGTTAAGAATTGTTTGGTGATTGTGTACTTTGTATCTATTTATAGACGCTAGTACCGACCAAGGATACGAAGAGAAAGGAGACTACTACGAAGAGGAAGCCGAGGAGAACTTCAACCACTGCACTTTACAAGGCAAGCTACCCCTTGCATGTTACGTATGCAAGCTTCACAAAACAAGTTAACTTAGCAAGCTAACACTTGCAACTGTGAAAGCTAGATAACCTATGCAATGCATTAGGCATGCCTTGGTTATACCACTTGATTATACCAAATCCTAGTTTTACTTGCAAGCTTGATTATTTTATTTCTTATCAAAGCTTCCTAGTTATGTCTACTTAGTGACTTGTGAAGTTTTGGAAAGATATTCAAGGTAGCATAAAGAGCATAAAACTTGACCTAAGTTAGGTAGAACTTGATGTCATCCTGAGGCATGATATTATACTTAGATAAGTCACACTTGATTATCACCCCTCATTAGTGTTTACCCCCAACTTTAGTGGCTAGTGCTAAGCATAAAACTTGATAACTTTAGATGGGAATACTTGGTGAAAATGGTTATGAAAACCTTAGAATGATGAGTCATTCTAATGAGATGTTTTGACATGTGTTGTGAACACCAGATGATTTTGATGATGAAAATGTTGAGGCATGAGCCTTAGCCTTTATAAAACTGATGGTTGTGTTCGGATGCGATACCATTCCAATTTTACCGTACAACCATAATACCCGAATTTGGGTAGGGCTTGACTAGAAGTTTATATATCTTAGTATGGGTTCCCTTGCAGCCTAGGTTTGAGCTGAGGCTACCTCGTGATGATTGACCACCTGTGCAGTTCCCAAGATGACAGATGGTCATGGTTGGGAGGCCAAACTTATAGGGGAGGTGCCTATACTAGGGTGTGTAATTGAAAGGTTAGGATTGATTATCCGCATACTGAGTATGGTGAATTCAGGATTGTTCCTGGCGGATGTATCGAATATTGTGGTGAAAGTGTACCACCTCTGCAGAGTGTCAAACTATTTGAATAGCCGCGTCCGCGGTTATGGACAGTTGGAGTGGCCATACTGTTCCGTCGTCAGATGTTTTCAAAATGACTTGTGAAATGAATCATGACTTTGACTTGACCACAACAGGGTTATGAAAGTGAAAACTAAGTTACCACTTAGGTGTTATAAAACCTTAAACTAGTTTTCTTTACTTCTGAACTCAGCTAGAGATAAACCTGGCTTTTTGCAAAACAACCTAGAGCTTAGTATCCCTACTCGAACCACTTTACTTGTTAGTGATAGTTTGTGAGTACTTAAAGAGTACTCATGGCTTTGTCCCTGGCTATTCCCGTGGCCAGACTATGAAGAGGACTATCAGGATGATGAACAACAGGAAGTCTACGACAACTAGGATCATCTGCCATCGTCAGCATTGCCTGTGACCGTGAAGATGGAGCCTCTCCCATGCTACCGTTATTATATTATTCCGCTGCTTTCATTGTACTAAGACTGGATCATGAGATCCTTTATTTGTAAGACCTTTATTATGGTTTGTAATGGATGATGAACTATGGTACCAAACTGTTATGTCTCGCAAAAATGGTAATCCTCGGATTGCGATGTATGGCATAACAGCCATCTGGGATTAAAAATCCGGGTGTTAACAAGTTGGTATCAGATCCCTCCTAACCATAGGAGACCCTAGTTAGAATGGACGCTTGAATCAAAAACTTAGTTTCAAAACAAAAGAAGTGAGTATTTATGAAAACCTATTCTCATTCTTACCACTTATATTCTTTCATGAAAATTCATGTTCCTCAAAAATTCTTATAAACTTACATAAAATTTGACACACTTGATCACTCTACTAACTTACTCATCCTACATTCTTATAGATGGACGTGAAGTATAGCAGGTTCTATCAGTTGGGCAGTGGAGGAGATCTCATCATTTGGACCACATCACTAGGCATCTAATGCCCATAGCTCTTAGGTGCGCCTCATGCTATGGTTGTGGTAGCGGTTTTGTCAATGGATCCGCAATATTTGCATATGTGTGTACCTTGCATAACTTGATATCACCCATATCCATGAACTAGCGAATCAGGTGGTACCGCATGAGTATGTGCTTGTTCTTCTGGTGTTTTCTAGGTTTCTTGGCTTGTGCAATAGCACAATTGTTGTCACAATACACGTCTAACGGCTTGGACGAGCCTTGAACCACACCAAGATCCATGAGGAAATTCCTCATCCAAACAGCTTCCTTTGCTGCCTCCGAGGCAGCAATATACTCAGTCTTTGTTGTAGATGGAGACATAGTCTCTTGCTTGGAACTCTTCCAGCTCACAACCCCTCCATTTATCACAAACACATACTCGGACTGTGAACGAGAATCATCAGAGTCGGTAAGATAACTCGCATCCGTGTAACCCTTTACACTGAGTTCATCTTCACCTCCATAAACCAAAAACATATCCTTACTCCTTCTCAAGTACTTTAGGATATTTTTAGCCGCTGTCCAGTGGATTTATCCAGGATCAACCTGGCATCTGCTCATAACACTTAGAGCATATGAAACATCCGACCTAGTACAAATCATGGCATACATGATGGATCCAACTGAAGAAGCATACGAAATCGCACTCATCCGACTTTGCTCATCATTTGTCGAAGGACACTGAGTCTTGCTAAGTTTTACACCATGGGACATCGGTAAGAACCCCTTCTTATACGATTCCATGTTGAAATTTTTCAACACTTTGTCCAAATATGTACTCTAGCTTAATACAATGTGCCACCTTGATCTATCTCTATAGATCCGGATTCCGAGAATATATGTTACCTCACCCAAGTCTTTCATTGAGAAACTCCTTTCCAATGATTCCTTGATTTCTTGCAACATCTAGACATAATTTCCAATCAGTAATATGTCATATACATATAAGATTAGAAAGTTTACTTTGCTCCCACTAAACTTCTTGTATAAAAAAGAATCATGGTCACTCTTGATGAAGCCAAAGATTTTACTACCTCATCAAAGCGAATACTCCAACTCCGAGATGCTTGCTTCAACCCATAAATGGATTTCTGAAGTTTGCACACTTTGTCAGCATTAGCCGGATCGACAAAACCCTCGGGCTGTATCATATACACGTCCTTGGTTAAATTTCCATTAAGGAAAGTCATTGTGACATCCATCTGACATATCTCATAGTCGAAACAGGCTGCTATAGCTAACATGATCCAGACTAACTTAAGCATCGCTACGGGAGAGAAAGTCTCGTCATAGTCAACTCCTTGAACCTATCGGAACCCCTTTGCGACAAGCCATGCTTTATAGACAGAAACATTTCCATCCATAACAGTTTTCTTCTTAAAGACCCATTTGCACTCGACGGGTCTTGCACCGTCTGGCAGATCAACCAAGTTCCAAACTTAATTTTCATCCATGGACTTTAACTGGGATCTCATGGCTCCAAGCCATGACTTGGAATCAGATCCCACCATCTCTTCTGAATAATTTGCTGGCTCATCACTGTCTAACAGTAATGCATCACGAACAATTTGTAATCTTGCTAATCTTCATACTACAGATGTTGCTGCCGGCTCAGCTACCACGACCGGCTCAACCTCCAAGGTTTTTTGCCAACTCGCTACTATCCGGTTTCTCTTGAATTTCTTCGAGCTGCACTGTGCTCCCACTGACTCCCCGACTGAGAAACTCTTTCTCTAGGAAGACACCGTTCCGAGCGACAAACACTTTGCCCTCTTCTCGGTTGTAGAAGTAGTAACCCAAGGTTTCCCTTGGATATCCCACGAAAATACGCTTATCCGACTTGGACTTATCTGACTGAAGTTGCTTGACAAATGCTTCACAACCCCAAATCTTAAGAAAAGACAAACTCGGCTTTTTGCCTGTCCACATCTCATGCGGTGTCTTCTCTACCGACTTTGATGGTACTTTGTTTAGTGTGAACGCTGCTGTTTCTAGACAATAACCCCAAAATGATAAAGGCAGATCTGTCTGACTCATCATTGATCGTACCATGTCCAACAAGGTTCGATTCTGCCTTTCCGAGACACCATTCCTCTGCGGCATTCCCGGCGGAGTAAGTTGTGGAACTATTCCGCAACTTTTCATATGGTCATCAAACTCATGGCTCATGTACTCGCCTCCTCGGTCCGACCGAATAAACTTTATTTTCTTGTCGAGTTGATTTTGTACTTCATTCTAGATTTTTTTAAATTTTTCAAAGGCTTCCGACTTATGTTTCATCAAGTAGATATATCCATACCGACTCAAATCATAAGCGAAGGTAATGAAGTACTCATAACCACCCCTGGCTATCGTGCTCATTGGTCCACATACATCACTATGTACTAGTCCCAACAGGTCGGACGCCCTTTCGCAGCTCTTTTTAAAAGGTGTCTTGGTCATTTTGCCGAGTAGGCAGGATTCACATGTCTCGAACGACTCCAAGTCAAACGAAGTTAGGAGTCCATCATCATGGAGCTTCTTCACACGTTTCCAACTTATATGACCAAGCCGACAGTGCCAAAAGTATTTCATATTCAGATCATTTGGTTTCAACATTTTAACATTTATGTTATAAGATGACTCACCATCAAGATTTAAAATAAATAACCAGTCTTGTACGGGTGCAAAGCCGTGAAACATATCATTCAAACATAAAGAACAACCATTATTCTTAATATTCGACTCATAGCCTTGCCTCATCAAACATGAAGCAGAAATAATGTTTCGACTGAGCACTGGAACATAATAACAATTATTTAGTTCCATAATGAATCCGGAAGGTAAATGAAGTTGCATCGTGCTGACTTCCAACGCAACGACTCTCGCTTTATTACCGACTCTGATATCAACATCGCCTCTTGCTACGCTCCTAGTTCTTACTAGTCCCTGCAACAAGTTGTAGATGTGAATAACTGATCCGGTATCATATACCCAAGAACTATTAGGTGCATCAGCAAGATAAATGTCCATAACATTGCAAACAAGTGTACCTGAGTCAGAAGTCATACCTCCACTCTTGGATTTATCAGCCAAATACTTGATGCAGTTTCTCTTCCAGTGGCCATCCGCCTTGCAGTAGAAGCAAGTGGATCCGTCTAAAGGAGATGTCTTAGTCCCTAAGGAAGCGCTTGGGACCGGGTCCTGAGCCTGCTTTCCTCCCGACTTAGCCTTCTTCTTAGTCCAAGAACCGTTCTTGAATTTAGCCTTATTCTGCACCATCAACACTTGACTGGTTCCCTTCTTAAGATCCGCCTCTGCCTACTTGAGCATCCCATGCAATTTAGTGAGCTTCTTATCCATACCATGCATGTGGTAGTTCGATATGAACTGACCATACGCACTTGGAAGAGAGTTCAAAATTATGTCTGTAGCGAACACTTCACTAATGGGGTAGCCAAGCCTATCCAAAGACTGCACGTAACCCACCATTTTGATCACATGCGGATTCAGTGGATCACCATCCTTAATCTTGCAACTCAGCAAAGCCTGGGAGACTTGATACCTCTCAGTCTTTGCCTGAGCTTGGAACATACTTTTGAGGCTTTCGATAATATCATAGGCCTCAACATTCTCGAACTGCTTCTGTGAGTCCGGTTCCATGTGATCAAGCATAAGACAGCTAATATCTGTGGACTCATCCTTAGCCCGACGATAGGCATTGGTGGCAGCGACAGTCGCATTCTCATTCGGCTCATCTGGAAATGGGTTGTCTAGGACATGGTCCTTCTTTTCTTGTTTGAGAACAATTCTCAGATTTCGATACCAGTTGGTAAAATTAGTGTCGTTCAGTTTAACTTTCTCAAGAATGGTTCTCAAAGCAAAACCGGATATCTGAGGGTGACTATTACTTGGTGCCACGATCTACAACAGAAAATATGCAAAACACTTAATACATGTATTCATAAAAGAGCAAGCATATTAAACACTTTAATATTTATGCTCCCACTAGAACCAACACCCCTCCGATGGTTACTTAGTGATTCAGGATCCTAGATAAGCAAGTCGGCTAGTGAGCTTTAGCATCACCGCTAGCCGCAAAGTGATCTAGGTAGACAACTCATTAACAATCGTAGCTCATATGACTCTTGTTGGTTGGGTGGCATCAGATGCCCCGGCTCCCGTCCAACTTTTCCCCGAGTCCCACAACCGTTGTGATAGACCCGTCTAGCTTACCGAGTGTTTCTGCTGTAAGAGTCCGACTCAAACCCACCTAGTCGGAAAGAATTGGCAGCACCTCAATTTCATGAGCCCACTACCAAAAATGTCCGACTTGTGATGGTGCAAACACTGGCGGGAAAACCGACTAGACCTTCTTTGAGGGATTAAATTTTACCGACTATCTAATAGAGGTAAAACAGAGACATATGAATAACACAAAATAAATCAATCATAATGTTAAATGGTATGGCTCTCTTCATGGCGATCTCCATCTCCACAAAGCCTGTAATCCAACTCATGGCAACTATTGTCACTTTCCGTCTTACTCCATGTCACCGAACTGCTAGGTTCATTACGACGACAGGACAGTTGTGGAGCTAGGGTTTCCAACACATGGAATGACCTAACCGTTCCACCCTCCTGGATTTCTGTGCCCCACTATATATAGGGAGTGAACATGGGCTCCACTCACTCGTGGCCCATTCACTAAAGCCCATATTAGTCACCGTGAATCCGACTCATTGACTCAGTCCAAATCTGGCTTGGGTCCAACCCAACCAGATTTCCGGTTCAGATCCAATCCGAACTTGCTCCCGCTTTTAAGTGTGTGACCGTGCAGGCTCATGGCAACTTGGACATGATTGGAGTCCGACTCTCAATCAATCAGTTGGCAGTGCTCCTAGCAGAACGTGCCGACTCCCAAGTACCAAAGAGTCTTGACGACATGCCTTCCCAATGAGACTTGCATTCGAGTCCCTTTTGCCTCACGATATACCTTGTTAGACTATAGGCGAATAATTTTCATCCCTTAAATAGTCCGACTCTCTTCTCGATCCGAGATAAGTGATTCATCCGACTAACTCTTAGTCGATCACCTCGGTTAACACTTAACCGAGTCGTGCATGGCCATGCTTTCCGAATCATATCATCCGAGAGGGCCTAGATAATATCTCTCCAACTAGAGGGGCAATATCCCATCTTGGTTATTCACATCACGCTGCTTGATTCTCAGTCGACCCAAACTCTGCGTTTATAACTGCCCAGTTAAGGATGAGAGTTTGACAGAACCTAAGTCGGTGATCCTCAACTCGGACTGTGGAACAACCTCAGGTCTAAGGATTACATTGATTGAGATATACAAATGACAACTTGTTCGTTGTACCTCAATATGGATCAATCTGACTCGCTAAACTCTTTAGCCGAATCTGTGTAAGTCGGAATAGAATCTCCATGCCCATGACAAGTGGAACCGAGTCATCAGCCGATTTCACATTGGTATAAGATGTGTGTCCAACACAACCTTGATGACCAAGGATTTTTAGTACAAACAACATGAATGTATAGTTCCACAACTGAATCACATATTCAATGATACACATTAGATGTTTATACAAGGACAACTTAATATCTTTATGAATACAATGGGAAATATCATCATACATGATTGCCTCTAGGGCATATTCCCAACATAAGGATAAGAGGAAAAAACCTCCTTAGTGATATCAACAAATAACATGAGTCTAGGCAAGGTGATTCAGCTAACTTGAGGCTGTCGAGGTATTGTACTTCGGCAAAGAATGTTAGGGCAGCAAATGCTGCAACATCCGATTTAGATGGCTTGACTGGTGAAGCCCAGCAAAGGCGACATGAAAGAGTCATCGAGCTGGTGTGCATAGTGAACCAGCAAAATGAGGAAATACTCAGGAACAACCCGGCAAGACCCAGAGGTTCACGTGTGGTTCATTCGGCCAGAGCTGCCCCGACACTATCAGCTGTCACGACATCTTCACTCGACGGAGGATCAAGGAAAGATAACGAAGTGACTTCGGGAAGAAGGGATAAACAAATGGTCCCATATGATCCGGCAGTGGCTAGGAAAGCAAATGAAAACCGAGGCAATGGTAGCCGAGGTAACAGTGGGAATAAAAACCCAGATCATGGCCATGGTGGTCAGGGAAACCACGGGCGTGAAATCACGGGCCAAAATAACCTGGCAGGAGGAGGGAAATACGCTCTGCAAGATCGCCAGCCGAGGTATGAACCTCGGCAAGGAAGGGATGCAAGACCAGCTGCGCATAACCCGGCGCAAAATAGATATAATGATGGTTATTCGGAAATGGAGAATGCCGAATTTTCCAAGCCTAACCATGATGGGATGGAAGAAAGAGCAGCAAACAAAAACTTGCAGCCGGATGATGCAAGGTTGAAGCTTGACAGGATATGCTGATCCGAGCTATTGGAGTAGCAAGGTCCTCCGGGTCCGGCGTGTTTTGGACCCCAGATCATGAGGGAACCTCCCGTTCTGAACTTTCAGTTGCCAAGAGGCACAAAGACATACAACAGAAGTACCAAGCCTCAAGATTGGTTAATTGACTATGCCACTGCAGTAAAAATTGATGAGGGTAACCTCAGATGGGCAGTGAGGATATGTGCCCTAGATGTTGGAGGGGGCGGCGAAAGTGTGGCTGAATAACTTGCCAACAGGTAGTATCAACTGCTGGTTAGACTTTGAGGAAATGTTTGTTAGCAATTTCACCAGCATGTATAAGAGGCCGAATAGACCTCAATAGATTGCCATGTGCAAGCAGAGACCAAATGAGACCGACAGAGAATTCCTAACTCGGTGGTGTACCCTCAGGAATTCCTGTGAAGGGGTGATCGAGTCACATGCGATTGCTTTGTTTGCACAAGGATGCAGGTATGCGAGCGTGTTATGGCCGAGGCTGCAAAGAGATATGCCAACTATGTTGGCCGAGACAATCAGAATAGCCCACTCATATGCTCTGGGTGATCCGACTCAGCCTGAACTTATGTCGGCAGATCAACATGAGCAGCAAGAACATTATGCTCGAGATGGAGCCGGATCATCCAGGTGGAATGATTTCCGGGGTAGAAGAAGAGATGATAGGCCGGATTACCGGTACAAGTCAAATTAGGTTGCGACAGTAACTCAAGATCAGTCGGGAGCTGGGAGTAGCCAGCGACAGAAAACAGTGCTCAGTAGTGGACGCCGAGGAATGATGGGAAGAAGCAGTGGAGCAATGAGCAAAAGAAACAGTGGCAAGAGAGGCCAAAGTACACGTATGAGTCAATGCTAGATCAACCATGCAAATTTCACACGCCAAACCTGGCTAAGCCGGCTAACCACACAACTTGTTAGTGTGCATGGATGAAACATGCAATGGGAAACACGGTACCACCGCAAGCGCAACAACAACCACAACACGAAAACAACTACATCAACCACGGTTAACTGGAGGGAATGCTCAGCAACTAATGTTGCCACCACCTCCTCCGAGGTATGACAATCAAGAACGAAGGGATGCAGTTCACCATGTGGCGAATCAAGGTCAGGGTAAGGGAAGAAATCCCAGCAACAATGGGAGCAGTGAGTATAGAGAGCACCATCGGTCTTACCGTGTGTTCACCATAGAACAACAGGATAACAGAGCGTCCAGCACCGACATATGGAAGTGAATGCAGTAATACCGACAGTGCCTAGATATATGGACTGGTCAGATCAAGAAATAACTTGGAGTATCAGGGATCATCCCAAGATCATGCCAAACCCGGGTCATATGCCTTGATGCTTGATCCGGCGTTTGTTGGACCTAGCATAAACGTAAAATTCTCAAAGGTGCTAATAGATAATGGCAGCAGCATCAACATCATGTACAAAGACATGATGCATAAACTCGGCATATCCCAGAACATGCTTTAGTCTACCAGGACCACTTTCCATGGCATTGGCCAAGATTGTCATGTGAACCAATTGGGAAAGTCCGGGTAGATGTGTTATTCGGCACAAGGGAAAATTGCAGGGCTAAATTTTTTGAGTTTGAGGTTGTGGATTTGGAAAGTTGTTACCATGCATTACTCGGACGACCTGCTCTATCGAAGTTTATGTCAAGCTGTCACATTAGCTACATGAAGATGAAAATGCTAGGGCCACATGGGATAATCATTATTGCTGGGGACTACAGGAGATTGATGGAGTGTGCCTAGGCCAGGTCAAATCTGACCGAGTCATTGGTCATTGCAAGGGAGAAGAAAATAATTTAGGAGGTCGCATATTTAGCTCAGTTGGCACAGCTCAATATGCCAACACTTGCTAACCCACATGGAAGTGTGTCCTTCCAGCCGATTAAGGACATGAGAAGATCCAGATTGATGATTAGTTTCTAGAGCGCACCATCACCATTGGTGCCGGCCTGAGTGACAAATAGGAAAGCGAGCTCACCAGCTTCCTCCGTGAGAATCGAGATATCTTTGCATGGTCTACTCAAGATCTGCAAGGTGTGCCGAGGGAGCTGGCTGAGCACTCTTTTCATATGAGGCCAAGAGTAAGGCTCCTTGCAACCGAGTTCATCATGGAAGTGCTTCATCCGAATTGGCTGTCTAAAGGCATCATGCACTTTACTCCTCCAGTAAGCAATCATATCTTCCCTAAGAAGAAAAAGAAAGGTAAGAAAAGAAGGAACAAGAGGGGCAATTCTTCATTTGAAAATACTTGATTCTTCTTGCTTCTTCTTGCTTCTTGTGCCTAACTTAAAGGCGTTAAAGAAAAGTACTTGTTGGGAGATAACCCAAGAGTTTCCTTGAGTCTTGGAAGTTATTACCTCTATAATAAACTCTTATTATCCTTTTTGTTTGCTTTTTGTGCCAAGAATGACCTCTAATAGGAGGGAAGTAAGATTTGGGAGTTGCTGTCCCGAAACAGATTTCTGTCCTCCACCAAAAAATTTGTGAGGAGGCTCTGTAACTTGGATTGATCTCAAGATTTATGAATAAATCCCCCAGTATGTTATATAACTTTTGTTAGTTCAAAACTTTTTGATTTGAGCAATAGAAGATGTTCGAAAAAATTCGTTTCTACATGCTGGTCTATTTTGACAGATTTCTACCATTATTTGCATTTGCTTCTTATTGATTTCTTTTTGAGTTCTCTTCAGGTAAATTGAGATTTTTGAAGGATTTAATACAGTATCTTGTGTTTTTAGTGAAAATCCTTGCTGTTCCAAAGCTTTTCCAGAGGTCTAATATCTTTTGAATAAGCTAATGTTGCTAATGAAGATTGTGTGAAGTTTTGTATGAAGGAAAAATTTCAGGTGTAGAGAGAGAATGATGTAATGAGATGAAGAATGGACAAAAGCTCAAGCTTGGGGATGCCACCATGGTTTCAACCCAAGAAATATCCAAGAGGTACAAGCGTCAAAGCTTGGGGATGCCCAAGGCATCCCCTTCTTCATCAATAAAAAGCTCAGGTCTGTCTAGACACTTCGTTTTTATTGTTTTATGCACAGTTGTGTTGTTCTTGGAGCGTCTTAGTTTTCGTTTTATTTGCTTAGTTTGTTTAGTTTTCTTAAGTAGTTTGGACCCCCGTTCTCGCTGTGTTGTTTGGCAAATAAGTTGCTTGGTGTTTGGAAAGGAGTAGTAAGTTCTTGCTTGAAGTGCAAGAGAAGCTTGCATTGACTATGACTTAGACTTTAGCATGACATGCTAGGTGTTGTTTTAGCATTATGCTTAGTGATTATTGCTGTAGCATGTCTTGTTCCAAACAATTGGGATTGCTTAGTGTGCCTTGAAGAAATTATGCGTTGTTTTAGCATGCAAAAGCATAGTATTGTGGTATTCTCCTTTGATGTTTTGCTTGGGTTGACTTGGCACATGCTCACACCATGTTATGACTATGAAAAGTCACCATTAGCCTCTATGATCATTTAGTCCTTGACTTGTAGTACCACTCTTTGCTTTGATTAGTTTGCTTTGTTGCACTGCATGATTTTGGCCATTATTGCTCTCTTAGTTGGTTGCTCCCAGTCTTTTGCTAGCCTCCACTTGTATGAGTAAGTTCTACTCATGCCTCCAAATCCCAAGAAACCAAGTTATTCCAAAGTGTCCACTATAAATTCCTATGCATGGTGTGTTACACCATTCCAAGTATATTCTTTTTTTCAGCTATCTTCCAATTAAAAACTATTTTGTTATGTGAAAACTTAGTGATTAAAGCCCTCACGAACTTGATGGCACACTTTATTCTTTGCCCCTAATAAACTTGAACCATTGTGACAACTTTTTTATATATGCTTGCACGTATAAGTTGGAATTAGCAGAACCGTGCTGTCACGGGGAACATTTTCAACATTGCACTTGTACCTTGTAGTACTCAGTTGATATCATGTTCTTTTGTCTATGGATGTAACCGGTGTGAAATAAAGAGGGAACTTGTAAGTCCATGGAGTTTGTATCCTGTGTTAGAGAAACGCCTGGGCCGCTAGCCTAAGCCATGCCTAATCATGGTGGAAACTTGCAGCATCACCATAGTGACATCTATGAAGCATTCTTCTTATAAAAAAGAGACACATTGAGAAAAGAGGAAAGAGAGAAAAAGTACCATATTCCCATGGTACATAAGAAGAATTGCTGAGATGCTCATTGTCTGCTTGCCTTGTCATTTTGGTTATGGGATAGCTCCTGTACCATGTGCAAGGGGTACCCCGTTGGCGGTTCTCAATGATATGCAAATACTTACAGTGACAAGAACTTACCTGGACCCAAAGTTGAGTATGCATGAGGTGTGGCCCTCGTATTCAAGGGGAATGAGATTGCCAGCTTATACTTCGTCAAGCATATACTCCAGCTTTGCCACTTTAACCTTAACCACTTCAAGATTCTTATGATAGGGGCAATGAGGGATGAAAGCTAACAAGCACCATAATTTTTGGAAGCTCTTTTTGAAACTTGTAATCCCTGCTTCCTTTACAAAAAGGCCTTTCTTCCACCATTATTCAGTCTCCGCCTTCTACCTTTAGGCACCGTTAAGAGAGCATAGTTGTCATTCTGTGTGCAGTCTTCCAAAGCTTATTGATTGATGCATATTGTGTTATTACTTGCTCATGTGCTACTTGTTTCTAGTCACCCTTATGAACTTTGCAGGTGTCCTATGCATTATATTGCTACTCTATGAGGGACAAGCTGATTACCACTATGCCATGTTTTCTGCATGTGAAACAAACAAATGTTTTTCAATGCATGTTATTCATGATCTTTGTTTGTAGCTTGTCATGTTGCATGCATAGTTACTATGTCTTATTGTTAGAACTCCATCTTTCATGCACATGTTTAGAGTTCTTTGATCCCATCTTTCAATGCTTGCAAATGTTTGGATCTTTGTGAGGGTGCATGTCACCTCAAAAATTATTATTTTTATCACTTACCTACTCGAGGAGAGCAGGAGTTAAGCTTGGGGATGCTGATACGTTGGAAACGTATCTATAATTTTTGATGCTCCATGCTTGTTTTGTATCTACTTTGCTTTGCTTGTCTACACTTTGAGGTGATTTTTACATGTTTTCTGGTACTAACCTATTAACAAGTTGCAACAGTGCCAGATGCGTGTTTTCTGCTGTTTTTGGTTTCAGAAAAGTTAGTAAAGAAATATTCTCGGAATTGGACGGGACAAATGTCAAAGTCAATTACTTTCCTTGGGGAACAAGAAGTCCAGAGGAGAGCCGAAGGGGCCAGCCAGGGGGGCTAGACCCACCCCAGGCGCGGGGGCAGGTGGGCCCGTGCCTGGCTAGGGTTTGGTGGCCCTAGCCGCCTCCTGGTCTCACCCCTTCGCCTATAAGAAGCCCCCGATGTAGAAACCTCGAGTACCCGATCAGAAATCCACGAAACCACCTGTAGCCGCCGCCACCATCGTCCCTAGATCGGGGGATCTTAAGTTCTTCTCGGCACCCTGCCGGAGGGGAGATCATCCTGGAGGCCTTCTCTCCGGTATGATGCGTGAGTAGTTCCACCTTGGACTATGGGTCCATGTAGTAGCTAGATGGTTGTATATCCTCCTTTGTGCTTTCATGTATAGATCTTGTGAGCTCCGTTCATGATCAAGATCTAATCTATTTGTAATGATGCATGTTGTGTTTGCGGGGATCCGATGGATATTGAGATTATTATGCTGGTTTGATTAATGGTTTTGTCTTTATGATTCTATCATGTCTGTGTTGTTTCTGATCTTGCATGCTCTCTGTTGCTAGTGGTTATCTTGGCCAATTAGTTGCTAGTGACTCCAAGAGGGGGTATTTATGCTCGATAGTGAGTTCATGCCTCTAGTTTCCAAGGGAAGTGACAGAAATCTCTTCGGTTGTAGATGTGTTGTTGCTACTAGGGAGAAAACAACGGTCTCTTGTTCATGGAACATGTGGACTGTTTACCTTACACACTTTGCTTAAAGCAGTTGTCTGTTGCTTGCAACTTAATACTGGAGGGGGTTCGGATGATAACCTGAAGGTGGACTTCTAGTCATAGATGCAGCTGGATGGCGGTCTATGTATATTGTTGTATTGCCCAATCAACCTCATAGGATCTTTCTGGCTAGTAATTGCATTGTTATGCCTTGCTCAGTTCCTGTCAATTGTCCTGTTGTAATTTGTTTACCCTTCATGCCATGTTGTTTATCTAAGGAGAGCACCTCTAGTGAACTATGGACCCCGGTCCAATCTTTACCATTGATACATCCTCCACTGTTACTTGTTTACTTGCTGCAAACCATTACCTTCCACACCATACGTTTAATCTTTTGTTACAGCAAACCGGTGAGCTTGACAACCTCACTGATTCGTTGGGGCAAAGTCTTGAGTTTGTGTTGTGCAGGTCTCCGTGTTGCTTGAAACACCTGTGTGACGTTTAATTCCTCCTTCTGGTTCGATAACCTCGGTCTCAACTGAGGGAAGACTTGCTGCTGTACTCTTCACACCTTGCTCTTGGGGTTCCCAACTAGACTCCACATCAAGCACCAAGTTCTCTGGCGCCATCAAGGAGTCATTAGCTATGTATCAAAGATGCATGCAAAAATGCCTGCATGATCAAATTGGCAAAAATGTCCAAGTATATGTGGATGACGTGGTGATAAAAACCAAAGAGAGCCATACACTCCTGGATGATATCTGGCAAACATTCATGAATCTCAGAAGATTTCGAATGGAACTTAACCCGGAAAAATGTACCTTTGGTGTACCAGCCAGAAAATTACTTGGTTTCTCGTGTCGAGCCGAGGTATTGAAGCAAAACCGACTAAGATCCGGGCTGTAGAATGAATGGAGCTGCCGAAGTGCCTCAACGATGTCCAGAAGTTTAGAGGCTATCTAGCATAACTGAGTCGGTTCGTAAGTCAGCTAGGATAAAAAGCATTGCCCTTATATCAATTGATGAAAAAGTCGGATAAGTTTATTTGGACACCACAGTCCGATAGCGCCTTTCATGAATTAAAGAGAATGCTAGCCTCTACACCAATTTTAGCCTCACCACTATCAAAAGAGCCGATGTTGCTCTACATAGTAGCGACTAACCGAGTCGTAAGTGCCGTGATAATGGTGGTGCATGAGGAAGATGGTAAGTCGGTGCAGAGGCCAGTTTATTACCTAAGTAAGGTGTTATCAGCCTCTAAGCAAAATTACCCACACTATCAAAAAATGGTATACAGTGTATATATTTCGGCTAAAAAGATGAAACATTGTTTTGAAGAATACCCTATCAAGGTGATTTATGAGGCACCAATATCCAAGATAATGGGCAATAAAGATGCCAGCGGCTGAATAGCCATACGGGCGATTGAATTATCCCCTTATGCTCCTCAGTTTGATAGGCGAGATGCAATCAAATCCCAGGGAGTGGCCGACTTTTTTGTCGATTGGGCTGAAATGCAATATAAGCCACCATTGCTTGATCCGAATTATTGGACAATGCACTTTGATGGGTCCAAATTAAGAAATGGGCTAGGATCCAGGATAGTGCTAACCTCACCCAAAAAAGATCAACTGAAATGTGTACTGCAAATACATTTTTTTGCGTCAAACAACATAGCCGAATATGAAGAACTTGTTCATGGCCTAAAAATGACAAAGGATATTGGCATACGTCGGATTCTATGCTTCGGTGATTCGGACCTGGTGGTCCAACAAGTGTCGGGTCATTGGGATGCACTGGATGCAAATATGGCCTTATACAGATTCCATGTGCAAAAGATTAGTGGTTATTTTGATGGGTGTGAATTCCATCATATACCCCGGGCGGAGAATGCTGCAGCAGATACCTTGTCAAAACTCGGTTCGATTCAACAATCGATTCCACCTGGCATTTCCCTTGAGCATTTAAGAAAACCATCAATTACACCCTCACTAGAATCCGAGTTAATCCGTCTCTTGGCGGATCTAGGATCTAAGATAGTCCCAGTGGACATAGATGTGAGGAATAAACCAAGTAACCCGGTGACTAACTCTGCTAACCTGGGACTGCCTCGCAGGACCCATGGACTGGTCAAGATAATCCGGCAGAAGTCATGTCGGCAGAGGCAATGGAAATTGAGGAAACAGTTACCCCGACGCATGAGATACCAGAATGGGCACAACCAATATATATATTTCTCAAAGATGAGATCTTGCCAAGTGACGAAGTCCTCGCTGGGAAAATTGTGAGAAGGGAAAAATCCTACACCATAATAAAAAAGAGATATACAAAAGAAGTGTCACAAGTGTGCTTCAAAGATGTGTTAACCCGACAAAAGGAAAATAGATCCTTTTGGATATACATCAAGGTGAATGTGGGCATCATGCCTCATCTAGGCCTTAATGGCCAAAGCATTCTGGCATGGATTTTATTGGCCCATTGCACTAACAGATGCACTAGAATTGGTGAAAAATGCAATGACTACCAGAGGTATGCCAACAAAATCCATATGCCTTCATCCAAATTAAAAACAATACCCATCACTTGGCCATTCATTGTATGGTGCCTAGACATGGTCGTCCCATTTAAGCCGGCTCGTGGAGGCATGACCCATATCTTGGTCATGGTATGTGATGGGCCTACAACTGTGAAATTTCTGAAAGATATTATCCCGAGATATGGATATCCACATAGTATAATCACTGATAGCGACACAAATTTTGATGAGAGAGCTTTTGCTCGTTTCTTTCAAGAAAAGAAAATAAGACTTGATGTTGCATCAGTCGCTCATCCCGCATTAAACGGGAAAGTTGAAAGATCCAACGGACTTGTATTATCCGGGATAAAACTCCGGCTCATTGAGCCGCTGCAAAGATCAGTGGGGTGTTGGATTGAGGAGCTCCCGACCGTCTTATGGAGCCTGAGGACAACTCCGAATAGATCAACAAGTTATACGCCATTTTTTCTAGTATATGGGGCAGAAGCTGTATTACCAGCCTACATAGTGCATGACTCGCCTAGGGTCACCCAATACATAGACGTTGATGTAAATGAAATAACCCGGCAAAATGATGTTGATTTATTAGAAGAGGCATGATAATTGACATTGTCCAGATCGGCCATATATCAACAAGATCTCAGACGCTATCATAGAAAAAAGTAAACCCCTGAGTCTTTCGAGAGGGAGATCTAGTGCTTCGGCTTGTGCAGCACATAGCCGGCATGCATAAATTATCACCTCCATGGGAGGGTCCATTTATTGTGAGCAAAGCACTACACAATGATGCATACTATCTTATAGATGCTCAATCACAAGAGAATAATAAGGCATATACTTTAGGAGACGAGTCAAAAAGACCATGGAATGTAGCATTACTTTGTCCTTTTTACACTTAGGAGAAGTGAATTTATCCCGAACTCTCATATGTCCAATTATATGTCGGCAATGAGTTAATCAATGAAATATCGGCACCTCGAGCTATAACTCGGGGACTGCCTTAATGAACTTGTTCTTTTCATATGCATTTTTATATGTCGGCTGGCTTATATTTCTTATTCTTAGGCTGAGTTAGTAATGTGTCGGCAACAAAGACCAACTTCCAACTCAATCTTGTTGATAAGTATTGGCACGATCCGGGGAGGCCGCACGATTTCCGAGGCATGAGGCTCCTCTGAGGTGACCGTTGGTCGGCCTCCGGCTTTCACCGGCGTCTCACCGGCAAAAGATCTGCATGGATTGCTCAGGGGGTTGTTGGAAGATCACCTACTCTGGTGTGACCACGGGTGGTAAGTTTCTTGAGGGCTCTCTCGCTCTCTCAGCTAATTCTTGGTTGGTTCTTCTCAACGCCAAAGGCTCTCCCCTTGAGGGCATATGTTTGGAAAATGGGGAGAAGATTTCTATTGGATCTGTTTTGAGGTTCCCCTCTCACCTCTCTCGTGTTAATGATTCTCTGGTGCCTTCATCTGGCTTTCTTGGTAGATCTCCTACCATCTCTGGAATAGATGAGGACACTGGTTTTAAATGGCATGCTCTTTGTTCCTCCTTGCTGGTTGATGATCTGGAGCCTACTAAAGGTTTTTTGATGCTTTTCCCTAGTTCAAAAAGATTAGTCCTCCTCAACCACAATGAGGTGGTTATTGATGCTAGATATCTGATCCAAGGTGAGGTGGTGGCCTCTGGTGTTTCTATTGATCTTCAAGTGAAGAGGGTTGTAGTTGGCACACAGATCTTGCCCAGCCCTTTGGTTAAGAAATTTTCACTCAATATTGAGAAGATTGTGCCAAAAACCCTGGATTTCACCAAGGACTCTCCTAAGGAGTGCACTATTAAGGATGAATATTTGAATCGACCTGCCCTGGATTTCTCATTAGGGCAAGAATTTGAGAAGAAGATTTTTGATAAATTTAGGCATCAAGTTAATTTCCTTGGTGGTTTCAGAAAGAGACCTTTCTATCTGGTTTGTTCTTTTGGAAGAGCAAATTTTAAGTTGGATTTCCATATGGTTGGTCTTGCTCTCCAAGCTTGTTTTGGTGGCCAGGCTTCTAAATTCCAAGTGAAATTTCTGCAAGATAGAACTTTTCGTTTTTCGGTTGCTTCAAGGGCGGTGGGTTTTGAAATTTACAACATTTCAAAATTTTCATGCAAGTCGTTTGTGGTCCACGTCAACCTTTGGGGTAACGGTGGCCCAAATTGGATTTTTGAAGAAAAGGAATTTTACAAGGAATCTGCAGGTGATTGGAAAGTTGTCACGTACAAAAAGAAAAGCCCTAAGAATTCTCCTTCGTTGAAGCATAGCAATAAAGGTGTTTTTGTTTTCCAACGACTCAAATTTCCGACTTCTGATGCAGTTTCATCGCCTGATTTTGCTGAGCACAGTAAGTGTGATTTCATGTCAAGCAATCAAGTCAGGTCTTATGCGCAGGTTCTCGCTGATGGCGGTGTTAAATCTGTGGTAACGCCAGTCGGGTCATCAGGAGGCGCTAATCGTGCGGCATTTAAACTACCTGGTCTCATTCCTTTTTTGAAATTCCCTTCCTTCCCAAAATGTCTATGGCCCGACAATTCTTACAAGGGGTGGTTCAAGGCCTAGAAAAACCCCCATTTTTGGCCCATCGTTCACAACGGTTTTCAAGAGTTCTCCACTTCTTTGCAAAAAACAACTGCTGGTTTCCCTGTCTCCTCAACTCCCCCGCCCGCTGAAACCCCAACCCTCCCTTGCTCGTCGCCGGCGAAGTCTGTCGAAATGGCGAACATTCCGATTGATCCTGCTCCTTTCTTGCCGAATGGCTTTCAAGTTTTGCAAGTGGCTGGAAGGAATCGTGTCAAAAGGGTGGTGGTTCTGTGGAGGTCAAGGACCCATGAATAGTATGCTATCGCAACCATTAATCCCCTCCCCCCTGGTCAAATTCCTTTCCTGAATATTCGCGATGTTTTGGTTGATTTCCTCAACAACGAGGCTCGTGTTCACTTTCGGGATGTTCAGGCTTGTCCATTTGGGTCTGCATATGTGCAATTTCACCATGTCAGTGACAGGGATAGGCTCATCGCGGCCAACCCCATTCCTTTTCAAGATGTGCATGTTTCTTTTGTTAAGCATAATGAGGGGGAAAGTTGGAGGAGGGATCAGTTCAACAACGAGTGTTGGGTGATGCTCGTTGGCCCTCCCTTGGACCACTGGCATACTGAGGATCTAAATGCGGTTTTTGCTGATATTGGGAAGGTCCTTCTTTGGGAGAGGGACCCGGACCAAAAAGGCAGGATTATTGAGAAAATTCGTGTCACAGATCTGGTGGATATCCCCAAGAGTGTCAGGTTCACTATTGGCGACTTGGTGGAGTCTGAATCCTGGACCTTCTCTGTTGAGGTGTTGCAAAGTGACTTGCTTGGGGGGGGGGGACCTGATGAGGACCCACTTCCGGCTGACAATGAGGACCCACACCTAGTTCCTGTCTTTGGGCCCCAGATCCCCCTCCTCCCCCTCCTCCCTCTGCTCCTGGGGGTGAAGCTGGTGGTTGGGGTTAGTGGTTGGCTCCTGTGCAGAATCCTGCTCCTGGTGGGGATAATAATGAAGGTTGGGACCCTTGGGAAGCTGCTGCTGTTCCAGTCCAAGGTCCTGTGACTGCTCCTGGAGAAGACATGCTAGTGGATAACCATAACCTCCCCCCACAGTATGTTAATAGTGGAGTTACAGGTGCCATCCTTGTTAATGACTGGGTGTCTGATGATGATGAGTCTGTGAATGCTGATCCTGTGGCTGTCCAGGATCAAGCAGTGGTTGGTGGGCCTCAAGGTGTTGGTATTGGTGAGGGCCTGTAGAACATTCTTGAAAACTATTTGGTTGAGGATGAAGCTAATTCTGATGATGAGGGGATGGTGGAGAGTCCCAGGGATTCTGGTGCTGGGGCTGATGGAAATGATGATTAGATGATGGAGGATCATCACCTCCTTTCCCCTAATGAAGCTCATCTTCAGGTGGGAATGGTCAGAACTTTTGTGTCAATTCCTGATGTGCATGTTGCAAAGCAGGGCTTTTCCCAACAAGTCCTGGAGCTCTGGGAAAGCTATTTTGCTCCTCATATTCAGAAGGACTCTTCTTCAAAAGGCTCTCTCATGTGTGACATTCCTGTAAGTTGGTTTAATTTTATTACTCTCATGCTTGCTACTCCTGAGAAGTTTAATTGGGTCAGGAGCTTTCTTACTTCTCCTTTATGGGAAATTATCAAAGAACCTATTGCTGAGGAGAATTCAATATCTTTCATCATCCCTAATGAAAGCATTTCATAGATGGCTCCTCCTTGTCTGGGCTTTGAGACTAAGTAGTCCTCTTGCTCTCCTTCCACTCCTTCCAGAAAGAGAAAGGGCAAGGAACCTCTAGTTGAAACTGAGGTGAGAAGAAGTCCTAGAATTGTTGAGTTGAATGGGGGTTTCAAAAGTCACTTAAACTGCTTAATTGCTGATTGCCTGGTTTGCAATGCTATTCCACCTTGCTTAAATCCTAAAGTGGTTAAAAATCTTGCTGCCTCTTTCTGCAAGGTAAAGGATGGTGACCTGGAGAAAAGACTACTTAAGAAAGGGAAGGCCACTGGAGTGGCAGTCAAGGCTCCTCCAAAAGGCACCATCAAAGGAAATGGTTCATCAAGCCTAAGCATTGGAGGCAAAAAGAAATCTGGGGCTGCTGGTACATGTGGTCAGCAAGCCAAGAAGAAACCCCCCACTTAAGTGTTTTAATGTATCACAATATGTCTTTTGATGGAGCCTTGTTGGCTCCCTGTTATGAAACCTGTTCTAGTGGTCTTTTGATGTGTTTGTTACTTAATGTTGAACCTGACAGTGAGGTTATGGTATGGAATGCCTTTTGCCCTTTTGGTTGTTGTCTTTTCTGTTGGGTGATTACATTGCTTGTATCACCTCATCACTCAACATACATCTGGTTTCTTAATGGATAACAAAAGAATTTGGAAGATTCTGAACTGGAACATCAGGGGAATTAACTCAGAAAAATGGGTTGCTCTCAGAAATAAAATTAATGAGTCTGGATGTGATATTATTTGCCTCCAAGAAACCAAAAGGGAAGATTTTGATATCTCTTATATAAGAAAGTTCTGCCCCCCCAAATTTACCAATTTTGAATTCCTTCCCTCCAGGGGAGCTTCTGGGGGTTTGATCATCATTTGGAATAGCTCTCTGTTTTCTGGGCATCTTTCCTTCCATAATGAGTTCTCCATCTCCATCACCTTGACATCTCTCTTGTCCAATGAAACCTAGATCATCACCAACATTTATGGACCATGCTTACCTGAAAAAAAGGCAGATTTTTTAGAATGGTTTGGAAATATTGACATGCCTGATGATTTGGACTGGCTCATTGTGGGTGATTTCAATTTTTCTAGAAAAACTTCTGACAGAAATAGATAGGGTGGGGATGTGAATGATATGCTGCTTTTCAATGAAGCCATTAATAATCTGGGTCTCATTGAATTACCTCTTAAAGGTAGAAATTTCACTTGGAGTAACATGCAAAAAGAACCCCTTCTGGAAAGGTTGGACTGGTTTTTTACATCTTCCTCCTGGACTCAGAGCTTTCCTTCAACTTTTGTTGTTCCTCTTACCAAACCTACCTCTGACCATCTACCTTGTGTCATCTCCATTGGCACAATGATTCCAAAAGCTCAGGTTTTCAGATTTGAGAATTATTGGATGCATCATAAGGATTTTAAAGCAATTGTTCAAAATGCCTGGAACATCCCTGTTGGCTTCCATGATTCTGCCAAAAAAATTAATGCTAAATTCAAAAATGTAAGAAGGGGACTGAAGCTCTGGACAAAAAATCTGCCTTGCCTGAAATCACAAATTTGCAATGTCAATGCCACCATTGATCTCTTAGATGTCCTGGAGGAAATGAGAACACTTACCATTCTGGAATGGAATCTTAGAGATCTCCTGAAAAATCTTATTATCTCACTTTTACAAGATCAAAATTCTTATTGGAAGCAAAGAGGGAAAATTAAATGGGTCAAGTTGGGTGATGAGAACACAAAATTCTTTCATTCAAGAGCTACCATAAGTTTCAGGCATAACTACATCTCCAGGCTCAAAGATGATTCTAATGAAGAGATTCATGATCATTATGGTAAAGCTGATCTACTTTGGAAGGCCTTTAAAAATAGAATGGGCTCATATGATAAGCCTGAAATGCACTTCAATCTTAGTGATTTGGCAGGAGAATGCTTAAGACAAGAGGAAAAGGATGTTTTGGAAGAACCCTTATCTGATGATGAGATTGAAGGTGTAATAAAAGAACTTCCTAATGACAAATCCCCTGGCCCAGATGGCTTCAACAATGAATTCATTAAACAATGCTGGCCTATTATTAAGGAGGATGTTAAACAACTCCTTGTGGATTTCTATGAGGGCCAGACTTCTTTGGAAAGCATTAATGCCTCTTTCATCACCCTCATTCCAAAAAATGAAGCCCCTTTGACACCTGCTGATTTCAGGCCTATTTCTCTGCTAAACAGTGTCTTCAAGATTATTACCAAACTTCTGGCCAACAGACTTCAAAAAGTTATCCTCAAACTTGTCCACAAAAACCAGTATGGTTTCCTCAAACAAAGATCTATTCAGGACTGTTTAGGTTGGGCATTTGAATTACTTGATCAATGCCACAAGTCCAAAGAAGAAATCCTAATTCTTAAACTTGATTTTGAAAAGGCTTTTGATAGAATTGAGCATTCAACAATTATTAATATTCTCAAAGCCAAAGGTTTTGGTGAAAAATGGATTACTTGGATTCAGTTGATCTTTGGTTCTGCTTCTTCCTCTGTTTTGTTAAATGGAGTGCCTGGGAAAAAGTTTTACTGCAGAAGAGGTGTAAGGAAAGGGGATCCTTTATCCCCTCTCCTGTTTGTCTTGGCTGCTGATCTTCTTCAAAGAATCCTCAATAAAGCAATGAGCCTTGGACTTCTCTCCCTCCCCCTTGAGGGTGTGTTATGCCCTGATTTCCCTGTTGTGCAGTATGCAGATGACACTTTATTAATCCTTAAGGCTGACTCCGAGCAATTATTGTGCCTTAAGGCTCTACTTCATACTTTTGCTCTCTCCACTGGACTCAAAATCAATTATTCTAAATCTAGTATGATGCCAATCAACATGGATTCTGAGAGGCTTGGGCACTTTGCCAGTACACTTTCATGCCTCCCTGGCTCATTACCTTTCACCTACCTTGGATTGCCTTTAAGAATCAATAAGCCTACAGTGGAACATTTTCTGCCTATTGTTCAGACAGTTGAGAGAAGATTGTGTGGGATTGCTGATTTTCTAAATTATGGGGGAAAATTGCAATTGGTTAAATCTGTCTTATCTTCCCTTCCCATATATTATATGAGTTGTTTTGATCTCCCTGTCACTATTAAAGATCAGTTGATTAAGTATATGAGACAATGCTTGTGGAGGAAGAAAACCACTAATGTTCAAGCTAGAGGTCAAGCCCTTGTAGCATGGAATAAAGTTTGTAGACCAAAGAACCATGGAGGTTTGGGGGTACTGGACCTTAATGTTCAAAACTCAGCACTTCTTTTGAAGAATTTGGATAAATTCTACAATCACAAGGACATCCCATGGGTTCATCTTGTCTGGAACACTTATTATTGCAATGGTAAACTGCCCGAAAGATGTCTGGAGGGATATTTTTGGTGGAAGGCACATCTGAAATTGGTTGACATATTCAAAGGAATTGCAAAGTGCTCGGTGGGTGATGAAAAATACACCCTTCTCTGGACTGATATGTGGAATGATGGATGTCTGCAGCATAAGCTTCCTCATCTTCTTTCTTATGCAAAAAATCCTCACATCTCTGTTTATGAGTTCTTACAGACAGCCAACATGCAAGATCACTTTTTTCTCCCTCTATCACAACAAGCTTACCATGAATATCAAAGCCTTGAGCAAATTCCCAGTGATGGAATGCAGGGAGAAGTAGACAACTGGAGCTATATTTGGGGAAGTGTTATTTTCTCAGTGCAAAAGGCTTATTATTCTTTATCTGGTTATCAGTCTGTGCAACCACATTTTTCCTGGTTGTGGAAGTCCTCTTGCCAGCAAAAACATAAGTTCTTCTTCTGGCTTTTGCTCCTTGATAGGCTAAACACTAGGAATCTTCTGAAAAGGAAAAGATTTGCTCTGGACTCATATGACTGTGTGTTTCATGATTGCACAAGTGAGGAAACTATTCTACACTTATTTTGGGGCTGTCCTTTTGTAAAAGCATGCTGGGCTGAAATTTTCCCTGTCCAAGAGTTTGACCACAATCTCTTCGAAGCTTTGGCCAGTATTAAAAAAGGCCTAAAAGTCCCTTTTGCAATGGAAATTATTGTCCTAGGAGCTTGGGGCATATGGATGTGCAGAAACAATGAAATCTTCAACAACAAGCATGCTTCCCTTGAGGAATGGAGGGCTATTGTTTCTCAGGAATTAAGATGGGTCCTGTGTAGAATTAAGAAAAAGAATTACTAGGGCCTCAAAGATTGGATTAGCAATAATTTAGATAGGAGATAGTTGCTCATAGTGTTATCCCTCTTTTGAGGTGGCTTGAGACTTGTAAATAATTACTTGTAACTCTCTATGATTTATAAAAATTGCAGTGGGGTTCTTTACCCTACTGTTTCACCCTAAAAAAACAAAGACCAACTCTTCGACTTACTGCTGTCCAAAAAATAGGCTTCATGGTAAGTAAGAGAAAAGCCTACGAATGTCGAACACATGAAAAACGACTAAGGAAAGAATAGTACACGAGCAGACGTATTGTTTTATTTCTTACTAACCCTTGTATTTTCTATACTTTATGTTTCTGTAAGTTTATTGTAAGTTATTTTTTATAATTTCTAAGTATTTCTAATTCAGTCTATTTATCTCGGACCCGTAAGTCGAACACCAAAAAATGGTAGACATGGGCCAAATAATTGACTCGGAATAACACGAAACATGAAGTTAAGGATGATGCCCAAAAGGACGCAATTTATACAAACCACATGGTATCAAAAGGACTGAACTGTTTCTTACACCATACACCCGGCATACCGGGGACTTGATAAATTTAAAGTTTTTTAACTTCAGGGGAGGGTTGGCGTCAAATCGTTGGCAGACTGAGGAGCAGCAATCTCAGGAGCAGGGGCCTCCAAGGTATTTGCCTCGACTACTGATGAAGAAACCTCGGTCTCATCATGAAAAATAGTTTCAGGAGCAGGGGCCTCTGAGGTAGTCACCTCGACCTCCGCAGAAGATACCTCGGTCTCAATAGGAGCAACTTCAGAATCTTGAACCTCGGTTCCCTTGCGAGAAACCTAGACTTGAGCTTGTGAAGCCTCGTTCCACTTGGAGGAAGACCAAGACTTGGCTTCTTGATCCGAGTCTTCTCCATGCTCGTCCGAGCTACCAGAATCTTCTTCGGTATTCTCTTCATCCTCGGTGTCTTCCCCGGATTCATCGTTGCTTTTTGCCTCGATGTCTTCATCAGCATTGTCTAGAAGAAAGCTTGGCCCTTCATTCCATTCATGCACGTTGGCATATTGGATGAGTTGGTAGGATCGAGCTTGGCGACGTGTAATATAATCCGGATCACCGATCCAAGGGGAGCCGATGCACATGTTCATCAAAGTATCAAGGAAATACCATGACAGTATGACAGTAAGTGCCATGTCAGCCCCGGCTTGTGCCGCAGATTCCCTCCAGAGGTTGAGCTGCGTCTCGCAGTCCATTAGTTTATCGGCAAGCACCGACACCCGAGTTATCTTCAGTTCATTCGGCCAGAGCACATGGAGTACTCAGATGGCCGCATCCACTAGATCCTTTCCGAAGGTCTTCATGGGCTTGGTAGCAGCACCAATACTGATCAGATAATCCTCTATGGAATACTCGTGCTCCGGATCATCGGTTTCACCTCGGTGAACCTGATCTTCCACCACTTTTGTAGCACTTGAGTTTTAAACTTCGTAAAGTTGTTTGAAAAATAAATAAGGCACGAATCAGCAAAAGGTCATAGGAAAAAACTCGAGCAAGGTTCCGGAGTATGAGAAAACTTATAGTGGATGAATTGCATGATCTTGGCAAGGTCGGACTTCTAGTCGAATTGTTTTCTTTCAAACCGAACAATCTCATCCTTAGCGGAACGGGCGGTTGCCTCGGTGACACTGAGAAGCTCCTTGACTTTCTTGAGCTGAAGAGTTAACCGAGTTTTCTCCTCAGATAATTCTTGGTCTATTTTCTCTAGCTCAGATTTTTGGGTGTGCTTCAGAGACTCAATCTTGGCACGAAGACGAGCTATTTCGTTGTCCTTCTCCTTCAGCTATGCCGAGTGATCTCCTTCTTATTCAATAAAATGTAGCATCATATCAGGCATAGAAATGCACTTTTGATGCGATGTTGCAAGACCTTTTAATTCGGCTAAGCCGAGTCAAAAGTCATGAGATACTTCAGGAAAGCAAAGATGTGGAAAGAAAACATCGGAGTAAAAGCATCCAAGTTACCTTGAAGCTTGGTAAATTGTTCAGTAAGCTCCGTGTTCCGCTTATCAAGGTTGGCTGAGCAAAAGGCAGGGAAGGAGTTAGTTTGGATGTGCAATCCAGAAGAAAAGTCAAAAATGAGAAGTTAGCGAACTTACAAGTTTTTTGCAAAATGGGCAACATCTTCTAATACTTCGTCTTCAACTTCCCGTGAGAGAAGATCAGCCTCCGGAACTCGGTTGTGCGTCGATTATGAGAAACCTACAAATACAAAGCTTCACATTAAGAAGTATATTCAAAGTCAAACTATAAAGATCCAAATCAAGTAAAACTTGATCCGAATCTAGGTGGCTGGATATTTGAAGCTAAAACCTAATGATCCGAACCAAGTAAAACTTGACTCGGATCTAGGTGGCTGGATATTCAAAGTTAAACCTAAAGATCCAAACCAAGTAAGACTTGACTCGGATCTAGGTGTCTGGATATTTGAAGCTAAACCTAACGATCCGAACCAAGTAAAACTTGACTCGGATATAGTTGGATGGATATTCAAAGTTAAACCTAAAGATCTGAACCAAGTAAAACTTGACTCGGATCTAGGTGGCTGGATATTCGAAGCTAAACCTAAAGATCTGAACCAAGTAAAACTTGACTCAAATCTAGGTGGATGGATATTCGAAGCTAAACCTCAAGATCCGAACCAAGTAAAACTTGACTCAGATCTAGGTGGCTGGATATTCGAAGCTAAACCTAAAGATCTGAACCAAGTAAAACTTGACTCAGATCTAGGTGGCTGGATGTTTGAAGTTAAACTACAAATATCTAAACCAAGTAAAACTTGATCCAGATCTAGGTGGCTGGATATTCAAAGTTAAACTATAAAGATCCAAACCAAGTAAAACTTGATCCGGATCTAGATGGCTGGATATTCGAAGCTAGGGAAAATGTTGTCTAAGTTACTATGCTTCATTTTATGCACCCCGGTTACACTAAATAAAGAAAGCATCCACTAGTGGGCATACACTACACTATGCGGAAAGATACAAGTGTAAACCGAAGTGTTTAACTCGTTCATGGTATCAGTTTCAAGAATAACTTTGGAGGCAAGGTGCAAACGGTTGCTAATCTCGGGAAGATGAAAGGGCTTGCTCCCTGGATTGCTCGCCGAGCTAGTTTCGACCTGATTGGCAGCATTCCAATTGGTAGCGTACTCCTCCAAGGAGCCAAGACTCCCACCACTCAGAGTGTGTGTTAGAACTTCGCCTTTGGCCTCTCGTGCCTGTTGGGCAGCTGCCTTGGCTGCTGGGCTCTTATGAAGCACCATCTGAGTGACGACAGTAGAACCAGGGGCAGAAGCGAGAGCACCCTTATGGAGCATATTGACAATGCGGGGCTGAGTGGAGCTCGACCTAGTTTTCCATTGAATAGGCTTCACAAACCCATCTTTCTTGGCCTTGGCAGATGACTCGGCAGTCGGCTGTGACTTAGTCGGCTGAGCCGAACTTGGAGCGGCAGTTGGAGCTGCATAAGGAGACGCAGAGCACAATTTCTACTAAGCTTGGCCTTCTTGCCGAGTCTTGGTGGGCACAGTGGGCGCTGATGTGTTGGTGGAGCTGAAGGAGTTGAATCTTGAACACGAGCTGAGGTAGCTGGCGCTTCGGCTGGTGCTGGTTCAACATGTTGATCCTTGGCAAGCTCGATAGGTGCGGCCGGATGAATGGGTTAGATCCGGCACAACAGTGTCGGCATCACCACCAGCCTCAGCCTGAGCCTCCTCCTGCCGAGGTAGACTGTTAGTCGGCGTAGGATGAGGATCATCTCGAGTAGGGTTGGGAGCCCGGACATCGTCCTAAGGTGGTGGTGATGATGGACGAATAATGGACGAGGCCATACTCAAACCAATATGGTTGGCGGCAAGCGGAGCACTGCCGAGATAAAGATAAAAGTAAAATAAAGTCAGAAAAAGAAAGAGAGAAACAAGAAATACAAATTTAGTTCGGGTGAGGCAACTTACACAGAAAGTCCGGGCATAGCCTTAGGCCTAGGTGCTGAGCGGATCTCTTGATTCATTTCTTGGGAGCTCCGGACGAAGGATCTTTCGAGGCAGCCCGCTTCCTCACTGGCACTGGATCTTCCACATCAAGGGGGTCCACCTCATACACCTGACCAGCCGGGTTAGCTGGGGAAAATGAGCTGGATAGGCATAAGAGATGGGCACCGCGTCGACTACCTCAAGAACTTGGACTTCGTCTGAGACATCATCCTCGGTTTGTTTGGGAGACTTACCCCGAGTTCGGACAGGGGCCGAGTCAGGTTTCAGAATGAATTCTTATGAATCTGGCTTGCCACTATCCAGAACATTGCGATCCTTTCTCCAAGTAATAGAAAGGACATCACCGTCCTCTACGACATGCTCATCAAATTTATGAGAAGGAAATTGCAAAGTGAAATTGAGTATTTAATAAAGTTAGAGTAATATGTGATTCAGATGAAGTGATTCGAAGCCAAATTACCGTGGGAGGGGGGTTATCACGAGTGAAGGGATTCATGACCCACTTCCAATCCTAGGCCATGTTTGTCTGAAAAATGGCCCGGACACGCTTCTGAATCTGCTCATTCTTGAGCTCGACGGTGGAAACTCTATTTGGATCTAGAAGGCTGCTCATGTAGCACAACTTGTGCGAGCGCTTTTGGAGAGGGCAGATCCGGTTGCTAAAGAAGGCGGCCATAAGATCGTCGCCACATAGCCCGGCCTAGGTCATCTCTTTAAGCCAGAGCTCGAATGCCTCGGTGAGAGCATTACTTTTCTTCAGATCAAAATCCAAGTTATTCTTGGTGGGCATGCCAACTGAGAAAGCCGGCAGCCGAATCCTATCCTCCTTATCACTATTCTTCACATAGAAGAATGACCCGTGCCACTTCTTGCATGACTCGAGGCCCTTGACTCGGGGGAAGATGGATTTCTTCCTAGGCGTGATGGAGGCAGCACCGCACTGGGTCAGCGATTTTTTGGAGGGGCGCATGCTCTTATCCGGCACAACATTAGCTCGGATTTGGAAGAACTTAGACCAAATGACTACTGAGGGCCAAAGGCCGAAGTATCCTTCGGTGGCCGAGATAAATGCCGATAGAGAGGCAACGACATTGGCCGGCAGATGATGAGGTTGGAGACCGAAGAACTCAAAACCCTCCTTAGAAAAATCACTAAGGGGAAGACCAAACTCTCTAGATAAGTGAGACATAAAGACTACATATTCACCCGACTCAGCAACGGGGGCGAGCTCAGGGCCGGGTCATCGACATTTTACCATGGCAGAGATACGACGAGACTTGAGGAGCAATTCGATCTCCTACCGAGTCACCGAGGATCCTTGCTAGGAACTGCGCTCTGGGGTGGAGACGACATCTTCTTCTCTAGCGGCGGCGATGCTATGGGAGCTTGACATGAGGTCGTTGGAGGAGGAAGAAGAGGAAGAAAAGCTAACGGCGGGGATAGGCCATTATCTTACAATGTCGCCAATTGGAGATCATAAGGTTGATAGAAGATAGTCTTACAATGTCGCCAATTGGAGAAGAGATCTACTATTACAAGTGGTGGAAGATGGCTAACAATGATTATTTGCGTACTCCTATTACTCAGTCATCAATTGGTGCTAAAGATTATGAAGCCCCACTATTTAAGTTTGGTTCAACATAATAAATTTGGTGGCTCTGCTGTAGAAGATGTAGGTATGCACTTAAATACTTTCACTAAAATATGTGATATGATGCGCATTAAAGATGTTGACCCTGACGCGGTCAAATTACGCTGATTTCCTTTCTCTCTTAGAGGAAGAACAAAAGAATGGTTGCTATCTTTGCCTAGAAATTCTATTGCATCATGGGTGGAATGTACTTCTTTATTTATGACTAAATTCTTTCCACCTAGAAAGACTATGCAACTCAGATCTAATATTACTGGTTTTAGACAGGAAGAGTGTGAGCCACTAGCGCTTACATGTGAGAGAATGAAAGAATGCATGAGAAACTATCCCAGCCATGGGATGGAAGATTGGTTAATTCTCCATTTATTTTATAATGCTCTTAACCTTGTGTCTAAGTCTATGCTAGATACTACAGCTGGAGGAACATTCATGGGTAAGCAAATTACCGAAGCAAAGCAGCTGCTAGAAACATGCAAGACAACCATACCCAATGGCATGCGGAAAGATCAAACACAAATAAGGTGAACTCCGTCACACGTCAAGAAAGTGAAGAACTCAACGCTAAGTTGGATGAGCTCATATTAGCTGTTAAAGGTAAGGAAGCCCCGATAAAAACTACTCCCGAACGAACTATTGAAGAAATAGACTTCATAGCTCGTAATGATTATAACCCTGCTTGGAAAAAGAATTATAATCCAAACTTCCAGAAACATTATTCTAATCCAGTAGGTAACTCTAATAATAATATGGCATCAAGTAATACTAGTCTCTAGGAAACTCTTAAATCTTTTACGATTCACAAATTGAGCAAAACAATATTCTAGTCAAAATTACGGAGAATCATGATGCTATGCTTGGTAAATTATCTAACCAAGCTGTTAGTTTGAGAAATGATTTGCAGGACCTCCAAGAAAGAAAAAAGATTGTTGAGGCACAGCTAGGTAAGATAACTGAGAGTAAAACTCTCACTCTAGCTAAATTTGAAGGTAAAGCTAAGCCCAATCCAGTTGAAGACCTCAAGATGATAAGAATCCAAAGGCAGGAGCCCGAAGAACTTGATTATAGCTGTAAGGTTCCCAACCTTTAATAAGGAAGAGATCCCTGTGTTTACAATGCTAGTCCCTGGATCAATAGCTAGCATCCACAGTTAAGATGTAATATCAAGAAACAAAGGTCATAATACCACTTTATAACCAGGAATAACATAATTTATTACATCTTACATAGCTCATTTGGTTATTACAATACATTGCAGCAGAATATTTATAAGCATGGGGTCCTTCATTTTCAAAGTGCCACAGGCAGACATGTTGGTTGTAGACTTGTAATCATAATCATTAAACTTCACTAATATCAAACAAACCTGCAACATAACAAGTTACACCCACAAGGGTCAATACATTTGAATTGTATTGGCAAGTGATACTATGGTAGTATAGTGGAGACTATCATCTATATGCATTTGGCTAAGTGGAGCTTAGGCTTGCTTTGCTCAAAATAGATTTTCCTTATCATTTGAAAACACTAAGTTTTTGCTTGACAAAAATCACCCAAGGAACCACCAATAGAAATTGGTGAACCTTAAACCCTTGTTCAACCACAAGTTTTTAACTTAGAAATTTGGATGATGAGATTCTTGATAGCTTCCATGTCTTGATGCTCAAATTGTCCTTTGCCAGGGACATGGCTAAGTACTTAGATTTTTTACACTCTGCAGAGGTGGTGCACTTTCCCCACAAGACTTGGTTTCACCAAGACAAGATCTTTCAGAAGCCTCCCCTTAGACCAAAATGGACGCGTTCCAACCTATCAAACCCCTACCACCAACTGTCCATTTGGATAAGTTATTGCAACCTATATGATCCAGGCAGAGCCCATAATGCCAAGTGGCTGCACTTGAAGCTTCTCAACATTTGACATCTCAAATCTCTTTGTTCCTGGGTGGCCATCCACAAGTGAGATACACAAGGTAAACCATAGAAATGGGCCTTGTGAACCACTCAACACAAACCATTACTTCCATTCCACCCAGGTGATTCATTCACTTAGTTGTTTTATTAAACAAAACACAAGTCCTCAAACTTAGAAATTTTCCATAGTATGAATATATATTCCACCCTTGTTTTCTATTAGATAAGCTAAGCATGATAGTAATAGGAATCTTAACTTAGGAAATTTCTACTAAGGTTTCATCTACTAGGATTTCCCATGTCATAGTTTACACTTAGCAAAATTCCATGCAAGTCCTACTTAGAAATATCACTAATGCATGGTGAAAATAATGGGACAAAAGAATGAAGCATCACTTGCCTTTTTGGTAGAGGGTATAATTTCACTCCTTGATCTTTGCAATGTTCACACACTTCAAGTCACTACAATTCAATCAAGCAAACAATATTTCAATCTACCATTCAAGCAATTCATCACATAAAATGATAAAAACAAAGCAATGCATGCAAGCATGTCAAAGATTGTTTTATTTGAAAAAGTGGTTTCTAATGGTTCATAAACATTCACCTAATGGTCATTTTATAAAGTGGCAAAATCATTTGTATAAGATTTTACTTCATAAACCATTTTTAAATCAAGTCATTATTTTATGTGGTGATGAAATGTTTTTAATAAGGCAACATTCTATAGGTTTCACAAAATATGTTCTCAAACCATATAACCTTGTGTTTAGGGTCATAGAGTTTATTTCCAAAACATTTCTCAAAGGTTTTCTTCCCAAACCATTTTTAATAATTAAACCATATTTTTATTTGACTAGAAATGGTTTAAATCCAAAGTTTATTCTTTTGTTTCACCAAATACATTTTTGAAAGCACAATTTGTTTCCTATGGTCAGTAGGTTCAAAACACACCATTTGCCGAAGATTTTATCCCCAAAAATAGTTTGGAATAAATTTTATATCCTAATCATGCATACACAAGTTTCTGCAAAAATAAACATTTTAACAAAAGCTTTTTACTAAACAAAGTGCATGGTTGGCTAGGGCTTGTCTTTCTGAATCCATTGATATAAAATTTGCAAAATTTGGACGTGTGGATTAAAAGTTATAGATTTTACAAAATCTAGCATCTAATAGATCAAATTCAGATTTTAAATCAGATTCTGTGACACGCGGTGCAATTCTATTCGTCGGTACCGCTTCGGCCGGATCGTGCTACGGGAGGCATTAGATCTAAATAGATCGTGCGGCACAGATTGATCAAAAACGTTTCGTTAAGTCATCTATCGTATCCCTACGATCTGCATCCAACAGCTAGCGATGATCTGACCAAACTCTGGCGGCGCTCAGCGGCGACGCTCGGCTAGCGGCGGAGCTGGCGATAGAGGAAGCAAGGAAGGAGAAGAGGTGGCTCATCGTGATCGCCGTGGCGTGGGGAAGCTCAAGGTACTCGCGGTTGGTCAAGGGGCGCACTGGGGTTGCAGGAATTCCTCGTCGGAGTTGAGCTGTGCCTCGGGTGCGGTCAGTCGTCGACGAGGGCGAGGCTACAGCGCACGAGAAGGCAAGACAATAGTGGCGTTAGATGCGTAGAAGATTAGGGAGTGCGGAAGCTTCACAGAGAAGGGGCGGCGCGGTCAGGTTCTCACCAGAGGAGTCGCCGGAGAAGAGGCAGACGGCGGCGGTGTCGCCGTTGCCGACTCTGTGGTGCTCGCGCGGATGAACGGAAGGTACTGTGAGGTGCGCCAAAGGTTGGGGAAGATGCTCGTGTGCTATAGGAGTCGAGGGGTGGAGGAGGCTGGCCGGAATCGACGTCGGAACTCGTCGGGGCAGTGGAGCTTCGTAGAGGAATTAGGACGGCCTGGGGGCGCGCTAAGGTAGGGAACTGAGGGGGAAACGTAGAGGGAATGCTGGCGATTAAGAGAGCATGGTATGGGGGAGGAATCACTGCGTCATTGATGTGAATTCATCACACGAATTAATCGGCAGAAACGGGAGGAATCAGGGGAGGAACGGGTCGCGCTGAGGAAGACGCTGACGTGTCTAGTGGGGTCCGTTTGACAGTGAGATAGGAAGAGAAGAGATAGGGCCCATGCGTCATACGCTGTGCGGGTTCTTTCTTTGGTGCGAACCGTTTTTCTGCGGGAGAGAAGGAGAGGTGGGCTGGCTTAGTTGGGCCAGGCTAGTTGGGCTGGGTCCTTTACCTTTTTTGTTCTGTTTGTTTTTCCTTTTCCCTTTTCTTTAATTCTGTTTTGATTTTGTTTAATCAATTCAAACCTCAATTTGATTTCAAACCTTTGCCAAAATTTGTGAAGATTTAAATATTGATTAGTAAAACATTCTGAAATCATTTTAGAATAATTTATTTATTCTTCTTTAAGGTCTTTTAATTATTCCAAATAGGCTCTAGTTTTTAATTAGATAGGATTTAATAATGTTTTTAAATCTCTATTTAAATTCTTAAAACTTTCCAAATCCTTCCAGTAAGTTTTTATTTGTTTATTTGGGTTCAAATAATTCATCTTGAATTATTTGGAGGATTTTTAATATGATTCATTAATCATTTAAGATTGGGTATTTGTTTTAATTCCAATGGGATTAAATATAGTTTTAATTCCCTAAAGTTTATTTGGAAGATTTATTTTATTTAAGTTGATTAAACAACTTTTGTTTCAGTTGGGTAAATTCCAAATATCATTTTCTCATGATTTAAATGATCATTCTTATTAGAGATTTGCCTTTCTCAAAGTAGGGATAGAATGGTCTAATGCCATTTTATTTTATTTTGGAAAGTCTTGATCCTTTTATTTTATTTGGATTTGGATTATATTCATTCCATTTGCTTATGGATTTGGCCAAGATTTAATTTGGTCTTTAAATATTCTTTAATTAATATTTCTTTCTTTATCTTATAAAACCCATATCTTTTTATTTAGAGATCCAAACTTGGTGATTCCAATTTTTAAAATCTTGTTTATTATTTGTTTATCCTTTTAAATCCTTTTAAGATTATTTGCTCACCAATTGGTATGGATTTCTAGGTGGTTGCTTTATTACTTTTGGGAATACAATTCCTTATCTTATTATATTCATAAGATTTTATTTATGGCTCCAAATTAAGTGAAACCAATTTATATGATTTTAAAATATTTCTATTTGTCTTTCTTGATCATTTGTAAATGTTTGTTGACAAGATTTTATATGGATCTAATCCATAGTCTTGGAGATAACATGGAAATGATTTTCATTCCATTAGGGTTTAGGGTTTGGATTTATTTTCCAAGTGTTTAAATTTCCAGATGCATTTTATGAGGAATGCATTTCTTTTGATTTGGATTTGTTGGATTCAAACTTTACCAAAGTTTGTTCAAGATGGGATTTTTAAGTTTCCATTTAGAAACAAAAGTTTCTTTTCACCCTGATTTTCAACAATAATTTATTTTGTTTATTTATTTTTCACATTACAAGATTTGGAAAATCTTGGGATGTGATAGGCTACCACCCTTAAAATAAATCTCGTCCCGAGATTTGGGGAGGCTAGGGGTTACAAGTTGGCTCAAAACAACTAGGGTACTACCACCCTTAAAAATTTTCCAACTAGATTACTTCTTGACTTGCTTGGGGTCTTGTTGAAATCTCTCTAGGAAAACATCTGCATAGTGTCCTTTGTTTCCACACTTGAAACATGTGACAAGGCTGAGATCCTTCATAGGCTTGTTTATCTTGTGCTTCATCTTTTCTGGACAGTTGCTTGCATAATGTCCTTGGTTACCACAATTGTAACATGTGATAAGATTGAGTTCTTCACGTATCTTCCATGGACAAGTTGCTACATAATGGCCTAGCTCTTTGCAGTTGTTGCACCACACTTGGCTAATCTCCTTATACTTTTGCTTCTCTGGACATTCACTGGCATAGTGTCCCATTTCTTTGCAATGACCACATTGCACATGGATTTTGTCCTTCTTTTTCTTGGGTTTCTCCAAAGCTAGGAGTGCTTCTAGTTCTTGTTCTTCATATGTTATCTCAAAGGTAGGAATGTCTACTGGTCTCCTTGACTTTCTATTACTCCTTGGATAATACATATGTCTCCTTTTTGGTCCTTTAAATTGAGTCATGTTGTTGGGAGGTACAAGCTAAGATTTTCCTTTGTCTTCATCCTTCTTGGTAGACTTGGCTCTCTCATGGTAGTCTGCAATCAGTTATTGCACTCCACCTTGTTTCCTTTGTTCAACTATGGAATAAATGGGGCATTGGATAGGGACATGATTGTTTCCTTCACATAGGTAGCAAGTAGCTTGGGATGTGGGGCATTGGTTAGCTGGATGTTTCTCTTCACAGTTGGGGCATTGATCTTCATGCTCCTTAGAAGTGTGATCCTTGTCTCCACAAATATTACAAGCTTGGGTTCCTTCTAGAATAACATCCTTGTCATCCTTGTTGTCACAAGCTCCTTGGGAAGAGTTGTCTCCCATGTTGGTCATTTGAGTAGCCATCCCTTGCAACAATTGAGATTGAAGTTTCAAAATCCTTTGTATGGCTGGGTCTAATCCATTGTTGTTGGCTAAAAGCTGAGTTGTCACTTGGCTCAACTGGGTTTGGTTTGCTAGTAGTTGTTCTCTCATGTGCATCTCTTGGTTGTTGTTGTTGTTGTTGTTGTTGTCATCATCCTTGATGTTGGAGTCTCTTGGAGAAGTCATCTGTTTGGGTTGGATTGGGATTAGAATAGGCAAAATATTTCTAAGGGAATAATTCTAATCATACACATCACAATTCACACAAGCAATGTGCAAGCAATCACAAACAAACATTCCACTCAAACAACAAGTTTCAAGCATATTTTTAGGCAACCAAAAATATTTTTGTTACACCACATAAGTTGGTGTGTTTAATTTAAACTAACATGGTGGTCCAACTATATGGTTCACTTGTGATCTTTCCATCCTTCTTGGTTGATTCTTCTTGAACAAGATCATGGTTTCCTTGGGAAAAAAATTCTTGAATCTTGGTCACAAAACTTCAAGGTGTTGATGGTTCCTTCTAAGTTGTGTTTCCTTGGTCTTCAAGTCTTGAGCAACATTTATTGTCTCAATTGTAGTCCTTAGTGATATCCAAGGTTGAAGTCCTTGATGATAATGTTGAAGATGTTGAAGTCATTAGAGTTGATGAAGTCCTTTGCACATGGTGAAGTCCTTGGCCATGGGGTAGGCTTTATCCATCAAGTTGAAATAGAAGAGATGTAGAGTCAAAACCAAAATGGTTGAGGTAAGAGTTTACAAGATTGTTTGTAAATAAGTTTTTGGAACAAATACAACTCCTATTTTTCTAAGGGGTTTTGTCCAATCCTAGGGTTACAAATCCTACAGGAAACACAATGCTCTGATACCATCTGTAAGGTTCCCAACCTTTAATAAGGTAGAGATCCCTGTGTTTACAATGCTAGTCCCTGGATCAATAGCTAGCATCCACAGTTAAGATGTAATATCAAGAAACAAAGGTCATAATACCACTTTATAACCAGGAATAACATAATTTATTACATCTTACATAGCTCATTTGGCTATTACATTACATTGCAGCAGAATATTTATAAGCATGTGGTCCTTCATTTTCAAAGTGCCACAGGCAGACATGTTGGTTGTAGACTTGTAATCCTAATCATTAAACTTCACTAATATCAAACAAACCTGCAACATAACAAGTTACAGCCACAAGGGTCAATACATTTGAATTGTATTGGCAAGTGATACTATGGTAGTATAGTGGAGACTATCATCTATATGCATTTGGCTAAGTGGAGCTTAGGCTTGCTTTACTCAAAATAGATTTTCCTTATCATTTGAAAACACTAAGTTTTTGCTTGACAAAAATCACCCAAGGAACCACCAATAGAAATTGGTGAACCTTAAACCCTTGTTCAACCACAAGTTTTTAACTTAGAAATTTGGATGATGAGATTCTTGATAGCTTCCATGTCTTGATGCTCAAATTGTCCTTTGCCAGGGACATGACTAAGTACTTAGATTTTTACACTCTACAGAGGTGGTGCACTTTCCCCACAAGACTTGGTTTCACCAAGACAAGATCTTTCAGAAGCCTTCCCTTAGACCAAAATGGACGCGTTCCAACCTATCAAACCCCTACCACCAACTGTCCATTTGGCTAAGTTATTGCAACCTATATGATCCAGGCAGAGCCCATAATGCCAAGTGGCTGCACTTGAAGCTTCTTAACATTTGACATCTCAAATCTCTTTGTTCCTGGGTGGCCATCCACAAGTGAGATACACAAGGTAAACCATAGAAATGGGCCTTGTGAACCACTCAACACAAACCATTACTTCCATTACACCCAGGTGATTCATTCACTTAGTTGTTTTATTAAACAAAACACAAGTCCTCAGACTTAGAAATTTTCCATAGTATGAATATATATTCCACCCTTGTTTTCTATTAGCTAAGCTAAGCATGATAGTAATAGGAATATTAACTTAGGAAATTTCTACTAAGGTTTCATCTACTAGGATTTCCCATGTCATAGTTTACACTTAGCAAAATTCCATGCAAGTCCTACTTAGAAATATCACTAATGCATGGTGAAAATAATGGGACAAAATTATGAAGCATCACTTGCCTTTTTGGTAGAGGGTATAAGTTCACTCCTTGATCTTTGCAATGTTCACACACTTCAAGTCACTACAATTCAATCAAGCAAACAATATTTCAATCTACCATTCAAGCAATTCATCACATAAAATGATAAAAACAAAGCAATGCATGCAAGCATGTCAAAGATTGTTTTATTTGAAAAAGTGGTTTCTAATGGTTCATAAACATTAGAAAACACCTAATGGTCATTTTATAAAGTGGCAAAATCATTTGTATAAGATTTTACTTCATAAACCATTTTTAAATCAAGTCATTATTTTATGTGGTTATGAAATGTTTTTAATAAGGCAACATTCTATAGGTTTCACAAAATATGTTTTCAAACCATATAACCTTGTGTTTAGGGTCATAGAGTTTATTTACAAAACATTTCTCAAAGGTTTTCTTCCAAAACCATTTTTAATAATTAAACCATATTTTTATTTGACTAGAAATGGTTTAAATCTAAAGTTTATTCTTTTGTTTCACCAAATATATTTTTGAAACCACAATTTGTTTCCTATGGTTAGTAGGTTCAAAACACACCATTTGCCAAAGATTTTATCCCCAAAAATATTTTGGAATAAATTTTATATCCTAATCATGCATACACAAGTTTCTGCAAAAACAAACATTTTAACAGAAGCTTTTTACTAAAAAAAGTGCATGGTTGGCTAGGGCTTGTCTTGCTGAATCCATTGATATAAAATTTGCAATATTTGGACGTGTGTATTAAAAGTTATAGATTTTACAAAATCTAGCATCTAATAGATCAAATTCTGATTTTAAATCAGATTCTATGACACATGGCGCAATTCTATTCGTCGGTACCGCTTCGACCGGATCGCGCTACGGGAGGCGTTAGATATAAATAGATCGTGCGACACAGATTGATCAAAAACGGTTCGTTAAGTCATCTATCGTATCCCTACGATCTGAATCCAACGGCTAGCGATGATCTGACCAAACTCTGGCGGCGCTCAGCGGCAGCGCGCGGCGGCGACGCTCGGCTAGCGGCGGAGCTGGCGATAGAGGAAGCAAGGAAGGAGAAGAGGTGGCTCACCGTGATCGCCGTGGCGTGGGGAAGCTCAAGGTACTCGCGGTTGGTCAAGGGGCGCACTGGGGTTGCAGGAATTCCTCGTCGGAGTTGAGCTGTGCCTCGGGTGCGGTCAGTCGTCGACGAGGGCAAGGCTACAGCGCACGAGAAGGCAAGACAATGGTGGCGTTAGATGCGTAGAAGATTAGGGAGTGCGGATGCTTCACAGAGAAGGGGCGGCGCGGTCAGGTTCTCACCAGAGGAGTCGCCGGAGAAGAGGCAGACGGCAGCGGTGTCGTCGTTGCCGACTCTGTGGTGCTCGCGCGGATGAACGGAAGGTACTGTGAGGTGCGCCAGAGGTTGGGGAAGATGCTCGTGTGCTAGAGGAGTCGAGGGGCGGAGGAGGCTGGCTGAACTGACGCCTCAACTCGCTGGGCAAGTGGAGTCAGATAGGAATTAGGACGGCCTGGGGGCGCGCTAAGGTGGGGAACTGAGGGGGAAACGTAGAGGGAATGCTGACGATTAAGAGAGCATGGTTTGGGGGAGGAATCACTGCGTCATTGATGTGAATTCATCGCACGAATTAATCGGCAGAAACGGGAGGAATCAGGGGAGGAACGGGTCGCGCTGAGGAAGACGCTGACGTGTCTAGTGGGGTCCGTTTGACAGTGAGATAGGAAGAGAAGAGATATGGCCCACGCGTCATACGCAAGGGTTCTTTCTTTAGTGCGAACTGCTTTTCATGGAGAGAAGGAGAGTTGGGCTGGCTTAGTTGGGCCAGGCTAGTTGGGCTGGGTCCTTTACCTTTTTTTTGTTCTATTTGTTTTTCCTTTTCCCTTTTCTTTAATTCTGTTTTGATTTTGTTTAATCAATTCAAACCTCAATTTGATTTCAAACCTTTGCCAAAATTTGTGAAGATTTAAATATTGATTAGTAAAACATTCTGGAATCATTTTAGAATAATTTATTTATTCTTCTTTAAGGTCTTTTAATTATTCCAAATAGGCTCTAGTTTTTAATTAGATAGGATTTAATAATGTTTTTAAATCTCTATTTAAATTCTTTAAACTTTCCAAATCCTTCCAGTAAGTTTTTATTTGTTTATTTGGGTTCAAATAATTCATCTTGAATTATTTGGAGGATTTTTAATATGATTCATTAATCATTTAAGATTGGGTATTTGTTTTAATTCCAATGGGATTAAATATAGTTTTAATTCCCTAAAGTTTATTTGGAAGATTTATTTTATTTAAGTTGATTAAACAACTTTTGTTTCACTTGGGTAAATTCCAAATATCATTTTCTCATGATTTAAATGATCATTCTTATTAGAGATTTGCCTTTCTCAAAGTAGGGATAGAATGGTCTAATGCCATTTTATTTTATTTTGGAAAGTCTTTATCCTTTTATTTTATTTGGATTTGGATTATATTCATTCCATTTGCTTATGGATTTGGCCAAGATTTAGAGATCCAAACTTGGTGATTCCAATTTTTAAAATCTTGTTTATTATTTGTTTATCCTTTTAAATCCTTTTAAGATTATTTGCTCACCAATTGGTATGGATTTCTAGGTGGTTGCTTTATTACTTTTGGGAATACAATTCCTTATCTTATTATATTAATAAGATTTTATTTATGGCTCCAAATTAAGTGAAACCAATTTATATGATTTTAAAATATTTCTATTTGTCTTTCTTGATCATTTGTAAATGTTTGTTGACAAGATTTTATATGGATCTAATCCATAGGCTTGGAGATAACTTGGAAATTATTTTCATTCCATTAGGGTTTAGGGTTTGGATTTATTTTCCAAGTGTTTAAATTTCCAGATGCATTTTATGAGGAATGCATTTCTTTTGATTTGGATTTGTTGGATTCAAACTTTACCAAAGTTTGTTCAAGATGGGATTTTTAAGTTTCCATTTAGAAACAAAAGTTTCTTTTCACCCTGATTTTCAACAATAATTTATTTTGTTTATTTATTTTTCACATTACAAGATTTGTAAAATCTTGGGATATGACAATAGCAATGCTCCTACACCGAACTAGACAGTTGAAGATCTTGTAAAAAGGATCAATGTCAAGATTCCTTTAAGTGAAGGAAATGAGGAAGCCATGTATCAACACTTCGTTAATCAGGTAACAATAAAGGTACGTGAGCTTGAAGAAGAATATAAGGAAATTGCTGAAAATTTGCCTGTTAAGCTAGATGATATATTTGAGACCACTATTAAGATTAAAATTGGGACTAATGAAATATCTGCACTCTGTGATCTAGGTGCAAGTGTTTCAACAATTCTAAAGAGTCTTTTTAACAAGTTAAATCTTGGCTCTTTTGAAATTACCATACTAAAATTACATCTAGTAGATTCTACTTATAAACAAGCAGTATGCATTAAAGAAAATTCCTTAGTATACATTAAAGGCTGTCCTTCTCTTATTTATTTTATTATTGTTGACATGACTGAAGATGCTACTACCCCTATTATATTTATCTGTCCTTTCTTAAGAACTATTAAGACTTTGATCAATTTGCATGAAGGGAACGTGAAGCTCCAATTGCCTTCGTGTGATCCTTTTGTTATTCATTTCTCGAGGAAAAAGAAAGCCAAGCAAGATGATAAGGAGGCCATCACTTTGAAGGCCAACTACTTTGGAGTGTGTGTTCCACTCATATGGCCTAAGTGAGCAATATCAAGGTCAAGTTATTGACCATGAAAGAGCGGTGCATGTGAGGAAACCCATGTGAAATAAAGGTTTGAGTAAAGCTTTTAAGTTTTATATAGAATAAAGGGTGCTAGAAAACTCCATTGAGAAGGAGAGATTCAACGGTACTAAAAATTCCTGTTTTATACATGCCAAAGTTGGTCAACAATTTAGTCTACCATTTTTCTGTCAAAACAAGGTGTTTCGCTAAGTTTCAGTCTAAAAAGTAATTCTTGAAGAAATAGAATTTTTTGATGTGTATAGAAGATTTAACGACCAACTATACGGTGGGAATAAAAAATTCCCGCCGTATAGCTCCGGCCGTATAGTTATATGACCCATCGACAATTTTTCATCCAAATATACAGAAGGTTTGACGACCAACTATATGGCGGGAACAAAAGTTCCGGCTGTATAGTTTCAGCCATATAGTTACAACCGGCAGGAAAGAAACTCTAGAAACCCTAAAATTTTGTCGTCAGACCAACTATACGGCGGGAACAAAGTGTTCCGGCCATATAGTTGCGACCGTATAGTTGTGTCCGACCACTTAAACGCACGGGGAGGTACCCAAAACATCAAAACATCAATCCTTTTTTCTCTCTTCTACCTCCAAACTCTCTCAAAACCTCATGGGATCTTTGCCCCTACTCAATTTTGTTCGATTTCCTCGCACACAAGTGATCTACGGTATGTTTATCCTCTAATCCTCCAATTAGTTTTTGCAAATTCATCTATAATCTATTGTCATTATCAATCTTGGGTGAGACTTATTTTGAACTATTTGCCATGATTATCTTGCCTAGATTATTATGTTGAGGAGATTCTTTAGTGTGCTATGATGAGGATTATGCTATGACTATTACTGTTGGATCAAAAAGTTTTGTAATTGTCTTTCTTATTTTTAGAAGATGAACACGAGGAGCCAGACACGTGCTCTTGCCGCTGCTAGTTTCTCTCGGGCTGCAGCTCAGGAATGCATGGGGATTCAATTCAAGGACGAGTCTCACCGTGATCGTTTCAACAGGATCAAAAACCGAGAAGTCAAGGCAACCAAGTGGGCTTGCCCCGTCACATTGAACCAACTCGATATTTTTGATGACTCTAATTTAGTTTGCAATAGTGTTGGCCTGCAAAACTTTGTATTTCATGATGCACGAACCTATCGTTAGTTAACCTTTGAATTCCTTAGTTCTTTGAAAAGCACCATTAAAGCATGGCATGGGGAGGATAGAATTTCTTTCCGACTCATGAACAATAATTATTCATCATCACTTGATGGATGGTGTAATTGTTTTGGTTTACCCAACAATGATCCTAATGCTCTGCGCGCATACTTTACCAGTATAGAACCTTCCCCTGAACTCTGCTATAATAGAATAATTTTACTTCTAGATTCAGCAAAGGGAAAAATATTCAACATCCTGCTATTTTCTATTTGTTCTATGTTATTGCTAACACCTTGAAGGCGTGTAATGAGTTTACAAGAATCAATGATAAGGACATCTTAGTCCTCACAAAAGCTGCTTTCAACTATGACAACTTGTCACCTCACTTGGGCGCAATTCTTGTGCGCTACTTGGAGTACCAATCCAACCAAAGCCAAGGACCAATCACTTGTGGAGGCGTCATCACCGTGCTTGCCAATGTTCTAGGCATCGACCAAGGTGAGTTACAACCGGTACTAGGTGAGCGACGTGTTCATTTCTCTAGTTTGAGGGCTTGTGGAATGCTCACTAGGAGAGGTGGTGTTTATTATCTGCATATTGCTGGAGCTGGGCGTCTCTAACCCGCTCCTTTGCCTAATGGTCTTTTCTCTATCGAGGAAGGATGTGTGCTTTATGACTTGTAGGTTGAGCAACACCAACCCGAGGAGGAGATTCCGAAAGAGGATGAGGACCAAGAGGAGGAGTAATAAGTCCCTCATCAGGAGCAGCAGCAACCAAGCCAGTTTGCTACATATCAAGATTTCCAAGAACTTGGAGGAACTGTGGAGGAAATGCATAATCTCGCCCTGAACCTATGAGAAACAACAAGTAACCTCTCAACTCAATTTGCATACTGGAGTTACAATTTCCCCCCCCACCAAAGTGATTTGAAGGGCTTGCAAAAGCCTAAGCTTGGGGAGGTTTTCTATCTATTTTTATATTATGCTTTTCATTTGCTTTATTTATTTTCGAGGTTATGCTTTTATTTGAGTTTATAAGCACTCGTGTTGGTATGCCCAACACTTTATCTTAGTTATTTTTTTTTTGAGATTTTCAAGCCGAGATTTGCCGCCAATTTTCTATTCTTTAAATTCCTCTTCTCAAAAACCACAAAAATATTTCTCCGTTTATCCTTATTTTTCCTCTATCCTTTTCTTTTTGCCTCGAAGTTCTCATTGATTTGCAGGAGAGTGATCGACTTCGAGTTTCCAAGAAACAAATAAAAAGGGAAGAGAGAAGTGGAACCAAACATGAGAGGTATGCCTTATGACTCCCCACTTTTGAAGTTTGAGAAAGCCATTCTAGTTAGTAGTAATTTTAAGATGTTATATCGGTGGAGTGAGTCTCTATATTGTAATAAAATTTTGGTCGCATGGGTAGTTAATTGGGTATGTTTTGTTCCAGCTCTTGTAGTTAACCAAGTCTTGCCTAAAAGTTTGCTAAACAATTGAAATAAGAAAAAGTCTCACAAATTGAAGACTTGGGTGTTGTAGTGTTTAGCCTTGAAAGCTTATTACTAGAGACACTCAACACCACAGAAAATAATGATCGACTTGATAGCTCTCTTTGAAAAGGTTTGTTTAATTAAATTAATGTTTAGCGGTTTTTGTGAGCATGCCAAAGTTTGACTTGTAAATCATAAGAATGATATAGCTTTATGCGTGTCAAACTTCATGGGATGCCAACAACTCCGCTAGCCTACGAACGATCTTCATGGAGGAAAATCCTAGATTTTGGCTATGAGTTGATTAAACATATATAGCAGCAATGCTATAATGGGTAAGATTCTTGGCACTCCTGGGTAGCTGTAAACATGATGGAATCACTCCTCTAGCTGATATGAGAAATCATTATGAAAAAGGAACAAAAACCTTAGTGATGCCACGAGTGTCCATCACAACCCGATAAACTAATGAAAATATTGGCATGCTCTCAATTACTTAAGAGCTGAAATTCTTGAAGGACAACGAATAGAAAAGTAGTGCTTTAAGAGTCTTGATTTATTGATGTGTGACAATTGAGATACTCTAGTGTATATGCTTTTTATGACAAACTCTCACACTCTTATTTCTACATGATTACACTTTATTGTTCAAAGGCAAGCTTATGAGTTGATTACATGACATGGATCATCCATGCTTACAATAATTTTGTTGCGCTATAAGGATTCATGAAACCCGTATGATATGCTTGCCATTACTCTATCTATGCTGAAGTTTTTCAGATTAATAAAGTGGAGGAAACATGAGACTACCAATCATGAGTAAGATCATCATCTCATTATTTCAGTTTACATGCTGAGTTCCCTTTTGATTTTGGTTTTCTTGCTCGAGGACGATCAAGTTTAAGCTTGGGGAGGTTGATGGCTATGAAATATATCCATCCACGTCTTCATTTAAACTAGATATTATTCATATATTTGATGAAATATCTCTCTAAAACCTGCCACTAATGACTAATTGCGGTGACCCAGCATACCACTACATGATGTAGTACACTATAGTCGTTGACATAACACCAATGAAGCACCATTCACTAGTATTACATCCCTCAGAGTGGTACAACAGAAACATAGCAGGTCCAAGACATGACTATAGGTTACAACTCGACTCATTACAAAAGATCCAGAGAATACTCTAGGTTATAGAGAGAGAAAGCAACTTATTTCAAAGAAGAACCAGAAATAATAATTCACATCTATCCTTCTAATAATACTAGTATCTAAACTATTTGGCTTGCAATTGCTTCTATTGCATTGCTCTGTAGAAGTAGGTTCTATGGCTAGACATTGTACTCCTATCTACTCAGCAACTTTGTCTTCACTTTAGTTGATGTATATGTTGATCTCCTCGACTTCTTTGAGAACTTGAGTTTTTGGTGATGATTATTTTGAGCAGAAGTTGATGTAGAAGTCGTCTGTATTGGCTTCAGAATCTAGCAAGGGTTAAGAAGATACATTGAGTACGAGCGTACTCAGCAAGTTCACTAAAAAGGAGTGTGTGATGCACTATATCTACAGCCACATACCATAGGTTGTAGGCTATGCAGGTTTTTGAAAACATTTCTTCAAAGGTTGCTTTTATTCTGAAAAACTATGTCCGTCAGCCTTCACAGGTTTACCAGAACTTTCATGGAGTTCCTTTCCTGCTGCGTTCGTAGCTCCTTCCCGGAACAGGGAGTAACAAGTTACAGTTCTTACACTATACAAAGGTGCCCTACTTTTCCCATGATAGATCTTAAGCTTTGTTGCACGGCTGGGAGCATGTCCCCGTTCAAACTTCCATGGTTTAAGGCCCAACCTAAGATCCAAGCCAATCACTGCCCTTCTCCGCGAACCCACATAGAACACGACCCCACAAGAAGAATGACCTCTGTTAATCCGCGTAGCAGATAACTATGGTTGACTTCTTGTGGACTCCAGTTTGGAGATAAGAACCTAGTCGCCCCCATCAACATATGAGGACATACCTACGACCGTCTCTCAGGGATAGTCTAGACACCAATATCGCGGGGAACTAAGGGGTCCCACCCATGCTGAGCCTCGTAAGGTACAACAACGTCACGAGATGGTCATCCGTTCATGTGAAAGGAAGAAGATCCAGCTGACTTCTCCGTCCCATTCCAAATCTCATGGTTAACACGTAATATACGGCACACGAATCACTGGCGACATTGGTTGTTAAGTCCTAGGTAATATGTTCCTTTACCACCAGAACTTTCATATTAGGTTATTACCTCATGGTAGATAACCTATAATCATATTATTATGAAAATAGTGTTTTTTGACCTTTTTGAAAGGCAGCTGATGATAACACTGGATTTGCTAAATACTTTACAGAAAATAATCAAAGGACATGAGAAAGTGTGAACTTGCCTTTTGTGATTGCAAGATTATGCACTCACTGTCTTCGAGATAATATAAAATATCCAATATCTGAAATCAGCATCATTGGTCCGATAAGGACTAATGTTTAAAGAAGCAAGATGCTATTATGCATAAGTAATGTAATGCAGTTTTTTAAACTCGAATCCCCGGAATAAGCGTTGATCTGGGGTTTGGATGCCGGAAATGGTTTCTTTGGAATGTGTTGTCCTTTTAGATAATTTCCACACTTGTGCTTCTCATTAAGGTTTGTGAGTGGTGAAACAATATGTAATTATAATATCATACAACAATAAGATACACAAATGTGGAATGCTACTCAAAGACTGCTTATATAAGAATTGTTTTTATCTTCAAATTTTACTTTACAAGTAATGGAATTTATAAGGAACTTAAGTGTTAACAATCCTAAATATACAAGTAGAGTATAAATTAATGTGATTATGATTAATTGTCATCTAATGACTATGATAAAAGTCCTTGGATTTAGTTGTTAAGAGTTAGACATATTATTATAAAATTTGTTGTTTGAAGTGGCAAAGAGGATAACCTTCGAAGAAAAGGTTTCTTTCCTAAGGTTTAAACAATATTTATGGTTAATAGAATGTGGTCGATGTCTTTTGGTGTTTACTCGGTTAGTTTGGTCTTGAAATACACTAGGTCTTAATTGAAACAGACTAAAGTAAACCATAAAATACATAGTGAAGCCTTTAACATGGTTTTTGCAATCTTGTATGCTAAAGTTTAACTTTAAGGACATAGATGGACTTAAGGTGCAATGCTTATGATATTTGTACTTTGTTCAATTCATAATGTTTTCCTTAAAGTTACTTAAGAGCGGTAATACTTCTATTTGAGTAGTGGTTTCTAAATATTATAATGGAATAGAATCATTTATCTCTTTATAAAGGTGTGGTTATGGTTTGTGAATAAGTAAACAATATTATTTACTACTTATATATGAATGATAATTCTTCAAGGATTGTAATTAAGATGTTTTGGATTATATGAATTTCATACTATCATTATTTAAGTCAAATACTATTATTAGGCCTTAGATGTATAATTTTTAGAATTATTAACAAATTTTATTTGTCCTAATATGAATTATCAATTAAGGAAATAGATTTAAAATCAAGTTATTAGTGTAGGGTTCGCAGCATAGAATTTTTTTCCTACGATGGGAACTATGTACCAAGATCTATCTACTAGATACAAACAACAGGCGGATGTATATCCCTAGAGAACATACCCTTGAAGACCGACAAAGCTTAACGAGTTCAACTCGTGGTTGAGACGATCTCTTGCCGATCTCAAGATCAAGAGGAAGTCCTAGCGCCGCAAAGCAGCAGCGCATCCGTGCTCACACACACGTACAAGACACCGAGCAACCTCCGCCTCCTCGCTCCAACGATGCAGCGAAAGCACAACTCTTTCTTGCCGAATAGCCACCGGGAACATGTATCTCGCTAGTCCGAGACCATGGGGGATAAATTCTAGAGGGGGAGAGAGATCCTTCACGAGGAGGTGTAAGTGAGAAGTGAGGAGAGGGGTGCCTTTTATAGGACAGGGGGGACCCCAAGGGGGTGGCCGGCGCATGGGGGCTGCCCCCTTTCCCTCCCCTCTTCATGTGGGTGGACACTCCACTCACAAAAATCCATTCAAATACCTCCACTCAAAATCCCACTCAAACTTGCCATTAAATTTCCACCAAATTTAATGCAAACTCTCATTAAATAAAAATCTTTTATTTTATTCAGAATTTTGTCAATTACTTTAATGACAAACATTCACAAATAACCCCTTTCTAGAATTCCATTTCACATGCATAACCTCTTTATGCAATTTCACCCGAAAACCTGTTTCGGTATCTAGTGAAATAAATTCTTGCGCTTGTTTATTCTTTCGGCATGAAACATTTGCTCCAACTGGATGTCAGTGTCCCTTAAGTGTGTCACCCTACGGTTCACGAATAATGCGGACATGATCGAGACCCTTCTCTGATCAATAATTAGTAGCGGGACCTGGAGATCCATACTGACTCCCACACATTCAACGATGACTTTCCTGTGATCGTCGGAACCTTTTACGCTTGTATATTAATCCCTTTGTTTCACGATATATTACATGTCCGAGATTCGATCATCGATATCTCCATACCTAGTTTGATCTCAATTCGACATGCACTCTTTTCTCGTTCCCGTGATATAACATTCTAGTGATCAAATCACTTGCTTGCAAGCTAACCAATGTGATATCACCGAGAGGGCCTAGAGTATATCTATCCATCATCGGGATGAACAAATTCCACTCTTGATCCATGATTCTAAACATAACACTTAGTAGCTTTGAATCCATTTTTATAATCACCCAGTTACGGTGTGACGTTTGATGTCAACAAGAAACTCTTCCGGTGTTAGTGATTGGCATGATCTCATGGTCTAAGGATTAGGACTACTTCTTAAGTTGTTTATAGCAATATAAACTCAATGAATTTGATCGTAATGCTATACTTTGGATGAATGTTCATCACACCATTACACTAATGTTGTGATCTCGTTATTAACAACATCCAATGTCTATGATCAGGAAACTGTGATCATCTTGTTAATCAACGAACTAGTTTATGAGAGAGGCATAACTAGGAACTTTCTGTTTGTTTATTAAACACACATGTATTAACGTTTCTGTATTAATACAATTATAGCATGCAAAATAAACATCTATCATATACTTGGAATACACATAATAAACATTTTATTATTGCCTCTCAGGGCATATTCCCTTGAGTCTCCCACTTGCACTAGAGACAATAATCTAGTTACATAGTGATGTATCTAACACCCATGGAGTTCTGGTGTAGATCATGTTTTGCTCTAGGGAGAGTTTTAGTCAATGGATCTGCTACATTGAGATCCGTATGTACTTTACAAATTTTTATATCTCCATCCTTGACATGCTCACGGATGGAGTGAAACCGGCGCTTAATATGCTTGGAATTCTTGTGAGACCTTGGCTCTTTGGCATTGGCAATGGCACCATTGTTGTCACAATAGATCACCATTGGGTCCAACGCGTTTGCAACCACACCTAGTTCGGATATGAAATCGTTCATCCAAACCGCTTCCTGAGCCGCTTCTGAAGCAGCAACATATTCGGCCTCCGTTGTTGATCCCGCCACCACAGGTTGTTTGGAGCTCCTCCAACTAACCGCTCCTCCATTCATGAGAAATAGTATCCGGATTAAGACTTAGAGTCATCCGGATTGGTGTCAAAGCTAGCATCGACATAACACTTAGCGACGATCTCTTCTTCACCTCCGTATACAAGAAACATATCCTTAGTTCTTCGTAAGTACTTAAGGATATTCTTGACCACTTTCCAGTGTTCCGAACCTGGATCCGATTGGTACCTACTAGTCAAACTAATAGCATGTGCCACATCCGGTCTTGTACATAGCATGGCGTACATTATAGAGCCTATGGCTGAAGCATATGGGACTTTGTCCATTTTCTCTCTTTCTTCTGCCGTAGCTAGACTTTGAGTCTTACTCAATGTCGTGCCTTGTGTCATAGGTAAGAACCCCTTCTTACTATCTTCCATTTTAAACTTCTTTAAAATCTTATCAAGGTATGTACTTTGCGATAGCCCTATTAGGCGCCTAGATCTATCTCTATAGATCTTTATGCCTAATATGTATGACGCTTCACCTAGGTCCTTCATTGAAAATTTGCTGTTTAGATAACTTTTAACAATGTTTAAAAGATCTATATCATTTTCGATCAATAATATGTCATCCCCATATAATATCAGAAATGCCACATTGCTCCCACTCACTTTCTTGTAAATACAAGCTTCTCCATAAGTTTGGACAAATCCAAACTCTTTTATCACCTCATCAAAGCGGAGATTCCAACTTTGTGATGCTTGCTTCAATCCATAGATGGATCGCTGAAGCTTGCACACCTTGTTAGCATCCTTAGGATCGACAAAACCCTTTGGTTGTATCATATACAACTCTTCTTCAATATTACCATTGAGAAACACGGTTTTGACATCCATCTGCCATATCTCATAATCGAAATATGCAGCAATTGATAACATAATCCTAACTGACTTTAGCATCGCTACGGGAGAGAATGTCTCATCGTAGTTAACTCCTTGAATTTGTCAAAACCCCTTTGCGACAAGTCGAGCTTTATAGACGGTCACATTACCATCAGCATTAGTTTTCCTTTTGAAAATCCATTTGTTCTCCACGGCCTTTTGGTCGTGAGGTAAGTCCACCAAGTTCCAAACTTGATTTTCATACATGGATTCCATCTCGGATTTCATGGCTTCTAACCATTTGTTGGAATCCGGGCTCATCATCGCTTCTTCATACGTCGCAGGGTCATCATTTTCATCAACCATGAAATTCATGAAATGATTTCCGTATAGATTGGGAGCTGCACTCGTCCTGCTAGACCTGCGAGGTTCGGTAGTACTCTCTTTCGGAGTTTCATGATCATTATCATTAGTTCCCTCTTCAATAGGTGAAGCTAACTCCGAAACAACCTCCGGCGCTGAGCTACTCGCCATACTTTGAAGAGAAGGTTCAATAACCTCTTCGAGTTCTACCTTCCGACTACTCACACCTTTCGCGAGAAACTCTTTCTCTAGAAAGGATCCATTCTTGGCAACAAAAATCTTGCCCTCGGATTTGTGATAGAAGGAATACCCAATAGTTTCCTTAGGGTATCCTATGAAGACGCATTTTTCCGCTTTGGGTTCGAGTTTATCCGGTTGAAGTTTCTTCACATAAACATCGCATCCCCAAACTTTAAGAAATGACAGCTTAGGTTTGTTTCCAAACCACAATTCATACGGTGTCTTTTCAACGGATTTAGATGGTGCCCGATTTAAAGTGAATGCAGCAGTTTCTAGTGCATAACCCCAAAATGACAACGGCAAGTACGTCAGAGACATCATAGATCGAACCATATCTAATAAAGTACGATTACGATGTTCCGACACACCATTTCTCTGTGGTGTTTCGGCAGGTGTGAGTTGTGAAACAATTCCACACTCTTTCATGTGAGTGCTAAACTCGTAACTTAGATACTAACCTCCACGGTCGGACCGTAGAAATTTGATCTTTCTATTACGATGATTTTCCACTTCATTCTGAAATTCCTTGAACTTTTCAAAGGTTTCAGACTTGTGTTTCATCAAGTAGATATAACCGTATCTACTCAAACCATCCGTGAAAGTAATAAAATAACGATATCCACCTCGCGCCGACACACTCATTGGACCACATACATCATAATGTATGATTTCCAATAAATCTATCGCCCGTTCCATTGAACCGGAAAAAGGCGTTCTAGTCATCTTGCCCATAAGGCATGGCTCACATGTATCAAATGATTCAAAATCAAGTGATTCCAAAAGTCCATCCGAATGGAGCTTCTTCATGCGTTTAACGCCAATATGACCTAGACGGCAGTGCCACATATATGCGGATATATCATCATTTAGTTTAATCCTTTTAGCATCAACATTATGAATATGTGTAACATTATTATCGAGATCCAATAGAAATAAACCATTCATCATCGATGCATGACCATAAAAGATTTCATTCATATAAATGGAACAACCATTGTTCTCGGATTTAAATGAATAACCACTTCGCATTAAACACGATCCAGATACAATGTTCATGCTAAGTGCTGGCACCAGATAACAATTCTTCAAGTTTATTACTAATCCCGACGGCAAGTGGAGAGGTAGCGTTCCGACGGCGATCACATCAACGCTTGATCCATTTCCGACACGCATCTTGACCTTACCCCTTGCTAGCAGTCGCTTGTTCCGCAGCCCCCGATTCGAGTTACAAATATTAGCAACTGTACCGGTATCAAATACCCAGGTGCTACTGCGAGCACTAGTCAAGTACACATCAATAACATGTATATAATATATACCTTTGTTTTCCTTGCCGGCCTTCTTGTCTGCCAAATACTTGGGGCAATTGCGCTTCTAGTGGCCAGTCCCCTTACAATAGTAGCACTTGGTATCAGACTTAGGTCCAACTCAGGGTTTCTTTTCAAGCACAGCAACTGTCTTGCCGCCCTTACTTCCCTTCCGTTTTCCCTTCTTGTCTTTCTTGAAACTAGTGTTCCTATTGATCATCAACACTTGATGTTCCTTTTTGATCTCCACTTCTGCAGTTTTAAGCATTGACAGAAGCTCGGGGAGAGACTTCTTCATGCCTTGCATATTATAGTTCATCACGAAGCTCTTATAGCTAGGTGGCAGAGACTGCAGAACACGATGGATGCCTAAGTCAATGGGAATCATTATTCCCAAGGACACAAGCTTATCGGCGTAACCCGACATCTTGAGTACATGCTCACTAACGGAGCTGTGATCTTCCATCATGCAGCTAAAGAACTTTTCTGAAGCGTTGTAGATCTCTACATCAGCATGTGTGTCAAAAATCATTTTCAACTCACCCATTGTATCAAATGCATTGCTGTTTTCGAAACGCTTTTGAAGTTCTGGCTCTAGCCCATACAATATGCCGCAATGAACTAAGTTGTGGTCCTCCTGACGAGTCTGATAGACATTCTTCTCCTCGTCAGGGGCATCCTCAAAGGGTGGGGGTCCTAGTGGCGCTTCTAGCACATATTGTTTTTGTGCAGCAGAGAGGAGAATCCTCAAATTCATGGCCCATTCGGTAAAGTTGCTACCGTTCGTTGCAAGTTTCTCTTTCTCCATGAACACATTGAAATTAAAAGCAGGTGGTGCCATCTACAACAGAATTTGTAAAGTTTAGACTAAGTTTATGATAGATTGAGTTCAACTAATCCATATTACGAATGAACTCCCATTAAAAAACGACATCCCTTGTGCCTTTTTAGTGATTACATGAACCAAATCCACTACACCAAGTCCGGTCATCACGTGAGTCGGTGTAGCTTCAAAGGCGAGCATCTAATGGGCATCATATCTACTATATGACTCATGCTTAACCTTTCAGTCCGTGTTCCGAGTCCATGTCTGTACATGCTAGGCTCGCCAAGTTAGAAACTTAGTATTCGCGTGTGTAACTGTTTTACACCCGATATATGGTCGTGGATCCAAGAACACCTGATCATCACGTGATGTCTTGAAGCGACGAAAACATAATCGGTGCATACTAAAGGAAGAACACATTCTTATCTTGATATTTAAATGATGGATCATCTTATTATGCTAACAAAGCGCTAAACAAGCAATATAAGATGCTATCAAACATCACATGTTTATTAGTGGAATGATATGGTTCCCGCATATGATCTCTATCATGTGCACCGTGGTATGATCACTATCATACCTATATGTGTAAGTCCAAGGTCTATGGAGATTACACGTTATGTATGTTGTAAGAGTATCATCTCATGCTTATACTTACAACATCACCATATCATAACACTAGCCCAACAACAATCTAAACTAGACACCTCTAATTTATCCATTGCAAGTTTTACGTGGCTTAGGGATTTCGAGATAGAACCGTTCTTACCAACGAACATGAACCACAACGAGGATAACCAAATTGTTGACAACTCGTTGCAAAATAGATATTGACTATAGTAGGAGAGACAGACACCCGCTAGCCACTTATACAAACTAGTTGCATGTCAAGCGTGGAACATGTCTCATGTGCGAGGACATGTAAAGTTTGTCCGGGCCGCTTTATCCCACTATGCCACCAATATCCAAAATTACAACTAAGGAGCAACAACATGATCATCATCGCCCACATACTCATATGTTTACTACCCGTGTAAAGCATCTACGCATAGATCCGGCTCTGATACCACTGTAGGGTTCGCAGCATAGAAAACAAAAATTTTCCTACGCTGGGAACTATGTACCAAGATCTATCTACTAGATACAAACAACGGGCGGATGTATATCCGTAGAGAACATACCCTTGAAGACCGACAAAGCTTAACGAGTTCAACTCGTGGTTGATGTAGACGATCTCTTGCCGATCTCAAGATCGAGAGGAAGTCCTAGCGCCGCAAAGTAGCAGCGCATCCGTGCTCGCACACACGTACAAGACACCGAGCAACCTCCGCCTCCTCGCTCCAGCGATGCAGCGGAAGCACAACTCTTTCTTGCCGAATAGCCACCGGGAACATGTATCTCACTAGTCCGAGACCATGGGGGATAAATTCTAGAGGGGGAGAGAGATCCTCCACGATGAGGTGTAAGTGAGAAGTGAGGAGAGGGGTGCCTTTTATAGGAGAGGGGGGAACCCCAAGGGTGTGGCCGGTGCATCGGGGCTGCCCCCTTGCCCTCCCCTCTTCATGTGGGTGGACACTCCACTCACAAAAATCCATTCAAATCCCTCCACTCAAAATCCCACTCAAACTTGCCATTAAATTTCCACCAAATTTAATGCAAACTCTCATTAAATAAAACTCTTTTATTTTATTCAGAATTTTGTCAATTACTTTAATGACAAACATTCACGAATAACCCCTTGCTAGAATTCCATTTCACATGCATAACCTCTTTATGCAATTTCACCCGAAAACCTGTTTCGGTATCTAGTGAAATAAATTCCTGTGCTTGTTTATTCTTTCGGCATGAAACATTTGATCAAACTGGATGTCAGTGTCCCTTAAGTGTGTCACCCTACGGTTCGCGAATAATGTGGACATGATCGAGACCCTTCTCCGATCAATAATCAGTAGCGGGACCTGGAGATCCATACTGACTCCCACACATTCAACGATGACTTTCCTATGATCGTCGGAACCTTTTATGCTTGTATCTTAATCCCTTTGTTTCACGATATATTACATGTCCGAGATTCGATCATCGGTATCTCCATACCTAGTTTGATCTCGTTACTGACATGCACTCTTTTCTCGTTCCCGTGATATAACATTCTAGTGATAAAATCACTTGCTTGCAAGCTAACCAATGTGATATCACCGAGAGGGCCTAGAGTATATCTATACGTCATCGGGATAAACAGATTCCACTCTTGATCCATGATTCTCAACATAACACTTTAGTAGCTTTGAAGCCATCTTTATAATCACCTAGTTACGGTGTGACGTTTGATGTCAACAAGAAACTCTTCCGGTGTTAGTGATTGGCATGATCTCATGGTCTAAGGATTAGGACTACTTCGTAAGTTGTTTATAGCAATATAAACTCAATTACTTTGATCGTAATGCTATACTTCGGATGAATGTTCATCACACCATTACACTAATGTTATGATCTCGTTATTAACAACATCCAATGTCTATGATCAGCAAACTGTGATCATCTTGTTAATCAACGAACTAGTTTATAAGAGAGGCATAACTAGGAACTTTCTGTTTGTTTATTAAACACACATGTATTAACGTTTCCGTATTAATACAATTATAGCATGCAAAATAAATATCTATCATATACTTGGAATACACATAATAAACATTTTATTATTGCCTCTCAGGGCATATTCCCTTTAATTAGAGTATTAAATTTTTACTTACTTCAAAATTGGAATGTTATAATTTTAACATGTAGATATTATTTTTATGATCATTTTGGTATATTACATTTATTTTTGTTATTTATAAATAATAAGATATGATTTTTATAAGATTTATTATTTTATAAACACTTAATAAATAATAGATATTTGATTAAGTGAAATAATAATACATGGTTATGATATTAAATTATAGTTCTTATTTTTCTAAGAATTTTGATATATTATTTATATTTTTATCATTTACCTTTATTAAAATATGAATTATCAAAGTATTATTACTTATAAAATCTTTATTAAACAATATTTATTTAAATAGTTAACATAATAATATCTTATAATAAAATTAAATTATAGATTTTATTTTTTAAACATTTTCATATATTAAGCATATTTTTCTGAATTATAAAACAAAAGTTATTGAATTTACAAGTTTAATCATTTTATTTAATTTCTGGAAAATATTTATATTTGAGTTTATATTGTTTTATCCATTTACTAAACAGGAAATAACTTTTTACACTCTGTCTGGTTCTAGCCCAAGTTACAGACATGTGGGGCTAGGCCACGTCGGCATGCTACCTAGACGTGGACTAGTCAAACCGGTGGACCAGGTCAAGGGTGACGTGTGCATGACGTTGTGATGACATTAGCGACGGATGAACTCACAGATTGATTTCTAACTCATTGATTTACTATGCGCGGGAGCTCGTGCTATGGATAGTTGGAACGAGGATGCGAGCGCGAGTTGAATGGTACTTGCGCCCCCATTTTTGGTTAACGGAAGGTGACTGGCGACGAGCCCGTGCGGCGGTGCTTGTAGATTATCATGATAGCGTCTATTTAGGAAGCAAACAAAGAATTAGAGCGTACGAGAAGACTGAGTGACTCACTAGGAATGCGACGATGTGGTTCGCGAGTCACGAGGTGACCGGAATCGATGGTGGAGGCAGCGGTGGTGATCATCGGACTCAAGCAAGATGGGGTCGATTATGAGCGCGCCGGCTCGATTCCTTCCTTGTGGAGTTAGATCACGTCACGGTGGAGCTCGTAGCATCTTCGGTTGGCCTTGGGGCGGCCTCTATAGGCGTTGGCAATCAACTCCGGTATAGGGGGAAATTTGGGAGGCAGAGGAAGGGAATGGGATAAGTATGAGGGAGTAGAGCTCCGCGGGGTTCTTATCCTCCCCAGGTGTCAGCGGCGGGCATCACGACACGCTGCTGACGATGACTGCGGCATCGGGTGACGGTGGATCCTCCAGCGAGCTGCTTGTGACGCACGAGGAAGACGACAACGGGCATTTTGTGGAAAACCCCTGGCAAATCTTTACTCTCAACCCGCGATCCCTCCTCTGGTCTGTAACATCCCTAAAATCATGTTTTTAAAGATTTCATATCATACATGCATGCATATCATTTAGGGATCAAATTAAAATTCATTTGAAAGAAACAGAACAAGAGAGAGCTATGATTTCATGTGATCAAACATTAATCAAATGCTACTCTCCAATGAGAGATTAGTTGTTTTAAAACCAAACCTTGTTGCTCTCAGATTGTTTTGCTTGATTGCTAGCACTTAAACCAAAATTTACAAAACGAATAAGGATTTAAAAACCATTTTCAAAACTTGTTCAAATCAAGTGCTATGTCACTGTTTATTTTGTTTGATCAAAAGGACCAAGCTAGTACAGAGAGACCACATGATTTTATGCCTAGAAATATGAGTGTTACACTCTACAAAAAATCCAGATTTTTTTTGAATTCAAATGGTTTTGAAATCATTTGAAAATGTTTCCTGGAAATTCAAATAGAAAAAGAAAAGGAATAAAGAAATAAGAAAAGGCCGGCGCTACTAATCTAGCCCAACAGTGAAACCAGCCCACTAAGCCCACCCGGGGTTTTCCCCTCTCTCTCTCACTTGCAGCTGTACCCACAGAGTCACTGACCGCCTGGTCCCATCCCCTCTTTCTTTGTCTCGCTGACAACCTCGGCCCACATGGCAGTCGTCGTCTCCACCTCCAGCGACCAGTTCATCCCCAAATTACGCCGGGCATTTCCTGTTTAATTTGCAGCTTCAATTCCCGTTCAATGCCTGAGTAAATCACGCCCGCGTCCTTGCTACTTAAACCCCCTCTGCCCCCTCTCCATTTTCCCCCAAACCCCAAGCACAGAGCGCCACTAGGCTGCTAGAATTTGCCCTCACTCCGTCGTGGTACCGACAGACTCCGGCGACCGATTGTGGTAAGCTTCGTGCGCGCCTCGCTCTCTGGTTCATGCAATATTGTCCGTTATCTCTTTGCGCATCTTCTAACATTCGCCGTTTGCCCTATTTCGCACCAAAGCATCGACTTCATCAAGCACCGCAACTTCCCGACGTCGTCTCCAACTTCGGCAAGGAATTACGGTGTGGTACGACCGCCCCGTGCTTTTCCCTTGACCCCATCTTGTTCGCCTGAACGATATGCACGCGCTGATGCCTTTCGTTTGTGTTAGGGCGGATCAGAGCATCGCCAATGTCGCCGTCCACCTAAGCCCGACGCCGCCCTGACTCCGACGAGCTCCCACGGCCACAACAGCACGCCACCGTTTCCACGACGACCACGTTGAGCTTCCTCATGCTCGTACGAGTCTGGTAAGCATCACCACCGCCCCAGCCCTTGCTAGATTCGCCGATCCATTGCCAGCAGAGCCGTCGCCGCCGTCCTAGCCATTTGCGCCACCGGGTTTTGGTCAAAGCATTTAGATCCACTGGATCTAGATCCAGTGGTCGAGATTAGAAGATAGGCGAAGGGGTATAGTTAGAACTGAGCCGTTAGATTTTAAGTTGATCTGACGGCGCTTAACGCGATCCAGCCAATGGTACCAGCCAGTTAGGAAGCGCCGCGTGGCACGAGTTTGGTTTTAAAAGTTTGAATTTGATCTATTAGATATTAAAACTTGTTTAATTCATAACTTTTGATTCCCACGTCCAAATTTGACAAATTTTATATCAATGGAATCAGGAGAGAAAATCCTTTCCATCTATGCAATGTGTTTAATGTTTGCCTCTATTAAAATGGTTTTTTTACAGAAACATGTGTAGGCCTATTTTGTGTATAACAATTATTTGGGAAATGTTTTAATGTTCAAATAAAGGTTGTTTGGCAAGTTTTGAACTTATTTATGAATCAGTACTGTGCACTTGTCTTGTTGAGTATAGAAAATCATCACATATCATATTGCATGCATCCATATATTTTTTGCTTGTATTTATTTTGTATGTGATTTGGTGCTATCATTTTATGTGTAGATTTTGGTGCAAATAGTGATTGTGATTGTGAGGATTGTAGCTACTCTCCAAACTACCAAGGAAAGTGGTGCTTCATGATTTATTTCCTATGTTTTCAAATATGCATTAGAAATATTTTGCTAGCCTTGCATGGATATTTTTGATCTATATGCTATGCTTGGGAAATCCTAAGTAGTTGTAGAATTGCTAGAAATATTTCTAAGTCTTATCAATTCCATGCTTAGCCTAGCTAGTAGCAACCAAGGGTGGTTATATTCATGCTATGAATAAATATTTATAAGTCTTTGGACTATGTTTTTGTTTAATAAAACAACTAAGTGAATGAAACACCTGGGTGGAATGGAAAGAATGGGTTATGTTGAGTGGTTACACAAGGCCCATTTCTATGGTTTACCTTGTGTATCTCACTTGTGGAAAGCCACCCAGGAACAAATGGATTTGAGAGGCCAAATGTTAAGAAGCTTCTAGTGCAGCCACTTGGCAATATGGGCTCTGCCTGGATCACATAGGTTGCAATAACTTAGCCATTTGGACAGTTGGTGGTAGTGGGATGATAGGTTGGAACGCGTCCATTTGGTCTAAGGGAAGGCTTCTGAAAGGTCCTGTCTTGGTGAAAATCAAGTCTTATGGGGAAAGTACACAACCTCTGCAGATGGAAGAATCTAAGTACTTAGCCATGTCCCTGGTATTGGACAACTTGAGCATCAAGACATGGAAGCTATCAAGAATCTCCTCATCCCAATTTCTAAGTAAAAACTTGAGGTTGAACAAGGGTGAAGGACCCCAATGTCTATTGGTGGTTCCTTGGGAAAGATTTTGACAAAGAAAAACTTAGTGTTTTCAACTAATAGGTAAAACCTATTTTTAGCAAAGCAAGCCTAAGCTACACTTAGCCAAATGCATATAGTATCTCGTCCACCAATAATCTACTAAGGTATCACTTGCCAATACTATTCCAATGTATTGACCCACTGTGGCTGTAACTTGTGATGTTGCAGGATATTCTGATGATGATTAGGAGTCATGAGTCTACACTCAACATGCTTGCCTGTGGCACATGAAGATGAAGACTTATTTATCTTATTACATAATTAAACTCTTGTATTAGGCCTGTGGCCATGGAGTTGTAAAAGACTATGTTTGTCTCTGGAATGACTTGTAATAATGACCTTTGTTTCTGTGTACTTCATCTTAAACTGTGGATGCTAGCATTGATCCAGGGACTAGCATTGCAATCACATGGATCCTTACCTTTATAAAGGGAGGGATCTTACAGATGGTATCAGAGCACTGTGTTGCCTGTAGGATTATGACCCTAGGATTGGAAACCACTAAGGAAAAAAATTTCAACAACTTCCACACTTGTCTTTTCTTCTCGTAAACTTTTATAATCTTCTTTCTCATCTCTATTTGTAGATGAACTCCATCAACGAAGCCATGAGGAAGGGACCACTCATGACTATGACTTTGGAATGTGAGACAGAATTCCCCAAGGCTCTCAAGGACCTCATGGTTGCCATGGGAATACATGGTGCAGCTGTGTAGAGAGGTTTTCCTGTGATGGATGAAGGAGTTGAGTACTGGTGGGTGCAACTTCACTTGTATAAAAACAAGGAAGACAACCACAAGGACTCAGGATTCTGCATGGTCACCAACATAGTGATGCACACTACATTCTTTGATTCAGCAAGGGATGCAGCTTGGAGGGCCATCAAAGAACTTGGTGATAGAATCAAGTGCAGAATGCTTAACACCCAGAATGACCTTAGGAAGAAAAGAAGCATACCCAAGAGTTAGAGGCTACCAACCAAAGCTTAAGGAAAGACATCATAGATTTAGCAATGGAGTCATGTGATCTAGATAAACAGATTGCCTCTAGGGATGCCTTGTTAGCCAACTTGGCAAGTGAGATGGGCTTGTAAGCGTACTTCGTTAGTTGGACCACCACACTTATCATTTTATTTTCCAAAATGCTGTCTAAATAAGTTGAACCTTGGATGCTTGTAATGGATTTTATGTATGCTATGACTTGTGTGTTTGCCAATGTTATGCTTGTGATGCTCTGTCTTGAAATTTATTTATTGTGTTGATTCTAACTTTTTCTATCTTATAAATAGATGCCTAATGTTACTATCAGCACGGCTGAAGAGTTCAAGGGAACTCGTTTTGGCACTCGCATTATTGAGCTCACTAGTTTGCTCAATATCCCTCTTCCTACCATCATGGTGCTTCCCCTCACCAAGTTTGAGAGGAAAGACCTTTGGGGCTTCAAGGTTAATCAGCCCGGACGCCAGACTGAGCCTACCATGGAGGCAATCATCTTCAAGCTCATGCATGATGACAAGGAGAGAGGCCTAGAGGTAGTCATGCAGGACTTGATTGGACGTCTGTTAGGGAGACACTCCCGACAGGTTAGAGGTACTCACTTCCACGCCTTCGGTAGACGTGATGAGGATGGTGAGGCCATTGACTTCGAGGATACTTCGAGAGAGATGGCGGAGTCGATTCGTCTATACCTCCAGGACTTAGAGGTTCTTCTTAGGCACATAGACACTGATAGGAACAACGTCATGCTCAGCAATGACGAACTCCAGGTGCAGCTTCGTGAGAAGGACAAGCTCTTCGTGGAGCAAGACGAGATAGTCAAGGAAATGGAGGCTAAGTTTGAGAGCCAGGACAGGAAGTTCAAGATCCAAGAGAAAAGAGTCCAAGATAGGAACAAGAGGATTCGAGACATGTTAGCAAACTCGTTGTCTATGTTGTCTTTGCAAACTCGTTGTCTATGTTGGTGTGTTTACTTTGCAAACTCGTTGTCTATGTTGTCGAACTTTTATTATTATGATGCATGTTTGGTGATTATTATGTGATGTATTGTGCATGTTAGCATCTATGGTATCTCATTCTTATCTCTATTGAACAAACCACAGATGCCTCCCCGACGTGCCAATCCCAACCCCAACAACAACAACATCACCCCTGAGATGCAGCAAATGATGACAGCTCAGACTCAGCTGATGCAAATGATGACTACGTTCATCCAGAATCAGAACAACAACAACAACAACAATAACAACAATAACAACCCACCGGGTTTTGACATGCTTACCAGGTTCTTGAGACTGAGGCTAGCAAAGTTCTCAGGAACTACTGATTCTATGGTGGCCAATGATTGGCTACGCTCTGTGAACAAGGACTTGGTAACAGTTGGCTGTACTGATGAAGAGAAAGTCAGATTTGCATCTCACTTATTGGAAGGACCAGCAGCCACTTGGTGGGATAACTTCCAGATCACCACTCCCATTGCAGATGTGACATGGGCTATCTTTGAAGATGGTTTCCATACTGCTCACATCTCATTCGGAGTGATGAGTTTGAAGAAGAAAGAGTTCCATAACTTGAAGCAGCGTCACCGCAGCGTGGCTGAATACATTGAGGAGTTCAACAATCTGGCGCGATATGCACCGGATGAAGTTTACACTGATGCTAAGAGGAAGGAAAAGTTCCTTGAAGGGTTGAATGATGAACTAAACCTGCAGTTAGTTGTGGCCTATGTTCCCACATACCAGTCTCTTTGTGACAAGGCTGCTATTTTGGAGAACAAGATGAAACAAGTTGAAAGCAGGAAGAGAAAGCACTCTGACAAGCACAACTCAGGATCGTCTCACAAGCGTTCCCATTATGATGACAGTGGGAGTTCTGGATCCCACAAGCATGGGAAGTTCAACAAGCACCACAACCATAACCGTTATCATGACAACAAGCACCACCGTAGTCATGACAACGATAAGTACAAGAATAACAAAGGTGGATATAAGAACCACCACAGTGGAGGTGGAAGTGGCAGTGGAAGCCAGCCTGTCAAGAAAGATCTTAGTCAGGTTGAGTGTTTCAAGTGCAAGAAGATGGGGCATTATGCAAATGAATGCCCAGAAAAGAAAGTTGAAGGACCCAACAAGCCCAACCCTTTTAAAAAGGGACAAGTGAACCACATCAATGTGGAGGAAATTTATGAGGAACCTGATGCTGTTACTGATAAGTTCAAACTCAATTCTGTTCCAGCATTTGTTCTCTTTGATACTGGTGCATCTCATTCATTCATATCAAGAGCATTTGTTGAAAGAAATGAACTACCGGTAGAAACTATTGGGTGTCCAATAAAAGTAAGTTCTCCTGGCAGAGAAATGATAGTGAATTCAGGATGTCATGATCTAGTCATAGAGTTTGGGAAGTATAAGTTTCCCGTTAACCTGATAATCCTAAACTCCCAAGGATTGGATGTTATATTGGGAATGGACTGGATGACTAAGCACAAGGGAGTGATAGATTGTGCCAACCATACTGTCTCACTCACAACTCCAGAAAACAAAAGGATCAGATTCAAGACCAACTTTGAAGCAAAAAGGAGTAAGCTAAATTCTCTTAAGGGGGTTAGCATAGACAGTGTGCCAATTGTGAGTGAATATCCGGATGTGTTTCCGGAAGAATTGTCGGGAATGCCACCAGATAGAGATGTGGAATTTCTCATTGATTTGCTAACAGGATCTGGACCTATATCAAAGAGACCGTATAAGATGTCAGTTGATGAACTGAAAGAACTCAAGAAACAACTTGGAGAACAGTTGCAGAGAGGTTTTATCCAACCAAGTTCTTCATCTTGGGGAGCACCAGTTTTGTTTGTGGAAAAGAAAGATAGAAGTCAAAGGTTATGCATAGATTACCGTTCACTCAATGAGGTGACCATCAAGAACAAATACCCTTTGCCAAGAATAAATGACTTGTTTGATCAGTTGGAAGGAGCTTGTGTGTTCTCAAAGATTGATCTCCAGTCAGGTTATTTCCAGCTCAAGATAAGAGAACAAGACATACCTAAGACAACTTTCACCACAAGGTATGGATTGTATGAGTATACCGTGATGCCATTTGGTTTGACCAATGCACCAGCTTATTTCATGAATATGATGAACAAGGTGTTCATGGAATTTCTTGATAAGTTTGTTGTCGTTTTCATCGATGACATTTTGATCTACTCCAAGAGCAAAGAAGAGCATGAAGGACATTTACGTTTGATACTCGAGAAGCTTAGAGAGCATAAGCTGTATGCCAAGTTCAGCAAGTGTGAATTTTGGTTAAATGAAGTTGGTTTTCTTGGACACGTTGTGTTAGGAGATGGTTAGCAGTTGATCCTGCTAAAGTTTCAGTTGTAACTGAATGGGAATCTCCTAAGTCAGTAAAAGAGGTTCGTAGTTTTCTTGGCTGGCAGGATAATACCGAAGGTTTATTGAGAATTTCTCCAAGGTAGCAAAACCCATGACAGAATTATTAAATAAAGATAAGAAATTTGCTTGGTCTGAAGGTTGTGAACTCAGTTTCCAAGAATTGAAGAAGAGACTAGTGACAGCACCAGTCTTATGTTTGCCAGATTTGGAGAAAGATTTCCAAGTATATTGTGAGGCATCTCATCATGGATTAGGTGCAGTACTTATGCAAGAAGGGAAAGTTGTGGCTTATGCCTCGAGACAACTCAAAACTCATGAGGTAAATTACCCTACTCATGATTTAGAGTTAGCCTCTGTTGTCCATGCACTCAAAACATGGAGACATTATCTTTTGGGAAAATGTTGTGAAGTGTTCACAGATCACAAGAGTTTAAAGTATATTTTCACCCAGAAGGAAATTAACATGAGACAAAGAAGATGGCTAGAACTCATCAAGGACTATGACTTGAGTTTGCAATACCACCCCGGTAAAGCAAATGTTGTAGCGGATGCTCTAAGCCGTAAGGTTTTTGTGAATGACCTTACTAAGGGAGAATTGCCAGATGATCTGTGTGCCCAATTTAGAGATCTCAGGTTGGAGATTGTGCCTGAGGGACTTCTCATGTCTTTGGATGTTCAACCCACCTTGTTGGACAAGATCAAAGAAGCCCAAAAGGCAGATAAGGAAATTGAAGAGATTAAGGAAAATATCGGCAAGGGAAAAGACAAAGGATTCCATGAAGACGAACATGGTACTTTATGGCATGGAAAACGTATCTGTGTTCCACAAGATCCGGAGCTTCGGAAACTGATTTTACAAGAAGCACAAAACTCACTGTATTCCATTCATCCGGGTAACACCAAAATGTACATGGATATGAAGGAAAGATTTTGGTGGAATAATCTCAAGAAGGACATCGCCGAACATATTGCTTTGTGTGATGTATGTAGTAGAGTGAAAGCGGAACATCAGAAACCAGCAGGATTGTTACAACCACTACCTATTCTTGATTGGAAGTGGGACAAGATTGGCATGGATTTCATCACCGGATTGCCGAGGACCAGGTCAGGATATGATTCTATTTGGGTAGTAGTGGATCGCCTAACTAAAGTGGCTCATTTCATACCCGTAAAGACAACTTACACAAGTGCTAAGCTAGCCAAGATCTATATGAGTAGAATTGTATGTCTACATGGAGTACCCAAGAGTATTGTGTGTGATAGGGGAACCCAATTCACTTCTCATTTTTGGAGGCAACTACATGAATCATTGGGAACGAGGTTGGAATTCAGCACTGCTTTCCATCGTCAAACTGATGGAAAAACAGAAAGGACCAATCAGATTCTTGAAGATATGTTGAGAGCATGTGCTCTAGACTATGGAGCCAGTTGGGATGAAAGTCTGCCGTACGCAGAATTCTCTTACAATAACAGCTATCAAGCCAGTATTGAGATGGCACCATTTGAGTTTCTCTATGGGAGAAAGTGTACCACCCCATTGCTATGTAATGGTGGGAGAAAGAAGTTTGTTCGGACCAGAACTCATCAAAGAAGCTGAAGAGAAAGTCAAGCTGGTTAAGGATAGATTGAAGATAGCACAGTCCCGACAAAAGAGCTACGCAGATCCTAAGCATAGAGAAGTCACCTATGAAGTAGGTGATAGAGCTTATCTTAGAGTGTCACCACTTCGTGGAGTGAAGAGGTTTGGTGTCAAAGGTAAATTGGCCCCAAGATATGATGGACCATTCAAGATTCTGAGTCGTAAAGGAGAAGTAGCTTATGAGATTGAATTGCCAGTCTTTGTCAGCTATTCATAATGTGTTTCATGTAAGTCAGCTTAAGAAATTTCATCCAAAAATGGAAGAGACTTCTTTGAAGGATACTATACCTTTGGAAGAGGTTCAATTGGAGAGTGACCTCACTTATGAGGATAAACCTATCAAGATTCTAGAGACTGCAGAAAGAGTTACTCGGACTAAGACTATCAACTTCTGCAAAGTTCAATGGAACCATCATTCCGAAGAAGAAGCAACACGGGAAAGAGAAGATGATCTTCGAAAAGACCACCCTCACCTATTTGCTAGCCAATCCGAATATCGAGGGCGAGATTCACCTTAAGGGGGTTAGATTTGTAACATCCCTAAAATCATGTTTTCAAAGATTTCATATCCTGCATGCATGCATATCATTTAGGTATCAAATTCAAATTCATTTGAAAGAAACAGAACAAGAGAGAGCTATGATTTCATGTGATCAAACATTAATCAAATGCTACTCTCCAATGAGAGATTAGTTGTTTTAAAACCAAACCTTGTTGCTCTCAGATTGTTTTGCTTGATTGCTAGCACTTAAACCAAAATTTACAAAACGAATAAGGATTTAAAAACCATTTTCAAAACTTGTTCAAATCAAGTGCTATGTCACTGTTTATTTTGTTTGATCAAAAGGACCAAGCTAGTACAGAGAGACCACATGATTTTATGCCTAGAAATATGAGTGTTACACTCTACAAAAAATCCAGATTTTTTTTGAATTCAAATGGTTTTGAAATCATTTGAAAATGTTTCCTGGAAATTCAAATAGAAAAAGAAAAGGAATAAAGAAATAAGAAAAGGCCGGCGCTACTAATCTAGCCCAACAGTGAAACCAGCCCACTAAGCCCACCCGGGGTTTTCCCCTCTCTCTCTCACTTGCAGCTGTACCCACAGAGTCACTGACCGCCTGGTCCCATCCCCTCTTTCTTTGTCTCGCTGACAACCTCGGCCCACATGGCAGTCGTCGTCTCCACCTCCAGCGACCAGTTCATCCCCAAATTACGCCGGGCGTTTCCTGTTTAATTTGCAGCTTCAATTCCCGTTCAATGCCTGAGTAAATCATGCCCGCGTCCTTGCTACTTAAACCCCCTCTGCCCCCTCTCCATTTTCCCCCAAACCCCAAGCACAGAGCGCCACTAGGCTGCTAGAATTTGCCCTCACTCCGTCGTGGTACCGACAGACTCCGGCGACCGATTGTGGTAAGCTTCATGCGCGCCTCGCTCTCTGGTTCATGCAAGCTTGTCTGTTATCTCTTTGCGCATCTTCTGACATTCGCCGTTTGCCCTATTTCGCACCAGAGCATCGACTTTGTCAAGCACCGCAACTTCCCGACGCCGTCTCCAACTTCGGCAAGGAATTCCGGTGTGGTACGACCGCCCCGTGCTTTTCCCTTGACCCCATCTTGTTCGCCTGAACGATACGCACGCGCTGATGCCTTTCGTTTGTGTTAGGGCGGATCAGAGCGTCACCAACGTCGCCGTCCACCTAAGCCCGATGCCGCCCTGACTCCGACGAGCTCCCACGGCCACAGCAGCACGCCCTCGTTTCCACGACGACCACGTTGAGCTTCCTCGTGCTCGTACGAGTCTGGTAAGCATCACCACCGCCCCCAGCCCTCGCTAGATTCGCCGATCCATCACCGGCAGAGCCGTCGCCGCCGTCCTAGCCATTTGCGCCGCCGGGTTTTGGTCAAAGCATTTAGATCCACTGGTTCTAGTGGTCGAGATTAGAAGATAGGCGAAGGGGTATAGTTAGAACTGAGCCGTTAGATTTTAAGTTGATCTGACAGTGCGCGAACGCGATCCAGCACGAAGCGGTACCAGCCAGTTAGGAAGTGCCGCGTGGCACGAGTTTGGTTTTAAAAGTTTGAATTTGATCTATTAGATATTAAAACTTGTTTAATTCATAAATTTTGATCCCCACGTACAAATTTGACAAATTTTATATCAATGGAATCAAGAGAGAAAATCCTTTCCATCTATGCAATGTGTTTAATGTTTTGCCTCTGTTAAAATGGTTGTTTTTACAGAAACATGTGTAGGCCTATTTTGTGTATAACAATTATTTGGGAAATGTTTTAATGTTCAAATAAAGGTTGTTTGGCAATTTTTGAACTTGTTTATGAATCAGTACTGTGCACTTGTCTTGTTGAGTATAGAAAATCATCACATATCATATTGCATGCATCCATATATTTTTGCTTGTATTTATTTTGTATGTGATTTGGTGCTATCATTTTATGTGTAGATTTTGGTGCAAATAGTGATTGTGATTGTGAGGATTGTAGCTACTCTCCAAACTACCAAGGCAAGTGGTGCTTCATGATTTATTTCCTATGTTTTCAAATATGCATTAGAAATATTTTGCTAGCCTTGCATGGATATTTTTGATCTATATGCTATGCTTGGGAAATCCTAAGTAGTTGTAGAATTGCTAGAAATATTTCTAAGTCTTATCAATGCCATGCTTAGCCTAGCTAGTAGCAACCAAGGGTGGTTATATTCATGCTATGAATAAATATTTATAAGTCTTTGGACTATGTTTTTGTTTAATAAAACAACTAAGTGAATGAAACACCTGGGTGGAATGGAAAGAATGGGTTATGTTGAGTGGTTACACAAGGCCCATTTCTATGGTTTACCTCGTGTATCTCACTTGTGGAAAGCCACCCAGGAACAAAGGGATTTGAGAGGCCAATTGTTAAGAAGCTTCTAGTGCAGCCACTTGGCAATATGGGCTCTGCCTGGAACACATAGGTTGCAATAACTTAGCCATTTGGATAGTTGGTGGTAGTGGGATGATAGGTTGGAACGCGTCCATTTGGTCTAAGGGAAGGCTTCTGAAAGGTCCTGTCTTGGTGAAAATCAAGTCTTGTGGGGAAAGTGCACAACCTCTGCAGATGGAAGAATCTAAGTACTTAGCCATGTCCCCGGTATTGGACAACTTGAGCATCAAGACATGGAAGCTATCAAGAATCTCCTCATCCCAATTTATAAGTAAAAACTTGAGGTTGAACAAGGGTGAAGGACCCCAATGTCTATTGGTGGTTCCTTGGGAAAGATTTTGACAAAGAAAAACTTAGTGTTTTCAACTAATAGGTAAAACCTATTTTTAGCAAAGCAAGCCTAAGCTACACTTAGCCAAATGCATATAGTATCTAGTCCACCAATATTCTACTAAGGTATCACTTGCCAATACTATTCCAATGTATTGACCCACTGTGGCTGTAACTTGTGATGTTGCAGGATATTCTGATGATGATTAGGAGTCATGAGTCTACACTCAACATGCTTGCCTGTGGCGCATGAAGATGAAGACTTATTTATCTTATTACATAATTAAACTCTTGTATTAGGCCTGTGGCCATGGAGTTGTAAAAGACTATGTTTGTCTCTGGAATGACTTGTAATAATGACCTTTGTTTCTGTGTACTTCATCTTAAACTGTGGATGCTAGCATTGATCCAGGGACTAGCATTGCAATCACAGGGATCCTTACCTTTATAAAGGGAGGGATCTTACATGGTCCCATCTATCATTCATTGTGGGTGCTAAGTTGGGCTCATGTTGGGCCAAGGTAGTTTGGTGGGTACTACGCGTGAGTGGCAGATAGAGAGAGAGAGGAAAATGGGCCTGGGCCAAAAACTATTTTTTCTTGTTTTTCCTTATTCTTTATTCCTTTCTATTTCTGTTTTGTTTTCTAATTTTGTATTTGCACATTTTTGAAATATTTATTTATATAAATTACTTACTAAGTAGTTGTAGTAATAATAAATTGTATTTAGAATCATTTTGTGTGATGTTATTATATAATGTTATAGTTTCTTTATTTTCTCTATATAAGAACATTTCCTTTTAATATTTTTGTAAGAATCTTTGTTATGAATTTAATTTACCTAGTAAACCATAAACCTATTAAATGATATTTTACTGTGCATTCATAAAACTTAGTTCTAATTAACTTATAGTTTTAAAGAAACTTTTATATAGTGATCCTTCATTATTATATGATACATAAAGTTTTAAGGAATTAATATGGTTAATATTATTCCCATGAATCTAGGAAATACCAAGGTATATATTTATTATAACTAACATAGGAGTTAGGGTTTGAAATGTAAATGTTTACCATAAGTTTTTAGGATATTTAATATACTTGTATTATTTTATAAATGTGGATGAACATTATAGTTGAAGACATATTGCCCTCATGTTTATGATCATGAATGATATCACCTTTTAAAATAGTAAGGTTATACTCTAGAATGATTTATGAGAAAGAATTGATAAAGATAGTTCGTAACCACATATGATAATGATAGTTTGAAATGACAAAGATGTGCTTAAGTGATTTACTATAGAAAGTATTCCTACAAGGCATTCGGAAATAAGATGATTAATTAAACATAGGAGATAGGCATTATGTTTGGTTATCGATATAAGGTTGAGTGTTTACCAAGAATTCCTATCTTCTATAATTCATAATTCTTGACTTATAATTAAGGAATTCCTTTCCTAGATATATTACTACTTCATATCTATCATCATGTGTTAACATGATGAGCTTTAGTTTACAAGAATATTCTTATCAATACTTTCTTCTTCTAAATCCATTCGTAAATCCAATGAGCTTGACACTAAAGCTCTATATGATCTCCACACAGAGATAATTCTCATCTCTAGAATATTTCTAATGAATCCAATTCCATTTGAATGATTATTCTCTTACTTCACAAATTACTTTGTAATCTCACTTATAAATCTAAGAATCTTGTCACTAAAGCTTTTCATAATCTTTTCATATCTCCACTTGGTTATATCCAACTACTCTACTAATTATAATCTCCAATCCAACAGATGGTTACAGTTAACTCCATTCAGACTCGCTTTATCATCCATCACTAATGTTACTCCAATAGATGAATATATCAAATTATACTTCACCTCAAGTGTTTAGTATTCTCTAAGAGGAATATACTACTTCTATAACACAATGTTGCTCTAGCATCATCTTATTCATAATATCTTATCCTTTACTTGCCTCAGTAACTCATACTTCAACTTCACATTATACCATTGTGACTTGTCATGACTAACCTAAGATAACATATCTATACTAGGGTTTAATCATGTTTTATCCAGCAATGTCACTTACACATGATATAATCATTCACTCTTAGTGACTTAAGCATGATCATTATAATCCTTTGATCATTTATGGCTTAGGTTTCCAGTTGGCTAATCAAGGCTTTCATCAATACAACATTACAGTTGTATTATAATTATCTTCTTAATATCTCTATTGGACTAAGAGATATTATTCATTGACTATACCTACTTGATCTAGTAGGATTACTCCTAGTAACTATCTTCAGAATTTATCCTTGTAATCTTCTTTGTTACCATATAAATATATATTCCAGATAACTCTTCTATCCATTCAGGAGTGAGTTAACTCCATCAATTATCATATTGATCTTATTCTCTTCCAACACTCCCATCCTATAGATGATATCTAAAACTAGCATTACCACCTACCTCTTCTTACCTCTTTATCTAAAGGCTTTAATGTGAATGCTATGATAAGGACAAGAGTTGATAGATCAAGAATTGATTGGCTAAGAATTGATATATCAATAGTTGATTACTCAACACTGATATTCAAAAGATATTAAAATATGGTTTAATAGAGATGATAAAAGTTGGTATGGAAAGAAAGATATATGGTGAATGATCTTGACTTGGTTTTTTTCCTACTCAATCTCACTAAAGAGTTAAGGTTAGGTATTACCATGATACTCATGGTATAAGTAGATAAGATTAAGATAGGTCCAGATTTAGTTGTTACATTCTTATTACTTAAGTTATATTCATAACTTGGTATTCATGAGTTGTGTAATGAATACTATGATATGATGTCTTAAAGATTAAATATCAAACATTATTTAATGTGTTGGTAGTTTAGTTTTATTACATTTGATCTACCCTTAGATCAAATCATCTTTACCCAAAATAAGGTTTTTAACAAAGGTCATATTGAAACTTATCGTAGTCAACTTGATGATCTACTTCAATTCCATCAAGTTAAGAGAAGCTTTAATCACTTTCACAAGTTTTTATTTAAAAGCACGAAAATTATTCGGATTTTCTATGAATGAATGCAATGCACACATCTGAGTTCAGCTTATTTCTAAGCTCTAATGCTGGAATGTTACACTAATGGCTAAAGGGGTATGTGTCAACACCCGGATTTTTAATCCCAGATGCCTGTTATGCCATACATCGCAATCCCAGGATTACCATTTTTGCGAGACATAACAGAATTGGATACCATAGTACATCATCCATTACAAACCGTACATAAGTTCTTACACAAATAGGGATCTCATGATCCAGTTCTTAATACAACATCAAGCAGCGGAATACATAATAATAAAGGTAGCGTGGGCGAAGCTCCATCTTCGGTGTCACAGGCAATGCTGACGATGGGAGATGATCCTAGTTGTCGTAACCTTCCTGGGGTCCATCCTCCAGGTACTCTTCTTCATAGTCTGGCCATGGGAATAGCCAGGGACAAAGCCATGAGTACTCTTTAAGTACTCGCAAACTAATACTAACAAGTGAAAGGGGGTTTTGATAATAGGACACTAGGCTCTAGGGTTATTTTGCAAAAAGCCAGATTTATCTCTACTACGTTAAGGAGCAATGAATGCTAGTTGAAGTTTTATAACACCTAAATGGGAACTTGTATTTCATATCACAACCCTATTGTGGTCAGGTAAAAGTCTCAATTCATTTCACAAGTCATTTTGAAAAGTCGGACGGGGGAACAGTATGGCCACTCCAACTGTCCATAACCGCGGACGCGGCTATTCGAATAGTTTGACACTCTGCAGAGATTGTACACTTTCACCACAACATTTGATACATCCGTCAGGAACAAATCCTAAATTCACCATACTCAGTATGCGGATAATCAATCCTAACCTTTCAATTACACTCCCTAGTATAAGCACCTCTCCTGTGAGTTTGGCCTCCCAACCATGACCAACTGTCATCTTGGGTATTGCACAGGTGGACAATCTTCACACGGTAGCCTCAGCTCAGACCTTGGCCGTGAGGGAACTAATACTAAGGTATATAAGTTTCCAATCAAGCCCTACCCAATCTTCGGGTATTGTGGTTGTACGATAAAATTGGAATGGTATCGCATCCAGACAACCATTAGTTTTATAAAGGGCTAAGGCTCATGCCTCAACATTTTCATCACCAAAATCATCAGGTGTTCGAAAACACATGTCCAAAACATTTCAATAGAATGATCCATCATTCCAAGGTTTTCATAACCATTTTTCCACCAAGTATTCCCATCTAAAGTTGATCAAGTTTTATGCTTAGCACTAGCATCTACAAGTGGGGGTAAGCAATTAATGTGGGTGGGGGGGGGGGTAAACTAGTGGAGTTCTAACTAAGTTCAATCTCATGCCTTAAGATGACATCAAGACTATCTAGCTTAGGCCAAATTTTATGCTCTTTATGCAACCTTCACATATTCTTCTAGTATCTACCATTTACTTAGGTAACATCTAGGTAAGAGTTTTGATAAGGAAATAAAGTAAGAGGCTTGCAAGTAAAACTAGGATTGGTTTATCAATTGGGTAGGATCACATATGCTTTAAGGCATATAGTTGACATGGTAACAAGCAAGTATTGGCTTGCACAATATCAGTATAAGCTTGCTAAATTGCAGTGTTAGCTTGCAAGGTTAATAGCTTGCACATTCAACTAGTAGCATTAGGCTTGCCTTGTGCAGAGCAGTGGTTGAAGTTCTCCTCGGCTTCTTCTTCGTAGAATCCTCCTTCCTCCTCGTATCCTTGGTCGGTACTAGCGTCTATGAATAAATATGAGGTACACAATCACCAAACAATACTTAACTACTTGCAATCATCACACACAAGGGTCCTATAGATGATCTAGCATCATCTCTAATATTACAAGATTAAGGCTTGGTTTAATTCCTTTTATTTTTAGAAAAGTAATTTCTACTCATTGAAAAACTACTTAAGATTTAATATTCTCCAAACCAAACATGGGATCATGTTGACACATGTCATCACCACATATTTTAGTCCATGGGAATATCATTTAAAGTGGTGTCACAATTTAATAAGGTTTTACCCTTTTATTTTAATTAAATAAAGTGACTAGAAATGCCTATGGGACATTCTTTTATTACTTGAACATTATTCCTGCAAGTAAACCTATATATTTTTATATATTCTGAAAGGTATGGTTAAATGTGATTTTTGAGAGTTGGAATCAACTAAAATGCTATTATGGTTTAAATTTTAAAAATGTTTGAATGCAGAAAAGCATCTGCCTTGTTATTTTTACCATGGGTGATCTATAGATCCAAATGACTTGAATCCAACGGGCTTGCATTCAGCATTCCCAGGCCTTTCTAACAAAATTGGTTTCATTAAATTTGGTTCACTGAATCGACCTGGGTTGATTTTTGAAATTGGGTATAGAAGTGTGTTTGAAATAAAATGGAAAAGGTTTAATTCAAATAACTGGGTTGTGCGGGAAAAGTTAACGGGCCGGCCTGCTAAGCGCAGCGCTTCCGCGGGCTGTTTAAGTGGCTCTCCCCACACGTCAGTGAGACAGGGGGTGCGAAGCGGTATGGGACGATGTGGGTCGTTCGATCTGATTCTAATCCAACGGCCGGGAGTCATCGTCGACGTTCGGCAACGCCGGCGAGAAAGAAACCTAGCGCGGCCAGTGGGGGTTGCTGGAGGCTCACCGGGGTGCAGGCGAGGGTCGGCGAGGCGGGCGAACGACAAAGTCGACGACGGCGAATCTCCTGGTACCGGTGGCTCCTCCTGGGGCGGCTCCAATCGCTGGCTCCCTTCTTCTCTAGAGGCGGCAGGCTCCGGTGAAATTCCGGCGAAGTGTTGCTCGCCTTGCTCTGGGAACGGTGTGGCACGATCAGTGATGAGAGAGGAGTAGAATGGTGTGCTTAGTTCGGCCGGGGGTGGTCTCTATTTATAGTCGAGCGAGGGGACCGTCGGGGCGCACGGTGAGCTCATCGGGGGCGATGGTACAGACGGCTATTGGCATGGGCGAAGGTAGGGGACGGTGCGGTGTTCCCTGGCGATGCTCAAAGATACGGTGGCGAGACGTGGGGCGGTGCGGGTTGGTCTGGAACATGCGACGCTCTGCGCGGCAGAGGCGGCGTCTTCGACGGCGAGCGGTGGCTGTGCGTCACGGGGCGACGAACGAGGATGTCTGGCGGTCTCCTAGGTCGGTGGAGATCGTGTATGCACGCGGCGAGGGCAACGCGCGGTCTGTGGGCTTCGGTCGAGGGTGGCGCTCTGGCGCACGCTCGGCATGGTCGCTGGCGGTCTGGGGGCGGTCCGTGCGTGTGGTCCAGTGGCTAGCAGGGTTCAAGCGCTGGACAGGGAGTGGCGATGGACGGTGGGCTGCCTCCCAGATATGCTGGCTAGGCTCGTTTCTCTTCCTAGCTTGCTGTCGACATGGGGGTGACAAGGTTGGCTTCGGCTGTTCACCATTGATGGTTTTGGCAAGCTCACAGTGGTGCTAGTGCTTGGTTAATCTTGCTAGATGATCTACTAAGCTAGTTGTGAGCTAGATAGGGAACCCGTTAGGCTCAAAACACTGCACACTATAGTGTTTTGATTTTGTTTGATTTGTGTCTGCCAAGTGTTTGATGAAATGGCCGCATGAATTCAAGTTTTGAATTTTGAAAAGATTTTTGGTGGGTGTGCTAGATTGATGCTGGTGAGTCTGCAGATGCTTGGGTTTTGAAAGTTGAGCTTGTTTGAGTGGTTTTTGAAAAATTGGGATCTTCCCATATGATAAAGATTCAATTTTGAATTGTCATTTAAACTATGCATTTGAAAGTTTCTAGATGATCACAAAGTGGGCCTTGATACTTTGTTATGAGTACATTCAAGGGGTGCAAAGATCCAGAAAAGTTTCTGTTAGGTTCTGAAAGTTTGAGACAGCCAAAGTAGGCATGGGAGTTAAATTGGTCAAAGTGACCATTCCCTTATTTTATTTGTTTTGCTTTATTTGTCTTTGGGAAAAGTGTGGGAAATGTTTTAGATGATGTTTATTTCACCTAAGAAACATTTTACAAGCAAGGAAACACGCAAACAAGGTGGTTCAAAAGAATTTCAAATTCAATGCATACTCATATGCATGCATTCATAATTTTATTTAGAAAAGTTTTTGTTAACCCTAATTTTGATGCTTAGAGTTTGATTATCCAAGTTCAATATTTTTGGGATGTTACAGTATGCAATCCTTTCTTGCTATTTTTTCCTCCGCTGATAATGACGTATGATGATGGGAATCACTACATAAATGCCAAAGATACAAGATTTCTAACACGTCAAAGAAACCAGGAGCCGTGAAATTAATACTGCAGCTTTAACGACCAACTATACGGCAGGAATTTTATTCCAGCCATATAGTTGGCACCGACTTCATTAGGTCAAACATAACAACTTTCGTGAAGGGACCCCTATATAAAGAGGCTTTGGGCGATGGGAAACAAACGCTTATTTCCGACCTCAACTCTCCCTTCCACCATAAGACGCCACGCCGGAGGAATAGATCTAGATCTAAACCTCTAAACCCTTCTCCACCACCATAGCCATCTTCCACCACTTGTAATAGTAGATCTCTTCTCCAATTTGCGACATTGTAAGACTATTTGCTATCAACCTTATGATCTCTATTACAATGTTTATGATTGTCGATTTCATCTCTATGTGTGAGTAATTCTCCTTGGGCTAAGGGCTTTGGCCTAGCCATGTAGCTTTTTGTGCATGTTATTTATCATAGATGGGATCATGTATTAGTTTGTATGAAATGATGATTGTAGTACCCTCTCTTGCCTCAATCTATGGACTTGTCAGGTACCCAAGACCCCAAGGATTGATCCCGATAAAGGGAGTGTGAGTAATGACTGATCTGCAGGATAGGAACCCCAGTGACAGAAAGGGTAGTACGACTATATGTGAGGAATTTACTTGGGATTAAAAGTGACATCACGATGCATATCATTATTTCTCTTTCTTCTATGGATGAGACTAGTAGGTTATTGCTATAAGCGGTTGTGGAGGCGATAACAATTATGGATGCACTGTCCATATATAATTATCTTGCTCTAACAATTACATGTATACTTTATTATTATCTATTATTCCCATCAGATGTTTTGCACATCTACTGGTGAAAACTGAAGACCCTAGGCCCTCTCTCTCCATTATCAACAACAACAAAAGATCGCAAACTCTTGGTCTGGTGAAAACGCAATAGGAATTCTAAAACTCTCGAAGGTCCGTTTAAGTAATCTCACTTTGCTTTCTGCTTCCCGAAGATTCGATAAACCTAGGTCTACCAGGGAAAAAAGAGTTATACTACATCCGTAATCCGGATCGAAGGTATCACGAAGCAGCGCCAAGAACTAGCGGCGCGGTCGCGAGTGGAGAGAGCTCTGAGGTGGCGGCGCAAGGAGGAAGACGAAGAATTGGGAGCAAGGGAAAGTGAATAAAGATTTCACCCTGCTCCCCCATTCATAACCCCAAACCGCTAGCGGTAGTGGGATCGTGGGGGTGTGGTGGTTGCTACATACATGCGTGTATCGTGCGCTGGCAACCGCCGAGTGGAGCCACACCGCAGGTTACACGGTAGAGGATGATCCGGCCACTATAGCAGTTGCGGTAATCGAAGAGACACTGCGATGAGTTGACCGCTCGTAGGGATGATGGTTCCCGTGTCTGTGATTACAGCTGCGGCCAAAAAACAAGGCAACAAGCAATGATTTTGACACATAGGATGAAACTTACGAGAGAAGCTAAGTACATGACCCAGATAAATAGAGTTGATTCGGCAAAGAGGAGTCCTATCCCAGAGAATAACAGAATAAGTCGGAAAATGATAACATGTGAATCGAAGTATAAATCGAAAGAGGGCCGACTAAAGAATAAGTAAGCAAGATGAAGTATATTATCTGAATACCTTGAACCTGCTATAGCCTTGCCGACTAAAAGTCGCCAAGACTGCACCAGTTTCGGGGACTAATGTTGGGGGATGACCCTAGGTAGGTGTCACATCCCAAAATTTTCCAAATTCTGAAATGTGAAAAATAAATAAAAAAAATAAATAATTGTTGAAATTTAGGGTGAAAAGAAACTTTTTGATTCCAAATGGAAGCATCAAAACCCATATTGAACAAACTTTGAATAAAATGTAATCCAACAAATTTCAAGCATGTGAAATGCATTCATCAATGAATGTATCTTGAAAATTAAACACTAGGAAAAGATAAACCAAAACCCTAAAACCCTAATGGAAGAAAATCATCTCCAAGATATCCCTAAGACTATGGATTTGATCCATATAAAAATTTGTCAACAAACATTTATAAATGATCAAAATCATAAATAAAAATATTATAAAACCATAGAAATCGGTTTCATTTAATTTGGAACCATGGATAAAAACTTATGACTTTAATAAAGTTAAAGGAAATAATTTTCAAAGCTAATAAAGCTCCTATCTAAAATTCCATACCAAATTGTGAGCAAAATAATCCTAAAGGGATTTAAAAAGATAAACGAATACTAAATAAAATTATACAAATTGGAATCACCAATTTTGGATCTATAAATAAAAGATATGGATTTTATAAGACAAAGAAAGAAAGAAATAAATAAGGAATATTTAAAAGCCAAATTAAATCTTGGCCAAGCAAATGGAATGAAAAGTTATTGAATAATAAATGGAGTAAAAGGTTATTTAAATAAAATCATAAGGATTAAACATTATCCAACTCTATTTTAAATAAAGACAAATTTCCTAAACTAAATAATAAGAAAATTATTTAGAAGACAATTTAAATCTTGAGTTAAATCCATAAGCAAATGAAATAAAGATAAATCAAATAAAATAAAGGGATAAGGAATATTCAAATAAAATTATATGGCATTAACCAAATTCAATTCCATTTGAATGGAGTCAAATCCCTAATGAAAATGATTAAATAGATCATGAGAAAATAATAAGTAGAAATTCCCAAGGTGGATATAAAAGTTATTTAATTAAATTAAATGGAATAAAAGAATCATTTAAATAAAATTTATATGGAATTAAAAACCATATTTGATTCTATTGGAATAAAGACAAATACCCAATTTAAATGATTAATAAACCATATTAAAATATTCTAAATAATTCTAAATGAATTATTTAACATACTAATGAATAAATAAAACCTACTGAAAAGGGTTTGATGAAAATTAGAATTCAAATAAGGGTTTGAAATTAGAATTAAAATCTTATTTGAATAAAGGCAAGTGCCTAATTTAAATAAATAATAAACCATAAATGAATAAAATAATTATTCCAAAATGGTCTTTAAAATACAAGTTTAAACATAATAGAAACTTACTGAAAAGTTTGAAAAGATTTTAAATGAAAAGGGGTTTGAATTTATTTGAATGAATTTAAAACAGAAAATGAAATCAGAAAAGGAAAAAGAAAACAGGAAGGAAAAAAATAGAGAAAGGGTCCAGCCCAGCAGAACCTAGCCCATCTAGCCCAGCAGAAGCCCACGCCCTCTCTATCAGCGCGAAAAAGTTTTTAACTCAAACTCTCACCCGCACACCCGCTGACTTCGCGACCCCACCAGCGCCACCGCATCATCGTCTTCACGCGCTGACCCGGCCCCCAATTCCTCCTCCACCGTTTCTGCTTGATTTAATCCGCTTAAATTCGTGTTAATGCCGCAGTTAATCCTCCCTGCGATCACGCTCGTTTAACCGCCTCCCTCTCCTCTCTCTTTCCCCGCAACCCCCACTCCACCAGAGCCCCCAGGATGCTCTAATTCCTACTCGAACGGCCACTATCTTCGGGGAGCTCCAACTCCAATTCCGGTGAGCACCGCATCCCCCTCTGCCTATGGTTCAGACTAGCTTGTTTTCCATGGCTGTACGCACCTACTGACACTCTCCGCTTGCTCGCTCATCCCCCAGAAGCTCGACTCCGACCGCGCCTGCTCACCATAGTCGTCTACCTCATCTCCGGCGAGCGATAGCCGTCGTCCCCGTGCATCCCTTGCTCCCTGGTGAGTTTTCCCGCACTCCTCGAACCCGCGCACCTCACCGTCGTTGCCTTCTCGCTTCGTCGGTACTCGTCTACGATAAGACTTGCGTGGCGATGTCCCAGCCTCCCCACGACGTCCTTGAGCTTCACCACGACATAGCGAACACGGTGAGCCATCTCCCTTGTACCCTTGCTTCCTGCTTCGCCAAAACCGCCATAGCCAGAGTGCTCCGCCGCCAGCCACCGTCGCCGCGCCGCCCATCTCTGGTCGAGTCACTATGAAGCTTAGATTTTGATCCAATGGGTAGTATAGAACAACTAGCGAAACGGTAAGTTTGATTCTGTGCTGTGCGATACAACTTAGATCTAACGGCCAGTATTTGTCGATCCACGAGAAACGGTATCATCCAGTTAGATTCGACCACGTGTCCAGTGATCTGTTTTAAAAATAGAAACTTATCTATTAGATGTTTAAACTTGCAAAATTCATAACTTTTAATCTACACGTCCAAATTTTACAAATTTTATATCAATGGAGTCAGAAAAAAGATTAATTTGCAACCATGCCCTTTGTTTAATGAATTGCTTCAGTAAAATTGGTTGTTTTGGAGAAAATTGTTTAAGCATATTTTGAACATAAAAAATTATTCTAGAAATGTTTTGAGGGTAAAATCTTTTGTAAATGGATTGTTTTGAACCTACTGACCATAAAAACCAACTTGTAGATTTAAAAGTGTATTTTGTGAAGCTAAAGAATAAATCTTTGAATTAAAGCATTTCTAGTTTAATAAAAATATTGTTTATGTTTTAAAAATGCTTTTTGAGTAAAACCTTTTGAAAATGGTTTGAATTAAACTCTCTAACCCTAAAACACCAAGTTTTTGGATTTAAAAATATATTTGGTGAACCCTATAAAATTATTACTTTGCTTAAAGGCATTTCCAACAAAATAAAATATTGCTTTGGTATAAAAATGATTTATAGGTAAAAACTTTTGCAAATGGTTTTAATATTAAACACTTGACCTTAAAAACACTAACATTTGTGTTTTAAAAAATATATTTGTCAAACACTAGAAATTATTACTTTGATTTAAATCAATTCTAGCAAAACAAAAGGGATTTAAAGTGGCCATTTTCACTAACTTGTTATCAAATGGTTTTGCCACTTTGATAAATGACCAATATGTGTGTTAAAATGTTTATAACCTATTAGAAACCACTTTTCCAAATAAAACAATCTTTGGCATACTTGCATGCATTGCTTTATTTTTATTATTTTATGTGTTGAATTGTTTGAATGCTAGATTCAATTTGTGCCTTGATTGAATTGTATTGAAAATAGAAGAGTGTGACCAGTGCAAGATCAAGGAGTGAACTTATATTCTCTACTAAAAATGAAAGTGGTGCTTCATACTTTTGTCTCATTATTTTCACTATGCATTAGTGATATTTTGAGTAGGACTTGCATTGAATTTTCTATGTATAAGCTATGCCTTGGGAAATCCTAGTATATGATGCCTTAGTAGAATTTTCCCTAAGTTAAGACTATTGCTACTATTATGCTTAGCCTAGCTAGTAGAAAACAAGGGTGGATTATACTCATGCTATGAAATATTTCTAAAGTTTATGACTTGTGTTTTGTTTAATAAAACAACTATGTGAATGAATCACCTGGGTGGAATGGTATTGCTTGGATGGATTTTTGTTGACTGGTTACACAAGGCCAGTGGACTAGTGAACATTGTGTATCACACTTGTGGAAAGACATCCAGGAACAAAGAGATTTGAGATGTCAAATGTTGAGAAGCTTCAAGTGCAGCCTCTTGGCATTGTGGGCTCTGCCTGGATCATATAGGTTGCAATAACTTAGCTAAAGAGACAGTTGGTGGTAGGGGATGATAGATTTGGAGCGCGTCCATTTTGGTCTAAGGGAAGGTTTCTGAAAGATCTTATCTCGATGCATGTAGAGTCTTGTGGGGAAAGTGCACCACCTCTCGAGAGAGTAAAATCTAAGTACTTAGCTGTGTCCCCGATAATGGACAATTTGAGCATCAAGACATGGAAGCGATCAAGAATCTCCTCATCCCAATTTCTAAGTTAAAAACTTGTGGTTGAACAAGGTTTAAAGGATCTTCAATCTTTGATTGGTAGATGCCTTGGGTGATTTTGACAAACAAAAACTTAGTATTTTCAACTGATAAGGAAAATCTATTTTGAGCAAAGCAAGCCTAAGCCCCACTTAGCGAAATGCATATAGATAATAGATACCACTACTCTACCATAGTATCACTTGGCAATACAATTCAAATGTATTGACCCTTGTGGCTGTAACTTATTATGTTGTAGGTTTGTTTGATGTTAGTGAAGTGTGTTGAATAGGATTACAAGTCTACAACCAACATGATTGCCTGTGGCACTTTGAAGATGAAGGAATCGATGCTATATAGTTATTTCTGTTGCATTGTAATGAGATAGCCAAATGAGCTATGTAAGATGTAATGAATTATTTTATTCCTGGTTATAAATTTGTATTATGACCTTTGTTCCTTGATATTACATCTTAACTGTGGATGCTAGCTATTGATCCAGGGACTAGCATTGTAAACACAGGGATCTCTACCTTATTAAAGGTTGGGACCTCTACAGATGGTATCAGAGCACTGTGTTGCCTGTAGGATTGTAACCCTAGGATTGGAAAAAACCCCTTAGAAAAATAGGAGTTGTATTTGTTCAAAAACTTATTTACAAACAATCTTGTAAACTCTTTCCTCAATCTTTTTGGTTTTGATTATACATATCTTCCTGTTCAACTTGATGGACAAAGCCTCCACCATGATCAAAGACTTCAACATGAGAAAAGGGCTTCACCAACTCAAATGACTTCAACTTCACCATCACCAATGACTTCAACTTTAGTTTCACCAAGGACTTCAACTTGGACATCACTAAGGACTACGAGTGAGACAATAATAATACTCAAGACTTGAAGACTAAAGAAACATAACCTAGAAGGAATCATCATCACCTTTGAAGTTTTGTGACCAAGATGCAAGAATTTTTCCAAGGAAACCATGAACTCATTCATGAAGAATCAACTAAGAAGAATGGAATGATCACAAGAAAACCATATAGTTGGACCACCATACTAATGATCACAAGAAAACACACCAACTTATGTGGTGTAGCAAAAATATTTTGTTGTCTAAAAATGTGCTTGAACTTGTTGTTTGAGTGGAATGTTTGTTTGTGATTGCTTGCACAATGCTTGTGTGAATTGTGATGTGTGTGATTAGAATTCTTCCTCTAGAAATATTTTGCCTATTCTAATCCCAATCCAACCCAAAAAGATGACTTTCCCAAGAGACTCCAACATCAAGAATGGTGACAACAACAACCAAGAGATGCACATGGGAGAACAACTACTAGCAAACCAAACCCAGTTGAATCAAATGACAACTCAACTTTTAGCCAACAACAATAAGTTAGACCCAACCTTGCAAAAGATTTTGGAAATCCAATCCCAATTGCTGCAAGGGATGACCAATCAAATGATCAACATGAGAGACAACCTTTCCCAAGGAGTTTGTGAAAACAATGATGTCAAGGATGATATTATAGAAGGAACTCAAGCTTGCAATATTTGTGGAGACATGGAACACACATCTAAAGAGCATAAGGACCAATGGCCTAATTGTGAAGAGAAACATCCAACCAAACAGTGCCCCACATCTCAAGTGACTTGTTTCCTATGTGAAGGAAATGATCATGTTCCTATCCAATGCCCCATCTATCCTATAGTTCAACAAATGAAACAAGGTGGAATGCATCAAAAGTATGGAAACCCCCATGAGGAAACAACTTCTATCAAGAAGGATGAAGACAAAGGCAAACCTCAGATTGCACCTCCATACATTGGGAATCACCTTGATGGACAAAAGAGGAAACATAGGTATTATCCAAGGAATCATTCAAGAGACCAAGGAATTTTTCCCACCTTTGTGGTGAAACATGAGGAACATGAACTAGAAGAACTCCTAGCTTTGGAGAAACCCAAGAAGAAGAAGAAAAACCAAGGAAACAAACAAGAGACAATGATACCAAAGATAAAGAAGGATATCAGCCAAGTGATGTGCAACAACTGCAAAAAGCTGGGTCATTATGCATCTCATTGTCCTAAAAAGAAGAAGTACAAGACAAGCAAGCCTATGAAGGATCTCGGCCTTGTCACATGTTTCAAGTGTGGAAACAAAGGACACTATGCAGATGTCTATCCAGAGAAGTTTCATCAAGACCTCAAGTAAGCCAAGATGTAATATAGTTGAAAACCTTTTTAAGGGTGGTAGTACCCTAGTTGCCTTGAAGCCAACTTGTAACCTCTAGCCTTCCCAAATCTCGGGACGAGATTTATTTTAAGGGTGGTAGCCTGTCACATCCCAAAATTTTCCAAAATTTGAAATGTGAAAAATAAATAAACAAAATAAATAATTGTTTAAATTTAGGGTGAAAAGAAACTTTTTGATTCCAAATGGAAGCATCAAAACCCATCTTGAACAAACTTTGAATAAAATGGAATCCAACAAATTTCAAGCAAGTGAAATGCATTCATCAACGAATGTATCTTGAAATTTAAACACTTGGAAAAGATAAACCAAAACCCTAAAACCCTAATGGAAGAAAATCATCTCCAAGATATCCCTAAGACTATGGATTTGATCCATATAAAAATTTGTCAACAAACATTCATAAATGATCAAAATGATAAATAAAAATATTATAAAACCATAGAAATTGGTTTCATTTAATTTGGAACCATGGATAAAAACTTATGACTTTAATAAAGTTAAAGGAAATAATTGTCAAAGCTAATAAAGCTCCTATCTAAAAATCCATACCAAATTGTGAGCAAAATAATCCTAAAGGGATTAAAAAAGATAATCAAATACTAAATAAAATTATACAAATTGGAATCACCAATTTTGGATCTATAAATAAAAGATATGGATTTTATAAGACAAAGAAAGAAATAAATAAATAAGGAATATTTAAAAGCCAAATTAATCTTGGCCAAGTAAATGGAATGAAAAGGTATGGAATAATAAAAGGAGTAAAAGGTTATTTAAATAAAATCATAAGGATTAAACATTATCCAACTCTATTTTAAATAAAGACAAATTTCCTAAACTAAATAATAAGAAAATTATTTAGAAGACAATTTAAAGCTTGAGTTAATCCATAAGCAAATGAAATAAAGATAAATCAAATAAAATAAAGGGATAAGGAATATTCAAATAAAATTATATGGCATTAACTAAATTCAATTCCATTTGAATGGAGACAAATCCCTAATGAAAATGCTTAAATAGATCATGAGAAAATAATAAGTAGAAATTCCCAAGGTGGATATAAAAGTATTTAATTAACTTAAATGGAATAAAATAATCATTTAAATAAAATTAATATGGAATTAAAAACCATATTTGATTCTATAGAATAAAGACAAATACCCAATTTAAATGATTAATAAACCATATTAAAATATTCTAAATAATTCAAAATGAATTATTTAACATACTAATGAATAAATAAAACCTACTGAAAAGGGTTTGATGAAAATTAGAATTCAAATAAGGGTTTGAAATTATAATTAAAATCTTATTTGAATAAAGGCAAGTGCCTAATTTAAATAAATAATAAACCATAAATGAATAAAATAATTATTCTAAAATGGTATTTAAATACATGTTTAAACAGAATAGAAACTTACTGAAAAGTTTGAAAAGATTTGAAATGAAAAAGGGTTTGAAATCATTTGAATGAATTTAAAATAGAAAATGAAATCAGAAAAGGAAAAAGAAAACAGGAAGGAAAAAAATAGAGAAAGGGTCCAGCCCAGCAGAACCCAGCTCATCTAGCCCAGCAGAAGCCCACCCCCTCTCTCTCAGCGCGAAAACGTTTTTCACTCAAACTCTCACCCGCACACCCGCTGACTCCACGACCCCACCAATGCCACCTCATCATCGTCTTCACGCGCTGACCCCGCCCCCAATTCCTCCTCCGCCATTTCTGCTTGATTTAATCCGCTTAAATTCGTGTTAATGCCACGGTTAATAATCCCCACAATCATGCTTGTTTAAACACCTCCCTCTCCTCTCTCTTTCCCCTCAACCCCCACGCAACCGGAGCCCCCAGGCTGCTCTAATTCCTACTCGAACGACCACTGTCTTCGGCGAGCTCCAACTCTAATTCCGGTGAGCACCGCATCCCCCTCCGCCTATGGTTAAGACTAGCTTGTTTTCCATCGCCGTACGCACCAACTGACACCCTCCACTTGCTCGCGCATGCCCCAGAAGCTCGACTCCGACCTCACCTGCTCGCCATAGTCGTCTACCTCATCTCAGGCGAGCGATAGCCGTCGTCCTCGTGCGTCCCTTGCTCCCTGGTGAGTTTTCTCGAACTCCTCGAACCCGCGCGCACCTCATTGACGCGTTGCCTTGCTCGCTTGCATCCCAGGTACTCGTCTCCGACAAGACCCGTGCGTGCCCGACGTCTTCGCGAACTCCAACGAGCGATACCCGTCGACACCGTGCGCCCCTGGCCTCCCCACGACGTCCTTGAGCTTCACCACGACATAGCGAACACGGTGAGCCATCTCCCTTGTCCCCTTGCTTCCTGCTTCGCCGAAACCGCCATAGCCAGAGCGCTCCGCCGCCAGCCACCATCGCCGCGCCGCCTCTCTTTGGTCGAGTCACTGTGAAGCGTTAGATTTTGATCCAACGGGTAGGATAGAACAACTAGCGAAACTGTAAGTTTCATTCTGTGTCGTGTGATAGAACTTAGATCTAACGACTAGTATTTGTCAATCCACGCGAAACGGTATCATCCAGTTAGATTCGGCCACGTGTTCAGTGATCTGTTTTAAAAACAGAAACTTATCTATTAGATGTTTAAACTTGCAAAATATATAACTTTTAATCTACACGTCCAAATTTTACAAATTTTATATCAGTGGAATCATAAAAAAGCGTACTTTGCAACCATGCCCTTTGTTTAATGAATTGCTTCTGTAAAATTGGTTGTTTTTGCAGAAACTTGTTTAAGCATATTTTGAACATAAAAAATTATTCTAGAAATGTTTTGAGGGTAAAATCTTTTGTAAATGGATTGTTTTGAACCTACTAACCATAAAAACCAACTTGTAGATTTAAAAGTGTATTTTGTGAAGCTAAAGAATAACTCTTTGAATAAAAGCATTTCTAGTTAAATAAAAATATTTTTTATGTTTTAAAAATGCTTTTTGAGTAAAACCTTTTGAAAATGGTTTGAATTAAACTCTCTGACCCTAAAACACCAAGTTTTTGGATTTAAAAATATATTTGGTGAACCCTATAAAATTATTACTTTGCTTAAAGGCATTTCCAACAAAATAAAATATTGCTTTGGTATAAAAATGATTTATAGGTAAAACCTTTTGCAAATGGTTTTAATATTAAAAACTTGACCTTAAAAACACTAACATTTGTTTTTAAAAAAAATATATATTTGTCAAACACTAGAAATTATTACTTTGATTTAAATCAATTCTAGCAAAGCAAAAGGGATTTAAAGTGGCCATTTTCACTAACTTGTTATCAAATGGTTTTGCCACTTTGATAAATGACCAATAGGTGTGTTAAAATGTTTATAACCTATTAGAAACCACTTTTCCAAATAAAACAATCTTTGGCATACTTGCATGCATTACTTTGCTTTTATTATTTTATGTGTTGAATTGTTTGAATGCTAGATTGAATTTGTTCCTTGATTGAATTGTAGTGAAAACAGAAGAGTGTGACCATTGCAAGATCAAGTAGTGAACTTATATTCTCTACTAAAAAGGCAAGTGGTGCTTCGTACTTTTGTCCCATTATTTTCACTATGCATTAGTGATATTTTGAGTAGGACTTGCATGGAATTTTCTAAGTATAAGCTATGCCTTGGGAAATCCTAGTAGATGAGTCCTTAGTAGAATTTTCCCTAAGTTAAGACTCTTGCTACTATTATGCTTAGCCTAGCTACTAGAAAACAAGGGTGGATTATACTCATGCTATGAAATATTTCTAAAGTCTATGACTTGTTTTTTGTTTAATAAAGCAACTATGTGAATGAATCACCTGGGTGGAATGGTATTGCTTGGATGGATTTTTGTTGAGTGGTTACAAAAGGCCAGGGGACTAGTGAACCTTGTGTATCACACTTGTGGAAATCCACCCAGGAACAAAGAGATTTGAGATGTCAAATGTTGAGAAGCTTCAAGTGCAGCCACTTGGCATTATGGGCTCTGCCTGGATCATATAGGTTGCTATAACTTAGCCAAATGGACAGTTGGTGGTAGGGGATGATAGGTTTGGAGCGCGTCCATTGTGGTCTAAGGGAAGGCTTATGAAAGATCTTGTCTCAATGCATGTCGTGTCTTGTGGGGAAAGTGCACCACCTCTCGAGAGAGTAAAATCTAAGTACTTAGCCGTGTCCCCGGTAATGGACAATTTGAGCATCAAGACATGGAAGCTATAAAGAATATCCTCATCCCAATTTCGAAGTTAAAAACTTGTGGTTGAACAAGGGTTTAAGGATCTTCAATCTTTGATTGGTAGATGCCTTGGGTGATTTTGACAAACAAAAACTTAGTGTTTCAACTGATAAGGAAAATCTATTTTGAGCAAAGCAAGCCTAAGCCCCACTTAGCCAAATGCATATAGATGATAGATACCACTACTCTACCATAGTATCACTTGCCAATAGAATTCAAATGTATTGACCCTTGTGGCTGTAAGTTATTATGTTTTAGGTTTGTTTGATGTTAGTGAAGTGTGTTGAATAGGATTACAAGTCTACAACCAACATGATTTCCTGTGGCACCTTGAAGATGAAGGACTCCATGCTATATAGTTATTTCTGCTGCATTGTAATGAGATAGCCAAATGAGCTATGTAAGATGTAATGCATTATTTTATTCCTGGTTATAAAGTTGTATTATGACCTTTGTTTCTTGATATTACATCTTAACTGTGGATGCTAGCTATTGATCCAGTGACTAGCATTGTAAACACAGGTATCTCTACCTTATTAAAGGTTGGGACCTCTACAGTAGGGTCAATCAAAGGTAAAAGGGCAAAGCCCACGTAGATGCTGACCGGGTCAAAGAATGACCCGGCCGTGTTATATCAATGCCGTCCGAATAAGGACCGGGTTATCCCGAGTCAGGTAACTAAGGCCTGACTCAACCAACATACGGGATATGTCGGCATACCATCTACTATGTTCATTTCTGCAGGTTAGGGCTTGGCCAAGTCATGCAAGGCGAGGCCGAATTATGGGGAAGCTTGCTCGAGAAGGAGACGGTGAACCTCGAAGTCAACACAACACGTTGTCTCTCAGGAATCTGTATAGTTCCAAGCGCTATAGACAATGGACAGAGGGACAGAGGGGCAGAATAGCGTCACGAAGGTGACAGTCCCATATCCCGACGCTCACATGTCGTGGACTCTAGGTCATTGCCGTCGACAGAAGGGAGACACAGAAAGGCTCCCACCGAATGACTATTTTGGGACAAGAATATTCCACGAGTATGCTGCCCACGTCAGCCCTAGTTGTAATATGGCCACCCCTTTATAAGGTGAGCAAGGGCCTCCTAGGAGAGGGATCGATTCATTTTTTACTTAGAGCTTCTTCTTCCTCTTGCTTATATAGCTCGAGGAGCAAGTGTAGCTACTGTGGAGCTGAGTAAAGATCTCGTTCGTGTATTCTGTGTGTAGAAACCACTACATCATCCCTCCCAGGATCCCATTAGTGCACATTGGCCCCAACTTAAGCCTACCCGTGTCATCTGATGTGCCACCACCACGACAATTTGGCATGCCAGGTAGGGGGATGAGGCACGCTTTCAAGGCCTTCATCAACCTCAGCGATATATTGGCTCACATCGAGACCCGCGCCGAGCGATCCCTCCGTCGCGTGGCAAGAAAGGACCAGACTGAGCCGGCCCCATGGCACACCCCCTCCGAGCAGGCCCCATGGACAGAGGTCGAGGGAGGATCTACCTATCACCCGTCAAGAGAGCCCCCGTCCTCCTCAAGTGGTGCCACCTCGCTCTCCCGTACTGCGTCCTCGTGTAGACACACTGAGCGCCTCACGCCGGAAGTGGACAAGCGCATGGTGCTTGAGCTCCTAGATCACCCGCCGATCGAGACAGTCAAAGGGGGTGGTGTGACCGGATCGCCGAACTCCTCGACATCGCCACCCTCTCTCCGAAGGGGCGGGGGGCTTGAGATGAGGACCGGGCACCAGGGGATAGGGGCTTGATCCCGGATCAATGCCGTGACGGGGGCCCCATGCCCGACCACGTCACCCCTTCGGCGGCCAACAGCTGCCAGATCGTCTCTCCCGCCGTAGCCATGGCACAACCACGCGGGTGCAAAGAACGCCTTGTCGAATAAATCGATGACGCGGGTTAGCAGAACCACGCGTCCCTCGCCAACGGCAAGGAGGTGCAGGCCAACGGCTACCTCGCTCTCACCAAAGGGCTCCGCTGTGTGGTATGGCCACACAAGTTCCGCCCGGATATGCCTGCGCACTACGATGGAATGACCAACCCGTGTGAGTTCTTGTAGCTCTACACTACGGGTATCGAGGTCACGGGAGGCGACGACCGCGTCATGGCAAACTGGTTTCCCCTATGCCTAAAGGACACGGCCAGCACCTGGCTGATGAATCTTCTCGAGGAGTCCATCGACTCGTTAGCTAACCTCAACTCCCTCTTCATCGCCAACTTCGAGGGGACCTACGAGTGCCCGCTTACATACTACGACCTCTGCCAGGTAGGCCAGTAACCTGGAGAGACCCTCTTCAAGTTCCTATAGAGGTTCAGCCGAGTCCGCAAGAAGATCCCCAAGATCTCGGACTCCAACGTCATCACCACCTTCTCCGAGGGCATCAAGGACGTCAAGATGAGGGAGAAGATCAGAATCCGAGGTGAGAGCCTCACCACGGCTACAAAACTCTTCGTCATGGCTGAAAAGTGTGCCCAGGTGGAGGCAGGGCGGATGTTCGGCCTCCTCGAGGCAGAGACCACCCCCAAAGCCTCGAGCTCATCCAAGAGCAAGGATAAGGACCCCAAGCGCAAGACCGCCATTGTCCTGGCCATAGAGCCAGACCGAAAGAGTCCTCGCAAGGAGTGCGGTGAAGGGTAACGAGATGATAGCTCGTAGTGCCACCTCCACAAGAAGGAAGCAAATGGAGGCCCGGGAGAACGCCGTGGCTAAAAGGGTGGCAACTATGCGGTTGCCGCCTCGCAAGGAGCATACCGCGATCGGCGCCCACGCCTTCAGGAGGGACTCTGGGACGCCACCGCCCACCCTCGCGAGCGATGGGGAAGTTCTTGAGAACTGCATTGACCTGAGGGCTCCTAACTTTTGGTGGACTGCACTCGACACGCGTGCAACATCGTCTGCCTCACCGAGGTCAGCTAAGCTACCAGTTGAGCAGGAGTACAGGGCTGCTAGAAGGTGGACAAACTTCTCCGAATGGCGTGCCTGACTCCATGACTTTTGAAGGCAACCCTCGAAACTCTCTCATCCCTTGTAGCCATATCTCCTGCGAGACCCCGTATGAGCCACGATGACACTGTAATAAGCTTGAATTGCTGGAGGTTTTTGGATCTTGTGCCTCGCACACGTCTTGCTATTTGGTTTTCCCCCGGACAAAATTTCTCCAAAAACTGTGCTACCTGGATTCCTCCACATACACCGCACGAGTGGGGGGGGGGGGTGGGGGGGGCTAGGCAAGGTTCTCATCACTGGGTCACTCCTCATCATCATCAGAGCCTAATGTGTCGAGATCTGAACTTACGGACTAGTTCCGGCCATAAGTCAACTCACCCATAGTTTCTAGTGCTTGAGATCCTCGCGCGGTGCATGTAAAGTCCTCTGATGGCATGTGCCTTTTCCCTACGGCCCTCTCTTGGTAAGGTATACAAGGTGTCTCACAAGGAAAATTCCTCTGAAGACCAAAGTACAAGACCTAAATTGTTAAGCTCTGAACTTACGGACCGGTTCCTGCACCTAGAGTTCTCGCATGCCATGTGCGGATGATTTCACTGGTGCACCTTTTTCCCAACACGACCGGCTCATGAGGCACTGCCCTTCTGCGGCCCAAGCTCTCGAGACCTAAAGTGTCGAGCTCTGAATTCGCTGACTGATTTCCGCAGTGAGTCACCTCACCCATGGTTCTTGACCAAAAAAATATGTACACCGACACGACCGGCTCGTGAGGCACTGCCCCTCCACGGACCAACCTCTCAGGACGTAAAGTGTCGAGCTCTAAACTTACTGGCTGGTTCCAGCTGTAAGTTACCTCACCCACGGCTCCTGAGATTTATGTAAGATCCCTCCTTTATAAAGGAAAAGGATCCCTGTGATTGCAATGCTAGTCCCTGGATCAATGCTAGCATCCACAGTTTAAGATGAAGTACACAGAAACAAAGGTCATTATTACAGTCATTCGAGAGACAAACATAGTCTTTACAACTCCAAGGCCACAGGACTAGTACAAGAGTTTAAATAAGTAAATAGATAAAAGTCTTCATCTTCATGTGCCACAGGCAAACATGTTGAGTGTAGACTCATGACTCCTAATCCTCATCAGAGTAACCTGCAACATCACAAGTTACAGCCACGGTGGGTCAATACATTGGAATAGTATTGGCAAGTGATACCTTAGTATAATTTTGGTGGACTAGATACTATATGCAATTAGGCTAAGTGTAGCTTAGGCTTGCTTTGCTCAAAATAGGTTTTACCTATTAGTTGAAATCACTAAGTTTTTCTTTATCAAAACTTTTCCCAAGGAACCACCAATAGACATTGAGGTCCTTCACCCTTGTTCACCCACAAGTTTTACTTAGAAATTGGGATGAGGAGATTCTTGACAGCTTCCATGTCTTGATGCTCAAGTTGTCCTTTTCCAGGGACATGGCTAAGTACTTAGATTCTTCCATCTGCAGAGGTTGTGCACTTTCCCCACAAGCCTTGATTTTCACCAAGACAGGACCTTTCAGAAGCCTTCCCTTAGACCAAATGGACGCGTTCCAACCTATCATCCCACTACCACCAACTGTCCAAATGGCTAAGTTCTAGCAACCTATGTGATCCTGGCAGAGCCCATATTGCCAAGTGGCTGCACTAGAAGCTTCTTAACATTTGGCCTCTAAAATCTCTTTGTTCCTGGGTGGCTTTCCACAAGTGAGATACACAAGGTAAACCATAGAAATGGGACTTGTGTAACCACTCAACATAAACCATTCCTTCCATTCCACCCATGTGTTTCATTTACTTAGTTGTTTTATTAGGCAAAACACAAGTCCAAAGACTTAGAAATATTTTTATCATAGCATGTATATTTTCACCACCCTTGGTTGCTACTAGCTAGGCTAAGCATGGCATAGAAAGCATCTTAACTTAGAAATTTTCCTAGCAATTCTACAACTACTAGGATTTCCCAACATGGCATATAAGCAAAATATAACATGCAAGACTAGCAAAATATTTCTAATGCTTAGTAGAAAACATAGGGATAAAAATATCATGAAGCACCACTTTCCTTGGTAGTTTGGAGAGTAGCTACACTCCTCACAATCACAATCACTATTGGCACCAAAATCTACACATAAAATCATAGAAACAATCACATACAACATATATACAAACAAAAATATATGATGCATGCAATATGATATGTGATGGTTTTTAAAACTCAACAAAGAAAGTGTACAGTACTGGTTCATAAACAAGTTCAAAACTTGCCAAGCAACATTTATTTAAACCTTAAAACATTTCTTAAACAATTCATATACTCAAAATAGCCCTACACATGTTTCTGTAAATAAAACCATTTTAACAGAAGCAAAACATTAAAAACATTGCATATTTAGAAAGGCTTGCTCTCCTGATTCCATTGATATAAATTTCATCAAATTTGAACGTGGGGATCAAATGTTATAGCTAAAACAAATTAAAACCACTAATAGATTCAAATCCTGTTTTAAATCTATTCTCTAGCCACGCGTCACGCTCTGATTGGCGCGTACCGATTCGCGTCGGATCACGCTTCTGAGCCGCTGGATCTAACTTAATCGCGCGGCTTAGATTGAATCGTACCGCTTCTTCTAGGTTCTATCGTATCTACACGATCTAGATCTAACGGTGCTCAGCACTTGACCATCCAGTGGCGGTGCTGGCGGCGGCGACAGGCGGCGACGCCTCTGTCAGAACTGCTACCGGCATTCTAGGTCGCGCGGGAGAGGGCGAAGGGGCTTACCGAACTCGCCATGCGATGCTGATGCTCAAGGTGGCGATGGCTGGTCAAGGGGCGCGCTGTAGTGGCCGAGGGAGCTCGTCGGAGTTGCTGGCGGCGTCAGATGCTTGCTGTCGAAGACGTTGCCGAGGCTCTGCATCGACCTAGCACAAGCCAGATGGTTTAGGAGATGCGCAAGGGCCCGGCGATCAAGACAATACCAAAGGGGAGGCAAGGGGCGGTCTCATTTTACCTGAATCGCACGTCGGAGTTGAGCGGCGGCTCAGGTGCTCGCGGGTGAGAACAAAGACGTCGCTCTGGGTCATGAGAAAGCAAACAGAGGCCATCGGTAAACGCGCAAGGTCATGCTGGTCACGATGGTTTGAACTAGAGGCTGTGGGTCAGATTACCGAGATTCGCCCGAGTGTGTCTGCTCATGGCGCGCAAGGGATTCTGGGCAGCCTAGGGGTGTATCTGTCTGGCTTTATTGGGGGAAATGACTGCGTGGGGGAGGTGGTCTTATAGCCAGAGCGGGGGCGAGGATCGCGCGCGGTATCAATGGCAATTAAGCCCGCAGTGACTGCGGCGAGGTAACGGCGGAGCGAGCGTCGCGGCCACGCGTGATTGACGACGACGACGTGGTCGCAGGGTCCACTCGTCAGCGAGTTAAACAGAGAGGAGGTGGGGTCCTGGTGTCAGTCACTCGGTGGGTGTGTCTGCGAGTGAGAGAGAGAGAGGGGGAACCCGGGTGGGCTTAGTGGGCTGAATCCGTTGTTGGGCTAGTTAGGTGGCGCTGGCCTTTTTCCATTTCTTTTCTCCTTTTCTTTTTCTGTTTTGATTTTCTGAAATGATTTTCAATTCCAAATCAAATGAGATTGAATTCAAATCTTCTCTAGGTTTTTATTCAGCAAACCTTGCACTCAAATGTGTGTCAAACACTACTGTTTACTGAAAACACTTTGATCAAATGAAAATAAAAATAAAACCAAGCCCTTGTGATATATATACAATAGGCATAATATTGGTTTTATTTACTCATTTTGTTTTGAAACTTTGTTCAAACTTTTGATGGTGCCTAAGTTTGAATTTCAAACCTTACTGAACCAAAACAAGTACCCTTCTCATTGGAAGATAGCACTAAGGCTAGAGCAAACTTACATGAAATAATAAGCATATATGCTTCTGTTTTGAAATGATTTGTTTGAAATGAAACTTATATGATCATGGATGCATGGATGATATGCATGAGTTTAAAACATGATTTTAGGGATGTTACAAATCAAACCCCCTTAAGGTGAATCTCGCCCTCGAGATTCGGATTGGCTAGCAAATAGGTGAGGGTGGTATTTCCGAAGATCATCTTCTCTTTCCCATGTTGCTTCCTCTTCAGAATGATGGTTCCACTGCACTTTGAAACATGATTTTAGGGATGTTACAATTTAAGAACCCTTATGTTAAACCTGCAACCCCCTCTCCAAGGGGCCAACAGAATGGACATTTACCCCTTGGACCTATCTTCGAGAGGCTTACGGGGTGGATCACGAGGTATACCCTCTCTAGGAGATAAAGTGTCGAGATCTGAACTTATGGTCTAGTTTTGGCTGTAAGTTACCTCACCCACGGTTCCTGGCCTTTGAAAATAAAAAACCTTCACACTTGACCGATGGACTCCTCCTCGAGGGACTGGTGGGACGAATGTTTTCCCTATGGCCTTCTCATCAAGAGGCTTACGGGGCGGCTCGTGAGGCACTTTCCCTTTACCGGCCAGGCATTTACAAGATCTAAAGCATCGAGCCCTGAACTTATGGTTCGATCTTGGCAGTAAGTCACCTCACCCACGATTCCTGACACTCAGGAGCTCTCTACGTGAACATATCTCAGGACCGCTGCTACACACGCATTCCCTTCATAGTTGTCTCCTCGAGAGGCTCTATAAGGGACGCAAGAGGCAAAATCCTCTAGTGGCGCGATCACCAGATGTCGTGGTGGTGGCACGGCAGATGCCATGGGTAGACTTAAGTTGGGGCCAATGTGTACTTGTGGGATCCAGGGAGGGAAGATGTAGTGATTTCTACACACAGAACACAAGAACTAGATCTTTACTCAACACAACTGATGCTACACTTGCTCCTTAAGGTGTATGAGCGATAGGAAGAAGAAGCTTACAACTAGTGCTAAGTGGAAAAATGAATAGATCCCTCTCTCAAGAGGCCCTGGCTCACCTTATAAAGGGGTGGCCAGGTTACACTTAGGGCTTACATGGACAGCATATACGTGGAATATGCTTGTCCCAAAATAGTAAATCGGCGGGAGCCTTTCTGCGTCTCCCTTCTATCGGCGTCAATTGCCCAGATCCCATGACATGTGAGCCTTGGGCTCGGGGACTGTCACCTCCGTGACCCTCTTCTGCTTCTCGGTCCCTTTGGCTCTTGTCCATAGCGTTTGGCACTGTACAGATTCCTGAGGGAGAGATAGCATGCAGTGTTGACTTCGGGGTTCACCCTCTCCTTCTTGAGCAAGCTTCCCAATGATTCGGCCTCGCCTTGTATGACTCGACCAAGCCCTAAGCTGCATATACAAAGTGTAATAAATGTATGCTGACATAGCCCATATGTCGGCCCAGTCAGGTCTTAGTTGCCTGACTCGGGTTAAGCCGGGCCTTATTTGACTGACCTCTATATAATTCAGCCGATTCATTCTTTGACCCGGTCTAGATCCTTGAGGGATTTTCCCTTTTACCTTAGCTTGACCCTACTTGGGGTCACCCCCCAACATCTGGTGCAGTCTTGGCGACCTTAGTCGGCAAGACTACAACAGGTTCTAGACATTCGGTCAGCTCCTTTTTTTAAGCGCACCTCAATTTATATCTTGTTGTTTTTCCGACCTATTTTGATTCATTCTGAGGTATGACTCGTTCTTTCGAGTTAGTCTTATTCATCCGGGTCATTCTTTAGCTTCTCTTGTAAGTTTCATCCTACGTGTCTCAATCATTGCACTTTTGCCTCATTTTTTGTACCGCTACAGTGTTCACTAACATGAGAATAGTGATTACCGTGGGCAGTCACACCGGTGTAGCGCCTCTTCGGTCGCCGGAACGGTTATGGCGGCCGGATCACTTCCTGTACCGTGTGACCCGCTGTGTTGCTCCATTCCGCGGCTGCCAGCGCATGATACACGCGTGTACGCAGCAACCGCTGCGCACCCACGATCCCACTACCGCTAGCGGTTTGTGGTTATAAATGGGGGGGAGTGGGGAAAACCCTTTCTCACTTTCCCCACTCCCCTCTCATTCGTCTTCCTCCTCGTGCCGCCACCGCTGAGCCTTGCTCCACGTGACCGTGCCGCTATTTTTTGGCTTTCCTCCGCCGTGCCGTGCGCCCGCCTTGAGCATTTGCTCCAGTCTTTTTTCTCCGCTGCCACCACGCTCTTCGTTGCTGCGTCGGGGTCATGGACATCGAGACCTCTCCCTGGTGCCAGAACTTCCTTTTCCGTCGACTCTTCCGACAAGCCCATGTCGAGCTCGCATACCGTGCCGTCATTGAGGAAGAAGACGTGGTCACCACCCCGGAGCGCGGCTCCTGGCAAGGGTCGACAGTCACTCGGCAGGAGATCGAGTGTCTTATCAAGACATGTCGCATCCCCGCCGAGGTAAAGTGTCGCTTACCCGGCCCGGAGGCAGGTCCCATCGTTCAACCCGACGAATATGTAGTATTCATGTCCCACTTCTCTAGAGGATTCGGTCTCCCGCTCAGCGATTTTGCTAAGGAATTCTTAGAGTTCTTTGGCCTTTAGCCGCATCATCTTCCGGCTAATGCTATTGCGTCCCTCTCTGCTTTCATCTCGGCTTCCAAGGGTTACTTCGGCCTTTGGCCCTCCATAGCTGTTTGGTCTAAATTCTTTCAGATCCGAGCTAATGTTGTGCCAGATAAAAGCCTACGTCCTTCCGAGAAATCGCTGACTCAGTGCAGTGCCGCCTCCATTACTCCTAGGAAAAAGTCCATCTTTCCCCAAGTTAAGGGCCTCGAGTCATGCAAGAAGTGGCATAGGTCCTTCTTCTATGTGAAAAATAGCGATAAGGAGGATAGGATTCGGCTGCCGACTTTCTCAATCGGCATGCCCACAAAGATGAATTGGGACTTTGACGCTAAGAGAAGCAACACTCTTGCCGAGTCATCCGAGCTCCGACTGAAGGAGTTGACCCGAGCCGGACTATGCAGCGATGATCTCATGGCTGCCTTCATCAGTAGTCAGATTTTCCCTCTCTAGAAACGTTTTCACAAACTGTGCTACATGAGTGGCCCTCTGTACCCGAGTAGAGTCTCCACCATCGAACTTGATGATGAGCAGATTCTAAAACATGTCTGGGCCATCTTACAGACGAACATGGCCAAGGGTTGGAAGTGGGGCATGAAGCATTCACTCGCGATAATCCCCCTCCCAAGGTAACTCGGCAGCGATTCTCATTTTACTCGAATAGTATCTTATTTTGATGTCACCAACTTCATCGTTTCCCTTTGTAAATTCCTTTTCAGAAATTTGATGAGCAAGCTGTAGAGGATGGTGACATCCTCATTCTTACTTGGAGTGAAGATCGTGACACCCTGGACGTTGTTGAACCCGATTCGGAAGAATTCATTCCGAAACCTGATTCGGCTCCCGTCCGAACTCGGGGTAAGGCTCCTATTCAAACCATGGACGATGACTTAGATGAAGTGCAAGTTCTTGAGGTAGTTGCATCTGTTCCCATCTCTTACGCATATCCGGCTCCTTTTCCTTCAGCTAACCCGGCCTGTTAGGTGCATGAGGCGGCCCCTTGCTACTGAAGCCCCCATTCCGTCAAAGAAACGTGCTGCTTCGAGAGATCCTTCAGCGGAGGTTCCCAAGAAAAGAGTCAAGAGATCTGCTCAGAAGCCTCCGAAGCACAGGGTTATGCCCGGTGTTTCTGCGCAAGTTGCCTTTTCCAAATCATATTTGTATTTCTTGTTTCTCTCTTTTTTCTTATTCTGTTGTCTTTTATCTTTACTTCGATAGTGCTCCGCTTACTACAAACCCAACTGGTCCAAGTATGACTTCTCAGGCTACTCAGTCACCTTCACCACCACGTCTGGATGGCGTCCGTGTGCCCAGCCCGGCTCATGCTCATCCGAGTCCTGAGCCGACTACAAGTCAACTTCGACAGGGAGAGTTCGAGGCTGGGGTTGGTGATATTACCGATACCGTTATGCCGGATTAACCGAATGATTCGGCAGTTTCCCCTAATGCTGCTCAAGATACCCCCGCTGAACGCACGCCTGCCGAGGTTCCAAATACTTTGGCCCTTATTCAGAATCCAACTCCGTCGCCTTCTGTGACTGCTCCTCCAAGCTTATTTCAACAGAATATTCGTTCAGCTTCTCCTTCTGTAGCTCCAGATTTGGCTCAACCAGCCAAGTCACAACCAGCTGCTGAGCCTTCCGCCAAAGGCAAGAAGGATGGGTCCACCAAGCCCAAGCCTGTCCAACGGAAAGTTGGGCTGAGCTCCTCTCAGCCCAATATCGCTAACATGCTTCACAAAGGTACTCCTGCCACTGCCGACGGTACACAGATTGTGCTTCATAAGAGCCCGACGGCCGAGGTAGCTGCCCAACAAGCGCAAGAGGCCAAAGGAAAAGTGCTAACATGTACGGAGAGCGGCGGAAGCCTTGGGTCCTTGGTGGAATACGCCAACAATTGGAATGCTACTGATCAGATCGAGGGCAATCCAAGTAATAAGCCTTTCAACCTCTCCGATGTCAGCAGCCACTTGCATTTGGCCGCCAAAGTTATTCTTGAGAGCGATAGTATGAATGAGGTAAATACTTCGGTCTACGCTTTATTCTTTCCGTATAATGTACTGTATGCCCACTAGTCCCCGAGCTTTCGACCAAATGATTTATCATTCGGTCAGAAGCTTCTACTGATAAGGTGTACTCATTTGTGCATACAACAAATAATATTACTTTAGACAAGTTTACTTTATTTGGATGTTTGAGGTGTCGGCTTTGAATATCCATCTACCTAGGTCTGAGTCAAGTTTTTACTTAGCTTGGATCTTTATATTTTAGTTTCTAATATCCCGCCACCTAGATCCGAGTCAAGTTTTACTTGATTCAGATCTTTTAGGTTTAGTTTAAAATATCCAGCCACCTAGATCCGAGTCAAGTTCCACTTGGCTTGGATCTTTTAGGTTTAGCTTCGAATATCTAGACAACTAGATCCGAGTCAAGTTCTGCTTGGCTTGGATCTTTTAGGTTTAGCTTTGAATATCCAGCCACTTTCGAGTCAAGTTCTACTTGGCTTGGATCTTTTAGGTTTAGCTTTGAATATCCAACCACCTAGATCCGAGTCAAGTTCTACTTGGCTTGGATCTTTTAGGTGTAGCTTTGAATATCCAGCCACCTAGATCCGAGTCAAGATTTACTTGATTCGGGTCTTTTAGGTTTAGTTTCGAATATCTAGCCACCTAGATCTGAGTCAAGCTCTACTTGGCTTGGATCTTTTAGGTTTAGCTTTGAATATCCAACCACCTAGATCCGAGTCAAGTTCTACTTGGCTTGGATCTTTTAGGTTTAGCTTTGAATATCCAGCCACCTAGATCTGAGTCAAGCTTTAGTCGATTCGGATATTGCTATTTTAGTTTCAAATATCTTTCCCTATATAACACTCTGTGATCTTAGGTTGCTCATAATCAGCGCACTGCCGAGTTCCAGAAACCGCTCTTCGCTCATAGGAAGCTGCAGACCAAGTATGATAAATTGGTGCCTATTTTGAAGAAAACTGGTGAGCTAATTACTGTATATTTTGAAATTCTTGTCCGGATTCTCGCTTTCGAGTTAACTTCTGATTCGTCTCTATTCAGCTAGTGTCGATACTCAGAATACCGCGCTCAAGAGAAAGGTTGCCGAACTTGAAGGTGAGTCGTCCATGTTTTGTCCACTCATTTCTTTCCTCATCTGAACTATTGCGAAGTATCTTATAATATTTTTCACTCGGCTCAGCCAAATTACAATGCCTTGCAGCATCACATCAAGAGTGCGTTTCCATGCCTGATATGATGTTGTATTTTCTAGAACAAGTAGGATCCCACTCGGCATAGATGAAGGAGAAGGATGGCGAAATAGCTCTGCTCCGTGCCGAGGTTGAATCCTTGAAACAGGCATAGAAATCTGAGTTGGAGAAGATTGACCAACAATTTTCCGAGGAGAAGGATCGGCTAACTCTCTAGCTCCAGAAAAATAAGGAGCTCCTCGACGCAGCCGAGTCATCAAACAAGTACCTCACTAATGACATTGATCGGTTTGAAAAGAAAAGAGTTTTTTGGGCTGGCGATCTTCACAAAATGCTGCGATATATCCACCGTAAGTTCTCTATTTTTATCCAGTGGCCAGTGGACGAATTATACTTGACTATTGATTGTATTGACTTATGTTGTGCTTTTTACTATAGAATATTTTTTGGAGTCTATACCTATGAGTAGCAAGGCTGTGGTGGACGCCCGGGCTCGCCGAGATGTCCCCAATGAACCGGATCAAGAGTAGTCTATGGAGGATTTCTTAATCTCCATTGCTGCTACCATTAAGCCCATGAAGACTGTTGGCAAAGACCCGGTGGATGTGGCTATCCAAGTATTCCATGGGCTCTGGCCGAATGAGCTGAATATTACTAAGGTCGAAGTTCTTGCGGAGAAATTAATGGACTGCCAGACTCAGCTGAGTCTCTGGAGGGAAACTGCAGGGTGAGCCAGGGCTGATATGGCGCTCACAGTCACTTTATCATGGTATGAGAATATCTCTCTCGATATCTTGATGAATCTTTGCACCGGCTCCCCTTGGATCAGTGACCCGGACCATATCGCTCGCCGCCAAGATCGAGCCTACCAATTTATTGAGTATGCCAACGTGCATGAATGAAATGATGGGCCGAGTTCCTTCAAGACAAAGCCAAAGAAAATGTTGAGGCAACACAAGACGATGAGTCCGAGGAAGACTCTGGGGATCAAGAGGATACAAAAGAAGAGTCTGGAAGTTCGGATGAACCAGGAGATGACTCGGAGAAAGAGGTTGAGGCCCGGTCTTCCTCCAAGGGGGCCAAGGCTTCTCAAGCTCACGTTGGGGTTTCGCGCAAAACATCTGAGGTTCAAGATGCCGCATCTGCTTCAGTTGAGGACGAGGTAACTTCTGTGGAGGCCCACGTAATCCTGGAGATCCCTGCTCCTGAACTTATTGCTCCAACTGAAGCTAAGGTTCCTCCGGTGGAGGCACCACTTGGCGACCCTGCTCCCCGCAGTACTATTGATACAATACGCCCATGACCAGCGGCAAAGGTGCCAGAACTTAAAAACTTCGTATTCATTAAGTCCCCGGTATGCCGGGTGTATGGTGTATGAAACAATTCGGTCCTTTTGGTACTATGTGGTTTGTATAACTCAGATCTTTTCAGATGTTGTGCGTAATTTCATGTTGTTTATTGTTCTAAGTCAATTATTCGGACCGTGTCTACCATTTGTGGTGTTCCACTTGCGGGTCCGAGATGAATAGACCGAATTAACTATGCTCAAGAATTATAAATGATAGCTTAAGATGAACTCACAAAATAATAAAATACAGTAAATATAGGGCATAGGAAACGGTAAAACATGAGTCGGCTCACGTACAATCCACTTCTTAGTCGTTTTTGTGTGTTTGGTTTTCGCTGGATTTTATCTTGCTTATCATGAAGCCCATTTTCGGACAACAGTAAGTCGAAGAGTCGGCCTTTGTTGCTAACACGTTACTAGTTCGGCTTAAGAATTGGACATATAAGCCACCCGACATATAAAAGATGCCTAACAAGAACTAGTAAGACAAAGCAGTCCCCGATTTACAGCTCGAGGTGCCTAAGTTTCATCGATTAGTTCACTTCCGGCATATAATCTGACATATTATAATACGAGATACAATTGATGACCCACAAGTATAGGGGATCGCCAATTTATTGATTCGACATAAGGGGAGCCAAAGAATACTTGCAAGCCTTAACAACTGAGTTATCAGTTCAGCTGCACCTGGAAATAGTTCTTGCTTACAGAAGTTTGTCAGTAGCAACATCAAAGCAACAGAAACAGTGAAACAGTAGCAATAGTAACAGTAACGGTAACAGTAGGATTCGAGTGCGGTAGGCATAGGGATGGATGACGGGTGTTGCATGGACGAGTCTAAACATGTAACGTCAAGACCTAGGGCATTGCAGATAAATAATAAAAAGCATCCAAGTACTAAACAATCCTAGGCATGTGCTCCAAATATAGTCATATGTGCTCGCAATGAGAACTTGCACAACATCTTCTGTCCAGCCAGCCCGTGGCAGCGGGGCCTCTAGGGAACTACTGGCAATTAAGGTGCTCCTTTTAATAGGGCACCGGAGGAAAGCATTAACACTCCGTGAACACATGTGATCCTCACACCACAACCATCCCCTCCGGTTGTCCCAATTATTGTCACTTTGGGGCCTTTGGATACGGACAATGATATGTGTACACAACTTGCCGATAAGATCATAAACAATACTATCATAATGATTCAATAATAAGTTCAAATCTGAGATCATGGCACTCGGGCCCTAGTGACAAGCATTAAGCACAACAAGTTGCAACAAAGTCAAATAGCACTAATAGAGATACTAGGCACTATGCCCTAACAGATCTTATTCGATTACATGATAGAACTCATCCAATCCCTACCATCCCCAAGCCTACAACGGGGATTACTCACTCATGGATGAGGGAAACATCGGTGGTTGATGGAGATGCGTTGGTGTTGAGGATGGCGATTATCCTCTCCAAATTCCCCGTCCCGGCAGGGTGCCAGAACGGAGTTTCTGGATCCGAATCTTGGTTTCTGGTGGCGGCAGCGGAGCAGAACTCTTTCTAGAAAACTATCTACCCCCCCCTGAGTTTTTAGGTCAGAAGGCAACTTATAGGCGCGGAGGGAGGCCGAGGCTGCTGGTTGGCAGACCCCAGCGTGAGGTCAGTGGGCTCGCTGCTGGGTGGGTCTGGCCCCCCAGGCCTCCTCTCTGTTTCCCCTTCTGGCTCCGTGGATCTTCTGGTGAGAAATAGTTTTTGGCATATTTTCCGGTATTTTTCTTGATAGTTCATTTTTTGCACAAAAACAAGACACCAAGGTAATTCTGCTGAAAACAACGTTAGTCCGTGTTAGTTGTATCCAAATCACACAAGTTTAGAGAAGAACCAATAGCAAAGTGTTCGAGAAAGTAGATACGTTTTGGACGTATCAACTCCCCCAAGCTTAGCTTATTGCTTGTCCTCAAGCAATTCAGTTGAAAACTGAGTGCGATAAAAGAACTTTCACGAACACTTTGCTTCATATGATGTAAATATTATAAGCACAGGAGTAGATGCCTAGACAATTCATAATAAGGAGTATGCAATTAAGTCTACTCAATAGTTATTGCAAGCTATGACGAGAAACCAACTCAATAATAATAAGTAGCATGAAACATAAACATAAGCAACACTGCAATGCTCATAAATTCCAAGGCACCTCTGAAGTTCACATGAAGACTAGAAGTAAAGATATCAGAGATACAAGCATCAAAGTCGTGACATAATTAACCAAGTTTTGGAACAAACACAAAAATGACAACTATGCTCTCAAGAAGGTGCTCATAGAATAAGTGGTGACTCAACAAAATTGTGAAAACGGTTTTTTGAAGGTTTGAAATGCTTTCCAATGCTAAAAGGAAGGTACTCATTAGCTTTGATCTCTCATTGCCCCTATCATAGGCATCTTCATGTGGTTAAGGTGAAAGTGAGGTCCACTCTGAATCATATGCTTGACAGACCATAGACTGGAAATCCCAAGTCCCTTGAGTACGAGGGCCGCCCCGCATGCTACTCAACTTTGGTCACCTGAAAGTTCTTGTCATTGTAAATACATGCATATCATCGAGAACCGCCAACGGGTACCCCTTACATATGGTACAAGATCTTTCCCATAACCAAAATGACAAGGCAAGCAAACAATGAGCATCTCAGCAATCTTTTTATTTACCATATGAATAGCTTTTTATTGAGGAAGCTTCATAGATGCTCATTATAGTGATGCTGCAAGTTTCCACCATGATTAAGCATGGCTTAGGCTAGCGGCTCAGGCGTTTCTCTAACACAATGTATAAACTCCATGAACTAACAACTTCCCCTTTTATTTCACGTTATCGACATCCATAAACAAAATATCAAGGAATCAACTGGATGAGATATCCAAAAAAGTGTTGAAAGCGTTCCCCGTGACAGCATGGTTCTGCTAACTCCCAGTATATAATTATCAAGCATATAACTTTCATGGACTAGTCACAATGGTTCAGGATTATTAAGCGCAAGGAATAAAGTGTGCCATCAAGTTCGCGAGAGCTTTACTAACTAACTTTCTCAAAACAGACAAACATTTTATTTTGGAATAAAACATGGCATATGTAATATGCACTGAAATAGAAAATGATGCTAATAGGTAGGTATGGTGGACACATCTGGAAATATTAGTTTTGGGGAGTTGGAAGCACAGGTAGAGCACATACTCAGTGCAAGTGAAGGCTAGCAATAGAGAGGGAGCGACAAACGAGAGAGCAATAACTGTCATAATCATGCTTGCAACAAAACAGGACTAACTATGGCATGAAAGTGATACAAGAACTCTGAGGAAAAATAAATCATCGAGGCTTACTGACTATGGATAAGTCATATGCATGCGTGAGCATGTGCCAAGTCGATTCACATGAACAGTCAGAGGAGTATACCACAATATCATATCAAAGTATGAATAAAACAATGCAAGCAAACATTCATATGACATGCTACAAACTATTAGCAAGCTAGAGCTAATCATAGACAAGCAAGAACTACTAAGCATCTATAATGACATACACTTTACACAAACATGCTAAGCATGCTCACAATGATGAGTATATGTACAAAAAATGAAAAAAATAGAGTTTTTTACCAGTCTCTTACCACACCTCGAGTTGTGTTAATCTTCATTATTGCCCTTCACTTGTGTAACTTGAATAATTAACAAGAAACCACAATCCACTGAGGACGGCTGAACCCTGCAAAGAACTCACAAAACCAAAGAAGAACAACAAATATTTTCGGTGTTTTCGATTTTTTAGAAACAAGCAAACAAAGAAAAACCAAACAAAAACAAAGAAAACCAAACAAAGCAAAATATTTTTGGATTTTTCTTTTAAGGCAAACCAAAGCAAAGAAACGAACCAAGAGAAACAACGAAAATATTTTTCGTATTTTTGTGTTTTTGAGAAAGAAGCAACAAGAACTAAAAACAAAGCAAAACAATGGATATACAAAGAACCGACCGAGTATGATATATATATGAGTGTGATGTCGGTGTACCTCCCCCCAAGCTTAGGCTTTTGGCCTAAGTGGGGCTCAATCCCATGGTGCCCAAGTAGATGCACCTCCGTAGTATGTCGAGGAAACTCCCTCGTCTGATGCAGGCTCGAGGCCTCCCATATAATGTAGCAGCGGGGTCATGTCACGGGCGCTTCCTCCTGATAGTGCCCGTGGAAGTTGGGAGAGCGCAACTTGTCATCCATCTCCCCTTTCGTGCGTGACCAAGGTCCCTGAGAAATACTGAGTAAAGTGGTTTGGGGTAGAGGGATCTCTCTCTCTTCCCATCAGTAAACAACATTCTATAAACCAAGTTCTCAAGAGTAGAGGTAGAGGTGACAAAGTGGTGCGCCTTCATGGCAGCAAGATCAAGCCTCAGAGGAGCCAAAACTGTATCATGTGGATCAATAGCAATGCCCAAGGCAGCAGCGATACGAGTAGCAATAATTCCCCCATAAATGGGTCCCCTAGCAGCTAAACGACGAGCAATGAGGTAACCAATATTATACTTATCCTCACCGTAGAGCGCAGCATCTAAGAAGGTCAATTGATAGTTGGATATATTACTAGTGTTCTCCCTACAAAGAACACTGGTGGTAAGATAGTAGGTGAAGTACCTGATGGCTGGAAGTTGAATGTTCTTTATCTTCCCTCGTTGAGCTCTGCGGTCATCATCATTGGTTATTCCTCGGTATAGTTCCAACAAATCAGCGGGAAGAGCTGTAATATTCTTTGATGACCCATTTGTACCAAGTCCCAGGGCCTTGTAAAATTTCTTCAAAGACATAGAATGAGCCCTGCCATAAAGTCTAAAAGACACAGAAGGATTGAACAAACTATTGGTGAAGGAGAAACTATCCACAAATGTTTTAGTAAGTGAAGCATATTGTGCACACTCATCTTGCATGAAACTTGTTAGACCAGCCCTCTCAATCAAAGCCATGAAATCATTAAGAATCCTAGCAGCTCGCAAGAAAGTTTGACAAGGAAAGGTGGAGGGGTGAGCATCCCCTTCATCTCCCTCGTCACCAAACCGCGGAGTGATGAGATCCTCATTGTATGAGGGTCTGGAGATGGTAGATGACCTTGGGAGCCTTGCCCTTGTAGGTGCATCACTTTCAAATATGTCACCAAAGGTGTGGTGGTCCATGACTTCCCTTTGCTGAAATTGTAAACAACCATCAAACCAAGTGATTTCTAAGTTGATAAATGATGAGCAACTACTATAGGAACTTGCTAGAGGACTACACATGCATCAAAATAAAGTTTCTAAACATAGAACAAGCATGCAAGCTCAAACAACCTGTCACCTACAGTAGCAAAATACTCAAGATACAATCTACCAACCACAAATCTAATTGGACAAGTGGAGGAGGCACATACCAAGGAACAATCCCTCCAAAAATCAGCACTTGAGATGGGCTGAACAAGGAGATCGAAAATCGCGAGCAAGAACAGCAAGAACTCAAGCTTGAGTAAGTTTTCCGGTGTTTTTCAGGAGAGAGAAAGAAGGTGGCTTTGAGGAGGGCTGGAGGGCCAGGTGGGCGAGCCTAAGCGCCACCTCACAGTGGCTGCGCCTACCAGGGGTGTGGGGCCCTGGGGTGGCCCCCTGGGTCATCTCAGGTGCCACTCTGCCCCTTTTTTCGAGGAAAAATTTATTTTGAATTTTCTGGGATTTTTCGGGAAACTTTATTTTTGGCTAATTTTCAGGGTATGAAAATTGATTTTATCGCAAAAACAGTTTTTTCAGAAGAAGCAAAACCAAACCAAAACCCAACCTACAGGAGCTCTAAGAAATAAGAAAACAACTAGCAAAACTAAAGCTAAAGCAAAGGCTAGGAAGGAGAAGGGAAAAAGAAAGCAAGTATAACCACAGTGGAAACATTATTTTGTTCATTAAAATCCTTTTGTTAAGAAGGTTGATCAAGTCTTGTTACCAAAACAATCCTATATGAAACAAAACTTTCCATTCCACAAGGTTATTGTGTTACCTCATACTTGATAGCAATGGTCCCAATCATAATAGTTTCAAAATTTTCTTGTGGAATGGGACAATATATTTCTCCAACCTTGATGCCTTCAATATTTTCAATAGAATTCAGGCAATAGATCTTAACAACCTTCTTGGGGAAATAGAAAGTGTGCTCTTTGTCATTAATATTGAATGTTACTTTTCCTTGATTGCAATTGATGACAGCACATGCAGTATTAAGAAAAGGTCTCCCAAGAATAATAGACATATTATCATCTTCAGGCATTTCAAGCACAACAAAATCAGTTAAAACCATGCAATTACGAGCTACTTGAACAGGAACATCCTCACATATACCAACAGGGACAGTAGTTGACTTATCAGCCATTTGCAAAGATATATCAATTGGTATCAACTTTTCTAGCTGGAGCCTCTTGTAGAGAAAAAAGGCATAACACTAACTCTAGCTCCAAAATCACTTAAAGCAGTTCTAACATAATTATTCTTAATGGAGCAAGGAATAGTTGGTATACCTGGATCACCAAGTTTCTTTGGAACCTTACCATTGAAGGAGTAATTAGCAAGTAGAGTAGAAATCTCCTCATTAGGAATCTTCCTTTTATTAGAGACAATATCCTTCATATCCTTTGAATAAGGAGGCAATTTAATAGCATCGGTCAAACGAATTTGCAAAAAATAAAGGTTTCATCCACTCACAAAACTTGTTGTAGTGTTCTTCCTCCTTTGACTTGTGTTTCTTACCTGGAAAAGGCATAGGTTTCTGCACCCAAGGTTCTCTCTCTTTACCATGTTTATTAGCAATAAAATCTTCCTTTGTGTACCTAGTGTTCTTAGTGTGCTTCTCAGGTTCTTCCTCACCTTCCTCCTTATCAGGAGACTCATCAATATAACCACTCTCAGTTTCAGCATCAGAGACAGATATACTATTAGGATCTACAGCAGGTTCAAGTGGTTCCTCAACTTTCTTATGTTTCTTTTTCTTCCTCTTACAAGGACTACCACTATCCTCACCTTGTTGGGAATCCTGCTCTATTCTATTAGGGTGTCCTTCAGGATATAAAAGATCTTGAGTAGCTGCACCACTCCTAGTTCTAATTCCATAAGCATGTTTATTTCCTGAAGCATTAACTAGCATATCCTTTTGCACCTTAGCAAGTTGATCAAGTTGGGTTTGAACCATTTGAAAGTGTTTACAAAGCATTTTAATATCATTAGAAGTTCTTTCCACAATATCTTTCAACTCATGGATAGCTCTAGAGTTTTCCAATAAATGATTTGAACTTGTTTGTTAAAATTACCTTGTTTAACAATAAATGTGTCAAGTTCCTCCAAGCATTGATCAGGAGGCTTACCATAAGGAATATCACCTTCATTAAATTGGAGAGAGTGTACCTCAATAGTAGATGAGTGGGGAATTGGCTTACATAATTCTTCTATAGGAGGTAGATTCTTCACATCTTCAGCTCTAATACCTTTCTCCTTTAGACACTTTTTAGCTTCCTTCATCACTTCATCATTTAATGCAATAACTCCCCTCTTCTTTGTTGTTGGTGTTGGAACTGGTTCGGGAACAACTGGTTCAGGAGTAATATGCTCAGGTGTATTCATCTCAGTTGAAGTCTAATCATCATAATCCTTGCTTATCTTGTTCATTAATTCTTCAGCATCTGTAGGAGTCCTTTTCCTGAAAACACAATCAGCAAAGCTATCTAGGTAGTCCTAGAATCATCAGTTAGTACATTATAATAAATATCAAGAAGCTCATTCTGAGGTAATGGACATCCAGGATATGCATGAATCAAGGAACAGAATCTTTTCCATGACTCATGAAATTTCTCTTCTTCTCCCTATTTAAAACCAAAAAGTGTCTGCAAATCGGCATGTCTAGCACTGGGAGGAAAATATTTATGGAAGAAAGAAGCAATCAAGCAATCATGGCTATCAATGGAACCAAGAGGTAATCTATTAAACCAAGCCCTAGCTTCTCCTTTTAGTGAAAAAGGGAAGATCTTAGAAACAAAGTACTTGTGCATTTTAAAATCATCAGAGAACAAAGCACTCATAATAGAAAGTTCATTCATATGAGCGACAACACTCTCATTTTCAGTACCACAAAAAGGTTCTTTCTCAACAATATCTAAATAAGATAAATCAAGAGATAAATCATAATCTTTATCTTTAATATATATGGGAGAGGTGGCAAACGTAGGATCATAGGACTTCTTAGGCATAATAGTACGTCTAGCAAGGAGACTCTTAATAGCACTAGCACCATGTCTGTTTCGACACTCTTCAACAAATTCATCAGTGAGCTCTATGTAACCATCATTAATATCATAACTCTCACTAGACTCAGGTGAGCTAGCAGGTGTAATAGTGTATTCACTAGGAGTTTCGGTATTTCCTAGACTAGCCATAGTAGCATATAGAAAAGGACCTAATGAACCACTCGCATCAAGCACATTAGAAGTAACATCATGAGTATCAAAAGAAATTTTAGATTCAGCAGTAGTAGAAGTGTGTGTAGCATGAGCATGTGGTGGTGGAGTAGAATATTGGTGGACTAGATACTATATGCTTTTTGGCTAAGTGTAGCTTAGGCTTTCTTTGCTCAAAATAGGTTTTGCCTATCAGTTGAAAACACTAAGTTTTTCTTTGTCAAAATCTTTTCCAAGGAACCACCAATAGACATTGGGGTCCTTCACCCTTGTTCAACCACAAGTTTTTACTTAGAAATTGGGATGAGGAGATTCTTGATAGCTTCCATGTCTTGATGCTCAAGTTGTCCAATACCAGGGACATGGCTTAGTACTTAGATTCTTCCATCTGCAGAGGTTGTGCACTTTCCCCACAAGACTTGATTTTCACCAATACATGACCTTTCAGAAGCCTTCCCTTAGACCAAATGGACGCGCTCCAACCTATCATCCCACTACCACCAACTATCCAAATGGCTAAGTTATTGCAACCTATATGATCCAGGCAGAGCCCATATTGCCAAGTGGCTGCACTAGAAGCTTCTTAACATAGGGCATCTCAAATCCCTTTGTTCCTGGGTGGCTTTCCACAAGTGAGATACACAAGGTAAACCATAGAAATGGGCCTTGTGTAACCACTCAACATAAACCATTCCTTCCATTCCACCCAGGTGTTACATTCACTTAGTTGTTTTATTAAACAAAACTCAAGTCCAAAGACTTAGAAATATTTTTCATAGCATGAGTATATAACCACCCTTGGTTGCTACTAGCTAGGCTAAGCATGGCATTGATAAGTCCTATAAATATTTCTAGCAATTCTACAACTACTAGGATTTCCCAAGGATAGCATATAGATAAAAAATATCCATGCAAGACTAGCAAATATTTCTAATGCATACTTGAAAAACATAGGAATAAAATCATGAAGCACCACTTGCCTTGGTAGTTTGGAGAGTAGCTACAATCCTCACAATCACAATCATTATTTGCACCAAAATCTACACATAAAATGATAGCACCAAATCACATACAAAATAAAGACAAGCAAAAATATATGGATGCATGCAATATGATATGTGATGATTTTCTATACTCAACAAGACAAGTGCACAGTACTGATTCATAAACAAGTTCAAAACTTTCCAAACAACCTTTATTTGAACATTAAAACATTTCCCAAATATTTGTTATACATAAAACAGGCCTACACATGTTTCTGTAAAAATAACCATTTTAACAGAAACAAAACATTAAACACATTGCATATATGGAAAGGGCTTTCTCTCCTGATTCCATTGATATAAAATTTGTCAAATTTGTACATGGGAATCAAAAGTTATGAATTAAACAAGTTTAAACATCTAATAGATTTAAATCAGAATTTTAAAACCAAACTCGTGCCACGCGGCGCCTTCTAACTGGCTGGTACCGCTTCACGCTGGATCACGTCTGCGAGCCGTTGGATCTAACTAAAACGCGCGGCTCTGATTAAAACATACCGCTTCGCTTATAATCTATCGTGTCCACTAGATCTAAATCGAACGGCCCTTAGCAAAAGACCAGCAAGTGGCGGCACTAGCGGCGGCGACAGGCGGCGGCGCGCTCAGTCAGTGGCGGAGCCGGCGAACTAGGTCACCCGGGGAGGTGGGAGGATGCTCACCAGAATTGCCTGACGAGGAGAAGCTCGACGTATGCTCGGTTGGCGAAGGGGCGCTCGGAGTTGTCACGGATTGCTCGTCGGAGTAGTCCCTGGCGATGGTGGCTTCTGTTCGTCGACGTTGGCGACGCTCTGGGCCGCGCTAAGACGAGAGAAAGGTGCCGTTAGATGCACAGGACACTGGGGATCTCACGCGTATCAAACAGAGGGAGAGGGGAGGCTGGGACTTACGGGAAAAGGACGCCGGAGTTCGAGCAGAGGGCGGCGGAGCTCAGTCGTTGACGTTGCCGAGGCTACAGACCATGCGCGAGCAAACAGAAAGCATCAGTAGGTGCGCACAGAGATGTAGAACAAGCCAGCATGAACCATAGGCAGAGGGGAGTGTGGTGTTCACCACAATTCGTCGGCGAACTCGTCGCAGAAGCGAGGTTGCGGCGAGGAATTCTCGCAGCCTGGGGGCGCTCTGTGCTTGGTGTTTGGGGGGAAATGGAGAGGGGGCAGAGGGGCTTTAAGTAGCAAGGGCGCATGTGAGATTTACTCAGGCATTGAACAGAATTGACGCCGCGAATTTAAACAGGAAACACCCGACGTAATTTGGGGATGAACTGGTCACTGGGTGGAGACGACGACAGTTGTGTGGGCCTTGGTTGTCAGCGAGAGTAAAGGAGTGGGGATGGGTCCAGGCGGTCAGCGACTCAGTGGGTGCGGGTGCGAGTAAAGAAAAACGATTCGCGGGAGAGGCTGCTGGGCTAGATGGGTCGAGTTGGGCTGGGTTGGGCCAGATTGGCTTGCTGCTTATTTTTTCCTCTTTATTCCTTTTCTTTTTTTGTTTGGTTTTCTAGAATTGGTTTTCAAACTCCATTTCAATTCAGTTTGAATTCAAACCTTCTCTAGCTTTTTGTATAGTGTACTTTGCACTCAAATATGTGTCAAACACTTCTGTTTACAAAAACATACTTGGGTCATTTGGAAAATAAAATAAAACCAAGCCTTTATGAGATATAATAATAGGCATAAACTTGGTTTTATTTCATACTTTGTTTTGAAACTTCGTTCAAGCTTTTGAAATCACTTAAGTTTGAACTCAAAACATTACTGAATGAATATTAGTACCTTTATCACTAGCAAGTAGCACAAAGGCTAGAGTATTCATACATAAAATAATGAGCAATATATGCTCCTGTTTTTGAAATGATTTTGAAATGAAACCCTGAATGATCATGGATGCATGGATGATATGCATGAGTTTTGAAACATGATTTTAGGGATGTTACAAATCTAACCCCCTTAAGGTGAATCTCGCCCTCGAGATTCGGGTTGGCTAGCAAATAGGTGAGGGTGGTCTTTCCGAAGATCATCTTCTCTTTCCCATGTTGCTTCTTCTTCGGAATGATGGTTCCACTGAACTTTGCAGAATCTCATAGACTTAGTCCGAGTAACTCTTTCTGCAGTCTCAAGAATCTTGATTGGTTTCTCCTCATAAGTGAGATCACTTTCCAATTGAACCTCTTCCAAAGGTATAGTGTCCTTCAAAGAAGTCTCTTCCATTTCTGGATGACATTTCTTAAGATGACTCACATGAAACACATTATGAACAGCTGACAAAGACTCTGGCAATTCAATCTCATAAGCTACTTCTCCTTTACGACTCAGAATCTTGAATGGTCCAACATATCTTGGTGCCAATTTTCCTTTGACTCCAAATCTCTTCACTCCATGGAGTGGTGACACTCTAAGTTAAGCTCTATCACCTACTTCATAGGTGACTTCTATACGCTTAGGATCTGCGTAGCTCTTCTGTCGGGACTGAGCTATCTTCAATCTGTCCTTAACTAGCTTGACTTTCTCTCCAAACTCTTTGATCAATTCCGGTCCGAACAAACTTCTTTCTCCCACACCATTCCATAGCAATGGGGTGGTACACTTTCTCCCATAGAGAAACTCAAATGGTGCCATCTCAATACTGGCTTGATAGCTGTTATTATAAGAGAATTCTGCGTAAGGCAGACTTTCATCCAAACTGGCTCCATAGTCTAGGGCACATGCTCTCAACATATCTTCAAGAATCTGATTAGTCCTTTCTGTCTGTCCATCAGTCTGAGGATGAAAAGAAGTGCTGAATTCCAACCTCGTTCCCAATGACTCATGTAATTGCCTCCAAAAATGAGAAGTGAACTGAGTTCCCCTATCAGACACAATACTCTTGGATACTCCATGTAGACATACAATTCTGCTCATATGGATCTTGGCTAACTTAGCACTTGTGTAAGTTGTCTTCACGGGTATAAAATGAGCTACTTTAGTTAGGCGATCCACTACTACCCAAATGGAATCATATCCTGACCTGGTCCTTGGCAATCCGGTGATGAAATCCATACCAATCTTGTCCCATTTCCAATCAGGAATAGGTAGTGGTTGTAACAATCCCGCTGGTTTCTGATGTTCGGCTTTCACTCTACTACATACGTCACACAAAGCAATATGTTCGGGGATGTCCTTCTTGAGATTATTCCACCAAAATCTTTCCTTCGTATCCATGTACATTTTGGTGTTACCCGGATGAATAGAATATGGTGAGTTGTTTGCTTCTTGTAAAATCAGTTTTAGAAGCTCCGAATCTTGCGGAACACAGATACGTTTTCCATGCCATAAAGTACCCTAATCGTCTTCATGGAATCCTTTGGCTTTTCCCTTGCCAATCTTTTCCTTAATCTCTTCAATTTCCTTATCTGCCTTTTGGGCTTCCTTGATCTTGTCCAACAAAGTGGGTTGAACATCCAAAGACATGAGATGTCCCTCAGGCACAATCTCTAATCTGAGATCTCTAAATTGGGCACACAGATCATCTGGCAATTCTCCCTTAGTAAGGCCATTCACAAAAACCTTACGGCTTAGAGCATCCTCTACAACATTTGCTTTACCGGGGTGGTATTGCAAACTCAAGTCATAGTCCTTGATGAGTTCTAGCCATCTTCTTTGTCTCATGTTAATTTCCTTCTGGGTGAAGATATACTTCAAACTCTTGTGATCTGTGAACACTTCACAATGCTTTCCCAAAAGATAATGTCTCCATGTTTTGAGTGCATGGACAACAGAGGCTAACTCTAAATCATGAGTAGGGTAGTTTACTTCATGAGTTTTGAGTTGTCTCGAGGCATAAGCCACAACTTTCCCTTCTTGCATAAGTACTGCACCTAGTCCATGATGACATGCATCACAATATACTTGGAAATCTTTCTCCAAATCTGGTAAACATAAGACTGGTGCTGTCACTAGTCTCTTCTTTAATTCCTGAAAGCTGAGTTCACAACCTTCAGACCAAGCAAATTTCTTGTCTTTCTTTAGCAATTCTGTCATGGGTTTTGCTACCTTGGAGAAATTCTCAATAAATCTTCTGTAGTATCCAGCCAAGCCAAGGAAACTACGAACCTCTTTTACTGACTTAGGAGATTACCATTCAGTTACAGCTGAAACTTTAGCAAGATCAACTGCTACACGATCTCCTGACACAACGTGTCCAAGAAAACCAACTTCATTCAACCAAAATTCACACTTGCTGAATTTGGCATACAGTTTATGCTCTCTAAGCTTCTCAAGTATCAAACGTAGATGTCCTTCATGCTCTTCTTTGCTCTTGGAGTAGAACAAAATTTCATCGATGAAAACGACAACAAACTTATCAAGGAACTCCATGAAAAACCTTGTTCATCATATTCATGAAGTATGCTGGAGCATTGGTTAAACCAAATGGCATCACGGTATACTCATACAATCCATATCTTGTGGTGAAAGCTGTTTTAGGTATGTCTTGTTCCCTTATTTTGAGCTGGAAATAACCTGACCGGAGATCAATCTTTGAGAACAAACAGGCTCCTTCTAACTGATCAAACAAGTCATTGATTTTAGGCAAAGGGTACTTGTTCTTGATAGTCACCTCATTGAGTGAACGGTAATCTATGCATAATCTTTGACTTCTATCTTTCTTTTCCACAAAAAAACTGGTGCTCCCCAAGATGAAGAACTTGGTTGGATAAAACCTTTCTGCAATTGTTCTCTAAGTTGCTTCTTGAGTTCTTTCAAGTCATCAACTGACATCTTGTACGGTCTCTTTGCTATTGGTCCAGATCCTGGTAGCAAATCAATAAGAAATTCCACATCTCTATCTGGTGGCATTCCCGTCAATTCTTTCGGAAACACATCCGGATACTCACTCACAATGGGCACACTGTCCATGCTAACCCCCTTAAGAGAATTTAGCTTACTCCCTTTTGATTCAAAGTTAGACTTGAATCTAATCCGTTTCTTTTCCGGGGTTGTGAGTGCAACAGTATGATTGGCACAATCTAGTACTCCTTCATACTTGGTCATCCAATCCATTCCCAAAATTACATCCAGTCCTTGGGAATCCAGGATTATCAGACTCACTGGAAACTTATGCTTTCCAAATTCTATCACTAGATCCCGGCATCCAAGACTTACTATCATATCTCCACCTGGAGAACTTAATTTTATTGGACACCCAATGTTTTCAGTTGGAAACCCATTTCTATCAAAAAATGCTTTTGATATGAATGAATGTGATGCACTAGTATCAAAAAGAACAAGTGCTGGAATAGAATTGAGTTTGAACTTACCAGCCACAGCATCGGACTCCTCATAGATTTCTTCCACATTGATGTGGTTCACTTGTCCCTTTTGAAAAGGGTTGGGCTTATTGGGTCCTTCAACTTTATTTTCCAGGCATTCATTTGCATAATGCCCCACCTTCTTAAACTTGAAACATTCAACCTGACTAAGATCCTTCTTGACAGGCTGGCTTCCACTGCCACTTCCACTGTGGTGGCTCTTATATCCACCCTTGTGATTCTTGTACTTGTCATTATCATGACTACGGTGATGCTTGTTGTCATGATGACGGTTGTGGTTGTGGTGCTTGTTGAATTTCCCATGCTTGTGGGATCTTGAACTCCCACTATCATCATAATGGGAATGCTTGTGAGACGATCCCGAGTTGTGCTTGTCAGAGTGCTTTCTCTTCCTGCTTTCAACTTGCTTCATCTTGTTCTCCAAAATAGCAGCCTTGTCACAAAGAGACTGATAAGTGGGAACATAGGCCAATGATAGCTGCAGGTTCAGTTCATCATTCAGGCCTTCGAGAAACTTCTCTCTTCTTTTTGCATCAGTGTCAACTTCATCCGGTGCATAACACGCCAAATTGTTGAACTCCTCAATATACTCTGCCACGCTGCGGTGGCGCTGCTTCAGTTTATGAAACTCTTTCTTCTTCAGACTCATCACTCCGGATGAGATGTGAGTAGTACGGAAACCATCTTCGAAGATAGCCCATGTCACATCCTCAATGGGAGTGGTGATCTGGAAGTTATCCCACCAAGTGGCTGCTGGTCCTTCCAACAAGTGAGCTGCAAATCTGACTTTTTCTTCATCAGCCATCAACAGCAGTTACCAAGTCTTTGTTCACAGAGCGTAGCCAATCATTGGCCACCATAGGATCAGTAGTTCCTGAGAACTTTGCTGGCCTCAGTCTCAAGAACCTGGTAAGCATGTCAAAACCCGGTGGGTTGTTCTGATTGTTGTTGTTGTTGTTATTGTTGTTGTTGTTGTTTTTGTTGTTGTTCTGATTCTGGATGAATGTAGTCATCATTTGCATCAGCTGAGTCTGAGCTATCATCATTTGCTGCATCTCAGGAGTGATGTTGTTGTTGTTGGGGTTGGGATTGGCACATCGAGGAGGCATATGTGGTTTGTTCAATAGAGATAAGAATGAGATACCCATAGATGCTTACATGCACAATACATCACATAAACAATCACCAAACCTGCATCATAATAATAAAAGTTCAACAACATAGACAACAAGTTTGCAAAGTAAACACACCAATAGCAAGCCATCCACATGTTGGATGGTCATTGCGACTCAATAATCAAAGACATGATAAATAAAGGTAAATGAGTAGTCATCACTACTCCTCGGCATCAACCTCCTCCTCAACAAATGTAAGACCTGCATTCTCCATAGCGATCTTGTATTCCTCGACATTGGTGGTCAAGGTCTCTACTTTGGCTTTGAGAGCCCTCTTCTGTGAACGAAGCCTCTCAATCACAGTCTGTTGATGCTCGAGCTCGAAGTATTTGGCCTCTAGTTCTGCAGTCATGTCTCGAATCCTCTTGTTCCTATCTTGGACTCGCTTCTCTTGACTCTTGAACTTTCTGTCCTGATTCTCAAACTTGGCCTCCATCTCTTTGACTATCTCATCTTGCTCCGCGAATAGCATGTCCTTCTCACGAAGCTGCACCTGGAGTTCGTCATTGCTAAGCATGACGTTGGTCCTATCAGTGTCTATGTGCCTAAGAAGAACCTCTAAGTCCTAGAGGTATAGACGAATCGGCTCTGCTGTCTCCCTCGAAGTATCCTCAAAGTCAATGGCCTCACCATCCTCATCACGTCCACCGAAGGCGTGGAAGTGAGTACCTCTAACCTGTCGAGAGTGTCTCCCAAACAGACGTCCAATCAAATCCTGCATGACTACCTCAAGGCCTCTCTCCTTGTCATCATGCATGAGCTTGAAGATGATTGCCTCCGTGGTAGGCTCAGTCTGGCGTCCGGGCTGATTAACCTTGAAGCCCCAAAGGTCTTTCCTCTCAAACTTGGTGAGGGGATGCACCATGATGGTAGGAAGAGGGAGATTGAGCAAACTAGTGAGCTCAATAATACGAGGGCCAAAACGAGTTCCCTTGAACTCTTCAGCCGTCCTGATATTAACATTAGGCATCTATTTATAAGATAGAAAAATTTATAATCAACACAATAAATAAATTACAAGACAGAGCATCACAAGCATAACATTGGCAACACACAAGTCATAGCATACATAAAATCCATTACAAGCATCCAAGGTTCAACTTATTTAGACAGCATTTTGGAAAAAATAAAATGATAAGTGTGGTTGTCCAACTAACGAAGTACGCTTACAATCCCATCTCACTTGCCAAGTTGGCTAACAAGGCATCTCTAGAGGCAATCTGTCTATCTAGATCACATGACTCCATTGCTAAGTCAATGATTTCTTTCCTTAAACTTTGGTTGGTAGCCTCTAGCTCTTGGGTATGCTTCTTTTCTTCCCTAAGGTCATTCTGGGTGTTAAGCATTCTGCACTTGATTCTATCACCAAGTTCTTTGATGGCTTTACAAGCTGCATCCCTTGCTGAATCAAAGAATGTGGTGTGCATCACTGAGTTGGTGACCATGTAGAATCCTGAGTCCTTGTGGTTGTCTTCCTTGTTTTTATACAAGTGAAGTTGCACCCACCAATACTCAACTCCTTCATCCATGACAGGAAAACCTTTGTACACAGCTGCACCATGTATTCCCAGGGCAACCATGAGGTCCTTGAGAGCCTTGGGGAATTCTGTCTCACACTCCAAAGTCATAGTCATGAGTGGTCCCTTCTTAACGGCTTCGTTGATGGAGTTCATCTACAAGTAGAGATGAGAAAGAAGATTAGAAAATTTTACGAGAAGAAAAGACAAGTGTGGAAGTTGTTAATTTTTTTTCCTTAGTGGTTTCCATACCTAGGGTCATAATCCTACAGGAAACACAGTGCTCTAATACCATCTGTAAGATCCCTCCTTTGTAAAGGAAAGGATCCCTGTGATTGCAATGCTAGTCCCTGGATCAATGCTAGCATCCACAGTTTAAGATGAAGTACACAGAAACAAAGGTCATTATTACATATCATTCCAGAGACAAACATAGTCTTTTACAAACTCCATGGCCACAGGCCTAATACAAGAGTTCAAATTTATAATAAGATAAATAATTCTTCATCTTCATGTGCCACAGGCAAGCATGTTGAGTGTAGACTCATGACTCCTAATCATCATCAGAATAACCTGCAACATCACAAGTTACAGCCATAGTGGGTCAATACATTGGAATAGTATTGGCAAGTGATACCTTAGTAGAATATTGGTGGACTAGATACTATATGCTTTTTGGCTAAGTGTAGCTTAGGCTTGCTTTGCTCAAAATAGGTTTTTCCTATCAGTTGAAAACACTAAGTTTTTCTTTGTCAAAATCTTTCCCAAGGAACCACCAATAGACATTGGGGTCCTTCACCCTTGTTCAACCACAAGTTTTTACTTAGAAATTGGGATGAGGAGATTCTTGATAGCTTCCATGTCTTGGTGCTCAAGTTGTCCAATACCAGGGACATGGCTAAGTACTTAGATTCTTCCATCTGCAGAGGTTGTGCACTTTCCCCACAAGACTTGATTTTCACCAAGACAGGACCTTTCAGAAGCCTTCCCTTAGACCAAATGGACGCGCTCCAACTTATCATCCCACTACCACCAACTGTCCAAATGGCTAAGTTATTGCAACCTATATGATCCAGGCAGAGCCCATATTGCCAAGTGGCTGCACTAGAAGCTTCTTAACATATGGCATCTCAAATCCCTTTGTTCCTGGGTGGCTTTCCACAAGTGAGATACACAAGGTAAACCATAGAAATGGGCCTTGTGTAACCACTCAACATAAACCATTCCTTCCATTCCACCCAGGTGTTACATTCACTTAGTTGTTTTATTAAACAAAACTCAAGTCCAAAGACTTAGAAATATTTTTCATAGCATGAGTATATGACCACCCTTGGTTGCTACTAGCTAGGCTAAGCATGGCATTGATAAGTCTTAGAAATATTTCTACCAATTCTACAACTACTAGGATTTCCCAAGCATAGCATATAGATCAAAAATATCCATGCAAGACTAGCAAAATATTTCTAATGCATACTTGAAAAACATAGGAATAAAATCATGAAGCACCACTTGCCTTGGTCGTTTGGAGAGTAGCTACAATCCTCACAACCACAATCACTATTTGCACCAAAATCTACACATAAAATGATAGCACCAAATCACATACAAAATAAATACAAGCAAAAATATATGGATGTATGAAATATGATATGTGATGATTTTCTATACTCAACAAGACAAGTGCACATTACTGATTCATAAACAAGTTCAAAACTTGCCAAACAACCTTTATTTGAACATTAAAACATTTCCCAAATATTTGTTATACATAAAATAGGCCTACACATGTTTCTGTAAAAATAACCATTTTAACAGAAACAAAACATTAAACACATTGCATATATGGAAAGGGCTTTCTAATAGATTTAAATCAGAATTTGTCAAATTTGTCATATTTGGACGTGGGAATCATAAAGTTATGAATTAAACAAGTTTAAACATCTAATAGATTTAAATCAGAATTTTAAAACCAAACTCGTGCCACGCGGCGCCTTCTAACTGGCTGGTACCGCTTCGCGCTGGATCGCGTCTGCGAGCCGTTGGATCTAACTAAAATGCGCGGCTCTGATTAAAACATACCGCTTCGCTTATGATCTATCGTGTCCACTAGATCTAAATCGAACGGCCCTTAGCAAAAGACTAGCAAGTGGCGGCACTAGCAGCGGCGACAGGCGGCGGCGCGCTCAGTCAGTGGCGGAGCCGGCGAACTAGGTCGCCCGGGGAGGTGGGAGGATGCTCACCAAAATCTCCGTGACAAGGAGAAGCTTGACGTATGCTCGGTTGGCGAAGGGGCGCTCGGAGTTGTCGCGGATTGCTCGTCGGAGTAGTCCCTGGCGACGGTGGCTTCTGTTCGTCGACGTTGGCGACGCTCTGGGCCACGCTAAGACGAGAGAAAGGTGCCGTTAGATGCGCAGGACACTGGGGATCTCACGCGTATCAAACAGAGGGAGAGGGGAGGCTGGGACTTACGGGAAAAGGTCGCCGGAGTTCGAGCAGAGGGCGGCGGAGCTTAGTCGTTGACGTTGCCGAGGCTACAGACCATGCGCGAGCAAACGGAAAGCATCAGTAGGTGCGCACGGAGATGTAGAACAAGCCGGCATGAACCATAGGAAGAGGGTAGTGCGGTGCTCACCGGAATTCGTCGGCGAACTCGTCGGAGCAGCGAGGTTGCAGCGAGGAATTCTCGCAGCCTGGGGGCGCTCTGTGCTTGGTGTTTGGGGGAAAATGGAGAGGGGGAAGAGGGGGTTTAAGTAGCAAGGGCGCGTGCGAGATTTACTCAGGCATTGAACTGGAAAAGACACCATGAATTTAAACAGGAAACGCCCGGCGTAATTTGGGGATGAACTGGTCGCTGGGTGGAGACGACGACAGTTGTGTGGGCCGTGGTTGTCAGCGAGAGTAAAGGAGTGGGGATGGGTCCAGGCGGTCAGCGACTCAGTGGGTGCGGGTGCGAGTAAAGAAAAACGATTCGCGGGAGAGGCTGCTGGGCTAGCTGGGTCGAGTTGGGCTGGGTTGGGCCAGATTGGCTTGCTGCTTATTTTTTTCCTCTTTATTCCTTTTCTTTTTCTGTTTGGTTTTCTAGAATTGGTTTTCAAACTCCATTTCAATTCAGTTTGAATTCAAACCTACTCTAGCTTTTTGTATAGTGTAGCTTAGGCTTGCTTTGCTCAAAATAGGTTTTGCCTATCAGTTGAAAACACTAAGTTTTTCTTTGTCAAAATCTTTCCCAAGGAACCACCAATAGACATTGGGGTCCTTCACCCTTGTTCAACCACAAGTTTTTACTTAGAAATTGGGATGAGGAGATTCTTGATAGCTTCCATGTCTTGATGCTCAAGTTGTCCAATACCAGGGACATGGCTAAGTACTTAGATTCTTCCATCTGCAGAGGTTGTGCACTTTCCCCACAAGACTTGATTTTCACCAAGACAGGACCTTTAAGAAGCCTTCCCTTAGACCAAATGGACGCGCTCCAACCTATCATCCCACTACCACCAACTGTCCAAATGGCTAAATTATTGCAACCTATATGATCCAGGCAGAGCCCATATTGCCAAGTGGCTGCACTAGAAGCTTCTTAACATATGGCATCTCAAATCCCTTTGTTCCTGGGTGGCTTTCCACAAGTGAGATACACAAGGTAAACCATAGAAATGGGCCTTGTGTAACCACTCAACATAAACCATTCCTTCCATTCCACCCAGGTGTTACATTCACTTAGTTGTTTTATTAAACAAAACTCAAGTCCAAAGACTTAGAAATATTTTTCATAGCATGAGTATATAACCACCCTTGGTTGCTACTAGCTAGGCTAAGCATGGCATTGATAAGTCTTAGAAATATTTCTAGCAATTCTACAACTACTAGGATTTCCCAAGCATAGCATATAGATCAAAAATATCCATGCAAGACTAACAAAATATTTCTAATGCATACTTGAAAAACATAGGAATAAAATCATGAAGCACCACTTGCCTTGGTCGTTTGGAGAGTAGCTACAATCCTCACAACCACAATCACTATTTGCACAAAAATCTACACATAAAATGATAGCACCAAATCACATACAAAATAAATACAAGCAAAAATATATGGATGCATGCAATATGATATGTGATGATTTTCTATACTCAACAAGACAAGTGCACATTACTGATTCATAAACAAGTTCAAAACTTGCCAAACAACCTTTATTTGAATATTAAAACATTTCCCAAATATTTGTTATACATAAAATAGGCCTACACATGTTTCTGTAAAAATAACCATTTTAACAGAAACAAAACATTAAACACATTGCATATATGGAAAGGGCTTTCTAATAGATTTAAATCAGAATTTGTCAAATTTGTCAAATTTGTCATATTTGGACGTGGGAATCAGAAAGTTATGAATTAAACAAGTTTAAACATCAAATAGATTTAAATCAGAATTTTAAAACCAAACTCGTGCCACGCGGCGCCTTCTAACTGGCTGGTACCGCTTCGCGCTGGATCATGTCTGCGAGCCGTTGGATCTAACTAAAACGTGCGGCTCTGATTAAAACATACCGCTTCGCTTATGATCTATCGTGTCCACTAGATCTAAATCGAACGGCCCTTAGCAGAAGACCAGCAAGTGGCGGCACTAGGGGCGGCGACAGGCGGCGGCGCGCTCAGTCAGTGGTGGAGCCGGCGAACTAGGTCGCCCGGGGAGGTGGGGGGATCCTCACCAAAATCACCGTGACAAGGAGAAGCTCGACGTATGCTCGGTTGGCGAAGGGGCGCTCGGAGTTGTCACGGATTGCTCGTCAGAGTAGTCCCACACTGGGGATCTCACGCGTATCAAACAAAGGGAGAGGGGAGGCTGGGACTTACGGGAAAAGGTCGCCGGAGTTCGAGCAGAGGGCGGCGGAGCTTAGTCATTGACGTTGCCGAGGCTACAGACCATGCGCGAGCAAAGTGAAAGCATCAGTAGGTGCGCACGGAGATGTAGAACAAGCCAGCATGAACCATAGGCAGAGGGTAGTGCGGTGCTCACCGGAACTCGTCGACGAACTCGTCGGAGCAGCGAGGTTGCGGCGAGGAATTCTCGCAGCCTGGGGCCGCTCTGTGCTTGGTGTTTGGGGGAAAATGGAGAGGGGGAAGAGGGGGTTTAAGTAGCAAGGGCGCGTGCGAGATTTACTCAGGCATTGAACTGGAATTGACGCCATGAATTTAAACAGGAAACGCCCGGCGTAATTTGGGGATGAACTGGTCGCTGGGTGGAGACGACGACAGTTGTGTGGGCTGTGGTTGTTAGCGAGAGTAAAGGAGTGGGGATGGGTCCAGGCGGTCAGCGACTCAGTGGGTGCGGGTGCGAGTAAAGAAAAATGATTCGCAGTAGAGGCTGCTGGGCTAGCTGGGTCGAGTTGGGCTGGGTTGGGCCAGATTGGCTTGCTGCTTATTTTTTTCCTCTTTATTCCTTTTCTTTTTCTGTTTGGTTTTCTAGAATTGGTTTTCAAACTCCATTTCAATTCAGTTTGAATTCAAACCTTCTCTAGCTTTTTATACAGTGTACTTTACACTCAAATATGTGTCAAACACTTCTGTTTACAAAAACATACTTGGGTCATTTGGAAAATAAAATAAAACCAAGCCTTTATGAGATATAATAATAGGCATAAACTTGGTTTTATTTCATACTTTGTTTTGAAACTTTGTTCAAGCTTTTGAAATCACTTAAGTTTGAACTCAAAACATTACTGAATGAATATTAGTACCTTTCTCACTAGCAAGTAGCACAAAGGCTAGAGTATTCATACATAAAATAATGAGCAATATATGCTCCTTTTTTTAAATGATTTTGAAATGAAACCCTAAATGATCATGGATGCATGGATGATATGCATGAGTTTTGAAACATGATTTTAGGGATGTTACACAAGATAACCCTTGTATCTGTCAGGGGGCAACCTCTATCCATACAAAATAACGAGTTGGCCACTAGTACTTTATATCCATAAACAAATGATTTTGAATATAATTTGAAGGGAAAGTGTTCCAAGGTGTATAGTTTTTGTATATGCAAGTTTATGCATTATATATTGCTCTATGAAAATGATAAATGATCAGGATTTTATTAGCACAACATTATCATGTCCTAAGTGTGATTTCAAATAGTTCAAAGGTGTATAATTTTCGTATATGCATGAGGCATAAAGATTTTAGTTTAGGGATCACTTTTCACGCTCTAAAACTGGTAAACTATCAAGATTTTATTAGGGCAAAATTATCATGTCCAAATTGTAATTTGAAAGTGTTCAAGAGTTGTGTCAATTATAAACACTCTTTTACATTAAGAGTTGTATGCTCTTTTTAATTGAAAGTGTTCAAGAGTTGTGTTAATTATAAACACTATTTTACATTAAGAGTTGTATAATTTTTTTAATTTAAAAGTGTTCAAGAGTTACGTCAATTATAAACAGTCCTTTATATTAAGAGTTGTATATTTTTTTTAAATTTGAAAGTGTTCAAGAGTTGTGTCAATTATAAACACTCTTTTACATTAAGAGTTGTATAATTTTTTTAATTTAAAAGTGTTCAAGAGTTGTGTCAATTATAACACTCTGATACATTCAGAGTTGTATAAATTTTTTTAATCTGAAAGTGTTCAAGATTTTTGTCAATTATAAACACTCTTTTAAATTAAGAGTTGTATAATTTTTTAATTTGAAAGTGTTCCAGGGTTGTGTCAATTATAAACAGTCTTTTACATTAAAAGTTATATAATTTTTTAATTTGTAAGTGTTTAAGAGATGTGTCATTTATAAACACTCTTTTACATTAAGAGTTGTATAATTTTTTAAATTTGATAGTTTTCAAGAGTTGTGTCAATTATAAACACTCTTTTACGTTAAGAGTTGTATAATTTTTAAATCTGAAAGTGTTCAAGAGTTGTGTCATTTTCTTATTTCTTATACATCCATATCCCTATTTTTTAATTATAAATACTGTTTCACTTGATTGTAGCCGAGACATTAACTCGAAAAACCAATTAAATCATCGGAACGTCTCACCGACCGCATTCTCCACAGCAAGCGCCCCCGTCTAATCGGAACATTTTGGTGTAAGATCTAACCTTCTTTGCGCACAATTGCCATTGTCATCCTTCATACAGGTCAACAGGATAGCACCATACTGCGGCCAGGACGAACGGGAGGCCGAAGTGAAGTTCGACAAAGGGCCTCCATCGCTGGAGAAGAAGAAGAAAGGGGAGGCAACAACACGAGCGAGGGCGCAAGGCTGGCTCACATGGATAAGTTGTTGGTCCCATGCTGATTTGGATAAGTGGAGAGAGGTGTCCACTACGGGAACCAAATTAACGCGGCCCCACTTGTCAGCATGTAAAGGCAAGGCTCCACTACGGGACCTAACAAACTGCGGCCCCAGATGTCAGCACGTAGCGGTGAGGGTCCACTACGGGACCTGACTGAATGTGGACCCACTTGTTAGCATGTAGTGGCAAGGCTGACGGACAATGAGTTTCATACCGTGTGAGATTTTCATAGTAGGAAAAGGGCAAAAGTGAGGAAAAGCTAAGCATCTGCGGAAAACAAAGTACAACCAGCGAACCAAGAGCACAAAAATAGAAATCTCTTTTTAATTTGTACGTGTTTAGACTGTAGACATAGGAATATTCCACCACATTGAAATTTCTATGTGTCATTGCATCAGGTCCTCAACACAAGGGGAACACTGATTTTGATAAGCAAAGCCTTTTTGGAAACGACAAGTATCTGAAAGAAGATCATGTAGACATCCTTTTAGACTAGTGTGAACCTGAATTTCCACCAAAAATCAAGTACTACGTCTACAGGTTGCCCTATTCATCTGCCATGCAAAAGAAGTACAAGCTGGTAAGATGATATATTCTTGAACACGTGATCAACAATGCTACCCTATGATATTTAAATACTTCTAGTAATGAAATGCAAATTCTTAAACTATTTGTATTTATGCACACTTTCGGAGCTGAGTTCACAAGAAAATATCTAAAGAATCGCCTTGATGAACCAATTGATGTCCATAATTGGCAAATGAAGAGAAAGAAGCCAAAGATGGTTACAAAGAAGATGGGAGCTGGTAGGTCAAATGCAATCTTTATGACTGGATGGGAGAAGGCTGTGAGAAGCTTCAACTTAAAGCAGGATAACATTGTCCTTTTTAGCTTTGATGAAATAGATAATGGAGAGGTGTATATTCTGGTTCATAAACTTCCACCTGGCGGCCCATTACTACTCGAGTACTACTTATGCTTCTTCAATGTATGGACTCCACATTGTATATAATTTTTAATATAATGGTCTTCTTTTGACTGGCTACTATAACTTCTTGAGTTAATCTGTCTATCTGGCCGCTAAATCATGATTATGTCTCATGTCACCAATGATCGAGTTAGAATTAGCATGCTACTATTTGTAAACTTGCTTAGATTCACAAAATAGGCGAATGGCACATGAGGATATTACTCACCATGTCCAACAACCAATCACTTGATATTACTTGTTCTTGATAATTGTTTAGTTCAGACGCCATTGTTCGTAAACAATGAGCGCCCAAGGATGGAGCTCAAGGATCTTCCTCTCTTTTCTAAACAAAGTTTTGAAACCGCATGGCGTGAGTAATATCGCCAATGGGTGGGATTTTGGGAACTTGGTGCGTAATATCCAAGTGTCTCTTGGTGAGTAATATCCAAGTGATTGGTTGTTTGGACACTTGGTGAGTAATATCCTCGCAGCCATTCAATTCTATTTTATCTAAGCAAATGTTTACAAAGTAGGGTAAAACTCTCTCTCTCTTTTCTCCATACTTAGAGAAAATTAGCTTTATGCAAATGAACTCCAAAGCCTAAACTAGCCTTGCATGTATAGTTAGTCTTTCCTTCCTTGGTGTAATTTGCCAATACATTCAAAGTATTGACCCAACTTGTTGGCTGCACGTTTCATGTGCAGAATTTCGGAGATCGTTGAAAGGTGCGCTAGGATCGCGGGTCTTCACTCAACCTGCCTGTGGCATTGATGGGACTCCAAGTTGTATTTATATCGCTTCTGTTGTAATAATGTAAACTCTGGATTATTCGATTCATGTAATAAAGACTTGTGTTTTACATGATATTTCATCGACTGTGAGTGCTAGCTATTGACCCAGGGACTAGCATGTTAATCACAGGGACTTAGGATCTTACTTGATCCGAGGTCACTACAGATGGTATCAGAGCATAAGTTGACTGTAGATCGTGACCCTAGACATGGAAAAACCTTAGGACAAATATTTTCTAGGTTATTTCAGAAAACTCTCATACTTCTCATCATCTACCTTGGGGTTTTAAAATTTCTTAAGTCTCTTCTTTTCAACATTAGAAAATGACCACTACACACTTCAAGAAGAAACTTTTCTCAAGATTACCTTTTCAAAGAAGATCATCTCAATGTGTCGATTAAGTCGGGACTTGAAGACCTCCATGAAAGATGTTCCAAGACTGAAGATATGAGATAAAAGACTTCAAAGGCCTTAAGTCAATGCTATTAACTAAAGAACTCGAAAGATTGAAGATTATGAAGAACATGAAGACTAGCAAGAGCACGAAGACTTTTGGAGACTCGAAGCCTCGAAGATTCCAAGTGACCTATTAGGAACCAAACCCGAATAAGATTTCGCTAAATATAGATGCGACAAATTGTTTGCTATCTTGTATGGTTTATTACCATAGCTAATGAAAACCTATTTTCTAATAAAATTTCGTGTATGGGTTATTCTTCTTCTTTCCATACTCCATTTGTTCCTACTATAAACCTTGGTCAACTCGACGGATGGACCATATCAATAAGGAGGACAAGGAATTCAACTCCACCAAGCATAAGAGCCACGCCGATACAAAGAAGTAAATGCTCCAGGTTGAAGAAAGAATGAAGGATACCAACATTGAAGTCAACAGAATGGTTCATTATGCCACCCAATTCCTAAAAGACGAGGCTGCAAACTAGTGGGAGATGCAACACGCCATTAATGATCATCAAGGGATGATATCCTGAGGAGAATTTAATTAGGTTCTACCACAATCTCGTCTCGTCACTTGTATACCAAAAACCCAAGAATTTGAAGTCCCGAAAACATTTAGCTTGCACGATCTGTGGAGAAACGGGACATATCACCAAGGAGCATCATGATCAACGCCCCTACTGTGAAGGAAGTCACCCATCAGAAGAATGTCCCACCTCTCAAAGTTACATGCTTCCTGTGCGAAGGGACCAATCACAACCCTGCTCAATGCACCTCTACCCGGTGGTACATCAACTGAATCAGCAAGTCAGAGACGGAATGCGCCAAGACCTCATGAAGCTCTGCGAGGACACGACAAAGACAAGGGATGGATTCAAGACTCTAGACACTGCACCCAAAGTCATCACTTCGCAATACTCGACATATGAAAGGAATGCCCGTTTTCCCCAAACTGGCTCAAGGAAATGACAAGGCTTCCAAATGTTGAGGTAGAGCATGAAGAACCACAAGACGGTATGTCCTTGCCAAAAAGGAGGAAGGATCTATGCAAAGTCCTATGCTTCAAGTGTCACAATCCTGGACATTATGCTGATAATTGTCCAAAACATGTGAATGTAGCTGGAAAGGATAAAAATGACGATGGTAATAGTAACAGAGGCAGTAGCGTGAAGAAGCCCAAGAAATATTCTAGCTAGGTGACATGCTATAAGTATGGTGAAACAGTGCATTACGCGTTAGATTGTCCTCGGAAAAAGGAAGAATGGTTGTGGCAAAGAAAATGCCAAAGGAAAGAAGCCCAATCCGTCCGTCAAGCTACGACGAATTATGTTAGTGTGAATGGATCTTATAAATCAACAATCCACACCGGACCCATCAGAGGAACCTAACAAATACAATCTTTTAAGGGTGGTAGTACCCTAGTGTGAACCAAACCTATTTCTTGCTAGCTTTCTCGAATCTCGAGGACGAGATTCCTTTTAAGGGTGGTAGTCTGTAACATCCCAAAATTCTTCCTATTTTGGAATGTTATAAATTAAATCAATAGCTTGATTGATTGTTTGACTTTGTTGAAAATTCTCAAAGAGAAGAAACATTTTGAATAGAAGATCCTCTCAACCTTGAATTCAAAATCTTATATTCTTTTGTTATGACCTAAGTAGCCATATAGGAAAAAGGGCATGGATTGATTATGGATTGGAGAATTGGTGTGCAAGATTTCAAAATAAAAATCATGAAGCATTCATAAGCATTTCATTACATCCATGCAAAGTTCTCACAAACTGAATCCAAGTCCTGGTATCCAAATCCTATAGTTCATTCACCCAAATGTTCCTAAAGGTAATTGAATTGAATTTATAAAACCCACTGTTGCTAATGCATAAATTATTTATAATTATAGCCTAAAGAGATCCAATTAATATTGCAAAATTTTAGAAACAAAATTGAGCTCATTTGGAGCTATTATGAAAAAGTTATGGAATAAATACAAACAAATAAAGATATAAATAAAATGGAATACACAAAGATTTATAAACCCACTACTTGAAAACTAGTAAAAAGATTACAAATATGATCCTACAATGATCTATTCAATTTTAGAAAAATTTAGAAACAAGAATCATGTCATTTGGAGTTCGTATGCAAAAGATATGAGGAAAACAAGTAAATAGAAAAAGAAAAAGAAAAAAGGAAAAAAACCCAATGGGCCGGCCGAGCCAGCCGGCGGCCCAGCAAGGCCGAACCGGACCAGCCAGCGGCCAGACCCGCCTTGATCGATGGCTTACATGCTTTAAAAACCGTGTAAAACTTGTTTTCTCAAACCTATCTCTATTCAAACTCCTATAACTTTTTATCTACAACTCCGAATCGACTTCCGTTTGTTTCTACTTGTTCCCTACTCCAAGGCCTATCTCTACACCATACTAAATCTCCATATAAACTCGTGGAGCCACGGCTGTACGGGTTTCTATTCTCGAAATCCCGAATCTACACATGCCCGAATCTTATTTCTCTTTTTGACCCATCTAGACTTCGTTGTTTGCCTTCGGACAAAAAACAAAAGTTGTAGAACTCGTCGAAATCTTTCAATCCCAACAAACCTAACCTCTTTTCATCCATCACAGCCGGAGAATTTCGCATCGCAATATTTCAGATCTTACGGTGTAAATCCAAGATGTACTCGCGCTCGTTTCTTCAAATCCAAATTCCTTTGGTGAGAAGGTAGGAATAATGATTCCCCACAACTTTCATGTTTTATGTTTTTCAATTTGACCTACGGATTTGTCTCTCTAACATAGATCTGTTTCTTGTCTATTCTGAGCCAAAATCGGGTCAATCTCTTCTTCTAGCCACCGGATCCTGTCCAGACGGTCGAGATCCAATCAAACCGGTGCGTGCCATGTCGTCATCCCGGTCAGCTTCCCCATCAACGCCACGTCAACGTCAGGTCAACATCTAGTCCCAGTCAGCATGCAAAGTCAACCCGTCCAGTCAGCGGAATATTCCCTGGAATATTCCGTTCGAATTTAAAATTGCATATTATAGGTCTAACTTGTAAAATTCATTAGAAATTCATACCACGTCCAAAAATTGCGTATAATATATCAAATTGAAGATAATTTTACGTAGAATCATCTTATCAGAATAGATCCAACTTTTACTGTACGTGGTTACTGCAGTAATTTAATTAGTTTTAATGGTCTTTTAGGTTAATAAATTCATAGAAAATTATCTGTAACTCTGAAAAATATGAACAATATATCAAATTGACTGTAATGTACATTAATAATATCTGGTTGGATCTAGCCTTTGCCGACTATTTTACCCGTAGAAATTTAATTAGTTTTAATGGCTTTATAAATCATTAAATTCATAGTAAATTAATTGCTTGTCACAAAAATATAAATGATATACCGATGGAAAGCTGGTTCCATGTAGATCATCAATATGCAATTAGTTCAGCCTTTGACTGTAAGGTTTTGCCGTGAAGATTTAAATGGTTTAATGGCTTATTTAGAGTAATAAATTCATAAGAAAATAAATACTATTCAGAAAATTACAAATAATATGTCCCTGGAATCACAATTCCGTGGAGATTACAGATATAATTTTAGTTTGATTTTTAGGCAACAGAAACTGTATGAATCATTTAAAACCCATTAAACACTATTTAAATCATACAAAAAGATCTATAACTCCGATTAGGGTGAATCCAACGCCTACTGGTTCGTATTAACGTCCTCTATCCAGTAAACCCAAGAAACAAATTTAATTCGACAGTTAGAACAGGCATTACAACAGAGCTATCAAAACCCTTATATTGGCAAGTAATTATTAATAACAAGTACCCTGTTTCTTTAATTGATCTCATACATGCATCATATGATTTATTAATGCTCAGAGAACTAAATGTAAGCATTGTAACATACTAAACCATCATGCATGTTTTTGATCATCCTTGTTGTGTTTGCTATGTTTGCAATTGTTTTGATTGGAACTACCTTGTCCTCGTATTAGATTGTTCGGAGAGTGCGATTGCTGCGGAGAAATACAATCATCACCCATATTATCATCATAAGGCAAGTTACACCACTTGTTCATAACTTTTGTCCCAGTTTTGATTCTATGCATGTGATCTTCAAAATTCTGTAGTATGCATGTGTAGGATGTTCTAGTAGAATTTTTCCTTAGTATTATTTTGCAAGTGCGATGATTTTGTAGTGTGCCATGAGTAGCTCTATACTTAGGATTTACCTCCTAATAGGTTCCCCTGTTTTTGCTAAGTATTGCTTGCTATGCTATATATACAAAGTACCGTTGGGGGGTTCGAAAGACAAAGAATTTTTCTAAGTATAAAGGCTCTCTAGAGCAAACTTTTCTTCTCAAATCCACTTAAAAATAAAACTAAGTTTTTCTTTTGGGCGGAATGGTTGTCGGGTCAACGAGTGAGATTTTTGTGGAGGACGGCCTCCCAGGAATCAAAGAAGTCTACCATGTTTCAGAATTCAGAAGCTTCCAGTGCAACCACAATACATTATGGGCTCTGTCTTGGCCTAGTACTTAGTGGGAAACCTCACCTGGGTACCAACATTTGGAGGTTCTTGGCACGGTTGGATCCGGAAGGTAGAGGGGCTACTAAGGGAAAGCCTCGCCATGGTCTTGTCTGTAAAAGGACTTGATCGTGGATTGTGGGTAAAGTGCACAAACTCTCGAGAGTATTGCAATCTGATCGATCAGCCGTGTTCACGGTAACAGAACAACAATGAGCGTCTGAAGGATGGAGCCTCTGAAGGATCTTCCTCTCTCTTTTCTAAACAAAGTTTTGAAACCTCATGGCGTGAGTAATATCGCCAATGGGTGGGATTTGGGGAACTTGGTGTGTAATATCCAAGTGTAACTTGGTGCGTAATATCCAAGTGTCTCTTGGTGAGTAATATCCAAGTGATTGGTTGTTTGGACACTTGGTGAGTAATATCCTCGTGTGCCATTCGACCCTATTTTATCTAAGCAAATGTTTACAAAGTAGGGTAAAACTCTCTCTCTCTTTTCTCCATACTTAGAGAAAATTAGCTTTATGCAAATGAACTCCAAAGCCTAAACTAGCCTTGCATGTAGAGTTAGTCTTTCCTTCCTTGGTGTAATTTGCCAATACATTCAAAGTATTGACCCAACTTGTTGGCTGCACGTTTCATGTGCAGAATTTCGGAGATCGTTGAAAGGTGCGCTAGGATCGCGGGTCTTCACTCAACCTGCCTGTGGCATTGATTCGACTCCAAGTTGTATTTATATCGCTTCTGTTGTAATAATGTAAACTCTGGATTATTTGATTCATGTAATAAAGACTTGTGTTTAACATGATATTTCATCGACTGTGAGTGCTAGCTATTGATCCAGGGACTAGCATGTTAATCACAGGGACTTAGGATCTTACTTGATCCAAGGTCACTACATATACACACTAGAGACGGTCACTTTAAAAAGAAGCTTCAAGGTACACTAGTTCTAGAGCCGGTCTTTGTTAGAATCCGACTGAGGTAGCCTTACTATTCGAGATGCTACATAGTATAGGATGTCTCGGGTTGAAGAGTTCTTGCAAGCGGTCAGAAATATTTCCCGTCTCTAGCTCGTAGATGTTAGAGGAGTTTGAATTTTGGCACTGTCTGAGGTCGCGTATCTTAGAGCCGCAAAGAAAAACCAGCTCAGGTCGTGTGCTCTTAGAAGCTATGTTGTTGAGCCAGAACGAGAAACCACCTGAGGCCTATGGGAAATTGACGTCTCTAAGTAGCGAGTTTGTACTAGTGTTTGTGTTTGGTCTCTCTCTTTAGATGGTATGTGAAAGTCGACCACATACTATTTGCCCCAGGGACTAAAGTGAGGGAGAAACCCTTTGGACATTCTTTGGGATCGTACCTGGAATGTCCACATGACAGATTGGCGCCAGATCGTAAACTACGCGGTCAAAGGGAGAATAAAGAGGGGCTCCATGCTAATTACGATTTCCATGGGGAAAACCTTAATTGTGGTGGTCTGTAAGGGTGATTGCTCTCAGGCATCGCAGTGGTTATTTAGAGGTGACCTCACTCTTGGCTCAACAAAGTGTCTTCCTACGAGCCTTGTAGTGAACATCTTATTATGGAGCTCTCTCCACACATTTCATGACACAATAAGTATGTTATCTTAAATTATTAATAATGACAACACCATGCTAGATGAGTGTCCTACATCCCCGAGAACGTTATACCCCTATTGCAATTTACCACACATTAATAAAATATTTTTACTTGCTTTATTTTAATTGTTTTATTTACTTTTCTACACACAACCAAAAACTTTTCAAACACTCTTTACTTGAGATCAAAGGCAACTTACAAGTATCCTTTGGTAGATAGTGACGAGGCCCATAAAGTCCTTTACCAATACCTCTCTATGGGTTTGATATCTTTACTTTGAAACTAGCTACAATTGATCTTTGCACTTGCAGTCATCAAGCTATTTTCTTGCGCCGTTGCCATGGAGCTAAGCGCTTTAGGTATTTTTCTTAGTTGCTTATTTTACTAATTGTTTTACTAAAGATGCTTACTAGTTTCAGGTAATACATCAGGCGAGTACCAAGACATAATTTATCTAGAGGCTGTAAGGAACTCAGGTCCGCCCATGGTCTCTCATTTAAAATCAAATAACCCAAAAGGGTGTGATATTAACCCCATTCTTTTATATCTTTTACATTCAAAAAGATTTTTAGGAGATGGTACGGAGGATCTCTACGAACAAGTAGGGTTCTTTGAAGATATTTGTGGGACTTTCCACCTTAATATACAAACCGATGATGAGGTTAAATTTGTTCTTTTTGTTCCAACTCTTATTGATGAGGCATGTTCTTGGTACATTCAAAGTTCTGCAAAGATAACTAATTCCTAGGATTGCCTCCTGTTTTAGCTGATTTCTTTCCCAGGACAAAAACTCTTGGAGCAAGGCGCATGATCACAAATTTTAAAGGAAAGCCTGAAGAAATCTAGCATGAAGGATACACAAGGTTTCGCAGGCTGCTTGACCTCTGCCCACATCATAATTTTCCCCCTTGGTTGGTGATACACACCTTCTACGCAAGTTTTAGTGATGATAATAGAAATGAGCTTGACTCCCTTACTAATGGGTATTTCACCAAATTTAGTGTCGACGGAGCCTGAAATTTGTTAGACACGGCGAATAGGATAGAGAAAGCTTACCATGAGTGTGAGTTTAATAAAGAAAATCCAATAGAGTATGATTGCTTAAGAATATTTCTAGCCTCCGGTATGGTAGAGAAATTGCTTAGGAACTTTAATCTTGACCACCGTATAATTGTTCTGATTATTAAATCATATGCCAAATATTTGTAGATCCCAGAGGATTGTAGATCCCAAGGAGGAGCAAGGCCGGCTTGACGCCTAGGCGGCAAGGTAGGAGGTGGCTAGGGTTTCATGGGTGGAGGTGTTGTGTACTTGGAGGCAGCCTGCCCCTCCTTATATAGGTGGAGGCGGCGAGGGGAGTCCCTCCCCAACTCGGTTTCCCAAGTGGGCCGGCGGTGGAGGGGAGGAACTCCTCCCCAAGTAGGTTTCCTACTTCCCCTCCACCTCATAAAATAGCCGTTTGACTTTTCAAATTGGCGTTTGACTTTTCAAACTAGGATTTGATTAAACCCTTTATTTTGTTCAGAGATGACACCTAGTACATGATGCAATCATTCCAACTTGATATGACACATTCATGTACCCTTCCCCTCCGGAGTGCCGGACATTCCGGAACCTTCTAAAACATTCCCGATGAAAACACCGGAACCATTCTCCAACCCCGAAACAGGACTTTCCTTATATGAATCTTATTCTCCGGACCATTCCGGATCTCCTCGTGATATCCTGGATCCCATCCGAGACTCCGAACAACATTCGGTCTCTTACTCATCATTCCATAACTACTCAAACAACGTCGAATCCTTAAGTGTGTCTCCCTACGGTTCGTGAATTATGTGGACATGATCGAGACACTTCTCCGAACAATAACCAATAGAGGAATCTGGAAATTCATATGGATCCCACATATTTCTACGATTACTTTGCGATCGAATGAACCACTTATATACGATACTAATTTCCCTTTGTCTCACGATAGTTTACTTATCCGAGGTTATGATCGTCGGTATCTCTGCATACCTAGTTCAACCTCGTTACTAATAAGTACTCTTTTCTCGTTCCCGTGATATGTGATCCCTTGTGAGCCAGTCACATGCTTGCAAGCTAATTGGATGACATTCCACCGAGAGGGCCTAGAGTATATCTATCCGTCATATGGACGGACAAATCCCACTCTTGATCCATGTGTCTCAACCAATACTTTCCGAACACTTAATGCCACCTTTATAGCCACCCAGTTATGGTGTGGTGTTTGATGTCATCAAAGCATCCTTCCGGTGAAGGTGATATGCATGATCTCATGGTCGAAGGAATCAGGTTACTATGTATCACAAAGCATATAGCAATTGAACTATTAAAATGACTTGATCTTTATGCTACGCTTATCTATAGGAGTATGTCCACCATATCATTCTCCTAACGATATGATCTTGTTGTTAATAACATCTCAATGTTCATGATAGGGAAACCACAATCATTTATTAACCAACAAGCTAGTATTATAAAGAGGCTTTACTAGGGACTCTATTTTAGTTTACAAATCACACAAGTATCAATGTTTCCTTGTTAATACTATTATAGCATGAATGTAAACATTTATCATAAACACAAAGATATAATAATAACTACATTTATTATTGCCTCTAGGGCATATCTCCAATAGTCTCCCACTTGCACTAGAGTCATCTAATCTAGATTACATGGTAATATACCGAACACCCATGGCAGTTTGGTGTTGGTCATGTTTTGCCCTCGGGAGAGGTTTAGTCAACGGATCCGCCACATTCAGATCTGTGTGTACTTTGCAAATCTTTATGTCCCCATCTTGGACATGTTCTCGAATAGCGTGAAAACGTAGCTTGATGTGCTTCAGCTTCTTGTGTGACCTTGGTTCTTGTGCATTGTCTATGGCGCCCATGTTATCACAGTAGATAGACATTGGGTCCAGCGCACTTGGAACCACACCCAGCTCTGTAATGAACTCTTTCATCCATATAGCTTCTTGTGAAGCCTCCGAAGCTGCCATGTATTCTGATTCAGTTGAAGATCTCGCCACAACGCTTTGCTTTGCACTCCTCCAGCTAACTGCTGCACCATTCAAAGTAAATCATTATCCGGTTGTGATTTAGAATCATCCGGATCGGTGTTCCAACTAGCATCGGTGTAACCATTAACAACGAGCTGTTCATCACCTCCATAAGAAAGAACCATATCCTTAGTTCTTCTCAAGTACTTAAGGATGTTTTTGACCGCTGTCCAATGATCCACTCCTGGATCACTTTGATATCTGCTAGTTAAACTAACAACTTATGGAATGTCGGGTCTAGTACATAGCATGGCATACATTAGAGATCCTATGGCTGAGGCATAGGGAGTCTTACTCATCCTTTCTCTATCTTCTGCCGATGTCGGACTTTGAGTTTTACTCAAGGTCGTATTGGGCAACATGGGAAAGAACCCTTTCTTGCTATCTTCCATTCCAAACCTCTTTAGAACTTTGTCCAAATATGTACTTTGTGACAATGATATTAGGCGTATCGATCTATCTCTATAAATATTTATGCCTAATATGTAAGCTGCTTCGCCAAGATCTTTCATTGAAAAACTATTATTCAAATATTCCTTGACACTATTAAGAAGGTCTACATCATTCCCAATCAACAATATGTCATCTACATATAGTATTAAAAATGCTACAGAGCTCCCACTCACTTTCTTGTAAATACAAGCTTCTCCATAAGTTTGTATAAAACCAAAACTTTTGATCACCTTATCAAAACGTTGATTCCAACTTCGGGATGCTTGCTTCAATCCATAGATGGACCATTGAAGTTTGCATACCTTGTTAGCATCTTTAGGATCGACAAAACCTTTGGGTTGCATCATATACAACTCTTCATCAATGTCTCCATTGAGGAATGTTGTTTTGACATCCATCTGCCAATCGCATAATCATAATATGCAGCGATTGCTAACATAATCCTCACAGACTTTAGCTTCGCTACTTGTGAGATAGTCTCATCGTAGTCAACTCCTTGAATTTGTCGAAACCCTTTTGCGACAAGTCGAGCTTTATAGACAGTAACATTACCATCAGCATCTGTTTTCTTCTTGAAAATCCATTTGTTCTCGACAGACTTCCTGCCATCCGGTAAGTCCATACTTGGTTTTCGTACATGGATCCAATCTCGGATTTCATGGCTTCTTGCCATTTATTGGAATCTGGGCTCATCATCGCTTCCTCATATGTCGCAGGGTCATCGGTGTTGTCCACCAACATGACACTCATAACAGGATCATACCAATCAGGAGTGGTACGAGTTCTCGTTGACCTGCGAGGCTCTATAGCAACTACAACCGAAGTTTCATGATCATCATCATTAGCTTCCTCTCTTATTGGTGCAGGCACCACAGGTACTTCTTCCGGTGCTGCACTACTCGCAAGTTCGAGAGAAGGTCCGACAACCTCGTCGAGTTCTACTTTCCTTCCAGTCACTTCTTTCGAGAGAAATTCCTTCTCTAGAAAGGATCCATTCTTGGCAACAAAGATTTTTCCTTCGGATCTATGATAGAAGGTATACCCAATAGTTTCCTTCGGGTATCCTATGAAGACGCATTTCTCCGCTTTGGGTTCAAGCTTGTCCGGATGTAACTTCTTTACATAGGCTTCGCAACCCCAAACTTTAAGGAACGACAATTTAGGTTTCTTCCCAAACCATAATTCATACGGTCTCGTTTCAACGGATTTAGATGGTGCCCTATTTAAAGTGAATGCGGCTGTTTCTAATGCATAACCCCAAAATGATAGCGGTAAATCTGTAAGTGACATCATAGAACGAACCATATCTAAGAGAGTTCGATTACGACGTTCGGACACACCATTACGCTGTGGTGTTCCCGGCGGTGTCAATTGTGAAAGTATTCCGCATTTCTTCAAATGCTTGCCAAACTCGTAACTTATATATTCACCTCCACGATCAGAACGTACAAATTTAATCTTCTTGTTACGTTGATTCTCTACCTCACTTTGAAATTCCTTAAACTTCTCGAAAGTTTCGGACTTATGATTCATGAAATAGATATACCCATATCTACTCAAATCATCCGTGAAGGTAATAACATAACGATAACCACCGCGTGATGCTACACTCATTGGACCACACACATCGGTATGTATGATTTCCAATAAGTCTATAGCTCGCTCCATCATACCAGAAAATGGAGTCTTAGTCATTTTACCCATCAGACAAGCTTCGCATCTTTCAAGTGATTCGAAATCAAGTGATTCAAGAAGTCCATCGGAATGGAGTTTCTTCATACGCTTCACTCCAATGTGACCAAGACGACAGTGCCACATATAGGTCGAGTTATCGCTCGATTTCAAACGTTTAGCCTCAATGTTATTAATATGTGTATTTCCACTATCGAGATTCAATAAGAATAGACCATCTATCAAAGGTACATGTGCATAAAACATATTACTCATATGAATCGAACAACCATTATTCTCGGACTTAAACAAGTAACCGTCTCGCAATAAACAAGATCCCGATATAATGTTCATGCTTATCGCAGGCACCAAATAACAATTATTTAAGTATAAAACTAATCCCGATGGTAGATGAAGAGGTAGCGTGCCGACCGCGATCACATCAACCTTTGATCCGTTTCCCACGCGCATCGTCACCTCGTTCTTCGCTAGCTTCTGTTTATTCGCAGCACTGCTTTTGAGTTACAAATATGAGCAACGAAGCGATATCAAATACCGTGCACTACTACGAGTACTAGTGAGATACACATCAATAACATGTATATCAGATATACCTTTCTTCTTGATGTTGCCGTTCTTCAAATCCGCCAAGTACTTTGGGCAATTCCGCTTCCAGTGACCTTCTCCCTTGCAGTAAAAGCACTCGATGTCGGGCTTAGGTCCAGCCTTGGTCTTCTTCGTCTTGCGGTTACTTTCTTACCACCCTTCTTGAAGTGTCCCTTTTGCTTAGACTTGCCTTTCTTGAATTTGGTGGTCTTATTGACCATCAACACTTGGTGCTCTTTCTTGATCTCCACTTCTGCAGATTTCAACATGGCAAAGAGTTCTGGCAACTGCTTGTTCATGTTTTGCATATTGTAGTTCATCACAAAGTTCTTGTAACTTGGTGGTAGTGATTGGAGGACACGATAAATCCCCAAAGCATTAGGAATCACTATACCCAAGCTTTGAAGTTTGTTTGCGTGTCGGACATTTTAAGCACATGCTCACCGATTTGAGCCCTCTTCCATCTTGCAGTTAAAGAACTTTTCAGAAGCCTCATAGCTCTCAATTGCCGCGTGAGTCTCAAAGATCAATTTGAGATCACGGACAATATCATGTGGGTCTGAATTCTCAAACCTTTTCTGAAGATCCGATTGTAAACCATACAAGATAGCACACTGAACTTTGGAGTACTGAGTCTTCCGAGCGAGGTAAACATTCTTTACTTCATCGGTAGCAGTAGCTGCAGGTGGGTCACCATGGTGCATCCAGCACATAGGTCAAATTACCAGCTGTGAGGACAATCCTCAAATTGCGGAACCAATCCGCGAAGTTGCTTCCATTGTTTTTCAACTTTTCTTTCTCTAGGAACGCATTAAAATTGATGGTAGGGGCCGCCATTGATCTACAACATATTTGCAATAGTTTAGACTAAGTTTATGACAAATTGAGTTCTAATTAATAGTTAAATTAATCTAGGTGAACTCCCACTCAAAACAATATCCCTCACATTGTTTTAGTGATCACACGAACCAAATCCACCACATCAACACCGATCATCGCGAGAGTTGATGTAGCTTCAATGGCGAACAATCGACATGTTCATCATATCTACTATATGATTCATGCTTTACCTTTTGGTGATCCGTGTTCCAAGACCATGTCTGTACATGCTAGGCTCGTCAAGATCAAACCTTAGCTTCCGCATGAGCAAATCTGGCTTGCTCATGTTGTATACACTTGCGGAACCTAACACACCCGATCATCACGTGGTGCTTCGAAACAACAAGCTTTAGCAACGGTGCTTACTAAGGGTGAACACTTTAGAACTTGAAATTCATGTGCATGAGGGATCATCTTATAATGCTACCGTCGTTAACTAAGCAATACAAGATTCATAAAGGATTAACATCACATGCAATTCATAATATGTGATATGATATGGCCTTTCTTCTTTGTGCTTCTGATCTCCATCTTCAAGCACGAACATGATCTCCATCATCACCGGCATTGCATCAAGGTCAATGACGCTGCTCCATGGTTGTTGTCCACCGGCTTCAACTATTACAACTACTTTGAATAGACACGTGGGTCTTAACAGAAATTAAAGACAACCATATGGCTCCTGCCGGTTGCCAACTTACAATAAGGAACATTGCATACATCAAGTATAATCACGATCATGGCCATATCACATCACAGCACACCCCTGCAAAAAAAAGTTAGACGCCTCTACTTTCTTTGCATGTTTTACGTGGTTTGGGGCTTTCAATAAGTGTCGTTCTAACTTACGAACAAGAACCACAACATTGATACTAGTATTGTCAATCACCCGTTGTAAATTGAATCTTAACTATGTTGGGAGAAACAGGCACCTGCAAAGCCACTTATGCAATACAAGTTGCATGTCAAGGGTGGAGCCAGTCTCATGAACGATGTCATGTAAGGTTAGCCTGGGACGCTTCATCCCACCATCCCGCAAGATGCAAAGTACACAAGAAGCAATCGACAACAAAAGCATCAACGCCCATAATGACCATTGTGTTCTACTCGTGCAACAGATCTACATATAGACACGGCTCTGATACCACTTTAGGGTTTCGTAGCATGGAAAACAAAAAATTTCTACCGCATACAAACAAACAAGCCAAGATCTATCTACTAGATTGTAGCAACGAGTCGATGGAATAACTCACCCTCGAAGATTCCAAAGTGTTTAACGAGAGCGGATTCTCGTGGGTGATGTAGTCAATACTCTTTGCCGATCTCAAGATCGCGTGAGACGATCCTTCCGGCGTGCGTTCGTTCAAGTGCTCCTTGATCGGTCACATTTTCGTACGAAGACCTTCCTCTCCCTTGTTCCAGTAGGCAGCGGAGGTTGTAGCACTCTCCTCGCGATTCCGGCAGCACAACGGCGTTGTACCGGAAGTAGAGGGGAGATCTCGCATGGCTTTTCATTAAGCCGGAGCGAGTATGGTCGACTATGAGAGAGAGCCTCGGCGATCTAGGGTTTAGACGCACCAAGGAGGAGTAAGGCCGATGGCGGCGGCTTGCCCTAGGCGGCGGCAGCAGGAGGTGGCGGCGCCGGGGCTAGGGTTTGCGGGTGGAGGTGTTGTGTACTTGGAGGGGCAGCCCTGCCCCTCCTTATATAGGTGGAGGGGGCACGCCAGGGGAGGGGAGTCCCTCCCCAACTCGGTTTCCCAAGTGGTCCGGCGGTGGAGGGGAGGAACTCCTCCCCAAGTAGGTTTCCTACTTCCCCTCCACCTTACAAAATAGCCGTTTGACTTTTCAAATTGGCGTTTGACTTTTCAAACTAGGATTTGATTAAACCCTTTATTTTGTTCAGCGATGACACCTAGTACATGATGCAATCATTCCAACTTGATATGACACATTCATGTACCCTTCCCCTCCGGAGTGCCGGACATTCCGGAACCTTCTAGAACATTCCTGATGAAAACACCAGAACCATTCTCCAACCCCGAAACAGGACTTTCCTTATATGAATCTTATTCTTCGGACCATTCCGGATCTCCTCATGATATCCCGGATCCCATACGAGACTCCGAACAACAGTCGGTCTCCTACTCATCATTCCATAACTACTCAAACAACGTCGAATCCTTAAGTGTGTCTCCCTACGGTTCGTGAATTATGCGGACATGATCGAGACACTTCTCCGAACAATAACCAATAGAGGAATCTGGAAATTCATATGGCTCCCACATATTTCTACGATTACTTCGCGATCGAATGAACCACTTACATATGATACGAATTTACCTTCATCTCACGATAGTTTACTTATCCGAGGTTATGATCGTCGGTATCTCTGCATACCTAGTTCAACCTCGTTACTGATAAGTACTCTTTTCTCGTTCCCGTGATATGTGATCCCTTGTGAGCCAGTCACATGCTTGCAAGCTAATTGGATGACATTCCACCGAGAGGGCCCAGAGTATATCTATTCGTCATATGGATGGACAAATCCCACTCTTGATCCATGTGTCTCAACCAATACTTTCCGAACACTTAATGCCACCTTTATAGCCACCCAGTTACGGTGTGGTGTTTGATGTCATCAAAGCATCCTTCCGGTGAAGGTGATATGCATGATCTCATGGTCGAAGGAATCAGGTTACTATGTATCAGAAAGCATATAGCAATTGAACTATTAAAATGACTTAATCTTTATGCTACGCTTATCTATAGGAGTATGTCCACCATATCATTCTCCTAACGATGTGATCTTGTTGTTAATAACATCTCAATGTTCATGATAGGGAAACGACAATCATTTATTAACCAACAAGCTAGTATTATAAAGAGGCTTTACTAGGGACTCTATTTTAGTTTACAAATCACACAAGTATCAATGTTTCCTTGTTAATACTATTATAGCATGAATGTAAACATTTATCATAAACACAAAGATATAATAATAACTACATTTATTATTACCTCTAGGGCATATCTCCAACAGTGATAGGGGAAAGTTCGATTGTAAAAATAGAAGTGAACAAAAAATTCCTTCTTGTTTAGGGGGGACTACGAGTATGTAGGATTCTATGCCTTAAGTTCTTCCATTAATATCATGCCTTACACAATCTGTGAGGATATGCGTGACCATCTCGATGAGTCTTACCTTGAGCCATAGGAAGTTTCCTTTATGTTTTCTAATCGGACTATGGATCCTACTTACGGGATACTTCGTAATGTATTCATTTCTGTGGGAGCTTTTGTGTACCCGGTTGATACTTTCGGAAGGTGCAGTATTCGCTTCCAAACGACCCTGCAAAAGAGGATTTGGATGAAATCCTCAATACTGCACCTAAGGTTTAAACTCGCCTCAAGGACGAATTTGAAGAATATAGAAGAACAGGTGATGAGGACCCGCCGCCTCTCATTTTTAAGCCTCTTCCTCTGAATATCAGGTATAAATTTTTAGATAAGGAAGGCAAGTGCCTGGTGACTTTTTATGAAAATCTCTTACCTGAGGAAAATAAAAAATTATTAGAGGTCCTTAGCAAACAATGTGAAGCATTTGGATATACTCTTAATGACATTAAAGGTATAGACCCTTCCATAATGACCCACAAGATACCCATGATTGAAGATTCTAAACCGTTTGTCGACAAGCAAAAGAGACTGAACCCTAAAATGATCGAGGTAGTGAGAAAAGTAGTTATACGCATGTTGGACAACGATATCATCTACCGAATCTCTGATAGTAAATGGGCAAGTCCAACTCATTGCATACCTAGGGAAGGATGTATAACTATAATCAACAATGATAAGGATGAATTAATCCCATCTAGAACAATATAGCAGCCTATAGGATGTGTATCGACTTCAGGAAGTTGAACAAACAGACCATAAAAACTCACACTCAACTGCCTCTTATTAATGATATTTTGGAAAGGATGTTCGCTAACTCTTATTTATGTTTTCTTGATGGATATTCTGGATATTCTCAAATACCTATTCATCCCGAAGATCAAGAAAAAAACCACTTTTACATGCCCCTATGGAACTTATGATTATCGACAAATGCCTTTCAGTTTGTGTAATGCAGCTGCTACTTTTCAGGAGTGTGTTTTGACAATATTTGACAGTTTTGTAGAAAGCTAACTGGAAGTCCTTATGGATAACTTTGTTGTTTATGGGACTACTTTTCCGCAATGCCTCTATAATCTAATAGAATTTTGCAGCGATGCAGGCAAACCAATATGGTCCTCAATTTGGAGTATTGCCTCTTCATGGTAAGGGAAGATATAGTTTTTTGGCATAAGGTTTTAGAAAAGAACATTGCGATTGATAAATCAAACTTGATCACATTATAAAAACTCCTAATTTCGCAAGATATAAAAGGGGTAAAGAACTTTCTTGGGCATGCTGGTTTTTATAGACATTTTATTAAAGACTTCGCTAAGTTACCTGTGCCTTTAACTCGTCTATTAGATAAAGATACCCTTTTTGCCTTTGATAGAGATTGCAATGATTCTTTTGAACAGTTAAAAAGGGCACTAATTTCTGCACCTGTCATTCAACCACCAAATTGGGATAAGCCGTTTGAAATTATGTGTGATGCTAGTGACTATGATATTGGAGTTGTTTTAGGACAAAGAGATGGATTGAATCTTAATGTCATTTAGTATGCATGTCGAATCTTTAACGAAGATCAAAAGACTATGCAGCAACCAAAAAGAATTTTTAGCTGTTGTTTTTGACTGTGATAAATTTAGACACTACATTATCAACTCAAAGGTAATAGTTCATACTAATCATCAAGCTTGAAGACATCTTCTAGCTAAGAAGGATGCTAAGCCCTAGTTAATTAAATGGGTCTTTCTTCTACAAGAACTAGATAATACCCCGCGCGTTGCTGTGGAATTTTGCTAACAAAATCGGCAGATAAATCAATGCTACAATAGATGCATGAAGAGGCAACAAAAATCTTCAATTAAATAAGAGTATCAAGTATTACTATTACACAAAAAATAATCATGAAATCTTTTAGACGCGTAAAAGTATGGTCTAGTGGAAAAGTTTATATTTTGACCATCGTCAGAAGAGATTGGTGGCAAATCGTTGAATTTTTTTTCAATGCAAGAAGAAGTGCCATTCTCATTAGTTTTTCACTATCAATGAAAGAAAAAATATTCGTTATCACAACTCAGAAGGGACTGGTGGCAAATCTTTGAATATTTATTTCACTGCAAGAAGGAAGCGCCATTTTTAAGTTATCACTATCAGTGAAAAGAAATATATTCATAGTCAGAAGAGATTGGTGGCAACTCTTTGAATCTTTGTTTCACTGCAAGAAGAAGTGCTATTCTCGTAAGTTACTTACAATCAATGAAAGGAAATATATTCAGAAATTATTTGGTCTAAGGATACCATGAATCAACTGTTGTAGGAGTATGTACGTTTTGTCCATCTACACTACGATGCTTAATACCTGAAATAGGTTAGTGCTAACGGGTACCTTCTCAATATACATGGTGTGCCAAAGGTCAATGTTTCCTGCAGCAGCGAGAGAATAAAATTCTTATGCTATCGAAGACATAAAGGACTTAAAAACATAAGGATGGAAATGAGGTTATTTGGACTGAAAATCAAATTCAGATTTCAAAAATTATAAGGGTTTATACCTACCAAATATTGCCAGATGCTTGTATAGCAATTCGATCACCAGGAATGTTGTACAAAAGCGAAGCATCCAATTATTGTCAGACCGCGTCATCAGTATTCAGTCCAAGCACTAAATTATAGTTAATCTTCATCTGTCCAAAGATTGAGACACAAAGAGTGAGAAATCCGGATCATGATACTTATGACTCATCTATCACCCTTGCTGCACCAGATGGATTCAAGCAGAATAGAACTTGAATATGAGAGAAAACTTGAAGAAGATTGAGAAGAGAAGTAGGGTGAGATAAATCACTAGTCGCCAGGGCTGCTATGGCAAGGCTGATCTGCACGCCCAATTGGGGTGGAAGACGATGTGAATGCGTCGAGGTGCTTTTAAAGGCAAGGACAACCGCTTTGCCTGCCTTCATCAGTTTCTTCAACATTGATGTCTTTCTTTAGTTTCTTTTTTTAAGGACGCTATCTGTAGAGTTCACTTGTAACGGACAGTTTTTCTAGAAGACTGCAGGGCCATTAATCTGTGACGGTGTACTCTTTTTTGAAAACGAAATTTATTATATGCACCGCATACGATTTGTTTGTCAAGCCCATAAACGAAAGTGGCAGGCGAAAGTGGAAACGAACATGGGAGATATAACGGAACTCGGACATGCAAACCGCAGTGACAAAAACTGACTACACGAATGCATGGGGATAGTAGGGCAGTTTTTGTGAGGTGGCAGGCTGCTGATGTGGACATCTTGCATGTTGAGAGAAATCATGTAGTGGGCGGTTCCTATTTAGATATAGAAGATATGACCGGCAAATAGTAGATAGGAGAGGAAAGGATAATCTTATTGCTAATTTATCACAAATGGAAGTAATTATGGAGGATCCCATCCATATTAATGAATCTTTGCCGGGAGAATATATTGTAGTCATAGAACCTCGTGATCCCTGGTTAGCGGACTATGCTAATTTTCTTCTAGTAATGTTCTTACCAAAAGAAATTAATTACCATCATAGAAACAAAATTTTCAATGATTTAAAACATTATTTTTGGGACGATCCTTACCTATATAGGAATGGCTTGGATGGAGTGATCAGGAAATGTGTACCCGAGGACGAGGCAAAGTCCATTCTTAAAGCTTGTCATGATAGCCCTTATCGTGGACATCACACTGGTCATCGTAATGCAGCCAAGGTCCCGCAGTCACGTTTTTATTGGCCTACATTAGTTAAAGAATCTCATGAATATGTTAAGAATTTTGATGCTTGCCAATGAATGAGTAATATTGGTAGAAGGCAAGAAATGAATATGAAATATACTTTAGTAATAGAGCCATTTGATGTTTGGGGAATGGACTTTATGGGGCCATTTGTCCCCTCTAACGGTTATACTAATATTCTTGTTGTTGTAGACTATGTTACCAAAAGGGTGGAAGCTATACCCACTTCTCATGCAGATGCATCTACCTCCATTAAGATGATCAAGGATATCATTTTCCCTAGGTTTGGAGTACCCTGATTGTTGATTACTGACGGCGAAACTCATTTTATGAAGCGAAATTTTAACAAGATACTTCAGAAGTATGGAGTGGACCATCGAGTAGACTCACCTTATCACCCTCAAACTAGTGGACAAGTGGAGTTGTCTAATCTAAGATCAATGTTATACTTCAAAAAAAGGTGAACATGTTAAGAAAGGATTGGCCTTTGAAGCTTAACGATGCACTGTGTGAATATACATACGGCTTTCAAGAATCCTATGGGAATGACTCCATACAAAATGGTTTATGGTAAAACTTGTCGCCTTCCATTAGAACTTGAGCATAAAGCTCGGTGGGCTATTAAATTTATGAATTTTGATTTTAAAACTACTGGGGAAAAGCGACTCTTAGATATTCATGCTTTGGATGAACTCAGGAATGAGGCCTATGAGAATGCTAGGATATTTAAAGAAAAAGTGAAGAAATGACATGATAAAAAAATAGAAGGCAAGGAGTTTATATCAGGAGATTATGTTTTGCTCTACAATTCTAGACTTAATATTTTTGCAAGAAAGTTGAAGTCCAAATGGGAAGGACCCTATGAGGTCGAGGAGGCATATTCTTCGGGAGTGGTAAGATTGAAAAACACTACATCGTCTTCTTCATATTGAGTAGTCAATGGGAAATGATTGAATCACTACAGAGTTGAGGAGGATAACGTCACTGAGGTAGTCTATTTGATATCTATCGAGGAATTTAACAGAATGAGGTAACGAAATCTCAAATCTATGGATTTTTGCTGGATTGAAACCATTTTAGCATGTGTCTCCTTGCACTTTGTCTTTTTGGATTTTTCATGAACTTGATAGGCTGTTTCTCGACCTCGTACTGGCAGGCAGTACAGGCGCGTGTGCCCGTACCACTAGTCGTTACAGGTACCGCTGGTCATTACGGGTACTAGAACCTCCGAGCGGTTTTCTACTTTTTGGTACGACAGGGTAGTACGGGCATGTATGCCCGTACCGTTGGTCGTCACTGGTACTGTTTTGATTTCTTCTTTTGTTTATGTCATTTCATCTATTCTAAAGAAAAGAGAGAGTAGGCAGTATGTTACCAGTACGGGCGGATCCCGAACCGACCCCATAACCCACTCAAGAGCCTATAATTCTTCCTCAAATAGTTGATTTATTTCTTTTTTTGTTATTGTTTTGGCATTTTTTGTTCAAACTCAGATCTTTAGTCTCCTTCCTCCTACTTTATGATGCAATATCAGATCTCACATGATAGTTCGAAGGCTATGCAGCCTTTTCATATCAAGCAAATCTGGACCAACAAGGAGGGCATCCCTGAAGCACAAGCCAAGAAAAGGGGATCCAAAATTGGGAAGACATGTTCTCGTAGATTACAAGAATTCATTCTGTGAGCCCCAATAATTCGTTCCACTCCACAATTGGGAAGACATGTTCTCGTAGAAATTGGAGATGCTCAGACATGTGGAGCAAAGGAAGACCAAGGAGGAATCTCCACCAAACCCTTACACGTACAATTTGCGTAGATCTTCTCTCAAATCTCCTCCCAAATCTTATTTTTGAAAAGAAGGAAAATGCAATGAGAGTTGAGAAAAGATAGAAAGCCTTGAGAAAATTTCTAAAGCTTGTGTTGAAACTATTAGAGAGGGAGTTGGCTCTTACTGGATGATAGACAAAGACCTATAAAGGAAGGTCGATGACATTGGCGGTAGAGTACAACTTCTAACCAAAATTATCATGGAGATGGCTGATGATAGGAAGACTCTGAGCAAGATAATTATTGAGCTGCATGCTGGGATTATGGAGATGTCCACACGATTTTCGTGTATTGCTCATGCCTGCAGCCTCAAGGCGGATAAAGAAGAGGGAGAAGATGATTTCTTCACTCCCAAGAAAGAGTAAGCACACGCAAGGAATTATTTGATCCACCCAGTTTGATTCCAAGCTTGGGGGGATCTGTGAGAGCAATGTAATCTGTCTTACAATTTTTAGCATGTTTACTTTTTCGCATGCATTTAGACATTAATTCCAGAGTTTGCATTAGTTGCATCAACTTCACGTTCCCTTGTTCAAGAGATGATTTATATACGTTGGGGTGCGAGCCTTTATGATATTTGAACTATGTGATGATTCATTATTATTATATTAGATGATTGAACTAGGTTGGGTGTGATGATACTTGTACATCTGTCATGTCTTTAGGGACTTCCACACCGACAAGAGTATTGATTAGGCTATGAGAAGAATTCTAGTAGCATATTATAATTAAGAGTTTACTTAGTACCCATAAAAGTAGTGAGCATGATCAAATAGTTTTATTTAAAAAATAGAGAAAGAGAAAAATAAGAAAAGAATGAAACATTTGCATAGATAGACAAAATTCAAAAGAAGCAAAAAGAGATATCAGCTATCAAAATAATCAAGAGAAAAATGATCATGAATCTTCATTAGTAAAAAAAGTTCTCAAATATTTCCTAACTCAATGATTATATGATATGTTGAATTTCTAGGATCTACTTATAATTTTATTGATACTAGAGAAGGTGTGGAAGCTTCTAAGTCATGTAATGTGTAAGGCTATGATAATACCTCCAATGCTTCTTTACATCCGATGTTGTATTCCTGTTTCAAATTTTAACCTCATCTATTGTATTGACTCGTGTCTCATGAACATGATGATATTGTCTATAAGACACCATCTTGATCGAGGACGAGCAAGATCCTAGCTTGGGGGAATTCATGAGTACAAAATTTACACATTTTTACCTATTGTTTTTGCATAAATATTGTAGCGATTTTTGTATTTCAGAGTGTTCACGCGCACCTTTATATTTATGTCAATAGGTTCAAAATTAATTTAGTCTATTATGAACAAATAAATGAGAGTTGTCATATTATACAAAAATATGACATTTTTAAGTGATAAAAGTCATTTTATTGATTTACCTTCGCTCCTGGGAAAGTAGAAATCTAGGAGAGGCATCCAGTGCCTGTTATGAACTGCGGTATGGGCGGGGCCCGTACCGTCTACCCATACCATGCTCATTGGGACCGCCTCGTCAAATACTTTACCCTAGCAAAGACGGCAAAAGGATGCGACATTCATAGCCACCAGAAACCACGAATACAACACATCTGAAAGGGATCTGAAGGAGGACCTTGGCTGGGGAGAAATCCCTGCTGATCCACGGATCATTGGAGGACAACGCATCATCCCCTTCATCGTCAACCGCTGCGTCTACATCACCACCATTACAACTATCCCTCATCCATTATATCTTGTTGTAATTCCAGATCCAGTTGTGGTTTGCACTAGATCTATTTTCAGTAGTTTCATCCATCCATTTCATTATGATGATGTTGTTGATTACTGCCATGTGTGAGTAGTTCCTTTGTTCTTGGGGAGATGGAGAAACCCTGGCAGTATTATCAATTTTTCATAAAGATGGTCTATTCTTGTGTCCATATGACTTGTCGGTCTATGATTGATTTATGATTTGTGTTTGATCTCTCTCTTTAGATGGTATGTGAAAGTCGACCACATACTATTTTCCCTTGGGACTAAAGGAAGGGAGAAACCCTTTGGACGTGCTTTGGGATCGTACCTAGAATGGCCCCATGACAGATTGGCACCTGCTCGTGAACTACACGGTCAAAGGGGGGATAAAGAGGGACTCCCTAAGGGAATTATGATATCCATGGGGAAACCCTTAATTGTGGTGGTCTATATGGGTGATTTCTCTTAGGCATCGCAATGGTTATTTAGAGGTGACCTCACTCTTCACTCAACAAAGTGGCTTCCTACGAGCCTTGTAGTGAACATCTTATTATGGCGCTCTCTCCACACATTTTATGACACAAGAATTATGTTATCTTAAATTATTAATAATGAAAACACCGTGCTAGAGGAGTACCCTACATCCTCGAGAACGTTTTAGCCCTATTGCATTCCACCACACTTTAATACAATCTTGTTACATGCTTTCTTTTAATTGTTTTATTTACTTTTCTACACACAACCAAAAACCTTTCAAACATTATTTACTTTGATCAAAGGCAACTTACAAATATCCTTTGGTAGATTTTGACGAGGGGCATAAAGACCTTTACCAATAGCTCTCTATGGGTTCGATATCTTTACTTTGAAACTAGCTGAAATTGATCTATGCACTTGTAGTGCTATGGCAAGCGGTCAGGGTCCTCTGCGTTCGCAAGCTATGGCTCTCGGGAGCCTCTAGCACCTTCCTTGCCAGGACGCCTTTTTCCGCTCTTGAGCTATTGTTCCGTATCTCTGGACCGGCGACCCCTTCGCTTGATCTTTCAATGGTGATCGTGTTGCGTGTTGTCGTGATCACCGGCATGCTTGTACCTCCATTTTTCGTCGTACTCTTTCCTGACTATATTGAGTTTGAACCATTGGTCGGTGTCGTGCCCCTGCCTCTGGTGGAAAGCACAGAACAGGCAGGGGCTAGCCCTGTTACCCATGGCTTCTCCCGATGATCACTTCCGCTTGGCGCCCGTCGCATGGCCATCCATGGGCATGCCTTTAGTTCTTAGGAGGACCACCGCCTGGTCATCCTCACTGTGGGCGAACATACTCCCTGCTTCCGCCTTCACACACCGTTCAGCCATCATGAAGAGCTCTGCCACTATGGATAGGTTCTCACCGCGGCGCCAAATCTTGTCGAGAACCTTGCCGTCCATAATGCCTTCGGTGAAATCTAATATGAAGTTGGTGTCAGATATCGCGGGGCCTAACGTGGCATTGGTCAAAGAGTTGCAAGTACTTGTAGAGGGTCTCGCCAGGCTCCTGGAGTACTTATTGAAGGTCATCATATGTTAGGGGGCACCCATCCGTTTCCCCAAACTTGGAGATAAAGAGGCTACAAAGTGCAGACCATGAGCCAATGGATCCTTCTGCGAGGTTCAATGGCCAGGTGCGTGTCATGGTCCTGACCCCATAGGGAACCAATTAGCGATAACACAGTCATCTCCACCCGTGGCCTCGACAGCGGTGGTGTAGTCATAACATAGGTATGGAGGATGGAGGTTCCGTCATAACGTGGAGGCATCTCAGGATTGAATTTGGGTGGCCACACCACATGGCGGAGGTGTTCGGCGAGCGCGGGACAACTGTTGTTTGGGGTCTCGATTCTGCCAGCGAGGGCCACGCGGTTCTGGCAACCTACGGCCGCGACATCTCGGGTGACTCCGGATTCAAGTTAGTAGCATCGCGCAAGGGTCACGCGAGAACCCTCCGTCGAGCGGGTAATTCATACGATGTTGGTGGCTCATGGTGGTCATGGTTCATGTGGCGTCGCCTGCCTCCGGATCCCCTAGCCCGAGAAGGAGGATGGGGAGGAGCGGGTGCACCATGAGGCACTTCTCCCGCCTGGGTTCCTGGAATGGTCGGGTGCGTGTTGTCCCAGGTGACGTCCACGAGTGCTATGAGGCGAGCCCGCCACTTCTCTCACGCGGCTTCAGTGGGTGAATAGCTGAGGAGCTCCTTCACCATGAGTCATGTAGCCCCTAGTGTGAGCTGACGTAGCGCATGAGGAGGAAGTTTCTGTGAGTCGAACCTGGAAAGAGCACACGGATGAGCCTTCGATATCTTCGGGAGGTGCCGTGCCCAAGGATATGGCGTGGCGGGAGCTCCAACCCTCACTTGCCCTTCTCTGTCGGGTGCACCCGACGTGAATGTCAACGCGTGAAGTCATGGTTCCGTGACTATCAAAGCTCCTGGAAGCACTCCTTAGCCCCTACCTGGCACGCGAAATGTCGGGGACTTGCGTCCCATGAAGGCACAAGGGGTCTGATGGCCCTCAATTCAAAAGGGGGTTGAACACGTGTTCGGGTCTTCTCGGCAACGAGGGATGCGTCGGAGCTCACACATGACAAAGAGTGAACATGGTGGTTTTTTACCCATGTTCCGGACCCTCTTGAGGAGCTTGCTTTGTTGTATTGCTCATGGTGCTTCGTGAGGGTACAATGTTTGATGAATGTCTATGGTTTAGATCCCAGGGATCGATCCCCCTATAAGGTAGGGGTTCCTCCCCTTTTATAGTGATGTCGGGCCTCTTCCCCCAATTATTGGGAAGGAAGGGTCACCACATTCCTCCCTAAGGACCATCGGTGCACACAGCCACCCTGTATAGACCGGGTCTATATCCAGCGAGGTGCTTAGGTCCAAAGTTGCGGTCACAGATGATGCCCCTCATGTGGTGTCGCATAAACTCTGGCCTCTTTGCTCCAAAGTAGTAATGTCGCACTCTACGGTCTCCGGTGCCGCCAGCCTTGCTTTAACACTAAAGCGGCTAGGAAGCATCTTACTTTTACCGAGGGGGCAGGGCACAGCGGAGGCGCTGTGGTACTGCCCATTGAACTACCATATTCATGATGCGGTGGATTTACGGCCGTGCCCCTAATGGGATACCGCCATGAGCCTCCCTCCTCGCAAGGTGCTAACGCTGATGCTTATGCCTTTGTCGAGGACCTCCATGCTGGGAACATGCCATAGAGGCAATCATGTATGATGATATTTCCCATTGTATTCATAAAGATATTAAGTTGTCCTTGTATAAACATCTGATCTATATCATTAAATGTGTTATTCAGTTGTGGAACTATACATTCATGTTGTTTGTACTAAATATCCTTGGTCATCGAGGTTGTGTTGGACACATAACTTAGACCAATGTGAACGCCTGCTGATGACTCAGTTCCACTTGTCATGCGCATGGAGATGCTATTCCGACTTACATAGATTCGGCAAAAGAGTTTAGCGAGTCATATTGACCCATATCGAGGTACAACGAACAAGTTGTCAGTTTATATCTCAATCAATGTAATCCTTAGATCTGAGGTTGTTGCATAGTACGAGTTGAGGATCACTGACTTAGGTTATTTCAAATGCTGATCCATAACTGGGCATTTATAAAGGCAGAGTTCAGGTCGACTAAGAATCAAGCTGCGTGATGTGAATAACCAAGATGGGATTTTTTCCCTCCACTTGGAGAGTTATTCTCTTGGCCCTCTTGGATGATATGATTCAAAAAGAATGGCCATGCACGACTCGGTTAACTGTTAACCGATTCGATTGACTAAGAGTTAGTCAAATGAATCACTTATCTCGGATCAAGAAGAGAGTTAGACTATTTAAGGGATGACAAATATTCGCCTATAGTCTGACAAGGTATATCATGAGGCAAAAGGGACTCGGACGTGAGTCGCATTGGAAAGGCAAGTCTTCATGACTCTTTGGTACTTGGGAGTCGTCACGTTCTACTAGGATCCATTGCCGACTGATCGATTGCGAGTCAGACTCCAATCGTGTCCTAGTATCCATCAGCCTGTGGGGTCACACACTTAACAGTGGGAGCAAGTTCGGATTGGATCTAAACCGAAAATCTGGTTGGGTTGGACCCGAGCCAGATTTTGGACTGAGTCAGTGAGTTGGACTCACGATGACTAATATGGGATTTAGTGAATGGGCCACAAGTGAGTGGATCCCACCTTCACTCCCTATATATAGTGGGGCACAGAAACCCAGGAGGTGTTGAACGGTTAGGTCATTCCATGCATTGGAAACCCTAGTTCCACAGTAGTCCTGCCGCCGTAACGAACATAGAAGTTTCCCGCCGGTGCTCCTCCTTGTACATGTGGATACCAGCAGCAGTGTTGTACGATCAACACCACGACGATCGGGATCCGATCAGATCATGAGGACTGCACTGCATCAACTGACGCGCTTCATCAGTAATCTGCAACGGCGCGTCTAGTGGTAATCCTCGTGGCCTTCTACTTCAGCTAGATCTTGGGATCACCATGTTAGAGGAAAAAGTTTTGTTTTATCTCTATGTGGCCCAACAGTGGTATCAGAGCCAGGTTTTTGGTTTTAGACTCGAGATCTCAGATATGTGATATGCGGTTGGCTATAGATTAGATCTATGTGCTGTTTTGGTGGTCGATCTATGAGATAGATCAGTTTTGTACGAGGTTGACTGGATCAACTGTATTCGGGGAAATGGTAGATCTGATTTCCGTGATCATACTGCTAAGGTCATGGAATAGCATAACCCTACCGGTCAGTTTCCGCCATCGGGTTAGACCGTGACACGTAAATCTAGATGCGGTGATCGAAGATCAAAGGAGTTGATCGAGTCGGAACAATGGTTGGGATTGCCGGCTTCGCCCTGTCGTAGCGCCTTAGTTGTCATTGTGAGTTTCACAACGCCAGTAGATATCATATCTATGCATAACTTGTTCTTGCAGGAAGTTGTGAATGGTATGGCTTATGTGCATGTGATGTGTGTAATCCATATGTGATCCGCGAATCACGGTTTTTGTCAGCCGGCTGGAGCCTAGGTGCTATCATTTTATTGTATAACGACCTGCATGTCAGGTTCTCTATGTAATTTACTTTACTAAGCTAGTATACCTATTTGGAGAATCCGGATGGCATGCAAATCGATGTACATGTTGACGACATGGAGTAAGACGGCAAGTGACAAGAGTTGGTACGAGTCCGATTACAGGCTTTATGGAGATGGAGCTCGCCATGAAAAGAGCCATACCATTTTACATTATAATTGCTTTATTTTGTGTTATTGATATGTCTCTGTTTTACCTCTATTAGATATTTGGTAAAATTTCATGCCTGAAAGAAGGTCTAGTCGGTTTTCCTGCCAGTGTTTGCACCATCACAAGTCAGACATTTTTCGTAGTGGCTCATAAAATTCAGTTGCTGCCAATTCTTTCTGACTAGGTGGGTTCGAGTCGGACTCTTACTGCAGAAACACTCGGTAAGCTAGACGCGTCTATCACAATGATTGTGGGACTCGGTGAAAAGTCAGACGAGAGCCGGGGCATGTGAGCCACCTGACCAACAGGAGTCGTATGAGATCACTTGGCCAACAAGGAGTTGTCTACCTAGATCACTTGGCGGCTAGCGGTGATGCTAATGCTCACTAGCCGACTGAACAATAAGTAACAGTCACCCTTAGATATCTGGTTTTGATTTGAGAACCATTCTTGAGAAAGATAAACTGAACAACACTAATTTTACCAACTGGTATCGAAATCTGAGAATTGTTCTCAAACAAGAAAAGAAGGACCATGTCCTAGACAAACCACTCCCAGATGAGCCGGATGAGAATGCCAGTGTTGTTACCACCAATCCCTATCGTCGGACTAAGGATGAGTCCATGGATATTAGCTATCTTATGCTTGGTCACATGGAACCGGACTTGCAAAAGCAGTTCGAGAATGTTGAGGCCTACTATATGATCGAAAGCCTCAAAAGTATGTTCCAGGGTCAAGCTAAGACTGAGGGGTATCAAGTCTCTCAGGTTTTTCTGAGTTGCAAGTTTAAGGATGGTGATCCACTGAGTCCGCATGTGATCAAAATGGTTGGTTATGTGCATTCTATGGAGAGGCTTGGCTAACCCATTAGCGAAGATTTCGCTACAGATATAATTCTGAAATCTCTTCCTAGTGTGTATGGTCAATTCATATCGAACTACCACATGCATGGTATGGATAAAAAGCTCACTGAATTGCATGGGATGCTCAAGCAGGCAGGGGAGGATCTCAAGAAGGGCTCTAGTCAAGTGTTGATGGTGCAGAATAAGGCTAAGTTAAGAAGACTTCTTGGACTAAGAAGAAGGCTAAGTCAGGAGGAAAGCAAGCTCAAGACCTGGTCCCAAGCGCTTCCTCAGAGACTAAGCCACCTCCTTCAGCCGGATCCACTTGCTTTTATTGCAAGGCAGATGGCCACTGGAAGAGGAACTGAAACAAGTATTTGGACGACAAATCCAAGAGTGGAGGTATGACTTCCGACTCAGGTACACTTGTTTGCAATGTTACAGACATTTATCTTGCTAATGCAACTAATAGTTCTTGGTTATATGATACCAGATCCATTATTCACATCTGCAACTCGTTCCAGGGACTTGTAAGAACTAGGAGCGTAGCAAGAGGCGAGGTTGATATCAGAGTCAGCAACAAAGCAAGAGTTGCTACATTGGAAGTCGACACGATGCAATTTCATTTACCTTCCAGATTCATTATGGAACTGAATAATTGTTATTATGTTCCAGTGCTCAGTCGAAACATTATTCCTGCTTCATGTTTGATGAGGCAAGGCTATGAGTCAAATATCAAGAATAATGGTTATTCTTTATATTTGAATGATATGTTTCACGGCTTTGCACCCATCCAGGATGGGTTATTTATTTTTAATCTTGATGGTGAGTTGGTTTATAACATAAATGTTAAAAGTTGAAACCAAATGATCTGAATATGATTTACTTTTGGCACTGTCGGCTTGGTCATATAAGTTGGAAATGCATGAAGAAGCTCCATGATGATGGACTCCTAACTTCGTTCGACTTGTAGTCGTTCGAGACATGTGAATCTTGCCTACTCGGCAAAATGACCAAGACACCTTTTGCAAAGAGTTGCGAAAGGGCGTCCGTCTTGTTGGGACTAGTACATAGTGATGTATGTGGACCAATGAGAACGGCAGCCATGGGTGGTTATGAGTACTTCGTTACCTTCACTGATCACTTGAGTAGGTATGGATATATCTACTTGATGAAATATAAGTCAGAAGCCTTTGGAAAGTTCAAAGAATTTAAGAATGAATTACATAATCAACTTAGCAAGAAGATGAAGTTTCTTCGGTCGGACCGAGGAGGCGAGTACATGAGACATGAGTTTGATGATCACCTGAAAAGTTGCCAAATAGTTCCTCAACTTACTGCACCAGGAAGACCGCAGAGGAACGGTTTCTCCGAAAGGCGGAATCGGACCTTGTTCGACATGGTACGATCAATGATGAGTCAGACAGATCTGCCTTTATCACTTTGGGTTTATTGTCTAGAAACAACGGCGTTCACACTAAACAGAGTACCATCAAATTCGGTAGAGAAAACACCGCATGAGATGTGGACAGGCAAAATGCCGAGTTTCTCTTTTCTTACGATTTGGGGTTGTGAATCATTTGTCAGGCGACTTCTGTCGGACAAGCTTATAGCCAAGTAGGATAAATGTATTTTCGTGCGGTATCCAAGGGAAACCTTGGTTTACTACTTCTACAACCGAGAAGAGGGCAAAGTATTTGTCGCTCATAATGGTGTCTTCCTAGAGAAAGAGTTTTTAGTCGGGGAGTCACTGGTAGCACGGTGCAGCTCAAAGAAATTCGAGAGAAATCGGATAGTAGCGAGTCAGCAAAAACCTTGGAGCTTGAGCCGGTCATGGTAGCTGAGTCGGCAGCAGCACCTGTACTATGAAGATCGGCGAGATTACGAAGTGTTCGTGATGTATTACTGTTAGACAGTGATGAGCCGACAACTTATTTGTAAATGATAGTTGGATCTGATCCTGAGTCATGGCTTCGAGCCATGAGATCTGAGTTAAAGTGCATGGATGAAAATCAATTTTGGAACTTGGTTGATCTGCCAGACGGTGCAAAACCCATCGAGTGCAAATGGGTCTTTAAGAAGAAAACTGATATGGATGGAAATGTTTCCGTCTATAAAGAACATCTTATCATGAAGGGGTTCCGAAAAGTTCAAGGATTTGATTACGATGATACTTTCTCGCCCATAGCGATGCTTAAATCAGTTCTGGTCATGTTAGGTATAGCAGCCTATTTCGACTGTGAGATATGGCAGATGGATGTCAAAATGGCTTTCCTTAACGGAAATTTAACCGAGGACGTGTATATGATACAACTTGAGGTATTTTTGTTCTGGCTAATGCAGACAAGGTGTGGAAACTTCACAAATCCATTTATGGGTTGAAGCAAGCATCTCGGAGTTGGAATATTCACTTTGATGAGGTAGTCAAATTGTTTGGCTTCATTAAAAGTGATCATGATTCTTGTTTATAAAAGAAGTTTAGTGGGAGCAAAGTGAACTTTCTAATATTATATGTGGATGACATATTACCGAGGCGATCGACTAATAGTTAGTCGGATGAATCACTTATCTCGGATCGAGAAGAGAGTCAGACTATTTAAGGGATGACAAATATTAGTCTGACAAGGTATATCGTGAGGCAAAAGGGAATCAGACATAAGTCTCATTGGAAAGGCAAGTCGTCCTGAATCTTTGGTACTTGGGAGTCGTCACGTTCTACTAGGATCCGTTGCCTACTGATCGATTGAGAGTTGGAATCCAATCATGTCCAAGTAGCCATGATCCTGCGGTGTCACACACTTAAGAGCGGGAGCAAGTACGGATTGGATCTGAGCAAGTTCGGATTGGATCTGAGCAAGTTCGGATTTTGGACAAAGTCAGTGAGTCGGACTCACGGTGACTAATATGGGATTAATGAATGGGCCAAAAGTGAGAGGAGCCCAGTTTAACTCCCTATATATAGTGGGGCACAGAAACCCAGGAGGGGTAACCCTAGCTCCACAGCTGTCCTGCCGCCATAACGAACCTAGCAGTTTGCTGACGGCGCTCCTCCTTGTACGTGTGGATACTAGCAGCGGTGATGTACGATCACCACCACGATGATCGGGATCGGATCAGGTCGTGAGGACTGCACTGCATCAACTGACGCTCTTCATCAGTAATCCACAACCGCGCGTCTAGTGGTAATCATTGTGGCCTTCTACCTCAGTTAGATCTTGGGATCACCATGTTAGAGGAAAATGTTTTTTTATCTCTACGTGGCCCAACACTTGAGGTCAACACCAAAGTGTGCCTCTTGAGGTCACTAGAGAGTGTATGAAGTAGGACCAACAACTTTAAGGGACATGGTACCCCATGTACCAAAGTCCCGATAGTTGCGGGCTGCGGCTAACTGGCAAACTAATTTCACTGGGGCCTCGTACCACCGAGGCACCAAGCCCACTAGACGCGCTCCCTACGGGGCTCCCGAGGAGCGCGACCATCGGGATGGCATAAGAAGTGCATGGAGTCCCAGCAGAGGCACCAAGGTCGACCTCGTCACGAGTCAAAGACCTACGAGCCAAAGCCTCGCGAGGGGATACTTCCGTCATCCGGGTAACATCACGCTAGCCGAGGCACCAACAGGCAGTCCACGCGAGGAATGGTCTGCCCCGGGAGAGCGATATGCTACCCAGTCATCTTTATGCAAAGGTGGAGGAGGGTGACGCAAGGAGATGGCAGAGCCTGGCATGCCACTTTGGTGCAAATAAGCCAGGATAGAGCAGCGGGACAATGACAAGATGGTCTACTACGCCACCGCTACAGCTAGCCGGCGGCCACAAGACAAGGCACGCCGAAACCTTCCAGGAGGAAGCGTGGTAGGCCTTCCCACCTAATATTCGGGGGAATAGGCCCATCGCCACCCTACATAAGCATCCCTTCTCCTACCTTAGACCCGGTCGATCCTCAGTGATCGAAAACCCTAGACTTGCATATGCCATTGTACCCTCGCTAAGCAAGTGAGCAATACATCAAATCAGGAGTAGGGGCCTTACCTCCTCACAAGAGTCCTAAACCTGGGTAAAAAACCCCGTGTAAACTCTCTATCGTGTGCTTTCTCCGCCATCGCCACAGTCACCGAGGCTCCTTAGAACTACGTGTTCAACGCTCTCTCAAACCAAGGGATCATTGGACCCTTGTATCCTTCACGGGACAAATCTCCGACATTTGGCATGCTAGTTAGGGGGCTGAGGCGCGTAAAGGGACTTCAGCTGATGGCATCAACATGGTCTCTTGCAGCAAGCCTCGCGACACCCGCTCTCGGTGGGAGCAAGCAAAAAGGCTCTGGGGCTTGCTCCATGCTACCCATGCGCCCTTGTTCCGCTCCCAAGCCGGTGATAGCTTCCTGCCACGCCCTTTTGCGGGGGCGTGCGGGGAAAACACTTCTTTGTGTACCTCACCGACTCAGGCGTTCCGCGCCCTGCTCAATCGGAGATGGATCGTCTCATAGAGAAGGAGCTTCTCCGCTATTCGCCCGTCGAGAACGTGTGGGAGGAGTGGCAGGCCCACCTTGCAGCCCTGATGGACATTGCCAGGGATAAACCTAGAATGATTGAAGCGCGGTCAGGTAACATAGATCACGGCGTGACCCCGCCACCCCCTGTCCACGATGTGTTCGTGGGCTTGGGGAGCAGAGAGCTGCCAGCTACGATGTACCGTAGGTAGACCAAAAGTCAGGCTAAGGTCACTTGTTCGATGGAGGATGCGTGGGTGACATTGGCAAGACATCAAGGCCCCGATGACATGATTCTATAGTCCATCTCGACTATAGAGCTCAAAACAGGGAAGCACTCACTGGGGGTGTGGAGACCCGCAGCTCCAGGTGCCCTGCCCTCACCGAGCACCTCTGCAGGGTGCTGTGGACTCCAAAGTTCAAGCCAGAGATGCCACCACGCTTCAACGACACCACCAACCCCACGGAGTTCCGGCAGCTCTACACCACGAGTGTCGAGGCGGCGGGAGGTGACAACCGCATCCTCTCTAACTGGTTTCCCATGGACCTCGGGGGAAGGCATGCACTTGGCTACTGAACCTCCCTAAGGGATCCATCGGCTAATGGCCTGAGCTATGCGGTCTCTTCATCGCCAATTTTGAAGACATGGACAAGCCAGTATGCACCTGCGAACACCTCAGGAAGGTCCACCAGGTCCCTGGAGAGACCCTGCGCAAATACCTACAATTCTTTGAACAAAGCCTAGTAAGAGTCAGCAGGGCTACTGACGCAGAGGTCATCACGGCTTTGGCCGTAGGGGTCACCGACGCCTGGGTGCTCGACAAGATTGGACACCATCGAGATAACCTTTCAACTGTTGCCCAGCATTTCGTGGTGGCCAATTGTTGCTCCAAGGCCGAAGCTAGAAACCTATTTGTCCATGGGTAGGATGGGATGGCAGACCCGTCCATGGATCCTTGAGGAGGATATGGTCGGCAAGCGGGGGAAGGCCACTAAGAGGCTTACCCTAAGGAAGGGAGCGTACAACGCGACTGGTCAGTACCCGTACTATGTCCTCTATCAAAGGCAAGGCCATGACACCAGCGAGTGTGTCAATTGCAGGGAGGTAATTGAGGAGTACAACAGTAAGAGAAGCTGTGAACAGAGCAACAAGCACAGTAGGACCCGATGCCCTAGCGCTCTGGACTCGTGGCTCATGCGAGGGATCCAGGGGCTAGCAAGGAGTGTGGCAGGAACACCGGCACTCCAGACCCGTGGTTCATCCCTCCCAAGGTGACTCCCAGTGCCCATTCTATTCCATCGGGCGACGTTTTTCACCCTCTTAGCGGCAAGGTCTTGAGAGGGATCCACCCCCTCGGGAGGATCACAGGAAAGCATGCACCCAACGGTACTCCCCTCGAGAGGCCTACGTTGTGGCTCATGCGTCACTTCTCTCTGGCAACTCAAATATCTGGGACCTAAAGCGTCGAGCTCTGAACTTACAGCCCGTTCCTCGGCTGCAAGTTATCTCACCCACGGTTCTTGGCGGCTCGTGAGGCACTTCCCTCTGGCAGCCAAAATCTCCAGGACTTAAAGTGTCAAGTTCTAAACTTACGGCCCGTTCATCGGCCGCAAGTTTCCTCACCCAAGATTTCTGGCGGCTGGGCACCTAGATGGGGGTGAATAGGTTCTACTCAATTTTTAATTATTTTTCAATTTTAGTCTTGACACAAAGTAAATTCTCTAGATATGCAACTATGAGAATTTCCCTATATGCAAACCTATCTACTAAACACGTAAAGAGAGGAGTGAGGAAACTGTAGTGGAGGACGGGGAGACACATGGATTTGTTTTACCGCAGTTTCTCCCTTGTTAAGGGAAGTACGTCTGCGTTGGAGGGGTGGGTGGCCTCACCCTATTCTCCGATGGATCTCGCCACAAAAGGCTTGAGCCACCTCTCCACTATTGGTACACTTCGAGGCGGGAACCAGTGCCTTTACAACTCTAGCTGAGCACACATCCACAACCAAATTGGAGGCTCCCGTAATGACAACAAGCTGACACAAGTACAAGGATTATCAAATAATAAAAACAAGGATCTAGATATTTGCAAAAAATACTAGATCGAGTATCCTCCAAATGAATGGAGCGGAAGTGAAGCGCTTGATTGCTATTGATGAATATCGATCCCTCCTCCTTCGATTCCCCAAAGAACGAGGCCTTTGGGTGGATGAAGGTGGAGATCTCATGGATGGAGCTTGAGGAACAAATCTTGTCTTTTTCGAATGAACCAAGTGTTCTGGCAGGAGGGAAGAGATGGGTTTATGTACCCTCTGCCCAAAACTGGCCGTTGGAGCATTTTGGGGGTGGATTTTTCTGCCCCCCACTAGGGGCGGACTTTCCTCCCAGGGGGAAAGATCCGTCCTAGAGACGGAAAGTACGGGGGAAAATCCGCCCACTCACTGAGAGCCGTGCCGAGCTTGCCTTGGAGAAAATCCTCGAGGGGGCGGATTATTCGACCCTCCCAAGGGGAGGATTGTCCGCCCTGGGGAAAAGTCCACCCTAGGGACGGAATATCCGGGGGATTATCCGCCCCTCACACAGTGCACCGCGCCGTGGTACCCTTTGCAAAAAATCTAGGGGAGGATTATCCGGTCCCCTTGAGGGGCGTATTATCCGGCCTGGGCAAAACCTCCAGCCCTGGCCGGACAATCCGAGAGATATTCCTCACCCACACAGTGTGCCGCGCCCTTGCTCCCTTTGTGATTGGGGGAGGGGCGGATTATCCGGCCCAGGAAGGGGAAGATTATCCAGCCCTCAAAAACACTTTTGAGTTTCTTTTGATATTGCTAGGATCTGCAGCACTTCAACACACATTAAATAATCCTCGATATTGTTATCTAACACACAAAACACTAGAGAACATGAAATGTTGTTTCAATCTCCCCCCTTTTGGAGTTAGATGACAATAATAGGATTTGCAATGAAATCTACTAACATCATCTTCAAGTAATGAAAGAGGCTCCCCCTAAATGTGTGCATATAATAACTTTCATTTGAATACCAATGCGTACACTAAGGAACATGCCAATTTCATAATTGACAGCTATATCAAAGATGAGTTAGGTAAATGCTTCATACCACCAGGAGATGAATTACCCAATATAATAGGCGAGAGTATTAGGCCTTGAAACATCTCACCTTTTTGATGCATCAATATATATGATTCGAGAATTCCATATGACCATAGATAATTCCAAACTCCATAGATAAATCCATAATTCCACACAAATAAGTTTCACACATAAATGATAGTGCCACACACAACATAGTCTCATACAAAACGAAGCACAAATATAAGTTCAATGCTAAAGGGTAACAAGCAACCAATAAAGAGAATGAATGATAAAAAGGCAAATGCTTGCGTCTGGCCCATGCAAATTGACGGACACATAAATAGAACTACTTCTCCCCCTTTGGCATCGAAACTCCGAAAAGGAAGAAGAGCGATGCTAATTCCCCAAGAGATCACTCCTTGTAGTCCTCCTCATCATCGTAGTCATCTCCATCCACTTCCTCTTCCTCATCATCATACTCTTCATCATCAGCAGCTGGAGGAGCTGGCTCCCTAGGCATAGTAGGAAAAAGGTGATGCTTGAGCTCTCCATAGTTGATCCCTGAGGTGTTCCACTGAGCATATGGTTCCGGAGATGTAGGAGGAGGAGGATGGCCAGACGCCCCAGAAACATGATGGAGAATCAGCTGCTCGGTTGGGAAATCTCATGGCGTTGCCGGTAGGCCTTATACTGACCCTTATGAGTGTCTACCCCCATGTACAAAATGTTCTGTTGGAACCAGTTCAACTGCTTGACCTCATGTGCCATAGGGGGCACTGCGGGCCTGCGTCCACTAGCCCGTGCATCACGCATGAAAGAATCCGGAGCTATGGAAGGGTGGGAGGTCTTCTGTGCCTTGTTGTAGATCTTCTTGGACTTGTGGACTACATCCAAATTGCTACCGAACTCCTCATGTGGAAGCATGTACTTGATAATCATCATAATATAGGGAGCAAAAGGGATGGAGATATTATTGAACATTGCATCTATCATCTCATGGTAGATGTAATCCATGACATCCAACTTTTACCCCACAGAAAACTCGGCATTGGTGGCACATTCATGGGAAAGGCAAGCAAGGGCACAAGGTGACCATGAATCTTATCATTATTGCCCCCACTCAGAGAAATGTTGTCCCAGAACAAACCAACAAGAGCTGCATATAAATTAGATAGACCACAGAAAGTACCAGATAGCCCATCAGAAGTCAAGCATGGAGCGAGAACGGTATCCTTTTTGGGCTTGATAGGAGATATTATGCGATGACCAGAAGAAGTGTCACGATGATGGAAAGTGTAGCCAAGGACTTGACCAAATGTGCAGAAGTCTGACTGAATCATAGTGTTCCCGGTCATCCACTTCATGGTGCGAAGCTCGTATCCGCAAATCACAAGTGTAGAGAAGAATTGCTTCACGAATGATGAGTCATAGATGCATTACAAAGTCATAAGATGGTGCAGCCCCATTCTACCAGTCACTTCCAAAGCCTCATGAAGTCTTGGCTTGGATCAAGCCTCCGTCAAATTCAAAGGATGCATAGGGCAGATCTTGAGGGAAGCATAAACATCATCATGAATGTACCTGAAGTGAGCTCACCAGAACATACTGTCCTCCTGAGGGCCATCACTGTCAGCCTCATCATACAAATCATGGTGGAGAATGGTAGAGTACTCAATGATATCCATTGCCTTGTAGTTGACACGGGTCTGTGATGCCTCAGATATGTAGAGCTCATTGGGAACCCCAAGAGGAAGGTATGATGAGCACAACAACAAGTTTCCCTAAGTTATGAAACTAAGGTTATCGAACTAGTAGGAGAAAGGAAACAACTCCCAAGGTGTTGCTAGCAACCTCGAACCTGCACAACACAACCACAAAACTTTGCCCCAACTTATAGTGAGGTTGTCAATCTAACCAGTTTGCTGAAAAACAAAGGATTAAACGTATAGTATGGAAGATAGTAGTGGAATATGATAATTGCAGAAAGTAAATAGTAAACAGTAAACAATAGATGGTATATCAATGGGAAGGATTGGACTGGGGTCCACAGTTCACTAGAGGTGTTCTCCTTAAGATAAATAACATGTTGGGTGAACAAAATACAGCGGGGCAATTGACAGATTGAGAATGCATAACAATGCATATACTAGACATATTGATCTCTACGAGATTTTATTGGGCATTAGAACATAATACATAGAACGTAATCCAACTGCATCTATGACTAATAATCCACCTTCAGTTTATCATCCGAACCCCTTCCAGTATTAAGTTGCAAGCAACAGATAATTGCATTAAGAAAAGTGTGTAAAGTAAAGAATACAATTGCCCTTGGGAAAATGATTGTTGTTTCCTCCCTAGTAGCAGTAGCACATCTACAATCTTAGAGATTTCTGTCACTTCCCCAGATTACTAGAGGCATGAACCTACTATCGAGCATAAATACTCCCTCTTGGAGTTACAAGCATCTACTTGGCCAAAGCATCTACTAGCAATGGAGAGCATGCAAGATCACAAATAACATAGACATGATAGAATCAATAATCAATCTGACATAGTACTCAATATCCATTGGATCCCCGCAAACACAACATGTAGCATTACAAATAGATGAACTTGATCATGAATGGAGCTCACAAGATCTAAACATGATAGCACAAAGGAGGAGAAACAACCATCTAGCTGTTGTATGGACCCATAGTGCAAGGGTGAACTACTCACACATCAATCCGGAGGCTGGCATGGTGATGAAGAAGGCCTCAGGGATGATATCTCATGTTCGGTAGGGTGCCGGGAAGAGATTCGGATCCCCCCGATCTAGGGATGGAGATGGCGGAGGCTACGGAATTTTTCGTTGATTTCTGATCGAGTACTTACTGATTTTTTTTACCTTAGTTCCTTCATTGTTAAGGGAAGTATGTTTGCGTTGTAGGGGTGGGTGGCCTCACCCTATTCTCCGACGGATCTCGCCACAAAAGGCCTGAGCCACCTCTCCACTATTGGTACCCTTTGAGGCGAGAACTGGTGCCTTTACAACTCTAGCTGGGAACACATCCACAACCAAATTGGAGGCTCCCATAATGACAACAAGCTGCCACAAGTACAAGGATTATCAAATAACAAAAACAAGGATCTAGATATTTGCAAGAAATACTAGATCGAGGATCCTCCAAATGAATGGAGTGGAAGTGAAGCGCTTGATTGCTATTGATGAATATCGATCCCTCCTCCTTCGATTCCCCAAAGAACGAGGCCTTTGGGTGGATGAAGGTGGAGATCTCATGGATGGAGCTTGAGGAACAAATCTTGTCTTTTTCTAATGAACCAAGTGTTCTGGCAGGAGGGGAGGGTGGGTTTATGTACCCTCTGCCCAGAACTAGCCATTGGAGCATTTTGGGGGTGGATTATCTGCCCCCCACTAGGAGCGGACTTTCCGCCCAGGGGGAAAGATCCTCCCTAGAGCCGGAATGTCCGGGGAAAAATCCTCCCCCTCACTGAGAGCCGTGCCGAGCTTGCCTTGGAGAAAATCCTCGAGGGGGCGGATTATTCGACCCTCCCAAGGGGCGGATTGTCCGCCCTGGGGAAAAGTCCACCCTAGGGACGGAATATCCGGGGGATTATCTGGCCCCCACACAGTGCACCGCGCCGTGGTACCCTTTGCAAAAAATATAGGGGCGGATTATCCGATCCCCTTGAGGGGCAGATTATCCGGCCTGGGCAAAAACTCCAGCCCTGGACAGACAATCTGAGAGATATTCTGCCCCCACACAGTGTGCCGCGCCCTTGCTCCCTTTGTGATTGGGGGAGGGGCGGATTATCCGGCCCCTGGCAGGGGCAGATTATCCAGCCCTCAAAAACACTTTTGAGCTTCTTTTGATATTGCTAAGATCTGCAGCTCTTCAACACACATTAAATAATCCTTGATACTGTTATCTAACACACAAAACACTAGAGATCATGAAATGTTCTTTCAATCTCCCCCTTTTTGGTGTTAGATGACAATAATAGGATTTGCAATGAAACCTACTAACGTCATCTTCAAGTAATGAAAGAGGCTCCCCCTAATTGTGTGCATATTAATAACTTTCAATTGAATAACAATGCATACACTAAGGAACATGCCAATTTCATAATTGATAGCTATATCAAAGATGAGTTAGGTAAATGCTTCATTCCACCGCCCTCTTCCAATTTCATAATGGAAAAAACATAAGAAAGTTGATATAAAACAAGCACGGAGCATCAAAAATTATAGATACGTTTATGACGTATCAGCCTGCTTGCCCTTGCTCTACCGCTGGATGGTCTTCTTAGCTTTTCTATCTTGTTCGGCCATCCGTTCAACCTCTCTGTGCCTCCTTCTGATTTCAACTTCGTCAACAAGCACACCATCTTCATTCTGCTTGAGAGAACGGGCACGGGGACGACACTTGTAGGTATTGGGAGCACTAGAACCACCTGTGAGGAGAAATAGATAGGTAGCATGGGGATAAGCATACACACAAGTCCGAGAGGAATGTTAGATACAGTAGAAAAACAACCCACGGTCCAATGATGCACAATAAGGGAAGTAGAGACAAAACTGAAATAGGCACTGAACCACCAGGCCGGATTATCTGGCCTTGCCAGGGGCCGATAATCCGCCCCCTTCATAAATTTTTAGATCCGACACATCAATGCAGATCGGGCCCTAGGGTTGCAAGAATATGGAATGAAGGAGTTTCCACCAAGAACAACAACTTCCACACACAAGAGATGAATGAAGGAGTTACACTCACTCATCGGAGGAAGAGCTCGGAGGAGAAGATACCCAGAGGCGCTGGGAAGAAGATCCGGGGAGAGCCTAGAGAATCCGGTGGCCAGATCGACTCCAGGGAGATGCGGAAGCTCCATCAGCGGGTGGGGGCATGACACGGGGTGGGGGAGGACGGGGTGCTCTGTTTGAGCCCTCCCCCTGATCCCTAGTCCTTAAAGGACAGAACCGCCCAGGGAGGATTATCCGGCCCCTCTTTGAAATTTCTATAAACACAGATTCAGACCGGAGCACTCCAAACAAAACGCTCGCAGGGATACATGGGAATTGTGTGTAAGAATAGATGGCTCGAGATGATAAAAAGGCTTGGGTTTAGATAACCAAACTGATATGGTACTACACACCCAAACTTGCAATAACAAATCAACTAAAAACCAAGATTGGGTGTGTTTTCCATAAGAACACAAGATATGCAATAAAATCCGAACAACATCCAATAGAACCAACTCTTATCATCTAAGAGGGCAGTTGCCGAAGCCACCATGTTGTAGCGCATGACATGACACCGCAAATATGTATCTTGAGTTCAAAACCAATGCTCATCAATAACCCAGATATCAAAAAAGATATTAATGGAAATGATTTTTCTTGTTTTCAGCATTATGGGGGGAGGGTTAGCCAAATCAATTAGGACCACACTCCCCATATGTCTATGCCCGCATCTAAACCAAATACATGAGGAAGTGCCAGTGAGTATGCAAGGTTAGTCAAGCCAAGCTCCTCGAATCTACGATATTTAGCTCATTCCTCAAGTAACAAAACCTTGCTTCATAAAGTGGCTTTATGAAAATATCAGCAAGTTGATTTTTGTGCTCACAAAAGATATGGCAATATCACCACGAGAAACATGATCCCAAATAAAATGATTGCGAATATCAATATGTTTTGTCCTTATATGTTGCACCGGATTGTAAGCAATTTTAATAGCACTTTCATTATCGCATAAAAGAGGCACTTTGTCACAATTTACACCATATTCCTTTAAAGTTTGCCTAATCCATAATAATTGCGTACAAGCACTTGCATCAGCCACATATTGAGCTTCGGCGGTTGAGAGAGATATACAATTTTGTTTCTTTGAAGACCAACACACTAGAGACCTGCCCAAAAATTCACATGCACCAGAAGTTGATTTTCGATCATCCTTGTCACCAGGCCAATCTGAATCAATATATCCACATAGAGAGAAACTATATCCTTTGGGATACCATAGACCAAAATTTGGGGAATGGACCAAATATCTGAAGATTCTCTTGACCGCCAGTAAGTGTCTTTCTTTAGGAGCGGCTTGATACCTTGCACACACTCCTACACTCAACACGATATCGGGTCTAGATGCGTAGAGGTAAAGGAGAGAGCCGATCATGGATCAGTATACCTTTTGGTCCACATCTTTATCCTTTGGATTAAGCTCGAGATGACATTTGGTTTGCATTGGAGTAGTAATGCCATTTAGATCCATCATCTTGAACCTCTTGAGCATGTTTTGGATGTATTTTTCTTGATTAATGAAGGTTCCCTCTTTAAGTTGCTTGATCTCGAATCCAAGAAAGAACCTTAATTCTCCCATCATAGACATCTCAAACCTGTCAGTCATAAGCTTTGAAAATTCTTCATTAAAATCTTTATTACTAGAGCCAAAGATAATATTGTCTACATACAGTTGCCATAGAAAAGCTCCCCGTTAACCTTCTTAGTAAAAATAGTGGGATCGATTTTCCCAACTTCGAACCCACTGTCTAACAAAAGCTCTTTAAGGTGCTCATACCATGCACCTGGGGCTTGTTTAAGGCCATAGAGTGCCTTATCAAGATTTTAGACATGGTTCAGAAAGATAAGATCCTCAAAACCCGGGGTTGCTTGACATATACCAACTCATGTAGAGGGCCATTAAGAAATGCACTCTTAACATCCATATGCTGTAAGTTAAAATTATGATGAGCAGCATAAGCAAGGAGGATACGGATGGACTCAAGGCGAGCCACGGGAGCATAAGTTTCACCAAAATCAATGCCTTTCACTTGAGAGAATCCTTGAGCCACAAGCCTTGCCTTGTTCCTGACAACTATCCATTTTAATCTTGCTTGTTCTTTAAAATCCACTTTGTGTGGATAACATTACAGCACTCTTTAGGTTTTTCTACGAGCTTCCATACTTTGTTGCGCTCGAAGTTATTCAATTCTTCATGCATTGCAACTACCCAATATGGATATTAATGAGCATCGAAAACCTTCTTGGGTTTCACCATAAAGATATGAGGTTGATGTTCACAAAAGCTCGCAAGCTCACTTCTAGTGGACAATCTTCTTCTTAGATCACCTACATCCTTGTCAAGAGTATGACCCCTTAACTCAAGGCTCCTTTCAGCATGTATTTTGTGATGAGATTTATTTTCCTTATTGTTTCTTGGAAGGATTGCTTCAACATTTGGGACCTCGTATTGACCACTACCTTGTCCTTGATCAACAACTTGGTCACTGCGAACTGGAGATGAAGAACCTTGCCCTTGATCTTGATCAACATTCATAACAAGAGACTACTATAATTATGGAGCTTCAGGGCCAGATAATCCGCCCCTAGGAGGGGCCGGATAATCTGGCCTGGGAGTTTCATCTTTGTTTTTCTCTTCCTGGTTACCCCTGGCATGAGTTGAAGTGCCAGGCCCAGATAATCCACCCCTTTTAGGGGCCGAATAATATGGCCTAGTATTTTTAGCACCTTCCTGTTTGTCCTGATTGCCCCTTGCTCGAGTTGGAGTGCTAGGGACGGATAGTCCGCCCCTTGGAGGGTCCGGATAATCTGGCATGGCACTACCAGTTTGCCTAGATGATTGATGATCTTCAGGAGGTTGTGGTGTTGGTGCAGTAGTTTCTCTAGCAGGAGGAGGTTGTTGATCTTGTGTAGATGAGGGCTCTACTTGAGTATAACATTGTCCTTCCCGATTCGCCACAAGGGGTTCCTCAATGGGGCAGAAAAATCCCACGCCCATTCTTCTTATGCCATCTTGGGTATTTCAATATCTGCATCACAAACATCAACTTGCCCCACATGGGAGCCATTATTCTCATCGAATTCCACACTACAAGATTCTACAACAGTTCTATAGAGCTTATAGTAGATTCTATAAGTGTTGGATTCGGCACCATAACCAACAAAAATGCTTTCTAAAGCCTTAGACTCAAATTTAGACAAACGAACTCCTTTGATAAGAAAGAAATACTGACAATCGAATACCCGGAAATATGATATGTTGGGCTTGTTACTGGTAAGTATCTCATATGGCGTTTTGTCCAAGATCTTGTGAAAAGACGGTTTGATGAGTGACATGCGGTGGAAATGGCTTCAGCCCAAAAGTTGTATTGGGACTTGAATTCAGCCAACATAGATCTAGCCATATCCATCAAGGTCCGATTCTTCCTCTCGGCTACAACATTTTGTTAAGGGGTGTACATAGCGGAATATTGATGTCTTATCCCCTCTTCACTTAGAAATTCATTTAAAGTGTAGTTCTTGAACTCGGAGCCATTGTCATTTCTTATTGCCAATATTGGGACATTGCGTTGACGCTGGACCTCATTGGTGAAGTCAATCACAGTTTGTTGAGTCTCACTCTTTAGCTTGAAAAAATAGACCCATGTGTATCTTGAGTAATCATCAACTATTACCAAGCAATATTTCTTCCCACCGAGTCTAGCATGAGATGGAGGACCAAATAGATCCACATGAAGTAATTCCAAAATCCTCTTTGAGGAAACAATAGTTTTCCTCTTGTGGGGAGAGTCGTGCATATTGCCTTCAATACATGCCCTGCAAACACGATCTTTGACAAAGGAAACATGGTATTTTAGTTCAAGGATTTGGCCACCCTTGTGAATACTTTGCAAAGTTCTCATGTTGACGTGAGCTAGACGGCGATGCCATAACCATACCGCGTTGGCCTTTCCGAATAAGCACATCGGACCTGATGTGGTTTTCCCCGAAAAGTACAGCACATACAGGTCATTTTTTACCTACCCAACGAAAGCGACCTTTAGAGACTTGCTCCACAAGAGTACCACTAAATCACCATATATGAAAATAGCAAATACCATCCTACCAAGGGCACGAACAGAAAGTAAGTTGTAACCGTGGGTCTCAACAAGCATGACGTCCACGAGAGAGATATCATGGGCAACCACAACCTTGCCGAGACCCAATACCTCAGATTTCGACTTATCACCATAGGAGGCTCTAATATTATCATGGTTGGGTCTCATATTCATGATGATATCTTTTCTTCCGGTCATATGACTAGTGCACCCACTGTCCAGCACTGATTTAGATCCACCGGAAGCATAGCCATACAAGAAAGTTACTTCTTGGTTTTAGGTACCCATTTTTCAATGGGTCCTCTCATGTTAGTAACAAGGGTCTTTGGAACCCAAATAGACCAAGAAATATATTCATCAAAAGGACGAACATAGTTAGCATATATATCACCATAGTAATCACAAAATAGCTCATAATTAGGATTGTTAGGCCCTGCAAAACCAACATGGTCATTTTTATCCTTTGTGATGTTCTTTTCAACGGTGCTTGTCTTTGCTTGTGCACTCTTGGTCTTATTTTTCTTGTTATTCTTCTTATTGGACTTGGGAACATAGCTAAGTACCTCTTTTCCAAAGTTTGATCTTTGAGAATATCATCAAGAACTCCCTTACCTTTGGAAGTGGAGGCTTTGGCAAGCTCATATTCCACCCAAGCATTTTCTTCATGACCATATGTTGACCTAGATGTGCTAGGGAGATCATAGTTAGTCAATAGAATTTGGAGCTGATCATGAGACTCATTGAGAATAGAGAATTCACTTTCCAAAGCCTTGTGAGCAATGTCAAGTTTCTCCAACTCCTCGGAGAGTCTAGCATGAGCAGCCCCAAAGGCAACCTTTTATTTCTTTAGTTTCTTTTCTTTGGCTACTACATTGTCACGTTCCTTAACAAGCTTGGTCACAACTTCTTCGTGTGACTCCTCAATTGACTCAAGTCTCTCTTCAGGAGAGACTCGTGCCTCTTCCTCTTCTTCTAGAGCATTTTTGAGGGATGCAATATCCATTGCATCCTCCCTTTCAATCATGCACTTTTCTACAAGAAGCACTTCATTTTGGGCCAGCTGGTCCATGAGAGCCTAAAAATGTCTTTTGTGCTCACCTTGAAATTTAGTGATAAAATAGTCCAAAGCAATAATTTCTTCCTTAACCTTGAGACTAGTAGGATCATCCATGTCAATCATAGCCTTAGGAAAAGAGGTGATGGAAGATGATACCTCGGAACCTCTTGCCATGAGGAAAGTGACGTTCTTGTTTATGATGTTTTTATTCGGTGAGTCAAAGAGAGATGTTGATGTAGACGTGGTGACTATGAAAGCCACCTCTCATGAGCTATCATCCTCGTCTTCATCTTCGCTTCCCGATGAATACTCCTCTTGATCCACTAAGACAATCTTTGGTTGCCTTTTGAATGGAGCACTATTATTTACAAATTGCTCCTTTTGTGGAGCCTTTGACTTCTCTTTAAGGATGAGTCTTCCTCCATTATCCTCTCTACTTTGATAAGGGCACTCTTCTACAAAGTGCAGCCGGTCTCCATAATTGAAGCAGGTTCTCATCTTGGGACCGTTTTGCCTTCTTCCATTTGCTCCACTCTTGCGTTCAAGTTCAGATTTGGCTTTGGCTAGATCCTTCCAAAAGTTTCTGGCATAGAAGGACAGGTACTCGCCATGAGCCCACTCTACATCCTCGGGATAGTCAATAGCTTCTATGTCATCTTCGTCTTTTTCAGCCACACTTGTCTTCAAGGCCATGTTGACCCCCTTTTGCATTCCAATGTCTTCGGCATTCTTGGCAGCCACTTTGAAAGCTGCCATCTCTTGCATTACCTCATTTTATATCATTAGGTGGTAGTTATGCCTTCCTTGGAGACTCCTCAAATCTGTGGGCTCAAAAGTCATAAGAGCACTAACATACTTTCCCTTGATCCATGCATCATCAACATGGGAAGCGCCATGATTTCTGAAGGTGGTGGCTATTGACTTGAGCTGCCTATACATATCCTCGTGATCTTCTCCATCCATCATATAGAACCCTTCAGCTTAGTTACTCAAAGCATCATACCTATTCCTTCTAATGCTTTCATTTCCAATGAAGAGCTTGGTGAGGGCATCCCAAGCTTCCTTCGCTGTGTTGAGATGTTCTTTGTGGGGCATGTCTTTGGTACCCACACCAAGCTGGATCATGTGTAGAGACATTGCATTGAGTTGACTGTCTACAACCTCTCTTCTTGTTAGGTTGTTTGGATCTCCAACATTAAGACCATTCTCTATGATTTTCCATAATTCAATGGAGGAGCTTCACACATGAGACTTCATCGAAAAAATTCATTGATTAAAAGTAGATGCTGAAATTTGGCTGGATCACCCCTATTATGTATATGAGGGTGTGGGATAGGTGGATCAGGTGAATACACATGCGAAACCTCATTGTATCCTTCCTTACCACTATCATTATTCAAGGAGGAGCTCTTACTATTGCCATCACCAACCACCTAGTTCTCTTTGGAATTAGTGTTATCCTTTTCCTTATATTGTGGAGTGGTGGCCTTAGAGGAAGATGGAGGTGGTGTTGCGGGTGTGGAGAGACTCATTATCATTTGACGCATCTCTTCCATCTTAGCCTCCATAGAACTAATCAAGGTTGTTTCCAATGTCTTGAGATCGTTCATGGTAACTATTTCTGTAGCATCACTCCCATTTCCCTTGGAACCCATACTTCTCTTAGGCGATTAATCTTGAATAAAGAGATGGGTCTCTAATACCAATTTAAATGGATCATATGGGCACCTAGAGGGGGGGTTGAATAGGCTCTACTCAATTTTTAGTTCTTTTTCAATTTTAGGCTAGACACAAAGTAAATTCTCTAGACATGCAACTATGAGAATTTCCATATATGAAAACCTATCTACTAAACACGTAAAGAGGGGAGCGAGGAAACCCTAGTGGAGCATGCGGAGACACAGGGATTTGTTTTACCGCAGTTCCTTCCTTGTTAAGGGAAGTACGTATGTGTTGGAGGGGTGGGCGGTTCAAAGACCACCATGCCACAATAGGCCTCACCCTATTCTCCGATGGATCTCGCCACAAAAGGCCTGATCCACCTCTTCACTATTTGTACCCTTCGAGGCGGGAACCGGTGCATTTACAACTCTAGCGGGGCACACATCCACAACCAATTTGGAGGCTCCCGTAATGACAACAAGATGCCACAAGAACAAGGATTAAAAAATAACGAAAACAAGGATCTATATATTTGCAAGAAATACTAGATCGAGGATCCTCCAAATGAATGGAGGGGAAGTGAAGTGCTTGATTGTTGTTGATGAAGATCGAGCCCTCCTCCTTCGATTCCCCAAAGAACGAGGCCTTTGGGTGGATGAAGGTGGAGATATCTTGGATGGAGCTTGAGGAACAGATCTTGTTTTTTCGAATGAACCAAGTGTTCTGGCAGGAGGGGAGAGATGGGTTTATATACCCTCTGCCCAAAACTGGCCGTTGGAGCATTTTGGGGGTGGATTATCCGCCCCCACTAGGTGCGGACTATCCGCCCAGGGGTAAAGATCTGCCCTAGATCTGGAAACTCCGGGGGAAAATCTGCCTACCTGACTGAGAGCCATGCCGAGCTTGCCTTGGAGAAAATCCTCGAGGAGGCGGATTATCCGACCCTCCCAATGGGAGGATTGTTCGCCCTGGGGAAAAGTCCGCCCCAAGGACGGAAAATCCGGGGGATTATCTGCCCCCCCACACAGTGCGCCGCGCCGTGGCACCCTTTGAAAAAACCTAGGGACGGATTGTCCAGTCCCCTTGAGGGGCGGATTATCTGGCCTGGAAAAAAACTCCAGCCCTGGCCGGACAATCCGAGAGATATTCCTCCCCCCACACAGTGTGCCACGCCCTTGCTCCCTTCGTGATTGGGGGAGGGGTAGATTATCCACCCCCAAAAAACACTTTTGAGCTTCATTTAATATTGATAAGATCTGCAGCACTTCAACACACATTAAATAATCCATGATATTGTTATCAAATACACAAAACTCTAGAGATTATGAAATGTTGTTTTAATGAGGAACTTCCCTTCGGTAGCTCAAATCTTCAGGACCTAAAGTGTTGAGCTCTGAACTTACGGCCCGTTCCCTGGCCGCAAGTTACCTCACCCACGGTTCCTGATGGCTCCTGAGTCACTATTCCTCCATGGCCCAAGCTATCCAGGACCTAAAGTGTCGAGCTTTGAACTTATGTTCTAATTGCGTATATAATATACCTCACCCACGGTTCATGGCCCTTAAAAATTAAAAAATCTTCAAGTCGGTATCCTCCTCCCCCAAGGACTAACATTTTCCCTACAGTCTTCTCCTTGAGAGGCGTACAGGGAGGCTCATGAGGCAATTACCTCCCCAGCAGCTAGGAGTTTGCAAGACCCTTCAAGCTCTGAACTTACCACCCGACGGCGTCAGTAAGTTACCTCACCTATGGTTCCTGACGCATCGCATCTACTGTACAGTAATTTTGCAGGTCGGCATGGTATTCTCCTTGAGAGGCCTAAGGAAATTGCAAACTCCCCGAAGGAAGCGTAAGAGAATACACATAGAATACTCCAGGTCCATGCACGACCAACGTGCCAAGGTTCATCAAAGGAGGGTTACAGGTGGAAGGGCCTCTCAGGCCGACGGCTCCGAAGCACTACCTTTGGGATATTGCTCATCGTTCTCATCAGCATGAGACGAGCCTCCCATAGAAGCACCGTCCTCACCCTATAGAGTCGTGTCAGCCTCGGCAGAGTCATCCACTTCAGTCCGCTTGAACAATGGCAGGAAGTTATCGACGCGCCCTGTAACATCCCAGGATTAGCACCTAGAATTATAGAGGACGCAGGTGTGTGCATTGCATACATGCATCAGAAAATCGAGGGAATTTTCGCGGAAAACAAAAGGAGCTATAGAGGAATCGAGGTCTCTCTTGTTCTGATGAAAACACCAGGACATGTACGATGGATTTCTACATGACCTCTATTGTACTTTTGTGTTTGAGGGGAAGGAAATCCAAATTTGAATATTCACTTGGTGAATTTGAGTTCTAAAATAATTTGAAATATAATAATAATTGTAAAGCAAATCGTAATAATAAATAAAGGGTGAACTCTTATTTATGATTGGGATATAATTAAATCACAAGTATTATCATAAAGAAAAGAATGGAATTAGTAGAAAGATATACATATTTATAATCTCCAATTTACAATAGTAGAGGAAACATTTACTTTATTATTATATAAATAATATTACAATATCTTTACAATTTCTAGGAATAAACATAAGAGAATAACTTTAAAAAAATAATAAAAATATTATTGTTCTTTGCAAATGTTAAAAAGGGAAAAGTAAATTACAAGAGTATGAATATAAAAATTACAGGAGAACAAATAAAATCTATACTAAACTTTAAGGAGATTTCTTCATCTCCTAATCTTTTCTCCTTTATTGGATCCCTGCAAATGATACAAGCAAACAAGATAAGCTAGTAGAAACTAAAAGCCAAAGAAAAGAATGTTGAGGCAATGAACTCTCAGTTTAGGCAAAGAAGTGCTACTGCTAATATCATCATAGAGTAATTAAAAAGGGGCAAAGTAGTAATATTTTCTTATCATAAAATTGGACCTCAGAGCACCATCATGGACCTTATGGGGCAAGTTTCACCGAAACTAGACATGAAGGTAAAAAAGGTAAAACATAAGGAAATATCAAGATTTTACTTGATCTGATCCTCAACTCACAACAGTCAAGCAGACAGCTTACTCACCAGCATGCATTAGTGTGCTGTCAACACCACAAGGAAACATCAAGTAGAGAAATAGCACTAGCCGTTGCAGAGATGCTACCATATCCTCTCTCTCCACACACACACAAACACATACAACGAGACTAGCAAATTCTCATTAGCCCAAGAACACCACTAAGGACATCGTTGTTCTTATTAGATCTCTCCCAAGAACACATAAACCACAGGAAACCAACTTGCCACCAAATAAGAACATCCATGTTCTTATCTGTCTATCTTTACACCACAATGATCCCAACAACCAGCATACATAATTGCTTCCACAAACCAGTGGAGGAATATGTGGGAACAGGAAGAGGAAGGAGAGAGGAAGCTTACCAGCAGCAAGGAAAGCAGGCCACCAACAACATCAGGAGGACATAGTAACAAGAAGAGGATCCAGTAGTAACACCACAAGATAGCTCCAATCTAACCTCACACTCCAGTTTGAGGTTAATCACTTTTCTCTTTTGTTCTCATCATTGATAAGAAAAAAAGAGTGTTGTGAGAGTAAAGTACTTTCAGATTTGCATACAAGTGGTATGCAAAATCATCACCAAGTATTTGGGAAGCAAAAACATCTGTTCTTATCAAACTAGCCAATTAACAGCATATCATGTCAGTATGGAGCATACTCCTGTGCGCACTCTAATGAGGCACCATAGTAGAATATCCACAAACAATAGAAGCCATTATAGGGTACAATGATAACCATTAATGTTATCAAGATTAAGTGCCTCAGCCTTTGCATCATTGGCTGTCTCAAGAACTTCCTCCACAAGAATCAACCATAACAACTGATCTTAATCAGGTAAATAACATCCATGCATTATTCAGCTTCAGACCAACATCATTAGCTTATTATATAGTTTTACTAGATAAACATAACAATAGCTGCTAGGTTATAGGGCACATTACCAGAGGGTAGCACCTCTGCACCTAGCAGATTCAGAGTTTCTTGAGTACAAGCTCAAGTCTATTTTCTTAAACCCACAAATCATTTTCCAAAATAAATTTAGGAATCATTTATATTGTTACTATCATATTGACAGAGCACTCCTTTTGGCCATCCATTTACACTTACTAATATTACCCAAATAATGTTTATCATCTTCCTAGAAGTAATTCTAGGAATCAGATCTACTCCTTATCTCACTGTCAGATTTCACAGAAAATAAATCATTCTCATAGAAGATGTTTCTAGAAAAGAATTCAAGCCATCATTGAACCATATATTCAGATCACCAATTATACCTCATATATGATCATAGCACATCCAGATAACAGGAGCAAACAGTCCTGGATAGAGAAATGCACATATCCAGGAAGATTCCACCTTAGTGGATATTAAAGGCCACCATAGCTACTAGATAAATCCTCCAGCAATCTCAATAATAAAGCAACCAAGACAACTAACCTGACACTAGAATAAATTCTAGGAGGTTAGGAGGGGTCACTATAACTCTATCCTTCTCCTATTTCCAAATGTGACTGATACCCAAGTAATTCCAATTCCTTCCTTAGTAAATATCTAGGAATTATTCCAGTATGCTTCCATGACCACATCAGAGCAAAGTCTGGTTGTGGTATAATACCAGTTCAGCTAATCGCAGAATTCTAGGATTTCAATATAACATTGTTTGTGAACCTTGCCTAGCCAACACATTAGTAGTCATTTATAATTCAATTGTCATAACATCGGTAGATAGGCCAAGGAATTCATGATATATATATATATCACCATGCTAACAGGTGAACCACAATAGCACATGAACAAATCTAATATCACACATCACTGCCATCACCAAATCATGATTCAACCAATATTGGTATACATCAAATCACACAAGGAGACCATAAGTTGCATTTAAACATATGTTTGAAACCAAACATATTTAATATAACCAAATATTATTGGATAGATCTTAGCAGGCTTTGATAGAACAACAGAGGATAGAAACCAAATTAGAGTTTGTCAGAGTAGTAGTAAGGAATCAAAGGGGAGACAGAGAACAAGGGGGAGGAAATCAGACTTACGAGGGGGTCCTCGTTTAGAAACTGGAGAGGAAGCAGACCGGTGGTGAAGATAGGCTTGGCAGCACGAGGAGCACCAGTGGCGCTCAACCCATGCCAAGCCTTGAGAAATATCAACCAAGGGAAATAGATAGCCATTAGCGAACACCCGCATCACGCCACCAACCCAACAAGCAACCTTGTAAGGTCATCGGAGCACGGCGAAGCCGCGGCGTCCGAAACCCTAGTCTTGCAGAACCAAAGGGGGCAAGCGGGAAAGGGCTCTATTTCCAAATCTAGTTAGGCGAGGAGATGCATCAGAGAGCGACGCATGGTCCGCGACCAGCGGCAGCAATTGGAGTGGCTGCATCTGCCGGAATCGAGCAGAGCTAGGGGCGGCCATGGCAGCGCCAGCGCGAGAACGAGGAAGATAAGGTCGAGCCTGAGGGAGAGGGAAAGGGCCGGTTTTGTCCATGCTTTGCACCAGTGCTGGGTCAAATCAACTACTGGGGTTTGTTTTGGGCCAATTCTAATCTAACCAGGCCAGGCCAGCCCATGTTCCCAAAAATAATTAAACTAAACTTTAAGAAAATCAATAGATGGAATATAAAATTACCAAAATACTCAAAGATTGTTTCATCTCTAGAAAAATATAAAATAATCCCAAAAATACATATGATATATCAAAATGACCACAAAAATAATATCTACCTAATAAAAAATTAAAAATATAATTTTAATTATTTAAATTAAATATAAAGTAAAATAATTATTAACACCATTAAACCTTAAATGAAATTTTATAAAATAAAAAAAAACCTAAAAAAAATAAAAAATCATTTTTGTGTATAAAAATAACTCTACTATTTTATAAAAATACTAACTTATAGTTTTACAAATAAAACATAAAGCAAATATTTAAAGACACTTAATTCTTTGATGAATTTTATAAAAAAATATAATACTTAAAAATAAATAAAATTCATTTTTAAGGTTTTGAATAAATATATTACACTAGAAAAATATTAAATATATTATTAGAAAATTATTTAATATTTTAAATAATAAATCCTTATCTAATACCTATTTTGTGAATTATTTAAAAATAATTGTTAAGTAAGAAATAATCACAATTCTTATAAAACCTTGAGCAATTAGTGTCTTTGTACCAAATTCCAAAGTCATGACTTGAATTCATAATCAAGCATAAGTATAACTTTTAATTCTAAAATATTTTTAAAAAAAATCTTATTAAGAAACCTCTTAAATAAACAATGTGTATCGCCCATTTATATAATATGGTGAATAATCATTATATCTTAACCATTATTAACATAACTTTAAATTCTAACAAATTACTAAGATCATCTAATTATGCTCCCATTAGATAAATACAAATTATTTTCTTAATAAGCAAAACAAATTTAATCTAAATCATTCACTTAAATATAAAGTGAATAATTCCACACCTTAGTTATACCTATCATGAATCTGAAACTTGGGACTAATTAAAATATATTACATCTTAAGTTTACTTAACCTTTTAAAGTTAACTTTAGTCTCAACGCTTATAAACATCAGGTCTAATAAATCACTTATGTTTTTTATAGCTAACTTTGGTCTATTTAACTTAAGACATAAAGCATCTCAAGTCCAAACTAATAAATCAAACACCAAAGGACATTGATCATGTTCTATTAACAATGATGATTGTTTAAACCTTAGAAAGGAAATCTTTTCTTCAAATGTTATTCTTTTTGCCACTTCAAGCAACAAATCTAGGATAGTTCTTTCAAACCTTAATAATCCAATACATAGACTTCCATCCTAATCACCAAATAGAAACTAATCTAAATCTTAAATTACTATTGCACTCTACTTTCATATCTTGAATATCAAAACTTAAAATCTCTATAAATGCACTTCAGGTGAAGTAAAAATTTGAAGATAAACCAACTCTTAAAGGAATCACCTAAGTTCACTTCACTTACAGTATTAGGGATTCACTTTGGGAATTTTAAAAAATGCATATCATTACTTATGCATAACAACATCTTGCTTCTTTAAACATTAGTACTTACCGGACCAATGATGCCGATTTCAGCTATTGGATCTTATATTGTCTTCAAGACCGTGAGTGCATAATCTTGCAATCACAAAAAGCAAGTTCACACTTGCTCATGTCCTTTGATTATTTTTTGTAAATTATTTTACAAATCCAGTGTTGTCATCACCTGCATTTGAAAAAGGTCAGAAAACACTATTTTCATAATAATGTGAATATAGGTTATTTACCATGAGGTAATAACCTACTATAAGAGTTCTGGTGGTAAAGGAACATATTATCTAGGACTTAACAACCAATGTCGCCAGTGATTCTTGCATCGTATATCACACGTTAACCATGAGATTTGGAATGGGATGAAGAAGTCAGCTGTATCTTTTCCCTCTCGCATTGAGCTGGATGTGCGGGTCCTGGATGTTATCACTCGTAGCATGCATATTATATGGTAATTCATAGAGGATATGCAGCATATGGGTGGGAGCCCTTAACGTCCCACGATAGTTCCGACATCTGAACGGTCTGTAGAAACCATTGCCATAATTCAAAAGGTGGCCATGGTGTACACCAAGGAGACATGTGGGGTCGTGGAGAAGGCAGTGATTGGCTTGGATCTTAGGTTGGGCCTCAAACCAAGGAAGTTTGAACGGGGACATACTCTCGGCCGTGCAACAAAACCTAAGGTCTCTCATGGGTAAAGTGACGCACCTCTACAGAGTGTAAGAACTATAACTTGTTACTCCCTGTTCTGGGAAGGAGCTGTGAACGCGGCGGGAAAGGAAATCCATAAAAGTTCTGGTAAACCCGTGAAGGCTGACGGACATAGCTTTTCAAAATAAAAAGCAAACTTTGAAGAAATTTTTACGAAAACTTGCATTGCCTATGACCTACGGTCTGTTGCTGTAGATATAATGCATCAAACACTCCGTTTCTAGTGAACTTGCTGAGTACGCTTGTACTCAACGTATCTTCTTAACCCTTGCTAGGTTCTAAAGTCAGTACAGACGACGTCCACATCAAATCATGATCCAGGAATCATCATCAAAAGCTAAAGCTCTTCAATGAAGTCAAGAAAGTCAACATATACATCAACTCAAGTGAAGACGAAGTTACTAAGTAGATAGGAATATAATCTCTAGCCATAGAACCTATTTCTATAGCGTATTGCAATAGCAGCAATGCCAGACCATTATTTAAAATTCTAGTCTTAATAATATAATAGTTTTTGAGTTGTTTATTTGTGGTTCTTCTTTGGAAGAAGTTTATTTCTCTCTCTTTAACCTAGAGTGTTCTCTGGATCTTGTGTAAAGAGTTGAGTTGTAACCTATAGTCATGTCTTGGACCTGCTGTGTTTCTTTTGTACTACTCTGAGGGATGTAATACTAGTGAACGGTGTTTCATTGGTGTTATGTCAACGACTATAGTGTACTACATCATGAAGTGGTATGCTGGGTCACCGCAGTTGGTATTAGAGCATATGCTTTGACCTTAGGATTAAAACCCTTTTAGGAAGATCTCTAGGTTGGATAGTGACTATAGGACCCATCTTATCTAAACCAAATGATCTTATGACTTGTGATGAGTATCCATTTGAGGATAACCTTGTCACACCTAAGTCAAATGCTTAAGTCATTCTTTCTTAGGAGTAATTAATTTATCTTTTCTCGGTAGTGTGCTAGTTAGTGTCTTTCGAAGGAGACGTAAACCACCAAGATACTGTAGGAAAGCCAATTGGTCACAGTGGATTACGATCAAGTGTAAGACATCAATTGAAGTAGTTCTAATAGTATAGCTTAACCCTAGAATTTAAGTAAGAGCAGTAAAATCTTAGTGTCAGTTGGTAACCAAAGACAACCTGATGAATATCAGTAGGATAAATGTGGATGTAATGAGTAGTAATCATGTGGGATTCACTTGAGAATTCTACGTGATGAAGTGCAATTATGTTATGACTTAATAATAGTGTAGTGAGAAGTAAAGTGATCATGGTTAGATTAGCTATTAAATCATGATAAAGAGGTAAAACATAATATGATCATGGTGAGATTTGCTCTGAAACCATGATGTAAGTGTCAGTATGACAAGTACCTAGTGATTTATCGTGGAGTAGAAGTATGAAAATAACATGGAAGAACTATGATAGAAGTTTTAGATGCTAAAAATTTCTAATAATCTTCGGTTTAAGTTAGCAAATGGAAATTTATTAGTCATTTGGAGTGATCATGTGAGGTGGTTTACTAAATAATGACAGGTTGGTTATACTAGCCATTTCAAAAGTGAGACTAAAGGTTAGTCAAAACCAAATTGAGACCACTTTCTTTAAGATTATCCTATTGCAATTGAGCAATTTGGGTAAATGTAGAGACATAGAATATTTTGACCCCTATCTGCTAAGTATCACGATGTAACCCTATATGAGGAGGTGTCGTATACTACACAACTAAGCCTGAATTCTAGAGATATTATACTCAATTACTATATTCTAGGCTTAGAATATTGTGTGTTATATGTACCACATTTGGATTTATTTGTTTTTCTTGGATCTTCTTGATTGACTAGATCTGTACATGAAGTTTGACTTGGTGTGAAAATGCATGTTGCAACATCCAGTCACGACTTGATGTTATAGACCTAGATAGAGTGAGGGAATTCATGTAAGGGAGTGACGAATTTCAAAGACCAAAATGAAGACTTACATGAAGAATGAAGCCAAGTGTAAGGATTATCAACTCAATTTGGAAGATGGATCAATCTTAGATCATTATTAGTCAGCAACAAGAAGTGATGAACTTAAAGTTCAATCAAAATAGGTAATTTTGCTAAGAAGTCAATGGAGTAATTATGCAAGTTCATGGAAGTATCATGAATCAATACAAAGAAGTAGCTTTGAAACCAAAATGGTATTCAAGCTCTGACAATTTAGAGAGAATGCCAGAGGTATATCGGAAACCATAGGGTAATACATATACCCTAGGATGGTTCGCAGCTGGTAAATATCCGCAGCTGGTATTTAATCCACAGTTGGTATCTTGTCCGCAACCAATGTTGGTTGACATAGTTAACCAGATCTTCTTAGAAGTTGCATAAAGAGCATAAAATTTGGCCTAAGTTAAGTAAGACCTAAAGGAGTATACAACTTAAGTGACCGTCTTTCGAGATGCTTCGCGAAGTCATACTTATCCAAGCGAAAATGTCCAATAGTAAGTAAGACAAATAATGCTGAAAGATTTGTTTCGGATATCCACAATTTTGTGGATACACCAGACAATCTTTCATAAGACTCTAATTAGGTAAAGTATAAGCTGAATAGAGACCAACATTCTAGTTATAAAGCCAATAAATACTATATAGACAATTTAAAGACTATTAGTAAACCCTAAAGGGGGAGGGTAAACATTAGAAATGAAAGTATCATTATCTAACTTTCCAAATAAAGGTTGGAGAAGAAGGACTAACCTACAACAACAGTAAGCCTTTATTTTATAAAAGAAAATCATCAGAAAAGTACTCTCTGAAGTATGTCTGGATGAAAAATAGAAGTTTATTTCAAGGTAGTAGTACTCAAACCTTGAGGTAACTGATAAGTGGAAGTAGAAAAAGTACTTAAGATAATGAGAAAAGATCATCTAAGGCATGATAAGGTAAAAGCTTAAAGGCGATAAAATAGAATAGTCCTAACAAACTAATTCTAAAAGAAACAACTCTTAAGTGATCCTTAAGAAGGAATAAAGCACATCTAATTGGACATGTGTAGAAAAATAAGAAATTCCAATGTGTTCGGACTAAATGTGTTCAAAACCAATATTTGGAAGGATTACCAGTACAACTCCTACGATGACAAAGCAAAGATTAGTCTTTTGACCACACTATTGACTAATAAAGTTTAAACCTGTTTTAGTGAGACTTCTTAGACCTTACATAATATAGTAGGGAAGTTTGATGATCAAGTAAAGAAGTGGAATTAGGATACCTAATTAGGTTAAGGAACTAAAGAAAAGACCCAGATTGAGGATTTTGTAATAAGGATATATCCCTAAGGGACTAAAGTAAAAAAAATTGGAGTACTGGAGACACCAAGTTAAAGATTGTTGAGCATGATAAGTATTCAAGGAAAAGATTTGGATATGGGATATTACAATTATTCCCATTGAGGTTACATGAAGTGGAGAAATACAGTACCCAATACAAGTCGATTCTTTACTCCAAACCGTGAGAGTTTACGAACTTCGAGGACGAAGTTTATTTTAAGGGGGAGAGTCTGTAACATCCTAGGATTAGCACCTAGAATTATAGAGGACGCATGTGTGTGCATTGCATGCATGCATCAGAAAATCCGAGGAATTTTTGCGCAAAACAAAAGGAGCTATAGAGGAATCGAGGTCTCTCTTGTTCTGATGGAAACACCAGGACAGGTACGATGGATTTCGACATGACCTCTATTGTACTTTTGTGTTTGAGGGGAAGGAAATCCAAATTTGAATATTCACTTGGTGAATTTGAGTTCTAAAAGAATTTTTAATATAATAATAATTGGAAAGTAAATCCTAATAATAAATAAAGGGTGAACTCTTATTTATGATTGCGATATAATTAAATCACAAGTATGATAATAAAGAAAAGAATGGAATTAGTAGAAAGATATACATATTTATAAGCTCCAATTTACAATAGTATAGGAAACATTTACTTTATTATTATATAAATAATATTACAATATCTTTGCAATTTCCAGGAATAAACATAAGAGAATAACTTTAAACAATAATACAAATAATATTGTTTTTTAAAATGTTAAAAAGGGAAAAATTAAATTACAAGAGTATGAATATAAAAATTACAGGAGAACAAATGAAATCCTATACTAAACTTTAAGGATATTTCTTCATCTCCTGATCTTTTCTCCTTTATTGGATCCCTGCAAATGATACAAGCAAACAAGAAAATCTAGTAGAAAATAAAAGCCAAAGGAAAGAATGTTGAGGAAATGAACTCTCAGTTTAGGCAGAGAAGTGCTACTGCCAATATCATCATAGAGTAATTAAAAAGGGGCAAAGTAGTAATCTGTTCTTATCATAAAATTGGACCTCAGAGCACCATCATGGGCCTTATGGGGAAAGTTTCACCAAAAACAGACAAGAAGGTAAAAAGGTAAAACATAAGGAAATATCAAGATTTTACTTGATCTGATCCTCAACTCACAACATTCAAGCAGACAGCTTACTCACCAGCATGCATTAGTGTGCTGTCAACACCACAAGGAAACATCAAGTAGAGAAATAGCACTAGCCGTTGCAGAGCTGCTACCATATCCTCTCTCCACACACACACACACAACCAGACCAGCAAATTCTCATTAGCCCAAGAACACCACTAAGGACATCGTTGTTCTTATCAGCTCTCTCCCAAGAACACATAAACCACAGGAAACCAACTTTCCACCAAATAAGAACATCTATGTTCTTATCTGTCTATCATTACACCACAATGATCCCAACAACCAGCATACATAATTGCTTCCACAAACCACTGGGAGAATATGTGGGAGCAGGAAGAGGAAGGAGAGAGGAAGCAACCATAAGGAGGACAGAGTAACAAGAAGAGGATCCAGTAGTAACACCCCAAGGTAGCTCCAATCTAACCTCACACTCCAGTTTGAGGTTAATCACTTTTCTCTTTTGTTCTCATCATTGATAAGAAAAAAAGAGTGTTGTGAGAGTAAAGTACTTTCAGATTTGCATACAAGTGGTATGCAAAATCATCACCAAGTATTTGGGAAGCAAAAACATCTGTTCTTATCAAACTATCCAATTAACAGCATATCATGTCACTATGGAGCATACTCCTGTGCACACTCTAATGAGGCACCACAGTAGAGTATCCACAAACAATAGAATCTATTATAGGGTACAATGATAACCATTAATGTTATCAAGATTAAGTGCCTCAGCCTTTGCATCATTGGCTGGGTCAAGAACTTCCTCCACAAGAATCAACCATAACAACTGACCTTAATCAGGTAAAAAACATCCATGCATTATTTAGCTTCAGACCAGCATCATTAGCCCATTCTCTAGATTTAATAGATAAACATATAGAAGCTGCTAGGCTACAGGGCACATTCCCAGAGGGTAGCACCTCTGTACCTAGCAGATTCAGAGTTTCTTGAGTACAAGCTCAAGTCTATTTTCTTAAACCCGCAAATCATTTTCCTAAAAAAATTTAGGAATCATTTATATTGTTACTATCATATTCATAGAGCACTCCTTTTGGCCATCCATTTACACTTACTAATATTACCCAAATAATGTTTATCATCTTCCTAGCAGTAATTCTAGGAATCATATCTACTCCTTATCTCACTGTCAGATTTGACAGAAAATAAATCATTCTCATAGAAGATGTTTCTAGAAAAGAATTCAAGCCATAATTGAACCATATATTCAGATCACCAATTATACCTCATATATGATCATAGCACATCCAGATAACAGGAGCAAACAGTCCTGGATAGAGGAATGCACATATCCAGGAAGATTCCACCTTAGTGGATATAAAAGGCCACCACAGCTACTAGCTAAGACCTCCAGCAATCTCAATAATACAAGCAACCAACATAACTAACCTAACACTAGAATAAATTCTAGGAGGTTAGGAGGGGTCACTATAACTCTATCCTTCTCTTATTTCCAAATGTGACTGATACCCAAGTAATTCCAATACCTTCCGTAGTAAATATCTAGGAATTATTCCAGTATGCTTCCATGACCCCATCAGAGCAAAGTATGGTTGTGGTATAATACCAGTTCATCTAATCCCAGAATTCTAGGATTTCAATATAACAGTGTTTGTGAACCTTGCCTAGCCAACACATTAGCAGTCATTTATAATTCAATTGTCATAACACCAGTACATAGGAAAAGGAATTCATGATATATATATATATCACCATGCTAACAGGTGAACCACAATAGAACATGAACAAATCTAATATCACACATCACTACAAGCACCAAATCATGATTCAACCAATATTGGTATACATCAAATCACACAAGGAGCCCATAAGTTGCATTCAAACATATGTTTGAAACCAAACATCTTTAATATAACCAAATATTATTGGACAGATCTTAGCAGGCTTTGATAGAACAACAGAGGATATAAACCAAATTAGATTTTGTCAGAGTAGCAATAAGGAATCGAAGGGGAGACAGAGAACAAGGGGAGGAAATTAGACTTACCCGGGGGTCCTCGTTTAGAAACTAGAGAGGAAGCAGATTAGTGGTGAAGATAGGTGTGGCGGCACGAGGAGCACTAGTGGCGCTCAACCCGCGCCAAGCCTTGCCAATATCAACCAAGGGAAATAGATAGCCATTATCGAACACCCGCATGACGCCACCAACCCAACGAGCAACCATGTAAGGTCATCGGAGCACGGCGAAGCCATGGCGTCTGAAACCCTAGTCTTGTAGAATCAAAGGGGGCGAGCGGGGAAGGGCTCTATTTCCAAATCCAGTTGGGTGAGGAGATGCATCAGAGAGCGACGCATGGTCCGGTACTAGCGGCAGCAACTGGAGTGGCCGCATCTGCCGGAATCGAGATAAGGTCGAGCCTAAGGGAGAGGGAGTGGGCCGGTTTTGTCCATGCTTGGGGCCAGTGTTGGGTCGAATCAACTACTGGGCTTTGTTTTGGGCCAATTATAATCTAATCAGGCCAGGCCAGCCCATGTTCCCAAAAATAATTAAACCAAACTTTAAGAAAATCAATAGATGGAATATAAAATTACCAAAATACTCAAAGATTGTTTCATTTCTAGAAAAATATAAAATAATCCCAAAAATACATATGATATATAAAAATGACCACAAAAATAATACCTACCTAATAAAATATAATTTTATTTATTTAAAATAAATATAAAGTAAAATAATTATTAACACCGTTAAATTTTAAATGAAATTTTATAAAATAAAAAGAACCATAAAAATAAATAAAAAATCATTTTTGTGTATAAAAATAACTCTACTATTTTATAAAAATACTAACTTAGAGTTTTACAAATAAAACATAAAGCAAATATTTAAAGACACTTAATTCTTTGACGAATTTTATAAAAATAAAGATAATACTTAAAAATAAATAAAATTCATTTTTAAGGTTTTGAATAAATATATTACACTTGAAAAATATTAAATGTATTATTAGAAATGTCTTTAATATTTTAAATAATAAATCCTTATCTAATACCTATTTTGTGAATTCTTTAAAAATAATTGTTAAGTAAGAAATAATCACAATTCTTATAAAACCTTGAGCAATTAGTGTCTTTGTACCAAATTCCAAACTCATAACTTGAATTCATAATCAAGCATAAGTATAACTTTTAATTCTAAAATATATTTTTTAAAAATCTTATTAATAAACCTCTTAAATAAACAATGTGTATCACCCATTTATATAATATGGTGAATAATCATTATATCTTAACCATTATTAACATAACTTTAAATTCTAACAAATTACTAAGATCATCTAATTATGCTCCCATTAGATAAATACAAATTATTTTCTTAATAAGCAAAACAAATTTAATCTAAATCATTCACTTAAATATAAAGTGAATAATTCCACACCTTAGTTATACCTATCATAAATCTAAAACTTGGTAATAATTAAAATATATTACATCTTAAGTTTACTTAACCTTTTAAAGTTAACTTTAGTCTCAAAGCTTATAAACATCAGGTCTAATAAATCACTTATGTTTTTTATAGTTAACTTTGGTCTATTTAACTTAAGACATAAAGCATCTCAAGTCCAAACTAATAAATCAAACACCAAAAGACATTGATCATGTTCTATTGACAATGATGATTGTTTAAACCTTAGAAAGGAAATCTTTTCTTCAAATGTTATTCTTTTTGCCACTTCAAGCAACAACTCTAGAATAGTTCTTTCAAACATTAATAATCCAATACATAGACTTACATCCTAATAACCAAATAGCAACTAATCTAAATCTTAAATTACTATTGCACTCTACTTTCATATCTTGAATATCATAACTTAAAATCTCTATAAATGCACTTCAGGTAGTAAAAATTTGAAGATAAACCAACTCTTAAAGGAATCACCTAAGTTCACTTCACTTACAGTATTAGGGATTCACTTTGAGAATTTTAAAAAATGCATATCATGACTTATGCATAACAGCATCTTGCTTCTTTAAACATTAGTCCTTACCGGACCAATGATGCAAATTTCAGCTATTGGATCTTATATTGTCTTGAAGACCGTGAGTGCATAATCTTGCAATCACAAAAGGCAAGTTCACACTTTCTCATGTCCTTTGATTATTTTCTATAAAGTATTTTACAAATCCAGTGTTGTCATCACCTGCATTTGAAAAAGGTCAGAAAACACTATTTTCATAATAATGTGAATATAGGTTATTTACCATGAGGTAATAACCTACTATACGAGTTCCGGTAGTAAAGGAACATATTATCTAGGACTTAACAACCAATGTCGCCAGTGATTCTTGCGTCGTATATCACGCGTTAACCATGAGATTTGGAATGGGATGAAGAAGTCAGCTGTATCGTTTCCCTCTCGCATGGAGCTGGATGTGCGGGTCGTGGCTGTTATCACTCATAGCGTTCATATTATATGGTAATTCGTAGAGGATATTCAGCATATGGGTGGGAGCCCTCAATGTACCATGATAGTTCCGGCATCTGAACGGTCTGTACAAACCATTGCCGTAATTCAAAAGGTGGGCATGGTGTACACCAAGGAGACATGCGGGGTCGCGGAGAAGGCAGTGATTGGCTTGGATCTTAGGTTGGGCCTCAAACCAAGGAAGGCAGTGAACTTGCTGAGTACGCTCGTACTCAACGTATCTTCTTAACCCTTGCTAGGTTCTAAAGCCAGTACAGACGACGTCCACATCAAATCATGCTCTAGGAATCATCATCAAAAGCTAAAGTTCTTCAATGAAGTCAAGAAAGTCAACATATACATCAACTCAAGTGAAGACGAAGTTACTAAGTAGATAGGAATATAATCTCTAGCCATAGAACCTATTTCTATAGAGTATTGCAATAGCAGCAATGCCAGACCATTAGTTAAAATTCTAGTCTTAATAATATAATAGTTTTTGAGTTGTTTATTTCTGTTTCTTCTTTGTAAGAAGTTTCTTTCTCTCTCTTTAACCTAGAGTGTTCTCTGGATCTTGTGTAAAGAGTTGAGTTGTAACCTATAGTCATGTCTTGGACCTACTGTGTTTCTGTTGTACTACTCTGAGGGATGTAATACTAGTGAACGGTGTTTCATTGGTGTTATGTCAACGACTATAGTGTACTACATCATGCAGTGGTATGCTGGGTCACCGCACACTCCTTCACGAGCTGCCGGAAGAAGATGACCTCACTTGGCAGCCCCTCAGGATGCTCGAGCTTCTACAAAAGCATCCTACAAGGCAAGTTTGCATCATGTTTGTCAAGGGCAGAGAAGACCTCAGTCGCAACGGTCTGCATCATCCTCCAGCACTCGTCTAGATGGTAACCGTGGTAGAGCATGGCTCTCCCCTCCAATGTCGTCGTGATCCAGGAGAAGAGTTCTAGGAAGGCACCTACCTTGTTGGCATTGGCAAGGGGACTAGAGTAGAAGTCGGTCACTCCAAAGTCCCAGAGAGTATCGGCCGCACGCTTGGCAAGCGCTCGGTACATGTTGCACCGCTCCTTCTCTAGTAACCAGAGGTCCCACTCTGGTTTGTTTCATGCATCCCAGTGATTCTGAAGGTCCTTGTGGGCCGCCTTCAACGCCTTCAAGGGGTCTAGTTCAACGATGGCATCAACCAGGCGCTCCTCCATCCTACGTTGAGAAGCCTCCATAATGAGCTTCTTATCAGTGAAGCGGGCCTCTTGAGTATTTGCATTCATCTGCCACTCATACCGGAGGGCCCGGATAAGCAGCGAGAGATCCACTTCGTTGGCCTCCCTCAGCTGCTTTTGCTCTTTGCCCACCTTTGTGTGGGAGAGGCAGAGGCGATCATCGATCGTGGCATTATGGTGGTCCTTGTTGAGCAAGCGTTCTTTGGTCCTCCGGCGAGTCGTCTCCATCTCTGTGTCCAATGCTTCCAGGTGACTCCTCTCTAGCTGGGCCTCATCCTCGTGGAGCCTAACGCTCGAACGATCCTCCTCGCCCTATCACTCGAAGAAGGTGAGTGTGCGATCATGCACGGAGAGGTTGCTGACCATGTGGCTCAGGTCCGTGGAATAAGTGCCAGCCCATCTAGAGAGTAGGGTCGGGCCCTGGGTGAGCTCCAAAGCCTTTGCCTCTTCATGGCCGCAGTCGCCTCACGAGGCGCTCACATCTCCATGATCCTCCCACCACTTTCTAGGCAGCCCGTTCTAGGAGCAATCAGCACCACACACCTACGAGCCGGTGCTCTTCCACGGCCATGTCCGCAAGAAACTTGTCGAGCTCGGCATGAGCAGCCGCCAACACACCATGAAGGTGTCCCGATCTGCTGAGGGAGGTATCCGTGGAGGACAGGAGAGCAAGCTCACCCGATGCCATGGCCTCGGAAGCTCGGGGGCTCCCATTCGGAGGGTCCCTTCAGTTAATGCGGGTAGGAGATGGGGACATGTATTGCGCACCCAGAGGATCCTTGAGCAGCAGGGTATCACCGCTCAGGAGGGTCACCTCGGGATCGGCCTGGCCCTCATCAAGAGAGTGATCCCTCTCCTCAGGCTCGGGGTATCCATGCACCGGTGATCCTCGGGCCTCGACTGCACCGGGCAAGAGGCTTCTGGGCTGACGGAGAGCACGAGCTTCCCCCGGAGTGCCCTGGAGGTCCTCTGGAGCCCGACTTCAGCGTCTTCTTCATCCTCTTATCTTCACGTTTGCACTAAGACGACGTATTGAGGAGGCAAGAAAGGAAAGGGGAAAGGGGGATCAAGGAAGGCCTCTCTAAGCATGCTCACCCCTCGACGGTCGCCTGCACTAGGGACAAGTTGGCCCTCTGTGCTCCAGGAGAAGGAAGGCTGGTCCCTCGTTGGGTCTTGGTCGTTTCCCAGCCGCGCGCTAAGAGCGTGGCGGAATCCGCCCCTAATCCTAGGGTAGCCACACGGTCTAACCTGTTGGCGGAGCTATGGGTTTCACCCCCGGGAGGGTCCGAGGCATCATCTTTTGAGGACGACACACTGTTGATTATCCTCCCGTGTCGGAATGGTCAGAATGATCCGGGAAACCACCACTGGGCTCCGTGACCTCATCATCCACCTCGACCAAGGAGCACTCGCCCCGAGCATCGAATTTGGGGAGTACGGTGCGAGCAGCATGCACGTTTCCCTCCAGATACAAGGGGAATGCACTGGGAGGAAGCTCTACTATGAGCTCCGCACCCAAGAGCAGGCGCACGAGGGCGGCGACCATCTCCTCAGCATGGAGCCCTTTCGATATTCTGGCCGCATCTCGCTTGGGCGCCATAGTCTAGAGAGGCCATGGGTGCTGCTGGAGGGGATCTATCTGCTGCCGCAAGTACTCGTGCACCACCATCTCTCCGGTTAGGCTCTGGCTCCTCAGGTGTGCTACACGCCTCGCGAGGGGGATAGGGACCATGTAGGCAGTCGCCTCGCAATCCCATCTGGGGTACTCCACAGACGCCCTCGCTGGGACTCAGAGTTGTGGCCATGCCCGGCCGACATATACCAACACCCAGTCGTTTCGGAACTCCGACGCCACTCCAAGGATGGATATGGGCACGAAGTCCTCCTCCTCCTCAGCCAAGAATCTAATGCTGTTGAGGGTATCCTCCGGTGAGAGGACAAGAAGTTGACAAAACTGTCAGAATAGTGCCACGTAAGGCACCCTTTTGATGAAAGCCTCACGCAGAATGCGAAGACGGCGAGGAGCGTCATGCTCCATGGGTGAAGGTGGAGCAGCTCGATGAAGTAATGCTCCAAGACGGCAAGGATGAAGGGGGAGAAAGGGGGACAAGACCGTTAGCAATGGAGTGAGTGAATACTGCGGCGATGGTGGCACGCCACTTGTCTCCCCTGACTCCAGCATACCAGACCCGAGAGGTGCCCACTCGTGTTGGCGGATATCAGCTTCAGGTCCTTCTCCAGTCCCTCCGTGTTGAGGACTTTGGCCCGAGGCAAGGTCCCTGCATTCAGCGCGAAGAAGCTCGACGCTGCGGGAGAAGCGCGAGCTCTCTTGGGGGCCATCATGGAGGCTACCTGGTTAGGACGAAATATGTCAAGCAAGGGAACTGGAAGGTCGGCGGCAGAGAAGATGAAGTGAGCTAGGACCTCTTGAGTTAGGGGTATTATGGACAATGCGGGTCCCAAGAACAAGGGACGGAAGCGGCAGTTCCCACATCAAACGGATGCCACGTCCTGCATGGGCACATGGAAGCCGCGGGTGGTGTCTTCGGGGAACCATGTGTAGACTTGACCACTTGTGGGCCTGGCTTCAGTTGGTCCCTTGACTTCCACACCACTTCGTCAAATGCGTGCAAGACGAGCGACTGGGGGCTACTGTCAGACTAATGGCACTAGGGGTACCTCATCCCACCGAGGCACCGGGCCCACTAGACGCGCTCCCTACGCGGGTCGCGAGGAGCCCGACCCTCAGGGAGGCAGAATAAGTGCGTGGAGCGCCATTAGGCACCAAGGTCAACCTCGTCATGAGTCAAAGACCCGCGAGCCAAGGCCTCGCGAGGGGTACTTCCATGATCCAGGGCACATCGCACTAGACGACGCACCAGCGGGCAGTCCACGTGGGGACTCGTCTGCCCCAGGAAAGCGAGATGCTGCCCGCCCCTATTTATGCAAAGGTGGAGGAGTGTTACGCAAGGAGATGGCAGCGCATGGCATGCAACTTTGGTGCAAAGAAGCTAGGAGGGAGTAGTGGGAGAGCGACACGACCGTCCACTTCTCCAGCGGGATAGCTGGCCGGCGGCCACAACAAGACTAGGCATGCTTAAACCTTCCGGGAGGGAGTGTGGTAGCCCTTCCCGCCTAATATTCGAGGGAAGAATCTTGTCGCCACCCTATATAAGGATCCCTTCTCCTACCTTAGCATAGGTCGATCCTCAGTGATCTAAAACTCTAGACTTGCATCCACCATTGTTCCCTCGTGAAGCAGGCGAGCAATACAACAAAGCAGGAGTAGGGGCTTTACCTCCTCACGAGGATCCCAAACCTAGGTAAAAAAACATGTGTCAACTCTCTGATGTGTGCTTGCTCTGTCATTGCCACTGTCACCGAGGCTCCTTGGAATTGCGTGTTCAGCCCCCTGTCAAACCAAGGGATTGTTCGACCATAGTTTCCTTTGTGGGACAAATCTCCGACATTGGCCTTCTAGAGGTGGACCTGCTGGTGGTGGTGTTGTGAGTTCTAGTGTTACTATTATACCGGTGTACCCCTGGTTTGTTACTTCATCTACCTTGGAGTTACAAACTCCTTGCATGCGCAAGAAAGTAAGGAAATCATTCATGAGGTGAGTTGAACACCTTCGTACCTCCAGGTTGATGTAAAAGTGCATATTGCATGGCCCCTCAAGCATCTGCATTGGAGACATTGGGGGCTACGGAGCCCTTGATCGGTATTTGTGGGTTCTCCTACATCGTCTATTGTCATCTCAGTTGTCGCGGTATCTAATGCTATGGTTTTCCTTTCTTCCGTTATCCGCTCCGACAAAACTAGCCGCAATGTAGCTTGGTTCCCAATCTAGTTTCATAGTTGCACCTCCTCCTATTATCATTATTGCGTCTGCGTGGTCTTCCTCAGGTGAGCGTTGCCACTTGTTGTTTATTGTGTCTTCACCATTGGCCCAGCGATTCGCCATATTATTTAGCTGAGGAATTTTTTTGGGACTGAGCAAACCGAACTCCTCGATGAATTCCTTGACGTAGTCCATCATTGAAGGCGTCGTTTTCTCTTTTGTTAGACGTACTTTCAGCTAAGTTCTTGATGATGTTCCATCTCTATATAAATATGCGTATTGGCTCCCTAGGTTTCTGCTTGCACTCATTTAGCTCCTCGATGGATCTAGGTCGCTTGAACGTGGATTTAAAGTTGCGGATGAACTTGTCCTCCAAGTCACTCCAGCTGATGATGGATTCTTCGGGTAACTTCTTGAGCCAGGAGAGTGCGGTGCCACTGAGGTGAAATTATAGGCTCTACATAGCTGTGTATTTCGAAATACCTTGGAGTTTGACAGTTTTTAAGTAATTAGCCAACAATGCCTCAGGTTCCTAGATGTCGACATACTTTTGGCAATCATGGGGGAGTTTGAAATCCTTGCGTACAAGAGTCTTTCCAACTGGATATGTATAGAATTAGGCCTCGCAAGGCTCATGCTCATCTTTGCTTTCAGCATCTCAGTATCTTTTGGCTGCTGCGCTTCTGCCTTGATTTATTGACCCTTCACTGCGTAATGTCGCTCCTGGTGTCATGACCACGCGAGGATTGCATGAAGCACACATGTTGTAGTAAGCTAGATATTCGGGTGTTTCCCACGTGCTGAGGGCTGATGCGACGGTGTGGTGATCTATCGGTTTGCTGGATGATTGCTTTCTCCCCGTATGTGAGTGATGCTCCGGCCATGTTGAGGACCGTGATAGCGGAATGGTGGATAGTTTCCCGCGGATCGTCGGCTTCTGGCTAGGTCATGAGTAGGTACATTTGGGAAGCTAAGAGGGCGGCTTGCCCTGTCTTGGCATGGACGTTGCCTGCGGAATCAACTGACATGAACGAAAGATTCAAATGTTGGTCCATCTCACGCCTTTCGTCTTTAGGTCTGCTATGCATCTGCGATGTACTCCTTCTTGGTGGTGGTCCCCGAGTGATGCTGCCAGAGTTTTGGGGTGTAACTTAGCTGCACTCACTGAAGACTTGACTCATCGTATATTGTCTTCCTTTCATCAAGTTGTCTCTGCATCCTGACCAGCTCCCTCCTCTTTTTGGGAAGGGGATATTTATAAACCATCAACTCTTCACACGTGGCATCCTCTGTCTTTGGTACTATGCCCGAGACAACATCTTTCTCCTTGTTCCACACTTTCGGCAGTTGCCGATGTTGCAGCCATTCACCATCACATTCTCCTCCTCTTCCTTCCATGACACAATTATTTGCAGGTTCCTCTTCCAAATTATCACTGTGCCCTACATCGTCACCTGAGAGAATATCATTGGGATCGAGGATTGGATTACCGTTGGAGTGTCACGGTGTCGGAGGTCCCTCTCCTCTGATGATCACGCATACTTGGTGGTGCGCCATGTATAGGCTACTGATGTCACTGTCGTATCCATAGGAGACATTGTCCTGAGAATTAGTGAGATCCCATGGGTCCTATTCTGGGTATGAGTCGGCCTTCCTAATTTCGGAGTCAACACTTTATTTAGATTCACCGAGATCGACATTTGCCGCATTTGAGATGCATTGTTGTGTTGTCGGGTTTCCGATGCATTGCCGCGTTGAATGAGAGTCCGATCCAAAGTAGAGGCCCTCGTAGAGGTCAGACAAATCCCCTAGATCTGTGGTATTATCTTGGCTTGTTTTAACGTTCGTCGACTATGATGCGGCTTTTCCGGTGGAGCCGATAGAATATGCGAGTGTCGTCGTGGCGCTGTTATTGTGACCAACAGACCCAAACTGATTGAGGCCAAAAGCTAGATGTTCTCCACTTATCTGATGAGGAAGTGGAAGCACCTGATTATGAGATCAAGATTGATGGGATCGTGGATCAATATCAATGGAATCATAGATGGTCTCACCTACCTCAATCGTCGGGTTGTTGCTCGGTGAAGAGGGAGCCGCCAAATCCATGGCTCCAGTGCTCAGATTCCCACAGACGGTGTCAGTTGATGAGGGGTAACCTCGGGAATGCCCATGGTTTTGGACTTAGGGTTTCATGGAAAAGAGAGCGCTGCTGTTTTCGTAGGCTTATCAGACAAACAAGGGAGTCGATGTCGTATGATTATTGAGGAGAAGATGATGTAAGGAATAATGTCCTAGAGGCTCACATTCCTCCTTGTATTTGTGAATCCGGAATCTGGGATAGAGTTAGTTGTATATTTGACATCAATTGTTTTAGGTGTGAAATCATATACTTGTATCCAGCTCTAGCCAATTTGTCATTAGTTGTTTGAGGTTGGGAGAGAAACCCACTACCAAGACTAATTTGTAAGTCGGAAGATGAAAATGTTTCACGTGTCATGAGCATGGAGATGCTATCTGCCTTTCATTGGTTAGTGGAAAGAGATACGATAGCCGAACCTATCCAAAGGTTAGTAGGACATGACCACACCATCATACACTCTGACTAACACAATGGAATACTTAGACCTGAGGGATCGCATGATCCGAGTTGTGTAAAAGAATGCTTTGGATCCAACTAACACTCACAGTAAATAGGAGTCATAAGGGTGGTCTTGGACCGACTTTGAAGCAAGTTTCATGACATGGATTAGCCAAGACAAAATTTGCCCCTATAACTCGGGGAGATATTCTCTAGGCCCTCTCGTGTGATATGATTCAGGAGCATGACCATGCATTACTCGATCAAGTGTTGATCAAGGTAGTCCGACTTAGTGAAGCTGGGGGAATCAGTTATCACTTCAATGAGAAGAGAGTTAAACTGGCACTAGGATGATGGAATCTCCCTTGGAGTTAAACTGGCACATTGTGGGCACTTGCATATAATCGCGAGTCTTCAAATCTTGCTAGAGGCCGCTATCAATTATCAGCTCTAGTTGGAAAGTCATTGAGTTATGGCTCTGATTGAATGATTACTGAGTTATGTCCAGCTTACTGTAAGCCTATGATATCACACACTTAAGAGAGTGTAACTAGGCGGATAAGATTCAACTATCACAAGCAGAAAAGTTGGACTTGCTCGGACAGGGCCACGTGTCAATGGGTTGGCCCACTTTGACTAGGGTTAGGGTTTAGGACCGAGGGACACAAGTGTTGTGTGCCCTCACCTACTCGCCTATATAAAGGAAGGTGGGTGGCGGCGGACAAGAAATCTAGTGATGCTTCCTAGGGTTTCACTAGACTTGGCATTTCCGAAACGCGCTTCCTTAACTTCCGCACCTGCACATCGAAAGGTACGAACTATTGCCTCTAACCTTGGCTAAATCTTGGTGGCCTGTCGGAGCTTCGCCAGTGCAGAAATGTTTTGTTTTTTCCCTGGCTCTGTGCATCACCCTTCAGTGGTATCAGAACATTGGGTATATGTTTTTTGCCTAGTTCTTGCTCATGATATGCACTAGTGGGATCCATAGATCTTTTTCACAGATTTTCGTTTGCCTGTTTGATCTGTTTTGATCTAGGGCAGTGGCGAGATCTAGTTTGTCTTGGCCAAGAAGTTGGTCAAATCTGGTCCAGATCTAAGTGGGAGATCATGTGGCTAACGTCCACAATCAACCACAAAATTTGCTTTTCTTGTTGGAGAAGAAAAGGACTGTTGTACCCTGTCAAAAGTTAAAGCTAAAGGTTAGCTGGTGCAAGCCGGAAAGGTTCCGACTTGCAGTTTCACTTGCTTATTTTCCCCTCAAAGAAGATCTAGTCGGATTAACCCGCCATTTGCTGCAACACTACAAGTTGGACAATTTTGGTTAATGGGCTCATATTGTTGAGGCACTAACAATTCTCTTTGATATAGTCTAAGAGATTCGAACTCTCTCTGTAGGGTAGTTGGTAGCTAAACGAAGCTATCACAATAGTTGTGGGCTTCAAGGTAAAGAGGGTTGTTGTACGATCCAACATGAATCGTATAGAGATCCGATTGGCAAGGTGTTGCCTACTCGGAAGGTTCTCCGGCTAGCAGTGACGCAAAGGCTCACTAGTCGAACAATTAACCGGGATCGTGAATCATTGTCGACTATCGGAGGGATATTAGTCTTAGTGGGAGTGTGCATGATTAAAGAGTTTAATTCGCCTTCTCCTTCTATAGATACATTGTCTTAAGTGTTTTGCATATTTAGTTGTAGATGGCACCTACTAGCAACGTTCAGATTTCCAGCTTTGCTTTGCGTATGATCCTTGAGAAGGGCAAGCTAAATGGAACCAAATTTACCAATTGGTATCGTAACTTGAGAATTGTTCTCAAGCAAGAGAAGAAGGAACATGTCCTAGACTACCCGATTCTAGCTAAGCCGAGCAGTGATGAGCCTACTGCTGTGAGAACCGCATTTCATCGGGCTTAGGATGAGCTCACGGAAGTAAGCTGCCTTAGGCTCGCTCACATGGAGCTGGAACTACAACATTCGTTCGAGAATGATGAGCCACACGATATGATCGTTCCCCTCGACCTCATGCTTGAGACGCAGGTCAAGATGGAGAGCTATAATGTCCCGAAAACCTTGTTTGGTTTCAAGCTAAAATGCAGAGATCCATTGGGACCGCACACACTACAAGAAATCTGGTGACACAAGATCCTCCATATTGGTCACTAAAAGGTCATAGTTTTTAATTTATGACCTTTTTGTGACCAAATACAGATGGTCAAAAGCTAGGCATTACTAGTTAAACACCACAAACTTTTTTCTAAATTGGTCATAGACATATATGACCAATATAGATGGTCATATATTCTATGACCAAATGTATGGGTCACAAACTATCTTCCATGTACAGGTCTAATCATATATGGCCAATCCTACATGACAAATATGTGACCAATTGTAAAGGTCATTGATTAAACGCAGCCAGTCGAGTTCGGTGCTTTACATGGGATAAGCCCAACAATTGAGCCTATTTAAATATTTTTTCTATCAAATTTGGTGAGCTATATATGCCAACTACAATATGACAACCTTTTTATTTTGGGTCCGTGGCCTTTATTCTGCCCATTTGGATCAACTTTTTCTATTTCTTTCCAGAAATGTATGTGAACTATTTGCTTGACCGTGGCCTTTTTCGAGCCAAATTATTATTCAGTATAGTAGATATTTTGGCCTTTTTAATTCATAGATTTCTATTCTACATAATTCAAGAGCAAACGATCAATAATTCTATCAATTACAAATGAATAAACTCCAGAAAATATTCAATAAATATTTACAATAGCAGCATGTCGAATGTCGACCACAGTAACAGAATAGGAACATGCCTATATAGTCTAGATGAAAACAAGTCTATAAACAATCAAGAATATATACATAGGAACCAAAACATGGTGGCTATATCAACTAAATATTTCATGAAGATCTCCAGGATTCTTCTGATGTTCTATCCTAGCAGCAGCATCCTCAATGACATTAGATGTTTATCAACATAAACTGCAAGTGAGATACAACAAAAGTTATATGCTTGCCAATAAAAATAATAAGCTACCTACAAACCCTGACACTAGACAAATTCTAGGCATGCATTAACAATACTAGATAGGAAACTGAGCTATTGTACACTTGTCTCAACAAGCAGCTCAAAGAGCTACTAGCTAAAAACAAACATCATTCAAAGACAAATCATAAGTTTCAACAAGCCATTCCAAAAAGCAATATTATGAAAAGTGAAGCTTTTGATTACCTCCAATAAAAGTACATGATACATTCTAAACCTAAAAAGAAAATATAAGATATAACACAAGCCAGGGGATGCTGATTTAGTTAAGCTCCCATCTAGTCATCTTAGAAACGAACTAGGATGTAACACAACACATCAGGTGCACTAGGATCATCTACTGAGCAAAAAAAGTTACCACCACCTAAACTACCATATCCAAAAGGAATATAGAGCACCACCATATCAGCTCCAGCTAATTAGTAGAATATAGAGAGGAGTATCACTCCTCAATACTCACCCGCACACACAATAGACCCGGCTGAAATGAGCAATGTCACAAGGAAAATACCATCAACCAACCAGGATTCCAATATGATTGAGATTTTTCTTCTCCCCGCACCTAGCTCCATCATGTGCTTCTGCCAACCATAGAACCAATGTCATCTGACTCTAAAATGAACCGTACAGTCTTTCCAACATACTGCAATAGCTAGATTAGGGATGTCAATTTCCATAGAACTATATAGAATATTATAGCATAGTATAATTCATTTGACAATGGAAAGTGTGGCTTATCTTTTATCAAGGTGGGAACATAGGTAAAAGAATATCAGGGTTATCATAGCTGGTACCTAGTAATACATACAGTAGTAAGGGTGTACTAGAAGTAAAGGGAAACAAGACAGAGTGTCATACAAGAACACTGTACTTGAGAAAACTTATGTAACACACATACTCTACATAGGAAGAATTGTGTGCTCTTTTTTTACAATTACCCTTTACTAGGAACTAATGAAGTATGCAGTAATAAACAACATACTCTCTACATCTATGGGGAATTTTAAAAAAAGAAAAATTCAATAAGGTCAATGATATCTTAGAAGTTCATAGAACCAAACACCAATGAAACTAACCATTTGTAGAGCATAACTAAACATGGCAATGTATCCAGCCGAATGAATATACTGAAACTCAATCGATTTTCTATAAGTAACACTAAAATAAATGGAAAATAGGAAGATCGTGTATACAAACAAACTACCAGATACACCAAAAATAACATACAAATACAAATGATCAAAGGTGTTAAGAAAGCATCGATTCATTACAAAATTTTATTGTCTTAGACATATCAGTACAACACGAGCATATGGAAACTCAAATTATCATCACAACCAAACCTAATATAACCTAAACCCTAATCCAGAACTAGCAAAAAACTATCTAATCAAACTTAATCAAGATGCAGTCTGAGCAAGACGCATAAAAATAATCTCGAAATGAGTTTGTATGCAGGGGCATGTATACAATTAGAAACACATACTAAATATGATCTCCTTCTATATAGAGTTAAATACTTTCCCCTGCCATAGATGTATTGAATTATAACCAGATATAAGATCTCCTAATATGTATAATTTTTGAGGTTTGCATTCAACAAATCATGTTATTCTTCCAAGAACAAACGTGACCAGCACAATCCAGTGAACCACCACAATCAACAGTACTCTGACAAGCACAATGCAGGGAACCACATAGCAGGAAAGAATGGGAGAGAGTGAAGTTACTCACCAGCACTACATTAGTTGAGGAGAAGAAGAGGTAGTTATAGTAGTAACTGTGGCCAGAAGAGCAGGGCATGACCGAGGAGCCGAAGACGTCTACACTGATACGTCCAATTTTCATCACCTTTCTATATCATAATTCGCCTCTATTCATTGATATATGTCTTATTATGAGGTGTTACTTATGTATTTTCCTCTATTTTTGCATGTTGGATGATTCTTGGAGGATGGACTATCGGAGTCAGGTTTCTGATGGAAAAAGAGGTGTTTTGATGCAATTTCATGAAGATCAGAAAAATACCAGAAAAATATTGGAAAATTATATTTTCCTAGAAGACGAAGGAAGCCAGAAGGGCAGGCGTAGCCGGGCCACAAGGGGCCCACACCTCCTAGGCGCGGGCCCGCCTTGCCCCGCGCCTAGGACAGGTGTGGCCCACCTGGCTGGCTCCCGACTCCGCCCTCTCTCCTATATATTCCTCATAGAACCCTAATACCAGGGGCGACCACAGATAGATTTCCGCTGCCTCTACGGGACAAAAAACACCGAGAGAGAAAGATCTCTTCGGCAGACAGATTTCTACCGGGGAAATTCCTTCCCGGAGAGGGGAGATCGTCGCCATCAACACCGTCATCAAGCTAGGCTTCATCGGGATCATCATCATCATCATACACACCATTATCTCCACCATCACCTTCATCACCACTCTGTCCCACTATAACAATTGTATTGGATCTTGCATTAGTTCTTAGGGGAAACTTTCCCGGTGTTAATTACTATTGTAGTTGATGCTTGTGAGTGGAACCATTGGATTATTGTTTATGTTCAGATTGTTATCCATCACCATATCATCTTTGATATTGATCCATATGATGTCCTGTGAGTAGTTCGCTTAGTTCTTGAGGACATGGGAGAAGTCATGTTGTTAGTAGTGGATTTGTGTTGAGTTATTATTCAATGGTTTAGTATTTAATTTGTGGTGCTATTCTTATAGTGGTGTCATGTGAACATTGACTACATGATACTTCACCATTTATGGGCCTAGGGAAATGCATTGTGTATTTGTCTACTAATTGTGGGGTTGTCGGAGTGACAGAAACCTGAACCCCTGTTAGGACACCATTGCATAAGGGAGCGTAGGATCTCATAGTTTAAGGCTATGGTTAGGTTTATATCTTAATTACTTTCCTGTGGTTGCGGATACTTGTAGGGGGTTTAATCACAAGTATGTATTAGTCCAAGTAAGGTTGGTACATTAGCACAGGTTCACCCACATAACACCTATAACACCAAAGAAGAGTACTCAGCTATTTGAAGCGAAAGCACTTGACAGAATTCACATGTGTCCTCAAAAACGTTTGGTCCTTATAAGTATTTCCACCAGCTTGTCCTTTGCTAAGAAAGGAGTGGGCCACTTGATGCGTTTGTTCTTTGTCTTTATTACTTGCACTTTGTTTAGTTGCTTTATCAGAAAACCCCTAAAAATCGCTTGCTAAGTATTTATAGAGAGTTCCTGCTCCATACCACTAGTCAACACCTTCTGCTCCTTGTTGGGATCGACACTCCTATTTATCAAAAGTACTATGATACACCGCCTATACTTGTGGGTCATCAAGACTATTTTCTGGTGTCGTAGCCGGGGAGTGAAGCGCTATTGAAGAGTGGAACTGGTAAAGGAAACTTCTACTGTGAGTATTTCTTTTTTGTTCTGTTTGTTACTTTGTTTCCAATATGGATAACCCACTTGGTTTTTTGTTTGGGAAAACTACTACCACTGTTAGGGTAGTAGTTGAACCACCACCTATTGAGATAGATCCTTTTAAGATACCTACAAGTATTGTTGATCGTGTTATGGATAATTATTATTTAGGGGATGGAACTGTCCACCCTGGTGATCACTTGCTTCTTATCCATGAATTATGCGGGTTGTTAAGTGTGCAGGTATCACAACTGAACAGGTGAAGAAGAAGTTACTCTCTATACCCTTAAAAGGGAGTGCTGAAGAATGGTATAAGCTGCTAAAGAATGGATAATCCATGGAATGGGACGAGATGGCTTCTCTCTTTTATTCTAAATTCTATCCTCCTAGTGATATTCATAAGGATAGGAATCTGATATATAACTTTTGGCCTCGTGATGGAGAGAGTATAGCTCAATCTTGGGGGAGATTGAAGTTGCTAATGCTTAAATGTACTATTCATGAACTCCCTAACAATATTATTATCAATAACTTTTATGCTAGACTTTCTCTTCATGATAAAGATTTACTATATGCTTCTTGTGCTGGATAATTCACACGTATGAAGGAAGAATCTAAATGGGATCTACTAGAACATATTCAAGAGAACACTGAAGCGTGGGAGAATGGCAAAGGAAGAAAGTCAGGTATAAACTATCATTATGAACACATTAAATCTTTTATGGGAACTGATGACTTTCGTGATATTAGCAATGAGTTTGGTCTTGATTCCCAAAGTATTGCAAAGTGTTTTAAGGCCTTTGCCTCTTACATAGAAATTCCTAAGAAGAAGTGGAATAAGTACCATGCTCCTTATAAAGATGTTGTTAATCATGTTCCTGTTAGAAGTGCTGAAATTTATACTACTAATCATATTGTGCCTGAACCTTATGTTGCAAAAATACCTTTCCCATCTAAGGTAAAGAAGTACTCTATGATAATTAGTGCGAATAATAAAGGTGCTAAGAAAACTTTGGAACCCGATGAGCAAATTAGTATTGAGCCCGTGGTAGCTATTGTGAAAGACCTTGTCACTACAAATATAGAGGATGAGCATATTGTCTTCTATGAAGATTCTTCTAATATTGTATCTCATCCTAGAAAAGTTATAAAATCTAGTGTTCCTGTGCTTTCTGTTAAAATTGGTGATCATTGTTACTATGGTTTATGTGATATTGGTGCTAGTTCTAGTGTTATTCCTTATGAGCTTTACAGGGAAATTATGCATGAAATTGGTCCTTGTGAGCTTGAGGACATTAATATGGTTATGCACCTTGCTAATAAGGAAACCATCATCCCTATTGGTATTATAAGAGATGTGGAGGTTCTTTGTGGCAAGATTAAGTATACTGCTGATTTTCTAGTGCTTAATTCAGCAGCTAGCAAAACTTGCCCTATCATTTTTGATAGGCCCTTCTTGAACACTTGTTGAGCTATTATAGATTGTAAAAAGGAAAAAGTTTTAACTAAGTTTGATGGAAATTCTTACGAGTTTAACTTTTCCAAATTTGCTAAAGCTCCTTGTGAAAATAGCTTGCCTAATAAAGATTTCAAGATGGAACAACTTGCTTCTTTTGTTCCAGTTTATGAACTTGGACCTCTTTTCGAAGACTATAAGTATGCTTATTCTGATGATAAAGTTGTTTCCTATTATAGTTATATTGTCAACTTTATTCAAAGTGCTACTGAAAGTTAGTATGAGAGAGGGAAACAAGGTTTTATGCATCTCAATAATGTTAAGTTTCCTTGTTTTATGTTGAAAGTTTTGAAGTTGCATTTGTTTTGTCTTCCCATGCTAGTGGCTTTTTGTTTCAACAATTTGTTTTCTCATGATACCCCCATGCATACGAAGTGGGTTAGACTCAAATGTGTTGGTTATTTTCTTCTTGATGCTCTCTTTCATTCTAGATATATATCTCCTTTGTGAGCATCTTTGAAGATATCAAGCCTAACTTAAAGGCAATAAAGAAAAGTACTTGTTGGGAGATAACCCAAGAGTTTGGTTGAGTCCTAGAATTTATTACCTCCGTAATCACCGCTCCTTATCCTTTTTTTGTTTTGGTTTTTATGTCAAGTTCAACTACTTTTGATAAGTGGAGGAGTTGTGAAAAGTGGCTGTCCTGGGATAGATTTTTGTGCTGCATTGTCAAAATTCGTGAGGGATCTCAGTACCTCGGATGGATCTGTATTGTTTTGAGATTGTTACCCATTTGTTACCCAACTTTCATTAGTTCTGCACTTTTTGATTTGAGCAACAAAAGGTTTTCGAAAAAATCAATCTTTACCTGCTCGTCTGTTTTGACAGATTTTTGCTATCATTTGCATTTGCCTCTTATAGAAGCCTTTGTTTTGATGGATTTCAGTTGAAGTGTGGACCTAAAGGTTAATTGTTTTTGCTTATACTAATGTTGCCATTGAGGTTTGTGTGAGACCTTGTAGGAAAGGAAATTCCAGGAGAAGGAGGAAAGGAGTCTAGAGAGTTCGACTTTGAATAGGTAAAAGCGGTGAAATAGAAGGTTCGTGAAACCCCAATTTTTTTTATATTTTTGATGTTTTTATTACATAAGGGAAGTTATGAGACAGAATAGAGGAGGAACCGGAGGCCGGGGTGGCCAAACCCACCCCAGGCACGGGCCCCAGCTGGCCGCGCCTGGAGGGGGTGTGCCTCCCCCGAGCTCTTTCTCCACCTCATTTTCGTATCAGCACTTTCCGTATGTCTTGAAACGTCGTAATATATAACCCCCCGAATCCCACGAGGTTCGTGCATCGTGTTCTCGTCGTGTTTTTGTTTCGATCTGTTTTTGTCAGGAAGTCTTCTCAAGTTTAGAGCACCATGGTCTCCGCCAATGACAAAGGCAAGAAGCCCGAAGAAGATGATCCTCAAAACCCCGTGGAGGAGGAGATTTTGGTTGGGGATGAGGAAGACATGGAGGAGGACAAGAAACCGGACACTCGCGCTATCGTCGCAAGCATTGGAGTGGTGGCAAAACCTACCAAGCTTAGGAGGTGTCACATCCCAAAATTTCCAAATTTTGAAATCTGAAAAATAAATAAACAAAATAAAACTTTGTTGAAATTCAGGGTGAGAAGAAACTTTTTGAATCCAATTGGAAACTTTCAAACCTATTTGGATCAAATAAAATCCTAAAGGGATTTAAAAAGATAAACAATTAATGAAGAAAGTTTTAATAATTGGAAATACCATTTTTGGATCTTTTAATAAAAAGGTTTGGATTTCAAAAGCAAAGTAGAATTTATAAATAAAGATTATTTTAAAGAGCCAAATTAAATCTTGGCCAAGCTTTTGAAATAAAATACTTCTATTTGATAAAAAGAATAAAGGTTTATTTAAGTAAAATAATGAGGATTTAATTAATATCCAACTTTATTAAAGTAAAGGCTTTTCCATTTTAGATAAACACTAAAACTTATTAATTTATTTTAAAAAGTTGTCCAAGTGTTTTATATTTTCAAATAAAACCTACTGAAATGGTTTTGATATTATTTAGATTTCAAGTGGAGATTTTAATAAATCAAATCCTATTTGAATTAGTAACTAAGGGCTATTTTATTTAATTATTAAATAGATCCTAAATGAATAAAAGTATTATTTTATTTTGGACTTTGGTTTATGTTGTTAAACAGAACTAAAAATTATACAAAGTTTGGCAAAGATTTGAAATCATTTGAGTGTTTGAATAGTTTGAATAAAATCAAAACAGAAAATCAAATAGGAAAAAATAAAAAGGCAATCAGTATAAAAAAAATGAATCGGACCAAACCCAACTGGCCAGCCCACTAAGCCCAGCAAGAGCCCACCCGGCATACCCCTCAGCGAAACGTTTTTCTACGCGTGAACCCACCCGCAGAGTCACAGACAGGTGGCCCCCTCTCTCTCCCTCACTGACAGGCAGGCCCCACGCCAGCGTGTCGTCGTCTTCAACCGCGACCACGTCCCCTGCCGTTGCAGCCGAGTTAACTCCGGCGATGAATACGCGTTGATGGCGGCCTTGATTCCTCCCAGTAACCACGCCAATTTAATCGCTCGTGCCTCCTCTCTCTTTCCCCCCAAGCTCCAGCCACTCCCTGCCTCTAGGCTGCTGCGATTTTGAGCTCAACCACCGCCGTCTCCGACGAGCTACGCGAGCAATTCCGGCCACATTCCGCCACCTCTCGCCTCCCACTGCACACGAGTTTGTTCTCCACCCCAGGCGCATCTGCCAGTGCCTCGAACTCGCCCGCGAGCGCCCCACGGCCTCGGCTTCGACATCATCTGAGCGCCACCACCGTCTGCTGACGCTCCGGCGAAGTATTCCCGTAAGCAGCCGTCCTCCCCTCTCCTTCCTGATGACACTCATGCACTCGCCACACTCAGCCGCGTCTAACCACGCCTTTGTTTTGACTTGGGGTGAACTGCAGCGTCGCTCTCGACGACCTCCAGAGCCGCCTGACGCCGCCACCCACTCCGACGAGCAATCATCGCCGTCCTTGAGCGCCCCTCGCCAAGCCAGCGCCAACTTGAGCTTCACCTCAACCTCGCGAGCACAGTGAGCACCTCCGCTTCTTCCCTTGCTTCCTGTACCGCTGCACCGGCCATCCAGCGTCTTGCCGCGATACGCCGCCGCCAGCCGCCAGATCGTGATGAATCTGTTAGATGCAAAGTGTCTGGCTGCGATTAGAACTAGACAAAGGGGTACGCGCCCATCTGATCCATTCGTTTTAAGTTAGATCCAATGATCCACGGAGGCCGATCCACCCGAAGCGGTACCGGCCAATAAGAACACGCCGCGTGGCACTAGTTTAGTTTAAAACAGAATTCAGAATTTGATGGAATTGCAAACTTGTAAATTGCATAACTTTTGATCCACACGTCCAAAATATACAAATTTTATATCAATGGAATCAGTGGAACATGTACTTTGCAACCATGCAATTTGTTTAATGATTTTCTTCTGGTAAATTGGTTGAATTTGCAGAAACATGTGTAGTCTTTTTTTGAATATAAAAATTGTTCTAGATAAAATTTTAATGTGAAATCTTTGAAAAATGGTTTGTTGTGAACCTACTGACCCTAGGAACCAACTTATTGATTTAAAAATGAATTTTGTGAAGTTTAGGAATAAATACTTGAATTAGCTCATTTCTAGTCAAATAAAAATATTGATTTTGATATGGAAATGATTTTTGAGTAAAACCTTTGGGAAATGTTTTGATTCAAACCTTCTGACCCTAAACACCAAGTTTTGTGAATTAACAACTTATTTGATGAACAATATAAATTTTTTGCTTTGATAAAAGCATTTTCAACCACATAAAATAATGATTTGATTTAAAAATGGTTTATAGATAAAACCTTTTTCAAATGGTTTTACCACTTTAGTAAATGACCACTTTGAACCTTATAGTGTTTAGAGCCTAGTAGAAACCACCTTTGCAAATAAAACTATCTTTTGCATGCTTGCATGCATGACTTTGTTTCTATTATTTTATGTGTGATAAATTGTTTGAATATTGGTTGGAATGCTAGTTGAATCTATGTTTGCTTGATTGATTTGTAGTGAAGTTAGAAGAGTGTGATATTAGCAAGATCAAGAAGTGAACCAACATTCTCTACCAAAAAGGCAAGTGACACTATCATCCAAGTCCTATTATTCTCATTATACTTAGTGGATTTTTGAAACATGCATGATAAACTTTACTATTTTTTTATGCTATGCTAAATCCTAATAGGATACCCTTATATATTCCTTAGGGGAAACAATGTAGTATTAGTATGCTTAGCCCTGCTATATATTGGGATGGGATACATGTTATGAATATATGAAGAATTTAAAAGACATATGTTTTATATAATAAAACAAGTACTCATTGAACCACCTGGGTGGACAAGGATACTCAAGGATGGACAAGGTGGCAACAAAAGGAACCATGTTTATATGGCTATCTCTTTTGTTGTGCACTAGAAGAAAACCACCCAGGGACTTAGAGATTGAACATGTTTCTCGTACAGTGGCTTCCGTGTACAGCCACATGCTAAATGGGCTCTGGCTTAGTCAACTACATAGTGGAAGACCCATGCATTGGCATCTTCATGTTAACTAGATTTGTGCTAGGGAACTTGGAACCCTACATTGGTGCCTGGAAGACAAGCTAGCATTGTGTATTGGGAGGACTCCTATGGAAAGACTTTGTCACATTCTCAATCTGCCAGTACTCCATTTTGGTGAGTACTTATCCAGCGGCCACTGGTGGCATCAAGATGAGATTGTGTCATGTGGGTAAAGTGTACAACTTCTGCAGAAGATCAAAATTCTAAGTACTTAGCCGTGTCCCCGGTTATGGACAATACTGAGCAACTAAGGCCTGAAGCTATGGAAGATCTCGACATTCCAATTTCTCAAAGTTAAAACTTGAGGGTGATAACAAGGGATTAAAAGCACTTGGAGTTTTCCAAGAAGTTCAAAAGATTTGACAAAGATCAAAAATTATTTTGAAAAGATAGGATAAAATTATATTGCTTTCTGCAAATGAGCCTAAACCCTACTTAGCCAAATATGCATGTATTGATAGGATCCACTTATATTCTACATAGTAGTGAAACTTGCCAATACAATTCAAATGTATTGACCCTTGTGGCTGCAACTTATTATGTTGCAGGTTTGTTTGATGTTAGTGAAGTTTGTTGAATAGGATTACAAGTCTACAACCAACATGACTGCCTGTGGCACTTTGAAGATGAAGGACCCCATGCTTATAGATATTCTGCTGCAATGAAATGTGTTAGCCAAATGAGCTATGTAAGATGTAATGAATTATTTTATTCCTGGTTATAAAGTTGTATTATGACCTTTGTTTCTTGATATTACATCTTAACTGTGGATGCTAGCTATTGATCCAGGGACTAGCATTGTAAACACAGGGATCTCTACCTTTTTAAAGGTTGGGAACCTTATAGATGGTATCAGAGCACTGTGTAAACTCTTTTCTCAACCTTTTTGGTTTTGATTCTACACCTCTTCTTTTCAACTTGATGGACAAAACCTACCCCATGGCCAAAGACTTCACGATGAGCTAAGAACATCTTCAACTCTAATGACTTCAACATCTTCAACTCTAATGACTTCAATATCTTCAACATTTTCACCAAGGACTTCAACCTTGGATATCACTAAGGAATACAAGTGAGAACCAAGAGACATTAGATTGCCCACCAAAGATATTGATATCAAGTTATAGTATGAATCATATTGACCTATGAGGTATGATTATACTAAGTTATATATTTCAAGAAAACTTGTTGTTTCCTTCAACTCATGAGTTAAGCTCATAAGTTGTTAAGTGGATAGTTGCTTGTTGCTTGTTTGATTGTTTGATTGAACTTGGTTGTTTTTGAGTTGTGTGCTAAAACTTCTTAAAAACCTATCCAGCAATACTTATCCCTACCAAACCAACAGATGCCTCCTCGTCATGCCAAACCCAACCAAAACAACAACAACATTCCCCCTGAGATACAGCAGATATTGGCAGTTCAGACACAGTTGATGCAGGAGATGACCACACTCATACAGAATCAGAACAACAAGAACAACAACAACAACAATCAGAATAATCCTCCAGCACTTGACATGCTCACCAAGTTTCTGAAACTTAGGCCTGCAAGGTTCTCTGGAACAACTGATCCAATGGAAGCTGATGATTGGTTACGTTCAGTGAACAAAGACCTAGTGACTGTTGGCTGCACCGATGAACAAAAAGTTAGGTTTGCAGCATTCCTGCTTGAAGGACCAGCAGCAACATGGTGGGAAAACTTTCAGATCACCACTCCCCTTGAAGATGTAACTTGGGCTATTTTTGAGGATGGATTCAGAACAACCCACGTCTCACCTGGAGTAATGTACTTGAAGAAAAAGGAGTTTCACAATCTGAAACAACGTCACCTCAGTGTGGCTGAGTATATTGAAGAATTCAACAATCTGGCACGATATGCACCGGATGAAGTTGATATAGATGCTAAGAGAAAAGAAAAATTTCTTGAAGGACTTAATGATGAGTTGAACCTGCAGCTAGCTGTTGCCTATGTCCCAACTTATCAATCACTTTGTGACAAAGCCACAATATTGGAAAACAAGATGAATCAAGTTGAGAACAACAAGAGGAAGCATAAACTCAAGAATCACTCAGGATCATCAAAGAATAAGCATTCATTCAAAAGGAGCAATGAAGATTCTGAGTCACCTCAGTATCACCACAATAACAATGGAAGTGAGAATAATGGAAATGATACTGACAATGGAGATGACCTTGGTCAGAACCAACAAGACACTTTCAGGAAGAAAGACATTAGCCAGTTGCAGTGCTATAATTGCAAGGAACTTGGACACTATGTGTAAGATCCCTCCTTTGTAAAGGAAAAGGATCCCTGTGATTGCAATGCTAGTCCCTAGATCATTGCTAGCATCCACAGTTTAAGATGAAGTACACAGATACAAAGGTCATTTATTACATCCATTCCAGAGATAAACATAGTTTTTACAACTCCAAGGCCACAGGCCTAATACAAGAGTTTGAATAAGTAAATAAATATAAGTCTTCATCTTCATGTGCCACAGGAAAGCATGTTGAGTGTAGACTCATGACACCTAATCCTCATCAAAGTAACCTGCAACATCACAAGTTACAGCCACAGTGGGTCAATACTTTGGAATAGTATTGGCAAGTGATACCTTAGTATATTTTAAGTGGACTAGATACTATATGCAATTTGGCTAAGTGTAGCTTGGCTTGCTTTGCTCAAAATAGGTTTTGCCTATTAGATGAAATCACTAAGTTTTTCTTTGCCAACACTTTTCCCAAGGAACCACCAATAGACATTGAGGTCCTTCACCCTTGTTCACCCACAAATTTTTACTTAGAAATTGGGATGTGGAGATTCTTGATAGCTTCCATGCCTTGATGGTCAAGTTGTCCATTGCCATGGACTTGGCTAAGTACTTAGATTTTTCCATATGAAGAGGTTGTACAGTTTCCCCACCAGACTTGGTTTCCCAAGACAGGACCTTTCAGAAGCCTTTCCTTAGACCAAATGGACGCGCTCCAACCTATCATTCCCACTACCACCAACTGTCCAAATGGCTAAGTTCTAGCAACTTATGTGATCCAGGCAGAGCCCATATTGCCAAGTGGCTGCACTAGAAGCTTCTTAACACTTGGCCTCTAAAATCTCTTTGTTCCTGGGTGGCTTACCACAAGTGTGATACACAAGGTAAACCATAGCCATGGGCCTTGTGTAACCGCTCAACCAAAACCACCAATCAAGTCCCTTTCCACCCAGGTGATTCATTGACTTAGTTGTTTTATTAAGTAAAACAAAGTCCAAAGACTTAGAAATATTTTCATCATAGCATGTATATTTCACCAACCCTTGTTTCCTACTAGCTAGGCTAAGCATAGCATAGATAGTAACTTAACTTAGAATTTTCCTAGCAATTCTACAACTACTTAGGATTTCCCAACATGGCATATAGGCAAAACAATAACATGCAAGACTTAGCAAAATATTTCTAATGCTTAGTATAAAATATAGGGATAGAAATATTCATGAAGTACCACTTGCCTTGGTAGTTGGGAGAGTAGCACTCTTCACAATCACAATCACTAGCACCAAAGTCTACACAAAGAATGGTAGCACAAATTACACACAAATCATATACAAGCATAAATATATGCTTGCATGCCAAATGCTAAGTGATGATTTTCAAAAACTCAACCAAGCAAGTGCAAGGTACTGATTCACTAACAAGATAAAAACTTGCCAAACAACCAAATATTTATACCCTAAAACATTTCCTAAACATTTCAAACACTCAAATTAGTCCTAAACAAGTTTCTGCAAATAAAGCCTTTTTAACAGAAGTTAAACATTAAACACATTGCATATTTTGAAAGAGCTTGTTCTCCTGATTCCAACGGTATAAAATTTGCCAAAATCTAACGTGGGAATCAAAAGTTACAAACAAAACAAATCCGAACTATAATCTGATTCAAAATCTGTTTTAAATCTAAACTACTGCCACGCGGCGCTATCCTATTGGCCGGTACCGATTCGCTCAGGATCACGCTTCCGCGCCGTCGGATCAAGTTAGATCCAATGCGCCAGATCTAAAGAAAACGCTTCGCTCCAGATCTAATCTAGTCCCTACGATACAGAATCTAGCTGCCGTTGCTCGACCAAAAGTCGGCGGCGCTAAGCGGCATGACGGCGCCTTTCTGTCGATGTGATGGCGTTCTAGGTCGCCCGAGGAGGGGAGAGGATGCTCACCAGAACCGCAGTGACAAGGTGAAGCTCAACGTGTCCTTGTCAGCGAAGGCGCCGGGTCGTCAGGGATTCCTCGCCGGAGTTCGCGAACGCGTCGGGTGGTTGCTGTCAAAGTCGTTGCCGAGGTTCCGTGTCGCCCTAGCACGTACCAGATGGTTTAGGAGATGCGCAAGACAGTGGCGAACAACCTCGTATGCGAGAGAGATCAAGGGGCGCGCTATGCTTACCGTAATTGGTCGCCGGAGTTGAGTGGCGGCTCGGTCGTTTGCGGGAACGAACGGGGACGATGTCCTGGGTCACAAGCAGTAAAGCAAAGGGTATCAGAAGATGCACGAGGTCTTGCTGGACAAACTTGTTTGAATCAGAGGCACAGGGGCGGTCGGGACTCACCGGAATTTGCTGCCGGAGATCGTCGGAGCTGCGGCGGTGTTTGGCGAAGGCGACTGGTGGCGTGGAGAGAAAATTGAGTGAGGGGAATGGAGCGGACTGGGGAGGGGTTTAAGTAGGCAGAGGCTCGACAAGAAACGCTCGGTGAATCAATGGCAATTACGCCGCGGAATCAACGCAGCAACGGCCAGCGGCGACGGCATCTACGCGCGAGATTTGGGGAAGAAGGAGTCGACATGGAGAGGGCCCAGTTGTCTGCGAGAGAACAGCGAAGGGTGTGGTCTGGCGTCGGACTTCATTTGGGTGCGTCTGCGCGTGAGAGAGAGAGAGGGAAAACCCGGGTGGGCTAGATGGGCTGGTTTCGCTGTTGGGCCCAAAGTCTGGCGCCGACCCTTTTCCTTTTCTTTATTCCTCTTCTATTTCTGATTTGATTTTCTGGAATGATTTTCAAATGAATTCAAACTCTATTTGAATTCAAATCTTTTCAGGATTTTTGCAGTGTGCAACAGTCACGATTCTAGGCATAAAACCAAGTGGTCACTTTGAATTGGCTTGGTCATTTGGATAAATAAAATAAACAGTGACTTAGCACTTGATTTGCAAATGTTTTGAAAATGGTTTTGAAACCATATTTATTTTATATATTTTTGTCCAAACTCCACACTCAATCTAATCAACAAGGAAGCAAACAAACTTGGTTTAAAACACTTATGCTCTCAAATGAGGATGGTCATTTGATTTAAGTTTGCTCACATAAAATGATAGCACTATGTGCTTCTGTTTTTCTTGAAAATGGTTTGAAATTGATCTCAAATCTATATGCATGCATGAATGATATGCAATCTTTGAAATCATGATTTTAGGGATGTTACCAATCTAACCCCCTTAAGGTGAATCTCGCCCTCGAGATTCGGATTGGCTAGCAAATAGGTGAGGGTGGTCTTTTCGAAGATCATCTTCTCTTTCCCATGTTGCTTCCTCTTCGGAATGATGATTCCACTGCACTTTGCAGAACTTGATAGTCTTAGTCCATGTGACTCTTTCTGCAGTCTCAAGAATCTTGATAGGCTTCTCTTCATAAGTGAGATCACTTTCCAATTGAACCTCCTACAAAGGTATAGTATCCTTCAAAGAAGTTTCTTCCATTTCTGGATGACATTTCTTAAGTTGACTCACATGAAACACATTATGGACAGCTGACAGAGATTCTGGCAGTTCAATTTCATAGGCAACTTCTCCTTTACGACTCAGAATCTTGAACGGTCCAACATATCTTGGTGCCAATTTTCCTTTGACTCCGAACCTTTTCACTCCACGAAGTGGTGACACTCTAAGATAAGCTCTATCTCCAACTTCGTAGGTGACCTCTCTACGCTTAGGATCTGCGTAGCTTTTCTGTCGGGACTGTGCTATCTTCAACCTGTCCTTAACCAATTTGACCTTCTCTTCGGCTTCTTTGATAAGATCTGGCCCGAATAAACTTCTTTCTCCCACACCATTCCATAACAATGGGGTGGTACACTTTCTTCCGTAGAGAAACTCAAACGGTGCCATCTCAATGTTGGCTTGATAGCTGTTGTTATAAGAAAATTCTGCGTAAGGCAGACTTTCATCCCAACTAGCTCCATAGTCTAAGGCACACGCCCTCAACATGTCTTCAAGAATCTGATTAGTCCTTTCTGTTTGTCCATCAGTTTGAGGATGAAAAGTAGTAATGAATTCCAACCTCGTTCCCAATGACTCATGTAACTGTCTCCAAAAATGGGAAGTGAATTGAGTTCCCCTATCAGACACAATACTCTTGGGTACTCCATGTAGACATACAATTCTACTCATGTAGATTCTGGCTAACTTAGCACTTGTATAGGTTGTCTTCACGGGTATGAAATGAGCCACTTTAGTTAGGCGATCCACTACTACCCAAATAGAGTCGTATCCTGACCGGGTCCTTGGTAATCCGGTAATGAAATCAATACCAATCTTGTCCCACTTCCAATCAGGAATAGGTAGTGGTTGAAGCAAACCTGCTGGTTTCTGATGTTCCGCTTTCACTCTACTACACACATCACACAAAGCAATATGTTCGGCGATGTCCTTCTTGAGATTATTCGACCAAAATCTTTCTTTCATGTCCATGTACATTTTGGTGTTACCTGGATGAATGGAATACGGAGAGTTGTGTGATTCTTGCAAAATCAGTTTCCGCAACTCCGGGTCTTGTGGAACACAGATACGTTTCCATGCCATAAGGTACCCTGTTCGTCTTCATGGAATTCTTTGGCTTTTCCTTTGCCAATCTTTTCTTTAATCTCTTCAATTTCCTTATCAATCTTCTGGGCTTCTTTGATCTTGTCCAACAAAGTGGGTTGAACATCCAAAGACATGAGATGTCCTTCAGGCACAATCTCCAATCTGAGTTTTCTAAATTGAGTACACAGATCATCTGGCAGTTCTCCTTTGGTAAGGCCATTCACAAAAACCTTACGACTTAGAGCATCTGCTACAACATTTTCTTTACCGGGGTGGTATTGCAAACTTAAGTCGTAGTCCTTGATAAGTTCTAGCCATCTTCTTTGTCTCATATTAATTTCCTTCTGGGTGAAGATATACTTCAAACTTTTGTGATCTGTGAACACTTCACAACGCTTTCCCAAAAGATAGTGTCTCCATGTTTTGAGTGCATGGACAACAGAGGCTAACTCTAAATCATGAGTAGGATAGTTCACTTCATGAGTTTTGAGTTGTCTCGAGGCATAAGACACAACTTTACCGTCTTGCATAAGTACTGCACCCAAACCTTGATGAGATGCATCACAATATACTTGGAAATCTTTTTCCAAATCTGGCAGACACAAGACTGGTGCTGTCACAAGTCTCTTCTTCAATTCCTGAAAGCTGAGTTCACAACCTTCAGACCAAGCAAACTTCTTGTCTTTCTTTAGCAATTCTATCATAGGCTTAGCAACCTTAGAGAAATTCTCAATGAACCTTCTGTAGTAACCTGCTAATCCAAGGAAACTACGAACTTCTTTCACGGACTTGGGAGATTCCCATTCAGTCACAGCTGAAACTTTAGCAGGATCAACTGCTACACCATCCTTTGTCATAACATGTCCAAGAAAAATAACTTCATTCAACCAGAATTCACACTTGCTGAATTTGGCATAAAGTTTATGCTCTCTTAACTTCTCAAGTATCAAACGCAAATGTCCCTCATGCTCTTCTTTGCTCTTGGAGTAGACTAACATGTCATCGATGAAAACGACAACAAACTTTTCAAGGAATTCCATGAACACCTTGTTCATCATATTCATGAAGTATGCTGGAGCATTGGTCAAACCAAAAGGCATTACGGTATACTCATACAACCCATACCTTGTAGTGAACGCTGTCTTAGGTATGTCTTGTTCTCTTATCTTGAGTTGAAAATAGCCTGACCTTAGATCAATCTTTGAGAATACACACGCTCCTTCAAGCTGATCAAACAAGTCATTGATTCTAGGCAAAGGGTATTTGTTCTTGATAGTTACCTCGTTGAGTGAACGGTAATCTATGCATAACCTTTGACTTCTATCTTTCTTCTCCACGAACAAAACTGGGGCTCCCCAAGATGAAGAACTTGGTTGAATAAATCCTTTCTGCAAGTGTTCTCCAAGTTGTTTCTTGAGTTCTTTCAGTTCATCAACTGACATTTTATAAGGTCTCTTTGCTATTGGTCTAGACCCTGGTACCAAATCTATAAGAAACTCCACATCTCTATCTGGTGGCATTCCCGACAATTCTTCCGGAAACACATCCGGATATTCACTCACAATTGGCACACTGTCCATGCTAACCCCCTTAAGAGAATTTAGCTTACCTCCTTTTGATTCAAAGTTGGACTTGAATTTAATCCGTTTTCTTTCCGGGGTTGTGAGTGCAACAGTACGATTAGAACAATCTAGTACTCCTTCATACTTAGCCATCCAATCCATTCCCAATATTACGTCCAGTCCTTGGGAATCTAGGATTATCAGACTCACTGGAAATTTATGTTTTCCAAACTCTATTACTAGATCCCGGCATCCAAGACTTACTATCATATCTCCACCCGGAGAACTAACTTTTATTGGACACCCAATGTTTTCAGTTGGAAACCCATTTCTATCAACAAATGCTTTTGATATGAATGAATGCGATGCTTCGGTATCAAAAAGAACAAATGCTGGAATAGAATTGAGTCTGAACTTACCAGCAACAGCATCAGGCTCCTCATAGACCTCCTCCACACTGATGTGGTTCACCTGTCCCTTCTGGAAAGGATTGGGCTTGATGGGTCCTTCAACTTTCTTTTTTGGGTAGTCATTTGCATAATGCCCCATCTTCTTGCATTTGAAGCATTCAACCTGACTTATGTCTCTCTTAACAGGCTGACTTCCACTTCCACTTCCATTACCACTGTGGTGGCTCTTATGTCCACTCTTGTGGTTCTTGTACTTGTCATTGTCATGACTATGGTGATGCTTGTTGTCATGACGGTTGTGGTTGTGGTGCTTGTTGAATTTCCCATGCTTGTGGGATCCTGAGCTTCCACTGTCATCATAATGGGAACGTTTGTGAGACGATCCCAAGCTGTGCTTGTCGGAGTGCTTCCTCTTTCTACTCTCAACTTGCTTCATTTTGTTCTCCAAAATAGCAGCCTTGTCACAGAGCGACTGATAAGTGGGAACATATGCCATAGCCAACTGCAGATTCAGCTCATCATTCAAGCCTTCAAGAAATTTTTCCTTTCTCTTGGTATCGGTGTCAACTTCATCTGGTGCATATCGCGCCAGATTGTTGAACTCCTCAATATATTCAGCCACGATGCGGTGGCGCTGCTTCAGATTGTGGAACTCTTTCTTTTCCAGACTCATCACCCCAGATGAGATATGAGCAGTTCGAAAGCCATCCTCAAAGATAGCCCATGTCACTTCATCTATGGGAGTGGTGATCTGGAAGTTGTCCCACCAAGTGGCGGCTGGTCCTTCCAACAGATGTGCTGCAAATCTGACCTTTTCAGCATCGGTACAGCCCACGGTTACCAAGTCCTTGTTCACAGAACGTAGCCAATCATTGGCCACCATGGGATCAGTCGTCCCTGAGAACTTTGCTGGCCTCAATCTCAAGAACCTGGTGAGCATATCAAAACACGGTGGGTTGTTGTTGTTATTGTTGTTATTGTTGTTGTTGTTGTTGTTGTTGTTGTTGTTGTTGTTTTGGTTCTGGATGAACGTCGTCATCATCTACATTAGCTGAGTTTGAGCAGTCATCATTTGTTGCATTTCTGGAGTGATGTTGTTGTTGTTGTTGTTGGGGTTTGCACAACGGGGAGGCATCTGTGGTTTGTTCAAATAGAGATAAGAATGAGATACCCATAGATGCTTTCATGCACATTACATAACATAAGCAAACACATAGCATGCAACACAAAGATAAAGGTTCAACAGCAAGATAACAAGTTCACAAAGTAAAACACACAAGTAGCAAGCCATCCACATGTCGGATGGTCAAATAACAAGTTCTCAAATAACAAGTACGATAATAGAAGATAAATGAGTAGTCAAATCTACTCCTCGGCATCAATCTCCTCCTCGACAAAGGTAAGACCTGCGTTCTCCATTGCGGTCTTGTATTCCTCGACGTTAGTGGTCAAGGTATCTATCTTGGCCTTGAGAGCCCTCTTCTGGGAACGAAGTCTCTCGATCACTGTCTGCTGCTGCTCGAGCTCGAAGTCCTTGGACTGCAGTTCTTCAGTCATGTCCCGGATCTTCTTGTTCCTATCCTGGACACGCTTCTCCTGACTCTTGAACTTCCTGTCCTGGGCCTCGAACTTCGCCTCCATTTCCTTGACTATCTCGTCTTGCTCCGCGAAGAGCTTGTCCTTCTCGCGAAGCTGCACAGGCTTCGTCATTGTTGAGCATGACATTGGTCCTGTCGGTGTCCACGTGCCTAATGAGAGACTCTAAGTCCTGGAGGTACAGACGTATCGGCTCTGCTGCGTCCCTCGAATCGTCCTCGAAGTTGATGGACTCTCCATCCTCATCACGTCTTCCGAAGACGTGGAAGTGGGTACCTCTAACCTATCGGGAGTGTCGCCCTAGCAGACGTCCTATCAGATCCTGCATAACTACCTCAAGGCCTCTCTCCCTGTCATCGTGCATGAGCTTGAAGACAATGGCCTCCGTGGTAGGCTCAGTCTGGCGTCCGGGCTGGTTGACCTTGAAGCCCTAGAGGTCCTTCCTCTCAAACTTGGTGAGGGGATGCACCATGATGGTGGGAAGAGGGAGATTGAGCAAAGTAGTAAGCTCAACGATACGAGGACCAAAGCGGGTAACCTGGAACTCCTCAACAGTGCTGATGGTAATAGGCATCTATTTATAAGATAGAAAAGTTAGAACAACACAAATCAAGATAAAACAAAAGGCAAAACATCACATACATATCCTTGGGAAGCAAAACACACAAGTCATGCATACATGAAACCATTACAATAACCAAGGTTCAATCTTATTTTAAAGCAACCTTTTGGAAAATAAGGTGATAGTGGTGGTCCAACTAACGAAGTACGTTTACAATCCTATCTCACTGGATCTGTTGGCTAACACAATGTTTCTTGAAGCAATCAGCCTATCTTGCTCACATGATTCCATCACTAAGTCTATAATGTCTCCTCTTAAGGTTTGGTTGGTAGCTTCCAACTCTTGGGTATGTTCCTTCTCTTTCCTTAGATCATTTTGGAGGTTGAGCATTCTGTACTTGACTCTATCACCAAGTTCTTTGATGGTCTTCCAAGCTGCATCCTTTGCTGATTCAAAGAATGTAGTGTGCACCACTGAATTAGTGAACATGCAGAATCCTTTTTCCTGATGGTTGTCTTCCTTGTTTTTATACAAGTGAAGTTGCACCCACCAGTATTCCACTCCTTCATCCATCATAGGAAAACCTTTGTACACAGCTGCACCTTGTATCTCTAATGCAACCATGAGGTCCTTGAGAGCCTAGGGGAATTCTGTCTCACACTCCAAAGTCATTGTCATGAGTGGTCCTTTCCTCACGGCTTCGTTGATGGAGTTCATCTACAAATAGAGATGAGAGAGAAGATTAGAAAAGTTTACGAGAAGAATAGACAAGTGTAGAATTTGAAAAAATTTCCTTAGTGGTTTCCAATCCTAGGGTCATAATCCTACAGGCAACACAGTGATCTGATACCATCTGTAAGATCCCTCCTTTGTAAAGGAAAAGGATCCCTGTGATTGCAATGCTAGTCCCTAGATCATTGCTAGCATCCACAGTTTAAGATGAAGTACACAGATACAAAGGTCATTTATTACATCCATTCCAGAGATAAACATAGTTTTTACAACTCCAAGGCCACAGGCCTAATACAAGAGTTTGAATAAGTAAATAAATATAAGTCTTCATCTTCATGTGCCACAGGCAAGCATGTTGAGTGTAGACTCATGACACCTAATCCTCATCAGAGTAACCTGCAACATCACAAGTTATAGCCACAGTGGGTCAATACTTTGGAATAGTATTGGCAAGTGATACCTTAGTATATTTTAAGTGGACTAGATACTATATGCAATTTGGCTAAGTGTAGCTTGGCTTGCTTTGCTCAAAATAGGTTTTGCCTATTAGTTGAAATCACTAAGTTTTTCTTTGTCAACACTTTTCCCAAGGAACCACCAATAGACATTGAGGTCCTTCACCCTTGTTCACCCACAAATTTTTTACTTAGAAATTGGGATGTGGAGATTCTTGATAGCTTCCATGCCTTGATGCTCAAGTTGTCCATTGCCATGGACTTGGCTAAGTACTTAGATTTTTCCATATGAAGAGGTTGTGCACTTCCCCACCAGACTTGGTTTCCCAAGACAGGACCTTTCAGAAGCCTTTCCTTAGACCAAATGGACGCGCTCCAACCTATCATTCCCACTACCACCAACTGTCCAAATGGCTAAGTTCTAGCAACTTATGTGATCCAGGCAGAGCTCATATTGCCAAGTGGCTGCACTAGAAGCTTCTTAACACTCGGCCTCTAAAATCTCTTTGTTCCTGGGTGGCTTACCACAAGTGTGATACACAAGGTAAACCATATACATGGGCCTTGTGTAACCACTCAACCAAAACCACCAATCAAGTCCCTTTCCACCCAGGTGATTCATTGAGTTAGTTGTTTTATTAAGTAAAACAAAGTCCAAAGACTTAGAAATATTTTCATCATAACATGTATATTTCACCAACCCTCGTTTGCTACTAGCTAGGCTAAGCATGGCATAGATAGTAACTTAACTTAGAATTTTCCTACCAATTCTACAACTACTTAGGATTTCCCAACATGGCATATAGGCAAAATAATAACATGCAAGACTTAGCAAAATATTTCTAATGCTTAGTATAAAATATAGGGATAGAAATATTCATGAAGTACCACTTGCCTTGGTAGTTGTGAGAGTAGCACTCTTCACAATCACAATCACTAGCACCAAAGTCTACACAAAAAATGGTAGCACAAATTACACACAAATCATATACAAACATAAATATATGCATGCATGCCAAATGCTAAGTGATGATTTTCAAAAACTCAACCAAGAAAGTGCAAGGTACTGATTCACTAACAAGATAAAAACTTCCCAAACAACCAAATATTTATACCCTAAAACATTTCCTAAACATTTCAAACACTCAAATTAGTCCTAAACAAGTTTATGCAAATAAAGCCTTTTTAACAGAAGTTAAACATTAAACACATTGCATATTTTGAAAGAGCTTGTTCTCCTGATTCCAACGGTATAAAATTTGCCAAAATCTAACGTGGGAATCAAAAGTTACAAACAAAACAAATTTGAACTATAATCTGATTCAAAATCTGTTTTAAATCTAAACTACTGCCACGTGGCGCTATCCTATTGGCCGGTACCGATTCGCTCAGGATCACGCTTCCGCGCCGTCGGATCAAGTTAGATCCAACGCGGCAGATCTAAAGAAAGCTTCACTCCAGATCTAATCTAGTCCATACGATACAGATCTAACGGCCGTTACTTTCGACCAAAGTCGGCGGCGCTGCTGGCAGCGGCAATGGCGAGCGCTCTGTCAGTGGCGGTGCCGGCGTTCTAGGTCGCTCGGGGAGGGGAGAGGATGCTCACCAGAACCGCAGTGACAAGGTGAAGCTCAACGTGTCCTTGTCTGGCGAAGGGGCACTCGGGGTCGTCAGGGATTCCTTGCCGGAGTTCGCGAACGCGTCGGGTGGTTGCTGTCGAAGTCGTTGCCGAGGTTCCGCATCGCCCTAGCACGTACCAGATGGTTTAGGAGATGCGCAAGACGGTGGCGAACAACCTCGTATGCGAGAGAGATCAAGGGGCGCGCTATGCTTACCGTAATCGGTCGCCGGAGTTGAGTGGCGGCTCGGTCGTTTGCGGGAACGAACAGGGACGGCGTCCTGGGTCACAAGCAGGAAAGCAAAGGCTATCAGAAGATGCATGAGGTCTTGCTGGACACACTCGTTTGAATCAGAGGCACAGGGGCGGTCGGAACTCACCGGAATTTGCTGCCGGAGATCGTCGGAGCTGCGGCGGTGGTTGGCGAGTTGCGAGCAGCCTGGTGGCGTGGAGAGAAAATTGAGTGAGGGGAATGGAGAGGAGTGGGGAGGGGTTTAAGTAGGCAGAGGCTCGACAAGAAACGCCCGGTGAATCAATGGCAATTACGCCGCGGAATCAACGCAGCAACGTCTTGGCGATGGCGGCATTTTGGGGAAGAAGAAGTCGACGTGGAGAGGGCCCAGTTGTCTGCGAGAGAAACAGAAGGGGTGTGGGGTCCTGGCGTCAGCGACTCACTGGATGCGTCTGCGCGTGAGAGAGAGAGGGAAAACCCGGGTGGGCTAGATGGGCTGGTTTCGCTATTGGGCCCAAAGTCTGGCGCCGGCCCTTTTCCTTTTCTTTATTCCTTTTCTATTTCTGATTTGATTTTCTGGAATGATTTTCAAATGAATTCAAACTCTATTTGAATTCAAATCTTTTCAGGATTTTTGCGATGTCTGTGACAAATCACAATTCTAGGCATAAAACCAAGTGGTCACTTTGAATTGGCTTGGTCATTTGGATAAATAAAATAAACAGTGACTTAGCACTTGATTTGCAAATGTTTTGAAAATGGTTTTGAAACCATATTTATTTTATATATTTTTGTCCAAACTCCACACTCAATCTAATCAACAAGGAAGCAAACAAACTTGGTTTAAAACACTTATGCTCTCAAATGAGGATGGTCATTTGATTTAAGTTTGCTCACATAAAATGATAGCACTATGTGCTTCTGTTTTTCTTGAAAATGGTTTGAAATTGATCTCAAAACTATATGCATGCATGAATGATATGCAATCTTTGAAATCATGATTTTAGGGATGTTACACTATGCATCAGACTGTCCTGAGAAGAAAAAGAACAAGGATGCTAGAAGAGCCAATGGAAATGACTCCAATGTGACCCAGAAAGGACATGTGAACCACATTGACATGGATGGAAATTTTGAAGAGATAGAAGAAATGGATGTCAGAAACTAGTTAACTCAGTTGAGTTAAATAAGGATTCCTTGTCTGGATATTAAGTATTGAACCCATAGTCAAGTGAACCATCAATGTAACCCTATGAGACTTTATTTTTAAGGGTGGTAGTACCCTAGTTGCCTTGAAGCCAACTTGTAACCTCTAGCCTTCCCAAATCTCGGGACGAGATTTATTTTAAGGGTGGTAGCCTGTCACATCCCAAAATTTCCAAATTTTGAAATGTGAAAAATAAATAAACAAAATAAAACTTTGTTGAAATTCAGGGTGAGAAGAAACTTTTTGAATCCAATTGGAAACTTTCAAACCTATTTGGATCAAATAAAATCCTAAAGGGATTTAAAAAGATAAACAATTAATAAAGAAAGTTTTAATAATTGGAAATACCATTTTTGGATATTTTAATAAAAAGGTTTGGATTTCAAAAGCAAAGTAGAATTTATAAATAAAGATTATTTTATAGAGCCAAATTAAATCTTGGCCAAGCTTTTGAAATAAAATACTTCTATTTGATAAAAAGAATAAAGGTTTATTTAAGTCCAACTTTATTAAAGTAAAGGCTTTTCCATTTTAGATAAACACTAAAAATTATTAATTTATTTTAAATAAGTTTTCCAAGTGTTTTATATTTTCAAATAAAACCTACTGAAATGGTTTTGATATTATTTAGATTTCAAGTGGAGATTTTAATAAATCAAATCCTATTTGAATTAATAACTAAGGGATATTTTATTTAATTATTAAATAGATCCTAAATGAATAAAAGTATTATTTTATTTTGGCCTTTGGTTTATGTTGTTAAACAGAACTAAAAATTATACAAAGTTTGGCAAAGATTTGAAATCATTTGAGTGTTTGAATTGTTTGAATAAAATCAAAACAGAAAATCAAATAGGAAAAAAGAAAAAGGCAATCAGTATAAAAAAAATGAATCGGACCAAACCCAACTGGCCAGCCCACTAAGCCCAGAAAGAGCCCACCCGGCATACCCCTCGGTAACGTTTTCTCTGTGAACCCACCCGCAGAGTCACAGACAGGTGGCCCCCTCTCCCCCTCTCTCTCCCTCACCGACAGGCAGGCCCCACGCCAGCGTGTCGTCGTCTTCAACCGCGACCACGTCCCCTGCCGTTGCAGCCGAGTTAACTCCGGCGATGAATATGCGTTGATGGCGGCCTTGATTCCTCCCAGTAACCACGCCAATTTAATCGCTCGTGCCTCCTCTCTCTTTCCCCTAAGCTCCAGCCACTCCCTGCCTCTAGGCTGCTGCGATTTTGAGCTCAACCACCGCCGTCTCCGACGAGCTACGCGAGCAATTCCGGCCACATTCCGCCACCTCTCGCCTCCCACTGCACACGAGTTTGTTCTCCACCCCAGGCGCATCTGCCAGTGCCTCGAACTCGCCCGTGAGCGCCCCACAGCCTTGGCTTCGACATCATCTGAGCGCCACCGCCGTCTGCTGACGCTCCGGCGAAGTATTCTCGTAAGCAGCCATCCTCCCCTCTCCTTCCCGATGACACTCCTGCACTCGCCACACTCAGCCATGTCTAACCACACCTTTGTTTTGACTTGGGGTGAACTGCAGCGTCGCCCTCGACGACCTCCAGAGCCGCCTGACGCCGCCACCCACTCCGACGAGCAATCGTCGCCGTCCCTGAGCGCCCCTCGCCAAGCCAGCGCCACCTTGAGCTTCACCTCGACCTCGCGAGCACGGTGAGAACCTCCGCTTCTTCCCTTGCTTCCGCATACAGCTGGGCCGCCAGATCGTGGTCAAGCTGCTGTGAACCGTTAGATGCAAAGTGTCTGGCTGCGATTAGAACTAGACGAAGGGGTACGCGCCCATCTGATCCATTCGTTTTAAGTTAGATCCAATGATCCACGGAGGCCTATCCACCCGAAACGGTACCGGCCAATAAGAACACGCCGCGTGGCACTAGTTTAGTTTAAAACAGAATTCAAAATCTGATGGAATTGCAAACTTGTAAATTGCATAACTTTTGATCCACACGTCCAAAATTTACAAATTTTATATCAATGGAATCATTAGAACATGTACTTTGCAACCATGCAATTTGTTTAATGATTTGCTTCTGGTAAATTGGTTGAATTTGCAGAAACATATGTAGGCTTTTTTTTGAATATAAAAATTGTTCTAGATAAAATTTTAATGTGAAATATTTGCAAAATGGTTTGTTGTGAACCTACTGACCCTAGGAACCAACTTATGGATTTAAAAATGAATTTTGTGAAGTTTAGGAATAAATACTTGAATTAGCTCATTTCTAGTCAAATAAAAATATTGATTTTGATATGGAAATGATTTTTGAGTAAAACCTTTGGGAAATGTTTTGTTTCAAACCTTCTGACCCTAAACACCAAGTTTTGTGAATTAACAACTTATTTGATGAACAATATAAAATTTTGCTTTGATAAAAGCATTTTCAACCACATAAAATAATGATTTGATTTAAAAATGGTTTATAGATAAAACCTTTTGCAAATGGTTTTACCACTTTAGTAAATGACCACTTTGAACCTTATAGTGTTTAGAGCCTAGTAGAAACCACCTCTGCAAATAAAACTATCTTTTGCATGCTTGCATGCATGACTTTGTTTCTATTATTTTATGTGTGATAAATTGTTTGAATATTGGTTGGAATGCTAGTTGAATCTATGTTTGCTTGATTGATTTGTAGTGAAGTTAGAAGAGTGTGATATTAGCAATATCAAGAAGTGAACCAACATTCTCTACCAAAAAGGCAAGTGACACTATCATCCAAGTCCTATTATTCTCATTACACTTAGTGGATTTTTGAAACATGCATGATAAACTTTACTATTTTTTTATGCTATGCTAAATCCTAATAGGATACCCTTATATATTCCTTAGTGGAAACAATGTAGTTGTAGTATGCTTAGCCCTGCTATATATTGGGATGGGATACATGTTATGAATATATGAAGAATTGAAAAGACATATGTTTTATATAATAAAACAAGTACACAATGAACCACCTGGGTGGACAAGGATACTCAAGGATGGACAAGGTGGCAACAAAAGGAACCATGTTTATATGGCTATCTCTTTTGTTGTGCACTAGAAGAAAACCACCCAGGGACTTAGAGATTGAACATGTTTCTCGTACAGTGGCTTCCGTGTACAACCACATGCTAAATGGGCTCTGGCTTAGTCAACTACATAGTGGAAGACCCATGCATTGGAATCTTCAGGTTAACTAGATTTGTGCTAGGGAACTTGGAACCCTACATTGGTGCCTGGAAGACAAGCTAGCATTGTGTATTGGGAGGACTCCTATGGAAAAACTTTGTCACATTCTCAATCTGCCAGTACTCCATTTTGGTGAGTACTTATCCAGCAGCCACTGGTGGCATCAAGATGTGATTGTGTCATGTGGGTAAAGTGTACAACTTCTGCAGAAGATCAAAATTCTAAGTACTTAGCCGTGTCCCCGGTTATGGACAATACTGAGCAACTAAGGCCTGAAGCTATGGAAGATCTCGACATTCCAATTTCTCAAAGTTAAAACTTGAGGGTGATAACAAGGGATTAAAAGAACTTGGAGTTTTCCAAGAAGTTCAAAAGATTTGACAAAGATCAAAAATTATTTTGAAAAGATAGGATAAAATTATATTGCTTTCTGCAAATGAGCCTAAACCCTACTTAGCCAAATATGCATGTATTGATAGGATCCACTTATATTCTACATAGTAGTGAAACTTGCCAATACAATTCAAATGTATTGACCCTTGTGGCTGCAACTTATTATGTTGCAGGTTTGTTTGATGTTAGTGAAGTTTGTTGAATAGGATTACAAGTCTACAACCAACATGACTGTCTGTGGCACTTTGAAGATGAAGGACCCCATGCTTATAGATATTCTGCTGCAATGAAATGTGTTCGCCAAATGAGCTATGTAAGATGTAATGAATTATTTTATTCCTGGTTATAAAGTTGTATTATGACCTTTGTTTCTTGATATTACATCTTAACTGTGGATGCTAGCTATTGATCCAGGGACTAGCATTGTAAACACAGGGATCTCTACCTTATTAAAGGTTGGGAACCTTACAGGAGGATAGCACGGATGTCTACAGGAGGGAAACCTTTGCCTCTTATCTACAATCCACGGTCATATCCTCCATGCACCAAGAGACCTTTCCATACTCTTATACATTGTTGGGCCACGCGGAGATAAAACAAAAATTTCCCCTCTACCATGGTGATCCCAAGATCTAGCTGAGGTAGAAGGACACGAGTTTTACCACTAGACACGCAGTTGCGGATTACTGATGAAGCGCGTCAGTTGATGCCGTGCATTCCTCACGATCCGATCGTCCTGGCGCTGATCGCACAACACCTCTGCTGGTATCCACACGTACAAGGAGGAGCGCCGGGGGCGAACTGCTAGGTTCATAACGACGGCTGGACTGCTGTGGAGCTAGGTTTTCCAACACATGGAATGACCTAACCGAACAACGATTAACCTTTCTGGGTTACGGTGCTCCACTATATATAGGGAGTGAACGTGGGCTCTGCTCGCGCGACCCATTCACTAAAGCCCATATAACACTAGTCACCGTGAGTGCAACTAACTAACTCAGTCCTAATCCGGTTTAGGTCCAACCCAACCAGATTACAGGTTCAGATCCAATCCGAACATGCTCCCACTCTTAAGTGTGTGACCCCGCAGGCTCATGGCTACTTGGACATGATTTGAGTCCGACTCTCAATCGATCAGTCGGTAGCGGCTCCTAGCAGAACGTGCCGACTCCCAAGTACCAAAGAGTCATGAAGACTTGCCTTTCCAATGAGATTTACTTCCGAGTCCCTTTTTCCTCACGATATACCTTGTCAGACTATAGGCGAATAATTGTCATCCCTTAAATAGTCTGACTCTCTTCTCGATCTGAGATAAGTGATTCACCCGACTAACTCTTAGTCGATCGCCTCGGCTAACACTTAACCAAGTTGTGCATGGCCATGCTTTCCGAATCATATCTCACGAGAGGGCCCAGAGAATATCTCTCCAAGTGGAGGGGCAAAATCCCATCTTGGTTATTCACATCACGCAGCTTGATTCTCAGTCGACCCAAACTCTGCCTTTATAACGCCCGATTCTGGATCAGCGTTTGACAGAACCTAAGTCTGTGATCCTCAACTCGGACTATGCAATAACCTCAGGTCTAAGGATTACATTGATTGAGATATACAAATGACAACTTGTTCGTTGTACCTCAATATGGGTAAATCCGACTCGCTAAACTCTTTAGCCGAATCTATGTAAGTTGGAACAGCATCTCCATGCCCATGACAAGTGGAACCGAGTCATCAAGCCAACTTTCACATTGGTCTAAGTTGTGTGTCCAGCACAACCTCAATGACCAAGGATATTTAGTACAAACAACATGAATGCATAGTTCCACAACCGAATCACATATTCAATGATACACATCAGATGTTTATACAAGGACTACTTAATATCTTTATGAATACAATGGGAAATCTCATCATACATGATTGCCTCTAGGGCATATTCCCAACATACATGAGCGTCAATATCAACATGTGACCAAAGGGAACTTTCCCTCGATGTGGGATATGCCTCGTTCTAACCATGTAGGGGAGGAGCATACTAAGAAGGAAGAGTGGGGAAACAATAGCAAGGACTGGAATTCTCGGCCCGATATGATCATGAACCGTATTGAGCAGAATTCGAAGTTGATTCGTACTTTGACCTTCCAGATTGAGGATTTGAGGAAACTAATTGAGGATATTATCAAGAGAAAACCACCACCGAAGGAGTAATTCGTCATCAGGTTTGGCATCCCCTTGGCTTGTTCCAAGCTTGGGGGAGTGCCGCGGTATCACACCATTATATTTTATCTTTTACCTTTTTAGTGGATTCAGATCTTTGGTAGAGAGGTTGTCTTATAGTTTGGTTTGCAAGTGGAAGTATCTCTCCTTTAGTTAGTTATCTATGTATCCCTTGGTGTGAGTGCCTTTATGGAATATTAATGAGAAGTTTCATCTTTTACTTTTTGCACTTCTTATTTTAGTTTGCAATCTCTATTATATGATGGATCTTGTTGATCAGTATTGGCATCACTTGGGGAGCATCAAGTAAATATAAATTGTTTTTGGAAAACCGAGTTCTGGTCAGTAGCAACACTTTTTGAGATTTGAAAGAAAAGAGAAAAAGCTTACGCATATTTTGTATCATTTATTTTATTTCTTGTTGGATCATAAGATTATTCTTTATTTAAGATCTTTTGTGTCTTCAAGGAAGATTGCATGTTTGGCTTTATCACTTGTAGGTTTTTTTGCTTCTTTCAACTCTTTTTGCTTGCTACCCAGCCTTGCTAGCCAAAAACCTGTTTTGAGAAGCCATACTTCTCATGTTTCCAACCCCATTGAACCAAAACCTGTGCCATTTCTGTCCACCGTATCTACCTATTAGCATTATTGCTATTCCAAGCAAATTCTCAAGCTACATCTAACTTTTGAATGAAAAAGTATTTTGTTATGTGAATACTAGTTAGTAAAGCTCTCACGAACATGATGGCACACCTTATTTCCTTGCCCCTAATAGACTTGAACCATTGTGTCATCGAAGTTGTATATGCTTGCATCTATACATTGGAATTAGTAGAACCGTGCTGTAACGGATAACACTTTCAACATTGCACCTGTACGTAGTACACAGTTGATATCATGCTCTTTTGTTTGCGGATGTCGATGGTGTGAAATAAAGAGGGACCTTGTAAGTGCATGGAGTGATGTATGTGTGTTAGAGAAACGCCTGGGTCGCTAGCCTAAGCCATGCCTAATCATGGTGGAAACTTGCACCATCACCATACTGAGCATTCTGTGAAGCATCCTCAATAAAAAGCTATGCACATAGTAAATAAAAATATCACTGAGATGCTCATTGTCTGCTTGCCTTGTCATTTTGGTTATGGGATCGCTCTTGTAGCATGTGCAAGGGGTACCTCATTGGCGGTTCTTTATGATACATATATACTTACAATGACAAGAACTTACCGGTGACTAAAGTTGAGTAGCATGAGGAGCGACCCTCGTACTCAAGGGACATGAGATTGCCAACTTATATTTCGTCAAGCATATACTCCATCCTTGTTCACTTTAACCTTAATCATCTCAAGATGCCTATGATAGGGGCAATGAGGGCTCGAAGCTAGTAAGTACCATTATCCTTTGGAATCTCTTAATGACTTGAATTCCCTGCTTCCTTCTATAAAGGGACCTTTCTCCTATTTTCTAAGTTGAGTCAGTAAACCTACTTCCTCTCTACCACTAGCAAGCATTTGAGTTATTATGTTGCAAGCATTCATATGGTGATTTATTCAATCATGTTCTTTACTTTACTTGTTTGCACAAGACTCTTATCTATTGAGTATTACTTTGAAAGCCTTCATTGAAAAACCTTTTTGAGCAAAGAGTGCTCCTGTTGTAAAACTTCTTCAAAAAGCTTTATTTGTGAAACTGTTTGCCAGCCGTTCTCTGACCAAGAACAAGATTTTGCCAATTCTAATTATGATTCATATTTATGCATCTCTATTGTGACGCATGTACTTGTTGCAAGCTAAGTTATATAACGGTGAGATGTTTTCTTCTATGAGTTGTGTATTGGTAAGTGTGATGCTCCTTGTCCATATTCTTTTATCAACACTTCACTCCATAAACCCGTGGACATGTTTACTAATCTCAGTTTTTGCTTGGGAACAAGCGAAGGTCTAAGCTCGGGGGGAGTTGATACATCCAATTTGCATCACCTTTGTCACATCCCAAAATTTTCCAAATTTTGAAACAAAAGAACTAATTGTGGAAATTTAGGGTGAAAAGAAACTTTTTGTTTCCAAATGTAAACATCAAAACCCTTCGTGAACAAAAATTTGAATGAAAAGGGAATCCAACAAAATTTCAATCAAGTGAAATGCATTCATCAACGAATGTATCTTGAAATTTAAACTTGGGAAAATAAACCAAAACCCTAAAACCCTAATGGAAGAAAATCATCAACGAATGTATCTTGAAATTTAAACTTGGGAAAATTTAAACTTGGGAAGACTATGGATTTGATCCATATAAAATTTCAGCAAAAAACAATTTTAAATGATCAAAATTGATAAAAAAATATTATAAAACCATATAAATTGGTTTCATTTAATTTTGAGCCATAGATAAAAACTTATGAATTTAATAAGATAAAAGGAAATAATTTCCAAAGCTAATAAAAGCTCCTAGTTAAAATCCATACCAAATTGTGAGAAAAATAATCCTAAAAGGATTTAAAAGGATAAACAAATATTAAATAAAATTATACAAATTGGAATCACCAATTTTGGATCTATAAATAAAAAGATATGGATTTTATAAGGAAAATAAAGAAAGAAATAAATAAGGAATATTTAAAAAGCCAAAATAAATGTTGGCCAAATCCATAAACAAATGAAAGATTATTGAATAATAAAAAGGAGTAAAAGATTATTTAAATAAAATCATATGGATTAAAGAATATTCATATTTTATTTAAATAAAGACAAATTGCCTAAACAAAATAATAAATCCCAAGAAAATTATTTAGGAGACAATTTAAAACTTGAAATTAAATCCATAAGAAAATGGAATAAAGATAAATCCAAATCCAAATAAAATAAAAGGATAAAGAATATTCAAATAAAGACATATGGGATTAAAACCATATTCTAATTATATTTAATTGGAGACAAATCCCTAATATAAATGATTGATTAAATCATGAGAAAATAATAAATTGAAATTGCCAAGTGGATTAAAAGTTATCTAATTAATTTAAAAAGAATAAAATAATTATTTGAATAAATAATATGAATTGGAACCATATTTAAATATTATTTAAAATGAAGACAAATGTCTAAATTAAATAAATAACAAACCATATGAGAATATAAGAAATATTCTAAAATGGACTATTTAAATACATTCTTAATTAAGCTTAAACCTACTGAAAATGTTTGATAAAAATCTGAATTAAAAGTGAGATTTTGAATCATATTAATTATTACTTGAAAATAAAGACAAAAACCCTTTTAAATAAATATTGAATCACATTAAAATATTTTGAATTATTCAAAAATGGACTTTCAAAACACACTAATAAATAAGTGAAAAACTTACTGAAAGTTTGGAAAAGTTCTGAATTCAAATGGGTGTTTGAATTATTTGAACAAAATGAAAACAGAAAATGAAATCAGAAAAAGAAAAAGAAACAGGAAGAAAAAAATAAGAAAAAACAGCCCACTAAACCTAGCCTTGCAGGCCCAGCAACCAGCCCACCCGGCAGCCCCTCGTGAAACGTTTTCTTACCCACTCGCCTACCCCCTCACCCGCTGACGACCTGACCCCACCGTACCCCCTTCTCTTTCGCTAACAACGTAGCCCCACCGCCAGCTCATTGTCTTCAACCCCGTGATCCATTCTCCCCCAAATCCCCGCCCGTTTCTACCGCTGATTTCTCTGCGTTAATTCGCATCAATTCCGCCATCATTCCTCCCCGTAACCACTCCCTCTTAAACTCCCATGTCCCCTCTCTCATTCCCTTCAGACGCCACACCCTCTCCGCCACCAGGCTGAGCAAATTGCTCGCCCAAACACTCACTGCTCTGACGCACTCCGGCGGTAATTCCGGTGAGTACACGCCGCCCATGCTCTCCAGTTCATGCTCACTTGTTCACCATTGTTGTGCGCATCCATTGACCCCAACCACATGTCTTCTCGTGACCCAGAGCATCGGCAACGACATCAACTAAGCACCACCGTCTTCGGCTTTAACTCCATCGAGCTCCACTGGTAATTCCTGACAGCGCATCCTCCTCTCTTTGACGCTGGCGCCTTCGTATCTCTCTTGCGCTTCTAACGCCGCCCTCATTTGGCTTTCCCGTGGCCTGTATCTTCGTCTCTGTTGAACACCGTGCGCACCCGATGGCAGCAAGAACTCCGGTGAGCGATTCAGGACATCCTCGTGCGCCCCTGCTCTTCGAAGACCATGTTGAGCATAAGTAACACCCTGCGAACCTGGTGATCACCCCTCCCTCTCCCTTGCTTCTTATTTTCACCAAAACACTGTAGCCCGAGCACCGCCGCCGTGCCACCGTATCTAGCACTGCCAGGATATGGTCGCATGATTAAGAGCCGTTAGATCTTGATCCCATGGCTGCGATAGAATCACTTAAAACGAAAGGGTACGCTAGATCAGAGCAGCACTATGCCCTTTTAATCCAACACACCACACTGCATGATCCGTGCGAATCGTTATCATCCAATAAGAATCAACCACGTGGCCAGCCTTTTGATTTAAAAACAGAAACTTGTCTATTACTAGGTTTATTTTGTAAAATTCATAACTTTCAATCTACACGTCCAAATTTTGCAAATTTTATATCATTGAAATTAGGAAAAAGACACCTTTGCCACCATGCCCTTACTTTAGTATTTTTCTTCTGTAAAATGAGTGGTTTTTGCATAAACATGTTTAGGCATATTTTGTGTATAAAATTTATTCTAAAAATGTTTTTAGGGTAAAATCTTTTGCAAATGGTTTGTTTTGAACCTATTGACCATAAAAACCAACGTTTGGATTTAAAAGTATATTTTTGTGACACTAAGGAATTATTCCTTGAATAAAAGCATTTCTAGCAAAACAAAAATTGTTGATTATGTTTTAAAAATAATTTTGGAGTAAAACCTTTTGCAAATGGTTTGATTTAAACTCTGAGACCCTAAACACTAAGTTTTGGATTTAAAAATGTATTTTATTAACCCTAGAAAATTATTACTTTGATTAAAGGCATCTTTAGTAAAATAAAATGTTGCTTTGAATTAAAAGTGGTTTTTGAGTAAAACACTTTGACCATAAGCACTAACATTTGGGTTTAAAAATATATTTGGCTAACACTAGAAATTATTACTTTGATTTAATCATTTCTAGCAAAACAAAAATGATTTAAATGGCCTATTTTCAATAACTTGATTTTAAATGGTTTTGCCACTTTTATGAATGACCAATAGGTGTTCTAAAATTTTTATAGCTTATTAGAAACCACCTTTCCAAATAAAACAATCTTATGCATGCTTGCATGCATTGTTTTGATTTCTTTATTTTATGTGGTGAATTCTTTGAATTCTAGATTGAATTTGTGCCTTGACTGAATTGTAGTGAAATTTGAACAGTGTGACAATTGCAAGATCAAGGAGTGATTATATATTCTATACTAAAAAGGCAAGTGCACCTTCATACTTTTTTCCTATTATTTTCACTATGCATTAGTGATGTTTTGAGTAGGACTTGCATGGAATTTTCTAAGTATAAGCTATGCCTTGGGAAATCCTAGTAGATGATGCCTTAGTAGAATTTTCCCCAAGTTAAACTTCCTACTACTATCATGCTTAGCCTAGCTAGTAGAAAACAAGGGTAGATTATATTCATTCTATGAAATATTTATAAGTCTATGACTTGTGTTTTGTTTAATAAAACAACTATGTGAATGAAACACCTGGGTGGAATGGTGTGAATGGATTTATGTTGAGTGGTTACATAGGGCAGTAAACTGGTGAAAACTTGTGTATCACACTTGTGGAAAGCCACCTAGCTAGGAACAAAGATATTTGAGATGTCAAGTGTTGAGAAGCTTCAAGTGCAACCACATGGCATTATGGGATCTGCCTGGATCATATAGGTTGCAATAACTTAGCCAGATGGATAGTTGGTGGTAGGGGGTGATAGGTTTGGAGCGCGTCCATTTTGGTCTAAGGGAAGGCTTCCAAAAGATCTTGTCTCGATGCATGTCAAGTCTTGTGGGGAAAGTGCACCACCTCTTGAGAGAGTAAAATCTAAGTACTTAGCCGTGTCCCTGGCAATGGATAATTTGAGCATCAAGACATGGAAGCTATCAAGGATCTCCTCATCCCAATTTCTAAGTTAAAAGCTTGTGGTTGAACAAGGGTAAAGGTTAACCAATTCTATTAGTTATTCATTGGGTGATTTTGACAAACAAAAACTTAGTGTTTTCAAAGGATAAGGAAAATATATTTTGAGCAAAGCAAGCCTAAGCTCCACTTAGCCAAATGCATATAGAAGATAGATACCACTACTCTACCATAGTATCACTTGCCAATACAATTCAAATGTATTGACCCTTCTGGCTGTAACTTATTATGTTGCAGGTTTGTTTGATGTTAGTGAAGTGTGTTGATTAGGATTACAAGTCTACAACCAACATGATTGCCTGTGGCACTTTGAAGATGAAGGAATCCATGCTATATAGTTATTTATGCTGCATTGTAATGAGATAGCCAAATGAGCTGTGTAAGATGTAATGCATTATTTTATTCCTGGTTATAAAGGTGTATTATGACCTTTGTTTCTTGATATTACATCTTAAACTGTGGATGCTAGCTATTGATCCAGGGACTAGCATTGTAAACAAAGGGATCTCTACCTTATCAGGTTGGGACCTCTACAACCTTTCTATATCATAATTCGCCTCTATTAATTGATATATGTCTTATTATGAGGTGTTACTTATGTCTTTTCCTCTATTTTTGCATGTTGGATGATTCTTGGAGGATGCACTGTTGGAGTTAGGTTTCTGATGGAAAAAGAGGTGTTTTGATGCAATTCCGCGAAGATCAGAAAAATATTGGAAAATTATATTTTCCCAGAAGACGAAGGAAGCCAGAAGGAGAGGTGTAGCCGGTCCACAGGGGGCCCACACCCCCACTAGGCGCGGTCCCACCTTGCCCTGCGCCTAGGGCACCTGGCCGGCTCCCGACTCCGCCCTCTCGCCTATATCTTCCTCACGGAACCCTTATACCAGGGGAGCAACCATAGATAGATTTATGCCGCCTCTGCGGGGCGGAAAACACCGAGAGAGAAAGATCTCTCCGGCAGATAGATTTCTGCCGGGGAAATTCCTTCCTGAATAGGGGATATTGTTGCCATCAACACCTTCATCAAGCTAGGATTCATCGGGATCACTATCATCCACACCATCATCTCCACCAGCACCTTCATCACCACTCCGTCCTACTGTAACAATTGTATTGGATCTTGCATTAGTTCTTAGGGGAACGTTCCCTGTGTTAATTACTATTGTAGTTGATGCTTGTGAGTGGAACCATTGGATTATTATTTATGTTCAGATTGTTATCCATCACCATATCATCTTTGATCTTGATCCATATGATGTCTTGTGAGTAGTTCGTTTAGTTCTTGAGGACATGGGAGAAGTCATGTTGTTAGTAGTGGATTTGTGTTGAGTTATTATTCAATGGTTTAGTATTTAAGTTGCGGTGCTATTCTTCTAGTGGTGTCATGTGAACGTCGACTAAAAGATAGTTCACCATTTATGGGCCTAGGGGAATGCATTGTGTATTTGGCTACTAATTGTGGGGTTGCCGGAGTGACAGAAAGCTGAACCCCCATTAGGACACCATTGCATAAGGGAGTGTAGGATCTCAGAGTTTAAGGCTGTGGTTAGGTTCATATCTTAATTACTTTCCTATAGTTGCGGATGCTTGCAGGGGGTTTAATCACAAGTATGTATTAGTCCAAGTAAGTTTGGTACATTAGCATAGGTTCACCCACACAACACTTACAACACCAAAGAAGAGTACTTAGCTATTTGAAGCGAAAGCACTTGACAAACTTCCCATGTATCCTCGAGAAAGTTTGGTCCTTACAAGTATTTCCACCGGCTTGTCCTTTGCGAAGTAAGGATTGGGCCACTTGCTGCATTTGTTCTTTGTCTTTATTACTTGCACTTTGTTTAGTTGCTTTATCAGAAAACCCTAAAAATCCGTTTGCTAAGTATTTACAGAGAGTTCCTGCTCCATACCACAAGTCAACACCTGCTGCTCCTCATTGGGTTCGACACTCCTATTTATCGAAAGTACTATGATACACCCCCTATACTTTTGGGTCATCGTACACCCAGTCCATCAAGATCCATACCCCATCCTTCCCGTCAAGGCTCCACCCTCATGTTCGGCGACGTATGCAGTGAGAGAGGGGGAGACTAAGAGAGGGAATCAAGGGAAAGGGGAAAGACAGAGGCCCTGGGGAGCAATGGATGATGCGTCGTGGGACTATGCCGCTGATCTAAATATGGTTTTCTGGGCGGAAATACTGTTGGCGCTCGTGACGAGAGTAGGAGGGGCTGGTGGAGAAGGGAGGGAGGGGTTGTTCACTGACAAGATGTGGTCACAGCAGCCGCTAAATAGAAGTGATGCGGTGGTTTGGAGTGGTCAGTGTTGGTGGATGGGGGTGGGGGAGGCGAAGGCGAAGCTGTGGTTCATACGATTGGATCACGTTATAGTTAGGATTATGGCGGCGGGGGCAGGCTATGGGTTGGAGAGTTATAGAGCTTAGTGACATCTAGATATGAGGGGTTATGGTGGTGGCAGTGTCAGATGGGTGGTGTGGAAAGGAAGACTGTCTGCGAGAGAGCGCTGTAGGTTTGGAGGAATTAGGGTTTGGGTGGATGTCCCTCTCGATCTACATCGGTAGTGTGGATCATTTTCCAACACTAACCCTAATCATTTATGCCCTGCTACTTTGGAAACTATGGGTAGTTTTGGTCATTTAGTGTTAAAATGTGGGCGGGGAGGGGAGGCCGGAGACCTAGAAGGAGATGTAATTTGGGTCCTTGGATCCCAAGTGGACGGCTCAGATCTACTTCTATGGGGTGATCCGTGGATAGTCTGTCTCTCTGTTCTTATTGGATGGCTCCATTTTCCAAGTGCTAAAAAGAGGTGTTTTGTGAAGCAACCACCAAATGAAAGTTTCAAAATTCTACCACCATATTTTAAAAAATACTAGAACATACTACATGGACAATTTCCCAATAGGGGCATCTCAAACCTTTTCGTCCACCCCTCGCGAAAAAGACAAATGTCCGCCGAATCGGCAAAAATTGGGTCTGATTTGAACTACATGTACATTATCTAATGCTCATGATTTTTTGCAAAAATCTATTTTGGGTTCCCAATATAATATTTTATTAGAGATCGACTGAAATTTTAGTGAGGCACATCCCTATCTAAGAACCTTCATGCCCACCATTTTGACCATTCTTTGAAACGGGCATAAGGAATTCAAAAATGGTCCAAACAAGGTAAATTCTTAATGTGACATAGTTTGAAGGATAGTCTGTCTCTCTATTCTTATTATGTGACATAGTTTCAAGGAAAAATACAAAACTTGGTATATTATAAATATCTCCAAAAAACCTTCTCAGAACTAACCTATCATGTTCAAGGTTTCATGGCTTTCAGGTCAAACGACCAATGTTATGGCTAGAATCGTGGCATAGTTTGTGATAATGTGTTCATATTGTTCATGCATGTGCATATTGGGATGGAGAACAACGTTGCAGTAGAAAGTTTTCTTTTTTATCGCTCAAAATATGCATTTTCCATTTTTGAAGTACAAAAAACGGGGCGTTTTGTGAAGCAACCACCAAAGGGCTAATTCAAAATGGTACCACCATATTTTTCAAAAATACTAGACCAAATTACATGGACAATGTCCCAAACGGCGTATTTCAAACCTTTTTGTCCACCCCTCGTGAAAAAATCAAATGTTTGTCGAATCGGTAGGAAGTGGTCCGATTTGAACTACATGTACATTATGTAGTGCTCATAATTTTTTGCAAAAAACAATTTTGGGTTCACAATATGCTGTTTCATCGGAGATCCACTAAAATTTTAGTGAGGCTCATACCCTAGCTAAGAACCTTCATGCCTGTCGTTTGGACCATAGTTTGGAACGGGCATAAAAAATTCAAACACGGTCTAAACATGGTAAATCATTTGTATCATGTCATATTAAGTGACATAGTTGCAAGGAAAAATACCAAAGTTTGTATATTGTAAATACCTCAAAAAACATCTCAGAACCGAGGTTTCATGGCTTTCAAGTCAAACAACCAATGTTATGGCTAGAATATAGTTTCTGATAATGTGCCCATATTGTGCACGCATGTGCATCTTGGGATGGCGAACAATGTTGGAAGAGGAAGTTTTCCTTTTCGTCGCTCAAAAAATGCATTTTCCTTTTTTGGAGTACAAAAAATGGGGTGTTTTGTGAAGCAACCACCAAAGGGATAATGCAAAATACTACCACCATATTTTTCAAAAATACTAGACCATATTACATGAACAATGTACCAACCGGGGTATCTCAAACCTTTTCTTCCACCTTTCATGAAAAAGACAAATGTCTGCCAAATCAATAGGAAGTGGGTCTTATTTGAACTACATCTACATTATCTAATGCTCATGATTTTTTGCGAAAATAATTTCTAGGTTCAAATGTGCTATTTCATCACAAATCCACCAAAAGTTTAGAAAGTTTCAGCCCCTAACAAAGTACGTTCATGTTGCTGTTTTGATTGCATTATAAGCGAACAAGAATAAAAAAGATAGACCATACACTCGGGATGACATAAAATGAGAAACTCGCCAACATGAAGGTTATACATATCTTTGAGATGAAGCAAAATGATATTTATATCATCTTAATCTGAGGTCATATGCAAAATTGAATTTAAATTTATATTGGTAGAGTTCCTAAAAATATTTGACCACAATTCTCACACAAAACTGACCTTCTAATGTTCTATGGGCCGGTGGCCTATCCACGCAAAAAATCACAAGGAAAACATATTTTGGCTTTCTACTGCCTAGGCCTAATTCGACTTCTGGATGTGTAAATAGTTCCTGCGAGGTAGTTTGATGGCATGGTGGTTAGGTGGCTTTGTTTAAAGGAGTAGGTCACGAGTTCGAGCAACGGGGGGCCCTTTTTGCCGTATTATTCCTGCGTGTGAATTTTCCTTCTGTTTGGCCGGTGCTACACGTTAGATCAGTGGCACCCATGTGTCGTGTCAGTCTAGTGGAGCCCATATGTCAGCTCAACATATCCAATTTGGCTGATCTGTTGTATGATATGTGGGTCCACTACAAGGAGTGTTCTAACTAGTGACCCCAAATATTGGTCATAGAAAGTTTATAGTAATTCATCTATGACCTTTCTATAACCAAAAACAGTAGGCCACATAACAAGGGTCACTATTTACAGCTCACAACCTTTTTTTGAATTGTTCATAGACTACTATGACAAAAATAGATGGTCATAGTGTCCATGACCAAAATTTTGTTCATGGCATTCTAAGTCTATCAACGTAAGCCAATCCAACATGAAATCTGATGTGGCAGGAAATTCAACCTCATCTAGTGCAGTCTTTTAAATGAGCCTAACCCAAAATTTGGCCTTTTTAGTTCTCTAGGTCGAAGCCTGTTTATAATACAATTTATGCTAGGCTTTGCCATTTTACAGCCTAATTCGATTTGGGGATTTTAGGCCTTTAAGCATCATAATTTGTTGGGCCACGGCCTTTTAACAATTCCTGTGAAGTGGAGCCTTTAATATTAGAAGTCACATGAGTGATCATAATAGCATTTTGTTTATTACTGACATCATACGTAAAAAGCTAATATTTTTTCAATAAAACGAAAATCATAGAAATTTACACAAATGACAACCAAAATCATAATATATATAGATATAATAATGTCACGATTCACATCACCCGGGAATATAAAAGAACTATAATACCAGTATTATTACAACTATATTCCATAGTTTAAATCATCAGGAACATAGAACTAGCTACAAGGAACATAGAGTTAGCTACAAAGATATGACTACTCTCTGTAAGCCTTCCCTTATTCGAACTTCTTCAAAATCTAGATTAGCACCTGCAGCCTGCAAAACAATCTTGGAAACTGAAGCATCATTAGCAAAATAGTCTAGACCATTAAAACATGGAATGCAAGTGGTGGACTTTAGAATTACCATGACTTCTATTTCACACCTTCATCCATAGTAACCTGCACTGAACTAAATCATAGTATAAGATTGGATGTATCCGAAAATTAGAATGCCATAGATATTAGTAATAAACAAATAGACAATTATTTTAGATTCTACATGGCAGGAGCATATGAACAAGAAAACAATTATGCAGGAAGTATCACCAAATCAAAGTGTGAACATACATTATTATGAATTTCTGTCAGAGCAAAGCACCACTCTGTTTCTTAGGTAGTAAACAGTCTACCTATGTCAAGTTGTAGGAAAATAGTGCGGAACAAAGAGAATCCTAACAGATTAAGCATACATAAGGTAAGATGAGTGGTGTAACTTGAAGAAAGCAACACATGAATATCATGGTTCAAGTGACCAAGCTATCACAACATACCATAAGCAAAACTACAATTTACCACAAGGTATCACATTAATTGTAGAACTTAGCAATATTCTCTTCTTATTATTGGTCTACTTCTAAAGCACAAGCCATCCATAGAGTGATCTAGATCAATCAACCATCAATACAAATAAGTTGCTAGCATTGGCAACATACTAACAAAAAATATTCAATTACCAGAAATACTAGCAATAGTACCTCTAGTAACCAGGCCAATATGTAAGGTTTAGATTAGTACTCTCCATGCAAGCAGCCCTCGGGACCTGGTCATGCTTGATATTCTTGTAAGGGATCTGCAAGGGATATTCGAAGACAATTAAGTGGATGAAGCAATTACAAAACACATAGGATAGAATTAACCATAGTAATTATGCAACAGGACAGACCTACTAAAGAACTCGAGGATATCAACAGCAATGGACAAATCAACTTTATGTATCAATCCATCTCACAAAGAAAAGATTAGAATAAACTCATTATATTCCAAGTATGTCCCTAGGCCTTCATGTATATGTAGAGTGCATGGGAGTAAGCAAAATAGAAGATAAGGTGAACATACTTAAAAAGTGATACTAAGATGGTTATATGTAAAGTATACTTCGTAGCGATTAGAATAAACCTGAAGTACTACAATCTTAACCAGTCTTTCTATTCCAACTCCGCCACTAGACCTATTTTGTGTACAATTACAAGAAAATGACCAAGGAATAAAAATTGGAAATAATGAATGGGTTAATTACATATGCTTGTTACAAGTAGGAATCAATGAGTTGTTCATTATTATCTATCCCCTACTTCAATTCCAATTATGTGTATAGACACACAAAAGTAAGCAAAAGAGATAATAAGGTGGGAACAAGCATAATAAGAGGTGGTAAAATGTGATATAGAGATGCTTTAGTCACAGAGTACGTTGCGTAACGCTGCATATTATACATCATTCCAATTCTAGTTCTACCACTAGAGTTAGTGAACATCAAACTGAGCAAAGGAAAAAATAGGCAATAAGGAATGAGTAAAATATCAGCACTATAATCATTAAATAAGTAGCACAGGCAATCGCATAAGGCACGCAAGGATAAGTAGTTAACTCCTCTAATCAAAGTAGGAACTAATAGGAATAAGAAGGCCTAGATCCATTAGTCACTCCATGTGATTATTATGCTATATATTGTGATTCAGGTAGTGAGGTGGTGATGGTATTGAACAAATTTCACCTATTTCTTGCAAAAAGAAAATTTCCATTATGTTTGAAGTTTCACGGTTCTACAACAATCTACAACAATAAGGCCATTAGCATGTAAAAGTTCTACAAAAATCTATTGTTTTACACACGGTTGTTCTACAATCTACACACACATCTAAAAAATCCAAAATTCGAGCTGGAATTAAATTATACCGTGGGGAAGTTCTACTATTTTACACACTGCCGAAGAAAGGAGGAACCAAACTGGAATTAAAATATGAGTTGCATATGAAGGTAGAAGAATTTGTAGAAGTAAGGTAGAAGCATGTATCAGTCTGTACCATCACTACTTGACGCGTGAGTACCAGTACACAGAACAAGATGAATGAGTGAGCGGCAAGAGTACATAGATCAAGAAGGACATAGAGCAATCGGCCAAAATCAAACTCGGAAATTACCAAGAGACAGGATACATCATCTGCAATAACACAATAGGGAGAAGTGGGGGTACCGTTCCTGTCGAGATCCTCGGTGATCGATAGGGATAAGACGGAGTAGAAGGGGTGCTATGGCGTCAACAAGGTGGGAGCCGACGGTGTCAGTGTTTCGTCCAGGAGTGGAAGAAGTGTTCGGGCCGTGGCATCATGGAGGCCTGGCATGCGGAGCGGCTCCTAATGTAGGCAGGCTTCCCCTTGGTGCGCACCTCTGATTGGTGTGGCTGCCGCTACTGGGGATGACGAACCCGATCTTGGCGAGGGTGTTGACCCAGCACGGGATATGGGAACGGGCGATGAGGCCAGCAGCGTGGGCACGGTGGGGAAAAGAAGAGAGTTAGGGCACCCTGGGTGTTCGCACTGTGTTGTGCTTCCAGGGTAGCGGTAGGAAACCGCGCGGCACAGGGATGATGCCCATGGCGCTAGCGGAGGAGATCGAGAGGGGCAGAGGTGATATGGTGGTGGCAGCGCTGGAGGGATGAGGAGATAGGGTGGGGATTGGGGGAGGCGCGCGGCTAGGGTTTAGGGATCCTTTGGAGGGTAGCTATTTGGGTTGGGTTTTCTGAATAGCATGGACAATTTTACCACAATACCCTTGCATAATTGTGCGGCATAGGACAAGATTCGTGGGTGTTCTAGTCATTTTTGTGGGTGAGGGCGTGAGGGGTGATTTCTGGAGCATTAGATCGAGCTGCTATGGACGGCGGAGATCCACTTTTGTGGGTGATCTGTGGGTAGCAGCATTCGTCCATTCTGATTGGCTCCACAAAACTATGCATTGATTGAGGGTTGGATTTTGTATTAGTGTGCCCATATTAGCACATATTGCACATATAAAACACGATAGTTTGTGCTAATGTGCACATATTGTGCACATATGTCCATCCTGGAATGGTGAACAATGTTGCAGGAGAAAGTTTTTCTTTTCGACGCACAAAAAAGACATTTTCCATTTTCCGAGTGCAAAAAACTTTCCGTTCACCCAAATGAATGTTTCAAAATGGTACCGACCCATTTAAAAAAAACACTAGACCACCTTACATGGATAATATCCCAACAAGGGTATCTCAAACCTTTCCGTTCACCCGTCACGAAAAAGAAAATTCCGCCAAATCTGGGGGAAGTGGTCCAATTTGAACTACATATACATAATCTAATGCTCATTATTTTTTGCAAAAATCATTTTTAGCCTCACAATATGCTGTTTTATCAGAGATCCAATGTAATTTTAGCTAGGCTGAGCTCCTAGCTAAGAACCTTCACACCCACCGTTTTGACGATAGTTTGGAACGGGCATAAAAATTTCAAAAACCGTCCAAACAACATAAAACCTTCACGTGGTGTCATATTATGTGACATATTTACAAGGAAAAATAAAAAACCTGGTATATTGTAAATAACTCAAAAAAACTTATCCAAAATGACCATGTTCGAGGTTTCATGGCTTTTAGGACAAACGACCATGTTCTAGCCTGAATTGCGGCATCTTTGTATGACGAACAATGTTGCCGCAGAAAGTTTTCCTTTTCGTTGTATGGAAAATATGTTTTCCATTTTTTGGGTCCTAAAAATGGGGCAGTTTGTGAAGCAACCATCGAATTCATAATTCAAAATGCTACCACCCTATTTTTTTAAAATACTAGACCACCTTACATGCACAATGTACAAATCGGTAAATATCAAACCTTTCCGTCAACCCCTGGTGAAAAAGACAAATTCGTGCCATATTGGTAGGAAGTGGGTCCGGTTTGAACTACAGGTACATGATCTAATGATCATAATTTTTGCAAAAACAATTTTTAGGCTCACAATATGATAGCATTATCAAAGATCCATTGAGATTTTCACGAGGCTCAATACCTAGCTAAGAACCTTCACGCCTACCGTTTTGACCATAGTTTGAAATAGGCATGAAAATTAAAAAATGGTCCAAATAACGTAAAATCTTTACGTGGTGTCATATTATGTGACATATTTGTACGGAAAAATACCAAACCTGGTATATTGTTAATATCTCAAAAAAACTTCTTACAAATGACCTATCAAATTTGAGGTTTCATGACTTTTAGATCAAACGACCAATGTTAGGGCCAGAATCACGGCATAGTTTGTGAAAATGTGCCCGTATTGTGCACCCATGTGCATCCGTTTATGGCGAACAATGTTGCAGGAGAATGTTTTCCTTTTCATCACATGGAAAAGGTGTTTTCTATTTTCTGAGTGCCAAAAACAGGGTGTTTTGTGAAGCAACCACCAAATTCATAATTCAAAATGCCACGACCCCATTTTTCAAAAATATTAGGCGACCTTACATGCACAATGTCACAACCGGGAAATCTCAAACCTTTCTGTCCACCCCTGGTGAAAAAGACAAATTTCTGCTAGATTAGTAGGAAGTGGGTCCAATTTGGACTATAGGTACATGATCTAATGCTCATAATTTTTTGCATAAATCATTTTTAGGATCACAATATTATGTTTCTTGAGATATCCATTGAGATTTTCATGAGGCACAACTCCTAGCTAAGAACCTTCAAGCCCTCCGTTTTGACCATAGTTTGAAACGGGCAGAAAAATTCAAAAAGGTCCAAACAACATAAAACCTTTGTGTGGTGTCTTATTTTATGACATATTTGCAAGGAAAAACACCAAACCTAGTATATTATAAATATCCTAGAAACAACTTCTCAGAAATGACCTATCATGTTCAAGGTTTTATGGTTTTAAGGTCAAATGACAAATGCTATGGCCAGAATCACGGAATAGTTTGTGATAATGTTCCTGTATTGTGCACGCATGTTCATCTTGGTATAGCGAACAATGTTAGAGAAGGAAGTTTTCCTTTTCATCACAAGGAAAAGGGGTTTTCTATTTTCTGAGTGCTAAAACGAGGCATTTTATGAAGCAACCACCAAATTCATAATTAAAAATGTTACCTACCCATTTTTAAAATTACTAGACCATACTACATGGATAATATGCTAACTGGAAAATCTCAAACCTTTCTATCCACCCCTAGTGAAAAAGACAATTTCGTGCCAAATCGGTAGGAATGGATTCAGTTTGAACTACAGGTTCATGATCTAATACTCATGATTTTTTGCACAAATGATTTTTAGGCTCACAATATCATGTTTCTTAAAAGATCCATTAAGAGTTTTGCGAGGCTCAACTCCTAGCTAATAACCTTCATGTCCGTCGTTTTGACCATAGTTTGAAATAGGCATAAAATATTCTAAAACGGTCCAAACAATGTAAAACCTTCGAGTGGTGTCATATTATGTGACATATTTGCAAGGAAAAATACTAAACCTAGTATATTGTAAATATCTCAAAACAACCTTCTTAGAAATGACCTATCATGTTCGAGGATTCATGGCTTTCAGGTCAAATGACCAATGTTATAGCCAGAATCGTGGCATAGTTTGTTATAATGTTCCTATATTGTGCATGCATGTGCATCTTTGTATGGCGAACAATGTTGTAGGAGGAAGTTTTCCTTTTCATCGCACGGAAAAGGCGTTTTCTATTTTTCAAGTGTGAAAACCGAGGCGCTTTGTGAAGCAACCACCAAATTCATAATTAAAATTGCTACCACCCCATTTTTTCAGAATACAAGACCATATTACATGGACAATATTCCAACTGGGGTATATCAAACCTTTACGTCCAGCCTTGGCAAAAAACACAAATTTCTGCTGAATCAGTAGGAAGTGGGTCCCATTTGAACTACTGGTACATGATCTAATGATCATGATTTTTTGCAAAAATATATTTTAGACTCACACTATGATGTTTCTTCAGAAATCCAATTCATGTTTAGTGAGGATCAAATTTTTTTTTTGATTTCAAACCCTATTGTTAAAACAATGATTCAAAAATCTCTATTTATAACAATTAAGGTTTCATAAGAAAAATATGTCGTTGTGTTTCTCCTAGAAAGTAAAAGTGTTGGATAATGTTCTAACAATATTCTTTGAAATTTTACAAGTTCACTGAATTTTATTTTACTCAATTTGGAGTTATGAATAGAAAATATAGACTAATTCAAAAGAGAAAATAAAGAGAAAAAAATAGTGTTAGAGGTGGCCGGCTAGGCGAACCCGTCAGGAACACAGGCAAGCCCACGAAGCAAATGCATTCTCACGCGCTGCTGTGTCCCAAGGCGAGCCTAGCTAGAACCCACACATGCACACGTCGGAGGTCATAACAGCCTTTGGCCCAAGCCCACCAGAACCAGTTTGCACTTATATATGTCATGTGCATTAGTTGCAAACAAACTCGATGCGGTGTGGTGGTTCAGTGCGGAAGAGGGATGATGGAGGTCTAGGGTTAGAGTCCTCGTCTCCATATCTTTGCCTGGTTTAATCCGGGACGGGCGAGGCCTGCGTGGATCCTGCCTGCAGTTTCTGGTGGGGCCTACATGGGTCCCGTCTCCATGTCGTGGTGTGGTGTGCATGTCAGTTTAAACATTCTTTCTTCATCAACAAAAATACGTGGGCTCGATATGTAAGTGTTAGGTTTCAAAACTAGGTAGACAAGACAAGTGGGCCATAACTGACACTTGAATATGACACATAGTCAAAAACTGACACGTGGACTTGACATGTAGGTCAAACTGGTTTGTTGGCAGTTTAGTCGTTTAAAAAAATTATGTACTAGCGACAACGACTATTTAAATTGGTCGTAGTCATATAAAACTAAGGTCATAGAACAGTGTTATGACCAATTGGTTTAATCAAGTTATGACCTTCTTGAGAAAAAAGGTCATTGTTTTTTAAGGTTTGGACCCTCCCAAATGGCCTATTACCATCTGGTTTGAAATGGTCATAGTTCTGTGACCAAAAAAATCATGGTTGTTAAGAAAAGGTCACTATTTGACACATTTCCTGTAGTGGTCACACGTCATATATTCATCCTAGTCAGCATGACACGACATTTATGTGGACATGTCAGCAGAAATTGACACGTGGAAACGAAACGTAGAAAAAATTGCTGATGTGGGCGACTAGTCATTTTTAAAGAAACAAGAATTTATGGGACATGACCATCTAATTTGGTCGTAGTGAGCTAAATATAAGCCTAGGAACAACTACTATCCATCTATGACCTTTTCGGGCTTGGAAAATATGACCTTCTTAACAAAATTGGTTGTAATTTTTCAAGGTTTGAACCCTCCGAAATTCCTTATGACAAGTTGGTTCAGAATGGTCATAGGTATATGACCAAAAAAACCATGGTTGTTATAAAAAGGACACTAGTGATAAAATTTCTTGTACTGACATGATTATGATGGTCAGATATGTGCAGTCCTTGGATCATCCGAGTTTTCCCTTGAGCGAAGAGTTTGCTATCGATATTCTCTTGAATTATCTTCCTAGTGCTGATGGTACGTTCATTTTGAACTACCATATGCACGTCATGGATAAAAAACTAGTAGGACTACAAGGGATGCTCAAGACAGTAGAAGCGGACATCAAGAGAGGCAACACCAATCAAGTGTTGATGGTGTAAAATGCTTCCAAGATCAAGAATAAGTCTTGGTCTAAGAAAGCCAAGCCAAAGTGAGACGACACGCTGGATCCAAGTCCCAACACCGACTAAGTTACTGGCAAGTCAGCAAAACCTATATGACCAGTATGCTTTTACACTAAAGGAGAGGGTCACTTGAAGAGGAAATAAGACAAGTATAAGGCAGATAAATCCAGGAGTGGAAGTATGACTTTAGACTCATGTACACTTGTTGTGAATGTTATAGACATTTATCTTGCCAACACTGCTAGCAGTACCTAGGTATACGATACTGGATCGGTTGTTCATGTGTGCAACTTGATGCAAGGACTGGTAAGGCATATGAGAATGGAAAGTAGGGAGATTGATATCGGTGTAACATCCCAATTTCAGGAACCTGATTTGTTGTAAAAAAAGGAAAAAATGAGGGGGAACAAAAACTTTTTCTTAATAAGTATTACAATGTCTTCTTACTTGTTTGCGTGTGTTCATGCAACTGTGTGTATTACTTATCATACTCCTTACCTCAACCTTAGTTTAGAAAAACTATTTTACCAAAGATATGTCTTGGCTCATCCCTCATACTATCAAATGTTCTGGCATTTCAAACATGAGCCAAGATTACCTTGACACAACAAAATGTTTTACTAGCTTCTATTAAAAAAACTATGGAGAACTATATACAATCTCCTTATGTTTTCAAGATAGAACTTCAACTACTCTTACCTATAGGACCTATAGGTTTTACAGAAACCTTTCCTAAAACCTTTTTTATTCTACCCTTCGTAGGAATACCAAGAGACTCTTATCTTCCTTCAAAATCACAAACATTTCAAAATACCCATCCCTACCTCAAGCTAGGCTTGATGGTAACCTCAGTAGTATTTTGATTTGTTTGACAAGATGAATTGCCTTGATCTGCTGCTTGTTGAATTGTCTTGATCTGCTGATGTGTTGATTGATTATGAGTAGTTTGAGCCACCCTAGGAGATAATCCTATCAAACGAAGTTAAGATCGGAAATCTTAATCGATCATACTAAGCTAGATCTATCTTTAGTCACTAAAGTGACCCTCTCATCTCTTAATTAGATCAATCAAGTGTTAATCCCCTCTAATAGTTTCCAACTCGTGAAGACCAAGTATACGCATGGATCCTTTATACTCAATAAACAAATCGACATCATCCACTTGATCATTAGTTTGGAGCCTAGCATCACCTCAAAATCCTCTCCTCTTGTAATCTAGTCTAAAACCCTAAAACTTCCAAAATGACTAAGTCTAAAATTGTTAGCAGGATCACATGTTTGAGACCTTACATTTCTAAACCCTTGTACCTTTCTGGAAATGCATCTGAACCATATTTAAGACCATCATAAGGACTACCAGGGCCCACTCTTTCCCTTGTATAGATCATCCTTCAACCCACTCATTCCTAATGGTTTTGCAGGCAAGAAAATAATTCCTAGAAATGTCTAAGGACAATTTGACCAATTGATATTAAGGGGACCAAAATCATCCAAGAAATCCCAAATAATTCCTAGAAGTGTCTCAAGACCATATCTATCTACCATCACCTCTTCGTGGCAAGATCAACTTTCAAGAATTGCCCTCATAATCACAACTATGGCCATAACTTGACTAGGACCAAAATCATTATTCAAAACCTCTCCAATCATCCTCAAACTTTCCACATACTTATCTCCAACACCTAGCCCTCCCTTCTGGTTGTGATCACTTTAGAAGCCACTATAGCCAAACTCAAATCTTGCCACTTGTGCTTGTACATGGAGGAGACACAAGGAATGTGTTGTCTTGTCCCCTTTATTGCCCTTGCAGCAGCCACCATCTCCCCTCTCTGCCCCTGCTCGACCCAGAGCACACCCACACTCCCTCCTCTCCACCTGGCACCAGCCCTAGCTAGCTGTCCCACTTCCCACGTCCAAAATGGACATATCCTCCATTACTCCCTCCCTTTGCAATAAAAAGGCTTGAGGCCTCCTGCTCTCTCTGTGCCCTCATTTGTTCCCTCTAACTATCACCTACCAACCTCGAGCTCCTCATCCCCTCCCCTACTCTGCATCACTCAGGAAGGGGGTAATTGGTAAATCGGCCATTCTCAAGGAAACAAGCTTGGGCTCTCCTCTCCGGATCCTTTCACTCTGCATGTCCCCTTGCGGAAACCTCCTTGACCACCCGTGATTAACCCCACCCTCTTCCTCACTTTTGCATGCCCAGGTGTAGGCTCCAGCAAGCTTCCGAGCATTGTTCTCGGTCTTCGTCGCGCGAGGCCGACCCGGGTGCTAAACCTGCCGATGCCGCCCCTCGTTGTGGTCGCCGTCAAGTTCCGCATCGTGAAGTCTCCTTGCCTTCGTCCGAGAATGCCCATATGGTAAGCCCCCACCGCCTCCTTCCCCCATTAGGGTTCTGAATGCCGCCACATCTGCCCGAGGTGGACGACACGCAGACGTCATCAATCCCTCTTAGATACAACGGCCAGTGATACCCCATATTGCTTCGGCGTTTCCAGCCAATGACAGGCGGTCCCCGTAGCACAGGTTTTAAACCCCCCCAAGCATGCTCGCGAGCTGAGTGGGCCGATTTGGCTCCCACCGGACCGTATTCCCCCAGATCCGGCCCATCTTCTGTTTTTCTATTTATCCTCTTTCTAGTCTTTTTCAGATCTGTAAAAGAGGCATGTCAATTTAATTCAAGAACAAAATGAAAAATATCTAAGAAGGTCTATATATAAAAATCTACATGTCCCTATATGTTTTGTCTAACATGTAGAACAAGTTTTATAGTTTAATAAGTTACAAGTATTTTCTAGAAAATAAATAACCACCATGTGCCACTTTCAATAAATAAATACTCTAGTAAGCTTCATAGTCCAAAATGAACAAATCCTACTGCCCCTGATAGGTGTTGCATGTACCTATCTCATGCAATTAGTCTCATGCCAAGTGGAACAGTAAGTTTATTGTAGTAAAAGTAACAAAAATAGATAATTTTTGAGTTTAGGAATTTCTCTAGATAAATAAAACCTTAAAATGTCTGGACCTAATTCCAATACACATTGATGACGTGTATCAATATATATCAAAACCTCTATGTCTAGGGTTGTTTCAATAGATAGATCACTACAGGATTTTTACAAATCTAACAACAATGAATCCAAAATCTACAGAAAGGTATTTGATGCACCTAGTAAGTTTACTTGGATTCATGAAACATCCTTTGCGGAATAAATCTGGTTAAAAACACAAATACCCTCCAAAACTGACTTTGGGACATTCCGAAGGGTATTCTAATAATTATCCTAAAGTAATTCCAACTCTCATAAATTATAAATAGGAATATAAACAATTACATCAAAGGAAATATTTAATTGAGCTACAGATAATTTCAAGTTATTTATTCTCTAAAACTAGGGTTTTCACTAGAAAAATCTTGTCTAATTATAGAAAATTCATAAAATAGTGAAACCAATTTTTTTGGCTTGGATATATCAATACCTACCTAATGATATTATTCTTGGATATTGATATCTATAGAACCAAGCCTTGTCCTTAAGCTCCTTAATCAAGTGATTTATGCCACATAAATCTTGATAGAAAATCCCCTAACGCAACCAAAGCCTTCATTTGTTTCCATAACCAAATTCTCAATACCTACTAAAGTAAATACTATCTTGTGTACTTGGTTGCTGTATTGTCTTGATGATTGTATAACATGTGTTGATTGTGCCCTTGTTCGCTTACATGTGTGATCCTCGACGATGCTAGTTGCGATTGTATAGACGACAAGAAGAAGGGATCATCTTATTATATTTCGATATTATGGTATTCTAAGAGGAAGTCCAGGGACATATATGCCATATTGATGATCATAGGCAAGCCACCTTCTTGCTCATAAGCCCTTGTCCTACTTTTATACTTATGCATGTATTAACAACTTGTTTATGTTAATTGCATGGTTTTACTATGCTATGTGTTCTATGTGGGAATGTTTGACTCCTCCAAGATATTATACATTTGTACTACTAAGTACAACACCCTTGATGAGACCTATTTGTCCCTAGTATGGTAGATGGTGTTTAACACCATAACCCCTTGGAGACCCTATTTTAGCTGAAGTAAAAGTATAGGATGGGAGGACCCTGGGAAGATGTTTATAAAATGTTTTATGAGAAAACTTTGGTGAGGTTCGACCTACAAAGAGAGGTTTGAAAAATGGGAAAGGTTTTGTTTTACAAAAAGGTGGGATAAAGGATGGAGGAAAAATGTTTACAAAAAGGCACCCGGTTCTTTGCAGTTTTGCTAGAACAACTAACCCGTGCAACCACATTACCCTGGAGTGGGACAATGCTAGGCTTAATGTTTGCTACTCGCGTGTGGGAATTCTCACAAGTACTTATAAGGGATTAGCTCCCTTGAATCCCGGGCTTCCTTTACAAAAGGTCAACTGCTAGGCACTCACTTGGAGGAAGCAGGACCACCCATGTGAGTGGCCGGGCGATACTATGAGACTCCCATTCAAAGTTCCGGCTCTAGAGGAGTTGGGTGCACTACGGTTGGTCTGTGGATCCCAACATCCGGTGTTGAGAGGAACAACTAATAGGGTAGGGCCAATGCTATTGTGGCATCTGGAGATTCTTAATCGGTAACTCGACCCAAGATTAGTTAGGATCAGGGCAGGGTACCCATTTGGTGTGGGTAAAGTTTACAACCTCTGCAGAGTCTAAATCTATTGAAATAGCCATATTCATGGTCATGGACGGTTGGGCAGGTTGCTATAGAGTGGTGCTGGTTTTGTTTTCAAAACATATTTCAAAAAAGAAAGAGTTCTCTAAAAACCTGTTGGTTTGAGGGACACCAGAGAATGAGAGGTGACGTTGAGCAACAAGGAAGAGGATAACCTGGTCTGTTGAGGACCATGGAATGGAAATAGGGTGACCCAATCCTAGTGTTTTCCAAAGCTTTTCAAAAATATTTCCAAAATATTTTATAACAGTTCTCAACAAAAACTTGTAGATGCTATATCTACAAGAGAAACTATTTTAGAAAAGAACCACTCTTGGATCCCTCCTATTACCACAACTATATTGCATATCCCCTTGTTATTACTATTTTTCTTAAGGTGGTTGCGAGTACATTCAAAGTACTCACTGACATTGTCCCTGGATTTTTACTTGGCCATATTCTCAGAGGAACGAGGAAGGATGGAGATGTTGACGTCTATGCAAGCTAGGTCGTCATCCAAGTCAGTCGCCTGTAGGTTAAGGCATAACATGGGTTCTGTGATTGAAGACTTCGGCTATTTGTGTTGTAATCGCCATAATGCTAACCATGTAAGATTTGTACCTGTAAACTTCTGGATGTTGTAATCAAACTAATCGGTTATGCTCACGGCTCACTGAACATGGGAACATGATTTGCAGGCATAATGGGGATTCTCGGACCGTAAATCCGGGGTCCCACAATCGGAGTCGGGAACAAAGCAAGAGTTCCTGTGTTAGTGTTAGCTTCAGGAATTGAACTAGAACTAAATTAATGTTATTATGTTCATGTACTAAGCCGAAACATCATTTCCACATCATGTTTGATGGAGCGGGGTTGTGAGTCGAATATTAAGAACCATGGTTTTTCCTTCTATTTGAATAATGTGTTTCATGGCTATGAACCTGTCCAAGCCAAACTTTCTGTGCTTGATATTGAATATAAATCAGTCTATAACTTGGATGCTAAAAGTTTGAAGAAGAATGATCTTAGTTCTACTTATCTATGGCATTGTCGCCTTGGTCGCATCATGTAACATCCCTAAAATCATGTTTTCAAAGCTCTGCACATCATCCATGCATTCATGATCATTTAGAGTTCTATTTCAAAACCATTTACAAAACAGAAGCATTTGGATGCTTGTTATTTTATGTAAACAAGCATTGATCCAATGCCACTCTCAAATGAGAGAATAATTATTTTAAACCAAGTTTTGTTTGCTCTTAAGTTGGATTGGTTGAGTGTTAAGTCTTGGACAAAATTTACAAAACAAATATGGATTTTAAACCATTTTCAAAACCTATTCAAATCATGTGCTAAGGCACTGTTTATTTTGATTTTTCAAAAAGACCAAGCTAGTCTAATGAGACAGCAAAGTTTTATGACCAAAAATATGAGGTTTACACTTTACAAAAAATCCAGAAAAGGTTTGGATTCAAATGCTTTTGAATTTGTTTGAAAATGAATCCTGAAAATCATTCTGGAAAAAGAAAAGGAATTAGAAAACCCAACTGGGCTTGGCGCCAGCCTTTTGGCCCATCAGACAAAACAGCCCACATGGGTTCCCTCTTTATCCTCTGTTTCTCACCGCACCCGCACACACCCCCTCACGCTGACTACTGGGCCCCGTCCACGTCACCGTCGTCTTCCCCAAACCTCGCGAAGAACACGTCGCCGCTGGCCGTTGCTGGCGTTGATCGCGCGGTGTAATTACCATTGAATCTGCAGGCGTTTCCTGTCGAGCCCCTGCCTATTTAAACCCCTCTGCACCGCGAGTCTTTCCCTTCACTCAGCACCCCCACTCCGCCACCAGGCTGCCGGCAATTTGAACTGCAACTCCGCCGCCCGACGCACTCTGGCGACCCATTCCGGTGAACCTCGTGCTCCCCTTCACCTCTTGTTCATACGAGCTTGCTTGTCTTGCCCATGCGCATCTTCTCACACTTTCTGTTTGCTCTATATCGCCCTAGGTCGGCGTCTCCGTCGAAGCCCGCAAACGACCGAAGCACCGTCCAACTCCGACGCGCAATCACGGTAAAAACAGACCGCCCCTTGATCCCTAGTTCATATGAACGTGTTCGCCTCGCCTATGTGCACCTCCTAATGCTTTTGGTGGATCTTATTGCGTCGTAGAACGTCGCCTCCATCTCTGGCAGTGAGCACCCGACGCGGAAGCAAACTCCGACGAGGATTTCTGGCCGAGCCAGTGCGCCCCTGTCCCAGCAAAGACCACGTTGAGCTTCCTCGTGACCATGCGAGTTTGGTAAGCCACGCAACACACCCCAGCCCCTCCTGTATTCGCCGAGGTGTCGCTGACAGAGCGCCGCCGCCGCGCCACCGTCGCCAGCGCTGCCGAACTTTGGTCGCATGGTCCAGGACCGTTAGATCTAGATCCAACGAATCTGATAGAATCACTTAACGAAAGGGTACGGGTCAGATCTAGCCATGCGATTTCATTTAGACCGTGCGGTCCACGATGGCGATCCGCTAAACGGTACCAGCGAATAAAGAAAGCGTATGGCCTCTTTGAATTTAAAACAGAAAATTTGATCTATTAGTTAACCAAACTTGAAAAATTCATATCTTTTGATTCCCACGTTCAATTTTTACAAATTTCATATCGTTGGAATCAGGAGAGAAAATTCTATCTATTTATGCAATGTGTTTAACATTTTGCCTCTGTAAAAATTGTTGTTTATGCAGAAAATTGTGTAGGCTTATTTTGATTATATAAATTATTTGAAAAATGGTTTAAAGACCAAATAAGGTTTATTTGGAATATCTTAGACTTTTTTATGTTTCAATACTATTCACTTGTCTTGTTTGGTGTAGAAAAATCATCACATGGCATTTACATGCATCCATATATTTTTGTTTGTATATATTTTGTATGTGATTTTGGTGCCATTATTTTATGTGTAGATTTTGGTGAAAATAGTGATTGTGATTGTGAAGATTGTTTCTACTCCCCAAACTACCAAGGCAAGTGGTGCTTCATGATTTTATTCCTGTGTTTTTCAACTATGCACTAGAAATATTTTGTATAGGACTTGCATGAATATTTTGATCTATATGCTATGCTTGGGAAATCCTAGTAGTTGTAGAATTGCTAGCAATTTATAAGTTAAGATGCTTATCAATGCTATGCTTAGCCTAGCTAGTAGCAACCAAGGGTGGTTATATATCCATGTTATGTAAAAATATTTCTAAGTCATTGGACTTGTGGTTTGCTTAATAAAACAACTAAGTGAATGAATCACCTGGGTGGAATGGAAAGAATGGTTTATGTTGAGTGGTTACACAAGGCCCATTTCTATGGTTTACCTTGTGTATCTCACTTGTGGAAAGCCACCCAGGAACAAAGGTATTTGAGAGGCCAAATGTTAAGAAGCTTCTAGTGCAGCCACATGGCAATATGGGCTCTGCCTGGATCACATAGGTTGCAATAACTTAGCCATTTGGACAGTTGGTGGTAGTGGGATGATAGGTTGGAACGCGTCCATTTGGTCTAAGGGAAGGCTTCTGAAAGGTCCTGTCTTGGTGAAAATCAGGTCTTGTGGGGAAAGTGCACAACCTCTGCAGATGGAAGAATCTAAGTACTTAGCCATGTCCCTGGTATTGGACAACTTGAGCATAAAGGCATGGAAGCTATCAAGAATCTCCTCATCCCAATTTCTAAGTTAAAACTTGTGGGTGAACAAGGGTAAAGGTTCACCAATGTCTATTGGTGATTCCTTGGGAAAGTTTTGTCAAAGAAAAACTTAGTGTTTCCAACTGATAAGTAAAACCTATTTTGAGCAAAGCAAGCCTAAGCTACACTTAGCCAAAATGCATATAGTATCTAGACTACTAATATTCTACTAAGTTATCACTTGCCAATACTATTCCAATGTATTGACCCACTGTGGCTGTAACTTGTGATGTTGTAGGTTATTCTGATGGTGATTAGGGGTTATGAGTCTACACTCGACATGCTTGCCTGTGGCACATGAAGATGAAGACTTATTTATCTTATTATATATTTGAACTCTTGTATTAGGCCTGTGGCCATGGAGTTTGTAAAAGACTATGTTTGTCTCTGGAATGATATGTAATAATGACCTTTGTTTCTGTGTACTTCATCTTAAACTGTGGATGCTAGCATTGATCCAGGGACTAGCATTGCAATCACAGGGATCCTTTTCCTTTATAAAGGGAGGGATCTTACAGATGGTATCAGAGCAATGTGTTGCCTGTAGGATTATGACCCTAGGATTGGAAACCACTAAGGAAAAAAAATTCAACAACTTCTACACTTGTCTTTTTTCTTCTCGTAAACTTTTCTAATCTTCTTTCTCATCTCTATTTGTAGATGAACTCCATCAACGAAGCCATGAGGAAGGGACCACTCATGACTATGACTTTGGAGTGTGAGACAGAATTCCCCAAGGCTCTCACGGACCTCATGGTTGCCATGGGAATACATGGTGCAGCTGTGTACAAAGGTTTTCTCGTGATGGATGAAAGAGTTGAGTACTGGTGGGTGCAACTTCACTTGTATAAAAACAAGGAAGACAACCACAAGGAATCAGGATTCTGCATGATCACCAACTCAGTGATGCACACCACATTCTTTGATTCCTCAAGGGATGCAGCTTGGAAGGCCATCCAAGAGCTTGGTGATAGAATCAAGTGCAGAATGCTCAACACACAGAATGACCTAAGGGAAGAAAAGAAGCATACCCAAGAGCTATAGGCTACCAACCAACGTTTAAGAAAGGACATCATAGACTTAGCAATGGAGTCATGTGATCAGGATCGATAGATTGCCTCTAGGGATGCCCTGTTAGCCAACTTGACAAGTGAGATGGGATTGTAACGTACTTCGTTAGTTGGACCACCACACTTATCCTTTTATTTTCCCAAATGTTGTCTAAAATAAGTTGAACCTTGGATTCTTGTAATGGTTTTATGTATGCCATGACTTATGTGTTTTGATTGTTAAAGATATGCATGTGATGCCTTGTTTTGTGATTCATCTCTATGTATGTTGATTCTAACTTTTCTATCTTATATAATAGATGCCTAATATTACTATTAGCACGGCTGAAGAGTTCAAGGGAACTCGTTTTGGCACTCGTCTTATTGAGCTCACTAGTGTGCTCAATTTTCCCACTTCCTACCATCATGATGCTTCCCCTCACCAAGTTCGAGAGGAAGGACCTTTGGGGCTTCCAGGTTACTCAGCCAGGACGCCAGACTGAGCGAGCCACGGAGGCTATCACCTTCAAGATCATGCATGATGACAAGGAGAGAGGCCTAGAGGTAGTAATGCAGGATTTGCTTGGACGTTTGCTAAGGAGACACTCTCGGGAGATTAGAGGTACTCACTTCCACGCCTTCGGTAGATGTGATGAGGATGGTGAGGCCATTAACTTCGAGGATACTGCTAGAGAGACAGCAGAGCCGATTCGTCTATACCTCCAGGACTTAGAGGTTCTTCTTAGGCACCTAGATACTGATAGGACCAACATCATGCTTAGCAATGACGAACTCCAGGTGCAGCTTCGCGAGAAGTACAAGCTCTTCGCGGAGCAAGATGAGATAGTCAAGGAAATGGAGGCCAAGTTTGAGAGTCAGGATAGAAAGTTCAAGAGTCAAGAGAAGAGAGTCCAAGATAGGAACAAGAGGATTCGAGACATTACTGCAGAACTAGAGGCCAAGGACTTTGAGCTCGAGCATCAGCAGGTGGTGATTGAGATACTTCGTTCACAGAAGAGGACTCTCAAAGCCAAAGTAGAGGCCTTGACTACCAATGTCGAGGAGTACAAGACCGCTATGGAGAATGCAGGTCTTACACTTGTCGACGAGGAGGTTGATGCAGAGGAGTAGGGATGACTACTCATTTACCTTTTATTTACCATGCTTTTGATTATTGAGTCACAATGACCATCCAACATGTGGATGGCTTGCTATGGGTGTGTTTACTTTTCAAAACTTGTTGTCTATGTTGTTGAACTTTTATTATTATGATGCATGCTTGGTGATTGTCTATGTGATGTATTGTGCATGTTAAGCATATATGGGTATCTCATTCTTATCCTTATTGAAAACCATAGATGCCTCCCCGACGTGCCAATCCCAACCCTAACAACAACAATATCACCCCTGAGATGCAGCAGATGATGACAGCTTAGACGCAGCTAATGCACCACATTCATATAGAATCAGAACAACAACAACAACAACAACAACAATAACAACAACAATCAGAACAACCCACCGGGTTTTGACATGCTTACCAGATTCTTAAGACTGAGCCCAGCAAAGTTCTCAGGAACTACTGATCCTATGGTGGCCAATGATTGGCTACGCTCAGTGAACAAGGACTTGGTAACTGTGGGTTGTACTGATGAAAAGAAAGTCAGGTTCGCGGCACACTTGTTGGAAGGACCAGCAGCTACTTGGTGGGATAACTTCCAGATCACCACTCCCATTGAGGATGTGACATGGGCTATTTTTGAAGATGGTTTCCGTACTGCTCACATCTCATCCGGAGTGATGAGTTTGAAGAAGAAGGAATTTCAGAACTTGAAGCAGCGCCACCGCAGCGTGGCTGAGTATATTGAGGAGTTCAACAATCTGGCGCGTTATGCACCGGATGAAGTTGACACTGATGCTAAGAGGAAAGAAAAGTTCCTTGAAGGATTGAACGACTAATTGAACCTGCAGTTAGCTGTGGCCTATGTCCCTGCTTATCAATCTCTTTGTGACAAGGCTGCCATCTTGGATAGCAAGATGAAACAGGTTGAAAGCAGGAAGAGGAAGCACTCTGACAAGCACAACTCGGGATCGTCTCACAAGCGTTCCCATTATGATGATAGTGGGAATTCTGGATCCCACAAGCATGGAAAGTACAACAAACACCACAACCACAACCGTCATCATGACAACAAACATTATCGTAGTCATGACAATGACAAGTACAAGAATTACAATAGTGGGTACAAGAACCACCACAATGGAAGTGGAAGTGGTAGTGGAAGCCAGCCTGTCAACAAGGATCTTAGTCAGGTTGAATGTTTCAAGTGCAAGAAGATGGGGCATTATGCAAATGAATGCCCAGAAAAGAAAGTTGAAGGACCCAACAAGCCCAACCTTTCCAAAAGGGACAAGTGAACCACATCAATGTGGAAGAGATCTATGAGGAACCCGATGTTGTTGCTGGTAAGTTCAAACTCAATTATGTTCCAGCATTTGTTCTCTTTGATACTGGTGCATCTCATTCATTCATATCAAGAGCATTTGTTGAAAGAAATGAACTACCAGTAGAAACTATTGGGTGTCCTATAAAAGTAAGTTCTCCTGGCGGAGAAATGATAGTGAACTCAGGATGTAATGATCTAGTCATAGAGTTTGGGAAGTATAAGTTTCCCGTTAATCTGATAATCCTAAATTCCCAAGGACTGGATGTTATTTTGGGGATGGACTGGATGACCAAGCATAAAGGAGTGCTAGATTGTGCCAACCATACTGTCTCACTCACAACTCCAGAAAACAAAAGGATCAGGTTCAAGACCAACTTTGAATCGAAAAGGAGTAAGCTAAATTCTCTTAAGGGGGTTAGCATAAACAGTGTGCCAATTGTGAGTGAATACCCGGATGTGTTTCCGGAGGAATTGCCGGGAATGCCACCAGATAGAGATGTGGAGTTTCTCATTGATTTGCTACAAGGATCTGGACCAATAGCAAAGAGACCGTACAAGATGTCAGTTGATGAGTTGAAAGAACTCAAGAAACAACTTGGAGAACAATTGCAGAAAGAATTTATTCAACCAAGCTCTTCATCCTGGGGAGCACCAGTCTTGTTTGTGGAAAAGAAAGATAGAAGTCAAAGGTTATGCATAGATTATCGTTCACTCAATGAGGTGACTATCAAGAACAAATACCCTTTGCCTAGAATCAATGACTTGTTTGATCAGTTAGAAGGAGCATGTGTGTTCTCAAAGATTGATCTCCGATCAGGTTACTTTCAGCTTAAGATAAGAGAACAAGACATTCCTAAGACAGCTTTCACCACTAGGTATGGATTGTATGAGTATACTGTGATGCCATTTGGTTTGACCAATGCACCAGCTTACTTCATGAATATGATGAACAAAGTGTTCATGGAGTTCCTCAACAAGTTTGTTGTCGTATTCATCGATGACATTTTAAAGTCTCCAAGAGAAAAGAAGAGCATGAAGGACATTTGTGTTTGATACTTGAGAAGCTTAGAGAGCATAAGCTGTATGCCAAATTTAGCAAGTGCGAGTTTTGGTTGAATGAAGTTGGATTTCTTGGACACGTTGTGTCAGGAGATGGTGTATCGGTTGATCTTGCTAAAGTTTCAGCTGTAACTGAATGGGAATCTCCTAAGTCAGTGAAAGAGGTTCGTAGTTTCCTTGGCTTGGCAGGATACTACAGAAAGTTCATTGAGAATTTCTCCAAGATAGCTAAACCAATGACAGAGTTACTAAAGAAATAAAAGAAATTTGCTTGGTCTGAAGGATGTGAACTCAGTTTCCAAGAATTGAAGAAGAGACTAGTGACAGCACCAGTCTTATGTCTGCCAGATTTGGAGAAAGATTTCCAAGGGTATTGTGATGCATCTCATCATGGATTAGGTGCAGTACTTATGAAAGAAGGGAAAGTTGTGGCTTATGCCTCGAGACAACTCAAAACTCATGAGGTAAACTACCCTACTCATGATTTAGAGTTAGCCTCTGTTGCCCATGCACTCAAAACATGGAGACACTACCTTTTGGGAAAGCGATGTGAAGTGTTCACAGATCACAAAAGTTTGAAGTATATCTTCACCCAGAAAGAAATTAACATGAGACAAAGAAGATGGCTAGAACTCATCAAGGACTATGACTTGAGTTTGCAATACCACCCCGGTAAAGCAAATGTTGTAGCGGATGCTCTAAGCCGTAAGGTTTTTGTGAATGTCCTTACAAAGGGAGAGTTGCCATATGATATGTGTGCCCAATTTAGAGATCTCAGATTGGATATTGTGCCTGAAGGACATCTCATGACTTTGTATGTTCAACCCACTTTGTTGGACAAAATCAAAGGAGCCCAAAAGATAGACAAGGAAATTGAAGAGATCAAGGAAAAGATTGGCAAGGGAAAATCCAAAGGATTCCATGAAGATGAACAGGGTACTTTATGGTATGGAAAACGTATCTGTGTTCCACAAGATCCGGAGCTTCGGAAACTGATTTGACAAGAAGCACACAACTCACCATAATTCCATTCATCCGGGTAACACCAAAATGTACATGGATATGAAAGAAATATTTTGGTGGAATAATCTCAAGAAGGACATCGCCGAACATATTTCTTTGTGTGATGTATGTAGTAGAGTGAAAGTGGAACATCAGAAACCAGCAGGATTGTTACAACCACTACCTATTCCTGATTGGAAGTGGGACAAGATTGGCATGGATTTCATCACCGGATTGCCAAGGACCAGGTCAGGATATGATTCTATTTGGGTAGTAGTCCGATCGCTTAACTAAAGTGGCTCATTTTATACCCGTGAAAACAACCTACACAAGTGCTAAGTTAGCCAAGATCTATATGAGTAGAATTGTATGTCTACATGGAGTACCCAAGAGTATTATGTCTGATAGGGGAACTCAATTCACTTCTCATTTTTGGAGGCAACTACATGAGTCATTGGGAACGAGGTTGGAATTCAGCACTGCTTTTCATCCTCAGACTGATGGACAAACAAAAAGGACCAACCAGATTCTTGAAGATATGTTGAGGGCATGTGCCCTAGACTATGGATCCAGTTGGGATGAAAGTCTGCCTTACGCAGAATTCTCTTGCAATAACAGCTATCAAGCCAGTATTGAGATGGCACCATTTGAGTTTCTCCATGGGAGAAAGTGTACCACCCCATTACTATGGAATGGTGTGGGAGAAAGAAGTTTGTTCGGACCAGATCTAATCAAAGAGGCTGAAGAAAAATTCAAACTAGTTACGGACAGATTGAAGATAGCACAGTCCCGACAAAAGAGCTACGCAGATCCTAAGCGTAGGGAAGTCACCTATGAAGTAGGTGATAGAGCCTATCTTAGAGTGTCACCACTTCGTGGAATGAAGAGATTTGGAGTCAAAGGAAAATTGGCCCCAAGATATGTTGGACCATTCAAGATTATGAGTCGTAAAGGAGAAGTAGCTTATGAGATTGAATTGCCAGAATTATTGTCTGCTGTTCACAATGTGTTTCATGTGAGTCAGCTAAAGAAATGCCATCCAGAAATGGAAGAGACTTCTTTGAAGGATACTATACCATTGGAAGAGGTCCAATTGGAAAGTGATCTCACTTACGAGGAGAAACCTATAAAGATTCTTGAGACTGCAGAGAGAGTTACTCGGACTAAGACTATCAAATTCTGCAAAGTTCAATGGAACCATCATTCCGAAGAAGAAGCAACATGGGAAAGAGAAGATGATCTTCGGAAAGACCACCCTCACCTATTTGCTAGCCAACGCGAATCTCGAGGGCGAGATTCACCTTAAGGGGTTAGATTTGTAACATCCCTAAAATCATGTTTTCAAAGCTCTGCACATCATCCATGCATTCATGATCATTTAGAGTTCTATTTCAAAACCATTTACAAAACAGAAGCATTTGGATGCTTGTTATTTTATGTAAACAAGCATTGATCCAATGCCACTCTCAAATGAGAGAATAATTATTTTAAACCAAGTTTTGTTTGCTCTTAAGTTGGATTGGTTGAGTGTTAAAGCTTGGACAAAATTTACAAAACAAATATGGATTTTAAACCATTTTCAAAACCTATTCAAATCATGTGCTAAGGCACTGTTTATTTTGATTTTTCAAAAAGACCAAGCTAGTCTAATGAGACAGCAAAGTTTTATGTCCAAAAATATGAGGTTTACACTTTACAAAAAATCCAGAAAAGGTTTGGATTCAAATGCTTTTGAATTTGTTTGAAAATGAATCCTGAAAATCATTCTGGAAAAAGAAAAGGAATTAGAAAACCCAACTGGGCTTGGCGCCAGCCTTTCGGCCCATCAGACAAAACAGCCCACCCGGGTTCCCTCTTTCTCCTCTGTTTCTCACCGCACCCGCACACACCCCCTCATGCTGACCACTGGGCCCCGTCCACGTCACCGTCGTCTTCCCCAAACCTCGCGAAGAACACGTCGCCGTTGGCCGTTGCTGGTGTTGATCGTGCAGCGTAATTACCATTGAATCTGCAGGCGTTTCCGGTCGAGCCCCCTGCCTATTTAAACCCCTATGCACCGCGAGTCTTTCCCTTCACTCAGCACCCCCACTCCGCCACCAGGCTGCCGGCAATTTGAACTGCAACTCCGCTGCTCGACGCACTCCGGCAACCCATTCTGGTGAACCTCGTGCTTCCCTTCACCTCTCGTTCATACGAGCTTGCCTGTCTTGCCCGTGAGAATCTTCTCACACGTTCTGTTTTCTCTATATCGCCCCAGGTCGTCATCTCCATCGAAGCCCGCAAACGACCGAAGCACCGTCCAACTCCGACGAGCAATCACGGTAAAAACAGCCTGCCCCTTGATCCCTAGTTCATACGAACGTGTTCGCCTCGCCTATGTGCACCTCCTAATGCTTTTCGTGGATCTTATTGCACTGTAGAACGTCGCCTCCATCTCCGGCAGTGAGCACCCGACGCGGAAGCAAACTCCGACGAGGATTTTCGGCCGAGCCAGTGCGCCCCTGTCCCAGCAAAGACCACGTTGAGCTTCCTCGTGACTGTGCGAGTTTGGTAAGCCACGCCACACACCCCAGCCCCTCCTGTATTCGCCGAGGCATCGCTGACAGAGCGCCGCCGCCGCGCCACCGTCGCCAGCGCCGCCGAACTTTGGTCGCATGGTCCAGGATCGTTAGATCTAGATCCAACGAATCTGATAGAATCACTTAACGAAAGGGTACGGGTCAGATCTGGCCATGCGATTTCATTTAGACCGTGCGGTCCACACTAGCCGTCCGCGCGAAACGGTACCAACGAATCAGAAAGCGCCGCGTGGCCTCTGTTTGAATTTAAAACAGAAAATTTGATCTATTAGTTAACCAAACTTGAAAAATTCATATCTTTTGAATCCCACGTTCAATTTTTACAAATTTTATATCGTTGGAATCAGGAGAGAAAATCCTATCTGTTTATGCAATGTGTTTAACATTTTGCTTCTGTAAAAATGGTTGTTTATGCAGAAAATTGTGTAGGCTTATTTTGATTATATAAATTATTTGAAAAATGGTTTAAAGACCAAATAAGGTTTATTTGGAATATCTTAGACTTTTTTATGTTTCAATACTGTTCACTTGTCTTGTTTGGTGTAGAAAAATAATCACATGGCATTTACATGCATTCATATATTTTTGTTTGTATATATTTTGTATGTGATTTTGGTGCCATTATTTTATGTGTAGATTTTGGTGCAAATAGTGATTGTGATTGTGAAGATTGTTTCTACTCTCCAAACTACCAAGGCAAGTGGTTCTTCATGATTTTATTCCTGTGTTTTTCAACTATGCACTAGAAATATTTTGTATAGGACTTGCATGAATATTTTGATCTATATGCTATGCTTGGGAAATCCTAGTAGTTGTAGAATTGCTAGCAATTTATAAGTTAAGATGCTTATCAATGCTATGCTTAGCCTAGCTAGTAGCAACCAAGGGTGGTTATATATCCATGTTATGTAAAAATATTTCTAAGTCATTGGACTTGTTTTTTGCTTAATAAAACAACTAAGTGAATGAATCACCTGGGTGGAATGGAAAGAATGGTTTATGTTGAGTGGTTACACAAGGCCCATTTCTATGGTTCACCTTGTGTATCTCACTTGTGGAAAGCCACCCAGGAACAAAGGTATTTGAGAGGCCAAATGTTAAGAAGCTTCTAGTGCAGCCACATGGCAATATGGGCTCTGCCTGGATCACATAGGTTGCAATAACTTAGCCATTTGTACAGTTGGTGGTAGTGGGATGATAGGTTGGAACGCGTCCATTTGGTCTAAGGGAAGGCTTCTGAAAGGTCCTGTCTTGGTGAAAATCAAGTCTTGTGGGGAAAGTGCACAACCTCTGCAGATGGAAGAATCTGAGTACTTAGCCATGTCCCTGGTATTGGACAACTTGAGCATCAAGACATGGAAGCTATCAAGAATCTCCTCATCCCAATTTCTAAGTTAAAACTTGTGGGTGAGCAAGGGTAAAGGTTCACCAATGTATATTGGTGATTCCTTGGGAAAGTTTTGTCAAAGAAAAACTTAGTGTTTTCAACTGATAAGTAAAACCTATTTTGAGCAAAGCAAGCCTAAGCTACACTTAGCCAAAATGCATATAGTATCTAGACTACTAATATTCTACTAAGGTATCACTTGTCAATACTATTCCAATGTATTGACCCAATGTGGCCGTAACTTGTGATGTTGCAGGTTATTCTGATGGTGATTAGGGGTTATGAGTCTACACTCAACATGCTTGCCTGTGGCACATGAAGATGAAGACTTATTTATCTTATTATATATTTTAACTCTTGTATTAGGACTATGGCCATGGAGTTTGTAAAAGACTATGTTTGTCTCTGGAATGATATGTAATAATGACCTTTGTTTCTATGTACTTCATCTTAAACTGTGGATGCTAGCATTGATCCAGGGACTAGCATTGCAATCACAGGGATCCTTACCTTTATAGAGGGAGGGATATTACACATCAGCTAGAAACATATGCAAAAACTCCATAGTGATGGACCCCTGGATTCATCCGGCTTGGAGCCATTCAAAATATGTGAATCCCGTTTGATGGGAAAAATGACCAACATGCCTTTTGAAAAGAGTTGCAAGAAGGCATCAGTCTTGCTAGAGTTAGTACAAAGCGATGTATGCGGTCTAACGAGCACGACAGCAAGAGGTGGTTATGGATATTTTGTTATGTTCATGGATGATTTCTGTAGATATGGCTATGTATATCCGATGAAATCCAAGTCGGAAACCTTTACAAAGTTCAGAGAGTTTCAGAGTGAAGTACAAAACCAACTCGTCAAGAATATCAAGTTTCTGCGATCAGATCATGGAGGCGAGTATATGAGCCATGAGTTTGACGACCATCTCAAGAGTTGTGGAATAGTTCCACATCTCACTCCGCCATGAACATTCTACAATCACTATTGTTGGAATATTGGACTTGCTAGTGGTGCAAGACTCACACGATTCAGCCTCCATGTGCAAGTCTCATGTTCACACTTTATGCGAACTAGTATTTACAACTAGAACATGCATGTACTAGTGCATTTATTTGATGGCTAAGCAACTTAATTAGAACAACAAGAACTACAACTCACACAAAAAAAAACACCACAATGCGACATTAGAGGTTCTAGATAAGGGCCATCATATCATTGATGCTTCTTCACATGGAAGGAGTTGTGCAACATTCTTGCCCTTCTGGTCGGGCCCTGCCGAAGTGAAGCTCGATTCGGAATGTGTCGTGGTCTTTACAATGAGTACGACATGGAGGGGTCCTCATAGAGCATTTTTAGATAGGTGGGGAAAGGCGGTTTGTTGGTTGGTACGAGGTAACACAGTTTACCCAGGTTCAGATCCCACGAAGGTGGTGGAATCCTACTCCTTCTATAAATCACTATAATGAAAATACACCGAGTTATAGGGATTGGTTAGTTGTGTGAGGTGTTTTAAGTTGTATGTATCGTTCCCTAAAGACTCCCAGATGTCCTTCTAATAAAGGCGCCAAAACCTAGGGTTACAGGGAAAAGTCCTTGCCGGACAGGTCCCAGAGTCCTACACTACTAACTAGTCTTAGTGTCTTGCACTCCAAGGCTCCAAGTTGGTCTTTGACTGTATTGTAGCCTTCCTTTATCTGGCATGGGCCTCCCTTATTGATCCGTCTAACTGGGCCGCCCAGCAGGCCATGGACCTTACTACCAACGATGGGCCATCCGGGTTAGCCATATTAGAGACATGCTATGGTTATACCCAATTATCATATCCCCTATAGTAGAACCTAGAGAACTTTGAGATATCGCACCGTCTTTCCCTTTAGTCTTGAATGCTCCATTTAGGTGATGTCAGCAATTTGTCAAGAAATATCTTGAGGTCCTTCCAAAGAACCCTGCAATCTTCTCCTTCTTCAACATGTAAGTCGGAGAATCATTGAGCCTTCTGTCTTACTTTCCCATAGTTGGATAGGATCTGCCTATGCTAGAATCTTTAGACATGATTGTTACACTTCTGTTGTTATTAGGGTGACATAGGCTACAGCTATGCTTCCTTGAAACTCACATATGGGAGAAGTTAATCATAGCGATTTTCCTGCACGTGAAATATGAAATAGTAAGCAGCAAATGGGGGACGTGGCGAAATTTCCATGCATGCGCACACACACATTGTCAACACATTGGCCATTACATCATTTGTGCACGAATCTTGGCGCACATTCCTTTATAAATATTTATTGCGATGGCAATATTCCTTTTACGCGCATTATCCACGCGCCTTCTTCTTCCTCCCTACGAGTGACTCCTCGATCTCTATGCGAGAAAACCCTAGCAGATGATCCGCTTCCCACCTCCTCCTCCAGTTTAATGGCGAGTAGCAGCAGTATTTATTCTACTGTGTCCACCTCCGAGGCTTCCAAGAAACCTTATCAGGAGGTGCACGTTTCGCTGGAGAGACTAGCAGTTTCGGTCTCCGCCATGGTAGAAACCACTAGCAGTGACCAAAAGCTGGCAGCTTTTGAGGCCCTAGAAGAGGAATTCGACTCCCATAAGGGAGTGTGGAGGGGGTATGATTTCTTCTCAGAGGACCTGAAGGAACTTGCCGTCGAGGGGTACCTACCTTTCGGAGGAGGTCCTGGTGTGGAGGCCAATGCCATCCGGTGAGTTCATCCGTTCTCCCCAAGCCGGAGTGAAGGTCTACTTGAAGTTGCAATTGATACACAGCGTCGCCCTCCAAGTCTCTGACTTTTTCCTAAAAGTCCTTAAGCATTTTTGGGTTATTCCTCAAAAACTTTCCCCTAATAACATTCTAGCACTTAGTAATTTCATAGCTTTGTGTGAAGGGTACCTAGGGATTAGGCCTAGATTATACTTGTTCGTCTAATTCTTTACCATGAAAAGAGAATCCGGAGATTCCAAGATGGGCTTCAGAATTGCCGAACCATTAGCTTTAAGATTTGGCTTGGCCGACGGTTCCCTGACATCATGGTCCATGAGTGCTAAAAAAATTGGCAGAAAAGCTACTTCTACGGCCTAGATATCCATCTGGTTGGCAGAGAAGGCTCGTACCACGACTTTGTTGATGGGGTCACCACCAAAGACTCCACGTGGATGTCCCAAGCCCTTCTCCCTTTTGGCAACGAAGCCTCCCGCGTGGTAAGGAAGATAGTGTGGCTGGTTTGCGGGGGTCTGACCGGGTTGAACCTGTGCACCCCCAAGGAAGAACTTGCATCCGCCCCTGATTCGTATTTCCCGAGACAACTTTTCTAGTGACTCCATCAACTCTGGATTAAGGACACCGTCAAGGTGAAGGACATGAAGCGCGGCTTTGCCATCACCTTCGACATGTTCGAATGCAGCGAATGCCCAGAAGTACTATGTTTCTTGCATTACTTTGTGTATACTCTAGCTTATCCACCTTTGATGTATCAAACCATCTAACACACTTTTACCTTATCAGCTAGCGAGCTTTGCCGCGACAAACATGGCCTCTCAGGTCTATGACCCCAAGTTAAAAGATGTATAGATTGTGTCCGACAATGATACCTCCAAGGATAATCAAGCTCCAGCAACACGAAAGCGGAAGAGCTCCAACTCTAACGTTGCTGCCGCAGGCAAGAAGAAGAAACTAGAGAGTGGAGTATTGTGATAGCTGCGGGATCAGGGATAGAAAAATCCCAGATCTCCGTCTGACATAAGACTAACCTAGAGCGCGAGGATATCCAATGAGAGAATCGATAACACATCAGTGACCCTACAACTCAAAACTTATTACAGCAAGCTCATAACTGAGCAAAAAACCAAAATATTACAAGCAGAGGTCACTGACCATAAACATCAAACGACGGAAGGAAAATTATGCTATTAAGTATAGCAAACTTAAAAAATGGTCTAAGAGGCCTGAAGCATAACGATGATGTCCCAGCCCATAGATTCCAGACTGTCGGCCGAGAACCCCAAGCTACTCGTCGGTATTAATGTCGTACCAAACTGATCTTTAGGGGAACACTTACTCTGCTACAAAAGTATCAACAAAGCAAGGGTGAGTAAAGGGTGTACTCACCAAGACTTATGGCTGGTGGAGCTATTCTTCATAAACCTATCTTTGTTTGTAAAACAAGAGGGAGAAGAAGCTCGTCTAATCAGAATATTTTAAAAGGGGATAAGAGAGCGACATCTCCATAACATTGATCATCATATTGATATCCACCAAGTCATCATTATCTAAACCTCAACTAGGATCACCCCCTCGTACCCATGAGGAAGCATCCTTAAGCACACGTTGAACCTTCATGTTTTACGATTAGGTTAAAGTTCTCTATGATCTTAGAATCTGGTCACCAAGCATTCATAACCGTGAACATGGCTTTTTGAAAAGATTTAACCCTGCAGGAGTGTACAACTTTACCCACATGTACCAACCTTCTCTTAATGCCACATGATTAGCCGTCTTCCTTGGAAGGCCGGCAAAGGGTGATTAGATACAACCTTTACCTTCATTTTGCCGAGACCATGAGTCACTCCCTAAGGATGGTTCCTCCGTAACGGGTCAAATCCCAAAGCTGTTCCCCAAAGATGTTAGGTGAGGTTGGTTCCACCAGGGGCTCCATCGACCCCAACAAACCCAGGCCACACTTACCTACCTATTATGACGCACCTTCACCCGTCAAATATTTCAAAATGTTTTGAATGCGTATGTCGAATGGAAATCTTGAACTATGTGACTCATGGAATCGACTAGGCATGTTAGTTGCTCGTGAGGTTTTCCAGGCCCCGTGTGGTTCTACGCTCGTCTTGGTTCCAAAGGCAAGAACTCGGTTCCTAGTGGTGGTGAGCATTGGACTGCAAAAACCACATACCACCGTGGCCTCCCATACAAGCCTTAGCATGTTTAACCTTTACCACTGACCTCACCTCATCAGTATATATCCATCTCCCGTCATAATAGATTATCTACAAATGATACATCATATGGATGACATAGGCTCAACAGCTAAGCATGGCTAAGGACAAGAAATAAGCTTTAGCAGTGCACACAAGCCAAACCTAGTTATGCTAGGAGCGTGGATTAGGTAATATAATCTCAAAGGGAGTCATGAAATAGATAGGATACTCTATATATTGATAAAGTACCACATTATAATCGTATGCATCGTGGCAAGAATTGAAATACTTTGAAAGCATAGGATTGTATCATGGTGGGGCTTTGCTTGCCTTTTCCTATTGATAACCAATACGCAGATCTTTGGGAGCCTTGTACTTGACTTGGTTATAGTTGGTCAAGTATTGATCTTCTATCTTCGATGGTGTTGATCTTGGTCTTCGATCTTGATTCTTATATCGTACTCTACCGAGAAGAACCAAACACCAGAAAGAAAGGAAAACAATCAACACATGACATCGATGCAATTCTCAAGTAAGGATGATGATATGACAAGTTAAGTTGTATTGAAATAAACCCCTAAGGAACGTTAGACAATTTAAATGGGGTTCCGAGGGATGCAAACCCTAATTTGGAGAAACCCTGATGCACCTATGAGGGGTTACTTTGTTCTTCTAAAACACTTGTTAATTTAAGTTGCTTAACAATGCATGATTATAGCCTTAAAAGATAGGTCTCATTATTCTGAACCTTTTGATGTTATACATATTTTTATGAGTTACATATTAGAATTTATTGATTTTATAAAATTTATTCAATTTCTAATTTTTTGAAGGAATTATGACATCAGCCTGACGTCAGCATGACATCAGCTCAACCTCACCCTAAACTTTTCTCTCCGAGGCAAAGGCTAGCCACTACAGCTGATGGGTGGGTACTGGACCACGCGGGCACCACGCTATAGCCACGCGAGCACCACGTCACCACGACGGGCAGCACGACAGATGATGGCCGACGGCAGCGCAGGAGAGCATGCGCGAGCGAGTGGACACATGCATTTGATCTAGTGCATCAAGACAGACCTAGTAGAGGAGGCGCCACTGACTATTGGTCGCTTGAGACAATGGCTCGATGACGGGCAGCAGCAGACGGACGCGCATGACGCGGTGGTGATACAGGATGAGAGGGACGCAGTAGAAGGGTGCATGAGCACCAGAAGCTTACCATGGTTGCAGGGAAGAGGTCATCTCGACCAGGCGAGCTCGAACACGACCAGAATTGATGGCGCAGCCGGCGGTCAGAGGTGGGGATGAGGTGCTCGATGCGGCGATTGGAGCCTCGCCGGTTTGCACCCTTCGAGGCAAGCGATGGAGGCAAGCATGGCGGTCACGGCGGTGGCCTCAGAACGGTGAGGGGAGAAAAAAGACGATGGTGGACGGCGAGGCGTGATGGCTAGGGTTTAGGGCGTGCCACAGAGAGCAAGAAAGAGAGAGAGCATGGGGAGGAAGAGAGACATCGAGGGGAAGAGGAACACGGTTTGGCGGGTCTTAACCTCCTCCAGAGCCGTGGCGAGCATCTCAATGGTGAGCGGTCATCACGACGACGAGCGACGAAGGCAGCAACACGGAGGAGCTTCCCTGGCGAGGAAGACAACAACAAAGGTGTACAAGGCCCGATGGGCCAGATGGGACATGGCTGGCTGTGGGTGTTGTGCGCGAGCAACAGGGAGAGAGGGGAGGAAAATGGACCGGCCTGAGCTGAGCTATGGCTCTTCTTTTCTATTTCTATTTTCTGTTTTGTCCTTTGTATTTGGATTTCAAACCTGTTTTGGATTATTTTAGGATACCAGAAGGTTTACAAAATATATATAATACCCACAGGCCCTTCTATTCAATTTGGAATCCAGTAATTTTATTATTTTCAAAATACAAAAACAATTTGAAAAAATTTCAAAGAGAGAGGGGAAGATTATGGTTTTTCTTTCTTTCATTGCTTGCATTTTAAAATATGATGCTCATGAGTGCAAGAACAACCCTAATTAAGAGTAACTAAAACTGGGGTGTTACAGCTCTATCCCCCATACGAGAATCTCGACACGAGGGAAGAAAGAAAGAAGGGTACAAGGTCACTCTAAGGTTAAGAGGGAAACGCACTAAACAACACACAGCGTGTGTCATGGTCAACTCATGGATCAAGTGTTTAGAAACAACTCTGAGATGACGAACATGAAACACATTAAGGTAATGGATGAAACAATAGGATAAGGTTCCAAGTTGTTAGATAGATAGTCTTCATAAGGATTGAGACCATGGAGCTTCAAAAGATTTTAAGCTTCTGAAGAGGAAGAAAGCTTCCAACAGAACGATCATAACCACAGACTTTGATAGGGAACCTCTACTAAACAGCCTAAGTAGAGATTTCAGGTTGCACAGACCTAGATTAACAAAACCAAGTTGTTGAACTACATTTGAAATAGAAGGGTCACCCTTTCATTCAACAGAAGGATAAGATAGAAAGAAGTTTTGTCGAGAGGACTCATACGATTCATAAGGAACATGTGGCAAGAGGAACTTATGATTGTCAAAATCAAAGTGACTCTTAAAACATGATCGAGAAATGAAGGAAACTCTTTATTCATCTAGGACTATCAAGATCTTTGACAAAGATCAGTATATCAGTTTACACCACAAGATGAATAGGTTAGATGATTCCTGAGACACGAGAAAAGAAACTTCATTCTCAAACTTCAATTACTTGGCACAACAAAATGATTTCCAACATAAAATGGTCTGGAGGATCGACCGAGAGACATTTAGCAGCTCTACTTTAAATGTTCTCCTTGATGTTCGCAAACATCAAGTAAAGGCCAAAACAACTCCTATAGTGTATCATAGAATAAGCCTCATGAAGAGTGGTTGTTATTGCTGAATCGCAAGAATATGACAAAAGGTCTTTCAGCTAATTGTGCCAACCATTTCTTCAATCTTATCGTGTTTCCAAAGAGACCTATGTCAGAACCTTTAAGAACAGCAACCATCATTGCTTCTTGAGATGCAGATTTTGTTAGGTCGGATGATACTTCATACTCAGCATGTCCAAGTAGAAAGGGTGCAACATTTACACAGAGGTAAAGTTACTGGATTCTCAAGATATGGATTATAGTTTCAAGCTCCAATAGACAGAGTTGGATTGCTTGACCCATGTATTAGCAACCTGTCGAAGGACAGTTGCACACACACATCAGTACTTACAATAGAACACACATGTGTCCTTAAAGAAATAAAGATAACTCTTCTCGAATCCACGGCGACATCTTTCAACATTTGCAGTGAATTGGAGAAGGTCACTTCTAACATCTAGAAGACATACTTCAGAATGACTCAAAGACGGTTCTCAAAAGTTTCCAACATTAATGCCAACTGTTACACATGAGTATGTTATATCATGAAGAAGATAAGGATGTCATCGATGGGCTCAACAATGAACTTATCGAGACACTCTATCAAGATTGAATCATATGTTTTGTGAACAAGGCAAGAATATTGGTCAGACCAAAGGACATGAGTATGTACTCAAGTGAAAAATCACAGGTAGCAACATTATCAAGATAGTACTTGGAACTAAGTTTGATTTGATGATAACCTAGATCAAATCAAAGGTGTGGGGAGATAACATATCCACAAAGGAATTACCACTACAAGAATCTAGGCGGTCCATGATGTTTTTTTCATGACGCTCCCTAAAAATGTCGCGGATCCCTGATGTTCTTGCGCATTTCATCACAACTCCCTCGAAGGCCCTCTAGTCTGGTTTTCCATGATGTTCATTTGTTCATCGCGATAGATTTCATCGCTTTTTTCATCCCAGGCCCTGAAGCCTAGATCGCCATTTCATCTCTTGCTTCATTCGTCATGGATTTCATCGCGACCCATGGTCGATTTTTTTCTCATCGACTGCGCCATCTGTGCGTCAAGCCCACATGTCAAATCGGTCTACATGGTAGTGTCTCACGGTATCAGATTGTCTTGACGGTGCTTACTAACGTTTTTGTCCGGCCCTACCTGTCAGTGCGCTTGGTAGAAATTAAATAAGAGGAAAAATTATTTGTAGAAATACATGATCGAACCGGCGACCGGCTGTTTGGGACCATACAATTATAACCGCTGCAGTTTTCCAGTTGTTTGTTCCATATAAACTACTCCAGTCGAGATGTTACAGACCAGCTCTCATTCACTAGAATTAAAGATATTGAAAATAGAAGAATCAGCACAATATGTAGTGTGTTCCGCGCAACCATAAAAGAGAACACAACAAAACACATTTTTAGATCATCTTTAAACAGTACATATAAAAGCAACAACACGCAAACAATCAACCAAATATAGACATAGAATATAGAGATAATATTACTTAGCATGTACAGCACCAGGTTGACATCAAGTTCCTCACCACAACAAGTTCACTAACATCATATTACTTTAACGGTGCATCCAACAGCAGAATAAACAAAATACTTTTGGCCTCACTATAGAACATTAACACTACCGAAGCCTTGTAGCCCATCATTTAAAAAGCTTAATAGGAAATATTCCCCTTTCGGATTCCAATGAGTTCAAGAACCTTAGACCAGCCACTTGTCATTTGGGAAGCACCATTCATGGCTTCAAAGAAGTAAGCATGTTGAAAAATGGTCTTGTAGGAGCATACGAGTGGTAAAACCTTTGGGAGATAATAGTTGAGGTGGGCACTGTTGTAGCTAGATGAAAAGTACTGTAGGAGAAGAAGAATATTAGTTGTTGGCTAGAGTTCAATGTGCAGAAGAAACTTTAAATATTAAAACAATAACAAATGTTAACCATCGTGGCCTTCCCAGGGCTGACATTTGACTTATTCATCTTGCACACATATTACGGTATAGATGGCTTGTGTATTTTAACTATCGCTTTGAGGGAAGTAACTTGGTTAGAAATCAATTCCAAATTGTCTCCGAACTTGTAGTGATCATCGAATTCCTCGCCACCCGTCCATCATCCTTGGACCTTGAAAGAAAATATTAGAAAGTAATAATCTATATGTATAGCTGCATATAAATATAGTAAAACATGTACTTAGGCAATACCACACCTCTACAAATAAGGATCCTTGGTTTTCGACTAATTTAAATATTATCATATAAGCCTTAGCTCTTCACCTCGCCATCTTAGCTTTCATCTTGCGAGAAACTACAACTTGTTTCTTCACATCATCATCATCATCAGATGAGACATTGATGATGATAGCCTTGGTTTCACCAACCTTGTAGGCATCCTTTTTAGCCTAAATTGGACACGCACTAATTCGAATATTTATTTTTTATGCCATATACAGCCTGTAGCAAAAAATTTAGAACCTGCTAATGTATCTCCCTAGCCTTCATAACACAGAACTGGTGTTCCTCACAGTTCATCCTACCTCCCTGCCCTTCATAAAGAGTAAATAAAAGAATTATGTTAGAATAAATATTTTAATTAGTGAATTATTACAAGAATGAAATTCAGCGAGTAAAGATAGCATCCAGAGAATAAAACTAAAGGGCGCTTCTGGTGAACTGAACTGAACGTTTGCCTTAAGCAGCAACATCGGCCATAGCATCACTAACGTTGGACAATGGTGAACTAGATTGAACTAAACATTAATGTCGATGCGGTGACCTAGATTGAGCACAGAGGCGCTGCAATATATAATAAGGAGGCGATGTATCGAACTAGAACTAGGATGCGACAACATCAATGGTGAGGAGGAAACGACGACATCACTGGCCAGCCAACGAAGAGTTGACGCGGTGAAAGGTCGAGGAGCACTTACACCTCAGTTTGCAGCCTCCACTGCCACCGTCTTTGCCGGCAGGGAGGGGATTTGGTTGTCGGTGGGGAGGAGATAGGGTTTATTCTAGCGTGGATTTGGGGGAACTAGTGTGGGATTTGGGAGTGGCATGGAGCGGAGAGATTTTTTTCTAGCTGTTATGACGGGTGGGTCATGGGCAGTATTGGTTTGCACACGCATCATTTGTGAGGCTGACAAATTGGTCCCACCTGGACTGAATAAAAGAACAATTTTTCTACCACAAAAAAGAGCTTATGATCAACCAAGTTTGACAAACATAATAACGGCACAATTTTTTGACTAATTGCTCATTTCAACACAGGGATGGACACACGATCATCAGTTCAACACAAGCATGCCATTGGCATGCAAACAACCATCAGTTCAATCATGAAACACGAAGCATGTAGACACAATCATCAATTCAACACAAGCATGCACACAACCATTAGTTCAGGCATGTAACACAAACCATGCACACACGATCATCAGTTCAACACAAGCATGCACCTAGGCATGCACATGATCATCAGTTTCAAGCATGCAACATAGTGCATGCACACGATCATCAGTTCACCACTGGCTGGAACTACTCTTCATCGGTATCATCTTGTAGTTCCTCTTCTTTGTCAGTGCAGTACTCCTCAATTGTGTTGTCTTCTACAGGATCACTGTAACTTCCTCCTCCTCAACTTCTTTCCTTTTACCTCTGATATGCTCGAATGCTGATGCATCTATCATGCGCCCTCCTTTGATAGAGAGTCAATGTTTCCTAAAAGGCAAAGTGTCAGATACAATCTCATCGTTCGAGCCTAGAAACTCTTGGTATGTTACATCCATATGCACCACCTTAGCATCATCTCCTTCGGCAACATTAAACTTATGTCTCTGAACTAATTTTTAAACCTCCCACCATTTTTTCCCTTGGTTGTGTCTGGCACATAGAACACTTTTGTAGCCTTGTTTGCCAAGATGTAGTTGTCATCTTTGTATCAAAAATTGGTAATGCTAACACTCTAGAAGAGTTTACCATACACCATTTCGGTATCCTTGAGGCCCTCAAACTGATCGTTGGTGTTCCAAATAAGAGTTAAAATACAGCACCTTGATATCCTTGAGGACACCATAAAAATGGACATCCTTCTCAAAGTGACAACCTTTAGTCATTACTACACTTTTTGTGTTTTCTTGCCCTTCTCACGGTCAGCGGTGAGGAATCGAACACCATCCACAATACAAGCTGAATATGTTCTTACTCACAAGACTAGGCCACACGCCAATGCAAAAAGCTCTTCATCCAGAACTTATGAATTCTTATGTTGCTTTTTCATGACCTGTATGTACCGTAGCAGAAAAACAATATGGTCAAATCATGCATTGAAATGATATATACGAAGGATAATGATAAATGAAAAAGGAAACTAACATGGTCCTTAAACCATCTTTGAAATCCCTGCTCAAGCCTTCTTTCCACATTGGGCATCCCATCATTCACCAGTTGTTCTTGGTGAAGACTGCAATCCACAAAGTAACTCAGAATTAAAAAAATTACGTGTATGGACATTTGTAATTCATAAGTATGGGAGAGCAGAACATACATGATATATGTCTTAACCTCCTCGCAGTTGTTTAGCACATACCAAGTCATCTTGGTTAGCTCCCTTTCGAGGGTATAATCAGTATCATCGCTTCCTCCATAGCATGTGACATGGCTTCCTCCAATAAAATTCATGTTGGTCACCTACATTTGTCGCTGGCCGATTGAATCTTGTGACAATATCATTGAGGTATCTAGAGAAAAATGTTGCGTAGTCAGAAGCAATGTAGGCCTCTACCACTGAACCTTCTGGACATGACATGTTCCTGACATATCTCTTCAGAGTACACAACAACCTCTCTATTGGATACATACACCCATATTTCACGGGGCCTCGAAGCATTGCCTCTTCAAGTAAATGCACAGCCAGGTGGACTATCACATTAGAAAATGTCGGCGGAAAAATGTTTTCAAGTTTGCATAGAATTACTGGGATTTCATCTCTGAGCCTTTCTAGCATCGACAGTTTCAAATTTTTACTCCCAATTGCCTAAAAAATCTTCCTATCTCTCGATGTGTTGTGTAGATATAGGGATGCAAGTACCCTCACATGCTAGTAGCCAATATTCCCTGCAATAGGATGTGGCGATCATGCGTTTTAAGTCATGTGATCTTGCGTGTAGGAACGTTGGCGCATTTCCCAATGTTTGAGCAAAACCCATCAGGAAAAGTGCAGTCCCATAGATATTGACAGAAACCCGTCTTCTACTCCTTATTCAGGTAATATGGTGCATATGGACAGAGAAGGTCATTCTCTATCTCTGTTGGTTGCACCTATAGATCTTTCCTAATTCCTATGGATTCACAATCATATATAGCCTTGAAAGTGTATTTAATATTCCCATCAATTTCAAGTAGTGTGCCAACCAAGTTGTCGTAGATGTTTTTCTCGATGTGCATCACGTCGAGATTTTGCCGAAGTTTCAATGATGCCTAGTAAGGCAACTCCCAGAAACCATGTTGTCGGTTCCAGATCGGTGAGCGATATGTCCGCTTCCTCTTTTTGCTCCAAGGATCACCTCCAACTCCTGGTTTAAGATGCCTAACCTTCTCCAGCTCATCTTGTAACTCAACTGTAGTAAATTTTCCTGGCCTCGAGATTTCATCATGAATTTTAGCAAGCTCCGTATCTCACTACAAGCGGTGGCTCTTAGGGAGAAAACGATGGTTCCCAATGTAGCATATTTTGCTCTTTATCGATTTGGACAAAGGATTTTTGTCACAATGCATGCATCCATGATATACTTTTGTTTATGCCTAGACATAGTGCTGCAATTTGGGTAGTCATGCATACACCAAAGAACCGCTGCACGAAGATCAAACATTCTGTTTTGAAATGCATCGTAAGAACCCACTCCCTTCCAAAGATGATGCAAATCCTCTAGCAGAGGATCCATAAAGATATCAAAGTCCTTTCCGAGACTTGATTTGCTAGGGATTAGAAGGCAAAGCATGTAGTTTGATGCAACCATACAATTCCATGGTGGAAGGTTGTACGGTATTGCAAATACAGGCCACATACTATAGCTTGTGCTCATTGTTCCATAAGGATTGAAGCCATCTGTGGCAAGGCCAAGAATTACGTTTCTAGGGTCATCTAAAAAGTCCTGCCATGTTTTTTCAAAATCCTACCATGCTTCACCATCAGCAGGATGGCTAAGTATACCAACTCTAGGCATTCTCTTTAACTTGTGCCACTTCATGTTATCCGTTGTTTTCCTCGAAGAGAACAATATCTTCAGCCATGGTGCCAAAGTAAAATGATGCAAGACTTTGACAGTTGACGACTTTCTATCCGGATATTTTTACCTTGAGGCGCCACACTTATAGCAGTTGTCCAGATTGGCATTTGTCTTCTAGAACAACATGCAGCTGTTTTTGCACACGTGTATGTTGTAATAGGAAATTCCAAGTTCCTTCAAATAAGTTTTTGCTTAACGATATGATCCCGGCAGGGTATTGGAGTCCGTGTAACACCCTTGTATCGTCCCTATGCAGGTTATAGTGATCCCCGCCAAACCCACATACAAACGATTCAAAGGTGCCCACCAAGCACTTGCGTGTGGGTGGAAAACGAAGTAATATCATAACACAATAATCCTCGATGGAACCCACTAACATGGATATACCCTACGGGTGCACAACATTTGTATACCTGGTCTAGCCCAAGCAAGGCCCATGTAAGGATATACAGCCCATGTGTTGGGGATATGCTATATGGGTATCCTCATAGCATGTCTCTTATCCGGATAACCCGGGTGGCCCACAGTTGGTAGCATGGCCCATGTCCTGCTGGGCGGCCCAGTTCGATGGATCTAGAAGGGAGGCCCATGCCGGATAAAGGAAGGCTACGGTGGAGTCACCAACGTACCTGGAGCCTTGGAGTACACGACACGCAAAACTAGTAATAGAAGGTGTAGGACTCTGTAACCTGTCTGGCTAGGACTTTTCCATGTAACCCTAGGACCTAGTGACTATATAAGTAGGGCCTATGGGAGCCTTAAGGGCACGATAACTTCGACTCTCTAGTCACCTCGCACAGCAAACCAATCCCTGTAACTCGGCGTATTGCCATTATAGTGATTTATAGCAGGAGTATGATTCCGCTACCATTGTGGGATCTGAACCTGGGTAAGATGTGTTACCTCATACCTGTCAACCGTCCTCCTTCCCCTAGGTATCTAAACACGCAATGTGAGGAACCCTCCATGGAGTACTCGTTGGCAATACCACGACACCATGAAGATTTCGGGTGGCCTGAGACCGTGGTAATTTCGACACCTTGGAGCACAAGTCTAGATTAGATAGAATTTCAAAGGGTATCAACCCTAATTTGTAACCGACTCGACCTATCGCACGACCTGGCCTATCTATATACAGGAGGGTACGGCGAGAAGGATCTCTCAACTCACCTCATACAAACCTCATGATAGATTGCATCTGCGCACCCCTATAACCTTTCTGCCGTAATCAAGAGAAGACAAGCAGGAGTAGGGTTTTCCCTCTGGGGCCTGAACCTGGGTAAATCTAGTGTCCATGTGTTGCTTGTCTGTTAACCCTTCCGCGACTTCCAGCATCCCCATCTTCTCCAAACCCAAGTCCATAACAATGGGAATTGACGAGTTGAACCCTCGTCAATTGGCTCCGTCTGTGGGAAGCGGGGACGCTGATCGTGCAGTCGTGATGGTTCCATCCGGAGAAATCTATGATTCTTTGGTGAGAGACACCTTATATTTGGCGCTTTCGACTTCACCGCCCACTCTCCGACCACCCTGAAAGATTTCGAGTCCGTAGGCGACGGGCTCGAGATGCTGTTCGGGAGCTAATGCTTCCAGGTAGGGAAGATCGGCACCCTCCGCCACCCAGAGCGGGTTCCACTTCCATCCATTAGGCCCTCTTCGTGGGCCCTACCCATCGACACCCTGCGCATGTCAACGATGATGGGCGATTCGGATGACAGCGCCAGCTGCAACTTCGATCTATGCATTCCTCCTTTGGATGAAGGAACCTATGGTTCCGGATCTGAGAGCTGCGGCAGCAGCGACCCACCCCGTGAGCTCTACCTCCCTATCTCCCTCCCAACCCGTAGATTGAGAACGGGGGAAATGGGGTAACCCGGCCAACAGATCCATAGAAGGCATCAATCATGATTACGACCAGATCAACCTCAAAACGAAAGGCTGGAACCAAGCGCGTGAAGCCGTGCAAGGCAACAAAATCCTACAAGTGGAAGCCTCCCGTGACCTGCCGATGGCCTACCACTGGCTCCAGATCGATGAGCATTAATAAGCAGGTAAAGCTGATGGAGGAGCTCGACAAACAAAAACAGGCAGCTGCGGAGTCCAGAGCGCGGAGAGCTGCGCTCTCCGCTATCGACAGCTCCACTTCACATGGCAACAATGCCAACAAGTACCGCTCCCGCATGGAGCGCATGGACCCCCTCTGTAAGATCCCTCCTTTGTAAAGGAAAAGGATCCCTGTGATTGCAATGCTAGTCCCTGGATCAATAGCTAGCATCCACAGTTAAGATGTAATATCAAGAAACAAAGGTCATAATACAACTTTATAACCAGGAATAAAATAATTTATTACATCTTACATAGCTCATTTGGCTATTACATTACATTGCAGCAGAATATCTATAAGCATGGGGTCCTTCATCTTCAAAGTGCCACAGGCAGACATGTTGGTTATAGACTTATAATCCTAATCATTACACTTCACTAATATCAAACAAACCTGCAACATAACAAGTTACAGCCACAAGGGTCAATACATTTGAATTGTATTGGCAAGTGATACTATGGTAGTATAGTGGAGTCTATTATCTATATGCATTTGGCTAAGTGGAGCTTAGGCTTGCATTGCTCAAAATAGATTTTCCTTATCATTTGAAAACTCTAAGTTTTTTCTTTGACAAAATCTTTCCCAAGGCATCTCCCAATAGAAATTGGTGATCCTTTCAACCCTTGTTCACCCACAAGTTTTTAACTTAGAAATTTGGATGATGAGATTCTTGATAGCTTCCATGTCTTGATGCTCAAATTGACATTTACCAGGGACATGGCTAAGTACTTAGATTTTACACTCTGCAGAGGTGGTGCACTTTCCCCACAAGACTTGGTTTCCCAAGACAAGATCTTTCAGAGGCCTTCCCTTAGACCAGAATGGACGCGTTCCAACCTATCATCCCCTACCACCAACTGTCCATTTGGCTAAGTTATTGCAACCTATATGATCTAGGCAGAGCCCATAATGCCAAGTGGCTGCACTTGAAGCTTCTCAACATTTGACATATCAAATCTCTTTGTTCTTGGGTGGCCATCCACAAGTGAGATATCAAGTTTTCCCCAGTATACTGGACTTGGTGATGGCCAAGTTTTCCCCAGCATACTGGACTTGCATAACCACTCAACACAAACCATTCCTTCCATTCCACTCAGGTGATTCATTCACTTAGTTGTTTTATTAAACAAAACACAAGTCCTCAGACTTAGAAATTTTTCCATATCATGAATATATATTCTACCCTTGTTTTCTACTAGCTAAGCTAAGCATGATAGTAGTAGGAATATTAACTTAGGAAATTCTACTAAGGTTTCATCTACTAGGATTTCCCATAGCATAGTTTATACTTAGTAAAAATTCCATGCAAGTCCTACTTAGAAATATCACTAATGCATAGTGAAAATAATGGGACAAAAGTATGAAGCATCACTTGACTTTTTGGTAGAGGGTATAAGTTCACTCCTTGATCTTTGCAATGTTCACACACTTCAAGTCACTACAATCCAATCAAGCAAACAATATTTCAATCTACCATTCAAGCATTTCATCACATAAAATAATAGAAACAAAACAATGCATGCAAGCATGCTAAAGATTGTTTTATTTACAAAAAGTGATTTATAATAGGTTATAAACATTCTAAAACACTTATTAGTCATTTTATAAAGTGGCAAAATCATTTGCAAAAGATTTCACTTCATAAACCATTTTTAAACCAAGTCATTATTTTATGTGGTGAAGAAATGTTTTTAATAAGGCAACATTCTATAGGTTTAACAAAATATGTTTTCAAATCATAAAATCTTGTGTTTAGGGTCAGAGAGTTTATTTCCAAAACATTTCCCAAAGGTTTTCCTCCAAAATCATTTTTAACAATTAAACCATATTTTGTTTGACTAGAAATGGTTTAAATCAAAGATTTATTCTTTTTCTTCACCAAATACATTTTTGAAACCACAATTTGTTTCCTATGGTCAGTAGGTTTAAAACACACCATTTGCCAAAGATTTTATCCTCAAAATCATTTTGGAACAAATTTTATATCCTAAACATGCATACACAAGTTTCTGTAAAAACAAACAATTTAATAGAAGCTTTTTACTAAACAAAGTGCATGGTTGGCTAGGGCTTGTCTTGCTGAATCCATTGATATAAAATTTGCAAAATTTGGACGTGTAGATTAAAAGTTATGAATTATTCAAATTGGAACATAAATTAGATAAGTTTCTGGTTTTTAAATCAAACAGAGGCCACATGGCGTGATATTATTCGTCCATACCGTTTCGTCCGGATCAGCTCTATGAGGCGTTGGATCTAATTTACATCGCACGGCTCAGATGCAAACTTACCCCTTCTCTTAAGTTCTAATCTCACACCTTCGATCAAGATCTAACGGCTTGCATCTACTGGTCAAATACTGGCGGCGCTGGCGGTGGTGAACGGCGGCGGCGCGCTCTGGCAGTGACCTTGCCGGTGATACAGGAAGCTAGGGAGAGAGGGGAAGGGCTCACCGAGTTCGCCGAAGCTTTCTGATGCTCAACGTGCCCTTGGTTGGCGAAGGGGCGCACGGGGACGATGACAATTCCTCGCCGAAGTTGCTCACTGGCTCGGGCACGTGTTGTCGTTGTCGGGGACGAGCTCCTAGGGCGTAAGAAGACAAGGCAGCATGTCAGGGAGGTGCGCACGGTCTCGAGGGTTGCAGGAATACTCACCAGAACACGAGGGGCGCACTGGTTTGGCGTCAGTAGCTCGTCGGAGAGGTAGCAAGCGGCGGCGCTTGCTCAGTGATGATGTTGTCGATGATTCACAGCATGCGCGGATGAACGGGCAACACTGGGAGGTGCGCCAGGATGTGGGGAGTATGTGAGCTTGGTCGAGGAGGAAAGGGGCGGCAGAGTTCGGTCGGAATTGTCGCCGGAGTGTCGTCAGACAGAGGAGCTTTGAGGGAGAAATTTGTGCAGCCTGGTGGCTCTTGAGGGGTGTGGTCTAGGGGAGAAGGGAGAGGGAAGCCTGGCGTTTATTACTGCGTGGTCATGCCGAGGGATTCACGCGGCATTAAGGCGTATTGACGTCGACGTTTAACGGCAGAAACGGCGAGGAGGAAAGGGGGGCGTGGTCACCGCGGGGAGGAAGAAGGTGAGGTGGCAGTGGGGTCGTCTGGCAGCGAGAGAGAGAAGGGTGCGGTGGGGTCCTTCGGTCAGCGACCTTGCGGGTTCATATGTGGGTGCGAATCGTTTTCTGCGGGAGAGAAGGAGAGGTGGGCAAACTGGGCCTTGTTGGGCTAGCTGACTGGGTCGAGTCCGTTTTCATTTTTTTATACTGATTGTTTTTCTTTTTCCTTTTCTTTTATTCTGTTTTGATTTTGAATAAACAATTCAAACACTCATTTGAATTTAAACCTTTGCCAAAATTTTTGAATAATCAAACACTGTTTAATACCCTATTTTGATGTCAAATTTAGAATAAAACTTTTATTCCTTTAGTGACTTTTTAATTATTTAAAGTAGGTCCTTGTATTAATCAAATAAGATTTAATAATATTTTCAAACACCACTTAAGTTTCTAAATTCTTCCAAATCTTTTCAGTAGGTTTTTATTTGTTTATTAGGGTGTCAAATAATTCATCTTGAATTATTTGGAAAGTATTTAATGTGATTCTTAAATCATTTGAATTGGATATTTGTTTTAATTCCAATGGAATTAAATATAGTTTTTTAATTCCCTAAATTTTATTTGGAAGATTTATTTTATTTAAGTTAATTATACAACTTTTCTTCCACTTGGGTACATCCCAAATATCTTTTCTCATGATTTAATTAGTTATTTCTAATAGGGGTTTTGTCTTTATTCAAATGGAATTTTGGTTTAAGTCATTTTATTTTATTTTGGAAATTCTTTATCCTTTTATTTTATTTGGATTTGGATTCTATTCATTCCATTTGCTTAATGGTTTAAGCCAAGATTTAATTTGGTCTTTAAATAATCCTTATTGAATATTTCTTTCTTCATCTTATAAAACTCATATCTTTTTGTTTAGAGATTCAAAGTTGGTGATTCCAATTTGTAAAATCTTATTTAATATTTGTTTATCTTTTTAAATCTCTTTAGGATTATTTGCTCACCATTTGGTATGGTTTTTAGATAAGTGCTTTATTAGCTTTGGAAATTACTTTTCCTTATCTTATTTAAATTCATAAGATTTTATCTATGGCTCCAAATTAAGTGAAACCAATTTCTATGGTTTAGTATATTTCTATTTATCATTCTTGATCATTTATAAATGTTTGATGATATATTTTTATATGGATCAAATCCATAGGCTTGGAGATAATTTGGAAATGATTTTCTTCCATTTAGGGTTTAGGGTTTGGATTTATTTTCCAAGTGTTTGAATTTCCAGATGCATTTTAAGAGGAATGCATTTCTCTTGATTTGGATTTTGTTGAATTCAAGCTTTAATTAAAGTTTGTTCAAGATGGGATTTTATGTTTTCATTTAGAAACAAAAATTTCTTTTCACCCTGATTTTCAACTATAATTTTATTTTGTTTATTTATTTTTCACATTACAAGATTTGGAAAATCTTGGGATGTGACAGGATACCACCCTTAAAATAAATCTCGTCCCGAGATTTGGGGAGGCTAGGGGTTACAAGTTGGCTCAATACAACTAGGGTACTACCACCCTTAAAAATTTTCCAACTAGATTACATCTTGGTTTGCTTGGGGTCTTGTTGAAATATCTCTGGGCAAACATCTGCATAGTGTTCTTTGTTTCCACACTTGAAACATGTGACGAGGCTGAGATCCTTCTTAGGCTTGTTTATCTTGTGCTTCATCTTTTCTGGACAATTGCTTGCATAATGTCCTTGCTTACCACAATTGTAACATGTGATAAGATTGAGTTCCTCACGTATCTTCTGTGGACAAGTTGCTACATAATGGCCTAGCTCTTTGCAGTTGTTGCACCACACTTGGCTAATCTCCTGATACTTCTTCTTCTCTGGACATTCACTGGCATAGTGTCCCATTTCTTTGCAATGACCACATTGCACATGGCTTTTGTCCTTCTTTTTCTTGGGTTTCTCCAAAGCTAGGAGTGCTTCTAATTCATGTTCTTCATATGTTATCTCAAAGGTAGGAACAGTTCCTGGTCTCCTTGACCTTCTATTATTTCTTGGATAATACATATGTCTCCTTTTTGGTCCTTTAAATTGAGTCATGTTGCTGGGAGGTACAAGCTGAGATTTTCCTTTGTCTTCATCCTTCTTGGTAGACTTGGCTCTCTCATGGTAGTCTGCAATCGGTTGTTGCACTCCACCTTGTTTCCTTTGTTGAACTATGGAACAGATGGGGCATTGGATAGGGACATGATTATTTCCTTCACATAAGTAACAAGTAGCTTGAGATGTGGGGCATTGGTCAATTGGATGTTTCTCTTCAAAATTGGGGCATTGATCTTCATGCTCCTTGGAAGTGTGATCCTTGTCTCCACAAATATTGCAAGCTTGGGTTCCTTCTAGAATAACATCTTTGTCATCCTTGTTGTCATAAACTCCTTGGGAAGAGTTGTCTCCCATGTTGATCATTTGAGTAGCCATCCCTTGCAACAATTGGGATTGAGTTTTCAAAACTTCCTGCATGGTTGGGTCTAACTCATTGTTGTTGGCTAAGAACTGAGTTGTCACTTGGTTCAACTGGGTTTGTCTTGCTAGCCGTTGATCTCTCATGTTGACCTCTTGGTTGTTGTTGTCATCCTTGATGTTGGAGTTTCTTGGAGTAGTCATCTGTTTGGGTTGGATTGGGATTAGAATAGGCAAAAGATTTCTAAGGAAATAATTCTAATCACACACATCACAATTCACTCAAGAAATGTGCAAGCAATCACAAACAAACATTCCACTCAAACAACAAGTTTCAAGCACATTTTTAGGCAACCAAAAATATTTTTGTTACACCACATAAGTTGGTGGGTATGACTTAAACTAAATATGGTGGTCCATCTATATGGTTCACTTGAGATCATTCCATCCTTTGATTCTTCTTGAATGAGATCATGGTTTCCTTGGGAAAATTCTTGGTCACAAAACGTTCAAAGGTGATGATGATTCCTAAATTGTGTTTCTTTAGTCTTCAAGTCTTGAGTGACATTCCTTGTCTCACTTGTAGTCCTTAGTGATATCCAAGGTTGAAGTCCTAGTTGATAATAAGGTTGAAATCACTTGAAGATGTTGAAGTCATTAGAGTTGATGAAGTCCTTTGCTCATGGTGAAGTCTTTGGCCATGGAAAAGGCTTGTCCATCAAGTTTGAAATAGAAGAGATGTAGAATCAAAACCAAAATGGTTGAGGAAAGAGTTTACAAGATTGTTTGTAAATAAGTTTTGGAACAAATTCAACTCCTATTTTTCTAAGGGTTTTGTCAAATCCTAGGGTTACAAATCCTACAGGTAACACAATGCTCTGATACCATCTATAAGATCCCTCCTTTGTAAAGGAAAAGGATCCCCGTGATTGCAATGCTAGTCCCTGGATCAATAGCTAGCATCCACAGTTAAGATGTAATATCAAGAAACAAAGGTCATAATACAACTTTATAACCAAGAATAAAATAATTTATTACATCTTACATAGCTTATTTGGCTATTACATTACATTGGAGCAGAATATCTATAAGCATGGGGTCCTTCATCTTCAAAGTGCCACAGGTAGACATGTTGGTTGTAGACTTGTAATCCTAATCATTACACTTCACTAATATCAAACAAACCTGCAACATAACAAGTTACAGCCACAAGGGTCAATACATTTGAATTGTATTGGCAAGTGATACTATGGTAGTATAATGGAGTCTATTATCTATATGCATTTGGCTAAGTGGAGCTTAGGCTTGCATTGCTCAAAATAGATTTTCCTTATCATTTGAAAACTCTAAGTTTTTTCTTTGACAAAATCTTTCCCAAGGCATCTCCCAATAGAAATTGGTGATCCTTTCAACCCTTGTTCACCCACAAGTTTTTAACTTAGAAATTTGGATGATGACATTCTTGATAGCTTCCATGTCTTGATGCTCAAATTGTCCTTTACCAGGGACATGGCTAAGTACTTAGATTTTACACTCTGCAGAGGTAGTGCACTTTCCCCACAAGACTTGGTTTCCCAAGACAAGATCTTTTAGAGGCCTTCCCTTAGACCGGAATGGACACGTTCCAACCTATCATCCCCTACCACCAACTGTCCATTTGGATAAGTTATTGCAACCTATATGATCCAGGCAGAGCCCATAATGCCAAGTGGCTGCACTTGAAGCTTCTCAACATTTGACATCTCAAATCTCTTTGTTCCTGGGTGGCCATCCACAAGTGAGATATCAAGTTTTCCCCAGTATACTGGACTTGGTGATGGCCAAGTTTTCCCCAGCATACTGGACTTGCATAACCACTCAACACAAACCATTCCTTCCATTCCACCCAGGTGATTCATTCACTTAGTTGTTTTATTAAACAAAACACAAGTCCGTAGACTTAGAAATTTTTCCATAGCATGAATATATATTCCACCCTTGTTTTCTACTAGCTAATCTAAGCATGATAGTAGTAGGAATCTTAACTTAGGAAATTCTACTAAGGTTTCATCTACTAGGATTTCCCATAGCATAGTTTATACTTAGTAAAAATTCCATGCAAGTCCTACTTAGAAATATCACTAATGCATAGTGAAAATAATGGGACAAAAGTATGAAGCATTACTTGCCTTTTTGGTAGAGGGTATAAGTTCACTCCTTGATCTTTGCAATGTTCACACACTTCAAGTCACTACAATCCAATCAAGCAAACAATATTTCAATCTACCATTCAAGCATTTCATCACATAAAATAATAGAAACAAAACAATGCATGCAAGCATGCTAAAGATTGTTTTATTTACAAAAAGTGATTTATAATAGGTTATAAACATTCTAAAACACTTATTAGTCATTTTATAAAGTGGCAAAATCATTTGCAAAAGATTTCACTTCATAAACCATTTTTAAACCAAGTCATTATTTTATGTGGTGAAGAAATGTTTTTAATAAGGCAACATTCTATAGGTTTAACAAAATATGTTTTCAAATCATAAAATCTTGTGTTTAGGGTCAGAGAGTTTATTTCCAAAACATTTCCCAAAGGTTTTCCTCCAAAATCATTTTTAACAATTAAACCATATTTTGTTTGACTAGAAATGGTTTAAATCAAAGATTTATTCTTTTTCTTCACCAAATACATTTTTGAAACCACAATTTGTTTCCTATGGTCAGTAGGTTTAAAACACACCATTTGCCAAAGATTTTATCCTCAAAATCATTTTGGAACAAATTTTATATCCTAAACATGCATACACAAGTTTCTGTAAAAACAAACAATTTAACAGAAGCTTTTTACTAAACAAAGTGCATGGTTGGCTAGGGCTTGTCTTGCTGAATCCATTGATGTAAAATTTGCATAATTTGGACGTGTAGATTAAAAGTTATGAATTATTCAAATTGGAACATAAATTAGATAAGTTTCTGGTTTTTAAATCAAACAGAGGCCACGTGGCGTGATATTATTCATCCATACCATTTCGTCTGGATCAGCTCTGTGAGGCGGTAGATCTAATTTACATTGCACGGCTCAGATGCAAACTTACCCCTTTGCTTAAGTCCTAATCTCACGCCTTCGATCAAGATCTAACGGCTTGCATCTACTGGTCAAATACTGGCGGCGCTGGCGGTGGTGAGCAATGGCTCTGGCAGTGACCTTGCCGGTGATACAGGAAGCTAGGGAGAGAGGGGAAGGGCTCACCGAGTTCGCCGAAGCTTTCTGATGCTCAACGTGCCCTTGGTTGGCGAAGGGGCGCACGGGGACGATGACAATTCCTCGCCGAAGTTGCTCACTGGCTCGGGCACGTGTTGTCGTTGTCGGGGACGAGCTCCTAGGGCGTAAGAAGACAAGGCAGCATGTGAGGGAGGTGCGCACGGTCTCGAGGGTTGCAGGAATACTCACCAGAACACGAGGGGCGCACTGGTTTGGCGTCAGTAGCTCGCCGGAGAGGTAGCAAGCGGCGGCGCTTGCTCAGTGATGATGTTGTCGATGATTCACAGCATGCGCGGATGAACGGGCAACACTGGGAGGTGCGCCAGGATGTGGGGAGTATGTGAGCTTGGTCGAGGAGGAAAGGGGCGGCAGAGTTCGGTCGGAATTGTCGCCGGAGTGTCGTCAGACAGAGGAGCTTTGAGGGAGAAATTTGTGCAGCCTGGTGGCTCCTGAGGGGTGTGGTCTGGGGGAGAAGGGAGAGGGAAGCCTGGCGTTTATTACTGCGTGGTCACGGCGAGGGATTAACGCGGCATTAAGGCGTATTGACGTCGGCGTTTAACGATGAAAGCGGCGAGGAGGAAAAAGGCGTGGTCACCGGGGAGGAAAGAAGGTGAGGTGGCGGTGGGGTGCGTCGCAGCGAGAGAGAAAATTGGATGTGGGGTCCTTCGGTCAGCGACCTTGCGGGTTCATATGTGGGTGCGAATCGTTTTCTGCGGGAGAGAAGGAGAGGTGGGCTAACTGGGCCTTGTTGGGCTAGCTGACTGGGTCGAGTCCGTTTTCATTTTTTTTATTATTGATTGTTTTTCTTTTTCCTTTTCTTTTATTCTGTTTTGATTTTGAATAAACAATTCAAAAACTCATTTGAAATTAAACCTTTGCCAAATTTTGTGAATAATCAAACAGTGTTTAATACCCTATTCTGATGTCAAATTTAGAATAAAACGTTTATTCCTTTAGTGCCTTTTTAATTATTTAAAGTAGGTCCTTGTATTAATCAAATAAAATTTAATAATATTTTCAAACACCACTTAAGTTTCTAAATTCTTCCAAATCTTTTCAGTAGGTTTTTATTTGTTTATTAGGGTGTCAAATAATTCATCTTGAATTATTTGGAAAGTATTTAATGTGATTCTTAAATCATTTGAATTGGGTATTTGTTTTATTTCCAATGGAATTAAATATAGTTTTTTAATTCCCTAAATTTTATTTGGAAGATTTATTTTATTTAAGTTAATTATACAACTTTTCTTCCACTTGGGTACATTCCAAATATCTTTTCTCATGATTTAATTAGTTATTTCTAATAGGGGTTTTGTCTTTATTCAAATGGAATTTTGGTTTAAGTCATTTTTTTTTATTTTGGAAATTCTTTATCCTTTTATTTTATTTGGATTTGGATTCTATTCATTCCATTTGCTTAATGGTTTAGGCCAAGATTTAATTTGGTCTTTAAATAATCCTTATTTAATATTTCTTTCTTCATCTTATAAAACTCATATCTTTTTATTTAGAGATTCAAAGTTGGTGATTCCAATTTGTAAAATCTTATTTAATATTTGTTTATCTTTTTAAATCTCTTTAGGATTATTTGCTCACCATTTGGTATGGTTGTTAGATAAGTGCTTTATTAGCTTTGGAAATTACTTTTCCTTATCTTATTTAAATTCATAAGATTTTATCTATGGCTCCAAATTAAGTGAAACCAATTTCTATGGTTTAGTATATTGCTATTTATCATTCTTGATCATTTATAAATGTTTGATGATAGATTTTTATATGGATCAAATCCATAGGCTTGGAGATAATTTGGAAATGATTTTCTTCCATTTAGGGTTTAGGGTTTGGATTTATTTTCCAAGTGTTTGAATTTCCAGATGCATTTTAAGAGGAATGCATTTCTCTTGATTTGGATTTTGTTGAATTCAAGCTTTAATTAAAGTTTGTTCAAGATGGGATTTTATGTTTTCATTTAGAAACAAAAATTTCTTTTCACCCTGATTTTCAACTATAATTTTATTTTGTTTATTTATTTTTCACATTACAAGATTTGGAAAATCTTGGGATGTGACAGGCTACCACCCTTAAAATAAATCTCGTCCTGAGATTTAGGGAGGCTAGGGGTTACAAGTTGGCTCAATACAACTAGGGTACTACCACCCTTAAAAAATTTCCAACTAGATTACATCATGGTTTGCTTGGGGTCTTGTTGAAATATCTCTGGGCAAACATCTGCATAGTGTTCTTTGTTTCCACACTTGAAACATGTGACGAGGCTGAGATCCTTCTTAGGCTTGTTTATCTTGTGCTTCATCTTTTCTGGACAATTGCTTGCATAATGTCCTTGCTTACCACAATTGTAACATGTGATAAGATTGAGTTCCTCACGTATCTTCTGTGGACAAGTTGCTACATAATGGCCTAGCTCTTTGCAGTTGTTGCACCACACTTGGCTAATCTCCTGATACTTCTTCTTCTCTGGACATTCACTGGCATAGTGTCCCATTTCTTTGCAATGACCACATTGCACATGGCTTTTGTCCTTCTTTTTCTTGGGTTTCTCCAAAGCTAGGAGTGCTTCTAATTCATGTTCTTCATATGTATCCATGAGTTATTGTAATGTTCCTTGAATATCCATATCAGGCAACTTGTATTGATTGGCAATTATGTGAATTGTTTATGAAACTCTTTACTTGTATGGTTATTTAATATTTGTCCCTAGTCAGAGTTCATGTGAGGACACACGTGAATATTAGACTAGCACATCGATTGGTTGATGACTATGTTTCACAAGTCATAGACATGGATATGTCAAACCAATGATGTGGACACATGTTATGAACATGGGGTTGGACTGACCCAACTTGAGACTGACAATTAGACTTGCAGCTCTCTCAACACATCGTGTACATTTTGTCCTTAGACCTGAGATTGTCGCATGTACTTGAGATGTGGATCGACCTACTTTGGGGCTATTAACCACTACTCCGCAACTGGGTAGTCATAAAGGTAGCTTTCGGGTTTGTGCTAAATCATGCTACAAGGCATGGTCCTTTAAGATGGGATTTGCCCCTCTCTACTTGAGAGAGATATCTCTGGGGCCCTCGAGTGATCTGATCCAGATATGCATGGCCGTGCTACATATGGTTAAGAGTTAACCTAGTAAAGGGATTACGAATCACAGTATCGATAAAGGGAGGTCATCTTGGATCTAGACCAAATATCATGAGGCAAAGGGAAAGACATGTACTAAACCTTGTGATGGTTCGTCTAGTATGATCTTTGTATGCGTTTAGGAGTTGGCACGTCTTGCTAGAGGCCGCTACCAACAATTAGCAGAATAAGTGTATTTGTGTCATGTCTATATGTATATGAACCTATAGGGTCACACACTTAAGGGGCTGAAGCCTAATGAGGATTGGATCCGAAATAGACCAGGCTTAGGATACTAATGGGCTGCTAATGTAGAAGCCCATTAGGGACGCCTATATAAGAGAGGGTGGGGCGAGATGACCAGGGCGAGACCATTCCACCCAGCCGCCACTCCTCACGCCAGTGTTGCACGCGTGGTCCTAGCAGTCTGGCATCTGACACTTCCACCCTGCTCCTGTGGATACCTCGGAGGTGCTGCATCTGTGGCACTTGGACGAGCCACGCAAGGGGAGCTGCTCGTGGGACGAGGACAAGGAGGAGAAGTGAAACGTCTGCACTGCCTCGACGTGCTTCATCAAGTTCCGCAACCGTGCATCTAGTGGTAATCCCGTGATCTATGACAACAGTATTCCTGGTTTACGTGGTAGAATTTTTTTGTTTTGCGCTAATGTAGCCTACCCGTATCCTTTCAGTGGTATCAGAGCCGATGCTGTTCAGTTATAGGTTCAGGATGTTTGCATATAGTGATATGCAGATTGATATGAATGATGTGATTGTTTGTATTGCGGTTGATCTATGATCTTTCTTTCCGTGATGTGATTCTGAGGTTGTCGAACGACTTACCCCTACTGGTCGGTTTCCGCCATCGGGGTAGACAATGACACATAAATCCTGTTGAATCACGCGAAGATCAATATGATTGATCAAATCGGAACCTAGATCTAAAATCGATGTACTGTGATCAAAGGAGTTTGATCAAATCGGAAAAATAGTCGGTTTATGGTAAAAATTGATTTGCCGATCAAAATCCTCAAAGAAAATTGTGTAGATTCGATCTCTCATTTTTTACAGTTTTCATTTGCCGATCAAATACCGCGAGGGGCGATGTCACATGATCCGGTAGAATGCGATTCTATGCATAACTTGTTTTTGCAGGATGTATGTGATCAGTATAGCCCATATATGTATGTGATGCATGTATAAAATTTATCATGACCTGCGTGTCGTGAGTAGGGAAACACGGCTGGAGCCATATGTGTTGTCATTTATTGTAATGGCCTGCGTGCCAACTTGTGATGATCCCAATACTATGTAATTTTGATTACTAGCTGTTAGGAGTAATAGCTTGTATTAGTTCTTGGAGGACTCATCACTTGGAGGATGGCTCACATGGAACATGAAGATGGAGATCATCATGGTGGACAGGTTCTATGGCGATGGAGATCACCATGAGAATATGGGACAAACTTGTCACATCTATGTGAATGCTATTCTTATGCGTTTTACAACTATGCATGCTTAGATGATATAAGTAGAACGATCCCTCACAAAGTTTAAGTTAAACCATGCCCTCCCAACCAAACCTTGCACCATCCTATGCCCTGTACAATCATTGGTGGGCCTATGAAATTAGGGTGCCGTGGTTTTCCTTGGCTTGATGGGTTTGTATCGGATACCTACACGCATAAGTGTTGGTGAGCTTGAGAAGGTCATCTTAACAGTTAAGGACCTTGGGGCATAAAGGTTGGGCGCCTATTTTTGACATAGAGATGTCACCCAACAACAAGAGTCATATGTGATATGATTAGCAAGTGTTGCTTACCGATTTACCTTGTCTTCTAGCAGTGATGCTAAAGCTCACTAGTCGACTTGTTAATTATGGATCTTGAATCACTTAGTATCAATAGAGGTATATTGATTTAAGTGGGAGTATATGATATTAAATTGTTTAATATGTTTTACTCTTTCATGGTTACATGGCTTAGTATTTTGCATGTTTTCTGTTCTAGATCAATGGCACCAAACACGGCATCACCTTTTTCTTTGCATTCGATTCTTGACGAAGATAAACTAAATGGAATAAACTATTCGGACTGGGTCCATAACCTCAGAATTGCTCTCAGGTCTAATAAAAAGGAAACGGTTCTGGATACCCCCAATCCCCGATGAACCTGCTGATAATGCATCTGTTGACCTTAAGAATGCCTACAAGAGAGCATGTGATGATTCTCTTGAGGTTAGCTGTCTTATACTTGCATGCATGGAACCTAAACTTCAAAAGAAGTTTGAGGATCAGGACGCGTACGATATTATCATTGCTCTTAGGGACATGTTCCAGACTCAGGCCAGGACTGAGAGGTACAATGTCGCCAAGTCCTTTGTGGAATGCAAGCTGGCAGAGGGAGCAGCTGTAGGCCCCCATGTTATCAAAATGGTTAGTTACAGTCAGACTTTGGAAAAGCTTGGTTTTCCACTAGGACAAGAGTTGGCTACTGATTTCATTTTGGCGTCTCTTCCATCTAGCTATGGGCAGTTCATTTCGAACTACCATATGCATGGGGTGGAGAAGGTCCTTAATGAGTTATGCGGGATGCTAAAAACAACAAAAAGTGACATGAAGAAGTGTGCAGGGCATAGCCATGTGATGGCTGTGCAGAACAAGCCTGGCTTCAAGAGAAATGGTACTTCTTAGAAGAAGAAGGGTAGGGCTAAGGATACGATCCCTAAGCCTGCACCCAAGCAAAAGGATGGACCTGCAGATGACACTGAGTGCTTCTTTTGTCATGAACATGGACACTGGAAGAGAAACTGCAGCAAGTACCAGGCTTCTTTGAAGAAGAGTGGAAGTAAGAGTACTTCCCACTCAGGTACGCTTGTTGTAAATGTTGTGGACATTCTTCTCGTTGATTCCTATGTTAACTCTTGGGTATTTGATACCATATCGGTTGCTCATATTTGCAATTCGATGAAGGGATAATAAGGAATAGAGAAGTGCAGAAAGGAGAAGTGGATTTTCGCATCAGAAATAAAGCAAGGGTTGCTGCATTGTTCGTCGGCGTCATGCACCTTCACCATCCGGTAGGATTTATTATGGAGTTGAATAATAGTTATTACATTCCAAGCATGGGTCGAAACATTTTATCACCTTAATGTTTGATGAGGGATGGTTATTCATTCGCGAGTGCAAACAATGGTTGTATAATCTCTAAGAATGCTATGTTTATGGGTGATGCTCCCATTGTGAATGGGTTATTTATTTTAAATCTTGATGATGCATCTGTTTACAATGTTAGTGATAAAAGGCTTTGGCCTAATGATTTGAGTCCTACCTATTTATGGATTGTCGTTTGGGGCATATAAGTGAAAAGCACATGAAGAATATCCATGGTGATGGTCTTCTAACTTCGTTTGATTTTGAATCATACGAGACATGTCAGGCTTGTTTACTTGGAAAGATGACCAAGTCGCCTTTTTTGGGTTTACCCGAGAGAGCGACAGACTTGTTGGAACTCATACATACTGATGTATGTGGACCAATGAGCACGACGGCCAGAGGAGTATATCACTACTTCATTACTTTCACTAATGATTTCAGTAGATATGGTTATGTCTACTTGATAAAGCATAAGTCTGAAACTTTTGAAAAGTTCAAGGAGTTTCAGAGTGAGGTAGAGAATCAACATGGCAAAAAAATAAATGCCTTGCGATCAGATCGTGGAGGTGAATATTTGAGTGACAAATTTAGCAATCATCTTAAGAGTCGCGGAATTGTTCCATAACTCACGCTGCCCGGAACGCCTCAAAGACATGGTGTCTCTGAACAGCGCAATCGAACTTTGTTGGACATGGTTTGATCGATGATGAGCCAGTCGGATTTACCATTATCATTTTGGGGTTACGCTCTAGAAACGACAGCTTTCACACTTAATAGGGTACCATCTAAATCCCTAGTTAAGACACCATATGAGATGTGGACTGGAAAGAATCCCAGTTTGTCTTTTCTAAAGATTTGGGGTTGTGATGCATTTGTCAAGCGACTTCAGTCGGACAAGCTAACACCCAAATCGGATAAGTGCGTTTTCGTGGGATATCCGAGGGAAACCTTAGGGTATTACTTCTACAGCCGAGAAGAGGGCAAAGTGTTTGTCGCTCGTAGCTGTGTTTTCCTAGAGAAAGAGTTTCTCACAAAGGGAACAAGTGGAAGGTCGGTGCGACTTGAAGAAGTTCAAGATGAGCCAGTCGAGGATGCTTCTACGAGTGATGCTATTGTAGCAGAACAAGTTGAGGAACCCGTGGCAATAGAAGCACCACAACCACGAAGGTCGGCGAGGCTCCGCGAAGCGCGGGAATTATTATTGTTAGACAATGATGAGCCTACGACCTATGCAGATGCGATGGTGGACCCAGACTCTGAGAAATGGCTGATCGCCATGAGATCCGAGATAGAGTCCATGGGAGACAATCAAGTTTGGAACTTGGTTGACATGCCTGATGGTTTTAAAGCCATCGACTGCAAATGGATCTATAAGAAGAAGATTGATATGGATGGAAATGTTCACATCCATAAAGCTCGACTTGTTGCAAAAGGTTTTTGAAAAGTTCAAGGAGTTGACTACGACGAGACTTTCTCGCTTGTAGAGATGCTTAAATCTATACGGATAATTCTAGCCATTGCTGCACATTTCTACTATGAAATATGGTAGATGGATGTCAAGACTATGAAATATTCTAGCCGTAGATATATGCCCATAGAGATGCCTAAATGGAATCCTGACTGAGGACGTGTATATGATGTAGCCCAAAGGTTTTGTCGATCCAAACAATGTTGGAAAGGTATGCAAACTTCTAAAGTCCATTTATGGGCTGAAGCAAGCATCTCGGAGTTGGAACATTCGATTTGATGAAGTTGTAAAGTAGTTTGGCTCCATCAAAAACAACAAGAACCTTGTGTTTACAAGAAGGAAAGTGGGAGAGCACTTGTATTTATAATCTTGTATGTAGATGACATATTGCTGATTGGAAATGACATTCCTATGCTTGAATCTGTTAAGACCTCATTGAAAAATAGTTTTTTGATGAAGGACTTAGGAGAAGCGGCATATATTCTGGGCATCAAGATCTATAGAGATAGATCAAGAAGGCTAATTGGATTAAGCCAGAGTACATACATTGACAAAGTGTTGAAACGGTTCAGCATGGAAGATGCTAAGAAGGGGTTCTTTCCCATGTCTCACGACATTAAACTCAGCAAGACTCAGTGTCCTTTGACTACTGATGAGCGTGAGCACATGAGCAGGGTTCCATATGCTTCGTCTATTGGATCCATCATGTATGCAATGATATGTACTCGCCCAGATGTTTCCTATGCTCTAAGTGTTACGAGCGGTAAAGAACATCCTTAATTACTTGAAAAGGACTAAGGATGTGTTCATAGCTTATGGAGGTGAGGATGAACTCAGTGTAAAGGGTTACACAGATGCGAGTTACCTTAACGACTCAGATGATTCAAAATCACAATCAGGTTATGTGTTTGTCATGAATGGTGGTGCTGTGAGATAGAAAAGTTCCAAGCAAGATACGGTGACCTTCTCTTCAATAGAAGCTGAATATATTGCTGCCTCTGAGGCTGTAAAGGAAGTTGTTTGGATTAGGAATTTCCTGATCACTCTCGGTGTGGTTCAGGGCGCGTCCAATCCCTTGGACGTTTATTGTGACAACAATGGTTCTATTGCAAAAGGCAAGGAACCTAGACAACACCAGAAGAACAAACATATTCGCATGCGTTACCATCAGATTCGTGAGTTCATTGAGGATGGTAGTGTCATGATATGCAAAATACATACGGACTCAAATGTTGCTGATCCATTGACTAAGCCTCTACCACAGCACGCGCATGAAGCGCACACAAGAGTACTTGGTATTAGATACATTTTAGATTGACTCTAGTGCAAGTGGGAGACTGAAGGAAATATGCCCTAGAGGAAATCATAGAGATGATTATATTTCATATGTATCCATGAGTTATTGTAATGTTCCTTGAATATCCATATCAGGCAACTTGTATTGATTGGCAATTATGTGAATTGTTTGTGAAACTCTTTACTTGTATGGTTATTTAATAGTTGTCCCTAGTCGGAGTTCATGTGAGGACACACGTGAATATTAGACTAGCACATCGATTGGTTGATGACTATGTTTCGCAAGTCATAGACATGGAGATGTCAAACCAATGATGTGGACACATTTTATGAACATGGGGTTGGACTGACCCAACTTGAGACTGGCAATTAGACTTGTAGCTCTCTCTATGCTTTGTCCTTAGACCTGAGATTTGCGCATGTACTTGAGATGTGGATCGACCTACTTTGGGGATATCAACCACTACTCCGTAACTGGGTAGTCATAAAGGTAGCTTTCGGGTTTGTCCTGAAGCATGCTACAAGGCATGGTCAATCAAGATGGGATTTTCCCCTCTCTACTTGAGAGAGATATCTCTGGGGCCCTCGAGTGATCGGATCCAGAAATGCATTGCCGTGATACATATGGTTAAGAGTTATCCTAGTAAAGGTTTTCCGAATCACAGTATCGAGAAAGGGAGGTCAGCTTGGAGCTAGGAAAAATATCGTGAGGCAATAGGAAAGACATGTACTAAACCTTGTGATGGTTCGTCCGATATGATCGTTGTATGCGTTTAGGAGTTGGCATGTCTTGCTAGAGGCCGCTACCAACTATTGGCAGAATAAGTGTATTCGTTTCATGTCTATACATATATGAACCTATAGGGTCACACACTTAAGGGTCTGAAGCCTAATAAGGATTGGATCCGAATTAAACCAGGCTTAGCCTACTAATGGGCTGCTTATGTAGAAGCCCACTAGGGACGCCTATATAAGAGAGGGTGGGGTGAGCTGACCAGGGCGAGACCATTCCACCCAATCGCCACTCCTCACGACTATGTTGCGCGCGTGGACCTAGCAGTCCGGCGTCTGATGCTTCCACCCTGCACGTGTGGATACCTCGGAGGTGTTGCATCTGTGGCACTTGGACGAGCCGCACAAGGGGAGCTGCTCATGGGACGAGGACAAGGAGAAGACATGAAACGTCTGCACTGCCTCGACGTGCTTCATCAAGTTCCGCAACTGCGCGTCTAGTGGTAATCCCGTGATCTATGACAACAGTATTCCTGGTTGACGTGGTAGAAATTTTTTGTTTTGCGCTAGTGTAGCCTACCCGTATCCCTTCACCCATGGTGCCGCATCAGTAATTACGATGCTCGTAGTGAGCTCACCCAGCACAAGATCGAGAAATCACGTGTTAAACGCGCGTGCTCAACTGAGTCCGAAGAGGAGGACGATAGAGAGCTATGCGCACCCAGATGCTTCAGCAGATCCATTCGGCAAACGCGGATGCCGAAAATTTTCAAGCTCCCTTCAGACAATCTGAAGTTCAACGGCACGCAAGAGCCAAAGTCTTGGCTCGACGATCACCTGTCGTCGGTCAAGCTCCACGGCGGAAACAAGAACCCCGCCTTACACGGCCTTCAGCTACTGCTGACAGGCACAGTCAGGGTCTGGCTCAGTAGCCTATCCTCCGGCTCCATCCATAGCTGGGAAGATTTGGCGTAGAGCTTCATCCGCAACTTCAAGGGGACCTGTTGGGGATATACTTTTCGGGTATACCCATAGGTCTTGCTGACCAGGGTGGCACATCAACAGGTTAGAGCTTTGCTTCATGGGCGGCCCAGTCAGAGAAAAAGGAGGAGCCAGTTCCGGCTACAACAAGACCCAAAAGAGTTACCGACTTAGGCTTGTAGTATTACTTGCAGTCCAAGCCGTATCTAGTTACCAACTCTGTACCGTAGCCGGATAGGTCTCTCCTGTGACCCTAGGCCCCAGTGACTATATAAACCGGCCCTATGGGATCCTTTAGGGCACACAACCAATCGTAACAGCACAATCAACTCGCACAGGCGAACCTTTCTTATAATCCGCTGTAAGATCCGGCTTACGCCGATATATTACTGGGTTGCTAGCAGGAGTAGGATCTGATCACCGCAGTTGGATTTGAACCTGGTTAAACTTGTGCTCAACGTTCCTGGAACATCCGACGTCTCACACCCCATCTTTCCAACACCACTAGGACCCCCTATGGTGTACCTGTCGATAATACGACGACAGTTGGCACCCACCGTGGGGCTGGTGACCTTTGGAGCATCGTTCCAGGCGTAATTTATGCGTGCAGGAATCGGTGAAACTATCGCCATGGGCCGCGTGGTCTATGCCAGTGATGTCCCTCTCGTCCTTCTCGACGAGACCTGGATTCCGGCTTCAAAACCCATGACAACTGAAAGTATCTAGTCAGAATAATTCATTCAAACTACATACTTGGGGGATATAGTGAGAAGTTTCCTAGCTTAGTCACTCTTAGAGCATTCAGATGCAAAGACCTATTGGTTTTCTGTCTAAATCCTCAGGGAGTACAGTGGGATACTACTTATGAAAAGCAAATCTTATAAGTTCGATGATTTTGATATTGGTGGCGCTCTCGTCAAATAACTTGCTGAAGGAAAGGCTATTTCCTTGCAAGATATCCGCTTGCCTAAGAAGCTCATCAAGGCTGCAAGTCGGAGAAGTTGGCGCTGCACCAGGAGCCAGGGTTGAGCTACTCGGCGTAAGCGCTGGGTAGACTATCTTTGGGAGCTCTGTTGACGTCCTGGGTGTAGAGGCGTCGCCTTCGGCAGACATTCCGCCTACCACCATCGCCTTACCGCTACCGATGGCATCCTTAGCCGGAGCTTCAGCCATTTTGGTCGTGGTGCTTTCTTGTGTCTCATGCTCATCGACAAGGACAAGATTCGCGGAGACACCTGGATCTACTTCCATGGCGGAAGGGCCAGATGCCACCTTAGCTGGAGAGCTTGTCGGTGCGGCAGCAGGCTAGACACTGGGAGTGGTAGGGGCGATGGTGGGAGATGCTTGGTGTAACATATCCTTAATATTTTTAGAAGCCCCCAATGTTTTGGAGGACTTCTTCAAACTTAAACTGGCCTTCTTCCTGAAATGTGCAAAAGTATAAGTACAGGAATAAAACGAACAATGGACAATGTCGGAAGACAAGAAGCTTACACAACGGTGGGTGCCTTGGTGAAAGGGATTCCGGTAATCTTTATTTTCTCTGCATCCAGGGCGGCAGTGGATTTCTTGGAGAATCCACTCTCTATCTTCTTCTTCTTGCCTCCATCGACAACGTCAGAGGTGGAGCTCTTTCGCTTACGCGCCAACGGAACATCGTCGTCGGACACAACGGTGACTTCCTTCATCTTGGGGTCATAGATCTGGATAGCCATGCGATCCTCCTCTAGACTTTTGAGCTGTTAACTGAAATCCCAAAGTGTTAGATGAGATGATAATGGCTAGACGGAAGAACAAGAGTACATGTCATACACGGAAAATAAAACAGGTACTTCTGGGCACTTGCCCTCCTCGAACATGTCGTAGGTGATGGTGAAGCCACGCTTCCTATCCTTCACCTTGACGATGTCCTTGAGGCGGAGTTTGACGGAGTCACTCGAGAAATTGTCCATGGAGATGCGAAGGTTATCCTTCCTATCCTTGGTATATTCATGCATCAGCTTCGAGCGGTGCTGTAGAGGCTGGATCCGCCTGACAAACCAGCACATGGCTAGGTCCAACCCGGTTAGACCCGTCTCTACGAACCATTCTATCCGCCTTATGGCGCGGGAAGCATCGTTGTCGGAAGGAAGGGATGCATGGGATATCCAAGTCGAGGCTTCAGTGGCGGCCCCATCGATGAAGTCTGGGTACGTTCCTTCTCGGCTGGCCAGAGGGATATCTGGGCCGTAGAAGTACGTTGGCTGCCAGTTCTTGCAAGACTCGTGACCAACGATGTTGGGGAACCGCCAGCCAGGCCGGATCTTGAAGCTAATCGTTTCGCAATTCCTGAGCTCGTCCTTGCTCGCCCCGGCTTCCCTCTTGACGGTGAAGAAATAAATAAACAGATCTAACCTAGGCCTAATCCCTTGGTAACCCTTACAAAGCGCCGCATAGTTTCTAAGCGCGGGGATGCTTTTGGGGGATAGGTTCTAAGGTTGTACCCGGTAATGGCTAAGGACAGAAAGGAAGAAGTCGGAGATAGGGAGGGAGATGCCGTGTACCAATCTGTCTTTGAGGTACACCTTCTCTTCGGCTTGGGGAGAAGGAGTGACCTCGCCGGCCGGTGCCGCCCGCCAGACAAGCACCTCCGTCGTGGGGAGGTAGCCTTCGACGAGCAGCTCTTTGATATCGCTATTGGTGATATCAGAGCCACGCCACTCCCCCTTATGGGAGTCACCCTCCTCCTCTAGCGGTTCCAGCGCCGCTGGAATATGGTCATCGCCGGTGGACTCCACCACCGCGGACCGTGACAACACCAGACCTTCTACGGGCACTTGGACAGAGCACGCCGGCTTCACCGCAGCATCGGCCGTTGCCACCATGGATGGGTTAGAGCTGCTGCTCGCCATTGGAAGGGGAGAGAGATGACTGGGAGATTGGGGAGATTAGGGTTTTTCGCGTGCGCGTGGAGAGCTCGAGGAGGTGCTCGCAAGAGGAAGAAGACGACGCAGGGAAAGAATGAGGTGAAAAGATGAAAATCTACCATGGTTGAAATTTATAACCCCCAGCGTCATGATTCGTGCAAGTGATCGAATGGTTGTCGCATGGGCGATGTGGTGTGCGCGGAAATTTCGCCACGTTCCCAACCGCCGTCGCCAACTGTTCGTATCCTTCACGCGGGAAAAATGGACATGATTGTGTTTTCTGCATGTGTGAGTTACAAGACGTCGTTGACCTATGGTCAACATTGCTCTAGCTGATACGGGCAGGTGAACCATCCCATCGAAAGATTCTAGCATGGACGGATCCAGTCTAGCTACGAGAAGAGTACGGTGGAAGATTCAACATTTCAACAACTTACAAGTTGAAGACGGAGAGCATTGCAGGGTTCTTGGGAGGACTACAAGATATTTCTTGACGATTTTCCGACATCCATGTAGACGGAGCATTCAACCTGAAGAGGCAAGACGGCACAAGATCTCGGAGTTCTCCGGGGGCTACTATTGGGGATTTGCTATATGGGTATCCTCATAGCATGTCTCCTATCCGGATAACCCGGGTGGCCCATAGTTGGTAGCATGGTCCATAGCCTGATGGGCAGCCCAGTTAGATGGATCCAAGAAGGGAGGACCATGTCGGATAAAGGAAGGCTACAGAGGAGTCACCGATGTACCCGGAGCCTTGGAGTGCAAGACACGCTAGACTAGTTGTATGCAATGCAGGACTCTGTAACCTGTCCGGCCAGGACTTTCCCTGTAACCCTAGGACCTGGCGACTATATAAGCCGGACCTATTGGAGCCTTTAGGGCATAACTCAACTCATACCACGCATAGCTTACCAATCCTTGTAACTCGGCGTATTGACATTATAGTGATTTATAGCAGGAGTAGGATTCCACCACCGTCGTGGGATCTGAACCTGCGTAAGCTGTGTTACCTCGTACTCGTCAAGTGTCCGCCTTACCCCATGTCTCTAAACATACATTGTGAGGACCCCTCCATCGCGTACTCGTCGGTAATACCACGACACTACACAATCATGTCCATTGGCGAGATTGATATTTATCTCGGTTTAGCTGAACCCGCCCAACTCACCCTGTAGGCGGGAATGGGCTACCCACGGCGCCGCCAGCCCATCCCACCTATTTCCCTATAGCGGAGGCCCATAATTAATTGATATTTTTTTAGAGACTGCCCATGGCTCGTCCGCTACCGCTGCCACGCCGCCTCGCGAGACTCCCTCCTTGGCGATGGAGGAGGGCGCCATGACTGGGGGAACCACCTCCCCATCGTTGTTGCCTCCCCCTGCTCCTCCTCCTTCCCCTCTCATACACGCCTCCCCCTGCTCGTCCTCCTTCCCCTCCCCATCGTCGTTGCCTCCCCCTACTCGTCTTCCTTCCCCTCGCATCCGCACGGCCAACACCACAGAGCAAGGAGGCCAGGCGGTCGGGGATTTGGGATAGGATCCGGTGGGTGGCATCTCTGTAGGCAAGGAGACGTCATGGCCTTCCTCCAAGAAGAAGAGGAAGAAGGTAAATCGTTCTCCCTCTTGCCTGATTCGATGGTCGTATGTGGCTTTGATGGCTGTATGTGGCTTCTAATTAGCCCTTCTCGAAGCCAATATTCTTCTTCGATGGCTGTATGTGGCTGTATATTGGCTCAACATCCTTCCAAATTAGCAAGGCTAGGCGTTTAGATCTTACAAGGTTAGGGATCTTTGCATTATATATCACAAGGTTGGTACAAGTACAAGTCCTATACGTATACAACACGTATGTATTCTAACAGCCTGATGTTTTCAAGCATGGGTCTTGAAACATTAGAAGAAAGAGGGAGAAAACATTGGAGTGAGAAGTGATTATAGATTCAACTTTTCAAACATTAAGCAAGAGGCTGAGATCAGAAAGAATCTTTGCAGAGAAAAAGGAAAAAGGAAGAACATACCTCTGCTTTTCAATGTGAATCAGAGTTTCTGCATTCAGTTTAATTGGTGTTCCCACGTCTCTTCGTTTTCTGTGATAACTTGTTGGTTCGATCTCCAAAGAAGCTCTGTTTAATTATATCTGTTTGTTCATTTTCTGCAATTGTAAAAATAAAATAAAAGAAATATGGGACAAAATTCAGCTTACATTGATCTCCTCCGTGACTCTGATGATAAGGATATTAGACTTCCTTTCTGATCTCCATGATAAGAGTCTTCTATAATTTTATCAGCCAGCTTCTCGTTTCCTGGCTGCATCAGTAACATCATAGTAAAGAAAGTGAATCTAGAAGCTAGCTTATACAAGTTATGGTAGTGTGCACTGTTCTGAAAAATCAGTTCACATGAAGAACCTAGAAGCATATCTTAACATGTTGTGTTGAATCAAGTTCTAAGAAGTATAAGATGATATGTGGCTTCCATGGCTAGGCGTTTAGATCTTACAATTATGAAAATAAAGAATTACAAGTACGTCTGTATATGGCTTCCATGGCTGTATGTCTGCTCTATTTGATAACAATATATACTATTTCACTATGCTCTGTTTTTAAGTGTGCACTATTATGGCACTGAAGTAACTGCAGAGTTATAATGTTTACATGTCTGTTATCCGCAGGAGTCCGGCAAGGCCTGTGGAGAGACGCAGCGATCGGACGATGCACGTGTTGTGCAGAAAATTACCAGTAAGACCCATGTGGATCAGCGGGACAGTAGCAAGGTCCCTATCTCTGAAATCGTAGGTGGCAAAAGATCACTATCTCATGCTAGTGAAAGCTCAAGAGCAAGAAAGGCTGCAAAAATCATTAATGCAAAAGTAAGTTCATGGTCTGTTCTTGTTATAATATATTAGAGAGAGTGACTATGAGATGGTAATAATATAGTCAGCTTGTTCTAAATGCAGGTTGAGATGACACGACTGAAGAACTCCAAAACTCCAAGAAGAAAAATGTCTAATCCTAGATAAACAAGAAAGTAGCAAGAATCCTACAATCAGAATCATGGTGAAAGAAATGAAGGAAAAATTTCACAAGTACTTTATGGAGTCATACTTGACAAACTGCATACCGGTGATACTCGATCCAAGATTTAAAATGGAGTATGTTGAGTTTCGATTGAAGACATATTTTGGAGTTGATGAGCCTAAGCATATCAAACAATTTAGCACAGCTATGGATACCATATTTACAGAATATTCTGCTGAATTGGGATATGATGTTGTCTTATCATCACAAGAAAGGAATGAAGAGGGAGATGTTTTGCCAGATAGTGTGTTTTCAGATTGGGCTGAACATGTCAAGCTTAAGGAAGCTAACAGTCGCAGTGAGCTACAACAATATCTATAGGAGGACTTTCATCCTCTTCCCGCTGACTTTGACATTCTAAAGTGGTGGGATGTCAACTCTGCAAGGTACCCAACGCTTGGCAGAATTGCTCGTGATGTTCTGGCTGTTCCGGCATCGACCGTTGCCTCTGAATCTGCGTTTAGCACATGCCGCCGAGTTATTACAGATCACAGGAGTAGCTTAGCACCTGAAACAGTTGAGGCTTTAATGTGCCTTGGAGATTGGATTAGACAAGGCAGTAAGTATCTATTCAGCTTGTTGTAGTTGCATAAATAAGTATATATTAACTTGTAGTTATTGCAGGTTCTTTGGAAGTAAGCACATTGCATGTCGTTTTATAGATTAAATGATTAGATCTCGTCATGCTATCTTGAGGTACCGATTTCAAAGTTTTCATCTAGTTTAGTTCCTCATAACTCTGAACTTTACTTATTTTGTACTCTGAACTTTCTTCGGAAATCAATATTATGCTCTATTTTAACATCCCAGTGAACCAAATTGATGCTCAAATTTTAGGAATGAATTTACTTTATGAACTTTTAGGGAATGATAATATTCATGGTAGGAGTTTGATGGGAAGAATAGCACTTGTAGCTCAAATTTAATAGCTTTGCATCTGTATCTTAATATATTTCTCCCTCCGACCCATATTAGTTGAACATTTAATCTTACTTTATTTAAAACTATGTGGTGAGATGCAGGAATCCGGCGATGCCCGTGGGGAGCCACAACAGTCTAAAACTTTCATGGATCAAAACTTTCCAGGAGCAAAACTTTCCAGGAGCCTCATTGAAGCAAGCAAGCAATTGTATCTCTAAATTTGTAATTTTCCTGTGTATGGAAGTGAATGGTCTAGCTATTATATTCACATTCGTACGTGTTATTCTGATTTGGGATAGAGAGCTGGCTAATGGAGGATGTTCTGGGTGCTGCCTGTGATATGGGAGCTTTGGTGCTGCCTTCTGCGTGTAGAATGTTGGTGGGTTTAATCGGGAAGACAGAAAACTGTTTAACATAAATGTATTACACAAACTGATAGCGACAACCCATTTAACTTATATAGACAAAGGTGATCAGTTGGTGGGCTGCCGCTAGCGTGCCCACCTACAGGGTGATGCCCTACTTTGTTCGCAGAGGCGGAAGAGTTTAAGATCCTGGAGAAAATCAAACCCACCCAGCCCACTCCTGCAATGGAAGAAGAGGTGGAAGAAGATTCCGGATCTGATCCCCGTGATTAGGTCGGATACACGGATGAGGAATATATCCACTACGGATCCATCCTCCCGGACGTCGTAGCAGAAAAACTAGCCTTGAAGCACATGATAAAGGAGATGATGAACGCCCCTACATCGATTACGAAACAATTTCCAACATCAACGAGAACTTTGAGATGGAGGAGGCAGAAACCCAGCTGTGCCACTACTTCAAGAACATTAACAAGAAGAAGCACTGTTTCATGTACCACATAAGATTTGGATCCGACTCGGTCGATGCTAGAGCTGGTAGCGATTTGGTCCTAGACGCAATCGAAGAAAACGCCGACCTACCTGGCTCCCCTCAGGAGTCAATAACGTTGCAAGAACTTCGAGACTTCGACAAAGAGATGGAGGAGTATGAAAAAGAACACGTATCCAAGCCAACGCAAGGTGAGCCGAAAAATTCTCCTAGTCCATATGATAGCATGGATGAAAGCTACACCTCGTAGGATGATATGGATAGCGGAGATTCCTCCGAGGTCCACAAACCAACCATGATAGAAAGTACCGACAGAAGTTTATCTCTCGGTACCGGACCGAAAGCTGTCTTTGCCACTGGTATGCATGTTAAGGCTACTGGGCGGTCAAAGAAGAAGAAGCAGAAGAAGAACAAAAATCTGACACCGGCAGAGCCGGACGTCGAGGAAACCAATGAAGAAAAAGTTGATGAAGAAATCAAGATAGAGAAGCAGGACGGAGATCCAATTAATACCACCCCGATTGACCCTCTTGTGGATGGACACGTCGTCATCAAGGGTGCACGTGAAATTTACTGAGACGCTCTCACGATTCCAATCCCAACGGCTTCGGATCTTACACCGGACGCACTAGAGAAAAGGGCTCAGGACCTGGAAAAGCACCGTCTATTTCTGCTCAAATAAGCCGCATGCATCGTCGAGACGAGACAGCAGTTAGACAGTGATCTTGCCAAATATCAGTCAGATTTCAAGCGACATCAAAACAAGACAAGGGGAGGTCCATTTCTTGCTAACAAGAACCTAGATATCCACAAAGATCTATTCGACGGAAAAAATGAAGAGAAGATCTGAGTCTACAGCACGCCATTGGAAAATGCTGCTGCAGCTCGAGCTATCCTCGCCAACAATCCGTCTCCACAGCAGGTCCAGCAGTGCCTCGCATTGCTGGACAAAGGACTAAAGAAACAGAAAATGACCGCATCATTTAGTGGCAAACTGGCCTCAAAGTCCGAGTTTTTCCACACTGGCGCTGACCAAAGCGCGGACGTAAGGCTTCGCAGGGATATGAATCAACGTTATCATCCCCATGGAGAAGAAGAGAATTCAAGAACCGGCTCAAATGGCCACTCCCGCCGGTCGGCGCGTGACTGGGCAAGAGTTATTGCGGCTGCATCCGAAGACGCCATCAGGGAAATGGTTCCTCATCAGGACCATCATCGCAAAACAACCGCTATAAAGAAGACCCGGAAACACGCTGCTAGCGAGAGGAGCGAGATCTGCTAAGGATGCCACCACCGAGCCATCCGGCTGGCAATTCCGGACGAAGATATGATCCGGATCGCCCTAAATCAAGTAGGTATGGTGCCCGAAGAAACAGGCATCTGAGTCAGCATAATGAGGCTCCATCGCCACCACCATGTAACCTAGCCAGAAATAATCCACTAGAGCCACCATCGCCTCCTAGCAGCGACCATGAAGGATACCGACGTAGCCATGGAAGCCGTAGGGGTGGAGGCGTAAATGGTGAAAGGATAACCAGAAATACGACTCCGTCGCGCAGGAGCCGTGAGCCTCCAAGGCGCAGATATCTCTCACCAAACGACGCTGGCCATCGTATTGAATCAAACATAGAAGCGCGGATGTACGAGGAAGAAGACGTGTATGTGGGACCCAAGTGTTTTGGACCACGCATACGTCAGAACAAATTTCCGGTTGACTTTGGTATTACCAAAAACATTTAGCCCTATGACGACGCAACTAGGCCAGATACCTGGCTCCAGGATTTTGTCCAGGCCTGTTGCATCACCAAAGGAGGAAACAGCCTAGTTGCAGTCCGATATCTCTCGCTCATGCTGAGGAAGACGGCTCGATCATGGCTCAATGAACTGCCAGAGAATTCAATTCACAACTGGTATGATATGCAAAGTGCGTTCTTTTCAAACTTCAAGGGAACATACAGGAGGCCCTGTACAGTCGGAGACTTGCAGCGTTGCAAACAAAGATCCGGAGAAACCTGCCGGGATTACCTCAGATGATGGATTGACACGAAGAACTCCTGGGAAGGAGTAAATGAGCAAACTGGGATAGAAGATTTTATTGCAGGACTTCCAGTCGGACTTTTTCGTCACAAACTAAAGCGTGACCATGTCACAGATTTGGGAGAAATCATAGAAAAGGCAAGCAAATATGATGATGTCGATGATGATTCAGAAGGACTGCTAAATATTCTGGCCAATCCCAATGCGGCCAAACAGCCAAAACAAGCTCAAAAGCACAAGAAACACCTCGGACAAAAAGGCGGCTCCGAACAACGCAGCTGTCAACACAATGTTGGGATCTGGAGGACGAGGAGGGCATGGAGGCGGCTGTGGTAGAGGCCATGGAACTTCCCGAATCCTGGGCAAAGGAGATCAGCAAACCGGATGAACCTATACATGGGCCGACATTGCCAATAATCCCTATGGCCACCACTTGGATAGTAACGGAGGATCTACCCACACAAATGTCGAGTGTCGTTTCAATGACGACATCAAGAAAGACGAATCCGCTGGCTACAGAGCCAAGCGACGAAAAGGAAAGAAAAAATCCAATAAAGGAAAGGAGTCCAAGGAAGATTCCATAGTTTCTGGACTGGTCGGAGGTAACCATCACCTTTGATCGCTCAGATCACACAAGGAAAACACATCCTCGAGGAAAGTACCCTATGGTCATCCATCCTCTTATTGATGACTATGAGTTCTCTAAAACATTCATGGACGGTGGAAGCAACATTAACATCCTCTACATCGAGACGCTCCATCGCATGAAGCTACACGAGAGCCAGTTGAGTTACAACGGTGTAACCTTCCATGGCATTGTACCAGGGAGACAGGAGGATTCTCTAGGCAAGATTACTCTGGACGTGACATTCGGTACCCGAGACAATTAACATACTGAGCCACTCTCTTTTGAGGTGGTACTGTTCAAAAGTGCTTACCCCGCCATCTTCGGACGTCCGGCTTACTGGGCGTTCATGGCTCGTCCCTATTACATCTACAACATGATTAAACTTCCAGGTCCAAAGGGCGTAATCACCATATGGGGAAATCGGAGGAAGGCGCGAGAATGCGACGAAGGATCTGTGGCCTTTGCCGAAGCCGTGCCGCACGCCCAGGAGTACCATGAGATCAAGAAGACCATCAATCCGTTCGAGATGCCCCTACGAAGAACAAGGTGCTGAAGCCAAGTTTGCAGTTCAAGGCGTCAGAAGAGACGAAGAAAACGTCGTTGAAGGAAGATGATCCCTCTAAGACAACGAACATAGGGGTAGGGTTAGGCCACACATAGGAAAGCGCCCTCGTCGAGTTCATCAAAGATAATAGTGATATCTTCACATGGCAGCCTTCTGACATGACCGAAGTACATAGGGAACTTGCCGAGCACTCTCCAAATGTGTACCCTGACGCTAAACCCGTCAAACAGTCCTTACGATGGTTTGGTGATGAAAAGTGCAAAGCAATAGGCATGGAATTAGCCCGACTAGAATTAACGTATTTTATAATAGAGGTCATCCATACATATTGGGTGCCAAATCCTGTACTTTTCCCTAAAAAGGACACCATTGATTTAAGGATGTGTGTTGATTATACCGTTTTGAAAAAGGCATGCCCAAAAGATCAGTTTCCCTTGCCACGAATCAATCAAGTTATCTACTCAACGACAGGATTGGAACTACTCTGTTTTCTCGATGCATATTCCGGATATCACCAAATACCGATGTCGTGGCAGTGTCACGGCAGATGCCATGGGTAGGCTTAAGTTGGGGGCTGAATGGACGCTTGTGGTAACCGGGGAGGGAGTGCACGGTCTTGCCGCGCACGAAGAAAAAGATGAACTCTCCACACTAAGGATTTTTATTGATGCTAGAAGTTTACAAGTGCTCCTAGAGCTGTTTGAGCATAGCCTAAGGGCACTAGTTTTCTACTTGGTCCAACATCCTCAAACCCTAGCTATGCCCCTCCTTATATAGGCGTTGGCCAACTAGGTTACACCCCTTTGGGTCCTAGGGTTACTGTTTGGATCTTGTTCCTCACTGTGCGGGTCGGGTCATGGTCTAGCCCTGAGCCCCTTGACCTAGTCCACAAAGCTAGACAGCTAACGGTCTTATCGTACGTAGCATCCAGTTCTTTTGGCGTCATACAGTGACTTTTTACGTTAGTCCTTGCTTTAGGCGTCACCTGGCTCCTTTGGTGTCATCTAGCGTCGCCCTTCTCTTTTGACCATGCTTTACCATGGTCCCTCCTGAACCTTACTTGGAAAGTTGCCATGCATCCTCTCTGACTCGGCCTTCCCTCGTAAGACTCAGCTCGTCGTTTCCTGGAAGGTAAACAAACTTGTCTTATACGGGCCGACATAATTCTTATGTCGGTCATACATGACCTTCTTACCTGGCTGTTGTTACCCGATCTGAGTTATTCTTTACTCGGCACAAGCCAAGTTGGGCAATGTTTTACCCCTTATGACCCTACCGGGGGTTATTCCCCCGACATTAGTCCCCGAAGCTAGTGAGGCCTAGCAGTTCTTCCTGTTCGGCGTCTCCAGGTTCCTTTAATGTGCTTGGAACTTCTCTTTTCTGTTAGCATTTACTGCTTAGGGAGCACTATTTGGCGTAATCTCGATCTTTTCCGAGTCTATCTTTCCCCTTTCGAGTCTCATCTTTGACTTTCTGGTTCATTTTTGACTCGTGCCGAGTCATTTTTGGCTTGCCTTAGTCACTGACATCTTGTAATCATGATGACTTGCCTCAAATTTTGTCCCAAATCCTAACCATAGCAAAGTGACGGCGGCGCAGTAACTCCCCATCACTGTGGCAGTCCCATCGCTTAGCGCCTCGTGTCTTACGCATTGTGAAGTGGCTGTGGATTTTCCATGTATCGCCTACACGTGGCACTCGCTGATACGCTCACTCGGCCGAATACACGGCCACATGGTGGCCACATGGCACAGAAGGATCCCATGCTTGGGGTTTTTACTCCCCTTAAGTAGGGGTGAGGGGAACTTAACTTCCTTTGCCTGTTCAGTTTCTCCCTTGCCCTCTTCTTCTTCCTCGTGCCCCCCAAATCCTAACTGCCTCCTTGCGGTTCTTCTTCTCTGTTGCTTCTTTTCTACGATTCTCTTCTTCCCCTTCCAATTCTACTACGGGTCCTCGCTCCTCCAAGCCTCTTCCAACAGCAGAAGATCCAGAACCAATCAACGTCATGGATGCTCGCGACACCGGTGAGGAGGCAGAGGAGCACGAGGTCGCCGCCGGCGAGCACGACGGCTGGGAGGGCTCGGAGTCTCTGCGGAGGAACTCGAGTGGCTACGCTCCACCAGTCGCGTCCCGCTCGAGGTTGACTGTCGCCTCACTTCTAGTGAGATTGTTCCCAAGCCCGAGGCTAATGAGAGGGTAGTTTTCCTCTCACACTTTGATTGGGGTTTTGCTTTGCCTGTTAGCAACTTCTTTGTTTCTTTCCTCAACACCTTCCATCTGCAAACTCACCATCTTCCTGCCAATGTGATTGGTTCCCTGTCTTGCTTCATTTCTGCCTGCGAGGGTTATCTCGGTATTTGGCCTACTGTTCTTCTCTGGGCCAAGTATTTTAACTTTAGGATCCAAGTCATGCCCGATCCGGGCGTTCCCCGTGCCGAGAAAAGGCCCACTAGGTGCGGTGCCGCTAGTATCACACCCAGGAAAGAGTCGATCTTTCCATCGGGTCACCGTCATAGATTATTGCAATAAATGGCATAGAACCTTATGTCAAGAATAGAGGGTCCAACGACTACACCCGGCTTCCCCCCTTCAAGGAAGAGGTTCCCAGCAAGGAGTTTTGGAAGCTTGACCCGCGTGACAAGAATTCCGCGGTGAATGAGGCTCACGGGATCCTTGAGAGGCTTCTCTCGCCGGATGAGAACTTCCACTTAACCGATGAGGATCTCATGTGTGCTTTTATCGCACGCTGAGTCAGCCCCATCCAGGCCAGAAGCCACAAGATGTGCCTCATGAGCGGCCCGCAAGATCCTACCCGGCACTCCACGTTGGAGCTCACCAACGACTCTGTGGCCCGCCGAGTCAGCTCGATCTTCAAGCTAACCTTGGCGGAAAACTAGGCCTGGAGCTGCCCCCTTTCAGCCGGGATAGGCCTGTCCCTGGGTAAGCATCCGAGTCATTGATTTTACTACCGACATAGCTTTCCTTTTGTCCATTTGATGTTCCGTTTATTTATTGATTTTATTATGTTTATCTTCCACAGAATCTCGTTCACCAGGTTGATGATAGTACCGTCCCTCCTGGGGGCTACTATGAAGATCACTCTGACACTGATGAAGTTGAGTTCGATCTGGAGCGCTTCATGCCAATCCCACACGCTACTGCTGCTTCTGCTCCAGATAAGACCTCTACTCAAAACCCCTTATGAGACTGGTCTGACAAAGATGATGATGATGACTGTGAAGTTATGGAGGTACTTGTATTTTGACCTTAACTTTCTGACTTATCCAAATGAGCTCGTCATTTACTTATGCAGCTGGCCAGGTACATGAGGTTCCCCCTCTCGCTGTGGGCGGACTCGACAAGATCCCTGCCGCCAAGTCGAGTAAGTAATGCGGGCCTCCTCCAGCACCCAACCTTCAAATAAGCGTCGATTTGATCTGCTCCTCCTCCTGCTGCCACGTTATCCCAGACTCGCAAAGCCGCTAGGCACCGGGTCACTCGTCGCATCCCGCGCGCCCCGACCGTTTCTGGGTAACTTTAGATGCCTGTTACCTTTCCTCTTCTTTTCTAGTTCTTTGCTTGTGTTCTTATAAGCCACTCTTTTTATTTTCAGCGCTGCCATTTCTGCCATCCAAGCTGCTCCCAGCATAGCTTCTTCGCCATTAAGGCCTACTTCTCCTCCCCGCGTTGACACCGCTGTGCAGAGCCCTGTCCGGGTTACTGCCACCACTACCGAGACTCATGCATCTCAGAGTGAGGCTGAGCCGGCGGTGCGCTCGACATAGGAGACCCGGCCTAGCTCTCAAGTTGTTTCACCCGAACAGCATCCTGACCCTGGAGCCAGTAACAGTGGCGCTGAGAAAACCCATGTTGATATCTCTCCAGTTTCTAGTGTACCCGTTGACCCAATTGTTGCCCCTCAGAATGTTGAACCTGCTCATTCGGCTCCTGTATATTCTCCAACAAGTTCTAGATTTGCTCCTCCTGCCTTTCTGGCCAAAGATCAGACTCGGCCTACTGCCCAAGGCCACGCTCGCCCCGCAACCAGCAAGCCAACATCGACCAAGCAACTGACTCTGATCCATGCTCCAGGCACCGCTCCACAAATCGGGCCCACACCATCAACAACGGCACCCGCTCTGGCAGGTCAGTTGGGCGAGTCTGCAGCTACCGGATCTGGCAGCGCTTCAAGAGCTGGTGGCTTGCATACAGCACTGCTACTACCCGCGTCGGGGCGGGAACTACCCTGAAAAAATGGCAATTCCTGACCCGGACGCTCAGTGGGCACGGCCTTGGTTCTGCATAGCGCTATGTTGTTGCTAGGAACGCTGTCGGCAAGCAAGAAGTGAGCTCTGGTACTGGAAAAAAGATGAAACTGGGCCCCTGTAGTGACCCAGCATACCACTGCATGATGTAGTACACTATAATCGTTCATTTAACACAAATGAAATACCGTTCACTAGTATTACACCCTCAGAGTGGTACAACAGAAAAACAGCAGGTCCAAGACATGACTATAGGTTACAACTCAACTCTTTGCACAAGATCCAAAGAACACTCTAGGTTAAAGAGAGAGAAAGAAACTTCTTACAAAGAAGAATCAGAAATAAATAACTCAAAATATATCATCCTATCAAGACTAGTATCTTAACTAATGGTCTGGCATTGCTGCTATCGCAATACACTATAGAAATAGGTTCTATGGCTAGAGATTATATTCCTGTCTAATCAGTAACTTCGTCTTCACTTGGGTTGGTGTATATGTTGACTTTCTTGACATCATTGAAGAGCTTTAACTTTTGCTGATTATTCCTGGAGCATAACTTGATCTAGACATCGTCTGTACTGGCTTTAGAACCTAGCAAGGGTTAACAAGATACTTTGAGTACGAGTGTACTCAGCAAGTTCACTAGAAAAGGAGTGTTTGATGCAATATATCTACAGCCACAGACCATAGGTCATAGGCAATGCAAGTTTTTGTAAACATTTCTTCAAAGGTTGATTTTATTCTGAAAAGCTATGTCCGTCAGCCTTCACGGGTTTACCAGAACTTTCATGGAGTTCCTTTCCCGCCACGTTCGCAGCTCCTTCCCGGAATAGGGGGTAACAAGTTATAGTTCTTACACTCTACAGAGGTGCGTTACTTTACCCATGAGAGACCTTAGCCTTGTTGCACAACCAAGTAATGAACTTGTCCATACTTCCTTGGTATGGGGCCCAGTCTAAGATCCAAGCCAATCACTGCCCCCTTCGCGACCCGCATGCCTCCTTGGTGTACACCATGCCCACATATTGAATTATGGCAATGGTTTGTACAGACCATTAGATGCCAGAACTATCGTGGGAAGTTGAGGGTTCCCACCCATATGCTGCATATACTCTATGAATTACCAATTAATATGCACGCTACGAGTGATAACAGCCACGACCTGCACATCCGGATACATGCGAGAGGAAGAAGATACAACTAACTTCTCTGTCCCATTCCAAATCTCATGGTTAACGCGTGATATACGGCGCGAGAATCACTGGCGACATTAGTTGTTAAGTCCTAGATAATATGTTCCTTTACCACCGGAACTTTCATAGTAGGTTATTACCTCATGGTAAATAACCTATAATCACATTATTATGAAAATAGTGTTTTCGGACATTTTTCAAATGCAGGTGATGACAACACTGGATTTGCAAAATACTTTACAAAAAAAATCAAAGGACATGAGCAAGTGTGAACTTGCCTGTTGTGATTGCAAGATTATGCACTCACAGTCTTCAAGACAATATAAGATCCAATATCTGAAATCAGCATCATTGGTCCGGTAAGGACTAATGTTTAAAGAAGCAAGATGCTTTTATGCAAAAGTAATGTAATGCACTTGATAAACGTTGATCCCGGGAATAACATTGTTCTAAGGTTTGAATATTGTAAATAGTTTCTTTGGAATGTGTTGCCCTTTTAGATTAAGTTTCACACTTGTGATTCTTATTAATGCTTGTGAGTATGTGTGAAACAACATGTAAACATAATGGCATACAACAATAAGATATACTAATGAGATGTGCTACTCAAGGACTGCTTATATGAGAATTATCTTATCTTCAAGTTTTACTTTGCAAGTAATGACAATTATAAGGAACTTAAGTGTTAACAATCCTAGGTATACAAGTAAATCTTAATGTAATGTGATTATTATTAATTGTCATTGGATGTTTGAAGTGGCAAAAAGAATAACATTTGAATAAAAGATTTCTTTTCTTGCTTGAATAGTTTGGACTTGAGATGCTTTAACTTCATTATAATAGACCAAAGTTAAATATAAAACACATAATAAAGTTTTTAGTATAATATTTAAAGTATTGCAAACTAAAGTTAACTTTAAAGACATAGATGGAATTAAGGTATATTGATAATGTTATTTGTATCTTGTTCACTTTATATTGTTTCCTTAAAGTTACTTAAGCATGGTTATATTTTTATTTGGTGTAGTGCTTTCTTGATTTCATAATGGAATAGAATCATTTATCTTCTTGTGAATGAATGGTTATAGTTTGTAAACAAGGAATTAATATCACTTGAACTACTAATGGATTCACTATAGTGTTTTGGTATGTTTATAAACTTGTGGTTGAAGTAAGCAAAGAGGTTTTATTTAACTACAAATTATTTTTGGAGATTTTATATTGGATAATGATCCTTTTATAAAATAATCTACACTTATGGTTGAAGGATAATTCAATAAAATTGTATTTAAAATGTATTGAACTATTTTGACTTCCTATTATGAATATTGAAGACTAATACTATTTATTAGACTTAATTGGCTAATTTTAGAATATTAGCAAATTTTATTTACGTTTATAGGAATTATTAATTAAGGAAATAGGTATAAATTCATTTTGTTAAAGTGTTTAAATTTTTTATTTACCTTTAAGGTATGATATTATATTTTTAATATGTATATAATATTTTTGTGATCATTTTGGTATATTACACTTATTTTTGTGATTTGAAAATAATAAGATATGATTTTTATAATATTTACTACCTTATAAATTCTTAATAAACAATAAATATTTAATTAAGTGGAATAATAATACATGATTATAGTTTTAAATTATAGTTCTTGTTTATCCAATATTTTTGGTATATTATTTATATTTTTAACATTTACCATTATTAAAATATGAATTATCAAATTTTTATTACTTATAAAACCTTTATTAAATATTATTTGTTTAAATAATCATCATAATAATGTTTTATAATAGGTTAATGTTATAGATTTTATTTTTTAAATTTTTTCCATATATTATGCATATTTTTCTGAATTACAAAACTAAAGTTATTGAATTTCTAAAATTTAATCATTTTCTAAATTATTTTCTACATAACCATTTTCCTTTTTACACCCAGCCTAACACTACCCTAGTCACTGACCCGTGGGGTCAGGGCCACGTCAAATGCCACGCGAGATGTGCACCAAGTCAAGGGGTTGGACAGGGCTGGGGTGACGTCGGCATGATGTCATGCTGACATCATCCGCTGATGATCTCACAGATCGTTGGTCGATCTATTGATCGAGAGCACGCGCGCGCACGAGAGTGGTGTCGTTCGATTCAGTGCAACATGCGGAGTCACCTAGTGGAGGTGCCGCTCGAAAATGGTCACCGGAGACGGCGGCACGACGGCGGCCAGTGGCGGAGGTGGCAGGTAAACGTGGGACGCGCAATACTGGAAGCAATCGAGGAAACGGAGAGTACTATCGTGCTTAGAATCTTACCAGGAAGCTCAAGGAGGTGTTGGTGAGTCGAGACTCGACCAGGATCGATGGCAACAACGGTCGCTGGCGTCAGAGATGGAGGTTTCGATTCGGACGATTGGAGGCATGAGGACAGGCGTGGCTCAGCTAGAAGGAATAAGGGGACCGTGACGGTCATGCTAGTGGCCTCGGCGGAGCTTAGGGCGACCCAAAACGACGAGGATGACAACCTCCGACGAGCTAGGGTTCGGTGTCCCTTGCGCAAGAGAGATAGAGAGAATGCAAGGGATTGATATGGGTATGGATGGATAGAGGAGGACGTGGGCGTTCTTATCCCCCTCCTCACCGACGGCGGCGTGCATCGTAGCGCGTCGGAGATCGACGACCGCCACGATGTCACGCGGCTACTTCTGCCGGCGAGGAAGACGACGAGAAACAGAAGGCCGAAGCGGTACGGGCTCCTGGTGGGCTGGTCGCGGGCCAAAGTGGGCTGCAGTGTGGTGCACGCGAGCGACGAGTAAGTGAGAGGGGTAATGGGCCATGGGCCAGTTTCTGGTTAGAGTCCATTTTTTTATTCTTTTCTATTTTCTGTTTTATTTTCAGGTTTGTATTTTCATATTTGATTTGAACTTTTCTTTATGGAATTTTTATTTGCTGAATACTTGCAGCAACAATAAAGTTATTAAGAATCACTTAGTGAACTTTTATTATATATTGTGATATTTTCTTTATTTCCTTTATATATATATACCTTTTCTATTATTATTTGTGAGGGCCTTTGATATGAATTTTAATTGAGCTAATATCCACAAACTTATTATAGAATGCATTACTATTAACTAATGAGATTTTATTCTCATTAACTCATAATAATAAGGAAATTCTTATATGGTGAATTCTGTTATTCAAAATCTAATAACAGGTGAATCCTAACCACCCTTCTTATTTAGAATATGCATAGTTCTTTTCTAGAACTAGTTATTCACTACTTGCTTAAGTGTGATGAATATATGGATATAATATTGGGCATAATGGTTTATACTAATTTCCATTTATCTGATAAATATGATTTAGATGTTTGATTTGAAAATGCTTACCCTAGGGTTTAGGGTACTTAATATACTTATATACTTTTGTTGATGGGAATAAAGATTGATGACTAAACATATTGTGTTTATGTTTGTGATCTTTAATGTTATCACCCTTAAAATAGAAAGGTTATTCTCTGGAATGTCCTAAGGTAAAGATTTAATAAAGATAACTCCTAAGCACATATGGTGATGATAATTGAATATGACAAATATGTGCTTAAGTGATTTGTTATAGAAAAATATTCCTATGGAGCATTGTGAAATTAAGATGATAAATCAATCAGATAAAATGGATCTTCTATTTCGTTAAAGATTTAGGATTTAGTGTTTACCAAGAATTCCTATCTTCCATAAATCACAATTCTTGGACTTCTAATTAAGGAATTCCTTTCCTAGATATACTACTTCTTTATATCCATCATCATGTGTTACCATGATGAGCTTTACTTCACAAGAATATTCTAATCCATCATTTATTCTTCTAATATTACTCCAATGGAGGTATATAGCAAACTACTTCACCTCAAGTGCTTACTATTCTTTAAGAGGAATATTATTACTTCAATAGCTTCATGCTACTCTATCTTCATCTTAGTCATATTATATTATATCTACTTATTTCCAATATCTTATATTCAAACTTCACATCATATAATGGTGACTTGTCATGGTTTACCTAGAATAACATATATATACTAGGTTTCAATCATGTTTTATCCACCAATGTCACTTATACATGATATAAGCATTCAATCTTGGTGAGTAAGGCATGATCATTATAATCCTTTGATCCTTTATGGTTTAGGTTTCAGTTGGCTAATCAAAGTCTCATCAATACAACATTACAATTGTATTAAAATTATCTTCTTAGTATGTTTATTGGACTAAGGGATGTTATTCCTGGACTAGGCTTGCTTAATCCCATAGGATTACTCCTTGGTATCTATCTTCAATGTTCATCCTTATAATCTTATTTGTTACCATATAATTATATATTCTAAACAACTCTTCTATCATTTTAGTATTGAATTAACTCCTTTAATTATCATATTGATCTTATTCACTTCCAATACTCCCATCCTTTGGATGATATTAAAATCTAGCATTAGCACTTACCTCTTCTTACTTCTTTCTCTATAGGCCTTAAGTGAATGCTATGATATGATCAAGAGTTGATAGGTCAAGAATTGGTGAATCAATGGTTGATTACTCAACATTGATGAACAATAGATACTAGAATAAAGTTCAATAGATATGATAAGGATTGATATGGAAAGAAAGATATATGGTGAATGATCCTGACTTGGTTTCTTTTCTACTCAATCTCATTGAAGAGTTGAGGTTAGGTATTTACGATGATACCCATTGTATAAGTAAATGAGATTAAGATAAATCAAGATTTAATTGTTCCATTCCTATTACTTAAGTTATGTTTATAACTTGGTATTCATGAGTGTGTAATGAATACTAAGATATGATTACTTAAGGATCAAATATAAATCATTAAGTAATGTATTAAGGTTTAACTTTTTATTACATTTGATCTACCCTTAGATCAAATCATGTTTACCAAAAATAAGAGTTTAGTAAAGGTCATATTGAAACTTATCACAGTCAACTTGATGATCTACTTCAATTAGATCAAGTTGAGAGATGTTTCAATCACTTTGACAGGTTTTTATTTAAAGGCACGAAAATTATTCAGATTTTCTATGCATGAATGTAATGCACACATCTGTGTTCATCTTATTTCTAGGATCTATTGCTGGGATGTTACAAACTCTCCCCCTTAAAATAAACTTCGTCCTCGAAGTTCGTATACTCTCACGTTTCGGAGTAAGGAATTGTCTTACATTGATTGCGATATATCTCAACTCCATGGTAAACTCAATGGGAGTAATTGTAATATCCCATATACAGATCCTTTCCTTGAATTCTTACCATACTTGGCAATCTTTAATCTTGTTGTCTCCAATACTCCAAAGTTCCTTTTACGTTACTTCCTTAGGGATTTTTCCTTATTATGAACTCCTTAAATAGGGGTGTTTTCTTTAGTTCATTTTCCTAATTAGGTATCCTAATCCAACTCCTTTACTTGATCATTAATCTTCCTTATTATTCTATATAGGGTCTAGGAAGTCTCACTAAAACAGGGTTTTAAACTTTGTTTATACAATAATTATGGCCAAAAGATTATATTTATAATTTAGCGTTGTATGGTTTATTCTGGTATTCTTCCGAATATTGGTTTTGAACTCATTTAGTCCATACCATCGGAGTTTTCTTGTTCCTCTACACTTGTCCAATTGGATATGTTTTATTCCCTCTTGAGGGTCACTTAAGAGTTGTTTCTTTTGAATGAGTCTATTGGATTAATCTTTTATCTCCTTCAAGCTTTACCTTATTAAGCTTTAGATAATCGTTTGTTATTATCTTAAGTACTTTTATTATAATGAGTTTATTTTAACCTTGTGAAAATAAGGCATAATGTTGTTGCAGGTTAGTCCTTCTTCTCCATCCTTTATTTGGAAAGTTAGATAGCAATACTTCAATTTCGATTGTTTACTCTCCCCCTTAGGGTTTACTAATAGTCTTCAAACTGTCTATATAGTATTTATTGGCTTTATAACTAGAATGTAAGGCTTTGTCTAGCTTACTCTCTACCTAGTTAGGGTCTCATGAAAGATTGTATGGTGTATCCACACAATTGTGGATCTCCGAAGTGAATCTTTCAACATTATAAGTTTTAATTACTATTTGGACATTTTCGCTTTGATAGGTCAATTTTCGTGAAGAGTCTCGAAAGACGGTCGCTTAAAATTTTATACTCCGTTAAATCTTAATTATCTTAGGCCAAGTTTTATGTTGTTTATGCAACCATTAAGATGATCTGGTTAACTATGTCAACCTACACCGGCTGCGGACAAGATACCAACTGTGGATCAGAATACCGACTATGGATCAAATACCAACTGCGGATCATCCTAGGTTGTAGGTATTACCCTTCGGCTGCCAACATCCTTCTGGCATTCTCTCTGAATTGTCAGAGATTGAATACCATTTTGGTTCCAAATCTTCGTATTTGCATTTATTCATGATGCTTCCATGAACTTGGTACAATTACTTCACTTATTCTTAGCAATATCACCTACTTTGATTGAATCTTAAGTTCATCACTTCTTGTTGCTCCTTATACTTCCTACATTAATCTTCCTTCTCATAGATGGCTAAGAATGATCTGAGCTTGATCCATCCTCCAAATTTAGTTGATACTCCTAACTCTTTGCTTCATTCTTCATGTAAGTCTTCATCATGGTCTTTGGAAATCGTCACTCCCTTACACTAATTCCCAATCCTATCTAGGTCTATAACATCAAATCATAAATGGGTGTTGCAACATGCATTTGCACACCAAGTCATACTTCATGAATAGATCTAGTCAATCAAGAAGATCCAAGAAAAACAAATAAATCCAAATGTGGTACATATAACACACAATATTCTTAGCCCAGAATATAATAGTTGAGTATAATATCTCTAGAATTCAGGCTTAGTTTTGTAGTATATGACACCTCCTCATATAGGTTTATGTTGTGATACTTAGCACTTAGGGTCAAACTATTCTTTGTCTCGGTATTTACCCAGATTGCTCAACTGCAATAGGATAATTTTAAGCAAAGTGGTCTAAATTTGGTTTTTTAACTAAACCTTTGTCTCACCTTTTGCAATGATAAACTACGACCAACCTCTATTATTTAGTAACTAATCTCACATGTTCACTCAAAATGACTAATCGGATTCAATTTGTTAACTTAAACCATAGATTATTAGAATTTTTTAGCACCTATGACCTCTATCATAGCTCTACCATGTTATTTTCATACTTCTACTTCAAGTTAATTCACTAAGTACTTTCATACTTACACTTACATCATGGTTTCGGAGCTAATCTCACCATGATCTTCTTATGTTTTACCTATTAATCATGATTCAAGAGATAATCTAACCATGATGACTATGTTTCACATTACTCCATCGTTAAATCCTAACATAATTTCACTTCATCATGTAGAATTCTCAAGTGAATCCCACATGATTAGTACTCATTACATCAATATTTATCCTAATGATATTCATCATGTTGTCTTTGATTACCAATTAACAATAAGCTTCCACGGTGCTACTTGGATTCTAGGGTTAGGCTATACCATCAGGACTACTTCAATTGATGTCTTACACTTGTTCCTGGTCTACTGTGACCAATTAGATTTCTTATAGTATCTTGGTGATTTATGTCTCCTTCGGAAGACACTAAATAACACTTTACTAAGAAAAGATAGACAACTATTTCTAATAAGGATGATTTATACATCTCGTGACAAAGTTATCCTCAAGTGGATACTCATCACAATTCATAAGAATATTTGGTTTAGATAAGATGGCTCCTATAGTCACTATCCAACCTATAGATCTTCCTAAAAGGGTTTTAATCCTAAGGTCAAAACATATGCTCTGATACCAACTGCGGTGACCCAGCATACCACTGCATGATGTAGTACACTATAGTCGTTGATATAACACCAATGAAACACCGTTCACTAGTATTACATCCCTCAGAGTGGTACAACAAAAACACAACAGGTCCAAGACATGACTATAGGTTACAACTCAACTCTTTACACAAGATCCAAAGAACACTCTAGGTTAAAGAGAGAGAAAGAAACTTCTTACAAAGAAGAATCAGAAATAAATAAATCAAAATCTACCATCCTATCAAGACTAGTATCTTAACTAATGGTCTGGCATTGCTGCTATCGCAATACACTACATAAATAGGTTCTATGGCTAGAGATTATATTCTTGTCTAATCAGTAACTTCGTATTCACTTGAGTTGGTGTATATGTTGACTTTCTTGACTTCATTGAAGAGCTTTAACTTTTGCTGATTATTCCTGGAGCATAACTTGATGTAGACGTCGTCTGTACTGGCTTTAGAACCTAGCAAGGGTTAAGAAGATACTTTGAGTACGAGCGTACTCAGCAAGTTCACTAGAAAAGGAGTGTTTGATGCACTATATCTACAGCCACATACCGTAGGTCATAGGCAATGCAAGTTTTCGTAAACATTTCTTCAAAGGTTGCTTTTATTCTGAAAATCTATGTCCGTCAGCCTTCACGGGTTTACCAGAACTTTCATGGAGTTCCTTTCCCGCCGTGTTCGTAGCTCTTTCCCAGAACAGGGAGTAACAAGTTACAGTTCTTACACTCTGTAGAGTTGTGTTACTTTACCCATGAGAGAACTTAGCCTTGTTGCACAGCCAAGTCATGACCTTTTCCATACTTCCTTGGTATGGGGACCAGTCACTACCAATCACTGCCCCCTTCGCAACCCCGCATGCCTCCTTGGTGTACACCATGCCCACATATTGAATTACGGCAATGGTTTGTACAGACCGTTAGATGCCAGAACTATCGTGGGACGTTGAGGGTTCCCACCCATATGCTGCATATCCTCTATGAATTACCAATTAATATGCACGCTACGAGTGATAACAGCCATGACCTGCACATTCGGCTACATGCGAGAGGAAGAAGATACAGCTGACTTCTCTGTCCCATTCCAAATCTCATGGTTAACGCGTGATATACGGCGCGAGAATCACTGGCGATATTGGTTGTTAAGTCCTAGATAATATGTTCCTTTACCACCAAAACTTTCATAGTAGGTTATTACCTCATGGTAAATAACCTATAATCACATTATTATAAAAATAGTGTTTTCGGACCTTTTTCAAATGCAGGTGATGACAACACTAGATTTGCAAAATACTTTACAGAAAATAATCAAATGACATGAGCAAGTGTGAACTTTCCTTTTGTGATTGCAAGATTATGCACTCACGGTCTACAAGACAATATAAGATCCAATATCTGAAATCAGCATCATTGGTCCGGTAAGGACTAATGTTTAAAGAAGCAAGATGCTTTTATGCATAAGTAATGTAATGCACTTGATAAACGCAGATCCCGGGAATAACGTTGTTCTAAGGTTTGAATATTGGAAATAGTTTCTTTGGAATGTGTTGCCCTTTTAGATTAAGTTTCACACTTGTGCTTCTTATTAATGCTTGTGAGTATGTGTGAAACAACATGTAAACATAATGGTATACAACAATAAGATATACTAATGAGATGTTCTACTCAAGGACTGCTTATATGAGAATTATCTTATCTTCAAGTTTTACTTTGCAAGTAATGACATTTATAAGGAACTTAAGTGTTAACAATCCTAGGTATATAATTAAAGCTTAATGTAATGTGATTATTTTTTTTTCATTGGATGTTTGAAGTGGCAAAAAGAATAACATTTGAAGAAAAGATTTCTTTTCTAAGGTCTAAGTAATATTTGTGGTTAATCAAATGTGGTCGATGTTGTTTGTCCTTGCTTGAATAGTTTGTACTTGATATGCTTTAACTTAATTATAACAGACCAAAGTTAACTATAAAACACATAATAAAGTTTTTAGTATAATATTTAATGTATTGCAAACTAAATTTAACTTTAAAGACATAGATGGAATTAAGGTATATTGCTAATGTTATTTGTATCTTGTTCACTTTATATTGTTTTCTTAAAGTTACATAAGAATGGTTATATTTTTATTTGGTGTAGTGGTTTCTTGATTTCATAATGGAATAGAATCATTTATCTTCTTGTGAATGAATGGTTATAGTTTGTAAACAAGGAATTAATATCAATTGAACTACTAATGGATTCGCTATAGTATGTTTATAAACTTGTGGTTGAAGTAAGCAAAGAGGTTTTATTTAACTCCAAATTATTTTTGGAGATTTTATATTGGATGATGGTCCTTTTATAAAATAATCTACACTTATGGTTGAAGGATAATTCAATAAAATTCTATTTAAAATGTATTAAACTATTTTGACTTCCTATTATGAATATTTAAGACTAATACTATTTATTAGACTTAGTTGGCTAATTTTAGAATATTAGCAAATTTTATTTACCTTTATAAGAATTATTAAATAAGGAAATAGGTTTAAATTCATGTTGTTAAAGTGTTTCAAATTTTTATTTACCTTAAAGGTAGGATATTATATTTTTAATATGTAGATAATATTTTTGTGATCATTTTGGTATATTACACTTATTTTTGTGATTTAAAAATAATAATATATGATTTTTATAATATTTACTACCTTATAAATTCTTAATAAACAAAAAATATTTAATTAAGTGGAATAATAATACATGATTATAGTTTTAAATTATAGTTCTTATTTATCCAAGATTTTTGGTATATTATTTATATTTTTAACATTTACCATTATTAAAATATGAATTATCAAATTTTTATTACTTATAAGACCTTTATTAAATATTTTTTGTTTAAATAATCATCATAATAATGTTTGATAATAGGTTAATGTTATAGATTTTATTTTTAAATTTTTTTTCATATATTATGCATATTTTTCTGACTTACAAAACTAAAGTTATTGAATTTCGAAGATTTAATCATTTTCTGAATTATTTTCTATATAACCATTTTCCTTTTTACACCCAGCCTAACACTACCCTGGTCACTGACCCATGGGGTCAGAGACACTTCAGATGCCACGCGAGCAGTCGACCAAGTCAAGTGGTTGGACGGGGCTGGGGTGACGTCGGCATGATGTCATTTTGAAATCATCCGCTGATGATCTCACAGATTGCTGGTCGATCTGTTGATCGAGAGCACGCGCGCGCACGAGAGTGGTGTCGCTCGATTCGGTGCAACATGCGGAGTCACCTAGTGTCTGTGCCGCTCGAAAATGGTCACCGGAGACGGCGGCACGATGGCGACCAGTGGCGACGGTGGCAGGTAAACGTGGGACGTGCAATACTGGAAGCAATCGAGCAAAACGGAGAGTACTGTTGTGCTTAGAATCTTACCAGGAAGCTCGAGGAGGTGTTGGTGAGTCAAGACTCGACCAAAATCAATGGCAACAACGGTCGCTAGCGTCGAAGATGGAGGTTTCGATTCGGATGATTGGAGGCATGAGGACAGGCGTGACTCAGCTAGAAGGAATGAGGGGACCGTGACGATCATGCTAGTGGCCTCGGCAGAGCTTAGGGCGACCCAAAACGACGAGGACGACAACCACCGGCGAGCTAGGGTTCGGTGTGCCGTGCGCGAGAGAGATAGAGAGAACGAGAGGGATTAATATGGGTATGGATGGATAGAGGAGGACGTGGGCGTTCTTATCCCCCTCCTCACCGGCGGCGGCGCGCATCATAGCACATCGGAGATCGACGACCACCGCGACGCCACGCAGCTACTTCTGCCGGTGAGGAAGACGACGAGAAACAGAAGGCCGAAGCGGTACGGGCTGCTGCTGGGCTGGTCACGGGCCAAAGTGGGCTGCAGTGTGGTGCATGCGAGCGATGAGTAAGTGAGAGGGGTAATGGGCCATGGGCCAGTTTCTGGTATGAGTCCATTTTTTTATTCTTTTCTATTTTCTGTTTTATTTTCAGGTTTGTATTTTCATATTTTATTTGAACTTTTCTTTATAGAATTTTTATTTGCTGAATACTTGCAGCAAGAATAAAGTTATTAAGAATCAATTCGTGAACTTTTATTATATATTATGATATTTTCTTTATTTCCTTTATATATATACCTTTTCTATTATTATTTGTGAGGGCCTTTGATATGAATTTTAATTGAGCTAATATCCACAAACTTATTATAGAATGCATTACTATTAACTAATGAGATTTTATTCGCATTAACTCATAATAAGGAAATTCTTATATGGTGAATTCTGTTATTCAAAATATAATAACAGGTGAATCCTAACCACCCTTCTTATTTAGAATATGCATAGTTCTTCTCCGGAACTAGTTATTCACTACTTGCTTAAGTGTGATTAATATATGGATATAATATTGGGAATAATGGTTTATAGTAATTTCCATTTATGTGATAAATATGATTTAGAGGTTTGATTTGAAAATGCTTACCCTAGGGTTTAGGGTACTTAATATACTTATATACTTTTGTTGATGGGAATAAAGATTGATGACTAAACATATTGTCTATATGTTTGTGATCTTTAATGTTATCACCCTTAAAATAGAAAGGTTATTCTTTGGAATGTCCTAAGGGAAAGAATTAATAAAGATAACTCCTAAGCACATATGGTGATGATAATTGAATATGACAAAGATGTGCTTAAGTGATTTTCTATAGGAAAATATTGCTATGAAGCATTGTGAAATTAAGATGATAAATCAATCAGATAAAATGGATCTTCTGTTTGGTTAAAGATTTAGGACTTAGTGTTTACCAAGAATTCCTATCTTCCATAAATCACAATTCTTAGACTTCTAATTAAGGAATTCCTTTCCTAGATATACTACTTCTTTATATCCATCATCATGTGTTAACATGATGATCTTTACTTCACAAGAATATTCTTATCCATCATTTATTCTTCTAAATCCATTTATAAATCCAATGATCTTGACACTAAAGCTTTTCATAATCTTCTCATATTTATACTTGGTTATATCAACTATTCTACTGCTGATAATCTCCAATCCAACAAGTAGTTACTTCTACTCCATTCATACACTTCCTTAATTATTCATCACTAATATTACTCCAATGGAGGTATATAGCAAACTACTTCACCTCAAGTGCTTACTATTCTTTAAGAGGAATATTATTACTTCAATAAATTCATGCTACTCTATCTTCATCTTAGTCATATTATCTTATATCTACTTATTTCCAATATCTTATATTCAAACTTCACATCATATAATGGTGACTTGTCATGGTTTACCTAGAATAACATATCTATACTAGGTTTCAATCATGTTTTATCCACCAATGTCACTTATACATGATATAAGCATTCAATCTTGGTGAGTAAGGCATGATCATTATAATCCTTTGATCCTTTATGGTTTAGATTTCAGGTGGCTAATCAAAGTCTCATCAATACAACATTATAGTTGTATTAAAATTATCTTCTTAGTATATTTATTGGATTAAGGGATGTTATTCCTGGACTAGGCTTGCTTAATCCCATAGGATTACTCATTGGTATCTATCTTCAATGTTCATTCTTATAATCCTATTTGTTACCATATAACTATATATTCTGAATAACTCTTCTATCATTTTAGGATTGAGTTAATTCCTTTAATTATCATATTGATCTTATTCACTTCCAATACTCCCATCCTATGGATGATATTAAAATCTAGCATTAGCACTTACCTCTTCTTACTTCTTTTTCTATAGGCCTTAAGTGAATGCTATGATATGGTCAAGATGTGATAGGTCAAGAATTGGTGAATCAATGGTTGATTACTCAACATTGATGAACAACAGATACTAGAATAAAGTTCAATGGAGATGATAAGGATTGATCTGGAAATAAATAAATATGGTTAAAGATCCTGACTTGGTTTCTTTCCTACTCAATCTCATTGAAGAGTTGAGGTTAGGTATTTACCATGATACCCATGGTATAAGTAAATGAGATTAAGATAAAATCAAGACTTAATTGTTCCATTCCTATTACTTAAGTTATGTTTATAACTTGGTATTCATGAGTGTGTAATGAATACTAAGATATGATTACTTAAGGATCAAATATAAATCATTAAGTAATGGATTAAGGTTTAACTTTTCATTACATTTGATCTACCCTTAGATCAAATCATGTTTAACCAAAATAACAGTTTAGTAAAGGTCATATTGAAACTTACCGTAGTCAACTTGATGATCTACTTCAATTACATCAAGTTGAGAGATGCTTCAATCACTTTGACAGGTTTTTATTTAAAAGCGTGAAAATTATTTAGATTTACTATGCATGAATGCAATGCACACATCTGTGTTCAGCTTATTTCTAGTCTCTAATGCTGGGATGTTACATCCCCAAGGTTGTTTCAGATATGACCCAGCTGGCCATCGCCTTGATGGATATAGCAGATGAAGTAAACGAGGTAAGTTACTTCCTTACTCTTTTGCGTACTAAGTATCTTTTTTATACATGATCCCTAGTCCCCGAGGTTACTGCTGAGTAAGGAACTTATTCGGCTATAAGCTCTGAGATAGAATCCAAATTTTATTTTCTCCTGCCAAACTTGCATGTCAGATTTTCGATCCCTAACCCCCGACGTTACTGCCGTGTAAGGAACTTATTCGTCTGGAAGCTTGATTATACACTTCCTGACTATATCTTTTTTGTGTAGGTTACGCACAACGAGAGCACCAAGGTGCATCAGGCTCTCCTCTGGGAGTATCGCACGCTCGAGCTCGCTCACCAATAGCTGAAGCCGAGGCACAGGTCCAAGGTAATTTTCATACTCGTCTCGCTTTTATTCGGCACAGCTTCTCATTTCATCTCCTTGAATTTTTCACGTTGTCTTTCAACAGCTTCTGCCCAATCTACCATCGATGCCTTGCACTTATAGATCAGCAATGCTGAAAGTAAGATCTTAGAAATTTTATCACTGCCCTGCATTTATGCTTATTCCTTTTCCATTTTTATCTCGACGGATCCGAGATAGCTTGCTGTTACTGACGAGTCACATGCTCTGAATAAGCAGAGAAGCACCGGATCAAGCTCCAAAAGGAGCGAGAAGAAGTGACTCAGCTGTAGAAGCAGATGGCGGAAATGGAGCATAAGCACCAGTCCGAGCTGAAGGGCATGTGGGAGGAGCTTGCCGAGCAGGATGGCGAGTCTGCTGCCAGTGCCAAAAATACCAACCAGATGCTTAAGGAGGCCGAGTTGGACGTTCAATCGGCGCACCAGGACTTGGAAGCTCTTCAAGCCAAGGCCAAGATCTGGCAGGGCAAGCTTGGCACGATCAATTCATTTCTCGGTAGTGAGTTCTTACCCTTTTCTCTGTATTTCTATCCTCATTCATTGCCCCTTTTCCGTCGTTTTTTAATGTTCTTCCGTGTTTGCAGAGCACTTCCCCGAGGCTGAGATGTTCGCGATAAGGTCCATGAAGAAGGTTCGAGCCGAGTCTGGAGCTCCGGCTGATGGCGAGATCAGCATCGATGAGCACCTGGAAGCGCTGTCAGAGAGTGCAACTACTCTGAAGTCATGCGGTGTCGACTTTCTTAAGTCGGCAATCCATGCATTTAGGATGCCCTGGCCGGATGAGGATGTGCCCTCGCTCATTGAGCCTTTGGCTGCAAAGCTGCTCCTGACTGAGGATAGGATGGATCAATGGCGTGAGTCGGTTGGTTGAGCTGCAGCGGACAAGGCCCTTGCCTTTATGCTCTCGTGGTATGAGGACATCAACCTTGATGTTCTTTAGCACATGAGGGTCGAAGGCAAGTGGATCCACCAGCCTGAGCTCATCAAGAAACGCCAAGAGCGAGCCTATGCCATGCTAGAGTACGCGCTGGTGCATGCCTGGTGAGATGGGCCTAGCTTCCGCGACCTTGGTGAGCAGCTTGCCGAGACTATCGACCATGAAGGTGCTGACAGCAAGGCCACCGAGCCAGACGGTCCTGCATACTCGGCCACCAATGCACCTGACTCGGCAGACGCTCCAGATGATGCTCCTAGCTCCAGCCCCAAGGACGCTCCTCCGAGTCCAGCTGCTTCTTAAGCTGCTTATTCAAAAAACACTTAACTTTGATGAGATCTCTGGTATGCCAGGTGTAGATGTAATATACAGTGCACTTATTTTGGGTATGCACCTTTTGATAAGGCTTAAACTTTTAATTTGCTCTGAATGCCAATCATTGAGGGGAAAGTCCCCGAGTTTCATTTTGTCGTTCCCCTTTTCCTCAAATTTTGCTCTTGTCTACCTTTTTTGGAATTCGAGATTAGAGTCTCAAAGTCATAAGGATTGAGTTAGCGGATATGAAACTAGACCACTTGACCTAGGATCATTCGACATAAAAACCAATATATCCTATAGTGCGTTAGTTAAAAACATACATACGGTCAACTCGTGTTTTCCCCCTTTACTTATCCGGTGTTCATGTTCCTCTTGCTTGCATGAAGTCGTGTTTTCGGACAATAGCATAGTCGAAGAATTGATTTTGTCCGAGTAAACAGTACTTGTTTCGAGATAAGTCTTAAGTGTCAACACCAGCCGACATATAATTCTCAAGGATAAACATAAGGGGCAGTCCCCGAGTTAGTTTTTCGGGTCATACTGTTTTATTATCAGCTCATAGCCGGCATGAGTATCTGACATATGAGAGTTCGAGAGGTACATACATTGCTTATCCTAAGTGTAGAAAGGACGGAGCAATGCCACATTCCATGGCCTTTTGGTCTCATCACCTTATCTGTCTTCCTTGTTCTTTTGTGCTTCACGAGCATCTATTAGATAATACGAATCAATGTGCAATGCTTTGCTTACAATGAATGGTCCTTCCCATGGGGTGATTGTTTATGCATCCTAGTTGTGCGTTGCACTAGTCGGAGCACCATATCCCCTTCTCGGAAAACACGAGGTTGAACTTTACGGCTATGATAGCGTCGGAGACTTTGTTGGTATATTACGGATCTGGATAGTACCAATTCTCTTGCTTCTTTGAGTAAGTCCACTCCATCTTCTCGGGCCTCTTTTACCTCGGCTTCCGAGTATTGTCTTACTCTTGGCCAGTCATACTATATGTTGGCAGGCAAAACTGCTTCTGCCACATACACAAGGAAGAGTGGCATATAGCCTGTTGATCGATTCGGAGTTGTCCTTAAACTCTACAGCACTGAGGGTAGTTCCTTGATCCAGCAACCAGGTGATCTCTGGAGTGATTCCATTAGGCGAGGATTTATCCCGGATAGAACTAAGCCGTTAGATCATTCAACTTGTCCATTTGATTCTGGATGAGTGACTGACGCTACGCCAAGTCTTATTCGTTTCTTCCCACAGAAGCGAGAGAAACCTCCTTCGGCAAAATTTGTGCCGTTATCTATGATCACACTGTGCGGGTGACCATATCTCAAGATTATATCTTTTAGGAATGTGACAGGTATTTTTCCATCCAATTTTTCGATGGGCTTCACTTCTATCCATTTGGTGAACTTGTCAACCATTACTAGTATATGAATCATGCCGCCTCTTGCTGGTTTGAGTGGTCCTACCATATCCAGGCACTACACTGCGAATGTCCAAGTGATTGGTATAGTTTTCAACTCGGATGCTGGTAAGTGTGACTTTGACGCGTAGCGCTGGCAACCGTTGCATTTTCTTACTAGCTCATGTGCCTCTGCCAGCGCACTTGGCCAGTAGAATCCATGTCGGAATGCCTTGGCTACCAATGCTCTTGACGATGCATGGTTCCCACATTCGCCTTGGTGAATGTCCAATAGAATATCTTGGCCTTTCTCTGGAGTTATGCAACACTGCAGTACACTCGTCACACTCCTTTGTACAACTCCTTGTTGATTATTGTGTATGCTTTTGCTCTTCTCTATGTTTGTCTTGCTAATATCTCATCATCAGGCAATATTCCATCCCTCGAGTAGTTAAATATTGGTTGCGCCCAGGTTGGTATCACTGGTGTCGGGTCTATTTCTCCATTAATTTCCATTGGCTCAGTCGAGATATTATTTGCCGACATAACCTGAGGAGTCCCCGAATGTGATTCGGCAACCCCTGAGGTGAGTGGAACAGCCCCGAGTTACTCGAACCCACCCCTAAGTCAATGTCCATTGGCACAGCGTCTGACTCATTGTTCGCCGGGATGAATATTGACTCGGACTCTAGTGACGTCTTGATCGATGGTTTCATGAGATGTTCCAATGCTACTCCTGGTGGGATTGCTTGCTGAGATGAGCCTAACTTGGACAGTATGTCAGCTGCCTCATTTTCTGCTCTGGGTATGTGATGAAATTCACACCCGTCAAAGTATCCCGAAATCTGTTGCACATGAAAACGATATAGTGCCATGTTTGCATCCAATGCGTCCCAATGCCCAGATACTTGTTGGATAACCAAATCCGAATCACCAAAGCAGATGATCCTTTTGATGCCAATTTCCTTGGCCACTTTTATGCCATGGACGAGTGCTTCATACTCGGCTACATTATTGGATCCAGCAAAGTGGATCTGCAACACATACTTGAGATGATCCTTCTTTGGTGATGTGAGCACTATCCCGGCACCCATACCCATATTTGTCTTGGATCCGTCAAAGTGCATCCTCCAATAATTCGGGTCTGGCCGTGGTGGCTCATATTGCATTTCCATCCAATCCACGAAGAAATCAGCTATGGCTTGAGATTTAGTTGCATCTCGCCTATCATATTGTGGAGTGTATGGTGCTAGCTCTATGGTCCATTTTGCCACTCAGCCACTGGCATCTTTGCTGCCCAATATATCCGAGATAGGTGCCTCGCATATTACCCATATTGGGTGTTCTTGGAAATAATTCTTTAGCTTGTTTGCTGCCATATACACCCCATATGTCATTTTTGGTAGTGGGGGTAATTTTGCTTTGATGTAGAGAGCACTTCGCTCAAATAATAATCTGGCCTTTGGACTGATTTGCCCTCTTCTTCTTGCTCTACCACTATCACTGCACTGACAACTCTGTCGGTTGCGGGGACATAGAGCAGCATTGGCTCTTTTGATAGTGGTGAGTCTAATATTGGTGCTATTGCCAACATCTTTTTGAGTTCAGTGCTTCCCCACTCGCTGGCCCACCTGGCTGTGACCCCGGGTAGAGTGGCCACGGGTGGGAAAAGTCACAGGACATTACTAAATCAATTAGAATTTCAGAAAAATTGAATGTCAGTTAATAAATGCCTTTTCTTAATAAATTCATAACTTTAAATTCATAACTCCGAATTCGGTAAATAATATGTCCAAATCGATCAGCGCGACGAGACCTCTCCAACCATGATATCTATGTTATCATTTGCATCATGCATTAAGAGCAGTTTTATAATCAGTACTAATTATGCAAGGAAAACATGATAAATAAAATTGGGGACTAATTGTTTCTTATTAATAATGCCTCACAAGTGCTATATCATCAACGTGCTATGTCTTTAATACTTTTTCGACATAGTTTGTATCATTAACTTGCCATGTCATGCATCATATGATGATCATGCCGATTCTTTGGCATTAGTTGTAATTGTTGCATCGCTTGTTCCTTTTAGTGTTTGCTTCTTCTCGGATAGGACGATGAGATGTTGTGAGCTTCGACAAGTTCTTCGGTTATGAAATTTTGGCAATGTTTTCAGGCGAGCATTCTCCCCCTTTCTACCTATTTTACCTTTATAGTCTTTATTCCTTCCTGTTGATCTATTGCTATCTGTGTTGCGATGCTCTAGTTTTCGTACCCGTGATATCCCTTGCAGCCTTATATTTCCTTGGACACATCCTATTACCTGTTGTTTGGTAGATAGTTGGACTTGCGTGTCGTAGTTGCTTGCTCAAGTGCTGTTGCATGTCGTCAAGTACCACAGTTGCTGGAGAAATGCCTTATGCTTTATGTTGGAGATGATTATAACTTTAATTACCGTTTAATAAGTAAAATTGAAGTAGGTAAATAATGCAGAGGCATAGGTGGGCAATAGATGTTATTTGGTTCTTAACCGTCCACTTGTGTCCCGTAGAACCCCGAGTACTTGATACCTGTTCTTTGAATATTCGCACTATCCGCATGTGGGACCATGAATCCCCCTAGCCAGATCTTGAGTCATATTTATTTCTTAGGGACACAAAGTAGTTTGGGGCTTTATTACTATCATGTACTTATGCCATGCCTTACTGCTTTATTTACGATTGCGTGTGGAGCGCCTGTACTGTTTAGGTAAGCGGAGTGTTTTCGCGGTATCGACAAGCCCAGTCACACTTTTGGGTTCCCAGTCATTTGCAGCCATTGACGCAAACCTCTGGGTTCGTTTTGGAGCCGGCCAACTTCGTCGCGGGTAGCTTGGTGGGGTGGCCCCCTGAAATTTATATGAATCTTGCAATTGCTCTGTCGTGATGCCTCGTTGGGTTTTTATTGGTTTTTCTCGAGGTTGATCGTGCGTGTGTTGCTATTTGTGCCCCTCTGCAGGGTAAAACTTTCTGAAAGCAGTGTCCGCGGTTATGGACGACTTGGAGCACAGTATCTCGATCATAGACAACTATAACTAAAGTAGTGCTATAAATTTGACTTTATAATGACTAGTAATCAGCTTCACTATAATGGAATGGCTAAATAAAAGTGTCAACAATTGCTGGTTTGGGTTGTCACCTGTTACCATTGTATCTGACTAGTAAGTATTGCAACTACAACGGAATGGCTAAATAAAAGTACCAACAACTGCTGGGTTTTGGGATGCCTCATGCTATATGTATTTGACTAGTAAGTACTACAACTACAACGGAATGGTTAACTAAAACTGCCCACTGCTTATTATATCCGTATGACTCATGCTATCTATATCTGACTAGTAATTGCCGCAACTATAACGAAATGAATAAAACTGCCAACTATGTGAGTTCCTCGGTTGACTTTCTCGTTTGGTCTCGAGGGGGAAATACCAGGATGTGTATGCTTGGTGATAGTTTCAGGTTGGATCCGAATAGGTATTTCTTATCCCTATCTAATAGCCGCCAGCTGTATTGAGTCTCTATAGGTTGTTTAGTGCATCTTCTTGCTGCCTGATCCACCATACCTATGTAGATGAGGACCGTCAATTCTAGTCTCGTGTCTTGGCCTCGATCTTGACCGCTCTTTTTTTCTTTGCCCTTTGTCGGCACCCCTTTTATTTAAGCAGGTTTTGAGATCGACGTCGTTAGCAGGGTTACCCTTCCGGCTTGGCCTGGGCAGGGTTATGGACGCCATTGGTTATTCTTCAGGGCTCTTAGCCCCATTTGCATCTTGTCCGTAGTCAGACATTGTATCGTTTTCAGGGTGATTTGGATCTTTGTACTGTATATCTGTATTCTTGACTCATGGAGTCGTCTTGTATATATCTGTTCTGTGGGTTCCATCAAGGACTATTGTGTAATGATATTGCTTCGTTTTCCACCCGCATGAAAGTGCCTGGTGGGCACCTTTGAATCGTTTCTATGCGGGTTTGGCGGGAACTGCTAAAACTTGCATAGGGTCGATTCTGAGGTTGTTACATATGGTCCAACCGCACCACCGCAACTAAGCCCACCGGTGAGACTCCATTCTTCCTTGTCTACAGCGCGGAGGCGGTAATCCCCGCTGAGTTCAAGCACGACCCCCACGGGTGCTCACCTTCAATGAATCAACACAAGAAGAGTTGTGTCACGATGATATTCTCCTCATCAAGGAAGCCTGACACAAGGTTAACATGTGGACAACTAGGTACCAACAGGCACTGTGTCAGTACCAGTACTGCAACATACAAGGACGCACCCTGCAGGTTGGGGACCTCATCCACTATGTCCTCTCTCGCAAGGGTCTCCATAAGCTCTCCCTAATGTGGGACGGCCCCTTCCAGGTGGTACACGTCGCAAGGCCAGGTGCGGTCTGGCTGGAGACAAAGGAGGGAGTCCCGATCCCCAATGCCTAAAACATTCAGCACCTCTGCAAGTTCTACTCATGAGCATCTTTCACGACAGCAGTGGTAATAATTAATCCCCCCTCCTCCTCCCAGACAATGTGGAGACTCAAGAACAATTTCTCGTTTTCTAGTATTTTTCCGATGGTTTCCTCGTTTGCATCTTTGATTCTTCTGTGGTGCTCCTTACCTTCATGCATCGGGTGAGCGGGGATTAGGAACAGTGTCTATCACCGGAGTCACCCTCGGCCAATGTCGGGTCCTAAGGTGTTGAGCTCTGAACTTGCAGACTAGCTCCAGTGGTAAGTCACCACACCTGGTGCTTGGTATTCCTCACTCGACACACGAAGGATGAGCATACACCGTGCAGAACCTACGGTTGCCTCTCTGAGAGAATATACAGGGAAAGTATGCGTCCTACGGTCGCCTCTCCGAGGGACTTACAGGACAGAACTGAACGTATAGAGCCTACAGTCACCTCCTTGAGGGGCTTACGGGACAGGTACAAGCCTAAGCCTTCTCCTTGAGAAGCCAGCATGGCCACCCTTGAGACTACCCCTCAAGAGGCATGCAGAACCTACGGTTTCCTTCTCGAGGAACTATACAGGGAAAGTACAAGTCCTACGGTCGCCTCCTAGAGGGACTCACGGGAAGGAATCAAACGTACAGAGCCTACGGTAACATACTTGAGGGGCTTATGGGACAGGTACACGCCAAAGTGACATTCTCCCCTAGAAACCAGTGTGGCGACCCTTGAGACTACCCCTCAAGAGACGTGCGGAACCTACAACTACCTCGTCAAGGAGGTATACATGAAAAGTATGCACCCTATGGTCGCCTCTCTAGGGGGCCTACGGGGTAGATTCACACGCTAGTGTGGCAGATCGCCTCCTCGAGGGATCTATGAGCAAAAGTGGAAAGCAATACCAAGGAACAAACGGTTAAGGCACCAATATAGGGAGAGTACCCTTAAAAGTCTTGGCCGAAATGAAAACCACAGGCCTTACAGCGCCTGACGGGCATTACACGGGCAAGAAATCAAGCCACCCCAGTGGTGCCGCCCGAGCTCACCTCCTCGAGGTCCCCCTCTGCGATGGCAGGACTACATGAGCCTTCAGGTGGGGACTCAACCTTGTCACACACCACGCACAGAAACGTCTTGACCAGCAGGTCGACGAGCGGGGTGACATGTGCCTTGAGGACCGACACGACCTTCGACCGCTGCATAGCCAGGCAGTAGTCGGGCTCAAGAGAAAGCTGCAGGAGGTTGGTGAAGAGGGACTTCCCGACAGCAGTCCGCATGTGCTGGCGCTCCAAGGATATGAACTCATCCAGGCCCTATGCGGCTGCACTCAAGGGGTTCAGGACCCTACACGTAAGCTCTAGGTATGCCTCGTCCTTGAAGCCGACATGGAGTCCCGATGCGACAACGTCCTTCAGCCACAGCAGTGGGAGGACGGCGGCGCTCTGCTCGGCAAGAGCGGAGAAGGACTTGCAGTGAGCCTCTAGCACTTCATGAGCCAGTCGCACCTCCTCTTTGCGAGCCCGAGCTATGGAGCGGGCGGCCTTCTACAGGGTTTCAACCTTGTCTCGGAGGTCCTCGGCCTCCCAAGCCTTCTCCGTGGACTGGAGATCCTCGCGAAGCTTCAGACTCTCCTCATGTTCCTTGGGAAGGGACCCCAAGGCTTTCGACATCTTGGTACAATCATCTTGAGCTTGGCCTCGAACTCCACTCGGTGTTGGGCCAAGCCGCCTCTAGGACGGAGTCATCATCCTCGCGAGCGGTCAGCGCCTCCTGAAGCCTCGAGGCCTGAGCCTCTGCATCGTGATAATCTTCCCCGCTCGCACCAAGGCATCATGGACCTCGCCCTCCGTGCAAAAGCGGGCCTTCTCCTGTTCTGACTCTGCCGCCTCCTGGTCCAGGACCAGATGGCGGTCTTCATGAACGGCGGCTGTCAGGAAGTGGTCCAGCCCAGCGTGAGCACCCGCGATGAGCTGGCCCAGGAGCGTGACTCGTGAGGTATATCCCGTCTCCGTGGCGAATAGCTGTCGCGACTCGTCAACCCTCCCTCCATTGGAAGCCCTTTCGAGGGCCACCATCCAACGTGAGGGAGACAAGGGAGTCGGTCAAGGGGACGTATGAACTACATGGTTGAATACGACGGCCACCTCTAGATCACCTAGGCGGAGATCAGGAGTGCCCCCCGGGGCTGCAGGGGCCGCACCCTCTATAGGCCCCGGGGCTATGATTGAAATCACCTTTGCTGCGGCCACCTTGGTCTCATCCTCGGCTAAAAGAAGGCCTCTTGAGGACCTCCTAGAAGTGTGACGTCGCTCACCGCAGCCTCCCCACTGACTGGAGACAACATGGGAGGAGGGATGCAGACTACAAGTGTCGAGGAGCCCCTAGCCCCTGCTTCAGGCGTGGTTGGGGAAGTCAGGACCTCCACAGGCTGGTCCAAGGGGCAGACCACCGGATGGACCTTCCGGGCGGATGTTCGCTGCAGCCTCTGTTGATTCGTCGGGCGTTCCTCACTGCTAGATTACGACGAGTAAGACAAGGCCAAAGGCACAAGGGAGCGAAGGGTGTCAGGTAACGATGTACCTGGAGGAACCCCTAGATTGGGACTTCATGCCCTAGTCTCACCGCTGAATGATACGTCGTAAACGTATCTATAATTTTTGATGCTCCATGCTTGTTTAGTATCAACTTTGCCATGCTTTGTCTACAATTTGAGGTATTTTATACATTTTCTGGAACTAACCTATTGACGAAGATGCCGCAGTGCCAATTGTCTGTTTTCAGTTGTTTTTGGTTTCAGAAAAGCTAAAAAATGAATATTCTCGGAATTGGACGAGACAAAAGCCAATCTGCCTATTTTTCCAGGAGCAATACGGAAACGCAAAGCAGAGACGGAGGGGGCTAGTAGGGTGGGCACACCCTAGGGTGGCGTGCCCCCTAGGCCATGCCACCACAAGGTCTGGGCCACCCTGGCAGCCACCGATGTCCCCCTTTCGCCTATAAAAGCCTCCCGAATCAGATACCCTAAAACATTTGGGAGAAATCCACGAAAACTTCCACAGCGCCGCCTCCACCGAAGGGGAGATTGGGAGAACAGAAGTCTCTGTTTTGGCATCCTGCCGGGACAGTGAATTCCCCCGGAGCCATCTCTATCGATCTCCATCACCATCTCCATCGCTGATACTGACTCCCATGATGAGGAGGGAGTAGTTCTCCCTCGAGGCTAAGGGCTCTACCGATAGCTATATGTTCATCTCTCTCTATGTATGATCATATTGTGATCATGAGCTTTATAATCAAGTAGATCTACTTTGCTACTCAAGTTCTTTAATTAATCTTCGGCTATCACCACGTGTGTGAAAGTGACAGCGTGCACACCCTGTGGCACTTAAGCTAGAGATTACATAAATACTTATCATGAGTATATTTTGAGTTGGTTGTCTCTATGAAGTTTGGTGTTTGTTGGAACCATCTAGAGCTCAAGGTGACAGTGTGGGGTTATCTAGATAGGGACAAAAAACTTTGAGGTGTGCTATTATAGACCTACCGTGGATTAGAGTTGTCCAACCAGAGAGTAGTTTAGAGTAGAATCATGAAGAGAAGATATTTATATGAGAGTGTACACTAATGAAAGTATGATCCCTAAGCCTTGTTTGTAATCATTGAAACACCGTTTAGAACTAGATATGTTGCATGTTTGCTTGCTGCCATCTTCCTCCCCGTCCAGCTCTTTTCTGGCACCGTTGTCTTATAATCATACATATTACTTGTATTTTACTATCTCTTCGCCGAACTAGTGCACCTATACACCTAACAGGTGTATTGGGTGTGTTGAGGACACCACAGACTTCTTGTATCTTGATTGCATGGTTTCTTGAAAGGGATACCTTTGACCACTTCCTCCCTGAGTTCGATAACCTTGGGTAATTCACTTAAGGGAAACTTGATGTTGTTCTACAAACCTCTGCACTTAGAGGCACTACTAGGAAAACGGCTATAGGTAATCCACACTTCTGTGGCGCACTTGCTAGTGGTGCCCCACGGGTAAAATAGGCGTGGCGCACTGTCGTAAGCGTGGCGCACATGGGGGTGGTGCGCCACGGCTATGTGTGGGCCAGGGCACATGTGGCCACATCACGCATACCCGTAGCGCACTAGGTCAAGGTGCGCTATGGATGTGTCACTTATCCGTAGGGCACCATGACCTAGTGCGCTACGGGCATGTGTGCTGCAGCAGGTGGGTCAACTTAGCCGTAGGGCACTCTACCCTAGTGCCCTACGGCTAAGTGGCATGCACCAACTCCACCCCCCCCCCTTGGATCGCTTTTTAGGTTTTGCAAAAAATAAAAGAAAATAATAAACACTTCAAAAAATAAAATCCTTTCATATTTAGGTAGGTAATGTGGTATAGTTTTTAGGAAAATTAACAAACATGAGTTTCCACTTTTTCTGCAAGAAAAAGTCATGCCACGGTAAAATGGCCGTAACTTTTGCATACGATGTCGAAAAAAAATCGTATAATATACCAAAATGACGAGAACTAGATTTTGCATCCGCCCGCAACCACCTCTGGTCGTTTAGAGATTATTTAGATTTTAGAAATTCGAAAAGAGTAAAAAGTTACGGTCAAAAGACCGTTTTTTCCTGCAGAAAAAATAGAGGGCAACTTACCCGTCGTGCACCACCACCTAGTGCGCTACGAGTAAGTTGGGCAGGATTCAAAATTTGAATCCCCACCCGCCCACCTACCCCTCTTCTCTTCCCTCCCCCTTCTCTCCTTTTCCTTTTCCTCCCTTCTACTTTTCCTCTCTCCTCCTCCTCCTTCTCCTTTCCTTCTTCTCCTCCTTCTCCTTCTCCTCCTCCTCCTCCTCCTTCTCTTTCTCCTTCTTCTTCTCCTCCATGCAGTGAAGATGGTGACGGCAGCCTCTTCCTTGCAACAGCGACAACGACGTTGGGCTCCTTATCCTCCTCCTCTTCCTTGCAGTGACGACGGCGACGGCAACGGCGGGCTCTCTCCTCCTTCTCCTCCTCCTTCTTGCAGTTTCGACGGTGACGGCGGGATCTCTCCTCCTCCTCCTCCTCCTCCTTGCAGTTTCGACAGCGATGAGCTATCGCCTCTCCGACAAGGTGAGGCAATGACGAGGAGAGACATGACGACATGACGAGTAGCTTATTTACATCGACGGCGACGGCTCCGATGAGATCCAGATCTCGCATTTTTTTTTGAATTTTGAAATTTGTATCCATGGCGCACATCACCTAGTGCGCCACGGCTAGCTTTTCATATGTGTGGCGCACATCACCTAGTGCGCCAAGGTTATCTTTTCAGAAGCGTGGCGCACCACCTAGTGCATCACGGCTAAAAGTAAGCCGCAGCGTACGCTTAGTGGCGCACCACTAGTGCGCCACGGATGGGCCTTTTAGGTGTGCCATGAACAACCCTTTTCCTAGTAGTGAGGCCCAACAACTGTCTACAATAATAGAAGCATGCGTAGACATCAAGCTCTTTTCTGGCACCGTTGCCGGGGAGGTAAGGTAAAAGGTACTCACATCCTCTGGCTACTAAGCTATCTTCTAGTACTGTTTCTGGTGTGTGAGTGCTCGAAGTTATTTCCTTTAGATTCTGCAATTTTGTCTTTTTGTTTCTTGTTTTCACTAGTAAGGATTAATGGAAAACAACAAAAAAAATTAGAGAGCTTTATAGTATTTATCTTGAGTTAGGACATGAAGTGTTTGAAAAGAAAATTAAAAAACCTATGGAAATTTATTTGCATGCTAATAGCAATGTTATTAGTATGAATCCTTTGATGACAATTATTGCTAATGCTATGGAAACGTCTAAGCTTGGGGAAGCTAGTTTTTATAAAAATGATCTTTTTAGTTCCCAAACTTTAGAGGAGAAAATTTGCTATGATGATACTAAACCTCCAATATATGATGATTACAATGATGAATATGATATTTTCAGTCCACCTACTATTGAGGAGAAAATTAATTATGATTACAATATGCCTCCTATATTTGATGATTATGGTGATGAGAATAATAACGATACCTATTTTGTTGAATTTGCTCCCACTATAATTAATAAGAATGACTATGCTTATGTGGAGAGTAATAATCATTTTATGCATGTAGCCCCTGATAAGAATGTTTTATGTGATAGTTATATTGTTAATTTTATTCATGATGCTACTGAAAGTTATTATGAGAGAGGGAAACATGGTCTTATGTATCTCAACAATATTAAGTTTCTCCTCTTTATGTTGAAAGTCTTGAAGTTGCACTTGTTTTGCTTTCCTATGTTTGTTGCTTTCTTCTTTTATGACTTGTTTCTTTACAAGATTCCTATGTATAGGAAGTGTGTTAGACTTAAATGTGTTTTGAATTTTCTTCTTTATGCTCTCTTTTACTTCAATTCATATTTCTTATGTGAGCATCTTCTCAAACTATCAAGCCGAACTTAAAGGCGTTAAAGAAAAGTGCTTATTGGAAGATAACCCAATAGTTTTATTGAGTCTTGGAAGTTATTACTTCTATAACAACCTCTCCTTATCCTTTTTGTGTGATTTTTGTGCCAAGAATAACCTCTAATGAGAGAGAAGTAAGATTTGGGGAAGTTGCTGTCCCGAAACAGATTTTTGTGCTTCACTATAAAAATTCGTGAAAATATCTGTATGTTGAATTGAGCTTTAATTTTCTGAGCTAATGCCCCAAGTTGTTATCTAACTTTCGTTAGTTCAACACTTTTCTATTTGAGCAACATGAGGTTTTTGAAAAAATCGGTTTTTACCTGCTGGTCTGTTTTGAGAGATTTCTGCCATTATTTACTTTTGCCTCTTAATCGCTTTCTTTTGGGTTCTCTTTGACCACTTGAGATTTTAAAAGGAATTGCTATAGTAGCTTGTGCTTTAATGGTAGTTTTACTTGTGTTGAAACTAAACCCAAGGGCTTATTATCTTGAATACACTAATGTTGCTAATGAAGAATTGTGTGAAGTTTTGTATGAAGGAAATTTTCAAGTGTAGGGGAGGAATGATGTGATGAGATGAAGAATGGACAAAAGCTCAAGCTTGGAGATGCCACCCCGTGTCACCCCAAGAAATATTCAAGAGGTACAAGCGTCAAAGCTAGGGGATGCCCAAGGCATCCCCTTCTTCATCAATAAAATTCTTAGGTGTTCTTTCTAGACACTTTATTTCTATCGCTTCATGCACTATTGCGTTGTTCTTGGAGCGTCTTTGTTTTTGTTTTTAGTTTTATTTCGCTTGGTTTGCTAGAATAAGTTGGTTGGATCCTATCAAACTTCTTTTGGAGAGAGACACACTCTGTTTTCATTGCCTAGAACACTCTAGTTTTTATTCTTATTGTTTTATGAGTATTCTCTTTTGGTAGCACTATGTTTAGCCTTAGTTTTCATGTGCTTTCTCCTTAGAACTTTTTAGTTCTTCTTTGTGGATTTGTGAGACAATATCACTGGTCTTTATTGATTATTATCTTTGTGAGTTGTTTCAAATAAGTTAATTGGTGTTGGAAAAGAGTAGAAAGTTTCATGCTTATAGTGGTACAAAAGGGAGCTTGTTTTGGCTATGTCTTAGACTTTATCATGTCATGCTAGATGTTGCTTTGACCTTATGCTTTGTGATTATCGTTGTAGAATGACTTGTTCCAAATAATTGAGATTGCTTAATGTTCCTTGAAGGAATCATATGTTGTTTTGGCATACAAAAGCATAATATTGTGGTATTCTCCTTTGGTGTTTTGTTTGGGTTGATTTTTCACATGCTCACACCATGTTATGACTATGAACCAGTCACCTTAGCCTCTATGATCATTTAGTTTTTGACTCGTGATACCACTTTATGCCTTAATTGATAATGTTTTTCCGCTCTACATGATTATGGCCATTATTGCTCTCTTAGTTGGTCGCTCCCAGTCTTTTGCTAGCCTCCACTTGTATTGAGTAAGCTCTACTCATGCATCCAACTCCGAAGAAACCAAGTTATTCCAAAGAGTTCACTATAAAATTCCTATGCATGGTGTGTTACAACATTCCAAGTATATTCTTGTTTTATCTATCTTCCAAATTAAACTTGTTATGAGAAAATTACTGATTAAATCTCTCACAAACTTGATGGCACACTTTATTTTTCTTGCACCTAATAAACTTGAACCATTGTGTCATCTATGTTGTATAAGTTGGGAATTAGCAGAACCGTGCTGTCATGGGGAATGCTTTCAACAACTGTAAATATCTACCCAGTTGATATCATGCTCTTTTGTTTATGGATGTCGTCGGTGTGAAATAAAAGGGGAGCATGTATGTTCATGGAGTTATGTATGTGTGTTAGAGAAACACCTGAGCCTATAGCCTAAGCCATGCCTAATCATGGTGGAAACTTGCAGCATCACCATAGTGAGAAATCTATGAAGCATCCTTAGAAAAAATATAGAAAAAAAGAGAGAGAAAAAGAAAAAAATTATGCACCATGCTCATGGTAAATAAAAGGATTGCTGAGATGCTCACTGTCTGTTGCCTTGTCATTTTGATGTGGGATAGCTCCTGTATCATGGGGCAAGGGGTACCCCATTGGTGGTTCTCTATGATACACATAAACTTACAATGACAAGAACTTGCTTATGACTAAAGTTGAGTAGCATGAGGAACAACCCTCGTACTCAAGGGACATGAGATTGCCAACTTATACTTTGTCAATCATATACTTCATATTTTTTTCACTTTAACCTTAGTCACTTCAAGATGCTTATGATAGGGGCAATGAGAGTTGAAAGCTAATAAGTACCATAATTTTTGGAAGCTCTTTATGAAACTTGAAATCCCTGCTTCCCTTTGTGAAGGGTCTTTCTTCCTACTTTTTTATTGAGTTCGCACCTTCTATCTTTATGCACCAATTAAGAGAGAATAGTTGTCATTCTTAGTTTTATGTGCATTGTCCCAAAACTTATTGATTGATTCATATTGTTGATATTGCTTGTTCTTGAACTATTTGTATCTAGTCACCCTTATGAACTTTGAAGGTGTCCTATGCATTTATGTTTTGCTACTCAATGAGGGACAAGTTGAATACCACATATGCTATGTTTTCTATATGTGAAACAAACAAACGTATTTCAATGCATTGTTATTCATGATCTTTTGTTTGTACCTATCATGTTGAAACATAGTTGCTTTGTATTATTGTTAGAACTAAATCTTTCATGCTCATGTTAGAGTACTTTGATCCCAGCTATCAATGCTTTGCAAATGGTTTGATCAAGATTTTGATGGTGCATGTCACCTAAAAACTTATTATTTTTATCACTTACCTACACGAGGACGAGAAGGAGGTAAGATTGGGGATGCTTGATACGTCGTAAACGTATCTATAATTTTTAATGTTCCGTGCTTATTTAGTATCAACTTTGCTATGTTTTATCTACACTTTGAGGTATTTTTATACATTATCTGGAACTAACCTATTGACAATATGTTGCAGTGCCAGTTGCTCTGCTGTTTTGGTTTTAGAAAAGCTAAAAAATGAATATTCTCAGAATTGGACGGGATAATAGCCAATCTGCCTATTTTCCAGGAGCAATACGGTAACACGAAGCAGCGATAGAGAGAGACACCAGGGTGGGCACACCCTAGGGTGGCGCGCCCCCTGGTCCATGTCACCACCAGGTGTTGGCCACCCTGGAGGCCACCGATGTCCCCCTTTCGCCTATAAAATCCTTCCAAATCAGAAACCCTAAAACATCTAGGAGAAAGCCACTAAAACTTCCACAGCGCCACCGCCACCGAAAGGGAGATTCGGAGGACAGAAGTCTCTGTTCCGGCACTCTGCCGGGACGGTGAATTGCCCCTAGAGCCATCTCCATCGATTTCCATCACCATCTCCATCACCATTGCTGACTCCCATGAATAGGAGGGAGTAGTTCTCCCTCGAGGCTAAGGGCTCTATCAATAGCTATGTGTTCATCTCTCTCTATGCATGATCATATTGTAATCATGAGCTTTGTAATTAAGTAGATCCACTTTGCTACTCAAGTGCTTTAATTAATCTTCGGCTATCCCTACGTGTGTGAAAGTGTGCACACCGTGTGGCAGTTAAGCTAGAGATTACATAAATACTTATCATGAGTATGTTTTGAGTTGGTTGTCTCTATGAAGTTGTGGTGTTTGTTGGAACCATATAGCGCTCAACATGACAGTGTGGGGTTATCTAGATGAGGAAAGCGAACTTTGAGGTGTGTTGTTTATAGCCCTACCGTGGATTAGAGTTGTCCAGCCGGAGAGTAGTTCAGAGTAGAATCATGAAGAGAAGATATTTATATGAGAGTGTCCACTAGTGAAAGTATGATCCCTGGGACTTGTTTCTAAGCATTGAAATACCGTTTACAACTAGATCTGTTGCGTGTTTGCTTGATGCCATCTTTATTTCAGATTGCCTTTAGTCTCTTCCTCCCCATCAAGCTCTTTTCTAGAACCGTTTTCTTATAATCATCCATATTACTTGTATTTCATTATCTCTTCGCCGAACTAGTGCACCTATACACCTGACAATTTTATTGGGTGTGTTGGGGACACAAGAGACTTCTTGTATCCTGATTACAGGGTTGCTTGAAAGGGATAGTTTTGACCACTTCCTCCCTTAGTTCCATAAACCTTGGGGCAATCCACTTAAGGGAAACTTGCTGCTGTTCTACAAACCTCTGCACTTGGAGGCCCAACAACTGCCTACAAGAATAGAAGCATGCATAGACATCACTAAGCGCCAGGAGGGACAAAGGGCCTCACACAGCGAGACCCGCCGCTCGCTGAGGCCGCGCTCTCCAGAGGGGATCCCTACACTAGAGTGCGTTTCCCTCGAGCCGCCTCGGGAGGGTCGGCTTCACTAGAGGAGTTTCTACCCCGTGCGGCTCCTATCGCGGTGGTTCCCGCGAGGCCATCGGGCTAGGCCGCGACCAGAGGATCTGCATCGAGGGGATTTGGGCGTGGTCCCGAGTGCCCCGGGGGAAGGATGCCGCACTCATCAAACTGGGGGAGCGAGGCGAGGATCTCCGCCTTGTGAGGATCAAGGTAGAGGGGCAAAACCCCCTTAGGCAGCTCAGCGGTGGTAAAGGTGTGCAGAAGCTCGTGGATGAAGTATGCGACCTCCGGGTCGTTGGTAATACCGTCCCCCAGAGTCAGGCGATCCCGTGCGATGAAGTCCCATAGGTCTTTGCTATGCTTCTGCAACAAAGAAATCCTGAGGCGAAGGTACTCCATGGCCAATAGAGGGCCCGTCAGGCCAAAAGATTTGAGCTGCTCGATGCGCGAGATCAGGGCGTCAACCTTGTATCCCTCCAAGATTGCCATGGACGAGCGGTTGCTGGCCTTCTCGGCCAAGGCGGTTGGGGGAAGGAGACAGGGGCTATCGTCCTACACATCCATCAGACTCTAGCGCTTCCAGAAGTACTCCACGCATTTTGACCAGCCCATCGGGAGACCGAATGACCCCTCCATGAAGGAGGCGCAATCCGCTACCCGTGAAGTGGAGGTCAGGAGGAGAGCGTACATGTGGTGAAGCAGTGCCATAGACGGCTTCACCCTCACGAACATCTCGCACCAGCACACGAAGATGGTGAGGATGGTGACGGAGTTGGGCTGCAGGTGAAGGGCGCATATCTAGTAGTTCTCCAACATCTCCATGTAGAAGCGGGAGAACGACAGGACTAACCCCGCTATGACAGTATGGTAGAAGAATGGGCGCACGGAATAGGGAATGCCAGTCAGATCTATCTATCTCGGCTACACCCGGGTCTCTCCCCACTTGTTCTAGATCGAGGCAAGCTGCGAGCGGCATAGGTCAAGCCTGGCGTCAGTCTTGATGGAGGAAGGCATCATCAACTCTCCCAACTCCTCCTCCCCTTCCTCAACCAGGGAAGGGCCAACGGGAGGAGGCTTCCCCTTCACGAAGGCTAAGGCTCCCCGGCGAGAAATCGTGCATGGTGGGCGGGAGAAGATGTGTAGAGGGAAGAACTCAAAGGAGCGGGCACCCTGTGTAAGGCAAAAGAAGGATGGATCTCGCCGCGTGTAGAGGGGCCACTCCTTATAAGGCGAGATACGATATAGGTGGACACATCCCTTCTGAGGGGGCGCCTTGGGACCTGGAGCGACACTTGTCCTGCACAGCGCCAGTCGTTTATGTGGCCGTTTGACCCTTCGTATAGGGGGCTACTATCGGATACCTAGTATAGGGGGTACCCCGATCCGTCTACAACTGGCTTGCACATGAACGGCCGGTCAGACCTCGCGAGGAGGGTAGGAGGCCACCCTCACGAGGAACTCCACACAAGGACACATTGGAGGGCGTGGAGAGGAGAGTACGATAAGTCCAATACTGGCATTGGATGCCGCCTCGAAGCAGTTTCGAGGGAGGAGCCCGATCAAAAGCTAGGCAGGCGAGGTCCGGCCAAGAGGATGGCCCCCCTGATGTGGCACGTAAGGACAAAGGGAGGCACGCCAGGGCATCAAGGATGACCGAAGGCTGCTTTACAGGAGATGTAGTGGAACACGGCGAGCTGGACCAAGTTCACCAAAAGTAGCCTCCTAGACCGGGATCTCGAGGAGTGGCACTGTGGACGCCCTTTCCGCCCAAAGGTTGGTTGAAGAGACCCGACGCTGCCCTATATAAGGGACCCTCCTCCTACCTTAGAACTAGTTGATCCCCCACGATCTAAACCCTTGACATTCAACCTCCATTATACCCTCGTGAAGCAAGCGAGCAATACAACAAAGAAGGAGTAGGGGCTTTACCTCCTCACGAGGGTACTGAACCTAGGTAAAACCTTCGTGTCATCTCTCTATTGTGTCCTTGCTCCACTCTTGCCACCATTGCCGAGGCTCCTTGGGAATGTATGTTCAGCCCCCTTGCAAACGAATGGATCATTGGACCCTACTTCCTTCATGGGAAAAATCTATGACATGGGTCATGCATTTTGACGAATCCAAGTTACTCAATGGCTTGGGGGCTGGTGTATTACTGCAATCCCCACTGGGTGAACAACTTTAGTATGTCCTGCAGATCCACTTCAACGCAACCAACAACATGGAGGAATACGACGCTCTCATTCATGTACTTTGTGTAGCCAATGATATTGGCATCAAGCGCATAGTTTTCTGTGGAGATTTTGACTTGGTTGCGCAGCAGGTGGCTGGCACTTGGAACACGTGGAACTCTATGATGGCGGCATATCGTAACAAAGTAGACGAGATAGCCAAGTACTTGGCTCTGAAGTCAAGTACATCAAAAGGGAGGACAATGAGGCAGCACATCTGCTATCTAAGCTTGGATTAGCACGCAAACCAATTCCTCCTAGTGTTTTCCTAGAGCATCTATAGACCCCATCCGTGAAGGGGGCAAACCCAGACAACCCGAATTGAGTTAATTCATTTGTTATCACAGTAACTGTGGTCCCTCCGGCTTGGACGAAACCGTTCATGGACTACCGTAAAGATGGAACACTACCCGCCGACAAAGTCAAAAGACGAGAGATAGTATGTAGAGCAAAAGGCTATACTATAATCAATGGCCAGCTATATAAAAGAAGAACCACATGAATATTCCTATGGTGTGTATGTCAACAGCAAGATATAGAAATCCTTAGAGAGATTCATCTCGGAGATTTCGGGCATCATGCTGCTCTATAATCGTTGGTCTCCGAAGCTTTTCGGCAAGGATTCTACTGGCTCACCACCAAGGCGGACGCCTACAAGCTAGTTGAGACGTCCATTGGGTGTTAGTTCTATGCAAGGCAGCCACATGTTCTAGCTGAGGAATCGCGAACCATACCAATTACTTGGCCGTTTGCAGTATGGGAGCATGACATGGTTGGACCCTTGAAGACAAAACCTTGTGGGTTTACGCATCTGCTAGTTGAAGTTGATAAATTCACTAAATGGATTGAAGCTAAACCCATTAGAAAGCTCGATGGGGGCAACAACCCTTTAATTTGTCTGTGATCTAGTGGTGAGATTTGGTCTCCCACATAGGATCATCACCGACAACAGAAAAAACTTTTCACTTGGAGAAGTTGAGGCTTACTGCCACGATAAAGGCATTCGCCTTGACCTAGCATCTATGGCACATCCACAATGTAATGGTGAAGATGAAAGGGCCAATGGAATAATTCCGCAGGGAATAAATCCACGCTGAGAGGCACCACTACATAGAGCTGCTGGATCTTGGGTGGTGGAGTTACCATATGTCCTATGGTGTTTACAAACAAATCCCAACATATCTACCAGCTACACCCCCTTCTTCATGGTTTATGGAGAAGAGGAAAATCTACCATCCGACATCCTCCATGATGCACCAAGAGTCGCCGCCTACAATGAAGATGCCGCTGAAGAATCCAGATGCCTATCTATGGACCTGCTCAAGGAAGAACATGTTCTGGTAGCCTAGAAATCGACCATCTATCATTAGAAGCTACGCAGTTACCATATTCACCATGTTAAGCATCACTCATTTAATGAAGGGGATCTAGTTCTCCGCCTTAAGAAGAAAAAATCGTAAAAATAATCCTCACCTTGGGAAGGATCGTTCATCATATGAAAATCGTTGCTCAATGGTTCCTATTACCTCTCGATATTCACGAGTTGAAAATAGGCTAGGAAAATATCGCAAGCATAAGCGACGTGACCCCGATGATGATTATCCGGAGACTAATCGGCCACAGAATAACTACGTCCCTTTTACACTTAGCATATTGTCTTATATACTATGTACCTTATATGATCAATGAAATAAAGAATTTGGTTCACTCATATTTCTGAGTCTTATACCTCCTTTAGTGTTCATTTTTTGGATCATGTAAAACCCTTTATGCACAAGTTTTGCATTTCTACTTGTGAAAATTCCACTTACGGGCATTAGCTTAAGTTTTCTGGTCTACACATTTTCTCTTGTTTTTATGTGGATTCTGGAGTAATGACTTTTCAACACTCAAAGCCGGTGATTTGGACTTAGGTTCTAGATGGTGCCATTAGACATTATCACCTAAGGACATGGTTCTCTGCTGCAAATCTTCCGTCTCATGAAAGGTCAAGCACAAAAACCAGAATAATGGATAAGCCAACACTTGTTTGAACAGACATACAAAATATACATGTCGGACATATATATGTTGTAGGAGGCTTGACTACATTGTTTCTCCGCATACATTTAACATACGTAGAAGCACAATTCATAGAATAAGTGTTTATGGATCGGCTACAGGAGACTTGGATGTTGCATCATCGACAACATGAGAGGCGTCCCGGGAAACATCATCATAGTCGGCTGTCCTCGAGGAAGACCCTGATCCGACTAGATCGTTGTCCATCACCTCGGAAGGCACGAAGACATCCTCCTTGACCATCTTGGCAACCCTGGTATCATACCCGGTGACACAGTTCCAGATAGCACCACTATCAACTTGATTTCCTTCTTCGTCGATCGTTGGCATACCGAAGGTCACCAAGTCGATGTCGGCATTGTCATAGTGCGCCTTGAGCAAGGACAAGGCCATTATGGCGCCGACCCAAGCTGATCAAGTAATCCTGATATTTCATGTTTGTAATTTTTGCCTACAACTAGGCAACATAAAACGAATATGCGCGAAGGTTTCACATTTTTTGAATTTTTATTGGAATTTTTTATGCGATTTCCAAATTCGGCCAAGATCGTGGCAGTTAGGGTTCCAGGATATGTGGCGGGTCTTTCTAATATCTTATCGGATCTCTGAAGAAATTCCATGTTTGTACCTAGCAATGATTTTTTGGAAAACTCTTGGGAGAGCTATGAGGTAGCTCTAGGCTAAATTTGAGCTGCTTCAAGCTATACCGGTAGAAACTTGTTAATATCGCGGAAGTTGCGCCAAGAGGTTATAGGTGAATCCAACTGGTTATATGGCCATAAATGCTCACTAGTATTTATTGAAAATGGGGTGATGCATTTTCACATCACATCCTCGGTGGCTGCTTCAAAAAATAGGCCCTTTTTTGGCACCGGAAAAATGGATTTCCGTGCAGGGAACGTGAAAACTTCATGAAGCAATATTATTTTCCATCACAAGATACACGCATGTGCGGAATATGGGCACATTATAAAAAACTATGTCATGGCTATGGTCATGACCTAGCTCATCTTGCCATGAAAGCTATGAATCCTCGAAGGCGGTAGGTGATTTTTGTGAACACCTTTTTTGAATAATCCTGATATTTCATGGTTGTTATTTTTTCCTGCAGCTAGGCAACATAAAACGAATATGCGCGAAGGTTTCACATTTTTTGAATTATTTTGGAATTTTTTATGCCGGTTTCGAAATTCGGCCGAGATCGTGGCAGTTAGGGTTCCTTGCTATGTGTCGGGTCTTGATAATCTCTTATCGGATCTCTAAATAAATGCCATGTTTGTACCTAGCAAATGATTTTTTGGAAAATTCTTGCGAGAGCTACGAGGTAGCTCCAGGCTAAATTTGAGCTCCTTCAAGCTAGAGCGGCAAAAACTTGTTAATATCGCGGGGTTGCACCAAGAGGTTATAGGTGAATCCAACTGGTGATTTGGCCATAAATGCTCTCTAGTATTTATTCAAAATGGGGTGATGCATTTTCACATCACCTCCTTGGTGGTTGCTTCACAAAATAGGCCCTTTTTTGGCACCCAGAAAATGGGAAATGGATTTTCCATGCAGAGAACATGAAAACTTCATGAAGCAACATTGTTACCATCAGAAGACACACGCACGTGCAGAATATGGGCACATTATAACAAACTATGCCATGGTTGTGGTCATGACCTTGCTCATATTGCCCCGAAACCAAAAATCCTCGAGGGCGGTAGGTGATTTCTGTCAACACCTTTTTCGAATAATCCTGATATTCCATGTTTGTTATTTTTGCCTGCAACTAGGCAAAATAAAACGAATATGTACGAAGGTTTCACATTTTTGAATATTTTGAACTTTTATGATGGTTTCCAAATTCGCCAAGATCGTGGCGAATAGGGTTCGGCTATGTCGGGTCTTGCTAATCTCTTATTGGATCTCTGAAGAAATGCCATGTTTTGTACATAGAAATGATTTTTTAGAAAATTCTTGGGAGAGCTATGAGTTAGGTCTAGGCTAAATATGAGCTTCTTCAAGCTAGAGGCGAAACTTGTTAATATTGCAGGGTTGCGCTAAGAGGTTATGGGTGAATCCATCTGTTATTTGGGCACTAAATGCTCTAGTATTTATTCAAAACAGGGTGACACATTTTCACATCATATCCTTGGTGGCTGGTTCACAAACAGGCCCTTTTTCGCATCGAAAATGAAAATGGATTTTACGTGCATAGAACATGAAAACTTCATGAACAACATTGTTTGCCATCACAAGATACACGCACATGCGGAATATGGGCACATTATAACAAACTATGCCATGAATATGGTCATGACCTAGCTCATGTTGTCCCAAAAGAAAAAATCCTCGAAGGCGGTAGGTGATTTGTGTCAACACCTTTTCGAATAATCCTGATATTCCATGTTTGTTATTTTGCCTGCAACTAGGAAACATAAAACGAATTTGTGTGAAGGTTTCACATTTTTGAAATTTTTTATGATGGTTTCAAATTCGCCAAGATTGCTGTAGTTAGGGTTCCTGCTATGTGCCAGTCTTGCAAATCTCTTATTGGATCTCTAAAGAAGTGCCATATTTTGTACATAGAAATGATTTTCTAGAAAATCTTGGGAGAGCTACGAGTAGCTCCAGTTAAATATTAGCTTCTTCCAGCTAGACCGGCAGAAACTTGTTAATATCGCGGGAGTTGCGCTGAGAGGATATAGGTGAATCCGACTAGTGATTTGGGCACTAAATGCTCTCTAGTCTATATTAAAAATTGGTGATGCATTTTTACATCACATCCTCGGTGGCTGCTTCACAAAATAGACCCTTTTTCACATCGGAAAATGGAAAATGGATTTTCGTGCAGAGAACGTGAATACTTCATGAAGCATCATTGTTTGCCATCACAAGATACAAACATGTGCGGAATATGGGAACATTATTACAAACTATGCCTTGTATGTGGTCATGACCTAGCTCATCTTGTCCCAAACGAAATGAATCCTCGAATGCGAGGGTTATTTGTAAATACATTTTCGAATAATCCTGATATTCCATGTTTGTTATTTTTGCCTGCAAGTAGGCAACATAAAACGAATCTGTGCGAAGGTTTCACATTTTTTGATTTTTTTTTTGGAATGTTTATGCCGGTTTCCAAATTCGGCAGAGATCATGGCAGTTAGGGTTCTGCTATGTGCCGGTCTTGCAAATGTATTATTGGATCTCTAAATAAATGCCATATTTTGTACATAGAAATGATTTTCTAGAAAATTCTTGGGAGAGCAACGAGGTAGCTCAAGTTAAATTGGAGCTCCTTCAAGCTAGACCTAGAAACTTGTTAATATCGCGGGAGTTGCACCAAGAGGTAATAGGTGAATCAACCTAGTGATTTGTCCATAACTGCTCTCTATTATTTATTCAAAATGGGGTGATGCATTTTCACATCACATCCTTGGTGGCTGCTTCACAAAATAGGCCCTTTTTGTCACCGGCAAAATGGAAAATGGATTTTCCGTGCAGAGAACGTGAAAACTTCATGACTCAACATTTTTTGGCATCAGAAGATACACGCATGTGCGGAATATGGGCACATTATAACAAACTATGCCATCGTTGTGGTCATGACCTAGCTCATGTTGCTCAAAAGCAAAAATCCTCAAAGGTCAGAGGTGATTTCTATCAACACATTTTTCAATAATCCTGATATTCCATGTTTGTTATTTTTGCTTGCAAGTAGGCAACATAAAACGAATATGTGAAGGTTTCACATTTTTGATTTTTTTGGAATTTTATGCCGATTTCGAAATTCGGCTGAGATCGTGGTAGTTAGGGTTCCTGGCTATGTGCCGCGTCTTGCTAATATCTTATTGGATCTCTGAAGAAGTGCCATATTTTGTACCTTGAAATGATTTTCTAGAAAATTCTTGGGAGAGCTACGAGGTAGCTCCAGATAAATTTGATCTCCTTCCAACTAGACCAGCAAAACTTGTTAATATCATGGGGTTGCACGAGAGGTTATAGGTGAATCAACCTAGTGATTTGGGAACTAAATGATCTCTAGTATTTATTAAAAATGGGGTGATGCATTTTCACATCACATCCTCGGTGGGTCCTTCACAAAATATGCCCTTTTTCAGCACCAGGAAAATGGAAAATGGATTTTTCATGTAGAGAACATGAAAACTTCATGAAGAAACATTGTGTGCCATCACAAGATACACGCATGTGCGGAATATGGGTATATTATAACAAACTATGCCTTGGATGTGGTCATGACCTAGCTCATCTTGCCCTGAAATCCATGAATCCTTGAAGGCGGTAGGTGATTTATGTGAACACATTTTCCGAATAATCCTGATATTCCATGTTTGTTATTTTTTCCTGCAACTAGGCAACATAAAACGAATATGCAAGAAGGTATCACATTTTTTGAGTTTTGTTTTGAATTTTTTATGCCAGTTTCAAAATTCAGCCGAGATCTCGGCAATCAGGGTTCCTGGCTATGTGTCAGGTCTTTCTAATCTGTTATCCGATCTCTAAACAAGTGCCATATTTTGTACCTAGAAATGATTTTCTGGAAAATTCTTGGGAGAGCTACGAGGTAGCTCGAGGCTAAATTTCAGCCCCTTCCAACTAGACCTGCAGAAACTTGTTAATATCGCGGGGGTTGCGCCAAGAGGTTATAGGTGAATCCAACTGGTGATTTGGCCATAAGTACTCTCTAGTATTTATTCAAAACGGGGTGATGAATTTTCACATAACATCCTTGGTGGCTGCTTCACAAAATAGGACCTTTTTCAGCACCGGTAAAATGGAAAATGGATTTTCCGTGCAGAGAACGTGAAAACTTCATGAAGCAACATCGTTTGCCATCACAAGATACACACATGTATTGTCGATCATCGCATGGATATATATAATTACCTTCGCTGCCTCCTCGCGCATGGTATATTCATATAACTGTGAGAACATCTTCTCGTAGATGGTATATACATATAGATGTGAATACATCTCCTAGCATAGAAGATGGAAACATATATATCTTAGGGAAGCATATATTCTTTTCCATTTCACCCATGTGGAAACTACAACTAGACACATAATGAAAACTAATCTCTCAAAGTAAAAGCATGAAAGATCTCTGAAACTGAACACATACTACCCAAAATAAACTGAACTGATGATGCATGTTTGATCCATGTTTTCCCTTCCAACGCATATATCCCAAACTAAAATATGTAGATCACAACCATACTACAAAAAATAAAATATAAACTAAACTAGTTCAAACAAATAATTGATCACCACCACTGGTTGTCATCCTTCTTGATCTGCTTCCCCTTCAACCGCTTTCTGCTACCACCGTTCCAACATTACTGCTCCCACTGCTTCCTGTCCTCCTCCTACTTCCTCTTTTGGGTTGTCTTGGAACCAGGGCATAGCTCTGTCATGAAAACCCCCTGAAGCATCCCATCTTTCATGGTAATGAGCCTATGATATATCTCGTATGCCATGTAGGCGTCTCTTGCTACATACTCCAGGCGCACCTGGGTCATCGGCTTCCACTCCCAGTAGTTGTGATGTGTCCGGTGCAAATTCTTAAATTTTGCACAGGAGCCATCGATGATTTCTGCTGCCAGATCACCCATCCCATCCCTTTCTGGTAATGGTTTGATCTTGTATAGATTCTAGATGTCGATGTGGTACGCAGATGGAATGTTTATCGACACACGGCAAGCATAGTTATGTCATTTCCGATGTCCACGTTGACGAAATTTATGCCTTTGTTACACAAGAAGGTGACCAGAGCCGGACAATGCTTCTCAGTTGGTTTACTTCTGCAGTTAGAGGGTTAGGGATGCAAGGTGGAAAAGTAAGTATATCAAAGAGGATGCAATGTGATCTCAAATTTAAATTTCATGCATACCTATAGAAGTGGTAAATGAGGATGTCCTCATGTAGGGTAATTTGCACAATGGCGATCTCTTGTGGAGGTGCTTTCCTCTTATTTTCAATGGTGTACTCCAAGTCTAGGCCCACGAACCTGTATGTCTCCTTCTAAAGAAATTGGTCAAACCTGACGAGAGTTCTTCCCATAGTCGATTCATCATTGGTGTACACCATCTTCAAGGTCGTGGTGCCATGGGTAGGGACGATGTGGATCTCTATTGTGATTTTCTCGTCGTCCATGCCTATGAAATGGGTGAAACAAGTAGGTGGAATATGAAGAATGTGATAGGAAGAATGGAATGAGGGAGAGGGTAGATGAACTGGTGGAATAGGAACTGCTGATGGTTCTAGAAATAGTAGGAGAGGAAGAAAAAACCGTAGAAAAAACTCACTGGGGATATGTGTTGATTGTGGAGATGGCGCCGGTTCCACAAGTGGGTGTGTCGCCAGTTCCTGCGATAATATGGGATTGAAAGTAATTTTTCTATGCGAGACGAAACTGAGAGAAATTATTTCTATTTTCTCTTGCATAATTAAATAGAATGGAGTTGGTACTACTACCACTACATATATATACAATACAATAGATTTGCAGTTTAACGTACAACAACACAAAAATTATCATGCATTCTTGAAATTTAAATTCTGATAATATATTCAGAAGTTTTGAGCTACAACCGAGCCAATGCTCTTGTCGTTGTCCTGCTGCTGCTCTTTCTCCTCCTCCTCCTCGTCGTTGCTGTCATCTTCGTCATTGTCCTGCCCCTCCTCTTCCGGACTTACCACCTCAATAATCAGCTTGATATAGTGCGTCATCACCTTCACCTGGACGACGAGCAAATCATCAAGGTCAATTATGATTTCATGCCAACCGGTAGTTAACTCAATGGAATCATCTATCTTGGATATGCGATATTCCCCCACGATATGGCCTCGGTCACAATCATTCCTCATGCATACACGATAGAACCCTCTCTCTAGGATACTGTGTCCCCTCGTGCATCTTAAAGGGATATCCTGAGTAACAATTAAATAAAAAAGATCTTAGTTAACTGACGACCCTTATAAATTTACGAAAATAAAAAGGAAAAGCATAGGAAAAAGTGATCGACCAACCATGGGATCAAGATCATCTTCAACTTGCACCCTGTGCACTAAGAACTTAGGGATCCCAAAGAACTCATCTTTATCCAGGTCCCTTAAAAACTCCTTGTAGGATGCCCAAGATATGCAATTCATTTCAGATCAATTGACATTACATGGATGCCAAAATATGGATTTCTCTAGTGTCGTCCTTCAACAATCTTTGGAATCATAACACCCTGATCATGCATCGGAAATTGAAGGAGGTTTGCGTGTAAGAAAAACATAATTCGGAAACTAGTCATTGTGTGTAAAAAAATCAATTCAATGCAGAAAAGTCAATACATAGCATGGTGTTGAACCCAAGGTTTGACAACATTATCAGCATTTGACACTTCAATATCAAACCACATGTCTCCTCTATCAGATGAAAATGTTAGAACATCATTCTACTTAACATTATAAGCTGCACACAACCCCCTCCAATATGTCCCAGATAATGCTACCGACCTTCCTAAATTGCTATCATACAACACATAGAAGTAGTATTCATCACATGTTTTGTATTTATCTTGGCAGTCAAACTGAGCACGGATCCAGTTCAGATGTGGACCAACAGCGAATTGTTGCATATGCTCAATGAAACAACAAGGAATACCGTTCTTTAATTTGCAAATAGAAAAAGTATACATCAGATCATGAACATAAATCAATATGTATATGGCAATTTTAAATAAGATCAGCAACATCTAAATATGCATATGTATATGGCAATTGAGAATACTTATAAATCCCTCTACAAAAAAGGTGATGTCAGCCTCATTTGAAAATGCATCAGATTGTCTAGTTTTTCTCTCCCACACCAGGTAGGTTGCTGCTGACATGCCACACATTCGTTTTGAGCCATTCCTTTATTACAAACAAAAAAATTACAAAATATCAGGCAAATAAATGATATGATGATACTAATACCATCTCTGAACACTACGGCTACCCGTGTAAAAAATCTGCAATTACAGATGTTATGAAATATGTGCAAACTATACTAATCTCTAATTCTGCACATATTTACTGAAGATTGTTATTAACAAAATCTTAGCAGAAATTGCACCAACTAAAAAATCTACAGAAATGGAACCCAAACAAAATCTGCAGATCCTTGTTTCAACATAATCTGCAAATACTAGATTTACTAAAGAGATTGATGAAGAAATCGTCGAGAAAACGCTACGGATTCGATGAAGAACTAGTAATATATACGCTGCTCCTCAAAGCCCTACGGGTTCGATGAAGAACTAGTACTATATTGTCACATCCCAAAATATTCCAAATTTTGAAATGTGAAAAATAAATAAACAAAATATGGGCACATTATAACAAACTATGCCATGGTTGTGGTCATGACCTTGCTCATATTGCCCCGAAACCAAAAATCCTCGAGGGCGGTAGGTGATTTCTGTCAACACCTTTTTCGAATAATCCTGATATTCCATGTTTGTTATTTTTGCCTGCAACTAGGCAAAATAAAACGAATATGTACGAAGGTTTCACATTTTTTGAAATTTTTATGCCGATTTCAAAATTTGGCCAAGATCGCGGCAGTTAGGGTTCCTGGCTATGTGCCGGCTCTTGCTAATCTCTTATTGGATCTCTGAAGAAGTGCCATATTTTTATCTAGAAATGATTTTCTAGAAAATTCTTGGGAGAGCTATGAGGTAGGTCTAGGCTAAATATGAGCCCCTTCCAGCTCGACTGGCAGAAACTTGTTAATATAGCGGGCTACGCTAAGAGGTTATGGGTGAATCCATCTGGTTATTTGGGCACTAAATGCTCTCTAGTATTTATTAAAAATGGGACGATGCATTTTCACATGACATCCTCGGTGGCTTCTTCACCAACTAGCCCCTTTTTCAGCACCGAGAAAATGGATTTTACGTGCATAGAACATGAAAACTTCATGAAGCAACATTGTGTGCCATCACAAGATACACGCATGTGCGAAATATGGGCACATTATAACAAACTATGCCTTAGATGTGGTAATGACCTAGCTCATCTTGCCCTAAAAGCCATAAATCCTCGAAGGCGGTAGGTGATTTCTGTCAATACATTTTTCGAATAATCCTGATATTCCATGTTTGTTATTTTTGACTGCAACTAGGCAACATAAAACGAATATGCACGACGGTTTCACATTTTTTGAATATTTTTGGAACTTTTTATGATGGTTTCCAAATTCGGCCAAGATCGTGGCAGATAGGGTTCCTGGCTATGTGTCGGGTCTTGCTAATCTCTTATCGGATGTCTGAAGAAATGCCATGTTTTGTACATAGAAATGATTTTTTTTGGAAAATTCTTGGGAGAGCTACGAGTTAGCTCCAGGCTAAATTTGAGCTTCTTCAAGCTAGACCGGCAGAAACTTGTTAATATTGCAGGGTTGCGCCAAGATATTATAGGTGAATCCAACTGGTAATTTGGCCATAAATGCTCTCTAGTATTTATTCAAAACAGGGTGACACATTTTCACATCATATCCTTGGTGGCTGGTTCACAAAACAGGCCCTTTTTCGGCATCGGGAAAATGAAAAATGGATTTTCCGTGCAGAGAACGTGAAAACTTCATGAACAACATTGTTTGCCATCACAAGATACACGCACATGCGGAATATGGGCACATTATAACAAACTATGCCATGAATATGGTCATGACCTAGCTCATGTTGTCCCAAAAGAAAAAATCCTCGAAGGCGGTAGGTGATTTGTGTCAACACCTTTTCGAATAATCCTGATATTCCATGTTTGTTATTTTTGCCTGCAACTAGGAAACATAAAACGAATTTGTGTGAAGGTTTCACATTTTTTGAAATTTTTATGCCAATTTCGAAATTCAGCCGAGATTGCTGTAGTTCGGGTTCCTGGCTATGTGCCGAGTCTTGCAAATCTCTTATTGGATCTCTAAAGAAGTGCCATATTTTGTACATAGAAATGATTTTCTAGAAAAATCTTGGGAGAGCGACGAGGTAGCTCCAAGTTAAATATTAGCCCCTTCCAGCTAGACCGGCAGAAACTTGTTAATATCGCGGGAGTTGCGCTGAGAGGATATAGGTGAATCCGACTAGTGATTTGGGCACTAAATGCTCTCTAGTCTATATTAAAAATTGGTGATGCATTTTTACATCACATCCTCGGTGGCTGCTTCACAAAATAGACCCTTTTTCGACACCGGGAAATGGAAAATGGATTTTTCGTGCAGAGAACGTGAATACTTCATGAAGCATCAATGTGTGCCATCACAAGATACAAACATGTGCGGAATATGGGAACATTATTACAAACTATGCCTTGTATGTGGTCATGACCTAGCTCATCTTGCCCTGAACGCCATGAATCCTCGAATGCAGTAGGTTATTTCTGTAAATACATTTTTCGAATAATCCTGATATTCCATGTTTGTTATTTTTGCCTGCAAGTAGGCAACATAAAACGAATCTGTGCGAAGGTTTCACATTTTTTGATTTTTTTTTTGGAATGTTTATGCCGGTTTCCAAATTCGGCAGAGATCATGGCAGTTAGGGTTCCTGGCTATGTGTCGGGTCTTGCTAATGTATTATCGGATCTCTGAATAAATGCCATGTTTTGTACCTAGAAATGATTTTTTGGAAAATTCTTGGGAGAGCAACGAGGTAGCTCCAGGCTAAATTGGAGCTCCTTCAAGCTAGACCGGTAGAAACTGGTTAATATCGCAGGGGTTGCACCAAGAGGTAATAGGTGAATCAACCTAGTGATTTGTCCATAAATGCTCTCTATTATTTATTCAAAATGGGGTGATGCATTTTCACATCACATCCTTGGTGGCTGCTTCACAAAATAGGCCCTTTTTGTCACCGGCAAAATGGAAAATGGATTTTCCGTGCAGAGAACGTGAAAACTTCATGACTCAACATTTTTTGGCATCAGAAGATACACGCATGTGCGGAATATGGGCACATTATAACAAACTATGCCATCGTTGTGGTCATGACCTAGCTCATGTTGCTCCAAAAGCAAAAATCCTCAAAGGCCGTAGGTGATTTCTATCAACACCTTTTTCGAATAATCCTGATATTCCATGTTTGTTATTTTCGCTTGCAACTAGGCAACATAAAACGAATATGCGTGAAGGTTTCACATTTTCTGAAAATTTTATGCCGATTTCGAAATTCGGCTGAGATCGTGGTAGTTAGGGTTCCTGGCTATGTGCCGCGTCTTGCTAATATCTTATTGGATCTCTGAAGAAGTGCCATATTTTGTACCTTGAAATGATTTTCTAGAAAATTCTTGGGAGAGCTACGAGGTAGCTCCAGGATAAATTTGATCCCCTTCCAACTAGACCAGCAAAAACTTGTTAATATCATGGGGGTTGCTCTGAGAGGTTATAGGTGAATCCAACTGGTGATTTGGGAACTAAATGATCTCTAGTATATTAAAAATGGGGTGATGCATTTTCACATCACATCCTCGGTGGGTCCTTCACAAAATATGCCCTTTTTCAGCACCAGGAAAATGGAAAATGGATTTTTCATGTAGAGAACATGAAAACTTCATGAAGAAACATTGTGTGCCATCACAAGATACACGCATGTGCGGAATATGGGTATATTATAACAAACTATGCCTTGGATGTGGTCATGACCTAGCTCATCTTGCCCTGAAATCCATGAATCCTTGAAGGCGGTAGGTGATTTATGTGAACACATTTTCCGAATAATCCTGATATTCCATGTTTGTTATTTTTTCCTGCAACTAGGCAACATAAAACGAATATGCAAGAAGGTATCACATTTTTTGAGTTTTGTTTTGAATTTTTTATGCCAGTTTCAAAATTCAGCCGAGATCTCGGCAATCAGGGTTCCTGGCTATGTGTCAGGTCTTTCTAATCTGTTATCCGATCTCTAAACAAGTGCCATATTTTGTACCTAGAAATGATTTTCTGGAAAATTCTTGGGAGAGCTACGAGGTAGCTCGAGGCTAAATTTCAGCCCCTTCCAACTAGACCTGCAGAAACTTGTTAATATCGCGGGGGTTGCGCCAAGAGGTTATAGGTGAATCCAACTGGTGATTTGGCCATAAGTACTCTCTAGTATTTATTCAAAACGGGGTGATGAATTTTCACATAACATCCTTGGTGGCTGCTTCACAAAATAGGACCTTTTTCAGCACCGGTAAAATGGAAAATGGATTTTCCGCAAGACGTGAAAACTTCATGAAGCAACATCGTTTGCCATCACAAGATACACACATGTATTGTCGATCATCGCATGGATATATATAATTACCTTCGCTGCCTCCTCGCGCATGGTATATTCATATAACTGTGAGAACATCTTCTCGTAGATGGTATATACATATAGATGTGAATACATCTCCTAGCATAGAAGATGGAAACATATATATCTTAGGGAAGCATATATTCTTTTCCATTTCACCCATGTGGAAACTACAACTAGACACATAATGAAAACTAATCTCTCAAAGTAAAAGCATGAAAGATCTCTGAAACTGAACACATACTACCCAAAATAAACTGAACTGATGATGCATGTTTGATCCATGTTTTCCCTTCCAACGCATATATCCCAAACTAAAATATGTAGATCACAACCATACTACAAAAAATAAAATATAAACTAAACTAGTTCAAACAAATAATTGATCACCACCACTGGTTGTCATCCTTCTTGATCTGCTTCCCCTTCAACCGCTTTCTGCTACCACCGTTCCAACATTACTGCTCCCACTGCTTCCTGTCCTCCTCCTACTTCCTCTTTTGGGTTGTCTTGGAACCAGGGCATAGCTCTGTCATGAAAACCCCCTGAAGCATCCCATCTTTCATGGTAATGAGCCTATGATATATCTCGTATGCCATGTAGGCGTCTCTTGCTACATACTCCAGGCGCACCTGGGTCATCGGCTTCCACTCCCAGTAGTTGTGATGTGTCCGGTGCAAATTCTTAAATTTTGCACAGGAGCCATCGATGATTTCTGCTGCCAGATCACCCATCCCATCCCTTTCTGGTAATGGTTTGATCTTGTATAGATTCTAGATGTCGATGTGGTACGCAGATGGAATGTTTATCGACACACGGCAAGCATAGTTATGTCATTTCCGATGTCCACGTTGACGAAATTTATGCCTTTGTTACACAAGAAGGTGACCAGAGCCGGACAATGCTTCTCAGTTGGTTTACTTCTGCAGTTAGAGGGTTAGGGATGCAAGGTGGAAAAGTAAGTATATCAGCAGGGATGCAATGTGATCTCAAATTTAAATTTCATGCATACCTATAGAAGTGGTAAATGAGGATGTCCTCATGTAGGGTAATTTGCACAATGGCGATCTCTTGTGGAGGTGCTTTCCTCTTATTTTCAATGGTGTACTCCAAGTCTAGGCCCACGAACCTGTATGTCTCCTTCTAAAGAAATTGGTCAAACCTGACGAGAGTTCTTCCCATAGTCGATTCATCATTGGTGTACACCATCTTCAAGGTCGTGGTGCCATGGGTAGGGACGATGTGGATCTCTATTGTGATTTTCTCGTCGTCCATGCCTATGAAATGGGTGAAACAAGTAGGTGGAATATGAAGAATGTGATAGGAAGAATGGAATGAGGGAGAGGGTAGATGAACTGGTGGAATAGGAACTGCTGATGGTTCTAGAAATAGTAGGAGAGGAAGAAAAAACCGTAGAAAAAACTCACTGGGGATATGTGTTGATTGTGGAGATGGCGCCGGTTCCACAAGTGGGTGTGTCGCCAGTTCCTGCGATAATATGGGATTGAAAGTAATTTTTCTATGCGAGACGAAACTGAGAGAAATTATTTCTATTTTCTCTTGCATAATTAAATAGAATGGAGTTGGTACTACTACCACTACATATATATACAATACAATAGATTTGCAGTTTAACGTACAACAACACAAAAATTATCATGCATTCTTGAAATTTAAATTCTGATAATATATTCAGAAGTTTTGAGCTACAACCGAGCCAATGCTCTTGTCGTTGTCCTGCTGCGCTCTTTCTCCTCCTCCTCCTCGTCGTTCTTGTCATCTTCGTCATTGTCCTGACCCTCCTCTTCCGGACTTACCACCTCAATAATCAGCTTGATATAGTGCGTCATCACCTTCACCTGGACGACGAGCAAATCATCAAGGTCAATTATGATTTCATGCCAACCGGTAGTTAACTCAATGGAATCATCTATCTTGGATATGCGATATTCCCCACGATATGGCCTCGGTCACAATCATTCCTCATGCATACACGATAGAACCTCTCTAGGATACTGTGTCCCCTCGTGCATCTTAAAGGGATATCCTGAGTAACAATTAAATAAAAAAGATCTTAGTTAACTGACGACCCTTATAAATTTACGAAAATAAAAAGGAAAAGCATAGGAAAAAGTGATCGACCAACCATGGGATCAAGATCATCTTCAACTTGCACCCGGTGCACTAAGAACTTAGGGATCCCAAAGAACTCATCTTTATCCAGGTCCCTTAAAAACTCCTTGTAGGATGCCCAAGATATGCAATTCATTTCAGATCAATTGACATTACATGGATGCCAAAATATGGATTTCTCTAGTGTCGTCCTTCAACAATCTTTGGAATCATAACACCCTGATCATGCATCGGAAATTGAAGGAGGTTTGCGTGTAAGAAAAACATAATTCGGAAACTAGTCATTGTGTGTAAAAAAATCAATTCAATGCAGAAAAGTCAATACATAGCATGGTGTTGAACCCAAGGTTTGACAACATTATCAGCATTTGACACTTCAATATCAAACCACATGTCTCCTCTATCAGATGAAAATGTTAGAACATCATTCTACTTAACATTATAAGCTGCACACAACCCCCTCCAATATGTCCCAGATAATGCTACCGACCTTCCTAAATTGCTATCATACAACACATAGAAGTAGTATTCATCACATGTTTTGTATTTATCTTGGCAGTCAAACTGAGCACGGATCCAGTTCAGATGTGGACCAACAGCGAATTGTTGCATATGCTCAATGAAACAACAAGGAATACCGTTCTTTAATTTGCAAATAGAAAAAGTATACATCAGATCATGAACATAAATCAATATGTATATGGCAATTTTAAATAAGATCAGCAACATCTAAATATGCATATGTATATGGCAATTGAGAATACTTATAAATCCCTCTACAAAAAAGGTGATGTCAGCCTCATTTGAAAATGCATCAGATTGTCTAGTTTTTCTCTCCCACACCAGGTAGGTTGCTGCTGACATGCCACACATTCGTTTTGAGCCATTCCTTTATTACAAACAAAAAAATTACAAAATATCAGGCAAATAAATGATATGATGATACTAATACCATCTCTGAACACTACGGCTACCCGTGTAAAAAATCTGCAATTCTGTATGTTATGAAATATGTGCAAACTATACTAATCTCTAATTCTGCACATATTTACTGAAGATTGTTATTAACAAAATCTTAGCAGAAATTGCACCAACTAAAAAATCTACAGAAATGGAACCCAAACAAAATCTGCAGATCCTTGTTTCAACATAATCTGCAAATACTAGATTTACTAAAGAGATTGATGAAGAAATCGTCGAGAAAACGCTACGGATTCGATGAAGAACTAGTAATATATACGCTGCTCCTCAAAGCCCTACGGGTTCGATGAAGAACTAGTACTATATTGTCACATCCCAAAATATTCCAAATTTTGAAATGTGAAAAATAAATAAACAAAATAAGTAATTGTTGAAATTTAGGGTGAAGAGAAACTTTTTGTTTCTAAATGGAAACATCAAAAACCTTCTTCAACAAAATTTGAATAAAATGGAATCCAACAAAATTTCAATCAAGTGAAATTCATTCATCAATGAATGTATCTTGAAATTTAAACATTTGGAAAAGTAAACCAAAACTCTAAAAAACCTAATGAAAGAAATCATTTCCAGGATTACTCTTAAACTATGGATTAGTTCCATATAAAAATTTGGCAACAATCATTTTATAAATGATCAAAATGACAAATAAAAATATTATAAAACCATAGAAATTGGTTTCACTTAATTTGGAACCATGGATAAAAACTTGTGAATATAATAAGATAAAGAATTAATTTACAAAGCTAATAAAGCTCCTATCTAAAATCCATACCAAAATTGTGAGAAAAATAATCCTAAAAATATTTAAAAGGATAAACAAATATTAAATAAAATTATACAAATTGGAATCACCAATTTTGGATCTATAAATAAAAAGATATGGATTTTACAAGATAAAGAAAGGAATAAATAAGTAAGGAATATTTAAAAGCCAAATTAAATCTTGGCCAAATCCTTAAACAAATGAAATGAATAATTATTGAATAATAAAAAGAAAAAAGTTATTTAAATAAAATCACAAGGATTAAACAATATCCAATTTTATTTAAATAAAGATAATATGCCTAAACCAAATAATAAATCCAAATAAAATTATTTAGGAGGCAATTTAAACCTTGAATTAAATCCATGAGCAAATGGAACAAAGATAATTCAAATCCAAATGAAATAAAGGGATAAAGAATATCCAAATAAAATTATACGGGATTAAACCATATTATCATTATATTTAAATGGAAGACAAAATCCCAAATAGAAATGATTAATTAAATCATGAGAAAATAAAAATTGGAATTTGCCAAAGTGGATTAAAAAAGTTATTTAATTAACTTAAAAATAAAAAAAGAATTGTTTGAGTAAAATTTATAGGGGTTTAATACAATATTTGATTTCATTTGAATAAAAACAAATGCCCAATTTAAATGAACATTAAATCATATTAAAATATTTTAAATAATAATTCAAAGTGAATTATTTGCATTAATGAATAAATAAAACCTAATGAAAAAGGTTTGGTGAAAATTAGAATTCAAATAAGAGTTTTAAAATATAATTAAAATCTTATTTGAATAAAGGCAAGTGCCTATTATAAATAAATAATAAACCATAAATGAATAAAGGAATTATCCTAAAATGGACTTTCAATACATGTTTAAAACAGTATGGAAACATACTGAATATTTGGAAAAGATTTGAAAAAGAAATCTAGATTCAAATGATAGTTTGAATTCAAAATAGAAAATCAAAATAGAAAAAGTAAAAAGAAACAGAAAAGAAAAAAATGAAACAAACTAGCCCAGGCCCAACTCGCAGCCCACCTCTCTCCCCTCCCCAAAATTTTTTTCTCACCCGAACTCGCACCTGCACCATCCCAGACAGCAAGGCCCCACCGTACCCCCTCCCCACTCATTGACAACGGACCCCACTGCCGCGTCATCGTCTTCCTCACCCCACGGACTAATTCTTCCCCAAATCACCGGTCGTTTCTACCATTGTTTACTCGCGTTCAATGCACCTTAATGCCGCGATAATTTCTCGCCACGACCACGCACGTTAAAGCGCATGTTCCCCCTCTACCTTTCCCCTCAACCTCCTCTGCCTATGAGCCACCAGGCTGCTACAATTGTTGCTCGCAACGCCACTGACCCCGACGAGCTTTCCGGCAAATTCCGGCCAGCCCACACCTCCCCTTGCTCCCTGGAACCTACGAGCACACACCCCACCTCCCTACGCATCTTCCATAGCACCAACTCACTCGTGTGTGCCCTGCACCGTCGACAACGTCTTCGCCTGAGCGTCGCCACCGTCTGCCATTTCTCCGACGAGCTCACGTGGTAATTTCCGACCGCGCTCTCCCTCTTTCACACGCGTGTACTCGCCACGATCTTGCGCATCTGACTGCATCTTTTATTTTCCCTAGTATGCACCGTAGCATCGCCTCCGTCTTCAATAGAGAGCACCCGTCGCCAGAAGGAACTCCGGCAAGGAATTACCATCATCCCCGTGCGCCCCTTCGCCAACCACGGACACGTTGAGCATCGTCACCTTCCTGCGAGTCTGGTGAGAAATCCCACTCCTCCTCTCGCTTCCTATATTGCCAGCAACATCACCGCCCGAGCACGCCGCCGCCATCCACCATTGTTGCGCCGCCCATCTATGGTCGTCTCGATCTGAGCCGTTAGATTATGATCCAGCGGACGCGATAGATTGACTTAAATGAACCGGTACGCTCAATATGTACCGTGTGCTGTTAGTTAGATCTGATGGCTATATTTGCTCGATCCGCACGAACCATTACCGACCAATAGAAAGCAGCCACATAGCCAGACTCAGAATTTAAAAACAGAATTAGATCTATTAGTGAATTGATTTTACAAAATTCATAACTTTAGATCTACACGTCCAAATTTTGAAAACTTTATATCATTAGAATCATCAAAAAGAATACTTTCCAACCATGCCCTTTGTATAATATTTTGCTTCTGTAAAATTAGATGTTTTTGCAGAAACATGTGTAGGCATATTTTGATTATAAAATTTATTCTAAAAATGTTTTTAGGGTAAAATCTTTTGTAAATGGTTTGTTTTGAACCTACTGACCATAAAAACCAACATTTCAATTTAAAACTAAATTTTGTGACACTAAGGAATTAATTCTTGAATAAAAGCATTTCTAGTTAAATAAATATATTGATTATGGTTTAAAAATGCTTCTTGAGTAAAACCTTTTGAAAATGGTTTGAATTAAACTCTCTCACCCTAAACACAAAGTTTCATATTTAAAAATGTATTTTATTAAACCCTACAAAAATTATTACTTTGATTAAAGGCATTTCTAGAAAAATCAAAACGGTGCTTGATTTAAAAATGGTTTTTGAGTGAAACCTTTTGTAAATGATTTTGTTTTAAAACACTTTGACCATAAGTATTAATATTGGTGTTTAAAAACATTTTGGCTAACACTACAGATTATTACTTTCACTTAAATCATTTCTAGCAAAACAAAAATAATTTAAAGTGGCCATTTTCACGAAATTAGTATCAAATGATTTAGCCACTTTTATAAATGACAAATAGGTGTTTTAAAATGTTTATGGCCAATTAGAAACCACCTTTCCAAATAAAACAATCTTTTTCATGCTTGCATGTATTGCCTTGTTTATTCATTTTATGTAGAGAATTGTTTGAATGCTAGTTTGAATATTTGCTTGCTTGATTGAATTGTAGTGAACTTTGAAGAGTGTGACTATTGCAAGATCAAGGAGTGAACTTATATTCTCTACTAAAAAGGCAAGTGGTGCTTCATACTTTTGTCCCATTATTTTCACTATGCATTAGTGATATTTCTAAGTAGGACTTGCATGGAATTTTCTATCTGTTAACTATGCCATGGGAAATCCTAGTAGATGATTCCTTAGTACAATTTTCCCTAAGTTAAGATCCCTGCTACTATCATGATTAGCTTAGCTAGTAGAAAACAAGGGTGGATTATATTCGTGCTATGAAATATTTCTAAGTCAATAAATTGTGTTTTGTTTAATAAAACAACTATGTGAATGAATCACCTGGGTGGAATGGTTGTGAAAGGTTTATGTTGAGTGGTTACACAGGGCCCCATATTCATGGCCTACCCTAGTGTATATCACTTGTGGAAATCCACCCAGGAACAAAGAAATTTGAGATATCAAATGTTGAGAAGCTTCAAGTGCACCCACTTGGCAATATGGGCTCTACCTGGATCATATAGGTTGCAATAACTTAGCCAGATGGACAGTTGGTGGTAGGGTGTGATAGGTTTGGGAACACGTCCATTTTGGTCTAAGGGAAAGCTTCTGAAAGATCTTGTCTCGATGCATGCCGAGTCTTGTGGGGAAAGTGCACCACCTCTAGAGAGAGTAAAATATAAGTACTTAGTCGTGTCCCCGGCAATGGACAATTTGAGCATCATGACATGGAAGCTATCAAGAATCTCCTCATCCCAATTTTCTAAGTTAAAAACTTGTGGTTGAACAAGGGTAAAGGTTAACCAATATTCATTGGTTGTTCCTTGGGTGATTTTGACAAATAAAAACTTAGTGTTTTCAACTGATAAGAAAAATCTATTTTGAGCAAAGCAAGCCTAAGCTCCACTTATCCAAATGCATATAGATGATAGATACCACTATTCTACCATAGTATCACTTGCCAATACAATTCAAATGTATTGACCCTTTTGGTTGTAACTTATTATGTTGCAGGATTGTTTGATGTTAGTGAAGTGTGTTGATTAGGATTACAAGTCTACAACCAACATGATTGCCTGTGGCACTTTGAAGATGAAGGACTCCATGCTATAGTTATTTCTGTTGCATTGTAATGAGATAGCCAAATGAGCTATGTAAGATGTAATGAACTATTTTATTCCTGGTTATAAAGTTGTATTATGACCTTTGTTTCTTGATATTACATCTTAAACTATGGATGCTAGCTATTGATCCAGGGACTAGCATTGTATAGACAGGGATCTCTACCTTATTAAAGGTTGGGACCTCTACAGATGGTATGAGAGCACTGTGTTGCCTGTAGGATTGTAACCCTAGGATTGGACAAAACCCCTTAGAAAAATAGGAGTTGTATTTGTTCAAAACTTATTTACAAACAATCTTGTAAACTCTTTCCTCAACCTTATTGGTTTTGATTCTACATCTTCCCTCTTTTCAAACTTGATGGACAAAGACTCCAACATGAGCAAAACTTCAACATGAGCAAAGGTTTCAACATCATCAAAGACTTCAACTTTAGTTTCATGAAGGACTTCAACTTGGATATCACTAAGGACTACAAGTAAGACAAGAAATAATACTCAAGACTTGGAGACTAAGGAAACACAACTTAGAAGGAACCATCATCACCTTTGAAGATTTGTGACCAAGATGCAAGAATTTTTCCAAAGGACACCATGATCTTATTCATGGAGAAACAACTAATAAGAATGGAATGATCTCAAGTAAACCATATAATTGGACCACCATACTAGTGATTAGATTAAACCCACCAACTTATGTGGTGTCGCAAAAATATTTTGTTGCCTAAAAATGTGCTTGAATCTTGTTGTTTGAGTGTAATGTTTGATTGTGATTGCTTGCACATTGCTTGTGTGAATTGTTGTGTGTGATTATAATTCTTCCTTAGAAATATTTTGCCTATTCTAATCCCAATCCAACCCAAATAGATGACTTCTCCAAGAAACTCCAACATCAAGAATGGTGACAACAACAACCAAGAGATGCACATGAGAGAACAACTTATAGCAACCCAAACCTAGTTGAATCAAGTGACCACTCAGTTTTTAGACAACAACAATGAGTTAGACCCAACCATGCAAAAGTTTTTAGAAACCCAATCTCAATTATTGCAAAGGATGACCAATCAAATGATCAACATGATTTGCAACTCTTTCCAAGGAGATTGTGACCACAAGGATGTCAAGGATGATATTATAGAAGGAACTCAAGCTTGCAATATTTGTGGAGACATGGAACACACTTCTAAGGAGCATGTGGACCAATTCCCTTATTGTGAAGAGAAACACCCAACTAAACAATGCCCCACATCTCAAGTGACTTGTTTCCTATGTGAAGGAAATGATCATGTCCCTATCCAATGCCCCATCTATCCCATAGTTCAACAAATGAAACAAGATGGAATGCATCAAATGTTTGGAAACCTCCATAAGGGAACAACTTCTACCAAGAAGGATGAAGGCAAAATTAGAACCATCCCTCATAAAGCCACATCCAAGGTGACCACAAAGTGTTGCTACTCTTGTGGAGAAGAAGGTCATATCTCTAGTAACTGCCCCAAGGATAGAGAAAGATTTCTCACCTTTGAGGTGAGATATGAACATCATGAACTAGAAGAACTCCTAGCTTTGGAGAGACCCAAGAAGAATAAGAATAAATGCCCTAATTCCAACAAGAAGGACAATATCCAAGTGCAATGTTACAATTGCAAAGAAATGGGACACTATGCATCACATTATCCAGAAAAGAAGAAAGATATTAGCCAACAGATGTGTTTCAAATGCAAAGAGCTAGGCCATTATGCAAACAAGTGCCCAGAGAAGATACATCAAGATCCCAAGTAAGCCAAGATGTAATCTAGCTGAAAACCTTTTTAAAGGTGGTAGTACCCTAGTTGTCTTGAAGCCAACTTGTAACCTCTAGCCTTCCCAAATCTTGGGACGAGATTTCTTTTAAGGGTGGTAGCCTGTCACATCCCAAAATTTTCCAAATTTTGAAATGTGAAAAATAAATAAACCAAATAAATAATTGTTGAAATTTAGGGTGAAAAGAAACTTTTTGTTTCTAAATGGAAACATCAAAACCCTTCTTGAATAAAATGGAATCCAACAAAATTTCAATCAAGTGAAATGCATTCATCAATGAATGTATCTTGAAATTTAAACATTTGGAAAAGTAAACCAAAACTCTAAAAAACCGAAAGAAATCATTTCCAGGATTACTCTAAAACTATGGATTAGTTCCATATAAAAATTTGGCAACAATCATTTTATAAATGATCAAAATGACAAATAAAAATATTATAAAACCATAAAATTGGTTTCACTTAATTTGGAACCATGGATAAAAACTTATGAATATAATAAGATAAGGAATTAATTTCCAAAGATTTAAAAGGATAAACAAATATTGGATCATTTGGTAGACTTGGCTCTCTCATGGTAGTCTGCAATTAGTTGTTGCACTCCACCTTGTTTCCTTTGTTCAACTATGGAATAGATGGGGCATTGGATAGGGACATGATTGTTTCCTTCACATAGGTAACAAGTAGCTTGAGATGTGGGGCATTGGTCAATTGGATGTTTCTCTTCACAATTGGGGCATTTATCTTGATGCTCCTTGGAAGTGTGATCCTTGTCTCCACAAATATTGCAAGCTTGGGTTCCTTCTAGAATAACATCTTTGTCATCCTTGTTGTCACAAACTCCTTGGGAAGAGTTGTCTCCCATGTTGATCATTTGAGTAGCCATCCCTTGCAACAATTGGGATTGAGTTTTCAAAACTTCTTGCATGGTTGGGTCTATCTCATTGTTGTTGGCTAAAAACTGAGTTGTCACTTGGTTCAACTGGGTTTGTCTTGCAAGCAGTTGGTCTCTCATGTTGACCTCTTGGTTGTTGTTGTTGTTGTCACCATCCTTGATGTTGGAGTCTCTTGGAGAAGTCATCTGTTTGGGTTGGTTTGGGGTTAGAATAGGCAAAATATTTCTAAGGGAATAATTCTAATCACACACATCACAATTCACACAAACAATGTGCAAGCAATCACAAATAAACTTTCCACTCAACAACTTTCAGGCATATTTTTAGGCAACCAAAAATATTTTTGTTACACCACATAAGTTGGTGAGTTTGACTTTAACTAAATATGGTGGTCCATCTATAGGATTCACTTGAGATCTTTCCATCCTTCTTGGTTGATTCCTTTTGAACAAGATGTTTGTATCCTTAGAGAGTTTCTTGCATCTTGATCTCAAAACTTCAAGGTGATGATGATTCCCAAGTTGTGTTTCCTTAGTCTTCAAGTCTTGAGCAACATTTCTTGTCACACTTGTAGTCCTTAGTAATATCTAAGGTTGAAGTCCTTCATGATAATGTTGAAGATGTTGAAGTCATTAGAGTCGAAGATGTTGAAGTCATTAGAGTTGATAAAGTCCTTTGCACATGGTGAAGTCTTTGGCCATGGGGTAGGCTTTGTCCATCAAGTTTGAAATAGAAGAGATGTAGAATCAAACCAAAATGGTTGAGGAAAGAGTTTACAAGATTTTTGTAAATAAGTTTTGGAACAAATACAACTCCTATTTTTCTAAGGGGTTTTGTCCAATCCTAGGTTTACAAATCCTACAGGCAACACAATGCTCTGATACCATCTGTAAGGTTCCCAACCTTTAATAAGGTAGAGATCCCTATGTTTACAATGCTAGTCCCTGGATCAATAGCTAGCATCCACAGTTAAGATGTAATATCAAGAAACAAAGGTCATAATACAACTTTATAACCAGGAATAAAATAATTCATTACATCTTACATAGCTCATTTGGCTATCACATTACATTGCAGCAGAATATCTATAAGCATGGGGTCCTTCATCTTCAAAGTGCAACAGGCAGACATGTTGGTTGTAGACTTGTAATCCTAATCATTAAACTTCACTAATATCAAACAAACCTGCAACATAACAAGTTAAAGACACAAGGGTCAATACATTTGAATTGTATTGGCAAGTGATACTATGGTAGTATAGTGGAGTCTATCATCTATATGCATTTGGCTAAGTGGAGCTTAGGCTTGCATTGCTCAAAATAGATTTTCTTTATCATTTGAAAACACTAAGTTTTTGCTTGACAAAATCTTTCCCAAGGCATCTCCCAATAGAAATTGGTGATCCTTTCAATCACTTGTTCACCCACAAGTTTTTAACTTAGAAATTTGGATGATGAGATTCTTGATAGCTTCCATGTCTTGATGCTCAAATTGTCCTTTGCCAGGGACATGGCTAAGTACTTAGATTTTACACTCTACAGAGGTGGTGCACTTTCCCCACAAGACTTGGTTTCACCAAGACAAGATCTTTCAGAAGCCTCCCCTTAGACCAAAATGGATGCGCTCCAACCTATCAAACCCCTACCACCAACTGTCCATTTGGCTAAGTTATTGCAACCTATATGATCCAGGCAGATCCCATAATGCCAAGTGGCTGCACTTGAAGCTTCTCAACACTTGACATCTCAAATCACTTTGTTCCTGGGTGGCCATCCACAAGTGAGATACACAAGGTAAACCATAGAAATGGGCCTTGTGAACCACTCAACACAAACCATTCCTTCCATTCCACCCAGGTGATTCATTTACTTAGTTGTTTTTATTAAACAAAACACAAGTCCTCAGACTTAGAAACTTTTCCATAGCATGAATATATATTCCACCCTTGTTTTCTACTAGCTAAGCTAAGCATGATAGTAGTAGGAATCTTAACTTAGGAAAATTCTACTAAGGTTTCATCTACTAGGATTTCCCATAGCATGGTTTATACTTAGCAAAAATTCTATGCAAGTCCTACTTAGAAATATCACTAATGCATAGTGAAAATAATGGGACAAAAGTATGTAGCATCACTTGCCTTTTTGGTAGAGAGTATAGGTTCACTCCTTGTTCTTTGCAATGTTCACTCACTTCAAATCACTACAATTCAATCAAGCAAACAATATTTCAACCTACCACTCAAGCAATTCATCACATAAAATGATAGAAACAAAACAATACATGCAAGCATGTCAAAGATTGTTTTATTTGAAAAAGTGGTTTCTAATGGTTCATAAACATTTGAAAACACCTAATGGTCATTTTATAGAGTGGCAAAATCATTTGTATAAGATTTTACTTCATAAACCATTTTTACATCAAGTCATTATTTTATGTGGTGAAGAAATGCTTTTAATAAGGCAAAATTCTATAGGTTTCACAAAATATGTTTTCAAACCATATAACCTTGTGTTTAGGGTTAGAGAGTTTATTTCCAAAACATTCTCTAAGGTTTTCTTCAAAAACTATTTTTAATAATTAAACCATATTTTTATTTGACTAGAAATGGTTTAAATCAAGAGTTTATTCTTTTGCTTCACCAAATACATTTTTGAAACCACCAATTGATTTATAAGGTCAGTAGGTTCAAAACAAATCATTTGCCAAAGATTTTATCCTCAAAATCATTTTTGAACAATTTCTATATTCTAAACATGCATACACAAGTTTCTGTAAAAACAAACAATTTAACAGAAGCAATTTTCTAAACAAAGTGCATGGTTGGCTAGGGCTTGTTTTTATGAATCCAATGATATAAAGTTTGCAAAATTTGGACGTGTAGATTAAAAGTTATAGATTTTACAAAATCTAGCATCTAATAGATCAAATCTGTTTTAATTCAAACGAATAGAGCCACGTGGCGTGTTCTAATTCGTCGGTACCGGTTCGCGTGGATCAGCAACATGAGGCGTTGGATCAAGTTACATCGCATGGCACAGATTGCGTACCCCTTCGGCGTTAAGTGATTCTATCGCATGCATTAGATCATCATCTAACGTTCATCATCACCCTGACCATGTTCTGGCGGCGCTCGACGGCTGCGTGCGGCGGCGGTGCTTGGCTAGCGGAGGAGCTGGCACTAGAGGAAGCAAGGAAGAGTAAGGAGATGCTCACCAGGTTCAGGAGATCACGGCGAAGCTGAAGGTACTCGCGGGAAGGCAAGGGGCGCACGAGGTTGCTGTCAATCTCTCGCCGGAGTAGCTTGCGGGCTCGAGCACGCATGGCCGTGGTCGAAGGCGGGTCTCTGGGACACAAACGAGAAAAATAATGCATCAGGAAGGTGCACACGAGTTCAAGGATCATGAGAATACTCACCAGTGAGCAAGGGGCGCATGAGGTCGTCGGCTATAGCTCGCCGAAGTCGAGTTCATCCTCGGTGGCGCTCAGACATGGACGGAACCGAGGCTGCAGGGCATGCGGGGCGAGCTGGTGCTACGAGGAGATGCGCCAGGAGGTGGGGAGTATGTGAGCTTGGTCGAGGAGGCAAGGGGCGGCAGGGTATGGCCGGAATCGCTGTCGGAGTTCGTCGGAGGCCGCGGCAGTGCAAGGTTGATTCGAGGCAGCCTGGTGGCGGAGGGGAAAGGGGGTCTGAGGGGAAATGGAGAGGGGGAGGAGGCGGTTAAGAGGGTGGTGTCGCAGCGAGGATTAAACGCAGCATTATGGCGAATTCAAGCAGAGGAATCAACGGCAGGAAACGGCCAGGCGTGTTCATCGCGGGGAGGAAGAAGGTGAGGTGGGTGGGGGGTCGCCGTCAAATGATAGAGGGAAGGGGAGTGGGGCCTAGTCGTCAGCGTCTCTACGGGTTTCTTTCTCGGTGAATAACGGTTCGCTCGGTGAGAGGGAGAGGTGGGCTAGACTGGGCCTAGTGGGCTTGCTGGCTGGGCTGGGTCCTTTTACACATATTTTTGTTCTGTTTGTTTTTCTTTTTCCTTTTCTTTTATTCTATTTTGATTTCATTTAATCATTTCAAGCATCCAGTTGAATTCAAAACTTTGTCAAATTTTGTGTAGCTTTAAATGTTGATTAATAAAACATTCTGAAATCATTTTGGAATAATTTATTTATTCTTTTTAAGGTCTTTTTAATTATTCAAAATAGGCTCCAGTTTTAAATCAAATAAGATTTAATAATAATTTCAAACACCATTTAAATTTCTAAAACCTTCCAAATCTTTTCAGTAGGTTTTTATTTGTTTATTTGGGTTCAAATAATTCATCTTGAATTATTTGGAAAGTATTTAATATGATTCATAATTCATTTGAATTGGGTATTTGTTTTAATTCCAATGGAATTTAATATAGTTTTAATTCCCTAAAGTTTAATTGGAAGATTTCTTTAATCTTAATTAAGTTGAATTAAACAATTTTTATTTCACTTGGGTAACTTCCAAAATACTATTTTCTCATGCATTGTATAATTATTCTTATTAAAGATTTGTCTTTATTAAAATAAGGATAGAATGGTTAATGCCATTTTATTTTATTTTGGAAATTCTTTATCCTTTTATTTTATTTGGATTTGGATTCTATTCATTCCATTTGCTTAATGGATTAGGCCAAGATTTAATTTGGTCTTTTAAATAATTCATATTTAATATTTCTATCTTTGTCTTATAAAATCCATATCTTTTATTTAGAGATCCAAACTTGGTGATTCCAATTTGTAAAATTTTATTTGATATTTATTTATCCTTTTAAATATCTTTTAGTATTATTTGCTCACCATTTTGTATGGGTTTTAGATAAGTGCTTTATTAGCTTTGGAAATTACGTTTCCTTATCTTATTTAAATTCATAAGATTTTATTTATGGTTCCAATTTAAGTGAACCCAATTTATATGGTCTAATGATATTTCTATTTGTCATTCTTGATTATTTGTAAATGTTTGTTGACAAATTTTTATATGGATCAAATCCATAGGCTTGGAGATAACTTGGAAATGATTTTTATTCCATTAGGGTTTAGGGTTTGGATTTATTTTCCAAGTATTTAAATTTCCAGATACATTTTATGATGAATGCATTTTACTTGATTTCAATTTTGTTGAATTCAAACTTTAATTAAAGTTTGTTCAAGATGGTATTTTAAGTTTCCATTTAGAAATAAAAGTTTCTTTTCACCCTAAAATTCAACAATAATTTATTTTATTTTATTTATTTTTCACATTACAAGATTTCGAAAATCTTGGGATGTGACAGAAAATGGTTTGAATTAAACTCTCTGGCCCTAAACACAAAGTTTCAGATTTAAAAATAAACCCTAGAAAAATTATTACTTTGATTAAAGGCATTTCTAGAAAAATCAAAATGGTGCTTGATTTAAAAATGGTTTTTGAGTTAAACCTTTTGTAAATGATTTTGTTTTAAAACACTTTGACCATAAGTATTAATATTGGTGTTTAAATTTTTTTTGGCTAACACTATAAATTATTACTTTGATTTAAATCATTTCTAGCAAAACAAAAATAATTTAAAGTGGCCATTTTCACCAACTTAGTACCAAATGATTTTGCCACTTTTATAAATGACAAATAGGTGTTTTAAAATGTTTATGTCCAATTAGAAACCACCTTTCCAAATAAAACAATCTTTTGCATGCTTGCATGTATTGCCTTGTTTATTCATTTTATGGAGGGAATTGTTTGAATGCTAGTTTGAATATTTGCTTGCTTGATTGAATTGTAATGAAATTTTAAGAGTGTGACTATTTCAAGATCAAGGAGTGAACTTATATTCTCTACTAAAAAGGCAAGTGGTGCTTCATACTTTTGTCCCATTATTTTCACTATGCATTAGTGATATTTCTAAGTAGGACTTGCATGGAATTTTCTATGTGTTAACTATGCCATGGGAAATCCTAGTAGATGATGCCTTAGTAGAATTTTCCCTAAGTTAAGATCCCTACTAATATCATGCTTAGCTTACCTAGTAGAAAACAAGGGTGGATTATATTCATGCTATGAAATATTTCTAAGTCAAAGACTTGTGTTTTGTTTAATAAAACAACTATGTGAATGAATCACTTGGGTGGAATGGTTGTAAAAGGTTTAGGTTGAGTGGTTACACAGGGCCCATATTCATGGCCTACCCTAGTGTATCTCACTTGTGGAAAGCCACCCAGGAACAAAGAGATTTGATATGTCAAATGTTGAGAAGCTTCAAGTGCAGCCACTTGGCAATATGGGTTCTGCCTGGATCATATAGGTTGCAATAACTTAGCCAGATGGACAGTTGGTGGTAGGGGGTGATAGGTTTGGGAACGCGTCAATTTTGGTCTAAGGGAAAGCTTCTGAAAGATCTTGTCTCGATGAATGCCGAGTCTTGTGGGGAAATTGCACCATCTCTCAAGAGAGTAAAATCTAAGTACTTAGCCATGTCCCCTGCAATGGACAGTTTGAGCATTAGGACATGGAAGCTATCAAGAATCTCCTCATCCCAATTTTCTAAGTTAAAAACTTGTGGTTGAACAAGGGTAAAGGTTAACCAATATTCATTGGTTGTTCCTTTGGTGATTTTGACAAATAAAAACTTAGTGTTTTCAACTGATAAGAAAAATCTATTTTGAGCAAAGCAAGCCTAAGTTCCACTTAGCCAAATGCATATAGATGATAGATACCACTATTCTACCATAGTATCACTTTCCAATACAATTCAAATGTATTGACCCTTGTGGCTGTAACTTATTATGTTGCAGGATTGTTTGATGTTAGTGAAGTGTGTTGATTAGGATTATAAGTCTACAACCAACATGATTGCCTGTGGCACTTTGAAGATGAAGGACTCCATGCTATAGTTATTTCTGCTGCATTGTAATGAGATAGCCAAATGAGTTATGTAAGATGTAATGAATTATTTTATTCCTGGTTATAAAGTTGTATTATGACCTTTGTTTCTTGATATTACATCTTAAATTGTGGATGCTAGCTATTGATCCAGGGACTAGCATTGTAAACACAGGGATCTCTACCTTATTAAAGGTTGGGACCTCTACATATATTCATCGAGCTATGTTGCTCCTGAAAACCCTACGAATTCATCAAGCGGCTGCCAGGTTGTACTCCGGTGAAGGGTATTCTTACCTCTGTTGACAATCCTTGCCGCTAGTTATTCCACGACCCATTAACATATCTTACTCCGCCATTGTCCTGTGGATGTTGCCGCTCCCCTGTATTCATGAAGAGAAAATGCGTGAGATTGGGCCATGCCATGTACCTACAAGAAAAGGAAGAGTCGAGAATAAGTCGCGCACCTGCTACCAGAGGAGAGCTCACCAGAGGCAGCGATGGGGCATGCTCTCTCTCTAGAAGAGTTGCATCTGTCTTGTCCTCTCTCTCTCTCTCTACGTGCCTCTTCGGCTCAAAAAATGGAGCCACAATAAATACCAAACAAATTCAATAAAATAGATGCCTCTAGGACTCGAACCAACCACCTAGAGGTCCCTGAACTGTGGGTCCACAAGGGATGGATCCCACACGTCATCTAGACACAAAATGTTTCTATGGCTGACTTGTGGGACTCACCTACTTGCCACCCAAACACCCACCTGACTGAATCCCCCCACCACTAGGAGATTTCAAAATCAGATCTAAAATCCAGTCCACCACAAGCGGCGGCATCTAGGGAACCGCTATATCTTCTGGTGCACCACCCGCTGTGGTGCCAGAGCTCCCGTCCGTTCGCCGTATCCCCATCTATGTCCGTGTCCATACTCCATGGCTGGCCGCCGGGACTCTCTTTCCGGCCAATGTCTCCGTGCATGCGTCAAAGCGTTATGTCCCCTTCCGTGCGCCATCTCCATGCTCAAGTCGGTGGTGCTCCACTTTCGTCCTTCGTCTCCGTGTCTGCTAAGGTAAAAAATCTACCGGTTTCTAATTGTTCATGATACAGAATATTGTTCAACACATGTGTATTACTTTGATTTTTTATTGTTAATAAAATTGTTCTAAAAATCATTAGTCCTTTCTGAAAATGTGATTAGATTTTTTGATTGTCCAACAGATGGATATGAGTTGAATTTGTTCATGGTAAGGTAAATTGTTCTGAAAAATGACTAGTTTGTTCTGAAAATGATATTTGTTTTTTTAATTTTTCATCACATGGATATGAGTTGGATTGTTCATTGTAAAGAATATTGTTCTAAAAAATCACTAGTATGTTCTGAAAGTGTGATTGTTTGTTTAATTTGCAATAGATGGATAGGAGTTGGATTGTTCATGGAAGACAATTTACTGGTCCCTACAACGATGGCCTGAAGGATTTTCTTAGACTTGTCAAGGAGAGATAAGGCAAGAACGCACAGGTTCCAAGCCCTTGCCGTAAGTGCCTGAACCAGAATATGATACATGTAGGGCGTCTTCATAACCACTTACTCATCAGTGGCATGTCACACACAAATACTCGGTCTATACACCATGGAGAGCCACTTGATGTTGTTGTTATTGAAGATCCACCCAATCAAAACAATGGCGGTAATATTGGTGGTTATGACGGTGATGACAATGGAAATATGTATTCTGATGATGAAGGTCATGATAATGGAGGTGACAACGTTCCAGGAATATTGTAAGACCTTAAGCAAGAAGGGGATGCTGCAATTGTAGAGTAGATTGCTGCTAATGTCGAAACTGATGGTAAACATGAGCAATTGTTTGCAAAGTTGATGGAAGAGGCAAAACACAAGCTTTACCCGGGAAGTAAACACTCTAGGTTTGAATTTTTTGTGAAGCTCCTTCATCACAAGTCATATCACCGGAACACCAACAACGCTTTTGATGATTGGATGAAGCTATTTGCCGATGCACTGCTGGACTATAGCACCTCAGGTAAAACCACTACTAGAAAACCGCATGTCTTATCTCTAAGCATCATGATGTCATCAGCATGCATCAATCTGCCTAAACTATTTTTCTAAAAGCCCTCTTTTGTTTTCTACAAATATCCCTCTCCTGATTAAAGTGCCAAACACAGAACTTTCCAGATATTTTGTTTATCTAAAACTATTTACAAAAGGTTTGAAAAATAAATATAAATACAAAATATTTTGCTTTACCAGGGAGGCAGCCTAGCCTGTAGGCCAGGCCACCTACCAACCCGACAGGCCCGGCCCAATCAGACCAAACCCTAGACTCAGTCTGACCTAACCCTAAACCTAAACCTCAACACACCCCTTCCACTCACGTATCTCTGCTGCCACCCACCTGCCACTAAACACACCCCACACCCTGACCGAACACCACCCTACCCATAGACACGCAAACCAAACACACACAAGACGTGCTCACATACAGCACGCAACTGCCCCCGACACCAACTATCCTATTTCGGTATTCCCGCATGGCCTACCACCTCCACGTCTCGCACATCGCCCACCCCGACCTGGACCAACCTCGCTCGCCTCACCATCGCCTTGCGACACGATCCCCTCACCCCGTATATCCTTCCTCCCCGGCCACCGCTAGCGGCACGCCCTCGCACGCCACCTCGCCTCTCTATGCCAACCGCCGCCACCCCTTGGCCATATCCCCTTCACTGCTCTCGCCTTCCTCCCCATCACCGTCCTCTGCCACCAGATGCGGGCGCCACCGGCCGATGGTCGATTCGCTGATGTTCCTGTTGCCCCGGCTACCCTATGGTTGCCCCGAGCTTGCCTCGAGGTCCTCCGCCTCCTTTCGCCGATGGCATCCGTCCTTCCATCGGGACGCTCCTCCGCGGGCACCTTCTAGTGCCTCCACGACCTCTATGCCTAGGGGTTCCCTGTCCTCGCTAACACCATGTCCTCTCTGCTCTGCACACATGCCCCATTGACGCCCCCTGTTCCGGTTCCCTCTCGAGCAAGTAATGCTTTGGCGCGAGCTCCGTCTGCCTCGATTCCATACGGTTCAAGAGAAGATGACCCAAGGTTGTAATATTACATGTGTGTACTATGTTTTCTTTAGGTTCTCGACTGATGTGTTGATGTGGAGTGGAATCTGTGGGATATTATGGCGTTATGGATTCCTAATACACTGTTGATCCTGCCTCACAGCACCGCCTCATGCTCACTGCACGCATCCCCATGCTACCCATACCAAGACAACGCCAAGTGCTACCTCGACAAGTTGCACAAGTCCCTCAATTTGCAGGACCGAACGCATATGGCGACTTGGATGATGATCCCGTTCGTCACCGACAAGATACAGATGACAAGAACTTCCACATGGAAACCGAATGCAATGACGTCGGATCCTAAGTTTCTTCTTCACGGACGACAAGTTCACCGAATCGGACCCCTACACCGATCCTCGAACCCTCAGAACACCCAAGATCTCCGAGTTCCCCTATGTGTGACCTCTATACGAGACTCCTATTTTTTATAATATATGATATCCACCTTATTGCATCTAAATTATTCATGCTTGCATACATATTTGTGTGGTTTGGGGGCATTACGCCGATTCACCTCATAATTAAATATGAAGACCATAGACGTGTGTTTATAGTCTTATATTAGCTCCATTAAAAAATTTGTAGCGAACCGATGCCATACTTTGCCTTGTTATGGCAACATTTAAATTGCGGGGTATCTAAACAACATAAACCACCTATTTAATTGTCGAGACCCCGGTTCCACTTAATATTGCCTAATTGCATCAAACCTTTGCCATGCCATACATCATACATGCATCATGCCGATCTTCTATCGTAGTATTAAATAGTATATCCGGTGTTTCTACTAGTGCTTTGCTTCTTCATGGATTAGGACGATGAGTTGATGCGAGTGTCAATGCATTCCTCGGATGAATCTCTGGCAATGTTTCCAAGGCGAGCATCCTCCCTCCTTCTACCTTTTTTTCGTTCTTAGTCCTTACTTCCTCCTGTTGATTTATTGCTATCTGCGTTGCGATGCTTGAGATTCCGTACCATTTTATATCCCTTGCAGCCTATATTTCCATGGACACCTCCTATTACCTGTTGTTTGGTAGGTACTCTTCGTTGCAAGTCGTGGTTGCTTGCGTAGGTGTTGCTTCGTGTCGTCGATGTTCCAGTTGTTGGGGGAATTCCTCATATTGGATGTTGGAGACGATCATGACTCAAATTACAACTTGATATTAAAATGCTGGGAATAGCTATAACTAATGTAGAGGCACTGGTGCGTAATAGATGCTATTTGGTTTTTAACCGCTCCCGTAGCACCCTGAGTACTTGATACCTGTTCCTTGACTATCGCACTGTCCGGTTGTGGGACCATGAATCCCCTTAGCCAGATCTTGAGTCATATCTTATTTTTTGGGGACACAAAGTAGTTTGGGGCTATATTAATATTATGTACTTATGCCATGCTACTGCTTTATTTACTACTATTGCTTGAGGAGAATTTACTACTATACTATTTTAGAACCCCGTGCCACGTTTTCGCGGTATTGACAAGCCTAGTCACACTTTCGGGTTCCCAGTCGTTTACAACCATCGTCACAAACCTCTGGGTCCGTCTCAGAGTCGGCCAACTTTGTAGCGGGTAGCTTAGTGGGGTGGCCCCCCGAAATATTATATGAATCTTGTGATTGATTTGTCGTGATTCCTCGTTTGGTTTCATTTGGTTTTTCCAAGGATAATCGTGCATATGTTGCTATTTGTGCCCCCTGTAGGGTAAATCTTTCTAAAATCCCTGTTTGCGGTTATGGACGACTTGGAGCATAGTTTCTCGATCATAGACAACTATAACTAAATTAGTGCTATAAATTTGACTTTGGAATGACTAGTAGTCAGCTTCACTACAACGGAATGGATAAATAAAAGTACCAACAACTTCTGGATTTGGGATGTGTCATGCTATTTGTATCTGACTAGTAAGTATTGCAACTACAATTGAGTAGTTAGCTAAAACTGCCCACTACTTATGATATTAGGATGACTCAACGCTACCTATTCCTGACTAGTAATTGCTGCAACTATAACGGAATGAATAAAATTTCCATCTGTGTGAGTTTCCTCGGTATGACTTCTTCGTTTCGCCTCGAAGAGGAATACCAGGATGGGTATGTTTGGTGTTAGTATCAGGTTGGTTCCGCATAGGTCTTTCTTATCTCTTTGATAGCCATCAGTTATATCGAGTCTCTATAGGTTGTTTAGTGCATGTTCGCTGCCGCTTCAGCCCACCATACCTACGTAGGCGAGAGCCGCTGAATTCTAAGTGTCACCATGTACTGGCCTTAGTACTGACCGCTCTCTTTCTTCTTTTCCCTTTGTCAGGGCCTCTTTTGTTTTAACATGTTTGAGATCGACATTGTTAGCAGGGTTACCCTTCTGGCTTGGCCTGGGCAGGGTTATGGACGCCATTGGTTATTCTTCAGGGCTCTTATCCCAATTTACATATTATCCGTACTCGAATGAGTTTCGGTTTCAAGGTGATTTCGATCTTTGTACTGTATATATGTGTTGCTGACTCTTTGAGTCGTTGTTGTAAATATCTATTCTATGGGTGACGAGGGTTCGACTCGTCAATGCCCATTGTTATAGACTTGGGTTTGGAGAAGATGGGGATGCTGGAAGTCGCAGAATGGTTAACAGACAAGCAACACAGGGACACGAGATTTACCTAGGTTAAGGCCCTTGGAGGGAAAACCCTAATTCGGCTTGGCTGCTCTTGATTACGGCAGAACCGAAGGATACAGGGGTGCGCAGATGCAATCTGGCTTGATGTGTGTATGAGGTGAGTAGATCCTTCTCGTTGTACTCTCCTGGCCTTTATATAGATAGGCCAGGTCCCGGGATAGGTTGAGTCGGTTACAAATTAGGGTTGATACCCTTTGAAATTCTGTCTAATCTAGACTTGTCCTCCAAGGAGTCGAAATTGCCACGGGCTTGGGCCACCCGAAATCTTCATGGGATGTATATCCTTACTTGGGCTTTCCTTGGGCTGGACTAGGTATACCAATGTTGTGCACCCGTAGGGTATATCCATGTCAGTAGCCCCCGAGTGTTCAGTCAAATCGTAGATTCGGCCAGAGACTCTTCAATCTTTCAGGTGATTGGTAGTTTAAGCCTACTTTACAAGGATAAATGTTTAGTTCATAGGGATTATTGATGCGTGTGCCTGGCTCACCCAATGGATCAGGTCCAGTTAACTATCATAGGACAAAAAAACACGATCTTCATCAAATTAGAGTCCCCAGACATGAATTCGGAACGATTGCTGGTGTGATTCGGCTCAGGCCGTTGTGGTATTACATGAGTCGAATCCTAGTGTTCTTTCAAGGGATGTACCCAACGCGTCCGTCGAGATTTTCATCGTGCCTATTGACACGGAAATTTACTAGCAGAGCGCAGTCGGGTGCGTTGCCAGGTCATCAAATGGTATTTGTAGGTCTTATCTTTGTATCATTGACACAACATCCAAAATTTTATCACCGTGGAGGTGTTTCGGGTGGCCAAGGGAGTAGCCCCCGAGTGTCTGTTTGAGTCGTAGACTCGAGCAGAGACTTTAATTCAGTCGTTTCAGCATTAATCCAGATGACGCATTTTTTGAATGTGCGACCAGCGCTCCCTATGGGAGTAGCCCCCAAGTCCGTGGTGGAGTCGTAGACTCGACGTAGGACTCGAAGATAATTTCGAGGTGATGTTACCTTTGAAATTTCTCAGGTGCGTGGCCAGTGCTCCTGATAGGCGTATCCCCCGAGTAGTTTCTTGAATCGCAGATTCAAGTAAGTACTTGTATGATTCAAAATCTTCAAACCGTTGCTTGCTTTGCCTTGATGACATCATTGCTAACGATTGGTGATCTCAAACGTCTGCGGCAGCAAAGATGATGTGACGAGACGATCATGGGTCCCACCGTCTGACCTGACGTTGACTAGCCACGCGTAAGCATGGCGAAAATTACAGCTCCTTGGTTTCCGCGCGTAGTGGATGGTGTGCTGGTGACGGTTTGTTTTGGTGTTGACACGTGTATGTGAGATATGAGTTGCACGCTAGGGATTCTCAATCGACGGTTCCAGTGCATCATTTTCGTCCTTTTATACTGCGGGGAAAACAGTGTTTTACCCATCGTCATTCGCTCTTGCCTCATCTCCATTGCCACCATTTCCTTGAGCTCTTTTCTTTTTGTTGCGCACTGGATGTTCTTCGCATCTTTCCTTCCTTATTCCTTCGTTCGCATCGCCACACCCACCGCTCGAAGATGGGCAAACTGAAGAAGACGGCGGCTTCTGGAGCAGGATCGAGCACTGCCGGCGCTGGAAAGAAGGTCGCCGCCACGGCCCACGTCACCGATGGCGGGTGGAAGCTGCGTGATTCCATCCTTGTCTCCAAGGATAAGGATGATGCTTTTATCGTCCGGGGTCTCTCTTTGCCCGTCAATGAATTCCTTTGTGGACTCCCTTTTTTCTACGGGATTCTGTTGCATCAAATGTCTCCCAATTCTCTTCTTCATATTGCTTGTTTCATCACTCTGTGCGAGTGCTGGCTCGGTATCGAGCCGCACTTTGGCCTATTCCAGAAACTCTATTCCGTGAAGAGACAATCTGGCACCGGCGGTGTTTATCCGCTCAGCGGCTACATGATACGTTGGAAACGTATCTATAATTTTTGATGCTCCATGCTTGTTTAGTATCTACTTTGCTTTACTTGTCCACACTTTGAGGTTCTTTTTACATGTTTTCTGGTACTAACCTACTAACAAGTTGTAATAGTGCTAGATGCCTGTTTTCTGTTGTTTTTGGTTTTAGAAAAGTTAGTAAAGAAATATTCTCGGAATTGGACGGGAAAAAGGACAAAATCAATTACTTTATGTAGGGAACAAGAAGTCCAGAGGAGAGCCGGAGCGGCCAGCCAGGGGGGGCAGACCCACCCCAGGCGCAGGTGGGCCCCACCTCGCGCCTAGCTAGGGTTTGGTGGCCCTGGCCGCCTCCTTGGTCTCCCCTTCGCCTATAAGAATCCCCCGATGCAGAAACCCTGAGTACCCGATCAAATCTCCACGACACCTTCTGTAGCCGCTGCCACCGTCGTCCCTAGATCGGGGGATCTGAAGTTCTTCCCGGCACCCTGCCGAAGGGGAGATCATCCCGGAGGCCTTCTCTCCGATATGATGCGTGAGTAATTCCACCTTGGTCTATGGGTCCATGTAGTAGCTAGATGGTTGTATCTCCTCCTTTGTTCTTTCATGTATAGATCTTGTGAGCTCCGTTCATGATCAAGATCTAATCTATTTGTAATCATGCATGTTGTGTTTGCGAGGATCCGATGGATATTGAGATTATTATGTTGGTTTGATTAATGGTTTTGTGATCTTGCATGCTCTCCGTTGTTAGTAGCTATCTTGGTCAAATAGTTGCTAGTGACTCCAAGAGGGGGTATTTATGCTCGATAGTGGGTTCATGCCTCTAGTTTACAAGGGAAGTGACAGAAATCTTTTCGGTTGTAGATGTGTTGTTGCTACTAGGGAGAAAACAACGGTCTCTTGTTCATGGAACATGTGGACTGTTTACCTTACACACTTTTCTTAAAGCAGTTGTCTGTTGCTTGCGACTTAATACTGGAGGGGGTTCGGATGATAACCTGAAGGTGGACATCTAGTCATAGATGCAGTTGGATGGTGGTTTATGTATATTGTTGTATTGCCCAATCAACCTCATAGGATCTTTCTGACTAGTAATTGCATTGTTATGCCTTGCTCAGTTCCTGTCAATTGCCCTGCTATAATTTGTTTACCCTTCATGCCATGTTGTTTATATAAGGAGAGCACCTCTAGTGAACTATGGACCCCGGTCCAATCTATACCATTGATACATCTTCCACTGTTACTTGCAACACCTATGTGACGTTTCCTTCCTCCTACTGGTTCGATAACCTCGGTTCTTACTGAGGGGAGAATTTTTGCTGTGCTACTTCACACCTTGCTCTTGGGGTTCCCAACAGGATCCACATCAACTGAGCCATCAACAAGTTTTCTGGCGCAGTTGCCGGGGAGGCTAAGGACGTCTTCACTAGGGGAGTCCTTCACTTCCTTTTTCTTTACTTTTTTTTAGTTTGCTTTGTTTATTTTTCTTGGTTTTGTTTGCCTCTTTTCAGAAAACCCCAAAAAATAGTTCCTACTCCAGTTGCTGGTCTATTATTGCCTTGCTTGGTCATGCTTTCTATCAATGGATGATTTCTTTGAAACTAGTTCTTATTGGCAAGGTGGGTTCACGGAATAACAAAAGTATTATTATAAGGAGCACCGGTTGTCACAAAAAGGGAAACACTTATGGGAACAAATTGATAAGTTGAATACTATTGCTAGAGACGTGTGCTCTACTTATAATGTTACTTATTTCTTTGATAAATCTTGTTGTTGTAGGAGGTATAAACACCATACTTTTCAATGTGAGTATAATGATAATGTTACCATATCTTCTTATGTTAAAGGAAATTATGAATTTTATGATGTGGAACAAATTGAAGAATTTATTGCTTTCAAGGGTGCATTTGAACTTGCCTGTTTGCTTGAAAATACTGATGATGCACCTTATGAATGTGAGGTTTTGGAGATACTTAAATTTTGCTTTGATAATTAAAAGGAAGAAAATGGCTATATTCTTGAATATTTTAATAGGTGCTTTCCACAAATGGAAGGGACTAATGCCTTGCAGGAGCCTATGGAAGAAGAAATTGCTGAAACTAAAAGCTTATTAGATGAAAAAGAGGAGGAGAGTGATGGTCAAGAGGAGGAAGAATGGATCTACCCATGTCTACCTTCTAATGAGAGTAACTCTTTAGCTCTTACATTATTTGATTGTCCCCCATGCTTACCAAAGGAGGATGAATGTTATGTTCTTATGGATTCTTTTGAATTATCTGCTATGGGTAAAACTTGTGATTATGCTCCTGTTATGCATGGTACTCAAGAGTTTTGCTTAGAAAATGTTTATGATAAGGCTCTAGATGATGGTCCTATATTGAATGATCAGTCTCCTTGTTATAAAATTGTTAAAAGTGGGTTTGAAGGTTCTAATCCAACTATTTTTGAGCTTGATAGAAATTATGTGCTTGTAGATCATGAAAAGCATGCTTTATGTGATAGTTATATTTTTGAGTTTATTCATGAGGCTACTGAAAGTTATTATGAGAGAGGTAAACATGGTCTTATGTATCTCAACAATATTAAGTTTCCCCTCTTTATGTTGAAAATTTTGAAGTTGCACTTGTTTTGCTTTCCTATGCTTGTTGCTTTGTGCTTTCATGACCTTTTTCTTTACAAGATTCCTATGCATAGGAAGTGGGTTAGACTTAAATGTGTTTTGAATTTGCTTCTTGATGCTCTCTTTTACTTCAATTCATATTTCTTCTGTGAGTATCTTCTCAAACTATCATGCCTAACTTAAAGGCGTTAAAGAAAAGTACTTGTTGGGAGATAACCCAAGAGTTTCCTTGAGTCTTGGAAATTATTAATTCAGTAATGACCTCTCCTTATCCTTTTTGTATGCTTTTTTTTTGCCAAGAATGACCTCTAATGAGAGGGAAGTAAGATTTGAGGAGTTGCTGTCCCGAAACAGATTTCTGTCCTCCACCATAAAAATTCGTGAGGAGTCTCTGTAACTCGGATTGAGCTCAAAATTTACGAATAAATCACCCAGTATGCTAGATAACTTTAGTTAGTTCAACACTTTTTTATTTGATCAACAAAAAGTCTGCAAAAATCGGTTTCTACCTGCTGGTCTGTTTTGACAGATTTCTGCCATTATTTGCATTTGCTTCTTATTGATTCTTTTTTGAGTTCTCTTTTGGGGAATTGAGTTTTTTTTTGAAGGAGTTACTATAGTAGCTTGTGTTTTTAGTGAAAAGCCTTGCTGTTCCAAAGCTTTGCCAGAGGTGTAATATCTTTTGAATAAACTAATGTTGCTAATAAAAATTGTGTGAAGTTTTGTATGAAGGAAAAATTTCAGGTGTAGAGAGAGAATAATGCAATGAGATGAAGAATGGACAAAATCTCAAGCTTGGGGATGCCACCATGGTGTCACCCCAAGAAATATCCAATAGCTAAAAGCGTCAAAGCTTGGGGATGCCCAAGGCATCCCCTTCTTCATCAATAAAAAGCTCAGGTTTGTCTAGACACTTCATTTTTATTGTTTCATGCACAATTGTGTTGTTCTTGGAGCGTCTTAGTTTTAGTTTGCTTTGCTTAGGTTGTTTAGTTTGCTTGAATAAACTAGTTTGGACCCCCGTTCTCGATGTGTTGTTTTGCAAATAAGTTTGCTTGGTGTTTGGAAAGGAGTAGTAAGTTCTTGCTTGAAGTGCAAGAGGAGCTTGCATTGACTGTGACTTAGACTTTAACATGACTTGCTAGGTGTTGTTTTAGCATTATGCTTAGTGATTATTTCTGTAGCATGTCTTGTTACAAACAATTGGGATTGCTTAGTGTGCCTTGAAGAAATTATGCATTGTTTTAGCATGCAAAAGCATAGTATTATGGCATTCTTCTTTGATGCTTTTCTTGGGTTGACTTGGCACATGCTAACACCATGTTATGACTCTCACAAGTCACAATTAGCCTTTATGATCATTTAGTCCTTGGCTTATAGTACCACTCTTTGCTTTGATTAGTATGCTTTGTTGCACTACATGATTTTGGCCATTATTGCTCTCTTAGTTGGTTGCTCCCAGTCTTTTGCTAGCCTCCATTTGTGTGAGTAAGTTCTACTGATGCCTCCAACTCCCAAGAAACCAAGTTATTCCAAAGTGTCCACTATAAACTCCTATGCATGGTGTGTTACACCATTCCAAGTATATTCTTGTTTTCAACTATCTTCCAATTAAAAACTATTTTGTTATGTGAAAAGTTAGTGATTAAAGCCCTCACGAACTTGATGGAACACTTTATATTCTTTGCCCCTAATAAACTTGAACCATTGTGACAACTTTGTTGTATATGCTTGCACTTATAAGTTGGAATTAGCAGAACTGTGCTGTCACGGGGAACGTTTTCAACATTGCACTTGTACCTTGTTGTACTCAGTTGATATCATGCTCCTTTGTCTATGGATGTCACCGGTGTGAAATAAAGAGGGAACTTGTAAGTTCATGGAGTTTGTATCCTGTGTTAGAGAAACGCCTGGGCCGCTAGCCTAAGCCATGCCTAATCATGGTGGAAACTTGCAGCATCACCATAACGATCTATCTATGAATCATCCTCAACAAAAAGCTATGCATATGGTAAATAAAAAGATTGCGGAGATGCTCATTGTCTGCTTGCCTTGTCATTTTGGTTATGCGTAAGCTCCTGTACCATGTGCAAGGGGTACCCCCTTAGCGGTTCTCAATGATATGCAAATACTTACAATGACAAGAACTTACCTGGACCCAAAGTTGAGTATGCATGAGGAGTGGCCCTCGTATTCAAGGGACTTGAGATTGCCAGCTTATACTTCGTCAAGCATATACTCCAGCTTTGCCACTTTAACCTTAACCACTTCAATATGCTTATGATAGGGGCAATGAGGGATGAAAGATAAACAAGTACCATAATTTTTGGAAGCTCTTTTCGAAACTTGTAATCCCTGCTTCCTTTACAAAAAGGCCTTTCTTCCACCACTATCGAGTCTCCACCTTCTACCTTTAGGCACCATTAAGAGAGCATAGTTGTCATTTTGTGTGCAATGCTCCAAAGCTTATTAATTGATGCATATTGTGTTATTACTTTCTCTTGTGCTACTTGTTTCTAGTCACCCTTGTGAACTTTGCAGGTGTCCTATGTATCTATATTGCTACTCTATGAGGGACAATCTGATTGCCACTATGCTATGTTTTCTGCATGTGAAACAAATAAACGTTTTTCAATACATGTTATTCATGATCTTTGTTTGTAGCTTGTCATGTTGCATGCATAGTTACTATGTCCTATTGTTAGAACTCCATATTTTATGCACATGTTTAGAGTTCTTTGATCCCATCTTTCATTGCTTGCAAATGGTTGGATATTTATTGTGAGGGTGCATGTCACCTCAAAAATTATTCTTTTTATCACTTACCTACTCGAGGACGAGCAGGAGTTAAACATGGGGATGTTGATACGTTGGAAACGTATCTATAATTTTTGATGCTCCATGCTTGTTTAGTATCTAATTTGCTTTACTTGTCCACACTTTGAGGTGATTTTTACATGTTTTATGGTACTAACCTACTAACAAGTTGCAACAGTGCTAGATGCCTGTTTTCTGCTGTTTTTGGTTTCAGAAAAGTTAATAAAGAAATATTCTCGGAATTGGATGGGACAAAGGACAAAGTCAATTACTTTATGTGGGGAACAAGAAGTCTAGAGGAGAGCCGGAGGGGCCAGCCAGGGGGGCCAGACCCACCCCAGGCGCGGGTGGGCCCCACCCCGTGCCTGGCTAGGGTTTGGTGGCCCTGGCCGCCGCCTTGGTCTCCCCCTTCGCCTATAAGAATCCCCCGATGCAGAAACCCTGAGTACCCGATCAAATCTCCACGAAACCTTCTGTAGCCGGCGCCACCATCGTCCCTAGATCAGGGGGATCTGAAGTTCTTCCCAGCAACCTGCCGGAGGGGAGATCATCCCGAAGGCCTTCTCTTTGGTATGATGCGTGCGTAGTTCCACCTTGGACTATGGGTCCATGTAGTAGCTAGATGGTTGTATCTCCTCATTTGTGCTTTAATGTATAGATCCTGTGAGCTCCGTTCATGATCAAGATCTAATCTATTTGTCATCATGCATGTTGTGTTTGCGGGGATCCGATGGATATTGAGATTATTATGTTGGTTTGATTAATGGTTTTGTCTTTATGATTCTATCATGTCTGTGTTGTTTTTGATCTTGCATTCTCTCCGTTGTTAGTAACTATCTTGGCCAAGTAGTTGCTAGTGACTCCAAGTGGGGGTATTTATGCTCGATAGTGGGTTCATTCCTCTAGTTTCCAAGGGAAGTGACAGAAATATCTTCGGTTATAGATGTGTTGTTGCTACTAGGGAGAAAACAACGGTCTCTTGTTCATGGAACATGTGGACTGTTTACCTTACACACTTTGCTTAAAGCAGTTGCCTGTTGCTTGCAACTTAATACTGGATGGGGTTCGGATGATAACCTGAAGTGGTTTACATCCACGCTGTCAAACTAGACGGTCAGCAGAATGGCCTCCCCCCTTTTGACTCCGACCAAGAGATAATCTGAAAGAGGTCGTCTAACAACGACGTCTTAGAGGGTGAAACAACATAGGTGGAGAATCTCTACAAGCGGGTGGAGGCACTCCAGATGGTGGCCGGCAAGGAGGTCAATGGTGTCGACATCATCCGCACCTTCCTCAAGCATTGGGTGTTGCCGCTCCAAGCGAGGGTGCACCCGATGTTTCTGTATGCTGGCTGGACCGATCCAACAAGGCACTATAAGAAATCTGCTCACTAGTGACCATTTCTTAACGACCATGCATTTTTTGGTCATAGATCTACGACCATTTTAAACCACTTGGTCGTAGGAAATTTAAGAGGGTCCAAACCTTGAAAAATAACGACTAATTTAGAAAAGAAGGTCATGATGTCCTAACACGAAAAGGTCATAGATAGATAGAACTAGTTTGGAACCTTCTATTTGGTAGACTATGACCAACTCAAATGGTCGTTATGGTTAAATTCTAAGATAAAAAATTAAAGGATTGATAACTCAGCAACATCATCTTTCATGTCATGTCCATGTATCATTTTTTTCTTACTTGTCATGTCTACGTGGCATCTGGGACCTGGCTTCGCGAGAACAAATATATGGCAAAAAATATCCCCCATGGGGGATCGAACACAAGACCTCCCCCATTCACCTTGATTCTAACCAGTACGCCACTCGACAATTCATGCCACATAGGCATCTCCGGCTTCCTTTAACCATCCTCATGTTGCATAAAGCAAATTCTAACACACCAATATAAGGCTAAAAGGGGCGGACCAAAACTCGAACCCGCAACCTTCCCTACTCCCAACAGGACCTTACCACTGCGCAATAGAACTTGTTTGTGCATATAGCGAGATCGGCTCCTTTAATCATCATCTCCCTACATAAACCAAATTAAATGGAAAAAAATACATCACAGGCGCTCGGACCAGCGAGCTCCTAGTCTAAAGGAAGACCCCTAACTACCACGCTATGGTATACTTTATGTTAAAATAACCCGCAGGGTTTATTTAGACAGGAAAAAATCGGGTTGGACCTTGCCGAAAAAGCGGGAACTTTTTCCTTATGATTATTTTCCAAAGCTGGGACACCGGCCCATAGACTATTAGAAGGTCAGTTTTGGGCGGGAATTGTGGGCTTACTATAAGTTTTGAGCCCACATAATTAGAGAGGCTTTAATTTTTATAGAAACTCTAAAAATATAAATTCAACTATAATTTTGCATATGTACTTAGATTAAGATGATATAAATATCATTTTGGTTCATCTCAAATATATATATAACCTTCATGTTGAAGAGTTTATCATTTTATATCATACCGAGTTTATGGTCTATATTTTTTGTTCTCGTGCTCTCAAAATACAATCAAAACGGCGAAATGAACGTTCTTTGTTAAGGGTTGAAACTTTCTAAACTTTTAGTGGATCTATGATAAAACAGCATATGTTAAATCTACAAATTATTTTTGCAAAAAATCACGAGCATTAGATCATATACCTGTAGTTCAAATCGGACCCACTTCCTAAAGAATCGACAGGAATTTATCTTTTTCGCGAGGGGTGGACGGAAAGGTTTGAGATACTCCGGTTCGGACATTGGCCATGTAATATGATCTAGTATTTTTCAAAAATATGGTTTTAGCATTTTGAAAGTTTCATTTGGTGGTCGCATCACAAAACGCCTCGTTTTTTGCATTCGGAAAATGGAAAACGCATTTTCTGTGAGACGAAAAGGAAAACTTCCTCCTGTAACATTGTTCGCCATCCCAAGATGCACACACGTGCACAATATTGGTATGTTATCTCAAACTATGCCGCGATTCTAGCCATAACATTGGTCGTTTGGCCTGAAAGCCATGAAACCTCGAACATGATATGTCATTTTTGTGAAGTTTTTTTCGAGATATTCACAATAAACCAAGTTTGGTATTTTTCCTTGCAAATATGTCACATTATATGATACCACGTGAAGGATTTACCTTGTTTCGACCGTTTTTGAATTTTTTCGTGCCCGTTTCAAACTATGATCAAAACATCCGGCATGAAGGTTCTTAGCTAGGGTGAGAGTCTCGCTAAACTTACATTGGATCTATGAAGAAACATCATATTGTGAGTCTAAAAATGATTTTTTCAAAAAAATTATGAGCATTAGATCATTTATCTATAGTCCAAATTAGATCCACTTCCTACAGATTCAACACACATTTGTATTTTTCGCCAGGGTGTACAAAATGGTTTGAGATATCCTACTTGGGAAATTGTCCATGTAAGGTGGTCTAGTTTTTTAGAAAAATATGGTGGTAGCATTTTGAATTTTCCATTTTCTGTACGATGAAAAGGAAAACTTCCTCCTGCAACATTTTTCGCCATATCAAGATACACATGCATTCACAATATGGACACATTATTACAAACTATGCCGCGATTCTGACCATAACAGTGGTCGTTTGACCCGAAATTCATAAAACCTCGAACATGATAGCTAATTTCTGTGAAGGTTTTTTATTTGCAAATATATCACATAATATGATACCACGTGAAGGTTTTACATTGTTTGGACCAATTTTGAATTTTTATGCCTATTTCAAACTATGGTCAAAACGGCGGGCATGAAGGTTCTTAGCTAGGGGTGAGTCTCGCTAAACTTGCATTGGATCTATGAAGAAACATCATATTGTGAGTCTAAAAATGATTTTTTCAAAAAATTATGAGCATTAGATCATGCACTTGTAGTTAAATCGGACCCACTTCCTACCGATTCGGCAAGAATGTCTTTTCCACCGGGAGTGGACAAAAAGTCTTGAGATACCCCATTTTGGCACTCAGAAAATGAAAAAGTAGAACAAGTCAATCAGAATAGAGAAGCAGATTACCCCCGGATTACCCTACCGAAGGTGATGTCAGCCGTCTACATGCCCAATCCAACGCCCGAAATTTCATCTCCTGCCTCCCTGTTCCCCACTCTTTGTACGGGAAATGACCAAAATGCCCTAGTCTTCACTTCTACTATCAGGGGCAGTTTTGATATTATGCACACCACCCTTCTAGAACACGGGCGAGTGGGACAGACCCCCCAAACCCTAAGGGCATGTACAATGTTAAAGAAGACGGGTCTTCTCTTAGCCCTCCACGTAATCTAGAGAAGGTAACAAAAATAAGTTGTACAATGTGTTATCTCTTATTGCCATCTCTAAGAATTAATGTGAATTGTCTAATTATAGTAAGAAATTGTGTTGATAAGAGAAGACATAAGGTACAATGGAGAAAAATAGTCTTTCTTATTTTTAAGGGATCATCCCTTAGCTAAGGGAAGACAACCTTCTCTTTCTTCATTCTTTCTCCTCCAACTAAGCAAAAATCCGATGTGGCAATCGTAAGAGAAGGCTGACGTCACCGCATTGTACATGCCCTAACCCTCATGCTTCTCTCCTCCACTTCTTCCTCTCTCGATCCCTGCTGCCACCATTACTTCTTCCTCTCTCTCCTATGTGGGCTCACCCTCTGTCCCCCTTCCTTGTCCTTCCGCCGGCTCATGGGCTCACCCCTCCCCCCGTCTCCCAGCACAATGGGGGCGCCATGTCTGGCCATGGGGTCGTCATGGGGGATTCAGATCTCGAGTCTGGCGAAGGCACTATCGCGAAAGGCGGCGGCGGTGGGCAGTCGCGTGCCTGTGTCCGTGGACAAGGTGGTGGGGCGGCTCTGGTAGGGCGGTCCCCTCGTCATGGCGTCGCTGCCGCCCTTCATCCTCGTTCTCCGGCCAAGGGAGGTGCCGCAAGCCGCTGCGGATATCGAGTCGGGCGAGGGAGCTGCCGCAGAAGGCGACGATGGAGGGCATTCGTGTGCGCGCAGCCGTGGCCAAGGTGGTGAGTCGACTCCGGGATGGCCGCGTCGTCGCCCACCTTGCTGCCTGAAGTAAATTACCCCGTTGTCGCCACCACCTGCTTTCCTCTTCCATCCTCAAGTTAGGGTAAGTGCTTGCTTACTGGAGGCTTAATACTAGCTATTGTCCAATATGCTGAATGTCTAGGCTCCCGAACAAATCCATCTCTGTCAGATGATGCGCGAACTCGAGTCTTGTGACTTAGAGGAACCTGAGTATTTTTTTCACGCAGTTGTCCTGTTTGGTGAAATGCTTAGGTTGTTCATGGTAGATCCATAGTAAGCTCCACACATTGGCTTCTCTGGCCTCACGACCAATAGGAAGGCCCCTATTTTGCCTGTGATTTTTCCTGGCCACTTAGTGCTTGTATGTGACATGTCAACTTAATTATCTTTTTCCCATGGTAAATTCCCTTAGTTTACTTGTAGACCACTAAAAAAATTGCTAACAATATTTGGGAGTCTTCAAACAGGTAGCCGATCTGATATGTGACATCAATTGTATACTTACCTATCAAGTTTGTTATGCCACATCAGTTGTGCCTAGAACAAAAATTGAAAAAATGCATTACATGCAAATTCCAGAGTAAATTCACCTTTAATTAATATGTTTATTAGAACTTTTTCATGGTTAAAGATAAAAACTATCATAAACTAATTTCTAGGTTGTATTGTTACTTGTGATATTGCAAGATCTCATTTGATATTTAAGGGACATTCTGTCAATTTTATAGGTGTTTGTGTCAACAGATGTTTATTTCATTCTTGCAATGTGTGCTTTGATAACTGGAAAGACGATTTCCAGTGGAACAACCTAGAGCTGGACAACTTGAAGGACAAGATCAAGGAGAACCAGGAGAACATCAAGCCCAACAAGCGGGTGCACTACCTTGTTGGTAAAATCGTCGAGGTTCGGTCCTCGCACCTGTTTTTTATGTGCTAAATTGCATACATGTAATGTTACCCTATTGGAACCCCTACCTTCTGTTATTCCTCTATTATTGTCTGGCTTGGTAGATGGACCTGCTGGTGTGTGAATTTTACATGCCTGGATTCTGAGTGCACTTATTCTCACTACAGAATTTTCATAATGCTCTGGAATATATCCATTCTTAGAGAAGTAAACGATAAATTAAACAACACATGTTGATCAATCAAAACATTTAAGATAGGATTTATTTATGTGCCACCCAAATCATGGAAGTTGATATTAACTTGCAAGATGTGTTATTTTCTTCCAGAAGACGACGCGAGAGCATGAGTATGTTGGGTGGCACACTACTAGGATCAGCATCACTTTCCTTCCATTATTTAATGAAGAGTATCTGGTACCCTTGTACCTTGATTCAAATTGCGTGCTTCATAAAAATATTTAGGTTGAGTGTATGGGAGCTCTGAAAGTGAGGTTAGGCTAAAATGAGCTAGCGGTGGTGGCAATTTTTAGTACCTTATATTGCCTCTGTTTTGCCTCTATACCTTATGATACACTGAGTTTCATATTGTGTCCCTCTGTTTGCTGTAAGTTGTTCCTATGCTTTAAGTTTGCTTCTCTTTTATGTAAATCTTGTGGTGTTTGAATTTACAGGTGAAGGCTGAGCCAAGTCAAAGAACTGTTTGCCCTCAACAAGCACAACCAAAGATCTTGGTACACGTGAAGTAGTACTAATAAGTTTGAATAAACTGGTTGTCACGTGGTGTTTATTTTTTGAACTTCTGGATGTGATGTAGTGTAATGGAGTTATTTGATGGTTGTGATCTGAAATGTTGGAGTCTTGGACCTCTGTTGCTGTGTAAACTGTATTATTTGAGATTTGAAATATTGCTGGCCGACTTGCAATGGAGATGGTACTGGACCAAATGTTTGATTGTAGAAAGGCAGTCTGTGAACTTAAGAGCCATGTAGCTAGATCTAAAGATGCCACGGCCCAAGCAATAGTGGGCTGGCTTAAATAAAACTTCAAAAATGAAAATGTAATTAAAAAAGATGTGACCTAAAATGTAATGGACTATAAATGGCTGAGGCCCAAAAAGGAATTGGACCAAAAAAGGCTTTTTAGCCCAAGAGAAAATGGACTATAAGACAGTTGATGTTTAGACAATTAAATATACGGAAATTTTGGGCTATGCACATTTAAAAATTCGAACTGGACCGGCCTGAATTTGCTGCCACGTTAGATTTCATGTTGGATTAGCTTACGTGGACAGGCTAGGTAGTCAGTGACCAAACTATCTATGTTGGTCATAACAGTCCATGACCAATCTATAGAAAAGTTCTTTATAGTCCGTCAGTGACTCAGCTTTTGACCAACAGTTTTTGGTCACATAAAGGTCATGGATTGAAAAATATGACCTTTCAGTGAATAATATGGAGGGTTAAAAATTAGCACATTTCTTGTAGTGGGGGTTTCTCCTGAGGAGTTGTCTTCGTGTGACCTTGATAGAGATCTTCGGCCACTGTTGAAGTTCAAGGCCGACGAGGACCTCCCGGCGAAATCCCTGACCTCCCCATTCAGTGTGAAGAAAGTAGTCCCGCAGGTGAAAAAACTTATAGTTGCACGTAGCACTATTTCGAGTGATAGTTGTTTGTTATTTGTACTGACAATTTGTCATCTTCTTGTCCTTGATTTGCAGGACTTCAAGGTATCGGGGATGATGCCCCCTGTACCTGAAAAGTTCCCAGTTGCGCTGGATAATGAAGTGGCGGAGTCCGATTCCGAGCTTCCTCCGGCGCAGTCTCCTACCACGGGATCCCCCGAGCCGAGCGAAGGGCAGACCCGCAAATGCTCCCAGAGTGAATCTTCGGATGGGGCGACACCACCAACACAAAGGGGTCCGTACTTCCTCGAGCAGAACAACGAGGATGAGGGCGCGTCGTCTGTGCCTTTCCCTGCCGTGCCCATTTGGGCGGTTGTCCCGCAGCCACCGGCCAAGAAGAAGAAGAAGGAGAAGGAGCCTCCTGTCTTCAGATTGTCAGATATCCAAGTCTTAAGTTTTCTGCTTGAGCCTTGTTACCTTATTCATTAGCTTGTTACAGATCTGAGAAATGCTAGCAGTAATCCTTCGGAGGGGTCTCTTGATGGGGACACCGAAGAAGTCATCGGGGAATCGATGCCGACAGCTTCTTTTCCTCAGGTGGTGGCCAACTACGAGGACAAGGATTCGAGCTCCGCGAAGTGGGAGACTTGTGCACTCGTAACTCGGAAGAATATATGCAAACCTTCGGAGTCCACGACTGAACACGTAAGTGTTGTTTTTTCGTTGCCTAGGGGGAGCCCCCGAGCCCTTTATTCATCAGGGTTTTCTTGCTTCTGTGTAGCCCTTTGTCCACAGCGCCAATCTTCTGATCCAGCACCATCTAGGGTTGGAGGATGAGCTGAAGCAGCTCTGAGGTGCATTGTGTTATTCTTTGCTATTTTTCGAGTGCTTCAAGTTTGTTGTTGTATTCATCCAGTGTTTCTTCGTGCTGCATATGAGAACAATGCTGCCCTCCGTAGGACGAACACTCTCGAAAAGAGCCTCGACCAGGTGAAGAAGAAGGCAACGATGCTACTGAGGATCCCCAACGCCAGCAAAAGGAGGATGAAGAATGTGAGCAGTAGCTTGTGGCTGTTGCAGCTGCTGGGGAGAAGGCCATGGCCGACAAGCTCATGGCTATTGCCAAGGCTATCTCTGGTAAGCTGCCCTTATCTTCTCCATCTTGGGACGCTTTTACTTTTCCTCACTCGAATTTCTTCTTCTTCTATATATTCCAGATGCTTCTAGCATCGTGTTTGACCGTGGCATGCTGGAGCATGGGGATTTCCTGGCAGATGCCGCCACAGTGATCGAGGATCGCTGCTCCTCTGTTGTGAGCTCCCTGGACAAGGCCAAGAAGGTTCTTACACGCTTCTACAAAGATGTGCACCCCAAGGGCATTGCCCTCGAGAACATCAACTCTCTGTCGGATGCTCTATCGGACGAAGGTCCGGTGGAGTACAAATGCAAGCAGAAGGGCATTGGTGCCTCCATGGGGTTGGCCATGGCGATGGCGTCTGGAGCCGAGCTGGACCTGGCCCAGGTCACTTCCCAGATGCCGACGGTGGCGGATGGCTCCGAGGTAGCTTTTACCTCTTTTTCTTCCCGCTGTAAGCATTACGGGCCTAAGATCGTCGACCTCCTGGCTGATTACGTGGCAAAGCAGCATCTAGAGGCCAAGAGTAGGCAGTCTGGCTCCGAGGCTGCTCCGGGTGCTGGCGCTTAGGCCCTTGCATTGGAGCTACTATAGCTTTTCTCCTTTTGCTGTCTTTTGTAACACCTTTTGTATGAACAAGTCTCACTGTGCCACAAGGTGGCCTTATTTGTGTATATGAGTCTGTCTACTGTCAAAAGTGTTTTCAATATTCATATTTGCCTGTTTACCCTTAGGGTCCTTCGGATGAGGCTACAGTGATCACTCTTCTTGCGCCTGATCCTCGCCCATCATTGCATGAGGCGTCGCAGTTCCCTTCCTTCACGATCGCGTCCGTAGTTTGGAAAAAAAATCCTCAGCATCCGAGGTTATGCGGATGTGTGGAAGTCGAAAGGTGAGCGAGACACTGCCAGGGAGGATTTCTTGCTTGGAGAATTTTGGCAGATGGGTGAGCAACTCCAATGTGAGTCCTCGTTAACCAATGTTCTTTCAAGTGTGCCTTACGTTTATTCTGGCTCACCCCATGTTTGTGCAGTTGTGAATATCATTCCGAGGGAAGAGAAGGTGCACGTCAAAATTCTGATGAATTGCCTAAAGCAACAAGAGCTGGAGGCCGTGGATTCTTTTGGATGGATCGTAATCGAGCAATCGTCCTTGCAACGGTGCAAGATCGCGTACATCAGGTTCTTCGGGTGTTGAAGCAGGCGAGGTTGTCGCTTGCGGCCGTCTGGGCCACCATGTTTCCCCTGGACGATACGCCCTCTAGCTTTTTGGGTCTTCTTGGGAAGTTTCGTGATGTAGGCCACGTCAAGGAGTTGGTGGGCCATCAGCTGATTGTGGGGGTGAAGGCAGACCTGTCTCTCGTTCGACTGCATTGTCGCGATGTCAATCTTGCGGAGATAGCGGCTGGGCCACCTCCTCCTTTAGGTGGCAATGTATGGGATATGCGCCCTCATTAAGCAGCTATAGCGCAGTATGCCAAAGAAATCGTAGACTTATTTGAGGAGCGGATGAATGATATGCTCCAGAATAATTAGGTCCTGTAAAGAAAACGAGATAATGTAAAGTTTGTATTTATTCAAATGGGCTTGTAATGCCCTTTATAAAGTTTGTATGTATTGGCACGTAGTGCATTGCATGTGCATATCCTTTTTGTTAGCCTGACGTGGTCAACTACTCAGGTTGTATGCGTTTGTTTATCAGTCGACGATGTCGTAAGGTGAGGCGCAACCCCCGAGCATGTTTTAGCGATAAGTAATGTAAAGGAAAAGATTTTTTGGGCCAAGGAACTTAGCTTTTATTCATAGAAAATGAGGAGGTACATTGTTTAGCTAAGTAGCCTTGGCTGAATAGCCTTATTGAAAGTAAAGGGTAACTAGGGGTAGAAGCATCGCAGTCGTGCGACGTTCCAAGAGTTGGAGTATTCGACTCCTGATTTGACATCCATGAGGCGGTAGGCGCCACCTGGGATGACTTCGGTGACGATGTAGGGTCCTTCCCAGGGTGACTCGAGCTTCTTGTGTTGTTCTTGCTTGAGTCGCAGGATGAGGTCTTCTTCAACAAAGGACCTTGGGCGCATCCGGCGGCTATGGTAGTTGCGGAGGCTCTGTTGGTACACCGCTGAGCGGGCCGCGGTGATGTAGCGTGACTTCTAGAGTGTGTCGACGGTGTCTTCGAGTGCGGACGATGATTCAGCCTCGCTGTAAGCGACGACCCGTGGGGCCTTGAGGCGTTGTGCGCAGGCTCCAGAGGACGGAGGGTAGCTCGTATGACCAGGATCCCGCAAGCCTTTCGAGTGGGAAAAGTAGGCGCTTCTTGATGTTATTGCCTATGAGGCCGTTTGTCTTTTCAACCTGTCTGTCGGTCTGCGGGTGCGCCACAGAGGCGTATAATATATTGATCCCGAGGTTCCTGCAGAACTCTTGTAATTCCTTCGAGATGAAGTTAGAGCTGTTGTCCGTTATGATGCTATGGGGCACGCCGAACTTGTATATGATGGACTTGAAAAACTTGACGGAAGTTTTTCCGCTTTGGTTGGTGACGGGCATAGCCTCGATCCACTTGGAGAATTTGTTGACCGCGACTAGGAGGAAGACGTGGCCTCCTGGCGAGGACTTTGGCAGTTTTCCGATCATGTCGAGGCCCCACTGGGCGAAGGGCCAGGACAACGGTATAGGCCTCAGCTCGGATCCTGGCGCAAGTGGCTTGTTCGCGTACCTCTGACAGGCGTTGCACCTCTGGACGATGTCCTTGGGGTCGTTCATTGCGGTTGGCTAGTAGAACCCAACTCATAGAGCTTTGGCAACTAGGGCGCGGCTGCCTGCATGATGGCTGTAGATGCCCTCGTGGATGTCTTTGAGGATGTCACTGATGGTGACGCATCGCTGGAGCACACCAGAAATGCTACGGTTGTACAGCTCACCATTGATGATGGTGAAAGCCTTTGACCGACGAGATATGCGCTGGGCATCTGTTGGTTCCTCAGGCAACTGATTATTTAGCAGGTACCGAAGGTACGGTTGCATCCACATTACTTCGACTTCCATGACCTGCATCAGCCTAACCAAATCGACTTCCGTATCTAGCTTTTCAGGTCCTTCTTGTCCTTCGGATAGCGTAGTCCCCGAGTGTTCTGCTTCTTCGGCGGAGCCTTTTCAGAATTTCCTCTTGATGGAGGGTATGCAGACTTGTTCGAGGAACACTCTTGGTGGAACCCGAGCGCAGGTGGATCCAATGTTGGCAAGCCTATTGGCATCCTCGTTGCTTTCAATGCCGACTTGCCGAAGTTCGCAACCATCGAAATCCCCTTCGAGTGAGTTGTAGAGGGCGCAGTACGTGATCATGTTGGCGCCGCGAGCGTCGCACTCGTTCATCGTCTTCTGGACGACGAGGTTCGAGTCGCCGTAGATGATGAGGCGTGTTGCGCCGCACACCTTAGCCATCCTCATGCTGTGGATGAGGGCCTCGTATTCGGCCTCACTGTTGGAGGCGCAAAATTTCATCTGAAGGACATACTTCATCTTGTCGCCTTCTAGGGATGTCAGTATGATGTCGGCCCCTGCGCTGGCATCACGTTTGGAGCCTTCGAAGTGCATCGTCCAGGACTGCGACATGTCCGGAGTGTCCGGCAGCTGGAGCTCCATCCAGTGGACGATGAAGTCAGGGAGGATCTAGGACTTGATGGCGGTGCGCATCTTGTAGATTATGTCTCGAGGAGACAACTCGATGCCCCACAGGGCCACGCGCCCCGTGGCTTTGGAGTTGTTCAGGATATTCGACAGCGGGGCGTCGTTGACGACCACGATCTGGTGCTCCTCGAAGTAGTGGCTCAACCGATGCGACATCATGAATACGCCGTAGGGGAGCTTCTGGTAGTGAGGGTACCTCTTCTTTGTCGGGGTCAGTACCTAGCTGAGGTAGTAGATTGGGCGTTGGACCCCGTGGGTCTTACCATCTTCGGGTCGCTCGACCACGAGTACGGTGCTGACCACCTGATGAGTGGCTACGATGTAGAGCAGCAAAGGTTCCCATTCTTTTGGCGTCAACAGGACAGGTGATGTGGAGAGCAGCCGCTTGAGGTCTTCGAACGCATCATCTGCTTCAGGTGTCCACTCGAATTTTTCCGTCTTGCGCAGCAGCTGATAAAAGGGGAGGGCCTTCTCACCCATTCGGCTGATGAATCTGCTCAGTGCCGCGATTCGCCCGGCTAGCTGTTGGACGCCTTTGAGGTTCTTTGGCTTCTTCATGGCCAGTATGGCCCTGATTTTCTTTGGGTTCGCTTCGATGCCCCGTTGGGAGATGATGTAAACAAGTAACTAACCAGACGGAAGGCCGAAAGTGCACTTGTCTGGGTTAAACTTGATCTTGTAGCGATCAAGGTTATCTAACGTCTAGTGGAGATTGTCGATTAGAGTCCTGGCCTCCTTGGTCTTGATTACTATGTCGTTTACATAGACCTAGATGTTGCGACCGATCTGGTCCTTCAGGCATGCTTGCATTAACCTCTGGTATGTGGCACCTACGTTCTTCAGCCCGAAGGGCATGTTGTTGTAGCAGAATACCCCGAACGGCGTGATGAACGCCGTTTTCTCCTGATCTTCAACCTTTAGCCAAATTTGGTTGTAGACTGAGTAGGCGTCAAGGAAGGAGAGGTTCTCGCATCCTGCAGTCAAATCGATGATTTGATCGATCCACGGTGGAGGTAAGTGGTCCTTGGGATAGTGCTTGTTGAGTGATGTGAAGTCCACGCACATCCGCAGGATGTCCGTGTCCTTTTTGGGGACCAGCACGGTGTTGGCCAGCCACTCGCTTTCCTTGATTTCCCTGATGAAGTTGGCATCGAGCAGTCTATTGACTTTGATTCCAACGGCTTCGGATCTTGGCTTGGACAAGACGCATCGACTGCTTGACTGGATTTGCATCTGGGAACATATTGAGTGCATGCTCGGCGAATTCCCTGGGAACTCCTGGCATGTTTGCAGGACACCAGGCGAAGATTTCCCAGAGCTCATGGAGGAATTCAACGAGTGCGCTTTCTTATGCGGGACCCAGGTTGTTGGTGATCAACGCCGTCTTGGAGGTGTCCGTCGGGTGGACCTGCACCTTCTTTGTGTTGACCGTGGAGTCGAACGACATGTCGGTTGTGTTTTACCTGGCGACTGGGGTGCCCTGTTGTCTGTCACCTCCCTGATTCTCGTGAGCTCCTCCTGCATGCCGAACGACTGAGAGATTCTATTGAAGTCTCTGTCACAGTTGTCTGACCTGGTGAAGCTTCTTTGGACGGTGATGACGCCCCTAGGTCCTGTCATCTTCAGTAGCAGGTACGCGTAGTGAGGTACTGCCAAGCATCTTGCGAATGCCACGCGCCTGAGTATGGTGTGGTACTGTGATGGCCAGTCCAGCACTTCGAACTCTACCCGCTGACGTCTGAAGTTTTCAGGCTGGATGAAGATGACGTCGAGCCATATCTTGCCCAGGGGGTATATGCCCTTCCCTGGGACTATGCCGTGGAACTTCGTGTCTGAGTACTCCAGATTGCATAGCGGGATCCGCATTGCTGTGAGTGTTCTAGCGAACATCAGGTTGATGCCGCTGCCGCTATCCATGAAGACGCGGCTCATTTCAAATGCCCCGATCTGAGCCTCGAGCACCAGGGCAGCGTCACCTAGGCAAGGAATCTGGCGTGGGTGATCCGAATGGTCGAATGTGATGCATGACTCCGAGGCGCTGAGGTACTCATGTATGGCCGGTGGAGAGGTCACGGCCAGGCTGAATTGGCGGGTGATCTTCTTCTGCACCCAATTGGTTGGGCTCCCTTTCTGGATCATCAGGGCTCCCTTCGGCTGAGGGTACCCATCTGCACCCTTGTTTGGTGCTGGTGCGATCGGCTACTGCGACGGTCCGCCATGTGGTGGTGGACCAGCTCCGTGGGCAACGACACCTGGAGCAGGTGTGAATCCAGGGTTCATAGTCTGGCGCCGCATTTGGGTGAGTCCCTCACTGAGTTTCTGGAACTCCCTGCAGTCCATGAGCATGTGGCTGGCCTTCTTCTTACCATCTTGTTTGTCGATGTAGAAGTGGATTGTGCAGGGACCAGAAAGCTTGTCATATGCCGAAGGCTTGTCATCGCGGTTGTGGCGTTGCCACGTTTGCGTGGGTCGTCCGCCATCACGGTAATTGCATCTGCGGTATCCGCTGTTACGGTCACCGTCATCGCACCGATCAGCGTATCCATCCGCAACCATGTCGACTCCCTCGTGATTGTCGTAGACACGCGTTCTTATTTTGTTGCGGTGTTCGCGCCTGCGGTAATAGTCATCTTCGTCATCTGAATGCGCTCGATTGACGGAATCCTCGACGTCTGCCCATCGGTTCGCGATGTTCATGAGGTGGTCAAGTGTTTTGGGCTTGACACGCCCGAGCTCCTCTTTGAAATCTAGGCGCCTGACACCGTCCTTGAAGGCGTCGATTGGTATTTCTTCGGATATGTCTGCGACGGAGTTCTTGATATGGGACCAACATAGTATGTACGAGCAGATGGACTCATTGACTCCCTAGGTGCAGGCCCGCAGCTCTTTGATTGAGGCTGGCCTCTTGCTGGTTCTGTCGTCGGATTGTCGACAAGTATGCCGTAGGGGGTGCTAGTGGCACTGGCAAGATGGGGTGTGAGATGTCGGATGTTCCAGGAGCGGTGAGCATAAGTTTACCCAGGTTCAGATCCGACTGTGGTGATCGGATCCTACTCCTGCTAGCAACCCAGTAATATATCGGCGTAAGCCGGATCTTACAGCGGATTACAAGAGAGGTTCACCTGTGCGAGTTGATTGTGGTGTTATGATTGGTTGTGTTCCCTAAAGGCTCCCATAGGGCCGGTTTATATAGTACCTGGGGCCTAGGGGGTTACAGGAGAGACCTATCTGGCTATGTTACAGAGTCGGTAAGTAGATACAACTTGGACTACAAGTAATACTACAGGCCTAAGTTGGTAACTCTTTTGGGCCTTGTCGTAGCCGGAACTGGCTCCTCCTCTTTCTCTGACTGGGCCGCCCATGAAGCAAAGCTCTAACCTGTTGGTGGCCCACCCTGGTCAGCGAGTCCTGTGGGTATACCCGGAAAGTATATCCCCAATAGTAGCCCTGGAAGTCTTCAAGATCCAAAGCCGGTTAAATCGTCTAGCTTGATGGTTTCTTCGTCTTAAGAATCTTGAAGGGTTCCTGAAAACTTCTTTCATCAAGGTAGGAACCGGAGTCAATTGAGTCGGATATGTTTTGTTCTGACTTTAGTCTTTTCCTTTCTCAGTTTGAAACATAAGCCGCATTTTTCAGCGGCGTGCGGACTGGCAACTTTTCAGACCAGGTCCTGTCACTAACAGGAGTCCTATCAGCACGACCGTTGGTGGGTCCGCTCCTTACGGAACATAATGCTGTTTCAATGCCTACGCTAAAATCGAGGGGTCGGAAGAGGCGCGAGGAAGCGACCTCCCTCTCTCCTATACGCGTGGCGCTAATAGTGCGTGTTAACGCATGAATCTTGACACGGAGACAAATAAAAGAGAGGAGAAAACCCTTTCTCTCAGATTTATCTCTCCATAGATTCATTCATTGCCTCCTCGTACTCCTTGAGCACTCTGCAGCCATTCCCATCTGCACACCGTGAGAAAATCTCTCTCCCCACCAGTCCTTTTCCTCCAAGATCTATGGCGTCTGACTCGACCTCAGGAGCGGTGGCGAGTTCATCGGCGGCGGATGAGAAGAAGATGCGGGGCCTCTAGATCCCCAGTGGCATGGACAACGATGAACTCCAAGTCATGGAGGACAAAGGATTCATCATCACCGGTGCGTGGCGGAGCGCCTCAGGGAACGCCGTTCCCGCCCCACGTGACGGTGAAAGGGTGTTGTTCGGCATGCACGTCGACCGTGGCCTCAGCTTGCCATCGTCGGACTTCCTTGTCGAGGTCCTCAACTACTACGGTGTGCAACTTCATAATCTTCCTCCCAACTCTCTGCTCCAGCTTAGTACTCACGCAGCTTTGTGCGAGGGGTTTCTTGGCATTAGGCCAAGTCTCGCCCTTATCCGGTACTACTATTGTACTCGGAAGAACTCCATTAGCGCCGGTGTGCCTTACATCACCGGCACTCTTATCTTAGTCCTTAGGAGAAACCGAGTCTATCATAGGATTAATGCTAGCGAATCTGTCAAACGCTGGGCAGGAACCTTCTTTTTCCACAAGGATATTCCAGCTCCTGGAAAGGCGTAAGGTCTTCCGGCATTCACTGACGGTGCCGCTCCCCACTAGAATTCATGGGACACGGAGGCACCGGAGATGTCGGATTTCTTGATCCTCGCCAAGAGGCGGATTGAGTTTATGATGAAGCACGAGGGCCTCCACGGATCCAACTTGATCCACTACTGGTTGGAGTGCCAGATTCAGCCTCTCCAGCACCACGGAGATCACCTCATGCACCACATCATGAGCGACAAGAAGGACAAGATGCGGGTCAGTTCGAGCCGGATTCTGGCAAAGGACTACAGGACCCTTATGCAATATTTGATCAAGGAAAGAGTGGAACGAAAGGTTCCAGAAGTCTCCATGAAGATGTATACATCCAACTGTCCTCTGAATCCGATGAATATTTCGACTCTGCTTTTGCGTTTTGTCATTCTTTTATGTTCTTTCTCCGACTCTATTTTCATCAATGCCTTTTGACTTTGTTAGCTCGATAAACTCTTCGGGTCTGAGCTAGCTCCACTAGAGGGCTATCCTTCAGACAATCCGGAGGCAACGGAGGATGATGAGGTGCAGGAAGTTACCGCCCCGCCTCTAAGAAGCGTAAGGTGAAGGAAGTTGTTATCACTGCTGGTAGCCAAATGCTGCCAGCAGTAGTTAAAAAGTAAGCACCCTGTCTTTTATTTTCAGTAGTTTATAGCTTTCTTTCTTTCCAGAGCATACCTGATATTTGGATTTTCGTGCTCTAGAGCTAAATCAGCTTTGAAGAGTAAGACCAAGCCGGGCAATCAGATGCGTCAGCAAAAGCTTGTTGTTTACCCTGCCATGCCGCCACCAACTCCATCCAGTACTCCATCAGCACACGAAGCTTCTGCCTCTCCTGAAGCTAGCAACATCTCGCAAGCCCTGGTCACCATTGATGATCAGGCAAGTAACAAGGGTGAACCCGTCAGGGGTAATGATCCCATGGTAACATCTACAAGAATGTTGGATAAAGTGGCCGGCTCCGCTGTCTCAGGCCTAAAGAGGAAAGAGAAGGAAGAGATCCTCAGGCTGGCTCAATCTAGCCTTGAGAAGCAAACCTTGACCCTAGAGGCAGCAAGCCAGGAGCAGGAGGACGTTAAGCTAGTCAGCCTCCTGGACCAAATTTTGGTCCGGAATGCTAAAGTCAAGTCTGGCGAACTCCCAGCGACATATGTGCCTTCCCTATCCCTTACCGAGAAGGTGTTTCACTGCACCAAGCTCGGATTTGAAAAGTTACACCTGGAACACATTGTAAGTTTCTGATTCTTATTTGCATTAATTATCATATCCTCTAGCCCCCAAGCATAAAGTCAGATAAACATCATTTGATCCGATGCTTTTAGGTTGCAAAAGAATGATGTAGTGTAGCCCCCAAGGCGCGTGCTGTAATTTTACTTAGTTAAATTTGCAGCCCGAGTCTTAGTAGCCGTCTGATGGTATTCCATCTCTAAACTTACAGAAAATTGCATCTTCCAACCAGGAATTGCTCAAGAACATTTGCAATAAACGTAAAGAGATCAAAGCCTTGCGTCTTGAGAATTCAAAGTTGAAAATTGAGAAAGATGAAGCAGAACGTAAACTTTTCTGACTTCCTCTTTGTTAGTTAATTTTTGTCATAGTCAAACTTGTTTTGTCCGACAAATATTTTTACTTTGCGGAATTGTTGTACCAGTCTAGCAAGATGGTGGAGCAATGCGAGAACTTCAAGGTCTTAGAAATGGAGAATGCCGATCTTCGGGACAAGCTTGAGACACTAACTTTAGAATTGGAGAATTTCGTAGCTGCTGTCCTGGAGTCAAGCAACAATGAGACCGTGAGGCTCGAGAAGCTAATAGCCCTTCGAGATAAAGAACTAGCTGATCTCAAGAAGGACTTCGATATTCAGAGGGATCTTGCCTAGGCCACAGCTAGTGAACTGAACAGCCTCCGCAAGGAGCATGCTCAATGGAATCACTTTGTGCTAGGTAAGATTTCTGACTTTTTATTTTTGTTGATTTTTTTGAGTTCCTTTTCAATGGAATTTTGACTTTTTGGTTCTTTCCCATCCCCCCTAAATCATTCCGACTCCCCAACCTCTGAACCTCGCCTCGAGTGCATCAAGCTTGTCGGAGATATCTTGTACGACTTTTGCCAAACTCTTGAAGAGGCTGGCGAGTCAGTCAAGCTTTCTTACTTGCATACATTGTCAGTGCAAGAGGTGAGGGACTAGGTCAAGGAGATTCTGAAGCTTATAGAGGACTAGAAGATCTCCTATGCTCGAACTGCTGCTCAGACTGCTCTTACCATGGTGATGAGCCACCACAGTGAGATGGAAATCTGGCATGTCACCAGAGGTATTGCCGAGGAGGATGATGAGGGTAACCAACAGGACATCAAGGCCATCCAAGAGTCTTGTGCAGGTTATGCTTGTCGCGTGGTAGATATTACAAATTATATGACGCCGTTCTTCGGATCCGTCGCCGTGCCTCCCTCTCCCCAAGAGCCAGAAGGAAGCATTGCAGCTTCCGAGTCTGAGATCGAGGGCGACATAACTGTCGACTCCAGCGCTCCACCTTCTTCATCACCACCGCCTGACTCTGCAGCATAAATAGTTTCTTTGCATTATTCTGAACTTCTGTCAATATAATGATGGAAACAATGTTTTATTTGTGCTGGTCTTGTAAAAACTAATGCTTTTACTATCGTAGCACTTTATGCTTACATATTTTTTATGCATGTGCTTGAAAATTTCCGAAGCATTTTGTGTTTTATGCCTGTACTTGTTGTTTTATCTGGCTCTCCGCCTCGTCCCTTTCATGGGTCGGCCAACCTTTAGCATGGAAACTTTGTCGAGCAATGGAGCACAATTTCTAAATCAGTTTAAACTTGAAAACAAAGACGGCTTCCAGTACAAACAACTCATTACTTCGAAAATACCCGCGTATAAGCAGTCAGATAAAAAACCAAAGTATGGGCAATAAATTAAATTTTGTACCCTAAGGTAACACTTTTTAGATATTCAAAAATTGTAACCAGAATGAACATGAGCATAAAGTAATTTCAAGCATTCTAGGATTTTTGAAAAAATGACATTCTCTTTTGGAAATAAGATGGAGAAAACTTCTCAAAGATAACATATGAGGAAACCAATACTTTATTTCACTTTGAACATGTACATACATGATTACAAGGAAATATAACTAAGAATAGAAGGGACATAGCTGTGCAATATTTCATGGACGGTCTATTTCATCCGGGTCTATGTTGCCACCAGCTCTCTTTCTCTTCCGAGTATCAGGTCTTTCCTTGACTGGTCTCATATCGGTTAAATAATATGACCCATTATGAAGAACTCTACTAATCAAAGGTCCTTCCCAAATTGGGGAAAGTTTGTGCTTTCTCTTTTGCACAAGTCAGAGAACCAAATCGCCTTTTCGGAAAGAACGTTTTTTCACTCTCTGACTATGATACTTGCGAAACTTCTGCTAATAGGCTGTAGATCTCTGCTCAACAAAGACGCATACTTCTTCGATTATATCGAGATCATCTTGTCGAGAAACTTCTTCATCTACTTTGATATACGCTTTGACTCGTGGAGACTGATGAATTAGATCACTTGGAAGAACTGCTTCTGCACCATAGACGAAGAAGAAAGGAGTATAAATGGTTGATCTGTTGGGAGTTGTACGTAAACTCCATATCACAGACGGTAATTCTTCCGCCCAAGCCCCTGCGGCCCGACAAAGTGGTGCCTCGAGGCGAGGTCAGATTCCTTGTAAAATATGGCCATTAGTTCTTTCGACTTGTCCATTAGCTTATGGATGTGCGACTGATGCAATATCGAGTCGGATCCCTTGTTCTTCGTAGAATTCGGCAAGTTCACCCATGGAAACATTTCTCCCATTGTTAGTAATTATACTGTACGGATATCTGAATCGGATGATTACGTCTTCGACGAACTTTCTGGTTGTGGCTCCATCGCAACTTGTTACGGGTTTAGCCTCAATCCACTTTGTAAATTTATCCAACATCACTAGTAGGTGTGTAAATCCATATTTTTCCGTACGAAACGGCCCTACCATATAAAGCCCCAGACCGCGAACGGCCATGTAATAGGGATTGTTCGCAACTGTTTAGCCGGAACATGTGCCTGATGAGCGTACTTTTGGCAGCCTCTGCACGTTTTGACTAGTTTATCGGCATCTGCCTTAGCTGTAAGCCAAAAGAATCCGTGTCGAAAAGCTTTTTCCACTAAGGATCTGGATGCAACATGATGACCACACTCGCCTTCGTGGATTTCTCTTAAGATTTCCACTCCTTCTTCCGAAGAAATACATTGCTGAAACATGCCAGAAACACTCCGTTTATAGAGCTCACCATTTATTATAGTGTAGGATTTTGCTCGTCGGACAATCTGCCAGCTCAAGGCTTCGTCTTCGGGTAGTTTTCCGTCTATCAGGAAATCCAGATAGGGTTTTGTCCATCTTGGAATTATATCCAGAACTTCTATTAAAGGTGAGTAGGATTTCGTCGGATAGTCCTCATCAACTTCAACTATGGAGGGACCCTTAAATCCTCTAAGAAAGCGCCATGCGGTACTTGTTTCCACGCAGAGCCTATCCTTGATAGAGCATCTGCTTCCTCATTTTCTACTTGAGGGATGTGTTGAACCTCAAAACAGCTTTATATGCTGCCATGTGCTTGTTTGTGTTGCAGATATCGGATACTTGCTGTGCAACTAAATCCGAGTCTTGGTAACACATGAGTCTTGATATGCCAATGTTTTTGGCCATTCGTTGACGTGAAGTGTATTTTCAACACATAGAACAGCTTATCTCCTTGGGGTGATTTGAGCACCACGCCAGCCCCCGAGCCTCCTCGTGCTTTTGATCCGTCAAAGTGAAGGGTCCAAAATTCCGAGTCTGGAGGACTTGCGTTTTCTATCGTCTCTGTCCAATCAACAACAAAGTCGGCAAGTATTTGGGACATGATTGATGTACATGGTTTGTACTCAATGTCAAAAGCTACAAGCTCGATTCCCCACTTTGCGACATGTCCTATGGCATCGCGGTTATTGATTATATCTCACAGGGGATCGGTGCTCACCACTGTGATCTTGTGGTCTTGAAAATAATGGTGCTCACAGGCTAGCTTTTGATGATGTGGGTATCGTTGTTTTGATTCTGTCAGGACCTCACTCAGGTAATAAGTTGTCCGTTGCACCTTACGCTCGTGGCCTTATTCCTCGCGCTCGACTATTGTTACCACAGTTATGACCTTGTTGGTCGCTGCAATGTAGAGTAACATAGGTTCCTAAGATTTTGGCGCTGCGAGAACTGGTGGGTTTGAAAGTAGATCTTTCAAACTTTGCAGGGCAGTTTCGGCTTCCTAGGTCCAGACAAATTTATCGGTTTTCTTCAACAGTTTGTACAAAGGTGCGGCTCTTTCGCCGAGCCGGCTAACGAACCGACTCACTACCGCAATGCAACCAGTGAGATGATGCACGTCCTTCAGGCGAGTTGGCCTGCTAATATTTAGTATAGCATTGATTTTGTCCCGGTTCACCTTGATGCCTCGCCTAGATACGATGAAACCTAACAATTTTCCGGTTGGAATTCCAAAGAAACACTTCTTTGGATTTAGCATCATATTGAATTTTCGTAGACTAGCAAATGTTTCATCCAAGTCGGAAATTAAAGTTTCCTTATTTTTGGACATAACTGTTATGTCGTCAATGTATACGTGGACGTTGCGTATAATTTGGTCATTGAGACAACGTGCATAGTACATTGATATGTTGCTCCTGCGTTCCTTAAGCCAAAAGGCATAGTTTTGTAGCAGAAGGTTCCAAAAGGAGTGACGAAAGACGTCTTTATTTGATTTGACTTTTTCATCGGTTGTCGGTGGAATAACCCCCGACAGGGTCATAAGGGGTAAAACATTGCCCATCTTGTCTTGTTCCGAGTAAAGAATAACTCAGGTCGGGTGACAATGGCTGGGTAAGAAGGTCATGTACGGACGACATAAGAATTATGTTGGCCCATATAAGACAAGTTTGTTTACCTTGCAGGAAGCAATGAGCTGAGTCTTACGAGAGAAGGCCGAGTCAGAGAGGACGCGTGGCAACTTTCCGAGTAAGGTTCAGGAGGGACCATGGTAAAATATCTGTTGGCAAAAATAGATTGGCATACTAGTTTCAATAACCTTTGTGGTTTCTCTGTTATCTGGGATCATGAGGAAAACGTCCACAAGACAAATATAAAGATAAGACCAGCCACTACAAGACTCAATTCTACAAACATCAATGACCAACAGGTCCCCCCTCTGGTTTTTACAGCCTCTACACTCAGTGTTCCCAGGAGTAAAAACAATGCATGCATTGGGCAGTCAGTTAGAGTAACAAGAAGTGCTGCAAGGGATATGAAGCATGTACAAACCAAGCCTCTATTTGTGGGAAGGGATGATGTTCAGATGCTGTATACTCCAGTCAGGAGGAGTGTCAGAACAGCCAATAGGGATGCTGGATTCAAAGTTCGCTCGGCAGCTGAAACCTCAAGGCCAAAAAAGAAAGCAAGATCTGCCAAGCCTATAGAAGACCCAGCTGAGCTCTTTATCCCAATTCCTGTACTTCAAAGGGCAGGCCAAGAACTTGAGATCCCCTCAGAAGAGCTTTCTCTGGACAAGCTTATGGCTGGTCCTTCATCCAACAAGTCCAAGAAGGTTCCCAATGATGAGTGATGTTTACTTTTATCATTGTGGTCCAGCGTTTGAGTCCCTAGTTATACATAATTTTGTTTCCTGTTGTATTGCACTCTTTCTGATCAAGTGGTCTCCTGGTGTATTTTGGCGCTTTCAGTTATTTGGCTTGGATGAGGAACCAATGTTTATGGTAGTCTATAATTATTACTTAAAGTTGGTGCGTTATGATTGTTTCTGGTCTGTTGTGCATGCCAGATGGATGAATTTTGAAAATGTTTTTCAATGGATAATTTCTCTACATTAAACCATGATTGGCTGGTACTTTGTTGGAATGTCAGATGTTTAAATGATAAAGATAAAAGATTGGCTGTCTATAATAAAATCAATGAAAGTCACTGCTCAGTTATTCGTCTTCAGGAGACAAAATGTGAAGATTTTGACCATTCTTTTATCAGAACTTTCTGCCCAAAACGGTTTGATCAGTTTGTGTTTGTTCCCTCTGTTGGTGCTTCGGGTGGATTAATAGTTTTATGGAATAGCTCTATTTTTATTGGCTCATTAATGGAAGCAAATGACTCAGCAATAAAAGTCAAGTTTGGCTCAACTCATAACTCTGATACTTGGACACTTGTAAATGTCTATGGACCATGTAGAGGACTGAAGAGAGATCTTTTGTGCAATGGTTATATGATATAAATATCCCAATTCATGAAGACTGTCTACTCTTGGGAGACTTTAATTTCATTAGGTCATTGGATAATAGAAATAAGGATGGGGCTGATCTCAATGACATCTTCCTTTTTAACAGCATTATTAGCCACCTTGGTCTATTGGAATTGCCTTTAAAAGGAAGAAATTTCACTTGGTCAAATATGCAAGCAAATCCTCTATTAGAACAATTGGATTGGTTTTTTACAACTCTTGACTGGACCTTAAAATACCCCAACACATTGGTCAATCCTTTATCAAATTCAACTTCTGACCATGTACCCTGTGTGGTCAGTATTTCCACTACAATCCCTAGAGCACAAATTTTCAGATTTGAGAATATTTGGATTGAGCATCCTGGGTTCTTCCAAGTAGTGGAAAATGCTTGGAAGCAACCAGTGAAGCAGGGATCTATTGCGAATATCATTACTGCAAAGTTCAAAAATTTAAGATATGCTTTGAAGCGATGGGGGAAAAGGCTTTCGCACATCAAACTTCTGATTGACAAGTGTAACAAATTCATTCTTGAACTGGATGCTATTGAGGATAGGAGAACTTTGAGCATACCTGAGTTTAACTTCAGGAATATTGTTAAATTGCATCTCAAGAAGCTTCTCAACACTCAGTCTACATATTGGAAAAACAGATGTACAATAAGATGGGTCAAATTTGGAGGGGAAAATAATAAATATTTTCATGCTAAAGCTACTGAAAGATACAGGCATAATGTTATAAATCAAATTAAGGATGAAGATGGAAATACTCTGGTACAACATAAAGATAAGGCAGAGGCTTTATGGAAATGCTATAAAAACAGAATGGGGGTTTCTTTCCCTACTAAATGCAGGCCAGACTTATCTGACTTTATCTCAAAAATTGATGATCTTGAATGTCTTTCTGAGGAGTTTAGCACAAATGAAATTGAATATGTTGTTAAACATATGAAGACTGATAAATCTCTAGGGCCTGATGGTTTCAATGGGATGTTTGTTAAAAAATGCTGGCATATCATTAAGGATGATTTTATTAAACTATGTCATGATTTTAACAAGGGATTAACTCCTCTTGCAAGTATTAATGGTTCCTTCATTACTTTGGTTCCCAAGAAGAATTCTCCTGAGTCTGTCAATGATTTCAGGCCTCTCTCTTACAAACACCTGTCTAAAGTTTCTAACAAAATTGGCCGCAAATAGGTTGCAGAAGCAAATAAAAAGGTGTATTCATGAAAAACAATATGGTTTCATCAAATGCAGAACAATACAAGATTCTTTGGGTTGGACTTTTGAATACTTGCATCAATGTCATGCCTCAAAGAAACAGATAGTGGTAATAAAATTGGACTTTGAAAAGGCATTTGACACAATTGAACATGAAGCAATACTCAGAATTCTGAAATATAAGGGTTTTGATGAAATCTACATTGGTTGGGTTAAAGAAATCTTGGCATCTGGTTCCTCAGCTATTCTACTGAATGGGGTACCTGGAAGAAATTTGATTTGTAAGCGTGGTGTTAGACAAGGTGATCCTCTTTCTCCACTGTTATATGTTCTTGGGGGGGGATTTGCTTCAGAGCTTTATCAACAAGGCTTTCAGTGAAGGGAGGTTGGTGCCACCAATCCCCAATAGAGGCAACAATAATTTTCCTGTTGTGCAATATGCTGATGACACTATTATCATCATGCAAGCTGATCCACAACAATTACACACTCTTAGACAAATCCTTGAAGATTATACATCTTTCACTAGACTAAAAGTTAATTTTCATAAATCTTCTTTGGTGCCCATAAATATAAGCCAAGAGGAGGCTACCTCCCTTGCTTTTGAAATTGGTTGTGTTACTGCAAAGATGCCTTTCACTTACCTGGGTCTGCCCATGGGGATTACAAAACCAACAATTAAAGATCTTTCACCTTTGACTGACAGAGTGGAAAGAAGACTGACAGCCTCGGCCTCATTCCTGTCTTACGGGGACAGACTTGTTTTGGTGAATTCTGTGTTATCCTCTTTACCATTGCATTACATAAGCTCCCTGAGTATTCCAAAAGGCATTGTTTATGGAGAAAGAGTAAGGATGACGATAAGGCACATTCTATGTCTTCCTGGGAGATGGTTTGCAAACCAAAAGATACGGGGGGTTTAGGCATCATAGATCTGCAAATTCAAAATAAATTCCTGCTTATGAAGCACCTTCATAACTTTTACAATAAAGTTGATCTACCTTGGGCGAACTTAGTCTGGAACACATACTTTCATGAAAGGGTTCCTCATACTGTTACTATTTGTGGATCTTTTTGGTGGCGTCATATTATGAGTTTGCATGAGGAATATCTCTCAATATCTAAATGTTCTGTGGGATCAGGAGACATAACATTGTTTTGGATGGATAACTGGAACATCAAACCCCTTAACTTAACATATCCACATTTATTCTCACATGTGCTTGATAAAGATTGCTCTGTTAGGCAAGCGATTTCAATTACACAGATGTCAGAAGCATTTCACCTGCCAACTTCTACTGAAGCTAATTCTGAGCTACAACAATTACAACTTCAACTTGCTGATGTCACCATCCATCAAAATAAACATGATGAATGGAAAAATATGCATTCAAAAACAGGTGACTATTCTGTCAGTGACATGTACAAGGTGTATTTCCAACACATATCAAATCACTTCCCTTCCCAATGGATCTGGAAAAGCAAATGTACTTCCAAGCACAAGTTCTTTGCCTGGCTTATAATCCATGACCGCATTAATACTAAAGATATGCTGCTCAGAAGACATTGGAATGTTTCAGACAATCATAACTGTGTTCTTTGTCCTTGTCATACCCTTGAAGACTGGTCACATCTCTTTTTCGAGTGTAATTTCAGTATAAGGGTTTGGACATATCTACAAGTAGTCTGGGGGTCAGGGTCTGGACCAGAAATATTGAAACATGCAAAGCAGAATTTCAAGGGTCCATGTTTCATAGAGATTGCTATACTTGCCTGCTGGAATATTTGGAAACAGAGAAATGACAAAATCTTTAAAGGAATAAGACCTTCATTTGCCTCTTGGAAATCTGGGTTTATCACCGATGTCTCATTCTTAAAATATAGAGTAAAAAAGAAGACCATCCAAGAACTGATTTCTTGGATAGATACTTTACTGTAACTTTGTATAGCCTCTTTTACTTTTTTCTGTTCTTTTCTTTAGCTTTTTAGTTTGTACATAAGACTTTTGACTCTTTTCAAAATAAAGGACTGTGGGGGACTCCCCTACAGTAAATATTCAAAAAAAAAGAAGGGCGACACCGGATGACACAAAAGCAGTCGGGTGACGCCTAAAGCAAGGGCTGACGTACAAAGTCACCGTATGACGCCAAAAGAACCGGGGGCTACGTACGAGAAGACCGTTAGCTGTCTAGCTTTGTGGACTGGGTCAAGGGGATCATGGCTAGCCCATGAACCGGCCTACACAGTGAGGACCAATATCCAAACAGTAACCCTAGGACCCAAAGTGGTGTAACCTAGCTGGCCAACGCCTATATAAGGAGGGGCATAGCTAGGGTTTGAGGAGGTTGGACCAAGTAGAAAACTAGTGCCCTGAAGCTATGCTCAAACAGCTCTAGGAGCATTTGTAAACTTCTAGCATCAATAAAAATCCTAAGTGTGGAGAGTTCATCTTGTTCTTCGTGTGCGGCAAGACCGTGCACTCCCTCCCCGGTTACCACAAGCGTCCATTCGGCCCCCAACTTAAGCCTAACCATGGCATCTTCCGTGACACCACCATGACAGTTCGCGCCCACCGTGGGGCAGAAGTAGGCGCTTGCTGGAGTTTTCATTCGGACGGGCAACATTACCGCCAAGACGGGCGAGCGCGTCTATTCCGGCCTCATCCAGAGATTTGGGGCACTCAACTTCGTCAGCGACAACGCAGGTTGCTATGGGACCAAGCCGTTCCCAAGGGGCAGTCGCTTCATCAAGTTCGGCGAGCACCAGGTCTATGTCGCGGTGCGCGTGGAGCATGCATACCTGGAGCGCGTCATCCGGGCACCAGATCCACCTACGGTTCCTGCCGCAGGAAAGCTTCACCAACTCCTCTTCGTCGAGGTAATGATGACAGCTCCTAACCCCCCAGCACCTCTAGTGGTTCCTGTTGTGAATGAGGAAGCTGAGGGAGGAAATCCAGAGGAAATGCCAAGGGTAGCAAGAACTGCAAAGGCGCCTCTAGAAAATCCAGAGAACATAGCTAGGAGTAAGAGAGCCAAAGAATTGCAAGAAGCAATAGAGAAGTTAGTAGAGCCAGTAGCGCCAGCAGCTGATCCGGCGCGCGTGCAGGCCGAGTTAGAGGAAGCTAGGATAAAGGTGCTGGAGAAGGCAAAGGAATTGGCATAGTTACAGCAAGATGTGGATATCACGATTCGAGAGCTCAACTCTACAATCGAGTCAAGAGATCTATGTCCCGGCTTGATGCAACAAGGTTGAGAGGAAGAAACCTCAATGAATAATTGGCGGACGCAACGTCAAAGGTAACACCAGAAAACAACAACGAAACAGCCATGCGACCGACATATAACACTGCGACAACAAATCTAAGAGCTGCAGAGGCAGAAATGACGGAGCATCCCCATCTTATGGGTGAAGCAAAGAGGAAACAACATGAACGAGTAAATGAATTGGTAAGAGCAGCAGGAATGCTGAATGAAGCGTACTACAGGCCTAATCCGGGTATAGCTGGGAGGTAACAACTGGTTCACTCAGCAACTCCAATCCCGGCGAGATCAGTAGGCCACATAGCCTCCTCACCCGGAGTGGCGTCGAGACAGAGAAAAGAAAAGAGTGTGGATTTAGGAAGGAACAAGTAGATGGTTGCTTATGACCCGACAGTAGTTCAAGGAAACCCAGCCCATGCACATGGAACAAGAAGAAATGTCGTTCAAGGAAATGAGAACCAGGAAAATGCTGGCCGAGAAAGGCAAGAAGGACAAAGAAATGACAATGGGGGGAAGAACTTTGCACCTCAGCCTAGGCGTGGAACTCACTCGGCAGGAGGGGGAAATCCAGCTCCGAATCCTATGCCAGCTCAACCCGAAAAGAGACAGCAAAGCACGGGAAAAGCAGTGTAGCAACCTACATACCCGAACGCAAAAATATATAAATATGGTTACTCAGCAATGGTAAATGACGGGTATGAATTGCCGGATCATGTATACCAAGCAATGGGAGCCAGACTCGGAGGTAGAAATCTTCAGCCGGATGATGCAAGGCTAAAGCTCGATCGGATAAAGATGGCAGAACTGATTGAATCGCAAGGTCCACAGGTCCACCGTGTTTTGGCCCAAGGATCATGAAAGAGCCGCTAGTGCCAAACTTTCAGCTGGCCAGAGGGACAAATACCTATGATGGAAGCACAAAAAGCTAGAGCACTAGCTCATAGATTATGGAACTGCAGTAACGATTGCATAGGGAAATCTGAGATGGGCAGTGCGGTATGTGCCTCAAATGCTAGAAGGACCAGCAAGGGTGTGGCTGAATAATTTGCCACCCAGAAGCATCAACAACTGGATTGATTTTCAGGAAGATTTCGTGAGCAACTTCACAAGCACGTACAAGAGGCCGAATCGCCCACAACAGCTTGCTATGTGCAAGCAAAGGCCGAATGAAACAGAAAGGGAATTCCTCACAAGGTGGTGCACGATGTGCAACTCTTGTGAAGTGGTGATCGAGTCTCGGGCCATTGCATGGTTTGCACAAGGATGCAGACATGGAAGTGTACTGTGGCAAAGGTTACAGAGAGATATGCCGGCAAGCTTGGCAGAAACAATAAGAATCACTGACTCATACGCGTTAGGAGATCCCACTCAGCCAATGCTTATGTCGGCAGATGAGATGACTGAGACTCAGATCTATGATGCAGTCGGGTCGCAAAGGTTCCAAGAAAGGGCCGAGTATAGAAGCAAAAGAAGGGATGAGAGACCAGACAACAATTATGTATCGACTCAAGTTGCAGCTGCGAGTCAGGATCATCCAGATGCTGGAAGTATTCAACGTCAAAGGACAAATGGGCAACAACAATGGATACCAAAGAATGATGGCAGAAAGCCATATGAACAAAGAAAGCCATATCAGGACAGGCATAAATATACTTATGAAATGATGTTGGATCAGCCGTGTAAATTCCACACGCCGAGTCCGAGCAAGCCAGCAAATCACAGAACAAGATAGTGCACCTGGTTTCAGAAAGGAGACATAGTGGATTCAGTAACTAAGCAGTTACCACCACCTCCCCCTCCACCGCTCACAGAAGGAAATGCTCAAGCTGTTGGAGCTGAGCATAGATATGAGAACAGGCAGCCGAGATATCATAACCAAGAAAGAAGGGAGGTTGTGCATTAGGTGCATAACCCAAGAGGTGACGACGCCCATGTCTGCCATGGAACTAGAAATGAGTACAGAGAGCATCACCAGAGCTATGTCGTATTTGTCATGGAGCCGAATGACAAGAAGAGTCAACAAAGACGGATGATGGAAGTGAATTCCACAATGACAGCAATTCCAAAGTACATGCATTGGTCTGAACAAGAGATAACTTGGAGCATAAAGGATCACCCCAAGATCATGCCAACACGAGGAGGTTAAGCTCTTGTCCTGGATCCAAGATTCATGGGCCCTGATATCAATGTGAAGTTCTCCAAGGTACTGATTGATGATGGCATTAGCATCAACATCATGTACAAGGATACCATGCTCAAGTTAGGCATCACTATGAACATGCTGGAGCCGACTAAGACAACCTTCCAGGGTATTGTGCCGGGATTGTCCTGTGAGCCAATTGGCAAGATCTGGGTTGACGTCTTATTCGGCAACAGAGAAAATTGTCGCACTGGAGCCATAGAGTTCGAGGTGGTTGACCTGGTCAGCTCATACCATGACTTACTCGGCAGCCCGGCTATGGCAAAGTTTATGGCTACTCCTCACATTGCGTACTTAAAGATGAAAATGCCAGGTCCGTGCGGAGTTATCACGGTTGAGGGAGATTACAAGAGATCTATTGCATGCGCCTCAGCCGGATCTTCGCTGGCTGAGTCACTGGTCATAGCACAGGAAAAGCATCAAATGATGGAAAGTGCAGCATTAGCCAAGGCAGCACAAATGTCTATGCCGGCACTCACTAACCCGCATGGCAGTGTATCTTTCCATGCTACCAAGGAAACAAAGAAGGTACAGGTTGATGAGGCTTTCCTAGAGCGCACAATTACCATCGGTGCTGGGATAACTGAAAAATACGAAAGTGAGCTCACCAGCTTCCTCCATGAGAATCAGGATATCTTTGCATGGTCCACACAGGACTTGCAAGGAGTTCCGAGGGAGCTGGATGAGCACTCTCTTCATGTAAGGCCAGATGCCAAGCCGGTGAAGCAACCCCTCCGCCGCTTCACCGAAGATAGGAGGAAAGTGATAGCCACCAAGATAGCTAGGCTCTTGGCTGCCGGGTTTATCATGGAAGTACTGCACCCAGATTGGTTGTCAAATCCAGTTTTGGTCGAGAAGAAAAAAGATGACCCGAATGTGGCAGTGGTGTGGCGCATGTGTATTGACTACACGAACCTCAATAAGGCGTGTCCAAAAGATCCATTTCCCCTGCCATGGATCGATCAAGTCATTGACTCTACTGCCGGGTGTGATTTGTTGTCATTTATGGATGCGTATTCTGGTTTCCACCAGATACCATTGAATCCGTATGATCAAATAAAGATAGCTTTTATCACCCCGTATTGGGCTCATTGCTATCGTACTATGCCGTTTGGATTGAGAAATGCAGGTGCAACATACCAAAGGTGCATGCAAAAATGCTTGTAAGATCAATTGGACAAAAATGGTCAAGTATATGTCGATGATGTGGTGATAAAAACCAAACAAAGTCATACTCTGATTGAGGACTTGTGTCAAACATTCGCAAACTTAAGAAGATTCTGGATGAAACTTAACCCAGAAAAATGCACATTCGGTGTCCCAGCTGGAAAATTACTCGGATTTCTCGTGTCCAGCCGAGGAATCGAGGCTAACCTGACAAAGATCAGGGCCAATAAAAGAATAGAATTGCCGAAAACCCTCAACGATGTCCAGAAGTTTATAGGATGCCTAGCTTCGTTGAGTAGGTTTGTCAGTCAGCTAGGCGAAAAAGCCTTACCATTATATCAACTTTTAAAAAAATCAGACAAATTCACATGGACACGGCAAGCTGATAGCGCTTTCCATGCACGCGCAAGCGAACGAGGTGGTGACAAATGGCAGAAGGAGGGGACTGCGGGTTGATGAACCAGAAAACCTGAGGGCTGTTTTACAAAACTGGCGGGGAAGTTCTCTGACGAACTGAACAATGACATGCGAAAAGTGCTAGCTGAATCAATTTTTAGATGATTATGGCGAGCAATACGTTGCGAATTAGGGAAAACCGCCAAAACGAAAAATTGATAGGATAGTTAGAGCTAAAACTTTCGTGTAGGACTTTTTACCGGAGGAGGCCTTAAGCGACGGGAATATGGCGACGAATAGAGGCGATCTTCATGGCGTAGACTGACGGATTGAACTGCATCTGTTAGCTCCGCTGGCGACAGCGAAAAATAGAGAAAATGACCCATCTTGCGGGGACGATTCCGAACTCGTCCCTTCACAGAACCGGACGTGCGACGCCTTGAAAGAAAGAGGGAAGATCATGCTACAGGAGGGTATTCGTGGATTTGAAGGGGGTGGACTGAGTATGAAGGTAGCTTCCGGTGAAACATCGACAGAGAAGGTTGGAGCAACAAAGCTGCAGCGGCAGCGCGTCACAGATGTTCCCGGCGACGGTGGCTACAAACAGGTCGCAGGAGGCTACGGGGAGGAAGAAAAGGAGCAGGGAAGGCTCACCTGGACCGATTCCCAGAGGAATCGGGGCTGGGGTGGTCGGAGATGATGACGGCGAGGGCGGTGTTGTTCTGTGCTCGGCCAGGAAAGAAGAGGAAGCAGAGGTGCCACGTCCAGCTCCTCCTGCGAGCTTCCAGGATTCACGGCGGAACAAGAAGTGGCACCCCGCACCCGCGTTGTCGACCAGGATTCACGGCGTCGTCGACCAAGATGCCGGCTCAGTCAGAGAGGAAGAAGGGGACACAGAGAGAGAGAGGGAGAGAGAGAGAGAGAGAAACGGGGGCGGCATGGGTGGTTGGAGGGGAAGGCTAGGGTTCAGAGGCCGCTCGGGGTGATAAGAAGGGGCGTGACTTGGTGTGGTGTGACGAGGATGATGGGAGGAACGGTGACCTGCCCGCTGCCGTGAGCGCTTAGAGAGGAGGGTGCAGACGGCGTCGGTCGGGAGGCAGACCAAGAAGAGGAACAGGAAAAGAAAATTTGGGCCCTACAGGTTGAATAAATGAACTCACCTATACATGTGAAAACAATTATACTAGACATGGGCATTGATTCAAACATGCATCTAAGAGACTGGATTATGGCCATACAAAACAACATGCTGGCATTCATATGAATATAGATAGCATATGCACATATGTGAAGCTAAATGGCTATTATAGTGTGTATTTCCCACTAGATCATCTTATAGCCAATTGTAGCATCACACATGAGCATATAGTAATTAAAATCCACATGGAGGCTAAATAGAAGCATCTCTACTCTCATGACATGCAAAGGTGGTCATGTGGCTCCACATAGTTAATATTGTGACAACAACATAGATCATATATGTGAGCATGTAGAATAGAAGTGGATCCATCTCAACACATATGAGCAAGGATTAATAGCAAAGAAATGCAAATGCTCATATATGTCTTGGATAGTGGAATTATAAGGTGGTGACATAGAAAGGTGATGGATTTGCAAAAGAGATATGCCCACAACTCAACTTGGGCATGAAGCAATTTATCAAGAAGCAAATATAATATATCAAGAGGCAAATACAAGTGATACAATAGAATGCATATGGGATAGGAACCAAATAGAGGGGTTCAAATGCAAGGCGGCATGATGACATGAGCATGATATAATGATGATGCAATAAATAACATGTAGGAAGTAGCAATATATAGACTAGGCAAGTAGCATTACAATTGTTAGACAATTGGGATGCTACAACTCTCCCCCACTAAACAAGAATCTCGCCCCGAGATTCATAGAAAAGAAATCTTCACGATCCCATGTAGCTCCTTCAAGGGGATGGTGCGGCGACTGCGCCTTGCCAAACTTGTCGAGAGAACACTCCGGCGAACAAAGGACAAAGGTAAAGGTCTCAACAGATAAATCCACCTCTAACTTTGACAGAAGGAGATAAAAGATGCATTCTAATCCACTTCAATGTACAAGAGCAAATAGAATGAGTAGTCGGCATGGGGGCCAATCCATCACGCACCCAAACTATTACTCCGCATAGGAAGTAGAAAATCATGTAGCCCATTCTCGAAATTCAGACCGAAGATCTCCACAAACAACGTTTAGAAACAAAGGAATGATGCGGACTCTTTATCGGATCTAACATAGATGATGATGTCGTCGGATTGGAACACCGGAAGATACAAAGAAAAAAAATTAGTGAATTTTGGTCCACTTAAAGATACAATAGAGGAAAAATCCTTAGATAGCATGAGGACCAGATGTCAAAGCACCGTTACAAGAGGATGGAAACGAAACCCTGGAGGTACGACGGAAGCCCAACCACGAGAAATCCTGGACTCGAAGAAAAGATAAGGGGGTAGATTCAAAACACACGAAGGTAAGAGGAGAATAGCAGAGGGGTAAGGAGTAAAAACAGACCTAATCAGATCTATCCAAACGATTTTCCAAAATTAGTTTTGACACTCTACAATGACCGTTAGCTAGGTTATCCTACAGGCTGGACTAGTGGGGTATCAGATATACAGTACAAAGATCCAAATCACCCTGAAAACGATACAATGTCCGACTACGGACAAGATGCAAATGGGGCTAAGAGCCCTGAAGAATAACCAATGGCGTCCATAACCCTGCCCAGGCCAAGCCGGAAGGGTAACCCTGCTAACGACGTCGATCTCAAAACCTGCTTAAATAAAAGGGGTGACGACAAAGGGCAAAGAAAAAAAGAGTCAAGATCTGAGGCCAAGACACTCGAGACTAGAATTCACGGTCCTCGCCTACATAGGTATGGTGGATCAAGCGGCAAGAGCATGCACTAAACAACCTATAGAGACTCAATACAGCTGGCGGCTATTAGATAGGGATAAGAAATACCTATTCGGATCCAACCTGAAACTATCACCAAGCATACACATCCTGGTATTTCCCCCTCGAGACGAAACGAGGAAGTCAACCGAGGAACTCAAATAGTTGGCAGTTTTATTCATTTCGTTATAGTTGCGGCAATTACTAGTCAGATATAGATAGCATGAGTCATCCGGATATAATAAGCAGTGGGCAGTTTTAGTTAACCATTCCGTTGTAGTTGTAGTACTTACTAGTCAGATACATATAGCATGAGGCATCCCAAAACCCAGCAGTTGTTGGTACATTTATTTAGCCATTCCGTTGTAGTTGCAATACTTACTAGTCAGATACAAATGGTAACAGGTGACAACCCAAACCAGCAATTGTTGACACTTTTATTTAGCCATTCCATTATAGTGAAGCTGATTACTAGTCATTATAAAGTCAAATTTATAGCACTACTTTAGTTATAGTTGTCTATGATCGAGATACTGTGCTCCAAGTCGTCCATAACCGTGGACACGGCTTTCAGAAAGTTTTACCTAGGGGGCACAAATAGCAACACGCATACGATCAACCTCGAGAAAACCGATAAAACCCAACGAGGCATCACGACGAGCAATTGCAAGATTCATATAAATCTCGGGGCCACCCCACCAAGCTACCGCGACGAAGTTGGCGGCTTCAAACGGACCCGAGAGGTTTGCGTCAATGGTTGTAAACGATCGGGAACCCGAAAGTGTGATCGGGCTTGTCGATACTGCGAAAACACTCCGCTTACCTAAGCAGTATAAGGCTCCACGCCGTTAATCGTAAATAAAGCGAGAAGGCATGGCATAAGTAGGATAGTAATAAAGCCCCAAACTACTTTGTGGCCCCAAGAAATAAATATGGCTCAAGCTCGCTGGGGGATTCATGGTCCCACATGCGGATAGTGCGAATATTCAAAGAACAGTATCAAGTACTGGGTCCTACGGACACAAGTGGACGTTAAGAACCAAATAACATCTATTGCCCAATTGCCTCGCATTATTTACCTACTTCAATTTTAGTTATTAAACGGTAATTAAAGTTATAATCATCTCCAACATAAAGCATAAGGCATTTCTCCAGCAACTGTGGTACTTGACGACACGCAACAGCACTTGAGCAAGCAACTACGACACGCAAGTCCAACTATCTACCAAATAACAGGTAATAGGATGTGTCCAAGGAAATATAAGGCTGCAAGGATATCACGGGTACGAAAACTAGAGCATCACAACACAGATAGCAATAGATCAACAGGAAGGAATAAAGACTATAAAAGTAAAATAGGTAGAAAGGGGGAGAATGCTCGCGTGAAAACATTGCCAAAATTTCATAACCGAAGAACTTGTCGAAGCTCACAACATCTCATCGTCTTATCCGAGAAGAAGCAAACACTAAAAGGAACAAGCGATGCAACAATTACAACTAATGCCAAAGAATCGGCATGATCATGATATGATGCATGACATGGCAAGTTAATGATACAAACTATGTCGAAAAATTATTAGAGACATAGCACATTGATGATATAGCACTTGTGAGGCATTATTAATAAGAAACAATTAGTCCCCAATTTTATTTATCATGTTTTTCTTGCATAATTAGTACTGATTATAAAACTGCTCTTAATGCATGATGCAAATGATAACATAGATATCATGGTTGGAGAGGTCTCGTCGCGCTGATCGATTTGGACATATTATTTACCGAATTCGGAGTTATGAATTTAAAGTTATGAATTTATTAAGAAAAGGCATTTATTAACTGACATTCAATTTTTCTGAAATTCTAATTGATTTAGTAATGTCCTATGACTTTTCCCACCCGTGGCCACTCTACTCGGGGTCACAGACAGGTGGGCCAGCGAGTGGGGAAGCACTGCACGTGCAAGTGAACGAGGTGGTGACAAATGGCAGAAGGAGGGGACTGCGGGTTGATGAACCAGAAAACCTGAGGGCTGTTTTACAAAACTGGCGGGGAAGTTCTCTGACGAACTGAACAATGACATGCGAAAAGTGCTAGCTGAATCAATTTTTAGATGATTATGGCGAGCAATACGTTGTGAATTAGGGAAAACCGCCAAAACGAAAAATGGATAGGATAGTTAGAGCTACAACTTCCGTGTAGGACATTTTCCTGGAGGAGGACTTAAGCGACGGGAATATGGCGACGAACAGAGGCGATCTTCATGGCGTAGACTGAAGGATTGAACTGCATCTGTTAGCTCCGCCGGCGACAGCGAAAAACAGAGAAAACGACCCATCTTGCGGGGACGATTCCGAACTCGTCCCTTCATAGAACCGGACGTGCGGCGCCTTGAAAGAAAGAGGGAAGATCGTGCTATAGGAGGGTATTCGTGGATTTGACGGGGGTGGACTGAGTATGAAGGTAGCTTCCGGTGAAACATCGACAGAGAAGGTTGGAGCAACAAAGCTGCAGCGGCAGCGCGTCACAGATGTTCCCGGCGACGGCGGCTACAAACAGGCGACAGGAGGCTACGGGGAGGAAGAAAAGGAGCAGGGAAGGCTCACCTGGACCGATTCCCAGAGGAATCAGGGCTGGGGTGGTCGGAGATGATGACGGCGAGGGCGGTGCTGTTCTGTGCTCGGCCAGGAAAGAAGAGGAAGCAGAGGCGCCACGTCCAGCTCCTCCTGCGAGCTTCCAGGATTCATGGCGGAACGAGAAGTGGCACCCCGCACCCCGCGTTGTCGACCAGGATTCACGGCATCGTCGACCAGGATGCCGGCTCAGTCAGAGAGGAAGAAGGGGACGCAGAGAGAGAGAGAGAGGGAGAGAGAGAGAGAGAAACGGGGGCGGCATGGGTGGTTGGAGGGGAAGGCTAGGGTTCAGAGGCCGCTCGGGGGGATAAGAAGGGGCGTGACTTGGTGTAGTGTGACGAGGATGACGGGAGGAACGGTGACCTGCCGCTGCCGTGAGCGCTTAGAGAGGAGGGTGCAGACGTCGTCGGTCGGGAGGTAGACCAAGAAGAGGAACATGAAAAGAAAATTTGGGCCCTACAGGTTGAATAAATGAACTCACCTATACATGTGAAAACAATTATACTAGACATGGGCATTGATTCAAACATGCATCTAAGAGACTGGATTATGGCCATACAAAACAACATGTTGGCATTCATATGAATATAGATAGCATATGCACATATGTGAAGCTAAATGGCTATTATAGTGTGTATTTCCCACTAGATCATCTTATAGCCAATTGTGGCATCACACATGAGCATATAGTAATTAAAATCCACATGGAGGCTAAATAGAAGCATCTCTACTCTCATGACATGCAAAGGTGGTCATGTGGCTCCACATAGTTAATATTGTGACAACAACATAGATCATATATGTGAGCATGTAGAATAGAAGTGGATCCATCTCAACACATATGAGCTAGGATTAATAGCAAAGAAATGCAAATGCTCATATATGTCTTGGATAGTGGAATTATAAGGTGGTGACATAGAAAGGTGGTGGATTTGCAAAAGAGATATGCCCACAACTCAACTTGGGCATGAAGCAATTTATCAAGAAGCAAATATAATATATCAAGAGGCAAATATAAGTGATACAATAGAATGCATATGGGATAGGAACCAAATAGAGGGGTTCAAATGCAAGGCGGCATGATGACATGAGCATGATATAATGATGATGCAATAAATAACATGTAGGAAGTAGCAATATATAGACTAGGCAAGTAGCATTACAATTGTTAGACAATTGGGATGCTACACCATAGCACCCCGGGGAGAGCCTCAATGCAACTGCGCCCGCACTCCTTGAGCTTGCGGTGAAAACTCTTGGTCTTGAGTCCCCTTAAGACCTCTGCATTCGCATGCTCCGTATGTCCGTTGCTGCGAGGATGGTCAACTGATGTGTAGCAAATCTTGGTGCCGATACCCTAGCAGTAGGATTTGAACGTGCCGCTGGTGAATTGGCTACCATTGGCGGTCATGATGCGGCTAGGCACATCGAAGTGGCACATCAAACCTTGGATGAACTTCATGGTTGATCGCATCGGGATGGTTCTGACTGGTTCCACCTATGCCCATTTGGTGAACATGTCAATGGCAACGTACAGGTACCGGTAGCCCCTGGGCGTACACAGGAAAGGCCCCAAGATGTCCAGCCCCCAGACCGCAAAGGGCCAAGAGAACGGGATGGTCTGGAGTTGTTGTGCCGGCTGGTGTATTTGCTTGGCGTGGAATTGGCCTGCCTTGCACGACTTCACCAATTCCATGGCATCTGTGAGTGCCGAGATCTAGTAGAAGCCACTACGGAACGCCTTCCCAGCGAGGGTACACGCCGAGGCATGATGGCCACATTCCCCGGCGTGGATGTCGGCCAACAGCTCGTGCCCCTCGTCATCGGAGATGCACCATGGTGGGCAGGCCTTGTTGAGGTCGGTGAAGTCGATGCAGAGCTTCCCATCCCCCGTGGCCTTTGGAACCACCACGGGGTTGGCCGACCACTCGGTGTACAAGACCTCCTTGACAAGGTCCATCTCAGCAACTATGAATTGCTTCTTTACTGCGGACATCTTCCTGGCCTTCTACTTCACCGAGCGCGCCATGGGACACACCACCAGATGGTGCTCGATCACCTCTCGAGGCACCCCCGCAATATCCGACGGGGTCTAAGCGAACATGTCTGCATTGGCCAGAAGGAAGGTAATGAGTGACTCCTCTGTTTCAAGAGAAAGGTGAACAACGATGGTGATGGTATCACCCGAGTCTGTCGGATCGAGGGGGATCTTCTTGGTTTCCACCCGCTTCTGGGAGAAAGCAGGCTTCTTTCTTCCCACGACGCCAGCGGTTTCTCACGACGCCCCCGGGGAGAGGTGCCGATGGCTCTTCACCCCTAGCCCCCGGGGCCTCACTAGCGTGGGGCAGGATGCCGCTAGAGGATGCATCCACTATGATGGAGGTCCCGGTGCTGCCCGACATCTTGACCAGGTTGTAGGAGTTGTGGGTGACAACCATGAATTTGGCTAACGCCGGATAGCCTAGGATGGCGTTGTAGGGCAAGCCAAGTGAGGCAACGCCAAAGTCGATGAGCTCCATGCGGTGGTTGTCGATAGTCCCAAAAGTGACGGGGAGATGGACCCACCCGAGAGGTATGGTAGTACCCGGCGTAGCCCAGACGAATGGTAGGGGGATAAGGCGCGTCGCGGGCATTCGCAGCTGCCTGAACGCTCTTTCTAAGAGCATGTTCAGCCCGATCGCACCGTAGGTAAGGTTATTAGGCACGGCGACCCCTCTGATGATGGGAGTGCAAACCCTAGGCACAACTCCCATAAGGTGGGTCGAGCCCAGATGGTTCGTGGGACTGAAGGTGACCGGTTGCTACGAGCACCTAAGCGGGCGGCGGTGGAGCTGGGCCTTCTTGCCGCCAGCCCACGAGAGAACTGCTTGAGGTGCCTCCCAAAGGCGGGTACCTGGGAGCCGCCCATGATGTAGGCAACCATCCCTGGCGTGACCGGCGCAGAGCGCCTCCCCAGCCAACCTCTAGGTGTGGACTCGTCACTACGGCGCCGATCGCATGGAGGGTCTCAAAATCACACCTAATCCCCCTACCTGGCGCGCCAAATGTTGGAGATTTTTCCCGTGAAGGAACTAGAATCCAATGATCCATTGGTTTGACAGGGGGCTGAACATGCATTCCCAAGGAGCCACAGCAACGGTAGTGAAGGCGGAGCAAGAACACGATAGAGAGAAGACATGGGTTGTTTTACCCAGGTTCGGGACCCTCGTGAGGAGGTAAAGCCCCTACTCCTTATTTGTTGTATTGCTCGCTTTCTTCACGAGGATACAATGGAGGTTGAATGTCCAGGGTTTAGATCGTGGGGGATTGACCCGTTCTAAGGTAGGAGGAGGGTCCCTTATAAATAGCGGTGTCGGGCCTCTTCTCCCAGCCTTTGGGTGGGAAGGGAATCCACAGTGCCGCTTCTCAAGATCCCGGTCTAGGAGGCTACTTTTGGTGGACTTGGTCCAGATCGTCATGCTCCACTCCATCCTTCTGTAAAGCAGCCTTCGGTCATCCCTGACGCCCTAGAACGCCTCCCTTTGTCCTTATGTGCCACCACGAGGGGGGTCCATCGTCTCGTCCGGACCCTGCCTGTCAAGCTTTTGACCAGGCTTCTCCCTCAGGACTGCTTTGGGGCGGCATCCAATGCCACTATTGGACTTGTCGTACTCTCCTCTCCATGCCCTCTAGAGGTGGCCTTTTGTAGTCGTCCTCACGAGGGTGGCCTCCTGCCCCTCTACTCATGTTTGATCAGTCGTTGGTGTGCAAGCAAGTTGTAGACGGATCGGGGTACCCCTTGTACATGGTATCCAACAACCCACGACTCTGGATCCGGCATAGAAGTATCAGCTGGAAGTTCTATCCGATCTGTAGTAAAATCTACCAATGCGTGTGACTTGATAGCGTCGCGTCTCTTGTAGGTTATTTCGAAGGCGGCAAGCTCAGTTCCCCACTTCGCCACCCTTCATGTAGGGTCGATGTTGTTGATAATGTCAGACAGTGGATCTTTGCTCATGACTGTGATAGGTTGCTCTCGGAAATAGTGCCTTAACTTCCGGGAAGCAAGGAATGCTCCATAAGCAAGCTTCTTGTAGTGCGGGTAATGCTGCTTCGATTTGTGTCAAGACCTCTCTTACATAGTAAACTGGTCACTGAACTCCGTACTTGTGCATTGGCTCCTTCTGCTCCACCACCATGACGATGCTGATTACCTGGTTGATTTCCGCCATGTATATTAACATAGGCTCCATTGACTCTGGTGCTGCAAGTATAGGTGCGGAGGAGGGTATTCTCTTCAACTCCTGAAGTGTTGCATCTACTTTGTCTATACATACGAATTTTTCCGCCTTCTTGAGCAACTTGTAGAGCGGCATTGCCTTCTCTCCAAGTCTGCTCATGAACCGGCTTACCACTACGATGCAGCCTGTGAGATATTGGATGTCCGTCAAGCATGCCGGGAATTTGATGTTGAGGATGGCCGTGATCTTCTCCTGGTTGACCTTGATTTCGCGGTGCGAAACGATGAAGCCCAATAATTTGCCGGCATGGAACCAAAAGACACACTTCTTAGCGTTGAGCATCATGTTGAACTTTCAGAGGTTATCAAAGGTTTCCTACAAGTCGTCGATGAGGTCTTTTGATTTCTTTGACATCACTGCGATGTCGTCTATGTAAATGTGTACTTTGCGACCAATTTGGTAATGGAGGCAACGTTGCATCATCTGCTGGTACGTAGCACCTGCATTTTTCAGCCCAAAGGGCATCGTGATGTAGCAGTATGTGCCATAAGGTGTGCTTAACGAAGTAGCCAATTGGTCTGACTTTCGCATCTTAATTTGGTGGTATCCTGAGTATGCGTCTAGAAAACAGAATTTTCGAGCCAGTCGTCGAGTCAATGACTTGGTCAACGCGAGGCAAAGAAAATGGATCCTTCAGACACACTTTGTTCAAGTCGGTGTAATCAATGAACAGTCTTAATTATTTGGTTCCCTTCTTGGGAACAATTATAGGATTTGCCACCCATTGGGTGTGAACTACATTTCGGATTAAACTAGCCTTAAGTAACCTAGCTAGCTCCTTTCCTATAGCACGTCGTTTTTCAGCACCAAAGCGTTGTAGAGGTTGTTTCACTGGTTTGGATTTAGGATCGATGTTTAAGGTGTGCTCGGCAAGTTCCCTATGAACACCTTTCATGTCGGCGGGTTGCTAGGAAAATATGTCCATGTTCTCACGGAGGAACTCAAATAGCGCACTTTCCTATTTAGGATCTAGGCTAGTCCAAATGGCGGTGGCCTTGGAGGAATCGCCATCCACAAGTTCCACCGGCTTGGTCTCAATGGTGGCCTTAGAGGCGGGTTCGAAATCAGAAATCTATTTCTTTTAAGCTGGCATCTCCGAGGCATCCACCCTAGCTCTGGATCTCCTTGGATTCTTGATCGTAGATGACGGCTTTGATGTAGGCAGCTTCACTTAGCTCACACTCCCTTGCCTTCTTGAAGCTTCCGACAACGGTGATGATACCGCTTGACCCAGGTATCTTGACCTTGTTGTAGACGAAACATGCCCTGGCATGGAAGGAGTGGAATATGTCGCGTCCGAATATGACGTGATACATGCTCTTGAAGGGTACCACGTCAAAGGTCATGTTATCTTGGTGGTAATTGTTAACAGCACCAAAGGAGACCGGAAGGGTAATGGTCCCAAGGGACTAAGCTTGTCGGCCAGGGACGACACCATGAAACACGGTGTTGCTTCGTCTTAGGTTAATCTCCGTCAAGTCCTTCTTGTGCATTATATCAAGGTATATAATCTTGATGCTGCTTCCACTGTCGACGAGGCACTTGGTGAACTCATTGCTGCCAATCAGGGGGTTGATGACAATGGCATACTGGTTCTCTATTGGGACGAGGTCTGGATGATCCTCTCTCCCAATTTGTCGTGTCTCGCCAACGTAGACATTGAGGATGCTGGGAACCCCCTATTTGTTCGCTAGTGGGCATGAAGGTGTTTCGACCTCAACGTCGAGGTAGCAACCTATAGAGACGAGCACATTGTAACACCCTCGAATCAGCCCTATACAAGTTTTAGTGATTCCCGCCAAACCCGCATAGAAACGATTCAAAGGTGCGCACTAGGCACTTTCGTGTGGGTGCATAACGAAGTAATACCATTACACATTAGTCCACGATGGAACCCATAGAACAGATATATACAACAATGACTCCATGAGTCAAGAATTCAGATATACATTACGAAGATTCAAATCACCTTGAAAACGATACAGCATCCGAGTACGGATAAGATCAAAATTGGGCTAAGAGCCCTGAAGAATAACCAATGGCGTCCATAACCCTGCCCAGGCCAAGCCAGAAGGGTAACCCTGCTAACGACGTCGATCCCAAACTTGCTAAAACAAAAGAGGTGCCAACAAAGGGCAAAGGAAAAAGAGAGCAGACAGTACTGAGGCCAGTACACGGCGAGACTTAGAATTCGGCGGCTCTCGCCTACATAGGTATGGTGGACTAAAGTGGTACCGCAGAATGCACTAAACAACCCATAGAGACTAGATACAAATGGCGGCTATCAGAGAGAGATGAGAAAGACCTATTCGAAACCAACTTGATACTACCACCAAACATACCCATCCTGGTATTTCCCCCTCGAGACCCAACGAGGAAGTCATGCCGAGAAAACTCACATGGTTGGCAATTTTATTCATTCTTTACATGGTGGTTATCCAACTTACTAGTCATATCAGATACAAGTCAAATTTTATAACAGTAAATTTTAGTTATAGTTGTCTATGATCGAGATACTATGCTCCAAGTTGTCCATAACCACAGACACGGCTTTTCGAAAAGATTTAACCCTGCAGGGGTGCACCAAAGTTTCCACACGCACTTCGACCCTTATTGCTAGATAACATACTTCCATCTGTATGTCGGCGGGGTCTAGGATACGAAGCTTTCCTTGACCCAAAGAAAGTACATGGGGGCCACCCGAAAGAGCTACCCATACGAGGTATAGCTAATCCTCCTCGAATGAACCCTAGGGTTGTGTACACTTCTCACGCGAGCAGAGGTCATTGATAATATATTCCCATGACAGAGTGCCCCTCCTACGCAAAAGTAATAAACGCTCATCGAGCAATAGGTAATAAACATGACATAACATGGCATAACGTGGCATGAAAACTTCAAACTAGTTTGTGGCCCCAGAACATTACTTTGGAATCAGATACTAAGCCGGTAGGGGTGCTTATACACCCCACATGTGGTTAGCGCGCTTAGTATCAGAACATGTGTCAAGAACTCGGGTCCTAGGTGGACACAAGTGGTGTAGGGTTTCGTAGCATGGAAAACAAAAAATTTCTACCGCATACAAACAAACAAGCCAAGATCTATCTACTAGATTGTAGCAACGAGTCGATGGAATAACTCACCCTCGAAGATTCCAAAGTGTTTAACGAGAGCGGATTCTCGTGGGTGATGTAGCCGTACTCTTTCCGATCTCAAGATCGCGTAGACGATCCTTGCGGCTGCGTTCGGCAGCTTCCTGATCACACGCTCGTTACTCGATTGACGAAGACCTTCCTCTCCTTGTTCCAAAGAAAATGGATGTTGTAGCACTCTTCTCGCGATTCCGGCGTGGTACCGGAAGTAGAGGGGAGATCTCACAGGGCGTCGCCTTAAGCCGGAGCGAGTATGGTGGACTATGAGAGAGAGCCTCGGTGATCTAGGGTTTAGACACACCAAGGAGGAGCAAGGCCGGCGGCTAGGGTTTGCCTAGGCGGGCGGCGTGGCAACGAGGAGGTGGCGGCCTTGGCTAGGAGCTAGGGTTTTGGGTGGAGGTGTTGTGTGCTTGGAGGCGACCGCCTCCTTATATAGGTGGAGGGAGGCGGCCAGGAGAGTCCTCCCAACTCGGTCTCAAGTGGTGGCGGTGGAGGAGGAACTCCTCCCCAAGTAGGTTTCCTACTTCCCCTCCACCTCACAAAATAGCCGTTTGACTTTTCAAATTAGCGTTTGACTTTTCAAACTAGGATTTGATTAAACCCTTTATTTTGTTCAGCGATGACACCTAGTACATGATGCAATCACTCCAACTTGTTATGACACATTCATGTACCCTTCCCCTCCGGAGTGCCGGACATTCCGGAACCTTCTAGAACATTCCCGATGAAAACACCGAAACCATTCTCCAACCCTGAAATAGGACTTTCCTTATATGAATCTTATTCTCCGGACCATTCCGGATCTCCTCGTGATATCCCGGATCCCATCCGAGACTCCGAACAACATTCGGTCTCTTACTCATCATTCCATAACTACTCAAACAACGTCGAATCCTTAAGTGTGTCTCCCTACGGTTCGTGAATTATGCGGACATGATCGAGACACTTCTCTGAACAATAACCAATAGAGGAATCCGGAAATTCATATGGCTCCCACATATTTCTACGATTACTTTGCGATCGAATGAACCACTTACATACGATACCAATTTCCCTTTGTCTCACGATAGTTTACTTATCCGAGGTTATGATCGTCGGTATCTCTGCATACCTAGTTCAACCTCGTTATGTACTCTTTTCTCGTTCACGTGATATGTGATCCCTTGTGAGCCAGGTCACATGCTTGCAAGCTAATTGGATGACATTTCACCGAGAGGGCCCGAGTATATCTATCCGTCATATGGATGGACAAATCTCACTCTTGATCCATGTGTCTCAACCAATACTTTCCGAACACTCAATGCCACCTTTATAGCCACCCAGTTACGGTGTGGTGTTTGATGTCATCAAAGCATCCTTCCGGTGAAGGTGATATGCATGATCTCATGGTCGAAGGAATTAGGTTACTATGTATCAGAAAGCATATAGCAATTGAACTATTAAAATGACTTGATCTTTATGCTATGCTTATCTATAGGAGTATGTCCACCATATCATTCTCCTAACGATATGATCTTGTTGTTAATAACATCTCAATGTTCATGATAGGGAAACCACAATCATTTATTAACCAACAAGCTAGTATTATAAAGAGGCTTTACTAGGGACTCTATTTTAGTTTACAAATCACACAAGTATTAATGTTTCCTTGTTAATACTATTATAGCATGAATGTAAACATTTATCATAAACACAAAGATATAATAATAATTACATTTATTATTGCCTCTAGGGCATATCTCCAACAAGTGGGGGGTTAACAACCAAATATCAACTATTACCCACTGATGCCTCTTCATTAATTATATCCAATTTAATATTTAATTAACTATCTATAATTAAAACCACGATATATCTCAACCTTTATGAATTTGTCGAACCCCAACATCACTGGAACAACGATGACACGAAGCAGCACCTGAGCAAGCGATTGTGACTCGCAAGGCCAACTGTCTACCCAAAAAACGAGGTGTCCAAGGCAATATAAAGGCTGCATGGATATATAAAGGGGTACGAAATGTAAAGCATCGCAACACAGATAGCAATAGATCAACAGGAGAAAGTAAAGGCTATAAATCTAAAATAGGTAGAAAGGGGAGAATGCTCGCCTAAAAACACCGCCGAAGGTATATCCAAAGATCGGGGTGAAGCTCACATCAAATCAATGGCCTTATCCTAAAGAAGCAAAACACTAGAAGAAACATCGGATGCACTATTTAATACTACAGTAGAAGATTAGGCATGATGCATGACATGGCAAAGATGCGCTGCAATTAGGCAATATTAAGCGAAACCGGGGCCCCGGAAATTAATTAGATGGTTCATGTTGTTTAGATACGCAACAATTTAAATATTGTCTTAACAAGGCAAAATATAGCATTGGTTCACTACATAATTTTAAATGGATCCAAATAAGACTAGGAAAGCCCGCATATGGCCCCATATTTAATTTAGGTGAAATGACTACTTAACCCGAACCCACAAAATAAGCTTATAAAACATGAATGATTTGAAGTAACAAGATATATGACATTTTATAGAAAATAGTGTTTAGGGACAGGGTCTCACGGTTCAGATCGGAGAAACAAATAAACGGAGTTGGAGTTGAAGTAGCAGAAGTAATTCAACAAACGGTCAATAGGAGGAAGAATTCTGAGTCCAAAATTCTTGCATGAATTTTATCAACACTTGATAGGCGATAGGCATGACGGTGGAGAAACTCGATGGCACCAGGCTGCACCTGCGGGCGACATAAGATGCTCAAAGATATACTAGAACAGCACCGGTGGCAAGCGCGGGCACTGCCGCCGCGTTAACTTCGTGGGCACAAGTCCCTGCTGTAGATCTAGGGTCAGGGTCGGTCCTAAGATTTCAGGGGCCTGGGGCGAAACTAAATTTTGGGCCCCTTAGTATAAATATTCTATGCATATATGATATATGATATGATAAAAAATATATTTTAAGTACACTTCCAACTATAATATTCATATAAAAATAACAATGTTTACATGATACCTTAAAATTTCCTCCGAAAATTCCTAAAAGCAAAGTCCGTGACGATGGAATCAATATCAATCTCGTCCACTAACTTCTTCTCGATGCATAGACTTGCCAAACCATTTAACCTCTCCTGGGACATTGAAGATCTCAAATAGTTCTTCAATAATTTCAACTTTGAAAAGCTTCTCTCAACTGATGCAATAGTCACGGGCATAGTAAATAAGATCCGATAAGCGATAGAAATGTTAGGATAACAATCCGCTTCTATGACAAACTCCAAAATCTCCATAGCAGACATTGGTGTATTTAGCATAGTGAACTTCATAACACTTAACTCATAAATAAGTGCATTCAACTCAACATCACATGTATCAAGTTTACTAGATTTACCCAGCTGAGTAAAGTTTTTGCAAATTCAGTGCAATGTTCTTTTAGTTGAGGACCATCCAATGCCTTTAAGGATGTGGAACTCATTAACAACCCAAAGAATGTCTGGAGTTCTTCAAATCTGTGCTTCAGAGATGTGTTCACCATATCGACCATAACCAAAAAGTAGTTCACTTTAAAATCCTCCTTGGCTTGGAAAATTGCTTCCTCACATTCATTTTCATCAAATTACTTTGTCCTAGAAGTATGACACTTTACACGAAATGATTGCTCTACACCCATCTCAGATGCAATATCATTGGCACTTTTCAAACCAGAAGCAAACCCTTCATTTTATATGTTTGAAAGTAAGTGCATACCTTCTATTTGCTGTATTGTAGAATCAATGCACATGGATGCTGATTGCTTTGAATCCGTCTAATGTGGTCTTGCATAACTATATCAAATTCTGCAATCATCTCAACACAAGCTAAGAGATTACCATTATGATCATTGTAAAGCTGCTCATTGGATCCTCTAAATGCCAAACTGCGCTTACCAAGAAATTTCACAACACCAACTATTCTTAGCAAAACCTGTCTAATGCGCTCCTTCTCTTTTGTGATCTTACGTTGCAACTCCTTATCAATTATTTCATGTTTGCTCAGTCTATTTCTTAATTCGTTCCAAGAGATTATGCTTGTCATATACTTGACACTAACTTCATGTACTTTGAGCCTATCTGTGATATGTTTCCAATTATTAAACCCATCATATGCCAAGGAACTCTTGCAGTTAATAGGGTTGAACAAACTTGCATGAAAAACAGAACACTTTATCAACATGTCTTGAATAAACTAGCCATTTTTTGTCACGTACCTCTTCATTTCTCATGTGTCTAGAGTAATGAGAATATGAAAAATGTCTTTACCGGTTAGAGGAAAATTGATATTTTCTTCTCTAATCGGAACCTTTTTTACTAATATGTCCCTTGCTTTGTTATCAAGAGTATCCCAATTTGCTGGATTATAAATATCCATACTAATTGGTTCTCGTTCATCATCAACATTAGCAGATTCATCATCATGATTAGTCACATTGTCATCATCTGCGCTGATATGAACATTGTCTTTTGTACAGACGATATTATCTTCTGGATCAACATTAGTCTGTACTCCCACAAGAACTAGACCCAACTCATCTGGGTTCCACGAAGTGTTCGTGTTGCTCTTTAAAAATTTATGAAAAAATCCTTTCTACAATTCTATAATTTCTTCTCTTGTTCTCTCCTTTTTCTTTTCTGAACACCGGATTCAAGCGCTATAATCAGTTAACCTCCAAAACTATAAGAAAAAACAACAATCAGATACTAAACTACTAATTAGAATTATAAACTAAAAATAGGCTAGGCATGGGGCGGAGAGCAAACCAGGAAGACTACAAGAACCTGCTGGTCCTCATTCTACGATTCGATCTAGACTCCAATGTTTGCTGAGGGACAGCCGGACAGGGAGGCAGCCATAGCCAGGCAGGGACAAGGGTCAGGGGCGTAGGCGGGCCTGGGAAAGCGACCGTGATCCATAAACCGTCGTTCGTCCGTGATCCGTCGCGTTGTCGCGCAGGTGGCAGGCGGCAGGCCTGGAAAACAGGGAAAGCCGAAAGCGACCAATCGACTCGTTCGTCCATGATTAGGGGGGAGACTCGTTCGTGAATCGTGATCCATCGAAGTGGGGGCCCGACCCCGACTCGTTCATCCGGTTTTGAAAGCATCGGGTCAGGTGATCGACGTCTCTTCGATCGAAAGAACGAAACCACAGGAGGGGCCAGACGGTGTCAAAGACGGACTGGGAGTTGTCGAGTTGTAAGCCTAATATAAATATACACTCTCTTATTCATATTAATTGACTTAAATTTGTCAAAATTTAGATAAACCTATATACTAAATAATGTCTAGATTCATCAAATTTATACAAATGTGAGTCAATTAATATGGGCCGGATTAAAAAGGCCGTACTACGCGTCTCCGGGGATATTTCTCCAAAATCCCCCGGGGTCCTTCTGCTGACACGTGTTCACCTAAATCCCGTTTTTGCTACACTTAGAACCGCTTTTGCTACATAATGCCCCGCTTTTGCTACACTATAGCAGAAAACGGTTGACCCAAAACTAGAAAAACAGATTGGACCTCGTCGGAGATTTCGACGGAAACCTCGCCGGAGACCGTGTAGCAAGAAAGTTGGGCTAACGTAGCATATTCGAGCTCGCCGAAGACTCGCCGGAGGCTTTCGCCGGTAGACCTCACCGGAGGCCGTGTAACAAAAACGTTACACAATTGTAGCAAAACCGCAAAACGGTGATAGCAAAAAAGTTGTGCTAATGTAGCAGATCTGACCTCGCCGGAGATCGTGTAGCAAAAACTCAACGCTACTGTAGCAAAATCACAAAACGGATGTAGAAAAATGTTTTTTCTAATGTAGCAAAGAGGACATCGCCGAATACATCGTCGGCGACCACGTAGCAAAATCATAAAGATTGGTTGTAGCAAAAAAATATGACAAAGTAGCAAAAAATATATGAGTATATAGAAAAAATAATATGTTAAAGTAGCAACGCTCGTAGCAAAGACACCGACGAACTAGAGTAGTGAGCGTTTTAAACTGTGGTAGCAACACAGGAGGCTGAAGAGAGCAACTCGTGGCACTGTAGGTAGCAGAGTTTGCCACGGTTGGTAGCAGCGGCCCTAGGAAAAAAACAGTGAGCGGCGGCGCGGTGCACCGGTGGCGGAGACAGAGCTAGGTGTCACCACCATTGATGCAGGCAGCACCTGCCCGCGGCAGTACCACTGTCGCCACGGGGAAGCACATGCTTGAGGCGGCAATACCACCGACGCGGGCGCATGGCGGAGCACATGGGAGATGGGGTGGCCAGCGGCAGAGATGGGGACCAGGGGCGATGGTGAGGGTGAAGTTCGGGGATCTCATCAACAGCGGCGGCGGCGCAGAGGAACATGTGGAGATGTGGGAGGCCGGTGCCAGAGATGGGGACTCAGGGGTGGTGGTGAGGCAAAGTCCGGGGAGTTCATGAACAACGGCGGCGACAACGCCAGGGGGCAGTGGCGGCGGGGGGCAATGGTTTGTGGTGAGGGCCTGCGGGATTCATGGCGTCCATGGGGAAAAAAGCAGGTAGAAGAAGCGCTAGAGAGGATAAGGCACGAGGTCGTTCATGACCCACGCGGGAGTCTAGACACGTGTCAAGTGTTGGAGGCGGGGGATGCAATCCCCCGGGGGAGTTACATCATTTCCCATATTAAAACTATATTTTTTTGGCCCTTATTTTTTTGGTCCCGGGGCGGCTACCACGCTGGTCGCTGGGCCTGACGCGGGGGATCCTGCGGGAGAGACAGCGTGGCCTCTAGGCATGGGAGGGGACAAGGCAGTAGGCCAGTGGCGCGTGAGATCTGGTGCTGATGTTGAGGAGTTGGGGATTGGTGTTGCTGCAGTCAACGGGAGCATTGGTTGCTAGCGATTTGGCGGTGGACTATTGTTGTTTGGTGCACAACCAAGAAATAAGAGGAGCAGACTGTTGTTGTTCCATCGAAAAAATGAAATAAAAATATGTGTGATGGTTTCGTGATAATGCGAATAGAAACAACAAATAATTCCAAATTGAAGCTTTTGCATAACAAAAAGGAAGATAGCATGTGTATATGGTGTGGGAGGGATGGATAGGTAGGAATAGGCGTTTAGGTGAAGAGAGGATAGCATGAGCACAAATAGAATAGATAGAGGATTAAGGCGGCGAGGACATAAGATCATGTGAGCATGTATTATAGGATGCCCATATACACATGGAGAAAACAAATAGAACCACATGATCACATTGATAGAATAGAAAGGTTTTGGCCATATGGACAAAAAACAAAAAGAAGATCAAGTAGTTTCAACATACTTATCAAATTGGCAAGAGTTCAAACCTCAAGGAAAAAATAAAAGGAAAACCCACCAGACAACATATGATAGATTTTAAGAGGAGATCATATGGACAAACATGAGAACACAAGGTAGAGATTGAATAGAATCAAGAGATGGTTTCCCCATTTCAATTTGGGCATTTTGACAATATAAGAATAGAAAGACTCAAGTAAATATAATTGGATATTATGGTTCCGTGTCAAGTATGGCACCAACAAGAGATAGAATAGAGAGAGAGGATGAAATAGAGCAATGCAAATACAAATGTCAAATATAAATATGTAGAACAAGATACAAGTGAAGCAATTAAATGTAACAATTTAAATTATGTTCCATGTAGTGTGGCATGATTAACATGAGCATGCAGTTATGATGATCCACAAAACAAATACACATTGATTTCCTATTAGTGGTTTTACCAGGGTGCTACAATTCGATACCACTAACAATGGATCTCTCCCTCGAGATCCGCCTCATGACGAGGAAGAAGGCCGACGTTTTGAATCTTCACACGTTGTGTAGATCTTCACGACACCACTAACAATGATTCGTTGTCCGTATTGAAATTGGCGACACCACCAACAAGGTTCGTTTCTCACGTTTGTCGAGAAAAACTCCGGAGAATAAAGAACAAAAGTAAAGGCCTCGAAAGATAAAGCCACCTCTAACAGGAGACAAAATGTGCAACATAATCCACTTAGATGTACAAGAGAGAATAGAATGAGTAGTCGGCATGGGGGCCAATCCAGCATGCACCCAAACTATTACTCCATACATTCAGTAGAAGAGCGTGCATCCATTCTTGAAATTTAGACTCAAGATCTTCACAAGCAATGTTTCGAAACAAAAGAGTGATATAGAATATTCATTGGATCTAATGTAGACGATGTCGTAGCGTCAAAAAAACCAGGAGATACAAAGAAAAAATTTAGAGAATTTTTGGTCCATTGAAAGGTACACAAAGGAAGATTCCTTAGATAGCATGAAGGCCAGATGTCGAAGCACCGTTACAAAAGGAAGCGAAACCCTCAAGGTACGACGGAAACCCAACACGAGAATTACTGGACTCGTGTAACATCCCAAAAATACTAAATTTGGATCATCAACCTCTAATCTTCAAAATTAGGGTTAACAAAAACTTTTCTAAATAAAAAAATGAAAGCATGTATGTGTGTATGCATCCCATTTTGAATTCTTTTGAATTGCCTTGTTTATGTGTTTCTTTGCTTGTAAAAGGATTCTTAGGTGAAATAAACATCATCTAAACAATCCCCACACTTTTCCCAAAGACAAATAAATCAAAACAAACAAAATGAGTGAATGATCACTTTGGCCAAATTAACTCCCATACCTACTTTAGCTGTCTCTAACTTTCAGAACTTAACAGAAACTTGTTTGGATCTTTGCACCCCTTGATAGTACTCATAACAAAGTATCAAGGCCCACCTTGTGATCATCCAAAAACATTCAAAGGCATAGTTTAAAGGACAGCTTAAAATTGAATCTATATCATATGGGAAGATCCCACTTTTTCAAAAACCACTCAAACAAGCTCAACTTTCAAAACCCAAGCATCTGCAGACTCACCAGCACCAACCTAGCACACCCACCAAAAATCTTTTCAAAATTCAAGACTTGAATTCATGCGGCCATTTCATCAAACACCTTGCATATGCAAATCAAATAAAATCCAAACACTATTTGGAGCAATGATTTGAGCCTAACTTGTTCCCTCTCTGGTTGCAACTAGGCGTTAGTAGATCATCTAGCTCATTTGTAAACGTCTAGCACCACTGTAAGCTTGACAATGTCATCAATGGTGAACAGCCGAAGCCACCCATGTCACCCCAGTGTGGACATCACGCTAGAGGAAGAACTAGCCGTGCCAACCTTGTCTGGGAGGTAGCCCATGCCTCACCGCCCCCTCTCGACCAGCCCTGCCTCACAGACAGCGACCAAAACCGCCAGGAACGCCGCGCCCGTGCCTCTGCCAACCATGCCGAGCGTGCGTCAGAGCGCCACCCTCGACACACGCCCACAGACCGTGTGCCGCCCTTGTCACGTGTATACACGATCACCACCGTCCCAGGAGACCACCAGACATCCCCGTTCGCCGCCCCATGCCTCACAGCCACCGCTCGCCGTCGAAGACGCCGCCTCTGCCGCGCAGAACATCACATGTTCCAGACCGTTTGCCACCGCCCCTACACACACATTAAAGCCATAGAGCATCGCCAGGAGACCACTGATCGATCGCCACCGCCGGCCATGCCTCTAGCAGCCCGTAGCTATGTCGCCACCGTCGCATGCCCAATCTGTTCGGTCTCGTCGTCGAGACTATAAATAGAGGCCTCTCCCGCTCAAACTCTTCACACCATCTCACTCCCCTCTCCTCACTGATCGTTCCACCCCGTTCCCGGAGCAAGGCGAGAAGCGCATCGCCGGAATTGTGCCGGAGCAGGCCGCCTCTGGAGAAGAAGGGCGCCGTCGATTTCGTCCACCCCAGGAGAAGCTGCCGGTACCAGGAGGTTCGCCGTCGTCGACTTCGGTGTTCGCCCGCCTCGCCGACCCTCGCCTGAGTCCCGGTGAGCCTCCCACGACCCCCACTGCGCCGCTAGGGTTCGAGCTCGCCGGTGACTAGTTCATCGTCGACAACGACCCTCAGCCGTTGATCTTACTTCTAATCCAACGCACCACATTGCCCCGTACCGCTTCACTTTTAATGAGCCACTGACTGGTGGAACCCTCCTCGATTGAGCCCAGGCATGAGTGACACCGGCCGCCCATTAGCGATTCTCACAGCTGAGTCGTTGAATTTAACTTTTTCCATTTTAATTCAAACACAGTTCTGTACCTAGTTTAAAAAATCAACCCAGCTCGATTAAGTAAACCAAATTGAGTGAAACCAATTTTGTTAGAAAGGTCTTGAAATGCTGAATCCAAGCCTGTTGGATTTAAATCATTTGAATCTGTATATCACCCTTGGTAAGAATAACAAGGCAGAACCTTTTCTGCATTCAAACATTTTTCAAATTTAAACCATAAAAGCTTTTGAGTTGATTCCAACTCTCAAAAATCACATTTGATCATACCTTTCATAATATATAAAATCATTTGGGTTTACTTACAGAAATATTGTTCAAGTAATAAAAGAATGCCACATAGGCATTTCTAGTCACTTATTTTAATTAAAATGAAAGGTTAAACCTTATTAAATTGTGACACCACTTTAAATCACATTCCCATGGACTAAAATATGTGGTGATGACATGTGTCAACATGATCCCATGTTTGGTTTGGAGAATATTAAATCTTAATTAGTTTTTCAATGAGTAGAAATTACTTTTCTAAAAATAAAAGGAATTAAACCAATCTTTCATCTTGTAATGTTAGTGATGATGCTAGATCATCTATAGGACCCTTTTGTGTGATGATTGAAATTAGTTAAATACTGTTTGGTGATTGTGTACCTCGTATTTATTTATAGACGCTAGTACCGACCAAGGATACGAGGAAGAAGGAGGATACTACGAAGAAGAAGCCGAGGAGAGCTTCAACCACTGCTCTGCACAAGGCAAGCTAACACTTGCAATTTAGCAAGCTTATACTAATATTTGTGCAAGCTAGCACTTGCAATTATGAAAGTTAGATAACCTATGCCATGCACTAAGCATGCTTGGTTGGACATATTTGATGATACCCCATCCCAGTTTTACTTGCAAGCTTTATACTTTATTTCTTTATCAAAGCTATTACTTAGAGTTTACTTAAGTGAATGGTAGATTCTAGAGAGGTAATTGAAGGTTGCATAAAGAGCATAAAACTTGGCCTAAGCTAGATAATCTTTATGCCATCCTAAGGCATGACATTGAACTTAGTTAAACTCCACTAGTTTACCACCCCTTATTAGTACTTACCCCCACTTGTAGATGCTAGTGCTAAGCATAAAACTTGATCAACTTAGATGGGAATACTTGGTGGAAAAATGGTTATGAAAACCTTGGAATGATGGATCATTCTATTGAGATGTTTTGGACATGTGTTTCCGAACACCAGAGTATTTATGGTGATGGGAATGTTGAGGCATGAGCCTTAGCCCTTTATAAAACTGATGGTTGTCTGGATGCGATACTATTTCAATTTTACCGTACAACCACAATACCCGAGAATTGGGTAGGGCTTGACTAGAAACTTATATACCTTAGTATTAGTTCCCTCACGGCCAAGGTCTGAGCTGAGGCTACCTTGTGAAGATTGTCCACTGCAAGACTCCAAGATGATAGTTGGTCATGGTTGGGAGGCCAAACTCACAAGAGAGGTGCTTATACTAGGGCGTGTAATTGAAAGGTTAGGATTGATTATCCGCATACTGAGTATGGTGAATTCAGGATTTGTTCCTGACGGATGTATCGAATGATGTGGTGAAAGTGTACAATCTCTGCAGAGTGTCAAACTATTGAATAGTGGCGTCCATGTTTTGGACAGCTTGGAGTGGCCATACCGTTCCCACGATGTTTTCAAAATGACTTTTGAAATGAATTGAGACTTTGACTTAACCACATGTAGAGTTGTGGCATGAGATACAAGTTCCCACTTAGGTGTTATAAAACTTCAACTAGCATTCTTGCTTCAACTTAGTAGAGGTAACTGGCTTTTGCAAAACAACCCTAGAGCTTAGTGTCCTACTACAAAAACCCCTTCACTTGTTAGTATTAGTTTATAGTACTTAAAGAGTACTCATGGCTTTGTCCTGGTTATTCCCATGGCGGACTATGAAGAGGAGTACCGGAGGATGTACCCTAGGAAGGTTACGACAACTAGGATCATCTCCCATCGTCAAGATTGTTGTGACCTCAAGATGGAGCTTCGCCACGCCACCGTATTATTACGTATTTCCGCTGCTTGAGTTGTATTAAGAACTGGATCATGAGATCCTTATTTGTGTAAGACGTTATGTATGGTTTGTAATGGATGATGTACTGTGGTATCCAATTCTGTTATGTCTCGCAAAAATGGTAATCCTGGGATTGCGATGTATGTCATAACAGGCATCTGGGATTAAAAACTGGGTGTTGACAAGTTGGTATCAGATCCATCCTGACCATAGGAGACCCTAGTTAGACTGGACGTTTGAATCAAAAACTTAGTTTCAAAACCAAAGGAAGCAAATATTTACAAAACTTATTCTCATTCTTACCTCTTGGACTCTTTCATAAAAATTCACGCTACTCCAAAATTATTTCAAAGCTTACATCAAATTTTGCACCCTAGATCACTTTTAGTAAAACTCACAACTACGCTAGTGCACAAGCGTAGTGAGTAGTATTCGATCCCACTGTATCATAGTTTCCAGAATGGTTCCTAAAACCATCTGTTTACCTTGTTGTGGTGTGTGTTTGCATCGGGTGCTATGAATGAATGAATGAATGAATGAATGAATGAATGAATGAATGAAAAGCAAGTTGCTAGAAAAATTTGAGTCAAACTTTAAAAACTTTTCAAAGTCCCAAAACCTTAGAAGTTTCCCTCTTTTCTCATGATCTATCTCAATCTTCAGATGCCACGCGGAGGAAGTGGTTCATCCCCGAACCCGATGTTGCAGATCCTGCAAATGTTGGTTTTTGACCGCGAAGCTGAAAGAGCCGAACGTCAAGCCAACCTAGCCACCCTTCAGCAGATAGCTCAGCTAGCCCACAACAATCAAGGCCACGGAAACCAGGACAACCATGGATCTAAGCTCAAGAATTTCCAGAACACCAACCCACCTGTTTTCACTAAGTCAGAAGAGCCCCTAGATGCCGACGATTGGCTGCAAACCATGGAAAATAACCTAGAAGTCGCCGGAGTGGAAGCCAACGAGAAAGTTTTGTTCGCCACCCATTATCTAGCCGGAGATGCCAGAGCATGGTGGAACAGTGTTCGTGCCATGACCGGAGGACAGATTATGACCTGGGAGGAATTCAAAGTCAAGTTCAGCAGAACCCATGTGCCACCGGGTTCGATCAAGAGGATGAGAGATGAGTTCAGAGAACTGAAGCAAGGAAGGATGAACGTAGTGGAATACCGTGACAAATTCTTGTCGTTAGCTAGGTATGCCCCGGATGAGATCGACACTGAAGCCAAGAAGAAAGAAAGATTCTTGAATGGTCTGCACGATGAGATGCAGACGGTGTTAGTCAATATCCCCTTTGCTGATATTGAATCTCTTGTCGACTCTGCCATCCAGATGGAAGGAAAGATCAACCAAGCCAATGAGAACCGCAAACATCGCATGATGCATCAACCAGGAACCCATCAGACCCCAAAGTATCGCCCTAACCCATCTCCAGGATTTGCCACGAGAACCAACAGACCCTCGATGAACCGTCCGGCCTATCCCAACCGTGGAAACCCTAGGCCCGGAGTAAATCACAACAACCCCGGCAACTCTAGCAATTTCAATCGTGCCCCACCTAAGTTCAACAACAACAATGCTACCGCCAACACCAACACTGCCCCGAGCACTGAAAGCAATGTTGTTCCTGTTGCAGCAAAGGACAAGTCGCAAGTGACTTGTTATGACTGTGGAAATAAGGGTCACTACTCCAACGAGTGCCCCAACAAAAAGAATGTCGCAACCCCCAATGCAAATGCCCCAACTCAAAGAAGCCGTGGTTCACCAGGAAGAAGGTTTGCCCCAAGGAATTCACTCAACCGCAACGGCCGTTTTTTTCTCATGCATGCTGAAGAAGCTCAGGAAGCGCTACACGTCGTGCTGGGTATGTTTTCTGTTAATTCAGTACTTGCAAGAGTGTTGTTTGATTCTGGTGCATCGCATTCATTTGTCACCGAAGAATTTGCCGGCACTAGTAAAATTCAACCAACCAAATTGAAGCATGTGATGATTGTACAAATCCCCGGATCAACCACCAAGGCTAGGCAAATTTGCAAAGTCGTCCCTATCCGAATCCATGGCATAGATTTTTATGCTAACTTAATTGTACTCAGAACCAAAGGTTTGGAAGTAGTACTAGGAATGGATTGGATGTCCAAACATAAAGGATTGATTGACTGTGCCAAGAAAGCCATAACCATGACCAGTAAAGCCAGAATATCAGTCGAGCATATATCTGAAACCTTACCTCGTCAATTCAAGTGCAACAAGAGTATAGCCCAACCAACCATTGACCAAGTCCAGATAGTCTGTGAATACCCCGATGTATTTGCAGATGTTTTTCCCGGTATGACCCCAGATCGGGATATCGAGTTTATCATCGAACTAATCCCCGGAACAGGACCCATAGCCCAGAGACCATATAGTATGAACCCGTCTGAACTAGCAGAACTGAAGAAGCAACTGAATTCCATATTGGAAATTGGATTAATTCAACCAAGTATGTCACCATGGAGATCACCTGTCTTATTTGTGGACAAGAAGGATGGAGCTAACCGTTTGTGTACGGATTATTGGAAGCTGAATGATGTCACTATCAAGAACAAGTATCCCTTGCCCAAGATAGAAGATTTGTTTGATCAGTTGACCGGTGCCCAAGTGTTTTCTAAGATTGATCTTAGGACTGGCTATCATCAACTCAAAATTCATGCAGAGGATATTCCAAAGACTGCCTTTACCACCAGATATGGATTATACGAGTATACCGTTATGTCCTTTGGATTAACCAATGCCCCCGCTTATTTCATGAATCTCATGAATAAGATTTTTATGGACTTCCTCGATAAGTTTGTCGTTGTTTTCATCGATGACATTCTGATTTATTCCAAATCGGAAGAAGAACATGAGCTACACCTAAGGACCATTCTTGGAACCCTTAGAGAGCATCAGCTGTATGCCAAGTTTAGCAAATGTGAATTCTGGTTACAGGAGGTAGGATTCCTCGGTCACATTGTATCAGCCGGAGGAATTGCCGTTGATCCTGCAAAAGTGAAAGATGTCGAAGATTGGCAAGCCCAACCACTCAAACCCAAGTTCGTGCATTTCTCGGATTGGCGGGATACTACCACAAGTTCGTAGAAGGATTCTCGAGTATCGCCAGACCCATGACTCAATTGCTAAAGAAGGACAAGAAGTTTGAATGGACCGATAAATGTGAAGCGAGTTTTCAAGAACTCAAGAGGAGATTGATTTCAGCCCCAATCCTAATCATGCCGGATATCACGAAGCCCTTCGACGTGTATTGTGACGCATCCAAGATCGGTCTCGGATGTGTGTTAATGCAAGAAGGAAAATTTATATCTTATCTATCCCGACAACTGAAACAACATGAGCAAAATTACCCAACCTATGACCTCGAACTCGCAGCCGTAGTTTTAGCCCTGGAGACATGGAGGCACTACCTGATGGGAAACCGTTGTGAGATTTATTCGGATCACAAGAGCCTGAAGTATATATTCACTCAGAAGGAGCTGAATATGAGACAGAGAAGATGGATTGAGCTAATCAAAGATTACGACCTGGACATTCACTATCACCCCGGTAAAGCCAATGTGGTAGCAGATGCCCTTAGCAGATTGCCGTGCCGCTTGAACTCCATGATTTTGAAGGAGCAACCAAGCTTGCACAAAGAGATGGAAGATTTCCAAATGGAATTAGTGAGTGAAGGATTTTTGGCTAGCATAGAACTCCAACCCACTTTGATCAGCCAGATCAAAGAGGCGCAGAAAGAAAATGCTAGTATTGACGGAATCAAGCGTCGTATCGGTACAGGCAAAGTACCTGGATTCACCGAAGACGAAGGAGGAGTTCTGTGGTACAAAGGATGCCTTTGTGTACCAGCAGATTCTGAGTTGAAAGAAGTTATTTTGAAGGAAGCTCATGATACTCTTTATTCTATCCACCCCGGAGGAACTAAGATGTATCAAGATTTGAAAGAGCAATTTCGGTGGCATAAGATGAAGAGAGAAATCGGAAGCTATATTTCCAAGTGTGATATATGTCAGCGAGTCAAGGCGGGACATCAAAGACCCGCTGGATTGTTGCAACCCTTGCAGATTCCGGAATGGAAATGGGATTCCGTTGGAATGGATTTTATCACCGGATTGCCTACTTCTAGTAAGGGAAATGACTCTATCTGGGTCATAGTGGAAAGATTGTCCAAATTCGCCCATTTCTTACCCGTCAAGACCACATCATTAGAGTTCGAAGATAGCGGAGTTATACATCGCTAGAATCATCAGTTTGCATGGAGTCCCCAAGAACACCGTATCGGATCGAGGAACTCAGTTTACCTCGAGATTCTGGAAGAAAGTTCAAGAAGGTTTAGGAACCCGCCTAGATTTCAGCACCGCGTATCACCCTCAGACCGATGGACAAATGGAGAGAGTAAATTAAATACTCGAAGATATGCTGAGAGCATGTGTGTTAGAATATGGATCCAAATGGGAAGACTGTCTGTCGTTTGCAGAATTTTCGTACAACAACAGTTATCAGGCTAGTTTGCAAATGGCCCCATTTGAATTCATCTACGGAAGAAAGTGTCGCACCCCTTTGAACGGGTTGGAAGTAGGAGAGAGTCAGATTTTCGGACCCGATATCCTACGAGAAGCAAAAAGAAGGTTCACAAGATTCGTGAGCACCTCAAGATAGCCCAGTCCAGACAGAAGAGTTACGCCGACAAGAGACGTCGAGACCTCGCCTTCAACATAGGAGATTTTGTATATCTGAAAGTGTCGCCATTGAAGGGAATGCAGCGTTTTCAACTCAAAGGAAAGTTAGTCCCCAGATATATCGGACCCTTCAATATTCTGAACCGTCGAGGAGAAGTGTCGTATCAATTGGAACTACCCGAAGAGAAGTCAGCCATTCACAATGTGTTCCATATCTCATTACTTCGCAAGTGTCTAGAAGTTCCAGAGAAGACTGAAGTGTTCAAGAATATTGATCACCGGACTATAGAGATCAATGATGACCTGACATATCCCGAAGTACCCATCCGTATTTTGAAAGAAGCTTTCCGAACCACCATAACCCGAAGCATCAAGTTTCTCAAGATTCAGTGGAGCAACCACACAGAAGAGGAAGCTACCTGGGAGCGCGAAGATCACATCAGGACGGAGTTTCCCGATCTTCAAATCCTATGTAATCTTTTTGTCCTTTTTCAAATCTCGGGACGAGATTTTGTTTAAGGGGGGAAGGTTTTTAACATCCCAAAAATACTAAACTTGGATCATCAACCTCTAATCTTCAAAATTAGGGTTAACAAAAACTTTTCTAAATAAAAATATGAAAGCATGCATTTGTGTATGCATCCCATTTTGAATTCTTTTGAATTGCCTTGTTTATGTGTTTCTTTGCTTGTAAAAGGATTCTTAGGTGAAATAAACATCATCTAAACAATCCCCACACTTTTTCCAAAGACAGATAAATCAAAACAAACAAAATGAGTGAATGGTCACTTTGGCCAAATTAACTCCCATACCTACTTTAGCTGTCTCTAACTTTCAAAACTTAACAGAAACTTGTTTGGATCTTTGCACCCCTTGATAGTACTCATAACAAAGTATCAAGGCCCACCTTGTGATCATCCAAAAACATTCAAAGGCATAGTTTAAAGGACAGTTTAAAATTGAATCTATATCATATGGGAAGATCCCACTTTTTCAAAAACCACTCAAACAAGCTCAACTTTCAAAACCCAAGCATCTGCAGACTCACCAGCACCAACCTAGCACACCCACCAAAAATCTTTTCAAAATTCAAGACTTGAATTCATACGGCCATTTCATCAAACACCTTGCATATGCAAATCAAATAAAATCCAAACCCTATTTGAAGCAATGATTTGAGCCTAACTTGTTCCCTCTCTGGTTGCAACTAGGCGTTAGTAGATCATCTAGCTCATTTGTAAACGTCTAGCACCACTGTAAGCTTGGCAATGTCATCAATGGTGAACAGCCGAAGCCACCCATGTCACCCTAGTGTGGACAGCAGGCTAGAGGAAGAACTAGCCGTGCCAACCTTGTCTGGGAGGTAGCCCATGCCTCACCGCCCCTCTCTCAAACCGCCGCAGACAATGACCAAAACCGCCGCCGCCTGCGCGCCGTGCTCCGCTAACCATGCCGAAGGCGCCAGAGCGCCACCTCGACACACGCCCACGCATCGTGTGCCTCGCCGCGCCAAGGCATACACGATCACCACCGGCCCCAGAAACCGCCAGACATCCCGTTCCCGCCCCATGCCTCACATACCACCGCCGTCGAAGACGCCGCCACGCAGAGCATCACATGTTCTGCATGTTTGCCACCGCCTACACGTGCATTAAAGCCATAGAGCATCGCCAGAGACCACCGATTGATCGCCATCACGACCATGCCTCTAGCAACAGTAGCTATGTCGCCACCGTCGCCGCCTATTCGGGTCTCGTCGTCGAGACTATAAATAGAGGCCTCCCGCTCAAACTCTTCACACCATCTCACTCCCTCTCCTCATCGATCGTTCCACCTGTCCGTGAGCAACGCGAGCAACAGATCGCCGGAATTGCACCGAGCAGCCGCCTCGAGAAGAAGGACGCGTCGATTTCGGCCCACCCAGAGAAGTCCGGTACCAGGAGGTTCGCCGTCGACTTTTGCTCGTTCGCCTCGCCGACCCTCACCTGAGCCCCGATGAGCCTCCCACGACCCCCACTGTGCCGCTAGGGTTCGAGCTCGCCGGTGACTAGTTCATCGTCGACGACGACCCTCAGCCGTTGATCTTACTTCTAATCCAATGCACCACATTGCCTCGTACCGCTTCGCATTTAATGAGCCACTGACTGGTGGAACCCCCTATCAGTTGAGTCCCACGCCGTGGAGTGACACCGGGTCGGCCCATTAGCAGTTCCCGCGCAGCCCAGTCGTTTGAATTTAACTTTTTCCATTTTAATTCAAACACAGTTCTGTACCTAGTTTTAAAAATCAACCCAGCTCGATTCAGTAAACCAAATTGAGTGAAACCAATTTTGCTTGAAAGGTCTTGAAATTCTGAATCCAAGCCCGTTGGATTTAAATCATTTGGATATGTAGATCACCCTTGGTAAAAATAATAAAGCAGAACCTTTTCTGCATTCAAACATTTTTCAAATTTAAACCATAAAAGCTTTTGAGTTGATTCCAACTGTCAAAAATCACATTTGATCATACCTTTCATAATATATAAAATCATTTGGGTTTACTTACAGAAATATTGTTCAAGTAATAAAAGAATGCCACATAGGCATTTCTAGTCACTTATTTTAATTAAAATGAAAGGTTAAACCTTATTAAATTGTGACACCACTTTAAATCACATTCCCATGGACTAAAATATGTGGTGATGACATGTGTCAACATGATCCCATGTTTGGTTTGGAGAATATTAAATCTTAATTAGTTTTTCAATGAGTAGAAATTACTTTTCTAAAAATAAAAGGAATTAAACCAATCTTTCATCTTGTAATGTTAGTGATGATGCTAGATCATCTATAGGACCCTTTTGTGTGATGATTGAAATTAGTTAAGTACTGTTTGGTGATTGTGTACCTCGTATTTATTTATAGACGCTAGTACCGACCAAGGATACGAGGAAGAAGGAGGATACTACGAAGAAGAAGCCGAGGAGAGCTTCAACCACTGCTCTGCACAAGACAAGCTAACACTTGCAATTTAGCAAGCTTATACTAATATTTGTGCAAGCTAGCACTTGCAATTATGAAAGTTAGATAACCTATGCCATGCACTAAGCATGCTTGGTTGGACATATTTGATGATACCCCATCCCAGTTTTACTTGCAAGCTTTATACTTTATTTCTTTATCAAAGCTATTACTTAGAGTTTACTTAAGTGAATGGTAGATTCTAGAGAGATAATCGAAGGTTGCATAAAGAGCATAAAACTTGGTCTAAGCTAGATAATCTTTATGCCATCCTAAGGCATGAGATTGAACTTAGTTAAACTCCACTAGTTTACCACCCCTCATTAGTACTTACCCCCACTTGTAGATGCTAGTGCTAAGCATAAAACTTGATCAACTTAGATGGGAATACTTGGTGGAAAAATGGTTATGAAAACCTTGGAATAATGGATCATTCTATTGAGATGTTTTGGACATGTGTTTCCGAACACCAGAGTATTTATGGTGATGGGAATGTTGAGGCATGAGCCTTAGCCCTTTATAAAACTGATGGTTGTTTGGATGCGATACTATTTCAATTTTACCGTACAACCATAATATCCGAGAATTGGGTAGGGCTTGACTGGAAACTTATATACCTTAGTATTAGTTCCCTCACGGCCAAGGTCTGAGCTGAGGCTACCTTGTGAAGATTGTCCACCTGTGCAGTACCCAAGATGATAGTTGGTCATGGTTGGGAGGCCAAACTCACAAGAGAGGTGCTTATACTAGGGCGTGTAATTGAAAGGTTAGGATTGATTATCCGCATACTGAGTATGGTGAATTCAGGATTTGTTCCTGACGGATGTATCGAATGATGTGGTGAAAGTGTACAATCTCTGCAGAGTGTCAAACTATTCGAATAGCCGCGTCCGCGGTTTTGGACAGTTGGAGTGGCCATACTGTTCCCCCGTCAGATGTTTTCAAAATGACTTTTGAAATGAATTGAGACTTTGACTTAACCACAACAGAGTTGTGGCATGAGATACAAGTTCCCACTTATGTGTTATAAAACTTCAACTAGCATTCTTTGCTTCTGAACTTAGTAGATGTAAATTTGGCTTTTTGCAAAACAACCCTAGAGCTTAGTTTCCTACTACAAAAACCCCTTCACTTGTTAGTATTAGTTTGCGAGTACTTAAAGAGTACTCATGGCTTTGTCCCTGGCTATTCCCATGGCCAGACTATGAAGAGGAGTACCTGGAGGATGGACCCCAGGAAGGTTACGACAACTAGGATCATCTCCCATCGTCAGCATTGCCTGTGACCCCGAAGATGGAGCTTCGCCTACGCTACCGTTATTATTACGTATTCTACAGACTGGATCGGTGGGGTATCGCAACAACTTGGCTCTAATACCACTTTGTAACACCCTCGAATCGGCCCTATACAAGTTTTAGCGATTCCCACCAAACCTGCATAAAAACGATTCAAAGGTGCCCACCAGGCACTTTCGTGAGCGTGGATAAAGAAGTAATATCATTACACATTAGTCCACGATGGAACCCACCAGACAGATATATACAACAACGACTCCATGAGTCAATAATACAGATATACAGTACAAAGATCCAAATCACCTTGAAAACGATACAACATATGAGTACGGATAAGATGCAACTTGAGCTAAAAGCCCTGAAGAATAACCAATAGTGTCTATAACCCTTCCTAGGCCAAGCCGGAAGGGTAACCCTGCTGACGACACCGATCTCAAACCTTCTAAAACAAAACAGGTGCCGACAAAGGACAAAGGGAAAGAGAGCGGTCAGTACTGAGACCAGTACACGGCGAGACTTAGAATTCGGCGGATCTCGCCTACATATGTATGGTGGACCGAAGCGCAGAGCAGCATGCACTAAACAACCTATATATACTCGATAAAATAGTCGGCTATCAGAGAGAGATGAGAAAGACCTATTTGGAACCAACTTGATACTACCACCGAACATAGCCATCCTGGTATTTCCTACTCGAGACTGAAGAAGGAAGTCATGCCGAGGAAACTCATACGGTTGGAAATTTTATTCATTCTTTACATGGTTGTTATCCAACTTACTAATCATATCAGATATAAGTCAAATTTTATAACAGTAAATTTTAGTTATAGTTGTCTATGATCGAGATACTATGCTCCAATTCGTCCATAATCGCGGACACGGCTTTTCAAAAAGATTTAATCCTGTACGGATGCACCAAAGTTTTCACACGCACTCCGACCCTTGTTGCCAGATCAATTAACATACTTCCATCGGTATGTCGGCGGGGCCTAGGACACTACGCTTTCCCTGACCCAAAGAAAGTACATGGGTGCCACCCGAAAGAGCTACCCGTATGAGGTATAGCTAATCCTCATCGTAAGAACCCTCTAGGATTGCATACACTTGTCACACGAGCAGAGGTCATGGACAATATATTCCCGTGACAGAGTGCCGCTCCTATGGAACAGTAATAAACACTCATCGAGCAACAGGTAATAAGCGTGGCATAACATGACATAACGTGGCATGAAAACTTTAAACTAGTTTGTGGACTCCAGAACAGTACTTTGGAATCAGATACTAAGGCAATAGGGGTGCTTATACACCCCACATGTGGTTAGCGCGCTCAGTTTCAGAATAGGTGTCAAGAACTCGAGTCCTAGGTGGACACAAGTGGACGGTTAACAACTAAATCTCAACTATTATCCATCAGTGACTCTTCATTAATTATATTCATTTTAATATTTAATTAACCAGCTATAATTAAAACCACGATCATATCAACCTTTATGAATATGCCAAACCCCAACATCAGTGGAGCATCAACAACATGAAACAACACCTGAACAAACGACTACGACTCGCAAGGCCAACTGTCTACCCAAACAACGAGCAATAGGAGGTGTCCAAGCTAATATAAAGACTGCATGGATATATAAAGTGGTACAGAATCTAAAGCATCATAACACAGATAGCAATAGATCAACAGGAGGAAGTGAAGACTATGAATATAAAATAATAGAAAGAAGGAGAATGCTCACCTAAAAACACTGCCGAATGTATATCCGAAGATTGGGGCAAAGCTCACATCAAATCAATGGCCTTATCTGTGAAGAAGCAAAACACTAGAAGAAACACCAGATGTATTATTTAATACTATGGCAGAAGATCGGGCATGATGCGTATATGATGCATGACATGGAAGAGATGCGGTGCAATTAGGCAATATTAAGCGGAACCGGGGCCCCGACAATTAATTAGATGGTTCATGTTGTTTAGATAACCCGTAATTTAAATATTATCTTAACAATGCAAAATATAGAATAGTTCACTACACAATTTTAAATGAAGCCAATATAAGACTAGAAAAGCCCGCATATCACCACATATTTAAGTTAGGTGAAACGACTACTTAACCGAACCAACAAAATATGCATATAAAACATGAATGATTTGAAGTAGCAAGATATATGACATTTTATAGAAAATAGTGTTTAGGAATAGAATCTCACGGTTCAGATCGAAAAAGCAAATAAGTAGAGTTGGAGTTGAAGTACCGGAAGTAACTCAACAGACGGACAACAAATAGGAAGAATTCCGAGTCCAAAATTCTTGCAGGAATTTTATCAAACACTTGATAGGCGATAGGCATGACGGTGGAGAAACTAGATGGCACCAAGTTGCACCTGCGGGCGATAAAAGATGCTCAGATCTCGCATTCTGGAGGGTGTCTAGATTCTTTTTATGGTCCCAAATAACTACAAAGATTGTCGCATTGTACTTACAACACAAGGAAATAAGTCACGCGGCAGAACTTCTAATCAAACAATAAACTTATATCAATACACTTTCTGATCAAAATGGTCATGAAATGTTCAGTTTTAGGCTTTATACTCCCTATACCAGTAAGTATAAATCTCACAGAAATGAATCCAATGTATAGATCATGCCGTCATTTTTTCATGCTAAATATCGTCATATAGTCGATGGCTAACACTAGAAGAAGGGTTCCACTCGAAACTGATGACCTATCATTTTCTCTATTCAAAAGAGGCGAACTCTCTAATATGAAATCATCATTGTCCTACATCTGCATATACATAACAATTATACACTAAGTTAAGTTCATAGGATATCAGAACAACCTTTATATCTGTTCTTATAAGATAATAGTCAGGACATTTGATTCTGGTCTAACCAGAATATAACGATGAAATAGATATAGTACTTCCAATTTGATCCATCATGAGTCAAGGTTGCAAAAGTGCAGAATTATTTTTCAATAAGAACATGTGAGTTGACATTTTAGCAAAGGAGTGAGGTACAACTAATGGTTATGCTAAGCATACAAATGACTTGTAATGCCTTGCGATATAAATGTTGTTTTGCACAAACAAATGAGAGATAGAGCATATAAATCATACATTCACACCTCCGGATATACATCTGAATCGTTGCGCGGGTAGAGAATGACTACTTGTTCTTCTAGATTGCTAGTTATTATTTGTTCTTCTAGACTGCTAATTATTATGGTAAGTATAGACAGTTTTCGCTGCGCTGTGACAATCCCCACCTTTAAAACATAGGAATGCTAGTACCCAAAATTAAGCCTAGGAAAGTTGTGCAAAGAGAATTTGTGCTGGCACACCAATCCTTGAGTTCTCAAAATGGAGGCAAAAGGTTGCCTGACCCATTTATTGATTGAGAGAACAGGCGCAAGTGCAAGTGACGCTACCATTGCTGCAGCCCTAAGAAATGAATATTATATGTAGGCACCGCAGACCTCAGAGTAAGATGCTACTAAATGGAACAGACACTAAAAAATTCCCATGTGCCTATAAAGAAAGCCCACATCTGATTAATAGAATTCTTTTGAACCAGGAGATAAAATGCACAAATGGAAAATTTCAGAAACAACATAGCATAGTAACAAGTGCCATTGAGTGGATTTGAATGAATTTAGAATGCCATATATGATCAAATGATTGGAATGGATGTATAGTGCCTATTCCAATATCATTTTTCTTAATGAAAAATACATTTCACCTAATAAAGAAGATATTCATGTTTAATAAAAATTATACAAAATGGCATCTAAATCATTCTTGACTCTAACAATCAATTTGTAATTTTCTAAGCCTCTGAAAACGCGAGGAGATCCCCAATTCCTGTGTTAATACTCACCCCGCCCCAACGTTTCTCACTCTTATTCTTCACAGTACCACACCAATCCTAATAACAACGTTTCCAAGGACTAAAAACACTATCGACCAAAGGATTAGCATGGGATAAACCCCATGACACCCAACTGCTTACAGCGAGGGACACAAAGTAGACTTACCCAAGGAGGAGATGAAGCGGTGAGGCTGGGGGAACGGCCAAAAAGAACGGCACCCATGTGTTGATGCCTATCTTCCACCCAACTCCTTCAGTGAGACATTGAGGGGTTGTTTTTGGCCACTGGCAAACGGTTTATTCTTGGCGAACACTCTAGGATTTGTGGTGAATAATTATAATAGGGTTTCCTATTAAAAGAGAACTTGATGACTCTGCAAGATATTATTAGCCATTTTTACTCTTAGCATGACAAAAATTCAGGCAATTTAATAAAAATAAATAAAATAGTAAATAGCTACCAGCTGACTCAGTCGATCTCATTTTCTACACAATTCCAGGTAGGTGCCTAGAACCCAGTGTCTTGTAGAAAGTACCGTTTACAATTTCCAATTCCTCTGTATCCAAAACACCTGCTCAGACAGAGATATTATATAAGCTTCTATCAGTTACTTCTGGATGCACAAGCCTGCTTATAACAGAAGAAAATCATATAGCTGAAAAGGAAATGTCTAGAATTACTACATACATTAAACTAGACATCTCAATGTGGCATCGATGATTTAAAACAGGAAGAGGGGTGTTAATTAGGAGCTGGCAACAATCCATAAGAGAAGACATTACATAACATAGATATTTCATTATTGTACGGGGCAATGAGCAACCTTCAATGTTGAATAAGGAGCTTTCCCATGCCAAGCTCTTGTGGAGGTTGACGCCATCCTTGACCTCCTCTTTTCGGTGAATCCGTCTGCTGAGGGACCTCCCCCGTCATGCCGCTCGGATCTAACACCTTACACATGCCATGCCGCCACAGCTGGAGAACCAAAGCGGGCTGCTCCAAATCATCACCCACGAACGATGTTTCGAGTAAAATCACAGCAAGTTCGTCAGATCCCCCATAATAATATTGACAGCACGGGATATTCCAACTCATGCCCAAATTTCTCCCCAGAAACGGAGATGGTGTGCTCACCTGATCTGGTGCCAAGGTGGCGAGGCGATGTCAAGGAAGAAGTTGTCCACGGCGGAAGAGCGCCTCCATCAGGGGCAGGCCCGAGGCTTCGAGGAGTGATGGAAGGCAGGACACTAAGGCTCCAATCTAAGGGCTCAATACTCAAACCAACTTAAAATTAGGTGCCACCGACTTCACCCCATGGGCCTGCCAGCGACACGACTTGAAGGTAGAAGGACGCGGTATTTACTTAGGTGGCAACCTACAATTCGATGGAGCAGAGGAGCAACCACATGGCACCAATTCTAGGGAGTTTAGAGCTCTTTAAAGATATAAGCTACGCATTGTTTGTCTCAAGACTTTAGCAGGTCAGCATTTTTGTCAATATCCTACAGGGTGAAAAAAATCTAAGAAAATACGCATAAGGGATACATGATCCATAATTCCATATACAATAAACCATGGTTTAGCTAGAGATGTTACCAAATTAGAAATAATAAAGGGGATACTGAAAATAAGATAAATCAAGGTTACATAATTCCATACAGAAGTGGTAGGGCACTAATTCAGAGTTCACATGAGAAAAATAAATGATTGTATTACTCATTAGTTTGTCACCGTGTCAAGCAGAGTAAATTAAAGTTCTTGTCATACCTATAGCTTCATTGATCAGCACATCGCACAAGACCTCCTATATGGCGAACAACATGACCAAACCGGGACACATCTGCAAAAAATTATGATGGAAGAGTAATGAGGAAAACATACTAATTGATTGTCCCATAGGTACCAACGCTAGTGACAAAAGAAATTACCGAGCGTTGAGGAGGTGGCACAAGAGCACGAGCATCCATGAAGGCCACACACAGAACCAGAGTCTGTCCCGCCTCGCCTCGCCTCACCATCTCATGCTCCATGCACATCAGTAGTCCCTGCTAGATACCATGAAGAGATGGAGACACACATTGATTTTCAGGGAGACTTGCGATTGCCGCGCGGTGAAGACACACACACGGCACATCTATCCTTTGAGGTAACACTCTCAAGAAAGACATCACGCCAATCCTTATCTCAATTCAAATTATTTCTTGTAAAAAAAGGACCATGTCTCAAAAGAAAAAGTAAGACTATTTGAAGTATCATGCATAAGAGGCAATAAATTTATCCATGTAACTACATCTAAATGTTACTATTCATAACCATGGTTAGCTAATAAACCGAACAATGGGTACTGGATACTGACCTAAACTTGATTTAGCCTAATACAATTGAAGAATTAAGTAAAAGTGTCTCAAGGGAAAACATAATAGTAGCTGATGAGAGTGGAAGATTACACCCCAAATTTTCTTATCTGAACATATTCATGGCTAGTCCTCGAGAATCTTTACGACAAAGTTTAATTTGCAAGTTAAAATATTAGTAGGTATTTGATCCAATTCTACCAGAAACTCATAGGAAAAATTCTCATCTCAATCGAACAGAGGAGAGTACCCTTGCATGAATCAAAGTATTCATGGAGCTTGAAATCATGGTATCAGACTCGTATTCCACTTCTGCACATGTCCAAGACATAGCAGCATACCACAGTAGCCTACCATCTGAATCTAAAATCAGGAAATAAACGCATTCAAATGCCCATTTTTTGCAGTTCCAGAGTAGACATAATTGCAGCATACTTGGTTCATCTAATGCCCTATTCTTTACTGAAAATACTATTATTATTTTTATTGGTTCATGGAGATATACACTGAAATTCATACCCCGGCTCCATGTTGGCGACAAATAAAAGATTAATCCAAGCAAGTTAGGCATCAAAAAAAGACTTCCCAATACACATCAACGGTTGTTGTTAGATCATACGATGGCCCTCCAGTCCACAACATGAAGAGTGTCAGGACCTCAAAAAATAAAAGATGATGCTTCAACTACTTCTAAAATTCCACCGTGGTGTTTAATAAACAGAATAAACTAAGCTTCTCAAGTGATCCAAAAACTAAAACTGCTGGCCTTATCATTAGTAGTTTGGTAGAAAAGACCATACCTTCAGCCGGTGCAATCAGGAGTCGAGAATAGCAACAGCAGATCGGGGAGGAGGAAACCAGCAGCGCTCGGGGAGGAACCTGGCCCACACGGCCAGCGGTCGTCTAGGAGATGAGGTCGAGGGCAGATCGAAACTTCAACAGGAGACATGGATAAGACGCGCAAGCTCCATGGCGGCACTGCCGAGCTCGGCTACGACCCAACACGTACGGGGGATTGGAGGCAGGGGGAGGAGAGGCCCGCGGGGGCGAGACGACGCGGCCGTGGAGGGGCGTTTTTGGGGGCATAAAAAGGGTCGGGGGAGAGGAACAGGGAGGAAGGTACCTCGAGGCAAGACTAGAGAGGGATGGATGGTGCAAGCCTCCAAAAGCGGCAGCCCTATGGCTCGACCGACGAATCGACAATGCTACATCGGCTAGTTCACCACACACCACGTTGATTTGGCCTATGGCTAAAAAAATTAGATGCCACATATATGAGCAACCGACGTGGTGAAGCAACCACAGCTCTGTAATCCTAGGAAACTTAGAGCTCCTTAGGATAGCACCAGTGGCAAGCGTGTGCACTGCCGCCGCGTTAACTTCGTGGGCACAAGTCCCGGCTGCATATCTAGGGCCTGACACGGGGATGGGATCTTGCGGGAGAAGCCAGCGTGGCCTCTAGACATGGACGGGGACAAGACGGCAGGCCGGTGACACGTGAGATCTGGTGTTGATGTTGAGAAGTGGGGAATTGGTGTTGCTGTGGTCGGCGGGAGCATTGGTTGCTGGCGATTTGGAGGTGGACCAAGGAATAAGAGGAGCAGGCGGTGGCGTGTGGGTTGAGGGGATAGGGTGGTGCGTAAGGGTTGGTGTTGGTGTTGGTCGGGATAGATTGAGGGCCTGGAGTGGATCACTTTGCTAGCTTAAAAATAGGCTACGTCTAGCGAGCGCCTAAACGCCAGATTGTCGTTTCGGACGCTCCACAATACTCGCACGTCCGTACGGGCGGAAAAAAGAACAACTGTCCTTTATGATCAAATTTCAATCCTTTCCGATCAAAATCTTGCCAACTCTGACAAGCACCTCGCTAGACTGTCCCCCACCTACCGATTGCAGCCCCGAGCGCACCAACAAAAAAGAAGTTCCGTGCATTAATTTACTTTTTCTAGAAATTGGAATACTATAACGTTTGAACCACATGTCGAAATTAAGATCAGTTTTCACTTTCGGAACCCTCGCAGCGAATTCTTCAAAACTAGATCCCATTTGTATATATTTCGGCAACAAAACTTAACAGGCAACTTTTATGTGCGACCGACCAACTTTGATTCATGATAAAACAACTATTGTGCGCTGAGGGAAAACTACATCAGAGCCCGACAAGGAAACTTTAGTGTCCGTCTAAGCAACTTTGGTGTCCGTCTGAGCAATATTCGTATCTTGACAAATTTGAGTCACCTAATGAGCCTGATGAGACAACTTTTGTGCCCTAGTAAGCAAATTTTGTGCCCTAGTAAGCAAAGTTGCCTCGCCGTGCACCAAAGTTGCCTCGCTAGGCTCCAAAGTTGCCTCGCTAGGCACGGAAAGTTTCCTCGCCGGGCAAAAGTTGCCTCTCCGGGTTCAAAGTTGCCTCGCCGGGCACCAAAGTTGTCTCGCCGAATTTTTTTGCCTCCCCGGGCTCTGAAATTGCCTCGTCGGGCACGGAAATTGTCTGGCGGGCAAAAGTTGCCTTATCGGGCTTCAAAGTTGCCTCGTCAAGCTCTGAAGTTGCCTCGCCGGGCTTCAAAGTTGCCTCGTCGGGCAAAAGTTGCCTTGCTGGGCACCAAAGTTGCCTCGCCGGACTTCAAAGTTGCCTCGTCGGTGTTGGGCCACGCGGAGATAAAACAAAAAAATTTCTCTAACGTGGTGATTCCAAGATCCAGCTGAGGTAGAAGGTCACGAGGTTTACCACTAGACGCGCAGTTGCAGATTACTAATGAAGCGCGTCAGTTGATGCAGTGCAGTCCTTTGCGATCCAATCGTCCCGGTGCTGATCGTACAACACCTCTGCTGATATCCACACGTGCAAGGACTGTTGTGGAGCTAGGGTTTCCAACACATGGAATGACCTAACCGATCAACGATTAACCTTTCTGGGTTGCGGTGCTCCACTATATATAGGGAATGAACGTGGGCTATGCTCGCGTGGCCCATTCACTAAAGCTCATATAATATTAGTCCTTGTGAGTCCGACTCACTGACTCAGTCCAAATCAGGCTCAGGTCCAACCCAACCAGATTTCCAGTTCAGATCCAATCCGAACTTGCTCCCGCTCTTAAGTGTGTGACCCCGCAGGCTCATGGCTACTTGGACACGATTAGAGTCGGACGCTCAATCGATCAGTCAGTAGCGGCTCCTAGCAGAACGTGCCGACTCCCAAGTACCAAAGAGTCATGACGACTTGCCTTTTCAATGCGACTTGCGTCCGAGTCCCTTTTGCCTCACGATATTCCTTGTCAGACTATAGGCGAATAATTGTCATCCCTTAAATAGTCCGGCTCTCTTCTTGATCCGAAATAAGTGATTCACCCGACTAACTCTTAGTCGATCACCTCGGTTAACACTTAACCGAGTCATGCATGGCCATGCTTTCTGAATCCTATCTCACGAGAGGGCCCAGAGAATATCACTCCAAGTGGAGGGGCAAAATCCCATCTTGGTTATTCACATCACGCAGCTTGATTCTCAGTCGACCCGAACTCTGCCTTTATAACTACCCAGTTATGGATCAGCGTTTGACAGAACTTAAGTCGGTGATCCTCAACTCGGTCTATGCAATAACCTCAGGTCTAAGGATTACATTGATTGAGACATACAAATAACAACTTGTTCGTTGTACCTTAATATGGGTCAATCCGACTCGCTAAACTCTTTAGCCGAATCTGTGTAAGTTGTAATAGCATCTCCATGCCCATGACAAGTGGAACCGAGTCATCAAGCCAACTTTCACATTGGTCTAAGTTGTGTGTCCAGCACAACCTCAATGACCAAGGACATTTAGTACAAACAACATGAATGCATAGTTCCACAACCAAATCACATATTCAATGATACACATTATATGTTTATACAAGGATAATTTTATATCTTTATGAATACAATGGGAAATCTCATAATATATGATTGCCTCTAGGGTATATTCCCAACAGTCGGGCATCAAAGTTGCCTTGCCGGGAAAAATTTGCCTCGTCGGGCTCCGAAATTGCCTCGCCGGGCAACGAAGTTGTCTCACTGGGCAAAAGTTGTCTCGCCGGGCTTCAAAGTTGCCTCATCGGGCTCCTAAGTTGCCTCGCCGGGTTTCAAAGTTGCCTCACCGGGCGAAGTTGCATCGTCAGGCTCCGAAGTTGTCTTGCCGGGCACCGAAGTTGCCTCGCCGGACAAAAGTTGCCTCGTCGGGCACAGAAGTTGCCCCATCGGGTATGGAAGTTGCCTCGTCGGCCTCCGAAGTTGGGCACAAGCTGCCTCGTCGGGCTCCAAAGTTGCCTCATCGGAGCCCGACAAGACAACTTTGGTACTTTGAAGCCCGACGAGGCAACTTCGGAGCCCGGCGAGGCAAACTTTTCCTGGCGAGGCAACTTTGAAGCCCGAAGAGGCAACCTTTGCCTAGCGAGGAAATTTCCGGTGCCCGGCGAGGCAACTTTATTTACTGCGGCACAAAAGTTGCTTACTGGGCACAAAAGTTGTGTCGCCAGGCTCATTAGGTGACTCAAATTTGTCAAGATATGAATATTGCTCAGACCGGCACCAAAGTTGCTCAAACAGGCATCTAAGGTTGCCTTATCGGGCTCTGATGTAGTTTTCTCTCAGCGTACAAAAGTTGCTTTCTCATTAATCAAAGTTGGTCGGTCGCACACAAAAGTTGCCTGTTAAGTTTTTTTGCTGAAACATATACAAATGGGATCTAGTTTTAAAGAGTTCGTTGCGATGGTTTCGAAAGTGATAACGGATCTTAATTCCAACATGTGGTTCAAATGTTATAGTATTTCCAATTTCTAGAAAAAGAAAATTAATGCACGGAACGTGTGCTCGGGACTGCAATCTGGAGCAGCGGTAGGTGGAGGATGCGGTAATTGCATAGAGTCTTTTACTTTTATGTTCTGTATAAGACAAAGATAATAGAGACTTTCTGCTTTTAGAGGTACGCTAAGGATGACGATCCAGCACCCCGCACGCCAGCAAGTAAATAGATAAAAAATAAGTCAAGGAGACCACCGATGGATCTCTGCTCATATTGCCAAAGGATTTGACTACTGCCCTGATGTCTCGCATGTGGACCAAGAGGAAGAAGTTTCGAAGAAAAAAATTCGAGAGTAATGGATGCGAGAATAGAGGAGATTTTTAGATGTACATCTAGAAAGATTTGGGGCTAGGGTTTGACAAGAATGAGGAGATTAAAGTATTTATCTAGTCAAAAGATGACTATATGGGGCTAGTTTTGGACAAAACTTTAGACCGATCTTTTGCTTATTTTTATTTTATAAAATAACAAAACCTTTTGTGGACACATAATGGACCGACGAATATTATTTATTTTAATTTAAAATAAAAATAAAAATAAAAATAAAGGCGGAACGGTGTTATACTTATACATTATATCATGCGAATATTTTTAACAAACAAAATACGGCGTTTAATAAAAATAATTTTGTCCATAAAAAATTAAATAAAAATATGTATGATGGTTTCATGATGATGCATGCAAGAATAGAAACAACAAATAATTCCAAATTGAAGTTTTTGCATAACAAAGAGGAAGATAGCATGTGTATATGGTGTGGGAGGGATGGATAGGTAGGAATAGGCGTTTAGGTGAAGAGAGGATAGCATGAGCACACATAGAATAGATAGAGGATTAATGTGGGGAGGACATAAGATCATGTGAGCATTGATTATAGGATCCCATATACACATGGACAAAATAATTAGAACCACTTGATCACATCGATAGAATAGAAAGGTCGCCATATGGATAAAAAACAAAAACAAGATCAAGTAGATTCAACATACTTATCAAATGGGCACGAGTTCAAACCTCAAGGAAAAATAAAAGGGAAACCCATTTGACATCATATGATAGATTTTGAGATGAGATCATATGGACAAACATGAGACCACAAGGTAGAGATAGAATAGAATCAAGAGATGGTTTCCCCAATTCAATTTGGGCAATTTTATAACATAAGAATAGCAAGACTCAAGTAAATAGAATTGGACATTATGGTTCCATGTCAAGTATGGAACCAACAAGAGATATAATAGAGAGAGGATGAAATAGAGCAATGCAAATAGAAATGTCATATATAAATATGAAGAACAAAATACAAGTGAAGTAATTAAATTTAGCAATTTAAATTATGTTCCATGCAATGTGGCACGATGAACATGAGCATGTAGTCATGATGATGCACAAAAAATACACAACGATTTTCTATTATTGGTTTTACCAGGGTGCTACACACAGCGTACACATAGCACACACAGTCATTTTTTACGCAGGTTCGGGCCGCCCTTTGGAAAAAAATCCCTATGTTCTTCTTTGGTGGATTATCTGGAGTGGATCGAAGTACAAGAAGATGAACTTTATGGTGTCGGGGAGCCCCTTTTCTCTAGCTTCTACACTTCCCAGGCTTCCTCTCTCTCTCTCTCTCTCTCTCTCTCCTCTCTTGTCTCCAGCGAGGAGGAGGATATCAAATCTATTTCTCCCTCTATCTCTCAAATCTCCAACCCCTCTCCCTACGGCCAAGTGCCTCAACCGAGGCCATTCCTTGGATTCGTTGTTCCCAATTGCGCCCTTACCCTCCTTCCGGGCAGCCCCCAAAAGGAGGGGTTGGACCGCCTCGTGCGTGTCTTTGTATTTTCCTCCTTGTCCGTGCCTGGCTGGCGGAGCAATGTTCATTTCATAGTGTCCGTCTCAAACATAGGAACCTACATCATAGTTGACACTTAGTCTCCGTAGGTTCATCATGCCAAGTCCATACCTGTGTGGAGCACATGGTGCTCGCATCCTTCCGACGCTCCCCGTGACATAGCCTTGCCGCCACCGAGCCACTGACAGGTGAGTCCGGGGCCCACACGCTGAGGCACAATGTGAGGGGCCCCTGATCCCATTATGCTGATGGAAGACCCCGGGAGAGGGCGGGCGGCTTGTTTCATGCTGCCTCTGAGTGAAGCTTGTCGTGACCTGTCGAAGAGGATGTCATCAGGTTTCGCCGTCCAATAGAGTGCGGGCCCCAAGCGAAGCACAGCACGCGAGGTGATAGCCCATACCGGGCTAGCACACGGGTGTGCATAATCACGTTTTCTGTGAATCCGCGGTGCCAAGATCCAACCTTGGGAGTCCTGCATATTGATAACGTCGACCCAGATTCCTGCAAACAGTAAAAGTGAGGGGGCAACCGCCTTGGGCTGCTCCGCCAAGTGGGGTGTGCCAAAGTTAAGTGGGCGGCGCGCTCCCTCCTTCTGGCATATGTGATTGCTCACACACCGGCAGGCAGAGCTACCCCTTTACTCAATCCTCATTCCTTCCTTCCCATTCTCCCTTACCTTCAGATCCATGGCGCCGAATAAGAAGATCGCCGCTCTTGTGCCAGCAGGAAAAGAAGAGTTCCACCGCCTTGTCCGGATGGAAGGGCAATCCATCCCATCTCAAGAAGCATGAGTAACAGGAGGCATAATGGCGATCATCGGTCTCCTTCCCAGAGGGACTAAGCGAGGATGGCACTGGCAAGTTGGCCGGCATCGCTGCCTCACCTTAGAACGAACACGAGGGACCCATCTCGTGTATGCCAAATCTCCCAGTGGGAGTCACCTTCCTCGAGATGTGTAGTTCTTCTCCTGCTTCCTGGCGGCGGTGTTAACCCTTCGCTCTCATGTTTCCTAAGGGCGATTCTCATTTCTTACCACTTGCAACTAGCTGAACTGCATCCCAACACTATCATAGCGTTTGGCCATCTTCCAATTCCTCTACGAGGACTTTGTGGGCGTGATTCCCTATGTTCCTCTGTTCCTCCACTACTTCGTCCCTCGCATTGATTTGGGGGATGCCATCTTGGGGGAGTTACCTTACACATCAGAGAGAAGCTTACCAAATCCTATATACCGGTGGAGAAGAAGAAGTGGGATAAGTCGCATGGCTTTTGGTGCTTCGTTCGCTTCCCCGTCTGGGATGACGTCCTTACCGACCCCTCGAAGTTTGCCGCACACAAGGGGCGTCTGCATGGGGCTAATAGTGCCACACCCAACCTTCCGGTTCTGCTGCCCCTAGACAACAAATATTGCTCCCCGGGTCATTGATGGTTGGTTCCTTTGTCGGCCAGCGATCTCCTCCCGGGACTGGCTTCCCGGGGTGCCTCCTCTTTGTCCGGTGGTGAAGATGATTTCCCCATCGGGGGAGCGGTTTCACACCTAACCCGCTCTACCAAGAATTCAGATCAGACTCTTCCCGGTAAGGGGCACGTTTCTTTCGCGAAGGAGCATCTCCATGTCGTGTCGTCGTCTCACAAAGACTTGGCACCGCTGCCCCCTTTAGGCTGCAAATTAGGGTCTACCAGGAGTGCTCTCGTTAGTCTCACTTGGACCTTCCGCCATAGCCGGGATGGGTAAGCCGCCTAACTTTGGGTCACTTGGTGAGGTGATTTTTTCTTTGTTGCCTTGTTCTAATCATCTTTTTTGCCCTGCTTCCCAGGGCGTTGGAGAAGGCAGACATAGGAAAAAGAGGCGAAGACGACATGTCAACGCGTCCCTCGCCTTCTACCAAGAGAAAACGAGTTCTCCTTGCCGAACTTTCGGAAGAGGCGCCCACCCTGGCGGAGGGGAGGGGTAAGGCCTCAAGTCCTTAGCCCCTGGCTTCCTTATCGGACGCGGCCAAGCATTCCACTCTCGAAATTGTTTCCACCACAACGGCGGATCCTCCGAGTATCGATACGCCCCCTTCATCCTCCTCAAACTCGATCATGCTTGGAGTTTCAGGTGACCGTCACCTCACACTGGAATTGTTTTTCATTTACCAAGCATCCCGCCAAGGCCACCTTGGTGGAGGACTCAGTGATGGAGACTTCCGATTCAGAAATCAGCGATAGCGGAGCCACTCGGGACCCCGGTTGCCCCTCCCGGTGTGAATGGGTGCCACTGTCAACCTCTCTCCTAACCATTGGCTGAGCTGGTCCTCAGTGACACACCGAGACTGACGATTTCCCCAGATGTTTGTCATGGATAGGATGGTTCCTCCCTATCTGGACATTATTTCTCATAAGTATGCTCACGCCCCAGCGAGGCTATCCCTCAACCCATCGGTCTTTGAAGAGGCACGCCAGGCTCTCACCAGGTTAGAATCCCAGCAATGCAAGTTTGCGCTCCATGCAGTGTGCATAGAGGAGAGGCAAAAAAGTGTTGGGGAGGTCCAGCCCCAACAACGCCCCGAGCTGGATGAGATGCGTGAGGACATTTCCTACGAGCGAGCTCGCCTTCGTGCGGAGGAAAACTCAGCCTCCTAGGCAAAGGGTAAGATCGAACACGTCCTGCTAGAGGTGCTGAAGGGTAGGAGAGATCTCCAAGAAGGCGCCGATCCCTTTGTTCTGGAGCTGCAGGGGTGCATGGAAGAGCAGAAGCACTTTTACGAGCGCGAGATAATGCGCACCATATGAGGAGAGGAACTCCCGCGAAGCGGAGCATTTATCTATCATGGGGGCCCTTCAGGGTCAAATTTGCCAATGCGAAGAGACCTTGTGGGCCTCCGAAGAGCAGTCCTTGTATCATCTGCAAGAGATAAGGCGCCACGAGACCAGCACGACCATCAGTGCAGTGGAGCGACAGGAAACCTTGCATCAACAGTTCATGTCCGCCTAGCAGCAAGCTACCGCTCGGGAGGCGGTTCTTTAGAAGCGTCTTGATGAGGCACTTCAGTCCGCCAGGCACTCCGACAAGAGCATCATGCGGCAGGACCGCCAGGTTGTGCGCTTTTGCAATGCGCGGGATGATGCCGAGGCGGCTCCTCGACTATTCCAGCGGGCTGGATTAGCTCTCGGCCCTCTGTCGTGCCTATAACAGCACATTGGCTGACATCGCATGCGCCTCTTTGATTCCAATGCACATGCTGGACATGCAGCCAGCGGTCATGGACGGGACGGATGTCTCGACCCTCTTTATGTTCTTTGATCGCTTGGTAACGGAGCTCTGGGCCTGCGCCCGAGGGTTGATGAGGTGTTACAGGAGGATGGTGGACGCATTGAAGCGGCCACCACCAAGCTCATACTCCCTCTTGTACTCCTTGGTGACCAACTTCCCCTTCTCAGAGCTTCTGGAGCCCTTTGACGATGGGCTGGCGCAGCTTGGTCTGCAGAAATTTGTCGCCCCGTATATTGCCGCCGTAGTAGCTGGGATGAAGCATGACGTGTTATGTTCAGTTCTTGCTTCCTCTTTTTCTCCTTAATTTCCCTGAAAAGAACACCCTTTCCGTGACATCAGTCTGTAATAATGAACTATTTTACCTTTTTTACCTCTTATCACGCAGAGCAAGTTTCCTTTTCTCCCTTCTCTCTTTTTTGAAAAAAAGAGCACACTGCATGGCATCTGGATGCATCCCAATCCTGCATAAGATAACTCCCCTCACTGGCAACGCGGAGGTTGGAGTTGAGTGGGGGCACAACAAGCGGGGTGTATCAAGGCATCCCCCGCACCCAGCCCCCTGCCACACTTAACTTCAATTACTCCATGCACCAATGCGAAGTTATGAATGACAAGGTTCTCAGATGTTCCAACTCTAGGAGGTTATAATTGCAGAATCTTGTCATTGATAAGGGTGAGGCATTACCTCTAGGTTACACCGGTTTACACTGGGTTGTCCAGACCCCGTAATGCCATACTATAGCATTTTCTAGGACAACTCATGTTCTCGGGCTTTCTTCGGCGGCTTATATGACCACCAGGACTCCTTCTATGGGCCTGGCTATCGTGCGCACATAATTCACCGATTTTGCCGAGAAAACTCCTGTTCCCGGGCTTTTAAAAAAAGGTTGTGAATAGAACTGTGCTTCGGATAGTTGGGTGTTTCAGGGGTAGTATTTGCGGAGGTGATACTTACGTAGGTGCTCGATATTCCAGGAATTCGGCACGGGATGTCCATTCTCATATTCTAGTCTGACTGTGTCGGGTCTTGTTGTGTGTGCTACCTGGAAAGATCCCTCCCACTTAGGTGACAGTTTGTTCATTCCCTTGATATATAACCTTCGCCTAATGAATAGGTACCCAGGCTCCAATTCACGAGAGCGAACCCACAGGCTGTGATACCGGCATAAGACTTGTTAGTTATGGGCTTGCCACACCGCTTCTTGGCAATGTACCTCTTCCAGGAAGTTGACATTGTCGATCATTTCCGCACGCTGCATGGTGTCGTCATAGGCACGGACCCGCTGTGATCTGTATTTGAGCTCCGTTGGTAGGATGGCCTCTGCCCCATAGACAAGGGAGAAGGGTATCTCACCGATTTCCTGGTTGGGTGTCATTCGCAGGGCCCATAGGACCGTTGGGAGTTCTTCAATCCAGTTTTGCCCGCTCGTCTTGAAACAGTCGAAGGTTATGGTTCCAAACCCCTGAAGTACCTCCGCATTTGCATGCTCCACCTACCCGTTGCCCCTTGGGTAGGCGACAGAAGCATAGAAATTTTTGGTGCCTATCTCCTCACAGTATGTCTTGAAGGACTCGCTGATGAATTACCTGCAATTATTAGTAATGATGCTATGAGGCACCCCGAAATGGCAAAAAAATCCCCATATGAACTTGATGGCTGCCAGTGCGGTTACCGCCCGTACCGGTTCCACTTCCACCCACTTGGTGAACCTGCCAACGGCCACCATAAAGTATTTGTATCCTTCGACCGCCCTAGGAAACTTCCCGATGATGTCCAGCCCCCAGGTCACGAACGGCCAGGAAGATGGGATCGTTTGCAAAGCTTGTGCGGGTTGCCAGATGCTCTTTGCATGGAACTAGCAGGCATCACATGTGAGAACCAAGTGCTCCACATCGACCAGAGTTGTAGGCCAGTAAAAACCTTGTTAGAAGGCCTTTCCATCCAGTGCTCTTGAAGCGACATGGTTTGCACAGGTTCCCTCATGGATGTTGGCCAGTAGAGCTTGTCCTTCATCTCTTGTAATACAACGGAGTTTGACCCTGCATTCCCTCTTGCGGTATAGCTCATTGCCAATGAGGCAGTACATGCTGGCCTGTCGCACAATGCAATTGGCCTGCTTGTCATCCTTAGGTAAATCTCAGTTTTTGAGGTAGCGAAGTATATCAGCCGCCCATGATGGGTAGGCGTCTTCGACCACTGCCACCACATGCTTCTTTGGGATCGGGTCCTTGTCGGGCATCGCGGCCTGACCCTTCCGAGGTTTCCCCTTCCTAGTGGTCCTTGCGGGGTTGATAGGAACGGCTCCGTTCCCGGGTGAAACAGACACGGAAGGCTTTGTTAGCCTCTCAAGTAAGACCCCGGGAGGAACCGGCCCTCCTTGCGCCGCGAGCTTGGAAAGCTCGCCCGCAACAAGTTGTCCCCTCGTGGAATGTGCTCCAGCTGCAGCCCGCGGAAGTGGCGCTCCAGCCACATCACTTTGTCAAAATAGGCCCACATTTGTGGGTAGTCGTATTATTTTATAACTTGGTTAACCACCAGCTATGAGTCACCTCGCACCACCAGCCGTTTTATGCCAAGGCTGGTAGCGGCTCGTAGCTCCGCAAGTAGGGCTTCATACTCCACCACATTGTTGGAGCTTTTCTCTTCATCCTTGAAGTCAAGGTGGACTACATACTTGAGTTGCTCCCCAGATGGAGACACAATGACAACTCCAGCCCTGGCCCCGTGGTAGCCAAAAAGGAGCCGTCGAAGTACATGATCCATCTTCCTTGGTATTTATTTCTCGGGAGGCTAGAGGATTCCTCCACTTCCTCGCAGAGCATAGGTGTCCACTCATTGATGAAATAAACAAGGGCTTTGCTTTTGATAGCCTTGGTAAGGGAAAAGCGCAACTCGAACTCGGAGAGCACAATGGCCCACTCTGTGATTTGTCCCGACACTTCCTGGTTACGTAGCACACTCTCTACCGCGTAGTAACTAACAATAGTGATGCTATGAGCCTAGAAGTAGTGTTGTAGTTTCCGGGAAGCGAATAGGACTTCGAGTAGCATCTTGTAGGTCGGGGGTATCTTTCGCGAGCGTCACGCAACACCGTTCTGACAAAGTAGACCGAGCATTATTCCAACCCCACCCCCTTTGGCTTCTCCGAGCTTTTGGGCTCGGGCAAAGCCCCTTCCTTCACCCATGAAGGGTAAGTCAAGCTTTCTGTCTTGTTGAAGGGTTTGTCCATTTCGGGGCCGTTTGGCTGCTCCACCACCAAAGCCGCACTAACCACCTGGGTGGTAGCAGCGACGTATAGCAGCAGTAGTTCTCCAGGCTGCGGAGAGACAAGGTGGGGGAGAGGACAAGTATTTCTTGAGATCAAGGAATGCATGCTCTGCCTCCGTAGTCAACTCAAAGGCCCCCTCTTTTTTAGGAGCTTGAAAAATGGGAGGGTGCGTTCTCCCAAGTGGAGATGAAGCGCCCCAAATCCGTGATGCACACATTAATGCGAGGAATGTCTTTTCTCTTCTGAGGAGGCTGCATGTCCTCTATGGCCTTGATCTTTTCTGGGTTAGCCTCGATTCCCCGGTGCGAAACCAGGAACTCGAGGAGCTTCCCAGAAGGGACACCAAAGATGCACTTCTTGGGGTTAAGGCGCATGTTCACCTTTCGAAGGTTATAGAAGGTTTTCCACATGTATTCAATTAGGGTGGTTTTGTCATGAGACATAACCATGATGCGTTAATGTACGCCTCCATGTTTTGCCCTATCTGGGTGCCCAGACAGAGACGCATGGCCCTCTGGAAAGTGGACCCAGTATTCTTGAGACCAAAGGGCATACAATTATAGCAGTAGCACCCTCTGGGGTTATGAATGTTGTCTTTTTCTCATACTCGACAGCCATCCGTATTTGATGGAATCCCAAGAATGCGTCAAGGAAACAGAGTAGGTCACACTCAGCGATGGAGTTCACCACCTGGTCCATCCGCGGGAGCGAAAAAGGGTCTTTCGGTCAAGCCCGATTCAGGTCGTTGAATTCGATGCATAGCCTCATGTTCAGATTCATCTTAGGCACCACAATAGGGTTGGCCGTCCAAGTAGGATGGACGACCTCTTGCACGGCACCGACCCTCGCCACCTTGCGCACTTCCTTCACGATGAAGTCCTAGCGGTCTTGGGCCTGGCACCTAACCTTCTATCGGACAGGCCGGGCCCCAGGGCACACCGCTAGGTGGTGCTCGATGACCTCCCTCGGAACTCCAGGGAGATCTGAGGGATCCTAGGAAAAGACATCGGTGTTTTCCCATAGGAAAGCGACGAGCCCAACCTCCTACTCGGGAGATAACTGGTTCCTGATGGTAATGAAGTGAGCTGGGTTATCGCCCAGTTGCACTTTCTTGGTAAGCTGAGGCTCTCCCTTGATCCTTTCCTTCCTGGGTGACAGCCACGCCGGTGGCCTTTCCCTCTGGCCTTCGTCAACAACGCCTCCTGCATCCCCTGATGGTTGGGTCACATGAGCAGTCACGCCTTCGCTGGCATGCTCACTTTCCCGAACCTCTAGATGCGGTCGGGGCTGCGGTGAAGCAGCAACGCTAGGCTCTGGTCATGGATCGGCATCCATGGCGTTGTCCACACACGGGGCACAAGGCTCGATCCCCAAGCCCCCAGTCACGGGAGGCCCATAGAGCAAGTGTGCGCAGTGGGCCGGCAGATCCGGTCCCGATGCTAGGAGATTTTCCAGCCGCCATGAGTGGCGATGATGCAATCGATGTCGATGATGAAGCTCACAAAACCGTTAACGCTGAGGTTGATCGCTGAAGCCTAAAACGCGAGCATCCCCCAACCTGGCGCTCCAGATGTCATGTCTTGCCAACACAGACATCGAGGATGCTGAGCACCCCCTATTTGTTCGTTAGTGGGCACGAAGGCGTTTCGACCTCAACATCAATGTAGGAACCTGCTGAGACAAGCACGCAACACACATAGAGCACATGCAGTCATTTTTTACCAAGGTCTGGGCTGCCATTTGGCTAACAACCCTACGTCCTGATTTGGTGGACTATCTGGAGTGGATCAAAGTACAATAAGATGATCTCTATAATGCCGGGGAGCCGCTTTTATCTAGCTTCTACACTTCCCGGGCTTCCTCTTTCTTCTTCTCTCTCTCTCTCTCTCTATTTTTTCTGTTCCTTCTCTCTAGCGAGGAGGAGTATATCAACTCTATCTTTCAAATCTCCAACCCCTCTCCCTATGGCCTAGTACCTCATTTTATACTCCAAGGGGTTTCTACAAAGTCCGGCGTGGTGTACCGTCGAGAGTGTTCTCGAGCTCAATCGCAGTGTGCCACGCGGTCTTTACGCTGGTTGGTAGTGCATGTGGTGAATGGATGGCCAAGGGCGGTGCACATGTGCACTTAATGGTTGGGTGGCAGCTTGGGCTCCGAGCCATCACTACCTATCGATGGCGCGCTGCAGAGGATAGCAGCACCATGATGATGTCTAGTAGCGCTTGCGCATCGCTTGTTCCCAAGCCCGGGCCTGACGTGTCTTATCAGGCTCAGTTGACTCCGGTTCATGGGTCGTGCCTAGCCTAGGAGAAGCATACCTATTGTACTTCCGGGGCTCAGCGGAGGCCACTCTTTTGCTTCGTTGTCCCTAATCACACCCTTACCCTCCTTTCAGGGCAGCCCCCAGAAGGAGGGGTCGGACCGCCTCGTGCTCTCCTTTTCCTATTCCTCCTTGTTCGCCCCCAGATGGCGGAGTGAGGTTTGTCTCGTAGCATTTGTCTCATCCATTGGAACCTACATCATAGTTGACATTTAGTCTCCATAGGTTCATCATGTCAAGTCCATACCTATGTGGAGCACATGGTGCTCGCATCCTTGCGACGCTCTCGACGATGTAGCCTTGGCGCTGCTCAGCGGTGAGTCTAGGGCCCATGGGACAAGGCATAATGTGAGGGACCCCCGATCCCATTATGCTGACACAAGTACCTTGTATTTTTGACCACCTCACATATTGGGGAACTGGGGGAGTATGGCCATCAGTATCCTCAAAGAGGTTTTCTGTGCGTGGACCGTTGGAGTTCCAAGGAAGGTGTGGTAGGTAGGAGCCTTCTTTTCAAAGGGTTTTTTCCATTCCATCGCCCTTGTCGGCAGGCTTGGGGTATCCATATTATCTGAATCCTTGGACTCTTTGTCCTCCTTCTTCCCCTTGCCATTGCTGCGGGTCTACTCTTCTGACTTTTCTTGTAGCCGGACTCTAGATCATCCTTGAGGTTGTTGACAAACTTGCATTGGCGGTTGGTGTGAGTGGATTTTGAGTCGAGGTGGACAAAACACGGCATATCGCGGTACTCCTCATACGTCTAGGTAATGCGGGGCGCAGTGGGTGTTGTTTCACTACCACGTTGCTGTCCATGGCCAGCCTCCCGGACTTGGGCATGCTATATTCCTTCACCTCTGCCAGCGAACATCATGGCAACCATGTCGGCTTCTTGCTTCTCATTATATGGATTCTTTCGCTTATTGTTATTGTTCTTCTTATCTTGGGTGGGGATAACCACTGCAAGTAGGTAATCACGAGCATCACCGTCGGTAGCGTAAAACTCACTGGTCTTGGCAATCATGTAGTTAAGATCAAGTATGCCTTTGTCCAGAGTGCGCTTCAATGTATACCGGAGCAAAGTTCCTTTCTCCAAGCTGTCAATAAAGGCAGACATAGCAGTTTGGTCATGTACTCTCGCGCAAGAGTTTTTCATGTCTAACCAACAGGAGAGGTAGGCCCGAGATGATTTGTCCTTATCTTTTACACACCACTGTAGGTCACCGACAGTGCAGGAATGCTTGTACATACCCTCGAAGTTCTTGGTGAACACTTCATGCATGTCCAGCCAATTGAAGATTGATTTCCCCGGCAAGTCATTGATCCATTATCGGGCGGTGCCAGTAATATCAGTGGGAGGTACATGAAAGCGACATTGCGGTTTCCCCAAGTGATTTCTATCACTTCACGGTAGTCCTGCAACCAAGTAGTTGGAATGGTTGTGTCATCATAGGGCTTGGTTGTCTTGTCAATCCAGAGGCCCTTTGGGTAAGTTGTGGCCCGTATAATAGGACCAAAGAAATGTGGGCCCAGGTATGGCTCTTCCCGATCTTCATGGATCTTATCAAGGCGCTAACATGTATCATACGGCTCTGGTTATTTATTGTGCTTATCACCACCATCGGGAGGGGAATGATGCGAGTGGTGGGACTAGCGTTGTCCTTCGCCATGGTTGCTGCTTGGAAGCGATGGTAGCGGTGGCATTGGTGGGTTAGCCTTCTTGTTGTGCCCCTCCTATGAGTCATCATTCATATCGCAGTTTCTTGTCGGACGTGGAGCTTCCTAGTGTGATATGCTCCTTTTTCCATTGTTGTCGTTGCGCTCTCCACCATGTCATGGCTTATCTCCGTTATCGTGTATAATGATGCCACCCTGAGGGTGTCTAGGAGGAGGCATGATCGTGCGGTAGTGAGGCTTCGAGTCTTCATAATGTCAGGAATGTCGGGGAGGTTGTGGCGAACATCGGGGGTGAGCTTTGCCTCCATGGTCAGTGTATATGGGGATTGCACCAGCCCTGTTGTGTGCTTCCCTCTGCCTTCGTTCTATAGAACCTGTGTGAGATCCGACACCATGAGGAGATCTTGCCTTGTGCTGGTTGTGGCTGCTAGACTGGCAAAACGCCAGGTAAGACTCAAGCCTCTATGAGGTGGCCTTTTCCTGCTTCTTGACAGCCTTGGCTGCAAGATCATAGACTTGATCCAGCGCTGCAGGGGATTTGTCCTACTCTAGTAGAGTTTTGGCAACGACCCTGTTGAGGGCGCGTGTTGTCATGACTTGCTTCCTATCCTTGTCAATGTAGTGGGTATCTTCCGTCGGATTCAACGGACACCACCCAAGTTGCGCCCGGCGCCGGGATCGCCGCCGACGTGAGCCGGAGCTTTCCGGGCCTTATGTTGTTTGAGCAGATTCATGTACTCCATTTCCAATTCTTTTGCCGCCTCGATTGATTTTTGTGCTATATCCAGGTCTCTATCTATCTTAGCACCTTGCTCTACGATGTTCTTTGCTTCCATGAGGAGATTCTGGCGCTTCTTATCAAAGTTGAAAACATTCCATACATGGGAAATGGTCACTGGCTCGACGAGGAGTGTGGTGACCTAGCATACCACTTCATGTGTAGTACACTATAGTCGTTGACATGACATTCCCAGAACACCGTTCAGTAAACATCACATCCCTCAGAGTGGTACAACAGAAACATTGCGGGTCCATATTACAAACATACACACATTATTATTATTACAATACCAGAAGTTCAAGACTTCAAAGATTCAACTTAGAAACCAAATATAAAGTGTTTCAGCGGAAGTTTTAAAGTGACAAATTCAACTCCAAATTGAGCTCAGCAACTTATTATTATATTGTTCATGTTGCTCGGCTCAATTGGTTACTAAAACTAAGGCAGTTATTCTGACTCATTGTGCTCTCCTCCATAGACGAAGTCATAGTCCACCCCTTCAATGGCACCGTACAGAACTGGCTCCTCATAGAAGACCTCCTCTTGGCATTCAGCTGCATACATCGGGGTATCTTCTGGATCCTCAGAGTCTAAGCAGGGGATCAAAGGAAAGAGTGAGTAACAGCGTTACCCAACAAGTTCATTATATGCAAGGTGGGAAGTTTGATGCTCTATCTACCACCTCGGACTATAAGTCCTTGGGACTATGCAGTTTTTGTAAAATCTTTCTTCAAGGATTGATTTTATTGTTAAAAACTATGCCCATCAGCCTTCACAGGTTTACCAAAACTTTTCTGGAGTTGCTTTCCTGCCGCATTCGTAGCTCCTTCCCGGAACAGGGAGTAACAAGTTAGAATTCTTACACTCTGCAGAGGTGCGTTACTTTACCCATGAGAGATCTACTCCTTATTGCACAACCGGGCATACTTTCCCGTCCACAATTCCATGATGTGGGGCCCAGTAGGTGATCCAAGACAATCCCTGCCCTTTCTCGCGACCCCACATAGAACACGACCCCTCAAGCAGAATGACCTCTGTTATTTCGCATAGCGGAAATAACTATGGTTGACTACTTGAGGACTCCAGTGAGAAGACAGGAACCTGGTCGCCCCCATCAATATGAGGACATACCTACGACAGTCTTCCTCAGGGATAGTCTAGACACCAATATCACGGGTAACTAAGGGGTCCCACACGTGCTGAGTCTCTTATTTACATCAGCGTCACGAGATGGACATCTTGTTCATGTGAAAGGAGGAAGATCCAGCTGACTTCTCTGTCCCATTCCAAATCTCATGGTTAACGCGTAATATACGGCGCTAGAATCACTGATGTCATGGGTTGTTAATTCCTAGATGATTATCCTTGTTACGAATAGAAACCTAAGTTCTATTGCTCCACTATATCATCACTTAGGATGATATCAACAATTTATTTATTTAAGAAATTAATATTTTCTTTCCTCAAAACATAGATGATAACACACAATTTGCAAATACTTTGATAAAGACTCTTCAAAGGACAGGAGCAAGCGATGAACTTGCCTTGTGATTGCAAGGTAGTGAATTCAGATGCTTGCACTCGACCTTGAGCTTCTAAGTCTACAAAACATCATTATTTCCCGGTAAGGACAATATTTAAAGAAGCAAAAATGAACATGCATAATAATGTAATGCATTATTTGGTATTTATTTTCTTTATGTGTTTTACCCAATATTTTAGTTTTCTGGAATATCTTGAGGAACTTAAGAAATTCTTTTTAAGGAAGAACCTCAATATTTTATAAAGATTATTTCCACTATTTTATAATTTACTATAATATTAATAGAGTTCAAAACTAGTTTGTATTTAATTTTAACTCTTATATTTATGTACTTAATAATTCTTTTTAAGAATTAGCATTTAAATTAAAAATATTTTATTTTGGTAACTTCAAATATTTATTTAGTATTTTTATAAAATACTATAATGACTAAATATGATAAAAGTATTTTTTATTTATTTTTATGTATTTTCTTGATTTTTATAAAATTCCATAAGGAATATATATTATAAAATCCTTAACAAAAAATTCATTTATTAAAAATGGTTTCTTGATTTAATTTAATAGGTTATTTTATTATAAATCTAAAAATATATTGTTTTTATTTTTAAGACTTTTATTTTATTTTCTAGGACTTATTGAGGTCTAGGGGTATTTTGGTCTTTTACTTAATTATTAAAATCTCTGTTAGGATTTGGGCCAACCCATTGGGCTATTTGGGCCCATCTTGGCCCAATTGGTCTGGTCAAAGGACCTCCCCAAAGGGGTACTGGCCTTATCGGCCTAGTTCACTGCCTCCCTATAGCACCCCGGGTAAACCCTAATTATAATATCGTCTGTTGTCTTATATTTTGTGCACCATCTTTGCATCATGCATTTATTTTGCCTCTCAAAATGTTTCAACCAAAGATATTTTTGTTTACTGCAATACCTCTTCTCTTGTTTCAAAAAAAATCCTATATTTATCTGCTAAACTATTTGCCTAAAAACTATTTGCTAAAATATTACAAAACAAAAATAATATTTTATTAAAATAATAAACCTAAAAACCTAGCCCTAAACCGGCCATGCCCAAAAGGCCCAACCGGCTGGAGCCCTAACCCAACCCCCAGCCTAACCCTAATCCCACTACTCCCTCCACTTGCCGCCGCCACCCACATAGGAACGCACACCCCGCACTCACCTGGTCCAACTCCCGGCCTCACCCCGCTACAGCAACCCCACCCACGTCGCCCATCCCACCTCGCAGCCGGCCCCACCCGACCCATCGCTCGCAAGCCCCGCCCCCTCTCGCTTTCTTCCTCACCCCGCAAGCGGTCATCCTCACCAACCACCCGTCGCCATCCCCCTCTCTCTCCCATGTTGGCTCACCCACGCTGACCCGCCTCTCAGGCGCGACGACACCACGTCGACCGCCTCTCTCCCGAGCACCCTGCCGCCTCCCGGGTGGCAGCCCTGCTCCACCTGCAGGAACCCCTCGCCTGCCCCGTCCTCTTTGCCTTCGGCCGTCTCGAGTTGTAGCCCCGTTGCAGAGGCCCTCATGCGAGCTCGCCTCCGTCCTCGACCCACCCCTGCTCACCCCTCTCGGCCTCTCCACCTGGCGCGCGGGCGCCCCTTTTCTCCCGCCGCCATCAAAGACGCCGCCGCCTCAACCTTCGCTCGCCTTCGAGCAGGCATGGCCCCCATTGTCCCCGAACCCGAGCGGTCACGCTGGCCTCTCTCCGCCACCAGCAAGGCCGCGCTGTCGACCTTCGCGCATCCCCACCGCCCCGAGCTCCGGCCCTGTTCCTCCCACGCGGTTCCTCGCAGCAGCCAGCAGCAGCGCTGCCTCGAGCTCCTCCTGCACGCCGTGTGGCCTCGCTGTGCAACCTCGCTGCCATTGGTCGCCGTGATGTCGTTCTTCGAGCCCATGCCCAAGGTCATCACCTCGCGCCGTCTCTGCGGGCGTGCGTGTATGTCATGTGCGCTGTTGTGTTTGAGCCATCTTTGGAGCATACGTTTGCTTGTGTTGATTTGGGTACCCACTTGTGTAACCTCCTCTGTTGCTAATCTGCTCGAGAGCTCTTGGTCACCTCGAACTTCCTGTCAACCGATCGACACCAAGTGCGGCTGCAACCTGGAACATCAAGATCGAATCTGCCAACTACCTGGTACCGTAAGGTTTCCGGAGTCCTTGACGCCCGAATGCCACCGACGCAAGTTCCACTTCGCGGATGCCAGACCCTGACACCGAAGACCGTTCTCGGACCCTGAAGACCGATCTTGCCGAAGACGGAACCACCCCAAGTTCGTCTAACCCCATGTGTAACCCTTTTTGCCGATACCCTATTTTTCTAAATGATATATACTTGTTGCATTTATTTGTTCATGTCGCATACATATTATATGTTTTGGGGGTATTTTGTCGGCACACCTAATAATTAAATATGGATGCCATATGCGGGCGAATCTAGTCTAATATTGGCCCCATTTAAATTTGTGTAGCAAACCGATACATATTTTGCACTGTTAAGACAACATTTAAATTGTGGGGTATCTAAATAACTTGAACCACCTAAATAATTGTCGGGAACCCGGTTCCGCTTAATATTGCCTAATTGCATCGCACCTTTGCCATGTCATGCATCATATCATGATCATGCCGATTCTTCTGCATTAGTTGTAAGTGTGCATCGCTTGTTCCTTTTAGTGTTTTGCTTCTTCCCGGATAGGACGATGAGATGTTGTGAGCTTCGACAAGTTTTTCAGTTATGAAACTTCGGCAATGTTTTCCAGGCGAGCATTCTCCCCCTTTCTACCTATTTCACATTTCTAGTCTTTATTTCCTCCTGTTGATTTATTGCTATCTGTGTTGCGATGCTCTAGTTTTCGTACCCATGATATCCCTTTTAGCCTTATAATGCCTTGGACACATCCTATTACCTGTTGTTTGGTAGATAGTTGGACTTGCGTGTTGTAGTCGCTTGCTCAAGTGCTGTTGCGTGTCGTCAAGTACCACAGTTGTTGGAAGACTGCCATATGCTTTATGTTGGACATGATCATGGCTTTAATTACAGTTTAACAACTAAAATTAAAAGTAGGTAAATAATGCAGAGGCACATGTGGGCAATAGATGTTATTTGGTTTTTAACCATCCACTTGTGTTCCGTAGGACCCCGAGTACTTGATATCTGTTCTTTGAATATTCGCACTATCCGCATGTGGGACCATGAATCCCCTTAGCTAGAGCTTGAGTCATATGTTATTTCTTGGGGACACAAACTAGTTTGAGGCTTTTTTACTATCCTGTACTTATGCCATGTTTTACTGCTTTATTTACGATTACGCGTGGAGCGCTTGTACTGTTTAGGTAAGCGGAGTGTTTTCGCGGTATCGACAAGCCCAGTCACACTTTCGGTTTCCCAGTCGTTTATAGCCATTGACGCAAACCTCTGGGTCTGTTCCGGAGCCGGCCAACTTCGTCGCGGGTAGCTTGGTGGGGTGGCTCCCTGAAATATTATATGAATCTTGCAATTGCTCTGTCGTGATGCCTCGTTGTGTTTTCATTTGTTTTTTCTCGAGGTTGATCGTGCGTGTGTTGCTATTTCTGCCCCTGTAGGGTAAAACTTTCTGAAAGCCATGTCCGCGGTTATGGACGACTTGGAGCACAGTATCTCGATCATAGACAACTATAACTAAAGTAGTGCTATAAATTTGACTTTATAATGACTAGTAATCAGCTTCACTACAATGGAATGGCTAAATAAAAGTACCAACAACTACTGGTTTTGGAATGCCTCATGTTATATGTATCTGACTAGTAAGTACTGCAACTACAACGGAATGGTTAACTAAAACTGCCCACTGTTTATAATATCAGGATGACTCATGCTATCTATATCTGATTAGTAATTGCCGCAACTATAACGAAATGAATAAAACTATCAACTGTGTGAGTTCCTCGGTTGACTTCCTCGTTTGGTCTCGAGGGGGAAATATCAGGCTGGGTATGCTTGGTGATAGTTTCAGGTTGGATCCGAATAGGTGTTTCTTATCCCTATCTGATAGTCGCCAGTTGTATTGAGTCTATATGGGTTGTTTAGTGCATGCTGCGCTGCCGCTTTAGTCCACCATACCTATGTAGGTGAGGACCGCCAAATTCTAGTCTCGCCGTGTACTGGCCTTAGTACTGACCACTCTCTTTTTCGTTTGCCCTTTGTCGGCACCCCTTTTGTTTAAGCAGGTTTTGAGATCGACATCGTTAGCAGGGTTACCCTTCCAGATTGGCCTAGGCAGGGTTATGGACGCCATTGTTTATTCTTCAGGGCTCTTAGCTCAATTTGCATCTTGTCCGTACTCGGACGTTGTATTGTTTTAAAGGTGATTTGGATCTTTGTATTGTATATCTGTATTCTTGACTCTTTGAGTCATTGTTGTATATAATTGTTCTGTGGGTTCCATCGTGGACTATGTGTGTAATGGTATTACTTCTTTTTCCACCTGCACGAAAGTGCCTGGTGGGAACCTTTGAATCATTTCTACGCGGGTTTTGGTGGGATCGCTGAAACTTGCATAGGGCCGATTCTGAGGGTGTAACAGAGTGGTATCAGAGCTCAGCAGTTGCGATACGCCGCTGGTCCAGCCTGTAGGATAACCTAGCTAACGGACGTTGTAGAGTGTCAAAACTATTTTCGAAAAAAAACTATTGGATAGATCTGATTAGGTCTTCTTTTACTCCTTACCCCTCTGCTATTCTCCTCTTATCTCTTCATGTTTTGAATCCGCTCTCTTATCTTTTCTTCGAGTCCAGGTATTCTCGTGGTTGGGTTTCCGTCGTACCTTCAGGGCTTCACTTCCTTTCCCTTGTAACGGTGTTGCTACATCTGGTCTTCATGCTATTTGAGGAATCTTCTTCTGTGTACCTTTTAGTGGACCAAAAAGTCACTAAAAATTTTCTTTGTATCTTCCGGTGTTTTTTCAATGAGACGACTTCATCTGCATCAGGTCCGATGAAGAACCTGCATCACTCCTTTGTTTCCGAATATCATTTGTTAAGATCTTCAATCTAAATCTCGAGGATAGTTGCAAATTCTTCTATTCATGTATAGAGTAATGCTTTGAGTGCGGGATGGAGTCGCGACCATACCACTACTCTTATCATTCGCTTTTGTAAAGGGAATAGCAGATTGATGCAATTTTACTCTTTCCATGGAAGTGAGAGGTGGCCTTATCTTTTGATACCTCTACCTTCGTCGAACGAGAATAACGAGCCCTTGTTGGTGGTGTCGTCAATTTCAAGATGGAGAAAGAATCCTTGTTAGTGGTGTCGCGAAGATCTACACGAAGCGCAAGGATTCAGACCATCGGCCTTCTTCCCAATACCACGAGGCGGATCTCGAGGGCGAGATCCATTGTTAGTGGTGTCGAATTGTAGCATCCCAGGTAAACCCTAATTATAATATCGTATGTTGTCATATATTTTGTGCACCATCTTTGCATCATGCATTTATTTTGCCTCTCAAAATGTTTAAACCAGAGCTATTTTTGTTTACTGCAATACCTCTTCTCTTGTTTCAAAACAAAATCCTATATTTATCTGCTAAACTATTTGCCTAAAAACTATTTGCTAAAATATTACAAAACAAAATAATATTTTATTAAAATAATAAACCTAAAAACCTAGCCCTAAACCAGCCAGGCCCAAAAGGCCCAATCGGCTAGAACCCTAACCCAACCCCCAGCCTAACCCTAATCCCGCTACTTCCTCCACTTGCCGTCGCCACCCACACAGGAACGCACACCCCGCACTCACCTGTTCCAACTCCCGGCCTCACCCCGCTACAGCAACCCCACCCACGTCGCCCATCCCACCTCGTAGCCGGCCCCACCCGACCCAGCGCTCGCAAGCCCCGCCCCCTCTCGCTTTCTTACTCACCCCGCAAGCGGTCGTCCTCACCAACCACCCGTCGCCATCCCCCTCTCTCTCTCCCATGTTGGCTCACCCACGCTGACCCGCCTCTCAGGCGCGACGACACCACGTCGACTGCCTCTCTCCCGAGCACCTTGCCGCCTCCTCAGCGATAGCCCTGCTCCACCGCCAGGCACCCCTCGTCGGCCCCGTCCTCCTCTCCTTGGGTCGTCTCGAGCTGTAGCCCCGCTGCAGTGGCCCTCGCGCGAGCTCGCCTCCGCCCTCGACCCACCCCTGCTCGACCCTCTCGGCCCGTCCGCCTGGCGCGCCGGCGCCCCTTTTCTCCCGCCGCCATCAGAGACGCCGCCGCCTCAACCTTCGCTCGCCTTCGAGCAGGCGTGGCCGCCGTCGTCCCCGAGCCCGAGCGGTCACGCTGGCCTCTCTCCGCCGCCAGCAAGGCCGCGCTGTCGACCTCCGTGCGTCCCCGCCGCCCCGAGCTCCAGCCCTATTCCTCCCACGCGGTTCCTCGCAGCAGCCAGCAGCAGCACTTCCTCGAGCTCCTCCTGCACGCCGCGTGGCCTCGCTGTGCAACCTCGCTGCCATCGGTCGTCGTGATGTCGTTCTTCGAGCCCATGCCCGAGGTCATCACCTCGCGCCCTCTCTGCGGGCGTGCGTGTATGTCATGTGCGCTGTTGTGTTTGCGCCATCTTTGGAGCATACGTTTTCTTGTGTTGATTTGGGTACCCACCTGTGTAACCTCCTCTGTTGCTAATCTGCTCGAGAGCTCTTGGTCACCTCGAACTTCCTGTCAACCGATCGACACCAAGTGCGGCTGCAACCTGGAACATCAAGATCAACTCTGTCAACCACCTGGTACCGTAAGGTTTCCGGAGTCCTTGACGCCCGAAGGCCACCAACGCATGTTCCACTTCACGGATGCCAGACCCTGACACCGAAGATCGTTCCCGAACCCTGAAGACCGATCTTGCCGAAGACGGAACCACCCCAAGTTCGTCGAACCCCATGTGTGACCCCTTTGCCGATACCCTATTTTTCTAAATGATATATACTTGTTACATTTATTTGTTCATGTCGCATACATATTATATGTTTTGGGGGTATTTTGTCGGCACACCTAATAATTAAATATGGATGCCATATGCGGGCGAATCTAGTCTAATATTGGCCCCATTTAAATTTGTGTAGCAAACCGATACATATTTTGCACTGTTAAGACAACATTTAAATTGCGGGGTATCTAAATAACTTGAACCACCTAAATAATTGTCGGGAACCCGGTTCCGCTTAATATTGCCTAATTGCATCACACCTTTGCCATGTCATGCATCATATCATAATCATGCCAATTCTTCCGCATTAGTGGTAATTGTGCATCGCTTGTTCCTTTTACTGTTTTGCTTCTTCCCGGATAGGACGATGAGATGTTGTAAGCTTCGACAAGTTTTTCGGTTATGAAACTTCGCCAATGTTTTCCAGGAGAGCATTCTCCCCCTTTCTACCTATTTCACATTTCTAGTCTTTATTTCCTCCCGTTGATCTATTGCTATCTCTGTTGCGATGCTCTAGTTTTCATACCCGTGATATCCCTTTCAGCCTTATATTACCGTGGACACATCCTATTACCTGTTGTTTGGTAGATAGTTGGACTTGCATGTCGTAGTCGCTTGCTCAAGTGCTGTTGCGTGTTGTAAAGTACCACAGTTGTTGGAAGACTGCCATATGCTTTATGTTGGACATGATCATGGCTTTAATTATAGTTTAACAACTAAAATTGAAAGTAGGTAAATATTGCAGAGGCACATGTGGGCAATAGATGTTATTTGGTTTTTAACCATCCACTTGTGTTTCGTAGGACCCCGAGTACTTGATACCTGTTCTTTGAATATTCGCACTATCCGCATGTGGGACCATGAATCCCCTTAGCTAGAGCTTGAGTCATATGTTATTTCTTGGGGCCACAAACTAGTTTGGGGCTTTATTACTATCATGTACTTATGCCATGTTTTACTGCTTTATTTACGATTGCGTGTGGAGCGCCTGTACTGTTTAGGTAAGCGGAGTGTTTTTGCGGTATCGACAAGCCCAGTCACCCTTTCGGGTTCCCAGTCGTTTACAACCATTGACGCAAACCTCTGGGTCTGTTCCGGAGCCGGCCAACTTCGTCGCGGGTAGCTTTGTAGGGTGGCCCCCTGAAATATTATATGAATCTTGCAATTGCTTTGTCGTGATGCCTCGTTGGGTTTTCATTTGGTTTTTCTCGAGGTTGATCGTGCGTTGTTGCTATTTGTTCCCCCTGCAGGGTAAAACTTTCCGAAAGCCATGTCCGCGGTTATGGACGACTTGGAGCACAGTATCTCGATCATACACAACTATAACTAAAGTAGTGCTATAAATTTGACTTTATAATGACTAGTAATCAGCTTCACTACAACGGAATGGCTAAATAAAAGTACCAACAACTGCTGGTTTTGGGATGCCTCATGTTATATGTATCTGACTAGTAAGTACTGCAACTACAACGGAATGGTTAACTAAAACTGTCCACTGTTTATAATATCAGGATGACTCATGCTATCTATATCTGATTAGTAATTGCCGCAACTATAACGGAATGAATAAAAATGTCAAATGTGTGAGTTCCTCGGTTGACTTCCTCGTGTGGTCTCGAGGGGGAAATATCAGGATGGGTATGCTTGGTGATAGTTTCAGGTTGGATCCGAATAGGTCTTTCTTATCCCTATCTGATAGTCACCAGTTGTATTGAGTCTATATGGGTTGTTTAGTGCATGATGCGCTGCCGCTTCAGTCCAGCATACCTATGTAGGCGAGGACCACCGAATTCTAGTCTCGCCGTGTACTGGCCTCAGTACTGATCGCTCTCTTTTTCCTTTGCCCTTTGTCGGCACCTCTTTTGTTTAAGAAGGTTTTGAGATCGACGTCGTTAGTAGGGTCACCCTTCCGGCTTGGCCTGGGCAGGGTTATGGACGCCATTGGTTATTCTTCAGGGCTCTTAGCTCAATTTGCATCTTGTCCGTACTCGGACGCTGTATTGTTTTAAAGGTGATTTGGATCTTTGTATTGTATATCTATATTCTTGACTCTTTGAGTCATTGTTGTATATATCTGTTATGTGGGTTCCATCGTGGACTATGTGTGTAATGGTATTACTTCTTTTTCCACCCGCACGAAAGTGCCTGGTGGGCACCTTTGAATCATTTCTATGCGGGTTTTGGCGGGATCGCTGAAACTTGCATAGGGCCGATTCTGAGGGTGTTACACTCCCTCTCTATCGATCTCACCTCTTCTCCTCCTTGACCACATTATGGTGACAAAGCACCGTGCGATTCCGTTCTTAGTGGTCCTCTCGCCGCGGTGGTGATGCATGCATGGTATATATGTTGACTCTGCTCCTTCACCTAGTCAAAATCGATTTGGATTTGGAGCTCTTCTACGGCCAGGCTAGCTCCGTCCCGAACCCTGGGGTTTGGGGTGGTGCCGGTGATGCCACCACAGCTTCCCCCAGTGGTATTGTGGTGGTGCTTCTCGACCTCAAACGCTTCTATGGCTGCCGCCTCGGCTCGGTGCGGGTTGCAGCTCCCTTTTGGGTGCTCCCCGTGCCGTTGTGTGCTTGTCGGTCGCTCTGCTTCGTCTTCCAAACTACAACGAGGACTTTTGGTGAGTTTGATTTCAGTCTCCCCCTTGTGACTACTGTCCTCTTCCCCTCCTAAGCTATGTTGTGCGTCTCTACCGTGTATCCCTAATTACGGTTCATATCCTGTTCTAGGGTTCCTCCCTCTGTTTATTTGTATATGATGAACTAGACTATTGGTGGTGCCTAACGAGGATTGTGATCAATTACACTTAATTGTTCACTGTCCTTATTTGATTATATGATGCTAGTGATTTTGTAGTGTTAATTCCAGTTGGTAAATGAGCTTGGTCAAGATGGTAATGTTACTATTGAATCTAACTGGTGGTGTTGGTGATTTATGGGTTCATCTACTGTCAATACATTAGTACTAACAGTAGCACTGTCAGTGATTACTCACTGAAATGTTGAGCTCTCACTTGTGAGATGAGATTCAGAAGTAGGTTAATAATATGATTATAGTGGTACTTTGATTATGTGGATGAGTATTGCCTTCATAATGATTTCTGGTGTGATTCCAGGAACATGATATTATAGGTTCAATTATGCAAGCTTCATAGTGGCTCTACTTGATTTAGAACCTAACTTTGTGACACCATCATTTAAATGGCACACAAATTTATGTTCTACTATTGACTTGATTCTATTAGGATTAGTTTTGTATTTGATTCAAAGTTTAGTTGGAATCTTCTCCGTAAGCTTGTCTGCCTGTGATGTTGGTCTAAGGCATAGGAACCATTTTCCTATCTTGTTGTCCCTAATAGAAATGTTCTAATACGTTCATTGGTTACTGGATCTTAAATCCTAGTTGGTGAAATGCTTGGTGTGCTTCTTAAGTTATATCAATCCATAAGGTCTAGGAATTGTGACATGCTACTCCTTTTAAGATATGTGCCCAGAATTCCAGATCTTGGCTATGTTTATTCTTAGAGGATGGAATATAGCTTTATAGCCAGGATCAATGAGGTTGGTCTGAGATCCTGGTTTGCTCTGTATAGTTTACTTATGGCTTTGTATTCCAAGAATCCTCTATGATGGATTCACCCCACTTGGGTGATTTCTGAGAGATCCAGATATAAAACAGCACATGAATCTTAGTCTAGAGAAGATAATAAGATCATGTGATGGTTTTATTTTACTCACCACAATAGTTGATTTTGCTGGTGTTGTGGCTAGTTGATTTGGTTGGCTGGATCTTGCTGATGATGCTGCTGGCTTAAGCTTGTCCTTCTCCTTCTAGTTACTGTGATCTTGGCCTTAATCTTGTCCTTCACCTTCTGGTTCCTGTAACTTGGCCTTGCTGTCCACCTGATCCACCCCTCCTTATGTCACCATCTAGTGAGTACTAGGATGATCTTTTGTGTGGTTGGCTTATGGTTTTCTTGGTTCTTGCTAAGCCTAGTGTGCTCCTGGTTTGGTATTGGAAGTGAAAAGATGCTGCTCTGAGCCTTGCTACGGCTGGGCTCTTCCTTTTCACTACTAGGAAAAGGCCTATCAGTGGCGCATCATTTTGGGACTGATGTGGCGCATATGGGATGTGCCACTGTTATCTCTCCACTAAAGTGTAGTTTTGTGGCGCATATTGAAATGCGCCACAGAAGTCTCAAAAATTTTAGTGGCGCATATTTCCAATATGCGCCACAGAATTCCCCAACCAGATCTTAAACTTTTGTGGCGCATATTGCCAATATCTATGTTTTTTCCAAAATTCAAAAAAAACCCGGCCAGATCTGGCCGGAGGTGGGGACCGCCGGAGGTGGGGGTCACCGGAGGAGGAAAAGGAGGCCGATGGTGGCCATAGGAGGAGGAGGTCATCGGTGGAGGAGAGGAGGAGGACGCCAGTGGAGGAGGGGCTCGATGGAGGAGGAGGTCGCCGGTGGAGGAGAGGAGGAGGCCGCCGGAGGAGGAAGTTGCCGGAGGAGTATCTCACCGGGGTGGTGGAGGAGGGAGGAGGGAGGTGGGAGGTGGGAGAAGGAGGAGGAGCTCACCGGGGTGGAGGAGGGAGGAATGAGGAGGAGCTCACTGGGGTGGAAGAGGGAGGAGGAGGGAGCAGGAGCTCACCGGGGTGGAGGAGGAGGGAGGAGGAGAAGGTGAGGAAGAAGGGGAGGAGGAGAGAAGAAGTGGAGGAGGAGAATGGTGGAGGAGGAGAAGGGTGGAGGAGTGGAAGAGGATAAGAGAGGGAGAAGGGGCGGCAGGATTCAAAATTCGGATCCCGCCCAAGACTTCTGTGGCGCATATGGGAGAAATGCGCCACAGAAGTTTCTCCCCTATTTTTATTTTTTTACAGGAAAAAATCTTCTTTCTGCCATAACTTTTTACTCTTTTAGAATTTGGGGAAGCTGTAAAACTTCAACAGCCTCCTCTTACCTCGTATGCAAAAGTTATGGCAGTTTTACTGTCCCATTACCCTTTTTGCAAAATACATCAAAATTCATGTTTTTCAATTTTCCCTACAACTATACCCCAAAATACAACTACATCTCAAAGGAATTATTTTTTGAAATTTTTATCATTTTCATTTATTTTTTTACAAAAGTTAAAAGGCGTTCCATGGGGGGGGGATAGGATCTGGTTTTCCATGTTCTGTGGCGTATATCTATATAACTTCTGTGGCGCATATAAAGGTATGCGTCACAGAACATTGGTCAACTGAATTTTGTGGTGGGGCCTACCCTCACTTTCTGTGGCGCATATGTCCATATGCGCCACATAAGTTGGAACTTCTGTGGCGCGTTTGGACATATGCGCCACAGAAAGTGAGGGAGCCCAACCCCGGTGACGGATCCACCAAACTTCTGTGGCGCATTGTTTCCCTTTATGCACCACAGAAGTGCAAAGACTTTTGTGGTGCATTGCCTGAAATGCGCCACTGGAGTTTATCTGTGGCGCATGGCCACACATATGCGCCACAGAAGATTTGTCTATCTGTAGATGGTTTCCTAGTAGTGTTTGCTTGTGTAAATGTTGATGCCATGTTGACAGCTCTCACCATGCATTTAGGTGATTGTACTGCTTGTGTGCTTTGTACACGGTTTGGATCAGATCAATGAGGTGTTTTACCTTTTTATATTTAACCTTTAACCCTCTTGGTTAAACTTGCCCCTCTTACTTGCTATTATAATAAGTATTGTCGCTTATTGATTTATGAAAGAAACAATTCTTTCATATTGGTGAAATTTGCCCCTTATTAATACTCAATGATGTAATATGAGAAGTGCACCTCACTGCTCTCTACTAAGAGTATTCTAACAACTAACCTTTTGTTTTCCTTTTATTGTTTAAAATTTTATTGCAGGTACAAGATCTGTTGTTTCAAGATTTAGTATAGGTTTAGATAGATAAGTAGTTTTACATTGTAATCTTTATTAATTCATTTGTAAAGATTTTTTAATATCTTATTTTATTGTTTTTTAATAATATTGTAACCATTTATTATTTAAATTTCAATTGTTGATATTTCTTTACTGTAATGAACCTCTTCATTAATGGATTGAGGTCCACTTTGTAAAATGTTTATAGAATCGAAATAAAGAATAAGAATTCATTTCTTATTTGAATTACTTTATTTTTAAATACCTTATTATTATTATCTCATTATTATAACAAATGATATTACTAAATCATTTAGAAATCATTTTAAAATAACAAATCTTAACTTTTAAATATAAGTTCAAATTTCAAATTTGAATTCAAATTCTCCCCCTCAAAACACATTTACCCAAAAAGATCATGTCAGAATTTATAACGATCACTCTAAATATCTATTCCTAAACACAAAGAGTGAAAGAAACTCTAATCACTTTATGTTTTTTGGTTTGATGAAAATTTTACCCGCATTTTACAGATGAATGCATGCATATGCACAAATTCCTAATTCTAACCTTTGTTAGTTCCTAAATTATGGGATGTTACAAGGAGATTTCCATAGATCACCTTATTTGTAGGAGTAACATAGACGTTGCCGGCCGATGAAGTGGATGGAGGTGGCAGTGGATTTGCTTGGTTGGCAGTACTTGGTCTGGTAGGGAGTTCCTGCGATTGCTGCAAGGGGATAGTCGGAGAGGGTGTAGCACCCCGGGTAAAACCACTACCATAAAGTTGCTTGGTCTTTTTATTTTGTGCATCATCAGGACCGCATGCTCATGTTATCATGCCACATTGCATTTGATCATCATCATATCATCATGCATATTTCGCTTAAAACTATTTTCTAACAGCCTACCTTTGTTTTCTAAACAACCCCTCACTATTTCAATCAAAACCCTAGGTCTGCCCGGATCTTCTATTTCTCTAAAACCTATTTACAAAATAGTTTATTTTAAAATAAATAAATAATAAAAATGTTTCCAGCTGGCCAGGCCCAAAGGCCCAACCAGCTGAACCACCTACTACTCCAAACCCTTACCCTAGCTCTACCCCAAACCCTAACCCTAATCCCTGACAAACCCTAACCTTAGGCCTAGACCTACCTATCACACTTGGCTACACCCCACCAGGTCCCACCACACCACATCCGGTGGTCACCGCTGACCAAAACAAACACACACAGTCGCCCCACGCGGTGCACACAACCCTGCCCGACAGGTTCCCTGAACCAACACAGCCACCCCACGCCGCAACTCGCATGCTGCAAGCAAGCACGCGTTCACATGCGATGCCAGCCCGCGTGACAACCCTTCCCCTGGCCCCACCCCGCACGTGGCCAGCGAACCCACCATGCACGCATCGATCCCCGCACCCGCCCACACGTCAGGGTGGGCATAAAAAACCGAAACCGAACACCGAAACCGAGTTAACCGGAACCGAAACCGAATACATCGAACCCGAATTAGCCGAAACTAATTCCGGTTGGTAAATATGATTAACCGAATTTATAAATATTAATTCGGTTTTGACTCTCTGTTAACCGAAATAACCGTACAAACCGAAAAATATACGTGGCAGAGCTAAATATATTTGTGATTCTGTCCCAGGCGTCCATTATTGTAAGTAGATACTAGCTCATGCGAAAAAATACATGCATGCAAAAGCTGTCAGGCAGCCCATGCATGTACGTATGTCTCCAGCCACCTGCACGTACATGTTCGTTGTTTAATTGTCAATTGTATCTATGAATTTTTTTGGAAGCCTTTCAATTGTTTTCCCATTTCGGATATAATCATGTATTTGAGCTAAATTCTCAACACATACAATTTGTTGAATGTATACGATTTGGAAGATAGATATATTTTTTTGAACGGCAAGATAGACATCATGCTTATTATGTTCTTTTTCTACACAATACACATGCGTTCGAGACATCAACTATCCATGTATTGCTTCAGGTCCTCGCCGACCTGGAGGTTGCTTCCGGTGCGCTGATGAGTGGTTTAGCTCGTATGGATTTGACATAAATTATGTCACAGTATTGTTATTTCCAGAAGTTCGGTTTGAACCGAATTGTTCACTAACCAAACTATTGATTAATTAGAAAACCAAAATAATTTCGGTGCCTATTTTGTAGAAACCGAATTACAGAAAAACCCGAAAACCCGAACCGAATTAACCAAAAAAAACGAATGCCCACCCCTACACGTCACCATCAACCCCCGCTCCACCCGACCCCACCCTCGCCTGCTACCCGACGGGAGCTCGACCTCTCTCCCACTCTCCCCTCGCTCGGCCTCCCAGCAACCGCCTCCGCCCTCTCTCTCCCCCGTTCGCTCGCCAGCGCCACCTGTCCTATCCGGAACGATGCCACCCCGTCGATCGCCTCTCTCTGGATTGCCTCGCCGCCTCCCCGCCGAAGCTCCTCCTCCCGCACGACCTCGCCTCGCCCTCTGCCGCCGCGATTCCCTTCCCCGCCTCCACCTCGCGGTGTCGTCGGGTCCTACCTCTATAGCAAGCTCGTCATCGTGCCGCCTCCCTCTCCTTCCTGTGGCCGCGCCTTGACTCGCCGCCCCGTGCGTATGCCGCCACCGGCCGCCCTTCCTCCGCCCAAGCCGGCCAGCATGGCCTCTAGATCCACCACCCGAGCCCCTTCTACCGACTTCCGGCCGTGTTTCCCTCATTGCGGTGCCCCGCCCTACGCCATCCGCCTCCCCATCGAGCCCACCCCCTTCTGCCAGCATGCCCCCAAGCGCCACTTCGTTCTTGAGCCTGCGGCATCCTTCTGTACGTGTCCGCGTCTTCTTGGTTGTCCTCCACTTTATCCTACGGGCACAACTTCTCCAAGGACCTGCTCAGCCTATCCTTTGGTTTCCCGTCGCCGGTGTGTACTCAAGCATGTACGAGTTCGTGCTGCCCCTTTTGCCAGTCAAGGCCATCTGTTGGTGAGGATTCTATGCAACCCCGACAGGCTCCATACTTTGATGCCTGGTATTGAAGTTGCTAAGTCCAACCCTAAGATCGCATCTCCTCGGGTGGTTATCGACAAGAACTTCGTCTGTTACAATGTACCGTGGAACACGAAGACCTCTTGAAGCCATGTATCTTCCTGTTCATGTTCGAAGTGTCGACTCCTTCAAGTTTCGCTATGAGTGCGGCCCCGTTCAAAGTTTCCTTTGGCGCCAAACCACAGCTTCTCTGTTTTGGACGGCAAGACCTTCCACAGGGAATATGAAGATCTTTGCCATGGACCCTCAATATCTCCTTCCCGGAATCCGAGCCCGATCTAAATACCGATCCCGCCAAGCCTAAGCCTAACCTCGTCGAACCCCCGAACCAAGATATTTGGAACAATGTGTGACCCCTTTCTTTTGAGGCCTATTTTATAAATTTACATCTATATAAATTGTTGCATATCAAATTGTACATGCTTGCATACATATTTCATGGGTATGGGTTGTATAGCCGATTCATCTCATAATTAAATATGGAGACCATATGTCGGCTTTTCTAGTCTTATTTTGGCTCCATTTAAATTTGTGTAGCAAACCGATGACATATTTTGCCTTGTTAATACAACATTTGAAATGCAGGGTATCTAAACAACATGAACCTATTAATAAATTGTCGGAACACAAGTTCTATCTAATATTGCCTAATTGCATCGCACCTTTACCATGCCATGTATCATACATGGGTCATGCATGATCTTCTATCATAGTATTAAATAGTGTATCCGGTGTTCCTTCTAGTCCTTTTTTCTTCACGAATTAGACCAATGAGTTGATGCGAGTGTCGACCCGATCTTCGTATGAATCTTCGGCAGTGTTTTCAGGCGAGCATTCTCCCCTTTCTACCTATTTTGCATTTATAGTCTTTACTTCCTCCTGTTGATCTATTGATATCTGTGTTGCGATGCTATAGATTCCGTACCCCTTTTTGTTTCGAGGTTGTCCTCTATGTTCTCCTATGGGCACAACTCCTCCAAGGACCTGCTCAGCCTCTCCTTTGGTTTCCTGTCACCGGCGCGTACTCAAGCATGTATAAGTTCGTTCTGCACCTTTTTCCAGTCAAGGCCATCTGTTGGTGTGGATACTATGCAACCCCGATAGTCTCCGTACTCTAATTCCTGGTGTTGAAGTTGCTAAGGCCAACCCTGAGATCGCATCTCCTCGGGTGGTCATCCACAAGAACTTCGTTTATTACAATGTACTATCGAACACCAAGACCTCCTAAAGCCATGTATCTTCCTATTCCTGTTTGAAGTGTCTACTCCTTCGAGCCGAACCCCGATAGTCTCCGTACTCTAATGTCTGGTATCGCATCCGAACCCAACCATCGGTTTTTATCAAAGTCAAGTCACATACTTCCTTCACCATGATCTTGAAGTCATTGTGTCCATAACACATGTCAAAATATTTCAATAGAATGACTCATCATTCCAAGGTTTTCATAATCATTTGTTCCCATCTAGTGACCAAGTTTATTTTAGCACTAGCATCTATCAAATGGGGATGTCACTATTTGAGGGGTATCAACTAGTATTTCTACCTACATCCAGCTCTAAGCTCTTAGGGCACTTTACTAATTATCCACTAATCATCAATCAATTAACTATGGAACAACTTTGAGGAAAGTAAGGCTTGCAAGTAAAACTGGGATTTGGTATAATCAAAAGGGGTATCACAAAGGCTTGCAATTGGGGATTGCATAGAATAGAATGCATAATGTACCTTGCCTTGATTTTTAAGGTGGTCTAAGTTCTCGTCCTCGTCTTCGTAGAATTCCTCCTCGTCATAGCCCGGATTGATAATAGCGTCTATAAATAAATACGAGGTACACAATCACCAAACAATACTTAACTACTTCTATTTATCACACAAGGGTCACACTAGATGATCTAGCATCATCTCTATTATTACAAAAAAAGGTGATATGATTTTATTTATCTTATTATTATTATTATTATTTTAGAAAAGTAATTTCTACTCATTGAAAAGTTTACTTAAGATTTAATACTCTCGAATTCGAATATGGAATCACATTGACACATGTCATCACCACATATTATAATACTTAAGAATGTGATTTAAAGTGGTTGGCCTTATTTATAAAGCTTAACACTATTATTTAATAATATTTAAGTGGCTAAAAATGACTAGAAAGTCTGAAAGGGCAAATAGCCCTTATCTTGTGTTTTGGTTAACTATGACATCGAAGCTAGAGAGCAGACTAATGTTTCTACTAGCTTCTCTACAGGTGAGAGTCCGCAGTTAGTTGGTGAAAGGCGATGTGTGACCCTCCATTCGTTTCTATATGAAGATCCCGTGGTGTTATTTATTATTCTCTCTTATTTACTGTTGAGTCAAATAGGAAACACCGCACTATTAATAGGAGTGATCTCGATGTGCTCTTTGGGGTTGTTCTACACCAAATATACTTATCATTATCCATAACCACACACCCTTTCTAAGAAAGAGAGAAAAACAGCCCTGAAAAATGAGTACAAAGGGCTCTTGAAATTGGCAAAAGAAATGGCAGATGTTGTATGGAATTTCCGATGTCATTGAAATTCTCGGTGTACGATATGGCTTACTGCATGGCCTTTGGTTGTTAGCGAGAATTTGTCGCCGTAAAACTTCGGCATGTGGTGCAGTCATGAGCTGTCGTCAGAATTTCCGGCGAGCAACTCGGTCCGACCGGACTTATTGCCGGTTCTGTCGCAGGAACCCCCAAACGGCTCTTTTTTTCTCCCCATACTATATATACCCCTTTATTATCTACTGAGAGGCTAGGCATTTGAGAAAACATTCATTTCTTGAAGCTCTCTCTCCCCCATTGTTGAAACACAAAAGCTGGAGGATCTCCCATTCTACCCAACCAAATCCAAATCCCTTTGGTAGAAAGGAAGAGGAGGTCCCGATCTATGTTTCCACCAAGCCAAAGTTCATTCCCCCTTGAGTTCATCGAGTTATCTTGTTACTCTTGGGTTTGTGGGAAACCCTAGGCGGCTAGGGTCGCCCGAAGGCATTCGGCTTGTGATTTGCTCCATGTAAAGTTTGTGAGGGTTTGGAGACTACCTTAAAAGTCTACCACGAGTAAGTGAGCTATTCCTTCGTGGGATAGGCTCAGAGAAGAAGGTGAGACTTTGTGGCGCATGAGGAATCATTCGTGGAACCTCACACCTCTCCAACGTGACGTAGCCCCCTTCCCAAAGGTGGTGAACACGGGAATACATCTTTGTCTCTGCGTGCTTCGGTTATTCCTTAACTGATCTCTTACTTGTGTTTTTTACCTTGTGATAGACTTCGAGCTTGAAGTATCTTGTTCATCATCTAGGTTGCATCACCTAGTTTGCATTTAGGCTCACTTATATTCCGCAAAGCCTAAAACTTGCAAAATATTATAAAGAATTTTGTAGAAACCTATTCACCCCCTCTAGGTTAACCATCTTACACTTTCAATTGGTATCAGAGCATAGGGATCTTTTAAGGGCTTTACCGCCTAAGAGAAAAGGTGGTTTTCTCCGATGATGAGGAGGATAAGACTTATTCGGTCAAGGAGCTTCACGGAATCTTAGCCAAGGGTGCCCTTGAAAAGGCCAAGGATGATTTCGATCTCCTTGTTCGAATGAGTTACCTAGAATGACAACTTAAGGCCATTTCCTATGGAGCTTTTCTTGGTAACCCATTGGTAGTACCTCAAGGGAGACCAATGGACACCAAAAAGGATAAGGATGCCGAGTCCGCTCATGAGAGCGGCTCGTCAAAACTCTCCATGCCCCATAATCAATTTCCTTATGTTTATCCTAAGCAAAAGAACATGATGCCTCATATTAATGGTTTGGTTTCTGCACCTCATTATGATGGAACTCATTTCTCTCATTGGAAAGCTTCTATGGAATCTCATCTTCGCAGCTGCAGCGTTGAGCTTTGGGAGATTGTGTGCACCGGTTTCCACCCTCATCATCCCAAAAACCTCACTCCAGGAGAGTACTACGACCGTCAACTAAATGCGATGGCTTGTTTCAAGATAAGGAGTGCCATTCACCGCACTCTCCATGATCAAGTCCGCGACATCCCCACCTCCAAGGATCTTTGGGATAGGATTGTTATTCTCCAAGAAGGAACGTATCTTATTCAAAAATCCAAGTATGAAGTTGCCAAGTCAGAGCATGAACCATGATGGTCAGACTATCGCTGAAGCATACAAGAGACTTGTTGCCCTCCGTGTGAAGATTGGTGGCCTAGGATGTGAGAAGTATGATGAAGGATTCAATTTGAATGATGAGCTTATCAAGTCCAAGATTCTCTATGATTGCGGTCACTGATAAGAAGCTTGCCTTAAACTTGCAACTCCTTGATAGACATAATCAATTTACTCCCGATGATCTAGTCTCTTATCTTGTTGCCATATATAACTTGGCGGATGAAGGGCAAAAGATCAAGGAGATCAACGGTTCTATTGGGTCTTCTCACTCTCTAGCACTAAAGGCCAAGCATGTGCAAGAACATGATGATAGCGATGAAGAAAGCAATGTTGATGGAGTTGATGATATGCTCTCTCGAATTGCTCTCTTCACCAAGAACATGAAGTTCCGAAGAAGGAGAAATTCAATGGGATCAAGTGAGAAGAAAAGGACATGCTACAATTGTGATGAGTCGAGCCACTTTTCCGATAAATGTCCTTATGAGAAGACGCTTGACAAGCCCAAGTATGAAGAGGGTGCCAAACCAAGATTGTAGCCCAACCCCATCAACGAAAGATACAAGAGAAACAATAGGCGTGATGGCAAGGGCTTCCTAGGTCAAGAATACATATCCGACAAGGAGGAAGAGGATTAAGAGAAGGTGGTTGGAGTGGCCGGTTTGGCCTTCGCCAAACCCGGGTCTCTCTTCACCTACGACTACACCAAGGACTACACCAACGACTCTCCTACTCCCAAGGTCACCGCCACTTGCCTCATGGCAAGGAGCTCCAAGGACGAGTCCGACGTGGAGTGTGGGGATAAGGAGAAAGTGGTGGGTGTGACCGGTTTGGCATATGTCGAACCCTGTTCACCTATCATCTACGACTACGCCAAGGACTACACCGAGAGTTCTCCTATTCCCAAGTGCACCGGCTCTTGTCTTATGGCAAGAAGCTCAAGGTAATTGTCTCTCCTCCATCCCTATCTAGCGTCTTGGATGATCTTGAGAGTAACCATGATAGTGATAGTGATGAATTTGGTTAAGAGTATATAAAATAAATGTATGCTATCATGAAGTCTCTTCCTCCCATTGCTCATGCTACAGTCAAGCAATTAATGGAACTTGTTAGCTCACATGATGAGACCATTGATAGTTTGGAATCTCATATTGATGATGAGAAACTAAGTTTCAATCTTATTGAGCAAGAGCTTTGTGAGGAAAAGAATACCAATTCATTTCTTAAACTACAAATTGATTTTTTTTTGAAATTGATAAAGCAAAAGACATGGACACTATTGATAGGGCTAAATCTTTGTCCCAAGAGCTTGATGCCTCAAAGAAAGAGCTTGACGTTGCTCATGCTTCTCTTACTAAGGACCTTTAGCACCTTGAAAAGGCTAGTTTGTTTGTCAAGCGTGAGATCATAAAACTTGGAGAGAACCATGACCAACTTCGGTTGTCCTATGAGAAGGCTCTTGGTACATTGAAGGATCCAATTATTGTTTAAAATGTTTCTTGTACCTCTAACTCTACCTTTGATCAAACTCTCCTCATTAAGGAAAATAAGAAGTTGAAAGAGCAACTTGAGAAAGAGCGTCGTGCACCTACCTCCAAGGGAAAGATCCTAGATGAGATTCTATCCTGTCAAAAGACAAAAATTTCCAAGGAAGGTGTCGGTTTTGATCCAAAGAACAACACGAGCAATGCCATTCCACCAAAGAAGATAACCTTTGTCAAAGAAGGTGACAAGGTGGTTGACCAAGTCAAAAGGAATGTTGTGAATGGGGGAGCCATGAGGGGAAATCCCAATCATAAGTATGCAGGAAAGTCTAATCCTTCCTATGTGCTATGTAAGGGCACTCAAGGAGATGTATATGCCAAATATGTTGGTCCTTGAAATGGTTATGCTTATAGATGGTACTCAATTTGGGTACCAAAGGATCTTGTTGCTAATGCCAGGGGACCCATTACCCAATGGGTTCCTAAATCAAAGAATTGATTTTGTAGGGTTATTCCTTCGGTGGATCAAAATGGGTGTATGGTAGTGGATGCACCAATCACATGACCGTAGGTAGAAGTGCGCTTGACCAATTCATTCACGATGTCAACTCAACGTCAAGCATCACTTTTGGAGACAACTCTAAAGGAAAGGTACTAGGTTATGGTAGGTTGGTGATATCGAAGGTTTTGACTCTAGAGACCGTCTTACATGTTGAAAACCTTGGGTACAACTTTCTTTCAATTAAACATCTTGCGGATGCCGGCTATGACTCCTATTTCTATATAACTTTTGTGAAGGTCTTTAGGGGTGATGATCTCAGCTTGGTTCTCATTGGACACGTGGAAGACGACCTTTACATGGTTTACCTCTCAAAATAGAGCAAATCTCTTCCTACATGTCTAATGGCCAAGGCTGACAAGGGATGGCTTTGGCATCGTCGCCTAGGTCATGTCAACATGAGAAATCTCAATCAACTCCTAAAGGGTGAGCATATTATTGGAATAACCGGTGTCTCCTTTGAGAAAGATCGTGTGTGTAGTGCTTGCATTTCAGGAAAGCAAATTGGGAAGCATCATCCTTCCGTTACCAAGGTGGCCACGTCAAGACCCTTGGAGCTCCTTCATTTGGATCTCTTCGGGCCATCAACATATGACTTCCTTGGTGGAAGAAGATATGGTCTTGTCATTGTTGATGATTACTCAATGTATACTTGGGTCTTTCTTCTCAAGACGAAGGATGAGACCTACAAGGAATTCATGATCTTCGCCAAGCAAGCTCAACACACTCATGGAGTGGAGATCAAGACCATTAGAACCGGCAATGGCACCGAGTTAAAGAATTACACCATGCAAGAATTTTTTGAAGATGAGGGGATCAAGCATGAATTCTCAGCTCCTTATACCCCCAACAAAATGGTGTTATTGAAAGGAATAACCGGACAATCATTGTGATGGCAAGAACAATGTTGAGTGAATTCAATCCCCCCCACAATTTTTGGGGAGAAGCCATTGCTACCGCGGTCCACTGCACAAACCGGCTCTTCCTTTGAGCTCCCTTTGACATGACTCCATACGAGATTCTCACAAGTAAGAAGCCCAATGTAAAATACTTCCGTGTCTTTGGATGCAAGTGCCTCGTCAAGAACAAAAAGGAAAAGATCAGTAAATTCGAATCTAGAACTATAGAGGGTATATTTGTTGGTTATGCGGAAAACTCTCATGCCTATAGATACAACAACAAAACAAATGGTTGTGTTGAAGTATCTTGTGACGTGGAGTTTTTGGAGAATAATGGCCCACATGAGGGGCAAGTTTCTTCTCGTGATGTAGGTGATGGCGATTCCTCTCAAGTCATCAAGTTGATGGGTATTGGGCATATATTTCCCACCGAGTCTCACATTCATGTTCAACAAGATGATGGGGGAGAATAAAGCTCAACTCAAGAAGAGTCGAGCTCTACTCAAGTTGAGCCATCAAATACACCACAAGATCAACACCTCACTCAAGATGCTATGCAAACCGAAGAACAAAAACCAAGCCCTCAACCCTTTGAGCAAGACCAAGTAGAAGATCAACATCCTCCATCCCAAAGTCAAGCTCAAGATGGTGTCAATGATCAAGGCCCCTCAAAAGATGAATTCAGTGATCATGAAGGCACAATTCGGAAGATCAAGGCCGCCTCCATTGCAAGTGGACTTCAAGTCAACAATATCCTTGGAAGAACATCAAGAGGGATCGAGACCCGTGCCAAGAATAAGAACCTCACAACCTCTTGTGGGCATCATGCTCTTGTGTCCATCTTTGAGCCCCTCAAGGTTCATGAGGCTTTGGAGGATCCGGATTGGGTCATTGCCATGCAATAAGAACTCGAGTGTTTCACCTGCAATGAAGTTTGGTCTCTAGTGGAGAGGCCTAAAGATCATCGCATCAATGTCATTGGGACCAAGTGGGTGTTCAAGAACAAGCAAGATGAGAACGGGGTCTTCACAAGAAACAAAGCAAGGTTAGTGGCGCAAGGGTATGCCCAAATATAAGGTATTGACTATGAGGACACCTTTGCGCCCGTTGCTCGTCTTGAAGATATTCGTATCTTACTTGCTTATGTATCTTTCCATAACTTCAAGATTTATCAAATGGATGTGAAAAGTGCATTTCTTAATGGTCCCTTGAAAGAGGTTGCATATGTAGCTCAACCCCCGGGTTTCTAAAACACACGCTATACCAACCATGTGTATCCACTCCATAAGGCTCTCTATGGACTAAAGCAAACTCCTCGTGCTTGGTATGAGCACCTTAGGGATTTTCTAATCATGGATGGGTTTAGCGTGGGTAAGGTCGATTCCACCCTTTTCACCAAACGGGTTAAAGGGGGTGGATTATTTATTGTTCAAATTTATGTTGATTATATTATCTTTGGTGGAACTAATGAATCTCATAAAAAAGCTTTTGCCGAGTTGATGACTATGAAATTTAGGATGTCCATGATGGGGGAGTTGAAGTTCTTTCTAGGATTCATCATAAAGCAACTTCCTCATGTCACTTTCATCTCTCAATAGAAGTACATTAAGGATATGCTCAATAAGTTCGAGATGGACAAGGCTAATCCCATGAAGACACCCATGCCACTAAATGGACAACTTGGCCTTGGATTTGGTGAGAAGGACGTGGATCAAAAGGTATATCATTCTATGATTGGTTCCTTGCTCTACCTTTGTGCTTCTAGGCCGGATATCATGTTAAGTGTTGGAATGTGTGCTCGTTTTCAATCTGCTCCCAAGGAGTGCCACTTGATGGTGGTCAAACGGATTTTTAGATACCTTGTTCTCACTCCTACTCTCGGGATTTGGTATCCAAAGGGGTCAACCTTTGAGCTTGTTGGCTATTCGGATGCCGATTGGGCAGGTGATAAGGTTGACCAGAAATCAACCTCCAGGGCTTGACAATTTTTTGGCTGGTCGTTGGTGAGTTGGTCTTCCCAGAAACAAAACTCCACAGCCCTATCCACCACCGAAGCCGAATACAAATCCGCGTCATCTTGTTGTGCTCAATTGTTGTGGATGAGGCAAACCTTGAAAGACGATGGTGTGTCTCTTGGTATGGTGCCTCTTCTATGTGACAATGAAAGCGCAATAAAGATCGCTAATAACCCCGTCCAAAATTTCCGCACCAAACATATTTACATTCACCACCACTTCCTACATGACCATGCCGCAAATGGTGATATCAATCTCACTCATGTGGGTACAATGTTCCAATTGGCCGATATCTTCACGAAGCCTTTGGATGAAGCCTGGTTTGTCATGTTGAGGTGAGAACTCGGTATCCTAGATCCTCAAAACTTGGATTGATTTGCTTCTTGCACTATATTCTTGCTCTTAACGTGCTATGTAGCCTAGTTGCGCAGCACATGTAGGGATGGTCATTTTACCATGTCTTGGTTTGATGCTTACCTATGTGTGCAACATAAATTGATCTCGTGTCATGATATGGGTCCAAGCATCTATCTTTGAGGTGCCATGACACGTGTGCTTAAACATAGGGGGAGAAATCCTACACCAAATGGTTGGTTTTGAGTATTGGGTGCCTTGATGTTCCAAGCTAAATCCTATGTCCATGGTTGCTCTTCGTTTTTTCTTCATGACCTTGCCATATGGACAGTGCTTTATCTAGTTTTCATTTGGATCTTGTGTATATTCTCATATGATTTCTCACAATTCTTCATCTCAAGAAAAATTTGCTCATACGCTGTCTCCAGAAAATTTCCGGCAACAATTCCGGTTCGCCGGCCTGGCGACCGCCGAAAATTCTGGCAGCAGACCGAAAACCTTTACAGTACACATTTTCGGTTCTCTGCCAAAAATTTCGGTCGCCACCAGAAATATCAGTTACGGGGCCGGTTCGCCGATGTTCTCACCGGAAATTCCAGCGTGGGCACCGGTTCGACCGGACTTATCGCCGAAAATTTTCTGAGGTGTGTATTTCTAGCCCGCGCATGGGGAAGTTCCACCTTCTTCCTTCTTTCTTTCCCATGCCCTCCCCTCCTCCGTGGTTGCCGCCCTGAGCTTCCCCACCCTCCCATAGGCCCTTCCCTCCACCCAAATCCCTCCCCACTCCACCAAGTTGTAGATCCAGCCTCTACAAGTCTTCTCACCGAAGGTTTTGCTCTCTCCTTGCCTGCATTGGGAGATTGGGGAGTGATCTCCCTCTTTCTCGTGTGGTGCTTTCTTCTTGCCCATCTTTGGCAAGGGGGGAATGGCTTCTTGTTCAGCATTCGAGGGTATTTTGCTCTTTCCTCTCCTCTTTCCCTTTCTTGTTGGTGGTGAAACCCTAGCTTTCATGGTCAAGCTTGTGCTCCCCTAGTTTTCTCTACCCCTATTAGAGTAACTAGGCTAGTACCATCCTAGGTTCACCCCTGTTCTCCCACATGTTGTTTTTTGCGCAAGTACTAAGTCATGGATAGTTCTCCAATCAATTGCCCTGAAATTTTGGTCCCAGGCCCTGTCGAGCCAATACCATCGCCGAAATTTCCTGTCACCATTCCGGTCGACCGAAATTCTCGCCGAAAATTCCGGTCGAGCGTCCGATTCGCCAGAACCGTCTCCGATCATTCCGGCGACAGGATCGGTTCTGCCGGACCTGGAGCCGACACTGCTATTTTGCTTTTTTTCTGGCCATGCGCTTGCCCAACATTCAACATGTGTTCTTGTGAGCTCTCTTATGGCATATACACTCATTTTCTTTCTTTGCCCTGCGTTCTTGTGTGCTTCTTGTGCAGTGTTTTACCACAACGATTTTGATCTAGACACCGGCAAAAAGAGAAAGCTTACTATTCAGTGACCTCCTCCTCCTCGCCTCACTCAGCGTCAACAAGCAGCTGCTATCGCAGGGGGTTCTGGTTCTGCAAGTGGACAGAAGAAGAAAGCCTCTGCTGGAAGATCTGCTCCCAAGGGCAAGTCCAGTCTTGGTCCTACTGAAGAAGAAGTTCCTCCCAACTACAATACCACTTCGGATATATCTGTGAATCAGTGGAGGGACTTAAAGAGGCAGAATTCGTACCGCTTTCCTAACCGCACTTATCTTGGGGCTGACAAGATGTTCTAGACTAACACTTAGAAGTGCTTTTGGGATGACTTTTACAATGAGCCAACTCGTACGAGACTGGGTTTCTTTGTTACTCCCAAGCATCTCAATGAGGACCACTATGCTCATTACCTCTCTACAAATTTCGAGCATGTGGATGTGGCCCTGAAGCAGATGGATGTCTTTGGTCTTGCTACTATCAAGGTTAAGCTCATGCCAGATCTCATTCGCCAGTTCTTATGCACTGCTTACTTTCACTCTGATGATGCTTGCACTATCACTTGGATGACTGGCTCCAAGCCGTACTCATCTTCCTTTGATGATTTCTGCAATGCTCTGGGTTACCCTCCTGACCGTGTCTCTGGCTTCTGCATTCACTCTGAGAAGGCCTTTAGTGACAACCATCTCCTTTCTTGCTACCCCAGTGAGCCCAGCCATGAACCTCCCATCTTGTCAGGCATGTACTACTACTATATGGTGCTTGCTCGGTTCTTCCGCTACAATCTTGTGAGCAAGGCTGGTGATGCAGTTAATGTCCGTGGTCACCATAAGAACCTGTTGTACTACTGTGATCCTCGTCGCCTCTAGAAGATCAATGGGTGTGATTTCATCTACTGTGAGATTCAGCGGTCCATCGAGAAGCGCATTACTCCCAATTTCTGTCAATATGTTCAGCGTTTGATTGAGGCCACCGTCCCTGCATCTGCTATCCCCAAAGGTCTGCGTGAAGATATGGAGGAGTTCACCTTACCTCATCGGGGCTCTCATGTGGATCTCCCTCTGATGATGCCATATGAGCGCCGGACCAAGCTTGATCACGATCCTCTTTCTGCTGGTGGCTTGCGCTCTCGTCAGGACCTTCCCCGTGCTCTTCCTCGCAAGAAAGGTCTTGCCCGTTTCTTCAACAGCTTGTGGGATATGTGTCACTCCTCATATGATATTGCCCATCGCAGTTTGGAGCTCAGTCAGGAGAATAGGATGCAGCACAATGCTTTCTTGACAGAACGTGGTCGACCAGTGCCAGACTTGGGCAATGCTTTAGCTCCTGTCCCTTATGACAACTTTGAGAAGCCCCCGCTGGATGAGGACATGTTTAGGGCCTTTGATCCATCTATGTTCCCTGGGTTTGCCACTTCCAGTTCCTCTCAGCGTCGCGCTACACCTGCAAGGAATGATGATGATGGTGAGGACGAGGACGAAGAGGAGGGTGACGACGACGAAGAAGAGGAGGAAGAAGCCTGTGATGATGATGACGATGACGATGAGGACAACTTCGCTGGCTAGATCGTTCTCTCCACACTTTTCTTCCTTTTTGGTCTCGATGCCAAAGGGGGAGAGAGAGTAGAGTCGCTTCTTTCATGACTTGCCTCTTACACAAGCCCTACTTTTTTCATTTGTCTCTCATGGGCTTATGCTTTTATTTGCTCTATCGAACCATTTGTGTGTGTATGGACAACTTTGCAGTTCTCTTATTGTACTTGTATTTCCTATCACTATGTGCTTGCTATTATGTGCTAGATCTAATCGTATCATAATATCATATTTTGACTCTAGCTCGGTTTGTCGTCGTTAACCAAAAAGGGGGAGACTGAAAGGGTAAATAGCCCTTATCTAGTGTTTTGGTTAACTATGACATTGAATCTAGAGAGCAGACAAATGTTTCTACTAGCTTCTCTATAGGTGAGAGTCCACAGTTAGTTGGTGAAAGGCGATGTGTGACCCCCCATTCGTTTCTATATGAAGAGCCCGTGGTGTTATTTATTATTCTCTCTTATTTACTCTAGAGTCAAGTTGGAAACACCGCACTATTAAGAGGGGTGATCTCGATGCGCTCTTTGGGGTTGTTCTACACAAAATATACTTCTCATTATCCATCACCACACACCCTTTCGAAGAAACAGAGAAAAACAGCCCTAAAAAATGAGTCCAAAGGGGCAACTGCGAAATAGGCAAAAGTACCGGCAGCGCCGGTGCTGTCGCCGCCAGAAATTCTCGGTGTACACCGATATGGCTTACTGCATGGCCTTTCGATTGTTCGCCGAGAATTTCGGTCGCTGCCGAAACTTCCGGCGTGTGGTCCGGTCCGCCGGAGCTTTCGCCGGAATTTCCGGTGAGCAACTCGGTCCGACCAGACTTATTGCCGGTTCTGTCGCAGGAACCCCCAAACGGCTCTTTTTTTCTCCCCATACTATATATACCCCTTTCGTCTCCACTGAGAGGCTAGGCATTTGAGCAAACATTTATTTCTTGAATCTCTCTCTCTCCCCATTCTTTGAAACACAAAATCTTGAGGATCTCCCATTCTACCCAACCAAATCCAAATCCCTTTGGTAGAAAGGAAGAGGAGGTCCCGATCTACGTTTCCACCAAGCCAAAGTTCATTCCCCCTTGAGTTCATCGAGTTAGCTTGTTACTCTTGGGTTTGTTGGAAACCCTAGGCGGCTAGGGTCGCCCGGAGGCATTCGGATTTATGATTTGCTCCGTGGAAAGTTTGTGAGGGTTCGGAGACTACCTTAAAAGTCTACCACGAGTAAGTGCGCTATTCCTCCGTGGGATAGGCTCGGAGAAGAAGGTGAGCCTTTGTGGCACGTGAGGAATCCTTTGTGGAACCTCACACCTCTGCAACGTGATGTAGCCCCCTTCCCAAAGGTGGTGAACACGGGAATGCATCTTCATCTCCGCGTGCTTCGGTTATTCCTTAACCGATCTCTTACTTGTGTTGTTTACCTTGTGATAGCCTTCGAGCTTGAAGTATCTTGTTCATCATCTAGGTTGACTCACCTAGTTTGCATTTAGGCTCACTTATATTCCGCAAAGCCTAAAACTTGCAAAAGATTATAAAGAATTTTCTATAAACCTATTCACCCCCTCTAGGTTAACCATCTTACACTTTCAAAGTCATTCTTTAATTTTGGTATAGGACTACTGTAGGTAAGTATGTAGATTTTTACATATTAAGAAAGGTCTTGTCCAATATGTTTTTGAGAGTTGGAATCAACTAAAAATCACTTATGGTTCATTTTAGAAAAATGTTTGAAGTGCTAAAAGCTACACTACTAGGAAACCATCTATAGATAGACAAAACTTCTGTGGCGCATATGTGTGACCATGCGCCACAGATAAACCCTAGTGGCACATATGTGTGACCATGCGCCACAGATAAACCCCAGTGGCGCATTTCAGAAAATGCACCACAGAAATATTCACACTTCTGTGGCGCATATAGGAAAAAAGCGCCATAGAAGTTCCAACTTATGTGGCGCATATGGGCATATGCGCCATAGAAAGCTCGGGTGGACCCTACCACGGAATCTCGTTGACTGTACTCTGACCAACATCAGGTGGTGCATATGACCATATGCAACACAGAAGGTTTCATCTTCTGTTGCGCATATAGACATATGCACCATAGAACTGGAGTAGAAAAAACATATTCCACCCCTCCCCTTGTGGATCGCCTTTTTAGCCTTGCAAAAAATAATAGAAAATGAAAAACAGTTCAAAAAATAAAATCCTTTCACATAGTGGTAGGTAATGTGGTCTAGTTTGTAGGAAAATTAACAAACATGAGTTTCCACCTTTTATGCAAAAAAGGTCATGCCACTGTAAAATGGCCACAACTTTTGCATACGATGTCGAAAAAAACATATAATATACCAAAATGACGAGAATGAGATTTCGCATTTGCTCGCAACCACCTCCGGTCGTTTAGCGATTATTTAGATTTTCAAAATTCGAAAAGAGTAAAAATTTACGACCAAAATATCGTTTTTTCCTGCAAAAAAAATAAAAAAGGAGGAGAAACTTCTGTGGCGCATTTCTTCCATATGCGCCACAGAAGTCTTGGGCGGGATTCGAATTTTGAATCCCCCCTTCTCCCTCTCTTATACTCTTCCACTCCTCCATCCTTCTCCTCGTCCACTTCTTCTCTCATTCTCCTCACCTTCTTCCTCACCTTCTCCTTCTCCTCCTCCACTTCTTCTCTCATTCTCCTCACCTTCTTCCTCACCTTCTCGTCCTCCCCCTCCTCCTCCACCCCGGTGAGCTTCTCCTCCTCCTCCTCCTCCACCCCAGTGAGCTTCTCCTCCTCCACCAAGTGTCTGGTGATCTCCTCCCTCCTCCACCCCGTTGAGCTCCTCCTCCTCCTCCCACCTCCCTCCTCTTCCACCCCGGCGAGCTCCTCCTCCAGTGACCTTCTCCTCCTCCTCCGATGGCCTCCTCCGGTGGCCTCCTCCTCTCCTCCACCGATGAACTCCACCTCCTCCACGAGCGACCTTCTTCTCTCCTCCATCGGTGACCTCCTACGGTGACCCCCACCTCCGGCGAGCACCACCTCCGGCCAGATCTGGCCGGTTTTCTTGAAATTTGAAAAAAACATTTGTGGCGCATATTGGCAATATGCGCCACAGAAGTTTGAGATCTGGTTCGGGACTTCCGTGGCGCATGAAGTTTTTCAGACTTCTGTGGCGCATTTCAATATGCGCCATAGAAGTGCACTTTAGTGGCGAGATAACTGTGGCGTTTCAAATATGCGCCACAGAAGTCCCAAAATGATGCGCCACTGATAGGCCTTTTGCTAGTAGTGCTACTGTCGTGTTATTTTTTACCAAGGGTGATCCATAGTTTCAAACTGTTTGAAACCAATGGGAGTGATTAGATATTTTCATCTACTTTTAAACAAAATTGGTTCATGCAATTTGGTGTAGTGAATCTCTCTGAATTGATTTTTAAATTTCACTATAGAATGGGATTTTCAAATAAAAGATAAGATTAAGTTTAAATTGACGGGTTGTGCGCGGGAACGCTAATGGTCTGTCCCAACCACGCAACGTGCATGCAGCGAGCTGCTCCAGGGCTGGTCCTGCCTGTCAGCGACTAAGCAAACGCGAAGAGGTATCGGCGAATCTAGGCCTTACGATTAGAGCATGATATATGGCTGAGTGTCGTCGTCTCCATCGCAGGGCACGCACGAGTCAGAACCCTAGCACTATGGTGGGGGTCGTAGGGGCTTACCAGGGCTCTAGCTAGGTGCGACAATGGGGGCGAACGAACGATTCGACAACGGCGGTTCGAACGGTGGTCGCGACAGCTCCTGGGGTGGCTCCTAGCTTTGGCCCCCTCCTTCCTCTGCAGCGGCGAACTCCGGTGAAATTCCGGCGAGGTGGTGCTCGCCTTGCTCCAGGGTTGGGTCAGAGAGGTTCCTGGGTGAGAGAGGAGTTGCATGGTGTATGTTTTAGGGTCGGGGAAGGGCTCTATTTATACTGCAGCGAAGGAGGCATGGCGGCATGCCTCGGGATCGCTGGCGACGCAGTTATAGTGAGCTATGGGCATGGACAAGGGCATAGGTCGACGCGGTGCCTCAGGGCGAACTTCATACACATAGTGGCATGGCGAGGCATGATCTAAATCATTGGGGAACATCCGTGCTCTGTGACTGTACCGTTGGCATTCGTCACGGCGTACGGTGGTCACGGCGATCGCATAGTCAAACGATCATGTCTAGGAGCTTGCTGAAGTCATGACAGACATAGTGGCGCAAGGTGAGGGTGAGGCCCGGCGTGTGCGCGCAGGATTGCTCGGTGCTCTAGCGCGGCGACCGGCATGGTTCGTTGTTAAATGGGCACGGTTTGCTGGCGTCTCCTCGAGCTATCTTTGTTCGGGGCGTGCATAGGCATAGGTGGTGAGGTCAGGGCTACCTACTAGACATCGTGGGAGAGGGTAGCGCGGTCTGTGGTATCTTGTCCATGTCGGGTGGCAAGGTGAGCTCGGGTACCATTTTGCACGGGTCAAACGACGAGTGATAGGAGCTCCATTGCATAGTCTAGTACTGAGTGAGTTAAGGGCACGACATGTGAGCTCGGTGAGTTCACAATGGTGAGCAAAGGATTGATCAAAATAGTGAATAGTTGTTGAGTTTGTACTGTGATCACCAAGTGTTCGATCAAATGGCCGCAAGAACTAAACCATCACCTTTTACAGTGATTTTTGGTGGGTGTTCTGGTACTAATATTGGTAATCTCTGTGTGCAATGATTTGCTAAGTGGTGAAGGTTTGAGTTGTTTTCCAAAAATGGCTATCTTGATACATAAGATAGATTCAAATTTGAATAGCCTCTCAAAAGAGTTTGAAAAAGTTTCTGCAAAGTTGGAAAGATCCACTGGGTTTAGTGTCACTAGGTCTAGCAAGGGGAGAAAAGAAATGGAAAACTTTCTGTTTGAGATTAGTTGCTAGATATTCTCAAAGTGAGCTAGTGGTTAACTTGGGCAGAAATGACCATTATGTCTTAGGCTTCATATTTTAATTTTCTTTTGTGTTGATCTGGTTTGATAGTGACCTAGATGATATGGTTTTGATCTTTAAACCATTTCTCATCATTTACAACAATCAAACATGGCATTTTAAGCATCCATACACACAAGCATTAAGATTTGAATTTAATTAATAAAAGCTTTTGTTAACCATTATCTTGATTAATTAGGGAATGATCCTCATTAATATTTTTGGGGTGTTACACCCGAACTGCCCTTGCCGCCATGCCTTCGCCGGGGAAGCTCCACCACACCAAGGAGAAGCAACACCTGTATATAGGTCCGCCTCCATCACCGCATCATTTCCCCTTGGCCTAGGCCTCCTTTTGCCATCCCCTTCGCGGTAACTCGGCTTCACTCCGAGCTCCCGCCACCTCGCCCAACAAGTGTTTGGTGTTTTGCCCGTTCGGCCATGGCCTCTGACGACGAGGATATCTTCACCCTATTGCTAGAGGAAGAGACCGCCGCAGCCGCCGAAGATGAAGATCACCTGCAGATCCTCGCCTCTCTGGTCCGGCTGTACACGCAGATTGCAGCGACAAAGCATGGAGGCTCGTGAAGAGTCGCCGGAAGGGCAAGGTGTGACACCCCCCGGGATCAGGGCTAAACAAATCTCAGCCTTAGCTTAACATAAGCTTAACTTTGAGCTCGATGATATCTAGTGAAGAATCGGTAACACAACAGTGACCCTACGACACAAAAATTATTACAGTGATCTCGTAACTGAGCAGAGAACCAAATTATTACAAGTAGAGATCACTGACCATAAACATCAAACAACGGAAGGAAAATTTGCTATTAAGTATCGCAAACTTAACGAATGGCCTAAGAGGCCTGAAGCATAACGATGACGTCCCAGCCCATAGATTGCAGGCTGCTGGCTAGGACCCCAAGCTACTCGTCAGCGTCGATGTCATACGGAACTTGTATTTAGGTGAATAGTTACTCTTCTAAAAAAGTTTTAACAAAGCAATGGTGCGTATAGGGTGTACTCAGGAAGACTTGTGGCTGGTGGGGCTGTTTTGCATAAAGCTACCTTTGTTTATACTAGTTAAATGTCCGTGCGTTGTGATGGGATAAAAAATATATACATACCAGCAAACAGTTATCCTAATATCAAAAAATTTAAGGTCATGCAATTTCACTCAGATCACGATAAATACTAATTCTCTTTCCCACTTCTCGCGCTAGCACTTTCTCTATCTTTTTTAACTCACGACTCCTCCTCGTGAGAAGACAAAGACCTCATCATTCACCCCACCCCTCCACTTTTCAGGTCACACTTAAACATATGTCATCTCTTCTCTCTTTACTATCATCTGGCACCTTTTCAAAACTTCTCCAAATCTTTAAGATGGTCCTCATGTACGATAACGCATGTACTCCATCCGTTTCAAAATATAAGATGTTTTAGGTTTCTGAAGAAAATATATCTAAACTTCTTTTAGTGTGTATATTCACCCTAAACCTTAGTAAAACTATATACTAAAAGTAGTCTAGATACATTTGCTTCACAAAGCTAAAATATCTTATATTTTGAAACAGAGGGAGTACAACTGTGCCAATGAAACAGAGGGACACACTGATTTTTAGTGATGTACAATTTTTTTAACTAAAGTGTCCATATTCATTAAACTTCTTCAATTTCACTATGTGCACCTTGCTGTAGAAATTTTAACTGTTTCACACGGTTGGTACAAAATGTATCTCGTGCTAGTAGCTCTTGCCATGGTCTTCCATCTACACGGATATGGAGAAGCTAGGCACACACCTCTATCATCAGCTTGTCTCTCTGCTTCCTTCGCCCCCTTGTCGTCCTACCTGCTGTCCAAGAGTTCTCTCCACTTGGCTTCTTTAGCAGGAGAGATAGACTATCTGAATGAAAGAACAATATTTTAATTTCTTTTTGCTTTAAATATTAAACTCAAAAACCATATACTAAGAAGGATGCAATGTGTACATTAGTTATGGGTCGAGAAGAGTATGGCCAGTCACGATATGGATCCTGAACAATATATTTATTGGAAAGCACAAATAGAATTCTATTGTGGACCAGACAAACCACCGTGTGCCACTGACGCCCCGGCCTCTGCGCACCACATCAGTTAGTCACAATGTCCTCCTCCTCTTATCACCTCGTGATGCCTCTACTCTCCAGGCCTCCTACACCAGGCCGGACCATGACATTTATGGGCTTGCGAGGCTCAAAGAAATTCCTCAGGTTCATAATCATCCCCCATCAACAATGCTATGGTGGTCCAATGGAAGGATGTCTAACCATATGAACCTGAAAGGCATGTCCGACCATCATAATAATCAAGAGTTGTACTGCTTCTAGGTAAACAAATGTGTACAGTTGATTGTTTTTGGTGCGAGCAAAAAGTTGATTAATACTTTGCTCGATCTATAAAAGAAACATGCATACGTATACATCACCACCATGAAGAAAGGAAATATTCCCGAGATGAATCACACAACTTCCACTTGCATACTTAAATACTTTGGACATCTATCAAGCCATTGAATCATTTGTCAAGCCTAATACCTTCATTTATTTGCGTGGTGAAAACATTTGCGCCAACAATATTATCTCTAGAGCTATCGGCATCTCACTTCATCTATGTCCTCACCTAACGATACATCAGCCAAGCACGACTACAAAAGGTTCAGATAATCCTACGACATGGTGACATCAAGCTTTATAATGAAGTGATTCCATACATTGGATCAAAAGAGGGTTTGTTTCTTGAGTACCAGCAATTTCATACCTTTAAAACAAAATATTTACTGCTCCAAACGCTATGAAAACTTTTTTAGATGAGTTCATTCTGGCCATAGAGAATTCCACTACTATAGGTCCCTTTCTTGTCGGATCGTGTTACATCAAGGATGACAGATCCTTATTGATTCGTTTCTTTTCATGTAATGCATTTTGAATCTCATTTTTTAACACTTTGTATTAAGAAGTAATGCAAGGCTGAATAAATATATCATGACAATATATAGAATTAAGAGGTTCAAAACAAAATTTAGTAATGTAATACCATGTGTTGCATGTCCTATCCAACAAAACCATTACGGAACGTATCACACGAATTAGCTTTTACACTAACTTCAGCTACGACTAAAGGACAAACAGAACATTAATGTATATACGCATTAATCTGAGAAGATTTCCCATCAACATATTTGTTCTTTTTGCATGAGGATGGAAAAGTACAGTGCATTTCTTGCAAACAAATGAAATTAATGATTTCTTTCTTACACGATAAACGTTAGATCCTATCTAGGAAAAGCACGAATGAAGAGACCATAAGAAGATTTTACCCCATCTAGAGTTTAGGATAAATCCGGGATTATACAAGTCTAAGTAAAAAGTATATATGGTACTTAAGCTAACTTTGTTCTGAACTTGAGAGGTCTATTTATTTTCTAAGGTAGTGTGTTTGTGCACATACAAAAAGTGTTGTTGCCTGCTTATTTTGTAGGCTCTATTGCAGTGTACTAATTGACACCATATAATATGGGAAAGTACCATGAAATGTAGGTATGAATGTATGTGGGACAGTACAACCAAATACAGATACAAATGCATTGGCGTCTAAAAAAACATCAACACATCTTGCCGAACAGTATGTATTGAAAGCTGATCGAGTATCAAGTAAAGAGTGTATTACCGAGAGTGTAAAGAGTGTAGCAGTGTAGGCACATATGTTAGAATCTGGCTAGTTGGACAAGTGGCATATTTGACGATCAGGCTTTCGAAGCCGCCTTTGTCTGCTTCTTTGGCCTGGTCTTTTTGTCTGATCGGAGAAGAGTAATCTCAGTTCTGCAATTCAGGAAATTAAGCAGTAAGCATATATGAGGAATAATAGGACACACCATACCCTTCAAGATGATAGCTGCGATGAGTGGCAGGGATTGATCTGCAATGCGCTGTATATGAGCGACATTTCGGCCAACACCTATTGCAGACTACCATGTAGTTCCTCTTCGGCCGCGCTTCGGCAATGATGCAGGAATTAGCTAGAGGGAGGGACTAACGGAAATACCTGCAAAATCTCCTAATACGCTTGGTCAGTGTCATATAAACTTGGTTATACTATCTCATAATTATAAATCACATAATAATCTTGGTCAGTTCCATCTAAACTCGATCGCGTTGTTTCGGTACTTTACCCAAAAACATCCTAATTCATCACAAAGTGTCACTCATTGTGTTACTCATGCATTACGGCAAATAGTAGGGTTAGTTCTAGCTGATTGATTCATTTCAGTTCATCATTACCATCCGCATAAGAGAAAGGATGCAAATTCAGAGACGGCTCCCATCAAGATGCCGTCAATTTAGAGAAGGGGATGAAAAATGTAACCACTATGGCTCCACGATAAGAAGATAGGAACACACCGTTGCTGGGTATCAGGTTACACTAAAAAATACCTTACTAATTTAGTTCGTAAGGTATGAAACTTTTTGCATTAACTCTGCAAGAATAAATCGTATGCGAAAATAACATATTTTAAAAAAAACATGCTTTATTTGTACAAGACACACATGATGATGGCTTTGAAGTCGGAACATCACTCACATACGCTACAGTGGAAAACATATCAATGGACAAAATACCTTCATGGGAGGGAGGGACGACATCCGGCAGCTGGAGGAGGTCGACAATGTCTGGATCTTGAGGTGGCCGTGCAGGATGGCTGGTCATGGAAAATATTTTGGATTAGCATTCTGTTGCTCTTGCAAAACAGTGGAATTCAAACAATAGTTTGCATAGGAAACAAAATGTACATGTTTTTGTGATTGAGTCACAGACCATATCTTCTTGTGACTTAAACCGCTCCTAGGTGGTAGTTGTGCTATCTTTTCCGAATTTTATTAACGTCGTCTCAACCTAAGAAACAGAAATATGATATTGTTTCATGTTATAGGGATTTTCTGAAATAATATAGGGAACTGAGATACTTAATTTGAACAGTCTACACATTTTGCCCCTTCTAATTGAACATAAAAGCTACATAGTCGACAATGTTTAATCACTCATAGAAAATGGCCTCTCCATTACTGAAAAACATGTTATTCGGGTGTACTTAAGTATTATCTTACCTTTTTATTAAAAAAATATTAACTTACCATTCGACATACATGTATCTATAAATTTGATTTGGGGCTGTCCTTTGCTACTGTAAACACTCGAAAACAGACTTATTTTCTCCTCGAGATCATAGTACACATAAACGCATAGTTTCCTGATAACGGTATTTTTTCAGTGACTAAATGCAATTATCATTGCTCTCTCGATTCCATACCATAATGACTATAACCAGAACAAAACAAATAACCTTGCAACATAACCCGGAAAATTAACTTTTAACAACAAGGAATAATAACTTAAATTTGGTAATCAGGTAAAAGCGTTACGAATTAATCCTCAAATGAAGAAAATGTATAACTCTTGGTGGTTCCTTTCGCTATCAACAATCTCATGTGGCTTTTAATGTCTGTTGTAATGGTTTGAGATGTACAGAATAATCTCACACCGAACATACAGTGATACAAATATACACTCTCTTGTAGCCTACAGTAGTTAAGCGACATCTTGCACCAAAAAGCTGAATGTGCTAAAATTAGCATATTTTCTAGGGAACAAATGTGCCTTTTTTCCCTCTAACTGAAAGTGCATCTATCTAAGATCCTCTTAAGTATATGTCGTAGTAATCTAGCAAACCAAGCACTGAATGGGATCTCTTGTAAATCACCTTATAGAGAGAGTGGAATAATGCAAACTATGCATCTCATGCCATCTCCAACCCCTAATGTTGCCGTCGTCCCCGAGCTGTCAAAAGCAACAAATCATGTTACAAAATTCCTGAAAAATAAATTTATTAGAAAGAAGAAGCATTTACCTGAAGAGCAATGGCTACCTGAAGAGCAATGGCTGATGCAGATCATTATCGATTTGAGCGTATCTTGCACTTTACTTTATAGATTCTGACTGCATAAAGGATGGTGGCGCGACAAGGAAGGTGGTCTCCAACCGATGCAGTGAGCAGTGGCCGTGTACATAAGAAAAACGCAATGAAAAATTTAGGGCCCATACATTCCTAATGTACATATTCCAGTGGTCCATCTGCAACAAGGAGATATCAGGCACGCCGACGCGGGGATGTTGCTGAACACCCTACTCGACGTGTCACCCGGATGCTATAGTTCCAAGGCGCTTCCATCTTCAAGCGAAGCTTCATAGAATTTTCATCCTTGCACACGCCAATAGCGTTAGAAAACTACCAAATTAACATGCAGAGTAGCATGATTCAGAGAGACCTTAGAGCATGTATGTTGAGCGCTTATTTCAGATTGGAAGAATCTTATTTCAGTTAATATCATGACCGATTATTCTTTTTCTTCACCATGACAGTATGCATAGTGTCCTTCTATTACTGTCCTACTCGCAGAGCATATTGTACTTCTAGAAAAATTAGTGCATGTACATAACTGGTCTGCTAGGTCTAGACCACCGGTGGCTGGATGTTTACCTGGATCTTCAGCAGAATGCCAGTGTTCTATCTTGTATGCCAACATCAGGTTGTCTTCATTGATTTGAGCATGGGATGCACGCGAGCCATGAGGGCCTTCCCATCCTGCTTTCGGGAGAGCAGCGTCCAGATCAGGGACGCGTCGTCGTCTGCGAGTGCCGGCAAGGGCTCTACGCACATCCTGGTCACCTTCCTCTGCCGGACGCAGTTCTCTGGCCAGCCCTACACGATCTCGGACGCCTGGAGGAGGAGCACCATGGGGTTGGGGTGGTGTTGGGGATCGAGGGGACCGGCGGTAGAAACAGGGATGTAGGGGGCGGCGGTGGAGATGGGGACGATTCAGCAACCTTGCCGTGATGACGGCCGCCTCTGGTCGGCTTCAAACTACCGTCAATACGGTTGAGATCCTCCATCACAGATTCATTGACTAACTAAACAAGATGTATCAGATTATCAGGACGAAAACAAAAATGATTAGTGAGAGACTGGATTGAGTTGTTAATCTATTTCAAATCGTTTGTAGAGTTAGATGGAACTCCATAGTTCGTAATGGCATATGGAAGGAGACGGAAAGAAATCGAGGAAGAGGTTGGAATGCATCATTGACTTTTTACCAGTATGGTCACATCGTGGATGGAACATGAAAGTCCAGTCCTCCTCCTCACATCGCCATGATCTGGAGCAGGGCAGGGTGTGTCGCGGGTGGAGGGAGGTCAACCTTAGCGTCGACTCGCTCGAGGATCTGGCGTGCCGCCGCCATCCTCTCGCGTTATCGCGGAAGGAGAGGAAACCGAAAAACCGGGAGAGTCTGGTAGGATGAGACGTGCGGGAGCTGGGTTGGGGGACAGACCGTGCGTTAGGCGGTGGCAGGACCATAATTACTCTCATAACGTTCAAGTGCTCGTCATTGTAGCGATGTGGAGTGTTGGGTCCACATGAATTAACGGCCAATATCAATTGTTCCTGCTAGTCGGAAGAAACAAAGGAAATTCGTCTTTTTTAGATAGTAGAGAAAACACGAGGGACGAGAAGCTCATCTAATCAGAATATTTTAAAAGGGGATAAGGGAGTGACATCTCCAAAGTATAGATCATTATGTTTTGATATACACCAAAAATCATCATCCAACCTCATTCAGGATCACCCCTCATACCCATGAGGAAACATCTTTAAACACACGTTGATCTGCAAAGTTTTACGATTATCTCTATGATCTTAGAATCCGGTCATCAAGCGTTCATAATCATGAACACGGATTTTCGAAAATATTTAACCCTACAGGGGTGTATAACTTTACCCACACATACCAACCAACTCTTAAAGCCAGATAATTAGCCCTCTTCCTTGGAAGGCCGGAAGAGGGTGGTTGACCACGATCCTTACCTTGCTTTCGCTGAGACCACGAGTCACGCCCTAAGAATGGTTCCGCTATAACGGGTCAAATGCCAAAGCCGATCCCTAGATATGTGAGGCGAGTTTGGTTTACCAGGGGCGCTATTGATGACTGCAAGTGCACAGATCGTTTGTAGCTAGTTTCGAAGTTCAGATATCGATCCCACAGGGAGCCCAAAGGTAAGTGCTTATTGGTGAAGTCTCTGTCGCACCCGAAGTTTTCACAGGTCTGTCGCACCCAAAGTGTTGAGAATGAGAATATAGTTTGGATTTAAACAGTAGTACTTAAATAAAACTAAAATGTAAACTTCGGAAATAAAAAGCATAAAAGTAAAGAACGACTTGTATGTTATTCTCCGCAGATGAAAAAATAGGCGCGTGGAGTTTCAGTTCATGGTGATGGTGAATGTGCCGGGTGAATGAGTGATAAGTGTAACAATTATAATCTTATAAGTATGTGTGTAGGCGAGCAACCCATAATTAGCCGGAACTCCTCTTGGTAGATTTCATCCTAACTTCAATAATCCTACTAGCCTGTTTACCACAACCATGGTCAATCACTAGACGATTAAGATCCTTCAGGTTGCTTAGCAATTAAGCTCCTTTGGATCGAACTAATGCAATAAGATCGGTGGTTCCTCGTTATCCTGAAGTCAAACTAGTTTTCCATTGATATCCACGTGTCACTCGGGGGTCACCGGTCTGCTAGCAAACAAGATTCTATCTATGTAGAACAAAGCATCATGTTGTCTGAGCCCTTAATTGGATAACATGCATTAAGCATCCCACAGATAGTCAAGCAGACATAATATAGTAATTAGAATTAACCACAAACTTGATGGAAAACATATAGACACATCACATCTCACCAATCCCCTACATCTCCCACACCCAAGGGAACTTATTCGGACATGAGAGAAGAAAGCATCATCAATATAATTAAATAAAGGGAGTTCTTCTTGATATTACCGTGGAGATCCAATAAGAAATAGAAATAAATCCAACACAATTCAAGATGGGAAGAACAATCTCAAACCCTAATCTTGCAAGGTGGAGATCTCTCTCTCAACTACAAGCGATGGCTTATGGAGGTGAGGTGGCTAGGAGATCGAAGATCGTGGAGCGAGATGAAGAACGCCTTCCCCTTCTTCTCCGGATCCCTTCTTTCTCCCTTCTGGATGGTATGGCGGCTCATGTGTTCTGTTTTCGACCTTGGTCCCTACACAAAAGTTGTCCCTTTTAATAAGACAAAGGAGATGGCAACTATACGGCAGCAGACCATATAGTTGGTCATTAAGCTTGCAGTGAATTCCCCTCGATTGCTTCCGAAAAGGGACTTGCTTGTTTTTGCATGAATATTGTGTTTTTATGTTAATCCCTCTGTTGATGTTCAGAACTTGAAACACACATTAAAAACCAAGTTTTCTTTGCTAACGAAGTATTAGAATTAGTTAAAGCTAGAAAACCATCAAATCCAAATGAAAACCATCGATAGAAACCATCAAAAATGTGTAGAATATCATAGCTATCAGCTATCTACCCCAAGCAACCCGGTCCACAATTCCCTACCTATTATGAATACACCTCCTTCACCACCTTCGAGAATAACAAGAATGCATATGTCGAATGGAATGCTCGACCTATGTGACTCATGGAATCTAATAGGAAAGTTAGTCAATCAAGGGGTTCCCAAGCCCCATGTGGTTGTACGCTCATCTCAGTTCCAAGGTCAAGAACTCGGTTCCTAGTGATGGCGAGCATGGGACTAAAAAAACATATCCCACCATGGCCTCCCATACAATACTTATCATGTTTAACCTTTACCACTGATCTCACTTCATCAATATATCTCGATCTCTTGTCATACTAGACTATCTGCAACTGATACATCATCTGGATGAACCAGGCTTAATAGCTAAACATGGATAAGGAGGACACAAATATAAGCTCTAATAATACACGCAAGCCAGAACTAGTTATGCTAGGAGCAGTGGATCAGGTAATATTAGCTCAAGGGAGTAATTCAACATTTAGGATACTCTATTTATCGATAAAAGACCATAGTAGATCGTATGGATCATGGCAGGAATTGAAATGCTTTCGAAATCATAGGATTATATCATGGTGGGGCTATGCTTGCCTTTGCCCATTGATAACCAATAAGCAGATCTTCAGGTATCTTGTACTTGACTTGATTACAGTTTGTCAAGTATTGTTCATCATTCTTCGATGGTGTTGATCTCGGTCTTTGATCTCGATGTCGATATAGTATTCTACCAGGAAGAACCAAACACTAGAAAGAAAGGGAAACAATCAACACATGGCATCGATGCAATGCTTAAGCAAGGATGATGATATGACAAGTTGATTAGTATTGAAATGTAACCCTAAGGCATGCTCGACAATTTAAACGGTGCCCGAGGGGTACAAAACATAATACATGAGAAATCCCAGAATCACCTACGAGGGTTCACTTTGTTCTCTAATTAAACTTGTCTTGGAGGTTGTTGAGCAATTCATGATGTTGATGCTATGAAATAGATCTCATTTTTCTGAATATTTTGATATATTATACATATTTTTTAACTTATAAATAATAAGTTATTGATTTTACAAGATTATAACATTTTTTGTAATTATTTAAACCATTATGACGCTAGGTTGACGTCATCACTAGCAGCTTTTACTTTCCTCACCCGAGCCTGAGATAGCCAGTAAGACTTACTGCTGGGCCCAGGGCCACGTCAGGTGCCTTGCTGGCAGCTAGCGGGTCCATGGCCTACGTCAGGACCGCATCGGCGTCACATCATGCAACGACCACCATCGGGTGGTCGCTAGAGATGGCGGAGGAGGGCAGCCTAAGAAGGGCGGATAAGTGCGTTGGACGCAACACAAATCAGCAAACCTAACTACGGAAACACCACTAGTGATTGGTCATCGGAGCAAGGCTACGGCGAGCGGCGGTGGCGGTGCTTGTAGACCATCATCGGGCGATGGCTACAGAGCGAGAGGGGGAGGTTGAAGGGGTCCTTTCGGACCAGGACCTCACCACGAAGCGAATGGAGGCGACCGCGAGGAGCAGGGTGGCTGGAATTGATGGTGATGGTGCCGGAACTCGACGGGGAGCGAGGTATCGATTAGAGAGACTCCAGCGACACAAGCTTCCGTGGCCTAGCTAGGAAGGACCAGGGGGACAGGAGGGGCTCGACAGTGGTCTCGGTTTTCCCTAGGGTGGTCGGAGACGGGAGGAATGGCAACGAGCTGTAGGCTAGGGTTTCGGGTCCGGAGGGGATAGGGATGAGAGAGAGAAGTGCGGGGCTAGTTCTTATCCTCGTCCAGAGGGCAGCACGGCGGCGAGCATCCTGACATGGAATTGGGCAGCATCGGAGAGGACATGCAAGATCTTCGCTCCATCCTTCTATCCATAGGAAGAAGAAAATAAAAGAAGAGCGAAGGGGTATGGGCCGACTGGGCGTGTTTGGCCGCGAGAAGGAAGAGTAGAGGGGAAGAGGAGTTGGGATGCGGCCTGGCTTGCTCTGGCTCTATTTTTAGCAAATCTTTTTCCTTTTCCTATTTTTCTATTTTTGTAAAACCATTTCAAATAGGTTTTTGAGTATTTAAAAAATACCAGAGGTTTGTAAATATGTGAAATATTGTGGGGCTCTTTTAGTCCATTTGGGCTCCATATATTTTGGTAGTTTTCAATATTCAAAACATTTTGAGTTGCCTTTAGAGAGAGGTAATTAGGGTTTAAGGTTTTCATTTGTTTCTTATTTGCATTTTTATTTTCTATTATAAAATAGATGATGCTCATGAATTCACAATCAACCCTAATTAAATATTAGCTAAAACTGGGGTGTTATAGCTCTATCCCCTTAAGAGAATCTCGACCTGAGATTCCTAAGGTAGGAAGAGAGACAGAGAGAGAAAGAAACAAGGTTACTCTAGGGATAAGAGGGAACACTCTAAACAATACACATGGTATCTCATGGTCAACTCATGAATGGAGTGTTCAAAGACAACTCTGAGATGATAAACATGAAACACGGCAAGGTAACGGAGGAAACAAGAGGAGATGGTTTCAAAATTGTTAGATAGTTACTTGTCATAAGGATTGAGACCATGGAGCTTATAGCAGGGTTTAAGCTCTTGAAGAAAGAAGGCTTCCAATAGAATCACATGACCACAGACTTCGATAGGTAACCTCTACGAAACGGCTTAAGTAGAGATTTCAGGTTGCAGAGATATGGATCAACAAAACCAAGTTGTTGAACTACTTTTGAAATAGAAGGGTCACTCTTTCATCCAACAGAAGGTCAAGACAGAAAGTTGTTTTATGGCGAGGACTTGTAAGAGTCGCAAGGAACATGTAATAAGAGGAACCGACGATTACCAAAATAATAGTCACTCTTAAAACATGGTCAAGAAAATGAAGGAAGTTCTTTATTCATCCAGGTATATCAAAATCTTTGCCAAAGATCGTGATATCACTTCTACACCACCAATATGAGTAGTTAAGAAGATTCCCGATGACACAAGAAAAATAAACTTCATTCTTAGACTTCAATTACTTGGCACAATAAGATGCTTGCCAACATAAAGGGTCTGGAGGATTAACCGAGAAACATTTAGCAACTATACTTTCAATGTTCTCCTTGATGTTCGAGACACGAGACACCAAGTAAAAGGTCGGACTTCGGATACAAAGAAAATCATCAGATCAAATCCTATGATAAATCATAGAAGAAGCCTAATAAAGAGTGGTTGTTATTGCTGAATCAAGAGATTATGGCAATAGGCCTTTTCGGCTAAGTGTGTCAACCGTTACATCAATCTTGCCGGATTTATAAAGAGACCTATGTAAACTCCTTGAAGAACACCAACCATCATTGCTGCTTGAGATTCAACTTTGGTTAGGTGGGATGATACTTTAGACTCAGGATGTCTGAACAGAAAGTTTGCAACATTTACCACAAAGGGAAAGTTACAAGATTCTCAAGATATGGACTATAGTGGTTAGCTCCAATAGACATAGATGGATTGGTTGACCCATGTATTAGCAACTTGTTAGAGGATAGTTGCACACACATAAGTACTTGCAACAACACACACATGTGTCCTTAAATAACAGAGATAACTCTACTCAAATCCACGTCAACATCTTTCAACAATTGCACATGAACCAGAAAAGGTTACTTCTAACATCTAGAATGTTTACTTCGATATGACCCAAAGACGATTCTTAAAAGTTTCCAACATTAAGGCCAAATGTTCCATATGAATCTATTATTGCATGGAGGAAATAAGGATGTCATCAATGGGCTCAACAACAAACTTATTAAAACACTCCAGTAAAAGGTACTCATATGTTACTTGAAGAAGGAAAAACTATTGGTCAGACCAAAAGACATGAAGATGTACTGAAGTGAAACATCACGAGTATAAACACCATCAAGATAGTCCTTGGAACTGAATTTGATTTGATGACAACCCAAATCAAATCAAAGGTGAGGGAGATAACATATCCACAAAGAAGATACTATCTTTCTTCAACACGAACAAAATTACATATTCCTTTAAGATGAACTAGATCAAATAAAACTTTTTTCTTACAACTCTGCAAGTTGTTGTTTAAGCTCAACCAACTAGTTCAGTGGTATCCAGTACAGATCCTTGGAGAATGTAGAAGTTTAGAGAACTTGCTTGCTCAAGAACTTGACAACACGGTCATGTGGCAACATGGCGATACTTCTAGGAAGACATCTAGAATATGATGAACCACTGATATGTCACTTAGTTCGAGAGGAAACTTGCTTGGTAATTCAAGAAGACATAGTCTTAGAGCTCCGGCAAAATCCTGACTCTCTGACTGAAGAGAGTGCACCAGAATAATGGAATTGCTGGCACGATCATCCTTTGATTAATGATAGGGTTAACCAATCATCCTAAGAATGACACAAATGTCCTTAGAGTTCAAAGCATTAAGAATTGTTAGGAATGTTAGATAGCCACATTACTACGCACACGCATCACTCACGAGCACGAAATCTCAAAGAAAGGTGGGTAAATATGTGTGGGAGTACCACTTCATTAAGAGGGTCATGAATCTCAGCACGATCTCTTAGTATAAAAGGGTGTGATACTTTGAGGTGGAATAGATAGAAGCTAATCAACGCCTCTTAATATACGGCATACAACACTTTGACCTGGTCCTAGATATGACGAGGTACTAGAGTTTTTTTCTCCTCACATCCCGAAATGGTTTGTATTGATGGACCACAAGAGTATCTTGCATCGGAAGACACCAATGAGCATTACTACTTGGCTACCAACTGGTAGACATAGGTCAGAAAACAACAAGGGAGAAGGAACATGTTCAGTATAGGTTCCTGAGATGTAGATGCATAGATTAGCATTCTTCCGAAAACTGATGCAAAGAAAGGAAAGGTGTGGCAAAGTCACGAGTATAGATGCTAGTCTCATGAGGAGTACCCTTGTCGTGACCTATTTAGTTCCATTATAGAAAATCTGCCATAGCTAGTGGTAGGGTAAGTGTAACATCCGAATTTCAGCAACACTGATTTTTTGTCAAAAAGGCAAAAATCTAGGGGAACAAAATTTTCTTTTCTTGCTAAGTGTTTCATTTTTTCTTACTTGTTTGCTTGTGTGCATGCAACTGATTGTTTTATAGATGAGATACTCCTTACCTCAACCCTAGTTGACAAAAACTATTTAACAAAAGAGATGTCCTCGATCATCTTTCATATTCTCAAATGTTCTTGCATTACAAACTTGAGGCAAGATGATTTTGCGACAAAAAAATGTTTTACAAGTTTCTATTAACAAAACTATGGAAACCTATATATAATCGCCTTATGTTTTTAAGACACAGCATTCAACTACTCTTACCTCTAGGTTTCCTAAAACCTTTTCATTCCAATCTTGGTAGAAATACCAAGAGGTCCTTACCTTACTTCAAAATGAAACCTCTTCAAAACACCCGTGCTTACTCAAGCTAGAATTTATGGTAACCTTAGTAGTAGTTTGATAAGTTTTATAAGATGAATTGCCTTGATCTGGTGTTTGATGAATTGGTTTTAGCTGCTAATGACTTGATTGCTTAGCAAGTAGCATGAGGCACCCTCGGAGCTCATCCTTTAGGATAAAGCTTAATTAAGAATACAACTCCTAAGAAAATCCTCTAAGTTTGATATGATCTCTAGTCACTAAGGTGACCCTCCCATCTCTTACTCAAATCAATCAAGGCTTAATCCCTTTTGATAATTTCCAACTTAATGAAGACCAAATCTAAGCATGGATCATTCCTACTCAATCAATACTTAATCATTATCTACTTGATCATGAATTGGAACCTTGCATCACCTCAAAACCCTCATTTCTTACATTCTAGTCAAAAACCCTAAATCTACCAAAATGGCTGTTTGGAAAAGCTATCAACATGACATCTTTGAATCCTTGCATTTCTCAACCCTTGTACCATTTTGGAAATAAACTTGAACCATTTTGTAGACCATCATAAGGACTACCAAATCCCACTCTTTCTATTGACACTATCATCCTTTGACCCACTTGTTCTTGATGGTTTTGCAGCCAAGAAAATAATCTTATCCGCAAATCTAGTCAACATGCCTACTTTGACAGAAGCTCACTTCCCCATGTTATATCCCCTTGACCAAATATATGCATGGTTATGACCTACTAACCATGTTATATCAATCCAATCTTCACTCTCTTCCATTGGATCCTTGTGCTTCTTAAACCCTCATGGTTTATGAGGCATCATGACCCATCTGTTATGGCAGCATTGTTTTTAACAAAGTTTGCCCTCTCTTCTATATCACCTCAAATACAACGTAGCCCAAATATTGATGCCATATTTATCTATATAACTTGTTCTAACCATACATCCCTCCCTTGTATCAAGGTGAGCTCTGAGCTCACTAATCCAACCTTGTTTAGGTGGTATAAAACAATCAATGCCCTAGATCCTCTAATCCTTGTTCTCCTCCAAATTCCATCTCGTTTTGCAACACCCAAGGCTGGTTATGATAGATACTTCAATTTTACATCATCCCCCTTGGATATAATCATCTACCAAATAATTTCCATAATTACTTGGCACGTCAAACTAATGAAATTCCATCTTTTGCAAAATCCTCAAAACCTTCTTTATAAAGGCAAGTTTGTTTTTCTTCAAACTACTTTGCCAACTCAAGGCACATTTGATGCCTATATATCATATCCTATCTTCCCATCTCAAAAATAAGTATTTTTGAGATGCTTTATTATTTATTTTTGCCCTTTTTCTTAAATGAAAAAACAAGAAATTATAACATAAAAATACTTCTCTATCCAAATAAATCCCAATAAAATCCCCAATGTGTGTTATGGTATTTAGGACCATCCCACATAAAAAACCAACCTTGTATAATGTAAAAATATTAAATGAGCTTCTAGAAACCATTTTTGCACTTTTTGAATAAATAAAAATAAGAGGACTAAAACTCTTTAGAAAAATCTCAAATATTTATAGGAGGTGTATCTTGAACACCTCCATCTTATAGCATCATCAGACCATCTTACCTTGATCAAAATATGAGGATTGCCACATTATCATCATATATGGTTGTTTTGAACATTATGCAAGAACCACTCCCCAAACGCATCCCACTTCCTTCAAATCTTGTCACACTACTCCTCAGCACCCTTATCAACTCTGGTCGAGCCACACTGTAGCTAACCCTATTGCTTGTCCCATGTGCCTGTAGGAGAGGGAGACAAAGGCAAGGTCTTGTATATCATCTTTATTGCCTTGGCAGCACCCTCTCACCCCCTCTTTCCCACAACACGACCAGATACCTCTCTCATATCTCTCTCCATCGCCCCTGAGACCAATCAATGAGCACCTCCCTCTCCCAAATATCCTCCTACACCTTGTCCACATTAGCCCCTTACCCCACGAGATAATAGGATAGAGGCCTCTCCCCTCTCTCTCGCTCCCTCATTTCTTCCCACCTACCTCTCTAAGTCTCTCCACGAGCTCCTCCCCTCTTTCTCTGACCTCCATCTCCATGGACGGACAGAACAAGCTTCTCTCAGCCATTTTTAGAAAGGTGGAAGCTGCTATCGAACCAGGCCACATCCTCCCCCTCCCTCAATATTTACTCACTCTTACCGCTCTAAATCTCCTCACCATGCCCTTGTTTTAACCTAGGGATGCCGGAGACACCCCCTCGGGTTGCATGTCCGAAATGAGATCCTCCCGCGGGCTTCACGCTCTCGAGTGCAAGCGGCATCGCCACAGCCAGCCCTGTGTCCCCAAAACACTTCTATGCCGCTCGGAGACCTCGCTCGTGACATGCAGCTGCCCTGGAGCATGCCGTTGTCTGTGCTCCGCCAATCTGGAGCATGCCCTGGAGCACGCCGCCGTCTGAGCTCCGCCGAGGCAGACTTTTAGATCTCTGTCCTGGAGCAGAAGCCGATGTTGCCGCCCCTCATTCGACTTGTCGTCAACCATCGCTTCCACCTCGACTATCGCTGATCCCTCTACGCCCCTAGGTGAGCCTCCCCGACGCGTTCTCGTCGTATCTAGGGTTCCATCACCGGCATGGTTTATCTTTGAAGAAGACAAGTCGCTGTTGTTCGATCCCCTTAGATAAAATAGCCTATAATGCCCTATACCGCTTCAGCCCCCTCCTGGCGCTGATAGTCGTACCCCTCTCGTGGGCATTCGAATCAGCGCCACGCACGCTCCTACTGGTGACACCATGGGTCAGCCTGTCCGACAGTGTCACCACGCACCCCAGCTTCGCAGAATTCTGGCCTAGTTCCCTGATGGTAGCTCAGATCACTGTAGAGCTTTGTTGGGAGTCCCCAAGAGGAAGGTGTGATGAGCATAGCAGCAAGTCTTCCCTTAAGAAACCAAGGTTATCGAACCAATAGGAGGAAGGAAACGACTCAAACGTGTTGCTAGCAACTTGGAAACCTGCACAACAAAACTCAAGACTTTGCCCCAATGAACAGTGAGGTTGTCAATCTCACCGGTTTGCTGAAAACAAAGGATTAACTATATGGTGTGGAAGGTAATAGTGGTTTGCAGAAAGGTAAACAGTAATAATGGAAGATGTATCAATGGTAAAGATTGGACCGGGGTCCATAGTTCACTAGAGGTGTTCTCCTTAAGATAAAAAAACATGGCATGCTGGGTAAATAAATTACAGCAGGGCAATTGACTGGACTGAGCAAGGCAAAACAATGCAATACTAGACATCATGATCCTATGAGATTCGATTGGGCAATGCAACAAGATACATAGACCGCCATCCAACTGCATCTATGACAAGTAATCCACCTTCAGGTTATCATCTGAACCCCCTATAGTATTAAGTTGCAAGTAACGGATAACTGCTTTAAACAAAGTGTGTAAGGTAAACAATCCACTTGAACAAGAGACCGTTTTCTCCCTAGTAGCAACAGCACATCTACAACCTTAGAGATTTCTATCACTTCCCTGAGATTAAATAGAGGCATGAACCCACTATCGAGCATAAGTACACCCTCTTGGAGTCACTAGCATCTACTTGGCCAAGATAGCTACTAGAAACGGAGAGCATGCAAGATCACAAACAACACAGACATGATAGAATCAATAAGACAAAAACATTAATAAATATAATATAGTAATCTCAATATCCATCGGATCCCTGCAAACAAAACATGCATGATTACAAATAGGTGATCTTGATCATGAACGGAGCTCACAAGATCTAAACATGGTAGCACAAAGGAGGAGATACAACCATCTAGCTACTACATGGACCCGTAGTCCAAGGTGGAACTACCCATGCTTCATACCGGAGGCTGGCATGATGAAGAAGAAGGCCTCCAGGATGATTTCCCCTCCGATAGGGTGTTGGTAAGAACATCAGATCCCCCCAATCTAGGGATGGTGGTGGCGGCAGCTACAGACTATTTCATGGAAGATTGATCAGGTTATTAGGGTTTTTGTATCGGGGGCTCTTTATAGGCGAAGAAGCGAGGCAGGAGGCACCTAGGGTGGCCGCACACCCCCAAGGGTCGGGCCCACGTAGGCCGCATGGCCAGGGGGTGTTGCCCCCTGGTGGCACCTCTCCGTCTTGTACTCTGGCTTCATGTTCCCCACGGTAAAATATTGACTTTGGCTTTTGTCCCGTCCAATTCCGAGAATATTGATTTTCTGCCTTTTTTGGAACCTAAAACAGAAGAAAACAGGCAACCGACACTATGGCATATTGTTAATAGGTTAGTACCAGAAAACATATAAAAACACCTCAAAGTGTAGACAAAGCAAAGCAAAGTAGATACTAAACAAGCATGGAACATCAAAAATTATAGATACTTTTCCGACGTATCAAGCATCCCCAAGATTAACTCCTGCTCGTCCTCGAGTAGATAAGTGATAAAAAGAATAATTTTTGAGGTGACATGCACCATCAAAATAAAGATCAAACCATTGTCAATCATTGAAAGCTGGGATCTAAGAACTCTAAACATGAGCATGAAATATGGAGTTCTAACAGTAAGACAAAGTAACTATGCATGCAATATGAAAGGTTACAAACAAAGATCATGAATAACAATGCATTGAAATACGTTTGTTTGTTTCACATATACAAAACATATCATAGTGGCATTCAGCTTGTCCCTCATGGAGTAGAAAATAGATGCATAACACACCTTCAAAGTTCATAAGGGTGACTAGATACAAATAGTTCAAGAACAAGCAATATCAACAATATGCATTAATCAATAAGTTTTGGGACAATCCATGATACGTCCAAAACGTATCTACTTTATCGAACACTTTCCTATTGTTTCTTCTCTAAACTTGTGTGATTTGGATACAACTAACACGGACTAACGTTGTTTTCAGCAGAATTACCTTGGTGTCTTGTTTTTGTGCAGAAAATGAACTATCAGGAAAAATCCTGAAAAATATGCCAAAAACTATATTTCACCAGAAGATCCACGGAGCCAGAAGGAGAGAGGGAGAGGAGGCCTAGGGGCCCACACCCACCCCAGGCGCGGTCCCACCTGACCCCGCGCCTGGAGGGGGTGCAGCCACCCCAGGCACCCCCTTGGCCTCCCTATGCGCCTATAAGTTGCCTTTTGACATAAAAACCGAGGGGGGTTCGATAGTTTTCCAGAAAGAGTTCCACTCCGCTGTCGCCACCAGAAACCAAGATTCGGATCCAGAAAATCCGTTCTGGCACCCTGCCGGGACGGGGAATTTGGAGAGGATCATCGCCATCATCATCACTAACGCATCTCCCTCAACCACCGATGTTTCCCTAATCCATGAGTGAGTAATCCCCCGCTGTAGGCTTGGGGATGGTAGGGATTTGATGAGTTCTATCATGTAATCGAATAAGATCTGTTAGGGGATAGCTCCTAGTATCTCTATTAGTGCTATTTGACTTTGTTGCAACTTGTTGTGCTTAATGCTTGTCACTAGGGCCCGAGTGCCATGATCTCAGATCTGAACTTATTATTGAATCATTATGATAATATTGTTTGTAATCTTATCTACAAGTTGTGTACACATATCATTGTCCGGATCCAAAGGCCCCAAAGTGACAATAATTGGGACAACTAGAGGGGATGACTGTGGTGTGAGGATCACATGTGTTCACGGAGTGTTAATGCTTTGCTCCGGTGCTCTATTAAAAGGAGCACCTTAATTTCCAGTAGTTCCCTAGAGGCCCCGCTGCCACGGGCTGGCTGGACAGAAGATGTTGTGCAAGTTCTCATTGCGAGCACGTATGACTATATTTGCAGCACATGCCTAGGATTGTTTAGTACTTTGATGCTTGTTATTATTTATCTGCAGTGCCCTAGATCTTGAAGTTACATGTTTAGACTCGTCCATGCAACGCCCGTCCATCCATCCCTATGCCTACCGCACTCGAATCTCATTATCAAGTATCATATCTGTTTCTCCCGATCGTTGTTCTTTGTTGCTTTCATTGTTGCTACTACCAAACTGTTGCTACTAATAAACTTCTTTGAGCAAGAACTATTTCTAGGTGCAGCTGAATTGACAACTCAGTTGTTAAGGCTTGCAAGTATTCTTTGGCTCCCCTTGTGTCGAATCAATAAATTGGGTAATACTACCCATGAAGACTGTTGCGATCCCCTGCACTTGTGGGTCATCAAGACAATTTTTTGGCACCGTTGCCGGGGAGCATAGCTTTATTTGTAAGTTTACTTGTATCTACTATTGTTCACTGCTACTCCTTTCATCATGGGAAAGTCTCGTGATGGAAATTTCCCTAATTTACCATCCACTACAAGAAGAGGTACAGTCCTAAACACCTCTGTTGCTCTTGATTCACCGTCTGTTATAAGTAAGCTTGTCACACCACCACCACATACTCATGCTACACACACTGCTACTACTGCTGAATCTGAAACTGATTTTGATGCTCATGATGTTACTTCTACTATGCTTGATGCGAGTGGTTCACTAGGTCCTTTTCTAGATGCTACTATGGCTAGTCTAGGAAATACCGAAACTCCTAGTGAAGACACTGTTACACCTATTAGCTCACCTGAGGCTAGTGAGAGTTATGATATTAATGATGGTTACATTGAGTTCACTGATGAATTTGTTGAAGAGTGCCGAAACACACATGGTACTAGTTCTATGAAGAGTCTCCTTGCTAGACATACTATTATGCCTAAGTTTTCCTCTGATCCTAAGTTTGCCACTTCTCCCATAGATATTAAAGATGAAGATTATGATTTCTCTCTTGATTTGTCTTATTTAGATACTGTTCAGAAAGAACCTTTTTGTGGGACTGAAAATGAGAGTGATGTGGCTCATATGAATGAGCTTTCTACTATGAGTGCTTTGTTCTCTGATGATTTTAAGATGTGCAAGTACTTTGTTACTAAGATCTTCCCTTTTTCATTAAAAGGAGAAGCTAGGGCTTGGTTTAATAGATTACCTCCTGGTTCCATTGATAGCCCTGATTGCTTGATTGCTTCTTCCTTCCAGAAATATTTTCCTCCCAGTGCTAGACATGCTGCTTTGCAGAGACTTTTTGATTTTAAACAGGGAGAAGAAGAGAAATTGCCTAAGTCATGGACACGGTTCTGTGCCTTGATTCATGCACATCCTGGATGTCCATTGCCTAAGAATGAGCTTCTTCATATTTATTATAATGGACTAACTGATGATTATAGGACATACCTAGATAGCTTTGCTGATTGTGTTTTCAGGAAAAGTACTCCTACAGATGCTGAAGAATTAATGACCAACATAAGCAAGAATAATGATGATTGAACTTCAACTGAGGTAAATACACCTGAGCCTATTACTCCTGAACCAGTTGTTCCTGAACCAGTTCCAACACCGACATCAAAGAAGAGGGGAGTTATTGCATTAAATGATGAAGTGATGATGGAAGCTAAGAAGTGTCTAAAGGAGAAAGGTATTAGAGATGAAGATGTGAAGAATCTACCTCCTATTGAAGAGTTATGTAAGCCAATTCCCCACTCATCTACTATTGAGGTACACTCTCTCCAATTTAATGAAGGTGATATTCCTTATGGTAAGCCTCCTTATCAATGTTTAGCTGAAGATGTGTTAATGCTTTGCTTCGGTGCTCTATTAAAAGGAGCACCTTAATTGCCAGTAGTTCCCTAGAGGCCCCATTGCCACGGGCTGGCTAGACAGAAGATGTTGTGCAAGTTCTCATTGCGAGCACGTATGACTATAGTTGGAGCACATGCCTAGGATTGTTTAGTACTTGGATGCTTGTTATTATTTATCTAAAATGCCCTAGATCTTGAAGTTACATGTTTAGACTCGTCCATGCAACGCCCTTCCATACATCCCTATGCCTCTAGACTCGAATCCATCATACCATTATACTATTATTGTTCTGCTGTTGCTACTACCAAACTGTTGCTACTGATAAACTTCTGTGAGCAAGAACTATTTCCAGGTGCAGCTGAATTGACAACTCAGGTGTTAAGGCTTGCAAGTATTCTTTGGCTCCCCTTGTGTCGAATCAATAAATTGGGTAATACTACCCGCGAAGACTGTTGGGATCGCCTACACTTGTGGGTCATCAATGCACAAAGAACTAAGAGTGGCAACTATGCTCTCTTAACTAGTGCCTAAGGATAGAAGGTGGAGACTCAATATAATGGTGGAAGAAAGGCCCTTCACAAAAGGGAAGCAGGGATTTCAAGTCTCAAAAAGAGCTTCCAGAAATTATGGTACTTGTTAGCTTTGAGCCCTCATTGCCCCTATCATAAGCATATTGTAGTGATTAAGGTTAAAGTGAACAAACTATGGAGTATATGCTTGACAAAGTATAAGTTGGCAATCTCATGTCCATTGAATACGAGGGCCGCTCTTTACAAAGTATAAGTATAGGCCACTCAACTTTAGTCACCTGTAAGTTCTTGTCATAGTAAGTACATGTGTATCATAATGTAACATCCCAAATTTCATCAAATTTTTAAACCATGTTATTGCATTCATATCATCATGGCATGTTTACTTTGCATAAACAAATTCAAACCTAAAACCCTAATAAAACCATATTTTGAACCCCTTTTAAATTATATGTATGGGGCATGGTTTTATTTTTATTTTGTGACCCAAAAATGTTTTGGAGTGATTGTTGTGTTTGACACACTTTTAAGCACTAGGGTCACCTCACAAAATTTTGGTGAAGGTTTGAATTGAATTGAATTTGACTTGTCCATTAAAATCTTAATTGGAAATTCAAAACAGAAAAGAAAAGGCAAAGAAGGAAAAAAAATAAAAGTCAGCAACCCTTCTGTCCCAGGCCCAAAAGCAGCCCATAACCCACTCGGGAACTTCCCCTATCCCCTCTGTTTATAACCGCCCCCGCGCGCACCCGCTCACTTGTGGATCCCACCGCCAGGTCATCTCGTCGTCGTCAACCCCGCGCCAGACCCGTGCTCGCCTGCCATTTCTCCCCTCTTCACTGCTGAATCAATCCTCGCTTAATTACCATTGATGCCGTGCATAATTCCCTCTTTCTCTCTAGCTACATAATCCCCTCTCCCTCTGTAGCATTTCCCCTCACACAGCAAGCACTAAGAGCCGCCAGGCTTCCCTAATTTTGCGTCGCACCGCCACAGTACCGAGAAGCTCCGGAAGAGCTATTCCGGTGAGCACCATGTTCCCCTTGGCCTCTGGTTCACGCGAGTGTGTTAGACTTGTCCTTGTGCATCTTCTAATGCCCATAGCTTGAACAATTGTGCCCCAGGTCTTCACCCTTGTCGTCGTCTGCAAACGCCCGAGGCCCAGCTCAACTCCGACGAGCGATAACCGCCGCGTCCGTGCACCCCAGCCTCTACCACGACCATGTTGAGCATCACCGCATCCTCGCGACCTCGGTAAGCACTAGCACCCCCTCCCCCACCCCTAGCCTCGCCGAACCATCACTATCTGATACGCCACTGCCGTGGTGGCCATTTGCGCCGCTCCTGTTTGGTCAGAGCAGTAGGATCCGCTGGATCTAGATCCAGAGGTCGAGATTAGAATTAGATGTGAAGGGGTGCGCTCAGATCTGGACCGCACATTGCCACTTAGATCCAGCATCTAGCACGCGTGATCCACCAGAAACGGTATCGTCCAATCAGACTCTGCCGCGTGGCTCTGTTTTTGTTTTAAAATCTAGTTTTTATTCTATTAGTTGTTTAAACTTGTAAATTGCATAACTTTTGTTCTGTAAATCCAAAAATTACAAATTTGATGTCTATGGATTCAGAAAAATGAGCTCTTTGCATCTATGGCCTTGATTTGGCAATTTGATTCTGAAAAGTTAGGATTTTTTGCAGAAGCATTTGTAGGCTTATTTTGTCTATAAAAATTATTTAAAATATTATTTCAAAGTGGTTTTTGTTTTATTTGGACTTTAGAATGTATGCTTTGTATTCAGTACTGTATATTTTGATTTGAAAAATGTGGCAAATCATCTCATTGCATTTTGCATGCATTCATAATTATTTTTGTTTGTATATTGATTTGTGAATATTTGTTGTATGAATTTGTGTGTAGATTTTGTGAATTTTGGAGAGTGTGATTGTGAGGATTGTGTCTATTCCCCTAGCTACCAAGGAAAGTGATACTAAATATTTTTTCCTATTTTTTTCCTAATGCATTAGTGTTATTTTGAGTAGGATTTGCATTGTAATTTTTCAAAGTATATGCTATGCTATGGTAGATCCTATAGATGATATCTTGTTAGAAATTTTCCTAAGTTAAGAGACATGTTATGATAGTATGCTTAGCCTAGCTATTAGAATTCAAGGGTGAAAATTCATGCTATGATCTTATGGAAAGATTATGCCTTTATGTTTTTGACTAATAAAACAACTTGTTAATGAAACACCTGGGTGGAATGGGAAGAATGGTTTGTGTTGAGTGGTTACAAAGGTCCCATGTCTATGGTTTACCCTGTGTATCACACTTGTGGACGACCACCCAGGAACAAAGATATTTGAGATTTTTAATGTTGATAAGCTTCTAGTGCAACCACATGGCATATGGGCTCTGCCTTGATCAACTAGGTTGCAAGAACTCAACCAGATGGGCAGTTGGTGGTAGGGTTGATAGGATGGAACGCGTCCATGGTGGTTTGAGGGAATGCTTCTGAAAAGTCTCATCTCGATGCATGTCGAGTCTTGTGGGGAAAGTGCACCATCTCTCTCGAGAGTAAAACCTAAGTACTTAGCTGTGTCCCCGGTAATGGACAATTTGAGCATCCAAGACATTGAAATGATCAAGGATCTCCTCATCCCAATTTCTCTAAGTTAAAAAAGATGGGTGAACAAGGGTAGTGGTTCACCAATGTATATTGGTGGTACCTTAGAGTTTTTGTAAAAAAAACTTAGTGTTTTCAACTAGTAGGACACAACTATTTTGTGCAAAGCCAGCCTGAAACCACACTTAGCCAAAATTCATGTGGTTGATAGTCTCTATTATATAACTATGGTATCATTTGCCAATACAATTCCAAATGTATTGACCCCTTGTGGCTGTAACTTATTATGTTCCAGGTTACTCTGATGGTGAGTAGGGTTATGAGTCTACACTCAACATGTTTGCCTGTGGCACATGAAGATGAAGACTTTATTTATATACTTTGTAATGAGAACTTTATGTGTTAGCCTTGGGCTAATGAGTTGTAAGAACTATTGTACTCCTAGAATTACGATGTAATTATGAACTTTGTATCTGTGTACTTCATCTTAAACTGTGGGTGCTAGCAATTCGATCCAGGGACTAGCACTGCAATCACAGGGGCCTTTACCTTAAAGGGTGAGGTATTACACATAAAGAACCATCACTGGGGTACCCCTTGCACATGACAGAGGAGCTATCCCATAATCAAAATGACAAGGCAAGCAGACAATGAGCATCTCAGCAATCTTCTTATCTACCATGGGAAAATGGTGCTTTTTTCTATCTTTCCTCTTTTCAATATGTCTCTCTTTTTTTATAAGAAGAAAGCTTCATAGATTGCTAACTATGGTGATGCTACAAGTTTCCACCATGATTAGGCATGGCTTAGTCTAGCGGCCCAGGCGTTTCTCTAACACACATACATAACTCCATGGACTTACAATCTCCCCTTTTATTTCACACCGACGACATCCATAGACAAAAGACCATGATATCAACCGTGTACAATGTACAAGTGCAATGTTGAAAGCGTTCCCCGTGACAGCACGGTTCTGCTAATTCCAATGCATAAGTGCAAGCATATACAACATAGATGACACAATGGTTCAAGTTTATTAGGGGCAAGAAAAATAAAGTGTGCCATCAAGTTCGTGAGAGCTTTAATCACTAAATTTTCACATAACAAAAAGACTTTTTAATTGGAAGGTAGATGAAAACAAGAATATACTTGGAATGTTGTAACACACCATGCATAGGAATTTATAGTCGACACTTTGGAATAACTTGGTTTCTTGGGAGTTGGATGCATGAGTAGAGCTTACTCATACAAGTGGAGGCTAGCAAAAGAGTAGGAGCGACCAACTAAGAGAGCAATAATGGTCATAATCATGCAGAGCAACAAAAGATAACTAATGAAAGCATAAAGTGGTAATACAAGTCAAGGACTAAATGATCATATAGGCTATGGTGACTTGTTCATAGTCATAACATGGTGTAAGCATGTGCCAAGTCAACCCAAACAAAGCATCAAAGGAGAATACCACAATACTATGCTTTGTATGCTAAAACAACGCATGATTCCTTCAAGGAACATTAAGAAATCCCAATTGTTTGGAAAAAGTCATGCTACAACAATAATCACTAAGCATAAAGTTAAAACAACATCAAGCATGACATGCTAAAGTCTAAGTCACAGTCAAAGCAAGCTCCTCTTGCACTATTCAAGCAAGGACTTTCTACTCCTCTACAACACCAATCAACTTATTTGCAACAACACAGCGAGAACGGGGGTCCAACTACTTTATTCAAGCAAACAAAAACAAAAACTAAGAAGCTCCAAGAACAACACAACAGTGCATGAAACAATAAAAACGAAGTGTCTAGAAAGACCTGAGCTTTTTATTGACGAAGAAGGGGAAGCCTTGGTCATCCCCAAGCTTTGACGCTTGTACCTCTTGAATATTTCTTGGGGTGGCATCCCCAAGCTTGAGCTTTTTTCCATTCTTCATCTCATTACATCATTCTTTCTCTACACATGAAAATTTTCCTTCATACAAAACTTCACACAATATTCATTAGCAACATTAGTGCATTCAAAAGATAATAGACCCTTGGGTTTTGGTTTTAGAATAGCAAACCTTTTACTAAAAACACAAGATACTGTAGCAATTCCCTCAAAAATCTCAATTTCCAAAAAGAACCCAAAAATGAATCAATAAGAAGCAAATGCAAATAATGGCAGAAATCTCTCGAAACACACCAGCAGGTAGAAACCGATTTTTCGAAGACCTTATGTTGCTCAAATAAAAAAGTGTTGAACTAACGAAAGTTATCTAACATATTGGGGGATTTATTCAGAAAATATCAGCTCAATCCGACTTGCAGAGAGTTTACACGAATTTTTACGGTGGAGCACAAAAATCTTTTCAGGACAGAAACTCCCCAAATCTTACTTCCATCTCATTAGAGGTTATTCTTGGCACAAAAAGCAAATAAAAAGGATAAGGAGAGGTCAGTAAAGTAATAACTTCCAAGACTCAAGAAAACTTTTGGGTTAACGCCTTTAAGTTAGGCATGATAATTTGAGAAGATGCTCACATAAGAAATATGAATTGAAGTAAAAGAGAGCATCAAGAAGCAAATTCAAAACACATTTAAGTCTAACCCACTTCCTATGCATGGGAATCTTGTACGCAAATAAATTCACAAAGAACAAAGTGCCAAGCATAGGAAGATAAAACAAGAGTAACTTCAAAACTTTTAGCACATAGTGAGGTGTTTTAGTAACATGAGAATTCCAACAACCATATTTTCCTCTCTCATAATAATTTTCAATAGGCTCATGAATAAACTCAAAAATATAACTATCACATAAAGCATGCTTTTCATGATCTACAGACACATAATTTCTATCACGCTCAAAAATAGTGGGATTAAAACCTTCAAACCCACTTTTAACAATTTTATAACAAGGTGACTGATCATTCAATATATGACCATCATCTAGATCCTTATCATAAATATTTTCTAAGGAAAACTCTTTAGTACAATGCATTTTGAAGTCAGGCACTAATAAAGGATTATCATAGATAACTGGAGCATAATTATTATCACAAGTTTTACCCATAGTAGGTATTTCAAAAGAATCCATAGGAACATAAGATTCATCCTCCTTTGGTAATCATGGGGGGCAATCAAATAATGTAAGAGGTAAAGAGTTACTATCATTAGAAGGTAGGCATGGGTAGATCCATTCTTCCTCCTCTTGACCATCACTCTCCTCCTCTTTTTCATCTAATGAGCTTTGAGATTCAGCAATTTTGTCTTCCATAGGTTCCTGCAAGGCATTAGTATCTTCCGCTTGTGGAAAGCACCTATTAAAATAAGAATATAGCCTTTTTATTCCTTGTAATTATCAAAGCAAAATTTAAGTATCTCATAAACCTCATATTCATATGGTGCGTCATCAATATTTTCAAGCAAACTTGCAAGTTCAAATGCACCCTTGAAGGAAATAAAATTTTCAATTTGTTCCACATGATAAAAGTCATAATTTCCTTTAACATAAGAAGATATGGTAACATTATGATTATACTCACATTGAAAAGGTAGGTGTTTATACCTCCTACAGTAACAAGATTTATCAAAGCAATAAGTAACATTATAAGTAGAGCACACCTCTCTAGCAATAGTATTCAATTTATCAATTTGTTCCCATAAGTGTTTCCCTTTTTTGTGACAAACGGTGTTCCTTATAATAATTCTTTTGTTCTTCTTTGAACCCACCTTTATAATAATAACTAGTTTCAAAGAAACCATCCATTGATCGAAAGCATGACCAAGCAAGGCAATAACATACCAGCAACTAGAGTAGGAACAAAAAACTTTGTGTTTTTGATAAGAGAAAGCAAACCAACTAAACTAATTTTTTTGTAGTTTTTGATAAAAAGAGGCAAACAAAACCAAAAAAAAAGAAACTAAGAAAAACAAAAACAAAGTAAAGAGAAAGATTGTGAAAAACTCCCTTGTGAAGACGTCCTTAGCCCCCCGGCAACGGCGCCAGAAAATCTTGATGGTAGCTCAGATCACTGTAGAGCTTCATTGGGATTCCCCAAGAGGAAGGTCTAATGAGCAAAACAACAAGTCTTCCCTCAGTAAGAAACCAAGGTTATCGAACCAGTAGGAGGAAGGGAACGACTCAAAGGTGTTGCTAGAAACTTGGAAACCTACACAACACAAACTCAAGACTTTTCCTCAACAAACAGTGATGTTGTCAATCTCACCGGTTTGTTGAAAACAAAGAATTAACTGTATGGTGTGGAAGGTAATAGTGATTTGCAGAAAGTTAAACAGTAACAGTGGAAGATGTATCAATGGTAAAGATTGTACATGGATCAATAGTTCACTAGAGGTGTTCTCCTTAAGATAAACAAACATGGCATGCTGGGTAAACAAATTACAGCAGGGCAATTGATAGGACTGAGCAAGGCAAAATAATGCAATACTAGACATCATGATCCTATGAGATTCGATTGGGCAATGCAACAAGATACATAGACCGCCATCCAACTGCATCTATGACTAGTAATCCACCTTCAGGTTATCATTCGAACCCCCTACAGTATTAAGTTGCAAGCAATGGATAACTGCTTTAAGGAAACTGTGTAAGGTAAACAATCCACTTGTTCCATGAACAAGAGACCTTTTTTTCTCCCTAGTAGCAACATCACATCTACAACCTTAGAGATTTCTATCACTTCCCTTAGATTAAATAGAGGCATGAACCCACTATCGAGCATAAGTACACCCTCTTGGAGTCACTAGCATCTACTTGGCCAAGATAGCTACTAGAAACGGAGAGCATGCAAGATCACAAACAACACAGACATGATAGAATCAATAAGACAAAACCATTAATCAATCTTACATAGTAATCTCAATATCCATCGGATCCCCGCAAACACAACATGCATGATTACAAATAGATGATCTTGATCATGAACGGAGCTCACAAGATCTAAATATGGTAGCACAAAGGAGAAGATACAACCATCTAGCTACTACATGGACCCGTAGTCCAAGGTGGAACTACTCACTCTTCATACCAGAAGCTGGCATGATGAAGAAGAAGGCCTCCCGGATGATCTCCTCTCTGGCAGGGTGCCGGGAAGAACTTCAGATCCCCCCAATCTAGGGACGATGGTGGCAGCGACTACGGACTGTTTCGTGGAAGATTGATTGGGTACTTTGGGTTTTGGTATCGGGGGCTCTTTATAGGCGAAGACGCGAGGCAGGGGGAACCTAGGGCAGCCGCACCACCTAGGCGTGGGCCCACCTAGGCCGCACGGCCTTGGGGTGTGCCCCCCTGGTGGCTCCTCTCTGTCTCGTACTCTGGCTTCGTGTTCCCCACGATGAAATAATGACTTTGGCTTTTGTCCCATCCAATTCCGAGAATATTGATTTTCTCCCTTTTCTGGAACCAAAAACAAAAGAAAACAGGCAACTGGCACTATGGCATATTGTTAATAGGTTAGTACCAGAAAACATATAAAAACACCTCAAAGTGCAGACAAAGCAAATTAAAGTAGATACTAAACAAGCATCGAACATCAAAATTATAGAAACGTTTTCGATGTATCATTCCCCTTTATCTTTTAAACAATAACCCTAGATCTTCTAGGTACTTGTTTGGTTTAAATTCAAATAAAAATGGAAAAACCCTCCATATGCTCAGATCTATTTTTTTACATGATCATGTATGTTTTCTCAAACATGCAGAGCATTTCCAATGCCCAAAACATTCATCAATACTTTCTAGTAATTTCCCAACTAGAATGTATCATAACTAGTTATTAAATACTCTAGTAAGTTTTATAGGGACAATTAAGTTAAATCCAATTCCCTCTGGAAGATAATTGAAATACCCATCTGTTAGCTTTTGTCCCATGTTATTTGGAGCTCCCTCCTTACTATAGCAAAATAACAAAAAGCCTCCTCTTCTTCCTTTAGGAAATTATCTAGGTACAACTAAAATAGGTACTTACCTAATTCCAACTCCTAGATTAAATTCATACTAATATCCTTCAAACCCTAGGACCCATAATTTTTATGATGCTTGGTTGATTTATTACGAATTAAACACTTCTCTATATGTGTAATTCACCAATAAATTGACTACAGTAGTTCTGTAAATCCAAAAAGGGGATTCCAATTTCTACAGGAAGGTATTCTAAATACCTACCATGTGTCTTTGGAATCTCAACAAAATCCCCTTTAGATTAAATCTGGTTAAAAAGGCAAAAAACCTTCCATATTTGAATTTGCGAATTTCCTGAGGGCATTATGGTAAATATTTTAATTTGATTCCAATTCTCGGTGAATCAGTCCATCAAACCCTATTTAACCATCCAAGTAAATAAGTTTTGGAACTACAGAACAATTCTAGTGAATTATTCCCTAAAACTAGAGTTGGAAGCACTATAAAATACATAGTAAATTAATGGAAATTGATAAAATAGTGAAACCACTTTTGTTGGCTTCATTTTATCAATACCTATCTGATGGTATCATTTTTACACAATTGTATCATACAGAACTTGGCCTTGCTCTAAAACCCCTTATCCAGGTAGTTTTGGAATCTAAATCTTAAATATTAAATCCACAAATGCAACCAAAGCATATCCTTTGTATCCAAAACCAAATCCTCAAAAACCTACTAAAGTAAATATTATCTTGTTTAATTGATTGTTGTATTGTATTGATGTTTGTATGCCTTGTATTTAATGAGGTGTTTTTTGTAGGCATGTTTGCTCGATAATGACAATAGTTGCGATTGTGTGACATCGAGAAGAAGGAAGAATCGGTCCATTATTATTATTAGAATTATGGTATTCTAAAGAGCCAAGGGAGATCACGCTGGTCACAGGCAAGCCACCATTCCTGAACTCCTATATTGTCCTATTCCTTTTATCAATTGTTTTACATCTCTTTTATGAACTTCATGGTATTATGGATGGTTTGTTTCAAGGAAAATACGTGAGTATCTTGGCTCCTCCAAGTTATGATGGAGTGTCCATTAGGACACTTACCCTTGTTGACACCCATATTTACCCCTTTAGATCGAGGTTAAGATGATTAGAATCTCTCCACTTTGGAAACTACGTATTTTCGATGATAAAACTATTTTGGGGTTTCTACCCTACTGTAAAGTTTTCAAAATAAAACCCTTGGAAATATGCATCATTTCGGAGTGGATGTTTTACAAAAGAAAATATGAAGAGGAGAAGGAGAAATTTGAGCAAGAGAAAAAGAAGGGATGTTCTATGCCTTTACCAGAACAATTTATCCATGCAACCACACTACCCAGGAGCTCGGGCTTAGCTCGTAGTTTGTTGTCTTTAGTCAGGGATGCTTGTACTTGCTTAAGGGGAGAAATAAGGGTAGGATCTACAATAGATCTTTTGATTTGGGGCCTGTAGCTTGCTTCGACAAGAGTGATCCTGTCTCGGCAGGAGTGCCGGTGCAACAATTGGGTCTCCCGCAGACGGTATGATTTAGGAGTGGAGAAGGAAGTGGAGTCACTGAGGTTATTGCATAGTCCAAGCTACAATTTGGGTATACGGAAATGCAGAAGGGAGGATTATTGCCAAGGGCCACATACTCATTGTCGGGGAGAACAAACCCAAAAGGAGAAGCCACCGTTGCTAGGGATGACAAATGAAAAGTTAGGTTTGATTATCCGAACCCCCGTTTACCGTATGTAGAGGGCCGTGGTTGTATCCCGGCGGATGTATTGATTCTTGTGGGTAAAGTGTATAGACTCTAGAGAGTATAATCTATTCAAATAGCCGTGTCCACGATCAAGGACAGTTGGAAAGGTAATTTCTAGGAGTACCCTTGGGATGGTTTTGATATGGATAAAAAGGATGTGACTTGGTCACGAGGAAATAAAAGAACGAGTTTTGATTTGACCATGTATGGTCTAAAATTCAAAAGGGGTTTTCTTCAAAACCTGTTTTCAAAAAGGAGACATGTTTTCCAAAAACTATTTTCAATAAAGATATAGAGATGCAAATTTTAGACTATTCAAAAACAACTATAGTATAGAGCTACCTCGTGTTGGATGTGAAATACCACCTCTTTTAGCCATATAAAATGTGCCATTTATCTCTCATATCATGTTTCTTCTAGCTATAGTTATGCCTTATATGCATGAGTTCTAGTTTTTATTCTACTTTCATATGATCTTTGCACATTTAGTAATTTAGGTAGAGTTTTATCACTTTCCTTGTCTATGACATGTGTGTAGGTGTTGATGATGATTATGGATAAAGTAGAGGCAAAAGGAACAAAGAGAGCATAGTATGGAGGAGCTGCAGGGGCCAGACTTAGCCATTTGAGAGGTTGAAAAAGTGATTTTTTTTGAAACTTCTCAAAATAAAGATCCAAGACAATGGGGTTGTATCCCTCGTCGATACGAATCCAACAAGTCTAAGAACACCCAAATCAGAGTCTGTATAAAGAAATATTGACCAAAATACGAAAAGGGTGATGAAGGTATGACGACCAAATATACGTAGCTCCGGCCGTATAGTTGCCAAAAGGTCGGAAATGACGGGATTTGACCCCAGAAAAGCTCCAAAACCTTCCCCAAGTCATATGACGGTATTAGGGGTACCCTAGGGCACCCCCAAGGACTATATAAAGAGGGGAGGAGCTAAGAGAGATCCACCAAGCCATATACTCCACCACGGAGGTGCCTTGCTGCCATGCTAATGCCATAGACGCCTCCAATCAGATCTACACCATAACCACCACTTAAGAGGAGAAGGGACTAGTATCTTGAAGGCCTCCACATCGATATACATCATTATCTTCATCAACAACGTCTCCATCACCGATCCCCTTTGATTACTTGTATAATTCTAGATTGAATCCTGGATTTGCACTTGTTCTCAATTGTATCATCATACTTCATCCATATTCAATCCATGATGTTGATTTCCTTCATGTGTGAGTAGTTTCCTTTGTTCTTGGGGTGATGGATAAACCCTAGTATGTGATTGAATTGAGATAAAGATTATTACATGATATTGTTCATTATGTGTATGTGTTAATTGTCTTCATCTTGATGTTGAGAGTTGTGCACCTACTTAATATTTTCCTCTTACGGGGACATAATTAAGGGGATTACTTGTTGGTAGATGGAAGGATGATATCACTTATTGTGACTATAAAGTAGTTTTCATTCTTAACATACTAACTTGGGGAATCAAGGAGAACTCATCAAGCCATGTCCATGCCACGGGAGAAATCCCTTAATAGTGCAGTATCACGATGGTTGTCGGTTTTTGTCTGTTGTGGTTATGAAGGATGATGTGAGCAATGGTTGCTGCCTATTTGTCCATATATGGAGCTCCTCCCACACATATCATAAATGGTCGTATTCATTATAATAATTTTGATCACTCTTCTAATTACTAGCGGTGGATCCACTACTCCCTGAGAACTCTTTCCATCATCTTGCAAACCTTCATAATCATTATCGCATGCTCTTGTTTACTTACAGCTTTAGTTTACTTATTTTTTTTCCTCTTTGAAAACCCAAAAATATCTTTTACACAACAATCACATTTTATCTTATTACTTAGAACTTTATTTAGCATTTCTATTTTAGTATTTAATTCAAGAGATATTAGACTTCATATTCCTGCTCCCTGTGGGATCGATATCTTTATTTCGAAACTAGCTACAAACGATCTGTGCACTTGCAATCATCAAGTTATTTTATAGCGCCATTGCTGGGGAGCTAAGCGTTGTAGGTCTTTTAGATATTTTTTATTTATTTTAGTTTTTCTAGATTTTGTTTTATGCTTTCTTTATTTACTACATTTGTATTTTTTTCTTTTGTTTACTGTAAGACCCCACCTTTATAAATGTAAAGGTCCCTATGATTGCAATGCTAGTCCCTGGATCAATGCTAGCATCCACAGTTTAAGATGAAGTACACAGAAACAAAGGTCCATATTACATCGTCATTCCAGAGATAACATGGTCTTTTACAACTCCATAGCCATAGGCTAGTACAAGAGTTCAACTTAACATAATAAAGTAAAATCTTCATCTTCATGTGACACATGCAAGCATGTTGAGTGTAGACTCATAATCGTAATCCTCATCAGAGTAACCTGCAACATCATAAGTTACAGCCACAGTGGGTCAATACATTGGAATAGTCAAGTGATACCTTAGTAGAATAGTAATTTCTAGATTCTACATGAATTTGGCTAAGTGTACCTTAGGCTTGCTTTGCTCAAAATAGGTTTTACCTATTAGTTGAAAACACTAAGTTTTTGCTTGATAAAAACTCCCAAGGAACCACCAATAGACATTGGTGAACCTTTATCCTTGTTCAACCACAAGTTTTTAACTTAGAAATTGGGATGAGGAGATCCTTGATAACTTCCATGTCTTGATGCTCAAATTGTCCTTTTCCGGGGACAAGACTAAGTACTTAGATTCTTCCTTCTCGAGAGGTGGTGCACTTTCCCCACAAGACTTGACATGCATCAAGACAAGATCTTTCAGAAGCCTTCACTTAGACCAAAATGGACGCTCTCCAAACCTATCACCCCTACCACCAACTGTCCATTTGGCTAAGTTTTTGCAACCTATATGATCCAGGAAGAGCCCATATTGCCATGTGGCTGCACTAGAAGCTTATTAACATTTGGCATCTCAAATCCCTTTGTTCCTGGGTGTCTTTCCACAAGTGTGATACACAAGGTAGACCATAGATATGGGCCTTGTGTAACCACTCAACATAACCCAAACATACCATTCCACCCAGGTGATTCATTCACTTAGTTGTTTTATTAAGCAAAAACACAAGTCAAAGACTTAGCAATAATTTCCATAGCATGTATATAATCCACCGTTGTTTGCTACTAGCTAGGCTAATAATGGCAATATAGCAAGTATCTTAACTTAGAGAAAATTATAACAAGTCTACAACTACTAGGATTTCCCAAGCATAGCATATAGATACTTAGCAAAAACATCCTGCAAGCCCTATAAAAAATATCACTAATGCATAGTCAAAATATTGGGACAAAAAAATGAAGTACCACTTGCCTTGGTAGTTGGGGGAGTAGAAACAATCCTCACAATCACAATCACCACTAGCACCAAAATCTACACATAAAATGATATCAACAATCCTCACAATCACAATCACCACTAGCAAAAAATATATGAATGCATGCAAATGCCATGTGATGATTTTGCTAAACTAAACAAGATAAGTAAAACAGTACTGAATGACTAAATAAAAATATATACACTAAACAAACTTATTTTGTCTTTAAAAACATTTTCCACATAATTTTTATATATAAAATAAGCCTACAAATGTCTCTGCAAAATATTATATTTTAACAGAGGCAAAATACAAAACCAAGCCTACATATTTGTAGGATTTAATTTTGTGAATCCAATGATATATTATTTGTATTTTTTGAATAAGCAGAACAAAAGTTATGAATTTTACAAGTTTAAACATTCAAAAATCATTTCTGGAATTTTAAACAGACATGCTAGGCCACGTGGAGTGTTTCTATTGGATGATACCGTTTTGCACGGATCGTGCTTTGTGGACCGCAGGATCTAATCATACCCTTTCGCTAAGTGATCTAATCTGGCGCGCTGGATCTAGATCTAACGACTCTGACAACTTGACCATGGCTGGTGGCGCGCGTGTGCAGCGATAAGCGCTCTGGCGATGGTCCGGCGAATACAGAGGCGGTTGGGGGTTGAGGTGTTGCTTACCAGACTCGCAAGAGCACGAGGAAGCTCAACGTGATGCTGGCGTGGACAGGGGCGTGCTGAAGCAGTGGCTAGCGCTCGTCGGAGTTGCGGGCGGCATCGGATTCGTGCAGAAGGCGATGTTGACGATGTTCTGGATCGCCCTAGCATAAACCAGGAGCATTAGGAGGTGAGCAAGGACACGGCGAACACGACAGTGTCAAGCAGAAGGCAAGGGGAGCTCGAGTTTTACCTAGATTCCTCACAGGAGTTGAGCGGCGCTTCGGCTGTTCGCGGAGCTCGACGAAGACGACGACCTAGGTCACGAGCAGGCAAACTAGAGGCATCAGAAGGTGCACAGGGACAAGAGGGTCACGCTCGTTTGAACCAGAAGCAAAGGGGAGGTCGGATCTTACTGTAATCACTCGCCGGAGCTCGTCTGGCAGCGGAGGTGCGATTCAAAATACTGGCAGCCTAGTGGCGGAGCGAGTGTGCTATGTGGAGGGAAATGACCGCGGTGGCGAGGTGATTAAGTAGCCAGAAGGGGCGAGGGAATTGCGTGGTGATTCAATTCCAATTAATCAAGAATCAAGCGCGACGTTTCTGGAAGAAACGGCGGTGGCGAATGCAGGTGGCGGGGTGGGGAAGAAGGTCTTGCTTTGGCTTGGGCCCGATGGCGATGGCAATGAGGCGAAGTGCGGGTGAGAGAAAGAGAGAAGGGGATATCACGGGTGGGCTTATTGGGCCAGTTCTGGAGTTGGACCAAATTGGCAACGCTGGCCTTTTCTGTTTTCTTTTCTCCTTTTCTATTTCTAATTTGATTTTCTGAATCCATTTTCAAATGATATTCAAATGAGTTTGAATTCAAACCACTTCTGGATTTCTGTAAAGTGATCCATGCACATAATTGTGTATAAAACATTTATGTTTACTCAAAAATACTTTGGCCCATTGAAAGTAAAATAAAACCATGCCTTACTTAAATATTTATAATAGGCATATAAATGGTTTTAATTTAGATTCCTGTTTTGAAAATTTTGAGCAAGCTTTGAAATCATCTCTTAAACCTTTCTGGTTGAATCAAAGTATTCTCATAATTTGAGAGTTGAAATAAAGTCATTGCCTTTCTTACATGAAATAATAGGCAAACAAATGGCTTTTGATTTGAAACCTTGTTTAAAAATATTCCAAATGCACAAGGATGCATGAATGATATGCAAACTTTATAAACCATGGTTTTTGGGATGTTACAAATCTAACCCCCTTAAGGTGAATCTCACCCTCGAGATTCGGATTGGCTAGAAAATAGGTGAGGGCGGTCTTTCCGAAGATCATCTTCTCTTTACCAAGTTGCTTCTTCTTAGGAATGGTGGTTCCACTGAACTTTGCATAATTTGATAGTCTTAGTTCGGGTAACTCTTTCTGCAGCCTCAAGAATCTTGATAGATTTCTCCTCATAGGTGAGATCACTTTCCAACTAAACCTCTTCCAAAGGTATACTATCCTTCAAAGAGGTCTCTTCCATCTCCGGATGGAATTTCTTCAGCTGACTCACGTGAAACACATTGTGAACGGCAGACAATGATTCAGGCAACTCAATCTCATAAGCCACTTCTCCTTTGCGACTCAAAATCTTGAATGGTCCAACATACCTTGGTGCCAATTTTCCTTTTACTCCAAATCTCTTCACTCCACGAAGTGGAGATACTCTAAGATAAGCTCTATCACCCACCTCATAGGTGACTTCTCTACGCTTTGGATCTGCGTAGCTCTTTAGTCGGGACTGTGCTATCTTCAATCTGTCCTTTACCAACTTGACTTTCTCTTCAGCTTCTTTGATTAGTTCTGGCCCGAACAAATTTGTTTCTCCAACACCACTCCATAGCAATGGTGTAGTACACTTTCTTCCATAGAGAAATTCAAACGGTGCCATCTCAATACTGGCTTGATAGCTGTTGTTATAAGAGAATTCTGCGTATGGCAGACTTTCATCCCAACTAGCACCATTGTCTAGGGCACATGCCCTCAACATATCCTCTAGAATGTGGTTGGTCCTTTCTGTTTGTCCATCGGTCTGGGGATGAAAAGCAGTGCTGAATTCTAGTCTCGTTCCCAATGACTCATGCATTTTCCTCAAAATGTGAAGTGAACCGAGTTCCCCTATCCGACACAATACTCTTGGGTACTCCATGCAGACACACAATTCTATTCATATATATATCTTGGCTAACTTAGCACTGGTATATGTTGTCTTCACTAGTATGAAATGAGCCACTTTAGTTAGGCGATATACCACGACCCAAATAGAATCATATCCTGATCTAGTCCTTGGCAGTCCGGTGATGAAATCCATGCCAATCTTATCCCACTTCCAATCAGGAATAGGTAGTGGTTGTAAGAATCCTGCTGGTTTCTGATGTTCCGCTCTCACTCTACTACATACATCACACAAAGCAATATGTTCGGCGATGTCCTTCTTGAGATTATTCCACCAAAATCTTTCCTTCACATCCATGTACATCTTGGTGTTACCCGGATGAATTGAATATGTTGAGTTGTGTGCTTCTTGTAAAATTAGTTTCCGAAGCTTCGGATCTTGCGGAATGCAGATACGTTTTCCATACCATAAAGTACCCTGTTCGTCTTCATGGAATCCTTTGGCTTTCCCTTTGCTAATCTTTCCTTTAATCTCTTCAATTTCTTTGTCCATCTTTTGGGCTTCCCTGATTTTGTCCAACAAGGTGGGTTGAACATCCAATGACATGAGATATCCTTCAGGCACTATCTCCAATCTGAGATATTTGAATTGGGAACATAGATCATCTGGCAATTCTCCCTTAGTAAGGTCATTCACATAAACTTTACGGCTTAATGCATCCGCTACAACATTTGCTTTACCGGGGTGGTATTGCAAACTCAAGTCATAGTCCTTGATGAGTTCTAACCATCTTCTTTTTCTCATGTTGATTTTTTCTGAGTGAAGATATACTTCAAACTTTTGTGATATGTAAACACTTCACATCGTTTTCCCAAAAGATAATGTCTCCATGTTTTGAGTGCATGGACAACAGAGGCTAACTACAAATCATGAGTAGGATAATTCACTTCATGAGTTTTGAGTTGTCTCGAGGCGTAAGCCACAACTTTCCCTTCTTGCATCAAAACTCACCTAATCCTTGGTGAGATGCATCACAATACACTTGGAAATCTTTTTCCCAATCTGGCAGACATAAGACTGGTGCTGTCACTAGTCTCTTCTTCAACTCTTGGAAACTGAGTTCACATCCTTCAGTCCAATCAAATTTCTTGTCTTTCTAAAGTAACTCCGTCATTGGCTTAGCTACCTTTGAGAAATTCTCAATGAATCTTCTATAGTATCCTTGCAAGCCAAGGAAACTACGCACTTCTTTCACTGACTTAGGAGATTCCCATTCAGTTACAGCCAGAATTCACACTTGCTAAATTTGGCATACAGATTATGCTCTCTAAGTTTCTCAAGTATCAAACGCAAATGCTCTTCATGCTCCTCTTTTCTCTTGGAGTAGATCAATCGATGAATATGACAACATATTTATCAAGAAATTCCATGAACACCTTGTTCATCATATTCATGAAGTAGGCTGGTGCATTTGTCAAACCAAATGGCATCACGGTGTACTCATACAATCCATACCTAGTGGTGAAAGCAGTCTTAGGTATGTCTTGTTCCCTTATCTTTAGCTGAAAGTAGCATGATCGAAGATCAATCTTTGAGAACACACGGTCTCCTTCTAATTGATCAAACAAATCATTGATTCTTGGCAAAGAGTATTTGTTCTTGATAGTTACCTCATTGAGTGAACGGTAATCTATGCATAACCTTTGACTTCTATATTTGTTTTCAACAAACAAAACTGGTGCACCCCAAGATGAAGAACTTGGTTGAATAAATCCTTTCTGCAACTGTTCCCCAAGCTGTTTCTTGAGTTCTTTCAACTCATCAACTAAAATCTTGTAGGGTCTCTTTGCTATTGGTCCTGATCCTGGAAGCAAGTCAATCAGAAATTCAACATCCCTATCTGGTGGCATTCCAGGCAATTTCTCTGGAAACACATCCAGATACTCTCTCACAATTAGCACACTGTCTATGCTAACCCCCTTGAGAGAATTTAGCTTACTCCCTTTTGATTCAAAGTTAGACTTGAATATAATCCTTCTATTATCCGGGGTTGTGAGTGTGATAGTACGATTGGCACAATCTAGTACTCCTTCATACTTGGTCATCCAATCCATTCCCAAAATAACATCCAATCCTTGGGAATCTAGGATTATCGGACTAACTGGAAACTTATGCTTTCCAAATTCTATTACTAGATCACGACATCCAAGACTTAACTATCATATCTCCACCGGGAGAACTTACTTTTATAGGACACCCAATATTTTCAGTTGGAAATCCATTTTTATCAACAAATGCTCTTGATATGAATGAATGCGATGCGCCAGTATCAAAAAGAACAAGTGCTGGAAAGGAATTGAGCTTGAAATTACCAGCCACGGCATCAGACTCCTCATATATTTCTTCCACATTGATGTGGTTCACTTGTCCCTTTTGGAAGGTATTGGGCTTGTTGGCACCTTCAACTTTCTTTTTAGGCACTCATTAGCATAGTGCCTCATATTCTTACACTTGAAACATTCAACCTGACTGAGATATTTCTTTATAGGCTGACTTCCACTTCCACTATGGTGGCTGTTGTGTCCACTCTTGTGATTCTTATACTTGTCATTGTCATGACTGCGATGATGCTTGTTGTCATGGTGACGGTTGTGGCTGTGGTGGTTGTTGTACTTCCCATGTTTGTGGGATCCAGAACTCCCACTATCATCATGATGGGAACGCTTGTGAGACGATCCCGAGTTGTGCTTATCAAAGTTGTGCTTCCTCTTCCTGCTCTCAACCTGTTTCATCTTGTTTTCCAAGATTGTAGCCTTGTGACAAAGTGATTGATAGGTTGGAACATAGGCAACCAACAACTGCAGGTTCAACTCATCATTAAGACCTTCGAGGAATTTCTCCTTCCTCTTTGCATCTGTATCAACTTCATCAGGTGCATAGCGCGCCAGATTGTTGAATTCCTCAATGTACTCAGCCACGCTGTGGTGACGGTGCTTCATATTGTGGAACTGCTTTTTCTTCAAGTTCATCACTCTGGATGAGATGTGAGCTGTACGAAATCTATCCTCAAAGATAGCCCATGTCACATCCTCAAGGGGAGTGGTGATCTGGAAGTTATCCCACCATGTTGCTGCTGGCCCTTCAAGCAGATGTGCTGCGAATCTGACCTTTTTCTTGTCGGTGCAGCCAATAGTCACTAAGTCCTTGTTCACTGAATGTAACCAGTCATTGGCTATCATTGGATCAGTGGTTCCCGAGAACTTTGCAGGCCTTAGTCTCAGAAATCTGGTGAGCATGTCAAATCCTGGAGGATTATTCTGATTGTTGTTGTTGTTATTGTTATTGTTGTTGTTATTGCTATTGTTATTCTGATTCTGGTTCTGCATGAACTACGTCATCATGTGCATTAGTTGATCTTGTGCTGTCATCAACTGCTGCATCTCGGGAGTGACGTTGTTGTTGTTGTTGTTGTTTTGATTGGGGTTGGCACGACGGGGAGGCATCCGTGGTTTCAATAAGGATAAGAATAAGATACCCATAGATGCTTAACATGCACAATACATCACATAGAAACAATCACAATAACCAAGATCAAAATAACATAAGGTTTGAACGACATAACTACAGGTTTAAAAAAAATGTAAACACACCATAGCAAGCCATCCACATGTTGGATGGTCATTGCGACTCAATAATCAAAGTATGGTAGATGAAAGATAGTCGAGTAGTCTACACTACTCCTCCGCATCGACCTCCACATCAACAAGGGTAAGACCTGCATTCTCCATGGCGGTCTTGTACTCATAAACACTAGTGGTCAAGGCCTCAATCTTGGCCCTAAGAGCCCTCTTCTATGAGCGAAGCCTCTCGATCACTCCCTGCTGGTGCTCAAGCTCGAAGTCCTTGGCCTCTAACTCCTCCTTCATCTCCCTGATCTTCTTGTTCCTGTCTTGGACTCTTTTCTCTTGGCTCTTGAACTTCTTGTCCTGGCTTTCAAATCTGGCCTCCATCTCTTTGACGATCTCATCTTACTCCGCGAAGAGCTTGTCCTTCTCTCGCAGTTGAACCCGGAGCTCGTCATTTCTAAGCATGACGTTAGTCCTATCAGTTTCAAGGTGTCTAGGAAGACCCTCTAGGTCCTGAAGGTACAGACAAATCGGCTCCATCGACTATCTAGTACCATCATCGTACTCTATAGCCTCACCCTCCTCTTCGCGTCTCCCGAACGGGTGAAAGTAGAGAACTCTAAGATCGGTGGAGTGCCTCCCAACCAGGCGTCCAAGTAACTCCTGCATGACTACATCCAAGCCTCTCTCCTTGTCATCATGCATCATCTTGAAGGTGATAGCCTTCGTGGGTGGCTTTGCCTGGCGTCCCGGCTGTGTGACTCTGAAGCCCCAAAGGTCCTTCCTCTCAAACTTGGTGAGCTGAAGTGCCGTGATATTAGGAATTGGAAGTTTGAGCACACTAGTGAGCTCAATGAGACGAGTACCAAAATGAGTTCCCTTGAACTCCTCGGCAGTGCTCATAACAACGTTAGGCATCTATTTTTATAAGATAGAGAAATGTTAGAATCAACACAAGTAGAGAAAATTCACAAGACAAATAACACAAACACATCATTAACAACAAACACATAAGTCATGGCATACACAAATCCAATACAAGCACCAAGGTACAATATAACTTAGACAAATTTTTGAAGAAAAAAACGACAAGTGTGGTGGTCCAACTAACGGAGTTCGTTACAATTCTCACTCACTAGACAAAATAGCTATCAGGGCATCCTTAGTGGCAATCTGTCTATCTTGTTCACAAGACTCCCATATTAAGTCTATGATGTCTCCCCTTAGTTGTTGATTGGTAGTCTCTAAGTCTTGGGTATGATTCTTCTCTTCTCTAAGGTCATTTTGAGTATTAAGCATTCGACACTTGAGTCTATCACCAAGCTCCTTGATGGCATTCCATGCTGCATTTCTTGCAGAGTCAAAGAATGTTGTGTGCATTTCAGTGTTGGTGACCATGCAGAATCCTGACTCTTTGTGGTTGTCTTCCTTGTTTTTGTACAAGTGAAGTTGCACCCACCAATACTCTTCTCCTTCATCCATCACAGGGAATCCCTTGTACATAGCTGCACCATGTATCCCCATGGTAACCATAAGGTTCTTGAGTGCCTTGGGAAATTTAGTCTCACACTCCAAAGTCATGGTCATGAGTGGTCCCTTACTGACGGCTTCGTTGATGGAGTTCATCTACAAATAGAGATGAGAAAGAAGATTAGAAAAGTTTACGAGAAGAAAAAGACAAGTGTGGAAATTTTTCAAAGTGTTGAAATTTTCCTGAGTGGTTTCTTAGTCTAATACAATCCTAGGGTCATAATCCTACAGGCAACATAGTGCTCTAATACCATTTGTAAGACCCCACCTTTATAAAGGTAAAGGTCCGTGTGATTGCAATGCTAGTCCCTGGATTAATGCTAGCATCCACAGTTTAAGATGAAGTACACAAAAACAAAGGTACTTATTACATCGTCATTCCAAAGATAACATAGTCATTTACAACTCCATATCCATAGGCTAGTACAAGATTTCAACTTAACATAATAAAGTAATGTCTTCATCTTCATGTGCCATAGGAAAGCATGTTGAGTGTAGACTCATAACCGTAATCCTCATCAGAGTAACCTACAACATCATAAGTTACAGCCATAGTGGGTCAATACATTGGAACAATATTGGCAAGTGATACCTTAGTAGAATAGTAATTTCTAGCTTCTACATGAATTTGGCTAAGTGTAGCTTAGGCTTGCTTTGCTCAAAATAGGTTTTACCTATCAGTTGAAAACACTAAGTTTTTGCTAGACAAAAACTCCCAAGGAACCACCAATAGACATTGGTGAATCTTTACCCTTGTTCAACCACAAGTTTTTAACTTAAAAATTAGGATGAGGAGATCCTTGGTAGCTTCCATGTCGTGATGCTCAAATTGTCCATTTCTGGGGACACGGCTAAGTACTTAGATTCTTCCTTCTAGAGAGGTGGTGCACTTTCCCCACAAGACTCGACATTCATCGAGACAAGACCTTTCAGAAGCCTTCCCTTAGACCAAAATGGACGCGCTCCAAACCTATCACCCCCTACCACCAACTGTCCATTTGGATAATTTATTGTAACCTATATGATCCAGGCAGAGCCCATATTGCCATGTGGCTGCACTAGAAGCTTCTTAACATTTGGCATCTCAAATCCCTTTGTTCCCGGGTGGCTTTCCACAAGTGTGATACACAAGGTAGACAATAGATATGGGCCTTGTGTAACCACTCAACATAACTCAAACATACCATTCCACCAGGTGATTCATTCACTTTTGTTGTTTTATTAAGCAAAACACAAGTCAAAGACTTAGCAATAATTTCCATAGCATGTATATAATCCACCCTTGTTTGCTACTAGCTATTCTAAGCATCGTAATCCTCATCAGAGTAACCTGCAACATCATAAGTTACAGCCACAGTGGGTCAATACATTGGAATAGTCAAGTGATACCTTAGTAGAATAGTAATTTCTAGATTCTACATGAATTTGGCTAAGTGTACCTTAGGCTTGCTTTGCTCAAAATAGGTTTTACCTATTAGTTGAAAACACTAAGTTTTTGCTTGATAAAAACTCCCAAGGAACCACCAATAGACATTGGTGAACCTTTATCCTTGTTCAACCACAAGTTTTTAACTTAGAAATTGGGATGAGGAGATCCTTGATAACTTCCATGTCTTGATGCTCAAATTGTCCTTTTCCGGGGACAAGACTAAGTACTTAGATTCTTCCTTCTCGAGAGGTGGTGCACTTTCCCCACAAGACTTGACATGCATCAAGACAAGATCTTTCAGAAGCCTTCACTTAGACCAAAATGGACGCTCTCCAAACCTATCACCCCTACCACCAACTGTCCATTTGGCTAAGTTTTTGCAACCTATATGATCCAGGAAGAGCCCATATTGCCATGTGGCTGCACTAGAAGCTTATTAACATTTGGCATCTCAAATCCCTTTGTTCCTGGGTGTCTTTCCACAAGTGTGATACACAAGGTAGACCATAGATATGGGCCTTGTGTAACCACTCAACATAACCCAAACATACCATTCCACCCAGGTGATTCATTCACTTAGTTGTTTTATTAAGCAAAAACACAAGTCAAAGACTTAGCAATAATTTCCATAGCATGTATATAATCCACCGTTGTTTGCTACTAGCTAGGCTAATAATGGCAATATAGCAAGTATCTTAACTTAGAGAAAATTCTAACAAGTCTACAACTACTAGGATTTCCCAAGCATAGCATATAGATACTTAGCAAAAACATCATGTAAGCCCTATACAAAATATCACTAATGCATAGTCAAAATATAGGGACAAAAATATGAAGAACCACTTTCCTTGGTAGTTGGGGGAGTATCAACAATCCTCACAATCACAATCACCACTAGCACCAAAATCTACACATAAAATGATAGCACCAAATTCATATTTCAAAAAATCAAGCAAAAATATATGAATGCATATAAATGCCATGTGATGGTTTTTCTAAACTAAAAAAGACAAGTAAAACAGTACTGAATCACTAAATAAACATTTATACACTAAACAAACTTATTTTGACTTTAAAAACATTTTCTAAATAATTTTTATATACAAAATAATCCTACAAATGTCTCTGCATAAAATTATATTTTAACAGAGGCAAAATACAAAACCAATCCTTCATATGTGTAGGATTTAATTTTGTGAATCCAATGATATATTATTTGTATTTTTTGGATAAGTAGAACAAAAGTTATGAATTTTACAAGTTTAAACATTCAAAAATCATTTCTGAAATTTTAAACAGACAGGCTAGGCCACATGGAGTGTTTCTATTGGCTCATACCGTTTCGCACGGATCGTGCTCTATGGACCGCAGGATTAAAAGTAAATCGCACGGCTCAGATCTAATCATACCCTTTCGCTAAGTGATCTAATCTGGCGCGCTGGATCTAGATCTAACGGCTCACAGCGACTTGACCACGAACTGGCAGCGCGCGTGGCTGCAGCAGCGGCGTCACTACTGGCGGCGACGGTCCGGCGAATACAGAGGGGGTTGGGGGTTGCGGTGTTGCTTACCAGACTCTCAAGAGCACGAGGAAGCTCAACGTGCTGCTGGCGTGGACAGGGGCATGCTGAAGCAGTGGCTAGCGCTCGTCGGAGTTGCGGGCGGTGTCGGGTTTGTGCAGACGGTGAAGTTGACGACGTTCTGGATTGCCCTAGCACAAACCAGGAGCATTAGGAGGTGCGCAAGGACATGGAGAACACGACAGGGTCAAGCAGAAGGCAAGGGGCGCTCGGGTTTTACCTAGATTCCTCATCGGAGTTGAGCGACGCTTCTGCCATTCGCGGAGCTCGACAAAGACAATGACCTGGGTCACGAGCAGGCAAACTAGAGGCATCAGAAGGTGCACAAAGACAAGCGGGTCACGATCGTTTGAACCAGAAGCAAAGGGAAGGTCGGAGCTCACTGTAATCACTCGCCAGAGCTCGTCTGGCAGCGGCGGTGCGATTCAAAATACGGGTAGCCTAGTGGCGAAGCAAGTGTGCTGTGTGTGGGGGGGGGGGGGGAAATGACCGCGACAGCGAGGTGATTAAGTAGCCAGAAGGGCGGGGGAATTACGCAGTAATTCAATGCCAATTAAGAGAGAATCAAGCGCGGCGTTTCTGGAAAAGCGGTGGTGTAACGGGTATCTTGGTAGCGGGTGGGAAGAAGGTCTTGACTGTCTTGGGCCCGTAAGCGATGACAGGGAGGAGGCGGGGTGAAGAAGAAAGCGGTATCCGGGTGGGATTATTGGGCCAGTTCTAGAGTTGGGCCAGATTGGCAACGCTGGCCTTTTCTGTTTTCTTTTCTCCTTTTCTATTTCGAATTTGATTTTCTGAATCCATTTTCAAATGATATTCAAATGAGTTTGAATTCAAACCACTTCTGGATTTTTGTAAAGTGATCCATGCATATAACTGTGTATAAAACATTTCTGTTTACTCAAAAATACTTTGGCCCATTGAAAGTAAAATAAAACCATGCCTTATTTAAATATTTATAAAAGGCATATAAATGGTTTTAATTTAGATTCTTGTTTCGAAAACTTTGAGCAAGCTTTGAAATCATCTCTTAAACCTTTCTGGTTGAATCAAAGTATTCTCATAATTTGAGAGTTGAAATAAAGTCATTGCCTTTCTTACATGAAATAATAGGCAAACAAATGTCTTCTGATTTGAAACCCGGAAGTCATTAGGTGTATTTCTTAGTTTTGTATCTTGACTCTAGATGCATTCATGTTTTTTTGGGTGAAATAGTAGGGGAAGCCCCCACTACAATTTTTATATAATTATAAGGAGTTACATAAGTACATATTTACAAGTCGAAGACCACCTCAGAGAGGGATATCATTACAAGGCTAGATATATCCTATCCAAATGGGTGTTGATCCAGGCTTTGAATTCCTGGTAGTATTTTTTCTTAATTCTAAACAGAACCCATCTTAATTCCTGGGATACAATAGCCTTCCATTCTCCAAGAGAAGCCTGCCTGTTATTGAAAATTTCATTGTTTCTACAAATCCAGATTCCCTAAGCCCCCAAAATAATAATTTCCATTGCAAAGGGAACATTCAATCTGGACTTTATATCTGCCAAGGCCTCATTTAGAGCTAAGTCAATATTTCTGACAGGACAGATTTCATCCCAGGATGCTTTTGCAAAAGGACAATCCCAGAATAAATGAGTTAAAGTTTCCTCAGCAATGCAACCATAAGTTACATAATTATAGGAGGGAAGTGAAAACTTTTTTCTCTTTAATAAGTTTCTAGTATTCACTCTGTCAATGAGAAGCAGCCAGAACAAGAACTTGTGCTTTTGCTAGAAAGAGGACTTCCATAACCAAGATAAATGAAGATGAACTGCAATATGCCCAGACAAGGAGGAATATGCCTTTTTGACAGAGAAGGAGTCACTTCCCCAAATGTAACTCCATTTTATCTGGTTCTCCCTGAAGCCCAGCACTATCATTGTCTTGAGAAATTTGTTCCAGGCAACGATACTCAGAGTAAGCTTTCTCTGATAGGGGAAGAAAGAAATGGTCTTGAATGTTGGGCATCTGGATAAACTCATTGACAGAGATATTCGATGTTTTTGCAAAGGAAAGGAGGTGAGGAAACTTATGCTGCAGGCATTCTTCTCTCCACATATCAGACCAAAAAAAAGTGGTCTTACCATCCCCCACCGAGCATTTTATAATTCCTTTGAAAATGTCAATTAACTTCACGTGTGCATTCATGTTGCATTGGCATTTTTATTCTTTGCATGATTTACTATTAGAGTTATCTTGCTGTAGTTTTTAAAAGGTAGAATTTATTTTTACTATGTGTTGCATAACACGGTGGTACTAAAATTCCTGTCTTATACATGCTATTGTTAGTCGACAATTTGACTGTCATTTTTTTATCAAAACATGGTGTTTCGCTAAGTTTCAGGTTAAGAAAGAATTCGTGAAGAAACATAAATTTTTTGGCGAGTACAGAAGGTTTAACGACCAACTATATTGCGGGAATAAAAATTCCAGCCATATAGTTGCGGCCGTATAGTTACCTATGCCTTCGTCAATTTTTTTGCAAAGGATACAGAAGGTTTAATGACCAACTATACGGTGGGACCGATTTGGTCCGGCCGTATAGTTGCACCCGTATAGATATCGACACCTCCTTCGAATTTTTATTTTAGTTTACTGCACATTTGATGACCAACTATACGGCGAGAAATAATTTTCCGGTAGTATAGTTGCTACGAACACGATTCAAAGGTCTCGGTAAGGTAAGTAAAGGTCAAAAATCCTTCTATTTTCATTTCTTCTTCCTCTAAAACCTTGAAACAACACTTAGGAGCTTCTCCGATGTTTTAGAGAAGCCGAACATGTGTAAACAATAAATTTCTACCTCACAAACTTCCTAGACTGTAATTATCTATATAAGTTCATGTTTTCCCTTTTCCTTTCTTTTTGTCGGTTGGGTGAACGAACTTCATTCGTACACCAAACCGACGTCTTTTATTTTATGTGTTATTTTTGCAAGCACTTGAACCTTGTGTGACGACATGTATGGTAGTGCCAACCGTGCAAACCCTCGCATGAACCACTTGGTTGCTTTAATTCAACATTCATACATAGTAATGTCTGATAAAACTTTATAATTCAAAGCTCTTTTAATAAGCACATAGGGGATGCACACTCATGTTTTATATTTTGTCTCACTTGCACTTTATCAAAATCTAGGAGTATGTACAACTCTTGGACCTAGTTTGTTGACTTAAGCGTGATGCTTAGGTTGATGAACTGACTCAGTGGGAATATTATTTTTATCACTTGTGAGCTAATCCCCGTGTTTTCAAAAACATAAGTTTTTTTATTTTCTTCTTATTTTCCAAGCAGGTTCTCAACAATTGAGAAAGGCAGCCACCAGGCTATATCAAGAAATATACATTAAAGCAAAGGTTCTTTTTCCATCAAAAGGGAGGTTACTTGTACCTCAACGGTAAAGTGTGTCACCCTTGTTTTCAACTATGCATGGGGAGGTAACCACTTATAAAACTTTATTTTGGAAAAATTTATTTTCTCTTTTCTTTTGGTAATATACTCAAGTTTGGTTCTTGCAAAGTTCTAAGCTTGGGGAGGCTACTTCTGCATGTGTAGAGTCTTGTGCTATGTTCATATTTGATGAAAGTTTAATGCAATGCTCCAGATACTTTTCAAAGATGCATGACTGCATTTTTGCATATTTTATAGAATTCATAATGGAAGTATTTATGCATGACTTTTCTGTCTATGGAACATCGTTTACTAGTTGCTTGGATAATCTCAAAAGGGTTTTGCAGCGTGGCGAAGAAACAATCTTGTTCTAAATTGGGATAAGTGCCATTTCATGGTCAAAGAAGGTATAGTCCTCGGACATAAGGTATTAGGTAAGGGTATTGAAGTAGACAGAGCTAAGGTCGAAGCAATAGAGAGAATGCCGCAACCTAGGGATATAAAAGGTATAAGAAGTTTTCTTGGTCATGTGGGTTTTTATAGAAGGTTCATTAGGAATTTCTATAGAATTTATAAACCTTTAACTAAACTTTTGCAAAAGGGAGTAAGATTTAATTTTGATCATAAATGCCTTATTTCCTTTGATAAACTTAAATATTCTTTATCTCATTCTCCTATCATTAAACCACCTATATGGGATATGACTTTTGATTTAATATGAGAAGATAGTGATGATGCTGTAGGAGTAACTCGGGGACAACACATAGGTCGCAGATTTAATATTATACATCATTCTAGTAGAACTCTTAATAGTGCTCAAAAGAATTATCCTAAGGAAGAAAGAGAACTTTTTTCTATATTTTTCTATTGCGATAAATTTCATTCTTATATAGTGGATGCAAAACTAAGATTTCATATGGATCGTGATGGTTTAAAAGAACTCCTAGAGAGGGAAAATCATAAGCCAAGACTGATTTTGGATCCTTTTAGGTCAAGAATTTGAGTTGCAGATTATGCAGACGCAAGAAATAAAGATATTGGATGCAATATCCATATTTGCCTAGAAAGGCACCAATCTTATTGAAAGAAACTTTAGTCCTTGTTATTTTTGTTTACGAGAATTATTAGATGAACTAAGGTCCATTCCAGCAAAATATAAGAAGTCTTTGTTGTTGGAGGAGCTTGTCATCCCGACTAAATAAACGGTAAGTGCAAGGTAAGTTTTCTTTCTCTAAATAAGTGATTTGTCTTCACAATTTATACTCCTAAATTTTTTACTTTTGAATTCCTCATGGTTGTTCTGAAGTTTTTGAGGGTTTTTATCAAATATACAACCACAACTATATGGCCGGAGAAAATGCTCCTGTAGTATAGTTGGTCGTTAAGCATACGGTAGTCCCTTCACAAAAAAATTCGGTGTCGAGAAAATATACGACCAAACTATACGGCTGGAAAATTTGTTCCCGCCATATAGTTGGTGGTTAAACCTTCTAGCATCTCTGTTCTTTTTCGTTTTATCTAAAAAAGGGTGTTGTTGGTTCCCAGTCAGTAACCTAATCAACCTGGACTCGAGATATTTGGAAATATCTGCCCGGAACCAACTATACGGCCAGGACTAAACGGGTTACGCCCGTATAGTTGGTCGTTACACGCCTGGAATTTTCCAAATCCGTGATTTCTTTCCCTGTTTCGTTAAGATTCTTTTCTTGGATGCAACTTTGGTGTTTCTCGCGAGTTTTACCGACGTCTGACCCCCTTATATACTTCCATTGCATTTCTCTCTAAATCATAATCACCAGGAACCAATCTAGACATGCTCTATCCTCTAGGACCACGGTTTTACGGTTTGAGAATCCCCGTTATGCCTGCAATTCATGTTCCCATGATTAGTAAGCTGCGAGCTAGTATGATTACATTATCCATAAGTAGCAATTACAAAAACTTACATTATTGCCATTATGGCGATTACAACATTAATAGCGGAAGTCTTCAAGCGCAGAGCCTATGTCATGTCTTAACCTACAGGCAACTGACTAGGAGATGGCCTAGCTCACATAGACGTCAGCAGCTCCATTCTTCCCTGTTCTCCTGGGAATCTGGACATGTAAATAGCCAGGGACAATGGCGGTGAGTACTTTGAATGTACTCGCAAACCACCTTAGAATAATATTAATAACAATGAGATATGTAGTATGGCTATGGTAGTAGGATGGCTCCAAAAGTGGTTCTTTTCTAAAATATTTTCTCTTGTAGATATAGAATCTACAAGATTTATTGGAATCTTTTGTAAAACATTTTGGAAACCTTTTTGAAAAGTTTTAAGAAACACTAGGATTGGGTCACCCTATTTCGTCTCAACTGTCCTCAAATGACCGGGTTATCCTCTTCCTTCTCTGGTGTTCCTCGGACCACCAGGTTTTAGAAAACACTTACTTTTTTGAAATTCATTTTGAAAACAAATCCAGCACCTCTCTACAGCAACATTCCCAACCGTCCATGACAGAGGATTCGACTATTCGAATAGATTTACACTATGTAGAGGTTCTACACTTTACCCACAAGATTTGATACATCCGCCGGGATCACCCCCGGGTCGTCATATGAAGGTTGCAAGTCTCGTATAATCAAAAAAAACCTTCGGAAATTCCACTCCGATACATGCCCTAGCCTATGAGTTGTTCTCGTCAACATTGGGACGTCGGGATCCACGGACCAACCAGAGCGCAACCCAGCTCCTTCAGAGCCCACACTTTGAATGAGGGGCTCATAGTATCGCTCGGTCACTCACATGGGTGATCCTTCTTCCTCCAGGTGACTGCCTCGCAGTTGACCCTTTTCATAAAGGAAGCCCAGAATTAGAGGGAGATAATCCCTTATAAGTAGTTGTGTGGATACCCATTTCTAAGTGAATAAACTTTTGGGTCAAGCCCCGTCCCACTTCAGGGTAATGTGGTTGCACGGATTAATTGTTCTGGCAAACCTACAAAGAACCAGGTGCCTTTTTGTAATCATTTTTCCTCCGTCCTTTGTCCCACCTTTTTGTAAAACAAAACCTTCTTCATTGTCAAACTCTCTTGGCAGGTCGAACCTTGCCAAGGTTTTCTCATAAAACATTTTTATAAAACTCTTTCTCCGGGGTCTTCCCATCCTATACTTTTTCTTAGGCTAAAACAGGGTCTCAAAGGGGTTGTGGTATTATACACCACATACAATACAAAGGACATGTAGGTGTCATGAAGGTGTGTACCTAGTGGTATCAAAGTGGCAGGGGTTTGGAGGAGCCAAACTTCCCATGTATAAAACCTAGACAGTAAAACCATGCAATTTACAAAAACAGGTAATTAAAACATGCATAAGCAAAATAATAGGACAATGGCTAATGAGTAAGAAGGTGGCTTTCCGGATTATCAGAAATATGGCAATATTTCCCTAGACTTCCTCTTACAATACCATAATACCCAATATAGATAAATAATATAATAATCCACTGCTTCCTTCTTCTCGACGTCACACAGTCGCAACTACCGCCATTATCGAGCAAACATGCATGTAAACAAAGAACCAACCAATACAAGACAAACAAGCACCAATACATACAACAAACAAAATATAATCACTTGATTTAGGGCAGTAGGGTGTTGGATGATTGGTTTGATAAGATTGTTAAATGTCTTGTAACATTTTAAGGAAATCCCTAGGTGTTTTATAGTCTATAAATTAGGTAGGAGAGGATTTTTAGATGAAGGTAACTTTACGGATGATATAAATATAAAAAAATGATATCACCGGAGAGGTATTTATAAAATCAGCAAAGTGGTTTCACTATTTTATCAATTACCATTGATTTATAAATAATTTTCTAGTGAAAGAAACTCTAGTTTAAGGAAATAAATCACCAGAAAAGTTATAGATTTCCAAAAATTATTTCCTTGGATGGTTAAGTAGTGATTGATGGACTGATTCACTGAGAGTTGGAATCATCCAAAAATATTTACCAGAATGTCCATGGGGAAATCCCAAAGTTAGTACTAGAGGGTTTTTATCATTTTAACCAGATTAAATCTACAAAATATTTTGATGTGATTCCAACCACACATGTTAGGCATTGTGATCTCGTTTCTGTAGAAATTGGATTCACAATTGTTGGATATATAGAACTACTGTGGTGAATTTATTGATGAATTAACCATGCACAAAAAAGATTAGTTCCCAATCAATCAAGCGCTGCTCAATAAATTATGATCTCCTAGGGTTTAATAAATATTGGTATTCAAGTGTACTGAGAGTTGGAATTAGGTCAATACCCATTTTAGTTTGACCTAGAGAACCTCCTAAAGTCATAAATGTCCTATTTTTGTTGTTTTTTCTATTGGCAGATTAGGAAGCAAAATAAGGTGGGGCCAAGGTAAACATTAAGTTATCTAGGATACCTTTCAGTATAGCTATGGTTCAGGTCATTTGGGTTTATAAATATTTTTTTAGGAATTTATCAGTGAAATAGACACTTCTTAGTATTTAAAATACTAGTAAAAAATTTGTATACTCTTTTGGCTTGAACCAAGTTCTTCATGTTGTGAAAAACATGTGTGAACCTGTATGATTTTAGATCTAGACAAAATAAGGCATTAGATATTTTTATTTGTATTTAAATTGTCATGCTTATTTATAGATCTAGAAATTAGATAAAAAGGAAGGGTGTTTCTGGGCGGGATCTGAGTGATTCTCGCGGAACAGTGGTTGGGCCGGCCCAGCAACGCATCCCCGCGGGCGGGAGATTCTCTCAAACAGCCGCGCAGTGGGGCCCAACCGTTAGTAGGTGAGGGGGCATGAACCGGTATCCATAGATCCGGGCCGATAGGAAAAAGGGGATCCGACGGTAGTGGTGCTTCGTCAACCTTTGCCGTGGAGCCACCTCGTTGGAATCCTAGGCAGCGGAGGGAGGACTCGGTGTCTCACCTGGGGGCATGGGGAGGTGGAGCCAAGGTTGCAGGGCGACACGGTCCACGAAGGCAACCACAACGAGGGGCGGCATCGACAATTTCCGCACCGGGATGTCTTCACAAGAATAAGATCGAGAACATCGCTTGGGAGCTCACCGAATCCTACACCTTGGGCATACAAAAATAGGGACGAGGGCGGGGTTAGTCAGGGGTGGTCGAGGTGGTTTCAACAAGTGGACATGTAGAATGAAAGGAGCCGGAGAGGAGATCCCAAGCTTGTTTCCTTGAGAATGGCAAAGCGCCGATTCCTCCCTTTCCTGAGTGATGCAGATTAGGGTAGTGGATGAGGAGCTTGGGGATGGTATATTAGGGTTAGGGGAGCATGGTGGGTCAAATGCAGAAGGAGAAGTGGAGGGGAGAGTGAGCTATGCTCGAATCTTTTCCATGGCCGAAGGCTTGAGTTCTTCCTCTCTCGGGCTTGGCAGGTCAAGGGAGAGGGAGTGGGGTAGTAAATGGGAGAGAGAAGGGGGAAAATGAGCCGAAGGGAGAGATCTGGGGTGGCTTCTTGTGTTATAAACAAAGAGGGAGTGGTGTATGCTGGACATGGCCTATGGATAGAAAGGTAGATGGTAAAACCAGTGCTGGTGTTTGTTGTGCGTGTGGAGAGGGTGAGAGGTGGTTGCTAGTCTGGTTTATGCCAGGGAGGAGGAGTGGTAGATGCTGGTGTAGACTAGGTAAATTGTTGTTTAAGGAAAGTGTCCTCTCTCTCTCACTCACTTCCTAGCACATGATACAATGGGGCAAGGAGGCTACAATGGTTTGCTATAGTGGATCATGACCAGATGTGTCATGGTTGCTGGAGACGAGTACTAGAGAAGCTTTGATGAGGATTTGAGTTGGTTGGGTTAATGGATTTTATTAGTTTGAAAATTTTGATCATATTGGTTCCTTTGAAGGATATTTAATAAGTTGCATTAGACAAGGTGGGAGTGTAGATAATGTCAAAAGATAGCTCCAAGATTTATTTGGAGATTTTCTGAATATTTTAGATCACTATTTAATCTATTATTCAAAAAGGGATGAAATGATTTATAGAATCTCATTTGGTAATTTTACATTGGACAAGGTTAGTTTTTGATGTGAGATAGTACTATATACTATAGAACACATTGCAGAATTTTGTTGGAATTTATTTCGAAGGAAAATTATTTTTAAGTTATTATTTCATGTTTCTGCCATTTAAGAAAAAGGGCAAAAGGAAATAATAAAGCATCTCAAAAATATATATTTTTGGATGGGAAGATATGATATTATATATAGAAATCAAATGTTTCTTTAGTTGGTGAAATAGTTTGAATGAAAACAAACTTTTCTTTGTATAGAAGGTTTTGAAGATTTAGCAAATAAAGGAATTTAAATAGTATTAGATTCCAAATAATTAGGGGAATTATTTGGAGAATGTTTATATTCAAGGTGGATGATGTCCACTTGACATATATACCAACATCCTTCAAGTCCCAGGGGCCCAATATTTATTAAGCTCTCTTTGATTTTTGGTGAATTAAACTCTTCTGGTATGACTAATTCACTAGTTAAATCACCAAAGAAGTTTTGTTTATCCAAAAAGGTGATTCCAATTTCTAGAGAAAGGTATTCCAAATACCTAACATGTGTCATTGGAATCATATCAAAATCTCTTATAGTTTAAATCTGATGAAAAAGACAAACACCCTATAGTACTACCTTTGGGAATTTCCTTAGGGCACTCTGTTAAATATTTTGAGATGATTCCAACTCTTAGTGAATTAGTCCATAAACATTACTTAACCATCCAAGTAAATAATTTTTCGAACTCCACAACTTTTCTGGTGATTTATTTCCTAAAACTAGAGTTTTATTCACTATAAAATTCTTTATAAATCAATAGTAATTGATAAAATAGTGAAACCACTTTTGTTGGTTTAATTTTATCAATACCTATATGATGGTATCATTTTATTACAATTATATCTTACTTAATGTGTCCTTGTTCTAAAAACCCTCCTCTACATAGTTCCTAAACTCTAAATCATATTGGAATTCCTCCAAATGCCTCTGAGACAATTCCAACCCTTCTAAATCCATTATTACCAAACCGTAATGAATTGTAGCATGAGTTATTTATTATGTATGTTTGATTCTTGTATGCTTTGTATGGATTGGTGCTCTATGTTTGATTCTTGTATGCTTCGTGACGCCGAGAAGAAGGAAGCATCGGATTATTATTATATACTTTGGTATTCCAGTATTCTAAAGAGGTCCAGGGACATCTCGCTGGTCACAGGAAAGCCACCTTCTTGCTCATAAGCCTTGGTCCTATTATTTTACTTATGCATGTTTTATGTACTTGTTTATATAAATTGCATGGTTTTACTAGTATGTTTTATATGCGGGAAGGTTTGGCTCCTCCAAACCATTTACACCTTATTACCATTAGCTATAACCCATTTGATGACTCCTACTTGAACTTTGTTGTGTATGTGGTGCATAGCACCACCACCCCTTGGAAACCCCGTTTTACCTAAAGTACAAGTATAGGATGGGAAGACCCTGGGAAAACGGTTTATAAAAATGATTTTGAGAAAACCTTGGTGAGGTGTGGCTTGCCAAGAGAGTTTGAGAAATAAAAAGGTTTAGGTTTTACAAATTATGGTGAAGTGGAGAAGGAGGAAAACTGTTTACAAAAAGGCACCTGGTTCTTTGTAGTTTTGCTAGAACAATTAACCCGTGCAACCACATTACCATGGAGTGGGAAAGGGATGGACTTAATGTTTGCTACTCCGGTGTGGGAATTCTCACAACTAATTATAAGAGATCAGCTCCCTCTAATTCCGGGCTTCCTTTGCAAAAAGGGTCAAGTACTAGGTAGTCACCCGGAGGAAGCAGGACCAACAATGTGAGTGGTCGGGCGATACTATGAGCCTCTCATTGAAAGTGCCAGCTCTGGAGGAGTTGGGTGCACTCCTGTTGGTTTGTGGATCCCGATGTCCTGATGTTGTTAGGAACAACCCATAGGGTACGACCCATGCTAGAGTGGCCTCCGGTGAGTATTGACCGGTTACTCGAACCACGATCAGTAAGGATCAGGGCAGGGTACCCGTTTGGTGTGGTAAATTGCACAACCTCCACAGAGAGTAAATATATTCGAATAGCCGAGTCCTCGGTCATGGACGGTTGGGAAGGTTGCTGTAGAGAGGTGCTGGTTTGTTTTCAAAAAGGACTTTGAAAAAGAAACTATTTTCAAAACCTGGTGGTCTAAAGGACGCTAGAGAAGGATATGTGATGTCGAGGCGCAAGGAAGAAGAAGACCCAGTCATTTGAGGACCGTGGAGTTGAAATAGGGTGATCCAATCCTGGTGTTTTGCAAAACTTTTCAAAAAGTTTTCTAAAATGTTTTATAACAGTTTTTAACAAAACCTTGTAAATGTTATATCTACAAGAGAAACTATTTTAGAAAAGAACCACTCTTGGAGCCATCCTACCACTACAGCCATATTGCATACCCTCTTGTTGTTATTATTTTTTAAGGTGGTTTGCGAGTACGTTCAAAAGGACTCACCGGGATTATCCCTGGCTATTTACTTAGCCATATATCCAGAAGGACGAGGAAAGATGGAGATGCTAACATCTATGCGAGCTAGGCTGTCTTCCCAGTTATTCGCCTGTAGGTTAAGGCATGGCATGGGCTTTACGCTTGAAGACTTCCGCTATTTGTGTTGTAATCACCATAATGGAAATCAGGTAAGCTTTGTACCTGTAAACTTATGGATGTTGTAATGATAGTAGTCGGTTATGCTCATGGCTCACTGATAATGGGAACATGAATTGGAGGCATAACGGGGATTCTCGGATCGTAAATATGAAAGTTGAGCCAAGATGTTTCTTTTGTGAAATATTTTTTGTTAACCATGGGTTGAGGTAAGGAGTGTATTGTCTATACACAATCAGTTTCTTGAGTACAGGCAAACAAGTAGACAAACATTGCAACACTAATCAAGAAAAAGCTTTTCTTCCTGCTGATTTTTGCCTTTTGGTCAATAAATCAGGGTTGCTGAAATTGGGATGTTATAGACCTTTCCCCCTTAAAAGAATCTCGTCCCGAGATTCGGGAGAGGTAGGGTTAGGTAAAAGCATCAGCTTAACAATTATCAGCAGTGGAATTTTTTAGATGAAAAAGGATTTTACAACAAACAGGCTTGGTCAGCTATACCTCAGAGTGGAGTTGCTTTGGTTGAGCGTTTAGATTTAGCTAGTGGAAAGATGCAGACCTTTACCCATAGGAAGATTCTAGGTAGGTTTAGCATCGACACGGTCCTTTCTTCATGGGTCGATACAACAGGTTGAGCGTTCTTCCATATTTTATCGTGGAGGCTATCTTTTCTATTTTCTTGATCTTGAGACATCGGGAGGGGTGGCTGGAAGGTCGACTTTGGATTGGGTGACTTTCCCGGAGTACCTTCTGATTCTGGAGAAGTCCCGATAGCTGTCCTTACGTAGGGTCCACGAGTCTACTCTAGGAGATGGCCATCACCTAACGATGACTAGAGGTAGACTCATGGGTTATTGGGGTGAACGGTTATCCTGGTTTTGTGTGAAAGTTGCAGTGTTTCCCCCTTAGAGTGGCACTAAGGGTGCTTGGTGGAGTCATAGACCTTCTTTCTTGGAGTTGCAAGATGATGTTGGAAGAGAGATGCACCTTTCATCCGGAGTTGGTATCTCTTGTTGACCTGGTAGATGTTGCTTCTTGAGAGGCGTATGTACTATGTCTATTTGGGAGGGGTCTTTTAGTAAAGGTGTCTAACTAGCCTCATAGTCATTAAATCTGAGTTCGTTAGGGGTTCAACCGGTTGGGAGAATGTTGTTTGCGATTAACTGTCTAGGAACATGGTCTTATAGGATGCGGTCATTCCAAGTTGGATCTGTAGCATCCCAATTGTCTAACAATTGTAATGCTACTTGGTCTAGTAATATAATGGCTACTGCAAATATATAATTGTTGCATCATCATTATATCATGCTCATGTCATCATGCCTCCTTGCATTTGAGCATCATATAAAACCCTTTTGATTTGGTTCTTATCTCATATGCATTATTAATTGTATTTGCATCTTGATATTGTATTTGGGTCTTGATATATTGTTTAAATGCCCAAGTTGAGTTGGGGGCATATCTTTTATTAACTCCACCACCTTTTCCTTCACCACCTTATAATTCCACCATCCAACTAAATATGAGCTTGGCATTTACTGGTTTTTACTTCTAGCTCATGTGGGTTGGGATGGATCCAATTCTTTGCCACATGCTCTCATCTTGGCATCATGTTGTTCTCACAATATTGATATATGAGAGCCACATGGCCGCCTTTGCATGCCTTGTGAGTGGAACCTTTTCCAACTTCCATATGTGTGGTTTTGGGGTTATCATCATGTTGGGTTATTTTTGTGGGCTTATTAAATACCTAGTGGCATATACACACTAGCAAGTTCCAAATATAATCCAATATGATCATCTCCATGTACTCCACTAGGAATTCTTTCTAAATTCTTTTGCTTGGGCCTTACTCCAATTTTGGGTTGCATAATAATAATGCCATGAAATAATATTGTTTTCACAAGAATTATCATGGCATTAAATATTTTGCATGGGCCATGCAAGTACCCCTTTAGCTTGCCTTTTGGATTTCATTGTTTTTGAATGAGTCATCTCTCTCCATCTATCTCTTTTGGTGTGATCTAGTTTGATCATGCTTAAACCACCTCACCCTCTCCTTTCCTTGTCTAGTTCTTGCTTGCTTTTTGCTTGAACTTGCTTGAGCTTGACAAAACAATAAACCTCCCCCCTCATCTCTCTCTCATCTCACCACCTCTCTTCACCTTTCAATCTAAACCACACCCCCCTCTCACCTAAACCCTAAGTCCACCACCCCTCTCTCTTTCGGCCTCCCCCTCTCTCTCACCAAGCTTGGCCCCACTTGGCCACCTAACCAAACCCTAGCTGGCCACCTAGCTATCCCCCAACCCTAGTACCAAACCTAAACCGAAGCTCCCCTAAACACTAAACCCGAGCCTACCTCCCTCCCTCTCTCTCTCTCCCTGCCTGCCCTAGCCCGAGCCTGCCCCTGTCCTTGGCCTCGCCCTCTGGCCCCACCTGGTAGCCACACCCCCTGCCCTGCCCTGCCCCGAAGAGCACGTGAGGAAGGAGGGAGAAAAAGGTGGCCGAGACCACCTTTTCCATCTACCCCGCTTCCCCACGGCACCACCTCCCTCTCCCGTCCCTATCCACCCTCTCTGCCTCTCCCAGCTACCCCAGATCCACCCAGCGGCGCCCTACCCTCTCCCCTCTCTGCTCCATCGCCGCCGCTACCCCATAGCCGCCACCGTCGGCCTCTGCTCCGTTCCGTCGATCCAGTCGAGCCGCGCGTCCGTGCAGTGGCCTGGAAGATCGAGGAGGGTCCCCTGCTTCGACCGGTACTCGCCGTCGAGGAGGAGAAGCCCCAGGAGCGCTGGACCGCCACCAGCGAAACCCTAGCCTCGGTGCATCTCTGCTCGATCCGTCCACGCCTAACGCCACCTCGGTGAGCTCCCTAACCCCCTGGACATGGTCGCCTGCTCGCTTCCGCGCTAGGTCCGCCGGACGATTCGTCGTGCACCCTCGGTGCCGAAGCGGCCGCTTCGCTCCGCGCCCGCAAACCCTACCTAGGCCCGTCCACCTCCTAGCAGCAACCCGCCTAGCCCAGCGGTCACGCTGCAGCAGCGATGCCCGGTCGGCGTTAAAGCCCCATGGCGCGCTGTTCTCTGTCGCGCACGGACCGATCGGTCGTCAGAGGAAGATCAACAGTACGGCGGCCTTTTTGCGCGTTACCCCCTGCTAGTTTTTACGCTTAACCCGCGGTACGTTTTGGCCCACCAGTCAGTCGCCGAGCAAACTTGCAAAAGAGCCCCCCCGCTTCTCGGTGCTCAACCCGCGCTCCCTCGCTGCGCCGCGTGGCACCCCCTGGGTCGCCCGCTGTCGCGTGGGCCTGCGAAGTCGGTTGCCCCACCTGTCATCCTCTAGGGCTAGCTCAACCAGCGGTGACAAAAGCTTTTCCGTGCGCGTGTGTGCTGAGTCAGCGCGTGACCCCACCTGTCAGCGTCTGCGGCTAGGTTAATCTGAGTATAAAAAGTATTGCCTGTTTCTGTTTTAAATTCAAATCTTTTCTAATTATTTCAAATTCAAATCTTTTTCTGTTTTTAAATAACTTTTCAAATATTAATCCAAATAATACTTATAATATATGTTTTCAAATCAGAAAAATGTGAGGAATTCAAATATGACATCTAAAATATATTTTGAACACTTATTTTTCCAAGTTCTTTTAAATTACAATAAAATGCCCTTTTGTCTTAATTAATTAATATCTTTTGTTTTATAACTCCAAATTTAACAAATGATATGTCTAAAATGATTAGCTCGACGAGACCTTTCCGTTTATGCATTCCTTGGTTTATTTTGAAGCATGCATCATATAAATATAAAGAGGACAGCAACTAAATTGAGAATAAAATGGGGCCGAAACTAAATAAAATGCTTTATTATTGTATTCCATACCTCACCCATGCCATGCTACTTTAATGCCATGCAAATTGTGCATCATTCATCATGGCATGATTGTTTGCTTGATGCATTTATTCATATGCTTGTGCACCTTATTTATGTTGGCCCTTGTTTGTTTGGTTCTTCTTCGAATAGACATTGGCGGGGATATATCAAGAGAACCAGGAGCACTACCAGATCCATTCCTTGCTTCAATCGAGCCAGTGCAAGCACTACCACATGCTTGCATACATATAGTACCTATTGCCTCTATCTTATTCTTGCATCATTGAGTCGCGATTGCATTAAACTGAATCCCAAGTATTGCATAGCCTTTACTTTTAAACCCCACCGAAGCTTGTTCCTCCATCCCATGAGCCATTACTACAGGAGTTGCTTGAGCCAGGCGAGTCGTAGAACAGCATGTGTAGGGTATGTGAGTGTCTGATGGATAACGAGGTACCTAAACAACTTAACCTGAGTAGTAATGGGAGAACTAATGAAAGTGGCATCGGTGAGCCATATCTGCTATTTGGTTTTTCAGGCTCACTTGTGTCCCGTAAGACCCCGAGTACTTGATTCCTGTTCCAAGATTATTCGCGCTATCCACATCCGGGAGGCCTTATGGACCCCCCCTGAGCCAGAGCTTGATTCATTCTTATTTCTTGGGGCCACAAACTAGTTTGAAGTTTTATTTACTATCCTGTACCTATGCCATGCTTTACTGCTTTATTTAAATTGTGCGAGGAGCACACTTTGTCTTTAGGTCCCGTTTTTTTGCTGTATCGACAAGCCCAGTCCACACTTCGGGTTCCCGATCGTTTACAGCCATTAAACCTTGAGTCCGTCTCAGAGCCTGGCCAGCTGGTAGCTTAATGGGGTGGCCCCCTGAAATATTTCTGAATCCTGTAATTGCTTTGTCGTGACTGCCTCGTTGGGTTTTGATTTGGTTTTTCCGAGGCATATCGAGTGTGTGTTGCTATTTGTGCACCCCTGCAGGGTAAAACTTTCTGAAAGCCGTGTCCGCGGTTATGGACGACTTGGAGCACCGTTTCTCGATCATAGACAAGCATAACTAAAGTACCGCTTCTAATTTGACCAGACTAGGTACCTGACTAGTAAATAGTGCAACACTCATGGAATGGATAATAAAACTGCCAACGGATGGGGGTGGTTCGTCCGCTTCCTCGTCGGTAAGCGAGGAGGAGGATGGATCTGTTAAGATTACCTTTATAACCGTTATAACTATTGATATTAATTCACGGACATCCGTCTATCTCTGGTTAGGCGGATGGTTAGCGAGTATCTGTAGAATTGTTAGGGTTTATCTTTTGCTGCAATTGCGTCACCCCAGGTTGTGTCCCCTTTAGAGGCATAAAGACTTGCTGAGTACCCCTAGGGTCTCACGATAAATTATTGGTTCAGATGAACAGGTACACTCGCAAGATGGATACTGGGTGGAAGAGACGGACGATGTGGGCAACGATCATTCGGTGTAGAGATTCCGGGAACAGGGATCCGTGAGATCTGTGGGCGGGATCTGCTTATTTATAGGGCATCTTATGCCGATTTGCTTCTTATCCGTACTCGGATTGTGTCTTCCGCTTCCGCTTGATACTCTGTTGATTGATGTATGAGGAGATATCCTAAACTATTATATCTATCTAGGATATTTGGATCTTGCCGTATGGCGTTGCTATATTTCCTTTCTTTTTAGATGGGATGACTCTGATGTACTGTTGTATGGTGGCTTGCATACATACTCATTTGTGTATGTAGTTGATCCCTTCGCCTGCCGATTACGCCGCCCGTTCTTGTCCCGATGTGTGGAAATGGTTGGGACGGCCGAAAGGTCTACCTGTGAGTGGCATTTGGGCCCCACCGTACTAGTTCAACCATTTCTGCTCATCCAGGCTTGTAACTAGGAGCGTAATTCACCGAGGTAGTTACAATTGGTATCAGAGCCATCCCGACCTTCAGGGTCTCAGCCAAATGGTCGTTGTCTGTCTAGCAAATATTTTGGGTAGTTATGTATACTAGGGAAAAACAAAACGCGAGAGTAGGACTGCTTCCACTTTTCTTCTTACCCACCCACCCACCCTTTCTGGTAAGGAAGTGTAACGTTTTCTATCCTCTTCTTAAAAATTCAAACTAGGATTCACGTGTTCTGGGATTCCGTAGTACCATAGGTTGTGTATCTGTGTGTATGAGTGTGTGTGTGTGTAATCCCTTGTCTATCTGTTGCATCCAAGTTGTTATCTTATCGGCCTTTTGGTTATCAACTGTTGGTACATTCCATACCGACAGGCTTTTGCAAACCGACGCGATCTATCTGATTCGTTGTATACCGACGCTATCTTCTTTGTGTGTTCGTTTCCGTAGTTGCTAATCTTTAGGTTCAACGTGAGAAGAAGGGTTAGGATATGTGTTCCACTTATTCATGTGCGGAGTAATGATTTGAGTGCGGGATGGAGTCGCGACCATACCACTACTCTTATCATTCGCTCTTGTATATTGAATTGGTAGAGTCACTAATCTTGATTCGTTAAGTAATTTTGCGCATCTATTGGTATTTTAATGCCGAAATTTGTGGAAAATTTTTCTTTGATATATTTGTGTACCACACTCCTTTCAGTCGTGTGCGTTATGCTTAATATCTTCTAGGTGCTTTGAACTTCGTTGATATTTTAATATCATCTTAGTAAATTGTATCCTTTAATCTTGATTAATTCCATCTTGGTACTATTTTGGATTATTATTATTCTCCATCATAGTACTGACTTGTGTTTTATATCAATCACAGGATGGCACCACCACGCCGTTCTGAGGAGGACATACAACCTGAACTGGGGGCAGCGTTGTCAAGCATCGCCAATGCCTTGGCAGCAATGCAGCAGAACCAGCAGCGGTTCGAGGAAAGTGTCAGGAGAAACGAGTTTGTGCCGCTACCTCCACCTCCCAAGCGCGGAGACATCAAGAGCTTTCTGAAGTTCAACCCTCGCCAGTTTGATGTTTCTGATCAACCACTTGATGCTGATGATTGGTTGTGTGAGATGTCAAGGTTACTGGCAACTGCTGATGTTCCTGAGCAAGAATGGGTAAAGTGTGCTACTCACCTTCTGAAGGGAGATGCAGCTCTCTGGTGGGAGAATTACCTGAAGGCAAACTGCACTGGTTTACAGCCTACTTGGGGACAGTTCACTGGAGCTTTCAAGGAGCAGTATCTGTCAGAAATTGTCATGGAGAGAATGAAGGAAGTGTTTCTTAACCTGAAGCAGGGCAATGATAATGTCAACACCTACATCAGGAACTTCATGAACCTTTCTCGTTATGGTGGCGATGAGATCTCTGATGACAAGAAGAAGCAAAAGAGGTTCAGGCAAGGGCTCAATGCATCGATCAAGTATGCAATCACGCATGCAAGGCCGGCGTCTTTTCTGGAACTTCAGCATACAGCTCTGCAGGAAGAGGCGAGTAGGCAAGTGTTTGAGGAGTCAAAGAAACACAGCCGTGATGCAGCAAGCTCTTCAGCTATGTCAGCTCCTTCTAAGCGTCGTGTCTGGGTTCCTAACACCCCACCGTCGCTACCGGCTCCACCAAGACCTTCAAGCTACGCAGCAAGGCCACCAAACTTCCTCACTGCTGCTCCCAGGGGCTACAACCACCACTACCCTGAAGCGCCTGGCGGAGTCCCTAGCTACGTTGCTCCACGTCCAGCTGGTGCTTGTTACACGTGTGGAGACTCTGGGCATCAACAATGGAACTGTCCGATGAAGAACAAGGCTCTTCCTCCACCACCTCCAAGATCTGCGGCAAGCTCTCCTTTGGTTCGTGCACCACCACCTCGGGCTCTCAACATCAACACCAAGCCCGGGTCTACTGTTGCTCGTGCCAACTGCATCAACGCCGCTCAAGCTGAGCATGCACCTGGAGTTGTGATGGGTATGCTTCCCATAAACTCAGTTCCTGCAAGAGTTTTGTTTGATTCTGGTGCTTCGCATTCTTTTGTTTCACACAAGTTTGCGCATGAGCAGGATCTGGATATGGTTCCTTTAGCACATCGTCTGGTGGTGTTATCTCCTGGTTCAAACATGAGGGCTGCTCATATCAGCCATGGCAATCAAATTGAGATTGGTGGCTCTTCGTTCTCGGCTTCCTTGATCGTTCTGGGAAATTCTGACATTGATGTCATCTTGGGCATGGATTGGTTGACAGCAAATGCAGCTGTGATTGATTGTGCTGAGCGCTCGGTTTCTCTGAAGATTCCTGAAGGCCATATAGTCTATTCTCCAAGTCTGACTCCTGCTATCCAGCTTTTCTCTTTGGCGGCTCTGAATGTTGATGCTATGGAAGCTATTCAGAGTGTTCCGGTGGTCTGTGAGTTCCCAGATGTCTTTCCTGAAGAGTTGCCAGGTATGCCTCCGAATCGTGAGGTTGAGTTTGTTATTGAGCTTGAACCTGGTACCGCTCCTATCTCCAAGCGGCCTTATAAGATGGGTCCGGCTGAGTTGGCTGAACTCAAACGTCAGCTTGATGAACAAGAGAAGTTGGGTTTCATTCAGCATAGTACTTCTTCTTGGGGTAGCCCAACTCTCTTTGTGAAGAAGCGAGACCAGACTGATAGACTTTGTGTTGACTATCGGGCTCTCAATGCTAAAACCATCAAGAATAAATATCCCCTTCCGCGGATTAATGATCTCTTTGATCAGCTAGCTGGAGCTGTGGTTTTCTCTAAGCTTGACTTGAGGAGTGGTTATCATCAAATCAAGATTCGCAAGGAAGATGTTCCGAAGACAGCTTTCACCACCCGCTATGGCCTGTATGAGTACACGGTTATGTCTTTCGGTCTCACCAACGCACCTGCCACCTTCTCGAGGCTCATGAACTCGGTTTTCATGGAGTATCTTGATAAGTTCGTTGTGGTCTATCTGGATGACATCTTAGTCTATTCTAAGTCACAAGAAGAGCATGAAGAACACCTTCGGTGTGTCCTAAGCAAGCTTCGTGAGAACCGCTTGTATGCAAAGTTCTCCAAGTGTGAGTTTTGGCTGCCGCAAGTAACCTATCTTGGTCACGTCATCTCTGCCAAGGGCATTGCAGTCAATCCGGAAACTGTGAAGACAATTGTCGAATGGCTTCCTCCTGTTAATGTCAAAGAAGTGCGGAGTTTCCTTGGTTTGGCTAGTTATTGCCGTCGCTTCGTTCAGAACTTTTCGAAGATAGCGAAGCCTCTTACCGATCTCCTCAAGAAAGGCAAGAAATACCTTTGGACTCCCGCATGTCAAGCAAGCTTTGAGACACTCAAAGAGAAGCTCACTTCCACACCAGTCTTGGTTCCTCCGGATACATCCAAGCCGTTCCAGATCTTCTGTGACGCCTCTTTGCATGGATTGGGTGCGGTCCTCATGCAAGAAAAACAAGTTGTTGCTTATGCCTCTCGACAGTTGAAGACGCATGAGATCAACTATCCTACACATGACCTCGAGCTCGCAGCAGTTGTCTTTGCTTTGAAAGTATGGAGGCACTACTTGCTTGGCAACCGTTGTGAGATCTTTTCTGATCACAAGAGTCTGAAGTATATCTTTACTCAGCCCGATCTCAACCTTCGGCAAAGGAGATGGATTGAAGCAATCAATGACTTCGATTTGACCATCAACTACACTCCGGGCAAAGCTAATGTCATGGCAGATGCTCTCAGCCGCAAAGCTTATGTCAACAACCTCATGATGGAAGAACAACTGCCTCTCTTGTGCGAGGAATTCCGTCAGCTCAACCTTGAGATTGTGGAACAAGGGTATCTTCTGAACCTCCTAGCAACCCCTCTCTTGGAAGAAAAGGTTCGCTCTCGTCAGCTTGGCGATCCATACACAAGAAAGATCATCTCCAGGATTCAGCTTCCGAAGTATGAGTCCTTCAACGTCGATGATCAAGGCACGCTTTTCTTTGAACACCGGATGTTTGTTCCGAACTACCCGGGTTTGAGAGAGCAAGTTCTCAAGGAGGCGCACGATTCTGTTCTTTCTATCCACCCTGGCAGCACAAAGATGTACATGGACTTGAAAACACAATATTGGTGGCCTGGTTTGAAAAGGTATTGTGCCAAGTATGTCTCGGTGTGATGTCCGCGCAGAGTGAAAGCTGTCCATCAGAAACCTTCCGGTCTTCTACAGCCATTGAAACCCCCGGAATGGAAATGGGAGAAAGTGGAGATGGACTTCATCACTGGTTTTCCTAGGTCGCAGAAGGGCAACAATGCAATCTTTGTTGTCATTGACAGGCTTTCTAAAGTGGCTCACTTCTTCCCCGTCAAGGAAACCATTTCTGCAATTCAGTTAGCGGAGCTCTATATCAGTAATTGTCTCTCTGTATGGGGTTCCGCTTGAGATCAGTTCAGACCGTGGAAGCATCTTCACTTCCAAGTTCTGGGAGAGTTTCCAAAATGCTTTGGGAACAAAGTTGAACTTCAGCACAGCTTACCACCCTTAGTCGCAAGGACAAGTTGAAAGGATCAATCAGATTCTGGAGGATATGCTTCGTGCTTGCGTCATCTCTTTTGGCATGAAGTGGGAAGAATGTCTTCCTTATGCTGAGTTCTCTTACAACAACAGCTTCCAGAAAAGTCTAAAGATGGCACCATTTGAGGCTCTCTATGGTCGCAAATGCAGAACTCCGATTGGTTGGTCGGGTGCAGGTGAAAGAATCTTGTTTGGCCCTGACATTGTGACTCAAGCGGAGGAGAAGGTTCATATCATTCTTGAAAATCTGAGAATTGCTCAAAGTCGCCAGAAGAGCAATTATGACAGGAAGCACACGGACATGGAGTATGTCCCTGGTGATCTCGTTTACCTTCGTGTCACTCCCATGAGAGGCACGCACCGCTTTGGTATCAAAGGGAAGCTGGCTCCTAGATACATCGGTCCCTTCAAAGTTCGTGGAAGAAGAGGAGAAGTTGCTTATGCTCTTGAGCTTCCGGAAAAACTCAAGGTCCATGATGTTTTCCACATCTCTCAGCTCAAGAAGTGCTTCAAGGATCCCGGCAGGACCGTGGACCATGAGCTTATCAATCTCCAAGAAGACCTGTCTTATCAAGAACACCCCACAAAAATCCTTGAAGTCGCAGAAAGAAGGACTCGCAACAAGTCCATCAAGTTCTGCAAGGTGCAGTGGTCGCACCATTCCGTTGATGAAGCCACTTGGGAACGTGAAGATGATCTTCGTGCCAAGTATCCCACCCTCTTTGTGTTTTCTTCTTCATCCTAGAATCTCGGGGCGAGATTCCTGTTTAGTGGGGGAGAGTTGTAGCATCCCAATTGTCTAACAATTGTAATGCTACTTGGTCTAGTAATATAATGGCTACTGCAAATATATAATTGTTGCATCATCATTATATCATGCTCATGTCATCATGCCTCCTTGCATTTGAGCATCATATAAAACCCTTTTGATTTGGTTCTTATCTCATATGCATTATTAATTGTATTTGCCTCTTGATATTGTATTTGGGTCTTGATATATTGTTTAAATGCCCAAGTTGAGTTGGGGGCATATCTTTTATTAACTCCACCACCTTTTCCTTCACCACCTTATAATTCCACCATCCAACTAAATATGAGCTTGGCATTTACTGGTTTTTACTTCTAGCTCATGTGGGTTGGGATGGATCCAATTCTTTGCCACATGCTCTCATCTTGGCATCATGTTGTTCTCACAATATTGATATATGAGAGCCACATGGCCGCCTTTGCATGCCTTGTGAGTGGAACCTTTTCCAACTTCCATATGTGTGGTTTTGGGGTTATCATCATGTTGGGTTATTTTTGTGGGCTTATTAAATACCTAGTGGCATATACACACTAGCAAGTTCCAAATATAATCCAATATGATCATCTCCATGTACTCCACTAGGAATTCTTTCTAAATTCTTTTGCTTGGGCCTTACTCCAATTTTGGGTTGCATAATAATAATGCCATGAAATAATATTGTTTTCACAAGAATTATCATGGCATTAAATATTTTGCATGGGCCATGCAAGTACCCCTTTAGCTTGCCTTTTGGATTTCATTTGTTTTTGAATGAGTCATCTCTCTCCATCTCTCTCTTTTGGTGTGATCTAGTTTGATCATGCTTAAACCACCTCACCCTCTCCTTTCCTTGTCTAGTTCTTGCTTGCTCTTTGCTTGAACTTGCTTGAGCTTGACAAAACAATAAACTTCCCCCCTCATCTCTCTCTCATCTCACCACCTCTCTTCACCTTTCAATCTAAACCACACCCCCCCTCTCACCTAAACCCTAAGTCCACCACCCCTCTCTCTTTCGGCCTCCCCCTCTCTCTCACCAAGCTTGGCCCCACTTGGCCACCTAACCAAACCCTAGCCACCTAGCTATCCCCCAACCCTAGTACCAAACCTAAACCAAGCTCCCTAAACACTAAACCCGAGCCTACCTTCCTCCTCTCTCTCTCTCCTGCCCCGCCTAGCCCGAGCCTTGGCCTCGCCTGGCCCCAGCCCTGTAGTAGCCACACCCCCTGCCCTTGCCTCAAGAGCACGTGAGGAGGGAGAAAAAGGTGGCCGAGACCACCTTTTCCATCTACCCCGCTTCCCCACGGCACCACCTCCCTCTCCCGTCCCTATCCATCCTCTCTGCCTCTCCCAGCTACCCCAGATCCACCTAGCGGCGCCCTACCCTCTCCCCTCTGTGCTCCATCGCCGCCGCTACCCCATAGCCGCCACCGTCGGCCTCTGCTCCGTTCCGTCGATCCAGTCGGCAGCGTCCGTCTGCAAGGCTGGATCGAGGAGGTCCCCTCGCTGCCGGTACTCGCCGTCGAGGAGGAGAAGCCCCAGGAGCGCTGGACCGCCACCGACCCGACGCGAAACCCTAGCCTCGGTGCATCTGCCTCGCCGCCGATCCACTGCTCCTCTGCTCGATCCGTCCACGCCAATGCCACCTCGGTGAGCTCCCTAACCCCCTGGACATGGTCGCCCGCTCGCTTCCGCACTAGGTCCGCCGGACGATTCGTCGTGCACCCTCGGTGCACCGGCAGCTTGCCGCTTCGCTCCTCGGCCGCAAACCTTACCTAGGCCCCGTCCAACCTCCTAGCAGCAACCCCGCCCTAGCCCAGCGGTCACCGCTGCCTGCGCGCGTGCCCAGGTCGCGCGTTCGAAGCCCCATGGCGGTTGTTCTGTCGCAAGACGGACCGATCGGTCGTCGAGGAAGATCAACGACGGCGGCCTTTTGCGGCGTTACACTGCTAGTTTTACGCTTAACCCGTGGTAATGCGTTTGGCCCACCGAGTCGCCGAGCAAACTTGCAAAGAGCCCCCGCTTCGGTGCTCAACCCGCGCCTCCCCGCAAGGTGGCACCCACGGGTCGCCACGTCAAGGCTGCAATCGGTTGCCCACCTGTCATCCTCTAGGGCTAGCTCAACCAGCGGTGACAAAAGCTTTTCCGTGCGCGTGTGTGCTGAGTCAGCGCGTGACCCCACCTGTCAGCGTCTGCGGCTAGGTTAATCTGAGTATAAAAAGTATTGCCTGTTTCTGTTTTAAATTCAAATCTTTTCTAATTATTTCAAATTCAAATCTTTTTCTGTTTTTAAATAACTTTTCAAATATTAATCCAAATAATACTTATAATATATGTTTTCAAATCAGAAAAATGTGAGGAATTCAAATATGACATCTAAAATATATTTTGAACACTTATTTTTCCAAGTTCTTTTAAATTACAATAAAATGCCCTTTTGTCTTAATTAATTAATATCTTTTGTTTTATAACTCCAAATTTAACAAATGATATGTCTAAAATGATTAGCTCGACGAGACCTTTCCGTTTATGCATTCCTTGGTTTATTTTGAAGCATGCATCATATAAATATAAAGAGGACAGCAACTAAATTGAGAATAAAATGGGGCCGAAACTAAATAAAATGCTTTATTATTGTATTCCATACCTCACCCATGCCATGCTACTTTAATGCCATGCAAATTGTGCATCATTCATCATGGCATGATTGTTTGCTTGATGCATTTATTCATATGCTTGTGCACCTTATTTATGTTGGCCCTTGTTTGTTTGGTTCTTCTTCGAATAGACGAAAGCGGGGATATATCAAGAGAACCAGGAGCACTACCCAGATCCATTCCTTGCTTCAACTGAGCTGCCAGGCAAGCACTACCACATGCTTGCATACATATAGTACCTATTGCCTCTATCTTATTCTTGCATCATTGAGTCGCGATTGCATTAAACTGAATCCCAAGTATTGCATAGCCTTTACTTTTAAACCCACAAGCTTGTTCCTCCATCCCATGAGCCATTACTACAGGAGTTGCTTGAGCCAAAGTCGTAGAAACAGCATGTGTAGGGTATGTGAGTGTCGATGGATAACGAGGTACCTAAACAACTTAACACGAGTAGTAATGGGAGAACTAATGAAAGTGGCATCGGTGAGCCATATCTGCTATTTGGTTTTCAGGCTCACTTGTGTCCCGTAAGACCCCGAGTACTTGATTCTGTTCCAAGATTATTCGCGCTATCCACATCCGGGAGGCCTTATGGACCCCCCCTGAGCCAGAGCTTGATTCATTCTTATTTCTTGGGGCCACAAACTAGTTTGAAGTTTTATTTACTATCCTGTACCTATGCCATGCTTTACTGCTTTATTTAAATTGTGCGAGGAGCACCTTTGTCTGTTAGGTCCGTGACCCGTTTTTGTATCGACAAGCCCAGTCACACTTTCGGGTTCCCGATCGTTTACAATGGCCACCTAAACCTTGAGTCCGTCTCGTAGCCGCCAGCTTCGTCATGGTAGCTTAATGGGGTGGCCCCAAATATTTCTGAATCCTGTAATTGCTTTGTCGTGATCGCCTCGTTGGGTTTTGATTTGGTTTTTCCGAGGCATATCGAGTGTGTGTTGCTATTTGTGCACCCCTGCAGGGTAAAACTTTCTGAAAGCCGTGTCCGCGGTTATGGACGACTTGGAGCACCGTTTCTCGATCATAGACAAGCATAACTAAAGTACCGCTTCTAATTTGACCAGACTAGGTACCTGACTAGTAAATAGTGCAACACTCATGGAATGGATAATAAAACTGCCAACGGATGGGGTGGTTCGTCCGCTTCCTCGTCGGTGGCGAGGAGGAGGATGGATCTTAAGATTACCTTTATAACCGTTATAACTATTGATATTAATTCACGGACATCCGCTATCTCTGGTTAGGCGGATGGTTAGCGGTATCTCAGAGAATTGTTAGGGTTTATCTTTTGCTGCAATTCGTCACCCAGGTTGTGTCCCTTTAGCGGCATAAAGACTTGCCGAGTACCCCTAGGGTCTCACACGATAAATTATTGGTTCAGATGAACAGGTACACTCGCAAGATGGATACTGGGTGGAAGAGACGGACGATGTGGGCAACGATCATTCGGTGTAGAGATTCCGGGAACAGGGATCCGTGAGATCTGTGGGCGGGATCTGCTTATTTATAGGGCATCTTATGCCGATTTGCTTCTTATCCGTACTCGGATTGTGTCTTCCGCTTCCGCTTGATACTCTGTTGATTGATGTATGAGGAGATATCCTAAACTATTATATCTATCTAGGATATTTGGATCTTGCCGTATGGCGTTGCTATATTTCCTTTCTTTTTAGATGGGATGACTCGATGTCTTTGTTGTATGGTGGCTTGCATACATACTCATTTGTGTATGTAGTTGATCCCTTACGCCGATTCGCCGCCCGTTCTTGTCCCGATGTGTGGAAATGGTTGGGACGGCCGAAAGGTCTACCTGTGAGTGGCATTTGGGCCCCACCGTACTATTTCAACCATTTCTGCTCATCCAGGCTTGTAACTAGGAGTGTAATTCACCGAGGTAGTTACAGGATCTAATGCAACGCCATGGGTAAAACATGAAAAAGGGAACATAAGACTAGCATATCATTCAACGAGTTTCATACAAGGAAAGAGAATAGGAGCTGATAGGATTCTAATTACTTAAGGTTTTGCAAAATAGGTTCCGTGATGATACATATCTCTACCCTATGTCAAAAGGGTGAGTTGGCAGGGTATGAAGGACTATAATGAGATTTCTTCTTGAATCTTGTCGCTGTCCTAGGGTTGGGTACTAACTTTGGTTACTGCATTTCTTCGGAGGTGTGAGGGATATTCAGTTATTCGGTAGTAAAGGTGATGGTTATGCCGTCTTTTGTGGCTACTTCGAAGGGCGGGTCTTCCGAGGGTGGTGACTGAAAGATGGGTTGATAAAGGACATTTCTTTGTTTTCGATCTCGGGGTTGGCAGCTTCAGAAGTTGAGGGTGCTAAAGTGGAAACTTTCCTTTGCAAACGAGCATTGGTGGCTCGCAGACTCTTCTCCTAGGTATGGAGTATGTCGAGATCCATATGCATTAGGATGTTTTGGCGGCGGGTCTTGTCCAGGTCTTCTTGATGATGTTGCAGTAGGTATTCTATATTCTCTAGCTGATTTCCAATGCAACATGTGAGAAAAGACTCGGTGGGAAGTCCATCCTTGCCACGCTTTCCAAACATATGGTACTAGGTTTCCCTCATCTCTTCTTCGTGGATCTAGCAGAGGCATGCCATGATGTTTTGTATAGCTCTCACGACTACATATAACCAATTGTGGTTGATGAAGGTGAAAATGATGGGCTCAGGGTCGGTTTCACGAGCTAGAATGGTTTCCTTGATGACCCATTGAGTTATGCTTGAGTCACTGCGAGGAAGCTCTGTCCCCTAGATCTTGGATGGGGGACTGCGGACGATCTTTAGTAGGTCATTCAGTTTCACTTCAAAGGGCCAGAAGCTTTCTCCAATTATGATGCGTTTCGATCGGGAATGAGCCATCTACTCGGGGTTTAGTTTAGAAGTAATTTCAGGCATAAGGATGTAGATTCATTAGGGTATATGGTTAGTATTAAGCACAAAAAGGGGTTGTTTTAGATTTCCTTATGTGGCCAACCTGCTGAGGAGAGGTCTCAGTTTATGGAATTTTAGGGTTTAGTGCCAGAATACACAAACAAGGTGGTCGATACAACATGATCAAAAGATTCGAGGAAGACAAGCAACAAATTTCAAGAATCACATCAACACATGACAAGCAAACAAAGCATACCATATGTACTAAGGAGTGACTACTCGCCATAAGGGGAATCCTATATTGAGGATACTTATCCTAAGTACGGATGTTATGGGAGGTCTCTACTTCTATATTGTATCTGGGGTCTTTGATGCCGTACTTGATCCTTTTTGGGCGGGGAAGGATTTCGTTGGTAGGGTGATCTTGTAGTGTCTTTTGCCGTTGGGGGTTCCTTTGGTTTGTTTGTCTCTATTGTTCTTCATATCGAGATCTCCATCTCCACAGTGTTTAAGTCGGACTTGTTTTGTAAATGGAACATTTGAAGGTAGGCGAGATATAGAGTAAACCATTTTCAAATAGTTCAAGTTAGAGAAGATAAGATATGGAATATTTCGAAAATGTTTTGAGAAAATAGTTTTTGATAACCTGTGTTTTCAGAAATAGTGGTTGTCATGTATAACATCCAGGCTAACTAAGGTCTCCTACAGTCAGGATGGCTCTGATACCATGTCTTCCAGACCACGGATTTACGGTTCAAGAATCCCCGTCATGCCTGCAATTCATGTTCCCAAGATCGATGAGCCGAGAGCATAATCGAGTAGTATCATAACAACATCCTTAAATTATCGAAGTATAAGACTTACATAGATTCCTTTATGGTGGTATAAACAACATCAGTGGAATTCTTAACCTATATGCGACTGACTAGGAAGACGACCTATATCGCATAGACGTCAACATCTCCTTTCTTAGCATCAAGAAATCTAGACAAGTAAATAGCCAGGGACAAATCAGTGAGTACATTGAATGTACTCGCATAACACCTTAGGATACCACCAATAAAAGAATATGCAATATGACTGTGGGAGTAGGAGGGCTCCAAGAGGGGTTCTTTTCTAAAGTAGTTTCTCTTGTAGATATGGCATCTACAAGGTTTTTGTTGAAAAAAAATTATAAACCATTTAAAAAGTCTTTTTGATTTTTTTTGAATTTTATAAACCTATTTCATCTCCATGGTCCTCGCTGGACCAGGTTTTCATCTCCTGTGATACTACAGGATCACCTCACCTTCACTGGCATCCTTCAGACAACCAGGTTTAGGAAAACCCATTTCATCCTAGAAATACTTTTTGAAAACAAAACCAGCACCGCTCTACAGCAACCTTCCCAACCGTCCATGATCGAGGACACAACTATTCGAATAGATTTACACTCTGTAGAGGTTGTACACTTTACCCACAAGATTTAATACATCTGCCATGATCAATGACGGATCGTCATACGATAATATGCGGGGTTCCGAAAATGAAAAAAGACTCTCGGAATGTCTTACGCTAGCATAGGTCCTACCCTATGAGTTGTTCCCCTCAACACCGAGACATCCGGATCCATGTACCAACCGGAGTGCCAAAAACTACTTTAGGAGTGATGCACTTTCAATGAGAGGATCATAGTATCGCCCGACCACTCGCATGGGCGTATCTACTTTCCTCGGGACATTGTAATCACATATGTCCCTTTTTTGTAAGGGAAGCCCGACATTCGAGGGAGATGATCCCTTATAGTAGTTGTGAGTAATCCCATACCAGAGCAGGGAAATGTCCGGTCATTCCCCTTCCCATATAGGAGTGATGTGGTTGCACGGGTTAATTGTCTGAGAAAAACTGTAAAGAAACGGGTGTTCATAAAAAAATCTCCTCCTCTACTTATTCACCAATTTGGAAAACAAAAAATTCTTTCTCAACTCCTCTTGGTGAGTCAAACCTGACCAAGCTTTTATCATAAAACATTTTGTAAACATTTTTCCGGGGTCTTCCCATTCTATAATTTTGCTTGTCTTAGAATGGGGGCTTCAAAGGATGGTGGTATTATACACCACAAACATTAGTAGGGACACATAGGTTTCTTCAAGGGGGTGTACGTAGTGGTGCTAAGTGGTAATGGTTTGGAGGAGGCAAACCTTCCCATATATAAAACATAGTTTAATAAAACAATGCATTTTGTTTTAAACAAGTAGGTAAAAAAAGGCATAAGTAAAATAGCAGGTCAAGGCTTATGAACAAGAAGGTGGCTTGCCTATGACCAGCGAGATGTCCCTCGGATTATTTATTATGAAACCAAAATACCAACATAATAATAATTTCAGGCTTCCTTCTTCTTAGTGTCACACCATCGCAACTATCGCCGTCATCGAGCATACATGCAATCAAACAATCATCCCAATCAACCCAAAGAATAGAAGCATCAATATATTACAGCAAAAACATAAAGAACACATGCCCTACAGCACTAGGGTTTGGGAAGAAAGGTTTTAGAAAGATTGGAATTGTCTTGGAAACATTTGTAGAAATCTCTTAGGGATTTTAAGGCCAAGATTAACTGATTAAGGGGGTTTTTAGGCCAAGGCTAGGTTATGTATGATATCATTGTATAAAAATGATATCATTAGGTAGATATTGATAAAATGAAACCAGCAAAAGTAGTTTCACTATTTTATAATTTGTCTTTGATTTGATACGAATTATCTAGTGAGGAAAGCTCTAGTTTTAGTAATTAAATCACAATAAATGATATGTTCGTCCAAAAATTCTTTCCTCTTAGGGTTAGGTAGGGTGTGTTGTACTGGTTCACCGAGAGTTGGAATCACTTCAAAATATTTAACAGAATTCCCTTGGGAAATCCCAAATGCAATTCCGGAAGGTAATTGTCTTTTTAACCATATTTAAACTATAGGGGATTTTGATATGATTCCAAATACAAATGTTATATATTTGAAATATCTTTTAGTAGAAATTGGAATCATCCTTTTTTGGTTTACAGAGCTGTTGTAGTGATTTTATTGGTGAATTAAACATACACAGAACAGTTTAATTCACAATAAATCAACCAAGGCTAGATAAATTTTGGGCTGCTACGTTTTAAAGTGTAAGGTGGTTCAATAGTTCTGAAAGTTGGAATTAGGTCAATACCCATTTTTGTTTGACCTGGAGAAAATCCAAATGGACGAATTGTGTTGTTTTTGTCATTTTTATTATGGATAAACTAGGAAGCAACTAAGGGTAAGGCCAAGGTGACATTTAAGACGACTAGGTTACCTTTCAGAACCGAGATGTTTCACTCCTATTGGAGTGGTAAAACTCATAGAAATATTTATTTGGTGAAATGGATACATCTAGGGACTGGATTTACTATATTTAATTTATACATCAATTGGCTAATCAAGGGTATTTTAAGTACAATAAAACGTCCAAAACCCTAGGAATTTTAGATCTAGGTAATTTGAGTTGATTTTCATTTTCAAAACGATTTAAACCAAGATGCAACTTTCAGACCTAGACTAACAGAAATAAGGGAAAAGGAAAAAGGGGCATCACTGCCAGATCTGTGGGGGCAAATGGGCCGCGCGGCACCTTCGGCCCAAAACGCAGGTGAGCATGCACGGGAGACGCATTTGAGGCCGCGAGGGTGGAGCTCAATGGTCAGGGGGAGAGGGGCGAGGGGTTATCGATGGATCTGCACCGTCCGATTATAAGCGGATCGATAGTGTAGGGCTGTTATCTACCTCTGCCGTGGCCACGACAACGGGAAAACCTAGGGGAGGAAGGAATGCGTGGGAGAGATCATCAAAGGCAGCAGGAGGCGTCAGGAGGGCGTCAAGGCGACACGTCTCACGTAGGCAACCTCAAGGAGGGGTGGCACAATGGGATTCAGCGACGGGGTGACACTCGCACAAAAACTCCCGGAAGAAGGCTTTAGAGGGTTGTCGGCGGAGCGGTCCTAGGTGTTCCTAAGCACAAAGAAGGGGAGGGTCAGTTGCAAAAGAGAGAGGGGAGCTCAGGAAGGTAGCATGCAGGGGGAGAAGAGCATGAGAGAGGGAGTTATGCTCAAATCTTGAGCAATGGCCAAAGTGCCATTCTCTTCCTCTCTCGGGAAAGGCAAGGTAGGGGAGCAAGAGTGGCGCTCTATGGAAGGAAAGGGATATGTGTTGAAGCAAATGATCCAGAGAGGGGTGTTGGGGTGTCCTATGGGCTTATAAATCGAAGAACAGAGGTATACCATGGACTATGTCCATGGAGGGCAAGGAGAAGGGGAAAACCAGGGAGAGTTAGTTGCTGTGGGCATGTGGGATTGTTTCTGGTCGAGTTATAGGTAGAGGGGAGAGGTGGAAACAGCTTTTAATGAAAGAAGGACAAGATATGACCTTGTTTGTTGTTTTACTCACCCACAAGCACTAAGGACAAAGAGAGGGGACATGCTACATTACTAGGGATATAGTGCTGGGACCAGGATTGAGGGTGGTGTGTTGTGGATGTTTGGTTCACCAATTTAGAAGAAGTTTGGTGGGATTTATAAATATGAAATTTCTTAGTTTGGATATTTGATCATCAAGATGGTTATAAAGGAAGTTTAGAATTTTGACTTGGGAAAGGTTGGAAGATAGTACTGGTAGATGGACATGGTCAAGATACTTCCCTAGGATATTTGGGATTTTTCTAAGGAGTATTAGTCCACTTAATTTCATTTATTCAAAAAGTGGTGAAATGGTTTTTAGAAGCTCATTTGATATTTTTTACATTATAAATGTTTGTTTTTTGGTGTGAGATGGTCCGAAGTACCATGTTACACTTTGGAGAATTTTCCTAGGATTTATTTTTATAGAAAAGTATTTTTAAGCAATTATTTCTTGTTTCTTGAATTAAAAAAGGGAAAAATAAATAATGAAGCTAGGATGTGATGTATAGGCCTCAAGTGTGCCTTGATTTGGCAAAGTGGTTTGGAGTAAAGAAAACTTTCCTTTATAGGAGAGGTTTTGGAGATTTTGCCAAAGGGGGAATTAAATAGTTTTAGGGCCCACATAATTATGGAAATTATTTGGTAAATGATTATATCCAAGGAGGAGGATGTCCACTTTATGTATCCATCATTATCAACCTCGGGTTTTCAAAATATACCTTGAAATTGGAAGGAAACTAGATTTAGAGGATCTAGGGTTATGATATTTTTATGCCACCTAAACTTGGTTGGATTAGGGAGCTCAGATCTCACCTTCATACAATGTATAAATGGATAGGTATACCAAGTTCATATTATCATGGCAACAAGAGTTGCGCTTGGTTGTATTTGAGGTGGTCTAGAAGTGATGCAAACTTTGTTGAAAATAAGGCTGCTACATCAGTTTTATCATGAAGCCTCATAAACCATGTGGGTGTAAGAAGGACAAAGATCCATGGAAACAAGTGAAGGGTGGATTGGTAGACCATGGTTATTATACCATAACCATGCAAAGAGTTGGTCCAAAGAAGATAACATAAGGATGTGAGCTTCTGCCAAAGTAGGCATGATGCTAATATTTTACAGAAACAGGATAATTTCTTGTCCACAAAAGCATCAAAGATGAGTGGGTACAAGAAGGGTTTAGCCAAGGAAAAGAGTGGGATTTGGTAGTACTCATTATGTACTACAATAAGGTTCAAGTAGATTCTCAAGAATGCACACTGATGCACATAGGTGTATTTAGACAAGTATGAACGAGGGAAAGATTTGGAGAGGATGCAAGGGTCCATCCTTATTATCAAGTGGGTGATACTAAAGTATAGGTTGGGTAGAGGGGATCCATGCTTATATTTGGTCCTTATAGAGTTGAAGCTAATGAAAAGGATTTTGTCATGATTAATCTGGTTAAGAGGATTAGAGGGTCACTTGGGTGACTAAGGATAGATCAATCCGAGGATACTTAGGTTAAGATTGGTGATCTTAGCTATTAGTTTGATCCTACTGTATGAGCTCCTAGATTAGCTCACTCTAGTTCCTATGTACACAAATCAATCAGAAGATCAAAGCAATCTATAAGATAGCAGATCAAGGCAACTCATCTTGCGAGGCAATCAATTGCTACTGACATTACCATCAAGCCTAGCTTGAGGTAAGGAAACTTATTTTGAAGTGGTTGTGTTTTCAAGTAAGAGGAGAGCTTCTTGTTACTTTTACCAGGACAAGAGCGATAAAGGTTTTATATAGGTTTTGTAAAACCTAGAGGTAAGAGTAGTTGAAAACTCTATCTTGGAAACATAAGGACATTATATATAGGTCTCCATAGTTTTGTTAATATAAACTAGTAAAACCTTTTGTTGTGTCAAAGTCATCTTGGCTCAAGTTTTGAAATGCTGGACATTTGAGATATGAAAGTTGAGCCAAGATGTTTCTTTTGTGAAATAGTTTTTGTTAACCATGGGTTGAGGTAAGGAGTGGATTATCTAATACACAATCAGTTGCATGAGTATAAGAAAAAAAGTAGACAAACATTGCAACACTAATCAAGAAAAAGTTTTGTTCCCCCTGATTTTTTCATTTTGAACAGTAAATCAGGGTTGCTGAAATTGGGATGTTACACTGGGTTTGCTTACATATCACAACTATATCAATGTTTCCTCTTGATATAGTTATAGCATGATATAAAACTATTATCTACTAATGGAATGTGTTAAATAAATACTTTTATTATTTGCCTCTAGGGCATATTTCCTTCATCAATTGTTGGGGGGATAACCTCAGGTATGGTCAAGCTAAGTTAAAAGGGAAAATCCCAATGAGGTTATTGATCGGGCCTAGGCATTATCCGACCGAGGTATATGAGGGCCGACCGAATAAGGGCCGGAATACCCTAAGCTAAACAACATTGGATTGACTCGGCCGACATATATGTTATGTCGGCACGATGTCTAGAACACTTTGTATTTACATGTATGGGATTGGCCGAGTCAGAATGGACGAGACCTAGTCAGGAGTTGGCTTGCTTTGGAAGGAGAGAGCAAGCCCCCAGGTCAACACTATGCTCTGTCTCTCCCTCAGGAATACAAGGAGAGACAAGCGCTACAGAACAAAAGCCAGAGGCATAGGGGTAGAATAGAGGTCACGAGGCTCTGGGTTTTTTGCCATGTAGAGGACGGCGACAATGGAAATGAGGCCGCCGGATTAATATTTTGAGAAGAGCATATCCATCAAATATGCTCTCCATGTAATACCTAGTTGTAACATGGCCACCCCTTTATAAGGTGCGCCAGGGCCTCTAGGGCAAAGATCGATTGATTCTATAGAGGAGAAACCCTAGAGCAAGCAACATATTAGTTCTTCTTCCTCCTCCCTCTAATACAGCTTAGGGAGCAAGCGTACAACATTGTTGACCTAAAGGAAACATGTTGAGAGTATCCATCATGTGTAGATCCACTATGTTATCCCTCCCTGGATCCCACTAGTACACATTGTCCCATCTTTACCCTACCCATGGCATCTGCTGTCCACTATCACGATAGTTGGCACCCACCATGGGGAAAGGAGCGGTGCTAGCAGGAGTCAAGGTCCGGACGGGAAACTTCATCACCACCAGAGAGCGCATCGTCTTTGGGCTAGTGTAGCGATTCAACTCACAGGACTACATCTGTGACAAAAAGCATAGCTTCGGCAAGCGCCCTCCTCCGTGCAATGGCGTCTTCGTCAACTTCGGCGTGCATGAGTTCTACATCGACATTGATGTCTCATGTGTGTACCCGCAGAGAGTTATCATGGTGGGAGAGGTGCCCCTCAGCACTGCTCGCGGGCAGCGTATCTCTCGCCCTGCTAGAAGCATAGAGGTGATGATGACCGCTCCAGCTATAGGTGCTAGAGCCGGCACTAGCAAAGATCCGGAAAAGGCAAACCCGGCAGAAGCGGAGAATGTAACTCCTAGAGCAACTCGTTCAAGGTTCTGTCCATTGGAGAGGCCGGAGAATATCCTGTAGGAAGCCATAGATATCTTAACTACTCCTGTAGCTCCCATTGTGTACCCATCTTAGGCACATGCCGAGCTAGAGGAAACCCGGAAAAAAGTGCTAGAGGGAGCTAAGAAAGTAGCAGCTTCTCAACAGTCACTTAACATTACCTTGCATGATTATTCTAGGGCGAATAAGCTTAACACTAGCCCAACTCGCATGTATGGTGTGATAATTAGGGGAAAGAACCTCCTTATTGATATAAAAAAGGAACATGTGCCAAGGCCAGGTGATTCAGAAGACCCAGGGTTGCCGAGGTATAGCATGCCGGCAAAGAACCTCAGGGCAGCAGATGCATCAGATGCCGAGATACCCGCTTTATCCAGCGATGCCAGGAAAAGGCAGCAAGAGAGAGTCAATGAGCTGGTGCGCATAGCAAACTAGCAGAATGGGGAACTACTCAAGAACAACCTGTCAAGACCAAGAGGTTCCCGTCTCGTTCATTCGGCTGGGGCTGCTCCGGCAAGATCAGCCGCCACATCTTCCTCACCCGGTGGAGGCCTGAGGAGATAAGATTTGGTATCCTCTAGGAGAAGAAACAAGGAGATGGTGCCTTATGATCTGGCTATGGACGGGAAAGCCAAGACAGTACAAGATCATGATCAAAGAAGTGTCAGCCGAGGCAACAAGAACCCTGGTCAAGGTCATGGTGGTCAACGTAACTTGGCTGGAGGAGGGCAACATCAACCACAGCAACACCAGCCGAGGTATATAGCTCGGCAAGAGCGCAGTGCAGGACCAGCTCAGCAGAACATAGAGAAAAAACGGTACAATGATGGTTATTCGGCAATTGAAATTTTCAGGTTCCCCAAGCTGGATCATCATGTGATGGGAAATGTAATGGCACCAAAGATAGGAAACATGAATTTGCAGCCAGATGATGCAAGGCTAAAACTAGACAGAATATATAGGTCTCAACTATTGGGAGAACGGGGTCCTCTGGGTCCAGCATGCTTTGGACCATGGATCTTGAGAGAGTCACCTATCCCGAATTTCCAGTTATACAGGGGGACAAAGACGTGTGATGGTATCACAAAGCCACAAGATTGGTTAATAGATTATGCAACTGTTGTGAACATCGAAGGGGGCAACCTTAGATGGGATGTGAGATATGTACCTCAGATGCTAGAAGGACCAGCAAGGGTCTGGTTGAATAATTTGCCAGTAGGAAGTATCAACAGCTGGTTGGATTTTGAGGAGATGTTTGTGAGCAACTTCACAAGTATATACAAGAGGCCAAACAGACCTCAGCAACTCGCAATGTGCAAGCAAAGGACGAATGAAAGTTACACAGAGTTTCTGACTCACTGGTGCAACCTGCAAAACTCATGCGAAGGAGTAATGGAGTCACAAGCGATCGCATGGTATGCACAAGGGTGCAGGTAAGCAAGTGTGTTATGGCAAAGATTACAAAGTGATATGCCAACTATGTTGGCCAAGACAATCAAGAGTGCTGACTCATACGCATTGGGTGACCCGACCCAGCCCAAGGTTATGTCGGCAGAGCAAAATGAAGAGTATTACACCCGTGATGGTGTTGGGTCATCCTGGAGAAATGATTTCTAGGGTAAAAGGAGAGACAATCAGCCGAGTTATCAATATAACTCGATCCATGTTGCTTCTATAACCCAAGATCAGCCAGGAGCTGGGGGTAATCAGCGACAGAAGAATAGTGCACAATAATGGACGCCAAATAACGATGGAAAGGAGCAATGGAGTGCTAAACATAAAAAGAAATGGCAGGAAAGGCTGAAGTATACGTATGAGTCCATGTTGGATCAGCCCTGTAAATTCTACACACCTAATCCCGCTAAGCCGACAAATCACACAACTCGGCAGCGTGCATGGATGAATAAGGCAATAGGTGGAATAGGACCAACCAAGCCGAATCACCATCCACAACTTACAGGAGGCAACGCTCAGCAAAAGCTGGCTCAACTTCCACCACCACCGAGGTACGAGAATAATGATAGAAGAGATGAAGTGAACCAAGTGGACAATCACAATCAAGAGAACCGTGGGAACCCTGACAATGGTGGCCAAAATGACTATATGGAGCATCATCAGACATACTGCGTGTTCACCATGGAGAAACATACATGCAAAGTATGCAGAGGCGACATATGGAAGTAAATGCAGTTATGCCCGTCGTGCCGAAGTATATGCACTGGTCGGATCAGGAATTCACTTGGAGTATCAAGTATCATCCCAAGATCATGCCGAACCCCGGATCATATGCTTTGGTTCTTGATCCGATGTTCATCGGGCCAAATATTAACGAAAAGTTCTCCAAGGTGCTTATTGATAATGGCAGCAGTATAAATATTTTGTACAAGGACACAATGCACAAGATAGGTATCTCAAAAAACATGATGCAGTCGACTAAGACCACCTTTCCTGGCATTGTGCCAGTTCTGTCCTGCGAGTAAATTGGCAAAGTCCGGATAGATGTATTATTCGGCACACGAGAGAACTGCAGAACATAGAACTTGGAGTTCGAGGTCATGGACTTAGAAAGTTGCTATCATGCATTGCTGGGCAGGCCATCTATATCCAAATTCATGTCATGTACTCACATCAGTTATTTGAAGATGAAGATGCCAGGACCTCATGGGATTATCACCATTGTTGTAGATTACAAGACTTTAGTGGAGTGTGCTTCGGCCGGATCAAACCCGGCCGAGTCATTGGTGATTGTGAGGGAGAAAATGAGAATTCAAGAGATAGCAGCTTTGTCTTAGTTTGCTTATTTGAATATACCGGCACTCCATAACCCGCATGTAATTGTGTCGTTCCAACCGACTAAGGATACCAAGAAGATTCAGATTGATGAACAGTTCCCAGAGCACACCATAACTATAGGTGTCGGCCTGAATGACAAATAGGAAAGCGAGCTCTTCAGCTTCCACCCGGAGAATCGGGACATTTTTGCTTGGTCCACTAAGGATCTGCAAGGTGTGCCGAGCGAGCTGGCTGAGCACTCTTTGCATGCCAGGCCTGATGCAAGGCCGGTGAAGAAACATCTCCGCCTCTTCACCAAGGACAGTAAAAAGATCATTTGGGATGAGATAGCTCGGCTCCTTGTGGCCGGGATTATCATGGAGGTGCTTCATCCGGATTGGCTATCTAATCGGGTGCTGGTGGAAAATTAGAAAGATAACCCGAATGTGGCAGTAGTATGGCGCATGTGCATTGACTACACCAACTTGAACAAAGCATGTCGAAAGAATCCATTTCCTTAGCCTAGATCAAGTTATTGACTCGACAACTGGTTGTGAACTGTCATCATTTGTAGACACGTATTCTCGGTTTCCACCAGATACCGTTAAACCTGGCTGATCAAATAAAAACTACCTTCATTACCCCATATGGAGATTATTGCTATCATACCATGCCAATCGGCTTACGTAATGGAGGTGCAACATATCAAAGATGCATGCAAAAATGGTTGCATAATCAAATTGGAAAAAATGTCAAAGTGTATGTGGATGATGTGGTGATAAAAACCAAGGAGATTCATACTCTCCTAGATGATATATGGCAAATGTTCGCGAATCTAAGAAGATTCCAAATGAAGCTTAACCCAGAAAAGTGCACCTTTGGTGTTCCAGCTGGAAAATTACTCGGATTCCTCGTATTGAGCTGAGGTATAGAAGCAAATCCGACTAAGATCCGAGCGGTTGACCACATGGAATTGTCGAACAGTCTCAATGATGTCCAGAAGTTCACATGTTGCCTGACATCATTGAGTCGGTTCGTAAGTCGGCTGGGGGAAAACGCAATGCCCTTCTACCAACTAATGAAAAATTCAGATAAATTTATCTGGACACCAAAATCTAATAATGCATTTTATGAGTTAAAAAAGAATGCTAGCATCTACACCAGTGTTAGCCTCGCCACTATCCAAGGAGCCGATGTTTCTATACATAGAATCAACTAACCGAGTCGTAAGTTTCGTGGTAGTGGTGGAGCATGGTGAAGAGGGTAAGTCGATGCAGAGCCTAGTGTATTATCTAAGTGAGGTACTCTCCGCTTCAAAGAAAAAATAGCAAAATTATCAAAAAATGGCATATGGCGTCTATATGTCGGCCAAAAAGGTTAAACACTATTTTGAGAAACACCCCATAAAGGTGATATGTGAAGCACCAATAGCCGAGATAATGAGTAATAAAGATGCAAGAGGCCAAATCGCCAAATGAGAAATTGAGCTAGCCCCTTATTCTCCAAAATTTGACAAGCGAGAGGCAATGAAGTCTCATGCACTGGCCAACTTTCTTGTCGATTGGGATGAAATGCAATATGAGCCGCATTTGCCTGCTTCAAACTACTAGTGAATGCATTTTGACGGATCAATGCTGAGAACCTTGTTTAAGAAAGACCAACTAAAATATGTGCTCCATATTTATTTTGCTGCAGAAAACAATGTGGCCGAATATGAGGCACTCCTCCATGTTTTAAAAGTATCAAAGGACATTGGAATACGTCAGATCTAGTGATTCGGTTATTTGGATCTTGTGGTGCAGCAAGTGTCGAGTCATTAGGATGCTCTCGATGCAAATATGGCATTGTATAGATTTCATGTGCAGAAAATCGGTGGATACTTTGAGGGGTGTGAATTGCACCATCTACCACGAGAAGTAAATGATGCAGCTGACACATTGTCCAAACTCAGATCATCAAGACAATCTATCCCACTGGGAATAGCTCTTGAGCACCTCAGAAAATCACTTACCCCATCATCAGAATCTGAGTCAATTTATATCTCGCCAAACCTAGGGTCTGAGGCTGTCCCAATGGACATCGATAGGAGGAATGATCCGGATAACCCAAGAACTGCCTCGCAGAACCCAGGGACTGGTCATCCTAATCCTGCATAGGTTATGTTAGCCTATGTAACGGAAATTGATGAACAAATTACCCCAGCACATGAGGTATCATCATGGGCGCAACCAATTTCTGAGTTCTTAAAAGATGAAACTCTGCTGAGTGATGAAGTCCTCACCAGAAAATCCATCCTACATCGTAATAAACAAAGATGTTTACAAAAGAAGTGTCACTAGCATCCTATAGAGATGCGTTAATCCAGAAGAAGGACAATAGATCCTCCGAGATATCCATCAAGGTGAATGTGGGCATCATGCTTCATCTAGAGCCTTGGTGGCCAAAGCTTTCTACCATGGGTTCTATTGGCCAGTGCTCTGCGAGATGTAGATGAACTAGTGAAAAAATGCAATGGATGTCAGAAGTATTCAACTAAGGCACACATACCATCCTGTGAACTCAAACCAATACCTATAACCTGGCCATTTGTTGTGTGGTGCTTGGATATGGTTGGGCCATTAAAGCCGGCTCGTGGTGGCATGACCCACATCCTGGTCATGGTTGATAAATTCACAAAGTGGATTGAGGTAAACCAATAATAAAATGTGATGGCCCCACAACCATGAAATTCCATCAGGATATTATTGAGTCGGTTCATACGTCGGCTGGGGGAAAAGGCATTGCCCTTGTACCAATTAATGAAAAATTCAGATAAATTTATCTGGACACCACAAGCTGATAATGCCATTTATGAGTTAAAAAGAATGCTAGCCTCTACACGAGTGTTAGCCTCACCACTATCCAAGGAGCCGATGTTTCTATACATAGAAGTAACTAACCGAGTCGTAAGTGTCGTGGTAGTGGTGGAACGTGACAAAGAGGGTAAGTCGGTGTAGAGGCTAGTGTATTATCTAAGTGAGGTACTCTTCGCTTCAAATAAAAATTACCCACATTATCAAAAAATGGCATATGGCGTCTATAAGTCGGCCAAAAAGGTTAAACACTATTTTGAGGAAGACCCCATAAAGGTGATATGTGAAGAACGAATAGCAGAGATAATGAGTAATAAAGATTCAAGCGGCCGAATTGAAAAATGGGAAATTGAGATATCCCCTTATGCTCCATAATTTGATAGGCGAGAGATAATCAAGTCTCATGCACTGTCCGACTTTTTTGTCGATTGGGTGCCTGATTCAAACTACTAGCGAATGCATTTTGACGGATCAAAGCTGAGAACCGGGTTAGGCACCAGGATAGTTCTAACCTCGTCTAAGAAAGACCAACTAAAATATGTGCTACAGATATATTTTTCTACAACAAACAATGTGGCCAAATATGAGGCACTCCTCCATGTTCTAAAAGTAGGAAAGGACATTGGAATACGTCGGATCTAGTGCTTTGGTGATTCGGAACTTGTGGTGCAGCAAGTGTCGGGTCATTGGGATGCTCTCGATGCAAATATGGCATTCTATAGATTTCATGTGTAGAAAATCAGTGGATACTTTGACGGGTGTTAATTCCACCATGTACCACGCGACGAAAATGATGCAGCCGACACATTGTCCAAACTTGTCTCATCGAGAGAATCTGTAACCACTGGGAATATCTCTTGAGCACCTCAGAAAACTATCACTTATCCCATCACCAGAATCCGAGTCAATTTATATCCTGGCAAACCTAGGGTCTGAGGCTGTCCCAATGGACATAGATGGGAGGAATGATCCGGATAACCCAGGGGCTACCTCGCAGTACCCGGGGACTAGACATCCTAATCCTGCAGAGGTTATGTTAGCCTATGTAATGGAAATTGATGAACCAATTACCCTGGCACATGAGGTACCACCATGGGCGCAACCAATTTTTGAGTTCTTAAAAGATGAAACTCTGCTGAGTGATGAAGTCTTCACCAGATAAATCCAAACAAGGGAAAAAGCCTACACCATAATAAACAAAGATCTATACAAAAGAATTGTAACTAGCATCATATAGAGATGCGTTAATCCGGAAGAAGGACAAGAGATCCTCCTAGATATCCATCAAGGTGAATGTGGGCGTCATGCTTCATCTAGAGCCTTGGTGGCCAAAGCTTTCTAGCATTGGTTCTATTGACCCAGTGCTCTACGAGATGCAGTGGCACTGGTGAAAAAATGCAATGGATGTAAGAGGTATTCAAGTATGACATATATGCCATCCTCTAAAGTCAAAATATTACCTATAACCTGGGCATTTGTTGTGTGGTGCTTGGATATGGTTGGGCCATTAAATCCGGCTCGTGGTGGCATGACCCACATCTTGGTCATGGTTGATAAATCACAAAGTGGATTGAGGTAAACCAATAAGAAAATGTGATGGCCCCACAACCGTGAAATTCCTTAGCATCATAACAGATAATGGCAAAAAATTTGCCGAAGGAGAATTCGCTCGATTCTGCCGAGAGAAAGTGACAAGACTAGATGTTGCATTAGTCACACATCATGCATCGAACAGGCAAGTCGAGAGATCCAATGGGCTAGTACTGTTCGGGATAAAACCCCGGCTCATTGAGCCGCTGCAAAGATCAGCGGGTTGTTGGATCGATGAACTCTTGGCTGTACTATGGAGCCTGAGGACAACTCCGAATTGATCAATAGGCTATACGCCATTTTTTCTTGTATATGGGGCAACAACTGTATTACCAGCCGACATAGTGCATCATTTTACCAGAGCCACCCAGTACACAGAAGCCGAAGTGCAGGAATCCTTGCAAGATGATGTTGATTTGATGGAAGAGGGAAGAGAGTTGGAACTCTCTAGATCCGTCGTGTATCACCAGAATCACAGACGCTAGCATAGCAAAAAAGTAAACCCCCGAGTTTTTTGAGAAGGAGATCGGGTGCTTCGGCTAGTGCAACACACTGCCGACATTCATAAATTATCACCTCCATGGGAGGGTCCATTAATTGTAAGCAAACAATTACACAATGACACATACTATCTTATAGATGCTCAAGCACAGGAGAAGAATAAGGTGGACATGTCAGGAGAAGAATAAGGTGGACATGTCAGGAGAAGAATCAAAGAGGCCATGAAATGTAGCTCTACTACGTCCATTTTACTATTAGTTGAAGTGTATGTATCTCGAACTCTCATATATCGAATTGTATGTCGGCACTAATCTAATGAATGAAACCTCGGCACCTCAAGTTGTAACTCGAGGACTGCCTTACAAAATTGTCTTTTATGCATTTACTTTTATATCTTGGCTGGCTTAAATTTCTTAAACTTTAGGCCGGATTAGTAATGTGTCGGCGACAAAGTCCAACTCTTCGACTTGCTTCTGTCCAAAAAAAATAGGCTTCATGTAAAGCAAGAAAAAAGCCAACAAATGCTAGACACATGAAAAATGACTAAGGGGAGAAAAGTACGCGAGCCGACTCATGTTTTGACTAACCCCTATATTTAATTTCTTTATTTACCATGTGGAATCACATTGAGCTTATTCCCCAAATTTCTAAGTATTGTTAATTTGATCTATTGGTCTTAGACTCATAAGTCGAATGCCACAGAATGTTAGACGTGAGACGAGTCGTAGAATTGAGAAAACAAGAAAACAAAACTCGGGTACTCCGCCCAAAAGGATTCAATATTTACAAGCACAACTGTAGAAAAATAAATTGAACTGTATATTACATCTTGCTCCCGACATACCAGGAATTTAATAAAATTTGATGTTTTTCACGCCTAAGGAGGAGCGGAGGCCGAATCATCGGTAGTAGTGGTAGTTTCCTTCGCTGTAGTAGGAGCCTCATCTTCAGTAGTAGGAGCCTGGGCTTTAGTGGAAGGAACCTCAGCTTCAGTAGAGGGAACCCCGGCCTCAGCAGAGGGAACTTCGGCCTGAGCAAAGAGAAACTCGGCCTCAGAAGTGGGATCCTCAGTTTCCGCTTCATCGTCCGAGCTTGCCTAAAATTTGTCCGGGTTTTCTTCTTATTTGTTGTCCTCCTCTTCCGCCTCCTCTTCTCCCTCCTCTTCGATGTTGGAATCAGCTTCGTCCTTGAGGAAGCCTGGACTTTCATTCCAAGCATGTGTGTTGGCATATTGGATAAGTTGGTAGGCCCGAGCTTGCCAGAGTTTAATGTACTCCTGGTCAGAGAGCCATGGTCAGCCGGTGAGCAGATTCTAAAGTGTATCTAGGAAAATACCTTCGTACCAAGAAATCACGAAGGTCAAAGCCGTGTCGGCACCTGATCTCACAACAGACTCCCTCTAGAGATTGAGCTGTGTCTCACAGTCCATTAATCTCTCGACAAGTACTACAACATGATTAGGGCTATCCTCTGTCGGGCAGAGGACTCTCAAGACCCAGATTGCAGCGTCCATGAGATCCACGCCGAATGTCTTCATTGGCTTCATGCTGGCCACCAAGATGACTAGATAGTCCGCAAGTTTGTAGGCAATGGATGGATCAATGGATTCACCATGATTCTGCCGAGCCTTTACCAAATCTTTAGCACCTTGGACTTTGGACTCTAGGAAATTATCTGAAAATAACAAGCGTACAAGTCAATGAAAGGAACAATCAATGTCGGCCAAGAACGGGAGAATAGGAAAAGAAACTTATGGTGCATGACACTAATAATTCGGCCAAGGATAGATAGCCAACCGTCATATTTCCTGTTCTCCTTTTCGAGATCAATCTTTTCAGATCAACTGTGTCCTTAGCCATTTGTATGAGCTCTTTGTCATTCTCCAATTGAGGTTGAGTAGGATCTTCTTGTAACACCCTCATATCGGCCCTATGCAAGTTTTAGCGATTCCTGCCAAACCCATATAGAAACGATTCAAATGTTCCCACCAGGAACTTTCGTGCGGGTGGAAAATAAAGTAATACCATTACACATTAGTCCATGATGGAACCCACAAAACATATACAAAAATGACACAATGAGTCAAGAATACAGATATACAGTACAAAGATCCAAATCACCTTGAAAACGATACAGTATAAGTATAGACAAGATGTAAATGTTGGAGATATGCCCTAGAGGCAATAATAAATATGGTTATTATTATATCTTTGTGTTTATGATAAATGTTTACATTCATGCTATAATAGTATTAACAAGGAAACATTAATACTTGTGTGATTTGTAAACTTAAATTGAAGTCCCTGGTAAAGCCTCTATATAATACTAGCTTGTTGGTTAATAAATGATTGAGGTTTCCCTATCATGAACATTGAGATGTTATTAACAACAAGATCATATCGTTAGGAGAATGATATGGTGGACATACTCCTATAGATAAGCATAGCATAAAGATCAAGTCATTTTAATAGTTCAATTGCTATATGATTTCTGATACATAGTAACCTAATTCCTTCGACCATGAGATCATGCATATCACCTTTACCGGATGGATGCTTTGATGACATCAAACACCACACCATAACTGGGTGGCTATAAAGGCGGCATTGAGTGTTCGGAAAGTATTGGTTGAGACACATGGATCAAGAGTGGGATTTGTCCATCCATATGACGGATAGATATACTCTGGGCCCTCTCGGTGAAATGTCATCCAATTAGCTTGCAAGCATGTGACTGGCTCACAAGGGATCACAAATCACGGGAACGAGAAAAGAGTACTTATCAGTAACGAGGTTGAACTAGGTATGCAGAGATACCGACGATCATAACCTCGGATAAGTAAACTATCGTGAGACAAAGGGAAATTGGTATCATATGTAAGTGGTTCATTCGATCGCAAAGTAATCATAGAAATATGTGGGAGCCATATGAATTTCCAGATTCCTCTATTGGTTATTGTTCGGAGAAGTGTCTCGATCATGTCCGCATAATTCACGAACCATAGGGAGACACACTTAAGGATTCGATGTTGTTTGAGTAGTTATGGAATGATGAGAAAGAGACCGATTGTTGTTCGGAGTCTCGGATGAGATCCGGGATATCACGAGGAGATCCGGAATGGTCCGGAGAATAAGATTCATATAAGGAAAGTCCTGTTTCGGAGTTGGGGAATGGTTCCGGTGTTTTCATCGGGAATGTTCTAGAAGGTTCCGGAATGTCCGGCACTCCGGAGGGGAAGGGTACATGAATGTGTTATATCAAGTTGGTATGATTGCATTATGTACTAAGTGTCATCGCTGAACAAAATAGAGGATTTAATCAAATCCTTGTTTGAAAAGTCAAACGCCAATTTGAAAGTCAAACGGCTATTTTTGGGAAGTGGAGAGGGAGGTGGAAACCGAGTTGGGGAGGAGTTCCTCCCCTCCACCGCCGGCCCACCTCCAAGCCTAGTTGGGGAGGGACTCCCCTCCCCTTGGCCGGCCCCTCCACCTATATAAGGAGGGGCAGGGCTCCCCTCCTAGACACCCAACACCTCCACCTCTAAACCCTAGCCGCCGGCGCCGCCACCTCCACTGCCGCCGCCGCCTAGCTAACCCTAGCCGCCGGCTTGCCCCCTCCTCGGTGTGTCTAAACCCTAGATCGTCGAGGGCTCTCTCATCGTCCACCATACTCGCTCTGGCTTAAGGCGAAGCCCTGCGAGATCTCCCCTCTACTTCCGGTACCACGCCAGGCCGTTGTCTTTGCAGAATCGCGAGGAGAGTGCTACAACCTCCGGCTGCTTTGGAACAAGGGAGAGGAAGGTCTTCATCGAGTAATCGACGTGTGACCGATCTTGGGAGCGCTGCGAAGGCTTGGAAGGATCGTCTACGCGATCTTGAGATCAGGAAGAGTACGACTACATCACCCACGAGAATCCGCTCTCGTTAAACACTTTGGAATCTTTGAGGGTGAGTTATTCCATCGACTTGTTGCTACAATCTAGTAGATAGATCTTGGCTTGTTTGTTTGTATGCGGTAGAAATTTTTTGTTTTCCATGCTACGAAACCCTACAGTGGTATCAGAGCCGTGTCTATATGTAGATCTGTTGCACGAGTAGAACACAATGGTCATTGTGGGCGTTGATGCTTTTATTGTCGATTTCTTCTTGTGTACTTTGCATCTTGCGGGATGTTGGGATGAAGCGGCCCGAGCTAACCTTACATGACATCGTTCATGAGACTTGCTCCATGCTTGACATGCAACTTGTATTGCATAAGTGGCTTTGCGGGTGCCTGTTTCTCCTAGCATAGTTAAGATTCAATTTACAACGGGTGATTAACAATGCTAGTATCAATGTTGTGGTTTTTGTTCGTAAGTTAGAATGACACTTATTGAAAGCCCCAAACCACGTAAAACATGCAAAGAAAATAGAGGCGTCTAACTTTGTTTTGCAGGGGTGTGCAGTGATGTGATATGGCCATGATTGTGATTATATTTGATGTATGCAATGATCCTTATTGTAAGTTGTCAACCGGCAGGAGCCATATCGTTGTCTTTAATTTATGTTAAGACCCGTGTGTCTATTCAAAGTAGTTGTAATAGTTGAAGCCGGTGGACGACAACCATGAAGAAGCGTCATTGACCTTGATGCAATGCCGGTGATGATGGAGATCATGTTCATGCTTGAAGATGGAGATCGGAAGCACAAAGAAGAAAAGGCCATATCATATCACATATTATGAATTGCATGTGATGTTAATCCTTTATGCATCTTGTATTGCTTAGTAGACGACGGTAGCATTATAAGATGATCCCTCATGCACATGAATTTCAAGTCATAAAGTGTTCACCCTTAGTTAGCACCGTTGCTAAAGCTTGTTGTTTCGAAGCACCACGTGATGATCGGGTGTGTTAGATTCCGCAAGTGTATACAACGTGAGCAAGCTATATTTGCTCATGCGGAAACTAAGGTTTGATCTTGACGAGCCTAGCATGTACAGACATGGTCACGGAACACGGATCACCGAAAGGTAAAGCATGAATCATATAGTAGATATGATGAACATGTCGATTGTTTGGCATTGAAACTATATCAACTCTCGTGATGATCGGTGTTGATGTGGTGGATTTGGTTCGTGTGATCACTAAAACAATGTGAGGGGTATTGTTTTGAGTGGGAGTTCACCTAGGTTAATTTTATTATTAATTTGAACTCAATTTGTCATAAACTTAGTCTAAACAATTGCAAATATGTTGTAGATCAATGGCAGCCCCTACCATCAATTTTAATGCGTTCCTAGAGAAAGAAAAGTTGAAAAACAATGGAAGCAACTTCACGGATTGGTTCTGCAATTTGAGGATTGTCCTCACAGCTGGTAATTTGACCTATGTGCTGGATGCATTTGGGTGACCCACACCTGCAATCTTGCCGATGAAGTAAAGAATGTTTACCTCACTCGGAAGACTCAAGACTCCACGATTCAGTGTGCTATCTTGTATGGTTTAGAATCGGAGCTTCAGAAAAGGTTTGAGAATTCAGACCCATATGATATTGTCGAGGATCTCAAATTGATCTTTGAGACTCATGCGGCAATTGAAAGCTATGAGGCTTCTAAAAAGTTCTTTAAGCGCAAGATGGAAGAGGGCTCCGTCGGTGAGCATGTGCTTAAGATGTGCAGACGCAAACAAACTTCAAAGCTTGGGTATAGTGATTCCTAATGCTTTGGGGATTTATCGTGTCCTCCAATCACTACCACCAAGTTACAAGAACTTTGTGATGAACTACAACATGCAAAACATGAACACGACGTTGCCAGAACTCTTTGCCATGTTGAAATCTGCAGAAGTGGAGATCAAGAAAGAGCACCAAGTGTTGTTGGTCAATAAGACCACCAAATTCAAGAAAGGCAAGTCTAAGCAGAAGGGACACTTCAAGAAGGGTGGTAAGAAAGTTACCACGCCAACGAAGAAGACCAAGGCTGGACCTAAGCCTGATACTGAGTGCTTTTACTGCAAGGGAGAAGGTCACTGGAAGCGGAATTGCCCAAAGTACTTGGCGGATTTGAAGAACGGCAACATCAAGAAGAAAGGTATATCCGATATATATGTTATTGATGTGTATCTCACTAGTACTCGTAGTAGTGCCTGGGTATTTGATACTGGTTCGGTTGCTCATATTTGTAACTCGAAACAGGTGCTGCAGAATAAACGGAAGCTAGCGAAGAACGAGGTGACGATGCGCGTGGGAAACGGATCAAAGGTTGATGTGATCGCGGTCGGCACGCTACCCCTTCATCTACCATCGGGATTAGTTTTATACTTAAATAATTGTTATTTGGTGCCTGCATTAAGCATGAACATTATATCGGGATCTTGTTTATTGTGAGACGGTTACTTGTTTAAGTCCGAGAATAATGGTTGTTCGATTTATATGAGTAATATGTTTTATGCACATGCACCTTTGATAGATGGTCTATTCTTATTGAATCTCGATAGTGGAAATACACATATTAATAACATTGAGGCTAAACGTTTGAAATCAAGCGATAACTCGACCTATATGTGGCACTGTTGTCTTGGTCACATTGGAGTGAAGCGTATGAAGAAACTCCATTCCGATGGAATTCTTGAATCACTTGATTTCGAATCACTTGAAAGATGCGAAGCATGTCTGATGGGTAAAATGACTAAGACTCCATTTTCTGGTATGATGGAGCGAGCTATGGACTTATTGGAAATCATACATACCGATGTGTGTGGTCCAATGAGTGTAGCATCGCGTGGTGGTTATCGTTATGTTCTTACCTTCACGGATGACTTGAGTAGATATGGGTATATCTATTTCATGAAACATAAGTCCGAAACTTTTGAGAAGTTTAAGGAATTTCAAAGTGAGGTAGAGAATCAACGTAACAAGAAGATTAAATTTCTACGTTCTGATCGTGGAGGTGAATATCTAAGTTATGAGTTTGGCGAGCATTTGAAGAAATGCGGAATACTTTCACAATTGACACCGCCGGGAACACCACAGCGTAATGGTGTGTCCAAACGTCGTAATCGAACTCTCTTAGATATGGTTCATTCTGTGATGTCACTTACAGATTTACCGCTATCATTTTGGGGTTATGCATTAGAAACAGCCGCATTCACTTTAAATAGGGGACCATCTAAATCCGCTGAAACGACACCGTATGAATTATGGTTTGGGAAGAAACCTAGATTGTCGTTCCTTAAAGTTTGGGGGTGCGAATCCTATGTAAAGAAGTTACAGCCGGACAAGCTTGAACCCAAAGCGGAAAAATGCGTCTTCATAGGATACCCGAAGGAAACTATTGGGTATACCTTCTATCATAGATCCGAAGGCAAAATCTTCGTTGCCAAGAATGGATCCTTTCTAGAGAAGGAATTTCTCTCGAAAGAAGTGACTGGAAGGAAAGTAGAACTCGACGAGGTTGTCGAACCTTCTCTCAAAATTGCGAGTAGCTAAGCACCGGAAGAAGTTCCTGTGGTGCCTGCACCAATAAGAGAGGAAGCTAATGATGATGATCATGAAACTTCGGTTGAAGTTGCTACAGAGCCTCGCAGGTCAACGAGAACTCGTACCACTCCAGATTGGTATGTTCCCGTTATGAGTGTCATGTTGGTGGACAACACCGATGACCCTGCAACATATGAGGAAGCAATGATGAGCCTAGATTCCAACAGATGGCAAGAAGCCATGAAATTCGAGATTGGATCCATGTACAAAAACCAAGTATGGACTTTGGTGGACTTACCGGATGGCCGGAATGCTATCGAGAACAAATGGATTTTCAAGAAGAAAATAGATGCTGATGGTAATGTTATTGTCTATAAAGCTCGACTTGTCGCAAAAGGGTTTCGACAAATTCAAGGAGTTGACTACGATGAGACTTTCTCACCAGTAGCGAAGCTAAAGTCTGTGAGGATTATGTTAGCAATCGCTGCATATTATGATTATGAGATATGGCAGATGGATGTCAAAACAGCATTCCTCAATGGAGACATTGATGAAGAGTTGTATATGATGCAACCCAAAGGTTTTGTCGATCCTAAAGATGCTAATAAGGTATGCAAACTTCAACGGTCCATCTATGGATTAAAGCAAGCATCCCGAAGTTGGAATCAACGTTTTGATAAGGTGATCAAAAGTTTTGGTGTTATACAAACTTATGGAGAAGCTTGTATTTACAAGAAAGTGAGTGGGAGCTCTGTAGCATTCTTAATACTAGATGTAGATGACATATTGTTGATTGAGAATGATGTAGACCTTCTTAATAGTGTCAAGGAATATTTGAATAATAGTTTTTCAATGAAGGATCTTGGCGAAGCAGCTTACATATTAGGCATAAAGATTTATAGAGATAGATCGAGACGCCTAATATCATTGTCACAAAGTACATATTTGGACAAAGTTCTAAAGAGGTTTGGAATGGAGGATAGCAAGAAAGGGTTCTTGCCCATGTTTAATCGACCTTGAGTAAAACTCAAAGTCCGACAACATCAGAAGATAGAGAAAGGATGAGTAAGACTCCCTATGCCTCAGCCATAGGATCTCTAATGTATGCCATGCTATGCACTAGACCCGACATTGCATATGCTGTTAGTTTAACTAGCAGATATCAAAGTGATCCAGGAGTGGATCATTGGACAGCGGTCAAAAACATCCTTAAGTACTTGAGAAGAACTAAGGATATGGTTCTTTCTTATGGAGGGGATGAACAGCTCGTTGTTAATGGTTACACCGATGCTAGTTGGAACACCGATCCGGATGATTCTAAATCACAATCTGGATACGTATTTACTTTGAATGGTGCAGCAGTTAGCTGGAGGAGTGCAAAGCAAATCGTTGTGGCGAGATCTTCAACTGAATCGGAATACATGGCTGCTTCGGAGGCTTCACAAGAAGCGATATGGATGAAAGAGTTCATTACAGAGCTGGGTGTGGTTCCTAGTGCGCTGGACCCAATGTCTATCTACTGTTATAACATGGGCGCCATAGCCAATGCGCAAGAACCAAGGTCACACAACAAGCTGAAGCATATCAAGCTACGTTTTCACGCTATTCAAGAACATGTTCAAGATGGGGACATAAAGATTTGCAAAGTACACACAGATCTGAATGTGGCGGATCCGTTGACTAAACCTCTCCCGAGGGCAAAACATGACCAACACCAAACTGCCATGGGTGTTCGGTATATTACCATGTAATCTAGATTAGATGACCCTAGTGCAAGTGGGAGACTGTTGGAGATATGCCCTAGAGGCAATAATAAATATGGTTATTATTATATCTTTGTGTTTATGATAAATGTTTACATTCATGCTATAATAGTATTAACAAGGAAACATTAATACTTGTGTGATTTGTAAACTTAAATTGAAGTCCCTGGTAAAGCCTCTATATAATACTAGCTTGTTGGTTAATAAATGATTGAGGTTTCCCTATCATGAACATTGAGATGTTATTAACAACAAGATCATATCGTTAGGAGAATGATATGGTGGACATACTCCTATAGATAAGCATAGCATAAAGATCAAGTCATTTTAATAGTTCAATTGCTATATGCTTTCTGATACATAGTAACCTAATTCCTTCGACCATGAGATCATGCATATCACCTTTACCGGATGGATGCTTTGATGACATCAAACACCACACCGTAACTGGGTGGCTATAAAGGTGGCATTGAGTGTTTGGAAAGTATTGGTTGAGACACATGGATCAAGAGTGGGATTTGTCCATCCATATGACTGATAGATATACTCTGGGCCCTCTCGGTGAAATGTCATCCAATTAGCTTGCAAGCATGTGACTGGCTCACAAGGGATCACAAATCACGGGAACGAGAAAAGAGTACTTATCAGTAACGAGGTTGAACTAGGTATGCAGAGATACCGACGATCATAACCTCGGATAAGTAAACTATCGTGAGACAAAGGGAAATTGGTATCATATGTAAGTGGTTCATTCGATCGCAAAGTAATCATAGAAATATGTGGGAGCCATATGAATTTCCAGATTCCTCTATTGGTTATTGTTCGGAGAAGTGTCTCGATCATGTCCGCATAATTCACGAACCATAGGGAGACACACTTAAGGATTCGATGTTGTTTGAGTAGTTATGGAATGATGAGAAAGAGACCGATTGTTGTTCGGAGTCTCGGATGAGATCCGGGATATCACGAGGAGATCCGGAATGGTCCGGAGAATAAGATTCATATAAGGAAAGTCCTGTTTCGGAGTTGGGGAATGGTTCCGGTGTTTTCATCGGAATGTTCTAGAAGGTTCCTAATGTCCCAAGACTCGGAGGGGAAGGGTACATGAATGTGTTATATCAAGTTGGTATGATTGCATTATGTACTAAGTGTCATCGCTGAACAAAATAGAGGATTTAATCAAATCCTTGTTTGAAAAGTCAAACGCCAATTTGAAAGTCAAACGGCTATTTTTCGGAAGTGGAGAGGGAGGTGGAAACCGAGTTGGGGAGGAGTTCCTCCCCTCCATCGCCATCCCACCTCCAAGCCGAGTTGGGGAGGGACTCCCCTCCCCTTGGCCGGCCCCTCCACCTATATAAGGAGGGGCAGGGCTCCCCTCCTAGAAACCCAACACCTCCACCTCTAAACCCTAGCCGCCGGCACCGCCACCTCCACTGCCGCCGCCGCCCTAGGGCAAACCGCCGCCGCCGCCTAGCTAACCCTAGCTGCCGGCTTGCCCTCTCCTCGGCGTGTCTAAACCCTATATCGTCGAGGGCTCTCTCATCGTCCACCATACTCGCTCCGGCTTAAGGCGAAGCCCTGCGAGATCTCCCCTCTACTTCCGGTACCACGCCGTTGTGCTGCCGGAATCGCGAGGAGAGTGCTACAACCTCCGCTGCCTGCTGGAACAAGGGAGAGGAAGGTCTTCGTCGAGTACCGAACGTGTGACCGACTGCGGGAGCGCTGCCGGAACGCAGCGCCGGAAGGATCGTCTACGCGATCTTAAGATCGGGAAGAGTACGACTACATCACCCACGAGAATCCGCTCTCGTTAAACACTTTGGAATCTTCGAGGGTGAGTTATTCCATCGACTCGTTGCAACAATCTAGTAGATAGATCTTGGCTTGTTTGTTTGTATGCGGTAGAAATTTTTTGTTTTCCATGCTACGAAACCCTACAGTTAATGGGGCTTAGAGCCCTAAACAATAACAAATGGCGTCCATAGTCCTGCCCATGCCAAAACCGAAGGGTAACCCTGCTAATGATGTCCATCTCAAACCTGCTAAACAAAACGGGTTCCGGCAAAGGGAAAAGGAAAAGGAGAGCGGTCTGTACTGAGGCCAGTACATGGCGAGACTTAGAATTCGGCGGTCCTCGCCTACATAGGTATGGTGGACTGAAGCGATAGTCCAGCAAGCACTAAACAAACTATAGAGACTCGATACAACTACGGCTATCAGAGAGGGATAAGAAAGACCTATTCGGATCCAGCCTGGTACTAATACCAAACATACCCGTCCTGGTATATCCCTCTTGATACCAAACAAGGAAGTCATTTTGAGGAAACTCACACGATTGGCAGTTTTATTCATTCTTTCCATGGTGGTTATCCAACTTACTAGTCATATCAGATACAAGTCGAATTTATAACAGTACACTTTAGTTATAGTTGTCTATGATAGAGATACTATGCTCCAAGTCGTCCATAACCGTAGACATGGCTTTTCAAAAAGATTTAATGCAGCAGGGGTGCACCAAAGTTTTCGCACGCAATTCGATCCTTGTTGCCAGATCAATTAACATACACACACCAGTATGTCGGCGAGTCCTAGGACACGACTCTTTCCTAGAACCAAAGAAAGTACATGAGGGCCACCCGAAAGAGCTACGTGTATGAGGTATAGCTAATCCTCCTTGTATGGACCCGGAGGTTGCTTGGACTTGTCATGAGAGCAGAGGTCATAGACAATATATTCCCGTAACAGAGTGCCACACCTAAGCAATAGTAATAAACACTCATCGAGCAACATGTAATAAATATCTCATACATGGCATACATGGCATCAGTATGGTAGCAATGTATAAAGCCCGAACTAGTTTCTGGCCCATAGAACGGTGCTTTAAAATCAGGTACTAAGCCGATATGGGTGCCAAAACACCACACATTTGTTTAGTGCGCTCAGTCTCAGAACAGGTGTCAAGAACTCGAGTCCTAGGTGGACACAGGGGGAGGGATAATAACATCTTAACTATTACCCACCTATGACTCTGCATTTACTATACCTACTTTCAATATTAATTATTACATTATAATTAAATACATGATCATCTCCACCATTAAGTATGTGCCAACCCACAACACCGATGGACCATCGATGACGCGAAGCAGCACCTAACCAAGCAACTACGACTCGCAAGACCAACGACCTATCAAACAACAGGTAATAGGAGGTGTCCAAGTCAATACAGGCTAAAAGGGGTATAACGGTCACAAAACAACTAAAGCATCGCAACACAGGTAGCAATAGATAAACATGAGGAAGTAAAGACTATAAATACAAAATAGGTAGAAAGGGGAAGAATGATCGCCTGGGAAACACTGCCGAGGGTCCATATGGATATCGGGTCGACACTTGCATCAACTCATCGGCCTAATTCGAGAAGAAGAAAAGCACTAGAAGAAACACCGGATGCACTATTTACTACTATGGCAGAATATTGAGCATGATGCATGACATGGCAAAGGTGTGATGCAATTAGGAAATATTAAGCAGAACTAGGGTCCTGATAATTATTTAGATGGTTCATGTTGTCTAGATACCCTGCAATTTAAAAGTTGGCTTAGCAAGACAAAACATAGCGATTCAATACACAAATTTAAATGAAGCCAATATAAGTCTAGAAAAGCCCGGATATGGTTTCCATATTTAATTATTAGGTGAATTGTCTAAAAGCCCCCAAAGCACATGATATGAGTGCAAAAATGTACAATTTTATGCAACAACAAGATAGCATTTATTATAAAAATCTGCTCTCAGAAAAAGGGATCACACATAGGGGAACTCGATGATATTGGTGTTCTGAGGGTCTGATGGATCGGTATTTGGGTTCCGACTTCGCCTCTAGTGACGGGGTCTACGGATCCGTGAGGGAGGTCCTGGATTTCCATTCCGAAGATCTTGGGATTAGACATCACCGTCTTTGGTTTCGTTGTAGAGGAAGATCTTGGTATTTAGCGTCGGCTCGGTCTTTCGACAAATATCTTGACGGATCTTGTGTAAGAGACTTCAGTGAACCGATGATGTCGAGCTTGGGTTCCCTGGGAAAAGTTGCAAGCAAGAACACATGCAGGAGCTGTTGTGTAGCTGACCATCAGGAGGTTCGCAAGATATAGCTAAACACGAGGAGAAAGGTCTCCTCACGACAACATGAAGCGACAAGGGGAGAACAACACGCGAGCAGGGTCACCGATAGAGCCTGGCGCCGGGCTGGTCGATTGCACGGGAGGACGCGAGGGAAAGGTCGGGGAGGTTCCGAAGCTTGGCAGATATGCGGGGTCGGAGAATGTCTCATGGCCGCGTAGTTCAGAGGCTGTAGAGGGGAAGCTCACGGGGAGTGATGCCACGACAGCGGGCACGCGAGGGGAAGCAGTGAGAGGGGCGTTGCGGCAGGTGGCGGTGGCTAGCAAGGAGGTGTAGAGGAAGGGAGTTGCGCGGGCGGCGGCTAGACGGAGGGGCTCCCGCGGCGAGGGAGCGTGGGGTCTAGTGGTGGAGAAGGTGGTGGCGCAGGGGTCACAACGGTGGCGGGGAAGGGCAAGCTCCTAGCGGCACGCTCTACCGGGGAGATGGGCGGCCGGGAGAGGGAGGCGGGGCGACCTGGGGGTGGCGGTGGTCTAGTGGGGGTTGGGATCCTGGCGGCAGGGGGGGAGGGGTTTTTGAGGAAGCGAGGCCAGAGAGGATGCCAATGGGGGGAGACAGATAGGAGCAAGACGGGGTGGGAATTGCGTGGAGGTCGCGCGGTTTAGAGATGGGGTGGGACCGAGTATTCAGGCAGGATCGAGATGGTTGACTACAGGGCGGATACGGACGCGACATAGAGTGCGTAGGATGTACGCGGGGTAGGTGTGGGACCCGGCGGCAGGGGTGGGAAGGTACATATGGGCGAGAGCAGAAGAGAGGTGGGACAAGCGGGAGAGTGGGTGAGTGCGCGTGGTTCCCGGAGGCTAAGACAGGGAGTGAGATGGGATGTGGGATTAGATAGGTAGGGTTTGGTTGGGGTCTAGGGTTAGGGTTTAGTCCGACCGGGGTTGTAGGTGTTGGGGTTATACTTTCTGGGTATACTCACAGGACTCACTGACCAGGGTGGCCAACCAACGGGTTAGAGCTTCGCTTCACGGACGGTCTAGTCAGAGAAAGAGGAGGAGCCAGTTCCGGCTAAGACAAGGCCTAGAAGAGTTACCGACTTAGGCCTATAGTATTACTTGTATTCCAAGTTGTATCTAGTTACCGACTCTGTAACGTAGCCGGATAGGTCTCTCCTGTAACCCTAGGTCCTGGTATCTATATAAACTAGCCCTACGGTAGCCTTTAGGGCACAACTAATCGTACAACACCAAAACCAACTCGCATAGGCGAACCTGTCTTGTAATCCGCTGTAACATCCGGCTTACGCCGATATATTACTGGGTTGCAAGGAGGAGTAGGATCCGATCACCGCAGTCGGATCTGAACCTGGGTAAACTTGTGCTCACCGCTCCTGGAACATCCAACATTTCACACCCCATCTTTCCAATGCCACTAGGACCCCCTATGGCATACTTGTCGAAAATCCAATGACAGTTGGCGCCCACCATGGGGCAGGTGACCTTTGGAGCTTTATTCCAGGAGGAATCTGCACGTGCATGAATCGGCAAAACTATTGCCATGGGTCGCATGGTCTATGCAAGTGATGTCCCTCTCGTCCTTCTTGAGGAGACCTAGATTCTGGCTTCAAAACCCGTGACGACCTACACGATCAAGTCTATCGGCGAGATCGATATTTATCTCGGTTTCGGTGAAACCGCCCAACCCACCCTTGATGTGATGACCATGGCGGAAGAAAAATCTGGATCTACTTTGTCCATAGAGGCGGAAGAGTTCAATATCCCAGATAAAATCGAACCCACCCAGACCATTCCCGTACTGGATGAAGAGGTGGAAGAAAAATCCAGATCTGATCCTCCTAGTGAGATCGGATACACGGACGAAGAATCTGGATCTGCCCTTCCGATGTCGTAGCATAAAAAGAACTCTTGAGGAGAAAGATAACAGAGATGACAAGACACCCCTACATCGATTATGAAGCAATCGCCATCATCAAGGAAAACTTTGAGATGGCAGAGGTGGAAACCAAGTTTTACCACTACCTCAAGAACATAAACAAGAAGAAGCACTATTTCGTGTAACACATAAGCTCTCTGGATCCGACTATGTCGACGCTGGAGCCGGCAGCGATTCAATCCTAGACACAATCAAAGAAAACGCCGACTTACCTGGCTCCCCTCAAGAGTCAATAACGTCGCAGGAACTTCGAGACTTCAACAAGGAGATGGAGTAGTACAAGCAAGAACACGCTTCCAAACCAACGCAAGGTGAGCCAAAAAATTCTCCTAGTCCATATGATAGCATGGATGAAAGATACACCTCGTAGGATGATATGGATACCGTAGATTCCTCCGAGGTCCACAAGCCAACCACTACGGAAAGTACTGATGGAAGCTTATCCCCCGGTACTGGACCAAAAGCTGTCTTTTCCACTGGTACAAACGTTAAGGCTACTGGGTCGTCAAAGAAGAAGAAGAACAATAATCCGACACAGGTAGAGCCGGACATTGATGAAACCAACAAAGAAAAAGTTGATGAAGAGATCGAGATGGAGAATTAGGATGGAGATCCAATTAATACCACGCCGATCGACCCTCCTATGGATGGACACGTCGTAACCAAGTGTGCACGTGAAATTTACGGAGATGCTCTCACGATTCCAATCCCAACGGCTTCGGATCTTACTCCGGAGGAGCTGGAGAAAAGGGCTGTGAGGTTGGATTGTCGACAATTGTAGGGGGTCCTAGTGGCGTTGGAAAGATGGGGTGTGAGACGTTGGATGTTCTAGGCGCGGTGAGCACAAGTTTACCCAGGTTCAGATCTGACTGCGGTGGTCGAATCCTACTCATGTTAGCAACACAGTAATATATCGGCGTAAGTCGTATGTTACAATGGATTACAAGAGAGGTTTGCCTGTGCGAGTTGGTTGTGGTTGTCTATCGAGTTGTGTTATGCGTTGTTCCCTAAAGGCTCCCATAGGGCCTGTTTATATAGTCATCGGGGCCTAGGGTTACAAGGAGAGACATATCCGGCTACACTATAGAGTCGTTAACTACGTAGAGCTTTGACTACAAGTAATACTACAGGCCTAAGTCAGTAACTCTTCTGGGCCTTGTCATAGACGGAACTGGATCCTCCTCTTTCTCTGACTAGGCCGCCCGTGAAGCAAAGCTCTAACCCATTGGTGGCCCACCCTGGTCAGCGAGTCCTGTGGGTATACCCGGAAAGTATATCCCCAATAGTAGCCCCCGGATGTCTCCAAGATCTGAAGTCAGATAAATCGTCTAGCTTGATGGTTTCTTTGTCTTGAGAATCTTGAAGGGTTCCCGAAAACTTCTTTCATTGATGTAGGATTCTGAGTCAATTGAGTCGAATATATTCTTCTCTGACCTTGATTTTTCCATTGCTTGATTTGAAACATAAGCCGGATTTTAAGGCGGCGTGCTGACTGACAAGTTTATAGGTCAGGTCCCATCACTGACAGGATTTCCATTAGCACGACCTGTTGGTGAGTCCGTTCCTTATGGAACAAAACGCCGTTTCAATGCCTGCACGAAAATCGAGGGGGCGAAAGAGTCGCGAGGAAGCTAACTCCCCCTCTCCTATACGCGTGGCGATAATCGCGCGCCTCACCGCATGAATCTTAACACAAAGGCAAATAAGAGGAGAGAAAACCCTTCTTCTTAGATTCACTTCTCCGTCGATTCATTCATTGCTTCCTCGTACTCCTCGAGTTCTCCGCACCAGTTCCAATCTAACCATTGTTGAGAAAAAACTCTCCTTCCCCCACCAGCCCATCTTCCTCCAAGAACTATGGCATATACCTCGTCCTCTAGAACGGTGGCGGCCGGTTCGTCGGCGACGAACGAGAAAAAGATGCGGGGTGTGTGGATCCCCAGTGCCATGGACACTGTGGAGCTCCAAGTCATGGAGGATGAGGGGTTCATCGCTGCCGGCGCGTGGCGGAGCGCTGCTGGACACGCCATCCCCGCACGCAAATATGGCGAGAGGGTGTTGTTCAATACCCATGTCGACCGCGACCTTAGTCTGCCACCGCTGAACTTCTTCATCGAGTTCCTCAGCCACTATGGTGTGCAACTCCACAATCTTCCTCCCAACTCTATGCTTGAGTTTAGTGCTCACGCAGCTCTGTGCGAGGGGTTTCTTGGCATTAGGCCAAGTCTCACCCTTTTCCGGTAGTATTATGGTACTCGGAAGAATTCCATCAGTGCCGGTGTGCCTTATGTCACCGGCACTCTTACCTTAGTCCTTAGGAGGAATCGGATTTATCCTAGGATTAATGCTAGTGAGTCCGTCAAACGCTGGGCCGGAACTTCTTCTACCATAAGGATATTCCGGCTCCGGGTAAGGAGGAAGGTCTTCTGGAGTTTGCCAATGGCGCCGCTCCCCACCAAGATTCATGGGATGCGGAGGCACGGGAGCTGTCGGATATTTTGATCCTTGCCAAGAGGCGGATCGAATTTCTGATGAAGCATGAGGGGATTCGTGGATCCGACTTGATCCACTGTTGGCTGGAGCGCCGGATTCAGCATCTCCAGCACCACGGAGACCGCCTCATGCACAAAATCACCGGCGACAAAAAGGACAACATGAAGGTCAGCCCGAACCGGCTTTCACCGAAGGACTACAAGACCCTCATGCAATATTTGGTCAAGGAAAGAGTGGAACAAAAAGTTCCGGATGTTTCCTTGAAGATGTATACATCCAGCCGTCCTTTGACTCCGGTAAATATTCTGACTATGCTTTCGCGTTTCGTCGTTTTCTTTGGTTCTTTCTCCGACTCTATTTTCATTGATGCTTTTCCTATTCTGTCAGCTCGAGAAACTCTCCGAGTCCCAGCTAGCTCCACTAGAGGGCTATGCTTCAGACGAGCCGGGGGAGACGGAGGATGATGAGGTGCAAGAAGTTTCCAAGAAGCATAAGGCGAAGGAAGTTGTCACTGCTGGTAGCCAAGTGCTGCCAATAGTTAAAAATTAAGCATCTCACCTTTCATTTTTAGTACTCTTGTATCTTTGTTATCTTTCTAGAGCACACCTAATATTTAGGATTTCTATGTTCTAGAGTTAAATCATCGTTGAAGAGCAATATTAAGCCGAAAAGCAAGCCAGGCAAGCAACTGCACCAGCAGAAGCTTGTTGTTTCTCCAGCTATGCCATCGTCGACCCCATCCACTGCTCCATCAGCGCAGGGAGCCTCTGCATCCCCTGACGCTGGCACGATCTCAAAATCCCTGGTCACCGTTGATGACCAGGGAACTGATAAGGGTGAACCCGTAAAGGGTAATGATCCCATGGTTATGACCACAGGTACTGTGTATAAGGTGATTGACTCTATTGTTCCTGGCCTCAAGAGGAAGGAGAAAGAAGAGATCCTCAAACTTGCTCAGTCCAGTCTTCAGAAGCAAATCTTGACCCCAGAAGCAGTGAGACAAGAGGAGGAAGACATCAAGCTGGTCATCCTCCTGGACCAAATTTTGGTCCGGGATGCTAAAATCGCATCTGGCGAACTTCCAGCGACGGATGTTCCGTCCCTCACCCTTACCGAGAAGGTGTTTCATAGCACCATGCTCGGATTCGAAAAGTTGCACCTAGAACACATCGTAAGATTACGATTCTTATTTATTATCATATCCTCTAGCCCCCCAGCATAAAGTCGGATAAACATTACTGAATCCGGGTTGATGCTTTTAGGTTGCAAAAGAACGATATAGTGTAGCTCCCAAGGCTCGTGCTGTAATTTTACTTAGCTAAACTTGCAGCCCGAGTCTTAGTAGCCGTCTGACGGTATTCCGTCTCTAAACTTACAGAAAATTGCATCTTTCAACTAGGAATTTCTCAAGAATATTTCCAACAAGCGCAAAGAAATCGAAGATTTGCGCTTTGAAAATTCAAAGTTAAAAGTTGAAAAAGATGAAGAAGAAGGTAAACTCTTCCGGCTTCCTCTTTATCAATTTAAATGTTTTGTCATAGTCGAATTTTGCTTTATTTGACTGATATTTTTGCCTTTTCATAATTGTTGTGCCAATCCAGCAAGATGGTAGAGCATGCTGAAAACTTCAAGGTCTTGGAGGCAGAGAACACTAAACTCCGGGCAAAGCTTCAGACCCTAACTATGGACTCGGAGAAATCCGTAGATGCAGTCCTGGAATCAAGCAACCACGAGACCGGGAGGCTCGAGAAGCTCCTAGCCCTCCGAGATAAAGAACTTGCTGATCTCAAGAAGGAGTTTGATATCCAGAAAGATCTTGACCAGGCCTCTACAAGTGAACTAGACAACCTCCACAAGGAGCATGCTGAATGGAATCACTCTGTGCTTGGTAAGATTTTCTGAATCTTTTTATTTTGTGTTGTTTATTTTTTGACTTTCATTTTAGTCAGAATTTGACTTTTGGTTCTTTCCCAGCCCACTTAAATCTTTCTGACTCTTCCACTTCCGAACCTCGCCTCGAGCGCATTAAGCTCGTCGGAGATGTCTTGTTCGACTTTCGCCAAACTCTAAAAGAGGCTGACGAAGCCGTCAAGCTTTACGATTTGCACAAAATGTCAGTGCATGAGGTGAGGGACAAAGTGAAGGATATTCCTAAGTTGATTGAGGACTGGAAGATCTCCTACGCTCGGACTGCTGCGCAAACAGCTCTGACCATGGTGATGAGCCATCATAGCGAGAGGGAAATCTGGCATGCCACCAAGGGCATTGCTAAGGAGGATGATGAGGGTAACCCGCAAGATATCAAGGCCATCCAAGAATCTTGTTCAGGTTACGCTTTCCGGGTGGCGGAGATGACCAACTACACGACGCCATTCTTCGAATCCGTTGTCGTGCCTCCTTCTCCTCAAGAGCCAGAAATTAGCAATGCTTCCGAGTCTGAGATTGAGGGCGACACTGATGTTGATTCCAGTGTTCAAACTGCTTCATCACCACTGCCTGCAGCATAAACAATTTCTATGCATTATATGAAACTTATGACAATGTAATGATGACTACAATATTTATTTTTCTGCTGCTCTGTAAAAACTGATACTTTTATTATCTTAGCACTTTTTTGTTTATATATTTTTATAATTTTTGCACCGAAGCACTATATTTTTTTTGTCTATACTTATCAGTTTATCTGGATCTTTGCCTCGTCCCTTTCATGGGTCGGCCAACCTTTAGCATGGAAACTTTGCCGAGCCACGGAGCGTAATTACTAAACCAGTTTAAACTCGGAAACAAAGCCGGCCTCCAGTACCAACAACTCATTACTCGGAAAATGCCCGCGTCTAAGCAATCAAATAAAGAATCAAAGTATAGATAATAATTTAAATTTTGTACCCTAAGGTAACATTTTTTAGATTATTCAAAAACCGTTACCAGAACAAACATGATCATAAAGTACATTCAAGTATTCTGGATTTTTTTTAAAAATTACATGCTCTTTTAGAAATAAGATGGCAAAAACGTCTCAAAAATAACAATATGAGGAAACCAATACTTTATTTCACTTTGAACATGTACATATATGATTACAAGGAAATTTAACTAAGAATAGAAGGGACGTAGCTGTGCAATATTCCATGGACGGTCTATTTCATCCGGGTTTGTGTTGCCACCAGCTCTCTTCCTTTTCTGAGTATCAGGTCTTTCCTTGACTGGTCTCATGTCGGTTAAATAATATGACCCATTATGTAGAACTCTGCTAACCATAAAAGGTCCTTCCCAAATTGGGGAAAGTTCGTGCTTTCTCTTTTGCACAAGTCGGAGAAATAAATCGCCTTTTATGAAAGAACGGTTTTTCACTCTCTGACTATGATACTTGCGTAACTTCTGCTGATAGGGTATAGATCTCTGTTCAACAACGATGCATACTTCTTCGATTATATCGAGATCATCTTGCTGAGAAACTTCTGCATCTTCTTCGATATACGCTTTGACTCGTGGAGCTTGATGGATTAGATCACTCGGAAGAACTGCTTCTACACCATAGACCAAGAAGAAAGGAGTATAGCCGGTTGATCCGTTAGAAGTTGTACGTAAGCTCCAAATCACAGACTTTTTCCGCCCAAGCCCCCGCAGCCCGACAAAGCGGTGCCTCGAGGAGAGGTTGGATTCCTTGTAGAATAAGGCCATTAGTTCTTTCGACTTGTCCATTGGCTTGTGGATGTGCGATTGATGCAATATCAAGTCGGATCCCTTGCTCTTTGCAGAATTCGGAAAGTTTCCCCATGGAAAAGTTGCTCCCATTGTCAGTAATTATACTGTGCAGATATCCGAATCTGATGATTACGTCCTCGACGAATCTTCTAGCTATGGCTCCATCGCAACTTGTTATGGGTTTAGCCTCAATCCATTTTGTGAATTTATCCACCATCACTAGTAGGTGAGTGAATCCACATTTTGCTGTGCGAAACGGCCATACCATATCAAGCCCCTAGAACACAAACGACCATGTAATAGGGATTGTTCGCAGCTGTTCAGCCGGAACGTGTGCCTGATGAGCGTACTTTTGGCAGCCCTTGCACATTTTGACCAGTTTATCGACATCTGCCTTAGCTGTAAGACAAAAGAATCATTGTCGAAAAGCTTTTGCCACTAAAGATCTGGCTGCAGCATGGTGACCACACTCGCCTTCATGGATTTCTCTTAGGATTTCCACTCCTTCTTCGGAAGAAATACATCTCTGAAACACGCCAGAAACACTGTTCTTATAGAGCTCACAATTTATTATAGTGTATGCTTTTGCTCGTCGGATAATCTGTCGGCTCAAGACTTCGTCTTCGGGTAATTTTTTGTCTATCAGGAAATCCAGATAGGGTTTTGTCCAGCTGGGAATTACAGCCAGAACTTCTATTAAAGGTGAGTCGGATTTCGTCGGATAGTCCACATCAACTCCCACTATGGAGGGGACCCTTAAATGCTCTAGAAAAGCTCCATCTAGTACTTTTTTCCGCGCAGCGCCTATTCTTGATAGGGCATCTCCTTCCTCATTTTCTGCTCGAGGGATGTGTTAAACCTCAAAACCCTCGAACGCTTTGGATAATTCATCCACAACAGCTTTGTATGCTTCCATGTGCTTGTTTTCATTGTAGATGTCGGATACTTGCTGAGCAACTAAATTCGAGTCTCTGTAACACATGAGTCTTGATATGCCAATGTTTTTGGCCATGTGTATTCCATGTAGCAATGCTTCGTACTCGATAATATTATTGGTTGACGTGAAGTGTATTTGCAACACATAGAATAGCTTATCTTCTTGGGGTGATTTGAGCACCACGCCAGCCCCCGAGCCTCCTCATGCTTTTGATCCGTCAAAGTGAAGGGCCCAAAATTCCGAGTCTGCATGACCTGAATTTTCTGTTGTTTCTGTCCAATCAACGACAAAGTCGACAAGAATTTGGGACTTGATTGTTGTACGTGGTTTGTACTCAATGTCGAAAGCTACAAGCTCTATTCCCCACTTTGCGACACATCATGTGGTGTCGTGGTTGTTGATTATATCTCACAGAGGAGCCATGCTCACTACTGTGGTATTGTGTTCTTGAAAATAGTGACATAAGTTTGTGGATGCAAATACCACTCCATAGGCTAGCTTTTGATGATGTAGATACCATTGTTTTGATTCTGTCAGGACCTCACTTACATAATAAGTTGTCCGCTGCACCTTATGCTCATGGCCTTCTTCCTCGCGCTCAACTACTGTTACCACGCCTATGACCTTGTTGGTCGCTGTGATGTAGAGTACCATAGGTTCCTGAGGTTCTGGCGCTGCGTGAACTGGTGAATTTGAAAGAAAATCTTTCAAACTTTGCAGTGCAGTTTCAGCTTCTGGGGTCCACACAAATTTGTCGGTTTTATTCAAGTGTTTATATAAAGGAACGGATCTTTCGCTAAGCCGGCTGACGAACCGACTCACCGCTCCAATGTAACCAGTGAGACGTTGTACGTCCTTCAGGCGAGTCGGCCTGGTAATGTTTAAGATAGCCTTGATTTTTTCTCGGTTCACCTCGATGCCCGCTCAGAGACGATGAAACCTAACAATTTTTCGGCTGGAATTCCAAAGAAACAATTCTTCGGATTTAGCATCATGTTGAATTTTCGTAGACTAGCAAACATTTCATCCAAGTTGGAAATTAAAGTTTCCCTCTTTTTGGACATAACTGCTATGTCGTCTACGTATACGTGGACGTTACGTCTGATTTGGTCGTTGAGACAACATTGCATGGTACGCTGATATGTTGCTCCTGCGTTCTTTAAGCCAAAAGGCATAGTTTTGTAGCAGAAGGTTCCGAAAGGAGTGACGAAGGAGGTCTTAATTTGATCCGACTTTTTCATCGGTATTTGGTAATATCCGGAATATGCGTCGAGAAAATATAGTAATTCCGACCCCCCGTTGAGTCGATAACTTGATCGATTCTTGGCAAAGGAAACAGATCTTTTGGACATGCCTTGTTCAAAGCTGTATAATCAACACACATCCTTAAATCAATGGTGTCCCCTTTAGGGACGAGTACATGATTTGCCACCCAATCTGTCTGGATGACCTCTGTTATGAAATACGCTAGCTCTAAGCGGGCTAATTCCTTGGCTATTGCTTTGCGCTTTTCATCACCAAACCGGCGTAAGGACTGTTTGACGGGTTTAGCGTCTGGGTACACATTAAGAGAGTGCTCGGGAAGTTCCATAGGTACTCTGGTCATGTCAGCTGGCTGCCATGCGAAGATATCACTATTAGCTTTGAGGAACTCGACGAGCGCGCTTTCCTATGCATGGCCTAAGCCTTCCCCTATGTTCGTCATCTTGGAGGGATCGTCTTCCTTCAGCGACGTCTTCTTCATCTCTTCTGACGCCTTGAACTACAAACTTGGCTTCAGCACCTCGTTCTTCGTAGCGGGCATTTCGAACGGATTAATGGTCTTCTTGATCTCCTGGTACTCCTGAGTGTGTAGAACGGCTTCGGCGAAGGCAGCAGATCCTTCGTCGCATTCTCGCGCCTTCCTCGGATTTCCTCGTACGGTGAATACGCCCTTTGGACCTAGAAGTTTAATCATGTTGTAGATATAACCGGGACGGGCCATGAACACCCAGTAAGCCGGATGCCCGAAGATGGCGTGGTAAGCACTTTTTAATGGTACCACCTCGATGGAGAGTGGCTCGGTCCGGTAATTTTATCGGGTTCCGAATGTCACATCCAGAGTAATCTCACCTAGAGAATTTGCATGTCTCCCTAGTACAATGCAATGGAAAGTTACACTGCCGTAACTCAACTGGCTCTCGTGTAGCTTCATGCGGTGGAGTGTCTCGACGTAGAGGATATTGATACTGCTCCCACCGTCCATGAGTGTTTTTGAAAACTCATAGCCATCAATAAGAGGATTGACGACCAGAGGATACTTTCACCGCCAATGTGTTTTCCTCGGGTGATCTGAACGATCAAAGGTGATAGTAACCTCTGACCAGTCCAGGAATTGGGGGATAGCCAGAACCGTGGCATTGAGCTCACGAATAACCGCCTTCTTGTCCTTAGCTAGTTGGGATCCAAGGAAGCAGATGTATGTGTCTTTCTTCGTTGGAAAAGTCTTTTTAACATCCGGCTTGGATTCTGCGGTAGCTTCCGCCTCTTCCATGTCAGAATCTTCCTTGGTCTCCTTTCCTTTATCGAAATTTTTCTTTTCTTTTCGTCGCTTGGATCTGTAGCAAGCGGATTCGTCTTTCTTGATGTCGTCATTGAAATGACACTCGACATTTGTATGGGTAGATCCTCCGTTACTATCCAAGTGGTGGACACAGGGATTATTGGCAATGTTAGCCAGGTATAGATTCTTCCGGGTTGTTGGTCTCCTCTGCCCTAGATTCGGGAAGTTCCTCGGCCTCTACCACGGCCTCCTCCGCGCCCTCCTCGTCCTCCAGATCCGAATGTTGCGTTGATAGCTGCGTTGTTGGGAGCCGGTTTTTTGTCCGAGGTGTTCTTGCGCTTCCGAGTTTGCTTTGGCTCTTTGGCCGCATTGGGATTGGCCATAATATTTAGCACCCCTTTTGAATCGTCATTGATGTCAGCATACTTTCTTGCCGTCTATATCATTTCTCCCAAATCCGTGACGTGGTCACGCTTCAGCTTGTGATGTAAAAGTCTGACTGCAAGTCCTGCAATAAAAGCTTCTATCACAGTTTGCTCATTTACTCCTTCACAGGAGTTCTTCGTATCGATCCATCGTCTAAGGTAATCCCAGCAGGTTTCTCCGGGTCTTTTGGTGCAATGTTGCAAGCCTCCAACTGTGCAGGGCCTCCTGTATGTTCCCTCGAAGTTTGAAAAGAACGCACTTTGCATATCATACCAGTTATGAATTAAATTCTCTAGCAGTTCATTGAGCCATGAACGAGCCGTCTTCCTCAATATCAGTGGGAGATATTGGACTACAACTAGGATGTTTCCTCCTTTGGCGATACAGCAAGCCTGGAAAAAATCTTGGAGCCAAGTATCTGGCCGAGCTGCTCCGTCATAGGGATGGATGTGCTTGGCGATGCCAAAGTCCACCAGAAATTTTGTCTAACGTATACATGGACCAAAGCACTTGGGTCCCACGTACACATCTTCTTCTTGTACCGCCGCGCTTCTATGTTTGATTCAATGCGATGGCGAGCGTCGTTTGGCGAGAGAGATCGGCGCCTTGGAGGATCGCGTCTTCTGCACGGTGGAGTCGGATTTCTGCTTCTCTCACCATTGCCGCCTCTTCCCCTGCTGCTTCCATGGATACAACGTGATCCTTCATGGTCGCTGCTGGGAGGCAATGGTGGCCCTGGTGGATTATTTCCGGCTGGGTTTCTTTGTGGTGGCGGTGGATCCTCATTATGCTGACTCTGATTCCTGTTTCTTCGGGCACCATCCCTACTAGATTCAGGATGATCCGGATCATCTATTCGTCCGGCGTTGCCAGCCGGACGGCTCGGTGGTGGCATCCTTAGCCGATCTTGCTCCTCTCACTAGTGGCATGTTTCCGGCTGTTCTCTATATCGATTATTTTGTCGACGATGGTCCTGATGAGGAACTATTGCCCTGATGGCGTCTTCGGCCGCATCCGGAATAACTCTTGCCCAGTCAGGCGCTGGCCGGTGATAGTGGCTGTTGGAGCAGGTCGTGGAATTGTCTTCTTCTCCATGGGGACGGTAGGGCTGAGCCATATCCTTGCGGAGACTTACGTCAGTGCTTTGGTCAGCACCGGTGTGGCAAAACTCGGACTTTGAGGCTAGCTTGCCACTAAATGATGCGGTGATCTTCTGATGCTTTAATCCTTTATCCAGAAACGCAACGCATTGCTGGACCTGCTGTGGAGACGGATTGTTGGCAAGGATGGCTCGAGCTGGAGCAGCGTTTTCCACCGGCGTGCTGTAGACTCGGATCTTCTCTCCATCTTTTCCATCGAATAGATCTTTGTGGATATCAGGATTCTTGTTTGCAAGAAACGGACCTCCCCTTGTTTTGTTTGGATGTCGCTTGAAATCTGACTGATATCTGGCAGGATCACTATCTAACTGCTTTCTCATCTCGATGAGGCGCGCAGCCTCTTCAAGTAGAAACAAGCGGTGCTTTTCCAGGTCCTCAGCCCTTTTCTCCAGCGCCTCCGGCATAATGTCTGAAGCCGTTGGGATTGGAATTGTGAGAGCATCTCTTTAGATTTCACGCGCACCCTTGGTGACAATGTGTCCATCCACAGGAGGATCAATCGGGGTGGGATTAATCGGATCTCCCTCCCGATTCTCCATCTTGATCTCTTCATCAACTTTTTCTTTGTTGGTTTCCTCGACATCCGGCTCTGCCGGATTCAGATTCTTGTTCTTCTTCTTCTTCTTCTTTGACCGTCCAATGGCCTTAACATGCGTACCAGTGGCAAAGACGGATTTTGGTCGGTAACGGGGGATAAGCTTCCGTCAGTACTTTCTGTCATGGTTGGCTTGTAGACCTTGGAGGAATCTCCGTTGTCCATGTCATCCTGCGAGGTGTAGCTTTCATCCATGCTATCGTATGGACTAGGAGGAGTTTTCGGCTCACCTGGCGTTTTTCTAGAGACGTGCTGTTGCTCGTACTCCTCTATCTCCTTGTCGAAGTATTGAAGTTCCTGTGGCATCATTGACGCTGTTGGGGAGCCAGGTAAGTCGGCGTTTTCTTCGATTGCGTCTAGGACCGAGTCGTTAACAGTGATACGTCCAAAACGTATCTACTTTCTCGAACACTTTGCTATTGTTTTTCCTCTAAACTTGTGTGATTTAGATACAACTAACACGGACTGAAGCTGTTTTCAGCAGAGTTACCTTGGTGTCTTGTTTTTGTGCAGAAAATAAACTATGAGGAAAAATCCAGGAAAATATGCCAAAAATTATATTTCACTAGAATATCCACGAAGCCAGAAGGGGAGACAGAGGGGAGGCCTGGGGAGCCTAGACCCACCCTAGGAGCGGGCCCACTGACCCCGCACCTGGGGGAGGTTTGGCCACCCCAGGCAGCTCCTCAGCCTCCCTCCGTGCCTATAAGCTGCCTTCTGACCTAAAAACAAAGGAGGTTCGATAGTTTTCCAGAAAGAGTTCCGCTCCACCCCCGCCACGAAAAACCAAGATTCGGATCTAGAAACTCCGTTCTGGCACCCTGCCGGGACGGGGAATTTGGAGAGGATCATCGCCATCGTCATCACCAACGCATCTCCATCAACCACCGATGTTTCCCTCATCAATGAGTGAGTAATCCCCCGCTATAGGCTTGGGGATGGTAGGGATTGGATGAGTTCTATCATGTAATCTAATAAGATATGTTAGGGCATAGTGCCTAGTATCTCTATTAGTGCTATTTGACTTTGTTGCAACTTGTTGTGCTTAATGCTTGTCACTAGGGCCCGAGTGCCATGATCTCAGATCTGAACTTATTATTTAATCATTGTGATAGTATTATTTGTGATCTTATCTGCAAGTTGTGTACACATATAATTGTCCGGACCCAAAGGCCCTAAAGTGACAATAATTAGGACAACTGGAGGGGATGGCTATAGTGTGAGGATCACATGTGTTCACCGAGTGTTAATGCTTTGCTCCGGTGCTCTATTAAAAGGAGTACCTTAATTGCCAGTAGTTCCCTAGAGGCCCCGCTGCCACGGGCTAGCTGGACAGAAGATGTTGTGCAAGTTCTCATTGCGAGCACGTATGACTATATTTGGAGCACATGCCTAGGATTGTTTAGTACTTGGATGCTTGTTATTATTTATCTGCAATGCCCTAGTTCTTTGAAATTACATGTTTATACTCGTCCATGCAACACCCGTCCATCCATCCCTATGCCTACCGCACTAGAATACTACTGTTACCGTTACTGTCACTACTGCTGTTGTTTCACTATTGTTGTTGCTGTTGCTACTAAAAACTGTTGCTACTGATAAACTTCTGTGAGCAAGAATTATTTCCAGGTGCAGCTAAATGGACAACTCAGTTGTTAAGGCTTGCAAGTATTTTGTGGCTCCCCTCGTGTCCAATCAATAAATTGGGTAATACTACCCGCGAAGACTTCTGCGATTCCCTACACTTGTGGGTCATCAAGACTATTTTCTGGCGCCGTTGCAGGGGAGCATAGCTTTATCTGTAAGTTCACTTGGATCTATTATTGTTCACTGCTACTCCTTTCATCTATTATTGTTCACTGCTACTACTACAAGAAGAGGTATAATCCTAAACACCTCTATTGCTCTTGATTCACCGTCTGTTATAAGTAAGCTTGTCACACCACCACCACATGCTCATGCTACACACACTGCTACTACTGCTGAATCTGAAACTGCTTTTCATACTCATGATGTTACTTCTACTGTGCTTGATGCGAGTGGTTCATTAGGTCCTTTTCTAGATGCTACTATGGCTAGTCTAGGAAATAGTGAAACTCCTAGTGAAGACACTATTACACCTATTAGCTCACATGAGTCTAGTGAGAGTTTTGATATTAATGATGGTTACATTGAGCTCACTGATGAATTTTTTGAAGAGTGCCGAAACACACATGGTGCTAGTGCTATTAAGAGTCTCCTTGCTAGATGTACTATTATGCCTAAGAAGTCCTACGATCCTAAGTTTGCCACCTCTCCCATAGATATTAAAGATAAAGATTATGATTTCTCTCTTGATTTATCTTATCTAGATATTGTTGAGAAATAACCGTCTTGTGGTACTGAAAATTAGAGTGTTGTGACTCATATGAATGAGCTTTCTACTATGAGTGCTTTGTTCTCTGATGATTTTAAAATGTGCAAGTACTTTGTTGCTAAGATCTTCCCTTTTTCACTGAAAGGAGAAGTTAGGGCTTGGTTTAATAGATTACCTCGTTGTTCCATTGATAGCCCTGATTGCTTGATTGCTTCTTTCTTCCATAAATATTTTCCTCCCAGTGCTAGACATGCTGCTTTGAAGAGAATTTTTGATTTTAAACAGGAAGAAGAACAGAAATTGCCTGAGTCATGGAAAAGATTTTGCTCCTTGATTCATGCATATCCTAGATGTCCATTACCTCAGAATGAGCTTCTTGATATTTATTATAATGGACTAACTGATGATTCTAGGACCTACCTAGATAGCTTAGCTTATTGTGTTTTCAGGAAAAGGACTCCTACAAATGCTGAAGAATTAATGAACAAGATAAGCAAGAATTATGATGATTGGACTTCAACTGAGTTAAATACACCTGAGCCTATTACTCCTGAACCAGTTGTTCCTGAACCAGATCCAACACCAACAACAAAGAAGAGGGGAGTTATTGCATTAAATGATGAAGTGATGTAGGAAGCTAAAAAGTGTCTAAAGGAGAAAGGTATTAGAGTGAAGATGTGAAGAATCTACCTCATATAGAAGAATTATGTAAGCCAAATATCCACTCATCTACTATTGAGGTACACTCTCTACAACACTTTGATGAAGGTGATATCCTTATGAAAATCCTCCTGATCAATGGTTAGAGGAACTTGACATTTTTATTGTTAAATAAGGTAATTTTAATAAAGAAGTTCAGAATCATTTATTGGAAGACTCTAGATCTATCCATGAGTTGAAAGATAATGTGGAAAGAACTTCTAATGATATTAAAATGCTTTGTAAACATTTTCAAATGGTTCAAACTCAAGTTGATCAACTTGCTAAGGTACAAAAGGATATGCTAGTTAATGCTTTAGGAGATAAACATGCTTATGGAATTAGAACTAGGAGTGGTGCTGCTACTCAAGATCCTTTATATCCTGAAGGACACCCTAAAAGAATAGAGCAAGATTCCCAACAAGGTGAGGATAGTGGTAGTCCTCGTAAGAGGAAAAAAAGAAACATAAGAAAGTTGAGGAACCACTTGAACCTGCTATAGATCCTAATAGTATATCTGTCTCTGATGCTGAAACTGAGAGTGGTAATAATAATGAGTCTCCTGATAAGGAGGAAGTTGAGGAAGAACATGAGAAACACACTAAGAACACAAGGTACACAAAGGAAGACTTTATTGCTAATAAACATGGTAAAGATACAGAACCTTGGGTGCAGAAACCTATGCCTTTTCCAGGTAAGAAACACAAGTCAAAGGAGGAAGAACACTACAACAAGTTTTGTGAGTGGATGAAACGTTTATTCTTGCAAATTTCTTTGACTGATGCTATTAAGTTGCCTCCTTATTCAAAGTATATGAAGGATATTGTCTCTAATAAAAGGAAGATTCCTAATGAGGAGATTTCTAATTTGCTTGCTAATTACTCCTTCAATGGTAAGGTTCCAAAGAAACTTGGTGATCCAGGTATACCAACTATTCCTTGCTCCATTAAGAATAATTATGTTAGAACTGCTTTATGTGATTTGGGAGCTGGAGTTAGTGTTATGCCTTTTTCTCTCTATAAGAGACTCCAACTAGAAAAGATAATACCAAATGATATATCTTTGCAAATGGCTGATCATTCAACTACCATTCCTGTTGGTATATGTGAGGATGTTCCTGTTCAAGTTGCTCATAATTGCATGGTTTTAACTAATTTTGTTGTGCTTGAAATGCCTGAAGACGATAATATGTCTATTATTCTTGGGAGACCTTTTATTAATACTGCAGGTGCTGTCATCAATTGCAATCAAGGAAAAGTAACATTCAATATTAATGACAAAGAGCACACTATTTATTTCCCCAAGAAGGTTGTTAGAAGATATTGCCTGAATTCTATTGAAAATATTGAAGGCATCAAGGTTGGAGAAATATATTGTCCCATTCCACAAGAAAATATTGAAACTATTATGATTAGGACCATTGCTATCAAGTATGAGGTAACATAATCACCTTATGGAATGCAAAGTTTTTATTCATATAAGATTGTTTTGGTAACAAGACTTGATCAACCTTGTCAAGAAAAGGATTTTAATGAACAAAATAATGTTTCCACCTTGATCAACCTTGTCAAGAAAAGGTTATACTTGCTTTCTTTTTCCTTTCTCCCTCATAGTCTTTGCTTTAGCTTTAGTTTTGCTAGTTGTTTGCTTGTTTGAGTTTCTTAGAGCTCTTGTACTTTGGCTTTTGGTTTGCTTTTGCTTCATCTGAAAAAACTGTTTCTGCGAGAAAATCAATTTTCATACCCTGAAAATTGGCCAAAAATAAAGTTTCCCGAAAAATCCCAGAAAATTCAAAATAAAGTTTTCCTCGAAAAAAGGGGCAGAGTGGCACCTGAGATGACCCAGGGGGCCACCCCTAGGACCCACACCGATGGTAGGCGTGGCCTACCTAGTGGTGGCGCCTAGGGGGGTCTGGCCCACCTGGCCCCCTCCAGGTTGCCTCCTCAAAGCCACCTTCTTTCTCTCTCCCTAAAAACACCGGAAAACTTGCTCAAGCTCGAGTTCTTGCTGTTATTGCTCGCGAGTTTCGATCTCCTTGTTCAGGCCATGTCAAGTGCTGATTTTTGGAGGAATTGCTCCTTGGTATGTCCCTCCTCCACTTGTCCAATTAGATTTGTGATTGGTAGATTGTATCTTGAGTATTTTGCTACTGTAGGTGACACGTTGTTTGAGCTTGCATCCTTGTTCTATGCTTAGGAACTTTGTTTTTATGCATGTGTAGTCCTCTAGCAAGTTCCTATAGTAGTTGCTCATCATTTATCAACCTAGAAATCACTTGGTTTGATGGTTATCTAAAAATTTCAGCAAAGGGAAGTCATGTACCACCACACCTTTGGTGACATTTTTGAGAGTGATGCACCTAGAAGGACAAGGCTCCCAAGGTCATAAACCAGCTCCAGACCCTCATACAATGAGGATCTCATCACTCCGTGGTTTGGTGATGAGGGAGATGAAGGGGATGCTCACCCCTGCACCTTTCCTTGTCAAACTTTCTTGTCCAAAACGTATCTACTTTCTCGAACACTTTGCTATTGTTTTTCTCTAAAGTTGTGTGATTTGGATACAACTAACACGGACTGACACTGTTTTCAGCAGAGTTACCTTGGTGTCTTGTTTTTGTGCAGAAAATGAACTATCAGGAAAAATTCCAAAAAATATGCCAAAAATTATATTTCACCAGAAGATCCACGGAGCCAGAAGGGAGACAGAGGGGAGGCCTGGGGGGCCCAGACCCACCCCAGGCGCGGGCCCACTGACCCCACGCCTGGGGGAGGTCTGGCCACCCCAGGCAGCTCCTTGGCCTCCCTCCATGCCTATAAGTTGCCTTCTGACCTAAAAACAGAAGGGGGTTCGATAGTTTTCCAGAAAGAGTTCCGCTCTGCTGCCGCCATGAAGATTCGGATCCAGGAACTTCGTTCTGGCACCCCGCCGGGACGGGGAATTTGGAGAGGATCATCGCCATCGTCATCACTAATGCATCTCCATCAACCACCAATGTTTCCCTCATCCATGAGTGAGTAATCCCCGCTGTAGGCTTGGGCATGGTAGGGATTGGATGAGTTCTATCATGTAATCGAATAAGATCTATTAGGGCATAGTGCCTAGTATCTCTATTAGTGCTATTTGACTTTGTTGCAACTTGTTGTGCTTAATGCTTGTCACTAGGGCCCGATTGCCAGGATCTTAGATCTGAACTTATTATTGAATCATTATGATAGTATTGTTTGTGATCTTATCTGCAAGTTGTGTACAAATATCATTGTCCGGATCCAAAGGCCCCAAAGTGACAATAATTGGGACAACCGGATAGGATGGCTGTGGTGTGAGGATCACATGTGTTCATGGAGTGTTAATGCTTTGCTCTGGAGCTCTATTAAAAGGAGTACCTTAATTTCCAGTAGTTCCCTAGAGGCCCCGCTGCCATGGATTGGCTGGACAGAAGATGTTGTGCAAGTTCTCATTGCGAGCACGTATGACTATATTTGGAGCACATGCCAAGGATTGTTTAGTACTTGGATGCTTGTTATTATTTATCTGCAATACCCTAGTTCTTTGAAGTTACATGTTTAGACTCGTCCATGCAACGCTCGTCCATCCATCCCTATGCCTACCGCACTCGAATCCTACTATTACCGTTACTGTTACTACTGCTGCTGTTTCACTGTTAACATTCTTGTTACTACAAACTGTTACTCTTGATAAACTTCGTGAGCAAGAATTTTTCCAGTGCAGAATCATAACTCAGTTGTTAAGACTTCCAAGTATTTTTTGGCTCCCCTTGTGTCGAATCAATAAATTGGGTAATACTACCCGTGAAGACTTTTGCGATCCCCTACACTTGTGGGTCATCAACCAGCTCCAGCATCGACAGAGTCGGATCCAGTGCTTATGTGGTACACGAAACAGTGCTTCTTCTTATTCATGTTCTTGAGGTACTTGTATATCTTGGTTTCCGCTTCGACGTTAGAAAAGGTGGATCCGTAGAGGATGTACTCCTCGTCTGTGTATCCGATCTCACTGGAGAGATCGAATCTGACTTCTTCTTCCACTTCAGGAGTGGGTTGGGCGGGTTTGATTTTCTCTGAGACCTGGAACTCTTCCGCCTCTACGGACAAAGTAGATCCGGATTTTTCTTCCGCCATGATCATCACCTCTAGGGTGGGTTGGGAGGGTTTAGCGAAACCAAGATAAATATCGATATCGCCAACTGACATGATTGTGTAGGTCGTCATGGGCCTAGAAGCCGTAATCCAAGTCTCATCTAGGAGGATGATAGGGACATCACTGGCATAGACCACGTGACCGATGGCGATCGTTTCGCTGATTCCTGCACGCGCAGATTCCGCCTGGAACGATGCTCCAAAGTTCACCTGCCCCATAGTGGGTGCCAACTATCGTCGGATTGTCTACAAGTACGCCATAGGGGGTCCTAGTGGCGTTGGAAAGGTGGGGTGTGAGACGTCGGATGTTCCAGGAGCGGTGAGCACAAGTTTACCCAGGTTCAGATCCGACTACGGTGATCGGATCCTACTCCTGCTAGCAACCCAGTAATATATCAGTGTAAGTCGGATGTTACAATGGATTACAAGATAGGTTCGCCTATGCGAGTTGGTTGTGGTTGTCTATCGAGTTGTTATGCGTTGTGCCCTAAAGGCTCCCATATGGCCGGTTTATATAGTCACCGGGGCCTAGGGTAACAGGGAGAGACATATCCGGCTACGTTACAGAGTCGGTAACCACGTATAGCTTGGACTACAAGTAATACTATAGGCCTAAGTCGGTAACTCTTCTGGGCCTTGTCGTAGCCGGAACTATCTCCTCCTCTTTCTCTGACTGGGCCTCCTATGAAGCAAAGCTCTAACCCGTTGGTGGGCCACCCTGGTCAGTGAGTCCTATGGGTATACCTGGAAAGTATATCCCCAACAGGCTGAGGACTTGGAAAACACTGTTTGTTTCTGATCGAAGAGGTCGCGCGCATCGTCAAGCTTACGCAACGGTTGGATAGTGATCCTGCCAAATATCAGTCAGATTTCAAGCGACACCCAAACAAAACAAGGGGATGTACGTTTCTTGCCAACAAGAAACTGGATATCCACAAAGATCTATTCGCCAGAAAACCGGAGAGAAGATCCTAGTCTACAACACGCCATTGGAAAATGCTACTGCAGCTCGAGCCATCCTCGCCAACAATCTGTCTCCATAGTAGGTCCAACAATGCGTCGTGTTGCTGGACAAAGGATTAAAGCAGCAAAAAACGGCCGCCTCATTCAGTGGCAAGCTGGCCTCAAAGTCGGAATTTTGCCACACTGGCACTGACCAAAGCGCTGACGCAAGGCTCCACAGGGATACAGATCAATGCTATCGTCCCCGTGGAGAAGAAGAGAATTCAAGAAACGGCTCAAATGGCCACTCTCGACGGCCAGCGCGTGACTGGGCAAGAGTTATTCCGGCTGCATCCGAATATGCCATCAGGGCAATGGTTCCTCATCAGGACCATCGTCGGCAAAACAACCGCTATAGAGAAGACCCAGAAACACGTCGCCAGCAAGAAGAGCAAGATCGGCTAAGGATGCCACCACCAAGCCGTCCGACTGGTAATGCCAGACGAAGAGATGATTCGGATCGTCCTGAATCAAGTAGGGACGAGGCCCGAAGAAACCGGCATCGGAGTCAGCATAATGAGGCTCCACCGCCACCACCACGTAACCCAGCCGGAAATAATCCACCAGGGCCACCATCGCCTCCTGGAAGCGACCATGAAGGATCCCGACGTAGCCATGGAAGATGCAGGGGTGGAGGCGGAAATTGTGAGAGGAGAAGCAGAAATCCGACTCCGCCGCGCAGAAGCCGTGAGCGTCCAAGGCATAGATCTCTCTCGCCAAACAACGCTCGCCATCACATTGAATCAAACTTAGAGACACGACGGTACGAGGAAGAAGATGTGTAAGTGGGACCCAAGTGCTTTGGCCCACGCATACGTCAGACCAAATTTCCGGTTGACTTTGGTATTGACAAACACATTCAAACCTACGACGGCGTGGCTCGGCCAGATACCTGGCTCTAGGATGTTTTCCAGGCTGGCTGCATCACCAATGGAGGAAACAGCCTGGTCGCAGTCCGATATCTCCCGCTTATGTTGAGGAAGACGACTCGATATTGGATCAATGAACTACGAGAGAATTCAATTCATAACTGGTATGATATGAAAAGTGCGTTCTTTTCAAACTTCGGGGGAACATACAGGAGGCCCTACACAGTCGGAGACTTGCAGCGTTGCACACAAAGACCTGGAAAAACCTTCCAGGATTACCTCGAATGCTGGATTGACACGGAGAACTCCTACGAGGGAGTAAACAAGCAAACTGTGATAGAAGACTTCATTGCAGGACCCCTAGTCAGACATTTGCATCACAGGCTGAAGCGTGACCACGTCATAGATCTGGGAGAGATGATAGAGACGGCAAGCATTTCGGCTGCTAAATATTCTGGCCAATCCAAATGTAGCCAAACAGCCAAAACAACAAGCTCAGAAGTGCAAAAAACCTCGGAAGATAAACCGGCTCCGAACAACGCAGATGTCAACGCAACGTTCGGATCTGGAGGACGAGGAGGGCGCGGAGGTGGCCAGGGTAGAGGCCGTGGAACTTCTCGAATCTAGGGCAGAGGAGACCAGCAACTGGGAAGAATCTATACCTGGGCTGACATTGGCAACAATCTCCGTGTCCACCACTTGGATAGTAACGGAGGATATACCCACACAAATACTGATTGTCGTTTCAATGATGACATCAAGAAAGACGAATCTGCTGGCTACAGAGCCAAGCGCCGAAAGGAAAGAAAAATTCCGAGAAAGGAAAGGAGCCCAAGGATGATTCTGACATGGAAGAAGCGGATGTCGCAGAGCCCAAGTCGGATGGAAAGAAGAATTTTCAGACTAAGAAAGATGCATATTTTTGCTTCCTTGGATCCTGACCTGACAGGAAAAGAAGGCGGTTCTCCATGAGCTCAATGCCACGATTCCAGCTATTCCACAATTTCTGGACTGGTCGGACGTAACCATCACCTTTGATCGCTCAGATCATCGGAGGAAAACACATCGTAAGGGAAGGTACCCTCAAGTCGTCAATCCTCTTATTGATGGCTATGAGTTCTCTAAAACACTCATGGACAGTGGGAGCAGCATTAACATCCTCTACATCCAGACGCTCCGCCGCATGAAGCTACACGAGAGCTAGTTGAGTCACAGTAGTGTGACTTTCCATGGCATTGTTCCAGGGAGACAGGCGGATTCTCTGGGTGAGATTACTATGGACGTGACATTCGGTACCCGAGACAATTACCGGACCGAGCCACTCTCTTTCGAGGTGGTACCGTTCAAAAGTGCTTACGACGCCATCTTCGGGCGTCCGGCTTACTGGGCGTTCATGGCTCGTCCCTGTTACATCTACAACATGATTAAACTTCCAGGTCCAAAGGGCATAATCACCATCCGGGGAAATCCAAGGAAGGCGCGAGAGTGCGACGAAGGATCCTTCGCCGAAGCCGTGCTGCACGCCCAGGAGTACGAGGAGATCAAGAAGACCATCAACCCGTCCGAGATGCCCACTACGAATAACAAGGTGCTAAATCCAAGTTTGCAATTCATGGCATCAGAAGAGACAAAGAAAACATCGCCGAAGGAAGATGATCCCTCCAAGACGACGAACATAGGGGTAGGCTTAGACCGTGCATAGGAAAGCGTGCTCATCGAGTTCCTCAAAGCTAATAGTGGCATCTTCGCATGGCAGCCTTCTGACATGACCGGAGTACATAGGGAACTTGCCAAGCACTCTCTTAATGTGTACCCTGATGCTAAACCTGTCAAACAGTCCTTACGATGGTTTGGTGACGAAAAGCGCAAAGCGATAGCCAAGGAATTAGCCCGACTAGAGTTAGCCGGATTCATAACAGAGGTCATCCATGCAATTTGGATGGAAAATCCTGTACTCGTCCCTAAAAAGGACACCATTGATTTAAGGATGTGTGTTGATTATAAAGCTTTGAACAAGGCATGCCCAAAAGACCCATTCCCTTTGCAAAGAATCGATCAAGTTATCGACTCAACAGTAGGGTCGGAGTTAGTCTATTTTCTCGACGGATATTCCGGATATCACCAAATACCGATGAAAGAGTCGGATCAAATTTTGAAGTCTTTTGTCATGCCTCTAGGAACCTTCTTGTATAAAACTATGCCTTTTGGCTTAAAGAACGCAGGAACAACATATCAACATACTATGCAACGTTGTCTCAACGATCAAATAGGACGCAACATCTGTGTATATCTAGATGACATAGCAGTTATGTCCAAAAAGAAGGTAACTTTAATTTCGGACTAGGACGAAACATTTGCTAGTGTACGAAAATTCAATATGATGCTAAATCCGAAGAAGTGTTTCTTTGGAATTCCAGCCGGAAAATTGTTAGGTTTCATCGTCTCTGAGTGAGGCATAGAGGTGAACCGGGACAATATCAAGGCTATACTCAATATCACCAGGCCGACTCGCCTGAAGGATGTGCAACGTCTCACCGGCTACATTGCAGTAGCGAGTCGGTTCATCAACCGGCTCGGCGAAAGAGTTGCACCTTTATACAAACTCTTTAAGAAAACCAACAAGTTTGTCTAGACCCAGAAAGCTGAGACTGCCCTGCAAAGTTTGAAAGACCTACTTTCATACCCACCAGTTCTCGCAACGCTAGAACCTCAGGAGCCTATGTTACTCTACATTGCAGCGACCAACAAGGTCATAAGTGTGGTAACAGTAGTAGTGAGCAAGGAACAATGCCATGAGCATAAGGTACATCGTCCAACTTATTACCTGAGCGAGGTCCTGACATAGTCGAAACAACGGTATCCACACCATCAATAGCTAGCCTATGGAATGTTATTTGCATCCATAAATCTACGCCATTATTTTCAAGAGCACAAGATCACAGTGGTGTGCACCGCTCCCCTGCGAGATATAATCCATAATCGCGACGCCACAGGACGTGTTGTAGAGTGGGTAATAGAGCTTGCAACTTATGACATTGAGTACAAGACGCGTACAACAATCAAGTCCCAAATACTTTCCAACTTTGTTGTTGATTGGACAGAAATGGCGGAAAACACAAGTCCTCTAGACTTAGAATTTTGGACCCTTCACTTTGACGGATCAAAAGAAAGAGGAGGCTCGGGCGCTGGCGTGGTGCTCAAATCACCCCAATGAGATAAGTTGTTCTATGTTTTGCAAATACACTCTATGGAAACTAACAATATTGCCGAGTATGAAGTATTGCTGCATGGAATACGCATGGCCAAAAACATTGGCATAACAAGACTCATGTATTACGGAAACTCGGATTTAGTTGCTCAACAAGTATCCGATATCTGCAACGCAAACAAGCCCATGGCAGCATATAAAGCTGTTGTGGATGAACTATCTAAATCGTTTGAGGGTTTTGAGGTTCAACACATCCCTCGAGCAGAAAATGAGGAAGTAGATGCTCTATCAATAATAGGCTCTTTCTTAGAACAAGTACCGAATGGCGCTTTTTAGAACATTTAAGGGTCCCCTCCATAACCGGAGCTGATGAGGACTATCCGACGAAATCCGGCTCACCTTTCATAGCAGTTCTGGCTGTAATACCTAGTTGTACAAAACCCTATTTGGATTTCGTGATAGACAGAAAACTACCCGAAGACGAAGTCTTGAGCAGGCAGATCGCCCGACGAGCAAAAGCCTATACTATAATAAATGGTGAGCTCTATAAGCGGAGTGTTTATGTCGTTTTCTAGCGATGTATTTCTTTGGGAGATGGAGCGGAAATCTTGCAAGAAATCCACGAAGACGAGTGTGGTCAACACGCTGCAGCCAGATCCTTAGTGCCAAAAGCTTTTCGACACGGATTCTATTGGCTTACAGCTAAGGCGGATGCTGAGAAACTAGTCAAAACGTGCAAAGGCGGCCAAAAGTACGCTCATCAGGCACACGTTCCGGCTGAACAGCTGCGAACAATCCCTATTACATGGCCATTTGCGGTCTGGGGGCTTGATATGGTAGGGCCGTTTCGCATGGAAAAATATGGATTTACTCACCTACTAGTGATGGTGGATAAATTTACAAAGTGGATTGAGGCTAAACCCGTAACAAGTTATGATGGATCCATAGCCAGAAAGTTCGTTGAGGACGTGATCATCTGATTCGGATATCCACACAGTACAATTACCGACAATGGGAGGAATTTTTCCATGGGGGAGCTTGGCGAATTCTGCGAAGAACAAGGGACCCAACTTGATATTGCATCAGTCGCACATCCACAAGCTAATGTACAAGTCGAAAGAACTAACAGTCTTATTTTGCAAGGTCTCAGACCTTGTCTCGAGACACCGCTTCGTCAGTCCACGGGGGCTTGGGCGGAAGAATTACCGTATGTGATATGGAGCTTACGTACAACTCCTAACAGATCAACCAGATATACTCCTTTCTTCTTGGTCTATAGTGCAGAAGCAGTTCTTCCAAGCGATTTAATTCATCAGTTTCCATGAGTGAAAGAGTATATCGAACAGGATGGAGAAGTTTATTGACAAGATGATTGTAACAACCCTAGTTTTATTAAATAATAATTAGGTTTGTTTGTGCATTCATGAGCATCATCATCTTAAAAATGCATGCAAGAAAATAATAATAAAAACATAAACCCTAGTTTTCCTCCTCCTTTGAAATCAATTCAAATGATTTTTGAATCTTGAAAACCTCAAAGTGTTTGGATCCCAAATAGTATAAGGGACCCTTTGTGTTTTAGATGTTTCATAAAAGTCTCTTGTATTTTGAACCTATTCAAAATCAGAAAATAAATTGAAAATACAACTAGAAAACACAAAACAGAAATAGAAAATGTTTTAGCAGAAAAAAATGTCTCCCTCTCTCTCTGGGCCGTAGCCCATCTCTCCCTCTCCCTCTAACTGTCGCACAGCATCACCGCAGCAGCCTGTCGCCCTTGGTTTGCAGCGGCCCAAGCCAGCCTATCTGCAGCCCAACCGGCCCACGTACCCCTTTGCCTCTATTCCCATCGTCTTCCTCGCGACACCAAGCTGCTCGCTGGCGTGCCCGCCGGCGTTCTCTGCCGTAGCTGCGCGCCAAGATTCTCGCCGCTACTCTGGAGTTGGATAAGGCTTGCGCCGATGCCCTCGTCCTCATCCTAGTATTCTCCCTCCCTCTCTCTGGCTCTCTCTTCCTCTTCTCTCTGGGAGCTCGAAACCCTAGCCGAAGGTCGCCATCGCCCCTGCCACTTCCGACCACCCCTTGGCTAGCTGAGGCCACCATCGGATCCGCCTCATCGTCCTCTTCCACTGCGCCAACGGAATCGAGACTACACGCCCTCAATCGGCATCACCATCAACTTCTTCCCCACCTCTGCCGCAACTCACCGGCGACCATGTCGTCGTTTCCGACCGTCCCCGGCCACGCCGTCACCACCACCGTGCTCAGGGTGAGCTACCAGACCTCACAAACCCATTTGTTCCCTCCCTCTTGCTCTCTGCTGCCCCTGCACCGTGCGCCACCGAGGTCCGCCGCAGATGCTCGTCGGGAAGGCTATTCCGGCGACCATTTGAGGGCGGCGCCACCTCTACTCGACTCGCCTCGCTCCCCTCTCTCTAACAGACCCAACCCCGTAGCCCTGCATTGCCCCTAGCCCCATGCCGGAGCTCGATCTGGGAGCAATGGCATCGCTGATGTCAGGCTGATGTCATTTCCCTTTTTCTTTTTATGTATTTGTTTTTTTGTAAATGGTAATGTATGACATGTGGGTCCCGATCGTCAGATATTTAATTATTTCCATAAATGATTTCTGAAATGAGTAAATATATGTCATGTGGGCCCATGTTGTAAGTCAAATAAACCTTTTCAGAAATGTTTTCTAATTAATAAAAATATATACGTAATTCCAAAACGTTAATTATTTTCTAATATTCTAAAAATGATTTAAAATGAATTAAAAATGAAGAAATTCATAACTAATTCATTTGAAATCAGAATAATACAAATATATATCAAAATGTTCAGAAAAATGAGACCTATCTAATTACACTATAATCATGCATTGTTCAAAAATTTACATAGCAAGTTTAAATAGAGAACAAAATGAACCCTCCCATATGCATTCAGGGTTTCTCCGAATTAGGGTTTGGACCCCTCGGACCCCGATTAAAATGACCAAGCATGTTCAGGGTTTTAATTTCAATACAATTCAACTTGTCATATCATCATCCTTGTTTGAGCATTGCATCGATGCCATGTGTTGGTTGTTTCCCCTTTCTTTCCGGTGTTTGGTTTTTCTCTGGTAGAATACGATATTGGAATCGAGATCAAGTTCAAGACTGAAAATCGAGATCAACACCGTCGAATCTCGAAGATCAATACTTGACCAAATGTAATCAAGTAAAGTACCAGATGTCTGAAGCTCTGCTTTCCGGATATCAAATGGCAAAGGCAAGCGAAGCCCCACACATACATATGAATCCTAAGATTTCAAAGCATTTACATTCTTGCCATGTGCATACGATTCTAAAGTATTTTATCAATAGATAGAGTAATCCTATCTGATGCATGTTTCCTTTGAAGCCTATATTCCTTGATCCACTACTCCTAGCATAACTAGGGTTTGGATTGTGAAGCGTTGCTAGAGCTATTACATCTGTTGTGCTTAGCCATGCTTAGCTGTTATCACTGATCCATCTGGTTGATGAATCAGAGCTGCGATTGAACCTAGTATGACAGGATGATGTGGTATGATCAGAGATGGATAATAAACATGTTAAGGCTTGTATGGGAGGCCATGGTGGGTTGTGGTTTTTGCAGTCCCATACTTGCCACCCTTAGGACCCGATGTTCTTGCCTATGGTCCAAGACGAGCGTACAACCACACGGGGGCCTGGAAACTGCCTCGACCAACTAACTTGTCGAGTAGATTCCATGAGTCACATAGTTTGGGCTTTCCATTCGACATACACATCTTGGATGTTCTTGAATGGAGGTGCATTCATACCAGGTAGGTAAGCGTGGCCGGGAACAAGAGATGCCCGGCATCCGTAAACTTGAACCCCGCACACATCATTAGGGACCGGCTTCGGGACTCGACCCGTTACGGCGGCATCTCCCTAGTGCGTGACTCATGGTCTCGACGAAAGCAAGGTAAAGGTCGCGGTCAACCACTCTCTACCGGCCTTCCCAGGAAGAGGGCTAATGTTAACTGGCATTAAGAATCGGTTGGTACGTGTGGGGAAAGCTGTACACCCCTGCAGGGTTAAATCTTTTAGAAAACCCTTGTCCACGGTTATGGACGAACTTGGAGACCAGATTCAAAGATCATAGAGAACTTGAACCTAATCGTAAAACTTGGCAAGTTAAGTAATGTGTGCTTAAGGATGCTTCCTTAGGGATTGAGGGGGTGATCCTAGTTCGGTTCAGCTGATGATGATTCGGTGGATATCAAGAGATGATCAAAGTTAGAGATATCGCTCTCTTATCCCCTTTTAAAATATTCTATTTATTCGAGATTCTTCTCCCTCTTGTTTTACAAAACAAAGATGGCCTTATGCAAAATAACTCCACCAGCCATAAGTCTTGCGGAGTACACCCTGTACTCACCCTTGCTTCGTTGAGTCTTCTGCAGTAGTGTAAGTGTTACCATATAAGATGAGTTCTTCACGGCATCGACATCGAAGAGTAGTTTGGAGTTCCCAGTTGGCAGTCTGGAATCTATGGATTGGACGTCATCGTTATGCTTCAGGCCTCTTATGACATTTGTTAAGTTTGCTATACTTAATAGCATAACTTGCCTTCCGTTGTTTGATGTTTGTGGTCAGTGACCTCTTCTTGTAATATTTTGGTTCTTCGCTCAGTGATGAGCTCGCTGTAATAAATTTTGTGTCGTAGGGTCACTGTTGTGTTATCAATTCTTTCTCTGTACACTTTCGAGATTAGGTTAGGCTTATGTTAGAAGGTGCAGGATTTATCTAGCCTTAATCCCGGGGTGTCATGAGTTTTGGTATCGAGCGCACCACTGTAGGAAACCTTTCTACTAGTCGATGTTGAGTCTAGTACTTGTGAAAACTATTTTCAAAGATGAAAATTATGTGCGAAAACTATGGTATGCTTATTTTTCTCCTTATCCAGTTTCGCTCTAACTCTGGGTCATCTTACCTTGTGTTGATTTGGAAAAGTTTTGTTATCTCGTCTCTTCCTTCAAAGCTTAGGTGCCTTTCCAGGTATGCCGGTTCTCGACAATTTGACCCAGTGTTAAGTTCTCTAGAGTCAGTTGTGTGTGTTCCTTGTTTCCCTTTGTTCTGTTTCTTTGGAGAGATTTCTTTCTATCATAATCTCCCTACCTTAAGGGTCCACAACATCATGTTGATGGTTCCACAATGTTCGGTTCTAGGCTTCGAGGTTTCCTTTCGCCTCGTGTGCCTCCTTTTTATTTGTTTGGGTACTTCAGAAGTCGTTTCTTCTCTTGAAAGTTACCTCGTGATTGCTATCTTGTAGTGTACGCTTTGTCACTCAAGTAGTAGTTACTCCTTTCTTTGGGTTTTAATCCTCGGACTTGAACCTAAGATCCCCGATTGTGCTGGATTCTGGTGTTGTGAATCTTGTACATGAAGCTGACCTTTAACCCAAGATCCGTTTTGTTAACCCCTGTGTTTAATGTTTACACATTACTTCAGGATGTCTAGTAACTTCTAGTATAGCCTTCAAGCTTGTGGATATTGTCGTTATTGAAAGTGACGATAAAGGACTTCCCCCTACCACATGTTATGGCAGATTTTCTTTAATGGGACTAAATAGATCACGACAAGAGTGCTCCTCGTGAGTCTTGCATCTATACTCGTGACTCTGCCACACCTTTCCCTTCTCTGCATTGGTCTTCGGAATATTGTTGACTTATGCATCTACATCTCGGGATTTTATTCTGAGCATGTTCCTCCTTCCTTGTTGCTTTCCAACCTTTGTCTACCAGTTGGTAGCCAAGTAGTAAATATGCATTGGTGTCTTCCAATGCAAGATACTCTTGTGGTACGTCAAGACAAACCATTTCGGGATGTTCATGAGAAACAAACTCCAGTACCTCGTCATTTCTAAGACCAGGTCAAAGTGTTGTAATCCGTAGATCAATAAGCGTTGATTAGCTTATGTTTTGTACTACCTTAAAGTGTCACACTCTTTTATACTAAGAGGTTATGCTGAGTCACATGCCCCTCTTAATGAAGTGATGCTTTTACACATTTTTACCCACCCTTCCTCTGAGCTCTTATGCACAGGAATGCTGCGTGTGCGTAATAATGTGGCCATTCGAGATTCTTAGCAATTCTTATTGCTTTGAACTCCAAGGACATTTGTGTCATTCCTAGCGTGAATAGTTATCTAATCACTAAGCAAAGAATGATTGTGATACCAAGTCCACTATTCTTGTGCACCCTTTTCGGTCAAAGAGTTAGGCTTGTGCCGAAGCTTTGAGACTAAGTCTTATTGCCTTACAAAGCAAGTTTCCCTCTTGAGCTCTGTGACATATCGGTGGTCCGTGATATTCTAGATGTCTACTAGAAGTATTGGCATGTTGCCACATGATCGTGATGTCAAGTTCTTGAGTAAGCAGGTTCTCTGAACTGATCCTTTCTCCAACGATCCGTACTAGATACCCCTGAACTAGTTGGTTGATCTTAAACAACAACTTGGAGAGTTGTAAGAAAAAAGTTCTATTCAACTTTGTTCCTCCTTAAAAGGATGTCTAGTTTTATTCGTGCTGAAGTAAGATATTGTGTCCTTCATGGATATGTTATCTTTCCACACCTTTGATTTGATTTGGGCAATCGTCAAATCAAACTCAGTTCCAAGGACAATTTTGATGGTGTATCTACTTGTGATGTTTCACCTAGGTACATCTTCATGTCCTCTAGTCTGACCAATGTCTATGCCTCATTCACACCACATGTGAATCCATCTTCTTGGAGTTCATAGATAAGTTTGTTATTGAGCCCATCGATGACATTCTTACCTTCTCCATGTTATATCAGATTCATATGGAACAGTTGGCATTAATGTTGGAAACTTTTGAGAACCATCTTCGTGTTATCCTGAAGTATGTGTTCTGGATGTTAGAAGTAACCTCCTCCGGTTCATGTGCATATGTCGAAAGATGTCGCCATGGATTCGAGTAGAGTTGTATTTGTTTTCTCGGGAATCATTCCAAGTTAGTCAAGCATGTGCGAGGTATTCTTGATATGGTAGGTTGATACCTTCACATCTCGAGAAGATCCTCCATGCATCCCAAGCCACTGATTGATTTGTTCACGGAAGATAAGAAGTACTTAACACTTCGATATCCTCCTAAATGCTTCCCAATAAGGATTCAGTTTTGATTGTTGCAAACAATTCATGTAGATGCAATTACCTTTTGATAACTTGCTATCACATGGGTTCTGCAATCTAGCTCATCTTTTGGAGCTTGACATTGAAGTCCGTTTCTTGAGAATCTAGTGACTTTACCTCTGTGGTAAATGTTGCACCCTTTCTATTCGGACATGCTGAGTCTGAAGTATCTCTCCACTTAATCAAAGCTGAATCTCAAGCAGCAATAATGATTGGTGTTCCTCAAGGTTATGACGTAGGTCTGTTGTAATTCTGGAAGGGTTGATGTAATGGTTGCCACAACTAGTCGGAAAACCTTTTGTCATATTCTCTTGATTCAGCAACAACAACCACTCTTCATGAGGCATCTTCTATGATTTATTATGGGAGTTGTGCTTATGGTTTCTTTTGTATCTGAAGTCCGACCTTTACCTGATGACTGGTTAAAGGCTTGTCAGTAGCCTACTATCGGTGTTTCGAACATCAAGGAGAACATTTAAAGGAGAGTTGCTAAATGTCTCTTGGTCGATCCTTCAGACCCTTTTATGATGGCAAGTGTCTTGTTATTCCAAGTACTTGGAGTCTGAAAATGAAGTTTCTTTCTTCTCGTGTCATCAGGAATCTTCTAAACTATTCATCTTGGTGGTGAAAAGTGATATCAAAATCACTTGAAAAGACTTTGATAGCCTTGGATGAATAAAGAGTTTCCTTCTCGCTTTCTTAAACATGTTCGAAGAGTGACCATGATTTTGGTAATCAATAGTTCCTCTTGTTACATGTTCCTTGTGACTCTTACGAGTCCTCTCCACAAAAACACCTTTCTGTCTTGGCCTTCTGCTGAACGAAAGAATGACCTTCTGTGTCAAAAGTAGTTCAACAACTTGGTTTTGTTGGTATCTATCTCTTCCACCTGTAAAGCTCTACTTATTGTTTAGTAGAGGTTTACTTCTCGAAGTCTGTGGTCATATTCCATCTGTTGGAAGTCTCCTTCCCTCAGAAGTTTACCCTCTTCTGTAATTCCCCTGGTCTCAATCCTTATGAAGACCAGTTATCTATCATCTTGAAACCATCTCCTTTTGTTTCCTCCATTACTTTGACGTGTTTTATGTTTGTTGGCTTTAGAGATGTTCATGAAACATCTATCCATGAGTTGACCATGAGATACTCAGTTTGTGGTTCCGTGTTATTCCCTCTCTTCCTTAGTGTGAGCAGCCACCCCGAAGATTACGAAGCGCTTCGTCCACCCGTCATGGTGGCATGGATCAACCTCTTCGAGAAGATCGTTGAAGTCTAGTGTAACCCTGTTCCTTCTATCTTCCTACCTAGGAATCTCGGGTCGAGATTCTTTTAAGGGGGATAGAATTGTAACAACCCTAGTTTTATTAAATAATAATTAGGTTTGTTTGTGCATTCATGAGCATCATCATCTTAAAAATGCATGCAAGAAAATAATCATAAAAACACAAACCCTAGTTTTCCTCCTCCTTTGAAATAAATTCAAATGATTTTTGAATCTTGAAAACCTCAAAGTGTTTGGAGCCCAAATAGTATAAGGGCCCAAATAGTATTTTGAACCTATTCAAAATCAGAAAAGAAATTGAAAATACAACTAGAAAACACAAAACAGAAATATAAAATGTTTTAGCAGAAAAAAATGTCTCCCTCTCTCTCTAGGCCGCAGCCCATCTCTCCCTCGCCCTCTAACTGTCGCACAGCACCACCGCAGCAGCATGTCGCCCTTGCTTTGCAGTGGCCCAAGCTAGCCCATCTGCAGCCCAGCCGGCCCGCGTACCCATTCGCCTCTATTCCCGTCGTCTTCCACGTGACGCCAAGCTACTCGTTGGCGTGCCCGCCGCCGTTCACCGCCGTAGCTGCGCGCCAAGATTCCCGCCGCTGCTCTGGAGATGGATAAGGCTCGCGCCGATGCCCTCATCCTCATCCTGGTCTTCTCCCTTCCTCTCTCTGGCTCTCTCTTCCTCTTCTCTCTGGGAGCCCGAAACCCTAGCCGGAGGTCGCCATCGCCCCTGCCACTTCCGACCACCCCTTGGCTAGCTGAGGCCACCATCGGATGTGCCTCGTCGTCCTCTTCCACTGCGCCAACGGAATCGAGCCTACACGCCCACAATCGACGTCGCCATCAACTTCTTCCCCACCTCTGTCGCAGCTCACCGTCGACCATCTCGTCGTTTTCGACTGTCCCCGGCCTCGCCGTCACCACCACCGTGCTCAGGGTGAGCTACCAGACCTCGCAGACCCCTCTGTTCCCTCCCTCTCGCTCTATGCTGCCCCCGCACCGTGTGCCACCGAGGTCCGCCACAGATGCTCATCGGGAAGGCTATTCCGGCAACCATTTGAGGGCGGCGCCACCTCTACTCGACTCACCTTGCTCCCCTCTCTCTAACAGACCCAACCCCACAGTCCTGCATCGCCCCTAGACCCATGCCGGAGCTCGATCTGGGAGCAATGGCATCGCTGACGTCAACATGACGTCAGGCTGATGTCATTTCCCTTTTTCTTTTTCTGTATTTGTTTTTTTGTAAATGGTAATAATGTATGACAGGTGGGTCCCGAACGTTAGATATTTAATTATTTCCTTAAATGATTTCTAAAATGAGTAAATATATGACATGTGGGCCCCTATTGTAAGTCAAATAAACCTTTTCAGAAATGTTTTCTAATTAATAAAAATATATAAGTAATTCCAAAATGCTAATTATTTTCTAATATTCTAAAAATGATTTAAAATGAATTAAAAATGAAGAAATTCATAACTAATTCATTTTAAATCAGAAAAATACAAATAACATATCAAAATGTTCAAAAAAATGAGACCTATCTAATTACACTATAATCGTGCATTGTTCAACAATTTACATTGCAAGTTTAATTAGAGAACAAAATGAACCCTCCCATATGCATTCGGGGTTTCTCTGAATTAGGGTTTGGACCCCTCGGACCCCGATTAAAATGACCAAGCATGTTCAGGATTTTAATTTCTATACAATTCAAATTGTCATATCATCATACTTGTTTGATGATTGCATCGATGCCATGTGTTGATTGTTTCCCCTTTCTTTCCAGTGTTGGGGTTTTCTCTGGTAGAATACGATATCGGAATCGAGATCAAGTTCAAGACTGAAGATCGAGATCAACACCGTCGAAGCTCGAAGATCAATACTTGACCAAATGTAATCAAGTCAAGTACCAGACGTCCGAAGCTCTGCTTTTCGGATATCAACTGGCAAAGGCAAGCGAAGCCCCACACATACATATGAATCCTAAGCTTTCAAAGAATTTACATTCTTGCCATGTGCATACGACTCTAAAGTCTTTTATCGATAGATAGAGTAATCCTATCTGATGCATGTTTCCTTTGAAGCCTATATTCCTTGATCCACTGCTCCTAGCATAACTAGGGTTTGGCTTGTGAAGCGTTGCTAGAGCTATTACATCTGTTGTGCTTAGCCATGCTTAGCTATTATCACTGATCCATCTGGTTGATGGGTCAGAGCTGTGATTGAACCTAGTATGACAGGATGATGTGGTATGATCAGAGATGGATAATAAACATGTTAAGGCTTGTATGGGAGACCACGGTGGGTTGTGGTTTTTGTAGTCCCATACTTGCCACCAGTAGGACCCGATGTTCTTGCCTATGGTCCAAGAGGAGCGTAAAGCCACACGGGGGCCTGGAAACCCCCTCGACCAACTAACTTGCCAAGTAGATTCCATGAGTCACATAGTTTGGCCTTTCCATTCGACATACACATCTTGGATGTTCTTGAATGGAGGTGAAGGAGGTGCATTCATACCAGGTAGGTAAGCGTGGCTGGGAACAAGAGATGCCCGGCATCTGTAATCTTGAACCCCGCACACATCATTAGGGACCGGCTTCGGGACTCGACCCGTTACGGCGGCATCTCCCTAGTGCGTTAGTCATGGTCTCGACGAAAGCAAGGTAAAGGTCATGGTCAACCACTCTCTATTGGCCTTCCCAGGAAGAGGGCTAATGTTAACGGTTATGTGTGGGTAAAGTTGTACACCCCTGCAGGGTTAAATCTTTTTGAAAATCCATGTCCGCGGTTATGGACGAACTTGGAGATCAGATTCAAAGATCATAGAGAACTTGAACCTAATCGTAAAACTTGGCAAGTTAAGTAATGTGTGCTTAAGGATGCTTCCTTAGGGATTGAGGGGTGATCCTAGTTAGGTTTAGCTGATGATGAGTCGATGGATATCAAGAGATGATCAAAGTTATAGATATCACTCTCTTATCCCCTTTTAAAATATTCTGTTTAGTCGAGATTCTTCTCCCTCTTGTTTTACAAAACAAAGATGGCCTTATGCAAAATAACTCCACCAGCCATAAGTCTTGCGGAGTACACCCTGTACTCACCCTTGCTTCGTTGATTCTTCTGCATCAGTGTAAGTGTTACCATATAAGATGAGTTCCTCACGGCATCGACATCGACGAGTAGTTTGGAGTTCCCAGTCGATAGTCTGGAATCTATGGATTGGACGTCTTCGTTATGCTTCAGGCCTCTTAGGCCATTTTTTAAGTTTGCTATACTTAATAGCATAACTTGCCTTCCGTTGTTTGATGTTTGTGGTCAGTGACCTCTACTTGTAATATTTTGGTTCTTCGCTCAGTTACGAGCTCGCTGTAATAAATTTTGTGTCATAGGGTCACTGTTGTGTTATCAATTCTTTCTTTGTACACTTTCGAGATTAGGTTAGGCTTATGTTCAGACGAAGGTTTGGGATTTGTCTAGCCTTAATCCCGGGGGTGTCACAATGATCTTGATATAATCGAATAAGTACGCATCGTTGCTGAGCAGAGATCTACAGCCTATCAGCAGAAGTTACGAAAGTATCATAGTCAAAGAGTTCAAAATTGTTCTTTCAGAAAAGGAAATTTGGTTCTCCGACTTGTGCAAAAAAGAAAGCACAAATTTTCTCCAATTTGGGAAGGACCTTTTATGATTAGCAGAGTTCTTCATAATGGGTCATACTCTTTAACTGGTATGAGACCAGTCAAGGAAATACCAAATACTAGGAAGAGAAAGAGAGATGGTGGTAGCACAGACCAGGACGAACTAGACCGTCCTAGTTATATTTCCTTGTAATCATATATGTACATGATCAAAGTGAAATAAAGTATTGGTTTTCCTCATATATTATCTTTGAGAAGTTTTTTGCCATCTTATTTCTAAAAGAGAATGTCATTTTCAAAAATCCAAGTATGCTTGAAAGTACTTTATGGTCATGTTCTGGTTATGATTTTTGAATATCTAAAAATTGTTACCTTAGGGTAAAAAATTTCAATTTATTGTCTATACTTTGGTTTTTATCTGATTGCTTAGACGCGGGTATTTTCTGAGTAATGAGTTGTTGGTACTGGAAGCCGGCTTTGTTTCCAAGTTTAAACTAGTTTAGCAATTGCGCTCCATTGCTCGGCAAAGTTTCCATGCTAAAGGTTGGCTGGCCCATGAAAGGGACGAGGCAGAGAGCCAGATAAAATGACAAGTATGGGTATAAACCAAAAGTGCTTCAGAAATTTTCAAGCACATGCATAAAATATATAAACATAAGTTCTATGATAGTAAGAGCATTAGTTTTTACAGACCAACACACATCAAAATATTGTTCCATCATTACATTGCCCAAAGTTTAGAATAATGCATAAAAACTGTTTATGCTGTAGATCCAGGTGGTGGTGATGAAGAAGGTGGAGCACTGGAGTCGACAACGTTGTCGCCCTGGACCTCAGACTCGGAAGCTGCTTCAGCGAGGTTGTCTTCTGGCTCTTGAGGCGAGGGAGGCACGTCGATGGATCCGAAGAACATCGTCGCATAGTTGGTCATCTCCGCCACACGACAAGCATAACCTGTACATGAATCTTGGATAGCCTTGATGTCCTGCGGGTTACCCTCATCATCATCCTTGACAATACGCTTGGTGACATGCCAGATTTCCATCTCACTATGGTGGCTCATCACCATGGTAAGAGCAGTCTGAGTAGTAGTACAAGCATAGGAGATCTTCCTGTCCTCTTGCACTGACATCGTCTGCAAATCGGAAAGCTTGACCGACTTGCCATCCTCTTCAAGTGTCTGGCGGAAGTCGAACAAGATATCTCTGACGAGCTTGACATGATCGATGAGAGGTTCGGATGTAGGAGATTCGAAAAGATTCAGGGGGGCTGGGAATGAACCAAAAGTCAAATTCGAATGAAAAGAAAGTCGAAAAATCATTGTAAAATGTATGTCGGAAATATTACCTAGCACAGAATGATTCCACTGGGCATGCTCCTCGCGGAGGCTGTTCAGTTCACTCTCTATGGCCTGGTCCAGATCCCTTTAACTATCAATGTCCTTCCGAAGATCATCCAACTGTTTATCTCGGAGGGCCAGCAGCTTCTCGACCCTCACAGTCTCATGATTTCTTGACTCCAGGATAGCAGCTAAAGATTTCTCCGACTCAATAATGATCTTCTAAATCTTGTCCCGGAGCTCAACATTCTCCAGTTCCCAGATCTTGAAGTTCTCGGATTGCTCCACCATCTTGCTGGACTCGCATAAGAGTTCTACAAAACGGAAAAATATCAGTCAGACAGAACAAGTTTGACTATGACAAAAACTAACTGACAAAGATGAAGTCGGCAAAGTTTACCTTCTGGTTCATCTTTCTCAACTTTTAACTTTGAATTCTCAAGGCACGAGGATTTGATCTCCTTGCGTTTATTACAAATATTCTTGAGCAATTCCTGGTTGGAATAGGCAATTTTCTGTACGTTTAGAAGATAGAATATGTTAGACGGCTACTAAGACTCGGGGTGCAAAGTTATCTAAGTAAAAATACAGCATGAGCCTTTGGGGCTACATCGCTCTTTTGCAACCTAGAAGCATCAACTCGGATCCAACGATGTTTATTCAGCTTTATGCTTGTGGGCTATAGTATATGTGTGGCACCCCGGATTTACGGTCCGAGAATACCCGTTATGCTTGCAATTCACGTTCCCATGATCAGTGAGCCATGAGCATAACCAACAAGTATCATTACAACATCCATAATTAATGAATACAAGTACTTACATTTATGCCATTATGGCGGTACAACATCAATAGTGGAAGTCTTCAAGCGTAGAGCCCATGTCATGCCTTAACCTACAGGCAACTGACTGGGAAGATGACCTAGCTCGCATAGACGTCAGCAAACTCCCTCGTTCCTCCTAGTTCTGAAATTCTGGCCAAGTAAATATCCAGGGACAATGCCGATGAGTACTTTGAATATAATCGCAAACCACCTTAGGAAAACAATAATAAAGGATATGCAGTATGGTTGTAGTAGGATGGCTCCATAAGAGGTTCTTTTATAAAAGAGTTTCTCTTGTAGATATAGCATATCTCTATATCTTTGTTGGAAACTTTTGTAAAACAATTTGAAAACCTTTTTGAATTTTTCTTGAATTTGATTTAAGAAAACACTAGGATTGGGCTAGCCATTTGTATCTCCTTCCAGTCATCTCATGACCAAACTTCTTCCTCCATTTTCTGACCATCTCATGGTCAAATCACTTTCAAGCCATTTCATTTCTGAAGTCCTTTTTGAAAAAAAAAACCATCACCCCCGTACAGCAGCCATCACAACCGTCCATGACCGAGGACTCGGCTATTCGAATAGATTTACACTCTACAGAGGTTGTACACTGTACCCACACCATCCGATTAGCCGTCCCTGATCTACACCGATCGTGGGTGGAATAAATGGTCAAGACCTTCTGAATGCCCTCTCCGAAACAAGTTCCTACCCTAAAAACCGGGACACCCTATATAGTCACAAGCCAATCTGAGTGCATTTTGCACCCCAGAGGGTGGTCACTTTCAATGAGGTGTTCATAGTATCGTCTGGCCGCCATTTAGACGGTATTTCCCTTCCCAGACCGATGTCTCACATGGGCCTTTATAGGGGAAATCCCCGCGTCCGGGAATTTGTTCTCCCCCGTAGTAGTTTGAGATAGCTATACCAGATTAGACAAACTTCCAACCTAGCCCCGTCCCATTCCAGATTAATGTGGTTGCACGGGTTAATTGCTCAAGCATTAGGAACTGTACAACCATGCGTGTTTTCGTAAACATTTTTCCTCCATCCTTTCTAGGACCATTTTGTAAAGCAAAAACCTTTCTCATTTTTAACATCACTTGGTAGGCCAAGTCTCACCAAGGTTTTCTCATAAAGCATTTTTGTAAACCTTTTTCCGGAGTCTTCCCATCCCATTACTTTTGCTTTGGCTAAAACAGGGTCTCCAAGGGTTTATGGTGTCAAACACCATCTACCTTCCTAAGGGCAAGTAGGTATCATAAAGATGGCTTATACATAATGGTACTAAGGGGTGATGGTTTGGAGGAGCCAAGCATTTCCCCACATAACATAATATAGTAAAACCATGCAATTTGCATAAACGGGTAGATAAACATGCATAGATAAAATAATAGGAAGAAGGCTTATGAGCAAGAAGGTGGCTTGCCTGTGACCACGGGATGTCCCATGAATTCTTTAGAATACCAAAAAGCCAATAATAATAATAAAGGGGTAACCCGATGCTTCCTTCTTCTCGGGGTCTCACAAATCGCAAATATCTCCGTTATCGAGAATACATGCAAACAAAAAACACCATAATCAATACAATGCTTACAAGCATTAATACATACAGCAAGAAATCATACAACACAAGATATACATCAGTAGGGTGCTGGATGATGATTTGATTGGATTGGGGGAGGATTTGGAGGCATAGGGAAAGGGGATCCTTTTCGATTTGTAGTCTAGGAACTACCTAAAAGAGGGTTTTTGACCAAGGGATTGATCTGTAGGATAACATTGTATAAAGATGATACCCTCGGATAGGTATTGATAAAATTAAGCCAACAAAAGTGGTTTCACTAATTTATCAAATACCATTGATTTATAGTGATTTTTATAGTGAATAAAACTCTAGTTTTAGGAAATAATTCACAAGAATTGTTTTGGGGATACAAAAATTATTTCCTTGGGTTATTAGATAGTATTTTATGGATGATTCACTAAGAGTTAGATTCACCTCACAACAATTACCAGAATGCCCTCAGGAAATTCCTAAAGGCAGTACTAGATGATATTTGTCCTTTTATCATATTTAATCTACATAATATTTTTATGTGATTCCAAGGAAACATGTTAGGTACTTTGAATACATTTCTGTAGGAATTGGAATCACAGTTTTTGGAGTTACATAACTAATTTGGTGATTTGAATAGTGGATAAACTATGCACATAATTGTTTAATTCACCATAATTTAATAAAATCTTAATAAATCTTGGGCTCCTGGTTTTTGGTACTTATTGGTGTAGAGGTTTACTGGGAGTTGGAATTAGGTCAGAACCTTATTTGGTTTGACCTAGGGAAAATAATAAGGGCATAAATCTACAGTTGGATTTTAGGAAGCAAGTTAGAATAGGATCAATTTGGTAAGGATGGTATCTGTGATACCTTTTATAACCACTTGGATTCATGCCATTTGGATTTGTAAAGCTCACAGAAACAATTTATTAATGAAAATAGTACTCTTAGGTATTATATTTATTCCACTTAATATAAGTAATAAATGGATCAACTAATGATGCTGCATTTTAGGGAAAACCTGTGGATACATAGAGAAATTTAGATCCGGTACTAATTATCCATTTTCCATTTTCAAAAGTATTTAAACTAAATTGCATCTCTAGCAGATCTGGAAAAAAATATTTAAGGTTAAAAAGGGGACAGGACAGCTCTATAGCCCAGACCCATTCTAACGTCACCATTTGGCAGCCCACGATTAGCGATCGGGGCGCGGCAATTAGCAGCGGCCTAGAGGCCTGGGGAGTGAAAGGGTAAGGAGCCCCCCTGGCCATTCGATCTCTCCCAGATCGACGACGGGCGGTCGTCTTCCACCCTGGGAACAACGCGCGGGGAAGGAACCCTATTGGGTTCAGCGGTGACACCGGGGGAGCTCACCGTTCGACGGCGAGGCATCGGGGAGGAGGGGAATCAGAGCGGCGCACGACGCCGAGATCGGTGATGGGCGCTAGAGGTACATTTGGCGACCAAAGATGCTCCTCGCGACCTCGCCTGTGAGATGCTCTCGGGGGCTCGCCGGAGTACCTCCCAGGGGCGCATGCAAATCAAAAGAAGGGGAGGGTTAGTTGTGGTTGGAGCAGGGGGTCACGCTAGAACAAAAATGAGGGAAGGAGATGCAGTAGGGAGGGACACGGCCTCCTCCTACCTTGCAGAAGTTCGAGCTCAAAGCTCTCTGCCCAGGGCGAAGGAGAGCAGAGGGGATGGTTGGAGCTTCGGGGGAGATAGGTGGGAGCAAGTAGAGGAGAATGAGAGGCAGAGAGAGGTGCTGGAGAGGTTTTGGCCCTCTTATACCAAGTTAGAGTGGTTCATGGTGGGATTGGACCATGGAGGGGGTAGGGCTAGTCTAGGGCTTGTCCATTGTTTGCCAGGGGAAGTGGAGAGGGTGTGTGTGGGGCCTGGAAGGGCAAAGGGGTGGTTGCAGGGTTGGAGGGTGGAGATTTTTACTAGACAAGTCTTGTGTGGCCACCCTCTCTCCCTCTATTCTTCTCCAAAAGCTAGGGGACAAGAGGGAACAGTGCCAAGCTACAGTGTAGCTCGACTAGGAGAGTTTGGAGTTGTGCTATGCAAGTTTGCAAGTGGTGGGGTGGACGTTTTGGGGGTTTTCATAAGTGGGTTTGCTTAACTTGCAATTTTGGGAAAATCAATAGTAATGAAGGGAGTTGATGATTTTATATTGGACAAAGTGGGGAGAGGGTACTGGTGAGTAGATAATATCAAGATACCCTTGTAAGAATTATTTGGGATTTTTCCAATGATTAGAAGTCCATTCAAACTTGTTTATTCAAAAAGTGCAAAAATGGATTATGGAAGCTAATGTCATATTTTTTACATTAGGAAAAGTTGGTTTTTGATGGGAAATTGTTCTGAATACCATATTACGCACTGGAGGATTTTATTGGAATTTATTATGGTATAGAAGTATTTTTAAGGAGTTATTTCTTGTTTTCTTCCATTTAAGAAAAAGGGCAAAAAGAAATAATAAAGAATCTTAAAAATATTTATTTTCAAGTTGGAAAGATGGTATATGATATATAGAACTCAATTGTTCATTGATTTGGCAAAGTGGTTTGGAGAAAAACAAACTTGCCTTTGAAGACAAGGTTTGGAGGATTTTGCCTAAAATGGAAAATAAATAGTTTTAGGCTCCAAATAATTATGGGAATTATCATAACCAAGGTAGATGATGTAAACTTTATGTATCCATCATGGCCATCTTTGGGTTTTGAATAAATATGGAGAAAAGGGATGGAAACTAGATTTGGGGGAATCTAGGGTTTGGTTATTTTTATGCCACTAAAACATGGTTGTATCTATGAGATCTGAGCTCACCTTGGCACAAGGGATAGATGGATATCTAGACCAAGTTATATATATGATCAATGAAGCAAGATTTGGGCTTGGTTGTATTTTAGTTGGTCTAGAAGAGATGGCAAACTTTGTTGAAAATAAGGCTGCCATGGCAGATACATCCGGTAGCCTCCTAAACCATGTGGGTTTAAGAAGCACAAGGCTTCAATGGGAACAAGGGAAGTGGGGGTTGATAGGCCATCGTTAGTAGATAAAACCATGCAAATATTTGGTCAAGGGGAGGTGACATATAGATGTGAGCTTCTACCAAACTAGGCAAGATGATAAGATTTGCAGAGAAGATTATTATCTTGACTACAAAACCATCATGGATGGGTGGGAACTAGAATGACTTAGCCAAGGGTAATAGTGGGATTTGGTAGTACTAATGAGGTACTACAACATGGTTCAAGTACATTCTCAAGAATGCACATAGGATGGAGAAGGTAGAGCTCCAAAGATTGTATCTAGATAAGAAATACAGACATCCATTGTGGCAGAGTTAGGGTTTTAGCCTAGAGTGCAAGTGTACATGAATTTGAGCTGATGCTAGTTTCCAAACTCATGATCAATGAGATGATGTTGAAGTCTTAACTAAGTATATATGATCCATGCTTAGATTGGGTCTTCACTGAGTTGGAACTATTAGAAGGGATTATCCCTGGATTGATCTGATTAGGAGGGGAGATGATCACCTTAGGGGCTTAGCATAGATCTAGACTTGGATGCTTGATATGAGATTGATGATCACAAGGATAGATTGGGTCCTAAGGGATGAGCTACTTGATTAGCTCACTATAGTTCCTAAGCAAACAATGCAATCAGCAGATCAAGGCAATTCATCTTATCAAACCTATCCACTACTACTAGGGTTACCATCAAACTTAGCTTGAGTATGATAAGTAACTCTTGGTATTTCTACCAAGATTGGAATGAAGAGGTTTTTAATAAATGTTTTGGAAAACCTAGGGGTAAGAGTAGTTGGGAGTTCTGTCTTGAAAACATAAGGAGGTTATATATAGGTCTCCATAGTTTTGTCAATGGACTTGTAGAGTATTTTGATGGGTCAAAGTCATCTTGGATCAGGTTTTGGAATGCTAGAACATTTGAGAATATGAAAGATGAGCCAAGACATCTCTTTTGTAAAATAGCTTTTGTCAACAAATGTTGAGATAAGAAGTATAGCATCTAATGCACAAACAGTTACAAGAACACAAGCAAGCAAGTAAACAAACAATGCACATGTAACAAGAAAAAGTTTTTGTTCCCCCTAATATTTTTCCTTTTGGAGAACAATTCAGGGTTGCTGAAATTGGGATGTTACAATATAATAATAAATGAAAATAAGAATCAGAAAATTACAATGTGTTCCAAGTGCAACTTCTCAAATCCGAGTTTAGTGTTGTGAAACACTTTCTCGGCAAGGGAGAGGGAAGGAACATCCGTCGGGAGTTCGCCAGACTCTATCTTAGCATCCTAGACCAAAATTTTAGTCTAGGAGGCTGACCAGCTTGACGTCCTCCTGCTCCTAGCTTGTTGCCTCTGCGGTTAAGCTTTGCTTCTCAAGACTAGAGTGAGCCAGCTTGAGGATCTCTTCCTTCTTCTTCCTCTTTAGGCTAGTGACAGCAGAGCCGGACACTTTATCCAACGTTCTTGTAGATATTACCATGGAATCATTACCCTTGACGGGTTCACCCTTGTTAGTTTCTTGATCACCAACGGTGACTAGGGCTTGCGAGATGTTGCCAGCGTCAGGAGAGGCGGAAGCCTCCTGTGCTGATGGAGTACTGGATGGAGTTTGTGGCGGCATGGAAAGTGTCGTCGGAATGACCACGGCAGATGCTGCAATCGGCAACGAGTAGTAGAACGTAGGGAAAGGGCGGCCAGCCATCTGCTGTGCGAGATGAGGGCGGAGACACAGGGTTTTACCCAGGTTCGGCCCCCCGGAGGGTAAAGACCTACTCTTGCTAGATTGTATTATGATGGAGGTACAATGGGGCGAGCTCGACGGCTAGGCGGCGAGTCGCTTGGGTGGATGATGGAACGTATCCTCTACACGCCCTCTAGGGAGTTTTATATAGACTCACCCCCCTAGGGTTTACATATCTCAACCGAATCAGTTAAGGTTTCGGCAATTGTTTAACCTAATCCGACTGGGCCTATCTACTCTCCCAGGGCCTTGGCTTCGATCGCTTGAATCTCACGAGCCTTGATCTAGTCCGTCCTGCAGCCCACTCGCCATTCTGGGCGATCGGAAGCGTCTGCTGGTATACCCGGTAGGCATATCCCCATCAGTAGTCCCGAGGCCGCCGTTGATTGGTCGCAGTGTTCGTTGGCGATCGGAGTATCTGGGTCCAATCACGAGCCTTGATCGAATCGTGGCGGACTCTGAATAAAGGAAAAACCAGTTATTCTAGTCGCAATGATAGCGGTCAATCGTCGCAGCTCGTGACGGTGTGAAATGTTCAGTCACTGTTGTAGTGATCGGGTCGGCGAGTCGAATGGACGAAGTTGGACCGTCAGAGACAGTCAAAACTAGCCGTTTGGGTAATCCAACGGTAACTTTGGCGTAATCACCGCGTAGTAACGGCTCCCAAAATTGGCGGTAGCAACCGCTATATAAGGGAAACGGTAGGCGATCGGTGAACCACTCCTCCGTCATCTCCTCCACTTTCACCCATCTCCGTCTTCCTCTGCCCCGTGATCCGATCGATCCGAAAACCCTCGACCTCCGCGAATCTTTCTGCCAATGGCCCCCTCCACCGAACCATGGGGCACGTCCAAGTGCACCAGAGCGCTACTAGCATCCTTCGAGGAAGCCGGGATCCTGCGCACCGGCAGGTGGCGCATCCCTGCGGCCGGAGAGGTGACTCCGGACCCGCGTGAGGGAGAATTTATTTGCTTCACCAGCCACCTTGAGTGGGGGCTGGGGTTTCCCACATCTCTCTTCTTCCGGTAACCTGCGCTTTCTCTGAGATCCATTGTTGTCGGACCTGGGCCCGCACAACATCGAGCAGCTCGCCATTTTCATGGCGTTCTATGAGTGCTACCTGGGCTGCAGGCCCTACTTCCCCTTATGGCAAGATTTGTTCCACGGGAGGATCAGTCGCGAAGAGTGAGGCGGCCTGATGCTTGCTGCAGGTGGCCTGACTTTTAAGTTGAAGTCGAAGGCCTCCTTCTTCGACCTGATGCTACCTGCCAAGGCGGCGAGCGAGTGGAAGAAGTCCTGGTTTTACGTCACCGAGGCGACTCCAGACGGCGAGGTGGCGATCCCAAGATACTCCGCCGACCGACCCGAACCGCCCCGACTCCAAGTCGGCAAGCTCCTAGTAGACCAGGGATGGTCGTGGACGAGATGCTTCAAACCATCCGCGGCCTGAAGAAGAAAGGTCTTCAAACCATCCACTTGTACAACCGTTGGCTCGGGCGGCGACTCGTTCCCCTAGCCCGCCGTGACCATTACATGTACGAGTACACGGGCAGGGAGGACTCGACGAAATCCTGCCTCGCCGAGTGGAAACTCGAAGACTATACCCTGACGCTGAAGAAGATCACCCAGGCGGCATACCTGGATGCGAAGGCTGTGCTTCTTCACATAAAGCATCCAGCTCCGATGGTAAGTCGCTGTTTTCACTATCATTCGCAGTCGCAGTTGATGCAGTCGCGGTTATACTGATATTGTCTCGTGCCTGCTGCAGCTATTCCAGGTAGTGGAAGGGTGTCTCCCACCCGCGGACGACGAGAACTCGAGCTCGTCCGTCCAGGACGGGAACGAGTCACCTCCTGCCAAGGGCGACGTCGGGAGCGACGCGAGTGATGACGACGACGACGATGACGAGCCCAGGGAAGACGCCGCCCCGATGGTCCGCAAAACTCGCGGGCAACATCAGCGCGAGCTCGAGGCGAGTAGAAGCCTCGAACGTCATGACGATGACGACGACGAGCTTCCCGAGCACACCTCGCGTCGTGAGGATACACCATTGAAAAAGAAGAAGAAGAAGAAGAAGGAAGTGAAGGCCCCACCAAAGAGGAAGACGAAGCCGGCAAAACAGGCATCTCCGCCTCGCTCGGCGAGTAGTTCTGACGCCACCAGCTTGGCCAAGGATGAAGCGCCAGCGACAAGCGGCCGGATGCCCGCCGCCTGAGTGAGGTACCTCTGGCCTCGCTTCCCCCTATTCGCCCTAGTCTCTGGGTTGGGGATTGCTCCAGCCGCGGCAGCTTCACCTCCCAGGAGAGCTCCTGCCGAAGTCGTTTCGGAGGCTCCTGTCGCGGCCTCATCGTCGAAGAGGCCTTCCGTGTCTTGGGCACATGATGTTTTGGAGATGAGCCTCAGTCGGAAACTAGGCCTCGAACTGGAGAAGCCAGCCAGCATCCGAACGGGGCTGCGGTTCATACCAGTCGCCAAGTAAGTTTTGTTCAACTGCTTTGCCTTTCGTTGTAATCGGACCATTTTGCTCATATAATCAACTCGCAGGACTGGAGTTAAAAAGATAGGCCACCCGTCTGTGGCCAAGGTGCCACCAGTCATCACCGAGGAGGACCCCTCACGGAAGAGGAAAGCTGATGAGGTCGCTGCCCCCGCAGACAGTGCCAACAAGGCCAAGGGCTATGATGTTGTCACGATGTCTGACGACACAACGGTTGCTCTGAGTGGTCCTCCGACTGCGACGGAGGCGGCCTTGAAGACCAAGGAGGATGCTTCTCTTGGTGCTGGAGCGTCCACCGCGACCTTCCCCCGCTTCATGGCCAAAGCGGCTACAGCGAGTGGTATAACACCATCGAGCCGCGCACCTAGGGGTCGCCGAAACGGAGGTCGAACAGCGTCGCGGGCACACTCCAGCTCTTCTCGCATCTGTGGACGCGCTGCAGCTCCATGGCATGCTAGGCGCAGCCACCCAGGTATGTCCAGTCCCGAGGATCGGGCCACTGAATTTCAGTGGTCAGATTCTTTTTGTTGTTTGTGTTTTTTTTGTAGCACCCAGTCCCCGAGTGCCTAGTCGCTGAATTTCGGCGGGTGGGCACTTAGGTTATTTTTTTTGATCTCCAGTCCCCGAGTGTCCAGTCGCTGAATTTCAGCAGGTGGGCACTTAGGATTCCATTGTTGTTTTAACTGTTTGACTTGTTCACAGGGCTTGCAGCGTGAATCAGACGACCGGCTTGCTGCGAAGTGTCGCGCAGAGAAGGAGCTTATTGCCGTCCAAGAGACGAACAAGGGACTCCAGGCGATCGCTGCCAAGGCAGAGGAGGTCTGCCAGGGCCTTGTCCCGGCGAGTGAACTGTCGGCGGCTCAGTCTGCCTTGAGTACGGCTGAGCAGCGGATCACTGATCTTGAGTGCGAGCTGAAGTAAGCGATGGCGGAAGCGAGTTCAGCGGATGGGCGAGCCAAAGCTGCTGTTACAACTGCTGCTGAAGAGTGGAAGGTATCTGACGCCCTCATTGTTGGGCTACAAGATGACTTCTCCTCTCTTCAAAGCTTCATCACGGGTCTCTGCCGTCCTTTGATTGGTAAGCTCTCTTGCCTCTGCCTGTAGTAGCTATATTATGTAATGTTTGTTGTACTCACTGCCACCCTCTGTCCACAGGTCGGATTATCGATAGCTCGGAGGAGGCGCAGTCGTACGACGCGCGTTAGTGTGTGGCTACTCTGGTCGACTCAGCCACGTTGTCCGCGGCTTGCATCCGGGCGTACCTTCAGGAGATGTCGCCTACGGAAGTGATTCCCAGCGACCTCGTCGAAGTATGGCGGTATCTGGAGAAAGCACCGTCGGTCTTCGAGTTCATGACGCGGTCAGCGTTCCGGCGCGGGGCGGCAACGGCGCTTAGCCTTGGGCTTGCCCACTTCTCGGAGGACTTCGACCTTGACGACGTGACGAGTGTCTACCCTTCGTCGACGGGCTCGGTGGAGATTGCCGAGGTGTTGAAGCTGACGGACCGGGCCGCGGTATACTCCGATCGCATCTGGGCGATGGGCGACATTCTCCCTTATCAGGAGACGACTGTCGCGCCCAACGATCCCGAGCCACCACACCGGGACTTCAAGGTCGAGCAGCCCTTCCGTGCGGCGATGGAGGGTGAGTTGACGACGTACCCGTCGAACCCGTACACTCCCTTCATTCGCAACCGCAAGGGTGGCGGCGAGTCGACGTTGAAGCCTGCGGAATAGAAACAATGTGCCCTGGGGCGTTAGTAGTAATTTGGCCGTTGGGCTCAACTTGTATGATGTAACAACTTTGTTATGCTGTAATGCAATTTCGCGTTATTTTGTGAGTTGTCTTGCGATTTTGATTGGTGATTGGATGAGTCCCCGAGCGCGTCCGCCCTTTTTATGGGGTTTACCTCGTTTCTTATGTGTTTGTGGTTTTGAACATTTTGTCGGTTGTTTTGTTATTGAGGTCGACTTACCCGAGCTTGGAAAGCCAGTCACAAGGCGACTCCCATGAGTGCTCTTTACTTGACCGTTTTCCCTTGCGCGAACGGGGTCGGGTAGCTGAGTCCCCGAGCGTGGTACTTGGTGGTTCTAGTCGCAGCTTTAGGGTAGGTGAGGACTGGGCGCGTTAGAGTGAGCGCGTCACTCCTGCCTGACCTGTCGGGTCAGTCGCATGGCGAGTCCTTGGCACGCTCTCGTACTTGGAGTTTTCCCTAGTCGCTCGTGCTTAACTGGTCGTCAGTCCCCGAGCGTGGTACTTGGCCGTTCGAGTCGCTGTGTCGAGGATGCGGAGGACCATGGTCGCTGTGAGGAGCGAAGGCAGTTGTCTTGGCTCGTTAAGCCAGTCGAGCTAGGCGACTCCAATGGGGCTCCGGGTAGGCGTTTTTCGTGGACGTTACGAGTCCTGGGGTAACCCAGTTCCCTCGAACGCACTACTTGGCCGAGCCAGTCGCTGTACCAGAGGTTGACTTCTGCAGTTAGCTTGACGCTGTTATTACGAGTGCGAGTGGCACAAGACACGGAGAGTAGACGCAATTTGCGGTAACCGATATATTTTATTTCATAGTTAGTGGAGGGTACATGTATGGAGTTCTAGGAGTAGAACTTCCGTAGTAGGTTTACATTCCACGGTCGGTTGACGTCTAGTTTCCCGTCTCCGCGGACGTCGGTGAGGTAGTAGGCGTCGTTGCCGAGTACTCGCCCGATGGCGAATGGTCCCTCCCACGGGGGGGAGAGCTTGTGCATGCCCTTCTTGTCCTGGATGAGGCGTAGCACCAGGTCGCCTTCCTGAAAAGTGCGAGTCCTCACCCGCCGGCTATGGTAGCGGCGGAGCCCTTGCTGGTAGATGGCAGTGCGGGAGCGAGCTAGGTCGCGTGCTTCGTCGAGTTGATCGACTCCATCCTGACGTGCGAGTTCGTTCGCAGCCTCCGTGTAGTGGACGACCCTTGGCGACTCGTGCTCTAGGTCAGTGGGCATGACTGCCTCGGCGCCATACACCATGTAGAAGGGGGTGAACCCTGTCGACCTGTTAACCGAGGTGTGGATGCCCCAGATGACGGAGGGTAGCTCCTCGACCCAGCACCCGGCGGTGCGCTCGAGTGGTACTTGGAGCCGTGGCTTCAGGCCGTGGAGGATGCTCTGGTTGGCCCGTTCCGCCTGGCGGTTGGACTCCGGGTGGGCGACTGAGGCAAGGTCGAGTCGGATGTGATGTTCCTCGCAGAACTCGGCCATGGCTCCTTTGGCGAAGTTGGTGCCGTTGTCCGTGATGATGCTGTTTGGGAACCCGTAGCGATATATGAGCTCGCGTAGGAACTTGGTGGCGGTCTTCCCGTCGCATTTCCGGACTGGCTTGGCCTCCACCCACTTTGTGAATTTGTCAACCACGACCAGGAGGTGGGTGAAGCCGGAGGGGGCCTTTTTGAAAGGTCCTACCTTGTCCATACCCCACACGGCGAACGACCAGGTGATGGGGATTGTCTTGAGCGCCGAGCTCGGCACGTGGGTCTGGTTGGCGTACTTCTCGCATCCGGCGCACCGCTGGACAATGTCGACGGCGTCGGTGTGTGCGGTGGGCCAGTAGAAGCCATCTCGCATAGCCTTTGCGACCAGAGAGCGGGCGCCGGCGTGGTGGCCGCAGTCGCCGGAGTGGATGTCGTGGAGGATTTTGCGTCCTTCAACAGGTTGGACGCAGCGTTGGAACACGCCGGTCACGCTGCGTTTGTGGATCTCGCCGTCGATGATGACGAAGGATTTGCAGCGGCGTGCTATCATCCGGGCATCTGTCTCGTCTGCTGGCAAGGTGCCTCCCTCCAGGTAGGCTATGTATGGCCTAGTCCAGTCTTCTGGCTCGGCGATGAATGCAACCAGGGCTGCCTCTGGTTGCAGCAGGACTCCGATGTCGATCTCCCTTGGGGGAGAGACGGACGGCTTGGTGATCGTGTCGAGGAAGACGCCGGCGGGTGGTGGGAGTCGAGCCGATATGAGAGAGTGCGTCGGCCTCCTCGTTCTTCCGCCTGTCAATCCACTCGACGGAGTAGCCTGCGAAGTGTCCGCCCAGCTTGTCCACTGCTTGGCGGTATGCCGCCATGGTGGGGGAGACAGCGTCGCAGGTGCCAGCGACTTGCCCAGCGACGAGGTCGGAGTCTCCATAGCAGCGTAGGCGGTTGACATTCATCTCCTTGGCAGCTCGCATGCCGTGGAGTAGTGCCTCGTACTCGGCCATGTTGTTGGTGCAGGTTGTGAAGGCGAGGCAGAGGACGTAGCAGAGCTTGTCGCCCTTCGGGGAAGTCAGCACGATCCCTGCTCCTGCGCCGTCTGCATTCTTGGAGCCGTCGAAGTGCAGGCTCCAATAGTGGAGGTACGGCAGCTTTTCCGGCTGCTGGGCCTCCTCCCAGTCGGCGATGAAGTCCGCGAGAGCCTGCGACTTGATCGCTTTGCGTGGCTCATACTTGATGTTGTGGACGCCGATTTCGACGGCCCACCTGGCGACTCGCCCGGTCGCCTCACGGTTGCGGATGATGTCCTGCAACGGTGCTGAGGAGACGACCGTGATCGGGTGCTCCTGGAAGTAGTGCGGTAGTTGCCGCTGTGCTCTGAAGACCGCGTATACCAGTTTCTGGTATTGCGGGTATCGCTGGCGCGACTCGGTGAGGACCTCGCTGATATAGTACACCGGTCGCTGTACTGGGCGCTCCTTTCCTTCCTCTGGCTGCTCGACGACCATGACGGCGCTGACGACGCGCTCAGAAGCCGTGACGTAGACCAGCATGGGTTCTTTGTCGACGGGGGCGGCGAGTAGCGGTGCTGCGAGTAGCACCTTCTTAAGGTCGCGGAGCGCGTCGTCTGCCTCCTTGTCCCACTGGAAGGTGGGGTTCTTGCGCATCAGGCGGTATAGGGGCATCGCCTTTTCGCCCAATCGGGGGATGAAGCGACTGAGAGCCGTGACTCGCCCGACCAGCTTCTGGACGTCGTGCAGGCACTCGGGTTTGCCGAGTCGAGCGATCGTGTCGATCTTGGTGGGGTTCGCCTCGATCCCGCGCTTGGAGACGACGTAGCCCAGTAGTTGCCCTGCTGGTACATCGAAGGTGCATTTGCCTGGGTTTAGGTTTCTCTTGTATTTCCGCAGGTTGGCGAATGTTTCCACCAGGTCGGCGAGTAGGTCGCTCTAGCGAGCGGACTTCACTACCATGTCGTCGATGTAGACGTGGATATTGCGGCCAATTTGGCTCGCAAGGCATTCCTGCATGCACCGCTGGTAGGTCGCCCCGGCGTTCTTGAGGCCGAAGGACATGGCGGTGTAGCAGAAGGCTCCGAATGGCGTGATGAACGCCGTCTTTTCCTCGTCCTTGACAGCCATTTTGATCTGGTTGTACCCAGAGTAGGCGTCGAGGAAACACAGCGACTCCGAGCCCGCGGTGGAATCGATTATTTGGTCGATCCGCGGGAGGACGAATTGCTCCTTCGGGCAGGCGCTGTTTAAGTTTGTGTAGTCGATACACATCCTCTAGGTCCCATTTTTCTTCTCGACCAGGACTGGGTTTGCCAGCCACTTGGAGTATTTGATTGGCCGGATGAATCCTACGGCGAGTAGACGCTGCACCTCCTCGGTGATGGCTCGGCGGCGCTCTTCATTAAAGGGCCGCAGCGACTGCTTGACAGGTCGCACTTTGGGGTCGGCGTTGAGTTTGTGCTCAGCAAGTTCCCTAGGGACACCAGGCATGTCAGAGGGCTTCGATGCAAAGATGTCCCTGTTCTCACGGAGGAACTCAATGAGCGCGCCTTCCTATGCTGGGCTCATGCCCGTCCCGATCGTCACCGTCTGGCTGGAGTCGCCTGGGACCAGCTCGACGGTGCGGGTGTGCGTTGTTGCCTCGAAGGCTGAGGTGTTGCCGCCCTCCGAGTTGGGCTTCTTGAGTATGGTGGGGTCGTCGTTGTTGACCCCGCTCGCGTACTTGGCGAGCTCGTCGGCGTGGTTGGCCTCTGCCGTGATGACAGCATCGGCGAGTTCGGCTCCTTTGGCCTCGCACTCGGCAGCCATGTCGGGGTCACCGTTGATGGTGATGACACCGCGCGGCCTGGGGAGCTTCATCGCGTTGTACGCGTAATGGGGCGCCGCCATGAACTTGGAGAACGCTTGGCGCCCCAGGACGCAGTGGTAGGGGCTGTCGAAGGGCACCAGCTCGAAGACGATCCGCTCGGTGCGGAAGTTTGCTGGTGTGCCGAAGTTGACTGGCAGCGTGACCTTGTCGATCGGGTACGCCTTTCATCCAGGGATGATGCCGTGGAACGTGGTGTAGGTCGTCTCGACCATCGACTGCGGGAGCCGCAGTCGCCTGAAGGTGTCCAGGTACAGGATGTTGATGTAGCTGCCGCCGTCCATCAATGTCTTGGGGAGCCAGTAGTCTCCCACCTTGGGTTTGACCACCAGGGCGACTCGGCCTGGGTACTCGATGCGTGGCGAGTGGTCCTGGCGGCTCCAGGTGATGGGTTGCTCCGACCAGTTGAGGAACTGCGGAATATCCACCTGGGCCACCGCGTTGACGGAGACGGCGCAGGCGATGACCTTCTTTTCGCGCTTCGTGTTGAAGCCTGTGAAGGTGTGGAGCGAGCCGGCCACGCTGCCGAATTTTCCGCCGTTTGGCGGGTTGTTGTCGGGGTCCTCCCGCGCTCGCCGTGCCTTCTCGATCTCCTTAAGAGAGTGGCAGTCGGCGGTCGTGTGCGTGGCGGGCTTCCCTTCCCTCCTGTGAAACGCACAAGGTTGGTTAAGGAGGGCCGCGGGGTCGAACCTTGGTTTCGCCTTGTAGTTGCCGCCGTCGCGGCGTTGCCCTCCGTCGCGGCGGAGGCTCTTGGGCTCACGCTGCGTGTGCCCAGCGTTGGCGACGAAGTCGACTCGCCCGTCACTGCGGCGCTTGCTAGTGAGGCGAGTGTTGCTGTAGCGTAGGTCGGACCGTCGTCCGTTGTCGTTGCCGTTCGTGCAGCGTTAACCTCCCGACTCGTCGTCGGTTTCCTGGTTTGGGTCTTCCTCCGCGTATCTTTTGGCGATCTCAAGGAGATCCGGTATGTTGTCGAGTGTGCGGTATGCACGTTTGAGCTTGGCGACCAAGGGCTCGTAGCGGCACGAGGTCTTGAAGCAGTGGATCGCGGTGTCCGGGTGGATGCCGACCGCGTTGTACCATAGTTCTTGCCACTGTTGGACCCAGCCGCGGGTCGACTCGCGGGGTCCCTGGACGCATCGTTCCAGGTCCTCGATGGTGGTGGCGCGGGTGTAGGAACCCTCGAAGTGCCTGACGAAGGCATCACGCATCTCTTCCTAAGAGTCGATGCTATCCGGGGGGAGAGTGTTGATCCACTGCCTGCACGCTCCTTCCATCATCAGGGGGAGGTAGCGGGCGGCTAGCAGGTCGGTGTGGCCAGCGATCCCCATCGCCATGAGGTAGGTGTCCAGCCACATGGAGGGCTCGTACGAAGGGTCGTACTTCTCTATTTCCTTTGGCGCTTTGAAGTTCGCCAGGTATTTTTCGCCTCGAATCATCGGTCCAAAGCATCGGGGCCCGAGTCGGCTTAGTGACCCCATCGGCTCTCCGTCGCGGCGGTTGGTTAGGGTGTGTCGCAGGTCGTCGGGCTGGCGTGCGCGCCAGCTCTGGTTGTTGATGATGTGGGTGCGGGCGTCGACGGGCTGACCGTTGGCGGCGACGAAGTTGGTCGCTGGCCTAGGGTCGTTGGTGGAGAGTGCCGCGTTCGCGGGTCGGTGTTGGAGCTGCAGTGGTTCGGGTGGCGGGCAGTTTAGGGTGTTTGCCGCCAATGGGCGACCGCTTGAGGCCGCTCTACTGCCCGATGAAGGCGAGTACATCCGGACCTGTGAGTCGACGCCTGCGTTTTGTTGCTCGACCGCCTTTGCGAGCAGGGCCTTGACGTATTGGATCTGTAGGGCGCCGTCACCGATGGCCGTGATGTTGTCGGCCGCTGCTCGGCCCGCCACGAGGTTGTCCATCGGGGTGGAGAACAGTGGTAGGCCGTTCGCGTCTCGCTCCCGTGAGGAGACCACGATCCGCGGCTGGTCCGTGGGGGGTGCGCGGTTGGGTGGAGGTGGGGCGCCGTTCGCCGTCGACCCTGGTGGGGGCCGGGCACTTCCTCCGGGTGGCGCATTCTCGCAGATCGCGCGCTCGGCCACGCGGGCCGGGTCGTTCTCGTCATCGAAGTTCAGGGCGCGCCCCTGGACGGTGGGGTTCAAGCGCGACCTGATTCGCTGCTGGTGGTAACGCGACAGCTCCTGCGCCATCACCTGCTCGAGGCGAAATTTTTCGCGCTCGGATTGCTCCTTGCGGACTGCCTCCGCCAGCTTTAGGCGGAGTTCCTCGACCTCCATTGCCGTGGCGTTAGGAGGGATCGGGGTGGATAAGGGATCCTCCGGCGAGTCGGTGCCAGTCGCCATGTAGGTCGCGGCGTGGCGACCGGTCCCGTCGCGGAGATCGGCGGAGTTTTTCGATGCGGAGTCGAAGTCGAAGATCCCAAGGATGGAGGGATCCTAGAAGTATCCAACGTTGGAGACCTGAGTGATGGAGCCTGCGGGCGAAGCCGCGATGATGGATCCGGCGAGTGACGCCGGGGTCGCCGAGTCGGCGTCGTCGTTGAGGGCCGCATCTTCCGTGACTGCGGTGGTTTCGACCACGTTGCTGTGGGCCGAGTTGTACTTGGAGGCGAGGCGGTGGATCGTGCGGACCTGGCTCTCGGAGAGCCGGTCGCGTGGCGGCGACTCGCGGAGGCAAGCCGAATCCTCCGAGACGATGATGTCGGTGAGGCCGACGAAGAGGCTGATCATGCCGACTGGCAAGATCATGCTATGCGTGACGGGTCGCGCCGCCGAGACATAGCTGCTCGGCAAGATCTAGAGCATCTCGCCGATCAATATCATGCGGCCGGTGGCGACCGACTCGTTGATGGGCAGATTGGATCTCGCCGCAGAACACCGGCCAGACCGGCCAGGCCCCACGGTGGGCGCCACTGTCGTGGGAATGACCACGGCAGATGCTGCAATCGGCAGCGAGTAGTAGAACGTAGGGCAAGGGCGGCCAGCCATCTGCGGTGCGATATGAGGGCGGAGACACAGGTTTTTACCCAGGTTCAGCCCCCCGGAGGGTAAAGACCTACTCCTGCTAGATTGTATTATGATGGAGGTACAATGGGGCGAGCTCGACGGCTAGGCGGCGAGTCGCTTGGGTGGATGATGGAACATATCCTCTACACGCCCTCTAGGGAGGTTTATATAGACTCACCCCCCTAGGGTTTACATATCTCAACCGAATCAGTTAAGGTTTCGGCAATCGTTTAACCTAATCCGACTGGGCCTATCTACTCTCTTGGGCCTTCGGCTTCCAGTCGCTTGAACTACATGAGCCTTGATCCGATCGCCGTCCTGCAGCCTGCGCGATTCTGGGCGGTCGGAAACGTCCTGCTGGGTATACCCCGGTAGGCATATCCCCATCAGAAAGGGAAATAACAAGCTTCTGCTGACGCATTTGCTTGCCCGGCTTGCTGTCCGGCTTGGTCTTACTCTTCAAAGACACTTTAGCTCTAGAACACGAAAATCCAAATATCAGGTGTGCTCTGGAGAAAAAGAAAGGTACAAGGTACTGAAAACAAAAGACAGTGTGCTTATTTTTTAACTATTGCCAGCACTTTGCTACCATCAGTGATAACAACTTCCTTCTCCTTACGCTTTTTTGAGGTGGAGGAAGTAACTTCTTACACCTCATCATCCTCCGTCGCCTCCGAATCGTCTAAAAGATAGCCCTCTAGTGGAGCTAACTCAGACTTGGGGAGTTTCTCGAGCTGACAAAGTCGAAAAACATCGATGAAAATAGAGTCGAAGAAAGAACAGAAAAGAACGACGAAACACAAAAGCACAGTCGAAATATTTACCGGAGTCAGAGGACGGTTGGACGTAAACATCTTCATGGAGATATCCGGAACTTTTCATTCCACTATCTCCTTGATCAAATACTTCATGAGGGTCCTGTAATCCTTTGCCGGAATCCGGTTTGGTCTAACCCGCAGACTATCCTTCTTATCGCTGGTGAAGGTCTGCATGAGGCGATCTTCGTGATGCTGCAGAGGCTGGATCCGGCGATCCAGCCAGTAGTGGATCAAGTCGGATCTGCGGAGGCCCTGATGCTTCATTAGAAACTTAATATGCCTCTTGGTGAGGATCAACATATCCGACAGTTCCGGCGCTTCTGCATCCCATGACTTCTGGTGGGGGGAGGCACCTTATGATAAAAGAAGGTTCCGGCCCAGCGTTTGATGGATTCGCTAGCGTTAATCCTAGGATAAACTCGGTTTCTCCTAAGGACTAAGCTAAGGGTTCTAGTGGTGTAAGGCACACCGGCGCTAATGGAGTTCTTCTGGGTACCATAGTAGTACAGGAAAAGGGTGAGACTTGGCCTAATGCCAAGAAACCCCTCGCACAGAGCTGCGTGAGTGCTAAGGTCGAGCAGATAGTTGGGAGGGAGGTTATGGAGATGCACACCGTAATGATTGAGGACCTCGACAAAGAAGTCCGATGGTGGCAGGCTGAGGACACGGTCGACACTACTAGGAAAAGGGCTATAGGTAATCCGCACATCCGTGGCTCACATGGTTGAAGTGCCCCATGGGTAAAATAGGCGTGGCTCACCTGTGGGTAGTGCCCTACTAGTAACTAGAACAACCGTGGCGCACATGGGATATGTGCGCCACATATATGTATGGGCCAGGGGCCTGCCAGCCACATGCCACGTACCTGTAGCGCACATGGGGTAGGTGCGCTACGGTTGTGGCAAGTTCTGTGGCGTACTATGCCATGTGCGCCACGGATGTATAAACTTAGTAGTAGGGAACCTTGCCCTAGTGCCCTACGCCTAACTATCCTGCACCAATAGCACACCCCCCCGCCCGGATCGCCTTTTCAGGCTTTGCAAAAAATAAAATAAAATGATAAACACTTCAAAAAATTAAATCCTTTCATATTTATGTAGATAATGTGGTATAGCTTCTAGTAAAATTAAAAAACATGAGTTTCGACTTTATTTGCAAAAAAAGTCATGCTACGGTAAAAAGGCCGTAACTTTTGCATACGATATCGAAAAAAATCGTATAATATACCAAAATGACGAGAACGAGATTACGCATAATATACCAAAATGACAAAAAAATTGTAGAAAAGTTGTTTAGCGATTTTTTAGATTTTCAAAATTCAAAAAGAGTAAAAAGTTACAGTCAAAAGACAGTTTTTTCCTGCAGAAAAAAATAGAGGGCGACTTACCCGTAGCGCACCACCACCTAGTGCGTCGGATAAGCTTAGGCGGGATTCCAATTTCGAATCCTCACCCTGCCCACCTACCTTTCCCTTCCCCCTTTTCCCTCCCCCTTTCCCTCTTCCTTTTCCTTTCCCTTCTCCTTCTTCCTTCTCCCTTCTCCTTCTTCATTCTCCTTCTCCTTCTTCCTTCTTCCTTCTCCTCCTTCCCCTTCTCATCTCCTTGCAGTGACGGCGCGACGACGGCCTCCTCCTCTCCTTGCAGTGACGGTGGCGCGGCGGCGGTGCAATGGTGGCCTCCTCCTCTCCTTGCAGTGACGGCGGTGTCCGACCTCCCTTCCTCCCTCTCTTCCTCCATCTCTTCCTTCCTCCCTCTCTTCCTCCCTCTCTTCCTCCATCTCTTCCTCCATCTCTTCCTTCCTCCCTCTCTTCCTTCCTCCCTTCCTCCATCTCTTCCTTCCTCCCTCTCTTCCTACCTTCCTTTCTCCAACCACACCCTTCCTACCACCTCGATGCCGGCGAGGACTAGAGCGGCCACGACCCCTCCCGCACCTCCCTACCACGGCCATGCTATAGCGAGGTGACACGACTACGACGGCGATGCACGGACCCGATTGCTTTTGCAATTCAAAACGAGGGTGTTTTTTTGCATTTTCTTTGTTTTCTAAAAAACACATCTGTGGCGCACCCTGTACCCCTACCTGTGGCGCACCTGGTAGTGCGCCACGCCTATCTCGATATAACCGTGGTGCACCAGGCAGTGCGCCACAGATAGGAGATAGCCGTAGCGTGAGGCCCGTGGCGCACCCCTAGTGCGCCACAGATGCTGTTTACAGGTGTGACAAGAACAGGCGTTTTCCTAGTAGTGCGATGTGCAAGCCGAACAGCACCCACTCGCCTTCGCGCGGGGCAGGAACGGTGTGCCCTGAGGCGCTCCGCCACGCGCCGACGACGATGAGTCCTTCGTCCTCCATGACATGGAGTTCAGCGTCGTCCATGGCACTAGGAATCCAGAGGCCCCGCATCTTCTTCTCATCCGCCGCCAATGAACCCGCCGCCGCTCCTGAGCCCGAGGTAGACGCCATTGCTCTTGGAGAAAAAGGAATGGTGGGAGAGAGAGATTTTTTCTTGAGGCGTGTAGATGGGAATGGTTGCGGAGCGCTCGAGGAGTACGAGGAGACAATGAATGAATCGATGGAGAGATAAATCTGAGAGAAGGGTTTTCTCCTCTCTTTTATTTACCTCTGCATCAAGATTCGTGCGTTGATACGCGTGATTAGCGCCACGCATATAGGAGAGAGGTGGGTAACTTCCTCGCGACTCTTCCAACCCCTCGATTTCTCGCCTGGGAATTGAAATGGCATTCTGTTCCGTAAGGAACAGGCCCACCAATTGTCATGTTGATGGGACTCCTGTCAGTGACAGGTGCTGGTCTGTAAAGTTGTCAGCCCGCATGCCGCTATAAAATCTGGCTCATGTTTCAAACTGAGCAAGGAAAAAATGAAGTCAGAATATAACATATCCGACTCAACTGATTCGGAATCCTACACTACTAAATTAATTTTTCCGAAACCCTTCAAGATTCTCAAGACGAAGAAACCATCAAGCCAGACGATTTATCCGACTTTGAATCTTGGAGACTTCCGGGAGCTACTGTTGGGAATATACTTTCTAGGTACACCCACAGGACTCGCTGACTAGGGTGGTCCATCAATGGGTTAGAGCTTTACTTCCCTGGAAGCCTAGTCAGAGAAAGAGGAGGAGCCAGTTCCGGCTACGACATGGCCCAGAAGAGTTACCGACTTAGACATGTAGTATTACTTGTAGTCCAAGTTGTATCTAGTTACCCACTCTGTAATGTAGCCGGATAGGTCTATCGTGTAACCCTAGGTCCTGGTATCTATATAAACCAGCCCTATTGGAGCCTTTAGGGCACAACTGATCGTACAACACCTCAACCAACTCGCACAGGCGAACCTCTTTTGTAATCCGCTGTAACATCCGGCATACACCGATATATTATTGGGTTGCTAGCATGAGTATGATCCGATCACCGCAGTCGGATCTGAACCTGGTTAAACTTGTGCTCACCGCTCCTAGAACATCTGACGTATTACACCCCATCTTTCCAACGCCACTAGGACCCCCTATGGCGTACTTGTCGACAATCCGCCGATAGTAGGTGGCCTGGCGTAATCGCTGGGCTGCATCCCCCGGTTTGACAAAATAGTTTTGTTATTTTGTTTTAATTTTGAAATATTCTTTTGTAAGTAGTTTTTAGACAAAACAAAATATCCGTACGAGTCTGGTTTTATACTTTGTGATGAAGAGATGGGATTTTCGAGGAAAATACTTTTAGGTTCAAAACATGCATGTAGTCATGAGGATGCTCAAATGCAATGTGGCATGATGACATGAGCATGTTATCATGATGATGCACAAAAAAATACACCAAGCGATTTTCTAGTAGTGGTTTTACCCGGGGTTCTATGATTCGACACCACTAACAATGGATCTCGCCCTCGAGATCTGCCTCATGGTACAGGGAAGAAGATCGATGATTTGAATCTTCTCACTTCGTGTAGATCCTCGCGACACCACTAATAAGAGATACAAGAAAAATGTCATTTTACAACACAAATTTTCGTGGTTGAATGTCCATTTTTCGTGGATGAAAATCCTTCTACGACGGATGACCATTGTGGTAGAAGCCCCATCACAAATGATTCTGCCACAGGTTTTTTTCGACCATTGTGGATCGCACCCTTTGGCCATGAAAAGTCGTTTCGTCATAGATCTGTTTGCCAACCGTGTTAAATTCTAACGTCATGCAAACTAGCACATGGTAAACGTCGTTAACGGACATTTAGTACTGTTAAATGTCAATGAAACTGTTGTAGAATCTATTCTCAGCCAAATCCTGATAACTATTAAGTGGGACGGTACATTAGGGAAGCCCAACATTATCATGGCACGTTACTGTTTCATCTTGCACTATTACAAATGGGGCCATAGGTGCTGCCCGTGGCGGCCCATAAATTTTTGGGCCCTTTACTATTCTAGGAAACAATGTTTGTGGTTGGCCTTTTACTAAGGTCCATAAACGGCTGGGCCCGTTACTCTTCCGCCCTACATTGTTTGAATTTGGGCTCGTTTGGCCAGCCTGCTTTGCTTGCACTATTACAAATGGGGCCATAGGTGCTGCCCGTGGCGGCCCATAAATTTTTGGGCCCTTTACTATTCTAGGAAACAATGTTTGTGGTTGGCCTTTTACTAAGGTCCATGAACGGCTGGGCCCGTTACTCTTCCGCCCTACATTGTTTGAATTTGGGCTCGTTTGGCCAGCCTGCTTTGCTTGCACTATTACAAATGGGGCCATAGGTGCTGCCCGTGGCGGCCCATAAATTTTTGGGCCCTTTACTATTCTAGGAAACAATGTTTGTGGTTGGCCTTTTACTAAGGTCCGTAAATGGCTGGGCCCGATACTCTTCCGCCCTACATTGTTTGAATTTGGGCCCGTTTGGCCAGCCTGCTTTGTCTCGCAGCCATTCTGGCTCATTACTATGTAGTCCTGTACTATTCAAAAATAGAGGGAGACTTACCCGTAGCGCACCACCACCTAGTGCGCCACGGATAAGCTTGGGCGGGATTCGAATTTCGAATCCTCACCCTGCCCACCTACCTTTCCCTTCCCCCTTTTCCCTCCCCTTTTCCCTCTTCCTTTTCCTTCTCCTTCTTCCTTCTCCCTTCTCTTTCTTCCATCTCCTTCTCCTTCTTCCTTCTTCCTTCTCCTCCTTCCCCTTCTCATCTCCTTGCAGTGACGGCGCGACGACGACCTCCTCCTCTCCTTGCAGTGACGGTGGCGCGGAGGCGGCGCAACGGCGGCCTCCTCCTCTCTTTGCAGTGACGGCGGCGTTCGACCTCCCTTCCTCCCTCTCTTCCTCCATCTCTTCCTTCCTCCCTCTCTTCCTCCCTCTCTTCCTCCATCTCTTCCTTCCTCCCTCTCTTCCTCCATCTCTTACTTCCTCCCTCTCTTCCTCCATCTCTTCCTACCTTCCTTTCTCCAACCACACCCTTCCTACCACCTCGACGCCGGCGAGGACTAGAGCGGCCACGACCCCTCCCGCACCTCCCTGCCACGGCCTTGCTCCGGCGAGGTGACACGACTGCGGCGGCGATGCACGGACCCGATTGCTTTTGCAATTCAAAATGAGGGAGTTTTTTGCATTTTTTGTTTTTTGAAAAACACATATGTGGCGCACCCTGTACCCCTACCCGTGGTGCACCTGGTAGTGCGCCACGCCTATCTCAATATAACCGTGGCACACTGAAGTGCGCCAGCTGGAGATAGCCGTGGCCTTGAGCCGTGGCGCACCCCTAGTGCGCCACAGATGTTGTTTATAGGTGCGCCACGAACAGGCGTTTTCCTAGTAGTGCGATGTGCATGCCGAACAGCACCCACTCGCCTTCGCGCGGGGCGGGAACGACGTGCCCTGAGGCGCTCCATCATGCGCCGGCGACGATGAGTCCTTCGTCCTCCATGAAATGGAGTTCAGCGTCGTCCATGGCACTAGGAATCCAGAGGCCCCGCATCTTCTTCTCATCCGCCGCCGATGAACCCGCCGCCGCTCCTGAGCCCGAGGTAGACGCCATTGCTCTTGGAGAAAAAAGAATGGTGGGAGAGAGAGATTTTTTCTTGAGGCGTGTAGATGGGAATGGTTGCGGAGCGCTCGAGGAGTACGAGGAGACAATGAATGAATCGGTGGAGAGATAAATCTGAGAGAAGGGTTTTCTCCTCTCTTTTATTTACCTCTGCGTCATGATTCGTGCGTTGATACGCGTGATTAGCGCCACGCGTATAGGAGAGAGGTGGGTAACTTCCTCGCGACTCTTCCAGCCCCTCGATTCTCGCGTGGGAATTGAAATGGCGTTCTGTTCCGTAAGGAACGGGCCCACCAATTGTCATGTTGATGGGACTCCTGTCAGTGACAGGTGCTGGTCTGTAAAGTTGTCAGCCCGCACGCCGCTATAAAATCTGGCTCATGTTTCAAACTGAGCAAGGAAAAAATGAAGTCAGAATATAACATATCCGACTCAACTGATTCGGAATCCTACACTACTAAATTAATTTTTACGAAACCCTTCAAGATTTTCAAGACGACGAAACCATCAAGCAAGACGATTTATCCGACTTTGAATCTTGGAGACTTCCGGGAGCTACTGTTGGGAATATACTTTCTAGGTACACCCACATGACTCGCTGACCAGGGTGGTCCATCAATGGGTTAGAGCTTTACTTCACGGGCAGCCCAGTCAGAGAAAGAGGAGGAGCCAGTTTCGGCTACGACATGGCCCAGAAGAGTTACCGACTTAGACATGTAGTATTACTTGTAGTCCAAGCTGTATCTAGTTACCGACTCTGTAACGTAGCCGGATAGGTCTCTCGTGTAACCCTAGGTCCTGGTATCTATATAAACCAGCCCTATTGGAGCCTTTAGGGCACAACTAATCGTACAACACCACAAGCAACTCGCACAGGCGAACCACTTTTGTAATCCGCTGTAACATCCGGCTTACACCGATATATTATTGGGTTGCTAGCAGGAGTACGATCCGATCACCGCAGTCGGATCTGAACCTGGTTAAACTTGTGGTCACCGCTCCTAGAACATCCGGCGTATCACACCCCATCTTTCCAACGCCACTAGGACCCCCTATGGCGTACTTGTCGACAATCCGCCGATAGTAGGTGGCCTGGCCTAATGGCTGGGCTGCTTCCCCCGGTTTGACAAAATAGTTTTGTTATTTTGTTTTAATTTTGAAATATTCTTTTGTAAGTAGTTTTTAGACAAAACAAAATATCCGTACGAGTCTGGTTTTATACTTTGTGATGAAGACATGGGATTTTCAAGGAAAATACTTTTAGGTTCAAAACATGCATGTAGTCATGAGGATGCTCAAATGCAATATGGCATGATGACATGAGCATGCCGTCATGATGATGCACAAAAAAAATACACCAAGCGATTTTCTAGTAGTGGTTTTACCCAGGGTTCTATGATTCGACACCACTAACAATGGATCTCGCCCTCGAGATCTGCCTCATGGTACAGGGAAGAAGATCGATGATCTGAATCTTCTCACTTCGTGTAGATCCTCGTGACACCACTAATAAGAGATACAAGAAAAATGTCATTTTACAACAAAAATTTTCGTGGTTGAATGTCCATTTTTCGTGGATGAAAATCCTTCTACGACGGATGACCATTGTGGTAGAAGATCCATCACAAATGATTCTGCCACGGGTTTTTTTGACCATTGTGGATCGCACCCTTCGGCCATGAAAAGTCGTTCCGTTATAGATCTGTTTGCCAACCGTGTTAACTGCTAACGTCATGCAAACTAGCACATGGTAAACGTCGTTAACGGCCATTTATTACTGTTAAATGTCAATGAAACTGTGGTAGAATCTATGCTCAGCCAAATCCTGATAACTATTAAATGGGACGGTACATTACGGAAGCCCAACATTATCATGGCACGTTACTGTTTCATCTTGCACTATTACAAATGGGGCCATAGGTGCTGCCCGTGGCGGCCCATAAATTTTTGGGCCCTTTACTATTCTAGGAAACAATGTTTGTGGTTGGACTTTTACTAAGGTCCGTAAACGGCTAGGCCCGTTACTCTTCCGCCCTACATTGTTTGAATTTGGGCCCGTTTGGCCAGCCTGCTTTGTCCCGCAGCCATTCTGGCTCATTACTATCTAGTCCTATACTATTCAAAATGGCCCATTTACTCAATCAGCTACTGCCCGTAAACTTTTCGAGATGTTACTATATAGGCCCGTCAACGTCCTGCCCATATGCTGGCCTGTTACTTTTTTGGCCTGATAGGTTTCTTCGCCTGGTACTATTCCTTCATGGTCCAGCTTGGCATGTTACTATTCTGGCTTGCTATGACCATGGCCCTTTTCTGGCATGGCCCGTTACTGTTTCGGCCATTTAAGCTTCTAACACTTTACTGTTCTGGTTCATTACTATTCTAGGGCTGTTACTGTTTTAGCCTTGTACTGTTCTTGTCGGATACTGTTTTGGCTTGTTATTTGGTCAGTTACTGTTTTGGCCTGTTACTTCTTTTGTTGGTTACTGTTTCAGCCTATTACTGTTTTGTCCATTTACTATTACTAAGCATGACTGTGGGTCTGGCCCGTTAATTTTACAGTTTCTCCATTTCTGGAGCCATTTCCGATATCAAAAAAGGTGTATAACTTGTCAGCATTTTTACTGTTTGTCGTCGGCCTAATACAAGACGGGGAAATACAAACCACAATACTGTACCCTAATCTACCATGTTAGTGCAGGTTTGGAACATCCTACCGCTATGTGTGGACGGCGTCAACTAAATACTTACGTGGCCTATGCGATTTATCTATATATTACATCAAATACAAACTACTTACAATTACTACATATTATCAACTCAAGAGAAGGAAAATTTAGCATTTCAGTTGACAATCAAGTTGATAGTAGTCTCAATTTGCTTTCTCCATCTATCACCTGCATCTCCCTTTGTAGTGACATCTACATTAGAGAACAACCTTAAGACATGATCTTGTAGCCCGCTCTTTGGTGGCGATAGAAATATTTGCAGTCTAAAACTAAATAATAACAAGTTAATACATGAGACAAGACAAACTACTCATTTAACTGATACGACAAGAGCTATTAATTGGAGTTTACTATTGGTAAATGGTTCAAAGATATTGACCATCACATCAAACAAACAGAGCAAGCAACCATTTAACAAGTGTGCCTACCGTGAAACGAGAAATATAACAATGTGTGTGGTTTATAATTTCAGCAAATATAAACTAGTCAGGCCATATTAACAAATATATATATAGAAGAATAAACCAAAAGACTAAACCAGACAATAGCATGCAGTTACTATCGTAGCTAAGAATGAACGAGACATAAATTATAACGGCATCACGTGAGAACTTGTAGAGTAGGAATGCAAACCACAAATGAACTATACAGTAGAGGATAGTTATGTCGTTGCGTAGGACGAACCAGAACCAGATATGAAATATAATGGCATTTCTTGTGAACCTATTGAACAGGACAAGCAAGCATTACACAAGTATTCCTACAAATGAATTGAGAAATCAAACAGAGCGTTTCCTAAAATTTCAGCAAATATAAACTAACCAGGTCATTTCAACAAATATATATGGAATTAGTAGTATATCCTAGAATGCAAGAGACGTTGATTCTCTCAGAGTTTCCGGTGAGATACACAATGGGCATGCAGTTAATTTTTTATCTAAGAATGAACAATACAGAAATTATAATGGCATCATGCGAGAACATGCAGAGCAGGAACGCGAACCACGAATGAACTACACAGTGGAGGATAGTTATGTCGTTGCGTAGGATGAACCAACACCAGATTAGAAATATAATGGAGTCTCTTGCGAACCTGTAGAAGAGGACACACAAGCATTAAACAAGTGTGCTTACAATGAAATGAGCAATCAATCAAAGTGTTTCTTACAAGTTCAGCAAATATAAACTGGCTAGGTCATTTCAACAAATATATATGGAACAAGTCGTTTATCCTAGAATGCAAGAGACATTGGGTGACCCAGAATTTAAGTATATCTTCACCCAGAAGGAAATCAATATGAGACAAAGAAGATGGTTAGAGCTTATCAAAGATTACGACTTAAGTTTGCAATACCACCCCGGTAAAGCAAACGTTGTAGCGGATGCTCTAAGTCGTAAGGTATTTGTGAATGGCCTTACCAAAGGAGAATTGCTAGATGATTTGTGTAAGCAGTTCAAAGAACTCAGATTGGAGATTATACCTGAAGGACATCTCATGTCTTTAGATGTTCAACCCACTTTGTTGGACAAAATTCGAGAAGCTCAAAGGACTGATAAGGAGATTGAAGAGATTAAGAAAAATATTGACCAAGGGAAAGCTAAAAGTTTCCATGTAGACGAACAAGGTAATTTATGGCACGGGAAACGTATTTGTGTTCCACAAGATCCGGAAATGCGGAAACTGATTCTACAAGAAGCCCACAACTCTCCGTATTCTATTCATCCGGGTAACACCAAAATGTATATGGACATGAAAGAAAGATTTTGGTGGAACAATCTCAAGAGGGACATCGCCGAGCATATTGCTTTGTGTGATGTGTGTAGTAGAGTAAAAGCGGAGCATCAAAAACCAGCCGGTTTACTTCAACCACTACCTATTCCTGATTGGAAATGGGACAAAATTGGTATGGATTTCATCACCGGATTACCAAGGACTAGATCAGGATATGATTCCATATGGGTAGTAGTGGATCGCTTAACCAAAGTGGCCCATTTCATACCCGTGAAGACAACTTATACAAGTGCCAAGTTAGCCAAAATCTACATGAGTAGAATTGTATGCCTTCACGGTGTGCCTAAGAGTATTGTGTTCGATAGGGGAACCCAATTCACTTCCCATTTTTGGAGACAGCTACACGAGTCATTGAGAACGAGGTTGGAATTCAGTACTGCTTTTCATCCTCAAACCGATGGACAAACGGAAAGGAAAAACCAAATCCTTGAAGACATGTTGAGGGCATGTGCCCTAGACTATGGAGCAAGTTGGGATGAAAGTCTTGCTTACGCAGAATTTTCTTATAACAACAGCTATCAAGCCAGCATTGAGATGGCACCATTTGAGTTTCTCTACGGAAGAAAATGTACCACCCCATTGTTATGGAATGGTGTGGGAGAAAGAAGTTTATTTGGGCCAGATCTTATCAAAGAAGCCGAAGAGAAGGTCAAATTGGTTAAGGACAGGTTGAAAATAGCACAGTCCCGATAGAAAAGCTACGCAGATCCTAAGCGTAGAGAAGTCACCTACGAAGTTGGTGATAGAGCCTATCTTAGAGTATCACCACTCCGTGGAGTGAAAAGATTCGGAGTCAAAGGAAAGTTGGCACCAAGATATGTTGGGCCATTCAAGATTCTGAGTCGCAAAGGCGAAGTTGCTTACGAAATTGAACTACCAGCATCTCTATCAGCAGTCCATAATGTATTTCATGTGAGTCAGCTTAAGAAATGTCACCCAGAAATGGAAGAATCTTCTTTGAAGGATACCATACCTTTGGAAGAAGTTCAACTAGAAAGTGATCTCACTTATGAAGAAAAGCCTATCAAGATTCTTGAGACTGCAGAAAGAGTCACGAGAACAAAGACTATCAAGTTTTGCAAAGTGCAATGGAACCATCATACCGAAGAGGAAGCAACATGGGAAAGAGAAGATGATCTTCGGAAAGACCACCCTCACCTATTTGCTAGCCAATCCGAATCTCGAGGGCGAGATTCACCTTAAGGGGGTTATATTTGTAACATCCCTAAAATCATAATTTCAAAGTTTGCATATCATTCATGCATGCATATAGATTTGAGGTAAAAATTCAAACTCATTTCAGAAAAACAGAAGCACATGGTGCTATGATTTTATGTGAGCAGAATTAAATCAAAGGGCTATCCCCATTTGAAAGTTTGATTGTTTATGAACCAAGTTGGTTGCCTTCTATGAGCATAGGGTTTAAGTGCAGATTTTAAACCAAGTTTTTCAAATGGAAATGGTTTCCAAAAACCATTTTTCAAATTTACAAACCAAGTGCCTAGCCTCTGATATTGTTGATCTCCAAGCTTGACCAAGTTGTTGCAAAGCAACCACATGATATTATGCCTATATTGGAGACTACTGCTCACTGCAAAAATCCCAGGAAAATTTGAATTCAAACTGAACTTGATTTCATTTGAAAATCTATTTAGAAAATCGAATCAGAAAAAGAAAACAAGCAAACAAATGAAAAAGGCCAGGCGCCACCAATCAAGCCCAGGAACGGAACAGGCCCAACTAGCCCACCCGGGGCAATTATTTTCCTTCCGCACGCACGAGCACACCCACCCAGCCGCTGACGACAGGACCCCACCTCCACTTCGTGCACTTCGCTGACAAGCGGGCCTCCTCCACGTCAGCTTCGTCTTCCCCTGATTCCGCGCACGACCTCCGCCGCTGCCCGTTGCTGCACTGATTTCGCGAGCTTAATTGGCATTGATACAGCGAGCGTTTCTTGTCGAGCCTCGGGCTATAAGATCCCCCATCCTCGCGACCATTTCCCCCCAAACAATTTCGCATCCACGCCACCAGGCTGCCCATAACTCGCACGACGCCGCTGCTGTTCCGACGACTGCGCCGGCGAATTCCGGTGAGTTCCGTGCTCCCCTCTATCTCTCGTTCATGCTAACAGGTTCAGCGAGTCCTTGTGCACCCACTGACACTTTCCTTTTGACTTCGCATGACCCATAGCTCCAGCAACGTCGACGACGGCCGCCACCATTCTCTGCACGAACTCCGGTGACTTCCCTCCGTAAGTAGCCACCGCCCCTTGCCCTCTGACTTGTGCACCTAGAATCTACGTCGATGTGCTCATCTAACGGTACCCTTATCTTGGCTTAGCGTGACGAGGAACCTCGCCAACATCAACGACTGACCGTGCCGACGTCTGTCTCTACTCCGACGAGAAATCCTCGCCGTATCAGCGCGCCCCTTCACAAACCAACGCCACCTTGAGCATCAGCAGCCTCCTACGGTTTGGGTATGACCCTTCTCCCTCTCGCGCACGACCTGAAATGCTAGCGCCGCTGTAGACAGAGTGCTCCGCCGCTCGCTGACGCCGCGCGCCGCCAGGACATGGTCGCGTGTTCGAGCGCCGTTAGATCTAGATCCAAGCGACAGGATAGAATCACTTATCAGCGAAGAGGTACGCGTTCAGGACCGTGCGATTTATTTAGATCCTGCGGCGCGGAAGGGTGATCCGGTGCGAACCGGTACGCGCCAGTAACATCGTGACGCGTGGCTAGGGCTGATTCAAAAATAGAAATTCAAATCAAATTTAGATCAAATTTTCAAAGGGCTATAACTTGAGTTTCCCATGTTAGAATTTTGCAAACTTTATACCGCTGGAATCAGTGAATCAAGGCCTTTCTGAATATGCAATGTGTTTAACAAATAGTATCTGTTAAAATGACTTTGTATGCAGAAACATGTTTAGGTCCATTTTGAGTATAGTTTTTGTTTAGCAAATTGTTTTAGGGCTAAATAAGTTTAGTTAGCAAACTTTGGGACTTGTTATGTTTCTGTATCATGCACTTGCTTGGTAGAGTTTTCAAAATCATCACTTAGTAATTTCTTGCATGCATGCATTCATATTTTTGATTGTATATAAATTGTGTGTAATTGTATGCTACAAATTTTTGTGTAGATTTTGCTAGTGACTGTGATTGTGAAGAGTGCTACTCTCCCCATTACCAAGGCAAGTGATACTTCATGATATTTCCACCCTTTATTTTGAATAAGAATTAGAATTATTTTTGCTAAGTCTTGCATGCTACTTTTGCCAAATGCTATGTTGGGAAATCCTATGTAGTGTAGAATTGTAGAATTGCTAGGGAATTTTTCTAAGTTAAGTTACTATACCATGCTTAGCCTAGCTAGTAGAAAACAAGGGTTGGTAAAGAATGTACATGCTATGGTGAAATAATTCTAAGTCCTTTGGGACTCATGCTTTTCTTAATAAAACAACTAAGTCAATGAACTTCTTGGGTGGAATGGGACTTGAATGGTGGTTTTTGGTTGAGTGGTTACACAAGGCCATGGATTTGGCTTGTGTACCTCACTTGTGGTATGCCACCCAGGCACAAAGGGATTTGGAGGCCAAGTGTTGAGAAAGCTTACAGTGCAACCACTTGGCAATATGGGCTCTGCCATGATCATATAGGTTGCTAGAACTTAGTCACTTGGACAGTTGGTGGTAGTGGGAATGATAGGTTGGAACGCGTCCATTTGACTAAGGAAAGGCTTCTGAAAGGTCCTGTCTTGGGTAACCAAATCTGGTGGGGAAAGTGCACAACCTCTGCAGATGGAAAATCTAAGTACTTAGCCAAGTCCATGGCAATGGACAAATTGAGCATCAAGACATGGAAGCTACAAGAATCTCATCACTCCAACTTCTAAGTAAAACTTGTGGGTGAACAAGGGTGAAGGACCCCAATGTCTATTGGTGGTTTCTTGGGAAGTTTTGACAAAGAAAAACTTAGTGATTTCAACTAATAGGAAAAAAACCTATTTTGAGCAAAGCAAGCCAAGCTACACTTAGCCAAATGCATATAGTAATATAGTCTACTTAAAATAAACTAAGGTATCACTTGCCAATACTATTCCAAAGTATTGACCCTCTGTGGCTGTAACTTGTGATGTTGCAGGTTACTCCGATGATGAGTAGGAGTCATGAGTCTACACTCAACATGCTTGCCTGTGGCACATGAAGATGAAGACTTATGTTTATTTACTTATTCCATAAACTCTTTTGTTAGGCCATTGGCCCTGAGTTGTAAAAGACTATGTTTTATCTCTGGAATGAATGTAATGAACGACCTTTGTTTCTGTGTAGTTCATCTTAAACTGTGGATGCTAGCATTGATCCAGGGACTAGCATTGCAATCCCAGGGATCCTTTTCCTTTACAAAGGAGGGATCTTACAACATGACAACTGCTTGGTCAAGATTTAGGGGTTTAGTGTTTCGGGTTTTTGGTTTAGGGGACTAGTTTTCAGGTTTTAGAGTTCGGGGTTTAGTGTTCAGGTTTTAGGGTTTAGGTTTTAGGTATTTATGTGTTTAATTGGTTTAGGGTTTCAGGAATTTTCAATAAAGTTTGAGCTTTATGCATATATTCATGGAATAAAACGACTTAGAAACAACTTAATAAAGAAAGTATCCCTAATTTTGATCTATATATAAGTGCATGATACCTGCTTGGTTAGGGTTGTTTATGGGCCAAGGGTTTAGTGTTTAGTATTGAGAGTTTAGGTTTTTGTTTTTTAGGGGTAGTTTAGGGTTCAGGGTTTAAGAATTTTTCAATAATATATATATATATATGTTCGAGGTTAGGGTTAGGGGTCGAGGGGTTTAGGGTTTTTACGTGTATAGGGATTAGGGTTAAGGATTTTGGGAGTTAGGGTTTAGGGTATTTTCAACAATGTTCGAGGTTTCGTGAATTAGAATGGCATTAGCACAATTTAATAAAAAATATCTCAAATTTTGATCCATGATGAGTGCAGGATACCTGCTTGCTTGGTTAGGGTTTTTTATGAGTGCAGGATACCTGCTTGCATGATCTTTCAGGAATTAGAATGGCATTAGCCTAATTTAATGAAAATTTTGATCTATAAGTGCATGATACCTTCTTTCTTGGTTAGGGTTGTTTATGGTCTGAGGGTTTTAGTATTGAGGGTTTAGGGTTTTGTTTTTTAGGGGTAGTTTAGGGTTTAGGATTTTTTTCAATAATATGTCTGAGCTTAGGGTAAGGTGTTAAGGGTACGTTTAGGGTTTTTAGTGGTATATTGCTTAGGGTTTAGGGGGTAGGGTTTAGGAAATTTTCAATAATGTTCAAGCTTTATTCATATATTCGTCAAATAGAATGGTGTTACTGAATTAATAGAAGTATCTGAAATTTTGATCTATAAGTGTGCATGATATCTTCTTGGTCAAGATTTAGGGTTTTAGTGTTTCGGGTTTTAGGGTTACAGGTTTATTGATCAGGTTTTAGGGTTTAGGGTTTAGGTATTTAGGGGTTTAATTTAGGGTTTCAGGAATTTTCAATAAAGTTCGAGCTTTATGTATATATTCATGGAATAGAACGACTTATCTATAATTTAATAATGAAAGTATCTCAAATTTTGATCTATATATAAGTGCATGATACCTGCTTGGTTAGGGTTGTTTATGGGCCGACGGTTCGGGGTTTTAGTATTGAGGTTTTAGGTTTTTTTGTTTTTTAGGGCTAGTTTAAGGTTTAGGGTTTAAGTATTTTCTAATTATATATATGTTCAAGTTTAGGGTTAGGGTCAAGGGGTTTAGGGTTTTTAGGTGTATAGGGCTTAGGGTTAAGGATTTATGGTGTTAGGGTTTAGGATATTTTCAATAACGTACGAGCTTTCGTGAATTAGAATGGCATTACCATAATTTAATGAAAGTATCTTAAATTTTGATCTATAAGTGCATGATACTGGCTTGGTCAGGGTTTAGGGTTGTAAGATTTAAGTTTTATGTTTTAGGCAATTTTCAATAATGTTCAAAATTTATGCTCAGATTCGTGGAATGGAAATATGTTAGCATAATTTAATCAAAGTATATCTCAAATGTTGATCTATAAGTCAAAGATATATCTGCTTAGTCAGGGTCGTTTAGGGGTTTAGGGGTGTAGGGCTCGGGGAATTTTCAATAATGTTCATGCTTTATGCTTGTATTTGTAGTTCAGAATGTCTTTGCCGCAATTTAATGGACGTATCTCAAATTTGGATCTATAAGTGCATGACACCTTTTTTTAGGTGTGCATGATATATACTTTCTTAGGGTTTAATGATGGGTTAAGGAGTTTAGGTTTTATTGTTTAGTATTTAGGGGTTGAGGGTTTAGGTTTCAGGGGTTTTTAGGGTTTAGGGTATTAGTGGTAGCCATAGGATTTGACGAGTTTTTGAAAAAACAGCTTCGCGGTATTATCCTGCCATGTATGGACATTATTGTGTTTCAACCCAAACGACCAAGGTCGTCAAGGCCATATCTATTGACATCATAGTTTACGACCCTATAGAGTTCTCACACTTGATGGGTATATCTTGGGGTATCAAGCATTGTTGACCGTGGGTGTTTTCATACATATAGTGGATCAGGCGTCCTATCTAACTACGGCAGTTAAATGAATTTCGCAAAAAATAAAGTCTAGCGCGGTGGAGACAGAAGTACAAGGCACGCGTGTCTAAGGGCATTTGTAATGTTGGCCCCACTCGACTTATGGAAATTACTACAGTGTATAAGGTTAGCATTTGCCACAAGGTGAGACCCACATAGCTTGTCATATTGCTCCATGCAATTGGAAATGATTTTTCTAAACTCTATGCGAAACCCACAAGATTGAGGTAACTTTATTTCCTCTACAATGTACTACAATATGCCTTAAGGTGTGCTTTCTTTACACATTGCAGATGCCCTATGGAAAAAGCAAATAATGGACCCACTTCGTAGTGTATGACTGTAGCATCCCAATTGTCTAACATTGGAATGCTACATAAGAAATACCGATCAACACTACCTTATGCTTTTTATTTGTTGCATCATCATGACATCATCCTCATGGTCATCATGCCACATTGCATGGATCATATTTTTTAAAATGTTGCATGTGATATGTTGCCTTGCATTGCGTTTGCATTTTGTATCTTGCTTGTGTGTTATTGGTATCACCTCCCTTTCCCTCTTTTTATATCCCTCTATTTTGTTTTCTACAAGCTTTGGATCCATGTGAAGGTTCACTAATTCTACAAATGATTTTATCCAATTTGCAAAACCCCAAATCTTCATATTCTTGTAAAATGCCCCAATTGGTACATTCATAAACTATGTATGTGGGCATCTCCTTCTCCTCCATCTCTTTTTACCTCTTGCCTCTCCTCATAGTCAAACTCTCTATTCAAATCTCAGGAAAAGTTCAAAAGGTTTTGAAATTTATAAGCTGGTTTGAAATTGTAAAAGAATAAAACAAACAAACAAATGTGAAAAAGAAAACAGGAAAGTATAATGGAGAGAGAGAGGGGGAAGCCAGCCCAGCTCAGCTTTCAGCCAACCTCAGCTCCCTTTCTCCCCTCTTGGTCGGCCCATCGCCCCTTCCTGCCCGATACCCCTACACGCTCCCCTCCTATTCACCGTCGTCCTACCGTCGCCCTCCCCTCTCTCTGCTTGTGACGGAGCAGAGCAGGTGCCTGTCCTGCACCGTTTTCCTCGTCAGCACGCACGAGCAGCACGTGATCATCCCCCGCCGCCTCCTTATCTACTCCCCGCAGCCACACCAAGAAAACCCTAGGCCAACACCTTCCTCTCCTTCCTGGCGCCGCCAGTGCCCCTTCTTCCCTCTGTGTCTCCCCTTTTCCCTTTAGTTTTTCTGAACTCAATGTCCCGGTTGTCGTCTCCGCATTCCCTGGTAAAATTGAAGGCCGGGAATTGGGTCACCGAAGCTTCGTGAGGTGCTGGGAGCAAGAAGTGGAGCCGGAGCAGCCCGGAGCCACCCGCCTCCTCCGTTCCTGTCGACTACGAGAGGGAGCACCTGTGCCGACACCGTACCTCAACTTCGCCGTCGATCCCGGCCTCCACCAAACCAACCGAGTACGCCACCGGCTCCGTGGTGAGTTCCCCTCTCCATTCCCTCCCTCTAGCATCATCTCCGCCGACCAGAAACCCGCCCCGCTCAGCCGCGCGCACGAGCGAAGATCGTAGCAGCAGCAGCCACGCGCCCCGTCAGTTTTGACAGTGAACCGTGCCTGCAGTTGCCACCTTCTGCCACCTCTATTCGTGCCGTTCCAGCCGACGCCGTGGTGCCTCTCTCTCTCCGATTTTGGTGCCCATTTGTAGTCCATGTTTCCCTCTGTCCAACGAGCCATCACTCGATCAAAACCGTCCGGTAATGCACTCGCCATCCTCCTCTGAAGTGGCGCCTTCTTCCTATCGCCGCTGTTCTGTGTGGGTGAGTTCGTCTGTCAGTTTCGACAGTGAGAATTACCCATTTAAACGCCCCATACCTGCTAGTTTTAGAGCTCTTTTCGTAAATCTTCAAACACAAAAGTTGTAGAACTAGGTTTGTCCTCCGTCTTTTGTTTTGACACCATCTCCAAAAACGCAAAGGATCGCTCGACTTGGACCTCCAAAACTCGCGTCAGCTAGCTGGTTTCGACGGATCAGAGTTCAGTTAGGATTCAGTCAAACACCGGACCATGTAAATTTTCTAAAAGGCCCCTCGGCTTTGTCATGCCTCAACCCCCAGTACCCGACGCCACCTGTCTGTCGCTGTGTGTAAAGATGACCTGAGTGAGAAAGGTTCTGTGATCTTCATAAAAAAAATCTAGAATATGATTATATATAAAATAATTCATAACTTTTAAACTGATTTGAATTTGAACAAACTGATAAAGTGAAATATGAATGTGTTTCAAATATGAACTTAACCATATTTACAAATCTGTTCAAACCTGATTCAAACTAGTCATACCTTTGACTTTGACCCCTTTTTAATAATTTTGACTTTAATAATAATTTAAATTCGTAATTCCAAATAATTTGAATAATATATGTTTTTGAACCAGAAAAATGTGAGGAATCTGAATATTCTATTTATAATATCATTTGAGCAATTTAAAATTTTCGAATTATTAAATATTAACAAATGTCTATTTCTTAATAAATGCATAACTTTAATTCCGTAACTCCGAATTTAACAAATGATATATCCAAATCGATCAGCGCGACGAGACCTCTCCAACCATGATATACATGTTATCATTTGCATAATTCATTAAGAGCAGTTTTATAATCAGTACTGTTTATGCATGAAAAACATGATAAATAAAATTGGGAACTAATTGTTTCTTATTAATAATGCCTCATGAATGCTATATCATCAATGTGCTATGCCCCTAATACCTTTTCGACATAGTTTGTATCATTAACTTGCCATGTCATGCATCATATCATGATCATGTTGATTCTTACGCATTAGTTGTAATTGTTGCATCGCTTGTTCCTTTTAGTGTTTTGCTTCTTCTCGGATAGGACGATGAGATGTTGTGAGCTTCGACAAGTTCTTCGGTTATGAAACTTCGCAATGTTTTTAGGCGAGCATTCTCCCCCTTTCTACCTATTTTACATTTCTAGTCTTTATTCCCTCCTGTTGATCTATTGCTACCTGTATTGCGATGCTCTAGTTTTCGTACCCGTGATATCCCTTGCAGCCTCATATTGCCTTGGACACATCCTATTACCTGTTGTTTGGTAGATAGTTGGACTTGCGTGTCGTAGTTGCTTGCTCAAGTAATGTTGCATGTCGTCAAGTACCACAGTTGTTGGAAGGTTGCCGTATGTTTAATGTTGGAGATGATGATGGCTTTAATTACCGTTTAACAACTAAAATTGAAGTAGGTAAAGAATGCAGAGGCACAAGTGGGCAATAGATGTTATTTGGTTTTTAACCGTCCACTTTTGTCCCGTAGGACCCCGAGTACTTGATACCTGTTCTTTGAATATTCGCACTATCAGCATGTGGGACCATGAATCCCCCTAACCCTAGCTTGAGTCATATTTAATTCCTTGCGGCCACAAGTAGTTTGGGGCTTTATTACTATCCTGTACTTATGCCATGCTTTACTGCTTTATTACGATTGCGCGTGGAGCGCCTGTACTATTTTGGAACCAACGTGGAATGTTTTCGCAGTATCGATAAGCCTAGTCACACTTTCGGGTTCCCAGTCGTTTAGAGCAATTGCCACAAACCTCTGGGTCCGTCTCGGAGCCGGCCAACTTCGTTGCGGGTAGCTTAGTGGGGTGGCCCCCTGAAATCAAATATGAATCTTGCGAATGTTCTGTCGTGATGCCTCGTTGGGTTTTTATTTGGTTTTTCCCGAGGTTGATCATGCGTGTGTTGCAATTTGTGCCCCCCTGCAGGGTAAAACTTTCTGAAAGCCGTGTCCGCGGTTATGGACGACTTGGAGCACAGTATCTCGATCATAGACAACTATAACTAAAGTAGTGCTATAAATTTGACTTTATAATGACTAGTAATCAGCTTCACTATAATGGAATGGCTAAAAAAAAGTGCCAACAATTGCTGGTTTGGATTGTCACCAGTTACCATTGTATCTGACTAGTAAGTATTGCAACTACAATGGAATGGCTAATTAAAAGTACCAACAACTGCTAGGTTTTGGGATGCCTCATGTTATATGTATCTGACTAGTAAGTACTACAACTACAACAGAATGGTTAACTAAAACTGCCCATTGCTTATTATATCAGGATGACTCATGCTACATATATCTGACTAGTAATTGCCGCAACTATAATGGAATAAATAAAACTTCCAACTGTGTGAGTTCCTCGGTTGACTTTCTCGGTTGGTATCGAGGGGGAATACCAGGATGGGTATGTTTGGTGTTAGAATCAGGTTGTATCCGAATAGGTCTTTCTTATCCCTATCTGATAGACGCCAGATGTATTGAGTCTCTATAGGTTGTTTAGTGCATGCTGCGCTGCCGCTTCAGTCCACCATACCTATGTAGGGGAGGACCGCCGAATTCTAGTCTCACTGTGTACTGGCCTCAGTACTGACTGCTCTCTTTTTCCTTTGCCCTTTGTCGGCACCCTTTTGTTTAAGCAGGTTTTGAGATCGACGTCGTTAGCAGGGTTACCCTTCCGTCTTGGCCTGGGCAGGGTTATGGACGCCATTGGTTATTCTTCAGGGCTCTTAGCCCAATTTGTATCTTGTCCGTACTCGGACGCTGTAACGTTTTCAAGGTGATTTGGATCTTTGTACTGTATATTGAATTCTTGACTCGATGAGTCGCTGTTGTATATATCTGTTTTGTGGGTTCCATCGTGGACTAATGTGTAATGATATTACTTCGTTTTCCACCCGCACGAAAGTGCCTGGTGGGCACCCTTGAATCGTTTCTATGCGGGTTTGGCGGGAATCGCTGAAACTTGCATAGGACCGATTCTGAGTGTGTTACAATGACCAGGCTATAAAACTTCTATGCACACGTATTTAGTTTAGTGGATACCATGAATCGTCTCGTTTGATCACTGTCTAAACGGTGGAGCTTAGTACTACTACTAGTACTAGTAGTATATTTCTTTTTCTTGGACATATGCTCACCTCTGTCCATGTGCTGTACATGTAGAGAAAATAAAACGTAGGTAGGGTAAGAGGGCAACAGCGAAGAGAGAAGAGGAGTTCAAGGCCGTTTGATGTTAAAGCAAAGTTTATTATGATGGGTTCCTGACACGAGATACTCCTGCCGCCTTTACAGTGTACACTCTACTAGAAATAAATTTTAGGATCTATGCATGCAAAAAATTGGTAGTGTGTTTTCTCTCTCCTTTGATGCCTTCATCTCTCCACCCCTCTCCCCTCGCTCACCGGCCCGGCTGATCTCTCCCTTGTCCATAGCGTGGCCCTGCGCACACGTGCTTTAGTACGGCAGATCTGTTTTTTAGGGGGCCGCTCTGTTTCTCTAGCATGTTCGGCAGCCCCGTTGGTGTGGACTAGGAGTAGTACTGTATATAGGAAGGAAACCACTTTGGTCCTTAGCGGCAAAAAAAATTCAAACTTTTCCGATTTAGAAATTTTCACTTGCTTCCCAAACATTGGGAGGGAAGGTTATTCAAAAGATCCGCCATTCATTTAGTACTTCTTATCTTATCCTATCTTTCTCTTACCATACCAGTACATGTGGATGATACCCCTGCCTATTTAGGGTCGTTTTGGGGTTTAAGGTTTAAGGTTTAGCGATCTTTCAATAATGTTCAAGATTTATGGTTTTAATTGTGGAACATATAAGTGTTTACGCAATTTAATGAAAGTATCTCAAATTTGGATCTAAGAGTGGATGATACACTGCTTGGTTAGGGTTTAATTATTGGTTGAAGGGATTAGGGTTTAGGGTTTTAGTATTTAGGGATTAGGGTTTTTGGGGTTGTTTATAAGGATTTCAGGAATTTTCAATAATGTTCAAGCTTTATACTTATATTCGTTGAAGAGAATGGCATTGCCCGATTTAATGTAAGTATCTAAAATTTATTCTACAAGTTCATGATACTTGCTTGGTTAGGGTTTAGGGGTTTAGTGTTTAGGGTTTTATGGTTTCGGGATTTTACAATAATGTTCAAGCCACTTTATTATTTTAATCATGGAATAGAATGGTGTTACTTTAATTTAATGAAAGTATCTCAAATTTAGGGGTTTAGTGTTCAGGTTTTAGGGTTTAGGGTTAGGTATTTAGGGGTTTAATTTAGGGTTTAGGGTTTCAAGAATTTTCAATAAAGTTCGAGCTTTGTGCATATATTCATGGAATAGAATGACTTAGCAACAATTTAATAATGAATGTATCTAAAATTTTGATCTATATATAAGTGCATGATACTTGCTTGGTTAGGGTCGTTTATGGGGCAAGGGTTTAGGGTTTTAGTATTGAGGGTTTAGGGTTTAGGATTTTTGATCTATAAGTGTTGTTGGAGATATCACCAAGAGACAATAATAAAGTGGTTATTATCATATCTTTATGTTTATGGTAAATGTTAACATCCCATGCTATAATTGTATTAATCGGAAACATTAATACTTGTGTGATTTGTAATCATGCAAGAGTCCCTAGTAAATCCTCTTGTTAAACTAGCTTGTTGATTGATTGAAGATCATGGTTTCCTGATCATGAACATTAGATGTTATTGATAACAAGGTCATATCATTAGGATAATGATGTGATGGACATATTCCTATAGTTAAGCGTAGCATAAGATCAAGTCATTTAAATAGTTCATTTGCTAAAGCTTTCAGATACATAGTAACCTAAATCCTTCGACCATGAGATCATGGTAATCACCATCACCATATGGATTCTTTGATGAGATCAAACACCACTTTGTAACTGGGTGGTTGTAAAGGTGGAGTTGAGTATTCTGAAAGTATGTGTTGAGGAACATGGATCAATAGTGGGATTTGTCCATCCATATGATGGATAGATATACTATTGGACCTCTAGGTGGAATGTCATCCAATTGGCTTGCAAGCATGTGACTAGGTCACAAGGGATCACATATCACAGGAACGAGTAGGAGTACTTATAGGTAACGAAGTTGAACTAGGTATACAGAGATACCGATGATCAAACCTCGGATAAGTAAAGTATCACGAGACAAAGGGAAATTGGTATCGTATGTAAATGGTTCATTGGATCATGAAGTAATCATAGAAATATGTTGGAGCCATATGAATTTCCAGATTCCTCTATTGGTTATTGATCAGAGAAGAGTCTCGATCGTGTCTGCATAATTCACGAATCGTAGGGAGACACACTTAAGGATTCGATGTTGTTTAGTAGATATGGAATGTGAGTAAGAGACCAAATGTTGTTCGAAGTCTAGGATAGGATCCAGGATACCACGAGGAGATCTAGAATGGTTTAGAGAATATGTCAACACCCGAATTTTTAATCCCAAATGCCTGTTATGTCGTACATCACAATCCCAGGATTACCATTTTTGTGAGACATAACAAATTGTATATCACAGTACATCATCCATTACAAACCATACATAAGGTCTTACACAAATAAGGATCACATGATCCAGTTCTGAATACATTCAAGCAGCGGAATAACGTAATAATAATGATAGCGTAGGTGAGGCTCCATCTTCATGGTCAGAGGCAATGCTAACAATGGGAGATGATCCTAGTTGTCGTAACCTTCCTGCTGTCCGTCCTCCTGATAATCTTCTTCATAGTCTGGCCACGGGAATAGCCAGGGACAAAGCCATAGTACTCTTTAAGTACTCGCAAACTAATACTAACAAGTGAAGTGGTTTCTGAGTAGGAAATACTAAGCTATAGTTTGTTTTGCAAAAATCCAGATTTATCTCTACTCAGTTCATAAGCAAAGGAGGCTAGTTGAAAGTTTTATAACACCTAAGTAGGAACTTGAATTTCATATCACAACTCTATTATGGTCAATTCAAAGTCATGAATCATTTCACAAGTCATTTTGAAAACATCTGACGACAGAACAGTATGGCCACTCCTACTGTCCATAACCGCGGATGCGGCTATTCGAATAGTTTGACACACTGCAGAGGTGCTACACTTTCACCACAACATTTGATACATCCGTTAGGAACAATCTTGAATTCACCATACTCAGTATGCGGATAATAAATCCTAACCTTTCAATTACACGCCCTAGTATAGGCACCTCTCCTCTGAGTTTGGCCTCCCAACCATGACCAACTGTCATCTTGGGAACTGCACAGGTGGACAATCTTCACAAGGTAGCCTCATCTCAAACCTTGGCCGCAAGGCAACCCATACTAAGGTATATAAATTTCTAGTCAAGCCCTACCCAATCTTCGGGTATTGTGGTCGTACGGTAAAATCATGAATTAACATTTTCATCATGAAAATCATTTGGCGTTTTCAAGAACATATGTGAAAACATTTTAGTAGAATGACTCATCATTCTAAGGTTTTCATAACCATTTTCACCAAGTATTCCCATCTAAAGTTGTTCAAGTTTTATGCTTAGCACTAGCATCTACCAGTGGGGGTAAACACTAATGAGGGGTGGTAAACAAGTGTATTGATCTAAGTTCAATCTCATGCCTCAGGATGACCTCAATATTATCTAACTTAGGTCAAGTTTTATGCTCTTTATGCTACCTTCAATTATCCTTCTAATATCTACAAATCCCTAAGTAAACTCCAAGAGAAATCTTTGATAAAGAAATAAAATACTAATCTTGCAAGTAAAACTAGGATGGGGTATCAAGTGAGGTAAGCTTGCAAGTAGAACTTGCATAGTTTAGCTTAGCTTGGTAAGATATTAGTATAGGCTTGCCTTGTGCAGAGCAGTGGTTGAAGTTTCCTCAGCTTGCTAGGATATTAGTTTAGCTTAGCTTGCTAAGATATTAGTATTCTCCTTCCTCCATGTATCCTTGGTCTGTACTAGCGTCTATAAATAAATATGAGGTACACAATCACCACACAATACTTAACTAGTTCTACTCTTTACACCAAGGTTTTGACTAGATGATCTAGAATCATCACAAGCATTACAACCATTAAAGTGATTAGTTTTATTTCCTTTATTTGAGAAAAATAATTTCTACTCATTGAAAAAAACTACTTAAGATTTAATATTCTCCAACTAAAACATGGGATCATGTTGACACATGTCATCACCAAATATTTTAGTAATTGGGAATGTGATTTAAAGTGGTGTCACAATTTAATAAGGTTTAACCTTTTTATTTTACTTAATAAAAGTGACTAGAATGGCCTATGAGGCATTCTTTTATTACTTTTTCATTATTTCTGCAAGTACTCCTATATATTTTTATATATTCTGAAAGGTCTAGTTAAATGTGATTTTTGAGAGTTGAAATCAACTCAAAAGCTTTTGTGGTTAAATTTTGAAAAATGTTTGAATATAGAAAAGCTTCTGCCTTGTTATTTTTACCATGGGTGATCTACAAATCTAAATGGTTTGAATCCAACGGTCTTGGATTAATCATTCCAGTACATTTCTAACAAAATTGGTTTCATGCATTTTGGTTCAGTGAATCGAGCTAGGTTAATTTTTGAATTTGGGGATATAACTGATTTTGAAACTAAAAGAATAAAACTAAATTTGAATTACTAGGTCGCGCGGGATGCTAACTGGGCCGGCCCACTGCACACAGTGTGCGCACGGGCTGGTTTAAGTGGTTGTCCCCACTTTTTAGTGAGACAAAGAGTGGCAAAGTGGTATGGGGGGATGTGGACCGCACGATCAACTCTAATCCTACGACTGTGGTTCATCGTCCACGTCGGGGAACACCGGCAAAGCAGAACCCAAGCGCGGCCAGTGGGGGTCGTGGAAGGCTCACCGGGGCTCAAGCGATGGTCGGCGACGAGGGTGAATGGCAAAGTCGACGACGGTGATCCTCCTGGTACCGGTAGCTCCTCCTGGGGCGGCTTCAATCGACGGCGCACCTCTCCTCCTGCAGCGGCAGACTCCGGTCAAATTCCGGCGATGCGCTGCTCGCCTTGCTCCGGGAGTGAGGTGGGGTTCTTCTGAGAGAGATAGGAGTGAGATGGTGTGCTCAAATCGAACAGGGATGACCTCCTTTAATATTGCCTGAAGGGTATCGACTAGCGCGGGCTGAGCTTGTCGTGGTCGTCGGCACAGCGACCTAAAGGTATGGGCGACATTAGGGGGCGGTGTTGTGCTCCATGGCGAAGATCAACGGCATGGCTACGCGGCATGGGGCGATGTGAAACGGTCGGAACGTCGCGGCACTCTAGGCGGGTCCGACGGTGGTTTTAATGGTGCATAGCGTCTATCGTCCGTGCGGCGGCGAACGGGCATGTCTGCGGTGTTGCTGGCGTGCTGGCGATTCTGCTTGCACGCGGAGAGGGCAGCGATGGTCTGTGATGCAGGTCGGTTGGCTTGGCGCTCTCGGCTCGCTCGCAGAGAGGCTTGGCATGCTCGGGCCGTGTGGTCCAGGGGCTGGCAGTGCTAGAGGCTTGGACATGGGGTGGCAATGGACGGTGGAGAGTGTCACAGACATGCTTGCTAGGCTTGGTGCTTCTCCTAGCTTGATGTCGACAATGGGTTGGCAAGTTAGGCTCGGCCTGGTCACCATTGATGGCTAGGGCAAGGTCACAGTGGTGCTAAAGATTGTTAAAGGGGATATATGAGATACTAAGAGCTTGCTGCAAACTAGAGAGGGAACAAGGTTGGCCAAAATCACTGCTCCTAATAGTGTTTGTTGTTTGTTTGTTTGTTTGGTGATTACAAGGTGTTTGATGAAATGGCCAAAAGATATTCAAATTTGAATTTTTGATTCAAACTTGGTGGATGTGTTGGTTACATACTAGGGAGTCTCTAGTTAGTGGGATTGGTCAAGGGGAATTGATTTGGTTGGTTTTTGAAAAAGGGGGAGATCTTCGCATATGAATCAGATTCAATTTTGAAATGTGATTTGAATCAAGTTGCCAAATGTTTCTGCAAGTTTAAAAGGTGGTCTTTGCTTCACTTTTACTTGGTCTTGCAAGGGGTGAAAAGAAATGGAAAAGTTTCTGTTTGAAATCTTGGACTAGAAACACTCAAAGTGGCCTAGTGAGCAAGATTGGTAAAAATGACCATTTGCTTTATTTGGTTTTTTTTATTTTCTCTTGATTTGTTTCTGTTTGGAAATGTTTTAGATGATGTTATTTTCATCTTTAAACTATTCCTTGCTATTTAGGTTAATCACACATGTTCATTCATGCATTCATACAATCATCACATACACATATGCATTCATTTGATTTTTATATAATAAAAGATTTTGTTAACCCAAATTTGAGTGATTAGAATTTGATAATTATGATCTATATTTTTGGTATTTTACAAACCTTCTCTCCTTAAACAAAATCTCAGCCCGATATTTGAGAAAGAAGAAAAAAATATTACCTATGATTTAAAAAGATCTGGAAACTCCGTCTTGATGTGATCTTCTCGTTCCCATGTAGCTTCTTCTTCAGTGTGGTTGCTCCATTGGATCTTGAGAAACTTGATACTCCGGGTTTTGGTGGTTCTGAAAGCTTCCTCCAAAATACGGATGGGTACTTCGGGGTACGTCAGGTCATCTTTGATCTCTATGGTGCGGTGATCAATGTTCTTGAAAACTTCAGTCATCTTCGGGACTTCAAGGCATTTGCGAAGTAACGATATATGGAACACATTGTGTACTGCTGACATCTCCTCTAGCAGTTCCAATTCATATGATACTTCTCCTCGACGATTCAGAATCTTGAAAGGTCTGATATATCTGTGGGCTAACTTTTCTTTGAGATGGAAACGATGCATTCCCTTCAAAGGCGACACTTTGAGATACACAGAATCTCCGATATTGAAAGTGAGGTCTCGACGTGTCTTGTCGGCATAACTCTTCTGTCTGGACTAGGCGGTCTTGAGGTGGTCACGGATCTTGTGAACTTTCTCTTCTGCTTCTCGTAGGATGCCGGGTCCGAAAACCTGACTCTCTCCTACTTCCGACAAATTCAAAGGGCTACGGCACTTCCTTCCATACATGAATTCAAATGGGGCCATTTGCAAACTAGCTTGGTAACTGTTGTTGTAAGAAAATTATGCGAAAGACAGACAATCTTACCATTTAGATCCATACTCTTGCACACTGGTTCTCAACATATCTTCAAGTATTTGATTTAATCGCTCTATTTGTCCATCTGTTTTAAGGGTGATACGCTGTGCTGAAATCTAGTCGGGTTCCTAAACCTTATTGGACTTTCTTCTAGAATCTTGAGGTAAACTAAGTTCCTCGATGTGACACGATGTTCTTGGGGACTCCGTGCAAACTGACAATTCTATCAATGTATCACTCCGCTAGCTTCGAACTCTGGTAGGTCGTCTTGACTGGTAAGAAATGGGCTACCTTGGACAATCGATCAACTATGACCAAAATAGAGTCATTTCCCCTACTAGAGGTAGGCAATCCAGTGATAAAGTCCATTCCAACTGAATCCCATTTCCATCCCGGAATCTGCAATGGTTGCAACAGTCCTGCGGGTCTCTGATGTCCCAACTTGACTCTCTGACAAATATCACACTTGGCGATGTAGCTTCCGATCTCTCTCTTCATCTTATGCCGCCAAAATTGCTCCTTCAAATCCTGATACATGTTCGTTCCTCCGGGGTGGATAGAATAAAGAGTATCATGAGCCTCTTTCAAAATATCCTCCTTCAATTCCGAATCTGCTGGTACACAGAGACGTCCTTTATACCACAACACTCCTTTTCATCTTCGGTGAATCCGGGTACTTTGCCCGTACCTATATGATGTTTGATTCCGTCGATACTAGCATTTCCTTTCTGGGCCTCCTTGATCTAACTGATCAAAGTGGGTTGAAGTTCTATGCTAGCCAAATATCCTTCACTTACTAATTCCATTATAAATCTTCCATCTCCTTTTGCAAACTTGGTTGCTCCGTCAAAATCATGGAGTTCAAGCGACACGGCAATCTGCTAAGGGCATCTGCTACCACATTGGCTTTACCGGGGTGATAGTGAATGTCTAGATCATAGTCCTTGATTAGCTCAATCCATCTTCTCTGCCTCATATTCATCTCCTTCTGAGTGAATATATACTTCAGGATCTTGTGATCCGAATAAATCTCACAACGGTTTCCCATCAGGTAGTGCCTCCATGTCTTCAGGGATAGAACTACGGCTGCTAGTTCAAGGTCATGGGTTGGATAATTCTGTTAATGTTGCTTCAGTTGTCGGCATAGATAAGATATAACTTTGCCTTCTTGCATCAACACACATCCGAGACCAATCTTGGATGCGTCACAATACACATCAAAGGGCTTTGTGATATCCGGCATGATCAAGATTGGGGCTGAAATCAATCTCCTCTTGACTTCCTGAAAACTCGCTTCACATTTGTTTGTCCATTCGAACTTCTTATCCTTCTTCAACAATTGGGTCATGGATCTTGCGATGCTCGAGAATCCTTCTATGAAATTGCGGTAGTATCCGGCTAATCCGAGAAATGCACAAACTTGGGTTTGAGTGGTTGGGGCTTGCCAATCTTCCACATCCTTCACCTTTGCAGGGTCAACGGCAATTCATCTGGCTGATACGATATGTTCGAGAAATCCTACTTCCTGTAACCAGAATTCACATTTGCTAAACTTGGCATACAACTGATGCTCCCTAAGGGTTCCAAGGATGGTCCTCAGGTGTATCTCATGTTCTTCTTCTGATTTGGAATAGATCAAAATGTCATCGATGAAAACAACAACAAACTTATCCAGGAAGTCCATGAAAAACTTATTCATGAGTTTCATGAAATAAGCGGGGGCATTGGTTAATACAAAAGACATGAGAGTATACTCATATAATCCATATCTGGTGGTTAAGGCAGTCTTTGGAATATCCTCTGCGTGAATCTTGAGTTGGTGATAGCCAGTTCTAAGATCATTCTTAGAAAACACTTTGGCACCAGTCAACTAGTCAAACAGGTCTTCTATATTTGGTAGTGGGTACTTGTTCTTGATGGTGACATCATTCAACTTCGATAATCTGTACATAAACGGTTACCTCCATCTTTCTTGTCCACAAAAAAAACAGGTGATCTCCATGGCGACGCACTTGGTTGGATCAAACCAATTTCCAGCATAGCATCTAGTTGCTTCTTCAACTCCTCTAATTCAGACGGGTTCATACTATACGGTCTCTGGGCTATAGGTCTAATTCCAAGTATTAGTTCAATGATAAACTCGATATCCCGGTCTAGGGGCATACCGAGCAAAACATCTCGAAATACATCGGGGTATTCACAGACTATCCGAACTTGATCGATGGTGGGTTGGTCTAGACTCTTGTTGCACTTGAATTGACAGGGCAAGGTTTCCGATACATGCTCTACTGATATTCCGGCTGTACTGGTCATGGTTATGGCTTTCTTGGCACAGTCGATTAATCCTCTAAGTTTCGACATAATCCATTCCTAGTACTTCTTCCAAACCTTTGGTTCCAAGTACTATTAGATTAGCATAAAAATCTATGCCATGGATTCGGATAGGCACGGCCTTGCAAATCTGTCTAGATTTGGTGGTTGAACCATGTATTTGAACTATCATAACATGCTTCAATTTGGTCGGTTGAATCTTACAAGTTCATGCACATTCTTCAGTAAAAAATGAGTGCGATGCTCCAGAATAAAACAACACTGTTGCAATCACTGAGTTAACACAAAACATACCCAGCACGACGTCTAGCGCTTCTTGGGCTTCTTCAGCATGCATGAGAAATAGACGACCGTTGCGGTTGAGCGAGTTCCCTGGGGAAAATCTTCTTCCAGGCTGAACACGATGCTGCTGCTGAGCTGGGGCATTCGCATTGGGGGCTGCGGCAATCTTCTTGGGACACTCATTGGAATAGTGACCCTTGGTTCCACATTAATAGCAAGTCACCTGAGACTTGTCCTTTGCTGCAACAGGCTAAGTTGGCCATGTGAGCGATGTGCTGAAGGGTGGCTAAGTTCGCTTGACGCTCGGCTCTTTCAGCTTCACGGTCCGAAACTAACATTAGCAAGATCTGCAACATCGGTTTCGGGGATGAACTGCTTCCTCCGCGAGGCATCTGAAGATTGAGATGGATCATGAGAAAAGAGGGAAATTTCTAAGGTTCAGGGTTTTGAATTTTGACTCAGATTTTTCTAGAAACTTGCTTTTCATTCATTCATAGCACACGATACAACCCACACCACAACAAAGGAAAACAGATGGTTTTAAGAACCATTATGGGAAACTACGATACAATGGGACCGAATATAACTCACTAACGCTAGTGCTCAAGTACTACTACTCCTTGGAGTCGGTGTCCTCATCATCCTCCTCATCATCATCATTGATGAAGGCGAAGTCATCCTCATCGTTGAAGAAGTCCATGGCCTGATCCTCCAAAAATTCATCATCGTCACTGAGATAGGAGTAGGGGTGTCCACGAAGGTCTTACCCCGCATTCTCCCTCTCCTCCAGCTGCATGTCTCTCTCGTGGACGGTTTCCTCCAAGTCTGTGATCCTGTGGCGAAGACGGGCAATGATGCGCTCCTTCTTGTCGAGCTGACGTCGACGAGACTGGCAATCCTTCACCAGCTTGGCGATGGTCTGATCCTTCTAAACATCGATGGCGGACTTGTGGTTGGCGTAAGGACGGGCATTGTCCAACTCCTTCTATCGGTCATACATCATGAAGCTGAGGTGGTCCACTTGGTTCTTCAAATCAGGGTGATATGGTGCCTCCAGGGGATGTCCCATAGCATCATGCCTTGGGCAGAACTCAAAGAGGGTACCCTTGATCTGATTGATACTCTACCCACACAGATGGGCAAGAGCTTCATGCATGGTCCTAGCAAGTCCATCGAGCCAGTTGTTCTCTCGTATGGTGAACTGAATTTCCTCTATGGTGGGGACTTCAATCTTTCCTCCAAGACTTGCAATAATTAGCCATTGCAATTCTTATCCTTCCTGGTCGTTGAGCTGAGCTCCAAAGAACTCGGGTTGCGGACGCTCCAGCATCTCAGACAACTGGTCCAAGTCACGCTCAAATATGAGGTCTCCTCCATTCCCCAACTGATAAAACTTGCTATACTTCACGTCCATCTATAAGAATATAGGATGAGTAAGTTAGTAGGATGATCAAGTGTGTCAAATTTTATATAAGTTTGCAAGAATTTTTGGGAGAACATGAATTTTCATGAAAGATTCTAAGTGATAAGAATGATAATAAGTTTTCATAAATACTCACTGTCACATCCCAAAATTTTCCAAATTTTGAAATGTGAAAAATAAATAAACAAAATAAACAATTATTGATTTTAGGGTGAGAAGAAACTTTTTGATTCAAATTGGAAACATCCAAACCTATTTTGATCAAATAAAATCCTAAAGGGATTTAAAAAGATAAAAAATTAATAAAGAAATATTTAATAATTGGAATCATTATTTTTGGATCTTTTAATAAAAAGATTTGGTTTTCAAAAGCAAAGTAGAATTAATAAATATGGATTATTTTATAGAGCCAAATTAGATCTTGGCCAAGCTTTTGAAATAAAATATTTCTATTTGATAAAAAGAGTAAAGGTTTATTTAAGTAAAATAATGAGGATTTGTTAATATCCAATTTTATTAAAGTAAAGGCTTTTCCATTTTAAATAAACACTAAAACTTGTTAATTTATTATAAATAAGATTTCCAAGTGTTTTTGTTTTTAAATGAAACCTACTGAAAAGTTTTGGTATTATTTAGATTTCAAATAGAGTTTTTAAATAAATTAAATCCTATTTGAATTAAAGACTAAGGACTATTTATTTAATTATTATTAGATCCTAAAAGAATAAAAGAATTATTTTATTTTTGACTTTGGGTTTATGTTGTTAAACAGAATTAATCTATACCTAAAGTTTGGTGGTGGTTTGATTTGAATTGGAGTTTGAATTATTTGTTTAAGAATCAAAACAGAAATTCCAAATAGAAAAAGAAAAAGCTTCAGTATAAAAAAAAGGGAAACAAACAGCAGCCCATCTGGCCAGCCCAGCAAGCCCACACGCAGCCCAACTAAACTCCCCTACTGGTGAACCATTTTCACTCAGGAAAGAACCCGTGCAGTCACAGACAAGTGGACCCCGTGACCTCTCTCTCTCACACTGTCAGCACGGCTCCACCGCCAGCGCGTCGTCTTCAACCCCCCCCCCCCCCCGCGACCACGTCCCCTCGCCGTTTCTGCCATTAACTCCGGCGTTGAATTCACTTAATTGGCCAGCTTAATTCCTCCGGTGACCACGCGTACATAAACGCCCATGCCTCCTCTCTGTTTCCACTCGCTTGCCTCTCCCTCTCTGCCCCCAGGCTGGGTAAATTTTGAGCTCAAACCTTCTCTGCTCCGACGAGGTTTTCGTCGATTCCGACGCCAACCAACCGCCCCTCGCCTCCCACTGCACACGGACTTGCTCCCCACCTCCTGTCGCGTCTCCCAGTATCCTCCACTTCCTCGCGCATGCACCATAGGCTCGGCAAGTTCGAAGTCGGAGCACCACCGTGGACCTCCCCAACTCCGGCGACCTCCCCAGGTGAACCCTGACCCCCCCTCTGTCTCTCAAGGACCCTCAGATATTCTCCAGTTTCACGCGAGTCTAATGCTCCATCCGAATCACCTTCTCATGGTTTACAGCCCCGTCCCCGTCGACACCTGAGCGAGCCCGACGCCGACGCCGTCTCCGGTGAGCAATCGCCGTCGCATCTGTGCGCCCCTTGACAGAAGGAAACCGCCTCGAGCTTCACCAGTACCCTGTGAACCCTGTGAGCATCTCCTCTCCCTCCCTTGCTTCCTGTAATCGCCACGACACCACCGCCCGAGCGTTCGCCGCCGCCAGCCGCCGCTAGCGCCGCCAGGCAATGGTCCAACGCACCGTGTCCGTTAGATCGTTATCCAGTGGCTGTGATTATATCCTAAACCGAAGGGGTATGTGTGCATCTGAGCCGTGCGATTTAAGTGAAATCCTGCGGTCCAGAGAGGCTGATCCGCACGAAGCGGTACCGTCCAGTTAGATTGCGCCACGTGGCCAGTCTGTTTGAATAAAACCAGAAAATGTTCTATTTGATTTGCAAACTTGTAAAATTCATAATTTTAATTCTACACGTCCAAATTTTGCAACCATGCATTTTTTTAATGTTTTACGTCTGGAAAATTGGTTTAATTTGCAGAAACATGTATAGGCATAAATTGAATATAAAAATTGTTTTAGATATATTTTTAAGGTGAAATCGTTGCAAATTGGTTTGTTGTGAACCTACTGACCATAGGAACCAAATTATGGATTTAAAAATTTATTTTGTGAAGTTAAGGAATAAATAATTGAATTAGCTCATTTCTAGTCAAATAAAAATATTGTTTATGGTTTAGAAATGATTTTTGGAGTGAAACCTTTGGGAAATGATTTGATTCAAACCTTCTGACCTTAAACACCAATTTTTGAGAATTAAAATTATATTTGGTGAACCATTTAAAGAATATTGCTTTGCTAAAAGCATTTTCATCCACATAAAATATTGATTTGATTTAAAAATGGTTTATAGATAAAACCCTTTTGCAAATGGTTTTACCACTTTAGTAAATGACCACTTTGAACTTTAAAATGTTTAGAGCCTAGTAGAAAACACTTTTGCAAATAAAACTATCTTTTGCATGCTTGCATGCATGATCATGTTTTGTTATTTTATGTGTGACAAATTGTTTGAATGCTAGTTGAATATATGTTTGCTTGATTGATTTGTAGTGAAGTTAGAAGAGTGTGATATTTTGCAAGATCAAGAAGTGAACCAACATTATCTACTAAAAAGGCAAGTGACACTATCATCCATGTCCTACTATTTTCATTACACTTAGTGGATTCTTGTAACATGCATGGAAAGGACTACTATATTTTATGCCATGCTAAATCCTAATAGGATACCCTTATATATTCCTTAGTGAAAACATTGTAGTTGTAGTATGCTTAGCCCTGCTATATATTGGGATGGGATACAATGATATGATTATAAGAAGAGTTGAAAAGATTTATGTTTTATATAATAAAACAAGTACTCAATGAACCACCTGGGTGGACAAGGATACTCAAGTTTTGGACAAGGTGGAAACAAAGGGAACCATGTTTATATGGCTATCTTTTTGTGTGTGCACTAGAAGAAAACCACCAAGGGACTTAGAGATTGAACATGTTTCTCGTACAGTGGCTTCCGTGTACAGCCACATGCTAAATGGGCTCTGCCTTAGTCAACTACATAGTGGAAGACCCATGCATTGGCATCTTCAGGTTAACTAGAATTGTGTAAGGGAAATTTATCCCTACATTGGTGCCTGGTAGACAAACTAGGAGATGTGTATTGGGAGGACTTCTATGGAAAGACTTTGTCACATTCTCGATCTGCCGGTACTCCATTTGGTGTGTACTTATCCAGCGGCCACTGGTGGCGTCAAGACGAGATTGTGTCATGTGGGTAAAGTGTACAACTTCTGCAGAAGATCAAATTCTAAGTACTTAGCCGTGTCCCCGGTTATGGACAATACTAAGCAACTAAGGCTTGAAGCTATGGAAGATCTCGACATTCCAATTTCTCAAAGTAAAACTTGATGGTGACAACAAGGGATTTGAAGAACTTGGAGTTTTCCAAGGAGTTCAGAAAGATTTGGCAAAAGATCAAAACTGTTTTTTTTAAGATAGGATAAAACTATATTGCTTTCTACAAATGAGCCTAAACCCCACTTAGCCAAATATGCATGTAGTGATAAGATCCACTCATTTATACATAGTAGTGAAACTTTCCAATACAATTCAAATGTATTGACCCTTGTGGCTGCAACTTATTATGTTGCAGGTTTGTTCGATGTTAGTGAAGTTTGTTGAATCGGATTACAAGTATACAACCAACATGAATGCCTGTGGCACTTTGAAGATGAAGGACCCCATGCTTTATAGATATTATGCTGCAATGTAATGTGATAGCCTAATGGGCTATGTAAGATGTAATGAATTATTTTATTCCTGGTTATAAAGTTGTATTATGACCTTTGTTTCTTGATATTACATCTTAACTGTGGATGCTAGCTATTGATCCAGGGACTAGCATTGTAAACACAGGGATCTCTACCTTATTAAAGGTTGGAACCCTTACACTCACTTCCTTGGTTTTGAAACTAAGTTTTTGATTCAAACGTCCATTCTAACTAGGGTCTCCTATGGTCAGGATGGCTCTGATACCAACTTGTCAATACCCGGATTTTTAATCCTAGATGCCTATTATGCCGTACATCGCAATCCCAGGATAACCATTTTTGCGAGGCATAATAGATTGGATATCACAGTACATCATCCATTACAAACCATACATAAGGTTTTTCACAAATAAGGATCACATGATCCAGTTCTGATTACAATCAAGCAGCAGAATAACGTAATAATAATGATAGTGTAGGCCAGGCTCCATCTTCATGGTCACAGGCAATGCTGACGATGGGAGATGATCCTTGTTGTCGTAACCTTCCTGTTGTCCGTCCTCCTGATACTCTTCTTCATAGTCTGGCCACGGGAATAGCCAGGGAAAAAAGCCATGAGTACTCTTTAAGTACTCGCAAACTAATACTAACAAGTGAAGTGGTTTTTGAGTAGGAAATACTAAGCTCTAGGTTGTTTTGCAAAAAGCCACATTTATCTCTACTGAGTTCAGAAGCAAAGGAAGCTAGTTGAAAGTTTTATAACACCTAAGTGGGAACTTGAATTTCATATCACAACTCTGTTGTGGTAAAGTAAAAGTCATGAATCATTTCACAAGTAATTTTGAAAACATCTGACGACAAAACAATATGGCCACTCCAACTGTCCATAACCATAGACGCGGCTATTCGAATAGTTTGACACTCTGCACAGCTGGTACACTTTCACCACACCATTCGATACATCCGTCAGGAACAATCCTGAATTCACCATACTCAGTATGCGGATAATCCATCCTAACCTTTCAATTACATGCCCTAGTATAGGCACCTCTCATGTGAGTTTGGCCTCCCAACCATGACCAACTCTCATCTTGGGAACTGCACAGGTGGACAATCTTCACAAGGTAGCCTTAGCTCAAACCTTGGCTGCAAGGGAACCCATATTAAGGTACATAAATTTCTAGTCAAGCCCTATCCAATCTTCGGGTATTGTGGTTGTACGGTAAAATTGGAATGGTATCGCATCTAGAAAACCATCAGTTTTATAAAGGGCTAAGGCTCATGTCTTCACATTTTCATCATCAAAATCATCTGGTGTTTTCAAGAACACATGTCATAACATTTCAGTAGAATGACTCATCATTCTAAGGTTTTCATAACCATTTTCACCAAGTATTCAAATCTAAAGTTGATCAAGTTTTATGCTTAGCACTAGCATCTACAAGTGGGGGTAAATACTAATGGGGGGTGGTAAACAAGTGTATTGATGTAAGTTCAATCTCATGCCTCCGGACGACCTCAATATTATCTAACCTAGGTCAAGTTTTATGCTCTTTATGCTACCTTCAATTATCCTTCTAATATCTACAAATCCCTAAGTAAACTCTAAGGGAAAGCTTTGATAAAGAAATAAAATACTAAGCTTGCAAGTAAAACTAGGATGGGGCAGCAAGTGAGGTAAGCTTGCAAGTAGAACTTGCATAGTTTAGCTTAGCTTGCTAAGATATTAGTATAGGCGTGCCTTGTGCAGAGAAGTGGTTGAAGTTTTCCTCGACTTCTTCCACGTAGTATTCTCCTTCCTCCTCGTATCCTTGGTCGGTACTAGCGTCTATAAATAAATACGAGGTACAGAATCACCACACAATACATAACTAGTTCTATTCTTTACACCAAGGTTTTCACTAGATGATCTAGAATCATCACAAGCATTACAACCATTAAAGTAATTAGTTTTATTTCCTTTATTTGAGAAAAGTAATTTCTAATCATTGAAAAAAAACTACTTAAGATTTAATATTCTCCAACTAAAACATGGGATCATGTTGACACATGTCATCACCACATATTTCAGTACTTGGGAATGTGATTTAAAGTGGTGTCACAATTTAATAAGGTTTAACCTTTTTATTTTACTTAATAAAAGTGACTAGAATGGCCTATGAGGAATTCTTTTATTGCTCGTTCATTATGTCGGCAATTAATCCTATATTTTTTATATATTCTGAAAGGTCTAGTTAAATGTGTTTTTTGAGAGTTGAAATGAACTCAAAAGCTTTTGTGGTTAAATTTTGAAAAATGTTTGAATGTAGAAAAGCTTCTGCCTTGTTATTTTTACCATGGGTGATCTACAAATATAAATGGTTTGAATCCAACGGGCTTGGATTAAGCATTCCAATACCTTTCAAACAAAATTGGTTTCATGCATTTTTGTTCAGTGAATCGAGCTGGGTTGATTTTTGATTTCAGGTACACAACTGAGTTTGAAACTAAAAGAATAAACCTAAATTTGAATTACTGGGTCACGCGGGATGCTAACTGGGCCGGGCCACTGCGCACAGCGCGCGCTGGGGTTGATTTAAGTGGTTGTCCCCACTTTTCAGTGAGACAGAGAGTGGCGAAGTAGTGTGGGGGATGTGGACCGCACGATCAACTCTAATCCTACGGCTGTGGTTCATCGTCCACGTCGGGAAACACCGGCGAGGCAGAACCCTAGCGCGGACAGTGGGTGTCGTGGGAGGCTCACCGGGTCTCAGGCGATGGTCGGCGACAAGGGCGAATGAAGAAGTCGAAGACTGCGATCCTCCTGGTACCGGCAGCTCCTCCTAGGGCGGCTTCAATCGACGGCACACTTATCCTCCAGTAGCGGTAGACTCCGGTCAAATTACGGCGATGGGTTGTTCGCCTTGCTCCGGGAGTGAGGTGGGGTTCTTCTGAGAGAGAGAGAGGGGAGTGAGATGGTGTGCTCAAATCGAACGGGGGTGAACTCCTTTTATAGTGCCTGAAGGGGACTGACGGGCGCGGGCTGAGCTTGTCGTGGTCGTCGGCACAACGACCTAAAGGCATGGGCGATGATAGGGGGCGGTGTTGTGCTCCCTGGCGAAGCTCAAAGGCATGGCTACATGATGTGGGGCGGTGCGAAACGGTCGGAATGTCATGGCGCTCTCGACGGGTCCGACGGTGGTTTTAATGGTGCACAGCGTCTACGGTCCGTGCGGCAGCGAACGGGCACCGTGAGGGACACGAATCTAGAAGACGAGATGGAGACGCAAACCAGGGCGGTCACCCCCCCCAGGCACAGGTGGGCCCTGCCCCGCTCCTGGGCAGGGTGTGGCCCCCCTGGTCGCCTCCCGGCCTCGCCTCTTCGCCTATAAGAAGCCCCCTATCCAAAAACCCTAAGGACCCGATAAAAACTCCACGAAACCTTCTATAGCTGCCGCCACTGTTGTCCCTAGATCGGGGGGGGGTCTGAAGTTCTTCCCGGCACCCTACCGGAGGGGAGATCATCCTGGAGGCCTTCTGTCTGGTATGATGCGGGAGTAGTTCCACCTTGGACTATGGGTCCATGTAGTAGCTAGATGGTTGTATCTCCTCCTTGTGCTTTCATGTATAGATCTTATGAGCTCCGTTCATGATCAAGATCTAATCTATTTGTAATCATGCATGGTGTGTTTGTGGGGATCCGATGGATATTGAGATTATTATGTCAATTTGGTTAATGGATTTGTCTTTATGATTCTATCATGTCTTTGTTGTTTGTGATCTTGCATGCTCTCCATTATTAGTAGCTATCTTGTCCGAGTAGTTGCTAGTGACTCCAAGAGGGGGTATTTATGCTCGATAGTCGGTTCGTGCCACTAGTTTCCAAGGGAAGTGACAAAAATCTCTTTGGTTGTAGATGTGCTGTTGCTACTAGGGAGAAAACAACGGTCTCTTGTTCATGGAACAAGTGGATTGTTTACCTTACACACTTTTCTTAAAGCAGTTGTCTGTTGCTTGCAACTTAATACTGGAGGGGGTTCGGATGATAACCTGAAGGTGGACTTCTAGTCATAGATGAAGTTGGATGGCGGTCTACGTATCTTGTTGTATTGCCCAATCGAATCTCATAGGATCGTTCTGACCAGTATTGCATTGTTATGCCTTGCTCAGTTCTTGTCAATTGCCCTGCTGTAATTTGTTTACCCTTCATTCCATGTTGTTTATCTAAGGAGAGCACCTCTAGTGAACTATGGACCCCGGTCCAATCTTTACCGTTGATACATCTTCCACTGTTACTGTTTACTTGCTGCAAACCACCATTATCTTCCACACTATACAGTTAATCCTTTGTTACAGCAAACTGGTGAGTTTGACAACCTCACTAATTCGTTGGGGCAAACTCTTGAGTTTGTGTTGTGCATGTCCCCACGTTGCTTGCAACACCTGTGTGGCGTTTCCTTCCTCCTACTGGTTCGATAACCTCGGTTTCTTACTGAGGGAAAACTTGTTGCTGTGCCGCTTCAAACCTTCCTCTTGGGGTTTCCAACAAAGCGCTCCTACATCAACTCAGCGCTGCATCATGGAGCAGAAGTTAGTTGGAGAATCTCCAAACAACCCGTTGTGGAGGGATCAACAATGGAGGCAGAATATGTTGCTGCTACCGGAAGCACCAAAGGAAGTAGTTTGGATGAAGGAGTTCATAATGGAACTAGGTGTGCTTCCTAGCACATTGGACCCAATGGTGATCAATTGTGACAACAATGGAGACATTCCCAATGCCAAGGAACCAAGGTCTCACAAGTTCTCCAAGCATATCAAGCGCCATTTCACTCCATCCGCGAGCATTTCAAGGATGGAGATATAAAGATTTGCAAAGTACACACGGATCTGAATGTGGCAGATCTGTTGACTAAAACTCTCCCCAGAGCAAAACATGATCAACAACAAACTCCATGGGTGTTAGATTTATCAGAATGTAAACTAGATTATTGACTCTAGTGCAAGTGGGTGACTGAAGGGAATATGCCCGAGAGGCAAAAATAAAGTTGTTATTATCGTATTCCAAGTATATGATAGATGTTTATTTTACATGCTATAATTGTATTAATAGTAAATGTTAATACATGTGTGTTTAATGAACAAATAAAGTGTTCCCAGTTATGCCTCTCATATAAACTCGCTCATTGATTAACATGATGATCAAGGTTTCCTAATCATCAACATTGTATGTTGTTAATAATAAGGTCAAAGGATTGGTGGAATGATTTGATGAACATTCATCTGAAGTATAGTAATATGACCAAAATTATTATGTTTAAATTTCTATAACATCATTACAAGTAACTTTAGTCCTTAGACCATGAGATCATGTCAATCACTAACATAGGAAGAGTAGCTTGATAACATCAAATGTCACACTGTAACAGGATGACTATAAAGGTAGGTTCAGATACTCCGATAGTGTTAAGTAGAGGATCAAGTTTCAAGAGTGGGATTTGTCCATACAAATGACAGATAAATATACTTTGGGCCCTCTCGGTGATATCACATTGATATAGCTTGAAAGCAAGTGATGGGGATCACTAGAATGTTATATCACGGGAACAAGAAAAGAGTACATGTCGGTAACGAGATCAAACTAGTTATGGGGATACCGATGATCGAATCTCAGACATGTAAAATATCATGAGACAAAAGGTTTTAGTTGAAATTTTAAGGTTCTCACGATCACATGAAGTCATCGTTGAATGTGGAAGAGTTAGTACGGATCTCTAGATCCCGCTGTTGATTATTGATCGGAGAGGGGTCTCGGTCATGTCTGCTTTATTCGCGAAATGTAGGGTGACAGACTTAAAGGATATCGAAACCATTTTGAAGAAATGGGTTGCCATCAAAAGAATATGAAAGCGCTAGAATTATTTTAATGGACACCGGAATTGTTTTGGGTGAAATTGCTGAAATTGGTTCTGCATGTGAAATTGAAAAGTAGAAAGGGTTTCATGTGAATGTTTGTTAATTAATGTAATTGACAAAATTCTGAATAAATAAATAAAATAGTTTTATTTAATGAGATATTACATTAAATTTGGTGGAAATTTATTGGGATTTGAGTGGAGGAAATGGAGAGTCAAATTTGAGTGGGAGCTCCACTCACATGAATGGAGGAAGGTGTGGGGGAAGCCACCATGGCCGCTGGGCATGGCCCTTGGGGTGCCCCCTCCTCCTATGAAAGGCCCCCTCTCCCTCTCTCTCGCACTCACACATCCTCGTGAAGGATTTATCTCCCCCTCCTGTACTATTCCCCATCGTCTCAGCTTAGCGAGATACATGTTCCTGGTGGATTTTTCTGGAGCTAGGCTTTGCTACTTCCGATGCACTGCTGGAGAGAGGTTGCGGAGGTTGTCAGGGTCCCAGACGTCTGTGCAATCACAGATGCTCCGCTAAGTTGCAGTGCTGTCGGACTTCCACACGATCTTGATATCGGCAAGAGATCGATTACATCACCAACAAGGGTATGTATTCTGGATGTATATCCACCCGTTGATTGTATCTAGATAGATGGATCGTGGAATATACAATTCCCATCATAGGAATTTTTTGTTTTGTATGCTGTGAACCAAATAGTTATACCATGGTTAGTAGGTCATAACCATGCAAATAGTTGTTATAAGTAAGGTAGCATAGAGATGGGAGCTTCGTCCAAAGTAGGCATGATGATAATATTTGCAGAAAAGACTATTTTCTTGCCTACTAAACCATCAAGGATGAGTTAGTCCAAGAAGGGTTTTCCAAGGGAAAGTGTGGAATTTGGTAGTACACATGATTTAATACAATATGGTTCAAGTACATTTTCAAGAATGCACACTCGTCAATATAGGTGGAGTCTCAAAGATTGAGTCCAGCTAAGGGTTCCAAACTTAGTCAAAATCTGGCAGTTTTAGGGTTTTTGACTAGGGTACAAGTGGAGATATTTTTGACAGAAGGCAAGGTTCCAACTCTTCACCAAGTGGAGGAGGCTGAAGTATAGATTGAATGGTGAGGATTCATGCTTATATTTGGTCTCCATTGAGTTGGATGCTACTATAAGGATTATCTCTATTTTGATCTGGTCAAGGAGAAGATCGGGTCACATTGTGGGACTAGAGATATATCAGGATTAGGATGCTTGGTTAAGATTTGTGTTCCTTAAGCTAGTTGGTATATAGAGGATGAGCTCCTAGAGTAACGCACTCTAGTTCCTAAGAAAACAAGTCAATAAGCAGATCAAAGCAAGTCAATAACATCAGATCAAGGCAACTCATCTTGTCAAGAATTCAACCACTATTGAGGTTACCATCAAGCCTAGCTTGAGTTAAGGATGGGTATTTTGAAGAGCTTGTGTTTTGAAGTAAGGAGAGAGCTTCTTGGTATTTCTACTAATATAAGAATGTAACGATTTTAAGAATGGTTTTGGAAAACCTAGAGGTAAGAGTATTTGGATGTTCTCTCTTCAAAACATATGTAGATTATATATTATAGCTCTCCATAATTTTTTTAATAGATACTAGTTAAACATTTGTTATGGCAAGTTCATCTTGGCTCAGGTTTTTAAAGGTCAGAACATTTGATAATATTAAATATAAGCCAAGACATCTCTTTTGTTAATCAGGGTTTGAGGTAAGGAGTATAAAATCTATTACACACGTATTCACATAAGCATAAGCAAACAAGTCAACAAACATTACAACTCTTTCAATAAAAAGTTTTTGTTCCCCCTGATTTGTGCCTTTTGGACAATAAATCAGGGTTGCTAAAATTGGGATGTTACAGACCTTTCCCCCTGAAAAGAATCCTGACCCGAGATTCAGGAGAGATCGGATTAGGTAAGAACATCGATTTGACAACTGTAAGTAGTGGGAACTTAGAGGAAGAGGGTTTATAATGAATAGCTTGGTTAGCTACGGGTCAGAGTAAAGTTACTTTGGTTGAGCTCTTAGGTTAATCTAGTGGAAAAGACATAGTATTTTCCACTTAGGATGATTATACAATGGTTTAGTGTCAACATGGATTCTTTCTTCTTGAGGCGGGACGACGAGTTGAGCCTGCTTCAATATTTTATCGATGAGGCCAACTTTCCTGTCTTATGGACTGGATACATCAGAAGTGGTTGCTGGGCGGTCGACCTTGGAGTGGGGGGACTTTCCGGGAGTACCTTATGATTTATGGAGAAGTCTTGATTATTGTCCTTACATAAGGGTCCACGAGTCGTCTTTAGGGGATGCTCATCTCCTAACGACGACGGGTCAACGGAAGAAGTAGCACGCAACTCGGAAAGAAAAAACCTCTGATGCTCCTTTTCCTGGGGTTATTCGGGTGGAGGATTCTTCTGGTTTTGTGGAAAGACGCGGTCTTTACCCTTTAGAGTGGCACTAAGGGTGCTTGGTGAAGTCGCAGAACTTCCTTCTTGGAGTTGCAGGATGTTGTTGGAAGAATGTCGCACCTTTCGCCCGGAACTTTGTATCTTTAGTTGACTCCATGAAAGCTTCTTTTGGGAGAGGAACCTATACTATTTCTATTTATGATAGGTTTGCTAGGAGAGGCGTATAACTAGCCTCCTAGGTGTTAATTCTAAGTTAGTTAGGGATTTGACAGGTTGGATGATGCCATTTGTGGTTGGCGGTCGAGGAATGCGGGCTAATGGGATGCGGTCGTTCCCGGTCGGGTCTGATGCAACATCATGGGTAAGACACGTAGAGAAGAACATCAGACTGGCATATTATCCAAATAGGGTTCATATATAGTAGGCAAGTTGGTGCAGGTAGGCATCTAAGTACTTAGGGTTTTACAAAACAGGTTCAGGGGCGATACATAAATCTATCCTATGCTAGGTGGGTGAGTATCTTAGGGGCCATGACTACTTCACTAGTACTCGACCTTTGGACTGGGAAGACGAGATGAGAGTGGCATTGGTTGCCATTGACATTGCTTTGGTAATATTGGGTTCACTGAGGGTCTTATGGGGAGACCTGATGGGTGGCGGATTCTCTAGGGGTTTGTTGTTCTTTCTTAGGAACTGTCTTCTCAGAGGAAGGGGAAGCTCTTGAATGATAGGCTTCCGGATTTATTTTGCATGAAGGGCTCGCTACTTGTTGGCCCTTTTTTGAGGAGCGGTTGTCTCCTGATGAGCAAAGAATTGCTTTCCTAGTTGAGGTAAATCTCTAACAATATGACCTGGTTGCTCATAATTGAAATAGGTATCATGCTTGATGCATTCTTCTATATCACACTTCTCAGCTCCTTTAGGAGAGATTGTGATACAGCTTTCTTCTAGGAGTGCAATGGGGCTGCTAGTAGGGGTATGTGGGTATTCTTGTTTAGCTTGCTTGCGGAGGATCGGGTGGGGCACTAACGAGGCAAATGGCCAGGCTGGCTACAGGAATAGCAATCATTGTTTCTATTCTGGAGCGCTCCTTGTTGATTTCTTAGAGCTTGGACAAATATAGCCCTTCTAATTTTTCCAATCATACGGTCTTGAGAGCATTTAGTGGGGACATGTTCTTGACCTTCACAGAGGTAGAAGGTGATGAACTGGGTTGGAGATTCGCTAGCGGTGTGCATGGTTCTGCAGTTTGGGCAGTTTCCGAGGCAATTACTGGCTTGGTGTCCCTCTTATGCGCAATGGTTGCATGCTTTGTTTTTCCTTCTAGGATTCATGGTCTTTCTGGTTGAGCCTATATCGTAGGGAACTCTTCTTAGGGAAATTGGTAAAAGCTACTTTGCAGAGAGGGGCGGTGAAGGGTTAGATGGGGTGGAGTTGACGTAGAACTCTTAGGTTGCCATCCTGCTGAGGAGAGGTCTCATATAAAGAGGACTATGGCTATTAGGGCCAGAGCACACATGCAAGGTGGACAATACAAACAGGATCGAAGATCCACGACAGACAAGCAACACATCTCAAGCATCACATCGACACATGACAAACAAACAAAGCATGCAATAGGTACTAAGTGGTAACTACGCACCATAAGGGGAATCCTATTTTGAGTATATTGATCCTAAGTACAGATGTAACGTGAGGTTTTGACATCTGGGGACGCTGATGCCACACTTGATCCATTGGGGGCGATGGAAGGACTCTGTTGGTAGGGCGATCTTGTAGCTTCTTTTGTCGTTAGTAGTGATGCCTGGGTTTTCCTGTGATCAATAACATGGTTATTGCAGAACTTGTAGCAACAAATATTATTTATAAAGTTTGTCCCTTGGAATCTTTGCAAATGGCAACAACACAACCCTGTAGACACATTGTTAGTGCAGTCACGTTCGCACCCAAAACGGTGTTTGGAAATAGTCTACTCTATAGGTTACTAGAATGGAAATAAATGTGTGAGTAACTAAGAGCAAAGTAAATAACAAAAGTAAACTAGAGCAAGAGAGTGTGTCTATGAAGTGTTATGTGATATGGTTGAGGAGTGGAGGATTCACCTCTAGCATGATACTGAAGGGTTCTGTAAGATCCCACCTTTATAAAGGTAAAGATCCCTGTGATTGCAATGCTAGTCCCTGGATCAAATGCTAGCATCCACAGTTTAAGATGAAGTACACAGAAACAAAGGTCATTATTACATCGTCATTCCAGATATAACATAGTCTTTTACAACTCCATAGCAATAGGCTAGTACAAGAGTTTAACTTAACAATATAAAAATAGAAGTCTTCATCTTCATGTGCCACAGGCAAGCATGTTGAGTGTAGACTCATAACCCCTAATCATCATCAGAGTAACCTGCAACATCACAAGTTACATCCACAGTGGGTCAATACATTGGAATAGTATTAGCAAGTGATACCTTAGTAGAATATTAGCATCTAGTTACTACATGAATTTGGCTAAGTATAGCTTAGGCTTGCTTTGCTCAAAATAGGTTTTACCTATCAGTTGAAAACACTAAGTTTTTGTTTGGCAAAAACTCCTAAGGAACCACCAATAGAAATTGGTGAATCTTTCACCCTTGTTCAACCACAAGTTCAATGTATTGATGCTCAAATTGTCCATTACCGGGGACACGGCTAAGTACTTAGTTTCTTCCATCTGTAGAGGTGGTGCACTTTCCCCACAAGACTTGGTTTCACCAAGACAGGACCTTTCAGAAGCCTTCCCTTAGACCAAATGGACGCGTTCCAACCTATCATCCCTCTACCACCAACTGTCCAAATGGCTAAGTTATTGCAACCTATATGATCCAGGCAGAGCCCATAATGCCATGTCGCTGCACTAGGAGCTTCTTAACATTTGGCATCTCAAATCCCTTTGTTCCTAGGTGGCATTTCACAAGTGAGATACACAAGGTAAACCATAGAAATGGGCCTTGTGTAACCACTCAACACAAACCATTCTTTCCATTCCACCCAGGTGTTTCATTCAATTAGTTGTTTTATTAAGCAAAACATAAGTCAAAGACTTAGAAATATTTTTCATAGCATGTATATATAATCCACCCTTGGTTGCTACTAGCTAGGCTAAGCATGGAAATAGCAAGTATCTTAACTTAGAGAAAAATTTAACAATTCCACAACTACTAGGATTTCCCAAGCATAACATATAGATACTTAGCAAAATATTCATGCAAGCACTATACAAAATATTTCTAATGCATAGTCAAAATATTGGGATAAAAATATGAAGCACCACTTGCCTTGGTAGTTGGGGTAGTAGCAACAATCCTCACAATCACAATCACCACTAGCACCAAAATCTACACATAAAATGATAGCACCAAATTCACATATCAAAATAAACAAGCAAACATATATGAATGCATGCAAATGCCATGTGATGATTTTCTAAACCAAACAAGACAAGTGGAACAATACTGAATCATAAACAAAACAATTATACACTAAATAAAATTAATTTGGCCCTTAAAATATTTTCTATATAATTTTTATAGACAAAATAAGCTTACAAATGCCTCTGCAAAAACAACTAAGTTTCAGAATCAATTCATTAAACAAACTGTATGGTTGGATAGAATTCTTTATCCTGATTCCAATGATATAGATATTACAAAATTTGAACGTGTGGATCAAAAGTTATGAATTTTGCAAGTTTGAACAACTAATAGATCTAATTTCAGATTTTAAATCAAAACACAGGCCACACGGCGCTATCTGATTGGTCGATACCGTTTCGCGCGGATCACGCTCGTGGGTCGTTGGATCTAACTAGCTACGCATGGCTCAGATCTGCTCGTACCGCTTCACCTAAGATCTAATCACGGCCGTGAGATCTAGATCCAACGAGCATCTTTGCCCTGACCAAAGACCGGCGGCACTGAGTCAACGACGAGCGGCGGCGCGCTCGGGCGGTGGTGCTACCAGAGATACAGGAAGCGCTAGGGGAAGGGGATTAGCTCACCAGTCTCGCCATGAACTGCTGGTTCTCGAGGTGGTCGCCGTTTACCAAGGGGCGCACGGGGTCATCAGGGATTGCTCGTCGGAGTTGCTTCGTTCGTCGGGTGCGGATGTTCGTCGTTGTTAGCGAGGATGTAGATCATGCCAGAGAAAAATAAGCAGTCTGTCAGATGCGAGAAGCGATGCTGGTCATGCGAGTATCAAAGAGAGGGCAAGGCGCAGTCAGAACTAACCAGAGCAGCTCGCTGGAGTTGAGCGGCGACTTTGTCGCTTGCGAAGGTGGACGGGGCAGCGTCCTGGGTCATGCGCGGCCAAACAAAAGATGTCAGGAGATGCACAAGGTTGTAAGGAACACACTCGTATGAACTAGGAGGGCAGGGGTGGTCAGACTCACCAGAATTTCGTCGCCGGAGTTCGTCGGTACAGCGGCGGTGTGAGAGCAATTGGGGGCAGCCTGGTGGTGGAGCGAGCGAGTGGATTGGGGGGAAATGGTCGTCGAGGGGTAGGGATTATATAGGCGAGCGAGGAGGGGGAATTACTTCAGGAATCAAGTGCAATCAACGTATTTGATTTCGGGAGGAAACGGTAGAGGGGAGCAGTTCCTCCGGCGCCTGATTGACGATGATGCTGAGGTAGCGGTGGGGTCGGAGCGTCAGTGAGGGAGGGGTACGCGGGTTGAGTGAGAAACAGAGGGAGAAGGGAAATCCCGGGTGGGCTGCTTTTGCTTCTGGGCCGAAAGAGTGGCGCCGGCATGTTTTTATTTCTTTTATCTTTTTCCATTTCTGATATGATTTTCTAGAATCAAATTCAAATGGTTTTTAAATGGGTTTGAACTCAAACTTGTTCTGAATTTTTGTAAAGTAGAACTTGCACCTTTTTGGCTACAGAACAAAGTTTCTCACTCAAAATACTTTGGCCCATTGGGTTTTAAATTAAACAATGCCTTTATCATTTATTTAATAAGGACATATGCTTGGTTTTTAAATTCATATTTTGTTTTGAAAACTTTGTCCAAGATTTAGAAAATATCAAACAATCTTAGGGTCAATTCTTTACTGATCAAAACAAGCATTTCCTTCTTATGAGGTAGCAATAAGTCTAATGCCTTGCTTTATATAAAATGATAGATCACAAAGTTTCTGTTTTTAGAAGAAATGATCCTAAAATTAATATGAATGCATGAATGATGTGCAAACGTTGAAAACATGATTTTAGGGATGTTACAGGTTCGCAGCATAGAAAACAAAAAATTTCCTACAATGGGAACAACTATTTACCAAGATCTATCTACTAGATACAAGCAACGGGTGGATATACATCCATAGAATACATACCCTCGAAGACCGAATAGCATTAACGAGGGTGTATTAGTGGATGATGTAGTCAAACGCTTGCCGATCTCAAGATCGTGATGAAGTCCATCTGGTCCAGCCGGTCCAGCACCATCAAGTCTAGCACCGCAAAGAAGTGGTGCATCCGTGATCGCACACACGTCCGGGTAACCCGAGAACCTCCGCGCCCTCGCTCCAGCGAAGCAGCGGAAGCAACAAATCCTTCCATCAAAAGCCACCGGGAACATGTATCTCGCTGATCAGAGACCATGGGGAATTTCGAAAGGGGGGAGAGAGATCCTTCGCGAAGAGGTGTGATGTGAGAGGAGGAGAGGGGGGGGCACCCCAAGGGGCATGTAGCCCAGCCATGGTGGTTGCCCCCACCTCTTCCACATTCATGTGGGTGGAGATCCCACTCAAAATGAAAAGCCTCCACTCCTATAAAAATGCCTCCACTCAAAAATCCACTCACATGCATTAAATTTCCACCAAATTTAATGCAAGATCTCATTTAAATAAAACTCTTTTATTTATTTTCAGAATTTTGTTCATTACTCTAATTAAAAAACATTCACATAAAACACCTTACAACATTTCAATTTCACATGTAGAACCAGTTTCAGCAATTTCAACTGAAACAGTTCCGGTGTCTAGTGAAATAAATTCCAGCGCTTTCCTTTTTCTTTCTCTGGCATATCACTTGCTCCGAATGGTGTTGCTATCCCTTAAGTGTATCACCCTACGGTTCGCGAATAATGTATACATGATCGAGACCCCTCTTCAATCAATAATCAGCAGCGGGACCTAGAGATCCGTACTGACTCCCACATATTCAACGAAGACTTCCGTGATCGTGTGAACCTTATACGCATGTAACTAAATCCCTTTGTCTCGCGATATATTACATGTCCGAGATTCGATCATCGGTCTCTCCATACCTAGTTTGATCTCGTTACCGACATGTACTCTTTTCTCATTCCCCTGATATATCCTTTTAGTGATCAAATCACTTGCTTGCAAGCTAACGAATGTGATATCACCGAGAGGGCCCAGAGTATATCTCTCCGTCATCGGGATGGACAAATTCCAACCTTGACCCATGAGCCTCAACATAACACCTTCGTAGTACTGAACCCATCTTTATAGTCACCCTGTTACGGTGTGACGTTTGATGTTATCAAGATACTCTTCCGGTGTTAGTGATTGACATGATCTCATGGTCTAAGGACTAAGATTACTTCGTATGATGTTATAGCAATATAAACACAATGACCTTGATCGTAATGCTATACTTCGGATGAATGTTCATCACACCATTCCAATAATGTTGTGACCTCGTTATTAACAACATCCAATGTCCATGATCAGGAAACCTTTGATCATCTTGTTAATCAACGAGCTAGTTTATAAGAGAGGCATAACTTTGAACTTCCTTTTTGTTTATTAAACACACATGTATTAACGTTTCCATATTAATACAATTATAGAAATAAACATTTATCATAAATAAGGAATACGATAATAACCACTTTATTATTGCCTGTCGAGCATATTCCCTTCAGTCTCCCACTTGCACTAGAGACAATAATCTAGTTTGAAAACTTTGTGTATTCAACACCAATGGCTTTTTGGTGTTCCATATACGCGATTGCAAGTGGTTAACATAATCTACGGATTTGAAGCTTTTAGGTTCGTGTGTATTTGCATGTCTTTGCGTCTCCATGCATCACTCATTCTCCAATGAGAATGGCATTGTATAAATTTGGTCTTTTGGTGAGACCTTTAGTTCCTTGGGGTTAAATCATGTGATACTATTGTCGTACAATATATCTTTAGTGTTAACCCATTGCGAACCACACCTTAGTTTGATAACAAACTACTTGACACAAATGCCCTCCTTCGCTGCTACTATAGCAGTCATATACTTAGCCTTTTGTTGTAGTATCCGTCATAATGTATTAACTTTGGAATTCATCAAAATCCGTCATGGAAACTTATTTCCATTTCATTGCGCCACCCATAGTTTAAACTGACATAAACTTAATTTTGTATCTTGTGACAAAATTAGTATCACTGTAACGCTTTATAATGAAAATTATTTGTAATTATTTGTCACCTCTACACAAATATATTCTTAGTTCTTCCAAAAGATCATAAGAATATCCTTACTATCGTCCAATGATCATTTTATGATTCATTCTGGTATATGCTCATAACACTTAGAGCATAGGACATATCTAGATGTGTACATATCATGGTATGATTGATCAAAACATTTTTGTGATTTCACTCATCAAGTGTCAAAGAACTTGAATCTTGTTTCACTTATCAAGTGTAGATACACTTGAATCTTGATTCAATCCTTTTTCCATGCGACAAGATCCTTTTTTTGGTGTTTCTATATTGAACCCCTTCAATATCTCATATATGTACATTTGGCATAACCATATTAGCATTACAGTCTATCCATGTAGACATTCATGCTAAATATTCGGGTTTTGCCTAAGTCTTTCATCGAAATTAAATTCTTAACCTTTGCCAATAAAAGATACATCATTACAATCAACAATATGTCCTCCACATAATGTATTAGAAATATGTCTTAGTACTCCCACTTAATTTCTTGCGAATCCAAGCATCTTCATCGTCTCCTGATGAAAAATCCTTTAACAGTTTCATCACGGTGAAGATTCTAACTCCGCGATGCTTACTTCAACCATTGAAGTTTGCATGCCCTTTTTACCATCCTTCGAATTAACAAAACCCTTTGGACCATGTCTTGTACACGTCCTAGGTAACCATTCTATTAGAAGAACTTTGTTTTGTTTATTCATCTACCATATACCAAAATTATATGTAGTGGTTGCTACATTAATCCGTCTAGACTAAATATTGATATGAGAGATCAAATCTTGTCATTGTTAACACCTTGAACATTGTCATAAAAAATTTATCGACATGTCGACTATTTCATAAATGTGAAACATCCCTGTGTGTTTATTTATAGATCCTAATACGACCGTTAGGGTTTTACACATTTCGGAGGGTCTTCCAAGTTCAAAACTTGATTTCTCATGTATAGAACTATCACGGATTTTATGGCTTTAAGCCATTTGACGGAGTCAGGACCCATCATCGCTTCTTTGCATGTAGTCGGTTCATCATTGTCGAACAACAATGATTTACTCTCAAATCTTGGCATTTGATTGTTTATCCGACCTACTTGGCTCAATAGGAACTTAGAACTCTGTGACCACAACCTTTGAGGCACGTGAGCCATGAGCATTGTCGCTGCCTCCGGAACGTTTTCCGGCGCTGTGCAACTCAGCACATATAGCTAAGGTTCGTTAAACTTTAATAAAGTTCTATTGTCCTCCCACTTAACTTTTGCGAAAAATTCCTTTTTCAAGAAACTTCACGTTTCAAGCGACAAATCCTTTTGTCCTCGGTGTTATGGAGGAATACCCAATGGTTATTAGAAATAACCTACAAAGACATGCTCATCCGACTTTGGTTGTAAACATCTTACTTATGCTTAGGATACCAAAATTTAAGAAATGACAACTTGGGTTTTACCCAAAACCATAACTTACATGGTGTTATTTCAACTGATCAAGATGGAGATATTTTCATTGTAAAAGCGGTAGTCTCTAAAGATTTTAATCTTCTAAAACATAATGGAAGTTTTATAAATAACACCTTTGATCCAACCATGTCAAACAAGGTTTCATTACAAATCTCAAAAACTCCATATTCCTATGGTGTTTTGGGAGATCTAAATCTAGGTGTTTTGCTAAACTTGCAACTCAAACAAATTCCTTTATGATAAAATCATAAATCATTTATTTTCTTGTTACACTTGCAACTCAAATAAATCCCTTTATGATAAAATCATAAATCATTTATTTTCTTGTTACAATAATTTTCCACTTCATCTTGAAAGTATTTGAACGTTTTCAAATATTTCATACCTCTCTCTTATTAAGTGAATATTCACTCAAATTTCTGGAGAAAGCATATGAAGTTTAAATCCGTCGCTTAGGACTACACATAATGGACTACATACATCGATATGTATAAATTCCAATAATTTAGTCGATCGTTCTTCTTTGGCCTTTGAAAGAAGTTTCAATTATCCCGAGAAAAGTCTCACAAGCGTCATTTGATCAAATCAAAGACTCCAAAAATCCATAAAAATGGAGTTTCTTCATGTTTTATTTCCAATATAATTTAAATGGCGATGTCACTTTGTAAGTGATCTTCCAATCATTTGTCTTGCGACATTTTTGCATTAGTTTTATGGATGTGATTTCTCCAACTAGATTTGTAAATCATCCATCTTATATGGAATATGGTTATTATTTGAACAATCTTTGTTCTCATAATACCTGATTTAAATAACTATTATTAAAACAAATCTTGAAGGAAAGCTTTGATGTCAACAAGAAATACAAACAACGGCTTGTTTGTTTTCGATGATCATCGTCACATATTCTCTTGAAGTTACTTAGGCACCATTGTAGTTCATGAATTGCGCCGTTCTATATGAAATTTCATACCAACAAATTCGGTTTGCAATACCCAATATCCACATTGTTTAACAAGCAAAGAATACAGCCATAACATGTATATCATCTATATACCTAAACTGGTTATTTCCAGTCTTTTATTTTCTACAAAAAATATATTTTATAGATTCTCTTTCAGCATTTCCTTTTCCTTTTTAAAAGAATCTATCAACATCAAAAGTGGCACCATATACATGACACATAGTCCAAAGCGTGTATATTCAAATACTAATACCTTTGGACTACACTTTGAAGTAGATCACCATTACCAAATGATTGGCATTCTTTCAAAATCCATTCTTTAGTAATCTTTTAGTGTAGTAAACACTTTACATACATCTTCTATTCATCCTTATCATGACGACTTTCATGATCAAGCTAATGTAGCTTATATAGGCGAATCGTGAGTATAACATTACTTTCCAAAACCCTTTTGGATGATTAGGATGTCTAACATCTCCAACCTTTGCAAATTCTCATCCAATATGAGAACATATATTATACTCTATCATATTGCAACCAAAACATTGTTTCAGATATCGTTATATCTGCCACACATGATGGTTTCTGAAATAATTCTTTCATCTCCTAGATAAACTTGATATTAAAACAATCAACAATCATAGAGGCAAACATGATACTTAAGATACTAACACTGGAATTGTTACGCTCGATTTAATACCAATTATTAAATTTCACGGAGTAAACAGAGTTTGCTGAAAGTTTTCAATAGGACTTTAAAGTTTAGATTGACACTCAACACAATACGATACCAGTTCTTAAAGTAAATATCCAGAATTCTATAGTTCTATTATCTCAATTACAACTAAGCATAAGGTGGTGAATGAATGCCAAAGACTACAACAAATTATGAAAATTTACTTTGATTTAATTTATGATAAATTGAGTTCTACTAATCCAAATTAGAAATGAACTCCCACTCAAAAATGACATCCCTCGTGTCTTTTTGGTGATTACATGAACCAAATCCACTACACCAAGTCTGATCATCACGTGAGTCGGTGTAGCTTCAAAGGAGAGCATCCATATGGTCATCATATCAAAACATATGACTCATGCTTAACCTTTTGGTCTATGTTCCGAGGCCATGTGTGTACATGCTAGGCTCGCCAAGTAAGAACCTTAGTATTCGCGTGTTTAAAACTGTCTTACACCCGAGATATGCTCGTGGATTCAAGTACACCCGATCATCACGTGATGTCTTCAAGCGACGAAACATTGTTGGTGCATACTTAAGGAAGAACACATTTTATCTTTATATTTAAATGAGGGATCATCTTATTATGCTAATAAAATGCCAAACTAGCAATATAATATGCAACAAACATCACATGTTAATAAGTGAAATGATATGGTTCTTGCACTTGATCTCCATCATGTGCATCGTGGTATGATCCTCATCATTCCTTTATATGTAAGGCCAAGGTCTATGGAACTTACACGTTATATGTGTTGTAAGATTATCGACTTATACTTTTACTTACAACATCACCATATCATGACACTAGCCCAGCAACAATCTAAACTAGACGCCTCTAATTTATCCATTGCAAGTTTTATGTGGCTTAGGGCTTTCGAAGATAGAACCGTTCTTACCTACGAACATGAACCACAACGAGGATAACCAAATTGTTGAAAACTCGGTGCAAATTAGATATTGACTATAGTAGGAGAGATAGACACCCGCTAGCCACTCGTTGCAAAACTAGTTGCATGTCAAGCATGGACCAGGTCTCATGTGCGAGGATATGTAAAGTTTGTCTGGACCGCTTCATCCCACTATGCCACCAATATCCAAAGTACAACTAAGAAGAAATAACATGATCATCATCGCCCACATATACATATGTGTAATACCCATGCAAAGCATGTATGCATAGATCTGGCTCTGATAACACTGTAGGGTTCGCTGCATAGAAAACAAAAGTTTTCCTATGATGGGAACAATTATGTACCAAGATCTATCTACTAGATACAAGCAACGAGTGGATATAAATACATAGAATACATACCCTCGAAGACTGAATAGCGTTAAAGATGTTGTACTCGTGGATTATGTAGTTGAACGCTTGCCGATCTCAAGATCGTCATGAAGTCCATCTGGTCTAGCCGGTCCAGCACCATCAAGTACAGCACCGCAAAGAAGTGGTGTATCCGTGATCGCACACACGTCCGGGTAACCCAACAACATCCACACCCTCGCTCCAGCGTAGCAGTGGAAGCAACAAATCCTTCTAGAAAAAGCCACCGGGAACATGTATCTCGCTGATCCGAGACCATGGGGAAATTCTGAATGGGGGAGAGAGGTCCTTCGCGAGGAGGTGTGCTGTGAGAGGAGGAGAGGGAGGCCTTTTATAGGGAGAGTGGGGCACCCCAAGGGGCATGGCGCCCAGCCATGGTGGCTGCCCCCACCTCTTCCACATTCATGTGGGTGGAGCTCCCACTCAAAATGAAAAGCCTCCACTCAAAAATCCACTCACATGCATTAAATTTCCACCAAATTTAATGCAAGCTCTCATTTAAATAAAAATCTTTTATTTAGTTATTCAGATTTTCGTTAATTACTCTAATTAATAAACATTCACATAAAATCCCTTATAACATATCAATTTCACATGCAGAACCAGTTTCAGCAATTTCAACCGAAATAGTTCCGGTGTCTAGTGAAATAAATTTCTGTGCTTTCCTTTTTCTTTCTCTGGCATATCATTTGCTCCGAATGGTGTCGGTATCCCTTAAGTGTATCACCATACGGTTCGCGAATAATTTATACATGATCGAGACCCCTCTTCGATCAATAATCAGCAGCGGGACCTAGAGATCCGTACTGACTCCCACATATTCAATGACGACTTCTTTGATCATGTGAACCTTATACGCATGTAAGTAAATCCCTTTGTCTCGTGATATATTACGTGTCCGAGATTCTATCATCGATATCTCCATACCTAGTTTGATCTCTTTATCGACATGTACTCTTTTCTCGTTCCCGTGATATAACATTCTAGTGATCAAATCACTTGCTTGCAAGTTAACTAATGTGATATCATCGAGAGGGCCCAGAGTATATCTCTCCATCACCGGGATGGAAAAATTCCAATATTGATCCATGAGCCTCAACATAACACCTTCGTAGCACCGAAACCATCTTTATAGTCACCCTGTTACAGTGTGACGTTTGATGTTATCAAGATACTCTTCCGGTGTTAGTGATTGACATGATCTAAGGACTAAGATTACTTCGTATGATGTTATAGCAATATAAACACAATGACCTTGATTGTAATGCTATACTTCGGATGAATGTTCATCACACCATTCCAATAATGTTGTGACCTCGTTATTAACAACATCCAATGTCCATGATCAGGAAACCTTTGATCATCTTGTTAATCAACGAGCTAGTTTATAAGAGAGGCATAACTAGGAACTTGTTTTTTGTTTATTAAACACACATGTATTAACGTTTCCGTATTAATAAAATTATAGCATGCAAAATAAACATTTATCATAAATAAGGAATATGATAATAACCACTTTATTATTGCCTCTCGGGCATATTCCCTTTAGATACCATTAATCATAATTAAGATAATATACTTCTTGTGTCATGATATGTATGGAGAGAGCTCCATAATAAGATGTTCACTACAAGGCTCGTAGCAAGCCACTTTGTTGAGCCAAGAGTGAGGTCACCTCTAAATAACCACTGCAATCTCTAAGAGCAATCACCCATACAGACCACCGCAATTAAGGGTTTCTCCATGGATATCGTAATTAGCATAGGGAGTCCCTATTTATCCTCCTTTGACCGTGTAGGTTACAAGCCGATGCCGATCTATCACGAGGCCATTCCGGGTACGATCCCAAAACACATCCAAAGTATTTGTCGCTCCCTTTAGTCCCAAGGGAAAATGATATGTGGCCGACTACACATACCATCTTAAGAGAGAGAGATCAAACACAAATCATAAATCTATCATAGACCGGCCAGTCATATGGACACAAGAATAGATCATCTTTATAAATTTCATAATAGTGCTAGGGTTTCACCATCTCTCCCAAAGAACAAGGAAACTACTCATACATGAAGGGGATCGACATCATGGAAATAATATGGATGAAATATGTAGATACAATTGAATTCAAGTGCAAATCCACAATAAATGTTGGATCAGAACAAAGTAAACAAAGGGGATCAGAGTTGGAGACATTGTTGATGAAGATGTTAATGACGATCGATGCATAGCCCTTAAAGATGCAAGTATCCTCTCTCCCTTGAGTGGTGTGATGATGTAGATCTTATGGGCGTCGGTTATGGAGGCAGTGGAGAGGTAGGGCTGCGCCCCAATGGCTTGTGTGGACTCTCCTCCTTTCCTCTAGGGTTTCCCCTCTTTAAATAGGAATTCTGGAGGTCGGTTCACGAATCGACGGAGCTATGGGCCGAATATGCCCATTGGGCCTTCACAAATGTTGTTCCGCTTGACGTACCAGTGGTCGTGACGCGTGTTGTACTCCGCAATGTTTTGGCCGCCATTTTTTCATACAGACTCCGGTTGAGGTCTACTTTGGCTCGTAAGATTCATATGGATGAGGGCTACAACAAAATGGGCCTGAATCTTCATTTGGAGTTTATGGAAAAAATCATTTCTTCCTGCCTTCAAATGGCTAAGTTCGGTGCCTACAACTCCTCCATATTGAATCCTCTTGGCTCCTTTTATCCATGATTGTTCATAGCACCTACACACAAATGAAAGACAAGAAAAAGGTAATAAAATCCTAATAAAACTACTAATGTGCAAAGTCCATGTGAAAATTAAAGAAAACTAGTAATCACACATAATAGGCATAGTTCTATCTAGATGTAGAAGGTAATGAGTGACAATATGAATAATTTCATATACTTAAATATGATCCAATTTTATATACTTAAATATTTCTCTTCATCTCGGGATCTCCTTCTTCAAGGTTTCTAAGTTGGACTTGTTTTTAAAATGTAAATCTTTGAAGGTAGACGAGATAGAGAGTAAGCCAATCTCAGATAGTTTAAGTTAGAGAAGATAAGATATGGAATCTTTCGAATAGATTTTGAGAGAATAGTTTTCGAAAGTCGGTGTTTTTTATAAATAGAGGTTGTCCTATCTAACGTCCATGCTAACTAAGGTCTCCTACATTCAGGATGGCTCTGATACCATGTCTGTGGGACCCCGCATTTATGGTCCAAGAATTTCCCATTATGCCTGCAATTCATATTCCTATGATCAGTGAGCCGTGAGCATAACCGACAAGTAGCATTACAACATCCATAAGTTAACGAAGTACAAGACTTAAATAGTTTCCTTTATGGTGATACAAACAATAGCAGCGGCTCATCCTTGAACATAGAGCCCGTGCCGTGCCTTAACCAACAGGCGACTGACTGGGAAGACGGCCTAGCTCGCATAGACTTCAGCTTCTCCTTCCTTATTGCTTCTGAAAGTCTCGCCAAGTAGATATCCGGGGGCAAAGCCGGTGAGTACTTTGAATGTAGTTGTAGACCATCAAGATAAGATAAATAAGGAAATGCAATTTGGTTGTGCCGAGATAGTTCTATATTATAGTTGTTTTGGAAAAAGTTTAGTTTGGCATCTCTATATCTTTCTTGAAAAAAGAGTTTTTGAAAACATGCCTCCATTTTGAAAATCGGGATATATCAATATCCTTAGTAAAACCTTTATAAAACATTTATAGATAAAAAAACCTTTTTGAAAACCTCTTACACCATTTATGGTCAAAATGAAACCTTAAACTTCATTAGTTCTATTATTTCTCCAACTCATCCATATGGTACTCCTAGCAATCACCTTTCCAACTGTCCTTGATCGTGGATACGGCTATTCGGATAGATTATAATCTGCAAAGTTTGTGCACTTTACGCACAAGAACTAATATATCCGCCAGGATTCAACCACGACCCGTTACTCAAAGTAAACGGGGGTTCAGATAATCAAACCTAACCTTTCATTTGTCATCCCTAGGAATGGCGTCTTTTCCTTTTGGATTTGTTCTCCCCGGTAATGAGTATAGGGCACTTCTGGCCCATAGTCCTCCCTCCCGTACACACGTATACCCAAACCGCAGATTGGCATATACCTTAATTTGGCGACTCCACTTCCTTCCATATTCCCTAAGTCATACCATCCACGGGAGACCCAATTGTTGCACCGGATCCTACCAAAGACAGTCTGGAAGCTCCAAATCTGTAGACCTTTAAGGGAGCCCACCCAGAATTCAGGGGATTTCTCCCCTTTAGCACGTGTAGGGGCTGCCCAGGCTAAAGATGACAAAATACGAGTTAAGCCCCAGCTCCTGGGGTAATGTGGTTGCTCAGGCAAGTTGTTCCTGTAAAGGTGTAGTACATCCCTTCTTTTTATCTTGTCCATCTTTCTTCTTTCTCATTGCCATCATTCCTTTAGTGCAAACATCCACTTTGAAACGATGCCTCTTCCCAAGGGTTTTATAAAGTAGTTTTGAAACATTGGTAGTAGGGTAAACCCCAAAACAATTTTATTCATCGAAAACCGTGGTTTCTAATGAGGTAGGATGCTAGTGATCATAACCTGGATCTAAAGGGAAAGATAGGTGTCAATAAGTATAGGTGTCCTACGGGGCACTCATTCATAACTTGGACAAGCCAAGTTACTAACGTAGTATTATTTGAAATAGGCCATCTGAAATGGATATTCCCTATGGGTACCTGACCTTGGCCTACCCGGTCTGGCCCAGCGGAGGCCCACACGGAGACTTGCCGCTAATGCAATGCCCAAGGAGACTCTGGATGGCCCAGGCCTAGGGAAACTTCGACTCCATGGAGAACATGTCCAAGCTGTAGATAGAATCTTAAAGGGTAAAACCATAATTTGTAACTGGCTCGACCTACCCGAGACCTGGACTCCCCATATAAAGGCCAGGAGGGCACGACGAGGAGGATCTCTCCCAACTCTCCCACACACACCTCACGCTAGATTGCATCTGCACACCCTTGTAACTTTCGGTTCCTCCATCAATCAAGAACATACAAACAGGAGTAGGTTTTCCCTCCGGTGTCCTAAACCTGGGTAAACACCGTGTCCCCTTCCTACGTGTCTATTAATCATCTCGCGGTCTCCATCATCCCCATATTCTCCAAACCCAAGTCCATAACAATGTGCATTGACGATTCGAACCCTCGTCAATTGGCACTATCTATGGGAACCGGGGGCGTTGATTGTTCGATCATGACAGTCCCAACCACCACCGTCTTCGATTCATCCACGATGGAGAACCACCTCTTGTTCGGTGCCATCGAATTCACCGTCCACTCGCCGGCAACTCTCCAAAACTTCGAATCCATGGGCGACGGAGTCGAACTGATGTTCAGGAGCTTTTGCTTCCAGGTAGAACAGATTAACAACCTTCACCTCCCTGAGCGAATACTGCCTCTGGCAGTCGCACCTGCTCCATGGGTGCCGCAAATCGGTACCATGCGCACGCCATCACTGACAAGCGATTCAAATTACAGCAAGAACTGCAACTCTGACCTCTGCGACTCTCCTACGGAGGAAGGAACCTACGATTCCGGATCTAAAAGTTGTGGGAGCAACAATCTCCCCCATCGCTACATGTGCGCGGCCATCCATGATGGCGATGTCGACGATGGCGCCAATCGACCGGATCACCCTCCCAACCCGCAGGCTCCCAATGCCACGAACAGAGGCAACAGACCACCCCTTCCCAAACCCAATGGGAACGGAGCACCTGGCAACGCTGAGGGTATCAATCGCGTACGTCACGAGATCAACCTCAATAACGATCAATGGGCGAGAGTGCGAGAAGTTGTGCGAGGTAACAATCCTCTGCCGATCGGCGCCCCCATATGATGGACTACCACTGGCTCCTCATTGAGGAGAACAATCGACAAATCAAGCAGCTACATGAGCTCGAGCAACGCAGGAAAGCGGCTCACGAGTCAAGAATGCGGTGAGCTGTGCTCTCCTCCGCTGGTGGCTCTTCCTCGAAAGGCTATGATGGGCGCAAGTACCGCTCCCGCACGGAGTGCATGGATCCTGCTGCACGACGCATGTCCACCAAGACACTCGACCTGTCCTTCATGTCGATAGACTCATAGGGCAATATCATGCCCAAAACGCCACAGGCCACGGTCATGGCGGCCACCACCTACTTGGCATCAAACTCGCCACTGGCGGGGGATCCGCGGTAAGCAATCCACAAATCTGTGATAAAAGGTCTTGGACTTGTTGGAGCCGTGCTGCATGATGAGGCGGCCCTGGAGCCAAAGAAAAAGTCCACGGTAAAGTTCACCCGAAGCCGGACACCCTCATCCTAAGAGGAAGAGCATGATATGCCGCGGTGTCGCCGTAGTCCATGGCGCAGGAGCCACAACTATGACTCCCGTAGAGAGCTCACATAGTGCAAGATTGACAAGTCACACGCAAAACACGCGTGCTCCAGGAGTCCGAAGAGGAAGACACAGAGCTATGGGACGCCAGGTGCTTCGGCAGGGCCGTACAATAATCGCGGATGCATAAGGGCTTCAAGCTTCCTTCGGACAACCCAAAGTCTGATGGCGTGCAGGAGCCGAAGATCTGGCTCGACAACCATCAGTCGTCAGACAAACTCCATGGAGGGAGTAAAAACACAGCCATGCAATGCCTTCAGCTGCAGCTGACGGGCGCGGCCAGAGCCTGGCTTAATAGCCTCCCTAAAGGATCCATCCGCAACTGGGTAGAGCTGGCATACTGCTTCATCCGCAACTTCAAGGGCACCAGCAAGAGACCGGCTTCAATCGAGGAGCTACGCGCCTGCTTCCAACGGGTCCAACGAGTCCATCTGCTTGTACATACATCATTGGTCCGTCATCAAGAATTCCACCGAGAACATCTCTGAGGAAAGAGCAATCGACACCTTCAACCGTGTCGTAAGGCGCCGCGAATTCAGAGAGGAGCTCGGGCGCGTCATGCCCAAAACCATCAATAACTTGATGGTCATTGCCAATCATTCGGCCGATGGTGAGGATGCCATCAATCGAACACATTCGGATGACAAAGATGACTTTGGACGCAGACGCGATCACCAAGGGAAAATAAGAACGCGTGTCTACGACGAGCGCGAAGAGGTCGATATGGTCGCAGCAGGCAGCGCCGATCGCCGCGAGGACTGAAACCGCATCAGCGGGTATCGTGGCGGCAACTACCGCGACGGTTGAAGGCCAACACAAACATGGCAGCGCAGCAACCACGATGACGAGCCATCCACACTAAACAAATTGTCGGGTCCCTGCGCCATCCACTTCTACATCAACAAGCAGGATGGCAAAAGGAAGGCCAGCCACATGCTCAAGGACTGCAGGGAGTTCCGGAAACTCCATGAGGGCTACGCCCAGATGTGTCGCCAAGCGGTGAACCTAGGGTTTGCCCCCGTCATAGGAGTTGTCGCACATGGACCTCCACCTCCGCCACCCGGAGCACGTGCACATCCTGCGGCTACGCCGTCCTAGAATAACAAAACATATCCATACCCTCCACCTCTTGGGGCTATGATTATATAAAAGGGGCGTCCAACCAACAGGGTGAAAAAGACGATCACCCGCCAGGTCAACCTGGCTGTCACCTCTCCGCCATCAATAGTTGAGTACCTCAATGGCTCAGAGTCATGCATCACATTCGAACGGTCAGATCACCCACGCTAGATACCTCGCGCGGTTCATTCTTCCTTGGTGCTCGAGGCACATATTTGGGGATTCAAGATGAGTCGCGTCTCCATGGACAGCGGTAGCATCATCAACCTGATGTTCGCCAGCACACTCGCGCCTATGCGGATCCCGCTATGCAGCCTGGAGGCATCAGACACGACGTTCCACGGCATCGTCCGAGGGAAGGTTATATACCCCTGGGCAAAATATGGCTCGACGTCATCTTCGGCACCCCCATCAACTTCAGGCGTGGGCAGCTCAAGTTCGAGGGGGTGGACTGGCCCTCATAGTACCACGCCATCCTCGCGCGAGTGGCATTCACAAGATTCCTTGTAGTGCCACATTATGTGTACCTTCTGCTAAAGATGCTAGGGCCCAGTGGTGCATCACCGTCCCAGGAAGCTTGACCAAGTCAGACAGCTGCGATAGGGACTTCAACAGAATGTTCTAGTCATTCGGCATGCAAGAGGAGCTCTCAACGCTAAAAGAGTCAATAGACAACAGCCTACCCCTAGTCACCAGGTAAAACGCACCAGACATGTTGGTCGACTCCATAGTCAACACCAAAAAGGTGCAGGTTCACCCAATGGACCCTTCCAAGACGGCTTTAATCGATAACAACCTGAGTCCCGCATAGGAACTCGCGCTCGTCGAATTCCTCCATGAGCGTTGGGAAATCTTCTCCTGGTGTCCCGTAGACATGCCAGGAGTTCCTAGGGAATTCACCGAGCAAGCAATCAATGTGTTTCCACATGCAAAGACGGTCAAGCAGTCGATGCATCGACTGTCCGAGAAAAGAGTTGAAGTGGTTGGCATCAAAGTCAACATACTCCTTGACGCCAACTTCATCAGGGAGATAAAGGAAAGAACCTGGGTAGCTAACCCCGTGCTGGTCCCTAAGAAGGACACAGACATCCTGCAGATGTGTGTAGACTTCACGACGCTTAACAAGCATTTTTCTAAGGACCACTTCCCTCTACCATGGATAGATCAAATCATCGACGACACTGCAGGATGCGAGAGACTCTCCTTCCTCGACACCTAGTGAAGGTCGAAGATCAAGAGAAGACGACGTTCATTACACTGTTCGGGCTGTTCTGTTACACCACAATGCCTTTTGGGCAAAAGAACGCAGATGACACCTACCCTAACTAAAGAGCCAGATCGGTCACAACGTCCAAGTCTATCTTGACGACATAGTAATCAAGACCAAGAAGGCCAGAACACTGATCAATGATCTCTAAGAGACATTCGACAATCTTGATTGCTACATGATCAAGCTAAACCAGAAAAGTGCGCCTTCGGCGTCACGTCCGGCCAACTACTTGGGTACTTCATCTCTCAAAGAGGCATCGAGGCTAACCCGAATAAAATAAGGGCTATATTAGCCATGGAGAAGCCATAGAACGTCAAAGGAGTCCAGCAGCTAGCCGGGCGAATTGCGGCGCTTAGCAGATTCATCAACCGCATGGGTGGAAAGGCTCTCCTATTCTTCCAGCTGCTGTGTAGGGCCGAGAAGTTCGAGTGGATGACCTAAGCCGACGAGGCATTCGAAGACCTCAAGCGCTTACTATCCACATCTCCAGTAATGGTAACGCCAAAGGAGAGGGAGCCCATGATGCTATACATCACAGCCATGCACCAGGTGGTCAGCACCGCCCTCGTCGTCGAACTACCCAAAGACGGTAAAATCCATGGGGTACAACGCCCAGTCTACTACCTTAGAGAGGTACTAACGCCGACAAAGCAAAGGTATCCCCACTACCAAAAGCTCGCCACTGTCAAACATCCTGAACAACCCCGAATATATATGGCGATTACCCTTATGGGGCATCGAGCTATCCCCTCGGGACATCATCTACGATCATTGCACCGCTATAAAGTCTCAGGTACTCCCTGACTTCTTCGTCCACTGGATGGAGCTCCAGCTGCCGGACACTCCGGACATGTCCCAGTTGTGGACGATGCACTTTGATGTCTCCAAGCATGAGGCTGGAGCAGGACCCGGAGTGATCTTGATGTCCCCTCAAGGGGATAAGATGATATACGTGTTGCGGATGAAGTTCGGAGCATCCAACAATGAGGATGATACGAGGCACTCCTGCATGGCATGCGAATGGCCAAAGTGTCCTATCGTGGTGTGGAACAGGACAGAGCCATCAGGGATGGCAAAGAAGGGACACATGAATGCATTCGGTGGCTAACGCAACGGGTTGGGCACGATGCACTGCAAACACAGGGACATACCCAGGTTCGGGGCCCTCTTGGTGAGGTAACACCCCTACTCCTGCAAGATGAACTATGTATGGGAGCTCGATGCTCGGTAAAGGTGCTCCTTGAGCTGTTTCCTTAGCTACTATCGATGGCTAGAGGAAGATGGGAACTAGATGTTAACACTTCTCTTCGTCTACTGTTGCCTCTTACCTAGAACCATGGCTCTGCCCTCCCTTATATACTGGTCTGGGGGGGCAGATTACAGATTGGGTCCTAGGGTTTGCTGTTTGGATATGGGTTTATAGGGCAGGGCCGGCTGCAGGGCCCAGCTGGTGGGCCGGGACCTAGTCCGCCCTTCTTTTAGCGTCATCCTTCTCTTTAGTGGTCACTCGGGCTTCCTTTGGGGCGTCACCCTTGCTTTAACAGTCACCCGGACTGCTTTCGCCAAGCCAGCCGACCGTCTTGCTTTATCTTCGTCGGGTAGCGCTGGTCATGATGGCATGCCAGCTTCCTTGGTGACGAGGGAGAGCCAGAAGCGTACCCCGCATGGAGCGTCAGTCCTTCCGTGCTCTCCATCGAATCTGAGGTGAGCCAGGTGGGAACGGCCACCTGGCCGGTTCTTCTGGCCACCGGCTAGATGGGCCATCCGGGAAGGTTATAAGCCCAGCCGGGCTTGCTTGCCAGACGGTTAGAGTTGTATTTCTTGGAGGCCAGGCGGCCTGCATCTTCTAGAGCCGGCCTATTTATGCATGGCTTTCCCCACCCGGGGGTTATCCCCCCGACACTAGTCCCCGAGCACATATGGGCTTGGCCGGTGGGCAAGATCTTCCGTGCTCCTTCCTTACCTCAGAGGTTGCTTTACTTTCTCTGGCTACGGCTTTTGCTTTTGCTTTCCGGCTGGAGTTAACCGGCAGCGGAATCGATGGCCGTCCACTAGGTGTAAACAGCGAAGGCAGGTACCGGCTGGCGGAGCTGAAGACGAAACGTTTGGCTAGATGATGTCACTGATGCCGTCACCCACGCCTGTGGCTCTGGCGCACGTCGCGTCAGTTTGACTTCCACGTCGCTGCATCAGTTTTTGGCAATTGCGCACGCAAACTTGCCGCAACGTTTCCTTGGGGCAAGGGCACACGCCTCGCCTCCCGCTGAAGCCCGGGGATCTTCTATGGCAGTCACGACGGCGCAAAGAATCTGGAGCCGAAGCATCACGCAGCTGTGGCGCCATGACGCACACGTCGCGCAGAAGCCGAAGGGGCGACGCTGCCTCTTGCGGGGATAAATAGGGCTCCGAGGGGATCAGTTCCCACACTTGTCCATCCTCCGGCTCATCTTCTCCTCGTGCCCCAGCGTTCCTTGTTCTTGCGCGCACTCTCCCTGTCGCCGCCGGCCACCTTCCTTTCGCCAAGCACGGCCTCCTCCTCTTCCGAGATGCTTCCGGAGCAACACGGCGGCTGGTGCGGGTCCTTCTTGACCGACGAGCTCATAAACAAGTACTGACGAGGAAGGTTTCTTCCCTCGTTGATCCTTGTGAAGCACCGGCTTGTGCCGAAGGGGGAGCGGGGGCCGAACCCTCGGCCGGGGGAGCGCGTCATCTTCCTCGCGCACTTCGCGCAAAGCTTCGGCCTCCCCGTCAGCCCGTTCCTCCTCCAGCTCTTTGGCTTCTTCGACCTCTAGCTCCATCACCTGGGCGCCAACGCCATGGCACAGTTGTCGCACTTTTCGACCTGCTGCGAGTCATACCTTGGGGTGTGGCCCGAGGTGGCGAACTTTATTAAGTTCTTCCACTTCAAGGCCCAGAACATCACCAAGGGTGGCTCACTGACACGGACGGGCTGCTGCGCCATCTATCCGCGGTCCTCCTCGCCGATGCCACGGTTCGAGCTCCCCGATACCGTCAAGCTATGGTAGCGCACATATTTCTATGTGAGCAATGCCACGGAGATTGACTGGATCTGCCTTCCGCCCTTCACCGACATGCCCTCGTCGCAGAGGGCCTAGACGACGAAGAGCATGGGCGCGGTGACGGACCTCGATCGGATGGACGCCCGGGTGGAGACGATGGTGGGGACGGAGAGGCACACCGCCCGGGACATCACCTTGTCGTGGATGGTGCGTCGCGTGCTTTTGCTGTAGAAGCAGTCGCACAAGGTGTGCCATCTTTCGACCGCCAACGATCCGACGAGGAAGTCGCGGAAGGATGTGCCCTACCAAGACCTGTGGAACTTGATCTCCATGATCTCCAAGTTCCGCATCGAGGCCAACTAGGCATACTCCTGCCCCCCATACCATCGCGGCCGCCTGCCGCCATCGGTATGTTTTTCTCTGGTTGTGGTGCGCCTCGATTCTTGTATTTGCTAGATTTCCTTGGGTGCCTTATGCCCCCCTTTTTGATTAGTTGTTCACGGTGCATCTGCCCGAGGATGGAATGGGTGACTTCCCGCTTCCGTCCTTCTTGGAGGACAGGAAGCCGAAGAACTACCCCCTGACGGAACCCGAAGGGTTTCCCGTCCGGGCGGACGACGGCCCCTCGGATCTTCATGGTAGGTTGTTGTCCGTAGCTTTTTTCTTTCACCTTCATTTTTTAGGTTATGGTCTTTACTCCTTTCTTGTGCCATAGTCGATGTCACCGACAAGGAGGTGCCCGACAAAAACCCGCGGCGAGAGCCCGGGGAAAGAGGGCGACACCTGTTCCCGCTCCCGCTCTAGTTGAGACGAAAAAGACGCGCCGAGGGCGTCAGGTCGTTGCTCCACCCTCCGTCATCGGGTTAGTGTCTCTCTTGCCCTTGCTTGCCACTCTGTGGTTTTGCTGGTTTCTCCTTTGACTCTTCGTTCCGTGCAGCGAGGCCATGGTGCTCGGTGATGGAAGTGACGCCGTCATGCCTCCTCTGCCTCCTTCGCCGGTTGAAGAGGTGGTGAGGTCGCCACTTGCGCCACAGCCTGGCTGCGTCAGCCGTGCCATCTCCGCCCAGGGCGCTTGAGGGCTCTCTGACCATGTGGCTACTGCACCAGGCCCCTGCGTCTTCGCGGTTGGGCCAGCTGTGTGCGGCTGCGTAGGACCCGGAGACCCCCTCCCTCTCCCAAGGGCTTGCGTGAACCCGGCTTGGAGCGATGCTCCAAGTAGTTCCACCAGGCCCATCATTACGGAGGTGACGGAGGGAGCTGGGGCCGCGCAGGAGGCTGCGGCGGATGGCGGTCAACCCGCCGGGAGGGAGTTGGTGGTGGCTGTGCCTTTGGGGCAGCTGCCGATGCTGACGAGGTTATCGTCACCAGATCGAGGCCAGCTCCAGCTACGCTGATGCCGGCTGCGATCCTTGCCCATCTCTCCGGCTCGGCACCCGTCGCACTCAGCCAGGTTCGCCACCTGGTTGAGGGAATGGAAAGTGGCCATGGCGAGGCCAAAAAATTGTCTGTTTTGATGGAGGTAAGTCGTTGACCTTCATAAGTTTTCCGCTCTTTCATCCGGTTTGCTCCTCTGTTGTTCATTTGCTTTCTTGCTGCAGAAAGCATTTATGGAGTCTGTGAAGAGCACTCGGGACATTGGCCGTAAGATTTCTTCTTCCGATCTGTCTTGGCGATTGGCTCCCTTTTCCCTTTTTTGTTGACCATAGGGTATCCTCCTATAGACATGATCTAGGACAAGGAGAAGGAGGTGGAATGCCTCAAAGCTGAGGTTGCCCGGCTGGAGGAGTCGAACAAAGCGTGACATGCGCAGTTCGATCAACTTGCCGCGGCCAAGCACCAGCTTGAGGTTAGTATGGAGCGGGGCAAGAAGGCGGCTGATATCCGGGTGGAGGCGCTGAAGAACTTCGAGATGATCTCCACCCAGCAGGAGGAGACAATCCAAGTTCTTCGCCACAGGGAGGAGGAGCTTAATCAGCACCTCCAGAACGTCTCGGAGATGGTCATCAGTAAGTTCTTCTGCCTCCTCCTTCCGCTATGTTTGACTTGCTTGATCTTTTCCGCTAATTCTGCTTCACGCCTGGCTGCATCTCATTACCCTGAGGCGACCGAGACGGCCATGGAAAAGCTATCGATGGAGGATGTTGGCCGTGATCTGACCGCCCTCGATTTGGTCAAGGTAGTGATGGAGGAGAGCAACGGCTTGCGTGCCGTTGGCACTGATCTCTTCCACTACATCTGGCCGGACACGGGCGACGTGCACGACATGGACATCCTGGCTGTGGTGCTATCCAAGGGCATCGATGTGCTGGACGTGCACAAGGAGTGGGCTACTCGAGGCGGGGCGGAGATGGCGCTTGCTATGGTGAAGTCGTGGTATCCTGGTGTCGACCTGAGCGTGGTCGACCGCGGCTTCCACCTTGGGATGACTTACGAGGGTCTTCGCGAGAGCATTCCTGCGCTCCAGGCCTACGAGGTGAAGATTGGCACCTACGTGGACCTGGAGCGTGACTTCAACACCCCCGGAGAGCCACGGCCGTTCCACTAGGAGCCGACGCCTTGGAATCCCATTGACGTGGCCTCCAGCAGCCAGCCTCCTTCCACTGACGTTGGTGCCGCCCCTGCTGACCCAGCTCCTTCTCCTTCTACTTTGCAAGCTCCTGACTCTTGATCCCCGGGATGTCGAGTGTATTTGTGAAAATTGCTACCCTGATGTGCTATACTTCGGCTGACTTCTTTCGCTGATTTTTGAATCTGTGCGGAGCCTTCGTGCTCCGCTTTATGGCTTGGCGCCTTTCGCTTATTTTTGTTTGTGTCTTCGTCATTTGTGGTCTTTTATGCTCGCGCCGGCTGGGATGGCCACCCGGGTTCGAGCTCTTTTGCCGTCTTGACTTTGTTTTGTGGGTGCGCGGGAGCGCGTCCACTGGGTGTAGTCCCCGAGGTTCGCGCCGGTGGGGTAGCCAGCCGGGGTGAAGCTCTTTTGGCTACCTTGACTTGAGTTTGTGGGTGCGCGGGAGCACGTCCACTAGGTGTAGTCCCCGAGGTTCGGGCTGGCTGGGGTAGCCAGCCGGGGCGAAGCTCTTTTGGCTACCCTGACTTGAGTTTGTGGGAGCACGGGAGCGCGTCCACTGGGTGTTGTCCCCGAGGTTCGGGCCGGCTAGGGTAGCCAGCCGGGGCGAAGCTCTCTTGGCTACCTTGACTTGAGTTTGTGAGTGCGCGGGAGCGCATCCACTGGGTGTAGTCCCCGAGGTTCGGGCCGGCTGTGGTAGCGAGCCGGGGCGAAGCTCTTTTGGCTACCTTGACTTGAGTTTGTGGGTGCACGGGAGCGCGTTCACTGGGTGTAGTCCCCGAGGTTCGGGCCGGCTCAGGTAGCCAGCCGGGGCGAAGCTCTTATTTGCCACCTTGTTTCCTGCCAACTTGTGACTCGGGTCGTGAAAGACAAAGCGTTGCTTTGGGTTAGTTTTCGTGTGCATATGCTCATGCGTTCGTTGGTAATTATCGTAGGAAGAAAATAGACATGGGCCCCTTTGAGTTAGGCCACTAGCAACTCCCCTTTTCTCAGCGGGTATTGGCCCTTCTAGCATTTTTCCTTGCCGGCCGTCAGCCGGTTTGCGGTCTGCAGCCGGAACCGAAGGAGTTGCTATGTTGGCGTGCCTCGCGATACATCGGTTCGCTGTTGTTGGCTTAACTTTTGTAGGGCACAACCGGTTCGCCTGGACGCCCTTGCTTTCTACGACAGCATCTTCTTGCCACGTGTCCTTTGAGTTTTTGCTCTTGCCGGGTCGACAGCCGACGTGCATACTGAAGCCGGAACCGAAGAGGTTACTCTAGGCGTCGCGTGCAATATTATGCCGTCTGTAGAAATCGTGGGGCCTAGGCCAGCTGGTACAAAAATGCAGATGGTGCGTAGAATTGGGACGAAGTCCTTAGCACTGTGCCAAGGCACTCATTCTTGTTCACTTGTTACATAAAAAAGGGAAGATACATACACTTTTATAAGTGTAAAATGGGAGGAGCAGGCTGGAATTCCATGGGCACTCCGTCTCCTCGTCTGAGCGATCTCCCTTGTTCTTCACCAGCTGCTGTGCGTCAATCAGATAGTATGAATTGTTGTGGAGCACTCGGCTGACGATGAATGGTCCCTCCCATGGCGGGAATAGCGTGTGCATTCCCTTGGTGCTTTGGACCAGGCGCAGCACCAGGTCTCCCTCGCGGAAAGAGGTGGCCGGATCCGGCTGGCGTATTATCGCCCAGGTCTTGTTGGTAAATTGCTGATCTAGACAGAGCCAACTCGCGTGCCTCCTCGAGCAAGTCCACGCTGTTCTCCCTTGCCTCCTTGGCTTCCTACTCCGTGTAGAGCTGCTTGCGAGGTGCGTCGAACTGGATGTCTGTGGGGAGAATGGCTTCTGCCCCATAGACGAGGAAGAACGGCGTGAAGCCGGTTGAGCGATTGGGTGTGGTGCATAGGCTCCAGAGCACTGCTGGCAGCTCCTCTATCCAGCATCCGGGTGACTTCACGAGTGGTTCGACGAACCTTGGCTTGATTCCAGCTAGCACCAAACCATTAGCATGCTCGCCTTGTCCGTTGGACTATGGGTGTGCGACCGATGCCAAATCCAGGCGGATCCCTTTTTCCTTGAAGAAACGAGCGAAGACTCCTTTCGCAAAGTTGGTTCCATGTTAGTGATGATGCTGTGAGGGTAGCCGAACCGGATGATGATGTCTGTGAAGAACTTGATCACCGTCGCTCCATCCAGCTTCTTGATTGGCTTTGCCTCGATCCACTTGGTGAACTTGTCCACGGCGACGAGCAGGTGCGCCATGCCGGATCGAGCTGTCTTGAATGGCCCAACCATGTCCAGGCCCCAGACTGCAAACGGCCAGGTGATCAGTATTGTCTTTAGCACCGCAGACGGCGTGTGCTTCAACTGGCAGCCGCTGCATGTCTTGACTATTTCTTCAGCGTCCTTCAGCGTCGTCGGCCAATAGAAACCATGCCGAAGGGCCTTGGCTGCTATTGCCCTTGACGAGGCATGGTGGCCACACTCGCTCTAGTGTATGTCTGTGAGAAGCTTGGCTCCTTCCTCCTGATTGACGCACCGCTGGTAGATGCCTCCGACGCTGCGCTTGTACATCTCGTTGTTGATCATGGTGTAGGCGATTGCCCTTCGTCGCACTTGTCGTGCTTCCACCTCTTCTGTTGGGAGCTCACCCTTGGCCAGGAAATCCATGAACGACTTTGCTCAGTTGGGCTCCTCCCGTATGGTGTGCACCGTTTGCATGATGAGCTTGATCTCCTCGCGGATGGCCAACTCCGAGCGGCCGAGGTCCGGGTGGTGGAAGGGTGATGTCAAACCACGGGCGTGTTGGTGGGTTTTCTGGACGCCAAGCGAGGCAGTACCCGGGTGTGGTGGAGCAATCCCCGGGTGCGGTGTGGCAGTCCCCGGGTGTGGCGTGGCAGTCCCCGGGTGCGGCGTGGCAGTCCCCGGGTGTGGCGTGGCACCGGATGTTCCTGGATCCGCGTCGAGCACGATGGATTCGGACTCTGGTGACGGAGTGACGGAGGGCTTGCGCAGGTGCTCGAGAGAAACTCCAGGCGGTATGGCTTGTCTTGTTGACCCGACCCTGGCCAAAGCTTCAGCGGCTTCATTGTTGGCTCTGGGTACATGGTGAAACTCACATCCTTCGAAGCAGGCGCACAGCTGCTGGACGAAGAAACGGTAAAGGGCCATGTTCGCGTCCCTGGCGTCCCATTCGCCAGATACTTGTTGCACCACCAAGTCCGAATCTCCGAAGCACAACACCCTCTGAATGCCTATCTGCTTGGCCATTTTGAGCCCATGGATGAGCGCTTCGTACTCGGCGACGTTGTTGGAAGCTTTGAAGTGGATCTTGAGAACCTATTACAGCCGGTCGCCTTTGGGCGAGGTTATCACGATTCCGGATCCAAGTCCTCCCCTCATTTTTGACCCGTCAAAGTGTAGCTTCCAGTAAGTTGAGTCCGGCACTGGGGGCATGTATTGTGTCTCCGCCCAATCAATGATGAAATCAGCCAATGCTTGTGACTTGATTGCTGTGCACGGCTCGTATTGGATGTTATGCGCAGCGAGCTCGATGGCCCATTTTGCCACGCGGCCAGTGGCGTCTTTGTTGCCAATGATCTCCGCGAGTGGGGCGAATGCGACCACCCGGATGGATTACTCCTGGAAGTAATGCTTGAGTTTCTTGGTGGCCATGTACACGTCGTACACCAGCTTCTGGTAGTGAGGGTAGTTCTGCTTGGATAGCGAGAGCACCTCACTCAGGTAGTATACGGGGCGCTGGACCATCTGAAGCTTTCCTTCCTTTGGCCGCTCCACCACCAGTACCACGCTGACCACTCAGTTTGTGGCAGCGATGTACATCAGCATGGGCTCCTTTGCGGCTGGTGCCGCCAGGACGGGTGGCCAGGTGAACATGCGCTTCAGGTCTCGGAAAGCTTCATCCGCCTGAGCTGTCCAGACAAATTTGTCTGTCTTCTTCATCAGCTGGTACAGGGGGAGAGCCTTTTCTCCCATCCTGCTAACGAACCGGCTGAGTGAAGCGAGGCACCCGGTGAACTTCTGTACGTCGCGCGGGTTCTATGGCAGCTCCATGCGCTCGATGGCTCCGATCTTCTCCGGGTTCGCCTCGATTCCTTGCTCGGAGACGAGGAAGCCCAGGAGCTTGCCGGCTGGGACGCCGAACATGCACTTTTCCGTGTTCAGCTTGACGCGGAGGTTGTCGAATGTTTCCTTCAGATCCTCAAGGAGCGTGCGCTGTTCCTTGGTCTTCATGACGACGTTGTCGACGTAAGCGTGTACGTTCTTTCCTATCTGCGTCTGCAGGCATTTCTACATGCAGCGCTGATAGGTTGCGCCTGCGTTCTTCAATCCGAAGGGCATGGTGGTGTAGCAGTATGCTCCATACGGGGTTATGAACGATGTCTTTATTTGATCGGTTACATTGAGCTGTATCTGGTGGTAGCCCGAGTAAGCGTCAAAAAAAGACAACAAATTGCACCCGACGGTGGAGTCGATGACCTGATCAATTCGCGGCAGGGCGAAAGGATCCTTGGGTCAAGCCTTGTTGAGACTGGTATACTGGACGCACATGCGCCATGTCTTGGTCTTCTTCAGCACCAGCATTGGGTTGGCGAGCTATTTCGGGTGGAAAACTTCCATGATGAAGCCGGCCGCGAGCAGCCGCGTGATCTCCTCACCAATGGTTCATCTTTTTTCTTTGGCGAAGCAGCGTAGAGATTGTTTGAGCGGCTTCGCATCTGGTTGAACATGAAGGGAGTGCTCGGCGAGTTCCCTCGGGACACCTGGCATGTCTTTGGGGCACCATGCAAAAATGTCCCGATTCTCAAGGAGGAAATCGACGAGCGCGCTTTCCTATTTGCTGTCCAGGCCGTCTCCGACCAGGATGAACTTGCTTGGGTCCTCCTCGTTCAGCAGGATCTTCCTTGTCCCTTGCGAGGGCTTGAACTGCGATTCTCCAGCCAGCTTGGGCTCTCCAGCCGGCATGTCCTTCTGCAGAGCTGCCACGTTTTGCATTATGACGCGCTTCTCTTCAGCGATGATCATTACTTCGGCCAACATATAGCCGTCTGAAGCACATTCGATCGAACGCTTGTAGCATCCATCGATAGTGATCACTCCCTTTGGGCCCGGTAGCTTCATCTTGAGGTATGCGTAGTGCGGTACCCCCATGAACTTTGTCAGAGCTGGGCGCCCTAGTATGGCGTGGTAGGCGCTGGAGAGATTCACGACCTCGAACCAAATTGGCTCGCGGCGGAAGTTGTTCTTGCTGCCGAAGATGACGTCCAGCCGGATCTTGCCGATTGGGGAGTGCGATGGCCCCGATACTGCTCCGTGGAATGAAGTGCTTGAAGGCTCCAGCTGGGACTCGCTGATACCCAACCTCTCGAGGCTGTTCCGGTAAAGGAGGTTGATGCTTCTCCCTCCATCGATCAGCACCCGAGAGAAGCGGCATGAATGCTTCTTAGAAATGATGATAAGGTCCAGGACCAGCGCGTAGCTACCAAAGCTTGGTAACACGGCCAGCTGATCCTCCTTGCTCCAGGTGATCGCTTGATCGGACCAGTGCAGGTACTGGGGGACGGGTGGGACGATTGCGTTCACCTCCGCCTCACGTCTCCGCTTGGCGTGCTTCGTTTCCGGCTCCGCCAGGAATATGTGGTAATTACCCACTTGCCACGGGTAACCATCCTCGTCATCCTCGTGGCGGTTGCGTCGTTCCCTATTATCCGGTGGGCCTCCGGCTGGTGGTGGAGGTGGTGGTGGGAGTCCACCGGCTTCGGCCATTTTCTTTGTCCAGCTGCACTGGCGCGTCGTGTGGTTCGTGGGCTTGTTGCCGCCGCTGTGGAACTTGCACGGCCCATCGAGCATGGACTCCATGGTGTACTTAGGCCGAGGCGGCCTGTCATCCGGCCTCTGCCTCCGACTGCCTCCTGCAGCCAGATCCTCATGCACCGCGGCTACTTGTTTGGTATCGTACCAGCTATCTGGCTGGTCGTCTTTCCTCTTTCCGTGGCGGTTGTCGTGACCGTGCCGCCTGGGATGATGGTCGCCCGGCTGGCGTCGCTCTGCCTGCTCGTCGGTGACGATTTGGCCCTGGTCATCAACCACGATGGGCTTCTTCATTGCCGCATCCGCGGTGGCGTACTTGACTGCGATGGCCATGACCTGAGCCATGGTTTGCGGGTCTGCCAGGCTAAGTTTATGCTTCACCATGGTGCCGTCTCGGCAGCCGTTGGTGAAGAAGTCTATCGCCTGGTGCTCCTGCACCCCTTCACACGAATTGTGCATGCTGGTCCACCGGGTGAGGTAGGCGCGATCCGACTCGTCCTTGCCTTGTACGCAAAGGGCGAGCTCGCGAGGTCGACCCGTCCGCTTGCATGTCCCGGTGAAGTTGTGTATGAACGCCGCTTTGAAGTCCAGCCATGCGTTGATGCTGTTGTCGGGGAGGCTGTGAGCCACTTCATTACCGAGTCGACGAGCATGAGGGGACGTAGCGGACGGCCAAGCGGAGGTTGCCGTTGGCGATTCCCACCGCGGTGGTGTAATCGACCAACCAATCCTCAGGCTTGATGGTTCCATTGTACTTTGGCGTGTCTCTTGGGAGCGAAAATCCCTTCGGGAACGGCTCGTTACGGATGCGCGGGCCAAAACACTTTGGGCCAGACAGACTTTCCTCCTCCAAGGTGCGCGACCCCACCAGGAGGTCGATGCGCTCCCGCGCATCAGCTGGCTCTCGGGGACCGAGCCGTCCCTTCAAACGTGACGCATGCGGGTCCTTGTTCGCGTCCGCTTCCTCCTCCAGTGCTCACGTATTTTCCCCTGGGAGGTTCCGCCTGCGCGACTAATGCTAGAGGTAGCGGCGTCACGGTTGTGGCGATCGCGGTTGCCAGATTCGCCATGCGGGCGACTGTTTTGCCCGGCTCCTCCTGGAGAAGAGGCTTGCTGGTTCTTGCTTCCTCCATGCGTCGTCTGGTCTACTCCTTTGCGGACAACGATGTCGCGGGAGTTGCCCACCTGGCTGGGGATGCCCTCGGCCTGCTGCTTGTTAGCAGTGGCCACGAGGAGCTGCACGCGCTCCTGCTGGAGACGAAGTTCCTCGCCTTCTAGGTGTTTTAGGTCCGCGGCCGCCGCCTCGGCTGCCCTCATGTTGTTGGCGGGGGTGCTGTAGACGGGTCGCGCCACACCTGCATGTGAGTCAGGGGCGCGGTCCAGTTCTGACGCTAGATCGCGCCCTCGGTGTTGGATCTTCCTGATGAAACCATGAGCTGTGTTTTACTCGTGCACGGTGGCTTCTTCGAGGAGCTTCTGGCATGTAGCTTCGAGTGCTGGATCCGTCTCGACGACAACCGGAGCGCGCAGGTGATGGATGGAGGCGGTGAGCGAGTCTTGCTCCGGCTCAGGCGTGGAGTTTTCTCCTCCTGCACGACGCTCTTGAGGCTTCCAATGGTTTTCGCGAGCGTTCACCATCATGACTTCGACACAAACCCTCCCTGCGGCTGGGACGCAGGCGAGGGGCACATCGAGGATGGGGGTGACCATGATGGGAAAACCCTCAGCGACAGTGGCGACGTAGACGCGGATGTCTCCAAAATGCACGATGGAGCCGCCGGCGGGGAAGGTGTTCCCAGCGAAACACGCTGCATTTTTGATGACGCAGTCGAAGGCACCGAGCGTGAGAACGAGGCCAGAGGCCACGCGTTCGTCGGCGACGCGGATGTCCCATGCGGAGGATGACCCCAGCCGAAGCGCTGTGCCCCATGGTGGGCGCCAACTGTCGTGGTGTGGAACGCGACAGAACCATTGGGGATGGCAAAGAAGGGACACACGGATGCATTCGGTGGCTCACACAACGGGTTGGGCACGATGCACTGCAAACACAGGGACGTACCCAGGTTCGGGGCCCTCTTGGCGAGGTAACACCCCTACTCCTGCAAGATGAACTATGTATGGGAGCTCGATGCTCGGTACAAGTGCTCCTTGAGATGTTTCCTTAGCTACTATCGATGGCTAGAGGAAGATGGGAACTAGATGCTAACACTTCTCTTCTTCTACTGTTGCCTCTTAACTAGAACCCTGGCTTTGCCCTCCCTTATATACTGGTCTGGGGGGCAGATTACATATTGGTTCCTAGGGTTTACTGTTTGGATATGGGTTTATAGGGCATGGCTGGCTACAGGGCCAAGCCGGTGGGCCAGGACCCATTCCACCCTTCTTTTAGCGTCATCCTTATATTTAGTGGTCACTCGGGATTCCTTTGGGGCATCACCCTTGCTTTAACGGTCACCCGGACTGCTTTCTCCAGGCCAGCCGACCGTCTTGCTTTATCTTCGTCGGGTAGCGCTGGTCATGACGGCATGCCATCTTCCTTGGTGACGAGGGAGAGCCAGAAGTGTACCCCGCACGGAGCGTCAGTCCTTCCGTGCTCTCCATCAAATCCGAGGTGAGCCGGGTGGGAACGGCCACCCGGCCGGCTCTTCTGACCACCGGGTAGACGGGCCAGCCGGGAAGGTTATAAGCCTAGCCGGGCTTGCTTGCCAGACGGTTAGAGTTGTATTTCTTGGAGGCCAGGCGGCCTGCATATTCTGGAGCCGGCCTATTTATGCTTGGCTTTCCCCACCCGGGGGTTATCCCCCCCGACATGTGCAGCGCCACGCGCCTCGTCATCTACGATGACTCCAACCTTATCATCCAGCAGATAATGAACAAGTGTGACGCCCATAGAGCCAACATGATCGCATATCGTGCGATCTACAACTCACTCGAAGGAGACTTTCACGGCTGTCGGGGGGATAACCCCCGGTACGGTCATAAGGGGTAAAACATTGCCCAGCTTGGCTTAGGCCGAGTGAGAGAAACCAGCAGCCGGGCCTTAATGGCTGGGATATGAAGCCTATGTAAGGCCGGCATATAAATTATGTCGGCCCGCACAGGACAAACATGTTTATCTTGCAGGTAACCACGATCCAGATCTCATGAGGGAATGTCGAGTCAAGAAGGACGTGTGGCACATTTCCGAGTAAGATCTTGGAGGGACCATGGTAAAGTATGGTCAAAAGAGAAGGGCGCCGCCGGGTGACAACAAAGGAGCTGGGTGACGCCAAAAGCAGGGAGTGATGTATAAAGCACCATATGACGCCATAGAGATGGCGTCTATGTACAGAAGGACCATTGGCAGTACAACTTTATTGATTGGGTCAGGGGCTTAGGGCTGGCCCATGACCCGACCCGCATTGTAAGGATAAAGATCCAAACAGTAAACCCTAGGGCCCAAAAGAGTAACCTAGCGATTCCCGTTGCCTATATAAGGAGGGGAATAGATAGGGTTTAGGGAGATCGAACAGTAGTGAACTAGTGCCCCAGGGCTATGCTAAAACAGCTCAAGGAGAACTTGTAAACACCAAGGAGGAATAAAAAACACAAGTCTAGAGAGTTCGTCATGTTCTTCGTGCACGGTAGGACCATGCACTCCCTCCTCGGTGACCTCAAGCATCCATTCGGCCCCCAACTTAAGCCTACCCATGGCATCTGTCGTGACACCACCACGACAGTTGGCACCCACCATGGGGAAATCAGCGGTGCTTGCTGGAGTCTTCATCCGGACGGGCAACATCATTGCCACAACGGGCGAGCGTGTCTACTCCGGCCTCATCTAGAGGTTTAGAGCACCCAACTTTGTCAGCAATAACATAGGCTGCTTCAGGACCAAGCCGTTCCCTAGGGGCGGTCGCTTCATCAAGTTCGGCGAGCACCAAGTCTACGTAGCAGTGCGCGTGGAGCGCGCATACCCCAAGCACGTCATCTTGGCGCCAGATCCACCTGCGATTCACGCTACGGGAAAACTGCACTAGGTCGCTTCTGCCGAGGTAATGATGATTGCACCTGATCCAGCGCGTCCCGCAGTGCCTCTATTAGTTCCTGTGGTGAATGAGAATACCGAGGAAGAAGACCCGGATGTTATAGCAAGGGCAGCAAGAACTGCGAACGTACCGCTGGAGAAGACGGAGAACATAACAAAGAGTAAAAGAGCCAAGGAGTTGCATGAAGCAATAGAAAAACTGGCAGAGCCTATGGCACCAGCAGCTGACCCGGTGAGTACACAAGCCGAGTTAGAGGATACTAGAAAAAAGGTGTTGGAAAAGGCAAAAGAGTTATCCAAGCTACAGCAGGATATGGATATCACAATCCGGGAGTATAACTCGGAGCACCGAGTCAAGGGAGCAAAGACCCGGCTCGAGGCGACGAGGATAATAGGAAGGAACCTCAATGAGGAGCTAGCGAATGCTACGTCCAAAGTAACCCCAGAATGCAGTAATGAAATAACCATACGACCTACATACAATACGACAGCAGAAAACCTGAGGGCTACAGAAGCAGCAATTGCTGAGTTACCTCACTTAACGGGTGAGGCAAAGAGAAAGCAGCAAGAACGAGTAAACGAGCTGGTGAGAGTAGCAGGAAAGGTGAATGAGGCGTACTAGAGGGCGAATCCGGGTATAGCAGGCAGGTCACAGCTTGTTCACTCGGCAACTCTAATCCCGACGAGATTAGCAGGGCATACAGCCTCCTCACCAGGGGATGTGCCGAGATAGAGAAAAGAGAAAAGAGAAAAGATAAAAGTGGGGACTCAGGAAAAAACAAACAGATGGTGGCCTATGATCCTGCGGTGGCTCAAGGAAACCCGACTCGTGCCCATGGCACAAGGAGAAATGCTGCCTAGGGAAATGAAAACCAAGAGAATGTTGGCCGAGAAAGGTATGTTGGGCAGAGAAATAACAATGGAGTCCAGAACTTCGCGCCACAGCCTATGCATGGGACTCACTCAGCAGGAGGAGGAAACCCACCTCCGAATCCGCCACCACACCAACCCGAAAGAAGGCAGCAAAGCACAGGACGTGCAGTGCATCAACCAGCAGATCCTAATGCTAACAGGTATACCGATGGTTACTCGGCAATGGTGAATGATGGGTACTAAATGCTGGATCACGTGTACCAGGCGATGGGATCAAGACTATGAGGCAGAAATCTCCAACCAGATGACGCAAGGCTAAAACTTGACCGGATAAAGATGGCAGAGCTTGTCGAGTTGCAAGGTCCGCAGGGTCCACCATGTTTTGGCCCAAGGATTATGAGAGAGCCGCCAATGCCAAACTTTTAGCTGGCAAGAGGAACAAAAATGCATGATGGAAGCACCAAACTAGAGCATTGGCTTATCGATTACGAAACTGCAATAAATATTGCGCAGGGTATTCTGAGATGGGCAGTGCGATACGTGCCACAAATGCTCGAAGGACCAAGAGGGTATGGCTGAATAACTTGCCACACGTAAGCATCAACAGTTGGATTGATTTCCAGGAAGCTTTTGTGAGTAATATTACAAGCACCTACAAGAGGCCGAATCGCCCGCAACAATTGGCTATGTGCAAACAAAGGCCGAATGAAATAGACAGAGAATTTCGCACTAGGTGGTGCACAATTCTTCTGAAGGAGTAATTGAATCTCAGGCCATCACATGGTTTGCACAAGGATGCAAACATGGAAGTGTGCTATGGCAAAGGTTACAGAGGGATATGCCAGCAAGCTTAGCCGAAACGATAAGAATTGCCGACTCATATGCGCTAGGGGATCCGACTAAGCCTTTTTCTCATGTCGGCAGAATGGATTACTGAGACTTAAATATACGACATAGCCGGGCCACAAAGGCGCCAAGAGATAAGTGAGTACAGAAGCAAGAGACAGGATGAGAGGCCAGATTACAGGTATGGTTCGACTCAAGTCGCCGCTGTAAGTCAGGATCATCCTGATGCCGGATGTAGCCAACGTCAAAGGATAAGTGGGAAACAGCAGTGGGTACGAAAGAATGATGGCAAAAAGCCATATGAACAAAGAAAGCCTTGGCAAGAAAGGAAAAAGTACAATTAAGAGATGATGTTGGATCAACCTTGCAAGTTTCATACGCCGAGTCCAAGTAAGCCGACAAACCACACAACTAGACAATGTACTTGGTTCCAGAAGGGTGACCGAGTAGACTCACCAACTCAGCAGCTACCACCACCTCCTTCACCACCACTTACAGGGGGAAATGCTCAAGTTGTTGGAATTGAGCATATATACGAGAATCAATAGCCAAGATACCATAATCAATAAAGGAGAAAAGCAGTTCATCAGGTGCATGATCCAAGGAACGATGGCGCTCATGTCGGCCATGGAACCAGAAACGAGTATAAAGAGCATCAGCAGAGTTATGTTGTGTTTGTCATAGAGCCGAATGACATGAAAAGTCAGTAGAGACGGATGATGGAAGTGAACACTATAATGCCAGCGATACCAAAGTACATGCATCGGTCTTAGCAGGAAATAACGTGGAGCATAAAGGATCACCCAAAGATCAAGCCGACTCCAGGAGGGTATGCTCTAATGCTGAATCCAACTTTCATGGGCCCAGATATCAGTGTGAAATTATCCAAGGTACTAATAGATGATGGCAGTAGCATCATCATGTACAATGATACAATGCTCAAGCTAGGAATCACCATGAACATGTTGGAGCCGACTAAGACAACATTCCATGACATTGTGTCGGTATTGTCATGCGAGCCAATTGGAAAGATTTGGGTTGACGTCTTATTCAACAATAGAGAGAATTGTCGCACTGAGGCCATAGAGTTCGAAGGTAGACCTTGTTAGCTCATACCATGCGTTACTCGGCAGACCAGCTATGACAAAGTATATGGCCACCCCTCACATTGATTATCTAAATATGAAGTTGTCGGGTCTATGTGGAGTCATTACAGTTCAAGGTGACTACAAGCGATCTATCGCATGTGCCTTAGTCGGCTCTTCACTGGCCGAGTCTCTGGTAATAGCACAGGAAAAGCAGCAAATGATGGAGGTTACAACACTGGCTAAAGCAACACAGATGTCTATGCCGACACTGACTAACCCGCATGGTAGTGTGTCTTTCCAAGCTACTAAGGAGACAAAAAATATACAGATTGATGAGGGTTTCCAAGAACGCACGGTGACTATTGGCACCGGGTTATCTGACAAATAGGAAAGCGAGCTCACCAACTTCCTCCATGGGAATCGGGATATCTTTGCATGGTCCACATAGGATTTGCAAGGGGTTCGGAGGGACTTGGCTAAGCACTCTATGCATGTAAGGCCAGATGCCAAGATGGTGAAGCAAACCCTCCGCCACTTCGCCGAAGATAGGAGGGAAGTCATAGCTATCGAGATAGCCAGGCTCTTAGCTGTTGGGTTTATCATGGAAGTACTGCACCCAGATTGGTTGTCGAATCCAGTCTTGGTCGAGAAAAAGAAGGATGACCCGAACGTGGCAGTGGTATGGCGCATGTGTATTGACTACACAAACCTCAATAAGGCGTGTTCAAAAGATCCATTTCCATTGCCACGGATCGATCAAGTAATTGACTCTACTGCCAGTGTGAGTTGTTGTCATTCATAGATGCGTACTCTGGTTTCCACCAGATACCACTGAATCTGAGTGATCAAATAAAGACATCTTTTATCACCCCGTATGGGGATTATTGCTATTGTACTATGTCGTTTGGATTAAAAACACATGTGCAACATATCAAAGATGCATGCAAAAATGCTTGCAATATTATCTTGACAAAAACGTTCAAGTATATTTCGATGACGTGGTAATAAAAACCAAACAAATTCATACTCTAATCGAGGACCTATGTCAAACATTCGCAAACTTGAGAAGATTTCGGATCAAACATAACCCGGAAAAATGCACCTTTGGTGTCACGGCTGGAAAATTACTCGGATTCCTTGTATCCAGCCAAGGAACTCAGGCTATCCTGACAAAGATCAGGGCCATCGAAAGAATGGAATTGCCGAAAACCCTCAATGATTTCTAGAAGTTCACTGGGTACTTGGCCTCATGGAGTAGGTTTGTAAGTCGTCTAGGTGAAAAAGCCTTACCATTATATCAACTGATGAACAAATCAGATAAGTTCACATGGACACAGCAAGCTGATAGCGCTTTCTATGAACTAAAAAATATGTTAGCAAAAGCACCAATATTAGCCTCGCCACTATCAAAAGAGACAATGCTGCTCTATGTCGCAGCAACCAATCGTGTTGTCAGTGCGGTAATAGTGGTAAAGCGCGAAGAAGAGGGAAAATTAGTCCAAAGACCAGTTTATTACTTGAGCGAAGTTCTCTCTACATCAAAACAGAATGAATTACCCACATTACCAAAAAATGAAATATGGGGTATATATGGCAGCAAAGAAGCTGAAGCATTATTTTCAGGAACACCCAATCTGAGTGATATGTGAGGCACCTATCTCGGACATCTTGGGCAGCAAAGACGCCAGCGGCAGAGTGTCAAAATGGGCCATAGAGCTAGCACCATATAATCCACAGTACGATAGGCGAGATGCCATTAAATCTCAAGCTCTGGCGGACTTTTTCGTGGATTGGATGGAAATGTAATATGAGCCGCCATTGCCAGACCCGGACTACTAGAAGATGCACTTTGACGGGTCCAAGACAAAGATGGGATTGGGTGCCGGGATAGTTCTCACCTCACCAAAGAAGGATCAGCTCAAGTATATGTTGCAAATCCACTTCGCTGCATCCAACAATGTTGACGAGTATGAAGCACTTGTTCATGGGATAAAAGTGGCTAAAGAAATTGGCATCAAAAGGATCATGTGCTTTGGAGACTCGGACTTGGTTATTCAGCAAGTATCTAGGCACTGGGACACGCTAGACACAAATATGGCACTATATCATTTCCATGTCTACAAAATTTCGGGATACTTTGATGGATGTGAGTTTCACCACATACCCAGAGCAGAAAATGAGGCAGCTGATGTGCTATCAAATTTAGGATCATCTAGGAAAGCAATCCCACCAGGAGTAGCACTAGAACATCTCAGAAATCCATCAATTAAACCGTCACCCGAATCCGAGTCAATCTTCATCCCGGCCAGCCAGGAGTCAAAGGCTGTGCCAATGGACATTGACACACGAGCAGGTTCGAGTAACCCGGGGACTGCCGAATCAGACTCGGGGACTCCTCAGGTTATGTCGGTCGAGCACATGGAAGTTGATGAAAAGACAGATCCAGCACTAGTGATACCAGTTTGGGCGTAATCAATATTCAACTACCTAAAAGATGGAACTTTGCCAGATGATGAAATATTAGCAAGACAAATAGAAAGAAGGGCAAAAGAATAGACCATAATTAACAAGGAGTTGTACAAGAGGAGAGTGACAAATGTGTTAGAGCATTGCGTTAGCTTGGAGAAAGGTCAAGAGATACCGTTGAATATTCACCAAGGGGAATGTGGGCATCATGCTTCGTCAAGAGCATTGGTAGCCAAGGAATTCCGACATGGATTCTATTGGCCAAGCGCACTTGTGGAGGCACATGACTTAGTAAGAAAATGCAATGGGTGTCAACGATATGCAGCAAAAACACATTTTCCAACATCAGAGCTAAAGGCTATACCAATCACTTGGCCATTCATGGTATGGTACCTGGATATGGTAGGACCATTCAAACCCGCGCGTAGAGGCATGAATCACATACTTGTGATGGTAGACAAATTCACAAAATGGATATAAGTGAACCCATCAAAAAGCTTGATGGAAAAAACAGTTGTCACATTCCTGAGGGATATCATCCTAAGATATGGCTACCCGCATAGCATAATTATAGACAATGCCACAACCTTTGACGAAGGACCTTTTGCTCGATTTTGTAGGGATAACCGAATAAGACTCGACGTAGTATCAGTCGCTCACCTAGAATCAAATGGGCAAGTTGTACGAGCTAATGGGCTAGTTCTATCTGGGATAACTCCGAATCGGTCAAATGGCTATACACCATTTTCTGTAGTATTGTGGAGTTTAAGAACAACTCCGAATCGGTCAAATGGCTATACACCATTTTCCTTGTCTATGGGGCAGAAGTAGTTTTTCCTGCTGACATAGAGCATGACTCGCAGAGAGTAAGGCAATATTCGGAAGACGAGGTAAAAGAGGCTCGAGAAGATGGAGTTTATTTACTCGAAGAATCTCGAGAACTGGCATTATCCAGATCTGCCATATACCAACAAAATATCTGAAGCTATCATAGCCAGAAAGTTCAAACTCGTGTATTCTGATAAGGGGACTTGGTCCTCAGACTGGTGCAACGCACATCTGGGATGCACAAGTTATCACCCCCATGGGAAGGTCTGTTGATTGTAAGCAAAGCACTGCACAATAATTCATACTATTTGATATATACCCGTGAGGCACAAAAGAACAAGGCGGATAGGTCAGGTGATGAAACCAAAAGGACGTGGAATATGGCATTGCTTCGTCCTTTCTATAACTAGGTAAAGCAATGTATGTATCTTTCAAACTCTCATATGTCGGACGCTTATGCCGGCTATGTTCTAATAATAAAAACAATATGACTCGAAAAATTAACTCGGGGACTCCCCCTCATGCTTATTTATTTCTATCCTTATGTAAGTTGGCGCGGTTGCCTAAACTTATGTCAGAATAGTAATGTATACGCGTATAAGGTCAACTCTTCGACTATGCTATTTTCCGAAAACACGGCTTCATGGCAAGCAAGAGAAAAAGGCCAACGACGGGTAAACATGAACAACGGATAAGCAAAGGAAAAAACGCGAGTCGACCCTATGTATATTTATAACTAACCCATTGCAGGATATATCGGCCTATATGTCGAATGACTCTAGATCAAGTTGCCTAGTTTCATACCCGCTGACTTAATACTTATGACCTTGAAACTCTAATGTCGAAAGCCAAAAAAAGGTAGACTAGAGCCAAAGTCAAGGGATAGGGGAAACGACAAATGAAACTTGGAGACTTGCCCCTGAGTGATTCAGATTTAAGCTAGAATATAAGTTTTTTCCTTCACAAAGGCACACACCCAAAAGAACTGCAGTATTTGTTACATCTACACCCGGCAATACCGGGGATCTCATGAAATTCAAGTGTTTTTTATCCAACCTAAGAGGCAGCTAGACTCGGAGGGGCATCAACGGGAATGGAGCTTGGTGCATTGTCAGGTTCGGCCGAGTAACGAATGTCGACCGAAGAAGCCACATCCGATTCGGTCGATTCACTGTCAGCAGCACCTTCTTCGGCAACTTCGGCTCCAGGCTCGGCGACATCAAGGAAACTTGGCCCGTCGCACCAAGCATGAATCAAGGCATACTCGACCATGGCATAGGGTCGCTGCTGATGCGTCTTGATGAGCTTTGGATCATGAGTCCACTTGCCTTCGTCCCTCATGTTCTGAAGAACGTCAAGATTGATGTCTTCATACTAGGATAACATAAAGGACAAGACCTTGTCTACAGCAGCGTGGCCAGCCAACTCATGCCATTCATATAGTCATTCCTCGGAGAGTAGTAGCCTGGCCACGAGAGGCTCAATGAGTTCAGGAGGGTCTTCATACGGGGAAAACGTCCTAAAGAAATGGATTGCTGACTTAAGTAAGTCGACCCCACATGACTTCACAGTAGTTACGCGCTCTGAGAGGGCAGCGAGATACTCATCAATGGTAACCTCGCCGTCTGCCGGGTCACCAAACTCAGACCACACCTTCTTCATGGCCCTCAGAGCGAACATGTTGGCCTCGAGGAAGTTTTCTGCAAAGGAAAGAGGGAATCATCAAAGAACAAAAAAAGAGATGGAAATAAGAACAATAACACAGTGAAAAGAGTAAGGACTCACTACCGATGAAAGAGTTGATGCAACCAAGCTTGGTCTGCCATGTTTTTTCTTTCTCTTGAAGGGCATCCAGGTCTTGGTGAGCCGAGTCTAAAGCTAACTCGACATCCTTGAGCAGCTCATTCATTTTATTAGTTTTGCTAGAGAATTGCCCCTCTTGCTCGATGAGTTCCTAGCGCAGACCCTCAACCTCAGACTGATGCTTCTCCTCCATTTCCGTCGTCTGTTGCTTGAGCCGAGTCACCTCGTCTCGCTCCTTCTAGAGCTCGATCTGGTGCTGACCGTCTTATTCAAGATTTTGTTCCATCAATCCCGACATTAAAAAAATATCCCAGAGTGGTTCCGCGAGCAAAAGTATTTTGGATACTCCGAGATATAATAGATGGATACAAAACACTAAGGCTAGGTAGATACAAAGATTATAAGGAAAAGGGCACTACCTTCAGCGTTAGACATTTGCTTGTATAGAGCATCGATGGTGGACTGAGAAGTAGTTGTGGAAAAGAGTAACAAGAGGAAGTTAAGATAAAAGGACGAAAATGGCCAGTAAGAGGGAGGCGGAGTAGGGATATACCTCGGCCTTGGTTCTTGGCAATCAGGTTGCGGTGAGCAGCAGAAAGCTTTTGATACTTCCATATCACAGATTTGTGTATCTTGGTGCGCTCATTATGTGTGAGCTGCAAAAAGAAAGATAAACAGATAATACTCAGTGGATCAAAAATATTCAATCCCGGCAGAAAATAAAAAGAGATACATTCTAGATCTGAGCTTAAAGCCGAGTAACTACTTTACTCAACAGTAACCTCAGGGGCTAGGGATCAGATATTTAAACATAACATTCTAGATCTGAGCAAAAACAGAAAAAATCATGCCTTACTTATAAGCTTACAACCGAGTAAGTTACTTACTCGGCATTAATCTCAGGGACTAGGGAATATGTGGATATAGAAGTACTAAGAACGTGAAAGAGTAAAGCAGTTTCATACCTCGTTCACCTGGTCAACTTGCGTCATGAGTGCGATGGCTTGGTGGGTCATCTCGTACACTGTCTTGTGATCTAACTGCACCTTCTGCTGACCCAAACCCGAAGGAGCGCCAAAATTAACCTCATGGTCGCCAGCAGCATTCCACTCCATGGAGAAAGGTTTAGCAGAGCTAAGACTATGCCCACTGAGCGTCCGAGTAAGAACTTGGCCTTTCTTCAAGGCAGCTCCTACAGCGGCACGTGTAGCAGCGGGACTACCATGTAAGGCACTAGCTCCAGGAGCATCGCTAGGTCCAGCACCAACGGCAGATTTTCCCAACTGACCTGCCAAGGCAGGTGTCTTTGTCGATGGGGCTGGCTTAATCTGCGGAGCAGAACCTGGGACAAAAACCAGAGTCCGCTACTTAGAACCCGTCGTCTTGACAGGCACAGTCCAGGTCTGGCCATACGAAGGATGCCGGGTCTGGCTCTTGGTTGCTGGAGCTAGAGGAGTAGGTCTTGTAGTTGTTTGCTGAGGCGGAGGAGCCGAATGAGTAGACTCAGTAACCGGTTGGGAAGCAGAGGAAGGTGTTTCCTTTACTGGGGGAGATGCAGTAGACAAGTTCTAGGTGGAATCGGCACCGATGTTGCTAGCGCTGGGTCCCAAGTTCAAGTTATCTGAAGAGATGGGAGATGCAGGCCGAGTCTCCCCTGCAGATTGGGTGCCGGGTCAGGTTCAAGCTGAGGCACAGAAGCCTCTACTGTTGGATCACAGACCCAAACAGGGATCTGCGGCTCTGGAGCGGCACATGAAGGGGCGAGTGGCTTGGGAATGGTGGAGGCCATGCAAGTGGCAGACTGACTTGCGGACATAGCAGTGCTGAAAACAAAAGCACAAACCTATAAGGAAAGAACCACAAAAGGAAAAATGTGAGGTAACAGGTAGCGAAAGTTACCCAGACACGAAGGGATCACGCGGCACACGTCGATCGACCCGGCGTGGAGCCTTGCAGGGCTCCGAAGTCCCAGCTTTGCAGGTCATGGCAGCATCAACCCGACGCTTCTTGGAGAGTTGAGCACTGGAAGAGGCCCTAGGCCGCTTACCCGACTTGGCAGCAGGTATTTTGCCGCGACCACCGACGTCAAGGGAAGAATCCTCGTGTACCTGAACAGCTGTATCAGTAAATGTAAGGTTCAATGGGATAAGCCAAAAACACAACGCAAAAGTCAAGTACCTACAGAATCTCAGAGTCATCATCATCATCTGACCAGTCCCGCAAAGCGTTTCGGGTAAGACTCTTACCCAGGGTCGGAGCATCAGCAGCATGGGTAATTGGCATGAAGCACTCCAAGTCGAACTCATACTCGTTCTCGTTAGATCGATCTCTGAAGTAACCACTAGGAGGAACGATGCTGTCCTCCACATGGTGCACGAGATTCTGAAAAAGGCGAAGAGAACAAAGTCAATACGAGAATCGGACGACAAGTAAATGATGAGTAAAGTATGTCGACAGCATTCAGATTACTCGGAAACTTACCCATAGGTCAAGTCTATACCGGCTAAAGGGAGGACAGCTCCAAGCCCAATTCCCTGCCAGCGTCACCGTAAAGATAGAGCCGACTCGGCGAGCAACAGAGTCATTGGTAAGCTCAAGGGTAGAATGGCGAGTGGGATCACGCAGACCGCTCATGAAGAAAATCTTGTGACACCTGGCCTGGATGGGGCTGACTCGTCGACTGATGAAAGTGCACATCAGATCCTCCTCATTCAAGTGGAACTCCTCCTTTGGTTCAGGCAACCTCTCAATGATGTCGTGAGCCTCGTTCACTGCCGGGTACTTGTCCCTAGGTCAAGCTTCTAGAGGTCCTTGCTAGGAACCTCATCTTTGAAGGAGGTAAGATGGATGAAATCATTGTGCCCAGTGTTCTTGACATAGAAAAAAGTTCTATGCCACTTCTTGCAAGAGTCTAAACCAGTGACGCGGGGAAAAATGGAGTCCCTCGTTGGCGTGATGCTAGAAGTACCACACCGGGTAGGCCTCTTCTCATAGGAGGGAACACCAGGATCCGTAACAACTTGGATCCGAAAATTGAAATACTTGGCGCAAAGAAGAATTGTGGGACATAGACCAAGATAGCCCTCACAGGAGGAAATAAAACAAGACGAGCCAATGCCATTGGCAGGAAGATGATGAGTTTGCAAGTGAAAATTCGACAAGAATGACTTGAAGAAATCTCTAATAGGGAAATAAAAACCACGCTCGAAGTGGGACAGAAAAACTTCCCTCTCATCGGGCTCGGTCTTGGGAAAATCTCACCAAGAGGAAGGCGGCATGCAATGTCAAGAGGGATGCGCCTGGTAGCGCGCAACAACTCGATATCCTGGAGAGTAACCTCGGAGGCCTCCCAGGCACCGCGCTCACCGAAGGTCTCATGATCTTCCACCTCCTCGCCTCCGTCGCGAGCGTCCATGAATTCCAGTGGCTCGGGCCCTTCCTTTGTCGAAAGCGGCCTAGATTGCCGAGGACCCATTGAGGAATCAAAGGAAGGAAGAGGAAAGCAAACGGCTAGTGGAGCAAGCAAGAAGAAGAGCAAAGGGGCAGTTGTAGCTTGGAGCGGCATGGGGAAGAAGAAGGCAGGGGGAAACTCAAGCAGCAGGGCGGTTAAGTCCCCCCACGCCCCTACTTAAGTGGAGTAAAAACCCCAAGCGTGGGATCCATGTGCACCGTGTGGCCAAGGTGTGGCCTTGTACACAGCCGAATAAATGCATCTGCGAGTGCCACGTATGTGTGATACACGAATCAGGCCACACCACGTCACGTTGCACAAGACACGTGGCGCTGAGCGATGGGACTGCCACAGTGACGGGAGTAACTGCGGCTGTCGTTAGTGTGCTGTCAGGATTTGAGACAAAATGTAATGACCTCGGATCGGTAAGGATCCTAAGTCCCTGTGATTAACATGCTAGTCCCTGGATCAATAGCTAGCACTCACAGTCGATGAAATATCATGTAAAACACAAAGTCTTTATTACACGGAGAATCCAGAGTATGAAATTATTACAAAAATTTCTTAGCATTATGCTAGCTCAAATAACAGCGGAAACATAAAAGCAGCATGAGTCCATCAACGCCCAGGCTTGTCGAGTGTAGACCCGCGATCCCTACGCACCTTTCAATCTTCGGATTCTGCACATAAGACGTGCAGCCAACAAGTTGGGTCAATACTTTGAATGTATTGGCAAATTACACCAAGGAGAGAAAAGACTATCTCTACATGCAAGGCTGGTATAGGCTGTAGAGTTCATTTGCTCAAAGCTAATTTTCTTAAGTAGAGAGAAGAAGAGCGGATTGTCCTACTTTGTAAACATTTGCTTAGATAATAATAAGGTCGAGTGGCACACAAGGATATTACGCACCTAGTGTCCAAACAACCAAACACTTCGATATTACGCACCAAGCGTCACTTGGATATTACACACCAAGTTCCCAAATTCCCACCCATTAGCGATATTACGCACGCCATGGGGTTTCAAAACTTTGTTTTAGAAAAGAGAGAGGAAGATCCTTCAGAGGCTCCATCCTTCAGATGCTCAATGTTGTTACATTTCCGTGAACACGGTGATCGATCAGATTGCAATACTCTAGAGTTTGTGCACTTTACCCACAATCCATGATCAAGTCCTTTAACATACAAGACCATGGCGAGGCTTTCCTTAGTAGCCCTCTACCTTCGAGATCCAACCGCTAAGAACCTCCAAATGTTGGTACCCGGTGAGGTTTCCCACTAAGTACTAGGCCAAGACAGAGCCCATAATGTATTGTGGTTGCTTTGGAAGCTTCTAAATTCTGAAACATGGCGACTTCTTTGATTCTGAGGCGTCCTCCACCAAAATCTCACTCGTTGTCCCGACAACCATTCCGCCCAGAAGAAAACTTAGTTTTATTTTGAAGTGGATTTGAGAAGAAAGTTTGCTCTAGAGAGCCTTTATACTTAGAAAATTATTTGTCTTTCGAACCCCCCAACGGTACTTTGTATATATAGCATAACAAGCAATACTTAGAAAAAACAGGGGTAACCTATTAGGATGGGAAATCCTAAGTATAGAGATACTCATGGCATACTACAAAATCATCGCACTTGCAAAATAATACTAAGGGAAAATTCTACTAGATCATCCTACACATGCATACTACAGAATTTTGAAGATCACATGCATAGAATCAAAACTGGGACAAAATTATGAACAAGTGGTGTAAGTTGCCAATACATTCAAAGTATTGACCCAACTTGTTGGCTGCACGTCTTATGTGCAGAATCCGAAGATTGAAAGGTGCGTAGGGATCGCGGGTCTACACTCGACAAGCCTGGGCGTTGATGGACTCATGCTGCTTTTATGTTTCCGCTGTTATTTGATCTAGCATAATGCTAAGCAATTTTTGTAATAATTTTATACTCTGGATTCTCCGTGTAATAAAGACTTTGTGTTTTACATGATATTTCATCGACTGTGAGTGCTAGCTATTGATCCAGGGACTAGCATGTTAATCACAGGGACTTAGGATCCTTACCGATCCGAGGTCATTACATATGGTATCAGAGCACATCGTTGCCTGTAGGACGTGACCCTAGGATTGGAACCACCTCTAACTTTAGTGCCTTACTTGTTTCCTACTAAGTTATTTTCCGCACCTCTAGTATCTGCTTTCCTCTACTTCCGCACCGTCGCGGACATCGAGCCCCTTCGCTTTGGAGGATGCCTCATGGATCTACTCACACGTTTGGACCTTCCTCTCCCAACAATCCAAGGGAGCACAATGAAGAAACTCCACAAGGACGGCTGTTGGGGAGTCAAGGTCATTCAACGAGGAAAAGAGCGAGGCAAGAACCCGGAGGAAGACATAGCAATCCACATTGTTAGCGATTCCATGGAGAAGGCCCTTAGCATTAGCTTGCAGCAACTCATTGGTCGCCTATGTGGACGTCATAATGAAGCTCTCCAAGGACACTATGGCGGCCTCTTTGGAAGACGAGATGAGGAAGGAATTCCCATGGAGTTAACATTTGAGGAAAGAACTTCTACCAAGCGCCGAAGAACACAATATCAAGACTTGGAGTGCCACATCCATGACCTTGAGAAGGGTACCTTCCTCGAGATGTTGAAGAATGACGAGCTATGCGCCCTCATCAAGGAGAAGGAAGAAATGATCAAGCAGCAGGAGGAGGCAATGAAGCTCCAAGAGATAAAATTTCAGGACCAAGAGAAGAAGTTCGCTAACCAAGAGAAGAGGGTGATAAATAAAAACAAGAGAATTAGGGAACTCAAACAGCAGATCGATGGAGATGAAGTGCAAACCAAAGGCCTTTGCAAGATAATCAATGATGTGCGTGCTTCCAAGACGGACTTGGCAAAGCAACTTGAAGCCGCAATGAAGACAAGTTTATTGGAGGAGCTACAAAGCGAGAAGGAGGGACTTCAGGAGCAGCTGGAAGCCACTACCAAGAAGCTACAGGATGAGATAAAGGACCTCCAAGAGAAGCTTGAAGCCACCACAAAGGAGATGGAATTGTACAAGACAACTCTAGAGCAAGAAGGCTACTCGTTCGAGGACGAGGAAGAGGAAGGCGTGGAAGATGTGTAGTAGTTGGACCACCTTTAATTCCATAGTAGAACATTATTCGCAAATGTAATAAATACCAAGACAAGTCTGGTTTAGTTAAATTTGGTTGTTTCCTGTGCTAAATCTGTGGTGTTATGTCTTGTGTGCCTTGTGTGCTTGGTGTGTTTTTCATAAGGGTAGGAATTTACTACTTAGTCTTTCTGTCTATTTCTTAACTATTCTCTTAAACCCCACAGATGCCGCCAAGACGTGCGAATCCCGAAATCCCGCCAGAAATAGCAGAACTTTTGGCCACTCAGAACCAGCTGATCCAACTGCTCACCCAGAACATGCAAAACAACAACAACAACCCGCCACCACCACCACCTCCGCCACCTCCTCAACAGGATCGCTTGACTCGGTTTTTGAGGCTGAACCCACCTACCTTCACTAGCAACCTCGAACCAATCATCGCTGATGCTGCGTCTGATCAACAAGAAGCTAGACACCGTGCAAGCTGGGTGACGAGTGCGTTATGCCGCACACCAGCTTGAAGGACCTGCTGCAGAATGGTGGGATAACTACCAAGTCACCCACCCGGACATTGATGCTATCACTTGGGAACAGTTTGAGTTAGCTTTTCGCACCCATCATGTGGCTGCTGGTGTCATGACTCTAAAGAGGCGCGAGTTTCGCGACCTACACCAACTGCACCGTTCTGTCACCGAGTATGGAGAGCTTTTCAATAAGCTAGCCCGTTATGCACCCGATGATGTTTCCACTGATGCCAAGAGACAGGAGGAGTTCTTAAGAGGGCTCAATGATGAGATATCCATTCAGCTTGTGGCTCAGAAATTTGACAACTTTCAGGAACTCCTGGACAGAGCCATTGTGGTTGAATCAAAGAGGAAGAGCATAGAAAATCGCAAGAGGAAATCTAACCCTCACAAACACTCTGTTCCGTACCAGAAGCAGCGCAATTCCTCACCACCACCTTATAACAATAATGGCCACAACCATAACGGTCATAACCATGGTGGCCACAAACACAATGGGCACAAAAACCGCAATGGCAATGGCGGCAATGGAAAGGATCTCAGTGAGGTGACATGCTTTAAGTGCAACAAGACAGGGCACTATGCAACCTCTTGCCCCGAGAGGAAGAATGGCAATGGTAATGGGAATGGAAATGGACACAACCATGGCAATGGGAACGGGAAGAAGCCAAATCCGTTTGTCAAAGCCACGGTGAATCATGTTTCTATGGAGGATGCTTGTGAGGCGCCAGACTCTGTGATTGGTAAGTTCAAACTCAATTCTATTCCCGCAGTTGTCCTTTTTGATACTGGATAGAGGCAAGATACCAACGGAGACTATAAACTTTCCTCTAAGGGTAAGTTCTCCTGGGGGAGAAATAGTGGCAAACTCCGGTTGCCGGGATTTAGAACTAAGGATTGGGACACACATTTTTCCCACCATTCTAGTAGTTCTAGAATCACAAGGATTAGACATAATCTTGGGCATGAATTGGATGACCGAATATGAAGGAGTCATAGATTGTGCCAAGAGAACTGTCATGCTCACAACACCAGAAGGGAAGAGGATTCGTATCAAGTCAAACTTCGCACCCAAAGAAGTCATGGTGAACTCTCTTAAGGGGGTTAGCTTGGAGGAGGTACCTATTGTAAAGGAATACCCAGATGTCTTCCCAGAAGAGCTACCCGGAATGCCACCCGACCGTAATATCGAGTTTCTCATTGACTTAATGCCAGGCACGGGGCCGATAGCTAAGAGACCATACAAGATGGATGTGGACGAATTAAAAGAACTCAAGAAACAGCTTAGGGAATAATTGGACAAGGGGTTCATTCAACCCAGCGCATCATCTTGGGGAGCACCCGTCCTATTTGTGGAAAAGAAGGATAAGACCAAGAGGCTGGTTGTGGACTACCGCTCGTTGAACAAAGTGACGATTAAGAATAAGTATCCTCTGCCCAACATCAACGACCTGTTTGACCAGCTAAAAGGAGCTAGTGTGTTCTCAAAGATCGATCTACGATCGGGCTATTTTCAGCTAAAGATTCGAGAACAGGATGTGCCCAAGACAGCATTCACCACAAGATACGGATTGTATGAGTACACCGTGATGTCCTTTGGTCTAACCAATGCCTCAGCATACTTCATGACCATGATGAACAAGGTGTTCATGGAATACTTGGACAAGTTTATCGTAGTATTCATAGATGATATACTCATATACTCAAAGGATGAGAAGGAACATGAGAAACATCTGCGCCTTATTATGGAGAAACTAAGAGAACACAAGTTGTATGCCAAGTTCAGCAAGTGCGAGTTCTGGTTAAAGGAAGTGGGATTCCTTGGTCATGTTGTGTCAGCTAAAGGAGTTGCCGTAGATCCTAGCAAGGTAGCTTCCGTGACGGAATGGGAGTCACCCAAGAATGTGGGAGATATTAGAAGTTTCTTAGGCCTCGCAGGATATTACCAGAGGTTCATCGAAAACTTTTCCAAGATAGCAAAACCCATGACGGAACTATTAAAGAAGGAAAAGAAATTCCTATGGACCGTGACATGTGAGGCAAGTTTTCAAGAGTTAAAGAAACGCCTTGTAACGGCACCAGTTCTGTGTCTGCCTGATATCCAGAAGGATTTTCAAGTCTATTGTGACGCTTCTCGACAAAGACTTGGAAGTGTATTGATGCAGGATGGGAAGGTGGTATCCTATGCCTCCCGACAACTTAAGAACCACGAACACAATTATCCCACACATGATTTGGAACTTGCATCTGTGGTTCATGCACTCAAGGTATGGAGACACTACCTCATGGGCAAACATTGTGATGTGTTCACAGATCATAAAAGTTTGAAGTACATCTTCACCCAAAAGGAGTTGAATATGAGACAACGAAGACGGCTTGAGCTAATTAAGGATTATGACTTGGATTTACAGTACCACCCCGGAAAGGCAAACGTGGTGGCTGATGCCTTAAGTCGTAAGGTATATGTAAATGGACTTCTGCGGGGAACTTCGGAGGATTTATGCAAGCAATTCAGGGACCTCAGGCTAGAGATAGTCCCGAAAGGACACGTAGCGACTATGGAAATAGTGTCCACCTTCCAAGAAAGGATCCAAGAAGCACAAAAGGGGGATAAAGAGTTGGAAGAAATAAGAGTCAGGATAAGTGAAGGAAAGACTAAAGAATTTAAATGCGGACAAACAAGGAACCCTCTGGTATGGGAAGCGTTTGTGCGTTCCCAATGACCCCGATATCAGGAAGATGATTTTACAAGAAGCTCATGATTCGCCATACCCAATTCATCCAGGTAACACAAAAATGTACATGGATGTGAAGGATAGATTCTGGTGGAATAACCTAAAAAGAGATATTGCAGAGTATATTTCTCTGTGTGATGTGTGCAACAGAGTTAAAGCCGAGCATCAGAAACCGGCAGGATTACTTCAAACACTACCTATACCCGACTGGAAGTGGGACAAGGTAGGCATGGATTTTGTCACGGGATTGCCCCGGACTCGATTACAGATTTGATTCTATCTGGGTAGTGGTGGACCACTTCACCAAGGTGGCTCACTTCATCCCCGTAAAGACCACATATACAAGTGCTAAGCTTGCTAAGATATACATGTCAAGAATTGTAAGCCTGCATGGTGTTCCCAAGGGAATTGTGTCAGATAGAGGCACCCAGTTTACTTCAAAGTTTTGGCGACAACTACATGAGTCTCTTGGAACCCGACTAGAATTCAGTACTGCCTTCCACCCTCAAACAGATGGCCAAACAGAAAGGGTGAATCAAATTTTGGAAGATATGTTGAGAGCTTGCGCACTAGACTATGGGTCTAGTTGGGACGATAACCTGCCATATGCTGAGTTCTCATACAACAACAGCTACCAGACAAGTATCAAGATGGCTCCGTTTGAAGTTCTATATGGCAGGAAGTGTAGGACTCCATTGCTATGGAATGGAGTTGGAGAACATGATCTTTTGGACCTGACTTGATAAAGGATGCGAGAAGAAAAGGTGCACAGATTCAGGATAGGCTAAAAGTAGTCCAATCCCGACGGAAGAGCTACGCTGATTCCAAAGCGAGATGTGGCTTATGAAATAGGGGACGTGCGTACCTCCGAGTTTCACCCCTCGTGGAGTTAAGAGGTTTGGAATCAAGGGCAAGTTATTACGATTCATAGGACCATATAAAGTTCTGGCCCGTGAGGAGAAGTTGCTTATCAGTTGGAGTTACGGAAGGGTATCGTTCATGATGTGTTTCATGTGTCGCAACTAAAGAAGTGTCTCCCGGAGATGGCTGAAACACCGCTAAGAGACACCGTTTCCCTAGATGAGGTTCAATTGGAGAATGACCTTACCTATGAGTAAAAACCCATCAAAATACTGGAAACAGCTGAAAGGATTACCCGCACCAAGACTATAAGGTTCTGCAAGGTACAATGGAACCACCACTCCGAGGAAGAAGCTACGTGGGAGCGTGAAGAAGACTTGAAGGCAGAACACCCACACCTATTTGCTAGCCAACCCGAATCTCGAGGACGAGATTCTTCTTAAGGGGGGTAGGTTTGTAACATCCCAGATTCTATATTAGGATGATATTAGTGTCATGCATCATCCTTGCATCATTGCATCCTGCATTTGAAAAATTGCAATAAAAACCCTGGCACATAAACCCATTTAAAAACCCTATTAAATATTCTCATGAGTGAGAACCCTTGTTGTAGTAGTTTGACCCTTCAAAAACTTTGTAAAAACAGTAAGCCATGGTCCTATGTTGACCACCTCAATTTTATGAGAATTTAGAAACAAGTTTCATTAATTTTGGACCTAGTTTGCAAAGGTTATTAGGGTTTTATGAAAACAGAAAAGGGAAAATGATTAAAGGGAAAAAAAAGGAAAACCTACCTAACTGGGCCACAGCGCAGCCCACCAGCATCCGCCAGCCGCCGCAGCCTAGCACCGGCCCGCTCCTCCCCTCCATCACTAACGCGGGGGCCCCACCCCGTTGTCTCCCTCCTGGAGACCGCGGCGGACACGGCTGCCGGCCGCGTCGGACTCGTACCCGCGCTGGACTCGACCGCCCCCTCCCCCACGTCTCCGCCCCATATAACCCCCTCCACCCTCGGCCTCACCCCGTCCGATTTTTCCCCTTGCGGAACCCTAGACGATCGACGATCCGCGCCGCCGCCGTCGGGTTGGACCTCGCTGAGACGTTCGGGACCACCTCTCGCTCCTTCCTTCCCCTAGAACTGCTCCTCGTTCACCACTGATTCGCGCCGTGTTCCCTTCCCCTTCTCTCTCACAGAATCGCATCCGCAATTGCTCGCCGGAGCGCCTCTAGGGAGAAGAAGAACGGCGGGACGCTGCTGCCAGCCGAGGAAGCAAGGCGAGGAGACGAGGACGCGAGCGTAACCGTGAGAGCCAGGCGAACCTCGTCGACCCCGCCACGATTCCAGGGACCCGCCGGAGCGCCGCCACCGTCGATCACTGACGCCACCGCCGCCCGCGCCGCCGTCGCAACCTTGTAAGTCGCCGCCGCCCTCCTGACCGTCGGATTAAGGTTGAACGCATACGGTTAGATCAACGCCGAAGGGGTATCGTCGAATAGCGACGCGCCACGTGGCCGCGCGCGTCAGCACGCACGCGCCAGCACCGCGTCACCCCCCCGTTGCCAGCTGGACCGATCAGGAGCTGCCACTTGGCAAGCTCTTTAAGTAAAGTTCAGATCTGTTTCAGATTTAGATTTCAAACTTGCGAAAATCATGTAAAATCGAATATTTGTACAAATTTAGCTTGTAATATACCGTTGGATTCCTAATTTTATGTAGAATCCAAATATGTAATAATATTGCAGGTTTACAATAATGTTTTAGGTGTAGATTTTAATCATTAGATTAGAGGGTTTAATCTATAGAAAAATAATTAAAATTCTATTCTATTTGATTCTTGTTGCTATAACTTTGTTTACACAATACCTACTGATCCAAATCATTGAGCCTTGCTTAGGGTCATTAGATCTAGCTTGGGGCTAACTAGATGGTTGATCTTCTTATAATCCTAGGATTTGTTTAGTGACACTATAGTAGATCTAAACCCTTGGAAAATAAATCCTAGTGACACCCTTACACTATCACAACACAAACTTGCTACCTTGATCAATTTAACCAACCTTGCATAAACTACCATGTTGCATGCATGCATGTTTTCCTTTGTGTATGCTTTGAACAAGTTGTGATCAGATCTATGTTTGTGATTCGTTAGATTGCTCGGAGTGCGCTAAGGAGTGCTATTATGTAGAGTGTTGCTCGGATCAAGGCAAGTTACACCACTTGTTCATAATTTTGTCCCAGTTTTGATTCTATGCATGTGATCTTCAAAATTCTGTAGTATGCATGTGTAGGATGATCTAGTAGAATTTTCCCTTAGTATTATTTTGCAAGTGCGATGATTTTGTAGTATGCCATGAGTAGCTATATACTTAGGATTTCCCATCCTAATAGGTTACCCCTGTTTTTGCTAAGTATTGCTTGCTATGCTATATATACAAAGTACCGTTGGGGGGCTCGAAAGACAAAGAATTTTTCTAAGTATAAAGGCTCTCTGGAGCAAACTTTCTTCTCAAATCCACTTCAAAATAAAACTAAGTTTTCTTCTGGGCGGAATGGTTGTCGGGAAAAGGAGTGAGATTTTTGTGGAGGACGGCCGCCCAGGAATCAAAGAAGTCTGCCATGTTTCAGAATTCAGAAGCTTCCAGTGCAACCACAATACATTATGGGCTCTGTCTTGGCCTAGTACTTAGTGGGAAACCTCACCTGGGTACCAACATTTGGAGGTTCTTGGCACGGATGGATCCGGAAGGTAGAGGGGCTACTAAGGGAAAGCCTCGCCATGGTCTTGTCTGTTAAAGGACTTGATCATGGATTGTGGGTAAAGTGCACAAACTCTCGAGAGTATTGCAATCTGATCGATCAGCCGTGTTCACGGAAACAGAACAACATTGAGCATCTGAAGGATGGAGCCTCTGAAGGATCTTCCTCTCTCTTTTCTAAAACAAAGTTTTGAAACCCCATGGCGTGCGTAATACCGCTAATGGGTGGGAATTTGGGAACTTGGTGTGTAATATCCAAGTGACGCTTGGTGCGTAATATCCAAGTGTTTGGTTGTTTGGACACTAGGTGCGTAATATCCTTGTGTGCCACTCGACCTTATTATTATCTAAGCAAATGTTTACAAAGTAGGACAATCCGCTCTTCTTCTCTCTACTTAAGAAAATTAGCTTTGAGCAAATGAACTCTACAGCCTATACCAGCCTTGCATGTAGAGATAGTCTTTTCGCTCCTTGGTGTAATTTGCCAATACATTCAAAGTATTGACCCAACTTGTTGGCTGCACGTCTTATGTGCAGAATCCGAAGATTGAAAGGTGCGTAGGGATCGCGGGTCTACACTCGACAAGCCTGGGCGTTGATGGACTCATGCTGCTTTTATGTTTCCGCTGTTATTTGAGCTAGCATGATGCTAAGCAATTTTTGTAATAATTTCATACTCTGGATTCTCCGTGTAATAAAGACTTTGTGTTTTACATGATATTTCATCGACTGTGAGTGCTAGCTATTGATCTAGGGACTAGCATGTTAATCACAGGGACTTAGGATCCTTGCCGATCCGAGGTCATTACACAAAATTTGAGGAAAACCATCATGATTAAATTTGTTAGTGACTAAGGTTAATATAAAAAGGCGAAGAGGACCCGGCAAAGCCAAATGTGACTCGGCGAAGATCAAAAGACCTCTCAAAGTCAAAGATGATACTCGGGAATACCATGAAAGACTCAGCAAAGATCTAGATTAATCCAAATAGGTTATTTTGCATATATAAAATAAAGAAGATAAAGAGAAGTTCCAGTTAAGTTAAAGGAACCTGGATACGCCTAACAGCAAAAAACCTGCTAGGCCTCACCAACTTCGGGGACTAATGTCGGGGGGATAACCCCTGGTAGGGTCATAAGGGGTAAAACATTTCCCAGCTTGGCTTAGGACTAGTGAGAGAAACCACTAGCCTGGTCTTAATGGCTGGTATATTAAGCCTATGTAACGTAGACATAGAAAGTATGCCGGCCCGCATAGGACAAAGATGTTTACCTTGCAGGTAACCACGAGCTAGATCTCATGAGGGAAGGATGATTCAAGAAGGACGCATGGAACATTTCCGAGTAAGATCCAAGAGGGGCCATGGTAAAGCATGGTCAAAAGAGAAGGGAGCCGCCGGGTGACAACAAAGGAGTCGGGTGACGCCAAAAGCAGGAAGTGACGTATAAAGCACCGTATGACACTGTAGAGCTGGCGTCTACATACAGAAGGACCGTTGGCGGTACAGCTTTATTGAATGGATTAGGGGCCTAGGGCTGGCCCATGACCCAACCCGAATAGTAAGGAAAAAGATCCAAACAGTAAACCCTAGGGCCCAAAAATGTAACCTAGCGATTCCTGTTGCCTATATAAGGAGGGGCATACCTAGGGTTTAGGGAGATTTAACAGTATTGAACTAGTGCCCCAGGGCTATGCTAAAACAACTCGAGGAGCGCTTGTAAACACCAAGGAGGAATAAAATCCACAAGTCTAGAGAGTTCATCATGTTCTTCGTGCGCGGCAGGACCGTGCACTCCCTCCCCGGTGACCTCAAGCGTCCATTTGGCACCCAACTTAAGCCTACCCATGGCATCTGCCGTGACAGCACCATGACAACGACTGCGAACTTTGGCACGTTGGCAGGGAAAGCAATGAAGAGGATGACAAGATCGCCAATATGGGCTCCAGTTGTGCCCCAGTTCCACCGGGTGTGTTCCTCGAGAAAATCTGCGTGCCCTCCATCAAGTGAAAACTCCCGAAGGACACAACCGTTGCCGAGGGACACTCGGGGGCTATGCCACTCGAGAAAGCCAAAGAACCAGAAGGGCTCGACACGGAGGTCGAACTGGTGAGCCTCATGCAAGTCCTAGCAGTCGAGCAAACATGGACTCAACCATACGTCAAGTACCTGGTGAGAAAACAACTACTTGAGCACTCGACGGACGCTTGGAACATCGCTCACAGATCAAAGGCCTTCACCATCATCAATGGAGATCTATACAAGCGAATCATCTCGGGTGTGCTCTAGTGATGCATCACCAACAGTGATGGGAAGAGCATCCTCATCGACATCCATGAAGGCATCTGCGGTCCCCATGCAGGTAGCCGCACCCTTGTCACCAAGGCTCTGCGAGCTGGCTTCTACTGGCCAACCGCGACGCATGACGCCAAAGACATCATTGAGAAGTGAAACTCTTGTCAAAGGTACGCAGACAAGCCGCACGCGCCAGGCTCAGAGTTGTGGCCCATACTATTGTCCTGGCCCTTTGCCTAGTGGGGACTCGACATGGTCGGCAAGCTGCAGAAGTCCTCATCCAGAGGGCATGTCTTCCTCCAGGTGGGAGTTGACAAATTCACCAACTGGATCGAGACCATGCCCATCACTAACCAAACCGCGCTTCTGCCGTCAAGTTCTTTCAATCCATCGTCTACAGGTTTGGAGTGCCTCACATCACCATAACCGACAACAGCTCGAATTTCACCTCGAAGGAGTTCCAGCTCGGCATCAACCTCACATATGCCTTCGTGGCGCATCCGTAGACCAACAGGCAGGTCGGAAAGGCCAATGGACTCGTCTACAACGGCATCAAGAAGCATTTACTACGCCAACTTGAAAGGCTATCGGGATCCTAGGTGGAGGAGCAACCCTCTGTCCTCTAGAGCCTACGCACAATGCCAAACAGTTCTACCGAGTACACGCCCCTCTTCATGGTGCATGGAGCCGAAGCAATGCATCCCGATGAGGTACGATACAAGCAATCCTATAGTGAAGTCGAATCATCGACCGCACTCGAAGACACCGTCGACACACTGGATGAAGCTCGCGACATTGCCGCTGCACGTTCGACGGTGTACCAAAAAAGTCTCCGCAACTACCACAGCCTACGGCTGCGCCCAGGTTCCTTCGTCGAAGGAGACCTCATCCTACGACTCAAGCAGAAGGGGATCCTAAAGCTCGAATCACCCTTGGAAGGACCTTATGTGGTTACTGAAGTTATCCCAGGTGGCGCCTACCACCTAAAGGACATCGAGTCCGGAGTCAAATATTCCAACCCCTGGAATGTCGCGCAACTGCGATGCTTCTACCCCTAGTTTTCTTTTACTTTCAATAAGGCTACTCAGCCAGGCTATTCAGCTGAACACCTGTACCTGCTGTATTACGATGAATAAAAGCTAAGTTCCTTGGCCCAAATATTTTTGAAGGAAATATTCCCTAGAGGCAATCATAGAGATGCTTATATTTCTTGTGTATCCATGAGTTACTGTAATGTTCCTTGAATATCTGTATATCAGGCAACATGTATTGATTGGAAATTATGTGAATTGTTTGTGAAAATCTTTACTTGTATGGTTATCTAATAGTTGTCCCTAGTTGGAGTTCATGTGAGGACACACATGAATATTATACTAGCACATCGATTGGTTGATGACTATGTTCTGCAAGTCATAGACATAAGATATCAAACCAATGATGTGGACACATGTTATGAACATGGGATTGGACTGACCCAACATGAGACTGGCAATTATACTTGCAGCTCTCTCTACACATTGTGTACGTTTTCTCCTTAGAACTAAGATTGTTGCATGTACTTGAGTTGTGGATCGACTTACTTTGGGGCTATTAACCACTGCTCCGTAACTGGGTAGTTATAAAGGTAGCTTTCGGGTTTGCCCTGAAGCATGCTGGAAGGCATTGGTCAATTAAGATGGGATTTGCCCCTCTCTACTTGCGAGAGATATATCTGGGACCCTCGAGTGTTCGGATCCAAAAATGCATGGTCGTGCTACATATGGTTAAGAGTTAACCTAGTAAAGGGATTCTGAACCACAGTATAGAGAAAGAGAGGTCAGCTTGGAGCTAGACCAAATATCATGAGGCAAAGGGAAAGACATGTACTTAACCTTGTGATGGTTCGTCCAAATGATATTTATATGCGTTTAGGAGTTGGCACGTCTTGCTAGAGGCCGCTACCAACTATTGATGGATTAAGTGTACTTGTGTCATGTCTACACGTGTATGAACCTATAGGGTCACACACTTAAAGGGTTGGAAGCTTAATAAGAATTGGATCCTAATTAAACAAGGATTAGGGTACAAATGGGATGCTAATGTAGAAGCCCACCAAGGACGCCTATATAAGAGAGAGAGGGGAGCTGAATAGGGTTGAGCATTCCACCCAGTCGCCACTCCTCTCACGTCTGTGTTGCACCCACGGACCTAGAAGTACGGCGTCTAACGCTTCCACCCCGTATGTGTGGATACCTTGGAGGTGCTTCAACTGTAGCACTTGGTCGAGACATGCAAGGGGGTTGCTGGTGGAACGAGGACGAGGAGGAGACATAGAAAATCTACACTGCCTTGACGCGCTTCATCAAGTTCCGCAACTACACATCTAGTGGTAATCCCGAGATCTATGACAACACTATTCCTGGATTATGCGGTAGAAAATTTTGATTTGTGCTAGTGTAGCCTACCCATATCCCTTAAGTGGTATCAAAGTTGATATTGTTCAGTTATAGGTTCGGGAAGTTTGCATATGGTGATATGTAGATTGATATGAATGATGTGATCGTTTATATGGCGGTGGTTCAGGATTTATCTGTGATCTTGCTTTCCATGATCGTGATTCTGAGCTCGTCAAACGACTTACCCCTACCGGTCGGTTTCCGCCATTGGGGTAGACGGTGACACATAAATCCTGTTGAATCACGCGAAGATCAATATGATTGATCGAATCGGAACCTCGATCTAAAATCTATGTACCGTGATCAAAGGAGTTTGATCGAAACGGAACAATTGTCAATTTATGGTAAATTTGATTTACCGGTCAAAATCCTTAAAGAAAATTGTATAGATTCGATCTCTCATTTTTCATAGTTTGTATAAATACTTAAAGAAAATTTGTATAAATCCATAAAGATGTCACGAGGGGTGCTGCCCCTTTGAACCCCGCAGGGGAGACCCCCTAGACCCCCCTTAGTCATAGCCCCCATCATATCTCATTAAGGTAACTAGGTGCTGCGATTTCACATGATCTGGTAGAATGCGATTCTGTGCATAACTTGTTTTTCCAGGATGTATGTGAGCAGTATGGCCCATATATATATGTGATTCATGTATATATTTTATCATGACCTGTGTGTTTTGAGCATAGCAACACGACTAGAGCCATATGTGTTGTCATTTATTGTAATGGCCTACGTGCCAACTTGTAATGATCCCAATACTATGTAATTCTGATTACTAGTTGTTAGGAGTAATAGCTTGTATTAGTTCTTGGAGGACTCATCACTTGGAGGATGGCTCACATGGAACATGAAGATGGAGATCATTATGGTGGACATGTTCTATGGCGATGGATATCACCATGAGAAAATGGGCCATACTGTGTCACAGCTATGTGAATGCTATTCTTATGAGTTTTACTACTATGTATGCTTAGATGATAGAAGTAGAATGATCCCTCACAAAGTTTAAGTTAAACCATGCCCTACCAACCAAATCTCCCACCATCCTATGCCATGTACAATCGTTGGTGGGCCTATGAAATTAGGGTGCCACGGTTTTCCTTGGCTGGATGGGTTTGTATCAGATACCTACACGCATAAGGGTTCGTGAGATTGACAAGGTCATCTTAACAGTTAAGGACCTTGGGGCACAAAGGTTGGGCGCCTATTTTTTACATAGAGATTTCACCCAACAACAACAGCCATATATGATATGATTAGCAAGAGTTGCTTACCGATTTACCTTATCGTCTAGCATTATTGCTAAAGCTCACTAGTCGACTTTGTTAGTTACGGATCTTGAATCACTTAGTATCGATTTAAGTGGGAGTATATGCTATTAAATTGTTTAATATGTTATACTCTTTCATGGATACATGGCTTTGTATTTTGCATATTTTCTGTTGTAGATTAATGGCACCGTACACTTCATCACCTTTTTATTTGCGTTAAATTCTTGACAAAGATAAACTAAATGAAACAAACTATTCAGACTGGGTCCGTAAGCTAAGAATTGTTCTTAGGGATCATAAAAAGGAAATTGTTCTAGATACCCCAATCCCCTATGAACCTGCTGATAATGCAACTGCTGCCCTTAAGAATGCCTACAAGAGAGCATGTGATGATTCTCTTGAGGTTAGCTATCTTATGCTTGCATTCATGGAACCTGAAGTCCAAAAGGAGTTTGAGGATCAGGAAGTGTATGGTATGATCGTCGCGCTTAGGGACATGTTCTAGACTCAGGCAAGGACTTAGAGGTACAATGTCGCCAAGTCCTGTGTGGAATACAAGCTACCAAGGGGAGCAGATTTAAGTCCCCATCTGATCAAAATGGTTGGTCAGACTTTGGAAAACTTGGTTTTCCATTAGGCCAAGAGTTGGTTACTGATTTTGTTTTGGCATCTCTCCCATCTAGCTATGGGAATTTCATTTCTAACTACCATATGCAAGTGGTGGAGAAGGGCCTTAATGTGTTATGTGGGATGCTGAAAACAGCAGAAAGTGACATTAAGAAGTGTGCATGGCATAGCTATGTGATGGCTGTGCAAAACAAGCCTAGCTTCAACAAAAGGGGCACTTCTTGGCAGAAGAAGAATGGCAAGGCTAAGGATACGATCCCTAAGCCTGCACCTAAGCAAAAGGTTGAACCTGTAAAAGACACTGACTGTTTCTTTTGTCTTGAACATGGCCACTTGAAGAGAAATTGCAGAAAGTACCAGGCTTCTTTAAAGAAGAGTGGAAGTAAGAGTACTTCCCACTCAGGTACGCTTGTTGTAAATGTTGTGGACATGCTTCTCGCTGATTCCTATATTAACTCTTGGGTATTTGATATCGGATAGGTTGCTTATGTGTAGAGGTCCCAATCTTTATAAGGTAGATATCCCCGTGTTTACAATGCTAGTCCCTGGATCAATAGCTAGCATCCACAGTTAAGATGTAATATCAAGAATCTAAGGTCATAATACAACTTTATAACCAGGAATAAAATAAATTATTACATCTTACATAGCTCATTTGGCTATCTCATTACAATGCAGCAGAAATAACTATAGCATGGGGTCCTTCATCTTCAAAGTGCCACAGGCAAACATGTTGGTTGTAGACTTGTAATCCTAATCAACACACTTCACTAACATCAAACAAACATGCAACATAATAAGTTACAGCCACAAGGGTCAATACATTTGAATTGTATTGGCAAGTGATACTATGGTAGTATAGTGGGATCTATCATCTATAATTTGGCTAGGTGGAGCTTAGGCTTGCTTTGCTCAAAATAGTTTTTTCCTTATCATTTGAAAACACTAAGCTTTTGCTTGTCAAAATCACCCAAGGCATCTCCCAATAGAAATTGGTGATCCTTCAACCCTTGTTCAACCACAAAATTTTAACTTAGAAATTGGGATGAGGAGATTCTTGATAGCTTCCATGTCTTGATGCTCAAATTGTCCTTTGCCAGGGACATGGCTAAGTACTTAGATTTTACACTCTGTAGAGGTGGTGCACTTTCCCCACAAGACTTGGTTTCACCAAGACAAGATCTTTCAGAAGCCTTCCCATAGACCAGAATGAACGCGTTCCAACCTATCATTCCCCTACCACCAACTGTCCATTTGGCTAAGTTATTGCAACCTATATGATCCAGGTAGATCCCATAATGCCAAGTGGCTGCACTTGAAGCTTCTCAACATTTGACATCTCAAATCTCTTTGTTCCTGGGTGGCATTCCACAAGTGAGATACCAAGTTTTCCCAGTATACTGGACTTGGTGATGCCCAAGTTTTCCCCAGCATACTGGACTTGCATAACCACTCAACACAAACCATTCTTTCCATTCCACCCAGGTGATTCATTCACTTAGTTGTTTTATTAAACAAAACACAAGTCCTTGACTTAGAAATATTCCATAGCATGAATACAATCCACCCTTGTTTTATACTAGCTAAGCTAACCATGATAGTAGTAGGAATCTTAACTTAGGAAAAATTCTACTAAGGTTTCATCAACTAGGATTTCCCATGGCATAGTTTATACTTAGCAAAAATTCCATGCAAGTCCTACTTAGAAATATCACTAATGCATAGTGAAAATAATGGGACAAAGTATGAAGCATCACTTGCCGTTTTGGTAGAGAATATAAGTTCACTCCTTGATCTTGCAATATTCACACTCTTCAAATTCCACTACAATTCAATCAAGCAAGGCACAATATCAATCTACCATTCAAGCAAACATCACATAAAATAATAGAAACAAAGCAATGTTTGCAAGCATGCAAAAGATTGTTTACTTGGAAAAGTGGTTTCTAATGGGTTATAAACATTTGAAAACACCTATTGGTCATTTTATAAAAGTGTCAAAACCATTCGCAAAAGATTTTACCTATAAACCCTTTTTAAACCAAAGCATTATTTTATGTGGTTGAAAATGCCTTTAGCAAACCAATAATATTTATAGGGTTCGCCAAATACATTTTTAATTCTAAAACTTGGTGTTTGCGGTCAGAGAGTTTAATCCAAATCATTTCCCAAAGATTTTTCTCCAAAAAGTATTTTTAACATATAAACAACATTTTTATTTGACTAGAAATGCTTTAATTCAAAGATTTATTCTCTTGCTTCACAAAATATGTTTTTGAATCTACAAGTTGGTTTCTATGGTCAGTAGGTTCAAAAAAACCATTTGCCCATGATTTTATCACAAAAATAATTTTAGAATGAATTTTATATTCAAATAATGGCTACACAAGTTTCTACAAAAACAACCATGTTTCCAGAAGCAATTCACTAAACAAAGTGCATAGTTGGGGAGGGTTTGTTTTTCTGATTCCACTGATATAAAATTTGCAAATTTTGGACGTGTGGATCAAAAGTTATGAATTTTACAAAACCAAACAACTAATAGACAAGTTTCTGTTTCAAAAACAAATTCCAGGCCACGTGTCTATTTCTCATTGGGCCATACCGGTTCACGCGAATCGCTCACTGTGGGTCGTAGGATTTAACTGAGATCGTGTGGCACTGATCAGCTCTTACCCCTTCGTCTAAATCTAATCCTAGCCAGACGATATGCATCCTACGGCTACAGCGCGCTTGCCAGGAACTGGTGGCGCTCACGGCGGCTGCGCGGCGGCGCGGCTCTGGCGGTGGCGTTGGCGATGAACCAGGAAGCACGAGAGGGAGTGAGGATGCTCACCAGACTCTCTGTGAAACAGTGGTTCTCGTCGTTGTCTTGCTTGGCTGAGGGAAGCTCGGAGGCATTTACGATTGCTCGCCGGAGACGGCGTCGGCGTCGGGCACGCTCAGATGTCGTCGAAGGTGAAGCTAGAGGACGTGCTAAGACAAGTAGAAGGCACGGTTAGATTCGCAAGAGGGAGGCGGGTATGAGAGTGTCCACGAGGGGGAGAGGGGCGGTCGGGTTTACTGGGGAGATGTCGCCGGAGTCGAGGCAGACGGTGGCGGAGCTCAGTTGAAGTTGTTGTCGACACTGTGGGTCATACGCGGGCAAGCCGAGGCTACTGGGAGATGCAGTGGTTGATGGGGAACAAGCTCACATGGTCGAGGGGGAAAGGCGCGGCCTGGGTTCGTTGGAATTCGATCGGGACCTCGTCGGAGCCGGTGAGGTTACAGTGAGCAATTTGGGTAGCCCGGGGGCGGAGAGGAGCTGGGAACAGAAGGGAAATGGGGAGAAGAGGCGGGCGCTAAATCGAGCATGGTCGCGAGCTTTAATCGTTGAGCCATCACCGCGAATTTACGCCGAGGAGTTAACGGCAGAAACGGCCGGGAGGGCGTGGTCTTCGCGCGCGGGTGAGAACGAAGGGGAGCTGGCGGTGGGGTCACCTCGTCAGCAAAGGAGAGAGAGGAAGAGTGGGTCCAGGCAGTCAGCGTCTGAGTGGGTTTGTTTCTGAGTAAAAGAAAACGTTTCGAGGGAGGGGATTAGTTGGGCTAGATGGGCCTGGGGTTAGTTGGGCTGGTTTCCTCCATTCTTTTGTTCTGAATATTTTCTTTTTCTGTATTCATTATTCTGTTTTGATTTTTTTTAGTTATTTTAAACAACCATTTGAATTCAAACTTCAACCAAACTTTGTGTAGATTTTAATACTATTATTTAACAAATTCTAAAGTGAAATTTAGAATAATTCTTTTATTCCTTTTAGCGTATATTGATTATTTAAGATAGGCCCTTGTTTTAAATTCAAATAAGATCAAATATATTTTCAACCCTTATTTAAATTTCAATTTTTCAGAAAACCTTTTCAGTAGGTTTATTTATTTTCTAGGGTGTCAAATAATTCACCTTGAATTATTTGGAATATTTTTAATATGATTTATTAATCATTTAAAATGGGTATTTATCTTTATTCCAATGAAATTAAATATGGGTTTAATTCCATAAATTTTTTTTAGTTGATTTCTTTGATCCCATTTAAGTTAATTAAACAACTTTTATTCCACTTGGGTAAATTCCAAATACTATTTTCCCATGATTTAATTAATCATTCTTATTAGGGAATTTGTTTTAATCCAATGGAATAGAATTTGGTTAAGGCCATATTATTTTATTTCCATATTATTTATTCATTTAATTCATTTGAACTTGAATTATATTTATTCCATTTACTTATGGTCTTGGCCAAGTTTTAATTTGGCCTTTAAATATTCCTCATTTAATATTTCTTTCTTTATCTTATAAAATCCATATCTTTTTATTTATAGATCCAAACTTGGTGATTCTAATTTGTATACTTTTATTTAGTATTTGTTTATCCTCTTAATTCTCTTTAGGATTATTACTCACCATTTGGTATGGTTTTTTAGATAGGTTCTTTATTAGCTTTGGAAATTCAATTTCCTTATCTTATTAAATTCATAATATTTTATCTATGGCTCCAATTTAAGTGAAACCAATTCATATGTTTTATAATATTTATATTTGTTATTCTTGATCATTTTGAAATGTTTGTTTGACCAATTTTTATATGGATCAAATCCATGGGCTTAGATATAACTTGGAAATGTTTTCCTTCCATTAGGGTTTTAGGGTTTGGGTTTATTTTCCAAGTGTTTAAATTTCAAGGTGCATTTAAGAAGAATGCATTTCACTTGATTTGAATTTGGTTGGATTCAAACATTACTCAAGTTTGTTCAAGATGGGGTTTTAAGTTTCCATTTAGAAACAAAAAGTTTCTTTTCACCCTAAATTTCAACAATTAATTATTTTGTTTATTTATTTTTCACATTACAAAATTTGGAAAATTTTGGGATGTGATAAGCTACCACCCTTAAAACAAATCTCGTCCCGAGATTTGGGAAGATAGGGGTTACAAATTGGCTTCAAGGCCACTAGGGTACTACCACCCCTAAAATTTTCCGACTATATTACATCTTAGCTTGCTTGGGATCTTGTTGAAACTTCTCTTGGCAAACATCTGCATAGTGTCCTTTGTTTCCACACTTGAAACAGGTGACAAGGCTGAGATCCTTTTTAGTCTTGTTTACTTTGTGCTTCATCTTTTCTGGACAATTGCTTGCATAATGTCCTTGGTTACCACAATTGTAACATGTGACAATATTGAGCTCTTCTCGTATCTTCTGCGGACAAGTTGATACATAATGGCCTAGCTCTTTGCAGTTGTTGCACCACACTTGGCTAATCTCCTTATATTTTTTTCTTCTCAGGACATTCATTGGCATAGTGTCCCATCTCTTTACAATGGCAACATTGCACTTGGCTTTTGTCCTTCTTCTTCCTGGATTTCTCGAAAGCTAGGAGTTCTTCTAGTTCATGCTCTTCATATCTTATCTCAAAGCTGGGCAAGTCTCCTGGTCTCCTTAATCTTTTCCTTGGATAATACATCAAATTGAGTCATATTGCATGGAGGTGCAAGCTGAGATTTTCCTTTGTCTTCATCCTTCTTGGTAGAAGTTGTTCCCTCATGGGGGTTTACAATCTGTTTATGCACTCCACCTTGTTTCCTTTGTTGAACGATGGAATATATGGGGCATTGGATAGGGACATGATTATTTCCTTCACATAGGAAACAAGTAGCTTGAGATGTGGGGCATTGATTAGTTGGATGTTTCTCTTCACAATTGGGGCATTGATCTTCATGCTCTTTGGAAGTGTGATCTTTGTCTCCACAAACATTGCAAGCTTGGGTTCCTTCTAGAATATCATCTTTGACATCCTTGTTGTCACAAACTCCTTGAAAAGAGTTGTCTCCCATGTTGATCATTTGATTTGTCACCTTTTGCATCAATTGAGTTTGGGTTTCCAAAAACCTTTGCATCGTTGGGTCTAACTTACTGTTCTTGGCCAAAAATTGAGTTGTCACTTGGTTCAACTGGGTTTGGGTTACTATGAGTTCTCTCATGTTGATCCCTTTGTTGTTGTTGTTTTCACCATCCTTGATGTTGGAGTTTCTTGGAGTAGTCATCTGTTTGGGTTGGTTTGGGATTAGAATAGGCAAAAGATTTGTAAGGAAATAATTCTAATCACACACATCAAAATTTACACAAGCAATGTGCAAACATTCACAAACAAACATTCCAATCAAACAACAAAGTTCCAAGCACATTTTTAAGCAACAAAATATTTTTGCTACACCACATAAGTTGGTGTGTTTGATTTAATCTAAATATGATGGTCCAACTATATGGTTCACTTGAGATGATTCCATCCTTCTTGGTTGATTCTTCTTGAATGAGATCATGGTTTCCTTTGGAAAATTCTTGGTTCTTGGTCACAAAACTTCAAAGGTGATGATGGTTCCTTCTAAGTTGTGTTTCCTTAGTCTTCAAGTCTTGAGTAATATTTCTTGTCTCACTTGTAGTCCTTAGTGATATCCAAGTTGAAGTCCTTGGTGAAAATAAAGTTGAAGTCTTTGATGATGTTGAAGTTGAAGTCATTTGAGTTGGTGAAGTCCTTTGCTCATGGTAAGGTCTTGTCCATCAAGTTTGAAATAGAAGAGATGTAGAATCACAACCAAAAAGGTTAAGGAAAGAGTTTACAAGATTGTTTGCAAATAAGTTTTGGAACAAATACAACTCCTACTTTTCTAAGGGGTTTTGTCCAATCCTAGGTTTACAATCCTATAGGCAACACAGTGCTCTGATACCATCTGTAGAGGTCCCAACCTTTAATAAGGTAGAGATCCCTGTGTTTACAATGCTAGTCCCTGGATCAATAGCTAGCACCACAGTTAAGATGTAATATCAAGAAACTAAGGTCATAATACAAATTTATAACCAGGAATAAAATAATTTATTACATCTTACATAGCTCATTTGGCTATCTCATTACAATGCAGCAGAAATAACTATAGCATGGGGTCCTTCATCTTCAAAGTGCCACAGGCAAACATGTTGGTTGTAGACATGTAATCCTAATCAACACACTTCACTAACATCAAACAAACCTGCAACATAATAAGTTACAGCCACAAGGGTCAATAAATTTGAATTGTATTGGCAAGTGATACGATGGTAGTATAGTGGGATCTATCATCTATAATTTGGCTAGGTGGAGCTTAGGCTTGCTTTGCTCAAAATAGTTTTTTCCTTATCATTTGAAAACACTAAGCTTTTGCTTGTCAAAATCACCCAAGGCATCTCCTAGTAGAAATTGGTGATCCTTCAACCCTTGTTCAACCACAAAATTTTAACTTAGAAATTGGGATGAGGAGATTCTTGATAGCTTCCATGTCTTGATGCTCAAATTGTCCTTTGCCAAGGACATGGCTAAGTACTTAGATTTTACACTCTGTAGAGGTGGTGCACTTTCCCCACAAGACTTGGTTTCACCAAGACAAGATATTTCAGAACCCTTCCCTTAGACCAGAATGAACGCGTTCCAACCTATCATTCCCCTACCAGCAACTGTCCATTTGGCTAAGTTATTGCAACCTATATGATCCAGGCAGATCCCATAATGCCAAGTGGCTGCACTTGAAGCTTCTCAACATTTGACATCTCAAATCTCTTTGTTCCTGGGTGGTATTCCACAAGTGAGATACCAAGTTTTCCCCAGTATACTGGACTTGGTGATGCCCAAGTTTTCCCCAGCATACTGGACTTGCATAACCACTCAACACAAACAATTCTTTCCATTCCACCTAGGTGATTCATTCACTTAGTTGTTTTATTAAACAAAACACAAGTCCTTGACTTAGAAATATTCCATAGCATGAATACAATCCACCCTTGTTTTCTACTAGCTAAGCTAACCATGATAGTAGTAGGAATCTTAACTTAGGAAAAATTCTACTAAGGTTTCATCAACTAGGATTTCCCATGGCATAGTTTATACTTAGCAAAAATTCCATGCAAGTCCTACTTAGAAATATCACTAATGCATAGTGAAAATAATGGGACAAAGTATGAAGCATCACTTGCCTTTTTGGTAGAGAATATAAGTTCACTCCTTGATCTTGCAATATTCACACTCTTCAAATTCCACTACAATTCAATCAAGCAAGGCACAGTATCAATCTACCATTCAAGCAAACATCACATAAAATAATAGAAACAAAGCAATGCTTGCAAGAATGCAAAAGATTGTTTACTTGGAAAAGTGGTTTCTAATGGGTTATAAACATTTGAAAACACCTATTGGTCATTTTATAAAAGTGGCAAAACCATTTGCAAAAGATTTTACCTATAAACCCTTTTTAAACCGAAGCATTATTTTATGTGGTTGAAAATGCCTTTAGCAAAGAAATAGTCTTTATAGGGTTCACCAAATACATTTTTAATTCTAAAACTTGGTGTTTGGGGTCAGAGAGTTTAATCCAAATCATTTCCCAAAGATTTTTCTCCAAAAAGTATTTTTAACATATAAACAACATTTTTATTTGACTAGAAATGCTTTAATTCAAAGATTTATTCTCTTGCTTCACAAAATATGTTTTTGAATCTACAAGTTGGTTTCTATGGTCAGTAGGTTCAAAAAAACCATTTGCCCATGATTTTATCACAAAAATAATTTTAGAATGAATTTTATATTCAAATAATGCCTACACAAGTTTCTGCAAAAACAACCAAGTTTCCTGAAGCAATTCACTAAACAAAGTGCATAGTTGGGTAGGGTTTGTTTTGCTGATTCCATTGATATAAAATTTGCAAATTTTGGACGTGTGGATCAAAAGTTATGAATTTTACATAACCAAACAACTAATAGACAAGTTTCTGTTTTAAAAACATATTCTAGGCCACGTGCCTGTTTCTCATTGGGCCATACCGGTTCGCACGAATCTCTCACTGTGGGTTGTAGGATTTAACTGAGATCGTGTGGCACTGATCAGCTCTTACCCCTTCGTCTAAATCTAATCCTAGCCAGACGATATGTATCCTACGGCTACAACGCTGGCTACAAGGCGGCGTGATCATGGCAAGCGGTGTGGCTCTGGTGGTGGCGTTGGCGATGAACCAGGAAGTGCGGGAGGGAGTGAGGATGCTCACCAGACTCTCTGTGAAATAGTGGTTCTCGTCGTTGTCTTGCTTGGCTGAGGGAAGCTCGGAGGCATTGACGATTGCTCGCCGGAGACGGCGTCGGCGTAGGGCACGCTCAGATGTCGTCGAAGGTGAAGCTAGAGGACGCGCTAAGACAAGTAGAAGGCACGGTTAGATTCGCAAGAGGGAGGCGAGTATGAGAGTGTCCACGAGGGGGAGAGGGGCGATCGGGTTTACCGGGGAGATGTCGCCGGAGTCGAGGCAGACGGTGGCGGAGCTCAGTTGAAGTTGTTTCCGATGCTGTGGGTCATGCGCGGGCAAGACGAGGCTACTGGGAGATGAAGTGGTTGATGGGAAACAAGCTCGCATGGTCGAGGGGGCAAGGCGCGGCCTGGGTTCGTCGGAATTCGAGCGAGACCTCGTCGGAGCCGGTGAGGTTGAAGTGAGCAATTTGGGTAGCCCTGGGGCGGAAAGGAGCTGGGAACATAGGGGAAATGGGGAGAAGAGGCGGGCTCTAAATTGAGCATGGTCGCGAGCATTAATCATTGAGCCATCACCGCGAATTTACGCCGAGGAGTTAACGGCAGAAACGGCCGGGAGGGCGTGGTCTTCGCGCGCGGGTGAGAACGAAGGGGAGCTGGCGGTGGGGTCGCTTCGTCAGCAAAGGAGAGAGAGGGAGAGTGGGTCCAGGCAGTCAGCGTCTGAGTGGGTCCAGGCACCACGTTTCGGGGGAGGGGTTTATTTGGGCTAGATGGGCCTGGGGTTAGTTGGGCTGGTTTCCTCCATTTTTTTTGTTCTGAATCTTTTCTTTTTCTGTATTCATTATTCTGTTTTGATTTTGTTTAATTATTTCAAACAACCATTTGAATTCAAACTTCAACCAAACTTTGTGTAGATTTTAATACTATTATTTAACATATTCTAAAGTCAAATTTAGAATAATTCTTTTATTCCTTTTAGGGTAAATTGATTATTTAAGATAGGCCCTTGTTTTAAATTCAAAGAAGATCAAATATATTTTCAACCCTTATTTAAATTTGAATTTTTCACAAAACCTTTTCAGTAGGTTTATTTGTTTATTAGGGTGTCAAATAATTCACCTTGAATTATTTGCAATATTTTTAATAGGATTTATTAATCATTTAAAATGGGTATTTATCTTTATTCCAATGAAATGAAATATGGGTTTAATTCCATAAATTTTATGTAGTTGATTTATTTGATCCCATTTAAGTTAATTAAACAGCTTTTATTCCACTTGGGTAAATTCCAAATACTATTTTCCCATGATTTAATTAATCATTCTTATTAGGGAATTTGTTTTAATCCAATGGAATAGAATTTGGTTAAGGCCATATTATTTTATTCCCATATTATTTATTCATTTAATTCATTTGAACTTGAATTATGTTTTTTCCATTTACTTATGGTCTTGGCCAAGTTTTAATTTGGCTTTTAAATATTCCTCATTTAATATTTCTTTCTTTATCTTATAAAATCCATATATTTTTATTTATAGATCCAAACTTGGTGATTCCAATTTGTATATTTTTATTTAGTATTTGTTTATCCTCTTAATTCTCTTTAGGATTATTACTCACCATTTGGTATGGTTTTTAGATAGGTGCTTTATTAGCTTTGGAAATTCAATTTCCTTATCTTATTAAATTCATAAGATTTTATCTATGGCTCCAATTTAAGTGAAACCAATTCATATGGTTTTATAATATTTATATTTGTTATTATTGATCATTTTGAAATGTTTGTTTGACTAATTTTATATGGATCAAATCCATAGGCTTAGATATAACTTGGAAATGTTTTCCTTCCATTAGGGTTTTAGGGTTTGGGTTTATTTTCCAAGTGTTTAAATTTCAAGGTGCATTTAAGAAGAATGCATTTCACTTCATTTGAATGTGGTTGGATTCAAACATTACTCAAGTTTGTTCAAGATGGGGTTTTAAGTTTCCATTTAGAAACAAAAAGTTTCTTTTCACCCTAAATTTCAACAGTTAATTATTTTGTTTATTTATTTTTCACATTACAAAATTTGGAAAATTTTGGGATGTGACATTATGTTTGCAATTCGATGCAGGGGCTAATAAGAACTAGAGTAGTGCAGAAAGGAGAAGTGGATTTTCGTGTTGAACATAAAGCAAGGGTTGTTGCATTGTTCGTCAGCGTCATGCAACTTCACCTTCCCTCAGGATTTATTATGGAGTTGAATAATTGTTATTACATTCCTAGTATGGGTCGAAACATTATATCACCTTCATGTTTGATGAAGGATGGTTATTCATTCGCGAGTGCAAACAATGGTTGTGAAATATCTAAGAATGTTATGTTTATGGCTAATGCTCCCATTGTGAATGGGTTATTTATTTTAAATTTCGTTGATGCATCTATTTACAATGTTGGTTCCAAAAGGCTTCGGCCTAATGATTTGAGTCCTACCTATTTATGCCATTGTTGTTTGGGGCATATAAGTGAAAAGCGCATGAAGAAGCTCCATGGTAATGGTCTTCTAACTTCGTTTGATTTTGAATCATACGAGACATGTCAAGCTTGTTTACTTGGAAAGATGACCAAGTCGCCTTTTTTGGGTTTACCGGAGAGAGCGAAAGACTTGTTGGAACTCATATATACTGATGTATGTGGACCAATGAGCACGACAGCCAGAGGAGGATATAACTACTTCATTACTTTCACTATTGATTTCAGTAGATATTGTTATGTCTACTTGATGAAGCATAAGTCTGTAACTTTTCAAAAGTTCAAGGAGTTTCAGAATGAGGTAGAGAATCAACGTTTCAAGAAAATAAATGCCCTGTGATATGATCGTGGAGGTGAATATTTGAGTCACGAATTTAGCAATCACCTTAAGAGTTGTGGAATTGTTCCACACCTCACGCTGCCCGGAACGCCTCAAATAAATGGCGTATTCGAACGGCACAATCGAACTTTGTTGGACATGGTTCTTTTGATGATGAGCCAGTCGCATTTACCATTATCATTTTGGGGTTACGCTCTATAAACGGCAGCTTTCACACTAAACATGGTACCATCTAAATCCATAGTTAAGACACCATATGAGATGTGGACTAGAAAGAATCCCAGTTTGTCTTTTCTAAAGATTTGGGGTTGTGATGCATTTGTCAAGCGACTTCAGTCGGACAAGCTAACACCCAAATCAAATAACTGCAAATTTGTGGGATATCCGAGGGAAACCTTAGGGTATTACTTCTACAATCGAGAAGTGGGCAAAGTGTTTGTCGCTCGTAGTGGTGTTTTCCTAGAGAAAGAATTTCTCACAAAGGGAACGAGTGGAAGGTCAGTGCGACTTGAAGAAGTTCAAGATGAGCCAGTTGAGGATGCTTCTACAAGTGATGCTATTGTAGAAGAACAAGTTGAGGAACCTGTGGCAATAGAAGCACCACAACCACTAAGATCGGCGAGGCTCCGCGATGTGCGGGAGTTATTATTGTTAGACAATGACGAGCCTACGACCTATGCGAAAGCGATGCTGGACCCAGACTCTGAGAAATGGCCAATCTCCATGAGATCCGAGATAGAGTCCATGGGAGACAATCAAGTTTGGAACTTGGTTGACCTGCCTGATGGTTTTAAAGCCATCGAGTGCAAATGGATCTATAAGAAGAAGATTGATATGCATGGAATTCTTCACATCCATAAATCTCGACTTGTTGCAAAAGGTTTTTGACAAGTTCAAGTAGTTGACTACGATGAGACATTCTCGACCATAGCGATGCTTAAATCTATACGGATCATTCTAAACATTGTTGCACATTTCGACTTTGAAATATGGTTGATGGACGTCAAGACGGCTTTCTTAAATGGAATCCTTACTGAGGACGTGTATATGATGAAGCCCGAAGGTTTTCTGATCCAAACAATGCTGGAAAGGTATGCAAACTTCTAAAGTCAATTTATGGGCTGAACCAAGTATCTCGGAGTTGGAATATTCGATTTGATGAAGTTGTAAAGGAGTTTGTCTTCATAAAAAACGAACAAGAACCATGTGTTTACAAGAGGGAAAGTAGGACAACACTTGTGTTTCTAATCTTATATGTAGATGACATATTCCTGATTGGAATTGACATTCCTATGCTCGAGTCTATTAAGACCTCATTGAAAAATAGTTTTTTGATGAAGGACTTAGGAGAAGCGACATATATTCTGGGCATCAAGATCTATAGAGATCTATCAAGGAGGCTAATTGGATTAAGCCAGAGTACATTCATTGACAAAGTGTTGGAACGGTTCAGCATGGAAGAGGCTAAGAAGGGGTTCTTGCCCATGTCTCACGACATTAAGCTCAGCAAGACTCAGTGTCCTTCGACTACTGATGAGCGTGAGCGCATGAGTAGGGTTCCATATGCTTCAGCTATTAGATCCATCATGTATGCAATGATATGTATGCGCCAAGATGTTTCCTATGATCTAAGTGTTACGAGCAGATACCAGGCTGATCCAGGTGAAAGCCATTGGACAGCGGTAAAGAATATCCTTAAGTAATTGAAAAGGACGAAGGATATGTTCCTAGTTTACGGAGGTGAGGATGAACTCAATGTAAATGGTTACACATATGCGATTTACCTTAATGACTTAGATTACTCCAAATCGCAATCATGTTATGTGTTTGTCATGAATGGTGGTGCTGTGAGCTGGAAAAGTTCCAAGCAATACACGGTGACCTCCTCTTCAACAGAAGCTGGTTATATTGCTGCCTTAGAGGCTGTAAAGAAAGATGTTTGGATTAGGAATTTCCTGATCGCTCTTGATGTGGTTCAGGGTGCGTCCAATCCCTTCGATGTTTATTGTGACAACAATGGTGCTTTTGCACAAGCCAAGGAACCTAGACAACACCAGAAGAACAAACATATTTGCATGCATTACCATCAGATTTGTCAGTTCGTTGAGGATGGTAGTTTCATGATATGAAAAATACATACGGACTCAAATGTTGCTGATCCCTTTACAAATCCACTCCCGCAGCCTGCGCATGAGGCGGACACAAGAGCAATAGGTATTAGATACAATCTATATTGACTCTAGTGTGATTGGGAGACTGAAGGAAATATGCCCTAGTGGCAATCATAGAGATGATTATATTTCTTGTGTATCCATGAGTTATTGTAATGTTCCATGAATCATAGAGACTAGAACATCGATTGGTTGATGACTATGTTTCGCAAGTCATAAACATGGAGATGTCAAACCAATGATGTGGACACATGTTATGAACATGGGGTTGCACTGACCCAACTTGAGACTAGCAATTATACTTCCAGATCTTTCTACACATTGTGTATATTTTGTCCCTAGACCTAAGATTGTCACATTTACTTGACATGTGGATCGACCTACTTTGGGGCTATCAACCACTGCTCCGTAACTGGGTAGTTATAAAGGTAGCTTTCGGGTTTATCCTAAAGCATGATGCAAGGCATTGGTTAATCAAGATGGGATTTTCCCGGCCCCTCTCTACTTGAGAGAGATATCTTTGGGCCCCTCGAGTGATCGGATCCAGAAATGCATGGCCGTGCTACATATGGTTAAGAGTTAACCTAGTAAAGGGATTCCGAATCACAGTATCAAGAAAGAGAGGTCAGCTTGGAGCTAGACCAAATATCATGAGGAAAAGGGAAAGACTTGTACTTAACCTTGTGATGGTTCGTCCGAATGATCTTTATATGCATTTAGGAGTTGGCATGTCTTCCTAGAGGCCGCTACCAACTATTGATGTAGTAAGTGTACTCGTGGCATGTCTACACGTGTATGAACCTATAGGGTCACACACTTAAAGGGGTGGAAGCCTAATAAGGATTGGATCCGAATTAAACCAGGCTTAGGCTACTAATGGGCTGCTAATGTAGAAGCCCACTAGGGACGCTTATATAAGAGAGGGAGGGGCGAGCTGAATAGGGTTGGGCATTCCACCCAGCTGCCACTCATCTCATGTCTATGTTGCACTCACTGACCTACAAGTACGGCGTCTGACGCTTCCACCCCGTACGTGTGGATACCTCGGAGGTGCTGCAACTGTAGCACTTGGTCGAGCCGTGCAAGGGGGATGCTCATGGGACAAGGACGAGGAGGAGACGTAGAACATCTACACTGCGTCGATGCGCTTCATCAAGTTCCGTAACTGCGCGTCTAGTGGTAATCCCGAGATCTATGACAATAGTATTCCTGGTTTACGCGATAGAAAATTTTGACTTGCGCTAGTGTAGCCTACCCGTATAACTTTAATATTTTCCCTCCTGTATACATTTACATCCTTAAAATACGCTCGGGGGCTGCGCCTCACCTTACGACTTCGTCGCTTCTCAAAACAACGCATCACCCTGAGTAGCTGCCCACGTCAGGCTAATGAAAAGGACATGCACAACTCATAGTCAACAACACACTACGTGCCAATACATACTTACAAATTTACAAGGGCAAAAAAGCCCACTCGACAATATACAGACTTTACATTGCTCTATTTACAACTCGTAGGGCTCAACTACGTTGGAGCAGGATGTTCCTCTCCTCATCGAAGACGTCTACGATGTCCTCAGCATGACGAGCCACCATGTCATAGTGTCGACGCATGTCCCACGCCATACCATCCGGAGGAGCAGGTGGTCCTGCTGCTATTACCGCTAGGTCAACGTCGTGATGTTGCAGTCAAATGAGCGCCAGCGCTGCCTTCGCGCCTGCAACAAGCTGATGTCGTACAAGATCCTTCACGACGTCCACGCTAAGAAATTTACCCAGTAGCCCCAAGAGGCTGGAGGGAGCTGCATCCAGAGGAAACATTGCAGCACAAACAACCGCGAGTGATGACCTTGCACGCTTTAGCACCCGAACAACTTGGTGGGCGTGGTACTGAACTGTCGTGACAACAGTCGTTCGGTCGTGATCCATCCAAAAGAATCCTCTGGCCTCCAACTCCTGTTGCGTAAGGCAATTCAGCTGAATCGCAACCCGCTCATTCACTTCCTTCAGAAGAAGATTAACAACTGCGAGCAAAAGCAGAAGATCAGAAGCCATAAAGGTCAGGCCCAGTCGAAAAGTACATCAAGCCCACGGTGACATACACTTGAGTTTCTCGCTGATTTGCCGAAATTCCTCAAGAAGAAATTCCTCTCTCGCAATGGCTCGTTCGGTCTTGGATTTCCACACATCCGCGTGGCCACGAATCATGAGAACATCCTTCTCCAGGCTTTGGATGTGATGCATAGTAGAGGCAACTGTGATGCCTCACTCGTTGGCTAGCGGGCACTAGTCAAGACAAGAGGCGTGGTCACTGTCAACACCCGGATGTTTAATCCAAGATGCCTATTATGCCATACATCGCAATCCCAGGATTACCATTTTTGCGAGACATAACCGATTGGATATCACAGTACATCATCCATTACAAACCATACATAAGGTCTTACACAAACAGGGATCACATGATCCAGTTCTTAATACAATTCAAGTAGCGGAATAACGTAATAATAACGGCAGCGTAGGCGAGACTCCATCTTCATGGCCATAGGCAATGCTGACGATGGGAGATGATCCTAGTTGTCGTAACCTTCCTGATGTCCATCATCCTGATAGTCCTCTTCATAGTCTGGCCACAGGAATAGCCAGGGACAAAGCCATGAGTATTCTTTAAGCACTCGCAAACTAATACTAACAAGGGAAGTGGTTTTTGAGTAGGATATACTAAGCTCTAGGGTTGTTTTGCAAAAATCCAGATTTATCTCTACTGAGTTCAGAAGAAAAGAAAACTAGTTGAAAGTTTTATAACACCTAAGTGGGAACTTGAGTTTCATATCACAACTCTGTTGTGGTCAAGTCAAAGTCATAAATCATTTCATAAGTCCTTTTTAAAAAAAACATGACGAAATAATAGTAGCCCTCTCCAACTCCATATAACAACGTACGCGGCTATTCGAATAGTTTGACACTCTGCAGAGGTGGTACACTTCCACCACAACATTCGATACATCTGTCAGGAACAATCCCGATTTTACCATACTCAGTATGCAGATAATAAATCATAACCTTTCAATTACACACCCTAGTATAGGCACCTATCCTGTAGTTTGGTCTCCCAACCATGACCAACTGTCATCTTGGGTACTACACGGGCGGACAATCTTCACAAGGTAGCCTTAGCTCAAACCTTGGCTGCAAGGGAATCCATACTAAGGTATATAAATTTCCAGTCAAGCCCTACCCAAACTTCGGGTATTGTGGTTGTACGGTAAAATTGGAATGGTATCGCATTTAGACAACCATCAGTTTTATAAAGGGCTAAGGCTCATGCCTTAACATTTTCATCATCAAAACCATCTGGTGTTTTCAAGAACACATGTCAAAACATTTCAATAGAATGAATCATCATTCTAAGGTTTTCATAATCAGTTTCACCAAGTATTCCCATCTAAAGTTGATCAAGTTTTTGCTTAGCACTAGCATCTACAAGTGGGGGTAAATACTAATGAAGGGTGGTGAACAAGTGTATCTTATCTAAGTTCAATCTCATGCCTCAGAATGACATCAAGATTATCTAACTTAGGCCAAGTTTTATGTTCTTTATGCTACCTTTAAATATCTTTCTAGAATCTACAAGTCACTAAGTAACCTTCAATATAAAGATTTGATAAAGAAATAAAATACTAAGCTTGCAAGTAAAACTAGGATTGGGTATCAAGTAGGGTAAGCTTCCAAGGATTAGATTGCTAAGTCAATTTGTATAGTGAGGCTTGCAAGTTTGCAAGTATAGGCTTGCCTTGTGCAGAGTAGTGGTTGAAGTTCTCCTGGGCTTCCTCTTCATAGTAATCTCCTTCCCCCTCGTATCCTTGGTCGGTGCTAGCGTCTATAAATAAATACGAGGTACACAATCACTAAACAATACTTAATTACTTATATTTATCACACCAAGTTTTTCACTAGATGATCTAGTATCATCACAAACATTACCATCATCAAAGCAATTGTCTTATTTATTTTATTTTGGAAAAGTAATTTCTACTCATTGAAAAACTACTTAAAATTTAATATTCTCCAACTCAAACATGGGATCATGTTGACACATGTCATCACCACATATTTCAGTACTTGGTAATGTGAATTAAAGTGATGTCACAATATAATAAGGTTTAACCTTTTTATTTTAATTAATAAAAGTGACTAGAATGGCCTATGAGGCATTCTTTTATTGCTTGTTCAATATTGCTGCAAGTAATCCTATATATTTTTATATATTCTGAAAGGTCTGGTTAAATGTGATTTTTTAGAGTTGGAATCAACTCAAAAGCTTTTGTGATTGAATTTTGAAAATTGTTTGAATGCAGAAAAGCTTCTGCCTTTTTATTTTTTACTATAGGTGATCTACCATTCCAAATGAATTGAATCAAACGGGCTTGGATTAAGCATTCCAGTACCTTTCTAAGAAAATTGGTTTCATGCATTTTGGTTCGGTAAATCGAACTGGGTTGATTTCTGAATCTAGGTACAGAACTGGGTTTGAACTAAATTGGAAAATACAAATTCAAACTAACTAGGTTGCGCGGGATGCTAACTGGGCCGGCCCACTGTGCACAGCGCGCGCGGGGGCTGATCAAGTGGTTTTCCCCACTCGTAAGTGAGACAGAGAGTGGCGAAGCAGTACGGGGTGATTAGGGTTGTAGGAATCGAAGCTAGATATACGGCTGAGGTTCATCATCCACGCCTGAACAGGACGCGGCGAGGTCGAACCCTAGCGCGGCCAGTGGGGGTCTATGGGGGCTCACCAGGGCTTCGGCCATGGTCGGCGATGGGGGCGAACAATGGAGTCGACGACGGAGATCCTCCTGGTACCGGTGGCTCCTCCTTGGGCGGCTCCAATCAACGGCACACTTCTCCTCCAGCAATGGCAAGCTCCGGCAAAATTCTGACCACCTGGTGCTCGCCTTGCTCTGGATATGAGTGTGTACGATCAGTGAGAGGTGGGGAGTGAGATGGTGTGGAGAATTCATGCTGGGAAGGACTCTATTTATAGTGCAAGAAGGGGACCGAAGGGCGCAGGCGGAGCTCGTCGTGGTCGTCAGTAAAGCAAGCTAAATGCATGGGCAAAGGTAGTGGGCGGTGCTGTGCTCCCTGGCGAAGCTCAACGGCGTGGCCACGCGACGTGGGGTGGCGCCAGACGGTCGAAACATCACGGCGCTCTAGGCGGGTCCGACGGCTGTTTTAATGGTGCGCGGGTTCTCCTGGTCGCGTGGCGATGAGCGGGCTTGTCTAGGGTGTTCCTGGGGTGGGGGCGATCCTTCTTGCACGCGGCGAGTGCGGCACGCGGTCTGCGGGCTTGTGTCACAGGTGGTGCTCTGGCGCGCTCCCGGCACGCTCCCAGAGAGGCTAGGCACGCTCGGGCTGTGTGGTCCAGGGGCTGGCAGTGCTCGAGGCTTGGACAGGGGGTGGTTGTGGACGGTGGTGAGTGTCCCAAACAAGGTGGCTAGGCTTGGGGCTGCTCCTAGCTTGCGGTCAACCATGGGGTGGAAAGATAGGCTCGGCATGCTCACCATTGATTGCAATGGCAAGCTCACGGTGGTGCTAGAGCTTGTTAATTGGGATAGATGATGTACTAATAGCTTGCTATGAACCAGAGAGGGAACAAGGTTGGCCAAAATCACTGCTCCTAATTGTGTTTGATGTTTGTTTGTTTGGTGATTGCAAGTTTGTTGAAATGGCCGAAAGAGATTCAAATTTGAATTTTTGATTCAAACATGTGAAGGGTTTCGCAGCATAGTAAATCAAAAAATTTCTACGGATGCGAACGGGAAATCCAAGATCTAATCTAGGAGTGCAAACAACGAGGGGGATTAGATGACATCTTCATACCCTTGAAGATTCGCGCAGCGGAACGTTCGTCGGAACGTGGGTGATGTAGTCGTACTCGCTTCTCCTCCTCGCGATCTGATCCGATCTAACACCGCAAGTGGCGATGCCTTCGAGAGATGCACACGTGCGGCACCTCGACGTCTCCTCCTTCCTCGGAACAGCAAGTATGGTGGAGAGACGGATTGGATCTACAACGCGATAGCGCGGTGCAAGTGGTGGAGAGTTTCTGCAGCAGGGCTTCGCCTGCGTGCAGTCGGGAGGGAGAGAGAGAGGAGGGCAGCAGGGCGGCTAGGGTTGTGGAGGAGGTGTGTGAGGGGGTGCGCCCCCAGCCCTCTTTATATAGAGTGGTGGGCGGCCAGACCTTGCCCCTCTCCCAAGCCCTAGGGCCGACGGCCAAGGAGGGAGGAGTGGGGGGCAAGTTCCCCCCCCCCCTTCTAGAAGCTTTCCTAGGGTTTGCCCTAGGTCTGGCCGGCTGGGCCCTATGGGGCCTTGTGCCCCTGGCCCAATGCGGCCAAGGCACTCCCTCATAGGCCCATGCCCCATCCCGGCAGGTGGGGCCACGTTGGTCCCCCTCCGGAAGGTTCTAGAAGCTTCCGGTACAATACCGATTAACCCGAAACAATTCTGAACTCCAAAAACTGCATTGCCTTATATGAATCTTATTCTCCGGAGCATTCCGGAACCTCTCGTGATGTCCCGGATACCATCCGAGACTCCGAACAAAAAGTCATAAACTAATTATCCAATCTATCCTAGCGTCGAGACACGTTAAGTGTGTGACCCTTCGGGTTCGAGAATATGCAGACATGATCTTCTATCAATAATCAACAGCGGGGTCTGGAAACCCATATTGACTCCCACACATTCATCGATGATCATATCGGATGAACCACGATGCCAGGATTCAATCAATCCCATATATATATTCCCTTCGTCTCGCGATATTTTACTTACACGAGATTTGATCGTCGGTACCGTCATACCTAGTTCAATCTCGTTCACAGCAAGTACTTTACTCATTCCGTAATCCGATATCACTTTGTGATTAACTACTTAACCACATGCTTGCAAGCGGTGTTGATATCTATTACCGAGTGGGCCCGAAGTATATCTCTCCGACTTGGGAGGGACAAATCCCATCTCGATACATACAACCCAACAGGTACTTTCCGATCACCTGAGAGACACCTTTATGATCACCCTCTCATAGGATGACGTTTCATGACCTCAAAGCTTTCTTCCAATACCAGGGAGTTGTATTATCTCATGGTCTAAGGAATACAATATTTGACACAAGAAAAGCTTCGCAAAGATGAACACGATGACACGATCTAATTGCTCCGCTTAGTTTGGGTCTGTCCATCATATCATTCTCCCAATGATATGATCTCATTATTAATTGACAACTCATGTCTATGGTTTGGAAACCTTAACCATCATTAATCAATGAGCTAGTCCATAGAGGAATACTAGGGACACGGTGTTGTTCACAAACCACACAAGTATTAAAGTTTACGCTTAATACAATTCTAGCATGGAATATAAAATTTATCATGAACAAGAATTATAATAATAACATCTTTATTATTGCCTCTAGGGCATAATTCCAACAGTCTCCCACTTGCACTAGAGTCAATAATCTAGTTTACATTTGGCAACAATCTAGCACCCATGGCATTGAGGTGCTGATCATGTTTTGCACGTGGAAGAGCTTTAGTCAAGGGATCTACGACATTCAGATCTATATGTAATTTTCTAATCTTCAGATCTCCATCTGCTATATAATCCCGGATTATATGAAACTTGCGGTTGATATGCTTGGTCTTTGGATGATATCTTGGTTCCTTAGCGAGTGCTATGGCGCCAGTGTTGTCACACAGTATCTCCAGTGGGTCCAATGCACTTGGAACCACGCCAAGCTCAGTGATGAAGTTCCTGATCCAAACTCCTTCACTTGACGCTTCTGCAACAGCCATGTATTCCGCTTATACTGTAGATCCCGCGATCACGCTTTTCTTGCAGCTTCTCCAGCTCACAGCTCCTCCATTCAAAATATAAACGTATCCTGTATGAGATTTAGAATCATCCTTGTCGGTGTCGAAACTAGCATCGACGTAACCTTTTACGACGAGCTATTCATCACCTCCATAGACTAAGAACATTTCTTTAGTCCTATTTAGGTACTTTAGGATGTTCTTCACGGCTGTCCACTGTTCCACTCCTGGATCACTTTGATATCTGCTCGTCAAACTAAGAGCATTGGACACATCCGGTCTAGTACACAGCATGGCATACATGATAGAACCTATGTCCAAGGCATAAGGCACTTTGCTCATAGCTTCTCTATCATTTACCATAGCTGGACACTGAGCCTTGCTCAATATCTTACCTGATAACATAGGCACTGAACCTTTCTTTGCCTTATCCATTCTGAACCTTTTCAGAACTTTGTCCAGGTATGTACTCTGGCTTAAAGCTATCAGGTGTCTTTGTCTATCTCTATAGATTTTGATGCCCAATATATAAGCAGCTTCACCTAGGTCTTTCATTGAAAAACACTTGTTCAAATAATTCTTCACATCGTTAAGCATGTTAATGTCATTTCCAATAATCAATATGTCATCCACATATAGTACCAGAAATGTCACCGAGCTCCCACTCACTTTCTTGTAGATACAAGCTTCATAGCAATTTGGAAAAAATCCAAAGCTCTTGATCACTTGATCAAAATGAAGGTTCTAACTCCGAGATGCTTGCTTCAGTCCATAAATGGAACGCTGAAGTTTGCACACTTTATCAGCATCCTTAGGATCGACAAAACCTTCGGGTTGCATCATATACAACTCTTCATCAATGTTGCCATTGAGGAAAGTAGTCTTGACATCCATCTGCCATATTTCATAATCATGAAATGCAGCAATTGCTAATAAAATCCAAATGGACTTAAACATCGCTACGGGAGAGAAAGTCTCATCATAGTCAACACCTTGAACTTGTCGAAAACCTTTTGCGACAAGTCGTGCCTTATAGACGGTAACATTACCATCCGCGTCCATTTTCTTCTTGAAGATCCATTTGCACTCAACGGCCTTTCGGTCGCTAGGAGGGTCCACCAAAGTCCATACTTGGTTTTCGCTCATGGATCCCAATTCGGATTTCATGGCCTCTAGCCATTTCTCAGAGTCTGGGCTCATCATCGCTTCCTCATAGTTCGTAGGTTCACTGTCTTCTACCAACAAGACAAGAAAGAAACCGTACCACTCGGGAGGGGCGACCGACCTTGACCTCTCGGCGTTCGATAAAGATCGTCCGAAGCTTGATGATCCTTGTCATTAGCTTCCTCTATTTTTGGTGCAGGCGGCACTGGAACAATTTCAGGTGCTGCGCTACTCTCCAATTCAAGAGAAGGTTCAACAACCTCGTCTAGCTCTACTTTCTTCCCACTCACTTCTTTCGAGTGAAACTCCTTCTCAAGAAAGGAACCATTCTTTGCGACAAACACTTTTCCTTCGGTTTTGTGATAGAAGGTATACCCAATAGTTTCCTTAGGGTATCCTATGAAGACGCATTTCTCCGCTTTGGGTTCGAGCTTGTCTGGCATCAACTTCTTGACGTAAGCTTCGCATCCCCAAACTTTAAGAAACGACAACTTAGGTTTAGCACCAAACCACAGTTCATACGGTATCGTCTCAACGTATTTAGATGGTGCCCTATTTAAAGTGAATGCAGCGGTTTCTAATGCATAACCCCAAAATGATAACGGCAAATCAGTAAGAGACATCATCGATCAGACCATATCTAATAGGGTTCGATTCCGGCGTTCAGACACACCATTGCACTGTGGTGTTCCGGGTGGCGTGAGTTGCGAAATGATTTCGCTTGCTTTAAGATGCGTGAGAAAATCATAACTCAAATATTCACCTCCACGATCGGATCGTAGAAACTTAATCTTTCTATTACGATGGTTCTCCACTTCATTCTGAAATTCTTTGAACTTTTCAAATGTTTCATATTTATGTTTCATTAAATAGATATACCCATATCTACTTAAGTCATCGGTAAAAGTGAGAAATAGCGATATCCACCGCGCGTCGAAATATTCATTGGTCCGCATACATCGGTATGTATGATTTCCAACAAGTCCGTTGCTCGCTCCATCATACCGGAGAACGGGGTTTTGATCATCTTGCCCATGAGGCATGGTTCGCATGTGTCAAATGATTCAAAATCAAGAGACTCCAAAAGTCCATCAGAATGGAGTTTCTTCATGCGTTTTACACCAATATGACCTAGACGACAGTGCCACAAATAAGTAGTATTATCACTATCTACTTTGCATCTATTAGCCTCAATGTTATGGATGTGTGTTTCATCCCTTTTGAGATTCAGGAGAAATAAACCAGTCATAGCAGGTGCATGACCATAAAAGATGTTACTCATATAAATAGAACAACCATTATTCTCCGATTTAAATGAATAACCGTCTTGCAATAAACACGATCCAGAAATAATGTTCATGCTCAACGCAGGCACATAATAACACTTATTGAGTTTTAAAACTAATCCCGAAGGTAAAACTAAGGAGAGCATGCCGACGGCCATCACATCAACTCTTGATCCGTTGCCAACACGCATCGTCACCTCATCCCTCGCAAGCTGCCGTCTATTCCGTAGCTCCTGTTTCGAGTTAAAAATATTAGAAACTAAAACAGTATCAAATACCCAGGCACTACAACGAGGGCTAGTAAGGAAAACATCAATAACATGTATATCAAATATACCTTTGATGGTGCCAGCCTTCTTGTCCGCTAAGTACTTCGGACAGTTCCTTCGATGACCCTTGTCCTTGCAATAGAAGCACTTTCGATGTCGGCTTGGGTCCAGACTTGAGCTTCTTCTCAGGGAGCAGCAACGCTTGCCGCCTTTCTTGAAGGGCTTCTTTGCACCCTTACCTTTCTTGAAGGTGGCGGGCTTGTTGACCATCAACACATGATTATCCTTTTTGATGTCCACCTCCGCAGCCTTCAGCTTTGCAAAGAGCTCGGTGATCGTATCAGTAGAACCAATCTTATTGTGAGTCACTACAAAAATTTTGTAGCTGGGAGGGAGTGATTGCAGAACCCTGTCAATCTTGAGCTCCTCTGGAATCTTGCAGTCCAGTTGCTCAAGGCGTTGAGTGTAGCCCGACATCTTTATGGCGTGCTCACTAACGGAACTCCCTTCCTCCATCTTGTAGTTAAAGAATTTCTCAGAGATCTCATATCTCTCAGAACGGGCCTGAGTCTGAAACATAGTTTTCAGCTCCTCAAGAATCTCAAAGGGCCCGGGATAGTCTTCAAAACTATTTTGAAGGTCTAATTCCATAGAAAACAACATGGTGCTCTTAATCACACCATAATCATCTTTGCGCGACTAATAGACAACTTTCTCATCAGCCGGTGCATCTATAGCAGGGGCGTCACCTAGCGCATTCTCAAGGACATAGTCCTTTTGTCCGCCAGAGAGAATGATTCTCAGATTGCGGAACCAATTGGTGAAGTTAGACCCATTGTTTCTAAGCTTTTCCTTCTCAGCAAAATTTTTGAAGTTGAAGTTGGACTTAGTCATTTGATCTACAATGTTTGCAAGTACAAATTAGACTATGTTCATGATAACTAGTTCAACTTTTAATCAAATTACTAGATGAACTCCCACTAAATTCAACATCCCTCAAGTTGTTTAGTGAACATGATCCAAATTCACCACACCTAATCCGATCTTCACGAGAAGAGATGTGGCTTCAATGGTGGACAACGAAGTGTCGATCATATCATTCATATGACTCATGCTTAACCTTTCGGTTCATGTGTTCCGAGGCCATGTCTGTACATGCTAAGCTCGTCAAGTCAAACCCAAGTATTTCCGCGTGTGCAAAAACTGGCTTGCACCCGTTGTATGTGAACGTAGAGTCTATAGCACCCTATCATCACGTGATGCTTGGACACGACGAACTTTCGCAACAGTGCATACATGGGGAGAACACAGTTTTATCTTGATCTTTAAGTGGGGAATAATCTTATAATGCTACCGTCGCGATCTAAGCATAATAAGATACATAAAAGGATAAACATCACATGCATATAACTTTATGTGACATGGTATAGCCAATCTTCGCGCAATGATCTCCGTCTTGTGCGTGCCGGCATGATCTTCATCACTCCACCATGATTGCCTCCACCACGAATATCAACTACAACTATTGCTAACTACTTAGCGATAAAGCAAAGCTATTGCATGGCGTATAAGAAGTTGACACACAGGTCATACACAATTATAAAGACAACCATATGGCTCCTGCCGGTTGTGTACTCATCGACATGCAAGTCGTGAAACATTACAAAACATGATCATTGCATACAACATACACATCACATCTTGGGCCATACCATATCACAGAAAACACTCCCTACAAAAACAAGTTAGACGCCTCTACTTTGTTGTTGCATGTTTTACGTGGCTTATGGGAGTAGCAAGCTAAGAACGATTCTTACCTACGGAAAGCCACAACGGTGATATTATGGTTGCCAAACTCCGGTGTAAATCCCGTGACAACTATAGTGAGAGAAACTGGCATCCACCAGCCGCATGTGTGGAACAAGCCACACGTCAAGTGCGGAGCCGGTCTCGCGAACGACGTCGCATAAGGTTGGCCTGGACCGCTTCAATCTCACTATCCCGCGTCATAAGAAGAACACAAACAAGAGGCTTGCAACAGAAAACATCAATGCCTGCAACAACCATGTTGCGTTCTACTCGTGAAACACATCTACGCATAGATCTAGCTATGATACCACTGAAGGGTTTCGCAACATAGTAAATCAAAAAATTTCTACAGATGTGAACGGGAAAGCCAAGATCTAATCTAGGAGATGCAAACAACGAGGGGGATTAGATGAGATGTTCATACCCTTGAATATTCGCACAGCGGAACGTTCGTCGGAACGTGGGTGATGTAGTCTTACTCCCTTCTCCTCCTCACGATCCGATCCGATCTAACACCGCAAGTGGCGATGCCTCCGAGAAATGCACACGTGCGGCACCTCGACGTCTCCTCCTTCCTCGGTCCAGCAAGTATGGTGGAGATACGGATTGGATCTACAACGCGACGGCGCGGTGCAAGTGGTGGAGAGTTTTTGCAGCAGGGCTTTGCCTACGTGCAGTCGGGAGGGAGAGAGAGAGGAGGGCAGCAGGGCGGCTAGGGTTGTGGAGGAGGTGTGTGAGGGGGTGCGCCCCCAGCCCTCTTTATATAGAGGGGTGGGCGGCCAGACCTTGCCCCTCTCCCAAGCCCTAGGGCCGACGGCCAAGGAGGGAGGAGTGGGGGGCAAGTTCCCCCCCCCCCTTCTAGAAGCTTTCCTAGGGTTTGCCCTAGGTCTGGCCGGCTGGGCCCTATGGGGCCTTGTGCCCCTGGACCAATGCGGCCAGGGCACTCCCTCATAGGCCCATGCCCCCTCCCGGCAGGTGGGGCCACGTTGGTCCCCCTCCGGAAGGTTCTAGAAGCTTCCGGTACAATACCGATTAACCCGAAAGAATTCCGAACTCAAAAAACTGCATTGCCTTATATGAATCTTATTCTCCGGACTATTCCGGAACCTCTCGTGATGTCCCGGATACCATCCGAGACTCCGAACAAAAACTCATAAACCAATTATCCAATCTATCCTAGCGTCAAGACACGTTAAGTGTGTGACGCTTCGGGTTTGAGAATATGCAGACATGATCTTCTATCAATAATCAACAGTGGGGTCTGGAAACCCATATTGACTCCCACACATTCATCGATGATCATATCGGATGAACCACGATGCCAGGATTCAATCAATCCCATATATATATTACCTTCGTCTCGCGATATTTTACTTACCCGAGACTTGATCGTCGATGAATACAATATTTGACATAAGAAAAGCTTCACAAAGATGAACAAGATGACACGATCTAATTGCTCCGCTTAGTTTGGGTCTGTCCATCATATCATTCTCCCAATGATATGATCTCATTATTAATTGACAACTCATGTCTATGGTTAGGAAACCTTAACCATCATTAATCAATGAGGTAGTCCATAGAGGCATACTAGGGACACGGTGTTGTTCACAAACCACACAAGTATTAAAGTTTCCGCTTAATACAATTCTAGCATGGAATATAAACTTTATCATGAACAAGAATTATAATAATAACATCTTTATTATTGCCTCTAGGGCATAATTCCAACAACTTGGTGGGTGTGTTAGTTACATACTAGGGAGTCACTGGTTAGTGGGAAAGGTCAAGGGGTACTGGTTTGGTTGGGTTTTAAAAGTGGGTGATCTTCACATGTGTTAAAGATTCAATTTTTAATTGTCATTTCAATCAAGTTGCCAAATATTTCTGCAAGTTTGAATGGTGGGATTGGGTTAACTTTTACTTGGTCTAGCATGGGGTGAAAAGAAATGGAAATGTTTCTATTTGAAATCTTGGACTAGAAACACTCAAAGTGGCCTAGTGAGCAAGATTGGCAAAAATGACCATTTGCTTTATTCGGTTTGTTTTTGATTTTCTATTGATTTGTTTCTTCTTCGAAAAGTTTTAGGTCATGTTATTTTCATATTTAAACCATTCCTTGCTATTTAGATGAATTACACCAGTCCATTCATGCACTCATACAATCATCACATATACAAATGCATTCATTTGATTTTTATTTAACAAAAGTTTTTGTTAAACCTAATTTTGGTGATTATAATATGATAATCATGATCAATATGTTTGGGATGTTACAAACCTTCCCTCCTTAAACAAAATCTTGTCCCGAGATTTGAGAAATAAGAAAAAATCTTACCTAGGATTTAAAAAGATCGGGAAACTCCGTCTTGATGTGATCTTCTCGTTCCCAGGTAGCTTCTTCTTCAGTGTGGTTGCTCCACTGGATCTTGAGAAACTTGATGCTCTGGGATCTGGTGGTTCTGAAAGCTTCCTCCAAAATATGGATGGGTACTTCAGGATACGTCAGGTCATCGTTGATCTCTATGGTGTGGTGATCAATGTTCTTGAAAACTTCAGTCTTCTCTGGGACTTCAACGCATTTGCGAAGTAATGATATATGGAACACATTATGTACTGCTGACATCTCATCTGGCAGTTCCAATTGATACGATACTTCTCCTCGACAGTTTCAGAATCTTGAAAGGTCCAATATATCTTGGGGCTAACTTTCCTTTGAGCTGGAAACACTGCATTCCTTTCAAAGGCGACACTTTCAGATATAGGAAATCTCCGATATTGAAAGCGAGGTCTTGAAGTCTCTTGTCAGTGTAACTCTTCTGTCTTGACTGGGTGGTATTGAGGTGCTCCTGTTCTCGCCGTTTCTACCCTGTGGGTTGGGTGGCGGGTGGTGCTCCTGATCCACGTCACTCTGGATGACTGCGGCGCATTGGTAGTGCTCGTAGATCGGATCGCTGCTGCCGCAGCTTTTGGATCCGGAACCATAGGTCCCTTCCTTCGATGGTGGATCGCACAGATCTGAGTTGCAGCAGCTGCTGTCATAGGACTCATCTGTCGATGGCGATGTGCGTAGCACGAGGTGCGGAGCCCATGAAGCGGGCCTGATCGATGGCAGGGGCACCCGCTCTGGGAGACGGAGAGTGCCGGTCTGCCCCACCTGGAAGCAGAAGCTCCCGAACAGGATCTCAAGTCCGACGCCAACGGGCCCGAAATCCTTCAGGGTGGCTGGTGAGTGGGCGGTGAAGTCGAAGGCGCCGAAGAGGAGATGACACTCCGTCGCCGCGGAGTTGTAGATCGCTTTGGTTGGGACCATCACGATCGCACAATCAGCACCCCCAGTTCCCACAGACGACGCCAATTGATGAGGTTTAATCTCGTCAATTCCCATTGTTATGAGCTTGGGTTTTGGAGAAGATGGGCATGCTGGAGATCACGGAATGGTTACCAAACAAGCAACACGGGTACACGAGGTTTACCCAGGTTCAGGCCCTCGGAGGGAAAACCCTACTCCTGCTTGCCTGCTCTTGATTACGGCGGAAATGAAAAGTATAGGGGTGCGCAGATGCAATCTAGCATCGAGGTGTGTATGCGGTGGTATGCGAAGTGCCCTCCTAGCCTTTATATAAAGATAGGCAGGTCCCAGACACAGATTGAGTCGGTTACAGGTATTAGGGTTCGCCCCTTTGAATATTCTATATACTCTAGTCTTGTTCTCCAAGGATCCAAAGGTGTCATGGGCCCTGGCCACCCGAAAGTCTTCATGGGCTGGTGCATGTTCTCGTGGGCCTTCCTTGGGATGGAATAGGTATGCTAAGATCATGCACCCGCAGGGTATAACCATGTCACATGGATCTTGTGAACTTTCTCTTCTGCTTCTCGTAGGATGTCAGGTCCGAAAATCTGACTCTCTCCTACTTCCGACCAATTCAAAGGGGTACGACACTTCCTTCCATACATGAATTCAAATGGGGCCATTTGCAAACTAGCTTGGTAACTGTTGTTGTAAGAAAATTATACGAAAGGCAGACGGTCTTCCCATTTAGATACATACTCTAGCACACAGGCTCTCAACATATCTTCGAGTATTTGATTTACTCGCTCCGTTTGTCCATCGGTCTGAGGGTGATACGCTGTGCTAAAATCCAGTCAGGTTCCCAATCCCTCTTGGAATTTCTTCCAAAATCTCGAGGTAAACTGAGTTCCTCGATCTGACACTATGTTTTTGGGGACTCCTTGCAAACTGACGATTCTAGCAATGTACAACTCCGCTAGCTTTGAACTCTGGTAAGTAGTCTTGACCGGTAAGAAATGGCCTACCTTGGACAATCTATCAACTATGACCCAAATAGAGTCATTTCCCCTACTAGAAGTAGGCAAACCGGTGATAAAGTCCATTCCAACTGAATCCCATTTCCATTCCAGAATCTGTAATGGTTGCAATAGTCCTACGGGTCTCTGATGTCCCGCCTTGACTCTCTGACAAATGTCACACTTGGCGATATAACTTCCGATTTCTCTCTTCATCTTATGCCACCAAAATTGCTCCTTCAAATCCTGATACTTCTTCGTTCCTTCGGGGTGGATAGAATAAAGATTATCATGGGCCTCTTTCAAAATATCCTTCTTCAATTCCGAATCTTCTGGTACACAGAGACGTCCTTTGTACCACAACACTCCTTCTTCATCTTCGGTGAATCCGGGTACTTTGCTTGTACCTATACGATGTTTGATTCCGTCGATACTAGCATTTCCTATCTAGGCCTCCTTGATCTGACTGATCAAAGTGGTTTTAAGTTATATGCTAGCCAAAAATGCTTCACTTACTAATTCCATTCTAAAATCTTCCATCTCCTTGTGCAAACTTGGTAGCTCCTTCAAAATCATGGAGTTCAAGCGACACGGCAATCTGCTAAGGGCATCTGCTACCACATTAGCTTTACCGGGGTGATAATGAATGTCCAGATCATAGTACTTGATTATCTTCTTTGCCTTATATTCAGCTCCTTCTGAGTGAATATATACTTCAGGCTCTTGTGATCCGAATAAATCTCACAATGGTTTCCCATCATATAATGCCTCATTGTCTTCAGGGCTAGAACTACGACTGCTATTTCAAGATTATGGGTAGGATAATTCTGTTCATGCTGCTTTAGTTGTCGGGATAGATAGGATATAACATGTCTTCTTGCATTAGCACACATCTGAGACCAATCTTGGATGCGTCACAATACACATCAAAGGGCTTCGTGATATCCAGCATGATCAAGATTGGGGCTGAAATCAATCTCCTTTTGAATTCTTGAAAACTCGCTTCACATTTGTCTGTCCATTGAAACTTCTTATCCTTCTTAAATAATTGGGTCATGGGTCTGGCGATACTCGAGAATCCTTCTACGAACTTGTGGTATTATCCCGCCAATCCGAGAAATGCACGAACTTGGGTTTGAGTGGTTGGGGCTTGCCAATCTTCCACATCCTTCACCTTTGCAGGGTCAACGGCAATTCCTCTGGCTGATACGTTATGTCCGAGAAATCCTACTTACTATAACCAGAATTCACATTTGTTAAACATGGCATACAACTGATGCTCCCTAAGGGTTCCAAGGATGGTACCAGGTGTAGCTCATGTTCTTCTTCTGATTTGGAATAGATCGGAATGTCATCAATGAAAACAAGGACAAACTTATCCAGGAAGTCCATGAAGATCTTATTCATGAGGTTCATGAAATAAGCTGGGGCATTGGTTAATCCAAAAGACATGACAGTATACCGATACAATCCATATCTCGTGGTAAAGGCAGTCTTTGGAATATCCTCTACGCGAATCTTGAGTTGATGATAACTAGTTCTAAGATCAATCTTAGAAAAATCCTTGGCACCAGTCAACTGGTCAAACAGGTCTTCTATCTTGGGCAGTGGGTACTTGTTCTTGATGGTGACATCATTCAACTTCCGATAATCTGTATACAAACGGTTACCTCCATCTTTCTTATCCACAAACAGGACTGGAGATATCTATGGCGACACACTTGGTTGGATCAATCCTATCTCTAGCATAGCATCGAGTTGCTTCTTCAGCTCCACTAATTTAGATGGGTTCATACTATAAGGTCTCTGAGCTATAGGTCTGGTTCCAGGGATTAGTTCAATGATAAACTTGATATCCTGATCTGGGGGCATACCAGGCAAAACATCTGGAAATATATCGGGGTATTCACAGACTATCCGAACTTGATCAATGGTGGGTTGGGCTAGAGTGTTGTTGCACTTCAATTGACGGGGAAAGGTTTCCGATACATGCTCTACTGATATTCCGGCTGTACTAGTCATGGTTATGGCTTTCTTGGCACAGTTGATTAATCCTTTATGTTTTGACATCCAATCCATTAATAGTACTACTTCCAAACCTTTAGTTCCGAGTACTATTAGATTAGCATAATAATCTATGCCATGGATTCGGATAGGCACGGCCTTGCAAAACTGTCTAGCTTTGGTGGTTGAACCAGGTATTTGAACTATCATAACATGCTTCAATTTGGTGGGTTGAATCTTACTAGTGCATGCAAATTATTTAGTAACAAATAAGTGCGATGATCCATAATCAAACAACACTCTTGCAAGTATTGAGTTAACAGAAAACATACCCAGCACGACATCTGGCGCTTCTTGGGCTTCTTCAGCATGCATGAGAAAGAGACTGCTGTTGCGGTTGAGCGAGTTCCCTGGGGCAAACCTTCTTCCGGGTTGCACACGACGCTGCTGCTGAGCTGGGGAATTTGTATTGGGGGCTGCGGCAATCTTCTTGGGGCACTCATTGGAATAGTGACCTTTGGTTCCACATTCATAACAAGTCACTTGCGACTTGTCCTTTGCTGCAACAGGAACAACATTGCTTCCAGTCCTTGGGGCACTGTTGGTGTTGGTGGCGGCATTGTTGTTGTTGAACTTAGGTGAGGCATGGTTGAAATTGCTGGGATTGCCGGAGTTGTTGTGGTTTCCTCCGGACCTTGGGTTTCCACGGTTGGGATAGGTGGGACGGTTCATCGGGGGTCTGTTGTTTCTCGGGGCAAATCATGGAGATGGGTTGGGGCGATACTTTGGTGTATGGTGGGTTCCTGGTTGATGCATCATGTGACGATTGCGGTTCTCATTATCTTGGTTGATCTTTCCTTCCATCTGAATGGCGGAATCAACTAAGGCTTCAATATCATCAAATGGGATATTGACCAACACTGTCTGCATCTCATCATGCAGACCATTCAAGAATCTCTCCTTCTTCTTGACCTCAGTGCTGATCTCATCAGGGCATACCTTGACAGAGATAGGAATCTGTCATGGTACTCTACCATAGTCATTCTTCCTTACTTAAGCTCCTTGAATTCATCTCTCATCTGCAGAATCAAACCGGTTGGCACATGGGTTCTGCTGAACTTGAGTTTGAATTCATCCCAAGTCATCATTGGTCCTCCATTCATGGTGCGAACGCTGTTCCACCATGCTGTTGCATCTCCGTCCACATAGTGGGTGGCAAACAGTACTTTCTCATCAGCCTCTACTCTGGCGACTTCCAAGTTGTTCTCCATGGTTTGCAGCCAATCATCGGCATCTAGGAGTTCTTCAGACTTACTAAAGATGGGTGGGTTGGTGTTCTGGAAATTCTTGAGCTTGGATCCATGGTTGTCCTGATTTCCATGGTCCTGCTTGGTGTTGTTGGCCATCTGAGCTATGTGCTGAAGGGTGGCTAAGTTGGCTTGACGTTCTGCTCTTTCGGCTTCGTGGGTCTGAAACTAACATTTGCAATATTTGCAACATCGGGTCTGGGGATGAACTGCTTCCTCCGCGAGGCATCTGAAGATTGAGATAGATCATGAGAAAAGAGGGAAATTTCTAAGGTTCAGGGTTTTGAAAAAGTTTTCAAAGTTTGACTCGGATTTTTCTAGCAACTTGCTTTTTATTCAATCATCACACATCATACAACACACACCACAACAAAGGAAACATATGGTTTTAAGAACCATTCTGGGAAACTATGATACAGTGGGACCGGATACAACTCAATAACGCTAGTGCTCAAGTGATACTAATCCTCAGAGTCGGTGTCCTCCTCATCCTCATCATCATCAATGAAGGCGAAATCATCCTCATTGGTGAAGAAGTCCATGGCCTGATCCTCCAGAAAGTCATCATCATCACTGAGATAGGAGTAGAGGTCTCCACGAAGGTGTTCCCCGCATTCTCCCTCTCCTCCAGATGCATATCCTTCTCATGGATGGTCTCCTCCAAGTCTGTGATCCTGTGGCGGAGACGGGCAATGATGCGCTCCTTCTTGTCGAGATGACGTCGACGATACTGGCGATCCTTCACCATCATGGCGATGGTCTGATCCTTCTGGGCGGTGATGGAGGACTTGTGGTTGCCGTAGGAATGTGCATTGTCTAACTCCTTCTACCGGTCATACATCATGAAGCTGAGGTGATCCACCTGGTTCTTCAGCTCATGGTGATATGGTGCCTCCAGTTGCTGTCCCATAGAATCACGCCTTGGGCAGAACTCAAAGCGGGTACCCTTGATCTGATTGATACTCTACCCACACAGACGGGCAAGAGCTTCCTGCATGGCCCTGGCAAGTCCATTTAGCTAGTTGTTCTCTCTGATGGTGAACTGAATTCCTTCGATGGTGGGGACTTCAATCTTTCCCCTAATACTTGCAACAATTAGCCATTGCAATTCCTCGCCTTCCTGATCATTGAGCTGAGCTCCAAAGAATTCGGGGTGCGGACGCTCCAGCATCTCTGACAGCTGGTCCAAGTCAAGCTCAAAGATGAGGTCTCCTCCATTCCCCAACTGATAAAACTTGCTATACTTCACGTCCATCTATAAGAATGTAGGATGAGTAAGTTAGTAGAGTGATCAAGTGTGTCAAATTTTAGGTAAGTTTGCAAGAATTTTTGAGGAACATGAATTTTCATGAAAGAGTCTAAGTGATAAGAATGATAATAAGTTTTCATCAATACTCACTTCCTTGGTTTTGAAAACTAAGTTTTTGATTCAAACGTCCATTCTAACTAGGGTCTCCTATGGCTAGGATGGCTCTGATACCAACTTGTCAACACCTGGATTTTTAATCCCAGATTCCTGTTATACCATACATCGCAATCCCAGGATTACCATTTTTGCGAGACATAACAGATTGGATATCACAGTACATCATCCATTATAAACCATACATAAGGTCTTACATAAATAGGGATCACATGATCCAGTTCTTAATACAATTCAAGCAGTGGAATAACGTAATACTAATGGTAGCATAGGCGAGACTCCATCTTCATGGTCACAGGAAATGCTGATGATCGGAGATGATCCTAGTTGTCGTAACCTTCCTGCTGTCCGTCCTCCTGATAGTCCTCTTCATAGTATGGCCACGTGAATAGCCAGGGACAAAGCCATGAGTACTCTTTAAGTACTCGCAAACTAATACTAACAAGTGAAGTGGTTTTTGAGTAGTATATACTAAGCTCTAGGGTTGTTTTGCAAAAAGCCATATTTATCTCTACTAAGTTCATAAGCAAAGAAAACTAGTTGAAAGTTTTATAACACCTAAGTGGGAACTTGAGTTTCATATCACAACTCTGTTGTGGTCAAGTCAAAGTCATAAATCATTTCATAAGACCATTTGAAAACATCTGACGACGGAACAGTATGGCCACTCCAACTATCCATAACCGCGGACGCGACTATTCTAATAGTTTGACACTCTCCAGAGGTGGTACACTTTGACCACAACATTCGATACATCCGTCAGGAACAATCCTGATTTCACCATACTCAGTATGAGGATAATCAATCCTAACCTTTCAATTACACGCCCTAGTATAGGCACCTCTCCTGTGAGTTTGGCCTCCCAACCATGACCAACTGTCATCTTGGGTACTACATGGGCGGACAATCTTCACAAGGTAGCCTCAGCTCAAACCTTGGCCGCAAGGGAATCCATACTAAGGTATATAAATTTCCAGTCAAGCCCTACCCAAACTTCGGGTATTGTGGTTGTACGGTAAAATTGGAATGGTATCGCATTTAGACAACCATCAGTTTTATAAAGGGCTAAGGCTCATGCCTTAACATTTTCATCATCAAAACCATCTGGTGTTTTCAAGAACACATGTCAAAACATTTCAATAGAATGAATCATCATTCTAAGGTTTTCATAATCAGTTTCACCAAGTATTCCCATCTAAAGTTGATCAAGTTTTTGCTTAGCACTAGCATCTACATGTGGGGGTAAATACTAATGAAGGGTGGTGAAACAAGTGTATCTTATCTAAGTTCAATCTCATGCCTCAGAATGACATCAACATTATCTAACTTAGGCCAAGTTTTATGTTCTTTATGCTACCTTTAAATATCTTTCTAGAATCTACAAGTCACTAAGTAACCTTCAATATAAAGATTTGATAAAGAAATAAAATACTAAGCTTGCAAGTAAAACTAGGATTGGGTATCAAGTAGGGTAAGCTTCCAAGGATTAGATTGCTAAGTCAATTTGTATAGTGAGGCTTGCAAGTTTGCAAGTATAGGCTTGCCTTGTGCAGAGTAGTGGTTGAAGTTCTCCTTGGCTTCCTCTTCATAGTAATCTCCTTCCTCCTCGTATCCTTGGTCGGTACTAGCGTCTATAAATAAATACGAGGTACACAATCACTAAACAATACTTAATTACTTATATTTATCACACCAAGGTTTTCACTAGATGATCTAGTATCATCACAAACATTACCATCATCAAAGCAATTGTCTTATTTATTTTATTTTGGAAAATTAATTTCTACTCATTGAAAAACTACTTAAAATTTAATATTCTCCAACTCAAACATGGGATCATGTTGACACATGTCATCACCACATATTTCAGTACTTGGTAATGTGAATTAAAGTGATGTCACAATATAATAAGGTTTAACCTTTTTATTTTAATTAATAAAAGTGACTAGAATGGCCTATGAGGCATTCTTTTATTGCTTGTTCAATATTGCTGCAAGTAATCCTATATATTTTTATATATTCTGAAAGGTCTGGTTAAATGTGATTTTTTTAGAGTTGGAATCAACTCAAAAGCTTTTGTGATTGAATTTTGAAAAATGTTTGAATGCAGAAAAGCTTCTGCCTTTTTATTTTTACTATAGGTGATCTACCATTCCAAATGAATTGAATCAAACGGGATTGGATTAAGCATTCCAGTACCTTTCTAAGAAAATTGGTTTCATGCATTTTGGTTCGGTAAATCGAGCTAGGTTGATTTCTGAATCTAGGTACAGAACTGGGTTTGAACTAAATTGGAAAATACAAATTCAAACTAACTAGGTTGCGCGGGATGCTAACTGGGCCGGCCCACTTCGCACAGCGCGCGCGGGGGCTGATCAAGTGGTTGTCCCCACTCGTAAGTGAGACAGAGAGTGGCGAAGCAGTACGGGGTGATTAGGGTCGTAGGAATCGAAGCTAGATATACGACTGAGGTTCATCATCCACGCCTGAACAGGACGCGGCAAGGTCGAACCCTAGCGCGGCCAGTGGGGGTCTATGGGGGCTCACCAGGGCTTCGGCCATGGTCGGCGATGGGGGCGAACAATGGAGTCGACGACGGAGATCCTCCTGGTACCGGTGGCTCCTCCTTGGGCGGCTCCAATCAACGGCGCACTTCTCCTCCAGCAATGGCAAGCTCTGGCAAAATTCTGACCACCTGGTGCTCGCCTTTCTCTGGGAATGAGTGTGTACGATCAGTGAGAGGTGGGGAGTGAGATGGTGAGGAGAATTCGTGCTGGGAAGGCCTCTATTTATAGTGCAAGAAGGGGATCGAAGGGCGTGGACGGAGCTCATCATGATCATCGGTACAGCAAGCTAGAGGCATGGGCAAAGGTAGGGGGCGGCGCTGTGCTCCCTGGTGAAGCTCAACGGCATGGTCACGTGGCGTGGGGTGGTGCGAGACGATCGGAACATTACGGCGCTTTGGGCGGGTCCGACGGCTGTTTTAATGGTGCGCGGGTTCTCCTGGTCGCGTGGCGACGAACGGGCGTGTCTGGGGTGTTCCTGGGGTGGTGGCGATCCTGCTTGCACGCGATGAGGGCGGCACGCGATCTGTGGGCTTGTGTCACAGGTGGCGCTCTGGCGCGCTCTCGGCACGCTCGCAAAGAGGCTGGGCACGCTCGGGATGTGTGGTCCAGGGGCTGGCAGTGCTCGAGGCTTGGACAGGGGCTGGCGGTGGACGGTGGTGAGTGTCCTAGACATGGTGGCTAGGCTTGGGGCTGCTCCTAGCTTGCTGTCAACCATGGGGTGGCAAGTTAGGCTCGGCATGCTCACCATTGATGGCAATGGCAAGCTCACAGTAGTGCTAGAGCTTGTTAATTGGGCTAGATGATCTACTAAGAGCTTGTTGTGAACCAGAGAGGGAACAAGGTTGGCCAAAATCACTGCTCCTAATTGTGTTTGATGTTTGTTTGTTTGGTGATTGCAAGGTGTTTGATGAAATGGCCGAAAGAGATTCAAATTTTAATTTTTTATTCAAACTGGGTGGGTGTGTTAGTGGGAAAGGTTAAGGGGTACTAGTTTGGTTGGGTTTTGAAAATGGGTGATCTTCACATGTGTTAAAGATTCAATTTTTAATTGTCATTTTAATCAAGTTGCCAAATTTTTCTGCAAGTTTGAAAGGTGGGCTTGGGTTAACTTTTACTTGGTATAGCAAGGGGTGAAAATAAATGGAAATGTTTCTGTTTGAAATCTTGGACTAGAAACACTCAAAGTGGCCTAGTGAGCAAGATTGGCAAGAATGACCATTTGCTTTATTTGGTTTGTTTTTAATTTTCTCCTGATTTGTTTCTGCTTGGAAAAGTTTTAGGTGATGTTATTTTCATCTTTAAACCATCGCTTTCTATTTATATCAATTACACAAGTCCATTCATGGATTCATACAATGATCACATACACACATGCATTCATTTGATTTTTATTTAACAAAAGTTTTTGTTAACCCTAATTTTGGTGATCAGAATATGATAATCATGATCAATATTTTTGGGATGTTATAGTCACTAGCTCAGCATTTGAAGGACCCTAAGAGGCACACAGGTGACAGAGTATAAAAACCAAAGAAATTGAAAACTGTCAAAGGAAGCACATATATTTACATCAAACAACCGCTACGTGGTAGAGTTAGATTTGTCTAGCACAAAGTATTACATGCATGCTCGCAAGGCAAAAACAAAATTATATTAAATAAGCTACGGCACAGAAGACCTAAGAAGCCACATCCGTAGCATCTTTGGACCCCGAGGCCTTTGCCTTGGCTGCCCGCTGCTGCTCCAGCGCATATGAGGCCAGAAGATCAATGAGCTTTGGGCCAAAATGCTTGCAGCAGGAGGAAAAAGGAGCAAAGGTTACCTCGGTGCCATCCGTTGCCACCGGCATCCTGGATGTGATTTGGGGAAGATCTAGCTGCGCGCCAGCCGCCACCTCCATCGCTAGGCCTAAGGTTGCACCCACACCCTTCTGGGCCTTCTTGTAGTCCGCAGGGGCATCGCCCACCAAGGCCTTCGCTAGAGAGTTGATGTCGTCAAGGGTGACGCCCTTCGAAGTGACCTCCTTGGCCTTGATCAACGTCTCGACGGTAGAGCTGCAGCGTTCTTCGATCGCTGCACCAACATCCGCATGGGATCCCCATGCTCTAGAGCACAGCGATCAAATGCAACGCTAGTATCATCTATAAGGTGCATCAAAAGAAAATTGTGCATGCTTGGTGCGATGGGCCGAGCATCCTAGACATGGTGGAGGAGGTCAACGAAGAAATCGAAGGGGAGGAGGAGGGCGACATAAAAGAGACCAAGTCAGATACCCCGGCATTAGATGGTGTGCCTATACCAGAAGCCAACACTCATGCTCCAGGCTCAGGTCCTTCTGGCTCATCTTCTGGTCCTACAGCCTCTTAGGCTAAACACTTCGAAATTTCTTAGATCCCCGGTATGTCGAGTGCAGATGTAATATATGCTACGGTTATTTTGGTGGTTTGTTTCCACAATGTTTAAACTGTTAAGATTTTGGCTTGAAGACGAATTAGTTTGGGGCAAGTCCCCAAGGTTCTTTTATTGTTCCCTCAACTCCATAACTTTGGCTCTTTTCTACCATTTTTGGTGTTCGGCATTAGAGTCTCAAAGTCGTAAGAATTAAGTTAACAATACTGTGGGATTTGACATAAAGTCATGTGAGATAAACCCGATATAACTTGCAAGGGGTTGGTCGAAAAACGAATGTAGGCTTGCCCTTTTTTCCTTTCCATAGACATTTTTCATGTTTATCCACCTCTTGCCTTTTGCTCTTGCTTTCCACAAACCCGGGTTTCGGACAGCAGCTAAGTCGAAGATTTGACCTTTGATTTTTATACATTACTAATCCAAGATAAGAATAGAAGATCAAAGATAGCCGACATAAAATGAAATGCTGAAAGTAAAAATAAAAAAGTTACGAGGAGGGAGTCCTCGAGTCAGTTTTCAAGTTCTGACATTTTTCATTGATAGAACATAGTCGGCATACATATCCGAGATATGAGAGTTGAGAGATAAATTGTAACATCCCAATTTCAGCATCCTTGATTTGTTTTCAACAAGGCAAAAATACGGGGGAACAAAAACTTTTTCTTGTTACATGTTACAATGATTGTTTACTTGTTTGCTTGTGTTCATGCAACTATTTGTATATTAGATAATATATTCCTTACCTCAACACCAGTTGAGAAAAACTATTTTATAAAAGAATGTCTTGGATCATATTTTATATTCTCAAATGTTCTGGTAGTTCAAACTTGAGCCAAGATGACTTTGACACAAAAAAATGTTTTACTAGTTTCTATTAACAAAATTATGGAGACCTATATATAATGTCCTTATGTTTTCAAGACAGAACCTTCAACTATTCTTACCTCTAGGTTTTCCAAAACCTTTTCTAAAACCTTTCCATTCTAATCTTGGTAGAAATACCAAGACGTCCTTAACTTACTTCAAAATGCAACCTCTTAAAATACCCTTCCTTACCCCAAGCTAAGCTTGGTGGTAACCTTGATCTGTGGTCTGATAAATTGCTTTAATCTCCTGTGTGTGACGACTTGTCTGATTAGGAACTAGAGTGAGCTAATATAGTAGCTCAACCCTTAGGACCAAACCAATTGTTAAGATCACCAAATCTTGAACCAAGTCTCCTAAGATGGAGCTACCCTAATCCACTCGAGTGATCCTCTGCTCTACCTAACCAGATCAATCCTGAGCTAATCCTTTGTATTAGCATTCAACTCATAAAAGACCAAATACAAGCATGGATCCCCTCTACTCAACCTATACTTCCATATAAACCACTTGATGGTGATGATGGACCCCAGATTTCTCTCCAAATCTTTCCCACCTTCATACTTGTCCAAATACACTAATCTGCCAAACTTGGCTAAGTATGGAATCTTTAACTAGATTCAATCTTTGGAACTCCACCCACTCCAATATGTGTGCATTCTTGAGAATGTACCTGAACCACCTTGTAGTAGATCACTAGTAATACCAAAGCCCACTCTTTCCCTTTCCTAAACCATTATGGTACCCCCTCATCCATGATGGTTTTATAGTTAAGAAAGTAATCTTTTCTGCAAATCTTATCATATTGCCTACTTTGGCAGAAGCTCACATCCATGTGCTACCTCCCCTTGACCAAATATATGCATGGTTATGATATACTAACCATGGCCTACTAATCCATCCTTCACTTGCTTCCATTGGATCCTCGTGCTTCTTAAACCCACATGGTTTATGAGGCATCATGACATATCTGCTATGGCAGCCTTATTTTCAACAAAGTTTGCCATCCCTCCTAAACCACCTCAAATATAACCAAGTCAAACTCTTTTTGCCATTATCATCTATCTAAATTGTTCTAACCATCCACCTATCCCTGTAGCAAGGTGAGCTCTGAGCTCCCTACTCCAACCTTGTTTAGGGGTATAAAAACATTAATGTCCTAGATCCTCTAATCCTTGTTCTCTTCCAAAATCCATCTTGTTTTGAAAAAACAAAGGTTGAAAATGAGCGATACTTCAAGTTGACATCACCCCCCTTGGATATAATAAATTTCCAAATAATTCCCATAATTATTTGGAACCTAAAACTATTTAATTTCCACTCTTTGCAAAATCTTCAAAACCCATCCTACAACGCACATTTGTTTTTCTCCGAACTACTTGGCCAACTCAAGGAACACTAGCTGCCTAATTATCATATCCTATCTTCACAACTCAAAAATAAACATTTTTGATATGCTTTATTATTTCTTTTTACCCTTTTTCATAAATGGCAGAAATAAGAAATAATTGTTTAAAAATACTTTTCTATCTAGAAATAAATTCCAATAAAATTCACCAATGTGTGTTTTGGTATTTGGACCATCTCACATCAAAACCCAACCTTGCACAAGGTAAAAATATCAAAATATCTTCTAGAAACCACTTCTGCCCTATTTGAATAAAAGGTTTTGAGAGGACTAATACTCCCTAGAAAATTCCCAAATAAATCCTAGAGAGGTACCCTGACCTTATCTACCCTCTAGTACCATTTCCTGAGCTTAATAATAAAGCATTGGTGCACTTCCTTCATGACCTTGGCATTGAGAAAATTTGCAAAACAATCAAGACCACTAATCAAAAACCCACCAAACCTTCACCAACCTGATCAACAAATCTTGCACAGCACAACACTCACCCCTCTGGTCGTGATACACTATATCCCTAGTACTGTAGCATGTCCCCTCTTCTTGTCCTTAGTGCTTGTATGCGAGAAAACAACCAACAAACCCATATCTTTGTAGGGGTTCGTAGCACGGAAAACAAAAAATTTCTATCGCATACAAACAAACAAGCCAAGATCTATCTACTAGATTGTAGCAACGAGTCGATGGAATAACTCACCCTCGAAGATTCCAAAGTGTTTAACGAGAGCAGATTCTCGTGGGTGATGTAGTCGTACTCTTTCCGATCTCAAGATCGCGTAGACGATCCTTCCGGCGCCACGTTCCGGCAGCGCTCCCATAGTCGGTCACACGTTAAATTTTGACGAAGACCTTCCTCTCCCTTGTTCCAGCAGGCGGAGGTTGTAGCACTCTCCTCGCGATTCCCAAGACAACTGGCGTGGTACCTGGAAGTAGAGGAAATCCATGAGGCTTCGCCTTAAGCGGTAGTATGGTGGAGCTTATGAGAGAGGCTATTAGTGGTCTAGTAATTAGACACACCAATTAGAAGGCTCTAAACCAATTAGAAGGCTCTAAGCGAAATAGCTCTAAACGGGGTTTAGGTCTAGGGTTTAGTTTAGAGGATAGGAACTTGTGTGTGTTAGGAGGGGAGCCCTGCCCCTCCTTATATAGGTGGGAGGGCTGGCCGGCCAAGGGGAGGAGTTCCTCCCCAAGTCGGCCTTGGGAGGTGCGCCGGCCAAGGGGAGGAACCCTCCTCCAACTCGGCCTCCACCAATCCTCCTCTTTTCCCACTTCCCAAAATTGCCGTTTGACTTTCAAACTAGCCGTTTGACTTTTCAATTTAGGATTTAAATAAATCCTTTATTTTGGGACAGCAAGAACACTTAGTACATGATGCAATCATTCCAATATGTAATGACACATTCATGTACCCTTCCCTCCGAGTCTTGGGACATTCAGGACCTTCTAGAATGTTCCCGATGAAAACACCGGAACCATTCCCCAACTCCAAAACGGGACTTTCCTTATATGAATCTTATTCTCCGGACCATTCCGGATCACCTCGTGATATCCCGGATCCCATCCGAGACTCCGAACAACATTCGGTCTCTTTCTCATAATACCATAACTACTCAAACAACGTCGAATCCTTAAGTGTGTCTCCCTACGGTTCGTGAATTATGCGGACATGATCGAGACACTTCTCCGAACAATAACCAATAGAGGAATCTGGAAATTCATATGGCTCCCACATATTTCTACGATTACTTTGCGATCGAATGAACCACTTACATACGATACCAATTTCCCTTTGTCTAACGATATGTTACTTATCCGAGGTTATGATCGTCGGTATCTCTGCATACCTAGTTCAACCTCGTTACTGATAAGTACTCTTTTCTCGTTCCCGTGATATGTGATCCCTTGTGACCAAGTCACATGCTTGCAAGCTAATTGGATGACATTTCACCGAGAGGGCCCAGAGTATATCTATCCGTCATATGGATGGACAAATCCCACTTGATCCATGTGTTTCAACCAATACTTTCCGAACACTCAATGCCACCTTTATAGCCACCCCATTTACGGTGTGGTGTTTGATGACATCAAAGCATCCATCCAGTAAAGGTGATATGCATGATCTCATGGTCGAAGGAATTAGGTTACTATGTATCAGAAAGCATATAGCAATTGAACTATTGAAATGACTTGATCTTTATGCTACGCTTGTCTATAGGAGTATGTCCACCATATCATTCTCCTAACGATATGATCTTGTTGTTGATAACATCTCAATGTTCATGATAGGGAAACCACAATCATCAATCAACCAACAAGCTAGTGAAGTATAGAGGCTATACTAGGGACTTCAAATTAAGTTTACAAATCACACAAGTATTAATGTTTCCTTGTTAATACTATTATAGCATGAATGTAAACATTTATCATAAACACAAAGATATATAATAATAACTACATTTATTATTGCCTCTAGGGCATATCTCCAACAGTCTCCCACTTGCACTAGAGTCATCTAATCTAGATTACATGGTAATATACCGAACACCCATGGCAGTTTGGTGTTGGTCATGTTTGCCCTCGGAGAGGTTTAGTCAACGGATCCGCCACATTCAGATCTGTGTACTTTGCAAATCTTTATATCCCCATCTGGATATGTTCTCGAATAGCGTGGAAGCGTAGCTTGATATGCTTCACTTCTTGTGTGACCTTGGTTCTTGCGCATTGGCTATGGCGCCCATGTTATCACGATAGATAGACATTGGGTCCAGCGCACTTGGAACCACACCCAGCTCTGTAATGAACTCTTTCATCCATATCGCTTCTTGTGAAGCCTCGAAGCGACCATGTATTCCGATTCAGTTGAAGATCTCGCCACAACGCTTTGCTTTGCACTCCTCCAGCTAGCTGCACCATTCAAAATAAATCATTATCCAGTTGTGATTTAGAATCATCCGGATCGGTGTTCCAACTAGCATCGGTGTAACCATTAACAACGAGCTGTTCATCACCTCCATAAGAAAGAACCATATCCTTAGTTCTTCTCAAGAACTTAAGGATGTTTTGACATTGTCCAATGATCCACTCTGGATCACTTTGATATCTGCTAGTTAAACTAACAACATATGCAATGTCGGGTCTAGTACATAGCATGGCATACATTAGAGATCCTATGGCTGATGCATAGGAGTCTTACTCATCCTTTATCTATCTTACGCGATGTCGGACTTTGAGTTTTACTCAAGGTCGTATTGAGCAACATGGGCAAGAACCCTTTCTTGCTATCTTCCATTCCAAACCTCTTTAGAACTTTGTCCAAATATGTACTTTGTGACAATGATATTTGGCGTTCGATCTATCTCTATAAATCTTTATGCCTAATATGTAAGCTTGCCAAGATCCTTCATTGAAAAACTATTATTCAAATATTCTTTGACACTATTAAGAAGGTCTACATCATTCCCAATCAACAATATGTCATCCACATATAGTATTAAGAATGCTCTGAGCTCCCACTCACTTTCTTGTAAATACAAGCTTCTCCATAAGTTTGTATAAAACCAAAACTTTTGATTACCTTATCAAAGCGTTGATTCCATCTGGGATGCTTGCTTCAATCCATAGATGGACCGTTGAAGCTTGCATACCTTGTTAGCATCTTTAGGATCGACAAAACCTTTGGGTTGCATCATATACAACTCTTCATCAATGTCTCCATTGAGGAATGCTGTTTTGACATCCATCGCCATATCTCATAATCATAATATGCAGCGATTGCTAACATAATCCTCACAGATTTTAGCTTCGCTCTTGGTGAGAAAGTCTCATCGTAGTCAACTCCTTGAATTTGTCGAAACCCTTTTGCGACAAGTCGAGCTTTATAGAGTAACATTACCATCAGCATCTGTTTTCTTCTTGAAAATCCATTTGTTCTCGACGACCTTCGGCCATCGGTAAGTCCACCAAAGTCCATACTTGGTTTTCGTACATGGATTCAATCTCGGTTCATGGCTTCTTGCCATTTATTGGAATCTGGGCTCATCATTGCTTCCTCATATGTCTCGGGGTCATCGGTGTTGTCCACCACCATGACATTCATAACGGAATCATACCAACTGGGTGGTACGATTTCTCGTTGACCTCCGAGCTCTGTAGTAACCTCAACGAAGTTTCATGATCACCATCATTAGCTTCCTCTCTTATTGGTGCGCACCACAGGAACTTCTTCGGTCTGCGCTACTGCAATTCGAGAAGGTTCGACAACCTCGTCGAGTTCTACTTTCCTTCAGTCACTTCTTTCGAGAGAAATTCCTTCTCTAGAAAGGATCCATTCTTAAGCGAAGATTTTGCCTTGGATCTATGATAGAAGGTATACCCAATAGTTTCCTTGGGTATCCTATGAAGACGCATTTTTCGCTTTGGGTTCAAGCTTGTCCGCTGTAACTTCTTTACATAGGCTTCGCATCCCCAAACTTTAAGGAACGACAATTTAGGTTTCTTCCCAAACCATAATTCATATGGTGTCGTTTCAACGGATTTAGACGGTGCCCTATTTAAAGTGAATGCGGCTGTTTCTAATGCATAACCCCAAAATGATAGTGGTAAATCTGTAAGTGACATCATAGAACGAACCATATCTAAGAGAGTTCGATTCGACGTTCGACACACCATTACGCTGTGGTGTTCCCGGCGGTGTCAAGCTGAAAGTATTCCACATTTCTTCAAATGCTCGCCAAACTCGTAACTTAGATATTCACCTCCACGATCAGAACGTAGAAATTTAATCTTCTTGTTACGTTGATTCTCTACCTCACTTTGAAACTCCTTAAACTTCTCGAAAGTTTCGGACTTATGTTTCATGAAATAGATATACCCATATCTACTCAAGTCATCCGTGAAGGTAAGAACATAACGATAACCACTGCGCGATGCTACACTCATTGGACCACACACATCGGTATGTATGATTTCCAATAAGTCGTAGCTCGCTCCATTATCTGAAAATGGAGTCTTAGTCATTTTACCCATCGGACATGCCTCGCATCTTTCAAGTGATTCAAAATCAAGTGATTCAAGAAGTCCATCGAATGGAGTTTCTTCATACGCTTCACTCCAATGTGACCAAGGCAGCGATTGCCACATATAGGTCGAGTTATCGCTTGATATCAATCGTTTAGCTTCAATGTTGTTGATATGTGTATTTCCACTATCGAGATTCAATATGAATAGACCATCTATCAAAGGTGCATGTGCATAAAACATATTACTCATATAAATCGAACAACCATTATTCTCGGTTTAAACAAGTAACTGTCTACTTAATAAACAAGATCCTGATATAATGTTCATGCTTAACGCAGGCACCAAATAACAATTATTTAAGTATAAAACTAATCCCGATGGTAGATGAAGAGGTAGCGTGCCGACCGCGATCACATCAACCTTTGATCCGTTTCCTACGCATCGTCACCTCGTTCTTCACTAGCTTCCGTTTATACGCAGCTCCTGTTTGAGTTACAAATATGAGCAACCGAACCAGTATCAAATACCGTGCACTACTACGAATACTAGTGAGATACACATCAATAACATGTATATTAGATATACCTTTCTTCTTGATGTTGCCGTTCTTCAAATCCGCCAAGTACTTTGGGCAATTCCGCTTCGGTGACCTTCTCCTTGCGGTAAAAGCACTCGGTTTCAGGCTTAGGTCCAGCCTTGGTCTTCTTCGTCGGCGTGGTAACTTTCTTACCACCCTTCTTGAAGTGTCCCTTGCTTAGACTTGCCTTTCTTGAATTTGGTGGTCTTATTGACCATCAACACTTGGTGCTCTTTCTTGATCTCCACTTACGCAGATTTTAACATAGCAAATAGTTACGGCAACTCTTTGTTCATGTTACGCATGTTGTAGTTCATCACAAAGTTCTTGTAACTTGGTGGCAGTGATTGGAGGATCGGTAAACCCCAAAGTATTAGGAATCACTATACCCAAACTTTGAAGTTTATTTGCGTGCCTGGACATCTTAAGCACATGCTCACCGTGAGCTACCCTCTTCCATCTTGCAATTAAAGAACTTTTCGAAGCTTCATAACTTTCAATTGCCGCATGAGTCTCAAAGATTAATTTGAGATCCTCGACAATATCATATGGATCGACTCTTCAAACCTTTTCTCAAGCTCGATTCTAAACCATACAAGATAGCACACTGAACTATGGATCTTGATTCTTAGAGCGAGGTAAACATTCTTTACTTCATCGGTAGCATCAGCAGGTGGAGTCACCTAGCGGTGCATCCAGCACATAGGTTAAATTACCACTGTGAGGACAATCCTCAAATTGCGGAACCAATCCATGAAGTTGCTTCCATTGTTTTCAACTTTTCTTTCTCTAGGAGCATTAAAATTGATGGTAGGGCTGCCATTGATCTACAACATATTTGCAATAGTTTAGACTAAGTTTATGACAAATTGAGTTCAAATTAATTAATGAAATTAAACTAGGTGAACTCCCACTCAAAACAACATCCCTCACATTGTTTTAGTGATCACAGACCAAATCCACTACATCAACACCGATCATCACGAGAGTTGATATAGTTTTAATGGCGAACAATCATCATGTTCATCATATCTACTATATGATTCATGCTTTACCTTTCGTGATCCGTGTTCACGAGGCCATGTGCGTACATGCTAGGCTCGTCAAGATCAAACCTTAGCTACCGCATAAGCAAATCTGGCTTGCTTACGTTGTATTCACCCGGAATCAAAGACACCCGATCATCACGTGGTGCTTGAGCAGCAAGCTTTAGCAGTGCATACTAAGGGTGAACACTTTAGAACTTGAAATTTATGTGCATGAGGATCATCTTATAATGCTACCGTCGTCTACTAAGCAATACAAGATGCATAAAGGATTAACATCACATGCAATTCATAATATGTGATATGATATGGCCTTTCTTCTTTGTGCTTCCGATCTCCATCTTCAAGCACGAACATGATCTCCATCATCACCGGCATAGCATCAAGGTCAATGACGCTTCTTCATGGTTGTCGTCCACCAGCTTCAACTATTACAACTATTTTGAATAGACACCTTGGTCTTAACAGAAATTAAAGACAACCATATGGCTCCGCGGTTGCCAACTTACAATAAGGAACATTGCATACATCAAATATAATCACAATCATGGCCATATCACATCACGCACACCTGCAAAACAAAGTTAGGCGCCTCTACTTTCTTTGCATATTTTACGTGGTTTGGGGCTTTCAATAAGTGTCGTTCTAACTTACGAACAAGAACCACAACATTGATACTAGCATTGTTGATCACCCGTTGTAAATTGGATCTTTACTATGCTAGGAGAAAGCAGGCACCATAAAGCCACTTATGCAATAAAAGTTGCATGTCAAGCGTGGAGCAAGTCTCATGAACGATCTCATGTAAGGTTAGCACGGGCAGCTTCATCCAAACATACCGCAAGATGCAAAGTACACAAATAGCAATCTACAATAAAAGCATCAACGCCCACAATGACCATTGTGTTCTACTCGTCTGCAAGATCTACATATAAACTGGCTCGATACGATACCCTTTAGGGGTTCGTAGCATGGAAAACAAAATTTTCTATCGCATACAAACAAACAAGCCAAGATCTATCTACTAGATTGTAGCAACGAGTCGATGGAATAACTCACCCTCGAAGATTCCAAAGTGTTTAACGAGAGCAGATTCTCGTGGGTGATGTAGTCGTACTCTTTCCGATCTCAAGATCGCGTAGACGATCCTTCCGGCGCCACGTTCCGGCAGCGCTCCCGTAGTCGGTCACACGTTCGGTACTCGACGAAGACCTTCCTCTCCCTTGTTCCAGCAGGCAGCGGAGGTTGTAGCACTCTCCTCGCGATTCCGGCAGCACAACGGCGTGGTACCGGAAGTAGAGGGAAATCCCTTGAGGCTTCGCCTTAAGCAGTGCGAGTATGGTGGAGCTTATGAGAGAGGCTATTAGTGGTCTAGTAATTAGACACACCAATTAGAAGGCTCTAAACCAATTAGAAGGCTCTAAACCGAAATAGCTCTAAACCGGGGTTTAGGTCTAGGGTTTAGTTTAGAGGATAGGAACTTGTGTGTGTAAGGAGGGGAGCCCTGCCCCTCCTTATATAGGTGGGAGGGCTGGCCGGCCAAGGGGAGGAGTTCCTCCCCAAGTCGGCCTTGGGAGGTGCGCCGGCCAAGGGGAGGAACCCTCCTCCAACTCGGCCTCCACCAATCCTCCTCTTTTCCCACTTCCCAAAATTGCCGTTTGACTTTCAAACTAGCCGTTTGACTTTTCAATTTAGGATTTAAATAAATCCTTTATTTTGGGACAGCAAGAACACTTAGTACATGATGCAATCATTCCAATATGTAATGACACATTCATGTACCCTTCCCCCTCCGGAGTGCCGGACATTCCGGGACCTTCTAGAATGTTCCCGATGAAAACACTGGAACCATTCCCCAACTCAAGCAGGACTTTCCTTATATGAATCTTATTCTCCGGACCATTCCGGATCACCTCGTGATATCCCGGATCCCATCCGAGACTCCGAACAACATTCGGTCTCTTTCTCATAATACCATAACTACTCAAACAACGTCGAATCCTTAAGTGTGTCTCCCTACGGTTCGTGAATTATGCGGACATGATCGAGACACTTCTCCGAACAATAACCAATAGAGGAATCTGGAAATTCATATGGCTCCCACATATTTCTACGATTACTTTGCGATCGAATGAACCACTTACATACGATACCAATTTCCCTTTGTCTCACGATATGTTACTTATCCGAGGTTATGATCGTCGGTATCTCTGCATACCTAGTTCAACCTCGTTACTGATAAGTACTCTTTTCTTGTTCCCGTGATATGTGATCCCTTGTGACCAAGTCACATGCTTGCAAGCTAATTGGATGACATTTCACCGAGAGGGCCCAGAGTATATCTATCCATCATATGGATGGACAAATCCCACTCTTGATCCATGTGTTTCAACCAATACTTTCCGAACACTCAATGCCACCTTTATAGCCACCCTGTTACGGTGTGGTGTTTGATGACATCAAAGCATCCATCCAGTAAAGGTGATATGCATGATCTCATGGTCGAAGGAATTAGGTTACTATGTATCAGAAAGCATATAGCAATTGAACTATTGAAATGACTTGATCTTTATGCTACGCTTGTCTATAGGAGTATGTCCACCATATCATTCTCCTAACGATATGATCTTGTTGTTGATAACATCTCAATGTTCATGATAGGGAAACCACAATCATCAATCAACCAACAAGCTAGTGAAGTATAGAGGCTATACTAGGGACTTCAAATTAAGTTTACAAATCACACAAGTATTAATATTTCCTTGTTAATACTATTATAGCATGAATGTAAACATTTATCATAAACACAAAGATATATAATAATAACTACATTTATTATTGCCTCTAGGGCATATCTCCAACAATCTTGTCCCTCCTTCATTCAAGGCTATTCCACCTCTCCTCTCTATCCATAACTCGACCAGAAACCATTCCCACACTAACTACCCTCTCTTGTTGCACAGCCCAACCCTTCCTACATAATTTTCCCCTCTCCCCTCCACTCACCACCCCTAGAAACCTTTCTTCCTCCCCTACCCCTTTCCTGCCCGAGAGTGGGAGATAGAGGAGCTTCGGCCTCCTCCAAGAAATGAGCATAGATCACTCTCCCCTACACCTCTCCTTCTGTATGTGTCCTACTCGTGCTCCCCTACCCCTGATGTACCATCCCTAAGCTCTAGAGCTCCTCCCTTGCCCTACCCTGCTCGAGAGAGAGAGAGAGAGAGAGGAGCTTTGGCCTCCATCAAAACATCAAGAAAGGCCACTTACCCTCTTACTCTCCCCCTCAGCATATCACACTAAACGAACCCCCTTGGTCCCCTGCATCTACTCATGCCCTTGTCTTTCAAGTGCAGTAACCCTAGGTGCCACCCTGACAAGATCCTGAAGCTTCTCTTCGACCGTCATAGCGCGAACTGCCTCCCAACAAAGAACCTGCCCGTGCTGCCCACTGTTCGGCTGCCTGTCGTGGACCGCATCTCGTTGTCACCTCCACGATCGCCCGCGAGCCCCCCGGTAAGGATCCACGCACCCCACCACCTCCGACTAGGGTTTCCTCCCCGTGCACCGTCGCTAGGTAGGAGACGACTTCCCGGCCATCGATCTATCCCTAATCGCACGGAGAGGGGCATCCCGTACCCATTCGGTCTTATCATCCCACCGCTCGCGGTGCATCGACCACGCGCGTCCGGCGTAGCCAGACCGGCCTGCTCCTATGCGGCATGTTTCCCTAGAAGATCTGGCCCGCAGTGCCCCTTTCCTTTTTTTTGTTTTTATGTATCCTCTGATCTAGTATTTAGCATGTTGCTTTAAATTATGAAGATCTAATTTCTCCTAGATGCACACATGTATTACCTAACATACAAAGGCATTTTTAGCCCAATTAGTATTTAGAATAATTATAGTAACTCCATGTGACACCCTCGGGATTGGGGCTAGACCAATAGCAGACCTCTGTCTGATATAAGCCTAACCTAAATCTCGAAAGCGTACAGAGAGAGAATTGATAACACATCAGTGACCCTACAACACAAAAATTAAATACAGCGAGCTCATAACTGAGCAAAGAACAACAATATTACAAGAAGAGGTCACTGACCACAAACATCAAGCAATAGAAGGAAAATTATGCTATTAAGTATAGCAAACTTAACAAATGGCCTAAGAGGCCTGAAGCATAATGATGACGTCCAATCCATAGATCCTAGACTGCCGACTGGAAACAACAAGTCGATGTCGTAAAGAACTCATCTTCTATGGTAACACTTACTCTGCTGCAAAAGTATTAACGAAGAAAGGGTGAGTACAGGGTGTACTCCGCAGGTCTTATGGATGGTGGAGTTATTTTGCATAAACCATCTTTGTTTGTAAAAGAGGTAGGAGAAGAAGCTCAACTAATCAGAATAATTTAAAACGGGATAAGAGAGCGGTATCTCTAGCTTTGATTATTTTTGATATCCACTGAATATTCATCAGCTGAACCTATCAACTAGGATCACCCCCTCGTACCCATGAGGAAGCATCCTTAACCACACATTGATGTACAAAGTTTTACGATTAGGTTCAAGTTCTCTATGATCTTAGAATCCGTTCCCAAGTCGTCCATAACCATGGACATGAATTTCTGAAAAGATTAATACCCTGCAGGGGTGTACAACTTTACCCACACGTACCAATTGATTCTTAATGCCAGTTAACATTAGCCATCTTCCTGGGAAGGCCGACAGAGAGTGTTTGTCCATGACCTTTACCTTTCTTTCGCCAAGACCATGAGTCACGCACTAGGAAGATGCCGCCATAATGGGTCGAGTCGCAAAGCCAGTCCCTAATGATGTGTGCAGGGTTTAAAATTACAGATGTCGTGCATCTCTTGTTCCCAGCCACACTTACCTACCTGTTATGAATGCACCTCCTTCACCTCCATTGAGAACAACCAAGATACATATGTTGAATGGAACGCTCGAACTATGTGAATCATGGAATATACTAGGAAAGTTAGTTGGTCGAGGGGGTTTCTAGGCCAGGCCTGTGTGGTTGTACGCTCGTCTTGGTTCAAGAGGCAAGAACTCAGGTCCTCGTAGTGGCAAATATGGACGAGCGGAACAACTAAGCATGGTTAAGCATAACAGATGTATTAGCTTTAGCAACGCTTCACAAGCCAAACCCTAGTTATGCTAGGAGCAGTGGATCAGGGAATATAGGCTACAACGGAAACATGCATCAGATAGGATTACTCTATCTAAATCTATTGATAAAATACTTTAGAATCGCATCCACATGGCAAGAATTTAAAATGCTTGAAAGCAGATGATTCTTATGTATGTGTGGGGTTTCGCTTGCCTTTGCCTGTTGATACCCAGAAAGCAGAGCTTCAGACATCTGATACTTGACTTGATTATAGTTGGTCAACTATTGATCTTCGATCTTCGATGGTGTCGATCTCGGTTTTCAATCTCAAATCATTACTCACATTCAACTCTGAGTACTACCGGGAAGAAGCAGAAACACCAGAAAGAAAAATGAAACAATCAACACATGGTATCAATGCAAGGCTAAAGCAAAGATGATGATATGATAATTTAAAATTTATTGAAATTGAAACCCGAAACATGCTTGGTCATTTTAAATAGGGTCCGAGGGGTCCAAACCCTAATTCAGAGAAACCCCAGATTCATATGAGAGGGGTACATTTAGTTCTTCTAACTAACTTGCAATTGAAGTTGTTTAACAATGCATGATTATGACTCTATTATATAGATCTTATTTTTCTGATCATTTTGATATATTATTTGTATTTTTCTGATTTAAAATAAATTAGTTATGAATTTCCCCATTTTTTATTCATTTTAAATAATTTTTATAATATTATAAAACAATTACATTTTAGCATTACTTAAAAAAAATTATTAGTAATAAAACATTTCTGAAATTTCTTATATCACTTACAGGGTGGACCCACGTGTCATAGCATTATTATTTACAGAAATGATTTACTAAAAAATTTAAATAAAATAAAAAATGAATTATTGCACATGCATGACGTATGGCTGACGTCAGCAATGGAGATCATCTCCCATGTTGCACTTGGGTTCGACGCTATGGCTAAAGCGAGGCGACAGGAGGAGGCGTGCTGGACACAGGATGGCCTGCTGAGCCATTTGGGGGTGGCTCTGTTGTTTATAGGTCGCCGGAGCAACGCTGGTGATGATCTACCGTGGCGGCAGCGGGCGGTGCACAACACGGCAGCAACGCAGAGCGGGATGGACGAATCAGAGAGGTCCTTGAGGACCGTGGGCTCACCAGGAAGCTAGAAAAGGGGTCAAGGAAGCAAGTCTATCACGAACGGCGCCAGGTTTGTCGGTGACCGGCGGCAACTGGCGGTGGTGAGGAATCTTGATTCGCCCGATTCCTGACGTCATAGCTTCCGTGGCTTGACAGGAAGAATGAGGGCGTCGAGGGGAGTCCAACGGTGAGCTCGGTGTTCCTTGGGGTGACCGAAGATGGCGGGGAGGAGGAGGACCTCGAAGCTAGGGTTTTGGTGGTTTGGGAAAAATCGACAGAGAGGGCAAGACGGGGTGAAACAGGTATGGGGAGAGAGAGGACGAGGTGGACATTCTTATCCTTCTGTCGAACAACGGCGGCGGGCATCGTACTATGGCGAGGATCGACGGCGGGCGCGTGGATAGCGAGCTGCTTCCTCTGTTTGAGGAAGACGATGATGGGGTAATGCCGAAAGGGTATTGGGCCAAGGTGGGCTAGGTTGGTCCAAGAGTGGGCTATGACAAAGGACAGAGGGAGGGAGCTGTATCTGCGCATGGGCGGCAGATAGAGAGGAAGGAGAGATCGTCTGTGGCCTAGATAGGTTTAGAAAACTTGTTTTATTTTCTAGAAACATTTTTCCATTTCGGTTTTCTATTTTCTCTTTGTATATTCAAATTCAAATATGTTTTGTATAATTTTAGAAATACCAGAATTTTTGTAAATATTTGAAATTTTGCAGGGGCCCTTATAAACAATTTGGGCTCCTCAATTTTTGTAGTTTTCAAAATTTTCAAAAAAATTTGAATTTATTTCAAATAGAGACAGGGAAACTAGGGTTTACGGTTTCGAGAACCTTTTTATTGCATGCATTTTAAATGATGATGCCCATGAATACACAATCAACTCCTAATTACCATTTAATAAAACTAGGGTTGTTACACTCCAGCCCCTAGATATATACTTTTTACCAACTACACTTTTCTATGGGTTTTAAAAATCTATTTGAATTGAATCATTTTTGTACTGCAAGGTAGTGACCATACCTTGCATGTCACACTTTCCCTATAATAATTGCTTCCTAGTTTGCCCATAGTAAAAATAACAAATACAACACATATATGACTTTAGGTATTTCTCTAGGTCAAACCAACATGGTTATTGACCTAATTCCAACTCCCAGTACACCTTCATACCAACATCTATCAAACCCTGGATCCCAATATTTATTGAGCTCTCTTTGATTTTTCGTGAATGAAACTATGATGTGCATAGTTTATTCACCAGTAACTTCACCCCAGTTGTTATGTAAACCCAAAAAGGTTGATTCCAATTTCTACAGAAAGGTATTCAAAGTACCTAACATGTGTCTTTGGGATCATATCAAAGGCTCCTATAGATTAATTCTGGTTAAAAATACAAAAACCTTCCAGAACTTCCTTTGGGAATTTCCTGAGGGCATTCTGGTAAATATTTGGATCTGATTGCAACTCTCAGTGAATCACCCAACAAAACCTACCCAATCATCCAAGGAAATAATTTTTGGAGCTCTAGAACTTTTCTGGTGAATTATTCCTTAAAACTAGAGTTTTATTGACTATAAAGTTTATCATATATCAATGGAAATTGATAAAATAGTGAGACCACTTTTGCTGGTTTCATTTTATCAATACCTTTCTGATAATATCATTTTTCCATATTGATCACATACATAAATGCACCTTGGTCTAAAAACCCTCTCATACCTAGCTTCTAGACTATAAATCGTAATGGATCTCGTCTTCCACTTTCTCCAAGTCTTTTACTAATCTCATCAAACCAATCATCGAGCACCCTATTGGTCTCTATGATGCAATAATCTATTGCTTTTTGTATTGTATTGATGCTTGTATGTCTTGTATTGATTGGTGCTTTGCTTGTTTGCATGTACGGTCGATAACGACGATAGTTGCGATTGTGTGATGCCGAGAATAAGGAAGCTAGGGTTTAATATTATTATTGGGTATTCTTGGTATTCTGGTATTCCAAAGAAGTCCAGAGAAATCTTGCTGGTCACAGGCAAGACACCTTCTTTCTCATAAGCATCTGCCCTAAAATTTATATTATGCATGTTTTACCTGTTATTTATAAAACTGCATTGTTTTCTATATAATGCTTTATATGTCGGAATGGTTGGCTCCTCCAAACCATTGTAGATTTGTATAAGTACACAACCCTTGATGACACCTATTGGTCCCTAGTATGGTATGTGGTGTTTAGCACCATAAACCCTTGGAGACCCTGTTTTAGCCTAGGAAAAAGTATAGGATGGGAAGACCCCTAGAAAATGTTTATAAAATGTTTTATGAGAAACCTTGGTGAGGTTCGACCTACCAAGAGATATTTGAAAAATGAAGAAGGTTTTGTTTTACAAAAAGGTGGGATAAAGGACAGAGGAAAAATGTTTTGCTAGAACAACTAACCCGTGCAACCACAATACCCTGGTGTGGGACAGGGCTGGGCTTAATGTTTACTACTCCGATGTGGGAATTCTCACAACTACTTATAAGGGATCAACTCCCTCTAATTCCGGGCTTCCTTTACAAAAAGGGTCAACTTCTTGGTAGTCACCTGGAGGAAGCATGACCACCCATGTGAGTTGTCGGGCGATACTATGAGCCTCTCTTTGAAAGTGCCATCTCTGAAGGAGTTGGGTGCACTCTGGTTGGTCTGTGGATCCCGACGTCCCGGTGTTGAGAGGAACAATCCATAGGGTAGGGCCCATGCTAGAGTGGCATCCGGAGGTCTTGATCGATTACTTGACCCACGATCAGTAAGGATCAGGGCAGGTTACCCATTTGGTGTGGGTAAAGTGTACAATATTTGGAGAGTGTAAATCTATTCGAATAGCCGAGTCCTCGGTAATGGATGGTTGGGAAGGTTGCTGTAGAGCAGTGTCGGTTTTGTTTTCAAAAAGGATTTTGGAAAAGAATGTGATTTCTAAATCTGGTGGTCTAAAGCACACCAGAGAAGGAGATGTGATGTTGAGGAGTAAGGAATAAGAAAACCTAGTAAGATGAGGACCGTGGAGTCGAACTAGGGTGACCCAATACTAGTGTTTTCCAAAAACATTTCAAAAAGGTTTCCAAAATTCTTTACAAAAGTTTTCAACAAAACCTTGTAGAGGCTATATCTACAAGAGAAATTATTTTGGAAAGGAACCTCTCATGGAGCCATCCGACTACCATAGCCATACTACATATCCCCTTGTTAATATTATCTTAAGATGGTTTGCAAGTACATTCAAAGTACTCCATGGCATTATCCCTGCCTATTTACCATGCCAGATATTCAGAACCGCGAGGAGGGATGGAGATGTTGACCTCTATGGAAGCTAGGATGTCTCCCCGGTAAGTTGCATGTATGTTAAGGCATGACATGGTCTCTATGATTGAGGACTTACGCTATTTGTCGGTAATCGCCATGATGGAAAAAATGTAAGATTTGTAGAGGTAAACTTCTGGATGTTCTAATGATACTAGTCAGTTATGCTCACGGCTCACTAATAATGGGAACGTGAATTGCGGGCATAACGGGGATTCCCGGAGAAGAAATCTGGGGTCCCACATATGTACATTGTTCCCCTAGTTATAGAAAGGGAGAAGCTATGCAACATTCCACGACCTCTTGGTTTACTCACCTGACATCTCCGCCTTGTTCTTCTGAGCTTCTTGAGCATCTATGAGATAGTATGCATCATTGTGCGGAGCTTTGCTCACGGTGAATGGTCGATCCTATGGGGGTGATAATTTGTGCATCCCAACAGTGCATTGCACCAATATGAGCACTAGATACCCTTCCATGAACACACGAGGGATTATTCTCCGGGTATGATAGCGTCAGAGGCTTTGCTGATATATCGCAGATCTAGATAGTGTCAATTCTCGTGCTTCTTCGAGTAAGTTGACATCATTTTCCTAAGCTTCTTTTACATCGGCTTTTGTGTATTGCTTGACTCTTGGAGAGTCATGTTCTATGTTGGCAGGAAAGATAACTTCTGCCCCATATACGAGGAAGAATGGCGTGTAGCCAGTTGATCGATTCGGAGTTGTTCTTAAGCTACATAACACTAAGCGTAATTCCTCTATCCAACGGCAAGGTTTTCTCTGGAGTGGTTCTATCAGCCGAGGTTTTACCCCGGATAGGATGAGCCCATTTGCTCTTTCCACTTGCCCATTTTATTCTAGGTGAGAGACTTACGTTATGTTGACTCTTATTCGTTTATCCATACAGAATTGATCAAATGCTCCTTTGGCAAATTTTTTGCCATTTTCTGTGATTATGCTATGTGGATAGCCATATCTTAGGATTATATCCCTTATGAATGTTACGGCTGTTTTTTTCATCACACTTCTTGATAGGTTTTACTTCTAGACATTTGGTGAACTTGTCGACCATCACCAGTATGTGAGTCATACCACCTCGGTCGGGCTTGAATGTTCCCACCATATCTAAGCACCATACAAAAATGGCCAAGTGATAGGTATTGTTTTGAGCTCATATGGCGGGGTATGTGTTTTGGCTGAATACCTTTGGCAGCCATTGTATTTCTTCACTCAATTCTCTGCTTCTCGCAGTGCACTAGCCCAGTAAAACCCATGCAGAAATGCTTTGGCCACTAAGGATCTGGATGAGGCATGATGCTCACATTCCCGTTGGTGGATATCTAGGAGTATTTCCTCACCTTGCTCTGAGCTAACACAATATTGTACTACATTGGTCACACTCGTTTTGTACAACTCATGGTTGATGATGGTACATGCCTTTTCCCTTCTTTGTACCTACCTGGCCGAGATTTCATCAATCGGCAAGGTTCCATCTTTCAAGAAGTTGAATATCGCCTGTCCCCAAGTTGGTATAACCAGAACTAGAAAAACCTCCTCATCAATTTCCATTAGCTCGACCAACATTGCCTCTGCTAACATACTCTGACCAGTCCCCGTGTTTGATTCGGCAGTGCCCAGGTTGAAAGGAACAGTCCCTGGGTTACTCGGATCTACCCTCACATCTATATCCATTGGTACCACATCAGGCTCTTCCCTTACTGGGATAAAGCTCGATTGGACTCTAGTGATGTCCTGATTGATGATTTCCTTAGGTGCTCTAGTGCTATGTCGGGCGGGATTGACTGCTGAGATGATCCTAACTTTGACAAAACATCAGTTGCTTCATTTTCAGCCCGAGGTACATGATTGAATTCAGATTCGTCAAAATATCCAAAAATTTGTTGGACGTGGAAGCATGATATAGTGCCATGTTTGTATACAAAGCATCCCAATGACCCGGCACCTTCTGTATCACCAGATCTAAATTACCAAAACATTGAATTCTCTTGATGCCAATTTCTTTTCCCACTTTTATCGCATGGACAAGTTCTTCGTACTCGTCTATGTTGTTTGATGCGGCAAGTGGATTTTCAGAACATATTTCAATTGGTCCTTTTTGGGCAAGGTAAGGACTATGAAGGATCCCAGAACCGTTTTCATTTTGGACCCGTCAAAGTTCATCCTCCAATAATTCGAGTCAGGCAATGGCGACTCGTATTGCATTTCTGCCCAATCGACGAAAAAATTAGCCAGCGCCTGAGACTTGATTGTCTCTCGCCTATCATACTGTGGAGTATATGGGGATAGCTCTATGGCCCATTTTTCCACTGTGCCACTTGTATCTTTACTGCCCAAGATATCCGATATAGGTGCTTTAGATATTACTCGGATAGGATGCTCTTAGAAGTAATGCTTTAGCTTCTTGTCCGCCATATACAGATCATATGTCATTTTTTGGTAATGGGGGTATTTCTGTTTCGATGTAGAGAGCACTTCGCTCAAGTAGAATACTGGCCTTTGCACTAATTTTCAATCTTCTTCACGCTCTACCACTATCATAGCACTAACTACTCGGTTAGTTGGTGCAACATAGAGTAGCATTGGTTCTTTGGATAGTGGTGAGTTTAGTATTGATGTTGTGGCCAACATATTTTTCAATTCATGGAAAGCGCTATCAGCTTGCTTTGTCCATGTAAATTTGTCTGATTATTTCGTTAGTTGATATAGTGGTAATGCTTTCTCGCCTATCCAAATAACAAACCGACTCAATGATGTGAGGCATCCAGTGAACTTTTGGACATCATTGAGGGTTTTTGGTAGTTCCATTTGTTCTATGGCCCCGATCTCAGTACGATTTTCCTCAATACCTCGGCTGGATACGAGGATAGCGAGTAATTTTCTGGCTGGGACACCGAATGTGCATTTTCTGGGTTATGTTTCATCCGGAATCTTCTTAGGTTTGTAAATGTTTGCTACAAGTCATCGATGAGAGTGCAACTCTTTTTTGTTTTTATTACCACATCGTCGATATATACTTGTGTCATAGATTTGTCCCGTGAAGGAACCAGGGTCCAACCATCCCTAGATTCGAGAGGGGGCTGAACATGCGTTATCAAGGAGCCTTGGCGACGGTGGTGATGGTGGAGCAAGAATCACGGCAAAGAGGTGACACGGTTTTTTTACCCATGTTTGGGACTCTCGTGAGGAGGTAAAGCCCCTACTCATGCTTTGTTGTATTGCTCGCTCGGCTTTGCGAGGGTACATTGGAGATGGGATGTCTAGGGTTTTAGATCGCTAAGAATCAGTCCCTTCTAAGGTAGGAGGAGGAGCCCTTATATAGGGCAGCGCTGGTCCTCTTCCCCCAAAACATTTGGCGGGAAGCGTTGCCACATTCCCGCACGGGAGGCATAGGCTGCCTCTTGTATTTTTCATGCTGCCCACCAGCTGTCGAGTGGAGTACTGGACGGTCGTTGTACCGCCTCTCTGACTTGTCTTCTGTACACTAAAGCAGCGCGTCTGGCTCTGCCACTTCCTAGCGTCATTTGCACCCTCCTTTAACATTTTGGGGAGGGGCAGCATCTTGCTTTCCCGAGGTGGTCCAGCCTCACCGTGAACCACTCATTGGCGCGTCGTATACTGCGCGATTCCCCGAACTGCGAAGTGATACCTCACGAGGCGACCGCCGTTGATGACGAAGGGTGCTCTATGCTCTTCGTGCACCCTCGCGAGGGTCTCACTCCTCGAGGACTTCACTAGGGCATGCCTTGTGGGTCCGACGTCTCGACAGGGCATGGTACCCCAGTGCCAATAGTCCGACAGTATCCCCTGGTTGGTAGGATTTCATGCATCAGGTAAGAGGCGAGAAAGTCAAGGGACCTTCTGACACCATGCTCACAATCAATCATGTCCGGGCGTGTAGTTTCTGGCCATGCGGCCATGCAGCGCGTGGCACCCGCTCGATGAGGGAACCCTCCCTCCTGTTCAAAGGTGTTGGGGTTTGCACCGCCCGTAGATACGCGAACCTTGGAAAGGCCGGGATGCTTCATCTCCTCCGTCGTTGCCACTCTAGCCACCGACCCTCGTCCCCCCTTACCGATCAACTTTCGAGATGACTGCCAAGAAGACTCGTTTTCCGCCTCGTCCTCGGGCTTCCCCGCGCCAAACATGGGAGTTCTACCATGGCCCACCATTCTCAATGTCGAGGGGTTGGAGAAGGTCGAGAAACTCATGTCCACCCACTCGAATGAGTGGGGGCTTCGTGGTCCTAGTGTCCTGGAGTCGGGGAGAGTGGATGTCGTCCTACCACCGTCACGATCTTTATGCGCTCCATCGCTGATGGGCTCATTCCCCTTTCTCCCCTTCTTCCTTTCAATTGCTCCAGCTCCATCCATGGAGCTTCACGCTCCTCGCCGCCTTCACCTATTGGCGAGAGGCCTTCGTCGGTGTTGCGTCCTCTATTGCTTTGTTCCGACACTTCTACCGCCTACTCGTCCTTTCATTGGAGGACACCCTGGGCGGCGTTGGGTTCTTCGCTGGCAAGGAAAGGTATTTCACTCCCATATCCATTATTGGAGGCTTGTCGGAGTTTCACCATGACTGGGTGCTGGTTGAGCCCGGACGAGCATGGCTGCAACTCCGTGTCCCGGCAGGGGCTGCCATGGAGAACCTGGGATGGGCTCGCGAGGATGTTGCCTTTATGAGCTCTGGTCCCCTCGCGAGGCACTTGGAGCTCCTGAGGATCTTGGGGCTAACCGGTGATATGGTGGTGCGGGATTATCTGCGGAAGCAGATTGCTCCTCTCTAGGAACATTGGACGCCCCCTCTGGACCCTGGCACCCGGTCGGGATGGGGCTATGCTCTTGGAGGTTCTTTGAGATGAGGAGAAGGTGGTTTCCCTTGTGCGCCTACTCCTGGGCGCGTAGTCTGTGGCGACGCTCCCCAGTGTGCGTACCTTGTACTTGGAAGGCGATGCGAGAACTATCTGCGTGGAACTCCCCACTTTTGATGCGTGGGGCGAGTGCTCTCTAGTCGTGCTCGATGATGAGGGTGCGGAGCTGGGTGATGGCCCTGGACCCTCACGAGCTGTACGCCACAGGAGGATGATCAGTAGTGTGTCTTCTTCTGAGGAGGAGGAAGGCGCTCCCTGGCATCCCGAGGGGGAGGTCCATGGTTTCACTGAGAAAAGAGAGTGCACGTCTACGGCTCGGGTGAGGCCATCCCCTACCGCTCTTGCAGCACGGGCGATCGGGAAGCGACCCAGGTCCGAAGAGGTACCTGCTTTCCTGCCCCCAGGAGCGCGGAAGGCCGACTGATCCTTCGTGAGGACAGAGACTGCAGGGTGAGTAAGCTTCTGATCGCTCCCAGGGCTCCATTTCCTCCCTCTCTTCTAACCTCGTCACCATGTTGTTTGATGCAGGCGCAAAGAGAAGAGGAAGAAGGAGGCGCCGATGTCGGGATCTGGCCGTGACTTGGGACGTGAAGGGGATGGTGCTCGTTCCCCGCTGTAGAGGCGGAGTCGCTCTCCTGAGGCCGGTCGGGACAGCCTTGACATGATGGTTGTGGTCGACAATGCTCCAGTTGTTGAGGACTCTATTGGCGCGCAAGGTGCATCACGATCTCTGGTGCGAGCTAGCCACGGCGATCATCCTTAGGGGAGCCCCCGAGCCTCCAACAGCGCGGGCCTGAGCAAGATCGCTCTCCTGTCCTCAGCGGATCCCTCCTTCGGCCGGTCAGAGTCTCTTCGTGCTGTCATGGCTGATGCGCACTCCGGGCTTGAGCGGTACCTCGCATATTTTGCCGCGAAAGAGAACCTCCCGACTAGCGGGTGGCGCCTGCTATATTTGGAGTGCACTGCTCTTGAGGAGGCCTAGAAGCGATGGGCGAACCGTGGTGAGGCGAGTGCCTGACAAGGTGCTCATGCCACTGGCGAGGCTCGGGATCCGGAGCCCTCTTGAGGCCCGGTTCTGTCTTCTGGTGGGGCCAGCGCCTACCTCATGGTCCTTATAGGGGTGGTGGGCGACCTCTCAGTCCATGACCATGCTCTTCCCTTTTTCCGAGCGGGAGGTTGAAGAAGACCAGCAGAGGGTTGCCTAGTGAGAAGTGGACGTGGCCCTTCGGGAGGAGGTTGAGCTGGAGAGGAGCCACTTGGAGGCGTCGTATGCGCAACTAGAGACCACTCGCCACTGGGTCGAGGAGAGCACCCCTGATGTGGACAACCGCAGTGCCAAACTCGACGATCTCTTTCGCCGTTGCTAGGCGAAGGTGACCGAGGAGAAGGAGCTACTGCAGAAAGCCAACGACGAGACCCTCTTGCAGCTTCGCCAATCCCTTGGGAATGAGTGGCATGAGAGAGCCCACACTCAAGAGGCCCACTTTACTGAGAAGAGGTAGGAGCTGGAGACCTCCCTCTGTCGGGAAGAGGAGCGTCTGGCCAAGTCCATTGTCGAGCTGGATGGCCTGAAGGAGCTTCGGGTCGCGCATGAGGACCTCCAAAAGTGCTAGAATGAGCCTGAAAAACTAGAGCGAGACCTCCGTGTGCTAGAGTGGGAGCGGTGAAACATGTATCAAGAGCTCGCCAGGAATGCAAATGACACCCTTATGACCTTTGGAGTGACCTATTTCCACCCCGGGCCCCTTGCCGATGTCGACGGGGATGGCGCCTTCCTAGAGCTATTATCCCGGATCATGGCAGCGCTGGAAGGGAGAGACGCCCTATATCACGAGTACCGCCTCAGAGAGTGCCAGAAGATGATGCAGACGGTCACGATCCAGGTCTTCTCTAACCTTTACTAGCACGACACCAACTTCCCCTGGAAGGTGCTGCCGGAGGAGGTGGAGGATCCCGAGGGTACCCCGTTGAGAAAGGTCGCCCGCTTCCAGCAGCTCGTGGATGAACATGTGGATGAGTTCTTGCAGATGTTCAAGCGGTCTGAAGTGGACGATTCCTCTCAGGTTGATGCGACTCCTGAAGACAAAGGAAGTGTTCCTCGTGGAGGCTCGCCTTCCGCAGGTGGGAGCGGCAGGCAGTCTCCCAAGGGTAGAGCTTCAGAGCCATCGGCCTGAGGGGCTCTTCGCCATGAAATACTTTTTTATTTTGGTGAACTTTGGTTCATTAGTCATGGATGGACCTGGAACGGTTATGTATGTTTGTTTCGTCTATATCCGCTTGCTCTTCATCGAAGAGTTGTGCTTCCCCGAGGGTCTCTCGAGGAGAGGGCCACGCGGTCCTGCGGGAAGGAGTCAGATAGATCGCGCCGGTTTTCAAAAGCCTGTCAGTAAGGAATGTACCAACAGTTGATAACCAAAGGCAGATGGTGATGACAAACTAGATGCAACAGATAGACAAGGATTTACACACACACACACACTTTCTATGGTACTACGGAAACCCAGAACACGTGAATCCTAGTTTGAATTTTAAGAAGAGGATTGAAAACGTTACACTTCCTTACCAGAAAAGGGTGGGTGGATGGGTAAGAAGAAAAATGGAAGCAGTCCTACTCTCACGTTTTGTTTTTCCCTAGTATACATAGCTACCAAAATATTTGCTAGACTGACAACGACCATTTCGCTGAGACCCTGAAGGTCGGGATGGCTCTGATACCAATTGTAACTACCTCGGTGAATTACGCTCCTAGTTACAACCCTAGATGAGCAGAAATGGTTGAAATAGTACGGTGGGGCCCAAATGCCACTCACAGGTAGACCTTTCGGCCGTCCCAACCATTTCCAAACATCGGGACAAGAACGGGCAGCGTAATCGGCAGGCGAAGGGATCAACTACATACACAAATGAGTATGTATGCAAGCCACCATACAATGGTTCTCAGAGTCATTCCATCTAAAAAGAAAGGAAATATTGCAACGCCATACGGCAAGATCCAAATATCCTAGATAGATATAATAGTTTAGGATATCTCCTCATACATCAAACATCAGAGTATCAGGCGGAAGCGGAAGACAAAATCCGAGTACGGATAAGAAGCAAATCGGCATAAGATGCCCCATAAATAAACACATCCCGCCCACAGATCTCACGGATCCCGCTCCGGAATCTCTACACCAAATGATCGTTGCCCACATCGTCTGGCCTCCACCCAAAGGTCCATATTGCGAGTTTACTGCTCATCTGAATCAAACAATTTATCGTGTGAGACCCTAGGGGTACTCAGCAAGTCTTTATGCCGCTAAAGGGGACACAACCTGGGGTGACGCAATTGCAGCAAAAGATAAACCCTAGCAATTCTATAGATACTCGCTAACCATCCGCCTAACCAGAGATAGACGGATGTCCGTGAATTAATAACAACAGTTATAACAGTAATATCAACAGATCCATCCTCCTCCTCGCTTACCGACGAGGAAGCGGACGAACAACCCCCCATCCGTTGGCAGTTTTATTATCCATTCCATGAGTGTTGCACTATTTACTAGTCAGGTACTTAGTCAAATTAAAAGCGGTACTTTAGTTATTCTTGTCTATGATCGAGAAACTGTGCTCCAAGTCGTCCATAACCGCGGACACGGCTTTCAGAAAGTTTTACCCTGCAGGGGTGCACAAATAGCAACACACACTCGATCAACCTCGGAAAAACCAAATCAAAACCCAACGAGGCAGTCACGACAAAGCGATCACAGGATTCAGAAATATTTCAGGGGGCCACCCCATTAAGCTACCCGCAACGAAGCTGGCCGGCTACGAGACGGACTCAAGGTTTGTGGGGACGGCTGTAAACGACTGGGAACCCGAAAGTGTGACTGGGCTTGTCGATACAGCGAAAACGTGTCACGGCCCTAAACCCGAAAGTGTGACTGGGCTTATCCATAAGCCTCCCAGATGTGGATAGCGCGAATATTCAAGGAACAGGAATCAAGTACTCGGGGTCCTACGGGACACAAGTGAGCCTGAAAAACCAAATAGCAAATATGGCTCACCGGTGCCACTTTCATTAGTTATCCCATTACTACTCAGGTTAAGTTGTTTAGGTACCTCGTTATCCATCCGACACTCACATACCCTACACATGCTGTTCTACGACTCGCATGGCTCAAACAACTCCTGTGGTAATGGCTCATGGGATGGAGGAACAAGCTTCGGTGGGGTTTAAAAATAAAGGCTATGCAATACTTGGGATTCAATTTAATGCAATCGCGACTCAATGATGCAAGAATAAGATAGAGGCAGTAGGTACTATATGTATGCAAGCATGTGGTAGTGCTTGCACGGCAGCTCGATTGAAGCGAGAGAAGGATCTGGTAGTGCTCCGGGTTTCTTGATATATCCCCTCGTCAGCCTATTCGAAGAAGAACCAAACAAACAAGGGCCAACATAAATAAAGTGCACAAGCATATGAATAAAATGCGACAAGCAAACAATCATGCCATGATGAATGATGCACAATTCGCATGGCAATAAAGTAGCATGGCATGGGTGAGGTGTGGAATACAAGAATAAATCATTTTATTGAGTTTTGGCCCCATTTTATCCTCATATTAGTTGCTGTATACTTTATATTTATATGATGCATGCTGCAAAACAGATAATGGAATGCATAAACAGAAAGGTCTCGTCGAGCTAATCATTTTAGACATATCATTTGTTAAATTTGGACTTATAAAACAAAAGTTATTAATTTATTAAGGAAAAAGGGCATTTTATTGTAATTTAAATTAACTTGAAATTTTAAGTGTCCAAAATATATTTTGAAGGCCATATTTGAATTCCTCACATTTTTATGATTTCGAAACATATATTATTTGTATTATTTGGATTTATATTTTAAAAGTTATTTGAAAACAGATTTAAATTTGAATTTTAAAACAAATTTGAAAAGTTTAATTAAACAGATAAACATGAAAACTTTTCTTACTCATCCCAGATCTAGCCACAGCCACAGACGAGTGGGGCCAACGGCTGACTGGGACAACACGCACGGAAAAGCTTTTCTCACCGCGAGCTGATCTAGCCTCTTAGTATGACAGGTGGGTCCTGTGCCAGCTGCTGCACATGACCAGCGTCTTTGGACACGTGGTCGATCCTGGGCGCGGGGAGGTGCATCGTGATGGCCAGGAACTTACGGGGGTTCTTTTGCAAAAAGGACACCGAGGCTGACAGGTGAGCTTCGGGGACCGCGGGTTTAGGTGGGAAAAAGGCGGGCTTTATCGCGACAACGTCACGCTGCTTCTGGCAGGCCGATCTGCAGAGCACAGAGAAGCGGCCGGAATTTGGACGACGATGGCGACCAAACGACGGCGGATCTTGCCAGGTATAAAAAGCAAAGCGCGCCTGGCCTACAACTTTCGTTCAGAGCTAGCACGGTGGTCTACAGTAGGGGCAGGGTCGGAACATGTGGCGGATCTGCAGTTCTTCTTGTTGTCAGACAGAGCGGCGCCGACGGCAGTGTGAGGCTGCTCGGCCAGGCTGACATGCTGGCGAGCTAGAGAGGAGAAGGGGATGTCTAGGGGATCGAGGTGCTCACTAGGAGCTCGTCGGTGCGGTCGCTGGAGCCGGAGGTGGAGGGGATCTGGCGGCGGGCTCGGGGACGCTAGGCTCGGCCTGCGGCGGTGCACGGCGGCGCTAGGCTACTCCGGCGAGGCCCTGGTACTACCCCGCGGCCTAGGCGTTGAAGAGGAAGTAGAGGACGCCCCTGGTGCTCCTGGATCACCTTGGGGAGCTTCAGACCGACGAGGCCAGGAGGTAGATGGGTCTAGGGTTTGGGTTCGGCATGGGGAAGGCCATGGCCATGGCCAGGATGTGGTGGGGAGGAAGGAGAGGGTCTGGCTTCGCCTAGATGGGATCTGAGAGGAGTTCTGGGTGGTTGGGGTGAGAGGGGAGGGAGGAGCACATGGGTTTGGTGGTGGTAGCTTTGGCACGGTGGGGAGAGGGTCTCGGTGATCTCTTCTCCTCTCTCTTGTTGTTTTGCTAAAAGAGGAGGAGGGGGACCAGGGGAGGGCACGTGATGGAGCTGGTGGTTCTGGTTTTTGGCTTGACCATCTTGTGGTGCAAGAAAGAGAGGAAGAGGGGAGGGGCTCGGGTACACTTGTCTAGATTAGAAGGGTAGCTCGGTTAGGGTTAGATGGTGCCCAAGGTAGAGAGAGAAAGAAAGAGAGAGGGGGCTAGGGTTAGGTTAGATGGTGCTCCTGGTGGTGGTAGGGTTAGCTAGAGAGGGGGCTTGGTTTAGGGTTTAGGCAGGATCCACATGATCATGCATGGATGGGGGTGGAAGGAGAGGAAGGTGAAGAAAGAGAGAGAGATGAAGGGGATCTAAACACTTCCAAACTAGATCAAGCCAAAAGAGAGGGAGAGAGGAAGGTGGAAGATGAGCCACTCAAAAATACCAAATAAAAACAAAGGAGGCAAAAAAATAGAGATGGTTGCAAGGCCCATGCATAATACTAATGCTAGGTTTCATCTTGTGAAAACAAAATAATATCCATAGCATTTATACATGTGCATTCCCAAAATATGGAACAAGCCAAACTAGAAGAAGTGAAAGGATGCCCCATGTGGAGTAATTGGAGATGACCATATTTGAATAAAAATGGGACATGCTAGTGTGTATGTGCCACTAGATGCTCAATAGTCCCAAAAATATCCCAACATGAGCATAATTCCATAATAATCCATATGGAAGCTAGGAGAAAGGGTCCCACTCACAAGGCATGCAAAGGTGGCCATGTGGCTCTCCTAAACCAATAATGTGAAAACAATATGGTGCATATATGAGAGCATGTGGAGATAGAATGGATCCTCACCAACACACATGAGCTAGAGGTAAAACCAAATAAGTTGCAATGCTCATATATGGTGGAATGGTGGAATGATAGGATGATGACAAGAAAGGTGGTGGAGTTAATAAAAGATATGCCCCCAACTCAACCTGGGCATTTAAACAATACATCAAGAACCAAATACAATATCAAGAGGCAAATACAATTAACAATGCATATGAGATAATAACCAAATGAAAAGGGTTTTATATGATGCTCAAATGCAAGGTGGCATGATGACATGAGCATGATATAATTATGATGCAACAATTCTATGTAGGAAGTAGCATATATATAGACTAGGCTAGTAGCATTGCAATTGTTAGACAATTGGGATGCTACAACTCTCCCCCACTAAACAAGAATCTCGCCCCGAGATTCCTAGGAAAAAGAAAACAACACAAGGAGAGGCAGGTGTTCGAACGAAGGTGACCCTCACATTCACAAGTTGATGAACAACGGAATGGTGCGACCACTACACCTTGCAAAACTTGCTAGACTTGTTGCGATTCTTGCGTTTTGCTTGAGAAACAATGGTCAGAAGAGTTGAAGGATTGTCGTGAGACAAGAAGGATAGGATGGATAAAGCTCCGGTTCTCTCAAGAAACATGATAACAGAATAGAACCACTTGTGAAAGAAGGGTCAAGATGATGTATCATGGAGAAAGAAATGACACACCATTAAGATTAAAGATTTGCCGATACTAGAGAGGATGAAATCTTTGTCTCGCCGGAAGAAAAGAGCTAGATTGGATAGGTGTTGAACCACTATGACAATAGCATCGTATCTTCTCTCGGATTGAGAAAAGAAGTCCGGAAACAATATTGCCTTCAAACAATAGAGTCCCTTGATATCAACAGAAAGATTTAGTTAGACATCGTCGGATTAGCTTCTTCTTGCGCCGGTAAGAACCAAGGATCACGCAATTGAGGTGCGCGAATATAACTTCCAGAGACGGATGTGAAGCCAGCTCATGGTGGAATCCCGAGAGGCAAAGAATATGGAGGATCTGGAGTTTATTGTAGAGATACCTATTGCTTTCTTTAGCCTTGAGGCTAACGCAAAAGATTTGCGGCTGATGGCATCAACCATAATTGGCTTTACCACAGAAAAAGAATTGAGGAAACATAGAGAGAGATAGTTTTCTTTCATCTTGTTTGGGGATGTCAAGCACCGGTCGAAAGACTAGGATAGAAAAGAGTTTGCGTTTGTTTCCACCAGATAATTGAAGATTTTGCTCCATCTAGAATAGACAGACCACCAACAAGAGATTATTGATTACTTTCTTCGAGAGAGCACTCCGGAAAAACAAGGACGGAAGTAAAAGTATCAAGGGATAAAGGCCACTTCTAACTTGCGTGGAATGAGTGAAATCACATTAGTTTACCAATTCAATGTACAAGAGCGAATGATAAGAGTAGTGGTATGGTAGCTACTCCATCCCGCACTCAAAGCATTACTCCGCACATGAATAAGAAAACCATGCAACCCAACTACCGAAACAGACTGAAGGTTTTGACAATAACTCATGGAACTCCGTTAGAAAACAAGGATAGATGCAAACGATTCACCGGATTCCTAGATAGATAAAGATGATGATGTTGTCGTCATGTCTGAAGTACCAAGCCACCAGAAAGATATGAAGGAAGATTAAGGAGAAGAACTGCAAGGTTCAACAGCTACAGAAAAGATAGCACCGACTTGAACAGAAGGAATACAAGATCTGGAAGGTCTTCATGGCCTCCGGTAGATTGAGCATAGACGATAGAGCGAGAGGGTTTCAAGAGATTACTTAACGAGATAGAGGTGAAAAGAACTCCATGTTCTTCTTGAAAAGATTGAGAGAGATTTAGCAGTCTTGAGGAAAACTTCGGGGGAACGACGATGATAACTCACCAACAAGGAAAAACTCCGGGTTTGATTGAAGATGGAGGATGGAATTAACAATGGACTTGCCGATTCCAGAATTGAAGCGATCTATTTAGCAGAAGGACGTGGCCGAGATAGGTGACTTCAAAAAGTCAGAATTCTCACTTTGAGACTTTGCACACAGGCAGTGCTCACGAAGCTTGAGAGGAAGAGACACAGATGATCTTCCATGTACTTCCATTGATATCGAATAGGCAAGCATATTATCAACATATACCACCATGTATTAACAGGATATTCCCAGAATATCAAGTTCAAGAGGCGGGAGAAACGAACAAATGCTCGAACACTTCCTGAGCTCAACGCTCTTAGAAAGATCAATATTAAGAGCACGGGTTCGTGTTGAAGAAGATGCACTGGAAGAATAGATTATCTGGTCCTTCGGAAGAAAAAGAGATGTCACCTGGTTCACATTGTCGATTGGATCACCGGTTACAAAGATAAAGAGATCTTGGATAAGAAACGATGATAGCTCATACCTTAAACAAAGCTATCAGAGATGAAAAGATGCAATTCCCTCGTCTCAAAGAGAATTTTGCAGATATGGAGTTCAAAAAGATGTGCAGCATGATGGACAGATGATAGACCGCCGTAGTGCTTTGAGAAACTCCGGATTGCCAAAGATGCTTGAATATGCATAGATATGATCACGGTGTACCCAAAATCACAGGAGATAACCGTCACCATCTGGCGGATAAAGTTGATAGCATTTCCCATATTCCACTCACGATAAGTGTCATATATCTATGCCGAGAACCAAATTACAATCACCAGCATCGGATCGACACATGTTATGTAATTAGCCCAAGAGAATTGGAGATGGAATGAAACTCTAGGATTAAGCACCGGTGACAAAAGGATGAGTTAGCATGGACATGCTGATAAAAGGGAGATAGATAATGTTTCACACATGACTGAAAAGGAGTGTGGAAACACAGATGTATCAAAGAAAAATTTTCCGCATTTTTTGGCATTAAAATACCTATAGATGCGCAAAATCACTTATCAGGTAGAGATTAGCAACTGATGGTTTCACAGAATGTGGAGTTGCTAGAAGGAAGGACACCCTTAAAAAGATGGCACCGGTTAACAAGGAGTCAGATAGATCGTGCCGGTTTTCAAAAGCCTGTCAGTAAGGAATGTACCAACAGTTGATAACCAGAGGCAGATGGTGATGACAAACTAGATGCAACAGATAGACAAGGATTTACACACACACACACACACACTTTCTATGGTACTACGGAAACCCAGAACACGTGAATCCTAGTTTGAATTTTAAGAAGAGGATTGAAAACGTTACACTTCCTTACCAGAAAAGGGTGGGTGGATGGGTAAGAAGAAAAATGGAAGCAGTCCTACTCTCACGTTTTGTTTTTCCCTAGTATACATAGCTACCAAAATATTTGCTAGACTGACAACGACCATTTGGCTGAGACCCTGAAGGTCGGGATGGCTCTGATACCAATTGTAACTACCTCAGTGAATTACGCTCCTAGTTACAAGCCTGGATGAGCAGAAATGGTTGAAATAGTACGGTGGGGCCCAAATGCCACTCACAGGTAGACCTTTCGGCCGTCCCAACCATTTCCAAACATCGGGACAAGAACGGGCGGCGTAATCGGCAGGCGAAGGAATCAACTACATACACAAATGAGTATGTATGCAAGCCACCATACAATGGTTCTCAGAGTCATTCCATCTAAAAAGAAAGGAAATATTGCAACGCCATACGGCAAGATCCAAATATCCTAGATAGATATAATAGTTTAGGATATCTCCTCATACATCAAACATCAGTATCAAGGAAGCGGAAGACAAAATCCGAGTACGGATAAGAAGCAAATCGGCATAAGATGCCCCATAAATAAACACATCCGCCCACAGATCTCACGGATCCCGTTCCGGAATCTCTACACCAATGATCGTTGCCCACATCGTATCCGTATCCTCCACCCAAAGTCCATCTTGCGAGTTTACCTGCTCATCTGAATTAAACAATTTATCGTGGTGAGACCCTAGGGTACTCAGCAAGTCTTTATGCCTCTAAAGGGTACACAACCTGGGTGACGAATTGCAGCAAAAGATAAACCCTAGCAATTCTATAGATATTCGCTAACCATCCGCCTAACCAGATAGACGGATGTCCGTGAATTAATAACAACAGCTTATAACAGTAATATCAACAGATCCATCCTCCTCCTCGCCTGACGAGGAAGCTTTAACAACCCCCATCCGCTGGCAGTTTTATTATCCATTCCATGAGTGTTGCACTATTTACTAGTCGTACTTAGTCAAATTAAAAGTGGTACTTTAGTTATTCTTGTCTATGATCGAGAAACTGTGCTCAAGTCGCCCATAACATGACACGGCTTTCAGAAAGTTTTACCGCAGGGTGCACAAATAGCAACACACACTCGATCAACCTCGAAAACCCAAATCAAGACCCAACGAGGCACGACAAAGCGATCACAGGATTCAGAAATATTTCAGGGGCCACCCATTAAGCTACCCGAACGGGCCGGCCACGAGACGGACTCAAGGTTTAGGGGACGGCTAAACGATCGATCCCGAAAGTGTGACCGGGCTTGTCGATACAGCGAAAACATGTCACGGCCCTAAATAGACAGTGCGTTTCTGCACAATTTAAATAAAGCAAGAAGCATGGCATAAGTACAGGATAGTAAATAAAACCTCAAACTAGTTTGTGGCCCCAAGAAATAAGAATGAATCAAGCTCGCTCGTGGAGGTTCATAAGCCTCCCGGATGTGGATAGCGCGAATATTCAAGGAACAGGAATCAAGTACTGGGTCCCACGGGACACAAGTGAGCCTGAAAAACCAAATAGCAAATATGGCTCACCGGTGCCACTTTCATTAGTTATCCCATTACTACTCAGGTTAAGTTGTTTAGGTACCTCGTTATCCATCCGACACTCACATACCCTACACATGCTGTTCTATGACTCGCATGGCTCAAACAACTCCTGTAGTAATGGCTCATGGGATGGAGGAACAAGCTTCGTGGGTTTAAAATAAAGGCTATGCAATACTTGGGATTCAATTTAATGCAATCGCGACTCAATGATGCAAGAATAAGATAGAGGCAAGAGGTACTATATGTATGCAAGCATGTGGTAGTGCTTGCACGGCAGCTCGATTGAAGCGAGAGAAGGATCTGGGTAGTGCTCCTGGGTTTCTTGATATATCCCCTGCTCAGCGTCTATTCGAAGAAGAACCAAACAAACAAGGGCCAACATAAATAAAGTGCACAAGCATATGAATAAAATGCGACAAGCAAACAATCATGCCATGATGAATGATGCACAATTCGCATGGCAATAAAGTAGCATGGCATGGGTGAGGTGTGGAATACAAGAATAAATCATTTTATTGAGTTTTGGCCCCATTTTATCCTCATATTAGTTGCTGTATACTTTATATTTATATGATGCATGCTACAAAACAGATAATGGAATGCATAAACAGAAAGGTCTCGTCGAGCTAATCATTTTAGACATATCATTTGTTAAATTTGGACTTATAAAACAAAAGTTATTAATTTATTAAGGAAAAAGGGCATTTTATTGTAATTTAAATTAACTTGAAATTTTAAGTGTCCAAAATATATTTTGAAGGCCATATTTGAATTCCTCACATTTTTCTGATTTCAAAACATATATTATTTGTATTATTTGGATTTATATTTTAAAAGTTATTTGAAAACAGATTTAAATTTGAATTTTAAAACAAATTTGAAAAGTTTAATTAAACAGATAAACATGAAAACTTTTCATTCAGCCACAGCCACGAAGCAGCCATTTGAACTACCGCCGATCGGGACAACGCGCGACGGAAAATTTTCTACTCATCCATTCTCTAGCCACCAGCCACGCTGTACGGCTGGGCCAACGGCGGGACGGGGACAACCTTTTAAAAGCTTTTCTCACCGCGAGCTGATCTAGCCTCTTAGTATGACAGGGTCCTGTGGGTCAAGGCGCCACATGGCCAACGCGTGCTGGACACGTGGGCGATCCTGGGCGCGGGGAGGGGTCTGTCCGTGATGGCCAGGAACTTACGGGGGTTCTTTTGCAAAAAGGACACCGAGGCTGACAGGTGGGCTTCGGGGACCGCGGGTTTAGGTGGGAAAAAGGGCAGGGGGCTTACTGCGAAAACGACAACGTCGCCGGACTGCTGCTGCGCGCCGATCTGCAGAGCACAGAGAAGCGGCCGGAATTTGGACGACGATGGCGACCAAACGACGGCGGATCTTGCCAGGCCGCAAAAACGAAAAACGACGAGCGCACTTCGGCCTACAACTTTCGTTCAGATAGCTAGCACGGGGGTGGTCTACAGCGCGCGGGGCAGGGTGCGGAACATGGCGGCGGATGCTGCGGTTGCTGCTGCTGTCGGACAGAGTGCGGCGCACGGCGGTGCGCGGAGGCTGCTCGACGGAGCGCGGCGACGTTGCGGCGAGCTAGAGAGGAGAAGGGGATGTCTAGGGGATCGAGGTGCTCACCAGGAACTCGTCGGTGTGGTCGCTGGAGCCGGAGGTGGAGGGGATCTGGCTGCGGGCTCGGGGACGTTGGGCTCGGGCTGCGGTGGTGCACGGCGGCGCTAGGCTGCTCCGGCGAGGCCCTGGTACTACCCCGCGGCCTAGGCGTCGAAGAGGAAGTAGAGGACGCCCCTGGTGCTCCTGGATCACCTTGTGGAGCTTCAGACCGACGAGGCCAGGAGGTAGATGGGTCTAGGGTTTGGGTTCGGCATGGGGAAGGCCATGGCCATGGCCAGGATGTGGTGGGGAGGAAGGAGAGGGTCTGGCTTCGCCTAGATGGGATCTGAGAGGAGTTCTGGGTGGTTGGGGTGAGAGGGGAGGGAGGAGCACATGGGTTTGGTGGTGGTAGCTTTGGCACGGTGGGGAGAGGGTCTCGGTGATCTCTTCTCCTCTCTCTTGTTGTTTTGCTAAAAGAGGAGGAGGGGGACCAGGGGAGGGCACGTGATGGAGCTGGTGGTTCTGGTTTTTGGCTTGACCATCTTGTGGTGCAAGAAAGAGAGGAAGAGGGGAGGGGCTCGGGTACACTTGTCTAGATTAGAAGGGTAGCTCGGTTAGGGTTAGATGGTGCCCAAGGTAGAGAGAGAAAGAAAGAGAGAGGGGGCTAGGGTTAGGTTAGATGGTGCTCCTGGTGGTGGTAGGGTTAGCTAGAGAGGGGGCTTGGTTTAGGGTTTAGGCAGGATCCACATGATCATGCATGGATGGGGGTGGAAGGAGAGGAAGGTGAAGAAAGAGAGAGACGAGGGGGATCTAAACACTTCCAAACTAGATCAAGCCAAAAGAGAGGGAGAGAGGAAGGTGGAAGATGAGCCACTCAAAAAGACCAAATAAAAACAAAGGAGGCAAAAAAATAGAGATGGTTGCAAGGCCCATGCATAATATTAATGCTAGGTTTCATCTTGTGAAAACAAAATAATATCCATAGCATTTATACATGTGCATTCCCAAAATATGGAACAAGCCAAACTAGAAGAAGTGAAAGGATGCCCCATGTGGAGTAATTGGAGATGACCATATTTGAATAAAAATGGGACATGCTAGTGTGTATGTGCCACTAGATGCTCAATAGTCCCAAAAATATCCCAACATGAGCATAATTCCATAATAATCCATATGGAAGCTAGGAGAAAGGGTCCCACTCACAAGGCATGCAAAGGTGGCCATGTGGCTCTCCTAAACCAATAATGTGAAAACAATATGGTGCATATATGAGAGCATGTGGAGATAGAATGGATCCTCACCAACACATATGAGCTAGAGGTAAAACCAAATAAGTTGCAATGCTCATATATGGTGGAATGGTGGAATGATAGGATGATGACAAGAAAGGTGGTGGAGTTAATAAAAGATATGCCCCCAACTCAACTTGGGCATTTAAACAATACATCAAGAACCAAATACAATATCAAGAGGCAAATACAATTAACAATGCATATGAGATAATAACCAAATGAAAAGGGTTTTATATGATGCTCAAATGCAAGGTGGCATGATGACATGAGCATGATATAATTATGATGCAACAATTCTATGTAGGAAGTAGCATATATATAGACTAGGCTAGTAGCATTGCAATTGTTAGACAATTGGGATGCTACAGGAGCCGTGAGCGAGGTGACTTATGGTCTAGGAACAAACCGTAAGTTCAGAGCTCCACACTTTAGGCCCTGAAGAGTTTGAGCTGCGGATATTTAGCCTCCCATGCGATCAGGAGCCATGGGTGAGGTGACTTATGGCCGAGGAATGAATCATTAGTTCGGAGATCCACAATTCAGGCCCTGAAGAGTTTGACCTGCGGAGATTTGAGCCTCCCATGCCACCCATAGGCCTCCCGAGGGGAACACCGTGGGGCCCGTGCCTTCCTGTGATCTTCCCGAGGGGGATCCTAGGTCCTACACATTTCGACAATCCTACCCAAGGGCTAGCGCACCCCTGGGCCTGTCATGCCTCCAGCGTTGGCCTGTTTCGTTTATACACCATACGAGCGTTTCAAGCACCGGGAACCATGGGTGAGGTGACTTATCGCAGGAATTAGTCTGCAAGTTCAAAGATTGACACTTTAGATCCCCGGCATTGACGGGGAATGGTTCGGCGATGGCACCAGAATTAGCCCCCGCTCGCATGGTGGATAGATGAGAACATGACAAGCGCGTGGGAGGAAGGGAACAATGCGCAAATCGAACGTGTTTTCAGAAAAGAACTAACATAAATCGTTGGTAATAGCGGTATTCCCTTTCTCAAAACCCTACCCACGGGAGGGAGACATTGCCAGCGAGAAGAGAGTGGGAATAAGAGTCACCTTGGGAGGGTGGAGTCATGGAATGTCATGTGCCTCCTGAGGAACGGAGGCGTCCCGGGCCACACGAGCCCTCCGGCGCGGTCGTCACCCTGTCACTCCCTGCCAGCCCCCGAGCCTCTCGAGGGGCTATATGTCCGGGGCTTTGGCACGCGGAGCCTTGTCGCGCTTTCTGCTCTGCTGACACCTTCTCTTGATGTCATATTCCTCTCTCACCTTCCTGAGTCTGACGCATTATCTGGTGTCATAGCCTTTTCTTTGGTGGAAGATGCAGTATGGGCCTTGGTTAGGCGCTCGGCCTGCACCTCGCCGCGTTAGGTGCTTCATGGTGGCCTTCTTCGCGCACTAGCCAACGCTTCCCTCAGGGTCCATTATCTTGTCTTCTGACTCCTTGTCACCACGAGAGTACAGGTCCCCCGTTTCCGCCTTGGCACAGCGATCCACCACCGCAAAGAGCTCGGAAACTTTTGCGAGGTTCTTTCCGCGACAGCCAATCCTGCCGAGCACCCGACTATCAGCGAAACCTTCGGCAAAGGCCGCGATGACCTCCGCATTAGAATCCCCGACAACCCTGATGAGTGTCTAGTCAAAGAGTTGCAGCTATTTGCGCAGAGTTGCATTTGGGCCCTGCCTGACCATCCTATGGTCGTCACAGGTGCACGCCCGCCTGCTCGGGTCCCCGAACATGGTGATAAAGAGTCCACAGAGCTCTAACCATGAGCCGATGGACCCCTCCTGAAGGTTGAGTTGCCAGGCGCGGGCCTCCAATGACAAGCCCATGGGGAACTAGTTGGAAAGGATGCGGTCGTGGCCTCCTGCTGCCTCGACTCCCATGGTGTAGAGATGAATGAACTCCGTGCGGTTAGTCGTTCTGTCATAGTGCGGTGGCAACTCTTGCTTGAACTTGGTTGGCGACACCACCTTGTGGAGGCGTTTGACCAGGGTCGGGCAGCTAAAGAAGTTGATAGCCACGCCTCTCGCGAGGGCCGCTCTGTTTTGGAGCCCGGCTGCCGATATGGTCTGGAGGACCCGGGACTTACACCCCCAGCGCCTCGCCAGGGTTACCCACGCGTCCTACACTGACCAAGCGACCTCGCCTCAGGACTGATCTCTCCCGGTTACAGCACGACGGTAGCTCTATAATTCCCAAGCCCCTGGGTCCCTCGTAGAGTGGGGTTGGAGGTGGCGCTCCCTGCCTGATGTCCCCCGACTGTGCCTCCTTCACCTCGGGGCTGTCCCAGGCAATGTCCATCAGGGCTACAAGAAGGTCTTAACACTCTTCCTAGGCACCTTCTACAGGCAATTATCAAAGGAGCTCCTTCATCATGAGGCGCGCTGCGCGCGGGGTGAGCGGGGCCCAGAGCGCTATCGTGGTATTTTCGACGAGTACGCCATGGAGGGGTCCTCACAGTGCGTGTTTAGAAACATGGGGTAAGGCAGACGGTTGACAGGTACGAGGTAACACAGCTTACCTAGGTTCAGATCCCACAATAGTGGCTGAATCCTACTCCTGTTATCAATCACTATAATGGCAATACGCCGAGTTACATGGATTTTTTCGTTGTGCGAGGTATGAGTTGAGTTATCTAGGTTATGCCCTAAAGGCTCCCATAGGCCTGACTTATATAGTCGCCAGGTCCTAGGGTTACAGGGAAAGTCCTAGCCGAGGTTACATAGTTCTACACAGAATACAATCAGTCTAACGTGTCTTGCACTCCAAGGCTCCGGGTACGTCGGTGATTGCTCCGTATCCTTCCTTTATCCGGCATGGGCCTCCCTTCTGGATCCATCTAACTGGGCCGCCCAGCAGGCCATGGGCCATGCTACCAACTGTGGGCCACCCGGGTTATCCGGATTAGAGACATGTTATGAGGATACCCATATAGCATATCCCCAACAGTAGCCCACGGAGAACTCCGAGATCTTGCACCGTCCTGCCTCTTCAGGTTGAATGCTCGATCTAGATGGATGTCGGCAAATATTCAAGCAATATCTTGTAGTCCTTCCAAGAACCCCACAATGTTCTTTGTCTTCAATTCGTAAGTCAGATAAATACTGAATCTTCCATCGTACTCTTCTCATAGCCGGACTAGATCCGTCCATGCCGGAATATTCCGCTGTGATGGTTCACCTGCTAGTGTCAGCTAGGACGACGTAGACATAGGTCAGTGGCGCCTCGTAACTCACACATGTAGAAAACACAATCATGTCCGTTTTTCCCGTGCGAAGGATATGAACCATTGGCGGCGATGGTTGGAACATGGCGAAATTTCCGTGCACGCGCCCGCACACATCGTCCACGCGCCGACCATTCGATCACTTTGCACGAATCTTGATACCAGGGGTTATAAATTACAGCTGCGGTGAATTTTTACTTTTCACCTCATTCTCCACCTGCGTCATCATCTTCCTCCCGCGAGAATCTCCTAGAGCCCTCCGCGCGCACGCGAAAAACCCTAGCCTCCCAATCTTCTCAGTCACCTCTACCCCCAATTCAATGGCGAGCTGCGGCTCTTCTCCCTCCATGGTGGCTTCGCGCAATGCTGCAGCGAAGCCGACGAGCTCTGTCCACGTGCCCCAGAGGGCTTGGTGTTGTCCAAGTCCGCGCTAGTCAAATCCACCGGCGGCGACTAATTTCTAGCGGCGCTAGAGCTGCTGGAGGAAGAAGGCGACTCCCACAAGGGGGATTGGCATGGCTCAGGTATCACTTACAATGATATCAAGGAGATGGTCATCAAAGGCTACCTCCCCATGACGGAAGGTCTTGTCTGGCGGGCGGCGCCAGCCGGCGAGGTCACCCCTTCTCCCAAAGCCTGAGAGAAGGTGTACCTCAAAGCTCAATTGGTACGTGGAGTTTCCCTGCTCATCTCCAACTTCTTCCTTGTTGTCCTCAGACACTTCCGGGTTCAACCTCAGAACCTCTCCCCCAATAGTATTCTTGCGCTTAGCAACTACGTGGCTCTTTGCGAGGGATACCTAGGGATTAGGCATAGGTTAGACTTGTTCATCTACTTCTTCACCGTCAAGAGGGAAGCTGGATCTTGGAAGGACGAGCTCAGAAACTGTGGAACGATTAGCTTTAAGATCCGTCCTGGCCGGTGGTTCCCCAACATCATCGGACATGAATCATGAAAGAACTGGCAACAAACGTACTTCTACGGCCTAGATATCCCTCTGGCCGACCGAGAAGAAACGTATCCTGACTTCGTCGATGGAACCGCCGCCGAAGCCCCGACATGGAGGTCCCAAGCCACCCTTCCCTCTGATGACGATGCTTCCCGTGCCATAAGGCGGATAGAATGGTTCATAGAGACGGGTTTGATCGGGTTGGACCTATCCATGTGATGGTTCATCAGGCGAATCTAGCCTCTGCAGCACTGTAAGAAGTTAATGCATCAATATACCACGGAGAGGAAGGATAGCCTTCGTATTTCCATGGACAACTTTTCGAGTGACTCCATCAAGCTCCACCTTAAGGACATCGTCAAGGTGAAGGACAGGAACCATGGCCTCACCATCACCTACGACATGTTCGTAGACGGAAAGTGCCTAGAGGTATGTATATTCCGTTTTTGACATGTACTCCAGTTCTTCTGTCTAGCCATTATCATATCATCTAACACTTTGGGATTTCACTTAACAGCTTAAGAGTCTAGAGGAGGATGACATGGCTGTCCAAATCTATGACCCCAAGATGAAGGAAGTCACCGTCATGTTCGATGACGATGTTTCGTTGGTTCATAAGCGAAAGAGCTCCACCTCTGACGCTGCCGACGGAGGCAAGAAGAAGACCGAGGGTGGAGCCTCCAAGAAGACTACCGCTGCCCTGGAGGCGGAGAAAAGAAAGATCACCGGGATCCCTTTTTACCAAATCTCCCACTGTTGTGTAAGTTTATTTTCCTCCGACATTGTCCATTATTCATCTTATTCCTGTACTTATACTTTTGCACGTTTCAGGAAGAAGGCCAGTTTAAGTTTGAAGAAGACCTCCAAAACATCGGGGGCTTCTAAAAACATTAAAGACATGCTGCATCATGATGTGTCCCATCACGCATCTCCCGCCCTCGCCCCTGTTACTCCTAGTGTCTAGCCCACACCTGCTCCGACAAGCTCTCCGGCTAAGGATGCATCTGGCCCTTCTGCCATGGAAGTGGTCTCAGCTGCCTCCGCGAATCTCATCTTTGCCGGCGATCAGGCGACGCAAGAAAGCACTACAACCAAAATGGCTGAGGCTCTAGCTAAGGATGCCATCGGTAGCGGTAAGGCGGTGGTGGTGGGTGGAACGTCCATCCAAAGCGGCGCCTCTGCACCCAGGATAACCATAGAGATTCCTAAGATAGTCTACCCGGCGCTTACGCCGAGTACCTATACTCTGGCTCCTAGTGCAGAGCCGACATCTCCAACATGCGGTATTGAGGAGCTTCTCCGAAAAGCAGATATCTTGCGAGGAACAGCCTTTCCTTCAGCAAGTTGTTTGCCTAGAGCGCTACCAATCTCAAGATCATCGCACTTGTAAGTTTTATTTGCCCTTTGTATTTCATATGAGTATCCCACTATAGACCCCGAGGATTTAGACGGAAAACCATAAGTCTTTGAATCTGAATGCTCTAAGAGTGACTAAGCTAGAAAACTTCTCATTGTATCCCCCAAGTATTTAGTTTTCATGAATTATTCCGACTAGATACTTTCAGAGTAGCATACGCAGTGTTTGTAAACTTCATTACTATAGCCCCCAAGCCTCTAGTTGTAACTGAATTAGTTCCGACTAGATGCTTATAAAAAGACTAAGCATAATTGTTGAATTTAAAACTCTTACTGTAGCCCAAAGCGTCTAGTTTAAAACTAAATTAGTTTCGACTAGGTACTTAAAGAAAAACTAAGTAACTTCCGAGTTAAAAACTCTCACTATAGCCCTGAAGCCTCTAGGTGGATAATTATCCGGCTAGATGCTCGAAGTAGACCAAGTGGTTCTCATATTATTTTCCATAGAATGAGAATGCTCGGAGAGGCGTCGCCAATGAGAAGTTCCACAAGATGCGCGCAAAGCTGGAAGCCGAAAAGAGTAAAACCACCTTCTTGAAGGAACAAATCACCAAGAGCAAGAGTCTGCTTTTCCTTTCGTTTTCGTACTCTGGCTTGGTCTTGTGCCGTCACTCTCCGTCTACTCATTGTGTATTGTTCTTTATCCAACTTGCAGTAACCATCGCCAAGGCCAAGGACATTGTTGAGTAGTCCAAGCACATTTAGTTGCTGGACAGCGAAAACAAAATCCTTAAGCAGGAGAGGACTGATACCTCAAAATGAACCAGAGTCCATGGCGATGTTGCAGGAGTCTACGAACACTGAGATCAACCCCTTGAAGAAGGAGATTGCGATGCTGAAAGAGCAGAAGAGAGCTACCGATGAGCAGAATCAACGCAATCTTGAAGCATACAAGATCCTCCGACAATAGTGGGATTCCATGGCCGAGACGCACTAGCAAGCCGAGGCGAGCATCTTTGGTAAGTGATTCGCCATCTTGTACTTCCGTAAGCCAGGTACTTCGAATTTTTTGTGTTACTGAACTCATGTGCTCCTTTGTTGGAAATGTAGCTCCTATTGGTTTGACCAAGTCGCCTCCTCCGCCTAAGGAATGCATGATCCTTGCTAGCAACTTTATCAGCACCATCGTCAAGCAAGTCAAGGAGATCGCCAAGCCCCTCAACATTAATATCAAGACGGTGGATTCCGTGATGACGTTCTCGGAGATCTTGCGTCAAGCCCCCGAGCGTATTGTAAGCCGAAAGGCTTCATGTACCCCAGCTGGCACAAGGATCGCGCTGTCAATGGTTAAGGTGCACTATGAAGACGCCGACCTCGACATGGTAACCTCGGGTCTTCCCGACGTAGACGATGAAGGCCAGAAGATTGACCACAAGGCTATCTGGGCATCGCTCGCGGGTCTTGAACAATGTCTTTGTGTTGCTCGAAGTTATTGACGGCGATCGCCATAGCTCCTCCGAGTCCCTTAAGACCACCGACTTCGAGGAAGAGGACTCTCCTGCTGCCGACGATGCTGCATCCAAGTCTCATGCACCAGAGGAATGAAAAACACTTTGTAATATTTGTTTCCTCTGGTTTGATGTATGCGAAAAAAACTACAAAGTTATCATAAGGCGGAAAAACAATAGGTGTAATTTCCTGCTACTTAAGCACTGGTTCCAACATGAAATTATTTTTTTAAGCAAGTGCTGGCTTATCGATTACTCTTTTTTTTATGCTTGACTTTTCGTGAGTCGGAAGACTCGTAGTTGGAACCATGCACTCAGGTGATGATGCCCAATGGAACTGTAAAAAACCTAAGCACAAAATCGTCGACAACAAGTGCCGAATGTCACTACTCCAGAATCCACATAAAAACAACAAAGAACGTGTAGACCAGAAAACTTAAGCTAACGCCCATAGGCGGAATTTTTACAAGTGCAAATGCAAACTTGCGCATAAAGGTTTTATACGATCCAAAAATGAACACTAAAGGAGGTAAAAGACTCAGAAATATGAGTGAACCAGAGAGCTTTATTTCATTGATCATATAAGAGGTACACAATAGATAGAAAATATGCTAAGTGTAAAAAGGACGTAGCTGTGCTATGTTCCATGGCCGATCAAGCTCCGGGTAGTCATCATCTGGGTCATGTCGCTTACGCTTATTATCTTCGCTGGGTCTATCCTCAAGTTCACGATAGTCAACGAGGTAGTAAGACCCATTGAGCAGCGCCTTGCTTATGATGAACGGTCCTTCCCATGGCGGGGATAATTTGTGTGACTTCTTCTGCTTAGGTCGGAGCACCGGGTCCCCCTCTTTAAACGAGTGATGCCAAACGCGGCGACTATGTAGCTGCGTAGCTTCTGCTGGTAGATGGCAGATCTTTGCCATGCCAAAACGCGCTCTTCCTTGAGAAGGTCCACATCTAGGCGTCTGGATTCTTCAGCGTCATCTTCGTCTTAGGCGGCAGCTCTTGGTGCATCGTGAAGGATGTTGGAAGACAGGATGGCTTCTGCTCCATATACCATGAACTAAGGGGTGTAGCAGGTGGATCTATTGGGTGTAGTTCGTAAACTCCACAGCACAGAAGGTAGTTCCTCCACCCAGGCTCCATCTGCTCTATGTAGCGGTGCCTCTAGACGTGGCTTGATTCCCTGGAGAGTTAATCCATTGGCTCGCTCAACTTGTCCATTGGACTGTGGGTGTGCCACAAACGCTAGGTCAAGTCGTATGCCCTTGTCCCAACAATAAGCTTCCACTTCTTTGAGTGATATGTTGCTGCCGTTGTCGGTGATGATGCTATGTGGGAGACCAAATCTCACCACTAGATCTCGGACAAACCTAAGGGAGTTGCCTCATCAAACTTTCTAATGGGTTTAGCTTCTATCCATTTGGTGAATTTATCAACTGCTACTAGGAGATGCATAAACCCACATGGTGCCTTCTGTAATGGACAAACGATGTCTAGCCCCCAGACTGCAAACGGCCAAGTTATTGGTATTGTTCGCAATTCTTCAGCTGGAACATGGGGTTGTCGGGCATAATACTGGCATCCCATGCATGTCTCAACCAGCTTGTCAGTGTCCGCCTTCACGGTCAGCCAGTAGAATCCTTGCCGAAATGCTTTGGCGACCAATGATCGAGGAGCGGCGTGATGCCCGCAATCTCCGAGATGGATCTCATGTAGGATTTCAATACCTTCTTGTTGGGAAACACACATAAGGTATACACCAGTGGTTCTTCTTTTATAGAGATGTCCATTGATTATGGTATAGCCCTTTGCTCGACGTACTATTTGCCGTCTTTCGACCTTGTTGATGGGCAAAGTTTCGTGTACGAGGTATTTCATGAACGGTTGTGTCCAAGCTGGAGGGATATTTGTCACTGTGTGAACGAAAGAGTCAACTCTATCCGGGTTGTCGATGTTCGCTCCCTTCACGGATGGTGTCCGTAGATGCTCCAAGAAAACGCTAGGCGGAATTCTTTTGCGCCCTGATCCAAGTTTAGATAGTAGATCAGCCACCTCGTTTTGCTCCCTAGGTACATACTTGACTTCATAGCCCAAGAAGCTCTTGGCTATCTCGTCCACTTCATCGTGATATGCCGCCATCATAGGATTCCGCACGTTCCAGGTGCCAGCCACCAGCTGGGCAACCAAGTTGGATCTCCACAGAAAACTATGCACTTGATGCCAATATCCTTGGCTACGCGTAGTACATGAATGGGTGCTTCATACTCCGCCATCACTACTAGGAAAAGGGCTATAGGTAATCCAAACTTCCGTGGCTCACGTGGTTGAAGCGCCCCATGGATAAAATAGGCGTGCCTCACCTGTGGGTAGTGCCCTACTAGTAACTACAACAACCATGGAGCACATGGTGATAGTGCGCCACAAATATGTGTGGGCCAGGGCCCTACTGGCCGCATGTCGCATACCCGTAGCGCACATGGGGTAGGTGCACTACGGTTGTTATGGTAAACTGTGGTGCACCTAGAGGGGGTGCGCTACGCCTAAGTGAAGGCCCCTCTGTTCTGTAAATGGGCAGATACATCCGTGGCGCACTAGGGCCATGTGCGCCACGGTTATGTTTAGTTCCTGTGGCGCACTAGGGCAATGTGCGCCATGGATGTGTCGACCATTTTTCTTGGCGGCTCCACTTTGTGCACATGTGTGATCATCCATGACCCAGAATTCATTTTCCCCTTCTTCTTCCTCCTTAGATCTAGTCGGGATCCTTCTCCTTCCCACCTCAATTTCTCCACCCATTCACCATTTTTATCATGTAGAACTTGCCATGCATGTTACATACGTAATAGAGGAAGCTCTCCGGTCTCTCACTCCTTCTCCTGTCTCGCGCGCACCTCTCCTTTCCATCTTCTCACGATCGGTCTCTCATCTCGGTAAGTTGTCCATGTAAGGATGTGTTCATGTGTATATGGATGATATGCTCATATGTATGTAGATGATCGATGCTCATGATGTGTGTATGGAGAGGATCGATGGTCATGTGTGTGTATATGGAGAGGATCGATGCTCATGCATGTGTGTATGGAGAGGATGATATGTTCATGTGTGTATGGATCAGTCTCTCTCTATTGTGTTTGTGTGTGAACAAGGTGCCATTTGTTTTACCAAAATGTTGATTCATTTCCATTTTGGCAAGACTTTGGCATTTCGCAAAGGTCCTTATTTTAGGATAGGTCATGCCGAAATTTTCTATCGACCATTGCATACATGCATTGATTATGTGCTTCTAGTAGTCTTCTAATTGTACCGTGTACACCGTGCAGGCAAAAATGGTGCTCATAATGAGCGAAGGCATTGTGGCTAGATTTTTGAAATGTGCGACGGTCGACATGATACAAAATAACAATACGGAGATAAGATGTCCGTGCATAAGATGCAAACTCAACTGGGTGATCGACCTAGATTTCAGGAATCTACAGGTGCAACTGTTCCACCATGGTTTCATGGATGGATACACTCGTTGGATAAGCGATGACGAAGACAATGGAGACGGGAAGGTGGGCAACATGACGATGATCATCACGGCGAGAACGGGCGAGATGATGAAGAGTCCCCTGGAGATGGTGAAGGTGCGGAAGCAGACCGGGATGATGATGATCTAGATGTCGGAGGAGCAGACGACGATGGAACAACGTCAGGCTGGGTGCGGGACCCTTATGTGCAAGAGCCGCTTCTCAGCCAGACGAGTAACGCCAGGGCTGCCGCTAGAGAGAAAGCCAAGCTTGCGCAACTTTAGAAAGATGCGGTTACTCCATTGTATGAAGGATGCAGGCCCGATGATACCCGGTTGAATGTAACGCTCAAGGCTATGGAGATGAAGGCAAAACACAAATTGAGCGACGCAAGCTTCGATGATATGATGGCATTCTGGCACGATCGTCTCCCTGAGGGGAACACGTGTCCAACTAGTATCGAGGACACCAAGAAAATCGTCTATCCTCTCGATCTACCGCACGTTAGATATCACGTATGCATCAACGATCGCATCATTTATCGAGGCGAGGACACGGAGAAAACCACATGTCCGGTGTGCGGCGTGAGTCGATACAAGAAAGGGAAGAAAGCACCTCAAAAAGTGGTATGGTACTTTCATATCACTCCTCGTCTGTAGCGCTATTTCGCGGACCCTAAGGAAGCGAAGACCATGCGATGGCATGCGGAAAGGAAGAAGCCAGGAGATGACGATTACCCCGAAAAGGATGAGCTGCTGATGCACCCTTCAGATGCTAGCAAGTGGAAAGCATTGGACCTCGAATTCCTGGAATTCGGTGGAGATTCGAGGAACATCAGGCTTGGTGCGAGCACCGATGGACTCAATCCGTTCCTTAGCCAGAGCAGCATGCACAACACTTGTCCCGTGTTTGTATGGATGTACAACCTCCCTCCATGGTTGTGCATGAAGAAGAAGTACATACAAATGAGTATGCTAATTCAAGGGCCAAAACAACTTGGTACCGACATCAATCTGTATCTCGGGATGTTGAAAGAGGAGCTAGCCATGTTATGGGAATCTGGAGCCAATACTTACGACGCCGTCGCACAAGATTATTTCACTTTGAGAGCCGCATTGGTCACTACGGTGCAAGACTATCCAGGTTGTGGGTATATCTCGGGGCAGGTTATCAAAGGATTCTGCGCATGCGTTAGGTGCATGGATAACACAAGCTATCTCCAACTAGAGAAAGATCCAGGGTCTTCGAAAACCATGTTCATGGTGCACCGAAGGTGGCTCGGAAAGAATGTTCCATGGAGAAAACGTGGAGACCTGTTCGATGGCAAATCCGAGACCCGAGGAATCCTAGAGCGGAGGAGCATCGAAGAAGTGGAAGAGTTGCTGAAAAACTGGAAAGATTGTCCTAAGCCTGGAAAGAAGCAAAAGAGGAAGAAAGACAAGCCGCTAATGAAGGTATGGAAAAAAAGGTCTGTTTTCTGGGAGTTGCCATACTGGAAGTTTCTCCGCACGCCTCATAGCCTTGACATCATGCGTATCACGAAAAAAGTGTGCGAGATTCTGGTCACCACCATAATCAACATGCCAGATAGGACGAAAGATGGTCCGAAAGCAAGGCATGACCTGATATTCATGGGTATCCTAAAGGAGCTTCACGGAGGACACACTACTCATGATGATCAGGAAGATGACAATGATCATGAGTTGGAGACGACACAAGGTCATCGAAACGGTAAAAAGTTCAAGAAGAACGAATATTACTGCCCTCCTTCTTGCTTCACTCTAAGCCAGGATGAGATCAAACAGTTTTTCAAGTGTCTTCTAGGAGTCAAATTTCCTTACGGCTACGCGGTCAAGATAAGCAGATACCTAGACGAGGCGAAGTAGAGGTTCAGTGGCATGAAGGCTCACGACTACGCCGTGCTAATGACGCAGGTACTTCCGGTTGCACTAAGAGGGATAATGGATGAGCACGTCCGTGAAACGTTATTTGGCCTTTGCAAGTTTTTTGACGTCATCTCTAGGAAGTTGATTGGAGTGAATCAGCTCGAGAGGCTACAGGAGGAGATCGTGGTGATACTATGCGAGCTTGAGGTCTACTTCCCGCCCGCATTCTTCGACATTATGGTGCATCTACTAGTCCATGTCGTGGAGGACATCGTCCAACTCGGGCTGATGTTCCTCCGCAGCATGATGGCGTTCGAAAGGATGAACGAACACATCAAAGGATACGTTCGCAACAGGTCCCGTCCAGATGGAAGCATAGCCAAGGGCTTTCTGGACGAAGAGTGCATCTCTTTCTGCACGAATTATCTAGACATCGAGAACCCTGTCGGTCTTCCCGTCAACAGGCACCTTGGCAAGCTCGATGGATCTGGTCACCGAGAGGGTCGTCGCATACTACATGTAGACTTCAATTTTCGACGAGCAGACTTTGATCGAGCAAACCTCGTTGTGCTACAACATTTAGAACTGGTCGATCCTTGGGTACAGAAGCACAAAAGGTTAATCGAGAAGAAGTACAGTGACCGAGGCATACAGAGGATGCAGGGAGAAATAATCAAAGAGCACAACTCAGATTTCATGTGTTGATTTAGGCAGATGCTCCTTGATAATCCCCCGCGATCGCATTCTTCTGACACGAAAAAGATCATATTCACCTTGTCGCAGGGACCGATGCAAAACCTGGTGACCCATCAGGCGTATGATATCAACGGATACACATCCTACATGGAGGAAAAGGACAACAAGTGTGATTATCATAAATCAGAAGTAACGTCGGAATTCTACACCGATGACAACATGAAGGAAAGATTCTATGGAAGGATCGAGGAGATCTAGGAGCTCGACTACTATGGAGAAAAGGTGCCGATGTTCCGTGTCGGATGGGCAAAGAGCGTCGAAAGAGAAGAACGGTATTTCACAACCATGGTTATACCCGAAGCAGCCAAATCCAAGGCCGCCGGTGCGAACGTGGCTGCGAAAAATGAACCGTGGGTACTGGCTGCCAAAGTAGACCAATGTTTTTCATTACCGACCCGACAAAGCCTATCCGTGTTGTCGTGAGGAGAGGAAAAAGAAACATCTTGGAATGGATGGAGTCGCCAATGAGCAAGACTTCGACCAGTACGACGATCCAAAGATTGAAGATGACGACGACTATGATGCAGCAACATACATCACACGAAGAAAAAGGACAACCCTACTCAAAAAAGGTAGCCCGTTCGAAAGAATAAACATTAAAGTGCCAGGGCTAAATTATTCAACCGCGACAAAGAAGGGAAAAAAATTGTAAAGTGCTAGCTCAAAAAATATTGTAAAACGCGTGGTCGAAAAAGATTGTAATATTCATGGAAAAATTATTATGAAATTTAGTTATACTTTGAATCATATTTGTACCACTTTTATGACATATATTATCACTTTTGGGCATTTTTGGAATATTTAAAATTATTTTAAAAACAAAACAAAACTTGTATGGCATATATCACCAGTTTTGGGAATTTTTTGGAACATTTAAAAGTATTTTTTTAAAAAAACGGGGGCTCCAGGATTCGAACCTAGGTGCTCACATGTTTAGAATAGAGCAGTGGGCAGAACCAGTGGGATGGGCAAGTGTTGTTGCTAGAAGGAGCGCTGGACTCTTGTTATAGAGTGGTTAGATCCCATATAAGCGTAGCGCACTAGCCCGAGTACGCTACAGATATCCGTAGCGCACTTTGGCATAGTGCGCTACGCCTATCTGGGTTTTATACACGTACCCATCCCATCTCATCCCCCATCTCACACTCATCTCCATCTCTTTCCTAGCCGGTCGATCGGTCCCCCCCGCCGCCGCCGCCATCCGTGCCACCAGCTGCCGCAAGCCCTGCCACCATGGAGGAGGAGGAGGCCCGCTGCCGATCCATGGAGGAGGAGGAGGCCCGCGCCACTCGAGGAGGAGGAGGCCCGCGTCGCTGCCGATCCGTGGAGGAGGAGGCTGCCGCCGCTCGAGGCTGAGGAGGAGGAGGCCGCCGCCTTGCCCGCGCGCTTGTCGTCGTCCTCGTCTCAGAGGTGAGCCTTCTCCCCTCTCTCCCTCTCTCCCATCTCCACTTCTCTCCCTCTCTCCCTATCTCCATGGGTTAGCTAGGGTTTGATCTTGCTTCCACATATGAAATGGTGGAAAAATGCACTTGTTTTCTCAGTAACAGATGATGGGGTAGAACCCTTGTTCTCTCAAATTCACCTAGCTGGAAATCAAATTCCATCTAGACACTTGATCCCTTAGTAATTACACTTGATCCCTTGTTCTCTCAGTAACAGATGATGGGGTAGACACTTGATCCCTTAGTAATTCCATCTATGCAGAGTCTATGCTCAAACCAAATTCACCTAGCTGCACTGAGATTTTTTTTCCTGAATCATAAAAACCATGAGTCTAGGGATTGCTTTTGTCTAGACACCATTCTGTTAGCAGTAGATGGAATTACTACTATGTAGGTTTAGACACCATTCTGTTAGCAGCAGATGGATTTTGTTAGCAGTAGATTCTACTGTGTAGGTTTAGATATGATTTTTGCCACTGTGTAGTTAGTGATTGAGATTTAGATATGATTTTTGCCACTGTGTAGGTTTAGATATGATTTTTTCCACTGTGTAGGGTGTAGGTTTAGATTGCTAATGCGTAGGTTTAGATATGAAGATGCATTGAGATTTTTGCCACTTTTTAGGTTTAGATATGATTTTTGCTGCTGTGTAGTTAGTGATGGTACATACTCAATATCACTTAATTGAGATATGAAGATGCAGCAATATGATTATACTCTAGAACTTGTAGGTTTAGGCTTGTAGTTCTTGATTTTTAGCAAACAGAGAGCTTGTAGGTTTAGGCTTGATTTTTTTAGCAAACAGAGAGCAATATGATCCTGGTTTGTGACCTCCTGGTTATGATCTGTGGCTAGGTTTTAGAGCAGGAGATATATGATCTGAAATGCTCCTACTGAAATCCTAGTTATGGTGATGGTTTTAGTGTTGAATGGTATCCACACATATATAGCTCAAACAATGTGTATATACTAATGAAACGCTCCTGCTGAAATCCTAGTTATGCTGTATGGTTTTAGTACTGATCCTGGTAATGTGTATATACTGTATCCAAATGAATATATGTGTATATACTACTACCAGCAATATGTTGCAGTGAATATATAAAATGAATATGTGCTGAACCAAATGTGTGAATATATAAAATGAATATGTGCTGAACCAAATATATTGGTGATGGTTTTAGTGATGAAATGCTCCTTGTAATGAAAATACATGGTTAAAACTTGCTTATTTGCTTATTTTCTTTAGTGATGAAATTCTCCTGGTGATGAAATGATCCTGGTGTTGAATGCTATAATCTGCATGTATATTATATAATGAGAGGTGCTTATTTTCTTGCTATCATATAATGACCATACTTGCTATCATATTTACTTGTTGTCATATAATGGCAGGTGCTTATTCTTTGCTAATTGTGCTTGTGCTTGTATGAAGGAGTTTATTATGTCGTGTATGCAGGTTCTTGTATGAAATGAGTCCTGATTTTTGCCGTAATTTTGATTAACTTCCGTTTTGGCAGAAATCGGGCACTCATAGTTTAAGAAAAATAGCAAAGGTCATGCCGGATTTTTCCTTGCATTTAACCAATTATTTGTTTTTTATTAGTGCAAATAAGTGTGACAATGACGAGGCGGCCCAGCGACTAGAAGACGATGAAGAATACCATCCTTTGGAGAGTGTGGATGATGAGATGGAATACACGGAGGAAGAAGCCGAAGGAATGGTGGATGATGAAACCACTGATGGTGGCGAGGTCATAGGGAGTGGTAGAAATCCTCCGAAGAAGAAGAAGAAGCAGAAGGAACGGCGCCCGAACACATTTGGCACCGTTAGGGAGGAAATTACCGAAGTGTGCCCAACAGGGGTTCCTTTGGAGCCCGACCTTGTCTTCAGAGGGTACGGTGGGCAAGTGGCGGCGATCACCCGGACAACCATATCGATCAACACCGAGAATCTCCGGCATAAAGATAATGACCACTTGCGCACACTCCTCTTCGAGAAGCTGCACGCAAGATACAAGTTCCCCACTGAGTATCGGAACACAAATTATCATGGCAACGACGTAAAAAAATCCGCCCTCACAAATATGAGCACCGCCCTGGCCAGCTAGAGAACCCGGATAAAGAAGATCTATAAAGAAGCAAAAGTCTCGAGGAGATCAAGAAGATTGACGCGCAGATCACCGAAGATCAGTTCTGGGAGTTCACGGAGAGGTGTGAATCCGAAAGATCCCTGGCCAATAGTAATCAGGGAAAGGTGCTGCAGGCGATGAATATAGGTCATCACCATCTCGGATCTGGTGGATACAGAACCGCGGAGGCCAAATGGAATAAGGAGGACGAAGAGTATAGATCTAAGGGGATAGAAAACCCCTCTGCGAAATTCGAACACGGGCAGGTTCAAAACTTCATTAGGGCCCATTACCATGTGGACCCAAAAACCAAACAACTCACCGTGGATCCTACGGTGAAGGAATTCGAGGAAATTGTGGTAAGTAATTTAATTACTGCGGATCAACTCGATTGCATTCTAATCGATGAGTCTGGTTTCTAAATGGTTCACTGTTACTTCTTTTGAAGGAGGAGGAAATTGTTGCTAGTCATGGATCCCAGGGTTCCTCATCATAGGGGTCGACGACGGCCACCCGGTGGGATAACCCTTTTAACAGAGCAATGAACCGGGCCAAGAAAATAGAGCCGGTTATGAAGAAGCCATCATCGGCTGGCCGTCTGGCCGGACTAATGGGTAAGAATTGGGTGGATCATTTTGGTCCACCGCCGAGGACGCTTGTGGCGCCGTCGGGAAGGAGCGAGGAGGAAAACCGCGAGGTTCAAGAACTTAAGGAACAAGTGGCGTGGATCCCGCAGATCGTCCAAGACAACCTGACAATCACCCTAACATCCTTCCTTCCTACCTTGGTGGAGTCAATAGAGAACTGGAGTGCGGGTGGTCGACAAGGGCCATGCCCGATTCCAAGCATGGTCAGCAACCACTCGAACAACGTGGCGCCAACGAATCAGGCAAACTATGTGTTCGTGACTCCACCCCGCTAGCACCGCGGCACCGGAAGTGTTGGTGACTCCCCCTGCCATCACCGTGGAGCCGGACATGTTGGTGACCCCCCTGCCATTGTCGCGGCGGCATCGGAGCTCCAAGCACCCGGTAGGGAGAATACACCGGCGGCCAGGACCACGCCATCAAGCATCCCCTCCGTCTCTTGCACGCCCGTCGTCGTATGCCGTGCCTCGACATTAGACGATCTCGACGCCATCACGGTAAACAAATTGCGTTACCGCCTTTCATGCCATCTATTACTCTTATGGCATCTCTGACGACGTCGTACATGTTTCCCACAGATAGATGTTCCTTGCACTCTCTTAGGCTACGTGAACAACGAGCTGAGGGATGTTTCCAAGGGTACCATCGTTCAACCCTTGCAGCGCACGTTCCACTCAAGGCCGATGCCCGATAGCGTGCACAGGGTTAAAATTAGTCTGCTATGACCGGGAACCTCCCATTCAATCCCCAGGAGCGGATGAAGAAGAGTCGACTATCCTCAGAAGTTGCTTCGGCTTATTGTTGCAATGTCCAATGAGCATGATCCATTTGGGGACGGTGGGGGCCATCACGCCAGAGACAACAGCATCGCATGTCGTGCCAGCGACAAGCGGTGGCAAGGACCCCTTACCGCCCTCGCCGTCACCTCCACTTGGTAGGTCGGATGATCATGTTGATGATATGCACATGGCGTAGGATCCGGCCGAGGACGACGAAGACTGGAATGATCACTTCTTCAACACTCAGTCTAGCAACGAAGACCTAGCTGGTGGCCCCACAAAGAAACCCACTATCACCAAGCATCTGTCTAGTTCTCAGGAGACGCCTCCAGCTTGCGCCTTTACAGAGCCAGCTGATACAACCAACCTGCCCTTTATTATAAGCCCTGACACACTACATAGGGCGGACGGTGCTCAGATTGCAGTACCTGCCCGCTCTCCAAAAGTAAAAAAGGGCAGGAAAAGAAAATCTAGCAGCTCGAGCCAGCCGGTGGCGTCAACTGTGAATCCGATCATGTTTCGGGATAGACCACCAAGACCCGAGGGTATTATGTGGAGGATTCATGTGGCAGGTGAGCCCATGCTACCTAAGAATTTGCGGAGGCTCGCTAGTTCGGAACTATAGAGTGTGCATGAAGGTGTGCTGACGATAGAGAGAAGCCTTCTGGCGGAGAAAGATCCCTCGCACCCGGTATTCGTGGTTAAGGTGCCACCAGGCTTGGGCTTCGTCGACAATGCCCCTGCAGATCTGTTCTTCCTGCGGTTTGACGACATCTTCAATATGTTCCACCTATACCCGCTGCACTATACCATGGTCCGCCTGTTTTCTCTCAGCCTGGCCATGCAGATCATTAGAGAGAACACACCGGGAATCGCTATAGTGGACCCCTACTGCATGCATGATAGCTGCTTGGGAAGCATCGTTGAAAGATGTATCGTGGCCTCGTACCTAAAAAGAATCTTCATGGCAAACAAGACAAAGTAATACATTCTCGTGCCTTACTTTCCCGAGTAGGTCTTTATTCACTCGCCACCATCGATTGGCTTTATTAGATTATCATCATTATTTTTCCAACACATTCTATTTGATTTTTTTTGCATAGAGATGAACACTGCACGCTCATCTCCTTATCGCTGAAGCATTAGCATGCCACGTATTTTGACTCGGGGAGTCTAGAAAAGAAGAAAAACTACGACAAGATCAAGGAAGTTCTAGATGATGCTCTCACTGGCTATGCCTCGACGGAAGGCACCACCTTCGTGCGTACGAAGGTCAAGTTCGGCAGGCACGACTTCAACCACATAACTGAGTTCCCCTGTGTGAAGCAGCCGGAAAGCAATGAGAAGGAAGCCTACTATGCACTCCATCACATGAGGGCGTTCCTACTATACCAGCAGAATTCTACACTGTCAGATCATCTCAAACAGTGGGCCGAAGCCAAGGCCAAGATCACTGATTCAGATATTAGACAAGAGATGAATCGCATCCAGCAGCAGTTTGGGGCAATCATCTTTCGTGATGTCATGACTTCAGGGGGTATCTTCTACGAAGGAAATATCCCGAATAACCGTGACATAGAATATCGCCTAGAGATGCAAGGTGACTATAGGAAGTTCATGACGAGACAAGGCGTCCTCCCGTTCCCTAAGCCTAGCCAGAATGCATGATGTTCGCCTAGTTGTAGTTCCAAACTATATATGACCTTTGTGTGTGTGTGGACAAGTGTACATGCTACTACTTATCTTATTAGGTTTATGAATCATCGCTTACTTCTTTTGCTTATTATTATTATATATCAATCAATGCTTGGTTTTTTTTCTTACTCTTTGGTCCTTTGCTCACTTTTGTCCTTCTTTTTTCCTTACTTTATTAGTCTTTTTTCGAGAATAATGCCGATGATTGAAATGTCGTGGAACACTATATATGTGAATGTGCTACGACGGGATTGTGAGCCTTGTGATATGCACAAGTCCAGGTCTTGTGCATACTACTTGGCTCACGGTTCCGTCGTAGCATATTCCTGTGTCCTACGACCTATGTATATATATATGAGGCAATCTTTTTTTGATTTACTTTGGTATTTTTCGAGAATAATGCCAATGATTGAAATGTTGTGGCACAATATATATGTGAATGTGCTACAACGGTATTGTGAGCCTGGTGATACGCACAAGTCCAGGTGTTGTGCATCCTACTTGGCTCATAGTTCCATCGTAGCATATTCCTGTGTCCAACGACCTATGTATATACATATGAGGCATTCTTTTCGAGTTACTTTGGTCTTTTTCAAGAATAATGCCGATGATTGAAATGACGTGCCACACTATATATGTGAATGTGTTGTGATGGGATTGTAATCCTTGTATTATGCACAAGTCCAGATGTTGTGCATCCTACTTGGCTTACGGTTCCATCATAGCATATTCCTGTGTCCAACGACCTAGCTAGATATATATGAGGCATTCTTTTTGAGTTACTTTGGTCTTTTTAGAGAATAATGTCGATGATTAAAATGTCATGGCACCACTATATATGTGAATGTTCTACGATGGTATTGTCAGCCTTGTGATATGCACAGGTCCAGGTGTTGTGCATCCTACTTGGCTGACAGTTCCATCGTAGCATATTCATGTGTCCAACGACCTAGTTATATATGAGGCATGTGCTTTTTGAGTTTGGTATTTTTGATTTAGGAGTACTTTCTATAAGTGTATCTTCATATGCGACTTTAATTATACCTTTTTTTTTCAATCACCGGTTAATTATTATTGTCAACTTGTAGATGAGGTGGTACGTCGTGTACAAGGGACGGGTTCCCGGAGTCTAGGATGATTGGGAAACCTGCCGGAGATAGGTGCACCATTTTAGCGGCAATAGCTACAAAGGGTATAACACTATGACGGAGGCGGAAGCTAGATAGACGCGCTATCTAGCGGGAGTTAGGACGAGGAACCGGATGAAGACCTACACCTTCATCGTGGTGATGCTTATCGTCTTTGGTTGTTTATCCCGCGTTTGTGTCTAGCTAGTTTAGATGTCTAGGAGAGCTTTCGACCTCTAACTTGTTCGAGACACATGTATTCACATGTCACCAGCTACTTTGTAACTTGATCAAAACAATGTAACTTATACTATGTATTCATGTATGAGACTTATCTATATGTATTTGTTTCAATCTTGTTTTGCAAATTGTGTATTTATATATATAATTGTATATCTTGTATCTGTGTGTGTATATGTTCCTGTAATATTGTATATAATCTATCTTGTATATCATGTGGCTCTGAAATTAAAAAAAACAAAAAAAAACGCCCGTGGCGCACATGACATAGCTTTTGTGGCGCACTACAGCTAAAGCGCACCTGCGCAGCTTAGTGGCACACTACAACATGCGCCACAGAAGATCCTACCCATAGCGCACCTGCCCTCCTAGCCGTGGCGCACTAGCATGTGCGCTACGCCTATCTCGACATAAAGTGGCGCGCAGGCGATGCGCCATGGCTAGGAGAGATAAGAAGGAGGCTAGTGGCGCACTAGCAGTGCGCCACAGATGGCCATTCCAGGTGTGCCACGCATGCCCTTTTTCCTAGTAGTGCATGTTGTTCGTAGCCTCGAAGTGGATTTGCAGAATATAGTGTAGCTTGTCCCCGGTTGGTGACTATAATAGTACACCAGCCCCCGAGCCATTGAGTAGCTTTGATCCGTCAAAGTGCATCACCCAGTATTCTGGCTCCGGCATCGGGGTAGCATCTGGCATCTCCGTCCAATCTGCAATAAAATCCACCAAGGCTTGTGATTTGATAGCGCCGCGTATCTTGTAGGTGATCTCGAAGGCGGCAAGTTCAATTCCCCACTTCACGACCCTTCCTGTAGCGTCGCTATTGTTGATGATGTCGGACAGTGGAGCCTTACTCACAACTGTGATAGGGTGCTCCTCTAAGTAGTGCCTTAGCTTCCCAGAAGCAAGGAACACTCCATAAGCTATCTTCTAGTAGTGCGGGTAATGTTGGTTGGACTCCGTCAAGACCTCACTTACATTGTAAAATGGTCGTTGAACTCCATACTCATGCCCTGGTTCTTTCCGCTCTACCACGACGACGATTCTGATTACCCGGTTGGTGGCCGCCATGTAGATTAACATAGGCTCCCTAGGCTCGGGTGCTGCAAGGATAGGCGCCGAGGATAATGTTTCCTTTAGCTACTTCAGTGTTGCATCTGCCTCGTCCATCCATGTAAATTTCTCCGCCTTCTTCAGCAACTTGTATAGCGGCAGAGCCTTCTCTCCAAGTCGGCTGACGAACCGACTAACTACTGCAACGCAACCTGTTAGTCGTTGTATGTCCTTCAGTCATGTCGGACGATTTATGTTTAGGATAGCCTTGATCTTCTCCGGGTTCACCTCGATTCCACGCTGGGAAACGATGAAGCCCAACAATTTGCCAGTTGGAACCCCGAAGACGCACTTCTTAGGGTTAAGCATTATGTTGTATTTCTGGAGATTATCAAAGGTTTCTTTTAAGTCAGAGATTAAGTCATTTGACTTTTTAGACATCACCACTATATCGTCCACATAAGCGTGAATGTTCCGATCAATTTGATCGTGTAGGCAACGTTGCATTGTCCGCTGGTACATAGCACCTGCCTTTTTTAGCCCAAAGGGCATCGTGACGTAGAAAAATGTGTTGTAAGGTGTGGTGAACGAAGTGGCCAATTGGTCCTACTTCCTCATCTTAATTTGGTGGTATCCTGAGTATGCATCAAGAAAACACAAAAGCTCTGAGCCAGCCGTCGAGTCAATGTCTTGGTCAATGCTAGGCAAAGCAAACGGATCTTTGGGACATGCTTTTTTCAAGCCGGTGTAATCAATGCACATTCTTAATTATTTGGTTCCCTTATCTGGGTCAAGTACAGGATTGGCCACCCATCGGGTGTGAAGGACTTCTCGGAGAAATCTAGCTATATCTTTGCCTATGGCGTGTCTCTTCTCGTCTCTGAACCGTCGTAGTGGTTGTTTCATCGGTTTGCATTTTGGATCAATATTCAAGCTGTGCTTGGCAAGTTCCCTAGGTACACATTTCATGTCCACAGGTTGCCAGGAAAAGATGTCCCTATTCTCATGGAGGAACTCGACGAGCGCGCTTTCCTATTTGGAATCCAGGTTTGTCCAAATGGCAGTGATCTTGGAGGCATCGCCTACCACAACTTCCACCAGCTTGATTTTGATGGCGGCCTTGAAAGTAGGGGCGGAGTCAGAAATCTGCTTCTTTGATGCTAGCATCGACCTTGCTCTGGATCTCCTTGAATTCTTCGCTGTAGAGGACAACTTCCACAAAGGTTGCTTCTCCAATCTCACAGTCCCTTGCCTTGGTAAATCTTCCGGACACGGTGATAACTCTGTTTGGTCCGGGTATCTTGAGCTTGTTGTAGACGAAGCATGGCTTGGCCATGAAGGCGTGGAAGATGCCGCGTCCGAATATGACGTGGTACACGCTCTTGAACGGGACTACCTCAAAGTTCATGTGTTCTTGGTGGTAATTATTAACATCGCCAAAAGAGACCTAGAGTGTGATGCACCCAAGGGACCGAGCCTCCCGACCAGGAACTACGCCGTGGAAGGTGGTGCTGGTCCGCCTTAGGTTAGCCTCCGTCAAGTTCATCTTGTGCAGTGTATCCAGGTACATGATGTTGATGCTGCTTCCACTATCCACCATACATTTGGTGAACTCATTTCCATCAATCAGGGGGTTGATGATCATGCCTTACTGGTTCTCAGTAGGGATGAGGTCTGGGTGATCCTTCCTGTCCCAAATAATTGGAATCTCCGACCAGCGCAGGTACTGGGGAACTGGGGGTAGAGTGGCCATCAGTATCCTCATAGAGGTCTTCTGTTGTCGGACAGTGGGGCTCCCAAGGAAAGTGTGGAAGACTACCGCCTTCTTCTCGAAGGGGTTCTTGCCCTTGACATCTCTCCTGGCGGCGTGTTTGGGGTCAACGTCCTCATCCATGTCACTCGAATCCTTGGACTCCTCGTCCTTCTTCTTCCCCTTGCCCTTGCCTCGTGGTCTATTCTTCCGACTTCGCTTGTAGCCGAACTCCGGGTCCTCCTTGAGATCGTTGACGAACTTGCAATGACGATTCGTGTGAGTGGCCTTGCCGTTGGAGTCGAGGTGTACGAGGCACGGCATATCACGGTAATCTTCGTAGGTTTGGGGAACACGGAGCGCTGCCGAGGTAGTTTCACTGCCTCGCAGCTGCCCACGACCAGCCCCCCGTCCTCGGCCATGCTGTCCGCCATCACCTCGTCCTGCAAAATTTAGAGACCATGTCGGAGGTTTTGTTTTATTATGGCAGGCTCTTCCGCTTGGTGCTATTGTTCCTCCTAGCTTGCGTTTGAGCGAACGCGAGCATGGTCGGCGACTCTGAACTCTCAGCTAGCTAGATCATTTGGTTGAGATCTAGACGGTGATTCTCCTGCAAGTGCTTCAACTTATGTAGGAGCAACGTACCCTTCTCCAACCCATCGATGAAGGCGGCCATGGCGGTCTGGGTGTGCACTCCTATACAGGAATTCTTCATATCTAGCCAGCGAGAGAGCTATGCGCGAGATGACTCGTCTTTCTCCTGCACGCACCGCTGTAGATCGCCAACAGTACAGGGATGCTTATACGTACCCTCGAATTTCTTGGTGAACACTTCTTGCATATCCAACCAATTGCAGATAGATTTCTCCGGCAAGTCATCAATCCATTGTTGGGCTGTGCCCGCCAGCATCAGAGGGAGGTACTTGACGGAGACGTTGGGGTTACCCCCGGCGATCTCCACCATGTTGCCGTAATCCTGCAACCACGTAGCTGGTTTGGCGGTGCCGTCATAGGGCTTGATGGTCTTGTAAATCCGGAAACCCTTTGGGTAAGTTGCGGTCCGTATTACAGGTCTAAAGCAACGTGGTCCCAAGTATTGTCCTTCCTGGGCCTCATGAATCTTTTCCAAACGTGAACATGCTTCGTATGGCTCCGGCCTTCTTTTCTTCTTCTTACCATCAGGGGATGGGCTGCGTGAACGACGCGGGCCTCCTCCGCCATGGTGGCTGCTAGGTAGCGACAGAGGCGGAGGTGGCGGTAGGTTAGCCTTCTTGCTGTTACCCTCCTGCGACGTCTCACGCTTGTCACGGTTGCTTGTCGGACGTGGAGGGTCATGGCGTGACCTGCTCTTGTGTCCTTGGTTGCGCTCTATGTCATGACGGGTCTGCTCTGCATTGTCGCGGATGAAGATGCCGCTCTGCCTTGGCGGAGGCATATCCGTACGACATTAATCCTTGGTATCTTCGCGATGTCGGGGAGACTGGGGCGATGGAGATGGGCGACGAGGTTGAGATTTGTCTCCGTGGTCGGAGGATATGGGGATAGCATCTTTCCTGTTGCGCGCATCACTCCGTCTTTGTTCTGATGAACCCGTCTGGGACCTGACATCATGACGAGATCGATCCCTTGGCGGCTTTGGTTGGCTAGACTGGTAGAACGCTGGGCCAAACTCAAGCCTCTAAGAGGTGGCCTTTTCCAGCTGTTTCACCGCCTTGGCCACAAGGTCATAGACCAAGTCCACAACTACGGGTGATCTATCCTGCTCCAGAAGGGTCTTGGAGACGGCGAGGTTGAGGAGAGGGGTGGGCATCACCTGCCTGCCTTCACTATCAATGTATGGCTTAGCCTGTGCCGGCTTCGAGGGAGCCCATCCTAGGTTGCGCCATATGCCAAGATCGTTGATGACGCGAGCCGAAGCTTTCTTAGCCTTCTTTTGCTTGAGCAGAGTCTTGTACTCAGCCTCCATTTCTCTAGCTTTCCCTATTGACTTATGCGCGTTGGCCAAATCTCTATCTAGCTATTCGCCTTGCTCGGTGATGGCATGTGCCTCCTCCAGCAGCTCCTGGCGTTTCTTGTCAAGATGGACTACGTTCCGTATATGGTCCATGGTCATGGGCTCAACGAGCAAATTGCCGTACATCACTCTATCAGCCGGAGTAATTTGGGCAGCAGCATACGTTGATGCCGGAGGCGGCAGGTTTGCGGTGTTGTTGTTTCTCGGACCGGTGCCGAGTTCCTGCGGCTGCTGCATTGGGTTAGGCGGAGGGGGCATGACCTTTGCATGATCATTGTCGGCAGCAACAAGTGGTCCCTTTCCCTTGTCTAGCGTTGTAGGCGGAGCTCGTCCAGGTTGATCTTCATCCATCACCGTCCCAATGGCGACGGACACCTCTCAGGACGTGATGGCGTTGTTGGCCTGCTTGTCGCGCTTGTAATCCTCCTCCATCTCCTGCATGGTAGAGTCTAACTCCTCCGGGCTAAAGTCTATCTCCTGCGAGTCAGCGCTGATGTCGGCGTAGAGCGCATCAAGCATGGAGTCTTAGGGTGCCAGGGCTTCCTCGATGATGGTCGGTGGAGGTGCAACAGCAGCGATGATGACTAGAGGTGGTGGTGCAGCTGCAGCGATGATGACTGGAGGCAGTGGCGGCGGTGGCTGATGCGGAGGGACTCCATCAATGAGCGCAAGAGCTGTCTGGGCTGCCTCCTCAGCCTCTGCATAGTTCTTGACGGTGCTCACCATGCTTTCGAAAGTGAGGCGTCCTGAAGATTGCTGCCGCCTTAGCGTATGTCCGAGAAGCGTATCTTGGTCCAGTCCTTCCACAAAGTGATACATGACATCATCATTGGGGTAATGCGCCAGATCGGCCCGTATACGGAGCCGTCTGGCAAGGTAATCGCGGGGGTTTTCACCCTATCTCTGAATGCAACGTGCCAGATCGAAGATGGTCACTACTCTGACGAACATGGATCTCTGTGGTCCAGACGCACGGGCGAAGCCGGCGGACTTGCAGCGATCTTCCACCGTTATATCCTGCACGGGGGCGGCTTGGGTGGGCCTTGAATTTTTCCGATCTTTGTCGGCAAACTCTGAAGAGAGATACGGCACCGATCCTTCCGCGAACGTATCCTGCCCGTAGGCGGTCCGTGCGGGTCTTGACGTTCCTATGACTCCTAGGGAACTAGTTCCAAGGCCTATTTCGCCAATGAAGAGGTGGATCTCTCCTATGGGGATGATCGAGCATCACGTAGGGTTCGTCTTCACCGGGATCCAGAACTCATCAGGAGGGACGATCGGAACGTTGTCGGAGAAGAGAACGCGGCCGATGGCTACGGTTTTGCCGATTCTCGCGAAGATCTTGGACCTCGCTCGCTATAGAGCCTGAAGCGCCTCTTGCCCCATGGTGAGCGCCAACTGTCATCGTATTGCCGACGAGTACGCCATGGAGGGGTCCTCACAGTGCATGTTGATACGTGGTGTAAGGCGGACGGTTGACGGGTATGAGGTGACACAGCTTACCCAGGTTCGGATCCCACAACGGTGGCGGAATCCTACTCCTGCTATCAATCACAATAATGGCAATACACCGAGTTACAGGGATTGAGTCGCTGTGCGAGGTATGAGTTGAGTTATCTAGGTTATGCCCTAAAGGCTCCCATAGGCCCGACTTATATAGTCGCCAGGTCCTAGGGTTACATGGAAAGTCCTAGCCAGACAGGTTACAGAGTTCTACATAGAATACAATCAGTCTAACGTGTCTTGCACTCCAATGCTCTGGGTACATCGGTGACTCCTCTGTAGCCTTCCTTTATCCGGCATGGGCCTCCCTTCTGGATCCATTTAACTGGGCCGCCCAGCAGGCCATGGGTCATGCTACCAACTGTGGGCCACCCGGGTTATCCGGATTAGAGACATGCTATGAGGATACCCATATCGCATATCCCCAACAAGCGCTGGAGCCGGTGTTAGGCCAGAAGGTCCGTTTTGCCCACATGCCTCCGCGAGAGGACGTGGCGAAGAGTTGTCGCCAGTGCTAAAGCACGGTGTGGGCATGGGGGCAGCATGGCGTGAGATCCCAAGACTTTTCTCCTCCTCCCTCCAGGAGTAGTTGTCGCGAGGCTTGCTGTGAGCCACCATGCCATTGTCGTTGCTGAGAGTATCTTGTCATGCCTCAACCCCCTACCTGGCATGCCAAATGTTGGAGATTTTTCCCATGAAGGAACCAGGGTCCAGCTATCCCTAGGTTCAAGAGGGGGCTAAACACGCGTTCTCAAGGTGCCTCGGTGACGGTGGTGACAACAAAGCAAGAATCACGGCAGAGAGGTTACACGGTGTTATTTACCTAGGATCAGGAACCTCGTGAGGAGGTAAAGCCCCTACTCCTGCTTTGTAGTATTGTTTGCTCGACTTCACAAGGGTTCAATGGAGATGGGATGTCAAGGGTTTTAGATCTCTAAGGATCGGTCCCTTCTACGGTAGGAGAAGGAGCCCTTATATAGGGTAGGGCTGGTCCTCTTCCCCCAAAACATTTGGAATGAAGGGTTTCCACATTCCTGCGCGGGAGGCATAGGCCTCCTCTTGTCTTCTTATGGCCGCTCGCCAGCTATCGGGTGGAGTAGTGGATAGTCGTTGTACCGCCGCTTCGACCAAGCTTCTCTACACTAAAGCAGCATATTAGGCTCTGCCAATTCCTTGCGTCATTTGCTCCTTTCTTTACCCTAGAGGGGAGGGGAAGCATCTTGCTTTCCCGAGGCGGTCCAGCCTCACCATGGACCACCCGTTTCCGCATCATCTAGCACGCGATGCCCCAAACTACGAAGCCATTTCTCTCGAGGCGATCGTCGTTGATGACGAAGGGTGCTCCGTGCTCTTCGTGCACACTCGTGAGGGTCTCACTCCTCAAGGACTTCACTAGGGAATTCCTTGTGGGTCCAACGTCTCGATGGGATGTCGTACCCCCAGTGCCAATAGTCCGACAAATTGGACATTTTAGTCACTCCCATCTCCCTTGGAACCCATACTTCTCTTAGGCGGTTAAGCCCGAAATAAGAGTCGAGGCTCTGATACCAATTGAAATGGATCGTATGGGCACCTAGAGGGGGAGGGGTGAATAGGTGCTAACCAATTTTTAATACTTTTTCAATTTTAGGCTTGACACAAAGTAAATTCTCTAGATATGCAACTACGAGAATTTCCCTATATGTAACCCTAACTACTAAGCACGTAAAAGAGGAGCGAGGAAACCGTAGTGGAGCACGAGGAGACACAGGGATTTGTTTTACCGCAGTTCCTTCCTTGTTAAGGGAAGTACATCTGCGTTGGAGGGGTGGGCGGTTCTAAGACCACCACGCCACAATAGGCCTCACCCTATTCTCCGATGGATCTCACCACGAGAGGCCTGATCCATCTTCTCCACTATTGGATCCCTTCGAGGCGGGAACCGGTGCCTTTTACAACACTATCGGGGCACACAGCCACAACTGAATTGGGGGCTCCCGAGATGACAACAAGCTGCCACAAGAACAAGGTTTATCAATATAAACAAAAACGAGGATCTAGATATTTGCAAGAAATACTAGATCGGAGGTTCTCCAAATGAATGGAGAGGAGATGAAGCGCTTGATTGCTGATGATGAAGATCGAGTTCTCCTCCTTCGATTCCCCAAGGGATGGGGCCTTTGGGTGGATCTAGGTGGAGCACTCTTGGATGAAGCTTTCATATCTGATCTGGTCTTTTTCGAGATGAATCAAGAGTTCTGGCAGGAGGGGGAAGGCTGGCTTAAATACCCCCTCCCTAGATCTGGCCGTTGCACAACTTTGGGGGCGGATTATCCGCCCCCCACTTGGGGAGGATTATCCGCTCCCTGGGAAAACTCCGCCCCAAGGGCGGATTCTCCGGGGAAAACTCCGCCCCCACTCTGGGGCTTGCACCTTGGTGAATCTTGGTGAAGATCTTGGGGGGCGGATAATCCGGCCCCCCTGAGGGGCGGATTATCCGGCCAAGCCGGAAAGTCCGGCCAAAACTCCGCCCCCTCTATGGGGCTTGCGCCTTGGCGATGAGCAAGGGGGCGGATTATCCGCCCCGAGGCGGATTATCGGCGGGCCGAAAATCCGGCCAAAATTCTGCCCCCCTTCTGGGGCTTGCGCCTGCTTGGGCAAAAGGGGGGGTGGATTATCCGCCCTGGTGGGGCCGGATTATCCACCCCCAAAGGCAGAGTTCTTTTCGCTTTGTTCTCAAATAGAGCTGCAACACTTCAACACACATTAAATGATCCTTGGTATTGTTATCTAACACACAAAACACTAGGGATTAAGAAATGTTCTTTCAATCTCCCCCTTTTTGGTGTTAGATGACAATACTAGGATTTGCAATAAAACCGACAAATGCCACCTCAAATAATGAAAGACGCTCCCCCTAGATGTGTGCATATTTAAGATTTGCATTTGAATACAAATACACACACTAGGGAGAGCACTACTTTGAGGTTTGGGAAATAAGGTCATACCACCGGGATGAGAATGTAGCCAAAGCATACATAGATAATCCCATGAATCCATATTCCATCAAATATTCTCCACAATTCCAGAAATCCATGAGGTCCATAATAGATAAATCCAGAATTCCATAGTGCCCAAACATAGTGGAGTAGGACATAGTCTTACATAGACAAACACAAAATAGCAAAAGAGTTCACGCTAGAAAAGGCACAAGCAAGCAAATAAAAACGACTAAAAACGAAAAGCTTGTGCCCGACCCTTGCAAATCCACGAGACCTAATAGAACTACTTCTCCCCCTTTGGCATCGAAACGCCAAAAAGGAAGAAGAGCGATGCTAACGCCCCTGGAGATCACTCAAAAGCCAAAATTTGAGTGTTTTTCATAAGAACATGAGATATGCAAGAAAATCCAACGAGACCCATGAAAAACCAACTCTTCTCGACGAAGAGGGTGGTGGCCGAAGCCACCATGTTGGAGCGCATGGCATGACACCGCGAAGATGTATCTTGAGTTCAAAACCAATGCTCATCGATGACCCACATATCACAAAATGATATTAAGGGAAATGATTTTACTTGCTTTCGGAATTATGGGGGGAGGGTTGGCCCAATCAATTAGGACCACACTCCCCCTATGTCTATGCCCGCATCTAAACCAAATACATGAATAAGCGCAAGTGAGTGTGCAAGGGTAGTCAAGCCAAGCTCCTTGAATCTATGATATTTAGCTCATTCCTCAAATAACAAAATCTTGCTTCATCAAGAGGCTTCGTGAAAATATCAGCAAGTTGGTTCTTCGTGCTCACAAAAGATAGAGCAATATCTCCACGAGCAACATGATCCCAAATAAAGTGGTTGCGAATCTCTATATGTTTTGTTCTTGTATCTTTGCGGGATTGTAAGCAATTTTGATAGCACTTTCATTGTCGCATAAAAGAGGCACTTTGTCACAATTGACACCATATTCCTTTAAAGTTTGCCTCATCCATAACAATTGAGTACAAGCACTTACAGCAGCAACATATTCAGCTTCGGCGGTTGAGAGTGAAATACAATTATGTTTCTTTGATGACCAACACACTAGAGACCTGCCCAAGAATTGGCATGCACCAGAGGTTGATTTCCTATCATCTTTGTCACCAGCCCAATCTGAATCAGTGTAACCACATAGAGAGAAACTTGAACCCTTGGGATACCATAGCCCAAAATTTGGGGAATGAACCAAATATCGGAAGATTAAGCGCCACTAAGTGGCTTTCTTTAGGAGCGGCTTGGTACCTTGCACACACTCCTACACTTAACACGATATCGGGCCTAGATGCACAAAGGTAAAGGAGAGAGCCGATCATGGATCGGTATACCTTTTGATCCACGTCTTTACCCTTGGGATTGAGCTCAAGATGACACTTTGTTTGCATTGGGGTAGCAGCGCCATTGAGATCCGTCATCTTGAACCTTTTGAGCATGTCTTGGATGTACTTAGCTTGATTAATAAAGGTTCCCTCTCTAAGTTGTTTGATCTCAAATCCAAGAAAGAACCTGAGCTCACCCATCATGGACATCTCAAACCTGTCAGTCATAAGCTTTGAAAATTCATTGTTAAAAGCTTGGTTAGTAGAGCCAAAACTAATGTCATCTACATAAAGTTGGCATACAAAAAGCTCCCCATTAACCTTCTTAGTAAAAAGAGTGGGATCGATTTGCCCAACTTCGAATCCACGGTCTAGCAAAAGCTCTTTAAGGTGCTCATACCACATGGGGGCTTGTTTAAGGCCATAGAGCGCCTTATCGAGTTTGTAGACATGGTTCGGAAATTTGGGGTCCTCAAACCCCGGGGGCTGCTTGGCGTATACTAACTCATGTAGAGGACCATTAAGGAAAGCGCTCTTAACATCCATTTGTTGTAATTTAAAATTATGATGGGCTGCATATGCAAGAAGGATACGGATGGACTCAAGGCGAGCCATAGGAGCGTAGGTCTCGCCAAAATCAATTCCTTCCACTTGAGAGAATCCTTGAGCCACGAGTCGTGCTTTATTCCTCACAACAATGCCATTTTCATCCTGTTTGTTCTTGAAGATTCACTTGGTGCCGATAACATTGCGGCAATCCTTTGGTTTTTCTACGAGCTTCCAAACTTTGTTGCGTTCGAAGTTATTTAATTCTTCATGAATTGCAACAACCCAATCGGGGTCTTCAAGAGCATCAAAAACCTTCTTCGGTTCAACCATGGAAATGTGAGCTTGATGATCACAGAAACTTGCAAGCTCTCTTCTAGTGGATACCCTTCGTCGTAGATCACCAACAACCTTGTCAAGAGTGTGACCTCTTAGTTCAAGGTTCCGATCAGCACGAGCCTTGCGACGAGCCTCAATGTCCTTATTGTTTCTAGGAGGAGTGGATTCGATAGATATATCCTTGTCTTGATTGCTGCCCTGCCCTTGATCTTGGTCACCGTTACTGCCAGAAGATTGTTGCTGAACATTTTCTTCAGGCCCGGATAATCCGCCCCTTGGAGGGGCCGGACTATCCGGCCTGGGAGGTGAAGTACCCGAACCATCTTCCTGAGAAAGCCTGACTGGACTTGGAGACCCAGGGCCGGATACTCCGCCCCTGGGGGCCGGAGAATCCGGCCTGGGAGCTTAAGAGTCGTTGACTTCTCCTTCGGCTCCTCTGGAACTATTGGAGTGCCAGGGGCGGATTGTCCACCCCTTGGAGGGGGCGGATAGTCCGGCCTGGGACTACCAACATGTCCAGGGGACAGATGGTCTTCAGCAGATTGTGGTGTTGGTGCAGGATTGTCTCCAACAGTAGGAGCTTGTTGATCTTTTGTAGATGAGGGCTCCACATGTGTGGAGCATTGTCCTTCGATCCATACAAGGGGTTCCTCAATGGGGCGGAAAAATCCCACGCCCATTCTTCTTATGGCATCTTGGGGTATTTCAACATCTGCATCACAAACATCAACTTGCCCTACAAAGGAGCCGTTATTTTCATCGAACTCCACACTACAAGATTCTACAACAATCCCAGTGAGCTTGTTGTAGACTCTATAAGTGTGGGACTCGGCACCGTAACCAACAAAAATACCTTCTAAAGCCTTGGATTCAAATTTTGACAAACGGACACCTTTAATACGAAAGAAACACTTACACCCGAAAACCCTTAAGTATGAGATGTTGGGTTTGTTACCGGTAAGTATTTCATATGGGGTCTTGTCCAAGATTTTCCGAAGGTAGAGCCGGTTTGATGAGTGACAAGCAGTGGATATGGCTTCAGCCCAAAAATTATAAGGAGACTTGAATTCAGATAGCATAGATCTTGCCATATCCATCAAAGTCCGGATCTTCCTCTCGGCTACACCATTTTGTTGAGGGGTGTACGCAGCGGAATATTGGTGTCTAATCCCCTATTCGCTTAGAAACTCGTTTAAAGTGTAGTTCTTGAATTCTGAGCCGTTGTCACTTCTAATTGCCAAGATGGGAACATTGTGTTGACGTTGAACTTCATTGGCAAAGTCGATGACAGTTTGTTGAGTCTCACTTTTCAGCTTGAAGAAATATACCCATGTATATCTTGAGTAGTCATCGATAATGACCAAGCAATATTTCTTCCCACCAAGACTTGCATGAGAAGGAGGACCAAATAAATCCACACGAAGTAATTCCAAGATCCTCTTTGATGACACAATAGTCTTCCTCTTGTGGGGAGAGTCATGCATTTTTCCTTCAACACAAGCCCTGCAAACATGATCTTTGGCAAAAGATACATTGTCTTTTAGTCCAAGGATGTGGCCACCCTTTTGGAGACTTTGCAAAGTTCTCATGTTGACATGGGATAAACGGCAATGCCATAGCCAGCCCACGTCGGCCTTCCCGAATAGACACATCGGACCCGAAGTGGTTTTCCCCGAGAAGTCCACCACATACAGGTCATTTTCGACATATCCAACAAAAGCGACCTTTAGAGACTTGCTCCATAAGAGTACCACCAAATCATCATCGATAAAAACAGCAAAACCCATCTTGCCAAGGGCACGAACAAAAAGAAGGTTGTAGCCAAGGGTCTCAACAAGCATGACATCCACGAGAGAGATATCGTGGGCAACCACAACCTTGCCAAGACCCAATACCTGAGATTTAGACTTATCACCATAGGAGACTGTGATATTATCATGATTTGGATGCATCTCTGTGATGATCTCCTTGCTTCCGGTCATATGACTAGTGCAGCCACTATCCAGCACCCATTTTGACCCACCGGAAGCATAGCCCTGCAAGAAAATTACTTCTTGGTTTTAGGTACCCATTTTTCAATGGGTCCTTTCATGGTAGTAATAAGAGTCTTTGGGACCCAAATAGACCAAGCAATATATTCATCAAAAGGACCAACATAATAAGCATAAACATCGCCATAGTCATCACAAAAGAGTTCATAATTCGAATTGTGAGACCCTGCAAAACCAATATTATTAGTCTTGTATTTTGTGACAACCTTCTCAGCAGTGCTTGTCTTTAGTTGCACATTCTTGGTCTTGTTCTTCTTGGTCTTCTTCTTCTTGGACTTGGTGACATACCCAAGTCCCTCTTTACTATGAGTTGACCTTTGCTTGCCAAGGACTTCATCAAGCACACCTTTGTCCTTGGTAGTGATGTCCTTGATCACTTCTTTTTCCACATTATCATTTTCCTTGTTACTATATGTTGAGTTTGACGAGCTAGGAGTATCATATTTGGCCAATCGACTTTGAAGCTGATCATGTGACTCGTTGAGAATAGAGAACTCATTTTTCAACGCCTTGTGAGCATTGTCAAGTTTCTCCAATTCCTCGGAGAGTCTATCATGAGCAGCCCCAAAGTCAATCCTTTCCTTCTTTAACTTCTTTGCCTTGGTGACAGCATTGTCACGTTCCTTAACGAGTTTAGTCACAATTTCTTCATGTGACACTTCCATAGACTCAAGCCTCTCTTCAAGAGAGACCCGAGCTTCTTCTTCTTCTTCAAGAGCATTTTTAGGGATGCAATTTCCATTGCATCCTCCCTTTCAATTCTACCCTTTTCTTCAAGGAGTGCTTCGTTTTGGGCCAGCTGATCCATAAGAGCCTCAAAACGAACTTTGTGCTCACCTTGCAAGTTAGTATAGAAATAAGCCAAAGCAATAATCTCTTCTTTGACCTTAAGACTAGCAGGATCATCCATGTTTATCATAGCCTTGGGAAAAGAAGAGTTAGAAGAAGTTACCTCGGAGCTTCTTGCCATGAGGCAAGTAACATTCTTGTTGATGATGTTTTCGTTCGGAGAGTCAAAGAGAGATGTTGATGTAGATGTGGTGGCTATAGCAGCCACCTCTTGAGAGTTATCGTCCTCGTCCTCATCTTCACTCCCCGATGAATATTCTTCTTGAGCCACTAGAACAATCTTTGGTTGCTTCTTGAAAGGAGCATTCTTCTTTACAAACTGTTTCTTACGTGGAGCTTTTGCTTTGTCCTTGAAAATGAGTCTTCCTCCATTATCCTCTCTACTTTGATATGGACACTCAGCTACGAAGTGCAGCCGGTCACCACAATTAAAGCATGTTCTCAGCTTGGGACCATTTTCTTTTCTTCCATAGGCTCCACTCTTGCGATCTAGTTCAGCTTTAGCCTTGGCTGGATCTTTCCAAAAGTTTCTTGCATAAAGAGCCAAGTATTGTCCGTGGATCCTTTTTATATCTTCGGGACAGTCCAGACCTTCTACCGCATATTCATCATGATCAATCACACTAGTCTTCGAGGCCATGTTGACCCCCTTTTGCATCCCCATAGCTCGAGCACGAGCATCTTCGGCATTCTTGGCAGCCACTTTGAAAGCGGCCATTTCTTGCATTACCTCATTGGATGACATGAGGTGATAGTTATGCCTACCTTGGAGACTTTTCAAATCTGTGGGCTCAAATGGCATAAGAGCACTGACATACTTGCGCTTGATCCAAGCATCATCAACATGAGCTGCACCGTGGTTTCTGAAGGTTGTGGCTATTGCCTTGAGCCTCCTATACATGTCCTCGTGGTCTTCTCCATCCAGCATATAAAATCCTTCAGCTTCATTGCTCAAGGCATCAAATCTATTCCCTCTCATACTTTAATTTCCAATGAAGAGCTCGGTGAGGGCATCCCAAGCTTCTTTAGCTGTGCTAAGATGTTGAATGTGTGGCATGTCTTTGTCACCCACACCAAGCTGTATCATGTGTAGAGCTGTAGGGTTGAGTTGGCTATCAACCACTTCTCTTCTTGTGAGATTGTTGGGGTTTCCAACATGAAGACCATTTTCGATGATCTTCCACAACTCTATGGAGGAACTGCACACATGAGATTTCATCAAAAATTGCCATTGTGAGAAAGTAGATGCTGAAAGTTTGGGTGGATCACCCCTATTATGTATATGTGGGTGAGGGATAGGCGGATCAGGGGAATACACATGAGAAACCTCATTGTATCCATCCTTACCGCTATCCTTTTTCGAGGAGGAGCTCTTGCTAGTATCATCACCTACCACTTCGTTATCTTTGGAAACAGTTTTACCCGTTTCCTTGGATTGCGGAGTGGTATCCTCGGAGTTAGATGGAGGTGATGCTGCGGATGTGGAGAGACGCATTATCAATTGACGCATCTCTTCCATCTTAGCCTCCATTGAACTCACCAAGGTTGTTTCCAACGTCTTGAGATCGTTCATGGTGACTACCTCCGGAGCATCACTCCCATCTCCCTTGGAACCCATACTTCTCTTAGGCGGTTAAGCCCGAAATAAGAGCCGAGGCTCTGATACCAATTGAAATGGATCTTATGGGCACCTAGAGGGGGGGTGAATAGGTGCTAACCAATTTTTAATACTTTTTCAATTTTAGGCTTGACACAAAGTAAATTCACTAGATATTCAACTACGAGAATTTCCCTATATGTAACCCTAACTACTAAGCACGTAAAAGAGGAGCGAGGAAACCGTAGTGGAGCACGCGGAGACACAGGGATTTGTTTTACCGCAGTTCCTTCCTTGTTAAGGGAAGTACATCTGTGTTGGAGGGGTGGGCGGTTCTAAGACCACCACGCCACAATAGGCCTCACCCTATTCTCCGATGGATCTGGCCACGAGAGGCCTGATCCACCTTCTCCACTATTGGATCCCTTCGAGGCGGGAACCGGTGCCTTTTACAACACTATGAGGGCACACACCCACAACTGAATTGGGGGCTCCCGAGATGACAAAAAGCTGCCACAAGAACAAGGTTTATCAATATAAACAAAAACGAGGATCTAGATATTTGCAAGAAATACTAGATCGAAGGTTCTCCAAATGAATGGAGAGGAGATGAAGCGCTTGATTGCTGATGATGAAGATCGAGTTCTCCTCCTTCGATTCCCCAAGGGATGGGGCCTTTGGGTGGATCTAGGTGGAGCACTCTTGGATGAAGCTTTCAGATCTGATCTGGTCTTTTTCGAGATGAATCAAGAGTTCTGGCAGGAGGGGGAAGGCTGGCTTAAATACCCCCTCCCTAGATCTGGCCGTTGGACAACTTTGGGGGCGGATTATCCGCCCCCTGGGAAAACTCCGCCCCAAGGGCGGATTCTCCGGGGAAAACTCCACCCCCTCTCTGGGGCTTGCGCCTTGGTGAAGCATGGTGAAGATCTTGGGGGCGGATAATCTGGCCCGCCTGAGGGGCGGATTATCCGGCCAAGCCGGAAAGTCCAGCCAAAACTCCGCCCCCTCTCTAGGGCTTGCGATGAGCTTGGCGATTATCAACGAGGCGGATTATCCGGCGGTGCCGGAAAATCCAGCCAAAATTCCGCTTCTTCCAGGGCTTGCGCTGCTGGGGCAAGGGGATTATATCCGCCCTGGTGGGGCCGGATTATCCGCCCCCCAAAGGCAGAGTTCTTTTCCCTTTGTTCTCAAATAGAGCTGCAACACTTCAACACACATTAAATGATCCTTGGTATTGTTATCTAACACACAAAAACTAGGGATTAAGAAATGTTCTTTCACCTGCATTTCTCGATCCAAATGGCATATTGCGATAGCAATAATCCCCGTACGGGGTAATGAATGTCGTCTTTATTTGATCATCTGGGTTTAACGGTATCTGATGGAAACCAGAATATGCACCTACAAATGAGAGTAGCTGGCACCCGGCTATCAAATCAATCATTTTATCAATTCACGGTAGTGGAAATGGATCTTTTGTAGACGCCTTATTTAGGTTCGTGTAATCAATACACATACGACACACCACATCAACATTCGGGTCATCTTTTTTCTTCTCTACCAGGGCCGGGTTTGACAACCGGTCCAGGTGTAGCAATTCCATGATGAACCGAGCAGCTAGGAACCGAGCTATCTTAGTAGCAATCACTTTACTCCTATCCTCCACGAAGCGGCGGAGAGGTTGCTTCATCGGCCTTGCATCTGGCCTCACATGTAGAGAGTGCTTAGCCAACTCCCTCGGTACACATTGCAAATCCTGTGTGGACCATGCAAAGATACCTTGATTCTCACGGAGGAAGTTGGTGAGCTTGCTTTCCTATTTCTCAGATAACCCGGCACCAATAGTGACAGTGCGCTCTGGGAAAGCCTCATCAATCCGAACCTTCATTGTTTCTTTGGTTTCCTAGAATGAGACATTTCCATGCGGGTTAGTCAATGGTGGCATAGCCAATTGAGCTTCCTTAGCCAGTGTTGCAACCTCCATGATTTGCTGCTTCTCATGTGCTATGACTAGTGACTCGTAAGGAGATGAGCCAGCCAAAGCACACTCCATCGAGCGCTTGTAGTTGCCCTCAACTGTGATAACTCTTTTTGGACCCAGCAGCTTCATCTTTAGATATGCTATGTGGGAAATTGCCATGAATTTTGCCAATGCCGACCTGCTAAGTAAAGCATGATAAGAACTGGCGACATCCACCACCTCGAAATGTATGGCTTCAGTTCATAGTATATCTATGTTCCCAAATTGCACATCAACCGAGACTTTGCCTCACACGAAAATACTGGAAAAATGCGATGTAACGTGCTCTTAGTCGGATCCACCATGTTCGGGGTTACCCCTAACTTGGCTATCGTATCCTTGTACATGGTATTGATGTTGCTGCCGTCATCTATCAGTACCATAGAGAACTTGACATTGATATCCGGGCCCATGAATTTTGGGTCTAACACAAAGACATACCCTCCTAGAGTTGACATAACTTTGGGGTGATCCTTTCTGCTCGAAGTAATCTCTTGCTCAGACCAGTACATATACTTTGGTATTGCTGACATTATGGTATTTACTTCCATCATTCACCGCCGCTGACTCTACTTGTCATTCAACTCAGTCACAAACACAACGTAGCTCTGATGAGGTTCCCTATACTCATTTCAACCTCCCTGGATGACATTCGTGCCATCATCTCTTGTGTCATGTACTTGGTGCACAGATTCCCTCCTGCCTGGGTTATTGCACCTCGGCTGTTGATTCTCATATCTTGGTTGTGCAACCATAGGTTGAGCATTTTTTCCAATGAGTGGTAGAGAGGGAGGTGGAGGGAGCTGATTCACTTCTTATCCTTTCTTGGCCCTTTCGAACTAGGTGCACTACCGAGTCGTGTGATTCGCTGGCTTACTCGGATTAGGAGTATGGAACTTGCACGACTGATCCAACATCATATCATAGGTATATTTCTGCCTTTCTTGCTGGGGCTTCTTTTGCTGATATGGATTTTTTCCATCATTCTTTGGCACCCATTGTTGGTGTTTTCCACTCGTCCTTTGATGTTGACTGCCGCTGGCATCTGTATGATCCTGGCTCACAGCTGCCACTTGACTCGAACCATATCTGTAGTCCGACCTTTTATCTCTTTTCCTGCCTCTATACTCATTACAATCATGACGATCATGTCACCTCAATGACCCGGACCCATCATATGCAGGATTCTCTATCTTCCCATCTACGAGATAAGCACCGGTTGTGTTAGATCTCCCAACGTTTATGGGTCGGCAATTTTTATTGTCTCATCCAAGCTTGCCGACATATCTCTCCATAACCTTTGCCATAGCACACTTCCATGCCGGCATCCCTGCACGAACCATGCAATGGCTTTTGACTCGATTACCCCTTCACAGGGTTTTCACATTGTGCACCATCTGGTCAAAAACTCTCTGTCTGTTTCATTTGTCCTTTTCTTGCACATTGCCAGCTGATGTGGGCGATTCAGCCTCTTATATGTGCTAGTGAAATTACTGACAAAGGCCTCTTCGAAATCAACCCATCTGTTGATGCTTCCTGGTGGCAAGATGTTCATCCACACTCTCTATAGCCCTTCCAACATCTGTGGACCGTACCTCGATGCCTATCTTAGGTTTCCCTGAGCAATGTTCACAGCAGTACCATAGTTAATCAACCAATCCTCTGCCTTTGTGCTGCGAAAATATATCTTAGTGCCGCTTACTAGCTGAACGTTTGGCACATGAGTCTCTCTCATTATTCTTGCTCCAAAACACGCCGGACTCGACAAAACTTGTGCTTCAACTTGCATCATCCGACTGAAGGTTTCTGTTTCCCAGCCAAGATCCTAGTGTGTTATAAAAATGATCCAGAATATGATACCCGACGTTGATAATTGCTGAGTAACCATCTTTGTACATGTTATCATTTGGATCTGATTGTTACTGCGCCCCCCCCCCCCCCCCTAGTGCTTTGCTGCGGATTTTGGGTTGCACCAATTTCTATTTGGATGTGGGTTTCCTTCTCCTGCCGAGTGATGGCTACGCTGAGGCTGTGGTGGGTAATTCTTGCCGGCATTTTCGCGCCCTACATTTCCTTGGCCATCATTTCCTTGGGTTGCATTTCCCTAGCCGACATTTCTTCTTGTGGCATTCCCTTGGCCAGCGTTGCCTTGTGCAACAGCGAGGTCATAGGTGACGAGATGTTTATCTCTCCCGGAATTGGCACTTCCTTCTTGCCTTTGTCTCGACAGAGCATGTGGTGACGATGCCGCATGGCCGATTGATCTTGCCAGCTCAGGTGTTGCCGAGTGAACCACTTGTGATCCGCCTATTGCACCCGAATTTTCCCTTTAGTAGGCCTCATTCATCTCACCAGCTGCACGCACTAGCTCATTTACTCTTTCTTGATGTTTTGTTTTTTCCTCACCCGTTAAGTGAGGTAACTCGGGCATTGATGCCTCCGCAGCCTTGAGAATTGTTGCCGCAGTGTTGTATCTCAGCCTCACCACAGTCATGTGGCTGCTTGATGGGGCGGATTTGGAGGTAGCATCTGCTGCCATCTCGTTTTTGAGGTTCCTCTTATCTTTCCAGCATCAAGTTGGGTTTTATTTCCCTTTACTCAGTTTTCCGAGTTATACTCTCGGATAGTTATTTCTAGCTATTGTTGGATGCGTGCAAGATCCTTAGCTTTTTCTAGCACTTTCTTTCTTGTTTCCCCTAACTCGGTAAGTGCCCGAGCTGGGTCTGCTACCGGAGCTACTGGTTTTTCCCTCTTTTGTATTGCCTCCTGCAGCTCTCTCTCCCTGCTACTTGTAGCAATGTTTTCGGGTCTCTCTGGTGGCAACTTAGCTATTCTCACTAGCATAGGAGTTACATTCGTCTCTTCCTCCTCTGCTGGCTCATTCACTACAGGAACTACTAGAGCACCTATAGGAGGGCGCGAAGGAGCATGAGTTATCATCATTACCTCGGCCGAGCCAACATTACGCTGTCCCCCAACAGCATGAACAACAGGTGGGTGTGCCGGGGCAATGACTCACTCCGGATACGCGTGTTCGATGCACAGCGTGACGTAGACTTGATGTTGCCAAAGTTAATGAAGCGACCGCCCCTAGGAAGCAACCTAGTGTAGAAGCATCCAGTGTTGTCGCTGACGAAGTTGATCACGTTGAACCTCTACACAAGGGTATAGAGGACACGCTCCCTTAATGAAGCGATGAGGTTTCCCGTCCAGATGAACACTCCAACAAGCATCACTACTAGCCCCACGGTGGGCGACAACTGTCGTGGTGGTGTCATGGAAGATGCCATGGGTAGGCTTAAGCTGGGGCCATATGGATGCAAGAGGAATCCAGTGAGGGAGTGCGCAGTGAAACTGCACATGTAGAATTGGGAAGAACCTAGAGAAGATCAATGCTTTTTGAACTTGTTCTCTTATTCCTTTTGTATGTTGGTTACAACTGCTCCTAGAGTTGTTTGCCAAGTGCTACTAGGAAACAGAGGAAGAAGAAGTGTCCAGCCTCCCTACCCCTAGCTATGTCCCTCCTAATATAGTAGAGGCGGGTAGGTAGGTTTACATTTTGGGTTCTAGGGTTTCTGTCTGGGCTTCTGCTTTACCCAGCCGGTTGGGTCATAGGGCTCGTCCTTGGCCCTAGACCAAGTCAGCAAAGCGCTCCTGCCAACGGTACCATAGTACATTGGCGCCACTTCTTTTCATATAACCCGTTGCTTTACGATTTAGTCGGTGCTTTAAGCGTCCCCCGGAGACGCTCTCCTCATAGTTCTGCTTTGGCCCACCTGTACAGTGGCCCTGCTCTAGCCTGTTTGGTGACGCATGGATCCTAATGTGTACGCTGGAAGGAGCTTCTCTCCCTCCATGACTTGGATCCACCTCGATGCCTCGGACATGATGTACCTACAAGTTAGAATCATTCATATGGTCCTGCCGACATACCTTATATGTCGGCTTAGCATTGCCATTATGACTCGGCTATTATTAACTCGGCCTATGTCGGCCAGACTCGGCGGATATTAATCTGAGTTAACCTCAAGTTTTACCTCTTATGACCCTACCAGGGGTTATCCCCCCGACAAGGGTATGTGCCTCACGAGCCTCCGCGTAAGCCTCTCAAGGAGAGTGTCGTAGGGAAAACTATGTGTCGCTGAAATTCTACACACGTGTTGTGAGAGACTCAAGCGCTAGGAACCGTGGGTGAGGTGACTTGTGATCAAAACTAGTCCGTAAGTTCAGAGCTCAACACATTAGGTACTCAATTTTTTGGCTGCTGGAGGGAAAGTGCGACACGAGCCTCCCCGTAAGCCTCTTGAGTAGAGTACCATAGGGAAAAGACGCATGCTACTATAATTCTCTACATACATCGGACAGGGGTCTCAAGCACCAGGAACCGTGGGTCAGGTGACTTATCGCTGGAGCTAGTCCATAAGTTCAGAGCTCGACACTTTAGGCTCTGATATTGACGGGGAATGGACCGGTGATAGACACTATGCCTAGCCCCTGCTCCCCTGGCGTATGTAAGGGAATCCCTGACATGCACGGTTTTTAAAAGCTATTTTACCGAAGGGAAAACAAATAGCAGAACTTGTGTGGAGAACAAGATCCAAAAAACCATTATGGCTCACACGGGGTCTTAGAGGAGATAAGGCTCTAAAGGGCGAGATTTTTGAGGGTCACCTTTTAGAAAGTCGAGAAGCCAGGCGTGTTGCTCGGGGAGGCTTGTACGCCTTCCTTACGCCTAGTTCTTCTACCTGGTTGATATCCTTAGACGCTGTCGGGGAGACAGTCTACATTGTACGCCCGCTGGGTGCAGTACATTGGGAAGTACGAAGCCTCTCTAGTTCTCACGAGGGCAAGCAGCGCTGGCCATGAGGCCCTCTCAAGGATTTGAGTGTCGGTCACGGCCTTCCCCTCCTAAGGTGGGTATAAGGAGGAAGTCGCCCTCTTTGCCATGACATTTTCTTAGGCCACCATTTTCTTCCTCCTCGTGGTGCCCCTGATATAGTCAAGGGCATCCACGTCCTCAGGGTAGTAGTAGTCGCATACTTGTAGGCATATTCAAGGGAGCATAGGGACTCAACCTTGTCGTAGCGGTCCGTGATAACCTTGCTGTAACACCCCAAAAATATTAATGTGGAACATTCCCTAATTAATCAAGATTAGTGTTAACAAAAGATTTTACTAATTAAATTCAAATCTTAATGCTTGTGTCTATGAATGCTTGCAATTCCATGTTTGATTGTTGTAAATGTTGAGAAATGGTTTAAAGATCAAAACCATATCATCTAGGTCACTATCAAACCAGATCAAAACAAAACAAAATGAAAATATAAAGCCTAAGACCTAATGGTCATTTCTGCCCAAGTTAACCATTAGCTCACTTTGAGCATCTCTAGCAACTAATCTCAAATAGAAACTTTTCCATTTTTTGTCCCTTGCTAGACATAGTGACACTAAACCCAGTGGAGCTTTCCAACTTTGTAGAAACTTTTTCAAACTCTTTTGAGAGGCAATTCAAATTTGAATCTATCTTATGTATCAAGATAACCATTTTTGGAAAACCACTCAAACCTTCACCACTTAGAAATCCATTGCACCCAGAGATTATCAAGATTAGTACCAGAACACCCATCAAAAATCACTGTAAAAGGTGATGGTTTAGTTCTTGCAGCCATTTGATCAAACACTTGGTGATCACAGTACAAACTAAACAACAATTCCCTGTTTTGATCAATCCTTTGCTCACCATTGTGACCTCACCGAGCTCACATGTCGTGCCCTTAACTCACCCACTACTAGCCTATGCAATGGAGCTCCTATCACTCGCTGTTTGACCCGTTCAAAATGGTACCCGAGCTCACCTTGCCACCCCGACATGGACACGATGCCACATACCGCACTACCCTCTTCCACGATGTCTAGGAGGTAGCCCTGACCTCACCACCTCTGCATGTGCATGCCCCGACCAAAGACAGCTCAAGGAGATGCCAGCAAAGCCGTTCCCATTTAACACCGAACCATGCCGGTCGCCATGCCAGAGCATCGAGCAATCCTGCAAGCACACGCCGTGCCTCACCCTCACCTTGCGCCACCTCCATGACTCCAACAAGCTCCCAGACATGATTGCTTGACTGCGCGATTGCCGTGACCACCGTACGCCATGATGAATGCCGTCGGTACAGTCACAGTGCACAAATGTTCCCCAACGATTTAGACCGCACCTCGCCATGCCACTATGCGTATGACATTCGCCCTGAAGCACCCGCATCGACCTATGCCCTTTGCCATACCTATAGCTCAGTATAAATAGAGCCCTTCGCCGACCCCAAAACGCACACCATTCCACTCCTCTCTCACCCAGGAACCTCTCTGACTGAACCCTGGAGCAAGCCAAGCACAAACTCGCCAGAATTTCACCGAAGTTTGCCGCTGCAGAGGAAGGAAGGAACCGAATCTAGGAGCAACCCTAGGAGCTGACGCGACCACCATTCGAACTATAGTCATCGACTCGTTCATTATCCCCCATCGCCGCACCCAGCTGGAGCCCTAGTAAGCCCCCACGACCCCATATGTAGCGCTAGGGTTCTGAATCGCGCGTGCCCTGCGACAGAGACGACGCTGCTCAGCCCTTGATCGTGCTCTAATCGTAAGGCCTAGATTCGCCGATACCGCTTCATGTTTGCTTAGTCGCTTATAGGTAGGACCAGCCCCAGAGCAGCCCACTGCACGTGCGTTGCATTGTTGGGCCACCCCATTAGCGTTCCCGCGCACAGCCCATCGATTTAAACTTAGTTTTATCTTTTTTTTGAAAATCCCATTCTGTAGTGAACTTTAAAAATAAATTCAGAGAGATTCATTAAACCAAATTGAATGAATCCAATTTTATTTGAGAGTAGATGAAAATATCTAATCACTCCCGTTGGATTCACACAGTTTGAAACTATGGATCACCCTTGGTAAAAATAACAAGACAGTAGCTTTTAGCACATCAAACATCTTTCTAAAATCAACCATAAGTGATTTTGAGTTGATTCCAACTCTCAAAAATCATATTGGACAAGACCTTTCTGAATATGTCAAAATCTACATACTTACCTACAGTAGTGCTGGACCAAAATTAAAGAATGACTTTCTAGTCATTTTTAGCCACTTAAGTATTATTAAATAATAGTGTTAAGCTTTATAAATAAGGCCAACCACTTTAAATCACATTCTCAAGTATTAGAATATGTGGTTATGACATGTGTCTATATGATCCCATATTTGTATCAGGGAATATTAAATCTTAAGTAAACTTTTCAATGAGTAAAAATTACTTTTCGAAAAAAATAAGATAAATAAAATCATATCACCTTTTTTGTAACAATAGAGATGGTGCTAGATCATCTAGTGTGACCCTTGTGTGATAAATAGAAGTATTTAAATATTGTTTGGTGATTTTTGACCTTGTATTTATTTATAGATGCTAGTATCAATCCGGGCTACGACATGGAGGAATTTTACGAAGACGAGGACGAGAACTTAGACCACCTTACCAATTAAGGCAAGCAACATTATGCATGCTACTCTATGCAAGCCTCACTTGCAAGCCTTTGTGATACCCCTTTTGATTATACCAAATCCCGGTTTTACTTGCAAGCCTTACTTTTGGCAAAGTTGTTCCGTAGTTAATTAATTGATGATTAGTGGAGAATTAGGAAAGTTACCTCAAAAGCTTAGAGATGGATGTAGGAAGAAATACTAGTTGATACCCATCAAATAGTGACACCCCTATTTGATAGATGCTAGTGATAAAATAAACTTGATCAGTAGATGGGAACAAATGATTATGAAAACCTTGGAATGATGAGTCATTCTATTGAAATGTTTTGACATATGTTATGGACACGATGACTTGAAGATGATGGTGAAGGAAGTATGTGACTTGACTTTGATAAAAGCTGATGGTTGGGTTCGGATGCGATACCATTCCAACTTTTACCGTACAACCACAATACCCAAATTTGGGTAGGGCTTCACTGGAAGTTTATTGTCTTAGTATGGGTTCCCTCGCGGAACGAGGTGAGCTGAGGCTACCTTGTGAATGTGACTGTCCACCTATGTCGTGCCCAAGATGACAGCTGGTCATGGTTGGGAGGCCAAACTCATAGGGGAGGTGCCTATACTAGGGTGTGTAATTGAAAGGTTAGGATTGATTATCCGAATACCAAGTATGATGATTCAGGATTGTTCCTGACGGATGTATCGAATGTTGTGGTGAAATTGTACCACCTCTGAAGAGTGCTAAACCATTCGAGTAGCCGTGTCCACGGTTATGGACAGTGGGATGGCCATACTATTCCGTCGTCAGATGTTTTCCAAAATGACATGTGACTTGAATGATGACTTTGACTTGACCCCACAAGTTGTGGAGTTGAAGATAGGTTCCCACCTTAGTAACTTAGACAACTAAAGTTAGGTTTTTACTACAAGATACTGGTTGAAATAAAATTGTCTTGTGGCAAACAAACCTAGAGTTTAAGATCCCTATTAGAATGTCCTTACTGCTTTAGTGAAAGTTTGCGAGTACTTCAAAGTACTCATGGCTTTGTACCTAGCTATTCCCCTGGCCAGACTATGAAGGAGACTACGAGGAGAATGGATAGCAGGACGATTACGATAACTCGGATCATCTCCCATCGTCAGCATTGCCTGTGATCCTGAAGATGGAGCCCCGACCATGCTACTACTATTATTATTCCGCTGCTTTGATTGTAAACAGACTTGATCATGAGATCAACTATTTGTAAGACTATTATGGTTTGTAATGGATGATGAACTATGGTACCAATATGTTATGTCTCGCAAAAATGGTAATCCTGGGATTGCGATGTACGGCATAACAGGCATCTGGGATTAAAAATCTGGGTGTTGACAAGTTGGTATCAGAGCCATACTGACAATAGGAGATCTATGGAGCTCAACTCCAGAGTTCTGGAGCACCCGCATCCAGAGTTCTATGGAGCTCAACTCCGTGATCACCCCGCATCCAGAGTTCTATGGAGCACCCGCATCCAGAGTTCTGGAGCACCCGCATCCAGATCTATGGAGCTCAACTCCAGAGTTCTGGACCTGAGTCAGCTTGCAGAATTACTGGAGCACCCGCATCTAGATTTCTATGGAGCTCAACTCCATGATCACCCCGGAGGGGAGCTGCAGTGGCTGATAGTTGTAGATCTGCACGAGAAGATGGAGGCACCTACATCGGAGAAGGTACATTTCACCATTAGAGAGAACAACTGGATCGATGGACTGGCCAGAGCAATGTAGGAAGCACTTGCCCGACTATGTGGTTAGAATATCAACAAGATCACCGGCACCCGCTTTGCTCACTATGCCAGAAGTGACTCCAATGGACAACCTTGGACCTGCCAGGCCACCCTGAGTTGAAGCACCATATGGACCACCTTGCCTTCATCCTTCATGAGAATCAGAAGGAGCTGGACAACGCTCGTGCTGATGCCAACGAGTAGCAACCTGCTGCCATCAAGAAGGACCAGACCTTCGCCATCCTCATGAAGGAGTGCAAGTCACTTTGTCGTCTGCGTGACAAGAAGGACCGCATCATTTCCCGCCTTCGTCACAACGTGTCATCTTTGGAGGAGACCATCCATGAGCGGCACATGCAGCTTGAGGAGAGGGAGAACGAAGGGGATGATATCCGTGGAGACCCCTAATCGTATCTCGGTGATGATGATGACTACTTGGAGGACATGGACCAGGAGTTCCACACTGATGATGAGGACCGCAACTTCATTGATGATGAAGAAGCCACCGGTTCTGATGAGTAGTAGAACTTGAGCACTGTCGTAGGTGTGAGTTGTATCCGGTCCCACTATATCATAGTTTGCCAGAATGGTTCTTAAAACCATCTGTTTGTTGTTATGCTATGTTGGAATGTGTTGTTTGTATCATGTTCTTGGAATTAATGAGAATGAGTTCTAGGCTTTCAAACCTTAGCATTACTCAAAAGTTTAAAAGCTTTTAAACTAAACCCATAAACCTTAAAAAATTCCCTCTTGTCTCATGAACTATCTCAATCTTCAGATGCCTTGCGGAGGGAGCAGCTCATCTCAAGACCCGATGGTCTAAATCTTGCAAATGTTAGTAGCCGATCGAGAAGCCGGTAGAACCGAGCGTCAAGCCAATATAGTGTAACACCCCACTTTTAGATAATTATATATTACGGTTTTGATTGCGCATTCATTAGCATCATCTTTAAAATGCATTCAAGGAAGAAATAGATAAAACCCTAAAACCCTAGTTTCCTGTCTCTCTTTGAATAGCAATTCAAATGGTTTTGATTTTGAAATCACAAAAATAAGGAGCCCAAATTGTATAGAAGGGCCCCTGGAGATATTTTTATATATTTTATAAATCTTTTAGTACTTGGAAATAATTCAAAACATATTGGAAATTCAAATACAAAACAGAAATTGAAAACAGGAAATAGAAAAGGAGCTGGCTAAAAAAATAACCAGAGAGCAGCTAGCGGGCCTCAGCCCATCTTCCTCCTTCCTTCCCTCTCTCCCGCGTGTGCAGCAGCCAGCGGCCCAGTCCGACCCACCCCAGCCCAGTACCCCTTCACTCTTCTTTCCCTTTTCTTCTTCCCAGCGACAGAAAGACAAGGCAAAGAAGGTTCGTGTCACCGGCGCCTCCGTCGCCCTCTACGCCAGGATTCGGACCCGCCGCCACCTCAGGAGAAGAGGATAAGACCCCCTAGCGCCATGGCCATCCATCTCAGTCCCTCTTTCCCGCTCTCCTGTCATCTCTTTGCAGTTCCCCTCTCTCGGCCGAACCCTAGCTCCTGCCAGAGACGGCTGTCGCCGTCGTTACCAGCCTCCCCTCGCCGTTCTAAAGCCACCAACGTGACCTCCATGATTGACTCCATCTTTTGCCCTGAAGCGTCCAAGATGGAGAGCCCCCAATCGCCCCAATCGAAACCCCCTTCCCTAACACCGGCCACCGCCTCCGCCACTGATTTCGGCCACCCCGGTCCTTGATGTCAAGTTTGTCGCGCTCCTGGTGAGCTTCTGAAGCTCAAGATGAGCTCCGTTTCCCTGCCTGATTGTTGTAGCCGCCGCGCGCCATGTCCCTGCAAGCTTCGCCGCCGCCGCTTACCGCAGTTGCGTCTCCGGTGACCGTAAGCTAGCGGCGCCTCCCTTTTCTGGTTCGTCTTGTTCCCCCGCATCGAACCCACCCAACCGCGCTTCCCCGCGAGCCACCTAGCGTCGTCCCCATGTGTCGCCTGAGAGGGTCACTGTCGGGTGACGTCACCGTGACGGCAGCCGCGGGTCAGACTAGACAAACCAGCCCCCCGGTCCCACTTTGCTGGCGTGGCTGCTGATGTGGCTTCGGCCACACCGGTCAATCACTCTAGGTAGGATCAGGTGTGGTAACAAAAGTCCTGGGCTGTGTTATGACATTAGCCTGATGCAATAAAAGCTTTTAATAATAGTTTTAATAATTCCAGAAATTGGTTTCACCTTATAAAATCAATAACTAATTATCTGTTTATTAGAAAAATTGAAATAATATATCAGAACATTCAGAAAAATGAGATCTAGCTATCTAAGCTATAATCATGCATTTGTAATCAAATTTCATAACAAGTTTGTTTAGAAGAACATAGTAACCCCTCACAGGTCAATCCGGAGTTTCCCCGAGTTAGGGTTTTCACCCCTCCGAACCCCGATTAAATGATCGAGCATTCCTTAGTGTTACATTTTGATACAAATTAACTTGTCATATCATCATCATTGATTGAGCATTGCATCGATGACATGTGTTGATTGTTTCCCCTTTATTTCCGGTGTTTGGTTCTTCCTGGTAGAACACGATATCGAGATCGAGATCAAAGACAGAGATTAAGACCGTTGAAGATCGAAGATCGAAGAACAATACTTGACCAACTGTACCCAAGTCAAGTACAGGGCTTCCGAAGATCTATTTATCTGCTATCAACTCGCAAAGGCAAGCATAGCCCCACCATGATATAATCCTATGATTTCGAAAGCATTTCAATTCTGCCATGATGCATACGATTCTATTGTGGTCTTTTATCGGTAGGTAAAGTATCCTATCTATTGCATTACTCCCTTTGAGCTTATATTACCTAATCCACTGCTCCTAGCATAACTAGGTTTGGCTTGTGTGCACTACTAGAGCTTATATCTATGTCCTTCTTAGACATGCATAGTTGTTGAGTCTGGTCCATCCAGATGATGTATCAGATGCAAAGAATCTAGTATGACAGGAGAACGTGATGATATGAGATCAGTGATATGAGATTAAACATGCTAAGGCTTGTATGGGAGGCCATGGTGGGATGTGGTTTTTCTAGTCCCATGATCGCCACCACTAGGAACTGAGTTCTTTCCTTTGGAACCGAGACGAGCGTACAAACACATGGGGCCTGGAAAACCTCACGAGTGACTAACTTCCCTAGTAGATTCAATGATTCACATAGTTCGGGCATTCCATTCAACATACGCATTGAAAACCTTTTGAAAGATTTGGCGGGTGAAGGTGCACCATAACAGGTAGGGAAGCGTGGAACGGGTTGCTTGGGGTAGATAGCGCCCCTGGTAAACCAACCTCGCCTCACATCTTTAAGTACCGGCTTCGGGATTTTACCCGTTACGGTAGAACCATACTTATTGCGTGACTCATGGTCACGGCGAAAGCAAGGTAAAGGTCGTGTCTAACCACCCTCTGTCGGCCTTCCAAGGAAGAGGGCTATTACTAGTGGCATTAAGAGAAGGTTAGTACGTGTGGGTAAAGTTGTACACCCCTACAGTGTGATAATCTTTTTGAAAAGTCGTGTTCACGGTTATGAACGCTTGGTGACCAGATTCTAAGATCATAGAGAACTTTAGCCTAATCGTAAAACTTGGCAGATCAACGTGTGCTTAAGGATACTTCCTCATGGGTACGAGGGGGTGATCCTAGTTGGTAGACGATGATGACTTGGTGGATATCAAAAGATGATGATCATTACTTTGGAGATGTCACGCTCTTATCCCCTTTTAAAATATTCCGTTTAGACGGGATTCTTCTCCTCCCTCTTGTTTTATAAACAAAGATGGCTTTATGCAAAACAACTCCACCAGCCATAAGTCTTTCGGAGTACACCCTGTAATCACCCTTGCTTTGTTGATACTTTTCTAGCAGAGTAAGAGTTCCCTGAAGATCAGTTTGGTACTACATCGACATCGATGAGTAGCTTGGGGTTCTCGGCCGGCAGCCTGGAATCTATGGGCTGGGATGTCATCGTTATGCTTCAGGGCTCTTAGGCCATTTGTTAAGTTTGCTATACTTGATAGCATAATTTTCCTTATGTTGTTTGATGTTTGTGGTCAGTGACCTCTTCTTGTAATAATTTGGCTCTTCTCTCAGTTAAGAGCTTGCTGTAATAAATTTTGTGTCGTAGGGTCACTGTTGTGTTACCGATTCTTCACTTGATATTCTCGAGCTCAAGGTTAAGCTTATTTCAGACGGAGGTCTGGGATTTGTTTAGCCCTGATCGTGAGGGTGTCACATATAGCCACTCTTCAACAGATCGCCCAACTGGCACATGACAACCAAGGCCATTAAAATCATGATCATGGGTCCAAACTTAAGGTGTTGTTTGCATTGTGTGACTTTGGAATTGATGAGAATGAGTTGTTGGCTTTCAAACCTTATCCTTACTCAGAAGTATAAAAGCTTTTAAACCAATCTCCGAAACCTTAGAAAAATTTCCCTCTTGTCTCATGATCTATCTCAATCTTTAGATACCCCGCGAAGGGAGCAGCTCATCTCAAGACCCGATGGTCCAAATCTTGCAACTGTTAGTAGCCGACCGAGAAGACAGTAGAACCAAGCGTCAAGCCAATCTAGCCACTCTTCAACAGATCGCCCAACTGGCGCATGACAACCAAGGCCATGGAAATCAGGATCATCATGGATCCAAACTTAAGAACTTCCAGAACACCAATTCCCCTATCTTTAGCAAGTAAGAAGAGCCCTTACATGCCGATGACTGGCTGTAGACTATGTAGAATAACTTGGAAGTTGCTGGAGTAGAGGACGAAGAGAAAATATTGTTTGCCACCCACTATTTGGATTGTTCTACAAGAGCATGGTGGAATAGCACCTGTACCATGAATGGAGGACAGATGATGACTTGTGATGAATTCAAACTCAAGTTCAGCCGAACCCATGTACCACTAGGTTTGATTCTGTGGATGAAGGATGAATTCATGGAGCTGAAGTAGGGAAGGATGACTGTGGTAGAGTACCATTACAGATTTCTATCTCTATCTAGGTATCCCCCTGATGAGATTGGTACTGGAGCCATGAAGAAGGAGAGATTTCTGAATGGTCTGCATGATGAGATGTAGATAGTGTTAGTCAATATCCCATTTGCTGATCTATTACTTTAGTTGATTCAGCAGTCCAGATGGAAGGAAATATCAACCAAGCTACTGAAAACCGTAAGTGTCGTATGCTGCACAAACCTGGACCCCACCATACCCCAAAGTATCACCCCAGTTCATCTGCTGGATTTGCACCAAGGAACACTAGGCCACCGATGTCACGCCCAAACTTTCCCAACCGTAGCGGAGGAAACCCATGGCCCAGAGGCAACAACTACTACAACCATGGCAACCCCAATAACTTCAACCGTGCACCGCCAAGGCCCACCAACCCCAATAAGAATACTACCCCAAGGACTGCAAGTAATGCCGTACCTGTTGCAGGAAAGGACAAGTCAACAATCACCTGCTTTGAGTGTGGAGTGACGGGTCACTATTCCAATGAGTGCCCCAAGAAGATTGGTACAACACACAATGTCACAACACTTGCCCAGCAGCAGCGTCGTGTTCAACCTGGAAAGATATCCGCCCAGGAAACCCGAACAACCGTGTTGGCCTTCTGTTCCACATGAATGCTGAAGAATCCCAGGAAGCGCCAGATGGTGTGTTGGGTATGTTTCCCATTAACTCGGTACTTGCAAGAGTGTTGTTTCATTCTGGAGCATCGCACTCATTTGTTACGGAAGAATTGGCATGCACTAGTAAGATTCAACCAACAGAAGCATGTTATGATAGTTCAAATACCTGGTTCAACTACCAAAGCTAGAAAAATTTGCAAGGCCGTACCTATCAGAATTCATGGAATAGATTTCTATGTCAATCTAATAGTACTTGGAACAAAAGGTTTGGAAGTAGTACTAGGAATGGATTGGATGTCGAAATATCAAGGTCTTATATATTGTTCCAAGAAATCCATAACCCTGACCAGTAGCACCAGAGTATCAGTTGAGCATGTGTCAGAGACCTTTCCCCATCAATTTAAGTGCAACAAGAGTTTAGCCCAGCCAACCCTGGACCAAGTCAAAGTAGTATGTTAATACCCCGACGTGTTCCTAGATGGATTACCCAGTATGCCCCCAGATCGGGATATCGAGTTTATCATTGAACTAATCCCTGGAACTGGACGCATAGCTTAGAGACCCTATAGTATGAACCCCTAAGAGTTAGTGGAGCTCAAGAAGCAACTGGATGACATGATTAGTGAAGATCTGATTCAACCAAGTGCATCGCCATGGAGATCACCTGTTCTATTTGTGGATAAGAAAGATGGTGCCACCCATTTATGTACGGATTATCGGAAGTTGAATGATGTCACCATCAAGAACAAGTACCCACTGCCAAAGATAGAAGACTTGTTTAACCAGTTGACCGGTGCCAGAGTATTCTCTTAGATTGATCTTAGAACTCGTTATCATCAACTAAAAATTCGTGCCACAAATATTCCGAAGACTGCCTTCACTTCCCGATATTGATTGTATGAGTACAACGTCATGTCTTTTGGATTAACCAATTCCCCCGCTTATTTCATGAATCTCATGACTAATATTTTCATGAACTTCTTGGATAAGTTTGTCGTTGTTTTCATCGATGACATTATAATCTATTCCAAATCGGAAGAGGAACATGAACATCACCTAAGAACCATCCTTCGAACCTTGAGGGAGCATCAGTTGTATGCCAAGTTCAGCAAATGTGAGTTTTGGTTAAAGTAAGTAGGATTCCTAGGACATATCTTGTTATCTAGAGGAGTTGCTGTTGACCCTGCCAAGATTAAGGATCTTGAGGAATGGAGAGCCCCAACCACTCAAACCGAAGTTCTTGCATTTCTTGGATTAGCGGGATGTTTCGACAAGTTTGTTGAAGGATTTTCAAGCAATGCTAGGTTGGTCACTTAGTTACTCAAGAAGGATCAGAAGTTTGAATGGACGGACAAATGTGAAGCGAGTTTCCAAGAACTCAAGAAGAGGTTGATTTCAGCCCCAATCTTGATCATGCCAGATATCACCAAGCCCTTTGATGTGTATTATGATGCATCGAAGATTGGTCTCGTATGTGTGTTGATGCAAGCAGGCAAAGTGAAGCAGCATAAGCAGAATTACCGCACCCATGACCTAGAGTTAGTCGCTGTTGTTTTAGCCTTGTACATGGCGTCATTATCTTATGGGTAATTTTTGTGAGATTTATTCAGATCACAAGAGCTTGAAGTATATTTTTACTCAGAAGGATTTGAATATGAGGCAAATGAGATGGATAGAGTTAATCAGGGATTGTGACCTTGACATTCACTACCACCCTGGCAAGGCCACTGTGGTAGCGGATGCTCTTAGTAGACTGTCGTGCAAGTTTAACACCATGATTATGAAGGAGCAACCAAATTTTCATAAGGAGTTAGAGGATTTTAGAATGGATCTAGTTAGCGAAGGATTCCTAGCTAGTATTGAATTTCAACCCACCTTGATAGATCAGATAAAGGAAGCTAAGAGAGGAAATGCCAGTATCGATGAAATTACGCGTTGTATCGGTACAGGGAATGTACCCGGATTTACGGAAGATGAAGAAGGAGTTTTGTGGTATAAATGAAAAATCTGTGTGCCAGCAGACTTAGAGTTGAAACAAGCTATTTTGCAAGAATCCCATGATACTCTTTACTCTATTCACCCGGGAGGAACCAAGATGTATCAGGATTTGAAGGAGCAATTTTGGTGGCATAAGATGAAGCGAGAAGTCGGAAGCTCCATAGACAAATGTGATATCTGTCAGAGATTCAAAGCAGAGCATCAGAGACCCCCATGACTTTTGCAACCTTGGCAGATCCCATAATGGAAATGGGATTCCGTTGGAATGGATTTCATCACCGGTTTGCCTATATCTAGTAGGGGAAATGACTCTATTTGGGTCATAGTGGATACACTTTCCAAAGTATCTGATTTCTTACCTATCAAGACCACTTATCAGAGCTCGAAGCTAATAGAGTTATACATTGCTAGCATATTCAGTTTGCATGGAATCCCCAACAACATTGTGTCAGATCGAGGAACCCAGTTTACCTCAGGATTTTGGAAGAAAGTCCAAGAAGGATTATGAACCAAACTGCAATTTAGCAAAGCCTACCACCCGCAGACCGATGGACAAACGGAGAGAGTAAACCAAATACTCGAAGAAATGTTGAGAGCTTGTGTGTTGAAATATGGATCTATATGGGAGGACTGTCTGCCTTTCGCAGAATTCTCATACAACAATAGTTATCAAGATAGTTTGCAAATGGCCCCATTTGAGTTTATGTATGTAAGGAAGTGTCATACCCCACTGAATTGGTCGCAAGTAGGAGAGAGGAAGATCTTTGAAACCGACATCCTACGAGAAGCCGAAGAAAAGGTTCAAAAGATCCATGAGCACCTCAAGACCGCTTAGTCCAGACAGAAGAGTTATGCCGACAAGATACGTCGAGATCTAGCCTTCAAGGTTGGAGATTTTGTTTATCTAAAAGTATCACCCTTGAAAGAAATGCAGTGTTTCCAACTCAAAGGAAAGCTTGCACCCAAATACATTGGACCCTTCAAGATTCTAAGTCGCTGAGGAGAAGTATCTTACCAGATAGAACTGCCGGAAGAGATGTCAGGCGTGCATGATGTGTTTCATGTCTTATTACTTAGGAAGTGCTTAGAAGTTCCAGAAATGATGGAAGTTTTCAAGAACAACGATCACAGAGATGTGGAGATCAATCCAGACTTGACCTATCGTGAAGTACCTATCCGTATTTTGGAAGAAGCTTTCTGGACCACACGGACCAGGAGTATCAAGTTTCTCAAGATCCAATAGAGCAACCATACTGAAGAAGAAGCCACTTGGGAGCGTGAGGATTACATGAGGACCGAGTTTCCCAATCTCTTTAGTTCCTAGTTTTTACTGAATCTTGGGACGAGATTCTGTTTAAGGGAGGAAGGGTTTGTAACACCCCCAAAATATTAATGAGGACCATTCCATAATTAATCAAGATTACGGTTAACAAAAGCTTTTATTAATTAAATTCAAATCTTAATGCTTGTGTGTATGAATCCTTGCAATGCCATGTTTGATTGTTGTAAATGATGAGAAATGGTTTAAAGCTCAAAACCATATCATCTAGGTCACTATCAAACGAGATCAAAACAAAAGAAAATTAAAATATGAAGCCTAAGACTTAATGGTCATTTCTACCCAAGTTAACCATTAGCTCACTTTGAGCATTTCTAGCAACTAATATCAAAAATAAACTTTTCCATATCTTTTCTCCCCTTGCTAGACCTAGTGACACTAATCCTAGTGGAGCTTTCCAACTTTGCAGAAACTTTTTCAAACTCTTTTGAGAGGCAATTCAAATTTGAATCTATCTTGTGTATCAAGATAGAAATTTTTGGAAAACCACTCAAACCTTCACCATTTAGCAAACCATTGCACCAAGATATTACCAAGATTAGTACCAGAAACATCCACCAAAATTCACTGTAAAAGGTGATGGTTTAGTTTTTGCGGCCATTTGATCACAGTACAAACTCAACAACTATTCACTGTTTTGATCAATCCTTTGCTCACCATTGTGACCTCACCGAGCTCACACGTCATGCCCTTAACTCACCCAGTACTAGCATGTGCAATGGAGCTCCTATCACTCGCTGTTTGACCCGTGCAAAATGGTACCCGAGCTCACCTTGCCACCTCGACATGGACACGATGCCATAGACCGCACTACCCTCTCCCACGATGTCTAGGAGGTATCCCTGACCTCACTGCCTCTGCCTGTGCACGCCCCGACCAAAGAAAGCTCGAGGACATGCCAGCAATGTCGTGCCCATTTAACACTGAACCATGCCAATCGCGGCGCTAGAGCAGCAAGAAATCCTACGTGCACACGTCGTGCCTTCCCCTCACCTTGCACCACTAAGTCTTCCATTACTCCAGAAAGCTCCCATACATTATCATTTGACTGCATGATCACCGTGACCACCGTACTCCATGACGAATGCTTCCTATACAGTCACAGAGCATGGATGTTCCCCAACGATTTAGACCGCGCCTCGCCGTGCCACTTTGTGTATGACGTTCGCCCTGAAGAACCACGTCGACCTATGCCCTTGGCCATACCTATAGCTCACTTTAACTGCCACTCCGGCGAGCCCAATTCATGTCGCCGTGCCCCCTTCGCCGCAGTATAAATAGAGCCCTTCCCTGACTCCAAAACGCATGCCATTCCACGACTCGATCACCCAGGAACCTCTCTGACCCAACCCTGGAGGAAGGCAAGCACCACCTCGTAGGAATTTCACCAGAGTTCGCCGATGCAGAAGAAGGAAGGATCTAAAGCTAGGAGCCACCCTAGTAGCTGTCGCGACCACTGTTTGAACCACCGTCGTTGACTCGTTCGTTCTCCCCATCGCCGCACCTAGCTGGATCCCTGATAAGCCCCCGATGACCCCTGCCATAGCGCTAGGGTTCTGATTCGCGCGCGCCATGCGACGAAGACGATGATGCTCAAGCGTTGATTGCGCTCTAAACGTAAGGCCTAGATTCGTCGATACTGCTTCGCGTTTGCTTAGTCGCGGACAGGTAGGACCAGCCCCCGGAGTAGCCCACTGCGCGCGTGTTGCGTAGTTGGGCCAGCCCATTAGCGTTCCCGTGCATAGCCCATCGATTTAAACTTAGTTTTATCTTTTATTTGAAAATCCCATTATGTAGTGAACATTAAAAATCAATTCATAGAGATTCACTACACCAAATTGAATGAATCCAATTTTGTTTGAGCGTAGATGACAATCTCTAATCACTACTATTGGATTCAAACAGTTTGACACTATGGATCACCCTTGGTAAAAAATAACAAGATAGTAGCTTTTAGCACTTCAATTTTTTTCTAAAATACACCATAAGTGATTTTGAGTTGATTGCAACTCTCAAAAATCACATTGGACAAGACCTTTCTGAATATGTAAAAATCTACATACTTACCTACAGTAGTCCTGGACCAAAATTAAAGAATACTTTCTAGTAATTTTTAGCCACTTAAATATTATTAAATAATAGTGTTAAGCTTTATAAATAAGGCCAACCACTTTAAATCACATTCCCAAGTATTAGAATATGTGGTGATGACATGTGTCAATATGATTCCATATTTGAAAAGGAGAATATTAAATCATAAGTAAACTTTTCAATGAGTAGAAATTAATTTTCTAAAATAATAATAATAAGATAAATAAAATCATATCACCCTTTTTGTAAAAATAGAGATGATGCTAGATCATCTACTGTGACCCTTGTGTGATAAATAGAAGTAGTTAAGTATTGTTTGGTGATTGTGTACCTCATATTTATTTATAGACACTAGTATCAATCCGGGCTATGACGAGAAGGTATTCTATGGAGACAAGGACGAGAACTTCGACCACCTTACCAATCAAGGAAAGGTACATTATGCATGCTACTCTATGCAAGCCTCACTTGCAAGCCTTTGTGATACCCCTTTTGATTATACCAAATCCTAGTTTTAATTGCAAGCCTTACTTTTCACAAAGTTGTTCCGTAATTAATTTATTGATGATTAGTGGAGTATTAGGAAAGTGCCCTCAAGAGCTTGGATCTGGATGTAGGTAGAAATACTAGTTGATACCCCTCAATTAGTGACACCCCCACTTGATAGATGCTAGTGCTAAAATAAACTTGATCACTAGATGGGAACAAATGATTATGAAAACCTTGGAATGATGAGTCATTCTATTGAAATGTTTTGACATGTGTTATGTACACAATTACTTGAAGATGATGGTGAAGGAAGTATGTGACTTGACTTTGCTAAAAACTGATGGTTGGGTTCGGATGCGATACCATTCCAACTTTTACCGTACAACCACAATACCCGAATTTGGATAGGGCTTGACTAGAAGTTTGTGTGTCTTAGTATGGGTTCCCTCGCGGAATGAGGTGAGCTGAGGCTACCTTGTGAATGTGACTGTCCACCTATGTAGTTCCCAAGATGACAGATGGTCATGGTTGGGAGGCCAAACTCATAGGGGAGGTGCCTATACTAGGATGTGTAATTGAAAGGTTAGGATTGATTATCCGCATACCAAGTATGATGATTCAGGAATATTCCTGATGGATGTATCGAATGTTGTGGTGAAAGTGTACCACCTCTGTAGAGTGTCAAACTATACGAATAGCCGTGTCCGTGGTTATCGGCAGGTGGATGGTCATAGTGTTTCATTATTAGATGTTTCCAAAATGACCCGTGACTTGAATGATGACTTTGACTTGGCCCCACAAGTTGTAGAGTTGAAGCTAGGTTCCCACCTAAGTAACTTAGACAACTAAAGTTAGGTTTTTACAACTAGATACTGGTTGAAATAAAATTGGCTTGTGGCAAACAAACCTATAGCTTAAGATCCCTATTAGAATGGACTTAATGATTTAGTGAAAGTTTGCGAGTACTTCAAAGTAGATGGATACTACGAGGACGGTGGATAGTAGGACGCTTACGATAACTAGGGTCATCTCCCATCGTCAGCATTGCCTTTGACCCTGAAAATGGAGCTCCGACCATGCTACTATTATTATTATTCCGCTGCTTTGATTGTAATCAGACATGATCATGAGATCAACTATTTCTAAGACTATTATGGTTTGTAATGGATGATGAACTATGGTACCAATATGTTATGTCTCGCAAAAATGGTAATTTTGGGATTGTGATGTACGGCATAACAGTCATTTGGGATTAAAAATCCGGGTGTTGACACTTGCTGCTACCCCCTGGCATCTTGATGATGTTGTAGGCAGGGTGGGTGGCCTCCATCAACTTTGATAGCCCGGGGTAGCTGAGGATGATGTTGTTGGGGAGGCCGATGTATGCCATGTCAAAGTCGATGTGCTCATTGCGATAGTTGTGGCGCGTCCGGAACATGAAGGGGAGGTGCACCTACCCATTGGGTATGGTGGTCCCATTGGTCACTTAGTAAAACGGCAAGGTCGGCATCATCCGGTCGTATGACACCTTCAGCTTGGCACACGTCTAGGTGGAGATCACGTTCAAGCCTGCACCTCCATCGATGAGGGTCTTCGCGACTACAATGTTGTTGATGGTGGGGGTGCAGATAATGGGTAGAAATCCCACGGCTCTGGTGTAAGTGGGGTGGTCGCTGGCATTGAAGGTGATGGCGCACTGTGACCACTTGAGCTTCAGGGACGGGACCCCGGGTCTAGCTGCAGCGAACTCACGAGTGAGCAGTTTGAAGTGTCGATAGGACGCTGGTGAAAGTGCAATGGACATTGCGTAGATGGGGGAGTGAATAGGCTTCTAAAAATATTACGGTTAAGGCCCTAATAAAAACATTGTGTACATGGGGGAGTGCTCGGATCGACTAGACAGTCAATTCCACCTGGTATCGCCTTAGAACACCTGAGAAATCTATCAATCATACCTTCCCAGAGTCCGAATCAATTCATCTTTTGTTAGATCAGAAATCTGAATGTTTCCCAATGTAAATTGATAAGGGAAATGAGCCGAGTAACCCGAGGACTGATTCGGCTAACCAGAGAGCTTATTGGGAAAATTCGGCAAATGTTATGTCGGGAGAAGTAATGGAAATTGATGAGATAGTTACCCCGGGGCAGGACATGCCGGAGTGGGCACAACCAATATTCCTATTCCTCAAAAATGAGACCCTTCCGAATAATGAGGTCCTGGCAAGGCAGATAGTAAGGAGGGCAAAGGCTTACACAATAATAAATAATGAGCTTTATAAGACAAGCGTAACAAACGTTCTACAATGATGTGTTAGCCTAGCAAAAGGATAAGAGATCCTCTTGGACATACATCAAGGGGAATGTGGACACCATGCCTCATCCAGAGCCCTGGTGGCCAAAGCATTCCAACACGGATATTATTGGCCAAGTGCGCTAAAGGAAGCAAAAGAATTGGTAGCAAGGTGCAATGGCTGCCAGAGATATGCCAGAAAAATACATATGCCTTCATCCGAGTTAAAAACAATAGCAATCACTTGGCCATTTTCAGTATGGTGCCTGGATATGGTAGGTCCATTTAAGCCAGCTCGCGGAGGCATGACTCACATTTTGGTCATGGTGGACAAATTCAAAAAATGGATAGAGGTAAAGCCAATAAGAAAATGTGATGAGCCCACAGTATTGAAATTTCTCAAAGACATCATTCTGAGATATGGATACCCACACATTATCATTACTGACAATGGCACAAATTTTGCCGAAGGAGCCTTTGCTCGGTTCTGCCAAGAAAAGCACATAAGACTCAATGTTGCTTCGGTAGCACATCCGACATCAAATGGACAAGTAGAAAGGTCAAATGGACTCGTACTATCCAGAATAAAACCTCGGCTTGTAGAACCACTCCAAAGGTCGGCAGGTTGTTCGATTGAGGAACTCCCATCAGTGCAATGGAGTTTAAGAACTACCCCGAATAGATCAACGGGGTACACCCCATTCTTTCTCGTATATGGGGCAGAAGCCGTGCTCCCAGCAGATATAGTGCATGATTCACCTAGAGTCACCTAGTACACAAACGCCAAAGTGAATGAAATATCTCGGCAAGATGATGTAGATGTATTAGAAGAAGCTAGAGAATTGGCATTGTCTAGGTCAGCCATTTATCAACAAGACCTCAGGCGCTACCATAGCAAGAAAGTAAATCCCAGAGTCTTCAAGGAAGGAGATCTGGTCCTCCGGCTAGTGCAACGCACGACCGGCATGCATAAGCTGTCGCCCCCATGGGAAGGCCCATTCATCGTGAGCAAAGCACTGCACAATGACGCATATTAAATCATAGATGCTCAAGCACCAGAAAGGAATAAGGCGGACAGAGACAAGTCAAAAAGACCATGGAATGTAGCATTACTTCGTCCATTCTACACTTAGAGGAAGTGTACTATATCCAGTATTATTATATGTCGATTTTGTATGTCAGGAATGAATTAATGAGACATTGACAGCTCGAGTAATAACTCGGGGATTGCCCCATGTTATTTATCACTATGGTTATGTATTTGATATGAATGAGACCTCGGCAACTCGAGCAGTGACTCGAGGACTGCCCCATGTTATTTATTACTATAATTATGTATATAATTTATCGAAAATAAATCGGTAAATGAGACCTCAGCAACACGAGCAGTAACTCGGGGACTGCCCCATGTTATCTATCTTCCTATTCTATATTTCATATGTCGGATGATTTATGTATCCATCAATTCGAGTTAGTAACGTGTGGACATCGGAAGAAACGTCCTTGGCCTTTCACGGTATAAGGAGAGACCTTATGATAAATAAGATAAGAGCCAACGGAAAATCAAACACACGAAAAGCGACTAAGGAATGAACTATGCACAAGTCGGCGCACATTGTATTATCTTTCATATGACCGTTGTCGTGTATTAACCAAAGCGCTCATTTTCAAACATAGCTCGTAATCTCTAAACACACGAATAATCAAACATGTTTGATTCAAACCTACGGATTAAAATTCGCAAACAATAATACACGCCGAATAACTCAACCAGAATGGTAACAACTTAACGATTATAATAGCATATGAAAGATTCCAAACTTATACAGATTAAACAGTACCAAAAGAGGTAAATTGTATTAAAAAACATACAGCTGGCATACCGGAGACTTAGCAAATAAAAGTTTTATAGTTCAGGCATTAACCGGAGCCGAATCATCGGCAGGAGGGGTGATGGCAGCAGCAGGGGTTTCTGAAATAGGTACCTCGGCTACCACCGAAGGCACCTCGGCTTCTGTATAAGCAATAGTTTTAGGAGCGGGAATCTCCGAAGTTTCCTGAACTTCCACGAAAGTTACCGCGGCATCGACCAAAGTAACTAGGGCGTCTTGAGTATTGGCCGTTTGACGCGAAGCTCCACCTTTGGCATGGGAAGCTTCAGTCCCCTTAGAGGAAGACCGAGCTTCAGCATTTCCTCCCGAATTGCCGCTTGACTCATCACAATTTCCAGAGTCTTCATCCGAGTCATGTTCATCACCAGAATCTCTATCAAACTCATCGTGAACCGCAGCCTCAACATCCTCTTCGGCCTCGTCTAGGAGAAAACTTGGCCCCTCACTCCATTGATGCACATTTGCATACTCGATGAGTTGATAGGCACGGGCTTTGCGGCGAGCAAATAATCCGGATTCTCGACCCAAGGAAATCCGGTATGCAAATTCATCAATGTGTCGAGGGAGATGTCCTCGTACCATGATAGCACGGCAGTAAGTGCCATGCCAGCCCCGACTCGCTCGGCGGATTCTCTCTAGAGGTTCAACTGAGTTTGAGCATCCATTAGTTTTGCCACAAGTACTTCCACCGTGCCAATTTTTCGTTCATTCGGCCAAAGCACATTGAAGGCTCGAATTGCCACTTTCACCAAATCTCTTACCATGATTTTTGTCGGCTCAATGGCAGTAGAAACAGCAACTAGGAGATCCCCAATAGAATATTCTTGATCCGGGGCATTGGGGACACCTCGGCGGGCACCTGCAGCAACCACGGCTTTAGTACTCATGCGCTCGTCTTCCGGAAAGTGATTTGTAAAGAAAAACATCATATAAATCAAGGGGAGCAACAAGAAAAGAATGACTCGGCCAGTAACAACAAGAGAAAAAACCTGGCCAATAAGCTTACAATGGATATATCACAACATCTTCTAAAGATCCACAGCCCAGCCAACCCGTTTCTTCTCAAACCAAGTAATCTCCTTCGTCATTGTCTGATTTTTTAGCTAGGCCGTGTCAAGGAGTTCTTTGTCCTTCTGAAGCTGGAGACTTAACCGATTCTTTTCCTCAGAAAACTCTTGATCAATTTTCTCCAACTCAGACTTCTAGGATGATTTCAAGGACTCAACCTTGGCACGGAGCCGAGATATCTCGTCATCCTTCTCCTTGAGCTGCGCCGAATGAGTCCCTTCTTTCTCTAAAAAATGCAGCATCATATCAGGAATGGATATGCACTCTTGATGCGATGCTGCAAATCTTTGTAATTTGGCTGATCCAAGGATTGAGCACTATAAGATACTCGGAAATTATCTAAGAAGAGAAATACACGCGTAGAGAGAGGATGGGAGACTAACCTTCAAGACTGGCAATATTTTTCATCATCAAAGTATTTTGCGTATCAATATTTGCTGAGTAAGGATAAATCGCAAATTAATCAGGAGTCAAATACTTGAACAAAGGACTTAAGTGGAAACGCTGAATAATTTACCTGTTTTCTTTAGAATGGGAACCATCTTCTCGTACTTGACCTGCAGTTTCCTATGTGAAAAGAGCAGCTTCTGGAATTCGGCAGTTCGTCGATTGTGAGCGACCTAAAGTAACAACAAGTTATACACGGAAAAATAAGCAAAACTTAAAAAGATCTAAATCAAGCTAAACTTGACTCGGATCTAGGTGGCTGTATATTCAGAGCCAAAACTTAAAAAGATCCGAATCAAGCTAAACTTGACTCGGATCTAGGTGGCTGGATATTTAAAGCCAAAAGTTAAAAATATCCGAATCAAGATAAACTTGACTTGGATCTAGGTGGCTGGATATTTAAAGCCAAAACATGAAAAGATCCAAATCAAGCTAAACTTAACTTGGATCTAGAAGGATGGATATTGAAAACAAGAACTTAAAAAGATCTGAATCAAGCAACATGACTCAAATCTAGGTAGCTAGATGTGTTTTAAGATAAAACATGCATATCGAAAATTATCTATTACGCACACAAATAACTATATTCTAAAGCAATGGAAGCTTCCAAACGAATAACAAGTTATTCGGTTGTAAGCTCGGGGACTAGTGGGCATATAGTATACTATGCGCAAAAGATAAAGTGTAGATCGAATCACATACCTCGTTCATCTTGTCACTTTCAAGTACAACTTTGGTAGTCAAATGCAAATGGCTGCTAATGTCGGAGAGCTGGAAGGATTGGTTACTGGGGTTGCCCTCGATCTGATCGTCATCATTCCAATTATTGGCATACTCTACCTGTGACCCGAGGCTTCCTCCGCTCTTCGTGCGTGTTAAAACCTTGCCCCTGTCCTCTCGCGCCTGTTGTGCAGCTACCTCGGCCACTGGGCTCTTATGAAGCATGAGTTGTGTGTTGGCGGCAGAGGCAGACCCAGGCTTAGCGATAGAAACCCCCTTGTGAAGCATGTCAGCGACACTTGGCTGAGAGGAACTAAGTTTAGCTTTCTGAGCTGGTTTGGATTTGGCAGCACCATCCTTATTAGTCTTGGCGGGAACCTCGGTAACAGGCAATGAATTAGGACGATGAACCGTACTCGGAGCAATAACTTCTGCGGCAGAAGGGGCGGTTGCCTCGACAGGAACTGAGGTAGCTTGAGCCTCGGCAGTTTCCGAAGTAGCAGGAACTTTGTCAGAGGAAGGTTCGATGGGGACAACTTCGGGGACCTCGGAAGAAATTATCAGATTTATTGAGTGATCCGGCATAACGACGTCAGCACCAGCACTAGGGGGAACCTCGGCCTCGTCTCGCCGAGACAGGCTGTCAGTCGGCATGAGAGGAGAATTTTTGCAAGGAGGACTCGAAACTAGAATGTCCCCATGAGGTGATGGCAAGGGTGGCCGAGTAACATGCGAGGTCATGCTCGGACCACTCGTCTTAACAGAAAGAGGAGCACTGCCCAGGTAAAGGGAAAAACCAATTCATAAATAGAAAAAGAAAAACAAGAAATACAAGTTGGAATATGCAAGGAAACTTACCCAGAGACTTCGAGAATAGTTTTCAGCTTCGGAACATGCTGAGCGGATCTCTTAGTTCGCTTCTTCGAACCCATGTCCGAAGGATTATTCGAAGCAGCATGCTTCTTCGACGGAGCGGGAGCTTCGGAAGCGAGGGATTAGACCTCGTGCACCTGGCTAGCAGGATTAGCTAGGAAAGAAGGAGCCAGAAACGCGTGAGAGATAGGCACGGCATAAACTACCTCGAGAATTTGGACGCGGTCCGTGTCACCTTCATCGGCACGGGAAGAGTCTTTACCCCGAGTATGGATAGGAGCATCCTCGGGTTTGGGGATAAATTCCTCCGGGTCTGGTTCCCCATTGTCCGGGGTGCTGCGGTCGTCGCTCCAAAGAAGAGCGAGAACCTCGGCGTCTTCCAGAACTTGTTCATCAAATTTCTACAAAAAGAGTAGACAAAAATTAACAGAGTGATTAACGAAAAATAACTCGGATAGGGTAACTCAAATTCGAGTTACCTGAGGAGGGGGATTATCACGGGAAAAGAGTTTCATTCCTCATGTCCAATCCTCAGCCACCTCGGTCTTGAAGATAACTCGGACGCGTTTCTGAATCTGAACATCGTCAAGCTCAACTGTGGAGACTCGGTTGGGATCCAGAGGGCCGCTAATATAGCAAAGCTTATGAGAGCGAAGATGGAAAGGGCAGATGGGGCTACTGATGAATGCGGCCATCAAATCTTCGCCATGAAGCCCCACCCAAATCAATTCCTTCAGTCGGATCTCGAATGCTTCGGTAAGAGCGTCGGTCTTTTTCAGATTATAATTCCAATTTTGCTTGGTAGGAGGACGAACTAAGAAGGCATGGGGCTGAATCTTATCCTCCTTACCTGTATTCTTGACATAGAAAAATGACCTATGCCACTTCTTGCAGGACTCTAGGCCTGTAACTCGGGGGGAAAATAATTGTTCCGAGGTTTGATAGAAGCGTCCCCACACTGAGTCAGTGATTTCTCGAAAGGATGGAGAGATTTATCCGGCACAATGTTGGCTCAGATCTAGAAAAAAATTCGACCAGACTATTAGAGAAGGCCAGACGCCGAGATAAAGGACGACAGAGAAGCGATGGCGTTAGCCAACAGGTGATGAGGCTGGAGGCCAAAGAATTCAAGTAAGCCCTTGTCAAAGTCTCTAAGAGGGATGCCGAATCCTCTGGTGAAATGTGACATGAAAACTATATATTCACCATCCTCGACTACAGGGGTAGACTCCTTGCCTGGTAAGCGACACTTTACCTCGGCAGGAACGCGATGAGTCTTGCGTATCCACTCGATCTCTTGGTGGGTGACCATGGAACCTTGCCATGAACCACGCTTCGGACCCACCACAAGGTTTTCTTCCCCCACGATGGAGCCGCTATGCGAGCTAGAAATGGGCTCGTCGGAGGAGCCAACGGAGCAGGAATCACTGGCGGCGGGGAGCAGCCTCGAAATCCAAGGACCCGACGCAACAATGAGCACGGTGGACTTGGAAAGAGAGAACCGCCGCAGAGGCCTAACGCGGAGACAAGGCGCAACGAGGAAGGACAAACAACGTCGGTGCGTCGTGTGAGGAGGAGCGCGGCGGCGTGGTCGCAGGAATAGGTGCACAACGGCGGTGGCGGCGCAAGAACGAAGACGAGGAGGGTGAGAATGGGAAAGTAAACCAACCTTCCCCACTCCTCCTATTTATAACCGCGCATGGTGAGAGTTAGTGGGATCACGAATGCGCTGCAGTAACCGCGAATAGGCGTGTATCGTGTGTTCTCGATCGGCGATTGGAGACACAGGGAGGATCACACGCCGTAGAAGGAGATGTGGTAGCCATGACCATTGCGGTGATCAAAGAGTCACTGCTTCGATAAGACTGCAGCAGTGATTACTGTAGCAATGTCAGGATACAATATAGCGGTACAAAAAATGAGACAAAAGGCAATGATTGATACACGTAGGATGAATCTTACCAGAGAAGCTAAGAGGATGCCTTGTACAAAGATGAGTGACTCGGAAAATGAGTCACACCTCGGAAAAAGAGGGTGACCAAAGAGGAGAAAAAACAAGAAAGGCACCGACTGAATAAGTCGGAGAGAAAAGTATAAAAAACTGAGTATCTAGAAACTGCTGTGGTCTGCCCGAATGTAGCCGACAAGACCGCACCAGCTTCGGGGACTAATGTCGGGGGGATGACCCCAGGTAGGGTCAAGGTAAGTAAAAAGAGAGAGGAATATTCATGATCAGGGCTGGATCTAGATATGATCCAGCCAAGTCATATAGGAGTTGGCCGAATGAGGTCCGACTTGGGCCGAGTCAAGTAGTTAAGACTCGACTCAACCGACATTTGAAGTATGTCGGCGTAGCACTATCATGCATCTTAAGTGCAGGTTAAGGTCAAGCCGAGTCATGCGAGGCGAGGCTGGGTCAAGGGAAGCTTGTCCAAGAAGAAGAAGGCAAACCCCAAAGTCAACACTAGCCAATATCTCTCTCTGGAATCTGTACAGTGCCAAGCACTACAAATAAGAAGCAGAGCATTAGAGGAGTAGAGGAAGGTCACGGAGGTGACAGTCCTTAGGCCCGAGGCTAACATGTGGTGGGTTCTATGTCTTTGCCATTAATGGAAGGGGGACACAGAAAGAATCCCGCTGAGTTACCGCTTTGGGAAAAGCATATTACACGAATATGCTTGTACACGTCAGCCCTAGAAGGCATCAGGACACTCCTTTATAAGGAGGAACTGGGCATCTAGAGAGGGGGATCGATTCATTTTTCTCATTGGGAACTAGTTGTAGCTTCTTCTTCCTCTAGCCCATACCGCTCAAGGAGCAAGTGTAGCTCCATTGGTGTTGAATAAATATTGAGTTCTAGCATTCTGAGTGTATAAACCACTACATCTTCCCTCCCTGGATCCCACTAGTATCCATTGGCCCCCAACTTAAGCATACCAATGGCATCTGCCATGCCACCACCACGACAGAAAGCCAGTAAACAAGAAAAGAGCTAGTTCCCACGAAGGGGAAGAGGGCCCCATTTTAAAGGGACCCCAGATCTGACCATTATGTTCAGAGTCATGCATGGCCGGTAGTACCGCTGTGTGGGCGGTACTACCGCTGGCACCCTTTCAACAATCGGAAAACAATGAGACGAAAGACTGAAAAGTGAGCCTGGCTGGTACTACCGTTGATTCACCGGTACTACCGTCTGTGACAGTACTACCTATCCGAAATACAACCAAAGTTCTGACAAAATAGTACATACCAAATAGAGAAGATACTGACGGTGAGCCGAAAGAGAGCCAGAATTTCAACTGGTACTAAAGCGTTACTTTGGGTGCATGGCTGGTACTACCAGCAGGGGCGGTACTAGCACCTTAACTTTTGATTCAAATTCTGCCAAATAGAATAAACCAGACAGAGAGGTTACTAAGTCGAACTCCGAATGAGCGGAAGTAGCCCCAGAATATCCACCAGTACTACCGGCGGGAAAATTCCCGAGCGGTACTACCGGTGGCGGGCCGGAACTTTGGCCAGGGAAATTCAAGAAACCAAAACTGTAATAACATTCGCATCCAAACTCTAAATGAGATGAAACTAGTTTTGTTGGAAAGATAGCGATGAGTAGAATCCAAAAATATATTGGGTATCACCAAGTAATAAAATACCATGAATATATATGTGATATATCTCCCAAGGTGTGGAACCAGAAAACCCGCAACATTAAAAATGCCATAAGATATGCAAGGGAAGTTCATTTTTGATGAACTAGAGCTTATTATGATGATAACCACAAGCTCTAGATCCTCTCATGGACAAGAACGAAAAATAAACCAAGAAAGATGATGCAAGAATACAAAGGTTTGAGCTCTCTCTAAAAGATGCGATCGAGTCACCCACTTGAGAGCCCTTCTTGATAGAACGCCTATCTATCCTCAACCTGGTCTCCCAATACTAAAAGAGACCACTAAAATATAAAACCTATCAATATAATATTTTTGCCTTGAGCATTCCACTTGACCTTGATGTAGAACGTCTTGTCCTCCTCAAGACAGAACACCTTTCTTGATGGTTCTTGCTTTCTCTTGCTTGATGAAGAATTGTGAATTGCTCCCCCATAGTCCATGGGGATATCTCTTCTTTGAACTTGTTTACATCACTCCATGATCACCGAGGATGGAAAGATGCAAGAATGAGATCTTCTAGAGATGGCGCATCTTCATCTTGCACTTCTTCATTCCTTCTTGAGTGTTGATCCACCGATATTCAACTCTTTGCACTTGTCTTGATCAACCTTCAAGCTCCTTCTTCATTTGTTCATCTCTTAACCTTGAAATCAATACATAGACCAAGCAATCATAATGGAAAAACTTATAAGTGAACCTTAATTTGCACATTATTCCATAGGGATTATCATTAGTTACCAAAGCCACACATGGGGGCATACATGCTCTTTCAATCTCCCCCATTTTTGTAGTTGGTGACAATCCCTTTGAGAGGGTTTAAATATGGAATTTAACAAACAAAGTGGTTGCCCCAACATCAAATAAAACATAAGTATGTGATATTGGTACAACTACAATATACAGAACAAACTCCCCCATAATTTATGTGGATGTGCTGAACTTGAATTTCATTGCATAGATTGCCAACCAATACAGTTGGTTGAGTTTCCTCTATATATTCAACATTCGAAGAAACCATAAAGATGGAAGAGAATGAGAGGAAAATGCTTAAGAACACACTCAAATAAAAGGCCAACTTCTCTTAAACCCTTTCAAAACTACTCCCCCATGGGCATCGATTGCCACAATGGGTGAAAAGTTCTTGACGACCAATATAGTTTGAATTCATCCCAAGGTGTGCATATGCACATGTCAAATGATGAATACTTGGGAGGAATTAAAACTATATTGAGGACCCAAAGATTGCAAAAATAAGAGAAATAAGAAAGAAACTTCAACAAATAAAGCGAGCAATCAAAGGATACAAAAAGAACCAATTGAATACAACAAAAGATACCAAATGGAGGCAACGAGATATTAAATACGAGCAAATAAGTGTTTAAATGAAAATAGAGAAGCTCCCCGAACTTTGTGCAAAGTTTAGAATACTTGTATTTGAATACAATATGCAAAAATATGTAATCCTTGCTCCTCCATAAACATTTAACACACACAATATAGATACTCAAGAAAGCACATGAAGAACAAGAAGAAGACATAGAATATACTAATAATATGTTTGCTTGAAAGCATGGCAAAGGTTCAAGTATATCTTATTGTACATCGATGAGCTTCAAACACCAACACAGTACATACATTACAACTATTATAAAGGGAAAAGGACGAAAGTTGGAATATAGGGAGAAATGCAACAAGTATCACAAAATAGAAATGAACTTAAAAAATGCTCACTATTGCACATGAGAGAAATTGAGGAAAGGATATGCAATAAAATTGCTAAATTGACATATTTGGGATTAGTGAATCATGAGCATGATTTTGTATAGTCCCCATCATATGCAATCATCTCAACATACACACATTTTGAATAGAGAGAACTCCTAAAAACCAAAGAAAGAACCACAACATTTGCAATTAGAGAAATCCATGCCAACAAGCAACCTACAAAAGGTTGGGAACAAGATATGTATGCATGGGAAATATATAGTTCTTACCGAGATATAATTAATAGGATGTAGTAGATAAGAATTCATTGATCATCCTAGCTTTCCTCAAATTTCCATGTAGACACCACTTCTTCCCAATTGATGAAACAAGCATCCAATATATCTCGAATGTACCTAACACAACTTTAAGTAAAATATGGTCCCCAAACATATTGGGTCCAAATTAGTTAGTTCAACTACAGTATATAGGAGAGCCTCCACAAAAATATTTGCATACTGATATGAAATTGAATTTTATGCACATCTTAGCCCATTAGGATTTGGCTGAGTTTACCATATATATTGGATAAAAAAATGTGTCGTGTCTTGCCAACACGGACATCGAGGATGCTGGACACCCCCAATTTGATCGATAATGGGCACAAAGGCATTCCGGCCTTAACATCGACGTAGGAACCTGCTGATACAAGCACACAACACAGAAAAAACACACACAACCATTTTTTACCCAGGTTTAGCCTGCCCTTTGGCTAAAAACCCTACGTCCTGCCTTGGTGGATTATCTAGGGTAGATATATGTACAAGATGGTGATCTCTATGGTGCGGGGAGCCGCATTCTCTCTAGCTTCTACACTTACCAGGCTTCCTCTTTATTTCTTCCCTCTCTCTTTCTCCTCTCTTCCTTCTCTTCGGCGAGGAGGAGGATATCGACTCTATATCTCTATCTTTTCTTCCCAAGCTCTCTTCTCCAACCTCTCATCTCTCGATAACTCAGATTGCTGAAGACTCCAACCTCCTCTCCTGATATCCCCACACTCCAACCCCTCTCTTCAGGGACAATTTCCTCCTTTTATACTCCAAGGGGTCACTATAAGGGCCAATGTGGAGCACCACGAAGGGCATTCCCGGGATCAATCGCGGTGTGCCACACGGTCTTTAGGCATATGGGCAGTGCATGTGGCCAAGGGATGGCCAAGGGCGGTGCATAGGTGCACTTAATGGCTGAGTGATAGCCCAGGCTCCGTGCTGACACTACTATTGATGGTGCGATGCAAGGACAACAACACCATGATGATATCCAGCAGCGCTGGCGTGTCGCCTATTCCCAAGGTCGGGACTGACGCGTCTTGTTAGGGTCATTTGACTCCGGTTTCCGAGCCGCGCATGGCCCAGGAGAAGCGTCACATGGTCCTTCTAGGGCTCAGTCGAGGTCACTCCTTAGCCTCGTTGTCCCCAATCGTGCCCTTACCCTCCTTCGGACAGCCCTCGGAAGGAAGGGTTGGACCGCTTTGCGCATGTCCTTGTCTTTTCTTCCTTGTTCATGCCGATATGGCGGAGCGAAGCTCGTCTCGTAGAATTCATCTCATCCATAGGCACCTAAACCATACCTAACGCTTAGTATCTACAGGTTCATCATGTCAAATCCATACCTACTTGGATCACATGGTGCGCACATCCTTGCGACACCCTTGCCGGCCAGGCTACACATCCTCTGAGCCGTTGAATGGTGGGTCCTAGCCCACGTGCTATGGCGCAATGCGAGGGACCCCCGATCCCATTATGCCGACAGAAGCCCTCGGGCGAGCGCCGACAACTTGCAACGTTGATCATGGTTCGAGGAAGAGGCAATTATCAGGCTTCGTCCTTCAATAGCGTGTGGGCCTAGTCCATGTCGTGGGGGATGCGACATGACTAAACGACACACTTTACCATCCCGCAGAGCTGGCATCCATGTTTCTGCGCACTCAAGTGGCTGCGGGACTACCGGGCGATGCCTTGGCTTCTGCAGCAGCACGCATTGACTGTGCCTGCTTCGGCTCTAGCAAAGTAATTTTTGTGGGTCGCAATGTTTGCCCTCCCTGCGAGCCGGCAAGGTGGGCAGAAATCGTTCCCCTTCCTCATTTGTTATAAAAGGGAGGGAACCCACAGGGCCGTGGCTGACTCTCCACTTCCCCTGCAGCCTTTCCCTTCCAACTTCCTTCTCGGTGGAAAACACGATGGAATCGGGAAGCTTCGGTAGTCACCGTCGTGACAAAGACCCTCCTTCTATAGTGGTGGATATTTACCCGGCCTCGTCGGAGGGGCCGCGGTGCAGAAGCTGCCGCCGAGGCCGCCGCAGCTCCTCTGCCGCTAGCGCAGATCTCCTACAACCACATGCTGAGGCTCTGCCCCGTAGAAGCCGTCGGGTAGGTGGCAGCAGGAGGGTAGATCCTCCCAGTCGCCTCTCTCCTTTTCCAAGGTGTGGACGCGGCCCCTCTCGTCGGGGTCTCTATGGGTGGCGGGAGCCGGACAGGTACTCTCCTCCCCCTCCACTTCATAGAGGGGCAAGCAATGACAAATGGAGGGCCTCATTGGCTTCGAGTTCATCGTTCAAGTGGTGGTTGTGCCTGCCGGACTTGTTTGCTAAGGAGCTCAGGGAGAACACCTCGTTCAAGCTCTAGATGCGCGAGGCCAACGACAACTAGCCCATCTAGACCTGTAAAGGTGAGTGGACGGGGCCGACAATCTATACATGTGCGAAGGGTGGCAGGACTTTGTGGACCATTGTGAGCTCAAGGTTGGCGATGCCCTGAAGTTCTTATCACAGCATGGGACGCTTGTTGGTAAACATCTTTGATGCCACCCTCTGCCACCGAAGCTATTACTTGCCGCTTGTCTATGACTACGATCTCAGTGATGCCTGACAGCGATGGGGCGCCATACCGGGTGGGTGATGTAGTCTTGAACGAGGTGGAGGAGGGCTGCGGGCTCCTCCCTTGCGCCATCGATTTTCTGTCCTCTCTTTTATTCCCAAAGTCTCCCTCGAGCCAGTCGCTGCATTGTACATTTCTCAAATGTAATATTGATTAGCTACTATTAATATATTTACCTTTGTCTTTGCACTATTTCCTCTTTTCTCCGTCCTATCGTGCTTATGGATTCCCTTGATTCATATTTTAATTTACCATGATTATGCCACCGTAGTGCCCATGGGTGCATGCTTCATCTTCTCAGGTGACTAGCTCCTACTCCCTTGATTCCAACCTGCTAGTCAATCCATGCAATGCTTGCAGGGCCAGGCGCCCCTGGGAATAGCATAGCTGTTACTTGCCCCCTTTGGCGGTGAGCCTTACGCCCTTGCCGAGACCTTTCCTTGGCCTCTCCTTCCTCATTTGTCTCCTACTCATCCTGAACACACCTTACGACATCTTACCCATGCCTCAAGTTTAAAACATGGTGTCATGCGGTTGATCAGGGCACATAGCATTGCCAACTCGGGGACCTGACGTGGGAGGTGTGTCTTCACAATTTAGTGCTCGTTGGAAATGCGTAGAGCACAACGCTCATACCTCAGAGTGGATCATGAGAGTACGACATTTCCTGGCCTGATAGTCTCTTTACCCATATCCGGTCCAGAGAAATATTCAAAGGAATGCAAAATCCCGAAAAAGGCTCGGCAATGAAAATGGGTGGAAAAACGAGAGCAGTGGGTTTCTCATTCCAAGATGGGGATAGCCCTCGGGTTACAAGCGGTTTAAACATAGGAAGGCCAGTCCAGATACGCTAGTATTCATCGCATTTTCTGGTAATACTACACTCAACCCCGAGCTTTTGGTTTGTCTTGAGAACCACACACTCTCCCGGGATTTCAGTTGTCGGGGGAACCTCCACTCACACCCGGACTTTTTAGTTTGCCGGGAACACCACACACGCTCCTGGGCTTTCAGTTGTTGGGGGAACCTCCACTCACACCTGAGCTATTTAGTTTGCTGGGAGCACCATGCATGCTCCCGGGCTTTCAGTTGCCGGGGGGACCTCCACTCACACCCGAGATTTTTAGTTTTTTGAGAGCACCACACACGCTCCCAGGCTTTTTAGATAGTAGGGTGGATGCGAGAAGTTTTTAACTGACACGGGGAGCAACCAATAGCAGAAATGTCATTGGAAATAGGTGCCAGAAAGGGTCGTAGCCTCTTCCTGGGCATGCCGGGAATCGGGGCAAAAGGTTGGTCCGAGTCGGACAAAGGGTCAGTGTGAGCCATGGGAAAAGTAGTGGCTGCCAGTTTCAACAGTCGTTCAGAGCAGAACACGGCATCCCAGATATCACCTATGATGGTCAAGGTCCCCCACAAGGAGGGAAGCTTGAGCGAGTTGAAGGCTTGGTGAGATACCACCATGAACTTTCCCAAGGCAGGGCGCCATATGATGCTGTTATACGGCAGGGCAATGTCCGCAACATCAAAGATGATGTTCTCAGTGCGGTTGTTGTCATGGGTGCCGAATGTGACCCGCAGTTCGATCTTACCCCATGGCTGGGTAGCTCCCTGGCATATGCACAAAAATGGCCCGGTAGGGGCTAATTGATCCTCTATGATCTAGATATTTTTCAATAGGATGTTGAGTCCAGCCTCTCCATCCACCAGCATCTTGGGGACATTGACGTTCTTTATGATGGGAGACCACCAAGGGTAGCATTTAGACCCCGGTAATGCGGTCCAGGTGATCCCCTTCATCAAAGGTAATCGACACGTGAGACCACCGAAGTGTCCACTACGACTCCGGGCTGGGTTGTACGGCGCACCGTTGAGGGGTTGTGTTGCCACAACCCCCTTCGCGCCCTCTCTTGCTCCGTATCCACCGCCTCCATCTGTCAACACCCGGATTTTTAATCCCAGATGCCTGTTATGACATACAACGCAATCCCAGGATTACCATTTTTGCGAGACATAACAGATTGGTACCGTAGTTCATCATCCATTAAAAACCATAATAGTCTTACAAATAGTTGATCTCTTGATCGAGTCTTATTACAATCAAAGTAGTGGAATATTAATAGTAGTAGAATGGTCGGGGCTCCATCTTTAGGGTCACAGGCAATGCTGACGATGGGACATGATCCTAGTTATCTTAAGAGTGTTGATGTCCATCCTCCTCGTAGTTTCCTTCATAGTACTTTGAGGTAATCACAAACTATCACTAAAGTAGTAAGGCCATTCTAATAGGAATCTTAATCTCTAGGTTTGTTTGCCACAAGCCAATTTTATTTCATCTAGTATCTAGTAGTAAAAACCTAACTTTAATTGTCTAAGTTACTTAAGTGGGAATCTAGCTTCATCTCCACAACTTGTGGGGTCAAATCAAAGTCATCATTTAAGTCACGGGTCATCTTGGAAAACATCTGACAACGGAACAGTATGGCTATCCAACTATCCATAACCGTGGACACGGCTATTCGAATAGTTTGACACTTTGTAGAGGTGGTAAACTTTCACCACAACATTCGATACATCCATCAGGAACAATCCTGGATCATCATACTTGGTATGCAGATAATCAATCCTAACCTTTAAATTACACACCCTAGTATAGGCACCTACCGTATGAGTTTGGCCTCCCAACCATGACCATCTGTCATCTTAAGAACTACATAGGTGGATAGTCACATTCACAAGGTAGACTCAGCCCACCTTGTTCCACGAGGTAACCCATACTAAGACACATAAACTTTCAGTCAAGCCCTACCCAAATTCGGGTATTGTGGTTGTGCGGTAAAAATTGGAATGATATCGCATCCGAACCCAACCATCAGTAGTTATCAAATTCAAGTCACACACTTCCTTCAGCATCATCTTCAAGTCATTATGTTCATAACACATGTCAAAACATTTCAATAGAATGACTCATCATTCCAAGGTTTTCATAATCATTTGTTTCCATCTAGTGATCAATTTTAGTTTAGCACTAGCATCTATCAAATGCGGGTGTCACTATTTGAGGGGTATCAACTAGTGCTTCTACCTACATCAAGCTCTAAGATCTTGATGGCACTTTCCTAAATTTCCACTAATCATCAATTAATTAACTATGGAACAACTTTGCGGAAAGTAAAGCTTGCAAGTAAAACTGAGATTTGGTATAATTAAAGGGGGTATCACAATTGCTCGCAAGTGAGGCTTGCATGGTTTAGCTTAGCTTGCATAATGTAGCTTTCCTTGATTGGTAAGATGGTCGAAGTTCTCGTCCTCATCTTCATATAATTCCTCCTCGTCGTATCCCGGATTGATACTAGCGTCTATAAATAAATACGAGGTACACAATCACCAAACAATACTTAACTACTTATATTTATCACACAAGGGTCACACTAGATGATCTAGCATCATCTCTATCATTACAAGAAAAGGTGATAAGATTTTATTTATCTTATTTTTAGAAAAGTAATTTCTACTCATTTAAAAATTACTTAATATTTAGTATTCTCCAATTCAAAATATGGGATCATATGGAAACATGTCCTCTCCACATATTTCAATACTTTAGAATGTGATTAAAGTGGTTGGCCTAATTTATAAAGCTTAACACTATTATTTAATAATATTTAAGTGGCTAAGAATGACTAGAAAGCCATTCTTTAATTTTGGTCCAGGACTACTATATGTAAGTATGTAGATTTTTACTTATTCAGAAAGGTCTTGTCTAGTGTGATTTCTAAGAGTTGGAATCAACTCAAAATCACTTATGGTTGAGTTTATAAAAATGTTTGAAGTGCTAAAAGCTACTGTCTTGTTATTTTTACCAAGGGTGATCCATAGTTTCAAACTTTTTGAATCCAACAGGAGTGATTAGAGATTTTCATCTACTTTCAAACAAAATTGGTTTCATTCAATTTGGCGCAGTGAATCTCTCTGAATTGATTTTTCAAGTTCACTAGAGAATGGGATTTTCAAATAAAAGATAAAACTAAGTTTAAATCGACGGGTTGTGCGCGGGAACGCTAAGGGGCTGGCCAAACTACGCAACACGTGTGCAACGGGCTACTCCGGGGCTGGTCCTACCTGTTAGTGACTAAGAAAACACGAAGCGGTATCAGCGAATCTAGGTCTTATGATTAGAGCACGATCAACGATTGAGCATCGTTGTCTCCATCGCAGGGCACGCGCGAGTCAGAACCCTAGCGTTACGGCGGTGGTCGTCGGGGGCTTACCAGGGCTCCAGCTAGGTGCGACGATGGGAGCGAACGAATGAGTTAATGGTGGTGGTTCGAACGGTGGTCGCGGCAGCTCCTGGGGCGGCTCCTAGCTTTGACTCCTTCCTTCCTCTGCAGCGGTGAACTCCGGTGAAATTTTGGCGAAGTGGTGCTCGCCTTGCTCCAGGGTTGGGTCAGAGAGGTTCCTGGGTGAGAGAGGAGTGGAATGGTGTGCGTTTTGGGGTCGGAGGAGGGATCTATTTATACTTCGGTGAAGGGGGCACGGCGCATGGCTCGGGCTCGCAGGCGACGCAGTTACGGTGAGCTATAGGCATGGTCAAGGGCATAGGTCGACATGGTGCTTCAGGGCACGGTTTATATCGTTGTAGAACATCCGTTCTATATGACGGTCACGATGATCGCACGGTCAAACGATCATGTCTAGGAGCTTGCTAGAGTCATGGTGGACGTAGTGGCGCAAGGTGAGGGGGAGGCGCAGCGTGTGCGCATAGGATTACTCGACACTCTTCCACGGAGACCGTCATGGTTCGATGTTAAATGGGCACGGCTTTGCTGGCGTCTCCTCGAGCTGTCTTTGGTCGAGGCATGCATAGGCAGAGGCGGTGAGGTCAGGGCTACCTCCTAGTCATCGTGGGAGAAGGCAGCGCGGTCCGTGGCATCGTGTCCGCGTCGGGGTGGCAAGGTGATCTCGGGTACCATTTTGCACGGATCAAACGGCGAGTGATAGGAGCTCCATTGCACAGGCTGGTACTGGGTGAGTTAAGGGCACAACATGTGAGCTCGGTGAGGTGTTCACCAAGTGTGAGGTGGTGATCAAAGGATTGATCAAAACTATGAATAGTTGTTGAGTTTGTACTGTAATCACCAAGTGTTCGATCAAATGGCCGCAAGAACTAAACCATCACATTTTCCAGTGATTTTTTGTGGGTGTTCTGGTACTAATCTTCGTAGTCTCTGGGTGCAATGGTTTGCTAAGTGGTGATGGTTTTAGTGGTTTTCCAAAATGGCTATCTTGATACATAAGTTAGATTCAAATTTGAATTGCCTCTCAGAAGAGTTTGATAATGTTTTTGCAAGGTTGGAAAGCTCCATGGGTTTAGTGTCACTAGGTATAGCAAGGGGAGAAAATAAATGGAAAAGTTTCTATTTGAGATTAGTTGCTAGAGAGGCTCAAAGTGAGCTAATGGTTAACCTGGGCAGAAATGACCATTAGGTCTTAGGCTTCATATTTTAATTGTATTATGTTTTGACCTAGTTTGATAGTGACCTAGATGATATGGTTTTGATCTTTAAACCATTTCTCATCATTTACAACAATCAAACATGGCATTGCAAGCATTCATACACACAAGCATTAAGATTTGAAATTAGTTAATAAAAGCTTTTGTTAACCCTAATATTGATTAATTAGGGAATGATCCTCATTAATATTTTTGGAGTGTTACAAACCCTTCCCCCCTTAAACAGAATCTCGTCCCGAGATTCAGGAAAAACTAGGAACTAAAGAGATTGGGAAACTCAGTCCTCATGTAATCTTCTCGTTCCCAAGTGGCTTCTTCTTTAGTATGGTTGCTCCATTGGATCTTGATAAACTTTATACTTCTGGTCCGGGTGGTCTAGAAAGATTTTTCCAAAATAAGGATGGGTACTTCACGATAGGTCAAGACCGCGTTGATATCCACATCTTTGTGATTGATGTTCTTGAACACTTCCGTCGTTTCTAGAACTTCTAAACACTTCCGAAGTAACGAGACATGAAATACATCATGCACGGCTGACATCTCTTCCGACAGTTCTATTTGATAAGATACTTCTCCTCAGAGACTTAGAATCTTCAAGGGTCCAATGTATCTGGGTGCAAGCTTTCCTTTGAGTTGGAAATGCTGCATTCATTTTAATGGTGATACTTTGAGATAAACAAAATCTTCGACATTGAAGGCTAGACCTCGACGTCTCTTGTCGGCATAACTCTTTTGTCTGGACTAAGCGGTCTTGAGGTGCTCACGGATCTTGTGAACCTTCTCTTCGGCTTATCGTAGGATGTCAGGTCCGATGATCTGACTCTCTCCTCCTTGCGACCAATTCAGTGGGGTATGACACTTCCTTCCATACATAAACTCAAATGGGTCCATTTGCAAACTGGCTTGATAATTGTTGTTGTATGAGAATTCTGCAAAAGGCAGGCAGTCCTCCCATTTAGATCCATATTCCAACACACAAGCTCTCAATATATCTTCGAGTATTTGGTTTACTCTCTTCGATTGTCCATCGGTTTGCGGGTGATAGGTTGTGCTGAAGTTTAGTTTGGTTCCTAATCCTTCTTGGACTTTCTTCCAAAATCATGAGGTAAACTGGGTTCCTCGATCCGACACAATGTTATTGGGGATTCCATGCAGACTGACTATCTAGCAATGTACAACTTTGCTAGCTTCGAGCCCTGATAAGTGTTCTTGATAGGCAAGAAATGAGCTACTTTGGAAAGTCTATCCATTATGACCCAAATAGAGTCATTTCCCCTACTAGATATAGGCAAACCGGTGATGAAATCCATTCCAACTGAATCCCATTTCCGTTCTGGGATCTGCAAAGGTTGAAAAAGTCCTGCGGGTCTCTGATGTTCCACTTTGAATCTCTGACAGATATCACATTTGGCTATGTAGCTTCCGACTTCTGGCTTCATATTATGCCACCAAAATTGCTCCTTCAAATCCTGATACATCTTGGTTCCTCCCGGGTGGATGGAGTAAAGAGTATCATGGGCTTCTTGCAAAATAGCTTGTTTCAACTCTGAATCTGCTAGCACACAGATTCATCCTTTATACCACAGAACTCGTTCTTCATCTCCTGTGAATTTGGGTACCTTCCCTGTACCGATACGACGCTTAATTTCATCGATACTAGCATTTCCTTTCTGAGCTTCCTTTATCTAATCTATCAAGATTGGTTGAAGTTCGATACTAGCTAGGAATCTTTGCTAACTAGCTCCATTATGAAATCCTCCAACTCCTTATGGAAACTTGGTTGCTCCTACGTAATCATGGTGTTTAATCTACACGGCAGTCTACTAAGAGCATCCGCTACCACATTGACCTTTCCGGGGTGGTAGTGAATGTCAAGGTCATAATCCTTGATTAACTCTATCCATCTCCTTTGCCTCATTTTCAACTCCTTCTGAGTAAAAATATACTTCAAGATCATGTGATCTGAATAAATCTCACAGCGATTACCCATAAGATAATGACGCCATGTCTTCAAGGCTAAATCAACGGCAGCTAACTCTAAGCCATTGGTGGGGTAATTCTGTTCATGCTGCTTCAGTTCTCGGGATAGATATGATATCACTTTGCCTTCTTGCATCAACACACATCCGAGACCAATCTTGGATGCATCACAATACACATCAAAGGGCTTGGTGATATCCGGCATGATCAAAATTGGGGCTGAAATCAATCTCTACTTGAACTCTTGGAAACTTGATTCACATTTGCCCGTCCATTCAAACTTCTGATATTTCTTTAGTAACTCAGTCATCGGCCTAGCGATGCTTGAAAATCCTTCGACAAACTTGTGGTAATATCCCGCTAATCCAGGAAAGGGACAAACTTAGGTTTGAGTGGTTGGGGCTCTCCATTCCTCAACATCCTTAATCTTGGCAGGGTCGACAGCAACTCCTCCAGCTGACAATATATGTCCTACGAATCCTACTTACCTTAACCAAAATTCACATTTGCTGAACTTGGCATACAACTGATGCTCTCTAAGGGTTCGAAGGATGGTTCTTAGGTGCTATTCATGTTCCTCCTTTGATTTGGAGTAGATTAGAATGTCATCGATAAAAGCAACGAAAAACTTATCCAAGAAGTACATGAAAATCTTATTCATGAGATTCATGAAATAAGCGTGGGCATTGGTTAATCCAAAAGGCCTGACCTTGTACTCATACAATCCATATCGGGTAGTGAAGGCAGTCTTTGGAATATCCGTTGCATGAATTTTTAGTTGATGATAACCAGTTCTAAGATCAATCTTAGAGAATACTCTAGCACCGGTCAACTGGTCAAACAAATATTTTATCTTTGGCAAAGGGTACTTGTTCTTGATGGTGACATCATTCAACTTCTAGTAATCCATACATAAACAGGTGGCACCATCTTTCTTATACAGAAAGAAAATACGTGATCTCCATGGCGATGCACTTGGTTGAATCAGATCTTTGCTAATCATGGCATCCAGTTGATTCTTGAGCTCTACTAACTCTGATGGGTTCATACTATAGTCTCTGAGCTATGGGTCTAGTTCCAGGGATTAGCTCAATGATAAACTCGATATCCGATCTAGGGGCATATCGGGTAATTCATCTGGGAACACGTCAGGGTATTCGATTACTACTCTGACTTGGTCTAGGGTTGGTTGGGCTGAACTCTTGTTGCACTTGAATTGACGGGGCAAGGTCTCAGACACATGCTCAACTGATACTCCAGTGCTACTAGTCATGGTTATGGATTTCTTGGCACAATCTATAAGTCCTTGATGATTCGACATCCAATCCATTCCTAGTACTAATTCCAAACCTTTTGTTTCGATTACTATTATATTGGCATAGAAATCTATTCCATTAATTCTAATAGGTATGGACTTGCAAATTTTTCTAGCTTTGGTAGTGGAACCAGGTATTTGAACTATCATAACATGCTTCAAATTTGTTGGTTGAATCTTACTAGTGCATGAAAATTCTTCTATAACAAATGAGTGCGATGCTCCAGAATAAAATAACACTCTTTCAAGTACAAAATTAACAGAAAACATACCCAGCACGACATCTGGCGCTTCCTGGTCTTCTTCAACATTCATGTGGAATAGACGGCCAGCACAGTTGTTCGGGTTGCCTGGGGAGAATCTCTTTCTAGGTTGGAAACATCGCTGCTGCTGGGTAGGTGCAGTAACGTTGGGTGCGGCATCAATCTTCTTGGGGCACTCATTGGAATAGTGACCCGTCACTCCACACTCAAAGCAGGTGATTTTTGACTTGTCCTTCACTGCAACAGGTACGGCATTACTTCCAGTCCTTGGGGCAGTATTGTTATTGGTGTTGGTGGGCCTTGGTGGTGCACGGTTGAAGTTATTGGGGTTGCCCTGGTTGTAGTGGTTATTGCCTCCCAGTCATGGGTTTCCTCCGCTATGGTTGGGAAAGTTCGGGCGTGATATCGGTGTCCTAGTGTTCCTTGGTGCAAATCCAGCAGACAAACTGGGGCGATACTTTGGGGTATGGTGGGGTCTAGGTTGGTGCATCATACGACGCTTATAGTTTTCAGTAGCTTGGTTGATCTTTCCTTCCATCTGGATTGCTGAATCAACTAAAGCTTATAGATCAGCAAACGGGATATTGACTAACACTATCTGTATCTGATCATGCAGACCATTCATAAATCTCTCCTTCTTGCCTCCAGTACCAAACTCATTAGGGGCATACCTAGACAGAGATAGAAATCTGTCACGGTACTCTACCACATTCATCCTTCCCTGCTTCAGCTTCTTGAATTCATCCCTCATCCGCAGAATCAAACCTGGTGCCACATGGGTTCGGCTGAACTTGAGTTTGAATTCATCCCAGTCATCATTTGTCCTCCATTCATGGTACGGGTGCTATTCCACCATGCTCTTGCAGAACCAGCCAAATAGTGGGTGGCAAACAGTACTTTCTCTGCCTCCTCTACTCCGACAACATCCAAGTTGTTCTCCATAGTCTGCATCCAGTCATCAGCATCTAAGGGCTCTTCTGACTTGCTAAAGATGGGGGGATTGGTGTTATGGAAGTTCTTAAGTTTGGATCCATGATGATCCTGATTTCCATGGCCTTGGTTGTCATGCGTCAGTTGGGCGATCTGTTGAAGGGTGGCTAGATTGGCTTGACGCTCGGTTCTACCGGATTCTCGGTCGGCTACTAACATTTTCAAGATTTGGACCATCGGGTCTTGAGATGAGCTGTTCCCTCCGCGAGGTATCTGAAGATTTAGATAGATCATGTAAGAAGAGGGAAATTTTTCTAAGGTTTCGGAGTTTGGTTTAAAGATTTTATACTTTTGAGTAAGGCTAAGGTTTGAAAGCCAACAACTCATTCTCTTTCATTCCAAAGTTACACAATGCAAACAACACCTTCCAACATAGCACAACAACAAACAGATGGTTTTAAGAACCATTCTGGCAAGCTACGATACAGTGGGACCGGATACAACTCACATCCTATGACTGTTCTCAAGTGCTACTACTCATCAGAACCGGTGGCTTCTTCATTATCAATGAAGTCGTGGTCCTCATCATCAGGGTGGAACTCCTGGTCCATGTCCTGCAAGTAGTCATCATCATCACTGAGATACAAGTAGTGATCTCCACGGATATCTGCCCCTTTGTTCTCCCTCTCCTCAAGCTGCATGTCCCGCTCATGGATGGTATCCTCCAAAGATGACACCGTTGTGACGAAAGAGGGCAATGATCCGATCCTTCTTGTCACGCAGACGGCAAAGTGACTTTCCCTCCTTCACAAGGATGGAAAAAGTCTGGTCCTTCTTGGCGGCAGCAAATTTCTTCTCGTTGGCATCAGCATGGGCGTTGTCCAGCTCCTTCTGATTCTCATGAAGCATGAAGGCAAAGTGGTCCACATGGTGCTTTAGCTCAGGGTGGCCTAGCAGATCCAGGGGTTGTCCATTGGAGTCACTTCTGGCATAATGAGCAAAGCGGGTGTCGGCGATCTTGTTGATATTCTGCCCACATAGTCGAGCAAGTGCTTCCTGCAATGCTCTGGCCAGTCCATCTATCCAGTTGTTCTCTCTGATGGTGAAATGGATCTTCTCAGATGTAGGTGGCGCCATCTTTCCGCGCAGATCTGCAACTATCAGCCACTCCAGCTCTCCTTTGGGGTGATCATGGAGTTGAGCTCCATAGAACTCCGGATGCGGGCGCTCCAGAAATTCCGCAAGCTAACTCAGGTCATTATCAAAGATGTGGTTCCCTCCATTGCCCAACTGATAAAACTTGTTGTAGGCGTAGTCCATCTATAAGCAATTTGAGAGGAGTAAGTTAGAGAAGTGATCACGTGTGCCAAATTTTAGGTAAGGTTGCAAAAATTTGAAGGAATATATGACTCTCTTTTCTAAATAATTTCAAGGATAAGAGTGAGAATGGTCCATCTATAAGCAAGGTAAGGTTTCAATAACTTTAGGTAAGTTTTCAAAGATACTCACTTTATTTGTTTTGGAAACTAACTAGGGTCTCCTACGGTCAGGATGGCTCTGATACCAACTTTGAAACACCCGGATTTTTAATCCAAGATGCCTGTTATGCCGTACATCGCAATCCTAGGATTACCATTTTTGCGAGACATAACAGATTAGTACCATATTTCATCATCCATTACAAACCATAATATACTTACAATTAGTTGATCTCATGATCAAGTTTGATTACAATCAAAGCAGCGGAATAATAATAGTAGTAGCATGGTCGGGGCTCCATCTTCAGGGTCACAGGCAATGCTGACGATGGGAGATGATCCTAATTATCGTAAGCGTCATGCTGTCCATCCTCCTCGTAGTTTCCTTCATAGTATGGCCATGGGAATAGCCAGGGAAAAAGCCATGAGTACTTTGAGGTACTGATACGTTGGAAACGTATCTATAATTTTTGATGTTCCATGCTTGTTTAGTATCTACTTTGCTTTGTCTACAATTTGAGGTGATTTTTACATGTTTTCTGGTACTAACCTTTTAACAAGTTGCCACAGTGCCAGTTGCCTGTTTTCTGCTGTTTTTGGTTCCAGAAAAGCTAGTAAGGAAATATTCTCGGAATTGGACGAGACAAACATCAAAGTCAATTACTTTCCATGGGGAACAAGAAGTCCAAAGGGGAGACGGAGAGGCGTGCCAGGGCATCCACACCCCCTAGGCGTGGGTGGGCCTTGCCCCACGCCTAGGCAGGGTGTAGGGCCCCTAGACACCTCCTCGGCCTCCCCCTTCGCCTATAAGAAGCCCCCGATGCAGAAATCCTAAGGACCCGATCAATATTCCACGAAACCTTCTTTAGCCGCCAACACCGTCGTCCCTAGATCGGGGGATCTGAAGGTCTTCCCGGCACCCTGTCGGAGGGGAGATCATCCCGGAGACCTTCTCTCCGATATAATGCGTGAGTAGTTCCACCTTGGACTATGGGTCCATGTAGTAGATATATGGTTGTATCTCCTCCTTTGTGCTTTCATGTATAGATCTTGTGAGCTCCGTTCATGATCAAGATCTAATCTATTTGTAATCATGCATGTTGTGTTTGCGGGGATCCGATGGATATTGAGATTATTATGTTGGTTTGATTAATGCTATTGTCTTTATGATTCTATCATGTCTGTGTTGTTTGTGATCTTATATGCTCTCCGTTGTTAGTAGCTATCTTGGCAAAGTAGTTGGTAGTGACTCCAAGAGTGGGTATTTATGCTCGATAGTGGGTTCATGCCTCTAGTTTCCAAGGGAAGTGACAGAAATCTCTTCGGTTGTAGATGTGTTGTTTCTACTAGGGAGAAAACAACGCTCTCTTGTTCATGGAACATGTGGACTGTTTACCTTACACACTTTGCTTAAAGCAGTTGTATGTTGGTTGCAAATTAATACTAGAGGGGGTTTAGATGATAACCTGAAGGTGGACTTCTACTCATAGATGAAGTTGGATGGCGGTCCATGTATCTTGTTTTATTGCCCAATCGAATCTCATAGGATCTTTCTGACTAGTAATTGCATTGTTATGCCTTGCTTAGTTCCTGTCAATTGCCCTGCTGTAATTTGTTTACCCTTCATGCCATGTTGTTTATCTAAGGAGAGCACCTCTAGTTAACTATGGACCCCGGTCCAATCTTTACCATTGATACATCTTCCATTGTTACTTGTTTACTTGCTGCAAAACACCATTACCTTCCACACCATACGTTTAATCCTTTGTTATAACAAACTGGTGAGCTTGACAACCTCACTGTTTGTTGGGGCAAAGTCTTGAGTTTGTGTTGTGTAGGTCTCCACGTTGTTTGCAACACGTGTGTGACATTTCCTTCCTCCTTCTTGTTCGATAACCTCGGTCTCAACTGAGGGAAAACTTGTTGATATGCTCTTCACAAACTGCGCTTGGTCACCAAAAAAGTGCCATGTCATGCACCGTCGAGTCTTTCTGGCACCATTGCCGGGGAATAAAGAAAGAGGCTCCCACATCAACAAGGCGCCATCAACAAGTTTTCTGGCGCCATTGCCGGGGAGGCTAAGGACGTCTTCACTAGGGGAGTGCTTCACTTCCTTTATCTTTACTTTGTTTTTAGTTTGCTTTTTTTAGTTTGCTTGGTTTTGTTTGCCTCTTTTAAAAAAACCCAAAAAAATTAGTCTAGTTTGGTTTGCTTTCTTTATTCAAAAACATAAAAAAATTAGTTCCTGCTCTAGCTACTGTGCTGTTTTTGGCTTGCCCACATTTGCCAAAATGAACTCTAATGAGAACACCAAGTTGTGTGACTTCACTAGCACCAACAACAATGATTTCCTAAGCACTCCTATTGCTACACCTGCTCCTGATGCTACCTTCTATGAAACTAAGCCTGCTTTGTTGAATCTTGTGATGAGAGAGCAATTTTCTGGTGCTAGTTCTGATGATCCTGCTGCCCTCTCAATAGCTTTGTTGAACTTTGTGAGATGCAAAAGTATAAGGATGTAGATGGTGATATTATTAAGCTCAAGCTGTTTCCTTTCTCCTTGAGAGGAAAAGCTAAAGAATGGTTGCTATCTTTGCCTAAAAATAGTATTGATTCTTGGACTAAGTGAAAATATGCTTTTATTGGGAAGTACTACCCTCCTTCTAAGATTATATCTATGAGAAGTGACATTACGAAATTTAAACAACTTGATAATGAACATGTTGCTCCATCTTGGGAAAGAATGAAGTCTTTGGTTAAAAATTTCCCCACTCATGGACTCACTGCTTGGATGATTATCCAGTCTTTTAATGCAGGTTTGAACTTATCCTCAAGAAACCAGTTGGATTCAGCTGCTGGAGGTACCTTCATGGTCCTCACCTTGGGTTCTGCAACAAGGCTCCTTGATAATATGATGGTTAACTACTCTGAATGGCACGTTGAGAGAGCTCCACATGGTAAGAAGGTAAATTCTGTTGAGAAAACTTCCTCTTTGAGTGATAAGATTGACGTTATTATGGCTATGCTTGTTAATGGGAAAGATCTTCTAGATCCTAATATTGTTCCCTTAGCCTCTTTGGTTGCTCAAGAAGAGAAAGTTGATGTGAACTTCATTAGAAACAACAATTTCAACAACAATGCCTATAGGAACAATTTTGGTAGCAACAACAATTATAGGCCTTATCCTCCTAATAATGGTAATTCCTATGGAAGTGCTTACAACAATGCTAAAAGTGCCCCTTCTGAACTTGAAGTCATGCTCAAAGACTTTATTAGTAAAGAAAATGCTTTCAACAAAACTGTGGAGGAGAAACTTTTAACTGTTGAGAAAAATATATCCTCTTTGTCTGAAGCTCAGTCTTCCTTGATTAATAAAATGGCTGCTAAACCTGAAACCATGGAAAATAACTTTGCTACTGCTCATGCCATACAAGTTACTATTGATGAAAACGTTAGGCTGTTAGCTCAACTTCATGCTAAGTGGGAAAGGGAAGCCGAAATTGATAGAAACAATAGTGTGTGCACCATCACCACTAAACCACAAGTAGTCCCTATTCCTCCTCCTACTATGCCCAAGCCTATTGATCCTACTACTAGTGATGCTAAGTTTTATATTGATATTGATGGTTGCAATATTTCTGAAGTAATCATGTTCCTACAAAAGCTTGCTAGAAGTCCTAATGCTAGTGATATGCATGTTGCTTTCACCAAACATATTACAGGTGCTCTTGTTAAGATTAAGGAAGAGAATCTAAAACACAAAGCTTCTATTCCTAGGAAAGTAGAAGATAGTTGGAAACCCATTATTAATATGAAAGTGAATGACTTTGATCTCAAAGCTTCATGTTGATCTTGGTTTTAGTGTCTCTATTATGCCTAGGAAGATTTATGAAATGCTTGATTTGCCACCATTGGAAGATTGTTATTTGGATGTCCCACTTCATGATAATGCTAAGAAGAAACTTATGGGGAGTATTAATGATGTTCTCATTATGGTTAACAATGCTTATGTCCCTGTTGATTTCTATGTTTTGTATGTTGAATACAATGCTTCTTGTCCTATTACTTTGGGAAGACCTTTTCTTAAAACAGTTGGTGCCATTATTGATATGAAAGAAGGCACCATCAAATATCATTTTACATTGAATAAAGGTATTGAACACTTCTTATGAGAAGAGAGAAGTTGCTTTTTTCTCCTCCTTTGAAAGCAAGATTTGATGTTAATGCTTCCTCATTTGAAAATACTTGATTCTTCTTGCTTCTTCTGCCTAACTTAAAGGTGTGATAACCCAAGAGTTTCCTTGAGTCTTGGAAGTTATTACTCTGTAATGACCTCTCCTTATCCTTTTTGTTTGCTTTTTGTGCCAAGAATGACCTCTAATGAGAGGGAAGGAAGATTTGGGGAGTTGCTGTCCCGAAACAGATTTCTCTCCTCCACCAAAAAAATTCGTGAGGAGTCTCTGTAACTCAAATTGAGCTGAAAAATTGCGAATAAATCCCCAGTATGTTAGATAACTTAAGTTAGTTAAACACATTTTAATTTGAGCAACATAAGATGTTCGAAAAAATCGGTTTATACCTACTTGCTGGTCTATTTTGACAGATTTTTGCCATTATTTGCATTTCCTTCTTATTGATTCCTTTTTGAGTTCTCTTTAGGAGAATTGAGCTTTTTGAAGGAGTTACTACAGTAGCTTGTGTTTTTAGTGAAAATCCTTGCTGTTCCAAATCTTTGCGAGAGGTCTAATATCTTTTGAATAAGCTAATGTTGCTAATGAAGATTGTGTGAAGTTTTGTATGAAGGAAAAATTTCAGGTGTAGAGAGAGAATGATGCAACGAGACGAAGAATGGACAAAAGCTCAAGATTGGGGATGCCACCATGGTGTCACCCCAAGAAATATCCAAGAGGTACAAGCGTCAAAGCTTGGGGATGCCCATGGCATCCCCTTCTTCATCAATAAAAAGCTTAGGTCTATCTAGACACTTCATTTTTTATTGTTTCATGCACTGTTGTGTTATTCTTGGAGCGTCTTAGTTTTTGTTTGGTTTGCTTAGGTTGTTTAGTTTGCTTGAATAAAGTAGTTTGTACCCCCGTTCTCGCTGTGTTGTTTACAAATAAGTTGCTTGGTGTTGGAAAGGACTAGTAAGTTCTTGCTTGAAAGTGCAAGAGGAGCTTGCATTGACTGTGACTTAGACTTTAGCATCACATGTTAGGTGTTGTTTTGACCTTATGCTTAGTAATTATTGCTTTAGCATGGCTTGCTCCAAGTCATTGGGATTTCTTAGTGTGCCTTGAAGGAATTATGCATTGTTTTAGCATGCAAAAGCATAGTATAGTGGTATTCTCCTTTGATGTTTTGCTTGGGTTGACTTGGCACATGCTCACACCATGTTATGACTATGAACAAGTAACCATAGCCTCTATGATCATTTAGTCCTTGACTTGTAGTACAACTCTATGCTTTGATTAGTAATGCTTTGTTGCACTACATGATTATGGCCATTATTGCTCTCTTATTTGGTTGCTCCTAGTCTTTTGCTAGCCCCCACTTGTATAAGTAAGCTCTACTCATGCTTCCAACTCCCAAGAAACCAAGTTATTCCAAAGTTTCCACTATAAAATCCTATGCATGGCGTGTTACACAATTCCAAACTATAATCTTGTTTTCAGCTATCTTCCAATTAAAAACTATTTTGTTATGAGAAAACTTAGTGATTAAAACCCTCACAAACTTGATGGCACACTTTATATTCTTTGCCCCTAATAAAATTGAACCATTGTGTCTTCTATGTTGTATATGCTTGCACTTATACGTTGGAATTAGCAGAACCATGCTATCATGGGGAACATTTTCAACATTGCGCTTGTACTTTGTACTGAGTTGATATCATGCTCTTTTGTCTATGGATGTCACCGGTGTGAAATAATAAGGGAACCTGTAAGTCCATGGAGTTTGTATTTTGTGTTAGACAAACACTTGGGCCTCTAGCCTAAGCCATGCCTAATCATGGTGTAAACTTGCAGCATCACGATAGTGACATCTATGAAGCATTCTTCTTATAAAAAAAGAGACACATTGAGAAAAGAGGAAAGAGAGAAAAAAGCACCATATTCCCATGGTAAATAATAAGATTACTGAGATGCTCATTGTCTGCTTGCCTTGTCAATTTGATTATGGGATATCTCCTGTACCATGTGCAATGGGTACCTCGTTGGCGGTTCTCTATAATATGCAAATACTTACAATGACAAGAACTTTCAGGTGACTGAAGTTGAGTAGCATGAGGTGTGGCCCTCGTATTTAAGGGCCTTGAGATTGCCAACTTATAATTCGTCAAGCATATACTCCATCTTTGTTCACTCTAACCTTAATCACTTCAAGATGCGTACGATAGGGGCAATGAGGGCTGAAAGCTAACAAGTACCATAATTTTTGGAAGCTCTTTTTGAGACTTGAAATCCCTGCTTCCTTTATAAAAGGCCTTTCTTCCACCATTATTTGTGTCTCCACATTCTAGCTTTAGGCACCATTAAAAGAGCATTGTTGTCATTCTATGTGCAATGTTCCAAAGCTGATTGGTTGATGCATATTGTGATATTACTTGTTCTTGTGCTACTTGTTTCTAGTCACCCTTATGAACTTTGAAGGTGTCCTATGCATCTATTTGCTACTCTATGAGGGACAAGTTGATTGCCACTATGCCATGTTTTCTGTATGTGAAACAAACAAACGTTTTTCAATGCATGTTATTCATGATCTTTGTTTGTAGCTTGACATGTTGCATGCATAGTTACTATGTCCTATTGTTAGAATTCCATCTTTCATGCACATGTTTAGAGTTCTTTGATCCCAGCTTTCAATGCTTGCAAATGCTTTGATCTTGGTTTTGATGGTGCATGTCACCTCAAAAATTATACTTTTTATCACTTACCTACTCGAGGACGAGCAGGAATTAAGGTTGGGGATGCTTGATATGTCGGAAACATATCTATAATTTTTTTATGTTCCATGCTTGTTTAGTATCTACTTTGCTTTGCCTTATCTACACTTTGAGGTGCTTTTTACATGTTTTCTGGTACTAACCTATTAACAAGTTGCCACAGTGCCAGTTGCCTGTTTTCTGCTGTTTTTGGTTCTCGAAAAGCTAGTAAGGAAATATTCTCGGAATTGGACGGGACAAACGTCAAAGTCACTTACTTTCCATGGGGAACAAGAAGTCCATAGGGGAGACGGAGAGGCGTGCCAGGGCAGCCACATGCCCTAGTCTTGGGTGGGCCCTGCCCCGCTCCTTGGAGTGGTGTGGCCCCTCTGGCCGCCTCCTCGGCCTCCCCCTTTGCCTATAAGAAGCCTCGGATGCAGAAACCCTAAGTACCCGATCGAATCTCCACGAAACCCGATCAAATCTCCTTGGCCTCCTCGGTCTATGTATCTGGTTGTATTGCCCAATCGAATCTCATAGGATCTTTTTGACTAGTAATTGCATTGTTATGCCTTGCTCAGTTCCTGTCAATTGCCCTGCTGTAATTTGTTTCCCCTTAATGCCATGTTTTTATCTAAGGAGAGCACCTCTAGTGAACTATGGACCCCGGTCCAATCTTTACCATTGATACATCTTCCACGGTTACTTGTTTACTTTCTGAAAACCACCATTACCATCCACACCATACGTCTAATCCTTTGTTACAGCAAACCGGTGAGGTTGACAACCTCACTGTTCGTTGGGGCAAAGTCTTGAGTTTGTGTTGTGCAGGTCTCCACGTTGTTTGCAACACCTGTGTGACTTTCTTTCGTCCTTCTGGTTCGATAACCTCGGTCTCAACTGAGGGAAAACTTGCTGCTGTGCTCTTCACACCCTGCTCTTGGGGTCACCAACAAAGTGCCATGTCGAGCACCGTCAAGTCCTTCTAGCGCCGTTGCCGGGGAATAAAGAAAAAGCTGCCACGTTAACAAGGCACCATCAGGTACTCGCAAACTATCACTAAAGCAGTAAGGCCATTCTAATAGGAATCTTAAGCTCTAGGTTTGTTTGCCACAAGCCTATTTTGTTTCAACCAGTATCTAGTAGTAAAAACCTAACTTTAGTTATCTAAGTTACTTAAGTGGGAACCTAGCTTCATCTCCACAACTTTTGGATTTAGGTCAAAGTCATCATTCAAGTCATGGGTCATTTTGGAAAACATCTGACAACAGAACATTATGGCCATCCAACTATCCATAATCGGGAACGCGGCTATTCGAATATTTGACACTCTTCAGAGGTGGTACACTTTCAGCACAAAATTTTATACATCCGTTAGGAACAATCCTGGATCATCATACTTGGTATGTGGATAATCAATCCTAACCTTTCAATTACACGCCCTAGTATAGGCACCTCCCCTATGAGTTTGGCCTCCCAACCATGACCATCTGTCATCTTAAGAACTGCATAGGTGGACACTCACATTCACAAGGTAGCATCAGTCCACCTCATTCCACGAGGGAACCCATAACAAGATACATAAACTTCTAGTCAAGCCCTACCTAAATTCAAGTATTGTGGTTGTACGGTAAAAAATGGAATGGTATCGCATCCGAACCCAACCATTAGTAGTTATCAAAGTCAAGTCACATAATTTATTCAGCATCATATTCAAGTCAGTATGTCCATAACACATGTCAAAACATTTCAATAGAATGACTCATCATTCCAAGATTTTCATAATCATTTGTTCCAATCTAGTGATCAAGTTTAGTTTAGAACTAGCATCTATCAAATGGGGGTGTCACTATTTGAGGGATATCAACTAGTGCTTCTACCTACATCAAGATCTAAGCTCTTGATGGAACTTTCCTAAATTTCCACTAATCATCAATTAACTACAGAACAACTTTGCGAACTGTAAATCTTGCAAGTAAAACTGGGATTTGGTATAATCAAAGGGGGTATCACAATTGCTTGCAAGTGAGGCTTGCATTTTTTAGATTAGCCTACATAGTATAGCTTGCATAATGTAGCTTGCCTTGATTGGTAAGGTGGTCGAAGTTCTCATCCTCGTCTTCATAGAAATCCTCCCCGTCATAGCCCAGATTGATACTAGCGTCTATAAATAAATACGTGGTACACAATCACCAAACAATACTTAACTACTTCTATTTATGACACAAGGGTCACACTAGATGATCTAACATCATCTCTATCATCAAAATAAAAGTTTATAAGATTTTATTTATCTTATTTTTAGAAAAGTAATTTCTACTCATTGAAAAATTACTTAAGATTTAATATTCTCTGATTCAAAATATGGGATCATATGGACACACGTCCTCTCCATATATTTCAATTCTTGGGAATGTGATTTAAAGTGGTTGGCCTAATTTACAAAGCTTAACACTATTATTTAATAATATTTAAGTGGCTAAAAATAACTAGAAAGCTATTCTTTAATTTTGGTCCAGGATTACTGTATGTATGTAGATTTTTACATATTCAGAAAGGTCTTGTCCAGTGTGATTTTTGAGAGTTGGAATCAACTCAAAATCACTTATGGTTGATTTTAGAAAAATGTTTGCAGTGCTAAAAGGTACTATCTTGTTATGTTTACCAAGGGTGATCCATAGTTTCAAACTTTTTGAATCCGATGGGAGGATTAGAGATTTTCATCTACTTTCAAACAAAATTGGATTCATTCAATTGGGTTGAGTGAATCTTCCTGAATTGATTTTTAAAGTTAACTACGGAATGGGATTTTTAATTAAAATATAAAACTAAGTTTGAACTGACGGGCTTTGCACAGGAACACTAATGGGTTGGACCAACCACGCAACACGCGTGCATCGGGCTGCTCCGGGGCTGGTCCTACTTGTCTGCGACTAACAACATGCGAAGCGGTATTAGTGAATCTAGTCTTTATGATTAGAGCGTGATCAATGGCTGAGCGTCGACGTGGGCACGCGCGAGTCAGAACCCTAGTGCTAGGGAGTGGGTTGTCGGGGGCTTACCAGGGCTCTATCTAGGTGCGGCGATTGGGTCGAAGGAACGAGTTGACGACGGCGGTTCAAAAGGTGGTCGCGGCAGCCCCTGGGGTAGTTCCTAGCTTTGGCTCCTTCCTTCCTCTACAACGGCGAACTCCGGTGAAATTCCGGTGAAGTGGTGCTCGCCTTGGTCCAGGGTTGGGTCAGAGAGGTTCCTGAGTGAGAGAGGAGTGGAATGTTGTGCGTTTTGGGGTCGGGGGAGGGATCTATTTGTATTGCGGCGAAGGGGACATGGAGATATGGCTCGGGATCCCCGGCGACGCAGTTACAGTGAACTATAGGCATGGTCAAGGGCATAGGTTGACGCAGTGCTTCAGGGCGTACACATAGTGGCACGGCGAGGCGTGGTCTAAATCGTTGTAGAACATTTGTGCTCTGTGACTATACCGGCAACACTCGTCATGGCGTACGGTGGTCACGGCGATTGCACGGTCAAATGATCATGTCTGGGAGCTTGCTGGAGTCATGGAGGACATTGTGGCGTAAGGTGAGGGCGAGCCGAGGCGTGTGCGTGCAGGATTCCACGGCGCTCTGGCGCGGCGACCGGCATGGTTCCATGTTAAAAGGGCACGGCTTTGCTGGCGTCTCCTCGAGCTTTCTTTGGTCGAGGCGTGCACAGGTAGAGGCGGTGAGGTCAGGGTTACCTCCTAGACATCATGGGAGAGGGCAGCACGGTCTGTGGCATCGTGTCCGCGTCGGGGTGGCAAGGTGATCTCGGGTACCATTTTGCACGTGTCAAACAATGAGTGATAGGAGCTCCATTGCACAAGCTGGTACTGGGTGAGTTAAGGGCACGACGTGTGAGCTCGGTGAGGTCACAATGGTGAGCAAAGGATTGATCAAAACAGTGGATAGTTGTTGAGTTTGTATTGTGATCACCAAGTGTTTGATCAAATGGCTGCAAGAACTAAACCATCACATTTTCCAGTGATTTTTGGTGGTTGTTCTGGTACTAATATTGGTAGTATCTGGGTGCAATGGTTTGCTAAGTGGTGATGGTTTGAGTGGTTTTCCAAAAATGGTTGTCTTGATACATAAGATAGATTTAAATTTGAATTGCCTCTCGAAATAGTTTGAAATTGTTTCTACAAGTTTGGAAAGCTACATTTGTTTTAGTGTCACTGGGTTTAGCAAGGGGAGAAAAGAAATGCAAAAGTTTCTGTTTGAGATTAGTTGCTAGAGAGGCTCAAAGTGAGATAATGGTTAACTTGGGCAGAAATGACCATTTGGTCTTAGGCTTCATATTTTAATTTTCTTTTGTTTTGATCTGGTTTGATAGTGACCTAGATGATATGGTTTTGATCATTAAACCATTTATCATCATTTACAACAATAAAACATGGCATTTCAATCATTCATAAACACAAGCATTAAGATTTGAAATTAATTAATAAAAGCTTTTGTTAACAATAATCTTGATTAATTAGGGAATGATCCTCATTAATATTTTTGGGGTGTTACACCATCTCCTCCTCATGTAGCGTCCACATTGCCCCCGCGACCTCCGGTAGGGGCACTTGGGCCAGGCTATACTAGGAAGTCCTTCACATGATGACCGGCCTTATTCTAGCGGGAAAAGTTCTCGAAGGTACTATTAGTCCCCTGATCAGCGATGTGCCTCTCCCATCCCTCAGCATAACCAAGGATGGAGTGGCAGTTCCAAGCATTGTTCTTATCAGACTCGTGCACAGGGCACCACTTCCCCGTGGCGGGCTTGCCAGCCGCCACTTCTTCCTCTGGTTTGGTCTTCTTTTTAGCCCCGGTGGGAGCACTAGGCTCCGCAGCCAAAGCTTGTCGAAGGCCCCGCTGACGCGAGACAGTCATCTTCTGTAACATCCCAAAACTCATGAATTACAAAATCATGCATTTCATTCATATGGTCATATCATTTTTGTCTTGCACAAAAAGTTTCAAACCAAAAATCCAAATAAAACCATTAATATGCCCATTTTATTAAATCATATGTGGCATTGTTTTATTTTATTTTCAAAGGGCCAAAGTGTTTTTGAGTGGACAGGTGAGTTTGTCACACTTTAGAGTGAAAAGTTTACTGTACAAAAATCCAGAAGTGATTTGAATTTAAACTTGTTTGAATTAGAGTTTGAAAATCATTTATGAAAATCAATTTGGAAAAAGAAAAGGAGAAAAGGAGAAAAGAAAAAGAAAAGCACTGCGCTGCACTGTCGGCCCATTAGCAGATCCAGGCAAGCAAGCCCACCCGGCCATTCCCCCTCCCCCCCTCTCTCACCAGCTCCTCTACCCTTGAGCTTTGCCCGGTGGCCATGGCTTCCTTCAGCTCCTTCTTCCCCAAATCGCGCGCCCAAACCCCGTCGCCGCTGCCGTTCACTGCCATTGATTTCGCGGCTTAATTTCCATTGATACGGCGAGTAATTATCGCGCCTGCCTCTGCCTACTTAATCCCCACACCACCACGGCCATTTCCCCTCAACTCCGTTCACCAGAACGCCACCAGGCTGCGCGCATTTGAGCTTGAAACTCTGCTGTCCGACGAACTCCGACGAGGTATTTCGGTGAGCACAGTCCACCCTGTCCCCTCTCGTTCATGTTGTCGCGTTTCCCTTGACCTTGCGCATCTCACTGTATCATTGGTTCGTCCTGTACTGGCCTAGGTCATCGGCTTCGTCAAACACCAAAAGCACCCGACGCTGTCCTCGTCTCCAGCGAGCAATTCCGGTAAGATACGAGCGCACCTCGCCTTCTGATTCAAACTATATTGTTCGCCTGAACCTTGCGCATGTCCTAATACAATTGGTTTGTGCTAGGGTGATCTAGAGCATCGCCGTCATCTCCGCTAACCCGTGCCCGACGCTGCTCGTAACTCCGACGAGCTCTAGCCGCCGCAGCAACCCGCCCCCGTCCGAACCAAGGCCAAGTTGAGCTTCCTCATGACGCTGGTCTCCCCATCGTGGCACCTTCCAGTATCAGCCTGGCCGCATTACCTGTGCCTGCCCATAGATGGTCTCTCGCGTTATCACTGTTAGATCTAGATCCAGTGTCAAAATTAGAACTAGATGCGAAGGGGTATGCTTAGATCTGGACCACACATCGTCACTTAGATCATGTGGCTCTAGTTGATTGATCTAGCCGAATCGGTATGGGCCAATCAAACACAACCACGTGCCTGGATTTTTGATTTAAAATATATTTTGAATCTATTAGATTTGCAAGCTTGTCAAATTCATATATTTTGTTCTGTTTATCCAAAAAATGCAAATAATATATCATTGGATTCATAAAAACAAATCCTACATTACCGTGGGCTTAAATTTTTATTTTGCTTCTGGAAATTTATGTTTATTTGCAGAATCAATTGTAGGCCTATTTTGGATATATAAATTATATAGAAAATGATTTAAAAACAAATTTGAGTTTATTTAGACTTTAAATAAATGGTTTTGTGATCAGTACTATTTGGTTAGAATAAGTTAGTGTAGAAAATTCATTCAATTGCATTTGCATGCATTCATATATATTTTTTCTTGATTATTTGAATGTGAAATTGGTTCTATTATTTTATGTGTAAATTTTGGTGCTAGTGGTGATTGTGAATGTGAGGTTTGTTGCTACTCTCCAAGCTAATACCAAGGCAAGTGGTGCTTAATGTATTTGTCCTATTATTTTGACTATGCACTAGTGATATTTTCAATAGGGCTTGCATGGAATTTTTGCTAAGTAAATAAATATGCTATGCCTTGGGAAATCCTAGTAGTTGTAGTCTTAGTAGGATTTTTCTCTAAGTTATGATACTTGTTATGTTATCCTTCTTAGCCTAGCTAGTAGCAAACAAGGGTGGATTATAATCATGCTATGGAAATTTTTCTAAGTCTTTTGACGTGTTTTTTCTTAATAAAACAACTAAGTGAATCAATCACCTGGGTGGAATGGTATGATGGTTTGTGTTGAGTGGTTACACAAGGCCCATGTCTATGGTTTACCTTGTGTATCACACTTGTGGAAAGCCACCCAGGAACAAAGGGATTTGAGATACTTAGTGTTTAGAAGCTTCTAGTGCAGCCACATGACATACGGGCTCTGCCTTGATCATATAAGTTGCAATAACTTAGCCAGATGGACAGTTGATGGTAGGGTGATAGGATGGAACACGTCCATGGTGGTCTAAGGGAAGGCTTCTGAAAGGTCTCGTCTGGATGCACGTCGAGTCTTGTGGGGAAAGTGCACCACCTCTCGAGAGGGTAAAACCTAAGTACTTAGTCATGTCCCCGGAAACGGACAATTTGAGCATGAAGACATTGAAACTATCAAGGATCTCCTCATCCCAATTTCTAAGTTAAAACTTGTGGTGGAACAAGGGTTAAAGGTTCACCAATGTCAATTGGTGGTTCCTTGGGAGTTTTTGACAAACAAAAACTTAGTGTTTCAACTGATAGGAAAAACCTATATTGAGCAAAGCAAGCCTAAGCTACACTTAGCCAAATTCATATAGATGCTACATACTACTATTCTACTATGGTATCACTTGCCAATACAATTCCAAATGTATTGACCCTTGTGGATGTAACTTATGATGTTGCAGGTTACTCTGATGGAGATTAGGGTTATGAGTCTACACTCAACATGTTTGCGTGTGGCACATGAAGATGAAGACTTTACTTTATTTACTTATGATTTAAACCCTTGTACTAGCCTTTGGCTATTGAGTTGTAAAGACTAGATCTCTAGAATGACGATGTAATAAAGACCTTTGTATCTATGTACTTCATCTTAAACTGTGGATGCTATCATTTGATCCAAGGAATAGCATTGCAATCATAGGGGCCTTTACCTTTATAAAGGTGGGGTCTTACAGATGGTATTAGAGCACTGTGTTGCCTATAGGATTATGACCCTAAGTTGGATTTAGACTAAGGAAACCTCTAGGAAGAAAATGCAACTCTTTGCAAAATTCCACTCTTGTCTTTTTCTTCTCGTAAACTCTTCTAATCTTCTTTATCATCTCTATTTGTAGATGGTCGCCATCAATGAAGCCGTCGAGAAGGGGTCACTCATGACCATGACTTTAGAATGTGATACAGAGTTTGCCAAAGCACTAAAAAACCTTATGGTTATCTTGGGAATACATGGTGAAGCCGTGTACAAGGTATTCCCCGTGATGGATGAAGGAGAATAATATTGTTGGGTGCAACTTGACTTGTACAAAAACAAGGGAGACAACCACAAAGAGTCGGGATTCTATATCGGAACCAACTCAAAAATGCATACGGATTTCTTTGACACTTCAAGAAATGCAGCTTGGGATGCTATCAAGGAGCTTGGTGAAAGACTCAAGTGTAGAATGCTCAACATTAAAACTGACCTTGAGGAGGAGAAGAAGTATACCCAAGACTTAGAGACCGCCATAAAACGTCTAAGGGAAGATATCATAGATTTAGCATATGAGTGAGAGTTGTAACGTACTCCGCTAGTTAGACCACCACACTTGTCGTTTCTCGCAAAAATTTGTCTAAGTTATGTTTGAAATTTAGTGTTTGGGGTAGAATTTTTTATGCCATGACTTGTATGTTTTATGGACGATTGTATGCTTTTTGCTTTCATTTCACTGTCTTGATTTTTTTTCTCTTACTTGATTTATTCTAATATTTCTCTATCTTATACATTAGATGCCTAGCTTTGTGATCAGCATTGCCAAGGAGTTCAATGGAAATCGTTTTGGGTCACGTATCGTGAAGTTTACTAGTGTGCTCAACCTCCCACTTCATAGTATCAAGGCACTTAATATCACAAAGTTCGAGAGGAAGGACCTTTGGGGCTTTAGAGTCTCACAGCCGGGACGTCAGACGGAGCCACTCACGGAGGAGATTTCCTTCAAGCTGATGCACGATGACAAAGAGAAGGGTCTATATGTAGTCATGCAGGAACTACTCGGATGCCTCTGCGTACGCCACTCCACCGAGCTTAGAGGCCTTTACTTCCACCCGTTCGGGAGACGCGACGAGGAGGGAGAGGCATTGGTGTATGAGGGCGCCGCTAGAGAGATGATAGAGCCAGTTCATATGTACTTCCAGGACCTAGAGGGCCTTGTTAGACACCTCGACACAAATAGGACCAACGTCATGCTTAGCAATGACGAGCTCCAGGTTCAGTTGAGGGAGAAGGAAAAGTTCTTCGCAGAGAAAGACGAGATCGTCTAGGAGATGGAGGCCAGATTCGAGAGCTAGGACAAGAAGTGCAAGAATCAAGAGAAGAGAGTTCAAGAAAGAAACAAGAAGATCAAGGACAAGAGGGCCGAGATAGAGGCCAAGGACTTCGATTTAGACACTCAGCAAGGAGTGATAGAGAGGCTTCACTCGCAGAAAAGAGCTCTTCGCATGGAGGAGTAGTTGACTGTTTGGCTACCTAATTATCTATCATCCTTTGATTATGGATTTGCAATGATCATCCAACATGTGGATGGCTTGCTATTATGATTACTTTTCCAAAACTTGTTGTTTACGTTGTTTAAACTCTTTGTTATCTTGTGATTGTTTATTGTGTTTGTTGGTATGTGATGTATTGTGCATGGCATCTATGGGTTATATCTCATTACTTATCCTTATTGAAACCACAGATGACTCCCCGTCGTGCCAATCCCAACCCAACCAACAACAAAAATAATGTCAATCCCGAGATACAGTAGTTGATGACAACTCAAACTCAACTGATGCAGATGATGACCCAGTTCATGGCTAATCAAAATCAGAATCAGAACAATAACAACAACAACAACAACAACAACAATCCCAACAATCCACCAGCTTTTTACATGCTCACCAGGTTTCTAAGGTTGAGACAAGCCAAGTTCTCGGGAACAACTGATCCAATGGTAGCCAATGACTAGTTATGTTCTGTGAACAAACACCTAGTCACTATTGGCTTCACCGATGAAGAAAAGGTCTGGTTTACAGCACATCTGCTTGAAGGACCAGTAGCAACTTGGTGGGACAAATTTCAGATCACCACTCCCCTTGAGGGTGTGACTTGGGCTATTTTTTAGTATGGATTCCATACAGCTCACATCTTATCAGGAGTGATGAATTTCAAGAAGGAGTTCCACAATCTGAAACAGCGTCACCATAGTGTGGCTGAATACATTGAGGAGTTCAACAATCTGGCGTGCTATGCACCGGATGAGGTTGATACGGATGCCAAGAGGAAGGACAAGTTCCTCAAAGGATTGAACGATGAAATGAACCTGCAGCTATCTGTTGCCTATGTTCCAACATACCAATCACTATGTGAAAAGGCCACCATCTTGGAAAGCAAGATGAAGCAGGTTGAGAATAGGAAGAGGAAGCATCACTTTGACAAGCGCAGCTCGGGATCGTCTCACAAGCGTTCCGATAATGATGATAGTGGAGGTTCTGGATCCCACAAGCATGGGAAGTATAATAGCCACCATAGCCACAACCGTCACCATGACAACCGACATCATTGCAGTCATGACAATGACAAGTATAAGAACCACAAGAGACATCGGTCAGGTTGAGTGCTTCAAATGCAAGAAAACTGGGCACTATGCAAATGAATGCCCAGAAAAATAAAGTTGAAGGAGCCAACAAGCCCAACCATTTTCAGAAGGGACAAGTGAACCACATCAATGTGGAAGAAATTTATGAAGAGTCTGATGTTGTAGCTGGTAATTTCAAGCTTAATTCTTTTCCAGCACTTGTTCTTTTTGATACCGGCGCATCGCATTCATTCATATCAAGAGATTTTGTTGATAAAAATGGACTTCCAACTGAAATTATTGGGTGTCCTATAAAAGTAAGCTCTCCCCGTGGAGAGATGATAGTGAATTTTGGATGTTATGATCTAGTGATAGAATTTGGAAAGTATAAGTTTCTAGTTATTCTGATAATCCTAGCTTCCCAAGGAGTGGATGTAATTTTGGGTATGGATTGGATGACTAAGTATGAAGGAGTACTATATTGTGCCAATCGTACTGTTACACTCACAACCGCGGATAAGAAAAGGATTAGATTCAAGTCAAACTTTGAATCAAAAGGGAGTAAGCTAAATTCACTTAAGGGGGTTAGCATAGATGGTGTACCAGTTGTGAAGGAATATCCAGACGTTTTTCCGAAAGTGTTGCCAGGAATTCCGCTGGATAGAGATGTGGAGTTTCTGATTGACTTACTGCCAGGATCAGGACCAATAGCAAAGAGACCCTACAAGATGTCGTTTGATGAGTTGAAAGAACTCAAGAAACATCATGGAGAACAGTTGCAGAAAGGATTTATTCAACCATGTTCTTCATCTTGGGGTGCACCAGTTCTGTTAGTTGAGAAGAAGGATAGAAGTCCAAGGTTATGCATAGATTACCGTTCACTCAATGAGGTGACTATAAGGAAAAAGTATCCTTTGCCTAGAATCAACGATCTATTTGATCAGCTAGAAGGAGCATGTGTATTCTCAAAGATTGTTCTCCGATCAGGCTATTTTCAGCTAAAAATTAGAGAGCAAGACATACCTAAGACTTCTTTCACCACTAGGTATGGATTGTATGAGTACACCGTGATGCCATTTGGTTTGACAAATGCACCAGCTTATTTCATGAATATGATGAACAAGGTGTTCATGGAGTTTCTTGACAGGTCTGTTGTCGTATTCATCGACAAAATTTTGATCTATTCCAAGAGAAAAAGAAGAGCATGAAGAACATTTGCGTTTGATACTTGAGAAGCTCAGGGAGCACAAGCTATATGCCAAATTCAGCAAGTGTGAATTCTGGTTGAATGAAGTTGGATTTCTCGAATTGTGTTGGGAGATGGTATAGCTATCGATCCACAAAGGTGTCAGCTGTAACTGAGTGGGAATTTCCCAAGTCAGTGAAAGAAGTTCGCAGTTTCCTAGGCTTGGTAGGATACTATAGAAGATTCATTGAGAATTTCTCAAAGGTAGCTAAGCCAATGACGGAGTTACTTAAGAAAGATAAGAAGTTTGACTGGATTCAAGGTTGTGAAGTCAGTTTCCAGGAATTAAAGAAGAGACTAGTGACATCACCGGTCTTATGTCTGCCAAATTTGGAGAAAGATTTCCAAGTCTATTGTGATGCATCTCACCAAGGATTAGGTGGAGTTTTGATGCAAGAAGGGAAAGTTGTGGCTTATGCCTCGAGACAACTCAAAACGCATGAAGTGAATTATCCTACTCATGACTTAGAGTTAGCCTCTATTGTCCATGCACTCAAAACATGGAGACATTATCTTTTGGGAAAATGTTGTGAAGTGTTCATGTATCACAAGAGTTTAAAATATATCTTCACTCATAAAGAAATCAATATGAGACAAAGAAGATGGATTGAGCTCATCAAGGACTATGACTTGAGTTTGCAATACCACCCCGGTAAAGCAAATGTTGTAGCAGATGATTTAAGCTGTTAGGTTTATGTGAATGGCCTTACTAAGGGAGAATTGTCAGATGAGCTGTGTGCCCAATTCAGAGATAATGAGATGGCTCCTTGTGGTCTGATTGATTGTTTGTATTATGATCTATTTAGGAGCAATACCAAAGTGTTTCAAAGGAGGATTACCTTGACTTAGGTTTGCCTCCGGCCTAAATTAAATCAACATAAGTGAAATGGAGTCTCTATCGTTCCACTTCAAAAGTTTACTATGAGACTTCATACACCTTAAAGTTCATAGAACGAGAAGAAATTTTTTGGAGGCCCTTATCCTCATTCTGCCTAGCATTTAGTGGGCTGGATATTTACCTTATCAACTAGCAAATCCATAAGGGTTCCATTTGATTAGGCACCTGAATTGGCACCTGAATCCGACTGAACCGACTATTTGTCAGGCTAATGTTCTCCTATTCTCTCGAATCTATGAAGTAAGACAATGATTTTGCAATAAGATCAATTATGTTCATTGCATAATAAGCTATCATCCTTTGATTATGGATTTGCAATGATCATCCAACATGTGGATGGCTTGCTATTATGATTACTTTTCCAAAACTTGTTGTTTACGTTGTTTAAACTCTTTGTTATCTTATGATTGTTTATTGTTTTTGTTGGTATGTGATGTATTGTGCATGGCATCTATGGGTTATATCTCATTACTTATCCTTATTGAAACCACAGATGACTCCCCGTCGTGCCAATCCCAACCCAACAAACAACAACAATAATGTCAATCGAGATCGATGATTGATGACAACTCAAACTCAACTGATGCAGATGATGACACAGTTCATGGCTAATCAAAATCAGAATCAGAACAATAACAACAACAACAACAACAACAATCCCAACAATCCACCAGCTTTTTACATGCTCACCAGGTTTCTAAGGTTGAGACAAGCCATGTTCTCGGGAACAACTGATCCAATGGTAGCCAATGACTAGTTATGTTCCGTGAACAAACACCTAGTCACTATTGGCCGCACCGATGAAGAAAGGGTCTGGTTTATAGCACATCTGCTTGAAGGACCAGTAGCAACTTGGTGGGACAAATTTAAGATCACCACTCGCCTTGAGGGTGTGACTTGGGCTATTTTTTAGTATGGATTCCATACAGCTCACATCTTATCAGGAGTGATGAATTTCAAGAAGGAGTTCCACAATCTGAAACAGCGTCACCACAGTGTGGATGAATAGATTGAGGAGTTCAACAATCTGGCGAGCTATGCACCGGATGAGGTTGATACGGATGCCAAGAGGAAGGAGAAGTTCCTCAAAGGATTGAACGATGAAATGAACCTGCAGCTATCTGTTGCCTATGTTCCAACATACCAATCACTATGTGACAAGGCCACCATCTTGGAAAGCCAGATGAAGCAGGTTGAGAATAGGAAGAGGAAGCATCACTTTGACAAGCGCAGCTCGGGATCGTCTCAGAAGCGTTCCGATAATGATGATAGTGGAGGTTCTGGATCCCACAAGCATGGGAAGTATAACAGCCACCATAGCCACAACCGTCACCATGACAACCGGCACCATTGCAGTCATGACAATGACAAGTATAAGAACCACAAGAGTGGACACAAGAGCCACCATAGTGGAAATGGTAATGGGAGTCAGCCTGCAAAAAGAGACATCGGTCAGGTTGAGTGCTTCAAATGCAAGAAAATTGGGCACTATGCAAATGAATGCCCAGAAAATAAAGTTGAAGGAGCCAACAAGCCCAACCCTTTTCAGAAGGGACAAGTGAACCACATCAATGTGGAAGAAATTTATGAAGAGTCTGATGTTGTAGCTGGTAATTTCAAGCTTAATTCTTTTCCAACACTTGTTCTTTTTGATACTGGCGCACCGCATTCATTCATATCAAGAGAATGTGTTGATAAAAATGGACTTCCAACTGAAATTATTGGGTGTCCTATAAAAGTAAGCTCTCCCTATGGAGAGATGATAGTGAATTTTGGATGTTATGATCTAGTGATAGAATTTAGAAAGTATAAGTTTCTAGTTATTCTGATAATCCTAGCTTCCCAAGGAGTGGATGTAATTTTGGGTATGGATTGGATGACTAAGTATGAAGGAGTACTAGATTGTGCGAATCGTACTGCTACACTCACAACCCCGGATAAGAAAAGGATTAGATTCAAGTCAAACTTTGAATCAAAAGGGAGTAAGCTAAATTCTCTTAAGGGGTTAGCATAGATGGTGTACCAGTTGTGAAGGAATATCCGGACGTTTTTCCGAAAGAGTTGCCAGGAATTCCGCTGGATAGAGATGTGGAGTTTCGATTGACTTCGCCGGATCAGAACCAATAGCAAAGAGACCCTACAAGATGTCGTTTGATGATTTGAAAGAACTCAAGAAACATCTTGGAGAACGATTCTTGAAAAGGATTTATTCAACCATGTTCTTCATCTTGGGGTGCACCAGTTCTGTTTGTTGAACAGAAGGATAGAAGTCAAAGGTTATGCATAGATTACCGTTCACTCAATGAGGTGACTATAAGGAACAAGTATCCTTTGCCTAGAATCAACGATCAATTTGATCAGCTAGAAGGAGCATGTGTGTTCTCAAAAATTGTTCTCCGATCAGGCTACTTTTAGCTAAAAATTAGTGAGCAAGACATACCTAAGACTGCTTTCACCACTAGGTATGGATTGTATGAGTACACCGTGATGCCATTTGGTTTAACAAATGCACCAGCTTATTTCATGAATATGATGAACAAGGTGTTCATGGAGTTTCTTGACAAGTTTGTTGTCGTATTCATCGACAAAATTTTGATCTATTCCAAGAGAAAAAGAAGAGCATGAAGAACATTTGCGTTTGATACTTGAGAAGATCAGGGAGCACAAGCTATATGCCAAATTCAGCAAGTGTGACTTCTGGTTTAATGAAGTTGGATTTCTCGAATTGTGTTGGGAGATGGTATAGCTATCGATCCCGCAAAGGTGTCAGCTGTAACTGAGTGGGAATTTCCCAAGTCAGTGAAAGAAGTTCACAGTTTCCTAGGCTTGGCAGGATACTATAGAAGATTCATTGAGAATTTCTCAAAGGTAGCTAAGCCAATGACAGAGTTACTTAAGAAAGATAAGAAGTTTGACTGGATTCAAGGTTGTGAAGTCAGTTTCCAGGAATTAAAGAAGAGACTAGTGACATCACCGGTCTTATGTCTGCCAAATTTGGAGAAAGATTTCCAAGTCTATTGTGATGCATCTCACCAAGGATTAGGTGGAGTTTTGATGCAAGAAGGGAAAGTTGTGGCTTATGCCTCGAGACAACTCAAAACTCATGAATTGAATTATCCTACTCATGACTTAGTGTTAGCCTCTGTTTTCCATGCACTCAAAACATGGAGACATTATCTGTTGGGAAAATGTTGTGAAGTGTTCATGTATCACAAGAGTTTAAAATATATCTTCACTCATAAAGAAATCAATATGAGACAAAGAAGATGGATTGAGCTCATCAAGGACTATGAGTTGAGTTTGCAATACCACCCCGGTAAAGCAAATGTTGTAGCAGATGATTTAAGCTGTTAGGTTTATGTGAATGGCCTTACTAAGGGAGAATTGTCAGATGAGCTGTGTGCCCAATTCAGAGATAATGAGATGGCTCCCTGTGCTCTGATTGATTATTTGTTTTATGATATATCTAGGAGCAATACCAAAGTGTTTCAAAGGAGGATTACCTTGACTTAGGTTTGCCTCCGGCCTAAATTAAATCAACCTAAGTGAAATGGAGTCTCTATCGTTCCACTTCAAGAGTTTACTATGAGACTTCATACACCTTAAAGTTCATAGAACAAGAAGAAATTTTTTGGAGGCCCTTATCCTCATTCTGCCTAGCATTTAGTGGGCTAGATATTTACCTTATCAACTAGCAAATCCATAAGGGTTCCATTTGATTAGGCACCTGAATTGGCACCTGAATCTGACTGAACCGACTATTTGTCAGGATACTGTTCTCCTATTCTCTCGAATCTATGAAGTAAGACATTGATTTTGCAATAAGATCAATTATGTTCATTGCATAATAAGCTATCATCCTTTGATTATGGATTTGCAATGATCATCCAACATGTGGATGGCTTGCTATTATGATTACTTTTCCAAAACTTGTTGTTTACGTTGTTTAAACTCTTTGTTATCTTGTGATTGTTTATTGTGTTTGTTGGTATGTGATGTATTGTGCATGGCATCTATGGGTTATATCTCATTACTTATCCTTATTGAAACCACAGATGACTCCCCGTCGTGCCAATCCCAACCCAACGAACAACAACAATAATGTCAATCCCGAGATACAGTAGTTGATGACAACTCAAACTCAACTGATGCAGATGATGACACAGTTCATGGCTAATCAAAATCAGAATCAGAACAATAACAACAACAACAACAACAACAACAATCCCAACAATCCACCAGCTTTTTACATGCTCACTGGGTTTCTAAGGTTGAGACAAGCCAAGTTCTCGGGAACAACTGATCCAATGGTAGCCAATGACTAGTTATGTTCCGTGAACAAACACCTAGTCACTATTGGCTGCACCGATGAAGAAAAGGTCTGGTTTACAGCACATCTGCTTGAAGGACCAGTAGCAACTTGGTGGGACAAATTTCAGATCACCACTCCCCTTGAGGGTGTGACTTGGGCTATTTTTTAGTATGGATTCCATACAGCTCACATCTTATCAGGAGTGATGAATTTCAAGAAGGAGTTCCACAATCTGAAACAGCGTCACCACAGTGTGGCTGAATACATTGAGGAGTTCAACAATCTGGCGTGCTATGCACCGGATGAGGTTGATACGGATGCCAAGAGGAAGGAGAAGTTCCTCAAAGGATTGAACGATGAAATGAACCTGCAGCTATCTGTTGCCTATGTTCCAACATACCAAACACTATGTGACAAGGCCACCATCTTGGAAAGCCAGATGAAGCAGGTTGAGAATAGGAAGAGGAAGCATCACTTTGACAAGCGTAGCTTGGGATCGTCTCACAAGCGTTCCGATAATGATGATAGTGGAGGTTCTGGATCCCACAAGCATGGGAAGTATAACAGCCACCATAGCCACAACCTTCACCATGACAACCGACATCATTGCAGTCATGACAATGACAAGTATAAGAACTACAAGAGTGGACACAAGAGCCACCATAGTGGAAATGGTAATGGGAGTCAGCCTGCAAAAAGAGACATCGGTCAGGTTGAGTGCTTCAAATGCAAGAAAACTGGGCACTATGCAAATGAATGCCCAGAAAATAAAGTTGAAGGAGCCAACAAGCCCAACCCTTTTCAGAAGGGACAACTGAACCACATCAATGTGGAAGAAATTTATGAAGAGTCTGATGTTGTGGCTGGTAATTTCAAGCTTAATTCTTTTCCAACACTTGTTCTTTTTGATACCAGCGCATCGCATTCATTCATATCAAGAGAATTTGTTGATAAAAATGGACTTCCAATTGAAATTATTGGGTGTCCTATAAAAGTAAGCTCTCCCCGTGGAGAGATGATAGTGAATTTTGGATGTTATGATCTAGTGATAGAATTTGGAAAGTATAAGTTTCTAGTTATTCTGATAATCCTAGCTTCCCAAGGAGTGGATGTAATTTTGGGTATGGATTGGATGAATAAGTATGAAGGAATACTAAATTGTGCCAATCGTACTGTTACACTCACAACCGCGGATAAGAAAAGGATTAGATTCAAGTCAAACTTTGAATCAAAAGGGAGTAAGCTAAATTCTCTTAAGGGGGTTAGCATAGATGGTGTACTAGTTGTGAAGGAATATCCGGACGTTTTTCCGAAAGAGTTGCCAGGAATTCCGCTGGATAGAGATGTGGAGTTTCTGATTGACTTACTGCCAGGATCAAGACCAATAGCAAAGAGACCCTACAAGATGTCGTTTGATGAGTTGAAAGAACTCAAGAAACATCTTGGAGAACAGTTGCAGAAAGGATTTATTCAACCATGTTCTTCATCTTGGGGTGCACCAGTTCTGTTTGTTGAGAAGAAGGATAGAAGTCCAAGGTTATGCATAGATTACCGTTCACTCAATGAGGTGACTATAAGGAACAAGTATCCTTTGCCTAGAATCAACGATCTATTTGATCAGCTAGAAGGAGCATGTGTGTTCTCAAAGATTGTTCTCCGATCAGGCTACTTTCAGCTAAAAATTAGAGAGCAAGACATACCTAAGACTGCTTTCACCACTAGGTATGGATTGTATGAGTACACCGTGATGCCATTTGGTTTAACAAATGCACCAGCTTATTTCATGAATATGATGAACAAGGTGTTCATGGAGTTTCTTGACAAGTTTGTTGTCGTATTCATCGACAAAATTTTGATCTATTCCAAGAGAAAAAGAAGAGCATGAAGAACATTTGCGTTTGATACTTGAGAAGATCAGGGAGCACAAGCTATATGCCAAATTCAGCAAGTGTGACTTCTAGTTTAATGAAGTTGGATTTCTCGAATTGTGTTGGGAGATGGTATAGCTATCGATCCCGCAAAGGTGTCAGCTGTAACTGAGTGGGAATTTCCCAAGTCAGTGAAAGAAGTTCACAGTTTCCTAGGCTTGGCAGGATACTATAGAAGATTCATTGAGAATTTCTCAAAGGTAGCTAAGCCAATGACAGAGTTACTTAAGAAAGATAAGAAGTTTGACTGGATTCAAGGTTGTGAAGTCAGTTTCCAGGAATTAAAGAAGAGACTAGTGACATCACCGGTCTTATGTCTGCCAAATTTGGAGAAAGATTTCCAAGTCTATTGTGATGCATCTCACCAAGGATTAGGTGGAGTTTTGATGCAAGAAGGGAAAGTTGTGGCTTATACCTCGAGACAACTCAAAACTCATGAATTGAATTATCCTACTCATGACTTAGAGTTAGCCTGTGTTGTCCATGCACTCAAAACATGGAGACATTATCTGTTGGGAAAATGTTGTGAAGTGTTCATGTATCACAAGAGTTTAAAATATATCTTCACTCATAAAGAAATCAATATGAGACAAAGAAGATGGCTTGAGCTCATCAAAGACTATGAGTTGAGTTTGCAATACCACCCCGGTAAAGCAAATGTTCTAGCAGATGATTTAAGCTGTTAGGTTTATGTGAATGGCCTTACTAAGGGAGAATTGTCAGATGAGCTGTGTGCCCAATTCAGAGATAATGAGATGGCTCCCTGTGCTCTGATTGATTATTTGTATTATGATCTATCTAGGAGCAATACCAAAGTGTTTCAAAGGAGGATTACCTTGACTTAGGTTTGCCTCCGGCCTAAATTAAATCAACCTAAGTGAAATGGAGTCTCTATCGTTCCACTTCAAGAGTTTACTATGAGACTTCATACACCTTAAAGTTCATAGAACAAGAAGAAATTTTTTGGAGGCCCTTATCCTCATTCTGCCTAGCATTTAGTGGGCTAGATATTTACCTTATCAACTAGCAAATCCATAAGGGTTCCATTTGATTAGGCACCTGAATTGGCTTTGAATCATTGAACCGACTATTTGTCAGGCTACTGTTCTCCTATTCTCTCGAATCTATGAAGTAAGACATTGATTTTCCAATAAGATCAATTATGTTCATTGCATAATAAGTTATCATCCTTTGATTATGGATTTGCAATGATCATCCAACATGTGGATGGCTTGCTATTATGATTACTTTTCCAAAACTTGTTGTTTACGTTGTTTAAACTCTTTGTTATCTTGTGATTGTTTATTGTGTTTGTTGGTATGTGATGTATTGTGCATGGCATCTATGGGTTATATCTCATTACTTATCCTTATTGAAACCACAGATGACTCCCCGTCGTGCCAATCCCAACCCAACCAACAACAACAATAATGTCAATCCCGAGATACAGTAGTTGATGACAACTCAAACTCAACTGATGCAGATGATGACCCAGTTCATGGCTAATCAAAATCAGAATCAGAACAATAACAACAACAACAATCCCAACAATTCACCAACTTTTTACATGCTCACCAGGTTTCTAAGGTTGAGACAAGCCAAGTTCTCGGGAACAACTGATCCAATGGCAGCCAATGACTAGTTATGTTCTGTGAACAAACACCTAGTCACTATTGGCTGCACCGATGAAGAAAAGGTCTGGTTTACAGCACATCTGCTTGAAGGACCAGTAGCAACTTGGTGGGACAAATTTCAGATCACCACTCCCCTTGAGGGTGTGACTTGGGCTATTTTTTAGTATGGATTCCATATAGCTCACATCTTATCAGGAGTGATGAATTTCAAGGAGGAGTTCCACAATCTGAAACAGCGTCACCACAGTGTGGATGAATAGATTGAGGAGTTCAACAATCTGGCGTGCTATGCACCGGATGAGGTTGATACGGATGCTAAGAGGAAGGAGAAGTTCCTCAAAGGATTGAACGATGAAATGAACCTGCAGCTATCTGTTGCCTATGTTCCAACATACCAATCACTATGTGACAAGGCCACCATCTTGGAAAGCCAGATGAAGCATGTTGAGAATAGGAAGAGGAAGCATCACTTTGACAAGCGCAGCTCGGGATCGTCTCAGAAGCATTCCGATAATGATGATAGTGGAGGTTCTGGATCCCACAAGCATGGGAAGTATAACAGCCACCATAGCCACAACCGTCACCATGACAACCGGCATCATTGCAGTCATGACAATGACAAGTATAAGAACCACAAGATTGGACACAAGAGCCACCATAGTGGAAATGGTAATGGGAGTCAGCCTGCAAAAAGAGACATCGGTCAGGTTGAGTGCTTCAGATGCAAGAAAATTGGGCACTATGCAAATGAATGCCCAGAAAATAAAGTTGAAGGAGCCAACAAGCCCAACCCTTTTCAGAAGGGACAAGTGAACCACATCAATGTGGAAGAAATTTATGAAGAGTCTGATGTTGTAGCTGGTAATTTCAAGCTTAATTCTTTTCCAACACTTGTTCTTTTTGATACTGGCGCATCGCATTCATTCATATCAAGAGAATGTGTTGATAAAAATGGACTTCCATCTGAAATTATTGGGTGTCCTATAAAAGTAAGCTCTCCCTATGGAGAGATGATAGTGAATTTTGGATGTTATGATCTAGTGATAGAATTTAGAAAGTATAAGTTTCTAGTTATTCTGATAATCCTAGCTTCCCAAGGAGTGGATGTAATTTTGGGTATGGATTGGATGACTAAGTATGAAGGAGTACTAGATTGTGCGAATCGTACTGCTACACTCACAACCCCGGATAAGAAAAGGATTAGATTCAAGTCAAACTTTGAATCAAAAGGGAGTAAGCTAAATTCTCTTAAGGGGTTAGCATAGATGGTGTACCAGTTGTGAAGGAATATCCGGACGTTTTTCCAAAAGAGTTGCCAGGAATTCCGCTGGATAGAGATGTGGAGTTTCTGATTGACTTACTGCCAGGATCAGAACCAATAGCAAAGAGACCCTACAAGATGTCGTTTGATGAGTTGAAAGAACTCAAGAAACATCTTGGAGAACAGTTGCAGAAAGGATTTATTCAACCATGTTCTTCATCTTGGGGTGCACCAGTTCTGTTTGTTGAAAAGAAGGATAGAAGTCAAAGGTTAGGCATAGATTACCGTTCACTCAATGAGGTGACTATAAGGAACAAGTATCCTTTGCCTAGAATCAACGATCTATTTGATCAGCTAGAAGGAGCATGTGTGTTCTCAAACATTGTTCTCCGATCAGGCTACTTTTAGCTAAAAATTAGTGAGCAAGACATATCTAAGACTCCTTTCACCACTAGGTATGGATTGTATGAGTACACCGTGATGCCATTTGGTTTGACAAATGCACCAGCTTATTTCATGAATATGATGAACAAGGTGTTCATGGAGTTTCTTGACAAGTTTGTTGTCGTATTCATCGACAAAATTTTGATCTATTCCAAGAGAAAAAGAAGAGCATGAAGAACATTTGCGTTTGATACATGAGAAGATCAGGGAGCACAAGCTATATGCCAAACTTAGCAAGTGTGAATTCTGGTTGAATGAAGTTGGATTTCTCGAATTGTGTTGGGAGATGGTATAGCTATCGATCCCGCAAAGGTGTCAGCTGTAACTGAGTGGGAATTTCCCAAGTCAGTGAAAGAAGTTCGCAGTTTTCTAGGCTTGGCAGGATACTATAGAAGATTCATTGAGAATTTCTCAAAGGTAGCTAAGCCAATGACAAAGTTACTTAAGAAAGATAAGAAGTTTGACTAGATTCAAGGTTGTGAAGTCAGTTTCCAGGAATTAAAGAAGAGACTAGTGACATCACCGGTCTTATGTCTGCCAGATTTGGAGAAAGATTTCCAAGTCTATTGTGATGCATCTCACCAAGGAATAGGTGGAGTTTTGATGCAAGAAGGGAAAGTTGTGGCTTATGCCTCGAGACAACTCAAAACTCATGAAGTGAATTATCCTACTCATGACTTAGAGTTAGCCTCTGTTGTCCATGCACTCAAAACATGGAGACATTATCTTTTGGGAAAATGTTGTGAAGTGTTCATGTATCACAAGAGTTTAAAATATATCTTCACTCATAAAGAAATCAATATCAGACAAAGAAGATGGCTTGAGCTCATCAAGGACTATGACTTGAGTTTGCAATACCACCCCGGTAAAGCAAATGTTGTAGCAGATGATTTAAGCTGTTAGGTTTATGTGAATGGCCTTACTAAGGGAGAATTGTCAGATGAGCTGTGTGCCCAATTCAGAGATAATCAGATGGCTCCCTGTGCTCTAATTGATTATTTGTATTATGATCTATCTAGGAGCAATACCAAAGTGTTTCAAAGGAGGATTACCTTGACTTAGGTTTGCCTCCGGCCTAAATTAAATCAACCTAAGTGAAATGGAGTCTCTATAGTTCCACTTCAAGAGTTTACTATGAGACTTCATACACCTTAAAGTTCATAGAACGAGAAGAAATTTTTTGGAGGCCCTTATCCTCATTCTGCCTAGGATTTAGTGGGCTGGATATTTACCTTATCAACTAGCAAATCCATAAGGGTTCCATTTGATTAGGCACCTGAATTGGCACCTGAATCCGACTGAACCGACTATTTGTCAGGCTACTGTTCTCCTATTCTCTCGAATCTATGAAGTAAGACATTGATTTTCCAATAAGATCAATTATGTTGATTGCATAATAAGCTATCATCCTTTGATTATGGATTTGCAATGATCATCCAACATGTGGATGGCTTGCTATTATGATTACTTTTACAAAATTTGTTGTTTACATTGTTTAAACTCTTTGTTATCTTGTGATTGTTTATTGTGTTTGTTGGTATGTGATGTATTGTGCATGGCATCTATGGGTTATATCTCATTACTTATCCTTATTGAAACCACAGATGACTCCCCGTCGTGCCAATCCCAACCCAACCAACAACAACAATAATGTCAATCCCGAGATACAGTAGTTGATGACAACTCAAACTCAACTGATGCAGATGATGACCCAGTTCATGGCTAATCAAAATCAGAATCAGAACAATAACAACAACAACAACCATCCCAACAATCCACCAGCTTTTTACATGCTCACCAGGTTTCTAAGGTTGAGACAAGCCAAGTTCTCGGGAACAACTGATCCAATGGTAGCCAATGACTAGTTATGTTCCGTGAACAAACACCTAGTCACTATTGGCTGCACCGATGAAGAAAAGGTCTGGTTTACAGCACATCTGCTTGAAGGACCAGTAGCAACTTGGTGGGACAAATTTCAGATCACCACTCCCCTTGAGGGTGTGACTTGGGCTATTTTTTAGTATGGATTCCATACAGCTCACATCTTATCAGGAGTGATGAATTTCAAGAAGGAGTTCCACAATCTGAAACAGCGTCACCACAGTGTGGCTGAATACATTGAGGAGTTCAACAATCTGGCGTGCTATGCACCGGATGAGGGTGATACGGATGCCAAGAGGAAGGAGAAGTTCCTCAAAGGATTGAACGATGAAATGAACTTGCAGCTATCTGTTGCCTATGTTCCAACATACCAATCACTATGTGACAAGGCCACCATCTTGGAAAGACAGATGAAGCAGGTTGAGAATAGGAAGAGGAAGCATCACTTTGACAAGCGCAGCTCGGGATCGTCTCACAAGCATTCCGATAATGATGATAGTGGAGGTTCTGGATCCCACAAGCATGGGAAGTATAACAGCCACCATAGCCACAACCGTCACCGTGACAACCGGCATCATTGCAGTCATGACAATGACAAGTATAAGAACCACAATAGTGGACACAAGAGCCACCATAGTGGAAATGGTAATGGGAGTCAGCCTGCAAAAAGAGACATCGGTCAGGTTGAGTGCTTCAAATGCAAGAAAACTGGGCACTATGCAAATGAATGCCCAGAAAATAAAGTTGAAGGAGCCAACAAGCCCAACCCTTTTCGGAAGGGACAAGTGAACCACATCAATGTGGAAGAAATTTATGAAGAGTCTGATGTTGTAGCTGGTAATTTCAAGCTTAATTCTTTTCCAACACTTGTTCTTTTTTATTCCGGCGCATCACATTCATTCATATCAAGAGAATTTGTAGATAAAAATGGACTTCCAAGTGAAATTATTGGGTGTCCTATAAAAGTAAGCTCTCCCCGTGGAGAGATGATAGTGAATTTTGGATGTTATGATCTAGTGATAGAATTTGGAAAGTATAAGTTTCTAGTTATTCTGATAATCCTAGCTTCCCAAGGAGTGGATGTAATTTTGGGTATGGATTGGATGACTAAGTATCAAGGATTACTAGATTGTGCCAATCATACTGTTACACTCACAACCCCGGATAAGAAAAGGATTAGATTCAAGTCAAACTTTGAATCAAAAGGGAGTAAGCTAAATTCTCTTAAGGGGGTTAGCATAGATGGTGTACCAGTTGTGAAGGAATATCCGGACGTTTTTCCGAAAGAGTTGCCAGGAATTCCGCTGGATAGAGATGTGGAGTTTCTGATTGACTTACTGCCAGGATCAGGACCAATAGCAAAGAGACCCTACAAGATGTCGTTTGATGAGTTGAAAGAACTCAAGAAACATCTTGAAGAACAGTTGCAGAAAGGATTTATTCAACCATGTTCTTCATCTTGGGGTGCACCAGTTCTGTTTGTTGAGAAGAAGGATAGAAGTCCAAGGTTATGCATAGATTACCGTTCACTCAATGAGGTGACTATAAGGAACAAGTATCCTTTGCCTAGAATCAACGATCTATTTGATCAGCTAGAAGGAGCATGTGTGTTCTCAAAGATTGTTCTCCGATCAGGCTACTTTCAGCTAAAAATTAGAGAGCAAGACATACCTAAGACTGCTTTCACCACTAGGTATGGATTGTATGAGTACACCGTGATGCCATTTGGTTTAACAAATGCACCCGCTTATTTCATGAATATGATGAACAAGGTGTTCATGGAGTTTCTTGACAAGTTTGTTGTCGTATTCATCGACAAAATTTTGATCTATTCCAAGAGAAAAAGAAGAGCATGAAGAACATTTGCGTTTGATACTTGAGAAGATCAGGGAGCACAAGCTATATGCCAAATTCAGCAAGTGTGACTTCTGGTTTAATGAAGTTGGATTTCTCGAATTGTGTTGGGAGATGGTATAGCTATCGATCCCGCAAAGGTGTCAGCTGTAACTGAGTGGGAATTTCCCAAGTCAGTGAAAGAAGTTCACAGTTTCCTAGGCTTGGCAGGATACTATAGTAGATTCATTGAGAATTTCTCAAAGGTAGCTAAGCCAATGACAGAGTTACTTAAGAAAGATAAGAAGTTTGACTGGATTCAAGGTTGTGAAGTCAGTTTCCAGGAATTAAAGAAGAGACTAGTGACATCACCGGTCTTATGTCTGCTAGATTTGGAGAAAGATTTCCAAGTCTATTGTGATGCATCTCACCAAGGATTAGGTGGAGTTTTGATGCAAGAAGGGAAAGTTGTGGCTTATACCTCGAGACAACTCAAAACTCATGAAGTGAATTATCCTACTCATGACTTAGGGTTAGCCTCTGTTGTCCATGCACTCAAAACATGGAGACATTATCTGTTGGGAAAATGTTGTGAAGTGTTCATGTATCACAAGAGTTTAAAATATATCTTCACTCATAAAGAAATCAATATGAGACAAAGAAGATGGCTTGAGCTCATCAAGGAATATGACTTGAGTTTGCAATACCACCCCGGTAAAGCAAATGTTGTAGCAGATGATTTAAGCTGTTAGGTTTATGTGAATGGCCTTACTAAGGGAGAATTGTCAGATGAGCTGTGTGCCCAATTCAGAGATAATGAGATGGCTCCCTGTGCTCTGATTGATTATTTGTATTATGATCTATCTAGGAACAATACCAAAGTGTTTCAAAGGAGGATTGCCTTGACTTAGGTTTGCCTCCGGCCTAAATTAAATCAACCTAAGTGAAATGGAGTCTCTATCGTTCCACTTCAAGAGTTTACTATGAGACTTCATACACCTTAAAGTTCATAGAACAAGAAGAAATTTTTTGGAGGCCCTTATCCTCATTCTGCCTAGCATTTAGTGGGCTAGATATTTACCTTATCAACTAGCAAATCCATAAGGGTTCCATTTGATTAGGCACCTGAATTGGCACCTGAATCTGACTGAACCGACTATTTGTCAGGCTACTGTTCTCCTATTCTCTCGAATATATGAAGTAAGACATTGATTTTGCAATAAGATCAATTATGTTCATTGCATAATAAGCTATCATCCTTTGATTATGGATTTGCAATGATCATCCAACACGTGGATGGCTTGCTATTATGATTACTTTTCCAAAACTTGTTGTTTACGTTGTGTAAACTCTTTGTTATCTTGTGATTGTTTATTGTGTTTGTTGGTATGTGATGTATTGTGCATGGCATCTATGGGTTATATCTCATTACTTATCCTTATTGAAACCACAGATGACTCCCCGTCGTGCCAATCCCAACCCAACCAACAACAACAATAATGTCAATCCCGAGATACAGTAGTTGATGACAACTCAAACTCAACTGATGCAGATGATGACCCAGTTCATGGCTAATCAAAATCAGAATCAGAACAATAACAACAACAACAATCCCAACAATTCACCAGCTTTTTACATGCTCACCAGGTTTCTAAGGTTGAGACAAGCCAAGTTCTCGGGAACAACTGATCCAATGGCAGCCAATGACTAGTTATGTTCTTTGAACAAACACCTAGTCACTATTGGCTGCACCGATGAAGAAAATGTCTGGTTTACAGCACATCTGCTTGAAGGACCAGTAGCAACTTGGTGGGACAAATTTCAGATCACCACTCCCCTTGAGGGTGTGACTTGGGCTATTTTTTAGTATGGATTCCATACAGCTCACATCTTATTAGGAGTGATGAATTTCAAGGAGGAGTTCCACAATCTGAAACAGCGTCACCACAGTGTGGCTGAATACATTGAGGAGTTCAACAATCTGGCGTGTTATGCACCGGATGAGGTTGATACGGATGCCAAGAGGAAGGAGAAGTTCCTCAAAGGATTGAACGATGAAATGAACCTGCAGCTATCTGTTGCCTATGTTCCAACATACCAATCACTATGTGACAAGGCCACCATCTTGGAAAGCCAGATGAAGCAGGTTGAGAATAGGAAGAGGAAGCATCACTTTGACAAGCGTAGCTCGGTATCGTCTCACAAGCGTTTCGATAATGATGATAGTGGAGGTTCTGGATCCCACAAGCATGGGAAGTATAACAGCCACCATAGCCACAACCGTCACCATGACAACCGGCATCATTGCAGTCATGACAATGACAAGTATAAGAACCACAAGAGTGGACACAAGAGCCACCATAGTGGAAATGGTAATGGGAGTCAGCCTGCAAAAAGAGACATCAGTCAGGTTGAGTGCTTCAAATGCAAGAAAACTGGGCACTATGCAAATGAATGCCCAGAAAATAAAGTTGAAGGAGCCAACAAGCCCAACCCTTTTCAGAAGGTACAAGTGAACCACATCAATGTGGAAGAAATTTATGAAGAGTCTGATGTTGTAGCTGGTAATTTCAAGCATAATTCTTTTCCAACACTTGTTCTTTTTTATACCGGCGCATCGCATTCATTCATATCAAGAGAATTTGTTGATAAAAATGGACTTCCAACTGAAATTATTGGGTGTCCTATAAAAGTAAGCTCTCCCCGTGGAGAGATGATAGTGAATTTTGGATGTTATGATCTAGTGATAGAATTTGGAAAGTATAAGTTTCTAGTTATTCTGATAATCCTAGCTTCCCAAGGAGTGGATGTAATTTTGGGTATGGATTGGATGACTAAGTATGAAGGAGTACTATATTGTGCCAATCGTACTGTTACACTCACAACCCCGGATAAGAAAAGGATTAGATTCAAGTCAAACTTTGAATCAAAAGGGAGTAAGCTAAATTCTCTTAAGGGGGTTAGCATAGATGGTGTACCAGTTGTGAAGGAATATCCGGACGTTTCTCCGAAAGAGTTGCCAGGAATTCCGCTGGATAGAGATGTGGAGTTTCTGATTGACTTACTGCCAGGATCAGGACCAATAGCAAAGAGACCCTACAAGATGTCGTTTGATGAGTTGAAAGAACTCAAGAAACATCTTGGAGAACAGTTGCAGAAAGGATTTATTCAACCATGTTCTTGATCTTGGGATTCACCAGTTCTGTTTGTTGAGAAGAAGGATAGAAGTCAAAGGTTATGCATAGATTACCGTACACTCAATGAGGTGACTATAAGGAACAAGTATCCTTTGCCTAGAATCAACGATCAATTTGATCAGCTAGAAGGAGCATGTGTGTTCTCAAAGATTGTTCTCCGATCAGGCTACTTTCAGCTAAAAATTAGAGAGCAAGACATACCTAAGACTGCTTTCACCACTAGGTATGGATTGTATGAGTACACCGTGATGCCATTTGGTTTGACAAATGCACCAGCTTATTTCATGAATATGATGAACAAGGTGTTCATGGAGTTTCTTGACAAGTTTGTTGTCGTATTCATTGACAAAATTTTGATCTATTCCAAGAGAAAAAGAAGAGCATGAAGAACATTTGCGTTTGATACTTGAGAAGCTCAGGGAGCACAAGCTATATGCCAAATTCAGCTAGTGTGAATTCTGGTTGAATGAAGTTGGATTTCTCGAATTGTGTTGGGAGATGGTATAGCTATCGATCCCGCAAAGGTGTCAGCTGTAACTGAGTGGGAATTTCCCAAGTCAGTGAAAGAAGTTTGCAGTTTCCTAGGCTTGGCAGCATACTATAGAAGATTCATAGAGAATTTCTCAAAGGTAGCTAAGCCAATGACGGAGTTACTTAAGAAAGATAAGAAGTTTGACTGGATTCAAGGTTGTGAAGTCAGTTTCCAGGAATTAAAGAAGAGACTAGTGACATCACCGGTCTTATGTCTGCCAGATTTGGAGAAAGATTTCCATGTCTATTGTGATGCATCTGACCAAGGATTAGGTGGAGTTTTGATGCAAGAAGGGAAAGTTGTGGCTTATGCCTCGAGACAACTCAAAACTCATGAAGTGAATTATCCTACTCATGACTTAGAGTTAGTCTCTGTTGTCCATGCACTCAAAACATGGAGACATTATCTTTTGGGAAAATGTTGTGAAGTGTTCATGTATCACAAGAGTTTAAAATATATCTTCACTCATAAAGGAATCAATATGAGACAAAGAAGATGGCTTGAGCTCATCAAGGACTATGACTTGAGTTTGCAATACCACCCCGGTAAAGCAAATGTTGTAGTAGATGATTTAAGCTGTTAGGTTTATGTGAATGGCCTTACTAAAGGAGGATCGTCAGATGACCTATGTGCCCAATTCAGAGATAGTGAGATGGCTCCCTGTGCTATGATTGATTATTTGTATTATGATTTATCTAGGAGCAATACCAAAGTTTTTCAAAGGAGGATTACCTTGACTTAGGTTTTCCTCCGGCCTAAATTAAATCAACCTAAGTGAAATTGAGTCTCTATCATTCCACTTCAAGAGTTTACTATGAGACTTCATACACCTTAAAGTTCATAGAATGAGAAGAAATTTTTTGGAGGCCCTTATCCTCATTCTGCCTAGAATTTAGTAGGCTGGATATTTACTTTATCAACTAGCAAATCCATAAGGGTTCCATTTGATTAGGCACCTGAATTGGCACCTGAATCCGACTGAAGCGACTATTTGTCAGGCTATTGTTCTCCTATTCTCTCGAATCTATGAAGTAAGACATTGATTTTGCAATAAGATCAATTATGTTCATTGCATAATAAGCTATCATCCTTTGATTATGGATTTGCAATGATCATCCAACATGTGGATGGCTTGCTATTATGATTACTTTTCCAAAACTTGTTGTTTACGTTGTTTAAACTCTTTGTTATCTTGTGATTGTTTATTGTGTTTGTTGGTATGTGATGTATTGTGCATGGCATCTATGGGTTATATCTCATTACTTATCCTTATTGAAACCACAGATGACTCCCCGTCGTGCCAATCCCAACCCAACCAACAACAACAATAATGTCAATCCCGAGATACAGTAGTTGATGACAACTCAAATTCAACTGATGCAGATGATGACCCAGTTCATGGCTAATCAAAATCAGAATCAGAACAATAACAACAACAACAACCATCCCAACAATCCACCAGCTTTTTACATGCTCACCAGGTTTCTAAGGTTGAGACAAGCCAAGTTCTCGGGAACAACTAATCCAATGTTAGCCAATGACTAGTTATGTTCCGTGAACAAACACCTAGTCACTATTGGCTGCACCGATGAAGAAAAGGTCTGGTTTACAGCACATCTGCTTGAAGGACCAGTAGCAACTTGGTGGGACAAATTTCAGATCACCACTCCCCTTGAGGGTGTGACTTGGGCTATTTTTTAGTATGGATTCCATACAACTCACATCTTATCAGGAGTGATGAATTTCAAGAAGGAGTTCCACAATCTGAAACAGCGTCACCACAGTGTGGCTGAATACATTGAGGAGTTCAACAATCTGGCGTGCTATGCACCGAATGAGGTTGATACGGATGCCAAGAGGATGGAGAAGTTCCTCAAAGGATTGAATGATGAAATGAACCTGCAGCTATCTGTTGCCTATGTTCCAACATACCAATCACTATGTGACAAGGCCACCATCTTGGAAAGCCAGATGAAGCAGGTTGAGAATAGGAAGAGGAAGCATCACTTTGACAAGCGCAGCTCGGGATCGTCTCACAAGCGTTCCGATAATGATGATAGTGGAGGTTCTGGATCCCACAAGCATGGGAAGTATAATAGCCACCATAGCCACAACCGTCACCGTGACAACCGGCATCATTGCAGTCATGACAATGACAAGTATAAGAACCACAATAGTGGACACAAGAGCCACCATAGTGGAAATGGTAATGGGAGTCAGCCTGCAAAAAGAGACATCGGTCAGGTTGAGTGCTTCAAATGCAAGAAAACTGGGCACTATGCAAATGAATGCCCAGAAAATAAAGTTGAAGGAGCCAACAAGCCCAACCCTTTTCGGAAGGGACAAGTGAACCACATCAATGTGGAAGAAATTTATGAAGAGTCTGATGTTGTAGCTGGTAATTTCAAGCTTAATTCTTTTCCAGCACTTGTTCTTTTTGATACCGGCGCATCACATTCATTCATATCAAGAGAATTTGTTGATAAAAATGGACTTCCAACTGAAATTATTGGGTGTCCTATAAAAGTAAGCTCTCCCCGTGGAGAGATGATAGTGAATTTTGGATGTTATGATCTAGTGATAGAATTTGGAAAGATTATAAGTTTCCAGTTATTCTGATAATCCTGGCTTCCCAAGGAGTGGATGTAATTTTGGGTATGGATTGGATGACTAAGTATGAAGGAGTACTAGATTGTGCCAATCGTACTGTTACACTGACAACCCCAGATAAGAAAAGGATTAGATTCAAGTCAAACTTTGAATCAAAAGGGAGTAAGCTAAATTCTCTTAAGGGGGTTAGCATAGATGGTGTACCAGTTGTGAAGGAATATCCGGACGTTTTTCCGAAAGAGTTGCTAGGAATTCCGCTGGATAGAGATGTGGAGTTTCTGATTGACTTACTGACAGGATCAGGACCAATAGCAAAGAGACCCTACAAGATGTCGTTTGATGAGTTGAAAGAACTCAAGAAACATCTTGGAGAACAGTTGTAGAAAGGATTTATTCAACCATGTTCTTCATCTTGGGGTGCACCAGTTCTGTTTGTTGAGAAGAAGGATAGAAGTCAAAGGTTATGCATAGATTACCGTTCACTCAATGAGGTGACTATAAGGAACAAGTATCCTTTGCCTAGAATAAACAATCTATTTGATCAGCTAGAAGGAGCATGTGTGTTCTCAAAGATTGTTCTCCGATCAGGCTACTTTCATCTAAAAATTAGAGAGCAAGACATACCTAAGACTGCTTTCACCACTAGGTATGGATTCTATGAGTACACTGTGATGCCATTTGGTTTGACAAATGCACTAGCTTATTTCATGAATATGATGAACAAGGTGTTCATGGAGTTTCTTGACAAGTTTGTTGTCGTATTCATCGACGAAATTTTGATCTATTCCAAGAGAAAAAGAAGAGCATGAAGAACATTTGCGTTTGATACTTGAGAAGCTCCGGGAGCACAAGCTATATGCCAAATTGAGCAAGTGTGAATTCTGGTTGAATGAAGTTGGATTTCTCGAATTGTGTTGGGAGATGGTATAACTATCGATCCCGCAAAGGTGTCAGCTGTAACTGAGTGGGAATTTCCCAAGTTAGTGAAAGAAGTTCGCAGTTTCCTAGGCTTGGCAGGATACTATAGAAGATTCATTGTGAATTTCTCAAAGGTAGCTAAGCCAATGACGGAGTTACTTAAGAAAGATAAGAAGTTTGACTGGATTCAAGGCTGTGAAGTCAGTTTCCAGGAATTAAAGAAGAGACTAGTGACATCACCGGTCTTATGTCTGCCAGATTTGGAGAAAGATTTCCAAGTCTATTGTGATGCATCTCACCAAGGATTAGGTGGAGTTTTGATGCAAGAAGGGAAAGTTGTGGCTTATGCCTCGAGACAACTCAAAACTCATGAAGTGAATTATCCTACTCATGACTTAGATTTAGCCTCTGTTGTCCATGCACTCAAAACATGGAGACATTATCTTTTGGGAAAATGCTGTGAAGTGTTCAAGTATCACAAGAGTTTAAAATATATCTTCACTCATAAAGAAATCAATATGAGACAAAGAAGATGGCTTGAGCCATCAAGGACTATGACTTGAGTTTGCAATACCACCCCGGTAAAGCAAATGTTGTAGCAGAATGGCCTTACTAAGGGAGAATTGTTAGATGAGCTGTGTGCCCAATTCAAAGATCTCATATTGGAAATAGTACCTCAAGGACATCTCATGTCATTGGATGTTCAACCCACATTGTTGGACAAGATCAAAGAAGCCCAAAAGTTGGACAAGGAAATTGAAGAGATTAAAGGAAAAATTAGCAAAGGGAAAGCTAAAGGATTCCAGGAAGACGAACAGGGTACTTTATGGTATGGAAAACGCATCTTCATTCCGCAAGATCCGGAGCTTCAGAAACTGATTCTGCAGGAAGCACACAATTCACCATATTCTATTCAGCCGGGTAACACCAAAATGTACATGTATGTGATGGAAAGATTTTGGTGGAACAACCTCAAGAAAGATATTGCGGAGCATATTGCCTTGTGTGATGTGTGTAGTCGAGTGAAAGCGGAACATCAAAAACCGGCAGGATTATTACAACCACTACCTATTCCTGATTGGAAGTGGGATAAGATTGGCATGGATTTTATCACCGGACTGCCAAGGACTAGATCTGGATATGATTCTATTTGGGTTGTTGTAGATCGCCTAACTAAAGTGGCTCATATCATACCCGCGAAGAAAACCTATACAAGTGCTAACTTAGCCCACATCTATATGAACAGGATTGTATGTCTGCATGGAGTACCCCAGAGTATTGTGTCTGATAGAGGAACTCAGTTCACCTCACATTTTTGGCGACAATTGCATGAGTCATTAGGAACAAGATTGGAATTCAGCACATCTTTTCACCCCCACACTAATGGACAGACATAAAGGACCAATCAAATTTTGGAGGATATGTTGAGGGCATGTGCCCTAGACTATGGACCTAGTTGGGATGAAAGTCTTCCTTACACAGAATTCTCTTACAATAACAGCTATCAAGCCAGCATTGAGATGGCACTATTCAAATTTCTCTATGGAAGGAAGTGTACTACGCCATCGCTATGGAGTGGTGTTGGTGAAAGAAATTTGTTCGGACCAGAACTAATTAAGGAAGCGGAAGAGAAACTTAAATTAGTAAAAGACAGATTGATGATAGCACAGTCCCGATGAAAGAGCTATGCAGATCCAAATCATAGAGAAGTCAACTATGAGGTAGGTGATAGAGCTTATCTTAGAGTCTCACCACTTCGTGGTGTGAAGAGATTTGGAGTCAAAGGAAAATTGGCACCAAGATATGTTGGACCCTTCAACATTTTGAGCCACAAAGGAAAAGTGGCTTATGAGATTGAATTGCCTGAATCACTTTTAGCAGTTCACAATGTGTTTCATATGAGTCAATTGAAGAAATTCCATCCAGAGATGGAAGAAACTTCTTTGAAGGATACTATACCTTTGGAAGAGGTTCAGTTGGAGAGTGATCTCACCTATGAAGAGAAGCCTATCAAAATCCTTGAGACTGCAGAAAGAGTTACTCGTACCAAGACTATCAAATTCTGCAAAGTTCAATGAAACCATCATTTCGAAGAGGAAGCAAGTTGGTAAAGAGAAGATGACCTTCAGAAAGATCACCCTCACCTATTTGCTAGCCAATCTGAATCTTGAGGGCGAGATTCATCTTAAGGGGGTTAGATTTGTAACATCCCAAAACTCATGAATTACAAAAGCATGCATTGCATTCATATGATCATATCATTTTTCTCGTGCACAAAAAGTTTCAAACCAAAAATCCAAATAAAACCATCAATATGCCCATTTTATTAAATCATATGTGGCATGGTTTTATTTTATTTTCAAAGGGCCAAAGTGTTTTTGAGTGGACAAGTAAGTTTGTCACACTTTAGAGTGCAATGTTCACTTTACAAAAATCCAGAAGTGATTTGAATTCAAACTTTTTTTAATTAGGGTTTGAAAATCATTTCTGAAAATCAATTTGGAAAAAGAAAAGGAGAAAACAAAAAGAAAAGCACTGCGCTGCACTTTCGGCCCATTAGCAGATCCAACCCAGCAAGCCCACCCGGCCATTCCCCCTCCCCCTCTCTCTCACCCGCGCTCACTCTACCCCGCAGACACTGCCAGTGGCCCCACGTCAGCTCATCTCCTTCTTCCCAAAATCCCGTGCCCAGACCCCGTTGCCGCTACCGTTCACTGCCGTTATTCTCGCGGCTTAATTGCCATTGATACGATGAGTAATTCTCGCGCCTGCCTCTTCCTACTTAATCTCCACACCACCACGGCCATTTCCCCTCAACTCCCCTCACCAGAACGCCACCAGGCTGCGCGCATTTGAGCTCGAAATTCCGCTGTCCGACGAACTCCGACGAGGTATTCCGGTGAGCATAGTCCACCCCATCCCCTCTCGTTCATGCTGTCGCGTTTACCTTGACCTTGCGCATCTCACTGTGTCATTGGTTTGTCACGTACTGGCCTAGGACGTCGGCTTCGGCAAACACCGAAAGCACCCGACACCGTCCTCGTATCCGGTGCGCAATTCCAGTAAGATTCGACAGTGCCTCGCCTTCTGATTCAAACTATATTGTTCGCCTGAAACTTGCGCATGTCTTGATACACTTGGTTCATGCTAGAGTGATCCAAAGCGTCACCGTCGTCTCCGCCAACCCGTGCCCGACGCTGCCCACAACTCCGACGAGCTCCAGCCGCCGCAGCAACCCGCCCCCTTCCGAACCAAGGTCACATTGAGCTTCCTCGCGACCTTATGATGTTGGTAAGCATCACCACCGCCCCCAACCCCCTCTGGAATCGCCAGAGCAGCACCGCCAGTAGCGCCGCCTCCGTAGTAGCCACGCGCGCCGCCCATCTATGCTCGCTCGCGTTGTCACCGTTAGATCTAGATCTAGTGGTCGAAATTAGAACTAGATGCGAAGGGGTACGCTCAGATCTGGACCGCACATCGTCACATAGATCTTGCGGCTCTAGTTGATCGATCCAGCCGAATTGTTTTTGAATAAATTAGATTTGCAAGCTTGTAAAATTCATATCTTTTGTTCTTGTTATCCAAAAAATGCAAATAATATATCATTGGATTCAGAAAAACAAATCCTACTTTTACTGTGGGCTAAAATTTGTATTTTGCTTCTGGAAATTTAGGTTTATTTGCAGAATCAATTGTAGGCCTATTTGGTCTATATAAATTATATAGAAAATGATTTAAAAACAAATTTGAGTTTATTTAGCCTTTAAATAAATGGTTTTGTGATCATTACTATTTGGTTAGAATAATTTAGTGTATAAAGTTCATTGCATTGCATTTGCATGCATTCATATATATTTTTTCTTGATTATTTCAATGTGAAATTGGTGCTATTATTTTATGTGTAGATTTTGGTGCTAGTGGTAATTGTGAGTGTGAGGATTGTTGCTACTCTCCCAACTACTACCAAGGCAAGTGGTGCTTGATGTATTTGTCCTATTATTTTGACTCTGCATTAGTGATATTTTGAATAGGGCTTGCATGGAATTTTTGCTAAGTAAATAAATATGCTATGCCTTGGGAAATCCTAGTAGTTGTAGTCTTTGTAGGATTTTTCTCTAAGTTAAGATACTTGTTATGTTATCATGCTTATCCTAGCTAGTAGCAAACAAGGGTGGATTATAATCATGCTATGGAAATTTTGCTAAGTCTTTTGACTTGTGTTTTTGCTTAATAAAACAACTAAGTGAATAAATAACCTGAGTGGAATGGTATGATGGTTTGTTTTGAGTGGTTACACAAGGACCATGTGTATGGTTTACCTTGTGTATCACACTTGTGGAAATCCACCCAGGAATAAAGGGATTTGAGATACTTAGTGTTTAGAAGCTTCTAGTGCGACCACATGGCATATGGGCTCTGCCTTGATCATATAAGTTGCAATAACTTCGCCAGATGGACAGTTGGTGGTGGGGTGATAGGATGGAACGCTTCCATGGTGGTCTAAGGGAAAGCTTCTAAAAGGCCTCGTCTCGATGCATGTCGAGTCTTTTGTGGAAAGTGCACGACCTCTTGAGAGGGTAAAACCTAAGTACTTAGCCGTGTCCCCGGCAATGGATAATTTGACCATCAAGACATTGAAGCTATCAAGGATCTCCGCATACCAATTTATAAGTTAAAACTTGTGGTGGAACAAGGGTTAAAGGTTCACCAATGTCTATTGGTGGTTCCTTTGGAGTTTTTGACAAACAAAAACTTAGTTTTCTCAACTGATAGGAAAAGACTATATTGAGCAAAGCAAGCCTAAGATACACTTAGCCAAATTCATATAGAGGCTACATACTACTATTATACTACGGTATCACTTGCCAATACAACTCCAAATGTCTTGACCCTTGTGGTTGTAACTTATGATGTTGCAGGTTACTCTGATGGAGATTAGGGTTATGAGTCTACACTCAACAAGTTTGCTTGTGGCACATGAAGATTAAGACTTTACTTTATTTACTTATGATTTGAACTCTTGTACTAGACTTTGGCTATTGAGTTGTAAAGACTATGTTTATCTCTGGAATGACGATGTAATAAAGACCTTTGTATCTGTGTACTTCGTCTTAAACTGTGGATGCTAGCATTTGATCCAGGGACTAGCATTGCAATCACAAGGGCCTTTACCTTTATAAACGTGGGGTCTTCCATCTTCGCAGCAGTGCTTCCCAAGTCTGCCTCTCCCGCATCTTCCCGGGCAGTATCTTCGGGCGCAAGGCATCCTTCCTCTGCTAAGGAGCAGAGGTCAGCCAATGCCCACAACTCGTGGGTGTTCTTGACAGGATGCATGTTAAGCTCTTCGCGCATCTTGCTATTGTTCACATTCATGGTGAAAGGTCCAATAATGGATGCGTCCTCCGCCTTGGGGATTGTGTGTGCTATTTGTGAAAATCGCAACATGAAGCCTCGTAGCTAGTCGCTACTCCCCTGGACCACTGTGTGGAGCTGAATGAGTGTTCTCAGGTGCTTGAAGGCTCTCTAGAACACGCTCACAAAGTGTGTACACAACTTGGGCCAGGAGCGAATGGACTCTTTAGGTAGATGCATGAGACAGGACAAGGTCATGCCCTTTAGGGCCATTGGAAACCAATTGGACATGACCTTCTCATCAACACCCGCAGCCACCATCGTGGTGGAGTAGATGGCCAGTGTTATATATTTGGTACAGGGGATACCCCTATCCATCCACGATTGGCTCGCGACCAACGGTCGGACAAACCTCACGAGGGGGCAGAAGGACACCCTCCCGAGGGCCGTCACTCCAGGAACGCCCCTCCAGAGGGCCTAGAGATAGGGTTCCTCCTGAGGGCCTCAGGCTGCATAGCGGGAGAGTACGACAAGGCCAATAGTGGCATAGGATGCCAACTAGAGGAGTCCCGAGGCAGGGGCAGGGTCAAAGGCGTGGAAGGTAGAGTCCAACCAAGAGGATGGCCCTTCCCCATTTTTTGGCACGCCGAGACGAAGAGAGGTACGCCAAGGCATCAGGGATTACTAAAGTAGGAGATGGAAAGGAGTCCTCAAGACGGCATAGACTTGGTCTAGCTAAAGCAGCTTCCTAGACCAGGAACTAGAGGAGAGGCACTATGGATGCCCTTCCCACCCAAAGGATGGGGAAAGGCCCGACGCCTCCCTATATAAGACGCCCCTCCTCCTACCTTAGAAGGGATCAATCCCGTGCAATCAAAACCCTAGACATTCATCCTCCATTGTACCCTTAGGAAGCCTAGCGAGAAATACAACAAAGTAGGAGGAGGGGCTTTACCTCCTCATGAGGGTCCCTAACTTGGGTAAAAAAACCTGTGTCAACTCTCTGTCATGGTGCTTGATCCATCGTCGCCACCATCGCCGAGGTTCCTTGAAACGCATGTTCATCCCCCTGTCAAACCAAGGGGCAGTTCTACCCTAGATCCTTCACGGGATAAATCTCCGACATTTGGCGTGCCAGGTAGGGGGTTGAGTCGCGCTTCCGAGACCCTCCGCATGGTTGGCGCCATGGCGACGAGCCTGCACGCAGTGGCTAGACTAGATGACGTGCTGCATCGGTGCAGGTGGGATGGTCGCCTGCATCTTGGGTGGCTCCCAGGCCCCTGCATCCGGATGATACGTCAAGCAGCTCCCCCATGGGATGGCGGCGGCAAGGCCCAGCGCTACCGTCACCCCTCTTGGGTGGTCCCATCAGTCGGTCACCTTCTGCGTCGCGGAGCACCCGGGCTCTACTCGCCTTGCGGGAGTTGTGCCCATGGTATGAACCCCCACCGCTTGAACGTGCATTTAGAAAAGGCGTTTAGGCAGGTAAGGGTGCCTTCGGTATGCCTCTTTCCTGCTGTGCTCTTCATTGACGCTACAAAGGGTGCCACCATCCCCCTCGGGCGGGTTCAGCTCCCCGTCACCTTCGGGACGAGCAAAAACTACCGCATGGAGCTCATCAAATTTGACATCACCTCGACTGGTCTAACCTACAACGCCATCCTGGGCAACCTAGCATTGGAAAAATTTATGATAGTCACCCGCACCGCCTACAACTTGGTCAAGATGCTGGGGACCACCAGAACTCCTATTACGGTGGGCGGCGATGAGGTCGAAGCCATGCGCTCCATCGAACATGCCTTCAAGGAGGCGGCGACCGTGGCCCATCAGGCTAGGGACGCATTCTTCGGTGGCCCAGCGAGGCCCCAGGGGCTGGCAGCCAGGAGCCGGCTCTGCCTTTCCCGGGAGCATCGTGAGCACCTCTGGCATCACCGGAAGAGATAAACCCTCTTTCTCCCAGAAATGGGTGGAGTCCTGATACGTCGGAAACGTATCTATAATTTTTGATGCTCCATGCTTGTTTAGTATCTACCTTGCTTTGCTTTGTCTACACTTTGAGGTGTTTTTATATCTTTTCTAGAACTAACCTATTAACAAGTTGCCACAGTGCCAATTGCCTGTTTTCTTCTGTTTTTGGTTCCAGAAAGGCAGAAAATCAATATTTTCGGGTTTGGACGGGACAAAAGCCAAAGTCAATATTTTACCGTGGGAGAGAAGAAGAGGCGATCTAGGGCCGCCACACCCCCCCTAGGCGTGGGTGGGCCCACCCCATGCCTAGGCAGGGTGTGGGCCCTCTGGCCGCCTCCTAGCCTCGCCTCTTCGCCTATAAGATGCCCTGATGCAGAAACCCTAGGCACCCGATCAAAACTCCACGAAACCTTCTATAGTCGCTGCCACCATCGTCCTTAGATCGGGGGGATCTTAAGCTCTTCCCGGCACCCTGCCGGAGGGGATATCATCCCGGAGGCCTTCTTGTTGGGGATATGCTATATGGATATCCTCATAGCATGTATCTTATCCGGATAACCCTGGTGGCCCACAGTTGGTAGCATGGCCTGCTGGGCGGCCCAGTTAGATGGATCTAGCAGGGAGGCCCATGCTGGATAAAGGAAGGCTACGGTTGGATTCACCAGCGTACCCAGAGCCTTGGAGTGCAAGATACACAAGACTAGTAATAGACGGTGTAGGACTCTATAATCTGTCCGGCTAGGACTTTTCCCTATAACCCCAGGACCTGGCGACTATATAAGTCGGGCCTATGGGATCCTTTAGGGCACGATGAAGTAGCGATTAGCACACATCTCGCACAGCGAACCTATCTCTTAACTCAGCGTATTTCCCTTATAGTGATTTATAGAAGGAGTAGGATTCCGCCACCGTTGTGGGATCTGAACCTGGGTAAGCTATGTTACCTCGTACCTGTCAACCGTCCGCCTTCCCCCACGTCTCTAAACACGCACTATGAGGAACCCTCCTTGGCGTACTCGTCGGAAATACCACAACATTTGGTGCCCACCGTGGGGCAAGAGGCGCTTTAGGCTCTTCAGCGGGCGACCAAGATCTTCGTAGGAATCGGCGAAACCGTGGCCATCGGTCTCGTTCTGTTCTCCGGCAACGTTCCGATCGTCCCTCCCGACGAGTTCTAGATCCCGACGAAGACGAACCCTACGTAGTGTTCGATCGTTCCTATCGGAGACATCCACCTCTTCATTGGCGAAACAGACTCGGGCACTAGTTCCCTAGGATTCGGAGGAGCATCAAGGCCCGCACGGACCGTCTATGGGCAGGATACGTTCACGGAAGGATCGATGTCGGATCTCTCTTCGCAGTTTGCCGGCAAAGATCGGAAAAATTCAAGGCCCACCCAAACCACCCCTGTGCAGGATATAAAGGTGGAAGATTGCTGCAAGTCTGCCGGCTTTGCCCATGCGTATGGACAGCAGAGATCCAAGTTCGTCGGTGTGGTTACCATCTTTGATCTGGCACGTTGCATTCAGAGAGAGGGCGAAAACCCCAAACATTACCTGGCCATGTGGCTCCGCATACGAGCCGATCTGGCCCACTACCCCAACGATGATGCTATGTATCAGTTTGTGGAAGGACCGGACCATGGCACGCTTCTCCGACACTCTCTAAGACGGCAGCAGGCGTTAGGGCGCCTTACCTTCGAAAGCATGGTGAACACCGTCAACAACTATGCGGAGGCTGAAACGGCAACTTAGACAGCGCTTGCGCTCATTGACGGAGCCCCTCCGATTCAGCCACCGCCACCACTGCCTCCGGTCGCCATCGTCGCTGTTGTTGCACCTCCACCGCCCGTCCTCGAGGAAGTCCTGGCACCCTCCGACTCTGTTATTGACGCGCTTTACGCTGACTTCAGTGCAGATTCAGAGGAGATAGATTTCAGTCCAGAGGAACTAGACTCCGCCATGCAGGAGATGGAGGAGGAGTACACGCGCGACGAACAAGCCAACAACTCTGTCACGTCTCGAGAGGTGTTCGTCACCATTGGGACGACGATGGACGAAGACCAACCCGGACGAGTTCCACCTACAGCACTGGAAAAGGGGAAGGGGCAACTTATTGCTGCTGACGATGATCGCGCAAAGGTCATGCCTCCCTCGCCTAACCCACTGCAACAACCGTAGGAACTCGGCACCGGCCTGAGCAACAACAACACAGCAAACTTGCCACCTCCAGCATCTACGTATGCAGCAACCCAAGTTACTCCAGCTCATAGAGTGATGTACGAAAACCTCCTCGTCGAGCCACTGACCGTATCTCATATCCGGAATGTGACTCAGCTTGATGAGAAGCGCCAGCAACTACTGGAGGAAGCGCAGGCCATCGCGGATCAAGGCGCTAAGCTAGATCGAGATCTGGTTAACACGCAGAAGTCAATAGAGAAAGCTAGAGCAATGGAGGCCGAGTACAAGACTCTGCTGCAGCAGCAGAAGGCCAAGAAAGCTCTAGCTCGCGTCATCAACGATACTGGTGTATGGCGAAACCTAGGATGGGCTCCCTCGAAGCCGGCACAGGCCAAGCCATACATTGACAGTGAAGACAAGCAGGTGATGCCCACTCCACTCCTTAACCTCACCATAGCCAAGACCCTTCTGGAGCAGGATAGATCGCCTGAGGTAGTGGAACAGGTCTATGACCTAGTGGCCAAGGCGGTGAAGCAGTAGGAAAAGGCCACCTCTCAGAGGCTTGAGTCTGACCCAGCGCTTTGCTAGTCTAGCCAGTATAAGCCGCCAAGGGACAGATCTCCCCTTGATGTCGAGTCCTAGACGGGTTCATCAGAAGAAAGACGGAGGGATGTGTGCAACAGGAAGGATGCTATCCCCATATCCCCCGACCATGGAGAAAAGGCCCGACCTCGTCGCCCATCGCCACCGTCCCAATCCCCCGACATCGCGAAGATCACAAGGCTCACCATCGTACGGATATGCCCCCGCCAAAGCAGTGCGGCATCGTCATCCGCGACAACACGGAGCAGACCCGTCATGACGGAGAGCGCAACCAAGGACACAGGAGCAGGTCGCGCCATGACCCTCCGCCTCCGACAAGCAACCGTGACAGGCGTGAGGCGTCACAGGAGGGTAACATCAAGAAGGCTAACCCACCGTCACCTCTGCCTCCGTCACCACCAAGCAGTCACCATGGCGGAGGAGGCCCACGTCGTTCACGCAGCCCATCCCCTGTTGACAAGAAGAAGAAGAACCCGGATCCGTACGATGCACGTTCACGGATCGATAAGATCCACGAGGCCCGGGAAGGACCATACATGGGACCACGTTGCTTTGGACCTGCAATACGGTCCGCAAATTACCCCAAAGGTTTCCGGATTGACAAGACCATCAAGCCCTATGACGGCAACACAAAGACAGCCACATGGTTGCAGGACTACGGCAATGCGGTGGAGATTGCCAGAGGCAACCCCAACGTCGCCGTCAAGTACCTCTAGTTAATGTAGGTGGGCATGGCCCGTCAATGGATCGACGACTTGCTGGAGAAATCCATCTGCAATTGGTTGGACATGCAAGTGGAGTTCAACAAGAACTTTGAGGGTACATACAAGCGTCCCTGCACTGTTGGCGATCTATAGCGGTGCGTGGAAGAGAAAGACGAGACATCTCGCGCCTACCTGTCCCGCTGGCTAGACATGAAGAATTCCTGCGCAGGAGTGCACACTCAGACCACCATGGCCACCTTCATCGATGGGTTGGAAAGGGGCATGTTGCTCCGACATAAGTTGAAGCGCTTGCAGGACAGTCACCAGCTTGACTTTAACCAGATGATTCAGTTGTCTAGTGAGTTCGCAGTTGCCGATGACGATGCTTGCGGATCCTTGCCGGCAACGTCCGTTCCAACTCAAGCTCGGAGGAACAGCAGTACAAAGCCAAAAACCGCTCCAGAAGAAAAGCAATCTACCGACATGGTCGCTATGACTTTTGCAGGACGAGGTGATGGCGGACAACATGGCCGAGGAAGGGGAGCTAGTCGTGGGCAGCAACGAGGAAACGAAACTACCTCGGTGTCGCCCTGCGTTCCCCAAACCTACGAGGAGTATCACGATATGCCATGCCTCGTACACCTCGATGTCAACGGCAAGGCCACCCATACAAATCGACACTGCAAGTTCGTCAACAACCTCAAGGAAGACCCGGAGTCCGGCTACAAGCAAAGTCGGAAGAACAGACCGTGAGGCAAGGGCAAGGGGAAGAAGTTGGAGGAGGAGTCCAAGGATTCAAGTGACATGGACAAGGACGTTGACCCCAAGCACACCGCCAAGAGCGACGACAAGGGCAAGAACCCATTCGTAAAGAAGGCGCCAGTCTACCACACTTTCCTTGACACCCCCACCGTCCGACAACAGAAGACCTCCCTGAGGATCCTGATGGCTACTCTCCCCCCAGTTCCCAGTACCTGCTCTTGTCGGAGGTTCTAATTACTTGGGACAGGACGGACCACCCAGACCTTATCCCTACGGAGAACCAGTACGCCATGGTCATCAACCCCTTGATTGACGGTGTGGAGTTCACCAAGTGTATGGTGGATAGTGGAAGCATCATCAACATCATGTACCTGGATATACTGCAGAAGATGAACTTGACGGAGGCAAACCTAAGGCGGACCAACACCATCTTCCATGGCGTAGTTCCTGGTCGGGAGGCTCGGTCCCTTGGGTGCATTACACTTCAGGTTGCCTTTGGCGATGTTAATAATTACCACCAAGAGTGCATGACCTTTGAGGTGGTCCCCTTCAAGAGCGTGTACCACGTCATATTCGGCCGTGACATATTCCACACGTTCATGGCGAAGCCATGATTCGTCTACAATAAACTCAAGATACTTGGACCAAACGGTGTCATCATCGTATCCGGAAGCTTTACCAAGGCAAGGGACTGCGAGATTAATGAAGCAGCCTTCGTGAAAGCTGTCCTCTACAGTGAAGAATTCAAAGAGATCCAGAGCAAGGTCGATGACTCAGAGATGCCCGCGTCGAAGAAGCAGATTTCCGACTCCGCTCCTGCGTTTAAGGCCGCCATCGAGACCAAGCCGGTGGAACTTGTGGTAGGCGATCCCTCCAAGGTCACCGCCATTGCGACGAACCTGGATCCCAAATAGGAAAGTGCACTCATCGAGTTCCTCCGTGAGAACAGGGACATCTTCGCCTAGCAACCTGCCGACATGAAAGGTGTACCTAGGGAACTTGCCGAGCACAGCTGAAACATTGATACAAAATGCAAACAAGTGAAACAACCTCTACGACGCTTTGGAGATGAGAAGAGATGCGCCATTGGCAAAGAGATAGCTAGGTTACTTAAGGCTAGAATTATTCGAGAAGTACTTCACACCCAATGGGTGGCCAATCCCGTACTTGTCCCAAAATAGGGAACCAATGAATTAAGAATGTGCGTTGATTACACCGGCTTGAACAAAGCATGTCCCAAAGATCCGTTTGCTTTGCCTCGCATTGACCAAGTCATTGACTCGACGACTGGCTCAGAACTTTTGAGTTTTCTCGATGCATACTCAGGATACCACCAGATCAAGATGAGGAAGTCAGACCAATTGGCCACTTCATTCACTAACCCATACGACATGTTTTGCTATGTCACGATGCCCTTTGGGCTGAAAAACGCATGTGCTATGTACCAGCAGACAATGCAACGTTGCCTGCACGACCAAATTGGTCGGAACATTCACGCTTACATGGACGATATCGCGATGATGTATAAAAAGTCAAATAACTTAATCTCCGACTTGAAAGAAACCTTTGATAATCTCCGGAAATACAACATGATGCTTAACCCTAAGAAGTGCCTCTTCGGGGTTCCAGCCGGCAAATTGTTGGGTTTCATCGTTTCCCAACGCGGAATCGAGGTCAACCCGGAGAAAATCAAAGACATCTTAAACATAAACCGTCCGACATGCCTAAAGGACATTCAATGACTAACAGGTTGTGTTGCAGCAGTTAGTCGGTTCGTCAGCCGACTTGGAGAGAAGGCTCTGCCGCTGTAAAAGTTGCTGAAGAAGGCGGAAAAATTCACGTGGATGGATGAGGAAGATGCAGCATTGAAGCAGCTCAAGGAGATTCTTTCCTCAGCGCCCATCCTTGCAGCGCCCGAGCCTGGCGACCCCTGTTAATCTACATGGCGGCAACCAACCAGGTAATCAGCATCGTCATCGTGGTAGAGCGGAAGGAACCAGGATTTGAGCACGGAGTTCAACGACCAGTTTACTATGTGAGCGAGGTCTTGACGGAGTCCAAGCAGCGTTACCCGCACTACCAGAAGATAGCTTATAGAGTATTCCTTGCTTCTCGGAAGCTGAGGCACTACTTTCAGGAGCACCCAATCACAGTGGTGAGCAAGACTCCTATGTCCGACATAATCAACAACAGCGACGCTATAGGAAGGGTCGCGAAGTGGGGCATTGAACTTGCCGCCTTCGAGATCACTTACAAGAGACGTGACGCTATCAAGTCACAAGCCTTGGCAGATTGGACGGATATGCCATATGCTACTCCGTTGCCGGGACAAGAGTACTAGGTGATGCACTTTGATGGATCAAAGCTGCTCAATGGCTCGGGGGCTGGTGTATTGCTACAGTCACCAACAGGAGACAAGCTACACTATGTTCTGCAGATCCACTTCGAGGCTACAAATAACATGGCGGAGTATGAAGCGCTCATTCACGGACTACGTGTAGCCAAGGATATTGGCATCAAGCGCATAGTTTGCTGTGGAGATTCCGAATTGGTTGCCCAGCAGGTGGCTGACACCTGGAATGTGCGGAACCCTATGATGGCGGCATATCGAGACGAAGTGGACGAGATAGCCAAGAGGTTCTTGGGCTACGAACTCAAATATGTCGCTAGGGAGCAAAACGAGGCGGCTGATCTGCTATCTAAGCTTGGATCAGGGCGCAAGCAAATTCCGCCAGGAGTTTTCCTAGAGCATCTGCGCACACCATCCATGAAGAGAGCCGGCATGGACAACCCGGATAGAGCTGACTCTTTCATCAACATGGTGACCAAGGTCCCTCCGGCTTGTACAAAACCGTTCATGGAATATCTCGAACACAGAACTTTGCCCGACGACGAGGTAGAAAGACAACAAATAGTACGATGAGCAAAGGGTTATACCATAATCAATGGACAACTCTACAAAAGGAGCACTACTGGTGTATACCTAAAGTGTGTTTCCCAGCTAGAAGGTATGAAAATCCTATGCGAAATCCATCTCGAAGATTGCGGGCATCACGCTACTCCACGATCGTTGGTCGCGAAAGCCTTCTGGCAAGGATTCTACTAGCTGACCGCGAAGGCGGACGCCGACAAGCTGGTTGCGAACAATACCAATAACTTGGCCATTTGCAGTCTAGGGGCTAGACATGGTGGGACCATTACAGACGGCACCATGTGGGTTTATGCATCTGCTAGTAGCAGTTGATAAATTCACTAAATGCATAGAAGCTAAAACCATTAGAAAGCTTGATGGGGCAACTGCCCTTAGGTTTGTCCGGGATCTAGTGGTGAGATTTGGTCTCCCACATAGCATTATCACCGACAACGGCAGCAACATGTCACTCGGAGAAGTGGAGGCTTATTGTTGGGAGAAGGGCGTCCGACTTAACCTTGCATCTGTGGCACATCCACAATCCAACGGTCAGGTTGAGCGAGCCAATGGATTAATTCTACAGGGAATCAAGCCACGTCAGGAGGCACCACTACATAGACAAGCTGGAGCCTGGGTGGAATAATTGCCATCTGTGTTGTGGAGTTTAGGAACTATACCCAACAGATCCACCAGCTACACCCCTTACTTCATGGTATATGGAGCAGAAGCCATCCTGCCTTCCGACATACTTCACGATGCACCAAGAGTTGCCGCCTACGACGAAGATGACGCTGAGGAATCCAGACGCCTAGATGTGGACCTTCTCGAGGAGGAGCGCGTTTTGGCATGCCAAAGATCTACCATCTACCAGCAGAAGCTACGCAGCTACCATAGTCTCCGCGTTCGGAATCGCTCGTTTAAAGAGGAGGATTTTGTGCTCCGACTTAAGCAGAAGAAGTCACACAAATTATCCCCGCCATGGGAAGGACCGTTCATCATAAGCAAGGCGCTGCTCAATGGGTCTTAGTACCTCGTTGACAATCATGAACTGAAGGATAGACCCAACGAGGATCATAAGCATAAGCGACGTGACCCGGATGATGACTACCCGGAGCTTGATCGGCCATGGAACATAGCACAGCTACGTCCTTTTTACACTTAGTATTTTTTATCTAATTGTGTACCTCTTATATGATCAATGAAATAAAGCTCTCTAGTTCACTCATATTTCTGAGTCTTTTACCTCCTTTAGTGTTCATTTTTGGATCATGTAAAACCTTTATGCAGAAGTTTTGCGATCGGACTTGTGAAAATTCCGCCTACGGGCGTTAGCTTAAGTTTTCTGGTCTACACGTTCTTTGTTGTTTTTATTTGGATTCTGGAGTAGTGAATTTCGGCACTCATTGTCGGCGATTTTGTGCTTAGGTTATTGATGGTGCCATTGGGCATCATCACGTGAGCGCATGGTTCCGACAACAAGTCTTCCGACTCACGAAAAGTCAAGCATAAGAACCAAAGTAATGGATAAGCTAGCAATTGCTTAAACAATATATACATGCTGGAAATTAGTTCTTAAGTAGCAGGACATACAACATTGTTTTCCGCCTTAACTTACATAAATAAGTTTTTTCCGCATACGCACCAAAGGTGAAACAAATATTACAAAGTTGTTTTTCATTCCTTTGGCGCAGGCGACTTGGAAGCAGCGTCATCACCAGCAGGAGAACCACCCTCGAAGTCGGCGGTGTGAAGGGACTCAGAGGACCTTTGGTTGCTGCTATCGATGGTGTTCGTCGGCACGAAGACGTTGACATCTACCAACTCGGCAACTCTGGTGTCATAGCTCACGAGCGATGACAAGATGGATTCGTGGTTAATCTCTTTGCCATCATCGTCTACGTCGCGGGAATGCTAGAGGTCACCGTGTCGATGTTGGCATCTTCGTAGTGTGCCTTCACCATTGACAGTGCCATCCTTGCGCCAGCCCGTGCACATGAAGCTTTCCAGCTTGTGATACGCTCGGGGGCTCGGTGCAGAATCTCCGAGTACTTCGCCACGGAGTCTGATGCCTTGATGTTGATCTGGAGGGGCTTGGCAATCTATTTGGCTTGCGTGATGGCGGTGTTGATGAAGTTGCCGGCAAGAACCATGCATTCCTTGTTTGGAGGAGGCGATCGGGTTAAACCCATAGGAGCTGCAAATTCTGACAAGGAGCACATGAGTTCAAAAATTCATAGTATCTAGACTACAGAAATCCAAGACGGAGAAAACTTACTGAAGATGCTGGCCTCAGCTTGCCAGAGGGTGTCCGCCAAGGATTCTTTCTCTTGTTGGCGGAGCTTATACGCCTCATGATGGCGTTGATTCTGCTCATCGGCAGCTTGCTTCTGATCTCTTAAGATCGAGATCTCCTCCTTCAAGAGATTGATTTCCTTGGTGGTAGAGTCCTGCAGGACCTTCATTGACTCCTCATGCATTTTCAGCATGTCCTTCCTCTCCTGCTTAAGAATTTTGTTCTCGCTATCCAGCTCTTCAATGTGCTTGGATTGCTAGACAATATTATTGGCCTTGGCAATGGTTTCTGCAAGTCGGAGAAAGCAAAGTACACAGTGAGTACTCGGAGAATATGGGCACAAAACCAAGCCGGAATGCGACAAAGAAAACAGACGCTTGCTCTTGGTGATCTGTTCCTTCAAGAAGGCAGTTTTACCCTTTTCAGCTTCCAAGTCTGCGTGCATCTTCTGATACTTTTCATTGGCCATGCCCCTCCGAGCATTCTCGTTCTGTGGAAAAAAGGAAAAAGTTAAACGTTGTTTGGTCTACTTGGAGCATCTAGCAGGAAATTTTCCACCTAGACGCTCGGGGTCTACAGCGAGAGTTTTTAACTTAGCAATATGCTTAGCTTTTCTTTAAGCATCTAGTCAGAACTAATTCAGTTCTCGATTAGAAGCTTGGGGGCTACAATATAATGTTTTTAACTCGGATATATGCTTAGATTTTCTTTAACCATCTAGTCGGAACTAATTCAGTTACAACTAGAGGCTTGGGGGCTACAGTATTGAAATTTATAAACACTGCGTATGCTACTTTTAAAGCATCTAGTACCTATGGTTTTCTGTCTACATCCTCGGGGGCTACAGTGGGATACTCATATGAAATCCAAAAGGAAAAAATAAAACTTACAAGTGCAGTGATCTTGACGTTTGTAGCACTCTCGGCCAGCAGCTTGCCAAAGGATTCGCTGTTTCCTTGCAATATCTCTGCTTCTCGGAGGAGCTCCTCTAGACCGCACGTCGGAGATGTCGGTGCCGCACCAGGGACCAGAGCAATGCTACCCGATGTAAGTACCGGATAGACTATCTTTGGATAAGCTATGGATTTCTTGGGTGCGGGGGCGCCGCCAACGGAAGAAGTACCTGCGTCCACCACCGCCTTACCGCCACCGATGGCATCCTTAGCCGGAGCTTCAGCCATTTGGTGGGCGGCACTCTCCTGCGTCGCCTGCTCGATGACAACAGCGACCTCGGTAGAGGCACCTGAGTCCACTTCCATGGCGGAAGGGCCAGACGCCTCCTTAGCTTGTCGGGGCAGGCGAAGGCTTGATGGAGGGAGTGGCAGGGGAAATGGCGGGAGATGCGTCGCGATGCAGCATGTCCTTGATGGTTCTAGAAGCCCCCAATGATTTGGAGGTCTTCTTCAAGCTGGTCGTGGCTTTCTTCCTAAAACGTGCAAAATGCATAAGTACAGGAGCAAGACAGATAAATAGACAATGTCGGAGGAAAAGAATCTTACACAAGTGGGGGTTCTTTGGCAAAGGAGATCCCGGTAATCTTTCTTTTCTCCGCCTCCAGGGTGGCGGTAGTCTTCTTGGAGGCTCCACCCTCCGTCTTCTTCTTCTTGCCTCCGTCGGCAGCGTCAGAGGTGGATTTCTTCCGCTTTCGCGCCAATGGAGCATCATCGTCGGACACGAGGGTGACTTCCTTCATCTTTGGATTATAGATTTGAGGATCCATGTTGTCCTCATCTATGTCGCTAAGCTGTAAGGTGAAGAACCACCGTGTTAGATGAGATGACATTTGCTAGACGGAAGAACTAGAGTATAAGTCATACACGGAAAATAAATAACTACCTTTGGGCACTTGCCGTCTACGAACATGTCGTAGGTGATGGTGAAGCCACGCTTCTTGTCCTTCACCTTGACGATGTCCTTGAGGCAGAGCTTGACGGAGTCACTCGAGAAGTTGTCCACGGAGATGCGGAGGCTATCCCTTTTGTCGCTGGTATACTCGTGCATGAGATTCGCGCGGTGCTGCAGAGGTTGGATTTGCTGATGAACTAGCACATGGCTAGGTCCAGGCCGGTCAAACCTTGTCTCTACGAACCATTCTATCCGCCTTATGGCACGGGAAGCATCGAGGTCGGAGGGAAGGGAGGCCTGGGATCTCCATGACGAGGCTTCAGCAGCGGCTCTGTCTACGAAGTCTGGGTACGTTACTTCTCGGACGGCAATAGGGATATCTTGGCCGTAGAAGTAAGTACATTGCCATTTTTTGCAGGACTCATGCCCGAAGATGTCGGGGAACCGCCGGCCAGGACAGATCTTGAAGCTTATGGTGCCGCAATTCCTAAGTTCTTCCTTACTGGCTCCGGCTTCACGTTTGACGGTGAAGAAGTACACGAAGAGATCTAGCCTAGTATTTATCCCTAAGTAACCCTCACAGAGCACCGTGTAGTTGCTAAGCTCTAAGATAATGTTGGGAGAAAGGTTTTGAGGCTGGACTCTATAGTGGTTAAAGACGAAGAGGAAGAAGTTGGAGATGGGCAGGGAGACGCCACGTACCAGTTGGTCTTTGAGGTACACTTTTTCTCTGTCTTGGGGAGAAGGTGTCACCTCTACGACCGTCGCCGCCCGCCAAGCGAGCCCCTCCGTTGCAAGGAGGTAGCCCTCGGCGATCAGCTCCTGGATGTCGCGGTTCGTGATGTCTGAACCACGCCAATCGACCTTGTGAGAATCGAGCTCCTCCTCCAACGTCTCGAGCGCCGCTGGATTATGGTCGCCGCCGGTGGACTCAACCACCGCCGAGACGAGGATGACCAAGCCCTCTGGGGCATGACGATAGAGCTCGCCAACTTCGCCGTGGCTTCGCTCGATGCCGCCATTGAAGGGAAAGTGCTGCTGCTAGCCATGGAGTGAGTCTAAAGGTGACTGGTGCGGATTGGGGCTAGGCTTTTTCGCGAGTTTGCGCGGAAAGCTCGAGAAGGCACGTGCTGGAGGAAGAAGACGATGCGAGGAGAGAATGAGGTGAAAAGTAAAAAGTTCCACCGCAATTACTATTTATCGTCTCCAACATCAAGATTCGTGCAGCTTAATCGGACGGTTGCCACGTAGACAACGTGTTCGCGAACGTGCGCGGAAATTTTGCCACGTCCCCAACCGTCGCCGCCAACTGTTCGTATCGCTCGCGCGGGAAAATCGGACATGATTGCGTTCTCTTCATGTGTGAGTTACGAGGAATCGCTGACCTACGTCTACGTCGTCCTAGCTGACATAGGCAGATGAGCCATCACATCAGAAGATTCCGGCATGGACGGATCCAGTCCGGCTACGGAAGAGTACGATGGAAGATTCAGCATTTCTCTGACTTACGTGTTGAAGATGGAGAAAACCTTGTAGGGTTCTTTGGGAGGACTACAAGATATTGCTTGACGATTTGCCGAAATCCATCTAGACGGAGCATTCCACATAAAGAGGCAAGACGACGCAAGATCTCGGAGTTCTCCGGGGGCTACTGTTGGGGATATGCTATATGGGTATCCTCATAGCATGCCTCTTATCCGGATAACCCGGGTGGCCCACCATTGGTAGCATGGCCCATGGCCTGCTGGGCGGCCCAGTTAGATGGATCCAGAAGGGAGGCCCATGCCGGATAAAGTAAGGCTACGTTTGGAGTCACCAGCGTACCCGGAGCCTTGGAGTGCAAGATACACAAGACTAGTAATAGACGGTGTAGGACTCTTTAACCTGTCCGGCTAGGACTTTTCCCTATAACCCTAGGACCTGGCGACTATATAAGTCGGGCCTATTGGAGCCTTTAGGGCATGATCAAGTAGCGATTAGCACACACCTCGCACAGCGAACCTATCTCTGGAACTCGGCGTATTGCCCTTATAGTGATTTATAGCAGGAGTAGGATTCCGCCACCGTTGTGGGATCTGAACCTGGGTAAGATGTGTTACCTCATACCCGTCAACCGTCTGCCTTCCCCCACGTCTCTAAACACGCACTGTGAGGACCCCTCCATGGCGTACTCGTCGGCAATACCATGACACTTCTTCTCTAGTATGAAGCGTGAGTAGTTTCACCTTGGACTATGGGTCCATGTAGTAGCTAGATGGTTGTATCTCCTTCTTTGTTCTTTCATGTATAGATCTTGTGAGCTCTGTTCATGATCAAGATCTAATCTATTTGTAATCATGCATGTTGTGTTTGCAGGGATCTGATGGATATTGAAATTAGCATGTCAGATTGATTAATGGTTTGTCTATTTGATACTATCATGTCTGTGTTGTTTGTGATCTTGCATGCTCCCCGTTGTTAGTAGCTATCTTGGCCAATGTTGGGGATATGCTATATGGGTATCCTCATAGCATATCTCTTATCCGACTAACCCGGGTGGCCCATAGTCGGTAGCATGGCTTGTGGCCTGCTGGGCGGCCCAGTTAGGTGGATCCAGGAGGGAGGCCCATGCCGGATAAAGGAAGGCTACGGTGGAGTCACCAGCGTACCCGGATCCTTGGAGTGCAAGATACATAGGACTAGTAATAGACGGTGTAGAACTCTGTAACCTGTCCGGCTAGGACTTTTCCCTTTAACCCTAGGACCTGGCGACTATATAAGTCGGGCCTATGGGAGCCTTTAGGGCACAATAACTTAGACTCTCTAGTCACCTCGCACAGCGAACCAATCCCTGTAACTCGGCGTATTGCCATTATAGTGATTTATAGCAGGAGTAGGATTCCTCCACCGTTGTGGGATCTGAACCTGGGTAAGCTGTGTAACCTCGTACCCGTCAACCGTCCGCCTTACCCCACGTCTCTAAACACGCACTGTGAGGACCCCTCCATGGCGTACTCGTCGGCAATACCACGACAGTTGGCGCCCACCTTTGGGCAAGAGGCGCTTCAGGCTCTTCAGCGGGCGAGGACCAAGATCTTCGCGGGAATCGGCAAAACAGTAGCCATAGGTCGCGTTCTCTTCTCCGGCAACATTCCAATTATCCCCCCCCGACAAGTTCTGGATCCCGGCAAAGACGAACCCTACGCGGTCTTCGATCATTCCTATCGGAGACATCCACCTCTTCATCGGCGAAACCGACTTGGGCACTAGTTCCCTGGGAGTCGGAGGAGCATCAAGACCCGCACGGACCGCCTACGGGCAGGACACGTTCGCGAAGGGTCGATGTCGGATCTCTCTTCGGAGTTTTCTGGCAAAGATCGGAAAGCATCAAGACCTGCACGGACCGCCTATGGGCAGGACACGTTCGCGGAAGGGTCTATGTCGGATATCTCTTTGGAGTTTGCCGGCAAAGATCGGAAAGCATCAAGACCCGCACGGACCGCCTACGGGCAGGATACGTTCGCAGAAGGATCGATGCCGGATCTCTCCTCGGAGTTTGCCGGCAAAGATCGGAAAAATTCAAGACCCACCCAAACCGCCCATGTGCAGGATATAAAGGTGGAAGATCACTGCAAATCCGCCGTCTTTGCCCGTGCGTGTGGACAGCAGATATCCAAGTTCGTCGGCGTGGTTACCATCTTCGATCTGGCGCGCTGCGTTCAGAGAGAGGGCGAAAACCCCCGTGACTACGTCGTCAGATGGCTCCGCATACGGGCCGACCTGGCCAATTACCCCAATGATGATGCCATCTATAACTTTGTGGAAGGACTGGACCATGGCACGCTTCTCCGACATTCTCTAAGGCGGCAACAGGCGTCAGGCCGACTTACCTTCGAAGGCATGGTGAACACCGTCAACAACTACGGAGGTCAAGCGGCAGCTCAGCGGCGCTTGCGAGCCCCTCGGTTCAGCCACCACCACCACCTCCGGCCGCCATCGTCGCAGCAGCACCACCACCTCCAGTCATCGTCGAGGCTGTTGCACCTCCACCGCCCGTCATCGGGGAAGTCCTGGCACCCTCCGACTCTGTCATTAACGCACTTTATGCTGATTTCAGTGCAGACTCAGAGGAGATAGACTTCAGTACAGAAGAGCTAGACTCTGCTAAGCAGGAGATGGAGGAGGAGTACTCGCGCGACGAGCAAGCTAATAACACCGTCATGTCCCGAGGGGTGTTCGTCACCATTGGGACAGCGATGGATGAAGACCAACCCGGGAAAGCTCCGCCTACGACACTGGAAAAAGGGAAGGGGCCACTTATTGCTTCCGACAATGATCGCGCAAATGTCATGCCCCCTCCACTTCGGCCTGCAGCAGCCACCCAGAACTCGTCGGCACCGTACCCAGCTGTCAACAACAACACACCGCAAACAAAGATTCACGGCGCTTCGTCAGCGGCAACCCATGTTACTCAGCTGATAGAGTGATGTACGGCAATCTCCTCGTTGAGCCACTAACCGTTGATCATATCGAGCGTGACTCAGCTTGACGAGAAAGCGCCAGGCACTCTTTGGAGGCGCAAGCCATCGCGGAGCATGGCGCTAAACTAGATCGAGATCTGGTCAATGCGTAGAAGTCCATAGAGAAATCTAGAGCAATGGAAGCCGATTACAAGACTCTACTGCAGCATCAGAAGGCTAAGAAGGCTCCGGCTCGCGTCATAAACGATCCTGGGGTACGGTGCAACCTAGGATGGGCTCCCTCAAAGCCGGCACAGGCCAAGCCATACATTGATAGTGAAGGCAAGCAGGTGATGCCCACCCCACTCCTTAACCTCGCCATCGCCAAGACCCTTCTGGAGCAGGATAGATCGCTTTGAGGCGATGAAACAGGTCTATGACCTAGTGGCCAAGGCGGTAAAGCAGCAGGAAAAGGCCACCTCTCAGAGGCTTGAGTCTGACCTAGCGCTCTGCCGATCTAGCCAGTACAAACCGCCAAGGGACAGATCTCCTCAGGATGTCGGATCACATACGGGTTCATCAGAACGAAGACGGAGGGATGCGCGCAACAGGAAGGATGCTATCCCCATATCCTCCGACCACGGAGAAAGAGCCCAACCTCGCCGCCCATCGCCACCGCCCTGATCCCCCCGACGTCAGGAAGACTACAAGACTCACCATCGCACGGATATGCCTCCACCAAAGCAGTGCGGCATCGTCATCCGCGACAACGCGACACAGACCCGTCATGATGAAGAGCGCCACCAAGGACACAAGAGCAGGTCACACCACGACCCTCCGCGTCCGACAAGCAACCGCGACAAGCGTGGGGCATCGTAGGAGGGTAACAGCAAGAGGGCTAACCCACCGCCACCTCTGCCTCCGTCGCCTCCAAGCAGTCACCATGGCGGAAGAGGCCCGCGTCGTTCACGCAGCCCGTCCCCTGTTGACAACAAGAAGAAGAACCCGGAGCCATACGATGCACGTTCGCGGATCAATAAGATCCACGAGGCCCGGGAAGTACCATAATTGGGACCACGTTGCTTTGGACCTACAATACGGTCCACAACTTACCCCAAAGGTTCCCGGATTGAAAAGACCATCAAGCCCTATGTCGGCACCGCCAAGCCCGCCACATGGTTGTAGGACTACGGCAACACGGTGGAGATTGCCGGAAGCAACCCCAATGTCGCCGTCAAGTAACTCCCGTTAATGTTGGCAGGCACGGCCCGTCAATGTATCGACGACTTGCCGGAGAGATCTATCTACAACTGGCTGGACATGCAAGAAGCATTCACCAAGAACTTTGAAGGTACATACAAGCGTCCCTTCACTGTGGGCGATCTACAGTGGTGCATGCAGGAGAAAGACGAGACATCTCGCGCCTACCTCTCCCGCTGGCTGGATATGAAAATTCCTGCGCAGGAGTACACGCCCAGACCGCCATGGCCGCCTTCATCGATGGGTTGGAAAGGGGCACGTTGCTCCGACATAAGCTGAAGCGCTTGCAGGACAATCATCAGCTTGACTTGAATCAGATGATTCAGTTAGCTAGTGAGTTCGCAGCTGCCGATGACGATGCTCGTGGCTCTTTGCCGGCAACGGCCGTTCCAACTCAAGCTCGGAGGAACAGCAGTACAAAGTGGAAAACTGCTCCAGAAGAAAAGCAATCTACCGACATGGTCGCAATGACTTTTACAGGACGAGGAGAAGGCGGACAACATGGCCGAGGAAGGGGAGCAGGCCGCGGGTAGCAACGAGGAAGTGAAACCAACTCGGTGCCGCTCCGCGTTCCCCAAACCTACAAAGAGTACCGCGATATGTCGTGCCTCGTACACCTCGATGCCAACGGCAAGGCCACCCATACCAATCGACACTGCAAGTTCATCAACGACCTCAAGGAAGACCTGGAGTCCGGCTATAAGCAAAGTCGGAAGAACAGACCGCGAGGCAAGGGCAAGGGGAAGAAGAAGGAGGAGGAGTCCAAGGATTCAAGTGACATGGACGAGGACGTTGACCCCAAGCACGCCGCCAAGAGCGACGACAAGGGCAAGAACCCCTTCGCAAAGAAGGCCCCAGTCTACCACACTTTCCTTGGCACCCTCATCGTCCGACAACAGAAGACCTCTCTAAGGATCCTGATGGCCACTCTCCCCCCAGTTCCCCAATACCTACGCTGGTCGGAGGTTCCAATCACTTGGGACAGGACGGACCACCCAGACCTTGTGCCCACGGAGAACCAATACGCCATGGTCATCAACCCATTGATTGACGGCGTGGAGTTCACCAAGTGCATGGTGGATAGTGGAAGCAACATCAACATCATGTACCTGGATACACTGCAGAAGATGAACTTGACGGAGGCAAACCTAAGGCGGACCAACACCGTGTTCCATGGCATAGTTCCTGGTCAGGAGGCTCGGTCCCTTGGGTGCATCACACTTCAGGTAGCCCTTGGCGACGTTAATAATTACCGCCAAGAGCGCATGACCTTTGAGGTGGTCCCCTTCAAGAGCGTGTACCACGTCATATTCGGCCGCGACATATTCCACACGTTCATGGCCAAGCCATGCTTCGTCTACAACAAACTCAAGATACCCGGACCAAACGGTGTCATCACCGAATCCGGAAGCTTTACCAAGGCAAGGGACTGCGAGATCAATGAAGCAGCCATTGCAGAAGCTGTCCTCTACAGCGAAGAATTCAAGGAGATCCAGAGCAAGGTCAATGACTCAGAGATGCCCACGTCGAAGAAGCAGATCTCCGACTCCGCTCCTGCATTCAAGGCCGCAATCGAGACCAAGCCGGTGGAACTTGTGGTAGCCGATGCCTCCAAGACCATCGCCATTGGGACGAACCTGGATCCCAAATAGGAAAGCACGCTCGTCGAGTTCCTCTGTGAGAATAGGGACATCTTTGCCTGGCAACCTGCCGACATGAAAGGTGTGCCTAGGGAACTTGCCGAGCAGAGCTTAAACATAGATCCAAAATGTAAACCAGTGAAACAACCTCTACGACGCTTCGGAGATGAGAAGAGACGCGTCATTGGCAAAGAGATAGCTAGGTTACTTAAGGCTGGGTTTATCCGAGAAGTCCTTCACACCCGATGGGTGGCCAATCATGTACTTGTCTCCAAAAAGGGAACTACTGAATTAAGAATGTGCGTTGATTACACCGGCTCGAACAAAGCGTGTCCCAAAGATCCGTTTGCTTTGCCTCGCATTGACCAAGTCATTGACTCGACGGCTGGCTCGGAACTTTTGTGTTTTCTCGATGCATACTCAGGATACCACCAGATCAAGATGAGGAAGTCGGACCAATTGGCCACTTCGTTCACTACCCCTTACAACACGTTTTGCTATGTCACGATGACCTTTGGGCTGAAAAACGCAGGTGCTACCTACCAGCGGACAATGCAACATTGCCTTCACGACCAAATCGGTCGGAACGTTCACACCTATGTGGACGATATCGCAGTGATGTCTAAAAAGTCAAACGACTTAATCTCCGACTTAAAAGAAACCTTTGATAATCTCCGGAAATACAACATGATGCTCAACCCTAAGAAGTGCGTCTTCGGGGTTCCAGCCGGCAAACTATTGGGCTTCACCATTTCCCAGCACGGAATTGAGGTCAACCCAGAGAAAATCAAGGCCATCTTAAACATAAACCGTCCGCCCTAAAGGACATCCAACGACTAACAGGTTGTGTTGCAGCAGTTAGTCGGTTCGTCAGCCGACTTGGAGAGAAGGCTCTGCCACTGTACAAGTTGTTGAAGAAGGCGGACAAAATCACATGGACAGACGAAGCAGACACAACATTGAAGCAGCTCAAGGAGATTCTTTCCTCAGCGCCCATCCTTGCAGCACCCGAGCCTGGAGAGCCCCTGTTAATTTACATGGCGGCAACCAACCGGGTTATTAGCATCGTCGTCGTGGTAGAGCGGAAGAAACCAGGCTACGATCACGGAGTTCAATGACCAGTTTACTATGTAAGAGAGGTCTTGACGGAGTCCAAGCAGCATTACCCGCACTACCAAAAGATAGCTTATGTAGTATTCCTTGCTTCTCGGAAGCTGCGGCATTAATTTCAGGAGCACCCAATCACAGTAGTGAGCAAGACTCCACTGTCCGGCATTATCAACAATAGCGACGCTACAGGAAGGGTCGCGAAGTGGGGCATTGAACTTGCCGCCTTCGAGATCACCTACAAGAGACGCGACGCTATCAAGTCACAAGCCTTGGCGGATTTTATTGCAGATTGGACAGAGATGCCAGATGCCACTCCGTTGCCAGAACCAGAGTACTAGGTGATGCACTTTGACAGATCAAAGCTGCTCAACGGCTCGGGGGCTGGTGTATTGCTACAGTCACCAAAAGGAGACAAGCTACACTACGTTCTGCAGATCCACTTCAAAGCTACAAACAACATGGCGGAGTATGAAGCACGCATTCACGGACTGCGTGTAGCCAAGGATATTGGCATCAAGCGCATAGTTTGTTGTGGAGATTCCGACTTGGTTGCCTAGCAGGTGGCTGGCACCTGGAATGCGCGGAACCCTATGATGGCGGCATATCGCGACGAAGTGGACGAGATAGCCAAGAGCTTCTTGGGCTACGAAGTCAAGTATGTGCCTAGGGAGCAAAACGAGGTGGCTGATCTACTGTCTAAACTTGGATCAGGGCGCAAGCAAATTCTGCCAGGAGTTTTCCTAGAGCATCTATGCACACCATCCGTGAAGGGTGCCGACATCGACAACCTGGATAGAGCTGACTCTTTCGTCAACATGGTGACCAAGATCCCCCCGGCTTGGAAAAAACCGTTCATGGAATATCTCGAACACGGAACTTTGCCCGACGATGAAGTCGAACAACGGCAAATAGTACGACGAGCAAAGGGTTATACCATAATCAATGGGCAACTCTACAAGAGGAGCACTACTGGTGTATACCTAAAGTGTGTTTCCCAGCTAGAAGGTATGGAAATCCTACGCGAAATCCATCTTGGAGATTGCGGGCATCACGCCGCTCCTCGATCGTTGGTCGCGAAAGCCTTCCGGCAAGGATTCTACTGGCTGACCGCGAAGGCGGACGCCGACAAGCTGGTTGAGACATGCACAGGATGCTAGTATTATGCCCGGCAACCACATGTTCCTGCTGAAGAATTGCGAACAATACCAATAACAAGGCCGTTTGCAGTCTGGGGGCTAGACATGGTGGGGCCGTTACAAGCGGCACCATGTGGATTTACGCATCTGCTTGTAGCAGTTGACAAATTCACCAAATGGATAGAAGCTAAACCCATTAGAAAGCTTGATGGGGCAACTGCCCTCAGATTTGTCCGGGATCTAGTGGTGAGATTTGGTCTCCCACATAGCATCATCACCGACAATGGAAGAAACTTGTCACTCGGAGAAGTGGAGGCCTATTGCTGGGACAAAGGCATCCGACTTGACCTTGCGTCTGTGGCACATCCACAATCCAATGGTCAAGTTGAGCGAGCCAATGGATTAATTCTGCAGGGAATCAAGCCACGTCTTGAGGAACCGCTACATAGAGCAGCTGGAGCCTGGGCGGAAGAATTGCCATCTGTGTTGTGGAGTTTACGAACTACACCCAACAGATCCACCGGCCACACCCCTTACTTCATGGTATATGGAGCAGAAGCCATCCTACCTTCCGACATCCTCCACGATGCACCAAGAGTTGCCGCCTATGACGAAGATGACGCTGAAGAATCTAGACGCCTAGATGTGGAGCTTCTCGAGGAGGAGCGCGTTTTGGCATGCCAAAGATCCGCCATCTACCAGCAGAAGCTAAGCAGCTACCATAGTCGCCGCGTTCGGCATCGCTCGTTTAAATAGGGGGATTTGGTGCTCCGACTTAATCAAAAGAAGTCACACAAATTATCCCCGCCATGGGAAGGACCGTTCATCATAAGCAAGGCGCTGCTCAATGGGTCTTACTACCTTGTCGACAATCGTGAACTCAAGGACAAACCCAACAAGGATCATTAGCGTAAGCTACGTGACCCGGATGATGACTACCTGGAGCTTGATCGGCCGTGGAACATTGCACAGCTACGTCCTTTCTACACTTAGCATTTTTTATCTAATTGTGTACCTCTTATATGATAAATGAAATAAAGCTCTTTGGTTCACTCATTTTGTTGAGTCTTCTACCTCCTTTAGTGTTCATTTTTGGATCATATAAAACTTTTATGCACAAGTCTTGCGATTGCACTTGTGAAAATTCCACCTACGAGCGTTAGCTTAAATTTTCTGGTCTACACGTTCTTTGTTGTTTTTATGTGGATTCTAGAGTTGTGACTTTCGGCACTTGTTGTCGGCGATTTTGTGCTCAGGTTATTGACGGTGCCATTGGGCATCATCACCTAAGAGCATGGTTCCAACAACGAGTCTTCCGACTCACGAAAAGTCAAGCATAAGAACCAGAGTAATGGATAAGCCAGCACTTGCTTAAAAAATATACATGCTAAAACTTAATTCTTAAGTAGCAGGATACGATAACCATTGTTTTCCGCCTTAAGATTACATCAACAAAGTTTTTCTCGCACACACTCCAGAGGTGAAATAGAAATTACAAAGTGTTTTTCACTGTTTGGGTGCAGGAGACTTGGAGGCTGCATCATCACCAGCCGGAGAATCACCCTCAGCATCGGCGCTGTGGTGAGACTCGGATGATTCCGGGTCGGCGTTGTCGAGAAAGTTCCTAGGAACGAAGACGTCAACATCTACCAACTTGGCAACCCTGGTGTCATAACCCGCGAGTGATGACAGGATGGCTTCGTGATCGATCTCCTTGTCGTCATCATCTACGTCGGGGATGCCAGTGGTCACCGTGTCGATGTCGGCATCTTCATAGTGTGCCTTCACCATAGACAGCGCCATCCTTGCGCCAGCCCGTGCGCAGGAAGCTTTCCAGCTTGCAACACGCTCGGGGGCTCGACGCAGAATCTCCGAGTACTTTGTTATGGAGTCCGAGGCCTTGATATAGATCTGGAGGGGCTTGGCAATCTCCTTGGCTTGGGCGATGGCGGTGTTGATGAAGTTGCCGGCAAGAATCATACATTCTTTGTCCGAAGGAGGCGAGCGGGTTAAACCCATATGCGCTGAAAATTCCGACAAGAATTGCATGAGTTCAATAAATTATAAGTATCCATACTATGGAACTACAAGGCGGAGGACACTTACTGAAGATGCTGACCTTAGCCTGCCAGACGAAGTCCGCCAAGGATTCCTTCTCTTGTTGGAGGAGCTTAAACGCCTCGCTATGGCGAAGGTTTTGCTCATCGGCAGCTTGCTTCTGATCCTTTAGGATCGCAAGCTCCTCCTTCAAGCGATTGATCTCCTCGGAAGCGGAATCCTGCAAGGCTTTCATGGAATCCTCGTGCATCTTCAGCATTTATTCCCTCTCCTTCTTAAGGATCTTGTTCTCGTTGTCCAGCTGTTGGATGTGCTTGGACTGCTCAACAATGTCCTTGGCCTTGGCGACATGCTCTGCAAGTCGGAGAAAACAAAGTACACATTGAGTACTCGGAGATTATGGGCACAAAAGTAAGACGGAAATGCGCAAAAAGAAAACAGACTCTTGTTTTTGATGATCTGTTCCTTCAAGATGGCGGTTTTACCCTTTTCAGCTTCAAGGTCTGCGCGCATCTTCTGGTACTTGTCATTGGCCATGCCCCTCCGAGAATTCTCGTTCTGTGGAAACAAATACAAAGTCAAGTCGTTGTTTAGTCTTCCTGGAGCTTCTAGTCGGAGATTTTCCACCTAGATGCTCGGGGGCTACAGCGAGAGTTTTTAACTTAGCAATGTGCTTATCTTTTCTTTAAGCACATAGTCAGAACTAATTCAGTTCTCGACTACAGGCTTGGGGGCTACAGTATAAAGTTTTTAACTCAGAAAATGCTTAGATTTTCTTTAAAGCATCTAGTCGGAACTAATTCAGTTACAACTAGAAGCTTGGGGGGATACGACACTAAAAAATATAAACACTATGTATGCTACTCTTAAAGCATCTAGTCGGAACAATTTCTTCCATCTAAATGCTTGGGGGCTACAGTGAGAGTTCTTTCTAACTTAGTCACTCTTAGAGCATATAGATGCAAAACCTATGGTTTTCCGTCTACATCCTCGGGGGCTACAGTGGGATACTCATACGAAATGCAAAAGGTAAAGTGAAACTTACAAGTGCAATGATCTTGAGGCTTGTAGCGCTCTCGGCCAGCAGCTTGCCAAAGGCAATGCTGTTTCCTCGCAAGATGTCTACTTGCCGGAGTAGCTCCTCAAGACCACATGTCGGAGATGACGGCACTCCTCCAGGAACCATAGTTGTGTTACTCGGCATGAGCGCCAGGTAAACAATCTTTGGGAACTCGAAGGGTTTCTGAGGAATAGGGGCGCTGCCTTCGGCAGAGGTACCAGCTCCCATCACCGCCTTGCCGCTACCGATGGCATCCTTAGCCGGAGCTTCAGCCATTTGAAGAGCAGCACTCTCCTGCGTCGCCTTCTCGCTGACAACAGCAAGCTCGGTTGAGGCGCCGGAGTCCACATCCATGGCGGAAGGGCCTGGTGCCTCCTGGACTTGAGAGCTTGTCGGGGCGGAGGAGGGCTTGACGGCATGACTGGTAGGGGCAATGGCGGGGGAGGAGTCGCGATGCAGCATATCTTTGATATTTCTAGAAGCCCCGAGAGTCTTGGAGGACTTCTTGAGGCTGGTTGTGGCTTTCTTCCTAAAACGTGCAAAATGCATAAGTATAGGAATAAGACAGATAAATGAGACAATGTCGGAGAATGAGAGGCTTACACTAGGGGGGGCGCTTTGGCAAACATCCCGGTGGCTTTCTTCTTTTCCGCCTCCAGGGCGGCAGTACTCTTTTTGGAGGCTCCACCCTCCGTCTTCTTCTTCTTACCTCCGTCGACAGCATCAGAGGTGGAGCTCTTCCGCTTTCGCGCCAACGGGGCATCATCGTCGGACACGACCGTGACTTCCTTCATCTTTGGATCGTAGATTTGGGCAGCCAAGTTGCCCTCCTCTAGATCGCTAAGCTGTTAAGTGAGAAATCATCGTGTTAGACAAGATGGTATTGGCAAGATGGAAAAACTGGAGCAATGTCATACACGGAAAATAAATATCTACCTTTGGGCACTTTCCGTCTACGAACATGTCGTAGGTGAGGGTGAAGCCACGCTTCTTATCCTTCACCTTGACGATGTCCTTGAGGCAGAACTTGACAGAGTCGCTCTAGAAGTTGTCCTCGGAGATCCGGAGGGTATCCCTTCGGTCGCCGGTGTACTCGTGCATATACTTCATGCGCTGCTGCAGAGGTTGGATCCGCCTAATGAACCAGCACATGGCTAGGTCCAAGCCGGTTAGACCCGTCTCTACGAACCACTCGATCCACCTTATTGCGCGAGAAGCGTCGAGGTCGGAGGGAGGGAGGCATGGGACCGCCATGTGGAGACTTCAGCGGCAGCTCCATCCACGAAGTCCGGGTACGTTACTTATCGGCCCTCCAAAGGAATGTCGGGGCCGTAGAAGTATGTTCGTTGCCAGTTTTTGCACGACTCGTGGCCGACTATGTCGGGGAAACGCCGGCTAGGTCGGATCTTGAAGCTTATGGTGCCGCAGTTCGTAAGCTCCTCCCTACTGTGTCCAGCTTCACGTTTGACGGTGAAGAAGTATACGAACAAGTCTAACCTAGTCCTAATCCCTAGGTAACCCTCACAAAGTGCCACGAAGTTGCTAAGCACTAAGATACTATTGGGGAGAGGTTATGGGGTTGGACCTTGAAGTGATTCAAGACGGACAGAACGAAGTGGGAGATGGGCAGAGAAACGCCGCGTACCAATTGCGCCTTGAGGTATACTTTCTCTCTGGCCTGGGGAGAAGGCGTCACCTCGCCGGCCGGCGCCGCCCGCCAGGCGAGCCCCTCCGTCGCAGGGAGGTAGCCTTCGGCGACCATCTCTTGGATGTCGCGGTCGGAGATGTCTGAGCCGCGCCAGTCGCCTTTGTGCGAATCTGGTTCCTCTTCCAGAGGCTCTAGCTCTGCCAGATTGTGGTCGCCGCCAGTGGTTTAAATCACCGCCGACGCGGGGATGACCAGGCCCTCTGGGGGCACGACGACGGAGCTCGCCGGCTTCGCCGTGGCTTCACTCAATGCCGCCATCGACGGGAAGGAGCCGCTGCTAGCCATGGAAGGAATGGAAGGAAGCGACTGGTGCAGAGAGAGGCTAGGGTTTCTCGAGGTTTTCCGCGGAGAGATCGAGGAGGCGTGCGGATGGAGGAAGAAGACGATGACACGAGAGAATAGGGTGAAAAAGTGGCAAGTGTCCCACGGTTACTATTTATCTTACTCTGCATCAAGATTCGTGAAGCTAATCGGACGATCGCCGCGTAGACGACGTGTTCGTGAACGTGCGCGGTAATTTTGTCACATCTCCAACCGCCGCCGCCAACGGTTCGCATCGCTCGCACGGGAAAATTGGATATGATTGCGTTCTCTGCATGTGTGAGTTACGAGGCGTCGCTAACCTACAACCTACGTCGTCATAACTGACATGGTAGATGAGACGTCCCATCGAAGATTCCGGCATGGACGGACTTAATACGACAACAGAAGCGTACGATTGAAGATTCAGCATTTCTCCGACTTACTCATAGAAGACGGAGAAACCTTTGCAGGGTTCTTTGGGAGGACTACAAGATATTGCTTGACGATTTGCCGACATCCATCTAGACGGAGCATTCCACAGGAAGAGGCAAAATGGTGCAAGATCTCGGAGTTCTCCGGGGGCTACTGTTGGGGATATGCTATATGGGTATCATCATAGCATGTCTCTTATTCGACTAACCCGGGTGGCCCATAGTCGGTAGCATGGCCTGTGGCCTGCTGGGCGGCCCAGTTAGGTGGATCTAGGAGGGAGGCCCATGCCGGATAAAGGAAGGCTACGGTGGAGTCACCAGCGTACCCGGAGCCTTGGAGTGCAAGATACACAAGACTAGTAATAGACGGTGTAGAACTCTGTAACCTGTCTAGCTAGGACTTTTCCCTGTAACCCTAGGACCTGGCGACTATATAAGTCGGGCCTATGGGAGCCTTTAGGGCACAATAACTTAGACTCTCTAGTCACCTCGCACAGCGAACCAATCCCTGTAACTCGGCGTATTGCCATTATAGTGATTTATAGCAGGAGTAGGATTTAGCCACCGTTGTGGGATCTGAACCTGGGTAAGCTGTGTAACCTCGTACCCGTCAACCGTTCGCCTTACCCCACGTCTCTAAACACGCTCTGTGAGGACCCCTCCATGGCGTACTCGTCGGCAATACCATGATATCCAAGTAGTTGCTAGTGACTCCAAGAGGGGGTATTTATGCTCGATAGTGGATTCATGCCTCTAGTTTCCAAGGGAAGTGACATAAATCTCTTCGGTTGTAGATGTTCTATTGCCACTAGGGAGAAAACAATGGTCTCTTGTTCATGGAACAAGTGGATTGTTTACCTTACACACTTTGCTCAAAGAAGTTGTCTGTTGCTTGCAACTTAATACTGGAGGGGGTTCTGATGATAACCTGAAGGTGGACTTCTAGTCATAGATGCAGTTGGATGGCGGTATATGTATATTGTTGTATTGCCCAATCGAATCTCATAGGATATTTTTGTCTGGTATTGCATTGTTATGCCTTGCTCATTTCCTTTCAATCGCCCTGCTGTAATTTGTTTACCCTTCATGCCATGTTATTTATCTAAGGAGAGCACCTCTAGTGAACTATGGACCCCGGTCCAATATTTCCCATTGATACATCTTCCACTATTACTTGTTTACTTGCTGCAAACCATCATCACCTTCCACACCAGATGTTTAATCCTTTGTTACAACAAACCGGTGAGCTTGACAACCTCACTGATTTGTTGGGGAAAAGTCTTGAGTTTGTGTTTTGCAGGTTTCCACGTTGCTTGCAACACCTGTGTGACGTTTCCTTCCTCCTACCGGTTCGATAACCTCGGTTTCTTACTGAGGGATAACTTGCTGTTGTGCTGCATCATACCTTGCTCTTGGGGTTTCCTGACGAAGCACTACACGTTGACGCAGTGCCATCAAGTCCAAGAAGATCCCCCTCGATCCGGCAGACCCGGGGGCTACCATCACCATCAGCGCCAATCTTTCTCCCAAGAGATAGGACGCACTAGTCACCTTCATTCGGTCCAACGCCGACATGTTCGCTTGGACCCTGTCGGATATGACGGGAGTGCCTCAAAAGGTGATAGAGCGCCACCTGGCAGTGTGCCCTACAACACGGCTGGTGAAGGCAAAGGCCATGAAGATGTCTGCGGAGAAACAATAGTTCATTGTGGATGAGATGGAGAAGCTGGTCAAGGCACACCTCGTCAAGGAGGTCCTGCACACCGATTGGTCGGCCAACCTTATGGTGGTCCCCAAACCCACTAGGGGCGGTCAGCTTTGCGTCGAATTCACCGACCTCAACAAGGCCTACCCAAAGGACCCCTTCACGCTCCCGCAGATGGACCAGATCATGGACTCCATGGCGGGATGCGATCTGTTGTGCTTCATGGATGCCTTCTTAGGTTACCACCATATCAATATGGCTAAGGAGGATGAAGAAAAGGCAGATCTCATCACCCCATGCAGCATGTACTGCTACATGTGCATGTTGTTCAGCCTCGAGAATGCTGGCACCACCTTCCAGAGGATCATGCGCATTGCGCTAGGCGAGCATATGGGAAGGAACGCGGAGGCCTACATCGATGACATCGTGGTCAAGACAAGAGAAAATGACACCTTGGTGGCGGACCTGTCGGAGACGTTCACCAACTTACACCGGGTTAACATCAAGCTTAACCCTGGAAAGTGCATGTTCGGGGTCCCTTCGGGAAAGCTTCTCGGCTTCCTGGTTTCACACCAGGGAATCGAGGCCAACCACGACAAGGTCCAGGCCATCAAGTAAATGCTCCTTCCCATGCGGCTCAAGGAGATGCAGCTCCTGGTGGGGTGCATGGAGACACTAGGGAGGTTCATCTCCAAGTTGGGCGAGAAAGCATTGCCCTTCTTCAAGAACATGAAGAGCACTGGGAAGTTCGAGTGGACGCTGGAGGCTGGCGAGGCATTTGAGGCCCTCAAGAGGTACCTCACCATCCCTCCGGTTATGGTGGCTCCCAAGTTCCGTGAGTCGCTACTTCTGTACCTGGTGTCCACGCGACAAACAGCGAGAGCCTTCTTAGTGGTGGAGCGTGAAGAGGTGTTCAAGAAAAGAAGGAGGCCCAAGGCACCGAGCCCCTCGAGAGGCTCGGGGGCTGGGGCAGAAGTCGAGTGCCAGGTAGTCCAGATAAAGGGCACAGAGCTCATGCAGCAGCCAGTCTACTTCGTTAGCAGGGTCCTCCGGAACAGTTAGGAGAGGTACCTCATGCAACAACAGTTTCTTTATGCACTCCTTGTGGCATCGTGCAAGATGCACTACTACTTCCAAGGGCACCCCATCAATGTGGTCACCATGTTCCCCTGGAGACGATGCTCCGCAACCCCAATGCCACAGGACGCGTTGCTGAATGGGCCATCGAACTACGGCCTTTTGAGATGATGTTCAACACCACGCCCACCGCCCACGGGAGGGCCCTGGCAGAGTTCACGGCAGAATGGACCAACCCTGGAAGGAATGAACCTCTAGAGGAAACAACCCAGCTCCCAAGGAAGCTGGCCCCAGGGCGATAGAGCATGAGCTTCAACGGGGCGTTCAATGCTGACGGAGCGAGAGAAGCTGCTATGCTCATGTATCCAACCGGCGACAAGCTCTACTATGCAGTTCAGCTATGCTTCAAAGATGAAGTCAAGCGCTCCAACGACATCGATGAGTACGTGGGTCTGATCACTGGCCTTAAGGCGGTCATCGGCCTCGGCATTAAGCGCATCACGGTCCAGGGAGACTCCCTGCTGCTCGTCAACTTCTCCAACAAGAGCTACAACCCCAAGGATGAGCCACAACATCTAGGGGTCTTGGAGGAAAGGTTGTTCGATCCTTCGGCCACATCACCACCAAAGGAAAAGGCCCGGCCCGAGGAGCTTCCTCCCCCACCCTCCTCCGGTGCCCTGGATTACGGTCTACCCTCTGGTAACCGGCTGGTCCTAGTGACCACCCTCAGGAGTCGGACTGGATCATCGAACTCAAGAGATACCTCCAACACGGCATCCTCCCCAATAATGAAGACATGGAAGAGATCCTTGTCTATCGTGCAAAGAAATATTGCATTGTAGACAGAGACCTCTACTGTCTTCTCGCTAACGGTGTGGCCTTGTGGTGTATCTCCGACGATGAACGACGCGAGTTGCTAGCCAACAACCATGTTGGAGAGTGCGACCATCACGCCTTGTCACGTACCCTCGCTAGGAAAGCTTTCTGTAGTGGCTTCTACTAGCTCACGACACTCACGGACGCCATGCAGCTGGTAAAGTCATGTGAGGCTTGCAAATTCCATGCCAAGCAGATACACCAGCCGGCACAACAATTCTAGACCATCCTGCTCTCATGGCCCTCTGCGGTCTGGGGGCTGGACATCTTGGGTCCTTTCCCGCGGGCACCTGGGGGCTACCGGTACTTCTACGTTCCAATGAACAAGTTCACCAAATGGGCACAGGTGGAACCAGTCAGATCCATCCTGGCGCGGTTGTCGATAAAGTTCAATCAATGCTTCGTGTGTTGCTTCGGTGTGCCTAATCGCACCATCACCAACAACGGCAGCCAATTCACCAGCAATGCGTTCATGACCTACTGCGAGGGCATCGACACCAAGATCTACTATGCATCAGTTGCCCACTCTCGTAGCAACAGACAGGCTGAGCGCACGAATGTAGGGGTCTCGAAGGGGCTCAAGACCAAGAGATTTTGCTACAAGCTCAAGGAGTGTGAGCGCGGCTGGGTGGAGGCTCTCCCCGGGGTACTATGGTCCATCTTCACCACCGTGAACAAACCCACTTGCGAGACCCCATTCCTCCTTTTGTACGGCGCAGAGGCAGTCATCCCCGCTGAGCTCAAGCAAGGCTCCCCACGTGTTCTCGCCTTCAACAAAGCAGCGCAAGAATAGCTACTCCACGATGACATCCTTCTCATCGAAGAGGCCCAGCACAAGGTAAACATGCGAGTGGCCAGATACCAACCGGCGCTGCATTAGTATCACTATCGCAACATATGGACGCGCACCCTGGAGGTTGGAGACCTCGTCCTTCGGAGGGTCCTCTCTCGCGAGGGTCTTCACAAGCTCTCTCCAATGTGGGACGGCCCCTTCCGGGAGGTGCACGTGGTGAGGATAGGCGCAGTCCGGCTGGAGACGGAAGAGGGAGTCTCAGTCCCAATTCCTGGAACATCCAACACCTTTGCAAGTTCTACCCATGAGCTCCGCTCACGGTGGCAGCGGTAACAAACAACTCCTCCCCTTCAACATTAAGAAGAACTCAAGTTCGATTTTCTTGTTTTTCTGTCATTTACTGATGATTTCCTCGTTTGCATCCTCGGTTTTTTTGTGGTGCTCTTTCTCCTCGTGCACCACATGCGAGTGGGCTAGGCACAGTGTCTTTTACTGGGATCACCCTCGATCAACATCGGGTCCTACGGTGTCGAGCTCTGAACTTGTGGACTAGCTCCAGTGATAAGTCACCTCACCCACGGTTCCCGGTGCATGATGATCCTCACACGGCACACGAGGGAAGAGAAGGCACCATGTGGAACCTACGGTCGCCTCTCCGAGGGACTATACAAGTAAAATACACGTCTTGTGGTCACCTCCTCGAGGGGCTTCCAGGACGGTATTGAACGTATAGATCCTACGGTCACCTCCTCGAGGGGCTTACAGGACAGGTACAAGCCTAAGCGATCTTCTCCGAGAGAAGCTAGCACGGTGACTCTTGAGACTACCCCTCCAGCGGCATGTAGAACCTACGGTCGCCTCTCTGAGGGACTAGAGAGGGAAAGTACGCGGCCTGCATTCACCTCCTCGAGGTGATTCCAGGATGGAATTGAACATACAGAGCCTACGGTCAGCTCCCCGAGGGGCTTACGGTACTAGTACAATCCTAAGCAATCTTCCCCCTGAGAAGCTAGCGTGGCAACCCTTGATACTACCCCTCAAGCTGCATGTGGAGCATGTGGTTGTTCCCCTTTCGACGAGGCGTGTAGGGGAAGCACGCACCCTATGGTCGCCTCTTTAGGGGACTTATGGGGAGGATTCTAACGCAGGTGCAGTGGATTACCTCCTTGAGGGATCTACGAGCAGAAGCACGACTTCCCCTCAAGACGGCTAGAAAACAACGCCAAATGAATAGACAGTCGAGGCCCCAGTAAGGGGAAAGTACCCTTACAAGTCTCGGCAGGAATAAAGGCAGCAATTCCTACAACGCCCCACAGGCGTTACATGGACAGGGAATCAGGTAGCCCCAGTGGTGCCTCCCGATCTCACCTCCTTCAGATCTTCCTCTTTGACGGTGGAACTACCTGAGCTGGCAGGCGGCAACTCCTCCTCGTCGGGCACCATGCACGGAAAGGTATGGACCAGAAAGGTCGACAAGAGGGGTGACACATGCTTCGATGGCTGGCATGGCCTCAGACCGCTGTATGTCCAGGGAGTAGTCGAGCTCTAGGGAAAGCTGTAGGAGGTTGTTGAAGAGAGACCGCCCGATATAAGTCAGCATGTCCTTGCACTCTGAGGAGATGAACATGTCCAGCCCCGAGCATGAGCTCCAGGAACGATTCAACCACGCACCCGGCTCGGAGTCCAGGCGCGAAAAAGGCACCCTGTTTGGCAAGCGTGGAGATAGACTTACATTGGGCCTCCAGCGCTTCGCGGGCCAAGCGCCCCTCGTCCTCGTGAGCACAAGACATTGAGTGGACATCCTCCTGAAGATCCTTGACCTCATCTTGGAGGTCCTCACATCGCGCCTAACAACATCAACGCTTGGCCTGACTTTGAGAAGGTCTTCATCCGGAACTTCAATGGCACCTACAAGTGCCCGGTAGACCCCATGACCTTTCTCTGTGCGTCCAAGGAGACCGCGAGTTAGATCGCGAGTATCTTGCCTGCTGGACCAAGCTGCGCAACTCCTGTGAAGGGGTGGTGGAGAACCAAGCAATCGACTTCTTCATCAAAGGGTGCCGAGAAGGCACGATGCTACGCCACCGTCTGCTGTGCGACGATCCCAAGACCATGGCGGAGCTGGTGACCATCACGGACCAGTACACCACCGCGGACGAGGCAAAGAAGAAGCCCCTCCGGGTGAACACGGAAGGAAGGCCGGTTCCCACCGAGCTGGCTCGAGAGAAGCATGTCGGGCAAGGTGGAGATGCTGGATCGTCCAAGCGGCCTGGCGGCGACAACCGCTACCAGGGAAAGTGTCCAGTTGGGCAGAACACCCACTACCGCCAGAGGCAAGTCAACGAAGTGCAAGGTGTGCCGGCTGGCAATGACAAGAGGCAGAAGAACGCCTTCACCTTCGAGCAGATGTTTGACGGGTCGTGCAAGTACCACAACACTTCCTTCAAGTCGGCTATGCACACCACTCGGCAGTACAGGTGGACCTGACAGATCAAGGAGTAGGCTGGCTTACCTCCTCTCCCCCACCCCCTCCCAGCGGACCCCCGCCACCGGCTAGGGCAGCCGACAACAACCACGGCAACGGGGCCTATCCTCAGTAGCACGAGAACTACCACATCTTTGAGGCTGAGCCGATTGACAACTGCAACCGGAAGCAGCACACCGCAGAGGTGAACGATGTCGTTCCCCCGGTCCCCCTGCGCCTCAACTGGTCCGAGACTCCCATCACCTGGAGCCAAGAGGATCAGTGGGATCTGCTCCCGAATCCCGGGGCTACGCGATGGTGCTAGACACTCTTCTCATCTCTGACGTGCGCACTTGCCGGTTCTCGCACGTGTTGGTAGACGGTGCTAGAACCATCAACCTGCTCTACCGGTCCTCCATGGAGAAGCTGGGCATCCGGGAGTGTGATCTGCAGCCCTCGACCATTGTGTTCCACGGTGTTGCGCCTGGGCCACCATGCGTCCCGTTGGGCAAAATCCGGTTGGATGTCATTTTTGGCTCGGCGGAGAACTTCTGACGCGAGCCAATACGGTTCGAGGTGGTCAACCTTGCCATCACCTACCATGTCCTTCTCGGGCGCCCTTCCCTCGCAAAGTTCATGGCGGTCCCCCACTACGCATACCTCAAGATGAATTTGCCGGGGCCGAATGGTGTGATCACCATGGCTGGCTGCTTTAGGCGGTCCATGGCTTGCGCGAAGGAAGGAACGAAGATAGCGGAGGTCGTGCTCATCGCCGAAGAGAAGCGCGAGATGATGCGCAACATTGCCATGCTGCAGCAGGAGGTGCCGGCTAGCTTGAAGCCGACTGGGGACATGGCTTTCCAGCCGTCCAAGGACACTAGGAAGATCCCGCTCGACCCGGCTGACCCCTCCAAGTACGTTACCATTGGTGACGGCTTGGACAAAAAATAGGAAAGCGCACTCCTTGACTTCCTCCAGTAGAATCGAGACATCTTTGCATGGTCTCCCAAAGACATGTCGGGTGTGCCGAGGGAGTTCGCTAGCCACTCGCTTCATGTGCGTCCCGATGCCAAGCCGGTCAAGCAGCCCCTCCGTCACTTTGTGGAAGATAAGAGGAAGGTCATCGGCGATGAGATCGCCTGGCTACTTGCTGTCATCTACGTCATGGAAGTGTACCACCCGGATGGGCTGGCCAACCCTGTCCTCGTGTTGAAGAAGAACAAGACTTGGCGCATGTGTATAGACTACACGAGCCTGAACAAGGCCTGCCCGAAAGACCCTTTCGCTTTGCCCCATATTGATCAAGTGATTGACTCTATGGCCTACTGCGATCTGGTTTCCTTTCTTGATTGTTATTCCCGCTATAATCAGATCTGGATAAATCCGGCTAATAAACTAAAAACGTCGTTCATCACCCCGTACAAGGGCTTACTGCTATGTAACCATGCATTCGGCCTGAAGAATGAAGGTGCTACCTATCGGCATTGCTTGCAGAAATGCTTGCACTCGCAGATCGGCCGGAATGTGCACGCGTAGGTGTATGATGTCATCATCAATACGAAGGAGAAGCAAACCCTGCTAGAGGACCTCGTCGATACGTTTGCGAACCTTCGCTAGTACCAGATGAAGCTGAACCCGGAGAAGTGCGTGTTCAGCATGCCAGCCGGACAGCTCCTCGAGTTCCTCTTGTCGAGCCGAGGGATCAAGGCCAATCCGGAGAAGATCGCGGCCATCGAAAGGATGCAGCCGCCTAAGAGCTTGCTCGGCGTCCAGAAGTTCACCGGATGCTTGGGTTCCCTCAGTCGATTCGTCAGCCAGCTTGGGGAGAAGGCCCTGCCACTATACCAGCTGATGAAGAAGATGGACAAGTTCACCTAGACTGCGCATGAGGATGCCGCGTTCCACGATCTCAAGCACATGCTATCCACAATGCCGATTCTCGCCATGTTGGTTGAGAAGGAGGCGATGTTGCTCTATATAGCTGCCACCAACCGGGTCATCCGCGTCATCCTGTTGGTGGAGCGCCATGAGGAAGGCAAGGCCTAGCCGGTTCAGCGACCCGTCTACTACCTCAGCGAGGTGCTTTCCCTCTCCAAGCAGAACTACCACCACTACCAGAAGATGAGCTACGGCGTGTACCTGGCCTACAAGAAGCTCAAGCACTACTTCCAGGAGCACCCGCTCACCGTGGTGTCCACTGCGCCGTTGGGAGAGATCTTCGACAACAAGGACGCCACGGTCCGGGTAGCCAAGTGGGCCATCGAGCTGGACGCTTACTGTATCCGGTATGAGCCTAGGATCACCATCAAGTCCCAGGCGGTGTTGGATTTCTTCGTCGACTGGGCCGAGAACCAGTACCTACCGCCGGTTCCTGATTCCGACTACTAGAAGCTTCTCTTCGACTGCTCGAAGATGCGCGGGGGATTGGGAGCCGACATTGTGCTCACCTCGCCAAAGGGAGACCGGCAGGAATATGTACTACAGATCCACTTCACCGTGTCGAACAATGTCGCCGAGTACAAGGCCCTAGCGCACGGGTTCCGGCTCGCGAAAGACATCGGCATCCGCCGAATCCTTTGCATCGGTGACTCGGATCTTGTGGTGCAGCAAGTATCCGACGAGTGGGATGCTCGGGACACCAACATGGCCCTGTACCGGTTCCACATCCTGCTACTTAGTGCCGGCTTCGATGGATGTGAATTCCATCATGTTCCCCGCGCCAACAACGAGGCGGCCGACACGCTCGCGCGAGTCGGATCCACCAGAGCGTCCATCCCGCCCGAAGTATCCTTCGAGCACCTTCGCAAGCCCAGCATCACCCCCTCTCCAGAAATCCGAGTCCATTATCTGGGTAGCAGACCCGGGGGCTACCGGCTCGAAAGATCTGGGCCCCACTGTTGTGCCCTTTGGCTCGAAAGACCCGGCGGCTTCCTCCTCCTTAGGCAAGACATCGTCGAGCAAGGAAAGGGCTCGGGGGTTGCCGATTTGGGCATCCCACCCGGCCGGCCGCCGGACGATCCCCGGATCGTGACGGCTAGTGTCTTCACCATCCGGGAAGTGCCGTCCTGGGCCCAGCCCTTCATGAACTACCTCCTCAACGACGAGCTCCCGACTAGTGAGGTGGAGGCAAGGCAGATCCGGCGCTGCGTGCATACGTACACCATCATCAATAAGGAACTGTACAAGCATAGTGCTACAGGCATCTTCCAGCGGTGTGTCGACACAGATACCGGCTACCGGCTGTTGAAGGAAATCCACCAGGGGGAGTGCGGTCACCACGCCTCTTCTCACGCCCTGGTGTCAAAGGAAATGCGCCACGAATTCTACTGTTCTACTGCCTTGGAGAACGCGGACCAACTGGTTCGTGCGTGCAATGGATGCCAGCGGTTCGTCTGGCCAAAGAATATGCCAACGTCCGCACTCAATACCATACCGATCACGTGGTCCTTTGCCATTTGGGGGCTGGACAAGGTCGGCCCCTTCAAGCGAGCCCGAGCCGGCATGACCTACCTGCTGGTAGCGGTGGATAAGTTCACCAAATGGATCGAGGCGAAGCCGATCCGGAAGTTGGACGGTGCCACTGTCGTCACCTTCTTCTGCAACTCATCATCCAGTTTGGGTACCCCCATAGCATCATCACCGACAACGGAACGAACTTCGCTAAGGGTAAAGTCTCCCGGTTCTACCACAACAAGCGTATCCGGCTGGACCTTGCATTCGTCGCACACCCGCAGTCCAAAGCGTAGGTGGAAAGAGCAAACATCCTAGTGTTAGCCAGAATTAAGCCCTAGCTGATCGAGCCGCTTGAGCGGTCACCCGGCTGCTGGAATGAGGAGCTCACGGCCGTGCTATGGAGCCTCCGCACCGATCCGAATCGATCAACTGGCTTCACCCCTTTCTTCCTCACCTATGGCTCGGAGGAGGTCCTCATGGCGGACATCGAGTTCGACTCACCCCGCAAGCTCCTTTACACGGAGAAGGAAAACCAGGAGGCGATGGAGGACAGCGTGGACCTCCTCGAGGAGGCCCGCGAGCTGGCCTTGTCCAGATCGGCCATCTACCAGCAAGGACTCCGCCGGTATCACTCCAACCGCATCCGGCCCATCGCGTTCCGCGAAGGTGACCTGGTGCTCCGGCTGATACAAGACACGAGGGGCATGCACAAGTTGTCTCCTCCGTGGGAGGGCCCCTTCATCATCAGCAAGGCGCTGCACAACAACTCCTACTACCTCATCGACGTGCAGCATCCGCGCAAGAATAAGATGGATAAGTCGGACGAGGAGATGGAGCGGCCGTGGAACACAGACCTGCTCCGGCCATTTTACACTTAGTCGCAAATCAGTCTATGTATCCGGAACCCTGAATGAATGAAAGATGTGGAACCCCGGCTGGCGCTCGAGGGCTCCTTGCCAGAAATTTTGTTGTCGTTCGTTTCCGATTAAACCCTACAGTGTTTTTCCTGGCTTCCGTCGACACCCAACTGCGGGGGCTCACCGGTTGGCCCACCCTGCTAATTCTGTAAACCGACTGAGTAGTGTGCGATGATGTCGGAGGCCCACTCTTCGTCTCAGCTTCAGACCGCAACCCAGCTATCCGGCTAGCAAGAGCAAAAGCCTGAGGCATCCCATATGAAAAACGACGAAATATGCAAAAGATCGGACAGTTCAGACATGTGCCTAGTTGGTATTTTCCAGCTACTAAGCCTCTAGTACGATGCGGAAATGTATTGTCAGCTCCCTTCGGTTCCGGCTCGAAACCACAACCCGGCTATCCGGCAAGGTACAGCGTAAATAGCATTGCACAAAAGAAAGCGACTAAGTGATCAGAAAAGAACGAGCTATTTTTCAAAAGAGAAATTTTAGTCGGACCATAGAAAGACATGCAACATAATAATGTATTGATAATAAATCATTTTCGTGTCTTTTCTTTTGCACAAACCGCACCGAGCCAGAAATCAAAGACGGAGAAGATTCAAAGCACCTACCTGCGGTAGCCACTCTGAATCTCGGGGGCTACACCTAGTGGGCGCAGTGGCGCCCCCCCACTGGAAGGATGATGCGTCCGGCTGAAGGGTGTACCAGCCGGGTGGAGAGAGCAAGGCGGCAAGACACCTTGGGCAGGGGAACAACCTCTCCCGTCCGGCTAACACCGTTAGTCAGGCACACTAGGCAGAGCTAGTCGGATAAAGAAAAGAATATCGAAAGAAAGAAAAAGAGAAAGATGGAAATATGGAAAGATGGAAAGAGGAAAGAAAGAAAGAGAGAAGGAAAGATAACATAAGGAAAGTAATAGATAAAAAGGACCCAAGATACGGCCGGGTAGTGTAGTCGGATCGGGGTGCAGGTTCCCCCATTCCGACTAAGCAAGTCGGACTATAAGAGAATAAGATAAGAGGCAAGAATTTTTGAAGATTCGAAACAATTGGGTACTACAGCTATTCCGAATCTCAGAGGCTCCACCCGGTGGGTGCGCTGGCACGCGCGCCCCAACTCGAAGAGTGTAGTGCCCGGCCAGAAGGTGTGCCAGCCGGCCAGAGCAAGTCGGCAGATCGCTAACAAGTCAGAAGCATAAAGTGGCAGAAAGAAAACGCAAGTGAAAAGGATCGCGGTCGTGCAAGTCAAGAAACAGGATAAGGGCGGCTGGAATGGACCAGCCGGATAAGTTAACCAGAAAAGACACAATAATAAGGGGGTGCACAAAGGAAAAACCCAGCCAGATGGTTAATTAAACAACAGGGGACGAAGCCCCCGCTGATTCAAGGTATCAAAATGTAAGTGCGAGAGGATAAAAGTTTTCGGAACCCAAAGGGCTATTTACAATTCCACCCGGCATCCCGGGGTATTCTTCTTCTTCATGCCGTTGGGCCCTTGCCATGGGGAGCCGAGCCGGCCACGACCAACTGCGAGGACACCTCCGCCTAACCTTCTGGCCCCGCGCTCGCCTCTCTCTCCGTCAGCACCTCGCCGATGTTGGCATAGCCGACGATCGTGATGGCAGCAGAGCGATGCCCGGGGTTGGCTTGGTGCACGATGGGAAGGTCCACGCCAGTTCGGAAGCCGTCTGTCAGCTTGTCCAGTCGCGCGCCCTTGGACCAGCCGAGCATTAGTGCCAAGGCCATCTCGGAGCCGGCGCGAGCAGCGAGGTCATGGAGCCGGTCGATGGCGTTTGGCGTGTCTCCCAACTGGTATCCAGAAGGAGCTCCCCTGGGAAGACAAGGTCGTGGATGCTGGCGCCGACCTTGCGAAGGTTGGCGGCGTCCTCACCAAGCTGTTCCACCAGATCCCGTGTGACACCCCCGGGATTAAGGCTAGACAAATCCCAGACCTTCGTCTGAACATAAGCCTAACCTAATATCGAAAGCATACAGAGAGAAAATCGGTAACACAAAAGTGACCCTACAACACAAAATTTATTACAGCGAGCTCATAACGGAGCAGAGAACCAAAATATTACAAGCAGAGGTCACTAACCACAAACATCAAACAACGGAAGGAAAATTATGCTATTAAGTATAGCAAACTAAAAAATGGCCTAAGAGGCCTGAAGCATAACGATGACGTCCAGTCCATAGATCCCAGACTGCCGGCTGGGAACTCCAAACTACTCGTCGATGTCGATGCCGTGAAGAACTCATCTTCTTTGGTAACACTTACTCTGCTGCAAATGTGTCAATGAAGCAAGGGTGAGTACAGGGTGTATTCAACAAGACTTATGGATGGTGGATTTATTTTGCATAAAGCCATCTTTGTTTTGTAAAATAAGAGGGAAAAGAATCTCGAATAATCAAAATATTTTAAAAGGGGACAAGAGAGCGATATCACTATCTTTGATCATCTTTTGATACCCACTGAATCATCATCAGCTGAACCTATCTAGGATCACCCCCTCGATCCATGAGGAAGCATCCTTAAGCACACATTACTTAACTTGCCAAGTTTTACGATTAGGTTAAAGTTCTCTATGATCTTGACGTCCGTTCCCAAGTCATCCATAACCGCGGACACGGCTTTTCGAAAAGATTAATGCCAGTACATTAGCCCTCTTCCTTGGAAGGACGGCAGAGGGTGGTTAGGCACGACCTTTACCTTGCTTTCGCCGAGACCATGAGTCACGCACTAGGGAGATGCCTCCGTAACGGGTCGAGTCCCGAAGCCGGTCCCTAATGATGTGTGCGGGGTTCAAGATTATGGATGCTGGGCATCTCTTGTTCCCGGCCACGCTTACCTACCTGTTATGAATGCACCTCCTTCACCTCCATTGAAAAACAACCAAGATGCCTATGTCGAATATAAATCCCTAACTATGTGACTCATGGAATCTACTCGGCAAGTTAATTGGTCGAGGGGGTTTCTAGTCCCCCGTGTGGATGTATGCTCGTCTTGGTTCAAGAGGCAAGAACATCGGGTCCTAAGGGTGGCAACTATGGGACTGCAAAAACCACAACCCACTGTGTCCTCCCATACAAGCCTTAGCATGTTTAACTTTCATCTCTGATCATACCACGTCATCCTATCAAACTAGTTTCATTCGCAGCTCTGATTCATCAACTAGATGGACCAGTGGTAACAGCTAAGCATGGCTAAGCATAACAGATCTAACAGCTCTAGCAACGCTTCACAAGCTAAACCCTACTTATGCTAGGAGCAGTGGATCAGGAAATATAAGCTTCAAAGGTAACATGCATCATATAGGATTACTATATCTATCGATAAAAGACTTTAGAATCACATGCACATGGCAAGAATTGAAATTCTTGAAAACATAGGATTATATCATTTGTGGGGATTCGCTTGCCTTTGCTAGTTGATATCCAGGAAGAAGAGTTCCGAACACCTTGTACTTGACTTGATTATAGTTGATCAAGTATTGGTCTTCGAGCTTCGATGGTGTTGATATCGGTCTTTAGTCTCGGACTTGATCTCGATTCTAATATTGTGTTCTACCGGAGAAGAACCAAACACCGGAAAGAAAGGCAAACAATCAACACATGGCGTCGATGCAATGCTGAAATAAGGATGATGATATGACAAGTTAAAAGTTATTGGAATTGAAACCCTAAATATGCTCGACCATTTTATACGGGGTCCGAGGGGTCCAAACTCTAATTCGGAGAAACCCTAGATGTATATGAGAAGGTGCATTTAGTTCTTCTAACTAACTTGCCATTGATGTTCTGTAACAATGCATGATTATAGTTTAAATTGATAGAGCTCATTTTTCTGAACATTTTGATATATTATTTGTATTTTTCTGATTTAAAATGAATTAGTTATGAATTTCTCCAATATTAATTCATTTTGAATCATTTTTGGAATATTATAAAATAATTTACGTTTTGAAATTACTTTAACATTTTTAATAAACAGAAAACATTTCTGAAAATATTTATACCACTTTCAGGGTGGACCCACCTATCAGCATTTATTATTACAGAAAAGATTTATGAAATACATTAAAATAAAAAGAAAACATGGATTATTGCCTCAGGTTGACGTCATGGTGACGTCATCCATGGCGCTGCTCGCAGGTGAGGCTCGGCCTCGAGGCTAGAGGCGATGCGGGGCTGCGGGGAGTAGCATGCTGGAAAGAGGGGATCATGGCGAGCAGAGTGATGGTGGCGTCGCCCTTAAATGGTCGCCGGAACAATGCTCCCGACGAGCATATGCGACGGAGCTTGATGGCGCACGGCGGGAGAGCGAACTAGGAAGCAAGGGGAGCAGGGTAAGGCTCTGGCATGACCAGCGGCTCACCGTGGTTGCGGGGGAAGGGTCAGTAAAGCTCGGGGCGGTCCAGAACGGTCGGGATCGATGATGAACGCTGCAGCCGGAGTCGGAGGAGATGCCACGATTGGCTCGATTGCGGCCATCTTCGCTAGCGTGGATTTATGGAGAGGAAGAGGATGGCACGGAGGTCTCCACGGTGGTCTCGGATGGCCATGGGGAGGCCGGAGACGGCGGGGCTGCATGGTCTCTGGGACCTAGAGTTCGGCCAGAGGAAAAACGAGGAAGGGTGGGGCAGAGAGGAAGGGAGAGGATGAGGGCAAGGTACACGTAGACGCGGGATCTTATCCTCTTCTCCTGGGGCGGCGGCGGAGCGTGAATCCTGGAACAGGGGCGACGGCGGCGCTGGCAACACGCAGGTGCTTGCCGACGACGATGAAGACGACAGGAACATGAGGCTGAAGGGGTACGGGCGGGACACGGGATGCAGATGGGCCTAGGTGGGCTGCACTTGGGTCGTCCCAAAGATTGCAGGAGGGCTGCGCTGTGCGGCAGAAAGTGTGAAAAGAGAAAGTTGGGCTACGGCCCAAATTAGCTAGGGTTCTATTTTTTTTACAGAAACATTTTTCTTTTTCTGTTTTTGTCTATCTCTTTTGTATATTCATTTGTAATCTGTTTTGTATAATTTCAAAATACCAGAAATTTTGTAAACATTTAAAATACTATGGAGACCCTTATAACCATTTGGGTTTCCAAACTTTTTGACTATTTTCAAAATATTTGAAACCGTTTCAATTAGTTACAAAGAGAGGGGAATACTGGGGTTTAGGGTTTTCTCTATTTGTGGCACACATTTTAAATGATGATGCTCATGAATGCACATTTCCTAATTACTATTTGGTAGAACTAGGGTTGTTACATCCCGGGCGCTTGCCTTCTCACCCGGCGCAACCTGCTGCAACCAGTCGCAGGCAAGGACATCTTCTTGGGGGTAGAAGCCTTTTTGATTAGAGGGGGGAAGTCAATAAAGGCAACCCGGCAATGGCAGTTGGATGGAATGAAAAGAAGATGCAGTCAGACTTACCCTTGGCGACGAGGCCGATGTTCATCATCTTGTCCTCTAGGAAGGCAGTGTGCTCCTTCAGCCGGGTGACCTCCTTATCCAGGAGATCAAAGGCGGTGGCCCGGATGGCGTGGGCGTCATCGCGCTCCTTCATGGTGGCCTCCAGTTGGTTCACCCAGGAGTGCCACTCCTTGTTCGGCAGCCGGAGCGCGGAGTTGTCCTGGCTGAGGCGCGCGTTGGAGCGCGTCAGCCGGTCGATCTCGCGTTGAGCACAGACAAGGATGGCTACGCCAAGACGGGAAGAAAAGCAAGTGAGAATGTAGCCGGACACAGGAAAAAAAGAAGAGAGCAAGATTGAAGCCTTACTCCATGCAGTCCACCTCAGCGTCGCCAGTTGCCGCGCTCGACACACTCGCACAGACCGCGCCTCGCCTTCGCCGCCCGTGCCTGTGATCACCACCATCCGAGGAGACCACCAGACATCCCCGTTCGCCGCCGTGCGACCAGGAACTCCTGTGCGTTGTCAAAAATTTCGTCGGTGCCACTCAGAGCACCCGCGTGTTCCGACCAAACCACATCGCCCCTTGTCGCGCCATCAATCCGTTGAGCACCGCCAGGAGACCACGCACTGTCCCCTAGCCCCATCCATGCCGTTAGCTTGCTGTAACCCCAACCCCGACGATCATTGCCCATGCTGCTCGGCCTCTCTCGCTCGCATATAAAAGGAGGCCTCCCCCGCTCGTTTTCTTCACACCAGTTCACTCCCCACCTCTCACTGATCTTTCCCACCTCTTCCCGGAGCAAGGCGAGCGCAACATTTCCAGAATTTCACCGTAGCCCACCGCTGCTGGAGGAGAAGCGCGTCGTTGATTGGAGCCATCCCGGGAGGATCCGCAAGTACCAGGAGAACCGCCATCGTTGACTTCGTCATTCACCCCCATCACCGACCATCGCCTGAGACCCGGTGAGCCACCATAGACCCCCACTGGCCGCGCTAGGGTTCGAGCCCGTCGTGTTCTGTTCGACGAGGACGATGGCCGTGAACTGTTGATCCTTGATCTAATCCTACGGTCGTAGTTAGCCCATACCCCTTTGCCAACCCCTGTCTCACTAACGAGTGAGGACACCACTTAACCCGCCCGCGCGCTGTGCGCATTGGGCCGGCCCAGTTAGAATTCCAACGTGACCTAGTTAGTTTTAATTTAGATTTATCTATTTAGTTTCAAACTTAGTTCTGGAAGTAGATTTAAAATTCAATTCAGAGAGTTTTACTGAACCAAATTGCATGAAACCAATTTTGTTAGAAATGTATGGAAATTCTTAATCCAGGCCTGTTGGATTCAAACCATTTGAAATTACATATCGCCTATGGTAAAAATAACAATGCAGAGACTTTTCTGCATTCAAACATTTTTCAAATTCAACCATAAATGCTTTTTAGTTGATTCCAACTCTCAAAAATCACATTTGATAAGACCTTTCCGAATATATAAAAATATCTAGGTTTACTTGTAGTAATAATGGACAAGTAATAAAAGAATGCCCCATAGGCATTTCTAGTCACTTTAATTAATGAAAATAAAAAGGTTAAACCCTATTAAATTGTGACACCACATTAAATCACATTCCCAAGTATTGAAATATGTGGTGATGACATGTGTCAACATGATCCCATGTTTTAATTGGAGAATATTAAATCTTAAGTAGTTTTTCAATGAGTAGAAATTACTTTTCTAAAATAAAATAAATAAAACTATTGCCTTAATTCTTGTGATTATTGTGATGGTGCTACATCATCTAGTGTGAGCCTTTGTGAGCTAAATAGAAGTAGTTAGGTATGTTTTCGTGATTGTGTACTTCGTATTTATTTATAGACGCTAGTACCGACCAAGGATACGAAGAGGAAGGGGACTACTACGAAGAGGAAGCCGAGGAGATAACACTTGCAACTGTGAAATCTAGATAACCTATGCAATGCATTAGGCATGCCTTGGTTATACCACTTGATTATACCAAATCCCAGTTTTACTTGCAAGGTTGATTATTTTATTTCTTTATCAAAGCTCCCTAGTTATGTTTACTTAGTGACTTGTGAATTTTGGAAAGATATTAGAGGTAGCATGAAGAGCATAAAACTTGTCCTAAGTTAAGTAGAACTTGATGTCATCCTAAGGCATGAGATCAGACTTAGATAAGTCACACTTGATTATCATCCCTCATTAGTGTTGACCCCCAACTTTAGTGGCTAATGCTAAGCATAAAAATTGATCACTTTAGATGGGAATACTTGGTGAAAATGTTTATGAAAACCTTAGAATGACGAGTCATTCTAATGAGATGTTTTGACATGTGTTCTTGAACACCATATGATTTTGATGATGAAAATGTTGAGGCATGAGCCTTAGCCCTTTATAAAACTGATGGTTGTGTTCGGATGCGACACCATTCCAATTTTACCGTACAACCACAATACCCGAATTTGGGTAGGGCTAGACTGGAAGCTTATATACCTTAGTATGGGTTCCCTTGCGACCGAGGTTTGCGCTGAGGCTACCTCGTGAAGATTGTCCACCTGTGAAGTTCCCAAGGTGACAAATGGTCATGGTTGGGAGGCCAAACTCATAGGAGAGGTGCCTATACTAGGGTGTGTAATTGAAAGGTTAGGATTGATTATCCGCATACTGAGTATGGTGAATTCAGGATTGTTCCTGACGGATGTATTAAATATTGTGGTGAAAGTGTACCACCTCTGCAGAGTGTCAAACTATTCAAATAGTCGTGTCCGCGGTTATGGACAGTTGGAGTGTCCATACTGTTCCATCGTCAGATGTTTTCAAAATTACTTGTGAAATGAATCATAACTTTGACTTGACCACAACAGGGTTGTGAACATGAAAACTGAGTTCCCACTTAGGTGTGATAAAACCTTAAACTAGTTTTCTTTACTTCTGAACTCAGCTAGAGGTAAACCTGACTTTTTGCAAAACAACCTAGAGCTTAGTATTCCTACTCAAACAACTTACTTGTTAGTGATAGTTTGCGAGTACTTAAAGAGTACTCATGGCTTTGTCCCTAGTTATTCCCGTGGCTAGACTATGAGGAGAACTATCAGGATGATGGACCGCGGGAATTCTACGACAACTAGGGATCATCTCCCATCGTCAGCATTGCATGTGACCATGAAGATGGAGCCTCGACCACGCTACCATTATTATATTATTCTGCTGCATTGATTTTATGAAGACTGGATCATGAGATCCTTTATTTGTAAGACCTTTATTATTGTTTGTAATGGATGATGAACTATGGTACAAATCTGTTATGTCTCGCAAAAATGTAATTCTGGAATTGCGATGTATGGCATAAAAATCCGGGTGTTGACAAGTTGGTATCAGAGCCATCCTGACCATAGGAGACCCTAGTTTAGAATGGACGCTTGAATCAAAAACTTAGTTTCAAAACAAAAGAAGTGAGTATTTATGAAAACCTATTCTCATTCTTACCACTTAGATTCTTTCATGAAAATTCATGTTCCTCAAAAATTCTTGCAAACTTACATAAAATTTGACACACTTGATCACTCTACTAACTTACTCATCCTACATTCTTATAGATGGACATGAAGTATAGCAAGTTCTATCAGTTGGGAAATGTAGGGGATCTCATCTTTGAGCGTGATTTGGACCAACTCTCGGAACTTCTGGAGCGCCCGCGCCCCAAGTTCTTCGGAGCTCAGCTCAACGATCAGCAAGTCTCAAAGGGAAGATTGAATCCCCCACCTCAGAGGGAGTCCAGTTCACCTTAAGACAGAACAATTGGTTAGATGGACTCACCAGGTCCATGCAGGAAGCTCTTGCCCGTCTGTGTGGGAAAAGCATCAATCAGATCAAGGGCACGCTCTTTGAGTATTACCCAAGGCGTGATGCTATGGGACAGCCATTGGAGGCACCATATCACCTGGAGCTGAAGCATCAAGTGGACCATCTCAGCTTCATGATGTATGACAGGCAGAAGGAGTTGGAAAATGTCCTCTCCTACGCCAACCACAACTACGCCATCACCGTCAAGAAGGACCAGACCATCGCCATGCTTGTGAAGGATTGCCAGTCTCGTCACCGTCAGCTTGACAATAAGGATCGTATTATTTCGCGCCTTCGTCAGAGAGTAACAGACTTGGAGGAGACCATCCACGAGAGGGACATGCAGCTTGAGGAGAGGGAGAATGTAGGGGAAGATATCCGTGGAGACCCCTACTCTTACCTCTATGACGATGAGGACTTCCTAGAGGATCAAGCCATGGACTTCTTCACTGATGATGATGACTCCGCCTTCATTGATGATGATGATGATGATGAAGCCACTGATTCTCAGGAGTAGTAGCACTCGAGCACTAGTGTTAGTGATGTTGTATTCGGTCCCATTGTATTGTAGTTTCACAGAATGGTTCTTAAAACCATCTATTTCCTTGTTGTGGTGTGTGTTTGTATTGTGTGCTATGAATGAATGAAAAGAAAGTTGCTAGAAAAATCTGAGTCAAAATTCAAAAACTTTTCAAAAACAAACACCTGAACCTTAGAAATTTCCCTCTTTTCTCATGATCTATCTCAATCTTCAGATGCCTCGCGGAAGCAGTTCATCCCCAGACCCAATGCTACAAATCTTGCAAATGTTGGTTTCGGACCGCGAAGCTAAAAGAGGCGAACGTCAAGCCAACTTAGCCACCCTTCAACACATAGATCATATGGCCAACAACAACCAAGGCCATGGAAACCACGACAACCATGGATCCAAGCTCAAGAACTTTAAGAACACCAATCCACCCATCTTTAGTAAGTCTGAAGAGCCTTTAGATGCCAATAATTGGTTGCATACTATGGAGAACAACTTAGAAGTCGCAGGAGTGGAGGCCAATGAGAAAGTACTGTTTGCCACCCACTATCTGGAAGGAGATGCAAGAGCTTGGTGGAACAACGTTCGCGCCATGACTGGAGGACAAATGATGACTTGGGATGAATTCAAACTCAAGTTCAGCAGAACCCATGTGCCACCGGGTTTGATCAAGAGGATGAGAGATGAATTCAGAGAATTGAAGAAAGGAAGGATAACAGTAGTTGAGTACCATGACAAATTTCTGTCCTTAGCTAGATATGCACCCGATGAGATTGACACTAAAGCCAAGAAGAAGGAGAGATTCTTGAATGGTCTGCATGATGAGATGCAGACAGTGTTAGTCAATATTATGTTTGCTAACATTGAAGCCCTAGTGGATTATGCCATCCAGATGGAAGGCAAGATCAACCAAGCCAATGAGAATTGCAAGCGTAGAATGATGCATCAACCAGGAACCCACCATACCCCAAAGTATCGCTCCAACCCGTCTACCAGATTTGCCCCAAGAAACAATAGACCCCCGATGAACTGTCCAACCTATCCCAACCGTGGAGGAGTGATACGCCCAATTTGCATCACCTTTCTATATCATATTTTACCTCTATTCATTGATGTTTATCTTATTATGAGGTATTACTTTTGGATTTTTCATCTGTTTATGCACGTTGGATGATTCCTGAAGGATGGACTACCCATGTCTGGATTTTGATGGAAAAGAAGGCGTTTCGGTGCAATTTCGCGAAGATCAGAAAAATACCAGAAAAATATGGAAACATATTATTTTACCAGAAGATGAACGAAGCTAGAAGGAGGGACGAAGTGGGGCCTCAGGGGGCCCATACCCCCCTAGGCGCGGGCCCACCTGACCCGCGCCTATGTGGGCCACAAGTGGGGCCTCAGGGGGCCCACACCCCCCTAGGCGCGAGCCCACCTGACCCGCGCCTATGGTAGGTGTGGCCCACCTGCCCGGCCTCTGACTCTACCCCTTTGCCTATATCTTCCCTACAAAAGCCTAAGGCTAGGAGAGCGACCACAGATAGATTGCCGCCGCCTCTAGGGGCGGAAAACACCAAGAGAGAAAGATCTCTCCGGAAGACAGATTTCTGCTGGGGGAATTCCTTCCCAGAGAGGGGAGACCGTCGCCATCAACACCGTCATCAAGCTAGGCTTCATCGGGATCATCATCATCATCCACACCATCATCACCACCAGCACCATCATCACCACTCCATCCCGCTGTAACAATTGTGTTGGATATTGCTTTAGTTCTTAGGGGAAACTTTCCCTATGTTAATTACTATTGTAGTTGATGCTTGTGAGTGGAACCATTGGATTATTGTTTATGTTCAGATTGTTATCCATTATCATATCATCTTTGATCTTGATCCATATGATGTCTTGTGAGTAGTTCGTCTAGTTCTTGAGGACATGGGAGAAGTCATGTTGTTAGTAGTGAATCTGTGATGAGTTATTATTCAATGGTTTAGTATTTAAGTTGCGGTGCTATTCTTCTAGTGGTGTCATGTGAACATCGAATACATGACACTTCACCATTTATGGGCCTAGGGTGATGCATTGTGTATTTGGCTACTAATCGTGGGGTTGCCGGAGTGACAGAAACCTGAACCCTGTTAGGACACCTTTGCACAAGGGAGTGTAGGATCTCAGAGTTTAAGGCTGTGGTTAGATTTATATCTTAATTACTTTCCTGTAGTTACAGATGTTTGTAGGGGGTTTAATCACAAGTATGTATTTGTCCTAGGAAGGGCGGTATGTTAGCATAGGTTCACCCACACAACACTAACAAACACCAAAGAAGAGTACGCAGCTATTTGAAGCGAAAGCACTTGACAGAATTCCCATGTGTCCTCGAGAATGTTTGGTTCTTATAAGTATTTCCACCATCTTGTCCTTTGCTAAGAAAGTATTGGGCCACTTGCTCCGTTTGTTTGTTACTTTTGTTACTTGCTCTTTGTTTTGTTGCCTTGTCAGAAAACCACTAAAAATCCGTTTACTAAGTATTCACAGGGATTTCCTGCTCCATACCACTGTTCAACACCTTCTGCTCCTTGTTGGGATCGACACTCCTATTTATCAAAAGTACTACGATACACCACCTATACTTGTGGGTCATAAAGAATATTTTCTGGCGCCATTGCCGGGGAGTGAAGCGCTATTGAAGAGTGGAACTGGTATTGTGAGTATTTATTTTGTTATTGCTTGTTACTTTGTTTCCAATATGGATAACCCACTTGGTTTTCTATTTGCAAAAACTAATACCACTGCTAGGGTAGTAGATGAACCACCTCCTGTTGAGATAGATCCTTTTAAGATACCTACAAGTATTGTTAATCGTGTTATGGATAATTAATATTTTGGGGATGGAACTGTTCATCCCGGTGATCACTTGCTTTTTATCCATGAATTATGTGGGTTGTTTAAGTGTGCAGGTATCACAACTGAACAGGTGAAGAAGAAGTTACTCTCTATATCCTTGAAAGGGAGAGATGAAGAATGGTATAAGTTACTGAAGAATGGACAATCCATGGAATGGGAGGAGATGGCATCTCTCTTTTACTCTAAAATTTATCCTCCCAGTGAAATTCATAAGGATAGAAATCTTATATATAACTTTTGGCCTCTTGATGGAGAGAGTACAGCTCAATCTTGGGGGAGATTGAAGTTACTCATGCTTAAATGTCCTATTCATGAACTCCCTAACAATATTATTCTCAATAACTTTTATGCTAGGCTTCCTCTTCTTGATAAAGATTTACTAGGTGCTTCTTTTTATGGATCATTCACATGTATGAAGTAAGAAGCTAAATGGGATCTCTTAGACCGTATTCAAGATAACACTGAAGCTTGGGAGAATGACAAAGGAAGAAAGTCAGGTATAAACTATGATTATGAATGCATTAAATATTTTATGGAAAGTGATGACTTCCGTGATATTAGCAATGAGTTTGGCCTTTATCCCCAAGTTCTTGCAAAATGTTTTAATGCCTTTGCCTCTTATATTGAACTTCCCAAGAAAGAGTGGGACAAGTACCACGCTCCTTATAAAGACATTGTCACCCATGTTCCTGCTAGTACAGAGGTTTGTACTATTGATCCTATTTTGCTTGAACCTTATATTGAGAAAACTCCTTTTCCTTCCAAGGTAAGGGAGCATTCTATTATGGCTAATGTGGTTAGCAAAAGCGCAAAGAAAACTGTAGGGTCCGATGAGCTTATTGATATTGATCCTGTGGTAGCTATTGTGAAAGATCTTGTCATTAGAAATATAGAGGATGAGCATATCATCTTCTGTGAAGACGCTACTAATATTGTTTCTCATCCTAAGAAAGTTAGAAAAGCTAGTTTCCATGTGCTTTCTGTTAAAATTGGTAGTCATATGTACTATGGTTTATGTGATATTGGTGCTAGTTCTAGTGCTATTCCTTATGAGCTTTATAGGGAAATTATGCATGAGATTGGTCCTTGTGAGCTTGAGGACATTGATGTGGTTATTCACCTTGCTAATAGAGAGCAAGTTTTCCCCATTGGTATTGTAAGAGATGTGGAGGTCCTTTGTGGTAAGTTTAAATATCCTGCTGATTTTCTAGTACTTGGTAATGATGCTAGTAAAACCTATCCTATCATCTTTGGTAGACCCTTCCTCAATACTTGTGGGGCTATCATAGATTGTAGGTAGGAGAAAAGTTTTGACTAAGTTTGCTGGACAATCTTATGAGTTTAATTTTTCCAAATTTGCCAAAACTCCTTATGAAAATGAACTACCTGATGAGGATTTTAGGGTTGAACAACTGTCTGCTATTTCTCTTGCTCCTAATAATGCTTTGCTGCAGTTCATGGAAGACCATGAAAAGTGATGTCTTCATGAAGGAAAGAAATGAGATTGACAAAGTTTTCCTTCGTTAGCCAGAACAGCTTAAGCATAATATACCTGTGGAAGATTTGGGTACCACACTACCACCTAAAGAGGATCCTGTTTTCGAATTAAAACCTTTACCTGATGATCTTAAATATGCTTATCTTGATGATAAGAAAATATATCCTGTTATTATTAGTTCTAAACTTTCAGGGAAGGAAGAAGAAAGGTTATTGGAAGTATTGAAGAAGCACCGAGGAGCTATGGGTTATACTCTTGATGATTTAAAAGGAATTTCTCCTACTATATGTCAGCATGCTATTAATATTGAGCCTGATGCAAAACCAGTTGTTGAGCACCAACACCGTCTAAATCTAAGATGAAGGATGTGGTAAGAAATGAGGTATTAAAACTCCTTGATGCTGGTATTATTTATCCTATTGCTGATAGTCAATGGGTTAGCCATGTTCATTGTGTTCCCAATAAAGGGGGAATAACTGTTGTGCCTAATGAGGATAGTGAGCTTATACCCCAAAGAGTAGCTGTTGGGTATAGAATGTGCATTGATTTTAGAAATATTAATAAAGTTACTAATAAAGATCATTATCCTTTGCCCTTTATTGATCAAATGCTTGAGAGGTTGTCCAAAAAGACTCATTTTTGCTTTCTTGATGGTTATTCTGGGTTTTCTCAAATTGTTGTGAAAGCACAGGACCAAGAGAAAACCACTTTCACTTGTCCTTATGGCACTTATGCTTATAGGCATATGCCTTTTGGTTTATGTAATGCTCCTGCTACCTTTCAAATATGTATGTCTGCTATCTTTCATGGTTTTTGTGAAGAAATTGTGGAAGTTTTCATGGACGATTTTTCTGTCTATGGAACTTCTTTCGATAACTGTTTGCACAACCTTGATAAAGTTTTGTAGAGATGTGAAGAAACCAACCTTGTTCTTAACTGGGAGAAATGCCATTTCATGGTTAATGAAGGGATGGTTCTTGGACACAAGATCTCTAAAAGAGGCACTGAAGTTGACAGAGCCAAAACTGAAGCAATTGAGAAGATGCATTGTCCTATACATATCAAAGGTATTCATAATATTCTTGGTCATGCTGGTTTCTATAGGAGGTTTATTAAAGATTTCTCCAAAATTTCAAAGCCCCTTACTAATCTTCTTCAAAAAGATGTACCTTTTGTTTTTTATGATGATTGTAAGGAAGCTTTTGGAACTTTGAAGAAAGCTTTGACAACTGCTCCTATTGTCCAACCACCTGATTGGAGTTTACCTTTTGAAATTATGTGTGATGCTAGTGACTTTGTTGTGGGTGTTGTCCTTGGACAACGTGTTGACAAGAAGCTGAATGTTATTCATTATGCTAGCAAAACACTGGATGCTGCTCAAAGGAATGATGCTACTACTGAAAAAGAGTTCTTAGCTGTAATCTTTGCTTGTGATAAGTTTAGACCTTATATTGTTGATTCTAAGGTTACTATTCATACTGATCATGCAGCTATTAAGTACCTTGTGACAAAGAAGGACGCTAAGCCTAGGCTTATAAGGTGGGTGTTGCTTTTGCAAGAGTTTGATCTGGATATTTAGGATAGGAAAGGTGCTGATAATCATGTTGCTTATAATTTATCTCGTTTGGAGAACATTTCTTTTGACCCTTTGCCTATTAATGATAGTTTTCCAAATGAGCTGTTAGCTGCAATAAGGGTAAGACCACATGAGAGTCCTTGGTATGCTGATTATGCTAATTTTATTGTTTCCAAGTATTTTCCTCCAACCTTACAGCTCAGCAAAGAAGGAAATTCTATTATGATCTAAGGCATTATTTTTGGGGTGGCCCACACTTATATAAAGAAGGAGTAGATGGTATTATGCAAAGATGTGTTCTAGAATTTGAACAACAAGAGATATTGAGAAAATGTCATGGCAGTGCTTATGGAGAACATCATGCTGGGGTAAGGACTGCACAAAAGGTTTTACAATCTGGATTTTATTGGCTTACTATTTTTAAAGATGCAAGGAAGTTTGTCTTATCATGTGACGAATGCCAACGAGTAGGTAACATCTCTAGACACAATAAAATGCCTATGAATTATTCTCTTATCATTGAACCTTTTGATTGTTGGGGATTTGACTTCATGGGGCCTTTTCCTCCTTCAAAAGGGTATACTCATATTCTTTTTGCTGTTGACTATGTTACAAAATGGGTGGAAGCCATACCTACAAACAGTGCTGATGGTAAGACCTCTTTGAAAATGCTTAAAGATGTCATTTTTTCTAGGTTTGGTCTACCTAGATATCTCATGACTGATGGAGGCTCTCATTTTATTCAGGGGGGTTTTAGAAAAACTCTCGCTAAGTTGATGTAAACCACATCATTTCTTCATCTTATCACCCCCAAACTTGCGGGCTAGTAGAACTTTCCAATAGGGAAATTAAATCTATCTTGTAGAAAACTGTCAATAGATCTAGGAAAAATTGGGCTAAAAAGTTGAATGACGCTTTGCGGGCTTATAGAACTGCTTATAAAAATCCTATGGGGATGTCTCGTTACAAAATGGTCTATGGGAAAGCTTGTCACTTGCCTTTAGAATTATAACACAAAGCTTATTGGGCGGTGAAAGAGTTGAATAGAGATTTTAGACTTGCTGGTGAGAAAAGACTGCTTGATTTAAGTAATCTAGATGAGTAGAGAGGGGAAGCTTACGAAAATGCTAGGCTCTTTAAGGAAAAAGTAAAAATATGGCATGATAGGAGAATTCTCAAAAGGGAGTTCCATGTTTGTGATAAAGTTATTTTGTATAGGTATCGTCTCAGATTTTTTGCAAGGAAACTACTCTCCAAATGGGAAGGACCTTTTGTTATCAAGGAAGTGTACCGTTCAGGTGCCATCAAAATTTCTTCTCTGAAGGATGACACAACACAGGTCGTTAATGGTCAAAGACTAAAACATTATATTTATGGAGATTCTTAAAATGAAGATGTGGATGTCATTCAAATGGTGACTCCAGAAGAATTTATCAAGAACCAAACATCAGAAACTGTAGAGTTCGTCTTTGAATAGGTAAAAGTGGTGAAAACAGAAGGTTTGTGAAACTCCAATCTTTTTATATTTTTGACGTTTTTAATATATAAGGGAAGTTACGAGACAAAACTGAAGAGGAAACGGAGCCCGGGGTGGACAAACCCACCCCAGGCGCGGCCCTAGCCTAGCCGCGCCTGAAGGGGGTGTCTCCCCCTCGAACTCCGTCTTCGTCTCGTTTTTGTGTCAAAACCTAACTTATGCATGGAAACCTCGTAATATATAACCCCCCGGGTTCCCCGAGGTTCTTGCACCGTGTTCTCGTCGTGTTTTCGTTTCGATTTGTTTTTGTCAGGAAAATTCTCAGATTTGGAGCCTCAATGTCTTCCTTTGGATCACCCACGGAGGGTTCCTCTGCGGACATCCTCAACCCATACTTGTATGAGTTGAGGATTCATCCCAAAGAGTTGATCCTCAAGGAAGGTAAGGTACAGATGAAAGAAGTTCAAGGCCCTAAAGGAGAAGGCAGTCTGGAAGATGGGATGGAAGCATTGGAATAGGAAGTTTTCAGGTACAAGAAGATGGCAGAACGCGAAGTGGATGTTATTCACAAGATAAGTTCAGAACTCATCACCAAGCACGAGGGAGAAGTATCTGAGCTCCGAGAAGAGATCTTTTCACTCCGACAGACCACCAACCAATTGCAAGCACACCTCTATGACATACAGAACCAAAATTGTGAGTATGAGGCTAGATTTGATCGCATAAGCTCTGCTTCTAGTTTCAGGATTGTGGAGACAAGGACATCCTTTTTGGATGGGGAACCATTGCCTTGGAAGTTTGATGATGACAAGGCAACATCACCACCACCAAGGGAGTAATTCATCATTAGGTTTGGCATCCCCTTGGCTTGTTCCAAGCTTGGGGGAGTGTCGCGGTATCACCACCATTATCTTTTATATTTTACTTTTTTAGTGGATTCATATCTGTGGTAGAGGGGTTATCTTATAGTTTGGTTTGCTTGTGGAAGTATCTCTCCTTTAGTTGATTATCTACGTATCCCTTGGTGTGAGTGCCTTTATTGGAATATTAATGAGAAGTCTCGTCTTTTACTTTTTGCACTTCTTATTTTAGTTTGCAATCTCTATTATATGATAGATCTTGTTGATCAGTGTTGGCACCACTTTGGGATCATCAAGTGGATCTAAATTGGTTTTGGCAAACCGAGTTCTGGTCAGTAGCATTACTATGAAAGAGAAAAAGAAAGAAAAAGCTTACAGGTATTTTGTATCATTTGTTTTCTTTCTTGTTGGCTATGAGCTTAGTATTCTTTATTTAAGATTCTTTTGTGTCTTCAAGGAAGATTGCATGTTTGGCTTTATTACTTGTATGTTTGCTTGTTTCTTTCAACTCTATTGCTTGCTACCCATCCTTTCTAGCGAAAAACCTGTTTTGAGAAGCCATACTTCTCATGTTTCCAAAACCCTTTGAACCAAAAACCTTTGCCACTTGTGTCCACCATATCTACCTAGTAGCTTTTGCTATTCCAAGCAAATTCTCAAGCTTCATCTACCTTTCGTATTAAAAACTATTTTATTATGTGAAAACTAGTTAGTAAAGCTCTCACGAACTTGATGGCACACTTTATTTCTTTGCCCCTAATAGACTTGAACCATTGTGAACATCGAAGTTGTATATGTTTGCATCTATACATTGGAATTAGCAAAACCGTGCTGTCACGGGGAACGTTTTCAACATTGCACTTGTACTCTATACATAGTTGATATCGTGCTCTTTTGTCTATGGATGTCAACGGTGTGAAATAAAGAGGGAACTTGTAAGTCCATGGAGTTTGTATCATGTGTTAGAGAAACGCCTGGGCCGCTAGCCTAAGCCATGCTTAATCATGGTGGAAACTTGCAGCATCACCATAGTGAGCTATCTATGAAGCATCCTCAATAAAAAGCTATGCATATGGTAAATAAAAAGATTGCTAAGATGCTCATTGTCTGCTTGCCTTGTCATTGTGGTTATGGGAAAGCTAATGTACCATGTGCAAGGGGTACCCCGTTGGCGGTTCTTACCCCGTTGCAAGGGGATATGAAAATACTTACAATGACAAGAACTTACCTGGGACCAAAGTTGAGTATGCATGAGGAGTGGCCCTCATATTCAAGGTACATGAGATTGCTAACTTATATTTCGTCAAGCATATAATCCATCTTTGTTGACTTTAACCTTAATCATCTAAAGATTCCTATGATAGGGGCAATGAGGGCTCAAAGCAAGTAAGTACCATAATCTTTTGGAAGCTCTTTATGACTTTTAATCCCTGCTACCCTCTATGTAGGGACCTCTCTGCTAGTTACTAGTTGAGTTAGTAAACCTACTTCCTTTCTATCTCGAGCAAGCATGTGAGTTGTTGTGTTTCAAGCATTCATATGATGATTTATTCAATCATGTTATTCATCTTACTTGTTTGCACAAGACTCTTATCTATTGAGTATTACTTTGAAAGCCTTCACTTGTGAAAAACCTTTCTGAACAAAGAATGCTCCTATTTTGAGACTTCTACAAAAAGCTTTTGTGAAACTGTTTGCCAGGTGTTCTCTGACCAAGAACAAGTTTGCCAATTCCAATTATGATTTATATTTATGCATCTCTATTGTGACTGCTGTACTTATTTGCAAGCTAAGTTATATAATGGTGAGTTGCTTTCTTCTATGAGTTGTGCAATATTAAGTGTGATGCTTCTTGTTTGTATTCTTTTATCTACACTTCACTCCATAAACCTTTGGACATGTTTACTAAGCTCAATATTCACTTGGGGACAAGCGAAGTCTAAGCTTGGGGGAGTTGATATGCCCAATTTGCATGACCTTTCTATATCATATTTTACCTCTATTCATTGATGTTTATCTTATTATGAGGTATTACTTTTGGATTTTTCATCTGTTTATGCACATTGGATGATTCCTGAAGGATGGACTGCCCGTGTCTGGATTCTGATGGAAAAGAAGGCGTTTCAGTGCAATTTCGCGAAGATCAGAAAAATACCAGAAAAATATGGAAACAAATTATTTTACCAGAAGATGAAGGAAGCCAGAAGGAGGGACGAAGTGGGGCCTCAGGGGGCCCACACCCCCTAGGTGCGGGCCCACCTGACCCCGCGCCTATGGTAGGTGTGGCCCACATGCGCGGCCTCTGACTCCGCCCCTTCGCCTATATCTTCCCTATAAAACCCTAAGGCCAGGAGAGCGACCACAGATAGATTTTCGCCACCTCTAGGGGGCGGAAAACACCGAGAGAGAAATATCTCTCTGGCAAACCGATTTCTGCTGCGGGAATTCCTTCCCGGATAGGGTAGACCGTCACCATCAACACCGTCATCAAGCTAGGCTTCATCGGGATCATCATCATCATCATCCACACCATCATCACCACTCCATCCCGCTGTAACAATTGTGTTGGATATTGCTTTAGTTCTTAGGGGAAACATTCTCGGTGTTAATTACTATTGTAGTTGATGCTTGTCAGTGGAACCATTGTATTATTGTTTATGTTCAGATTGTTATCCATTATCATATCATCTTTGATTTTGATCCATATGATGTCTTGTGAGTAGTTCGTCTAGTTCTTGAGTACATGGGAGAAGTCATGTTGTTATTAGTGAATCTGTGATGAGTTATTATTCAGTGATTTAGTATTTAAGTTGCGGTGTTATTCTTCTAGTGGTGTCATGTGAACATCGACTACATGACACTTCACCATTTATGGGCCTAGGGTGATGCATTGTGTATTTGGCTACTAATCATGGGGTTGCCGGAGTGACAGAAACATGAACCCCCATTAGGACACCTTTGCACAAGGGAGTGTAGGATCTCAGAGTTTAAGGTTGTGGTTAGATTTATATCTTAATTACTTTCCTGTAGTTACGGATGTTTGCAGGGGATTTAATCACAAGTATGTATTAGTCCTAGGAAGGGCGGTATGTTAGCACAGGTTCACCCACACAATACTTACAAACACCAAAGAAGAGTACTCAGCTATTTGAAGCGAAAGCACTTGACAGAATTCCCATGTGTCCTCGAGAATGTTTGGTTATTATAAGTATTTCCACCGGCTTGTCCTTTGCTAAGAAAGGATTTGGCCACTTGCTCCGTTTGTTCGTTACTTTTTTACTTGCTCTTTGTTTTGTTGCCTTGTCAGAAAACCACTAAAAATCCATTTGCTAAGTATTCACAAGGATTTCCTGCTCCATACCACTGTTGAACACCTTCTGCTCCTCGATGGGATCAACACTCCTATTTATCAAAAGTACTACGATACACCCCCTATACTTGTGGGTCATCAAGGAGGAAACCCAAGGCCCGGAGGTAACCACAACACAAACCTTGACAACCCAGCAATTTCAACCATGCACCGCCCAAGTTCAACAACAACAATGTCGCCAACAACACTAATACTGCCCCAAGAATGGGAAGCAATGCCATGCCTATTGCAGGAAAGGAAAAGTCTCAGGTGACTTGTTATGAATGCGGAACCAAGGGTAACTATTCCAATGAGTTCCCCAAGAAGCTTGCAACAGCCCCCAATGTGAAAGCCCCAACTCAGCAGTAGCGTCGTGTTCATCCTGGAAGAAGATTTGCCCCAGGGAAGTCGCTCAACCGCAACGGACGTCTGTTTCACATGAATGTTGAAGAAGCCCAAGAAGCGCCAGATGTCGTGCTGGGTATGTTTTCTATTAACTCAGTACTTGCAAGAGTGTTGTTTGATTATGGAGCATCGCACTCGTTTGTTACCGAAGAATTTGCATGCACTAGTAAGATTCAACCAACCAAATTGAAGCATGTTATGATAGTTCAAATACTTGGTTCAACCACCAAAGCAAGACAAATTTGCAAGGCTGTACCTATCCGAATCCATGGCATAGATTTTTATGCTAATCTAATAGTACTAGGAACCAAAGGTTTGGAAGTAGTACTAGGAATGGATTGGATGTCGAAACATAAATGATTAATCGACTGTGCCAAGAAAGCCATAACCATGACCAGTACCACTGGAGTATTAGTAGAGCATGTATCTGAAACCTTGCACCGTCAATTCAAGTGCAACAAGAGACTAGCCCAACCAACCATTGACCAAGTTAGAGTAGTTTGTGAATACCCCGATGTATTTCCAGATGTTTTGCCCAGTATGCCCCCACATCTAGATATCGAGTTTATCATTGAACTAATCCCTGGAACCGGACCCATAGCCCAGAGACCCTATAGTATGAACCCATCTGAATTAGTGGAGCAGAAGAAGCAACTGTATGCTGGAGATAGGACTGATTCAACCAAGTGCGTCGCCATGGAGATCACATGTCCTGTTTGTGGACAAGAAAGATGGAGGTAACCGATTGTGTATGGATTATTGGAAGTTGAATGATGTCACCATTAAGAACAAGTACCCACTGCCGAAGATAGAAGATTTGTTTGACTAGTTGACTGGTGCCAAAGTGTTTTCTAAGATTGATCTTAGAACTGGTTATCATCAACTCAAGATTCACGCAGAGGATATTCCAAAGACTGCCTTTACCACCAGATATGGACTATATGAGTACACTGTCATGTCTTTTATATTAACCAATGCCCCCGCTTATTTCATGAACCTCATGAATAAGATTTTTTATGTATTTCCTGGATAAGTTTTTCGTTGTTTTCATCGATGACATTCTGATATATTCCAAATCAGAAGAAGAACATGAGCTACACCTGAGGACCATCCTTGGAACCCTTAGGGAGCATCAGTTGTATGCCAAGTTCTGAAAATGTGAAATCTGGTTACAGGAAGTAGCATTCCTCGGACATATTGTGTCAGTCGGAGGAATTGCTGTTGACCCCGCCAAGGTTAAGGATGTCGAAGAATGGAAAGCCCCGACCACTCAAACTCAAGTTTGTGCATTTCTCGGATTAGCGGGATATTACCACAAGTTCGTAGAAGGATTCTCGAGCCTCGCAAGACCCATGAACCAATTGTTGAAGAAAGATAAGAAGTTTGAATGGACGGACAAATGTGAATCAAGTTTCCAAGAGCTTAAGAAGATATTGACCTCATCCCCAATCTTGATCATGACGGATATTATGAAGCCTTTTGATGTGTATTTTGACGCATCCAAGATCGTTCTAGGATGTGTGCTTATGCAAGAAGGCAAAGTGATATCATATCTACCCCGACAACTAACGAAACATGAGCAGAATTATCCTACCCATGACCTTGAACTAGCGGCTGTAGTTTTAGCCTTGAAGACATGGAGGCATTACCTCAGGGGTAACCGTTGTGAAATTTATTCGGATCACAAGAGCCTGAAGTATATTTTAACTCAGAAGGAACTGAATATGAGGCAAAGGATATGGATAGAGTTAATCAAGGAGTATGATCTGGACATCCACTATCACCCCGGTAAAGCCAATGTGGTAGTTGATGCCCTTAGTAGATTGCCATGTGTTTTGAACTCCATGATTCTGAGGGAGCAACCAAGTTTGCAGAAGGAGTTAGAAGATTTCCGAATGGAACAAGTGAAAGATTTTTTTGACTGAGGACTGTGGGGCAAAAAGCCCCACAGCATTTATTAATAAAACCAGAAAAAAGTCAGACCTAGAACTACCTTCCTATAAATTGAAACAAACTTACAACTTTCCACAGATAGTTACAACTATATACAGCCTAATGAAGACTTGCCACCCAAGACAGAAAGGGGGCCCTAAACTTCTTATTTATCCTATATTGCAGAAGGCTGATATCATATACAAATTTCTCCCTCCATTTAGCAAAAGTAGGTCTTTGATTATTGAAGATTTTTTCATTCCAAAGAAGCCAAATATGCCAGCATGCAGTGATTAAGACCTCCATGAAAAAAGGATGCCCAAAAGAGTTCTTACCACCCTCAATGATCAACTGCAAATCCGAGAGAGGTTGCCAAATAATCTGAAGGTAGTTCCAAATTCGCACACTGAAGTTACACTATAAAAAAGATGGATCTTGTCCTCATATGCCTGATTAGGGCATAGCTCACAATGAACATCATCAGTGACATGCCAGTGTCTACACCTCAACAAATCCCTAGTATTAAGTCTGTCTTTAAGCAGTAAACAAGCAAAAACTTTCAACTTCATCGTACAACAAGATTTCCATAACCAAGTATAAACTTTGGGCACCTGAATATGCTCATGTATCTGCTTGTAAAACTTACTGGGCGCATAGGTATCCCGCCAACAGAAGGTCCATACATCATTCTAACTAGAGAGAGGGTTATTGGCCAAAAGAGTCTGTATATCACCAAGCTCCTAGAAAGCTTCCACTGAAAGAGGTAGGTAAAATAAACTATGAATATCAGATGTCGAATAAACCTTAGCTCCAGAGAGATTCTCATTTAGAACATAGGAGAATAACCTAGGGAAACGATCTTTGAGTGGCTGAATCGACCCCTGTAATGACCAATTATCCAGCCAAAATAGAAAGGAGTATCCTTTCCCCTGGCATACCGATGCAACACCCCGAAAATTGTCCACTTCCTTAAGCACATGTCTCGACCAAAAAGAACCACAAAGATTTTCAGCATGAGGAGCTTTATCTAAGTAATAAGCATTCTTCACCAGATGCACCCACGGAATATCCTTTCTATTGTAATATTTATCAAGGAATTTAATGAGTAGTGAGGCATTCTTCTTTTGAAAATCTACCACCCCTAACCCACCTTTATCCTTTGGCAGACACACTATGTCCCAGGCTGCAAGAGCTGGAGTGGGTACATCCTGATTTCTCCTCCAGAGACACTGACGAAGGATACGGTCAAGCTGAGAAGTGAGCCCCTTAGTCAACTGTAATGAGCATAAGAAGTGTAGAGGCATGGAAGCAAGGGAGGAATTAATAAGCTGTAGCCGTGCACCTTGCGATAGAAAACAAGAGCTTGAAGTAAGTTTCCTCTCAAGCCTACAGACCATCTATTGCATCTCAGCTATAGTAGGCCTAGTTGTCCCAAGCGGGGGGGGCAAATATGTAAATGGCATCGTAGGCACTTGGCAACCAAACTCATCAGCAAGCTGGGTGATTAGATTAGCATGAACATTAATAGGAACCATATGAGACTTACTGTAATTTATTTTGAGGACAGTAGAGACAGAGAATTACTGAAGCAATCTTTTAAGTGCTCTAAGTTGATTCAAGTCAGCAGGCATGATCAAGAGAGTGTCGTCTGCATACTGAATAATTGGGAAATCCTGATCATAAATATTAATAGGCTTACTTAGCTCACCATTCCTCACCAGATGGTTAACAATAGACTGTAACAAGTCTGATCCCAAGGTATAAAGGATAGGAGACAACTGATCCCCCTGCCTTACACCACGCTTACAAAGGAACTGCTTACCAAGAATGCCATTTAAAAGCACATCAGACTTGCTAGAGGAAAGAATAGACTGCATTCAACCAATCCACTTCAGATTAAAACCTTTATGTTTCATGATCTCCAAAATAGCCTCATGCTCAATGGTGTTAAAAGCTTTAGCAAAACCAAGCTTTAAAATAATGATGGGATTCCTAGAGGCTTGGCACAGAAATAAATATTCAAATGACCAAGCCAAGCAGTCTTGTATAGATCTTGAACGTAAAAACCCATACTGATTTTTATGAATAAACTCAAGAATTCTATCTTGCAACCAATTTGCAATAAGCTTGGTGATTAATTTGAGACAGACATTTGTCAGCTAAATAGGCCTATAATCATTCACAATTTGGGGGAACTGAGTTTTTGTAACCAAAGTAATATAGGAGTCATTAATATTTTCCAAATTCAGGATCCCAGAATGGAAATCATGCGCAAGGCGATAAAACTCAGTTTGAATAATGGGCCAGCATCTCTTTACAAATAGACCATTAAAACCGCCAGGTCCAGGATCCCTATCCGTTGGCATTGCTACCACCACCTCATCCATCTCCTTTTTACTAAATGGTTTCGTCAAATCATCCAGACCCTCCACTCTATTCAGAATTTGTGCCAAATCAAGTTGCATCGAGATACCATCAGAATGTCCCATTTTATCTTTATAACTAGTCCATAAGAGGCCAGCCATTGAATCATGATCAGAAAGCTCCACCCCATTTTCGTCTCTGAGAACAGTAATAGCATTTCTATGAAATCTTTCCGTGGCCATTGCGTGAAAGAAATTCGTGTTGTCTTCACCTTGTTGAATCCATCTAATAGTGCATCTCTTACGCCAATAGTTACATTCAGCAAGCAAGAGACCATCGAGATGAACCTTAACAATCCTCCTGAAATTATTTCCAGACGGGAAAATCGGTTTATGCTCTTTTAACGTGTCAAAGTATAGTATCACTGCATTACACCCCTGAAGTAATAATCTTGTCTTGGACAGACTAGTTTTCCACCTTTGAAGATCATATCTAAGAGTTTTCAGTTTGTCAACATGGACTGCCGAAGTATATGACTTCTTAGACTGCTTACTCCAAGAATTTTTGACACATTTAGAGAAACCAGGGAGGTCCACCCATAGGTTTTCAAACCTAAATAATTTTGCTTTAGGAATATTAGTGTCAATATTAACAACGCACGACACATGATCCGAGCCAGTCTTAGACAAAGGCAAAACCAGAGTGTTGGGAAAATCACTGATCCAATATGATCTAGTAAAAAAACCAGTCTAGCTGCTCAAGTAATGGTGTATTTTGCATATTAGACCAAGTAAATGAACGCCCCTTCAACGGTAATTCCAGTAAACCAAGATGGGCAATTATATCATTGAAAAGGAACATATCATTAACATTTCCCCTGGCCTGTTTCTATTATCAGGAGATCGAATAAAGTTAAAGTCACCTAATAATAACCAGTTCTCCTCCGAGTCAATCTGCAAATTGTAAAGCCAGGCAACAAACATATCTCTTGCCTATCCTGAGCAAGGTCCATAAACACAAACTAAGGTCCATATGTCATTATTATGTACTGATTTGAAATCGATGCTAACACCAAAACTCTGAACTTGCTTCAAAGCACCAACAAAAACTGTAGAGTTCCAGAGGACAATGATACCTCTAGAGGCACCAATGGATGGAGAAAAAGTAAAATTATAAAATCGTTTAGGGAAGAATTTCCTAATAAAACTCCAATCAAAAGACACACATTTAGTTCCTTGCAGGCAAACTATATCACATTCGCTTTCATTAATTTTATTGAAAACTTCTTTTTGCCACATATCTGAATTAAGTCCACGCACATTCCAGCACAGCACACGCCACTTCCTTTTAGAAATTTGACACATTAAAAACCATTGTGGGCATAAAACAAACCTCCTGAAACATAATTCCAGTCTTGGCCCCAACTAAACAGAATAGACACACAGGGTCCACACATAAATTGACAAAGGGACTAACAACTCCACTGACAACACTGACCACCAAGATAGACAAAGTTCCAGACAGGACATACAAACCAAAATAAAACAGGTTCACCCAGACATAACTGACACTGACACCAACCACAGACCACATTAAACTCGGACTTGAGCATACATGACAACCTAATAACCACTAATCTTTTTGTCTCCCTTCTGAGATGGAAAAGCCTCAAGCTTCTCACTGGTTAAACTAGCAGAATCAATGCCCAACTGTTCACCAACCTGCTGCATCACCCTGATAGGGGTAACAGGAATTGACACATTCTCTCCAGGTTCATCATGCACTCTGTCCTTTTCTTGTGAATCCTACTGCACTTCACCTTCAGTCTGCACTAACCAGAGGTTGGCACGACTTTTCTTTTTGGGACGCACTGGCACATCAGACATCGGCTTAGGACGTTTTCCATCCCTCACCAGAGAGCTCCTGGTAAAATGGCGCTCAGGCAGTTGTACCACTTGTCTTTTCCTTCTAGTAGCACACTTCTTGACAGATGCATCTGTCATCGCAGCAAAAGGCAGCTGGATATCAGGAACTGGAGAAAAGGTGTCCAGATTAATAGAGCAGTCACCCCTCCTCAAATGTATGAGCTTGCGTGGAGTACTCAGCAGAGGTTGACTTGCAGGCAGTTCCCATCCTTTATCAAATGTCCTAGCCCAAGGAACAAAAGCATCTGACCATGATCGCTTGAAAGACAGCATCTAAAATGGAGATCATTGTAAAGATAGTGGCAACTTCTGAGAACACAACATTGGCAGCATATTCTCAAACATTCTCTTCCACAACAAATCTAGAGGGAGAACAGGCCCAACACCATGTCTCACCATCCCAATATTAAGGAAATCAAAGAAAACATGCCCATTTGCAGCTTGATTGGGAGTCCCAAAAGGCCCAACCCCTAAACCCAGGTTCAGCATCCCAGGGTTCTGAACATTAGCCATCTCATCACTTGAAGCCACCTAAACATCATCATCAACCACTAGAGATTCATGTGAATATGGCACTTCAGGGTTTTCCTGCATATCATCATTCTAAAGGGTTGTTGTCTTGATTGCCTACTCCTCCATGATCCTCATGCCCAGGTACATGATCCCAACCAATCTCAGGAAATTGAGGACCCACCCACAAATTGTTATTAGCCAAGAGATTACCAGGCAGTGGGTGAGGGTTTCCATCCAAAGACATTTGATCAATATCTAGGGGTAAAGCATCAGCAAAGTGTGTTGAGAGAATAAACACAGCAGCCATCCAAGATTCAATTATACCCCCCACAGATGCAAATTTCCCAAAGTAAACATCCCTAGCATAGAACTTCAACCTACTTTGATCAGTCAGATCAAGGAGGCGTAGAAAGGAAATGCTAGTATCGACGGAATCAAATATCGTATCGGTACAGGGAAGGTACCCGGATTCACCGAAGATGAAGGAGTTTTGTAGTACAAAGGACGTATCTGTGTGCCAGCAGATTCAGAATTGAAGCAAGCTATTTTGAAAGAAGCCAATGATACTCTTTATTCTATCCACCCCGGAGGAACTAAGATGTACCAAGATTTGAAGGAACAATTTTGGTGCCATAAGATGAAGAGAGAAATCGGAAGCTACATAGCCAAGTGTGATATTTGTCAGAGAGTCAAGGCGGGAAAACAGAGACCCGCAAGACTGTTGCAACCCTTGTAGATTCCAGAATGGAAATGGGATTCTGTCGGAATTGATTTTATCACCGGTTTGCCTATGTAGAGGGTCCCAACCTTTAATAAGGTAGAGTCCCCTGTGTTTACAATGCTAGTCCCTGGATCAATAGCTAGCATCCACAGTTAAGATGTAATATCAAGAAACAAAGGTCATAATACAACTTTATAACCAGGAATAACATAATTTTATTACATCTTACATAGCTCATTGGCTATTACATTACATTGCAGCAGAATATCTATAAGCTTGGGGTCCTTCATCTTCAAAGTGCCACAGGCAGACATGTTGGTTGTAGACTTTGTAATCCTAATCAACACACTTCACTAAATCAATCAAACCTGCAACATAACAAGTTATAGCCACAAGGGTCAATACATTTGAATTGTATTGGCAAGTGATACTATGGTAATATAGTGGAGTCTAACATCTACATGCATTTGGCTAAGTGGGGTTGAGGCTTGCATTGCTCAAAATAGATTTTCCTTATCATTTTGAAAACACTAAGTTTTTGCTTGACAAAAACATTTCTTCCAATCAAAAGATTGAAGATCATTTAACCTTTGTTCAATCCACAAGTTTTTAAATTAGAAATTTGAATGATGAGATTCTTGATTGCTTCCATGTCTTGATGCTCAAATTGTCCTTTACCAGGGACATGGCTAAGTACTTAGATTTTACACTCTGCAGATGTGGTGCACTTCCCAGAAGACTTGGTTTCCCAAGACAAGATCTTTCAGAAGCCTTCCCTTAGACCAAAATGGACGCGCTCCAACCTATCAAACTCTACCACCAACTGTCCATATGGCTAAGTTCTTGCAACCTATATGATCTAGGCAGAGCCCATAATGCCAAGTGGTTGCACTTGAAGCTTCTCAACATTTGACATCTCAAATCTCTTTGTTCCTGGGTGGCCATCCACAAGTGAGATACACAAGGTCAACCATAGACATGGGCCTTGTGAACCACTCAACCAAAAACCACCAATCAAGTCCCATTCCACCCAGGTGATTCATTGACTTAGTTGTTTTATTAAGAAAAACATAAGTCCTCAGACTTAGAAATTTTCCATAGTGTGAATATATTCCCACCCTTGTTTTCTATTAGCTAAGCTAAGCATGATAATAGTAGGTATCTTGACTTAGGAATTTCTACTAAGGTTTTATCTACTAGGATTTCCTATAGCAAGGTTTATACTTAGCAAAATTCCATGCAAGTTTTACTTAGAGAAAATCACTAATGCATAGGGAAAGTAATAGGACCAAAAAGTATGAAGCATCACTTGCATTTTTGGTAGACGGTATAAGTTCACTCCTTGTCCTTGCAACAATCACACTCTTCAAATCACTACAATTCAATCAAGCAAGGCACAATCTCAATGTACCAATCAAGCAAAACAACACATAAAATGACAAAGTCAAAGTAATGCATGCAAGCATGCCAAGTTTTGTTTTGAAAAAGTGGTTCCTAATGGGTCATAAACATTTGAAAACACCTAATGGTCATTTTGTAAAGTGGCAAAGTCATTTGCAAAAGGTTTCACTTTATAAACCATTTTCAAAACAAAGTATCATTTTATGTGGTGTAGAAATATTTTTACTAAGGCATTAACCTATAGGGTTCACCAAATATGTTTTCAAACCATAAAACTTGGTTTTTGGGGTCAGAGAGTTTGAAACAAAACACTTCCCAAAAGTTTTCTTCCAAAACCATTTTTAATAAATAAACCATATTTTTATTTGACTAGAAGTGGTTTTAAATCAAAGAATCATTATTTTGTTTCACCAAATACATTTTTGAATCCACAAAGTGTTTCCTATGGTCAGTAGGTTCAAATCACACTATTTGCCAAAGATTTTATCCCCAAAATCATTTTTGAATAATTTTTATATCCTAAACAAGCATACAAATGTTTCTGCAAAAACAAACATTTTTCCAGAAGCTTTTTACTAAACAAATGGCATGGTTGGCTAGGGCTTGTTCCACTAATTCCAATGATATAAAGTTTGAAAAATTTGGACATGTGGTTTAAAAGTTACAAGGGTTTCAAAATGGCATCTAAATCTGATTTCAAATTCTATTTTTAGACCATCCAGTGACACGCGGCGCGTTCTGATTTGTCCATACCGTTTCGGTTGGATCGACTGCTCTGGCGCGTTGGATCAAGTTAGATCGTGCGGCACAGATCGCATACCCCTTCGGTTTTAAGTGGTCCTATCTAAGCCTTAGGATCAAGATCCAACGGTCCTAGTCTAATGACATAGAACTGGCGGCGCTGGACTCTGACGCGCAGCGGCGGCGGCTTGACAGTGGAGTCGCCGGCGTTGCAGGAAGGAGAAGGAGGGAGAGGGTGCTCACCTGGTTTGCTGAATGATGCTGATGCTCAACGTGCTCTCGGGGAAGCAGGGGGCGTACGAGGGTAGTGATAATTTCTCGCCGGAGTTGCTGTCTGGCACGGGTACGCACAAGCGTCGTTGGAGGCGAGGCTGTGGTTCACGAGGAGACAAACGGAAAGCACTGTAAGACGCGCAAAGTCATAGCGGTGATGCGAGCGTGAAGGGGGAGGAGAGGCGCGGTCGGAAAATACCTGTGGGGCTCGTCGGAGTTGGTGCGGACGGCGGCGTCGTTCAGTTGAAGACGAGGTCGACGCTGCGGAGCACGCGCGGTTGTGGGGTTGGTGCTAGGAGATGCGGGAGACGATGGGGATCACACCGTGCAAGGCAGTGGGGCGATTCGTGCTCGCCGGAATCGGCCGAGAACCTCGTCGGAGACGGCGGCGGTGCAGAAGAAATTTGAGACAGCCTGGTGGCTCTCGAGGCATGGTGTTTGGGGGGAAAGGAAGGGGAGGGGGAGGTGGTTAAACGAGCGTGGTCACGGAGGATTTCAATTCGCAGAATAACTTGCATTGATTCGATTTAAGACACGGAGGAAACAGTCAAAGGCGAGTTCATCGGGGTGAAGACGACGATGATCTGGCTGTGGGGCCCGGGAAGGAACGTTTCAAGTGGGGTCCTCTGGTCAGCGTCTATGCGGGTTACATCGTGAGTGGAAGAAAATGCTTCGGGGAAGGGAGACTGGGCTGCGAGTGGGCTTATTGGGCTGGCTCAGTTGGGTCAGGTCCGTTTCCATATTTTTTTCTGTCTGAATCTTTTAATTTTTCCAATTTCAATTTCTGTTTTGAAATTTCAAACAACATTCATACATTCAAATCACACTCAAACATTCAACACACTTTGCAATTGAATTTGGTTCTGTTTAATAACATAAACCAAAATCCAAAATAATATTTTTATTTTAGAGTCCATTTATAATTAAATAAGATGGACACTAGTTAATAAATCAAATGGGTTTTAATTTATTTAAAAACTCCATTTGAAATCTAAATATTTTCAAAACCAAATCAGTAGGTTTTATTTGAAAATAGAAGATACTTGGAAAACTTCTTTAAAATAAAATAAAATAACATTTTATTTTAGGGTCCATTAATCATTAAATAAAATAGACCTTAGTTATTAAATCAAATAGGATTTGTTTTATTTTAAAATTCTTTATTTGAAATCTAAATAAAACCAAACACTTCAGTAGGTTTTATTTGAGAATATGAAATACTTGGAAAACTTATTTAAAATAATTTAACAAGTTTTAGTGTTTTGGAAATAGTAAAACCTTTATTAATAAAACTTGGATATTAAATCCTTATTACTTTATTTAAATAAACCTTTACTATTTTTATCAAAAAAAAATGTTTTATTTCAAAAGCTTGGCCAAGGTTTAATTTGGCTCTATAAAATAAACCTTATTTATAAAACTTCTATTTCATTTGAAAACCAAATGTTTTATTTAAAAGCTCCAAAATAGTAATTCCAAAATATTTTATTTTCCTTTATTAAATGTTTATCTTTTTAATCCCTTTAGGACTAATTTGACCCAAAATAGGTTTGAAGGTTCCCATTTGAATTCAAAAAGTTTCTTCTCACCCTGAAAATCAACAAAGTTTTATTTTATTCATTTATTTTTCACATTACAAGATTTGGAAAATCTTGGGATGTGACAGGATACCACCCTTAAAATAAATCTCGTCCTGAGATTTGGGGAGGCTAGGGGTTACAAGTAGGCTCAAAAGCATCTAGGGTACTACCACCCTTAAAATATTTTCCATCTAAATTACATCTTGGCTTGCTTGGAATCTTGGTGTAACTTTCCTGGACAGAAGTTTGCATAGTGGCCCAGTTCCTTGCATTTGAAACACATCACTTAGCTGATATCTTTATTTTCCTTTGGTATCATTGCCTCTTGTTTGTTTCTTTGGTTCTTCTTATTTTCTGGGCATTCATTGGCATAGTGTCCCATCTCTTTGCAATTGTAACATTGCACTTGAGTAATATCCTTCTTCTTCTTTTTGGGTCTCTCCAAAGCTAGGAGTTCTTCTAGTTCATGTTCTTCATATCTCACCTCAAAGGTGGGAAATCTTTCTCTCTTCTTGGGGCATTGATCTTCATGCTCCTTGGATGTATGATCCTTGTCTCCACAAATATTGCAAGCTTGGGTTTCTTATAGATTAACATCTTTGTCATCTTTGTTGTCATTAGCTCTTTGGGAAAAGTTTTCTCTCATGGTGATCATTTGAGTAACCAATCCTTGCAACAATTGGGATTGAAGTTTCAAAATCCTTTGTATGGTTGGGTCTAGTCCATTGTTGTTGGCTAAAAGCTGAGTTGTCTCTTGGCTCAACTGGTTTTGGGTTGCTATAAGTTCTCTCATGTTGTCCTCTTGGTTGTTGTTGTTGTTATCAACCTTGATGTTGGAGTCTCTTGGAGAAGTCATCTGTTTGGGTTGGATTGGGATTAGAATAGGCAAAATATTTCTAAAGAAATAATTCTAATCACACACATCACAATTCACTCAAGCAATGTGCAAACAATCACAAACAAACATTCCACTCAAACAACAAGTTTCAAGCATATTTTTAGGCAACCAAAAATATTTTTGTTACACCACATAGATTGGTGTGTTTGACTTACACTAAATATGGTGGTCCATCTATATGGTTCACTTGTGATCTTTCCATCCTTCTTGGTTGATTCTTCTTTGCATGAGATCATGGTTTCCTTGGGAAAAATTCTTGGTCATAAAAACTTCAAAGGTGTTGATGGTTCCTTCTAAGTTGTGTTTCCTTAGTCTTCAAATCTTGAGCAAGATTTCTTGTCTCACTTGTCCTTAGTGATATCCAAGGTTGAAGTCCTTGGTGAATATGCTGAAGATGTTGAAGTCATTAGAGTTGAAGAAGTTGAAGTCATTAGAGTTGATGAAGTCCTTTGCACATGGTGTAGTCTTTGGCCATGGGGTAGGTTTTGTCCATCAAGTTTGAAATAGAAGAGATGTAGAATCAAAACCAAAATGGTTTAAGGAAAGAGTTTACAAGATTGTTTTGTAAATAAGTTTTTGGAACAAATACAACTCCTATTTTTCTAAGGGTTTTTGTCCATTCCTAGGTTTACAAATCCTACAGGAAACACAATGCTCTGATACCATTTGTAGAGGGTCCCAACCTTTAATAAGGTAGAGTCCCCTGTGTTTACAATGCTAGTCCCTGGATCAATAGCTAGCATCCACAGTTAAGATGTAATATCAAGAAACAAAGGTCATAATACAACTTTATAACCAGGAATAACATAATTTTATTACATCTTACATAGCTCATTGGCTATTACATTACATTGTAGCAGAATATCTATAAGCTTGGGGTCCTTCATCTTCAAATTGCCACAGGCAGACATGTTGGTTGTAGACTTTGTAATCCTAATCAACACACTTCACTAAATCAATCAAACCTGCAACATAACAAGTTACAGCCACAAGGGTCAATACATTTGAATTTTATTGGCAAGTGATACTATGGTAATATAGTGGAGTCTAACATCTACATGCATTTGGCTAAGTGGAGTTGAGGCTTGCATTGCTCAAAATAGATTTTCCTTATCATTTTGAAAACACTAAGTTTTTGCTTGACAAAAACATTTCTTCCAATCAAAAGATTGAAGATCCTTTAACCTTTGTTCAATCCACAAGTTTTTAAATTAGAAATTTGAATGATGAGATTCTTGATTGCTTCCATGTCTTGATGCTCAAATTGTCCTTTACCAGGGACATGGCTAAGTACTTAGATTTTACACTCTGCAGAGGTGGTGCACTTTCCCCACAAGACTTGGTTTCCCAAGACAAGATCTTTCAGAAGCCTTTCCTTAGACCAAAATGGACGCGCTCCAACCTATCAAACTCTACCACCAACTGTCCATATGGCTAAGTTCTTGCAACCTATATGATCTAGGCAGAGCCCATAATGCCAAGTGGTTGCACTTGAAGCTTCTCAACATTTGACATATCAAATCTCTTTGTTCCTGGGTGGCCATCCACAAGTGAGATACACAAGGTCAACCATAGACATGGGCATTGTGAACCACTCAACCAAAAACCACCAATCAAGTCCCATTCCACCCAGGTGATTCATTGACTTAGTTGTTTTATTAAGAAAAACATAAGTCCTCAGACTTAGAAATTTTCCATAGTGTGAATATATTCCCACCCTTGTTTTCTATTAGCTAAGCTAAGCATGATAATAGTAGGTATCTTGACTTAGGAATTTCTACTAAAGTTTCATCTACTAGGATTTCCTATAGCAAGGTTTATACTTAGCAAAATTCCATGCAAGTTTTATTTAGAGAAAATCACTAATGCATAGGGAAAGTAATAGGACCAAAAAGTATGAAGCATCACTTGCCTTTTTGGTAGAGGGTATAAGTTCACTCCTTGTCCTTGCAACAATCACACTCTTCAAATCACTACAATTCAATCAAGCAAGGCACAATCTCAATGTACCAATCAAGCAAAACAACACATAAAATGACAAAGTCAAAGTAATGCATGCAAGCATGCCAAGTTTTGTTTTGAAAAAGTGGTTCCTAATGGGTCATAAACATTTGAAAACACCTAATGGTCATTTTGTAAAGTGGCAAAGTCATTTGCAAAAGGTTTCACTTTATAAACCATTTTCAAAACAAAGTATCATTTTATGTGGTGTAGAAATATTTTACTAAGGCATTAACCTATAGGGTTCACCAAATATGTTTTCAAACCATAAAACTTGGTTTTTGGGGTCAGAGAGTTTGAAACAAAACACTTCCCAAAAGTTTTCTTCCAAAACCATTTTTAATAAATAAACCATATTTTTATTTGACTAGAAGTGGTTTTAAATCAAAGAATCATTATTTTGTTTCACCAAATACATTTTTGAATCCACAAAGTGTTTCCTATGGTCAGTAGGTTCAAATCACACTATTTGCCAAAGATTTTATCCCCAAAATCATTTTTGAATAATTTTTATATCCTAAACAAGCATACAAATGTTTCTGCAAAAACAAACATTTTTCCAGAAGCTTTTTACTAAACAAATGGCATGGTTGGCTAGGGCTTGTTCCACGGATTCCAATGATATAAAGTTTGAAAATTTTGGACGTGTGGTTTAAAAGTTACAAGGGTTTCAAAATGGCATCTAAATCTGATTTCAAATTCTATTTTAAAACCATCCAGTGACACGCGGCGCGTTCTGATTTGTCCATACCGTTTCGGTTGGATCGACTGCTTTGGCGCGTTGGATCAAGTCAAATCGTGCGGCACAGATCGCATACCCCTTCGGTTTTAAGTGGTCCTATCTAAGCCTTAGGATCAAGATCCAACGGTCCTAGTCTAATGACCTAGAACTGGCGGCGCTGGACTCTGACGCACGGCGGCGGCGGCTTGACAGTGGTGTCGCCGGCGTTGCAGGAAGGAGGAGGGAGAGGATGCTCACCTGGTTCGCTGAATGATGCTGATGCTCAACGTGCTCTCGGGGAAGCAGGGGCGTCTGTGGTAGTGATAATTTCTCGGAGTTCTTCTGCGCAGATGCGCCGAGGCGTCGTTGGAGGCGAGGCTGTGGTTCACGAGGAGACAAACAGAAAGCACTGTAAGACACGCAAAGTCATAGCGGTGATGCGAGAGTGAAGGGGGAGGAGAGGCGCGGTCGGAAAATACCTGTGGGGCTCGTCGGAGTTGGTGCGGACGGCGGCGTCGTTCAGTTGAAGACGAGGTCGACGCTGCGGAGCACGCGCGGTTGTGGGGTTGGTGCTAGGAGATGCAGGAGACGATGGGGATCACACCCGTGTGCTCTGGGGGCAGTGGGGCGATTCGTGCTCGCCGGAATCGGCCGAGAACCTCGTCGGAGACGGCGGTCTGAGAAGAAATTTGAGCGACTGGTGGCTCGAGGCGTGGTGTTTGGGGGGAAAGGAAGGGGAGGGGGAGGTGGTTAAACGAGTGTGGTCGCAGGGGATTTCAATTCGCAGAATAACTCGCATTGATTCGATTTAAGACACGGAGGAAACAGTCAAAGGCGAGTTCATCAGGGTGAAGACGACGATGATCTGGCTGTGGGGCCCGGGAAGGAACGTTTCAAGGGTCCTCTCGGCGTCGTCTGGCGTTACATCGTGAGTGGAAGAAAACGCTCCGGGGAAGGGAGACTAGGCTGCGAGTGGGCTTATTGGGCTGGCTCAGTTGGGTCAGGTCCGTTTCCATATTTTTTTCTGTCTAAATCTTTTTCTTTTTCCAATTTCAATTTCTGTTTTGAAATTTCAAACAACATTCATACATTCAAATCACACTCAAACATTCAACACACTTTGCAATTGAATTTGGTTCTGTTTAACAACATAAACCAAAATCCAAAATAATATTTTTATTTTAGAGTCCATTTATAATTAAATAAAATGGACACTAGTTAATAAATCAAATGGGTTTTAATTTATTTAAAAACTCCATTTGAAATCTAAATATTTTCAAAACCAAATCAGTAGGTTTTATTTGAAAATAGAAGATACTTGGAAAACTTCTTTAAAATAAAATAAAATAACATTTTATTTTAGGGTCCATTAATCATTAAATAAAATAGACCTTAGTTATTAAATCAAATAGGATTTTTTTTATTTTAAAATTCTTTATTTGAAATCTAAATAAAACCAAACACTTCAGTAGGTTTTATTTGAGAATATAAAATACTTGGAAAACTTATTTAAAATAATTTAACAAGTTTTAGTGTTTTGGAAATAGTAAAACCTTTATTAATAAAACTTGGATATTAAATCCTTATTACTTTATTTAAATAAACCTTTACTATTTTTATCAAAACAAAATGTTTTATTTCAAAAGCTTGGCCAAGGTTTAATTTGGCTCTATAAAATAAACCTTATTTATAAAACTTCTATTTCATTTGAAAACCAAATCTTTTATTTAAAAGCTCCAAAATAGTAATTCCAAAATATTTTATTTTCCTTTATTAAATGTTTATCTTTTTAATACCTTTAGGATTAATTTGACCCAAAATAGGTTTGAAGGTTCCCATTTGAATTCAAAAAGTTTCTTCTCACCCTGAAAATCAACAAAGTTTTATTTTATTCATTTATTTTTCACATTACAAGATTTGGAAAATCTTGGGATGTGACAGCCTACGTCTAGTAGGGGAAATGAATCTATTTGGGTCATAGTAGATAGACTGTCCAAAGTCGCCCATTTCTTACCTGTCAAGACCACCTATCAGAGTTCGAAACTAGCAGAGTTATACATTGCTAGAATCGTCAGTTTTCATGGAATCCGCAAGAACATTGTGTCGGATCGAGAAACCTAGTTTACCTCGCGATTGAAAGTCCAAGAAGGATTAGGAACCAGACTGGATTTCAGCCCAACTTATCAGCCTCAAACTGATGGACAAACAAAGTGAGTAAACCAAATACTCGAAGATATGTTGAGAGCTTGCATGTTAGAATATGGATCTAAATGGGAAGACTATCTGCCATTCACAGAATTTTCATACAACAACAGTTACCAAGCCAGTTTGCAAATGGCCCCATTTGAATTCATGTATGGAAGGAAGTGTCGTACCCCTTTGAATTGGTCGGAAGTAGGAGAGATTCAGATTTTCGGACCTGACATCCTACGAGAAGCCGAAGAGAAAGTTCACAAGATCCGTGAGCACCTCAAGACCGCCCATCCAGACAGAAGAGTTATGCCGACAAGAGACGTCGAGGCCTAGCCTTCAATATCGGAGATTTTGTCTATCTCAAAGTGTCACCCTTGAAAGGAATGCAACGTTTCCAGCTCAAAGGAAATTTAGCCCCCGGATATATCGGACCTTTCAAGATTTTGAATCGTCGAGGATAAGTATCGTATCAACTAGAACTGCCAGAGGAGATGTTAGCCGTGCATAATGTGTTCCATATCTCGTTACTTCGAAAATGCCTAGAAGTCCCAGAGAAGACCGAAGTTTTCAAGAATATTGATCACAGAACCATAGAGATCAACTTCGGTCCAGAGCCACCACGACCCGGAGTATCAAGTTTCTCAAAATCCAGAGGAGTAACCACACTAAAGAAGAAGCTACCTGGGAGCGAGAAGACTACATTAGGACGGACTTTCCAGATCTCTTTAAATCCTAGTTTTATTTTTCTCAAATCTCGGGACGTGATTTTGTTTACGGAGGGAAGGTTTGTAACATCCAAAAAATACTAATCAAGGTTATCAATTCCAATCACCCAAATTTAGGGTTAACAATAACTTTTGTGAATTAAAAATCCATATGAATGCATGTATGTATGTGATGAATGCTTGAATGGACTTGTTTGATTGTTGTGAATGGCAAGGATGGTTTAAAGATTAAAACAACATCACATAAATCATTTCCAAGCATAATCAAATCAATATAAATTCATAAACAAACAATACAACAAATAGTCATTTTTGTCAATCTTGCTCACTAGACCACTTTGAGTTTTCTAGTCCAAGATTTCAAACAGAAACAAATCCAATTCTTTTCACCCCTTGCTAGACCAATTAAAAATGAACCCAATCCCACCTTGCAAACCCTAGGAATATTTGGCAAACCTATTCAAATGACATTTGAAAATTGAATCTAGTTCATATGGTAAGATCACCATTTCTCAAAACCCAACCAAAACCAGTTCACCTTGACAAATCCAATCAACCAAATACTCCCTAGTATGTGACCAGTACACCCACCAAGTTTCATCCAAAAATTCAAATATGAATTTCTTGCGGCCATTTCATCAAACACTTGGAGACACAAACCAAACTCTGCCTAACTACACTGTTTTGAGAAGTGATCACCTGAAATTTTGCCTCCCATTGATCATCCTTGTCTCCCCTAGTGACAATCATTGCATTAAACCAACCTAGACCCTACCCAATGCACCATGTCGTGCATGCCCGAGCCAACCCCAGCTAGTCGACCATGGCAAGCTAGAACTAGCCATCACCGCGCCTAGCCACCGTGTCCAGGAAGCACGCCACCGTCCACCGCCACCCTCTGTCCAGCCCTCGAGCCTTGAGAAGTAGTGGACCACCGAGAACACACACGCCCAGTTTGTCTCTGCCATGTCCAGAGCGCGCCAGCTCTCCGCGCTCGACACACTTGCACAGACCGCGCCTCGCCTTCTCCGCCCGTGCCTGCGATCACCACCGTCCCAAGAGACCACCAAACGTCCCCGTTCGTCGCTGCACGACCAGGAGCGCTTGTGCCTCATCAACAATGTAGTTGGTGCTGCTCAGAGCACCCGCGCGTTCCGACCAAACCGCACCGCCCCTTGCCGCGCCATCAAGCTATTGAGCACCGCTAGGAGACTACGCACCGTCCCCTAGCCCGAGCCATGTCATTAGCTCCATGTAACCCCGACCCCGACAAGCACTGCCCATGCCGCTTGGCCTCTCTCGCTCGCATATAAAAGGAGGCCTCCCCAGCTCGTTTTCTTCACACCAGTTCACTCCCCACCTCTCACTAATCCTTCCCACCTCTTCCCGGAGCAAGGGGAGCATAGCATCGCCGAAATTTCACCGGAGCCTGCGGCTTCTAGAGGAGAAGGGCGCCGTTGATTGGAGCCACCCCAGGAGGAGCCGCCAGTACAAGGAGAACTGCTATCGTCGACTTTGTCGTTCGCCCCCATCGCCGAGCATCGCCTGAGCCCCGGTGAGCCACCACAGACCCCCACTGGCCGCGCTAGGGTTCGAGCCCGTTGTGTTCTGTTCGACGAGGACGATGGCCGTGAACTGTTGATCCTTGATCTAATCCTACGGTCGTAGTTAGCCCGTACCCCTTGGCCAACCCCGGTCTCACTGATGCGTGACGACACCACTTAACCTGCCCGCGTGCACTATGCGCATTGGGCTGGCCCAGTTAGAATTCCCGCGTGACCTAGTTAGTTTGAATTTAGATTTATCTATTTAGTTTCAAACATAGTTCTAACAGTACATTTAAAATTCAATTCAGAGAGTTTTACTGAACCAAATTGCATGAAACCAATTTTGTTAGAAATGTATGGAAATTCCTAATCCATGCCCGTTAGATTCAAACCATTTGAAATTATAGATCACCTATGGTAAAAATAACAATGGAGAGACTTTTCTGTATTCAAACATTTTTCAAAATTCAACCATAAATGCTTTTTAGTTGATTCCAACTCTCAAAAATCACATTTGATAAGACCTTTCTGAATATATAAAAATATCTAGGTTTACTTGTAGTGATAATGGACAAGTAATAAAAGAATGCCCCATAGGCATTTCTAGTCACTTTAATTAATTAAAATAAAAGGTTAAACCCTATTAAATTGTGACACCACTTTAAATCACATTCCCAAGTATTGAAATATGTGGTGATGACATGTGTCAACACGGTCCCATGTTTTAATTGGAGAATATTAAATCTTAAGTAGTTTTTCAATGAGTAGAAATTACTTTTCTAAAATAAAATCAATAAAACTATTGCTTTAATTCTTGTGATGATTGTGATGGTGCTAGATCATCTAGTGTGAGCCTTTGTGTGCTAAATATAAGTAGTTAAGTATTGTTTGGTGATTGTGTACTTCGTATTTATTTATAGACGCTAGTACCGACCAAGGATACGAAGAGGAAGGGGACTACTACGAAGAGGAGGCCGAGGAGAACTTCAACCACTACACTACACAAGGCAAGATAACACTTGCAACTGCGAAAGATAGATAACCTATGCAATGCATTAGGCATGCCTTGGTTATAACACTTGATTATACCAAATCCCAGTTTTACTTGCAAGCTTGATTATTTTATTTCTTTATCAAAGCTCCCTAGTTATGTTTACTTAGTGACTTGTGAATTTTGGAAATATATTAGAGGTAGCATAAAGAGCATAAAACATGGCCTAAGTTAAGTAGAACTTGATTTCATCCTGAGGCATGAGATCGGACTTAGATAAGTCACACTTGATTATCACCCCTCATTATAGTTGACCCCCAACTTTAGTGGCTAATTCTAAGCATAAAACTTGATCACTTTAGATGGGAATACTTGGTGAAAATGGTTATGAAAACTTTAGAATGATGAGTCATTCTAATGAGATGTTTTGATATGTGTTCTTGAACACCATATGATTTTGATGATGAAAATGTTGAGGCATGAGCCTTAGCCCTTTATAAAACCGATGGTTGTGTTCGGATGCGACACCATTCCAATTTTACTGTACAACCATGATACCCGAATTTGGGTAGGGCTTGACTGGAAGCCGAGGGTTGAGCGGAGGCTACCTCCTGAAGATTGTCCAACTATGCAGTTCCCAAGATGACAGATGGTCATGGTTGGGAGTCCAAACTCATAGGAGAGCTGCCTATACTAAGGTGTGTAATTGAAAGGTTAGGATTGATTATACACATACTGAGTATGGTGAATTCAGGATTGTTCCTGGCGGATGTATCGAATATTGTGGTGAAAGTGTACCACCTTTGCAGAGTGTCAAACTATTCTAATAGTCGTGTATGCAGTTCTGGACAGTTGGAGTGGCCATATTGTTCCGTCGTCAGATGTTTTCAAAATGACTTGTGAAATGAATCATGACTTTGACTTGACCACAACAGTGTTGTGAACATGAAAACCGAGTTCCCACTTCGGTGTGATAAAAGCTTAAACTAGTTTTCTTTACTTCTGAACTCATCTAGAAGTAAACCTGGCATTTTGCAAAACAACCTAGAGCTTAGTATTCTTACTCAAACCACTTGTTAGTGATAGTTTGCGAGTACATAAAGAGTACTCATGGCTTTGTCCCTAGCTATTCTCTGGGCCAGACTATGAGGAGGACTATCAGGATGATGGACCATAGGATCATCTCCCATCGTCAGCATTGCTTGTGAACATGAAGATGGAGCCTCGCCCATGCTATCATTATTATATTATTCCGATGTGTTGAATGTACTAAGACTGGATCATGAGATCCATTATTTGTAAGACCTTTATTATGGTTTGTAATGGATGATGAACTATGGTACCAATCTGTTATGTCTCGTAAAAATGGTAATCCTAGGATTGTGATGTATGGCATAAAAGGCATCTGGGAATAAAAATCTAGGTGTTGACATGCCGGGGAGTGAAGCGCTATTGAAGAGTGGAACTAGTAAAGGAAACTTCTACTATGAGTATCGCATTTTATTTCTGTTTGCTACTTTATTTCCAATATGGATGACCCACTTGGTTTCCTATTTGGGAAAGCTGCTACCACTGCTAGGGTAGTAGATGAGCCACCACTTCTTGAGTTAGATCCGTTTAAGATACCTACAAGAATTGTTGATCGTGTTATGGACTATTATTATTTTGGGGATGGAACTATCCATCCTGGTGATCACTTGCTTTTTATCCATGAATTATGAGGGTTGTTTAAGTGTGCAGGAATCACAACGGAACAAGTTAAGAAGAAGTTACTATCTATATCATTGAAAGGAAGAGTTAAAGAATGGTATAAGTTGCTGAAGAATGGAGAATCTATGGAATTGGAGGAAATAGTACCTCTCTTTTATTCTAAATTCTATCCTCCCAGTGAGATTCATAAGGATAGGAATCAAATATATAACTTTTGGCCTTGTGATGGAGAGATTACAGCGCAAGCTTGGGAGATATTGAAGTTACTAATGCTTAAATGTCCTATTCATGAACTCCCTAATAATATTATTATCAATAACTTCTATGCAAGGCTTTCTCTTCATGATAAAGATTTATTAGATGCTTCTTGTGTTGGATCATTCACACGTATGAAGGAAGAAGCTAAATGGGATCTCCTAGACCGTATTCAAGAGAATACTGAAGCATGGGAGAATGACAAAGGAAGAAAGTCAGGTATAAATTATGATTATGAATGCATTAAATCTTTTATGCGAACTGATGACTTTCATGATATTAGTACTAAGTATGGTCTTGATTATCAAAGTATTGCCAATTGTTTTAAAGCCTTTGCCTCTTATATTGAAATTCCTAAAAAGAAGTGGGACAAGTACCATGCACCCTATAAATATGTTGTTAATCATGTTCCTGATAGAAACACTGCAGTTTGTACTGTTGATCCTATTTTGCATGAACCTTATATTGAGAAAATACCTTTCCCTTCCAAGGTAAAGGAACATTCTATTAGAGATAATGTGGTTAGCAAAAGTACAAAGAAAGTTGTTGAACCTAATGAACAAATAAATATTGAACCTGTAGTAGCCATTATGAAAGATCTTGTCACTAAAAATGTAGAAGATGGCACATTATCTTTTGTGAAGATGCTTCTAATATTGTCTATCATCCTAGTAAAGCTAGGAAAGGTAGTGTCCCTGTGCTTTCTGTTAGAATTGGTGATCATTGCTATTATGGTTTATGTGATATTGGTGCTAGCTCTAGTGTTATTCCTTATGAGCTTTACAGAGAAATTATGCATGAAATTGGTCCTTGTGAACTTGAGGACATTGATGTGGTTATTTACCTTGCTAATAAGGAAACCATTTGCCCTATTGATATTGTAAGAGATGTGGAATATCTTTGTGGTAAGATTAAATATCCTACATATTTTCTAGTGCTTGGTTCAGCAGCTAGTAAAACTTGTCCTATCATTTTTGGTAGACCTTTCTTGAACACTTGTGGAGCTATTATAGATTGTAAGAAGGAGAAAGTTTTAACTAAGTTTGATGGAGAATCTTATGAGTTTAACTTTTCCAAATTAGCTAAAGCTCCTTATGAAAATAATTTGCCTAATGAGGATTTTAGAGTTGAACAACTTGCTTCCATTGATCCAGTTTATGAACTTAGACCTCTTTTTGATGATTCTAAGTATGCTCATTCTGATAATAAAGTTGTTTCTTGTGACAGTTATATTGTTAAATTTATTAAAAGTTCTATTGAAGGTTATTATGAGAGAGGGAAACTTGGTTTTATGCATCTCAATAATATTAAGTTTCCCCGCTTTATGTTAAAATCTTTGAAGTTAGACTTGTTTTGTCTTCCTATGCTAGTATCCTTTTGTTTCAATAATTTGTTTTCTCATGAAACTCCCTTGCATAGGAAGTGGGTTAAACTCAAATGTGTTGGATATTTTCTTCTTGATGCTCTCTTTCAATTCAAATCCATATCTCATATGTGAGCATCATTGAAATTATCATGCCCATCTTAATGGCTATAAAGAAAGACCTTTTGGGAGACAACCCATTTTAGTTTGATTTTGGTTTTTGTTTCCTTGTGTCTTGGGAGTTATTACCTCTGTAATAACCGCTCCTTATCCTTTTTGTTTGGTTTTTGTGTCGAGATCAACCTCATTTGAGAAGTAGGTGAGTTGTGAGAAGTTGTTGTCCTGGAACAGATTGTTGTGCTACATTGTAAAAATTCGTGAAATATCTCAGTACATCGGATGGAGCTGTAATTTTCTACGCTTGTGCCCCAAGTTATTATGCAACTTTCGTTAGATTTTCACTTTTTGATTTGAGCAACATAAGATTTTCGAAAAAATCAATCTTTGCCTGCTAATCTGTTTTGACAGATTTCTGCCATCATTTGCATTTGCCTCTTAAATCAACTTCCTTTTAAATTCATTTTGGGATTTTGAAAGGAGTTGCTACAGTATCTTATGTTTTGTTGAATTTCAGTTGAAATTTGAACACAAAGGTTCCTTGTTTTTTCATACACTAATGTTGCTAATAAAGATTGTGTGAGGCTTTGTATGAAAGGAACTTTCAAGTGTTGGAGAGAAGGAATCTGCAGAGTCCGTTCCCGAATAGGTAAAAGTGCTAAAAACAGAAGGTTCACAAAAAACTTTTCTTTTTATATTTTTGCAGTTTTTATTCCATACGGAAGGTAATGAGTCGAAACAGGGGAGGAAACGGAGCCCGGGTGAGCCACACCTCCCAGTGGCGCGGGCAATCCCTGGCCACGCCACCAGGGGGTGTGATCACCCCGGAGTCCGTCTTCGTCCTATTTTCGCACAGTACCTTCCTTTTGTCGTAAAACTTCGTAATATATAACCCCCTGGAACCCCCGAGGTTCATATATGGTGTTCTCGTGGTTTTTTCATTTCGATCTGTTTCTCTCAAGAAATATTCTCAATTTTAGAGGCACCATGGTCTTCAACAACGACAAGGGAAAGAAGCCCGAGGAAGATGATCTTCAAGACCCCAAGAAGGAGGAGGAGATCTTGGTTGAGGATGTAGAAGAAGTGAAGGAAGACAAGCATCCGGACACCCGCGCTACCGTTGCGAGCATTGGAGTGGTGTCAAACCCTATCAAGCTCAGGAGCACAACACGGATGTCTACAGGAGGGAAACCTCCGCGTCATTGCCTCGCTCCATGGTCACTTCCTCCACGCGCCAAGAACCCCTTCCATACGCTCATACATGAGCAGCAATTCTAAAAGTTGCCCAAAGGGAAGTTTCCCTCTAGTTGGGATATGCCTGGTTCTAACCATGCAGGGAAAGAACACTCTAAGGAGGAAGAGTGGGGAAAGAATAACAAGGACTGGGATTCTTGGTCTTACATGATCATGAACTGCATTGAGCATAATTCGGAGTTGATTCGTACTCTAACCTTTGAGATTGAGGATTTGAGGAAGCTGATTGAAAAGCTTATCAAGGGAACACCACCACCGAAGGAGAAATTCGTCATCAGGTTTTGGCAAACCCTTGGTTTGTTCCAATCTTGGGGGAGTGCCGCGGTATCACATCATTATATTTCATATTTTTACCTTTATAGTAGATTTATATCTTGAATAGAAGAATGTTTGATTGGCTCATAAGCTTAATATTCTTTATTTAAGATCTTTTATGTTTTCAAGGTAGATTGCATGTTTGACTTTATCACTTGTATGTTTGCTTTTTTCCTTCATCTCTTTTGCTTGCTACCCAGCCTTGCTAGCCAAAAACCTGTACTGAGAGGGAATACTTCCCGTGCATCCAATCCTTTAAACCAAAACTTATGCCATCTATGTCCACCATATCTACCTATCAGCATTATTGCTATTCCAAGTAAATTCTTGAGCTTCATCTATCTTTCAAATTAAAAAAATTATTTTGTTATCTGAAAACTGGTTAGTAAAGCTCTCACGAACTTGATGGCACACCTTATTTTCTTGCCCTTAATAAACTTGTACCATTGTGTCATCTATGTTGTATATGCTTGCACCTATAAGTTGGGAATTAGCAGAACCGTGCTGTCACGGGGAACGCTTTCAACACCTATAAATATCTACCCCGTTGATATCATGATCTTTTGTTTGCGGATGTCGTCAGTGTGAAATAAAAGGGGATCTAGTAAGTCCATGGAGTTATGTATATGTGTTAGAGAAACGCCTGGGCCGCTAGCCTAAGCCATGCCTAATCATGGTGGAAACTTGCAGCATCACCATAGTGAGCAATCTATGAAGCATTCTTCTTATATAAAAAAGAGAGAGATAGAAAAGAGGAAAGAAGAAAGAAGATAAAAAAGCACCATTTTCCAATGGTAAGGAAATCGTTAATCGTTAACTGCTCGGTTGTCTTGGGAGTAGCGACTAATCGAAATTCGGAGGATTAACTGATTTAATTGGTCGGCTATTAATCAGTGTAACCTACAAAAATTAGCACCTAAAACACATATGGATCCTCTTGCACCTCAACCACCTACCCTATTAAAGGCAGCCTCGAGCTCCCGGATGAGATCCTCAAGGAGCTCGAGCTCTTGTATCTAAGGTCTGATCGGCAACTACGAGGAACTGTTCAACAACAATAAGGAACTGGCTGGTGATGGCAGAAATCGAGCTCCTGGAGGCAGGGATCGAGCGGGAGATTCGAAAAACCTACTTCATTGGGGCGGGCTAGCGGATGGATGGGTGATATGTGTTGATAATCTTGCAATTTTTTGACCAAGTGTAGTAGTTAATCGGGAACATACCTAGTAATATAGAGTGTTAGAGATATTAATCGGGTTAAACGATTAACACAAATGATTAGTGTTAATCGACACGGCCAGGTCCCTAGTAGCGATTAATCAGCCTATTAATCGCTGATTTGGCCTATTTTTTGAACAGTGCCATTTTCCCATGGTAAATAAGAAGTTTGTTGAGATGCTCATTGTCTGCTTGCCTTGTCATTTTGATATGGGATAGCTCCTGTAGAATGGGGCAAGGAGTACCCCATTGGCGGTTCTCTATGATACACATATACTTACAATGAAAAGAACTTACCGGTAACTAAAGTTGAGTAGCATGAGGAACGGCCCTCATACTCAAGGGACATGAGATTGTCAACTTATATTTCGTCAAGAATATACTCCATCTTTATTCACTTTCACCTTAATCACCTCAAGATTCTTATGATAGGGGCAATGAGAGCTCAAAGATAGTAAGTACCATAATATTTTGAAAGCTCTTTATGAAACTTGAAATCCCTGCTTCCCTCTGCGAAGGGCCTTTATTTTACTTCTTAGTTGAGTCAGTAAACCTATTCATTTCTATCCCCAGCAAGAATTTGATTTGTTTTGTTTCAATCATTCATATGATGATTTATTAAATCATATTTCTTATCTTCCTTGTTTTGCAAATTGTTCTTCTCTGAATGAGTATTACTTTGAAATCCATCATTGTGAAAAGACTTTTATGTTTGAGCAAAAAGGACTCCTGTTATAAACTTCTTTACAAAATATTTGCTTGAAAAAGTATGATTTGTCAACTGTTCTCTGACCAAGAACAAAGTTTGCCATTACCAATTATGATTTATCTTTATGCATCTTTATTGTGACTCCCATACTCATTGCAGGTTAAGTTATATAATGGTGAGTTGCTTTCTATTATGAGTTGTGTATTGGTAAGTGTGATGCTTCTTGTTCGTATTCTTTATATCGACACTTCACTCCATAAACCTGTGGGCATGTTTACTGAGCTCAGTTTTCTCTTGGGGACAAGCGAGGTCTAAGCTTGGGGGGGAGTTGATACATCCATTTCGCATCACTATTCTATATCATAATTTCCTGATATTCATTGATATATTTCATATTAAAAGGTGATACTTATGTTATTTCATCTATTTTTGCATGTTGGATGATTCTTGGAGGATGAACTGCCAGAGTCAGGATTCTGATAGATAAAGCTGTGTTTGGATGCAATTTTCTCGAAGATCAGAAAATACCAGAAAATATATGGAAAATCATATTTTTCCTGAAGACGAAGGATGCCAGAAGGGGAGGCTGAGATGGGCCACAGGGGGGCCACACCAGGCCGCCCTGGGCCGCACCACCAAGGAGTGTGGCCACCCTGGCCCACCTCCTGCTCCGCCCTTTTGCCTATGTCTTCTCCTCGAAAACCTAATACACGGGGGGGGGGGCACAGAAAGATTCCGCCACCTCTACGGGGCGAAAACTATAGAGAGAGAAAGAGCTCTCCGACAGACAGATTTATACCGGGGAAATTCCTTCCCAGAGAGGCTAGATCATCGCTATCAACACGGTCATCAAGCTAGACTTCATTGGGATCATCATCATCCTCACCACCATCTCCACTAGCACCATCATCACCACTGTAACAATTGTGTTGAATATTGCATAGTTCTTAGGGGGACTTTCCTGGTGTTGATTTCTTTTGTAATTGATGCTTGTGAGTGGAACCATTGAATTATTTTTTATGTTCATATTATTATTCATCATCATATCATCTCTGATATTGATCCATATGATGTCTCGTGAGTAGTTAGTTTAGTTCTTGAGGACATGGGAGAAGTCATGTTGTTAGTAGTGGAATTGTGTTGAGGTATTATTCAATGGCTTGATATTTAAGTTGTGGTGCTATTCTTCTAGTGGTGTCATTTGAACGTCGACTACATGATACTTCACCATTTATGGGCCTAGGGGATGCATTGTGTATTTGGCTACTAATTGTGGGGTTGCCGGAGTGACAGAAACCTGAACCCCCGTTAGGAAACCTTTGCACAAGGAAGTGTAGGATCTCAAATTTTAATGTTGTGGTTAGGTTTTTATCTTAATTACTTTCTTGTAGTTGCGGATGCTTGCAAGGGGTTTAATCACAAGTATGTATTAGTCCTAGTAAGGTCGGTACATTAGCACAGGTTCACCCACACAACACTTATCAAACCAAACAAGATTAATCAACTATATGAAACGAAAGCACTTGATAGTATTCCCATGTGTCCTCGAGAAAGTTTGGTATTCATAAGTAATACAACAGGCTTGTCCTTTCCTAAGAAAGGATTGGGCCACTTGCTGCAATTATTTGTTGTCTTTATTTACTTGCACTTTATTTCTTTGCTTTATCAAAAAAACCTAAAAATCCATTTGCTAAGTATTTATTGAGATTTCCTGCTCCAAACCACTAGTCAACACCTTCTGCTCCTCGTTGGGATCGACACTCCTATTTATCGAAAGCACTACGATACACCCCCTATACTTGTGGGTCATCAGTTCCATGTTCTGGGCAACGAGGGGGGAATCTAGGGTTGGAAGCCATGTTAACTCACACTCGATAGACATCCTGGTGGTTCTTTGGGTGCCAAAGGACCTAGTATGCCTTGCCTATGATTTTATGAGGGCAATGGGTCACATGCAAGGGCTCCAGGAGCCGTTTTCACTTTTTTTTTTATTTTTTTAAATTTTGTTTGGTTCTGCCAAAAAACGGCAAAACCCGCCGGTGGTCGCGGCACCACGACAGTCGGTGCAATCTTCTAACTAGGCATGCATCCAGCCTAGGTACCCCATGGGGCACCCCAAACCTTTTTTCCCTAAAAATTGAGAGTATCATATAGGGTACATACAGTTACACACCGTATTTATCGGGCGGTAACTAAAAAAATACAGTATATGCTTGCACCACGAGATAAATACCCACCTCCCGGGAATGGCGATGCACCATGGTGTACCATGCGTGGAAATTGCCTCGGGAAAACACCGGTTTTTCGGGTTCATAAAATGGAAAGTCGAGATTTCTCCAAAGCACCATGAAATCTCTAGTTGGAGAAGTCGCTTATGATGCCAAGAGGGAGCTAGGTGACTGGTTTGGGCTCAATCCATGCAGTGGTTCCATGTTCTGGGCAGCGAGGGGGGAATCTAGGATTGGAAGCCATGTTAACTCACACTCGATAGACATTTTGGTGGTTCCTTGGGTGCCAAAGGACCTGGTATGCCTTGCCTATGATTTGATGTGGGCAGTGGGTCACATGCAAGGGCTCTAGAAGCCGTTTGCACATTTTTTATTTTTTTAGATTTTGTTTGGTTCTGCCCAAAAAAAGGCAAAACCCGCCGGCGTCCGGGGCAACCGACGGTCGGTGCAATCTTGGATCCAAGCATGCATCTAGCCTAGGTACCCCATCGGGCACCCCAAAACATTTTTCCCTGAAAATTGAGAGTGTTATAGGGTACATAAAGTTAGAAACCGCGTTTACCAGGCCGTAACTCAAAAAAATATAGTATATGCTTGCACCACGATATAAATACCCACCTCTCGGGAATGTCCATGCACCATGGTGTACCGTGCGTGGAAATAGCCTAGGTCCCATGGGCGTGCCCTAACCTTGCACCTCCTTTGGGAAAACGTCGGTTTTTCGGGTTCAGAAAATGGGAAGTCGAGATTTCTCCAAAGCACCACGAAATCTCTAGTTGGAGAAGTCGCTTTTGATGTCGAGAGGGATCTAGGTGCCGGTTTTGGGCTCAACCCATGGAGTGGTTCCATATTCTAGGCAGCAAGGGGGGATCTAGGGTTGGAAGACATGTTAACTCACACTCGATAGACATCCTGCTGGTGCCTTTGGTGCCAAAGGACCTGGTATGCCTTGCCTACGATTTTATGTTGGCAGTGGGTCACATGGAAGGGCCCAGGAGCCGTTTTCATGTTTGTTTTTTAGATTTTGTTTGGTGCTGCACAAAAAAACGGCGAAACCTGTCGACGGCTGTCATAACGAGACGATCGGTGCTATCTTGGACCCCAGGCACGCATCCAAACTAGGTACCCCATGGGGAACCCCAAACCATTTTTCCATGAAAATTGAGAGTGTCTTATAGGGTACATAAAGTTCGAAACCGCTTTTACCGGGCCGTAACTCAAAAAAATACAATATATGCTTGCACCACAAGATAAATACCCACCTCCCAGGAATGGCCATGCACCATGGTGTAGCATGCATGGAAATTGCCTCGGGCCCATGGGAGCGCCCTAACCTTGCATCTCCTTTGGGAAAATGCCTGTTTTTCGGGTTCAGAAAATGGAAAGTCGAGATTTCTCCAAAGCACCACAAAATCTCTAGTTGGAGAAGTCGAATGTGATGCCGAGAGGGAGCAAGGTGTCGGGTTTGGGCTCAATCTATGGAGTGGTTCCATATTCTGGGAAGCGAGGGGGGGAATCTAGGGTTGGAAGCCATGTTAGCTCATACTAGATAGACATCCTGGTGGTTCCTTGGGTGCCAAAGGACCTGGTATGCCTTGCCTATGATTTTATGAGGGCACTGGGTCACATGGAATGGCTCCAGGAGCCGTTTTCATGTTTTTTTTGTTTATTTAGATTTTGTTTGGTGCTGCCTAAAAAACCGGCAAAACCCGCTGGCGGCCGCCCGCAACGCGACGGTCGGTGCAATCTTTGACCCAAGCATGCATCCAGCCTAGGTACCCCATGGGGCACCCCCAAACCATTTTTCCCTAAAAATTGATAGTGTCTTATAGGGTACACAAAGTTAGAAACTGCATTTACCGGGCCGTAACTAAAAAAATACAATATATGCTTGCACCACAAGATAAATACCCACCTCCCGGGAATGGCCTTGCACCATGGTGTAGCATGCGTGGAAATTGCCTCGGGCCGATTGGAGCGCCCTAACCTTGCACCTCCTTTGGGAAAATGCCTGTTTTTCGGGTTCAGAAAATGGGAAGTCGAGATTTCTCCAAAGCACCACAAAATATCTAGTTGGAGCAGTCGCCTGCGATGCCGAGAGGGAGCAAGGTGCCGGGTTTCGGCTCAATCCATGGAGTGGTTCCATATTCTGGGAAGCGAGGGGGGAATCTAGGGATGGAAGCCATGTCAGCTCACACTAGATAGACATCCTGGTGGTGCCTTGGGTGCCAAACGACCTAGTATGCCTTGCCTATAATTTTATGAGGGCACTAGGTCACATGGAATGGCTCCGGGAACTGTTTTTATTTTTTTATCTTTTTTAGATTTTGGTTGGTGCTTCCCAAAAAACAGCGAAACCCGCTGGCGGCCGCCGCAATGCGACGGTCGGTGCAATCTTAGACCCAGGCATGCATACAGCCTAGGTACCCAATGGGGCACCCCAAACCATTTTCCCCTGAAAATTGAGAGTGTCTTATAGGGTACATACAGTTAGAAACCGCCTTTACCGGGCGTAACTCACAAAAAATACAGTATACGCCTGCACCACGAGATAAATACCCACCTACCAGAAATGTCCATGCACCATGGTGTAGAATCCGTGGAAATTGCCTCGGGCCCATGGAAGCGCCCTAATCTTGCACCTCCTTTAGGAAAACACCGTTTTTTCGGGTTCAAAAAATGGGAAGTCGAGATTTCTCCAAAACACCACGAAATTTCTAGTTGGAGAAGTCTCTTGTGATGCCGAGAGGGAGCTAGGTGCCGGGTTTGGGCTCAATCCATGGAGTGGTTCCATATTCTCGGAAGCGAGGTGGGGAATATAGGGTTGGAAGCCATATTAGCTCCCACTAGATAGACATCCTGGTGGTGCCTTGGGTTCCAAAGGACATGGTATGCCTTGCCTATGATTTTATGAGGTCACTAGGTCACATGGAAGGGCTCCAGGAGCCATTTCATGTTTTATTCTTTTTTTAGATTTTGTTTGGTGCTGCCCAAAAAACCGGTGAAACCCGCCGACGGCCACTGCAACGTGATGGTCAGTGCAATCTTGGACCCAGGCATGCATCCAGCCTAGGTACCCAATGGGTCACCCCAAACTATTTTTCCCTGAAAATTGAGAGTGTCTTATAGGGTACATACAGTTAGAAATCACATTTACCAGGCCGTAACTCACAAAAAATACAGTATATGCTTACACCACGAGATAAATATCCACCTCTCGGGAATGGCCATGCACCATGGTGTAACATGCGTGGAAGTTGCCTCGGGCCCATGGGCGCGCCCAAATCTTGCAACTCCTTTGGGAATATGCCGGTTTTTTGGGTTTAGAAAATGGAAAGTCCAGATTTCTCCAAAGCACCATGAAATCTGTAGATGGAGAAGTCGCTTGCGATGCCGAGAGGGAGCCAGGTCTCGGGTTTGGGCTCAATCCATGGAGTGGTTCCATGTTCTACGCAGTGAGGGAGGAATCTAGGGTTGGAAGCCATGTTAACTCACACTCGATAGACATCCTGGTGGTGCCTTTGGTGCCAAACGACCTGGTATGCTCTGCCTTTGTTTTTATGAGGGCAGTGGGTCACATGCAAGGGATCCAGGAGCCATTTTCACGTTTTTTATTTTTTTTAGATTTTGTTTGGTGCTGCCCAAAAAAATGGTGAAACCCTCCGGTGGCCATGGTAACACGACGGTCGGTGCTATCTTGGACCCATGCATGCATCTAGCCTAGGTACCCCATGGGGCACCCCAAAGCATTTTCCCTGAAAATTGAGTGTCTTATAGGGTACATATATTTAGAAACCGCATTTACCGGGACGTAACTAGAAAAAATACAGCATATACTTGCACCACGAGATAAATATCCAACTCCCCGGAATGTCCATGCATCATGGTATAGCATGCGTGGAAATTGCCTCGGGCCCATGGGTGTTCCCTAATCTTGAACCTACTTTGGGAAAATGCTGGTTTTCGGGTCCATATAATGGAAAGACGAGATTTCTCTAAAGCACCACGAAATATCTAGTTGGAGAAGTCGCTTGTGATGCTGAGAGGGAGCTAGGTGCCGGGTTTGGGCTCAATCCATGGAGTGGTTCCATATTCTAGGCAACGAGGGGGAATCTGGGTTGGAAGCCATGTTAACTCACACTAGATAGACATCCTAGTGGTGCCTTGGGTGCCAAAGGACCTAGTATGCCTTGCCTATGATTTTATGAGGTCACTGGGTCACGTGGAAGGGCTCCAGGAGAAAATTTCACGTATTTTTATTTTTTTAGATTTTGTTTGGTGCTGCCCAAAAAACCGGCGAAACCTTCCGGTGGCCGCAGCAACACGACGGTCGGTGCAATCTTGGACCCAGGCATGCATCCAGCCTAGGTACCCCATGGGGCACCCCAAACAATTTTTCCTTAAATATTGAGAGTGTCTTATAGAGTACATATAGTTAGAAACCATATTTACTGGGCCATAACTCAAAAAAATACAGTATATGTTTGCACCACGAGATAAATTCCCACCTCCCGGGAATGGCCATGTACCATGGTGTAACATGCATGGAAGTTGCCTCGGCCCCATGGGCGCACCCAAATCTTGCAACTCCTTTGAGAATACGCCGGTTTTTCGGGTTCAGAAAATGAAAAGTCCAGATTTCTCCAAAGCACCACAAAAGCTCTATATGGAGAAGTCGCTTGCGATGCCGAGAGGGAGCTAGGTCTCGGGTTTGGGCTCAATCCATGGAGTGGTTCCATGTTCTACGCAGCGAGGGAGGAATATAGGGTTGGAAGCCATGTTAACTCACACTCGATAGACATCCTGGTGGTGCCTTTGGTGCCAAACGACCTGGTATGCCCTGCCTATGTTTTGATGAGGTCACTGGGTCACATGCAAGGGCTCTAGGAGCCGTTTTCACGTTTTTTATTTTTTTTAGATTTTGTTTGGTGTAGCCCAAAAAAAGGCAAAACCCGCCGGTGGACGCGGTAACGCGACGGTCGGTGCTATCTTGGACCCATGCATGCATCCAGCCAAGGTACCGCATGGGGCACCCCAAAGCATTTTTCCCTGAAAATTGAGAGTGTCTTATAGGGTACATACATTTAGAAAACGCATTTACCGAGACGTAACTAAAAAAATACAGTATACGCTTGCACCACAAGATAAATACCCACCTCCCAGTAATGTCCATGCATCATCGTGTAGCATGCGTGGAAATTGCCTCGAGCCCTTGGGCACGCCCTAATCTTGCACCTCCTTTGGGAAAATGCCGGTTTTTCGGGTTCATAAAATGGAAAGACGAGATTTCTCCAAAGCACCACGAAATCTCTAGTTGTATAAGTCGCTTGCGATGCCGAGATGGAGCTAGGTGCCGTTTTTGGGGTCAATCCATGGAGTGGTTCCATATTCTCGGCAGCGAGGGGGGAATCTAGGGTTGGAAGCCATGTTAACTTACGCTCGATAGACAACCTGGTGGTGCCTTGGGTGCCAAAGGACCTGGTATGCCTTGCATATGATATTATGTGGGCAGTGGGTCACATGCAAGGGCTCCAGGAGGCATTTTCACGTTTTTTATATATTTTTTATATTTTGTTTGGTACTGCCCAAAAAACCGACGAAACCCGCTGGCAGCCGCGATAACACGACGGTCGGTGCAATCTTGGACCCAGGGATGCATCCAGCCTAGGTACCCCACGGGGCACCCCAAACCATTTTTCCCTGAAAATAGAGAGTATCTTATAGGGTACATACAGTTAGAAATCGTATGTACCAGGCTGTAACTCAAAAAAATACAGTATATGCTTGCACCACGAGATAAATACCCATCTCCTGGGAATGGCCATGCACCATGGTGTAGCATGCGTGGAAATTGCCTTGGGCACATGGGAGCACCCTAATCTTGCACCTCCTTTGGGAAAATGCCAGTTTTTCGGGTTCAGGTAATGGGAAAACGAGATTTCTCCAAAGTACCATGAAATCTCTAGTTGGAGAAGTCACTTGTGATGCCGAGAGGGATCTAGGTGCTGGGTTTGGGCTCAATCCATGAAGTGGTTCCATATTCTCAGTAGCGGGGGGGAATTTGGGGTTGGAAGCCATGTTAACTCACACTAGATAGACATCCTGGTGGTGCCTTGGGTGCCAAAGGACCTTGTATGCCTTGCCTATGATTTTATGAGGGCATTGGGTCACATGGAAGGGATCTAGGAGAAATTTTCATGTTTTTTTAATTATTTAGATTTTGTTTGGTGCTGCCCAAAAAACAAGCGAAAACCGCCGGCGGCCGCAGCAACGCGATGGTCGGTGCAATCTTGGACCCAGGCATGCATCTAGCCTAGGTACCCCATGGGGCACCCCAAACCATTTTTCCCTAAAAATTGAGAGTGTCTTATAGGGTACATATAGTTAGAAACCGTATTTACCGGGCCGTAACTCAAAAAAAATACAGTATATGCTTGCACCACGAGATAAATACCCACCTCCCGGGAATGGCCATGCACGATGGTGTAACATACGTGGAAGTTTCCTCGGGCCCATGGGCGCGCCCTAATATTGCACCTCCTTTGGGAATATGCTGGTTTTTCGTTTTTAGAAAATGGAAAGTCCATATTTCTCCAAAGCACCATGAAATCTCTAGTTGGAGAAGTCGCTTGCGATGCCGAGTGGGAGCTAGGTGTCGGGTTTGGGCTCAATCCATGGAGTGGTTCCATGTTCTGGGCAGCAAGGGGGGAATATAGGGTTGGAAGCCATGTTAACTCACACTCGATAGACATTCTGGTGGTGCCTTTGGTTCCAAACGACCTGGTATGCCTTGCAAATATTTTTATGAGGGCAGTGGGTCACATGCAAGGGCTCCATGAGACGTTTTCACGTTTTTTATTTTTTCTAGATTTTGTTTGGCGCTGCCCAAAAAACGGCGAAACCCGCCGGTGGTTGCGGTAATGCGACGGTCGGTGGTATCTTGGACCCATGCATTCATCCAGCCTAGGTACCCCATAGGGCACCCCAAAGCATTTTTCCCTGAAAATTGAGAGTGTCTTATAGGGTACATACATTTAGAAACCGCATTTACCAGGCCGTAACTCAAAAAAATAAAATATATGCTTGCACCACAAGATAAATACCCACCTCCCAAGAATGGCCATGCACCATGGTGTAACATGCGTGGAAGTTGCCTCAGGCCCATGGGCGCGCCCTAATCTTGCACCTCCTTCGGGTTCAGAAAATGGAAAGTCTAGATTTCTCCAAAGCACCACGAAATCTCTAGTTGGAGAAGTCGCTTGTGATGCCGAGAGGGAGCTAGGTGTCGGGTTTGGGATCAATCCATGGAGTGGTTCCATATTCTCGGCAGCGAGGGGGGAATCTAGGGTTGGAAGCCATGTTAACTTACACTTGATAGACAACCTGGTGGTGCCTTGGGTGCCAAAGGACCTGGTATGCCTTGCCTATGCTTTTATGTGGGCAATGGGTCACATGGAAGGGCTCCAGGAGCCATTTTCATGTTTTTTATTTTTTTTTATATTTAGTTTGGTACTGCCCAAAAAACTGGCGAAACTAGCCGGCGGCCACGGCAACACGACGGTCAGTGCAATCTTGGACCTAGGCATGCATCCAGCCTAGGTACGCCATGGGGCACCCCAAACCATTTTTCCCTTAAAATTGAGAGTGTCTTATAGGGTACATATAGTTAGAAACCGTATATACTGGGCCGTAACTCAAAAAAATAAAATATATGCTTGCACCACGAGATAAATACCCACCTCCCAAGAATGGCCATTCAGCATGGAGTAACATGCGTGGAAGTTGCCTCAGGCCCATGGGCGCGCCCTAATCTTGCACCTCCTTTGGGAATATGCCGGTTTTTCGGGTTCAGAAAATGGAAAGTCCAGATTTCTCCAAAGCACCACGAAATTTCTTGTTGGAGAAGTCGCTTGTGATGCCGAGAGGGAGCTAGGTTTTGGGTTTGGGCTCAATCCATGGAGTGGTTCCATGTTCTCGGCAGCGAGGGGGGAATCTAGGATTGGAAGCCATGTTAACTCACACACGATAAACATCCTGGTGGTGCCTTTGGTGCCAAACGACCTGGTATGGCTTGTCTATGTTTTTATGAGGGCAGTGGGTCACATGCAAGGGTTCCAGGAGCCGTTTTCATGTTTTTTATGTTTTTTAGTTTTTGTTTGGTGCTGCCCAAAAAAACGGCGAAACCCGCCGGTGGCCGCGGTAAGGCGACAGTTGGTGCAATCTTGGACCCATGCATGCATCCAGCCTAGGTACCCCATGGGGCACCCCAAAGAATTTTTCCCTGAAAATTGAGAGTGTCTTATAGGATACATACATTCAGATACCGTATTTACCGGGATGTAACTAAAAAAATACAGTATATGCTTGCACCACGAGATAAATACCCACCTCCCAGGAATGGCCATGCATCATGGTGTAGAATGCGTGGAAATTGCCTCGAGACCATGGGCGCGCCCTAATCTTGCACCTCCTTTGGGAAAATGCCGGTTTCTCGGGTTCAAAAAATGGAAAGATGAGATTTCTCCAAAGTACAACGAAATCTCTAGTTGGAGAAGTCGCTTGCGATGCCGGGAGGGAGCTAGGTTCTAGTTTTGGGATCAATCCATGGAGTGGTTCCATATTCTGGGCAGCAAGGGGGGAATCTAGGTTTGGAAGCCATGTTAACTCACACTGGATAGACATCCTGGTGGTGCCTTGGGTGCCAAAGGACCTGGTATGCCTTGCCTATGATTTTATGAGGGCAGTGGGTCACATGCAAGGGCTCCAGGAGCCGTTTTCATGTTTTTTAGATTTTTTTGGTGCTGCCCAAAAAACGGCGAAACCTGCCGGCGGCCGCGGCAACGCGACGATCGGTGCAATCTTGGACCCAGGCATGCATCCAGCATAGGTACACCATGGGGCACCCCAAACCATTTTTTCCTAAAAATTGAGAGTGTCTTATAGGGTACATACTGTTAGAAACCGCATTTACTGGGCCGTAACTCAAAAAATACAGTATATGCTTGCACCACGAGATAAATACCCACCTCCCGGGAATGGCCATGCAACATGGTGTAGCATGCTTGGAAATTGCCTCGGGCCCATGGGCGCGCCCTAATCTTGCACCTCTTTGGGAAAACGCCGGTTTTTCGGGTTCGGAAAATGGAAAGTCAAGATTTCTCCAAAGCACCACGAAATCTCTAGTTGGAGAAGTCACTGGCGATGCCGAGAGGGAGCTAGGTGCCGGGTTTGGGCTCAATCCATAGAGTGGTTCTATGTTATGGCCAGCGAGGGGGGATTATAGGGTTGGAAGCCATGTTAACTCATACTCGATAGACATCATGGTGGTTCCTTGGGTGCCAAAGGACCTGGTATGCCTCGCCTATGATTTTATGAGGGCAGTGGGTCACATGCACGGGCTCCGGGAGCCGTTTTCACATTTTTTTGTTTTTTTAGATTTTGTTTGGTGCTGCCCAAAAAAACTGCGAAACCCGTCGGCAGCCACAACAAAACGACGGTCGATGCAATATTGGACCCAGGCATGCATCCAGCCTAGGTACCCATGGGGAACACCAAACCATTTTTCCATGAAAATTGAGAGTGTCTTATAGGGTACATACAGTTAGAACCCGCATTTACAGGGCCGTATCTCAAAAAAATAAAGTCTATGCTTACACCACGAGATAAATACCCACCTCCCAGGAATGGCCATGCACCATGGTGTAACATGCATGGAAATTGCCTCGGGCCCATGGGCGCGCCCTAATCTTGCACCTCCTTTGGGAAAATGCCGGTTTTTCGGGTTCATAAAATGGAAAGTCGAGATTTCTCTAGAGAACCACGAAATCTCTAGTTGGAGAAGTCGCTTGTGATGCCGACAGGGAGCTAGGTACCGGGTTTGGGCTCAATCCATGGAGTGGTTCCATGTTATGGGTGGTGAGGGGGGAATATAGGGTTGGAAGCCATATTAACTCACACTCGATAGACATCATGGTGGTTCCTTGGGTGTCAAAGAACCTGGTATGCCTTGCCTATGATTTTATGAGGGCAGTGGTTCACATGCAAGGGCTCCGGGAGCCGTTTTCACGTTTTTTTTTGTTTTTTTAGATTTTGTTTGGTGCTGCCCAAAAAACGGCGAAACCCTCCGTCGGCCGCAACAAAACGACGGCGGTGCAATCTTGGACCCAGGCATGCATCCATCCTAGGTACCCATTGGGCACCCCAAACCATTTTTCCATGAAAATTAAGAGTGTCTTATAGGGTACATATAGTTAGAACCCGCACTTACAGGGTTGTATCTCAAAAAAATACAGTATATGCTTGCACCAAGAGATAAATACCCACCTCCCAGGAATGGCCATGCACCATGGTGTAGCATGCGTGGATATTTCCTCGGGCCCATGGGCGCGCCCTAATCTTGCACCTTCTTTGGTAAAACGCCGGTTTTTCGGGTTCAGAAAATGGAAAGTCGAGATTTCTCCAAAGCACCACGAAATCTCTAGTTGGAGAAGTCACTGGCGATGCCGAGAGGGAGCTAGGTGTCGGGTTTGGGCTCAGTCCGTAGAGTGGTTCCATGTTATGGCCAGCAAGGGGGGAATATAGGGTTGGAAGCCATGTTAACTCATACTCGATAGACATCATGGTGGTTCCTTGGGTGCCAAAGGACCTCGCCTATGATTTTATGAGGGCAGTGGGTCACATGCAAGGGCTCCGGGAGCCGTTTTTACATTTTTTTTGTTTTTTTAGATTTTGTTTGGTGCTGCCCAAAAAAACTGCGAAACCCGTCGTCGGCCGCAACAAATCGACGGTCGGTGCAATATTGAACCCAGGCATGCATCCAGCCTAGGTACCCATGGGGAACACCAAACCATTTTTCCATGAAAATTGAGAGTGTCTTATAGGGTACATACAGTTAGAACCCGCATTTACAGGGCCGTATCTCAAAAAAATAAAGTCTATGCTTGCACCACGAGATAAATACCCACCTCCCAGGAATGGTCATGCACCATGGTGTAACATGCGTGGAAATTGCCTCGGGCCCATGGGCGCGCCCTAATCTTGCACCTCCTTTGGGAAAATGCCGGTTTTTCGGGTTCATAAAATGGAAAGTCGAGATTTCTCTAGAGAACCACGAAATCTCTAGTTGGAGAAGTCGCTTGTGATGCGGAGAGGGAGCTAGGTACCGCGTTTGGGCTCAATCCATGGAGTGGTTCCAAGTTATGGGTGGCGAGGGGGGAATATAGGGTTGGAAGCCATATTAACTCACACTCGATAGACATCATGGTGGTTCCTTGGGTGTCAAAGAACCTGGTATGCCTTGCCTATGATTTTATGAGGGCAGTGGTTCACATGCAAGGTCTTCGGGAGCCGTTTTCACGTTTTTTTTTTTTTAGATTTTGTTTGGTGCTGCCCAAAATACGGCGAAACCCTCCGGCGGCCGCAACAAAACGACGGTCGGTGCAATCTTGGACCCAGGCATGCATCCAGCCTAGGTACCCATCGGGCACCCCAAACCATTTTTCCATGAAAATTAAGAGTGTCTTATAGGGTACATATAGTTAGAACCCGCATTTACAGGGTCGTATCTCAAAAAAATACAGTATATGCTTGCACCAAGAGATAAATACCCACCTCCCGGGAATGGCCATGCACCATGGTGTAGCATGCGTGGATATTTCCTCGGGCCCATGGGCGCGCCCTAATCTTGCACCTCCTTTGGTAAAACGCCGATTTTTCGGGTTCAGAAAATGGAAAGTCGAGATTTCTCCAAAGCACCACGAAATCTCTAGTTGGAGAAGTCACTGGCGATGCCGAGAGGGAGCTAGGTGCCGGGTTTGGGCTCAATCCATAGAGTGGTTCCATGTTATGGCCAGCGAGGGGGGAATATAGGGTTGGAAGCCATGTTAACTCATACTCGATAGACATCATGGAGGTTCCTTGGGTGCCAAAGGACCTCGCCTATGATTTTATGAGGGCAGTGGGTCACATGCAAGGGCTCCGGGAGCCGTTTTCACATTTTTTTGTTTTTTTAGATTTTTTTTGGTGCTGCCCAAAAAAACTGCGAAACCCGTCGGCGGCCGCAACAAAACAACGGTCGGTGCAATATTGGACCCAGGCATGCATCCAGCCTAGGTACCCATGGGGAACCCCATACCATTTTTCCATGAAAATTGAGAGTGTCTTATATGGTACATACAGTTAGAACCCGCTTTTACAGGGCCGTATCTCAAAAAAATTAAGTCTATGCTTACACCACGAGATAAATACCCACCTCCCAGGAATGGCCATGCACCATGGTGTAACATGCGTGGAAATTGCCTCGGGCCCATGGGCGCGCCCTAATCTTGCACCTCCTTTGGGAAAATGCCGGTTTTTCGGGTTCATAAAATGGAAAGTCGAGATTTCTCTAGAGAACCACGAAATCTCTAGTTGGAGAAGTCGCTTGTGATGCCGAGAGGGAGCTAGGTACCGGGTTTTGGCTCAATCCATGGAGTGGTTCCATGTTATGGGTGGCGAGGGGGGAATATAGGGTTGGAAGCCATATTAACTCACACTCGATAGACATCATGGTGGTTTCTTGGGTGTCAAAGAACCTGGTATGCCTTGCCTATGATTTTATGAGGGCAGTGGTTCACATGCAAGGGCTTCGGGAGCCGTTTTCACGTTTTTTTTTGTTTTTTTAGATTTTGTTTGGTGCTGCCCAAAATACGGCGAAACCCTCCGGTGGCCGCAACAAAACGACGGTCGGTGCAATCTTGGACCTAGGCATGCATCCAGCCTAGGTACCCATCGGGCACCCCAAACCATTTTTCCATGAAAATTAAGAGTGTCTTATAGGGTACATATAGTTAGAACCCGCATTTACAGGGTCGTATCTCAAAAAAATACAGTATATGCTTGCACCAAGAGATAAATACCCACCTCCCGGGAATGGCCATGCACCATGGTGTAGCATGCGTGGATATTTCGTCGGGCCCATGGGCGCGCCCTAATCTTGCACCTTCTTTGGTAAAACGCCGATTTTTCGGGTTCAGAAAATGGAAAGTCGAGATTTCTCCAAAGCACCATGAAATCTCTAGTTGGAGAAGTCACTGGCGATGCCGAGAGGGAGCTAGGTGCCGGGTTTGGGCTCAATCCGTAGAGTGGTTCCATGTTATGGCCAGCGAGGGGGGAATATAGGGTTGGAAGCCATGTTAACTCATACTCGATAGACATCATGGTGGTTCCTTGGGTGCCAAAGGACCTCGCCTATGATTTTATGAGGGCAGTGGGTCACATGCAAGGGCTCCGGGAGCCGTTTTCACATTTTTTTGTTTTTTAGATTTTGTTTGGTGCTGCCCAAAAAAACTACGAAACCCGTCGGCGGCCGCAACAAAATGACGGTCGGTGCAATATTGGACCCAGGCATGCATCCAGCCTAGGTACCCATGGGGAACCCCATACCATTTTTCCATGAAAATTGAGAGTGTCTTATAGGGTACATACAGTTAGAACCCGCTTTTACAGGGCCCTATCTCAAAAAAATAAAGTCTATGCTTGCACCACGAGATAAATACCCAACTCCCAGGAATGGCCATGCACCATGGTGTAACATGCGTGGAAATTGCCTCAGGCCCATGGGCGCGCCCTAATCTTGCACCTCCTTTGGGAAAATGCCGGTTTTTCGGGTTCATAAAATGGAAAGTCGACATTTCTCTAGAGAACCACGAAATCTCTAGTTGGAGAATTCGCTTGTGATGCCGAGAGGGAGCTAGGTACCGGGTTTGTGCTCAATCCATGGAGTGGTTCCATGTTATGGGTGGCGAGGGGGGAATATAGGGTTGGAAGCCGTATTAACTCACACTCGATAGACATCATGGTGGTTCGTTGGGTGTCAAAGAACCTGGTATGCCTTGCCTATGATTTTATGAGGGCAGTGGTTCACATGCAAGGGCTCCGGGAGCCGTTTTCACGTTTTTTTTGTTTTTTTAGATTTTGTTTGGTGCTGCCCAAAATACGGCGAAACCCTCCGGCGGCCGCAACAAAACGGCGGTCGGTGCAATCTTGGACCCAAGCATGCATCCAGCCTAGGTACCCATGGGGCACCCCAAACCATTTTTCCATGAAAATTAAGAGTGTCTTATAGGGTACATATAGTTAGAACCCGCATTTACAGGGTCGTATCTCAAAAAAAATACAGTATATGCTTGCACCAAGAGATAAATACCACCTCCCGGGAATGGCCATGCACCATGGTGTACCATGCGTGGATATTTCCTTGGGCCCATGGGCGCGCCCTAATCTTTCACCTCCTTTGGTAAAACGCCGGTTTTTCGGGTTCAGAAAATGGAAAGTCGAGATTTCTCCAAAGCACCACGAAATCTCTAGATGGAGAAGTCACTGGCGATGCCGAGAGGGAGCTAGGTGCCGGGTTTGGGCTCAATCCGTAGAGTGGTTCCATGTTATGGCCAGCGAGGGGGGAATATAGGGTTGGAAGCCATGTTAACTCAAACTCGATAGACATCATGGTGGTTCCTTGGGTGCCAAAGGACCTGGTATGCCTCGCCTATAATTTTATGATGGCAGTGGGTCACATGCAAGGGCTCCGGGAGAAGTTTTCACGTTTTTTTTGTTTTTTTAGATTTTGTTCGGTGCTGCCCAAAAAAAGGCGAACGCCGCCGGCGGCCGCAACAAAACGACGGTCGGTGCAATATTGGACCCAGGCATGCATACAGCCTAGGTACCCATGGGGCACCCCAAACCATTTTTTAAATGAAAATTGAGAGTATCTTATAGGGTACATACAGTTAGAACCCGCATTTACAGGGCCGTATCTAAAAATATAAAGTCTATGCTTGCACCACGAGATAAATACACACCTCCCGGGAATGGCCATGCACCATGGTGTAGCATGCCTGGAAATTGCCTCGGGCCCATGGGCGAGCCCTAATCTTGCACCTCCTTTGGGAAAATGCCGGTTTTTCGGGTTCATAAAATGGAAAGTCGAGATTTCTCTAGGGAACCACGAAATCTCTAGTTGGAGAAGTCGCTTGTGATGCCGAGAGGGAGCTAGGTGCCAGGTTTGGGCTCAATACAGGGAGTGGTTCCATGTTATGGGCGGCGAGTGGGGGGAATATAGGGTTGGAAGCCATGTTAGCTCACACTCGATAGACATCATGGTGGTTCCTTGGGTGCCAAAGGACCTGGTATGCCTTTCCTATTATTTTATGAGGGCAGTGGTTCACATGCAAGGGATCCGGGAGCCGTTTTCACGTTTACTTTTTTTAGATTTTGTTTGGTGCTACCCAAAAAAACGGCGAAACCCTCCGGCAGCCGCAACAAAACGACGGTCGGTGCAATCTTGGACTGAGGCATGCATCTAGCCTAGGTACCCATGGGGCACCCCAAACCATTTTTCCATGAAAATTGAGAGTGTCTTATAGGGTACATATAGTTAGAACCCGCATTTACAGGGCCGTATCTCAAAAAAAATTAAAGTATATGCTTGCACCAAGAGATAAATACCCACCTCCCGGGAATGGATTTGCACCATGGTGTCGCATGCATTGAAATTTCCTCGGGCCCATGGGCACGCCCTAACCTTGCACCTCCTTTGGGAAAACGCCGGTTTTTCGGGTTCATAAAATGGAAAGTCGAGATTTCTCTTGAGAACAACAAAATCTCTAGTTGGAGAAGTCGCTTGTGATGCCGAGAGGGAGCTAGGTTCCGGGTTTGGGCACAATCCATGGAGTGGTTCCATATTCTGGGCGGCGAGGGGGCATCTGGGGTTGGAAGCCATGTTACCTCACACTAGATAGACATCCTGGTGGTGCCTTGGGGGCCAAAGGACCTGGTATGCCTTGCCTATGATTTTATGAGGGCACTGGGTCACATGGTATGAATTGCCAGGAGACATTTTCACGTTTTTTATATATTTTTTTAATTTTGTTTGGTGTTGCCCAAAAAAACAGCGAAACCCGCTTGCTGCCGCAACAACGCGACGATCGGTGCAATCTTGGACCCAGGCATGCATCCAGCCTACGTACATACAGTTAGAAACCCAAAGCATTTTTCCTTAAAAATTGATAGTGTCCTATAGGGTACATACAGTTAGAAACCGCATTTACCGGGCCGTAACTCAAAAAAATACAGTATATGCTTGCACCATGAGATAAATACCCACCTCCCAGGAATGGCCATGCAACATGGTGTAGCATGCTTGGAAGTTTCCTCAGGCCCATGGGCGCGCCCTAATATTGCACCTCCTTTGGGAAAACGGCATTTTTCGGGCTCAGAAAATTGAAAGTCGAGATTTCTCCAAAGCACCACGAAATCTCTAGTTGGAGAAGTCACTAGCAATGCTGAGAGGGAGCTAGGTGCCGGGTTTGGGCTCAATCCATGGAGTGGTTCCATGTTCTGGGCAGTGAGGGGGGAATATAGGGTTGGAAGCCATGTTAGCTCACACTCGATAGACATCATGGTGGTTCCTTGGGTGCCAAAGGACCTGGTATGCCTTTCCTATGATTTTATGAGGGTAGTGGGTCACATGCAAGGGCTCCAGGAGCCGTTTTCACATTTTTTTTAGCTTTTGTTTGCTGCTCCCCAAAAAACAGCAAAACCCGCCAGCGGCCGCAGCAACGCAATGGTCGGTGCAATCTTGGACCCAGGCATGCATCCATCCTAGGTACCCCATGGGGCACCCCAAACCATTTTTCCTAAAAATTGTGAGTGTATTATAGGGTACATACAGTTAGAAACCTCATTTACTTGGCCGTAACTCAAAAAAATACAGTATATGCTTGCACCACGAGGTAAATACCCACCTCTCGGGAATGGAAACGCACCATGGTGGAGCATGCGTGGAAATTGCCTCGGGCCCATGGGTGCACCCTAACCTTGCACCTCCTTTGGGAAAACGCCGCTTTTTCGGGTTAGAAAATGGAAAGTCGAGATTTCTTGAAAGCACCATGAAATCTCTAGTTGGAGAAGTCGATTGCGATGCCGAGAGGGAGCTAGGTCCCGGGTTTCGGCTCAATCCATGGAGTGGTTCCATGTTCTGGGCAGAGAGGGGGGAATATAGGGTTGGAAGCCATTTTAACTCACACTCGATAGACATCATGGTGGTTCCTTGGGTGCCAAAGGACCTGGTATGCCTTTCCTATGATTTTATGAGGGCAGTGGGTCACATGCAAGGGCTCCAGGAGCCATTTTCACGTTTTTTTAGATTTTGTTTGGTGCTTCCCAAAAAAAGGCAAAACCTGCCAGCGGCCACGGCAACGCAATGGTCGGTGCAATCTTGAACCCAGGCATGCATCCATCCTAGGTACCCCATGGGGCACCCCATACCATTTATCCTAAAAAGTGTGAGTGTCTTATAGGGTACATACAGTTAGAAACCGCATTTACTTGGACATAACTCAAAAAAATACAGTATATGCTTGCACCACGAGATAAATACCCACCTCTCGGGAATGGCCACACACCATGGTGTAGTATGCGTGGAAATTGCCTCGGGCCAATGGGCGCAACCTAACCTTGCACCTCCTTTGGTAAAATGTCGGTTTTTCAGGTTCAGAAAATGGAAATTCGAGATTTCTCCAAAGCACCACAAAAACTCTAGTTGGAGAAGTCGCTTGTGATACCGAGAGGGAGCTAGGTGCCGGGTTTGGGCTCAATCCATGGAGTGGTTCCATGTTCTGGGCAGTGAGGGGGGAATATAGGGTTGGAAGCCATGTTAACTCACACTCAATAGACATCATGGTGGTTCCTTGGGTGCCAAAGGACCTGGTATGACTTTCCTATGATTTTATGAGGGCAGTGGGTCACATCCAAGGGCTCTAGGAGCCGTTTTCACGTTTTTTTAGCTTTTGTTTGGTGCTGCCCAAAAATGGGCAAAACCCGCCAGCAGCCGCGGCAACGCAATGGTCGGTGCAATCTTGGACCCAGGCATGCATCCATCCTAGGTACCCCATGGGATACCCCAAACCATTTTTCCTACAAATTGTGAGTATCTTATAGGGTACATACAGTTAGAAACCGCATTTACTTGGCCGTAACTCGAAAAAATACAGTATATGCTTACACCACGAGATAAATACCCACATCTCGGGAATGGCCATGCACCATGGTGTAGCATGCGTGGAAATTTCCTCAGGCCCATGGGCGCATCCTAACCTTGCACCTCCTTTGGGAAAACGCCGATTTTTCGTGTTCAGAAAATGGAAAGTCGAGATTTTTCCAAAGCACCATGAAAACTCTAGTTGGAGAAGTCGCTTGCAATGCCGAGAGGGAGCTAGGTGCCGGGTTTGGGATAAATCCATGGAGTGGTTCCATGTTTTGGGCAGTGAGGGGGAATATAGGGTTGGAAGCCATGTTAACTCACACTCGATAGACATCATGGTGGTTCCTTGGGTGCCAAAGGACCTGGTATGCCTTTCCTATGATTTTATGAGGGAAATGGGTCACATCCAAGGGCTCTAGGAGCCATTTTCACATTTGTTTAGCTTTTGTTTGGTGCTGCCCAAAAAAGGCAAAACCCGCCATCGGCCACGGAAACGCAATGGTCGGTGCAATCTTGGACCCAGGCATGCATCCATACTAGGTACCCCATGGGGCACCCCAAACCATTTTTCCTAAAAATTGTGAGTGTCTTATAGGGTACATACAGTTAGAAACCGCATTTACTTGGTCGTAACTCAAAAAAATACAGTATATGCTTGCACCACGAGATAAATACCCACCTCTCGGGCATGGCCACGCACCATGGTGGAGCATGCGTGGAAATTGCCTCGGGCCCATGGGCGCACCCTAACCTTGCACCTCATTTGGAAAACGCCGTTTTTTCGGGTTCAGAAAATGGAAAGTCGAGATTTCTCCAAAGTACCATGAAATCTCTAGTTGGAGAAGTCGCTTGCCATGCCGAGAGGGAGCTAGGTTCCGAGTTTGGGCTCAATCCATGGAGTGTCTCCATGTTCTGGGCAGTGAGGGGGGAATATAGGGTTGGAAGCCATGTTAACTCACACTCGATAGACATCATGGTGGTCCCTTGGGTGCCAAAGGACCTGGTATGCCTTTCTTATGATTTTATGAGGGTAGTGGGTCACATGCAAGGGCTCTAGGAGCCGTTTTCACGTTTTTTTAGATTTTGTTTGGTGCTTCCCAAAAAACGGCAAACCCCGCCAGCGGCCGTGACAATGAAATGGTCGGTGCAATCTTGGACCCAGGCATGCATCCATCCTAGGTACCCCATGAAATCTTGGACCCAAACCATTTTTCCTCAAAATTGTGAGTGTCTTATAGGGTACATACAGTTAGAAACCGCATTTAATGGTTGTAACTCAAAAAAATACAGTATATGCTTGCACCACGAGATAAATACCCACCCCTCGGGAATGGCCACGCACCATGGTGGAGCACCATAACCTTGCACCTCCTTTGGGAAAACTCCGGTTTTTCGGGTTCAGAAAATGGAAACTCGATAGACATCACACTCGATAGACACTCGATGGAAACTCGGGCCCATGAGGGGGGAATATAGGGTTGGAAGCCATGTTAACTCACACTCGATAGACATCATGGTGGTTCCTTGGGTGCCAAAGGACCTGGGATGCCTCGCCTATAATTTTATGATGGCAGTGGGTCACATGCAAGGGCTCCGGGAGAAGTTTTCACGTTTTTTTTGTTTTTTTTAGATTTTTTCGGTGCTGCCCAAAAAAAGGCGAAACCCGCCGGCGGCCGCAACAAAACGACGGTCGGTGCAATATTGGACCCAGGCATGCATACAGCCTAGGTACCCATGGGGCACCCCAAACCATTTTTTAAATGAAAATTGAGAGTACCTTATAGGGTACATACAGTTAGAACCCGCATTTACAGGGCCGTATCTAAAAAAATAAAGTCTATGCTTGCACCACGAGATAAATACACACCTCCCGGGAATGGCCATGCACCATGGTGTAGCATGCCTAGAAATTGCCTCGGGCCCATGGGCGCGCCCTAATCTTGCACCTCCTTTGGGAAAATGCCGGTTTTTCGGGTTCATAAAATGGAAAGTCGAGATTTCTCTAGAGAACCACGAAATCTCTAGTTGGAGAAGTCGGTTGTGATGCCGAGAGGGAGCTAGGTGCCAGGTTTGGGCTCAATCCAGGGAGTGGTTCCATGTTATGGGCGGCGAGTGGGGGGAATATAGGGTTGGAAGCCATGTTAGCTCACACTCGATAGACATCATGGTGGTTTCTTGGGTGCCAAAGGACCTGGTATGCCTTTCCTATGATTTTATGAGGGCAGTGGTTCACATGCAAGGGATCCGGGAGCCGTTTTCACGTTTACTTTTTTTAGATTTTGTTTGGTGCTACCCAAAAAAACGGCGAAACCCTCCGGCAGCCGCAACAAAACGACAGTCGGTGCAATCTTGGACTGAGGCATGCATCCAGCCTAGGTACCCATGGGGCACCCCAAACCATTTTTCCATGAAAATTGAGAGTGTCTTATAGGGTACATATAGTTAGAACCCGCATTTACAAGACCGTATCTCAAAAAAAAATAAAGTATATGCTTGCACCAAGAGATAAATACCCACCACCCGGGAATGGATTTGCACCATGGTGTCGCATGCATTGAAATTTCCTCGGGCCCATGGGCACGCCCTAACCTTGCACCTCCTTTGGGAAAACGCCGGTTTTTCGGGTTCATAAAATAGAAAGTCGAGATTTCTCTTGAGAACAACAAAATCTCTAGTTGGAGAAGTCGCTTGTGATGCCGAGAGGGAGCTAGGTTCCGGGTTTGGGCACAATCCATGGAGTGGTTCCATATTCTGGGCGGCGAGGGGGCATCTGGGGTTGGAAGCCATGTTACCTCACACTAGATAGACATCCTGGTGGTGCCTTGGGGGCCAAAGGACCTGGTATGCCTTGCCTATGATTTTATGAGGGCACTGGGTCACATGGTATGCCTTGCCAGGAGACATTTTCACGTTTTTTATATGTTTTTTTAATTTTGTTTGGTGCTGCCCAAAAAAACAGTGAAACCCGCTTGCTGCCGCAACAACGCGACGATCGGTGCAATCTTGGACCCAGGCATGCATCCAGCCTACGTACATACAGTTAGAAACCCAAAGCATTTTTCCTTAAAAATTGATAGTGTCCTATAGGGTACATACAGTTAGAAACCGCATTTACCGGGCCGTAACTCAAAAAAATACAGTATATGCTTGCACCATGAGATAAATACCCACCTCCCAGGAATGGCCATGCAACATGGTGTAGCATGCTTGGAAGTTTCCTCAGGCCCATGGGCGCGCCCTAATATTGCACCTCCTTTGGGAAAACGGCATTTTTCGGGCTCAGAAAATTGAAAGTCGAGATTTCTCCAAAGCACCACGAAATCTCTAGTTGGAGAAGTCACTAGCAATGCTGAGAGGGAGCTAGGTGCCGGGTTTGGGCTCAATCCATGGAGTGGTTCCATGTTCTGGGCAGTGAGGGGGGAATATAGGGTTGGAAGCCATGTTAGCTCACACTCGATAGACATCATGGTGGTTCCTTGGGTGCCAAAGGACCTGGTATGCCTTTCCTATGATTTTATGAGGGTAGTGGGTCACATGCAAGGGCTCCAGGAGCCGTTTTCACATTTTTTTAGCTTTTGTTTGCTGCTCCCCAAAAAACAGCAAAACCCGCCAGCGGCCACAGCAACGCAATGGTCGGTGCAATCTTGGACCCAGGCATGCATCCATCTAGGTCCCCCGGGGGGCACCCCAAACCATTTTCCTAAAAATTGTGAGTGTATTATAGGGTACATACAGTTAGAAACCTCATTTACTTGGCCGTAACTCAAAAAAATACAGTATATGCTTGCACCACGAGGTAAATACCCACCTCTCGGGAATAGCCACGCACCATGGTGGAGCATGCGTGGAAATTGCCTCGGGCCCATGGGCGCACCCTAACCTTGCACCTCCTTTGGGAAAACGCCGCTTTTTCGGGTTAGAAAATGGAAAGTCGAGATTTCTTGAAAGCACCATGAAATCTCTAGTTGGAGAAGTCGATTGCGATGCCGAGAGGGAGCTAGGTCCCGGGTTTGGGCTCAATCCATGGAGTGGTTCCATGTTCTGGGCAGAGAGGGGGGAATATAGGGTTGGAAGCCATGTTAACTCACACTCGATAGACATCATGGTGGTTCCTCGGGTGCCAAAGGACCTGGTATGCCTTTCCTATGATTTTATGAGGGCAGTGGGTCACATGCAAGGGCTCTAGGAGCCATTTTCACGTTTTTTTAGATTTTGTTTGGTGCTTCCCAAAAAAAGGCAAAACCTGCCAGCGGCCACGGCAACGCAATGGTCGGTGCAATCTTGAACCCAGGCATGCATCCATCCTAGGTACACCATGGGGCACCCCATACCATTTATCCTAAAAAGTGTGAGTGTCTTATAGGGTACATACAGTTAGAAACCGCATTTACTTGGACATAACTCAAAAAAATACAGTATATGCTTGCACCACGAGATAAATACCCACCTCTCGGGAATGGCCACACACCATGGTGTAGTATGCGTGGAAATTGCCTCGGGCCAATGGACGCACCCTAACCTTGCACCTCCTTTGGTAAAATGTCGGTTTTTCAGGTTCAGAAAATGGAAATTCGAGATTTCTCCAAAGCACCACAAAAACTCTAGTTGGAGAAGTCGCTTGTGATGCCGAGAGGGAGCTAGGTGCCGGGTTTGGGCTCAATCCATGGAGTGGTTCCATGTTCTGGGCAGTGAGGGGGGAATATAGGGTTGGAAGCCATGTTAACTCACACTCGATAGACATCATGGTGGTTCCTTGGGTGCCAAAGGACCTGGTATGCCTTTCCTATGATTTTATGAGGGCAGTGGGTCACATGCAAGGGCTCCAGGAGCCGTTTTCACGTTTTTTTAGCTTTTGTTTGGTGCTGCCCAAAAAAGGGCAAAACCCGCCAGCGGCCGAGGCAACGCAATGGTCGGTGCAATCTTGGACCCAGGCATGCATCCATCTAGGTCCCCCGGGGGGCACCCCAAACCATTTTTCCTAAAAATTGTGAGTGTATTATAGGGTACATACAGTTAGAAACCTCATTTACTTGGCCGTAACTCAAAAAAATACAGTATATGCTTGCACCACGAGGTAAATACCCACCTCTCGGGAATAGCCACGCACCATGGTGGAGCATGCGTGGAAATTGCCTCGGGCCCATGGGTGCACCCTAACCTTGCACCTCCTTTGGGAAAACGCCGCTTTTTCGGGTTAGAAAATGGAAAGTCGTGATTTCTTGAAAGCACCATGAAATCTCTAGTTGGAGAAGTCGATTGCGATGCCGAGAGGGAGCTAGGTCCCGGGTTTGGGCTCAATCCATGGAGTGGTTCCATGTTCTGGGCAGAGAGGGGGGAATATAGGGTTGGAAGCCATGTTAACTCACACTCGATAGACATCATGGTGGTTCCTCGGGTGCCAAAGGACCTGGTATGCCTTTCCTATGATTTTATGAGGGCAGTGGGTCACATGCAAGGGCTCCAGGAGCCATTTTCACGTTTTTTTAGATTTTGTTTGGTGCTTCCCAAAAAAAGGCAAAACCTGCCAGCGGCCACGGCAACGCAATGGTCGGTGCAATCTTGAACCCAGGCATGCATCCATCCTAGGTACACCATGGGGCACCCCATACCATTTATCCTAAAAAGTGTGAGTGTCTTATAGGGTACATACAGTTAGAAACCGCATTTACTTGGACATAACTCAAAAAAATACAGTATATGCTTGCACCACGAGATAAATACCCACCTCTCGGGAATGGCCACACACCATGGTGTAGTATGCGTGGAAATTGCCTCGGGCCAATGGGCGCACCCTAACCTTGCACCTCCTTTGGTAAAATGTCGGTTTTTCAGGTTCAGAAAATGGAAATTCGAGATTTCTCCAAAGCACCACAAAAACTCTAGTTGGAGAAGTCGCTTGTGATGCCGAGAGGGAGCTAGGTGCCGGGTTTGGGCTCAATCCATGGAGTGGTTCCATGTTCTGGGCAGTGAGGGGGGAATATAGGGTTGGAAGCCATGTTAACTCACACTCGATAGACATCATGGTGGTTCCTTGGGTGCCAAAGGACCTGGTATGCCTTTCCTATGATTTTATGAGGGCAGTGGGTCACATGCAAGGGCTCCAGGAGCCGTTTTCACGTTTTTTTAGCTTTTGTTTGGTGCTGCCCAAAAAAGGGCAAAACCCGCCAGCGGCCGAGGAAACGCAATGGTCGGTGCAATCTTGGACCCAGGCATGCATCCATCCTAGGTACCCCATGGGATACCCCAAACCATTTTTCCTACAAATTGTGAGTATCTTATAGGGTACATACAGTTAGAAACCGCATTTACTTGGCTATAACTCAAATAAAGACAGTATATGCTTGCACCACGAGATAAATACCCACATCTCGGGAATGGCCACGCACCATGGTGTAGCATGCGTGGAAATTTCCTCAGGCCCATGGGCGCATCCTAACCTTGCACCTCCTTTGGGAAAAGCCGATTTTTCGTGTTCAGAAAATGGAAAGTCGAGATTTTTCCAAAGCACCGTGAAAACTCTAGTTGGAGAAGTCGCTTGCAATGCCGAGAGGGAGCTAGGTGCCGGGTTTGGGATCAATCCATGGAGTGGTTCCATGTTCTGGGTAGTGAGGGGGAATATAGGGTTGGAAGCCATGTTAACTCACACTCGATAGACATCATGGTGGTTCCTTGGGTGCCAAAGGACCTGGTATGCCTTTCCTATGATTTTATGAGGGAAATGGGTCACATGCAAGGGCTCTAGGAGCCATTTTCACATTTGTTTAGCTTTTGTTTGGCGCTGCCCAAAAAAGGCAAAACCCGCCATCGGCCGCGGAAACGCAATGGTCGGTGCAATCTTGGACCCAGGCATGCATCCATACTAGGTACCCCATGGGGCACCCCAAACCATTTTTCCTAAAAATTGTGAGTGTCTTATAGGGTACATACAGTTAGAAACCGCATTTACTTGGTCGTAACTCAAAAAAAATACAGTATATGCTTGCACCACGAGATAAATACCCACCTCTCGGGCATGGCCACGCACCATGGTGGAGCATGCGTGGAAATTGCCTCGGGCCCATGGGCGCACCCTAACCTTGCACCTCATTTGGAAAACTCCATTTTTTCGGGTTCAGAAAATGGAAAGTCGAGATTTCTCCAAAGCACCATGAAATCTCTAGTTGGAGAAGTCGCTTGCCATGCCGAGAGGGAGCTAGGTGCCGAGTTTGGGCTCAATCCATGGAGTGGTTCCATGTTCTGGGCAGTGAGGGGGGAATATAGGGTTGGAAGCCATGTTAACTCACACTCGATAGACATCATGGTGGTCCCTTGGGTGCCAAAGGACCTGGTATGCCTTTCTTATGATTTTATGAGGGTAGTGGGTCACATGCAAGGGCTCCAGGAGCCGTTTTCACGTTTTTTTAGATTTTGTTTGGTGCTTCCCAAAAAACGGCAAACCCCGCCAGTGGCCGTGACAATGAAATGGTCGGTGCAATCTTGGACCCAGGCATGCATCCATCCTAGGTACCCCATGCAATCTTGGACCCAAACCATTTTTCCTCAAAATTGTGAGTGTCTTATAGGGTACATACAGTTAGAAACCGCATTTAATGGTTGTAACTCAAAAAAATACAGTATATGCTTAAACCACGAGATAAATACCCACCCCTCGGGAATGGCCACGCACCATGGTGGAGCACCCTAACCTTGCACCTCCTTTGGGAAACTCCGGTTTTTCGGGTTCAGAAAATGGAAACTCGATAGACATCACACTCGATAGACACTCGATGGAAACTCGGGCCCATGAGGGGGGAATATAGGGTTGGAAGCCATGTTAACTCACACTCGATAGACATCATGGTGGTTCCTTGGGTGCCAAAGGACCTGGTATGCCTTGCTTATGGTTTTATGAGGGCAGTGGGTCACATGCAAGGGCTCTGGGAGCCTTTTTCACGTTTTTTTTGTTTTTTAGATTTTCTTTGGTGCTGCCCAAAAAACGGTGAAACCCGCCGACGGCCGAGGCAACGCGACGGTCGGTGCAATATTGGACCCGAGCATGCATCCAGACTAGGTACCCCATGGGGCACCCCAAACCATTTTTCCCAAAAAATTGAGTGTCTTATAGGGTACATACAGTTAGAACCCACATTTCCGGCCCATATCTGGAAAAAAAATAAAGTATATGCTTGCACCACGAGATGAATACCCACCTCCCGGGAATGGCCATGCACCATGGTGTAGCATGCGTGGAAATTGCCTCGGTCCCATGGGCACACCCTAATCTTGCACCTCCATTGGGAAAACACCGGTTTTTCGGGTTCATAAAATAGAAAGTCGACATTTCTCTAGACCACCACAAAATCACTAGTTGAAGAAGTCGTTTGTGATGCCGAGAGGGAGCTAGGTGCCGGGTTTGGGCTCAACCCATGGAGTGGGTCCATGTTCTGGGAGCGAGGGGGTCTAGGGTTGGAAGCCATGTTAACTCACACTCGATAGACATCATGGTGGTTCCTTGCGTGCCAAAGGACCTGGTATGCCTTGCCTATGATTTTATGAGGGCAGTGGGTCACATGCAAGGGCTCCGGGAGCCATTTTCATGTTTTTTTTGTTTTTTAGATTTTGTTTGGTTCTTCCCAAACAAACGGTGAAACCCGTTGGCGGCCGCGGCAACACGACGGTCGGTGCAATCTTGGACCCAGGCATGCATCCAGCCTAGGTACCCATGGGGCACCCCAAACCATTTTTCCCTAAAAATTGAGAGTGTCTTATCGGGTTCATACAGTTAGAACACGCATTTACTGGGCCTTATCTCAAAATAAATAAAGTATATGCTTGCACCACGAGATAAGTACCCACCTCCCGGGAATGGCCATGCACCATGGTGTAGCACGCCTTGAAATTACCTCGGGCCCATGGGCACACCCTAAGCTTGCACCTCCTTTGGTAAAACGCCGGTTTTTTGGGTTGATAAAAAGGAAAGTCGAGATTTCTCCAAAGCACTGATGTCTACACACTTCTATTCTTGTAGACAGTTGTTGGGCCTCCAAGTGCAGAGGTTTGTAGAACCGCAGCAAGTTTCCCTTAAGTGGATTACCCAAGGTTTATCGAACTCAGGGAGTAAGTGGTCAAAAGTATTCCCTCTCAAGCAATCCTGCAATCAAGATACAAGAAGTCTCTTGTGTACCCAACACACATAATACACTTGTCAGGTGTATAGGTGCACTAGTTTGACGAAGAGATAGTGAAATACAAGTGGTAACGATGCCAGCAAATAGCTTCTGACTTGTTGTTGACGTGGGGTAACGGTGCCAAAAAAGAGCTTGACAGTGAGGTAAAGACTAAAACAAGCAAACATGCAACAGATCTAGTAGCAAACGGTGTTTCAATGCTTAGAAACAAGGCCTAGGGATCATAATTTCACTAGTGAACACTCTCTCATATAAATATCATCTCTTCATGATACTACTCTTAACTACTCTCCGGTTGGACACTCTAATCATCGGTAGGGCTATAACAGCACTCCTCAAAGTCCGCCTTCCCCAATCTAGATAACCCCACAATGTCACCTTGAGCACTAGATGGTTCCAACAAACACCACAATTTCATAGAGACATCCAACTCCAAATATAACTCATAACAAATATTCAATCTAGCCAAAGTGCCACACACGATATACCCGCTGTCACTTTCACACACGTGGGGAAAAGCATAGATCTATTAAAGCACAAAGAGAATTTATGTAGACTCAAACCTAAGTGCCACCATGGCGTGCATGCAGTCACTTTCACACACATGGGGAGAGCATAAATCTAATGAAGCACTTGAGTAGCAAGGTAGATCTACTTGATTACAAAGCTCATGACCACAACAAGATCATGCATATATATAGAGCGAGATGAACACATAGCTACTGGTAGAGCCCTTAGCCTCGAGGAAGAACTAATCCCTCCTCATCATGGGATTCAGCAACGGTGATGAAGATGGCGATGGAGATGGCTCCGGGGGCACTTCCCTGTCTCGGCAGGGTGCCAGAACAAAGACTTTCTATCCCCCGAATCTCCCCTTCGGTGGTGGCGGCGCTACGGAGGTTTTCATGGATTTCTTATTGATTCCCTAGGGTTTTTGGGTCGGAGGCTTCATATAGGCGCAGGAATCAAGGTCGGTGGGGGTCCAGGGGGCCCACATCCCCTCCAGGAGCTTCCAGGGCTTGCCCGCGACTAGGGGGGTTTGGCCACCCTGTGGTCCCCCTCCGGCTCTGATTAGTGGTTCTGTGTTGCTTCGGGAAAATAATAACTTTAGATTTTGTCCCGTCCAATTCCGAGAATATTGATTTTCTTCCTTTCTGGAACCAAAAACAAAAGAAAACAGGCAACTGGCACTATGGCATCTTATCAATAGGTTAGTTCCAGAAAGGATATAAAAACACCTCAAAGTATAGACAAAGCAAAGCAAAGTAGATACAAAACAATCATGGAGCATAAAAAATTATAGATATGTTTCCGACGTATCAAGCACCAGGAAATCTCTAGTTGGAGGAGTCGCTTGTGATGCCGAGAGGGAGCTAGGTTCCTAGTTTGGGCTCAATCCATGGAGTGATTCCACGTTCTGGGCAGCGAGGGGGGGATATAGGGTTGGAAGCCATGTTAACTAACACTTGATAGACATCATGGTGGTTCCTTTGGTCCCAAAGGACCTGGTATGCCTTGCCTATGATTTTATGAGGGCAGTGGGTCACATGCAAGGCTCTAGGATCCATTTTCATGTTTTTTTAGATTTTGTTTGGTGCTTCCCAAAAAACAGCAAAACCCGCTGGCGGCCGCGGCAACGCGACGGTCGGTGCAATCTTGGACCCAGGCATGCATCTACCCTAGGTACCCCATGGGGCACCCCAAACCATTTTCCCTAAAGATTGAGTGTCTTATAGGGTACATACAGTTAGAAAACGCATTTACCCGGCCGTAACTCAAAAAAATACAGTATATGCTTGCACCACGAGATAAATACCCACCTCCAGCGAATGTCCATGAACCATGGTGTACCATGCGTGGAAATTTCCTCGGGCCCATGGGCGCGCCCTAATCTTGCACCTCTTTTGGGAAACCACTGGTTTTTCCGTTCATAAATGGAAAGTCGAGATTTCTCCAAAGCAGCACAAAATCTCTAGTTGGAGAAGTCGCTTGCGATGCCGAGAGGGATCTAGGTGCCTGGTTTGGGCTCAATCCATGCAGTGGTTCCATGTTCTGGGCAGCGAGGGGGAATCTAGGGTTGAAAGCCATGTTAACTCATACTCGATAGACATCCTAGTGGTGCCTTAGGTGCCAAAGGACCTGGTATGCCTTGCCTATGATTTTATGAGGGCAGTGGGTCACATGCAAGGCTCCAGGATCCATTTTCACGTTTTTTTGAGATTTTGTTTGGTGCTGCCCAAAAAACAGCAAAAACCGCCGGCGGCCGCGGCAACGCGATGGTCGGTGCAATCTTGGACTCAGGCATGCATCCAACCTAGGTACCCCATGGGGCACCCCAAACCATTTTCCCCTAAAAATTGAGAGTGCCTTATAGGGTACATATAGTTAGAACCCGCATTTATCGGGTCGTATCTCAAAAAATAAAGTATATGCTTGCACCACGAGATAAATACCCACCTCCCAGGAATGTCCATGCACCATGGTGTAGTATGCATGGAAATTTCCTCGGGCCCATGGGCACGCCCTAATCTTGCACCTCCTTTGGGAAAACGCCGGTTTTTCGCATTCAGAAAATGGAAAGTCAAGATTTCTCCAAAGCACCACGAAATCTCTAGTTGGCGAAGTCGCTTGCGGTGCCGAGAGGGAGCTAGGTGCCAGGTTTGGGCTCAATCCATGGAGTGGGTCCATGTTCTGGGAGCGAGGGGGAATCTAGGGTTGGAAGCCATGTTAACTCACACTCGATAGACATCCTGCTGGTTCCTTGTGTACCAAAGGACCTGGTATGCCTTGCCTATTATTTTATGAGGGCAGTGGGTCACATGCAAGGGCTCCAGGAGCCGTTTTCATGTTTTTTATATTTGTAGATTTTGTTTGGTGAAGCCCAAAAAAAGGTGAAACCCGCCGGCGGCCGTGGCAACGCGATGGTCGGTGCAATCTTGGACCTAAGCATGCTTCCAGCCTAGGTACCCCATGGGGCACCCCAAACCATTTTTCCCTGATAATTGAGAGTGTCTTATAGGGTACATACACTTAGAAACCACATTTACAGGGCCGTAACTCAAAAAAATACAGTATATGCTTGCACCACGAGATAAATACCAACCTCCCGGGAATTACCATGCACCATGGTGTAGCATGCGTGGAAATTTCCTCAGGCCCATGGGCGCGCCCTAATCTTGCACCTCCTTTGGGAAAACACCGGTTTTTCGAGTTAAGAAAATGGAAAGTCAAGATTTCTCCAAAGCACCACGAAATCTCTATTTGGAGAAGTCGGTTGCGATGCCGAGAGGGAGCTAGGTGCCGGGTTTGGGCTCAATCTATGCAGTGGTTCCATGTTCTGGGCAGCGAGGGGAGGGGAATCTAGGGTTGGAAGCCATGTTAACTCATACTCGATAGACATCCTGGTGGTTCCTTGGGTACCAAAGGACCTGCTATTCCTTGCCTATGATTTTATGAGGGCAATGGGTCACATGCAAGGCCTCCAGGAGCCGTTTTCACGTTTTTTTAGATTTTGTTTGGTGCTTCCCAAAAAGCGGCGAAACCCGCCGGCGGCCGCGGCAACGCGACGGTCGGTGCAATCTTGGACCCAGGCTGCATCCAGCCTAGGTACCCCATGGGGCAGCCCAAACCATTTTTCCCTAAAAATTGAGTGTTTTATAGGGTACATACAGTTACAAACCGCATTTACCAGGCCATAAATAAAAAATAAATACAGTATATGCTTGCACCACGAGATAAATACCCACCTCGCGAGAATGGCCATGCACCATGGTGTAGCATGCGTGGAAATTGCCTCGATCCCATGGGTGCACCCTAATATTGCACCACCTTTGGGAAAATGCCGGTTTTTCAGGTTTAGAAAATGGAAAGTCGAGATTTCTCCAAAGCACCATGAAATCTCTAGTTGGAACAGTCACTTGTGATGCTGAGAGGGAGCTAGGTGTCGAGTTTGGGCTCAATCCATGGAGTGGTTCCATGTTCTAGGCAGCGTGGGGGGATCTAGGTTTGGAAGCGATGTTAACTCACACTCGGTAGACATCATGGTGGTTCCTTGGGTGCCAAAGGACCTGGTATGCCCTGCCTATGATTTTATGAGGGCAGTGGTTCACATGCTAGGGCACCGGGAGCCATTTTCACGTTTTTTTGTTTTTGTTATTTTGTTTGTTGCTGCCCAAAAAATGGTGAAACCCGCCGGCTGCCGCGGCAACACGATGGTGGGTGAAATCTTGGACCCAGGCATGCATCCAGCCTAGCTACTCCATGGGGCACCCCAAACCATTTTTCCCTTAAAATTAAGAGTGTCTTATAGGGTACATACAGTTGGAACCCGCATTTACCGGGCCATATCTCAAAAAAATAAAGTATATGCTTGCACCACGAGATAAATACCCACCTCCCGAGAATGGCCATGCACCATGGTGTAGCATGCGTGGAAATTGCCTCGGGCCCATGGGCGTGCCCTAATCTTGCACCTCCTTTGGGAAAACGTCGGTTTTCGGGTTCATAAAATGGAAAGTCAAGATTTATCTAGAGCACCACGAAATATCTAGTTGGATAAGTCGCTTGCGATGCCGAGAGGGAGCTAGGTGTCAGGTTTGCGCTCAATCCATGGATTTGGTCCATGTTCTGTGAGCGAGGGGGAATCTAGGGTTGGAAGCGATGTTAACTCACACTCGATAGACATCCTGGTGGTGCCTTGGGTACCAAAGGACCCGGTATGCCTTGCCTATGTTTTTATGAGGGCAGTGGGTCACATACAAGGGCTCCAGGAGCCATTTTCATGTTTTTTTATTTTTTTAAATTTTGTTTGGTCCAGCTCAAAAACGGCCAAGCAGTGTCAAACACATTTGGCAGTCGGTGCAATCTTGGACCTAGGCATGCATCCAGCCTAGGTATCCCATGAGGTACCCCAAACCATTTATCCTTGAAAATTAAGAGTGTCTTATAGGGTACACACAGTTAGAAATAGCATTTACTGGGCCGTAACTCAAAAAAATGCAGTATATGCTTGCACCACGAGATAAATACCCACATCCCGGCAATGGCCATGCACCATGGTGTAGCATGCGTGGAAATTTCCTCGGGCCCATGGGAGCGCCCTAATCTTGCACCTCCTTTGGGAAAACACCGGTTTTTCGGGTTCAGAAAATGGAAAGTTGAGATTTCTCCAAAGCACCACGAAATCTATAGTTGGAGAAGTCGCTTGCGATGCTGAGAGGGAGCTAGGTGCCAGGTTTGGGCTCAATCCATGCATTGGTTCCATGTTCTGGGCAGCGAGGGGGGAATCTAGGGTTGGAAGCCAAGTTAACTCACACTCGATAGACATCCTGGTGGTGCCTTGGGTGCCAAAGAACCTGGTAAGCCTTGCCTATGATTTTATGAGGGCAGTCGGTCACATGCAAGGCTCTAGGATCTGTTTTCATGTTTTTTTAGATTTTGTTTGGTGCTGCCCAAAAAACAGCAAACCCGCCGGCCGTCGGGGCAACGCGACGATCGATGCAATCTTGGACCCAGGCATGCATCTAGCCTAGGTACCCCATGGGGCACCCCAAACCATTTTTCCCTGAAAATTGAGAGTGTCTTATAGGGTACATATAGTTAGAACCCGCATTTACCGGGCCGTATCTCAAAAAATAAAGTATATGCTTGCACCACGAGATAAATACCCACCTCCCGGGAATGTCCATGCACCATGGTGTAGTATGCGTGGAAATTGCCTCGGTCCCATGGGCACGCCCTAATCTTGCACCTCCTCTGGGAATACGACGGTTTTTCCGGTTCAGAAAATGGAAAGTCGAGATTTCTCCAAAGCACCACGAAATCTCTAGTTGGAGAAGTCTCTTGCGATGCCGAGAGGGAGCTAGGTGCCGGGTTTGGGCTCAATCCATGGAGTGGGTCCATGTTCTAGGAGCGAGGGGGAATCTACGGTTGGAAGCCATGTTAACTCACACTCGATAGACATCCTGGTGGTTCCTTGTGTACCAAAGGACCTGGTATGCCTTGCCTATTATTTTATGAGGGCAGTGGGTCACATGCAAGGGCTCCAGGAGCCGTTTTCATGTTTTTTTATTTTTTTAGATTTTGTTTGGTGCAGCCCAAAAAAGTTGAAACCCGCAGGCGGCCGCGGAAACGCGATGGTCCTTGCAATCTTGGACCTAAGCATGCTTCCAGCCTAGGTACCCCATGGGGCAACCCAAACCATTTTTCCCTGAAAATTGAGAGTGTCTTATATGGTACATACAGTTAGAAACCGCATTTACAGGGCCGTAACTCAAAAAAATACAGTATATGCTTGCACCACGAGATAAATACCAACCTCCCGGGAATGACCATGCACCATGGTGTAGCATGCGTGAAAATTTCCTCAGGCCCATGGGCGCACCCTAATCTTGCACCTCCTTTGGGAAAACGCCGGTTTTTCTGGTTCAGAAAATAGAAAGTCGAGATTTCTCCAAAGCACCACGAAATCTCTATTTGGAGAAGTCGCTTGCGATGACGAGAGGGAGCTAGGTGCCGGGTTTGGGCTCAATCCATGCAGTGGTTCCATGTTCTGGGCAGCGAGGGGAAGGGGAATCTAAGGTTGGAAGCCATGTTAACTCACACTCGATAGACATCCTGGTGGTGCCTTGGGTACCAAAGGACCTGCTATGCCTTTCCTATGATTTCATGAGGGCAGTAGGTCACATGCAAGGGCTCTAGGAGCCGTTTTCATGTTTTTTTTATATTTTTCTTGGTGCTGCCCAAAAAATGGTGAAAACCGCCGGCGGCCGTGGCAACGCGACGGTCGGTGCAATCTTGGACCCAGGGATGCATCCATCCTAGGTACCCCATGGGGCACCCCAAAACATTTTTCCCTAAAAATTGAGAGTGTCTTATAGGGTACATATAGTTAGAAACTTCATTTACCAGGCCGTAACTCAAAAAAAATACAGTATATGCTTGCACCACGAGATAAATACCCACCCCCCGGGAATGGCCATGCACCATGGTGTAGCATGCGTGAAAATTTCCTCGAGCCCATGGGCGCGCCCTAATCTTTCACCTCCTTTGGGAAAATGCCGGTTTTTCAGGTTCAGAAAATGGAAATTCGAGATTTCACCAAAGCACCATGAAATCTCTAGTTGAAGAAGTCACTTGTGATGCCCAGAGGGAGCTAGGTGTCGAGTTTGACCTCAATCAATGAGTGGTTCCATGTTCTGGGCAGTGAGGGTGGAATCTAGGGTTGCAAGCCATGTTAGCTCACACTCGGTGGACATCATGGTGGTTCTTTGGGTGCCAAAGGACCTGGTATGCCTTGCCTATGATTTTATGAGGGCAGTGGGTCACATGCAAGGGCTCCAAGAGCCGTCTACACGTTTTTTTGTTTGTTTAGATTTTGTTTGGTGCTGCCCAAAATAATGGCGAAACCCGCCGGCGGCCGCGGCAACGCGACGGTCGATGCAATTTGTGACCCAGGCATGCATCCAGCCTAGGTACCCTATGGGGCACCACAAACCATTTTTCCATGAAAATTAAGAGTGTCTTATATGGTACAAACAGTTAGAACCCACATTTACCGGACCGTATCTCAAAAAAATAAAGTGTATGCTTGCACCACAATATAAATACCCACCTCCCGGGAATGGTTATGCACCACGGTGTAGCATGCGTGGAAATTGCCTCGGGCCCATGGGCGCGCCCTAATCTTTCACCTCCTTTGGGAAAACGCCGGTTTTCGGGTTTATAAAATGGAAAGTCGAGATTACTCTAGAGCACCCAGAAATCTCTAGTTGGAGAAGTCGCTTGCGATGCCGAGAGGGAGCTAGGTGCCGGGTTTGGGCTCAATCCTTGGAGTGGGTCCATGTTCTGGGAGAGAGGAGGAATCTAGGGTTGGAAGCCATTGTAACTCACACTCGATAGACATCCTGGTGGTGCCTTGGTTACCAAAGGACCTAGTATGCCTTGCCTATGATTTTATGAGGGTCGTGGGTCACATGCAAGGGCTCCAGGAGCCGTTTTCACATTTTTTTATTTTTTTTAGATTTTGTTTGGTGCTTCCCAAAAAACGGCGAAACCCGCCGGCAGCCGCGGCAACACGACGGTCGGTGCAGTCTTGGACTCAGGCATGCATCCAGCCTAGGTATCCCATGGGGAACCCCAAACCATTTTTCCCTAAAAATTGAGAGTGTATTATAGGGTACATATAGGTAGAAACCGCATTTACTAGGCCGTAACTCAAAAAAATACAGTATGTTTGCACCACGAGATAAATACCCACCTCCCGGGAATGGCCATGCACCATGGTGTAGCATGCGTGGAAATTGCCTTGGGCACATGGGCGCGCCCTAAACTTGCACCTTCTTTGGGAAAATGCCGGTTTTTTGGGTTCAGAAAATGGAAAGTCGAGATTTCTCCAAAGCACCACGAAATCTCTATTTGGAGAAGTCGCTTGCGATGCCGAGAGGGAGCTAGGTGTCGGGTTCGGGCTCAATCCATGCAATGGTTCCATGTTCTAGGCAGCGAGGGGGGGGGGAATCTAGGGTTGGAAGCCATGTTAACTCAGATTTTCCCTTTATGCTAGTCACGAATACTCAGAAAAACCCTTAATATAGCTCACGCAGAAACCAGCACGCCCTGATTGGTCAAACAATTGCCACGCGGATCGTGCCAGCCAATCGTTGATCCTCTTTTATCTAACGACCACACGAAATTGTTATAGTAGCAACATCCCAATATTATTACACACGACATGGTAGTTACAACAATTACAATGCAGGACACGGCAGTTAAATATGTAATAACAGTACTAACAACAGAATATTACCCGTCGTCGTCCTTGTTGTCATCGTCATCGGTGGCGGCGGCGGTGTCCTCCGATGACTCGTTGGCAACTCCCTCCTTTTATATAGGCGCCCTCTCCTCGTCGGAGTCCTCCTCCTCCTCGTAGTCCCACGGGTCGACGTCACTCTCCTCCGCTTCTGCCTCCAACTACTCCATGAACGCCTCCTTGTTGCCCGATTTGAAGTCGTCCTCATTGCTGGCTCCTCTATTCCTCCTGCCCTTCTTCATGGTGGTCTCGCATGCTTTCCTCCAGCGCTCCTCCTTCTTGGCTGCTACTTGGCGCTCCTCCGTCTTTGCTGGTGCAACGCGCTTCTCGGGTGCGGCGGGTATGACAAGCTTCGACATTGTGGTGTCCTCGAGCGCTGATGTCGATGGATCCAGGCGCAGTTGGACACGTCGTGGTGCCTCAGATGGCTACGAGCGGGCATGAATGATGTCGCAACGGTCAGCCACAAGAAAGGATCTGCCACTGCCTCGGCATGGTTCCATGCTGTGCGAGGAAGTTGTTTGGAAATGCGTGATGGCGGGTACGCAGAGTTGGTGTCGATGCTATTAGAGGCGCCAGGATCATCTCATAGTCTAGTAATGTAAAAATTGTGCTACATCATAAAATATCTATGTACTGGGAGTGTTGTCACGTAACAAACCGCAAAATGCTCCGTGTGGCAGCGTCGGGAAGTGTCTAGTGCGTGCCTGTCAACGTGGAGTTGAACGTTCCAGCATGTTCTGTCCATGCAGCAGTTGTGCGCGTCATGACAACCCCTTGAGCATGCACGCACGCTAGAAGTGCAGCCCGTAATTACATCCTCCCTCGTAGTCCCACCCGGGCCCCTTTATCTACGGGATACTAAGCGGCACACACAGAAGCCCCCGTTGAACCGTCCATCTCATTAAAGCCAGTCCAATCGAGTCCCATCGTGTGGACTTTGGGGTTTTATTCCTTGGTTCTGCTAGTCACGCTTCTTTGAGAAGGAAGCAACATAGGCCATCGATTAACAAATGAACAATGGGTGTAGGTTGAGATAGAAGCGGAGTAAATGGTGGTCTTGTATAAGTCTGTACCACGTACTGGACTCTTTGACCATTCTCCCCCGCCCATCACTATCTTCTTCCTCCTTCCCCCACCTTCCTCCATCTGCATTAGCCATGGCTCCATGGCGGAGAGGCAGATCGACCGTGCCCGCGGAGAGAATGGAGAGAACTCGCCGCCTTGTACTTCCTTCTCAACTAGCTGCTCATTCCCCCCTCGCACAGACACCCAATCTCTCCTAGCAATGGCGCTGAATGTTCCAGCAGGCTGGGGCTCCTCCCACTCCCAGTACAGTCTTCTCCTTCTCTATTTTCTTCTTCTATGTCTACTTCTTATACTTCTTATTATTACTATGCTACATATTCCAGGGCGGCCGTGGACCCTAAAAGCAGCACGAGGGTGGCGGCGGTGCTGAATGTTGCAGCAGTCCAGGGCTCCTATTGGTACAGTCTTCTTTTTCTTCTTCTATGTCTACTTCTTATTCCTCTTCTTATTACTATGCTACATATTCCAGGGTGGCCGTGGACCCTAAAAGCAGCACGAGGGTGGCGGCAGCGCTGAATGTTGCAGCAGGCCAGGGCTCTTACCGGTATAGTCTTCTTCTTCTATGTCCACTTTTTATTCTTCTTCTTATTACTATGCTACATATTCCAGTATGTCCGTGGACCACAAAGCAACCGATGGCGGCGCGCTTGAATGTTGTCTGAGCCGGCTCCTTCCGATATATTCTTCTTCTTCTTCTCTTTTTTCTTCTTTTTCTTCTATGTCTACTTCTTATTCTACATTGCTCGCTACATATTCCGTATGGCGTGGACCCCAAAGCAAAGACGATGGCGGTGGCGGCTGAGTGTTCTAGCAGCCGTGGCTCCTCCCGACTGCCTTCATCGCTGCTATGTCTACTTCGTTTTCTTCTTCTTACTCTGCTACATATTCCAGGGCGGTCGTGGATCCTAAAACCAGCACGATGGCGGCGGCGTTGCAGGACCTGTTTGGCCCTGTTCCCCGGCTCAGCGAGGTAGGAAATCCTGACATGTATTTGGTTTTATTTTTTGAGATTCTAAATGTGGAAATATTATTGTGTCTTCCCAAAAGTAATCTCCAAGTAGTGACCACGCACAATCTTCATAGACACATTTGGGGTTTTTGTGACATGAATATTGTGCTTCCTTGGAACATGTAGTACAATTATAGAGTACCTATTTTAAATAACATGAACAATGTAGCAAGCGATGGCCAATTGCCGTGACAAGGTGGTCGCGATCAATGCCAAGATAGACAACCAACTGCAGGGTGCACGCTCCCTAACCCAAGCTAATGATCACCTTCGAAGGCGTTTGTCTCTGCAGAAGGAGATCACGATTGATTTTTCACTTAACATCAAGAGGCTCGAAGCAGAGCACGACAAGCTGCAGAGGGTGATCGACGAGCTGCAGAAGTTGATCGCACACAGCTTGTCCAAGCAAGACCTGTCCATCAACTTAATTAAGAATATCTTGTGTGACAAGAAGAATCTCGAGAATAGATGCGTCCTCCTGCTGGACGAAGCCACCGAGACATGCAGAGAACGCATCATCGAAGCAAAGGCTGCCATCAAAGCCTACAATGACAGGGACCTTTGCCTGGATGCATTGAGACAGATCAAGGAGGACATGGGCCGAGGTCTCTTCGTGCCCATCCAAACAAGGAGAACGGGGAGCTAACGGCAATGCCCAATTCAGATTCAGAGTAGAGGGGGGAAGGAATCTCAGTTCATGCTCCGCTTCTTTTGTAATTTATACATGTCGTGCAATTAAGGAATGTTGGAGCAACTCCTTATTTCTCTGTTTATCTTACTTTCTTGTCAACTGAATTATGGGTTTGTGTTCTCATGAATGGTCATCATACTTTCTTTCCATTATGTATCTGAGCTTGGAATTAGATTATGACTATGCCACTACTATTTGGTTACATTGGAAAAACCCACAGCACCCTTAGTTGGATATAGTCTCGCGTTGCTTTGAAATTGAAATTAGTACTATGCCACTACTTTATCCTGTTGAATTGGGAAAAAGGCTTTATTGCTGTGAAATTGAAATTAGGACTATGCCACTACTTTATCCTGTTGAATTGGGAAAAAGGCTATATTGCTCTGAAATTGAAATTAGGACTATGCCACTACTTTATCCTATTGAATTGGAAAAAAGTCTGTATTGCTATGTCAAATAAATTAGAAATTTGCCACTACTTTATCTAGTTGAATTGGGAAAAGCCTATATTATGCTGACATTATCTGTCGAATTAGGATTGTGCCACTAGTTGATTCTGTTAAATTTTGAACAATCTTTGCTTGCTCTGTCCTTCAAATTATGACTTTGACACTAGTTAATTGTTTAAATTATGGAAACTAACCACATATTTTTGTTGCAGCTGAAGAGGCAAAAGTGAAGGGTTTCGCAACATAGTAAATCAAAAAAATTCTACGGATGCGAACGGGAAAGCCAAGACCTAATCTAGGAGATGCAAACAACGATGGGGGATGGATGAGATCTTCATACCCTTGAAGATTCGCACAGCGGAACGTTCAACGGAACGTGGTTGATGTAGTCGTACTAGCTTCTCCTCCTCGCGATCCGATCCGATCCAACACTGCAAGTGGCAATGCCTCCGAGAGATGCAAACGTACGGCACCTCGACGTCTCCTCCTTCCTCGGTCCAGCAAGTGGGGTGGAGAGATAGATTGGATCTACAACATGATGGCGTGGTGCAAAGGTGGAGAGTTTCTGCGGCAGGGCTTCGCCTACGCGCAGTCGGGAGAGAGAGAGATCTGGAGGGCAGTAGTATGGCGGCTAGGGTTTAAGGAGTGGGGGGAGGGCTGCGCCCCTACCCTCTATATATAGGGGCTGGCCGGCCCCCTTGGCCCCTCCTCCAAGCCCTAAGGCGGCGGCCCCAAGGGTTGGAGTGGGGGGCAAGTTTTCCCCCTCCTTCTAGAAGGATTCCCTAGGGTTTCCCCTAGGGCTTGGCTGGCTGGGCCTATGGGGCCTTGTGCCCCTGGCCCAATGCGGCCAGGGCACTCCCTCGTAGGCCCACGCCCCCTCCCGACAAGTGGGGCCACGTTGGTCCCACTCCGGAAGGTTCTAGAAGCTTCCGGTACAATACCGAACAATCCGAAACAATTCCGAAATCCAAAAACTGCTTTCCCTTATATGAATCTTATTCTCCGGCCATTACGGGACCTCTCGTGACGTCCTAGATCTCATCCGAGACTCTGAACAAAAACTCATAAACCAATTATCCATTCTATCCTAGCGTCAAGACACGTTAAGTGTGTGACCCTACGGGTTCGAGAATATGCAGACATGATCTTCTATCAATAATCAACAACAGGGTCTGGAAACCCATATTGACTTCCACACATTCATCGATGATCATATCAGATGAACCACGATGCCAGGATTCAATTAATCCCATATATATATTCCCTTCGTCACGCGATATTTTACTTGCCCGAGATTCAATCGTCGGTATCGGCATACCTAGTTCAATCTCGTTCACAGCTTGTACTTTACTCGTTCCGTAATCCGATATCACTTTGTGATTAACTCCTTAACCACGTGCTTGCAAGCGGTGTTGATATCGATTACTGAGTGGGCCCGAAGTATATCTCTCCGACTTGGGAGGGACAAATCTCATCTCAATACATACAACCCAACAAGTACTTTCCGATCACCTGAGAGACACCTTTATGATCACCCTTTCATAGGATGACGTTTGATGACCTCAAAGCTTTCTTCCGATACCAGGGAGTTGCATTATCTCATGGTCTAAGGAATATAATATTTGACATAAGAAAAAGCTTCGCAAAGATGAACACGATGACACGATCTAATTGCTCTGCTTGATTTGGGTATGTCCATCATATCATTCTCCCAATGATATGATCTCATTATTAATCGACAACTCATGTCTATGGTTAGGAAACCTTAACCATCATTAATCAATGAGCTAGTCCATAGAGGCGCATTTAGGGACACGGCGTTGTTCATAAACCACACAAGTATCAAAGTTTCCGCTTAATACAATTCTAGCATGGAATATAAACTTTATCATGAACAAGAATTATAATAATAACATCTTTATTATTGCCTCTAGGGCATAATTCCAATAGTCTCGCACTTGCACTAGAGTCAATAATCTAGTTTACATCTGGCAACAATCTAACACCCATGGCACTAAGGTGCTGATCATGTTTTGCTCGTGGAAGAGGTTTAGTCAACGGATCTGCGACATTCAGATCCGTATGTACTTTGCTAATCTTCAGATCTCCATCTGTTATATAATCTCGAATTATATGAAACTTGCGGTTGATATGCTTGGTCTTTGGATGATATCTTGGTTCTTTAGCCAGTGCTATGGCGCCAGTGTTGTCACACAATATCTCTAGTGGGTCCAAGGCACTTGGAACCACACCAAGCTCAGTGATGAAGTTCCTGATCCAAACTCCTTCACTTGACGCTCGCAAAGAGCCATGTATTCCGCTTTCATCAGATATCCTGCGATCACGCTTTGCTTGCAGCTTCTCCAGCTCACAACTCCTCCATTCAAAATATAAATGTATCCTGTCTGAGATTTAGAATCATCCTTGTCGGTGTCGAAACTAGCATCGACGTAACCTTTTACGACGAGTTGTTCATCACCTCCATAGACTAATAACATTTCTTTAGTTCTATTTAAATACTTTAGGATGTTCTTCACGGCTGTCCAGTGTTCCACTCCTAGATCACTTTGGTATCTGCTCGTCAAACTAAGAGCATTGGACACATCCGGTCTAGTACATAGCATGGCATACATGATAGATCCTATGGCCGAGGCATAAGGCACTTTGCTCATAGCTTCTCTATCATTTATCGTAGTTGGACACTGAGCCCTGCTCAATATCTTACCTGACAACATAGGCACTTAACCTTTCTTTGCCTTATCCATTCTGAACCTTTTCAGAACTTTGTCTAGGTATGTACTTTGGCTTAAAGCTATTAGGCGTCTTTGTCTATCTCTATAGATTTTATGCCCAATATATAAGCAGCTTCCCCTAGGTCTTTCATTGAAAAACATTTGTTCAAATAACTCTTCACATCGTTAAGCATGTCAATGTCATTTCCGATAATCAATATGTCATCCACATATAGTACCAAAAATGTCACTGATCTCCCACTCACTTTCTTGTAGATACAAGCTTCGTAGCAATTTGGAACAAATCCAAAGCTCTTGATTACTTGATCAAAACGAAGGTTCCAACTCCGAGATGCTTGCTTCAGTCCATAAATGGAACGCTGAAGTTTGCACACCTTATCAGCATCCTTAGGATCGACAAAACCTTCGGGTTGCATCATATACAACTCTTCATCAATGTTTCCATTGAGGAACACAGTCTTGAAATCCATCTGCCATATTTCATAATCATGAAACGCAGCAATTGCTAATAAAATCCGAATGGACTTAAACATCGCTATGGGAGAGAAAGTATCATCGTAGTCAACACCTTGAACTTGTCAAAAACCTTTTGCGACAAGCCGTGCTTTATAGACAGTAACATTACCATCCGCGTCCGTTTTCTTCTTGAAAATCCATTTGCACTCAATAGCCTTTCGGTCGCTAGGAGGGTCCACCAAAGTCCATACTTGGTTTTTGCTCATGGATCCCAATTCGGATTTCATGGCCTCTAGCCATTTCTTAGAGTCTTGGCTCATCGTTGCTTCCTCATAGTTCGCAGGTTCACTGTTGTCTACTAACAAGACAGTTAAGACAGGGTTGCCATACCACTCAGGAGGGGCACACGACCTTGTCGACCTGCGACGTTTAGTAGTAGCATCGTCCGAAGCTTCATGATCCTTGTCATTAGCTTCCTCTATTGTTGGTGCAGACGGCACTGGAACAACTTCAGGTGCTGCGCTACTCTCCAACTCAAGAGAAGGTTCAATAACCTCGTCTAGCTCTACTTTCATCCCACTCACTTCTTTCGAGAGAAACTCCTTCTCAAGAAAGGATCCGTTCTTTGCGACAAACACTTTGCCTTCGGATTTGTGATAGAAGGTATACCCAATAGTTTCCTTAGGGTATCCTATGAAGACGCATTTCTCCGCTTTGGGTTCGAGCTTGTCCGGCATCAACTTCTTGACGTAAGCTTCGCATCCCCAAACTTTAAGAAACGACAATTAGGTTTAGCACCAAACCACAGTTCATATAATGTCGTCTCAAAGGATTTAGATGGTGCCCTATTTAAAGTAAATGCAGCGGTTTCTAATGCATAACCCCCAAAATGATAACGGCAAATATGTAAGAGACATGATTGATCGCACCATATCTAATAGACTTCGATTCCGGCGTTCAGACACACCATTGCGTTGTGGTGTTCTGGGTGGTGTGAGTTGCGAAACGATTCCGCTTTCTTTAAGATGCGTGATAAAATCATAACTCAAATATTCAGCTCCACGATCGGATCGCAGAAATTTAATTTTTCTGTTACGATGGTTTTCCACTTTATTCTGAAATTCTTTGAACTTTTCAAATGTTTCAAATTTATGTTTCATTAAATAGATATACACATATCTACTTATGTCATCAGTAAAAGTGAGAAAATAGCGATAACCACCGTGCGTCGAAACACTCATTGGTCCGCATACATCGGTATGTATGATTTCCAACAAGTCCGTTGCTTGCTCCATTATTCTGGAGAACGGGGTTTTGATCATCTTGCCCATGAGGCATGGTTCGCACGTGTCAAATGATTAAAAATCAAGAGACTCCAAAAGTCCATCAGAATGGAGTTTCTTCATGCGTTTTACACCAATATGACCTAGACGACAGTGCCACAAATAAGTAGAATTATCACTATCTACTTTGCATCTCTTAGCCTCAATGTTATGGATGTGTGTTTCATTGCTTTAGAGATTCAGAAGAAATAAACCATTCATAGCAGGTGCATGACCATAAAATATGTTACTCATATAAATAGAACAACCATTATTCTCCGATTTAAATGAATAACTGTCTTGCAATAAACACGATACAGATATGATGTTCATGCTCAACGCAGGCACATAATAACATTTACTGAGGTTTCAAACTAATCCCGAAGGTAAAACTAAGGAGAGCATGCCGATGGCCATCACATCAACTCTTGATCCGTTGCCAACGCGCATCGTCACCTCATCCCTTGCTATCCGCCATCTATTCCGTAGCTCCTGTTTCGAGTTACAAATATTAGCAACTGAACTAGTATCAAATACCCAGGCACTACAACGAGGGCTAGTAAGGAAAACATAAATAACATGTATATCAAATATACCTTTGATGGTGCCAGCCTTCTTGTCCGCTAAGTACTTCGGACAGTTGCGCTTCTAGTGACCCTTGTCCTTGCAATAGAAGCACTCAGTGTCCGGCTTAGGTCCATACTTGAGCTTCTTCTCTGCAGGGGCAACGCGCTTGCCGCTGCCTTTCTTGAAGGGCTTCTTTGCACCCTTAACTTTCTTAAAGCTGGGGGCTTGTTGACCATCAACACATGATTATCTTTCTTGATGTCCACCTCCGCAGCTTTCAGCTTAGCGAAGAGCTCAGTGATCGTGTTAGTGGAACCAATCTGATTATGAGTAACTACAAAACCTTTGTAGCTAGGAGTGATTGCAGAACTCTGTCAATCTTGAGCTCCTCTGGAATCTTGCAGTCCAGTTGCTCAAGGCGTTGAGTGTAGACCGACATCTTAATGGCGTGCTCACTAACGGAACTCTCTTCCTCCATCTTGCAGTTAAAGAATTTCTCAGAGATCTCATATCTCTCAGAATGGGCCTGAGTCTGAAACATAGTTTTCAGTTCCTCAAGAATCTCAAAGGGCCCGGGGAACTCCTCAAAATGATTTTGAAGGTCCGATTCCATAGCAAACAACATGGTGCTCTTAATCACACCATAATCATCCTTGCGCGACTGATAAACAACTTTCTCATTAGCCGGCGCATCTACATCAGGGGCGTCACCTAGCGCTTTCTCAAGGACATAGTCCTTTTGTCCGCCAGAGAGAATGATTCTCAGATTACGGAACCAGTTGGTGAAGTTAGACCCATTGTTCTTAAGCTTTTCTTTCTCAGCAAAAATGTTGAAGTTGAAGTTGGACTTAGCCATTTGATCTACAAAATTTGCAAGTACAATTTAGACTATGTTCATGATAACTAGTTCAACTTAATCAAATTACTATATGAACTCCCACTAAATTCAACATCCCTCAAGTTTTTTAGTGAACATGATCCAAATTCACCACACCTGATCCGATCTTCATGAGAAGAGATGTGGTTTCAATGGTGGCATGCTTAACCTTTCGGTTCGTGTGTTCCGAGGCCATGTCTGTACATGCTAGGCTCGTCAAGTCAAACCCAAGTATTTCCGCGTGTGCGAAACTGGCTTGCACCCGTTGTATTTGAACGTAGTTTATAGCAGCCGATCATCACGTGATGCTTGAACACGACGAACTTTCGCAATGGTGCATACATGGGGAGAAAACAGTTTTATCTTGATATTTAAGTGAGGAATCATCTTATAATGCTACCGTCGCGATCTAAGCATAATAAGATACATAAAAGGATAAACATCACATGCATATAATTTTATGTGACATGGTATAGCCAATCTCCATGCAATGATATCCATCTTGTGCGTGCCAGCATGATATCCATCACTCCACCATGATTGCCTCCACCACGAATAGCAACTACAACTATTGCTAACTACTTAGCGATAAAGCAAAGCTATTACATGGCATATAAGAAGTTGACACACAGGTCATACACAATTATAAAGACAACCATATGGCTCCTGCCGGTTGTGTACTCATCGACATGCAAGTCGTGAAATATTACAAAACATGATCATTGCATACAACATACACATCACATCTTGGGCCATACCATATCACAGAAACACTCCCTGCAAAAACAAGTTATACGCCTCTTCTTTGTTGTTGCATGTTTTACGTGGCTTATGGGAGTAACAAGCTAAGAACGATTCTTACCTACGGAAAGCCACAACGGTGATATTATGGTTGCCAACATCCGGTGTAAATCCCATGACAACTATAGTGAGAGAAACTGGCATCCACCAGCCGCATGTGTGGAACAAGCCACGCGTCAAGTGAGGAGCCGGTCTCGCGAACGAGGTCGCGTAAAGTTGGCCTGGACCACTTCGATCTCACTATCCCGCGTCATAAGACATAAACAAACAAGAGGCTTGCAACAGAAAACATCAACGCCCGCAACAAGCATATTGCGTTCTACTCGTGAAACACATCTACGCATAGATCTAGCTCTGATACCACTAAAGGGTTTCGCAACATAGTAAATCAAAAAAAATCTACGGATGCGAACGGGAAAGCCAAGATCTAATCTAGGAGATGCAAACAACGAGGGGGGATGGATGAGATCTTCATACCCTTGAAGATTCGCACAGCGGAACGTTCAACGGAACGTGGTTGATGTAGTCGTACTAGCTTCTCCTCCTCGCGATCCGATCCGATCCAACACCGCAAGTGGCGATGCCTCCGAGAGATGCACATGTACGGCACCTCGATGTCTCCTCCTTCCTCAGTCCAGCAAGTGGGCTGGAGAGATAGATTGGATCTACAACACGACGGCATGGTGCAAAGGTGGAGAGTTTCTGCGGCAGGGCTTCGCCTACGCGCAGTCGGGAGAGAGAGATCTGGAGGGCAGCAGTATGGAGGCTAGGGTTGAAGGAGTGGGGGGAGGGCTGCACCCCTGCCCTCTATATATAGGGGGCTGGCCGGCCCCCTTGGCCCCTCCTCCAATCCCTAGGGCGGCAGCCCCAAGGGTTGGAGTGGGGGGCAAGTTTTCCCCCTCCTTCTAGAAGGTTTCCCTAGGGTTTCCCCTAGGGCTTGGCCGGCTGGGCCTATGGGGCCTTGTACCCCTGGTCCAATGCGGCCAGGGCACTCCCTCGTAGTCCCACGCCCCCTCCCGACAAGTGGGGCCACGTTGGTCCCACTCCGAAAGGTTCTAGAAGCTTCCGGTACAATACCGAACAATCTCAAACAATTCCAAAATCCAAAAACTGCTTTCCCTTATATGAATCTTATTCTCCGGACCATTCAGGAACCTCTCGTGACATCCTGGATATCATCCGAGACTCCGAACAAAAACTCATAAACCAATTATCCATTCTATCCTAGTGTCGAGACACGTTAAGTGTGTGACCCTACGGGTTCGAGAATATGCAGACATGATCTTCTATCAATAATCAACAGCGGGGTCTGGAAACCCATATTGACTCCCACACATTCATCGATGATCATATCGGATGAACCACGATGCTAGGATTCAATTAATCCCATATATATATTCCCTTCGTCACGCGATATTTTACTTGCCCGAGATTCGATCGTCGGTATCGGCATACCTAGTTCAATCTCGTTCACAACATGTACTTTACTCGTTCCGTAATCCGATATCACTTTGTGATTAACTCCTTAACCACGTGCTTACAAGCGGTGTTGATATCGATTACTGAGTGGGCCCGAAGTATCTCTCCGACTTGGGAGGTACAAATCCCATCTCGATACATACAACCCAACAAGTACTTTCCGATCACCTGAGAGACACCTTTATGATCACCCTTTCATAGGATGACGTTTGATGACCTCAAAGCTTTCTTACGATACCAGGGAGTTGCATTATCTCATGGTCTAAGGAATATAATATTTGACATAAGAAAAAGCTTCGCAAATATGAACACGATGACACGATCTAATTGCTCTACTTGATTTGGGTTTGTCCATCATATCATTCTCCCAATGATATGATCTCATTATTAATCGACAACTCATGTCTATGGTTTGGAAACCTTAACCATCATTAATCAATTAGCTAGTCCATAGAGGCGTACTAGCGACACGGCGTTGTTCAGAAACCACACAAGTATCAAATTTTCCGCTTAATACAATTCTAGCATGGAATATAAACTTTATCATGAACAAGAATTATAATAATAACATCTTTATTATTGCCTCTAGGGCATAATTCCAACAAAAATCTCAACCCAGAACTGCCGACCTGGCTAAAGGAGAAGATGGCTATCCAAATGGAGAAGCAGAATTCTCAGAAATGTCCCATGACCGCCTGAGAGAAGAAGTCATCATCCTTTATGACAAGTGCCACAATCTGAAGGTGGACATCGCCGGCTGGAAAGAACTTCACGAGAAAAGTATCGCCTCGGCACGTGCGAAGGAGGACATCATAAAGGATCTCATGGTGGATAATCTTAAGCTTACTGATATGCTTGTCGCTTCCCAGACGGAGCGCTTGAACCAGCGGGAGGCGCACGTCCAAGTACTGAGGGAGCAGGTAAAAACCAAAGCGGATCTAATCGAACAAACCCTCAAACTGGAGCTTCTCATGAAGGAAAACAACCATCTTCGTGCCAGGCTTAGTGCAAACTATAAGTTCCTCTGAAATTAGTTTGCAAACTATGTGTTCTGATGGACCAAATCGTGTTTTATCCATGTAGTAGTGATTTTGTAAATGTGGACCTCACTCTATGCAAACTATGCTCTCTTCTGAAAGGTTATTTTCCTCAAGGATTGAGTTTGGATTAGTCAAGATATCACAATTGCAAGTCTTACAGTTAACTAGTTTCAGATATTGCCATGACACAAATTATTCATCTAAAATTTCCTTGATCGTTTGTAACTTGTACTTGTTCACCTAGTGCTGCTTCTTCAGATCCTTCAACAGATCCGCAATCCAGAACTCTAGCTTCTTATTCTCTTCCATGAGTTGATCCCTCTCCTTTTCTGCCTTCTGAATCTTCCGTGCAGTTCCCACCACCAAGCTCCCATTGATTGTGTCATTTAGTTCTGACCGCAAATTCTTGAATTCCTGTTCCAACTCCTTTCCTACCAAGAGATTGTAATTTTTTGCAACTGCATCCCGGGCATCTGTAAATATCCCCGACCTTTTGAGCTCATACATATCCCACAACTACGCCAAACATTTCTTAAGTGCGTCTGGACACTCAAGATCCACCCACTCTACTGCTTTACACACCGGGCCAACCTAAAAAAACACGAGACCTAATTATCAACATAACACTAAACAATTTTCTTCATGTCGCCATTGTACATAATGAAAGAAAACCTGATTTGTACAGCCCAAAAAACTTATTACAATGTTACTGCCTTCAAATGCAACATATTTCCTCATTTTTTGCCCATGGTCACATGGTACTTCCTAATCGAGATCTAGGCCCTCCCAATCAGGGTCGTAGATCATGACTGGTACCTATAAGGGAACGAAAAGCTAGGAATAAACACGATTGCATGCATATTTCAAGTCTTGGGTCGAGGTAATTACCAATGCCTAACCATTGCCGAGAAAACAGAGGAACTCACATCCAGGAGGGAATACTCGATGTCGGAGAGAAAGCTTTCGCTGCTCGACTGGTCGTCCTCGTCGTTCCAGGGCAGCATGGTGAATGTGGCCGCGGCGACGCATCAGCGACGGTGAGGAGAGAGAGAGGAGGGTAGTGAGTGGAGAGAGAAGGAGTAGGGAAAGTGAAATACATCAAAGTTGCAACATTGACTAAATTGGCATGCTATAATGGTTTAATTGATACAATGTCTCATGGCTGGATTACTATCTCATATCTAATAGTTTTTCTCTTCCTTCATTTTAATTTGTAATATTAATCATGTACTTCCTCCTTCCCAATTTGTTTGACTTATAGCAACATACAAAATCTTATGTACCGAACAATATAGGATTATGGTTTATGGTTTAGGGTCTAATGAATTGTTTATTGTACTAACCCCTTAACCCTTATTCCTAAATCCTAGACTTGTGCGTCCAGTAGATCACTTTCTCCTACTTCTTAAGTTTTTTTCCTAAACCCTACGCTCGTTCATCCATGATAGTACTTCCTTCTAAGTAACAGATAGTTATCCAGCGATTAGTCAAATTACTGATCCCACAGATCATTATATTACATCATAATCATGTCAACTACAAGGTACTTATATACCACATTGTTCAGTGATTGTTTCAATGAATGATATGTCCCAAAATTCCAACATCTCACAACACATTATATTACAATCTCTCAACAATCATAATCTCATAAACAAATTTATCACATCATCTCAGCAAACACAATCATGTCAACTACAATGTACTTGTGTCTTATTACAACAACGATGTTTTCATCTTGTGATATGTCCGAAAATCTCAACAGCTCACAGAACATCAAATTGCAATCTCTGAACAAACATGACCACATCAACACAGTTTCAAAGTAACAACAATCTTTGTTACAAATACAGGCTGGGGAGCCGTGCGGTCTATTTGACAAGCCCTGGGTAGCAGCTCTCATCAGATCTGATCAATGTCTATCGCCTTGTTCTGTTCAACCACAACAGGAGCCTCCGCATCCACTACAACATGTCCAACAATAGCAGAAATGGCAGCTAGGAAGAACAACTTCCTGGTTTGCTTCTTTCGTCGCATAATCTGCATCAGATCATCAGTATCCAAAACCTCTATGAACTCCCGCTTCTTATGATGCCACCACCGGAGTCGTGCCATCTACTTAGGTCCAATAATGATTTACTTACTAATCATCTCTCTCAGTTCAACAAGAGTTATGTTTTTGGAATCGATGGCTATCTCCAGAGTACATGACGAAATTTACTTATTAACTCTGCCAAAAAGTTTTGCTGTGTATGAATCCACCTCTAGGTGTATATTGAACTTAGCTTGATCAACATCTGGTGGTATGTAAAATCGAGCAGCAGAAGCTCTGGCAGCAAGATCTCCAGTATCTGCATACATATCATCAATCATCACTTCAACTTTCACCTGACGATCAGCTTCACAACACTCCCAACGGATCTGAAGCTCATGAGAGTGCTCAATTTTCAAATAGGTATCACTCATGTTACGCCACACCAATTTTGCCCTGTGTCTAGATCCCCAAGGAATTCTAGAATGAAGCATATCAATCATATGCGAAACAGACGCAACCTCTTTATGGTTGACAAGCAGATGCACATCCTGCCCGAATATAACCCTCTCGCAACCAAAATCTAGTTTTGCAGTGTACTGGCGGACATGAACCGTGAACTCATATAGGTCTGCTGCATCGAAGCTATTTCTAATTTGATTAAAAAGGGGACCTTTTGGTTCATTTGACACTACTTTGCAGTAACTAATCTACTTGCAAGACAAGGCATAGAAAAGAAAAATTCACCTCTCGCTCTTCTCCCGGGAGGTTTTCTTCGAGATCTGGGTTGCACAACCCCGGACTGCAGCCGAACACTCCGTCGCCGGCCTAGCTTTTCTTTTCAACCCGCTGCTCGTAGGTACCCTGTTAGCAGAGTTTTGGCTGACCTCCTCGCTAACCTGGGTTGCAGACCTCGCCGCTGCTTCACTTGTCTGGCGTTGTGCCCGAGACACTGGCTCCGACGAAGCCGAATCAGTCGTCAACATAGCTACCACCTTGGCCTCGCTTGACATGACACTGCCGGATTCAGTGTGTGTGTGGGTGGGGAGGGTGTCAATACCCGGATTTTTAATCCCAGATGCCTGTCATGCCATACATCGCAATCCCAGGATTACCATTTTTGTGAGACATAACAGACTGGTACCATAGTTCATCATCCATTACAAACCATAATAAAGGTCTTACAACAAATAAAGGATCTCATGATCCAGTCTTAATACATTCAAAGCAGCGGAATAATATAATAACGATAGCGTGGGTGAGGCTCCATCTTCATGGTCACATGCAATGTTGACGATGGGAGATGATCCTAGTTGTCGTAACTTTCCTGCGGTCCATCATCCTGATAGTACTCTTCATAGTCTGGCCACGAGAATAGCCAAGGACAAAGCCATGAGTACTCTTTAAGTACGCACAAACTATCACTAACAAGTAAATGTGGTTTGAGTAGGAATATTAATCTCTAGGTTATTTTGCAAAAAGCCAGGTTTATCTCTAGCTGAGTTCAGAGGTAAATAAAACTAGTTAAGGTTTTATAACACCTAAGTGGGAACTTAGCTTTTCATATTCGCAACCCTGTTGTGGTCAAGTCAAAGTCATGATTCATTTCACAAGTCATTTTGAAAACATCTGACGACGGAACAGTATGGCCACTCCAACTGTCCATAACTGCGGACACGGCTATTCGAATAGTTTGACACTCTGCAGAGGTGGTACACTTTCACCACAATATTCGATACATCCGTCAGGAACAATCCTGAATTCACCATACTCAGTATGCGGATAATCAATCCTAACCTTTCAATTACACACCCTAGTATAGGCACCTCTCCTATGAGTTTGGCCTCCCAACCATGACCATCTGTCATCTTGGGAACTGCACAGGTGGACAATCATCATGACGTAGCCTCAGCTCAAATCTCGGCCGCAAGGGAACCCATACTAAGGCATATAAACTTCTAGTCAAGCCCTACCCAATTTCGGGTATTGTGGTTGTACGGTAAAATTAGAATGGTATCGCATCCAAACAACCATCAGTTTTATAAAAGGGCTAAGGCTCATGCCTCAACATTTTGATCACCAAAATCACCTTGTGTTCACTAACACATGTCAAAACATTTCAGTAGAATGACTCATCATTCTAAGGTTTTCATAACCATTTTCACCAAGTATGCCCATCTAAAGTGATAAAGTTTTATGCTTAGCACTAGCAACTAAAGTTGGGGGTAAACACTACTGAGGGGTGATAATCAAGTGTGGCTTATCTAAGTCCAATCTCATGCCTCAGGATGACATCAAAATCTATCTAACTTAGGCCAAGTTTTATGATCTTTATGCTATCTTTAATTCTTTCCAAAACTTCACAAGTCACTGAGTAAACATAACTAAGGAGCTTTGATAAAGAAATAAATATAATAAATCTTGCAAATAAAACTGGGATTTGGTATAATCAAAGGGGTATAATCACATATGCCTAATGCATCTAGTTTGCATAATCCACTTGTAGTGTTAGGCTTGCTAGGATGGCTTGCTAAGTTAAATTGTATAGTGAGGCTTGCATAATTGCAAGTGTAAGCTTGCCTTATGCAGTGCAATGGTTGAAGTTCTCCTCTGCTTCTTCCTCGTAGTAGTCTCCTTCCTCTTCGTATCCGGTACTAGCGTCTATAAATAAATACGAAGTACACAATCACCAAACAATACTTAACTACTTCTATTTAGCACACAAAGGCTCACACTAGATGATCTAGCATCATCACAAGGATTAAGGCAATAGTTTTATTTAATTTATTTTATAAAAGTAATTTCTATTCATTGAAAAACTACTTAAGATTTAATATTCTCCAATTAAAATATGGGATCATGTTGACACATGTCATCACCACATATTTCAGTACTTGGGAATGTGATTTAAAGTCGTGTCACAATTTCATAAGGTTTAACCCTTTTATTTTAATTTATTAAAGTGACTAGAAATTCCTATGGGGCATTCTTTTATTACTTGTCCATTATTACTGCAAGTAAACCTATATATTTTTATATATTCATAAAGGTCTTGGCAAAATGTGATTTTTGAGAGTTGGAATCAACTCAAAAGCTTTTATGGTTGAATTTTGAAAAATGTTTGAATTCGAAAAAGTCTCTGCCTTATTATTTTTACCATAGATGATCTATAATTCCAAATGGTTTGAATCCAACGGTCTTGGATTAAGAATTTCCATAAATTTCTAAAAAAAATTGGTTTCATGCAATTTGGTTCAGTGAAACTCTTTGAAATGATTTTTGAATCTACTGCGAGAACTAGGTTTGAAATTAAATAGATAAATCTAAATTTGAACTAACTGGGTCACGCGGGAAAGCTAACTGGGCCGATCCACTACACACAGTGCACGCGCGGGCTGGTTAAGTGGTTCTCCCCACAAGTCAGTGAGACAGGGGGTGCGAAGGGGTACGAGACGATTACGACCTTAGGATTAGATGCAAGATCAACGGTTGAGGGTCGTCGTCCTCGTCGAACAGAACTCAACAGGTTCAAACCCTAGCGTAGCCACTGGGGGTCTGTGGCGTCTCACCGGGGCTCAGGCGATGGTCGGCGATGGGGGCGAATGACGAATTCAACGACGGTGGTTCTCCTAGAACTAGCGGCTCTTCCTGGGGTGGCTCCAATCAACGGCGCCCTTCTGCTCTAGCAGCAGCAGGCACCGGCGAAATTCCGGCTATGCTGCGCTCGCCTTGCTCTAGGAAGAAGTGGGCATGATCAGTGAGAGGTGGGGAGTGGAATGGTGTGAAGAAATCGAACGGGGAAGGCCTCTATTTATACTGCGACGAGGGAATCGAAGGGTGCGGGCAGAGCTCATCGGGGTCAGTGTTACAGTGAGCTAACAGCATGGCTGAGGCTAGGGCGGTGTGCGGTCTCCTTCCGATGCTCAAGGAGGTAATGGCGCGGCAAGGGGCAGTGCGGTTTGGTCGGGAACATACGCTGCTCTGAGCGGTACCAGCGGCGAACTTCGCGGCGTGCGGCGACTACGGGGCACGGTCGATGAAACGAGCATGTCTAGTGGTCTCCTGGGCCGGTGGCGATCGTGTAGGCGGGCGGCAAAGACGAGGCGTGGTCTTTGCGAGCGTGTCGAGCACGGCGCTCTGGCGCGCTCTGGACATGTTCGCAGAGAAATGGGCGTGTGCGTTCTCTGTGGTCCAGTGCCTGGCAAGGGTCGAGGGCTGGACAGAGGGTGGCGGTGGACGGTGGCGTGCTTCCTGGACATGGTGGCTAGGCGCGGCGCTTGCTCTGGCTAGCTAGCCATGGTCGGCTGGCAAGGGTGCTCTCGGGTTGGCACGGCATGGAGCATTGGGTAGGGGCTAGGTAGGTTCAAGGCATTGGTTGACACTAGGGTAGACAGGGATGATCAATGGTGAACAATGCTTAGCCAATTTACTGCTCAAAATAGTGAAGTTTGGCCAAATTGATCTTCTGTCTCCAAGTGTTTGATGAAATGGCCGAAAGAAATTCATATTTGAATTTTTGGATGAAACTTGGTGGATGCAATGGTCACATACTAGGTAGTCTCTGGTTGATTGGATTTGTCAAGGTGCACTGGTTTGGTTGGGTTTTGAGAAATGGTGATCTTCCCATATGAACTAGATTCAATTTTCAAATGTCATTTGAATAAGGTTGCCAAATTTTTCTGTGGGTTTGCAAGGTGGCATTGGGTTTACTTTCATTTGGTCTAGCAAGCGGTGAAAATAATTGGATTTGTTTCTATTAGAAATCTTGGACTAGAAACACTCAAAGTGGTCTAGTGAGCAAGATTGGCAAAAATGACCATTTCCTTATTTTGTTTGTTTTTGAATTTCTATTGATTTGATTCTTCTTGGAAATGATTTAGATGATGTTGTTTTCATCTTTAAACCAATCCTTTCCATTCACAACAATCAAACAAGTCCATTCAAGCATTCATGCATTCATCACATACACACATGCATTCATAGTGATTTTAATTCACAAAAGTTTTTGTTAACCCTAAATCTGGGTGATTGGAATTGATAACCTTGATTAATATTTTTGGGATGTTACAAACCTTCCCTCCTTAAACAAAATCTCGTCCTGAGATTTGAGAATGAGAAAACTAGGATTTAAAGAGATCGGGAAACACCATCCTAATGTAGTCTTCTCGCTCCCAGGTAGCTTCTTCTTTAGTGTGGTTACTCCACTGAATCTTGAGAAATTTGATACTCCGGGTCCTGGTGGTTCTAAAAGTTTCCTCAAAAATACGGATGGGTACTTTGGGATACGTCAGGTCATCGTTGATCTCTATGGTTCGGTGATCAATATTCTTGAAAACTTCGGTCTTCTCTAGGACTTCTAGACATATGTAAAGTAACGAGATATGAAACACATTATGCATGGCTAACATCTCTTCTGGCAGTTCTAGTTGATACGATACTTCTCCTCGATGATTCAGAATCTTGAAGGGCCCGATATATCTGGGGGCTAACTTTCCTTTGAGCTGGAAATGTTGCATTCCTTTCAAAGGTGACACTTTGAAATACACAAAATCTCCGTTATTTAAGGCTAGGTCTCGATGTCTCTTGTCGGCATAACTGTTCTATCTGGATTGGGCGGTCTTAAGGTGCTCACGGATCTTGGGAAGTTTCTCTTCAGCTTCTCGTAGGATGTCGGGTCCGAAAATCCGACTCTCTCCTACTTCCGACCAATTCAAAGGGGTATGACACTTCCTTCCATACATGAATTCAAATGGGGCCATTTGCAAACTGTCTTGGTAACTGTTGTTGTATGAAAATTCTGCGAAAGGCAGACAATCTTCCCATTTAGATCCATATTCTAACACACAAGCTCTCAACATATCTTTGAGTATTCGATTTACTCGTTTCGTTTGTCCATCAGTTTGAGGGTGATAAGTTGTGCTGAAATCTAGTCTTGTTCCTAATACTTCTTGGACTTTCTTCCAAAATCTCGAGGTAAACTGAGTTCCTTGATCCGACACAATGTTCTTGGGGACTCCATGCGAAATGAAGATTCTAGCAACATACAACTCTACTAGATTCGAACTCTGGTAGGTGGTCTTCACTGTTAAGAAATGGGCAACTTTGGATAGTCTATCTACTATGACCCAGATAGAGTCATTTCCCCTACTAGATGTAGGAAAACCGGTGATAAAATCCATTCCAACTGAATCCCATTTCCATTCCGGAATCTACAATGGTTGCAACAGTCCTACGGGTCTCTGATGTCCTGCCTTGACTCTCTGACAAATATCACACTTGGCTATGTAGATTCCGATTTCTCTCTTCATCTTATGCCACCAAAATTTCCCTTTCAAATCCTGATACATCTTCGTTCCTCTAGGGTGGATAGAATAAAGCGTATCATGGGCTTCTTTCAAAATAGCTTGCTTCAACTCTAAATCTTCTGGCACACAGATACGTCCTTTGTACCACAAAACTCCTTCCTCATCTTCGGTGAATCCGGGTACCTTCCCTGTACCGATACGATGTTTGATTCCGTCGATACTAGCATTTCCTTTCTAAGCCTCCTTGATTTGATTGATCAAAGTGGGTTGAAGTTCTATGCTAGCCAAAAATCCTTCACTTACTAATTCCATTCTAAAACCTTCCAACTCCTTGTGCAAACTTGGTTGCTCCTTCAGAATCATAGAGTTCAAGCGACACGGAAATCTGCTAAGGGCATCTACTACCACATTGGCTTTACCGGGGAATGTCCAGATCATAGTCCTTGATTAGCTCTATCCATATCCTTTGCCTCATATTCAGCTCCTTCTGAGTGAAAATATACTTCAGGCTCTTGTGATCCGAATAAATCTCCCAGCGGTTACCCATGAGGTAGTGCCGCCATGTCTTCATGGCTAAAACTACGGCTGCTAGTTCAAGGTCATGGGTAGGGTAATTCTACTCATGTTGCTTCAGTTTTCTGGATAGATAAGATATGACTTTGCCTTCTTGCATTAGCACACATCCGAGACCAATCTTGGATGCGTCACAATACACATCAAAAGGCTTCATGATATCCGGCATGATCAAGATTGGGGCTGAGATCAATCTCTTCTTAAGCTCTTGAAAACTTGCTTCACAATTGTCCGTCCATTCAAACTTCTTATATTTCTTCAACAATTGGGTCATGGGTATTGTGATGCTCGAGAATGCTTCTACGAACTTGCGGTAATATCACACTAATCCGAGAAATGCACGAACTTGGGTTTGAGTGGTTGGGCTTGCCATTCTTCAACATCCTTAACCTTGGTAGGGTCAACGGCAATTCCTCCGGCCAATACGGTATGTCCGAGGAATCCTACTTCCTGTAACCAGAATTCACATTTGCTAAACTTGGCATACAGCTGATGCTCCCTAAGGGTTCCAAGGATGGTCCTCAGGTGTAGCTCATGTTCTTCTTCTGATTTGGAATAGATCAGAATGTCATTGATGAAAACAACGACAAACTTATCCAGGAAGTCCATAAAAATCTTATTCATAAGGTTCATGAAATAAGCGGGGGCATTGGTTAATCCAAAAGACATGACAGTGTACTCATACAATCCATATCTGGTGGTAAAGGCAGTCTTTGGAATATCTTCTGCGCGAATCTTGAGTTGATGATAACCAGTTCTAAGATCAATCTTAGAAAACACTTTGGCACCAGTCAACTGGTCAAACAGATCTTCTATCTTCGGCAGTGGGTACTTGTTCTTGATGGTGACATCATTTAGCTTCCGATAATCCATACACAAACGGTTACCTCCATCTTTCTTGTCCACAAACAGGAGAGGTGATCTCCATGGCGACGCACTTGGTTGAATCAGGCATATCTCTAGCATAGCATCCAGTTGCTTCTTCAGCTCCACTAATTTAGACAGGTTCATACTATAAGGTCTCTGGGCTATGGGTCCGGTTCTAGGGATTAGTTCAATGATAAACTCGATATCTCGATATGGGGGCATATCGGGCAAAACATCTGGAAATACGTCAGGGTATTCACAGACTACTCTGACTTGGTCAATGGTTGGTTGGGCTAGACTCTTGTTGCACTTGAATTGACGGGGCAAGGTTTCAGATACATGCTCTACTGATACTCCAGTGGTACTAGTCATGGTTATGGCTTTCTTGGCACAGTCGATTAATCCTTTATGTTTCGACATCCAATCCATTCCTAGTACTGCTTCCAAATCTTTGGTTTCGAGTACTATTAGATTAGCATAAAAATCTATGCCATGGATTCTGATAGGTACAGCCTTGCAAATTTGTCTAGCTTTGGTGGTTGAACCAGGTATTTGAACTATCATAACATTCTTCAATTTGGTTGGTTGAATCTTACTAGTGCTTGCAAATTGTTCGGTAACAAACGAGTGCGATGCTCCAGAATCAAACAACACTCTTGCAAGTATTGAGTTAACAGAAAACATACCTAGCATGACATCTGGCGCTTCTTGGGATTCTTCAGCATTGATGAGAAACAGACGGCCGTTGCGGTTGAGCGAATTCCCTATGGCATATCTCCTTCCAGGCTAAACACGGCGCTGCTGCTGAGCGAGGGCATTCACATTGGGGGCTGCTGCAAGCTTTTTGGGGCACTCATTGCAGTAGTGACCCTTGGTTCCGCATTCATAACAAGTCACCTGAGACTTGTCTTTTCCTGCAACAGGCATAGCATTGCTTCCAGTCCTCGGGGCAGTGTTGGTGTTGTTGGCGGCATTGTTGTTGTTAAACTTTGGCGGTGCACGGTTGAAATTGTTGGGTTTGCCAGGATTGTTGTTTTGGTTTCCTCCGGGCCTTGGGTTTCCACGGTTGGGATAGGTCGGACAGTTCATCAGGGGTCTATTGTTTCTTGGGGCAAATCCTATAGACGGGTTGGGGCGATACTTTGGGGTATGGTGGGTTCCTGGTTGATCCATCATTCGAAGCTTGCGGTTCTCATTGGCTTGGTTGATCTTGCCTTCCATCTGAATGGCAGAATCCACTAAGGCTTCGATGTCAGCAAATGGAATATTGACTAACATTGTCTGCATCTCATCATGCATACCATTCAAGAATCTCTCCTTCTTCTTGGCTTCAGTGTCAATCTCATCCGGTGCATACCTAGCTAAGGACAGAAATTTGTCACGGTACTCAACTACTGTCATCCTGCCTTGCTTTACTTATCTGAATTCATCTCTCAACCTCTTGATCATACCCGGTGGCACATGGGTTCTGCTAAAATTGAGCTTGAATTCATCCCAAGTCATCATTTGTCCTCCAAGCATGGCGCGAACAATGTTCCACCAAGCTCTTGCATCTCCTGCCAGATAGTGGGTGGCAAATAGTACTTTCTTGTTGGCCTCCACTCCTGTAACTTCTAAGTTGTTCTCCATGGTCTGCAGCTAATCATCTGCATCTAAGGGCTCTTCGGACTTACTAAAGACGGGTGTATTGGTGTTCTGAAAGTTCTTGATCTTGGATCCATGGTTGTCCTGGTTTCCATGTCCTTGGTTGTTGTTGGCCATCTGAGCTATGTGTTGGAGGGTCGCTAAGTTGGCTTGACGTTCGGCTCTTTCAGCTTCGCGGTTCAAGACCAACATTTGCAAGATTTGCAACATTGGGTCTGGGATGAGCTGCTTCCTCCGCGAGGCATCTGAAGATTGAGATAGATCATGATAAAAGAGGGAAATTTCTAAGCTTCGGGGATTTTGTTTTTGAAAAGTTTTTGAGGTTTGACTCAGATTTCTCTAGGAACATGATTTTCATTCATTCATAGCACACAATACAAACACACACCACAACAAGGAAACAGATAGTTTTAAGAACCATTTTGTGAAACTACGATAGAGTGGGACCGGATACAACTTCACTAACGCTAGTCTCAAGTGCTACTACTCGAAATTGGTCTCTTCATCATCATCATCATCATCATCATCATCAATGAAGGCGAAGTCATCCTCATCGGTGAAGAAGTCCATGGCTTGATACTCCAAAAAGTCATCATCATCACTAAGGTAAGAGTAGGGGTCTCCACGGATATATTTGCCGGCATTCTCCCTCTCCTCAAGCTGAATGTCCCTCTCGTGGATGGTCTCCTCCAAGTCTGTCACCTTGTGACGAAGCCGAGAAATAATGCGATCCTTCTTGTCAAGCTGACGGTGACGAGACTGGCAATCCTTCACAAGCATGGCAATGGTCTGGTCCTTCTTGACTGCGATGGCGTAGTTGTGGTTGGCATAGGAGCGGGCATTATCCAACTCCTTCTGCCGGTCATACATCATGAAGCTGAGATGGTCCACTTGATGCTTCAGCTCCGGGTGATATGGTGCCTCCAGTGGCTGTCCCATAACATCACGCCTTGGGTAGAACTCAAAGCTGGTGCCCTTGATTTCATTGATATTTTGCCCACACAGACGAGCAAGATCTTCCTGTATTGCCCTGGCGAGTCCATCTAGCCAGTTATTCTCTCTTAAGGTGAACTGGACTCCCTCTGAGGTAGGGGCTTCAATCTTCCCTCAGAGACTTACAACAATCAGCCATTGCAATTCTCCTCCTTCCTGATTGTTCTGAGCTCCGAAGAACTTGGGGTGCGGGCGCTCCAGAAGTTCCGAAAGATGGTCTAAATCACGTTCAAAGATAAGATCTCCTCCATTTCCCAACTGATAGAACTTTCTATACTTCACGTCCATCTATAAGAATGTAGGATGAGTAAGTTAGTAGAGTGATCAAGTGTGTCAAATTTTATGTAAGTTTGCAAGAATTTTTGAGGAACATGAATTTTCATGAAAGAACCTAAGTGATAAGAATGAGAATAGGTTTTCATAAATACTTACTTCTTTTGTTTTGAAACTAAGTTTTTGATTCAAGCGTCCATTCTAAACTAGGGTCTCCTATTGTCAGGATGGCTCTGATACCAACTTGTCAACACCCGGATTTTTAATCTCAGATGCCTGTCATGCCATACATCGCAATCCCAGGATTACCATTTTCGCGAGACATAAAAGATTGGTACCATAGTTCATCATCCATTACAAACCATAATAAAGGTCTTACAACAAATAAAGGATCTCATGATCCAGTCTTAATACATTTAAAGCAGCGGAATAATATAATAACGATAGCATGGGCGAGGCTCCATCTTCATGGTCACAAGCAAATTTGAAGGGGGAGATGATCCTAGTTGTCGTAACCTTCCTGCGGTCCATCATCCTGATAGTCATCTTCATAGTCTGGTCACGGGAATAGCCAGGGACAAAGCCATGAGTACTCTTTAAGTACTCGCAAACTATCACTAACAAGTAAATGTGGTTTGAGTAGGAATACTAAGCTCTAGGTTGTTTTGCAAAAAGCCAGGTTTATCTCTAGCTGAGTTCAGAGGTAAAGAAAACTAGTTAAGGTTTTATAACACCTAAGTGGGAACTTAGCTTTTCATATTCACAACCCTGTTGTGGTCAAGTAAAAGTCATGATTCATTTCACAAGTCATTTTGAAAACATCTGACGACAGAACAGTATGGCCACTCCAACTGTCCATAACCGCGGACGCGGCTATTCGAATAGTTTGACACTCTACAGAGGTGGTACACTTTCACCATAATATTCGATACATCCGTCAGGAACAATCCTGAATTCACCATACTCAGTATGCGAATAATAAATCCTAACCTTTCAATTACACACCCTAGTATAGGCACCTCTCCTATGAGTTTGGCCTCCCAACCATGACCATCTGTCATCTTGGGAACTGCACAGGTGGACAATCATCACGAGGTAGCCTCAGCTCAAATATCGGCCGCAAGGGAACCCATACTAAGGCATATAAACTTCTAGTCAAGCCCTACCCAATTTTGGGTATTGTGGTTGTACGGTAAAATTAGAATGGTATCGCATCCAAACAACCATCAGTTTTATAAAAGGGCTAAGGCTCATGCCTCAACATTTTGATCACCAAAATCACCTTGTGTTCACTAACACATGTCAAAACATTTCATTAGAATGACTCATCATTCTAAGGTTTTCATAACCATTTTCACCAAGTATTCCCATCTAAAGTGATCAAGTTTTGTGCTTAGCACTAGCAACTAAAGTTGGGGGTAAACACTACTGAGGGGTGATAATCAAGTGTGACTTATCTAAGTCCAATCTCATGCCTCAGGATGACATCAAGATCTATCTAACTTAGGCCAAGTTTTATGATCTTTATGCTACCTTTAATTCTTTCCAAAACTTCACAAGTCATTGAGTAAACATAACTAAGGAGCTTTTTTTAAAGAAATAAAAATAATAAAGCTTGCAAGTAAAACTGGGATTTGGTATAGTCAAAGGGGTATAATCACATATGCCTAATGCATCTAGTTTGCATAATCCACTTGTAATGTTAGGCTTGCTAGGATTGCTTGCTAAGTTAACTTGTATAGTGAGGCTTGCATAATTGCAAGTGTAAGCTTGCCTTATGCAGTGCAATGGTTGAAGTTCTCCTCTGCTTCTTCCTCGTAGTAGTCTCCTTCCTCTTCGTATCCTTGGTCGGTACTGGCGTCTATAAATAAATACGAAGTACACAATCACCAAACAATACTTAACTACTTCTATTTAGCACACAAAGGCTCACAATAGATGATCTAGCATCATCACAATCATCACAAGGATTAAGGCAATAGTTCTATTTATTTTATTTTAGAAAAGTAATTTCTACTAATTTAAAAACTACTTAAGATTTAATATTATCCAATTAAAATATGGGATCATGTTGACACATGTCATCACCACATATTTCAGTACTTGGTAATGTGATTTAAAGTGGTGTCACAATTTAATAAGGTTTAACCCTTTTATTTTAATTAATTAAAGTGACTAGAAATGCCTATGGGGCATTCTTTTATTACTTGTCCATTATTACTGCAAGTAAAACTAGATATTTTTATATATTCAAAAAGGTATTGTCAAATGTGATTTTTGAGAGTTGGAATCAACTCAAAAGCTTTTATGGTTGAATTTTCAAAAATGTTTGAATGCAGAAAAGTCTCTGCCTTATTATTTTTACCATAGGTGATCTATAATTCCAAATGGTTTGAATCCAACGGGCTTGGATTAATAATTTCTATAACTTTCTAAAAAAATTGGTTTCATGCAATTTGGTTCAGTAAAACTCTTTGAAATGATTTTTGAATCTACTGCCAGAACTGAGTTTGACATTAAATATATAAATCTAAATTTGAATTAACTGGGTCACGCGGGAAAGCTAACTGGGTCGGCCCACTACGCACAGCACGTGTGCAGGCTGGTTAAGTGGTTGTCCCCACACGTCGGTGAGACAAGGGGTGCGAAGGGGTACAGGACGATTATGATCGTAGGTTTATATGCAAGATCAACGGTTGAGGGTCCTCGTCCTCGTCAAACAGACCTCGATGGGTTCAAACCCTAGCGAGGCCAGTGGGGGTCTGTGGCGGCTCACCGGGGCTCAGGCGATGGGGTCGAATGACGAAGTCGACGACAGCGGTTCTCCTAGTACTGGCGGCTCTTCCTGGGGTGGCTCCAATCAACGGTTCCCTTCTCCTCTAACAATGTTAGGCTCTGGCGAAATTCCGTCGATGCTGCGCTCGCCTTGCTCTAGGAAGAAGTGGGCACAGTCAGTGAGAGGTGGGGAGTGGAATGGTATGAAGAAATCAAACAGGGAAGGCCTCTATTTATACTGCGACAAGGGAACAGAAGGGTGCGGGCAGAGCTCGTCGGGGTTGGTGTTACAGTGAGCTAACGACATGGCTGAGGCTAGGGGACGATGCACGGTCTCCTGGCGATGCTCAAGGAGGTAATGGTGCGGCAAGGGGCGGTGCGGTTCGGTCGGGAACGTGCGCTGCTTTGAGCGGTACCGACAGCGAACTCCACGGCATGCGGCGACTACGGGGCACGGTCGATGAAACGAGCATGTCTAGTGGTCTCCTAGGGCGGGGGCGGTCATGTAGGCGAGCGGGGAAGACAGGGCGTGGTCTGTGCGAGAGTGTCAATCGCGGCGCTCTGGCTCTCTGAACATGGTCACAGAGAAAGGGCGTGTGCGTTGTCACACCCCAGTTTTAGCTAATTAATATTTAGTGTTGATTGTGCATAGCATGAGCATCATTCCTTAAAATGCATGCATTGAAGAAATAAAACAAAACCCTAAACCCTAGTTTTCCCTATCTCTCTAAAAGCATTCAAAAGTGTTTTGAATTTTGAAAATACAAAAGTTGAGGAGCCCAAATTGAGTACAAGGGCTCTGCAATATTTTATATAATTTGTAAACCCTCTAGTATTTTTGAGATATATAAAAATAGTTCACAAATGAAAATACCAAAGAGAAATACAAAACAGAAAGGGAAAAAGGATTTGGAAAGAAAAATAGCAGGCAGAACCCTAACCAGGCCAGCCCAGGCCTCTCCTCCCTTTCCCTGCCGCTCAGCACACCGTGAGCCGGCCCAACCGCAGCCCAGCTTGGCCCAGGCCTGGATTCCCCTTCGTCCTCCCTATCTGTTATCTTCCTCCCCCGCATGAAGCAGCTCTGTGGCGCCGTCGCTGCCTTCCGTCGGTGTCGTGATGCTCGCTGCCGCCCCCCGTCTTCTGGAGAAGGATAAGAACCGCCCCAGGACGTCTTCCTTCCGTCCCTATCCTCTCTCCCTCTCATACGACCTCCCTCTCTCGATTTCTCCTCTGGACGAACCCTAGCCGTCAGAGGTGCTTTTTGTCGCCGTCATCTCCAGACACCCTGAGCCTCGCCGAGCAGCCCACGAGCTCCGCCTCGCCGTCTTGATCAACCTCGCCAAAGGAATCGACCAGGGGTTCTCTTAATCGGCCACATCGAAGCCTTCCTTCCCGATCCTGATGCCTCTTGCCGTCACCATTACCGGCACTCTCGACCTCGTCCGGCCTCACCATCACTCCCTCGAGCATCGTGGTGAGCCAGTGGTCCTGCTAGACCTCCCCTTCTTCTCTCCCTCTCTGTAGCCGTCGCTCGCCGTCGACACGTGAGCACCACCGCCACCGCTCGTTGCAGACGTCGCTCCGGTGACCAAATCTGGGCGGCACCGCCTCTATCGTGCTCGCCTCGCTTTGCTATTTCAAACGCGCTTAGCCTCGTCATCCCGCGCGCCCTCCTTCGCCGTTGCCGGTGACCACCTGACGGTGGCTGTCGTGTTGACGTCACCGTGATGTCACCCTGACGTTGTGGCGGACCGCTGACTGTTGACCGCCCGCATGGCAGCTGAGGTGGCCTCGGGCCCCTCTGTCAGCCACCGTGGGTAGCCTCAGCATTGGTGTAAAACAACCCCGACCCTGTGTTGACATCAGTGTGATGCAATAAATCAATTTAAATGGCTTTAATAATTTCTAGAAATTGTTATAATCTTGTAAAATCAATAACTTATTATCTATAAGTCAGAAAAATACAAATAATATATCAAAATGTTCAGAAAAATGAGAACTACCTTTTTAAGCTATAATCATGCATTGTTCAACAACTTTCAAGACAAGTTTAATTAGAAGAACTTAGTAACCCCTCTCATATACATCCGAAGTTTCCCCGAGTTAGGGTTTTCACCCCTCGAAACCCCGTTTAAATTGTCAAGCATGCCTTAAGGTTACATTTCGATACAATTTAACTTTTCATGTAATCATCCTTGTTTGAGCATTGCATCGATGCCATGTGTTGATTGTTTCCCTTTCTTTCCGGCATTTGGTTCTTCTCGGTAGAATACGATATCGACACCAAGATCGAAGCCCAAGGATAACACCCTCGAAGATCGAAGATCAATGAATAATACTTGACCAACTATAATCAAGTCAAGTACAGGGCTCCCGAAGACCTGCTTATTCGTTATCAACAGGCAAAGGCAAGCATAGCCCCACCATGATATAATCCTATGATTTCGAAAGCATTTCAATTCCTTCCACGATGCATACGATTCTACTGTGGTATATTATCGATAGATAGAGTATCCTATCTATTGCATACTCCCTTTGAGCTTATATTACCTGATCCACTGCTCCTAGCATAACTAGGTTCGGGTTGTGTGTAATGCTAGAGCTTATATTTGTGTTTTCTTAGACATGCATAGCTGTCAGTGCTGGTTCATCCAGATGATGCATAAGATGCAGATAATCTAGTATGATAGGAGAACGTGATGAGATGAGATCAGAGGTGATATGAGATTAAACATGCTAAGGCTTGTATGGTAGGCCACGGTGGGATGTGACTTTTCTAGTCCCATGCTCACCACCACTAGGACCCAAGTTCTTGCCTCTTGAACCAAGATGAGTGTACAACCACACGGGGTTTATGGGGACCCCCTGATTGACTAAATTGCCTAGTAGATTCCATGAGTCACATAGTTTGGGCCTTCCATTCAACATGCATTCTGGATCTTCTCGAAGGCGGTGAAGGAGGTGCATTCATAACAGGTAGGTAAGTATGGCCGAGGTTGCTTGGGGTAGATAGCGCCCCTGGTAAACCAACCTTGCCTCACATCTTTATGTACCGGCTTCAGGATTTGACCCGTTACGGTGGAACCATACTTATTGCGTGACTCATGGTCTCGGCGAAAGCAAGGTAAAGGTCGTGTCTAACCACCCTCTGTCGGCCTTCCAAGGAAGAGGGCTAATTATTCTGGCATTAAGAGAAGGTTAGTACGTGTGGGTAAAGTTGTACACCCCTGTAGGGTAATAATCTTTCAGAAAGCCATGTCCACGGTTATGGATGACTTGGGAACGGATGTGATATCATAGAGAACATGAACCTAATCGTAAAACTTGGCAGATCAACGTGTGCTTAAGGATGCTTCCTCATGGGTACAAGGGGGTGATCATAGTTTAGAGTGATGATGATTTGGTGGATATCAAAATATGATGATCAATATTTTAGAGATGTCTCTCTCTTAAAATACTCCGAATAGACGAGCTTCCCCTCTCTCTTGTTTTACAAACAAAGATGGCTTTATGCAAAACAACTCCACTAGCCATAAGTCTTGCGGAGTACACCCTATACTCACCCTTGCTTTGTTGATCCTTTTGGCAGAGTAAGTATTCACCTGAAGACGAGTTCCGTACTACATCGACATCGAAGAGTAGCTTGGGGTTCCCGACCGGCAGCCTAGAATCTATGGGCTGGGACGTCATCGTTATGCTTCAGGCCTCTTAGGCCATTTGTTAAGTTTTCTATACTTAATAGCATAATTTGCCTTCCGTTGTTTGATGTTTGTGGTCAGTGACCTCTGCTTGTAATAATTTGGTTCTCTACTTAGTTATGAGCTTGCTGTAATTAAATTTTGTGTCATAGGGTCACTATTGTGCTACCGATTCTTCAGTGTATATTCTTGAGCTCAAGGTTAAGCTTATGTCAGATGGAGGTCTGGGATTTGTTTAGCCCTGATCCTGAGGGTATCACGGGTTTTGGTATCAGAGCAGTACCGACTGTAGGAAAACCTTGCTATTGGTAGATGTTGAGTCTAGTGCTTGTGAAAACTATTTTTAAAGATGAAAAGTATTTGCAAAAACTCTAGTATGCTTCTTTTACTCCTTATCCAATGTCGCTCTAACTCTGGATTATCTTATCTGGTGTTGACTTTGAAAAGTTTTGATATCTCTTCTAGTCTTTCAGAGCTTAGGTGCCTTCTGGCATGTCGTTTCTAAGCCAGTTGACCTAGTGTTGAGTTCTCTAGAGTTGTGTGTGTTGTGTATCCCTGTTCCCTTTGCTCCTATTCATCTGAGAGATTCCTTTCTATCATAATCTCTCTGTCTTTTGGACCCACAATCCTATTATGGTTCCACAATGTTCCGCTCAAGGCTTTGAGGTCTCCTTTCGCCTCGCGTGCCTCCTTTTTGTTTGCTTGGGTACTTCAGAAGTCTTATCTTCTCTTGGAAGCTACCTCGTGATTATTACCTTGTAGTGTATGCTAAGTCACTCAAGTAGTAATTACTCTTCTCTTTCGGTTTTAACCCATGGACTTGAACCTAAGATCCCTGATTGTGCTGGATTTTAGTGTTGTGAATCTTGTACATGAAGATGATCTTTAACCCAAGATCCATTTCTTTGACCCCTATCGTTAATGTTCATACATTACCCCAGGATGGCTGGTACTACAATTCTAGCCTTCAAGCTTGTCGTCTTTGTCGCGATTGAGTTGTGACAATTAAGGACTTCCCCTAGCAATTTCTATGGCAAATGTTCTTTTATGGAACCAAATAGATCACGACAAAAATTACTCCCCGAGAGTCTCGCATCTATATTTGTGATTTTGCCACACCTCACCTCTTCTATCCATTGGTTTCCAGAAGATTATTGACTTATGCATCCACATCTCGGGATTCTATCCTGAGCATGTTCCTTTTTCCTTGTTGTTCTCCGATGTTTGTCTACCAGTTGGTAGCCAAGTAGTAATTTGCATCAGTGTTTTTTGATGCAAAATACTCTTGTGGTCTGTCAAGACAAACCATTTCGGAATGTCTAGGAGAAACAAACTATAGTACCTCGTCACATCTAGGACCAGGTCAAAGTGTTGTAATCCACAGATCAAGGGGCAATGATTTTCTTCTACTGCTCTATCTTGAAGTATCACACCCTTCTATACTAAGAGTTCGTGCTGAATTTTACGACCCCTTAATGAAGTGATACTTCCACACATGTTTACCCACCCTTCCTCGAGCCTTCGCGCTCGTAAGTGATGCGTGTGTGTAGTAATGTGGCCATCGGAGATTCTTAGCAATTATCATTGTTTTGAACTCTAAGGACATTTGTGTCATTCCTAGCGGGATTGGTTAATCCTATCACTAAGCAAAGTATGATTGTGCTGCCAAGTCTGCTATTCCTGAGCACTCTCCTCGGTCAAAGAGTTAGTCTTGTGCCGAAGCTCTAGAACTATGTCTTTTTGTCTTACAAAGCAAGTTTCCTCTCGAACTAAGTGACATAATCGATGGTTCGTGATATTCTGGATGTCTTTATAGAAGTATCGCCATGTTGCCACATGACCGTGTTGTCAAGTTCTTGAGCATGCAAGTTCTCTGAATTGCTCTTTTCTCCAAGAATTTATACTGGATACTCCTGAACTAGTTGGTTGAGCTTAAACAACAACTTGTAGAGTTGTAAGACAAAAGTTATATCCAACTCTATTCCTTCTTAAAGGGATGTCTAGTTTTGTTCATGTTGAAGAAATATAGTATCTCCTTTGCGGATATGTTATTTTCCCCACCTTTTGTTTGATTTGGGTTATTGTGAAATCAATCTCAGTTCCAAGGACAATCTTGATGGTGTTGCTACTTGTGATGTTTCACTTTAGTACATCCTCATGTCCTTTGATCTAACCAGTATTCTTGCCTTATTCACGAAACATATGAGTCCATCTTCTTGGAGTGTCTCGATAAGTTTGTTGTTGAGCCCATCGATGACATCCTTATCTTCTTCATGTTAGATTAGATTCATATGGAACAATTGGCATTAATGTTGGAAAGTTTCGAGAACCATCTTTGGGTCATTTCGAAGTATGAGTTCTAGATGTTAGAAGAAACCTTCTCTGGTTCACGTGCAATTGTTGAAAGATGTCGCCGTGGATTCGATAAGAGTTATCTCCATTCCTTAAGGATACATGTGTGTCTTATTGTTAGAACTTTATATGTATGCAGCAGTCTTTCGACAAGTTGCTAAATGCATAGGTCTAGCAATCTAGCTCATTCGTTGAAGCTTTACACTGTAGTCTCTATTGAGAACCTAGTAACTTTACCTTTGTGGTAAATGTTGCACCCTTTCTATTCGGACATGCTGAGTCTGAAGTATATTTTCACCTAACTAGAGCTGAATCTCAAGCAGCAATGATGGTTGGTGTACCTCAAGGTTTTGACATAGGTCTATTTCTAAATCTGGCAAGATCGATGTAATGGTTGACACATCCAGCTGGAAAGATCTTTTGTCATAATCTCTTGAGTCAGCAATATCAACCACTCTTCATGAGGCATCTTCTACAATTTAGTGTAGGAGTTGTTCTTATGGTTTCCTTTGTATCTGAAGTCCGACCTTTATTTGATGTTTGATTTATTGAACATCAAGGAGAACATTTAAAGTAGTGTTGCTAAATGTCTCTCGGTCGATCCTCCAGACCCTTTTACGTTGGCAATCATTTTGTTGTGCCAAATAATTGAAGTCTGAGAATGAAGTTTCTTTATTCTTGTGTTATCAGGAATCTTCTTATCTATCCATCTTAGTGGTGCAAAGTGATATCATGATCTATGGCAAAGATTTTGATATACCTGGATGAAATAAGAGTTTCCTCCGTTTTCTTGATCATGTTCTAAGAGTGGCTATGATTTTGGTAATCAGTAGCGTCTCTTGTTACATGTTCCTTGTGACTCTTATGAGTCCTCTCCACCAAAACACCTTTATGTCTTGACCTTCTGTTGAATGAATGAGTGACCCTTTTTTTTCAAAAGTAGTTCAACAGCTTGGTTTTGTTGATCCATATCTTTGCAACCTGAAATCTCTACTTAAGTCGTTTAGTAGAGGTTCTTTATTGAAGTATGTGGTCATGTTCTTTCTGTTGAAAACATTCCTTATCAGAAGCTTAAACTCTTCTGAAGCTCCATGGTCTCAATCCTTCTGAAACCATCTCCTCATGTTTCCTCCGTTACCTTGATGTGTTTCATGTTTGTCATCTCAGAATTGTTCTTAAACACTCCATCCATGAGTTGACCATGAGATACTCTGTGTGCTATTGACGAGGTTTGATCTCATCAATGCCCATTGTTATGGACTTGGGTTTTGGATAAGATGGGGATGCTGGAGATCGTGGAACGGTTAACAGACAAGCAACCAGGGGACACGAGATTTACCCAAGTTCAGGCCCCCGGAGGGAAAACCCTACTCCTTCTTGTCTGCTCTTAATTACGGCGGAACTGAAGGTTACAGGGGTGCGCAGATTCAATCTGGCGTGGAGGTGCGTATGCGAAAGTATGAGTCGAGAGATCTAGGTCGTGCCCTCCTGGCCTTTATATAGACTTAGGCAGGTCCTGGGCATAGTCCTAGTCGGTTACAGGTTCTAGGGTTTTACCCCTTTGAATTTCCTATCTACTCTAGTCTTGCTCTCCAAGGATCCGAAGGCGTCATGGGCCTTGGCCACCCGAAAGTCTTCATGGGCCGGCGTTCATCTGTCATGGGCCTTCCTTGGGCTGGACTAGATATGTTGAGGTCACGTACCCGTAGGGTATAACCATGTCAGTAGCCCCCGAGTGATCAGTCGAATCGTAGATTCGGCTGAGGACTCTTCAATCCTTCGGGTGCAACTATGTATTAACAGTATGTGTGTAGGGATTGTTGATGCGTGTGCCTGACTCACCCGACGGATCAGGGTCAGTTAACTGTCTTAGGACGAAACAACACGATCTTCCTCAGGTTCGAGTCCCTCAAGTCGAAACTGGAACATATGCTGGCGTAATTCGACTCAGGCCGCGGAGGACTTACAGGAGTGGAATTCCAGTGAATTCAATTGATGTACCCAACGCGTCCGTCGGGATTTTTCATCGCACCTGTTAGCACGGGTTTTTACTAGCAGAGCGTAGTCGTGTGCGTTGCCAGGCCATCAAATGATATCTGTAGGTCTTATCTTTGTGTCGCAGACATAGCATCCGAACGTTTGTCACCGCGGAGGTGTTTCGGGTGGCCAAGGAGATCTTTGCTCACTCAGTGTTTTGTTGGGGAAGAGTTGCCGAAAAGTTTTTGCATGCTGATCTGAAAGATCGTAGTCGAAGATTTCATAGGGTGCGCGACCAGCGCTCCCTATGGGAGTAGCCCCCGAATGTCTGTTCGAGTCGTAGACTCAAGCGGAGACTTTAGTTCTAGTACTTTGTTTTATTTTTAAGTCCGTAGGACACAAAAAAAATCGGATGCTTAAATCCATCCTCCCTATGGGAGTAGCCCCCGAGTCCTTAGTGGAGTCGTAGACTCGACGTAGGACTCGAAGAAATATTTTGTCTTTATTTGTCTTTTAGGTGCGCGGCCAGCGCTCTTGATAGGATTAGCCCCCGAGTATTTAGTTGAATCGAAGATTCGAGTGAGTACTCTTAGCTGTGGAGCCGAATAATTGTAGTTGGTGCTAGTATAGCTTTTGATGACATCAGTGCTGACGACCGGTGACCTCAAGCGTCTGCTATGCTAGAGATGACTTGACTGGACGAACGTGGGTCCCACTTGCTGACCTTGAATTGACCGGTCACGCGCGGCGTGGAGATAATTACGGTGTCTCCTCGATTTCCGCGCATAGTGGACGGCGTGGTAACAACGGTTCGTTGTGATGCTGACACGTGTATGGCCAGATCTTCCGTTGGCGTTAGGTCTTCTGGATGGACGGCTGCCGTGCATCGTCTTCGCCGTTATAATCATTGGGGAAGGCTGTAGTTTGTTTTCACCGCATCAGTTCTTGTTTTCACTGCCTCCTTGTGCTCTAGCGATTCTTGCTGCGCGCTGGGATTTCCTTCCACATTTCCATCTTCCCTTATGCGCTTTCACCGCCGGCGCCGCCGTAGCGCGATGGGGAAGCCAAAGAAATCGTCATCTGCAGTTGGGACCAGCGCCGCCGGAGGAAAGAAAGGCGCCACCGCTACCCATGTCACCGACGGTGGCTGGCAGCGATCAGAGACGCGGGAGAGTGATCTCTGCAAGCTTCGCGAGCGGGGTTTGATCCCGCAGGATAGGGAGGCCGTTAGACTCCCCGGCAATGAGGTAATCCCCCGTCCCCCAGCTGGGTATCGGGTTATGTTTCTCGCCTTCGTTATGCGTGGGTTTTCTTTTCCAGTCCACAACTTCCTCCGTGGACTGCTTTTTCTCTATGGCATGCAGCTTCATCATCTGTCTCCCAATTCGCTTCTCCACATTGCTTGCTTCATCACTTTTTGCGAGTGCTGGCTCGGCATTGAGCCGCACTTTGGCCTCTTCCGGAAACTTTATTCCGTGAAGAGGCGCTGTTCGATGGTGTGTATCCCTTGGGGGTTGCATCATCTCCCTTAGTCCCAATCTTCTTTTCTTTTCCTTTTCCATGTCCGAATCTGTCCAGTACTGGCGGAGGCGATGGTTTTACACCCGCGACTCCATAGTGCTTGGGAAAGATTTTGGTCTTGTTCCTTTTGACCCCTCCCAGATAATCGAGCCAAAAAGATCCTGGAAAAACCAGATTTTGGATGGCGAGACAGAGGAGATAGAGGCCCTTTACCGTCGGGTGGAGGATCTCCAGCTGATTCCAGAGAAGGAAGTGAACGGCGTGGACATCATCCGGACGTTGCTTGAGCGTCGGGTGCAGCCTCTCCAAGCGAGGGCGCACCCGATGTTTCTTTATTCTGGGAGCCGTGATCCGACGAGGGTTTCGGCGGAGAAAATCTCCGAGGGGGATCTTGGCAGGACCCTTCGCGCGCTGCTGAAGTTCAAGGTCGGAGAGGAGATCCCGGGGAAGTCGCTGACTCCTCCGTTTTCTTCGACGCTGGCCGTTCCGCAGGTGTAGATTCGTGCGTGTAGCGCTTTTTGTCGAATGCGTATTTATTTTCCTTTGTTTGCTAACAAGGTCTCTTCTGGTTTTGCAGAGCTTCAAGGTGCCGGGCATGGTACCGCCATTGCCCAAAAATATCCGAATGCCCCGGATAATGACGTGGTGGATTTTGTGTCCGAGCTGTCGTCGGCGCGATCCCCGGCGGAAGATGCCGACGAGTCAAGTGAGGACCATACGCGCAAACGATCACGGAGCTCCAGCGAGTCTTCGGATGCCTCGACTCCTCTGACTCCCAGAAACCCTCTGTTCCTTGAGCGTCATAGTGACGGGCATGGAGGCTCTTCCTCTCCCATTCCTGCCATTCCTGTGCGGGCTGTAGCGCCACACCCGCCAGCGAAGCGGAAGAAGGAAGAAAAGAAAGAAGAGAAGAAGGAAGAGAAGAAGGTGGAGAAGAGAGCCCGAAGGACTCCTCTAGTCTTTGACCTGAGCTCGCTGGACTCGTAAGTTTCTTGTCTTACTGCTGTCCTTTTTCCTTATTGAGTTTGCACTTGTGCTGATTGCTTCATATGCAGGCATTCCTCCCATGACTCCTCCAGCGATGGTGCTCGGGAGATGATGGGGGAGTCGAAACTTGCGTCTCCTCCTCCTCAAACGGTGGCAACGTCAGGGGGTGCCGCTCCTAATCCTCCGTTGCAGGAGGTGCAGGTGGTTACGCCTCAGAATTTCACCAGCAGGCCTTCGGAGTCGCCATCAGAGCATGTAAGCATCTCTGCTTCGTACCACAGGGGAGCCCCCGGGTGTATGAAAAATTTCGTGTTTTGTTCTTTTTTCGAATCTTCGGGGGGGGGAGCCCCCGAGTGTCTTCGTGTTCGAGTTTTGGCTTTATTCCTTAATGTTGGGCACAGCCCCCAAGTCCTTTTCCTTATTGGTGCTTCTTTTCCTGTAGCCTTTTGTGGAGGAGGCCAAGCGGCTGGTGCAGGATCGCCTGATGCTAGAGGCTAACCTCCGACAGCTTCAAGGTACCTGTTTTTTTCTGGTGCTTCTTTCATTTATTCCGGTCTTGCTCTCTGACGTTTGCTTGTTTCGAATGCAGAGGAGGATAATACTTCTCTCCGTGAGGTCGATGCTCTCAAGAAGAGCCTTGGTCAATCGGAGAAGAAGGCCGAGGTCATTGAAAGTGCGAACGCCTTGAGCTAGAGCTGACTAAGGCAGCCGAAGCTAAGGAGCGTCTGCAGCAGGAGGCCGCGGACCGTGAGGAGAAGCTGGCCACCGTTGCCGCTGCGCGCGAGAGGGAGGTTGCAGGCAAGCTCATGGCTGCTGCCAAAGCTGTTTCGGGTGAGTGTTGTATTTGTACTTCTTTCGTCTTGTTTTCTTGTCTTCTTCTGCGTTGCTTTTCGTCATGTCCCTTTCTTTTTGTCTCAGATGCCGCAGGCATCGAGTTTGACCAAGGCGCTCTGGAGCACGGGAGTGCTCTAGATGATGCTACTGCAGCGGTCGAAGATCGTTGCAGCACCATCGTCAGATCCCTTGCCAAGGCGAAGGAAGTCCTTGGCCGCTTCTACAAGGAGCTTGTCCCTAAGGGCGCGGCCCTTGTTGATGTGGATGCTCTGGCGGAGGCTTTGTCAGCTGAAGCGCCTGCGGCATACAAGCGCAAGAAGAAGGGCATCGGCGCGTCCGTCAGGCTGGCGATGGCTTTGGCGGCTGGAGCGGAGCTGGACTTGCCCCAGATCACCTCTCGGATGTCGACGACCGCGGACGGATCCGAGGTAGCCTTTGTTGCCTACTCTGCTCGCTGCAAGCGATATGGGCCGAAGCTCATTGATTTGCTGTCTGAGTATGCGCTGCGGCAGCAAGGGGAGGCCAAGGCTAGGCAATCCGGCTCCGAGGTGACTCAGGGTGCCGCGTCTTAGGCGTTGTAGATGTAGGATAGTTTGTAGCATGCTTTTGCTGTAAATATTTTGAGGAACACAGTCCTTGTGCCACGTAGTGGCCTTATATGCTTTAATGAATTCTTCTGAGTTGTGCTCTACCATTGTCTGAATGTTTGTGTCCCTTTCTTTTCTCGCTGCTCTAGGTTCCTTGGTGTCAATTTCGTTGACACCTCGCCCGCAGTGCCGCTGCGGCCATCTTTGGATGATTCCTCGCAACTCGCTTTTCTTCGGGATCGTGTGCGTAGTCTTGAGAGGGAGTTGCTCGGGTTGCGAGGTCATGCCGATGTTTGGAAGTCCAAGGCAGATCGCGGCGCAGCCAGAGAGGAGTACTTGATGGCGGAACTGCTTCGGCTGTCCGAGCAGCTTCAATGTAAGTTGTTCTTTGTTTCGAGCTGTAACTCAGTTCTTCGGATGAGCCTGCTGGCCTTGCTCTTATTTTGTGCAATTGTCGCAGGTGCTAACCTTGCTCTGAGGGAAGAGAAGGAGCATGTCGCTGTTCGGGTCAATTGCTTGACTCAACAGGACATGGAGGCCGGTGGCTTCTTCTGGATGGATCGTGACCGTGCCATGGCTCTGGCGACGGTGCAGGATCGTGTGCACCAGGTTTCACGAGTGCTTTGCCAAGTGCATACGTCGCTTGCCTCGGTGTTGCACGTCATGTTTCCTTTGGATGCCGTACCGACGAGCCTTGCGGGTCTTCTGTCGAAGTTTCGGAACGTGAGCAATGTCAAGGAGTTGGTGCGGCAACAGCTCGTCGCAGGAGTGAAGGCTGCTTTATCTCTTGTGAGGCTGCACCGGCCTGATGTTGATTTGGCTGTTGTGGTAGCTGGGCCACCTCCTCGGCCGGATGGTGATGAGTGGGACATGCGTCCACATTACGTAGTTGTGAGGCAGTATGCCGAACAGGTCGTAGATTTGTTTGAGCAGCGTGCTCAGGTTATTCTTCAGAATAGGTAGTACCTGAAAAAGAGATAGATATAAAATTTGTATATTTCGACTGGGCATGTTGTGCCCTATGTTGTAAAGGTTTGTTTGATGTAAGCATGCAGTGCTTTGTTTGAGTATGTGTCCTTTTCGTTTGCCTGACGTTGTCAGCTACTCAGGTGTACACGCGTGATCCTCAGTCGACGAAATCGTGAGGTGGGGGGAGCCCCCGAGTGTGTTTGTAGCATAAAGTAAAGTTGCAAATATTGAACGGAAGTTTGGGGCGAGACACTTAGCTTTATTTATATCGTAATGGAGGAAGTACATTGTTTGGCTGAATAGCCTTGGCTGAAAAGCCTTATTGAAAGTAAAGGGGTAGGTAGCTAGGGGTAGAATCATCGCAAGTGCGCGATGTTCCATGGGTTGGAGTATGCGACTCCAGACTCCACGTTCTTGAGGCGATAGGCGCCACCTGGGATGATTTCGGTGATGACGTAGGGTCCTTCCCATGGTGACTCGAATTTCGTCGGTCGCTCTTGCTTGAGTCGCAAGACGAGGTCTCCTTCGATGAAGGACCTGGGGCGAAGCCGGCGGCTGTGGTAGTTGCGGAGACTCTGCTGGTACACCGCTGATCGAGCTGCTGCTACATCTCTTGATTCGTCGAGCGTGTCGATGGCGTCTTCGAGTGTAGCCGTGGATTCGGCTTCGCTGTAAGGGACGACCCGGGGGGCTGGTGGCGTACTTCGGCTGGTAGCACGGCCTCAGCTCCGTGCACCATGAAGAATGGTGTATAGCCTGTGGAGCTGTTTGGCGTAGTTCGTAAGCTCCACAGGACGGATGGTAGCTCTTTCGTCCAGGCTCCTTCTTTCCGTTCGAGTGGACTCATGAGGCGCTTCTTGATGCCAGCGCTGATTAGGCCGCTGGCCTTTTCCACTTGCCCGTTCGTTTGCGGGTGTGCCACTGAGGCGTACGTGATGTTGATCCCAAGGCCTTCGCAGAAGTCTTGAAACTCCTTGGAGATAAAGTTCGGTCCATTGTCGGTGATGATGCTGTGCGGTACACCGAACCTGTAGACAATGGACTCGAAGAATTTGACGGCAGTTTTTCCTTTCTGGTTGGTAACCGACATGGCCTCGATCCACTTGGTGAATTTGTCGACTGCGACCAGGAGGTAAACGCGTCCCCCTTTCGAGGACTTTGGCAATTTGCCGATCATGTCGAGGCCCCATTGAGCAAAAGGCCAAGCTATAGGTATGGGTCTGAGCTCTGACCCGGGTGCGTGCGGTTTGTCGGCGAACCGTTGGCATCCGTTGCATCTTCGGACGATGTCCTTTGCGTCGCTCAAGGCCGTTGTCCAGTAGAATCCGGCTCGTAGAGCTTTGGCGACAAGGGAGCGGCTGCCTGCGTGATGGCCGCAGATGCCCTCGTGGATGTCTTGGAGGATGGCTTTCCCGTTACCGATGGTGATGCACCTTTGTAGTACACCCGTAATACTACGCTTGTACAGCTCGCCATTGATGGTGGTGAAGGCTTTTGACCGGCGAGATATGTGCCGGGCATCTATCGGGCTGTCAGGCAGTTCTCCGTTTAACAAGAACTGGAGGTATGGTCGCGTCCAAGTTTCTTCGACTGCCATGACCTGCATTAAGTTTACCATGGCGACCTATGTGTCCAGTTTCTCGGGTCCTTCATGTCCTTCGGGCAGCGTAGCCCCTGAGTGTTCTGCTTCTTCGGGTGATCCCTTGGGGAATTTCCGTTTGATGGATGGCATGCAGATCTGTTCGAGGAACACACCCGGTGGCACCTTGGCGCAGGTGGAGCCGATGTTGGCGAGTCTGTCGGCCTCCTCGTTGCTTTCTCTTCCAACGTGCCGAAGCTCGCAGCCGTCGAATTCTCCTTCGAGTGTGTTGTAGAGCGCGCGGTACGCGATCATGTTTTCGGCGTGTGCGTCGCACTCATTCATCGCCTGCTAGACGACGAGGTTGGAGTCACCGTAGATGACCAGGCGCGTTGCGCCGCATATTTTTGCCATCCTCATGCCGTGGATGAGGGCTTCGTATTCGGCCTCGTTGTTGGAGGCTCGAAATTTCATCCGTAGGACGTACTTCATCTGGTCGCCCTGCGGGGAGGTCAATATGACCCCGGCTCCAGCTCCAGCTTCGCACTTGGAGCCGTCGAAGTGCATTGTCCACGACTGCGACATGTCAGGGGTGTCTGGCAGCTGCAGCTCCATCCAATGTACCAGGAAGTCCGGAAGGACTTGAGATTTGATTGCGAGTTGCTTTTCGTAGATGATGTCCAGGGGTGACAGCTCGATGCCCCATAGGGCCACGCGTCCTGTGGCTTCTGGGTTATTCAGGATGCTGTTCAGAGGTGCCTCATTGACGACCATCACCTGGTGCTCCTGGAACTAATGGCTCAGCCGTCGAGCCGTCATGAACACGCCGTAGGCGAGCTTCTGGTAGTGAGGGTACCTCTGCTTTATTGGTGTCAGTACCTCGCTGAGGTAGTAGATTGGGCGCTGGACCCCGTGGGTCTTGCCTTCTTCGGGTCGTTCGACCACTAGTACGGTGCTGACCACTTGGTGTGTGGCTGCTATGTACAGCAGTAGAGGCTCGCGCTCCTTTGGCGTGACCAAGACGGGCGAGGTGGAGAGGATCCGCTTGAGGCTTTCGAATGCATCGTTGGCTTCTGGCGTCCACTCGAACTTCTATGCCATGCGTAGCAGCTGGTAGAATGGCAGGGCCTTCTCGCCCATGCGGCTGATGAATCTGCTTAGCGCCGATATTCGTCCTGCGAGCTGCTGGACGCCTTTGAGGTTTTTCGGCTTCTCCATCGTCATGATGGCTCTGATTTTCTTCGGGTTCGCCTCGATCCCTCGCTGAGAGATGAAGTACCCAAGCAGCTGACCCGATGGGACGCCGAAGGCGCACTTTTCGGGGTTTAGCTTGATCCTGTAGCGGTCAAGGTTGTCGAACGTCTCGCGGATATCGTTGATAAGTGTCCTTGCCTCCCTAGTTTTTATGACTATGTCGTCAATGTAGACTTGGACGTTGCGATCGATCTGGTCCTTGAGGCAGGCCTGCATGCATCGCTGGTACGTGGCACCTGCGTTCTTTAGCCCGAAAGGCATTGTGTTGTAGCAGAATACTCCGAACGGTGTGATAAACGCCGTTTTCTCCTGATCTTCGACCTTAAGTCGAATCTGGTTATAGCCTGAATAGGCATCGAGGAAGGGAGTTTCTCGCAACCTACAGTCGAATCGATAATCTGATCGATCCGAGGAAGAGGGAAGTGGTCCTTTGGGCAATGCTTGTTTAGCGACGTGAAGTCCACGCACATCAGCAGGATGTCCGTGTCCTTCTTTGGGACCATGACAGTGTTTGCAAGCCACTCACTTTATTTGATTTCCCTGATGAAGTCAGCAGCGAGTAGTCTGTTGATTTCCTTGCCGATAGCTTCGGCTCGTGGCTCGGATAGTCTTCGGATGGACTGTTTGACGGGCTTGGTGTCTGGAAAGACGTTGAGTGCGTGCTCGGCGAATTCCCTGGGAACTCCTGGCATGTCCGCAGGACACCAGGCGAAGATTTCCCAGCGCTCACGGAGGAATTCGACGAGCGCGCCTTCCTATGCGGGGCTGAGGTCGTTGGCGATCAGCGCCGTCTTGGAGGCATCCGTCGGGTGGATTTGCACCTTCTTTGTGTTGACCGTGGAGTCGAAAGACATGTCGGGTGCGTTTTGCCTTGTGACTGGGGGTGCCCCATTGTCCGTCACCTCACGGAGCCTTACGAGCTCGTCTTGCATGCCGAAAGACTGGGAGATTTTGTTGAAATCCCTGTCGCATTGGTCCGATCGAGTGAAGCTCCCGTGGACTGTGATGACGCCCTTCGGCCCTGGCATCTTGAGTAGCAGGTATGCGTAGTGTGGGACAGCCAGGAACCTTGCGAATGCTACACGCCCAAGTATGGCGTGGTATTGTGACGGCCAGTCCACCACTTCAAATTCGAGTCGCTCCTGCCGGAAGTTGTCCGGCTTCCCGAAGATGACGTCGAGCCCTATTTTGCCCAGGGGGAATATGCCCTTCCCTGGAACGATGCCGTGGAACGTTGTGTCTGACTGTTCCAGGCTGCATTGCGGGATCCGCATTGCTGCTAGAGTGCTTGCGAACATTAGGTTGATGCCGCTGCCGCCGTCCATGAAGACGCGACTCATCTCGAAACCTCCGATCTGCGCCTCCAGCACCAGGGCAGCATGACCTGGGCGGGGGATCTGGCAAGGGTGATCCGCACGAGTGAATGTGATGCAGGACTCCGATCCGCTGAGGTACTCAGGGATGGCAGGTGGGGTTGCCACGGCCAGGTTGATTTGTCGGGTGATTTTCTTCTGCACCCTATTCGTGGGGCGTCCCTTCTGGATCATCATTAGTGCTCCTTTCGGTGGGGGGTACCCGTTCCCAGCGTTGTTCTGTGCGGGTGCGACTGGTTGGTTTGGGCCTCCGATAGGCGGCGGTGGAGGAGCTCCATGTGCTATTTCACCTTGCGCAGGTGCGTTTCCGAATGCAGGGATTGGGGCTTGTTGCCTCATCTGCACCATGCTTTCGCGCTTCGAACTCATGCAGTCCTTGAGCATGTGGCTCGCCTTCTTTTGCCATCCCGCTTGTCGATGTAGAAGTGGATGGTGCATGGTCCCAAAGCTTTTCAGATGCCGAGGGTCCGTTATCGCGTCGCGCGTTAACGATCGCTGTCGGCGCCCTCCATCGCGGAAGTTTCCTCCGCGGTATCCTCCGCTGTTGCGGTTAGTGTCGTTGCAGCGATCGGCGTAGCCAGCCGCGACCATGTCGGGTCCATCGCGATCCTCGTAGACGCGCGATCTCCTCTTGCTGCGGCGTTCCCGTCTTCGGCCGTAGTCGTCCTCTTCATCCGATTGTGCTCGGTGAATGCAATCGCTGCCGCCCACCACATGGCGATGTCCATGAGGTGGTCGGGTGTTTTAAGCTTGACGCGCCCGAGTTCCTCCTTGAAGTCTGGGCGTTTGACGCCGTCCCTGAAGGCGTCGATGGCCCTCTCTTCGGAGATGTGTGCCACGGAGTTCTTGGTGTTATACCAGCGTAGAATGTACGAGCGAATAGATTCGCCCGTTTTCTGAGTGCAGGCTCGCAACTCTTCGATTGAGGCGGGCCTCTTGCTGGTGCCATTGAAATTTGGATGAAGCTGTAAGCTAGCTCCTCCTAGCTTCGGATGGACCCTGATGATAGGCTGAGCTGCACGCGCCATACCGTCACCGTAGCTGAAGGCATTGCATGGCGGTTTCTTTGTTACCGCCGTGCAACTTGATGGATGACAGATGGTCACTGAGCTAGGCTTTTGGATCTTGCGTGCCGTTGAATTTCGGAGTATCCGAAGGAAGCTTGAAATTGCATGGCATCTGTGTTCGCCGAACAGATCTGCTGAAGCATCGGGCTCCACAGAGTTCTCCTTCGTCTTCGTCCATCTCGGATTTAGACGAGCAAGCACGTTTGGCTCGCGCTTTGTCGATTTTGCTCTGTGTAAGCGCGTCTCTGGCGTCGTAGTCGCGTTTATGGCGACGCGAGCTCTTCTTCCTTCGAGGAAGGTCGTGTTCCTCTTCCTCTTCGGATGAAGGGGTGGGGCTCCGGTCGCGCCTAGCCGGAGCTTTCTTCTTCGGCTCCGCAGGAGCGTCTTGGTGGAGCGCAGCTCCGACAAGTCCGAGTCCGGTGAGTGCGGACTTATGCATGGCTCTTTTTGGGTCCCCCTCCGGAGGTGGGTGGGCCGCGAGATACGCAGTGGCTGCCATGATCGCAGCTTGCGGTGTCTTCGGGATGATGTTGCCGTCGGCATCCATCTCCATGAACGATGTGTGTAGAGTTCGGGTCACATCACGGCGCTCCTTGGGATCCATGTTCTCCACCCGAGAGCGGTGCTTGTTTCCTTGGTTTCCGTTCATGCTAGAGCCGGGGGCCATGGCGGAGAGCGCAGCTCATCGCGCGCTGGACTCAGAGGCTGCTTGCTTACGTTTGTCAAGTGTTTCCTGCATCTTGACTTGCTTCTTGTTCTCCTCGATGAGGAGGAAGTGGTATGCCATCAGTAGTTCACGTGAGGCGTCTGCGGGCAGGACTATGTCGCCTGCTACGGCGCGGCGTGCCTGGACCCATCCTTCTTTGCTAAGTTGGATGACGTGGTCGTTGTTTTCCTCGTCGGGTGGGGGCTTCTCGGCTTCCCGCCGCTTCCGCCGTTACATCCTGGTTGGGTTCGGGTTGGGCGGCGGGTTAGGCGTTTGCTGTTCCTGGATGACTGCGGCGCATTGGTAGCACTTGTAGATCGGTCTGCTGCTGCCGCAGCTTTCAGATCTGGAACCGTAGGTCCCTGCATCTGATGGCGGATCGCACAGATCGGACTTGCGGCTGCTGCTGTCATAGGAATCATCTGCTGATGATGTTGTGCGTAGCACGGGGTGTGGGGCCCATGAAGCGGGCCTGATTGATGGTAGGGGCACCCGCTCAGGGAGGCGGAGGGTGCCAGTTTGCCCCACCTGGAAGCAGAAGCTCCCGAACAAGATTTCGAGTCCGTCGCCTACGGGCTCGAAGTCCTTCATGGTGGCCGGCGAGTGGGCGGTGAAGTCGAAAGCAACGAAGAGGATATGACTCTCCGTCGCCGCAGAGTTGTAGATCGATCGGGTCGGGACCGTCACGACCGCACAATCAGCAGCCCCGTTTACCACAGACGGCGCCAATTGACGAGGTTTGATCTCATCAATGCCCATTGTTATGGACTTGGGTTTTGGAGAAGATGGGGATGTTGGAGATCGTGGAACGGTTAACAGACAAGCAACCAGGGGACACGAGATTTACCCAGGTTCAGGCCCTCGGAGGGAAAACCCTACTCCTGCTTGTCTGCTCTTGATTACGATGGAACCGAAGGTTATAGGGGTGCGCAGATTCGATCTGGCGTGGAGGTGCGTATGCGAAAGTATGAGTCGAGAGATCTAGGTCGTGCCCTCCTGGCCTTTATATAGACTTAGGCAGGTCCCGGGCATAGTCCTAGTCGGTTCTGTGTTCTAGGGTTTTACCCCTTTGAATTTCCTATCTACTCTAGTCTTGCTCTCCAAGGATCCGAAGGCGTCATGGGCCTTGGCCACCCGAAAGTCTTCATGGGCCGGCGTTCATCTGTCATGGGCCTTCCTTGGGCTGGACTAGGTATGCTGAGGTCACGTACCCGTAGGGTATAACCATGTCAGTTGTTTAGTGTGTTTCCCTCTTATCTTAGAGTTACCCTGTTTCTTTCTCTCTCTGTCTCTCTTCCTACCATAGGAATCTCCGGTCGAGATTCTCGTAAGGGGGATAGAGCTGTAACACCCTAGTTTTAGCTAATTAATATTTAGGGTTGATTGTGCATAGCATGAGCATCATTCCTTAAAATGCATGCATTGAAGAAATAAAACAAAACCCTAAACCCTAGTTTTCCCTATCTCTCTAAAAGCATCAAAAAGTGTTTTGAATTTTGAAAATACAAAAGTTGAGGAGCCCAAATTGAATACAAGGGCTCTGCAATATTTTATATAATTTGTAAACCCTCTAGTATTTTTGAGATATATAAAAATAGTTTACAAATGAAAATACCAAAGATAAATACAAAACAGAAAAGGAAAAAGGATTTGGAAAGAAAAATAGCAAGCAGAACCCTAACTAGGCCGGCCCAGACCTCTCCTCCCTTTCCCTGTCGCTCAGCGCGCCCGCAGCCGGCCCAACCGCAGCCTAGCTTGGCCCAGGCCCGGATACCCCTTCGTCCTCCCTATCTGTCGTCTTCCTCCCCTGCGTGAAGCAGCTCTATGGCGCCGCCGCTGCCGTCCGTCGGTGTCGCGATGCTCTCCGCCGCCCGCCGTCTTTAGAGAAGGATAAGAACCGCCCCAGGACGTCTTCCTTCCGTCCCTATCCTCTCTACCTCTCAGACGACCTCCCTCTCTCGATTTCTCCTCTGGACGAACCCTAGCCGTCACAGGTGCTTTTCATCGCCGTCATCTCCGGCCACCCCGAGCCTCGCTGAGCATCCCACAAGCTCCACCTCGCCGTCTTGATCAACCTCGCCAAAGGAATCGACCAGGGGTGCTCTTAATCGGCCGCATCGAAGCCTTCCTTCCCGATCCCGACGCTGCTTGTCGTCACCATTACCGGCGCTCTCTACCTCGTCCGACCTCACCAACACGCCCTCGATCACCGTGGTGAGCCAGTGGTCCTGCTAGACCTACCCTTCTTCCCTCTCTTGCTCTGTAGCCGTCGCTCGCCGTCGACCCGTGAGCACCACCGCCGCCGCTCATCGCAGACGTCGCTCCGGTGACCAAATCCGGGCGGCGCCGCCTCTATCGTGCTCGCCTCGCTTTGCTATTTCAAATGCGCTTAGCCTTGTCGTCCCGCGCGCCCTCCTCCGTTGTCGCCGGTGACCACCTGACGGTGGCCGTCGTGTTGACGTCACCGTGATGTCACACTGATGCTGCGGCGGACCCCGCTGACTGTTGACAGACCGCGTGGCAGCTGAGGTGGCCTCGGGCCCCTCTGTCAGCCACCGTGGGTAACCTCTGCCTCGGTGTAAAACAACCCCGACCCTGTGTTGACATCAGTGTGATGCAATAAATCAATTTAAATGGCTTTAATAATTTCCAGAAATTGTTATAATCTTGTAAAATCAATAACTTATTATCTATAAGTCAGAAAAATGCAAATAATATATCAAAATGTTCAGAAAAATGAGAACTACGTATTTAATCTATAATAATTCCTTGTTCAACAACTTTCAAGACAAGTTTAATTAGAAGAACTTAGTAACCCCTCTCATATACATCCGGAGTTTCCCCGAGTTAGGGTTTTCACCCCTCGGAACCCCGTTTAAATTGTCAAGCATGCCTTAGGATTACATTTCGATACAATTTAACTTTTCATGTCATCATCCTTGTTTGAGCATGGCATCGATGCCATGTGTTGATTGTTTCCCTTTCTTTCTGGTATTTGGTTCTTCTCGGTAGAATACGATATCGAGAACGAGATCAAAGACCGAGGACAACACCATCGAAGATCGACAAATAATACTTAACCAACTACAATCAAGTCAAGTACAAGGATCCAGAAGATCTGCTTATTCGTTATCAATAGGCAAAGGCAAGCATAACCCCACCATGATATAATCCTATGATTTCGAAAGCATTTCAATTCCTTCGATGATGCATATGATTCTACTATGGTATTCTATCGATAGATAGAGTATCCTATCTATTGCATACTCCCTTTGAGCTTATATTACCTGATCCACTTCTCCTAGCATAACTAGGTTTGGGTTGTGTGCACTGCTAGAGCTTATATCTGTGTTTGCTTAGCCATGCATAGTTGTCAGTGCTGGTTCATCCAGATGATGCATGAGATGCAGATAATCTAGTATGACAGGAGAACGTGATGAGATGAGATCAGAGGTGATATGAGATTAAACATGTCAAGGCTTGTATGGGAGGCCACGGCGGGATGTGGTTTTTCTAGTCCCATGCTTGCCACCACTAGGACCCGAGTTCTTGCCTCTTGAACCAAGACGAGCGTACAACCACACGGGGTTTATGGGGACCCCTGATTGACTAACTTGCCTAGTAGATTCCATGAGTCACATAGTTCGGGCCTTCCATTCGACATGCATTCTGGATCTTCTCGAAGGCGGTGAAGGAGGTGCATTCATAACAGGTAGGTATGCGTGGTCGAGGTTGCTTGGGGTAGATAGCGCCCTGGTAAACCAACCTCGCCTCACATCTTTAAGTACCGGCTTCGGGATTTGACCCGTTACGGCGGAACCATACTTATTGCGTGACTCATGGTCTTGGCGAAAGCAAGGTAAAGGTCGTGTCTAACCACCCTCTGTCGGCCTTCCAAGGAAGAGGGCTAATGATTCTGGCATTAAGAGAAGGTTAGTACTTGTGGGTAAAGTTGTACACCCCTGCAGGGTAATAATCTTTCGGAAAGTCGTGTCCACAGTTATGGACGACTTGGGAACGGATGTGAGATCATAGAGAACATGAACCTAATCCTAAAACTTGGTAGATCAACATGTTCTTAAGGATGCTTCCTCATGGGTACGAGGGGGTGATCCTAGTTTAGAGTTGATGATGAGTTGGTGGATATCAAAATATGATGATCAATATTTTGAAGATGTCGCTCTCTTATCCCCTTTTAAAATACTCTGAACAGACGAGCTTCCCCTCTCTCATGTTTTACAAACAAAGATGGCTTTATGCAAAACAACTCCACCAGCCATAAGTCTTGCAGAGTACACCCTGTACTCACCCTTGCTTTGTTGATACTTTTGGCAGAGTAAGTATTCACCTGAAGACGAGTTCTGTACTACATCGACACTGACGAGTAGCTTGGGGTTCCCGGCCGGCAGCCTGGAATCTATGGGCTGGGACGTCATCATTATGTTTCAGGCCTCTTAGGCTATTTGTTAAGTTTGATATGCTTAATAGCATAATTTGCCTTCTGTTATTTGATGTTTGTGGTCAGTGTCCTCTGCTTGTAATAATTTGGTTCTCTGCTCAGTTACGACCTTGCTGTAATTAAATTTTGTGTCGTAGGGTCACTATTGTGTGCTACCGATTCTTCAATGTATATTATCAAGCTCAAGGTTAAGCTTATGTTAGATGGAGGTCTGGATTTGTTTAGCCCTGATCCCGAGGGTGTCACATGCGTTCTCTGTGGTCCAGTGCCTGGCAAGGGTCGAGGGCTGGATAGAGGGTGGCGGTGGACGGTGGCATGCTTCCTGGACACGGTGGCTAGGCGCGGCGCTTGCTCTAGCTATCTAGCCATGGTCGGCTGGCAAGGGTGCTCTTGGGTTGGAACGGCATGGCGTATTGGGTAGGGGATTGGTAGGTTCAAGGATTTGGTTGGCACTGGGGGAGACATGGAGGATCAATGGTGAATAATGCTTAGCCAAATTACTGCTCAAAACAGTGAAGTTTGGCCAAATTGATTTTCTGTCTCCAAGTGTTTGATGAAATGGCCGAAAGAAATTCATATTTGAATTTTTGGATGAAACTTGGTGGATGCAATGATCACATACTAGGTAGTCTCTGGTTGATTGGATTTGTCAAGGTGCACTGGTTTGGTTGGGTTTTGAGAAATGGTAATCTTCCCATATGAACTAGATTCAATTTTCAAATGTCATTTGAATAAGGTTGCCAAATGTTTCTATGGGTCTGCAAGGTGGCTTGGGTTCAATTTTACTTTGTCTAGCAAGGGGTGAAAATAATTTGATTTGTTTCTGTTAGAAATCTTGGACTAGAAACACTCAAAGTGGTCTAGTGAGCAAGATTGGCAAAAATGACTATTTACTTATTTTGTTTATTTTTGAATTTCTATTGATCTGATTCTGCTTGGAAATGATTTAGATGATGTTGTTTTCATCTTTAACCCAATCCTTTCCATTCACAACAATAAAACAAGTCCATTCAAGCATTCATGCATTCATCACATACACACATGCATTTGTAATGATTTTAATTCACAGAAGTTTTTGTTAACCCTAAATTTGGGTGATTGGAATTGATAACCTTGATTAATTTTTTGGAATGTTACAAAGGGGGAGGGGCGGGGAAAAAATGACCATCTCCGCCGCCGAACCGGATTCAGTGTAGGGGGAGGGAGAAAAAGGACAGCCGCCGCCGGATTCATTGTTGGGGGTTAGGAAAGTACAAAAATAGATTTGCCCGTGCGGCACATGGATGGTGACTTAGAAGGGGCACAACAGGGGCACGTCAGGTACTAATGTAACGGAATATCCTGACATAACGGCTAAGATTTGGAAATATTTGGTTTGGCCACCATTCACTCGAAATGCCCCTCTCGGTAATTACCCCTCCAACTTTTTGAATTGCGGTGATTACACGCAACTCGGACCCCACGATGCCTTCGCCTGCAAACTTTCGGGCTGCAAAGTAGTATCCCCATATGAGAGGTGCATGATTTTGTTTTAAAGTTGCAGAAACATTTTCTTTCTATCAATCCTTCTTCTATTTTAAACTCACATAATATGTTTTCTGTGTGTATATAATTCTAAAAGTTTTTATTATTTCAATATAATTAAATCTGGAATAAATCCTATCTAAAGTTTATTCGCAAAACTAGTCTTATCTAGGATACTTTAGACTAAATATAGTCTTGTGTCATTCTTTCTCTCCTTTCTAAATGGTAAATACTTTAGATCGTAGCCCGATGGGAATCAAAAGAACGGACCTATGAACAGACGTCCATCTCATGCACCACTTTAAAACTGCACCCGTTAATCACGCACAAAGGTTTCTCCATCATTTTTTCTATATCAATTCCAAATCGCCTCCCTACCGCCGCCAGCTGCTGTCCCCGTCGCGTCAGCCCACGCCATCGCCGCCGCGACCTGTTCTCTCTCCAATCGCCAGCTCGTCCTTTCCTTCAAAGACCTACGCCATGCCCTTCTGCGGTGAGGATTTGTTGGAGGCGCCAACCTGACAGTCGGCGGCACCGTGGCAGGTTTGTTGGAGTTGGAGGCGGAGTAGCCTGGAGCAGATGAGGACTTCCTTCTCTACTCCATGGATCAGAATTGGGAGGTTCTTCCACTCGTCCCTATCTCGGTCTTCCTTCTTCAAGGACACACGTGGAATGAGAAAACGAGGTTTCTGTAATAATGAGAGAAATCAACATGTAGTATTGGTAATTTTGAGAGAAATCAATGTTAACTTAGTTTTAAAAGTTTCTGCATAGATATACTATTTGGTATGATGCGTGGTCATGAATTTTATGCTTCCATATCAACATGGTTCCAAAGTATATAATTCTTTTGCTTCATGTTACTGTTACTAATTCATCATTTGCTTCGAGCGTGTATTCCAATGTGCTTATGTGCACATGTTCTGGCCAGATTAAATTTTCAACTCAGATAAGTATTGTTTCACTTATTGTCAAGCATGCTTCCTTGGGTTCTAACTTATGCTTCCAATACAGAGATGCTAACATATCCGGAATAACTAATTGTGTATCGAAATTTATTCCGGAAGCATGCCAAATTGCGAAATCAAAATTTCTCTAATTCTATTGCATGTTTATATGTGCTGATGGCATGAAACCATTGCCTTCCGTCAGCCCACCTTTACTACTCTCTCCGATCTGATTTAATTATCTCATGCCAGGCAAATTTTGCTCGAGTTGAAGGTTATACTTGATGTGTTGTTCAACCAGTGCCATTGTTTGATGGTCTTATCATACAAAAGCTTTGATTCAACCGCTAGAAGCATGTGCTTCAAGCATGTGTGCTTCGTTGATGCATGGTTTTCAACGAATGCTTCAACCTTTGTTATTACTAGGGCGTGCTTCACTGTTACTAACTGATGCTTCTATTGTATAGATAAAATTCTGCTTAAGCCAATTCAGTTGTATAGCATGTAATGATGTAATATTGCCGAGTGCGCCGCGGTCAGGACATAGATGCCTTCTTGACAAGGAGGAGCTTGTATGCATGTAAGATCATTCATGATCAGCCCGTGGCATGGTCTACCATGTTTGTTATTAGGCAGAAGTGTAAAATGTATTGTTATAATAGTGTTTTATTTTTGCTAGCACAATTGTTGTAATATCTTAAAATCAAATTACTTTGTTCCACTGCATCGTGCTTCCTGTTGTGCTTCCATAGATTTCCTTTGTGAAAGAAATATTGTCATCAAACTCGCATCAAATTTTTGTTTTCAAAGCACTAAAATAGTAGCAAATCATAGTATTATACTATTTATGTCGAAAAGAATGCTTCCATGATGTTGACAATATGTTATATAGCACCACAAAAATGATGCTTCCATTTATCAAGAAAATGTGTTATTAGCCTAAAAATCTCTTGGCATTGCAAGAAATGCACAATCAAAAATGGTGCTTCCATCCATCAAGGTGAATTCTTCAGTCACCGAGAAAAACGCATCTTGGAAATACAAACCATAATTATTTTTCAATATTTATTTATTGGAAACAAATTACTGGAAGCATGTTCATATTGATATAGAAGCAAATTTATATTTAGTTTGAAACATAAAATAATATTGAAAATCTCAAGGAACCAAAGTGTACTGCTTGGATACATGATTTACCAGATTAATTAGTCATTTTAAAATCCAAAATCATTCTAGGAACCATTTAGTAGGAAACAAATCATAATTATTAAGATCCCCTATTACCGCTCTGTTCCATGGGAGAATGCAATCTATCGCTAGTTTCACTGTTAGCGTCCACTTGGTCAGCCCAACACTCAGCCCACGTTCTGGACGTTCATGCGCTCACAACCCAACAATAAGAAAGAGCCCACTCCATCCCAAAAGCCCGGATTGAAAGGAGGAAGGAATCTCTCCCTTATAAGGTGGGTATGGCCTCCTTCCGTAGGCGAGGTGGGACAAAACTTTGTGTAGCCTCACCAGTCAACAGCAGCCTAACATCCCATCCCCCTGAGAAACCCCTCAGGAAGGCATGGCGATGCTGGCTCTGATACCAGATGTTAGCGTCCACTTGGCTGCCCAGCACTCAGCCTACGTTCTGGACGTTCATGCGCTCACGGCCCAACTATAAGAAGAGAGCCCACTCCATCCCAAAAGTCCGAGCTTTTGGGATGGAGTGGGCTCTCTTCTTATTGTTGGGCTGTGAGCGCATGAACGCCCGAACGCATGAGTGTTACTGCTGGCCAATATCTGATTACAGGACTAGTTTTAAAACAGGATTGGTTTAGCATAGGTTGCATCCTGTGGCCATAACCTGATCCGATGGGAAGCTATCTGTCGGGAGCTGATTCCTAGTGATGCCCGAGAAGCAGCCATCAAGCCATCTACCAAGTCTAACGTGATCCAAACCTGAACCCAACACCCCCTCTGTTCCTGAACCTGAACCTCAACGAGAGCGCCCATGTTGATCACCTACCTCGCTCGCACGCGAGGGGAGCGTGAGTTTCCTGGCCGATGTCACCCACGACGCCTCTCCACCACATGCTCTCTTGCCTCCCCTTCTTATCCCCAATCGAAGCCTAACCCTAGACGCCCCTACTCCACTGCAGCGTCGCCACCCCGTCCTTCCTCTCTCTTTCTCGTTTTCTTCTCCACCTTGCTGGGCGCATCCAAGAGTTTCACCGTCGCCTTCCCTCGACCTTGTCGACGCCATGGGCTGCGCTGGGCCAAGCTGATGATGGAAAAGAGTCCCCTCCCTTCCCTCGTCCTCCACACAGAACGCTGGTAGCCGGAGCAGCCCCAGTACACTGAGCCCGCCACGCACGTCACTGTGATCGTCTACGTACGCGGAGAAACATCTGCATCGTCTACCTCCTTCAACATCGACTCTGCCCGCAACCGCGTCTCCATCGACGCTAGGGTTGTTGGAATTTGATGAGTTTTGGGATGCTGGCCCATAAGACAAATTCTGAAATTCTCTTTGGCCCACTTATATATGTTAGCATATGGTTGTGCTAGTGGTGCTATAGTTTAATCTCACATTGCTAGTTGAAGCGGAGTTGGACCATCTTATATAGTAGAGTGTTGCACCACTCACTAAGGTGTCACAAGAAGAGTAGCCCTCGCGCACTCCTCCTATGACGCCGTCCGCCTTGCCACGCCTCGCCTCGCCTCATCAGGACGCGCGCGCGCCGCGGGTTGCGGGAATCTCGCCAAGCCGAGCTTTATTTTGCTTGTTGGGAAAACTGATTATGAGTCATTAACGGACGCGTTAATTACAGCCGTTTTCAGTTTTTATGGACGTGACTGTTACCGACTCGGACGTGGGCTGGGCCCACGATCCTCCTAACCCGCACTATATAAGCATCCGGGCTAAACCTAATCGGCACCCGTATCAATCCACACACCCGCCTACCCACCAGAATCTTTGCGCCGCCGCTTTCGTCTTCCCCATCCCGGCTTGCGGCATGCACCGCAGATCGGGACAGTAGGCCTCCGGAACCCCGCCTCTCGTGAACCTGTATGGGTGAGGGGCGATCTGCATAATTGGTTTTAGTACCATTTGTATGATCATGATTTATCAATTTATTATTCGGATTAAATCATATGGATTATTGCTTATATTTCCAACAATCCAAAAACCTTATTATTCACAACTGAATCATATCTCGCTGTTTTGAGATGAAGGACTTGGGAGTGGCTGATGTAATTTTAAACATCAAGCTACTAAAGGATGACAATGGTGGGATTACACTGCTTCAGTCTCACTATGTGGAAAAGATATTGAGTCGCTTCGGGTATAGCGATTGCAATTCTTCTCCAACGCCTTATGATCAGAGTGTGCTACTTCGAAAGAATCGAAGGACTGCTAAAGATCAGTTGAGATATTCTCAAATTATTGGCTCGCTCATGTATTTAGCTAGCGCTACTAGACCTGACATATCCTTTGCTGTAAGCAAACTGAGTCGATTTGTGTCAAATCCTGGAGATGATCATTGGCATGCTCTTGAAAGAATTCTGCACTATTTGAAAGGCACTGCGAGTTATGGTATTCACTATACTGGGTATCCTCGGGTACTTGAAGGTTATAGTGATTCAAACTGGATATCTGATGCTGATGAGATTAAGGCCACAAGTGGTTATTTGTTTACACTTGGTGGTGGTGCTGTTTCCTGGAAGTCTTGTAAGCAGACCATCTTAACAAGGTCAACAATGAAAGCAGAACTCACAGCATTAGACACAGCCACTATTGAAGCAGAGTATCTTTGTGAGCTCTTGATGGACTTACATGTGGTTGAAAAACCAATACCCGCCATCCTGATGAACTGTGATAATCAAACTGTGATCGTCAAAGTAAACAGTTCTAAGGATAATATGAAGTCATCAAGGCATGTGAAGAGGAGATTGAAATCTGTCAGGAAACTGAGAAACTCGGGAGTTATTGTGTTGGATTATATCCAAACATCTAAAAACCTGGCAGATCTCTTCACAAAGGGTTTATCACGCAATGTGATAGATAATGCATCGAGGGAGATGGGTTTGATACCCACGCTATGAGTTGATCCCAGTGGCAACCCACTTTATGTGATCGGAGATCCCGTGAATTAGAGATGGGATACAAGCTGTTGGTCAGCTGAGAGGAGAGTATCCCATATTATATTTACATCTCCATAAAGATGCAATACTCTCTTAATCTGCATGGAAGGTTGATATTTATCTCAATGTGTTCCAAGTGGCTTTTATAAGCGAAGATGTTGTCCTGCAGAACATCTCTTGAGGAACACACCTATATGAGTCTGACTGTCAAACGTCGCAGTCCGTGAGAGTTGGGTGCTCTCTAATAAACTCATGAAAGGCCCTGGAGTATGACGCATAAGCTCCAAACCGTGGGGAAGTCGACGGTATCCCTGTACCGGTCTAGATTTTGTTTGAAACTAGCGCGCAGAAAACTTGTAGTTCAAGGCATAGTCCACTATTCAAGTTGCTAGATGGTGTAGCATAAAGTTTAACGTGGAAGTTCAACTTAACAGTTTCCACTACACACCGGTATATAAAACAATGTTCAGGAAGGAAAATGATGTGATGTGCCAATGAGAGTTTGTGGGGGATTGTTGGAATTTGATGAGTTTTGGGCTGCTGACCCATTAGACAAATTCTGAAATTCTCTTTGGCCCACTTGTATATGGAAGCATATGGCTGTGCTAGTGGTGCTAAAGTTTAGTCCCACATTGCTAGTTGAAGGGGAGTTGGACCACCTTATATAGTAGAGTGTTGCACCACTCACTAAGGTGTGACAAGAAGAGTATCCCTCGTGCACTCCTCCTCCGACGCCAAGACGCCGCCACGCCTCACACGACTGGCCAGCGGCGCTTGGTTTGCGAATCTCGCCGAGCCGAGCTTTATTTTGCTTGTTGGGAAAACTGATTATGAGTCATTAACGGACGCGTTAATTACAGCCGTTTCCAGTTTTTATGGATGTGGCTGTTACCGACTCGGACGTGGGCTTAACCCACGATCCTCCTAACCTGCACTATATAAGCATCCGGGCTAAACCTAGTCGGCACCCGTATCAATCCACACACGCACCTACCCTCCAGAATCTTTGCGCCGCCGCTTTCGTCTTCCCTATCCCGGCTTGCGGTGTGCACCGTAGATCGGGACAGTAGGCCTCCGGAACCCCGCCTCTCGTGAACCTGTACGGGTGAGGGGCTATCAGGTTTTTGGGGAGCACTCAAGCGCGACTACTGGCAACCACGACTTCGTCCGACGGAGAGTTCCCGAACGACGACTTCTTCCCTCACGTGAGCGACCTCTTCGATAACCTCAACATGGGCGACGCTATTACAACCGTTGCGGCTGCTATTCAGCCTACATCGTATGTGATCTTGATTTCTCTCTTTCGGATTATGCTAGAGTTAATGTGAAAGGTTTATCTCCTATAGATGTGATATGTTCATCTACTTTGTTGATCTGCATAATTGGTTTTAGTACCATTTGTATGATCATGCTTTATCAATTTATTATTCAGATTAAATCATATGGATTATTGCTTATATTTCCAACAATCCAAAAACCTTATTATTCGCAACTGAATCATATCTCGCTGTTTTGAGATGAAGGACTTGGGAGTGGCTGATGTAATTTTAAACATCAAGCTACTAAAGGATGACAATGGTGGGATTACACTGCTTCAGTCTCAGTATGTGGAAAAGATATTGAGTCGCTTCGGGTATAGAGATTGCAATTCTTCTCCAACGCCTTATGATCAGAGTGTGCTACTTCGAAAGAATCGAAGGACTGCTAAAGATCAATTGAGATATTCTCAAATTATTGGCTCGCTCATGTATTTAGCCAGCGCTACTAGACCTGACATATCCTTTGCCGTAAGCAAACTAAGTCGATTTGTGTCAAATCCTGGAGATGATCATTGGCATGCTCTTGAAAGAATTCTGCGCTATTTGAAAGGCACTGCGAGTTATGGTATTCACTATACTGGGTATCCTCGGGTACTTGAAGGTTATAGTGATTCAAACTGGATATCTGCTGCTGATGAGATTAAGGCCACAAGTGGTTATTTGTTTACACTTGGTGGTGGTGCTGTTTCCTGGAAGTCTTGCAAGCAGACCATCTTAACGAGGTCAACAATGGAAGCATAACTCACAGCATTAGACACAGCCACTGTTGAAGCAGAGTGGATTCGTGAGCTCTTGATGGACTTACCTGTGGTTGAAAAACCAATACCCACCATCCCGATGAACTGTGATAATCAAACTGTGATCGTCAAAGTAAACAGTTCTAAGGATAATATGAAGTCATCAAGGCATGTGAAGAGGAGATTGAAATCTGTCAGGAAACTGAGAAACTCCGAAGTTATTGCGTTGGATTATATCCAAACATCTAAAAACCTGGCAGATCCCTTCACAAAGGGTTTATCATGCAATGTGATAGATAATGCATCGAGGGAGATGGGTTTGAGACCCACGCTATGAGTTGATCCCAGTGGCAACCCACTCTATGTGTTCGGAGATCCCGTGAATTAGACCTGGGAGACAAGCTGTTGGTCAGCTGAGAGGAGAGTATCCCCATATTATATTTACATCTCCATAAAGATGCAATACTCTCTTAATCTGCATGGCAGGTTGATATTTATCTCAATGTGTTTCAAATGGCTTTTATAAGCGGAGATGTTCTCTTGCAGAACATCTCTTTTGAGAAACACACCTATATGAGTTTGACTGTCAAACGTCGCAGTCCGTGAGAGTTGGGTGCTCTCTAATAAACTCATGAAAGGCCATGGAGTATGACGCATAAGCTCCGTACCTCGGGGAAACCGACGGTAGCCCTGTACCGGTCTAGATTTTGTGTGAAACTAGCGCGCAGAAAACTTGTATTTCAAGGCGTAGTCCACTATTCAAGTTGCTAGCTGGTGTTGCATAAAGTTTAACGTGGAAGTTCAACTTAACAATCTCCACTACACACCGGTATATAAAACAATGTTCAGGAAGGAAAATGATGGGATGTGCCAATTAGACTTTGTGGGGGATTGTTGGAATTTGATGAGTTTTGGGTTGTTGGCCCATTAGACAAATTCTGAAATTCTCTTTGGCCCACTTGTATATGGCAGCATATGGCTGTGCTAGTGGTGCTAAAGTTTAGTCCCACATTGCAAGTTGAAGGGGAGTTGGACCACCTTATATAGTAGAGTGTTGCACCACTCACTAAGGTGTGACAAGAAGAGTAGCCCTCGCGCACTCCTCCTCCTACGCCGCCCGCCTTGCCTCGCCTAAATCACGATCTTGTGCAAGGCCATTGGTTATGAGGAATCTCATGAGCCGAGCTTTATTTTGCTTGTTGGGAAAACTGATTATGAGTCATTAATAGACGTGTTAATTACAGCCGTTTCCAGTTTTTATGGATGTGGTTGTTACCGACTCGGACTCGGACGTGGGCTGAGCCCACGATCCTCCTAACCTGCACTATATAAGCGTCCGGACTAAACCTAATCGGCACCCGTATCAATCCACACACGCGCCTACCCTCCAGAACCTTTGCGTCGCCGTTTTCATTTTCCCCATTCCAGCTTGCGGCGTGCACCGTAGATCGGGAAAGTAGGCCTCCGGAACCCCGCCTCTCGTGAACCTGTACGGGTGAGGGGCGATCAGGTTTTTGGGGAGCGCTCAAGCGCGACTACTGGCAACCACGACTTCGACCGACGGCGAGTTCCCGAACGACGACTTCTTCCCGGACGTGAGCGACCTCTTCAACAACCTCAACATGGGCGACGCTGCTGCAACCGCTACGGCTGCTATTCAGCCTACATCGTATGTGATCTCGATTTATCTCTTTCGGATTATGCTAGAGTTGATGTGATAGGTTTATCTCCTATAGATGTAATCTGTTCATCTACTTTGTTGATCTGCATAATTGGTTTTAGTATCGTTTGTATGATCATGTTTTATCAATTTATTATTCGTATAAAATCATATGGATTATTGCTTATATTTCCAACAATCCAAAAACCTGATTATTCACAACTGAATTCCACTAGTGTAGCCACGGCTACTATGCCTCCTCCTTTTGATGGCATGCATTATAAGAGATGGCACAAGAGAGCAGTTCTCTGGTTTGAAAACCTAAACTGCTATAGCGCCACTCTTGGCAAGCCTGAAGGAGATCTTTCTGCTGAGCAGGAAGCAAACTTTAAGAAAGCCGATACCATGTTTATGGCGGCTTTGTTCAGTGTTTTTGGGGACAACATTGTTGACCCTTATATGTCATTTGATAATGGCAAGGACGCGTGGGAAGTGCTCGAGGCCAAGTTTGGGGTCTTGGACGCTGACATTGAGCTGTATGTCATGGAGCAATTTTATGACTATAGGATGGTTGATGAGCGCTCCGTTGTTGAGCAAGCTCATGAGATACAATCACTTGCCAAAAAACTTGAACAGTTCAAGTGTTCCTTATCGGACAAATTTGTGGCTGGTGGCATTATTGCCAAGATTCCTCCTTCGTGGAGGAACTTTGCTACTTCTCTGAAATATAAGAGACAAGAGTTTTCTCTTACGGATCTCATTGGGTCTCTTCATGTGGAAGAGAAGGCGAGAGCAAAGGACAAAACTGCTCGAGGACTTGAGGGAGGTTCTACTGCCAATTTAGTGCAGAGGAAAAACTTCCAATCCCACAAGTTTAAGAATAAGAACAAAACTGAAGGAAAGGGAAAGTTTGATGGCAAGAACAAGGCCACGCACTCAACCAACTTCAAGAATAAAAATGATAAGAGGAAAGGCTCTTGCCACGTCTGTGGTGATCCTGATCATTGGGCTCCTAGCTGCCCTAATCGCTTTGACAAACATCAACATGGAAACAGCGGCAAAGCCGCTAATGTTGTTATTAGCGATACTGAGATGAAGGATGCTGGGTCTCAAGGACCTCTTCCGTGCTGATGGAAAACGGCTCACGTGCTTCTGTTCATGGTGTTGGTATGGTAAATCTGAAGTTTACTTCGGGGAAGACCGTACAGCTGAAGAATGTGCAGCACGTTCCCTCCATCAATAAGAATCTCGTCAGCGGATCGCTTTTATGTCGAGATGGCTTTAAGTTGGTTTTTGAGTCCAATAAAGTTGTAATTTCTAAGTATGTACAATTTGTTGGAAAGGGTTATGAGTGCGGAGGTCTGTTCCTCTTGTCTTTGTCAGACTCATGTACTAAAGTTATTAATCATGTTTGTAATGATAATGAGTCCAATGTTTGGCATTCACGACTCTGTCACATTAACTTTGGTTGCATGACGCAGCTAGCCAATATGATTTTAATTCCTAAATTTACCACTGTCAAAGGTTCTAAGTGCCAAGTTTGTGTGCAAGCAAAGCAACCCCGCAAGTCTCATACGACTGCGGAACCGAGAAACTTAGCACCACTAGAACTTATACATTCAGATCTTTGTGAGATGAATGGTGTGCTGAGAAAAGGTGGAAAAAGATACTTTATGACATTAATTGATGACTCCACTAGATAATGCTATGTTTATCTCCTGAAATCTAAAGATGAAGCTTTGAACTACTTCAAAATCTATAAAGCTGAGGCAGAAAACCAACTTGATCTTAAAATCAAGCGGTTAAGGTCGGATCGTGGTGGAGAGTACTTTTCAAACGAATTTGATTTATTCTGTATGGAACACGGTATTATACATGAGAGGAAGTCTCCCTACTCACCTCAGTCAAATGGGGTGGCCAAAAGAAAGAACCGCACTCTAACTGATTTGGTTAACGCCATGTTAGATACATCGGGTCTTTCCAAGGAATGGGGGGGGGGAGGCGCTAATGACTGCGTGTCATGTCCTAAACCGTGTTCCTGTAAAGGATAAAACCATGACTCCATTTGAGGAATGGGAAAAGAAAAGGCTTAAACTCTCTTACTTACAAACTTGGGGTTGTTTGGCGAAAGTCAATATTCCAATACCCAAGAAGCGAAAGCTTGGACCAAAAACCGTCGATTGTGTTTTTCTGGGATATGCTTTTCATAGCATTGGCTATAGAATTTTGATAGTAAAATTTGAGGTATCCAACATGCATGTTGGTACAATTATGGAGTCGAATGATGCGACTTTCTTTGAGGACAACTTTCCTATGAAAGACATGTCTAGCTCATCAAATCAGGAGATGACTAGTTCATCTAGTCAGGAATTTTCTATAATTCCTGAACCCACTCAACTGATAGAACACTCTGATGATCCTGTGGAGGATGACAATGAAGCTCCAAAAGGAGCAAGATACAAAGGACTACAAAGTCATTTGGTGATGATTTCATTGTGTACCTTATGGATGATACTCCCACTTCTATTTCAGAAGCCTATGCATCTCAAGATGCTGACTACTGGAAGGAAGCTGTCCGAAGCGAGATGGACTCCATCTTAGCTAATGGTACTTGGGAAATCACTGATCGTCCTTATGGGTGTAAACCTGTAGGATATAAATGGGTGTTCAAGAAAAAGCTTAGACCTGATGGTACTATTGAAAAGTACAAGGCACGTCTTGTTTCCAAGGGTTATACCTAGAAAGAAGGTGAAGACTTCTTCGATACCTACTCACCTGTAGCCAGATTCACCACTATACGAGTACTACTTTCCTTGGCTGCCTCACATGGTCTTCTCGTTCATCAAATGGACGTTAAGACAGCTTTTCTAAATGGAGAGCTAGATGAGGAAATTTATATGGAGCAGCCTGATGGATTTGTAGTAGATGGTCATGAAGGAAAGGTGTGTAAGTTAGTGAAGTCTTTATATGGTCTAAAGCAAGCTCCTAAATAGTGGCACGAGAAGTTTGAAAGAACTTTAACTGCTAAAGGCTTTGTTGTAAACGAAGCTAACAAATGTGTGTACTATCGCCATGGTGGGGGTGAGGGAGTTATTATTTGTCTCTACGTTGATGACATATTGATATTTGGGACCAACCTCGCGGTTATCGAGGAGGTCAAAGAGTTCCTATCTCGCTGTTTTGAGATGAAGGACTTGGGAGTGGCTGATGTAATTTTAAACATCAAGCTACTAAAGGATGACAATGGTGGGATTACACTGCTTCAGTCTCACTATGTGGAAAAGATACTGAGTCGCTTCGGGTATAGAGATTGCAATTCTTCTCCAACGCCTTATGATCCGAGTGTGCTACTTCGAAAGAATCGAAGGACTGCTAAAGATCAATTGAGATATTCTCAAATTATTGGCTCGCTCATGTATTTAGCCAGCGCTACTAGACCTGACATCTCCTTTGCTGTAAGCAAACTGAGTCGATTTGTGTCAAATCCTGGAGATGACCATTGGCATGCTCTTGTAAGAGTTCTGCGCTATTTGAAAGGCACTATACTGGGTATTCACTATACTGGGTATCCTCGGATACTTGAAGGTTATAGTGATTCAAACTAGATATCTGATGCTGATGAGATTAAGGCCACAAGTGGTTATTTGTTTACACTTGGTGGTGGCGCTGTTTCCTGGAAGTCTTGCAAGCAGACCATCTTAACGAGGTCAACAATGGAAGCAGAACTCACATCATTAGACACATCCACTGTTAAAGAAGAGTGTCTTCGTGAGCTCTTGATGGACTTACCTGTGGTTGAAAAACCAATACCCGCCATCCCGATGAACTGTGATAATCAAACTGTGATCATCAAAGTAAACAGTTCTAAGGATAATATGAAGTCATCAAGGCATGTGAAGAGGAGATTGAAATCTGTCAGGAAACTGAGAAACTCCGGAGTTATTGCGTTGGATTATATCCAAACATCTAAAAACCCGACAGATCCCTTCACAAAGGGTTTATCACGCAATATGATAGATAATGCATCGAGGGAGATGGGTTTGAGACCCACACTATGAGTTCATCCCAGTGGCAACCCACTCTATGTGATCGGAGATCCCGTAAATTAGAGCTGGGAGACAAGTTGTTGGTCAGCTGAGAGGAGAGTATCTCCATATTATATTTATATCTCCATAAAGATGCAATACTCTCTTAATCTGCATGGCAGGTTAATATTTATCTTAATGTGTTCCAAGTGGATTTTATAAGCGGAGATGTTGGTCTGCAGAACATCTCTTGAGGAACACACCTATATGAGTCTGACTGTCAAACGTCGCAGTCCGTGAGAGTTGGGTGCTCTCTAATAAACTCATGAAAGGCCCTGGAGTATGATGCATAAGCTCCAAACCACGGGGAAGCCGACGGTAGCCCTATACCGGTCTAGATTTTGTGTGAAACTAGCTCGCAGAAAACTTGTAGTTCAAGGCATAGTCCACTATTCAAGTTGCTAGCTGGTGTAGCATAAAGTTTAACGTGGAAGTTCAACTTAATAGTCTCCACTACACATCGGTATATAAAACAATGTTTTGGAAAAAAATGATGTGCCAATGAGATTTTGTGGGGGATTGTTAGAATTTGATGAGTTTTGGGCTGCTGACCTATTAGACAAATTCTGAAATTCTCTTTGGCCCACTTGTATATGGCAGCATATGGCTGTGCTAGTGGTGCTAAAGTTTAGTCCCATATTGCTAGTTGAAGGGGAGTTGGACCACCTTATACAGTAGAGTGTTGCACCACTCACTAAGGTGTGACAAGAAGAGTAGCCCTCGCGCACTCGTCCTCCGATGTCGCCCGCTTCACCACGCCTCGCCTCGCCTCGTCATGGCGCGCGCGCCGCGGGGTGCGGCAATCTCGCCGAGCCGAGCTTTATTTTGCTTGTTGGTAAAACTGATTATGAGTCATTAACGGTCGCGTTAATTACAGCCGTTTCCAGTTTTTATGGCCGTGGTTGTTACCGACTCAGACGTGGGCTGAGCCCAGGATCCTCCTAACCTGCACTATATAAGCGTCCGGGCTAAACCTAATCGGCACCCGTATCAATCCACACACGCGCCTACCCTCCAGAACCTTTGCGCCGCCGCTTTCGTCTTCCCCATCCCGGCTTGCGGCATGCACCGCAGATCGGGACAGTAGGCCTCCGGAACCCGCCTCTCGTGAACCTGTACAGGTGAGGAGCAATCAGGTTTTTGGGAAGCGCTCAAACGTGACTACTGGCAACGACGACTTCGTCCGACGGCAAGTTCCCGAACGACGACTTCTTCCCGAACATGAGCGACCTCTTCGAAAACCTCAACATGGGCGACGTTGCTGCAACCGCTGCGGCTGCTATTCAGGCTATATCGTATGTGATCTCGATTTCTCTCTTTCGGATTATGCTAGAGTTGATGTGATAAGTTTATCTACTATAGATGTAATTTGTTCATCTATTTTGTTGATCTGCATAATTGGTTTTAGTAACGTTTGTATGATTATGTTTTATTAATTTATTATTCCGATTAAATCATATGGATTACTGTTTATATTTTCAGCAAGGGTGAGCTCCGTTTTTTCCTCTGCAGCCCACCTACCTGTCACCATGTACACCGCGCCGTCGCTTCACGTCGCATAGCAGCCGCGCGTGTGTCCACGGAACCCAGTCTTTCAGCTAGCTAGTTTCTTTGATTCACCTGCTTCTTTCTTTTTCTAGAGAAGTCGACCTAGATATTTACGCCTGGAATAGATCGAGATTCATTTTGAACTTTGTTTCTGTTCATGTAAGAACTGTTGTCTGTTGCTTGTTTAGAGTTCAGAAACATTCACTGTAATATGCCTTGTTGAATCAACTTAAATCGGGATAATTCAGATCTGTTAAATAAGTAACTTATGTTTGGTAGTAGAATAAAGGAAGGTCTTTAGAAATGCCACACGTTTTCTATTTTGAACACTAAAATTTGTCCGTCAATTCAATTCTTTTGTTAAACACTATAAAATTGCTGTTTTACATGATTTGCAAACCATGCTCAAGTAAACTAGGATTTTGGCTCCGAATAATGTGAGGATTCCAAATCTGCTACTAGTTTCACCTTTTTTGAATATTATAAAATTTAGCCGACTCATCTAATAATTATATATGGAGTGTCTTATCCCGTCTTCATTTAAATTTGTGTATCGAATATGTTTTTCTTTGTTAAGCTAATATTTAATTTATGAGGTATCTAACAACTTGAGTCATATAATTAACTGTTGAGACCCCAATTCCGCTTAATATTGCCTAATTGCATCGCACCTTTACTATGTCATGCATCATGCTCGATCTTCTGCCGTATTATTAAATAGTATATTCGGTGTTTCTTCTAGTGCTTTGCTTCTTCGCGGACTAGGCCAATGAGTTGATGCGAGTGTCGACTTGGTCTTCGAATAAACATTCGGCAATGTTTTTAGGCGAGCATTCTTCCCCTTTCTACCTATCTTATTTTTCTAGTCTTTATTTCCTCGTGTTGATCTATTTTTATCTGTGTTGTGATGCTCTAGTTTTCATACCTGTGATATCCCTTGCAGCCACTATATTTCTTTGGACACTTCCTATTATATGTTGTTTGATAGATAGTTGGCCTTGTGTGTCGTAGTCGTTTGCTCAGGTGCTGCTGCATGTTGTCAAGTACCACAGTTGTTGGAAGGCTTTTATATGCTTTATGTTGAAGATGATCATGGCTTTAATTACCGTTTAATAACTAATATTGAAAGTAGGTAAATAATATAGAGGCGCCGGTGGACAATAGATGTTATTTGGTTTTTAACATTTCACTTGTGTCCCGTAGGACCCGAGTACTTGATACTTATTTCTTAAATATTCGCACTATCCGTATGAAGGACCATGAATCCCTTTAACAAGAGCTTGAGTTATATCTTATTTCTTGGAGCCACAAAGTAGTTTAGGGATTTATTACTATCATGTACTTATGTCATGTTTACTTTTTAATTTATTATTGTTATTTATGGAGAGCGTTTACTACTGTACTGTTTAGGTAAGTGGAATGTTTTCGCGGTTTCGACAAGTCCATTCACACTTTCAAATTCCCAGTCGTTTATAGCCATTGATACAAACCTTTGGGTCCGTTCTAGAGTCGGCCAACCTCGTCGTGGATAACTTGGTGGGGTGTCCCCCTGAAATATTATATGAATCTTGTGATTTCTTTGTCGTAATGCCTCATTGGGTTTTCATTTGATTTTCCGAGGTTGATCGTGCGTGCGTTGTTATTTGGCCCCGCTACAGGGTAAAACTTTCTGAAAGCCGTTTCCGTGGTTATGGACGACTCTGAGCATAATTTATTGATCATAGACAACTATAACTAAAGTAATGCTGTAAATTTGACTTTAGAATAACTAGTAATCAGCTTCACTAAATTGGAATGGCTAAATAAAAATACCAACACCTGCTGTAATTGGGATGCCTCATGCTATATGTATCTGACTAGTAAGTATTGCAACTATAACGAAATGGTTAACTAAAAATACCTATTATATCAGAATTGTTAGATAGATCTCTCCCCGTTCGAGCTCAACGGCCGAACGGAGTCCCTTATCCGCGCCCTGATCGGGGGCGCCCCACCTCATCTGGTGGGTGGGCCCCTGTCGCCAGCGCTATATAAAGATGTGGGGGGCCGGCAGCACGCCTCACGAGGTTAGCCATGCCCTAGCCACCCCACCTACAAGCCCTACCCGATCTAGGCTAGCGCTGCGCCGACGGGAAGCTCACCCCCTTTACCACCCATGGCTAACGACGGCGGATCCAGCTCCGGCACCAGCTCGGGCATCCCCTCTGGCTCGTGCTTGTTGAGCCAGGGAGCAGGTGGTTCCTCTCCTATCAGATCCCTCTCTCCCTCTTTCAGTTTCATGTCTAGATATGCAGAGGCAAAGAGCTACCGAATAGATCTAGACTAGTTGATGCAAATAGATTTTAACAATGGTATCAGAGCCACTAGTGGCTAGTTTGTTCGGTGCAAAAGAAATTCAAAGAAAATATTTAGATCTAAAGAGCGCCTGCCCTATGGCCGCGCCTTTCCTCTCGATCTAGATGGGCATCCCTTTTGGGAGACATCTAGAAGAAGAAATACTCCTTCCGGGGCAAAGGAAACCCTAGATCTAAGCCCCAAAAGCACCCCAAATCAAAGTCAAACCCCAAACCCCATAGATCCCCACAGATCCCCAAAGAAAAGTCAATCAAAAAAAGGGGGGAGGGATCGCTCCGGCCATCGCCGGGAACATTTCTGCCCCACACCTCGGCCACTTGACGGCGGTGCACCCACCCTCGGGTGGATGCACACATCGGCAAGGAGCCAAGGGGGGAGGCACCGCCGCCGTCTCCGTCTCTGCTTCTCTGCTACTCGCGGGGTTGGGGGGAGGTGGGAGGTGGATGAAAGAAATAGGGGGGTGGCGCAGGAGAAGGAGGGAACCGTCGCCGGCGCATGACGCCGGACGGACGGCCGCCTCGCCTCCCCGATGCCGCCAGAGAGCTCGCCGACCCGACGCCTTCCCGCGCGCTCGCTCGCTCGCCGTCGCGGCCACCTCGCCGCCTTGCTCACGCGGGGTGCACGCGGCTCCGCCGTAGAGAGCACGCGGGGTGCACGCGGTGCCGCCGCAGAGCTCACGCGGAGTGGACGCGGGGGAAGTGGGGGAAAGTGTTTTAGGGTTTGGGGGCGGCGGCCTGGATGGTTTTATACGCCCGAAAGGGGCGCGCGGCCGTCCGATCTAGGGCGGCGCTGATGGACGGCCGAGATCGCTCGGAGCGGGTGGCCGCGGGCGATGGCGGGCTTAGCGGGCTTAGCGGGCCAAGTGGCCAAAGCCGAAGCGTTGGCGGGCTCTTGGCCGGCCGTGGACTCTCTTGCTTGTAGCTAGCGCGGCCTTGAAGAAAGCGCAAAACGTCATGGCCCTTCAAGGAAGTGGCCTGGCGGCAGCGCACCATGGTGCGGCAGAATGTGATTGGGCCAAATCCAGCCTTTTCACAGTTCTATGTTTCTGTTTTTTTTACAGAAGCTGTTTTTAATTGTTTTGCTTAGTTTTAAGCTTTTTTTCAACATAGTTTTTTCTAGTCTTTTATTTCAGAGAATATTTGACTAGAGAATATGAAAAAGGCAGAATTTTTCTGTAAAGTTTAAAGTTTATGAAAGTCATTATTAAATGTTTCCGCTGCAAATAGTTGTGTTAAATTGCAATAATGCAATAAAGTTTGTTCAAATTTTGTTATAAAGATGTGACCAAGTAATTAAAGATGATTATGTCTCATGTTATTAATTGACCAACGTTATTAATAAACATGACCATGATCGTTTTCATTGAGTATTAAAGGTGCATTTAACTTTATTTCCACCCAACGGTGATGTAATTTTAAATAGCACAAACAATTGCATGCATAATTTATACCAACGTTGAATTAATGCATACAGTTGCTTTCTTTGGTGATCTCACATCTTTTGTGGTTTTCAGGAGGTCTCAACCTCATGAGCTGTTTGAAGGACATCCCGCTGTTAAGGGGAGACAACTACTCCGAATGGAGGAAAAAGGTTGATTTGGCGTTTGTATGCGCCGAAGTGGATTGGGTGGTTGACACCAAGCAACCAGTCAAGGGCCAAGCTCTGGGAGATCTTTGAGAAAGTGCGTTTGAGAAAAAGAAGAGGGACCATGCTCCATTGGAGCTGGCCTACTCGATTGATAATCAAAAGTGGGTGAACGCCAACAAGAAATGTTTGGCCTTTGTAAAGAACACAATTGAGAACGCCATAGTGGGCTCAATTGGAGAGTGTGCCACCGTGGGCGAATACCTTGCCAAAATAAAGAGCCAGTTTACTGGCTCTTCAAAGATGTATGCGACCCAGCTGTTAAAACAGCTGGTGACTGAAAAGTACATGGGAGGCCCCCACGAAATACGAGATCACATCTTGAGGATGTCAAACATGGCAGCCAAGCTGAAGCCCATGGATGAGGACCTCGAGCTAAAGCCTGCACTTTTGGTGCACCTGGTGATGGCCTCTCTTCCACAGCCATTCAAGAATTTTGTAATAAACTATAATATGTCCCCTGAAAAGTGGGACATAGAAAAGACCATTGGAATGTGCTCCCAAGAGGAGGAAAGGCTGAAGGCCCTTCACGGTGGTTCCTTAAACTTCGTGAAGGACAATAGGAAGAGGAGCTTCACAAACGGTAACTATGGTGGCTCACCCTCCAAGCCACATGGCAAGGGCCCAATGCAGCACCAGTACCAGCACCAGCAGTCCACCCCTGGGGAAAAAGACCAGTGCCACCACTGTAAGAAGGTTGGCCACTACAAGAAGAATTGTCCCGTATGGCTGAAGTACATCATGGCCAAAAACGGTAAAGATATAGTCTCTTTTGTTAATGAATCTCTGTATGAAAAGTTTTCTAGATCTACTTGGTGGATTAATTCTGGTGCAACTGTTCATGTTGCCAACTCTTTACAGGGGTTCCATTCGACAAGGATTTTGCCAAAAAGAGAAAGACTCATTAAAGTGGCGAATGGGATTGAAGCAAAAGTGGAGGCCATTGGTGACATCCCTCTGGAGCTGGCTGATGGCTCTTCTCTTTTGCTCAAGTATGTTCTTTTTGTTCCTTCATTTCATAGAAATTTAATAAGTGTGTCATGCTTGGACAAAGATTCTTATGAGTGTTATTTTGGAAATGGCAAATGTGCCATTTGGTTAAAAGATATTTGTGTGGGTGTTGCTACCTTACATGACAAGTTATATTTACTATCTTTGCATGAGAAAGTATTTTCTGTGTGTGATGTGAATGAAAAAGTTCCCTTGTCGAACAAAGAACAAAAGAAAAGAAAGCGAACTCTTGACTCATCGAAGCTATGGCACTGCAGACTAGGCCATATTTCGAGGGGAAGAATAGAAATCCTCGTTAAAAATGACATTCTTCCTCCGTTAGAGTTCTCAGACATAGAACAATGCATAGATTGCATTAAAGGAAAGTATGTCAAACAAATTAAAAAGGGTGCAAACCGAAGTATAGCTACACTAGAAATAATCCACACAGATATTTGTGAACCGTTTCCGGTGAAAAGTGTGGATGGATATGATTCATTCATAACATTCACGGATGATCATTCCCGGTATGGTTATATTTATACAATTAAAGAAAGATCTGAAGCATTGGATAAATTTAAAATTTTTAAAGCTGAAGTAGAAAACCAGCATGATAAAAGAATTAAGATAGTTCGGTCCGATCGTGGGGGGGAGTACTACGGTCGGCATACTCCATATGGTCAAGTACCAGGACCCTTTTCAAGGTTCCTACAAGAAAATGGAATAGTCGCCCAGTATTCTATGCCGGGCGAACCTCAGCAAAACAGAGTAGCTGAAAGGCGTAACCGTACCCTTATGGATATGGTGCGCAGTATGATGAGCTATTCCACCCTCCCATTGGGATTGTGGATGGAGGCGCTTAAAACCGCCATTCACATTCTCAACAGAGTACCAAGTAAGTCGGTGCCCAAAACACCGTATGAATTGTGGACAGGCAGAGTCCCCTCTCTGTCCCACTTGAGGGTCTGGGGGAGCCCAGCTGAGGCAAAAGTTTTCAATCCAAACATTGCAAAGTTAGACCCCAAAATAGTATCTTGCCACTTTATTGGCTATCCAGATAAGTCAAAAGGCTATCGTTTCTACTGTCCCGACAGATACACAAAGTTTGTAGAAACGAGACATGCAGTCTTCTTGGAGGACGAATTGATGAGGGGGAGCACGGTAGCTAGGAAAATTGATCTTGAGGAGAAGAGGGTGCATGCACCTAATACGATGACTCAGGAGCCATTTTTCTCGCTACCTGTTGTGCCACCATCTACAACCCCTGAGGTTGTGGTGCCGGCACCTGTTGTGACTCCACAAGTGACAACAATGGGCGAAAGTTCGGAACCTGTCCATCAGGAGCCACCTGAACCCACTGTTGAGCACGAAAGGGAGCCAGAACAGCCACCTACTGTAAATGTGCCTAAACCCGAGGCAAGAAATGAGCAAGAGTTCGATGAACTCAGAAGGTCTAAAAGAGAACGAAGACCAGCCATTTCCAAAGAAATTTACAAAGTCTACAATGTAGTACATATGGAGGGCGATCCTACCTCATATGAAGAAGCCATGAGTAGCCCTCACTCAGCCAAGTGGGTGGAGGCAATGGAAGATGAAATGAAATCGATGAGTTCCAACAATGTTTGGGACTTAGAGGAAATTCCTAAAGGAGACAAAACAGTAGGATGCAAATGGGTCTACAAAACAAAGTATGACTCCAACGGGAATGTAGAAAAGTACAAAGCTAGACTCGTGGCAAAAGGCTTTACGCAAAGAGAAGGCGTAGATTACAATGAGACTTTTTCTCCGGTCTCATGTAAGGACTCCTTCAGAATCATCATGGCACTAGTTGCACATTTTGATTTAGAGTTGCATCAAATGGATGTCAAGACGGCATTTCTAAATGGAGTTTTAGAAGAAAATGTTTACATGAAACAACCCAAGGGTTTTTTCATGGAGGGGAAGGAACATATGGGATGCCGCCTAAAGAAATCCATTTATGGGTTAAAGCAAGCCTCTAGGCAGTGGTATTTAAAGTTTAATGATACCATTAAAAGATTTGGATTCAAATAAAATGTTGAGGACAACTACATTTATGCAAAGTTCAAAAGTGGGAAATATATTTTCCTAATTCTGTATGTGGATGACATTCTGCTTGCTAGCAGTGAGTTAGTCTACTACTAGAGACAAAGAAGTTCTTGTCATCAAATTTTGACATGAAAGACCTTGGTGAAGCCTCTTATGTTTTGGGCATAGAAATTCACCGAGATAGAAAGAATGGAGTATTAGGACTGTCGCAGAAAGCGTATTGTGAAAAGATTTTGAAGAAATACAATATGCATGCGAGTAATTCAACACCTGCTCCCATAGTCAAGGGCGATAGTTTTGGGAAATCCCAATGTCCAAAGAATCAATATGAGATCGATCAAATGAAGTCAATACCATATGCTTCGGCTGTTGGAAGCTTACAGTATGCACAAGTGTGCACTCGTCCTGACTTAGCATTTATCACCGGGGTACTCGGTAGATATCAAGAGAATCCAGGCATAGAGCACTGGAAGATGGTAAAGAAAGCTTTGCGTTATGTGCAAGGCACAAAAGGCCTCATGCTAACATATAGAAGATCTGATTCACTAGAGATAAAAGGGTATTCAGATGCGGATTTTGCGGGAGATAAAGACGACCGAAAGTCCACGACAGGGTACGTCTTTACTCTCGTAGGAGGTGCTATTTCGTGGAGAAGCGCCAAACAGTCGATAGTTGCATCATCTACGATGTATGAAGAATTTATAGCTTGTTATGAGGCCATGGGACAGACGTTATGGTTAAAGAAATTCTTACCCGACTTGAAAGTGGTTGACTGCATCAGCAGGCCACTAAAGATGTACTGTAACAACGAGCCCGCAGTATTCTATGCTCACAACAACAAGTCGAGTAATGCTACAAAGTCTATAGATATAAAGTATTATGTTGTGAAGGACAAAGTCCAGGATCAAACTATAAGGCTCGAGCATATAAGGACAAAGGATATGCTTGCGGATCCGCTAACGAAAGGCTTACCATCCAATGTGTTCAAGGAACACATAGCCGGCATGGGTTTAACGGGAAGCCTATGATTCCTGGACTACAGAGGCCCAAAAGTAACAGGATTTGTTTCAAAACATGAAGGTATATAGTGGCTGTCTGATTCTATCGGCAATTGAGCTGAGACGATGAAACATGCTCTATATATCATTCTGTGATGGAATAAGTAAAGAACAAAGTTAAAAGTAAAGTCGAGATCAAGGGGGAGAATGTTAGATAGACCTCTCCCCGTTCGAGCCCAACGGCCGAATGGAGTCCCTTATCCGCGCCCTGATCGGGGGCGCCCCACCTCATCTGGTGGGTGGGCCCCTGTCGCCAGCGCTATATAAAGAGGTGGGGGGCCGGCAACACGCCTCACGAGGTTAGCCGTGCCCTAGCCGCCCCACCTACAAGCCCTACCCGATCTAGGCTAGCGCTGCGCCGACGGGAAGCTCCACCGCCGCCACACTCACCCCCTTTACCACCCATGGCCAACGACGGCGGATCCAGCTCCGGCACCAGCTCGGACATCCCCTCTGGCTCGTGCTTGTTGAGCCAGGGAGCAGGTGGTTCCTCTCCTCTCAGATCCCTCTCTCCCTCTCTCAGTTTCATGTCTAGATATGCAGAGGCAAAGAGCTACCGAATAGATCTAGACTAGTTGATGCAAATAGATTTTAACAAGAATGACTCATGCTATCTATATTTGACTAGTATGTGCTATAACTATAATGGAACTAGTAAGCGTGTACGTGCATTGCACGTCTCTAGAAGAATATAATAGATCTTTTTTGAAACCTATTTCTATTTCAGTTACTTGTTTTTTATGTCACACTTATCACCGAGCAACTTATGTAAGGCTCATGGAATGTCTGATTCATGCACACAACATCTGCTAAAATTCACGAAGCACAAAAATATATGACATTTAGTTGCAAAGAAAGTACAACTCAATCCTGATGGAACTGAAGTACTTACAAAACTTCAAAATTTCGGCTTCTCATGTTCTCGTCCAAGTCGACTAAGATGACAAATAATATACTATATGAATCTATCAAGTAGTAACCAAAATTAGTTTAAATATTATTAATCGTGATACCGAGCAAAAAATACATGTTCAGCAATGTCGGGCAAAATTTCTCCAGAGATCTATGATCCAGATGATCCATAATGATTACAACATTTTGATGAGGCATCTTCAATATAATCAATTTAAAACAGCTATAAAAAATCTCAATAGTAAATTAAATTTTAGATGCAAACTCAATCTTGAAAATATGAAGATGACCTTGCCCATAAATTTTCTTAGACACCCTAACATCACTTCGAATTCTAAGCCCAATTCGAGTAGGAAAAGAAGTAAAAATATGCCAACATAGCCCAATCAGGCACATTGCACACCGTCATCACTCCTCACTCCACACTCTCTCTCTCGCACATTTTCTTATCCAGTTGCGATGACCGCCAGACCGCCTCCTCCATTGCCACGCTGCTACCGCAAGTTCCGTCCACCTCCCCGCCGCTAGTGTGACGACCTCCTCCTCCTCCCTGCTTTCCCGCCGCCGCAGGCGCAAGGATCTGCCGCCACGGGAGCGACCTCCGTCTCGCTCCTCTGCCACAGGGCGAGGCGTTCGAGAACGGTCTCCTGCCCACCCCGAAGCTCGCGGAGGCACTTGATATCTGGCGGAGGCCTGGGGTTGCTGGCGCTCTGCATGCTCTCGCCGCCCTGAGCTAGGCGCCGGCTTGGCCAAAGACACGGACCTCGTCTCCACCGGATCTCCATCGACGGTCACTGCTCGCGTTGGAGGGCTCCACAGTGCCTGAGCGCCGTCCTCCTCCTCCCCGACCTACTATTCTGAATTTGTAGTGGGAAGACATCAAGACATGGCATCTGATGAATAATTTGCAGGAATGCAGCCATTACTTTTGTGTACGATTAAGGGCATCAGCATAATCCTGGACCGTGCTAGATGGTACCAACCGGGATTCAGGAATATTCAGCTTGTCGGTCAGGTAATGTTTCACAAATTTTCAGTCTGGTATCCGTTAGTTCATGTTTCTTTGCAGAATGCTGCTTTGTTTTTTCATAAGGAAGTGAGGTGTTTGCTTTAGGCCCCTTAAATCCATTGTTATTCCAAGTTATTGCTAATTTTACGATCTAGTTTCATTGGTTAACTGTTATTTCTCTGTCAATAGTAGCTTACAAAAGTAGCCCATGTACTGTCAATTATGGTGTCAACTCGGTTCAGTCAGATAGAAAGTTGGTAGGTTCTGTATCATTGCTTGTTTTTGGACCTTATGGTTATCAACCAAGCACGCCATAGTTTAAAACTTACTTTTTACATTTGAAGAGCAAACGTATGAGATAGCATGTAATCGGAGATTATTATTTCAAATGTGTAAACCTCATTTTAGAAAACAACGTAGATGCTAATCTGTTTTCTGATATGACAGATACAGATGGCAGCGTCGTGAGGATATGATATCCTGATCTTTTAGTAAATCAGAACCTAATTCAGTTCATGATAATAAGGTTATGAATGATGCATGTTTTTCTTAGGATGCCACTGACATGTTATTCAAAATGCAGTATTTGTAAGTAGTAGTCTTTTTATCGGATAGATAGAATACATATTGGCTTTCGTGGTTAACTCAAGGTATCAACTGATTGAGCCTCCTGTCCAAAGAACATCTCATCTGGTCTATTGGCGGCATAAATGGCCAGTCATGTTGGTGAAACTACTGTGTAAAATTTAAGTGCTGAAGTCAGGCTATGGAAGTCCCAACATTAGATGAATTTGTGCATGGGTTCTCGTTTCTACCTGCAATTTGTCCTTGTATAGGCTGCTATTATCCCGGCTCTACCTGCCCCAGCAGAATTTGATTCAAGATTTGCAAATTAAGGTCACCGAGGTATATATCTTCTCCTTTTCCACCTAATTAGTTTTTAGCAACTCCTAGGAAATGTGTGCGTTAGGAAGCTGCAGCTCAACATTTGCTTACGCTTTCTTTTGGCGAAGGATTAGTCATCTTAGCTTGGTTGTATAGTTGGGCTTGGCTGTTTGAGTATATAATCGCTCAGAACACTTTTTTTCCATTTTCTTCCAAGTGTACAATATTTGCATTAATTTGATATAGTAACATAATTAAATCGAAAAAACTAAACTGACGTTTTGCATTTAGTTTTTCTAAGGAAAATGATCCGTATTACTTAGCCAGAGGTTCTGATTGGTAATGCTGGTGGAGGATCACGACGCTAGGGACTCTGCATGTGCCCATCTGGAAGAACAACCATGTGTGAAAAATAATGATAATTCTACTCTGTGTCAGTCGAGCACCAACACCAGTACGGTTTCATCTAAGTTAGGTTAAAAAATATACAGGAGAATTGGTAGTAAATAAAAGGGTCAACCATGTGCCAAAATTGCCATCCATGCCTTTTTGTGCATGGTTGGTTACACCACTCCATAATATGCACTTGTTTTTGTTGAGGAATTGGTACCCTGTGAACTTGTGATGGGTTTAACGACGAAAACAAGTGTAGGGACATACTTTTATGAACAAATTAACAGATCATCTTGTACCGGCACTTTTTTACCGTAAAACCATACACCGGCAAACCATACACCGGCACATTGCACTTATAGCCGGAACAATTTTTAAGTTATATATGCAATGCCAATTGCAATTTTTTTTCTTAACAATTGAACTTGCATTGGGAATTTAAATTTGTTTAAGCAGCTTTATTTTAGGTTTGTACATAAGATTTTATGGAAATTGACTCACAAATTTAGCAGAATGATTGAACTTGCGTTGGGAATTTGTAAATATGTAGCATGTCATGATATGGGATGGTTTGAATAAAAAAGGTGTACTGAACATATCAATTTAGCAGAACATACTCAACTTTTTAAGAACACGTAATAGGTGATTTATTTGTAATATCAATTATCTCTGCTATGAAATTCTTTCAAGCCATTTGTGCTACTTATGTTGGTGTCCCATCTTCATTACCTAGTAATCTTCTGATGATCATGCAAGCAATGGTTTGTTTCTAAGAGATTGTCTTGTCATCGTGCCCGCACATCCGACTGTGCGATGAAGGAGGGTGAAGGTGCTGGCATCCAGTAAAGCGGCGATGGCATTGACGAAGGCTGCGATGGTGGCGAGGAAGGCGTCAATGTCGATGGCAGCAATGTCGTCATTAGGAGGGTGTCGATGGCAGCGACGAGGAAGACGGTAATGGAGTCGTCTAGGAAGGTGTTGATGGCAACGACGACAATGACGTCATCAAGGGCGGCCTCCTCGGAGGCGGAGGCGGAGGCGGTGGCGACCCAAGAGGCGTGGGTTTAGGATACCGGAGCATGGGTGTGATCGGCTGTTTCCTTATTCTCTAGTGTTTTTTAAGTGAAAGGGTACACTGGGTGGGGGTCTCCATGCGGCAGAGCGCAGTTTGTCAAAGCCAATTGCTAGGTGCACCAAAGTGAATGGTTATGTTACCGTAAGTTGTTGGATGGTGTTTTGAAGGCCCGATCGGTAGGTTTTTAAACGTCCGTGTAAGTCTGTTCGGGTGTCTGGAGCAAAGCTTTTGTTGGGGCCTTTATAAGTAGTAGAGATGAATAAAATTGCTAATTGTATGAGTTTTTTCGATACGACTTCCTTGTTTGGTCTTGAGGGGGGAAATAGCAAGATAGGAATGATGGGTGTTAGTATCAGGTTGGTTTCGAATAGGTTTTTCTTATCTCTCTCTGATAGGCGCGTCAGTTGAATTGAGTCTCTATAGTTTGTTTACTGCATGTTGCGCTACCGCTTCAGCATACCTATGTAGGCGAGGATCGTCGAATTCTAAGAATCGCCGTGTACTGGCCTTAATACTGACCGTTCTCTTTTTTTCTTTGCCCTTTGCCGGCACCCTTTTTGTTTAAGTAGGTTTGAGATCGATGTCGTTAGCGGGGTTACCCTTCTAGCTTGGCCTGGGCAGGGTATGGACGCCATTGATTATTCTTCAGGGCTCTTAGCTCAATTTGCATCTTATCCATACTCGGATGTGTATCGTTTCAAGGTGATTTGGATCTTTGTACCGTATATCTGTATTCTTGACTCTTTAAGTCGTTGTATATATTTGTTTTTATGGATTTTATCATGGACTATTGTGTAATGATATTACTTCGTTTTTCACTGCCTGGTGGGTACCTTTGAATAGTTTCTACGCGGGTTTGGTGGGGATCGCTAAGACTTGCATAGGACCGATCCGAGGGTGTTACATAATCTCCACATGAGGCCCACTAGATGTTACCTTTGACACAATGGCCTCATGAGCTAACTTTATCCTACCATGGAAGAGTAGAAGATCCTCATTCGAGCTTGAGAGCTTAACATGATTTTTTTCTAATTTCCCATAGTTGTCAGTTAGCAAAGAAAGTTGAGCCTTTAGCTCAACACTCTCCTTCAAGATAGATTTTTCATAAGAAATAGAGTTAGTAGCACAAGCGTCATCATTTAATGCAAGAGGTGAGGGCAACTTGAAAGATCTTTAGAGTATGAAGCTTTAAGTTTCTTATGTGACTCGGTGAGTTTGATGAGCTCATCCTTGATGACCCTAGAGCCATTGTTGAGGTTATCAAACTCCTCGAGGAGTTTAGCATAAGAAACTTCAAGTTTATCATTTTTAATTTGAAGGACACTTGCCATCTCAAGATCTCTATCATGAGATTTTTTTACTCTAGAGAGCTCTAGAGCAAAGGTCTCTACTCAAGAGATTCCTTGGTGGTTTGTTCCCCTTCAAGAGCTTCATTTAGATTTGCAATGTCATTAGCATACTCACGCTCAAGACTACTCATTTTATCAATTGTGTCCTCATGCTCATAAATTAGTTGCTTACTTTCAATAGCAAAGGTCAATATTTTAATGAAAGTAGAGCAAGCCTTTTTGTTTGGATAAAGAGCATGAAGGACTAGCCCCCCTTATCTTTTAAAGAAGCAACAACATGATCTACTTCATCATGATCAACATTCACATCATCATGAGATATATTGTGATCCAAAGGATAGGTTACCTTTGAACCCTTATCCATGAGGCATAAGTAAACACTGGAAGGTGATGATGGGGGAACACATGAAGCTCCAATCACAACCTTGCCTTGGCCCACACATTCTTTGATTTCCTATACATGGTTAGAAACACAAGTACTAGAGGGAATAGAAGCACATTCATCATGGCAACAAGGCAAAGTTAGTATATCATCATGAGATATATTCAATCCATTTCTACATGATATGCAAGGACAATCAACACAAGCATGTAAATCATTTGTGCTACACGTGATCATGTCCAAAGTTACAACAAAGCAATGAGATAGATACAAAGGATCATGAATGGAAATATAACTATCCACATTGCAAGTTCTATCACCACTCACCATATCATTACCTTGTGACAACTCACATGATGGTGTAGTGGAGGAAGATGAGAACTCATCATGACCGAAGGTGGAGGGAACACAATCATTCTCATTAATCTTGGACACATCATATTTTTCTTGAAGCTTGGTACAAATATTAGTAGAATTCTAGAAAGGCATGATTCAGGAAAGAACTACAAAGCTTCCCGAACACTTTTGCTATTGTTTCTCCTCTAAACTTATGTGATTTGGCTACAACTAACACGGACTGACGCTGTTTTCAGCAGAATTACCTTGGTGTCTTGTTTTTGTGCAGAAAATCAACTATCAAGAAAAATCCCGAAAAATATGCCAAAAATTATATTTCACCAGAAGATCCACGGAGCCAGAAGACGAGACGGAGAAGGGACACAGGGGCCCACCACTGCCCGGTAGCGGGTGGGCCTGCCGCGCCTAGGGGGGTGTAGCCACCCCAGGCACCCCCTCGGCCTTCCTTTGCGTCTATAAGTTGCCTTTCGACCTAAAAACCGAGGGGGGCGTTCGATAGTTTTCTAGAAAGATTTCCGCTCCGCTGCCGCCACCAGAAACCAAGATTCGGATCCAGAAACTACGTTCTGGAACCTTGCCGGGACGGGGAATTTGGAGAGGATCATCGCAATCGTCATCACCAACGCATCTCCATCAACCATCAATGTTTCCCTCATCCATGAGTGAGTAATCCCCCGCTGTAGGCTTGGGGATGGTAGGGATTGGATGAGTTCTATCATGTAATCGAATAAGATCTATTAGGGCATAGTGCCTAGTATCTCTATTAGTGTTATTTGACTTTTTTGCAACTTGTTATGCTTAATGCTTTTCACTAGGCCCGAGTGCCATGATCTCAGATCTGAACTTATTATTGAATCATTATGATTGTATTGTTTGTGATCTTATCTGCAAGTTGTGTACACATATCATTGTCCGGATCCAAAGGCCCCAAAGTGATAATAATTAGGACAACCAGAGGGGATGGCTGTGGTGTGAGGATCATATGTATTCACGGAGTGTTAATGATTTGTTTCGGTTCTTTATTAAAAGGAGCACCTTAATTGCCAGTAGTTCCCTAGAGGCCCCGCTTTCACGGGCTGGCTAGACAGAAGATGTTTTGCAAGTTATCATTGCGAGCACGTATGACTATATTTGGAGCACATGCCTAGGATTGTTTAGTACTTGGATGCTTGTTATTATTTATCTGCAATGCCCTAGATCTTGAAGTTACATGTTTAGACTCGTCCATGAAACGCCCGTCCATCCATACCTATGCCTACCGCACTCGAATCGTACTGTTACCGTTACTATTACTATTGCTCATGTTTTACTGTTGCTGTTGCTTTGTTTTTGCTTTGCTGTTGCTACTACAAACTGTTGCTACTGATAAACTTCTGCAAACAAGAACTATTTCTAGCTGCATCTGAACTGACAACTCAGTTGTTAAGGCTTGCAAGTATTTTTTGGCTCCCCTTGTGTCGAATCAATAAATTGGGTAATACTGCCCGCGAAGACTGTTGCGATCCCCTACACTTGTGGGTCATCAGGCTCCCAAGAATCCATGAAGGAAGGGGGCTAAGGGGCGGCGCTCCCCCATGATGCCGGCGGCAGGGAAGGAGCTCCCTGTGCCGCCGCTGCCCTGCACCTCTCGATGCCCCCTTCGTCGTCTTCACTGCCATCTCCATCACCAACTCCTCCTTGTATACAGTGGTTCATCCTCCCACACACCTCTGTACCGTCCTATGTAAACATGGTGTTCGATGCTATAAGTTATAATCTTATGATCTCTGTCATGTTTGTGTAGTTTATTTGTCTTTTGAGTGCTTGGTTAAATGTCTTTGTTTCATTAGAGTTGTATGTTGATATGGTACAGTCCTTTGGTGGATTAAACATCATAGGGTTTGTAGTATGTGTAAGAGGAAGGGGGAAGTTCTGCCGGAGTGACAAAAACCTGAAGACACAAACCGGAACGTTGCACGTATGGGAGTAAGAGGACCATTAACTTAAGGCTATGGTTGGGGAAACCTTAATGCATTGTTAGTATTTACGGATGCTTTGTAACAATCCAGTCATATAGTACTTGTAATTCCATGTAGTGAAGTATATGTATATTTAGTCTCTCCCACATAGAAAACTGCATCGAAGACAACGAACCCAATTTATTCGCTAATTAAACTTGGACAAAGCCTCCACAATAACCACCACTTTTCCACACTCATGGTAATATTAGTTTATGGTTACTTATTTCCTAGATAATGCAAACGTTTAGTGTGCATAGAGTTGTATCAGCGGTTGATAGAACTTGAGAGAACATTTTATCCTACCTTTAGCTCCTCGTTGGGTTCAACACTCTTACTTATCTAAAAGGCTACACACGATCCCCTATACTTGTGGGATATCACATCCCTATATCCTCCGACCATGGAGGAAAAGCTCACCCCTGTCGCTTGCCCCCCAGAATTCTTGACATTACGAATACCCAAAGCCTCACCACATGACGAGCATGCCTCCTCCTAGACACCCCAGGGTGGCATCATTATTCGCGACAATGGATAGCATCCTCGGCATGGTGGAGAGCATAGTGGAAACAATGGACACGGGAGCAGGTAGCACCAGGATACCTCACGTCCAATAAGCAACCGCGACAGGTATGATTATGAGGACGGGAACAACCAGAAGACTAACCACCGCCACGACCACCACCGTCGCTGCCAAGCAGATACCATAGCGGAGGACCGCGTATGTCTCACCACTCGCAACACTCTCCTACCCATGGCGGAAAAAAGCAGAAGCAACAATCGGAGCCATACGATGCGTGTTCGCAGCTTGATAAGATCCATGAATCCCGGGAAGAGCCATACTTGGGAACATGTTGTTTTGGTCCAGTTATATGGGCCACAACTTACCCCAAGGGCCTCTAGATTGAAAAACACTATCAAGCACTATGACGGCATGGCTAAGCCAGCTACTTGGTTGCAGTACTACGGCGAAGCGATAGAAATCGCAGGAGGAAACCCCAATGTCACCATCATGTACCTCCCACTGATGCTAGCCGGCACTGCCCAACAACGGATCGACGACCTGCCAAAGAATTCAATCTACAATTGGTTGGACATGCATGAAGCATTCACCATGAACTTCGAGGGTATGTACAAGCGTCCCTACACTGTCGGTGACCTACAACGGTGTGTACAAGATAAGGACAAATCATGTCGATCATACCTCTCTCGTTGGCTTAACATGAAAAATTCATGCACACCTTCATCGACGGCTATGATCATACATTGCATGATCATACTGCTATGACCACCTTCATCGACGGCTTGGAGAAAGGAAGTTTGCTCCGACATATGTTGCAGCGCACTCAAGACAAAGGAAAACTAGATCTCAACTCAATCATTGCCAAGAACAGTGATTTTGAAGTTGCTGACGATGATGCTCATGGTTCCCTAGTTGTAGTGTCTATTCCTACCCAAGCTAAGAAGAACAACAACAATAAGAGGATGAATCCACCTGAAGAAAATCAAGCAGCCGACATGGTCGTCATGACGTTCGCTGGTAGAGGCGAAGGAGGACAAAGCGGCTGTGGTCGGGGTGCTGCTCGTGGACAGCAACGTGGTACTGAAACAACACCCAATGCACCCCGCATTCCCCATATGTATAAGGAGTACCGCGATATGACGTTTTTCATACACCTCGACGCCAAATGCAAATCTACTTACACCAACCGCCAATGGAAGTTTTTCAACAACTTCCAAGAAGACTTGGAGTCCAGCTACAAGCGGAGTCAAAAGAGTAGACCCCGTGGCAAGGCAAGGGGAAGAAGAAGGACGAAGAGTCCAAGGATTCAGATGATATGGATGAGGACGTGTAACCCAAACACGCCGACAAGGGCGACTGTAAGGGCAATAACCCTTTTGAAAAAGAAGGCTCCCGTCTACTACAATTTCCTTGGCACTCCGACCATCTGGGAACAGAAAACCTCTCTGAGGATATTGATGGACACACTCCCCCCAGATCCCCCGTATATATGCGCTGGTCAGAAATTCCAGTTAATTCGGATAGAGAGACCATCCTGATAGAGAACCAGTATGCCGTGCTCATCAACCCCCTGATTGACAGCAGTGAGTTCACCAAGTGCCTCGTGGACAGTGGAAGCACCATCAACATCATGTACCTTGATATACTTCACAAATGAACTTGATGGAGACCAACCTAAGGCGGAGCAACACTGTGTTTCATGGCATCGTTCATGGCCGGCAAGCTCAGTCCCTTGGGAGAAATACCATTCCGGTCGGCTTTGGTGATGTTAACAATTACCGCCAAGAGCGCATGACCTTATAAGTGGTACCCTTCAAGAGTGTGTATCACGTCATATTCAGACGCGAGATCTTCCACTCCTTCCGCGCCAGGGCATGTTTTTTCTACAACAAGATCAAGGTACTTGGGAAAAACGGTATCATCACCATTGTCGGAAGCTTCAAGAAGGCCAAGGGAGTGTAAGATGAGTGAAGCTACCTATGCTGAACTGGTCCTCTATGGTTAAGAATTCAAGGAGATCCAGAGCCAGGTCGATGCATCAGAAATGCCGGCTTAGAAGAAACACATTTAGACCAACCCGCCTTCGAGGCCGCCATTGAGAACAACCCGGTGGAACATGTGGAAGGTGATGCCTCCAAGACCACCACCATTGGGACAGGACTAGATCTCAAATAGGAAAGCGCGCTCGTCGAGTTCCTCCGTGAGAACAAGGAAACTTTGCCTGACAACCTACCGACATGAAAGGTGTTCCTAGGGAACTTGTCGAGCATAGCTTAAACATTGATCCTAAATCCAAAGCAGTGAAACAACCTCTATGACACTTTGGTGATGAAAAACGACGTGGATCTGTTTTATTTTCCTTGCATTGACTAAGTCATTGACTCAACAGCTGGCTGGGAACTTTTGTGTTTTCTAGATGCATACTCAGGATACCACCAAATTAAGATGCGGAAGTCGGAACAATTGGCCACTTTGTTCATCACACTTTATGGCACTACGGCTACGTCATGATGCCCTTTGGGCTAAAAAAGGCAGGTGCTACGTACCAGCAAACGATGTCTTGTTTCCTGCATGATCAAATCGGTCAAAACATACACGTTTACATGGAAGACATTGAGGTGATGTCCAAGAAATCAAATGACCTCATCGCCGACTTGTAGGAAACCTTTGATAACCTCCAAAAGTTCAACATGATGCTCAACCCTAAGAAGTGTGTCTTTGGGGTTCCTGTTTGCAAATTGTTGGGATTCATAGTTTCACATCGTGGAATCAAGATTAATCCAGAGAAGATCAAATCCATCCTCAACATCAAACACCAGACATGCTTGAAGTACATCCAATGGCTCACAGGCTGCGTTGCAGCAGTAAGCCGGTTCATAAGCCTACTTAGAGAGAAGGAAATACCGCTCTACAAGTTGCTCAAGAAGGCAGAAAAAATCATTTGGACGGACAAAGCAGATGCAACACTTCAGGAGTTGAAAAGAATACTCTCCTCCGCACCTATGCTTGCAGCTCCCGAGTTAATGGAGCCCATGTTAATATACAAGGCGGCAACCAAGCGGGTAATCAGCATCGTCTTCATGGTGGAACAAAAGGAACCAATGCACGAGTATGGAGTTCAGAGTCTAGTTTACTATGTAAGCAAGGTCTTGACAGAGTCAAAGGAGCGTTACTCGTACTACCAGAAATTGGCTTACAGAGTGTTCCTTTCTTCTCAGAAGTTAAGGCACTATTTCAAAGAGCACCCTATCACAGTAGTGAGAAAAGCTCCATTGTCCGACATTATTAACAACATCAACGCTATGGGAAGGGTGGTAAAGTGGGGCATTGATCTTTCCTCATTTGAAATCACCTACAAGAGACGTGACGCTATCAACTCACAAGCATTGGAGGATTTCATCACAGATTGGAGGGAACATCCAGGTGATACTTCTGTACCAGAGCCAGAGTCTTGGGTCATGCATTTTGATGGATCCAAGTTACTAAATGGCTCATGGGCTGGTGAATTATTGCAATCACCAACAGGAGAAAATATTTAGTGCGTCTTGTAGATCCACTTCAATGCTACCAACAACATGATGAAATATGAAGTTCTCATTCACGGACTTCATGTAGCCAAGGATATTGGCATCAAGAGCATAGTTTCGTGTGGAGATTCCGATTTGGTTGCCCAGTAGGTGGCTGGCATTTTAACGCGCGGAACCCTATGATGGCGGCATATCGAGATGAAGTAGACGAGATAGCCAAGTGATCTGATGGCTACGAAGTCAAGTATGTCAAAAGGGAGGAAAATGAGGCGAAAGATTAGCTATCAAAGCTTGGATCAGCGCACAAACCAATTCCACCTGCTGTTTTCCTGGAGAACCTACGGACCCCATCCGTGAAGGGAGCGGACCCCGATAACCCGGATAGAGTTTATTCATTTGTTAACGCAGTAACAATGATCCCTCTGGCTTGGACAAAACCGTTCATGGACTATATAAAAAGGCACACTGCCTGCACACGAAGTCGAAAGCCGGCATATAGTATATAGAGAAAAAGGCTATACCATAAAAATGGACAGGTAAACAAAAGAAGCACCTCAGGAATATTCCTAGGATGTGTATCTCGGCAGCAAGACATAGAAATCCTTAGAGAGACTCAGCTTGGAGATTGCGAGCATCACGCCAATGCCCGATCATTAGTCTCCAAAGCTTTCCGTCAAGGATTCTACTGGCTCACCACCAAGGTGGATGCCGACAAGCTAGTTTAGACGTGCATTGGATGTCAGTTCTATGCAAGGAAGCCACATGTTTAAGCTGAAGAGTTGCAAACTATACCAATTACTTGGCCGTTTGCAGTCTAGGGGCTGGACATGGTTGGACCCTTGAAGAAGACACCTTGTGGGTTTACGTATCTTCTAGTTGCAGCCGAGAAATTCACTAAATGGATTGAAGCTAAACCCATTAGAAAGCTCGATGGGGCAACAACCATTAAATTTTTCCGAGATCTAGTGGTGAGATTTGGTCTCCCACATAGCATCATCGCTGACAATGGTAGCAACTTGTCACTCAGAGAAGTCGAGGCATACTATCATGATAAAGGAATCCACCTAGACCAAGCATATGTGGCACACCCACAATCTAATGGTCAAGTTGAAACTGCCAATGGACTAATTCTGTAGGGAACCAAGCCATGCTTAGAGGCACCGCTACATAAAACATCTGGAGCCTGGGCAGAGGAATTAGCATTTGTTTTGTGCAGTTTAAGAACTACTCCCAACAGATCCACTAGCTACACCCCTTTTTTCATTGACTATAGAGAAGAAGTAGTCCTACCATCCGACATCCTCCACGATGCACCAAGAGTCTCCGTCTCCACAAGGATGAAGCTGAAGAATCCAGACGCCTATCTATTGACCTTCTTGAAGAAAAACATGTTCTAGCATCCTAGAAGTCCACCATCTAACAACAGAAGCTACGCAACTACCATAGTGGCCGCGTTAACACTAGTACAAATGTGCTACTTAGATACGGATATTTCCCATAGGCCTCAGACAGTTTCTCGTTTCGGCTCAAGTGCATAGCTTCTAAAAGCACACCACCTAAGCCGGTTTTCAATTGCGGCTCTAAGATATGCGAACTCAGACGGTGCAAAAAGGCAAAGGCATCTAACATCTACGAGCTTGAGACGACCAATATTTATGACTGCTTGCAAGAACTCTTCAACCTCAAACGACCTATACTATGGACCGTCTCGAATAGTAAGGCGACCTGAGTTGGATTCTAACAAAGACTGTCTCTAGAACTAGCGTGTCTCTAAGCTGCTTTTTAAAGTGACCATGGTGTAGACCATTTTAAATAATAGCATGCTAATTTGAACTAGATCATAGCTGGCATGCAACATGATCATGATTCATCGGACAAATATACAGATTAACTCAAGAACTTATAACAACCAGTCAAAAAAGACCATTATATTAACAAATAACATTAACCCAATAGTTGTTGAAATCCATACATACTTAGCCATTACATTATGGCAGTGCATTCAATGTGGAGTCCATACATCGAAGAATCATAGTTAGTACTCGAGTAGTAATGGGCCGCCCAGTGGAAGTTTCTGAAACGGAATATATAGCTCTCCATTATTTATTTCAACAAAGCTAAACAAGACAATGCAATCGTACTTCATCGTAACCATCTTTGGCTTCTCACAACCTTCTCTCATCTAGTCGTCAAGATTGCATTTGACCCACCAGCTCCCATCTTCATCGTAACCATCTTTGGCTTCTTTCTCTTCATTTGCCAAACATGGACATCAATTGGTTCAACAAGGCAATTCTTTAGATATTTTCTTGTGAACTCAGCTCCAAAAGTCTGCGCAAATACAAATAGTTGAAGAATTAGCATTTCTTTACTAGAAGTATTTAAATATCATAGGGTAGCATTGTTGATCACGTGTTCAAGAATATATCATCTTACTAGCTTGTACTTCTTTTGCACGACAGATAAATAGGGAAACCTGTAGACGTAGTACTTGATTTTTGGTGTAAATTTGGCTTCACACCAGTACAAAAGGAAGTTTACATGATCTTATTTCAGATAGATGTTATTTCCAAAAAGGTTCTGCTTATCAAAATCAGTGTTTCCATTGTGTTGAGACCCTGATGCAATAACACATACAAACTTCAATGTGGTGGAATATTCCTATGTCTAAAGTCTAAACACATACATATTTAAAACGGATGGCTAGAATTTTGATGTTGTTTGATACCTCTAAGATAAAGCCTCTTAGTGGGATCTTCTGATGACTGGAATTCAAAACTACCAGAGCGAATGGCAACATTGTCATCGGTACAGAGCACTATTGCAAGATCACTGCAGGTTCCCATCTATTAAATAGACTGAAAATAGAAAAACAGTTCTTGTTATCGTACATTAATAAAAAGCATACACAGCCAAAGAATTTTAAATTCATCGAATAAACAAGATGCAAGCAGACTAATGAAGTGACAATTAAATCCATATTGGTAGAAGGGCAACGAACAATGAGGAATGAATAAAAAATTGCTGATTTTGAGATGTATACAAGGGGATAAGAGGTGGTACAGATGCTGGGGGAGGCTCTCCCGACGCCACCTCATGTCTCTGCAGCTCGGAAACCCTGAACCCTAAATTCGATAAGCAAAATGGAAAATTCGATGCCAAAATCCCCAAATCGAAGCTCTACATTAGAGTTTTGGGGGTTTGGTTTTCACGCATACCTGCCTGGACGACGAAGGGGTCCTCGGAGGCTAGGGAGAGCGTCCGCACCACAGGAGACCGGAGACGGAAGGGAGGAGAGGCAGGGGACCAGAGGAGGCGATGGTGGAGGGCGCCAGCAGTGGCGGCGGTGGACAGTGGGGGTCAAGTTCTAACCTCAGCGGGCGACGAATGAAAAATGTCGCATAGATCTAAAATATTTGTCCAAATATTTTCATATCTTGACGCCAAGTACTAACCTCAGATGGTTGCGAATAGAAACGTCTCTGAAAACATCCGTATTTCATATTTTTCCACCAAGTAATTTCCTCAGGCGGCTAGAAATTACAACCGTCTAGAATTTTAAAAGTACTAATTAAAATTTGAAACAAAGGAAGTAATTAAGGGAGAGAAGAGGCCGATTAAGATTAATAGATTTTGGAGATGAGATTGGCGGCCTAGAGCACTTAGCATACAATGTTAATAGTCTAATTAAGATGAATTATGTCCAAAACATAGAGATGAAACTAGCTAGCTATTGACAAAGTTGTGGTTTAGACAATAATCTAGCAAAAATTATTATTAAGGTCACACGACATACTCCTTCCAGTATCACTCCTATAAGTCCGAGTCCGGTAGGGATGCCAAATAATTGATGATGTCGATGACGAACATCATATGCAGTTCCCTGCGCGTGGTGGTCAACCTCATAGTGATGAGTATGGCTTGTCCAATTTAGATACGATGCTCAGTTTGTGGAACCTAGTCCACCCATCAGTGGTGAAGGAGATGCGGCCATCAAAATCCGTATTATACTCGATGGTGCTGATGCCACCTCGTGCTCTAACACGTACTCTAACCAAGCCATCTTCAGGGATAGGAAGATGATAAACCATGTCCTTAGGTAATTTCTTCGATGCAAAGGTAAGATGACTCGATGTTATATGCGACCATTATCACAAGTAGATCAATATGTATAGTGTGGCACCCCGGATTTATGGTCCGAGAATATCCGTTATGCATACAATTCACGTTCCCATTATCAGTGAGCCGTGAGCATAACCGACTAGTATCATTACATCATCCTTACATTAACGAGTACAAAACTTACAAAGAGGCCATTATGGCAATTACAACACAAGTAGCGGAAGTCTTCAACGCAGAGCCATGCCTTAACCTGCAGGCAACTGACTGGGAAGACGACCTAGCTCGCATAGACGTCAGCACCTTCGTTCCTTCTTAACATCTGCAATCTGGCCAAGTAAATAGCCAGGGACAATGCCGGTGAATACTTTGAATGTACTCACAAACCACCGAGACAAGGTAATAAGATAATGCATATCTGGCTGTGGCGAGATAGCTCTACACTATAGTTGTTTTTGAAAGACCAATCCTTGTCATCTCTATATTTTTGTTGCAAAAGAGTTTTTAGAAAATATGCCTCCTTTTTGAAAATCCGGACATCTCCACATCCTTGTTAAAAAGATTTAAAACAGTTTTGTTGTAAAACCCTTTTTAAACGTCTTCTACCATCACTGGTCAAAACCAAACTTGTTCTTATCTTTCCTCGTGACCAAGTCACATCCTTTATTTCATCTCAACTTATCCGAAGGGTCCTCCTAGCAATTTCCATTCCAACCGTCATTGTCCATGGACACGGCTATTCGAATAGATTAGACTCTACAGAGTTTGTGCACTTTACCCACAAGAATCAATACATCCGCTGGGATAAAACCACGGCCTTCTACACACGGTAGACAGGGGCTCGGATAATCAAACTTACACCTTTCATTTGTCCATCCATAGCAATGGTGGCTTTTCCTTTTGGGTTTATATCTCCGGTATGAGTGTGGGGTACGACGACCCTGGTCCTTCCTCCCATACTGACCCCTACCCCCAGACCGAAGTCTGACTAGTAGCAATAGTGAAAATCTTCCATCCGTACTACCTAAAAGCATACCGTCTGCGAGAGACCCAATTGTTACACCAGTGCCTTACCCTACAAGTAGCCCAGATTTCAGGGGATTTCTCCCCTTTAGCGAGTAAGAGCAGCCCCGGCTAAAGATCACAAACTACGAGCTAAGCCCCAGCATCTGGGGTAATGTGGTTGCACGGATAAATTGTTCCGGACATTGGCTTAGAACATACCTTCCTTTCTCTTATTTAACTTTCTCTTCATCCACCTCATATCTTATTTTAGTAAAACTTCCGCTTGGAAAGGATGCCTCTTTCCAAGGGTTTTATTTTGAAAACTTTGTAGCAGGGTATAACCCAAAATAGTTTTATCGTTGAAAACCCGTGGGTTCCAAGAGGGAATATGCTAATCATCTTAGCCTCGTTCTAAGGGGTAAAAGTAGGTGTGAATAGGGTAGGTGTCGAAGGGACACTCATTCATAACTTGGAGGAGCCAAGTTACTCACGTCTGTTTATTTGGATTCAAAACATGCCTTTAATCATGCAATTTATAAATGAGGTATAAAATAGTTGATAAACAGGAGTAGGTAAATACAGGAGTGGTGGCTTGCCTGCGACCAGCGAGATGTCCCTTGATGGTGTTAGATAACCAGAATACCAATAATGTCAATAATAAGGATAACCCTGATGCTTCCTTCTTCTCGGTGTCACACAATCGCAACTATCGCCATTATCGAACATACATGCAAACAAACAATACACCAATCAATACAAGCATACAAACATCAAACCATACAGCAAGCTAAGGATAAATACATTATAAACATCAGTAGGATGTTGGGGGTTGGATTGGATGGGATGGGGAGGAGACTTGGAGATATTAGGGAGAAAGGCTCCCTTTTGATTTAGAGTCTAGGAACTAACTAGGAGACGTTTTTGACCAAGGGCTTTATATATATGATACCATTGTATGAAAACGATACAATCAGATAGGTATTGAAAAAATGAATCCAACAAAAGTGGTTTCACTATTTTATCAATTTTCCTTGATTTATAATGGATTTTATAGTGATTAAAGCTCTAGTTTTAGGAAATAATTCACCAGAGCTTCTCTGGAGTTCCAAAAATTATTTCCTTGGGTGATTAAGTAATATGTGGTGTACTGAATCAAGAGGAGTTGGAATCACCTCAAAACGTTTACCAGAATGCCCTTGAGAAATCCCCAAAGGCAATACTAGACAAGATTTGTCTTTTTCATCAGATTTATTTTACAGAAGATTTTTAGTTGATTCCATGGAAACATGTTAGGTGATGAAAATACCTTTCTGTAGAAATTGGAGTCAACCTTTTTGGAGTTAGATAGCTACTGTAGGGATTTTGCTAGTGAATAAACCATGCACCAAAGTGTTTAATTCACCAAAATACAACAGAGACTCATAAAAATATCAGCTTTTGGATTATGAAGGATAGGGATATGTGTTTTCAAGGGAGTTGGAATTAGGTCCAAACCTCCTTTGGTTTGACCTAGGGAATTTCCTAGAGGCAGAAAAGGCTTGTTTTTTTATTTTTGCTAACTGAAATCTATGAAGCAAACTAGGATGAGGCCAGTGCGATATGAAAGGTATGGATTGTACCTTTCAGAGAAAGTTTGTTTGACTTCAATTGGTTTTGTAAAACTTTCTGGAGAAAATAATTAGTGACATGGACAGATATTGATAGAAGATTTATCATCTTTATTTTGAACTTTATTTTGGTCCAGCACCAAGTCTTCAGGTTTGTCAAGACATACAGGTACCTAAGAAAAATGGGATCTGAATATTTTAAGTGGTTTTGCATTTTCATTTGGATTTAAACTAAACTGATACTTTCTAGATCTGGAGAAAATATAAAAAAGGGAGGGAGGTTCTGGGCTAGATCTATCTAAGAATGGCTGCGCTGGAGCAATTTGGCCCACCCAGAGTCAGCACGCGCGGGAGGCGAAAATTTGGATCTGCCCGTCCGGGGCCCGCTGGTCAGCGACTGAGAGGCCGAAGGGGTACCGGTGGTCGTAGGCCGTTGGATCTATGGGGGATCTACGGCTGGCGCTGGTCTTCAAACTCAGGATGGTGGCCGTCGCGGCGAAACCCTAGGGCGAATGGGGAGGTCAGGGGAGCTCACCAGGGTGCTTCTCAGGTGCCGGAGACGAGCTAGGGTGACACGGCTCACTCCGGGAAGTCCGGTGATGGTTGGCAACGCCCTGTTTGGCCCCGGGATGATCCTCACGCGAAGACGTTGGTGACGGCCTTTCTGGAGCTTGTCTAGGGGGGGTCGCTTGGGGTGGTCCTGGGCCAGAAAATAGCGGGGATTGATAGATCTTCACAAGGTAAGCACATGTACTGCAAATAACATAGGAGGGGAGGGTCGAGGCGAGCTGCTTGCTTGCTTGCAAGTTTGAGCACTGAAGATGAAGTTCTCTTGCTCCCGAGCTGTAGAGGGTGAAAGGATCCAAGGGCTTTTGGGGGAGAGTAATACTACTGCATATGGGTGTCTTGGCAGGAGTGGAGGAGTTAGGGGTGGGTGGAAACGAGCACGAGCTTGAGAGCTCTAAAAATGGCCGAAATGGCCACTTCTTGCTCTTGTGTCCAGAGGATAGGGAAGGAGGGAGAGGTGGAGCTCTGGGGAGGATCTCTGGTGGGTTGGGGGAGAAATGAGAGGGTAGGGGAGGTGTGCTCTGGCCTGTTGGCTTATAAACCGAAGAAGAGGGTGTATGGTGGTCTAAGTCCATGGGGAAAGCTTGGAGGGAGGGAGGTAGCCATCTACTGGTCAGCAGGGCGGTGGGGAGGAGAGAGGGGGCCCTGGTCGGGCTAGGGATAGAGAGAGGGTGCAGGTGGTGCTGCAAGGTTTTAAATATTGCTTTGGACAAGACACAACCTTTGTCTCTCATCTCAAACAAGCACAAGGGACAAAAGGAGGGGTGGCTGCAGTAGGTGGTACTTTAGTACACGACCAGATAGTGTATGGGTGGCTGTGGTGTAGTGCTTGACAAGGTTGGAGCTTGTTTAGGTTTTGTTTGGACCAAGTTTGGTTGGTTTGGCAAAAAATGATCAAATGAGGGCTTGTGAAGAAAGTTGAAAATGTTGCATTGAGCAAAGTGTGGAAATGGTACTGGTAGGTGGTATAGGTCAGCTAATCACTTCATGATTTAAATGAGATTTTTCTAATGATTATAGTCCCATTTAACTGCACTTGTTCAAAAGGTGTTGAAGTAGATTATGGAAGCAAAAATGATATTTTTATATTGGACAAGCTTGGTTTTTGATGTGATATGGTTCTAAATACCATAACACATATTGGATAATTTTATTGGGATTTATTGAGGTGGAAAAGTATTTTTAGGGAATTATTTCTTGTTTTTGCCATTTAAGAAAAAGAGCAAAAAGAAATAATAAAGGATCTCAAAAATATTTATTTTTGAGTTGGAAAGATGGGATATGATATGTAGAACTCAAATATACATTGATTTGGCAAAGTGGTTTGGAGAAAAACAAACTTGCCTTTAAAGACAAGGATTTTGAGTAATTTGCAAGATAAGGAAATAAAATAATTTAATAATCCAAATAATTAGGAGAATTATTTGGATGTTCTTATATCCAAGGTATATGGGGTAAGATTGATGGAGGCATAAATATCAAACTTGGTTTTTGAGGGAAGTGGTGGAAAGAATGGAAACTAAATAGGGGAAGGATCTATGGTTTAGTTATTCTGATGCCACCTAAACAGGGTGGGATTAGGGAGCTCAAAGCTCACCTAAGTACAAGGCGTATATGGATGGATAGACCATGTCATATAGATGATCATGGAATAAAGATTTGGGATTGGTTGCATTTGAGGTGATCTAGAAGAGGTTGCAAACTATGTTGAAAATAAGGCTGCCATAATAGACACGTCAGGTAGCCTCTTAAACCATGTGGGTTTAAGAAGCACAAGGATCCAATAAAAACAAGTGAAGTGTGAGTTGATAGGACATGATTAGTAGATCATAACCAAGCAAAGATTTGGTCAAGGGGAGGTGGCATATAGATGTGAGCTTCTGCCAAAGTAGGCAAGATTATAAGATTTGCAGAAAAGATTATTATCTTGACTACAAAACCATCATGGATGAGTGGGACATAGAATGGATTAGCCTAGTGCAAGAGTGGGATTTGGTAGTACTACTGAGGTACGACAATATGGTTCAGGTACATTCTCAAGAATGCACCTAGGTTGAAAATGGTAGAGTTCCAAAGATTGAATCTATATAAGAAATCCAGACTTAGCCATTTTGGCAGCTTTGGAGATTTTGACTAGAGTGCAAGTGTAGATGATATTGAGAGGATGCTAGGTTCCAAACTCATGGTCAATGAGATGATTTTGAGGTAATGGATAAGTAGATAGTATCCATGCTTAGATGGGGTCTTCACTAGGTTGAAAACCATCAAGAAGGGTTATCCTTGGATTGAGGTAAGCAGGAGATGAGATGATCACTTGAGTGGCTTAGGATAGTTCCTGACTTGGATGCTTGCTTTGATATTGATGATCACAAGCCTATATTGGGTCCTAAGGGATGAGCTACTATATTAGCTCACTCTAGTTCCTAAGCAAACAATACAAACAGCAGATCAAGGCAATTCATCAGACAGCAGATCAAGGCAATTCATCATATTACTTATACAACTAGTACTAGGGTTACCATCAAGCCTAGCTTGAGGTAAGGATGGGTAGGTTGAAAGGGGTATTGCTTGAAGTAAGATAAGTACCATCTTGGTATCTCTACCAATATGGAGATGAAAAGGTTTTAATAAAGTTTTTGGGAAAACCTAGGGATAAGAGTAGTTGAAGGTTCTGTCTTGAAAACATAGGGAGAGTATATCTATGTCTCCATAGTTTTGGAAATTGAAGCTAGTAATGTATTTGGTTGTGTCAAAGTCATCTTGGCTCAGGTTTTTGAAATGCCAGAACATTTGAGAATATGAAAGATGAGCCAAGATATCTCTTTTGTAAAATAGTTTTTGTAAACTAGGTTTGAGATGAGGAGCACACAACTAATACACAAACAGTTGCTTGAGCACCAGCAAGAAAGTAAGCACACATTTCAAAAAAAAGTTTTTGTTCCCCCTGCTTTTGCCCTTGGACATTAAATCAGGGTTTCTGAAATTGGGATGTTACATATAGCTTCGTTGACAAGATATACTTACCATAAGGCGCCTCCTGACATTCGTCTTCATCAAGCAGGTGATAAATGGCACCCCAATGATAGAATTACTTGGAGGGAAGATTCGTTGGAGGTGATATTTCTCACCGCCAGTAATTTTGCATGTCTGGGAGATAGTTGGTGATAACTGGTCTATAGGCGGTTCCTCTTCTTCGTCATCTTCTTCCTCTTTGCCTATATTGTTTAGATAGATGACGGTTATCATTGATATGTCTCCTTGCAAGGAAAATCACACCAACTGACCATCTCCGGTGAGATGGTTATCAACAATGAACCAATGCCACCCTTCACCTCCCAATTGAGTCCTAGATGGCCCTTTTCACACTTCAATCGTGTATGTCTGCCCACAAGCTCGGAATTGCACCGTATCTCCTATGAGCTCATTGAAATGTGCCCTTGCATTGCATGGGACAGTCTGTGCACCAAAAGTACACTTTAAATTAACCATTTTAATATGTTTACAAGTATGAGATAAATTTAAATTGTACGAGTTTCAAAGAATATACCACTTATTTCTCGAAATAACCAGGTACGAGATGAACACTGAATAGTGAGCTAGTTGACAAGATTCTTTCCTTGCAGTGAGTCTTGCAAAGATGGCATGTTGCCATATTGTTGCGGGGGATGTGGTGGGGGGTGTCGGCGTCGTTGATGCGGGCGTGTTCGAGCTAGTTGGTGTCGATGTGTGGCAACAACCTCGTTCTAGATTTAGGGGCGGCGGGGGATGGGAGAGCGCTGGATCTTGAAGAGAGGAATCCGGCATGTGGGAGATTTCTCGATATTAAATGGAAGGGTGATTCTATAGGAGGCGACCCATAAGAATAACCGTCTCTACCATAACAAATTATTCGGGTTCTCCGCATGTATTCGGACCCTCTGGATTTTGATGATCCTAATATTTGAGAATTATTGAGGACGAAAAGGAAAATGAAGGTGGTTATACATGCGTACTAGTGTTAAATTAAGTCCTAAGACTGAATTAGGTTCATATGTATTGAAGAAAATATGTGGTGTAGTATGAACTTTGGATCTTATCCTTAAAGGTATGACATATCCTAGTATTCATGCGCTTGCTGCATAGAAATAAGGTGAAAGTGTCTAGAAATCGAATAATTCCAATATTTAATCAGGTTGTGAGATCAATTGGTAACGCAAATATGAATTTGTCATCAATTTAAACTATTTTCACCAATTTAATTTTTTTGCATGAATTCCGTGTAGTCGGAACTCTGGATATTTTCAGACACTCCATATTTTGTTAATCCTGAAACTAGCGAATGATAATCAGGACCAGAAGGGAAGGATGGTGAATATATTAAAAACATAGTTGTTCACAACACCGAATACTTCAAACATAGTTGTTCACAACATCTCTAACATAGTTTCTACGTTAGATCTAGCTAAACAAAATAACGATTCAGGGTCTTCCTTGGAGGGTTTAGCGAATTTTCGTCACGAACAAGCCAATGCAGTGTTTCCTCATTTCCACCTTCATAGAAACTAGTGAACCACCTTGAAGTTGGTTCATGTTATAGAAAAGGTTCCAACCATTGGAGAACACTAACTGGTTCAATCTGCCACGCAAGGTAGTGTACTGGCCAGTAACTGTGACATCCATGCCATAACCATGAAACAAAGTTGTGCCATTCTTTGGGATGTTGTAACCAAGTGCAAAGCTTGATGGAATGACCTGAGATGATGAAATAAATAAAACACATTAGTAAATTATAAACAAACAAGTAAAATTAAAACCATGTCCTTATTAGGTACAATAACTGTCGTGGTGGCGGTACAGCAGATGCCATGGGTAGGCTTAAGTTGGGGGCCAAATGGGTGCTTGTGGTCACCGGGGAGGGAGTACACGGTCGAGCCATGCACGAAAAACAAGAAGAACTCTCCAAACTTGGTGATTCGATTGATACCCCAAAGATTACAAGTGCTCCTTGAGCTGTTTAGGTTTGAGTACACAACACTAGTTCCCTACTTGGTCCAACCTCCTTCTACTACTGCTATGCCCTCCCTTATATAGGCAGTGCTAGCTAGCTAATACCCCTTTGGGTTCTAGGGTTTACTGTTTGGATCTTGGTCCCTACGGTATGGGCCGGGTTACGGGCTTGCCCTAAGCCCAGAGGCCCAGTCCATAAAGCTTGACAACTAACGGTCTTCTGGTACGCCACTTCTTGTTCTTTTTGGCGTCATGCTGTTACTTTGTACGTCAGCGTGTGCTTTGGGCGTCACCCGGCTCCTTTTGTGTCACCCGGCTTTGTCCTTCTCTTTTGAGAGGAAATTGCACAAACCACCAACTATTACTGTCGTCGTTGCGCAAAACACTAACTTTACATGTCTTTTGCACAGACCACCAACTATTGGTGTAATATGTCGCACGTAGGTCCAAATCACATATTAGGTTGATTAATTGCAAATATAATGACCAGGGTCCATGCGGTACTAATGATGTGGCGGTCAACGTGTCTTTCTCCAATGTGTCGTTTCAAAAAAATATAAAAATGAAAAACTTACTAATCTAGAAATGTTTGAAACAATTTTCTTTTAGCTGTTGCAATTTTTTCATATTCTTTTGTATAAAGTTTGAAAAAAATACTAGATACTGGCACATGGATGCCACATCCTCACGCCATGGGGCCCGGTCATTAGGTTTATAGTTAATTCACTTAGTACGATTTTTGGACCTGTGTGCAACATGTTACACCAATAGTTGGTGGTTTGTGCAGAAAGCATGTAAAGCTGGTGTTTTGCGCAATAACGACAACAATAGTTGGTGGTTTGTGCAATTTCCTCCTCTTTTGACCATGCTTTACCATGGTCCCTCCCAAACCTTACTCGGAAAGGTGCCACGTGTCCTCCTTGACTCGGCCCTTCCTCGCTTGACTCGGCTTGTTGAGACTTGCAAGGGTTACAACTTTGTCCTATACGGGCCGACATAGTTTATATGTCGGCTTTCTTGTTTATCTTACCCGGCCATTCTTACCCGGCCAGGTTCTTCCTTTACTCGGAGCCAACCCAGCTGCGCTATGTTTCCCCTCTCGTGACCCTATCGGGGGTTGTCCCCTCGATATTAGTCCCCGAAGCTGGTGAGGTCTAGCATTTCAAGCTGTTAGGCGTCTCCAGGTTCCTTTCGTGTAAATGTAACTTAGTTTTTGTCTTTTATCTATCTCAATTTTGCACCTCGCCGGGTTAGTCTGACAATCTCGGATCAATTCTTTGACTTCTTGGCTCATTCTTGCCTCGAGCCGAGTTACTTTGGCCAATTCCAGGTCATTTTCGGCGCTTCTTGATCCTTTGACAGCTGGTAATCATGATTACTTGCCTCAATTTTTGTTCCAAGTTCTGGCGGCACAGTGACGGCTGCGCAGTTATTCCCCATCACTGTGGCAGTCCCATCGACCTGCGCTTCTTGTTCTTCTAGCCGTGACATGGCACTGGATTTTTCGTGTATCCTTGGCTACGTGGTGCTTGCTGATTGGCTCTCCCGGCCTGGTACACGACCACACGCTGGCCGCACGGCACAGATAGATCCCACGACGGGGTTTTTTACTTCCCTTAAGTAAGGGTTGGGGGTTTCCACTTCCCCACGCCCGTTCAGTTTTGCCTTTGCCTTTCTTCTTCCTCGCGCCTGCAAGATCGAACTGCCTCCTTTGCGGTTCCTTCTCCCTCTTGCTCTAGTTCTGCAATTGTCCCTGTCCTCTTTCCATTCCAGCACGGATCCTCGCTGTTCCAAGCCTCTCCTTTCCGAGGAGGAGACAGATTCTGACGATCGCATGGACGCTCGCGATAGTGCTGATGGTGCCGAGGAGCAGGAGATCCCCGCCGGCGAGCGTAGTGGTTGGGAAGGCTCAAAGGTCACCACCGAAGAGGTGGAGTGGCTCCGCTCCACCAGACGCATCCACCTGCAAGTGGATTGCCATCTCCCCGCCGGTGAGATCTCCCCCAAACCTCAAGCTGGCGAGCGGGTGGTTTTCCTTTCCCACTTCGAACGTGGTTTTGCTCTTCCTGTGAGCACCTTCTTTTCCTTGTTTCTTTCTACCTTCCGTCTGCAGACCCACCATCTTCCTGCCAATGCGATTGGCTCTCTTTCTTGCTTCATCTCTGCCTGCGAGACCTATCTTGGAATTTGGCCTACAGTTCTTCTGTGGGCCAAGTATTTTCGCTTCAAAGTTCAGGTTGTTCCCCAGCCTGAAGTTCCCCGTGCCGAGAAGAAACCTACTCGGTGCGATGCTGCCAGTATCACGCCCAGGAGGGATTCCATGTTTCCTTGGGTTGCTGGTATTAACTCTTGCAAGAAGTGGCATAGAACCTTTTTCTATGTCAAAAATAGCGAGTCCACTGATAACATCCGGCTTCCCCCTTTCTCGGATGAGGTCCCCCACAAGAAGCACTGGCATCTTGACCCGCGCGACCAAGACGCTGCGGTGAACGAAGCCAACGCTATCCTGGAGAGGTTGCTGTCGCCGGATGAGAACTTCCATCTCGCCGACTCTGACCTCATGTGCACTTTCATCTCACGCCGGGTAAGCCCCATCCAAGCCAGGAGCCATAAGATGTGTTTCATGAGCGGGTCCCATGATCCCACTCGGCATTCCACTAAGGAGCTCACCCATGACTCCATTGCTCGCCGAGTAAGCTTAATCTTTAAATTGAACTTGGCGGATGATTGGGCTTGGAGTTTCCCGCTGTTTAGCCGGGTCAGGCCCGTCCCCTGGGTAAGTTGTCTGGATTACTTTCTTGCCGAGTAGGCTTTAGCTCTTTTGCCACTCTCAGTTTAGTTTTCAGTTTCTCATTATGTTTGTCCTTCGCAGAATCTCCTTCACTAGGTTGATGACAGTACTGTCCCTCCCGCCGGCTATAACGGGGATCGCTCTAACTCGAATGAGTTCGAGTATGACCTGGAGTGCTTCATGCCCATCCCGCACACTACGGCTGCTTCAGCTTCGAGTAAGAGTCAATCTAGCAATCCCTTACAAGATTGTTCTGACGATGAGGAGGATGATGATTGTACGCTTTTGGAGGTATTTTCCTTATGAGCTTAATTTCTTTGCTTATCCGAGTAAGCCCGTCATTTACTTATGCAGCTGGCCAGGTACATGACATTCCTCCTCTCGCCGTGGGCGGATTCGTCAAGATCCCCGTTGCTAAGTCGAAGCGAAGCGGAACCTCCTCCAGAACTCAGCCGACTAAGAAGAACAAGCCCAGTCCGGCAGTTCCTGCTGCCTCTGCTGCTGCCAGCCTAGGTGATACTCGCCAAGCTGCTGGGCGCCGAGTCACACGCCGGGTCGCCCGTGACCCGGTCGTCACAGGGTAAGTTTTTGCACTTTTCCTTCTCTGTTCTTTTCTTTTTCATCACTGCTGTTCTCTTATACATGTCTTGTTGTTTTCAGTGTTGCACCTTTGACGGTGAATCAGGCTGCTTATAGCATTGCCTCACCGCTTAGGCCCGCACCCCCTCTAGCTGACTCGACGGCTCCGAGTCCCGTCCGGGTTGAGGCTCGCACTGTTGAGGCTCACGCTTCTCAGTGTCAGTCAGACCCGGTGGGTCATTCGGCTAGCGCCCTTGGCGCTGGCCAGGAAAAACTTCCTGATCTTGGTGCCCACAAGTCTGGCACCGAGAAATCCTCTGCCACCAATTCCTCTGGCATCAGCCCTCAAGCTAATGTGAATGAACAACTTCCTGATCTTGGAGCCAACAAAACTGCTGAGCCCAGTCAGGGGGCTCCACAATCTTCTTGAAATCCTTCTGCTCGCTCTCCAATTCTGTCAAAGGGCCATACCCAGCCAAAGGCTTCTGGCTCTACTCGCCCCTCATCTAGAAAATCCACCTCTTCCAAACAAATAACTCTAGTCTATGCTCCGGGTTCTGCTCCTCAGATCCGGCCTCCGGCGTCGGCGACAAAGCTCGCTTCAATGGGTAAGGGGGACGAATCTGCGGCTGCCGGGTCAGGTGACGACTCCAGGGCTGTTACCCTCCATACTTCTGCTGCCGCAACCCGTGCCACTGTGGGAACCGCCCTGAAAACGGGTCGAGTTCTCACTCGGACGCTCAGTGGAAAGAGCCTTTGTTCAGTTGAGCCTTATGCTGTGGCATGGAATGTAGCAGGCGAGCAGGAGGTCAGCACTCGTGCTGGGAAGAAGATGAAGCTGGGCTCCAAGGCCATCTCCGACATGACCCAGCAGGCCATTGCTCTGATGGCCCGCACCGACGAAATGAATGAGGTAAATTAACTTCTTACTCTTTTGTGTTATTGAGTATTTCCTTTATACATATCACCTAGTCCCCGAGGTTACCGTCGAGTAAGAAACTTACTCGGCTGTAAGCTCTTCAATAGTCACTTAGTCTTTAAATCCTTTACTCCAATCTTGTATGTTAAAACTTTGATCCCTAGCCCTCAAGGTTACTACCGAGTAAGGAACTTACACGGCTGTAATCTCTTAAGCTCTTTGATTCCTTTGTGCCAAACTCATGTTAGAGCTTCAATCCCTAGCCCTCGAGGTTACTGCCGAGTAAGGAACTTACTCGGCTGTAAGCTCTTTGATTCCTTTATGCCAAACTCATGTTAGAGCTTCAATCCCTAGCCCTCGAGGTTACTGCCGAGTAAGGAACTTACTCGGCTGTAAACTCTTAAGATTTTTTATTCGGCAGGTCGCCTGACTTGACTCTTTCTTATTGTTTGTTATTTGATTAGCTCACGCATAAGGAGCGCACCAAGGTGCACCAAGCTCTCGTCCTGGCGCATCGCAAGCTCGAACTTGCATATGAGAAGCTACAAACTGACACCTTCGCCCAAGGTAATATCTTTGCTCTTCCTCTTTTCTATTTGGTATAATTTTCCTTGCTTCATCTTCTCACTTTTCCTCGCCCTCTTGTTCCACAGCCACTGCTCAGTCTACCATCAGCGATCTTCACTCGCAAATCAGTGAGGCCGAGAGTAAATTTCTTGCCTCCCTAAGACAATAGCTGAAATTTTTCTGTTGGTACTGACAAATGTTTGTTCTGAATAAGCAGAGAAGCACCAAGCTGAACTCCAGAAGGAGCGAGATGAGGTGGCTCGGCTGAAGAAACTGATGGTCGAGACGGAGCAGAAGCACTTGGCTGAGGTAAAAGGGCTGAAGGAAGAGCTTGCCGAGAAGAGCGAGCAACAGGCTGCCAGCACCGAGAAGACCAAGAGGTTGCTCGACGAGGCCGAGTCATTGGTTGAGTCAGCAAACCAGAACTTCGACGCACTTCAATCCAAGACCAAGACTTGGCATAAAAAACTCGCCGCCATCAACATCTTTCTCGGTAGTGAGTTCTTACTCTTTACGCATTGTATGAGTCCTTCTTGGATTTTTCCATCTGCCCTTGCTATTTGCTAACTTTCTCTTTTTGCTTGCAGAGAACTTTCCTGAGGCCAACATGTTTGCCATCCGAGACATGAAGAAAGTGAGAGCTGAGGCTGGTGCTCCTGCTGACGGTGAGGTGTCCATGGAGGAGCTCCTTGCAGTGGTGTCTGAACGGGTCAAGACCCTCAGATCTTGCGGTGTGGACTTGCTCAAGTCAGCTATCCATGCGTTTCGCATGCTCTGGCCGGATGAAGACCCACCCGAACTCATCGAGCCACTCGCCGATAGATTACTTCTTACTGAAGACCGGCTGGATCAATGGCGTGAGTCGGCCGGCCGAGCTGCAGCGGATAAGGCTCTCTCCTTCGTGCTTTCATGGTACGAGGACATCAACCTCGACGTTCTTGCTCGCATAAGGGGAGATGGCAAATGGCTGAATGACCTGGACCTGATCAAGAAGCGCCAGGAGCGATCTTATGCCATGATCGAGTACACCATGGTGCACGCTTGGTGTGAAGGGCCCAGCTTCCTCGACCTTGGCGACCCGCTCGTCGAAGTTGCTGCTGAAGAGGGGGGCGACAGCGAGACGACCGAGTCAGATGAACCTGATGAGCTCGCTCCAGATGCCCCTCACCCGGCCGATGCTCCAAGTGCAAATCCTGGCTCCAAGAGTGCTCCTCCGACTTCATCTGCTCCTTAGGCCAACAAATACTAGAAATTTTATTAGATCCCCGGTATGCCGGGTACAGATGTAATATACATTGCACTTGAAGTTTGACTATGTGCCTTTTGATAGGCTTTATGTGCTTGCGTTATGCTCTAAGTGCGAATCATTCAAGGGCAAGTCCCCGAGTTTCATTTTGCCGTGTCACCTTTCCTTGCCTCTGGCCCTTATCTACCTTTTTTCGGTGTACGGCATTAGGGTCTCAAAGTACGAAGCACATAGTTAGCGGGTATGAAACTTGGATAACTTGGCCGAGATTACTCGACACGCAGTATAACGTGACCTGCAGAGAGTTAGTCCAAAATTGAAGCCGACTCGCATTACTCCCTTGTACTTATCCGGCATTCGTGTTTACCTGTCTTACATTTTTTCTCTTATTTGCCATGAAGCCGTGTTTTCGGACAACAGCATAGTCGAAGAGTTGATTTCTTCCGAGTAAACACTACTTGTTTCGAGATAAATTTCGGGTATCACGCCAGCGACGTAAAATAACTGAAGTGGAAAACTTAAGGGGCAGTCCCCGAGTGAGTTTTTCGAATCATACCACTTTATTATTAGCACATAGCCGGTAAACATGCCCGACGTATGAGAGTTCGAGTGATACATGCACTGCTTCTCCTAAGTGTAGAAGGGACGAAGTAGTGCCACATTCCATGGCCTTTTGGTTTCATCTCCTGACCTATCCGCCTTGTTCTTTTGTGCTTCACGAGTGTCTATGAGATAGTAGGAATCATTGTGCAATCCTTGCTTACAATGAATGGACCTTCCCATGGAGGTGATAATTTATGCATTCCTGCTGTGCGCTGCACCAGCCTTAGCACCATAATATCCTTCTCGAAAAACACGAGGTTGCACTTTACGGCTATGGTAGCGTCGGAGATTTTGTTGATATATAGCCGATCTGGAGAACACTAGTTCCCTTGCTTCTTCGAGTAAGTCTACTACATCTTCTCGGGCCTCTTTTACCTCGGCTTCCGAGTATTGCATTATCCTTGGCGAGTCATATTCTATGTCGGCAGGCAAAACTGCTTCAGCCCCATATACAAGGAAAAATGGCGTATAGCCAGTTGACCGATTGGGAGTTGTTCTTAAGCTCCACAGTATTGAGGGTAGTTCCTCTATCCAACAACCAGGTGATCTCTAGAGTGGTTCCATTAAGCGGGGTTTTATCCCGGACAGAACTAAGCCATTAGCCCGTTCAACTTGTCCATTTGATTCTGGATGGGCGACTGATGCTACATCGAGTCTTATTCGGTGTTTCCCAAAGAAGCGAGCAAAAGCTCCTTCGGCAAAGTTCGTACCATTGTCAGTGATCACACTTGCGTGGGTAACCGTATCGTAGGATTATATCCCTTAAGAATGTAACAGCTGTTTTACCGTCCAATTTCTTGATTGTCTTCACTTCTATTCACTTGGTGAACTTATCGATCATGACCAAGATATGAGTCATGCCTCCCCTTGCTGGTTTGAATGGTCCTACCATATCTAGGCACCACACTGCAAAAGGCCAAGTGATTGGTATAGTCTTCAATCCAGACGCTGGTAAATGTGACTTGGACGCATAGTGTTGACAACCACTGCATTTTCCGACTAACTCTTGCGCTTGTGCCAATGCGCTTGGCTAGTACAATCGATGTCGGAATGCCTTGGCTACCAACGCTCTTGATGACGCATGGTGCCCGCACTCTCCCTGATGGATATCCAATAAGATCTTCTGGCCTTGCTCTGAGCTGATGCAACGCCTGCAGTACACTTGTCACACTTCGCTTGTAGAGTTCCTTGTTGATTATGGTGTATGCTTTTGCCTTCATGTTGTTTGCCTTGCCAATGTTTCATCACTCGACAAGGTCCCATATTTCAAATAGCTGAATATTGGCTGTGCCCACGTTGGTATCAATGGTTCCGGGTTTGCTTCAATATCAATGTCCATTGGTTCCGCCGAGATATGCTCTGCCGACATAACCTGAGGAGTCCCCAAGTGTGATTCGGCGACCCCTGAATTGAATGGATCAGTCCCCGGTTAATTCGAACCTACCCCTGAGTCGATGTCCATTGGCACTGCCTCTAATTCCTGACTCGCCGGGATAATCCTGATTGATTCAGACTCTGGTGACGGCTTGATCGATGGCTTCCTGAGATGCTCCAATGCTACCCCTGGTGGTATTGCTTGCCTGGAGGATCCTATTTTGGACAGTACATCTGCTGCCTCATTTTCTGCTCTAGGAATGTGATGAAATTCACAACCGTCAAAATATCCCGAAATTTGTTGTACGTGGAATCGATATAATGCCATGTTTGTGTCCAGTGCATCCCAATGTCCAGACACTTGCTGAATCACCAAATCCGAATCGCCAAAACACATGATCCTTTTGATACCAATTTCCTTGGCTACTTTAATGCCATGGACAACTGCTTCATACTCGGCAACATTGTTAGAAGCAGCAAAACGAATCTGCAACACATACCTCAGTTGATCCCTCTTTGGAGATGTGAGCACTATCCCGGCGCCCAGACCCATTCTCGTCTTGGACCCATCAAAATGCATTTCCAGTAGTTCGGATCTGGCAGTGGTGGTTCGTACTGCATTTCCATCCATTCTACAAATAAATCTGCTACATCTTGAGATTTTATTGCATCCCGCATGTCATATTGTAGAGTGTACGGTGCCAGTTCAATGGCCCATTTGGCGATTCGGCCGCTGACATCTTTGCTGCCCAATATGTCCGAGATAGGTGCCTCCCATATTACCCGGATTGGGTGTTCTTGAAAATAATGTTTTAGCTTCTTTGCTGCCATATATACCCCATATGTCATCTTCTGATAATGCGGGTAATTCTGTTTTGAGACAGAGAGCACTTCACTCAAGTAATACACTGTTCTTTGGACTGATTTGCCCCCTTCTTCACGTTTAACCACTATTACTGCTCTTACAACTCTGTTGGTTGGGGCGACATAGAGCAGCATTGGCTCCTTGGATAGTGGTGACGCTAATATTGGTGCTGTTGCCAACATTTTCTTTAATTCATGGAAAGCACTATCAGCTTGCTGTGTCCATGTGAATTTGTCTGATTTCTTCATCAGCTGATATATTGGTAGGGCTTTTTCGCCTAGCCTACTAACAAACCTGCTCAATGAGGCCAGACATCCAGTAAACTTCTAGACATCATTGAGGGTTTTTGGCAATTCCATTCTTTTGATGGCCCTGATCTTTGTCGGGTTAGCTTCGATTCCTCGGCTGGATACAAGAAATCCGAGTAACTTGCCAGCCGGGACACCAAATGTACATTTTTCCAGGTTAAGTTTCATCCGGAATCTTCTCAAGTTTGCGAATGTTTGACGCAAGTCCTCAGTTAGAGTATGACTTTGTTTGGTTTTTATTACCACGTCATCGACGTATACTTAAACATTTTTGTCCAATTGATCTCGCAAACATTTTTGCATGCATCTTTTGATATGTTGCGCCTGCATTTCTCAATCCGAATGGCATGGTGCGATAGCAATAACCCCGTACGGGGTGATAAAAGCTGTCTTTATTTGATCATCTGGATTTAGTGGAATCTGATGGAATCCTGAATATACATCCACAAACGACAACAACTCACACCCAGCAGTAGAATCTATGACCTGATCGATCCGAGGAAGAGGAAATGGATCTTTTGGACACGCCTTATTGAGGTTCGTGTAATCAATAAACATGCGCCATACCACTGCCACGTTCGGGTCATCTTTTTTCATCTCGACCAAGACTGGATTTGACAACCAGTCCGGGTGCAGTACTTCCATGATTAATCCAGCAGCTAAAAGTCTTGCAATCTCGGCAGCTATTACTTTCCTCCTATCTTCGGAGAAGCGGCGGAGGGGTTGCTTCACCGGCCTTGCATCTGGTCTTACATGAAGAGAGTGCTCAGCCAGCTCCCTCGGAACTCCTTGCAGATCTTGTGTGGACCATGCAAAGATGTCCCGATTCTCACAGAGGAAGCTTGTGAGCTCGTTTTCCTATTTATCTGTAAGGCCAGTGCCAATGGTAACTGTGCGCTCTGGGAAAGTTTCATCCACCTACACCTTCTTGGTTTCCTTGGTTGCTTGAAATGACACACTGCCATGCGGGTTGGTGAGTGCAGGCATGGACATCTGTACTGCTTTGGCCAATGCTGCCACTCCAACATCTGACTTTTCTCTTGCGCTATGACGAGTGACTCGGCCAGTGAAGATCCGGCTGAGGCACAAGCAATAGATCTCTTGTAATCTCCTTCCACTGTGATCACCCCACATGGGCCTGGCAGCTTCATTTTTAAGTAAGCCATATGGGTAGTAGCCATGAATCTTGCCATAGCCGGCCTGCCGATTAAGGCGTGATATGAGCTAAACAGATCTACCACCTCGAACTCTATAGCTTCAGTGCAACAATTTTCTCTGTTGCCGAATAAGACATCGACCCAGATCTTGCCAATTGGCTCACAGGACAATCCTGGCACAATACCGTGGAAAGTGGTCTTAGTCAGCTCCAGCATGTTCATGGTAATGCCTAACTTGAGCATTGTATCCTTATACATAATGTTGATGCTACTACCACCGTCAATCAACACTTTTGAAAACTTTACGTTGATATCTGGGCCCATGAATGTTGGATCCAAAACCAGAGCGTATCCTCCAGGGGTTGGCATGATCTTGGGGTGATCTTTTATACTCCAAGTTATCTCTTGCTCAGACCAATGCATGTACTTGGGAATTGCCGGCATCGTGGCATTCACTTCCATCATTCGTCGCTGTTGGCTCTTCTTGTCATTTTGCTCTGTGACAAAGCCAACATAGCTCTGGTGATGTTATTGTACTCATTTCTGGTTCGGTGACCGACATGAGCATTATCACCTCTTGGATTGTGCACCTCGTGCACAGCTTCTCTTCTTTCCTGATTCTGATATCTCGGCTGCCTGTTTTCATATATGTTATCTGCTCCTACTGCTTGAGCATTTCCTCCTGTAAGTGGTGGAGGGGGAGGTGGTGGAAGCTGCTTATTCGGCGAGTCCACTCTGTCTCCTTTCTGAAACCAAGTGCATTGCCTTGTTGAGTGATTTGCCAGCTTACTCGGACTTGGCGTGTGAAACTTACACGGCTGATCCAGCATCATCTCATAGGTGTATTTTTGTCGGTCCTGATATTGCTTTCTCTGATCGTATGGCCTTTTGCCGTCATTCTTTGGCACCCATTGTTGTTGACCATTAGTCCTTTGATGCTGACTGCTTCCAGCATCTGGGTGATCCTGACTCACGGCCGCAACCTGAGTCGAACCATACCTGTAATCCGGCCTCTCATCTCTTCTCTTGCTTCTGTATTTGGATCTTTCCTGACGCCTTTGCGACCCGGCAGCGTCATAGATCTGAGTCTCAGTCATCCCGTCTGCCGACATGAGCAGCGGCTGAGTCGGATCTCCTAACGCTTGTGACTCGATTACTTGACCGACAAAAATGGGTGCCGTCATGCGATTGCTTGTGACTCGATTACCCCTTCACAAGAGTTACACATCGTACACCACCTTGTGAGGAATTCCCTGTCTGTCTCATTCGGTCTTTGCTTGCACATTGCTAGTTGTTGTGGGCGATTGGGCCTCTTGTAAGTGCTTGTGAAATTGCTCACGAATGCGTCGTGAAAATCGATCCAACTGTTAATGCTTCCGAGTGGCAAATTGTTCAACCATACCCGAGTTGGTCCTTCCAGCATCTGCGGCACGTAACGTACTGCCCATCTCAAGTTTCCCTGCACGGTCTTCATAGCGGTTCCATAATCTATGAGCCAGTCCTCTGGCTTTGTGCTTCTATCATATGTTTTTGTCCCTCTGGCCAGCTGAAAATTTGGCACCGGTGGATCCTTCATGATCCTTGGGCCAAAGCACGGTGGACCCTACGGACCTTGTGATTCGATTATCTCTGTCATTTTCATGCGGTCAAGCTTTAGCCTGGCATCATCCGGCTGAAGGTTCCTACCTCCGTATCTTGCTCCCATTGCTTGATATGCATGATACGGCAGCTCATACCCGTCATTTACCATGGCCGAGTAACCATCATTATACTTATTCATGTTCGGGTTAGCAGGCTGTTGAACTGCTTTTCCCGCGCTTTGCTGTCTTCTTTCTGGCTAAGCTGGTGCGTTATTCGGAGCTGGGTTTCCTCCTCCTGCCGAGTGAGTTCCGCGCCTAGCATGAGGTGCAAAATTTTGCCCTCCGTTGTCATTTCTCTGCCCAACTTTTTCCTGGTTTTCATTTTCTCGGGGATTATTTCTTTTTGCCCCTTGCGCATGCGCCGGGTTTCCTTGAACCACTGTCGGATCATAGGAGACCATCTGCTTGTTTCTTCCAGAATCCACACTTTTCTTTTCTCGGCCTAGCGCCGCTCCGGGTGAGGATGCTGTGTGCCCTGCCGATCTTGCCAGGACAGGAGTCGCCGAGTGTACCAGATGTGACCTCCCTGCTATACCCGGATTTGCTCTGTAATATGCCTCATTCAGCATGCTGGCTGCTTTTACTAACTCATTGACTCGTTCTTGTTGCCTTTTCTTTGCTTTCCCCTCCAAGTGGGGTAATTCTGCCATTGCTGCTTCTGCTGCTCGCAGATTAGCTGCTTCTGTGTTGTACGTTGGACGCATGGCCGTCTCATTGCTGTTCTATGGTGTTATCTTGGATGTCGCATCTGCCAGTTCTTCGTTGAGGTTCCTTCCTCTCAATCTCGTTGCATCAAGCCGGGTCTTTGCGACCTTGACTCGATTTGCCAAGTTAAGCTCTCGGATAGGATATCCACATCCTGCTGTAACTGTGCTAGCTCATTGGATTTCTCCAGGACTTTTATCCTGGCTTCTTCCAACTCAGCTTGCACACGCGTCGGGTCAGTTGCTTGTGCCACTGGCTCTGCCAACTTGTCTATCGCTTCCTACAGCTCCTTAGCTCTTTTGCTCCTAGCTATGTTCTCTGGTTTTTCCAGCGGCGCCTTTGCTGTTCTTGCAGCCCTTGGCGTTTCCTTTTGATTTCCTCCCTCTGCGTTCTCATTCACCACTTGAACTACTAGGGGAACTGTGGGGTTTGGGGATGTCATCATTACCTCCATGGAGACGAGTTGGTGAGATTTCCCAGCGAGAGGAGCCGTTGGAGGATCCGGCGCCAGGACGACGTGCTCAGGATATGCGCGCTCCATGCGCACCGCGGCGTAGACCTGGTGCTCGCCGAACTTGATGAAGCGACCGCCCCTAGGGAACGGCTTGGTCCCGAAGCAGCCCACATTGTCGCTGACAAAGTTGAGCGCTCCAAACCTCTAGATGAGGCCAGCGTAGATGCGCTCGCCGGTCTTGGTGATGATGTTGCCCGTCCGGATGAAGACTCCATCAAGCACCTGCTTCTGCCCCACGGTGGGCGCCAACTATCGTGGTGGTGGCACGGCATATGCCATAGGTAGGCTTAAGTTGGGGCCGAATGGGTGCTTGTGGTCACCGGGGAGGGAGTACACGGTCGAGCCATGCACGAAGAACAAGAAGAACTCTCTAGACTTGGTGATTCGATTGATACCCCAAAGATTACAAGTGCTCCTTGAGCTGTTTAGGTTTGAGTACACAGCACTAGTTCCCTACTTGGTCCAACCTCCTTCTACTACTGCTATGCCCTTCCTTATATAGGCAGTGCTAGCTAGCTAATACCCCTTTGGGTTCTAGGGTTTACTGTTTGGATCTTGGTCCCTACGATATGGGCTGGGTTACGGGCTTGCCATAATCCTAGAGGCCCAGTCCATAAAGCTTGACAGCTAACGGTCTTCTGGTACGCTGCTTCTTGTTCTTTTTGGCGTCATGCTGTTACTTTGTACGTCAGCGTGTGCTTTGGGCGTCACCCGACTACTTTTGTGTCACCCGGCGTCGCCCTTCTCTTTTGACCATGCTTTACCATGGTCCCTCCCGAACCTTACTCGGAAAGGTGCCACATGTCCTCCTTGACTCGGCCCTTCCTCGCTTGACTCGGCTTGTTGAGACCTGCAAGGGTTACAACTTTGTCCTATACGGGCCGACATAGTTTCTATGTCGGCTTTCTTGTTTATCTTACCCGGCCATTCTTATCCGGCCGGGTTCTTCCTTTACTCGGAGCCAACCCAACTGCGCTATGTTTCCCCTCTCGTGACCCTACCGGGGGTTATCCCCCTGACAATAACTCACAAAGCTGTTATTAGCTAGATTAACTGCACTAAGACTTGTAACATATTATTGCATGTGAGAGAGATGGAAAAAAGCATCCTCATCATCCTGCCGACATATTCTTCTTACATCCTTTAGCATCTCAAATGTAATGACATACATGTCTTCCACAGTAATGGCATACTTATGTGTGAAAACGCTCCTGTAGAAAACACCTCTAATGATGGGATCCACAAATGGCACCGTAAATCCTGTATAATTCAATTAAAACTAAAAGGAGAAATAATTTAGGGATCTAGAAATGGAAAATTCAAATGTACATACATTTGATGGAGAAAAAACACATACCATAAATAGGCTGGTATCCCTTGATGTCACCATTAGGTGCATGTACTTCCATACTAAACACATACTGATCAACTCCTTCCTCTTCATCTTATTCATCATCATCTTCTTTGATTAAGCTAAAGGTCACCACATCATGGATAGAAACATTGTGTGTCATCAAGAATGATAAGAAGAACGGTCCTCTTATGGATGTAGCATCTTCCATTATTTGCAGGAAAAGTTGAAACCTACGCCCTCCAGCCAAAGTTGGTAACCACTTATTAGCATACTGGTTAAGTTTTTCCTTAAAGTGACAAGGAACGATCTAAGAAAAAACCAAATAAATATGTGATATTGATCATCCATATAATAGTACCAAGAATTTACTACTAACAAGGAAAGTAATACTCCTAAAATAATCAGAAAACTACTAATCAAATATATATAACAATAGGAAAAACCAAAATGCATTTGTAACATATATACACATGGTACAATGATACATATAACAGTAGGAAGATTCACTATAAACCTATATAAAAAACATAAAAGCATGTACTCATGTGTGGCTTATATCAGATCCAAACAAAGATGCATATATGGTGGAAACAGAAAACAATTGATTAATTTTTTCTCTAACAAATTCCGAAGGAATCAAAGATGAATATATGGCTTATCACTCCTAATATCTGAAGGAAACTTTCTAAGATAGGCCCATTGATATTTCTAATTCCTCAAACAACAAAAAATCAAATTCCTAGCTAGCTACCAGGCACTAGTAGAATAATAATAGTTCATACGTAGACATGCTAATTAACTGATAGTGAAGGACTTTATAGATAGATTGAGGCTAAAATTTCTAACCATAGCTTCCCGAAAGGTAGGCTGGTTCAGGACGATGGTGAAGGACTCTGAAGTCATGTTGGAACAACCACAATTATGCCTTGGATCCTTGCATACAGGACAGATTCCCATCACCGCAGCTTGGTTCTTTGCACGGAAAAAATAAAATATCAAAGAAAAGATTCACAACAAACTAAAAACCCCATTTTGTAGAGTATAGAGTGGGGGAAACGGAGTAAGAAAATCTCATTTATACAGATCTGGAGAAGCGTCCGAACAGTCTGCATAGCTCGAGCTCTGTGTATAAAAAAGCGCCTCCGTACTGTTAGACTAAATCTAGTAAAAAAATTAATCAAATAGAAAGATTAGTAGAGAGGAAGGAGGACCTGTAGGAGGGAGTTCCCCCATACTCTGCCTCTAGAACTGACCGTTAGGTATGTGTGCAAATTTAGTTTGCCCGGAGTATAGATCTAAAAGGCGACGCAAAATCCTAACAACTTACCCTGATCACACTTAGAGGCAGTTCTTATTACCATCCGTATGAGATTCACTCGTGGGGGTTGCCTGTGACCGGTGCCATAACTGCACGTGTCACGCAACCAAATTGAGGTGGCTTGTAATAATAGCCGGCTCACTGCTTTGAGTATTATAGACGATTGATTTTTCAGACTGCCTAAGGTTATATACGGAGGCATTTGTTTTTATTATTTGGCTTCCATGGGTCCATTTTTTGAGTCTGCTATTGTAAGCAATCACTTCGAAGACCATTAGATGTGGTCGTATTGTAATAAACCGGCTTAGGGATACAAACAGAGGTGTGTTTTTTCGTACTTGGGGTAAACCGGCTCTATGCATAGTCTCTAAGTAGCGAGTTTGTACTTGTGTAAGTATTGGTCGTTTAAATAGGGGGATCTAGTGCTCCGACTCAAGAAAAAAATTCACAAAAACTATCCTCCCTTGGGAAGGACAATTCGTCATAAGCAATGGTTCCTATTACCTCGTTGATATTCGCAAGTTGAAAAATAGGCCAGGAAAAAAATGCAAGTGTAAGCGACGTGACCCCAATGATGATTATCCGGAGACTGATCGGCCATGGAACATAGCACAACTAATTCCCTTTTACACTTAGCATATTTTCTTATATACTATGTACCTTTATATGATGAATTAAATAAATATTTTGGTTCACTCATATTCCTGAGTCTTTTAACTTCTTTAGTGTTCATTTTTTGAATCATGTAAAACCCTTTATGCATAAGATTTACATTTTTTGTAAAAATTTCGCCTACGGGCATTAGCTTATGTTTTATGGTCTACATGTTCTGTGTTGTTTTTATCTGGATTCCAGAGTAGTGATATTTGACAGTCAAAGCTAGTGATTTTCCCTTGGGTTCTAGATGGAGGCATTAGGCATCATCACCAAAAGAGCATGGTTTTGTGCTGCGAGTCTTCCGTCTTATAAAAGGTAAAGCATAAAAACCAGAATAATGGATAAGCCAACACTTACTTAAATAAATATACAAAATATATATACTGGACTTAGATAAGTTGCATGAGGCTTGCAGCCAAGTTTTCCGCCTTACTTATATATTGTTTTTCTGCATAAACATTACATCTATAAAAGCACAATTAATACAAGAAGTGTTTTTTCATGGCTGTGTTGTAGGAGACTTAGACACGACATCGTTGGCAACAGGAGAGCCAACCTAGGAGCTATCCTCAAAGTCGGCAGCATTCAAAGACTATGACTCTGCTGGCTTGTTGTCCATGACTTCGGCCGGCACGAAGACATCTGCCTTCACCATCTTGGCGACCCTGGTGTCGTAGCCGGTGAAAGAATTCCAAATAGCATTGCTATCAACTTTACTCCCTTCCTCATCGACCGCGGGCATACCATAGGTCACCATGTCGATGTCGGCTTTGGTGTAGTGCGCCTTGACCAAGAAAATGCCATTCTAGTGTAAGCCCGGATAGATTAAGATTTCCAGCTTTTATCTTCTTAGGGGCTCGGCGGAGAATTTCCGCGTACTTGGCGGCAGAGTCTACAACTTTGATGTTGATTTCTAGAGTCTTGGCTATCTCCTTGTTTTGAGTGATGGAAGTGTTGTGTCCCATCCAAAGTTTTTAGAAACTGGGACTAGAAAAAATTGCATTTGCATTGAATTGGCATGGCATCAATTGCATTCATGAAAAATTGGATTGCAAACACTAATTTCAAACCCAAAATTGAATTACTAAATTTCATCTACAAATGAAGATACGTGGTTTTATGAAATCCGCTATTTACAAACTAGTAAAAATGCTGCAAAAAGTATACTAAGTTGAGCCTATGAATTTTAGAATTTTTTTAAGATAAACATCTATGCAAGAGTTATGCAAGAAATAAGAAAACTAAAACAATAAAACTAAATAGAAAAAAAACTAAAGCTAACCTACCCGGCACCCAGCCGCTGACCGCCAACCTAGCCTAGCTAGCTATCCACCCGCCCCTTGCTTGTGCAAAGACAGGCGCCTAGCGCCATGTGGGCTGGCCCAACGCAAGCGCACGCGAGCGCCAGCCACCAGCCCGTGACCCCACAGCCGCTGATGAGCCGGCCCCACCTCGTCATCTCCTACCTCGCGCCGGAATCGGTCTCTGCCACAACACCAACGAACTGTCTGTGTAATTTGCCGCAATTCGGCGCGATTCGTTCGCCCCCTTGCCCCTTGAACACGCCACCTCCTCCATATATTCTCCCGCACCTCTTCCCGTCTTTATTTTCGATTTTCCCTAACCCTAGCCACCTCTATGGATCGCAACCAATCTCGCTGCCGCCGCTCTCGGATGCTCGAGGACGAGCACGAGTATGTCTCCCCAAGAGCTCTTCTCCCCGCCATCATCTTCCCTTGATGCGCCTCTTCTTCCTAACTGCTTTCCCCTTCGCAGATCGCCAGTGCCTCACAGAATTCCTTGCCGGATTTCGCCTCGTCGCTGCCGCCTCTATCCGTCCATCGATGCCGCTTCGGGAAATGAAACACAACGTCGAGCCCGCTGTCGAGCTCGTCGTGCATGCCCCGTCCTCGTCCACTATCCCGCCATCGCCGGTGATCGCCTGAGCCGCCTCCACCAACGCCACCTGAGAGCCACCACCGCCACTCGCTGTCGACCGCCGCTAGAGAGGAAGCAACTGTTCCCCGCCGTCCGATCTCGTTTGGATGCGCTAGATTAGATCGAGCCCGAAGTGGTATGATCCACGTGTCTGCCTGTCACCCAGCTACGTCAACGCCAGGTCAGCGCCCGCACCCAGTCAGCAAGAATATTCCCTGGCATATTCTCTGTAATTTGAAACTAAATTAAAAATTGCAGAAAATTGTATGAACTTGCAAAAATCATGTAAAAAGATTCGTAGATCCAAAAATAGCAAATTACATATCAATAGATTCAGAAAAAAATGTAGAATATTAATATGACATTAGATATAACTTTTACAGTATGCGTTTACTATAATAATTTAAATATTTTTAATAGCCTTTTAGAGTATTAAATTCTTTGTAAATTATTTATAGGTCAGAAAAATATGAATAATATGTCAAAATAAAGCTACTCTAATGTAGATTAATATTGTCAGATTAGATCTAATATTCGCAGTACATATATACTGTGATGATTTAATTAGTTTTAATGTTCTTTTAGGTTAATAAATTCATAGTAAATTCATACCTAGTCCAAAAATTATGAATAATATATCAAATTGAAGGTAATTGCATGAAGATCAATTATATCTGGTTATATCTAGCTTTTGAGAATTTTTTACCCCATAGAAATTTAATTAGTTTTAACGGCTTTTTAGATCATTAAATATATAGTAAATTATTTATAGATCACAAAAATATAAATAATATGGCCCTAGAATCACAATTCTGTGCAGATTATAGATCTGATTTTATTTTGATTTTTAGACAAAACAATATATAAATGATTTAAAATCCATTAAACACTATTTAAATCATAAGAAGAGATTTATATCTTCGATTAGGGTGAATCAAATTCCTACTGATTCGTATTAATGTCCTCTATCCAATACACTTTAGATCCAAATTTAATTAGACAATAAGAACAGGCATTACAATAGAACTATTAAAACTCCTACACTTACAGTCAATAATTATTAATAAATACTCCATTACATTAATTGATTTCCTGCATGCATCATATGCTTCAGTAATATTTAGAGAACTAAATACGACCATTGTGACTTATTAAAATTGTCATGCATGCATTTGTGCATTGTTTATGATTGTATTGTTGTATATGTTTTATGCAATTGTTTGATCAATAGATTACGAGAAGTGAAACATGTGTGATTGCAACGACTGCTTGAACGAATTCAACTGCAATTTAGGCAAGTAGATGCTAATTTGTTCATGTTATTGTCCTACTATTTTTAATGCATTATGGTGTATTTTGTAGATGCATGAATAGGAACTACTATAGCTATGATATGCCCTATTACGTGGTAGGGATCTCTTGTAGTTGAGCCACCGTTGATAGATGTGCTTAGCCGTGCTGTGATAGACGAGGTCTGGGTTATATGACTTGAAAGTTGTTTATGAAGTATTGGTTTGCGAAAACTAAAACAACGTAATCAATAAATCTTTTGGGTGTGATGGGATTGACATTTTTTAGTGGTATCATTGCGGAAAGGCACCCAGGTATCTAGAGAAAATGATTGGCTTCTTTATTTTGTAGCTTATGTGTGCAGCCATGTGCCAATAATGAAATGGACGGTTGGTTGGACTTAGTAGGTTGTGGTAACTTGAACCCACGTAGCCAAAGATGTAGAATTTTGGTAGGTTGGTATAGTGCTTGTCGGGTTTGGGGAGCTACTTCTCGAATGTTCTCATCTTGGAGTTCCCCCTATCATCACCCAATATGAGAGTGGTGGTACGAGCTGGGCTAACCAAGTCACATGGGTAAAGTGTACTAATCCCTGCAGGGTGTATAAACTAATCGATTAGTCATGTCCCCGGTTATGGACATATGAGTTGTTTGATATTAGTTTCATGACATGTTTCTCGCTCATTATAATTTCATAATTGCTTTAAGTTGATGGGTTAACTTAATTGGGATCTTTTCAGAGAAAAACAAATATTGATTATGGAAGTAGGATAAAGGTATTTGAAAATGCGAGCTAGCTACAACTCCACATGTCAAATAAGCATGTAGTTGCTAGGTCTATTGTCTCCTTACTTAGCTCTACTTGCCACACATTCCAAGTAATTACCCTTCGGGGCTGCTATGTTTTATGTTGCAGGTTATCATTCTGATTCTGAGTGATCGGCTAGGTTGTGATACTCCACTCAATAGTCGCCTATGGCACAATTGAAGATGGAGCCTACTATCTATTTATGCTTCCGTATGCTACTTGATATTTGAGCCAGCCTTGAGCTAACCACTAGTCCCATTCCGTTTCAAGATGTGCATGTTTCTTTTGTTAAGCATAATGAGGGAGAAAATTGGAGGAGGGCTCAATTTAACAGTGAATGTTGGGTGATGCTAGATGGTCCTCCCTTGGACCACTGGCATACTGAGGATCTGAATGCGGTTTTTGCTGATATTGGGAAGGTACTTTTGTGGGAGAGGGACCCGGATCAAAAAGGAAGGATTCTTGCGAAGATACGTGTTACTGATCTGGTTGATATACCCAAGAGTGTCAGGTTTACTATTGGCGACTTGGTGGAGTCTGAGTCTTGGACTTTTCCTTTTGAAGTGATGCAAAGTGAACTGCTTGGGGGGGGCACCTGATGAGGACCCACTTCCAGATGACAATGTGGACCCACATCCTGCACCTGTCTTTGGGCCCCAGATCCCCCTCCTCCCCCTCCCCTGCTCCTGGGGGTGGTTGGGGTCAGTGGTTGGCCCCTGTGCAGGATCCTGCTCCTGAAGGTGATAATAATGAAGGTTGGGGCCCTGGGAAGCTGCTGCTGCTCCTGTTCAAGGCCCTGTTATTTCTCCTGGTGAAGACATGCCAGTGGATAACAATAATCTTCCCCCACAGGATGTTAACAGTGGGGTTACAGGTGCCATCCTTGTCCAAGACTGGGAGTCAGATGATGATGAGTCTGTAAATGCTGAGCCTGTGGTTGCTGAGGATCAGGAGGTGGTTGCTGGGCCTCAAGGTGTTGGTATTGGCGAGGGCCTTCAGAACATTTTACAGAACTATTTGGTTGATGATGATGATGATGTTAACTCAGATGATGAGGGGAGGGTGGAGAGCCCCATGGATTTAGGTGCTGTGATTGCTGAAAATGAGGATTGGATGTTGGAGGATCAACAACTCCTTTCTCCTAATGAATCACATCTCCATGTGGGAATGGTGAGAACTTTTGTGTCAATACCTGATGTGCATGCTGCAAAACAGGGTTTTTCCCAACAAGGCCTGGAGCTTTGGGAAAGTTATTTTGCTCCTCATATTCAGAAGAACTCTTCTTCCAAAGGCTCTCTCATGTGTGATATCCCTATAAGTTGGTTTAATTTTATTACTCTCATGCTTGCTACTCCTGGGAAGTTTAGTTGGGTCAAGATCTTTCTTACTTCTCCTTTATGGGATATTATTAAGGAGCCTATTGCTGAAGAGAACTCCATTTCTTTCATCATCCCTAATGAAAGCATTTCGCAGATGGCTCCTCCTTGTCTAGGCATTGAAGCTAAGCAATATTCCTGCTCTCCCTCCACCCCTTCCAGAAAGAGAAAGGGCAAGGAGCCTCTAGTTGACACAGAGGTGAGAAGAAGCCCTAGAATTGTTGAACTGAATGGGGGTTTTAAAAGCCACTTAAACTGCTTAATTGCTGATTGCCTGGTTTGCAATGCTGTTCCACCTTGTTTGAATCCTAAAGTGGTTAAAAATCTTGCTGCCTCTTTCTACAAGGTAAAGGATGGCGACCTGGAGAAGAGGTTGCTCAAGAAAGGGAAATCCACTGAAGTGGCAGTAAAGGCTCCTCCAAAAGGCATCATCAAAGGAACTGGCTCATCAAGCTTGGGCATTGGAGGAAAGAAGAAATCTGGGGCTGCTGGTACCTGTGGTCAGCAAGCCAAGAAGAAACCCCCCACTTAAGTGTTTTAATGTATCAAACTATGTCTTTTGCTGGAGACTTGTTGACTCCCTGTTCTGAAGCATGCACTAGTGGTCTTTTGATGTGTTTGTTACTTATTGTTGAATCTGTCAGTGGTATTATGATATGGATTGCCTTTTCTCTATGTGGCTGTAGTTTTCTCAATTGGGTGGTTACATTACTTATATCACCCCATCATTCTACATACATCTGGTTTCTTAATGGATAACAAAAGAACTTGGAAGATCTTGAACTGGAATATCAGGGGAATTAACTCTGAAAAAAATGGGTTGCTCTCAGAAATAAAATTGATGAATCTGGCTGTGATATTATTTGCCTCGAAGAAACTAAGAGAGAAGATTTTGACATCTCTTACATAAGAAAATTCTGCCCCCCCAAATTTACCAATTTTGAATTTCTTCCCTCTAAGGGAGCCTCTGGGGGTTTGATCACCATTTGGAATAGTTCTATGTTCTCTAGGCATCTTTCCTTTCACAATGAGTTCTCCATCTCCATCACTTTGACATCCCTCTTGTCCAATGAAATTTGGATACTCACCAATATTTATGGGCCATGTTTACCTGAAAAAAAGGCAGATTTTTTAGGTTTGGAAATATTGATATGCCTGATGATATGGATTGGCTCATTGTGGGTGACTTCAATTTTTGTAGAAAGCCTTCTGATAGAAATAGACAGGGTGGGGATGTGAATGTATGCTTCTTTTCAATGAAGCCATTAATAATTTGGGTCTCATAGAATTACCCCTCAAAGGTAGAAAGTTCACTTGGAGTAACATGCAAAAAGAACCCCTTTTGGAAAGGCTGGACTGGTTCTTTACTTCTGCTTCCTGGACACAGAGCTTTCCTTCTACTTTTGTTACTCCTCTTATAAAGCCTACCTCTGATCATTTTCCTTGTGTCATCTCCATTGGCACAATGATACCCAAAGCTCAGGTTTTCAGATTTGAAAATTATTGGATGCATCATAAGGATTTTAAAGCAATTTTTCAAAATGCCTGGAACATTCCTGTTGGTTTTCAGGATTCTGCCAAAAAAATCAATGCTAAATTCAAAAATGTAAGAAGGGGACTGAAGCTTTGGGCAAAAAATCTGCCCTGCCTGAAATCACAAATCTGCAATGTTAATGCCACCATTGATCTATTAGATGCTATGGAGGAAATGAGAACTCTTACTATCCTAGAATGGAATCTCAAAGATCTCCTGAAGAATCTTATAATTTCTCTTTTACAAGATCAAAATGCTTATTGGAAGCAAAGGGGAAAAATTAAATGGGTCAAGCTGGGTGATGAGAACACAAAATTCTTTCATTCCAAAGCTACCATAAGTTTCAGACATAACTACATTTCCATGCTCAAAGATGATTCGAATGATGATATTCAAGATCATGATGGTAAAGCAGATCTTCTTTCGAAAGCCTTTAAAGATAGATTGGGTACATCTGATAAGCCTGAAATGCACTTCAATCTTAGTGACTTGGCAGGAGAATATTTAAGGCAAGAGGACAAGGATGCTTTGGAAAAACCTTTCTCTGATGAGGAGATTGAAGATGTGATTAAAGATCTTCCTAATGATAAATCTCCTAGCCCAGATGGTTTTAACAATGAATTCATGAAACAATATTGGCCTATTATTAAGGATGATGTGAAACAACTCCTTGTGGATTTCTATGCGGGGCAGACTTCCTTGGAAAGCATTAATGCCTCTTTTATCACCCTCATTCCAAAAATTGAAGTTCCTTTGACACCTGCTGATTTTAGGACTATTTCTCTGCTAAACAGTGTCCTCAAGATTATAACCAAAATTCTGGCTAACAGACTACAAAAGTTTATCCTTAAACTTGTTCACAAGAACCAGTATGGTTTTCTCAAACAAAGGTCTATTCAAGACTGTCTAGGTTGGGCATTTGAATTCCTTAATCAATGCCACAAGTCCAAAGAAGAAATTTTAATTCTTAAGCTTGACTTTGAAAAAGCTTTTGATAGAATTGAGCATTCAACAATTATCAATATTCTCAAAGCCAAAGGTTTTCGTGATAGATGGATTTCTTGGATTCAGTTAACCTTTGGTTCGGCTTCCTCCTCTGTTCTGTTAAATGGAGTGCCTGGCAAGAAATTTTATTGCAGAAGAGGTGTAAGACAAGGGGATCCTTTATCTCCTCTCCTGTTCGTTTTGGCTGCTGATCTTCTTCAAAGCATTCTTAATAAAGCATGAATATTGGTCTTCTCCCCCTTCCCATTGAGGGTGTGTTCTGTCCTGATTTCCCTGTTGTGCAGTATGTAGATGACACTTTACTAATCCTTAAGGCTGACTCAGAGAAATTATTGTGCCTCAAGGCCCTCCTTCATACTTTTGCTCTTTCCACTGGACTCAAAGTTAATTATTCTAAATCTAGTATGATTCCAATTAATATGGACACTGTAAGGCTTGAGCACTTTGCAAATACACTCTGATGCCTCCCTGGATCATTGCCATTCACCTACCTTGGACTGACTTTAAGCCTTAATAAGCCTGCAGTGGAACATTTTCTGCCTATTGTTCAGAGAGTTGAAAGAAGATTGTGTGGGATTGCCGATTTTCTTAATTATGGGGGGAAATTGTAGTTAGTTAAATCTGTTTTATCATCCCTTCCCATATATTATATGAGCTGTTTTGTTCTTCCTGTCACTATTAAAGATCAGCTGATTAAGTATATGAGACAATGCTTGTGGAGAAAGAAAACATCTGATGTTCAAGCTAGGGGTCAAGCTCTTGTTGCATGGAATAAAGTGTGTAGACCAAAGAACGATGGGGTATTGGGGGTGCTTGACCTTAATGTTCAAAACTCAGCACTTCTTTTGAAGAATTTGGATAAATTTTACAATCATAAGGATATCCCATGGGTTCACCTTGTCTGGAACACTTGTTATTGCAATGGTAAACTACCTGGAAGAAGTCTGGAGGGATCCTTTTGGTGGAAAGCACATCTGAAATTGGTTGACATATTTAAAGGAATTGCAAAGTGCTCGGTGGGTGATGGAAAATCCACCCTTCTCTGGTCTGATATGTGGAATGATGGATGTCTACAACATAAGCTTCCTCATATTCTTTCCTATGCAAAAAACCCACACATCTCTGTCCATGAGTTTCTCTAGACAACTAACATACAAGATCACTTTTTTCTCCCTCTGTCATAACAAGCTTACCAGGAATATCAAAGCCTTGAGCAAATACTCAGTGATGGCATACAGGGGGAAACTGACAACTGGAGTTATATTTTGGGCAGTAATATTTTTTCAGTCCAAAAGACTTACTATTCACTATCTGGTTATCAGCCTGTTCAGCCACATTTTTCCTGGTTGTGGAAATCCTCCTGTCAACAAAAGCATAAGTTCTTCTTCTGGCTCTTGCTCCTTGATAGGCTAAACACACAAAACCTTCTGAAAAGGAAATGATTTACTCTGGCTTCATATGAATGTGTGTTTCATGGCTGCACCAGTGAGGAAACTATTCTACACTTATTTTGGGGTTGTCCTTTTGCAAAAGCTTGCTGGGCTGAAATTTCCCATGTCCAAGTGGCTGATCTCAATCTTTTTGAAGCATTAGGCAGTATTAAAAAAGAGCTTAAAGTCCCTTTTGCAATGGAAATTATTATCCTAGGAGCTTGGGGCATATGGATGTGCAGAAACAATGAAATTTTCAACAACAAGCATGCTTCCCTTGAGGAATGGAGGGCTATTGTCGCCCAGGAGTTAAGATGGGTCCTATATAGAATTAAGAAAAAGAATTATCAGGGCCTCAAAGATTGGATTAGAAATAATTTAGACAGGAGATAGCTGCTCAGTATGTTATCCCTCTTTTGAGGTGGCCTGAAACTTGTAAATATTTCTTTGTAACTCTATATGATTTATAAAAATTGCAGTGGGGTGCTTTACCCTACCGTTTTACCCTAAAAAATAATTGCAAATTCTGGATCATTCGATGTAATAATGATGCACTGTTAAATTCTTGGTATTCATTTGTACTGTCTGTGCTAGTGAACCGATCCAGGGATTGGCACTATACACATGAACTCAGCCTTATCAGGCGAGGGTGTTACATGTTGATGAAGTTCTCCACAAGAATCATGCACTCCTTTGATTCCAGGGCATTTTGACCAATGTTGTTCAACCGAATGGGGGCTATGTTTGCTTAAGATACAAAGCATATGACTTCACCAACAATACTAAATATCCGACTTATAGAAATTGAAAAGGATAGAGGAAGGTTATAGAAGATGTTGGTTTCATCTTGTTGGCATGTTTCCGCCAACATGTCATGCTCCTTCTGAAGTTTTTTGTATGCCTCAAGGCTCTGAGAAGTTTGCTCTACGGCAACTTTGTTCTATTCCTTGAGGAGTAAAATCTCCTTCTCTAGGAGCTTAATCTCGGTGTTAGCAGATTCTTGCAGAGACTTCATTGCCTCATCATGCATTTTAACCGCCCCAGCCAAGTCCATCTTCAAGATCTTGTTCTCATCATCCAGTTGTTGGATTTTCTTGGATTGCTTGAGGATGCTTTTTTCCTTCACAACAGCTGCTGCAAGTCGTAAAAATAACTGTGCTACGAGTACTCAAAAGAAACTACCCCAGAAATAGATTAGTAAGGAATTGAAAAAGAAAACACAATCTTGGTGTTGGTTATCCGTTCCTTCAGCAAGTTAGTTGTACCCTTTTCAGCCTCCAGGTCCTGTCGAATCTTGGCGAACTTCTCGTTGGCGGCAAACTTCCGAGCCTTCTCGTTTTGCACAAATGAAATGCTTAGTTTCATTGGAGCATCTAGCCGAAACATATACAGTTTCTCCTAGAGGCTTGGGGGCTACAGTATGAGTTTTTACTCTACAGGCATGCCTAGTCTATTTTGAGCATCTAGCCGGAACTTATACAATTTTTCCTAGAGGTTCAAGGGCTACAATATTAGAATTTAAAACACTATGTATTCTTCTCTAAGAGTATCTAGTCAGAATAATTCATTCAACCTACATACTCGGGGCTACACTATCAAGTTTTTCACTTGGTCACTCTTAGAGAACTCAGACCGAAAGACCTATGGTTTTCCTTCTAAGAACTCGTGGGTTACACTGGGATATGTAAAGTGATATGGAAAATATCAAAGATTGACAAAAGCAATGATGTTGAGATTGTTGGCGGCCTCTACATACAAATCATTGAAGATTTTTGTATTATGTTGGATAATGTCCGCCTGCCTGAGAAGTTCTTCAAGACTCAATGTCGGAGGAGTCTAGGATTGTCAACACCCGGATTTTTAATCCCAGATTCCTATTATGCCATACATCGCAATTCCAGGATTACCATTTTTGCGAGACATAACAGATTGGTACCATAGTTCATCATCCATTACAAATCATAATAAAGGTCTTACAACAAATAAAGGATCTCATGATCCAGTCTTAATACATTCAAAGCAACGGAATAATATAATAACGGTATCGTGGGCGAGGCTCCATATTCATGTCACAGGCAATGCTGACGATGGGAGATGATCCTAGTTGTCATAACCTTCCTGCGGTCCATCATCCTGATAGTCATCTTCATAGTATGGCCACAGGAATAGCTAGGGACAAGCCATGAGTACTCTTTAAGTACTCGCAAACTATCACTAATAGGTAAATGTGGTTTGAGTAGGAAAACTAAGCTATAGGTTGATTTGCAAAAAGCCAGGTTTATCTCTAGGTGAGTTCCGAATTAAAGAAAACTAGTTAAGGTTTTATAACACCTAAGTGGGAACTTAGCTTTTAATATTCACAACCCTGTTGTGGTCAAGTCAAAGTCATGATTCATTTCACAAGTCATTTTGAAAACATCTGACGATGGAATAGTATGGCCACTCCAACTATACATAACCGCGTACACGGATATTCGAATAGTTTGACACTCTATAGAGGTGGTACACTTTCACCACAATATTCGATACATCCGTTAGAAACAATCCTGAATTCACCATACTCAGTATGCGGATAATCAATCCTAACCTTTCACTTACACACCCTAGTATAGACACCTCCCCTATGAGTTTGGCCTCCCAACCATGACCATCTGTCATCTTGGGAACTGCACAGGTGGACAATCATCCCGAGGTAGCCTCAGCTCAAACCTCGGCCGCAAGGGAACCCATACTAAGGTATATAAACTTCCAGTCAAGCCCTACCCAATTCCGTGTATTATGGTTGTACGGTAAAATTGGAATGGTATCGCATCCAGACAACCATCACTTTTATAAAGGGCTAAGGCTCATGCCTCAACATTTTCATCATCAAAGTCACCTTGTGTTCACTAACAAATTTCAAAACATTTCATTAGAATGACTCATCATTCTAAGGTTTGCATAACCATTTTCACCAAGTATTCCCATCTAAAGTGATCAAGTTTTATTCTTAGCACTAGCAACTAAAGTTGGGCGTAAACACTAGTGAGGGATGATAATCAAGTGTGAATTATCTAAGTTCAATCTCATGCCTCAGGATGACATCAAGATCTACCTAACTTAGGCCAAGTTTTATGATCTTTATGCTACCTTTAAATCTTTCCCAAAACTTCATAAGCACTTTCTAAAAGTAAACAAATAATTTTGATAAAGAAATAAATTAATAAAGCTTGCAAGTAAAACTGGGATTTGGTATGATCAAGTGGTATAACTAAGGCATGCCTAATGCATTCAATAGGTTATCTAGCTTTCAAATCTAGGATGGCTTACTAAGTTAACTTGTATAGTGAGGCTTGCATAATTGCAAGTGTAAGCTTGCTTAGATAGCTTTCCTTGTACAGAGCAGTGGTTGAAGTTCTCCTCTACTTCTTCCTCGTAGTAGTATCCTTCCTCTTCATATCCTTGGTCCGTACTAGCGTCTATAAATAAATACAAAGTACACAATCACCAAACAATAATTAACTACTTATATTTGGCACACAAAGGTTCACACTAGATGATCTAGCATCATCACGATCATCACAAGAATTAAGGCAATAGTTTTATTTATTTTATCTTAGATAAGTAATTTCTACTCACTGAAAAACTACTTAAGATTTAATATTCTCTAATTAAAATATGGGATCATGTTGACACATGTCATCACCATATATTTTAGTACTTGGGAATGTGATTTAAAGTGGTGTCGCAATTTAATAAGGTTTAACCTTTTTATTTTAATTAATTAAAGTGGCTAGAAATGCCTATGGGGCATTATTTTATTATTTTTCCATTGTAACTGCAAGTAAACCTGGATATTTTTATATATTCAGAAAGGTGTTATCAAATGTGATTTTTGAGAGTTGGAATCAACTCAAAATCTTTAATGGTTGAATTTTAAAAAATGTTTGAATGCAGAAAAGTCTTTGGCTTGTTATTTTTACTATAGCTGATCTATGAATCCAAATGGTTTGAATCCAACGGGCTTGGATTAAGAATTTCCATTCCTTTATAAGAAAATTAGTTTCATGCAATTTGGTTTAGTGAAACTCTCTGAAATGATTTTTGAATCTACTGCCAGAACTAGGTCTTGAAATTAAATAGATCAATCTAATTTCAGACAAACTGGGTCACGCGGGAATCCTAACTGGGCCGGCCCACTGCGCAATGCGCGTTCACGCGGGCTGGTTAAGTGGTTGTCCCCATACGTCAGTGGGACAAGGGGGTTGTGACACCCCCGGGATCAGGGATAAACAAATCCCAGACCTCCGTTTAACATAAGCTTAACCTTGATCTCGAGGATATCCAGTGAAGAATCGGTAACACATCAGTGACCCTACGACACAAAAATTATTACAGCAAGCTCATAACTGAGCGGAGAGCCAAATTATTACAAGCAAAGGTCACTGACCACAAACATCAAACAACGGAAGGCAAATTATACTATTAAGTATAGCAAACTTAACAAATGTCCTAAGAGGCCTGAAGCATAACGATGACCTCCCAGCCCATAGATTCTAGGCCGCCGGCCGGGAACCCCAAGTTACTCGTCGGTGTCGATGTAGTACGGAACTCATCTTCAAGGGAACACTTACTCTGCCAAAAGTATCAACAAAGCAAGGGTGAGTATAGAGTGTACTTGTAACATCCCAAAAATATGAAACAATGATCATCAAACTCTAATCACTAAAATTAGGGTTAACAAAAACTTTGATTAAATAAAAACAAAATGAATGCATATCTGTATGTGATGATTTGATGAATGCATCAATGGACTTGTGTGATTAACCTAAATAGAAAAGAATGGTTTAAAGATGAAAATAACATCATATAAAACATTTCCATGCAGAAACAAATAAACAAAAAATCAAAAATAAATCAAATAAAGCAAATGGTCATTTTTGCCAATCTTGCTCACTAGGTCACTTTGAGTGTTTCTAGTCCAAGATTTCAAACAGAAACAAATCCCACCCCTTGAAAAGACCAAGTAAAAGTGAATCAAAGCCCACCTTTCAAACTTGCAGAAACATTTGGCAACCCCATTCAAATGACAATTCAAAATTGAATCTTTAACATATGTGAAGATCACACAGTTTCAAAACCCAGCCAAACCAGTGCCCTTGACCAATCCAACTAGCCAGGTACTCCCTAGCATGTGCCTAGCAAACTCACAAAGTTTGAACCAAAAATTCAAATTTGAATTTCTTGTGGCCATTTCATCAAACACTTGGAGACAAAATATCAAACTGGCCAAACTTCACTATTTTGAGCAGTAATTTGGCTAAGCATTGTTCACCATTGATCACACTTGTCTCCCTAGTGCCAACCAGTGCATTGACCACCCCTATCCCCTACCCATTGCACCTAAAGGCACCCTTGCCAGCCGACCATGGCTAGTGTAACATCCCTAAAATCATGTTTTCAAAGTTTGCACATCATTCATGCATTCATACTCATTTTAGGATCATTTCCTCAAAAATTAGAAACTTGTGATCTATCATTTTATGTAAAGCAAGGCATTAGCCTTATTGCTACCTTATAAGAAGTAAAACCTTGTTTTGATCACTAGAGAATTGATCCTAAGATTTATTAATATTTTCTAAATCTTGTTCAAAGTTTCAAACAAGAATCAAAAGTTAAAACCATTTGTATGCCTATTACAAATAATCATTTAAGGCATGGTTTTAATTCTATTTTAATGGACCAAAAGTGTTTGTGATCAAACAGACATGTTTTATACACAAATATATTCTTGAATCATTCTAAAAATATCCGAAGGAAGTTTGAATTCAAACTCATTCAAAAAGCATTTGAAAATGATTTCAGAAAATCAAATAAGAAATAGAAAAGGAGAAAAGAAATGGAAAAGGGCCGGCGCCACCATTCCAGCCCAACAGCAGAAACGGCCCAAAAGCCAGCCCACCCGGGTTTCCCTCTTTTCTCTCTCTCTCACCCGCACCCGCTTTGCCCCGCTGACACTACCACTGGGCCCAAGCCAGGTCAGCATCTTCTTCCCCACCCCCGCGCGCAGACTCCGTCGCCACCGCCATTTCCTCTAGAAACGCCGCGTTGAGTTCGCACTTAATTGGCATTGAACCACTGCGTAATTCTCTCGCCCCTCCTGGCTACTTAAACACCTCGCCTCCGCGGTCATTTCCCCCCACACAGCACACTCTCCTCGCCACAAGGCTACTAGTATTTCGAGTCGCACCGCCGCTGCCTGACGAACTCTGGCGTGCGATTACGGTGAGCTCCGACCGCCCCTCTGCCTCTGGTTCAAACGAGCATGACCCTTCTATCCTTGTGCATCTGCTGACACCTCTGGCTTGCCTGCTTGTGACCTAGGTCGCCGCCCCCGTTCACGCCCACAAATGCCTGAGCCACCGCTCGACTGCGACGAACGATTTAGGTAAAATCCGAGCACCCCTTGCCTTCTCCTCGATACTGTCGTGTTCGCCATAACCATGCGCACCTCCTAACACATCTGGTATGTGCTAGGGCGATCCAGAGCCTCGGCAACAACCACGCCTGCAAGAACCCGACGCCGCCAACAACTTCGACGAGCTCTAGTGACCTCTGCAGCACGCCCCCTCCCACGCCAATGACACCTTGAGCATCGTCGTGTTCACGCGAGTCTGGTAAGACACTACCTAGCCCCTAGCCCCCTCTGGAATCACCGGAGCATCGCCGACAGAAGCGCCGCCGCCAGCACCCATTGGCGCCACTAGTCTTTGGTCGTTTGCGTCGTAGCCGTTAGATCTAGATCTGATGCTCAGGATTAGATCACTTAAGTGAACCGGTACGCGCAGATCTGTCCGTGCGCTGCCACTTAAATCCAATGGCTCTCATTGATCGATCCACATGAAATAGTATCAGCAAATCAGAAAGCGCCGCGTGTCTGTGTTTTTAATTTAAAATCTGGAATTAGATCTATTAGTTGTTCAAACTTGCAAAATTCAAAACTTTTGATCCACAAGTTCAAATTTTGCAAATTTTATATCATTGGAATCAGGAGAAAGAATTATATCCAATTATGCACTTTGTTTAATAAATTGCATCTGTAAAATGGGTTGTTTTTGCAAAGACATTTATAAGCTTATTTTGTATATAAAAATTGTATGGAAAATGTTCTAAGGGCCAAATTAATTTTATTTAGTGTATAATTGTTTTGTTTATGATTCAGTACTGTTTCACTTGTCTTGCTTGATTTAGAAAAATCATCACATGGCATTTGCATGCATTCATATATTTTTTCTTGTATATTTTTGATATGTGAATTGGTGCTATCATTTTATGTGTAGATTTTGGTGCTAGTAGTGATTGTGGTTGTGAAGATTGTTGCTACTCCCCCAACTACCAAGGAAAGTGGTGCTTCATATTTTTTTCCCAATATTTTGCCTATGCATTAGGGATATTTTGTATAGGGCTTGCATGAATATTTTGCTAGGTATCTATATGCTATGCTTGGGAAATCCTAGTAGTTGTAGAAATGTTAGTATTTCCTCTAAGTTAAGATACTTACTATTGCCATGCTTAGCCTAGCTAGTAGTAACCAAGGGTGGAATATATATATACATGCCATGGAAAAATATTGCTAAATCTTTGACTTATGTTTTTGCTTAATAAAACAACTAAGTGAATGAAACACCTGGGTGGAATGGAAAGAATGGTTTGTGTTGAGTGGTTACACAAGGCCCATTTCTATGGCTTACCTTGTGTATCTCACTTGTGGTTTTCCACCGAGGAACAAAGGGATTTGAGATGCCAAATGTTAATAAGCTTCTAGTGCAGCCACATGGCATTATGGGCTCTGCCTGGATCACATAGGTTGCAATAACTTAGCCATTTGGACAGATGGTGGCAGAGGGATGATAGGTTGGAACACGTCCATTTGGTCTAAGGGAAGGCTTCTGAAAGGTCCTGTCTTGGTGAAACCAAGTCTTGTGGGGAAAGTGCACCACCTCTGTAGATGGAAGAAACTAAGTACTTAGCCATGTCCCTGGTATTGGACAATTTGAGCATCAAGACATGGAAGCTATCAAGAATCTCCTCATCCCAATTTTCTAAGTTAAAACTTGTGGTTCGACAAGGGTGAAGGTTCACCAATTTCTATTGGTGGTTCCTTGGGAAAGTTTTTGCCAAAGAAAAACTTAGTGTTTTCAACTGATAAGTAAAACCTATTTTTGAGCAAAGCAAGCCTAAGATACACTTAGCCAAATTCATGTAGTAACTAGATGCAAATATTCTACTAAGGTATCACCTGCCAATACTATTCCAATGTATTGACCCACTGTGGCTGTAACTTGTGATGTTGCAGGTTACTCTGATGATGATTAGGGGTTATGAGTCTACACTCAACATGCTTGCCTATCGCTATGGAGTTGTAAAAGACTATATTATCTCTGGAACAACGATGTAATAATGACCTTTGTTTCTGTGTACTTCATCTTAAACTATGGATGCTAGCAATTGATCTAGGTACTAGCATTGTAATCACAGAGATCTTTACCTTATAAAGGTGGGATCTTACATATGGTATCAGAGCACTGTGTTGCATGTAGGATTATGACCCTAGGATTGGATTAGAAACCACTAAGGAAAATTTTTCAACAATTTCCGCACTTATCTTTTTCTTCTCGTAAACTCTTCTAATCTTCTTTCTGATCTCTATTTGTAGATGAACTCCATCAACGAAGCCGTGAGGAAGGGAACACTCATGACCATGACCTTGGAGTGTGAGACAGAATTCCCCAAGGCCCTTAAGGACCTCATGGTTGCCATGGGGATACATGGTGCAGCTGTGTACAAAGGATTCCCCGTGATGGATGAAGGAGTAGAGTACTGGTGGGTGCAACTTCACTTGTACAAAAACAAGGAAGACAACCACAAGGAATTAGGATTTTGCATGGTCACCAACTCAGTAATGCACACAACATTCTTTGACTCTGCAAGAAATGCAGCTTGGAATGCCATCAAGGAGCTTGGTGATAGACTCAAGTGCAGAATGCTTAACACCCAAAATGAACTTAGGGAAGAAAAGAAACATACCCAAGAGTTAGAGGCTACCAACCAACATTTAATAGAGGACATCATAGACTTAGCAATGGAGTCATGTGATCAGGATCGACAGATTGCCTCTAGGGATGCCCTGTTAGCCAACTTGGCAAGTGAGATGGGATTGTAATGTACTTCGTTAGTTGGACCACCACACTTAGCGTTTTATTTCCAATTTTTTTATCTAAGTTATGTTGAACCTTTGATGCTTGTAATGTATTTGTGTATGCCATGACTTGTGTGATTGTTGCCAAAGTTATGCTTGTGATACTTTGTCTTGTGATTTTCTCTATTGATGTTGATTCTAACTTTTCTCTATCTAAAAAAGTAGACGCCTGCTGTTACTATCAACACGGCCGAAGAGTTCAAGGGAACTCGTTTTGGCACTCGTCTCATTGAGCTCACCAGCGTGCTCAACCTTCCACTCCCTAGCATCATGACGCTTCCCCTCACCAAGTTTTAGAGGAAGGACCTTTGGGGCTTCAGATTCACTCAGCCCGGACGCCAGACAGAGCCGACCACGGAGACCATCACCTTCAAGCTGATGCATGACGACAAAGAGAAGGGCTTAGATATAGTTATGAATGAGTTACTTGGGCATCTAGTAGGGAGACACTCCAGAGAGCTTAGAGGTCTTTACTTTCACCCCTTTCGGGAGACGCGACGAGGAGGGAGAGGCTATTGAGTTCGAGGATGCTTCTAGAGAGATGGTGGAGCCAATTCGTCTGTACCTTCAGGACCTAGAGGTTCTTATTAGGCACGTAGATACTGATAGGTCCAACATCATGCTTAGCAATGACGAGCTCTAGGTGCAGATTCGTGAGAAGGACAAGCTCTTCGCGTAGCAAGACGAGATAGTCAAGGAAATGGAGGCCAATTTTGAGAGCCGGGACAGGAAATTCAAGAGTCAGGAGAAGAGAGTCCAAGACTGGAACAAGAAGATCCGGGAGATGAAGGAATAGCTGGAGGCCAAGGACTTCGAGCTCGAGCATCAGCAGGGAGTGATTGAGAGACTTCGCTCATAGAAGAGGGCTCTTAGGGCCAAGATAGAGGCCTTGACTACCAATGTCGAGGAATACAAGACCGCTATGGAGAATGCATGTCTTACACTTGTTGATGTGGAGGTTGATGCAGAGGAGTAGTGATGAATACTCACTTACCTTTCATTTACAGTACTTATGATTATTGAGTCGCAATGACCATCCAACATGTGGGTGGCTTGCTATGGTGTGTTTACTTTTTCAAACTTATTGTTTATGTCATTGAACATTATGTTATTTTGATGCTTGATTTGGTGATTGTCTATGTGATGTATTGTGCATGTTAAGCATCTATGGGTATCTCATTCTTATCCTTATGAAAACCACAGATGCCTCCTCGACGTGCCAATCCCAACCCAAACAACAACAATGTCACCCCCGAGATGCAGCAGCTGATGACAGCACAGGAACAGCTGATGCAGATGATGACCACTTTTATGCAGAATCAGAATAACAACAACAACAACAATCAGAACAATCCACCAGGATTTGACATGCTCACCGGATTCCTAAGACTTATGCCTGCAAAGTTCTCAGGAACTACGGATCCCATGGTGGCCAATGATTGGCTACGTTCGGTGAACAAGGATTTGGTAACTGTCGGCTGCACCGACGAGGAGAAGGTCAGGTTTGCAGCACATCTATTGGAAGGACCAGCAGCTACTTGGTGGGATAACTTCCAGATCACCACTCCCATTGAGGATGTGACACGGGCTATCATTGAAGATGGTTTCCGTACATCTCACATCTTATCCCGGGTGATGAGTTTGAAGAAGAAGGAGTTCCATAACCTGAAATAGAGTCACCGCAGTGTGGCTGAATAGATTGAGGAGTTCAACAATCTGGCGCGATATACACCGGATGAAGTTGATACTAATGCCAAGAGGAAAGAGAAATTCCTCGAAGGACTGAATGATGAACTGAATCTGCAGTTATCTATGGCCTATGTCCCCACCTACCAATCACTTTGTGACAAGGCTACCATCTTAGAGAACAAGATGAAACAGGTTGAAAGAAGAAAGAGAAAGCACAGCTTTGACAATCACATCTCGGGATCGTCTCACAAGCGTTCCCATCATAATGATAGTGGGAGTTCTGGATCCCACGAACATGGAAAGTACAACAACCACCACAGCCACAACCGCCATCATGACAACAAGCATCACCGTAGTCATGATAATGACAAGTACAAGAACCACAAGAGTGGATACAAGAGCCACCACAATGGAAGTGGAAGTGGTAGTGGAAGCCAGCCTGTCATGAAGGATCTCAGTCAGGTTGAATGCTTCAAGTGTAAGAAGATGGGGCACTATGCTAATGAGTGCCTAGAAAAGAAAGTTGAAGGTGTCAACAAGCCCAACCCTTTCCAGAAAGGACAGGTGAACCACATCAATGTGGAAGAGATTTATGAGGAACCTGATGCTGTGGATGGTAAGTTCAAACTCAATTCTGTTCCAGCACTTGTTCTTTTTGATACTGGCGCATCGCATTCATTCATATCAAGAGCATTTGTTGATATAAATGGGTTTCCCACTGAAACTATTGGTTGTCCTATAAAAGTAAGTTCTCTTGGTGGAGAAATGTTAGTGAACTCGGGATGTCATGATCTAGTCATATAGTTTGGGAAGTATAAATTTCCAGTGAGTCTGATAATCCTAAATTCCCAAGGCCTGGATGTGATTTTGGGAATGGACTTGATGACCAAATATAAGGGATTACTAGATTGTGCCAATCATACTGTCACACTCACAACCCCGGATAATAAAAGGATTAGATTCAAGACTAACTTTGAATCAAAAGGGAATAAGCTAAATTCTATTAAGGGGGTTAGCATAGATAGTGTACCAATTGTGAGGGAATATCCAGATGTGTTTCCAGAGGAATTACCGGGAATGCCACAAGATAGAGATGTGGAATTTCTAATTGACTTGCTGCCAGGATCAGGACCAATAGCTAAGAGACCTTACAAGATGTCAGTTGATGAGTTGAAAGAACTCAAGAAAAAACTTGGGGAATAGTTGCAGAAAGGATTTATTCAACCAAGTTCTTCATCTTGGGGAGCACCAGTCTTGTTTGTGGAAAAGAAAGATAGAAGTCAAAGGTTATGCATCGATTATCGTTCACTCAATGAGGTGACTATCAAGAACAAATATCCTTTGCACAGAATCAATGACTTGTTTGATCAGCTAGAAGGAGCCTGTGTGTTCTCAAAGATTGATCTCCGGTCAGGTTATTTTCAACTTAAGATAAGGGAACAAAACATACCTAAGACAACTTTCACCACTAGGTATGGATTGTATGAGTACACCGTGATGCCATTTGGTTTGACCAATGCACCAGCTTACTTCATGAATATGATGAACAAGGTGTTCATGGAGTTCCTTGACAAGTTTGTTGTCGTTTTCATTGATGACATTTTGATCTACTCCAAAAGCAAAGAAGAACATGAGGGACATTTGCATTTGATACTTGAAAAGCTTAGAGAGCATAAGCTGTATGCCAAATTCAGCAAGTGTGAATTCTGGTTAAATGAAGTTGGATTTCTTGGACACGTTGTGTCAGGAGATGGAGTAGCAGTTGATACCGCAAAAGTGTCAGTTGTAACTAAATGGGAATCCCCTAAGTCAGTGAAAGAAGTTCGTAGTTTTCTTGGCTTGGCAGGATACTATAGAAGATTCATTGAGAATTTCTCTAAGGTAGCTAAGCCAATGACGGAGTTACTAAAGAAAGACAAGAAATTTGCTTGGACTGAAGGATGTGAACTCAGTTTCCGAGAATTGAAGAAGAGACTAGTGACACCACCTTATGTCCATGATTTGGAGAAAGATTTCCAAGTTTATTGTGATGCATCTCATCATGGACTAGGTGCAGTTCTGATGCAAGAAGGGAAAGTTGTGGCTTATGCCTCGAGACATCTCAAAACTCATGAGGTGAATTATCCTAATCATGATTTGGAGTTAGCCTCTGTGGTCCATGCACTCAAAACATGGAGACATTATCTTTTGGGAAAGCGATGTGAAGTGTTCACAGATCACAAAAGTTTGAAGTATATCTTCACTTAGAAGGAAATCAACATGAGACAAAGAAGATGGCTATAACTCATCAAGGACTATGACTTGAGTTTGCAATACCACCTCGGTAAAGAAAATGTTGTAGCGGATGCACTAAGCCATAAGGTATTTGTAAATGGCCTTACTAAGGGAGAGTTTCCAGATGATCTGTGTGCCCAATTTAGAGACCTCAGATTGGAGATTGTGCCTGAAGGACATCTCATTTCATTGGATGTTCAAACCACCTTGTTGGACAAAATAAAGGAAGACAAAAAGACGGACAAGGAAATAGAAGAGATTAAGGAAAAGATTGGTAAGGGAAAAGCCAAAGGATTCCATGAAGACGAACATGGTACTTTATGGTATGGAAAAGGTATCTGCGTGCCGCAAGATCCGGAGCTTAGGAAACTTATTTTACAGGAAGCACACAACTCACCATATTCCATTCATCCGGGTAACACCAAAATGTACATGGATATGAAGGAAAGATTTTGGTGGAATAATCTCAAGAAGGACATCGCCGAACATATTGCTTCGTGTGATGTATGTAGTAGAGTGAAGGCGGAACATCAGAAACCAGCAGGATTGTTACAACCACTACCTATTCCTGATTGGAAGTGGGACAAGATTGGCATGGATTTCATCACCGGATTGCCAAGGACCAGGTCAGGCTGTGATTCTATTTGGGTAGTAGTGGATCGCCTCACTAAAGTGGCTCATTTCATACCCATGAAGACAACCTATACAAGTGCTAAGTTGGCCAAAATATATATGAATAGGATTGTGTGTCTGCATGGAGTACCCAAGAGTATTGTGTTAGATAGGGGAACTCAATTCACTTCTCATTTCTGGAGGCAACTGCATGAGTCATTGGGCACGAGATTGGAATTCAGTACTGCTTTTCACCCCCAGACTGATGGACAGACAGAAAGGACCAACCAGATTCTAGAGGAAATGTTGAGGGCATGTGCCCTAGACTATGGAGCTAGTTGGGATGAAAGTCTGCCTTACGCAGAATTCTCTTATAACAACAACTATCAAGCCAATATTGAGATGGCACCGTTTGAGTTTCTCTATGGGAGAAAGTGTACTACCCCATTACTATGGAATGGTGTGGGAGAAAGAAACTTGTTCGGGCCAGAACTAATCAAAGAGGCTGAAGAGAAAGTCAAGCTAGTAAAGGACAGATTGAAGATAGCATGGTCCCGACAGAAGAGCTACGCAGATCCTAAGCGTAGAGAAGTCACCTATGAGGTGGGTGATAGGGCTTATCTCACAGTGTCAGCACTTCGTGGAGTGAAGAGATTCGGAGTCAAAGGAAAATTGGCCCCAAGATATGTTGGACCATTAAAGATTCTGAGTCGTAAAGGAGAAGTAGCTTATGAGATTGAATTGCCAGAATCATTGTCTGCTATTCACAATGTGTTTCATGTGAGTCAGCTAAAGAAATGCCATCCAGAGATGGAAGAGACTTCTTTAAAGGATACCATACCTTTGGAGGAGGTCCAATTGGAAAGTGATCTCACTTATGAGGAAAAACCTATCAAGATTCTTGAGACTGCAGAAAGGGTTACACGGACAAAGACTATCAAATTCTACAAAGTTCAGTGGAACCATCATTCCGAAGAAGAGGCAACATGGGAAAGAGAAGATGACCTTCGGAAAGACCACCCTCACCTATTTGCTAGCCAATCGGAATCCCGAGGGCGAGATTCACCTTAAGGGGGTTAGATTGTAACATCCCTAAAATCATGTTTTCAAAGTTTGCACATCATTCATGCATTCATACTCATTTTAGGATCATTCCTCAAAAATCAGAAACTTGTGATCTATCATTTTATGTAAAGCAAGGCATTAGCCTTATTGCTACCTTATAAGAAGGAAAACCTTGTTTTGATCAGTAGAGAATTGATCCTAAGATTTATTGATATTTTCTAAATCTTGTTCAAAGTTTCAAACAAGAATCAAAAGTTAAAACCATTTGTATGCCTATTACAAATAATCATTTAATTCATGGTTTTAATTCTATTTTAATGGACCAAAAGTGTTTGTGATCAAACAAACATGTTTTATACACAAATATATGCTTAATCATTCTAAAAAAATCCATAGGAAGTTTGAATTCAAACTCATTCAAAAAGCATTTGAAAAATGATTCCTGAAAATCAAATAAGAAATAGAAAAGGAGAAAAGAAATGGAAAAGGGCCGGTGCCACCATTCCATTCCAATAGCAGAAACGGCCCAAAAGCCAGCCCACCCGGGTTCCCCTCTTTTCTCTCTCTCACTCGCACCCGCTCTGCCCCGCTGACACTGCCACTGGGCCCAAGCCAGGTCAGCATCTTCTTCCCCACCCCCGCACGCGCAGACTCCGTCGCCACCGCCGTTTCCTCCAGAAACGCCGCGTTGATTTCGCGCTTAATTGGCATTGAACCACTAGGTAATTCTCTCGCCCCTCCTGGATACTTAAACACCTCACCGCCGTGGTCATTTCCCCCACACAGCACACTTTCCTCGCCACCAGGCTGCCAGTATTTCGAGTCGCACCGCCGCTGCCCGACGAACTCCGGCATGCGATTACGGTGAGCTCCACCCGCCCCTCTGCCTCTGGTTTAAATGAGTGTGACCCTCGTGTCCTTGTGCATCTTCTGACACCTCTCGCTTGCCTGCTTGTGAACCAGGTCGCTGCCCCCATTCATGCCCGCAAACGCCTGAGCCGTCGCTTGACTCCGACGAACGATTTAGGTAAAATCCGAGCGCCCCTTTCCTTCTCCTCGATAATGTTGTGTTTGCCATAACCTTGCGCACATCCTAACACATCTGGTTCATGCTAGGACAATCCAGAGCCTCGGCAAAAACCGCGCCTGCAAGAACCCGACGCCGCCAACAACTCCGACGAGCTCCAGCGACCTCTGCAGCACGCCCCCGCCCACGCCAATGACACCTTGAGCATCGTCGTGTTCACGTGAGTCTGGTAAGCCACTACCCATCCCCTAGACCCCTCTGGAATCACCGGAGCGTCACCGGCAGAAGCGCCACCGCCGCCAGCACCCATTGGCGCCGCCAGTCTTTGGTCGTTTGCGTCGTAGCCGTTAGATCTAGATCTGATGCTCATGATTAGATCACTTAAGTGAACCGGTACGCGTAGATCTGGCCGTGCGCTGCCACGTAAATCCAACGGCTCTCATTGATCGATCCACACGAAATGGTATCAGCGAATCAGAAAGCGCCGCGTGTCTGTGTTTTGAATTTAAAATCTGGAATTAGATCTATTCGTTGTTCAAACTTGCAAAATTCATAACTTTTGATCCACACGTTCAAATTTTGCAAATTTTATATCATTGGAATTAGGAGAAATAATTCTATCCAATTATGCACTTTGTTTAATAAATTGCATCTGTAGAATGGGTTGTTTTTGTAGAGACATTTATAAGCTTATTTTGTATATAAAAATTGTATGGAAAATGTTCTAAGGGCCAAATTAATTTTATTTAGTGTATAATTGTTTTGTTTATGACTCAGTACTGTTTCACTTGTCTTGTTTGATTCAGAAAAATCATCACATGGCATTTTCATGCATTTATATATTTTTTCTTGTATATTTTGATATGTGAATTGGTGCTATCAATTTATGTGTAGATTTTGGTGCTAGTAGTGATTGTGGTTGTGAAGATTGTTGCTAATCCCCCAACTACCAAGGCAAGTGGTGCTTCATATTTTTGTCCCATATTTTGCCTATGCATTAGAGATATTTTGTATAGGGCTTGCATGAATATTTTCCTAGGTATCTATATGCTATGCTTGGGAAATCCTAGTAGTTGTAGAAATGTTAGAATTTCCTCTAAGTTAAGATACTTACTATTGCCATGCTTATCCTAGCTAGTAGTAACCAAGGGTGGAATATATATACATGCTATGGAAAAATATTGCTAAGTCTTTGACTTATGTTTTTGCTTAATAAAACAACTAAGTGAATGAAACACCTGGGTGGAATGGAAAGAATGGTTTGTGTTGAGTGGTTACACAAGGCCCATTTCTATGGTTTACCTTGTGTTTCTCACTTGTGGTTTGTCACCCAGGAACAAAGGGATTTGAGATGCCAAATGTTAAGAAGCTTCTAGTGCAGCCACATGGCATTATGGGCTCTGCCTGGATCACATAGGTTGAAATAACTTAGCCATTTGGACAAATGGTGGTAGAGGGATGATAGGTTGGAACGCGTCCATTTGGTCTAAGGGAAGGCTTCTAAAAGGTCATGTCTTGGTGAAACCAAGTCTTGTGGGGAAAGTGCACCACCTCTGCAGATGGAAGAAACTAAGTACTTAGCCATGTCCCTGGTATTGGACAATTTGAGCATCAAGACATGGAAGCTAGCAAGAATCTCCTCATCCCAATTTTCTAAGTTAAAATTTGTCGTTGAACAACGGTGAAGGTTCACCAATTTCTATTGGAAGTTCCTTGGGAAAGCTTTTGCCAAACAAAAACTTAGTGTTTTCAACTAATAGGTAAAACCTATTTTTGAGCAAAGCAAGCCTAAGCTACACTTAGCCAAATTCATGTAGTAACTAGATGCAAATATTCTACTAAGGTATCACTTTCCAATACTATTCCAATGTATTGACCCACTGTGGCTGTAACTTGTGATGTTGCAGGTTACTCTGATGATGATTAGGGGTTATGAGTCTACACTAAACATGCTTGCTTGTGGCACATGAAGACTTCTATTTTATATGTTAAGTTAAACTCTTGTACTAGCCTATGGCTATGGAGTTGTAAAAGACTATGTTATCTCTGGAATGACGATGTAATAATGACCTTTGTTTCTGTGTACTTTATCTTAAATTGTGGATGCTAGCAATTGATCCAAGGACTAGCATTGTAATCACAGGGATCTTTACCTTATAGAGGTGGAATCTTATAGCTAGCTAGCCAGAGCAAGAACCAAGCCTAGCCACCATGTCTGGGACGCACGCCACCGTCCACCGCCATCCTCTGTCCCAGCCCTAAGCATTGCCAGCCACTGGACCACCCGCCAAGCACGCGCCTAGTCTCTCTGCGTGCGAGCCGAGAGCACACCAATGCGCCGTCAGCGACACCAGCCCACAGACCACGTGTCGCCCTCACCACTTGCAGGCGTGATCGACAGCACCCCAGCACCCCGCCAGACAACCTCGTTTGCCACCGCACGGACCGTAGACGATGTGCGCCAATAAAATCACTGTCGGACCTGCCTAGAGCGCCGCGACGTTCTTACCATCTCGCACCGCCCCACGCCTTGCCACCATGCCGTTGAGTGTCACCAGGGAGTACAGCACCGCCCCCTATCGTCGCCCATGCCAGTAGCACTCTGTGCCGTCAACACTGACGAGCTCCACCCGCGCCATTCGGTCCCCTTCATCCACTATAAAAGGAGACCTATCCCGCTCATTTTATTCACACTAGTTCACTCCCCGCCTCTCACTGATCACACCCACTCACTCCTGGAGCAAGGCGAGCACCAGGTGGCCGCAATTTCACTGGAGTTCGCCGCTGCAAAGGAGGAGGGGTGCCATCAATTGGAGCCGCCCCAGGAGAAGCTGCCGGTACCAGGAGAATCACCGTCGTTGACTTCGTCGTTCGCCCCTGTTGCCGACCATCGCCTGAGCCCCGGTTAGCCTCCCACGACCCCCACCGGCCACGCTAGGGTTCTGTCTCGCCGGCGCTGCCCGACGTGGACGATGAACCAGAGTTGTTCGATTCGAGTTAGATAGTGCGACCTAGATCACCCTGTACCGCTTCGCCACTCGTTGTCTCACTGATGAGTAAGGTCACTCACTGAACCATCCCGCGCGTGCACTGTGCATAGTGGGCCAGCCTAGTTAAACCTCCCGCGCAACCCAACAATTCAAATTTAGTTTTATTCATTTAGTTCTAAACTTAGTTGTGTACCTAGATTCAAAAATCAACCCAGCTCGATTCACTGAATCAAAATTCAACCATAAGAGCTTTGGAGTTAATTCCAACTCTCAAAAATCACATTTAACCCTACCTTTCAGAATATATATAAATATATATGTTTACTTACAGAAATAATGAGCAAGTAATAAAAGAATGCCACATAGGCATTTCTAGTCACTTTAATTAAAAAAAAATAAAAAGGTTAAACCTTATTAAATTGTGACACCACTTTAAATCACATTCCCATGTACTGAAATATGTGGTGATGACATGTGTCAACATGATCCCATGTTTTAGTTAGAGAATATTATATCTTAAATAGTTTTCAATGAGTAGAAATTACTTTTCTCAAATAAAATAAATGAGGCAAATGTTTTAATCTTGTACTGTTAGTGATGATGCTATATCATCTAGTGTGAACCTTTGTGTGATGATTATAAATAGTTAAGTATTGTTTGATGATTCTGTACCTCATATTTATTTATAGATGCTAGTACTGACCAAGGATACGAGGAGGAAGGAGGATACTACGAGGAAGAAGCCGAGGAGAACTTCAACCACTGCTCTGCACAAGGCAATCTTATACTAATATCCTGGCAAGTCAATACTTGCAATCTACTCAGCAAGCAAGCTAACACTTGCAACTTAGAAAGCTTATACTGATATCTTAGCAAGCCAATACTTGCAAGCTCTACTTGCAAACTTATACCCACTTCACACACCATCCTAGTTTTACTTGCAAGCTTAGTATTTTATTTTCTTTATTAAAAGTTGTCTATCAAAAGTTTATTTAGTAACATGTGGATTCTAGAAAGATAATTGAAGGTAGCATAAAGAGCATAAAATTTGGCCTAAGTTAGATAATCTTGATGTCATCCTAAGGCATGATATTGAACTTAGATAATCCCCAGTTGTTTATTACCCATCATTAGTATTTACCCCAACTTTTAGATTCTAGTGCTAAGCATAAAACTTCATCAACTTTAGATGGGAATACTTGGTGAAAATGGTTATGAAAACCTTAGAATGATGAGTCATTCTACTGAAATGTTTTGACACGTGTTTCCGAACACCAGATGATTTTGATGATGAAAATGTTGAGGCATGAGCCTTAGCCCTTTATAAAACTGATGGTTGTCTGGATGCGATACCATTCCAATTTTACCGTACAACCAGAATAACCGAAAATTGGGTAGGGCTTGACTGGAAATTTATATACCTTAGTATGGGTTCCCTTGCGGCCAAGGTCTGATCTTAGGCTAGCTTGTGAAGATTGTCCACCTGTGCAGTACCCAAGATGACAGTTGGTCATGGTTGGGAGGCCAAACTCACAGGAGAGGTGCTTATACTAGGGCGTGTAATTGAAAGGTTAGGATTAATTATCCGCATACTAAGTATGGTGAATTCAGTATTGTTCCTAACAGATGTATCGAATGTTGTGGTGAAAGTGTATAATCTCTACAGAGTGTCAAACTATTCGAATAGCCGTGTCCGCGGTTATGGAAAGTTGGAGTGCCATACTGTTCTATCGTCAGATGTTTTTTTAAATGAATTATGAAATGGTTTATGACTTTGACTTGACCACAACAGAGTTGTGATATGAAATTCAAGTTCCCAATTAGGTGTTATAAAACTTTCCACTAGCTTTCTTTGCTTCTGAACTTAGTAGAGGTAAATCTGGCTTTTTGCAAAACAACCCTAGAGCTTAGTATATCCTATTCAAAACCACTTCACTTATTAGTATTAGTTTGCGAGTACTTAAAGAGTACTCATGGCTTTGTCCCTGGCTATTCCCGTGGCCAGACTATGAAGATGAGTATCAGGAAGACGGATATCAGGAAGGTTACGACAACTAGGATTATCTCCCATCATCAGCATTGCCCGTGACCCTGAAGATGGAGCTTCGCCTACGCTATCGTTACTATTACGTTATTCCGCTGCTTGAATTGTATTAAGAACTGGATCATGAGATCCTTATTTATGTAAGACCTTATGTATGATTTGTAATGTATGATGTATTGTGATATCCAATCTGTTATGTCTCGCAAAAATGGTAATGCTAGGATTGCGATGTATGGCATAACTGGCATCTGTGATTTAAAATTCGGGTGTTGACAAGTTGGTATCAGAGCTGCCGGCCGGTAACCCCAAGCAACTCATCGGTGTCGATGTATTACGGAACTCGTCTTCAAGGGAACACTTACTCTGCCAAAAGTATCAACAAAGCAAGGGTGCTTACAGGGTGTACTCCGCAAGACTTATGGGTGGTGGAGTTGTTTTGCATAAAGCCACTTTTGTTTATAAAACAAGAGGGAGAAGAAGATCGTTTAGTCAGAGTATTTTTAAAGGGGATAAGAGAGCGACATCTCCGAAGTATTGATCATCATTGTTTGATATCCACCGAGTCATCATCATCTACCAACTAGGATCACCCCCTCGTACCCATGAGGAAGCATCCTTAAACACACGGTTATCTGCCAAGTTTTACGATTAGGTTCATGTTCCCTATGATCTCCCATCCGTTCCCAAGTCGTCCATAACCTGGAAACGGCTTTCCGAAAGATTAGTACCCTGCAGGGGTGTAAAACTTTACCCACACGTAGTAACCTTCTCTTAATGCCACTTGATTAGCCCTCTTCCTTGGAAGGCCGGCAGAGGGTGGTTAGACACGACCTTTACCTTGCTTTCATCGATACCATGAGTCACGCAATAAGTATGGTTCCGCCGTAACGGGTCAAATCCCGAAGCCGGTACTTAAAGATGTGAGGCGAAGTTGGATTACCAGGGGCGCTATCTACCCCAAGCAACCTCGGCCACGCTTACCTACCTGTTATGAATGCACCTCCTTCACCGCCTTTGAGAAGATCCAGAATGAATGTCGAATGGAACGCTCGAACTATGTGACTCATGGAATCTACTAGGCAAGTTATTCAATCAGGGGGTCCCAATAAACCCCGTGTGGTTGTATGCTCGTCTTGGTTCAAGAGGCAAGAACTATGGTCCTAGTGGTGGCGAGCATGGGACTACGAAAACAACATCCCACCGTGGCCTCCCATACAAGACTTAGCATGTTTAATCTCATATAACTAATCTCATCTCATTTCGTTCTCCTATCATACTAGATTCTCTGCATCTAATACATCATCTGGATGAACCAGAACTGACAGCTATGCATGGCTAAGCAAGACACAGATATAAGCTCTAGTAGTGCACATAGGCCAAACCTAGTTATGCTAGGAGTAGTGGATCAGGTAATATAAGCTCAAAGGGAGTAATGCAATAGAAAGGATACTTTATCTATCGATAAAAGACCACAGTACAATCATGTGCATTATGGCAAGAATTTAAATGCTTTCGAAATCATAGGGTTGTATCATGGTGGGGCTATGCTTGCCTTTTCCTGTTGATAACAAATAAGCAAATATTTGGGGATCTTGTACTTGACTTGATACAATTGGTTAAGTATTAATCATCAATCTTCGATGGTATTGATCTCAGTCTTCGATCTCGATCTGGATATCATATTCTACCGAAGAAGAACCAAATACCGGCAAGAAAGGGGAAACAATCAACACATGGCATCAATGCAATGATCAAGCAAAGATGATGATATGGCAAGTTAAATTTCATTGAAATGTAACCCTAAGACATGCTCGATAGTTTAATCGGGGTTCCGAGGGGTATAAACCCTAATTCGGGAAAACTCCGGAATCACCTATGAGGGGTTACTATGTTGTTATAATTATACTTGTCATGTAAGTTGCTTAGCAATGCATGATTATAGCTTTAATAGATAGTTCTCATTTTTCTGAACATTTTGATATATTATTTATATTTTTCTGACTTTATATGAATTAGTTATTGATTTTACAAGATTTAAATCAATTTCTGAAATTATTAAACCTTTATTACATCAGGATGATGTCACCCAACCCTAACCCTAATTATTTTCTCACCGAAGATGATCCAGCTCTAGTCACAGACGGTTGGGCCCTGCTCCACATCAGATGCCACCGTGTCGGTCAAAGGTTAAAGGTCTAGTGGGCCACGTTAGCCTGACGCGAGCATGACGTCAGCATGACCACCACCCTCGGGCGGTGATCGCCGGTGATGACAGAGGCCACACCAGCTCGCGCGGATGGGCTTGTTAGAACGAGCAGGATGAAACAAACCTAACTGCCGCAGCGCCGCCTTGATTTGCTCATCGGAGCTAGCACTACGGTGAGCGGCAGTGACGGAACTTGCAGAAACACGGCGCACGACAGCTACATCAAGCAAGCGGGCAAATAGAGCTCACCTTGAGCTTCAGAAGCTCACCAGGAGCTCGACAAACTTGACGGCGAGGTCCGGGGTGGCTGGAATCAGGGGCGGAGGCGGTGGCCAGAGCTTGGGGAGAGGGCTCGATTCGAATGCCTGGGAGCACGCCAGCTCACGCGGTTGGGGGCAAACGAACGAGAAGAGAACGGCGATCACGACTGTGCTCTCATCTGGTCGAGGGGAGGTAGAAGATGGTGGGGCTAGGCGATGACCACCGGCTAGGGTTTCGGCAAGCTCACGTGGGGAGAGGTCCAGAGCGAGAGATAAGGGGATAAGGCCAGGAAAGGAGAAGACGGTCATGGTGCGACGTTCTTATCCTCAACCGGGGCGCATCGCGATGGTGGCGACATCGATCGCTGGCGGCAATGAAAGCAGCTCTCCGTCGCCAACAAAGACGATGACCAGGACAGGAGGACGAAGGGGTACCAGGCCACATTGGGATCTTGCCGGGCCGGCTACCGTGAGCTGGGCAGCAGAGAAGAGAGGAAAGGGAGTTGGGACGGCTGGGCTGCGGCCTGTTGGCTGCTGGCTCTGTTTTATTTTCTAGAAATAGTTTTCTTTTTCTGTTTTGATTTCTCTCTTTTGTAATTCATTTTGAAATCTATTTTGTATATTTCAAAAATACAAGACTTTGTAAAAGTATTGAAATTTTGTAGGGGCCCTATTAGTCCTTTTGGGCTCCAAACACTTTGTCATTTCAAAATTCAAATATATTTTGAATTGCTTTCAAAGAGAGAGGGAAAAGATAGGGTTTAGGGTTTCACTTTAATTTTCTTTAATGCACAAATTAAAGTATGATGCTCATGAATGCACAAAAAACCCTAATATTATTTAACTAGAACTAGGGTGTTACAGCTCTATCCCCCTTACGAGAATCTTGACACGAGATTCCAAAGGTAGGAAGAGAGATAGAGAGAGAAATAAACATGGCCACTCTAAAGATAAGAGGGGAACACACCAAATAACACACAGAGTATCTCATGGCTAACTCATGGATGGAGTGTTTAGAAACAACTCTAAGATGACTAGCATGAAACACATGAAGGTAATGGAGGAGACAAGAGGAGAAGGTTTCGAGTTGTTAGATTGATGGTCTTCATAAAGATTGAGACCGTGGAACTCAAAAGAGTTTAAGATTCTGAAAAAGGAGAGATTACAAAAGAAAGAACAGAACCACATACTTCGATAGGGTACCTATACTAAACGTCTTCAGTAAAGATTTCAGGTTGCAGAGATTTAGATCAAAAAAACCAAGTTGTTGAACTACTTTTGACACAAAAGGTTAGATTTTCATTCAACAAAAGGCTAAGACAGAAAGGTGTTTTGGTGGAGAGGACTCAAAGAAGTCACACCGATCATGTAGCAAGAGAACCTTTTGATTACAAAAATCATAGTCACTCTTAAAACATGGTCAAGAAACTAAGGAAACTCTTTATTCATCCAGGTTTATCAAAGTCCTTGCCAAAGATCATGATATCACTTTACACCACCAGATGAAGAGTTAGAAAGATTCCTGATGACACAAGAAGAAAGAAACTTCATTCTCAGACTTCAGTTACATGGCACAACCATATGCTTGCCAACATAAAAGGGTCTGGAGGATCGACCAGGAGACATTTAGCAACACTACTTTAAATGTTCTCCTTGATGTTCGAGAAAACAGACATTAAGAGGTCGGACTTCGGATACAAAGGAAACCATAAGCACAACTCCTACAATAAATCATAGAAGAAGCCTCATGAAGAGTGGTTGTTCTTGCTGAATTAAGAGAATATGCCAGAGAGTATTTCCGGCTAAGTGTGTCAACCCTTACATCAATCTTTCCAGACTTACAAAGAAACATATGTCATAACCTTGAGGAACACCAACGATCGTTGCTGCTTGAGGTTCAGCTTTGGTTAGGCGGTATGATATTTCAGTCTCAGCATGTATGAATAGAAAATGTGTAACATTTACCACCAAGGTAAAGTTACTAGATTCTCAAGATGTGGAATACAGTGTAAAGCTCCAAAATACTGAGCCAGATTGCTAGGCATATGCATTAGCAACTTGTCGAAGGACAACTGCATACATATAGAGTACTAACAATAAAACACACATGTATCCTTAAGGAAAGAAAGATAACTCTGCTCGAGTTCATGGCGACATCTTTCAACAATTGCTCATGAATCAGAGAAGGTTACTTCTAATATCCAAAACTCATACTTCGAAATGACTCGAAGACGGATCTTGAAATTTTCCAACATTAATGCCAAATGGTCCATATGAATCTAATCTAGCATGGAGGGGATAGGGTTGTCATCGATGGGCTCAACAACAAACTTACGAGGACACTCCAAGAAGATGGACTCATATGCCGTACGAACAAGTCAAACTATTGGTCAGACTAAAGACATGAAGATGTACCCAAGTGAAACATCACGAGTAGAAACATCATCAAGATAGTCCTTGGAACTGAGTTTGGTTTGACGATAACCCAAATCAAATCAAAAGAGGGGAAGATATCATATCCACGAAGGAGATAATAAATTCCTTCAACACGAGTAGAACTAGACAACCTTGTAAGAAAGAACAAAGTCGAATAAAACTTTTGTCTTACAACTCTCCGAATTATTTTTAAGCTCAACCAACTAGTTCAGGGGTATTCAGTATGGATACTTGGAGAAAGGAGGAGTTCAAAGAACTGACTTGCTAAAGAACTTGACATCACGGTCATGTGGCAACATGGCAACACTTCTAGTAGACAACTAGAATATCACGAATCACCGATATGTTACTTAGTTCCAGAGGACACTTGCTTGGTAAGGCAAGAGGACATAGTCTTAGAGCTTTGGTACAAACCTAACTCTTTTACCAAAGAGAGTGTACCAGACTAACGGACTTCGTAGAACAACCATTCTTTGCTTAGTGGGTTAAACATCACTGTAAGAATGACACAAATGTCCTTAGAGTTCAAAACAATAATAATTGCTAAGAATCTCAGATGACCACATTAGTACGCACACGCATGATTCACGAGCGCGAAAGCTTGAGTAAGGGTGGGTAATTATGTGTAAGAGCATCACTTTATTAAGGGGTCAGGAAACTCAGCATGACCTCTTAGTATAAAAGAGTGTGACACCTTAAGGTAGAACAGACAGACGCTAATTACCACTTCTTGATCTGCGGATTACAACACTTTGACCTGGTCCTAGATACGACGAGGTACTGGAGTTTGTTTCTCCTAAACATTACAAAATGGTTTGTCTTGACGGACCACAAGAGTATCTTGCATCGGAAGACACCAATGCACATTTACTACTTGGCTACCAGCTAGTAGACAAAGGTCGGAAAACAACAAGGGGAAAAGAACATGCTCAGGATAGAATCCCAAGATGTGGATGCATAAGTCAACAATCTTCCGGAAACCAATGCAGAGAAGGGGTAAGGTGTGGCAGAGTCACGAGTATAGATGCGAGACTCTCGAGGAGTACTCTTGTCGTGATATATTTGGTTCTATTAAAGAACATCTGTCGTAGCATGTGCTAGGGGAAGTCCTTGGTTGTCACAATCGCGACAAAGACCACAAGCTTGAAGTATAGAATTGTAGTACCAGCCATCCTGAGGTAATTTGTGAACATTAACAACAGGGGTCAAAGGAAGGATCTTGGGTTAATGATCAGCTTCATGTACAAGATTCACAATGATAGAATCCAGCATAATCCGGGATCTTCGGTTCAAGTCCAAGGGTTAAAACCCAAGAAAGAAGTAGCTGCTACTTGAGTGACATATAATACACTTCAAGGTAATAATCACAAGGTAGCTTCCAAAAGAAGAAATGACTTCCGATGTACCCAAACAAACAAAAAGGAGGCACTCGAGGCGAAAGGAAACCTCGAAGTCTAGAACATAACACTGTGGAACCAACAATATAATATTGTGAGCCCAAAATATAGAGAGATCATGATAGAAGGGAATATCTCATGTGAACAGGAGAGAAGGGGAACAAGGAATTCAAAACACACATAACTCTAGAGAACTCAACACTAGGTCAACTGGCTGAGAAACGACATGCCAAGAAGGCACCTAAGTTTTGAAAGACTGGAAGAGATATCAAAACTTTTCCAAAATCAACACCAGATAAGACAACCTAGAGTTAGAGAGAAACTGGATAAGGAGTAAAAGATGCATACTAGAGTTTTCACAAATACTTTTCAGCTTTTAAAATAGTTTTCACAAGTACTAGACTCAACATCGACCAATAGAAAGGTTTTCCTACGGTCGGTACTGCTCTGATACCAAAACCTGTGACACCCCCAGAATCAAGGGTAAACAAATCCCAGACCTCCGGCTGACATAAGCTTAACCTTGAGCTCGAGGATATCCAGTGAAGAATTGGTAACCCATCAGTGACCCTATGACACAAAAATTATCACAGCAAGCTCATAACTGACCGGAGAGACAAATTATTACAAGCAAAGGTCACTGAACACAAACATCAAACAACAGAAGGAAAATCATGCTATTAAGTATAGCAAACTTAACAAATGGCCTAAGAGGCCTAAAGCATAACGATGACGTCCAAGCCCATAGATTCCAGGCTGCCGGCCAGGAACCCCAAGAAACTCGTCGGTGTCGATGTAGTACGGAACTCGTCTTCAAGGGAACACTTACTCTGCCAACAGTATCAACAAATCAAGGGTGAGTACAGGATGTACTCCACAAGACTTATGGTTGGTGGAGTTGTTTTGCATAAAGCCACTTTTGTTTATAAAACAAGAGGGAGAAGAAGCTCGTCTAGTCAGAGTATTTTTAAAGGGGATAAGAGAGCGACATCTCCAAAGTATTGATCATCATCTTTTGATATCCATCGAGTCATCATCATCTACCAACTAGGATCACCCCCTCGTACCCATGAGGAAGCATCCTTAAACACACGTTGATCTGCCAAGTTTTACGATTAGGTTCATGTTCTCTATGATCTCACATCCGTTCCCAAGTCGTCCATAACCGTGGACACGGCTTTCCGAAAGATTAGTACCCTGCAGGGGTGTACAACTTTACCCACACGTACTAACCTTCTCTTAATGCCACATGATTAGCCCTCTTCCTTGGAAGGCCGGCAGAGGGTGGTTAGACACGACTTTTACCTTACTTTTGCCGAGACCATGAGTCACAGAATAAGTATGGTTTTGCCGTAATGGGTCAAATCCCGAAGCCGGTACTTAAAGATGTGAGGCGAGGTTGGGTTATCAGGGGCCCTATCTACCCCAAGCAACCTTGGCCACGCTTACCTACATGTTATGAATGCACCTCCTTCACCGCCTTTGAGATGATCCAGAATGCATGTTGAAGGGAACGCATGAACTACGTGACTCATGGAATCTACTAGGCAAGTTAGTCAATCAGGGGGTCCCCATAAACCCCGTGTGGTTGTACGCTCGTCTTGGTTCAAGACGGAAGAACTCGGGTCCTAGTGGTGGCGAGCATGGGACTACAAAAACCACATCCCACCGTGGCCTCCCATACAAGCCTTAGCATGTTTAATCTCATATCACTGATCTCATCTCATTTCGTTCTCCTATCATACTAGATTCTCTACATCTAATACATCATCTGGATGAACCAGAACTGACAGCTATGCATGGCTAAGCAAGACAAAGATATAAGCTCTAGCAGTGCACACAGGCCAAACCTAGATATGCTAGGAGCAGTGGATCAGGTAATATAAGCTCAAAGGGAGTAATGCAATAGATACGATACTTTATCTATCAATAAAAGGCCATAGTAGAATCGTATGCATTATGGAAAGAATTGAAATGCTTTTGAAATCATAGGATTGTATCATGGTGGGGCAATGCTTGCCTTTGCCTGTTGATAACGAATAAGCAGATCTTCGGGGATATGGTACTTGACTTGATTACAATTGGTTAAGTATTGATCATCAATCTTCGATGGTCTCGATCTCATTCTTCGATCTCGATCTCGATATCGTATTCTACCGAAGAAGAACCAAATACCAGAAAGAAAGGGGAAACAATCAACACAAGGTATCGATGCAATGCCCAAGCAAGGATGATGATATGACAAGTTAAATGGCATTGAAATGTAACCCTAAGACATGCTCGGCAGTTTAATCGGGGTTCCGAGGGGTATAAACCCTAATTCAGGAAAACTCCGGAATCACGTGTGTGGGGTTACTATGTTGTTCTAATTAAACTTGTCATGTAAGTTGCTTAACAATGCATGATTATAGCTTTACTAGATAGTTCTCATTTTTCTGAACATTTTGATATATTATTTATATTTTTCTGACTTTATATGAATTAGTTATTGATTTTACAAGATTTATATCAATTTTTGAAATTATTAAACCTTTAGTACATCAGGATGACGTCATCCAACCCTAACCCTAATTATTTTCTCAGCGAAGAAGATGCAGCTCTAGTCACTGACTGTTGGGCCCTGCTTGACGTCAGATGCCACCGTGGCGGTCAAAGGTCAAAGGGCCAGTGGGCCACGTCAGCCTGACGCGAGCATGACGTCAGCACGACGTCCACCCTCGGGCGGTGGTCACCAGCAACGATAGAGGCCACGCCAGCTCGCGCGGATGGGATCGTTAGAACGAGCGGGACGAAACAAACCTAACTATAGCGGCGCCGCCTCGATTTGGTCATCAGAGCTAGCACTACGGCGAGCGGCGATGGAGGAACTTGCAGAAACACGGCGCACGGCAGCTACAACAAGCAAGCAGGCAAACAGAGCTCACCTTGAGCTTCAGAAGCTCACCAGGAGCTCGACAAACTTGATGGTGAGGTCCGGGGTGGCCGGAATCAGCGGCGGAGGCGGTGGCTAGAGCTCGGGGAGAGGGCTCGATTCGAATGCCTGGGAGCACGCCGGCTCACGCGGTTGGGGGCAAACAAATGAGAAGAGATCGGCGATCATGACCGTGCTCTCATCTGGTCGAGGGGAGGCCGGAGACGGCGGGGATAGGCGGTGACCACCGACTAGGGTTTCGGCAAGCTCACGGGAGGAGAGTGCCAGAGCAAGAGAGAAGGGGATAAGGCCAGGGAAGGAGAAGACGGTCACGGCGCGGCGTTCTTATCCTTAACCGGGGGTGGCGGGGCGCATCGTAGCGGCTGGCGGCATCGGGCGGCTGCAGCGGCGACAACGAGCAGCTCTCCGTCGCCAACGAAGACGACGACCGGGACAGGAGGACGAAGGGGTACCAGGACACATTGGGCTCTTGCTGGGCCGGCTGCGGGTGCGCTGGGCAGCAGAGAAGAGAGGAAAGGGAGTTGGGCCGGCTAGGCTGCGACCTGTTGGCTACTGGCTCTGTTTATTTTCCAGAAACAATTTTCTTTTTCTGTTTTGATTTCTCTCTTTTGTAATTCATTTTGAAATCTGTTTTGTATATTTCAAAAATACAAGACTTTCTAAATGTATTGAAATAATGTAGGGGCCCTATTAGTCCTTTTGGGCTCCAAACATTTTGTCATTTCAAAATTCAAAACTATTTTGAATTGCTTTCAAAGAGAGAGGGAAAAGCTAGGGTTTAGGGTTTCACTTTAATTTTCTTTAATGCACAAATTAAAGTATGATGCTCATGAATGCACAAACAACCCTAATATTATTTAACTAGAACTGGGGTGTTACAGGGGTGCGAAGGGGTATGGGCTAACTATGGCCGTAGGATTAGATGTGAGATAATCGGCTGAGGGTCGTCGTCCTCGTTGAACAGAACTCGACGGGTTCAAACCCTAGCGCGGCCAGTGGGGGTCTGGGGAGGCTCACCTGGGCTCAGGCGATGGTCGGCGATGGGGGCGAACGACGAAGTCGATGATGGCGGTTCGCCTCGTACTGGCAGCTCCTCCTGGCATGGCTCCAGTCGATGACGACCTTCTCCTCCAGAAGTGGCAGGCTTCAGAGAAATTACGGCGATGTTGCGCTCGCCTTGCCCTGGGAAGAAGTGCGCACGATCCGTGAGAGGTGGGGAGTGGAATGGTGTGAAGAATTCGAGCAGGGGAGGCCTCTATTTATACTGCGACAAGGGAACCGAAGGGTGCGGGCAGAGCTCGTCAGAGTCAGCATTACAGTGAGCTAACGGCATGGCTGAAGGTAGGGGACGGTGCGCGGTCTCCTGGCAAAGCTCAACAGCTTTATGGCGCGGCAAGGGGCGGTGCAGTTCCGTTGGAACGCGTCAACGCTCTGAGCGGCACTGATGGCACTTTTGATGGCGCACAGTGGCTACGGGTCACGCAGCGGCGATCGAGGTTGTCTGGGAGGTTCATGGGATGGTGCTGATCACGTACACGGGCGACGAAGAAGGGGCGCAATCTGTGCGAGCGTGTCGAGCGCGTTTCTCTGGCGTGCTCTGGACACTTGGAGAAATGGGTGCGTGTGTTCTCTGTGGTCCAGTGCCTGGAAGGGGTCGAGGGATGGACAGAGGGTGGCGGTGGATGGTGGCGTGCTTCCTGGACATGGTGGCTAGGCACGGCGCTTGCTCTGGCTAGCTTGCCATGGTCGGCTGGCAAGGGTGATCTCGGGCATGCTCTACATGGAGCATTGGGTAGGGGCGAGGTTGGTTCAATGCATTGGCTAGCACTAGGGGAGACATGGGTGATCAATGGGGAACAATGATTGGGGTGATCACTGCTCAAAACAGTGAAGTTTGGCCAAATTGGTTTTCTGTCTCCAAGTGTTTGATGAAATGGCCGAAAGAAATTGAAATTTGAATTTTTGGTTGAAACTTGGTGGATGCAATGGTCACATACTAGGTAGTCTCTGGTTGATTGGATTTTTCAAGGTGCACTAGTTTGGTTAGGTTTTGAGAAATGATGATCTTCCCATATGAAATAGATTGTTGAGAAATAGGGTTTCCAAATGTTTCTGTGGGTTTGCAAGGTGGGCTTGGGTTCACTTTTACTTGGTATAACAAGGGGTGAAAAGAAATGGATTTGTTTCTGTTTGAAATCTTGGACTAGAAACACTCAAAGTGGTCTAGTGAGCAAGATTGGCAAAAATGACAATTTGCTTATTTTGTTTGTTTTTGAATTTCTATTGATTTGATTCTTCTTGGAAATGATTTAGATGATGTTTTTTTCATACTTAAACCAATCCATGCTATTCACAACAATCACACAAGTCCATTCAAGCATTCATGCATTCATCACATACACACATGCATTCATAATGATTTTAATTAACAAAAGTTTTTGTTAACCATAAATTTGGGTGATTGGAATTGACAACCTTGATTATTATTTTTGGGATGTTACAAACCTTCCCTACTTAAAAAAATCTTTTCCCAAGATTTGATAAAAAGAGAAAACTAGGATTTAAAGAGATCGGGAAACTTCGTCCTAATGTAGTCTTCTCGCTCCCAGGTAGCTTCTTCTTCAGTGTGGTCACCCCACTTGATCTTGAAAAACTTGATACTCCGGGTCCTGGTGGTTCTGAAAGCTTCCTCCAAAATACGGATGGGTACTTCAGGATACGTCATAGTTGATCTCTATGGTAGTGGGACAAGATTGGCATGGACTTCATCACCGGATAGCCAAGGACCAGGTCAGGATATGATTCTATTTGGGTAGTAGTGGATCACCTCACTAAAGTGGCTCATTTCATACCCGTGAAGACAACCTATACAAGTGCTAAGTTGGCCAAGATCTATATGAATAGGATTGTGTGTCTACATGGAGTACCCAAGAGTATTGTGTCCAATAGGGGAACCCAATTCACTTCTCATTTTTGGAGGAAACTACATGAATCATTGGGAACAAGATTGGAATTCAGTACTACTTTTCATCCCCAGACCGATGGACAGACAGAAAGGACCAACCAGATTCTAGAGGATATGTTGAGGGCATATGCCCTAGACTATGGAGCTAGTTGGGATGAAAGTCTGCCTTATGCAGAATTCTCTTATAACAACAGCTATCAAGCCAGTATTGAGATGGCAACGTTTGAGTTTCTCTATGGGAGAAAGTGTACTAACCCATTACTATGGAATGGTGTGGGAGAAATAAACTTGTTCGGGCCAGAACTAATCAAAGAGGCTGAAGAGAAAGTCAAGCTAGTAAAGGATAGATTGAAGATAGCACAGTCCAGACAGAAGAGCTACGCAGATCCTAAGCGTAGAGAAGTCACCTATGAGGTGGGTGATAGGGCTTATCTTAGAGTGTCACCACTTCGTGGAGTGAAGAGATTCGAAGTCAAAGGAAAATTGGCCCCAAGATATGTTGGACCATTCAAGATTCTGATTCGTAAGGGAGAAGTAGCTTATGAGATTAAATTGCCGAAATTATTGTCTGCCGTTCACAATGTGTTTCATGTGAGTCAGCTAAAAAAATGCCATCCAGAGATGGAAGAGACTTCTTTGAAGGATACTATACCTTTGGAGGAGGTCCAATTGGAAAGTGATCTCACCTATGAATAAAAACCTATGAAGATTCTTGAGACTGCAGAAAGAGTTACTCGGACTAAGACTATCAAATTCTACAAAGTTCGATGGAACCATCATTCCGAAGAAGAAGCAACATGGGAAAGAGAGGATGACCTTCGGAAAGACCACCCTCAACTATTTGCTAGCCAATCCGAATCTCGAGGGCGAGATTCACCTTAAGGGGGTTAGATTTGTAACATCCCTAAAATCATGTTTTCAAAGCTTGCATATCATTCATGCATTCATAATCACTTTAGGATCATTTTCAAATGAAATTTCAAAACAGAAACATTTGTATGCCTATTATTTTATGTAAGCAAGGCATTAGCCACTACTACTTTCCATTATGAGATTACTTGTTTTAAACCAGAAAGATTTGAACTTAGGATTGTTTGTTATTTCAAACTTGATCAAGGTTCTCAAACAAAAATGAATTCAAAACCATTCTTTTACCTATTGAAAATATTTCACTAAGGGCATAGTTTTAAACCTTATTTCCAAACCCAGTTTGAATTTGAGTTTAAATAGGTGCTTTATACACCCCAGGATACAAGAAACAATAAACAAAAGTTTGGAGAAAATTCCAATTGAAAAAGAGTTGATTTGGGCATTTGAATTCAAACCAGAAAATCAAATCAGAAAAAGAAAAAGAGAAAGGGAGAAATAAATAAAGCAAACTGACTAAACTAACCCAACCCAGCCCATTTAGCCCAACAGCTCTCCACCCCGCAGAAAACATTTCGCACCGCAGAGCTAACCCGCGTCGTCACTGATGACTGGACCCCACCCCGCATCTCTCTCTCTCACTGAACGTCAGGCCCCACTCGCCAGTCATCGTCTCCACCCCGCGACTCCTTCTTCCCCAAATCACACCGGCTGTTTCCGGTGATTAACCGTGCATCAATTCAAATGAATGCATCAGTAATTTCCCCCCTGACCTTGCGTACTTAATCGCCCGCGTCCTCCCCTCCTTTTCCCCAGTCGCCACCCTCTCTCTGCCCTTAGGCTGGACGTAATTAGCCCAGAACCACCCACTGCTCCGACGAGATCCAGCTCAAATTCCGGCCAACCACCGTTGCCCCTTGCCTTCCAGACACCGCGAGTGAGTTCCCCATCACCCTATGCACCTGCCAGTATCCCACACTCACCCGCACGCGCCCTCTATCGTCGGCAACCTCAACGACAAGCAAGCACCACTGTCTGTGTCGACTCCGGCGACACCCTCTGGTAGTTCTTGACCGCGCCCTTTTCTCTTTTGGTTGCTCGCGTGTTCGCCAGACTTGTGCGCATCTAACGGCACCGTTCTTTTGGCTAGGCGCGACCTGTACCTTCACCAACGACGACGAGCAACCGTAACCGACGACTGAAGGTTCTCCGACGAGCAATAGATGTCGAGTCCGTGCGCCCCTGTCCCTCCCTCGACCACCTTGCGCACCGCGACGACCCCACGATCTCGGTAAGCCCCTTTGTTTCCTCCCTTGCTTCCTAGAACCACCGGACCATCACCGGCCAAGCGCGCCGCCGCTCGCGTTTGACTTAGTGCCGCCTGTCTTTGGTCAGGGCGAAGCTGCCCGTTAGATCTAGATCCTACGTCCATGATTAGATCTTAGGTGAAGCGGTACAGGCAGATCTAGGACATGCTTAGTTAGTTAGATCCAATGGCCCGCGAGCGTGATTCAGCGCAATCGGTACCATCCAATCAGGAGCTGCCGCGTGGCCTGTGTTTTGTTTTAAAATCTGAAATTAGATCTATTAGTTGTTCAAACTTGCAAAATTCATAACTTTTGATCCACACGTTCAAATTTTGTAAATTTTATATCATTGTAATCAGGAGAAATAATTCTATCCATTTATGCACTTTGTTTAATAAATTGCGTCTGTAAAATGGGTTGTTTTTGCAGAGACATTTCTAAGCTTATTTTGTATATAAAAATCATATGGAAAATGTTCTAAGGGCCAAATCAATTTTATTTAGTGTATAAAATTGTTTTGTTTATGATTCAGTACGGTTTCACTTGTCTTGTTTGATTTATAAAAATCATCACATGGCATTTGCATGCATTCATATATTTTTTCTTGTATATTTTGATATGTGATTTTGGTGCTATCATTTTATGTGTAGATTTTAGTGCTAGTAGTGATTGTGGTTGTGAAGATTGTTGCTACTCCCCCAACTACCAAGGAAAGTGGTGCTTCATATTTTTGTCCCAATATTTTGACTATGCATTAGAAATATTTTGTATAGGGCTTGCATGAGTATTTTTTTGCTAAGTATCTATATGCTATGCTTGGGAAATCCTAGTAGTTGTAGAATTGTTAGAATTTTCTCTAAGTTAAGATACTTGCTATTTCCATGCTTAGCCTAGATAGTAGGAACCAAGGGTGGAATATATATACATGCTATGTAAAAATATTGCTAAGTCTTTGACTTATGGTTTTGCTTAATAAAACAACTAAGTGAATGAAACACCTGGGTGGAATGGTAATTGCTTGGTGGTTTTTGGGTTGAGTGGTTATACAAGGCCCATTTCTATGGTTTACCTTGTGTATCTCACTTGTGGATTGCCACCCAGGAACAAAGGGATTTGAGATGCCAAATGTTAAGAAGCTTCTAGTGCAGCCACATGGCATTATGGGCTCTGCCTGGATCATATAGGTTGCAATAACTTAGCCATTTGGACAGTTGGTGGTAGAGGGATGATAGGTTGGAACGCGTCCATTTGGTCTAAGGGAAGGCTTCTGAAAGGTCCTGTCTTGGTGAAAATCAAGTCTTGTGGGGAAAGTGCACCACCTCTGTAGATGGAAGAAACTAAGTACTTAGCCGTGTCCCTGGTAATGGACAATCTTGAGCATCAAGACATGGAAGCTATCAAGAATCTCCTCATCCCAATTTTCTAAGTAAAACTTGTGGTTGAACAAGGGTGAAGGTTCACCAATTTCTATTGGTGGTTCCTTGGGAATGTTGTTGCCAAACAAAAACTTAGTGTTTTTCAACTGATAGGTAAAACCTATTTTGAGCAAAGAAAGCCTAAGCTACACTCAGCCAAATTCATGTAGTAACTAGATGCTGATATTTTACTAAGGTATCACTTGCCAATACTATTCCAATGTATTGACCCACTGTGGCTGTAACTTGTGATGTTGCAGGTTACTCTGATGATGATTAGGGGTTATGAGTCTACACTCAACATGCTTGCCTATGGAACATGAAGATGAAGACTTCTATTTTATGTTGTTATGTTAAACTCTTGTACTATCCTATGGCTATGGAGTTGTAAAATACTATGTTATCTCTAGAATGACGATGTAATAATGACCTTTGTTTCTGTGTACTTCATCTTAAACTGTGGATGCTAGCAATTGATCCAGGGACTAGCATTGCAATCACAGGGATCTTTACCTTTATAAAGGTGGGATCTTACAGATGGTATCAGAGAATTGTGGTGCCTGTAGGATTATGACCCTAGGATTGGATTAGAAACCACTAAGGAAAAAAATTCAACCATTTCCACACTTGTCTTTTTCTTCTCGTAAACATTTCTAATCTTCTTTCTCATCTCTATTTGTTGATGAACTCCATCAACAAAGCCGTGAGGAAGGGACCACTCATGACCATGACCTTGGAGTGTGAGACAGAATTCCCCAAGGCCCTCAAGGACCTCATGGTTGCCATGGGGATACATGGTGCAGCTGTGTACAAAGGATTCCCCGTGATGGATGAAGGAGTAGAGTACTGGTGGGTGCAACTTCACTTGTACAAAAACAAGGAAGACAACCACAAGGAATTAGGATTCTGCTTGGTCACCAACTCAGTAATGCACACAACATTATTTGACTCTGCAAGAAATGCAGCACGGAATGCTATCAAGGAGCTTGGTGATAGACTCAAGTGCAGAATGCTCAACACTCAAAATGACCTTAGGGAAGAAAAAAAGCATACTCAAGAGTTAGAGGCTACCAACCAACATTTAAGAGAGGACATCATAGACTTAGCAATGGAGTCATGTGATCAGGATCGATAGATTGCCTCTAGGGATGCCCTGTTAGCCAACTTGGCAAGTAAGATGGGATTGTAATGTACTTCATTGGTTGGACCACCACACTTATCGTTTTATTTCCAAATTTTTTATCTAAGTTATGTTGAATCTTTGATGCTTGTAATGGATTTGTGTATGCCAGGACTTTTGTGATTGTTGCCAAAGATATGCTTGTGATATTTTGTCTTGTGATTTTTTCTCTATTGATGTTGATTCTAACTTTTCTCTGTCTTATAAAAAATAGATGCCTGCTGTTATTATCAACACTGCCGAAGAGTTCAAGGGAACTCGTTTTGGAACTTGTCTTATTGAGCTCACTAGCGTGCTCAACCTTCCGCTCCCTAGCATCATAACGCTTCCCCTCACCAAGTTTGAGAGGAAGGACCTTTGGGGCTTCAGAGTCACTCAGCCCGGACGCCAGACAGAGCCGACCACGGAGACCATCGCCTTCAAGTTGATGCATGATGACAAGGAGAAGGGCTTGGATATAGTTATGCAGGAGTTACTTGGGCGTCTGGTAGGGAGACACTCTAGAGAGCTTAGAGTTCTTTACTTTCACCCCTTTGGGAGACGCGACGAGGAGGGAGAGGCTATTGAGTTCAAGGATGCTGCTAGAGAGACGGTCGAGCCGATTCGTCTGTACCTTCTGGACCTAGAGGTTCTTATTAGGCACCTAGATACTGATAGGACCAACGTCATGCTCAGCAATGACGAGCTCTAGGTGCAGCTTTGTGAGAAGAAAATGCTCTTCGCGGAGCAAGACGAGATAGTCAAGGAAATGGAGGCCAAGTTTGAGAGCCAGGACAGGAAATTCAAGAGTCAGGAGAAGAGAGTCCAAGACCGGAACGAGAAGATCCGGGAGATGAAGGAAGAACTGGAGGCCAAGGACTTCGAGCTCAAACATCAGCAGGGAGTGATTGAGAGACTTCGCTCACAAAAGAGGGCTCTTAGGGCCAAGTTAGAGGCCTTGACTACCAATGTCGAGGAATACAAGACCGCTATGGACAATGCAGGTCTTATACTTGTTGATGAGGAGGTTGATGCAGAGGAGTAGTGATGACTACTCATTTATCTTTCATTTACCGTGATTATAATTATCGAGTCACAATGACCATCCAACATGTGGGTGGCTTGCTATGGTGTGTTTACCTTTTCAAATTTGTTGTTTATGTCGTTGAACCTTATGATTATTTTGATACTTGTTTTGTGATTGTCTATGTGATGTATTGTGCATGTTAAGCATATATGGGTATCTCATTCTTATCTTCATGAAAACCACAAATGCCTCCTCGACGTTCCAACCCCAACCCAAACAACAACAATGTCACCCCCGAGATGCAGCAGCTGATGACAACACAGGCACAGCTGATGCAGATGATGACCACTTTTATGTAGAATCAGAATAACAACAACAACACCAATAACAACAACAACAAACAACAATCCGAACAATCCACCAGGATTTGACATGCTCACCAGATTCCTAAGACTGAGGCCTGCAAAGTTCTCAGGAACTACTGATCCCATGGTGGCCAATGATTGGCTACGTTCGGTGAACAAGGATTTGGTAACTATCAGCTGCACCGACGAGGAGAAGGTCAGGTTTGCAACACATCTGTTAGAAGGACCAGCAGCAACTTGGTGGGATAACTTCCAGATCACCACTCCCATTGAGGATGTGACCTGGGCTATCTTTGAAGATGGATTCCGTACAGCTTACATCTCATCCGGGGTGATGAGTTTGAACAAGAATGAGTTCCATAACCTAAAACAGCGTCACCGCAGCATGCCTGAATACATTGAGGATTTCAACAATCTGGCGCGATATGCACCGGATGAAGTTGATACTAATGCCAAGAGGAAAGAGAAATTCCTCGAAGGACTGAATGATGAACTGAATCTGCAGCTATCGGTTGCCTATGTCCCAACCTACCAATCACTTTGTGACAAGGCTACCATCTTGGAGAACAAGATGAAACAGGTTGAAAGCAGAAAGAGGAAGCACAGCTCTGACAAGCACAGCTCGGGATCATCTCACAAGCGTTCCCATCATGATGATAGTGGGAGTTCTGGATCCCACAAACATGGAAAGTACAACAGCCACCACAGCCACAACCGCCACCATGACAACAAGCATCACCGTAGTCATGATAATGACAAGTACAAGAACCACAAGAGTTGACACAAGAGTCACCACAGTGGAGGTGGAAGTGGTAGTGGCAGTCAGCCTGCAAAGAGAGATATTAGTCAGGTTGAATGTTTCAAGTGTAAGAAACTGGGGAATTATGCAAATGAATGCCTAGAGAAGAAAGTTGAAGGAGCCACCAAGCCCAACCCTTTCCAGAAGGGACAAGTAAACCACATCAATGTGGAAGAAATTTATGAGGAACCTGATGCCGTGGCTGGTAAGTTCAAACTCAATTCTGTTCCAGCACTTGTTCTTTTTGATACTGGCGCATCGCATTCATTCATATCAAGAGAATTTGTTGATAGAAATGAACTTCCAGTTGAAACTATTGGGTGTCCTATAAAAGTAAGTTCTCCTGGTGGAGAAATGATAGTGAACTCAGGATGTCATGACCTAGTCATAGAGTTTGGGAAGTATAAGTTTCCCGTTAATTTGATAATTCTAAATTCCCAAGGATTGGATGTCATTTTGGGAATGGACTGGATGACGAAGTACAAGGGAGTGCTAGACTGTGCCAATCATACTGTCACACTCACAACCCCGGATAATAAAAGGATTCGATTCAAGACTAACTTTGAATCAAAAGGGAGTAAGCTAAATTCTCTTAATGGGGTTAGTATAGACAGTGTGCCAATTGTGAGAGAATATCTGGATGTGTTTCCAGAAGAATTGTCGGGAATGCCACCAGATAGGGATGTGGAATTTCTGATTGACATGCTGCCGGGATCAGGACCAATAGCAAAGAGACCTTACAAGATGTTAGTTGATGAGTTGAAAGAACTCAAGAAACAACTTGGAGAATAGTTGCAGAAAGGATTTATTCAACCAAGTTCTTCATCTTGGGGAGCACCAGTCTTGTTTGTAGAAAAGAAAGATAGAAGTCAAAGGTTATGCATCGATTACCGTTCACTCAATGAGGTGACTATCAAGAACAAATATCCTTTGCCCAGAATCAATGACTTGTTTGATCAGCTAGAAGGAGCCTGTGTATTCTCAAAGATTGATCTCCGGTCAGGTTATTTTCAGCTTAAGATAAGGGAACAAGACATACCTAAGACAACTTTCACCACTAGGTATGGATTGTATGAGTACACCGTGATGCCATTCGGTTTGACCAATGCACCAGCTTACTTCATGAATATGATGAACAAGGTGTTCATGGAGTTTCTTGACAAGTTTGTTGTCGTTTTCATTGATGACATTTTGACCTACTCCAAAAGCAAAGAAGAACATGAGGGACATTTGCATTTGATACTTGAAAAGCTTAGAGAGCATAAGCTGTATGCCAAATTCAGCAAGTGTAAATTCTGGTTAAATGAAGTTGGATTTCTTGGACACGTTGTGTCAGGAGATGGAGTAGCCGTTGATCCCGCAAAAGTGTCAGCTGTAACTGAATGGTAATCTCCTAAGTCAGTGAAAGAAGTTCGTAGTTTTCTTGGCTTGGCAGGATACTATAGAAGATTCATTGAGAATTTCTCTAAGGTAGCTAAGCCAATGACGGAGTTACTAAAGAAAGACAAGAAATTTGCTTGGACTGAAGGATGTGAAATCAGTTTCCAAGAATTGAAGAAGAGACTAGTGACAGCACCCGTCTTATGTCTGCCAGATTTGGAGAAGGATTTCCAAGTTTATTGTGATGCATCTCATCATGGATTAGGTGCAGTTCTGATGCAAGAAGGGAAAGTTGTGGCTTATGCCTCGAGACAACTCAAAACTCATGAAGTAAATTACCCTACTCATGATTTAGAGTTAGCCTCTGTGGTCCATGCACTTAAAACATGGAGACATTATCTTTTGGGAAAGCGATATGAAGTGTTCACAGTTCACAAAAGTTTGAAGTATATCTTCACTCAGAAAGAAATCAACATGACACAAAGAAGATGGCTAGAACTCATCAAGGACTATGACTTGAGTTTGCAATACCATCCCGGTAAAGCAAATGTTGTAGCGGATGCACTAAGCCGTAAGGTATTTGTGAATGGCCTTACTAAGGGAGAGTTGCCAGATGATCTGTGTGCCCAATTTAGAGACCTACAATTAGAGATTGTGCCTGAAGGACATATCATGTCATTGGATGTTCAACCCATCTTGTTGGACAAAATCAAGGAAGCCCAAAAGATGGACAAGGAAATAGAAGAGATAAATGAAAACATTGGTAAGGGAAAAGCCAAAGGATTCCATGAAGACGAACATGGTACTTTATGGTATGGAAAACGTATCTGCGTTCCGCAAGATCCGGAGCTTCGAAAACTGATTTTACAAGAAGACACAACTCACCATATTCCATTCATCCGGGTAACACAAAAATGTACATGGATATGAAGGAAAGATTTTGGTGGAATAATCTCAAGAAAGACGTCGCCGAACATATTGCTTTGTGTGATGTATGTAGTAGAGTGAAAGCGGAACATCAGAAACCAGCAGGGTTGCTACAACCACTACCTATTCCTGATTGGAAGTGGGACAAGATTGGCATGGACTTCATCACCGGATAGCCAAGGACCAGGTCAGGATATGATTCTATTTGGGTAGTAGTGGATCGCCTCACTAAAGTGGCTCATTTCATCCCAGTGAAGACAACCTATACAAGTGCTAATTTGGCCAAGATCTATATGAATTGGATTGTGTGTCTACAAGGAGTACCAAAGAGTATTGTGTCTGATAGGGGAATCCAATTCACTTCTCATTTTTGGAGGCAACTACAAGAATCATTGGGAACGAGATTGGAATTCAGTACTGCTTTTCATCCCCAGACCGATGGACAAACAGAAAGGACCAACCAGATTCTAGAGGATATGTTGAGGGCATGTGCCCTAGACTATGGAGCTAGTTGGGATGAAAGTCTGCCTTACGCAGAATTCTCTTATAACAACAGCTATCAAGCCAGTATTGAGATGGCACCGTTTGAGTTTCTTTATGGGAGAAAGTGTACTACCCCATTACTATGGAATGGTGTGGGAGAAAGAAACTTGTTCGGGCCAAAACTAATCAAAGAGGCTGAAGAGAAAGTCAAGATAGTAAAGGACAAATTAAAGATAGCACAATCTCGACAGAAGAGCTACGCAGATCCTAAGCATAGAGAATTCACCTATGAGGTGGGTGATATGGCTTATCTTAGAGTGTCACCACTTTGTGGAGTGAAGAGATTCGGAGTCAAAGGAAAATTGTCCCCAAGATATGTTGGACCATTCAAGATTCTAAGTCATAAGGGAGAAGTAGCTTATGAGATTGAATTGCCAGAATCATTGTCTGCCGTTCACAATGTGTTTCATGTGAGTCAGCTAAAGAAATGCCATCCAGAGATGGAAGAGACTTCTTTGAAGGATACTATACCTTTGGAGGAGGTCGAATTGGAAAGTGATCTCACCTATGAATAAAAACATATCAAGATTCTTGAGAATGCAGAAAGAGTTACTCGGACTAAGACTATCAAATTCTGCAAAGTTCAATGGAACCATCATTCCGAAGAAGAAGCAACATGGGAAAGAAAGGATGTCCTTCGGAAAGACCACCCTCACGTATTTGCTAGCCAATCAGAATCTCGAGGGCGAGATTCACCTTAAGGGGATTAGATTTGTAACATCCCTAAAATCATGTTTTCAAAGCTTGCATATCATTCATGCATTCATAATCACTTTAGGATCATTTTCACATGAAAATTCAAAACAGAAACATTTGTATGTCTATTATTTTATGTAAGCAAGGCATTAGCCACTACTACTTTCCATTATGAGATTACTTGTTTTAAACCAGAAAGATTTGAACTTAGGATTGTTTGTTATTTCAAACTTGATCAAGGTTCTCAAACAAAAATGAATTCAAAACCATTCTTTTACCTATTGAAAATATTTCACTAAGGGCATAGTTTTAAACCTTATTTCCAAACCCATTTTGAATTTGAGTTTAAATAGGTGCTTTATACACCCTAGGATACAAGAAACAATAAACAAAAGTTTGAAAATTCGAATTGAAACAGATTTGATTTGGGCATTTGAATTCAAACCAGAAAATCAAATTAGAAAAAGAAAAAGAGAAAGGGAGAAAAAATAAAGCAAACTGACTAAACTAACCCAACCTAGCCCAGTTAGCCCATTTATCCCAACATCTCTCCACACCGCAGAAAACGTTTCGCACCGCAGAGCTAACCCGCGCCGTCACTGATGACTGGACGCCACCCCGTATCTCTCTCTCACTAAACGCCAGGCCCCACTCGCCAGTCATCGTCTCCACCCCGCCACTCCTTCTTCCCCAAATCACGCCGGCTCTTTCCGGTGATTAACCGTGCATCCATTCAAATGAATGCATCACTAATTTCCCCCCTGACCTTGCGTACTTAATCGCCCGCGTCCTCCCCTCCTTTTCCCCAGTCGCCACCCTCTCTCTGCCCTTAGGCTGGACGTAATTAGCCCAGAACCACCCACTGCTCCGACGAGATCCAGCTCAAATTCCGGCCAACCACCGTTGCCCCTTGCCTTCCAGACACCGCGAGTGAGTTCCCCATCACCCTATGCACCTGCCAGTATCCCACACTCACCCGCACGCGCCCTCTATCGTCGGCAACCTCAACGACAAGCAAGCACCACCGTCTGTGTCGACTCCGGCGACACCCTCTGGTAGTTCTTGACCGCGCCCTTCTCTCTTTTGGTTGCTCACGTGTTCGCCAGACTTGTGCGCATCTAACGGCACCGTTCTTTTGGCTAGGGAGACCTGTACCTTCGCCAACGACGATGAGCAACCGTAACCGACGACTGAAGGTTCTCCGACGAGCAATAGAGGTCGAGTCTGTGCGCCCCTGTCCCTCCCTCAACCACCTTGAGCACCGCGATGACCCCACGAGCTCGGTAAGCCCCTCTGTTTCCTCCCTTGCTTCCTAGGACCACCGGACCATCACTGGCCGAGCGCGCCGCCGCTCGCCGTTGACTTAGCGCCGCCAGTCTTTGGTCAGGGCGAAGTTGCCCGTTAGATCTAGACCTACGTCCACCATTAGATCTTAGTGAAGCGGTACGGGCAGATCTAGGCCATGCTTAGTTAGTTAGATCCAACGGCCTGCGAGCGTGATCCAGCACGAACCGGTACTGTCCAATCAGGAGTTGCCGCGTGGCCTGTGTTTTGTTTTAAAATCTGAAATTAGATCTATTAGTTGTTCAAACTTGCAAAATTCATACCTTTTGATCCACACGTTCAAATTTTATAAATGTTATATCATTGGAATCAGGAGAAAGAATTCTATCCATTTATGCACTTTTTTTTAATAAATTGCATCTATAAAATGGGTTGTTTTTGCAGAGACATTTCTAAGCTTATTTTGTATATAAAAATCATATGGAAAATGTTCTAAGGGCCAAATCAATTTTATTTAGTGTATAATTGTTTTGTTTATGATTCAGTACGGTTTCACTTGTCTTGTTTGATTTAGAAAAATCATCACATGGAATTTGCATGCATTCATATATTTTTCTTGTATATTTTGATATGTGATTTTGGTGCTATCATTTTATGTGTAGATTTTAGTGCTAGTAGTGATTGTGGTTGTGAAGATTGTTGCTACTCCCCCAACTACCAAGGAAAGTGGTGCTTCATATTTTTTTCCCAATATTTTGACTATGCATTAGAAATATTTTGTATAGGGCTTGCATGAGTATTTTTTTGCTAAGTATCTATATGCTATGCTTGGGAAATCCTAGTAGTTGTAGAATTGTTAGAATTTTCTCTAAGTTAAGATACTTGCTATTTCCATGCTTAGCCTAGATAGTAGGAACCAAGGGTGGAATATATATACATGCTATGTAAAAATATTGCTAAGTCTTTGACTTATGGTTTTGCTTAATAAAACAACTAAGTGAATGAAACACCTGGGTGGAATGGTAATTGCTTGGTGGTTTTTGGGTTGAGTGGTTATACAAGGCCCATTTCTATGGTTTACCTTGTGTATCTCACTTGTGGATTTCCACCCAGGAACAAAGGGATTTGAGATGCCAAATATTAAGAAGCTTCTAGTGCATCCACATGGCATTATGGGCTCTGCCTGGATCATATAGGTTGCAATAACTTAGCCATTTGGATAGTTGGTGGTAGAGGGATGATAGGTTGGAACGCGTCCATTTGGTCTAAGGGAAGGCTTCTGAAAGATTCTGTCTTGGTGAAAATCAAGTCTTGTCGGGAAAGTGCACCACCTCTGCAGATGGAAGAAACTAAGTACTTAGTCGTGCCCCCGGTAATGGACAATCTTGATCATCAAGACATGGAAGCTATCAAGAATCTCCTCATCCCAATTTTCTAAGTAAAACTTGTGGTTGAACAAGCGTGAAGGTTCACCAATTTCTATTGGTGGTTCCTTGGAAAAGTTTTTGCCAAACAAAAACTTAGTGTTTTCAACTGATAGGTAAAACCTATTTTGAGCAAAGCAAGACTAAGCTACACTCAGCCAAATTCATGTAGTAACTAGATGATAATATTTTACTAAGGTATCACTTGGCAATACTATTCCAATGTATTGACCCACTGTGGTTGTAACTTGTGATGTTGCAGGTTACTCTGATGATGATTAGGGGTTATGAGTCTACACTCAACATGCTTGCCTGTGGCACATGAAGATGAAGACTTCTATTTTATATTGTTAAGTTAAACTCTTGTACTAGCCTATGGCTATGGAGTTGTAAAAGACTATGTTATCTCTGGAATGACGATGTAATAATGACCTTTGTTTCTGTGTACTTCATCTTAAACTGTGGATGCTAGCAATTGATCCAAGGACTAGCATTGCAATCACATGGATCTTTACCTTTATAAAGGTGGGATCTTACATCCCATTTCCATTCCAGAATATGCAATGGTTGCAACAGTCCTGCGGGTCTCTGATGTCCCGCCTTGACTCTTTGACAAATACCACACTTGGCTATGTAACTTCCAATTTCTCTCTACATCTTATGCCACCAAAATTGCTCCTTCAAATCCTGATACATCTTCGTTCCTCTTGGGTGGATAGAATAAAGCGTATCACAGGCTTCTTTCAAAATAGCTTGCTTCAACTCTGAATCTGGCACAGATAAGTCTTTTGTACCACAAAACTCCTTCATCTTCGGTGAATCTGGGTACCTTCCCTGTACCGATACGACGTTTGATTCCGTCGATACTAGAATTTCCTTTCTGAGCCTCCTTGATCTGATTGATCAAAGTGGGTTGAAGTTCTATGCTATCCACAAATCCTTCACTTACTAGTTCCATTCTGAAATCTTCCAACTCCTTGTGCAAACTTGGTTGCTCTTTCAGGATCATGGAGTTCAAGCGACACGACAATCTACTAAGGGCATCTGCTACCACATTGGCTTTACTGGGGTGATAGTGGATGTCCAGATCATAGTCCTTGATTAGCTAAATCCATCTCCTTTGCCTCATATTCAGATCCTTCTGAGTGAAAATATACTTCAGGCTCTTGTGATCCGAATAAATTTCACAACGGTTACCCATGAGGTAGTGCCGCCATGTCTTCAAGGCTAAAACTACGGCTGCTAGTTCAAGGTCATGGGTAGGATAATTCTGCTCATGTTGCTTTAGTTGTCTAGATAGATAAGATATGACTTTGCCTTCCCGCATTAGCACACATCCGAGACCGATCTTGGATGCGTCACAATACACATCAAAAGGCTTCGTGATATCCGGCATGATCAAGATTGGGCTGAGATCAATCTCTTCTTAAGCTCTTGAAAACTTGCTTCACATTTGTCCGTCCATTCAAACTTCTTATCTTTCTTCAACAATTGGGTCATGGGTCTTGCGATTCTCGAGAATCCTTCTACGAACTTGCGGTAGTATCCTGCTAATTCGATAAATGCACGAATTTGGGTTTGAGTGGTTGGGGCTTGCCATTATTCAACATCCTTAACCTTTGCAGGGTCAACGGCAATTCCTCCAGCTAATACGATATGTCCGAGGAATCCTACTTCCTGTAACCAGAATTCACATTTGCTAAACTTGGCATACAACTAATGCTCCCTAAGGGTTCCAAAGATGGTCCTCAGGTGTAGCTCATGTTCTTCTTCTGATTTGGAATAGATCAGAATGTCATCGATGAAAACAACAACAAACTTATCCAGAAAGTCCATAAAAATCTTATTCATAAAGTTCATGAAATAAGGGGAGGCATTGATTAATCCAAAAGACATGACAGTGTACTCATACAATCCATATCTGGTGGTAAAGGTAGTCTTTGTAATATCCTCTGCGCGAATCTTGAGTTGATGATAACCAGTTATAAGATCAATCATAGAAAATACTTTGGCACCGGTCAACTGGTCAAGCAGATCATCTATCTTTGGCAGTGGGTACTTGTTCTTGATGGTGACATCATTCAGCTTCCGATAATCCGTACACAAATGGTTACCTCCATCTTTCTTGTCCACAAACAAGACAGGTGATCTCCATGGCGACGCACTTGGTTGAATCAGGCCTATCTCCAGCATAGCATCTAGTTGCTTCTTCAGCTCCACTAATTAAGACGGGTTCATACTATAAGGTCTCTGGGCTATAGGTCCAGTTCCAAGGATTAGTTCAATGATAAACTCGATATCCTGATCTGGGGACATACCGGGCAAAACATCTGGAAATACGTCGGGGTTTCACAGACTACTCTGACTTTGTCAATGGTTGGTTGGGCTACACTCTTGTTGCACTTGAATTTACGAGGCATGGTTTGGATACATGCTCTATTGATACTCCAGCTGTACTGGTCATGGTTATGGCTTTCTTGGCACAGTCGATTAATCCTTTATGTTTTGACATCCAATCCATTCCTAGTACTACTTCCAAACCTTTCGTTCCAAGTACTATTAGATTAGCGTAAAAATCTATGCCATGGATTCTGATAGGTACGGCCTTGCAAATTTGTCTAGCTTCGGTGGTTGAACCAGGTATTTGAACTATCATAACATGCTTCAATTTTGTTGGTTGAATCTTACTAGTGCATGCAAATTCTTCTATAACAAACGAGTGCATGCAAATTGGAGTAGTGACCCTTGGTTCCGCATTCATAACAAGTCACCTGAGACTTGTCTTTTCCCGCAACAGGCACGACATTGCTTCCAGTCCTTGGGGCAATGTTAGTGTTGTTGGCGGCATTGTTGTTATTGAACTTGGGCGGTGCACGGTTGAAATTGCCGGGGTTGCCGGGGTTGTTGTTGTGGTTTCCTCCGGGCCTTGGGTTTCCTCCTCCACGGTTGGGATAGGTCGGACGGTTCATTGGGGGTCTATTTTTTCTTGGGGAAAATCCTGCAGATGCCTTGGGGCGATACTTCAGGGTATGGTGGGTTCCTGGTTGATGCATCATTCGAATCTTGCGGTTCTCATTGGCTTGGTTGATCTTGCCTTCCATCTGAATGGCAGAATCCACTAAGGCTTCAATGTCAGCAAACGGGATATTGACTAACACTGTCTGCATCTCATCATGCATACCATTCAAGAATCTCTCCTTTTTCTTGGCTTCAGTGTCAATCTCATCTGGTGCATACCTAGCTAATGATAGAAATTTCTCGCGGTACTCAACTACAGTCATCCTCCCTTGCTTCAATTCTCTGAATTCATCTCACATCCTCTTGATCAAACCCGGTGGCACATGGGTTCTACTGAACTTCAGTTTGAATTCATCCCAAGTCATCATTTGTCCTCCAGTCATGGCGCCTATGCTGTTCCACCAAGCTCTTGCATCTCCTGCCAGATAGTGGGTGGCAAACAGTACTTTCTCGTTGGCCTCCACTCCTGCGACTTCTAAGTTGTTCTCCATGGTATGCAGCCAATCATCGACATCTAAGGGCTCTTCGAACTTACTAAAGACAGGTGGATTGGTGTTATAAAAGTTTTTGAGCTTTGATCCATGGTTGTCATGGTTTCCATGGCCTTGGTTGTTGTTGGCCATCTATGCTATGTGTTGAAGGGTGGCTAAGTTGGCTTGACGTTCGGCTCTTTCAGCTTCGCGGTCCGAGACCAATATTTGCAACATTGGGTCCGGGGATGAGCTGCTTCCTCCGTGAGGCATCTGAAGATTGAGATAGATCATGAGACAAGAGGGAAATTTCTAAGGTTTGGTTTTTGACTGGATACAACGTCACTAATGCTAGTGCTCAAGTGCTACTACTCCTTGGAATCAGTGGCTTCATTGTCATCATCTTCATCATCATCATCATCATCATCATCATCATCAATGAAGGCGAAGTCAACCTCATCGGTGAACTAGTCCATGGCTTGATCCTCCAGGAAGTTATCATCATCATAGAGGTAAGAGTTGGGGTCTCCACGAAGGTCTTCCCCTGTATTCTCCCTCTCCTCAAGCTGCATGTGTCTCTCGTGGATGGTCTCCTCCAAGTCTGTCACCTTGTGACGAAGGAGAGCAATAATGTGATACTTCTTGTCAAGCTGACGGCGACGAGATTGGCCATCCTTTACAAGCATGGAAATGGTTTGGTCCTTCTTGACTGCGATGGCGTAGTTGTGGTTGGCATAGGAACGGGCATTGTCTAACTCCTCCTGCCAGTCATACATCACGAAGATGAGATGGTCCACTTGATGCTTCAGCTCCGGGTGATAGGGTGCCTCCAGTGGCTATCTCATAACATCACGCCTTGGATAGAACTCAAAGCGGGTACCCTTGATCTGATTAATACTCTGCCCACATAGATGGGCAAGAGCTTCCTGCATGTCCCTGGAAAGTCCATCTATCCAGTTGTTCTCCCTTAAGGTGAACTGGACTCCCTCTGAGGTGGGGGCTTCAATCTTCCCTCTGGGACTTTCAACAATCAGCCATTGCAATTCTGCTCCTTCCTGATCGTTGAGCTGGGCTCCGAAAATCTCGGGGTGCGGGCGCTCCAGAAGTTCCGAGAGTTGGTCCAAATCACGCACAAATATGAGATCTCCTCCATTCCCCAACTGATAGTAATTTCTATACTTCACATCCATCTATAAGAATGTAGGATGAGTAAGTTAGTAGAGTGATCAAGTGTGTCAAATTTTATGTACGTTTGCAAGAATTTTTGAGGAACATGAATTTTCATGAAAGAACATAACTGATAAGAATGAGGATAGGTTTTCATAAATACTCACTTCCTTTGTTTTTGAAAATAAGTTTTTGATTCAAGCGTCCATTCTAAACTAGGGTCTCCTATGGTCAGGATGGTTCTGATACCAACTTGTCAACACCTGGATTTTTAATCCCAGATGTCTATTATGCCATACATCGCAATCCCAAGATTACCATTTTTGAGAGACATAATAGATTGGTACCATAGTTCATCATCCATTACAAACCATAATAAAGCGCTTACAACAAATAAAGGATCTCATGATCCAGTCTTAATACATTCAAATCAGAGGAATAATATAATAACGATAGCGTGGGCGAGGCTCCATCTTCATGGTCACAGGCAATGCTGACGATGGGAGATGATCCTAGTTGTCATAACCTTCCTGCGGTCCATCATCCTGATGGTCCTCTTCATAGTATGGCCACGGGAATACCCAGGGACAAAGCCATGAGTACTCTATAAGTACTCATAAACTAGCACTAACAGGTAAATGTGGTTTGAGTAGGAAAACCAAGCTCTAGGTTGTTTTGCAAAAATCCAGGTTTATCTCTAGCTGAGTTCAGAAGTAAAGAAAACTAGTTAAGGTTTTATAACACCTAAGTGGGAACTTAGCTTTTCATATTCACAACCCTGTTGTGGTCAAGTCAAAGTCATTATTCATTTCACAAGTCATTTTGAAAACATCTGACGACGGAACAGTATGGCCACTCCAACTGTCCATAACCGCGGACGCGGCTATTCGAATAGTTTGACACTCTACAGACGTGGTACACTTTCACCACAATATTTGATACATCCGTCAGGAACAATCCTGAATTCACCATACTTAGTATGTGGATAATCAATCCTAACCTTTCAACTACACACCCTAGTATAGGCACCTCCCCGATGAGTTTGGCCTCCCAACCATGACCATCTGTCATCTTGGGAACTACACAGGTGGACAATTATCATGAGGTAGCCTCAGCTCAAACCTCGGCCGCAAGGGAACCCATACTAAGGTATATAAAGTTCCAGTCAAGCCTACCCAATTTCGGGTATTGTGGTTGTACAGTAAAATTGGAAAGGTATCGCATCCAGACAACCATCAGTTTTATAAAGGGGTAAGGCTCATTCCTCAACATTTTCATCATCAAAGTCACCTTGTGTTCACTAACACATGTCAAAACATTTCATTAGAATGACTCATCATTCTAAGGTTTTCATAACCATTTTCACCAAGTATTCCCATCTAAAGTGATCAAGTTTTATGCTTAGCACTAGCAACTAAAGTTGGGGGTAAACACTAGTGAGGGGTGATAATCAAGTGTGAATTATCTAAGTTCAATCTCATTCCTCGGGATGACATCAAGAACTACCTAACTTAGGCCAAGTTTTATGCTCTATATGCTACCTTTAAAACTTTCCCAAAACTTCACAAGCACTTTCTAAAAGTAAACAAATAATTTTGATAAAGAAATAAATTAATAAAGCTTGCAAGTAAAACTGGCATTTGGTATGATCAAGTGGTATAACCAAGGCATGCCTAATGCATTGCATAGGTTATCTAGCTTTCATAGTTGCAAGTGTTAGCTTGCTAGGATGGCTTGCTAAGTTAACTTGTATAGTGAGTCTTGCATAATTGCAAGTGTAAGCTTGCTTAGATAGCTTTCCTTGTGCAGAGTAGTGGTGGAAGTTCTCCTCTACTTCTTCCTCGTAGTAGTCTCCTTCCTCTTCGTATCCTTGGTCGGTACTAGCATCTATAAATAAATACAAAGTACACAATCACCAAACAATAATTAACTACTTCTATTTTGGCACACAAAGGTTCACACTAGATGATCTAGAATCATCGCAATCATCACAAGAATTAAGGCAATAGGTTTATTTACTTTATTTTAGAAAAGTAATTTCTACTCATTGAAAAACTACTTAATATTTAATATTCCTCAATTAAAATATGGGATCATGTTGACACATGTCATCACCACATATTTCAGTACTTGGGAATGGGATTTAAAGTGGTGTCGCAATTTAATAAGGTTTAACCTTTTTATTTTAATTAATTAAAGTGGCTAGAAATGCCTATGGGGAATTATTTTATTACTTTTCCATTATTACTTCAGGTAAACCTAGATATTTTTATATATTCAGAAAGGTCTTATCAAATGTGGTTTTTGAGAGTTGGAATCAACTCAAAATCTTTTATGGTTGTTGAATTTTTAAAAATGTTTAAATCCAACGGGCTTGGATTAAGAATTTCTATACCTTTCTAACAAAATTGGTTTCATGAAACTTGGTTTAGTGAAACTATCTAAAATGATTTTTGAATCTACTGCCAGAACTAGGTTTGAAATTAAATAGATAAATCTAAATTCAAGCGAAATAGGTCGCGCGGGAATTCTAACTGGGTCGGCCCACTGCGGACAGCGTGCGCGCGGGATGGTTAAGTCGTTGTCCCCACACGTCAGTGGGACATGGGGGTGCGAAGGGGTACGGGCTAACTACGGCCGTAGGATTAGATGTGAGATCAACGGCTCAGGGTCGTTGTCCTCGTCGAACAAAACTCGACGGGTTCGAACCCTAGCACGGCCGGGAAGTGCAGGCTCACCCGGGCTCAAAGCGATGGTGATGGCGATGGTAAGCCAGATTTACGACGGCGTGCAACATCCCAAAAATATTGATCATGATTATCATTTCTAATCACCAAAATTAGGGTTAACAAAAACTTTGGTTAAATAAAATTCAAATGAATGCATGTGTGTATGTGATGATTGTATGAATGCATGAATGAACTTGTGTGATTATAGCAAGGAATGGTTTAAAGATGAAAATAACATCATTTAAAACATTTCCAAACAGAAACAAATCAAGAGAAAATCAAAAACAAACCAAATAAAGCAAATGGTCATTTCTGCCAATCTTGCTTACTAGGCCACTTTGAGTGTTTCTAGTCCAAGATTTCAAATAGAAACTTCTCCATTTCATTTCACCCCTTGCAAGACAAAGTAAAATTGAAGCAAAGCCCACCTTCCAAACTTGCAAAAACATTTGGCAAATTGATTCAAATCACATTTCAAAATTGAATCTGATTCATATGTGAAGATCACCCCTTTTTCAAAAACCAACCAAATCAATTCCCCTTGACCAATCCCACTAACCAGAGACTCCCTAGTATGTAACCAACACATCCACCAAGTTTGAATGAAAAATTCAAATTTGAATCTCTTTCGTCCATTTCATCAAACACCTTGTAATCACCAAACAAACCAACAAACAACAAACACTATTAGGAGCAGTGATTTTGGCTAACCTTGTTCCCTCCCTAGTTTGCATCAAGCTCTTTGTAGCTCATCTAGCCCCTTTAAAAATCTTTAGCACCACTGTGACCTTGCCCTATCCATCAATGGTGACCAGGACGAGCCTAACTTGCCACCCCCATGTCGAAAACAAGCTAGGAGAATCACTAAGCCTAGCAAGCATGTCTCTGACACTCTCCACCGTCCACCGCCACCCCATGTCCAAGCCTCGAGCACTGCCAACCCCTGGACCACATGGCCCGAGCATGCCAAGCATCTCTGCGAGCGAGCTGAGAGCGTGCCAGTGCGCCAACCATGACACACGCCCACAGACCGTGTGTCGCCCTCGCCGTGTGCAAGCAGGATTGCCAGCACCCCAGCAACACCCCAGACATGCCCCTTCGCCGCCGCGCGGACCATAGATGCTGTGCACCATTAAAACAACTGTCGGACCCTCCCAGAGCGCCGCGATGTTCAATTCAACACCGCCCATGCTGTGTAGCCATGCCATTGAGCTTCGCCAGGAAGCATAGCACCGCCCCCTATCGTCGCCCATGCCTTTAGCTCGCTATGCCGACGACCACGATGATCTCAGCCCACGCCCATCGGTCCCCTTCAGGCACTATAAAAGGATACCACCCCCGTTCGATTTTGAGCACACCATCTCACTCCCCTCTCTCTCAGAAGCACCCCACCTCACTCCCGGAGCAAGGCGAGCAGCGCATCGCTGGAATTTGGTCGGAGTCAACCGCTGCTTGAGGAGAAGTGCACCGTCGATTGAAGCCACCCAGGAGGAGCTGCCGGTACCAGGAGGATCACCGTCGTCGACTTTGTCATTCGTCCCCATCACCGACCATCGCCTGAGACCCGGTGAGCCTCCCACGACTCCCACGTGGACGATGAACCACAGCCGTAGGATTAGAGTTGATTGTGCGGTCCACATCCCCCCATACCGCTTCGCCACTCTTTGTCACACTGACAAGTGGGGATGGCCACTTAAACCAGCCCGTGCGCGCGTTGTGCGTAGTGGGCTGGCCTAGTTCACCTCCCGCGCGACCCAGTAATTCAAATTTAGGTTTATTCTTTTAGTTTCAAACTCAGTTCTATACCCAAATTCAAAAATCAACCCAGCTCGATTCACTAAACCAAAATGCATGAAACCAATTTTGTTAGAAAGGTACTGGAATGATTAATACAAGCCCGTTGGATTCAAACCATTAGATTTGTAGATCACCCATGGTAAAAATAACAAGGCAAAAGATTTTCTGCATTCAAACATTTTTCAAAATTCAACCACAAAAGCTTTTGAGTTAATTCGAACTCTCAAAAATCACATTTAACTAGGCCTTTTAGAATATATATAAATATATAGGATTACTCGCATAAATAATGAAAAAGCAATAAAAGAAGGCCTCATAGGCCATTCTAGTCACTTTTATTAAGTAAAATAAAAAGGTTAAACCTTATTAAATTGTGACACCACTTTAAATCACATTCCCATGTACTGAAATATGTGGTGATGACATGTTTCAACATGATCCCATGTTTTAGTTGGAGAATATTAAATCTTAAGTAGTTTTTCAATTAGTAGAAATTACTTTTCTCAAATAAAGGAAATAAAACTAATTACTATAATGATTGTAATGTTTGTGTGTATTCTAGATCATCCAGTGAAAACCTTGGTGTAATGAATAGAACTAGTTAAGTATTGTGTGGTGATTGTGTACCTCGTATTTATTTATAGACGCTAGTACCGACCAAGGATACAAGGAGGAAGGAGAATACTACGAGTAAGAAGCCGAGGAAAACTTCAACCACTGCTCTGCAAAAGGCAAGCCTAACACTACAAGTTGACTATGCAAGCCTATACTAATATCTTAGCAAGCTACTATCTTAGCAAGCTAAGCTAAACTATGCAAGTTCTACTTGCAAGCTTACCTCACTTTATACCCCATCCCAGTTTTACTTGCAAGCGTAGTATTTTATATCTTTATCAAAGCTTTCTCTTAGAGTTTACTTAGTGATTTGTAGATATTAGAAGGATCATTGAAGGTAGCATAAAGAGCATAAAACTTGACCTAAGTTAGATAATCTTGATGTCATCCTGAGGCATGAAATTGAACTTAGATCAATACACATGTTTACCTCCCCTCATTAGTGTTTACCCCACTTGTAGATGCTAGTGCTAAGCATAAAACTTGATCAACTTTAGATGGGAATACTTGGTGAAAATGGTTATGAAAACCTTAGGATGATGAGTCATTCTACTGAAATGTTTTGACATGTGTTCTTGAAACACCAGATGATTTTGATGATGAAAATGTTAAGGCATGAGCCTTAGCCCTTTATAAAACAGATGGTTGTCTGGATGCGATACCATTCCAACTTTACCATACAACCACAATACCCAAAGTTTGGGTAGGGCTTGATTGGAAATTTATATACCTTAGTATGGGTTCCCTTGTGGCCAAGGTGTGAGCTGAGGCTACCTTGCGAAGATTGTCCAGCTGTGCAGTTCCTAAGATGACAGTTGGTCATGGTTGGGTGGCCAAACTCACAGGAGAGTTGCCTATACTAGGGCGTGTAATTGAGAGGTTAGGATTGATTATCCGCATACTGAGTATGGTGAATTCAAGATTTTTCCTGATGGGTGTATCGAATGTTGTGGCTAAAGTGTACCACCTCTATAGAGTGTCAAACTATTCGAATAGCCGCGTCCGCGGCTATGGACAGTTGGAGTGGCCATACTGTTCCGTCGTCAGATGTTTTCAAAATGACTTGTGAAATGATTCATGACTTTGACTTGACCACAACAGAGTTATGATATGAAATTCAAGTTCCCACTTAGGTGTTATAAACTTTCAACTAGCTTTCTTTACTTCTGAACTCGGTAGAGATAAATCTGGCTTTTCGCAAAACAACCTAGAGCTTAGTATTTCCTACTAAAAAACCACTTCACTTGTTAGTATTAGTTTGCGAGTACTTAAAGAGTACTCATGGTTTTGTCTCTGGCTATTCCCGTGGCCAGACTATGAAGAGGAGTACCAGGAAGACGGACAGCAGGAAGGTTATGACAACTAGGATCATCTCCCATCGTCAGCATTGCCTGTGACCATGAAGATGGAGCCTCGCCTATGCTATCGTTATCATTACGTTATTGCGTTGCTTGCATGTATTCAGAACTGGATCATGTGATCCTTATTTGTGTAAGACCTTATGTATGGTTTGTAATGGATGATGTACTGTGATATCCAATCTCTTATGTCTCGCAAAAATGGTAATCCTGGGATTGCGATGTATGGCATAACAGGCATATGGGATTAAAAATCAAAGTGTTGACAACGCGGTTCTCCTAGAACTGGCGGCTCCTCCTGGGGTGGCTCCAATCGACGGTGCCCTTCTCCTCCAGCAGCGGTAGGCTCCGGCGAAATTCCGGCGATGCTACGCTTGCCTTATTCCGGGAAGAAGTGGGCACGATCAGTGAGAGGTGGGGAGTGGAATGGTGTGAAGAATTCGAGCGGGGGAGGCCTCTATTTATACTACGACGAGGGAACCGAAGGGTGCGGGCAGATCTCGTCGGGGTCGGCGTTACAGTGAGCTAACGGCATGGCTGAAGGTAGGTGATTATGTGCGGTCTCCTGGCGAAGCTCAACGGCTTGATGGCACGAAAAAGGGCAGTGCAGTTCGGTCAGAACGCATCGACGCTCTAAGCGGCACCGACGGCGATTTTGATGGCGCATAGTGGCTATGGGTCACGTGGCGGCGAACGGGGTTGTCTGGGAGGTTCCTGGAACAGTGGTGATCACGTACACGGGCGGCAAAGACGGGCCGCAATATGTGCGAGCGTGACGAGCGCGGCACTTTGGCGTGCTCTAGACATGGTTGCAGAGAAATGGGCGCGTGCGTTCTCTGTGGTCCAGTGCCTGCCAGGGGTCGAGGGCTGGACAGAGGGTGGCGGTGGATGGTGGCGTGCTTCCTGGACACTGTGGCTAGGCATGGCGCTTGCTTTGGCTAGCTTTCCATGGTCGGCTAGCAAGGGTGCTCTCGGGCATGCTTGGCATGGCGCATTGGGTAGGGGCTAGGTTGGTTCAATGCATTGGTTGGCACTGGGGGAGACAGGGTTGATCAATGGGAAACAATGGTTGGGGTGATCACTGCTCAAAACAATGAAGTTTGGCCAAATTGATTTTCTATCTCCAAATGTTTGATGAAATGGCCGAAAGAAATTCAAATTTGAATTTTTGGTTGAAACATGGTGGATGCAATGGTCACATACTAGGTAGTCTCTGGTTAATTGGATTTGTCAAGGTGCACTATTTTGGTTAGGTTTTGAGAAATGATGATCTTCCCATATGAACTAGATTCAATTTTCAAATGTCAATTGAATAGGGTTGCCAAATGTTTCTGTGGGTTTGCAAGGTGGGCTTGGGTTCACTTTTACTTGGTATAACAAGGGGTGAAAAGAAATGGATTTGTTTCTATTTGAAATCTTGGACTAGAAACACTCAAAGTGGTCTAGTGAGCAAGATTGGCAAAAATGACAATTTGCTTATTTTGTTTGTTTTTGAATTTCTATTGATTTGATTCTGCTTGGAAATGATTTAGATGATGTTGTTTTCATATTTAAACCAATCCTTGCTATTCACAACAATCACACAAGTCCATTCAAGCATTCATGCATTCATCACATACACACATGCATTCAAAATGATTTTATTAACAAAAGTTTTTTTAACCCTAAATTTGGGTGATTGGAATTGATAACCTTGATTAATATTTTTGGGATGTTACAAGGATGTGCTAGGAGCACCACTTGCAGGTGAGGAAGTAGCTCTAGCCTGCCGTGAGATTGTCGTTGCATCTCTTGGATTAGAGGTGCTCGCCTTGTCGTGGTCACTGTTTTAGCATCTGCCGCCATCAACTGTTTCCCTTTTGTGGTGGCATCCTTAGTCGTAGCTTTAGCCACTTTGGATGAGGTGCTATCCTATGTCGTCTGGCTGCTAGAAATGATTTCCAAGATGGCAGCACCTGAGACATCCTGAGAAGGATTGTTGTCTAGCTGAACGGCGGAGGCCTCAAGTGTTGTGGTGGATGGTGTTCTAGTAGAGCCTGTTGTAGGCTTGATGACAGGAGTAGGGGGGAGACGGTGGGAGAAGACTGGTTCAACATCTCGCGAATATTCTTGGAACCTCCAGAAACTTTGGAGGTCAACTTCAAACTCAAATTGGTTCCCTTTCTGAAACATACAAAATTGACAAGTATAAGTACATAAAGGATTAATGAAATGACAAAGTCGGAGAAAGGAGTTCTTACATAACGGCAGGTGCCTTGGTCAAAGGAATAGTGGTATCCTTTCTGTTCTCTGCCTCCAACGAGACGGTGGACTTCTTGGAGACTCCACTCTCAAACTTTTTCTTCTTGCCCGTAGGAGTAGTGTCAAAGGTGGAGATCTTCCGCTTTTGTGCTGCCAGGGCCTGATTATCCTTCAAGGTATCATTGTCGGACACAATCTATACATCCTTCATCTTAGGGTCATAAACTTGTACGGCCATGTCAGTTTCCGCCAAGCTCCTTAGCTGAAAAGGATAAAAGAGTGTTAAATGGTTTTATACATCAAAGACGGATATGCTAGACTATATAAAAAATAATGAAGGAATAAAAGTACCTCTGGGCATTCGCTCTTTTATAACATGTCGAAGGTGAAGGCGAAGCAGCTCTTCTTGACCTTCACTTTGACTATGTCCTTAAACCGGAGCATGATGGAGTCAGTGGAGAAGTTGTCCTCGGAGATCCGAATGGGATCCTTCCTCTCCATGGTGTACTCATGCATCAGCTTGGCGCGATGCTGTAGAGGATGGATCCTCCTGATGAACCAGCACATGGAAAGGTCCAAGCCATTCAGACTAGCGTTAATGAACCACTCTATTCTCCTTATGGCGCGGGAGGCTTCATTGTTGGAGGGTAGGTGATACCTTTGATAAGGATTACAGATGTAGTATAATAGATTTTTCCCTAGTAGACCTAGGTTCATCGAATCCTTGGGAAAAAACGCTAATAGGAATAAAAATAAGGACACGTCTACAATACTTTGTTTTGTTGATTTTACCTTTGTTTACCAGACCAATCTAGTTTACTATATATTGTATTTGAATCAATAGATGGAGATAGGACAGGGTTGAAGATCCACCTGCAGCTGCATATCATATGGATAAATGATAAAAATAAGCACAACCATGTGTAAGGTTCCAATAGAGATATTCTTTTTTGGGCAACACATCCTAATATACTAAAGCCCTAAGTGGCCACATGCATAGCAACAGTATTTTGATCCAACCGTGTGTACCACGAAGCATCGGGTTACAAACAATTATTAAGTGCAAAACATAGATCAAACCATAAACTGGTGATGTTGTTATGATCTCGGATGGGTCGCTAAGCGAAGATCGTACTACCCTTGTTGTCACTAAGGTTCCTATGAGATCGCCGCTTGCCAAGCACCTCACCTAAAGCCTTGATCAATATCCTGGATCTTACATACCTATAAGTCCAAAGATCAAGGAAAGAGACAAAGAAAAAAATTATACAAATCCCTCTTACAAACCAATACACAATTCTCCCATAGATTATATACACATAAACACTGCAAGGTTTCTCCCCAACTGTAACTACCTCGGTGAATTACGCTCCTAGTTACAAGCCTGGATGAGCAGAAATGGTTGAAATAGTACGGTGGGGCCCAAATGCCACTCACAGGTAGACCTTTCGGCCGTCCCAACCATTTCCAAACATCGGGACAAGAACGGGCGGCGTAATCGGCAGGCGAAGGGATCAACTACATACACAAATGAGTATGTATGCAAGCCACCATACAATAGTACATCAGAGCCATTCCATCTAAAAAGAAAGGAAATATAGCAACGCCATACGGCAAGATCCAAATATCCTAGGTAGATATAATAGTTTAGGATATCTCCTCATACATCAATCAAAAGAGTATCAAGCGGAAGGAAGACAAAATCCAGTACGGATAAGAAGCAAATCGGCATAAGATGCCCCATAAATAAGCACATCCCGCCACAGATCTCACGGATCCTCGCTCGGAATCTCTACACCGAATGATCGTTGCCCACATCGTCTGTCTCTTCCACCCAAAGATCCATCTTATGAAAGTGTACTGTCCATCCGAACCAATAATTTATCGTGAGACCCTAGGGGTACTCAGCAAGTCTTTATGCCTCTAAAGGGACACAACCTGGGGTGACGCAATTGCAGCAAAAGATAAACCCTAGCAATTCTATAGATACTCGCTAACCATCCGCCTAACCATAGATAGACGGATGTCCGTGAATTAATAACAACAGTTATAACGGTTATAATGGTAATCTCCACAGATCCATCCTCCTCCTCGCTTACCGACGAGGAAGCGGACGAACAACCCCCCATCCGTTGGCAGTTTTATTATCCATTCCATGAGTGTTGCACTATTTACTAGTCCGGTACCTAGTCTAGTCAAATTAAAAGCGGTACTTTAGTTATGCTTGTCTATGATTGAGAAACTGTCTAAGTCGTCCATAACCGCGACACGGCTTTCAAAAGTTTTACCTGCAGGGTGCACAAATAGCAACACACACTCGATATGCCTCGGAAAAACCAAATCAAAACCCAACGAGGCAGTCACAACAAAGCAATTACAGGATTCAGAAATATTTCAGGGGGCCACCCCATTGAGCTACCATAGCGAAGTTAATGACTCGAGACGGCCTCAAGGTTTGCGTCAATGGCTGTGAACGACTGGGAACCCGAAAATGTGACTGGGCTTGTCGACACCGTGAAAACACTCCGCTTTCCTAAACAGTACAGTGTGCTCCTCGCACAATTTTAAATAAAGCAGTAAAGCATGGCATAAGTACATGATAGTAAATAAAACCTCAAACTAGTTTGTGGCCCCAAGAAATAAGAATGAATCAAGCTCTGGCTCAGGGGGGTTCATAAGCCTCCCGGATGTGGATAGCGCGAATATTCTTGGAACAGGAATCAAGTACTGGGGTCTTACGGACACAAGTGAGCCTGAAAAACCAAATAGCAGATATGCCTCACCGATGCCACTTTCATTAGTTATCCCACTACTACTCAGGTTAAGTTGTTTAGGTACCTCGTTATCCATCAGACACTCACATACCCTACACATGTTGTTCTACGACTCCCATGGCTCAAACAGCTCCTGTAGTAATGGCTCATGGGATGGAGGAACAAGCTTCGGTGGGGTTTAAAAGTAAAGGCTATGCAGTACATGGGATTCAGTTTAATGCAATCGCGACTCAATGATGCAAGAATAAGATAGAGGCAATAGGTACTATATGTATGCAAGCATGTGGTAGTGCTTGCCTGGCAGCAGCTCGATTGAAGCAAGAGAAGGATCAGTAGTGCTCACGGTTCTCTTGGTATATCCCCTGCTCAGCGTCTATTCGGAGAAGAACCAAACAAACAAGGGCCAACATAAATAAAGTGCACAAGCATATGAATAAATGCATCAAGCAAACAATCATGCCATGATGAATGATGCACAATTTGCATGGCAATAAGGTAGCATGGCATGGGTGAGGTGTGGAATACAAGAGATAAACATTTTATTAAGTTTTGGCCCCATTTTAACCTCAAATTAGTTGCTGTACCCATTATATTTGTATGATGCATGCTTCAAAACAAACCATGGAATGCATAAACAGAAAGGTCTCGTCGAGCTAATCATTTTAGACATATCATTTGTTAAATTTGGAGTTATAAAACAAAAGTTATTAATTTATTAAGGTAAAAGGGCAATTTAATGTAATTTAAATAAACTTGGAATTTTAATTGTTCAAAATAGATTTTGAATGGCATATTTGAATTCCTCACATTTTTCTGATTTGAAAACATATATTATTTGTTTAAATTGGACTTATATTTTAAAAGTTATTTGAAAACAGAATTAAATTTGAATTTGAATTAATTTGAAAAAGGTTTGAATTTAAATAGATAAACACAGAGACTTTTTGTACTCAGACTAATCTAGCCACGAGCCCAGTTGTCCATGGGTCCAGCTGACTCAGAACACACGCCACAGAAACGCTTTTACACCGCAGGTTTAGCTAGCCACGGTGGCAGACAGGTGGGGCCAGCGACCACAAAGCCCACGCCGCCAAAGCGAGCCTTGAGGACCGACAGGTGGGGCATGGCTGAGCGCGGTTGAAGCTGAAAGAGGCCAGGGTTTTCCTGTAAAATCTACTGGGTGGTCAATCGGTGGGTCCTCTAGGATCGCGGTTGATGCAAAACAAAACGTGGGGGGGTATGCGCAAAAGCGTCGGTGCATCGCTTTCTTTCTCTTCCTCGAATCTGCATCGACAGATCGGTGCATAATGGCCGGCGCAGGCGTCTTGGGCTCGATCCTGGGACCTAGCGTGCGCTGGAGGCGGTGGCCACTGGGCTAGGGCGGGGTAGCTGCTAGGAGGGTGGACGGGGCCTAGGTAGGGTGTTTGCGACTTGGGAGCGAGCAGAAACGAACGCGACGCCGACGCACAGAGGCCGTTCGACGCTTTGACCGGGCGAGCACAAAGCGACGGCAGCGAGGCGGACCATGTCGGCGGCGAGATGCTCACCGAGAGGATGTTGGCGTGGTCGGAACGGCGGGGAGCGGCGATCGGTGATGCAGACAGAGGAACTAGGGTTTGGTGGCGCCCGGCGTGCGGCGAGCTGTGCCTCCTCCTCCTCGGCGGGTTCGGGCGATGAGGGCACGTCCTGGTACTCCTCGATCACCTCCCCGTCGTGCTCGTCGCCTGGTACGGTGTAGCCGCGAGGGGCCGAGGGTTGCCGGCGATGGGAGGGGTAGACGGCGGTGGAGAAGAGAGGGGAGGGAGCAGGGCGTCCTTGGGGTAGATCTGGGAGAGGCAGAGAGGCAGGGCAGGAGGCAGGGCAGGGCGAGGGGCAGGTAGATGGGGACGTCCAGGTGGGGTAGGGTGAGGCCAGGAGGGAGGCTCGGGGTGGAGGGGCCCTTGTGGCATAGAGAAAAAAGAGAGAGGGAGGAGCTCGGGTTGGGGCTAGGGTAGGAGCTAGGCTCGGTTAGGGTTTAGGTTTGGTGGGGTAGCTAGGTGGGCCAGGGAGAGGGGCCAGGTGGGGCCTGCATGGTAGAGAGAGGGGGAGGCCGAGAGAGAGAGAGGTGGTGGACTTAGGGTTTAGGTGAGAGGGGTATGGGGGTTAAGGTTAGATGGGGTATGGTTAAAGAGGGGGTATGGTTTAGGATTAGATGAGGGAGTGAGAGATGGTACTCTTGTGGCAAGCTCAAGCAAGACAAGATCAAACCAAAATATACCAAAAGAGGGAGAGGTGGTGATGGAGTTTTAGCAAAATCAACTAAATCCAAGCCAAAAAGGGTGGTAGATAGAGTGAGATGATCATCCACTCAAGATTCAAATAAAGCCAAATAACAAGCAAAAGGTGGTGCTTGCATGGCCCATGCAACACATTTAATGCCATGTTGATTCTTGTAAAAACAATAATATTAAACATGGCATTGTTCATTTGCATTTCCAAAGGTGGAATAAAGCCAAGCAAAAGAAAAGAAAGGATGTCCCATGTGGAGTAGTTGGAGATGGACATGTTTAAAATAAAATGGGACATGCTAGTGTGTATGTTCCACTAGATGATCAATAGTCCCAAACTATTCCAACATGAGCATGATTCCATGATAAACCATATGGGAGCTAGGAGAAAGGGTCCCACTCACAAGGCATGCAAAGGTGGCCATGGGGCTCTCATATATCAATGATGTGAAAACAACATGATGCTAAGATGAGAGCATGTGGAAAGAATTGGATCCATCCCAACCCACATGAGCTAGAGGTAAAACCAATAAGTGCCAAGCTCATATTTAGTTGGATGGTGGAATTATAAGGTGGTGAAAAGAAAGGGTGGTGGAGTTAATAAGAGATATGCCCCAACTCAACTTGGGCATTTAAACAATATATCAACAACCAAAAACAATATCAAGAGACAAATACAATTAATAATGCATATGGAAGAAGAACCAAATGAAAAAGGGTTTTATATGATGCTCAAATGCAAGGTGGCATGATGACATGAGCATGATATAATGACGATGCAACAACTATATATTTGAAGTAGCCATTATATTACTAGACCAAGTAGCATTACAATTGTTAGACAATTGGGATGCTACAACTCTCCTCCACTAAACAGGAATCTCGCCCCGAGATTCTAGGATGAAGAAGAAGACACAAAGAGGGTAGGATACTTGGCACGGAGCTCATCTTCACGTTCCCAAGTGGCTTCATCAACAGAATGGTGCGACCACTGCACCTTGCAGAACTTGATGGACTTGTTGTGAGTCCTTCTTTCTGACTTGAGGATTTTTGTGGGGTGTTCTTGATAAGACAGGTCTTCTTGAAGATTGATAAGCTCATGGTCCACGGTCCTGCCGGGATCCTTGAAGCACTTCTTGAGCTGAGAGATGTGGAAAACATCATGGACCTTGAGTTTTTCTGGGAGCTCAAGAGCATAAGCAACTTCTCCTCTTCTTCCACGAACTTTGAAGGGACCGATGTATCTAGGAGCCAGCTTCCCTTTGATACCAAAGCGGTGCGTGCCTCTCATGGGAGTGACACGAAGGTAAACGAGATCACAAGGTGCATACTCCATGTCCGTGTGCTTCCTGTCATAATTGCTCTTCTGGCGACTTTGAGCAATCCTCAGATTTTCAAGAATGATGTGAACCTTCTCCTCCGCTTGAGTCACAATGTCAGGGCCAAACAAGATCCTTTCACCTGCACCCGACCAACCAATCGGAGTTCTGCATTTGCGACCATAGAGAGCCTCAAATGGTGCCATCTTTAGACTTTTCTGGAAGCTATTGTTGTAAGAGAATTCAGCATAAGGAAGACATTCTTCCCACTTCATGCCAAAAGAGATGACGCAAGCACGAAGCATATCCTCCAGAATCTGATTGATCCTTTCCACTTGTCCTTGCGACTGAGGGTGGTAAGCTGTGCTGAAGTTCAACTTTGTTCCCAAAGCATTTTGGAAACTTTCCCAGAACTTGGAAGTGAAGATGCTTCCACGGTCTGAACTGATCTCAAGCGGAACCCCATACAGAGAGACAATTCTGTTGATATAGAGCTTCGCCAACTGAATTGCAGAAATGGTTTCCTTGACGGGGAAGAAGTGAGCCACTTTAGAAAGCCTGTCGATGACAACAAAGATTGCATTGTTGCCCTTCTACGACCTAGGAAAACCAGTGATGAAGTCCATCTCTACTTTCTCCCATTTCCATTCCGGGGGTTTCAATGGCTGTGGAAGTCTGGAAGGTTTCTGATGAACAGCTTTCACTCTGCGGCAGACATCACACTCCGAGACATACTTGGCACAATACCTTTTCAAACCAGGCCACCAATATTGTGTTTTCAAGTCCATGTACATCTTTGTGCTGCCAGGGTGGATAGAAAGAACAGAATCATGCGCCTCCTTGAGAACTTGCTCTCTCAAACCTGGGTAGTTCGGAACAAACATCCGGTGTTCAAAGAAAAGCATGCCTTGATCATCGACATGGAAGGACTCATACTTTGGAAGCTGAATCCTGGAGATGATCTTTCTTGTGTACGGATCACCAAGCTGAGAAGAGCGAACCTTTTCTTCCAAGATAGGGGTTGCTAGAAGGTTCTGGAGATACCCTTGTTCCACAATTTCCAGGTTGAGATGATGGAATTCCTCGCACAAGAGAGGCTGTTGTTCTTCCATCATGAGGTTGTTGACATAAGCTTTGCGGCTGAGAGCATCGGCCATAACATTAGCTTTGCCCGGAGTGTAGTTGATTGTCAAATCGAAGTCATTGATTGCTTCAATCCATCTCCTTTGCCGAAGGTTGAGATCAGGCTGTGTGAAGATATACTTCAAACTCTTGTGATCAGAAAAGATTTCACAACGGTTACCAAGCAAGTAGTGCCTCCATACTTTCAAAGCAAAGACAACTGCTGCGAGCTCGAGGTCATGTGTAGGATAGTTGATCTCATGCGTCTTCAACTGGCGAGAGGCATAAGCAACAACTTGTTTTTCTTGCATAAGGACCGCACCCAATCCATGCAAAGAGGCGCCACAGAAGATCTGGAACGGCTTGGATGTATCCGGAGGAACCAAGACTGGTGTGGAAGTGAGCTTCTCTTTGAGTGTCTCAAAGCTTGCTTGACATGCAGGAGTCCAAAGGTATTTCTTGCCTTTCTTGAGGAGATCGGTAAGGGGCTTCGCTATCTTCGAAAAGTTCTGAACAAAGCGACGGCAATAACTAGCCAAACCAAGGAAACTCCGCACTTCTTTGACATTAACAGGAGGAAGCCATTCAACAATTGTCTTCACCGTTTCCGGGTTGACTGCAATGCCCTTGGCAGAGATGACGTGACCAAGATAGGTTACTTGAGGCAGCCAAAACTCACACTTGGAGAACTTTGCATACAAGCGGTTCTCATGAAGCTTGCTTAGGACACACCGAAGGTGTTCTTCATGCTCTTCTTGTGACTTAGAATAGACTAAGATGTCATCCAGATAGACCACAACGAACTTGTCAAGATACTCCATGAAAACCGAGTTCATGAGCCTCGAGAAGGTGGCAGGTGCGTTGGTGAGACCGAAAGACATGACCGTGTACTCATACAGGCCATAGCGGGTGGTGAAAGCTGTCTTCGGAACATCTTCCTTGCGAATCTTGATTTGGTGATAACCACTCCTCAAGTCCAGCTTAGAGAAAACCACATCTCCAGCTAGCTAATCAAAGAGATCATTAATCCGCGGAAGGGGATATTTATTCTTGATGGTTTTAGCATTGAGAGCCCGATAGTCAACACAAAGTCTATCAGTCTGGTCTCGCTTCTTCACAAAGAGTATTGGGCTACCCCAAGAAGAAGTACTATGCTGAATGAAACCCAACTTCTCTTGTTCATCGAAAGCTGCTTGAGTTCAGCCAACTCAAGAGGACCCATTTTATAAGGCTGCTTGGAGATAGGAGCGTACCAGGTTCAAGCTCAATTACAAACTCAACCTCACGATCCGGAGGCATACCGCAACTCTTCAGAAAGACATCCGGGAACTCACAGACCGGAACACTCAATAGCTTCCATAGCATCAACATTCAGAGCCGCCAAAAGAGAAAAGCTGGATAGCGGAGTCGACTTGGAGAATAGACTATATGGCCTTCGGACTCTTCAGAGAAACCGAAGCTCAAAGACAATCAATCACAGCTGCATTTGCTGTTAACCAATCCATGCCCAAGATGACATCAATGTCAGAATTGCCCAGAATGATCAAAGAAGCCGAGAACGAAGAGCCACCAATCTCAATTTGATTGCCATGGCTGATCTTAGAAGCTGCCATTGTTGCTCCAGGAGAAAGGACCATTAACCGCTTGAGGAGAGGATCCATAGCTAACTCATTCTCATTTGCAAACGTGTGAGACACAAAAGAATGCGATGCACCAGAATCAAACAAAACTCGTGCAGGGACTGAGTTAACGGATAGCATACCCATCACAACTCCAGGTGCATGCTCAGCTTGAGCGGCGTTGACACAGTTGGCACGAGCAATAGCAGACCCGGGCTTGGTGTTGATGTTGAGAGCCCGAGGTGGTGGTGCACGAACCAAACAGATTTGATTTGGGCATTTGAATTCAAACCAGAAAATCAAATTAGAAAAAGAAAAAGAGAAAGGGAGAAAAAATAAAGCAAACTGACTAAACTAACCCAACCTAGCCCAGTTAGCCCATTTATCCCAACATCTCTCCACCCCGCAGAAAACGCTTTCATGCAGAGCTAACTCACGCCACATCGATGATGGACGCCACCCCGTATCTCTCTCTCACTAAACGCCAGGCCCCACTCGCCAGTCATGGTCTCCACCCCGCCACTCCTTCTTCCCCAAATCACGCCGGCTCTTTCCGGTGATTAACCGTGCATAAATTCAAATGAATGCATCACTAATTTCCCCCCTGACCTTGCGTACTTAATCGCCCGCGTCCTCCCCTCCTTTTCCCCAGTCGCCACCCTCTCTCTGCCCTTAGGCTGGACGTAATTAGCCCAGAACCACCCACTGCTCCGACGAGATCCAGCTCAAATTCCGGCCAACCACCGTTGCCCCTTGCCTTCCAGACACCGCGAGTGAGTTCCCCATCACCCTATGCACCTGCCAGTATCCCACACTCACCCGCACGCGCCCTCTATCGTCGGCAACCTCAACGACAAGCAAGCACCACCGTCTGTGTCGACTCCGGCGACACCCTCTGGTAGTTCTTGACCGCGCCCTTCTCTCTTTTGGTTGCTCACGTGTTCGCCAGACTTGTGCGCATCTAACGGCACCGTTCTTTTGGCTAGGGAGACCTGTACCTTCGCCAACGACGATGAGCAACCGTAACCGACGACTGAAGGTTCTCCGACGAGCAATAGAGGTCGAGTCTGTGCGCCCCTGTCCCTCCCTCAACCACCTTGAGCACCGCGATGACCCCACGAGCTCGGTAAGCCCCTCTGTTTCCTCCCTTGCTTCCTAGGACCACCGGACCATCACTGGCCGAGCGCGCCGCCGCTCGCCGTTGACTTAGCGCCGCCAGTCTTTGGTCAGGGCGAAGTTGCCCGTTAGATCTAGACCTACGTCCACGATTAGATCTTAGTGAAGCGGTACGGGCAGATCTAGGCCATGCTTAGTTAGTTAGATCCAACGGCCTGCGAGCGTGATCCAGCACGAACCGGTACTGTCCAATCAGGAGTTGCCGCGTGGCCTGTGTTTTGTTTTAAAATCTGAAATTAGATCTATTAGTTGTTCAAACTTGCAAAATTCATACCTTTTGATCCACACGTTCAAATTTTATAAATGTTATATCATTGGAATCAGGAGAAAGAATTCTATCCATTTATGCACTTTTTTTTAATAAATTGCGTCTATAAAATGGGTTGTTTTTGCAGAGACATTTCTAAGCTTATTTTGTATATAAAAATCATATGGAAAATGTTCTAAGGGCCAAATCAATTTTATTTAGTGTATAATTGTTTTGTTTATGATTCAGTACGGTTTCACTTGTCTTGTTTGATTTAGAAAAATCATCACATGGCATTTGCATGCATTCATATATTTTTCTTGTATATTTTGATATGTGATTTTGGTGCTATCATTTTATGTGTAGATTTTAGTGCTAGTAGTGATTGTGGTTGTGAAGATTGTTGCTACTCCCCCAACTACCAAGGAAAGTGGTGCTTCATATTTTTGTCCCAATATTTTGACTATGCATTAGAAATATTTTGTATAGGGCTTGCATGAGTATTTTTTTGCTAAGTATCTATATGCTATGCTTGGGAAATCCTAGTAGTTGTAGAATTGTTAGAATTTTCTCTAAGTTAAGATACTTGCTATTTCCATGCTTAGCCTAGATAGTAGGAACCAAGGGTGGAATATATATACATGCTATGTAAAAATATTGCTAAGTCTTTGACTTATGGTTTTGCTTAATAAAACAACTAAGTGAATGAAACACCTGGGTGGAATGGTAATTGCTTGGTGGTTTTTGGGTTGAGTGGTTATACAAGGCCCATTTCTATGGTTTACCTTGTGTATCTCACTTGTGGATTGCCACCCAGGAACAAAGGGATTTGAGATGCCAAATATTAAGAAGCTTCTAGTGCATCCACATGGCATTATGGGCTCTGCCTGGATCATATAGGTTGCAATAACTTAGCCATTTGGATAGTTGGTGGTAGAGGGATGATAGGTTGGAACGCGCCCATTTGGTCTAAGGGAAGGCTTCTGAAAGGTTCGTTCTTGGTGAAAATCAAGTCTTGTCGGGAAAGTGCACCACCTCTGCAGATGGAAGAAACTAAGTACTTAGTCGTGCCCCCGGTAATGGACAATCTTGATCATCAAGACATGGAAGCTATCAAGAATCTCCTCATCCCAATTTTCTAAGTAAAACTTGTGGTTGAACAAGCGTGAAGGTTCACCAATTTCTATTGGTGGTTCCTTGGAAAAAATTTTGCCAAACAAAAACTTAGTGTTTTCAACTGATAGGTAAAACCTATTTTGAGCAAAGCAAGACTAAGCTACACTCAGCCAAATTCATGTAGTAACTAGATGCTAATATTTTACTAAGGTATCACTTGCCAATACTATTCCAATGTATTGACCCACTATGGTTGTAACTTGTGATGTTGCAGGTTACTCTGATGATGATTAGGGGTTATGAGTCTACACTCAACATGCTTGCCTGTGGCACATGAAGATGAAGACTTCTATTTTATATTGTTAAGTTAAACTCTTGTACTAGCCTATGGCTATGGAGTTGTAAAAGACTATGTTATCTCTGGAATGACGATGTAATAATGACCTTTGTTTCTGTGTACTTCATCTTAAACTGTGGATGCTAGCAATTGATCCAAGGACTAGCATTGCAATCACATGGATCTTTACCTTTATAAAGGTGGGATCTTACATCCCATTTCCATTCCAGAATATGCAATGGTTGCAACAGTCCTGCGGGTCTCTGATGTCCCGCCTTGACTCTTTGACAAATACCACACTTGGCTATGTAACTTCCAATTTCTCTCTACATCTTATGCCACCAAAATTGCTCCTTCAAATCCTGATACATCTTCGTTCCTCTTGGGTGGATAGAATAAAGCGTATCACAGGCTTCTTTCAAAATAGCTTGCTTCAACTCTGAATCTGCTGGCACACAGATAAGTCTTTTGTACCACAAAACTCCTTCATCTTCGGTGAATCTGGGTACCTTCCCTGTACCGATACGACGTTTGATTCCGTCGATACTAGAATTTCCTTTCTGAGCCTACTTGATCTGATTGATCAAAGTGGGTTGAAGTTCTATGCTATCCACAAATCCTTCACTTACTAGTTCCATTCTGAAATCTTCCAACTCCTTGTGCAAACTTGGTTGCTCTTTCAGGATCATGGAGTTCAAGCGACACGACAATCTACTAAGGGCATCTGCTACCACATTGGCTTTACTGGGGTGATAGTGGATGTCCAGATCATAGTCCTTGATTAGCTAAATACATCTCCTTTGCCTCATATTCAGATCCTTCTGAGTGAAAATATACTTCAGGCTCTTGTGATCCAAATAAATTTCACAACGGTTACCCATGAGGTAGTGCCGCCATGTCTTCAAGGCTAAAACTACGGCTGCTAGTTCAAGGTCATGGGTAGGATAATTCTGCTCATGTTGCTTTAGTTGTCTAGATAGATAAGATATGACTTTGCCTTCCCGCATTAGCACACATCCGAGACCGATCTTGGATGCGTCACAATACACATCAAAAGGCTTCGTGATATCCGGCATGATCAAGATTGGGCTGAGATCAATCTCTTCTTAAGCTCTTGAAAACTTGCTTCACATTTGTCCGTCCATTCAAACTTCTTATCTTTCTTCAACAATTGGGTCATGGGTCTTGCGATTCTCGAGAATCCTTCTACGAACTTGCGGTAGTATCCTCGCTAATTCGATAAATGCACGAATTTGGGTTTGAGTGGTTGGGGCTTGCCATTCTTCAACATCCTTAACCTTTGCAGGGTCAACGGCAATTCCTCCAGCTAATACGATATGTCCGAGGAATCCTACTTCCTGTAACCAGAATTCACATTTGCTAAACTTGGCATACAACTAATGCTCCCTAAGGGTTCCAAAGATGGTCCTCAGGTGTAGCTCATGTTCTTCTTCTGATTTGGAATAGATCAGAATGTCATCGATGAAAACAACAACAAACTTATCCAGAAAGTCCATAAAAATCTTATTCATAAAGTTCATGAAATAAGGGGAGGCATTGATTAATCCAAAAGACATGACAGTGTACTCATACAATCCATATCTGGTGGTAAAGGTAGTCTTTGTAATATCCTCTGCGCGAATCTTGAGTTGATGATAACCAGTTATAAGATCAATCATAGAAAATACTTTGGCACCGGTCAACTGGTCAAGCAGATCATCTATCTTTGGCAGTGGGTACTTGTTCTTGATGGTGACATCATTCAGCTTCCGATAATCCGTACACAAATGGTTACCTCCATCTTTCTTGTCCACAAACAAGACAGGTGATCTCCATGGCGACGCACTTGGTTGAATCAGGCCTATCTCCAGCATAGCATCTAGTTGCTTCTTCAGCTCCACTAATTAAGACGGGTTCATACTATAAGGTCTCTGGGCTATAGGTCCAGTTCCAAGGATTAGTTCAATGATAAACTCGATATCCTGATCTGGGGACATACCGGGCAAAACATCTGGAAATACGTCGGGGTTTCACAGACTACTCTGACTTTGTCAATGGTTGGTTGGGCTACACTCTTGTTGCACTTGAATTTACGAGGCATGGTTTCAGATACATGCTCTATTGATACTCCAGCTGTACTGGTCATGGTTATGGCTTTCTTGGCACAGTCGATTAATCCTTTATGTTTTGACATCCAATCCATTCCTAGTACTACTTCCAAACCTTTCGTTCCAAGTACTATTAGATTAGCGTAAAAATCTATGCCATGGATTCTGATAGGTACGGCCTTGCAAATTTGTCTAGCTTCGGTGGTTGAACCAGGTATTTGAACTATCATAACATGCTTCAATTTTGTTGGTTGAATCTTACTAGTGCATGCAAATTCTTCTATAACAAACGAGTGCATGCAAATTGGAGTAGTGACCCTTGGTTCCGCATTCATAACAAGTCACCTGAGACTTGTCTTTTCCCGCAATAGGCACGACATTGCTTCCAGTCCTTGGGGCAATGTTAGTGTTGTTGGCGGCATTGTTGTTATTGAACTTGGGCGGTGCACGGTTGAAATTACCGGGGTTGCCGGGGTTGTTGTTGTGGTTTCCTCCGGGCCTTGGGTTTCCTCCTCCACGGTTGGGATAGGTCGGACGGTTCATTGGGGGTCTATTTTTTCTTGGGGCAAATCCTGCAGATGCCTTGGGGCGATACTTCAGGGTATGGTGGGTTCCTGGTTGATGCATCATTCGAATCTTGCGGTTCTCATTGGCTTGGTTGATCTTGCCTTCCATCTGAATGGCAGAATCCACTAAGGCTTCAATGTCAGCAAACGGGATATTGACTAACACTGTCTGCATCTCATCATGCATACCATTCAAGAATCTCTCCTTTTTCTTGGCTTCAGTGTCAATCTCATCTGGTGCATACCTAGCTAATGATAGAAATTTCTCGCGGTACTCAACTACAGTCATCCTCCCTTGCTTCAATTCTCTGAATTCATCTCACATCCTCTTGATCAAACCCGGTGGCACATGGGTTCTACTGAACTTCAGTTTGAATTCATCCCAAGTCATCATTTGTCCTCCAGTCATGGCGCCTATGCTGTTCCACCAAGCTCTTGCATCTCCTGCCAGATAGTGGGTGGCAAACAGTACTTTCTTGTTGGCCTCCACTCCTGCGACTTCTAAGTTGTTCTCCATGGTATGCAGCCAATCATCGACATCTAAGGGCTCTTCGAACTTACTAAAGACAGGTGGATTGGTGTTCTAAAAGTTTTTGAGCTTTGATCCATGGTTGTCATGGTTTCCATGGCCTTGGTTGTTGTTGGCCATCTATGCTATGTGTTGAAGGGTGGCTAAGTTGGCTTGACGTTCTCTTTTTCGTGCATGTCCGAGACCTATATTTGCAACATTGGGTCCGGGGATGAGCTGCTTCCTCCGTGAGGCATCTGAAGATTGAGATAGATCATGAGACAAGAGGGAAATTTCTAAGGTTTGGTTTTTGACTGGATACAACGTCACTAATGCTAGTGCTCAAGTGCTACTACTCCTTGGAATCAGTGGCTTCATTGTCATCATCTTCATCATCATCATCATCATCATCATCATCATCATCATCAATGAAGGCAAAGTCAACCTCATCGGTGAACTAGTCCATGGCTTGATCCTCCAGGAAGTTATCATCATCATAGAGGTAAGAGTTGGGGTCTCCACGAAGGTCTTCCCCTGTATTCTCCCTCTCCTCAAGCTGCATGTGTCTCTCGTGGATGGTCTCCTCCAAGTCTGTCACCTTGTGACGAAGGAGAGCAATAATGTGATACTTCTTGTCAAGCTGACGGCGACGAGATTGGCCATCCTTTACAAGCATGGAAATGGTTTGGTCCTTCTTGACTGCGATGGCGTAGTTGTGGTTGGCATAGGAACGGGCATTGTCTAACTCCTCCTGCCAGTCATACATCACGAAGATGAGATGGTCCACTTGATGCTTCAGCTCCGGGTGATAGGGTGCCTCCAGTGGCTATCTCATAACATCACTCCTTGGATAGAACTCAAAGCGGGTACCCTTGATCTGATTAATACTCTGCCCACATAGATGGGCAAGAGCTTCTCGCATGTCCTCGAAAGTCCATCTATCCAGTTGTTCTCCCTTAAGGTGAACTGGACTCCCTCTGAGGTGGGGGCTTCAATCTTCCCTCTGGGACTTTCAACAATCAGCCATTGCAATTCTGCTCCTTCCTGATCGTTGAGCTGGGCTCCGAAAATCTCGGGGTGCGGGCGCTCCAGAAGTTCCGAGAGTTGGTCCAAATCACGCACAAATATGAGATCTCCTCCATTCCCCAACTGATAGTAATTTCTATACTTCACATCCATCTATAAGAATGTAGGATGAGTAAGTTAGTAGAGTGATCAAGTGTGTCAAATTTTATGTACGTTTGCAAGAATTTTTGAGGAACATGAATTTTCATGAAAGAACATAACTGATAAGAATGAGGATAGGTTTTCATAAATACTCACTTCCTTTGTTTTTGAAAATAAGTTTTTGATTCAAGCGTCCATTCTAAACTAGGGTCTCCTATGGTCAGGATGGTTCTGATACCAACTTGTCAACACCTGGATTTTTAATCCCAGATGTCTATTATGCCATACATCGCAATCCCAAGATTACCATTTTTGAGAGACATAATAGATTGGTACCATAGTTCATCATCCATTACAAACCATAATAAAGCGCTTACAACAAATAAAGGATCTCATGATCCAGTCTTAATACATTCAAATCAGAGGAATAATATAATAACGATAGCGTGGGCGAGGCTCCATCTTCATGGTCACAGGCAATGCTGACGATGGGAGATGATCCTAGTTGTCATAACCTTCCTGCGGTCCATCATCCTGATGGTCCTCTTCATAGTATGGCCACGGGAATACCCAGGGACAAAGCCATGAGTACTCTATAAGTACTCATAAACTAGCACTAACAGGTAAATGTGGTTTGAGTAGGAAAACCAAGCTCTAGGTTGTTTTGCAAAAATCCAGGTTTATCTCTAGCTGAGTTCAGAAGTAAAGAAAACTAGTTAAGGTTTTATAACACCTAAGTGGGAACTTAGCTTTTCATATTCACAACCCTGTTGTGGTCAAGTCAAAGTCATTATTCATTTCACAAGTCATTTTGAAAACATCTGACGACGATGAACAAGATGGCCATCTAATCGTCCATAATCATGACGCGGCTATTCGAATAGTTTGACACTCTGCAGACGTGGTACACTTTCACCACAATATTTGATACATCCGTCAGGAACAATCCTGAATTCACCATACTTAGTATGTGGATAATCAATCCTAACCTTTCAACTACACACCCTAGTATAGGCACCTCCCCGATGAGTTTGGCCTCCCAACCACGACCATCTGTCATCTTGGGAACTACACAGGTGGACAATTATCATGAGGTAGCCTCAGCTCAAACCTCGGCCGCAAGGGAACCCATACTAAGGTATATAAAGTTCCAGTCAAGCCTACCCAATTTCGGGTATTGTGGTTGTACAAGAAATTGGAAAGGTATCGCATCCGCATAACCATCGCTTTTATAAAGGGGTAAGGCTCATTCCTCAACATTTTCATCATCAAAGTCACCTTGTGTTCACTAACACATGTCAAAACATTTCATTAGAATGACTCATCATTCTAAGGTTTTCATAACCATTTTCACCAAGTATTCCCATCTAAAGTGATCAAGTTTTATGCTTAGCACTAGCAACTAAAGTTGGGGGTAAACACTAGTGAGGGGTGATAATCAAGTGTGAATTATCTAAGTTCAATCTCATTCCTCGGGATGACATCAAGAACTACCTAACTTAGGCCAAGTTTTATGCTCTATATGCTACCTTTAAAACTTTCCCAAAACTTCACAAGCACTTTCTAAAAGTAAACAAATAATTTTGATAAAGAAATAAATTAATAAAGCTTGCAAGTAAAACTGGCATTTGGTATGATCAAGTGGTATAACCAAGGCATGCCTAATGCATTGCATAGGTTATCTAGCTTTCATAGTTGCAAGTGTTAGCTTGCTAGGATGGCTTGCTAAGTTAACTTGTATAGTGAGTCTTGCATAATTGCAAGTGTAAGCTTGCTTAGATAGCTTTCCTTGTGCAGAGTAGTGGTGGAAGTTCTCCTCTACTTCTTCCTCGTAGTAGTCTCCTTCCTCTTCGTATCCTTGGTCGGTACTAGCATCTATAAATAAATACAAAGTACACAATCACCAAACAATAATTAACTACTTCTATTTTGGCACACAAAGGTTCACACTAGATGATCTAGAATCATCGCAATCATCACAAGAATTAAGGCAATAGGTTTATTTACTTTATTTTAGAAAAGTAATTTCTACTCATTGAAAAACTACTTAATATTTAATATTCCTCAATTAAAATATGGGATCATGTTGACACATGTCATCACCACATATTTCAGTACTTGGGAATGGGATTTAAAGTGGTGTCGCAATTTAATAAGGTTTAACCTTTTTATTTTAATTAATTAAAGTGGCTAGAAATGCCTATGGGGCATTATTTTATTACTTGTCCATTATTACTTCAGGTAAACCTAGATATTTTTATATATTCAGAAAGGTCTTATCAAATGTGGTTTTTGAGAGTTGGAATCAACTCAAAATCTTTTATGGTTGTTGAATTTTTAAAAATGTTTAAATCCAACGGGCTTGGATTAAAAATTTCTATACCTTTCTAACAAAATTGGTTTCATGAAACTTGGTTTAGTGAAACTATCTAAAATGATTTTTGAATCTACTGCCAGAACTAGGTTTGAAATTAAATAGATAAATCTAAATTCAAATAGGTCGCAAGGAATTTAACTGGTCGGCCCATCATGTGACAGCATGCGCGCGGGATGGTTAAGTCGTTGTCCCCACATGTCAGTGGGACATGGGGGTGCGAAGGGGTACGGGCTAACTACGGCCGTAGGATTAGATGTGAGATCAACGGCTCAGGGTCGTTGTCCTCGTCGAACAAAACTCGACGGGTTCGAACCCTAGCACGGCCAGCGGGGGTCTGGGGCGGCTCACCTGGGCTCAGGCGATGGTTGGCGATGGGGGCGAACGACGAAGTCGACGACGGCGTGTAACATCCCAAAAATATTGATCATGATTATCATTTCTAATCACCAAAATTAGGGTTAACAAAAACTTTGGTTAAATAAAATTCAAATGAATGCATGTGTGTATGTGATGATTGTATGAATGCATGAATGAACTTGTGTGATTATAGCAAGGAATGGTTTAAAGATGAAAATAACATCATTTAAAACATTTCCAAACAGAAACAAATCAAGAGAAAATCAAAAACAAACCAAATAAAGCAAATGGTCATTTCTGCCAATCTTGCTTACTAGGCCACTTTGAGTGTTTCTAGTCCAAGATTTCAAATAGAAACTTCTCCATTTCATTTCACCCCTTGCAAGACAAAGTAAAATTGAAGCAAAGCCCACCTTCCAAACTTGCAAAAACATTTGGCAAATTGATTCAAATCGCATTTCAAAATTGAATCTGATTCATATGTGAAGATCACCCCTTTTTCAAAAACCAACCAAATCAATTCCCCTTGACCAATCCCACTAACCAGAGACTCCCTAGTATGTAACCAACACATCCACCAAGTTTGAATGAAAAATTCAAATTTGAATCTCTTTCGTCCATTTCATCAAACACCTTGTAATCACCAAACAAACCAACAAACAACAAACACTATTAGGAGCAGTGATTTTGGCTAACCTTGTTCCCTCCCTAGTTTGCATCAAGCTCTTTGTAGCTCATCTAGCCCCTTTAAAAATCTTTAGCACCACTGTGACCTTGCCCTATCAATCAATGGTGACCAGGACGAGCCTAACTTGCCACCCCCATGTCGAAAACAAGCTAGGAGAATCACTAAGCCTAGCAAGCATGTCTCTGACACTCTCCACCGTCCACCGCCACCCCATGTCCAAGCCTCGAGCACTGCCAACCCCTGGACCACATGGCCCGAGCATGCCAAGCCTCTCTGCGAGCGAGCTGAGAGCGCGCCAGTGCGCCAACCATGACACACGCCCACGCACGTGTCGCCTCGCTGCAGTGCAAGCAGGATCGCCAAAGACCCCAAAGAACACCCCAGACATGCCCCTTCGCCGCCGCGCGGACCATAGATGCTGTGCACCATTAAAACAACTGTCGGACCCTCCCAGAGCGCCGCGATGTTCCGAACACTTCGCACCGCCCCATGCTGTGTAGCCATGCCATTGAGCTTCGCCAGGAAGCATAGCACCGCCCCCTATCGTCGCCCATGCCTTTAGCTCGCTATGCCGACGACCACGATGATCTCAGCCCACGCCCATCGGTCCCCTTCAGGCACTATAAAAGGATACCACCCCCGTTCGATTTGAGCACACCATCTCACTCCCCTCTCTCTCAGAAGCACCCCACCTCACTCCCGGAGCAAGGCGAGCAGCGCATCGCTGGAATTTGGTCGGAGTCAACCGCTGCTTGAGGAGAAGTGCACCGTCGATTGAAGCCACCCAGGAGGAGCTGCCGGTACCAGGAGGATCACCGTCGTCGACTTTGTCATTCGTCCCCATCACCGACCATCGCCTGAGACCCGGTGAGCCTCCCACGACTCCCACGTGGACGATGAACCACAGCCGTAGGATTAGAGTTGATTGTGCGGTCCACATCCCCCCATACCGCTTCGCCACTCTTTGTCACACTGACAAGTGGGGATGGCCACTTAAACCAGCCTGCGGCGCCACAGGCGTAGTGGGCTGGCCCAGTTCACCTCCCGCGCGACCCAGTAATTCAAATTTAGGTTTATTCTTTTAGTTTCAAACTCAGTTCTGTACCCAAATTCAAAAATCAACCCAGCTCGATTCACTAAACCAAAATGCATGAAACCAATTTTGTTAGAAAGGTACTGGAATGATTAATACAAGCCCGTTGGATTCAAACCATTAGATTTGTAGATCACCCATGGTAAAAATAACAAGGCAAAAGATTTTCTGCATTCAAACATTTTTCAAAATTCAACCACAAAAGCTTTTGAGTTAATTCGAACTCTCAAAAATCACATTTAACTAGGCCTTTTAGAATATATATAAATATATACGATTACTCGCATAAATAATGAAAAAGCAATAAAAGAAGGCCTCATAGGCCATTCTAGTCACTTTTATTAAGTAAAATAAAAAGGTTAAACCTTATTAAATTGTGACACCACTTTAAATCACATTCCCATGTACTGAAATATGTGGTGATGACATGTTTCAACATGATCCCATGTTTTAGTTGGAGAATATTAAATCTTAAGTAGTTTTTCAATTAGTAGAAATTACTTTTCTCAAATAAAGGAAATAAAACTAATTACTATAATGATTGTAATGTTTGTGTGTATTCTAGATCATCCAGTGAAAACCTTGGTGTAATGAATAGAACTAGTTAAGTATTGTGTGGTGATTGTGTACCTCGTATTTATTTATAGACGCTAGTACCGACCAAGGATACAAGGAGGAAGGAGAATACTACGAGTAAGAAGCGAGGAAAACTTCAACCACTGCCGCAAAAGGCAAGCCTAACACTACAAGTTGACTATGCAAGCCTATACTAATATCTTAGCAAGCTACTATCTTAGCAAGCTAAGCTAAACTATGCAAGTTCTACTTGCAAGCTTACCTTACTTTATACCCCATCCCAGTTTTACTTGCAAGCGTAGTATTTTATATCTTTATCAAAGCTTTCTCTTAGAGTTTACTTAGTGATTTGTAGATATTAGAAGGATCATTGAAGGTAGCATAAAGAGCATAAAACTTGACCTAAGTTAGATAATCTTGATGTCATCCTGAGGCATGAAATTGAACTTAGATCAATACACATGTTTACCTCCCCTCATTAGTGTTTACCCCACTTGTAGATGCTAGTGCTAAGCATAAAACTTGATCAACTTTAGATGGGAATACTTGGTGAAAATGGTTATGAAAACCTTAGGATGATGAGTCATTCTACTGAAATGTTTTGACATGTGTTCTTGAAACACCAGATGATTTTGATGATGAAAATGTTAAGGCATGAGCCTTAGCCCTTTATAAAACAGATGGTTGTCTGGATGCGATACCATTCCAACTTTACCATACAACCACAATACCCAAAGTTTGGGTAGGGCTTGATTGGAAATTTATATACCTTAGTATGGGTTCCCTTGTGGCCAAGGTGTGAGCTGAGGCTACCTTGCGAAGATTGTCCAGCTGTGCAGTTCCTAAGATGACAGTTGGTCATGGTTGGGTGGCCAAACTCACAGGAGAGTTGCCTATACTAGGGCGTGTAATTGAGAGGTTAGGATTGATTATCCGCATACTGAGTATGGTGAATTCAAGATTTTTCCTGATGGGTGTATCGAATGTTGTGGCTAAAGTGTACCACCTCTATAGAGTGTCAAACTATTCGAATAGCCGCGTCCGCGGCTATGGACAGTTGGAGTGGCCATACTGTTCCGTCGTCAGATGTTTTCAAAATGACTTGTGAAATGATTCATGACTTTGACTTGACCACAACAGAGTTATGATATGAAATTCAAGTTCTACTTAGGTGTTATAAACTTTCAACTAGCTTTCTTTACTTCTGAACTCGGTAGAGATAAATCTGGCTTTTCGCAAAACAACCTAGAGCTTAGTATTTCCTACTAAAAAACCACTTCACTTGTTAGTATTAGTTTGCGAGTACTTAAAGAGTACTCATGGTTTTGTCTCTGGCTATTCCCGTGGCCAGACTATGAAGAGGAGTACCAGGAAGACGGACAGCAGGAAGGTTATGACAACTAGGATCATCTCCCATCGTCAGCATTGCCTGTGACCATGAAGATGGAGCCTCGCCTATGCTATCGTTATCATTACGTTATTGCGTTGCTTGCATGTATTCAGAACTGGATCATGTGATCCTTATTTGTGTAAGACCTTATGTATGGTTTGTAATGGATGATGTACTGTGATATCCAATCTCTTATGTCTCGCAAAAATGGTAATCCTGGGATTGCGATGTATGGCATAACAGGCATATGGGATTAAAAATCAAAGTGTTGACAACGCGGTTCTCCTAGAACTGGCGGCTCCTCCTGGGGTGGCTCCAATCGACGGTGCCCTTCTCCTCCAGCAGCGGCAGGCTCCGGCGAAATTCCGGCGATGCTACGCTTGCCTTATTCCGGGAAGAAGTGGGCACAATCAGTGAGAGGTGGGGAGTGGAATGGTGTGAAGAATTCGAGCGGGGGAGGCCTCTATTTATACTACGACGAGGGAACCGAAGGGTGCGGGCAGATCTCGTCGGGGTCGGCGTTACAGTGAGCTAACGGCATGGCTGAAGGTAGGTGATGATGTGCGGTCTCCTGGCGAAGCTCAACGGCTTGATGGCACGGAAAAGGGCAGTGCAGTTCGGTCAGAACGCATCGACGCTCTAAGCGGCACCGACGGCGATTTTGATGGCGCATAGTGGCTATGGGTCACGTGGCGGCGAACGGGGTTGTCTGGGAGGTTCCTGGAACAGTGGTGATCACGTACACGGGCGGCAAAGACGGGGCGCAATATGTGCGAGCGTGACGAGCGCGGCACTTTGGCGTGCTCTAGACATGGTCGCAGAGAAATGGGCGCGTGCGTTCTCTGTGGTCCAGTGCCTGGCAGGGGTCGAGGGCTGGACAGAGGGTGGCGGTGGATGGTGGCGTGCTTCCTGGACACTGTGGCTAGGCATGGCGCTTGCTTTGGCTAGCTTTCCATGGTCGGCTGGCAAGTGTGCTCTCGGGCATGCTTGGCATGGCGCATTGGGTAGGGGCTAGGTTGGTTCAATGCATTGGTTGGCACTGGGGGAGACAGGGTTGATCAATGGGAAACAATGGTTGGGGTGATCACTGCTCAAAACAATGAAGTTTGGCCAAATTGATTTTCTATCTCCAAATGTTTGATGAAATGGCCGAAAGAAATTCAAATTTGAATTTTTGGTTGAAACATGGTGGATGCAATGGTCACATACTAGGTAGTCTCTGGTTAATTGGATTTGTCAAGGTGCACTATTTTGGTTAGGTTTTGAGAAATGATGATCTTCCCATATGAACTAGATTCAATTTTCAAATCTCAATTGAATAGGGTTGCCAAATGTTTCTGTGGGTTTGCAAGGTGGGCTTGGGTTCACTTTTACTTGGTATAACAAGGGGTGAAAAGAAATGGATTTGTTTCTGTTTGAAATCTTGGACTAGAAACACTCAAAGTGGTCTAGTGAGCAAGATTGGCAAAAATGACAATTTGCTTATTTTGTTTGTTTTTGAATTTCTATTGATTTGATTCTGCTTGGAAATGATTTAGATGATGTTGTTTTCATATTTAAACCAATCCTTGCTATTCACAACAATCACACAAGTCCATTCAAGCATTCATGCATTCATCACATACACACATGCATTCAAAATGATTTTATTAACAAAAGTTTTTTTAACCCTAAATTTGGGTGATTGGAATTGATAACCTTGATTAATATTTTTGGGATGTTACAAGGATGTGCTAGGAGCACCACTTGCAGGTGAGGAAGTAGCTCTAGCCTGCCGTGAGATTGTCGTTGCATCTCTTGGATTAGAGGTGCTCGCCTTGTCGTGGTCACTGTTTTAGCATCTGCCGCCATCAACTGTTTCCCTTTTGTGGTGGCATCCTTAGTCGTAGCTTTAGCCACTTTGGATGAGGTGCTATCCTATGTCGTCTGGCTGCTAGAAATGATTTCCAAGATGGCAGCACCTGAGACATCCTGAGAAGGATTGTTGTCTAGCTGAACGGCGGAGGCCTCAAGTGTTGTGGTGGATGGTGTTCTAGTAGAGCCTGTTGTAGGCTTGATGACAGGAGTAGGGGGGAGACGGTGGGAGAAGACTGGTTCAACATCTCGCGAATATTCTTGGAACCTCCAGAAACTTTGGAGGTCAACTTCAAACTCAAATTGGTTCCCTTTCTGAAACATACAAAATTGACAAGTATAAGTACATAAAGGATTAATGAAATGACAAAGTCGGAGAAAGGAGTTCTTACATAACGGCAGGTGCCTTGGTCAAAGGAAGAGTGGTATCCTTTCTGTTCTCTGCCTCCAACGAGACGGTGGACTTCTTGGAGACTCCACTCTCAAACTTTTTCTTCTTGCCCGTAGGAGTAGTGTCAAAGGTGGAGATCTTCCGCTTTTGTGCTGCCAGGGCCTGATTATCCTTCAAGGTATCATTGTCGGACACAATCTATACATCCTTCATCTTAGGGTCATAAACTTGTACGGCCATGTCGGTTTCCGCCAAGCTCCTTAGCTGAAAAGGATAAAAGAGTGTTAAATGGTTTTATACATCAAAGACGGATATGCTAGACTATATAAAAAATAATGAAGGAATAAAAGTACCTCTGGGCATTCGCTCTTTTATAACATGTCGAAGGTGAAGGCGAAGCAGCTCTTCTTGACCTTCACTTTGACTATGTCCTTAAACCGGAGCATGATGGAGTCAGTGGAGAAGTTGTCCTCGGAGATCCGAATGGGATCCTTCCTCTCCATGGTGTACTCATGCATCAGCTTGGCGCGATGCTGTAGAGGATGGATCCTCCTGATGAACCAGCACATGGAAAGGTCCAAGCCATTCAGACTAGCGTTAATGAACCACTCTATTCTCCTTATGGCGCGGGAGGCTTCATTGTTGGAGGGTAGGTGATACCTTTGATAAGGATTACAGATGTAGTATAATAGATTTTCCCTAGTAGACCTAGGTTCATCGAATCCTTGGGAAAAAACGCTAATAGGAATAAAAATAAGGACACGTCTACAATACTTTGTTTTGTTGATTTTACCTTTGTTTACCAGACCAATCTAGTTTACTATATATTGTATTTGAATCAATAGATGGAGATAGGACAGGGTTGAAGATCCACCTGCAGCTGCATATCATATGGATAAATGATAAAAATAAGCACAACCATGTGTAAGGTTCCAATAGAGATAATCTTTTTTGGGCAACACATCCTAATATACTAAAGCCCTAAGTGGCCACATGCATAGCAACAGTATTTTGATCCAACCGTGTGTACCACGAAGCATCGGGTTACAAACAATTATTAAGTGCAAAACATAGATCAAACCATAAACTGGTGATGTTGTTATGATCTCGGATGGGTCGCTGTTTAAGATCGTTACCCTTGTTGTCACTAAGGTTCCTATGAGATCGCCGCTTGCCAAGCACCTCACCTAAAGCCTTGATCAATATCCTGGATCTTACATACCTATAAGTCCAAAGATCAAGGAAAGAGACAAAGAAAAAAATTATACAAATCCCTCTTACAAACCAATACACAATTCTCCCATAGATTAGATACACATAAACACTGCAAGGTTTCTCCCCAACTGTAACTACCTCGGTGAATTACGCTCCTAGTTACAAGCCTGGATGAGCAGAAATGGTTGAAATAGTACGGTGGGGCCCAAATGCCACTCACAGGTAGACCTTTCGGCCGTCCCAACCATTTCCAAACATCGACAAGAACGGGCGGCGAATCGGCAAAAGTAAGGGATCAACTACATACACAAATGAGTATGTATGCAAGCCACCATACAATAGTACATCAGAGCCATTCCATCTAAAAAGAAAGGAAATATAGCAACACCATACGGCAAGATCCAAATATCCTAGGTAGATATAATAGTTTAGGATATCTCCTCATACATCAATCAACAGAGTATCAAGCGGAAGCGGAAGACAAAATCCGAGTACGGATAAGAAGCAAATCGGCATAAGATGCCCCATAAATAAGCACATCCCGCCCACAGATCTCACGGATCCCGCTCGGAATCTCTACACCAATGATCGCTGCCCACATCGTCTGCCTCTTCTACCCAAAGATCCATCTTGCGAGTGTACCTGTCCATCTCAACCAATAATTTATCGTGTGAGACCCTAGGGGTACTCAGCAAGTCTTTATGCCTCTAAAGGGGACACAACCTGGGGTGACGCAATTGCAGCAAAAGATAAACCCTAGCAATTCTATAGATACTCGCTAACCATCCGCCTAACCATAGAAGACGGATGTCCGTGAATTAATAACAACAGTTATAACGGTTATAATGGTAATCTCCACAGATCCATCCTCCTCCTCGCTTACCGACGAGGAAGCGAACAACCCCCATCCGCTGGCAGTTTTATTATCCATTCCATGAGTGTTGCACTATTTACTAGTCGTACCTAGTCTAGTCAAATTAAAAGCGTTTTAGTTATGCTTGTCTATGATCGAGAAACTGTGCTCCAAGTCGTCCATAACCGCATGACACGGCTTTCAAAGTTTTACCTAGGGTGCACAAATAGCAACACACACTGATATGCCTCGAAAACCAAATCAAAACCCAACGAGGCCACGACAAAGCAATTACAGGATTCAGAAATATTTCAGGGGCCACCCCATTGAGCTACCCGCAACGGTTAGCGACCAGACGGCCTCAAGGTTTGCGCCAATGGTCAGGAACGACTAGGAACCGAAAATGTGACTGGGCTTGTCGACACCGTGAAAACACTCCGCTTTCCTAAACAAGACAAAGGTGCTCTCGCACAATTTTAAATAAAGCAGTAAAGCAGGGCATAAGTACATGATAGTAAATAAAACCTCAAACTAGTTTGTGGCCCCAAGAAATAAGAATGAATCAAGCTCGCTCGTGGGGTTCATAAGCCTCCCGGATGTGGATAGCGCGAATATTCTTGGAACAGGAATCAAGTACTCGGGGTCTTACGGGACACAAGTGAGCCTGAAAAACCAAATAGCAGATATGCCTCACCGATGCCACTTTCATTAGTTATCCCACTACTACTCAGGTTAAGTTGTTTAGGTACCTCGTTATCCATCAGACACTCACATACCCTACACATGCTGTTCTACGACTCGCATGGCTCAAACAGCTCCTGTAGTAATGGCTCATGGGATGGAGGAACAAGCTTCGGTGGGGTTTAAAAGTAAAGGCTATGCAGTACATGGGATTCAGTTTAATGCAATCGCGACTCAATGATGCAAGAATAAGATAGAGGCAATAGGTACTATATGTATGCAAGCATGTGGTAGTGCTTGCCTGGCAGCTCAGTTGAAGCAAGAGAAGGATCTGGGTAGTGCTCCTGGTTCTCTTGGTATATCCCCTGCTCAGCGTCTATTCGGAGAAGAACCAAACAAACAAGGGCCAACATAAATAAAGTGCACAAGCATATGAATAAATGCATCAAGCAAACAATCATGCCATGATGAATGATGCACAATTTGCATGGCAATAAGGTAGCATGGCATGGGTGAGGTGTGGAATACAAGAGATAAACATTTTATTAAGTTTTGGCCCCATTTTAACCTCAAATTAGTTGCTGTACCCATTATATTTGTATGATGCATGCTTCAAAACAAACCATGGAATGCATAAACAGAAAGGTCTCGTCGAGCTAATCATTTTAGACATATCATTTGTTAAATTTGGAGTTATAAAACAAAAGTTATTAATTTATTAAGGTAAAAGGGCAATTTAATGTAATTTAAATAAACTTGGAATTTTAATTGTTCAAAATAGATTTTGAATGGCATATTTGAATTCCTCACATTTTTCTGATTTGAAAACATATATTATTTGTTTAAATTGGACTTATATTTTAAAAGTTATTTGAAAACAGAATTAAATTTGAATTTGAATTAATTTGAAAAAGGTTTGAATTTAAATAGATAAACACAGAGACTTTTTGTACTCAGACTAATCTACACAGCCACATCCAGTGGGTCCAGCGCTGACTCAGCAACACACGCGCGCAGAAAACGTTTTACACCGCAGGTTTAGCTAGCCACGGTGGCAGACAGGTGGGGCCACAGCGACCCACGGCCACCGGAAAGCGAGCCTTGAGGACCGACAGGTGGGGCCACGGCTGGAGCGCGGGTTGAAGCTGAAAGAGGCCAGGGGTTTTCCTGTAAAATCTACTGGGTGGCTGACTGGTGGGTCCTCTAGGATCGCGGGTTGATGCAAAACAAAACGTGGGGGGGTATGCGCAAAAGCGTCAGCGCGGTACTGTTTCTCTTCCTCTGTCTGTCGACAGATCGGTGCGCAGCAGCGGCAGGCGCGGCGCGCGGGGCTCGATCCTGGGACCTAGCGTGCGCGCGCGGAGGCGGTGGCCACTGGGCTAGGGCGGGGTAGCTGCTAGGAGGGTGGACGGGGCCTAGGTAGGGTGTTTGCGACTTGGGAGCGAGCAGAAACGAACGCGACGCCGACGCACAGAGGCCGTTCGACGCTTTGACCGGCGAGCACAGGCGACGGCAGCGAGGCGGACCATGTCAGGGCGACTGAGATGCTCACCGAGAGGATGTTGGCGTGGTCGGAACGGACAGGGGAGCAGGCGATCGTCGGTGATGCAGACGGACAGAGGAACTAGGGTTTCCGGTGGCGTCCGGCTGCAGTGGCGATGTGCCTCCTCCTCCGCTGGCGGGTTCGGGCGATGAGGCACGCCCTGGTACTCTCGATCACCTCCCGCCGTGCTCGCCTGGTACGTGTAGCCGAGGCCGAGGGTTGCCGCGATGGGAGGGGTGGGCAGTGGAGAAGAGAGGGAGGGAGCAGGCGCCCTTGGGGTAGATCTGGGAGAGGCAGAGGCAGGGGGAGGCAGGGCTGGGGGTGGGGCAGGTAGATGGGGACGTCCAGGTGGGGTAGGGTGAGGCCAGGAGGGAGGCTCGGGGTGGAGGGGCCCTTGTGGCATAGAGAAAAAAGAGAGAGGGAGGAGCTCGGGTTGGGGCTAGGGTAGGAGCTAGGCTCGGTTAGGGTTTAGGTTTGGTGGGGTAGCTAGGTGGGCCAGGGAGAGGGGCCAGGTGGGGCCTGCATGGTAGAGAGAGGGAGAGGCCGAGAGAGAGAGAGGTGGTGGACTTAGGGTTTAGGTGAGAGGGGTATGGGGGGTTAAGGTTAGATGGGGTATGGTTAAAGAGGGGGTATGGTTTAGGATTAGATGAGGGAGTGAGAGATGGTACTCTTGTGGCAAGCTCAAGCAAGACAAGATCAAACCAAAATATACCAAAAGAGGGAGAGGTGGTGATGGAGTTTTAGCAAGATCAACTAAATCCAAGCCAAAAAGGGTGGTAGATAGAGTGAGATGATCATCCACTCAAGATTCAAATAAAGCCAAATAACAAGCAAAAGGTGGTGCTTGCATGGCCCATGCAACACATTTAATGCCATGTTGATTCTTGTAAAAACAATAATATTAAACATGGCATTGTTCATTTGCATTTCCAAAGGTGGAATAAAGCCAAGCAAAAGAAAAGAAAGGATGTCCCATGTGGAGTAGTTGGAGATGGACATGTTTAAAATAAAATGGGACATGCTAGTGTGTATGTTCCACTAGATGATCAATAGTCCCAAACTATTCCAACATGAGCATGATTCCATGATAAACCATATGGGAGCTAGGAGAAAGGGTCCCACTCACAAGGCATGCAAAGGTGGCCATGGGGCTCTCATATATCAATGATGTGAAAACAACATGATGCTAAGATGAGAGCATGTGGAAAGAATTGGATCCATCCCAACCCACATGAGCTAGAGGTAAAACCAATAAGTGCCAAGCTCATATTTAGTTGGATGGTGGAATTATAAGGTGGTGAAAAGAAAGGGTGGTGGAGTTAATAAGAGATATGCCCCAACTCAACTTGGGCATTTAAACAATATATCAACGACCAAAAACAATATCAAGAGACAAATACAATTAATAATGCATATGGAAGAAGAACCAAATGAAAAAGGGTTTTATATGATGCTCAAATGCAAGGTGGCATGATGACATGAGCATGATATAATGACGATGCAACAACTATATATTTGAAGTAGCCATTATATTATTAGACCAAGTAGCATTACAATTGTTAGACAATTGGGATGCTACAACTCCTCCACTAAACAGGAATCTCGCCCCGAGATTCTAGGATGAAGAAGAAGACACAAAGAGGGTAGGATACTTGGCACGGAGCTCATCTTCATGTTCCCAAGTGGCTTCATCAACAGAATGGTGCGACCACTGCACCTTGCAGAACTTGATGGACTTGTTGCGAGTCCTTCTTTCTGCGACTTCGAGGATTTTTGTGGGGTGTTCTTGATAAGACAGGTCTTCTTGAAGATTGATAAGCTCATGGTCCACGGTCCGCCGGATCCTTGAAGCACTTCTTGAGCTGAGAGATGTGGAAAACATCATGGACCTTGAGTTTTTCCGGGAGCTCAAGAGCATAAGCAACTTCTCCTCTTCTTCCACGAACTTTGAAGGGACCGATGTATCTAGGAGCCAGCTTCCCTTTGATACCAAAGCGGTGCGTGCCTCTCATGGGAGTGACACGAAGGTAAACGAGATCACCAGGTGCATACTCCATGTCCGTGCTTCTGTCATAATTTCTCTTCGGCGACTTTGAGCAATCCTCGATTTTCAAGAATGATGTGAACCTTCTCCTCCGCTTGAGTCACAATGTCAGGGCCAAACAAGATCCTTTCACCTGCACCCGACCAACCAATCGGAGTTCTGCATTTGCGACCATAGAGAGCCTCAAATGGTGCCATCTTTAGACTTTTCTGGAAGCTATTGTTGTAAGAGAATTCAGCATAAGGAAGACATTCTTCCCACTTCATGCCAAAAGAGATGACGCAAGCACGAAGCATATCCTCCAGAATCTGATTGATCCTTTCCACTTGTCCTTGCAACTGAGGGTGGTAAGCGGTGCTGAAGTTCAACTTTGTTCCCAAAGCATTTTGGAAACTTTCCCAGAACTTGGAAGTGAAGATGCTTCCACGGTCTGAACTGATCTCAAGCGGAACCCCATACAGAGAGACAATTATGTTGATATAGAGCTTCGCCAACTGAATTGCAGAAATGGTTTCCTTGACGGGGAAGAAGTGAGCCACTTTAGAAAGCCTGTCGATGACAACAAAGATTGCATTGTTGCCCTTCTGCGACCTAGGAAAACCAGTGATGAAGTCCATCTCTACTTTCTCCCATTTCCATTCCGGGGGTTACAATGGCTGTAGAAGTCCGGAAGGTTTCTGATGAACAGTTTTCACTCTGCGGCAGACATCACACTCCGAGACATACTTGGCACAATACCTTTTCAAACCAGGCCACCAATATTGTGTTTTCAAGTCCATGTACATCTTTGTGCTGCCAGGGTGGATAGAAAGAATGTAATCATGCGCCTCCTTGAGAACTTGCTCTCAAACCCGGGTAGTTCGGAACAAACATCCGGTGTTCAAAGAAAAGCGTGCCTTGATCATCGACATGGAAGGACTCATACTTTGGAAGCTGAATCCTGGAGATGATCTTTCTTGTGTACGGATCACCAAGCTGAGAAGAGCGAACCTTTTCTTCCAAGATAGGGGTTGCTAGAAGGTTCTGGAGATACCCTTGTTCCACAATTTCCAGGTTGAGCTGACGGAATTCCTCGCACAAGAGAGGCTGTTGTTCTTCCATCATGAGGTTGTTGACATAAGCTTTGCGGCTGAGAGCATCTGCCATAACATTAGCTTTGCCCGGAGTGTAGTTGATTGTCAAATCGAAGTCATTGATTGCTTCAATCCATCTCCTTTGCCGAAGGTTGAGATCAGGCTGTGTGAAGATATACTTCAAACTCTTGTGATCAGAAAAGATTTCACAACGGTTACCAAGCAAGTAGTGCCTCCATACTTTCAAAGCAAAGACAATCGCCATGAGCTCGAGGTCATGTGTAGGATAGTTGATCTCATGCGTCTTCAATCAAGCGAGAGGCATAAGCAACAACTTGTTTTTCTTGCATAAGGACCGCACCCAATCCATGCAAAGAGGCCACAGAAGATCCGAACGGCTTGGATGTATCCGGAGGAACCAAGACTGGTGTGGAAGTGAGCTTCTCTTTGAGTGTCTCAAAGCTTGCTTGACATGCAGGAGTCCAAAGATATTTCTTGCCTTTCTTGAGGAGATCGGTAAAAGGCTTCGCTATCTTCGAAAAGTTCTGAACAAAGCGACGGCAATAACTAGCCAAACCAAGGAAACTCCGCACTTCTTTGACATTAACAGGAGGAAGCCATTCAACAATTGACTTCACCGTTTCCGAGTTGACTGCAATGCCCTTGGCAGAGATGACGTGACCAAGATAGGTTACTTGAGGCAGCCAAAACTCACACTTGGAGAACTTTGCATACAAGCGGTTCTCATGAAGCTTGCTTAGGACACACCGAAGGTGTTCTTCATGCTCTTCTTGTGACTTAGAATAGACTAAGATGTCATCCAGATAGACCACAACGAACTTGTCAAGATACTCCATGAAAACCGAGTTCATGAGCCTCGAGAAGGTGGCAAAGCGTTGGTGAGACCGAAAGACATGACCGTGTACTCATACAGCCATAGCGGGTGGTGAAAGCTGTCTTCGAACATCTTCCTTGGTAATCTTGATTTGGTGATAACCACTCTCAAGTCCAGCTTAGAGAAAACCACAGCCCAGCTAGCTGATCAAAGAGATCATTAATCCAGAAGGGATATTTATTCTTGATGGTTTTAGCATTGAGAGCCCGATAGTCAACACAAAGTCTATCACCGTCTCGCTTCTTCACAAAGAGTGTTGGGCTACCCCAAGAAGAAGTACTATGCTGAATGAAACCCAACTTCTCTTGTTCATCGAGCTGTCGTTTGAGTTCAGCCAACTCAGCAGGACCCATTTTTTAAGGCCGCTTGGAGATAGGAGCGGTACCAGGTTCAAGCTCAATTACAAACTCAACCTCACGATCCGGAGGCATACCTGGCAACTCTTCAGGAAAGACATCTGGGAACTCACAGACCACCGGAACACTCGAATAGCTTCCATAGCATCAACATTCGTGAGCCGCCAAAGAGAAAAGCTGGATAGCAGGAGTCAGACTTGGAGAATAGACTATATGGCCTTCAGGACTCTTCAGAGAAACTGAGCGTTCAGCACAATCAATCACAGCTGCATTTGCTGTTAACCAATCCATGCCCAAGATGACATCAATGTCAGAATTGCCCAGAATGATCAAAGAAGCCGAGAACGAAGAGCCACCAATCTCAATTTGATTGCCATGGCTGATCTTAGAAGCTGCCATTGTTGCTCCAGGAGAAAGGACCATTAACCGCTTGAGGAGAGGATCCATAGCTAACTCATTCTCATTTGCAAACTTGTGAGACACAAAAGAATGCGATGCACCAGAATCAAACAAAACTCGTGCAGGGACTGAGTTAACGGATAGCATACCCATCACAACCTGTGTGCATGCTCATGGGCGTTGAGCGCGTTGACAGCTTGGCACGAATAGCACAGTGCACCCGGCTTGGTGTTGATGTTGAGAGCCCGAGGTGGTGGTGCACGAACCAAAGGAGAGCTTGCCGCAGATCTTGGAGGTGGTGGAGGAAGAGCCTTGTTCTTCAACGGACAGTTCCAGCTTTGATGCCCAGAGTCTCCACACGTGTAACAAGCACCAGCTGGACGTGGAGCAACGAGCTGTGGACTCGGCCAGCGCCTGTGGTAGTGGTGGTTGTAGCCCCGGGAGCAGCAGCGGTGAGGAAGTTTGGTGGCCATGCCGCGTAGCTTGAAGGTCTTGGTGGAGCCGGAGCGACGGTGGGGTGTTAGGAACCCAAACACGACGCTTAGAAGGAGCCGACATAGTGAAGAGCTCGCATCACGGCTGTGTTTCTTGGACTCCTCAAACACTTGCCTACTTGCCTCTTCCTGCAGAGCTGTATGCTGAAGTTCCAGAAACGATGCCGGCCTTGCATGTGTGATTGCATACTTAATCGATGCATTGAGCCCCTGCCTGAACCTCTTTTGCTTCTTCTTGTCATCAGAGATCTCATCGCCACCATAACGAGAAAGGTTCATCAAGTTCCTGATGTAGGTATTGACATTATCATTGCCCTGCTTGAGGTTGAGAAACACTTCCTTCATCCTCTCCATGACAATTTCGACACATCGCTTCTTTGAAAGCTCCAAAGGAACTGTCCCCAAGTAGGCTGGAAACCAATGCAGTTTGCCTTCGTGTAATTCTCCCACCAGAGCTGCATCTCCCTTCAGAAGGTGAGTAGCACACTTTACCCATTCTTGCTCAGGAACATCAGCAGTCATCAGCAACCTTGACATCTCACGCAACCAATCATCAGCATCAAGTGGTTGATCAGAAACATCAAACTGGCGTGGGTTGAACTTCAGAAAGCTTTTGATGTCTCCTCGCTTGGGAGGTGGAGGTAGCGGAACAAACTCATTCCTCCTGACACTTTCCTCAAAGCGCTGCTGGTTCTGCTGCATTGCTGCCAAGGCATTGGCGATGCTTGACAACGCTGCCCCCAGTTCAGGTTGTATGTCCTCCTCAGAACGACGTGGTGGTGCCATCCTGTTATTGATATAACACACAAGTCAGTACTATAATGGAGAATAATAATAATCCACAATAGTACCAAAATGGAATTAATCAAGATTAAAGGATACAATTTACTAAGATGATATTAAAATATCAACGAAGTTAAAAGCACCTAGAAGATATTAAGCATATCACACACGACTGAAAAGGAGTGTGGTACACAAATATATCAAAGAAAAAAATTCCACAAATTTCGGCATTAAAATACCAATAGATGCGCAAAATCACTTAACGAATCAAGATTAGCGACTCTACCAATTCAATATACAAGAGCGAATGACAAGAATAGTGGTATGGTCGCGACTCCATCCCGCACTCAAATCATTACTCCGCACATGAATAAGTAAAACACATATCCCAACACCTTCTTCTCACGATGAACCTAAAGATTAGCAACTATGGAAACGAACACCCAAAAGAAGATAACATCGGATAACAAAGAGTAAGACAGATCGCGTCGGTATACAACGAATCAGATAGATCGCTTGGTTTATAAACGCCTCATTGTATGGAATGTACCGACAGTTGATAACCAAAAGGCCGATAAGATAACAACTTGGATGCAACAGATAGACAAGGAATTGCACACACACACACTCACACACACAGATACACAACCTATGGTACTACGGAAACCCAGAACACGTGAATCTCACGGATCCCCGTTCCCGGAATCTCTACACCGAATGATCGTTGCCCACATCGTCCGTCTCTTCCACCCAGTATCCATCTTGCGAGTGTACCTGTCCATCTGAACCAATAATTTATCGTGTGAGACCCTAGGGGTACTCAGCAAGTCTTTATGCCTCTAAAGGGGACACAACCTGGGGTGACGCAATTGCAGCAAAAGATAAACCCTAGCAATTCTATAGATACTCGCTAACCATCCGCCTAACCATAGATAGACGGATGTCCGTGAATTAATAACAACAGTTATAACGGTTATAATGGTAATCTCCACAGATCCATCCTCCTCCTCGCTTACCGACGAGGAAGCGGACGAACAACCCCCCCCCATCCGTTGGCAGTTTTATTATCCATTCCATGAGTGTTGCACTATTTACTAGTCAGGTACCTAGTCTAGTCAAATTAAAAGCGGTTCTTTAGTTATGCTTGTCTATGATCGAGAAACTGTGCTCCAAGTCGTCCATAACCGCGGACACGGCTTTCAAAAAGTTTTACCCTGCAGGGGTGCACAAATAGCAACACACACTCGATATGCCTCGGAAAAACCAAATCAAAACCCAACGAGGCAGTCACGACAAAGCAATTACAGGATTCAGAAATATTTCAGGGGGCCACCCCATTGAGCTACCCGCAACGAAGTTAGCTGACTCCGAGACGGCCTCAAGGTTTGCGTCAATGGCTGTGAACGACTGGGAACCCGAAAATGTGACTGGGCTTGTCGACACCGTGAAAACACTCCGCTTTCCTAAACAGTATAGTGTGCTCCTCGCACAATTTTAAATAAAGCAGTAAAGCATGGCATAAGTACATGATAGTAAATAAAACCTCAAACTAGTTTGTGGCCCCAAGAAATAAGAATGAATCAAGCTCTGGCTCAGGGGGGTTCATAAGCCTCCCGGATGTGGATAGCGCGAATATTCTTGGAACAGGAATCAAGTACTCGGGGTCTTACGGGACACAAGTGAGCCTGAAAAACCAAATAGCAGATATGCCTCACCGATGCCACTTTCATTAGTTATCCCACTACTACTCAGGTTAAGTTGTTTAGGTACCTCGTTATCCATCAGACACTCACATACCCTACACATGCTGTTCTACGACTCGCATGGCTCAAACAACTCCTATAGTAATGGCTCATGGGATGGAGGAACAAGCTTCGGTGGGGTTTAAAAGTAAAGGCTATGCAGTACTTGGGATTCAGTTTAATGCAATCGCGACTCAATGATGCAAGAATAAGATAGAGGCAATAGGTACTATATGTATGCAAGCATGTGGTAGTGCTTGCCTGGCAGCTCAGTTGAAGCAAGAGAAGGATCTGGGTAGTGCTCCTGGTTCTCTTGGTATATCCCACCTTTCGGCTCTATTCGGAGAAGAACCAAACAAACAAGGGCCAACATAAATAAAGTGCACAAGCATATGAATAAATGCATCAAGCAAACAATCATGCCATGATGAATGATGCACAATTTGCATGGCAATAAGGTAGCATGGCATGGGTGAGGTGTGGAATACAAGAGATAAACATTTTATTAAGTTTTGGCCCCATTTTAACCTCAAATTAGTTGCTGTACCCATTATATTTGTATGATGCATGCTTCAAAACAAACCATGGAATGCGTAAACAGAAAGGTCTCGTCGAGCTAATCATTTTAGACATATCATTTGTTAAATTTGGAGTTATAAAACAAAAGTTATTAATTTATTAAGGTAAAAGGGCAATTTAATGTAATTTAAATAAACTTGGAATTTTAATTGTTCAAAATAGATTTTGAATGGCATATTTGAATTCCTCACATTTTTCTGATTTGAAAACATATATTATTTGTTTAAATTGGACTTATATTTTAAAAGTTATTTAAAAACAGAATTAAATTTGAATTTGAATTAATTTGAAAAAGGTTTGAATTTAAACAGATAAACACAGAGACTTTTTGTACTCAGACTAATCTAGCCACAGACACTGTCCAGTGGGTGCAGCGCTGACTCAGCAACACACGCGCGCAGAAAACGTTTTACACCGCAGGTTTTGGCGCAGAAATCTACTGGGTGGCTGACTGGTGGGTCCTCTAGGATCGCGGGTTGATGCAAAACAAAACATGGGGGGGTATGCGCAAAAGCGTCATTGGTATCGCTTTCTCTTCCTCTGAATCTGTCTGCCGACAGATCGGTGCGCAGCAGCAGGCTTGGCGCAGGGCTCGATCTCGGACCTAGCGTCTGCTTGTGTGAGGTGTCGGGCTAGGGCGGGTAGCTGCTAGGAGGTGGACGGGCCTAGGTAGGGTGTTTGCGACTTGGGAGCGAAAGCAAAACGGCCTTGACGCGCCTGAGGCCGTTCGACGCTTTGACCGGGCGAGCGAAACGTGAGGCGGACCATGTCGAGGCAATCGAGATGCTCACCGAGAGGATGTTGGCGTGGTCGGAACGGGCAGGGAGCGGCGATCGTCGGTGATGCAGACGGAGGAACTAGGGTTTCGGTGGTGTTCGGCGTGGCGATCAGAGCCTCCTCCTCCTCGCTGGCAGGTCTGGGCGATGCAGGGGCGTCCTGGTACTCTCGATCACCTCCCGTCGTGCTCGCCGCTGATGCAGTGTAGGCATGAGGCCGAGGGTTGCCGGCGATGGGAGGGGTAGACGGCGGTGGAGAAGAGAGGGGAGGGAGCAGGGCGTCCTTGGGGTAGATCTGGGAGAGGCAGAGAGGTGGTAGGAGGAGGATAAAGCCGAGAGGGAGAGGGGGATGCCGTGGGGAGGTGGGTGGATGAAAAGGTGGCTCGGGTGCCACCTTTCTCTACCTCTCCTCACGTGCTCGGTCAGGGGCAGGAGGCGGGGCGGTAGATGGGGACGCCTCGGGTGGGGTAGGGCGAGGCCAGGAGGGAGGCTCGGGGTGGAGGGGCCCTTGTGGCATAGAGAAAAAAGAGAGAGGGAGGAGCTCGGGTTGGGGCTAGGGTAGGAGCTAGGCTCGGTTAGGGTTTAGGTTTGGTGGGGTAGCTAGGTGGGCCAGGGAGAGGGGCTAGGTGGGGCGGCATGGTAGAGAGTGGGGGAGGCCGAGAGAGCGAGGTGGTGGACTTAGGGTTTAGGTGCGAGGGGTACGGGGGTTAAGGTTAGATGGGGTATGGTTAAAGAGGGGGTATGGTTTAGGATTAGATGAGGGAGTGAGAGATGGTACTCTTGTGGCAAGCTCAAGCAAGACAAGATCAAACCAAAATATACCAAAAGAGGGAGAGGTGGTGATGGAGTTTTAGCAAGATCAACTAAATCCAAGCCAAAAAGGGTGGTAGATAGAGTGAGATGATCATCCACTCAAGATTCAAATAAAGCCAAATAACAAGCAAAAGGTGGTGCTTGCATGGCCCATGCAACACATTTAATGCCATGTTGATTCTTGTAAAAACAATAATATTAAACATGGCATTGTTCATTTGCATTTCCAAAGGTGGAATAAAGCCAAGCAAAAGAAAAGAAAGGATGTCCCATGTGGAGTAGTTGGAGATGGACATGTTTAAAATAAAATGGGACATGCTAGTGTGTATGTTCCACTAGATGATCAATAGTCCCAAACTATTCCAACATGAGCATGATTCCATGATAAACCATATGGGAGCTAGGAGAAAGGGTCCCACTCACAAGGCATGCAAAGGTGGCCATGGGGCTCTCATATATCAATGATGTGAAAACAACATGATGCTAAGATGAGAGCATGTGGAAAGAATTGGATCCATCCCAACCCACATGAGCTAGAGGTAAAACCAATAAGTGCCAAGCTCATATTTAGTTGGATGGTGGAATTATAAGGTGGTGAAAAGAAAGGGTGGTGGAGTTAATAAGAGATATGCCCCAACTCAACTTGGGCATTTAAACAATATATCAACAACCAAAAACAATATCAAGAGACAAATACAATTAATAATGCATATGGAAGAAGAACCAAATGAAAAAGGGTTTTATATGATGCTCAAATGCAAGGTGGCATGATGACATGAGCATGATATAATGACGATGCAACAACTATATATTTGAAGTAGCCATTATATTACTAGACCAAGTAGCATTACAATTGTTAGACAATTGGGATGCTACACCAACCCATAGCCCATGAGGACTACGCACTCATAACAATATGATTCAGGATAGAAACCATTGTGCAATACTTAGATTGAAATAAAATATTCTTACAATGTTCAGCGAATCACAAGGAGATCTCAAGTATAAAGTAATGGCTATAGATAATGGATAATATGGGGGCGGAAGGGATGAAATATGGTGTGGATATCCTTTGGTAGTGTTGTGATGCAATCTGAGAATGGTGGCCCTCTATGCGGCAGGGGCCTCAAAATATATAGGTGTCTTCACGAGTATTTTAGGGTTTGACGAGACGAAGCTGCCGCCACCCCATATGGTCTTGTTGTATGGGGGGACACGCCCGTACCAGTGGTCATCACACTCTACGAGGCCTAGCTTTAGATCTAGGAATACTTGGTCCTCAATACTTCCTCAAAATCATCATACTCCAGATTTCGCAATAAAAGTGTGGTTTCCTATATAAAATAAATCAAATAAAGGATTTTCATATCTTTGCAATAATTAGTCATTAGTGGCAAATGAAGAGAGAATAATGTCAATTGCTTGATGAAAAACAATGTTTAAATGCAGAGAAAGATGGCGCTTTTTGGAGCCATCAACTTCCCCAGAGCTCAAACATTGATGTAAGGTTCCCAACCTTTAATAAGGTAGAGATCCCTGTGTTTACAATGCTAGTCCCTGGATCAATAGCTAGCATCCACAGTTAATATGTAATATCAAGAAACAAAGGTCATAATACAACTTTATAACCAGGAATACAATAATTTATTACATCTTACATAGCTCATTTGGCTATCTCATTACAATGCAGCAGAATATAACAATAGCATGGGGTACTTCATCTTCAAAGTGCCACAGGCAGACATGTTGGTTGTAGACTTGTAATCCTAATCATTAAACTTCACTAACATCAAACAAACCTGCAACATAATAAGTTATAGCCACAAGGGTCAATACATTTGAATTGTATTGGCAAGTGATACTATGGTAATATTGTGGAGTCTATCATCTATATGCATTTGGCTAAGTTGATCTTAGGCTTGCATTGCTCAAAATAGATTTTCCTTATCGTTTGAAAATACTAAGTTTTTGCTTGGCAAAATCTTTCCCAAGGCATCTCCCAATAGAAATTGGTGATCCTTCAACCCTTGTTCAACCACAAGTTTTACTTAGAAATTGGGATGAGGAGCTTCTTGATAGCTTCCATGTCTTGATGCTCAAATTGTCCTTTACCAGGGACATGGCTAAGTACTTAGATTTTTCACTCTGCAGAGGTGGTGCACTTTCCCCACAAGACTTGGTTTCACCAAGACAAGATCCTTCAGAAGCCTTCCCTTAGACCAGAATGGACGCGTTCCAACCTATCATCCCCTACCACCAACTATCCATTTGGCTAAGTTATTGCAACTTATATGATCCAGGCAGAGCCCATAATGCCAAGTGGCTGCACTTGAAGCTTCTCAACATTTGACATCTCAAATCTCTTTGTTCCTGGGTGGACATCCACAAGTGTGATACACAAGGTAAACCATAGAAATGGGCCTTGTGAACCACTCAACACAAACCATTCCTTCCATTCCACCAGGTGATTCATTCACTTAGTTGTTTTATTAAACAAAACACAAGTCCACAGACTTAGAAATATTTCATAGCATGAATATATATTCCACCCTTGTTTTCTACTAGCTAAGCTAAGCATGATAGTAGTAGGAATCTTAACTTAGGAAATTTCTACTAAGGTTTCATCTACTAGGATTTCCCATGGCATAGTTTACACTTAGCAAAATTCCATGCAAGTCCTACTTAGAAATATCACTAATGCATAGTGAAAATAATGGGACAAAAGTATGAAGCATCACTTGCCTTTTTGGTAGAGAATATAGGTTCACTTCTTGTCTTTGCAATGATCACACTCTTCAAATCACTACAATTCAATCAAGCAAGGCACAATTTCAATCTACCATTCAAGCAAACAACACATAAAATGATAGAAACAAAACAATGCATGCAAGCATGCTAAAGATTGTTTTAGTTGGAGAAGTGGTTTCTAATAGGTTATAAACATTTGAAAAACACCTAATGATCATTTTATAAAGTGGAAAAATCATTTGCAAAAGATTTCACTTCATAAACCATTTTTAACCAAGTCATTATTTTATGTGGTTGAAAAATGCCTTTAGCAAAACAACAATTTTATGTGGTTCACCAAATACATTTTTAAATCATAAAACTTGGTTCTTGGGGTCAGAGAGTTTATCCCAAAACATTTTCCAAAGATTTTCTCCCAAAAGCATTTTAATAAATAAACATTATTTTTATTTGACTAGAAATGGTTTAAATCAAAAGTTTATTCCTTTGTTTCACCAAATACATTTTTGAAACCACAAATTGTTTTCTATGGTCAGTAGGTTCAAAACAATCCATTTGCCAAAGATTTTATCTCAAAACCATTTTAGAACAATTTTTATATTCTAAACATGCATACACAAGTTTCTGCAAAAACAAACATTTTACCAGAAGCTTTTTACAGAACAAAGTGCATGGTCAGAAAGTACTTGTTTTGCTGAATCCATTGATATAAAATTTGAAAACTTTGGACCTGTGGTTTGAAAGTTATGATTTTGACAAAATTGAACATCTAATAGGAAAGTTTCTGGTTTTTAAAACAGACTCTGGCCACGTGGCGTGTTCTTATTCGCCTGTACCGTTTCGGTTGGATTAGCAACGTGGACCGCAGGATTTAAGTGGGATTGTGCGGTGCAGATCAAGCGTAATGGTTCAGTTTAAGTGATCTATCGTATCCCTACGATCTTCATCTAACGGCTATCAACACAACGACCAGGAACTGGCGGTGCTGAGCGACGGTGAGCGGCGGCGATGCTCGGCTAGCGGCGGAGCCGGCAAAATAGGAAGCAAGGGGACAAGGGGGATGGCTCACCAGAATCGCCTTGACACACTGATGCTCAACGTGGCCTTCGTCAGTCAAGGGGCGCATGAGTGTAGTCGGAATTCCTCGCCGGAGATGCTCCTGGCGTCAGCATGTTCGGGAGTCGTCGGTGGCAAGGTTACATAGCGTGCTAGGACACGGAACAAGTGGCGTTAGATGCAGGCGAGTACACTGGTCACAGGCGTATCATCAGAAGGACAAGGGGTGGCCAGAAGGTTACCAGGGAAGTCGCCGGAGAGGTAGCAGACGACGGCGGCGGCAGTGATCGTCCTTGCCGATGATCTAGGGCGAGCGCGGCCGAGCTGAGGCCACTGGGAGGTGCGCCAGGGTTCGTGGAGCACGCGTGTGTGGTTGAGGGGGCAAGGGGGACGTGGGCTGGCCAGAATCGACGCCGGAACTCGTCGGGGCAGTGGAGTTTCGAAGAGAAATTAGGACGGCCTGGGGGCGTAGAGGTTCTGGCGAGTGAGGGGAATGAGAGAGGGGGCGAAGGCACTTTAGTACGCGTGATCGAGGGGTCGTTTAATGGCGGATTTAACGCGTATTCACGCCGGCATTCATTGGCAACAACGGCCGGCGAGGTCAGCGGGAGGGTGAGGAAGAAGGGAGCTGGCGGTGGGGTCGTCTCGTCAGCGAAAGAGGGGGAGGGGGAGTGTGTCCAGGCTGTCATCGTCTGTCTGGGTTTCTTTCACGGTGAAAAACGGTTAGCTCGGGGTGAGAGGGAGAGGTGGGCTTCTGCTGGGCTTACTGGGCTAGCTGGGCTGGGTCGATCTTTTCATTTTTTTTGTTCTGTTTGTTTTTCCCTTTTTCTTTTCTCATATTCTGTTTTGGGTTTTACTAAACAATTCAAACACTCATTTGAATTCAAACCTTTGCCATATTTTGTGAATAATTAAACACTGTTTATTACCATATTCTGATGTCAAATTTAGAATAAAACTTTTATTCCTTTAGTGCCTTTTTAATTATTTAAAGTAGGTCCTTGTATTAATTCATTCAAGATTTAATAATGTTTTTAATTTCCATTTGAATTATAAATCCTTCCAAAACCTTTCAGTAAGTCTTATTTACTTAATAGGGTGTCAAAATATTCACCTTGAATTTAATTGGAAAGTATTTAATATGATTCATAAATCATTTGAATTGGGTATTTGTTTTAATTCCAATGGAATTTAATATGGTTTTAATTCCCTAAATTTTTTTTGGATTTAAATTAAATCCATTCCATTTGCTTATGGATTAGGCCAAGATTTAATTTGGTCTTTAAATAATCCTTATTTAATATTTCTTTCTTCATCTTATAAAATCCATATCTTTTTATTTAGAGATCCAAACTTGGTGATTCCAATTTGTAAAATCTTATTTAATGTTCATTTATCCTTTTAAATATCTTTAGGATTATTTGCTCACCATTTTGTATGGATTTTAGATAAGTTCTTTATTAGCTTTGGAAATTACTTTTCCTTATCTTATTAAATTCATAAGATTTTATTTATGGTTCCAAATTAAGTGAAACCAATTTATATGGTTTTAATATATTTCTATTTGTCATTCTTGATCATTTTGAAATATTTGTTGACAAATTTTTATATGGATCAAATCCATAGGCTTGGAGATAACTTGGAAATGATTTTATTCCATTAGGGTTTAGGGTTTGGATTTATTTTCCAAGTGTTTAAATTTCTAGATGCATTTTATGAGGAATTCATATCTCTTGATTTGGATTTTGTTGAATTCAAACTTTAATTAAAGTTTTGTTCAAGATGGGATTTTAATTTCCATTTAAAAACAAAAGTTTCTTTTCACCCTAAAATTCAACAATAATTTATTTTGTTTATTTATTTTTCACATTACAAGATTTGGAAAATCTTGGGATGTGACAGGCTACCACCCTTAAAATAAATCTCGTCCCGAGATTTGGGGAGGCTAGGGGTTACAAGTTGGCTCAAAGCATCTAGGGTACTACCACCCTTAAAAAAATTCCAACTAAATTACATCTTGGTTTGCTTGGGATCTTGTTGAAATCTCTCTGGGCAAACATCTGCATAGTGTCCTTTGTTTCCACACTTGAAACATGTGACAAGGCTGAGATCCTTCATAGGCTTTATCTTGTGCTTCATCTTTTCTGGACAGTTGCTTTCATAATGTCCTTGGTTACCACAATTGTAACATGTGATAAGATTGAGTTCTTCACGTATCTTCTGTGGACAAGTTGACACATAATGGCCTAGCTCTTTGCAGTTGTTGCACCATACTTGGCTAATTTCCTTATACTTCTTCTTCTTGGGTTTCTCCAAAGCTAGGAGTGCTTCTAGTTCATGTTCTTCATATGTTATCTCAAAGGTAGGAATGTTTCCTGGTCTCCTTGACCTTTTCTTATTCCTTGGATAATACATATGTCTCCTCTTTGGTCCTTTAAATTGAGACATATTGCATGGAGGTGCAAGATGAGGTTTTCCTTTGTCTTCATCCTTCTTGGTAGACTTGGCTCTCTCATGGTAGTCTGCAATCAGTTGTTGCACTCCACCTTGTTTCCTTTGTTGGACTATGGAATAGATGGGGCATTGGATAGGGACATGATTATTTCCTTCACATAGGAAACAAGTAGCTTGAGATGTGGGGCATTGGTCAATTGGATGTTTCTCTTCACAATTGGGGCATTGATATTCATGCTCTTTGGAAGTGTGATCCTTGTCTCCACAAATATTGCAAGCTTGGGTTCCTTCTAGAATATCATCTTTGTCATCCTTGTTGTCATAAACTCCTTTGGAAGAGTTGTCTCCCATGTTGATCATTTGAGTGGCCATCCCTTGCAACAATTGGGATTGAATTTTCAAAATCTTTTGTATGGTTGGGTCTAACCCATTGTTGTTGGCTAAAAACTGAGTTGTCACTTGGTTCAGTTGGGTTTGGTTTGCTAGTAGTTGTTCTCTCATGTTGGTCTCTTGGTTGTTGTTGTTGCCATCCTTGATGTTGGAGTTTCTTGGAGTAGTCATCTGTTTGGGTTGGTTTGGGATTAGAATCGGCAAAATATTTCTAAGGGAAATAATTCTAATCACACACATCACAATTTACTCAAGCAATGAGCAAGAAATCACAAACAAACATTCCACTCAAACAACAAGTTTCAAGCACATTTTTAGGTAATAAAATATTTTTGCTACACCTCATAAGTTGGTGGATTTGACTTAAACTAAATATGGTGGTCCATCTATATGGTTCACTTGAGATCTTTCCATCCTTCTTAGTTGATTCTTCATGAACAAGATCTTTGTATCCTTGGAGAATTTCTTGAATCTTGGTCACAAAACTTCAAGGTGATGATGATTCCTTCTAAGTTCTGTTTCCTTAGTCCTCAAGTCTTGAGTAACATTTCTTGTCTCACTTGTAGTCCTTAGTGATATCCAAGGTTGAAGTCCTTGTTGAGAATAATGTTTAAATCACTTGAAGATGTTGAAGTCGTTAGAGTTGATGAAGTCCTTTGCACATGGTGAAGTCTTTGGCCATGGGGTAGGCTTTATCCATCAAGTTGAAATAGAAGAGATATAGAATCAAAACCAAAATGGTTGAGGAAAGAGTTTACAAGATTGTTTGTAAATAAATTTTGGAACAAATACAACTCCTATTTTTCTAAGGGGTTTGTCCAATCCTAGGTTTACAAATCCTACAGGCAACACAATGCTCTGTTACGATCTGTAAGGTTCCCAACCTTTAATAAGGTAGAGATCCCTGTATTTACAATGCTAGTCCCTGGATCAATAGCTAGCATCCACAGTTAAGATGTAATATCAAGAAACAAAGGTCATAATACAACTTTATAACCAGGAATAAAATAATTTATTACATCTTACATAGCTCATTTGGCTATCTCATTACAATGCAGCAGAATATAACAATAGCATGGGGTCCTTCATCTTCAAAGTGCCATAGGCAGACATGTTGGTTGTAGACTTGTAATCCTAATCATTAAACTTCACTAACATCAAACAAACCTGCAACATAATAAGTTACAGCCACAAGGGTCAATACATTTGAATTGTGGAGTCTATCATCTATATGCATTTGGCTAAGTGGAGCTTAGGCTTGCATTGCTCAAAATAGATTTTCCTTATCATTTGAAAATACAAAGTTTTTGCTTGACAAAATCTTTCCCAAGGCATCTCCCAATAGAAATTGGTGATCCTTCAACCCTTGTTCAACCACAAGTTTTACTTAGAAATTGGGATGAGGAGATTCTTGATAGCTTCCATGTCTTGATGCTCAAATTGTCCTTTACCAGGGACATGGCTAAGTACTTAGATTTTTCACTCTGTAGAGGTGGTGCACTTTCCCCACAAGACTTGGTTTCACCAAGACAAGATCCTTTAGAAGCCTTCCCTTAGACCAGAATGGACGCGTTCCAACCTATCATCCCCTACCACCAACTGTCCATTTGGCTAAGTTATTGCAACCTATATGATCCAGGCAGAGCCCATAATGCCAAGTGGCTGCACTTGAAGCTTCTCAACATTTGACATCTCAAATCTCTTTGTTCCTGGGTGGCCATCCACAAGTGAGATACACAAGGTAAACCATAGAAATGGGCCTTGTGAACCACTCAACACAAACCATTCCTTCCATTCCACCAGGTGATTCATTCACTTAGTTGTTTTCTTAAACAAAACACACGTCCACAGACTTAGAAATATTTCATAGCATGAATATATATTCCACCCTTGTTTTCTACTAGCTAAGCTAATCATGATAGTAGTAGGAATATTAACTTAGGAAATTTCTACTAAGGTTTCATGTACTAGGATTTCCCATGGCATAGTTTACCCTTAGCAAAATTCCATGCAAGTCCTACTTAGAAATATCACTAATGCATAGTGAAAATAATGGGACAAAAGTATGAAGCATCACTTGCCTTTTTTGTAGAGAATATAGGTTCACTTCTTGTCTTTGCAATGATCACACTCTTCAAATCACTAAAATTTAATCAAGCAAGGCACAATTTCAATCTACCATTCAAGCAAACAACACATAAAATGATAGAAACAAAACAATGCATGCAAGCATGATAAAGATTGTTTTATTTGGATAAGTGGTTTCTAATAGGTTATAAACATTTTAAAAACACCTAATGATCATTTTATAAAGTGGCAAAATCATTTGCAAAAGATTTCACTTCATAAACCATTTTTAACCAAGTCATTATTTTATGTGGTTGAAAAATGCCTTTAGCAAAACAACAATTTTATGTGGTTCACCAAATACATTTTTAAATCATAAAACTTGGTGCTTGGGGTCAGAAAGTTTATCCCAAAACATTTCCCAAAGATTTTCTCCCAAAAGCATTTTTAATAAATAAACATTATTTTTATTTGACTAGAAATGGTTTAAATCAAAAGTTTATTCTTTTGTTTCACCAAATGAATTTTTGAAACCACGAATTGTTTTCTATGGTCAGTAGGTTCAAAAAAATCCATTTGCCAAAGATTTTATCTCAAAAATCATTTTCGAACAATTTTTATATTCTAAACATGCATACACAAGTATCTGCAAAAACAAACATTTTACCAGAAGCTTTTTACTAAACAAAGTGCATGGTCAGAAAGTAATTGTTTTGCTGAATCCATTGATATAAAATTTGCAAAATTTGGTCATGTGGTTTGAAAGTTATGATTTTTATAAAATTGAACATCTAATAGGAAATTTCTGGTTTTTAAAACAGACTCTGGCCACGTGGCGTGTTCTTATTCGCCTGTACCGTTTAGGTTGGATTAGCAACATGGACCGTAGGATTTAAGTGGGATTGTGCGGTGCAGATCAAGCGTAACGGTTCAGTTTAAGTGATCTATCGTATCCCTACGATCTTCATCTAACGGCTATCAACACAATGACCAGGAACTGGCGGTGCTGAGCGACGGTGAGCGGCGGCAATGCTCGGCTAGCGGCGGAGCCGGCGAAATAGGAAGCAAGGGGACAAGGGGATGGCTCACCAGAATCGCCTTGACGCACTGATGCTCAACGTGGCCTTCGTCAGTCAAGGGGCACATGAGTGTAGTCGGAATTCCTCGCCGGAGATGTTCCTGGCGTCAGCACGTTCGATGCGGAACAAGTGGCGTTAGATGCGGGCGAGTACACTGGTAATAGGCGTATCATCGGAAGGACAAGGGGTGGCCAGAAGGTTACCAGGGAAGTCGCCGGAGAGGTAGCAGACGACGCTGGCGGCAGTGATCGTCCTTGCCGATGCTCTGGGGCAAGCGCGGCCGAGATGAGGCCACTGGGAGGTGCGCCAGGGTTCGTGGAGCACTCGTGTGTGGTCGAGGGGGCAAGGGGGGCGTGGGCTGGCCGGAATCGACGCCGGAACTCGTCGGGGCAGTGGAGTTTCGAAGAGAAATTAGGACGGCCTGGGGGCGTAGAGGTTCTGGCGAGTGAGGGGAATGAGAGAGCGGGCAAAGGCTCTTTAGTACGCGTGATCGAGGGGTCGTTTAATGGTGGGGTTAACGCGTATTCACGCCGGCATTCATTGGCAGCAACGGCCGGCGAGGTTAGCGGGAGGGTGAGGAAGAAGGGAGCTGGCGGTGGGGTCGTCTCGTCAGCGAAAGAGGGGGAGGGGGAGTGGGTCCAGGCTGTCATCGTCTGTCTGGGTTTCTTTCACGGTGAAAAACGGTTAGCTCAGAGTGAGAGGGAGAGGTGGGCTTCTGCTGGGCTTACTGGGCTAGCTGGGCTGGGTCGACCTTTTCAATTTTTTTGGTTCTGTTTGTTTTTCCCTTTTTCTTTTCTCATATTCTGTTTTGGTTTTTACCAAACAATTCAAACACTCATTTTAATTCAAACCTTTGCCATATTTTGTGAATAATTAAACACTGTTTATTACCATATTCTGATGTCAAATTTAGAATAAAACTTTTATTCCTTTAGTGCCTTTTTAATTATTTAAAGTAGGTCCTTGTATTAATTCATTCAAGATTTAATAATGTTGTTAATTTCCATTTGAATTCTAAATCCTTCCAAAACCTTTCAGTAAGTCTTATTTACTTAATAGGGTGTCAAAATATTCACCTTGAATTTAATTGGAAAGTATTTAATATGATTCATAAATCATTTGAATTGGGTATTTGTTTTAATTCCAATGGAATTTAATATAGTTTTAATTCCCTAAATTTTATTTGGGTTTGAATTAAATTCATTCCATTTGCTTATGGATTAGGCCAAGATTTAATTTGGTATTTAAATAATCCTTATTTAATATTTCTTTCTTCATCTTATAAAATCCATATCTTTTTATTTAGAGAACCAAACTTGGTGATTCCAATGTGTAAAATCTTATTTAATGTTCATTTATCCTTTTAAATATCTTTAGGATTATTTGCTCACCATTTTGTATGGATTTTAGATAAGTGCTTTATTAGCTTTGGAAATTACTTTTCCTTATCTTATTAAATTCATAAGATTTTATTTATGGTTCCAAATTAAGTGAAACCAATTTATATGGTTTTAATATATTTCTATTTGTCATTCTTAATCATTTTGAAATATTTGTTGACAAATTTTTATATGGATCAAATCCATAGGCTTGGAGATAACTTGGAAATGATTTTATTCCATTAGGGTTTAGGGTTTGGATTTATTTTCCAAGTGTTTAAATTTCTAGATGCATTTTATGAGGAATGCATATCTCTTGATTTGGATTTTGTTGAATTCAAACTTTAATTAAATTTTTGTTCAAGATGGGATTTTAATTTCCATTTAAAAACAAACGTTTCTTTTTTACCCTAAAATTCAACAATAATTTATTTTGTTTATTTATTTTTCACATTACAAGATTTGGAAAATCTTGGGATGTGACAATTGATCTCCCTCGAGCAAGAAGAAACAAAACAACTATAAGGAATTCAACATTTAAACTTGAAGCAACACAAGACAATCAGATGCTAAGAAGAAACAAAACAATTGATCTCCCTCGAGCAAGGAATTCAACATTTCTAGAATATGAATTAATTTACGGTCGGTAGCCATATGCGTCCAGCACTTCTTCCATATTGAAAAGCTCATCAAAATTAGAGAGATGCTAAGAATACTATACAAGCTTTGATAACACAAGACAATCAAAGTAGAGTTGAATATAAGTATAAATAACTAGAAGTATAACAATCGATCCAATTCCTCGAGTTAACTCTCAGCTTGCCAAGGAAGACTAGGATGTTTAATATAGCAATTTTGAGTAAGAGAGTTCATGTCCCAAGTAGCATAATAGTGAAGTGTCTTATTGACACCCACATCGGTAAACCAAGACCATTTCAAACACTACTATTCCAATCATTACTTCTGAAGAACATTCATAAAGTAGTAATGAGATCAGGCCAAATACTTGTTATGTGGATCATCATATATTTTCTCTTTTCTTTTTCTTTCTCTATTTTTTTCTTCCTTCATGCAAGGTTATTTCTCAATAAAGATCATTGAGTGATGCTTTAAAAAAATAGTTTGCATAACCTTCGAGAGTACCAATAATTTTTCCCATACAGTGACACGTATGCCACCCATGTCATCAACTCATATCCGAAATCTGGGGTTGTACCATAGATCATTCAAAAGCTAGCAGAGTTGTTGGCATCCAAAGGTGTGCATGGGAAACATAGAACTTTTTAAATAGTATCACGGTTTGATCCACAAGGTTATCTTTGGCATGCAATCAAAATTACCACTAGATTTCATTTCAATCAAACAACTCCTTTCAAGAGTGTCGTCAAGTCTATTAGAACGTCTAAAGTGTTAAGTATCTTCAAAGGTGAACTCTCAAGACAATAACATATCAAACAAGTCATAAAATTTCATAATTTTTCTTGTTGTACTTGTTTGGCAAATTTATTTCCAAGGAAGGACTCTGTTATCTACAAGAACTAGAGCAAAAGCTTCCACAACTAATCATTCATACAAATATATGCTTTCTCTAACTATTTTGAATTACTCCCACTAGCATATCATCTTAGCAAATCTACTAAGATAAATAATTCAAACTTCAAAGGTGGTAGACATAGGACATACCTCTCATGAGTGACTTCATAATCCTCTTCATTATAAGGATGTGTTCATTCAAAACTCAAGAAAAATCACTGTTGTAATAATATTGATTCAAAGAGGCAACGTTTAAATCCACGTTCATGAAAAAGGAAAAAGGAAAAAGGAAAAGGGAATTTTTTTTGTATTTTTGAGGATGGGGTTGAAAAAATAGAAAAGAACTTGTGGCCAAGCAAGTGATTAGGAAAACAAAAACAAATTAAAACTAAATCAAACTAAAATGAATGCAAACTAAAATGAAAAATTAAAGTGTTGGAACAGACTAACACGAGTGTTTCAAGATCACAAGGAAATGGAGTACATCCTCGTTATTGCACAAATAAAATTGCCTAGGGATACATCCCCAAGATCGGGCTTTTTAAAGCCCTTTTGTTTCTTATTGTAGTGGTGGTGGATAGTTACCCATGTTCCATTGGCTGCTCCAATCATGGAACTGAGTGGCAAGGTTGGAAGTAGCATCTCAAAGGTTGATGGAGAGGTTGTTCATATTTTGGATACTTCCTTCAAGGCCATAGATATCATCATAGGTGGTATAGTACTTTGGTGGCTTCACATATTATTCGGGCCCTTCTTATTCCACTTCTTCATCTTCATCTTCCTCTTCTCCATCCACGGGCACTTCTTGTTGTGGTTGACTTGCTTCGACCTGCGCGTTATAACGCAAACGTTCATCATTAATAGAGAAGAGACTGTTAGGAAAACGAGCAGGGATCATGTGATTCGCTCCAGGTATATCGAAGAAATATCTACCATTGATTCTTGAAATCATACCAAAAGCTCTAAGAGTAGAAAACCCAACATGGTGATTTTCAGACAAAGGTTGAATGTTACCTAGGTCGATATGGAGCGCCTGTGCAAGGAAGGTTATGACTCATCATACGCATATGGGATCATGATATTTAAGCCCCTGATTATGAAGATAAAACAAAAGAAGTGCACCCAAATTTGGCATCAAATAACATTAGGAACTACAGCTTTAGCGAGGACCATCATGTACTCCTCATTAACTCTAGTGAACTCACCATGATCCTGCAAGGTCTTAGCAATAACATAAAAAATAACGAACATTAGGATGCATAATTTGATTTCCCTTGGTTGCGTTTCCATGAATTATCATTCTATTAAAGTAAGCCAAGGGTGTAGGACTTACAACAAAAGAAGTGGAGCATATGTCAGTGGTGTTGTTAGGAAACCCAAAGTAGTGATCCCATTGGTCGAGTGTCAAGGAGTAATCACGGTTCATGAGTCGGAGGTAGATGCAATCAACTCCAGGAAGTTGCACCACGAGACAATAGTGAGATGTCACTGTGTGCGTCACATGCTAAGTATCCACGAAGTGACAAACATTGGGGTCGACTGAACCCTTCCAGCGTGAACTCGGTACGGTTGCTCAGTATGTTCGTGCACGCCCGTACGACTGGTTGTACCACGGCCAATATGTTTGCTTCAATTCTAATATTTGCTCAAGGATATGGTACGGGCTAGTAGTACGACAGCGTCCGACCGTATCAGTGGTTGTTATGACCGTGGTGTCCTTTGGCAAAAATGGAGACTTGTCTTTTCCAGTGCCTCGATGTGGTACGGACGCGCGGTACATTCATTTACAATTGTACCAGTGGTGGTTATGCCACCTGAAAGCTGTAAAATCCCAAGGTAATGATCAGTAGCTTCACGCGCCTTTGCACATCTTAGCAAAGTCAAAAAAAGCAACATAGATTTTGTAAAAATCAGCTATACCTTAAGGACATATGTTAGAAAAATATAAAATTTAGGATTACCTTCATTTCTTTTCCTCTCTCCAAAGGTATTCATGGGTAATATTTGTTAAAAACTAATGGGGATATGCCAATCGGGGTAACCACGAAGGTAGGAAACGACTGGCCTAGGAAAATGTTGACTGGGCCTACTTTGACAGCGACTGGAATAAGGGCTTCACTAAAGACCGGCGAATGGATGCAAAGGCCCAATAAGGTAGCTAGGACCATTCGAATGGTTGTGTTTCCACGAATTCTCATTCTATTAAAGTAAGCCAAGGGTGTAGGACTTACAACAAAAGAAGTGGAGCATATGTCAGTGGTGTTGTTGGGAAACCTAAAGTAGTGAGCCCATTGGTCGAGTGTCAAGGAGTACTCACGGTTCATGAGTCGGAAGTAGATGCAATCAACTCTAGGAAGTTGCACCTCGGGACAATAGTGAGATGTCACTGTGTGCGTCACATGCTGATAAATTTAATCGTCAAGCTGTGGTATGTGGCACAATCCTCTTCCGGAGTTCAAATGGCGGTTGAGTATGTGGTAGGGCGGGCGGTATGACTGGGTATCCCGTACCGAGTGACAAACATCGGGGTCGACGGAACCCTTCTAGCGTAAACTCGGTATGGTCGCTCAGTATGTTCGTGCACGCCCGTACGACTGGTTGTACTGTGGCCAATATGTTTGCTTCAATTCTAATATTTTCTGAAGGATATGGTATGGGCTAGCAGTACGACAGCGTCCGACCATTCCAGTGGTCATTATGACCGCGGTGTCCTTTGGCAAAAATGGAGACTTGTATTTTCCAGTGCCTCTATGTGGTACGGGCGCGCGGTACATTCATTTACAATTGTACCACCTGAAAGCTGTAAAATCCCCAGGAAATGATTAGTAGCTTCACGCGCCTTTGCACATCTTAGCAAAGGCAAAAAAAGCAACATAGATTTTGTAAAAATCAGCTATAACTTAAGGCCATATGTTAGAAAAATATAAAATTGAGGAATACTTTCATTTATTTTCCTATCTCCAAAGGTCTTCATGGGCACTCTTTGTTAAAAACTAATGGGGATATGCCAATCAGGGTATCCACAAATATAGGAAATGACTGGCCTAGGAAAATGTTGACTGGGCCTACTTTGACAACGACTGGAATAAGGGCTTCACTAAAGACCGGCGAATTGATGCAAAGGCCTAATAAGGTAGCTAGGCCCATTCGTATTAGGTCAAAACCTCTGAAACCCTAACTGATTCGGAGGAAATCTTGTATACCCTAGCGAGGTAGCCCTATATAAACCTTCCTAGGGTCCCTATTATACTCACGAGCTATTAGCCACCCCATCTTGAGACTCTTCATTAATACAATCCAGCAGGAAGTAGGTCTTTACCTTATGGAGGGCCAAACCTGGGTAAAACCTGTGTCTTGCCCTCAATCTCGATCCACGGGTGGCGACTTGCTCTTGCCCTTCTTAGACTCAATTGCTACCCCTAGTAACGACTGTCGTGGCCGCTCCCATGATAGTGGTGCCCACCGTGGGGCTTGGTGAGTCAAGCCTTAGATCTGTAGAGACACCGTACACACCCATTCGCCGACCCTTCGCTACCGGTGGCATGATCATTACCGGCGGATTCTTCTAGATCCTGCCAAGTAGCTACGTGTTGTCCTCGTGTCTGGTCACTCACGTCACCATGGTGGCAATCAGCTCCATCAACCTCTTCGTAGGCTTCACCGACGTCATCGACCCGGCAGATCCCGTCGGATTCGCCATCAGCAATGGATCGCCTACACGCGATCTACTCTTGGAGGAGCAGATCTGATCGATCACCCTCCTCGCTTCCAAGTATAACTCAGACGAGGACATCTCGGTCCAGAGTAACTCCACCCTCTATGACGAGGCCGACTCGGTGATTCCAGAGCCGGCCTTAGGACCCACTGTCCCCGTCTCGAAGGCCAGCTCCATCACGAAGGTCTCCAATTTTGGGGACTACAAGGGCGACTCGATCCTCCAGACTCTCGACTACGACTCAGGGTCGGAATCTCTAGATGAGATCTACCTCGCCATCCACCATGCCATCTACATGGAAAACAGGGATGAACCCCCGGTGAATCCTTTCTCCAACCCCTCCCGCCGACAGTGACCGCTGACGAGATCGAGAAGCACCATGTGGCCCTAAACGAGGCCAGGGAAAAAGAAAAGGCCGATCGCAAAAAAATTCGCCTTGAGCAAGAAACAGCACAAAAACTCTTGGCATACCATCAACATTGGGTGACGTGGCGAATCAACCTCTCCACACAGGGCTAAGACCTAAACTTCAATGACAAGAATGACCCTACGCGTGCGGCCAACTGTGAAGTCAACAATAACATGCCACCTGGAGGCAGTCGCCTACCAGCTGGGTCACCCGCGCATGGAGCACCTCCACCACCCCCACCACATGCCTCCTTTGGAGCATCCGTGGGTAGTAGTCATGCCTCGAGAATATAACACTAATGGCCTCCCCCTTTACTCGACTCCGATGGACAATGTCATCGCGAGCCAGGCTGCATTCACCAACCTAAACGCTATGGATCACTATTAGGAAAATGCCTGTTTGTGGCGCACATGGAATGGCCATCCGTGTTGCACTAGCAGTGCTCCACTAGCCTCGCAGTGCGGCTATCTCCTAGTCGTGGCGCACTGCCTGGTGCGCCACGGTTGTGTCGAGATAGGCGTAGCGCACCTGCTAGTGTGCCACGGCTACAGGTGCGCTATGATTTGGATCTTCTGTGGCGCACATTGCAGTGCGCCACTAAGCTGCGCAGGTGTGCTTTAGATTTAGTGCGCCACAAAAGCTAGGTCATGTGCGCCGCGGTTGTTTTTTTATTTTTTTTATTTCAAAGCCATATGATATACAATACAGATTATATACAATATTACAGGCATATATACACATACAGATATAAGATATACAATTATATATATAAAAATACACAATTTGCAAAACAAGATTGAAACAAATACATATATATAAGTCTCATACATGAATACATAGTATAAGTTACATTGTTTCGATCAAGTTACAAAGTAATTGGTGACATGAGAATACATGTTTCTCGAATAAGTTAGAGCTCAGAAGCTCGCCTAGACATCTAAACTAGCTAGACATAAACATGGGATAAACAACCAAAGACGATAAGCATGATCACCGCGACGAAGGTGTAGGTCTTCATCCGGTTCCTCGTCCTAACTCCCGCTAGATAGCGCGTGTATGTAGCTTCCGCCTCCGCCATAGTGTTGTACCCTTTGTAGCTATTGCCGCTGAAACGGTGCACATGTCTCCGGCAGTCTTCCCAATCATCCTAGACTCCGGGAACCCGTCCCTTGTACACGACGCACCACGTCATCTACAAGTTGACAATAATAATTAACCGGTGATTGAAAAAAACATGTATAATTAAAGTCGCATATGAAGATACACTTGTCCACACACACACACACAAAGGTCATCTATAGTTTGGAACTACAACTAGGCCAACATCAAGCCTTCTGGCTTGTTTTAGGGAATGGGGGGACGCCTTGTCTCGTCATGAACTTCCTATAGTCACCCTGCATCTCTAGGCGATCTTCTATGTCATGGTTATTTGGGATATTTCCTCCGTAAAAGATCCCCCCCCCGAAGTCATGACATCACGAAAGATGATTGCCCCAAACTACTGCTGGATGCGATACATCTCTTGTCTAATATCTGAATTAGTGATCTTGGCCTTTGCTTTGGCCCACTGTTTGAGATGATCTAGCAGCGTAGAATTCTGCTGGTCTAGTACGAATGCCCTCATGTGATGGAGTGCGTAGTAGGCTTCCTTCTTACTGCTTTCCGTCTGCTTCACACATGGGAACTCTGTTACGTGGTTGAAGAAGTGCCTACCGAACTTGACCATCATACGCACGAAGGTGGTGCCTTCCGTCGAGGCATACCCAGTGAGAGCATCATCCAGAACTTCCTTGATCTTGTCATAGTTTTTCTTCTTTTCTAGACTCCCCGAGTCGAAATACATGGCGTGGTAATGCTTCGGCGATAAGGAGATGAGCGTGCAGTGTTCATCTCTGCGCAAAAAATTCAAATGGAATGTGTTGGAAAAAGAATGATGATAATCTAATAAAGCCAATCAACGGTGGCGAGTGAATAACAACTTACTCGGGAAAGTAAGGCATGAGAATGTATTCCTTTGTCTTGTTTGCCACAAAGATTCTTTTTAGGTACGAGGCCACGATACGTCGTTCAGCGGGGGAACCCAAGCAGCCGTCACGCATGTAGTAGGGGTCCACTATTGCGATGCCCGGTGTGTTCTCTCTAATGATCTGCATGGCCAGGCTGAGAGAAAATAGGCGGAGCATGGTATAGTGCAGCGGGTATAGGTGGAACATATTGAAGATGTCGTCGAACCGCAGGAAGAATAGATTCGCAAGGGCATTGTCAACGAAGCCCAATCCTGGTGGCACCTTAACCACGAATACCGGGTGCGAGGGATCTTTCTCCGCCAGAAGGTGTCTCTCTATCGTCAGCACGCCGTCATGCACACTCTGCAGTTCCGAACTTGCAAGCCTCCGCAAATTCTTAGGTAGCATGGGCTCACCCGCCACATGAATCCTCCACATAATACCCTCGGGTCTTGGTGGCCCGTCCCGAAACCTGATCGAATTCGCAGTTGACGCCACCGGCTGGCTCGAGCTGCTAGATTTTATTTTCCTGCCTTTTTTTCCTTTTGGAGAGCGGGCAGGCACCGCAATCTGAGCACCGGACGCCCTATGTAGTGTGTCAGGGTTTAGAATAAAGGGCCGGTTGGTTGTATCAGCTGGCTCTGTAAAGGCGCAAGCTGGAGGCGTCTCCTGAGAACCAAACAGACCCTTGGTGATAGTGGGTTTCTCTGTGGGGCCACTAGCTAGGTCTTCGTTGCTAAACTGAGTGTTGAATAAGTGATCATTCCAGTCTTCGTCGTCCTCGGCCGGATCCTGCTCCATGTGCATATCATCAACATGATCATCCGACCCACCGCATGGAGGTGACGGCGAGGGCGGTAAGGGGGCTTTGCCACCGCCTGTCGCTGGCACGACAGGCGGTGCTGTTGTCTGTGGCGTGATGGACCCCGCCGTCCCCAAACGGATCATGCTCTTTGGCCATTGCAAGAATAAGCCGAAGCAACTTCTGAGGATAGCCGACTCTTCTTCATCCGCTCCTGGGGGTTGAATGGGAGGTTCCAGGTTGTCACAGCCCCTTAGCACCCGACTAATTTTAACCCTGTGCATGCTATCTGGCATCGGCCTTGAGTGGGACGTGCGCTACAAGGGTTGAACGATGGTACCCTTGGCAAAATCCCCTAGCTCGTTGTTCACGTAGCATAAGGGAGTGCAAGGAACATCTGTCTGCAAAAAACATGTACGACATCGTCAAAGATGCCATAAGAGTAATAGATGGTGTGAAAGGCGGTAAAGCAATTTGTTTACCGTGATGGCGTTGAGATCAGCTAATGTCGAGGCACCACATACGGCGACGGGCGTGCAAGAGACGGACGGGCTACTTGATGGCGCAGTGCTGGACGCTGGTGTATTCTCCCTACCGGGTGCTTGGAGCTCCGTGACGCCGCAAGGGGGGCCACCAACATGTTCGGCACCACGGTGATGGCAGGGGGAGTCACCAACACTTGCGGCGTCGCGGTGCTAGCGGGCGGAGTCACGAACATGTAGTTCGCCTGATTCGTCGGTGCCGCGTTGTTCGAGTGGCTGCTGACCATGCTTGGAATCGGGCATGGCCCTACTCGACCACCCGCACTCCTGTTCGCTATGACTAAACCAAGGTAGGTAGGATGGACGTGAGGGTGATTGCCAGGTTGTCTTGGACGATCTGCGGGATCCGTGCCACTTGTTCCTTAAGTTCTTGAACATCGCGGTTTTCGTCCTCGCTCCTTCCCAACGGCGCCACACACGTCCTCGGCGGTGGACCAAAATGATCCACCCAATTCTTACCCTCGAGGCCGGCCAGACGGCCAGCCAACGACGGCTTCTTCTTAACCGGTTCTATTTTCTTGGCCCAGTTCATCGCCCTGTTAAAAGGGTTATCCCACTGGGTGGCCGCCGTCGACCCCTGGGATGAGGAACCCTGGGATCCATGACTAGCAACAATTTCCTCCTCCTGCAGAAGAAGTAACAGTGAATCATTTAGAAACTAGACTTCATTGATTAGAATGCAATCGAGTTGATCCGTGGTAATTAGATTACTTACCACAATTTCCTTGAATTCCTTCACCGCAGGATCCGCGGTGGGTTGTTTGGTTTTTGGGTCCACATGGTAACGGGCCCTGATGAAGTTTCGAACCTGCCCGGGTTCGAATTTCGCAAAGGGGCTTTCTATCCCCTTAGATCTATACTCTTCGTCCTCCTTATTCCATTTGGCCTCTGCAGTTCTGTATCCACAAGATCCGAGATGGTGATGACCTATATTCATCGCCTGCATCACCTTTCCCCGATTACTATTGTGTTGGGGATATGCTATATGGGTATCCTCATAGCATGTCTCCTATCCGGATAACCCGGGTGGCCCACAGTTGGTAGCATGGCCCATGGCCTGCTGGGCAGCCCAGTTAGATGGATCCAGAAGGGAGTCCCATGCCGGATAAAGGAAGGCTACGGTTGGAGTCACCGACGTACCCGGAACCTTTTTGTGCAAGATACACAAGACTAGTAATAGACGGTGTAGGACTCTGTAACCTGTCCGTCTAGGACTTTTCCCTGTAACCCTAGGACCTGGCGACTATATAAGTCGGGTCTATGGGAGCCTTTAGGGAACAACTTCATACAACCTAGTATCGATTCATATAACCTCGCACAGCGAACCAATCTCTGTAACTCGGGGTATTGCCCTTATAGTGATTTATAGCAGGAGTAGGATTCCGCCACCGTTGTGGGATCTGAACCTAGGTAAGCTGTGTTACCTCATACCCGTCAACCGTCCGCCTTCCCCCACGTCTCTAAACACGCACTGTGAGGACCCCTCCATGGCGTACTCGTCGGCAATACCACGACAGTTGGCCCCCACCATGGGGCAAGAGGCGCTTCAGGCTCTCCAGCGGGCGAGGACCAAGATCTTCGCGGGAATCGGCGAAACCGTAGCCATTGGTCACCTTCTCTTCTCCGTCAACATTCCGATCGTCCTCCCTGATGAGTTCTAGATCCCGGCGAAGACGAACCCTACGCGGTGTTCGATCATTCCTATCGAAGACATCCACCTCTTCATCGGCGAAACCGACTCGGGCACTAGTTCCCTGTGAGTCGGAGGATAATCAAGGCCCACACGGACCGCCTACGGGCAGGATACGTTCGCAGAAGAATCGATGTCGGATCTCTCTTCGGAGTTTGCCGGCAAAGATCGGAAAAATTCAAGGCCCACCCAAACCGCCCATGTGGAGGATATAAAGGTGGAAAATCACTGCAAATCCGCCGGCTTCGCCCGTGCGTATGGAGAACAGAGATCCAAGTTCGTCGGAGTGGTTACCATCTTCGATCTGGCGCGCTGCGTTCAGAGAGAAGGCGAAAACCCCCGCGATTACCTGGCCAGGTGGCTCCGTATACGAGCCGATTTGGCCCACTACCCCGATGATAAGGCTTTGTATCACTTCGTGAAAGGACTGGACCGTGGCATGCTTCTCCGACATTCTTTAAGACGGCATCGTCAACAACTACGCGGAGGCTGACGCAGAAGCCCAGAAAGCGCTTGTGCTCATCGACGGAGAACCTCCGATTCAGCCACCGCCACCACCGCCTTCGGCCGCCATCGTCGCAACTGCACCGCCACCTCCAGACATCGTCACTGCTGTTGCACCTCCACCGCCCGTCATCGAGGAAGTCTTGGCTCCCTCCGACTCTGTCATTGACGCGCTTTATGCTGACTTCAGTGCAGATTTAGAGGAGATAGATTTTAGTACAGAAGAGCTAGACTCCGCTATGCAGGAGATGGAGTACTCACGCGATGAGCAAGCCAACAACACCGTCACGTCTCGAGAGGTGTTCATCACCATTGGGACGATGATGTATGAAGATCAACCCGGATGAGCTCCGCCTACAGCGTGGAAAAGGGGAAGGGGCCACTTATTGCTACTGACGATGATCGCGACAAGGTCATGCCTCCTCCGCCTAACCCAGTGCAGCAGCCGCAGGAACTCGGCACCGGCCCGAGCAACAACAACACCGCAAACTTGCCGCCTCCAGCATTTACGTCTGCAGCAGCCCAAGTTACTCCAGCTGATAGAGTAATGTACGACAATCTCCTTGTCGAGCCACTGACCGTTGCTCATATCCGGAATGTTACCCAGCTTGACGAGAAGCGCCAACAACTGCTGGAGGAAGCGCATGCCATCGCGGAGCAAGGCGCTAAGCTAGATCGAGATCTGGTTAACGCGCAGAAGTCCATAGAGAAAGCTAGAGCAATGGAGGCCGAGTACAAGACATTGCTGCAGCAGCAGAAGGCCAAGAAAGCTCAGGCTCGTGTCATCAACGATCCTAGGATAGGCTCCCTCGAAGCCGGCACAAGCCAAGCCATACATTGACAGTGAATGCAAGTAGGTGATGCCCACCCCACTCCTTAACCTTGCCATTGCCAAGACCCTCCTGGAGCAGGATAGATCGCCCGAGGCAGTGGAACAGGTCTATGACCTAGTGGCCAAGGCGGTGAAGCAGCACGAAAAGGCCACCCCTCAGATGCTTGAGTCCGACCCAGCTCTTTGCCAGTCTAGCCAGTATAAACCGCCAAGGGACAGATCTCCTCTTGATGTCGGGTCCCAGATGGGTTCATCAGAACGAAGACAGAGGGATGCACACAACAGGAAGGATGCCATCCCCATATCCTCCGACCACGGAGAAAAGGCCTGACCTCGTCGCCCATCGCCATCGCCACGGTCCCCCCGACATCGCGAAGATTACAAGGCTCACCATCGTATGGATATGGCCCCACCAAAGCAGTGCGGCATCGTCATCCGCGACAACACGGAGCAGACCCGTCATGACGGAGAAGGCAACCAAGGACACAGGAGCATGTCACACCATGACCCTCCGCGTCCGACAAGCAACCATGACAGGCATGAGGCATCGCAGGAGGGTAACAGTAAGAAGGCTAACCCACCGCCACCTCTGCCTCCGTCACCACCAAGCAGTCACCATGGTGGAGGAGGCCCGCGTCGTTCACGCAGCCCATCCCCTGTTGACAAGAAGAAGAACCTAGAGCCGTACGATGCACGTTCGTGGATCGATAAGATCCACGAGGCCCGGGAAGGACCATACCTAGGACCACGTTTCTTTGGACCTGCAATCCGGTCCGCAACTTACCCCAAAGGTTTCCGGATTGACAAGACCATCAAGCCCTATGACGGCACCGCCAAGCCAGCCACATGGTTGCAGGACTACGGCAACGCGGTGGAGATTGCCGGAGGCAACCCCAACGTCGCCGCAAGTACCTCCCATTAATGTTGGCGGTCACGGCCCGTCAATGGATCGACGACTTGCCGGAGAAATCTATCTACAACTGGTTGGACATGCAAGAAGCGTTCACCAAGAACTTTGAGGGTACATACAAACGTCCCTACACTGTTGGCGATCTACAGCGGTGCGTGCAAGAGAAAGACGAGACATCTCGCGCCTACCTCTCCCGCTGGCTGCACATGAAGAATTCCTGCGCAGGAGTGCACGCTCAGAACGCCATGGCCGCCTTCATTGATGGGTTAGAAAGGGGCACGTTGCTCCGACATAAGCTGAAGAGCTTGCAGGACAATCACCAGCTTGACTTGAATCAGATGATCCAGTTGGCCAGTGAGTTCGCAGCTGCCGCCGACGATGCTCGCGGCTCCTTGCCGGCAACGGCCGTTCCAACTCAAGATCAGAGGAACAGCAGTACAAAGCGGAAAACCGCTCCAGAAGAAAAGCAATCTACCGATATGGTCGCTATTACTTTTGCAGGATGAGGTGATGGCGGACAACGTGGCCGAGGAAGGGGAGCTGGTCGTGGGCAGCAACGAGGAAGTGAAACTACCTTGGCGCCGCTCCGCATTCCCCAAACCTACGAGGAGTACCGTAATATGTTGTGCCTTGTACACCTCGACGTCAACGGCAAGGCCACCCATACCAATCGACACTGCAAGTTCATCAACGATCTCAAGGAAGACCCGGAGTCCGGCTACAAGCGAAGTCGGAAGAACAGACTGCGAGGCAAGGGCAAGGGGAAGAAGAAGGAAGAGGAGTCCAAGGATTCAAGTGATATGGACGAGGACGTTGACACCAAGCACGCCACCAAGAGCGACGACAAGGGCAAGAACTCCTTCGCGAAGAAGGCTCCAGTCTACCACACTTTCCTTCGCACCCCCACCGTCTGACAACAAAAGACCTCTCTGAGGATCCTGATGGCTACTCTCCCCCAGTTCCCAGTTGTCACATCCCAAATTTTAGATTTGGTTCTGCATACCATTCATATCAATGCATCATACTCTTGCATACAAAACCATCGATTGAAAGGTTTCGGCAAAACGCTATTTTTCTAAACCCTACTCTATTTTACTACAAAGCTCCTGCGGGAGGTTTTAGTAGGACTTGTGTTGTCCACCCTTGTAGCCTAGTGGTTTCACCCAACCCTTGACCCTAGGTTGTTCCCCTCGTTTTTACAAAAGCTTAGGAGCAAGAATCACCCGATTCGGAGCTCGTACGAAAAAGTTACGGCGGTTTTAGTATTTGCAAAAGGAGAAACAAAACGGACCAAAAAAAACTGCGCGGCCCCGTGTCCGCGTAGGACCCCGCAAGGGGGCCCCACTTAAGAGGCCGCCGCCGTCGCGCCTCGATTCCCGCACCCACCCGCGCCTGCCGACCCCGCCGATCCACCTGGCCGCCCGCCGCCGATCTCGCGCCGCCCAAGGCCGCGCCCGCGCGCCTCTCCCTCGGCCTCCGCACCGCCACGCCGCCAGTGAGCCGCTCCGCCGCCCGCACGCTTGCGACCGCTTCGCTGTAGCAACCGCTGCAGCGGCACCCGCCGCGCTTCAAGCCCGCCTCCCGCCCGCGCCGCCTTCTCCGCGCCGTCGCATTGACTACCTTGATCCGAGCACTGACCGCTTTTCTTCCGCGCAGGAAAAACGCCGTTGCTGGAACCGATCGCCGCCATCGTCCCGAGTTCGCCGCCGTTCGTCTCCGGTGAGTCCGCAGCCGCCATTAGATTTCAGATCAGCGGTCCAGATCAGCCGTTGACCGGTCAATCCCAGGCATTGACTAGTCAGACGCTGATCGCGCCTAGTCAAGCGTTGACCATCTGAACCACGATTATTGGTAATTACTTTAATCGTTTTAGTTGGCAGTTTTCGGTAGAAACTTGTAAATTCCATAGAAATTAAACCGCTAGGCCAAAAATTGCAAATAAAATATGTGTAGGTCCAGTAAGTAGTGTAGAATCTTGCTGTACCTTTGTTTCACACTTTTGCAGCAAGGTTTAGTACAGTTTAATCAAATTAGTTAATAGCCTTTTGGAGTAATTAATTCGTAGAAAAAGATCTGTAACTCCAAAAATCGCGGATGATATGTCTCTGGATTCAGTAGGACGAGGGGAATCTCACCGTGAATTAAAAGGATAGGCTTATAGTGAAACTTCTGCAGGAACTGTCTAGTGGCTTTCTGCAGTGTTTTAATTACTCGGGGAGTTTTATAACTCCTTTTTGAGTAATTCTAGTTGGTACTGTTCCTAAATAGCAAAGCCTATGCGGTAGAATTTTTCCAAGATTTTACAAGCAGTATACTACCAGTAGTGAATTATTTGAGTTCTAGCTCTAGTTTTGAGCGTTATATTTTGCATAATAGTTTTCCTAGCGCTAAAACTATTTTCCATGCATGCAATCAGTAGTATTATTGAATAGGATTATGTGGTGCAGCTGTAGCACCAATTCCCTTGTCTTGCATGCCTTCATACATCATCTTTGTTGCATATGCTTGTGGATTGTTTGTTTATGATTGCAATTGTATCGTGTAGATTGTGACGAGTGCAACGCTTGCTCGTGTGTGGATTATTCTTCCGACCGCTACAACCAAGGCAAGTAGATGCTACTTTGATCATGATATCGTCCTACTATTTTTAATGCATTGTCGTGTATTTTGTAGATGCATGTGTAGGATGATACTATCGCTATGGTATGTCCTATTATGTGGTAGGGCTTTCCTTGTAGATGAACCACCGTTGGTAGATGTGCTTAGCCATGCTATGTTGAACGAGGGCTGGGTTACATCATTGAGACTTGTTTCTAAAAGTATTGGTTTGTGAAAACTAAAACAACTTAATCAATGAATCTCCTGGGTGTGATGGAATTGATAATTTTTGGTGGTTTCATTGCGGAAAGGCACCCAGGTATCGAGAGAAATTGATTGGCTTCTTTATTGTGTAGCTTACGTGTACAACCATGTGCCAATAATGAAATGGGCGGTTGGTTGGACTTAGTAGGTTGTGGTAACTCAAACCCGCGTATCCAGAGATGTAGAATTTTGGTAGGTTGGACCGGTGCGCGTCGGGATTGGGGTGCTACTTCCCGAACAGTCTCTTCTTGGACTTCTCCCTATCATCACCCAAAATGAGAGTGATGGTATGAGCCGGGCTGGCCAAGTCACATGGGTAAAGTGTACTAACCCCTGCAGGGTGTTTAATCTAATCGATTAGCCGTGTCCCCGGTTATGGACAACTGAGTTGCTTGATATTGATTCCATGACATGTTTCTCGCCCATTCTAATTTCATAATTGTTTTAATATTGTTGGGTTAACTTAATTGGGATCTTTTCAAAGAAAATCAAAAACTGTTTATGAAAGTAGGACAAAGGTATTTGCAAATGCAAGCCAGACACAGCTCCACTTGCCAAATATGCATGTAGATGTTAGTACTATTGTCTCCTTTACTAGCTCTACTTGCCATACATTCTATGTATTGACCCTTCGGGGCTGCTACGTTTCATGTTGCAGGTTATTCCGATTCTGAGTAATCGATTTAGGCCACGGTACTCCACTCGGCACTTGTTCAATTGTGGGTAATTTGAAGAATGGAGGATTTACTTTATTTATGTTGCTACCTGAATAATTTGAGCTAGCCTTGAGCTAAGCTTTTATTGTAATAATGGTACTCTGGATCATCGTTATTTATGATACACGGATATTTTGCTATGTTATTCATCTCATTCTATTGTGGGCCAATGAACCGATCCAGGGATTGGCATGTCACATAGAAGCCACGGTCTTTTCAGAACCGCGGTGTTACAAGATGGTATCAGAGCCCGTGTGTCGACTGTAGGATCGTGACCTAGGATGGGATTAGGAAGCCTTAGATTTATTGAAGCCTATGTTAACTCTGTCTTTCATCTTATGCCTTTCACCCTCGTAAATTCTTACCATATGGTATTCTCACACTTTCCTCTTTTACTTGATAGATGGGAGAGGTCAGGACTGAGTATGCAACCATGGAGTCACCAAGGCCCTTTGCAAGGCAGTTAGCACAGTTCTCGCAGTCATTGGGATTGCCACTGCCCATGTTCAAGGGAAGGAGGTTGTACACCTATGGATATGGAGAGGATGCATGGGAGATCACTACCTTCATATTCAAGGATGCCGCCTTGCCAAACCCTGTGCATTTGATCTACACCAAGACATACTGCAACTGGGGACTAGGAATCAACTTGGCCATACATGAAGCCCTGTCTCGCCAGTGCCATAATGTCCGACACCTACTGCCAGCAGATTCACCCTACCGTGACTATGGGAGGCGTGATGAACATGGGCACATTGTGGTTACCCCGGGCGACAGGAACAACATGCCGCCCCGTCGGAGGCACATAGAGGACATGGAAAGGGAGAATGGAGCTCTAGCTGAGAAAGTGATGATGATAAAGGAGATTGCAGATTTTGCTAGCAATGGTATGGTGGTCCAAGGACAGGAGATTGACACCCTGCATGAAGCTGTGGGAGTTCTGGAGAATGCCCTGATAGCCAGAGATGCAACCATAGCTCATCTTCATGGTACTGTGCAGGAGAACACCCAGAACATACAACAGTTGCAAGGGACCGTCCAGGAAAGGGATCAAACTATTGAAGCTATGACAGCCCAGATTGCCGCTCTCCAAGCACAGCTAAATCCACCCTCTGATAATGACAATGGAGATGATGGCAACAATGGGGATGATGATGACAGTGGGAACAATGATGATGATGAGGACGAGGATGATGATGATGGAGATGATCATGATGGAGGAGATGAAGCTGTTGAAGTTGCAGCTGAAAGTGAAGAAGAAGAGGAGGATCCAGAAGAGGTGGAGTTTGAGATATCAAGTGATGGATCAGGAGAAGTGTACACTCCGCCACCATGGTTGAACCGTGGGCCGAAGCGCCAACGCATGACCGCAAGGACCTACCGCAACCTCTTCAAGGAATAGATAGAAGTCCACCAATTAGTCCACGTTAGGTAAATTCGTTAGGATTAATCTCGATCGATGTGAAACTTAGTTGCTATTAGTTTAAGAGTGTTTAGTTGCTTATTTGTGTACTTCAATATCCCAAAAATTATTTGTGCGAATTTTATGAAAGAGTTATGGCAATTTTGGTTACTATCTGTGTTAATTTCGCTGCAGTTTTCTGCTGATACAGCAGTACTGTACGATTTTTCATATTTTTCTGGTAACTGGGAAAAATCTGAAAAAAATTGGGCTGATGCGAAACTCTCTGTAATATATGTGCAAAAATCAGCTAAATTTTCTGACGAGTTTAAGTCAGGCGGAAAAATTCGCGAACGCTGCTGGACTGTTCTGGCAGATTGCTGTTTTTGTTGTTTAGTTGATCAACTGTTTAGTTAACCATTGCCAACTCTTGTAAAACTATTTCAGTAGGTATATACTACTAGGATAAACCCTGAGATGTTGCTGGATCACTTGTTTGTTGATGTGTTGCTTGCTTTTGATTGTCTGCTATTGTTTGATGTTGTTGATCATATGCATGGGTAGAATCCTATTATCGTAGTTGATTCTTTCTAAACTTACTTGTGCTGAACCGCAGATGCCTCCCCGCCGTCAACCCACTGAGTTGGAGCAACTCATGGCAGCCCAGGCACAGCTGACCCAAGTGATGACTCAGTTCATGGCAACTCAGAACAACAGCAATGGAAACAATCAACCTCAGGGAGATGCTCTCACCAGATTTCTGAGGCTAAGGCCAGCTAAGTTCTCTACTGCAACGAAACTAATGGTTGCTCTCGACTGGTTGCGTTCAGTCAACAAGGATCTGGTAACTGTTGGATGCACTGATGCTGAGAAGGTGAGGTTTGCCGCTCACTTACTGGAGGGACCAGCCGCTTCTTGGTGGGACACTTTTCAGATCACCCACCCGTTGGATACCGTGACTTGGGCAATGTTTGAGGAGGGTTTAAGGACCAACCACGTGTCTTCAGGAGTTCTGAGCCTGAATAGGAAGGAGTTCCGCAACTTGCGCCAAACCAATCGCACCGTGGCTGAGTACATTGAGGAGTTCAACAACCTGTCCCGTTATGCACCTGAGGATGTTGACACTGATGCAAAAAGGAGGGAGAGATTCCTGGATGGCCTCAGTGATGAGCTTTCAGTACAGCTACTGGTGGTTTATTGCCCCACTTTCCAGGAGCTTATGGACAAGGCCAGGATCTTGGAAGGAAAGCACAAGCAGGTGGAAAGCCGCAAGAGAAAGAGTAACAATCACCACTCTGGTTCACACCACAAGTCTCGCACTTTATATGATGGATACTCCAAGCATGGAGGGAGTGACCATGGGAGCCATGACCGCCACCACCATGGAAGCGATGGGCATCGTCATGACAACCATAGGAGCAGCCACCACAGCCACAAGGGAGGACACTCTCACCACTCTGGAGGACACGGTGGACATGACCGCAACCGTGATCGTAGCTTTGTGAAGAAGGATCTGAGTGAGGTGACGTTCTTCAAGTGTAAACAGAAGGGACACTATGCTGACAACTGTCCGGAGAGGAAAGGACTGAAGCCAACCAACAACAAGAAGTCCACAGTGAACCACATGAATGTGGAGGAGATTCCAGATGAGCCTGACCTTGTGATTGGTAAGTTTCCAATCAACACTTACCCAGCACTTATACTTTTCGATACTGGTGCATCGCATTCATTCATATCAAGGGCATTTGTGGATAAGTATAAGTTACCTACTGAGTCTATGAAAAGGTCTATTAGAGTGAGTTCACCTGGAGGAGATATGATAGCTAGCGCGGGATGCCGCAACTTAACTGTGAGGATTGGAACACACAACTTTAGTGCGCATTTGGTAGTGTTGGAATCACAGGGGTTAGATGTCATTCTGGGTATGGATTGGATGTTTATGCATGAGGTACACAAAGATTGTGCACAACGGGCTGTTTCACTCAAAACCCCGGATGGTAAGAGGATTAGATTCAAGTCGGTTGTATGACCAGGAAGGTGTAAGTTGAATTCTCTTAAGGGGGTTAGCATGGATACTGTGCCAGTGATTGGGGATTACCCCGACGTGTTTCCGGAAGAGCTGCCAGGGATGCCACCTGACAGGGAAGTAGAGTCTCTTATCGACCTGATGCCGGGAACAGGACCTATAGCAAAGAGACCATATAAGATGGATGTGGATGAGCTGAAGGAATTGAAGAAGCAGCTGAAAGAGCAGTTGGACAAGGGATTCATTCAGCCTAGTTCGTCGTCGTGGGGTGCACCTGTTCTGTTTGTGGAGAATAAAGACATCAGCAAGAGATTAGTGGTGGACTATCGCTCGCTGAATGAAGTGACCATCAAGAACAAGTACCCTCTGCCGAACATAAATGATTTGTTTGATCAACTGGAAGGAGCAAAGGTGTTCAGCAAGATTGATCTGCGATCAGGCTACTTCCAATTGAAGATCCGGGAGGAGGACGTACCAAAAACCGCCTTCACCACTAGGTATGGTTTATATGAGTATACGGTTATGTCTTTTGGACTAACGAATGCCCCTACATATTTCATGACCATGATGAACAAGGTATTTATGGAGTACTTGGACAAGTTCGTGGTGGTGTTTATTGATGACATACTGATATATTCCAAGGATGAAGCGGAGCATGAGAAGCATCTGCGACTGATTATGGAGAAACTAAGGGAACACAAGCTGTATGCCAAATTCAGCAAGTGTGAATTCTGGCTTAACACCGTTGGGTTTCTTGGACACGTAGTGTCAAGAGAAGGAGTCGTTGTTGATCCAAGCAAAGTGACTGCAGTAACTGAGTGGGAAGCACCCAAGAATGCGGGAGAGATTCGTAGCTTTTTAGGATTTGCTGGATATTACAGGAGGTTCATTGAAAACTTTTCCAAGATTGCTAAGCCTATGACTGAACTTCTGAAGAAAGAGAGGAAGTTTGAATGGTCAGACGTATGTGAACCAACTTTTAGGAACTGAAGCGTCGACTAGTGACCGCGCCTGTTCTGTGTTTACCAGATCTTCAGAAGGATTTCCAAGTGTACTGCGATGCTTCTCGGCAGAGATTTGGAAGTGTGCTGATGCAAGATGGGAGAGTAGTGTCATATGCCTCGCGACAACTCAAGCACCATGAGCGGAACTACCCCACACATGACTTGGAGTGAGCGTTAGTGGTTCATGCGCTCAAGGTATGGAGGCATTACTTAATGGGAAAACACTGTGATGTGTACACCGACCACAAGAGCCTGAAGTACATATCCACGAAGAAGGAACTAAACATGAGGCAAATGAAATGGTTGGAGCTTATCAAGGATTACGATATGAATCTACAATACCACCCAGGAAAGGCCAATGTAGTAGCAGATGCTCTGAGCCGGAAGGTTTATGCCAATGGATTGACAATTGGTGAATTGCCTGAGGATTTGTGCAAGCAATTCAAGGACCTTAGACTGGAGGTAGTATCTGTAACTACCTCGGTGAATTACGCTCCTAGTTACAAGCCTGGATGAACATAAATGGTTGAAATAGTACGGTGGGGCCCAAATGCCACTCACAGGTAGACCTTTCGGCCGTCCCAACCATTTCCAAACATCGGACAAGAACGGGCGACGTAATCGGCAGGCGAAGGGATCAACTACATACACAAATGAGTATGTATGCAAGCCACCATACAACAGTACATCAGAGCCATTCCATCTAAAAAGAAAGGAAATATAGCAACGCCATACGGCAAGATCCAAATATCCTAGATAGATATAATAGTTTAGGATATCTCCTCATACATCAATCGTCAGAGTATCAAGCGGAAGCGAAAGACAAAATCCGAGTACGGATAAGAAGCAAATCGGCATAAGATGCCCCATAAATAAGCAGATCCCGCCCACAGATCTCACGGATCCCCGTTCCTGGAATCTCTACACCGAATGATCGTTGCCCACATCGTCCGTCTCTTCCACCCAGTATCCATCTTGCGAGTGTACCTGTTCATCTGAACCAATAATTTATCGTGTGAGACCCTAGGGGTACTCAGCAAGTCTTTATGCCTCTAAAGGGGACACAACCTGGGGTGACGCAATTGCAGCAAAAGATAAACCCTAACAATTCAATAGATACTCGTTAACCATCCGCCTAACCATAGATAGACGGATGTCCGTGAATTAATAACAACAGTTATAACGGTTATCATGGTAATCTCCACAGATCCATCCTCCTCCTCGCTTACCGACGAGGAAGCGGACGAACAGCCCCCCATCCGTTGGCAGTTTTATTATCCATTCCGTGAGTGTTGCACTATTTACTAGTCAGGTACCTAGTCTAGTCATATTAAAAGCGGTACTTTAGTTATGCTTGTCTATGATCGAGAAACTGTGCTCCAAGTCGTCCATAACCGCGGACACGGCTTTCAGAAAGTTTTACCCTGCAGGGGTGCACAAATAGCAACACACACTCGATATGCCTCGGAAAAACCAAATCAAAACCCAACGAGGCAGTCACGACAAAGCAATCACAGGATTCAGAAATATTTCAGGGGGCCACCCCATTGAGCTACCCATAGCGAAGTTAGTGCGACTCGAGACGGCCTCAAGGTTTGTGGAGCCGGTCAGAAACGATCGGGAACCGAAAGTGTGACTAGGCTTGTCGATACATAAAACGGGTCACGGACCTAACAGACTGATGTGCATTACCTCGCACAATTTAAATTAAAGCAGTAAAACATGGCATAAGTACAGGATAGTAAATAAAACCTCAAACTAGTTTGTGGCCCTCAAGAAATAAGAATGAATCAAGCTCTGGCTCAGGGGGGTTCATAAGCCTCCCGGATGTGGATAGCACGAATATTCAAGGAACAGGAATCAAGTACCGGGGTCCCACGGACACAAGTGAGCTGAAAACCAAATAACGAGATATGGCTCACGGTGCCACTTTCATTAGTTATCCCATTACTACTCAGGTTAAGTTGTTTAGGTACCTCATTATCCATCAGACACTCACATACCCTACACATGTTGTTCTCACTTCGCATGGCTCAAACAACTCCTGTAGTAATGGCTCATGGGATGGAGGAACAAGCTTCGGTGGGGTTTAAAAGTAAAGGCTATGCAATACTTGGGATTCAGTTTAATGCAATCGCGACTCAATGATGCAAGAATAAGATAGAGGCAATAGGTACTATATGTATGCAAGCATGTGGTAGTGCTTGCTGGCAGCTCGATTGAAGCGAGAGAAGGATGCAGGTAGTGTTCTGGTTCTCTTGGTATATCCCCCTTTCGGCGTATTCGAAGAAGAACCAAACAAACAAGGGCCAACATAAATAAAGTGCACAAGCATATGAATAAAATGCGACAAGCAAACAATCATGCCATGATGAATGATGCACAATTTGCATGGCAATAGGTAGCATGGCATGGGTGAGGTGTGGAACACAAGAATAAACCATTTTATTTAGTTTTGGCCCCATTTTTAGCCTCATAACAGTTGATGTACACATTATATTTATATAATGCATGCTTCAAAACAGACAAAGGATTGCATAAACGGAAAGGTCTCGTCGAGCTAATCATTTTAGACATATCATTTATTAAATTTGGATTTATAAAACAAAAGTTATTAATTATTTAAGTCCAAGGGGCATTTTATTGTAATTTAGATCAACTTGCAATTTTAAATGTTCAAAATATATTTTGGATGAAAGATTTGAATTCCTCACATTTTTCTGATTTTAAAACATATATTATTTGTATAAATTGGATTTATATTTTAAAAGTTATTTAAAAACAGAATTATATTTGAATTTGAAATAATTAGAAAAAGATTTGAATTTAAACAGATTTCAGAAATCATTTTTATACCCAGAGGAATCTAGCCACAGACGCTTACAGGTGGGACCAACTGCTGACTCGGCAGCTCAGCGCGCAGAGCAGCTTTTCTCACCGCAGCTCTGCCTAGCCCGCGTGGATGACAAGCGGGCCCAGGTCTTGAGGCCACGCGTCACCCAATGAGGTGGCGACACGTGATCCGAGGCCTCTGCGGTTACGGGCTAAAAGATGCGGGGGCGTTTTGCAAAACGGAAAGGGAGGCTGGCAGGTGGGGCTGATGGACCGCGGGTTGATGCAAAAGGAAAGCAGGGGGGTATCCGTAAAAGGACGCCGCAGCACTGTTCCTCTTCTCTGCCGCGATCGACCGATCGGCGTGCGGCACGGGCGAAGGGGGGTTCGATCTGGGGCGAAGTGCAGGCTGCGGGTGCAACCAGTGCGGTAGGGCTAGGGGAGGTGTCAGGGATGCGGGCGAGGCCTAGATAGGGTCCTACGCAGAGCGCGAGCGTGCAGACGCCGGTGCAGATCTTGTCAGGGGGAATCGTGGGCTCATCGGGAGGGTGTCGGCGTGGTCTGATCGGGTCGGCGAGCAGGCGATCGACGGCGATGCAGACGGCCCGAAGATCTAGGGTTAGCGTCGGTGCAGCGCTGGTGCTGGTGGCTCCGGTCCGTCTCCTCCTCGTCGCCGGGCACAGGGTGATGCGGTGGAGCGTCGTGACCTTCCTCGACACCAGCGGACGCCTCGCCACCGGCCGGTTTGTGTGGAGGAGAAGGAGGCCGACGGTGGTCGGCGTCGGGGGTAGACGGTGGCGGGGGGGAAGGCAGAGAGAGGGGACGGTCTGGGGTAGATCTGGGGGACAGAGGCGAGCCAGAGGATGGTGGTAAGGCAGAGGGGAGAGGGAGGCGCCGTGGGGAGGGGTAGATGGAAAAGGTGGCCTCGGCCACCTTTTTCCTCTCCTTCTTCACGTGGTAGGCTCGGGCAGGACCAGGGCAGGGGTGGTTCGGGCTGGGGCCCCTAGGGCAGAGAGAGAGTGAGAGAGGGAGAGGGGGGTAGCCTCGGGTAGGGTTTAGGTTTGGAGCTAGGCTCGGTTAGAGGGTAGCTAGGGCAGGGGTGGGTGGCCAGGGAGAGAGGGTGGCCGGTGGGGCCAGCTAGGGTTTGGTTTAGAGGGGTGACTCGGCTAGAGAGGAGAGAAAGAGGGGAAGGTGGTAGCTTAGGGTTTAGCTAGGATGGGGTATGGGTTTAGATAGAAAGGTGAAGAGAGAGGGTGAGATGAGAGAGAGATGAGGGATGAGGTTTATTGTTTTGTCAAGCTCAAGCAAGATCAAGTAAAGAGCAAGCAAGAACTAGACAAGGAGAAGAGAGGGTGAGGTGGTTTAAGCATGATCAAAAATAAGATCAAGCTAAAAGAAAGGATAGAGATAGAGATGATCCACTTAGAAATCAAATAAAAACCAAATGACAAGCTAAAGGGGTACTTGCATGGCCCATGCAAAATATTTATTGCCATGTGGGTTCTCGTGAAAACAAGATTATCCCATGGCATTATTATTATGCATTCCCAAAATTGGAATAAAGCCAAGCAAAAGAATTAAAAGAATGCCCCAAGTGGAATAGATGGAGATGATCATATTTGATTAAAATTGGGACTTGCTAGTATGTATATTCCACTAGCTGCTTACTAGTCCCAAAAATATTCCCACATGAGCATAAATCCATAGTAATCCATATGGAAACTAGGAAAAAGGGTTCCTCTCACAAGGCATGAAAAGGTGGCCATGTGGCTCTCATATATCAATAATGTGAAAACATAATGATGCCAAGATGAGAGCATGTGGAAAAGAATTGGATTCATCCCAACACACATGAGCTAGAGGTAAAACCAATAAGTGCCAAGCTCATATTTAGTTGGATGGTGGAATTATAAGGTGGTGAAAGAAAAGGTGGTGGAGTTAATAAGAGATATGCCCCCAACTCAACTTGGGCATTACACAATATATCAAGAACCAAATACAATATCAAGAGGCAAATACAATTAACAATGCAGAGGAGATAAGAATCAAATGAAAAGGGTATTATATGATGCTCAAATGCAAGGTGGCATGATGACATGAGCATGATATAATGATGATGCAACAATTATATGTAGGAAGGTAGCATATATCTAGACTAGGCTAGTAGCATTGCAATTGTTAGACAATTGGGATGCTACAGTATCTGAGGGATACTTGGCAACAATGGAAGTTCAACCAACGTTACAGGAAAGAATCAGGAAGGCTCAAGTGGGAGACAAAGAGATAGATGAAATAAGGGAAAAGATGAAGGAGGATCGAGCAAGGGAATTCCGCGAGGATGAGCAAGGAACCTTGTGGTACGGGGATCGTTTGTGCGTTCCCAACGATCCGGAGATAAGGAAGTTGATTCTGCAGGAAGCTCATGACTCACCGTATTCCATACATCCGGGCAATACGAAGATGTATATGGACCTAAAGGACAGATTCTGGTGGAACAACATGAAAGGAGACATCGCAGAGCATATTTCCCTATGTGATGTATGTAGCCGAGTGGAGGCGGAACACCAGAAGCCAGCAGGATTGCTACAGCCATTGCACGTGCCAGATTGGAAGTGGGATAGAGTGGGAATGGATTTTATCACAGGATTGCCCAGGACCAGGTCAGGATATGACTCCATTTGGGTAGTGGTCGACCATTTGACCAAGGTAGCCCACTTTATTCCGGTGAAGACGACCTACACGAGTGCAAAGTTGGCCAAGATTTACATCGATAGAATTATGTGCCTACATGGAGTTCCCAAGAGTATCATATCTGATAGGGGCACCCAATTTACCTCACACTTCTGGTGCCAGCTGCACGAGTCACTTGGTACTAGATTGGAGTTTAGCACGGCGTTTCACCATGATGATGGAGCCAACCGAGAGGTGAATCGGATTTTGGAAGACATGCTGAGAGCTTGCGCTTTGGCTCATGGTTCTAGTTGGGATGAGAATTTGCTGTATGCTGAGTTTTCCTACAACAACAGCTATCAAACCAGCATCAAGACGTCACCGTTCGATGTGCTGTATGGGAAACGGTGCCGGACACCATTGCTATGGGATGGAGTAGGAGAACGCCAGTTGTTTGGACCTGATTTGATCAAGGACGCTGAGGAGAAGGTCGCCTTGATTAGGGACAGACTGAAGGTAGCACAATCAAGGCAGAAGAGCTACGCTGATGCCAAGCGCAAGGAAGTGGTGTATGAGATAGGTGATAGAGCATACCTCAGAGTGTCGCCGCCATTGGAATCAAGAGATTTGGAATTAAGGGTAAGCTGGCACCTCGATTTATTGGACCGTACAGGGTCTTAGCACGCAAAGGAGAAGTTGCTTATCAGTTGGAGTTGCCAGAGGCTCTGTCCGCTGTTCACAATGTGTTCCACGTATCCCAGCTGAAGAAGTGCCATCCGGAGATGGTGGATACACCATTGAGAGACACTGTACCGCTAGAGGAGGTTCAGCTTGAGAATGATTTGACCTATGAGGAGAAGCCGGTCAAGATTCTGGAGACAGCGGAGAGGACTACCCGTACCAAGACGATCAGGTTTTGCAAGGTGCAGTGGAGCCACCACACTGAAGAGGAAGCCACTTGGGAGCGTGAGGATGACATCCGAGAGGACTACCCACACCTATTTGCTAGCCGCGCCGAATCTCGAGGACGAGATTCATCTTAAGGGGGTTAGTCTTGTCACATCCCAAATTTTAGATTTGGTTCTGCATACCATTCATATCATTGCATCATACTCTTGCATACAAAACCATCGATTGAAAGGTTTCGGCAAAACGCTATTTTTCTAAACCCTACTCTATTTTACTACGAGGCTCCTACGGGAGGTTTTAGTAGGACTTGTGTTGTCCACCCTTGTATCCTAGTGGTTTCACCCAACCCTTGACCCTAGATTGTTCCCCTTGTTTTTACAAAAGCTTAGGAGCGAGAATCACCCGATTCGGAGCTCGTACGGAAAAGTTACGGCGGTTTTAGTATTTGCAAAAGGAGAAACAAAACGGACCAAAAAAAAACTGCGCGGCTCCGTGTCCGCGTAGGACCCCGCAAGGGGGCCCCACTTAAGAGGCCGCCGCCGCGCCTCGATTCCCGCACCCACCCGCGCCTGCCGACCCCGCCTCGGGATCCACCCGCGCCGCCGCCTCGATCTCCGAGCCGCCGCCGCCCTCGAAGACCGCGCCCCGCGCCGCCTCTCCCCTCGGCCTCCGCGCCGCCACGCCGCCAGGTGAGCCCACTCCCGCCGCCTTTGCCCGACCGCCCGCTGCAGCGCTGCGCGCTGCTCCGAAACCCGCCCAGCAGCCACCTTTTGCACCGCGCAGCGCCTTCTTCTTCTTTGCCGCCAAAACGCCCACGCGCCTCCGCCAGCCCGCGCCGCAGCGCAGCCGCCGCGCGCAGCCCCGCACGCGCCCCGCGCCGCCTTGCGCCGCCGTCGCCCGCGCCGCCTCGCGCTGCGTGCTGCTCGCCGCCGCGCCGTCGCGTTGACTACCTTGATCCGAGCGCTGACCGCTTTTCTTCCGCGCAGGAAAAACGCCGTCGCCGGAACCGATCGCCGCCATCGTCCCGAGTTCGCCGCCGTTCGTCTCCGGTGAGTCCGCAGCCGCCGTTAGATTTCAGATCAGCGGTCCAGATCAGCCGTTGACCGGTCAGTCCCAGGCGTTGACTAGTCAGACGCCCAGTCAGCCTTGATCACGGCCAGCGTTGACCAGTCCAGCAACACGATTGACTGGGTAATTACTTTAATCGTTTTAGTTGGCAGTTTTCGGTAGAAACTTCTAAATTCCATAGAAATTAAACCGCTCGGCCAAAAATTGCAAATAAAATATGTCTAGGTTCAGCAAGTCGTGTAGAATCTTGCTATACCTTGTTTCACACTTTTGCAGCAATGTTTAGTACAGTTTAATCAAATTATTTAATGGCCTTTTTGGAGTAATTAATTCGTAGAAAAAGATCTGTAACTCTAAAAATCGCGTATGATATGTCCCTGGATTCAGTAGGACGAGGGGAATGTCACCGTGAATTAAAAGGATAGGCTTATAGTGAAAACTTCTGCAGGAACTGTCTAGTGGCTTTCTATAGTGTTTTAATTACTCGGGGAGTTTTATAACTCCTTTTTGAGTAATTCCAGCTGGTACTGTTCCTAAATAGCAAAGCCTATGCGGTAGAATTTTCCCAAGATTTTACAAATAGTATACTACCGGTAGTGAATTATTTGAGTTCTAGCTCTAGTTTTGAGCGTTATATTTTGCATAATAGTTTTCCTAGCGCTAAAACTATTTTCCATGCATGCAATCAGTAGTATTATTGAATAGGATTATGTGGTGCAGCTGTAGCACCAATTCCCTTGTCTTGCATGCCTTCATGCATCATCTTTGTTGTATATGCTTGTGGATTGTTTGTTTATGATTGCAATTGTATCGTGTAGATTGTGACGAGTGCAACGCTTTCTCATGTGTGGATTGTTCTTCCGACCGCTACAACCAAGGCAAGTAGATGTTACTTTGATCATGATATCATCCTACTATTTTCAATGCATTGTCGTGTATTTTGTAGATGCATGTGTAGGATGATACTATCGCTATGCTATGTCCTATTATGTAGTAGGGCTTTCCTTGTAGATGAACCACCGTTGGTAGATGTGCTTAGCCATGCTATGTTGAACGAGGGTTGGGTTACATCATTGAGACTTGTTTCTAAAAGTATTGGTTTGTGAAAACTAAAACAACTTAATCAATGAATCTCCTGGGTGTGATGGAATTGATAATTTTTGGTGGTTTCATTGCGGAAAGGCACCCAGGTATCGAGAGAAATTGATTGGCTTCTTTATTGTGTAGCTTACGTGTACAACCATGTGCCAATAATGAAATGGGCGGTTGGTTGGACTTAGTAGGTTGTGGTAACTCAAACCCGCGTATCCAGAGATGTAGAATTTTGGTAGGTTGGACCGGTGCGCGTCGGGATTGGGGTGCTACTTCCCGAACAGTTTCTTCTTGGACTTCTCCCTATCATCACCCAAAATAAGAGTGATGGTACGAGCCGGGCTGGCCAAGTCACATGGGTAAAGTGTACTAACCCCTGCAGGGTGTTTAATCTAATCGATTAGCCGTGTCCCCGGTTATGGACAACTGAGTTGCTTGATATTGATTCCATGACATGTTTCTCGCTCATTCTAATTTCATAATTGTTTTAATATTGTTGGGTTAACTTAATTGGGATCTTTTCAAAGAAAATCAAAAACTGTTTATGAAAGTAGGACAAAGGTATTTGCAAATGCAAGCCAAACACAGCTCCACTTGCGAAATATGCATGTAGATGTTAGTACTATTGTCTCCTTTACTAGCTCTACTTTCCATACATTCCATGTATTGACCCTTCGGGGCTGCTACGTTTCATGTTGCAGGTTATTCCGATTCTGAGTAATCGATTTAGGCCACGGTACTCCACTCGGCACTTGTTCACTTGTGGGCAATTTGAAGAATGGAGGATTTACTTTATTTATGTTGCTACCTGAATAATTTGAGCTAGCCTTGAGCTAAGCTTTTATTGTAATAATGGTACTCTGGATCTTCGTTATTTATGATACAAGGATATTTTGCTATGTTATTTATCTCATTCTATTGTGGGCCAATGAACCGATCCAGGGATTGGCATGTCACATAGAAGCCACGGTCTTTTCAGAACCGCGGTGTTACACTAGTACCTACGCTGGTCGGAGGTGCCAATCACTTGGGACAGGACGGACCACCCAGACCTTATACCCACGGAGAACCAGTATGCCATGGTCATCAACCCCTTGATTGACGGCGTGGAGTTCACCAAGTGTATGGTGGATAGTGGAAGCAGCATCAATATCATGTACCTGGATACAGTGCAGAAGATGAACTTGACAGAGGCAAACTAAGGCGGACTAACACCATCTTCCACGGCGTAGTTCCTGGTTAGGAGGCTCGGTCCCTTGGGTGCATTACACTTCAGGTTGCCTTTGGCGATGTTAACAATTATCGCCAAGAGCGCATGACCTTTGAGGTGGTCCCCTTCAAGAGCGTATACCACATCATATTCGGCCGCGACATATTCCACACGTTCATGGCCAAGCCATGCTTCGTCTACAACAAACTCAAGATACCCGGACCAAACGGTGTAATCACCGTATCTGGAAGCTTTACCAAGGCAAGGGACTGCAAGATCAATGAAGCAGCCGTTGCAGAAGCTGTCCTCTACAGCAAAGAATTCAAAGAGATCCAGAGCAAGGTCGATGACTCAGAGATGCCCACGTCGAAGAAGCAGATCTCCGACTCCGCTCTTGCGTTCAAGGCCGCCATCAAGACCAAGCCGGTGGAACTTGTGGTAGGCGATGCCTCCAAGGTCACCGCCATTGGGACGAAGCTGGATCCCAAATAGTAAAGCGCGCTCGTCGAGTTCCTCCGTGAGAATAGGGACATCTTTGCCTAGCAACCTGCCAACATGAAAGCTGTACCTAGGGAACTTGCCGAGCACAGCCTAAACATTGATCCAAAATCCAAACCAGTGAAACAACCTCTACGACGCTTTGGAGATGAGAAGAGACGCGCCATTGGCAAAGAGATAGCTAGGTTACTTAAGGTTAGATTTACCTGAGAAGTCCTTCACACCCAATGGGTGGCCAATCCTGTACTTGTCCCTAAAAAGGGAACCAATGAATTAAGAATGTGCGTTGATTACACCGGCTTGAACAAAGCATGTCCCAAAGATCCATTTGCTTTGCCTCGCATTGACCAAGTCATTGACTCGACAGCTGACTTGGAACTTTTGTGTTTTCTCGATGCATACTCAGGATACCACCAGATCAAGATGAGGAAGTCGGACCAATTGGCCACTTAATTCAATACTCCATACGACACGTTTTGCTATGTTACGATGCCCTTTGGGTTGAAAAACGCAGGTGCTACGTACCAGCGGACAATGCAACATTGCCTTCATGACCAAATTGGTGGGAATGTTCACGCCTATGTGGACGATATCGCGGTGATGTCTAAAAACTCAAACGACTTAATCTCCGACTTAAAAAAACCTTTGATAATCTCCGGAAATACAACATGATGCTTAACCCTAAGAAGTGCGTCTTCGGGGTACCAGCCGGAATTTTTTTGGGTTTCATCGTTTCCCATCGCGGAATCGAGGTCAACATGGAGAAAATCAAGGCCATCTTAAACATAAACCGTCCGACATGCCTAAAGGACATTCAACAACTAACAGGTTGTGTTGCAGTAGTTAGTCGGTTCGTCAGCCGACTTGGAGAGAAGGCTCTGCCGCTATACAAGTTGCTGAAGAAGGTGGACAAATTCATGTGGACGGATGAAGCAGATGCAGCATTGAAGAAGCCCAAGGAGATCCTTTCCTCAGCGCCTATCCTTGCAGCACCCGAGCCTAGTGAGCCCCTGTTAATCTACATGGCGGCAACCATATCAGCATCGTCATCGTGGTAGAGCGGAAGGAACTAGGCTATGAGCACGGAGTTCAACGACCAGTTTACTATGTGAGAGAGGTCTTGACGGAGTCCAAGCAGCGTTACTTGCACTACCGGAAAATAGCTTATGGAGTATTCCTTGCTTCTCGGAAGCTGATGCATTACTTTTAGGAGCACCCAATCACAGTGGTGAGCAAGACTCCACTGTCAGACATACTCAAAAACAGCGACGCTACAGGAAGGGTCGCGAAGTGGGGCATTGAACTTGCCGCCTTTGAGATCACTTACAAGAGACGCGACGCTATCAAGTCACAAGCATTGGCGGATTTTGTTGCATATTGGACTGAGATGCCAGTTGCTACTCCGTTTCCAGAACCAGAGTAATGGGTAATGCACTTTGACGGATCAAAGCTGCTCAACGGCTCGGGGGTTGGTGTATTGCTACAGTCACCAATAGGAGACAAGCTACACTACGTTCTGCAAATCCACTTCGAGGCTATGAACAACATGGCAGAGTATGAAGCACTCATTCACGAACTACGTGTAGCCAAGGATATTGGCATCAAGCGCATAGTTTGCTGTGGAGATTCCGACTTGGTTGCCCAGCAGGTGGCTGGCACTTGGAACGCGCGGAACCCTATGATGGCGGCATATCGAGACGAAGTGGACGAGATAGCCAAGAGCTTCTTGGGCTACAAAGTCAAGTATGTGCCTAGGGAGCAAAATGAGGCGGCTGATCTGCTGTCTAAGCTTGGGTCAGGGCTCAAGCAAATTACGCCAGGAGTTTTCCTAGAGCACCTGTGCACACCTTCTGTGAAGGGAGCCGACATGGACAACCCGGATAGAGTTGACTCTTTCGTCAACATGGTGACCAAGGTCCCTCCGGCTTGGACAAAACCGTTCATGGAATATCTCGAACACAGAAATTTGCCCGACGACAAGGTCGAAAGACGGCAAGTAGTATGACGAGCAAAGGGTTATACCATAATCAATGGGCAACTCTACAAAAGGAGCACTACTGGTGTATACCTAAAGTGTGTTTCCCAGCTAGAAGGCATGGAAATCCTGCGCGAAATCCATCTCGGAGATTGCGGGCATCACGTCGCTCCTCGATCATTGGTCGCGAAAGCCTTCCAGCAAGGATTCTACTGGCTGACGGCAAAGGCGGACGCCGACAAGCTGGTTGAGACATGCATGGGATGCCAGAATTATGCCCGACAACCACATGTTCCTGTTGAAGAATTGCACATGCAGTCTAGGGGCTAGACATGGTGGGACCGTTACAGATGGCACCTTGTGGGATTACGCATCTCCTTGCAGCAGTTGATAAATTCACTAAATGGATAGAAGCTAAACCCATTAGAAAGCTTGACAGGGCAACTTCCCTCAGGTTTGTCCGGGATCTAGTGGTGAGATTTGGTATCCCACATAACATTATCACCGACAACGGCAGTAACATGTCACTCCGAGAAGTGGAGGCTTATTGTTGGGAGAAAGGCATCCGACTTGACCTGGCATCTGTGGCACACCCACAGTCCAATGGTCAGGTTGAGCGAGCTAATGGATTAATTCTGCAGGGAATCAAGCCACGTCTTGAGGCACCACTACATAGAGCAGCTGGAGCCTGGGCGGAAGAATTGCCATATGTGCTGTGGAGTTTACGAACTACACCCAACAGATCCACCGGCTACACCCCTTACTTCATGGTATATGCAGCAGAAGCCATCCTACCTTCCGACATCCTCCACGATGCACCAAGAGTTTCCGCCTACGATGAAGATGACGCTGAAGAATCCAGATGCCTAGATGTGGACCTTCTCTAGGAGGAGCGCGTTTTGGCATGCCAAAGATCCGCCATCTACTAGCAGAAGCTACGCAGATACCATAGTCTCCGCATTCGGCATCACTCGTTTAAAGAGAGGGATTTGGTTCTCCGACTTAAGCAGAAGAAGTCACACAAATTATCCCCGCCATGGGAAGGACCGTTCATCATAAGCAAGGCGCTACTCAATGGGTCTTACTACCTTGTTGACAATCGTGAACAGAAGGATAGACCCAATGAGGATCATAAGCGTAAGCGACGTGACCCGGATGATGACTACCCAGAGCTTGATCGGCCATGGAACATAGCACAGCTACGTCCTTTTTACACTTAGTATTTTTTATCTAATTGTGTACCTCTTATATGATCAATGAAACAAAGGTCTTTGGTTCACTCATATTTCTGAGTCTTTTACCTCCTTTAGTGTTCATTTTTTGATCATGTAAAACCTTTTATGCACAAGCTTTGCGATTGCACTTGTGAAAATTCCGCCTACGGGCGTTAACTTAAGTTTTCTGGTCTACACGTTCTTTGTCGTTTTTATGTGGATTCTGGAGTAGTGACTTTCGGCACTTATTGTCGGCAATTTTGTGCTTAGGTTATTGACGCTGCCATTGGGCATCATCATGTGAGTGCATGGTTCCGACAACGAGTCTTCAGACTAACAAAAAGTCAAGCATAAGAACCAAAGTAATGGATAAGCCAGCAGTTGCTTCAAAATATATACATGTTGGAAAATAGTTCTTGAGCAGCAGGAAATAATAACCATTGTTTTCCGCCTTAAGTTACATACACAAGTTTTCTCCGCATATGCACCAAAGGTGAAACAAATATTACAAAGTTGTTCTTCATTCCTTTGGCACAGGTGGCTTGGAAGCAGCATCATCACCAGCCGGAGAACCACCCTCGAAGTCAGCACTATGATGGGACTCAGAAGAATCTTGGTTGCCGCTGTCGATGGTGTTCATTCGCACAAAGACGTTGCCGTCTACCAACTCGGCTACTTTGGTGTCATAGCCCGCGAGCGACGACAAGATGGATTCATGGTTAATCTCATTGCCATCATCGTCTACGTCGGGAATGCCAGAGGTCACCATGTCGATGTCGGCATCTTCATAGTGTGCCTTCACCATTGACAGTGCCATCGTTGCGCCAGCCCGTGCACATGAAGCTTTCCAGCTTGTGATACGCTCGGGGGCTCGGCGCAGAATCTCCGAGTACTTCACCACGTAGTCCGATGCCTTGATGTTTATCTGGAGAGGTTTGGCGATCTCCATGGCTTGCGTGATGGTGGTGTTGATGAAGTTGCTGGCAAGAACCATGCATTCGTTGGCTGGAGGGGGCGATCGGGTTAAACCCATAGGAGCTGCAAATTCTGACAAGGAGCGCATGAGTTCAACAATTCAAAGTACCCAGACTACAGAAATCCAAGACAGAGAAAACTTACTGAAGATGCTGGCTTCAGCTTGCCAGACGGTGTCCACCATGGATTCTTTCTCTTGTTGGAGGAGCTTATACGCCTCGCTATGGCGTTGATTTTGCTCATCAAAGCTTGATTCTGACCTTTTAAGATCGCAATCTCCTCCTTCAAGCGATTGATTTCCTCGGTGGCGGAGTCCTGCAGGACCTTCATCGACTACTCATGCATTTTCAGCATGTCCTTCCTCTCCTGCTTAAAAATTTTGTTCTCGCTATCCAGCTCTTGAATGTGCTTGGATTGCTCGACAATATTCTTGGCCTTGGCGATGGTTTCTACAAGTCGGAGAAAGCAAAGTACACAGTGAGTACTCGGAGAATATGGACACAATACCAAGTCGGAATGCGAAAAAGAAAACAGATGCTTGCTCTTGGTGATATGTTCCTTCAAGAAGGCAGTTTTACCCTTTTCAGCTTCCAGGTCTGTGCGCATCTTCTGGTACTTGTCATTGGCCATGCCCCTCCGAGCACTCTCGTTCTATGGAAAACAGGTCAAAGTTAAAACATTGTTTGGTCTGCTTGGAGCATATAGCCGGAAATTTTCCACCCAGATGCTTGGGGGCTACAGCGAGAGTTTTTTACTTAGTAATATGCTTAGCTTTTCTTTAAGAATCTAGTCGAAACTAATTCAGTTCTCGATTAGAGGCTTGGGGGCTACAGTATAAAGTTTTTAACTCGGATATATGCTTAGTTTTTCTTTAAGCATCTATTCGGAACTAATTCAGTTACAACTAGAGGCTTGGGGGCTACAGTATGGAAATTTATAAACACTACGTATGCTACTCTTAAAGCATCTCGTCGGAACATTTCATTCCAACTACGTGCTTAGGGGCTACAGTGAGAGGTTTTCTAACTTAGTCACTCTTAGAGCATATAGATGCAAAAACTTATGGTTTTTCCGTTTACATCCTCGGGGGCTACAGTAGGATACTCATATGAAATGCAAAAGGCAAATAAAAGTTACAAGTGCGATGATCTTGAGGTTTGTAGCACTCTCGGCCAGCAGCTTGGCAAAGGATTCGCTGTTTCCTTGCAAGATTTCTGCTTGCCGGCGAAGCTCCTCTAGACCGCACGTCGGAGATTTTGGTGCCGCACCAGGGACCAAAGCAGTGCTACCCGGTGTATGTACCGGATAGACAATCTTTGGATAGGCTATAGTTTTATTGGGTGCAGGGGCGCCGCCAACGACAGAGGTACCTGCTTCCACCACTGCCTTACCGCCACCGATGGCATCCTTAGCTGGAGCTTCAACCATTTGGTGGGCGGCACTCTCCTGTGTCACCTGCTCGCCGACGACAGCAACCTCGGTAGAGGCACCTGAGTCCACTTCCATGGCGGAAGGGCCAGATGCTTCCTTAGCTTGTGAGCTTGTCGGGGCTGACGAAGGCTTGACGGAGGGAGTGGTAGGGGTGATGGCGGAAGATGCGTTGCGATGCAGCATATCCTTGATAGTTCTAGAAGCCCCCAGTTTGGAGGTCTTCTTGAGGCTGGTCCTAGCTTTCTTCCTGAAACGTGCAAAATGCATAAGTACAGGAGCAAGACAGATAAATAGACAATTTCGGAGGAAGAGAAGCTTACACAAGTGGGGGTGCTTTGGCAAAAGGGATCCCAGTAACTTTTCTCGTTTCCGCCTCCAGGGCGGCGGTACTATTCTGGGAGGCTCCACCCTCCATCTTCTTCTTCTTGACTCTGTCGGCAGCGTCAGAGGTGGAGCTCTTCCGCTTTCGCTCCAACGGAGCCTCGTCATCGGACACGACCGTGACTTCCTTCATCTTTGGATCGTAGATTTGGGCAGCCATGTTGTCCGATCCTCCTCTAGAGCGCTAAGCTGTTAAGTGAGAAGTCACTGTGTTAGATGAAAGGACATTTGCAAGAGGGAAGAACTGGAGTATATGTCGTAAACGGAAAACATATACCTACCTTTGGGCACTTGCCGTCTACGAACATGTCGTAGGTGATGGTGAAGCCACGCTTGTTGTCCTTCACCTTGACAATGTCCTTACGGAGGAGCTTGATGGAGTCGCTCGAGAAGTTTTCCACGGAGATGCGGAGGCTATCCCTTCTATCGCTGGTATACTCGTGCATGAGCTTCACGCGGTGCTGCAGAGGTTGGATTCGCCTGATGAACCAGCACATGGCTAGGTCCAAGCCGGTCAAACCCGTCTCTACGAACCATTCTATCCGCCTTATGGCGCGGGAAGCATCGAGGTCGGAGGGAAGGAAGTCCTGGGATCTCCATGATGAGGCTTCAGCGGCGGCTCCGTCAACGAAGTCTGGGTACGTTACTTGTCGGCCAGCCAGAGGAATGTCTAGGCCGTAAAAGTACGTATGTTGCCAATTTTTGCAGGACTCGTGGCCGACGATGTCGGGGAACCGCCGGCCAGGTCGAATCTTGAAGCTTATGGTGCCGCAGTTCCTAAGTTCTTCCTTACTAGCTCCGGCTTCACGTTTGATGGTGAAGAAGTACACGAAGAGGTCTATCCTAGGCTTTATCCCTATGTAACCCTCGCAAAGCGCCGCGTAGTTGCTAAGCACTAAGATACTATTGGGGGAGAGGTTCTGAGGCTGGACTCCATAGTGATTCAAGACGGAGATGAAGAAATTGGAGATGGGTAGGGAGACGCTGCGTACCAGTTGGGCTTTGAGGTACACCTTTTCTCCGGCTTGGGGAGAAGGTGTCACCTTGCTGGCCGGCTCCGCCCGCCAGGCGAGCCCCTCCGTCGCAGGGAGGTAGCCTTCAGCGATCAACTCTTGGATATCACGCTCAGTGATGTCTGAGCCGCGCCAGTCGCCCTTATGCGAGTCCAGTTCCTCCTCCAACGGCTCCAGCGCCGCTAGATTATGTTCGCCGCTGATGGATTCGACCACCGCCAAGACGGGGATGACCAAACCCTCTAGGGGTACGATGACGGAGCTCGCCGGCTTCGCCGCGGCTTCGCTCGGCGCCGCCATGGAAGGGGAAGTGCTGCTGCTGCCCATGGAGTGAGAACGGAGGTCACTGGTGCGGATTAGGGCTAGGGTTTTTTGAGAGTTTTCGCGGAGAGCTTGAGGAGGCACGCGCTGGAGGAAGAAGACGATGCGAGGAGAATGAGGTAAAAAGTGTAAATTCCACCACGGTTACTATTTATCATCTCCAGCGTCAAGATTCGTGCAACTTGATCGAACGGTTGCCGCGTAGACGACTTGTTCGCGAACGTGTGCGGAAATTTCGCCACGTCTCCAACCGTCGCTGCCAACGGTTCGTATCGACCGCGCGGGAAAATCGGACATGATTGCGTTCTCTGCATGTGTTAGTGACGAGGCGTCGCTGACCTAAGCCTACGTCATCCTAGATGACATAGGCAGATGAGCCGTCACATCGGAAGATTCCGGCATGGACGGATCCAATCTGGCTACGAAAGAGTACGATGGAAGATTCAGCATTTCTCCGACTTGCATATTGAAGACGGAGAAAGCCTTGCAGGATTCTTTCGGAGGACTACAAGATATTGCTTGACGATTTGCCGACATCCATCTAGACGGAGCATTCCACATGAAGAGGCAAGACAGCGCAAGATCTCGGATTTCTCCGGGGGCTACTGTTGGGGATATGCTATATGGGTATCCTCATAGCATGTCTCCTATCCGGATAACCCGGGTGTTGGGGATATGCTATATGGTTATCCTCATAGCATGTCACTTATCCGGATAACCCGGGTGGCCTATAGTGGGTAGCATGGCCTATGTCTTGCTGGGCGGCCCAGTTAGATGGATCTAGAAGGGAGGCCCATGATGGATAAAGGAAGGCTACGGTGGAGTCACCAGCGTACCTGGAGCCTTGGAGTGCAAGATACACAAGACTAGTAATAGACGGTGTAGGACTCTGTAACCTGTCCGGCTAGGACTTTTCCCTGTAACCCTAGGACCTGGCGACTATATAAGTCAGGCCTATGGGAGCCTTTAGGGAACAACCTAGTATCGATTCATACAACCTCGCACAACGAACCTATCTCTGTAACTTGGTGTAGTGCCCTTATAGTGATTTATAGCAGGAGTAGGTTTCCGCCACCGTCGTGGGATCTGAACCTGGGTAAGCTGTGTTACCTCGTACCCGTCAACCGTCTGCCTTCCCCCACGTCTCTAAACACGCACTGTGAGGACCCCTCCATGGCGTACTCGTCGGCAATACCACGACAGTTGGCGCCCACCGTGGGGAAAGAGGCGCTTCAGGATCTTCAGCGGGCGAGGACCAAGATCTTCGCGGGAATCGGCGAAACCATAGCCATCGGCCGTGTTCTCTTCTTCGGCAATGTTCCGATCATCCTTCCTGACGAGTTCTGGATCCCGGCAAAGACGAACCCTACGCGGTGTTTTCGTTCCTATCATAGACATCCACCTCTTCATCGGCGAAACCGACTCGGGCACTAGTTCCCTGGCAGTCGGAGAAGCATCAAGGCCCGCACAGACCGCCTACGGGAAGGATACGTTCACGGAAGGATCGATGTCGGATCTCTCCTCGGAGTTTGCCGGCAAAGATCGGAAAAATCCAAGGCCCACCCAAACCGCCCCTGTGCAGGATATAAAGGTGGAAGATCACTACAAATACGCCGGCTTCGCCCGTGCGTCTGGACAGCAGAGATCCAAGTTCGTCGGCGTGGTTACCCCACGTCTCTAAACACGAACTGTGAGGACCCCTCCATGGCGTACTCTTCGGCAATACCACGACACTGGGTGGCCCACAGTTGGTAGCATGGCCCATGGCCTGCTGGGCGGCCCAATTAGATGGATCCAGAAGGGAGGCCCATGCCGGATAAAGGAAGGCTACGGTTGGAGTAACCGACGTACCCGGAGCCTTGGAGTGCAAAATACAAAAGACTAGCAATAGCCGGTGTAGGACTCTGTAACCTGTCCGGCTAGTACTTTTCCCTGTAACCCTAGGACCTGGCGACTATATAAGTCGGGCCTATGGGAGACTTTAGGGCACAACTCCAGACAACCCAGTATTGATTCATACAACCTCGCACAGCGAACCAATCTCTGTAACTTGGCGTATTGTCCTTATAGTGATTTATAGCAGGAGTAGGATTCCGCCACCATTGTGGGATCTGAACCTGGGTAAGTTGTGTTACCTCGTAGCCTTCAACAGTCCGCCTTCCCCCACGTCTCTAAACATGCACTGTGAGGACCCCTCCATGGCGTACTCGTCGGCAATACCACGACATATTGGCCAGGGCTCTTTCGGGTTCACACCTCTCCTTAAACTCCCGGAAGTGATCTTCGGTGATCTGTGGGTCAATCTTCTGGATCTCCTTGAGACTTTTGCCATCTTTGTAGATCTTCTTATTTATCCGGTTTCTCCAGATGGCCAGGGCGGTGCTCATCTTTGTGAGGGCGGATTTGTTTACTTCGTTCCCATGATAATTTGTGTTCCGATACTCAGCGGGGAACTTGTATCTCGTGTGCAGCTTCTCGAAGAGGAGTGTGCGCAAGTGGCCATTATCTTTATGCCAGAGATTCTCGGTGTTGATCCAGATGGTTGTCCGGGTGATCACCGTCACTTTCCCACCGTACCCTCTGACGACAAGGTCAGGCTCCAAAGGAAGCCCTGTTGGGCTCACTTCGGTAATTTCCTCCCTGACGGTGCCGACCGTGTTCGGGCGCCGTTCCTTCGGCATCCTCTTCTTAGGAGGATTGCTACCACTCACTGTGCCCTCGCCGCCATCAGTGGTTTCATCACCCGCCGTTCCTTCGGCTTCTTCCTCCGCGTCTTCCATCTCATCATCGTTGCTCTCCGAAGGATGGTATTCTTCATCGTCTTCTAGCCGTGGGCCACCTCCTAGAATGTCAATTGTTTATTCAGAGGTCTGAGTTCTCCTTCAGCGTTGATACGCTTAGAACATCCAGCCTTGTCGTTGTCACACATCTTTGCACTAATAAAAACAAATAATTGGTTAAATTCACGGAAAAATCCGGCATGACTTTTGATAATTTTCTTAAACTAGGAGTGCCCGGTTTCTGCTGAAATGGAAGTTAATCAACATTTCGGCAAAAATCGGGACTCATTTCATACAAGAACCTGCATACGCGACATAATAAAGTGCTTCATACAAGCACAAGCACAATTTCAAGTGCTACAATTATATCACCAGAGATTATATCACCTATCATTGATGACAGCAAGCAAATACATGCAGATTATAGCACCTGTCATTATATGACAGCAAGCAAATGCAAGTTTATATGACAACAAATATGACAGCAAGCAAATACAAGTTTATATGACAGCAAGCAAATACAAGTTTATATGACAGCAAATATGACACCATGCTTCTGATGAAGGAATTGATGAAGTAATTATTACTAGACCATCACCAGGAGCATTTCATCACTAAAACCATCACCAGGATATTTGGTTCATCACATATTCATTTTATATATTCACACATTCTGTTCAACACATATTCATTTTATATATTCACTAAAACATATTGCATGCAGTAGTACCTTTTCAGCACTACTAGACCATCACCAGGATCAGTACTAAAACCATACAGCATAACTAGGATTTCAGCAGGAGCATTTCATCAGTATATACACATTGTTTGAGCTATCTATGTGTGGATACCATTCAACACTAAAACCATCACCATAACTAGGATTTCAGCAGGAGCATTTCAGATCATATATCTCTTGCTCTAAAACCTAGCCACAGATCATAACCAGGAGGTCACAAACCAGGATCATATTGCTCTCTGTTTGCTAAAAAAATCAAGCCTAAACCTACAAGCTCTCTGTTTGCTAGGAATATGAACTAGTAATTTGCTTAGCTTTAGTGGTCTTAAGGCACCACTAAGAACCACCCAGATTGCAGTAATTTGCTTAGCTTTAGTGGTTTTATCTTATGTATAAAACAATAAAAATAAGTACATTGAGTGATTCATAAAAACTCACCATAAAAACATCTAGGTAGAAAACACATTGGTTAAGAATGCATCAACTAGCATGCCCTGCCACATCAAGCAATGGGCATTTACAGTTATCATCTGGATTCACCAGGCACCAATCTAGCTTTTTTTGGGCAAAATAGTAGGAGAGTTTCCAATTGAAATGTTTATTAGCACCTCAATTCAGCTAGTTGTTCCTTCAAATTAAGTTAAATTCAATTTGGCCCGTAGGATTAGCTATCAAGATAACTCATACATTGACCCAAAAACTACTAATCAGTTTTTAGTGAATCATCAGTACTAATCAATTTGGTCAGTAGTGAATCATTAGTACTAATCATCAGTTTTGAGCTATCAAGGCAACATTCTACAAGCACCAAAGTACATCAGCCTAACCCTAACCATTGCTCGAGGAAGCCTAACCCTAATCATTGTAGAGGCAGCCTAACCCTAACCATTGCCCGAGGAGAGAGGGAGAGAAGGAGAGAGGGGAGGGGCGGCGCTCACCTCTGAGATGAGGACGACAAGGGATGGCGGACAACGGCGGGCTCCTCCATGGACTCCTCCTCCTCGTACGCGCACGTTCCTCCTCCTTCACGGCCTCCTCCTCAAGCGACGGCGGCTGGCAGGGCTCGGGCTCCTCCTCCTCCATGTCCTCCTCCTAGAGCGGCTGGCGGACGACGACGGGTTCCTCCACGGACTCCTCCTCCTTGGACATGCACGGGCCACCTCCTCCACGACCTCCTCCTCGAGCGGTGCCAGCTGGCAGGGCTCGGGCTCCTCCTCCTCCACGTACTCCTCCTAGAGCCGCGGCGGATCGAGAGCGCGACGGCGGGGCTCAGACTTGGGGATGGGAGGCGGTGTTTGAGATGGGGAGGAGAGGCGCGCGGGCGTGACACGGTTGACTAGTTGTACCCAGTTAGGCGTAGCGCACCCTGGCCAAGTGCGCTACGGGTAACCGTAGCGCACTTGGCCACCCGTAGCGCACTTGGCCAGGGTGCGCTACACCTAATTGGGTACGACTAGTCACATAAGACGGCACGACCACCCCTATTGTCAACTAACACTGCCCTATCCCAGTGGTTCTACCCACTGCTCTATTCTAAACTTGTGAGCACCCAGGTTCGAATCCTAGTGCCCACCTTTTTTATTTTTATTTTAAAAATACTTTTAAATGTTCCAAAAATGCCCAAAAGCGGTGATATATGCCACAAAAGTTTTGTTTTGTTTTTAAAACACTTCTAAATATTCCAAAATACCCAAAAGTGATAATATATGTCATAAAAGTGGTATAAATTAAATATGATTCAAATATGTCATAATATTTTGTCCATGATACAAATATGTCATAATAATTTGTCCATGAATATTACAATCTTTTTGGACCATGCGTTTTACAATATTTTTTGAGCTAGCGTTTTACAATCTTTTTTCCCTTCTTTGTCGCGGTTGAATAATTTAGCCCCGACACTTTAATGTTTCTTCTTTCGAACGGGCTACCTTTTTTGGGTAGGGTTGTCCTTTTTCTTCTTGTGATGTATGTTGTTGCATCGTAGTCGTCGTCATCTTCTATCTTTGGATCACCGTACTGGTCAAAGTCTTGCTAGTTGGCGACTCCATCCATTCCGATGATGTTTCTTTTTCCTCTCCTCACGACAACACGGCTAGGATTTGTCGGGTAGGTAATGAAAAAACATTGGTCCACTTTGGTAGCCAGTACCCACGGTTCATTTTTCGCGGCCACGTTCGCACCGACTGCCTTGGATTTGGCTGCTTCGGGTATAACCATGGTTGTGAAATACCGGTATTCTCTTTCGACGCTCTTTGCCCATCTGACATGGAACATCGGCACCTTTTCTCCAGAGTAGTCGAGCTCCTAGATCTCCTCGATTCTTCCATAGAATCTTTCCTTCACGTTGTCATCGGTGTAGAATTTCGACGTTACGCCTGAGTTCTGATAATCACACTTGTTGTCCTTTTCCTCCGTGTAGAATGTGTAGCCATTGATATCATACGCCTGATAGGTCACCAGGTTTTGCATCGGTCCCTGCGAAAAGGTGAATATGATCTTTTCCGTGTCAGAAGAATGCGATCGCAGGGGATTATCAAGGAGCGTCTACCTAAACCAACGCGTGAAATCTGAGTTGTGCTCTTTGATTATTTCTCCCTGCGTCCTCTGTATGCCCCAGTCACTGTACTTCTTCTTGATTAACCTTTTGTCCTTCTGTACCCAAGGATTGACCAGTTCTAAATGCTGTAGCGTGACGAGGTTTGCTCGATCAAAGTCTGCGCGTTGAAAATCGAAATCTGTGTGAAGTATGCGATGAACCTCTCGGTGACCAGATCCGTCGAGCTTGCCAAGGTGCCTGTTGACGGGAAGACCGACAGGGTTCTCGATTTCTAGATAATTCATGCAGAAAGAGATGCACTCTTCGGCCAGAAATCCCTTGGCTATGCTTCCATCTGGACGGGACCTGTTGCAAACGTATCCTTTTATGTGTCCGTTCATCCTTTCGAACGCCATCATGCTGTGGAGGAACATCGGCCTGAGTTGGACGATGTCCTCCACAACATGGACCAGCAGATGCACCATAATGTCGAAGAATGCGGGCGGGAAGTAGACCTCAAGCTCGCATAGTATCACCACGATCTCCTCCTGTAGCCTCCCGAGCTGATTCACGCCAATCGACTTCCTAGAGATGACGTCGAAAAACTTGTAGAGGCCAAATAATGTTTCACGGACGTGCTCGTCCATTATCCCTCTTGGTGCAACCGGAAGTACTTGCGTCATTAGCACGGCACAGTCGTGAGACTTCATGCCACTGAAATTCTGCTTCGCCTCGTCTAGGTATCTGCTTATCTTGCCCGCGTAGCCATAAGGAAATTTGACTCCTAGAAGGCACTTGAAAAATTGTTTGATCTCATCCTGGCTTAGAGTGAAGCAAGAAGGAGGGCAATAATATTCGTTATTCTTGAACTTTCTACCCTTCCGACGACCTTGTGTCGTCTCTGACTCATGATCATCGTCATCTTCCTGATCATCAGGAGTAGTGCATCCTCCGTGAAGCTCCTTCCGGATACCCATGAATATCAGGTCATGCCTTGCTTTCGGACCATCTTTCGTCCTATCTGGCATGTTGATTATGGTGGCGACCAGACTCTCGCACACGTTTTTCGTGATATGCATGATGTCGAGGCTATGAGGCGTGCGGAGAAACTTCCAGGATGGTACCTCCCAGAAAACAGACCTTGTTTTCCATACCTTCATCAGCGGCTTGTCTTGCTGCCTCTTTTGCTTCTTTCCAGGCTTAGGACAATCTTTCCAGTTTTTCACTAATGCTTCCACTTCTTCACTGCTCCTACACTCTGGGATTCCTCGGGTCTCGGATTTGCCATCGAACAGGTCTCCACGTTTTCTCCATGGATCATTCTTGCCGAGCCACCTCCGGTGCGGCATGAACACGGTTTTCGAAGACCCTGGATATTTCTCTTGTTGGAGATATCTTGTGTTATCCATGCACCTAACGCATGCGCAGAATCCTTGGATAAACTGCCCCGAGATATACCCACAACCTGGATAGTCTTGCACCGTAGTGACCAACACGGCTCTCAAATCTTGTGCAATGGCGTCGTAAGTATTGGCTCCAGATTACCATAACGTGGCTAGCTCCTCTTTCAACAGCCCGAGATATAGATTGATGTCGGTACCAGGTTGTTTCGGCCCTTGAATTAGCATACTCATTTGTATGTACTTCTTCTTCATCCACAACCATGGAGGGAAGTTGTACATCCATACAAACACGGGCCAAGTGCTCTGCGTGCTACTCTAGCTACCGAACGGATTGACTCCATTGGTGCTTGCACCAAGCTTGATGTTCCTCGAATCTCCATCGAATTCTGGGAATTCGAGGTCTAATGCTTTCCACTGGCTAGCATCTGAAGTGTGTTGCAGCTCATCCTTTTCGGGGTCATCGTCATCTCCTGGCTTCTTCCTTTCCGTATGCCATCACATGAGCTTCGCTTCCTTAGGGTCCGCGAAATAGCGCTACAGACGAGGAGTGATAGGAAAGTACCATACCACTTTCGAGGTGCTTTCTTCCCTTTCTTGTATCGACTCACGCCGCACACCGTACATGTGGTTTTCTCCGCATCGTCGCCCTGATAAATGATTCAATTGTTGATGCATACGTGATATCTAACATGCGGTAGATCGAGAGGACAGACGATTTTCTTGGCATCCTCGATACTAGTTGGACACGTGTTCCCCTCTAGGAGACGATCGTGCCATAATGCCATCATATTGTCGAAGCTTGCGTCGCTCAATTTGTGTTTTGCTTTCATCTCCATAGCCTTGAGCGTTACATTCAACCGGGTATCATCGGGCCTGCATCCTTCATACAATGGAGTAATCGCGTCTTTCTCAAGTTGCACAAGCTTGGCTTTCTCTCTAGCGGCAGCCCTAGCGTTACTCGTCTGCTTGAGATGCAGCTCTTGCACATAAGGGTTCCGCACCCAGCCTGACGTTGTTCCATCGTTGTCTGCTCCTCCGGCATCTAGATCATCATCATCCCTGTGTGCTTTCGCACCTTCACCATCTCTAGAGACTCTTCATCATCTCTCTCGTTCTCGTCATGATGATCATCGTCATGTTGCCCACCTTCACCGTCTCCATCATCTTCTTCATCGCTGATCCAACAAGTGTATCCATCCATGAAACCATGGCAGAGCAGGTGCGCCTGTAGATTCCCGGAATCTGGGTCGATCACCCAGTTGAGTTTGCATCTTCTGCACGGACATCTTATCTCCGTCTTGTTATTTCGTATCATGTCGGCCGTCGCACATTTCAAAAATCTAGCCATAATGCCTTCGCTCATTATGAGCACCATGTTTGCCTGTACGGTGTACACGGTACAATTAGAAGTCTATTAGAACCACATAATCAATGCATGCATGCAATGGTCGATAGAAAATTTCGGCATGACCTATCCTAAAATTAGGACCTTTCCAAAATACCAAAGTCTTGCCAAAATTGAAATTAATCAACATTTTGGCAAAACAAATGGCAACTTGTTCACACACAGACACAAGAGAGAGAGACCGATCCATACACACATGAACATATCATTATCCTCTCCATACACACATGCATGCATATGAGCATCGATACTCTCCATATATATACACACACGACCATCGATCCTCTCCATACACACATCATGATCATCGATCATCTACATACATATGAGCATATCATCCATATACACATGAACACATCCTTACATGGACAACTTACCGAGATGAGAGACCGATCGCGAGAAGATGGAAAGGATAGGTGCGCGCGAGACCGGAGAAGGAGATGAGAGACCGAAGAGTTTCCTCTATTACGTATGTAACATCCAAGTCAAGTTCCACATGCTAAAAATGGTGAATGAGTGGAGAAATTGAGGTGGCAAGGAGAAGGATCCCCACTAGATCTAAGGAGGAAGAAGGTAAAAGTGAAGTGTGGGGTGGTGGATGATCACACATGTGCACAAAGTGGAGCTGCCAAAAAAAATACCGGTCGACACATCCGTGGCGCACATGGCCCTAATGCGCCACAGGGAAAATCACAACCGTGGCGCACATGCCAGAGTGGTGCCACGGATCTTTCTGCCCATTTATAGAACAGAGGGGCCTTCACTTAGGCATAGCGCACGACCTGCATGTGCGCCACGGTTAACCGTAACAACCATAGCACACCTCCCCCATGTGCGCTATGGGTATGCGGCATGCGGCCAGCAGGGCCCTGGCCCACACATATCTGTGGCGCACTATGACCATGTGCGCCATGGTTTTTCTAGTTACTAGTAGGGCACTACCCATAGGTGGGCCATGCCTATTTTAGCCGTGGGGCACTTCAACCATGTGAGGCACAGATGTGTTGATTACCTATAGCCATTTTCCTAGTAGTGGATGATGGTGCGATCCAGATCAAATACGCCCAAGCCTTATTGACCAAAGCTGTCGAACTGCAGAAAGCGGGCTGTGACTCATAAGGGCGGGTCTACTCCAGATCCACCAACAGCAGGGCGGCATCGTCCAATCGCTAGGCGAATGGACGGTGGCAAATATTAACAACTGTCTACCACGAGAGCCACGAGAGCCACAAGAGCCCCCACCTGGGGTCGCTAACCTCACCAACACTTCAAACGAGGGGTGCGATCTCTGCCAGACACTCGCCTACCGTGGAAGCCTCAGCCAAGTAGGCCCGCCATGCTTTGGACCAATGATCCAAGGAGAAACCTACCCTCCAAACTTCTAATAGTCAAGGGACATCGAGAAATATGACCCCACGCTCAACCCTAAGCTGTGCATCGACACGTACCTCTTGGCAATGGCTATCGCTGGCCACAACGAGCTACTAGCCACTTGCTACCTCTCCAGATGATGGAAGGCATGGCACGTCAGTGGATCAACACCCTCCCAGAGAAAAGCGTCAACTCATGGGAGGAGATGAGCGAAGCCTTCATCAAGCATTTTCAGGTCTCCCACACATGCATGACCTCAATCGAGGACCTGTAGCCATGCATCTAGGGACCTAAGAAGTCGACCCGCCATTGGGTCTAATGCTGGCAGGACCTGTGGATTAACGTCGTGGGCATCCACCTAGACTCGACTATCCATTGCTTCAAAAACGTGTGTCAGTATGAACCCCTGGTCACCAAGATCAAGCGAGTCTACCAAATGCTCAACAACATACCCGACCTCCTTGAGATCGCCAAGATCTACTCGGAGGAGGACCCAATCCAAGAATCCGATGACGAGTCGAGGGGAAGGCGTCGCATGAGCAGCCAAAATAGAGGTCAGACCTGTGACCCCCCTAGGGCAACATATGTCAATCGACCAAACGTTGCATCGATGGCAGGTTCGACTTCTTCCCCAATGCCGGCTATGCCCCGCATGACCCCAACAAGTTCCATTATGAATGGGGCAACTCAGGCAGCAATATTGCGGTAAGGCCAAAATTCGACCCCGTAGCCCTGCTGAATCAACCTTGTGTCTACCACAATAGAGAAGAAAAAGCTGCCACCCACACAACCGCTGACTGCCACTCTCTCAAAGAGATTGAGAAGGAACGGGCCCCCATGGCATCATAACTGTGTGCAGCGACCCAGACATGGCCTTGCAATGCGAGGATAATGGCGCCCAGCTCGCTGATGCCATAATCGTCGAAGAAACAAATCACACTGATGAGCTCACAAATATACGCGTGGGATCGACAATGACGACCCCTCTATCTTGAATAAGCCAACAACGAAAGTTTGCACCTGCTGTATTCTAGGCCTCTACACACACTCACCAAGTCGAGCTCGTCCCAAGCATGTCGAGCCAGTGGGTCACCTTAGGCACAAACCTCACTCCTGCATTTCAAGGCATGCTCATCGATTTCCACCGTGACAATTGCATCATCTTTGCATGTAATCCATCTGACATTCCTGGTGTCCCGAGGGAACTTTCTGAACACAAACTAAACTCCGTCCCAAAAGTGCGGCCAGTAAAGCAGTCGATGCGACCCTTCAATGAAGAGTGTCACCATGAAATCATTGAGGAAGTACAGCGGCTACTCTTCACATGATTCATCCGACCCATTTAATACTCCAAGTGGATGGCAAAACCGATCCTCGTGGTTAAGAAAAACAACACTTGGAGAATGTGTATTGACTACACTAACCTCAACAGCGCCTGCCCCACGGAGGAGTTCGTGCTACCACGCATTAACCAATCATCGACTCGAGTGCACGGTCCGAGTCGCTCTGCTTCCTTGACACCTAATATGAGTATAACCAGATAAAAATGGCGATCAAGGACAAAGACAAGACGGTGTTCATCACGCCATTCAAAGAATTCTTCTATAACTCCATGACCTTTGGACTTAAGAACGCCAGGAAACCTATCAAAGAGGCATGCAGGAATTCTTGGCAAGCCAAATTGGCCACAATATACACATCTACATTGACGGCGTGGTCATAAAATCAACCCGGCAGGACAACCTCCTCGCTGACCTCGCGGAAACTTTCGCAAATTTGCGGAAGTACAAGATAAAACTCAACCCAAAAAAGTGAATGTTCGACATGCCCACTAGATAACTATTGGGGTACATCGTATCCAAGCGTGGCATCGAGCCAAACCCCACCAAGATCGGCACCATCGTGCAACTCGGCAAACCCGAGTGCCTGCGCAACATGCAAAAACTGGCAGGATGAGTAGCCGCCCTCAGTCGCTTCATACCTCAGCTCATCAAAAAGGCAATGCCTCTATACCGCATCATGTGCAAGAATCCAACATTCGAGTGGGACAAGAAGGCCTACAACGCACTCGCCGCACTAAAAGAGGTGCTACTCGCGGAACCACTAGTCGTCGTGCCCGTGCACAAAGAACCAATGCTCATGTACCTAGTGGCTTATGGTCGAGCCGTCAGCACCGTAATGGTCGTCGAGCGACCCAGGGAAGGCAAAGAACGCCTCTCCCAGCGCCCGGTGCACTACCTCAGCGAGGTTCTCACCGATTCGAAGAAGCAATACCCATAGTACCAAAAATTGGTATATGCATTCTTCCAAGCCCAACACTGGCTCCCGCACTACTTCTAGGAGCACCCCATTATGTTCGTGTACTTAGCTTCGCTGCAATACTTCATCCGCAAATGCGACGCAACCGGGCGAGTGGCCAAGTGGGCCTTCGAAATAGGCGTACACAACTTCAAATACGAACCATGCAAGACGATCAAATCGTAGGCCATAGCCTACTTCCTCGATGACTTGGAGGAGGCTCAGCAGCCTGCGATGCTCCCCTACCTCCAATAGTGGTCCCCCCACTTTGATGGATGCAAAAAGTCCAACGACACGAGAGCGGGAATCATACTCACGTTCCCCAAAGGTCACAAGTTATGCTATGTGCTCCAGCTCGAATTCACACCTTGCACAAACAACATGGCTGAGTACGAGGCACTAATCCATAGTATGTGATCCACCAAGGTGATGAACATCAACCACCTAAAGTGCTATGGCGATTATGACTTTGTCACTAGCCAGGTCGTCGGCACGTGCGATGCCGTCTCCCCAACCATGCTGAAATACCACGACGCCGTGGATCAGCTCGGAGGATACTTCGCCGGCTACTCTATCGTGTGGGTCGACCGGATGAAGAACAAGGAGGTCGACTCCCTATCGCGCGTCGGGTCATCCCGCCAAACACCACCTCCCAGCATCTTCCTAGACATCATTAAAAATCCTTTATTCTCCCCACCAAAGGACGTTGACATCGGAATCCCGCCGCAGCCAGACTCGGTCTTAGTCACCACGACCACATCATCATGCGACTGGACCAAACCATACATCGCCAACCTTGAGCACAAGATTCTGCCAAAGGACGAGGTTGCAAGTCCTTCATCATCATCAACGGCGAGATCCACAAAAGGAGTGTAATATGATTGTTAAAGCGTTGCGTCTAGCCATAGTAAGGGCACCAGATCTTGCAAGACATCCACGCTAGAGACTGCGACCACCACACCGGCGCCAGGTTGCTGGTTGCCAAGGCCATGCGCCATGGCTTCTACTCGCCCACCGCCCATGCCGATGCAACCTACATCGTCCAGTCCTGCGTCGGGTGCCAAAAATATGCCAACCAGACGCACATCCCTGGTTCAGATCTTAAGACCATCCCCATCACATGGACATTCGCCATAGGGGTTGGTTTAAAACCGCGACCTCCGAGTTCACACACCTCCTGGTCGTAGTCGACAAATTCACAAAATGGTTCGAGGTGAAACCCATCAAGAAAAGCGACAGGAAAACCACCACCAAGTTCCTCCGCGAGATCATCTACCGGTATGGCTACCCGCACAACATCATCACCGACAACGGTACCAACTTTGCCAAAGAAGATATGCCAGAATTCTACTAGCAACATGGGATCTGACTCGACCTTGTCTCTGTCGCCCATCCCAAATCAAATTGCTGAGCAGAGCACACAAATCAAAGCGTCCTACATGGCCTAAAACTACAAGTACAGGTGCCCCTCGAGCACACACCAGGATGCTGGGTCGAAGATCTCCCATCCGTCCTTTGGGGCATTCACACCTCCGTCAGTCGCTCGATGGGCTTCTCCCTCTTCTTCATGGTGTATGGAGCCGAGGTGGTCATGCCAGTAGACATCAAGAACGACTTGCCACGAGTCATCCATTATGCGAAAGAAGACAACAAAGTCTCCCATCAAACCGGGATTTACCTACTCGACGAGCCCCGCGACCTCACCCGGTTTCACACCGCCATATATCAGTAAGGTCTCCGCCTTTATCATAGCCACTGGATCCAGACTTGCACCTTCCAGGAATGCGACCTCGTCCTGCGAATAGTACATGGCAAGAAGGGTATGCACAATTTCCCACCCTCGTGAGAGGGGCCATTATCCATAGGGCGAGTGCTAGGCAACGATGCCTATTATCTAGTCAACATACGCGGTGATGTCAAGCTAAACGTCGATCAACTGTGGCCCCAACTTGTACACATCTATGCCATTAATGAATAAACTGATAAGTACCACAAATTGTGTGTTCTCGTCTGTTCTTGTGCTATTTTCACTCGTACCGCAATCGCAACATTATACCGGTCATCTACCCTTGGAAGAGCGACTTGGCAGAGCCAAGTAGTGAAGTACAAAGGCACCAAAGTAATTAGGTCTTTGGGATGTCCATGAAAAACGCCAAACCGAGAGCCACCATCGGGGGCACCTCACTCGGCTGGCTTCACAAGCCATGACGACCGGACGTGCTTCTTACAGCACCCAGTCCCCCTCATCCACGGACATGGCGACTTGAACAGTTCAGTGCCATGCTCGGGGACTCATCTTACACGAGCCTTGCCCATCTCGAGAAAACACCAAGTATGAGGACCCGACTTGGACTCGCTGAGCCAGGAGGAGGGACGTGCTACACAAATACAACGCAACATGTCCTTCCCTACCTTTGGAGCCTCACAACGAATGGTTAAGTACCATGCTCGGGAACTCGTCTTACACGAGCCTCATGGTTCCTGGGAAAACACCAAGTATAGTACTCCCTTTGGGGTCGCCTTGCGACTGGCTCCACGAGCCATGGGAAGTTCACCAAGGCTAATAATCAAGGATAGCAACCATTAACAAATAATACATCACAAAAAATGGTCGGGGACTAGCTACCACCAATGTAGTCTAACGCACCAATCAAACAAACCACAAACAATCATAGTCGGATGTGACTATCAAATTGCAAAGAAAATGTTTCATTCGAATGTTGCTCACAAGTCGTTCTTTACATACTGCCTTTAGGATCTAACACTCTATTACAGAGACCCAACTTACTCTGAAGGCTTCCAAGAAGATGCCTCGCCCAACCCCCTAACCCGAAAAAAAGATTCCATGGGTTAGGCGCATAAGTCTTTAACAACTTCGCAACTGCTGACTGAAATGGCCTTTCTGATGGAAGGTCGCGATGCTCCGGGTCTGGGTTGGCAGGAGAAACTCGTGTCTCTTGATACGGCAGGAGTCGCCCATCGCCAAAATGTTTGCGACAATCGGTGGTGACAATGTTCTCCAGCACAGGGAATTTGGTTTGCAGAACGGTAATCTCTAGCTTAGAGGTCTTGTGGTCAGCTTCCGCTGTGGAAGCCGCGGCCCTTGCTTTCTCCTATAACTGAACTAGAGAGATCTTTGTCTACTAAAGCTCGGCCGCCAGTTTCTCCATCTTCTTTTCCGCCACAGCTGCTAATGACCTCGTGGTCTCAAGCTCAGTCGTCGGGAGAAAGCCATCACGGGATCTGGCAAGCGCTAGGTCATGACTAGCTGCAAGAGAAGTTATAAATAAGAACCAAAAGGACACTCGTCCAAAACGAAACACAATGGAAAGCACTCATCAGCGGAATTTCGAAGTTGGCGAATCGTCTGGTGAGAGACCTTTAAGTCTCGCTCCACCCGCTCTAGCTCTACTCGCCGGTTAATCGAATCGCGCAACAGCAATAGCAAGAAGATCAACAAAGTCTCTAGTCGCTACAACCTAGCGCCTAGATCCTCGGGGACTGGAGACTAAAGTTTTAACTCTCTAGTCGCTAGAACCTAGCTCCTAGATCCTCAGGGAATGGAGAATTATGTTTTAAGTACCTAATTGCTACAACCTAGCGATTACATCCTTGGGGACTGGGAGATTCAAGTTTAGAGACTCCAATCGCTAAAATTTAGTGACTAGACTCTTGGGGACTGGACATACCTGGAGGGCCTCGCCCAAAAGCCATTACAGGTCGATTGACTCTGTTGATACCAAAGGAAATGGCATGCCAACATCTCCTTGTTCCATCAGGCTGACGTTCCCATCGATCACCTCTTCTATTGTTGGTGACTGTGTCGCCACATTCACCACTGCCTTCGCAAGAAACCCCGGGAATGCAGCACGAAGCGACCACTGGAGAACCGATAGGTTAGAGGTGACTTCCTCTCTTAGCGTCTCCTCCACAATCATGTCACCCTTCATTGGAACAGTCTCCACCAGATAGCCTTCGTCCTTCAAAAAAATCTTTTCCTTGGTGGGACTAGCAACTCGGGCCTCATGGCGACCTGCGCAATCTCCGTGATGGAGTCATGTTTCTTCCGCTTCTTCATACCAGGAATGATGCCATTACCCTATGTCTCCTCCCGCTCCCTGGCGTCTTCGTCTTCGGGGTCATTAGGGCTCGGGGGCACCTTCGCGACCGTAGACCTCTTTATTTTCTTCACATCCCCCCTGAAGAGATACATCAGGTTGAGGTCGAAAGATAAATGCACGTGCACAGATCAATTGTAGCTAGTTTCGAAGTAAAGATATCGGACCCACATAGAGCTATTGGTAGAGGTCTTTATGCCCCTCATCACTATCTACCAAATGATACTTGTAAGTTGCCTTTGATATCGAGTAAAGAGTGTTTGAATTTTTTTTGGTTATGTGCATAAATGTAAATAAAACGATTAAAAGAAAGCAAGTAACAAGTTCATATAAAATCATGGTGGAATGTAATAGGGCTAAAATGTTCTCGGGGATGTAGGATACTCCTCTAGCATGGTGTTTTCATTATTAATAATTTAAGACAATATACTTTTTGTATCATGAGATGTGTGGAGAGAGCTCCATAATAAGATGTTCACTACAAGACTCGTAGAAAGCCAGTTTGTTGAGACAAGAGTGAGGTCACCTCTAAATAACCACTACGATGCCTGAGAGAAGTCACCCATATAGACCACTGCAATGACGGGTTTCCCTGTTGATATCATAATTAGCTTAGGGAGTCCCTCTGTATTCCTCCTTTGACCATGTGGTTCACGAGACGGCGCCAATCTGTCACGTGGTATTCCGGGTACGATCCCAAAGCACGTCCAAAGGATTTCTCCCTCCATTTAGACCCGAGAGAAAATGGTATGTGGCCGACTTTCACATACCATCTAAAGAGAGAGATCAAAAACAAATCATAAATCTACCATAGACTAGCAAGTCAAACGGACACAAGAATATATCATATTTATTGAAAATTCAAAATAGTTCTAGGGTTTCTCCATCTCCCCAAGAACAAAGGAACTACAAACACATGGAAGCAATCATTAACATCATCATAATAAAATGGATGGATGAAAGTAATGAAATAGATCTAGTGCAAACCACAATTGAATCTGGAATTAGAACAAGATGTAATGGATGAAGGATGAGAGTAATGGTGGTGATGTAGATGTAGCAGTTGGTGATGAAGGGGATGATGCGTTGTCCTCCAATGATCCGTGGATCAGTAGGGATTTCTCCCCGGCCAAGTTCCTCCTTCAGATCCATTTCAGATGTGGATTTTCATGGTTTTCTGGTTGCTGTGAATGTCGGATCCCCCTGCCGTCTTTGCTAGGATAAAGTATTTTACAAGACGGACCAGGTGGAACATGGTACGGTCAGATGGTACGGGCATGGCCCCCGCCCGTACCGCTAGTCGTTATCGGCATGAATTGCCTCTCCTCGCTTTGTATTTTCCTAGGTGCGAAGGTTATTCCACAAAATGACTTTTATCACTTAAAAATATCATATTATAGTATAATATGACAACTTTAATTGATGTGTTCATAATAGACTTACTAATTTGGGATCCTGTTGAAATAAAGACAAAAGGTGCAAGCGAACATAGTGAAATACAAAGATCCCTACTCTATTTATGTAAAAACAAAAGGTAAATATGTTTAAATTTTGGACTCATCAACTCCTCCAAGCTAGGCTCTTGCTCGTCCCCGAGCAAGATGGTGGCTTATGTACAAGATCATCATGTTCATGAGACACGAGTCGTTACAATAATTGAGGCAAAAATTTGAAACAGGAGTACAACATCGGATGTAGAGAAGCGTCGGGGTATTATCATACCCTTACACATTACATGACTCAGAGGCTTCCACACCTTCTCTAGTCTTAATGAAATTATAAGAAGCTTCTAGTGATTTAACATATCATATAATCATTGAATTTAGAAATACTGAGCGCTTAGTTTAGTAATGAAGATTCATGATAACTCTTCTTTCCTCTTGATTGATTTTTTATAGCTGCACTCTCTTTTTCTTGTTTTGCATTTTGTCTAAACATGCATAAATATCTTATTCTTTTCTTTCCCATTTTTTATATCATATAGCTATTTGATCACGCTCACTACTTTGATGGCTACAAGTCAAACTCTTAATTATAATATGCTACTAGAATTTTTCTTCTCATAGCCTAATCAATATTTTTATTGGTGTGGAAGTCCCTAAAAACCATGCTAGTTGTACAAGTATTATAACTCAACCTTGTTCAATCATCTAATATAATAATAATGAATCATATCATACTTAAAATATCATAAAGTCTCACAACCCAGTGGATATAATTCATCTCTTGAACAAGGGAACTTGAAGTTGATGAAACTAATGCAAACTATGGAATTAAAATCTAACATGAATGCAGAAAAGTAAAGATGCTACAAAATGCAAGATAGATTACAAGGCTCTCACAGATCCCCCAAGCTTGGAATCAAACAAGGTGGATCAAATAATTCCTTTCTTTTATTTGGTACCATGGCATGCCCTTTAGCCCATAGAAGTCTTGCTAGAGATTGTAGCTCGAAGTTTCTTGTTTGTTTCCTCCAGAGCAGATATGCGAGCAGGCACTTTTGCAGATCCAAATGCAAGAGGAACATCCTGTCAGCGAATTTATTCATTGTGTCATTGAGCTCCTTTTTTCCTTCTTGATTTAAGAGGCGCTTGCGCACAATCTCCTTATGGACGAGTTCTTCTTTCTTAAACTACTCCAATTTACGAAGGTGGCGCTCAGTGTCTGAGACATGAGCATGAACGACCACGTCTAGGAGGTTGAATCCCCAAACATCTTGGGGATTCACGCTCATACGTGCATTCATGGTGAATTTATTTCTTGTTGAAGTGTGCTCCGTGGTCTCCTTGTAAGTTCCTGCATCAGGATAGTTAGACTTCTTACGCTTTGGCAAAGAATAGTCGATGGCGATGAGCTTAAGTGACTCCGTGTAGCCCTTCCCATGCGGATTTTTGGCTTCCTCTTCGTCTTCGGTTGTCACCATAGCCAAGGAGGGCGGCTGCTGCCAAACCCCTCTTTGTTTGCTCCATGAAGATCTCATACTCCTCATCCTTGGATTCATCACAGGAGTCATACGCATAACACTTGTGTAACACCCCAGTTTTAGTTGATCTATATTAGTGTTTGTTTTGTGCATCATAAGAATCATCTATATTAATGCATGCAAGAAAGAATAAAGAAAACCCTAAAACCCTAATATTCCCCCTCTCTGTGAAGCATTCAAATGGTTTTGAAATATTTGAAAATTCAAAATACTTGGAGCCCAATTGGACTAAAAAGGGCCCCTACAATATTTGATATATTTTATAAAGCCTTTGGTATTTTTGAAATAATCTAAAACAGATTTGAAATGGTTTTATAAATGGAAAAGAGAAAAACAGAAAATAAAAAGCTTTTGCTTAAAAAAATGTAGCAAGAGCCAACTAGGCCGGCCCAGCCAGCCACCTTCCTCTCCTATCCTCCCTTTCTCCCACGCAGTGTGGAACCCCACAGCCCAGTTGGCCCGTACGCGGCCCACCCCTGGCCCGTACCTCTTAGCGTTGATTCTGACGTCTTCTTCCTAAGTGAGAAGCAGCTGGCTGGCGCAGCGGAGGCCGTCGCCGTGCGCCACGATACTCGCCGCCACTCTTGGATGTCTACAAGTACTTCCTCGAGCCGCTGGATGAACCCTACTTTCCTTCTTCCCCGTTTTCCCCTCCTAGCCGAAACCCTAGATTCTGACCTCGCTGGCGTCCCGCCGTCTCCGGCCACCCTGAGCCTCGCCGAGCAGCCTAGGAGAAGCGCCGCGTCTTCCTCTTCCCCCTCCGTTAAGCGTGCAAGCTGGGAAGGCCCTGTCTCGCCGGAATCGAGTTCATTCCCGACACCGGCCGTCGTAGTTGACGCTTTGATTCGCCGTCGCCCGGCCTCTCCTCGCCTCCCCGACCACCCTAGCGCATTCCTGGTGAGCTCAGGAGCATGCTCATGCTCTCCAATCCCTCCCTCCTCCTCTCGATCGTCTCCGCCACGAGCACCCGTGCATGCCGCCGTCGGAGCTCGTCGGAGCCGAAGCTCCGGTGACCTTCTTCGAGCGGCGCCGCTACTTTATTGTTTACCTCGCCGTGCTGCTTCGATCAAGCCTAGCCCCGTCGCTCCGCACGCCTCACAGCGCCGTCGCTAGTGACCACCCGACGGTGGCCGCCGAGATGATGTCACCCTGGCGTCACGCTGATGTGGCCCACGGGCCCACTAACCTTTAACCGCCATGGTGGCTTGCTGATGTGGCCTAGGGCCAGCAGTCAGTCACAGTGGCTAGGTTCTCTCTCGGTAAAAATAAACCCAACCCTTTGCTGATGTCATATTGACGCAGTAATTCAATTTTAAATGATTTAATAATTTCAGAAATTGTTTTGAATATTGTAAATTCAATAACTTTTAATTTATAAGTCACAAAAATATGTATAATATACCAAAATGTTCAGAAAAATGAGAACTATCTAATTAAGCTATAATCATGCATTGTTAAGAAACTTACATGACAAGTTTAATTAGAATAACATAGTAACCCCTCACAGGTGATTCCGGAGTTTCCCTGAGTTAGGGTTTTCACCCCTCGGAACCGCGATTAAGTTGTCGAGCATGTCTTAGGGTTACTTTTCCATACAATTTAACTTATCATATCATCATTCTTGCTTCCAAAGATCTGTTTATCTTCTATCAACTGGCAAAGGCAAGCATAGCCCCACCATGATATAATCCTATGATTTTGAAAGCATTTCAATTCTTGCCATAATGCATACGATTCTATTGTGGTCTTTTATCAATAGATAGAGTACCCTATCTGTTGCATTACTCCCTTTGAGCTTATATTACCTGATCCACTTCTCCTAGCATAACTAGGTTTGGCTTGTGTGTATTGCTAGAGCTTATATCTGTGTCCTGCTTATCCATGCATAGCTGCTGAGTCTGGTTTATCAAGATGATGTATCATATGCAGAGAATCTAGTATGACAGGAGAACATGATGAGATGAGATGAGATTAGTGATATGAGATTAAACATGCTAAGGCTTGTATGGGAGGCCATGGTGGGATGTGGTTTTTCTAGTCCCATGCTCGCCACCCTTAGGACCCTAGGTTCTTGCCTCTTGAACCAAGACGAGCGTACAACCACACGGGGTAAATGGGGACCCCATGATTGACTAACTTGCCTAGTAGATTCCATGAGTCACATAGTTCGGGCGTTCCATTCGACATATGCATTGAAAATGTTTTCGAAAGAAGGAGGTGAAGGAGGTGCATTCATAACATGTAGGGAAGCGTGGCCGCGGTTGCTTGGGGTTGATGGCGCCCCTGGTAAACCAACCTCGCCTCACATCTTTAAATACCGACTTTGGGATTTGACCTGTTACGGCGGAACAATACTTAATGCGTGACTCATGGTCTCGGCGAAAGCAAGGTAAAGGTCGTGTCCAACCACACCCTCTGCCGGCCTTCCAAGGAAGAGGGCTAATGGTCTAGCATTAAGAGTCGGTTGGTACGTGTGGGTAAAGTTGTACACCCCTGTAGGGTAATAATCTTTAGGAAAGCCGTGTCCACGGTTATGGATGACTTGGGAACGGATGGGAGATCATAGAGAACTTGAACCTAATCGTAAAACTTGGCAACTAATGTTTGTTAAGGATGCTTCCTCATGGGTACGAGGGGGTGATCCTAGTTCAGATGATGATGATTTGGTGAATATCAAAAGATGATGATCAATACTTCGGAGATGTCGCTCTCTTATCCCCTTTTAAAATACTATGACTAGACGAGCTTCTTCTCCCTCTTGTTTTATAAACAAAAGTGGCTTTTTGCAAAACAACTCCACCAGCCATATGTCTTGCGGAGTACACCCTATACTCACCCTTGCTTAATTGATACTTTTGGCAGAGTAAGTGTTCACCTGAAGACGAGTTCCGTACTACATCGACATCTACGAGTAGCTTGGGGTTCCCGGCAGGCAGCCTGGAATCTATGGGCTAGGACGTCATCGTTATGCTTCAGGCCTCTTAGGCCACTTGTTAAGTTTGCTATACTTACTAGCATAATTTGCCTTCCATTGTGTTATAGTTGTGATATGAAATTCAAGTTCCCACTTAGGTGTTATAAACTTTCAACTAGCTTTCTTTTCTTCTGAACACAGTAGAGATAAATCTGGCTTTTTGCAAAACAACCTAGAGCTTAGTATTTCCTACTCAAAAACCACTTCACTTGTTAGTATTAGTTTGCGAGTACTCATGGATTTGTCTCTGGCTATTCCCGTGTCCAGACTATGAAGAGGAGTACCAGGAAGACGGACAACAGGAAGGTTACGACAACTAGGATCATCTCCCATCGTCAGCATTGCCTGTGACCATGAACGGGGTTCGCGTGGCGGCGAACGGGATTGTCTGGGAGGTTACTGGAACGGTGGTGATCACGTACACGGGCGGCAAAGACGGGGCGCAGTCTGTGCGAGTGTGACAAGTGTGGCGCTTTGGCGCGCTCTAGACATGGTCGCAGAGAAATGGGCGCATGCGTTCTCTATTGTCCAGTGCTTGGAAGGGGTCGAGGGCTGAATAGAGGGTGGCGGTGGATGGTGGCGTGCTTCCTGGACACTGTGGCTAGGCACGGTGCTTGCTTTGGCTAGCTTACCATGGTCGGCTGGCAAGGGTGCTCTCGGGCATGCTTGGCATGGCGCATTGGGTAGGGGCTTGGTTGGTTCAATGCATTGGTTGGCACTGGGGGAGACATGGGTGATCAATGGGGAACAATGGTTGGGTTGATCACTGCTCAAAACAGTGAAGTTTGGCCAAATTGATTTTCTATCTCCAAATGTTTGATGAAATGGCCGAAAGAAATTCAAATTTGATTTTTTGGTTGAAACTTGGTGGATGCAATGGTAACATACTAGGTAGTCTCTGGTTAATTGGATTTGTCAAGGTGCACTAGTTTGGTTAGGTTTTGAGAAATGATGATCTTCCCATATGAACTAGATTCAATTTTCAAATGTCAATTGAATAGGGTTGCCAAATGTTTCTGTGGGTTTGCGAGGTGGGCTTGAGTTCACTTTTACTTGGTATAATAAGGGGTGAAAATAAATGTATTTGTTTCTATTTGAAATCTTGGACTAGAAACACTCAAAGTGGTCTAGTGAGCAAGATTGGCAAAAATGACCATTTGCTTATTTTGTTTCTTTTTTAATTTCTATTGATTTGATTCTGCTTGGAAATGATTTAGATGATGTTGTTTTCATCTTTAAACCAATCCTTGCTATTCACAACAATCACACAAGTCCATTCAATCATTCATGCATTCATCACATACACACATGCATTCATAATGATTTTAATTAACAAATGTTTTTTTAACCCTAAATTTGGGTGATTGGAATTGATAACCTTGATTAATATTTTTGGGATGTTACAAGGATGTGCTAGGAGCACCACTTGCAGGTGCGGAAGTAACTCTAGCCTACCGTGAGATTGTCATTGCATCTATTGGATTAGAGGTGCCCGCCTTGTCGTGGTCACTGTTTTAGCATCTCCCGCCATCAACTGTTTCCCTTTTTTGATGGCATCCTTAGTCGTAGATTTAGCCACTTTGTATGAGGTGCTATCCTATGTCGTCTGGCCGTTGGCAATGATTTCCAAGTCGGCATCACCTGAGACATCCTGAGAAGGATTGTTGTCTAGCTCCATGGCGGAGGCCTCAAGTGTTGTGGTGGATGGTGTTCTAGTAGAGCCTGTTGTAGGCTTGATGACGGGAGTAGGGGGAGACGGCGGGAGAAGACTGGTTCAACATCTCGCGAATATTCTTGGAACCTCCAGAAACTTTGGAGGTCAACTTTAAACTCAAATTGGTTCCCTTTTTGAAACGTACAAATTTGACAAGTATAAGTACAGAAAGGATTAATGAAATGGCAAAGTTGGAGAAAGGAGTGCTTAAATACCGGCAGTTGCCTTGGTCAAAGGAATATTGTTAGCCTTTCTGTTCTCTGCCTCCAACGAGATGGTGGACTTCTCAGAGACTCCACTCTCAAACTTTTTCTTCTTGCCTGCAGTAGTAGTGTCAAAGGTTGAGATCTTCTGCTTTTGTGCTGCCAGGGCCTGATTATCCTTCGAGGTATCATTATCGGACACAATCTATACATCCTTCATCTTAGGGTCATAAACTTGTGCGGCCATGTCGGTTTCCGCCAAGCTCCTTAAGCCAGAGCATGATGGAGTCAGTGGAGAAGTTGTCCTCGGATATCCGAATGGGATCCTTCCTCTCCTTGGTGTACTCATGCATCATCTTGGCGCGATGCTGTAGAGGCTGGATCCTCCTGACGAACCAGCACATGGAAAGGTCCAAGCCATTCAGACCAGCGTCAATGAACCACTCTATTCTCCTTATGGCTTAGGAGGATTCATTGTTGAAGGGTAGGTAATACCTTTGATAAGGATTACGGATGTAGTATAATAGATTTTTCCCTAGTAGACCTAGGTTCATCGAATCCTTGGGAAACAACGCTAATAGGAATAAAAATAAGGACACGTCTACAATACTTTGCTTTGTCGATTTTACCTTTGTTTACCAGACCAATCTAGTTTACTATATATTGTATTTGAATCAATGGATGGAGATAGGCCAGGGTTGAAGATCCACCTGCAGCTGCATATCATATGGATAAATGATAAAAATAAGCACAATCATGTGTAAGGTTCCAATAGAGATAATCTTTTGTGGGCAACACATCTGTAACACCCTCAGAATCGGCCCTATGCAAGTTTTAGCGATTCCCGCCAAACCCGCATAGAAATGATTCAGAGGTGCCCACCAGGCACTTGCATGTGGGTGGAAAACGAAGTAATATCATTACACAATAATCCACGATGGAACCCACAGAACAGATATATACAACAACGACTCCATGAGTCAAGAATACAGATTTACAATGCAAAGATCCAAATCACCTTGAAAACGATACAACGTCCGACTACGGACAAGATGCAACTAGGGTTGAGAGCCCAGAACAATAACCAATGGCGTCCATAACACTGCCCAGGCCAAGCCGGAAGGGTAACCCTGCTAACGACGTTGATCTCAAACCTGCTTAAACAAAAGGGCTGCCGACAAAGGGCAAAGGAAAAAGGAGAGCGGTCGATCGAGGCCGATTACTGCTCGAGACTAGAATTCAGCGGTCCTCGCCTACATAGGTATGGTGGACTGAAGCGGCAGCGCAACCTGCACTAAACAACCTATAGAGACTCAATACAACTGGCGGCTATCAGAAAGGGATAAGAAAGACCTATTTGTATCCAACCTGAAACTACCACCAAGCATACCCATCCTGGTATTTCCCCCTCGAGACCAAAAGAGGAAGTCACCCGAGGAACTCACACAGTTGGCAGTTTTATTCATTTCGTTATAGTTGCGGCAATTACTAGTTAGATATATATAGCATGAGTCATCCTGTTATAATAAGCAGTGGGCATTTTAAGTTAACCATTCCGTTGTAGTTGTTGTACTTACTAGTCAGATACATATAACATGAGGCATCCCAAAACCCAGCAGTTGTTGGTACTTTTATTTAGCCATTCCGTTGTAGTGAAGTTGATTACTAGTCATTATAAAGTCAAATTTATAGCACTACTTTAGTTATAGTTGTCTATGATTGAGATACTATGGTCCAAGTCGTCCATAACCGCGGACATGGCTTTCAGAAAGTTTTATCCTTCAGGGGTGCACAAATAGCAACACACGAACAATCAACCTCAAGAAAAACCAAATGAAAACCCAACAAGGCATCACGACAGAACATTCATAATATTCATATTTGATTTCAGGGGGCCACCCCACTATGAAACCTGCGACGAAGTTGTCCGGCTCCGAGACGGACCCAGAGGTTTGTGTCAATGGCTGTAAATGACTCGGAACCCAAAAGTGTAACTTGGCTTGTCGATACCGTGGAAACATTCCACATTTGTTCCTAAATAGTACAGGCGCTCCACGCGCAATCGTAAATAAAGCAGTAAAACATGGCATAAGTACAAGATAGTAATAAAGCCCCAAACTAGTTTGTGGCCCCAAAGAATTAAATATGACTCAAGCTAGGGTTAGGGGGATTCATGGTCCCACATGCGGATAGTGCGAATATTCAAAGAACAGGTATGAAGTACTCGGGGTCCTACGGGACACAAGTGGACGGTTAAAAACCAAATAACATCTATTGCCCACTTGTGCCTCTGCATTATTTACCTACTTCAATTTTAGTTGTTAAACGGTAATTAAAGCCATGATCATCCCAACATTAAACATGCGGCATTACTCCAACAACTATGGAAGATCGATGACGCGACACATCACCTACACAAGCAACTACGACTCGCAAGGCCGACTATCTACCAAACAACAGGTAATAGGATGTGTCCATGGCAATATAAGGGCTGCAAGGGATATCACGGGTACGAAAACTAGAGCATCGCAACACAGATAGCAATAGATCAACAAGAGGAAATAAAGGCTATAAATGTAAAATAGGTAGAAAGGGGGAGAATGCTCGCCTGAAAACATTGCCGAAGGTTTATCCGAAGATCAGGTCGACACTCGCATCAACTCATCAACCTAATCCGTGAAGAAGCAAAGCACTAGAAGAAACACCGGATACACTATTTAATACTACGGCAAAAGATCGGGCATGATGCATGTATGATGTATGCCATGGCAAAGGTACGATGCAATTAGGCAATATTAAGCGGAACCGGGGTCCGGACAATTACTTAGATGGTTCATGTTTTTTAGTTACCCCGCAATTTAAATGTTGTATTAACGAGACAAAATATACCATCGGTTCGCTACCAAATTTAAATCGGGCCAATATTGAACTAGATTCACCCGCATATGGCCTACATATTTAATTTAGGTGAATCGACGTAAGGCCCCCAAACCAAAAAACATGTGTGCAAGCATGACAATTTAAATGCACAAGTATATATGACATATTATAAAAATAGGGCGGGCTCGGATAGGGTTCTCACATGGACCTCGACGATCTTGGGGGTTCGGGATGGTTTGGTTTGGCTCGCCTGGATTGGTCTTCAGACTCCGAAACCGGGGTCTTTGGAAGATCTTGCACTATGGTCAAATTGTCCTGTAGACGCCTTATTGTCACCACACATCCCTCCTGAATTCACATAGCATCAGCACTGAAACAAACCAGCACCTCAACACGCTCACACCAACACTACAACAGGAGGCAGCAGCAGGAACGGACCAGGCCAGCGAGCACCGACCATGGACATCAGAACAGGCGCAAGTAGAAGCATTGCTACTCGCAGGACCTCCAAGTGATGGGGGTCCGGGCGCAGGGAGGTGGCCGATGGAGGAGCCCGGGGCGGCACGATGTGACCCAGACGGCGAGCAACGATGAAGACCGCGCATTGCTACAGGAGAGGCGCGACAAGGACGAGCTGCTGGCGGCGGCTCGGGGAGGCGCGTGGCATGGCAATGGCGGTGAGGAGGCCATGAGCAGGCAGGCGAGGAGGTGGCCTCGACGGCTACATGGCCCAGGCGCGAGGAGAGCGGGAGGGCGCGGCACGACGACACCATGGCAGCAGGGACCTCGACGGGGCGTCAAGGACCTGAGCGGAGGCGAGAGGGCTTGGAGAAGCGGCAAGAAGATGATCGAGGAAAAGGAGAGCAGGGGCGCCGGGGAGGTCTTGGCGAGAAGGGGACTCGTGCGGTGGCGCTGGTGGCTCGCGGAGAATAGGGGATAGGGGGAGGTGGTAGTGCGTGAGGGCGAACGATAGGTGGGGGAACGAGCACAACGAGGAAAGCGGGATTGACCGAGGTGGGCGAGGAAGACGCGCGTGCTGGGGCAATGGCGAGCGAGGAAGTGTTGACCGGGTCGGGGTGCTGGGTAGCGTGCGGAAGACGCGACTCGCGAGCGAAAGGCGGCTCGACGTGGTTGGCGGGGTGGGCCAGGGGGTGCAGGACAGGAACGCTGTGTGGCGTGGGTTTGGTACAGGCATGTGTGCGTGTGTTTCCTGTGTGAGTTGGTTTGGTGAATAAAACTGCCAACTGTGTGAGTTCCTCGGTTGACTTCCTCGTTTGGTCTCGTGGGGGAAATACCAGGATGGATATGCTTGGTGATAGTTTCAAATTGGATCCGAATAGGTCTTTCTTATCCCTATCTGATAGCCGCCAGTTGTATTGAGTCTCTATAGGTTGTTTAGTGCATGCCATGCTGCTGCTTCAGTCCAGCATACCTATGTAGGCGAGGACACTGAATTCTAGTCTCGACGTGTACTGGCCTCAGTACTGACCGCTCTCCTTTTTCCTTTGCCCTTTGTCGGCACCCATTTTGTTTAAGCAGGTTTTTAGATCAATGTTGTTAGCAGGGTTACCCTTCCGTCTTGGCCTGGGCAGGGTTACGGATGCCATTGGTTATCCTTGAGGGCTCTTAGACCCATTTGCATCTTGTCCGTAGTCGGACGTTGTATCGTTTTCAAGGTGATTTGGATCTTTGCATTGTAAATCTGTATTCTTGACTCATGGAGTCGTTGTTGTATATATCTGTTATGTTGGTTCCATTGTGGACTATTGTGTAATGATATTACTTCGTTTTCCACCCGCACGCAAGTGCCTGGTGGGCACCTCTGAATCGTTTCTATGCGGGTTTGGCGGGAATCGCTAAAACTTCCATAGGTCCGGTTATGGATGACTTAGAGCATAGTACATCGATCATAGACAACTATAACTAAAGTAGTGCTATAAATTTGAATTTATAATGACTAGTAATCAGCTTCACTACAACGGAATGGCTAAATAAAAGTACCAACAACTGCTTGGTTTTGGGATGCCTCATGCTATATGTATCTGACTAGTAAGTACTACAACTACAACGGAATGGTTAACTAAAACTGCCCACTGCTTAATATATCAGGATGACTCATGCTATCTATATCTTACTAGTAATTTCCGCAACTATAACGGAATGAATAAAACTGCCAACTGTGTGAGTTCCTCGGTTGACTTCCTCGTTTGGTCTCGAGGGGAAAATACCAGGATGGGTATGCTTGGTGATAGTTTCAGATTGGATCCGAATAGGTCTTTCTTATCCCTATCTGATAGCCGCCAGTTGTATTGAGTCTCTATAGGTTGTTTAGTGCATGATGTGCTACCGCTTCAGTCCAGCATACCTATGTAGGCGAGGACGCTGAATTCTAGTCTCGCCGTGTACTGGCCTCAGTACTGACCGCTCTCCTTTTTCCTTTGCCCGTTGTCGGCACCCCCTTTGTTTAAGCAGGTTTGAGATCAACGTTGTTAGCAGGGTTACCCGTCCGCTTGGCACGGCAGGTTATGGGCCCATTGGTTATTCTTTAGGGCTCTTAGCCCCATTTGCATCTTGTCCGTAGTCAGACGTTGTATCGTTTTCAAGGTGATTTGTATCTTTGCATTGTAAATCCGTATTCTTGACTCATGGAGTCGTTTATGTATATATCTGTTCTGTGGGTTCCATCGTGAACTATTGTGTAATGATATTACTTTGTTTTCCACCCGCACGAAAGTGCCTGGTGGGCACCTCTGAATCGTTTCTATGCGGGTTTGGCAGGAATCGTTAAACTTGCATAGGGCCGGTTATGGATGACTTGGAGCACAGTATATCGATCATAGACAACTATAACTAAAGTAGTGCTATAAATTTGAATTTATAATGACTAGTAATCAGCTTCACTACAACGGAATGGCTAAATAAAAGTACCAACAACTGCTTGGTTTTGGGATGCCTCATGCTATATGTATCTGACTAGTAAGTACTACAACTACAACAGAATGGTTAACTAAAACTGCCCACTGCTTATTATATCAGGATGACTCATGCTATCTATATCTTACTTGTAATTGCCGCAACTATAACGAAATGAATAAATCTATCCACTGTGTGAGTTCCTCGGTTGACTTCCTCGTTTGGTCTCGAGGGGGAAATACCAGGATGGGTATGCTTGGTGATAGTTCCAAATTGGATCCGAATAGGTCTTTCTTATCCCTATCTGATAGCCGCCAGTTGTATTGAGTCTCTATAGGTTGTTTAGTGCATGCTGTGCTGCCGCTTCAGTCCAGCATACATGTAGGCGAGGATGCTGAATTCTAGTCTCGCCGTGTACTGGCCTCAGTACTGACCGCTCTCCTTTTTACTTTGCCCTTTGTCGGCACCCCTTTTGTTTAAGCAGGTTTGAGATCAAAGTTGTTATCAGGGTTACCCTTCCGGCTTGGCCTGGGCAGGGTTATGGACGCCATTGGTTATTCTTTAGGGCTCTTAGCCCCATTTGCATCTTGTCCGTAGTCAGACGTTGTATCGTTTTCAAGGTGATTTGTATCTTTGCATTGTAAATCTGTATTCTTGACTCATGGAGTCATTTATGTATATATCTGTTCTGTGGGTTCCATCGTGGACTATTGTGTAATGATATTACTTTGTTTTCACCCGCACGCAAGTGCCTGGTGGGCACCTCTGAATCGTTTCTATGCGGGTTTGGCGGGAATCGTTAAACTTGCATAGGGCCGGTTATGGACGACTTGGAGCACAGTATCTCGATCATAGACAACTATAACTAAAGTAGTGCTATAAATTTGACTTTATAATGACTAGTAATCAGCTTCACTACAAAAGAATGGCTAAATAAAAGTACCAACAACTGCTGGGTTTTGGGATGCCTCATGCTATATGTATCTGACTAGTAAGTACTACAACTACAACGGAATGGTTAACTAAAATTGCCCACTGCATATTATATCAGGATGACTCATGCTATCTATATATTACTAGTAATTTCCGCAACTATAACAGAATGAATAAAACTGCCAACTGTGTGAGTTCCTCGGTTGACTTCCTCGTTTGGTCTCGAGGGGGAATACCAGGATGGGTATGCTTGGTGGTAGTTTCAGATTGGATCCGAATAGGTCTTTCTTATCCCTATCTGATAGCCGCCAGTCGTATTGAGTTTCTATAGGTTGTTTAGTGCATGTTGTGCTTCCGCTTCAGTCCACCATACCTATGTAGGCGAGGACGCTGAATTCTAGTCTCGACGTGTACTGGCCTCAGTACTGACCGCTCTCCTTTTTCCTTTGCCATTTGTTGGCACCCCTTTTGTTTAAGAAGGTTTCAGATCAATGTCGTTAGCAGGGTTACCCTTCCGTCTTGGCCTAGGCAGGGTTATGGACGCCATTGGTTATTCTTCAGGGCTCTTAGCCCCATTTGCATCTTGTCCGTAGTCAGACGTCGTATCGTTTTCAAGGTGATTTGGATCTTTGCATTGTAAATCTGTATTCTTGACTCATGGAGTCGTTGTTGTATATATCTGTTTTGTGGGTTCCATCGTGGACTATTGTGTAATGATATTACTTCGTTTTCCACCCGCACGCAAGTGCCTGGTGGGCACCTCTGAATCGTTTCTATGCTGTTTTGGCGGGAATCGCTAAAACTTCCATAGGGCCGGTTATGGATGACTTGGAGCATAGTACATCGATCATAGACAACTATAACTAAAGTAGTGCTATAAATTTGAATTTATAATGACTAGTAATCAGCTTCACTACAACGGAATGGCTAAATAAAAGTACCAACAACTGCTTGGTTTTGGGATGCCTCATGCTATATGTATCTGACTAGTAAGTACTACAACTACAACGGAATGGTTAACTAAAACTGCCCACTGCTTAATATATCAGGATGACTCATGCTATCTATATCTTACTAGTAATTTCCGCAACTATAACGGAATGAATAAAATTGCCAACTGTGTGAGTTCCTCGGTTGACTTCCTCGTTTGGTCTCGAGGGGAAAATACCAGGATGGGTATGCTTGGTGATAGTTTCAGATTAGATCCGAATAGGTCTTTCTTATCCCTATCTGATAGCCGCCAGTTGTATTGAGTCTCTATAGGTTATTTAGTGCATGTTGCGCTGCCGCTTCAGTCCACCATACCTATGTAGGCGAGGACCGCTGAATTCTAGTCTCGCCGTGTACTGGCCTCAGTACTGACCGCTCTCCTTTTTCCTTTGCCCTTTGTCGACACCCCTTTTGTTTAAGCAGGTTTGAGATCAACGTCGTTAGCAGGGTTACCCTTCCGGCTTGGCCTGGGCAGGGTTATGGACGCCATTGGTTATTCTTCAGGTCTCTTAGCGCCATTTGCATCTTGTCCGTAGTCGGACGTTGTATCGTTTTCAAGGTGATTTGGATCTTTGCATTGTAAATCTGTATTCTTGACTCATGGAGTCGTTGTTGTATATATCTGTTCCGTGGGTTCCATCGTGGACTCTTGTGTAATGATATTACTCCGTTTTCCACCCGCACGCAAGTGCCTGGTGGGCACCTCTGAATCGTTTCTATGTGGGTTTGGCAGGAATCGCTAAAACTTGCATAGGGCCGATTCTGAGGGTTTTACAAAGTGGTATTAGAGCTCAGCAGTTACGATACCCCACTGGTCCAGCATGTAGGATAACCTAGCTACGTTATAGAGTGTCAAAAATATTTTGGAAAATCGGTTGGATAGATCTGATTAGGTTTTATTTTACTTCTTACCCCTCTGCTATTATCCTCTTATCTCGACGTGTTTTGAATCTGCTCTCTTATATTTTCTTTGATTCCAGGACTTCTCGTTGTTGGGTTTCCGTCATACCTTCAGGGTTTCTCTTCCATCCTCTTGTAACGGTGCTTCAACATCCGGTCTTCATGCTATCTGATGGATCTTTCATCTGTTGTATCTTTTAGTGGATCAAAAATTCACTAAATCTTTTCTTTCTATCTTCCGATGTTTTCCGATACGACGAAGACATCCACATCAGATCTGATGAGAACATGCATCCCTCCTTTGTTTCTGAACCTCGCTTGTCGAGATCTTTAGTCTGATTCCAAGAGTTGGTTGCATAATTTCCCTATTTATGTCCAGAGTAATGCTTTGGGTGTGCGATGGACTGATCACCATCCGACTACTCTTATCATTCTCTCTTGTACATTGAATTGGTGGATTAAGCAATTCTACTCCTTCCACATAAGTTAGAGGTGGCCTTCCCTTTTTGAGACCTCGACCTTCATCTTTGTTTATACGGAGTGTTCTATCTACGAACGTGAGATACGAACCTTGTTGGTGGTGTCGCTGATTTCAAGATAGATCTAGAATCCTTGCTAGTGGTGTCGCAAAGATCTACACGAAGTGAGAAGATTCAGATTACCGGCCTTCTTCCCCGTACCATGAGGTGGAACTCGAGGGCGAGATCGATTGTTAGTGGTGTCAAATTGTAGCACCCCAGTAAATTTCACTACTAGAAATCGCTTGCTGTTTTTATATTTGTGGATAATCATCAAATCACCATGCATGTTTTTCATAAAACTATTTTACCAAAAGCCTATTTTGTTTTCTATTTATCGCTCCCCTTTATTTCAAATATAAAACCCTAGTCTTCTAGATATTTTGTATTCTCTACAAACTATTTATAAAGGATTAATAATAATAAAATATTAATCTAATATAATAAAAATATTTTATAAACCGGGAGGGGCGGGCCGGCCGTTTAGGCCAGCCCACCTACTACCCTAGTGGCCCAGCCCGTTTCAAACCCTAACCCTAGACACACCAAACCCTAACATAATACCAGAACCCTAGCTACCCCAACCTTTCCTACACCCCGCCGCCGTTGTACACCCCGCCTCCACCCTTCCCCTGGGCCAAAAAAAACCACATTCCGTTATAGTTGCGGCAATTACTAGTAATATATAGAGAGCATGAGTCATCCTAATATAATAAGAAGTGGGCAATTTTAGTTAACCATTGCGTTGTAGTTCTAGTACTTACTAGTCACATACATATAGCATGAGGTATCATAAAACCCAGCAGTTGTTGGTACTTTTATTTAGCCATTCCGTTGTAGTGAAGTTGATTACTAGTCATTATAAAGTCAAATTTATAGCACTACTTTAGTTATAGTTGTGTATGATCGAGATACTGTGCTCCAAGTCATCCATAACCGGCCCTATGCAAGTTTAGCGATTCCCGCCAAACCCGCATAGAAACGGTTCAGAGGTGCCCACCAGGCACTTACGTGCGGGTGGAAAAAAAAGTAATATCATTACACAATAGTCCACGATGGAACCCACAGAACAGATATATACATAAACGACTCCATGAGTCAAGAATACAGATTTACAGTGCAAAGATCGAAATCACCTTGAAAACGATACAACGTCTGACTACGGACAAGATGCAAATGGGGCTAAGAGACCTAAAGAATAACCAATGGCGTCCATAACCCTGCCCAGGCCAAGCCGGAAGGGTTACCCTGCTAACAACGTTGACCTCAAACCTGCTTAAACAAAAGGGGTGCCAACAAAGGGCAAAGGAAAAAGGAGAGCGGTCGGTACTGAGGCTAGTACACGACGAGACTAGAATTCAGCGTCCTCGCCTACATAGGTATGGTGGACTGAAGCGTCCGCACAACATGCACTAAACAACCTATAGAGACTCAATACAACAGACGGCTATCAGATACGGATAAGAAAGACCTATTCGGATCCAATCTGAAACTATCACCAAGCATACCCATCCTGGTATTTCCCCCTCGAGACCAAACGAGGAAGTCAATAGAGGAACTCACACAGTTGGCAAATTTATTCATTCTATTATAGTTGCGGCAATTGCTAGTTAGATATAGATAGCATGAGTCATCCTGATATAATAAGCAGTGGGCAGTTTTAGTTAACCATTCCATTTGTAGATGTAGTACTTACTAGTCATATACATATAGCATGAGGCATCCCAAAACCCAGCAGTTGTTGGTACTTTTATTTAGCCATTCTGTTGTAGTGAAGCTCATTACTAGTCATTATAAAGTCAAATTTATAGCACTACTTTACTTATAGTTGCGTATGATCGAGATACCGTTCTCCAAGTCATCCATAACCGCGGACAAGGCTTTCAGAAAGTTTTACCCTGCAGGGGGGCACAAATAGCAACACACACACGATCAACCTCGAGAAAAAACAGATGAAAACCCAACAAGGCATCATGATAGAACATTCGCAAGATTCATATTTTATTTCAGGGGGCCACCCCACTAAGCAACCCGCGACGAAGTTGGCCGGCTCCGAGATGGACCCAGAGGTTTGTGTCAATGGCTGTAAACGACTGGGAACCCGAAAGTGTGATTGGGCTTGTCGATACCGCGGAAACATTCCACATTTGTTCCTAAACAGTATAGTCGCTCCACGCGCAATCGTAAATAAAGCAGTAAAACATGGCATAAGTACAGGATAGTAATAAAGCCCCAAACTAGTTTGGAGCCCTAAGGAATTAAATATGACTCAAGCTATGGTTTGGGGGATTCATGGTCCCACATGCGGATAGTGCGAATATTCAAAGAACAGGTATCAAGTACTCGAGGTCCTACGGGACACAATTGGACGGTTAAAAACCAAATAACATCTATTGCCCACCTGTGCCTCTACATTATTTACCAACTTCAATTTTAGTTGTTAAACGGTAATTAAATCCATGATCATCTCCAACATTAAACATGCGGCATTACTCCAACAACTATGGAAGATCGATGACGCGACACATCACCTACGCAAGCAACTACGACTCGGAAGGCCGCCTATCTACCAAACAACAGGTAATAGGATGTGTCCATGGCAATATAAGGGCTGCAAGGGATATCACGGGTACGAAAACTAGAGAATCGCAACACAGATAGCAATAGATCAACAGGAGGAAATAAAGGCTATAAATGTAAAATAGGTAGAAAGGGGGAGAATGCTCGCCTGAAAACATTGCCGAAGGTTTATCCGAAGATCAGGTCGACACTCGCATCAACTCATCAACCTAAGCCATGAAGAAGCAAAGCACTAGAAGAAACATCGGATACACAATTTAATACTATGGCAAAAGATCAGACATGATGCATATATGATGTATGCCATGGCAAAGGTACGATGCAATTAGGCAATATTAAGCGGAACCGGGGTCCAGACAATTACTTAGATGGTTCATGTTGTTTAGTTACCCCGCAATTTAAATGTTGTATTAACAAGACAAAATATACCATCGGTTCGCTACCAAATTTTAAATGGGGCCAATATTAAACTAGATTCGCCCGCATATGGCCTCCATATTTAATTTAGGTGAATCGACGTAAGGCCCCCAAACCACAAAACATGTGTGCAAGAATGACAATTTAAATGCACAAGTATATATGACATATTATAAAAATAGGGCGGGCTCGGATAGGTTTCACACATGGACCTCGACGATCTTGGGGGTTCGGGGTGGTTTGGTTTGGCTCACCGGGATCGGTCTTCGAACTCTGGAACCGGGGTCTTCGGAAGACCTTGCACTATGGTCAAATTGTCCTGTCGACGCCTTATTGTCACCACACATCCCTCCTGAATTCACATAGCATCAGCACTGAAACAAACCAGCACCTCAACACGCTCACAACAACACTACAATAGGAGGAAGCAGCAGGAACGGACCAGGTCAGCGAGCACCGACCGTGGACATCAGAACAGGCGCAAGTAGAAGCCTTGCTACTCGCATGAGCTCCAAGTGATGGGGGTCCGGGCGTAGGGAGGTGGCCGATGGAGGAGCCCAGGGCAGCGCGACGCGACCCAGACGACGGGCAACGATGACGACCGCGCGTTGCTGCAGGAGAGGCGCGACGAGGCAGCTTTGGCGGCGCTAGGGAGGCGTGAGGCCAGCTGCAGTGAGGAGGCGCCGGAGGCGAGGAGACGGCGAGGAGGCAGCCTCGACGGCTACACGGCCCAGGCGCGAGGAGAGCGGGAGGACGCGGCGCGGCGACGCCATGGCATCATGGACCTCGACGGGGCGTCAGGGACCTGAGCGGAGGCGAGAGGGCTCATGGAAGCGGCGAGAAGCTGATCGAGGAAAAGGAGAGCAGGGGCGCCGGGGAGGTCCTGGTGAGGAGGGGACTCGTGCGGTGGCACTAGTGGCTCGCGGAGAAGAGGGGATAGGGGGAGGCGGCAGTGCACGAGGGAGTGGGGTGGAACGCACTGTGAGGAAAGCGATTGGGAGGTGGGCGAGGAAGGCGAGTCTTGGGGCAATGGCGAGGAAGTGTTGATGTCGTGACTTTGAAGCGTCACAGCGACTATGACGATAGGCTCGACGTGGTTGGCTGGGTGGGCCAGGGGGTGTGGGACGGGAACGCTGTGTGGTGTGGGTTGGGTACAGGCGTGTGTGCGTGTGTTTCCTGTGTGAGTTGGTTTGGTGTGGTTTTTTTTTGGTCCAGGGGAAGGGTGGAGGCGGGGTTTACAGCGGCGGCGGGGTGGAGGAATGGTTGGGGTAGCTAGGGTTCTGGGATTAGGTTAGGGTTTGGTGTGTCTAGGGTTAGGGTTTGAAATGGGCTGGGCCACGGGGGTAGTAGGTGGGCTAGCCTAAACGGTCGGCCTGCCCCTTCATGTTTATAAAATATTTTTATTATATTAGATTAAACTTTTATTTTTATTAAGCCTTTATAAATAGTTTGTAGAGAATACAAAATATCTAGAACACTAGGGTTTTATATTTGAAATAAAGGGGAGCGATAAATAGAGAACAAAATAGGCTTTTGGTAAAATAGTTTTATGAAAAACATGCATGGTGATTTGATGATTATGCACAAATATAAAAACAGCAAGAGATTTCTAGTAGTGAAATTTACCGGGGTGCTACAACATCCTAATATACTAAAGCCCCTAAGTGGCCACATGCATAGCAATTGTATTTTGATCCAACTGTGTGTACCACGAAGCATCGGGTTACAAACAATTATTAAGTGCAAAACATAGATCAAACCATTAATTGGTGATGTTGTTGTGATCTCGGATGGGTTGCTAAGTGAAGATCGTACTACCCTTGTTTTCACTAAGGTTCCTATGAGATCGCCACTTTCCAAGCACCTCACTTCAAGCCTTGATCAATCTCCTGGATCTTACGTATCTATAAGTCCAAAGATCAAGGAAAGAGACAAATAAACAAATTATACAAATCCCTCTTACAAACCAATACACAATTCTCCCATAGATTAGATACACATAAACACTGCGAGGTTTCTCCCCAACCCATAGCCCATGAGGACTACGCACTCATAACAATATGATTAAGGATAGAAACCATTGTGCAATACTTAGATTGAAATAAAATATTCTTACAATGGTCACCGAATCATAAGGAGATCTCAAGTATAAAGTAATGGCTATAGCTAATGGATAATATGGGGGCAGAAGGGATGAAATATGGTGTGGATCTCCTTTGGTAGTGTTGTGATGCAATGTGAGAATGGCGGCCCTCTATGCGGCAGGGGCCTCAAAATATATAGGTGTCTTCACGAGTATTTTAGGGTTTGACGAGACGAAGCTGCCGCCACCCCATATGGTCTCGTTGTACGGGGGGACGCGCCCGTACCAGTGGTCATCACACTCTACGAGGCCTAGTTTTAGATCTAGGAATACTTGGTCCTCAATACCTCCTCAAAATCATCATACTACAGATTTCGCAATAAAAGTGTGGTTTCCTACATAAAATAAATCAAAGAAAGGATTTTCATATCTTTGCAATAATTAGTCATTAGTGGCAAATCAAGAGAGAATAATGTCCATTGCTTGATGAAAAACAATGTTTAAATGCAGAGAAAGATGGCGCTTCTTCCATATAAACTTGAAGCAACGAGAATATGAATTAATTTACGGTCGGTAGCCATATGCGTCCAGCACTTCTTCCATATTGAAAAGCTCATCAACGTTAGAGAGATGCTAAGAATACTATACAAGCTTTGATAACTCAAGACAATCAAAGTAGAGTTGAATATAAGTATAAATAACTAGAAGTATAACAATCAATCCAATTCCTCGAGTTAACTCTCAGCTTGCCAAGGAATACTAGGATGTTTAATATAGCAATTTTGAGTAAGAGAGTTCATGTCCCAAGTAGCATAATAGTGAAGTGTCTTATTGACACCCACATCGGTAAACCAAACCATTTCAAACACTACTATTCCAATCATTACTTCTGAAGAACATTCATAAAGTAGTAATGAAATCAGGCCAAATACTTGTTATGTGGATCATCATATATTTTCTCTTTTCTTTTTCTTTCTCTATTTTTTTCTTCCTTCATGCAAGGTTATTTCTCAATAAATATCATTGAGTGATCCTTTAAAAAAAATATTTTGCATAACCTTCGAGAGTACCAATAATTTTTCCCATACAATGACACGTATGTCACCCATGTCATCAACTCATAGTCGAAATCTGGGGTTGTACCATAGATCGTTCAAAAGCTAGCAGAGTTGTTGGCATCCAAAGGTGTGCATGTGTAAGATCCCTCCTTTGTAAAGGAAAAGGATCCCTGTGATTGCAATGCTAGTCCCTGGATCATTGCTAGCATCCACAGTTTAAGATGAAGTACACAGATACAAAGGTCATTTATTACATTCATTCTAGAGATAAAACATAGTCTTTTACAACTCAGGGCCACATGCCTAATACAAGAGTTTTTGGAATAAGTAAATAAACATAAGTCTTCATCTTCATGTGCCACAGGCAAGCATGTTGAGTGTAGAATCATGACACCTAATCATCATCGGAGTAACCTGCAACATCACAAGTTACAGCCACAGTGGGTCAATACTTTGGAATAGTATTGGCAAGTGATACCTTAGTAAATTTTAAGTGGACTATATTACTATATGCATTTTGGCTAAGTGTAGCTTGGCTTGCTTTGCTCAAAATAGGTGTTTCCTATTAGTTGAAATCACTAAGTTTTTCTTTGTCAAAAACTTTCCCAAGAAACCACCAATAGACATTGGGGTCCTTCACCCTTGTTCACCCACCAATTTTTACTTAGAAGTTGGAGTGATGAGATTCTTGTAGCTTCCATGTCTTGATGCTCAAATTGTCCATTGCCATGGACTTGGCTAAGTACTTAGATTTTCCATCTGTAGAGGTTGTGCACTTTCTCCACCAGACTTGGTTTCCCAAGACAGGACCTTTCAGAAGCCTTTCCTTAGCCAAATGGACGCGCTCCAACCTATCATTCCCACTACCACCAACTGTCCAAAAGGCTAAGTTCTAGCAACCTATATGATCAAGGCAGAGCCCATATTGCCAAGTGGTTGCACTATAAGCTTCTCAACACTTGGCCTCCAAATCCCTTTGTGCCTGGGTGGCATACCACAAGTGTGATACACAAGGTAAACCATATCCATGGGCCTTGTGTAACCACTCAACCAAAAACCACCATTCAAGTCCCATTCCACCCAGGAGGTTCATTGACTTAGTTGTTTTATTAAGAAAAACATAAGCCTCAAGATTTAGAAACATTTTCATCATAGCATGTATATACTTTACCAACCCTTGTTTGCTACTAGCTAGGCTAAGCATGGCATAGAAACTTAACTTAGGAAATTCCCTAGCAATTCCACAACTCTACAACTACTTAGGATTTCCCAACATAGCATTTGGCAAAATAGTAACAGGCAAGACTTAGCAAAATATTTCTAATGCTTATACAAAATATAGGGATGGAAATATTCATGAAGTACCACTTGCCTTGGTAATGGGGAGAGTAGCACTCTTCACAATCACAGTCACTAGCAAAATCTACACAAAAATTTGTAGCACAAATTACACACAATTCATATACAAACAAAAATATTAATGCATGCATGCAAGAAAATGCTAAGTGATGATTTTTGAAAACCTACCAAGCAAGTGCATGATACAGAAACATAACCAAGTCAAAAAGCTTGCTAACTAAACCTATTTAGCACTAAAACAATTTACTAAACAAATTCTATACTCAAAATGGTCCTAAATATGTTTCTGCATAAAAAGTCATTTTAACAGAAAATTTTTGTTAAACACATTGCAGATTCAGAAAGGGCTTGTCTCCCTGATTCCAACGGTATAAAATTTGTAAAAATCTAACGTGGGAATTAAAAGTTATAGCCATTTGAAATTTGGATCTAAATCTGATTTGAATTCTGTTTTGATTTAAACTCTAGCCACGCGTCATGTTTCTATTGGCGGCGTGGATTCGGATCGAGCTCTGCGGGCCGTAGGATCTAAGTAAGATCTGGCGGCTCAGATGCGCGCTTACCTCTTCGCTCATGTTCTAATCTCAACCGTAGGATCTGCATCTAACGCTCCTAATCGTTCTGACCAAACACGAGCGGCGCTAGCGGCGGCGTGTCTGACAGCGGCGGTGCTGGTGTTCTAGGTCGTGCGCGAGAGGGGGAAGGGTCTTACCAGAACCGCGGTGGCGTGCTGAAGCTCAACGTGGCGTTGGTTTGCGAAGGGGCGCGCTGGCACGGTCTCAGGGGCTCGTCGGAGTTGCGGCGGCGTCTGTTGCTTGCAGATGAGGTCACTGGCGAGGTTTGGCGTCGCCCTAGCACGAACCAGAGGGGTCAGGGGGTGCACAAGATGCAGGCAAACAATCTCGTATGAAAGAGGGGGCAAGGGGTGCTCGGGTTTTACCTTAATTGGTCGTCGGAGTCTATCGGCGGTGCAGGTGGTTTCGGTCGTGAACGGAAACGATGACCTGGGTCACCAGCAGGCAAAAGAAAGGCGTCAGCGTATGTGCAAGATCAAGCTGGGCATCACCGTTTGAACCAGAGAGAGGGGGCGGTCGAGGCTCACCGGAATCGGTCGCCGGAGTCGTCGGTACTGCGGGGCTTCGAGAGCAAATGCGCGCAGCCTGGTGGCGAAGTGAGTAAGGAGAGTGGGGGGAAATGCTCACGGTGCAGAGGGATTAAATAGGCCCAGGCGCGACAGGAAACGCCTGCGGCATTAAGGCTAATTACGCCGCGCCATTACCGGCCTTGACAGCAGCGGCGACGTGGTCGCGGGCGCGGTTTGGGGAAGACGAGGGCGACGTGGAGAGGGCCTGCTCGTCAGCGAAACGCGTGAAGAGGAGGTGGGGTCTGGTCATCAGCGGCTGTCTGGGTGCGTTGGCGCGTGCGAGAGGGAGAGGAATGGCCCGGGTGGGCTAATTGGGCCAGTTCTGTTGCTGGGCTGGAATCCTGGCGCCGACCCTTTTCTAATTCTTTCTCCTTTTTCTTATTCTGTTTCAATTTTCTGAATTGATTTTCAAATGAATTCAAGTTCCATTTGAATTCAAATCTTCTTGGGATTTTTGCAGTGAGCAGTAGTCTCAAATATAGGCATAAAATCATGTGGTTGCTTTGCAAAGGCTTGGTCAAGCTTGGAGAACAAAATATCAGAGACTTGGCACTTGGTTTGCAAAAATTTCAAAAAGGGTTTTTGAAACTCTTTCCAATTTGTAAAACTTGGTCTAAAATCACACTCAATCCTTTCTATAAGGAAGACAAACAAGCTAGGTTTACAAACATTCAAACTTTCAAATGGTGATGGCCATTTGATTTAAGTTGCTCACATAAAATAATAGCACTATGTGCTTCTATTTTTCTGAAATGAGTTTATAATTGATCTCAAATCTATATGCATGCATGAATGATATGCAAACTTTGAAATCATGATTTTAGGGATGTTAGAAATCTAACCCCCTTAAGGTGAATCTCGCCCTCGAGATTCGGATTGGCTAGCAAATAGGTGAGGGTGGTCTTTCCGAAGATCATCTTCTCTTTCCCATGTTGCTTCCTCTTCGGAATGATGATTCCATTGCACTTTGCAAAACTTGATAGTCTTTGTCCTTGTGACTCTTTCTACAGTCTCAAGAATCTTGATAGGCTTTTCTTCATAAGTGAGATCACTTTCTAGTTGAACTTCTTCCAAAGGTATGGTATCCTTCAAAGAAGTTTCTTCCATTTCTGGGTGACATTTCTTAAGCTGACTCACATGAAACACATTATGGACTGCTGACAGAGATTCTGGCAATTCGACTTCATATGCAACTTCTCCCTTGCGACTCAGAATCTTGAATGGCCCAACATATCTTGGTGCCAACTTTCCTTTGACTCCGAATCTCTTCACTCCACGAAGTGGTGATACTCTAAGATAAGCTCTATCACCAACTTCGTAGGTGACTTCTCTACGCTTAGGATCGGCGTAGCTTTTCTGTCGGGACGTGCTATCTTCAACCTATCCTTAACCAACTTGACTTTCTCTTCGGCTTCTTTGATAAGATCTGGCCCAAATAAACTTCTTTCTCCCACACCATTCCATAACAATGGGGTGGTACATTTTCTTCCGTAGATAAACTCAAATGGTGCCATCTCAATGCTGGCTTGATAGCTGTTGTTATAAGAAAATTCTGCGTAAGGCAGACTTTCATCCCAACTTGCTCCATAATATAGGGCACATGCCCTCAACATGTCTTCCAGAATTTGATTAGTCCTTTCTGTTTGTCCATCGGTTTGAGGATGAAAAGCAGTACTGAATTCCAACCTCGTTCCCAATGACTCATGTAGCTGTCTCCAAAAATGGGAAGTGAATTGGGTTCCCCTATCGGACACAATACTCTTAGGCACACCGTGAAGGCATACAATTCTACTCATGTAGATTTTGGCTAACTTGGCACTTGTATAAATTGTCTTCACGGGTATAAAATGAGCCACTTTAGTTAGGCGATCCACTACTACCCATATGGAATCATATCCTGATCTGGTCCTTGGTAATCCGGTAATGAAATCCATACCAATTTTGTCCCATTTCCAATCAGGAATAGGTAGTGGTTGAAGCAAACCTGCTGGTTTCTGATGCTCCGCTTTTACTCTACTACACACATCACACAAAGCAATATGCTCGGCGATGTCTCTCTTGAGATTGTTCCACCAAAATCTTTCTTTCATGTCCATGTACATTTTGGTGTTACCCGGGTGAATAGAATACGGAGAGTTGTGTGCTTCCTGCAAAATCAGTTTCCGTAACTCCGGATCTTGTGTAACACAGATATGTTTCCCATGCCATAATGTACCCTGTTCGTCTTCATGGAAATTTTTAGCTCTCCCTTGGCCAATCTTTTCCTTAATCTCTTCAATTTCTTTATTAATCTTTTGAGCTTCTCGAATCTTGTCCAACAAAGTGAGGTGGACATATAAAGACATGAGATGTCCCTCTGGCACAATCTCCAATCTGAGTTCTTTGAATTGGGCACACAATTCGTCCAGCAATTCTCCTTTGGTAAGGCTATTCACAAATACCTTACGACTTAGAGCATCTGCTACAACATTTGCTTTACCGGGGTGGTATTGCAAACTTAAGTCATAGTCCTTGATAAGCTCTAACCATCTTCTTTGTCTCATATTGATTTCCTTCTGGGTGAAGATATACTTCAAACTTTTGTGGTCCGTGAACACTTCACAACGCTTTCCCAAAAGTTAATGTCTCCATGTTTTGAGTGCATGGACGACGGAGGCTAACTCTAAATCATGAGTAGGATAGTTTACTTCATGAGTTTTGAGTTGTCTCGAGGCATAGGCCACAACTTTACCGTCTTGCATAAGTACGACACCCAAACCTTGATGAGACGCATCACAATATACTTGGAAATCCTTTTCCAAATCTGGCAGACATAGAACCGGTGTTGTTACAAGTCTCTTCTTCAACTCTTGAAAGCTGACTTCACAACCTTCAGACCAAGCAAACTTCTTGTCTTTCTTTAACAATTCAGTCATGGGCTTAGCTACCTTAGAGAAATTCTCAATGAACCTTCTGTAGTAACCTGCTAAGCCAAGGAAACTGCAAACTTCTTTTACATTCTTGGGAGATTCCCATTCAGTCACAGCTGAAACTTTAGGAGGATCAACTGCTACACCATCCTTTGTCATAACATGACCAAGAAAACCAACTTCCTCTAACCAGAACTCACACTTGCTGAATTTGGCATATAGTTTATGCTCTCTCAACTTCTCAAGTATCAAACGCAAATGTCCTTCATGTTCTTCTTTGCTCTTGGAGTAGACTAAGATGTCATCGATGAAAACGACAACAAACTTGTCAAGGAATTCCATGAACACTTTGTTCATCATATTCATGAAGTATGCTGGAGCATTTGTCAAGCCAAAAGGCATTACGGTATACTCATACAATCCATACCTTGTGGTGAATGCTATTTTAGGTATGTCTTGCTTTCTTATCTTGAGTTGAAAATAGCCTGACCGGAGATCAATCTTTGAGAACACACATGCTCCCTCTAGCTGATCAAACAAGTCATTGATTCTAGGCAAAGGATATTTGTTCTTGATAGTTACCTCGTTGAGTGAACGGTAATCTATGCATAACCTTTGGCTTCTATCCTTCTTCTCCACGAACAAAACTGGGGCTCCCCAAGATGAAGAACTTGGTTGAATAAATCCTTTCTGCAACTGTTCTCCTAGTTGCTTCTTGAGCTCTTTCAGTTCATCAACTGACATTTTGTATGGTCTCTTTGCTATTGGTCCAGAACCTGGTACCAAATCTATCAGAAACTCCACATCTCTATCTGGTGGCATTCCTGGTAATTCTTCCGGAAATACATCCGGATACGCACACATAATTGGCACACTGTCCATGCTAACCCCCTTAAGAGAATTAAGCTTACTTCCTTTGGATTCAAAGTTTGACTTGAATTTAATTCTTTTTCTTTCCGGGGTTGTAAGTGTAATAGTACGATTAGCACAATCTAGTACCCCTTCATACTTAGCCATCCAATCCATTCCCAATATTACGTCCAGTCCTTGGGAATCTAGGATTATCAGACTCACTGGGAACTTATGTTTTCCAAACTCTATTACTAGATCCCGGCATCCAAGACTTACTATCATTTGTCCACCCGGAGAACTAACTTTTATTGGACACCCAATGTTTTCAGACGAAAACCCATTTCTATCAACAAATGCCTTTGATATGAATGAATGTGATGCACCAGTATCAAAGAGTACAAATGCTGGAATTGAATTGAGTCTGAACTTACCAGCAACAGCGTCAGGCTCCTCATAGACCTCCTCCACACTGATGTGGTTCACCTGTCCTTTCTGGAAAGGATTGGGCTTGACAGGTCCCTCAACTTTCTTTTCGGGGCACTCATTTGCATAGTGTCCCATCTTCTTGCATTTGAAGCATTCAACCTGACTGATGTCCCTTTTAGCAGGCTGACTTCCACTTCCACTACCATTTCCACTGTGGTGGCTCTTATGTCCACTCTTGTGGTTCTTGTACTTGTCATTGTCATGACTGCGGTGATGCTTGTTGTCATGACGGTTGTTGTTGTGGTGCTTGTTGAATTTCCCATGTTTGTGGGATCCTGAGCTTCCACTGTCATCATAGTGAGATCGTTTGTGAGACGATCCCGAGCTGTGCTTGTCGGAGTGTTTCCTCTTCCTACTCTCGACTTGCTTCATTTTGTTCTCCAATATAGCCGCCTTGTCACAGAGCGACTGATAAGTGGGAACATATGCCACAGCCAGCTGCAGATTCAGCCCATCATTCAAGCCTTCCAAAAAAATTTCCTTTCTTTTGGCATCTGTGTCAACCTCATCCGGTGCATAACGCGCCAGATTGTTGAACTCTTCAATGTATTCAGCCACGCTGCGGTGGCGCTGCTTCAGATTGTGGAACTCTTTCTTTTTCAGGCTCATTATTCCTGATGAGATATGAGCAGTGCGAAAGCCATCTTCAAAGATAGCCCAAGTCACCTCATCTATAGGAGTGGTGATTTGGAAGTTGTCCCACCAAGTGGCGGCTGGCCCTTCCAGCAGGTGTGCTGCAAATCTGACCTTTTCAGCATCCGTGCAGCCCACGGTTACTAAGTCCTTGTTTACGGAACATAGCCAATCATTGGCCACCATGGGATCAGTCGTCCCCGAGAACTTAGCTGGCCTCAAACGCAGAAATCTGGTGAGCATATCGAAGCCCGGAGGGTTGTTGTTGTTATTGTTGTTGTTATTGGGGTTGTTGTTGTTATTATTCTGGTTCTGGATGAATGTTGTCATCATCTGCATAAGCTGTGTTTGAGCATTCATCATTTGCTGCATTTCTGGAGTTATGTTGTTGTTGTTGTTGGGGTTGGGGTTTGCGCGACGGGGAGGCATCTGTGGTTTGTTCAAATAGAGATAAGAATGAGATACCCATATATGTTTTCATGCACATTACATCACATAAGCAAACACAAGCATGCAACACAAAGATAAAAGTTCAACAACAAGATAACAAAGTCTCAAAGTAAAACACACAAGTGGCAAGCCATCCACATGTCGGATGGTCCAATAACAAGTTCACAAATAACAAGTACGATAATAAAAGATAAACGAGTAGTCAAGTCTACTCATCAGCATCAATCTCCTCCTCGACAAAGGTAAGACCTGCGTTCTCCATCGTGGTCTTGTTCTCCTCAATGGTAGTGGTCAAGGACTCGATCTTGGCCTTGAGAGCCCTCTTCTGGGAACGAAGCCTCTCAATCACCATCTGCTGCTGCTCTAGCTCGAAGTCCTTGGACTTCAGTTCTTCAGTCATGTCCCGGATCTTCTTGTTCCTATCCTGGACGCGTTTCTCCTGACTCTTGAACTTCCGGTCCTGGGTCTCGAACTTCGCCTCCATTTCCTTGACTATCTCGTCCTGCTGAGCGAAAAGCTTGTCCTTCTCGCGAAGCTGCACCTGGAGCTCGTCATTGGTGAGCATGACATTGGTCCTGTCCGTGTCCACATGCCTAATGAGAGACTCTAAGTCCTGGAGGTACAGACGTATCGGCTCTGCTGCGTCCCTAGAGTCGTCCTCGAAGTCGATGGACTCTCCATCCTCATCACGTCTCCCGAAGACGTGGAAGTGGGTGCCTCTAACCTGTCGGGAGTGACGGCCTAGCAGACGTCCTATCAGGTCCTGCATGACTACCTCCGTGCCTCTCTCCCTGTCATCGTGCATAAGCTTGAAGACGATGGCCTCCGTAGTAGGCCTGCAAGCGTCCGGCTGGTTCACCTTGAAGCCCCAGAGGTCCTTCCTCTCGAACTTGGTGAGTGGATGCACCATGGTGGGAAGAGGGAGATTGAGCAAAGTGGTAAGCTCAACGATACGAGGACCAAAGAGGGTAACCTGGAACTCCTCAACTGTGCTGATGGTAATAGGCATCTATTTATAAGATAGAAAGTTAGAACAACACAATTTAAGATAAAACAAAGACAAACAACACATACATATCCTTGGAACACAAATCACACAAGTCATGCATACATGAATCCATTACATCAACCAAGGTCCAAACTTCTTTAAGGTATCATTTTGGAAAATAAGGTGATAGGTGGTGGTCCAACTAACGAAGTGCGTTTACAATCCTATTTCACTGGATCTGTTGGCTAACACAATGTTCCTAGAGGCAATCAGCCTATCTTGTTCACATGATTCCATCACTATGTCTATAATATCTCCCCTTAAGGTTTGGTTGGTGACTTCCAACTCTTGGGTATGTTCCTTCTCTTTCTCTAAGTCTTTTTGGAGGTTGAGCATTCTGCACTTGATTCTAGCACTAAGTTCTTTGATAGTCCTCCAAGATGCTTCTCTTGCTGACTCAAAGAATGTGGTGTGCACCACAGTGTTGGTGTACATGCAGAATCCTCTTTCTTTGTGGTTGTCTTCCTTGCCTTTGTACAAGTGAAGTTGCACCCACTAGTACTCAACTCCTTCATCCATCACTGGAAAGCCTTTATACACAGCTGCACCATGTATTTCCATTGCCACCATGAGGTCCTTGAGAATCTTGGGAAACTCAGTCTCACACTCCAAGGTCATGGTCATGAGTGGTCCTTTCATCACGGCTTCGTTGATGGAGTTCATCTACAAATAGAGATGAGAATGAGAAGATTAGAAAAGTTTACGAGAAGAATAGACAAGTGTAGAAGTAGTTGAAAATTTTCCTTAGTGGTTTCCAATCCTAGGGTCATAATCCTACAGGCAACACAGTGCTCTGATACCATCTGTAAGATCCCTCCTTTGTAAAGGAAAAGGATCCCTGTGATTGCAATGCTAGTCCCTGGATCATTGCTAGCATCCACAGTTTCAGATGAAGTACACAGATACAAAGGTCATTTATTACATTCATTCCAGAGATAAAACATAGTCTTTTACAACTCAGGGCCACATGCCTAATACAAGAGTTTTTGGAATAAGTAAATAAACATAAGTCTTCATCTTCATGTGCCACAGGCAAGCATGTTGAGTGTAGACTCATGACACCTAATCATCATCGGAGTAACCTACAACATCACAAGTTACAGCCATAGTGGGTCAATACTTTGGAATAGTATTGGCAAGTGATACCTTAGTAAATTTTAAGTGGACTATATTACTATATGCATTTTGGCTAAGTGTAGCTTGTCTTGCTTTGCTCAAAATAGGTTTTTCCTATTAGTTGAAATCACTAAGTTTTTCTTTGTCAAAAACTTTCCCAAGAAACCACCAATAGACATTGGGGTCCTTCACCCTTGTTCACCCACCAATTTTTACTTAGAAGTTGGAGTGATGAGATTCTTGTAGCTTCCATGTCTTGATGCTCAAATTGTCCATTGCCATGGACTTGGCTAAGTACTTAGATTTTCCATCTGCAGAGGTTGTGCACTTTCCCCACCAGACATGGTTTCCCAAGACAGGACCTTTCAGAAGCCTTTCCTTAGCCAAATGGACGCGCTCCAACCTATCATTCCCACTACCACCAACTGTCCAAAAGGCTAAGTTCTAGCAACCTATATGATCAAGGCAGAGCCCATATTGCCAAGTGGTTTCACTATAAGCTTCTCAACACTTGGCCTCCAAATCCCTTTATGCCTGGGTGGCATACCACAAGTGTGATACACAAGGTAAACCATATCCATGGGCCTTGTGTAACCACTCAACCAAAAACCACCATTCAAGTCCCATTCCACCCAGGAAGTTCATTGACTTAGTTGTTTTATTAAGAAAAACATAAACCTCAAGACTTAGAAACATTTTCATCATAGCATGTATATACTTTACCAACCCTTGTTTGCTACTAGCTAGATTAGCATGGCATAGAAACTTAACTTAGGAAATTCCCTAGCAATTCCACAACTCTACAACTACTTAGGATTTCCCAACATAGCATTTGGCAAAATAGTAACATGCAAGACTTAGCAAAATATTTCTAATGCTTATACAAAATATAGGGATGGAAATATTCATGAAGTACCACTTGCCTTGGTAATGGGGAGAGTAGCACTCTTCACAATCACAGTCACTAGAAAAATCTACACAAAAATTTGTAGCACAAATTACACACAATTCATATACAAACAAAAATATGAATGCATGCATGCAAGAAAATGCTAAGTGATGATTTTTGAAAACCCACCAAGCAAGTGCATGATACAGAAACATAACCAAGTCAAAAATCTTGCTAACTAAACCTATTTAGCACTAAAACAATTTACTAAACAAATTCTATACTCAAAATGGTCCTAAATATGTTTCTGCATAAAAAGTCATTTTAACAGAAACTTATTGTTAAACACATTGCAGATTCAGAAAGGGCTTGTCTCCCTGATTCCAACGGTATAAAATTTGTAAAAATCTAACATGGGAATTAAAAGTTATAGCCATTTGAAATTTGGATCTAAATCTGATTTGAATTCTGTTTTGATTTAAACTCTAGCCACGCGTCATGTTTCTATTGGCGCGTACCGATTCGGCCGGATCGAGCTCTGTGGGCCGTAGGATCTAAGTAAGATCTGGGGGCTCAGATGCGCGCTTACCTCTTCGCTCACGTTCTAATCTCAACCGTAGGATCTGCATCTAACGCTCCTAATCGTTCTGAGCAAACACGAGCGGCGCTAGCGGCGGCGACTGGCGGCGGCGTGTCTGACAGCGGCGGCGCTGGCGTTCTAGGTCGCGCACGAGAGGGGGAAGGGTCTTACCAGAACCGCGGTGGCGTGCTGAAGCTCAACGTGGCGTTGGTTTGCGAGGGGGCGCGCTGGCACGGTCTCAGGGGCTCGTCGGAGTTGCGGCGGCGTCTGTTGCTTGCAGATGAGGTCACTGGCGAGGTTTGGCGTCGCCCTAGCATGAACCAGAGGGGTCAGGGGGTGCACAAGATGCAGGCGAACAATATCGTATGAAAGAGGGGGCAAGGGGTGCTCGGGTTTTACCTTAATTGGTCGCCGGAGTCTATCGGCGGCACAGGTGGTTTCGGTCGTGAAACGACGACCTGGGTAACGAGCATGCAAAAGAAAGGCGTCAGCGTATGCGCAAGATCAAGCTGGGCATCATCGTTTGAACCAGAGAGAGGGGGGCGGTCGAGGCTCACCAGAATCGGTCGCCGTAGTCGTCGGTACTGCGGGGCTTCGAGAGCAAATGCGCGCAGCCTGGTGGCGGAGTGACCGAGGAGAGTGGGGGGAAATGCTCGCGGTGCAGAGAGGATTAAATAGGCCCAGGCGCGACAGGAAACGCCTGCGGCATTAATGCTAATTACGCCGCGCCATTACCGGCCTTGACAGCAGCGGCGACGTGGTCGCGAGCGCGGTTTGGGGAAGACGAGGGCGACGTGGAGAGGGCTTCGTCGGTAACGCGCGAAGAGGAGGTGGGGTCTGGTCGTCAGCGGCTGTCTGGGTGCGTTGGCGCGTGCGAGAGGGAGAGGAATGGCCCGGGTGGGCTAATTGGGCCAGTTCTGTTGCTGGGCTGGAATCCTGGCGCCGACCCTTTTCTAATTCTTTCTCCTTTTTCTTTTTCTGTTTCAATTTTGTGAATTGATTTTCAAATGAACTCAACTTCCATTTGAATTCAAATCTTCTTGGGATTTATGTAGTGAGCAGTAGTCTCAAATATAGGCATAAAATCATGTGGTTTCTTTACAAAGGCTTGGTCAAGCTTGGAGAACAAAATATCAGAGACTTGGCACTTGGTTTGCAAAAATTTGAAAAAGGGTTTTTGAAACTCTTTCCAATTTGTAAAACTTGGTCTAAAATCACACTCAATCCTTTCTATAAGGAAGACAAACAAGCTAGGTTTACAAACATTCAAACTTTCAAATGGTGATGGCCATTTGATTTAAGTTGCTCACATAAAATCATAGCACTATGTGCTTCTGTTTTTTTGAAATGAGTTTGAAATTGATCTCAAATCTATATGCATGCATGAATGATATGCAAACTTTGAAATCATGATTTTAGGGATGTTACAGCATGGGAAACATAGAACTTTTTAAATAGTATCACGGTTTGATCCACAAGGTTATCTTTGACATGCCATCAGAATTACCACTAGATTTCATTTCAATCAAACAACTCCTTTCAAGAGTGTCGTCAAGTCTATTAGAACATCTATAGGGTTAAGTATCTTCAAAGGTAAACTCTCAAGACAATAACCTATCAAACAAGTCACAAAATTTCATAATTTTTCTTGTTGTACTTTTTTGGCAAATTTATTTCCAAGGCAGGACTCTGTTATCTACAAGAACTAGAGCAAAAGCTTCCACAACTAATCATTCATACAAATATAAGCTTTACTCTAACTATTTTGAATTACTCCCACTAGCATATCATCTTAGCAAATCAACTAAGATGAAGAATTCAAACTTCAAAGGTGGGATACATAGGACATACCTCTCATGAGTGACTTCATAATCCTCTTCCTTACAAGGATCTGTTCATTCAAAACTCAAGAAAAATCACTATTGTAATAATATTGATTCAAAGAGGCAACTTGTAAATCCACGTTCATGAAAAAGGAAAAAGGGAATTTTTTTTGTATTTTTGAGGATGGGGTTGAAAAAATAGAAAAGAACTTGTGGCCAAGCAAGTTATTAGGAAAACAAAAACAAACTAAAACTAAAAAAACTAAATGAAAAATTAAAGTGTTGGAACAGACTAACACGAGTGTTTCAAGATCACAAGGAAATGGAGTATAACCTCGTTATTGCACAAATAAAATTGCCTAGGGATACATCCCCAAGATCAGGCTTTTTAAAGCCCTTTTGTTTCTTATTGTAGTGGTGGTGGATAGTTACCCATGTTCCATTGGCTTCTCCAATCATGGAACTGAGTGGCAAGGTTGGAAGTAACATCTCAAAGGTTGATGGAGAGGTTGTTCATATTTTGGATACTTCCTTCAAGGCCATAAATATCATCATAGGTTGTGTAGTACTTTGGTGGCTTCACATCTTATTCGGGCCCTTCTTATTCCACTTATTCATCTTCATCTTCCTCTTCTCCGTCCATGGGTACTTCTTGTTGTGGTTGACTTGCTTCAACCTGCGGGTTATAACGCAAACGTCCCTCATTAATAGAGAAGAGACCATTAGGAAAACGAGAAGGGACCAAGTGATTCGCTCCAGGTATATCGAAGAAATATCTACCATTGATTCTTGAAATCATACCACAAGCTCTGAGAGTAGAAAACCAAAGATGGCGATTTTCGGACAAAGGTTGGATGTTACCTAGGTCGATATGGAGCGCCTATGCAAGGAAAGTTATGACTCATCATACGCATATGGGATCACGAGATTCAATCCCCTGATGGTGAAGATAAAACAAAAGAAGTGCACCCAAATTTGGCATCAAATAACAGTTAGGAATTGCAGCTTTAGCGAGGACCATCATGTCCTCCTCATTAACTCTAGTGAACTCACCATGTTCCTGCAAGGTGTTAGCAATAACATAAAAATAACGAACATTAGAATGCATAATTTGATTTCCCTTGGTTGTGTTTCCATGAATTCTCATTCTATTAAAGTAAGCCAAGGGTGTAGGACTTACAACAAAAGAAGTGGAGCATATGTCAGTGGTGTTGTTGGGAAACCCAAAGTAGTGAGCCCATTGGTCGAGTGTCAAGAAGTACTCACGGTTCATGAGTCGGAAGTAGATGCAATCAACTCCAGGAAGTTGCACCACGGGAAAATAGTGAGATGTCACTGTGTGCGTCACATGCTGAGAAATTCAATCGTCAAGCGGTGGTACGTGGCACAATCCTCTTCCACGGTTCAAATGGCGGTTAAGTACGTGGTAGGGCGGGCGGTATGACTGGGTATCCCGTACCGAGTGACAAACATTGGGTTCGACGGAACCCTTCTAGTGTGAACTCGGTACGATCGCTTAGTATGTTCGTGCACGCCCGTATGACTGGTTGTACCGCGGCCAATATGTTTGCTTCAATTCTAATATTTGCTGAAGGATATGGTATGGGCTAGCAGTACGACAGCGTCCGACCATATCAGTGGTCGTTATGACCGCCGTGTCCTTTGGCAAAAATGGATACTTGTATTTTCCAGTGCCTCGATGTGGTACGGGCGCGCGGTACATTGTACCAGTGGTGGTTATGCCACCTGAAAGCAGTAAAATCCCAAGGAAATGATTAGTAGCTTCACGCGCCTTTGCACATCTTAACATAGGCAAAAAAAGCAACATAGATTTTGTAAAAATCAGCTATACCTTAAGGCCATATGTTAGAAAAATATTAAATTGAGGATTACCTTTATTTCTTTTCCTCTCTCCAAAGGTCTTCGTGGGCACTCTTTGTTAAAAACTAATGGGGATATGCCAATCGGGATATCCACAAAGGTAGGAAACGACTGGCCTAGGAAAATGTTGACTGGGCGTACTTTGACAGCGATTGGAATAAGGGCTTCACTAAAGACCGGCGAATGGATGCAAAGGCCCAATAAGGTAGCTTGGCCCATTCGAATGGTTGTGTTTCCACAAATTATCATTCTATTAAAGTAAGCCAAGGGTGTAGGACTTACAACAAAAGAAGTGGAGCATATGTCAGTGGTGTTGTTGGGAAACCCAAAGTAGTGAGCCCATTGGTCGAGTGTCAAGGAGTACTCACGGTTCATGAGTCGGAAGTAGATGCAATCAACTCCAGGAAGTTGCACCTCGGGACAATAGTGAGATGTCACTGTGTGCGTCACATGCTGAGAAATTGAATCATCAAGCGGGTGTACGTGGCACAATCCTCTTCCGGGGTTCAAATGGAGGTTGAGTACGTGGTAGGGCGGGCGGTATGACTAGGTATCCCGTACCGAGTGACAAACATTGGGGTCAACGGAACCCTTCTAGCGTGAACTCGGTACGGTCGCTCAGTGTGTTCGTCCACGCCCGTACGAGCCCGTATGACTGGTTGTACCGCGGCCAATATGTTTGCTTCAATTCTAATATTTGCTGAAGGATATGGTATGGGCTAGCAGTACGACAGCGTCCGACCGTACTAGTGGTCGTTATGACCGCGGTGTCCTTTGGCAAAAATGGATACTTGTATTTTCTAGTGCCTCGATGTGGTACGGGCGCGCGGTACATTCATTTACAATTGTACCAGTGGTGGTTATGCCTTTGCACATCTTAGCAAAGGCAAAAAAAAGCAACATAGATTTTGTAAAAATCACCTATACCTTAAGGCCATATGTTAGAAAAATATAAAATTGAGGATTACCTTCATTTCTTTTGCTCTCTCCAAAGGTCTTCATGGGCACTCTTTGTTAAAAACTAATGGGGATATGCCAATCGGGGTATCCACCAAGGTAGGAAACGACTGGCCTAGGAAAATGTTGACTGGGCCTACTTTGACAGCGACTGGAATAAGGGCTTCACTTAAGACCGGCGAATGGATGCAAAGGCCCAATAAGGTAGCTAGGCCCATTCGTATTAGGTCAAAACCTCCGAAATCCTAACTGATTCGAAGGAAATCTTGTAAACCCTAGCGAGGTTGTAACATCCTAGCATTAGAGCTTAGAAATAAGCTGAAGACAGATGTGTGCATTGCATTCATGCATAGAAAATCTGAATAATTATAGCACTTTTAAATAAAAACTTGTCAAAGTGATTGAAGCTTCCCTTAACTTGATGGAATTGTAGTAGATCATCAAGTTGACTGTGATAAGTTTCAATATGATCTTTGATAAAAACTTATTTTTGGTAAGGAGATTTGATCTAAGGGTAGATCAAATGGAATAAAATTAAACCCTAATACATTACTTAATGATTTATATTTGATCCTTAGGTGATCATATCATAGTATTCGTTATAATCACTCATGAATACCAAATTATAAATATAACGCAAATAATAAGAATGTAACAACTATATCTTAATCTCATCCACTTATACCATGAGTATCATGGAAATACCTAACATTAACTCTCTAGTAAGATTGAGTAGGAAAGAAACCAAAGTTAAGGTCATTCACCATATATCTTTCTTTCCATATCAATCTTTATCATCTCTATTGAATCCTATCCTTATAATTGTTGTTCATCAATACTGAGTAATGAACTATTGATTCATCAATTCTTAACCTGTCAATTCTTGATCTATCAACTCTTATCCTGATTATAGCATCCAGTTTCTATAGTCATGCAAGTTTTAGATGTTATCTATAGGATGGGAGTGATTGGAGGAAATCAAATCAATATGGTGACCAAGAAGATTACAAGGATGAAGTCTGAAGATAAGTTACCTGGAGTAGTCCTATTGGATCAAGTAGGTATAGTCAATGAATTATATCTCTTAATCCAATAGAGCTAAATAGAAGATAATTAGAATACAACTGTAGTGTTGTATTGATGAAGCCTTGATTATCCAACTGGAAACCTAAACCATAAAGAATCAAAGGATCATAATGATCATGCCTTACTCACCAACATTGAATGCTTATACCAAGTATAAGTGACATTGGTATGGGTATATTATCCTAGATTAGTCATTACAAGTCACATTAATATAATGTGAGGTTGGAATGTTATATATTGGAGTGAAGTAGAGACAAGATAGTATGATTAAAATGATGTTAAAGAAACATTGGATTAAAGGAGTAGTATTTTCCTATTGGGAAATACTAATCACTAGAGGAGAGTATAACTTGATATAAACCTCTACTAGAGTAGTATTTGTGATGGATGATTTAGGAAGGTTATGAATGGAGTTATAAGTAATCACTTGTTGGACTAGAGATTATCAACAGTAGAGTAGTTGATATCCCCAAAAATAGATATAAGAAGATTATGAAAGCTTCAGTGTTAAGCTCAGAGGAATTTACAAGTGGATTTAGAAGAATAAAAGGTGGATAAGAATATCTTTGTGAAGTAAAGTTCATCATGTTAACACATGATGATAGATAGGAAGAAGTAATATATCTAGGAAAGGAATTCCTGAATTAGAAGTCCAGAATTATGAAGTATGGAATATAGGAATCTTTGTTAAACACCCACATCCTAAATCTAAAACCAAACCTAATATCCACTTTCTATGCTGGATCTATCATCTTGTTTCCATAATGGTTGATAGGAATAATTTCCTACATTAATCATTACAGCACACCTTGGACATTCTCAACCATCATTATTATAGGTGCTTATGGAACTATATTTATTAATGGTTTCTCATAAGTTATCCTAGAAAACAATTCCATTATTTTACTTTGAATAGGTGATGTTATTAAAGATCACAAACATAAATACAATGTGATTAACCATTAATCTTTATTCACATCAATAAAATAAACTTGTGTATAGTAAATCTTCTAAAAACTTATGGTAAAGCATTTTCAATTCAAACTTTAACTCATTAGTTAGTAGTAATACATTCTATAATAATTTTATGAATTTATGCCCAATTAAATTCATATTAAAGGCTCACAAATAATAATAGAAAAGGTATCTATATAAATAAAATAAAGAAACCCTAAATAGTATTTAATAAAAGATCACAAATTGATACTTAATAACTTCATTGTTTCTGCAAATATTCAGAAAATAAGTTCCATAAAGAAATTTCAATCAAATGTATAATATTCAAAGATAAAAAAAATAGAAATTGGAAAAGAAATAGAACCAGGAAAAACATAAAGGAACAAGCCTAGTTCAGAAAGTGGCCCATGGTCGAATACCTCATTTCCTAACTGACGCCCGCATGCAGCAGCAACCACGAGCCGCTCACTTCGCTGCAGCCCAAGCTTTTCAGACCAGCCAGTCCTCCTCTCCTCTCGACTAGTGGACCGACAAAGGACCGCGGGTTAAGTCTAGATTTTTAACAGGGGGTTTTCTGCAAAAGGACCATCGTCGTCTTCCTCGTGCGTCACAAGCACCTCGCTGGAGGGGTTCGCCGCCGCCCGATGCCGCCGTCGTCGTCAGCCGAGCGTCGCGATTCTCGCCACCGTCCTCGAAGACGATAAGAAGGCCACGACTACACCTCTGCTCGATCTCATCCTCTCTCACTCGCCACTCTGTTCCTCTTCCCCTCTCACTGAAACCCTAGCCGCCGGAGTTGTTCATCGTCGTCGTCAGAGCCCTTCCCGAGACCAGCCGATGATGCAGCAAGCTCCGCCGGGGTGGACACTGTGTAGGTGCGGAAGGAATCGAGCTAGAAGGCCGTAATCGCACTCATCCACTCTCTCTGACCGCCGCTCGCCGTCAACCATGGCGACGTTGTCCGAGCTCGCCTCCCTTCGCCATAGCCTCCATGAGATTCCTGGTAAGCTTCTAAGTATGCTAGCATCTTACAATTCGTCGCTCGCTCGTCGTAGTTACCTACCCGCGTGTGGCAGAGCCGTGCCGCCGCGCGAGCTCGTCGCCGACCAACCTCCGATGACCAAACTTGAGCGGCGCCGCCACCATTCGACTCCGCGTGCTCATCCGCGTCCAGTAACCCACTTTCCGCGTGCCAGCATCCACCAGATCAATCGATCGAACTTGATCTAAGGTGAGAGTTCGTGTGATGTCACGATGACGTTTGAAGGCTCCTTCCACCTGACCGTGGTCCTTGCCGGTGCGCATACATGGCGGTATTTCCGGGCCCATGGAGTCTCGCCATCCCTGAATTCCCACCTCACCCCACTCTGCGGTTGCCGCCATGTGCCACGCGCTGGCCTCCGCGGCCCATGGGTCATCCACCACCACTGCTGGTCTTTGCCCATAATGCCAATTGGCCGTGGGCCCTCAGACCCCATAGATCAGTGTCTATGGCTAGGTAGAGTTGCGGTATAAAAAGTCTGTGTCTGTTTAGAAAATAATTAAAACAATATGAATTCAAACTTCAAATATTCCAGGAATTAAATAAAATGATTAAATCTTGTAAATTTAATATCTTTTGTTTTATAAATCAGAAAAATACATATAATATATGAAAATGTTTAGAAAAATAAATTCTACAACTTAAAAATATTATTAAATATTATTATGATAATTATTTAAATAAATATTATTTAATAAATACTTTATAAAGTTTTAATACTTTGATAATTAATATTTTAATTATGGTAAATGTTAAAAATCTAAATAAAATACCAAAAATCTTAGAAAAATAAGGATTAGACTTTAAAACTATAATCATGCATTATTATTCCTCTAAATTAAATATTGATTATTTATTAAGTATTTCTAAAGAAATAAACCTTATTAAAATCATATCTTATTATTTATAAATCACAAAAATAAATGTAACATACCAAAATAATCACAAAAATAATACCTATATGTTAAAAATTTGATATTCCACTTTTGAGTTAAATAAAAAGTTAAACACTTTTATAACTTGAATTTAAACCTATTTCCTTAATTAATAATTCTTATAAAGGCGAATAAAACTTGTTAATACTTCTAAAAATTAACCAATTAAATGTAGTAAATAGTATTAATCCTAAATACTAATTTTATGAAGTCAAAATGGTTTAACACATTTTAAATATAACTTTATTAAGTTATCCTTCAAACATAAGTATAAATTATTTATATAAAAAATACGTATTTAATATAAAATCTAAGAATAATTTGTAAAAAGATAAAACCATTCTTTTACTTCAACTAAAAGTTATAAACAAACCAAAACACTATATTGAATCCATAAGTAGTTAAGTAATATTATTTCTTTGTTTACAAACTATAACCACTCATCCATAAAAAGGAAAATGATTCTATCTCATTAAACAATTAGGAAACCACTATTCAATAAAAGTAATGTCATTCTTAGGTAACTCTAAGGAAACAATACAAAGTGAACAAAATACAAGTATCATAAGTAATACACTCTAAATATATTTACATTCTTCAAATAATTTATAGTTACCAAGCCTTGAGTATAATACTAAAAACTTAATTATATACTTTATAGTTTACTTTGGTCTGTATAAATAAGTTATAAAACATCTCAAGTCCAAACTATTCAAACAAGCACAAACAACATCAACCACATCTGATTAACCACAAAGATTGTTTAAAACCTTTATAAAGGAATCTTTTCTTCAAAAGTTATTCGTTTTTCCACATCAATCAACATATGAGGATTAATGGAAAACACCTTACTTTATACTTTACTTGTATAATAAGATTGTTCATACTCAAATTCTTAATAAGTGACATTACTTGTAAAGTAAAACTTGAAGATAAACAATTAAGATGTAAGCAACCTTGAGTAGCATTCCATAATATGTATACCTGTTGTATTCCACACACTCACAAGCCTTAATAAGAAGCACATGCATGAAACTTAATCTAAAGGGCAACACATTCCAAGGAAAACCTTTCCAGTACCCAAACTCTAGAACAACATTATTCTCAGGATTCGTGTTTATCAACTTGCATTACATTACTTATGCATAAAAGTATTTTGCTTCTTTAAACATTAGTCCTTACCGGACCAATGATGCAGATTTCTGTTATTGGATCTTATATTGTCTTGAAGTCCGTGAGTGCATAATCTTGCAATCACAAAAGGCAAGTTCACACTTGCTCATGTCCTTTGATTATTTTCTGTAAAATATTTTAATAATCCAGTGTTGTCAACACCTGCATTTGAAAAAGGACAGAAAACACTATTTTCATAATAAAGTAATTATAGGTTATTTACCATGAGGTAATAACCTACTATAAGAGTTCCGGTGGTAAAGGAACATATTATCTAGGACTTAACAACCAATGTCAACAGTGATTCTTGCGCCGTATATCACGCGTTGACCATGAGATTTGGAATGGGACGGAGAAGTCAGCTGTATCTTTTCCCTCTCGAATGGAGATGGATGTGCGGGTCGTGGCTGTTATCACTCGTAGCGTGCATATTATTTATGGTAATTCATAGAGGATATGCAGCATATGGGTGGGAGCCTTCAACGTCCCACGATAGTTCCGGCATCTGAACGGTCTATACTACCATTGTCGTAATTCAATAGGTGGGCCGACGTACACCAAGGAGACATGCGGGGTCGCGGAGAAGGCAGTGATTGGCTTGGATCTTAGTCTGGGCCTCACACCAAGGAAGTGTGAATGAACCTGCAATTCGGATGTGAAACAAAGATAAGATCTCTCATGGGTAAAGTGACGCACCTCTGCAGAGTGTAAGAACTGTAACTTGTTACTCCCTGTTCCGGGAAGGAGCTGCGAACGCGGCGGGAAAGGAACCCCATGAAGGTTCTAGTAAACCCGTGAAGGCTGACGGACATAGCTTTTCAGAATAAAAGCAACCTTTGAAGAAATGTTTACAAAAACCTGCATTGCCTACGACCTATGGTCTGTGGCTGTAGATATAGTGCATAAAACACTCCTTTTCTAGTGAACTTGATGAGTACGCTCGTACTCAAAGTATCCTCTTAACCCTTGCTAGGTTCCAAAGCCAGTTCAGACGATGTCTACATCAAGTTATGCTCCAGGAATCACCCTCAAAAGCTAAAGCTCTTCAAGGAAGTCAATAACGTCAACATATACATCAACTCAAGGGAAGATGAAGTTGCTGATTAGATAAGAATATAATTTCTAACCATAGAACCTACTTCTATAGTGTATTGCAATAGCAGCAATGCAACCCAGTAGTTCAGCTACTAGTTTTATAAGTATGGTAGCTATGAGTTATTTATTCTTGATTCTTCTTCGTAAGAAGTTTCTCTCTCTCTCTATTTAACCTAGAGTGTTCTCTGGATCTTGTGTAAAGAGTTGAGTTGTAACCTATAGTCATGTCTTGGACCTACTATGTTTCTGTTGTACTACTCTGAGGGATGTAATACTAGTGAACGGTGTTTCATTGGTGTTATGTCACGACTATAGTGTACTACATCATGTAGTGGTATGCTAGGTCACCGCAGAGGTAGCCCTATCTAAGCCTTCCTAGGGTCCCTACTGTACTCACGAGCTATTATCTACCCCATCTTGAGACTCTTCATTAATACAATCCAACATGAAGTAGGTCTTTACCCTACGGAGGGCCAAACCTGGGTAAAACCTGTGTCTTGCCCTCAATCTCGATCCACGGGTGGCAACTTGCTCTTGCCCTTCTTAGACTCAATTGCTACCCCCTAGTAACGACTGTCGTGGCCGTTCCCATGATAGTGGCGCCCACCGTGGGGCTTGGTGAGTCAAGACTTAGATCTGCAGATACATCCTACACGCCCATTCGCCGACCCTTCGCTACCGGTAGCATGATCACTACCGGCGGAATTTTCCAGATCCTGCAAAGTAGCTACGTGTTGTCCTCGTGTCTGGTCACTCACGTCACCATGGTGGCAATCAGCTCCATCAACCTCTTCGTCGGCTTCACCGACGCCATCGACCCGGCAGATCCCGCCGGATTCGCCATCAGCAACGGATCGCCTACACGCGATCTACTCTTGGAGGAGCAGATCTGATTGATCACCCTCCTCGCTTCCAAGTATGACTCAGCCGAGGACGTCTTGGTCCAGAGTAACTCCACCCTCTATGACGAGTCCGAATAGGTGATTCCAGAGCTGGGCTTAGGACCCACCCTCCCCGTCTCGAAGGCCAGCTCCATCACGAAGGTATCCAATGCTGGGGACTACAAGGGCGACTCGATCCTCCAGACCCATGACTACGACTCAGGGTCGGAATCTCTAGATGAGATCTACCCCGCCGTCCACCATGCCATCTACATGGAAAACAGGGACGAACCCCCGGTGGATCCTTTCTCCAACCCCTCCCGCCGACAGCGACCGCTGACGAGATCGAGCAGCACCGTGTGGCCCTAAACGAGGCCAGGGAAAAAGAAAAGGCCGATCGCAAAAAAATACGTCTCGAGCAAGAAACAACACAAAAACTCTTGGCATACCATCAACATTGGATGACGCGGCGAATCAACCTCTCCACACAGGGCTAAGACCTAAACTTCAATGACGAGAATGACCCTACGCGTGCGGCCAACCGTGAAGTCAACAATAACACGCCACCTGGAGGCAGTCACCTACCAGCTGGGTCACCCGCGCATGGAGCACCTCCACCACCCCACCACACGCCTCCTTTGGAGCATCCGTGGGTAGTAATCGTGCCTCGAGAATATAACACTAATGGCCTCCCCCTTTACTCGACTCCGATGGACAATGTCATCGCGAGCCAGGCTGCATTCACCAACATAAAACCTACGGATCAATACTAGGAAAATGCCTGTTTGTGGCGCACATAGAATGGCCATCCGTGGCGCACTAGCAGTGCGCCACTAGCCTCGGGCTGCGGCTATCTCCTAGCCGTGGCGCACTGCCTGGTGTGCCACGGTTGTGTCGAGATAGGTGTAGCGCATCTGCTAGTGCGCCACAACTATGTTGGCAGGTGCGCTACGCTTTGGATCTTCTGTGGCGCACGTTGTAGTGCGCCACTAAGCTGCGTAGGTGCGCTTTAGATGTAGTGCGCCGCAAAAGCTAGGTCATGTGCGCCGCGGGTGTTTTTTTTTTAATTTCAAAGCCAGATGATATACAATACAGATTATATACAATATTACAAGCAGATATACACATACAAATACAAGATATACAATTATATATATAAATACACAATTTGCAAAACAAGATTGAAAGAAATATATATAGATAAGTCTCATACATGAATACATAGTTTACGTTACATTGTTTCGATCAAGTTACAAAGTAGTTGGTGACATGCGAATACATGTGTCTCGAACATGTTAGAGCTCGGAAGCTCGCCTAGACATCTAAACTAGCTAGACATAAATACAGGATAAACAACCAATGACGATAAGCATGATCACCGTGATGAAGGTGTAAGTCTTCATTCGATTCCTCGTCCTAACTCCCGCTAGATAGCGCGTGTATCTAGCTTCCGCCTCTGCCATAGTGTTGTACCCTTTGTAGCTATTGCCGCTGAAACGGTGCACCTGTCTCCGGCAGTCTTCCCAATCATCGTAGACTCCGGGAACCCGCCCCTTGTACATGACGTACCACGTCATCTACAAGTTGACAATAATAATTAACCGGTGATTAAAAAAACATGTATAATTAAAGTCCATATGAAGATATAATTATAGAAAGTACTCCTAAATCGAAAAGACCAAACTCAAAAAGCATGCCTCATATATAACTAGGTTGTTTGACACAGGAATATGCTACGATGGAACCTTCCGCCAAGTAGGATGCACAACACCTGGACCTGTGCATAGCACAAGGCGGACAATCCCATCGCAGCACATTCACATATATAGTGTGCCACGACATTTCAATCATCAACATTCTCGAAAAAGACCAAAGTAACTCAAAAATCATGCCTCTCATATATAACGAGGTTGTTGGACACAGGAATATGCTACGATGGAACTGTACGCCAAGTAGGATGCACAACACCTAGACTTGTTCATAGCACAAGGCGTACAATCCCATCGCAGAACATTCACATATATAGTGTGCCGCGACATTTCAATCATCGGAATTCACAAAAAAGACCAAAGTAACTCAAAACTCATGCCTCATACATAACTAGATCGTTGGACACATGAATATGCTATGACGGAACAGTTAGCCAAGTAGGATGCACAACACCTGGACTTGTGCATATCAAAAGGCTAACTATCCCGTCGTAACACATTCACATATATAGCGTGCCACGACATTTGAATCATCGACATTATTCTCGAAAAGGACCAAAGTAACTCGAAAAGAATGCCTCATATATATATATACATAGGTCGTTGGACACAGGAATATGCTACGATGGAACTATGAGCCAAGTAGGATGCACAAGACATTGACTTGTGCATATCACAAGGCTCACAATCCCGTTTTAGCACATTCACATATATATTATGCCACGATATTTCAATCATTGGCATTATTCTCGAAAAATACCAAAGTAAATCAAAAAGAATGCCTCATATATATACATAGGTCGTTGGACACAGGAATATGCTACGACGGAACGGTGAGCCAAGTAGGATGCACAAGACCTAGACTTGTGCATATCACAAGGCTCACAATCTTGTCGTAGCACATTCACATATATAGTGTGCCACGACATTTCAATCATCGCCATTATTCTTGAAAAAAGACTAATAAAGTAAGGAACCAAGAAGTAAGCGATTATTCATAAACCTAATAAGATAAGTAGTAGCATGTACACTTGTCCACACACACACAAAGGTCATCTATAGTTTGGAACTACAACTAGGCCAACATCAAGCCTTCTGGCTCGGCTTAGGGAACGGGAGGATCCCTTGTCTCGTCATGAACTTCCTATAGTCACCCTGCATCTCTAGGCGATCTTCTATGTCATGGTTATTCAGGATATTTCCTTCGTAGAAGATCCCCCCCGAACTTCTGCTGGATGCGATACATCTCTTGTCTAATATCTGAATCAGTGATCTTGGCCTTTGCTTCGGCCCACTGTTTGAGATGATCTGGCAGCGTAGAATTCTGCTAGTCTAGTAGGAACGCCCTCATGTGATGGAGTGTGTAGTAGGCTTTCTTCTTACTGCTTTTCGGCTGCTTCACGCAGTGGAACTCCGTTACGTGGTTGAAGAAGTGCCTGCCGAACTTGACCTTCGTACGCACGAAGGTGGTGCCTTCCATTGAGGCATAGCCAGTGAGAGCATCATCCAGAACTTCCTTGATCTTGTCGTAGTTTTTCTTCTTTTCTAGACTCCCCGAGTCGAAATACGTGGCATGGGAATGCTTTGGCGATAAGGAGATGAGTGTGCAGTGCTCATCTCTGCGCAAAAAAAATCAAATTTAATGTGTTGGAAAAAGAATGATGATAATCTAATAAAGCCAATCAACGGTGGTGAGTGAATAATGACTTACTCGGGAAAATAAGGCACGAGAATGTATTACTTTGTCTTGTTCGCCACGAAGTTTCTTTTTAGGTACGAGGCCACGATACATCGTTCAGCGGGGGAACCCAAGCAGCCATCACGCATGTAGTAGGGGTCCACTATAGCGATGCCCCGTGTGTTCTCTGTAATGATCTGCATGGCCAGGCTGAGAGAAAATAGGCGGACCATGGTATAGTGCAGCGGGTATAGGTGGAACATATTGAAGATGTCGTCGAACCACAGGAAGAACAGATCCGCAGGGGCATTATCAACGAAGCCCAAGCCTGGTGGCACCTTAACCACGAATAACGGGTGCGAGGGATCTTTCTCCGCCAGAAGGCGTCTCTCTATCGTCAGCACGCCGTCATGCACAGTATGCAGTTCCGAACTGGCGAGCCTCTGCAAATTATTAGGTAGCATGGGCTCACCTGCCACATGAATCCTCCATATAATACCCTCGGGTCTTGGTGGACCGTCCCGAAACCTGATCGGATTCGCAGTTGACGCCACCGGCTGGCTCGAGCTTCTAGATTTTCTTTTCCTGCCTTTTTTCCTTTTGGAGAGCGGGCAGGCACCGCAATCTGAGCACCGGCCGCCCTATGTAGTGTGTCAGGTCTTAGAATAAAGGGTCGGTTGGTTGTATCAGCTGGCTCTATAAAGGCGCAAGCTAGAGGCGTCTCCTGAGAACCAAACAGACACTTGGTGATAGTGGGTTTCTCTGTGGGGCCACCATCTAGGTCTTCATTGCTAAACTGACTGTTGAAGAAGCGATCATTCAAGTCTTCGTCGTCCTCGGCCGGATCCTGCGCCATGTGCATATCATCAACATGCTCATCCGACCCACCGCGTGGAGGTGACGGCGAGGGCGGTAAGGGGGCCTTGCCACCGCTTATCGCTAACCTGACGATGCGGTCTTGTTGTCTGGCGTGATGGCCCCCGCCGTCCCAAAACAGAACATGCTCTTTGGCCATTGCAAGAATAAGCCGAAGCAACTTCTGAGGACACCCGGCTCTTCTTCATCCGCTCCTGGGGGTTGAATGGGAGGTTCCAGGTCATCGCCACCCCTTAGCACCCGACTAATTTTAACCCTGTGCACGCTATCTAGCATCGGCCTTGAGTGGAACATGCGCTACAAGGGTTGAACGATGGTACCCTTGGCAACATCCCTCAGCTCGTTGTTCACGTAGCATAAGAGAGTGCAAGGAACATCCGTCTGCGGAAAACATGTACGGCATCGTCAGAGATGCCATAAGAGTAATAGATGGTGTGAAAGGCGGTAAAGAAATTTGTTTACCGTGATGGCTTCGAGATCGGCTAATGTCGAGGCACCGCATACGGCGACGGGCGTGCAAGAGACGGAGGGGCTGCTTGATGGCGCGGTGCTGGCCGCCGGTGTATTCTCCCTATCGGGTGCTTGGAGCTCCGGTGCCGCCGCGACGATGGCAGGGGGCCACCAACATGTCCGGCACCATGGTGATGGCAAGGGGAGTCACCAAGACTTGCGGCGCCGCGGTGCTAGTAGGCGGAGTCACGAACACATAGTCCTCCTGATTCGTCGGCGCCGCGTTGTTCGAGTGGATGCTGACCATGCTTGGAATCGGGCACGGCCCTACTCGACCACCCGCACTCCAGTTCTCTATTGACTCCACCAAGGTAGGAAGGATGGACATGAGGGTGATTGCCAGCTTGTCTTGGACGATCTACGGGATCCGTGCCACTTGTTCCTTAAGTTCTTGAACCTCACGGTTTTCCTCCTCGCTCCTTCCCGACGGCGCCACACGGGTCCTCGGCGGTGGACCAAAATGATCCACCCAATTCTTACCCCTGAGGCCGGCCAGACGGCAAGCCGACGACGGCTTCTTCGTAACCGGCTCTATTTTCTTGGCCCGGTTCATCGCCCTGTTAAAAGGGTTATCCCACCGGGTGGCCGCCGTCGACCCCTGGGATGAGGAATCCTGGGATCCATGACTAGCAACAATTTCCTCCTCCTGCAGAAGAAGTAACAGTGAATCGTTTAGAAACTAGACTTCATCGATTAGAATGCAATCGAGTTGATCTGTGGTAATTAGATTACTTACCACAATTTCCTCGAATTCCTTCACCACAGGATCCGCGGTGAGTTGTTTGGTTTTTGGGTCCACATGGTAACGGGCCCTGATGAAGTTTCGAACCTGCCCGGGTTCGAATTTCGCAAAGGGGTTTTCTATCCCCTTAGATCTATACTCTTTATTCCATTTGGCCTCCGCGGTTCTGTATCCACCAGATCCGAGATGGTGATGACCTATATTCATCGCCTGCAGCACCTTTCCCCGATTACTATTGGCCAGGGCTCTTTCGGATTCACACCTCTCCTTAAACTCCCGGAACTGATCTTTGGTGATCTGCGGGCCAATCTTCTGGATCTTCTCGAGACTTTGTCTTCTTTATAGATCTCCTTCTTTATCCGGGTTCTCCAGATGGCCAGGGCGGTGCTCATCTTTGTGAGGGTGGATTTGTTTACTTCGTTCCCATGATAATTTGTGTTCCGATACTCAGCGGGGAACTTGTATCTTGCGTGCAGCTTCTCGAAGAGGAGTGTGCGCAAGTGGCCATTATCTTTATGCCGGAGATTCTCGGTGTTGATCGAGATGGTTGTCCGGGTGATCGCCGCCACTTGCCCACCGTACCCTCTGACGACAAGGTCGGGCTCCAAAGGAACCCCTGTTGGGCTCACTTCGGTAATTTCCTTCCTGATGGTGCCGACCGTGTTCGGGCGCCATTTCTTCGGCTTCTTCTTCTTCTTAGGAGGGCTACCACTCCCTGTGCCCTCGCTGCCATCAGTGGTTTCATCACCGGCCGTTCCTTCGGCTTCTTCCTCCACTTCTTCCATCTCATCATCCTCGCTCTCCGAAGGATGGTATTCTTCAACGTCTTCTAGCTGCTAGGCCGCCTCCCAGAATGTCTATTGTTTATTCGGAGGTCTGAGTTCTCCTTCAGCGCTGATGCGCTTAGAACATCCAGCCTCGTCGTTGTGACACATCTTTGCACTAATAAAAACCAAATAATTGGTTAAATTCACAGAAAAATCCGGCATGACCTTTGCCAATTTTCTTAAACTAGGAGTGCCCGATTTCTACCGAAACGGAAGTTAATCAACATTCCGGTAAAAATCAGGACTCATTTCAAACAAGAACCTGCATACACGACATAATAAAGTTCTTCATACAAGCACAAGCACAATTTCAAGTGCTACAATTATATCACCACAGATTATATCACCTTTCATTGATGACAGCAAGCAAATACATGCAGATTATAGCACCTGTCATTATATGACAGCAAGCAAATACAAGTTTATATGACAACAAATATGACAGCAAGCAAATACAAGTTTATATGACAACAAATATGACAGCATGCTTCTGATGAAGGAATTGATCAAGTAATTATTACTAGACCATCACCAGGAGCATTTCATCAGTAAAACCATCACTAGGATATTTGGTTCAGCACATATTCATTTTTTATATTCACACATTTGGTTCAGCACATATTCATTTTATATATTCACTGCAACATATTGCTTGCAGTAGTGCCTTTTCACACTACTAGACCATCACCAGGATCAGTACTAACACCATACAGCATAACTAGGATTTCAGCAGGAGCATTTCATCAGTATATACACATTGTTTGAGCTATATATGTGTGGATACCATTCAACACTGAAACCATCACCATAACTAGGATTTCAGTAGGAGCATTTCAGATCATATATCTCTTGCTCTAAAACCTAGCCACAGATCATAACCAGGAGGTCACAAACCAGGATCATATTGCTCTATGTTTGCTAAAAAATCAAGCCTAAACCTACAAGCTCTCTGTTTTCTAGGAATATGAACTAGTAATTTGCTTAGCTTTAGTGGTCTTAAGGAACCACTAAGAACCACCCAGATTGCAGTAATTTTCTTAGCTTTAGTGGTTTTATCTTATGTATAAAGCAATAAAAATCAATACATTGAGTGATTCATAAAAACTCACCACAAAAACATCTAGGTAGAAAACACATTGGTTAAGAATGCATCAGCTAGCATGCCCAGCCACATCAAGCAATGGGCATTTACAGTTATCATATGGATTCACCAGGCACCAATCTAGCTTTTTTGGGGGCAAAAGAGTGGGAGAGTTTCCAATTGAAATGTTTATTAGCACCTCAATTAAGCTAGTTGTTCAATCAAATTAAGTTAAATTCAATTTGGCCAGTAGGATTAGCTATCAAGATAACTCATACATTGACCCAAAAACTACTAATCAGTTTTTAGTGAATCATTAGTTCTAATCAATTTGGCCAGTAGTGAATCATCAGTACTAATCATTAGTTTTTAGCTATCAAGGCAACATTCTGCAAGCACCAAAGTACATCAACCTAACCCTAACCATTGCTCGAGGCAGCCTAACCCTAATCATTGCAGAGGCAGCCTAATCCTAACCATTGCTCGAGGAGAGAGGGAGAGAAGGAGAGAGGGGAGGGGCGCCGCTCACCTCTGAGATGAGGGCGACGAGGGATGGCGGACAACGGCGGGATCCTCCACGGACTCCTCCTGCTCGGACGCGCACGGGCCTCCTCCTCGAGCGATGGGGGCTGGCAGGGCTCGGGCTCCTCCTCCTCCACGTCCTCCTCCTAGAGCGGCTGGCGGATGACGACGGGTTCCTCCACAGACTCCTCCTCCTCGGACGCGCACGGGCCACCTCCTCCATGACCTCCTCCTCGAGCGGCGGTAGCTGGCAAGGCTCGGGCTCCTCCTCCTCCACGTACTCCTCCTAGAGCGGCGGCGGATCGAGAGCGCGGCGGCGGGGCTCAGACTTGGGGATGAGAGGCAGTGTCTGATGTGGGGAGGAGAGGCGCGCGGGCGTGGCACGGATGACTAGTCATACCCCGTTAGGTGTAGCGCGCTTGTCCAGGGTGCGCTACGCCTAACTGGGTATGACTAGTCACATAAGACGGCGCGACCACCCCTATTGTCAACTAACACTGCCCTATCCCAGTGGTTCTTCCCACTGCTCTATTCTAAACTTGTGAGTACCCAGGTTCGAATCCTGGTGCCCACCTTTTTTATTTTTATTTTAAAAATACTTTTAAATGTTCCAAAAAATGCCCAAAAGTGGTGATATATGCCACAAAAGTTTTGTTTTGTTTTTAAAATACTTTTAAATATTCCAAAAATACCCAAAAGTGATAATATATGTCATAAAAGTGGTACAAATTAAATATGATTCAAATATGTCATAATAATTTGTCCAAGATACAAATATGTCATAATAATTTGTCCATGAATATTACAATCTTTTTGGACCATGTGTTTTACAATATTTTTTGAGCTAGTGTTTTACAATCTTTTTTCCCTTCTTTGTCGCGGTTGAATAATTTAGCCCCGGCACTTTAATGTTTCTTCTTTCGAATAGGCTACCTTTTTTGGGTAGGGTTGTCCTTTTTCTTCTTGTGATATATGTTGCTGCATCGTAGTCGTCGTCATCTTCAATCTTTGGATCGCCGTACTGGTCGAAGTCTTGCTAGCTGGCGACTCCATCTGTTCCGATGATGTTTCTTTTTCCTCTCCTCACGACAACACGGCTAGGCTTTGTCGGGTCGGTAATGAAAAAACATTGGTCCACTTTGGTAGCCAGTACCCATGGTTCATTTTTCGCGGCCACGTTCGCACCGGCGGCCCTTGGATTTGGCTGCTTCGGGTATAACCATGGTTGTGAAATACCGGTCTTTTCTTTCGACGCTCTTTGCCCATCTGACACGGCACATCGGCACCTTTTCTCCACAGTAGTCGAGCTCCCAGATCTCCTTGATTCTTCCGTAGAATCTTTCCTTCACGTTGTCATCGGTGTAGAATTCCGACGTTACGCCTGAGTTCTGATAATCACACTTGTTGTCCTTTTCCTCCGTGTAGAATGTGTAGCCATTGATATCATACGCCTGATAGGTCACCAGGTTTTGCATCAGTCCCCGCGACAAGGTGAATATGATCTTTTCCGTGTTAGAAGAATGCGATCACGGGGGATTATCAAGGAGTGTCTACCTAAACCAACACGTGAAATCTCAGTTGTGCTCTTTGATTATTTCTCCCTATGTCCTCTGTATGCCCCGGTCACTGTACTTCTTCTCGATTAACCTTTTGTGCTTCTATACCCAAGGATCGACCAGTTCTAAATGCTGTAGCGCGACGAGGTTTGGTCGATCAACGTCTACGCATCGAAAATTGAAGTCTGCATGCAGTATGCGACGACCCTCTCGGTGACCAGATCCGTCGAGCTTGCCATGGTGCCTGTGTCCGGGAAGACCGACAGGGTTCTCGATGTCTAGATAATTCGTGCAGAAAGAGATGCACTCTTCGGCCAGAAAGCCCTTGGCTATGCTTCCATCTGGACGGACCTGCTATAACGTATCCTTTGATGTGTCTGTTCATCCTTTCAAACGCCATCATGCTGCGGAGGAACATCGGCCCGAGTTGTACGATGTCCTCCACGACATGGACCAGCAGATGCACCATAATGTCGAACAATGCGGCGGGAAGTAGACCTCAAGCTCGCATAGTATCACCATGATCTCCTCCTGTAGCCTCCCGAGCTGTTTCACGCCAATCGACTTCCTAGAGATGACATAGAAAAACTTGCAGAGGCCAAATAACGTTTCACGGACGTTCTCGTGCATTATCCCTCTTGGTGCAACCGGAAGTACCTGCGTCATTAGCACGGCACAGTCGTGAGACTTCATGCCACTGAACCTCTGCTTTGCCTCGTCTAGGTATCTCCTTATCTTGCCCGCGTAGCCGTAAGGAAATTTGACTCCTAGAAGGCACTTGAAAAACTGTTTGATCTCATCCTGGCTTAGAGTGAAGCAAGAAGGAGGGCAGTATTATTCGTTCTTCTTGAACTTTTTACCCTTCCGATGACCTTGTGTCGTCTTCAACTCATGATCATCGTCATCTTCCTGATCATCAGGAGTAGTGCGTCCTCCATGAAGCTCCTTCCGGATACCCATGAATATCAGGTCATGCCTTGCTTTCGGACCATCTTTCGTCCTATCTGGCATGTTGATTATGCTGGCAACCAGACTCTCGCACACGTTTTTCGTGATATGCATGATGTCGAGGCTATGAGGTGTGCAGAGAAACTTCCAGTATGGCAACTCCCAGAAAACAGACCTTGTTTTCCATACCTTCATCAGCGGCTTGTCTTGCCTCTTTAACCGCTTTCGTGCTTAGGACAATCTTTCTAGTTTTTCAGCAACTCTTCCACTTCTTCGCTGCTCCTACGCTCTAGGATTCCTCGGGTCTCGGATTTGCCATCGAACAGGTCTCCACGTTGTCTCCATGGATCATTCTTGCCGAGCCACCTCCGGTGCGCCATGAACATGGTTTTCGAAGACCCTGGATCTTTCTCTAGTTGGAGATATCTTGTGTTATCCATGCACCTAACGCATGCGCAGAATCCTTGGATAAACTGCCCCGAGATATACCCACAACCTGGATAGTCTTGCACCGTAGTGACCAACACGGCTCTCATAGTGAAATAATCTTGTGCAATGGCGTCGTAAGTATTGGCTCCAGATTCCCATAACGTGGCTAGCTCCTCTTTCAACAGCCCGAGATACAGATTGATGTCGGTACCAGGTTGTTTCGGCCCTTGAATTAGCATACTCATTTGTATGTACTTATTCTTCATGCACAACCATGGAGGGAGGTTGTACATCCATACAAACACGGGCCAAGTGTTGTGCGTGCTGCTCTGGCTACCGAACGGATTGAGTCCATCAGTGCTCGGACCAAGCCTGGTGTTCCTCGAATCTCCACCGAATTCTAGGAATTCGAGGTCCAATGCTTTCCACTGGCTAGCATCTGAAGGGTGCAGCAGCTCATCCTTTTCGGGGTCATCGTCATCTCCTGGCTTCTTCCTTTCCGCATGCCATCGCATGTGCTTCGCTTCCTTAGGGTCCGTGAAATAGCTCTGCAGACGAGGAGTGATAGGAAAGTACCATACCACTTTTCGAGGTGCTTTCTTCCCTTTCTTGTATCGACTCACGCCGCACACCAGACATGTGGTTTTCTTCGCGTCCTCACCCCGATAAATGATGCAATCGTTAATGCATACGTGATATCTAACGTGCGGTAGATAGAGAGGACATACGATTTTATTGGCGTCCTCGATACTAGTTGGACACGTGTTCCCCTCTGGGAGACGATCGTGCCAGAATGCCAGCATATCGTCGAAGCTTGCGTCGCTCAATTTGAGTTTTGCCTTCATCTCCATAGCCTTGAGCGTTACATTCAACCGGGTATCATCGGGCCTGCATCCTTCATACAATGGAGTAACCGCGTCTTTCTCAAGTTGCGCAAGCTTGGCTTTCTCTCTTGCGGCAGCCCTGGCGTTACTCGTCTGCTTGAGAAGCAGCTCTTGCACATAAGGGTCCTACACCCAGCCTGACGTTGTTCCATCGTCGGCTGCTCCTCCGGCATCTAGATCATCATCATCCCGGTCTGCTTCCACACATTCACCATCTCCAAGAGAGTCTTCATCATCTCGCCCGTTCTCGTCGTGATGATCATCGTCATGTTGCCCAACTTCACCGTCTCCATCGTCTTTGTCATCGCTTATCCAACGAGTGTATCCATCCATGAAACCATGGCGGAGCAGGTGCGCCTGCAGATTCCCGGAATATGGGTCGATTACCCAGTTGAGTTTGCATATTCTGCACGGACATCTTATCTCCGTCTTGTTATTTCGTATCATGTCGGTCGTCGCACATTTGAAAAATCTATCCACAATGACTTCGCTCATTATGAGCACCATTTTTGCCTGCACGGTGTACACAGTACAATTAGAAGTCTATTAGAACTACATAATCAATGCATGCATGCAATGGTCGATAGAAAATTTCGGCATGACCTATCCTAAAATTAGGACCTTTGCGAAATGCCAAAGTCTTGCCAAAATGGAAATGAATCAACATTTTGTCAAAACAAATGGCAACTTGTTCACACACAAACACAAGAGAGAGAGACCGATCCATACACACATGAACATATCATTATCCTCTCCATACACACATGCATGCATATGAGCATCGATACTCTCCATATATATACACACACATGACCATCGATCCTCTCCATACACACATCATGAGCATCGATCATCTACATACATATGAGCATATCATCCATATACACATGAACACATCCTTACATGGAAAACTTACTGAGATGAGAGACCGATCGCGAGAAGATGGAAAGGAGAGGTGCGCGTGAGACCGAAGAAGGAGATGAGAGACCGAAGAGCTTCCTCTATTACGTATGTAACATACAAGGCAAGTTCCACATGCTAAAAATGGTGAATGAGTGGAGAAATTGAGGTGGGAAGGAGAAGGATCCCGACTAGATCTAAGGAGGAACAAGGGGAAAGTGAAGTGTGGGGTGGTGGATGATCACACATGTGCATAAAGTGGAGCTGCCAAAAAAATACTGGTCGACACATCCGTGGCGCACATGGCACTAGTGCGCCACAGGGAAAAATCACAACCGTGGCGCACATGCCAAAGTGCGCCACGGATGTTTCTGCCCATTTACAAAACAGAGGGGCCTTCACTTAGGCGTAGCGCATGACCTGCATGTGCGCCACGGTTAACCGTAAAAACTGTAGCGCACCTCCCCCATGTGCGCTACGGGTATACGGCATGCGGCCAGCAGGGCCCTGGCCCACACATATCTGTGGCGCACGATGACCATGTGCGCCATGGTTATTCTAGTTACTAGTAGGGCACTGCCCATAGGTGATCCACGCCTGTTTTAGTTGTGGGGCACTTCAACCATGTGAGCCACGGATGTGCTGATTACCTATAGCCATTTTCCTAGTAGTGGATGATGGTGTGATCCAGATCAAATACGAACAAGCCTTATTGGACAAAGTTGTCGAACTGCAGAAATCAGGTTGTGACTCATAAGGGCGGGTCTACTCCAGATCCACCAACAGCAGGGCGGCATCATCCAATCGCCTAGGCAAACGGATGGTGGCAAATATTAACAACTGTCTGCCACGAGAGCCGCAATAGCCCCCACCTACGGTCGCTAACCTCACCAACACTTCAAACGAGCGGTGCGATCTCCACCAGACACTCACCAACCGTGGCAGCCTCAGCCAAGTAGGCCCGCCATGCCTTGGACCAATGATCCAAGGAGAAACCTACCCTCCAAACTTCTGATTGCGGAGGGACATCGAGAAATACAACCCCACGCTCGACCCCAAGTTGTGCATCGACAAGTACCTCTTGGCAATGGTGATCGCCGGCCACAACGAGCTACTAGCCACTCGCTACCTCCCCTGATGATGGAAGGCATGGCACACCGGTGGATCAACACCCTCTCAGAGAACAGCATCGACTCATGGGAGCAGATGAGCGAAGCCTTCATCAAGCATTTTCAGGTTTCCCACACATGCATGACCTCAATCGAGGACCTGGAGCCATGCATCTAGGGACCTAAGAAGTCGACCCACCATTGGGTCCAATGCTGGTAGGACCTATGGATTAACGTCGTGGGCATCCACCTAGACTCGAATATCCATTGCTTCAAAAACGTGTGTCAGTATGAACCCCTGGTCACCAAGGTCAAGTGGGTCTACCGAACGCTCAACAACATACCCGACCTCCTTGAGATCTCCAAGCTCTACTCGGAGGAGGACCCGATCCAAGAATCCGACGACGAGTCGGGTGGAAGGCGTCGCATGAGCATCCAAAATAGAGGTCAACCTGTGACCCCCCCTAGGGCAACATATGTCAATCAACCAAACGTCGCATCGATGGCAGGTCCGACTTCTTTCCCAATGCCGGCTATGCCCCGCATGATCCCAACAAGTTCCGCCATGAATGGGGAAACTCAGGCAGCAATATTGCGGTAAGGCCAAAATTCGACCCTGTAGCCCTACTGAGTCAACCTTGTGTGTACGACAATAGAGAAGGAAAAGCTGCCACCCACACAACCGCCGACTGCCACTCTCTCAAAGAGATTGAGAAGGCACGGGCCCCCATGGCATCATAACTGTGTGCAGCAACCCAGACATGGCCTTGCAATGAGAGGATAATGGCGCCCAGCTCGCTGATGCCATCATCGTCGAAGAAACAAATCACACTGACGAGCTCAAAAAGTACACGCGTGGGATCGACAATGACGACCCCTCTATCTTGAATAATCCAACAACGGAAAGTTTGCACCTACTGTATTCTAGGCCTCTACACACACTCACCAAGTCGAGCTCGTCCCAAGCATGTCGAGCCAGCGGGTCACCTTAGGCACAAACCTCACTCCTGCATTGGAAGGCGTGCTCATCGAGTTCCACCATGAGAATTGCAACATCTTTGCATGGAAGCCATCTGACATTCTGTTGTCCCGAGGGAACTTGCTGAGCACAAACTAAACTCCGTCCCAAAAGTGCGGCCAGAAAAGCAGTCGATGCGACCCTTCAATGAAGAGTGTCACCATGAAATCACTGAGGAAGTACAGCGGCTACGCTTCACAGGATTCATCCGACCCATTTAATACTCCAAGTGGATGGCAAAACCGATCCTCGTGGTTAAGAAAAACAACACCTGGAGAATGTGTATCGAGTACACTAACTCAACAGCGCCTGGCCCAAGGAGGAGTTTGTGCTACCATGCATCGACCAAATCATCGACTCGAGTGCGGGGTCCGAGTCGCTCTGCTTCCTTGACACCTAATCTGGGTATAACCAGATCAAAATGGCGATCAAGGATGAAGACAAGATGGTGTTCATCACGTCATTCAAAGCATTCTTCTATACCTCCATGACCTTTGGACTTAAGAACGCCAGGGAAACCTATGAAAGAGGCATGCAGGAATTCTTGGCAAGCCAAATTGTCCACAATATACACATCTACATCGACAGCATGGTCATAAAATCAACCCGGCAGGACGACCTCCTCGCCGACCTCGCGGAAACTTTTGCAACTTTGCGGAAGTACAAGATAAAACTCAACCCAGAAAAGTGAATGTTCGGCATGCCCACTAGACAACTATTGGGGTACATCGTATCCAAGCGTGGAATCGAGCCAAACCCCACCAAGATCGGCACCATCGTGCAACTCGGCAAACCGAGTGCCTGCGCAACATGCAGAAACTGGCAGGGTGAGTAGCAGCCCTTAGTCGCTTCATACCTTAGCTCAGCAAAAAGGCAATGCCTCTATACCGCATCATGTGCAAGAATCCAACATTCGAGTGGGACAACAAGGCCTACAACACACTCGCCGCACTAAAATAGGTGCTACTCGCGGAACCACTAGTCGCCGCGCCTGTGCACAAAGAACCAATGCTCATGTACCTGGTGGCTTATAGTCGAGCCGTCAGCACCGTAATGGTCGTCGAGCGACCTGGGCAAGGCAAAGAACGCCTCTCCCAGCGCCCGGTGTAATACCTCAGCGAGGTCCTCAATGGTATATGCATTCTTCCAAGCCCAATGCCGGCTCGCGCACTACTTCTAGGAGCACCCCATTATGTTCGTTCCCTTAGCTTCGCTGCAATACTTCATCCGCAAATGCGACACAACCGGGCGAGTGGTCAAGTGTGCCTTCGAAATAGGCATACACAACATCAAATACGAACCATCCAAGACGATCAAATCGCAGGCCATAGACGACTTCCTCGATGACATGGAGGAGGCTCAGTAGCCTGCGATTCTCCCCTACCTCCAATAGTGGTCCCCCCACTTTGATGGATGCAAAATTTCCAACGGCACGGGAGCGGGAATCATCCTCACGTCCCCCGAAGGTCACAAGTTATGCTATGTGATCCAGCTCGACTTCACAACTTGCCCAAACAACATGGCTGAGTATGAGGCACTACTCCATAGTATGTGTGCCACCAAGGTGACGAACATCAACCACCTCAAGTGCTACGGTGATTATGACCTTGTCACTAGCCAGGTCATCGGCACGTGCGATGTCGTCTCCCCAACCATGCTGAAATACTGCGACGTCGTGGATCAGCTCGGAGGATACTTTGCCGGCTACTCTATCGTGTGGATCGATCGGATGAAGAACAAGGAGGTCGACTCCCTATCGCGTGTCGGGTCATCCCGCCAAACACCACCTCCCAGCGTCTTCCTCGACATCATTAAAAATCCTTTATTCTCCCCACCAAAGGACGTTGACATCGGAATACCGCTGCAGCCAGACTCGGTCTTACTCGCGACGACAACATCATCATGCGACTGGACCAAACCATACATCGCCAACCTCGAGCACAAGATTCTGCCAAAGGACGAGGATGCAAGTCCTTCATCATCATCAACGGCGAGCTCCACAAAAGGAGTGTAATATGAGTGTTAAAGCGTTGCGTCTAGCCATAGGAAGGGCACCAGATCCTGCAAGACATCCACGCTAGAGACTGCGACCACCACACTGGTGCCAGGTTGCTGGTTGCCAAGGCCATGCACCATGGCTTCTACTAGCTCACCGCCCATGCCGATGCAACCTACATCGTCTAGTCCTGCGTCGGGTGCCAAAAATACGCCAACCAGACGCACATACCTGGTTCAAAGATTAAGACCATCCCCATCACATGGACATTCGCCGTATAGGTTGGTTTAAAACCGCGACCTCCGGGTTCGCACACCTCCTGGTCGCAGTCGACAAATTCACAAAATGGTTCGAGATGAAACCCATCAAGAAAAGCGACAGGAAAACCACCACCATGTGCCTCCGCGAGCTCATCTACCGGTATGGCTACCCGCATAGCATCATCACCGATAATGGTACCAACTTTGCCATAGAAGCTATGCCAGAATTCTACTAGCAACATGGGATCCGACTCGACCTTGTCTCGGTCGCCCATCCCAAAATCAAATGGCCAAGCAGAGCACACAAATCAAAGCATCCTACATGGCCTAAAACTACAAGTACAGGTGCCCCTCGAGCACACACCAGGATGGTGGGTCGAAGATCTCCCATCCGTCCTTTGGGGCATTCGCACCTCCGTCAGTCGCTCGATGGGCTTCTCCCCCTTCTTCATGGTGTATGGAGCCGAGGTGGTCATGCCAGTAGACATCAAGAATGACTTGCCACGAGTCATCCATTATGCGAAAGAAGACAAAAAGTCTCCCATCAAACCGGGATTTACCTACTCGACGAGCCCCGCGAACTCACCCGGTTTCACACCGCCATATATCAGTAAGGTCTTCGCCGCTCTCACACCCGCTAGATCCGGACTCGCACCTTCCAGGAAGGCGACCTCGTCCTGCGACTAGTACATGGCAAGAAGGGTATGCACAATTTCTCTCCCTCGTGAGAGGGGCCATTATCCATAGGGCGAGTGCTAGGAAACGATGCCTATTATCTAGTCAACATACGCGGTGATGGCAAGCTAAACATCGATCAACTGTGGCCCCAACTTGTACACATCTATGCCATTAATGAATAAACTGATCAGTACCACAAATTGTATGTTCTCGTCTGTTCTTGTGCTATTTCCACTCGTACCGCAATCGCAACATTATACCGGTCATCTACCCTTGGAAGAGCGACTTGGCAGAGCCATGTAGTGCAGTCCAGAGGCACCGAAGTAATTAGGGATTTGGGATGTCCACGAAAAATGCCAAAGCGAGAGCCACCATCGGGGGCACCTCGCTCGGCTGACTTCACAAGCCACGACGACAGGACGTGCTTCTTACAGCACCCAGTCCCCCTCATCCCCGGACATGGCGACTTGAACAGTTAAGTGCCATGCTCGGGGACTCATCTTACACGAGCCTTGCGCATCTCGAGAAAGCACCAAGTATGAGGTCCCGACTTGGACGCGCCAGGCAGCCGGCTCCCTGAGCCAGGAGGAGAGACGTGCTACAAAAAAACAACGGAACATGTCCTTCCCTACCTTTGGAGCCTCACCACGAATGGTTAAGTACCATGCTCGGGAACTCGTCTTACACGAGCCTCATGGTTCCTGGGAAAATACCAAGTATAGTACTCCCTTTGGGGTCGCCTTGCAACTGGCTCCACGAGCCATGGGAAGTTTACCAAGGTTAATACTCATGGATAGCAACCATTAACAAATAATACATCACAACAAACGCTCGGGGACTAGCTACCACCGATGTAGTCAAACGCACCAATCAAACAAACCACAAACAATCACAGTCGGATGTGACTATCAAATTGCAAAGAAAATGTTTCATTCGAATTTTGCTCACAAGTATTTCTTTACATACTTCCTTTAGGATATAACACTCTATTACAGAGACCCAACTTACTCTGAAGGCTTCCAAGAAGATGCCTCGCCCAACCCCCTAACCCAAAAAAAATGATTCCATGGGTTAGGCACATAAGTCTTTAACAATTTCGCTACCGCTGACTGAAACGGCCTTTCTAATGGAAGGTCGCGATGCTCCGGGTCTGGGTTGGCAGGAGAAACTCATGTCTCTTGATACGGCAGGAGATCGCCCATCGCCAAAATGTTTGCGACAATCGCTGGTGACAACGTTCTCCAGCACAGAGAATTTGGTTTGCATACCGGTAATCTCTAGCTTAGAGGTCTTGTGGTCAGCTTCCGCTGCGGAAGCCGCGTCCCTTTCTTTCTCCTCCAACTTAATTAGAGACATCTTTGTCTACTAAAGCTCGGTCGCCAGTGCCTCCATCTTCTTTTCCACCACAGCTGCTAATGTGTTGGAGATATGCCCTAGATGCAATAATAAATATAGTTATTATTATATCTTTGTGTTTATGATAAATGTTTACATTCAATCTATAATAGTATTAACAAGGAAACATTAATACTTGTGTGATTTGTAAACTAAAATTGAGTCCCTAGTAAAGCCTCTTTATAATACTAGCTTGTTGGTTAATAAATGATTGTGGTTTCCCTATCATGAACATTGAGATGTTATTAACAACAAGATCATATCGTTAGGAGAATGATATGGTGGACATACTCCTATAGATAAGCGTAGCATAAAGATCAAGTCATTTTAATAGTTCAATTGCTATATGCTTTCTGATACATAGTAACCTAATTCCTTCGACCATGAGATCATGCATATCACCTTCACCTGAAGGATGCTTTGATGACATCAAACACCACACCGTAACTGGGTGGCTATAAAGGTGACATTGAGTGTTTGGAAAGTATTGGTTGAGACACATGGATCAAGAGTGGGATTTGTCCATCCATATGACGGATAGATATACTCTGGGCCCTCTTGGTGAAATGTCATCCAATTAGCTTGCAAGCATGTGACTGGCTCACAAGGGATCACATATCACGGGAATGAGAAAAGAGTACTTATCAGTAACGAGGTTGAACTAGGTATGCAGAGATACCGACGATCATAACCTCGGATAAGTAAAATATCGTGAGACAAAGGGAAACTGGTATCGTATGTAAGTGGTTCATTCGATTGCAAAGTAATCATAGAAATATGTGGGAGCCATATGAATTTCCAGATTCCTCTATTGGTTATTGTTTGGAGAAGTGTCTCGATCATGTCCGCATAATTCACGAACTGTAGGGAGACACACTTAAGGATTCGACGTTGTTTGAGTAGTTATGGAATGATGAATAAGAGACCGAATGTTGTTCGGAGTCTCGGATGGGATCCGGGATATCACGAGGAGATCCGGAATGGTCCGGAGAATATGATTCATATAAGGAAAGTCCTGTTTCGGGGTTGGAGTATGGTTCCGGTGTTTTCATCGGGAATGTTCTAGAAGGTTCCGGATTGTCCGGCACTCCGGAGGGGAAGGGTACATGAATGTGTCATACCAAGTTGGAGTGATTGCATCATGTACTAGGTGTCATCGCTGAAGAAAATAAAGGGTTTAATCAAATTCTAGTTTGAAAAGTCAAACGCCAATTTGAAAAGTCAAACGGCTATTTTGTGAGGTGGAGGGGAAGTAGGAAACCTACTTGGGGAGGAGTTCCCTCCCTCCACCGCCGGCCTACTTGGAGGCCGAGTTGGGGAGGGACTCCCCTCCCCTGGCGCGCCCCCTCCACCTATATAAGGAGGGGCAGGGCTGCCCCTCCAAGCACACAACACCTCCACCCAAAACCCTAGCTCCTAGCCATCGGCGCTGCCACCTCCAGCTGCCGCCGCCACCTAGGGCAAGCCGCCACCGCCTAGGCAAACCCTAGCCACCGGCCTTGCTCCTCCTTGGTGCGTCTAAACCCTAGATCGCCGAGGCTCTCTCTTATAGTCCACCATACTCACTCCGGCTTAAGGCGAAGCCCTGCGAGATCTCCCCTCTACTTCCGGAATCACGCCGTTGTGCTGCCGGAATCACGAGGAGAGTGCTACAACCTCCACTGCCTGCTAGAACAAGGGAGAGGAAGGTCTTCGTCGAGTACCGAATGTGTGACCGACTGCGGAAGCGCTGTCGGAACGCAGCGCCGGAAGGATCGTCTACGCGATCTTGAGATCGGAAAGAGTACGACTACATCACCCAAGAGAATCCGCTCTCGTTAAACAATTTGGAATCTTCGAGGGTGAGTTATTCCATCGACTCGTTGCTACAATCTAGTAGATAGATCTTGGCTTGTTTGTTTGTATGCGGTAGAAATTTTTTGTTTTCCATGCTACGAAACCCTACAGTGGTATCAGAGTCGTGTCTATATGTAGATCTGTTGCACGAGTAGAACACAATGGTCATTGTGGGCGTTGATGCTTTTGTTGTCGATTGCTTCTTGTGTACTTTGCATCTTGTGGGATGGTGGGATGAAGCGGCCCGGGCTAACCTTACATGACATCGTTCATGAGACTTGCTCCACGCTTGACATGCAACTTGTATTGCATAAGTGGCTTTGCGGGTGCCTGTTTCTCCCAACATAGTTAAGATTCAATTTACAATGGGTGATTGACAATACTAGTATCAATGTTGTGGTTCTTGTTAAAAGTTAGAGAGACACTTATTGAAAGCCCCAAACCACGTAAAACAGGCAAAGAAAGTAGAGGCGTCTAACTTTGTTTTGCAGGGGTGTGCTGTGATGTGATATGGCCATGATTGTGATTATATTTGATGTATGCAATGTTCCTTATTGTAAGTTGGCAACCGGCAGGAGCCATATGGTTGTCTTTAAATTCTGTTAAGACCCGCGTGTCTATTCAAAGTAGTTATAATAGTTGAAGCCGGTGGACGAGAACCATGGAGCAGCGTCATTGACCTTGATGCAATGCCGGTTATGATGGAGATCATGTTCGTGCTTGAAGATGGAGATCGGAAGCACAAAGAAGAAAGGCCATATCATATCACATATTATGAATTGCATGTGATGTTAATCCTTTATGCATATTGTATTGCTTAGTTAACGACGGTATCATTATAAGATGATCCCTCATGCACATGAATTTCAAGTTCTAAAGTGTTCATCCTTAGTAAGCACCGTTGCTAAAGCTTGTTGTTTCGAAGCACCACGTGATGATCGGGTGTGTTAGATTCTGCAAGTGTATACAACGTGAGCAAGCTAGATTTGCTCATGCGGAAGCTAAGGTTTGATCTTGACGAGCCTAGCATGTACAGACATGGTCTCGGAACATGGATCACCGAAAGGTAAAGCATGAATCATATAGTAGATATGATCAACATGTCGATTGTTCGCCATTGAAGCTGCATCAACTCTCGTGATGATCGGTGTTCATGTGGTGGATTTGGTTCATGTGATCACTAAAACAATGTGAGGGATATTGTTTTGAGTGAGAGTTCACCTAGATTAATTTAACTATTAATTAGAACTCAATTTGTCATAAACTTAGTCTAAACTATTGCAAATATGTTGTAGATCAATGGCGGCCCCTACCATCAATTTTAATGCGTTCCTAGAGAAAGAAAAGTTGAAAAACAATGGAAGCAACCTCGCGGATTGGTTCCGCAATTTGAGGATTGTCCTCACAGCTGGTAATTTGACCTATGTGCTGGATGCACCGCTGGGTGACCCACCTGCATCTACTGCTACCGATGAAGTAAAGAATGTTTACCTCGCTCGGAAAACTCAGTACTCCACAGTTCAGTGTGCTATCTTGTATGGTTTAGAATCGGAGCTTCAGAAAAGGTTTGAGAATTCAGACCCACATGATATTGTCCGTGATCTCAAATTGATCTTTGAGACTCACGCGGCAATTGAGATCTATGAGGCTTCTGAAAAGTTCTTTAAATGTAAGATGGAAGGGGGCAGCTCCGTCAGTGAGCATGTGCTTAAAATGTCTGGGCACGCAAACAAACTTCAAAGATTGGGTATAGTGATTCCTAATGCTTTGGGGATTTATCGTGTCCTCCAATCACTACCACCAAGTTACAAGAACTTTGTGATGAAATACAATATGCAAAACATGAACAAGCAGTTGCCAGAACTCTTTGCCATGTTAAAATCTGTAGAAGTGGAGATCAAGAAAGAGCACCAAGTGTTGATGGTCAATAAGACCACCTAATTCAAGAAAGGCAAGTCTAAGCAAAAGGGACACTTCAAGAAGGGTGGTAAGAATGTTACCGCGCCGACGAAGAAGACCAAGGCTGGACCTAAGCCTGATACTGAGTGCTTTTACTACAAGGGAGAAGGTCACTGGAAGCAGAATTGCCCAAAGTACTTGGCAGATTTAAAGAACGGCAACATCAAGAAGAAAGGTATATCCGATATACATGTTATTGATGTGTACCTCACTAGTACTCGTAGTAGTGCCTGGGTATTTGATACTGGTTCGGTTGCTCATATTTGTAACTCGAAGCGTCTTTGCGAGAATAAACGGAAGCTAGCGAAGAACGAGGTGACGATGCGCGTGGGAAACGGATCAAAGGTTGATGTGATCGCGGTCGGCACGCTACCTCTTCATCTACCATCAGGATTAGTTTTATACTTAAATAATTGTTATTTGGTGCCTGCGTTAAGCATGAACATTATATCGGGATCTTGTTTATTGCGAGACGGTTACTTGTTTAAGTCCGAGAATAATGGTTGTTCGATTTATATGAGTAATATGTTTCATGCACATGCACCTTTGATAGATGCTCTATTCTTATTGAATCTCGATAGTGGAAATACACATATTAATAACATTGTGGCTAAACGTTTGAAATCAAGCGATAACTCGACCTATATGTGGCACTGTCGTCTTGGTCACATTGGAGTGAAGCGTATGAAGAAACTCCATTCCGATGGACTTCTTGAATCACTTGATTTCGAATCACTTGATAGATGCGAAGCATGTCTGATGGGTAAAATGACTAAGACTCCATTTTCTGGTATGATGGAGCGAGCTACAGACTTATTGGAAATCATACATACCGATGTGTGTGGTCCAATGAGTGTAGCATCGCGCGGTGGTTATCGTTATGTTCTTACCTTCACGGATGACTTGAGTAGATATGGGTATATCCATTTCATGAAACATAAGTCCGAAACTTTCGAGAAGTTTAAGGAATTTCAAAGTGAGGTAGAGAATCAACGTAACAAGAAGATTAAATTTCTACGTTCTGATCGTGGAGGTGAATATCTAAGTTACGAGTATGGCGAGCATTTGAAGAAATGCGGAATACTTTCACAATTGACACTGCCGGGAACACCACAGCGTAATGGTGTGTCCGGACGTCGTAATCAAACTCTCTTAGATATGGTTCGTTCTATGATGTCACTTACAGATTTACCGCTATCATTTTGGGGTTATGCATTAGAAACAGCCGCATTCACTTTAAATAGGGCACCATCTAAATCCGTTGAAACGACACCGTATGAATTATGGTTTGGGAAGAAACCTAAATTGTCGTTCCTTAAAGTTTGGGGTTCTGAAGCCCTATGTAAAGAAGTTACAGCCGGACAAGCTTGAACCCAAAGCAGAATAATGCGTCTTCATAGGATACCCAAAGGAAACTATTGGTTATACCTTCTATCATAGATCTGAAGGCAAAATCTTCGTTGACAAGAATGGATCCTTTCTAGAAGAATTTCTCTCGAAAGAAGTGACTGGAAGGAAAGTAGAACTTCGGCGAGGTTGTCGAACCTTCTCTCGAACTTGCGAGTAGCGCAGCCGGAAGAAGTTCTGTGGTGCCTGCACCAATAGAGAGGAAGCTAATGATGATGATCATGAAACTTGGTTGTAGTTGCTCTGAGCCTCGCGGTCAGCGAGAACTCGTACCACTCCTGATTGGTATGATCCCGTTATGAGTGTCATGTTGGTGGACAACACCAATGACCCTGCGACATATGAGGAAGCGATGATGAGCCCAGATTCCAATAAATGGCAAGAATCCATGAAATCCGAGATTGGATCCATGTACGAAAACCAAGTATGGACTTTGGTGAACTTACCGGATGGCCGGAAGGCTGTCGAGAACAAATGGATTTTCAAGAAGAAAACAGATGCTGATGGTAATGTTACTGTCTATAAAGCTCGACTTGTCGCAAAAGGGTTTCGACAAATTCAAGGAGTTGACTACGATGAGAATTTCTCACCGGTAGCGAAGCTAAAGTCTGTGAAGATTATGTTAGCAATCGCTGCATATTATGGTTATGAGATATGGCAGATGGATGTCAAAACAGCGTTCCTCAATGGAGACATTGATGAAGAGTTGTATATGATGCAACCCAAAGGTTTTGTCGATCCTAAAGATGCTAACAAGGTATGCAAACTTCAACGGTCCATCTATGGATTGAAGCAAGCATCCCGAAGTTGGAATCAACGTTTTGATAAGGTAATCAAAAGTTTTGGTTTTATACAAACTTACAGAGAAGCTTGTATTTACAAGAAAGTGAGTGGGAGCTCTGTAGCATTCTTAATACTATATGTAGATGACATATTGTTGATTGGGAATGATGTAGACCTTCTTAATAGTGTCAAGGAATATTTGAATAATAGTTTTTCATTGAAAGATCTTGGCGAAGCAGCTTACATATTAGGCATAAAGATTTATAGAGATAGATCGAGACGCCTAATATCATTGTCACAAAGTACATATTTGGACAAAGTTCTAAAGAGGTTTGGAATGGAAGATAGCAAGAAAGGGTTCTTGCCCATGTTTCCCAATACGACCTTGAGTAAAACTCAAAGTCCGACAACGACAGAAGATAGAGAAAGGATGAGTAAAACTCCCTATGCCTTAGCCATAGGATCTCTAATGTATGCCATGCTATGTACCAGGCCCAACATTGCATATGTTGTTAGTTTAACTAGCAGATATCAAAGTGATCCAGGAGTGGATCATTGGACAGCGGTAAAAAACATCCTTAAGTATTTGAGAAGAACTAAGGATATGGTTCTTTCTTATCGAGGTGATGAACAGCTCGTTGTTAATGGTTACACCGATGCTAGTTGGAACACCGATCCGGATGATTCTAAATCACAATCTAGATACGTATTTACTTTGAATGGTGCAGCAGTTAGCTGGAGGAGTGCAAAGCAAAGCGTTGTGGCGAGATCTTCAACTGAATCGGAATACATGGCTCCTTCGGAGGCTTCACAAGAAGCGATATGGATGAAAGAGTTCATTATAGAGCTGGGTGTGGTTCCTAGTGCGCTGGACCCAATGTCTATCTACTGTGATAACATGGGCGCCATAGCCAATCTTGCAAGAACCCAGGTCACACAAGAAGCTGAAGCACATCAAGCTATGTTTTCACGCTATTCGAGAACATGTCCAAGATGGGGACATAAATATTTGCAAAGTACACACAGATCTGAATGTGGCGGATCCGTTGACTAAACCTCTCCCGAGGGCAAAACATGACCAACACCAAACTGCCATGGGTGTTCGGTATATTACCATGTAATCTAGATTAGATGACTCTAGTGCAAGTGGGAGACTATTGGAGATATGCCCTAGAGGCAATAATAAATGTAGTTATTATTATATCTTTGTGTTTATGATAAATGTTTACGTTCATGCTATAATAGTATTAACAAGGAAACATTAATACTTGTGTGATTTGTAAACTAAAATAGAGTCCCTAGTAAAGCCTCTTTATAATACTAGCTTGTTGGTTAATAAATGATTGTGGTTTCCCTATCATGAACATTGAGATGTTATTAACAACAAGATCATATCGTTAGGAGAATGATATGGTGGACATACTCCTATAGATAAGCATAGCATAAAGATCAAGTCATTTTAATAGTTCAATTGCTATATGCTTTCTGATACATAGTAACCTAATTCCTTCGACCATGAGATCATGCATATCACCTTCACCGGAAGGATGCTTTGATGACATCAAACACCACCGTGGCGGGTGGCTATAAAGGTGGCATTGAGTGTTCGGAAAGTATTGGTTGAGACACATGGATCAAGAGTGGGATTTGTGCATCCATATGACTGATAGATATACTCTGGGCCCTCTCGGTGAAATGTCATCCAATTAGCTTGCAAGCATGTGACTGGCTCACAAGGGATCACATATCAGGAGCGAAAAGAGTACTTATCGATGTGAGGTTGAACTAGGTATGCAGAGATACCGACGATCATAACCTCGGATAAGTAAACTATCATGAGACAAAGGGAAATTGGTATCGTATGTAAGTGCTTCATTAGATCGCAAAGTAATCGTAGAAATATGTGGGAGCCATATGAATTTCCCGATTCCTCTATTGGTTATTGTTCGGAGAAGTGTCTCGATCATGTCCGCATAATTCACGAACCGTAGGGAGACACATAAGTTGACGTTGTTTGAGTAGTTATGGAATGATGAGTAAGAGACTGAATGTTGTTCGGAGTCTTGGATGGGATCCGGGATATCACGAGGAGATCCGGAATGGTCCGGAGAATAAGATTCATATAAGGAAAGTCCTATTTCGGGGTTGGAGAATGGTTCCGGTGTTTTCATCGGGAACGTTCTAGAAGGTTCCGGAATGTCCGGCACTCCGGAGAGGAAGGGTACATGAATGTGTCATAACAAGTTGGAGTGATTGCATCATGTACTAGGTGTCATCGCTGAACAAAATAAAGGGTTTAATCAAATCCTAGTTTGAAAAGTCAAACGCCAATTTGAAAAGTCAAACGGCTCTTTTGTGAGGTGGAGGAAGTAGGAAACCTACTTGGGAGGAGTTCCTCCTCCACCTTGACCCACTTGGAGACCCGAGTTGGGAGGACTCCTCCCTGGCGTGCCCCCTCCACCTATATAAGGAGGGGCAGGGCTGCCCCTCCAAGCACACAACACCTCCACCCAAAACCCTAGCTCCTAGCCTCCAGCCTTGCTCCTCCTTGGTGCTTCTAAACCCTAGATCGCCGATGCTCTCTCTCATAGTCCACCATACTCGCTCCGGCTTAAGGCGAAGCCCTACGAGATCTCCCCTCTACTTCCGGTACCACGCCGTTGTGCTGCCAGAATCGCGAGGAGAGTGCTACAACCTCCGCTGCCTGCTGGAACAAGGGAGAGGAAGGTCTTCGTCGAGTACCGAACGTGTGACCGACTGCGGAAGCGCTACCGGAACGCAGCACCGGAAGGATCGTCTACGCGATCTTGAGATCGGAAAGAGTACGACTACATCACCCACGAGAATCCGCTCTCATTAAACACTTTGGAATCTTCGAGGGTGAGTTATTCCATCGACTTGTTGCTACAATCTAGTAGATAGATCTTGGCTTGTTTGTTTGTATGCGGTAGAATTTTTTTGTTTTCCATGCTATGAAACCCTACATAATGACCTCGTGGTCTCAAGCTCAGTCACCGGGAGAAAGCCATCACGGGATCTGGCAAGCGCTGGTGCATGACCAGCTGCAAGAGGAGTTATAAATAAGAACCAAAAGGACACTCATCCAAAACGAAACACAATGGAAAGAACTCACCAGCGGAATTTCGAAGTTGGCGAATCGTTTGGTGAGAGACCTTTAAGTCTCGCTCCACCCGCTCTAGCTCTACTCGCCGGTTAATCTACTCGCGCAACAGCAATAGCAAGAAGATCAACAAAGTCTCTAGTCTCTACAACCTAGTGCCTAGATCCTCGGGGACTGGAGACTAAAGTTTTAAGTCTCTAGTCGCTACAACCTAGCGCCTAGATCCTCAGGGAATGGAGACTTATGTTTTAAGTACCTAATTGCTAAAACCTAGCGATTAGATCCTTGGGGACTGGGAGATTCAAGTTTAGAGACTCCAATCGCTAAAATTTAGTGACTAAACTCTTGGGGAATGGACATACCTGGAGGGCCTCACCCAGAAGCCATTACAGGTCGATTGACTCCATTGATGCCAAAGGAAATGGCATGCCACCATCTCCTTGTGCCATCAGGCTGACGTTCCCATCGATCACCTCTTCTATTGTTGGTGACTGTGTCGCCACATTCACCGCCGCCTTCGCAAGAAACCCCGGGAATGCGGCGTGAAGCAACCACTGGAGAACCGATAGGTTGAGAGGTGACTTCCTCTCTTAGCGTCTCCTCCATGATCATGTCACCCTTCATTGGAACCGTCTCCACCAGATCGCCTTTGTCCTTCGAGAAAATCTTGTCGTTGGTGGGACTAGCAACTCGGGTCTCTTGGCGACCTACGCAATCTCCGTGACGGAGTCACCTTTCTTCCGCTTATTCATACCAGGAATGACGCCATTACCATTTGTCTCCTCCCGCTCCCTGGTGTCTTCGTCTTTGGGGTCATTAGGGCTCGTGGGCACCTTCGCAACGGCAGCCCTCTTGATTTTCTTCACATCCCCCTGAAGAGATACATCAGTTTGAGGTTGAAAGATCAATGCACGTGCACAGATAGCTAGTTTCGAAGTAAAGATATCGGACCCACATAGAGCTATTGGTAGAGGTCTTTATGCCCCTCATCACTATCTACCAAATGATACTTGTAAGTTGCCTTTGATCTCAAGTAAAGAGTGTTTTAAAGATTTTTGGTTATGTGCATAAATGTAAATAAAATGATTAAAAGAAAGCAAGTAACAAGTTCATATAAAAGCATGGTGGAATGCAATAGGGCTAAAATGTTCTTGGGGATGTAGGATACTCCTCTAGCATGGTGTTGTCATTATTAATAATTTAAGACAATATACTTTTTGTATCATGAGATGTATGGAGAGAGCTCCATAATAAGATTTTCACTACAAGACTCGTAGGAAGCCAGTTTGTTGAGACAAGAGTGAGGTCACCTCTAAATAACCACTACGATGCCTGAGAGAAGTCACCCATACAGACCACTACAATGAAGGGTTTCCCTGTGGATATCATAATTAGCTTAGGGAGTCCCTCTGTATTCCTCCTTTGACCACGTAGTTCACTAGCCGACGCCAATCTGTCACGTGGTATTCCGGGTACGATCCCAAAGATTTCTCCCTCCATTTAGACCCGAGATAAAATGGTATGTGGCCGACTTTCACATACCATCTAAAGAGAGAGATCAAACACAAATCATAAATCTATCATAGACTAGCAAGTCAAACGGACACAAGAATATATCATCTTTATTGAAAATTCACAATAGTTCTAGGGTTTCTCCATATCCCCAAGAACAAAGGAACTACAAACACATGGAAGCAATCAACAACATCATCATAATAAAATGTATGGATGAAAGTAATGAAATAGATCTAGTGCAAACCACAATTGAATCTGGAATTACAACAAGATCTAATGGATGAAGGATGAGAGTAATGGTGGTGATGTAGATGTAGCAATTTATGATGAAGGGGATGATGCGTTGTCCTCCAATGATCCGTGGATCAGCAGGGATTTCTCCCCGACCAAGTTTCTCCTTCAGATCCCTTTCAGATGTGGTCTTTCGTGGTTTCTGGTTGCTGTGAATGTCAGATCCCCCTGCCGTCTTTGTTAGGATAAATTATTTGACGAGACGGACCAGGTGGCACATGGTACGGTCAGATGGTACGGGCATGGCCCCGTCCATACCGCTAGTCGTTATCGGCATGAATTGCCTCTCCTCGCTTTGTATTTTCCCAGGTGCGAAGGTTATTCCACAAAATGACTTTTATCACTTAAAAATATCATATTATAGTATAATATGACAACATTAATTGATATGTTCATAATAGACTTACTAATTTGGGATCCTGTTGAAATAAAGACAAAAGGTTCACGCGAACGTAGTGAAATACAAAGATCCCTACTCTAGTTATGTAAAAACAAAAAGTAAATATGCTTAAATTTTGGACTCATCAACTCCTCCAAGATAGGCTCTTGCTCGTCCCCGAGCAAGATGGTGGCTTATGTACAAGATCATCATGTTCATGAGACACGAGTCGTTACAATAATTGAGGCAAAAAATTGAAACAGGAGTACAACATCGGATGTAGAGAAGCGTCAGGGTATTATCATACCCTTACACATTACATGACTTAGAGGCTTCCACACCTTCTCTAGTATTAATGAAATTATAAGAAGCTTCTAGTGATTTAACATATCATATAATCATTGAATTTAGAAATACTGAGCGCTTAGTTTAGTAATGAAGATTCATGATAACTCTTCTTTCCTCTTAATTGATTTTTTTATAGTTGCACTCTCTTTTTCTTGTTTTGCATTTTGTCTAAACATGCATAAATATCTTATTCTTTTCTTTTCCTTTTTTTATATATATAGCTATTTGATCACGCTCACTACTTTGATGGCTACAAGTAAAACTCTTAATTATAATATGCTACAAGAATTTTTTTCTCATAGCCTAATCAATACTTTTATTGGTGTGGAAGTCCCTAAAAATCATGCCAGTTGTACAAGTATTATAACACTTAACCTTGTTCAATCATCTAATATAATAATAATGAATCATAACATACTTAAAATATCATAAAGTCTCACAACCCAATGGATATAAATCATCTCTTGAACAAGGGAACTTGAAGTTGATGAAACTAATGCAAACTATGGAATTGAAATCTAACATTCATGCAGAAAAGTAAACATGCTACAAAATGCAAGATAGATTACAAGGCTCTCACAGATCCCCCAAGCTTGGAATCAAACAAGGTGGATCAAATAATTTCTTGCGTTTATTTGGTACCATGGAATGCCCTTTAGCCCATAGAAGTCTTGCTAGAGATTGTAGCTCGAAGTTTCTTGTTTGTTTTCTCCAGAGCAGATATGCGAGCAGGCACTTCTGCAGATCCAAATGCAAGAGGAACATCCCGTCAGCGACTTTATTCATCGCGTCATTGAGCTCCTTTTTTCCTTCAAGATCTAAGAGGCACTTGCGCATAATCTCGTTATGGACGAGTTCTTCTTTCTTAAACTTCTCCAATTTACGAAGGTGGCGCTCAGTGTCCGAGACATGAGCATGAACGAGCACGTCTAGGAGGTTGAATCCCCAAACCTCTTGGGGATTCACGCTCATACGTGCATTCATGGTGAACTTATTTGTTGTTGAAGTGTGCTCCGTGGTCTCGTTGTAAGTTCCTGTGTTGGGATAGTTAGACTTCTTACGCTTTGGCAAAGAATAGTCGATGGCGATGAGCTTAAGTGACTCCATGTAGCCCTTCCCATGGGGATTTTTGGCTTCCTATTCTTCTTCGGTTGTCACCATAGCCAAGGAGGGCGGCTGCTGCCAACCCCCTCTTTGTTTGCTCCATGAAGATCTCATACTCCTCATCCTTGGATTCATCATAGGAGTCATACGCATAACACTTGTGTAACACCCCAGTTTTAGTTGATCTATATTAGTGTTTGTTTTGTGCATCATAATCATCATCTATATTAATGCAAGAAAGAATAAACAAAACTATAAAACCCTAATATTCCCCCTCACTTTGAAGCATTCAAATGGTTTTGAAATATTTGAAAATCCAAAATACTTGGAGCCCAATTGGACTAAAAAGGGCCCCTGCAATTTTTGATATATTTTATAAAGCCATTTGGTATTTTTCAAATAATCTAAAACAGATTTGAAATGGTTTTATAAATGGAAAAGAGAAAAACAGAAAATAAAAAGCTTTTGCTTAAAAAAATGTAGCCAGCCAACCAGGCCGGCCTAGCCAGCCACCTTCCTCTCCTCTCCTCCCTTTCTCCCGCGCAGTGCGGAACCCCGTAGCCCAGTTGGCCCGTACCTCTTCGCGTTGATTCTGTCATCATCTTCCTCGGCGAGAAGCAGATGGCTGGCGCAGCGGAGGCCGTCGTCGTGCGCCACGATGCGTGCTGCCGCCGCGATACTCTCCGCCACTCTTGGCTGTCTACAAGTACTTCCTCGAGCCGCTGGAAGAACTCTACTTTACTTCTTCCTCGTTTTCCCCTCCTAGCCGAAACCCTATATTCTGATCTCGCCAGCATCCCGCCGTCTCCGGCCACCCTGAGCCTCGCCGAGCAGCCCAGGAGAAGTGCCGCGTCTTCCTCTTCCTCCTTCGTGAAGCGTGCAAGCTGGGATGGCCCCGTCTCGCCGGAATCGAGTTCGTTCCCGACGCTGCCGTCGCAGTTGACGCTTCGATTCGCCGTCGCCCGGCCTCGCCTTGCCTCCCCGACCACCCTAGCGCGTTCCTGGTGAGTTCAGGAGCACGCTCGTGCTCTCCAATACCTTCCTCCTCCTCTATATCGTCTCCGCCATGAGCACCCGTGCGTGCCGCCGTCAGAGCTCATCGGAGCCGAAGCTCCGGTGACCTTCTTCGAGCGGCACTGCTAATTTATTGCTTACCTCACCGCGCTGCTTTGATCAAGCCTAGCCCCGTCGCTCTGCACGGCTCACAGCGCCTTCACCAGTGACCACCTGACGGTGGCCGCCGAGATGATGTCACCCTGGCGTCACGCCGACGTGGCCCACGGGCCCGCTAACCTTTGACCGCCACGGTGGCTTGCTGATGTGGCCTAGGGCCCAGAAGTCAGTCATAGAGGCTAGGTTCTGTCTCGGTAAAAATAAACCCAAACCTTTGATGATGTCATATTGACGCAGTAATTCAATTTTAAATGATTTAATAATTTCAGAAATTGTTTTGAATATTGTAAATTCAATAAATTTTAATTTATAAGTCAGAAAAATATGTATAATATACCAAAATGTTAAGCAACCAAAATTTTAAATGAGAACTATCTAATTAAGCTATAATTATGCATTTTTAAGCAACTTACATGACAAGTTTAATTAGAAGAACATAGTAACCCCTCATAGGTGATTCCGGAGTTTCGCCGAGTTAGGGTTTTCACCACTCGGAACCCCGATTAAGTTGTCGAGCATGTCTTAGGGTTACTTTTCAATACAATTTAACTTGTCATATCATCATTCTTGCTTGAGCATTGCATCGATTCCATGTGTTGATTGTTTCCCTCTCTTTTCGGTGTTTGGTTCTTCCCGGTAGAATACGATATCGAGATCGAGATGAAAGACTAAGACAAAGACCATCGAAGATCGAAGATCGACGAACAATACTTGACCAACTGTAACCAAGTCAAGTACAAGGCTTCCGAAGATCTGTTTATCTTCTATCAACTAGCAAAGGCAAGCATAGCCCCACCATGATATAATCCTATGATTTTGAAAGCATTTCAATTCTTGCCATGATGCATATGATTCTACTATGGTCTTTTATCCATAGATAGAGTATCCTATCTATTGCATTACTCCCTTTGAGCTTATATTACCTGATCCACTGCTCCTAGCATAACTAGGTTTGGCTTGTGTGTATTGCTAGAGCTTATATATGTGTCCTTCTTAGACATGCATAGCTACTGAGTGTGGTTTATCCAGATGATGTATCAGATGCAGAGAATCTAGTATGACAGGAGAACGTGATGAGATGAGATCAGTGTTATGAGATTAAACATGCTAAGGCTTGTATGGGAGGCCACGGTGGGATGTGGTTTTTCTAGTCCCATGCTCTCCACCCTTAGGACCCTAGGTTCTTGCCTCTTGAACCAAGAAGAGCGTACAACCATACGGGGTAAATGGGGACCCTATGATTGACTAACTTGCCTAGTAGATTCCATGAGTCACATAGTTCGGGTGTTCCATTCGACATACGCATTGAAAACGTTTTCGAAAGAAGGAGGTGAAGGAGGTGCATTCATAACAGGTAGGGAAGCGTGGCCACGGTTGCTTGGGGTTGATGGCGTCCCTGGTAAACCAACCTCGCCTCACATCTTTAAGTACCGACTTCGGGATTTGACCCGTTATGGCGGAACAATACTTAATGCGTGAATCATGGTCTCGGCGAAAGCAAGGTAAAGGTCGTGTCTAACCACACCCTCTGTCGGCCTTCCAAGGAAGAGGGCTAATGATCTGGCATTAAGAGTCGGTTGGTACGTGTGGGTAAAGTTGTACACCCCTACAGGGTAATAATCTTTCGGAAAGTCGTGTCCACGATTATGGACGACTTTGGAACGGATGGTAGATCATAGAGAACTTGAACCTAATCGTAAAACTTGGCAACTAATGTTTGTTAAGGATGCTTCCTCATGGGTACGAGGGGGTGATCCTAGTTCAGATGATGATGATTCGGTGGATATCAAAAGATGATGATCAATACTTCGGAGATGTCGCTATCTTATCCCCTTTTAAAATACTCTGACTATACGAGCTTCTTCTCCTTCTTGTTTTATAAACAAAAGTGGCTTTTTGCAAAACAACTCCACCAGCCATAAGTCTTGCGGAGTACACCATGTACTCACCCTTGCTTTGTTGATACTTCTGGCAGAGTAAGTGTTCACCTGAAAATGAGTTCTATACTACATCGACATCGACGAGTAGCTTGGGGTTCGCGTCCGGTAGCCTAGAATCTATGGGCTGGGACGTCATCGTTATGCTTCAGGCCTCTTAGGCCATTTGTTAAGTTTCCTATACTTACTAGCATAATCTGCCTTCCGTTGTTTGGTGTTTGTGGTCAGTGACCTCTGCTTGTAATAATTTGGTTCTCTGCTCAGTTATGAGCTCGCTGTAATAAATTTTTGTGTCGTAGGGTCACTACCGAGTTACCGATTCTTCACTGGATATTCTCGAGCTCAAGGTTAAGATTATGTTAGACGGAGGTCTGGGATTTGTTTATCCCTGATCCCGGGGGTGTCACAACTTGTTATTAGGGCTCAAACCTTGGTCCTCATGGTCATCGGCCTCAATGGAGGAGGTATGGATGCTGTCCCATGAAGGAGCCATGAGGTTTAGAGGGTTTCCCCTTCCTTGAACAGGGTAGCGCATCAGGTAGATTGAATCTTTTGATATGAGAGGAAGAAACACCTCTATCAGCTCTTATTAAGGGTCAGAGTTGGGAATAAATACGTACTGGAAGAAAAAGGTTCGTCCAAAAAAATAATACCAACAAATATGGAAAGAAATAAACGATAAAGGAAGAAATTGCGACCGTAATGACAACTTGGTACGGGCGTACGCCCATGCGGCGTGCCCATACCAGGTTGTTCCCAGGCGCACACGGCTTTCAAGGCAGTAACCTACCATCCGACTAAGCGGTACCGCCCGTACTATTTGTTCATACTAGCTTTTACCGACTTAGTTTTTTTTGACACAAGAATATAACCAAAGTTTTGGTGAAACGATACCGTATCGGTAACGACCAGTGGTACGGTCGTATGTGCTCGTACTGCACGGTCATACTAAAACAACAAAAACTTGGACAAGGATGCAGCACATTTAACAACCAGTGGTATGGGAGGGTGTGGCCATACCGCCCACCCGTACTGACTTTGCAAAACCGGCAGTGCAATCAGAAAAACAAAAGGAAATCAAAAATGTAGAAAGAAATAGAAGAAAATCATCTAGAACAAAGAAACTTCAGATTTCACGTACTTGATCTATTTATAGAGAACGAGTTCATATGAGTACCTTCTCCTTTCTGGATTACCTTTTTCTTTTTCTCTTTGAACATGATGGGTTGAAGAATCACAAAAACCATTGCAAAGAGAATTTGAGTGCATTATTTTTTTGAATGTTGTTCCTATGGGTATGTAGATGGAGGACACTTCTTTAGGTGGACTAATCTCTTGATTGTCCATAGGTGTCTCCTCTATCTGCTCCTTCCTTTGTAGAATCTACAAATCAAATTCTTGCAAAAATAGAGTCCAACGGATCATCCTTGGCTTAACATTGGTCCTTTCTGGGATTTCCTTTAGCCCAATATGATCGGTATGTATTATCACTTTTGAGTCATTTATGTAAGATCTAAATTTATCACAGGAGAAAACTACAACAATAAATTCTTTTTCTACCATGGGGTGATTCTTTTGGGCCCTGTTTAGGGTTTGGCTAGCATGATGAATGATATTGATATTATCACCATCATATTGGCAAAGAATTTCTTCCACAGCTTCATGAATAGCTTCACAAAATAGCTCAAAGGGTTTATTCCAATTAGGTGGTTTAATAACGGTAGCTTCAATAAGATATTGTTTTAATATGTTGAAAGAATTTAGACATCTTTCATCAAGAAAGCGCTCAGGAAATTCCTAATCCAAATAGCTTCCTTTATGGCCTCCGAGGCAGAAATATATTCAGCATCTGTTGAAGAGGAGGTCACCGTATCTTGCTTGGAACTTTTCCAGCTCACAGCACCACCATTCAAGACAAACACATAACCTGATTGCGATTTCGAATCATCTGAGTCGTTAAGGTAACTCGCATCTGTGTAACCCTTTACACTGAGTTCATCCTCACCTCCATAAACTAGGAACACATCCTTAGTCCTTTTCAAGTACTTAAGGATGTTCTTTACCGTTCTCCAGTGACCTTCACCTGGATCATCCTGGTATCTGCTCATAACACTTAGAGCATAGGAAACATCTAGGCAAGTACATATCATTTCATACATGATGGATCCAATAGCCGAAGCATATGGAACCCTACTCATGCGCTCACGCTCATCAGTAGTCGAAGGACACTGAGTCTTGATGAGTTTTATGCCGTGAGACATGGGCAAGAACCCCTTCTTAGCCTCTTCCATGCTGAACTGTTTCAACACTTTGTCAATGTATGTACTTTGGCTTAATCCAATTAGCCTCCTTGATCTATCTCTATAGATCTTGATCCCTAGAATATATGATACTTATCCCAAGTCCTTCATCGAAAAACTATTTTTCAATGAGGTCTTAACAGACTCGAACATAAGAATTTCCAATCAGTAATATGTCATCTACATTTAACATTAGAAATACCAACGCTCTCCCACTTTCCTTCTTGTAAACACAAGGTTCTTATTCGTTTTTGATGAAGCCAAAATCCTTTTCAACTTCATCAAATCGAATGTTCCAACTCCGAGATGCTTTCTTTAGCCCATAAATGGACTTTAGAAGTTTGCATACCTTTCCAGCATTTTTTGGATCGACAAAACCTTCGGGCTGCATCATATACACGTCCTCAGTTAGGATTCCATTTAGGAAAGCCGTCTTGACATCCATCTACCATATTTCATAGTCGAAATGTGCAGCAATGGCTAGAATGATCCGTATAGATTTAAGCATCGCTACGGGCGAGAAAGTCTTGTCATAGTCAACTCCTTGAACTTGTCGAAAACCTTTTTCAACAAGTCAAGATTTATGGATGCGAACATTTCCATCCATATCAATCTTCTTCTTATAGATCCATTTGCACTCGATGGCTTTAAAACCATCAGGTAGGTCAACCAAGTTCCAAACTAGATTGTCTCCCATGGAATCTATCTCGGATCTCATGGCGATCATCCATTTCTTAGAGTATGGGTCCACCATCGCTTCTGCATAGGTCGCAGGATCATCATTTTCTAACAATAATAATTTCCGTGTTTCGCGGAGCCTCGTCGACCTTCGTGGTTGTGGTGCTTCTATTGCCACGGGTTCCTCAACTTGTTCTGCTACAATAGCATCACTTGTAGAAGCATCCCCAACTGGCTCATCTTGAACTTCTTCATGTCGCACCGACCTTCCACTTGTTCCTTTTGTGAGAAACTCTTTCTCTAGGAAAACACCGCTGCGAGCGACAAACACTTTGCCCTCTTCCCAGTTGTAGAAGTAATACCCGAAGGTTTCCCTCGGATATCCCACGAAAATGCACTTATCCGATTTGGGTGTTAGCTTGTCCTACTGAAGTCGCTTGACAAATGCATCACAACCCCGAATCTTTAGAAAAGACAAACTAGGATTCTTTCCAGTCCACATCTCATATGGTGTCTTAACTACAGATTTAGATGGTACCCTATTAAGTGTGAAAGCTGTCGTTTCTAGAGCGTAACCCCAAAATGATAATGGTAAATACGACTGGATCATCATCGATCGAACCATGTCCAACAAAGTTCGATTGCACCGTTCGGAGACCCCGTTTCTTTGAGGCGTTCCGGGCAGCGTGAGTTGTGGAACAATTCCGCAACTCTTAAGATGATTGCTAAATTCGTGACTCAAATATTCACCTCTTTGATCATATCGCAAGGCCTTTATTTTCTTGCCACGTTGATTCTCTACCTCATTCTGAAACTCCTTGAACTTTTCAAAAGTTTCAGACTTATGCTTCATCAAATAGACATAACCATATCAACTGAAATCATCAGAGAAAGTAATGAAGTAGTGATATCCTCCATTGGCTGTCGTGCTCATTGGTCCACACACATCAGTATGTATGAGTTCCAACAAGTCTGTCGCTCTCTCGGGTAAACCCGAAAAAGGCGATTTGCTAATCTTTCCAAGTAAACAAGCTTGACATGTATTGTATGATTCAAAATCAAACGAAGTTAGAAGACCATCACCATGGAGCTTCTTCATGCGCTTTTCACTTATATGCCCCAAACGACAATGCCATAAATAGGTAGGACTCAAATCATTAGGCCGCAGCCTTTTAGCACTAACATTGTAAACAGATGCATCATCAAGATTTAAAATAAATAACCCATTCACAATGGGAGAATTAGCCATAAACATATCATTCTTACAGATTACACAACCATTGTTTGCACTCGCGAATGAATAACCATCTCTCATCAAACATGAAGGTGATAAAATGTTTCGACCCATACTAGGAATGTAATAAAAATTATTCAACTGCATAATAAATCCTGACGAAAGGTGAAGTTGCGTGACGATGATGAACAATGCAGCAACCCTTGCTTTATTTCAAACGCGAAAATCCACTTCGCCTTTCTGCACTTCTCTAGTCCTTATTAGCCCCTGCATCGAATTGCAAATATGAGCAACCGATCCGGTATCAAATACCCAAGAGTTAACATAGGAATCAGCGAGAAGAATGTCCACAACATTTACAACAAGCGTACCTGAGTGAGAAGTACTCTTACTTCCACTCTTCAAAGAAGCCTGGTACTTGCTGCAATTTCTCTTCCAGTGGCCATGTTCATGACAAAAGAAGCACTCAATGTCATTTGCAGGTCCAGCCTTTTGCTTGGGTGCAGACTTAGGGATCGTATCCTTATCCTTGCCCTTCTTCTTCCAAGAAGTACCCTTTTTCTTGAAGATAGGCTTGTTCTGCACAGCCATCACATGGCTATGCCCTGCGCACTTCTTCATGTCACTTTCTGCTATTTTAAGCATCCCGCATAACTCATTAAGGCCCTTCTCCACCCCATGCATATGGTAGTTCGAAATGAACTGCCCATAGCTGGATGGAAGAGACGCCAAAATGAAGTCAGTGGCCAACTCTTGGCCTAGTGGAAAACCAAGCTTTTCCAAAGTCTGACTGTAACCAACCATTTTGATCACATGGGGGCCTACAACTGCTCCCTCTGCTAGCTTGCATTCGACAAAGGTCTTGGCAAAATTGTACCTCTCAGTCCTTTCCTGATGTTGGAACATGTCCTTATGCCCAACGATCATATTGTACGCATCCTGATCCTCAAACTTCTATTGAAGTTCAGGTTCCATGCATGCAAGCATAAGACAGCTAACCTCAAGAGAATCATCACATGCTCTCTTGTAGGCATTCTTAAGGGCAGCAGATGCATTATCAGCAGGTTCATCGGGGATTGGGGTATCCAGAACCGTTTCCTTTTTATCAGACCTAAGAACAATTCTCAGGTTACGGACCCATTCTGTATAGTTTGTTCCATTTAGTTTATCTTTGTCAAGAATCGAACGCAAAGAAAAAGGTGATGTAGTGTTCGGTGCCATTGATCTACAACAGAAAACATGCAAAATAATAAGCCATGTAACCATGAAAGAGTAAAACATATTAAACAATTTAATAGCATATAATCCCACTTAAATCAATATCCCTCTATTGATACTAAGTGATTCAAGATCAACAATTAACAAGTCGACTAGTGAGCTTTAGCATCACTACTAGAAGACAAGGTAAATCGGTAAGCAACACTTGCTAATCATATCACATATGACTCTTGCTGTTGGGTGACATCTCTATGTCAAAACTAGGCGCCCAACCTTTATGCCCCAAGGTCCTTAACTGTTAAGATGACCTTGTCAAGCTCACCAACCCTTATGCGTGTAGGTATCCGATTCAAACCCATCCAGCAAAGGAAAACCGCGGCACCCTAATTTCATAGGCCCACCAACGATTGTACAGGGCATAGGATGGTGCAAGGTTTGGTTGAGAGGGCATGGTTAAACTTAAACTTTCTGAGGGATCGTTCTACTTCTATCATCTAAGCATGCATAGTAGTAAAACACATAAGAATAGAATTCACATAGATGTGACACAGTATGGCCCATTTTCTCATGGTGATCTCCATCGCCATAGAACCTGTCCACCATGATGATCTCCATCTTCATGTTCCATGTGAGCCATCTTCCAGGTGATGAGTCCTCCAAGAACTAATACAACCTATTACTCCTAACAGCTAGTAATCAAAATTACATAGTATTGGGATCATCACAAGTTGGCACACAGGCCATTACAATAAATGACAACACATATGGCTCCAGCCATGTTGCCCTACTCACGACACGTAGGTTATGCAAAATTTCATACATGCATCACATACATATATGGGCCATACTGATCACATACATCCTGAAAAAACAAGTTATGCATAGAATCGCATTCTACCAGATCATGTGACATCACAGCACCTAGTTACCTTAACGAGATACAAAAGGGGCTACGATTAAGGGGGGTCTAGAGGGTATACCCCTACGGGGTTCGAAGGGGCAGCGCCCCTCGCGGTATCTACACGATTTTCTTTAAGGATTTTGATCAGCAAATCAAATTTACCATAAACCGTCTGTTGTTCCGATCTGATCAAACTCCTTTGATCATGGTACATCGATTTTAGATCTAGATTCTGATTCGATCAATCATATTGATCTTCGCGTGATTCAACAGGATTGATGTGTCACTGTCTACCCGATGGCGGAAGCCGACCGGTAGGGGTAAGTCGTTCGACAACCTTAGAATCACGATCATGGAAAGCAAGATCATAGATCAATCCTAAACCACCGCCATATAAACGATCACATCATTCATATCAATCTGCATATAACCATATGCAAACATACCGAACCTATAACTGAACAGCATTGGCTCTGATACCACTGAAGGGCTACGGGTAGGCTACACTAGCGCAAATCAAAATTTTCTACCGCGTAAACCAGGATTACTGTTGTCATAGATCACGGGATTACCACTAGACGCGCAATTGCGGAACTTGATGAAGCGCGTCGAGGCAGTGCAGACGATCTACGACTCCTCCTCGTTCTCGTCCCACGAGCAACTCCCCTTGCACGGCTCGTCCAAACGGCCTGAGGAGTGGCGTCTGACTGGAATGGTCTAACCCTGTTCAGCATGCCCCACCCTCTCTTATATAGGCATCCCTAGTGGGCTTCTACATTAGCAGCCCATTAGTAGCCTAAGCCTGGTCTAATTCGGATCCAATCCTCATTAGGCTTCCATCCCCTTAAGTGTGTGACCCTATAGGTTCATATACGCATAGACATGACACGAATACACTTATTCTGTCAATAGTTGCTAGCGGCCTCTAGCAAGACGTGCCAACTCCTAAACGCATACAAAGATCATATCGGACGAACCATCACAAGGTTTAGTACATGTCTTTCCCTTTGCCTCACGATATTTGGTCTAGCTCCAAGCCGACCTCCCTTTCTCGATACTGTGATTCAGAATCCCTTTACTAGGTTAACTCTTAACCATATGTAGCACGGCCATGCATTTCTGGATCCGATCACTCGAGGGGCCCAGAGATATCTCTCTGAAGTAGAGAGGGGAAAATCCCATCTTGATTGACCATGCCTTGCACCATGCTTCAGGACAAAGCTACCTTTATAACTACCCAGTTACGGAGCAGCATTTGATAGCCCCAAAGTAGGTCGATCCACATCTCAAGTACATGCGACAATCTTAGGTCTAAGGACAAAACGTACACGATGTGTAGAGAGAGAGCTGCAACTAATTGCCAGTCTCAAGTTGGGTCAGTCCAACCCCATGTTCATAACATGTGTCCACATCATTGGTTTGACATCTCCATGTCTATGACTTGTGAAACATAGTCATCAACCAATCGATGTGCTAGTCTAATATTCACGTGTGTCCTCACATGAACTCCGACTAGGGACAACTATTAAATAACCATACAAGTAAAGAGTTTCATAAACAATTCACATAATTTCCAATCAATACAAGTTGCCTGATATGGATATTCAAGGAACATTACAATAACTCATGGATACATATGAAATATAATCATCTCTATGATTGCCTCTAGGGCATATTTCCTTCACGAAGAAGCAAAACTATGTGTCTATGTCCACTGGCGAAGCTGAGTACATCTCCGCTGCAAGTTGTTGTGCTCATGCTATGGATGAAGCAAACTTTGAAGGATCTCGGACTATGTTTTTACAAGGCGCCTCTTCTTTGTGACAATGAGAGTGCCATTGCTATTGCTCACAATCCCGTGCAACACAACCGGACTAAGCACATTGATATTCGTCATCATTTCATTAGGGACCATGTTGCTAGAGGAGACATTTCTTGCGTATCTTTTCACAAAGCCTCTTGATGAAGCAAGGTTCCGAGAGTTAAGGCATGAGCTAAATATCATTGATTCAAGCAATGTGGCTTGAGTATCTTGCACACCTACCCGTGTCTCAATGTGTATCTTGTTTGGATGTAGGCATGGATTTAGGGGGAGTGTAGTTCCTCACATGAACAAACACTATCCCTATTATGTGCACATTAAAGTTTTCATACTCTATAGTCTCTAAAGGAGACCATTTGAGCTTCATGATGAGTGTTGGTGATGAACCCAAGATATATATTCGCGGTGTCAAGCCATTTACTCTTATATAAGGTGGCCTCGGCCACCGACCTGTTTTTGTCTCTTGTCTTGTTTTTGTTTGTGTGCTTGGTTATTTTTGTGTTTTTCTTGGTTTTTGTTGACTTTGGTTCTTCACAGTTTGAGCTCTCAATCCTAAGCCTTTCCTTTCCTCAAGCCCTATCTATTCCTTGCACAAGTTCTTCCTTGTTTTTTTCCAAACCTAAGAAGTTTTTTCTGGCATCACCGGAACTTCCGGTCAGCTGCCAGAACTTCCGGTCAGCTAGTTGTTCGTAGGAACCACCTGCTGACATGGAAAGTTTTTGCCTGACCCGGAACTTCCGGTGAGGCTCTCTGTCCTATATAAGGTGGGCCCTGGGGAAAACGGGATCTTCTTCCTCTTTTCCCCAAGAACCATATTTTATTTGGAGCAGCCGCCGGCGAAGACCTCTCCACGAAGGTGCTCTGGCCCCTTCGTCTCCGGCCACCCCTCCTCAGATCTGCTCCGTGGGAACCTTCCCCACCTCGATCTCCCGCCATGGACTCCGGTATTTTCCCTCAACTCCCTCCATTAATGGAGATCTAGCTCTCTCACCATTGCTTGAGTTAGGGCTCACCTTATCTAGGCTAGTTCTTTGGCTAGAACTTGTTGGGAGATCTTGGTAGGCCTAGGGAATCATGCTAGGGTAGATTGGTCCAATACATTCTTGGAAATTTTGTACTTGTGCCTTGTAGATCTAGATCTATTGAACTTGTTGTTTGAACCACCAGTTCATGGTCTCACCAGAACTTCCGGTGAGCCACGACCGGAACTTTCGGTGGACCATTTACACTGGAAGTTTCGGCGCTTCAGCGGAAGTTCTAGCGACAGTAAAAAAAATTCCTGACTATATTTTTCCAATCTCCTTTTGTACCTTCTTTCGAACTTTCACTTATCCCACCTTCCCTCCATATTATTTTGCTTTCTTCTTAGGGCAAGGTAGCTCCCACAAAGGCAAGCGTCTCCGTCGACCATCCTCCGATATTCCTCCTGAGATTGATGAAGATGATGTTGAGGTGTTGCGTCCATCCACTCAGACTAGCAGTCAGAGCTCTGCTGCTGCTCGTCGTGCTACTGCTGCTAAGGGAAAGAGGCATGTTCTTGCCTCTTAGAAGGCCACTGCTGTTGGGCCTGACAAATCCAAGGCCAAGATCTCTAAATGGACTCAGAAGGCCTACTCTGAATTCAGGTGTGCGGATCCTTACCTTATTCCTCGTGACCGTCTCTGTTTGGATCCCCTCTTCCAAAACTGTCGTTAGGAACAAATCTTTCCTGAAATCTATGCTACCAAGACAAAGTTTGTGGTTGCTCCTCAGAAGTACATCAATGTGGCTCACATGGAAGAAAAGCATGCATATTTTGGCGAGGCTCTTGATATCTGTAGGAGGTTTGGGATGATTCCCCTCATGGAGCATCGTCAGAACTTCTATGAAGGTGCTATTGCTCAATTCTACACTACTCTTCACCTGAATATGAGCTCTTCTACTGAAGGTGTTATGAAGTGGATGAATAATGGCCTGCTTCTTACCGCCCAATGTTCCGAGTTTGCTGAGCTCCTTGGCTATCCCATTAAGCCTGGCAAAGGGGCAAATGGTTGGCGTGTTCATACCGCCCAAGATGCTGATCCTGATGTCCTGGAGCCTCTTTACATTGAAGGTTGGGGCACTGTTGGTTTTGTGAATCATCTACAGCCAGTTTTTTGCATCATGCGCAGGGTGTACCTGAACACCATCTCTCCCAAGGCTGGCAACTTTGATCAGTTTCATGCCTATCAGGTTGATCTCATGCATCAGACTTACCTTCGCCGTGACTCTGATAGGAAGATGGATGTCATGCATTTCATCTACACTGAGATGTGGCAGGCTATAATTGACAAGTGCTCTTGCCCCTATGATCCCTATATTCAAACTCATCAATCACAAGTGGCTTGAGGTGATTGGTACGCGTTTCTCTGAGGCCAACATCACCATTCATGAGGAGAAGAAGCTCCGAGTGAGCAAACACAACAAGCCTCGATCCCAAGAAGAAAAGGAAGAAGCTCTCAGGCATGCTCGTGCTGAAGCTGGTGGTCCCTCTTTTGCTCATGGTGGCTCTAGTGCTGGTGGTCCTTCTCTCCACAGGCAGCCATCTTGGGAAAAGAAGCTGCTTGGGAAGGTGAAGAAGACTTTCTGCTTTCTCCATAATCACGAGTATCAGTCCTATGTCTATCAGCAACACAGTGTTCAGCGCCAGAAGGCTATCATGACTGCTCTCAACATTCCTTGCTCTCCTGTCACTAGCTCTGTCACTGCTCCCAGGGATGATTGGATTCGCGACAACTGGCGTTGGTCTAAGGATGAGTCTGAGAAGGAAGTCACTGGTCCGCCGCCTACGTGAGATTCTTGGGTCCCTGAGCCCGCTCCTCCTCCCTTTCATGGTTGGGGCGATTAGAGTGATCTTTTCTTCATTTTTGGTGTCTCGATGCCAAAGGGGGAGAAATATGTCTATTAGGTTGCCTACAGGATTTGCATGGGTTGAGTCGTGAGCTTGTTCTTGTCTTTGATCTTTTCTAGCTCGCGAACTCTCTAGTTTATTTGTGTGCTTTTGGACCTCTTTGTGTTTGTGAACTTATGTGTGCTTGTGGACCATGTTATTTGTATGAGACTATGTGGTATGTTATGTTATGCTTGGTTAATGCCTAGTGTTTGGTATTATTGTTATTGGCTTATGGGCATTTGTATATGGTGGTGGAGCATCTTTAGTCTCCCTTGATATTTCCTCTATTGTCTCCACCATAGTTGGTTGGTGCAATGGTATGATCTCTATACTATCTATTCCTTGCATTTGTTCTATCTTTGCAATTGGGAGGGGGAGCCTCCTTGTATGTGTGCTAGTCTTGTCCTTACAGCATTATCTCTACCTTGCACACATATACTTATTCCATCCATTGCAAAAAATTCTTCCATCATTATGCAAATCTTTGGGATTGTCATCAAACACCAAAAAGGGGGAGATTAAAAGGACTATATTTTCCCATGCTATTTTGGTGATGATGACAATCCCACTTGTGGTTTAACCGTGTACTTGAGTTTCAGGAAAAATGCTTTTGATGATTCCTATGGATTTTGTGGATGCTCTCTTTGGGATCTCGTGAAGACGCCGACTTTTAGTTTTTCTAGTTTCTCTCTTTTTATTGCTTTAGGTCGCCGTACTATCAAGAGGGGGTCCATCTCGGAAGGCTGTGGGAAATCACTTGTTCTTGCACAAACCCCATATGAACCGCCACAACCATCCTACTTTTCTGCGAGAGAGTGAGGTTCTGATCAGCTGGAGCCGTTTTTGTCTGATCGGAACCTCTGGCTTGGCGTCGGAAGTTCCGCTTAGGACTTTTTTGTGGGATGATCTGGAGCTTTGTTCCAATCCAACTTCCGCTGGAACTTCTGGTGAGCTCCCAGAACCTTCTGTTTGGGTATGCTCTATTTTCCAGAACTTCCACAGGAAGTTGCACCGGAAGTTCCGGTGAGGAATTTCCGCTGCTCCTACCAGAAAGTTCCTGAGCGGAACTTCCGCCCAGGCACCAGAACTTCCGGTCAGACATGCTTCGCGACCTAGAAGTTCCACACCTAGTTCCGCTCCAAGTTCCGCTGAAGGGTCAGTACCCTTCTATTCGAAGTGGTATATTTGATGGAATTTGGGCTGGAATTTGCATCAGAAGTTTCACCGGAACTTCCGGTCAGTTTGACCGGAACTTCTGGTCAAGCTTTTGGAGCGGGCGTCAACGGGCTGATGACCGTTGGATCCTCGCTGGGCGGAACTTCTGGCCCCTCACCAGAAGTTTCGGTGAGGTCACGGAGGCTATAACGGTTCAGCGTGGAGGGAGCCTATTTAAGGCGTCATCCTTCCTCCTCCCACCTAACTCGAATATTTTCTCTCTCCTCCATTAATGCTTGAGCTTCACCACACTAGATCTCTCTCCCTAGCCACTCAAATCACTTGATCTTTTGAGAGGCGAGGGAGCTGACCTAGATCTACACTTCCACCAAAGAATATTTGATTTCCCCTACCTATCCTTTGTGGATCTTGTTGCTCTTGGGTTTCTTGAAACTATAGACGGTGTAAAGCATCCTCGGAGCTAAGGGCTTGTGTTGTAAAGCTCTGTGGTGTCGTTGAGGGCCTCCAGTTGAGTTGTGGAGCTTCCCCCTCAACCTTGTTGTAAAAGTTTTGGTTGGCGCCTTCAAGGTCACTGGTTAGTGGATTGTGAGGCCTCCTTTGTGGGGGAGATCACCGGAGAAGAAGGTCAGGACTTTGTGGCACTCGGGTGACCTTGTGTGGTCCCGACACCTCTCCAACATAGACATAGCTCCTTTGGGAGTGAACTACGGGAATTACATATCCATGTCCCTGCTCCTGTTACTTCGTTCCCTTCATTTACTTCTTGTCCTTTACCGTTCTTGTGGTTGTTGTAAGTTATCTTGCATATAGGTTGTTCACGTAGTTGCACATCTAGATAACTTTCCTTCTCGTTAATCCTAAAATTGTGAAACAAATTAAAAAATTGGTAGTCACCTATTCACCCCCCCTCTAGTCGATTCAAAGTCGGATAAATCGTCTAACTTGATGGTTTCTTCGTCTTGAGAATCTTGAAGGGTTCCTGAAAACACCTTTCAATAATGTATGATTCTAAGTCAGCTGAGTCAGATATGTTTTATTCTAACCTTAGTATTTCCCTTGCCTAGTTTGAAACATGAGCCAGATTTTAAACAGCGGCGTGTTGTCTGAAAACTTTTTACACCAGGTCTTGTCACTGACAAGAGTCTAGTCAACACGACCGTTGGTGGGTCTGCTCTGTTTTAATGTTTGATGTCTATGCACTTCTATTCTTGTAGACACTTGTTGGGCCTCCAAGTGCAGAGGTTTGTAGAATAGCAGCAAGTTTCCCTTAAGTGGATTACCCAAGGTTTATCGAACTCAGGGAGGAAGTGGTCAAAGGTATCCCTCTCAAGCAACCCTACAATCAAGATACAAGAAGTCTCTTGTGTCCCCAACACACCCAATACACTTGTCAGGTGCATATGTGCACTAGTTCGTCAAAGATATAGTGAAATACAAGTGGTATGGATGATTATAAGTGGTAACAGTGCGAGAAAAGAGCTTCTGGCGGGGAGGAAAAGACTAAAGGCAAAAATATGGAAGCAAGCAAACATGTAACAGATCTAGTTGCAAATGGTGTTACAGTTTTAGAAACAAGGCCTAGGAATCATACTTTCACTAGTGAATACTCTCTCATATAAATATATTCTCTTCATGATACTACCCTTAACTACTCTCCGGTTGGACACTCTAATCCATGGTAGGGCTATAACATCACTCCTCAAAGTCCACCTTCCCCATCTAGATAAACACACACTATCACCTTGAGCGCTAGATGGTTCCAACAAACACCACAATTTCATAGAGACAACCAACTCAAAATATACTCATGATAAAGATTTATGAACTCTAGCCTAAGTGGCACTACGACGTGCATGCTGTCACTTTCACACACGTGGGGAGAGCAAAGATCTATTGAAGCACTTGAGTATTAAAGTAGATCTACTTGATTACAAAGCTCATGATCACAATATGATCACACATAGAGACAGAGAGAGATGAAAACATAGCTACCGGTAGAGCCCTTAGCCTCGAGGAATAACTACTCCCTCCTCATCATGGGAATCAGCAACAGTGATGAAGATGGCGATGGAGATCGATTGAGATGGTGGTGGAGATCAAAGGAGATGGATCCGGGGGCACTTCCCCGTCCCGGCAGGGTGCGGGAACAGAGACTTCTGTCCCCTGAATCTCCCCTTCGGTGGTGACGGCGCTTTGGAACTTTTCGTGGATGTATGATTGACGATCTAGGGTTTTCTCCTCGGGAGGCTTTTATAAGCGAAGGGGAAAGGCGAGGAGGTGGCCAGGTGGCCCACACACCCTGGTGGCGCCACCCTATGGTGTGTCCACCCTGGTGTCCTACTCTGTCTCTTCTTCAATTTTTCGTATCGTACTGGGGAAAATATGAAGATTGGCTTTTGTCCCGTACAATTCTAAGAATATTCATTTTTTTAGCTTTTCTGAAGCCAAAAACAGTAGAAAACAGGCAACTGGCACTATGGCATCTTGTCAATAGGTTAGTTCGAAAAAGGGTATAAAAATACCTCAAAGTGTAGACAAAGAAAAAAAGTTGATACAAAACAAGCATGGAGCATCAAAAATTATAGGTACGTTTATGACGTATCAAGCATCCCCAAGCTTAACTCCTGCTCTTTCTCGAGTAGGCAAGTGATAAAAAGAATGGTTTTTAGGTGACTTGCACCATCACAATCTTGATCAAACCATTTGCAAGCATTGAAAGCTGGGATCAAAGTACTCTAAACATGATCATGAAATATGTAGTTCTAACAATAAGACAAAGCAACTATGCTGCAACATGAAAGGATAAGGTTGTTTAGACTGAATAGCTTGAAGATCTCTTTAATCTACCTCTGTCACAACAAGCTTTTTCTGAGTTTGAACAACTTGAATTGAGGTGCCAACAGTTTTTACCTAATCAGTTGGAACTTCCTGACAAATGGACCTACATTTGGGGCAGTGACAATTTATCTGTTAAGAAAGCTTATGAGGTTATGGCTGGCTATCAACCTGCTCCTCCTCACTTCACCTGGATATGGGCTTCTTCTTACCAAGCTAAGCATAAGTTTTTCTTATAGTTGCTACTTCTTGATAGACTAAATACAAGGAACCTTCTAAAAAGGAAAATTTGCTCTTTACCAGACTACAATTGTGCAACCAGAAACTGCCACTCAGAAGAAACTTTGATCCATCTTTTGTGGAACTTCCCTTTTGCTGCTGAATGCTGGGACTACATTTGTCCCCAGAGAGATCATAGACTCTCTGTTTTTGAAGCCTTCCAGGACATAAAAAACAAGCTCAAGCTTCCTTTTGCCATGGAGATAATAATTTTAACTGCTTGGGGAATATGGATATGCAGAAATAACAAAATCTTTGAGAATGTTACACCACAATTATCTACCTGGATGATAGTTTTTCTGCAAAAAAATGAGGTGGATCAAAATCAGAATAAAAAAGAAGCATGACCCTCAATTTGATAGCTGGTTCTATACACAAGTGCATTAGTGGGTTACTTATTGTAAACACAAAGCCGCATCTGTAATAATCTCTCCCATTGTAACTTAGTACTTGGGCTTTTGTACTCTGTTCCTATGATTTTATAATAAAGAAAAAAGCTGCGGTGGGGGTTCTCTCCCTACTGTTTTCCCCTAAAAAACATGAAAGGATACAAACAAAGATTCATGAATAACAATGCATTGAAAGAATTTTTTTTGTTTCAAATATAGAAAACATAGCATAGTGGCATTCAGCTTGTCCCACATGGAGTAGCAAAACATAAATGCATAGGACACCTTCAAAGTTCATAAGGGTGACTAGATACAAATAGTTCAAGAACAAGCAATATCAACAATATGAATCAATTAAATAGTTTTGGGACAATGCACATAGAACTAAGAATGACAACTATGCTCTCTTAATTGGTGCCTAAGGATACAAGGTGGAGACTCAATATAAAAGTGGAAGAAAGGCCCTTCACAGGGAAGCTGCGATTTCAAGTTTCATAAAGAGCTTCCAAAATTTATGGTACTTGTTACCTTTCAGCTCTCATTGCCCCTATCATAAGCATCTTGAAGTGATTAAGGTTAAAGTGAACAAAGTATGGAGTATATGCTTGACAAAGTATAAGTTGGCAATCTCATGTCCCTTGAGTACGAGGGCCGTTCCTCATGCTACTCAACTTTAGTCACCAGTAAGTTCTTGTCATAGTAAGTACATGTGTATCATAGAGAACTGTCACATCCCAAGATTTTCCAAATCTTGTTATGTGAAAAATAAATGAATAAAATAAAACTTTGTTGATTTTCAGGGTGAGAAGAAACTTTTGAATCCAATTGGAAACTTTCAAAACCTATTTGGATCAAATAAAATCCTAAAGGGATTTAAAAAGATAAATAAACAATAAACTTAAAAATATTTAAAATTACTATTTTTGGATCTTTTAATAAAAGATTTTGTTTTCAAAAGAAAAGGTAGAAATATAAATAAGGATTATTTTATTTAGCCAAATTAAACCTTGGCCAAGCTTTTGAAATAAAATGTTTTGTTTTGATTAAAAGAGTAAAGGTTTATTTAAACAAAATAATGAGGATTTATTAATATCCAATTTTATTAAAAATAAAGGTTTTACCATTTTAATTAAAACATCAAAACTTGTTAAATTATCTTAAACAAGTTTTCCAAGTATTTTTATATTTTCAAATAAAACCTACTGATTTGGTTTTGATAATATTTAGATTTCAAATGGAGATTTTAAATAAATAAATCAAAACCTATTTGAATTAATAAATAAAGTCTATTTTATTTAATTATTAAATAGATCCTAAAAAGAATAAAATTATTATTTTATTTTAGGACTTGGGTTTGTGTTGATAAACAGAGCTAAACTCAATATAAAGTTTAGTGGAAGTTTATTTGATTTGGTTGTTTGAATGTGAATTGAATTTCAAAACAGAAATTGAATTGGAAAAAGGAAAATGATTCAGAACAGAAAAAAAATAGAATCAAACCAGCCCAACTATCCTAGCCCACTAAGCCCAGCCAGCCCACAACCTCTCACCCTGCAGAAAAACGTTTCGCAAGCTTGCTTGACCACAGAGACACCGACCGGTGGACCCAACTCCCCTCTCCTCTCTCACGCTGACAAAGGACCCCCACGCCAGCTCAGTGTCGTCTTCACCCCGTGACGACCGTGCCGGCCGTTTCCTGCCAGTAATGCCGCGATTGAATTCACTTCAATGCCGCGCCTTAATCTCGCCGCGACCACGCCCCCTTAAACGCGTCCCTCTTCTCCCCATTTCCCCTCTGTTTCCAGCCCCTCTCCGCCCCAGGGCTGCTCGAATTGCTCATGGTAAACCCACTGGCTCCGACGAGATCCAGTGCGAATTCCGGCCACCACCGCCAGCCCCACCGCTTCCAGAGCACAATAGCTTGCCCACCATCATCTTTTGCACCTGCCAGTGCCTTCCCCTCGCTCGCGCATGCTCTGCAGCGTCGACTTTGTCTTCGACAGAACGACGCCGCCGACCGCTCCAACTCCGACGAGCTCCACAGGTAGTTTCCGACCGCGCCTCTCCTTCTCCTTCACGCACGCATCTTCTCCTTGACCTTGCGCATCTAACCATGCTCTCCGTTTGCTCTCTCGTGACCCGTAGCGTCGCCCTCGACCACGACCGAGCGCAACCGACACCAGCAAGAACTCCGGTGAGCAATAGTCGTGAACTCCGTGCGCCCCTTGACTCCTCGAGAACACCTTGAGCTTCCCCAGTCTTCTGCGAACACAATGAGCATATTCCTTTCCTCCCTCACTTCCTTTAGCGTCGATTCGCCGCCCGTCGACCGCTCGCCACCACCACTGCCGCTGGCCGCAAATCTCGGCAAGTGTGCTAGGTGCCGTGCGATTAGGATCCAGCGGCTAGGATAGAAGCTGGACCAAGGGGTAAGTAGCATCTGCGCGCCGTGCGATATGACTTAATACAACGGCCTGCGTCGCTTGATCCACGCGAAACGTTTTCGGCGAATAGGAATAGGACGCGTGTCCTAGTCTGTTTGATTTAAACAGAATTTGATCTATTAGATTTCCAATTTTGTAAATTGCATAACTTTAGTTCTACATGTCCAAATTTTGCAAATTTTATATCAATGGAATCAGTGGAACAAGGCCTAGCCAAAAATGCCATTTGTTTAGTAAAAAGTTTCTGTTAAATGGTTTGTTTTTGCAGAAACATATGTATGCTTGTTTAGAATGTAAAAATTGTTCAAAAATGTTTTTGGGGATAAAATCTTTGGCAAATGGAGTGATTTGAACCTACTGACCATAGTAAACACTTTGTGGTTTCAAAAATATATTTGGTGATGCAAAAGAATGATTCTTTGATTTAAAACCAATTCTAGTCAAATAAAAATATGGTTTATTTATTAAAAAATGGTTTTGGAAGAAAATCTTTGGGAAATGTTTTGTTTCAAACTCTCTAACCCTAAAACACAAAGTTTAATGGTTTGAAAACATATCTTGTGAATCCTATAGATTAATGCCTTACTAAAACATCTTTACACCACATAAAATGATACCTTGTTTTGAAAATGGTATATGAAGTGAAACCTTTTACAAATAAATTTGCAACTTTGTAAAATGACCATTAGTTGTCTTCAAATGTTTATGACCCATTAGAAACCACTTTTACAAATAAAATAACCCTTTTGCATGCTTGCATGTATTGTTTTGTTTTATTATTTTATGTGATGTTTTGCTTGAATGGTAGATTGAAATATTGTTTGCTTGATTGAATTGTAGTGACTTGAAGTGTGTGAACATTGCAAAGATCAAGAAGTGAACTTATACCCTCTACCAAAAAGGCAAGTGATGCTTCATACTTTGTCCCATTACTTTCACTATGCATTAGTGATTTTTCTAAGTAAAACTTGCATGGAATTTTGGCTAAGTATAAAGGTTGCTATGGGAAATCCTAGTAGATGAAACCTTAGTAGAAATTTTCCTAAGTTAAAGATCCCTACTACTATCATGCTTAGCTTAGCTAATAGAAAACAAGGGTGGAATATACATTCATACTATGGAAAAATTTCTAAGTCTGAGGACTTGTGTTTTTGTTTAATAAAACAACTAAGTTAATGAATCACCTGGGTGGAATGGTAATTGCTTGGTGGTTTTTGGTTGAGTGGTTACACAAGGCCCATGTTTATGGTTTACCTTGTGTATCTCACTTGTGGATGGCCACCCAGGAACAAAGATATTTGAGATGTCAAATGTTGAGAAGCTTCAAGTGCAGCCACTTGGCATTATGGGCTCTGCCTGGATCACATAGGTTGCTAGAACTTAGCCATTTGGACAGTTGGTGGTAGTGGGATGATAGGTTGGAGCGCGTCCATTTGGTCTAAGGAAAGGCTTCTAAAAGGTCCTGTCTTGGGAAACCAAGTCTGGTGGGGAAAGTGCACAACCTCTGCAGAGTGTAAAATCTAAGTACTTAGCCATGTCCCTGGTAAAGGACAAATTGATCATCAAGACATGGAAGCAATCAAGAATCTCATCATCCAAATTTCTAAGTTAAAAACTTGTGGATGAACAAGGGTTAAAGGATTTTCAATCTTTGATTGGGAGATGCCTTGGGAAAGATTATTTTGTCAAGCAAAAACTTAGTGTTTTCAAATAATAAGGAAAAACCTATTTTGAGCAATGCAAGCCTCAACTCCACTTAGCCAAAAGCATATAGATGATAGACTCCACTATACTACCATAGTATCACTTGCCAATAAAATTCAAATGTATTGACCCTTGTGGCTGTAACTTGTATGTTGCAGGTTTGATTGATTTAGTGAAGTGTGTTGATTATGATTACAAAGTCTGCAACCAACATGTCTTCCTGTTGCACTTTGAAGATGAAGGACCCCATGCTTATAGATATTCTGCTGCAATGTAATGTAATAGCCAAATGAGCTATGTAAGATGTAATAAAATTATGTTATTCCTGGTTATAAAGTTGTATTATGACCTTTGTTTCTTGATATTACATCTTAACTGTGGATGCTAGCTATTGATCCAGGGACTAGCATTGTAAACACAGGGGACTCTACCTTATTAAAGGTTGGGAACCTTACAGATGGTATCAGAGCATTGTGTTGCCTGGAGGATTTGTAAACCTAGGATTGGACAAAACCCCTTAGAAAAATAGGAGTTGTTTTTGTTCCAAAACTTATTTAAAAAAAATCTTGTAAACTCTTTCCTCAGACCATTTTGGTTTTGACTCTACATCTCTTCTATTTCAACTTGATGGACAAACCTACCCCATGGCCAAAAACTTCACCATGTGCTAAGGACTTCATCAACTCTAATGACTTCAACATCTTCAACCTTGGATATCAACTCTAATGACTTCAACATCTTCAACCTTGGATATCAACTCTAATGACTTCAACATCTTCAACATTTTCACCAAGGACTTCAACCTTAGATGTTACTAAGGACAAGTGAGACAAGAAATCTTGCTCAAAGATTTGGAGACTAAGGAAACACAAATTAGAAGGAGCCCACATCACTTGAAGTATTTGTGACCAAGAGTTTTCCCAAAGAAACCATGTACTCATGCAAGAAGGAATCAACCAAGAAGGATGGAAAGATCACAAGTGAACCATATAGATGGACCACCATATTTAGCTTAAGTCAAACCACCAACTTATGTGGTGTAACAAAAATATTTTGTTGCCTAAAAATGTGCTTGAACTTGGTTGTTTGAGTGAAAAGTTGTTGTGATTGCTTGCACATTGCTTGTGTGAATTGTGATGTGTGTGATTAGAATTATTCCCTTAGAAATATTTTTTCCTATTCTAATCCCTACTCAACCCAAACAGATGACTTCTCCAAGAAACCCCAACATCAAGGATGATGACACCAACAACAACCAAGAGGACAACATGAGAGAACTTATAGCAAACCAAAACCAGTTGAGCCAAATGACAACTCAGCTTTTAGCCAACAACAATGGACTAGACCCAGCCATACAAAGGATTTTGAAACTTCAATCCCAAATGTTGCAAGGATTGGTTACTCAAATGATCAACATGGGAGAAAACTTTTCCCAAAGAGCTAATGACAACAAGGATGACAAAGATGTTATTTTAGAAGGAACCAAAGCTTGCAATATTTATGGAGACAAGGATCATACATGCAAGGAGCATGAAGATCAATGCCCTAATTGTAAAGAAGAAAGTCATATCTCTAGTAACTGCCTGTAAGATCCCTCCTTTGTAAAGGAAAAGGATCCCTGTGATTGCAATGCTAGTCCCTGGATCATTGCTAGCATCCACTTGTTAAGATGAAGTACACAGATACAAAGGTCATTTATTACATCCATTCCAGAGATAACATAGTCTTTACAACTCAAGGCCACAGGGCTAATGCAAGAGTTTGGAATAAGTAAATAAACATAAGTCTTCATCTTCATGTGCCACAGGCAAACATGTTGAGTGTAGACTCATGACACCTAATCCTCATCAGAGTAACCTGCAACATCACAAGTTACAGCCACAGTGGGTCAATACTTTGGAATAGTATTGGCAAGTGATACCTTAGTAAATTTTAAGTGGACTATATTACTATATGCATTTTTGGCTAAGTGTAGCTTGGCTTGCTTTGCTCAAAATAGGTTTTTCCTATTAGTTGAAATCACTAAGTTTTTCTTTGTCAAAAACTTTTCCCCAAGAAACCATAAATAGACATTGAGGTCCTTCACCCTTGTTCACCCACAAGTTTTTACTTAGAAGTTGGAGTGATGAGATTCTTGATAACTTCCATGTCTTGATGCTCAAGTTGTCCATTGCCATGGACTTGGCTAAGTACTTAGATTTTTTTCCATCTGCAGAGGTTATGCACTTTCCCCACCAGACTTGGTTTCACCAAGACAAGACCTTTCAGAAGCCTTCCCTTAGCCAAATGGACGCGTTCTAACCTATCATCCACTACCACCAACTGTCCAAATTACTAAGTTCTAGCAACCTATGTGATCCAGGCAGAGCCCATATTGCCAAGTGGCTGCACTATAAGCTTCTCAACATTTGGCCTCTAAAATCCCTTTGTTCCTGGGTGGCTTTCCACAAGTGAGATACACAAGGTAAACCATAGCCATGGGCCTTGTGTAACCACTCAACCAAAAACCACCAATCAAGTCCCATTCCACCCAGCTGATTCATTGACTTAGTTGTTTTATTAAGAAAAACATAAGTCCATAGACTTAGAAATATTTTCATCATAGCATGTATATATTTTACCAACCCTTGTTTTCTACTAGCTAGGCTAAGCATGGCATAGATAGTACTTAACTTAGAGAATTTCCTAGCAATTCTACAACTACTTGGGATTTCCCAACATGGAATTTGGCAAAATAGTAACATGCAAGACTTAGCAAAATATTTCTAATGCTTTTACGAAAATATAGGGATAGTAATATTCATGAAGTACCACTTGCCTTGGTAGTTGGGAGAGTAGCACTCTTCACAATCACAATCACTAGCACCAAAGTCTACACAAAGAATATAACCACAATCACATACAAGTCATATACAAGCAAAAATATATATGCATGCATGCAAGATGCTAAGTGATGATTTTTGAAACTCAACCAAGCAAGTGCATAGTACTGAACCATAAACAAGTCAAAAACTTGCTAAACCAAGTTTATTTAGCACTAAAACAAAATCCTAAACAATTTCTATACTCAAAATAGTCCTAAACAAGTTTCTGCAAATAAAATCATTTTAACAGAAACTAAACATTAAACACATTGCATAAATGGAAAGAGCTTGTTCTCCTGATTCCAACGGTATAAAATTTGTCAAATTCTAACGTGTGGATCAAAAGTTATATCTATTTCAAAATTGGATCTAAATCTGATTCAAATTTGTTTTTTTAAACTCAAACCCTAGCCACGCGTCTGTTTCCTATTGGCCCGTACCGGTTCGGACGGATCGAGCTCTGCGAGCCATAGGATTTAAGTCAAATCTGGTGGCTCAGATGCGCGCATACCTCTTCGCTTAAGTTCTAATTTCAGTCGTAGGATCTACATCTAACGTTCCTGAACGCCTTGACCAAAGATGAGCGGTGCTAGCGGCGGCGACTGGCGGCGGCACGTCTGTCAGCGGCGGCGCTGGAGTTCTAGGTCGCGCGGGAGTGGGGGAAGAGGCTTACCAGAATCACGGTGGTGTGCTGAAGCTCAACGTGGCGGTGGCTTGGGAAGGGGCGCACGGGGTCGTCGGAGATTCCTCGCCGGAGTTCGCGAACGCGTCGGGTGCGGCTGCTGTCGACGTTGGCGAGGTTCTGCGTCGCGCTAAGTCAAAAGGAGGGCACCGTTACATGCGCAAGGCGATGGGGATCCTAGGCGTATCAGACAAAGGGCAAGGGGCGGCTGGTACTTACGGGGAGAGGTCGCCGGAGTTCGTGCAGAGAGCGGCGACGCTCAATCGAAGTCTTTGCCGAAGCTACAGACCATGCGAGAACAAACAGGGTGTGTCAGTAGATGCACAAGGAGTTGCTGAGCTTGATAGCATGAGTCAGGGACAGAGGGGGACACGGTGCTCACCGGAATTACCGGGCGCGTCGTCGGAACAGCGGCGTGTCGAGCGATGCGAAGCTGAAGCGTGAAGGGGGAATTGGTTGAGGGGAAATGGTCGCGAGAGAGAGGGGATTAAGTAGCCAGAGGCTCGACAAGAAATGCCAAGTGATTCAATGCCATTTACCTCGCGGAATCAAAGCAGCAACGGGCAGCGGCGGAGTTCGTGCGCGGGATTTTGGGGAAGACGACGATGACGTGGACGGGGCCAGCTTGTCAGCGAAATAAGCAGAGAGGGAGTGGGGTCCGAGCGTCAGTGACCGCGTGGGTGCGTCTGCGCGTGCCATAGAGAGAGAGGAGCCGGGTGGGCTAGTTGGGCTGCGTCTGTTGCTGGGCCAAATTCCTGGCGCCGGCCCTTTTCCAATTCTTTTCTCTTTTCTTTTTCTAAATTGATTTTCAGGAATGGTTTTCAAATGAATTCAAACTCCATTTGAATTCAAATCTATTTGGGATTTTTGCAGTGTGCAACATACTCAAATCTAGGTATAAAACCATGTGGTTACTTGAAAAGGCTTGGTCATTTTTGGAAAAACAAAATAACAGGGACATTGCACTTGGTTTGCAAATGTTTGAAAATGGTTTTTGAAACCATTTCTATTTTGTAAAATTTTGTTCAAACTCCACACTCAAGACAAACAATATAGAAGCAACCAAACTTGGTTTTTAAAACACTAAGCTCTCAAGTGAGGATGGGCATCTGATTTAAGTTGGCTCACATAAAATGATAGCACTATGTGCTTCTGTTTTCTTGAAATGAGTTTGAAATTGATCTCAAATCTATATGCATGCATGAATGATATGCAATCTTTGAAATCATGAATTTAGGGATGTTACAAATCTAACCCCCTTAAGGTGAATCTCGCCCTCGAGATTCGGATTGGCTAGCAAATAGGTGAGGTGGTCTTTCAAGATCATCTTCTCTTTCCCATGTTGCTTCCTCTTGAATGATGATTCCTTGCACTTTGCAAAACTTGATAGTCTTTGTCCTTGTGACTCTTTCTGCAGTCTCAAGAATTTTGATAGGTTTCTCTTCATAAGTGAGATCACTTTCTAGTTGCACTTCCTCCAAAGGTATAGTATCCTTCAAAGAAGTTTCTTCCATTTCTGGGTGACATTTATTAAGCTGACTCACATGAAACACATTATGGACAGCTGATAGAGATTCTGGCAATTCAATTTCATAGGCAACTTCTCCTTTGCGACTCAAAATCTTGAATGGCCCAACATATCTTGGTGCCAATTTTCCTTTGACTCCGAATCTTTTCACTCCACGAAGTGGTGACACTCTAAGATAGGCTCTATCACCCACTTCGTAGGTGACTTCTCTATGCTTAGGATCTGCATAGCTTTTCTGTCGGGACTGTGCTATCTTCAACCTGTCCTTAACCAATTTGACCTACTCTTCGGCTTCTTTGATAAGATCTGGTCCGAATAAACTTCTTTCTCCCACACCATTCCATAACAATGGGGTGGTACACTTTCTTCCGTAGAGAAACTCAAACGGTGCCATCTCAATGCTGGCTTGATAGCTGTTGTTATAAGAAAATTCTGCGTAAGTCAGACTTTCATCCCAACTTGCTCCATAGTCTAAGGCACATGCCCTCAACATGTCTTCAAGAATTTGATTAGTCCTTTCCGTTTGTCCATCGGTTTGAGGATGAAAAGCAGTACTGAATTCCAATCTCGTTCCTAATGACTCATGTAGCTGTCTCCAAAAATGGGAAGTGAATTGAGTTCCCCTATCAAACACAATACTCTTGGACACACCATGTAGACATACAATTCTGCTCATGTATATTTTGGCTAACTTAGCACTTGTATAGGTTGTCTTCACGGGTATAAAATGAGCCACTTTAGTTAGGCGATCCACTACTACCCATATGGAGTCATACCCTGACCTGGTCCTTGGTAATCCGGTAATGAAATCCATACCAATCTTGTCCCACTTCCAATCAGGAATAGGTAGTGGTTGAAGCAAACCTGCTGGTTTCTGATGCTCCGCTTTCACTCTACTACACACATCACACAAAGCAATATGTTCGGTGATGTCCCTCTTGAGATTATTCCACCAAAATCTTTCTTTCATGTCCATGTACATTTTGGTGTTACCTGGGTGAATAGAATACGGAGAGTTGTGTGCTTCCTGCAAAATCAGTTTCCGCAACTCCTGGTCTTGTGGAAAACAAATACGTTTCCCATGCCATAAAGTACCCTGTTCGTCTTCATGGAAATTTTTGGCTTTTCCTTGGCCAATCTTTTCCTTAATCTCCTCGATTTCTTTATCAGTCTTCTGGGCTTCTTTGATCTTGTCCAACAAAGTGGGTTGAACATCCAAATACATGAGATGTCCTTCAGGCACAATCTCCAATCTGAGTTTTCTGAATTGGGTACACAAATCATCTGGCAATTCTCCTTTGGTAAGGCCATTCACAAATACCTTACGACTTAGAGCATCTGCTACAACATTTGCTTTACCGGGATGGTATTGCAAACTTAAGTCATAGTCCTTGATAAGTTCTAACCATCTTCTTTGTCTCATATTAATTTCCTTCTGGGTGAAGATATACTTCAAACTTTTGTGATCTATGAACACTTCACAACGCTTTCCCAAAAGATAGTGTCTCCATGTTTTGAGTGCATGGACAACAGAGGCTAACTCTAAATCATGAGTAGGATAGTTTACTTCATGAGTTTTGAGTTGTCTCGAGGCATAAGCCACAACTTTACCGTCTTGCATAAGTACTGCACCCAAACCTTGATGAGATGCATCACAATATACTTGGAAATCTTTTTCCAAATCTGGCAGACACAAGACTGGTGCTGTCACAAGTCTCTTCTTCAACTCCTGAAAGCTGAGTTCACAACCTTCAGACCAAGCAAACTTCTTGTCTTTCTTTAACAATTCAGTCATGGGCTTAGCTACCTTAGAGAAATTCTCAATAAACCTTCTGTAGTAACCTGCTAAGCCAAGGAAACTACGAACTTCTTTCACGGACTTGGGAGATTCCCATTCAGTCACAGCTAAAACTTTAGCAGGATCAACTGCTACTCCATCCTTTGTCATAACATGACCAAGAAATCCAACTTCTTCCAACCAGAACTCACACTTGCTGAATTTGGCATAAAGTTTATGCTCTCTCAACTTCTCAAGTATCAAACGCAAATGCCCTTCATGCTCTTCTTTGCTCTTGGAGTAGACTAAGATGTCATCAATGAAAACGACAACGAACTTGTCGAGGAATTCCATGAACACTTTGTTCATCATATTCATGAAGTATGTTGGGGCATTAGTCAAGCCAAAAGGCATTATGGTATACTCATACAATCCATACTTGGTGGTGAATGCTGTTTTAGGTATGTCTTGTTCTCTTATCTTGAGTTGAAAGTAGCCTGACCGGAGATCAATCTTTGAGAACACGCATGCTCCTTTTAACTGATCAAACAAGTCATTGATTCTAGGCAAAGGGTATTTGTTCTTGATAGTTACCTCGTTGAGTGAACGGTAATCTATGCATAACCTTTGACTTCTATCTTTCTTCTCCACAAACAAAACTGGGGCTCCCCAAGATGAAGAACTTGGTTGAATAAATCCATTCAGAAACTGTTATCCTAGTTGTTTCTTGAGCTCTTTCAGTTCATCAACTGACATTTTATACGGTCTCTTTGCTATTGGTCCAGAACCTGGTACCAAATCTATCAGAAACTCCACATCTCTATCTGGTGGCATTCCCGGTAATTCTTCCGGGAACACATCCGGATATTCACTCACAATTGGCACACTGTCCATGCTAACCCCCTTAAGAGAATTTAGCATACTCCTTTTTGCTTCAAAGCTGGTCTTGAACCTGATCCTTTTATTTTCTGGAGTTGTGAGTGAGACAGTATGGTTGGCACAATCTATCACTCCTTTGTACTTAGTCATCAAATCCATTCCCAGAATGACATCCAATCCCTGGGAGTTTAGAATTATCAAGTTAACGGGAAACTTATACTTCCCAAATTCTATGACTAGGTCATGACATCCTGAATTCACTATCATTTCTCCACCAGGAGAACTTACTTTTATAGGACACCCAATAGTTTCTACCGATAGTTCATTTCTTTCAACAAATGCTCTTGATATGAATGAATGAGATGCACCAGTATCAAAGAGTACAAATGCTGGAATAGAATTGAGTCTGAACTTACCAGCAACAACATCAGGCTCCCCATAGACCTCCTCCACATTAATGTGGTTCACCTGTACCTTCTGGAAAGGGTTGGGCTTGATAGGTCCTTCAACTTTCTTTTCAGGGCACTCGTTTGCATAATGCCCCATCTTCTTGCATTTGAAGCATTCAACCTGAGTGATGTCTCTCTTAGCAGGCTGACTTCCACTTCCACTTCCATTACCACTGTGGTGGCTCTTATGTCCACTCTTGTGGTTCTTGTACTTGTCATTGTCATGACTACGGTGATGCTTGTTGTCATGACGGTTGTGGTTGTGGTGTTTGTTGAATTTCCCATGCTTGTGGGATCCTGAGCTTCCACTGTCATCATAATGAGATCGTTTGTGAGACGATCCTGAGCTGTGCTTGTCGGAGTGCTTTCTTTTTCTACTCTCAACTTGCTTTATTTTGTTCTCCAAAATAGCAGCCTTGTCACAGAGCGACTGATAAGTGGGAACATATGCCACAGCCAATTGCATATTTAGCTCATCATTCAAGCCTTCAAGAAAACTTTCCTTTCTCTTGGCATCTGTGTCAACTTCATCTGGTGCATAACACGCCAGATTGTTGAACTCCTCAATGTACTTTCAGCCCGCGATGGCGCTACTTCAGATTGTGGAACTCTTTCTTTTTCAGGCTCATCATTCCCGATGAGATATGAGCAGTGCGAAAGCCATCCTCAAAGATAGCCCATGTCACTTCATCTATGGGAGTGGTGATCTGGAAGTTGTCCCACCAAGTGGCGGCTGGCCCTTCAAGCAGATGTGCTGCAAATCTGACCTTTTCAGCATCCGTGCAGCCCACGGTTACTAAGTCCTTGTTCACAGAACATAGCCAATCGTTGGCCACCATGGGATCAGTCATCCCTGAGAACTTAGCTGGCCTCAATCTCAAGAATCTGGTGAGCATATCAAAGCCCGGAGGGTTATTGTTGTTATTGTTATTGTTGTTGTTATTGGGGTTGTTGTTGTTATTGTTTTGGTTCTGGATGAATGTTGTCATCATCTGCATCAGCTGTGTTTGAGCAGTCATCATTTGCTGCATTTCTGGAGTGATGTTGTTGTTGTTGTTGGGGTTGGGGTTTGCATGACGGGGAGGCATCTGTGGTTTGTTCAAATAGAGATAAGAATGAGATACCCATAGATGATTTCATGCACAATACATCACATAAGCAAACACATAGCATGCAACAAGATAAAGGTTCAACAACAAAACAACAAGTTCACAAAGTAGAACACACAAGTGGCAAGGCATCCACATGTCGGATAGTCCAATAACAAGTTCTCAAATAATAAGTACGATAATAAAAGATAAACGAGTAGTCAAGTCTACTCATCAGCATCAATCTCCTCCTCGACAAAGGTAAGACCTGCGTTCTCCATCGCGGTCTTGTTCTCCTCAATGGTAGTGGTCAAGGACTCTATCTTGGCCTTGAGAGCCCTCTTCGGGAAGCCTCTCTATCACCGTCTCGCTTGCTCTAGCTCAAAGTCCTTGGACTGCAGTTCTTGATCATGTCCCGGATCTTCTTGTTCCTATCCCGACACGCTTCTCCGACTCTTGAACTTCCTGTCACGGGTCTCGAACTTCGCCTCCATTTCCTTGACTATCTCGTCTGCTCTTGAAGAGCTTGTCCTTCTCGCGAAGCTGCACCTAGAGCTCATCATTACTGAGCATGACATTGGTCCTGTCCGTGTCCACGTGCCTAATGAGAGACTCTAAGTCCTGGAGATACAGACGTATCGGCTCTTCTGCGTCCCTCGAGTCGTCCTCAAAGTCGATGGACTCTCCATCCTCATCACGTCTTCTGAAGACGTGGAAATGGGTGCCTCTAACCTGTCGGGAGTGTCGTCCTAGCAGACGTCCTATCAGATCCTGCATCACTACCTCCATGCCTCTCTCCCTGTCATCGTGCATAAGCTTGAAGACGATGGCCTCCGTAGTAGGCTCTTTCTGGCGTCCGGGCTGGTTCACCTTGAAGCCCCAAAGGTCCTTCCTCTCGAACTTGGTGAGGGGATGCACCATGATGGTGGGAAGAGGGAGATTGAGCAAAGTAGTAAGCTCAACGATACGAGGACCAAAGCGGGTAACCTGGAACTCCTCAACAGTGCTGATGGTAATATGCATCTATTTATAAGATAGAAAAGTTAGAACAACACAATTCAAGATAAAACAAAAGACAAAACACACATACACATCCTTGGGAAACAAAACACACAAGCCATGCATACATGAAGTCATTACAATATCCAAGGTTCAATCTTATTTTAAAACAACATTTTGGAAAATAAGGTGATAGGTGGTGGTCCAACTAACGAAGTACGTTTACAATCCTATCTGACTGGATCTGTTGGCTAACACAATGTTTCTAGAGGCAATCAGCCTATCTTGCTCACATGATTCCATCACTAAGTCTATAATGTCTCCTCTTAAGGTTTGGTTGGTAGCTTCCAACTCTTGGTTATGTTCCTTCTCTTTCTTTAAGTCTTTTTGGAGGTTGGGCATTCTGCACTTAACTCTAGCACTAAGTTCTTTGATAGTCCTCCAAGCTGTATCTCTTGCTGACTCAAAGAATGTGGTGTGCACCACAGTGTTGGTGTACATGCAGAATCCTGTTTCCTTGTGGTTATCTTCCTTGTTTTTGTACAAGTGAATTTGCACACACCAGTACTCAACTCCTTCATCCATCACAGGAAAGCCTTTGTACATAGCTGCACCTTGTATCTCTGATGCAACCATGAGGTCCTTAAGAATTTTGGGAAAATCTGTCTCACACTCCAAGGTCATGGTCATGAGTGGTCCCTTCCTTACGGCTTCGTTGATGGAGTTCATCTACAAATAGAGATGAGAAAGAAGATTAGAAAAGTTTACGAGAAGAATAGACAAGTGTAGAAGTAGTTGAAATTTTTTCCTTAGTGGTTTCCAATCCTAGGGTCATAATCCTATAGGCAACACAGTGCTTTCGATACCATCCAAGATCCCTCCTTTGTAAAGGAAAAGGATCCCTGTGATTGCAATGCTAGTCCCTAGATCATTGCTAGCATCCACCGTTTAAGATGAAGTACACAGATACAAAGGTCATTTATTACATCCATTCCAGAGATAACATATTCTTTACAACTCAAGGCCACAGGCCTAATACAAGAGTTTGGAATAAGTAAATAAACATAAGTCTTCATCTTCATGTGCCACAGGCAAACATGTTGAGTGTAGACTCATGACACCTAATCCTCATCAGAGTAACCTGCAACATCACAAGTTACAGCCACAGTGGGTCAATACTTTGGAATAGTATTGGCAAGTGATACCTTAGTAAATTTTAAGTGGACTATATTACTATATGCATTTTTGGCTAAGTGTAGCTTGGCTTGCTTTGCTCAAAATAGGTTTTTCCTATTAGTTGAAATCACTAAGTTTTTCTTTGTCAAAAACTTTTCCCCAAGAAACCATAAATAGACATTGAGGTCCTTCACCCTTGTTCACCCACAAGTTTTTACTTAGAAGTTGGAGTGATGAGATTCTTGATAACTTACATGTCTTGATGCTCAAGTTGTCCATTGCCATGGACTTGGCTAAGTACTTAGATTTTTTTTCATCTGTAGAGGTTGTGCACTTTCCCCACCAGACTTGGTTTCACCAAGACAGGACCTTTCAGAAGCCTTCCCTTAGCCAAATGGACGCGTTCCAACCTATCATCCACTACCACCAACTGTCCAAATGATTAAGTTCTAGCAACCTATGTGATCCAGGCAGAGCCCATATTGCCAAGTGGCTGCACTATAAGCTTCTCAACACTTGGCCTCTAAAATCCCTTTGTTCCTGGGTGGCTTTCCACAAGTGAGATACACAAGGTAAACCATAGCCATGGGCCTTGTGTAACCACTCAACCAAAAACCACCAATCAAGTCCCATTCCACCCAGGTGATTCAATGACTAAGTTGTTTTATTAAGAAAAACATAAGTCCATAGACTTAGAAATATTTTCATCATAGCATGTATATATTTTACCAACCCAGTTTTCTACTAGCTAGGCTAAGCATGGCATAGATAGTACTTAACTTAGAGAATTTCCTAGCAATTCTACAACTACTTGGGATTTCCCAACATGGCATTTGGCAAAATAGTAACATGCAAGACTTACAAAAATATTTATAATGCTTGTATGAAAATATAGGGATAGTAATATTCATGAAGTACCACTTGCCTTGGTAGTTGGGAGAGTAGCACTCTTCACAATCACAATCACTAGCACCAAAGTCTACACAAAGAATATAACCACAATCACATACAAGTCATATACAAGCAAAAATATATATGCATGCATGCAAGATGCTAAGTGATGATTTTTGAAACTCAACCAAGGAAGTGCATAGTACTGAACCATAAACAAGTCAAAAACTTGCTAAACCAAGTTTATTTAGTACTAAAACAAAATCCTAAACAATTTCTATACTCAAAATAGTCCTAAACAAGTTTCTACAAATAAAATCATTTTAACAGAAACTAAACATTAAACACATTGCATAAATGGAAAGATCTTGTTCTCCTGATTCCAACGGTATAAAATTTGTCAAATTCTAACGTGTGGATCAAAAGTTATAGCTATTTCAAAATTGGATCTAAATCTGATTCAAATCTGTTTTTGAACTCAAACCCTAGCACGCGTCTGTTTCCTATTGGCCCGTACCGGTTCAGACGGATCGAGCTCTGCGAGCTGTAGGATTTAAGTCAGATCTGGTGGCTCAGATGCGCGGATACCTCTTCGCTTAAGTTCTAATTTCAGCCGTAGGATCTACATCTAACGTTCCTGAACGCCTTGACCAAAGATGAGCGGTGCTAGCGGCGGCGACTGGAGGCGGTGCGTCTGTCAGCGGCGGCGCTGGCGTTCAAGGTTGCGCAGGAGTGGGGGAAGAGGCTTACCAGAATCACGGTGGTGTGCTGAAGCTCAACGTGGCGGTGGCTTGGGAAGGAGCGCACGGGGTCGTCGGAGATTCCTCGCCAGAGTTCGCGAACGCGTCGGGTGCGGCTGTTGTCAATGTTGGCGAGGTTCTGCGTCGCGCTAAGTCAAAAGGAGGGCACCATTAGATGCGCAAGGCGATGGGGATCCTAGGCGTATCAGACAGAGGGCAAGGGGCGGCTGGTACTTACGGGGAGAGGTCGCCGGAGTTCGTGCAGAGAGCGGCGGCGCTCGGTCGAAGTCGTTAAAGCGGGTTCTGCACCATGCGAGAACAAACAGGTGTGTCGATGAGATGCGCAAGGAGTTGCTGAGCTTGATAGCATGAGTCAGGGACAGAGGGGGACACGGTGCTCACCGGAATTCGTCGGCGCGGTCGTCGGAACAGCTCCGGCGTCGAGCGAGTTGCGAGCAGCCTGGGGGCGTGAAGGGGGAATTGGTTGAGGGAAATGGTCGAGAGAGAGGATTAAGTAGCGAGGCTCGACAAGAAATGCCAGTGATTCAATGCCATTTAGCTCGCGGAATCAAAGCAGCAACAGGCAGCGGCGGAGTTCGTGCGCGGGATTTTGGGGAAGACGACGATGACGTGGACGGGGCCCGCTTGTCAGCGAAATAAGCAGAGAGGGAGTGGGGTCCGAGCGTCAGTGACCGCGTGGGTGCGTCTGCGCGTGCGAGAGAGAGAGGAGCCAGGTGGGCTGCGTCATTCTTTGGGCCAAATTCTCGCACGGCCCTTTTCAATTCTTTTCTCTTTTCTTTTTCTAAATTGATTTTCAGGAATGGTTTTCAAATGAATTCAAACTCCATTTGAATTCAAATCTATTTGGGATTTTTGCAGTGTGCAACATACTCAAATCTAGGTATAAAACCATGTGGTTACTTGAAAAGGCTTGGTCATTTTTGGAAAAACAAAATAACAGGGAAATTGCACTTGGTTTGCAAATGTTTGAAAATGGTTTTTGAAACCATTTCTATTTTGTAAAATTTTGTTCAAACTCTACACTCAAGCCAAACAATATAGAAGCAACCAAACTTGGTTTTTAAAACACTAAGCTCTCAAGTGAGGATGGGCATCTGATTTAAGTTGGCTCACATAAAATGATAGCACTATGTGCTTCTGTTTTATTGAAATGAGTTTGAAATTGATCTCAAATCTATATGCATGCATGAATGATATGCAACCTTTGAAATCATGAATTTAGGGATGTTACACTGCCCCAAGAAGAGAGAAAGATTTCCCACCTTTGAGGTGAGATATGAAGAGCATGAACTAGAAGAACTCCTAGCTTTAGAGAAACCCAAGAAAAAGAAGAAATGCCCCAACCCTAGCAAGAAGGATATTACTCAAGTACAATGTTACAATTGCAAAGAGATGGGACACTATGCCAATGAATGCCCAGAAAAGAAGAAGAACCATAGAAACAAACAGGAGGCAATGATACCAAAGGAAAAGAAAGATATCAGGCAAGTGATGTGTTTCAAATGCAAGGAACTAGGCCACTATGCAAACTTCTGTCCAGAAATGATGAAGCACAAAATAAACCAGCCTATGAAGGATCTCAGCCTTGTCACATGTTTCAGGTGTGAAAACAAAGGACACTATGCAGATGTTTGCCCAGAGAAGATTTCCCTAGGATCCCAAGAAGGCCAATATGTAAATTAGTTGGAAAATTTTTAAGGGTGGTAGTACCTGTTGGAGATATGCCCTAGAGGCAATAATAAATGTAGTTATTATTATATATCTTTGTGTTTATGATAAATGTTTACATTCATGCTATAATAGTATTAACAAGGAAACCATTAATACTTGTGTGATTTGTAAACTTAATTTGAAGTCCCTAGTATAGCCTCTATACTTCACTAGCTTGTTGGTTGATTGATGATTGTGGTTTCCCTATCATGAACATTGAGATGTTATTAACAACAAGATCATATCGTTAGGAGAATGATATGGTGGACATACTCCTATAGACAAGCGTAGCATAAAGATCAAGTCATTTCAATAGTTCAATTGCTATATGCTTTCTGATACATAGTAACCTAATTCCTTAGACCATGAGATCATGCATATCACCTTTACTGGATGGATGCTTTGATGTCATCAAACACCACACCGTAACAGGGTGGCTATAAAGGTGGCATTGAGTGTTCGGAAAGTATTGGTTGAAACACATGGATCAAGAGTGGGATTTGTCCATCCACATGACGGATAGATATTCTCTGGGCCCTCTCGGTGAAATGTCATCCAATTAGCTTGCAAGCATGTGACTTGGTCACAAGGGATCACATATCAGGAGCGAGAAAAGAGTACTTATCGATGAGGATAAACTAGGTATGCAGAGATACCGACGATCATAACCTCGGATAAGTAACATATCGTGAGACAAAGGGAAATTGGTATCGTATGTAAGTGGTTCATTCGATCATAAGTAATGTGAGAAATATGTGGGAGCCATATGAATTTCCAGATTCCTCTATTGGTTATTGTTCGAGAAGTGTCTCGATCATGTCCGCATAATTCACGAACCGTGGAGACACATAAGGATTCGACGTTGTTTGAGTAGTTATGGTATTATGAGAAAGAGACCGAATGTTGTTCGGAGTCTCGGATGGGATCCGGGATATCACGAGGAGATCCAGAATGGTCCGGAGAATAAGATTCATATAAGGAAAGTCCTGTTTCGGAGTTGGGGAATGGTTCCGGTGTTTTCATCGGGAACATTCTAGAAGGTCCCGGAATGTCCGGCACTCCGGAGGGGGAAGGGTACATGAATGTGTCATTGTAAGTTGGAATGATTGCATCATGTACTAAGTGTTCTCGCTGTCCAAAATAAAGGGTTTATTTAAATCCTAAATTGAAAAGTCAAACGGCTAGTTTGAAAGTCAAACGGCAAGTTTTGGAAAGTGGAAAGAGGAGGAGTGGAACCGAGTTGGGGAGGGATTCCCTCCTCCCCAAGCCGGCGCCCCACCTCAAGGCCGAGTTGGGGAGGGACTCCACTCCCTCCCCTTGGCCGGCCAGCCCTCCCACCTATATAAGGAGGGGCAGGGCTCCCCTCCTTACACACACAAGTTCCTATCCTCTAATCTCCGGTTTAGAGCCATTTTGGTTTAGAGCTTCTAATTGCTTTAGCCAGCGGTTTAGAGCCTTCTAATTGATTTAGAGCCTTCTAATTGGTGTGTCTAATTACTAGACCACTAATAGCCTCTCTCATAAGCTCCACCATACTGACTGCTTAAGGCGAAGCCTGCGGATTTCCCTCTACCTCGGTACCACGCCGTTGTCTTGCGGAATCGCGAGGAGAGAGTGCTACAACCTCCGCCTGCTGGAACAAGGAGAGGAAGGTCTTCGTCAGTACCGAACGTGTGACCGATTGCGGAGCGCTGCAGGAACGTTCTTATTTGGAAGGATCGTCTCACGCGATCTTGAGATCGGAAAGAGTACGACTACATCACCCACGAGAATCTGCTCTCATTAACCGCTTTGGAATCTTCGAGGGTGAGTTCCTCTATCGACTCGTTGCTACAATCTAGTAGATAGATCTTGGCTTGTTTGTTTGTATGCGATAGAAATTTTTTGTTTTCCATGCTACGAACCCCTACAGTGGTATCAGAGCCGTGTCTATATGTAGATCTGTTGCACGAGTAGAACACAATGGTCATTGTGGGCGTTGATGCTTTTATTGTAGATTGCCTTTTGTGTACTTTGCATCTTGCGGTATGTTGGGATGAAGCGGCCCGGGCTAACCTTACATGACATCGTTCATGAGACTTGCTCCACGCTTGACATGCAACTTGTATTGCATAAGTGGCTTTATGGTGCTGTTTCTCCTAGCATAGTAAAGATCCAATTTACAACGGGTGATCAACAATGCTAGTATCAATGTTGTGGTTCTTGTTCGTAAGTTAGAACGACACTTATTGAAAGCCCCAAACCACGTAAAATATGCAAAGAAAGTAGAGGCGTCTAACTTTGTTTTGCAGGGGTGTCTTGATGATGTGATATGGCCATGATTGTGATTATATTTGATGTATGCAATGTTCCTTATTGTAAGTTGGCAACGGCGGAGCCATATGGTTGTCTTTAATTTCTGTTAAGACCTGAGTGTCTATTCAAAATAGTTGTAATATTTGAATCTGGTGGACGAAAACACTGAAGAAGCGTCATAGACCTTGATGCTATGACGGTGATGATGGAGATCATTTTCGTGCTTGAAGATGGAGATCGGAAGCACAAAGAAGAAAGGCCATATCATATCACATATAAAGAATTGCATGTGATGTTAATCAATTATGCATCTTGTATTGCATAGTAGGCAGCGGTAGCATTATAAGATGATCCCTCATGCACATAAATTTCAAGTTCTAAAGTGTTCACCCTTAGTATGCACCGTTGCCAAAGCTTGTGCTTGAAGCACCACGTGATGATCGGGTGTCTTTGATTCCGCGGTGAATACAACGTAAGCAAGCCAGATTTGCTTGCGGTAGCTAAGGTTTGATCTTGACGAGCCTAGCATGTACAGACATGGCCTCGGGAACACGGATCGCGAAGGTAAAGCATGAATCATATAGTAGATATGATGAACATGATGATTGTTCGCCATTGAAACTATATCAACTCTCGTGATGATCGGTGTTGATGTAGTGGATTTGGTTCGTGTGATCACTAAAACAATGTGAGGGATGTTGTTTTGAGTGGGAGTTCACCTAGTTTAATTTCATTAATTAATTTGAACTCAATTTGTCATAAACTTAGTCTAAACTATTGCAAATATGTTGTAGATCAATGGCAGCAACTACCATAAAATTTAATGCGTTCCTAGAGAAAGAAAAGTTGAAAAACAATGGAAGCAACTTCGGATTGGTTCCGCAATTTGAGGATTGTCCTCTGGCTGGTAATTTGACCTATGTGCTGGATGCACCGCTAGGTGACCCACCTGCAGCTGATGCTACCGATGAAGTAAAGAATGTTTACCTCGCTCGGAAGAATCAGTACTCCATAGTTCAGTGTGCTATCTTGTATGGTTTAGAATCGGAGCTTCATAAAAGGTTTGAAGAGTCAGATCCATATGATATTGTCGAGGATCTCAAATTAATCTTTGAGACTCATGCGGCAATTGAAAGTTATGAAGCTTCGAAAAGTTCTTTAACGCAAGATGGAAGAGGGTAGCTCTCGGTGAGCATGTGCTTAAGATGTGCAGACGCATAAAATAAACTTCAAAGTTTGGGTATAGTGATTCCTAATACTTTGGGGTTTACCGCATCCTCAATCACTACCACCAAGTTACAAGAACTTTGTGATGAACTACAACATGCAGAACATGAACAAAGAGTTGCGTAACTATTTGCTATGTTAAAATCTGCGAAGTGGAGATCAAGAAAGAGCACCAAGTGTTGATGGTCAATAAGACCACCAAATTCAAGAAAGGCAAGTCTAAGCGGAAGGACACTTCAAGAAGGGTGGTAAGAAAGTTACCACGCATGACGAAGAAGACCAAGGCTGGACCTAAGCTGGCCGAAAGTGCTTTTCTTGCAAGGGAGAAGGTCCTTTGGAAGCGGAATTGCCCAAAGTACTTGGCGGATTTGAAGAACGGCAACATCAAGAAGAAAGGTATATCTGATATACATGTTATTGATGTGTATCTCACTAATATTCGTAGTAGTGCACGGGTATTTGATCTTGGTTCGGTTGCTCATATTTGTAACTCGAAGCAGGGCTGCGAATAAGCGGAAGCTAGTGAAGAGCGAGGTGACGATGCGCGTGAGAAGCGGATCAAAGGTTGATGTGATCGCGGTCGACGCTACCTCTTCATCTACCATCGGGATTAGTTTTTGGTGCTGCGTTGAGCATGAACATTATATCGGGATCTTGTTTATTGCGAGGCGGTTACTTGTTTAAATCCGAGAATAATGGTTGTTCGATTCATATGAGTAATATGTTTTATGCACATGCACCTTTGATAGATGGTCTATTCATATTGAATCTCGATAGTGGAAATACACATATCAACAACATTGAGGCTAAACGTTTGAAATCAAGCGATAATTCGACCTATATGTGGCCTTTGTCGTCTTGGTCACATTGGAGGTGAAGCGTATGAAGAAACTCCATTCCGATGGACTTCTTGAATCACTTGATTTTGAATCACTCGAAAGATGCGAAGCATGTCTGATGGGTAAAATGACTAAGACTCCATTTTACGGTATGATGGGCGAGCTCTGGACTTATTGGAAATCATACATACCGATGTGTGTGGTCCAATGAGTGTAGCATCATGTGATGGTTATCGTTATGTTCTTACCTTCACGGATGATTTGAGTAGATATGGGTATATCTATTTCATGAAACATAAGTCCGAAACTTTCGAGAAGTTTAAGGAGTTTCAAAGTGAGGTAGAGTATCAACGTAACAAGAAGATTAAATTTCTACGTTCTGATCGTGGAGGTGAATATCTAATTCTGAGTTTGGCGAGCATTTGAAGAAATGTGGAATACTTTCGCTTGATTGACACCGCCGGGAACACCACAGCGTAATGGTGTGTCGAACGTCGTGTCGAACTCTCTTAGATATGGTTGGTTCTATGATGTCACTTACAGATTTACCGCTATCATTTTGGGGTTATGCATTAGAAACAGCCGCATTCACTTTAAATAGGGCACCGTCTAAATCCGTTGAAACGACACCGTATGAATTATGGTTTGGGAAGAAACCTAAATTGTCGTTCCTTAAAGTTTGGGGATGCTGAAGCCTATGTAAAGAAATTACAGCGGACAAGCTTGAACCCAAAGCGGAAAAATCGTCTTCATAGGATACGAAGGAAACTATTGGGTATACCTTCTATCATAGATCCGAAGGCAAAATCTTCGTTGCCAGAATGGATCCTTTCTAGAGAAGGAATTTCTCTCGAAGAAGTGACTAGAAGGAAAGTAGAACTCGGCGAGGTTGTCGAACCTTCTCTCGAAATTGCGAGTAGCGCAGCACGGAAGAAGTTCTGTGGTGCCTGCACCAATAAGAGAGGAAGCTAATGATGGTGATCATGAAACTTGGTTGAGGTTACTCTGAGCCTCGGAGGTCAGCGAAATCGTACCACTCCAGTTGGTATGATTCCGTTATGTTGGTGGACAACACCGATGACCCGAGACATATGAGGAAGCGATAATGAGCCCAGATTCCAATAAATGGCAAGAAGCCATGAAATCCGAGATTGGATCCATGTACGAAAACCAAGTATGGACTTTGGTGGACTTACGGATGGCGGAAGGCTGTCGAGAACAAATGGATTTTCAAGAAGAAAGCAGATCTTGATGGTAATGTTATCTATAAAGCTCGACTTGTCGCAAAGGGTTTCGACAAATTCAAGGAGTTGACTACGATGAGACTTTCTCACATGTGAAGCTAAAATCTGTGAGGATTATGTTAGCAATCTGCATATTATGATTATGAGATATGGCAGATGGATGTCAAAACAGCATTCCTCAATGGAGACATTGATGAAGAGTTGTATATGATGCAACCCAAAGGTTTTGTCGATCCTAAAGATGCTAACAAGGTATGCAAGCTTCAACGGTCCATCTATGGATTGAAGCAAGCATCCCGAAGTTGGAATCAACGTTTTGATAAGGTAATCAAAAGTTTTGGTTTTATACAAACTTATGGAGAAGCTTGTATTTACAAGAAAGTGAGTGGGAGCTCTGTAGCATTCTTAATACTATATGTGGATGACATATTGTTGATTGGGAATGATGTAGACCTTCTTAATAGTGTCAAAGAGTATTTGAATAATAGTTTTTCAATGAAGGATCTTGGCGAAGCAGCTTACATATTAGGCATAAAGATTTATAGAGATAGATCGAAACGCCAAATATCATTGTCACAAAGTACATATTTGGACAAAGTTCTAAAGAGTTTTGGAATGGAAGATAGCAAGAAAGGGTTCTTGCCCATGTTGCCCAATACGACCTTGAGTAAAACTCAAAGTCCGACATCGGCAGAAGATAGAGAATGGATGAGTAAGACTCCCTATGCCTCAGCCATAGGATCTCTAATGTATGCCATGCTATGTACTAGACCCGACATCGCATATGCTGTTAGTCTAACTAGCAGATATCAAAGTGATCCAGGAGTGGATCATTGGACAGCGGTCAAAAACATCCTTAAGTACTTGAGAAGAACTAAGGATATGGTTCTTTCTTATGGAGGTGATGAACAGCTCGTTGTTAATGGTTACACCGATGCTAGTTGGAACACCGATCCGGATGATTCTTCCGGGAACACATCCGGATATTCACTCACAATTGGCACACTGTCCATGCTAACCCCCTTAAGAGAATTTAGCATACTCCTTTTTGCTTCAAAGCTGGTCTTGAACCTGATCCTTTTATTTTCTGGAGTTGTGAGTGAGACAGTATGGTTGGCACAATCTATCACTCCTTTGTACTTAGTCATCAAATCCATTCCCAGAATGACATCCAATCCCTGGGAGTTTAGAATTATCAAGTTAACGGGAAACTTATACTTCCCAAATTCTATGACTAGGTCATGACATCCTGAATTCACTATCATTTCTCCACCAGGAGAAATTACTTTTATAGGACACCCAATAGTTTCTACCGGTAGTTCATTTCTTTCAACAAATGCTCTTGATATGAATGAATGAGATGCACCAGTATCAAAGAGTACAAATGCTGGAATAGAATTGAGTCTGAACTTACCAGCAACAACATCAGGCTCCCCATAGACCTCCTCCACATTAATGTGGTTCACCTGTACCTTCTGGAAAGGGTTGGGCTTGATAGGTCCTTCAACTTTCTTTTCAGGGCACTCGTTTGCATAATGCCCCATCTTCTTGCATTTGAAGCATTCAACCTGAGTGATGTCTCTCTTAGCAGGCTGACTTCCACTTCCACTTCCATTACCACTGTGGTGGCTCTTATGTCCACTCTTGTGGTTCTTGTACTTGTCATTGTCATGACTACGGTGATGCTTGTTGTCATGACGGTTGTGGTTGTGGTGTTTGTTGAATTTCCCATGCTTGTGGGATCCTGAGCTTCCACTGTCATCATAATGAGATCGTTTGTGAGACGATCCTGAGCTGTGCTTGTCGGAGTGCTTTCTTTTTCTACTCTCAACTTGCTTTATTTTGTTCTCCAAAATAGCAGCCTTGTCCTGAAGCGTGATAAGTGGGAACATATGCCACAGCCAATTGCATATTTAGCTCATCATTCAAGCCTTCAAGAAAACTTTCCTTTCTCTTGGCATCTGTGTCAACTTCATCTGGTGCATAACACGCCAGATTGTTGAACTCCTCAATGTACTCAGCCACGCTGCGATGGCGCTACTTCAGATTGTGGAACTCTTTCTTTTTCAGGCTCATCATTCCCGATGAGATATGAGCAGTGCGAAAGCCATCCTCAAAGATAGCCCATGTCACTTCATCTATGGGAGTGGTGATCTGGAAGTTGTCCCACCAAGTGGCGGCTGGCCCTTCAAGCAGATGTGCTGCAAATCTGACCTTTTCAGCATCCGAAATGCATTACGGTTACTAAGTCCTTGTTCACAGAACGTAGCCAATCGTTGGCCACCATGGGATCAGTCATCCCTGAGAACTTAGCTGGCCTCAATCTCAAGAATCTGGTGAGCATATCAAATCCCGGAGGGTTATTGTTGTTATTGTTATTGTTGTTGTTATTGGGGTTGTTGTTGTTATTGTTTTGGTTCTGGATGAATGTTGTCATCATCTGCATCAGCTGTGTTTGAGCAGTCATCATTTGCTGCATTTCTGGAGTGATGTTGTTGTTGTTGTTGGGGTTGGGGTTTGCATGACGGGGAGGCATCTGTGGTTTGTTCAAATAGAGATAAGAATGAGATACCCATAGATGATTTCATGCACAATACATCACATAAGCAAACACATAGCATGCAACAAGATAAAGGTTCAACAACAAAACAACAAGTTCACAAAGTAGAACACACAAGTGGCAAGCCATCCACATGTCGGATAGTCCAATAACAAGTTCTCAAATAATAAGTACGATAATAAAAGATAAACGAGTAGTCAAGTCTACTCATCAGCATCAATCTCCTCCTCGACAAAGGTAAGACCTGCGTTCTCCATCGCGGTCTTGTTCTCCTCAATGGTAGTGGTCAAGGACTCTATCTTGGCCTTGAGAGCCCTCTTCTGGGAACGAAGCCTCTCTATCACCGTCTGCTGCTGCTCTAGCTCAAAGTCCTTGGACTGCAGTTCTTCAGTCATGTCCCGGATCTTCTTGTTCCTATCCTGGACACGCTTCTCCTGACTCTTGAACTTCCTGTCCTGGGTCTCGAACTTCGCCTCCATTTCCTTGACTATCTCGTCCTGCTGCGCGAAGAGCTTGTCCTTCTCGCGAAGCTGCACCTAGAGCTCATCATTACTGAGCATGACATTGGTCCTGTCCGTGTCCACGTGCCTAATGAGAGACTCTAAGTCCTGGAGATACAGACGTATCGGCTCTTCTGCGTCCCTCGAGTCGTCCTCAAAGTCGATGGACTCTCCATCCTCATCACGTCTTCTGAAGACGTGGAAATGGGTGCCTCTAACCTGTCGGGAGTGTCGTCCTAGCAGACGTCCTATCAGATCCTGCATCACTACCTCCATGCCTCTCTCCCTGTCATCGTGCATAAGCTTGAAGACGATGGCCTCCGTAGTAGGCTCTGTCTGGCGTCCGGGCTGGTTCACCTTGAAGCCCCAAAGGTCCTTCCTCTCGAACTTGGTGAGGGGATGCACCATGATGGTGGGAAGAGGGAGATTGAGCAAAGTAGTAAGCTCAACGATACGAGGACCAAAGCGGGTAACCTGGAACTCCTCAACAGTGCTGATGGTAATATGCATCTATTTATAAGATAGAAAAGTTAGAACAACACAATTCAAGATAAAACAAAAGACAAAACACACATACACATCCTTGGGAAACAAAACACACAAGCCATGCATACATGAAGTCATTACAATATCCAAGGTTCAATCTTATTTTAAAACAACATTTTGGAAAATAAGGTGATAGGTGGTGGTCCAACTAACGAAGTACGTTTACAATCCTATCATTTGGATCTGTTGGCTAACACAATGTTTCTAGAGGCAATCAGCCTATCTTGCTCACATGATTCCATCACTAAGTCTATAATGTCTCCTCTTAAGGTTTGGTTGGTAGCTTCCAACTCTTGGTTATGTTCCTTCTCTTTCTTTAAGTCTTTTTGGAGGTTGGGCATTCTGCACTTAACTCTAGCACTAAGTTCTTTGATAGTCCTCCAAGCTGTATCTCTTGCTGACTCAAAGAATGTGGTGTGCACCACAGTGTTGGTGTACATGCAGAATCCTGTTTCCTTGTGGTTATCTTCCTTGTTTTTGTACAAGTGAATTTGCACCCACCAGTACTCAACTCCTTCATCCATCACAGGAAAGCCTTTGTACATAGCTGCACCTTGTATCTCTGATGCAACCATGAGGTCCTTAAGAATTTTGGGAAAATCTATCTCACACTCCAAGGTCATGGTCATGAGTGGTCCCTTCCTTACGGCTTCGTTGATGGAGTTCATCTACAAATAGAGATGAGAAAGAAGATTAGAAAAGTTTACGAGAAGAATAGACAAGTGTAGAAGTAGTTGAAATTTTTTCCTTAGTGGTTTCCAATCCTAGGGTCATAATCCTATAGGCAACACAGTGCTCTGATACCATCTGTAAGATCCCTCCTTTGTAAAGGAAAAGGATCCCTGTGATTGCAATGCTAGTCCCTAGATCATTGCTAGCATCCACCGTTTAAGATGAAGTACACAGATACAAAGGTCATTTATTACATCCATTCCAGAGATAACATATTCTTTACAACTCAAGGCCACAGGCCTAATACAAGAGTTTGGAATAAGTAAATAAACATAAGTCTTCATGTTCATGTGCCACAGGCAAACATGTTGAGTGTAGACTCATGACACCTAATCCTCATCAGAGTAACCTGCAACATCACAAGTTACTGACCCACGATTGGGTCAATACTTTGGAATAGTATTGGCAAGTGATACCTTAGTAAATTTTAAGTGGACTATATTACTATATGCATTTTTGGCTAAGTGTAGCTTGGCTTGCTTTGCTCAAAATAGGTTTTTCCTATTAGTTGAAATCACTAAGTTTTTCTTTGTCAAAAACTTTTCCCCGAGAAACCATAAATAGACATTGAGGTCCTTCACCCTTGTTCACCCACAAGTTTTTACTTAGAAGTTGGAGTGATGAGATTCTTGATAACTTCCATGTCTTGATGCTCAAGTTGTCCATTGCCATGGACTTGGCTAAGTACTTAGATTTTTTCATCTGTAGGTTGTGCACTTTCCCCACCAGACTTGGTTTCACCAAGACAGGACCTTTCAGAAGCCTTCCCTTAGCCAAATGGACGCGTTCCAACCTATCATCCACTACCACCAACTGTCCAAATGATTAAGTTCTAGCAACCTATGTGATCCAGGCAGAGCCCATATTGCCAAGTGGCTGCACTATAAGCTTCTCAACACTTGGCCTCTAAAATCCCTTTGTTCCTGGGTGGCTTTCCACAAGTGAGATACACAAGGTAAACCATAGCCATGGGCCTTGTGTAACCACTCAACCAAAAACCACCAATCAAGTCCCATTCCACCCAGGTGATTCAATGACTAAGTTGTTTTATTAAGAAAAACATAAGTCCATAGACTTAGAAATATTTTCATCATAGCATGTATATATTTTACCAACCCAGTTTTCTACTAGCTAGGCTAAGCATGGCATAGATAGTACTTAACTTAGAGAATTTCCTAGCAATTCTACAACTACTTGGGATTTCCCAACATGGCATTTGGCAAAATAGTAACATGCAAGACTTAGCAAAATATTTCTAATGCTTGTATGAAAATATAGGGATAGTAATATTCATGAAGTACCACTTGCCTTGGTAGTTGGGAGAGTAGCACTCTTCACAATCACAATCACTAGCACCAAAGTCTACACAAAGAATATAACCACAATCACATACAAGTCATATACAAGCAAAAATATATATGCATGCATGCAAGATGCTAAGTGATGATTTTTGAAACTCAACCAAGGAAGTGCATAGTACTGAACCATAAACAAGTCAAAAACTTGCTAAACCAAGTTTATTTAGTACTAAAACAAAATCCTAAACAATTTCTATACTCAAAATAGTCCTAAACAAGTTTCTACAAATAAAATCATTTTAACAGAAACTAAACATTAAACACATTGCATAAATGGAAAGATCTTGTTCTCCTGATTCCAACGGTATAAAATTTGTCAAATTCTAACGTGTGGATCAAAAGTTATAGCTATTTCAAAATTGGATCTAAATCTGATTCAAATCTGTTTTTGAACTCAAACCCTAGCACGCGTCTGTTTCCTATTGGCCCGTACCGGTTCAGACGGATCGAGCTCTGCGAGCTGTAGGATTTAAGTCAGATCTGGTGGCTCAGATGCGCGGATACCTCTTCGCTTAAGTTCTAATTTCAGCCGTAGGATCTACATCTAACGTTCCTGAACGCCTTGACCAAAGATGAGCGGTGCTAGCGGCGGCGACTGGAGGCGGCGCGTCTGTCAGCGGCGGCGCTGGCGTTCTAGGTTGCGCAGGAGTGGGGGAAGAGGCTTACCAGAATCACGGTGGTGTGCTGAAGCTCAACGTGGCGGTGGCTTGGGAAGGAGCGCACGGGGTCGTCGGAGATTCCTCGCCGGAGTTCGCGAACGTGTCGGGTGCGGCTGCTGTCGATGTTGGCGAGGTTCTGCGTCGCGCTAAGTCAAAAGGAGGGCACCGTTAGATGCGCAAGGTGATGGGGATCCTAGGCGTATCAGACAGAGGGCAAGGGGCGGCTGGTACTTACGGGGAGAGGTCGCCGGAGTTCGTCCAGAGAGCGGCGGCGCTCGGTCGAAGTCATTGCCGAAGCTACAGACCATGCGAGAACAAACAGGGTGTGTCAGTAGATGCGCAAGGAGTTGCTGAGCTTGATAGCATGAGTCAGGGACAGAGGGGGACACGGTGCTCACCGGAATTCGTCGGCGCGGTCGTCGGAACAGCTCCGGCGTCGAGCGAGTTGCGAGCAGCCTGGGGGCGTGAAGGGGGAATTGGTTGAGGGGAAATGGTCGCGAGAGAGAGGGGATTAAGTAGCCAGAGGCTCGACAAGAAATGCCCAGTGATTCAATGCCATTTAGCTCGCGGAATCAAAGCAGCAACAGGCAGCGGCGGAGTTCGTGCGCGGGATTTTGGGGAAGACGACGATGACGTGGACGGGGCCCGCTTGTCAGCGAAATAAGCAGAGAGGGAGTGGGGTCCGAGCGTCAGTGACCGCGTGGGTGCATCTGCGCGTGCGAGAGAGAGAGAGAGAGGAGCCAGTTGGGCTGCGTCTGTTGCTGGGCCAAATTCCTGGCGCCGGCCCTTTTCCAATTCTTTTCTCTTTTCTTTTTCTAAATTGATTTTCAGGAATGGTTTTCAAATGAATTCAAACTCCATTTGAATTCAAATCTATTTGGGATTTTTGCAGTGTGCAACATACTCAAATCTAGGTATAAAACCATGTGGTTACTTGAAAAGGCTTGGTCATTTTTGGAAAAACAAAATAACAGGGAAATTGCACTTGGTTTGCAAATGTTTGAAAATGGTTTTTGAAACCATTTCTATTTTGTAAAATTTTGTTCAAACTCTACACTCAAGCCAAACAATATAGAAGCAACCAAACTTGGTTTTTAAAACACTAAGCTCTCAAGTGAGGATGGGCATCTGATTTAAGTTGGCTCACATAAAATGATAGCACTATGTGCTTCTGTTTTATTGAAATGAGTTTGAAATTGATCTCAAATCTATATGCATGCATGAATGATATGCAACCTTTGAAATCATGAATTTAGGGATGTTACACTGCCCCAAGAAGAGAGAAAGATTTCCCACCTTTGAGGTGAGATATGAAGAGCATGAACTAGAAGAACTCCTAGCTTTAGAGAAACCCAAGAAAAAGAAGAAATGCCCCAACCCTAGCAAGAAGGATATTACTCAAGTACAATGTTACAATTGCAAAGAGATGGGACACTATGCCAATGAATGCCCAGAAAAGAAGAAGATCCATAGAAACAAACAAGAGGCAATGATACCAAAGGAAAAGAAAGATATCAGGCAAGTGATGTGTTTCAAATGCAAGGAACTAGGCCACTATGCAAACTTCTGTCCAGAAATGATGAAGCACAAAATAAACCAGCCTATGAAGGATCTCAGCCTTGTCACATGTTTCAGGTGTGAAAACAAAGGACACTATGCAGATGTTTGCCCAGAGAAGATTTCCCTAGGATCCCAAGAAGGCCAATATGTAAATTAGTTGGAAAATTTTTAAGGGTGGTAGTACCCTAGATGCTTTGAGCCAACTTGTAACCCTAGCCTTCCCAAATCTCGGGACGAGATTTATTTTAAGGGTGGTAGCCTGTCACATCCCAAAATTTGTTGATTTTCATGGTGAGAAGAAACTTTTGAATCCAATTGGAAACTTTCAAAACATATTTGGATCAAATAAAATCCTAAAGGGATTTAAAAAGATAAATAAACAATAAACTTAAAAATATTTAAAATTACTATTTTTTGGATCTTTTAATAAAAGATTTGGTTTTCAAAACAAAAGGTAGAAATATAAATAAGGATTATTTTATTTAGCCAAATTAAACCTTGCCCAAGATTTTGAAATAAAATGTTTTTTTTTATTAAAAGAGTAAAGGTTTATTTAAACAAAATAATGAGGATTTATTAATAACCAATTTTATTAAAAATAAAGGTTTTACCATTTTAATTAAAACATCAAAACTTGTTAAATTATCTTAAACAAGTTTTCCAAGTATTTTTATATTTTCAAATAAAACCTACTGATTTGGTTTTGATAATATTTAGATTTCAAATGGAGATTTTAAATAAATAAATCAAAACCTATTTGAATTAATAAATAAAGTCTATTTTATTTAATTATTATATAGATCCTAAAAAGAATAAAATTATTATTTTATTTTAGGACTTGGGTTTGTGTTGATAAACAGAGCTAAACTCAATATAAAGTTTAGTGGAAGTTTATTTGATTTTGTTGTTTGATTTGTGAATTGAATTTCAAAACAGAAATTGAATTGGAAAAAGGAAAAAGATTCAGAACAGAAAAAAAATAGAATCAAACCAGCCCAACTATCCTAGCCCACTAAGCCCAGCCAGCCCACAACCTCTCACCCCGCAGAAAAACGTTTCGCACCTGCTTACAAACCCGCAGAGACACCGACCGGTGGACCCAACTACCCTCTCCTCTCTCACGCTGACAAAGGACCCCACGCCAGCTTAGCGTCGTCTTCACCCCGCGACGACCGCGCCGGACGTTTCCTGCCAGTAATGCCGCGGTTTAATTCGCTTCAATGCCATGCCTTAATCTCGCCGCGACCACTCCCCCTTAAACGCGTCCCTCTTCTCCCCATTTCCCCTCTGTTTCCAGCCCCTCTCCGCCCCAGGGCTGCTCGAATTGCTCATGGTAAGCCCACTGGCTCCGTCGAGGTCCAGTGCGAATTCCGGCCACCACCGCCAGCCCCACCGCTTCCAGAGCACACTAGCTTGCCCGCCATCATCTCCTGCACCTGCCAGTGCCTTCCCCTCGCTTCAGGCGTGCCTGCCAATGTCGACTTCGTCTTCGACAGAACGACGCCGCCGACCGCTCTAACTCCAACGAGCTCCACAGGTAGTTTCCGACCGCCCATCTCCTTCTCCTTCACGCACGCATCTTCGCCTTGACCTTGCGCATCTAACCGTGCTCTCCGTTTAGTATCTCGTGACCCATAGCGTCGCCCTGAACGAGTGCAACCGACGCCAGCAAGAACTCCGGTGAGCAATAGCCGTGAACTCCGTGCGCCCCTTGACTCCTCGTGAACACCTTGAGCTTCCCCAGGCTTCTATGAACATAGTGAGCATATTCCTTTCCTCCCTCGCTTCCTGTAGCGTCGATTCCGCCGCCGTCTGACCGCTCTGCCACCACCAGCCGCCGCCAGCGCCGCCCGTCTCTGGCAAGTGTGCAAGGTGCCGTGCGATTAGGATCCAGTGGCTAGGATAGAAGCTGGACGAAGGGGTAAGTAGCATCTGCGCGCCGTGCGATATGACTTAATCCAATGCCCTGCGTCGCTTGATCCACGCGAAACATTTTCGGCGAATAGGAATAGGACGCGTGTCCCAGTCTGTTTGATTTAAACAGAATTTGATCTATTAGATTTCCAATTTTGTAAATTGCATAACTTTAGTTCTACACGTCCAAATTTTGCAAATTTTATATCAATGGAATTAGTGGAACAAGACCTAGCCAACCATGCCATTGTTTAGTAAAAAATTTCTGTTAAATGGTTTGTTTTTGCAGAAACATATGTATGCTTGTTTAGAATGTAAAAATTGTTCAAAAATGTTTTTGGGGATAAAATCTTTGGAAAATGGAGTGATTTGAACCTACTGACCATAGGAAACACTTTGTGGTTTCAAAAATATATTTGGTGATGCAAAAGAATGATTCTTTGATTTAAAACCAATTCTAGTCAAATAAAAATATGGTTTATTTATTAAAAAATGGTTTTGGAAGAAAACCTTTGGGAAATGTTTTGTTTCAAACTCTCTGACCCTAAAACATAAAGTTTTATGGTTTGAAAACATATCTTGTGAATCCTATCGATTAATGCCTTACTAAAACATCTTTACACCACATAAAATGATACCTTGTTTTGAAAATGGTATATGAAGTGAAACCTTTTACAAATAACTTTGCCACTTTGTAAAATGACCATTAGTTGTCTTCAAATGTTTATGACCCATTAGAAATCACCTTTACAAATAAAACAACCCTTTTGCATGCTTGCATGTATTGTTTTGTTTTATTATTTTATGTGATGTTTTGCTTGAATGGTAGATTGAAATATTGTTTGCTTGATTGAATTGTAGTGACTTGAAGTGTGTGAACATTGCAAAGATCAAGAAGTGAACTTATACCCTCTACCAAAAAGGCAAGTGATGCTTCATACTTTGTCCCATTACTTTCACTATGCATTAGTGATTTTTCTAAGTAAAACTTGCATGGAATTTTGGCTAAGTATAAACCTTGCTATGGGAAATCCTACTAGATGAAACCTTAGTATAAATTTTCCTAAGTTAAAGATCCCTACTACTATCATGCTTAGCTTAGCTAATAGAAAACAAGGGTGGAATATACATTCATACTATGGAAAAATTTCTAAGTCTGAGGACTTGTGTTTTTGTTTAATAAAACAACTAAGTTAATGAATCACCTGGGTGGAATGGTAATTGCTTGGTGGTTTTTGGTTGAGTGGTTACACAAGGCCCATGTTTATGGTTTACCTTGTGTATCTCACTTGTGGATGGCCACCCAGGAACAAAGAGATTTGAGATGTCAAATGTTGAGAAGCTTCAAGTGCAGCCACTTGGCATTATGGGCTCTGCCTGGATCACATAGGTTGCTAGAACTTAGCCATTTGGACAGTTGGTGGTAGTGGGATGATAGGTTGGAGCGCGTCCATTTGGTCTAAGGAAAGGCTTCTGGAAGGTCCTGTCTTGGGAAACCAAGTCTGGTGGGGAAAGTGCACAACCTCTACAAAGTGTAAAATCTAAGTACTTAGCCATGTCCCTGGTAAAGGACAAATTGAGCATCAAGACATGGAAGCAATCAAGAATCTCATCATCCAAATTTCTAAGTTAAAAACTTGTGGATGAACAAGGGTTAAAGGATTTTCAATCTTTGATTGGGAGATGCCTTGGGAAAGATTATTTTGTCAAGCAAAAACTTAGTGTTTTCAAATGATAAGGAAAAACCTATTTTGTGCAATGCAAGCCTCAACTCCACTTAGCCAAAAGCATATAGATGATAGACTCCACTATACTACCATAGTATCACTTGCCAATACAATTCAAATGTATTGACCCTTGTGGCTGTAACTTGTATGTTGCAGGTTTGATTGATTTAGTGAAGTGTGTTGATTAGGATTACAAAGTCTGCAACCAACATGTCTGCCTGTGGCACTTTGAAGATGAAGGACCCCATGCTTATAGATATTCTACTGCAATGTAATGTAATAGCCAAATGAGCTATGTAAGATGTAATAAAATTATGTTATTCCTGGTTATAAAGTTGTATTATGACCTTTGTTCCTTGATATTACATCTTAACTGTGGATGCTAGCTATTGATCCAGGGACTAGCATTGTAAACACAGGGGACTCTACCTTATTAAAGGTTGGGAACCTTACAAGAACCGCCAACGGGGTACCCCTTGCCCCGTGATACAGCCCATATCAAAATGACAAGGCAAGCAGACAATGAGCATCTCAGCAATCTTCTTATTTACCATGGGAAATGGTGCTTTTCTCTCTCTTTCCTCTTTTCTCATCTCTTTTTTTCATTTTTATAAATCTATTTTTTTCTATCTCCCCTTTTTATAAGAAGAATGCTTCATAGATTGCTCACTATGGTGATGCTGCAAGTTTCCACCATGATTAGGCATGGCTTAGGCTAGCGGCACAGGCGTTTCTTTAACACATATACATAACTCCATGGACTTACAAGCTCCCCTTTTATTTCACACCGACGACATCCGCAAACAAAAGATCATCATATCAACTAGTATATATGTACCAGGTGCAATGTTGAATGCATTCCCCATGATAGCACGGTTCTGCTAATTCCCAACTTATAAGATCAAGCATATACAACATAGATTACACAATGGTTCATGTTTATTAGGGGCAAGAAAAATAAAGTGTGCCATCAAGTTTGTTAAAGCTTTAATCACTAAGTTTCACATAACAAAGTGACTTTTTAATTGGAAGATAGATAAAACAAGAATATACTTGGAATGGTGTAACACACCATGCATAGGAATTTATAGTGGACACTTTGGAATAACTTGGTTTAATGGGAGTTGGATGCATGAGTAGAGCTTACTCAGTACAAGTGGAGGCTAGCAAAAGACTGGGAGCGGCCAACTAAGAGAACAATAATGGCCATAATCATGCAGAGCGAAAAAACATTACTAATCAAAGCATAAAGTGGTATCACAAGTCAAAAACTAAATGATCATAGAGGCTAAGGTGAATGTTTCATAGTCATAACATGGTGTGAGCATGTGCCAAGTCAACCCAAACAAAGCATCAAAGGAGAATACCACAATAATATGCTTTTGTATGCAAAAACAGCACATGATTCTTTCAAGGCACACTAAGCAATCTCAATTTTTTGGAACAAGTCATGCTACAACAATAATAACTAAGCATAAGGTCAAAGGAACATCCAACATGACATGATATAGTCTAAGCCACACTCAAAACAAGCTTTATTTTGTACCACTATAAGCATGAAACTTTCTACTCTTTTCCAACACCAATCAACTTATTTGAAACAACTCACAAAGATAATAATCAATAAATATCAGTGAGATTGTCTCAAAAATCCAAAAAGAAGAACTAAAAAGATCTAAGCTGAAAGCAGAAGTAAACTAAGGCTAAACACAGTGCTAGCAAAAGAGAACACTCACAACACAATAAGAATGAAAACTAGAGTGTTCTAGGCAATGAAAATAGAGTGTGTATCTCTACAAAATAAGTGTGCTGTAATCCAACCAACTTATTCAAGCAAACTAAAAACAAAAACGAAAACTAAGACGCTCCAAGAACAACACAACAGTGCATGAAACAATAAAAACGAAGTGTCTAGAAAGACCTAAGATTTTTATTGATGAAGAAGGGGATGCCTTGGGCATCCCAAAGCTTTGACGCTTGTACCTCTTGAATGTTTCTTGCGGTGACACGGGGTGGCATCCCCAAGCTTGAGATTTTGTCCATTCTTTATCTCATTACATCACTCTTTCCCTACACCTGAAAATTTCCCTTCATACAAAACTTCACACAATCTTCATTAGCAATATTAGTGCATTCAAAAGTAATAGAAACAAGATACTGTAGCAATTCCCTTAAAAAGATCAATTTCCCAAAGAGAACTCAAAAAGAAATCAATGAAGAGGCAGATGCAAATAATGGCAGAAATCTGTCAAAACAGACCAACAGGTAAAAACCGATTTTTTCGAAGACCTTATGTTTCTCAAATCAAAAATTGTTAAACTAACGAAAGTTAGGTAACAACCAGGGGGATTTATTCCGAAAATTACAGTTCAATTAGACATACATAGATTTTTCACGAATTTTTACAGTGGAGCATAAAAATATGTTTCGGGACAGCACTTCCCCAAATCTTACTTCTCTCTCATTAGAGGTTATTTTTGGCACAAATATCAAAAAAAAGTATAAGCAGAGGTTATCACAGAAGTAATAACTTCCAAGACTCAATAAAACTATTGGGTTATCTCCCAAGAAGTACTATTCTTTAACTCCTTTAAGTTAGGCTTGATAGTTTGAGAAGATGCTCACATAAGAAATATGAATTGAAGTAAAATAGAGCATCAAGAATCAAAATCAAAACACATTTAAGTCTAACCCACTTCTTATGTATAGGAATATTGTAAGAAACAAGTCATGAAAACACAAAGCAACAAGCATAGGAAAGCAAAACCAGTGCAACTTCAAGATTTTCAACATAAAGTGGGGAAACTTAATATTGGTGACATAAGACCATGTTTCCCTCTCTCGTAATAACTTTCAGTAGAAACATGAATAAAATTAACAATATAACTATCACATAAAACATTCTTATCATTAGCCACATGCATAAAATAATTATTACTCTCCACATAATCATAGTCATTCTTATTAATTGTAGTGGGAGCAAATTCAAAAAATCGCTATCATTATTATTCTCATCACCATAATCATCAAATATAGGAGGCATATTATAATCATAATTAATTTTCTTCTTAATAGTAGGTGGACTAAAAATATCATATTCATCATTGTAATCATCGAATATTGGAGGTTTAGTATCATCATAAGCAATAGAATAGCTATCTTCCAAAGCTGGGGGACTAAAAAGATCATTTTCATCAAAACTAGCTTCACTAAGCTTAGACTTTTCCATAGCATTAGCAGTAATGGTGTCCAAAGAGTTTGTACTAATAACATTACTATTATCATGCAAATGAAGCTTCATAGGTTATTTAATTTTCTCTTTAAACACTTCATGTCCTAACTCAAGATAAATACTATAATCTCTAATTTTGTTTTTGTTCTCCATTAAGCCTAACTAGTGAAAACAAGAAACAAAAAGACAAAATTGCATAATCTAAAAGAAATAACTTCGACCACTCACACTAGAGGATGTGAGTACCTTTTACGTTACCTCACCGGCAATGGCGCTAGAAAAGAGCTTGATGTATACGCACTACTATTCTTATAGCAAGTTTCCCTTAAGTGGATTACCCAAGGTTTATCGAACTCAGGGCAGAAGTGGTCAAAGGTATCCCTCTCAAGCAACCCTGCAATCAAGATACAAGAAGTCTCTGTGTCCCCAACAAACCCAATACATTTGTCAGGTGTATATCTGCACTAGTTCGACAAAGAGATAGTGAAATACAAGTGGTATGGTTGATTATAAGTGGTAACGGTGCCAGAAAAGAGCTTCCGACAGGAGGAAAAGACTAAAGGCAAAAAGATGGAAGCAAGCAAACATGTAACATATCTAGTTTCAAATGGTGTTTCAATGTTTAGAAACAAGGCTTAAGGATCATACTTTCACTAGTGAACACTCTCTCATATAAATATATTCTCTTCATGATACTACCCTGAACTACTCTTCGATTGGACACTCTAATCCATGGTAGGGATATAACAACACTCCTCAAAGTCCACCTTCCCCATCAAGATAAACCCACACTATCACCTTAAGCACTAGATGGGTCCAACAAATACCACAATTTCATAGAGACAACCAACTCAAAATATACTCATGATAAAGATTTATGAACTCTAGCCTAAGTGCCACCACGGCGTGCATGTTGTCACTTTCACACACGTGGGGAGCGCAGAGATCTATTGAAGCACTTGAGTATTAAAGTAGATCTACTTTATTACAAAGCTCATGATCACAATATGATCACACATAGAGAGAGAGATGAACACATAGCTACCAGTAGAGCCCTTACCCTCGAGGATGAACTACTCCCTCCTTATCATGGGAATCAGCAACGGTGATGAAGATGGCGATGGAGATCGATAGAGATGGTGGTAGAGATCGAAGGAGATGGCTCTGGGGGCACTTCCCCGTCCTGGCAGGGTGCCGAAACAGAGACTTATGTGCCCCGAATCTCCCCTTTGGTGGTGGCGGCGCTGCTGAACTTTTCATGGATGTATGATTGACGATCTAGGGTTTTCTCCTAGGGAGCTTTTATAGGCGAAGGGGCAAGGCGAGGACGTGGCCCATACCCCCCTGGTGGCGCCTCTAGGGTGGGCCCGCGCCACCCTAGGGTGTGGCCACCTTGGTGTCCTACTCCATCTCTACTTTGATTTTCAATATCATTCTGGGGAAAATATGAAGATTGGCTTTTGTCCCGTCCAATTCCGAGAATATTCATTTTTTAGCTTTTCTAAAACCAAAAACAACAAAAAATAGGCAACTGGCACTATGGCATCTTGTCAATAGGTTAGTTCTAGAAAGTGTATAAAAATAACTCAAAGTGTAGACAGATAATAACAAAGTTGATACAAAACAAGCATGGAGCATCAAAAATTATAGATACGTTTACGATGTATCAATGCTCACGCGAGAATAGAGTGGGCGGAGGAGTCGCCAGGAAGCCACCTTGCTCTCTACTATACGTGTGGCGCAAATCGCGCGGTTTGTACGCGAATCTTGGCGTAGAGGTAAATAAAAGAGAGAGAGGAAATCCTTGTCTCCCTGATTCAACTCTCCACCGTTTCATTCATTGCCTCCTCATACTCCTCGAGCCCTCCAGAGCCATTCTCATCTACACACCACGAGAAAAAAACCCAATCACCACCATTCTTTCATCTTCTCCCAGCGAGATGGCGACACCATCTAGCTCTGGAGTGCCGGCAGCGGGTATGGCGGCGATGGACGAAAAGAAGATGTGGGGCCTCTAGATCCCGAGCATCATGGACAACTCCGAGCTCTAGGTCATGAAGGACGAGGGCTACCTCGTCGCCGACTCATGGCGGAGTGCCGCTGAAGATGCCACTCCCGCACCGCGCGATGGAGAGCGAGTGCTATTTGGCACGCACAACGACCACGGCCTCAGTCTCCCACCGTCGGACTTCTCAACCGAGGTCCTCAAATATTACGGTGTGCAACTTCACAATCTTCCTCCTAACTCTCTGCTAGAGCTTAGTGCTCACGCATCTTTGAGCGAGGGGTTTCTTGGCATTAGGCCAAGTCTCACTCTTTTCCAGTACTACTATGGTACCCAGAAGAACTCAATCAGTGCCGGTGTTCCTTACACCATCGGTAATCTTAGCTTAGTCCTCAGGAGAAACTGAGAATATCCTAGGATTAATGCTAGCGAGCAGTTAAACATTGGGCCGGAACCTTCTTCTACAACAAGGATATTCTGACTCCCAAAAAGGCAGAAGGGTCTTCCGGCCTTCGTTGACGGTGTCGCTCCCCACCAGGAATGATGGGACGTGGAGGCGCTGGAACTTTCAGATATCTTGATCCTCTCCAAAAGGCAGATTGAGTTTCTGATGAAGCACAAGGGCCTCCATGGATCCGACCTGATCCACTGTTGGCTGGATCGCCAGATCCAGCCTTTGCAGTATCATGGAGATCGCCTCATGCACACGGTCACCGGAGACAAGAAGGAAAGCCTGAGGGTCAGCCCACATCGTATTCCAACGAAGGATTACAAGACCCGTGTGTAATTTTTGATCAAGGAGAGAGTGGAAAGAAAATGTAGAGATCCCAACCTTTATAAGGTAGAGATCCCTGTGTTTACAATGCTAGTCCCTGGATCAATAGCTAGCATCCACAGTTTAAGATGTAATATCAAGAAATAAAGGTCATAGTACAACTTTATAACCAGGAATAAAATAATTTATTACATCTTACATAGCTCATTTGGCTATCACATTACAATGCAGCAGAATATCTATATAGCATGGAGTCCTTCATATTCAAAGTGCCACAGGAAATCATGTTGGTTGTAGACTTGTAATCCTATTCAACACACTTCCCTAACATCAAACAAACCTGCAACATAATAAGTTACAACGACAAGGGTCAATACATTTGAATTGTATTGGCAAATGATACTAGGGTAGAATAGTGGTATCTATCATCTCTATGCATTTGGCTAAGTGGAGTTTAGGCTTGCATTGCTCAAAATAGGTTTTCCTTATCAGTTGAAAACACTAAGTTTTTGTTTGTCAAAATCACCCAAGGCATCTACCAATCAAATATTGAAGATCCTTTAACCCTTGTTCAACCAGAAGCTTTTAACTTAGAAATTGGGATGAGGAGATCCTTGATATCTTTCATGTATTGATGCTGAATTGTCCATTGTCGGGGACATGGCTAAGTACTTAGATTTTACTCTCTCGAGAGGTGGTGCACTTTCCCCAAAAGACTCGACATGCATCAAGACAAGATCTTTCAGAATCCTTCCCTTAGACTAAAATGGATGCGCTCCAAACCTATCACCCCCCTACCACCAACTATCCATCTGGCTAAGTTATTGCAACCTATATGATCCAGGCAGAGCCCATAATGCCATGTGGCTGCACTTGAAGCTTCTCAACATTTGACATATCAAATCTCTTTATTCCTGGGTGGCTTTCCACAAGTGAGATACACAAGTATTCGCTAGTTTACTGGCCCTGTGTAACCACTTAACATAAACCCATTCACACCTTTCCACCCAGGTGATTCATTCACATAGTTGTTTTATTAAACAAAACACAAGTCATAGACTTAGAAATATTTCATAGCATGAATATAATCCACCCTTGTTTTCTACTAGCTAGGCTAAGCATAATAGTAGCAAGAATCTTAACTTAGGGAAAATTTCTACTAAGGCATCATCTACTAGGATTTCCCATGGCATAGCATACTTAGTAAAAATTCCATGAAAGTCTTACTTAGAAATATCACTAATGCATAGTGATATTGAAATATGAAGCACCACTTGCCTTTTTGGTAGAGAATATAGATTCACTCCTTGATCTTGAAATTGTCACACTCTTCAAATTTCACTATAATTCAATCAAGGCACAAATTCAATCTACCATTCAAACAATTCATCACATAAAATAATAAAAACAAAGCAATGCATGCAAGCATCCAAAAAGATTGTTTTATTTGGAAAGGTGGTTTCTAATAGGTTATAAACATTTTAAACACATATTGGACATTTATAAAAGTGGTAAAACCATTTAAAATCAAGTGGGTGAAAATGGGCCATTTAAATCATTTTTATTTTGCTAGAAAATGATTTAAATCAAAGTAATAATTTCTAGTGTTAGCCAAAATGTTTTTTAACACAAATATTAATATTTGGGGTCAAAGTGTTTTAAAACAAATCAATTTTCAAAAGGTTTCGCTCAAAACCATTTTTAAATCAAAGCAATAATTTTATTTTACTAGAAATGCCTTTATTCAAAGGAATAATTCCTATGTGTCATAAAATATACTTTTAAATCCAAACATTGGTTTTATGGTCAGTAGGTTCAAAACAAAACATTTTCAATAGATTTTACTCTAAAAACATTTTTAGAATAATTTTTATACTCAAAATAGGCCTTATAATGTTTCTGCAAAAACAACTAATTTTCCAGACGCAAAATACTAAACAAATGGAATGGTTGCAAAGGTTTCTTTTTCCTTATTCCAATGATATAAAATTTGCAAATTTTATACGTGTGGATCAAAAGTTATGAATTTTTCAAATCTAAACATCTAATAGATATGTTTCTGTTTTTAAAATAAAAGACAGAGCCACGTGTCTGTATCCTACTGGCTGATAACGGTTCGGTAGGATCGCGTGATGTAGGCCGTAGGATTTAAGTGGGGTCATGCAGCGCAGATCAAGCGTAATAGTTCGTTTAAGTCAATCTATCGCCTCCATTGGATCATCATCTAACGCCTCATAGAACTCTAACCATGATCTGGCAGCGCTGCAACGATGGACGGCGGCGGCACGCTCGGGCGGTGACATTGCCGGCGAAATAGGAAGAGAGAGAGAGAGAGAGAGAGAGAGAGAGGGAAGGGGCTCACCAGACTCGTCGTGATACGCTGATTCTCGGGGTGGTCTTCTTCGACGAAGGGGTGCATGACGTTGACGCTAATCGCTCACCAGAGAACCTCCTGTGACGGGCACGCTCTGGTGTCGTCGGTGGCGAGGCCATGGTGCATGCCAAAGCAAACAAATGGTGATGTTAGATGCGTAATACAATGGCGGTTGCACGAGTGTCATCCATCGAGATAGGGGGGACAGAACCTACCGGAAATGGTCGTCAGAGCCAAAGCCGACAGCGATGGCGTTCAGACGAAGACGAAGACGAGCTTCGGGAATGCGCACAGTCAAGGGTAAGGTGCTGGCAGATGCGCACGAGGTTGGCGAACAAGTCTGCGTGATCTAGGGCTAGGAGCGCGGTCTGGGCTCACCGGAATTCGTCGGTGAGCTCATCGGAGGCAGCGACGGTGCGGGCAAGAATTCTCGCAGCCTAGGGGCTCTCGAGGGTGGGAGGTTGAGGGGAAATGGAGAGGAGTGGGTTGCGGTTAAGATAGCATGGTTGCAGGGAGGAATTACTGGCGGCATCAACGCCAATTAACACGAAATGAATCAGTGTAGAAACGGCAGAGAGAGGGCGTGGTCAGCAGGGTTGAAGACGATGCTTGCGTGGCGGTGGGGTCACGCGGTTAGTGCGGTGCGGGTTGATTCGTTGGTGACAAAATTCTAGGGAAGAGGGGTTTGACGGGTGGGCTGTTGTTGGGCCTGTTGGGCTAGGTTAGCTGGGCTGGACTCTGGGCTGGATTGTTTCTTTAATTTTTCCTTCCTTAAACCTTTTTCTTTTTCTGTTTTCTTTTTCTGTTTTGAATTTCAACCTTTGATTTAAACCTCAATTTGAATTCAAGTTTTGACCAAACTTTTTCAGTAAGTTTGTACTGTTTATTTATGTGTTTGAAATTCCATTTTTAGAATATTTCAAATATTCCTTTATGGTTTAGTATTTATTTAAATTAGACATTTTGTCTTTATTCCAATAAAATCAAATATGGTTTTAAACCCATATAAATTTTTATTCCAATAATTCTTTTATTATTTTTAAGTTTATTAGATATCTTTAATCCACTTTGGATATTCTCAATTATTATTTACTCATGATTTAATTAATCATTTCTATTAGGGATTTTGTCTTTATTCAAAACAATATGGTTTAAGTCCATATAAGTTTTATTTAAATAATCTTTATTCCTTTATTTTATTTATATTATCTTTATTCCATTTGCTTATGGATTTAACTCAAGGTTTAAATTGTCTTCTAAATAATTTTATTGGGATTTATTATTTATTTAGTTTAGGAAATTTGTCTTTATTTAAATAAAATTGGATATTTTTTAAGACTTATGATTTTATTTAAATAAACATTTTCTCCTTTTTATTTTTCAATAACTTTTATTTGTTTATGGATTTTGGCCAAGATTTAATTTGGCCATTAAATATTCCTTATTTCTTTCTTTCTTTCTTTGTCTTATAAAATCCATATCTTTTTATTTATAGATTCAAAATTGGTGATTCTAATTTGTATGATTTTATTTAATATTTGTTTATCTTTTTAAATCCTTTTAGGATTAGTTTGCTTAATATTTGGCATGGTTTTTAGTTAGGAGCTTTTATTTAGCTTTGGAAATTAATTCCTTTTAACTTATTAAATTCATAAGTTTTGATACATGGTTCCAAATTGAGTGAAACCAATTTCTATGGTTTTATAATATTTTGTTTATCATTTTGAGAATTTATATATGTTTGTTGCTAAATTTTTGTATGGATCAAATCCATAGTCTTAGAGAGATATTGGAAATGATTTATTCTATTAAGGTTTATGGTTTTGGTTTAACTTTTCCAAGTGTTTAAATTTCAAGATACATTCTTTGATGAATGCATTTCACTTGCTTGAAATTTGTTGGATTCCATTTTAATTCAAATTTTGTTCAAGTAGGGTTTTGATGTTTCCATTTAGAAACAAAAAGTTTCTTTTCACCCTAAATTTTAACAATTAATTGTTTTGTTTATTTCTTTTTCACATGTCAAAATTTGGAAAATTTTGGGATGTGACAGAAAAGTTCCGGATGACTCCCTGAAGATGTTTACGACTGACCGTCCTCTGACTCCGGTAAATATTTCGACTCCATATTTGCGTTTTGTCATTATTTTCTGTCTTTTTCTCCGATTCTATTTTTATCGACGCTTTTCGACTTTATCAGCTCGAGAAGCTCCCCGAGTCTGACTTACCTTCACTAGAGGGCTATCTTTCAGACGATCTGGAGGAGACGGAGGATGACAAGGTGCAAGAAGTTCCTGCCTCTGCTTCCAAGAATCGCAAGGCCAAGGAGGTTGTTGTCACTGCTGGAAACCAAGTGTTGCCAGTAGTTAAAAGCTAAGAACCTTGTCAATATTGTAGTACTTTCTGAATTTCTTTCTTTCCGAAGCACACCTGATGTTTGGATTTACGTATTTCAGAGCAAAATCAGTTTTGAAGAGCAAGTTGAAGCTGGATAGCAAGCCAGGCAAGAAGCTACGTCAGCGGAAGATTGTCATTTCCCCAGTCATGCCACCTCCAACTCCAAGTAGTGCTCTGACGTTAGCACCAGAGGTTTCCTCCTCTCCTGATACCGGCTCTTCCATCCCCGACACAAGCACCACCTCAAAAGCCCTGGTTACCGTTGCTAGTTAGGCAACTAACAAGGGTGAACCTGTCAAGGGTAATGATCCCATGGTAATGTCAACAGGGGAAATGGATAAAGTGGCTGGCTCTGCTGCCTTCAGCCTGAAGCGGAACAAAAAGGAGGAGATTCTCAAGCTGTCTCAGTCTAGTCTCGAGAAACAAACCCTCACTCCGGAGACAGCGAGCCAGGAGATGGAGGACGTGAAGCTGGTTAACCTCCTGGACCAAATTTTGGTCCGGGATGCAAAAACGATTCTTGCGAGCACCCAGAAACGGACGTGCCCTCCATCTCCCTTGCCGAGAAAGTGTTTTGCAACACTAAACTTGGATTCAAGAAGCTGCATCGTGAACATATTGTAAGTTTTTTGAATCTTGTTTGCAGTGTTTATTGTCATATCCTCTTGCCCCAAGCATAAAGTTGGATAAACATGATAGCATTGAATCCGAGTTGATGCTTATAGGATGCAAAAGAATGATCTAGTGTATCCCCCGAGGCTCGCGCTGTATTTTTACTTGGTTAAATCTGCAGCCCGAGCCTTAGTAGCCATCTGACGGTATTATGTCTTTAAAGTTACAGAAAATTGCATCTTCTAACCAGGAATTGGTCAAGAATATATGTAATATGCGCAAGGAGATTAAGGCTCTGCGCCTTGAGAATTCAAAGTTGAAAGTTGACAAAGATGAAGTAAAAGGTAAACTTTTCCGACTCCCTCTTTTTCATTTAGTGATTTCCATGGTCAAACTGTTCTATTCGACTCATAATTTTCCCTTTGCAGAAGTGCTTGGCAAATCCAGCAAGATGGTGGAGCAAGACTAGAACTTCAAGGTCATGGATCTAGAAAATGCTTAACTCCAGGACGAGCTCGAGAATCTAAAGGCTGAATCGGAGAAATCCGTAAACCCCGTCCTAGAGTCAAGCAATATGGAGACCGAGAGGATCGAGAGGCTGCTAGCCCTTCGAGATAAATAAATTGAAGATCTCAAGGACTTCGAGAGCCAGAAGGATCTAGACCAGGACTAGAAGCGGAACTGAAGAGTCTCCGAGAGGAGCATTTTCAGTGGAACCGTTGTGTGGTAGGTAAGATTTCTGACTTTCACTCTTTATTAGATTTTTCACTTTCTTTTAGTTAGTTTTTGATTCTTGGTTCTTTCCCAGATCGTCTCCTTTCCGACTCTTCTTCCTCTGAACCTCGCCTCGAGCGCATAAAGCTTGTTAGAGATATTCTTTTCGACTTCCTCCAGACTCTTGAAGAGGCTGGCGATTCGGTTAGACTTTCTAACTTGCACAAAATGACAGTGCTCGAGGTGAGTGATAGAGCTAAGGATATTCCTAAGCTCATCGAAGATTAGAAGATCTCCTATGCTCGGACCGCTACGCAGACCGCCCTTACCATGGTGATGAGCCACCATAGCGATATGGAGGTCTGGCACGTCACCAAGGGCATCGCCGATGAGGACGATGACGGTAACCCGTAGAACATCAAGGATATCCAAGAGTCCTCCGCAGGTTATTCTTGTTATGTGGCGGATATGACCAGTTATACGACGCCATTCTTTGAATCCGTCGTTGTGCCTCCCTTGCCCCAAGAGCCGGAAAATAGCCTCGTTGAAGGAGCTTCCGAGTCTCATGTCCAGGGCGGCGACGATGTCGACTCCAGCGCTCCATGTTCTTCATCACCACCGCTTGAGTCTGCGGCATAAACATCGTTGATGAGTTATTCTGAAATTTATCATTTGGCATGTAATGATGGAAACAATATTTTGTTTAAGTATGTGCTGGTATCTAAGAACTAATGCTTTACTATCTTAGCACTTGTTTGTATATATTTTTATCCGTGTGCTCGAAAATTTCTTAAGCACTCTTTTGCGTTTACACTTGTCGTTTTATCTGGCTCTCTGCCTCGTCCCTTTCATGAGAAACGGAGATCAATTGCTAAACTAGTTTAAACTCAGAAAAAAGCCAGCTTCCAGTACCAACAATTCATTACTCGAAAGATACCCACGTCTAAGCAATCGGTTAAAAAACCAAAGTATAAATGACAGTTTAAATTTTTACCCTAGGGTAACATTTTTTAGATATTCAAAAATCATAACCAGAACAAACATGAGCATAAAGTTATTTCAAGCATTCTGGGATTTTTGAAAATGACATGCTCGTTTGGAAATAAGATGGTAAAAAACTTATCAAGAATAACATATGAGGAAAACAATACTTTATTTCACTTTGAACATGTACATATATGATTACAAGGAAATATAACTAAGAATAGAAGGGATGTAGCTGTGCAATATTCCATGGACAGTCTATCTCATCCGGGTATGTACTACCGCCAGCTCTCTTTCTCTTCCGAGTGTCCTGTCTTTCCTTGACTAGTCATATATCGGTTAAAAAATATGACCCATTGTGTAGAACTCTGCTGATCATCAAAGGTCCTTCCCAAATCAGGGAAAGTTTGTCCTTTCTTTATTGCACAAGTCAGAGAACCAAATCACCTTTACTGAAGGATCGGTTTTGTACTCTCTAACTATGATATTTGCGTAACTTCTACTGATAGGCTATAGATCTCTGCTCAGCAAAGACACAAACTTCTTCGATTGTATCGAGATCATCCTGTTAAGAAACTTCTGCATCTTATTTGATATACGCTTTGACTCAAGGAGAATAATGAATTAAATCACTTGGAAGAACTGCCTTTGCACCATAGACCAAGACGCAAGGAGTGTATCTCGTTGACCTATTAGGAGTTGTTCGTAATCTCCATATCACAGATGGTAATTCTTCCACCAAAGCCCCTGCGGAATGACGAAGTGGTGCCTCAAGACGAGGTCGTAGTCCTTTTAAAATAAGACTGTTAGTTCTTTCGACTTGTCCATTATCCTGTGGATCCGCGACTAATGCAATATCGAGTCAGATCCCTTGCTCCTCGCAGAATCCGGCAAGCTCCCCCATGGAAAAGTTGCTCCCATTGTTAGTAATTATACTATACGGATATCCAAATAGGATGATTACGTCCTCGACGAACTTTCTGGATGTGGCTCCATCGCAACTTGTTACGGTTTTAGCCGAAATCCACTTTGTAAATTTATCCACCATCACTAGTAGGTGAGTAAATCCAAACTTTGCCGTGCGAAACGGTCCTACCATATCAAGACCCAAGAACGCCAAATGGCCATGTGATAGGGATTGTTCGCAGCTAATCAGCCGGAACATGTGCCTGACGGGCATACTTTTTGGCAGCCCTTGCAAGATTTGACCAGTTTATCGGCATCCGTCTTAGCTGTAAGCCAAACAAATCCGTGTCTAAAATGTTTTGCCTCTAAAGATTTGGCTGCAACATGGTGACCACACTCGCCTTCGTGGATTTCTCGCAAGATTTCCACTCCTTCTTCCAGAGAAATACATCGCTGAAAAAACCTAGAAACACTCCGCTTATAGAGCTCACCATTTATTATTGTATAGGCTTTTTCTCGTCGGACGATCTGCCGGCTTAGGACTTCGTCTTTGGGTAATTTCCAGCTATCACGAAGTCCAGATAGGGTTTTGTCCAGCTAGGAATTACAGTCAGAACTGCTATTAAAGGTGAGTCGGATTTTGTCAGATAGTCTTCATTAACTCCAGTGATGGAGGGGACTTTTAAATGCTCTAAGAAAGCACCATCCGAGACTTGTTTCCGCACAGAGCCTATCCTTGATAAAGCATATTCTTCCTCATTTTCTGCTCGAGGGATGTGTTGAACCTCAAAATCCTCGAACAATTTAGATAATTCAACCACGATAGCTTTGTAGGATTCCATGTGCTTGTTTGCATTGCAGATATCGGATACTTGCTGAGCAACTAAATCCGAGTCTCCGTAACACATGAGTCTTGTTACGCCAATGTTTTTGGCCATGCGTATTCCATGTAACAATGCTTCATACTCGGCAATATTATTTGTTGCCATGAAGTTTATTTGTAACACATAGAATAGCTTGTCTCCTTGGGGTTACTTGAGCACCATGCCAGTCCCGGAGCCTCCTCGTCCTTTTGATCCATCAAAGTGAAGGGTCCAAAATTCCGAGTCTGGAGGGCTTGTATTTTCTGCCGTCTCCATCCAATCAATGACGATATCGACAAGTATTTGGGACTTAATTGTTGTACGAGGCTTGTACTCGATGTAGAAAGCTGCAAGCTCTATTCCCCACTTTGCAACACGTCCAATGGCTTCGTGATTGTTGATTATAACTCGCAGGGGAGCAGTACTCACCACTGTGATCTTGTGCTCTTGAAAGTAGTGTCGTAGCTTTCTAGATGCGAAGAACACTCCATAGGCTAGCTTTTGATGGTGTGGATACCGTTGTTTCGACTCTGTCAGAACCTCACTTAGGTAGTAAGTTGGACGCTGCACCTTATGCTCATGGCCTTCCTCCTCGCTCTCCACTACTGTTACCACACTTATGACTTTGTTAGTGGCTGCAATTTAAAGTAACATAGGCTCCTGAGGCTTTGGCGCTGCGAGAACTTGTGGATTTGAAAGTAAGTCTTTCAAACTTTGTAGGGCAGTGTCGGCTTCCTGGGTCCAGACAAATTTGTCGGTTTTCTTCAAGAGTTTGTATAAAGGTGTGGCTCTTTCTCCGAGCCGGCTGACGAACCGACTCACTGCTGCGATGCAACCAGTGATAGGTTGAACGTCCTCCAGGCGAGTCGGCCTGGTAATGTTGAGTATAGCCTTAATTTTGTTCCGGTTCACCCCTATGCCTCTTTCAGACAAGATGAAACCTAGCAATTTTTTGGCTGGAATTCCAAAGAAACACTTCTTCATATTTAACATCATACTGAATTTTTATAGGCTAGCAAATGTTTCCTCCAAGTTAGAAATTAAAGTTTCCTTATTTTTGGACATAACTGTTATGTCATCTACGTATACATGGACGTTGTGTCCGATTTGATCATTGAGACAACATTGAATAGTACGCTGATATGTTGCTCATGCGTTCTTTAAGACAAAAGGCATAGTTTTGTAGCAGAAGGTTCCGAAAGGAGTGATGAAAGACGTCTTGATTTGATCCAAATTTTCATCGGTATTTGGTGATATCCGGAATATGCATCGAGAAAACAGAGTATTTCTGACCCTGCCATTAAATCGATAACTTGATCGTTTCTTGGCAAAGGGAACGCGTCTTTTGGACAGGCTTTATTCAAAACGGTATAATCAACACACATCCTTAATTGAATAGTGTCCTTTTGAGGGACAAGTACAGGATTTTCCACCCAATCTGTGTGGTTTACCTCTGTTATGAATCTGACTAATTCTAGTCGGGCTAATTCTTTAGCTATTGCTTTGCGATTTTCATCACCAAACCATCATAGTCACTGTTTTATGGGTTTAGCATCAGGGTACACATTAAGAGAGTGCTCAGCAAGTTCCCTAGGTACTCTGGTCATGTCAAAAGGCTGCCATGCAAAGATATCACTATTAGCTTTGAGGAACTCAACAAGCGTGCTTTCCTATGCGCGGTCTAAGCCTACCCCTATATTTGTCATCTTGGAGGGATCATCTTCCTTCAGCGACGTCTTCTTCGTCTCTTCCGACGCCTTGAAATGCATGCTCGGCTTCAGCACCTCGTTCTTCATAGCAGGCATCTCGGATGGATCGATGGTTCTTGATCTCCTGGTACTCCTGGGCATGCAGCATGGCTTCGGCAAAGGCAGCAGATCCTTCATCGCACTCTCGCGCTTTCTTCGGATTTCCCCGAATGGTGTAGTCTTCTAGACCTTGGACGAATCTCCGGTGTCCATGTCATCTTGCGAGGTGTAGTCTTCATTCGTGTTATCATATGGATGTGGAGGGGTCTCCGGCTCACCTTGCGCTAGTTTGGAGGCATATTCTTATTCGTATTCCTCCATATCCTTCTCGAATCCTCGAAGTTCCTGCGACGTTATTGACTCCTTAGGGGAATCGGGTAAGTCTGTGTTTTCTTCGATTGCCGCGACAACTGAACCGTTTCCAGCTCCAGCATCGATAGAGTCGGATCCAGAGCTCCCGTGGTATACAAAGTAGTGCTTCTTTTTGTTCATGTTCTTGAGGTAGCGGCACAACTGGGTTTCCGCCTCTGCCATCTCAAAGCTCTTCTTGATGTCAGTGATTGCTTCGTAATCTATGTAGGGGTGTTTCGTCATTTCCTTTATCCTGTGCCTCAAGAATGTTTTTTCTGCTACGACATTGGGAGGACCGGATCCAAAACGGATATACTCCTCATCCGTGTATCCGATCTCAACGGGGAGATTAGATACGGATTTTTCTCCACTACAGGAGCGGGTTGGGTGGGCTCAGGTTTTTCCGAGATCTTGAACACTTCCGCCTCTATGGAGAGAGCAGATCCGGATTGTTTGTCTGCCATGGTCATCACCTCTAGGGTTGGTTTGGTGGGTTCAGCAAAACAGAGATAGATATTGATCTCGCTGATAGGTATGATCATGTAGGTTGTCACGGGCTTGCTAGCCGGAATCCATGTCTCGTCGATAAGAATGAGAGGGATATCACTGGCATAGACCACGCGACCCACAGCGATTGTTTCGCCGATTCCTGCATGCAGATTTCGCTTGGAACGAATCTCAAAAAGTTACCCACCCCACGGTGGGCACCAACTGTCGTCGGATTGTCGACAAGTACGCCATAGGGGGTCCTCACGGCGTTGAGAAGATGGGGTGTCAGACATCGTATGTTCTAGCAACGGTGAGCACAAGTTTACCCAGGTTTGGATCCAACTTTAGTGATCGGATCCTACTCCTGCTAGCAACCCAGTAATATATCGGCGAGAGCCTGATGTTACATCGGATTACAAGAGAGGCTCGCCTGTGCAAGTAGGTTGTGGTATTATTGCACTAAAGGCTCCCATAGGGCCGGTTTATATAGTCATCGGGACCTAGGGTTACAAGAGAGACCTATCCGGCTACGTTACAGAGTCGGTAACTAGATACAGCTTGGACTACAAGTAATACTATAGGCCTAAGTCGGTAACTCTTCTGGGCCTTGTCGTAGCCGGAAGTGGCTCCTCCTCTTTCTCTGACTGGGCCGCCCGTGAAGCAAAGCTCTAACCCGTTGGTGGGCCACCCTGGTTAGTGAGTCCTATGGGTATACTCGGAAAGTATATCCCCAACAGGGACGCTGAAGGCGCACTTTTCCGGATTCAGTTTGATCCTGTATAAATCAACGTTATCAAACGTCTCACGAAGATCGTCTATTAGTGTTCGGATTTCCTTGGTACTGACTACTATGTCATCGACATAGACTTCAATATTTCGACCAATTTGGTTTTTTAGGCAGGCCTACATGCACCTTTCATAGGTTGCACATGCGTTCTTGAGCCCGAAAGGCATTGTGTTGTAGCAAAAGTCCCCACGGTGTGATGAAACTTGTCTTCTCCTGGTCCTCGACCTTCAGCCGAATCTGGTTTAGCCTGAGTAGGCGTTGAGGGATGAGAGTCGTTGACATCCCGCGGTGGGATTGATGATTTGATCAATCCATGGTAGGGGAAAGTGATCCTTTGGGCAGTTATTGTTAAGCGCCGTAAAGTCCACGCACATCCGCAGGTTGTCCGTGTCCTTCTTAGGGACCAATATGGGTTTAGCTACCTAGGTCCTTTCTTTGATCTCCCTTATGAAGTTCACATCAAGGAGTCTATTGACTTTGATACCGATTGTCTCTGCTCTTCCCTCAGACAGTCGATGCATTGTTTGCTTCACTGCTCGCGCTTCTGGGTATACATTGATTGCGTGCTCGGCGAATACTCTGGGAACTCCTGGTGATGGGGATATGCCTACCAGGGTATACCCAGCAGGACGTTTCCGACTGGCCCAGGTGCCAGCGAGTGGGCCTGCAGGATGGCAACTGGATTAAGATCTGGCATGGACTCAAGCGACTGGAAGCTGAAGGCCCAGAAGCGTAGATAGGCCCAGTCGGATTAGGTTAAAGGATCGCTGAAACTGTAACTGATTCGGTTGAGATCAGTAAACCCTAGGGGCCTGAGTCTATATAAACCTCCCTAGATGACGCATAGAGGATACATTCCATCATACACCCAAGCGACTCGCTGCCTAGCTGCAGAGCTCGCCCCATTGTACTCTCACCATAATACAATCTAGCAGGAGTAGGTCTTTACCCTCCGGGGGGCCGAATCTGGGTAAATCCTTGTGTCTCCGTCCTCATCTCACACCGCAGATGGTTGGCCGCCCTTGCCCCATGTTCTACTACTCGCTGCCAATTACAGCATCTGACGTGGTCATTCCCTCGACAGTGGCGCCCACTGTGGGGCCTGGCCGGTTAGGCCGGTGTTCTGCGGCGAGATCCAATCTACCCATCAACGAGTCGATCGCCACCGGCCGCATGATAGCGATCAGCGAGATGCTCCAGATCTTGCCGAGCAGCTACGTCCCGGCGGCGCGACCCGTCACGCATAGCATGATCCTGCCGGTCGGCACGATCAGCCTCTTTGTCAGCCTCACCGACGTCATCGTCTCGGAGGACTCGGCTTGCATCCGCAAGTCGCCGCCACGCGACGAGCTCTCTGAGATTCAGGTACGCACGATCCACCGCCTCGCCTCCGAGTACGACTCGGCCCACAGCGACGTGGCCGAAACCACCGTAGCTGCGGAAGACGCGGGCCTCAACGACAACGCCGACTCGGTGACCCCGGCGTCACTCGCCGGATCCATTGTCGCTGCGTCGCCCGTGGGCTCCATCACCAAGGTCTCCAATGTCGGAGACTTCAAGGATCCCTCTATCCTTGGGATCTTTGACTTCGACTCTGGGTCGGAGAACTCTGCCGACCTCCGCGACGGAACCGGCCGCCACGCCGCGACCTATATGGCGACTGGCGCCGACCCGCCAGAGGATCCATTCTCCACTCCGATCCCTCCCAACATGACAGCAACGGAGGTCGAGGAACTCCGCCTGAAGCGGGCGGAAGCAGTCCGCAAGGAACAAGCCGAGCGCGAAAAATTTCGGCTCGAGCAGGTGACAACGCAGGAGCTGTTGTGCTACCACCAGCTCCCAATCAGGTTGCGCCTGAACCCCACCGTCCAGGGGCGCGCCCTGAACTTCGACGACGAGAGCGACCCGACCCGCACGGCCGAGCGCGCGATCTGCGAGAACGCGCCACCAGGAGGAAGCGCTTGGCCCCCACCAGGGTCAACGGCCAATGGAGCCCCGCCACCACCCAACCGCGCACCACCCAGGGACCAGCCGAGGATTGTAGTCTCCTCACGGGAGCGAGACGCGAACGGCCTACCGCTGTTCTCCACCCCAATGGACAACCTCGTCGTGGGCCGAGCAGCAGTCGACAACATCGCGTCCACCGGTGACGGCGCCCTACAGATCCAGTACGCCAATGCCTTGCTTGGAAAAGCGGCTGAGCAACAAAATGCAGGCGTCGACTCACAGGGTCGGATGTACTCGCTCTCATCGGGCAGCAGAGCGGCCTCAAGTGGCCGCCCCATGGCGGCAAACACCCTCAACTGCCCGCCACCCGAACCAATGCAGCTCCAACACCGACCCGCGAACGCGGCACTCTCCACCAACGACCCCCGGCCAGCGACCAACTTCGTCGCCGCCAACGGTCAGCCCGTCGATGCCCGCACCCACATCATCATCAACCAGAGCTGGCGCGCACGCCAGCCCGACGACCTGTGGCATACCTTAACCAACCGTCGCGACGGCGAACCGAGGGGGTCGCTAAGCCGACTCAGGCCCCGGTGCTTCGTACCAATGATCTGAGGCGAAAGATACCCGGCGAAGTTCAAAGCGCCGAAGGAAATAGAGAAGTACGACCCCTCGTCCGATCCCTCCGTGTGGCTGGATACCTACCTCATGGCGATGGGGATCGCCGGCCACACTGATCTACTAGCCGCCCGCTACCTTCCCCTGATGATGGAGGGAGCGTGCAGGCAGTGGATTAACACTCTCCTCGCGGATAGCATCGACTCCTGGGAAGAGATGTGCGATGCCTTCGTCAGGCACTTCGAGGGTTCATACACCCGCGCCACCACCATCGAGGACCTGGAACAATACGTCCAGGGACCTCGCGAGTCGACCCGTAGCTGGGTCCAACGGTGGCAATAACTATGGTACAACACGGTCGGCATCCACCTAGACACCGCAATCCACTGCGTCAAGACCTCGTGCCGCTACGAGCCCCTGGTCGCCAAGCTCAAAAGAGCATACCGCACACTTGACAACATACCGGACCTCCTGGAGATCGCCAAAAGGTACGCGGAGGAAGACCCAAAACAACAAACCGACGACGAGTCGGGAGGACAACGTCGCACGAGCGGCAGCGACAACGGACGACGATCTGATCTACGCTACAGCAACACTCGCCTCACCAGCAAGCGCCGCAGTGATGGGCGAGTCGACTTCGTCGCCAATGCTGGATACGCGCAGCGCGAGCCCAAGAGCTTCCGCCGCGACGGGGGGCAACGCCGCGACGGTGGCAACTACAAGGCGAAGCCGAGGTTCGACCCCGCGTCCCTCCTTAACCAACCTTGTGTATTCCACAGCAGGGAAGGAAAGCCCACCACACACACGACCACCGACTGCCACTCTCTCAAGGAGATCGAGAAGGCACGGCGCGCGCGAGAAGACCTCGACAACAACCCGCCAAACGGCAGAAAATTCGGCAGCGTCGCCGGCTCGCTCCACACCTTCACAGGCATCAACACGAAGCGCGAGAAGAAGGCCATCGCCCGCACCGTCGCCGTCAACACGGTGGCCCAGGTGGACGTTCCCCAGTTCCTCAACTGGTCTGAGCAACCAATCACTTGGAGACACCAAGACCACTTGCCACGGATCGAGTACCCAGGCCGAGTTGCCCTGGTGGTCAAGCCCAAGGTGGGGGACTACTGGCTCCCCAAGACATTGATGGACGGCGGCAGCTCCATCAACATCTTATACCTAGACACCTTCAGGCGACTGCGGCTCCCGTAGTCGATGATCGAGACGACCTACACCATGTTCCACGGCATCGTCCCTGGTCGGAAGGCATACCCGATCGGCAAGGTCACGCTGCCAGTCACCTTCGGCACACCGGCGAACTTCCGCACCGAGCGGATCATCTTCGAGCTGGTGCCCTTCGACAGCCCCTACCACTGCGTCCTGGGGCGCCAGGCGTTCGCCAAGTTCATGGCAGTGCCCCACTACGCGTACAACACGATGAAGCTCCCCGGGCCATGCGGTGTCATCACAATCCACGGCGACCCCGACATGGCCGCCGAGTGCGAGGCCAAAGGAGCTGAACTCGCCGACGCCGTCATCACGGCAGAAGCCAACCACGCCGACGAGCTCGCCAAGTACACGAGCGGGGTCAACAACGACGACCCCACCATACTCAAGAATCCCAACTCGGAGGGCGGCAACACCTCAGCCTTCGAGGCAACGATGCATACCCGCACCGTCCAGCTGGTCCCAGGCAACTCCATCCAGACGGTGACGATCGGGACGGGCATGAGCCCAGCATAGGAGGGCACGCTCATCGAGTTCCTTCGTGAGAACAGGGACATCTTCGCATGGAAGCCCTCTGACATGCCTGGTGTCCCTAGGGAACTCGCTGAGCACAAACTCAACACCGACCCCAAAGTGCGACCCGTCAAGCAGTCGCTGCGGCCCTTCAATGAAGAGCGTCGCCGAGCCATCGCCGAGGAAGTGCAGCGTGTACTCGCTTCAGGCTTCATCCGGCCAATCAAGTACTCCAAGTGGCTGGAAAACCCAGTCCTGGTCGAGAAGAAAAATGGGACCTGGAGGATGTGTATCGATTACACAAACCTAAACAGCGCCTGCCCGAAGGAGCAATTCGTCCTCCCGCGGATCGACCAAATCATCGATTCCACCGCGGGCTCGGAGTCGCTATGTTTCCTTGACGCCTACTCTGGGTACAACCAGATCAAAATGTCCGTTGAGGACGAAGAGAAGACGGCGTTCATCACGCCTTTCGGAGCCTTCTGTTACACTGCCATGACCTTCGTCCTCAAGAACGCCGGGGCAACCTACCAGCGGTACATGCAGGAGTGCCTTGCGAGCCAAATTGGCCGCAATATCCACGTCTACATCTATGACGTGGTGGTGAAGTCCGCTCGCCAGAGCGACCAACTCGTTGACCTGGCGGAAACATTCGCCAACCTGCGAAAATACAAGATAAAGCTAAACCCAGGCAAATGCACCTTCAGTGTACCAGCTGGGCAGCTACTGGGATACGTCATCTCCAAGAGCGGGATCAAGGCGAACCCCACCAAGATCGACATGATCGCTCGATTTGGCAAACCTGAGTGCCTGCGCGACATCCATAAGCTACCCGGGCGAGTCGCGGCTCTCAGTCGCTTCATCCCCCGATTGAGCGAAAAGGCGACGCCCCTCTACCGCCTGATGCGTAAGAATCCCATCTTCCAGTGGGACAAGAAGGCGGATGATGCGCTCCGCAACCTCAAGAAGGTGCTGCTCGCGGCACTGCTACTCGCCGCCCCCGTCTACAAGGAACCCATGCTGGTCTACGTCGTGGCTTCCGAGCGCGTTGTCAGCGCCTTCATGGTCGTCGAGCGACCAGAGGAGGGAAAGGAGTGCCCGGTGCAGCGACCAGTGTACTACATCAGCGAAGTCCTCACCGAGTCGTTCCAGCGCTACCCGCAATACCATAAACTGGTATACACGGTCTTCAGAGCACAGAGGCGACTTCCACACTACTTCTAGGAGCACCCGATAACGGTCGTCTCCTCTGCACCGTTGCAGGACATCATCCGCAATCATGAGGCGACCGGGCGAGTCGCCAAGTGGGCAGTCGAGATCGGCATCCACAACATCAAGTACGAGCCGTGCAAAGCGATTAAGTCGCAGGCTCTTGCGGACTTCATCGCCGACTGGGAAGAGGCCCAGCAGCCAGAAAAGCTGCCGTACCTCCATTACTGGAGCTTACACTTCGACGGCTCCAAGAACGCGGACGGCGCAGGAGCAGGGATCGTGCTAACTTCTCCAAAGGGCGACAAGCTCCGCTACGTCCTCTTCCTCGACTTCACCCCCTGCACCAACAACATGGCTGAGTACGAGGCACTACTACACGGCATGCGAGCTACCAAGGAGATGAACATCAACCGCCTGCGCTGCTACGGAGACTCCGACCTCGTCGCCGGGCAAGTCGCTGGCACCTGCGACACCGTCTCCCCCACCATGGCGGCATACCGCCAAGCAGTGGACAAGCTAGGCGGACACTTCGCAGGCTACTCCATTGAGTTGATTGACAGGCGAAAGAACAATGAGGCTGATGCACTCTCTCGCATCGGCTCGGCTCGACTCGCACCACCCGTCGGCGTCTTCCTCGACACCGTCACCAAGCCTTCCGTCTCTCCCCCAAGGGAGATCCACATCGGAATCCCGCTGCAGCTGGAGGCAGCCCTGGTCGCACTCATCGTCGAGCCAGACGACTGGACCACGCCGTACATTGCCTACCTGGAGGGAGGCACCTTGCCAGCAGACGAGACGGACCCCCGGATGACAACACGTCGCTGCAAATCCTTCGTCATCATCAACGGCGAGCTCCACAAGTGCAGCGTGACCGGCGTGTTCCAACGCTGCATTCAACCCACTAAAGGACGCAAAATCCTCCAAGACATAAACTCCGGCAACTGCGGCCACCATGCCGGCGCCTGCTCTCTGGTCGCAAAGGCTATGCGACACGGCTTCTACTGGCCCACTGCACACGCAGACGCTGTCGACATTGTCCAGCGGTGCGTCGGGTGCCAGAAATATGCCAACCAGACCCACGTGCCGAGCTCGGCGCTCAAGACAATATCCATCACCTGGCCGTTCGCCGTGTGCGGTATGGACATGGTAGGCCCTTTTAAGAAGGCCCCCTCCGGCTTCACCCACCTCCTTGTCGCAGTCGACAAATTCACAAAATGGGTGGAGGCCAAGCCAGTCCGCAAATGCGACAGGAAGACCGCCACCAAGTTCCTACGTGAGCTCATCTATCGCTACGGGTTCCCAAACAGCATCATCACGGACAACGGCACCAACTTCGCAAAAGGAGCCATGGCCGAGTTCTGCGAGGAACACCACATTCGACTCGACCTAGCCTCAGTCGCCCACCCGGAATCCAATGGCCAGGCGGAACGCACCAATCAGAGCATCCTCCTTGGCCTGAAGCCACGGCTCCAAGTATCGCTCGAGCGCACCGCCTGGTGCTGGGTCGAGGAGCTACCCTCCGTCATCTGGGGAATCCGCACCTCCGTCAACAGGTCGACAGGGTTCACCCCCTTCTTTATGGTATACGGCGCTAAGGCAGTCATGCCCACCGACCTAGAGCACGACTCGCCCAGGGTGGTCAACTACACGGAGGCCGCAAACGAACTCGCACTCCAAGATGGAGTGGATCAGCTCGACGAAGCACGAGACCTCGATCGCTCCCGCACCGCCATCTACCAGCAAGGGCTCCGACGCTACCATAGCCGGCGAGTAAGGACTCGCACCTTCCAGGAAGGCAACCTGGTACTACGCCTCATCCAAGACAAGAAAGTCATGCACAAGCTCTCCCCCCCCTTGGGAGGGACCATTCGCCATCGGGCGAGTCCTAGGCAACGACGCCTACTACCTCATCGACGTCCGAGGCGACGGAAAACTCGGCGTCAAGAGGCCATGGAATGTAAACCTCCTACGGAAGTTCTACTCCTAGAACTCCATACATGTACTCTCCACCCGCTATGAAATAAAACAGATCGGTTACCAAAAATTGTGTCTACTCTCCATGTCTTGTGCCACTCGCACTCATAATAACAGCGTTATGTTATTCACAGAAGTCAACCTCTGGTAAAGCGACCGGCACAGCCAAGTAGTGTGGCACGAGGGCACTGGAAAACTCCAGGCCTTGTAACGTCCACGAAAAATGCCAACCCGGAGCCCCATTGGAGTCAGCTAGCCCGACTGGTTCACCGAGCCAAGACAACTGCATTCGCTTCTCACAGCGACCAAGTCCTCCGCATCCTCGGCACAACGAATCGAACAGCCAAGTACCACGCTCGACCGACGTCTACCAAATATGAGCTAGGGAAAAACGCCCAGTATGAGAGCGTGCCCAGGACTCGCCATGCGACTGATCCTTCAGGTCAGGCAGGAGTGACACGCTTAATCTAACGCGCTTAGTCCTCACCTACCTTGGAGCTGCGACTAGAACCACCAAGTACCACGCTCAGGGACACGGCCACCCGACCTCGTTCGCGCACGGGAAAACGGTCAAGTAAAGAGCACCCACGGGAGTCGCCCTGCGACTGGCTCTCCGAGCTCGGGCGGGTCGACCTCAATAGCGAAACAATCGGAAAACACAAACACATAACAAATGAGGTAAACCCCATAAAAAGGGCGGACGCGTTCGGGGACTCGTCCAATCAACAATCAAAATCATGAAACAATCCACAAAACAACACGAATCCGCGTTACAGCAGAACAAAGTCGTTCCAAAATACAAGATAAGTCCAATGACTATTTGCTACTAATGCCCTAGGGCACAATGCTTCTACTCCCTAGGTTCCGATGCCGACTTGCCGCCACCACTGCGGTTGCAAATGAAGGGCATCTACGGGTTCGACGGGTACGTCGTCAACTCACCCGCCATTGCCGCACGGAATGGCTGCTCGACCTTGAAGTCCCGATGCTTCGGTTCAGGATCGTTGGGGCGACAGTCGTCTCCTGGTAGGGGAGGAGGTCGCCCATCGCCCAAACGCAATCAGAATACACCGCGGCCCGGTCCGTTAGCTTCAGCACCTCGGCAATCTCCACAGAGCGCGTCGACGAGGGGTATCCACTCGTCACATCATCAAGGTCGAAGTCCTCCAGGAAATGGGCAAGCCCAGGGCTCAGAGCCGTCGTCGCCCCGCGCCGGAAGGCCGACCACGCCATGAATTCGACGACTGACGGAGCCTTCTCCAGATAACGCCATACCTCGACGAGGTCGCTGGGAATCACTTCCGTGGGCGATATCTCCTGAAGATATGCTCGAATGCAAGTCGCGGACAGCACGGCCGAGTCGACCAGAGTGGTCACACACTGCCGCGCGTCGTATGACTGCGCCTCCTCCGAGCTGTCAATAATCCGGCTTGTGGATAGAGGTCGGCAGTGAGTACACCAACGACTCCATAACGACTCCAGGCAGAGGAAGAAACATTTACCAATTAGCGGACGGCAAAGGCCCGTGATGAAGCTTTGAAGCGAGGAGAAGTCGTTCTACAGCCCAACAATGAGTGCGTCAGACACCTTCCGCTCTTCAGCAGCAGTAACAGCAGCTTTCGCTCGTCCCTTTGCCGAGCTCGCATCCGCCTTCACTTCCTTGAGCTCACGCTCCAGGTCAGCGATCCGTTTCTCGAACGTACTCAATGAAGATTGAGCTGCCATCAGGTCACCCACCGGGACAAGGCCCCGGCGGGCTTCCTCCACCTCGGCTGCAACGGCGTGCAGCCCCTTGTTCATCTCCTGGACGGCAGTGAGTTCCTTCTCCACACGACACTTCGCTGCAAGCCGATTGTCCGATTCGCATTGCAAGCCCTGCACACAAATTGCAACGTCAACAACAACGAAATCCTAAGTGCCCACCCGCTGAAATTCAGCGACTAGGCACTCGGGACTGGACATTGAAAATCCTAAGTGCCCACCCGCTGAAATTCAGCGACTAGGCACTCGGGGACTGGACGCTACAAAAACACTAAGAATCCGACCACTGAAATTCAGCGGCCCGATCCTCGGGGACTGGACATACCTGGATGGCTGCGCCCAGCATGCCGTGAAGTTGCAGCGTGTCCACAGACGCAAGCAGGACAGGAGTGTGTCCGCGACGCTGCTCGACCTCCACCTCGGCGACCCCAGGCGTCTGGCTCGTTGGCGCCGCGCCACTCACTGCGGCCGCCTTGGCCATGAAGCGGGGGAAAGTCGCAGCGGATGATGCAGCGCCACTAGGAGCCAGCTCGGCCACTCCGGGCGAGGAAACAGCCTCCTTGGTCTTCGAGGCCACTTCTGCTGCAGTCGGAGGTTCGCTTGGAGCAACTTCCGTGTCATCAGAGACCGTGACGACGTCGTCGCCCTTCGCCCTCATAGCGCTGTCTGCGGGAGCAGCGACTTCATCAGTTTTCCTCTTCTGCGAGGGGTCCTCCTCGGTGACGATTGGCGGAACCTTGGCCACGGAAGGATGGCCGATCTTTTTAACTCCAGTCCTGTGAAACAATGATATGAGTAAAACTGTCCGATTACAACGAAAGGCAAGCAGATGAACAAGACTTACTTGGCGACTGGTATGAACCGCAGACCCGTGCGGATGCTGTCTGGCTTCTCCAGCTCAGGCCCCAACTTCCGACTGAGGCCCATCTCGAACACATCGTGTGCCCAAGAGACAGAGGGCCTCTTCGGAGACGAGGCCGCGGTAGGAGCCTCTGTGATGACGTCTGCGGGAGCTTTCCTGGGAGGCGAAGCTTCTGCGGCTGGAGCAGCCCCCAACCGGGGCGAATGGAGGTGGAAGAGATGCCAGAGGTACCTCATCCAGGGGAGCGGCAGCATCCGATGCTACGGTGTGCGCGCTGCTTCGCCCTTAGCCGAGCTGGTGGCGTCAGAACTGGTCGCAGAACGGGGCGGAGACGTCTGCTTTGCCGGCTTCGTCTTCCTCCTCGGCGGAGCCTTCACCTTCTTCTTCTTCTTCTTCTTCTTCTTCTTCTTCTTCTTCTTATTCTTCGATGGTGTGGTCTCGCGACGTGAGGTGTGCTCGGGAAGCTCATCGTCATCGTCATCGTGAGGTTTGAGGCTTCTACTAGCCTCGAGCTCGCGCTGATGTTGCCCGCGAGTCTTGCGAATCGTCAGGGCAACGTCTTCCACGGGCTCGTCGTCATCGTCATCGTCGTCTTCACCCTCGTCGCTCCCGACGTTGCCTTTGGCGGGAGGCGACTCGCTCCCGTCCTGGACGGACGAGTTGGAGTTCTCGTCGTCTGCGGGTGGGAGCCATCCTTCCACCACTTGGAACAACTACAATAAGCATGAGACACTACTAGAAAAACCCCTATTCGTGGCGCACCCGAAGTAGCAAGGCGCCACGGGCCTCGCTGCCACGGCTTATTCAGAGTCGTGGCGCACTGCATGGTGCGCCACGGTTATATCGAGATAGGCGTGGCGCACTACCAGGTGCGCCACGGGTAGGGGTACAGGTGCGCCACGGATGTTTTTTTCAAAAATAAAAAAAATGCAAAAAACACCCTCGTTTGAATTGCAAAAGCAATCGGGTCCGCATCGCCGCCGTCGTGTCGCCTCGCTGGAGCATGGTGGCCTTGGCCACGACCTACCACCGCAGGGAGGTGCGGGAGGCCGTGGTCGTGCTACTCCTCGCCGGCATCGAGGAAGAGAGGGAGAAGGAGGTGTGGCTGGAGAAGGGAGGAGGTCGCCGCAAGGAGAAGGAGGTCGTTGGCGGTCGTCGGAGCTCGTCGTCGCTCTTCGTGACTACAAGGAGGAGGAGGCCGCAAGGAAGGAGGTCGTCGCCATCGTGACTGCAAGGAGGAGGAGAAGGTTGCCGCCGCCATCGCCATCGTCACTACAAGGAGAGGAGGATGCCGTAGCAAGGAGGAGGAGAAGGCCACCGTCGCCATCGTCAGTGCAAGGGAAGGAGGAGAAGGAAAGGAGGAGGAGGAGGAGAAGAGAGAAGGAAAAGGAGGAGGAGAAGAGAGAAGGAAAAGGAGGAGGGAGGATAATGAAAAGGATAAGAGGGAGGGAATAGGGGTAGGTGGGCGGGGTGGGGATTCGAAATTTGAATCCCGCCCAAGCTTATCCGTGGCGCACTAGGTGGTGGTGCGCTACGGGTAAGTCGCCCTCTTTTTTTTGCAGGAAAAAACGGTCTTTTGACCGTAACTTTTTACTCTTTTCGAATTTTGAAAATCTAAAAAATTGCTAAACAACCAAAATTTTACCGTGGCATGACTTTTTTTGGTATATTATACGATTTTTTTCGATATCGTATGCAAAAGTTACGGCCTTTTTACCGTGGCATGACCTTTTTTTGCAGATAAAGGCAAAACTCATGTTTGTTAATTTTACTAGAAGCTATACCACATTACCTACCTAAATATGAAAGGATTTAATTTTTTGAAGTGTTTATCATTTTATTTTATTTTTTGCAAAGCCTAAAAAGGCGATCCACGGGGGGGGGGGTGGAGTTGGTGCAGGATAGTTAGGCATAGGGCACTAGGGCAAGGTGCCCTACTACTAAGTTTATACATCCATGGCGCACATGCCATAGTGCGCCACAGATGTGTCTGGCCGTTTCACAGCAGAGAGGGGCATGCGCTTAGGCGTAGCACACCCCCTCCATGTGCGCCACGGTTGACACTAACAACCGTAGCGCACCTACCCTATGTGCGCTACGGATGTTTGGCGTGCGGCCAACAGGGCCCTGGCCCACACATATTTGTGGCGCACTATGGTCATGTGCGCCACGGTTGTTCTAGTTACTAGTAGGGCACTGCCCATAGGTGAGCCACGCCTGTTTTAGCCATGGGGCACTTCAACCATGTGAGCCACGGATGTGCTGATTACCTATAGCCATTTTCCTAGTAGTGAGACAACGTCAGCACAACCGCGAATGCATCATCTGCGACTGCGAATGGTGGCAAAAATGGCGACTTACCGTCGGAGCTGGGCGCCTTGCGGTATAGGGGGCGACCCCAGCCTTCGCGTCAAGGTATGCTGCCTGGGTGATCTTCTTCAGGGCCAGCTTGTAGTCTTCGAGTTTCCACTCGACGAGGCAGGATTTCGTCGGTTCTCCCTACCCGTATACTCATACATATAATGGTCGCGGCGGGCCAAAGGCACGAGCCGCCGCCCGAGCAGCAGTTGTAGAGGTTGATGGTTTGGAGGCCCTTCTTCTTCAGACCGCGGATGGTTTCCAACATTTCGTCGACAACCATCTGCTGATCCAGCGGGAGCTTGCCGACCTGGACCCAACGCGGTTCGGGCCGGTCGGCGGAGTACCTTGGAAGCGCCACCTCGCCGTCTGGAGTCGACTCAATGACGTAGAACCAGGATTTCTTCCATTCGTTTGCCGCCTTGGCGGGCAGCATCAGGTCGAAGAACGACGCCTTCGACTTCAGTTGAAATGTCAGGCCACCCGCAGCCAGCATCGGGCCGCCTGATTCTTCACGACTGATCCTCCCATGGAACAGATCTTGCCACAAGGGGAAATAGGGCCTGTAGTCTAGATAGCAGTCGTAGAACACCACGAAAATGGCAAGCTGCTCGATGCTATCCGGGCCCAGGTCCGACGACTGGATCCCGTAGTAGGCGCAGAAACGCCGGAAGAAGAGAGAAGTGGGAAACCCCAACCCCCGCTCCAGGTGGCTGGTGAAACAGATGAACTCTCCCTCGCGTGGGTCTGGAGTCACTTCTCCGGCCGCGGGGATGCGCCATCTGCCGGTGCGCAGGATCCCTGCCTCCTCGAAGGACGCCAGTAGCGCCCTGGTGCACTTGGATCTGCCCCATGGTTCGGTGGAGGGGGCCATTGGTTGGAAGATTCATGGAGGTTGGGGCTCTCTAGATCGGAGGGATCACGATGCGGAGTTGAAAACGGAGATGGGCGAAATCGGAGGAAAGACGAAGGAGTGTTTCCCCGCTCGCCTGTCATTCTCCTTATATAGCGGTTGCTACCCGCCAATTTCGGGAGCCGTTACTACGCGGTGTTTACGCCAAAGTTACCGTTGGATTACCCCAACGGCTAGTTTTGACCCCAGCTGACGGTCCAACTTCAGCCATTTGACTCGTCGCTTCGTGTGACTCGACGACTCGCCGACCCGATCACTACAACAGTGATCAGTATTCCTGCTTGCCGACCTAAGCGATTATTGCGACTAGAATAATTAGTTTCTCCTTTATTCAGGAGTCCGCCGCCGATTCGACTGGGCATACGCATTGGACCCATATACACCGACTGCCAGTAAACACCTACGACCAATCAACGACGGCCTCGGGGACTACTGATGGGGATATGCCTACCGGGGTATACCCAGCAGGACGTTTCCGACTATCCTAGGTGCCAGCGAGTGGGCCTGCAGGACGGCGACTGGATTAAGATCTGGCGTGGACTCAAGCCACTGGAAGCTGAAGGCCCAGAAGCGTAGATAGGCCCAGTCGGATTAGGTTAAAGGATCACTGAAACCTTAACTGATTCGGTTGAGATCTGTATACCCTAGGGGGTGAGTCTATATAAACCTCCCTAGAGGACGCATAGAGGATACGTTCCATCATACACCCAAGCGACTCGCTGCCTAGCCGCCGAGCTCGCCCCATTGTACTCTCACCATAATACAATCTAGCAGGAGTAGGTCTTTACCCTCCGGGGGGCCGAACCTGGGTAAATCCTTGTGTCTCCGCCCTCATCTCACACCGCAGATGGCTGGCCGCCCTTGCCCCATGTTCTACTACTCGCTACCGATTGCAGCATCTGTCGTGGTCATTCCCTCGACACCTGGCATGTCCGCATGACACCAGGAAAATATTTCCCAGCACTCATGGAGGAATTGAACGAGTGCGAGTTCCTATGCGGGACTCGGGTTGTTGGCGATCAGGGCCATCTTGTTGGAGTCTGTCGGGTGGACCTGCACCGCCTTGGTGTTAACTGTAGAGTCAAATGACATGTCAGGTGCGTTTTGCTTGGTGACAAGGGGCAGATAGTTGTCTGTCGACTCCTTCAACCGTGCGAGCTCCTCTTGCAGGCGAAACACTGGGAGATTCTGTTGAACTCTCTGTCGTAGCTATCGGAATTGGTGAAGCTTCCTAGAATGGTGATGACGCCATTGGGCCCTGGCATCTTTAGCATAAGGTACACGTAATGCGGTACTGCTAGGAATCTTGTGAATATCATACGCCCGAGGATGACATGGTATTGCGAGGGCCAGTCTACTACCTCACACTCAAGCTGGTCACGCCTGAAGTTCTTAAGGGTGCCAAAGATGACGTCGAGCCATATTTTTCCTAGGGGGTACACACCTTTCCCTGGGACGATGCCATGGAAAGTATTATCTGATGCCTCCAAGATGCATAGCGGTATCCGCATAGTTTCTAGTGTGTTGGCGAACATCAGATTGATGCCACTGCCACCATCCATGAAGATGTTGCTCATCTCAAATCCACCGATCTGTGCCTCCACCAGGGAAGAGTGACATGGGCGAGGTATTTATCAGGGGTGATCCGAGCAGTCAAAGGTGATGCATGACTTCGAGCCATTGAGGTACTCAGGTATGGCTGGTGGAGAGGTGACGGCCAGGTTTATCTGGTGGGTGATCGTCTTCTGGATCCTGTTGGATGGATGTCCTTTTTCTATCATCATGGTGCCCAGCGATCTTGGATACGGCTTTGCCCCATTGTTCTGGGTCGGCGCAGCCACAGGCTGCGCAGGTCCTCTGGGTGGTTGTGGTGGGGCACCACATGCGACTTTTCCAGGGGCGGAGCCAAACCCCTGGTTTACGGCATCGCGCTGCAGTTGGGTGTACCCCTCATGGAGCTTCTAGAACTCCCTGAAGTCCTTGAGCAAATGGCTAGTTTTTTTCTTACCGTCGTGCTTGTCAATGTTGAAGTGGATGGTGCAAGGACCTGAGAACTTATCGAATGTAGACGTCTCATCATCCTGAGTGCAGCGTTGCCGCGACTATGCAAGTTTCCCATTGTCGTGGTAGCTAGCGCTATGGTAGCCGCTGCTGCGGTTCCCATCTTCATGGAGGTCGGCATACCTAGCCGCAACCATGTCGACCTCTTCGTGATCGTTGTAGCGCGCGCTCTTCTTTTTCCTTGGTGGTCATGTATGTGGCCGAGGTCATCTTCGTCATCCGAACGGGTTCGATTGACGGCATCTTCACCATCTGCCCAACGTTTGGCGATTTCCATCATATGATCGATGGTTTTGGGCTTGATCCTGCCCAGATCCTCTCTAAGTTCACGGCACCTTACTCCTTCATTAAAGGCATCGATTTCCCTCTCCTCTGAGATGTCCTTGGCAGAGTTCTTGATGATGGACCAATGCTATATGTTGGATCAGATCTATTTGTTGGACTCTTGCAGGTGCCCTTGACTTTGCGGATGAAGCTGTAGACCAGGCTCTGGATAGGATATTGAGCCAGGCTCTGGATGCACCCTTTAGTTATAGCTGAAGGCATTGCATGGTTGTATTCCCGCTTCTGCCGTGCAGTTTGATTGATGAGATGTTGACAAGCGCTGTTTGGGCTGCCGCGTCAGCCTCCGCGTAGTTGTTGACGGTGCTCACCATGCCTTCAAGGGTAAGGCGTCCTGACGCCTGCTGCTGTCTTAGAGAATGCTGAAGAAGCATGCCGGGGTCCAGTCCTTCCACGAAGTGATATATAGCATTATCATCGGGGTAGTGGGCCAGATCGGCTCGTATATGGAGCCACCTAGCAAGGTAATCGCGGGGGTTTTCGCCCTCTCTCTGAATGCAACGCGCCAGATCAAAGATGGTAACCACGCCGACGAACTTGGATATCTGCTGTCCAGACACGCGGGCGAAGCCGGCGGACCTGCAACGATCTTCCACCTTTATATCCTGCATAGGGGCGGTTTGGGTGGGCCTTGAATTTTTTTGACCTTTGCCGGCAAACTACGAAGAGAGACCCGACATCGATCCTTCCACGAACGTATCCTGCCTGTAGGCGGTCCGTGCGGTCCTTGATGCTCCTCCGACTCACAGGGAACTAGTGCCCGAGTCGGTTTCGCTGATGAATAGGTGGATGTCTCTGATAGGAACGATCGAACACCACGTATGGTTCGTCTTCGTCGAGATCCAGAACTCGTCAGGGGGGATGATCGGAACGTTGCCGGAGAAGAGAACATGATCGATGGCTACGGTTTCGCCGATTCCCGCAAAGATCTTGGTCCTCGCCCGCTAAAGAGCCTGAAGCGCCTCTTGCCCCACGGTGGGCGCCAACTGTCGTGGTATTGCCGAAGAGTACGCCATGGAGGGGTCCTCACAGTGCGTGTTTAGAGACGTGGGGGAAGGCGGACGGTTGACAGGTACAAGGTAACACAGCTTACCCAGGTTCAGATCCCACAACGGTGGTGGAATCCTACTCCTGCTATAAATCACTATAAGGGCAATACGCCAAGTTATAGAGATAGGTTCGCTGTGCGAGGTTGTCTAACGTTGCGCCCTAAAGGCTCCCATAGGCCCGACTTATATAGTCGCCAGGTCCTAGGGTTACAGGGAAAAGTCCTAGCCGGACAGGTTACAGAGTCCTATACCGTCTATTACTAGTCTTGTGTATCTTGTACTCGAAGGCTCCGGGTACGTCGGTTACTCCAACCGTAGCCCTCCTTTATCCGGCATGAGCGTCCCTTCTGGTTCCATCTAACTGGGCCGCCCAGCAGGCCATGGACCATGCTACCAACTGTGGGCCACCCGGGTTATCCAGATAGCATACATGCTATGAGGATACCCATATAGCATATCCCCAACACTATGTTTTATATGCATAAAAGGTTTGGATCCTCCAAACCATTTCTACTTTATTACCACTAGGTACAACCCCTTTGATGACACCTACTTGTTCATTGTAATGTATGTGGTGTATAATACCACCGCCCCTTGGAGACCCCATTTTAGCCAAAGTAAAAGTATAGGATGGGAAGACCCCCGAAAGAGATTTATAAAAAGGTTTTACGAGCAAACCTTGGTGAGGTTCAACCTACCAAGAGAAGTTTGAAAAATTAAAAAGGTTTTTTTACAAAAATGTGGGACGAAGGACGGAGGAAAAAAGGTTTATGAAAACGCACCCGATTCTTTGCAGTTTTGCGAGAACAATTAACCCGTGCAACCACCGTACCCTAGAGTGGGACATGGCTGGACTTAATGCTTGCTAATCTGGTGTGGGAATTCTCACAACTACTTACAAAGGATCATCTCCCACTAATTCTAGGCTTGCCTTTACAAAAAATGTCAACTGCGAGACAGTCACCTGGAGGAAGCAGGATCACCCATGCGAGTGACCAGGCGATACTATGAGCCCCTCATTGAAAGTGCTGGCTCTAGAGGAGTTGGGATGCACTCCGGTTGGTCCGTGGATCTAGACGTCTCGGTATTTAGGGGAACAACTCATAGGGTAGGGCCTATGCTAGAGTGGCATCCGGAGGGTCTTGATCGGTTACTCTACCCACGATAAGTGCGGATGAGGGTAGGGTACCCGTTTGGTGTGGGTAAAGTGTACAACCTCTATAGAGTGTAAACCTATTTGAATATATGTGTCCACGTTCATGGATGGTTGGGAAGGTTGCTAAAGAGCGGTGATGGCTTTGTTTTCAAAAAGGATTTTGGAAAAGAAAGAGTTTTCTAAACCTGGTGGTCTGAAGGACACCAAAGAAGGTGATGTGATGTTGAGGGATCAAGGAAGAAGAAAACCCGGTCAGTGGAGGACCGTGGAGATGGATGGGTGACCCAATCCTAGTGTTTTACAAAACTTTTCAAAAAGGTTTCCAAAATGTTTACAAAAGTTTTAAACAAAGATATGTCGATGCTATATCTACAAGAGAAACTATTTGAGAAAAGAACCTCTCTTGGAGCCCTCCTACTACCATAGCCATATTTCATATCCTTTTGTTATTATTCTCTTAAGGTGGTTTGCAAGTACATTCAAAGTACTCACCGGATTTGTCCCTAGTTATTTAAGGGGGCAAATTTCCAGAAGCTAGAAGGGTAAAGATGCTGACGTCTATGAAAGCTAGGCCGTCTTCCCAGTAAGTTGTGTGTAGGTTAAGGCATGAAATGGGCTCTGCGATTGAAGACTTCCTCTATTGATGATTGTAATCGCCATAAGGGAAATGATGTAAGTTTTGTACTCGTTATTTTATGGATGTTATAATGATACTCGTCGGTTATGCTCACGGTTCACTGATCATGGGAAAGTGAATTGCAGGAATAACCAAATCCGGGGTCCCACGGACATGGTATCAGAGCCATCCTGACTGTAGGATACCTTAGTTAGCATGGACGTTAGACAGGACAAACACTATTTCTGAAAACCTCGACTTTTGAAAACTATTTTCTCAAAAGCCTTTCCAAAGATTCCATATATTACCTTCTTTTACCTAAACTGTTTGAAAATGGTTTACTCTATACATCGTCTACCTTCAAAAATTCCTTTTTAGAAACAAGTCCGTCCTAGAAACTATGAATACGGAATCCCGTGATGAAAAGAAACAGAGACAAGCAAACCAAAAGAGTCGCTAACAACAGAAGACACTACAAGATCGCCGTACCAATGGAATCCTTCCTCGCCCAAAATGGATCAAGTGTGACATCAATGACCCCGGATGGCAAGACAAAACTCAAAACCTCTCGAAACGTCCATACTTAGGATAAGTATCCTCAATATAGGATTCCCCTTGTGGCGCGTAGTCACCCCTTGGTACCTATGGTACGCCATGGCTGCTTGTCATGTGCTAATGTGAATGCTTGAAATGTGTTGCTTGTCTGCCTTGGATCAGTCGAGCCTATTGCTTAGACCGCCTTGTTTGTGTATCCTGACACCAACACCCATAACCCTGTAATTTGAAACCTCTCCTCAGCAAGATGGACATATAAAGAAATCTACCACAACCCCTTTCCGTCCCTAGTGCCAACCTCCCTCAAAAGAACGATGATCCTATTCAACCCTCTACCGAAACAACGGGAAGTCCCTCGTCCTAAAAAAAATTCCCCAACACCCTGAAGAAAAGGATGCCTGAAGACAGCGAGCCTACTCAGCCAACAAGTAGAAGCAACATGAAGTGCTCAAGCGAAGATGGTTTCTCTGAAGCTAAATGTCTCTACCCCGGCTGAAGACTAAGGATAAGCATCGCTAACCACTAACCTACCAGGAGCAAAACCCTAAAGGTTCATTAGGAAACCATCGTAGCAAGGTAGTTGCAATACGGAGTCACTCGAAGAACTCCATCCAAGCATCACGCCAATTCTCCAAGACGAAGGATCTACCCCAGCCTCGACGACCCTAGGTAAAGCTCTAAGGTGGAAAGACTGCATCTTTCCCACTCACACCCAGAAGCTCACCTATTAGAAGCTACCCAGTAAGGTCCACAGTCCAAGGACCTGCCCCCAAACACCACCTCGAGAATCGTTATAGGAACAGAAGATAGACCTCATCAACAAAATTCGTAAGTCTACTCGATCCTCCCCATACCCATGAAGCTCAAATAAGCACTAAAAATACCCGACGCTGGCATGACTACTCTCCAATGAGTAAGAAGCAAACCAAAGAGTCGAGATTCTCTAAAGACGTCGCGAAGCCCCTTCTCTACTATCTCTGCTAAAGACCCACCCAAAGTACCTCTGACTTTGCTAACACCGATTCTGAAAATGAGGAGCGGTACCTCTACGAGTATCAACCCATCGAAGCAGCCCCTGGAGAAGGCACGACCGTCACTCCTTACTGCCAAAGTTTTGAATATCCCTCACAACCCTGAGGAATTTCAATAACCAAAGTTAGTACCCAGCCCTAGGACGGCGACAAGGTTCAAGGAGCACTCATGGAGTATGTAACATCCCTAAAATCATGATTCAAACTTATGCATATCATCCATGCATCCATGATCATTTATAATTTCATTTCAAAAATCATTTAAAAAACATGAGCATTGTTGCTCAATATTTTATGTAAGTTTACTCAAGCCCTTGTGCTACTTATTTTTGAAAGAGGTACTATTAACCATTCAGTATTGTTTAGAATCCAAACTCAAGTGATTTAAAAAACTTGAGCAAATTCTCAAAGCAAAATATGAAATAAAACCAATTCTATGCCTATTATCACACCTCATAAAGGCATGGTTTTATTTTATTTTCCAAAGACCCAAGTGTGTTTGAGTGAACAGATGTGTTTGACACTTGTTTGAGTACAAGATTTATTGTACAAAAATCCTAAAAAGTTTTGGAAACAAACATATTTAAATTGAAGTTTGAAAACCATTTCAGAAAAGCAAACAGAAAAAAAAAGCTTAAAAGAGAAAAAAATAAGCCTTCAGTCGAATCTGGCCCAACTGGCCCAGCTAAGACCAGCACCCCCACCCCGCGAACCGTTTTCCTTCACTCACCCCCTTCGAGTGGTGACAGACAGGACCCACTCCCTCTCGATTCTCTCACGACAAAGGCCCTTACACGGCGTCTCCACCCCCACCGCGACGTGTTCTTCCCCAAATCACGCCGTGCGTTACCTGGTTGATTTGCTCATCAATTTGCGTTGATTGCAGGAGTAATTCACGACCCCGCCTTGCCTACTTAAACCCCCTCTGCCCCCTCTCCATTTTCCCCCAAACTCCGAGCCTAGAGCGCCCCCAGGCTGCCCGCATTCATCCTCGCACCGCCGCAGACAGAGAGCTCTCCGGCGACCAATTCCGGTGAGCCCCATGCGCCCCTCTCCCTCTGGTTCATTCGAGCCGCTTCACAACTTCCTCGTGCACCTTCCGACCCCACTGGTTCGTCCTGTACTGCCCCAGGTCGTCGTCTTCGACAAGCACTGCAAGCTCCCGACGACATCTTCAACTCCGGCGATCAAATTCGGTGAGCCCTTTGTTCCCCTTCTCCTCTGTTTCACACGAGCATGTTCGCCGTAGTTTTGTGCGTCTCCTGATGCCGGTTTTTCGCGCTAGGGTGACCAGGAGCGTCACCAACGTCGTCGTCCACCCAAGCCCGATGCCGCCCGCAACTCCGACGAGCTCCAACGACCGCGTCCGTGCGCTCTAGCCAAGTCGTCGCCAGGTTGAGCATCAGCACGTCGTCGCGTTTCTGGTAAGCGTCTCCGACGACCCCCTAGCCATCTGTAGCGCCGCGCCGCCGTAGGCCGAGCACGCCGCCGCCAGTAGCCACCGCCAGCGCCGCCCAGCTATGGTCGTTTGATCTAGGACCGTTGGATCTGGATCCAGCGCGTAGAATTAGATCACTTAGCGAAGCGGTATAGGTAGATCTGGGCCGTGCGATTAAGTCAGATCCAGCGGCTCAGAAGCGTGATCCTACGCGAAGCGGTACGGGCCAATTAGATTAAGACGCGTGGCAATGGTTTAGATTTAAAAACTGGATTTGAATCTATTAGATGTTCAAATTTGTTTTGGCTATAACTTTTGATCCCCACGTTAGAATTTGACAAATTTTATATCAATGGAATCAGGAGAGCAAGCCCTTTCTAAGTATGCAATGTGTTTAATGTTTTGCTTCTGTTAAAATGGTTTTATTTGCAGAAACTTGTGTAGGGCTAATTTGAGTATATGAAATGTTTAGGAAATGTTTTGGGGTTTAAATAAATGTTGTTTGGCAAGTTTTTAACTTGTTTATGAACCAGTACTGTATACTTACTTTGTTGAGTTTTAAAAATCATCACATATCACTTTGCATGCATGCATATATTTTTGATTGTATATGTTTTGTTTGTGATATGTTGCTATATTGCTTTGTGTAGATTTTGGTGCTAGTGATTGTGATTGTGAGGAGTGTAGCTACTCTCCAAACTACCAAGGCAAGTGGTACTTCATGAATATTTTTATCCCTATGTTTCTACTAAGAATTAGAAATATTTTGTTAGCCTTGCATGTTATATTTTGCTTATATGCCATGTTGGGAAATCCTAGTAGTTGTAGAATTGCTAGAAAATTTCTAAGTTAAGATACTATCTATGCCATGCTTAGCCTAGCTAGTAGCAACCAAGGGTTGGTGAATTATATACAAGCTATGATGAAAATATTTCTAAAGTCTTTGGACTTGTGTTTTGCCTAATACTAAGTAAATGAAACACCTGGGTGGAATGGAAGGAATGGTTTGTGTTGAGTGGTTACACAAGGCCAGGGGACTGGTGAACCTTGTGTATCTCACTTGTGGAAAGCCACCCAGGAACAAAGAGATTTTAGAGGCCAAGTGTTGAGAAGCTTCTAGTGCAGCCACTTGGCAATATGGGCTCTGCCTGGATCACATAGGTTGCTAGAACTTAGCCATTTGGATAGTTGGTGGTAGTGGGATGATAGGTTGGAACGCGTCCATTTGGTTTAAGGGAAGGCTTCTGAAAGGTCCTGTCTTGGTGAAACCAAGTCTTTTAGGGAAAGTGCACCACCTCTGCAGAGTGTAAAATCTAAGTACTTAGCCATGTCCCTGGAAAAGGACAACTTGAGCATCAAGACATGGAAGCTATCAAGAATCTCCTCATTCCAATTTCTAAGTAAAAACTTGTGGGTGAACAAGGGTGTAGGACCTCAATGTCTATTGGTGGTTCCTTGGGAAAAGTTTTGACAAAGAAAAACTTAGTGATTTAAACTAATAGGAAAAACCTATTTTGAGCAAAGCAAGCCAAGCTACACTTAGGCAAATTGCATATAGTAATATAGTCCACCTAAATTATACTAAGGTATCACTTGCCAATACTATTCCAATGTATTGACCCACTGTGGCTGTAACTTGTGATGTTGCAGGTTACTCTGATGAGGATTAGGAGTCATGAGTCTACACTCAACATGTTTGCCTGTGGCACATGAAGATGAAGACTTCTATTTATTTACTTATTCAAACTCTTGTACTAGGCCTGTGGCCTTGGAGTTGTAAAGACTATGTTGTCTCTGGAATGCCTGTAATAATGACCTTTGTATCTGTGTACTTTATCTTAAACTGTGGATGCTAGCAATGATCCAAGGACTAGCATTGCAATCATAGGGATCCTTTTCCTTTATAAAGGAGGGATCTTACAGAGTAGCCATCATACCCTACACTCACCCACCTAGCATAGGGTAGAGTTAAATATCGCCCTAGAACCTGTTTTGCAAAAACCTTAAATTTTCTAAATGCCTTTTAGCTCCTACTTGATTGTCATGTATGGACCTTGTTTGATGATATGCAAGTATGATGCCTTCTTTGCGTGTTTTATCCATGACGTTGAAGCAGACTCAACCCAGAGGAACCCCATCTTGTATGACCATGTTCCTAGACCTTCAACTGCAAACGACATCCTCCAACCTATCGAACCCCTAGCTAGCTCGGAACTAACAAATAGGAAGATAGTTAAGCGCCTTTCCATATAGACCGCCTACCTCAAGAAGTGATCATGGCATCTCTCAAGAATCAACATCACAAGATCGACAGAAGATACCCATTTATGGACGAAAAATACAATGCTCCTCCAGCATTAGCCTGCAACTCCAAGAAAGAAGGCCTGCGACTTCACCAAAAACCCCTAGTTTCGCTCTAAGGGGGAAAGACTTCGTCTTTACCACAAAACTATAAAAACAACTAACTGAAGTATCTCAGGAATTCGATCCCTAGTCATCGTTAGGTGATGAAAATCTTCTGAATCGGACTCATGGAACCTGCAATAATGACAACAATAGGCATTCTCAAGAACCCGAAGATGCTCCGAGAAAGTCCCCCACTCCAAGGTCGACCTCCCAGCCAACACCCCCAGCGCTTCAAGACTAAGAAGACAGAAAATCCGACATCAATGATAAATGATTGAAGAAGGCTCAACTTATCATCCCTCCTCAAGAATAAAGGACCCTGTCGACGCTAAAACTACCTAGAATCTTCCTAAGGAGAAAATATTGCATCTTTTCCACTTGTCTCACATAAACACGCAATCGGAAGAAACTCGACCCTGACCCTTAGACAACCAAGACTATTTGTTGTAATAATCCTTTTTCATCTAAATATTTCACCGCTGCAAATTGTTAATACGATGTTATTACCTAACCCTACCTCTCCTGAATCTCGGGACGAGCTTCTTTTAAGGGGGAAAGGTCTGTAACATCCCAATTTCAGCAACCCTGATTTATTCTCCAAACGGCAAAAATCAGGGGAAACAAAAACTCTTCTTGTTGAGTGTTGCAATGTTGCCTATTTGTTTTCTTGTGATCATACCTCTAATTGTGTATTAGATATTATACTCCTCACCTCAACCTCAGTTGACAAAAACTATTTTACAAAAGAAATGTCTTCGCTCATGTTTCATATTCTCAATGCTCTTGTAATTCAAACTTGAGCCAGGATCACTTTGACATAACAAAATGTTTTACTAGTTTCTGTTAACAAAACTATGGAGACCTATATATAATCTCCTTATGTTCTCAAGGCAGAACTCTCAACTACTCTCACCTCTAGGTTTTCCCAAAACCTTTCCTAAAACCTTTTCATTCTAATCTTGGTAGAAATACCAAGAGGTCCTTATCTTAATTCAAAACCCAACCTCTTAAAAACACCCATGTTCACCTAAAGCTAGGCTTGATGGTAACCTTAGTAGTATTTGTTTTCTTGCCAAGATGAATTGCCTGATCTGTTGGCTGATGAATTGCTTTGATCTGCTATGTGTGATGACTTGTCTGCTTAGGAAGTAGCATGATCCAATCTAGGAGATCATACTCTAGGATCAAACCAAAAGTTGGTTATCACATACCTTAAACAAGCTATCCAAGTTGGATCTATCTTGAGTCGATCAAATGAACCTCTAATCTACTTAACCAGATCAATCCTAAGCTAATCCTTTGTATTAGCATCCAACTCATCAAAGACCAAATAAAAGCATGAATCTCCTCTACGCAATCTAACCTTCAACATCAACCAACTGATGATAAGAATAAACCCTTGCATCCCCTCCAAATGTTTCCCTCTTGCATACTAGTCCAAATCCACAAATCTGCCAATTTGGCTAAGTCTGGAATCCTTATCTAGATTCAATATATGGAACTCCACCCACTCCAATCAAAGACCAAATAAAATCATAAGAATGTGTTTGAACCATCTTGTATTACATCATTAGAACTACCAAAGCCCACTCATTCTCTTGGCTAAACTCTTCTTATACCCACTCGTCCTTGATAGTTTTGTAGACAAGAAAATAATATTTTCTGCAAATCTTATCATCTTGCCTACTTTGGCAGAAGCTCACATCCATGTGCTACCTCACCTTGAACACCTCTCTGCATTGGTTATTATCTACTAACCATGGTCTACCAATACCCTCTTCACTTGTTTCCATTGAAGCATTGTGCTTCTTAAACCCACATTGTGTATGAGGCATCATGACTCATTTGCTGTCTGTAACACCCCAATTTTAGCTAAACTTAAACTAGGGTTTGATTGTTCATCATGAGCATCCTCTTATAAAAATTAATGCATCAACGAATAAAATGCAAACCCTAAATGCTAGTACCATCTTTCTCTTTGAAATGCATTCAAAAAGGTTTTGTATTTTCAAAACCTAAAATGTTTGGAGCACAAATTGAATAAAAGGGCCCCATATTATTTCTTATATATTATAAAAGCTTCTAGTATTTATAAAATACCCAAAATAGATTTCAAAATGGAAATAAAAAAGTGAAATTACAAACAGAAAAACAAAAATAAGGTTTCTAAAAGAAAAACTAGAGCCAGGTCAGCCCATCTCTTCTCCCCTTCTCCCTTTGCCTCGGCGCGCAAGTCTGTAGCCCAGTCCGGCCCAGCCACAGCCCATTGATGGCTGCAAGTGCACAGATCATTTGTAGCTTGTTTCGAAGTTCAGATATCGATCCTACAGGGAGCCCAAAGGTAAATGTTTATTGGTGAAGTCTCTATCGCACCCGAAGTTGTCACAAGTCTTCGAGTGAATTAACTGCAAGTGCTGAGAATAAGAATGGAATTTGGGTGTAAATGGAAGTACTTAAATAAAACTAAAATATAAACTTCAGAAACAAAAAGCATAAAAAGTAAAAGATGATTTGTTTGTTGTTTTCTATAGATGACGAAGTAGGCGCGGGGAGTTTCAGTTCATGGTGATAGTGAATGTGCCGAGTGAATGAGTCATGAGTGTAACAATTATAATCTTATAAGTATGTGTGTAGGCGAGCAACCCATAATTAGCCGGAACTCCTCTTTGTAGATTTCATCCCAACTTCAATAATCCTACTAGCATGTTTACCACAACCATGGTCAGTCACTAGATGATTAAGATCCTTTAGGTTTCTTAGCAATTAAGCTCCTTGGATCAGACTAATGCAATAAGCTCGGTGGTTCCTCGTTATCCTCGAGTCAAACTAGCTTCCCATTGATATCCCAGTGTCACTCGAAGGTCGCCGGTCTGCTAGCAAACAAGATTATATCTATGTAGAACAAAGCATCATGTTGTCTGGGCCCTTAATTGGACAATAGGCATTAAGCATCCCACAGATAGTCAAGAACACATAATATAGTAATTAGAATTAACCACAAACTTGATGGAAATTGTGTAGGCACATCACATCTCACCAATCCCCTACATCTCCCACGCCCAAGGGAACTTACTCACACATGAGAGAAGAAAGCATTATCGATATAATTAAATAAAGGGAGTTCTTCTTGATATTACCGTGGAGATCCACAATAAGAAATAGAAATAAATCCAACAGAATTCAAGATGGGAAGAAAAATCTCAAACCCTAATCTTGCAAATTGGAGATCTCTCTCTCTCTCAAGTACAAGTAATGGCTATGGAGGTATGGTGTCTAGGAGATCGAAGATTGTGGAGCAAGATTAAGAACGTCTACCCCTTCTTCTCCGGATCCCTTCTTTCTCCCATCTAGATGGTATGGCGGCTCGTGTGTCCTGTTTTCGACCTCGGCCTCTTCATGAAAGTTGTCCCTTTTAATAATATGAAGCATATGGCAACTATATGGACGCAACTATATGGCGGCGGCCCATATAGTTGGTCGTTAAGCTTGCAGTGAATTCCCCTTGATTGCTTCCAAAAATGGACTTGCTTGTTTTCGCTTGAATATTGTGTTTTTGCCGTTAAATCCCTCTGTTGATGTTTAGAACCTGAAACACACATTAAAACCAAGTTTTTTTCGCTACCAAAGTATTAGCATTAGGTAAAGCTATAAAACCATCAAATCCAAACGAAAACCATCGATAGAAACCATATAAAATGTGTAAAATCTCGTTGCTATTAACTCCCCCAAGCTTATATGTTGATCTTCCTCAAGTGACAAGTAAATAAGAAAGGATAGCGGAGATTCGAAACTAAAATAAAAGAACTTACAAGCTTGAATTGGTGTCGAATTCTTTCCTTCACATTTCCTGCAATCTTAAACATGATCATACAAATATTCACAAGATTGCACTGAGTTCACTTGCTAACCACGTGTATTTTTGTAGCAAATAAATCATATGAACGAGCGAGTGTTGAAAGTTTAGATAGGAAGGTGAAACAAATCTTTTTGGTCTCTCTCTTATTGAGAGATGAAAACTTTTTGCTTTTGTTTCTTTAATAAGTTAAGAGTACTCAAGTTTGCACCAAGAACATTTAATTTAATAACAACTCATCTACTCCCACGTCAAAATTTCAAGACTATCAAAGCACCTTTTTCCTCTCCTTGTTTTTCAAAATTTTCAACTCTTTCATAGAGAAATCATGCCACTGTTTTTAACATGTTAATTGGGGCTGTGTGGCGCACTCGTGACCATGCCAATAGATAGTTGTTGAGCAATAGTGGGTCAGAGGAGTACTGCAACTTCACTTGGAACGTGAAACCACGAGGAGACTAAAAATTTTACACGTCATAGCATTGCAGCTATAGACGTTTACATAACTCAATAGCCGAAATCAAGTGGTTTCCCACATTTAGATCGTTCGTTGGCCAGCGGAGTTAATAGTTCCCCATGGAGTATAACAGTATTTGTAGTGACACGCGTAAAGCAATATCCTAATATAATTATTATAAAAGGCAGTGGAATAATCTCTACTACTTCGAAGTGTCCATTTTATCAGACAATTCCATTCAAGGGTGTTATCGAGTCTATTTACATTAAGCTTGATGGGGTTGAGTAGTTTCTAAAATCAAATCTTTTGGGCTAAACATGGACTCAAGTCATCTCTTGGATCCTTCTTCTTGTTGTAAAAATATCGTAAATATTTTAACCAAGTTCATTGCTCAATGTTTCAAAGCTAAAGATGGACACTTGCTAGGGAGTATAATTTATAGGATAACAAGCTAAGTGGGGAGTGACTCAAGTGCAAGCGAGTAAATAATTGTAGGATCAATTTAAAATTGCAAGAGAGGTGATGTAAATAATGTGATATCTCTTCTTGATTGCTTCGTTCTCGTACTTGAGTCGAATCCTCTCTATATTTCCATATTTCCATGTCACCTGAAATTGAGCAATCTCCGAGAAAACAAAGAAAACAATTTGCAATTGAAAATTACACTATTTTTTGTGTTTTGGGTTTTGATAATGCAAACTTAAAGTAAACATGCTATTCTTGGAAAACAAAACAAATAAAAATAAGAAATAAAAATATGAATGCAAGTTTGGAGGTTTTCAAAACCTTCCCCAACCTTAGGCTATTGCCGTGCTTAGTTGTTGTCGTTGTTTGGCGGCGGCTGGCGGTGCTGCTGGTAGTAGTCGGGGAAGTAGGTCATTAATTTACCAAAGGTGTGAGTTAAAGCACTCACATCATCACTAACTCCATGAAGAGTCTGGTCAATCTCCGCAACACGCTGGTTGAGCTGCTGTAAATCCTGATAGGGGACATTGTTGAACCCTGTTGCTGTCGTGGCTGATTGGGCCATTGGTCCCAAGGCTGCTGCTCCTGTTGTTGCTGCTGCTGTCCTCCCAAGCAGGATTGTACTCCTTCTCCTGCTGCTACTCCTTCTCATCCAAACAAACAAGTAAGCTTAAGTGTTGCAATGCTTGCTTACTTGTTTGTTTGGGTGTATGCAACTGATTGTGTAGTAGGTGATGTACTCCCTAACTCAACACTAGTTTACAAAATCTATTCTACAAAAGAGATGTCTTGGATCATCTCTCATAATCTCAAATGTTCTGGCATTTCAAAACCTGAGACAAGATGACTTTGACACAACAAAATACTCTTCTAGTTCTATTAACAAAACTATGGAAACCTAAGTATAATCTCCTTATGTTTTCAAGATAGAACTCCCAGTTACTCTTATCCCTTGGTTTTCTAACACCTTTATTAAAATCTTTTCATTCCAATCTTGGTAGAGATACCAAGATGGTCCTTATATTACTTCAAAGCATACCCGATTCAAAATTCCCATCTTTACCTCAAGCTAGGCTTGATGGTAACCTTAGTAGTAGTTGGATAAGTTGATAAGATGAACTGCCTTGATCTGATGTCTGATGAATTGCTTGATCTGCTGATTGCATTGTTTGCTTAGGAACTAGAGTGATCTAAGCTATTATCTCATACCTTAGGACACAGTCTATGTTTGTGATCATCTATCTCAAACCAAGCATCCCAAATCTGGATCTATCCTAAGCCACTAAAGTGATCATCTCATCTCCTAATCAGATCAATCCAGGGATAATCCCTTTTGATAGTTCCAACTCAGTGAATACCAAAACTATGCATGGATCCTACATACTTAGTTATCACATCAACATCCTCCCTTTGATCAGGAGTTTGGAACATAACATCCTCTCAAAATCACCTACACTTGCACCCTAGTCTAAAACCCCAAATCTGCCAAAATGGTTGTTTGGATTTCTTATCTAGATTCAATCTTTGGAGCTCTACCTTTTCCAACCCATGTGCCTTCTTGATAATGTACTTGAACCATATTGTAGTACATCTTTAGTACTACCAAAGACCACTCTTTCCCTTGGATTAACCCTTCTGGTTCTCACTCATCCTTGATGGTTTTGTAGTCAAGATATTAATATATTCAACAAATCTTATCATCTTGCCTACTTTGGCAGAAGCTCACATCTATATGCTACCTCCCCTTGAGCAACTTTTTTCATGATTGTGATCTACTAACCATGGTATATGAATCCATACCTCAATTATTTCCATTGGAGCTTTTTGCTTCGTAAACCCCCATGGTTTATGAGGCATCATGACAACTCTGTTATGGCAGCCTTATTTTCAACATAGTTTGCCATCACCTCTAAAACACCTCAAACCCAACCAGGCTCAAATATTGCTTCCATGATCATCTATATAACCTTGTCTATCCATCCATCTACCCCTTGTATCAAGGTGAGCTATGAGCTCACTAATCCAACCATGTTTAGGTGGTATAAAAATATCCAAACCCTAGATTCTCCAAATCTAGTTTCCATCCTTATTCACCATAGTTCTTCAAAAACCAAGTTGGATTTGAGGTATAAGTCAAATATACAACATCTATCTTGAGTATAACCATCCCCAAATAATTCTCGCATTAATTTGGTTAATCAAACTTTTTATTATCTTTATCTTGCAAGATTCTCAAAATCCTTGTCTATAAAGGAAAGTTTGTTTATCTCCACATCACTTTGCAAACTCAATGCACAAATGAGTTCTATACATCATACCCTACCTTCTCATCTCAAAAATAAATATTTTTGAGATTCTTTATTATTTCTTTTTTCCCTTTTTCTTAAATGGCAGAAACAAAAATAATTCCTTAAAATTACTTTTCCGCATCATTAAATTCCAATAAAATTCTCCAATGAGTAATATGGTATTCAGAACCATTTACCCTTAAAAACCAACCTTGCCTAATGTAAAAGTATTACATTAGCTTCCATAATCTATTTATGCACTTTTTGAATAAATGCTTTTAAATGGACTTGTAATCATTAGAAAAATCCCAAATAAATCTTGAAGAGATGATTGGACTTGCCCCATCTACCAGTACCATTTCCACACCTTCCTTAATACAAATTTTCAAACTTCTTTCACAACCATTGTTTGGATGCAAATTTCCAACTAGGCAAATTCTCAAATCAAAACCCACCAATATCTCCTCAACCAAATCCACCAAGCTTGTACATCACCCCTCTCACCCCCTTGGTCGTGGTGACCACTGTAGCAGTCCCTCTCCCTTGTCCTTTAGCTCTTGAAGCATGTGAGGGAGAGAGAGAGGAACACATCTTGCGAAAATCTTTGATATAAAAGAGGAAAGCAGCCACAACACTCCTTCCTCCACCCAGTGCTCGAATCGGAGGCCCCACCACCCCTCTATCCACCACCCCTATAGCCCAATCCCTGGCCAGCCACCTCCACAAGTTTCCTCATAGACATGATCCACCATGGACCCTTGCCCTTTTTTTATAAGCTAAGAGGCCAGAGCACCACCTCCCTGCTCCCTCATTTCACTCACTCCCTCCCACCTAACCCTCCCCGAGCGCCAGATCCAGATCCCCGGCTCCCCATCGCCATGAAAAAGGAGGAAAGATCCTCTCGGCCTTCCTCGAAGAGTTGAGCATGCCCTCGCCCCAAGCCACTCCTTTCCCCTCTCTCTGCTGATTCATGACCTCCACGCCCTAACCTACTCCCTCTTGCTCTCTTTTGTTCGAGGAAGGGACGGAGACCACCACCGTCGGCAACCACCCGAGGGACCTTCCCCCAGTAACCCCGACCTTCTAGAGCACCTTCTGCACGATCGGAAACCCTGCGGGTGCTCCCCAAGAGCCCAGAGTCCTTCCTACATGCTCACCGTCGACATGCATGCATCCCAGGGGCCCCTCCGCCGAGCTTCCGAGCATCACCGTCGGCGCCCCCGCGCGAGATGCCCCATGTCGGCGAATGGGGCCTTGCCGCCCATCACTGTGGTCACCACGGTGGACCGCGTCACCCAGTTCTCCCAGATCGTAGCCCACAGTCCTTTTATTCTTATTTATTTCCTCCAGATATGATATTTGGGCATGATGGTTTAAATATAAATGAAAATGGAAAATACCTATTATGGTAAGACTCAAATTTTTGGTATGCACTTTAGGAATTTCCCTAACAGGCAGAACCAAGAGTTGACCCAAATATTAATTAGATTAATTTCAATAAATCCAATACCTAAAGGTACTCTTTTAACTAATAAATTATCTTTATGAGTTCGACAACTCCAAATTACAAGACCCCAAGTGGTACTGAAAGGTATCCCAGATACCTTGCTTTCCACACTAACCCCATTCTATTTTGCTTCATAAAATGCCCTACGTAAAACTAACAAAAACAACCCCCTTTTGAATTTAGAAAATTTCCTAGGTAAAACAAAAAATGGTTTTTACCCAATTACACCCCAGTATACCTAAGTAGTAACATCTATCAAACCCCTGGAGCCCAAAATTTATTGAGCTCTCTTCGAATTTTGGTGAATTAATACTTTCTATGCATAGGTAATTCATCAATAAATACATATCATTAGTTCTATAAATCCAAAAAGGGTGATTCCAATTTCTATAGAAAGTTATTCAAAATACATAACTTGTGTACTTGGAATCACAACAAAATCCCCTATATATTTAATCTGGTGAAAAAGACAAATTGCACCCAGTAGTGACTTTGGGATTTTCCTGAGGGCATTTTGGTTATTTTTTTAGGTGATTCCAACTCTCAGTGAACCATTCCATCAAATAATATCTAATCACCCAAGGAATTAATTTTTGGAACTCCAGAACAACTCTGGTGAATTATTTCCTAAAACTAGAGTTTTATTCACTATAAAAACCACTATAAACCAGTGGAAATTGATAAAGTAGTGAAACCACTTTTGTTGGATTCATTTTATCAATATCTATCCGATGGTATCATTTTTATCCAATGGTATCATACAGAACTTGTCCTTGCTCAAAAAACCCTCTCTTAGGTATTTCCTGGACCTCAAATCCGAAGGGATCATCTTCCCATGCCTCCACATCTTCTACCGATCTAATCAACCCAATCATCCAACACCCTACTGATGTATACCTTGTGTTGTATGATATCTTGTTGTATGTATTGATTCTTGTAAGCATTGTATTGATTGTGGTGTTGTTTGCTTGCATGTTTGCTTAATAACGGTGATAGTTGTGACTGTGTGACGCTGAGAAGAAGGAAGCACTGGTATATTCTTAGTATTATTGTATTTGGTACTCTGGTATACTAAAGAAGTCATGGGACGTCTCGCTGGTCACAGGCAAGACATCTTCTTGCTCATATGCCTTGTCCCATTATTTTACCTATGCATGTTTTAGCTACTCGTTTATGCAAATTGCATTGTTTTACTATATTATGCTTTATATGTGGAATGTTTGGCTCCTCCAAACGATTACCCCTTTGTACCATTAAGTACAACTAATTTTATGGTACCTACCTTCCCTTAGTATGGTAGATGGTTTTTAACACCATAACCCCTTGGATACCCCGTGTTAGCCAAAGTAAAAACTATGGGATAAGAAGATCTCGGAAAAAGGCTTACAAAAATGTTTTATGAGAAAACCTTGGTGAGGCTTGGCCTACCAAGTGATGTTGAAAATGAGAAAGGTTTTGGTTTACAAAATGGTCGCACGAAAGATGGAGGAAAAATGTTTACGAAAACACGTCGGGCTGTACAGTTCCTAATGCTTGAGCAATTTAACCCGTGCATACACATTACTCTGGAATGGGATGGGGCTAGGCTGGAAGTTTGCCTAATCTAGTATAGGGTCCTCACACTACTATAGGGGCAAACAATTCCCGGAGGGTGGTCCTTCTCTGTCCAACTGTCGATGCGTGGCATCGACCGGGAGAAGGAACGAAGGGTCTGAGGGGCTCCACATGATACTATGAGCCCCTCATTGAAAGCGCACACCCCGTCGGGGTTCAAAACGTGCTCCGGTTGGCTTGGTAACTATATAGGGCGTCCCAGTTTTGAGGGGATTAACTTCATTGGGTAGGCACTAGTATTGGAGAGGTCATGTGGAAGGTCTTGATCGATTATTCGACCCATGATCAGTGTAGATCAGGGATGGGTAATCGGATGGTGTGGGTACAGTGTACAACCTCTTCAGATTGTAAATCTAATAAATTGCCGAGTCCTCGGTCATGGATGGTTATGATGGCTGCTGTACGAAGGTGATGGTTTTGATTTCAAAAAGGACTTCAGAAAAGTAATGGCTCGAAAGTGTTTTGACCATGAGATGGTCAGAAAAGGAGGAAGGAGTTTGGTCATTAGATGACCGGAAGGAGAAACAAATGGGTGACCCAACCCTGGTGTTTTCTTAAAACATTTCAAAAAGGTTTCCAAAATGGCTTTACAAAAGTTTTTCAACAAAGATATAGAGATATGCTATATCTACAAGAGAAACTAGTTTATAAAAGAACCTCTCATGGAGCCATCCTACTACAGCCATATTGCATATCAATTATTATTGTTATCTTAGGGTGGTTTTGCGAGTACATTCAAACTACTCACCGGCAATGTCTCGGGCTATTTACTTGGCCAGACTTTCAGAAGCAATAGGAACAATGGAGTTTGCTGACGCCTATGCAAGCCAGGCCGTCTTCCCAGTCAGTCACCTGTAGGTTAAGGCATGACATGGGCTCTACACTTGAAGACTTCCGTATGGATGTTGTATCGTCATAATAATGGCATAAATGTAAGTACTTGAGTTCGTTAATTATGGATGTTTTAATGATAGTCGTCGGTTATGCTCATGGCTCACTGATCATGGGAACGTGAATTATAGGCATAACGGGTATTCTCGGACCGTAAATCTGGGGGTGCCACAAGAAACATAGCAAAGTAACGGATGGTTGGGTTCTGAATGGTGGACATCTTCTTCTCATAGAAGTCCCTACCACCATTAACAGAAACAACCTCCCAAGCATTTGCACTCGAGACACTATACATGTTTGTAATAGTTGGTTCTCCTTCTTGAGGGAATCCATAAGCATTGCAAAATTGTTTATAGGTAATCTGATATGGCCTTTGGTGAACGGTGAAATTTATCATGCATGCATTACCTTTCTTCATGTAGTCGTCATAGAAGGAGGAGAGGAACTCATGGGTGAGCTCTTCATAGGTGTGGTGGCTAGCATTGGCGACGCCGGTGAGCCCTGCATTTGCACACAGGTAGTCGAAGTCCCCCCTCAACTCTGCTGAGTTGAGGAAGTTGTTATCGTCCCATTGTGTGGGCAGCACCTTCCTTGACAAAACCATGTCATACTTGTTGTCGAGCTTAGCTTGGAGACCCGAGCCCTCACCACGTTGGCGCTTGCTCTTGCGAAAAAGGCTACCGATCTTGATGCACTGAGAAATTTCCTAGGTAAAACAAAAAATGGTTTTTACCCAATTACACCTCCCAGTATACTTAAGTACTAACATCTATCAAACCCCTAGAGCCCAAAATTTATTGAGCTCTCTTTGAATTTTGGTGAATTAGTACTTTCTATGCATAGGTAATTCATCAATAAATACATATCATTAGTTCTATAAATCCAAAAAGGGTGATTCCAATTTCTATAGAAAGGCATTCAAAATACATAACTTGTGTTCTTGGAATCACAACAAAATCTCCTATATATTTAATCTGGTGAAAAGACAAATTGCACCCAGTAGTGACTTTGGGATTTTCCTGAGGGCATTTTGGTTATTGTTTTGAGGTGATTCCAACTCTCAGTGAACCAGTCCATCAAATAATATATAATCACCCAAGGAAATAATTTTTGGAACTCCAGAACAACTCTGGTGAATTATTTCCTAAAACTAGAGTTTTATTCACTATAAAAACCACTATAAACCAGTGGAAATTGATAAAATAGTGAAACCACTTTTGTGGGATTCATTTTATCAATATCTATCCGATGGTATCATTTTTATCTAATGGTATCATACAGAACTTTTCCTTGCTCAAAAACCCTCTCTTAGGTATTTCCTGGACCTCAAATCCGAAGGGATCATCTTCCCATGCCTCCACATCTTCTACCGATCTAATCAACCCAATCATCCAACACCCTACTGATGTATATCTTGTATTGTATGATATATTGTTGTATGTATTGATTCTTGTAAGCATTGTATTGATTGTGGTGTTGTTTGCTTGCATGTTTGCTCGATAACGGCGATAGTTGCGATTGTGTGATGCCGAGAAGAAGGAAGCATTGGGATATTCTTAGTATTATTGTATTCGATACTCTGGTATTCTAAAGAAGTCACGGGACGTCTCCCTGGTCATAGGCAAGCCACCTTGCTCATATGCCTTGTCCTATTATTTTACCTATGCATGTTTTAGCTACTCGTTTATGCAAATTGCATTATTTTACTTTATTATGTTTTATATGGGGAATGTTTGGCTCCTCCAAACCACTACCCCTTAGTACCATTAGGTACAACTCATTTATGGTACCTACCTGGCCTTAGTATGGTAGATGGTTTTTAACACCATAACCCCTTGGAGACCCCGTTTTAGCCGAAGTAAAAACTATGGTATAGGAAGACCTCGGAAAAAGGCTTACAAAAATGTTTTATGAGAAAACCTTGGTGAGGCTTGGCCTACCAAGTGATGTTGAAAATGAGAAAGGTTTTGTTTTACAAAATGGTCGCACGAAAGATGGAGGAAATTTTTTTACGAAAACACGTCGGGATGTACAGTTCCTAATGCTTGAGCAATTTAACCCGTGCATACACATTACTCTAGAATGGGATGGGGCTAGGCTGGAAGTTTTCCTAATCTAGTATAGGTGCCTCACACTACTATAGGGGCAAACAATCCCCGGAGGGTGGGCCTTCTCTGTCCAACGGTCCATGCGTGGCATCGCCGGGAGAAGGAACGAAGGGTCTGCGGGGCTCCACGGATACTATGAGCCCCTCATTGAAAGCGCACACCCCGTCGGGGTTCAAAACGCGCTCCAGTTGGCTTGGTAACTATATAGGGCATCCTGGTTTTGAGGGGATTAACTTCATAGGGTAGGCACTTGTATTGGAGAGGTCATCTGGAAGGTCTTGACCGGTTATTCGACCCATGATCGGTGTAGATCAGGAACAGGTAATCGGATGGTGTGGGTACAGTGTACAACCTCTGCAGATTGTAAATCTATTAAAATAGCCGAATCCTCGGTCATGGACGGTTGTGATGGCTGTTGTACGGTGGTGATGGTTTGATTTCAAAAAGGACTTCAGAAAAGCAATGGCTCGAAAGTGTTTTGACCATGAGATGGTCAGAAAAGGAGGAAGGAGTTTGTTCATGAGATGACCGGAAGGAGAAACAAATGGGTGACCCAATCCTGGTGTTTTCTTAAAACTTTTCAAAAAGGTTTCCAAAGTGGCTTTACAAAAGTTTTTCAACAAAGATATAGAGATATGCTATATCTACAAGAGAAACTAGTTTATAAAAGAACCTCTCATGGAGCCATCCTACTACAGCCATATTGCATATCAATTATTATTGTTATCTTAGGGTGGTTTTGCGAGTACATTCAAACTACTCACCGGCAATGTCTCTGGCTATTTACTTGGCCAGACTTTCAGAAGCAAGAGGAACGATGGAGTTTGCTGACGTCTATGCCAGCCAGGCCGTCTTCCCAGTCAGTCGCCTGTAGGTTAAGGCATGACATGGGCTCTGCACTTGAAGACTTCCTCTATTGATGTTGTATCGCCATAATAATGGCATAAATGTAAGTACTTGTATTCGTTAATTGTGGATGTTTTGATGATACTCGTCTGTTATGCTCACGGCTCACTGATCATGGGAATGTGAATTGTACGCATAACGGGTATTCTCGGACCATAAATCCAGGGGTGCCACCAGAAACATAGCAAAGTAACGGATGGTTGGGTTCTGAATGGTGGACATATTCTTCTCATAGAAGTCCCTACCACCATTAACAGAAACAACCTCCCAAGCATTTCCCCTCGAGACACTATACATGTGTGTAATAGTTGGTTCTCCATCTTGAGGGAATCCATAAGCATTGCAAAATTGTTGATAGGTAATCTGATATGGCCTTTGGTGAACTGTGAAATTTATCATGCATGCGTTACCTTTCTCCCTGTAGTCGTCATAGAAGGAGGCGAGGAACTCATGGGTGAGCTCTTCATAGGTGTGGTGGCTGGCATTGGCGATGCCGGCGAGCCCTGCATTTGCACATAGGTAGTCGAAGTCCCCCTTCAACTCAACTGAGTTGAGGAAGTTGTTATCGTCCCATCGTGTGGTCAGCACCTTCCTTGCCAAAACCATGGCATACTTGTTGTCGAGCTTAGCTTGGAGACCCGAGCCCTCACCACGTTGGCGCTTGCTCTTGCGAAAAAGTCTACCAATCTTGTTTATCTTGATGCACTGAGAAATTTCAACATAAAACCTTAGGCATATAGTTTCTACATGATATATGAGCGATTCTACATGGAGGAATTCAATCCTAACGTGAGAAATTAAAAGAGAAAATCAATCAAGCTTGAGTTCATCCACTAATTCAATGAGAAGATTCCAGCCATGGAATTCTGAAAATAAAGCATGGATAGGGAGAGAAACATACCGATCTATCGATTACCCCACTCAAACAAACGAAATCCATGAAGAATTGAGAGTTCTTGAGAGGTTTGGAGAGTTTTGGATAGAGAGGTTGAGAGAAATAATGAGGGTACGAAGAAGCTTGCCCTGCCCCGACCCGTTTAAGTGGTCGGGCCAAACTATACGGCCGGGCCGGGTAGCTCCTGCCGTATAGTTGTGGCGGTAGCGAGGGTTAGGGTTTCCCTTCGCCAGATCACAACTATACGGTCACAACTATACAGCCAGAACAGATGGTCCCGCCGTATAGTTGGGCATCAACCTTTTTGTATCCAAACCTCAACTTTTGAGAATTTTGTCGATAACTATACGGTCGCAACTATACGGGGGGAAATTTTATCCCGGCCGTATAGTTGGTCGTTACACCTTCTATAGCATGCTTTTTCGCCAAAATTTTTAGAGATGCATTTTTTATCTGGACAATAATGTTGAGCTAGTTTCTATAGATAAAACTCAAACTTTATTTTCTACTCTAAATCTTTGCTTTTTCAATCGGTATTTCTGCTACTTTTTGATAGCCGCATCTTTATTGGTGTGCATCTGAATGTCTGTGAAAAAGTTGTAGGAATGCAATCAACAACTTTATTATTTCATTTTAATTTATTTTATTGATAGAATGGGTTGACTCCCATTGAGAACTTATTGAGAATGGTTGATAATTCAACCTCTTTTTCTGTTCTTGAATTCTTACCTTCGGTTTCCCTTTATCAAAGGCACTTACCACATGAACTCGTTTTGCTGGTGGAACATACCTCTCTCTTGCTTCTAGTTTCTTTAGAAAATAACAGATTATTTTAGCATCATAAATGTTGAAGATTAGTTCCCTACAGCACAATCAACTGATACTCCTGTAGTACTAAGAGAAGGTCTTCCAAGTATTATAGATAATCTTTCATCTTCCGGCATTTCAAGAATAATAAAATCAGTGGGAATAACATGCTCATCTATTCTAAGTAGAACATCCTCAATCATACCAACAGGTTGTTTAGTGGAATTTCCAGCCATCTGTAAGTGATAGAAGTGGGGGAGTATTCCCCTAATCCTAGCATTTTATAGAGGGAGTATGGCATTACACTAACCCCTGCACCTAAATCACATAAATCATTATGAATATCAGTTTTGCCTATTGAACCTGAAATGGTTGGTATACCGGGATCTCCTAACTTAGACAATAATCTCCCACTAGCAGGGTAACTAGTCACCATGGCAACAGTTTCAGTTATCTCTTTTTTTAGGGTAAAACAGTAGGGTAAAAAACCCCACTGAAATTTTTATAAATCATAATGAGTTACAATCAGTAGATATTTACAAATTCAATGCCACCTCATTGAGGGAAAAGAACGCCAAGGCTAACTATCTCCTATCTAAATTGTTGTTGATCCAGGCTTTGAGGTCCTGGTAATAGTTTTTCTCAATTCTACACAGGACCCATCTCAATTCCTGAGAGAAAATAGCTCTCCATTCATCAAGGGAAGCACGCTTGTTGTTGAAGATTTCATTGTTTCTGCACATCCATATGCCCCAAGCCCCAAGAATAATAATCTCCATTGCAAAGGGGACTTTTAGTCTGCGTTTCATACTAGTCAACGCCTCAAAGAGATTTAAGTCATTGTCTTTGAAAGGGCAAATTTCATCCCAGCATGCTTTTGCAAAAGAACAGTCCCAAAATAAATGAAGTAATGTTTCCTCACTAGAGCAACCATAGAACACACAATCGTATGTGGCTAGAGAGAAACTTTTCCTCTTCAGTAGATTTCTGGTGTTTAGTCTTTCAAGGAGCAAAAGCCAGAAGAAAAACTTGTGTTTTTGCTGGCAAGAAGACTTCCATAACCAGGAAAAATGAGGTTGAGCTGTCTGATACCCAGATAATGAAGAATAGGCCTTTTCGACTGAGAAAAAAACACTTCCCCAAATGTATCTCCAGCTGTCTGTTTCTCCCTGTGTCCCTTCACTGATAATTTTCTCAAGGCATTGATATTCATAGTAAGCTTGCTGAGACAGAGGAAGAAAGAAGTGATCTTGCATGTTGAGTGCCTGCATGAATTCACTGACAGAGATGTGTGGATTTTTTGCATAAGACAGTAATTGAGGAAACTTATGATGTAAGCATTCATCCTTCCATATATAAGTCCAGAGAAGGGTGGATTTGCCATCTCCCACCGAGCACTTTGCAATTCCTTTAAGTGTGTCAACTAATTTCAGATGAGCCTTCCACCAAAAGGACCCCTCAAAATTTCTTCCAGGCAATTTGCCATTGCATTAGTAAGTGTTCCAGACAAGATGAACCCAGGGAATATCTTTGTGATTATAGAATTTATCCAAATTTTTCAAAAGAAGAGCTGAGTTTTGATTGTTAAGATCAAGAACACCCAAGCCTCCATGATTCTTTGGTCTACAAACTTTACTCCAGGCCACTAGAGCTTGTCCTCTAGCTTGGAAATCAGTGGTTTTTTTCCTCCACAAGCACTGTCTCATATACTTGATCAGCTGGTCTTTAATAGAGACAAGAAGCTCAAAGCAGCTCATATAATAAATGGGAAGAGAGGATAAGACAGATTTAACCAACTGTAGCTTTCCCCCATAGTTTAGGAAATTGGCAATCCCACATAATCTTCTCTCCACTCTCTAAATAATAGGCAGAAAATGTTCCACTGCAGGCTTGTTGATGCTTAAAGGCAATCCAAGATAAGTGAATGGTAGTGATCCAATGAGGCAGGAAATTGTACTAGCAAAATGTCTTAGCCTATCATAATCCATGTTGATTGGCATCATACTAGATTTAGAATAATTAACCTTGAGTCCAGTGGAAAGAGAAAAAGTATGAAGGAGAACTTTAAGGCACATTAATTGCTTTGAGTCAGCCTTAAGGATCAATAAGGTGTCATCTGCATACTGGATTACAGGGAAATCTGGACAGAAAACACCTTCTAGGGGAAGGGAAAGAAGCCCAAGGCTCATTGCTTTGTTGAGAATGCATTGGAGAAGATCAGCAGCAAGGACAAACAGGAGGGGGGATAAAGGATCCCCTTGCCTTACACCTCTTCTGCAATAGAATTTTTTCCCAGGCACTCCATTTAACAATACAGAAGATGAAGCAGATCCAAAAATCAGCTGAATCCAATTAATCCATTTCTCACCAAACCTTTGGCTTTGAGAATAGTGATGATGGTGGAATGCTCAATTTTATCAAAATCCTTTTCAAAATCAAGCTTCAGAATTAAAATTTCCTCCTTGGACTTGTGACATTGATAAAGGAATTCAAAAGCCCATCCTAAGCAGTCCTCGATAGATATTTCTTTTAGGAATCCATATTGTTTTTGTGGAAAAGTTTAAGAATGATTTTTTGAAGTCTGTTGGCCAGGAGCTTGGTTATAATCTTGAAGACACTGTTAAGCAGTGAAATAGGCCTGAAATCCGTAGGTGTCAAAGGGGACTCATTTTTTGGAATAAGGGTGATAAAAGAAGCATTAATACTTTCCAAAGAAGTCTTGCCTTCATAGAAATCCACAAGGATCTGTTTAACATCTTCCTTAATAATAGGCCAACATAGCTTAATGAATTCATTATTAAAACCATCAGGACTAGGGGACTTGTCATTAGGAAGTTCTTTGATTACACCTTCAATTTCCATGTCAGAGAATGGTTCTTCTAAAACATCTCTTTCCTCCTGACTCAAGCACTCCCCTGCCAACTCACTAAGGTTAAAGTGCATTGCAGGCTTATCAGATGTGCCCATTCTATCTTTGAAAGCATGCCAAAGTAGGTCAGCTTTACCAGAATGAGCATGAATCTCCTCATTAGAGTCATCTTTGAGCATGGAGATGTAGTTATGCCTGAAACTGATGGTATCTTTTGAATGAAAGAATTTTGTGTTCTCATCACCCAACTTGACCCATTTGACTTTTCCTATTTGCTTCCAATAAGCATTTTGATCTTGTAGAAGTGAGATTACAAGATTTTTCAGTAAATCCCTGAGATTCCATTCCAGTATAGTAAGAGTTCTCATTTCCTCCAAGACATCCAAGAGATCAATAGTTGCATTGACATTACTAATTTGAGCTTTCAAACAAGGCAAATTTTTTGCCTAGATTTTTAGCCCCCTTCTGACATTTTTGAATTTAGCATTAATTTTTTTAGCAGAATCAGGGAAACCAACTGGGATGTTCCAGGCATTTTGAAAAATTGCTTTAAAATCACTGTGGTGCATCCAGTAATTCCCAAATCTAAAAACCTGGGATTTTGGAATCATTGTGCCCATAGAGATGACACAAGGCAGATGATCAGAGGTTGGCTTGGTAAGAGGGACAACAAAAGTTGAAGGATTTCTCTAAGTCCAGGAAGCAGATGTAAAAAACCAGTCCAGCCTCTCCAGGAGAGGTTCCTTTTGCATGTTGCTCCATGTGAACTTTCTTCCTTTAAGGGGTAACTCTATGAGCCCCAGGTTGCTAATGGCTTCATTAAAAAGGAGCATGTCATTCACATCACCCCCTGCCTATTTCTGTTAGAGGGTTTTCTAATAAAATTGAAATCACTCACAATGAGCCAATCCATATCATCAGGCATATCAATATTTCCAAACCATTCTAAGAATTCTTCTTTTTTTCAGTTAAGCAGGGCCCATAAATGTTGGTGAGAATCCAGGTTTCATTGGATAAAAGAGAGGTCAAGGTAATGGAGATGGAGAACTCATTTTGGAAAGCAAGTTGTCCAGAAAACTAAGTGTTATTCCAAATGATAATCAAACCCCCAGAAGCCCCCCTGGAGGGGAGGAATTCAAATTTGTCAAATTTGGAGGGCCAAAATTTTCTGATGTAAGAGATGTCAAAATCTTCCCTCTTAGTTTCTTGGAGGCAAATAAAGTCACAACCAGATTCATCAATCTTGTTTCTGAGGGCAACCCATTTTTTTATCAGAATTAATGCCCCTGATGTTCCAATTCAGAATCTTCCATATTCTTTTATTATCCATTAAAAAACCATATTGGGAGTTATATTAAGGGGTGATACAACCAATGTCATCACCCAACTGAAGAGATTACACCCAAATAAGCAAAATGCATTCCACATCATAAACCCACTGACAGATTCAACATCCATAACCTCAATAGTTAGCAAACACATCAGGTGACCACTATTACAAGTTTTAGGACAGGGAACCAACAAGGTTCCAGCAAAAGATAGTTTCTGATACATTAAACACTTAAGTAGAGGGCTTCTTCTTGGCTTGCTGACCAGAGGTACCAGCAGCCCCAGATTTCTTCTTGCCCCCAAGGTTCAAGCTTGAGGATCCATTCCCCTTGCTGGTGCCTTTGGAAGGAGCCTTAATTGCCACCATCCTTTACCTTACAGAAAGAAGCAGCAAGATTTTTAACCACTTTAGGATTTAAACATGGTGGAGCAGCATTGCAAGTCAGACAGTCTAAAATTGAGCAGTTTATGTGACTTTTGAAACCCCCATTTAATTCAACAATTCTAGGACTTCTTCTCACCTCTGATTCAACTAGAGGTTCCTTGTCGTTTCTCTTTCTTGAAGGAGTGGAAGGAGAGCAGGAGGACTGCTTGGCCTCAATGCCCAGACAAGTGGGTGCCATCTGTGAAATGCTTTCATTAGGAATGATGAAAGAGATTGAATTCTCCTCAGCAATAGGCTCTTTAATAATTTCCCATAAGGGAGAAGTAAGAAAGCTCTTGACCCAATTGAACTTCTCAGGTGTAGCAAGCATGAGAGTAATAAAATTAAACCAACTTACAGGAATTTCACACATGAGTGAGTCCTTTGAAGAAGAATCCTTTTGAATATGGGGGCAAAGTAACTTTCCCAGAGCTCTAGACCTTGTTGGGAAAAGCCCTGCTTTGCAGCATGAACATCAGGGATGGAAACAAAAGTTCTGACCATTCCAACCTGGAGATGAGCTTCATTAGGGGATAGGAGGTGCTGATCTTCCAACATCCAATCATTATTTTCTCCAGCCTCAGCACCAGTGTCCATGGGACTCTCCACCATCCCATCTTCATCAGAATTAGCTTCATCCTCCTCCTATTAAGAATATCATGAAGGAATTTAGAGTATTCAGGAACTTTTATTGCATCCGCAAATGGAATTTCTAGACGAAGTTTATTAAGTGCCTTTGTGAAAGAATCATAAACTACTGGATCCGGTTCTTTCTTTTTGCGATCCATAAATGGAAGTTTTTTACCTTTGTCTTTTACCTTTTGTGGAGGATCGGGATCTTTAGTAGCTTTCTTTGGTTGTTTCTTATCATGTTTCTTCTTTTTATTCCAACAACTTCATCTTCTTTGCTTGTGTATTTTTCTTCTTCTGGATCAATATTTTCTACGTCAGAATTATAACTATCATCCTGTGCATCATTTTTCTCCTCCAAGGTTTGATCTTATGTGTCTTGAGTAGTCTCATCTTGAGGATCCACCAATATATCATCTTCCTGACTTGCTTTAAGTAAGGCTTTTTTTCCTTTTGATCTTTTTCAGCTTCATATTCTGGTGGTCCTAATGGTCCTTTTACAACCGCACCTCTTCTTGTAACAACATTAGTAGAAACAGGAATATTTATGTCATCATTAAGAAAAATTTGATAACCAGACGCTATTTGTTCACATTGGGTTTCTTGGCCAATTTCCTCATAATTTTCTGTAAGTTCGGCCAAAATCTTTTTATGTCTTTGAAATTTCTTATGCAAGTTATTATAAGACTTTGAATGTCTATGTTTCAATTCTTGAAAAACTTTTCTAGTTTCATATTCTTCAGTTAAAACTTGTAATAAATCTACTTTGTTTTCCTTGACAAGCTCTGAAGGTATACCTTTTTCTTTCATGGCTTTACGCACGTCAGGCATAATATTAGGGTTTATACGAAGTATTCCCTTTTCTGGCTTAGTGCCAAAATTAGGATTATATAAAGAATCATTCTTATCCCTAGTAGCCATTAATTACAAGCATGCTTTAATGGTTAAAGTATTTATCGATCCTCCTGCTGATGAATCTAGCAACTCACTTTATTAGGTATTAAGACCGTGGTAAAATAAATGGCAAACAGTTGACTCACAATAGCCATGATTAGGGATACTATTGATCATTCCAAAAAGTCTTTCCCAAGCTTGTGGATAGTTTTCTCCCATGTTCTGACTAAAATTGCCTATATTCTTTCTAAGTTATGTTACCTTTGCAAAAGGATTAAATCTGTTCATGAATTTGATAATGTAGTTTTCCCAAAATTTAATATAATGGCGAGGGAGAGAATATAACCAGTCTAGAGCTTTACCTTTGAGAGACCAACAAAATAATTTCAGGCGAGAGAATTCTCTTGGCAAACCTTTTTGTCCAAGTGATGTTATCACATTGTCGAACTCTCTAAGATGCCTTCCTGGGTCCTCATCTTCCCTTCCACTAAAAGCTTTTTCCTGCAAAATTTTAATAATTTCACCATCTAATCGATATTCCCTAAATCCGGGATTAGGAAATTCTATTGGTTGTTTAAAAAATGCAGAGTTTGGACAACTATATTCTTTGAGAGTCTTCCTAGGTTTCTTGGGTGTTGTCCTATGAATGGACATTATTTCCATGAAGTCACTTAGGTTGTAAACTTTGACTCTGTTCGATGTCAAAAGTTTTTCAATAATTTCCTCCCGCCTCTGAGTAGGCATGCGTTCAAAATAATCTGGTAGATAAGCCCTACCAGAGCGTGTAGACCCTTTGTCTCCTAAGGAGAACATCTTCTAATAGTAACACCTGGAATGTCAAGAGACAAAACACTTAGCGCTTAGCTCCCTGGCACAACAAAATAGCTTGATGACTGCAAGTGCACAGATCGTGTGTAGCTAGTTTCGAAGTTCAGATATCGATCCCACAGGGAGCCCAAAGGTAAATGTTTATTGGTGAAGTTTCTGTCGGACCCAAAGTTGTCACAGGTCTTCGAGTGAATTGACTGCAGGTGTTGAGAATAAGAATGGAATTTGGGTTTGGAAGACTTAAATAAAACTAAAATATAAACTTCAGAAACAAAAGTCATACAAAGTAAAGGACGATTTGTTTGTTGTTTTCTATAGATGACAAAGTAGGAATGGGGATTTTCAGTACATGGTGATGGTGAATGTGCCGAGTGAATGAGTGATGAGTGTAACAATTATAATCTTATAAGTATGTGTGTAGGCGAGCAACCCATAGTTAGCGGAACTCGTTTTAGTAGATTTCATCCCAACTTCAATAATCCTACTATCCTGTTTACCACAACCATGGTCAGTCACTAGATGATTAAGATCCTTTAGGTTTCTTAGAAATTAAGCTCCTTGGATCGGACTAATGCAATAAGCTCGGTGGTTCCTCGTTATCCTCGAGTTAAACTAGTTTCCCATTGATATCCCAGTGTCACTCGAAGGTCGTCGGTCTGCTAGCAAACAAGATTCTATCTATGTAGAACAAAGCATCATGTTGTCTGGGCCCTTAATTGGACAACAGGCATTAAGCATCCCACAGATAGTCAAGAACACATAATATAGTAATTAGAATTAACCACAAACTTGATGGAAATTGTGTAGGCACATCACATCTCACCAATCCCCTACATCTCCCACGCCCAAGGGAACTTACTCACACATGAGAGAAGAAAGCATTATCGATATAATTAAATAAAGGGAGTTCTTCTTGATATTACCATGGAGATCCAAAATAAGAAATAGAAATAAATCCAACACAATTCAAGATGGGAAGAACAATCTCAAACCCTAATCTTGCAAATTGGAGATCTCTCTCTCTCTCTCTCTCAAGTACAAGTAATGGCTATGGAGGTGTGGTGGCTAGGAGATCGAAGATCATGGAGCGAGATGAAGAACGTCTCCCCCTTCTTCTCTGGATCCCTTCTTTCTCCCTTTTGGATGGTATGGCAGCTTGTGTGTTCTGTTTTTGACCTCGGACTCTTCATGAAAGTTGTCCCTTTTAATTAGACAAAGGAGATGGCAACTATACGGCAGCATCTTGTATAGTAGGTCGTTAAGCTTGCAGCGAATTCCCCTTGATTTATTCCAAAAAGGGACTTGCGTGTTTTCGCCTGAATATTGTATTTTTGTTGTTAAATCCCTCCGTTGACGTTCAGAACATGAAACACACATTAGAAACCAAGTTTTCTTCGCTGCCGAAGTATTAGCGTTAGGTAAAGCTAGAAAACCATAAAATCCAAACAAAAACCATCGATAGAAACCATCAAAAATGTGTAGAATCTCAAGATATCACCCATCCCGGACCATACCGGTTCGGCCCTCCTCCCTGTCGTCTTCCCCATCGGCGGCAAGTGATACATCATAAATGTATCTAAAAAAATTTATGCTCCATTCTTGTTTAGTATCAACTTTGATATGTTTTGTTTACACTTTGAGGTATTTTTTTACATTTTCTAGGAATAATCTATTAACAAGATGCCGCAGTGCCAGTTTCCTGTTTTCCACTATTTTTGGTTTCAAAAAAGCTAGTAAGGGAATATTCTCAGAATTGGACGGGACAAAATCCAAAGTCAATATTTTACTAGAAGGAATACAGAGTCTGAAGGGCAAACGAAGTGCGGCCACGAGGCAACCACACCTAGTGGCGGCGCGGCCAGGGGGCACGCCAGCCCTAGGTGTGCCCCCCTCGGGCGCCCATCGACCTTGCCCCTTCGCCTATAAAAGTCTCCCAAGGCAAAAACCCTAAGTACCTGATCAAATCTCCAAAAAATAGTCTATAGCCGCCGCCACCATCGTCCCTAGATCAGGGGATCCGAAGCTCTTCCCAGCACCCTGCTGGAGGGGAGATATCATCCCGTAGGCCATCTTCATCACCATGCCATCCTCCGGTATGATGCTTGAGTAGTTCACCCTTGGACTATGGGTCCATACAGTAGCTAGATGGTTGTTTCTCCTCCTTTGTGCTATCATGTTTACATCTTGTGAGCTCTGTTCATGATCAAGATCATCTATTCCTAATCATACATGTTGTGCTTTCGGGGATCCGATGGATATTGAGATACTATGTCAGATTGATTATTGATTCTATCATGTCTGTGTTATTTGTGATCTTGCATGCTCTCCGTTGCTAGTAGCTATCTTGGACAAGTAGATGCTTGTGACTCCAAGAGGGAGTATTTATGCTCGATAGTGGGTTCATGCCTCTAGCAATCTGGGGAAGTGATAGAAATCTCTAAGGTTGTAGATGTGTTGTTGCTACTAGGGAGAAAACAACAATCTTTTGTTCATGGAACAATTGTATTATTTCCTTTACACACATTTCTTAATGCAATTATCCGTTGCTTGCAACTTAATACTAGAGGGGGTTCGGATGATAACCTGAAGGTGGACTATTAGTCATAGATGCAGTTGGATTACGGTCTATGTATATTGTTGTAATGCCCAATCAAATCTCACATTAGTCATGATGTCTAGTATTTGCATTGTTATGCTTGCTCAATCTGTCAATTGACCCACAATAATTTTTTCACCCAGCATGTCATCTATCTTAAGGAGAACACCTATAGTGAACTGTGGACCCCGGTCCAATATTTATCATTGATACATCAACCACTGTTATCATTTACTTTCTACAAGCAACTAATATCTTTCACACTATACGTTTAATCCTTTGTTTTCAGCAAACTGCTAGATTCACAACCTCACTGTAAGTTGGGGCCAAGTCTTGAGTTTGTGTTGTCCATGTTCCAAGTAGTTAGCAACACCTTGGAGTTGTTTCCTTACTCCTACTGGTTCGATAACCTTGGTTTCATAACTGAGGAAAAACTTACTGTTGTTCTCATCATCCCTTCCTCTTGGGGTTTCCCAACAAAGCTCTACAGGGATCTGATCCATCAAGACGTTTTCGGGCACTGTTGCCGGGGAGTTAAAGACAGCTTCAATCTCTTCCTCCTTGTCAGTCACCTTTCAGGGAGAAAGAAGATTCTCGCAAGAGGAGTCTCTCACAACCATTATGTTTACTTTGTTTTTGTTTTGCTTAGTTTCTTTTGCTTTGTTTTGCTTGTTTCTTTCTTTCAAAAATACAAAAAAAATCGTTCGGTTTGCTTTTTCTTATCAAAAACACAAAAAAATTAGTTCCTACTTTAGTTGCTACTGCTTTTGGTTTGCTCCACGTTTGCAAAAATGAACACTCCAGAGAACACCAAGTTGTGTGACTTCACGAGCACAAACAATAATGATTTCCTTTGCACACCTATTGCTCCACTTGCTCCTAATGCTACCTTTTATGAAATTAAACCTACTTTGTTGAATCTTGTTATGAGAGAGTAATTTTCTGGTGCTAGTTCCGATGATGCTGCTGCTCACCTTAATAATTTTGTTGAACTTTGTGAGATGCAAAAACATAAGGATGTAGATGGAGATATTATTAAGCTTCAATTGTTTCCTTTCGCTTCGAGAGGAAAATCTAAATAACGGTTGCTATCCTTGCCTAGAAATAGTATTGATTCTTGGATTAAATTCAAAGATGCTTTTAATGGAAAATATTATCCTCTTGCTAAGATTATATCTATGAGAAGTGAAATAATGAAATTTAAACAACTTGATAATGAACGTGTTGCTCAAGCTTGGGAAAGAATAAAATCTTTGGTAAAGAATTGTCCCACTCATGGACTGACTGCTTGGATTATTATCCAAACTTTTCATGCAGGGCTAAATTTTTCTTTGAGAAATCTGTTGGATTCTGCTGCTGGAGGTACCTTTATGACCATTACTTTAGGTGCTTCAACAAAGCTCCTTGATAATATGATGTTTAACTATTCTAAATGGCACATTGAGAGAGCTCCGCAAGGTAAGAAGGTATATTCTGTTGAAGAAACCTCCTCCTTGAGTGATAAAATTGATGTTATTATGTCTATGCTTGTTAATGGAAAAGCTCATATTGATCCAAATAATGTTCCTTTAGACTCTTTGTTTGCTCAAGAAGAGCAAGTTGATGTGAACTTCATTAGAAATAACAATTTCAGCAACAATGCCTATAGGAATAATTTTGGTAATAATAATTATAGGCCTTATCCTCCCAATAATGGTAATGCTGATGGAAATTCCTACAACAACAATAGGAGTGCTTCCTCTGAATTTGAAGTCATCCTTAAGGACTTTATTAGTAAACAAACTACTTTCAACAAAACTATGGAGGAAAAGCTTTTGAATGTTGAGAAAAATATGTCATCTTTGTCTGAAGCACAATCCTCTTTGATTAATAAAATGTCTTCTAAACCTGAAACAATGGAAAATCCCTTTGCTGCTACTCATGCCATACAAGTTAGAATTGATGAAAATGTTAGACTGTTAGCTAAATTGCTTGCTAAGAGGGAAAGAGAAGATGAAATTGCTAGAAATAATAGTGTTTGTACTATTACCACCACCAATGTTGAGGCTAGCAAACCACAAGAAGTCCCCATTCCTTCTACAACAATGCCTAAAACCAATAAGAATGCTGAAATTTTTCGAACTATGGGAAACAATAAGTCTACTACCTGTGATGCTAAGTTTGATTTTGATCTTGATGGTTGCAATATTTCTGATGTGATTATGTTCCTACAAAATCTTGCTAGAATTCCTAATGCTAGTGCTATGAATATGGCTTTTACAAAACATATTACAGATGCTCTCATTAAAATTAAGGAAGAAAAATTGAAACATAAAGCTTCTATTCCTATGAAATTAGAAGATTCTTGGGAACCCATCATTAATATGCAAGTGAATGATTTTGATCTCAAAGCTTTATGTGACCTTGGTTCTAGTGTCTCTATTATGCCTAAAAAGATTTATGAAATGCTTGATTTGCCACCTTTGGAAGATTGCTATTTAGATGTCCCACTTGATGATAATGCTAAAAAGACAATTATGAGGAGTATTAATGATGTTCTTATTATGGTTAATAATGCCTATGTACCTATTGATTTATATGCTTTGGATTTTGAATACAATGCTTCTTGTCCTATTACTTCGGGAAGACCTTTTCTTAGAACTATTGGTGCCATTACTGACATGAAGGAAGGCACCATTAAATATCAATTCCCATTCAAGAAAGGGATAGAACACTTCCCTATAAGGAGAGATAATTTACCTTTTGATCCTCCTATTAAAGCAAAATTTGATGTTAATGCTTCTTCATTTGAAAATACTTGATTCTTGCTTCATGTGCCTAACTTAAAGGCGTTAAAGAAAAGTACTTTTTGGGAGATAACCCAATAGTTTTAGATGAGTCTTGGAAGTTATTACTTCTGTAATAACCTCTCCATATCCTTTTTGTGTGATTTTTGTGCCAAGAATAACCTCTAATGAGAGAGAAGTAAGATTTGGGGAAGTTGCGGTCCCGAAACAGATTTTTGTGCTTCACTGTAAAAATTCATGAAAAAACATGTATGTCGGATTGAGCTGTAATTTTCTGAGTTTATGCCCCGGGTTGTTGTCTAACTTTCGTTAGTTCAACACTTTTTTATTTGAGCACAAGAAGGTTTTCGAAAAAATCGGTTTTTACCTACTGGTCTGTTTTGATAGATTTCTGCCATTATTTGCATTTGCCTCTTAATCGGTTTCTTTTTGAGTTCTCCTTGATCACTTGATCTTTTAAAAGGAATTGATACAGTAGTTTGTTTTTTAATTAAAAAAATCTTGTGTTGAACCTAAAACCAAAGGCCTATTATCTTGAATACACTAATGTTGCTAATGAAGATTGTGTGAAGTTTTGTATGAAGGAAATTTTCAAGTGTAGGGGAAGAATGATGTAATAAGATGAAGAATGGAGAAAATCTCAAGCTTGCGAATGCCACCCCATGTCACCCCAAGAAATATTCAAGAGTTACAAGCGTTAAATCTTGGGGATGCCCAAGGCACCCCCTTTTTCATCAATAAAAATCTCAGGTCTCTTTCAAGACACTTCGTTTTTATTGTTTCATGAACTGTTGTGTTGTTCTTGGAGCATCTTAGTTTTTGTTTTTGTTTTTGGTTTTAGTTTGTTTAGTTTTCTTGAATAAATTAGTTGGACCCCCTCTTTCTCACTTTTGTTGCAAATAAGTTGATTGGTGTTGGCAAAGAGTAGAAAGTTTCATGCTTATAGTGGTACTAAAGGGAGCTTGTTTTGACTGTGGCTTAGACTTTATCATATCATGCTAGATGTTGTTTTGACATTATGCTTAGTGATTATTTCTGTAGCATGATTTGTTCCAAACAATTGAGATTGCTTAATGTGCCTTGCAAGAATCATGTGTTGTTTTAGCATACAAAAGCATACTATTGTGGTATTCTCCTTTGATGCTTTATTTGGGTTGACTTGGCACATGCTCACACCATGTTATGACAATGAACCAATCACCTTAGCCTCTATGATCATTTAGTTTTTGACTTGTGATACCACTTTATGCTTTAATTCATAATGTTTTGTCACTCTGCATGATTATGACCATTATTGCTCTCTTAGTTGGTCGCTCCCAGCCTTTTGCTAGCCTCCACTTGTATTGAGTAAGCTCTACTCATGCATCCAACTCCCAAGAAACCAAGTTATTCGAAAGATTCCATTATAAATTCCTATGCATGGTGTGTTACACCATTCCAGGTATATTCATGTTTTTATCTATCTTCCAAATTAAACTTGTTATGAGAAAATTAGTGATTAAATCTCTCACAAACTTGATGGCACACTTTACTTCCTTGCACCTAATAAGCTTGAACCATTGTGTTATCTATGTTGTATATGCTTGCACTTACAAGTTGGGAATTAGCAGAACCATGCTGTCATGGGGAACGCTTTCAACACTTGTACATATTACCTAGTTGATATCATGATATTTTGTTTGCGGATAATGGCGGTGTGAAATAAAAGGGGAGCTTGTAAGTCCATGGAGTTATGTATATGTGTTAGAAAAACGCTTGGGCGGCTAGTCTAAGCCATGCCTAGTCATGGTGGAAACTTGCAGCATAACCATAGTGAGCAATCTGTGAAGCATCCTCAGTAAAAACCTATGCAAATAGCAAATAAAAAGATCGCTAAGATGATCATTGTCTGTTGCCTTGTCATTTTGATATGGGATAGCTCCTGTGTCATGGGGCAAGGGGTGCCTCGTTGGCGGTTCTCTATGATACACATATACTTACAATGACAAGAACTTGCTTGTGACTAAAGTTGAGTGGCATGTGGAACGGCCCTCGTACTCAAGGGACATGAGATTTTCAACTTATGATTTGTAAAGCATATACTCCATATTTGTTTCACTTTAACCTTAATCACTTCAAGATGCCAATGATAGGGGCAATGAGAGCTGAAAGCTAATAAATACCATAATTTTTGGAAGCTCTGTATGAAACTTGAAATCCCTGCTTCCCTTTGTGAAGGGCCTTTCTTCCTACTTTTATGTTGAGTCTCCACCTTCTACCTTTATGCAACAATTCAGAGAGCATAGTGTCATTCTTAGTTCTGTGTGCATTTTCCCAAAACTTATTGATTGATTCATAATGTTGATATTGCTTGTCCTTGAACTATTTGTATCTAGTCACCCTTATGAACTTTGAAGGTGTCCTATGCATTTATGTTTTGCTACTCCATGAGGGACAAGCTGAATACCACACATGCTATGTTTTCTATATGTGAAACAAACAAACGTCTTTCAATGCATTGTTATTCATGATCCTTTGTTTGTACCTTGCATGTTGCAACATAGTTACTATGTCTTATTGTTAGAACTACATCTTTCATGCTCATGTTTAGAGTAATTTGATCCCAGCCTTCAATGTTTTGCAAATATTTTTATCAAGATTGTGATGGTGCATGTCACCTCAAAAATTATTATTTTTATCACTTACCTACTCGAGGACGAGAAGGAGTTAAGCTTGGGGATGCTTGATACGTCGTAAACATATCTATAATTTTTGATGCTTCATGCTTGTTTAGTATCAACTTTTCTATGTTTTGTTTACACTTTGAGGTATTTTTATACATTTTCTGGGACTAACCTATTAACAAAATGTCGCAGTGCCAGTTGCCTGTTTTCTGCTGGTTTTGGTTTCAGAAAAGCTAGTAAGGAAATATTCTCGGAATTGGACGGGACAAAATCCAAAGTCAATATTTTACCAGAAGGAACACAGAGTCCGGAGGGCAAACGAAGTGGGGCCACGAGGCAACCACACCTGGTGGCGGCGTGGCCAGGGGCACACCAGCCCTAGGTGTGCCCCCCTCGGGCGCCCACTGACATTGCCCCTTCGCCTATAAAAGTCTCCCGAGGTAAAAACCCTAAGTATCCGATAAAATCTCCACGAAACAGTTTATAGCCGCCGCCACCATCGTACCTACATTGGGGGGATCTGAAGCTCTTCCTGGCACCCTACCGAAGGGGAGAGATCATCCCAGAGGCCTTCTTCATCACCATGCCAGCCTCCGGTATGATGCGTGAGTAGTTCAACCTTGGACTATGGGTCCATACAGTAGCTAGATGGTTGTTTCTCCTCCTTTGTGCTATCATGTTTAGATATTGTAAGCTCTATTCATGATCAAGATCATCTATTTGTAACATACATGTTGTGTTTGCAGGGATCCGATGGATATTGAGATACTATGTCATATTGATTATTAATTCTATCATGTCTGTGTTATTTGTGATCTTGCATGCTCTCCGTTGCTAGTAGCTATCTTGGACAAGTAGATGCTTGTGACTCCAAGAGGGGGTACTTATGCTCGATAGTGGGTTCATGCCTCTAGTAATCTGGGGAAGTGACAGAAATCTCTAAGGTTGTAGATATGTTGTTGCTACTAGGGAGAAAAACAATAATCTTTTGTTCATGGAACAATTGTATTGTTTACTTTACACACATTGCTTAATGCAATTCTCCCTTGCTTGCAACATAATACTAGAGGGGGTTCGGATGATAACCTGAATGTGGATTATTAGTCATATATGTAGTTGGATTACGATCTATGTATATTGTTTTATTGCCCAATCAAATCTCATAGGAGTCATGATGTCTATTATTTGCATTGTTATGCTTGCTCAATCTGTCAATTGCCCCGTTGTAACTTGTTCACCTAGCATGCCATCTATCTTAAGTAGAACACCTCTAGTGAACTGTGGACCCCGGTCCAATATTTATCATTGATACATCAACCATTGTTACCGTTTACTTTCTACAAGCAACTACTATCTTCCACACTATACGTTTAATCCTTTGTTTTCAGCAAACTGGTGAGATTGACAACCTCACTGTAAGTTGGGGCAAAGTCTTGAGTGTGTGTTGTGCAGGTTCCAAGTTGTTAGCAACACCTTGGACTTGTTTCCTTACTCCTGCTGGTTCAAGAACCTTGGTTTCATAACTGAGGGAAAACTTACTGCTATGCTCATCATACCTTCCTCTTGGGGTTTCCCAACGAAGTTATACAGTCATCTGAGCCATTAGCAAGCTGCTGTATGGCAGCGTCGATGCCGTCTGCCGGGAAGCGCGGAGATGCCCTCCCCGTCGCCGTGCCGCGAGACGATAAGAATGGTCGTGCTCCCCTCTCTCTTCCCATACCATTTTCCCTCTCTCTCATGATCTACATCACGAACACCTATGAGCTTCGAAACCCTAGGTCCCGCCGCCGTTTATCCTTGCTGTATCCAACCCCCTCAAGCTCCGATGATATGCCCTGGAGCTCCATCGTGATGTTGTCCATCCTCCACCTGAAGGAATCGAGCTAAGGCAGCCTCGCCTAGCCATCCTAAGCCCTACACCACGTTCATGGTGAGCACCCGGTTCTCAGGCGCCCCTCCGAACTCTTCCCCTCACTTTGTGCCTCGCCCATGCCGATGAACCTCAAGCTCCACCGCCGCTGCTCCAGCAACCCAACTAGAGCGGCGCCACCAGTTTAGGGTCTGTCTTGCTCCACTGGTTCGAACGCGCGTAGCACTGTAGACCCGCACGCTCTCCAGCATTGCCGTCGGCCACCGTCAGCCACGCTGCCCATCGTGGTGACATGGTGCTCGCGTGGCTGCCATGTGGTGACCGCATGGTCTAGGTCCCATTCATCAGCCACTACGGCTAACCCCTGCCACGGTGTGAAAAGTACTAGGGTTAGGTTGGGTGACGTCAGCCTGAGGTAATAAAGTTTTAAATAATTTCAGAAAAGGTTTAAATATTGTCAAATCAGTAACTTATTCATATTAAATCAGAAAATATGTATAATATATCAAAAGGTTCAGAAAAATGAGGTCTACCTATTTAATCTATAATCAAGCATTGTTGAACAACTTGCATTACATGTTTAATTAGAATAGCATAGTAACCCCTCACAGGTGTTTTTGGAGTTCCCCCGAGTTAGGGTTTACATCCCTCGGAACCCCGATCAAATGGTCGAGAATGCCTTAGGGTTACATTTCAATGCAATTTAACTTATCATGTCATCATCCTTGTTTGAGCATTGCATTGATGCCATGTGTTAATTGTTCCCCTTTTCTTTCCGGTATTTGGTTCTTCCCCGGTAGAATACGATACCGAGATTAAGATCGAGATCAAAGACCGAGGTCAACATCGTCGAAGATCAAAGAACAATACTTGACCAACTTTAATCAAGTCAAGTACCAGATGTACGAAGCTCTGCTTATTGATTACCAATAGGCAAAGGCAAGCATGGCCCCAACATGATATAATCTTATGATTTCGGAAGCATTTCAATTCCTACCATGATGCATACGATTCTACTATAGTATTTTATCGATAGATAGAGTATCCTATCTATTGCATTACTCACTTTGAGCTTATATTACCTGGTAGACTTCTCCTAGCATAACTAGGTTTGGCTTGTGTGCACTGCTAGAGCTTATATCTGTGTCTTGCTTAGACATGCATAGCTGTCAGTGTTGGTTCATCCAAATGATGTATCAGGTGTACATAATCTAGTATAACAGGAGAACATGATGAGATGAGATCAGAGGTGATATGAGATTAAACATGCTAAGGCTTGTATGGGAGGCCACCATGGGATGTGGTTTTTATAGTCCCATGCTCTCCACCACTAGGACCCGAGTTCTTGCCTCCTGAACCAAGAGAGCGTACAACCACACGGGGCATGGACAAACTCACGAGCAACTAACTTGCGTAGTAGATTCCATGAGTCAGATAGTTCAGGAGTTCCATTTGACGTATGCATAGAAAACCTTTTGAAATATTTGGCGGGTGAAGGTGCATCATAACAGGTAGGTATGCGTGGATGCGGTTGCTTGGGGTCAATGGAGCCCCTGGTAAACCAACCAAGCCTCACATCTCTAGGGACCTGCTTTGGGATTTGACCCGTTACGGCGGAACCATCCTTAGGGCGTGACTCATGGTCTCGGCAAAAGAAAGGTAAAGGTCGTGTCTAACCACACTCTATCGCGCTTCCAAGGAAGATGGCTAATCATGTGGCATTAAGAGAAGGTTAGTACATGTGGGTAAAGTTGTACACCCCTGCAGGGTAATAATCTTTTCGAAAATCCGTGTTCACGGTTATGAACAACTTGGGAACAGACGTGATGATCATAGAGAACTATAACCTAATCGTAAAACTTGGAAGATCAACGTTTGCTTAAGGATGCTTCTTCATGGGTACGAGGGGGTGATCCTAGTTAGGGTTCAGATGTTTACGACTTGGTGGATATCAAAGTTGATGATTAATACTTTGAAGATGCCACTCTCTTATCCCCTTTAAAAATACTCTGACTAGACGAGCCTCTTATCCCCCTTGTTTTATAAACAAAGATGGCTTTATGCAAAACAACTCCACCAGCCATAAGTCTTGTGGAGTACACCCTGTACTCACCCTTGATTTGTTGATAATTTTGTAGCAGAGTAATTTTTCCCCTGAAGACGAGTTTTGTACGATAGCAACACTGACGAGTAGCTTGGGGTTCCCGGCCGGAAGCCTATAATCTATGGGCTTGGACGTCATCGTTATGCGTCAGGCCTCTTAGGCCATTTGTTAATTTTGATATACTTAATAGCATAATTTTCCTTCCGTTGTTGATCCTTGTGGTCAATGACCTCTGATTGTAATAATTTCGTTCTTTTGCTCAGTTATGAGCTTGCTGTAATAATTTTTGTGTCGTAGGGTCACTGATGTGTTACCGATTCTTCACGGGATATCCTCGAGCTCAAGGTTAAGCTTATGTCAGACAAAGGTCTCGGAAATTTTTATCCCTGATCCTGGGGGTGTCACAGGTTTGGTATCAGAGCAGTACCGACCGTAGGAAAACCTTGCTACTGGTCGATGTTGAGTCTAGTGTTTGTGAAAAATATTTTAAAAGCTGAAAAGTCTTTGCGAAAACTCTAGTATGCTTCTTTTTCTTCTTATCCAGTTTCATTCTAACTCTGGGTTATCTTATCTGGTGTTGATTTTGGAAAAGTTTGATATATCCTCTAGTCTTTCAAAGCTTAGGTGCCTTCTTGGCATGTCGTTTCTCAACCAATTGACCTAGTGTTCAGTTCTCTAGAGTTGTGTGTGTTGTAAGTTCTTTGCTCCCTTTGCTCTGCTTCACATGAGAGATTCCTTTCCATCATGATCTCTCTATCTTTTGGAACCACAATATTCTATTGTAGGATCCATAGTGTTCTTCTCTAGTCTTTGAGGTTTCCTTTCGCCTCGTATGCCTCCTTTTTACTTGTTGGGTACTTTAGAAGTCGTTTCTTCTCTTGGAAGCTACCTCGTGATTACTATCTTGAAGTGTACTTTATGTTACTCAAGTAGTAGCTATTCCTTTCTCGGTTTTTAACCCTTGGACTTGAACCTAAGATCCCTGATTGTGTTGGATGCTGGTGTTGTGAATCTTGTACATGAAGATGACCTTTAACCCAAGATCCATTCCTTTGACCCCTGTTGTTAGTGTTCACACATTACCTCAGGATGCCTGGTACTATAATTCTAGCCTTCAAGATTGTGGTCTTTGTCGCGATTGAATTGTGACAACCAAGGACTTCCCCTACCACATGTTATGGCAGATGTTCTCTAATGGAACCAAATAGATCACGACAAGAGTACTCCTCGAGAGTCTTTCATTTATACTCGTGACTCTACCACACCTTACCTTCTATGCATTGGTTATTGAAAGATTGTTAATCTATGCATCCGCATCTCGGGATTCCATCCTGAGCATGTTCCTTTCCCCTTGTTGTTTTCCGACCTTTATCTACTAGTTGGTAGCCAAGTAGTAAATGTGCATCGGTGTCTTCTAATGCAAGATACTCTTATGGTTCGTCATGACAAACCATTTCGGGATGTCAAGAGAAACAAACTCCAGTACCTCGTCATATCTAGGACCAGGTCAAAGTGTTGTATTCCACAGATCTAGATGCCTTATTGAATAGCTTCTTTCTGTTCTACCTTAAAGTATCACACTCTTTTATACTAAGAGGTCATACCGAGTTCCATGGCCCCTTAATGATGTTATGCTCTTACACATATTTACCCACCCTCCCTCGAGCTTTCCCACTCGTCAGCCACTGCGGCAAGCCCCTGCCACGGTGAGAAAAGTACTAGGGTTAGGTTGGGTGACGTCAGCCTGAGGTAATAAAGGTTTAAATAATTTCAGAAAAGGTTTAAAATATTGTAAAATTAGTAACTTATTCATATTAAATCATAAAATATGTATAATATATCAAAATGTTCAGAAAAATGAGATCTATTAATCTATAATCAAGCATTGTTCAACAACTTGCATTACATGTTTAATTAGAACAGCATAGTAACCCCTCACAGGTGTTTTCGGAGTTTCCCCGAGTTAGGGTTTGCATCCCTAGGAACCCCGATCAAATGGTCGAGAATGCCTTAGGGTTACATTTCAATGCAATTCAACTTATCATGTCATCATCCTTGTTTGAGCATTGCATCGATGCCATGTGTTGATTGTTCCCCTTTTCTTTCTGGTATTTGGTTCTTACATGTTAGAATACGAGATCGAGATCAAAGACCAAGGTCAACACCATCGAAGATCAAAGAACTATTCTTGACCAACTATAATCAAGTCAAGTACCAGATGTCTGAAGCTCTGCTTATTGATTACCAACAGGCAAAGGCAAGCATAGCCCCACCATGCTATAATCCTATGATTTCGGAAGCATTTCAATTCATGCCATGATGCATACGATTATACTGTGGTATTTTATCAATAGATAGAGTATCCTATTTGTTGCATTACTCCCTTTGATCTTATATTACCTGGTCCACTACTCCTAGCATAACTAGGTTTGGCTTATGTGCACTGCTAGAGCTTATATCTGTGTCTTGCTTAGCCATGCATAGATGTTAGTGTTTGTTCATCCAGATGATGTATCAGGTGCAGATAATCTAGTATGACAGGAGAACATGATGAGATGAGATCAGAGGTGATATGATATTAAACATGCTAAGGCTTGTACGGGAGGCCACCGTGGGATGTGATTTTTCTAGTCCCATGCTCGCCACCACTAGGACCTGAGTTCTTGCCTCCTGAACCAAGACGAGCGTCCAACCACACGGGGCATGGACAACCTCACGAGAAACTAACTTGCCTAGTAGATTCCATGAGTCACATAGTTCAGGAGTTCCACTCGACATATGCATAGAAAATCTTTTGAAATATTTGGCGGGTGAAGGTGCATCATAACAGGTAGGTAAGCGTGGTCGCGGTTTCTTGGGTTCAATGGAGCCCCTGGTAAACCAACCTCGCCTCACATATCTAGGGACCGGCTTCAGGATTTGACCCGTTACGGTGGAACCATACTTAGGTCGCGACTCATGGTCTCGACGAAAGCAAGGTAAAGGTCGTGTCTAACCACCCTATGTCGTCCTTCCAAGGAAGAGGGATAATCATGTCGAATTAAGAGACGGTTAGTACATCTGGGTAAATTTGTACACCCCTGTAGGGTAATAATCTTTTCGAAAAGTCGTGTTCACGGTTATGAACGACTTGGGAACGGACGTGATGATCATAAAGAACTATAACCTAATCGTAAAAATTGGCAGATCAATGTGTGCTTAAGGATGCTTCATCATGGGTACAAGGGGTGATCCTAGTTAGGGTTCATATGTTGATGACTTGGTGGATATAAAAGATGATGATCAATACTTTTAAGATGTCGCTCGCTTATCCCCTTTAAACATACTCTGACTATACGAGCTTCTTCTCCCCCTTGTTTTATAAACAAAGATGGATTTATGCAAAACAACTCCACCAGCCATAAGTCTTGCGGAGTACACCCTGTACTCACCCTTGCTTTGTTAATACTTTTGTAGCAGAGTAAGTGTTCCCCTGAAGACGAGTTCCGTATGATAGCAACACCGACGAGTAGCAACACCGACGAGTAGCATGGAATCTATGGGCTGGGGCGTCATCGTTATGCTTTAGGCCTCTTAGGCCATTTGGTAAGTTTGCTATACTTAATAGCATAATTTGCATTTACCTTCTGTTGTTGATTCTTGTGGTTAGTGACCTCTGCTTGTACTAATTTGGTTCTTTGCTTAGTTATGAGCTTGCTGTAATAATTTTTGTGTCATAGGGTCACTAATGTGTTACCGATTCTTCACGGGATATCCTCGAACTCAAGGTTAAGCTTACGTCAGACAGAGGTCTGGGATTTTGTTTAGCCCTGATCCTGGGCGTGTGACACTGTGGCAGCCTTATTTTCAACAAAGTTTGCAATCACTCCTAACCCACCTCAAATACAACCAAGTCAAACTCTTTCTGCCATTGTCATCTGTCAACACCCGGATTTTTAATCCCAAATGCATGTTATGCCATACATCGCAATCCTAGGATTACCATTTTTGTGGGATACAACAGATTGGATATCATAGTACATCATCCATTACAACCAAACATAAGGTCTTACAACCAATAAGGGATCACATGATCCAGTCTTAATACAATTCAAGCAGCGGAATAACGTAATAATAATGATCGCATGGGATATGATCCTAGTTGTCGTAACCTTCCTGCGTTCCGTCCTCCTGATAGTCCTCTTCATAGTCTGGCCACGGGAATATCCAGGGACAAAGCCATGAGTACTCTTTAATTACTCGCAAACTAAGACTAACAAGTGAAGTGGTTTTGAGTAGGAATACTAAGCTTTAGGTTGTTTTGCAAAAAGCCAGGTTTATCTCTACTAAGTTCAGAAGCAAAGAAATCTAGTTGAAAGTTTTATAACACCCAAGGGTGAAACTTAAATTTTCATAACACAACCCTGTTGTGGTCAAGTCAAGTCATGAATCATTTCATAAGTCATTTTGAAAACATCTGACGACGGAACAATATGGCCACTCCAACTGTCCATAATCGCAGACGCGGCTATTCAAATAGTTTGACACTCTGCAGAGGTGGTACACTTTCACCACAATATTCTATACATCTGTCAGGAACAATCCTGAATTCACCATACTCAGTATGCGGATAATCAATCCTAACCTTTCAATTACACGCCCTAGTATAGGCACCTCTCCCATGAGTTTGGCCTCCCAACCATGACCAACTATCATCTTGGGTACTACACAGGTGGACAATCTTCACAAGGTAGCCTCAGCTCAAACCTTAGCCACAAGGGAACCCATACTAAGGTATATAAATTTCCAGTCAAGCCCTACCGAATTTTCAGGTATTGTGGTTGTCGATAAAATTGGAATGGTATTGCATCCAGACAACCATCAGTTTTATAAAGGGGTAAGGCTCATGCCTCGACATTTTCATCATCAAAATCATCTGGTGTTCAAGAACACATGTCAAAACATTTCAGTAGAATGACTCATCATTCTAAGGTTTTCATAACCATTTTCACCAAGTATTCCCATCTAAAGTGATCAGGTTTTATGCTTAGCACTAGCAACTACAAGTGGGGGTAAACACTAATGAAGGGTGGTGAACAAGTGTGAATGATCTAAGTTCAATCTCATGCCCCGGGATGACATCAAGATTATCTAACTTAGGCCAAGTTTTATGCTCTTTATGATCCTATTAAATATCTTTCTAAAATATATAAGTCACTAAGTAAACTCTACTAGAAAGCTTTGATAAATAAAATAAAATACTAAGCTTGCAAATAAAACTAGGATTAGGTATCAAGTGGTGTAATAAAGGCATGCTTCATGCATTGCACAGATCGTATAGTTTTCACAGTTGCAATTGTTAGCTTGCTTAGTTAATAACTTGCTAAGTCAAATTGTATAGTGAGGCTTGCAAGGTTGCAAGTATAGGCTTGCCTTGTGCAGAGCAGTGGTTGTAGTTCTCCTCGGCTACTTCCTCGTAGTATTCTCCTTTCTCCTCGTATCCTTGGTCGGTACTAGCGTCTATAAATAAATACGAGGTACACAATCACCAAACAATACTTAACTACTTCTATTTATCACACCAAGGTTTTCGCTAGATGATCTAGTATCATCACAATCATTACAATCATCAAAGCACTTGTCTTATTTATTATATTTTTAGAAAAGTAATTTCTACTCATTGAAAAACTACTTAATATTTAATATTCTCCAGCTAAAACATGGGATCATGTTGACACATGTCATCACCACATATTTCAGTACATGGGAATGTGATTTAAAGTGGTGTCACAATTTAATATTTAACCTTTTATTTTAATTAATTAAAGTGGCTAAAATTGCCTTTGAGGCATTCTTTTATTACTTGTTCATTATTTCTGCAAGTAAACCTAGATATTTTTATATATTCAATAGTTAAATGTGATTTTTGAGAGTTGGAAACAACTCTAAAGCATTTTTGGTTGAATTTTGAAAAATGTTTGAATGCAGAAAAGCTTATGCCTTGTTATTTTTACTAGAGGTGATCTACAATTTCTAATTATATGAATCAAATGGGCTTAGATTAAGAATTCCAGTACCTTTCTAACAAAACTGGTTTCATGCATTTTGGTTCATAGAATCGACCTGGGTTGATTTTTGAATCTAGGTACAGAACTGAGTTTGAAACTAAAAGAATAAACCTAAATTCAAACTACTGGGTCACGCGGGAATGTAAATAGGCTGGCCCACGGCGCACATCGCGCGCGGGTGAGTTTAAGTGGATGACCCCACCAGTTAGCGAGACAGGGGGTGTGAAGCGGTACGAGTGATCTAGACCATACGATCAAACTCTAATAGAACGGCTGCAACTTATCGTCTCCGTCAGGCAACTCCGGTGAGATGTAACTAAGCCTTGGCTAGTGGGGGTTTCGCTGGGCTCACTGGGGCTCAGGAGGGTCATGACGGGCGAACGACGAAGTTGACGACGGTGAACCTCCTGGTACCGACGGCTTCTCCTAGGGCGGCTCCAATCGCTGGCTCCTTTCTTCCTTCTCCGCGGCAGACTCCGGCCAAATTCCGGCGACCTGCTGCTCGCCTTGCTCCGGGACTGAGTGGGGGTGGTTCTGAGAGAGAGGGGAGTGTGTTGGTGTGAAGAAATCGAGCGGGGGTGGCCTCTATTTATAGTGCAGCAAGGGGACCGAAGGGAGCGAGTGGAGCTCGTCGTGGTCGTCGGCATAGTGGGCTAATGGCATGGGAAATGGTAGGGGGCGGTGTTGTGCTCCCTAGCGAAGCTCAACGGCATGGTCTCGACTAAGGGGTGGCAAGGTGAGGCTAGCCATGGTCAGCATTGATGGCAATGGCAAGCTTATAGTGGTGCTAGAGCTGGTTAACTAAGCTAGATGATCTACTAAATGTCTGCTATGAGCTAGAGAGGGAACAACTTAGGCCAAATCACTACACACTATAGTGTTTGTGGTTTGTTTGTTTGGTGTTTGCAAGGTGTTTTATGAAATGGCTGAAAGAGATTTGAATTTGAATTTTTGGTCCAAACTTGGTGGGTGTACTAGTTACATACTAGGTAGTCTCTGATTAGTTGGAAAGGGAAAGGGGCACTGGTTGGTTTGGTTTTTGAAAATGGGTGATCTTCACATATGTTAAAGATTCAATTTTGAATTGTCATTTGAATCAAGTTGCCAATTATTTTTGTAAGTTTGAAAGATGGGCTTGGGTTCACTTTTACTTGGTCTAGCAAGGGGTGAAAAGAAATGGAATTGTTTATGTTTGAAATCTTGGACTAGAAACACTCAAAGTCGCCTAGTGAGCAAGATTGGCAAAAATGACCATTTGCTTGTTTTGTTTGTTTTTGATTTTCTCTTGATTTGTTTTTGTTTGGAAATGTTTTAGATGATGTTTTTTTAATCTTTAAAACCATTCCTTACCATTTACAACAATCAAACAAGTCCATTCATGCATTCATACAATCATCACATACACACATGCATTCATTTGATTTTAATTAACAAAAGTTTTTTGTTAACCCTAATTTTGGTGATTGGAAATTCATAATCATTGTTCAATATTTTTGCGATGTAACAAACCTTCCCTCCTTAAACAAAATCTCGTCCCGAGATTTTATAAAGAAGAAAAAAGGATACCTAGGATTTAAAGAGATCGGGAAACTCCATCTTGATGTGATCTTCTCGTTCCCAGGTAGCTTCTTCTTCAGTGTGGTTGCTCCACTGAATCTTGAGAAACTTGATGCTTCGGGTCCTGGTGGTTCTGAAAGCTTCTTTCGAAATATGGATGGGTACTTTGGGGTACGTCAGGTCATCATTGATCTCTATGGTGTGGTGATCAATGTTCTTGAAAACTTCAGTCTTCTCCGGGACTTCAAGACATTTGCGAAGCAACGATATATGGAACACATTGTGCACTGCTGACATCTCCTCTGGCAGTTACAATTGATACGATACTTCTCCTCGACGATTCAAAATCTTGAAAGGTCAGATATATCTGGGGGCTAACTTTCCTTTGTGCTGGAAACATTGCATTCCTTTCAAAGGCGACACTTTGAGATACACAAAATCTCCGATGTTGAAAGCGAGGTCTCGACGTCTCTTGTCGGCATAGCTCTTCTGTCAAGACTGGGCGGTCTTGAGGTGCTCATGGATCTTGTGAACCTTCTCTTCTACTTCTCGCAGGATATCGGGTCCAAAAATCTGACTCTCTCCTACTTCCGACCAATTCAAAGGGGTACGGAAATTCCTTCCATACATGAATTCAAATGGGGCCATTTGTAAACTAGCTTGATAACTGTTGTTGTACGAAAATTCTGCGAAAGGCAGACAATCTTCCCATTTAGATCCATACTCTAGCATAGAGGCTCTCAATATATCTTCAATTATTTGACTTACTCGCTCTATTTGTCCATCTGCCTGAGGGTGATAAGCTGTGCTAAAATCCAGTCGGGTTCCTAGTCCTTCTTGGACTTTCTTCCAAAATCTCGAGGTAAACTGAGTTCCTCGATCTGACACGATGTTCTTGGGGACTCCATGCAAACTGACGATTCTAGCGATTTACAACTCCGCTAGCTTCAAGCTCTGGTAAGTGGTCTTAACAGGTAAGAAGTGGGCTACCTTGTACAATCTATCAACTATGACCCAAATAGAGTCATTTCCCCTACTAGAAGTAGGCAAACCGGTGATAAAGTCCATTCCAACCGAATCCCATTTCCATTCCGGAATCTGCAATGGTTGCAACAGTCCTATGGGTCTCTGATGTCCTGCCTTGACTCTATGACAAATATCACACTTGTCTATGTAGATTCCGATTTCTCTCTTCATCTTATGCCACCAAAATTGCTCCTTCAAATCTTGATACATCTTTGTTCCTCCGGGGTGGATAGAATAAAGAGTATCATGAGCCTCTTTCAAGATAACTTACTTCAACTCTGAATCTGCTGGTACACAAAGACGTCCTTTGTACCAAAAAAACTCCTTCATATTCGGTGAATCCGGGTACTTTGCCCGTACCGATGCGACATTTCATTCCGTCGATACCAGCATTTCCTTGCGGTGCCTCCTTGATCTGACTAATCAAAGTGGGTTGAAGTTCTATGCTAGCCAAAAATCCTTCACTTACTAATTCCATTCTGAAATCTTCCATCTCCTTGTGCAAACTTGGTTGCTCCTTCAGAATCATGGAGTTCAAGCGGCACGGCAATCTGCTAAGGGCATCTGCTACCACATTGGGTTTACCGGGGTGATAGTGAATGTCCAGATCATAGTCCTTGATTAGCTCGATCCATCTTCTTTGCCTCATATTCAGCTCCTTTTGAGTGAATATATACTTCATGCTCTTGTGATCCTAATAAATCTCACAACGGTTTCCCATAAGGTAGTGCCTCCATGTCTTCAGGGCTAGAACTACGGCTGCTAGTTCAAGTTCATGGGTAGGATAGTTCTACTCATGTTGCTTTAGTTGTCTGGATAGATAAGATATAACTTTGCCTTCTTGCATTAACACACATCCGAGACCGATCTTGGATGCGTCACAATACTCGTCAAAAGTCTTCGTGATATCCAGCATGATCAAGATTGGGGCTGAAATCAATCTCCTCTTGAGTTCTTGAAAACTCGCTTCACATTTGTCTGTCCATTCGAACTTCTTATCCTTCTTCAACAATTGGGTCATGGGTCTTGCAATATTCGAGAATCCTTCTACGAACTTGCGGTAATATCCCGCCAATCCGAGAAATGCACGAACTTGGGTTTGAGTGGTTGGGGCCTGCCTATCTTCAACATCCTTCACCTTTGCAGGGTCAATGGAAATTCCTCTGGCTGATACGATATATCTGAGAAATCCTACCTCCTGTAACCAGAATTCACATTTGCTAAACTTTGCATACAACTGATGCTCCCTAAGGGTTCCAAGGATGGTCCTCAGGTGTGGCTCATGTTCTTCTTCTGATTTGGAATAGATCAGAATGTCATTGATGAAAACGACGACAAACTTATCCAGGAAGTCCATAAAGATCTTATTCATGAGGTTCATGAAATAAGAGGGGGCATTGGTTAATACAAAAGACATGACTGTGTACTCATACAGTCCATATCTGGTGGTAAAGGCAATCTTTGGAATATCCTCTACTCGAATCTTGAGTTGATGGTAACCAGTCCTAAGATCAATCTTAGAGAACACTTTGGCACCAGTCAACTGATCAAACAGTCTTCTATCTTCAGCAGTGGGTACTTGTTCTTGATGGTGACATCATTCAACTTCCAATAATCCGTACACAAACGGTTACCTCCATCTTTCTTGTCCACAAACAGCACTGGTGATCTCCAGAGCGACGCACTTGGTTGAATCAATCCTATCTCTAGCATAGAATCCAGTTGCTTCTTCAGTTCCACTAGTTCAGACGGGTTCATACTATATGTTCTCTGGGCTATGGGTCCGGTTCCAGGGATTAGTTCAATGATAAACTCGATATCCCCATCTAGGGGCATATCGGGAAAAACATCTGGAAATACATCGGGGTATTCACAGACTACTCTGACTTTGTCAAGGGTTGGTTGGGCTAGACTCTTGTTGCACTTGAATTGACAGGGCAAGGTTTCAGATACATGCTCGACTGATATTCCAGCTGTACTGGTCATGGTTATGGCTTTCTTGGCATAGTCGATTAATCCTTTATGTTTTGACATCCAATCCATTCCTAGTACTACTTCCAATCCTTTTGTCCCAAGTACTATTAGATTGGAATAAAAATCTATGCCATGGATTCGAATAGGTACGGCCTTGCAAATTTGTCTAGCTTTGGTGGTTTAACCAGGTATTAGAACTATCATAACATGCTTCAGTTTGGTGGGTTGAATCTTACTAGTGCATGCAAATTCTTCGGTAACAAATGAGTGCGATGCTACAGAATCAAACAACACTCTTGCAAGTACTGAGTTAACAGAAAACATACCCAGCACGACATCTGGCGCTTCTTGGGATTCTTCAGCATGCATGAGAAAGAGACGGCCGTTGCGGTTGAGCGAATTCCCTGGAGCAAACCTTCTTCCGGGCTGAACACGTCAGCTAGCATTTGCATTGGGGGCTGCAGCAATCTTCTTGGGACACTGATTGGAATAGTGACCCTTGGTTCCACATTCATAACAAGTCACTTGGGACTTGTCCTTTGCTACAACAGGCACAACATTTCTTCCAGTTCTTGGGGCAGTATTGGTGTTGCTGGCGATATTGTTGTTGTTGAACTTGGGTAGTACACGGTTGAAATGGATGGGGTTGCAGGGGTTTTTATTGTGATTTCCTTTGGGCCTTGGGTTTCCTCCTCCATGGTTGGGGTAGGTCGGACGGTTCATCGGGGGTCTGTTGTTTCTTGGGGAAAATCTAGGAGATGGTTTGGGGCGATACTTTGGGGTATGATGGGTTCCTGGTTGATGCATCATTCTACGCTTGCGATTCTCATTGGCTTGGTTGATCTTGCCTTCCATCTGAATGGCAGAATCCACTAGGGCTTCAATATCAGCAAATGGGATATTGACTAACACTGTCTGCATATCATCATGCAGACCATTCAAGAATCTCTGATTCTTCTTGGCTTCGATATCAATCTCATCCGGTTCATACCTAGCCAATAACAAAAATTTGTCACGGTACTCAACTACGGTCATCCTTCCCAGCTTCAGTTCTCTGAATTCATCTCTCATCCTCTTGATCAAACCCGGTGGCACATGGGTTCTGCTAAACTTGATTTTGAATTCCTCCCAGGTCATCATCTGTCCTCCATTCATGGCGCGAACACTGTTCCACCATGCTCTTGCATCTCCGGCCAGATAGTGGGTGGCTAATAGTACCTTCTCGTTGGCTTCCACTCCTGCAACTTCTAATTTGTTCTCCATGGTTTGCAGCCAATCATCGGCATCGAGGGGTTCTTCAGACTTAGTGAAAATAGGTGGATTGGTGTTCTGGAAGATCTTGAGCTTGGATCCATGGTTGTCCTGATTTCCATGGCCCTGATTGTTGTTGGCCATCTGGGCGATGTGATGAAGGGTGGCTAAGTTGGCTTGACGCACTGCTCTTTTAGCTTCATGGTCTGAAACCAACATTTGCAAGATCTGCAACATCGGGTCCGGGGATGAACTGCTTCCTCCATGAGGCATCTGAAGATTGAGATAGATCATGAGAAAAGAGGGAAATTTCTAAGGTTTCAAGGTTTTGAAAAGTTTTCAAGGTTGGACTCAGATTTTTCTAACAGCTTGCTTTTCATTCATTCACCACACATCATACAACAGACACCGCAACAAAGAAAACAGATGGTTTTAAGAACCATTCTGGGAAACTACGATACAGTGGGACCGGATACAACTCACTAACGCTAGTGTTCAAGTGATACTAATCCTCGGAGTCGGTGTCCTCATCATCCTCATCATCATCATCAATGAAGGCGAAGTCATCCTTATCGGTGAAGAAGTCCATGGCCTGATCCTCCAAAAAGTCATCATCATCACTGAGATAGGAGTAGGGGTCTCCACGGATATCCTCCCCTGCATTCTCCCTCTCCTCGAGCTTCATATCCCTCTCGTGGATGGTCTCCTCCAAGTCTGTGATCCTGTGGCAGAGACGGGCAATGATACGCTCCTTCTTGTCGAGCTGACGGCGACGAGATTGGCGATCTTTCACCAGCATGGCGATGGTCTGATCCTTCTGGGCGGCTATGGCGGACTTGTGGTTGGCGTAGGAACGGGAATTGTCCAACTCCTTCTGTCGTTCATACATCATGAAGCTGAGGTGGTCCACTTGCTTCTTTAGCTTGGGGTGATATGGTGCCTCTAGTGGTTATCCCATAGCATCACGCCTTGGGAAGAACTCAAAGCGGGTACCCTTGATCTAGTTGATACTTTGCCCACACAAACGGGCAAGAGCTAGTCCATCGAGCCAGTTGTTCTCTCTGATAGTGAACTGGATTCCCTCTGAGGTGGGGGCTTCAATATTTCCTCGGAGACTTGCAACAATCAACCATTGCAATTCCTCTCCTTCCTGATCATTGAGCTCAGCTCCGAAGAACTCAGGGTGCGGATGCTCCAGCATTTCCGATAGCTAGTCCAGGTCATGCTCAAAGATGAGGTCTCCTCCATTCCCCAACTGATAGAACTTGCTATACTTCACGTCCATCTATAAGAATATAGGATGAGTAAGTTAGTAGAGTGATCAAGTGTGTCAAATTTTATGTAGGTTTGCAAGAATTTTTGGAGAACATGAATTTTCATGAAAGAATCTAGGTGGTAAGAATGAGAATAACTTTTCATAAATACTCACTTCCTTAGTTTTGAAACTAAGTTTTTGATTCAAACGTCCAATCTAAACTAGGGTCTCCTATGGTCAGGATGGCTCTGATACCAACTTGTCAACACACGGATTTGTAATCCCAGATGCCTGTTATGCCATACATCGCAATCTCTGGATTACCATATTTGCGAGACATAACAGACTGGATATCGTAGTACATCATCCATTAAAACCATACATAAGGTCTTACAACCAATAAGGGATCACATGATCCAGTATTAATACAATTCAAGAAGCGGAATAACGTAATAATAATAATAGCGTAGGGGAGGCTCCATCTTCAGGGTCACAGGCAATGCTGACGATGGGAGATGATCCTAGTTGTCGTAACCTTCCTGCGGTCTGTCCTCCTGATAGTCCTCTTCATAGTCTGGCCACAGGAAAAGTTAGGGACAAAGCCATGAGTACTCTTTAAGATTCGCAAACTAAGACTAACAAGTGAAGTGGTTTTGAGTAGTAATACTAAGCTCTAGGTTGTTTTGCAAAAAGCCAGATTTATCTCTACTGAGTTCAGAAGTAAAGAAAGCTAGTTGAAAGTTTTATAACACCCAAGGGGGAAACTTAAATTTTCATAACACAACCCTGTTGTGGTCAAGTCAAGTCATGAATCATTTCATAAGTCATTTTGAAAACATCTGACGACGGAACAGTATGGCCACTCCAACTATCCATAACCGCGGACGCGGCTATTCGAATAGTTTGACACTCTAGAGAGGTGGTACACTTTCACCACAATATTCGATACATCCGTCGGGAACAATCCTGAATTCACCATACTCAGTATGCAGATAATCATTCCTAACCTTTCAATTACACGCCCTAGTATAGGCACCTCTCCCATGAGTTTGGCCTCCCAACCATGACCAACTGTCATCTTGGGTACTGCATAGGTGGACAATCTTCACAAGGTAGCCTCAGCTCAAACCTTGGCCGCAAGGGAACCCATACTAAGGTATATAAATTTCCAGTCAAGCCCTGCCCAATTTTCGGGTATTCTAGTTGTACGGTAAAATTGGAATGGTATTGCATCCAAACAACCATCAGTTTTATAAAGGGCTAAGCCTCATGCCTCAAAATTTTCATCATCAAAATCATCTGGTGTTCAAGAACACATGTCAAAACATTTCAGTAGAATGACTCATCATTCTAAGGTTTTCATAACCATTTTCAACAAGTATTCCCATCTAAAGTGATCAGGTTTATGCTTAGCACTAGCAGCTACAAGTGGGGGTAACACTAATGAAGGGTGGTGAACAAGTGTGAATGATCTAAGTTCAATCTCATGCCTCAGAATGACATCAAGGTTATCTAACTTAGGCCAAGTTTTATGCTCTTTATACTACCTTTAAATATCTTTCTAAAATCTATAAGTCACTAAGTAAACTCTACTAGAAAGCTTTGATAAAGAAAATAAAATACTAAGCTTGCAAATAAAACTAGGATTGGGTATCAAGTTGTGTAATCAAGGCATGCTTAATGCATTGCACAGATCATATAGTTTTTATAGTTGCAATTGTTAGCTTGCTCAGTTAATACCTTGCTAAGTCAACTTGTATAGTGAGGCTTGCAAGGTTACAAGTATAGGCTTGCCTTGTGCAGAGCAGTGGTTGAAGTTCTCCTCGGCTTCTTCCTCGTAGTATTATTCTTACTCCTCGTATCCTTGGTCGGTACTAGAGTCTATCAATAAATACGAGGTACACAATCACCAAACAATACTTAACTACTTTTATTTATCACACCAAGGTTTTCACTATATGATCTAGTATCATCACAATTATTACAATCATCAAAGAACTTGTCTTATTTATTTTATTTTTAGAAAATTAATTTCTACTCATTGAAAAACTACTTAAGATTTAATATTCTCCAACTAAAACATGGGATCTTGTTAACACATGTCATCACCACATATTTCAGTACATCAGAATGTGATTTAAATTGGTGTCACAATTTAATAAGGTTTAACCTTTATATTTTAGTTAATTAAAATGGCTAGAATAGCCTATGAGGCATTCTTTTATTACTTGTTCATTATTTCTGTAAGAAACCTAGATATTTTTATATATTCAGAAAGGTCTAGTTAAATGTGATTTTTGAGAGTTGGAAACAACTCAAAAGCTTTTGTGGTTGAATTTTGAAAAATGTTTGAATGCAGAAAAGCTTCTGCCTTGTTATTTTTACTATAGGTGATCTACAATTCCAAATTATTTGAATCAAACCGGCTTGGATTAAGAATTTCAGTACCTTTCTAACAAAATTGGTTTCATGCACTTTGGTTCAGAGAATTGACATGGGTTGATTTTTGAATATAGGTATAGAACTGAGTTTGAAACTAAAAGAATAAACCTAAATTCAAACTACTGGGTCACGCGGGAATGTAAATGGGCCGACCCACGGTGCACAGCGCGCGCGGGTGAGTTTAAGTGGATGACCCCACCAGTCAGCGAGACGGGGGGTGCGAAGCGGTACGGGGTGATCTAGACCATACGATCAAACTCTAATCGAATGGCTGCGACTTATCGTTTCCGTCGGGCCACTCAGGCGAGACAGAACCCTAGCGCAGCTAGTGGGGGTCTACGGGGGCTCACCAGGGCTCAGGCGAGGGTCGGCGACGGGGGCGAACGACGAAGTTGACAACGGCTAACCTCCTGGTACCGGCGGCTTCTCCTAGGGCGGCTCCAATCGCTGGCTCCTTTCTTCCTCCTCCGCGTCAAAATCTGGACAAATTTCGGAGACCTGCTGCTCGCCTTGCTCCGGGACTGAGTGGGGGTGGTTCTGAGAGAGAGGGGAGTGTGTTGGTGTGAAGAAATCGAGCGGGGGTGACCTCTATTTATAGTGCAGCGAGGGGACCGAAGGGCACGAGTGGAGCTCGTCGTGGTCGTCGGCACAGTGGGCTAATGGCATGGGCGACGATAGGGGGTGGTGTTGTGCTCCCTGGCGAAGCTCAATGGCATGGTCTTGAGGCGTCAGGCGGTGCGAAATGGTCGGAACGCTGCGGTGTTCTGGGCGGGTCCGACGGGAAGTTTTATGGCGCACGGGCCCTCCTGGTCGCGCAGCGACGAACGGGCGTGTCTGTGGGGTTGCTGGGGTGGTGGTGATCACGCTTGCGAGCAGCGAGGGCGGCGCATGGTCTGCGGGTGCGTGTCGAGGGTGGCGCTCTGGCACGCTCTCGACATGGCACAGAGGCATAGGGCGTGGAGATTCTAGAGTGGTCCAGTGGCTTGCTGGTCGTTGGCGTTGGATAGGGGGTGCTGGTGGACGGCGGTTAATGATCCAGACAAGGTTGCTAGGCTTGGTGCTGCTCCTAGCTTGTTGTCGACTAAGGGGTGGCAAGGTGAGGATCGGCATGGTCACCATTGATGGCAATGGCAAGCTCACAGTGGTGCTAGAGCTAGTTAACTAAGTTAGATGATCTACTAAATGTCTGCTATGAGCTAGAGAGGGAACAAGTTAGGCCAAATCACTGCTCACTATAGTGTTTGTGGTTTGATTGTTTGGTGTTTGCAAGGTGTTTGATGAAATGGCCGAAAGAGATTTGAATTTGAATTTTTGGTTCAAACTTGGTGAGTGTACTAGTTACATACTAGGTAGTCTCTGGTTAGTTGGAAAGGGCAAGGGGCACTGGTTGGGTTGGTTTTTGAAAATGGGTGATCTTCACATATGTTAAAGATTCAATTTTGAATTGTCATTTGAATCAAGTTGCCAATTATTTATGTAAGTTTGAAAGGTGGGCTTGGGTTCACTTTTACTTGGTCTAGCAAAGGGTGAAAATAAATGGAATTGTTTCTGTTTGAAATCTTGGATTAGAAACACTCAAAGTGGCCTAGTGAGCAAGATTAGCAAAATTGACCATTTGCTTGTTTTGTTTGTTTTGATTTTCTCTTGATTTGTTTTTTTTTGGAAATGTTGTAGATGATGTTGTTTTCATCTTTAAACCATTCCTTACCATTTACAACAATCAAACAAGTCCATTCATGCATTCATACAATCATCACATACACACATGCATTCATTTGATTTTAATTAAGAAAAGTTTTTTGTTAACCCTAATTTTGGTGATTGGAAATTGATAATCATTGTTCAATATTTTTGGGATGTTACATCATCTATATAAATTGGTATAACTATCCACCTATCCCTTGTACCAAGGTGAGCTCTAAGATCCCTAATCCAACCATGTTTGGGTGGTACAAAAATATCAGAATCCTAGATACTTCAACATCTAGTTCCTTCCTTTTCAAGGTAGAAAATAAAAACACAAGGGTGGTTATGACAGATACTTAACGTTGACATCATCCACCTTGGATAAAACCATTCGCCAAGTAATTTCCATAATTATTTGGAACCTAAAACTATTTAAACCTCATTCTTGGCAAACTCCTCAAAACCCTCTCTATAAAGGCAAGTATGTTTTTCTCCAAACTACTTTGCCAACTCAAGGCATATTTGATGTATATCTATCCTATCCTATATTCCCACATCAAAAATAAATATTTTTGAGATGTTCTATTATTTCTTTTTGTCCTTTTTCTTAAATGGAAAAAACAAGATATAATTGCTTAAAATTACTTTCCCTACCAAATAAATTCCCAGAAAATTCCCTAAGATGTGATATGGTATTTAGTACCATCTCGCATCAAAAACCAACCTTGTACAATGTAAAATTAACAAATAAGCTCCTAGAAACCATTTATACAGTTTTTGAATAAATGGTTATAAGTGGACTTTAAATTCATGGAAAAGTCCAATATAATTCCTAGAGAGGTACCTTTATCTCATATATCTACCAGTACCATTTTCCCACCTTTCCCAATACAATTTATCAACCTTCCTTCAAAAATACCATCATGACCAAAACTTGCAAACTAAACACATCTTGAGTTTAAAACCTCATCAAAGATTCTCAAGCAATATCCCACAGTAACCACCCCACCTCTGGTTGAATTCCTATAGATAGCAATGTTCATTCTTTAACCTTATGCTTGGAAGTAAAACGAGAGAGATGTGTGGCTCTTATTGCGTGACTTGCAAATATCTCCACACCCAGGGTAGTCCCATCCCTCTCTGCCCCTTCTAGGGCCCACACACGGCCACTCCACCACCCTTAGTAGCCAATGGGCAAGCCATGGACCAATCCCTAGACATTTGTGCACTTGGTGCATCATACGCCCTCCACCTCAAGTTAAATAGGGCAGAGAATTCCACTGCCTCCTCTTCGACCCTCATTTGACCCACTCCCTCTCCCTCACCTCCCTAGAAACTCCTCTTCCTCCCCTGCTTTGCTCTGCTCGAGAGAAGGAGAGAAAGAAGACCTCGGCTCCGAATAAGAAATTGAGCGTAGCCTCTCCAACTTTGCTCCTCTGGCTCTGCATGTCACTCTTACGAACTCCCCCTCCTCCCTTGAACCTAACCCTACCTTTCCTTTTCCCCAGGACCCCCTCCATCAGCGTCGGAGCGAAGCTCCCGAGCTCCTCCTTCGGTGCATGCGCGTGAGCAGGACCCATACATCAAACCCCTCCTTTCCGCCCCTATCTAGACTCGTCGACAGCCACCACACCTCGCTGCACCCACCCGAACCCCTCGCGTGCCCGCTGTTGATCTCCCCCGCACCCAACTGCCTCCCCCTAGGGTTTCTTTCCGCCGCCATCTCCACCATGAGGAAGACGCGCCTGGCCATGGATCTTGTTCTAATCCAATGGCCGGCAACTCCCCATACCTCTTCGCATCCCAGGCCGCCAGATCTCAGGCCCCTCTAGGCCGTTTTCAAATGCCGTAGCCCATGCACTTGCGAGCACGGGTGGGTCGGCCTAGCGACGGTGGCCCGTTTTCTTTCCAAATCCAACCCAGGTGCCCTCCTTCACCTTTTCCTTTTTACATATTTTGATAATAGGCTGCTAGGAATAAATGCAAATAAAAATGAAAAATAGGTAGAATCATCGAGAGACAAATTTTGCCTAAACCCTGTTGTCCTCTTCAACATGGAGCACAAGAATATCTCAGAAACAGTATATAGTCATCCTTTGCGAATAAACACATCGGACCTGTAGTGGTTTTCCCCGAAAAGTCCACCACATACAAATCATTTTCGACATATCCAATGAAAGCAACCTTTAGAGACTTTCTCCACAAGAGTATCACTAATTCATCATCAATGAAGACTACAAATCCCATCTTACCAAAGGCATAAACAAAAAGTAAATTATTACCAAGGGTCTCAACAACCACGACGTCCGCGAGAGCGATATCGTGAGCAACCACCACCTTGCCAAGACCCAATACATTTGACTTTGATTTATCACCATAGGAGATGGTTATTTGATCATGACTATGCCTCATCTCCGTGATGATCTCCTTGCTTCCGGTCATATGACTTGTGCATCCACTATCAAGCACCCATTTAGACCCACTGGAAGCATATCCCTACAAGAAAATTACTTCTTCGTTTTAGGTACCCATTTTTCAATGGGTCCTCTCATGTTAGTAACAAGGGTCTTTGGAACCCAAATAGACCAATCAATGTAATTATCAAAAGGACCAACATAACTAGCATAAACATCACCATAATAATCACAAAATAACTCATAATGAGGATTGTTAGATCCTGGAAAACCATTATAACTAGTTTTGTCCTTTGTGATGTTATTTTCGGTAGTGATTGTCTTTGCTTGAGCATTCTTGGTCTTCTTCTTCTTGGTCTTGGGGACATAGAAAAGTCCCTACTTTCCATTATTTATCCTTTGCTTGCTAAGGACCTCATTGAGAACTTCCTTACCTTTGTGAAGTATTGCCCTGGCAAGCTCATCTTTTAATCTAACATTTTCTACAAGTAATTCTTCATGAGCACACATTGAAGTAGAAGTTCTAGGGAAATCATACTTAGTTAAACGAGTTTGGAGCTGATCATTAGACTCGTTGAGAATAGAGTATTCATTCTCCAATGCCTTGTAAGCAATGTCAAGTTTCTCTAGTTTCTCGGAGAGTCTTGCATGAGCTGCCCCAAATTCAAACTACACCTTCTTTAGATTCTTTGCATTGGCAATGGCATTATCACGTTCCTTTACAAGTTTGGACACAAGCTCATCATGTGACTCCTCAATAGACTCAAGTCTATCCTCAAGTGAGGATCGAATATCTTCTTCATCTAGAGAATTCTTCAAAGACTCAATATCCATTCATCCTCTCTTTCAATTTTTCCCTTTTCTTCGAGGAGCTCTTCCAAGTGAACAAGTTGACCCATAAGGGCCTCGAAATGCATTTTGTGCTCACCTTGAAAGTTAGTGATAAAATAGTCCAAAGCAATAACTTCTTCCTTAACCTTAAGACTAGTGGAATTATCCATATCGGCATTCATATTAGTATTAGGAAAAGAAGTGATGGAAGGTGATACCTCGGAACCTCTTTCCATAAGGCAAGTGAAATTCTTGTTGATGACGTTCTCATTTGGAGAGTCGAAGAGTGAAGTGGTCGGTGTAGATTTGGTGGCTATGGCAGCCACCTCTCGTGAGCCATCATCGTCCTCTTCATCTTCACTTCACGATGAGTACTCCTCTTGATATACCAACAGAATCTTCGTTTGCTTCTTGCAAGGAGCGTTCTTTTTGACAAATGGCTTCTTCCAAGGTGCCTTTCACTTCTCCTTAAGAACCATCCTACCCCCATGATCTTCTCGACTTTGATAGGGTCACTCGGCAAGAAAATACAAATGGTCTCCGTAATTATAACAAGATCTCAGTTTTGGGCCATTTTCCTTCCTTCCATTTGACCCATTCTTGCGTTCAAGTTCAGATTTAGCTTTGGCGGGGTCCTTCAAAAATTTCCTTGCATATAAGTCCAAGTACTTGCCATGTGCCTGCTTGAACTCGTCGGGGTAGTTCATAGAAACAATGTCATCATCTTATTGATCAACAAAATTTGCCTTCAAGGCCACATTTACCCCCTTTTGCACTCCAATAGCTCGTACACGAGCATCTTCAGCATTCTTGGAGGGGACTTTGAATGTGGCCATTTCTTTCAGGACTTCATTCGAAGTCATTTGGTGATAGCTATGTCTTCCTTGAAGGCTCTACAAATCCGTGGGCTCAAATGGCATAAGAGCACTCATATATTTCCTCTTAATCCATGCATCATCAACATGTGTTACACCATGGTTTCTAAATATGGTGGCAATGTACTTGATTCTTCTATACATGTTTTTTTGGTCCTCATCATCCATCATATAGAATCCTTCCGCTTGGTTTTTTAGAGCATCATACCTATTACTTCTCATGCTCTCATTTCCAATGAATAATTTGGTGAGGGCATTCCAAACTTCCTTAGAGGTGCTGAGATGTTCTATATGTGGCATGTCCTTGGGACCACACCAATTTGAATCATGTGTAACAATGTTGCATTGAGTTGGATGTCCACAACCTCTCTTCTTGTCAAGTTGTTTGGATCCCTAATATGAAGACCATTCTCAATTTTTTTCATAACTCAATGGACGAGCTGCACACATGAGACTTCATTAAAAATTACCATTGATTAAAAGGAGATGCAGTAAGCTTGGGTGGATCACCCCTATTGTTTATATGAGGGTAGGGATTGGTGGATCGGGTGAATATAAGTGAGGAACCTCGCTATAATTCTCCTTACCACTTCCCTTTTTAGATGAGGAGCTTTTACTATTATTTTCACCCTCCAACTCGTCTGCCTTGGAGTCAACATTAGATTTCTCCCTTAGAATAGGAGTGGCGTCCTTAGAGGAAGATGGAGGAGGGGTTGTAGGTAGAGAGAGACGTGCTATCATTTCACGCATCTCTTCCATTTTAGCCTCCATGGATTTAATCAAGTGTAAGATACCACCTTTTGTGTAATATAAATAAAGACATGTTTGAGCATTTCATGCATGCATTACACTTGCCCCTTGATTCAATCAAATAAAAACAAACAAAAAACCCTAAATTGCTCCCTCTCAAAACCATTCAAATGGTTTTTGTATTTTGAAAACTACCCAAATGAGTCGAGCCCAAATTGACAAAAAGGGTTTCCACATTATTTTAGTATGTTTGGACAAGCTCTAGTATTTTGGAAATATTCAAAACAGAAAACAATTTGAAAATACAAAAGAAATAAAGGAAAAATAGAAAAATAAAAGGTTTTCAGAAAATAAAAACCTACCCTAACCTTACTAGGCCGCAGCCCAGCTTCTCTCCTCTCTCTCTGTGACGCTCGCGCGTGGAGCTGCGGCCAGAGCCGGCCCACCCAAGGCCCAAGTGCAGCCCACGACCGGCCTGTATTGCTTCGATGCCCTGTTCGTCATCTTCGCAGACGACGGCGAGAAGCTGCGTGTCCAGCGCGCCGTCATCAACCGTTGCTCGTCGTTGTGATGCACACCGCCTCCCCTGAGCTCCTACAAGACCCCCTAGCTATCGTGGATGAACCCTAGCTGTGTCCAACTTCTCTTCTTCCTCTTCCTCTCTCGTTTCGGCGCCTAGGGAGAAACCCTAGCTCGCCAGCCGTCGTCGTCCTCGTCGTCTCCGGCCACTGCAGGCCAAGACAAGACCACTAGTGTGACTGCCTCGTCGCCCTCGTCCTTCTCAGCGAAGAACGCAAGCAGGGGAGCCGTCTGCATGCTGAAATTGAGCTCGAACCATCGTCGGCTGCTGTTGTTCTCGATGTCAATTCGTCACCGTCTGAGCTTGCCTCGCCTCCCTGACACCAATGTTGTACTCAGGCTGATCCACCGTCCTTGCACTTCTCGCTTCTCCCTCTCCTGCACTGCCCTCCCTCACAGTGAGCTCGACGCCATCACGCCGCTGGAGCTCGTCGGAGACGATGCTCCGGTGACCATTAGGGAGCGGCGCCGCCACTAGCGTGCTCAGCGCGCCAGCCCGCATCGAACGCCCCCTCTCCCGCAGCTCCGCGAGCCCCCTAGCACCAACCCCACTCTTGATCCGAGAGCTCCTCCATTGCTGACGTCATGCTGGCGTCAGCATGATGCAGTAATACCCTTTTTCTTTTATTTAAATTGTTTTGTAATTATTTTTTGGAAATAATATTAACCCTTGTGGGCCCTATCTGTAAGATATTTAATCTTTTTCATAAAAAATTTCTGAATTTGTTAAATATATGACATGTGGGCCCAAGTTGGAAAATAATTTAAATATTCCAAAAATGATTTAAAATGAATTAAAAATGGAGAAATTCATAACTAATTCATTTTAAATCAGAAAAATACAAATAATATATCAAAATGTTCAGAAAAATGAGCTCTATAATTTAAAAATGTAAGCATCCATATTTATACAACTTTGAACGCTAACTTATTTGGAGGAACACCAACACCCCCTAAGTACCATGGGTTCAATGGTTTGCCTAGTTAGGACACTCTGGAATTCATTTAAATCGAGGATGCATCTAGGGTTACTCTAATACATGTAATATATCATATCATCCATATTGTATGAGCACTGAACATGCCATATGTTAAATGTTTCCTTTCTTTTCGGGTGATTGCTTCTTCGCGAATAGGAACCTAACCCAAGGCTGAAGTCAACGCCACCGAAGAGCAGTACCATTCCAACAACGAACAAGGCAAGCAAAGCCCCCACTCATACATATAAATCCTATGCTTTTAAAGTATTTAATTCTTGCCATATGCATGCGATTCAATAGTCTTTTATCAGTAGATAGAGTAATCCTATCTGATGCATGTTTCCTTTTGTGAACTATAATACCTGATCCAATGCTCCTAGCATAACTAAGGTTTGGCTTATGAGCATCACTAGTGCCACAATTCAGTCGAGCTTAGCCATGCTTAGTGGTCCAAGTCCGATCATCTAGATGATGTATCGAAGATGCGAATGAATCTAGTATGGTAGAAAGTTGTGATATGGTCAGAGGTGGATAATAAACATGCTAAGGCGTGTATGGGAGGCCACGTGGGTTGCGGTTTTTGCAGTCCCATACTTGCCACCCTTAGGACCTGAAGTTCTTGCCTCTTGAACCAAGACGCAGCGATAACCACGGGGCTGAACCCACCCTCGACTCACTAACTTGCCTAGTAGATTCCATGAGTAACATAGTTCGGGCTTTCCATTCGACATACGCATCTTGGTTGTTCTTGAATAGAGGTGAAGGAGGTGCATTCATAATAGGTAGATAAGCATGGACGGGAACAAGAGATGCACAGCATCCGTAATGTTGAACCCTGCACACATCATTAGGGACCGGCTTCGGGACTCGACCCATTATGGCGGCATCTCCTTAGTGTGTGACTCATGGTCTCGGCGAAAGCAAGGTAAAGGTCGTGGTCAACAACTATGTGTCGGCCTTCCAAGGAAGAGGGCTAATAATTTGGCATTAAGAATTGGTTGGTACGTGTTGGTAAAGTTGTACACCCCTACAGGGTTAAATCTTTTCGAAAAGTCGTTTCCATGGTTATGGACAACTTGGTAACCGACGTGATGATCATAGAGAACTATAACTGAATGATAAAACTTGGCCAACTAACGAGTGTTCCGGATTAATTCCCTGGAGTTGTTTGAGGGGGTAGTCTAGGAGGAGAGGTTCAGTTGATGAAGGTACTTGGTGGATATCAAAGATGATTCTAAGTGCAAGAATTGTAGTCTTCTTATCCCCTTTGAAAATGATCTGACTAGACGAGCTTCTTTACATTCTTGTTATAAAAACAAAAGATGGCTTTATGCAAAACAACCCCACTAGACATATGTCTTGTGGAGTATACCCTGCACTCGGCCTTGCTTGTTGATGTTTTCTATAGATGAAGTTGTGCCAATTGAAGGTGGTTTCTACATCGATGTCGACGAGTAGTCGGGGTTCCCGGGCAGCATCCTAGGATCTATGGAAGGGTCGCTACTTCTATTTAAGGCCTCTTAGGCCTTTGCTTAGTTTGTTGTTTAGAATAACTTGTTTGCTTCCGTTGTTTGTTGTAATGTTGGGTCTCTGACCCCTGGCTTGTATGAGTGGTTTGTAACTCTCTTAAGAGTTTACCTTAATAATGTATGGTTTGTAAGTTCTGTAATGTTATCGATCATTCCTTGCACGCTTCGGAATTGAGGTTAGGCTTATGTCAGATGAAGATCTGGTATTTGTGTAGCCCTAATCCCGAGTTGTGACAGATTTTGGTATCAGAGCAGGACTGCCTATAGGAAACCCTTCTTGCTGGTCGATGTTGAGTCTAGAGTTTGATAAAACTATATAAAAGCTAAAAATTATTTGCAAAACTCTGAATAGGACTATTTTTACTCCATATCCAGGTTTGTTCTATTGCTGAGTTATCTTACGTCGTTTGTTTTACAAAGCTTTGACTTCGCGTCTATCATTTCAAACTTTTAGGAGATCTGGGTTTGGGTTGTTTTTCCTAGTACTCTGTCCTCGGTTGCAAGACTCAGAGTTTCCAAGATACATCCGTGCAACTGAAGCACTGTTTTTCAACTTTGCTAAGGATGCTTATAATCCTACTCTCTATTCTTTTGTGACTTGTTGGTATCATATCATGCTCCCATTCCATTGTTATGGTTTGTATCTAAGTTGGTAGTGTATATGTTTCATATGCTTGTTATACTGCCATACTTAATGCATTGAAATAATCTCCATCCGCATGTTCATTTCTACCATGATCTTATGATATGGTTCCTGTCATCTTTTGATGTACCCTTTTTGGTGAATCCATTCTCATGGTTTCTGTTTTGTCCTCAGGATGTCATCTGGTACTCGTGGTTCTGTTGACCGTCGAGGAAACAACAATGCTGAACAGGAACTTCCGCCATGTAGCATCCCAAAAATATTGATCAAGGTTATCAAATTCCAATCACCAAAATTAGGTTTAACAAAAAAAATTGTTAATTAAAATCATATGAATGCATGTGTGTATGTGATGATTGTATGAATGCATGAATGGACTTGTGTGATTGTTGTTAATAGCAAGGAATGGCTTAAATATGAAAACAACATCACCTAAATCAAATCCAGGCAGAAACAAATCAAGGCAAATTCAAAAACAAACAAAACAATCAAATGGTCATTTTTGCCAATCTTGCTCACTAGAGCACTTTGAGTGTTTCTAGTCCAAGATTTCAAACAGAAACAATTCCATTTATTTTCACCCCTTGCTAGACCAAGTAAAAGTGAACCCAAGCCCACCTTGCAAACTCACAGAAACAGTTGGCAACTTGATTCAAATGATAATTCAAAATTGAATCTATATCATATGTGAAGATCACCATTTCTCAAAACCCAACCAAACCAGTTCACCTTGACCATTCCAAGCAACCATAGACTACATAGTATGTGACTAGTACACCCACCAAGTGCCACTCGAAAATTCAAATTCAAATCTCTTGCGGCCATTTCATCAAACACCTTGTAAACACAAATCAAATAAAATAGCAAACACTATAGTGAGTAGTGTTGTGCCTAACTTGTCTCCTCTCTAGCTCACACTACACTCTCAGTAGATCATATAACTTATTAAACAAGCCCTAGCTCACTGTAAGCTTGACATTGTCATCAATGGTGAACATTGTCGAGCCCAACTTGCCACCCCAATGTCGACAGCAAGCTAGGAGCCTCACCAAGCCTAGCCACCTTGTCTGGGACACAAGCCACCATCCACCGCCACCCCCTGTCCAGTGCCCAAGCCTTGCCATCCCCTGGACCACTCAGAACAAGCACGCCCAGCCTCTCTGGAAGCATGCCGAGAGCGCGCCAGAGTGGCGCGCTCAACATGCTCGCACAGACCACACCCCGCCCTCACCGCCCTCATGCGTGATCACCACCGCCCCAGGAACCGCCCGGACATGCCCATTCGTCACCGCGCGACCAGGAGAGCCTGTGCGTCATTAAATTTCCCGTCGGACTAGCCCAGAGCATCGCAGCGTTCCGACCAATTTGCACCGCCTCGGACCTCACCACCATGCCGTTGAGCTTCGCCAGGAGATAGTGCACCGTCCCCTACCCCCAGCCATGCCGTTAGCTCCTTGGGCCGACAACCACGACGAGCTCCACCCGCACCCTTCGGTCCCCTCTTCGCACTATTAGAGGCCTTTCCCGTTTGATTTCAGCACACCATCTCACTCCCCACCTCTCACTGATCACACCCACTCATCCCCGGAGAAAGGCGAGCACCAGGTGGCCGGAATTTCGTCGGAGCTTGACGCTGCTAGAGGAGAAGGGCGTCGTCGATTGGAGCCGCCCCAGGAGGAGCCACCAGTATCAGGAGGATCGCCATCATCGACTTTGTCGTTCGCCCCCATCGCCGACCATCGCGTGAGCCCCCACTGACCCCCACTAGCCACACTAGGGTTCGACCTCGCCGCATTCTGTTCAGACATGGACGATAAACCTCAGTTGTAGATCTAGCTTCTAATACTACGGACCACATCATCATGTACCCCTTCGCACCCCCCTGTCTCGCTGACTGGTGGGGATAGCCACTTAAACCCGCCCTTGCATGCTGTGCGCAGTGGGCCGGCCCAGTTACACTCCCGATTTCAAGCTTAGTTCTGTCTCTAGATTCAAAAATCATTTCAGAGAGATTCACTGAACCAAATTGCATGAAACCAATTTTGCTAGAAAGGTACTAAAATTCTTAACCCAAGACCGTTGGATTCAAATCATTTGGAGTTATAGATCAGATATAGTAAAAATAAGAAGGCAGAAGATTTTCTGCATTCAAACATTTTTCAAAATTCAACCATAAATGCTTTTTAGTTGATTCCAACTCTCAAAAATCACATTTGACAAGACCTTTATGAATATATAAAAATATCTAGGTTACTTGCAAAACTAATGGACAAGTAATAAAAGAAGCCCCATAGGCATTTCTAGTCACTTTATTTAATTAAAATAAAAAGGTTAAACCTTATTAAATTGTGACACCACTTTAAATCACATTCCCAAGTACTGAAATATGTGGTGATGACATGTGTCAACATGATCCCCTATTTTAGTTGGAGAATATTAAATCTTATGTAGTTTTTCAATGAGTAGAAATTACTTTTCTAAAATAAAATAAATAAAATTATTGCCTTAATCTTTATGATAATAGTGATGATGCTAGATCATCTAGTGTGAACCTTTGTGTGCTAAATAGAGTAGTTAAGAATTGTTTGGTGATTGTGTACCCCGTATTTATTTATAGACGCTAGTACCAACAAGGATACGAGGAGCAAGGATAATACTACGAGGAAGAAGCCGAGGAGAATTTCAACCACTGGTCTACACAAGGCAAGCTAGAACTTTGCAAGTGAACCCTTGCATTATACCTATGCCAATTGGATGCATTAAACATGCATTAGTTCCACCACTTGATGATACCCAATCCTAGTTTTACTTGCAAGCTTAATTATTTTATTTCTTTATCAAAGCTTTCCTTTTGTGTTTTACTTAGTGAGTTATAGATTTTAGAAATATGTTTAAAGATAGCATAAAGAGCATAAAACTTGGCCTAAGTTAGATAATCTTGATGTCATCCTGAGGCATGAGATTGAACCTAGATCATTCACATTTGATTACCACCCCTCATTAGTGTTTACCCCCACTTGTAGATGCTAGTGCTAAGCATAAAACTTGATCACTTTAGATGGGATTACTTGGTGAAAATTGTTATGAAAACCTTAGAATGATGAGTCATTCTACTGAAATGTTTTGACATGTGTTCTTGAACTCCAGATAATTTTGATGATGAAAATGTTGAGGCATGAGCCTTAGCTCTTTATAATACTGATGGTTGTCTGGATGCGATACCATTCCAATTTTACCGTACAACCACAATACCCGAAATTTGGTTAGGGCATGACTGGAAATTTATATACCTTAGTATGGGTTCCATTGTGGCCAAGGTTTGAGTTGAGGCTACCTTGTGAATATTGTCCACCTGTGCAGTTCCCAAGAATATAGTTGTTCATGGTTCGGAGGCCAAACTCATAGGAGAGGTGCATATACTAGGGCGTGTAATTGAAAGGTTAGGATTGATTATCCACATACTGAGTATGGTGAATTCTGGATTGTACCTAAAGGATCTATCGAATATTGTGGTGAAAGTGTACCATCTCTGCGGAGTGTAAACTATTCGAATAGCCGCGTCCGCGGTTATAGACAGTTGGAGTGGCCATACTGTTCTGTCGTCAGATGTTTTAAAAATGACTTATGAAATGAATCATGACTTTGACTTGACCACAACAGGTTTGTGATATGAAAATTCAAGTTCCCACTTAGGTGTTATAAAACTTTCAACTAGCTTTCTTTGCTTCTAAACTCAATTAAGGTAAATCTGGCTTTTTGCAAAACAACCTAGATCCTAGTATTTCCTACTCAAAACCATTTCACTTGTTAGTCTTAGTTTGTGAGTAATTAAAGAGTACTCATGGCTTTGTCCCTGGCTATTCCCGTGGCCAGACTATGAAGAGGACTATCAGGAGGATGGACCGTAGGAAGGTTACGACAACTAGGATCATCTCCCATCGTCAGCATTGCCTGCGACCATGAAGATGGAGATTCGCCCACGCTACCATTATTATTACGTTATTCCGCTGCTATGATTGTTTTAAGACTGGATCATGTGATCCTTTATTTGTTGTCAAACCTGATGTATGGTTTGTAATGGATGATGTATTGTGATATCCAATCTGTTATGTCTCGCCAAAATGGTAATCATGGGATTGCGATGTATGGCATAACAGGCATCTGGGATTAAAAATCCGGGTGTTGACAAGTTGGTATCAGAGCAATCCTGACCATAGGAGAACCTAGTTTAGAATGGATGTTTGAATCAAAAACTTAGTTTCAAAACCAAGGAAGTGAGTATTTATGAAAACTTATTCTCATTCTTATCACTTAGATTCTTTCATGAAAAATCATGTTCCTCAAAAATTCTCGCAAACTTACATATAATTAGACACACTTGATCACTCTACTAACTTACTCATCCTACATTCTTATAGATGGACATGAAGTATAGAAAGTTCTATAAGTTGGGAAATGGAGGAGATCTCATCTTTGAGCGTGACTTGGACCAGCTTTCGGAACTTCTGGAGGGCCCGCACCCCGAGTTCTTCGGAGCTCAGCTCAATGATCAGGAAGGAGAGGAATTGCAATGTCTGATTGTTGCAAGTCTCCGAGGAAAGATTGAAGCCCCCACCTCAGAGGGAATTCAGTTCACCTTGAGAGAGAACAACTGGATCGATGGACTTGCCAAGGCCATGCAGGAAGCTCTTGCCCGTCTGTGTGGGCAAAGAATCAATCAGATCAAGGGTACCCGCTTTGAGTTCTGCCCAAGGAAACCCTGAACTGAAGAATCAAGTGGACCACCTCAGCTTCATGATGGGACAAGGCCCGCTCCTACGCCAACCACAACTATGCCATCGCTGTCAAGAAGGATCAGACCATTTCCATGTTGGTGAAGGATCGCCAGTCTCGTCGCCGTCATCTTGACAACAAGGAGCGCATCATTGCCCGCATTTGTCACCGAATCACAAAGTTGGAGGAGACCGTCCATGAGAGGGACATGCAGCTTGAGGAGAGTTAGAATGCAGGGGAGGACATCCGTGGAGACCCCTACTCCTATCTCAGTGATGATGATGACTTTCTGGAGGATCAAGCCATGGAATTCTTCACTGATGAGGATGACTTTGCCTTCATTGATGATGATGAGGATGATGAGGACACCGATTCTGAGGAGTAGTAGCACTTGAGCACTAGCGTTAGTGAGTTGTATCCGGTCCCACTGTATCATATTTTTTTCTGGAATGGTTCTTAAAACCATCTGTTTTCCTTGTTGTGGTGTGTGTTTGTATCGTGTGCTATGAATGAATGAAAAGCAAGTTGCTAGAAAAATCTGAGTCAAACTTTGAAAACTTTTCAAAAACAAAACCCGAACCTTAAAAATTTCCATCTTTTCTCATGATCAATCTCAATCTTGAGATGCCTCGCGGAGGAAGCACTTCGTCCCCGGACCTAATGTTGCAGATCTTGCAAATGTTGGTTTCTGACCGTGAAGCTGAAAGAGCCGAACGTCAAGCCAACTTAGCCACCCTTCAATAGATAGCTCAGATGGCCAAAAACAACCAAGGCCATGGAAATCAGGACAACCATGGATCAAAGTTCAAGAACTTTTAGAACACTAATCCACCTATCTTTACTAAGTCTGAAGAGCTCTTAGATACCGATGATTGGCTGCAAACCATGGAGAATAACTTAGAAGTTGCAGGAGTAGAGGCCAACGAGAAGGTACTATTCGCCACCCACTATCTGGCCGGAGATGCAAGAGCATTGTGGAACAGCGTTCGCGCCATGAATGGAGGACAAATGATGACTTGGGACGAATTCAAACTCAAGTTTAGGAAAACCCATGTGCCACCGGGTTAGATCAAGAGGATGAGAGATGAATTCAGAGAACTGAAGCAAGGGAGGATGATAGTAGTTGAGTACCATGACAATTTTTTGTCATTGGATAGGTATGCACCGAATGAGATTGACACTGAAGCCAAGAAGAAGGAGAGATTCCTGAATGGTCTGCATGATGAGATGCGGACTGTTTTGGTCAACATCCCATTTGCTGACATTGAAGCCTTAGTGGATCCTGCCATTCAGATGGAAGGAGAGATCAACCAAGACAATGAGAACCGCAAGCGTAGAATGGTGCATCAACCAGGAACCCACCATACCCCAAAGTATCGCCCCAACCCGTGTCCAGGATTTGCCCCAAGAAACAATAGACCCCCGATGAACCGTCCAACCTATCCCAACCGTGGAGGAGGAAACCCAAGGCCCGGAGGAAACCACAACAAAAAACCCGGCAACCCCAGCAATTTCATTCGTGCACCGCCCAAGTTTAATAACAACAATGTCACCACCAACACCAGTACTGCCCCGAGAACTAGAAGCAATGTTGTGCCTGTTCCAGCAAAGGATAAGTCTCAGGTGACTTGTTATGAATGTGGAACCAAGGGTCACTACTCCAGTGAGTGCCCCAAGAAGATTGCCTCAGCCCCCAATGTGAATGCCCCAGTTCAGCAGCAGTGTCGTGTTCAGCCTAGAAGAAGATTTGCCCTAGGGAATTCGCTCAACCGCAACAGCCGTCTGTTTCTCATGCATGCTAAAGACGCCCAAGAAGCGCCAGATGTCGTGTTGGGTATGTTTTCTGTTAACTCAGTAATTGCAAGAGTGTTGTTTGATTCTGGAGCATCGCACTCATTTGTTACCAAAGAATTTGCATGCACTAGTAAGATTCAACCAACAAAATTGAAGCATGTTATGATAGTTCAAATACCTGGTTCAACCACCAAAGCTAGACAAATTTGCAAGGTCGTACCTATCCGAATCAATGGCATAGATTTTTATGCTAATCTAATAGTACTCGGAACTAAAGGTTTGGAAGTAGTACTAGGAATGGATTGGATGTCGAAACATAAACGATTAATTGACTGTGCCAAGAAAGTCATAACCATGACCAAGACAAAGGAATATCGATGAGCATGTATCTGAAACCTTGCCCCGTCAATTCAAGTGCAACAAGAGTCTAGCCCAACCAACCCTTGACCAAGTCAGAATAGTCTCTGAATACCCCGATGTATTTCCAGATGTTTTGCCTGGTATGCCCCCGGATCGGGATATCGAGTTTATCATTGAACTAATCCCTGGAACCGGACCCATAGCCCAGAGACCATACAGTATGAACTCTTATGAATTAGTGGAGCTAAAGAAGAAATTGGATGCTATGTTGCACATAGGATTGATTCAACCAAGTGATTTGCCATGGAGATCACCTATTTTATTTGTGGACAAGAAAGATGGAGGTAACCGTTTGTGTACGGATTATCGGAAGTTGAATGATGTAACCATCAAGAACAAGTACCCACTACCAAAGATAGAAGACATGTTTGACCAGTTGACTGGTGCCAAAGTGATTTCTAAGATTGATCTTAGAACTGGTTATCATCAACTCAAGATTCACGCAGAGGATATTCCAAAGACTGCCTTTACCACCAGATATGGAGTGTATGAGTATACTGCCATGTCTTTTGGATTAACCAATGCCCCCGCTTATTTCATGAACCTCGTGAATAAGATTTTTATGGACTTCCTAGATAAGTTTGTCGTTGTTTTCATTGATGACATTTTGATCTATTCCAAATCAGAAGAAGAACATGAGCTACACCTAAGGACCATCCTTGGAACCCTTAGGGAGCATCAGTTGTATGCCAAGTTTAGCAAATGTGAATTCTGGTTACAGGAGGTAGGATTCCTCGAACATATTGTATTAGCCGGAGGAATTGCCGTTGACCCTGCAAAGGTGAAGGATGTTGAAAAATGGCAAGCCCCAACCACTCAAACCAAAATTCTTGCATTTCTCGGATTAGCGGGATAATACCGCAAGTTCGTAGAAGGATTCTCGAGCATCGCAAGACCCATGACCCAATTGTTGAAGAAGGATCAGAAGTTTGAATGGACAGACAAATGTGAAGAGAGTTTTCAAGAGCTTAAGAAGAGATTAATTTCAGTCCCAATCTTGATCATGATGGATATCACGAAGCCCTTTGATGTATATTGTGGCGCATCCAAGATCGGTCTCGGATGTGTGTTGATGCAAGAAGGCAAAGTAATATATTATTTATCCCGACAACTGAAGCAACATGAGCAGAATTATCCTACCCATGACCTTGAACTAGCAGCTGTAGTTTTAGCCCTAAAGACATGGAGGCATTACCTTATGGGAAACTGTTGTGAGATTTATTCGGGTCACAAGAGCCTGGGGTATATTTTCACTCAGAAGGAGCTGAATATGAGGCAGAGAAGATGGATAGAGCTAATAAAGGACTATGATATGGACTTCCACTATCACCCCGGTAAAGCCAATGTGGTAGCACATGCCCTTAACAGATTGTTGTGTCGCTTGAACTCCATGATTCTGAAGGAGCAACCAAGTTTGCACAAGGAGTTGGAAGATTTCAGAATGGAGCAAGTAAGTGAAGGATTTTTGGCTAGCATAGAACTTCAACCCACATTGATCAGTCAGATCAAGGAGGCGCAGAAAGGAAATGCTAGTATCGACAGAATCAAATGTCGCATCGGTACAGGCAAAGTACCCGGATTCACCGAGGATGAATAAGGAGTTTTGTGGTAAAAAGGACGTCTCTGTGTGCCAGCAGATTCAGAATTGAAGCAAGCTATTTCGAAAGAAGCCCATGATACCCTTTATTATATCCACCCCGGAGGAACGAAGATGTATCAGGATTTAAAGGAGCAATTTTGGTGGCATAAGATGAAGAGAGAAATCGGAAGCTACATAGCCAAGTGTGATATCTGTCAGAGATTCAAGGCGGGACATCAGAGACCCGCAGGATTGTTGCTACCATTGCAGATTCCAGAATGGAAATGGGATTCAGTAGGAATGTATGTTATCACCGGTTTGCCTACATCTAGTAGGGGAAATGACTCTATTTGGGTCATAGTTGATAGATTATCCAAGGTCGCCCATTTATTACTAGTCAAGACCACTTATCAAAGCTCGAAGCTAGCAGAGTTGTATATTGCTAGAATCATCAGTTTTGATGGAGTCCCCAAGAACATCGCGTCGGATCGAGGAACTCAGTTTACCTCGAGATTTTGGAATTAAGTCCAAGAAGGATTAGGGACCTGACTAGATTTCAGCACAGGTTATCACCCTCAGACTGATGGACAAACGGAGCGAGTAAATCAAATACTCGAAGATATGTTGAGAGACTGTGTGCTAGAGTATGGATCAAAATGGGAATATTGTCTGCCTTTCGCAGAATTTTTGTACAATAACAGTTATCAAGCCAGTTTGCAAATAGCCCCATTTGAATTCATGTATGGAAGGAAGTGTCGTACCCCTTTGAATTGGTCAGAAGTAGGAGAGAGTCGGATTTTCAGACCCGACATCCTACGTGAAGCAGAAGAGAAAGCTCACAAGATTCGTGAGCACCTCAAGACTGCCCAATCCAGACAGAAGAGTTATGCTGACAAAAGACGTTGACACCTAGCTTTCAATATCGGATATTTTTGTGTATCTCAAATTGTCACCTTTGAAGGGAATGCAATGTTTCCAGCTCAAAGGAAAGTTAGCTCCCAAATATATCGGACCTTTCAAGATTTTGAATCATCAAGGAGAAGTATCATATGAACTGGAACTACCGGAGGAGATGTCAGCAGTGCATAATATGTTCCATATATCGTTACTTCGCAATTGCCTAGAAGTCCCGGAGAAGACCGAAGTTTTCAAGAACATTGATCACTGAACCATAGAGATCAACGATGACCTTACGTACCCCAAAGTACCCATCCGTATTTTGGAGGAATCTTTCAAAACCACCAGGACCCGGAGTATCAAGTTTCTAAAGATTCAGTGGAGTAACCACACTGAAGAAGAAGTTACCTGGGAGCGAGAAGATTACATTAGGACGGAGTTTCCAGATCTCTTTAAATCCTAGTTTTCTCTTTTTCTCAAATCTCGGGACAAGATTTTGCTTAAGGAGGGAAGGTTTGTAACATCCCAAAAATATTGATCAAGGTTATCAAATTCCAATCACCAAAATTAGGGTTAACAAAAACTTTTGTTAATTAAAATCATATGAATGCATGTGTATATGTGATGATTGTATGAATGCATGAATGGACTTGTGTGATTGTTGTGAATAGAAAGGAATGGTTTAAATATGAAAACAACATCACCTAAATCAAATCCAAGCAGAAATAAATCAAGGGAAATTCAAAAACAAACAAAACAAGCAAATGGTCATTTTTGCCAATCTTGCTCACTAGACCACTTTGAGTGTTTCTAGTCCAAGATTTCAAACAGAAACAATTCCATTTCTTTTCACCCCTTGCGATACCAAGTAAAAGTGAACCCAAGCCCACCTTGCAAACTCACAGAAACATTTGGCAACTTGATTCAAATGACAATTCAAAATTGAATCTATATCATATGTGAAGATCACCATTTCTCAAAATCCAACCAAACCAGTTCATCTTGACCATTCCAAGCAACCATAGACTACATAGTATGTGACCAGTACACCCACCAAGTATCACTCAAAAATTCAAATTCAAATCTCTTGCGGCCATTTCATCAAACACCTTGTAAACACAAACCAAATAAAACATCAAACACTATAGTGAGCAGTGTTGTGCCTAACTTGTCTCCTCTCTAGCTCACATTACACTCTAAGTAGATCATCTAACTTATTTAACAAGCCCTAGCTCACTATAAGCTTGACATTGTCATCAATGGTGACCATTGTCGAGCCCAACTTGCCACCACAATGTCAACAGCAAGCTAGGAGCCTCACCAAGCCTAGCCACCTTGTCTGGGACACAAGCCACCATCCACCGCCACCCCATGTCCAGTGCCCAAGCCTTGCCAGCCCCTAGACCACTCAGAACTAGCATGCCTAGTCTCTCTGCAAGCATGCCGAGAGCGTGCCAGAGCGCCGCGCTCGACACGCTTGCACAAACCACGCCCCGCCCTCACCGTCCTCATGCATGATCACCACCTCCCTAGGAACCACCCAGACATGCCCGTTCATCGCCGCACGACCAGAAGAGCCCGTGCGCCATTAAATTTCCCGTCGGACCCGCCTAGAGCATCACAGCGTTCCGAATAATTTGCACCGCCCCACGCCTCGCCACCATGTCGTTGAGCTTCGCCAGGAGACAGTGCACCGTCCCCTACCCCCAGCCATGTCGTTACCTCGCTATGCAGACGACCACGACAAGCTCCACCCGCATCCTTCGGTCCCCTCTTCGCACTATAAATAGAGGCCTTCCCCATTCAATTTCAGCACACCATCTCACTCCCAACCTCTCACTGATCACACCCACTCATCCCCGGAGCAAGGAGAGCACCAGGTGGCCGGAATTTCGCCGGAGCTTGCCGCTGTTGGAGGAGAAGGGCGCCGTCAATTGGAGCCGCCCCAAGAGGAGCCACCGGTATCAGGAGGATCGTCGTCGTCGACTTCGTCGTTCGCCCCCATCACCGACCATCGCCGGAGCCCTGGTGATCCCCCACTGACCCCCACTAGCCGCTCTAGGGTTCAACCTCGCCACATTCCGTTCATTCGTGGACGATGAACCTCAGTCGTAGATCTAGCTTCTAATCCTACGGCCCAAATCATCTCGTACCCCTTCGCACCCCCCTGTCTTGCTGACTAGTGGTGACAGCCACTTAAACCCGCCCGCACATGTACTGTCTGTAGTGGGCCAGCCCAGCTATACTCCCGCGCGACCCAGTAATTCAAACTTAGGTTTTTCCATTTAGTTTCAAACTTAGTTCTATCCCTAGATTCGAAAATCATTTCAGCGAGATTCACTGAATGAAATTGCATGAAACCAATTTTCAAAATTCAACCATAAATGCTTTTGAGTTGATTCCAACTCTCAAAAATCACATTTGACAAGACCTTTATGAATATATAGAAATATCTAGGTTACTTGCAGAAATAATACACAAGTAATAAAAGAATGCCCCATAGGCATTTCTAGTCACTTTATTTAATTAAAATAAAAAGGTTAAACCTTATTAAATTGTGACACCACTTTAAATCACATTCCCATGTACTGAAATATATGGTGATGACATGTGTCAACATGATCCCCTATTTTAGTTGGAGAATATTAAATCTTAAGTAGTTTTTCAATGAGTAGAAATTACTTTTATAAAATAAAATAAATAAAACTATTGCCTTAACCTTTATGATAATAGTGATGATGCTAGATCATCTATTGTGAATCTTTGTGTGCTAAATAGAGTAGTTAAGAATTGTTTGGTGATTGTGTATCTCGTATTATTTATAGACGCTAGTACCGAACAAGGATATGAGGAGGAAGGAGAATACTACGAGGAAGAAGCCGAGGAGAATTTCAACCACTGCTCTGCACAAGGAAAGCTAGAACTTTGCAAGTTAACCCTTGCATTATACATATGCCAACTAGATGCATTAAACATGCATTAGTTCCACCACTTGATGATACCCAATCCTAGTTTTACTTGCAGGCTTAATTATTTTATTTATTTATCAAAGCTTTCCTTTTCTATTTTACTTAGTGAGTTGTAGATTTTAGAAAGATGTTTAAAGGTAGCATAAAGAGCATAAAACTTGGCCTAAGTTAGATAATCTTGATGTCATCCTGAGGCATGAGATTGAACCTAGATCATTCACACTTGATTACCACCCCTCCTTAGTGTTTACCCCCACTTGTAGATGCTAGTGCTAAGCATAAAACTTGATCACTTTAGATGGGATTACTTGGTGAAAATGGTTATGAAAACCTTAGAATGATGAGTCATTCTACTGAAAATGTTTTGACATGTGTTCTTGAACACCAGATAATTTGTATGATGAAAATGTTGAGGCATGAGCCTCAGCCCTTTATAAAGCTGATGGTTGTCTAGATGCGATACCATTCCAATTTTACCGTACAACCACAATACCCAAAATTTGGGTAGGGCTTGACTGGAAATTTATATACCTTAGTATGGGTTCCCTTGCGGCCAAGGTTTGAGATGAGGCTACCTTGTGATGATTGTCCACCTGTGCAATTCCCTAGATGACAGTTGGTCATGGTTGGGAGGCCAAACTCATAGGATAGGTTCTTATACTAGGGCGTGTAATTGAAAGGTTAGGATTGATTATCCGCATACTGAGTATGGTGAATTTAGGATTGTTCCTGACGGATGTATCGAATATTATGGTGAAAGTGTACCACCTATGCAGAGTGTCAAACTATTCGAATAGCCGCGTCCGCGATTATGGACAGTTGGAGTGGCCATACTGTTCCGTCGTCAGATGTTTTCAAAATGACTTATGAAATGAATCATGACTTTGACTTGACCACAACAGGGTTGTGATATAAAAATTCAAGTTCCCACTTAGGTGTTATAAAACTTTCAACTAGCTTTCTTTGCTTCTGAACTCGGTTATGGTAAATCTGGCTTTTTGTAAAACAACCTAGAGCCTAGTATTTCCTAATCAAAACCGTTTCACTTGTTAGTCTTAGTTTGCGAGTACTTAAAGAGTACTCATGGCTTTGTCCCTTGTTATTCCTGTGGCCAGACTATGAAGCGGACTATCAGGAGGATGGACCGCAGGAAGGTTACGACAATTAGGATCATATCCCATCGTCAGCATTGCATGTGACCATGAATATGGAGCTTCGCCCATGCTACCATTATTATTACGTTATTCCGCTACTATGATTGTATTAAGACTGGATCATGTGATCCTTTATTTATTGTAGGACCTTATGTATGGTTTTTAATGGATAATGTACTTTGATATCCAATATGTTATGTATCGCAAAAATGGTAATCCTAGGATTGCGATGTATGGCATAACAGGCATCTGGGATTAAAAATTCGGGTGTTGACACGCCACCTCCCACAATGGCCGAGGTTCTCAACAACATTGAGACCAACCGTCTGAGGAATGAACGCCTTCTTGAGCGTGTGGCACAAAACACTGTGCATCGTCCTGACGACTGTGTCACACTTGTGGATTTTATCTGCTCTTCTCCTCCAATCTTCACCCACCCCAAGGATCTCCTTGATGTTGATGATTGGCTTCGCACCATAGAGAGAAATTTTAGTGCTCTTCGTGTCCGTTCAGATGACCACGTCAACTTTGCCACGTATCAACTGGAAGGTGAGGCTGTTGTTTGGTCGGAAGGTTTCCTGAATCTGCAAGCTCAGGGACATGTTGTTAGTTGGGAAGAGTTTGTTGCAGCATTCCGTGCCTCTTATATCCCTAAGCCCATTATGGATCTCAAAAGGAGGGAGTTTCTGGATCTGACTCAGGGGCGCAGGGATATGGAAACATATGGGCGTGAGTTTACTCGCCTGGCTCATTATGCAACCAGGGATGTAACCAATGATGAAGATAAGCAAGAGCTATTCTGTAAGGGACTTAACCCTGCACTTTGCTATGAGTTCCTGCCCTTCAAGTTCTAGTCTTTCCAGGAACTGCACAATCAGGCTCTTACTTTGTAATATGGAAGGAAGGATATGGAGGTCTCTCAGAAGCGTGAAGAAGGAAATTCTCGTGCTTATTTCTCTAGTAATAAGAAGCGCCATGTCTTTATTCCATACAGTGTATGCCTCATGATCCTTATGCACCCAAATCTTCTGGCAATGCTTCTCGTCAGCCACAGTCAAATACTGGTGGAGCAAATTATCTTCCTCCTATTGGTTCTTACACTGGAGTTACCTGCTACTCCTGCGGCCAGCCTGGTCACTACTCAAGGGAGTGTCCCCAAAGGGTTGTCGGTCGCAATGATAAACCGGCAAAGAAGAATGATAAAGCTCAAGGTGTTGATCGTGGTCATCTGACTCATGTCACTGTTGAAGAAGCTCAGGAAGATCCACGCGTCAGTCTGGGTATGATCTGTGTCAAATCAATTCTAGCAACAGTCTTGTTTGATTCTGGAGCATCACATACATTCGTATCACAAGATTTTTCACAAATGCATGATATCACCTTCGAAGCTATGGCCTCTCCTCTAGAGATTACTACTCCTGGGTCTCATTGGCAGACCATCTGGGTTACTCATGGGGTTGAGATAGATATAGCATATCAGAAGTTTCCCACTTCTCTCATTGCACTCAAGTCAACTGACATTGATGTCATTCTGGGAATGGACTGGTTAACCAAGTATCAAGCCGTCATTGACTGTGCACTCAGAACAGTTACTGTGACCTCTCCTGCTGGCATAACTGTCAAGTACTAGACTGATGGTTCAAAATCTCCATCGACAGTTTTTAAACCTTTCTCAGAGTTATATGCCATTTATGTTTTTCCTACCCTCGAGGTCAAATAAGTCCATGTAGTCTATGATTTCCCGGATGTCTTTCCTGAAGAGTTGCCTGGCATGCCACCTGATCGAAGTGTGGAGTTTGTCATAGAGCTAGTTCCTGGAACTTCTCCTATGTCCAAAAGACCTTATCGCATGCCTCCTCATGAGTTGGTGGAGTTTACGAAACAACTTGAAGAGTTAGAAGGCCTAGGATACATCCAACCTAGCACATCCTCTTGGGGTTTCCCTACCGTCTTTGTCAAGAAGCGGGATACAAATATTCCAAGATTGGTTGTTGATTACCGTCCACTCAAAGCAGTGATAATAAAGAATAAGTACCCACTTCCCCGGATAAATGACCTCTTTGATAAAATAAGTGGTGCCACTGTCTTCTCCAAAATGGATTTAAGATCAGGGTATCATCAAATCAAGATCAAAAAGGAGGATATACCAAAGACATCATTCACAACTCGTTATGGTCTTTACGAGTATAAAGTGATGTCCTTCGGACTAACCAATTCCCTTCCACATTTATGAGGCTCATGAATTCCGTCTTCATGGAATATCTCGACAAGTTCGTCGTGGTATACATCGATGATATTTAATCTACTCCAATACTGAAGAAGAGCATGCCGAACATCTACGTTTGGTGTTGACAAAACTTCATGAACATCGTCTCTACGCCAAGTTCTCCAAATGTGAGTTTTGGTTGCAAGAGATCATCTTCCTTGGTCATGTTGTGTCTGCAAGTGGTGTTGCTGTCATATCGGATAAGGTTCAGACCATTCTGGAATGGAAGTCACCTACTTCAGTCAAGGAAGTCTGAAGTTTTCTTGGAATGGCTGGATATTACCATTGATTCATCGAGAACTTCTCCAAGATATCGAAGCCTATGACTGATCTTCTTAAGAAAGATAAGAAGTTTGAATGGTCAGAAAAGGTAGAAGAAAGCTTCCAAGCTTTGAAAATTAAGCTAACCACTGCTACTGTGCTTGTCCTTTTGGACACAAGCAAGGATTTCGTCATCTATTGTGATGCTTCTCTTCAAGGGATCGGTTGTGTGTTGATGCAAGATGGTCATGTAGTGGCATATGCTTCTCGGCAGTTGAAGCCACATGAGAACAATTATCCAACCCATGATCTCGAACTCGCTGTTGTTGTTCATGATCTTAAGCAATGGCGACATTACCTCATCGGTAACCATTGCGAACTTTACTCGGATCATCAAAGCCTGAAGTACATGTTTACCCAGCAAGATCTGAATCTTACGCAAAGACGACGGTTGGAACTCATCAAAGATTATGATTTGGGTCTCAACTATCAACCCGGCAAAGCCAATGTCGTTGTTGATGCGCTAAGTCGGAAGTCTTATTGCAATAATCTGATGATTTCACAAGCCCAACATGCTCTCTATGAGGAAATCAAGCGTCTTAACCTTGAAGTAGTTCCTTGTGGATTCCTTGCTAACCTTGAAATAAAATCTTCTCTGGAGTACCAAATCAAGGAAGCTCAAAAACAAGATGGTGAGGTCACCGAGATCAAGGAACGTGTTGCAAGTGGTGAAGCTAAATGTTTCTCCATCAATGATCAAGGTACCCTCTATTTTGGTAACCGGCTAGTGGTGCCAAACAGTCGGAAAATCAAAGATCTAATCCTACTAGAAGCTCATGAATCCCCTCTGTCCATCCATCCTGGTGGTACAAAGATGTACCAAGATCTCCGACAAAGATTCTGGTGGAGTGGAATGAAACCAGAAATCGCTCGCTTTGTTGCAGAATGTGTAGTTTGTCGTCGTGTGAAGGTTGAACACCAAAGACCTGCTGGACTTCTACAGCCATTGCAAATTCCTGAATGGAAATGGGATGAAATTGGTATGGACTTCATCACTAGAGTCCCAAAAACACAAGCAGGAAATGATACCATATGGGTAATAGTTGATCAGTTATCCAAAGTTGCTCATTTTATTTCGGTTCGAGAAAATATCCGTGCTAGTCAAATGGCTGATTTATACATCTCTCGGATCATTGTTCTTCATGGTGTTCCCAAGAAGATCATCTCTGGTCGTGGAATTTTGTTTACTTTCAAATTCTGGCAAAGTTTGCAAGAAGCAATGGGAACTCATGTCTCCTTCATCACAGCCTATCATCCTAAAACCGGTGGTCAAACCGAAAGAGTAAATCAAATTCTTGAAGACATGCTCAGAGTATGTGGCATATCCTTCGGAAATAACTAGGAGAAATGTCTTCCTTTTGCAAAGTTCTCTTACAACAACAGTTTTCAATCTAGTTTGGGCATGGCACCATTCCAATTCCTATATGGGAGAACATGTCAAACACCGATGAACTGGACAGAAAGCTGCAAAAGACAATTCTTTGGTCCGAATATGATCCAAGAAGCAGAAGATCAAGTCTACATAATTCGAGAGAGTCTGAAGGCCGCTCAATCTCATCAGAAGACTAACTATGATCGTCATCATCTTGATGTTCATTATGAACTTGGTGATCAAGTTTACCTCCGGGTCACTCCTCTGAAGGGTGTCCATCGATTTGGTATCAAAGGCAAATTGGCTCCTCGCTACATTGGTCCCTTCCGCATCTTCACCGAGCGGGGTGAGCTTGCCTACCAATTGGATCTACCTTCAACATTTCTAGAGGTTCATGATGTCTTTCATGTGTCTCAACTTAAGCGTTGCTTCAAAGATCTCATTCATGGTGTAGACCATGAAACTTTGGATCTCCAAGATGATCTAACCTACCAAGAATACCCTATTTGTATTCTTGATGAAACCGAGCGCAAGACTCGTCGTTAAACCATCAAGTTCCTGAAAGTTCAATGGTCTCATCACTCTGAGTCAGAAGCAACATGGGAACGCGAAAATCTTCTTCGATCTGAGTACCCTGCCTTCTTTTCTAAAACCTAGGAATCTCGGGTCGAGATCCTTGTAAGTGGGGTAGAGCTGTAAGATACCACCTTTTGTGTAATACTCCCTCTATTTCAAGGCTTAAGGCCTATATTTTTTTTAAAAAGTCAAACCAACTGACCTTTGACCAAACTTTTAGAAAAAACTATCAATAAAAGTGATATTTTGTAGACATCATAATAAAATATATTTCATTATCTACTGATATTTATTATGTATTTTTCATATTAATAGTTTTTGGTAAAAACTTGGTCAAACTTGACATACTTTGACTTTTCAAAAAAAAATAGGCCTTAAGCCTTGGGATGGAGGTAGTATAAATAAAGACATGTTTGAGCATTTCATGCATGCATTATACTTGCACCTTGATTCAATCAAATAAAAACAAACAAAAAACCCTAAATTTCTCCCTCTCAAAACCATTCAAATGGTTTTTGTATTTTGAAAACTACCCAAATAAGTGGAGCCCAAATTGACAAAAATGGTTTCCACATTATTTTAGTATGTTTGGACAAGCTCTAGTATTTTGGAAATATTCAAAATAGAAAAGAATTTGAAAATACAAAAGAAATAAAGGAAAAACAGAAAATAAAAACCTACCCTAACCTTACTAGGCCGCAGCCCAGCTTCTCTGCGCTCTCTCTCTCCGTCGCGAGCAGCCACAGCCAGAGCCGGCCCACCCAGGGCCCACGACCGGCTCGTACCGCTTCGACGCCCTGTTTGTCGTCTTCGCAGACGACGGTGAGCAGTTGCGTGTCCAGCACACCGTCGTCGATCATCGCTCGCCGTTGTGATACACGCCACCGCCCCCGAGCGCCTACAAGACCCTCTGGCTGCCGCGGATGAACCCTAGTCGTGCCCTACTTCTCTTCTTCCTCTCCCTCTCTCATTTCGGCGCCTAGGACGAAACCCTAGCTCCCCGACCATCATTGTCCTCGCCGTCTCCGGCCACTCCTTGTCGCCCTCGTCCTTCTCAGCAAAGCACACAAGCAGGGGAGCCGTCTGCACGCTGAAATCGAGCTCGAACCATCATCGCATGCCGCCATTCTCGTTGTTGATTTGTCACTGTCTGAGCTCGCTTTGCCTCCCCGACACCACTGTCATGCTCAGGGTGAGCCACTGGTCCTCGCAGACCCCTCTGTTTCCTACCTCTCCCCCTGTACCGTCCTCACTGCGTGACCCCGACGCCGCCACCGCCGCCGCTGGAGATCGTCGGAGACGATGCTCTAGTGACCATTAGGGAGTTGCGCCGCCACTAGCGTGCTCAGTGCTCCATCCCACATCGAATGCCCCTCTCCCACAGCTCTACGAGCCCCCTAGCGCCATCCCCACTCTCGATCTGAGAGCTCTGCCATTGCTGACGTCATGCTGGCGTCAGCATGATGCAGTAATACCCTTTTTCTTTTATTTAAATTGTTTTGTAATTATTTTCTAGAAATAATATTAACCCCTATGGGCCCTACCTGTAAGATATTTAATATTTTTCATAAAATTTTTATGAAACTGTTAAATATATGACATGTGGGCCCAAGTTGGAAAATAATTTGAATATTCCAAAAATGATTTAAAATGAATTAAAAATGGAGAAATTCATAACTAATTCAGCTTAAATCAGAAAAATACAGATAATATAACAAAATGTTCAGAAAAATGAGCTCTATCATTTAAAAATGTAAGCATCCATATTTATACAACTTTGAACCCTAACTTATTTAGAGGAACACCGACACCCCCTAAGTACCATGGGTTCGATGGTTTGCCTAGTTAGGGCACTCCGGAATTCATTTAAATCGATGATGCATCTAGGGCTACTCTAATACATGTAATATATCATATCATCCATATTGTATGAGCATTGAACATGCCATGTGTTAAATGTTTTCTTTGTTTTCCGGTATTGGTTCTTCGCGAATAGGAACCGAACCCGAGGCTGAAGTCAACGCCACCAAAGAGCAGTACCAGTCCAATGGACAAGGCAAGCAAAGCCCCACTCATACATATGAATCCTATTCTTTCAAAGTATTTCATTCTTGCCATACATATGTTTCCCTCTGTGAACTACAATACCTAATCCACTACTCCTAGCATAACTAAGGTTTGGCTTATGAGCATCACTAGTGACATAATTCAGTCGAGCTTATCCATGCTTAGTGGTCCAAGACCGATCATCTAGATGATGTATCGAATATGCCAATGAATCTATTATGGTAGAAAGTTGTGATATGGTCAGAGGTGGATAATAAACATGCTAAGTCTTTTACGGGAGGCCACGTGGGTTGTGGTTTTTGCAGTCCCATACTTGCCACCCTTAGGACCCGAAGTTCTTTCCTCTTGAACCAAGACGAGCGTACAACCACACGGGGCCTAGAAACCCCCTCGACTCACTAACTTTCCTAATAGATTCCATGAGTCACATAGTTCGTGCTTTCCATTCGACATACGCATCTTGGTTGTTCTTGAATAGAGGTGAATGAGGTGCATTCATAACAGGTAGGTAAGCATGGCCGGGAACAAGAGATGCACGGCATCCGTAATCTTGAACCCTGCAAACATTATTAGGGACCGGCTTTGGGACTCGACCCATTATGACGGCATCTCTTTAGTGCGTGACTCATGGTCTCGGCGAAAGAAGGGTAAAGGTCGGTCAACCACTCTCTGTCGGCCTTCCAAGGAAGAGGGCTAATAATTTGGAATTAAGTATTGGTTGGTACGTGTGGGTAAAGTTGTACACCCCTGCAGGGTTAAATCTTTTCGAAAAGCTGTGTCCATGGTTATGGACAACTTGGGAATGGACGTGATGATCATAGAGAACTATAACTGAATGATAAAACTTGGCCAACTAACGAGTGTTCCGGATTAATTCCTAGGGGTTGTTTGAGGGGGTAGTCTAGGAGGAGAGGTTCAGTTGATGAAGGTTCTTGGTGGATATCGAAGATGATTCTAAGAGCTAGAATTGTAGTCTTCTTATCCCCTTTGAAAATGATCTGACTAGACGAGCTTCTTTACATTCTTGTTATAAAAACAAAAGATGGTTTTATGCAAAACAACTCCACTAGCCATAAGTCTTTTGGAGTACACCCTGTACTCCGCCTTGCTTGTTGATGTTTTCTATAGATGAAGTTGTGCCAACTGAAGGTGGTTTCTACATCAATGTAGACGAGTAGTCGGGGTTCCCGGGCAGCATCCTAGGATCTATGGAAGGGTCGCTACTTATGTTTAAGGCATCTTAGGCCCTTTGCTCAGATTGTTGTTTAGAACAACTTGTTTTCTTCTGTTGTTTGTTGTAATGTTGGGTCTCTGACCCCTGTCTTGTATGACTGGTTTGTAACTCTCTTAAGAGTTTACCTTAATAATGTATGGTTTGTATGTTCTGTAATGGTACAGATCATTCCCTACGCGCTTCAGAATTTAGGCTAGGCTTATGTCAGATGAAAATCTGGTATTTTTCTAGCCCTAATCCCGGGTCATGACATCAAGGTTGTTTCCAACGTCTTGAGATCATTCATGGTGACCTTGTCCACAGCCTCACTACTGTCTCCCCTAGTACCCATACTCTCTTAGGCGGTAAATCCCGAATAAAGATCCGAGGCTCTAATACCAATTGAAATGGATCGTATGGGCACCTAGAGGGGGGTGAATAGGTGCTACTCCAAATTTTAATTCTTTTTCATATCTTAGGCTTAAACTAAAGGTAAATTCTCTAGATATGCAACTACGGAGAATTTTCCTATATGCAAACCTATTTGCTAAACAAGTAAAGGCGAGGAACAAGGTAACCATAGTGGAGCATGCAGAGACACAGGATTTGTTTGACCGTAGTTCCTTCCTTGTTAAGGGGAGTACGTCTGTGTTGGAGGGGTGGGCGGTACTAAGACCACCACGCTACAATAGGCCTCACCCATGTTCTTTGATGGATCCCACCACCAAAGGCCTGGTCCACATTTCCACTATTGGGTACCCTTAGAGACGGGAACGGGTGCCTTTACAACACTAGTGGTGCACACATCCACAAATGAATTGGAGGCTCTCCTGATGACAAAAAGCTACCACAAGAACTAGATTTGGATTCCCCAAAGATCAGAGCCTTCAGGTGGTTGAATGTGGAGATCTCGATTTGGAACTAGATGAACAGCACAACTATTTTTCGAATGAATCAAGAGGTCTGACAGGAGGAGCAATTGGGACTGGATTATCCGACCTAAGTGGGCGCGGGCTTATCCAGTGGGGGAAAAACTCCTACCGGGAATCGAATTTTCCGGGCCAAAAATCTGCCCCCTATACCGCATGACGCACCTTGGCTGCCTTTGGAAAAAATCATGGGGGCGGATTATCCGGCCTGGGCAAAACCTCCGTCCCTGGCCGAACAATCTGTGGAAAATCCGCCCCCATACAGGGTGACGTGCCTTATCCTCCTTTGTCGATCGAGCCAGGGACGGATAATCAGGCCCTTGGCAGGGTGGATATTTCGCTCCCAAAACCCTGTTTAGCTGCTTTTTGAGTGAACATTAATTTGTAGCACTAAACACACATTAAATAATCCTTAGTATTGTTATCTAACAAACAAAACACTAGGGATCATGTAATTTTCTTTCAACCTGGGAAAACTTTTGGAGCGAGATCGGTGCCAGACAAACGGTACTCCACCTCTAGGGGAATCCGCCGCATTCGAGGGAGCCATTCAATCTCTTCCTAGGTGACGTTTGAGTGCTCCAAAGAAGCTCGCTTGGGCATAGTGTCCATTTCCTCCTTGTCATGCTTGACAGGGATGACCTCATGGGGCGCTAGATCTGCGACGGTGCTTGGCTTGGAAAGGCAGGGTCCTATAGAGCCGGCGGTGATGCGCACGCGGATTGAATTGGTTGCAAGGAGGAGAAAGGCTCGGAGGCAGCGCAAGAAGAGGAGGCGTAGCGCACCGGCAAGAAGCAGAGATCGGTGGTGCCACTATGGAGAATAAGGGCGAAGGGGGAAGTAAAATGAGGGTTTCCCCCACCCCTCCATTTAAAGGCCAGGCAACATTGTGGGTCATGGGATCCGTTGCACCCACGATCGCCAGTGTGACACCCCCGGGATTAGGGTTAGACAAAGCCCAGACCTTTGTCCGATATAAGCCTAACCTAAATCTTGAAAGCGTATAGAGAGAGAATTGATAACACAATAGTGACACTACGACACAAAAATTCATTACAGCAAGCTTATAACTGAGCAAAGAACCAAAATATTACAAGCAGAGGTCACTGACCACAAACTTCAAACAACGGAAGGCGAATTATGCTATTAAGTTTAGAAAACTTAACAAATGGCCTAAGAGGCCTGAAGCATAATGATGACGTCCAATCCATAGATCCCAGACTGCCGACTAGGAACTCCAAACTACTCGTCAATGTCGATGCCGTTAAGAACTCATCTTCTATGGTAACACTTACTCTACTTCAAAAGAGTGAACGAAGCAAGGGTGAGTACAGGGTGTACTCAGCAAGACTTATGGCTGGTGGAGTTATTTTTTATAAAGCCATCTTTGTTTTGTGAAACGGGAGGGAGAAGAATCCTGACTAATCAGAATATTTTAAAAGGGTATAAGAGAGCGGTATCACTTACTTTGATCATCTTTTGATATCCACCGAATCATTATCAGCTCAACCTATCTAGGATCACCCCCTCGATCCCTTAGGAAGCATCCTTAAGAACACGTTGATCAACTTGCCAAGTTTTACGATTAGGTTCAAGCTCTCTATAATCTTCACATCCGTTCCCAGGTCGTCCATAACCGTGGACGCGGCTTTTCGAAAAGATTAATAACCCTGCAGGGGTGTACAACTCTACCCACACGTACTAACCTTCTCTTATTGCCAGTACATTAGCCCTCTTCCTTGGAAGGCCGGCAGAGGGTGGTTAGACACGACCTTTACCTTGGTTTCGCCAAGACCATGAGTCACGCACTAGGGAGATGCTGCCTTAATGGGTCGAGTCCCGAAGTCGGTCCCTAATGATGTGCGCAGGGTTCAAGATTACGGATGTCGGGCATCTCTTGTTCCCGGCCACGCTTACCTACTTGTTATGAAGTCACCTCCTTCACCTCCATTCAAGAACAACCAAGATGCGTATGTCGAATGGAAAGCCCTAACTATGTGACTCATGGAATCTACTCGGCAAGTTAGTTGGTCGAGGGGGTTTCCAGGCCCCCGTGTGGTTGTACGCTCGTCTTGGTTCAAGAAGCAAGAATATCGGGTCCTAAGGGTGGCAAGTATGGGACTGCAAAAACCACAACCCACCATGGCCTCCCATACAAGCCTTAGCCTGTTTAACTTTTGTCTCTGATCTTACCATGTCATCCTGTCAAACTAGGTTCATTCACAACTCTGATTCATCAACCGGATGGACCAGTAGTGGCAGCTAAGCACGTCTAAGCACCACAGATATAACAGCTCTAGCAACTCTTTACAAGTCAAACCATAGTTATGCTAGGAGCAATGGATCAGGGAATATAGGCTTCAAAAGTAACATGCATCAGATAGGATTACTCTATCTATCGATAAAAGACTTTGGAATCGTATGCACATGGCAAGAATGAAATACTTTGAAAGCATAGGATTTATATGTATGTGTGGGGCTTGTGATATCCAGAAAGCAGAGCTTCGGACATCTGATACTTGACTTGATTACAGTTGGTCAAGTATTGGTCTTCGAGCTTCGACGGTGTTGATCTCGGTCTTTAGTCTTGGACTTGATCTCGATTCCGATATCGTATTCTACCGGAGAAGAACCAAATACCGGAAAGAAAGGAAACAATCAACACATGGCATCGATGCAATGCTCAAGCAAGTATGATGATATGACAAGTTGATTTGTATTAAAATGAAACTCTAAACATGCTTGACCATTTTAAATAGGGTCTGAGAGGTCCAAACCCTAGAACAGGGGAATCCTCAGAAACAACTACGGGGTTCATTTGGTTCTTCTAATTAAACTTTCAATTTAAGTTGTTGAACAATGCATGATTATAATGCTATTGGACAGATCTTATTTTCTGAACATTTTGATATATTATTTGTATTTTTCTGATTTAAAATGAATTAGTTATGAATTTCTTCATTTTTAATTCATTTTAAATCATTTTTGGAATATTATAAAATAATTTTACATTTTGGAATTACATTAATGATTTTATTAAACAGAAACAATTTCTGGAAATTTTTATTTGAATTGTAGAAGGGGCCCACATGTCATATATTTGTTATTTACTGAAATGATTTTCTGAAAACATTTAAAGAAAAAGACAAAGGGAATATGGCCTCAGCATGACGTCATGCTGATGTCAGCATCACCATTGCTCACAGATCGAGCAAGAGCATGGCGGTAGGGGCGGTGTGGGGCTATGCGGAGGGGTGCGTTCGAAGCGGTTCGATGCGCTGGACCAACTAGTGGCGGCGCCGCCCAGGATTGGTCGTCGGAGGAGGGTGCATGGCGACGGCCAGCGGCGGAGCTTGCAGGTGGTCATGGGGAAGAACAACCAGAGGGCTAGGGAGGAAACGGGAGGGTGCCTGGGCACCGCTATCTCACCACGAAGCCGATGGAGGTGTTAGGGAGGCTCGGGGAGGCCGGACGGAGGCGAATCCATGACGACCATGGCGACGGCCGGCGAGACGGCAAGCTCGATTCCGGCTATAGGAGGGATCCCCTGCTTGCACGCTTCATGGAGGAGGACGAGGGTGGCGAGACTTTTCCAACGGTGCCCTCAGCGCGCATGGGGTGGCCGGAGTCGATGGGGACAACGGCGATCGACGAGCTAGGGTTTCGGGGCCGAAGGGGAAAACTGCGAGAGAGGGCGAGAGGAGATGAAATGGGTATGGGGAGAGAGAGCACAGCGCGGCGGTTCTTATCATCTCCCTCTCAAGCGGCGGCGCGCATCGCAGCGCCGGCGAGGATCGACGGCATCGCGGAAGCCACGCAGGTGCTTGCCGGCCAGGAGGAAGACGACAGGAGGTAGGGTGAAGTGGTACCGGGCCGGTGCTGGGCTGAGGTGGGCCGAGCGTGGTTGCGCTGAGCGGCAGGGAGGCGCGTGAGGGGAGAAGAGAGAATGGGCTGCGGCCCAGTTAGGGGTTCAGGATTGTTTTTTTCTTTCTGAAATGTTTTTCTATTTCTGTTTTGTGTTTTTCTATTTGTAATTTCAATTACAAATCTGTTTTGAATAGTTCCAAAATACAAGAGGCTTTATAAAATACCTGAAAGCACTAAGGGGGCCTTTATACTATTTGGCCTCCAAACATTTTGTTATTTTTTCACATAATCAAAACCATTTGAATATGTTCAAAGAGAGAGGAAATTAGGGTTTAAGGTTTTGCATTAATTTTTCTTGCATGCATTTTAAGATGATAATGCTCAGGAATGCACAAATAAATCCTAGTTAGTATTTAATAAAACTAGGATTGTTACAGATAGCGTGTGCGCGATCTATTTCGAAAACCGTCCCCAAGTCATGCCACACGAGCAGAAATGGCTCACAGCGCCATAAACCAATCTCATGGTATCGGCGGTAATCAGGGCGTCGTCCGGCGGATTTGATGGTTGCTAGAGAAATGACCCCTGGTAGGACCTGCGAGATGTGTCAATAGTGTAATGTGTCACTTCTTCATGCAAAACATGAGGCAGCGCGCAATGAGTGCATGACACGTAGGAAAGGAAAATATAAAATAAGAGAAGCCAAGGAAAACAACGCTAGGCACAGTGAAGTAGATATAAGAAGTGAAAGTTGATTTGGTTACCGAGGTAAATTTCGGCTCTGACTAATCAAAGTCGGAAAAGGCAAAAGATTCGTCAACTAAGATACCGAGATTAATTGAGAATCAAGTATGGCCGACTTATAGATATGTTGGCTGAGGAAATATGTTCCATGTTAGTTTAAGTAACCTGTCGTGGCATTTCAGCTAGCACTGCAAGACCGCGACAGCTTCGAGGACTAATGTCGGGGGATGACTCCCGGTTGGGTCAAGCTAAGGTTGACTGACATAGGAAGGCCGACATACCCGGGCCGACATATAAAAGGTATATCGGCATAACATAGTTGTCTCTTCCATGCAGGATCGCCAAGGCCGACTTATCTCGGCTAGAGTCATTGATTCGACATAAGGGATTAGCGTATGGCTAATGGTTGTATGTCGGCCTCTAAGCCAATGCCCCAGTCTCTTCGCGGGAATCCCGAAGAGGATATTCATTCCTCTGTAGGCATGCCCCTGGATTACGGTGTATAGTCCCATTGAGCATATCCAGGAGGCGACCGTTGTCAGCGTGGCGACCGCTGTCAGGGATGGGCACATCTAGTCCCATCGAGGATTATTAGGAAGTGACTCAGAGACAAGAGGAGCATCTGGCGGGCCCAGAGCAACGACTTTGGTACCATCAGTATGTTGGAATTATGCCCTAGAGGCATATAAATATGTTATTATTATAATTCTTGTTCATTATAAAGTTTATATTCCATGCTAGAATTGTACTAAGCGGAAACTTTGATACTTGTGTGGTTTATGAACAACACAGTGTCCCTAGTACGTCTCTATGGACTAGCTCATTGATTAATGATGGTTAAGATTTCCTAACCATAGACATGAGTTGTCGATTAATAATGAGATCATGTCATTAGGAGAATGATATGATGGACAGACCCAAATTAAGCAAAGCAACTAGATCGTGTCATCGTGTTCATCTTTGCAAAGCTTTTTCCTATGTCAAGTATTGTATTCCTTAGACCATGAGATAATGCAACTCCCTGGTATCGGAAGAAAGCTTTGAGGTCATCAAATGTCATCCTATGTGAGGGTGATCATAAAGGTGTCTCTCAGGTGATCGGAAAGTACTTGTTGGGTTGTATGTATCGAGATGGAATTTGTCCCTCCCGAGTCGGAGAGATATACTTTGGGCCCACTCGGTAATCGATATCAACACCGCTTGCAAGCACGTGGTTAAGGAGTTAATCACAAAGTGATATCGGATTACGGAACGAGTAAAGTACTTGCTGTGAACGAGATTGAACTAGGTATGCCGATACCAACGATCGAATCTCGGGCAAGTAAAATATCGCGTGACGAAGGGAATACATATATGGGATTAATTGAATCCTGGCATTATGGTTCATCTGATATGATCATCGATGAATTTGTGGGAGTCAATATGGGTTTCCAGACCCCGCTGTTGATTATTGATAGAAGATCATGTCTGCATATTCTCAAACTCGTAGGGTCACACACTTAACGTGCCTTGATGCTAGGATAGAATGGATAATTGGTTTATGAGTTTTTGTCCGCAGTCTCGGATGAGATCCAGGACATCACGAGAGGTTCCGAAATGGTCCGGAGAATAAGATTCATATAAAGGAAAGCAATTTTTGGATTTCGGAATCGTTTCAAAGTGTTCAATATTGTACCGGAAGGTTCTAGAAGGTTTCGGAGTGGGACCAACATGGGCCCACTTGTCGGGGGCCTGCGTGGGCCTAAGGGGGAGTGCCCTGGCCTCATTGGGCCAGGGGAACAAGGCCCAAAGGCCCAGCCGGCCAGCCTAGGGGAAACCCTAGGGGAGATCTTCTAGAAGGAGGAGGGAAACTTGCCCCCCACTCCAACCCTTGGGGCCGCCGCCCTAGGGCTTGGAGGAGGGGCCAAGGGAGCCGGCCAGCCCCCTATATAAAGAGGGCAGGGGCGCACCCTTCCCCTCCCACTCCTCCAACCCTAGCCGTCCTACTGCTGCCCTCTACCTCTCTCTCTCTCGACTACATGTAGGCGAAGCCCTGCTGCAGAAATTCTCCACCATAAGCACCATGCCGTCGTGTTGTAGATCCAATCTATTTCTCCACCCCACTTGCTGGACCAAGGAAGGAGGAGATGTCGCAGCACCGTACGTGTGCATCTCTCGGAGGCGCCGTCACTTGCGGCGTTGGATCGGATCGGATCACGAGGAGGAGAAGGCTAGTTCGACTACATCACCCATGTTCTGTTGAACGTTTCTGCTGTGCGATTTCTTCAAGGGTATGAAGATCTCATCTATCTATCACATTCATTGCATCTCCTAGATTAGATCTTGGCTTTCTCGTTTGCATCCGTAGAATTTTTTTGATTTACTATGCTGCGAAACCCTTCACAGTAGAGGATATTCCCTGCCACATGTGCCCTAACCTTTGTAACATGGGGACCATATATAAGGTACCCTAGGGCCTCTAGAGAAGAGGATCGACCACCTGCTCCTCATTTCCCCAGCACTTAGAGAAAAGAGAGAGGCAGAGAGAGATTCTTCCTCCTCTAGGATACAGCTCAAGAGGCCACTGGCTCCCTCTCTTTCACCAAAACGGCAAAGGGGAGAGCTGCCAGTGTTGAGGTCGTCTGCCCTGCTTTTGCACCAAAGGAGCCAGACCGGCTTCTCTTTACCGAGGCGGTCCGGGTGGTCCTCAAAGTTGTAGCGCCACTTGTCGGGTTGTGTTGTCATCGCCGCCCCTGCTGTGAGATTACCGTTGTGCCCCTATGGCACGCCCCATGGTATCTAAGGCCTAGGATGAACCAAAGTGTCACGCGAGGCTCCTCCTAATGGGATGCCCTCCTAAGGCCAAGCCATGCCGAAGCCAATGCCTTGCGAGGGATCATCCCCTAGCATCACCTCCTGAGGCGTCATAGCCTCTTGAGGGCGCCTCTCCTCAGATAATGGGCTTGTCGATCGTCAGGACGTGGCACCCTTGTGCCAGGACCCCTACAAGTAATGCACTGAGATATATCACCTAGCATGCAGGAGTAGGGGTGTTATCTCGCTAGGAGAGCCCATGAACCTGGGTACATCGTGTGTTTGTGTTCTTGTTTGTGCGGTCTTCACTGCACTCACCCCCTCCCCTTCCCCTCCCCGATCCTCCGGCACCCATTTGGCCCCAACTTAAGACATCCCATGGCATTTGTTGTGACACCACCATGATAGTTTTTATGTGTACATGCAGTGAGCCATGCGATTTGGAAGACCAAGGATGCAAAGGAGGTGGCGAGAAGGTGTCGATGTACAAGGCCGAGCGGACCAACGGCTCTGCTATTCTTCTTGAATTGGTCCATTTCTTTACTCCAAGCAAGGGTCGGTGTAGTGTAGTTTTTCCTCTAATGTTATGTCTCTTGTGTAGTTTTTTGCATGGATTTGGGCGTTCCGTTGAAGAATTTTTGGTAGTACTACAGTTAAGGGTTCTCCTGCCAGCTGGGTGAATATTTCTTGGTTGGATTTCAGGCTGTTGGTACTAGCTAAAATTTTCGCCATCTCCTACATAAGTTTTAGGGTTTTAATTGATTTTGGAGGAGACACGTCGTGCCTGTGTGAAGTCTGTCAGATGCAATTAATGAATGAGTGGCCTTACTAAGCACTTATGTTCCATAGATCTCAACTATCGAAAGTTGAAACCAAACGTTTTTTTGAACCTATAGCTCTTCCTTTAGTGCTTTGTAAAACTAAGTACATATATATTTATGTATATCCGGATGGCACCCACCGGATTTGGGTCTAGGTTTGGCACCCCCATACCCGCACCCCTGCTCCGCCACGCCCCCACGACCCGTCGTCATCTCCAAACCTTCTCTAGGCCCGCCACCTGCTGGCACTACTAGCAAAAGTCTCATCTACACGCATGGACTTTGAATTGTGTGGCGCATATAGGATGCGCCACTGTTACCTCGCCACTGAATTATACTTCGGTGGCGTATATTGATATGCGCCACATAATTCTCAAATTTGTGTGGCGTATTTTCGCATATTCGCCATAGAATTCGTTTCAGTGGCACATTTTTCCATATGCACCACAGAAAGTAATTTACATGCGTCACAGATTATGGTACAAATATTTAAAATGAAGTGCAGTCCAGATAAAGAATCAGATATATTATAGGATTTATACAGAGCAGTAGTGTAACACCCCAGTCTTAGTAAATCCATAATTAAGTTTTGATTATGCATCATTAGCATCATTCTTAAAAATGCATTCAAAGATGAATACACAAAAACCTAAACCCTACTTTTTCCCCATCTATTTGAAATCAATTCAAAATGGTTTAGTATTTGAAAAACTACCAAAAATGTTGGAGCCCAAAAGGAATAAAAGGGCCCCACAATATTTTATATGTTTTATACAAACTCCTGGTATTTTTGGAATGTTTAAAACAGATTTGAAATGAAAATAAAAAGAGGAAGCCAAAATCAGAAAAGGAAAAAGGTTTTTCTAAAAAAAACTGCAGCCAAAACCCTCTCAGGCCGCAGCCCAGGCCGGCCCATCTCCCCTCTTCCCTTCCTGCCACTCGCAGCAGCCGCATCCAGCACAGCACGGCCCACCCCTAGCCCGTACCCCTTCGCTCTTCTCTTCTTTCTTCTTCCTCCCGCCGGCAAGTTGCTCCGTGTCAGCGCCTTCGCCGTCAATCTCCTGCGCGTCACGATGCCCGCCGCCGCCGATGGTCGAGAGGAATAGAACCGCCGTGATCCACTCTCTCTTCTCATACCCTTCTCATTCCCCCACGAGCTCTCTGATGTTTTCCCCACTCTCTCGAAACCCTAGCCTGGCCAGAGCTCTCCGTCGCCGCCGTCTCCGGCAAACCCAGGCCCATCTGTGACCGCCATCGGCTCCGCCTCGACGTGCTGAAGCTGCTCCCCTAAGGACTCGACCTGGGGTGGTCTGAGTCAAGCTCCACGACGCCATCTTCCCCATCACCAACGGAGCTCGCCACCGTTACTGTCATCGCTCCCGACCTCGCCTCTCCTCCGCGACTCCTCTGCTAGCCTCCTGGTGAGCTTGCGGTCCTCATGGACCTCTTCGATTAGCCCCTCCCTCTCTGGTTCACCGTAGCATCGTGCGCCGCCGCTCACCATCTCTGTCCGTCGCCGCGTTGCCATCTCCGGCGACCATTTCCTGGCGGCGCCACCTCCACTTGGTTCGCCTCGCCGAGCTCTTTCCTAGGCACCCAACCAAGCATGTTGGGGTAGCCTGTATCACCGGTGATGACCACTGCCTACCGCACACCGTCGGCGAGTCCGACATGGCTTCCACATGGCCTTCGGGTGGAACCACCATGGACTGGGCTCTTCTGTCAGTGTGTGTGGGTAGGGTTAGTGCGGTAACAAATGGTTCTGGCCATATGGTGACATCAGCAATGCATCATGTTGATGCAATATCCCCTTTTTCTTTTATTAAATGTTTTGTAAAATGTTTTCTGTAATTATTAAATAACTGACAGGTGGGTCCACCCTGTAAGTGTAATAAGTATTTTCAGAAATGTTTCTGATTAATAAAAATGTTTAAATAATTCTCAAATGCAAATTATTTTATAATATTCCAAAAATGATTTAAAATGAATTAAAATCGGGAAAATCATAACTAATTCATTTTAAAATACAAAAATACAAATAATATATTAAAATGTGCAGAAAAATTAAACCTAGCTATCTAAGCTATAATAATGCATTGTTCAATAACTAAAATGACAAGTTTAATTAGAGAACAAAATCAACCCCTCTCATATACTCCGGAGTTTCCCCGAGTTAGGGTTTTTACCCTCGGAACCCCGATTAAATGGTCGAGCATTCTTTAGGGTTACATTTCGATACAAATTAACTTGTCATATCATCATACTTGCTTGAGCATTGCATCAATGCCATTGTTGATTGTTTCCCTTTCTTTCCAGTGTTTCGTTCTTCCCGATAGAATATGATATCGAGATCGAGATCGAGATCGAAGATCGAGGACAACACCATTGAAGATCGAAGATCGAAGATCGAGGACAATACCATCAAAGTCAAGTACAAGGTTCCTGAAGATCTGCTTATCGGTTATCAACTGGCAAAGGCAAGCATAGCCCCATCATGATATAATCCTATGATTTCGAAAGCATTTCAATTCCTGCCATGATGCATACGATTCTACTGTGGTCTTTTATCGATAGATAGAGTATCCTATCTATTGCATTACTCCCTTTGAGCTTATATTACCTGATCCACTGCTCCTAGCATAACTAGGTTTGCTTATGTACAATGCTAGAGCTTTTATCTGTGTCTTGCTTAGACATGCGTAGCTGTTGAGTCTGGTTCATCCAGATGATGTATCAGATGCAGAGAATCTAGTATGACAGGAGAACGTGATGAGATGAGATTAGTGATATGAGATTAAATATGCTAAGGCTTGTATGGGAGGCCACGGTGGGATGTGGTTTTTCTAGTCCCATGCTCGCCACCCTTAGGACCCTGGGTTCTTGCCTCTTGAACCAAGACGAGCGTATAACCACACGGGATAAATGGGGACCCCATGATTGACTAACTTGCCTAGTAGATTCCATGAGTCACATAGTTCAGGCATTCCATTCGACATATGCATAGAAAATCTTTTGAAAGATTTGTCGGGTGAAGTTGGTGCATTCATAACAGGTAGGTAAGCGTGGACGGGGTTGCTTGGGGTCGATGGAGCCCCTAGTGAACCAACCTCGCCTCACATATTTAAGTACCGGCTTCGGGATTTGACCCGTTACGGTGGAACCATACTTATTGCATGACTCATGGTCTTGGCGAAAGAAAGGTAAAGGTCGTGTCCAACGACACCCTCTGTCAGCACACCAAGGAAGTGTGTCAAGTGGCATTAAGAGTTGGTTGGTACGTGTGCATAAAGTTGTACACCCCTGCAGGGTAATAATCTTTCGGAAAGTCGTGTCCACGGTTATGGACGACTTGGGAACAGATGGGAGATCATAGAGAACATGAACCTAATCGTAAAACTTGGCAACTAATGTTTGTTAAGGATGCTTCCTCATGGGTACGAGGGGGTGATCCTAGTTCAGATGATGATGATTTGGTGGATATTAAAAGATGTTGATCAATATTTTCGGAGATGTCGCTCTCTTATCCCCTTATGAAATACTCTGATTAGATGAGCTTCTTCTCTCTCTCGTTTTATAAACAAAAGTGGCTTTATGCAAAACAACTCCACCAGCCAGAAGTCTTGCGGAGTACACCCTGTACTCATCGTTGCTTTGTTGATACTTTTGTAGCAGAGTAAGTGCTCCTTGAAGACGAGTTCCATACTGCATCGACATTGACGGGTAGCTTGTGGTTCCCGGCCGGCAGCCTGAAATCTATGGGCTGGGACATCATCGTTATGCTTCAGGCCTCTTAGGCCATTTGTTAAGTTTGCTATACTTAATAGCATAATTTTGCCTTCCGTTGTTTGATGTTTGTGGTAAGTGACCTCTGCTTGTAATATTTTGATTCTCTGCTCAGTTATGAGCTTGCTGTAATAATTTTATGTCGTAGGGTCAATGCCATGTTACCGATTCTTCACTAGATATTCTCGAGCTCAAGGTTAAGCTTATTTCAGACGGAGGTCTGGGATTTGTTTATCCCTGATCCAGGGGGTGTCACAGTTCTTGGTATCGAAAGACCGAATCAGTAGGAAAACCTTGCTATTGGTCGATGTTGAGTCTAGTGCTTGTGAAAACTATTTTAAAAGCTGAAAAGTATTTGCGAAAACTCTAGTATGCTTCTTTTCTCCTTATCCAGTTTCGCTCTTACTCTGGGTCATCTTATCTGGTGTTGATTTTGGAAAAGTTTTGACATCTCTTCTAATCTTTCAAAACTTAGGTGCCTTCTTGGCATGCCGTTTCTCAACCAGTTGACCTAGTGTTGAGTTCTCTAGAGTTGTGTGTGTTGTGAATTCCTTGTTTCCATTTGCTCCTGTTCATCTGAGAGATTCCTTTCTATCATGATCTCTCTATCTTATGTCCGACAATATTATATTGTTGGATCTTTAGTTCTCTGTTCTAGGCTTCAAGGTTTCCTTTCGCCTCGTGTGCCTCCTTTTCGTTTGTTGGGTACTTTAGAAGTCGTTTCTTCTCTTGGAAGCTACCTTGTGAATACTATCTTGCAGTGTACACTATGTCACTCAAGTAGTAGTTACTCCTTTCTTTGGGTTTTAACCCTTGACTTGAACCGAAGATCCCTAATTGTGCTGGATTCTGGTGTTGTGAATCTTGTGCATGAAGCTGACCTTTAACCCAACATCCATCCCTTTGACCCATGTCGTTAATGTTCACACATTACCTCAGGATGGCTAGTATTACCATTCTAGCCTTCAAGCTTGTGGCCTTTGTCGCGATTTAATTGTGACAGCTAAGGACTTCCTCTACCACATGCTATGGCAGATGTTCTTTAATGGAACCAAAAAGATCACGACAAGAGTACTCCTCGAGAGTCTCGCATCTATACTCGTGACTCTGCCACACCTTACCCCTTCTATGCATTGGTTTTCGGAAGGTTGTTGACTTATGCATCCACATCTCAGGATTCTATCCTGAGCATGTTCGTTTTTCTTGTTGTTTTCTGACCTTTGTCTACCAGTTGGTAGCCAAGTAGTTATCTGCATTGGTGTCTTCCGATGCAAGATACTCTTGTGGTCTGTCATGACAAACCATATCGGAATGTCAGGAGAAACAAACTCCAGTACCTAGTCATTTCTAGGACCAGGTCAAAGTGTTGTAATCCGTAGATCAAGAGGCATTGATTGTCTTCCATCTATTCTACCTTAAAGTATCACACTCTTTTATACTAAGAGGTCGTTTAGAGTTTCATGACCCCTTAATGAAGTGATGCTCCTACACATATTACCCACCCTTCCTCAAGCTTTCGCGCTCGTGAGTGATGCCCGTGTGTAATAATGTGGCCATCCGAGATTTTAGCAATTCTTATTGTTTGAACTCTAAGGACATTTGAGTCATTCTTAGCGTGAATGGTTAACCCCGTCACTAAGCAAAGGATGATTGTGCTACCAAGTCTGTTATTCTGGTACACTCTTCTCGGTCAAAGAGTTAGGTTTGTGCCGAAGCTCTAAGACTATGTCTTCTTGCCTTACCAAGCAAGTTTCCTCTGGAACTAAGTGACATATCGGTGGTTCGTGATATTCTAGATGTCTACTAGAATTATCGCCATGTTGCCACATGCCCGAGTTATCAAGTTCTTGAGCAAGTAAGTTCTCTGAACTGCTCCTATCTCCAAGGATCTGTAATTGGATACCCCTGAACTAGTTGGTTGAGCTTAAACAACAACTTGGAGAGTTGTAAGACAAAAGTTATATCCGACTTTGTTCCTTCTTAAAGGGTTGTCTAGTTTTGTTCGTTTTGAAGAAAGATAGCATTTCCTTTGTGGATATGTTATCCTCCCCCACCTTTGATTTGATTTGGGTTATCGTCAAATCAAACTCAGTTCCAAGGACTATCTTGATGATGTTTCTTATAATGATGTTTCACTTGAGTACATCTTCATGTCCCTTGATCTGACCAATACTTTTGTCTTGTTCAAGCAACATGTGAGTCCATCTTTTTGGAGTGTCTTGATAAGTTTTTTGTTGAGCCCATCGATGACATCCTCATCTTCTCCATAATAGATTTGGTTCATATGGAACATTTGGCATCAATGTTGCAAACTTTCGAGAACCATCTTCGACTCATCTCGAAGTATGTGTTCTGGATGTTAGAAGTGACCTTCTCTAGTTCACGTGCAAATATTGAAAGATGTCACCATGGATTCGAGTAGAGTTAGCTCCGTTCCCTAAGGACACATGTGTGTATTGTTGTTAGCACCTTATGTGTGTGCAGTTGTCTCTCGACGAGTTGTAAATACATGGGTCTAGCAATTTAGCTCAGTCTTTTGGAGCTTTACACTATAGTCCTTATCTTGAGAATCTAGTAACTTTACCTTTGTGTAAATGTTGCAACCTATCTATTCGGACATGCTGAGTCCGAAGTATCATCTCACTTAACCCAAGCAGAATCTCAAGCAGCGATGATGGTTAGTGTTCCTCAAGGTTTTGACATAGGTCTCTTTGTAAATCTGGCAAGATTGATGTAATGGTTGACACACTTAGCCGGAAAGACCTATTGCCATATTTCCTTAATTCAGCAATAACAACCACTCTTCATAAGGCTTCTTTTATGATTTATTATAGGAGTTGCGCTTATGGTTTCCTTTGTATCTAAAGTCCGACCTTTACTTGATGTTTGATTTCTCGAACATCGAGGAGAACATTTAAAGTAGTGTTGCTAAATGTCTCTCGGTCGATCCTCCGGACCCTTTACGTTGGCAAGCATCATGTTGTGCCAAGTAATTGAAGTCTGAGAATGAAGTTTCTTTCTTCTCGTGTCATCAGGAATCTTCTTTACTTATTCATCTTAGTGGAGTAAAGTGATACCCTAATCCTTGATAAAGATTTGGGTATACCTGGATAGATAAAGAGCTTCCTTCGCTTTCTCAATCCTGTTTGCAGAATGGCTATGATTTTGGTAATCTAAAGCTTCTCCTGGTACATGTTCCTTGTGACTCTTATGAGTCCTCTCCACCAAAACACATTTCTGTCTTGGCCTTCTATTGAATGAAAAAGTGACTCTTATGTTTCAAAAGTAGTTCAACAGCTTGGTTTTGTTGATCCATATTTCTACAACTTGAAATCTCTACTTAAGACATTTAGTAGAGGTTCCCTATCGAAGTCTGTGGTTATGTTCTTTCTGTTGGAACTTTCCTCTTCTAAAGCTCCATGGTCTCAATCCTTATAAAGACCATATATCCAACATTTGAAACAATCTCCTCTTGTTTCCTCTGCTACCTTGATGTGTTTCATGTTTGTCATATCAGAGTTGTTTCTAAACACTCCATCCATGTGTTGACCATGAGATACTCCGTGTACTATCTAGTGTGTTTTCCTCTTATCCTTAGTGGCCCTATTTCCTTCGCTCTCTCTGTCTCTTTTCCTACCTTTGGAATCTCGGGTCGAGATTCTCGTAAGGGGTATAGAGCTGTAACACCCCAGTCTTAGTAAATCCATAATTAGGTTTTGATTGTGCATCATTAGCATCATTCTTAAAAATGCATGCAAAGATAAATACCCCAAAACCTAAACCCTACTTTTTTACCCCTCTATTTGAAATCAATTCAAAATGGTTTAGTATTTGAAAAACTACCAAAAATGTTGGATCCCAAAAGGAATAAAAGGGCCCCACAATGTTTTATATGTTTTATACAAACTCCTGGTATTTTTGGAATGTTTAAAACAGATTTGAAATGAAAATAAAAATAGGAAGCCTAAATAAGAAAAGGAAAAAGGGTTTCTAAAAAAACTGCAGCCAGAACCCTCTCAGGCCGCAGCCCAGTCCGGCCCATCTCCCCTCTTCCCTTCCTGCCGCTCGTAGCAGCCGCAGCCAGCCCAGCACGGCCCACCCCTGGCCCGTACCCCTTCGCTCTTCTCTTCTTTCTTCTTCCTCCCGCCGGCAAGCTGCTCCGTGTCAGCGCCTTCGTCGTCGATCTCTTGCGCGTCACGATGCCCGCCACCGCCGATGGTCGAGAGGAATAGAACCGCCGTGATCCACTCTCTCTTCTCATACCCTTCTCATTCCCCCTCGAGCTCTTTGCTGTTTCCCCACTCTCCCGAAACCCTAGCCTGGCCAGAGCTCTCCGTCGTCGTCGTCTCCGGCAAACCCAGGCCCATATGTGACCGCCACTGGCTCCGCCTCGATGCACTGAAGCTGCTCCCCTAAGTAATCAACCCGGGGTGGTCTGAGTCAAGCTCCACGACGCCGTCTTCCCCATCACCGACGGAGCTCGCTGCCGTTACTGCCGTCGCTCCCGACCTCGCCTCTCCTCTGCGACTCCTCTGCTAGCCTCCTGGTGAGCTTGCGGTCCTCATGGACCTCTTCGATTCGCCCCTCCCTCTCTGGTTCACCGTAGCACCGTGTGCCGCCGCTCGCCCTCTCTGTCCGTCGTTGCGTTGCCATCTCCGGCGACCATTTCCTGGTGGCGCCACCTCCACTTGGTTCGCCTCGCCGAGCTCTTTCCTAGGCACCCAACCACGCATGCTGGGGTAGCCTGTATTGCCGGCAATGACCACCGACTGCCGCACACCGTCGAGGAGTCCGACATGGCTTCCACGTGGCCTTCGGGTGGAACCACCATGGACTGGGCCCTTCTATCAGTGTGTGTGTGTAGGGTTAGTGCGGTAACAAATGGTTCTGGCCATGTGGTGACATCAGCAATGCATCATGCTGATGCGATATCCCCTTTTTTCTTTTATTAAATGTTTTGTAAAATGTTTTCTGTAATTATTAAATACCTGACAGGTGGGTCCACCCTGTAAGTGTAATAAGTATTTTCAGAAATGTTTCTGATTAATAAAAATGTTTAAATAATTCTCAAATGCAAATTATTTTATAATATTCCAAAATTATTTAAAATGAATTAAAATTGGGAAAAATCATAACTAATTCATTTTATATCGGAAAAATACAAATAATATATCAAAATGTGCAGAAAAATAAAACCTAGCTATCTAAGCTATAATCATGCATTGTTCAACAACTAAAATGACAAGTATAATTAGATAAAAAAATCAACCCCTCTCATATACTCCGGAGTTTCCCCGAGTTAGGTTTTTTACCCTCGGAACCCTGATTAAATGGTCGAGCTTTCTTTAGGGTTACGTTTCGATACAAATTAACTTGTCATATCATCATACTTGCTTGAGCATTGTATCGATGCCATTGTTGATTGTTTACCTTTCTTTCCGGTGTTTCGTTCTTCCCAATAGAATACGATATCGAGATCGAGATCGAAGACCGAGGACAACACCATCGAAGATCGAAGATTGACGAACAATACTTGACCAACTGTAACCAAGTCAAGTACAAGGTTCCCAAAGATCTGCTTATCGGTTATCAACTGGCAAAGGCAATGTAGCATCCCAATTGTCTAACAATTGTAATGCTACTATCCTAGTCTATATAATGGCTACTTCATATATATAATTGTTGCATCATAATTATATCATGCTCATGTCATCATGCCTCCTTGCATTTGAGCATCATATAAAACCCTTTTTGTTTTGGTTCTTCTCTCATATGCATTGTAAATTGTATTTGCCTCTTGATATTGTATTTGGTTATTGATATATTGTTTAATGCCCAAGTTGGGTTGGGGGCATATCTTTTATTTAACTCCACCACCTTTCTTTCACCACCTTATAATTCCATCATCCAACTAAATGTGAGCTTTGCACTTTATTTGGATTTTACCTCTAGCTCATGTGGGTTGGGATGGATCCAATTCTTTTCCACATGCTCTCATCTTGGCATCATGTTGTTTTCACATTATTGATATATGAGAGCCACATGGCCACCTTTGCATGCCTTGTGAGTGGAACCCTTTGTCCTAGCTTCCATATGGATTATTATGGAATTATGCTCATGTTGGGATATTTTTGGGACTACTAAGCATCTAGTGGCACCTACACACTAGTATGTCCCATTTTTATTCAAATATGGTCATCTCCAACTACTCCACATTTTGGAATGCATAAGAATAATGCCATGTAAATAATCTTGTTTCCACAAAAATAAGCATGGTATTAATTAGTTATGCATGGCCCATGCAAGTACCACCTTTTGCTTGTCCTTTGGATTTTATTTGAATTTTGAGTGAATCTAAACCACACATATCCCTCTCTCTCTCTTTTTCCACATGCTCTTGCTTGATCTATGTTTGGAGCATGCTAGCTCTAAAACCCTAGATCTCACCCTCCCTCTCTTTTCTTAGCTTGATCTAGTTGGAGCTTGGCATGTGCTTGGCTTGATCTTGACTAAGGCAAAACCCTAGCTACCATACCACTCATCTCTCTTACCTCACCTCTCTAAACCATACCCCATCTAACCCTAACCCTCACATCCCCCTCTCACCTAAACCCTAAACCGAGCCTACCCTAGATCCATCTACCCCCTCACCTCTCGGCCTCCCTCTCCCTCTCTCTCTCTATCTCCCTGCCAGGCCGGCCCCACCTTGCAGCCTCTCTGCCCTCCCCCACCTCTTTCTTTGGCTTCAAGACAAGGAGAAAAGTAGAGAAGAGAAGACCTAGCCCGATCCCCCCTCTCCTCACTTTTTCTCCAAGCCACCACCACCCCCATGTGCTCCTTCCTCCCCTCTCTACCCCAACCACCCTAGCTCACCGTGACCCTCTCAGATCGGATCCAGGAGGCGCCCAAGCCCCTCACCTTCTCCTTCTTCCTCCCTAGCCATCATGGCCATCTACTCCTCCTAACCCTAGACACGACTCCCTCTGGACCTCGCTGTTCCGGGGAACGTCAAGCCGAGCTAGGGGCACCAGTACCTTCCCCTGCCTCTTCACCGTCGCCGACCGCAGAAGGCGCTGGACCTCGCCGGAGCGCCGCCGTCGCCACCATGACGAGAGGGAGACGACGAAGCCGTCCGCGAGCCCGCCGTCAGATCCCCTCCACCTCCACGCAAACGACCACGCCGGCGACACCGCTGTGAGTCCCTGCAGCTCCTAGACATCCCCTTCTCCTCTCTAGATCGACGTAGCTCCGCCGCCCTCCGACGAACGCTCTGCGCGTGCAGCGTGGCTGTCGCTCGGCAGCAGCTTTTTCCCGCTCGTTCCTTGCCGTCTCGGCGTCTTGTAGCCCTCCTCGGTGATGCCGCTCAGAGAAAAGTTGTAGCCCATGGTGTCGTCTTCGTCTTTTGTTTTACTGCTGCGTTTCCCAATGGATTCGTGCCACCGCCAACGGAAGCAGCCGGATCCGCCACGGCAGACTTTCCATCGGGCGTGCCACCGACGCTGCTGGCGCTTAGCCCCCTGTAGTTTTTCCCGCCTCAACCCGAGCTCCCTAGTGCCCCACTGCCACCTCGGCCCTTTTGCAAAGAAACCCCTGGAAAAGTATAGACATCACGAACCGATCCTCCTCCTGGCCCCGATCGCCACGTGGCGTCTTCGGACGCGCTGGCCAATGAGTGGCCCCGTCGAGCCCCGGTCCCTTGATCGGTCTCGGGTGCCTAGCTCATGTGTAAAAGCGTCATACAAGGTGCTTCTTTGAGTCAGCCTGGCCCCACCTGTAAGTGTCTGTGGCTAGAACTGGTCTGTGTGACAAAAGATTTTCCGCTTTCATTTTAATTCAAATCTTTTCAAATTTAATCCAAATTCAAATTTAAATCTGTTTTTAAATAACTTTCAAAATATATTTCCAAATAATACAAATAATATATGTTTTCAAATCAGAAAAATGTGAGGATTTCAAATATGCCATTCAAAATTTATTTTGAACATTTAAAATTCCAAGTTGGTTAAAATTACATTAAAATGCCCTCCACCATAATTAATTAATAACTTTTGTTTTATAACTCCAAATTTAACAAATAATATGTCTAAAATGATTAGCTCGACGAGACCTTTCTGTTTATGCATTACTTTGTCTGTTTTGCAGCATGCATCATATAAATATAATGTGTACAGCAACTAATATGAGTATAAAATGGGATTAAAACTCAATAAAATGCTTTATTATTGTTTTCCACACCTCACCCATGCCATGCTACTTTATTGCCATGCAAATTGTGCATCATTCATCATGGCAGGATTGTTTGCTTGAAGCATCTTATTCATATGCTTGCGCACTTTATTTATGTTGGCCCTTGTTTGTTTGGTTCTTCTTCGAATAGACGCTGAGTAGGGGATATATCAAGACAACCAGGAGCACTACCCAGATCCATCCCTTGCTTCAACTGAGCTGCCAGGCAAGCACTACCACATGCTTGCATACATATAGTACCTATTGCCTCTATCTTATTTCTTGCATCATTGAGTCGCGATTGCATTAATCTGAATCCCAAGTATTGCATAGCCTTTACTTTTAAACCCCACCGAAGCTTGTTCCTCCATCCCATGAGCCCTTACTACAGGCGTTGTTTGAGCCATGCGAGTCGTAGAACAGCATGTGTAGGGTATGTGAGTGTCTGATGGATAACGAGGTACCTATACAACTTAATCTGAGTGGTAATGGGATAACTAATGAAAGTGGCATCGGTGAGCCATATTCTCTATTTGGTTTTTCAGGCTCACTTGTGTCTCGTAGGACCCCGAGTACTTGATTCCTGTTCCTTGAATATTCGCGCTATCCATATCCGGGAGGCTTATGAACCCCCCTGAGCCAGAGCTTGATTCATTCTTATTTCTTGGGGCCACAAACTAGTTTGAGGTTTTATTTACTATCCTGTACTTATGCCATGCTTTACTGCTTTATTTAAATTGTGCGAGGTGTCAGACTTTGATCTTTTAGGTCCGTGACCTGCTGCTTGTATCGACAAGCCCACCACACTTTCGGTTCCAAATGATACCGGCCACACAAACCTTGAGTCCGTCTCAGAGCCGGCCAGCTTGCTATGGGTAGCTTAATGGGTGGCCTCGAAATATTTCTGAATCTGTAATTGCTTTGTCGTGGATCGCTCGTTGGGTTTTGATTTGGTTTTTCCGAGGCATATCGAGTGTGTGTTATTTGTGCACCGCAGGGTAAAACTTTCAAAGCCGTGTCATGTTATGGACGACTTGGAGCACGTTTCCGATCATAGACAAGCATAACTAAAGTACCGCTTTTAATTTGACTAGACTAGGTACGACTAGTAAATAGTGCAACACTCACGGAATGGATAATAAAACTGCCAACGGATGGGGGGGTTGTTCGTCCGCTTCCTCGTCGGTAAGCGAGGAGGAGGATGGATCTATTATTACCGTTATAATCTGTGTTATTAATTCACGAACATCCGCTATCTCTGGTTAGGCGGATGGTTAGCAGTATCTATAGAATTGTAGGGTTTATCTTTTGCTGCAATTCGTCACCCTGGTTGTGTCCCCTTTAGAGGCATAAAGACTTGCTGAGTACCCCTAGGGTCTCACACGATAAATTATTTGATTCAGATGAACAGGTACGCTCGCAAGATGGATACTGGGTGGAAGAGACGGACGATGTGGGCAATGATCATTCGGTGTAGAGATTCCGGGAACGGGGATCCGTGAGATCTGTGGGCGGGATGTGCGTATTTATGGGGCATCTTATGCCGATTTGCTTCTTATCCGTACTCGGATTTTGTCTTCCGCTTCCGCCTGATACTCTGATGTTTGATGTATGGGGAGATATCCTAAACTATTATATCTATCTAGGACATTTGGATCTTGCCGTATGGCGTTCCTATATTTCCTTTCTTTTTAGATGGAATGGCTCTGATGTACTGTTGTATGGTGGCTTGCATACATACTCATTTGTGTATGTAGTTGATCCCTTCGCCTGCCGATTACGCCGCCCGTTCTTGTCCCGATGTTTGGAAATGGTTAGGACGGCCGAAAGGTCTACCTGTGAGTGGCATTTGGGCCCCACCGTACTATTTTAACCATTTCCGCTCATCCAGGCTTGTAACTAGGAGCGTAATTCACCGAGGTAGTTACAATTGGTATCAGAGCCATCCCGCCCTTCAGGGTCTCAGCCAAATGGTCGTTGTCTGTCTAGCAAATATTTTGGTAGCTATGTATACTAGGGAAAAACAAAACATGAGAGTAGGACTGCTTCCACTTTTCTTCTTACCCACCCACCACCCTTTTCTGGTAAGGGAGTGTAATGTTTTCAATCCTCTTCTTAAAATTCAAACTAGGATTCACGTGTTCTGGGTTTCCGTAGTACCATAGAAAGTGTGTGTGTGTGTAATTCCTTGTCTATCTGTTGCATCCAACATGTTATCTTTATCTGCCTTTTGGTTATCAACTGTTGGTACATTCCATACTGACAGGCTTTTGAAAACCGGCGCGATCTATCTGACTCCTTATTAACCGGTGCCATCTTCTTAAGAGTGCCCTTCCTTCTAGCAACCCCACATTTGGTGTAAGCATATGTTGCTAATCGCTACCTGTTAAGTGATTTTGCGCATCTATTGGTATTTTAATGCCGAAAAGTGCGGAAAATTTTTCTTTCATACATCTGTGTTTCCACACTCCTTTTCAGTCGTGTGTGAAACATTATCTATCTTCCTTTTATCAGCATGTCCATGCTAACTCATTCTTTTGTCACCAGCGCTTAATCCTGGAGTTTCTTTTCATCTCCAATTCTCTTGGGCTAATTACATAACATGTGTCGATCCGATGCTGATGATTGTAATTTGGCTCTCGGCATAGCTATATTCCACTCATGATAAGTGTCGATTGGAATATGGAAATTGCTATCAACGCTATCCTCTAAATGGTGACGGTTATCTCCTGTGATTTTGAGTACACCGTGATCATATCTTTGCATATTCAAGCATCTTGGGCAATCCGGAGTTTCCCAAAGCACTACGGCGGTCTATCATCTGTTCATCATGCTGCACATCTTTTTGAACCCCATATCTGCACAATTCTCCTGGATACGAGGGAATTGCATCTTTTCGTCTCTGGTAGCTTCGCTTGAGGTATGAGCTATCATCTTTTCTTTACCCAAGATCTCTTTATCTTTGTAACCGGTGATCCGATCGACAATGTGAACCAGGTGACATCTCTTTTTCTTCTGAAGGACCAGATAATCTATTCTTCCAGTGCATCTTCTTCAACACGAACCCGTGCTCTTAATATTGATCTTTCTAAGAGCGTTGAGCTTAGAAAGTGTTTCGAGCATTTGTTCGTTTCTTCCGCCTCTTGAACTTGATATTCTGGGAATATCTTGTTAATCCATGGTGGTATATGTTGATAATATGCTTGCCTATTCGATATCAATGGAAGGACATGGAAGATCATCTGTGTCTTTTCCTCCCAAGCTTCGTGAGCACTGCCTGTGTGCAAAGTCTCAAAGTGAGAATTCTGGCTTCTTGAAGTCACCTATCTCGGTCACGTCTTTCTGCTAATAGATCGCTTCAATTCTGGAATTAGCAAGTCCATTGTTAATTCCATCCTCCATCTTCAACCAATCCGGAGTTGTTCCTTGTTGGCAAGTTATCATCGTCGTTCCGCCGAAGATTTCCTCAAGACTGCTAAATCTTTCTCAATCATTTCAAGAAGAACATGGAGTTCTTTCAGCTCAATCTCGTTAAGTAATCTCTTGAAACCCTCTCGCTCTATCGTCTATGCTCAATCCACCGGAGGCCATGAAGACCTTCCAGATCTTGTATTCTTTCTGTTCAAGTTGGTGCTATCTTTTCTGTAGCTGTTGAATCTTGCAGTTGTTCTCCGTAATCTTCCTTCATATCTTTCCGGGGGCTTGGTACTTCAGACACGACGACAACATCATCATCTTTATCTATCTGTGAATCCGTTGAATCGTTTGCATCTATCCTTGTTTTCTAACGGAGTTCCATGAGTTATCCTTGTCAAGATCTTCAGTCTGTTTTGGTAGTTGGGTTGCTTAGTTTTCCTATTCATGTGCGGAGTAATGCTTTGAGTGCGGGATGGAGTAGCTACCATACCACTACTCTTATCATTCGCTCTTGTACATTGAATTGGTGTATTAATGTGATTTCACTCATTCCACGGAAGTTAGAAGTGGCCTTTATCCCTCGATACTTTTACTTCCGTCCTTGTTTTCCGGAGTGCTCTCTCGAAGAAAGTAATCAATAATCTCTTGTTGGTGATCTCGTCTTTTCCTAAACGGAGCAAAATCTACAATTATCTGGTGGAAACAAACGCAAACTCTTTCTATCCTCGTCCTTCTACCGGTGCTCGACATCCTCAACAAGATGGAAGGAAACTATCTCTCTCTTTGTTTCATCAATTCTTTTTCTGTGGTAAAACCAATTATGGTTGATGCCATCAGCTGCAAATCTATTGCGTTAGCCTCAAGGCTAAAGAAAGCAATAAGTATCTCTACAATAAACTCTAGATCCTCCATATTCTTTGCTTCTCGGGTTTCCACAATGATCTGGTTTCACGTCCGTCTCTGGAAGTTATATCTGCGCACCTCAATTGCGTGATCCTGTGGTTCTTACCGGCGCAAGAAGAATCTAATCCGACGATGTCTAACTAAATCTTTCTGTTGATATCAAGGGACTATTGTTTGAAGGCAATATTGTTTCCAAACCTCATTTCTCAAATCCGAGAGAAGTTACGATGCTATTGTCATAGTGGTTCAAAACCTCTCCAATCTAGCTCTTTTTCTTCCGGCGAGATAAAGATTTCATCGTCTCTAGTATCGGTAAATCTCTAATCTTAACGGTGTGTCTTTCTTGAGTCATGATACATCATCTTGTCCTTTCTTTCACAAGTGGTTCTATTCTTTTATCTTGTTTCTCGGGAAACCGGAGCTATATCCATCCTATCCTTCTTGTCTCACGACAATCCTTCAACTCTTCTACCCGTTGCTTCTCAAGCAAAACGCAAGACTCGCAACAAGTCTAGCAAGTTTTGCAAGGTGTAGTGGTCGCACCATTCCGTTGTTCTTCAACTTGGGAATGTGAGGGTCACCTTCGTTCCGAACACCCGTCTCTCCTTGTGTTGTTTTCTTTTTCCTAGGAATCTCGGGGCGAGATTCTTGTTTAGTGGGGGAGAGTTGTAGCATCCCAATTGTCTAACAATTGTAATGCTACTAGCCTAGTCTATATAATGGCTACTTCATATATATAATTGTTGCATCATAATTATATCATGCTCATGTCATCATGCCTCCTTGCATTTGAGCATCATATAAAACCCTTTTTGTTTTGGTTCTTCTCTCATATGCATTGTAAATTGTATTTGCCTCTTGATATTGTATTTGGTTATTGATATATTGTTTAATGCCCAAGTTGAGTTGGGGGCATATCTTTTATTTAACTCCACCACCTTATAATTCCACCATCCAACTAAATGTGAGCTTTGCACTTTATTTGGGTTTTACCTCTAGCTCATGTGGGTTGGGATGGATCCAATTCTTTTCCACATGCTCTCATCTTGGCATCATGTTGTTTTCACATTATTGATATATGAGAGCCACATGGCCACCTTTGCATGCCTTGTGAGTGGAACCCTTTGTCCTAGCTTCCATATGGATTATTATGGAATTATGCTCATGTTGGGATATTTTTGGGACTACTAAGCATCTAGTGGCACCTACACACTAGTATGTCCCATTTTTATTCAAATATGGTCATCTCCAACTACTCCACATTTTGGAATGCATAAGAATAATGCCATGTAAATAATCTTGTTTCCACAAAAATAAGCATGGTATTAATTAGTTATGCATGGCCCATGCAAGTACCACCTTTTGCTTGTCCTTTGGATTTTATTTGAATTTTGAGTGAATCTAAACCACACATATCCCTCTCTCTCTCTTTTTCCACATGCTCTTGCTTGATCTATGTTTGGAGCATGCTAGCTCTAAAACCCTAGATCTCACCCTCCCTCTCTTTTCTTAGCTTGATCTAGTTGGAGCTTGGCATGTGCTTGGCTTGATCTTGACTAAGGCAAAACCCTAGCTACCATACCACTCATCTCTCTTACCTCACCTCTCTAAACCATACCCCATCTAACCCTAACCCTCACATCCCCCTCTCACCTAAACCCTAAACCGAGCCTACCCTAGATCCATCTACCCCCTCACCTCTCAGCCTCCCTCTCCCTCTCTCTCTCTATCTCCCTGCCAGGCCAGCCCCACCTTGCAGCCTCTCTGCCCTCCCCCACCTCTTTCTTTGGCTTCAAGACAAGGAGAAAAGTAGAGAAGAGAAGACCTAGCCCGATCCCCCCTCTCCTCACTTTTTCTCCAAGCCACCACCACCCCCATGTGCTCCTTCCTCCCCTCTCTACCCCAACCACCCTAGCTCACCATGACCCTCTCAGATCGGATCCAGGAGGCGCCCAAGCCCCTCACCTTCTCCTTCTTCCTCCCTAGCCATCATGGCCATCTCCTCCTCCTAACCCTAGCCACGACTCCCTCTGGACCTCGCTGTTCCGGGGAACGTCAAGCCGAGCTAGGGGCACCAGTACCTTCCCCTGCCTCTTCACTGCCTGGACCGGCAGAACTGGACCTCGCCGAGCGCATTGCCGCCACCATGCCGAGAGGGAGACGACGAAGCCGTCCGCGAGCCCGCCGTCAGATCCCCTCCACCTCCACGCAAACAACCACGCTGGCGACACCGCTGTGAGTCCCTGCAGCTCCTAGACATCCCCTTCTCCTCTCTAGATCGCCGTAGCTCCGCCGCCCTCCGACGAACGCTCTGCGCGCGCGCCGCGCGTCGCGCTCTGGCAGCAGCAGCTTTTCCCGCCTCTGTTCCTTGCCGTGTCTCGTGGCGTCAGTAGCCCTCCTCGTGATGATGCTCAGAGAAAAGTTGTAGCCCGTGGTGTCGTCTTCGTCTTTTGTTTTTACCGCGATGCGTTTCTCCCAGCGGATTCGTCGCCACCGTCGACCGAAGCAGCGGATCCGCCACGGCAGACTTTCCGTCAGCAAGGCGTACCACAAATGACGCTGTTTTGCGCTTAGCCCCCTGTAGTTTTTCCCGCCTCAACCCGAGCTCCCTAGTGCCCCACCTGCCAGCCTCAGCGCCCTTTTGCAAAGAAACCCCCTGGAAAAGTATAGACATCACGAACCGATCCTCCTCACAGGATCGCCCGGCGTGCGCCGCGTGGGCCAATGATGGCCGTCGAGCCAGTCCTTGGTCGATCTCGATGGCTGGCCTAGCTCGGTGTAAAGCGTTTTTCTGTGTGGTGCTGAGTCAGCCTGGCCCCACCTGTAAGTGTCTGTGGCTAGAACTGGTCTGTGTGACAAAAGATTTTCCGTTTTCTGTTTTAATTCAAATCTTTTCAAATTTAATCCAAATTCAAATTTAAATCTGTTTTTAAATAACTTTCAAAATATATTTCCAAATAATACAAATAATATATGTTTTCAAATCAGAAAAATGTGAGGATTTCAAATATGCCATTCAAAATTTATTTTGAACATTTAAAATTCCAAGTTGGTTAAAATTACATTAAAATGCCCTCCACCATAATTAATTAATAACTTTTGTTTTATAACTCCAAATTTAACAAATAATATGTCTAAAATGATTAGCTCGACGAGACCTTTCTGTTTATGCATTACTTTGTATGTTTTGCAGCATGCATCATATAAATATAATGTGTACAGCAACTAATATGAGTATAAAATGGGATTAAAACTCAATAAAATGCTTTATTATTGTTTTCCACACCTCACCCATGCCATGCTACTTTATTGCCATGCAAATTGTGCATCATTCATCATGGCATGATTGTTTGCTTGAAGCATCTTATTCATATGCTTGCGCACTTTATTTATGTTGGCCCTTGTTTGTTTGGTTCTTCTTCGAATAGACGCTGAGCAGGGGATATATCAAGACAACCAGGAGCACTACCCAGATCCATCCCTTGCTTCAACTGAGCTGCCAGGCAAGCACTACCACATGCTTGCATACATATAGTACCTATTGCCTCTATCTTATTTCTTGCATCATTGAGTCGCGATTGCATTAATCTGAATCCCAAGTATTGCATAGCCTTTACTTTTAAACCCCACCGAAGCTTGTTCCTCCATCCCATGAGCCCTTACTACAGGCGTTGTTTGAGCCATGCGAGTCGTAGAACAGCATGTGTAGGGTATGTGAGTGTCTGATGGATAACGAGGTACCTATACAACTTAATCTGAGTGGTAATGGGATAACTAATGAAAGTGGCATCGGTGAGCCATATTCTCTATTTGGTTTTTCAGGCTCACTTGTGTCTCGTAGGACCCCGAGTACTTGATTCCTGTTCCTTGAATATTCGCGCTATCCATATCCGGGAGGCTTATGAACCCCTGAGCGAGCTTGATTCATTCTTATTTCTTGGGGCCACAAACTAGTTTGAGGTTTTATTTACTATCCTGTACTTATGCCATGCTTTCTTGCTTTATTTAAATTGTGCGAGGTGTCGACACTGCATCGCTTAGGTCCGTGACCCGTTTATGTATCGACAAGCCCACCACACTTTCGGGTTCCCGTTCTGATGAGCCACACAAACCTTGAGTCCGTCGTCAGCCAGCTTGCTATGGTAGCTTAATGGGTGGCCCCTGAAATATTTCTGAATCCTGTAATTGCTTTGTCGTGGATCGCCTCGTTGGGTTTTGATTTGGTTTTCCGAGGCATATCGAGTGTGTGTTGCTATTTGTGCACCTGCAGGTAAAACTTTCAAAGCCGTGTCCGCGGTTATGGACGACTTGGAGCACTTTCCGATCATAGACAAGCATAACTAAAGTACCGCTTTTAATTTGACTAGACTAGGTACCGACTAGTAAATAGTGCAACACTCACGGAATGGATAATAAAACTGCCAGCGGATGGGGGCTGTTCGTCCGCTTCCTCGTCGATGGCGAGGAGGATGGATCTGTTAATATTACCGTTATAACTGTTGTTATTAATTCACGAACATCCGTCTATCTCTGGTTAGGCGGATGGTTAGCGAGTATCTATAGAATTGTAGGGTTTATCTTTTGCTGCAATTGCGTCACCCCAGGTTGTGTCCCCTTTAGAGGCATAAAGACTTGCTGAGTACCCCTAGGGTCTCACACGATAAATTATTTGATTCAGATGAACAGGTACGCTCGCAAGATGGATACTGGGTGGAAGATACGGACGATGTGGGCAACGATCATTCGGTGAAGAGATTCCGGGAACGGGGATCCGTGAGATCTGTGGGCGGGATGTGCGTATTTATGGAGCATCTTATGCCGATTTGCTTCTTATCCGTACTCGGATTTTGTCTTCCACTTCCGCCTGATACTCTGATGTTTGATGTATGGGGAGATATCCTAAACTATTATATCTATCTAGGACATTTGGATCTTGCTGTATGGCGTTGCTATATTTCCTTTCTTTTTAGATGGAATGGCTCTGATGTACTGTTGTATGGTGGCTTGCATACATACTCATTTGTGTATGTAGTTGATCCCTTCGCCTTCCGATTACGCCGCCCGTTCTTGTCCCGATGTTTGGAAATGGTTAGGACGGCCGAAAGGTCTACCTGTGAGTGGCATTTGGGCCCTACCATACTATTTTAACCATTTCCGCTCATCCAGGCTTGTAACTAGGAGCGTAATTCACCGAGGTAGTTACAGGCAAGCATAGCCCCACCATGATATAATCCTATGATTTCGAAAGCATTTCAATTCCTGCCATGTTGCATACGATTCTACTGTGGTCTTTTATCGATAGATAGAGTATCCTATCTATTGCATTACTCCCTTTGAGCTTATATTACCTGATCCACTGCTCCTAGCATAACTAGGTTTGGCTTATGTACAATGCTAGAGCTTTTATCTGTGTCTTGCTTAGCCATGCATAGTTGTTGAGTCTTGTTCATCCAAATGATGCATCAGATGCAAAGAATCTAGTATGACAGGAGAACGTGATGAGATGAGATCAGTGATATGAGATTAAATATGCTAAGGCTTGTATGGGAGGCCACGGTGGGATGTGGTTTTCTAGTCCCATGATCGCCACCCTTAGGACCCTGGGTTCTTGCCTCTTGAACCAAGACGATTGTACAACCACACGGGGTAAATGGGGACCCCATGATTGACTAACTAGCCTAGTAGATTCCATGAGTCACATAGTTCGGGCGTTCCATTCGACATATGCATAGAAAATCTTTTGAAAGATTTGCCGAGTGAAGTTGGTGCATTCATAACAGGTAGGTAAGCGTGGCCAGGGTTGCTTGGGGTCGATGGAGCCCCTGGTAAACCAACCTCGCCTCACATCTTTAAGTACCGGCTTCGGTATTTGACCCGTTACGATGGAACCATACTTATTGCATGACTCATGGTCTCGGCGAAAGCAAGGTAAAGGTCGTGTCCAACCACACCCTCTGTCAGCACACCAAGGAAGTGTGTCAAGTGGCATTAAGAGTCGGTTAGTACGTGTGGGTAAAGTTGTACACCCCTGCAGGGTAATAATCTTTCGGAAAGCTGTGTCCACGGTTATGGACGACATGGGAATGGATGGTAATCATAAAGAACATGAACCTAATCGTAAAACTTGGCAACTAATGTTTGTTAAGGATGCTTCCTCATGGGTACGAGGGGGTGATCCTAGTTCAGATGATGATGATTCGGTGAATATTAAAAGATGATGATCAATATTTTCGGAGATGTCGCTCTCTTATCCCCTTTTGAAATACTCTGATTAGACGAGCTTCTTCTCTCTCTCTTGTTTTATAAACAAAAGTGGCTTTATGCAAGACAACTCCACCAGCCAGAAGTCTTGCGGAGTACACCCTGTAATCACCCTTGCTTTGTTGATACTTTTGTAGCAGAGTAAGTGCTCCTTGAAGACGAGTTCCGTACTGCATCGACATTGACGAGTAGCTTGGGGTTCCCGGCCGACAGCCTGGAATCTATGGGCTGGGACATCATCATTATACTTCAGGCCTCTTAGGCCATTTGTTAAGTTTGATATACTTAATAGCATAATTTTTCCTTCTGTTGTTTGATGTTTGTGGTCAGTGACCTCTGCTTGTAATATTTTGATTCTCTGCTCAGTTATGAGCTTGCTGTCATAATTTTATGTCATAGGGTCAATGTCGTGTTACCGATTCTTCACTAGATATTCTCGAGCTCAAGGTTAAGCTTATTTCAGACGAAGGTCTGGGATTTGTTTAGCCCTGATCCAGAGGGTGTCACAAGTAGAAACGGTACATTTCACATAGTATACTAAAACATACATAATACAAACACAAGTATAGTGTCATCACATTATTTAGAGCCCTATGGAGATACATATATAGTGACAAGTGCCGAATTATTACACAAGTGTTGGTACAAAGTTAATCATCTCACATTTCAAATGAAGTGTCCACTGCCTACACTAGTATCAAATAGAATACAGTTGTGATGACGGTGAGCAAGAGCAGGAGCACGACCAATATCTTCATCCCGTTCTTCTTCCACGGGTGGTTCCTCCACTTGTCTACCGCCTCCTCTTTAGTCGCGTATCTTTTGTACCTATTGCCGATAAACTTTTTCATTTGTTTCTGATAGTCCTTCCACTCATCGTAGACTCCTAGAACCCAACCCTTATACTCCATGTACCACTTCGTCATCTCTATAGACATTCATGCAAAGGAAAGAATTAAAGGGTTCACATTCTTCATGTATAAATATTCATGCACCACACAAGTTTCATGTATAAACATCGTCTCTCCATCGCACACCGCCCGCGCGACAAGTTTCACCTACAAAACATGCATATGCATGGCTAACTACTCACCTAGTATATTCAATTAATACCGAGATGAGACCACAATGACAAAGTGTGGAAAATAGATCTACATGTTGGAGAGCAAAATAGTGAACAAATAGATATGTGGAGGAGAAAAGTAAGTGTGGTTTAATAGATCTACAAGTTGGAGAGGCTTCCCCTTACCAATCTCTCAACTAAAGTAGGTTTAAGTACAAAATCATGGACAAAAGTATGGGAAAAATTAGGGTGGGAGGGTGGAGGACGACGAGTTGAGTGGAGGAGGGGAGAGGCATGAAATGGGTGGTAGTAGGTAGAGGGGTGCAAGCAGTTGCCATCATTTACAGATTAGACAGCCTTGCAATATGAGCCATAGAAGTGCATCTTTCTGTGGCGCATATGAAGAAATGCGCCATAGAAAAAAAACATTTTTGTGGCGCATATCATCATATGCGCCACAGAAAGTGGATCACACAAATTCTGGTTGATTCTATGGTGGGATCCACATCACTTTATGTGGCGCATACTTTTATATGCGTCACAAAAACATATAAAGTGGGTCACCCATACATGATGTCAGGTCCCACCATATGCGCCACAAAAAGTGGGTCACCCATACCTGATGGCGGGTCCCACCATATTTTTGTGGCGCATGGTGATACGTCATAAACGTATCTATAATTTTTGATGTTCCATGCTTGTTTAGTATCTACTTTGCTTTGCTTTGTCCACACTTTGAGGTATTTTTATATGTTTTCTGGTGCTAACCTATTAACAAGATGCCACGATGTGCGGTTGCTTTTCTTCTTTTTTGGTTCCGTGAAAGGCGAAAATCAATATTCGAATTGACGGGATGAAGCCAAAGTCAATATTTTACCATGGGGAACACGGAGCGGTAAGACGAGACGGAGAAGAGCCACCGTGGCACACCCCTAGGTCAGGCCAGGCTGCCCGCTACCGGGGTGTGGCCAACCTGGGTGCCCGTGCCTCGCCTCTTCCCCTATAAGCAGCCCTCGATACCAAAACCCAAAGTACCCGGTCAATCTTCCATGAAACAGTCCGTAGTCGCCGCCACCATTGTCCCTAGATCGGGTGGGATCTGAAGTTCTTCCCGGCACCCTTCCGGAGGGGAGATCATCCCGGAGGCCTTCTTCATCACCATGCCAGCCTCCGATATGAAGCGTGAGTAGTTCCACCTTGGACTACGGGTCCATGTAGTAGCTGGATGGTTGTGTATCCTCCTTTGTGCTACCATGTTTAGATCTTGTGAGCTCCGTTCATGATCAAGATCATCTATTTGTAATCATGCATGTTGTGTTTGCGGGGATCCGATGGATATTGAGATTACTATGTCAGATTGATTAGTGGTTCTATCTTATTGATTCTATCATGTCTGTGTTGTTTGTGATCTTGCATGCTCTTCGTTTCTAGTAGATATCTTACCCAAGTAGATGCTAGTGACTCCAAGAGGGAGTATTTATGCTCGATAGTGGGTTCATTTCTCTATTTAATCTGGGAAGTGACAGAAATCTCTAAGGTTGTAGATGTGTTGTTGCTACTAGGGAGAAAACAACGGTCTCTTGTTCATGGAACAAGTGGATTGTTTACCTTACACACTTTTCTTAAAACAGTTATCCGTTGCTTGCAACTTAATACTGGAGGGGATTCGGATGATAACCTGAAGGTGGATTACTAGTCATAGATGTAGTTGGATGGCGGTCTATGTATCTTGTTGTATTGCCCAATCAATCTCATAGGATAATGAATGTCTAGTATTGTATTGTTATGCCTTGCTCTGTCCTATCAATTGCCCCGCTGTAATTTGTTTACCCAGCATGTCATGTTTTTTTATCTTAAGGAGAAAACCTCTAGGGAACTATGGACCCCGGTCCAATCTTTACCATTGATACATCTTTACTATTAATTTGTTTCTGCAAATCAGACAATACAGTTAATCCTTTGTTTTTAGCAAACCGGTGAGATTGATAACCTCACTATTCGTTGGGGCAAAATCTTGAGTTTGTGTTGTTCAGGTTTCCAAGTTGCTAATAACACCTTTGGGTCATTTCCTTCCTCCTACTGGTTCGATAACCTTTGTTTCTTTCTGAGGGAAGACTTGCTGTTGTGCTCATCATACCTTCCTCTTGGGGTCTCCCAACGAAGCTCTACATTGATCTGAGCACATCAAGTTTCGTAGCGATTAAGGGAGGCTAAGGACAGCTTCACAAGGGGAGTCCTTCACAACCTTTCTCTTTACTTTGTTTTTGTTTTTCTTAGTTTCTTTTGCTTTGTTTTGTTTGCCTCTTTTTATCAAAAACTCCAAAACAAAAATAGTTTAGTTTGGTTTTCTATTTCTTATCAAAAACACAAAAAAATTAGTTCCTACTATAGTTGCTGGTCTGTTATTGCCTTTCTTTGTCATGCTTTCTATCGATGGATGGTTACTTTGAAACTAGTTCTTATTGGCAAGGTGGGTTCACGGACGAAAAACAGTACCGTTATAAGGAACACTGTTTGTCACAAAAGGGGAAACACTTATGGGCACAAATTGATAAATTGAATACTATTGCTAAATAGGTGTGCTCTAGTTATAATGTTACTTATTGCTTTGATAAAGCTTGTTGTTGTAGGAGGTATAAACACCTCCCTTTTCAATGTGAGTATAATGATAATGTTACCATATCCTCTTATGTTTAAGGAAATTATGACCTTTATGATGTGGAACAAATTGAAGAATTTATTGCTTTCAAGGGTGCATTTGAACTTGCCAGTTTGCTTGAAAATACTGATGATGCACCTTATAAATATGAGGTTTATGAGATACTTAAATTTTGCTTTGATAATTACAAGGAATAAAATGGCTATATTCTTGAATAATTTAATATATGCTTTCCACAAACGGAAGAGACTAATGCCTTGCACGAGCCTATGGAAGAAGAAATTGCTGAAACAGGATGCTCATTAGATGAAAAAGAGGAGGATGAATGTTATGCTCTTGTGGATTCTTTTGAAATATCTACTATGGGTAAAACTTGTGATGATGTTCCTATTCATGTTATCTATAGTAGTGATCATGATTGGGAAAAGCACACTACTTTTGATATTGAAAATCTCTTTGGTACCAATTCTGAAAATTCTATTGCCTATGATGATACTTTACCTCCAATATATGATGATTACAATGATGAATATGATATTTTCAGTCCATCTACTATTGAGGAGAAAATTAATTGTGATTACAATATGCCTCCTATATTTGATGATTATGGTGATGAGAATAATAATGATAGCTACTTTGTTGAATTTGCTCCCACTACAAATAAGAATGACTATTCTTATGTGGATAGTAATAATTATTGTATGCATGTGGCTCATGATAATAATGTTTTAAGTGATAGTTATATTGTTAATTTTATTCATGATGCTACTAAAAGTTATTATGTGTAACACCCTCCGATCGACCCTATGCAAGTTTTAGTGATTCTCGCCAAACCCGCATAGAAACGATTCAAAGGTGACCACCAGGCACTTGCGTGCAGGTGGAAAACGAAGTAATATCATTACACAATAGTCCACGATGGAACCCACAGAACATATATATACAACAATGACTCAAAGAGTCAAGAATACATATATACAGTACAAAGATCCAAATCACCTTGAAAACAATACAGCTCCGAGTATGGACAAGATGCAAATTGAGCTAAGAGCCCTGAAGAATAACCAACAGCGTCCATAACCCTGCCCAGGCCAAGCCGGAAGGGTAACCCTGCTAACGATGTTGATCTCAAACCAGCTTCAATAAAAGGGGTGCCGACAAAGGCAAAAGAAAAAGAGAGCGGTCAGTACTGAGGCCAGTACACGGCAAGACTAGAATTTGGCGGTCCTCGCCTATATAGGTATGGTGGACTGAAGCAGCAGCGGAGCATGCGCTAAACAACCTATAGAGACTCAATACATTTGTCGGCTAACAGAGAGAGATGAGAAAGACCTATTCGAATCCAACCTGATACTACCACCAAACATACCCATCCTGGTATTTCCCCCTCGATACCAAACGAGGAAGTCAAGCCGAGGAAACTCACATGGTTGGAAGTTTTATTCATTCCGTTACAGTTGCGGCAATTACTAGTCAGATATAGATAACATGAGTCATTCTGATATAATAAGCAGTGGGCACTTTTAGAGAACCATTCAGTTGTAGTTGCCATACTTACTAGTCAGATACAATTGTAACAGGTGACAATCCAAATTCAGCAGTTGTTGGCACTTTTATTTAGCCATTCTATTATAGTGAAGCTGATTACTAGTCATTATAAAGTCAAATTTATAGCACTACTTTAGTTATAGTTGTCTATGATCAAGATACTGTGCTCCAAGTCGTCCATAACCATGACACGGCTTTGAAGTTTTACCCTCCAGGGGGCACAAATAGCAACACACGCATGATCAACCTCGGAAAAACCAAATGAAAACCCAACGAGGCATCACGACAAAGATATCACAAGATTCATATAATATTTCAGAGGGCCACCCCACCAAACTACCCGCGACGAAGTTGGCCGGCTCCGAGACGGACCCAGAGGTTTGTGGAGACGGCTGTAAACGACTGGGAACCCGAAAGTGTGACTGGGCTTGTCGATACCGCGAAAACATGGCACGGGGTTCCAAAACAGTACAGACGCTCCACACGCAATAGTAAATAAAGCAGTAAAGCATGGCATAATCATGGCATAAGTACAGGATAGTAATAAAGCCCCAAACTACTTTGTGGCCCCAAGAAATAAGATATGACTCAAGCTCATTCTAAGGGGATTCATGGGCCCACATGCGGATAGTGCGAATATTCAAGGAACGGGTATCAAGTACTCTGGGTCCTACGGGACACAAGTGGACGGTTAAAAACCAAATAACATCTATTTCCCACATGTGCCTCTGCATTATTTACCTACTTCAATTTTAGTTATTAAACGGTAATTACAGCTATGATCATCTCCAACATTAAACATGAGGCATTAATCCAACAACCATTGGAACATCAACGGCGCAAAGCATCACCTGCGCAAGCAACTAAGACTCACAAGGCCAACTATATACCAAACAACAGGTAATAGGATGTGTCCATGGCAATATATGGGCTGCAGAAAAGTATAAAGGGGTACGGAATTTATAGCATCACAACACAGATAGCAATAGATCAACAGGAGGAAGTAAAGACTAGAAATATAAAATAGGTAGAAAGGGGGAGAATGCTCGCCTGACAAACATCGCCGAAGGTTCATAACCGAAGAACTTGTCGAAGCTCACAACATCTCATCGTCCTATCCAGGAAGAAGCAAAACACTAAAAGAAACAAGCGGTGCACCAATTACAACTAATGCGAAAGAATCGGCATGATCATGATATGATGCATGACATAGCAAGTTAATGATGCAAACTATGTCGGAAAAAGGTATTAAGTGCATAGCACATTGATGATATAGCATTCGTGAGGCATTATTAATATGAAAACAATTAGTTTCCAATTTTATTTATGATGTTTTCCTTACATAAACAGTACTGATTATAAAATTGCTCTTAATACATGATGCAAATGATAACGTGGATATCATGGTTGGAGAGGTCTCGTCGCGCTGATCGATTTGGACATATTATTTATCAAATTCAGAGTTACGGATTTAAAGTTATGCAATATGAAAGAAATGAACATTTATTAGCATTTATTAATTCGAAAATTTTAGATTGCTCAAATGATATTATAAATAGAATAATCAGGTTGTTTATGTTTTTCTGATTCAAAAACATATATTATACTTAATATTTGAAATTATCAATTTAAAGCAATAATTAAATCATTTATATATAAACGGACAAATGTTAATAGTTTGAATGGTTTGAATTAGTTTTCAAACAGATTTGAATTTACAATTGATTTCATGTATAAAAATTAAACACATTTCATATGAGCGAATTTATATAAAAGTTATGGATGAATTTGTATTTAAACAGAAAAAAATTAGTTGAATTTGAATTCTGGACTGGTCCTGGACTTTTGAGGTATTCTACCCATAGAGAATGATATATGGGCCCGAGGTACTGACTGAGTGCCGACGACGCCAGGTCGCGTGGGTGTGACAAGTGGCTGATAGGGGGACTACGGGTTGGGAAAGTGAAAACTGCAGGAGCCTTTTGTGAAATTTCCTGAATCCGACGCGTGACTGAATGCACGATCAGAACAATCAGTGCAAAATTGGCTAGCTCAAGCCCAAATTTGATTGAAGATGGCGATAGATTTGGCGAGAATCTGGAGATGGTGTAAAAACAAAAAGTGTATATCTCATGTAGATCTACAACTCTTGTTTTCACGGTTTCTCCGAAGAAGGTTTTAATAGGCCGGCCAACTGCGATGAACATAGGGGAAGACTGCGGTCGAAACTGAATCTTCAGCGACAGTAAAACAGACTGTTTCCCTGAAATTTTGAGGTCGATGGCGATGAAGCCGCTACAAATTTGAGCTAGACACAAAAAGGAAAGTTTGAGAGGGGATTATGATCTACAATTTTCGTTCAGGGGGAGGCACCGGAGGTAGAACGTAGGCGTCGAAATCTGGATGCGAACAAGATGTACGACAAGCCGTTGCTGCTGAATATCTACGCGCTACTGTGTCACGCACGTCGCTGTGCGCGGCTACACGGCGCGGGCGGGAGTGGTGCTGCAGGGTGGGGCGAACCAGGAGAGAGGGAAAGAAAGAAGAGCTCACCCCGAGCTCCTCACAAAGCTGTGCTTGTTGCAGGGGAAAGGACGACGGCGTGGCGCCTTGCACGGCGACGATGAGCCGCAGGTGCGCAGGGACGGCGGCGAGCGTCGGCGTGCGCTGGGGCGGCGTCGGCATGGCGTCTATGGCCTTCTCCTCCTCGCTCCCAGCACCATCGAGCTTCGGGAAACCTTGCACACGCTGCGACACGGCAGCCTGATGGGACGGCGGCAGGAAAAATAACGGGGTCGGTCAAGGCTAGGGTTTTGGCTTGGAGAAGAGACAGGAAGGGGGAGGAGGTGGAATCGGTCTGGTGGTAGGTGGGAGGATGAGGATGGAGGATGCTTGCGCTATTTGCTGCTTTAAGAAAAAGCGAGGGATGGCACGAGCGAGGCGTGGTGGAGAGCACGTGCTCAACGCTTTCAGGAAGAAAAACAGGAGCGGCCTTGTTGTCCACCGGGTTTGGTCGAGTCAGGCCACGAGAGAGAAGGGGTCGGTTGCACCAGGACAGAGATAGAAGGAAGGACCGATCAGTTCAGCTGTGACCATGAACGACATGGATGGATTGTTAGGTTTGGTGGTCACGTATGATCAGCCCAAGCAGATAGGAAACTTGATTATAAGGAGTGGAGGGAGAGGAACATGCATGAGTATGTACATAAACATGCACCACATGCATGCACATGGTGAGCTTGGTAGAAGTACTAGATTTAGAAAACAAGATTGAGAGAGATGGTTTAGCTAGATTAGATTTATTTGATTTTTGTTTGATCATAAAAGATGGAACCAAGGTTTCAAGAACATTCAAATAATAAGCCAAAGTAACTCACATGAGCTTGTGGTTGCATAGGACTAGAATAGCTTGTTATTGCAAGTACTAGACATAAGGATATTAATAGTGGATGTGGCCTCTAGTTTGTGAAAACAAAATAAGGACACATGCAATAACAAGGATGAGTGCTCATAAACACTAACATGGAATCTAGAAGATTTGAAGGGAAAGGAAAAAGGAACCACATATGAGCTAATAAAGGATTCCATATGAACCATATATGGTGTAGATGGAGCATCATCATGGGCATTTGAAATAGTGGCTTGTTAGAAGGAATGAATTCAAGAGATATGCCCTCAACTCAATTTGGGCATGAAGAATTTTATCAAGAAGCAAATACAATATATCAAGAGGAAAAATATAAGTAATACAATATAAATGCATATGAGATAAGAACCAAATGAAAAGGGTTTTATATGATGCTCAAATGCAAGGTGGCATGGTGACATGAGCATGATACCATGATGAGGCACAAAACAAAAACACCAAGCGAATTTCTATTAGTGGTTTTACCCGGGGTGCTACATTATGAGAGAGGGAAACATGGTTTTATGCATCTCAATAATATTAAGTTCCCTCTCTTTATGTTGAAAATTTTGAAGTTGCACCTGTTTTGATTTCCTATGCTTGTTGCTTTGTGCTTTCATGACTTGTTTCTTTACAATATTCATATGCTTAGTAAGTGGGTTAGACTTAAATGTGTTTTGAATTTGCTTCTTGATGCTCTCTTTTACTTCAATTCATATTTCTTATATGAGCATCTTCTCAAACTATCAAGCCTATCTTAAAGGCGTTAAAGAAAAGTACTTCTTGGAAGATAACCCAATAGTTTTCTTGAGTCTTGGAAGTTATTAATTCTGTAATGACCTCTCCTTACCAAAAACTCCAAAAAAAATTAGTTTAGTTTGGTTTGCTTTTTCTTATCAAAAACACACAAAAATTAGTTCCTACTATAGTTGCTGGTCTGTTATTGCCTTTCTTTGTCATGCTTTCTATCAATGGATGGTTACTTTGAAACTAGTTCTTATTTTCAAGGTGGGTTCACGGAAGAAAAAGAATACCATTATAAGGAACACTGTTTATCACAAAAGGGAAAACACTTATGGGCACAAATTGATAAATTGAATACTATTGCTAAAGAGGTGTGCTCTAGTTATAATGTTACTTATTGCTTTGATAAAGCTTGTTGCTGTAGGAGGTATAAACACCTCCCTTTTCAATGTGAGTATAATGATAATGTTACCATATCCTCTTATGTTTAAGGAAATTATGACCTTTATGATGTGGAACATATTGAAGCATTTATTGCTTTCAAGGGTGCATTTGAACTTGCCATTTTGCTTGAAAATACTGATGATGCACCTTATAAATATGAGGTTTATGAGATACTTAAATTTTGCTTTGATAATTACAAGGAATAAAATGGCTATATTCTTGAATATTTTAATATATGCTTTCCACAAACGGAAGAGACTAATGCCTTGCACGAGCCTATGGAGAAGAAATTGCTGAAACAGGACGCTCATTAGATGAAAAAGAGGAGGATGAATGTTATGCTCTTGTGGATTCTTTTGAAATATCTACTATGGGTAAAACTTGTGATGATGTTCCTATTCCTGTTATCTATAGTAGTGATCATGATTAGGAAAAGCACACTACTTTTGATATTGAAAATCTCTTTGGTAGCAATTCTGAAAATTCTATTGCCTATGATGATACTTTACCTCCAATATATGATGATTACAATGATGAATATGATATTTTCAGTCCATCTACTATTGAGGAGAAAATTAATTGTGATTACAATATGCCTCCTATATTTGATGATTATGGTGATGAGAATAATAATGATAGCTACTTTGTTGAATTTGCTCCCACTACAAATAAGAATGACTATTCTTATGTGGATAGTAATAATATTATATGCATGTGGCTCATGATAATAATGTTTTATGTGATAGTTATATTGTTAATTTTATTCATGATGCTACTAAAAGTTATTATGTGTAACACCCTTCGATCGACCCTATGCAAGTTTTAGTGATTCCCGCCAAACCCACATAGAAACGATTCAAAGGTGACCACCAGGCACTTGCGTGCGGGTGGAAAACGAAGTAATATCATTACACAATAGTCCACGATGGAACCCATAGAACAGATATATACAACAATGACTCAAAGAGTCAAGAATACATATATACAGTACAAAGATCCAAATCACCTTTAAAACGATACAGCTCCGAGTATGGACAAGATGCAAATTGGGCTAAGAGCCCTGAAGAATAACCAATGGCGTCCATAGCCCCTGCCCAGGCCAAGCCGGAAGGGTAACCCTGCTAACGACGTTGATCTCAAACCAGCTTCAATAAAAGGGGTGCCGACAAAGGCAAAAGAAAAAGAGAGCGGTCAGTACTGAGACCAGTACACGGCGAGACTAGAATTTGGCGATCCTCGCCTACATAGGTATGGTGGACTGAAGCAGCAGCGGAGCATGCGCTAAACAACCTATAGAGACTTAATACATTTGTCGGCTAACAGAGAGAGATGAGAAAGACCTATTCGAATCCAACCTGATACTACCACTAAACATACTCATCCTGGTATTTCCCCCTCGATACCAAACGAGGAAGTCAAGCCGAGGAAACTCACACGGTTGGAAGTTTTATTCATTCCGTTATAGTTGCGACAATTACTAGTCAGATATAGATAACATGAGTCATTCTGATATAATAAGAAGTGGGCACTTTTAGAGAACCATTCCGTTATAGTTGCCATACTTACTAGTCAGATACAATTGTAACAGGTGACAATCCAAATTCAGCAGTTGTTGGCACTTTTATTTAGCCATTCTATTATAGTGAAGCTGAATACTAGTCATTGTAAAGTTAAATTTATAGCACTACTTTTGTTATAGTTGTCTATGATCGAGATACTGTGCTCCAAGTCGTCCATAACCGCGGACACGGCTTTCAGAAAGTTTTAACCTGCAGGGGGCACAAATAGCAACACACGCACGATCAACCTCGAAAAAACCAAATGAAAACCCAACGAGGCATCACGACAAAGAAATCTCAAGATTCATATAATATTTCAGGGGGCCACCCCACCAAGCTACCCACGACGAAGTTGGCCTGCTCCAAGACGGACCCAGAGGTTTGTGACGACGGCTGTAAACGACTGGGAACCCGAAAGTGTGACTGGGCTTGTCGATACCGTGAAAACGTGGCACGGGGTTCCGAAACAGTACAGACGCTCCACGCGTAATAGTAAATAAAGCAGTAAAGCATGGCATAATGATGGCATAAGTACAGGATAGTAATAAAGCCCCAAACTACTTTGTAGCCCCAAGAAATAAGATATGACTCAAGCTCATTCTAAGGCGATTCATGGGCCCACATGCGGATAGTGCGAATATTCAAGGAACGGGTATCAAGTACTCTGGATCCTACGGGACACAAGTGGACGCTTAAAAACCAAATAACATCTATTGCCCACATGTGCCTCTGCATTATTTACCTACTTCAATTTTAGTTATTAAACGGTAATTACAGTCATGATCATCTCCAACATTAAATATGAGGCATTAATCCAACAGCCGTTGGAACATCAACAGCGCAACGCATCACCTGCGCAAGCAACTACGACTCACAAGGCCAACTATATACCAAACCACAGGTAATAGTATGTGTCCATGGCAATATATGGGCTGCAGAAAAGTATAAAGGGGTACGGAATCTATAGCATCGCAACACAGATAGCAATAGATCAACAGGAGGAAGTAAAGACTAGAAATATAAAATAGGTAGAAAGGGGGAGAATGCTCGCCTGAAAAACATTGCCGAAGGTTCATAGCTGAAGAACTTGTCGAAGCTCACAACATCTCATCGTCCTATCCGGGAAGAAGCAAAATACTAAAAGAAACAAGCGGTGCATCAATTACAACTAATGCGAAAGAATCGGTATGATCATGATATGATGCATGACATAGCAAGTTAATTATGCAAACTATGTCGAAAAAGGTATAGGTGCATAGCACATTGATGATATAACATTCGTGAGGCATTATTAATATGAAAACAATTAGTTTCCAATTTTATTTATGATGTTTTCCTTACATAAATAATACTGATTATAAAACTGCTCTTAATACATGATGCAAATGATAACATGGATATCATGGTTGGAGAGGTCTCGTCGCGCTGATCGATTTGGACATATTATTTATCAAATTCAGAGTTACGGATTTAAAGTTATGCAATATGAAAGAAATGAACATTTATTAGCATTTATTAATTCGAAAATTTTAGATTGCTCAAATGATATTATAAATAGCATAATCAGGTTGTTTATGTTTTTCCGATTCAAAAACATATATTATACTTAATATTTGGAATTATCAATTTAAAGCAATAATTAAATCATTTATATATAAATGGTCAAATGTTAATAGTTTGAATTAGTTTTCAAACAGATTTGAATTTACAATTGATTTCATGTATAAAAACTAAACGCATTTCATATGAAACATTTGCCCAAATTCGAATTTATATAAAAGTTATGGATGAATTTGTATTTAAACAGAAAATAATTAGTTGAATTTGAATTCTGGACTGGTCTTGGACTTTTGTTACACACAGGTATTCTACCCACAGAGAATGATATATGGGTCCGAGGTGTTGACTGTGTGCCGACGATGCCAGGTCGCGTGGGTGTGACAAGTGGCTGATAAGGGGACTACGGGTTGGGAAAGTGAAAACTGCAGGAGCCTCTTGTGAAATTTCCTGAATCCGACGCGTGACTGAATGCACGATCAAAATAATCAGTGCAAAATTGGCTAGCTCAAGCGCAAATTTGATTGAAGATGGCGATAGATTTGGCGAGAATCTGGAGATGGTGTAAAAACAAAAAGTGTAGATCTCACGTAGATCTACAACTCTTGTTTTTACGGTTTCTACGAAGAAGGTTTTAATAGGCTGGCCAACTGTGATGAACATAGGGGAAGACTGCGGTTCGAAACTGAATCTTCAACGACAGTAAAACAGACTATTTCCCTGAAATTTTGAGGTCGATCGCGATGAAGCCGCTACAAATTTGAGCTAGACACAAAAAGGAAAGTTTGAGAGGGGATTACGATCTACAATTTTCGTTCAGGGGGAGTTGCCGGAGGTAGAACGTAGGCGTCGGAATCTGGACGCGAACAAGATGTACGACAAGCCGTTGCTGCTGAATATCTGCGCGCTACTATGTCACGCACGTCGCTGTGCGCGGCTGCACGGCACGGCGGGAGTGGTGCTGCGGGGTAGGGCGAACCAGGAGAGAGGGAAAGAAAGAAGAGCTCACCCCGAGCTCCTCACGAAGTTGTGCTTGTTGCAGGGGAAAAGGACGACGGCGTGGCGCCTTGCACGGCGACGATGAGCCGCAGGTGCGCAGGGACGGCGGCGAGCGTCGGCGTGCGCTGGGGCGGCGTCGGTACGGTGGCTATGGCCTTCTCCTCCTCGCTCCCAGCACCATCGAGCTTCGGGAAACCTTGCACACGCTGCGACACGGCAGCCTGATGATGACGGCGGCAGGAAAAATAACGGGGTCGGTCAAGGCTAGGGTTTTGGCTTGGAGAAGAGACAGGGAGGGGGAGGAGGTGGAATCGGTCTGGTGGTAGGTGGTAGGTGGGAGGATGAGGATGGAGGATGCTTGCGCTATTTGCTGCTTTAAGCAAAAGCGAGGGATGGCACGAGCGAGGCGCGGTGGAGAGCACGTGCTCAACGCTTTCAGGAAGAAAAAAAGGAGCGGCCTCGCTGTCCACCGGGTTTGGTCGAGCCAGGCCAGGAGAGAGAAGGGGTCGGTTGCACCAGGACGAAGATAGAAGGAAGGACCGATCAGTTTAGCTGTGACCATGAACGTTATGGATGGATTGTTAGGTTTGGTGGTCACGTATGATCAGCCCAAGCAGATAGGAAACTTGATTATAAGGAGTGGAGGGAGAGGAACATGCATGAGTATGTACATAAACATGCACCACATGCATGCACACGGTGAGCTTGGTAGAAGTACTAGATTTAGGAAACAAGATTGAGAGAGATGGTTTAGCTAGATTAGATTTATTTGATTTTTGTTTGATCATAAAAGATGGAACCAAGGTTTCAAGAACATTCAAATAATAAGACAAAGGAACTCACGTGAGCTTGTGGTTGCATGGGACTAGAATAGCTTGTTATTGCAAGTACTAGACATAAGGATATTAATAGTGGATGTGGCCTCTAGTTTGTGAAAACAAAATAAGGACACATGCAATAACAAGGATGAGTGCTCATAAACACTAACATGGAATCTAGAAGATTTGAAGGGAAAGGAAAAAGGAACCACATATGAGCATATGGTGGAACTTAAATGCAAAACAATAATAAAGGATTCCATATGAACCATATATGGTGTAGATGGAGCATGATCATGGGCATTTGAAATAGTGGCTTGTTAAAAGGAATGAATTCAAGAGATATGCCCTCAACTCAATTTGGGCATGAAGCATTTTATCAAGAAGCAAATATAATATATCAAGAGGCAAAATATAAGTAATACAATATAAATGCATATGAGCTAAGAACCAAATGAAAAGGGTTTTATATGATGCTCAAATGCAAGGTGGCATGGTGACATGAGCATGATACCATGATGAGGCACAAAACAAAAACACCAAGCGATTTTCTATTAGTGGTTTTACCCGGGGTGCTACATTATGAGAGAGGAAAACATGGTCTTATGTATCTCAACAATATTAAGTGTCCCCTCTTTATGTTGAATTTTTTTTAAGTTGCACTTGTTTTGCTTTCATATGCTTGTTGCTTTGTGCTTTCATGACTTGTTTCTTTACAATATTCATATGCATAGTAAGTGGGTTAGACTTAAATGTGTTTTGAATTTGCTTCTTGATGCTCTCTTTTACTTCAATTCATATTTCTTATGTGAGCATCTTCTCAAACTATCAAGCCTATCTTAAAGGCGTTAAAGAAAAGTACTTCTTGGAAGATAACCCAATAGTTTATTTGAGTCTTGGAAGTTATTGTAGGGGTTCGTAGCTTGGAAAACAAAAAATTTCTACCGCATGCAAACAAACAAGCCAAGATCTATCTACTAGATTGTAGCAACGAGTCGATAGAGGAACTCACCCTCGAAGATTTCAAAGCGGTTAACGAGAGCAGATTCTCGTGGGTGAAGTAGTCGTACTCTTGCCGATCTCAAGATCCCGTAGACGATCCTTCCGGCGTTGCGTTAAGCGCTTCATGATCGGTCACACGTTTGGTACTCGATGAAGACCTTCCTCTCCCTTGTTCCAAAGCAAATGAGGTTGTAGCACTCTCCTCGCGATTCCTAAAGACTGACGGTGGCACCTAAGTAGAGGAGATCTCATGAGGCCGCCTTAAGCCGGAGCGAGTATGGTGGAGTATGAGAGAGTCCTCGGTGTTCTAGGGTTTAGACACACCAAGGAGGGGCAAGCCGGCGGCTAGGGTTTAGCTAGGCAGCGGCTAGGGTTTGCCCTAGGGCCGGCGGAGGCTATGGAGGCGGCGGCGGCTTGATGCTAGGGTTTGGAGGAGAGGATCTTGTGTGTTAGGAGGGGAGCCCTGCCCCTCCTCTTATAGGAGGGAGGCGCCGGCCAAGGGAGGAATCCTCCCAACTCGGATCCCAAGTGGGCGGAGGTGGAGGAGGACTCCTCCCCAACTCGGTTTCCACCTCCCTCTCCACTTCCCAAAAATAGCCGTTTGACTTTCAAATTGGCGTTTGACTTTTCAAACAAGGATTTGATTAAACCCTCTATTTTGTTCAGCGATGACACTTAGTACATGATGCAATCATACCAACTTGATATAACACATTCATGTACCCTTCCCCTTCGGAGTGCCGGACATTCCGGAACCTTCTAGAACATTCCCGATGAAAACACCGGAACCATTCTCCAACCCCGAAACAGGACTTTCCTTATATGAATCTTATTCTCCGGACCATTCCGGATCTCCTCGTGATATCCCGGATCCCATCCGAGACTCCGAACAACATTCGGTCTCTTACTCATCATTCCATAACTACTCAACAACATCGAATCCTTAAGTGTGTCTCCCTACGGTTCGTGAATTATGCGGACATGATCGAGACACTTCTCCGATCAATAACCAATAGAGGAATCTGGAAATTCATATGGCTCCCACATATTTCTACAATTACTTTGCGATCGAATGAACCACTTACATACGATACCAATTTCCCTTTGTCTCACGATATTTTACTTATCCGAGGTTTTGATCGTCGGTATCTCTGCATACCTAGTTCAACCTTGTTACTGATAAGTACTCTTTTCTCGTTCCCGTGATATGTGATCCAGTCACATGCTTGCAAGCTAATTGGATGACATTCCACCGAGAGGGCCCAGAGTATATCTATCTGTCATATGGATGGAGAAATCCCACTCTTGATCCATGTGTCTCAACCAATACTTTCCGAACACTCAATGCCACCTTTATAGCCACCCTGTTACGGTGTGGTGTTTGATGTCATCAAAGCATCCTTCCGGTAAAGGTGATATGCATGATCTCATGGTCGAAGGAATTAGGTTACTATGTATCAGAAAGCTTATAGCAAATGAACTATATTAAATGACTTGATCTTTATGCTACGCTTAACTATAGGAGTATGTCCATCACATCATTCTCCTAATGATATGACCCTGTTGTTAATAACATCTCTATGTTCATGATAAGGAAACCATGATCATATATTAACCAACAAGCTAGTTTAACAAGAGGCTTTACTAGGGACTCTTTTATGTTTACAAATCACACAAGTATTAATGTTTCCGGTTAATACAATTATAGCATGGTATGTAAACATTTATCATAAGTATGAAGATATGATAATAACCACTTTATTATTGCCTCTTGGGCATATCTCCAACAGTCTCCCACTTGCACTAGAGTCAATAATCTAGTTTCAAACCTTTGTGTATTCAACACCTATGGCTTTCTGGTGTTGTATGTACACGATTGCTAGTGGTCAACTGATCTCCGGATCTGACACTTCTAGGTCCGTGTGTAATTGCATGTCTTTGCGTCTCTACGCATCACTTATTCTTTAATGAGATGGCTTTGTATAAATTTGGTCCTTCGGTGAGACCTTTAGTTCTTTGGGGTTAAAACATGTTGATAATATTGTCGTACAATATATCTTCATAGTATTATCCCACTGTGAACTACACCTAGTTTGATAACAAACTACTTGACACAAATGCCCTCTTTAGCTGCTATAACAGCAGTTATATACTTAGCCTTTTGTTGTAGTATCTGTCACAATGTCTTAACTTTGGAACTCATCCAAATCTATTATGGAACTTACTTTCCATTATATTGTGCCACCCTTAGTTTAGATTGAGATAAACTTAATTTGTACTTCGTGACAAAACTAGTATCAATGTAGTACTTTTACAATGAACTAACCATCTATTTGTCACTTCTACAAAACAATATATTCTTAGTTCTTCCAAAAGATCATAAGAATATCCTTACTATCGTCCAATGATCATCTTATGAATCATTCTGGTATATGCTCACATCATTTAGAGCATAGGACATATCTGGATTTGTACATATCACAGTATGATTGATATAAATACTCTTTGTGATTTCATACATCAAGTATCAATCTATACTTGAATCTTTGTTTCACTTACCAAGTGTCAATACACTTGAATATATCATCAATATTGAACTCATTCAATCCTTTCTGTGTGACAAGAACCTTTCTTGTAGTTTCTATATTGAACTCATTCAATATATCATCTATGTACTTTTGGCACAACCATATTAGCGTCTATTGATGCCAAATATTTGGGTTTTGCCTAAGTCTTTCATCGAGATGAAATTCTTATCCTGTGTTAATAAAAGATACATTATTTCCAATCAACAAATATGTCTTCCACATAATGTATTAGAAACATGTCTTAGCGCTCCCACTTAATTTCTTGCAAATGCAAGCATCTTCATCGTCTCCGATGAAATTAAACTCTTTTAACAGTTTCATCATGGTGAAGATTCCAACTCCGCGATGCTTACTTAAACTATTGAAGTTTGCATATGCTTTTAGCATCCTTTGAATTAACAAAAACCCTTTGGACCGTGTCATGCACACGTCCTTGGTAACCCTTCTATTAGAAGAACTTGTTTTGTTTATTCAACTACCACATAACAAAAATTATAGTGGTTGCTACATTAATCCGTCTAGACTAAATATCGCTATGAAAGATCAAATCTTGTCATAGTCAACCTTTGAACATTTTTGTGAACTCTTTCCCAACATGTCGACTATTTCATAGATGTGAAACATCCATGTCTACTTCTTTATAGATCCAAACACAATTGTAAGGTCTTACACCTTTCTCGAGGGTCCTTCAAGTTCAAAACTTGATTTCTCGTGTATGAAACTATCACGAATTTTATGGCTTCAAGCCATTTTACGGAGTCAGGGCCCATCATCGCTTCTTTGCATGTAGTACGTTCATTATTCTCAAATAATGATTCAACCCTCAAATCTTGGTATTTGATTGTTTACTCGACCTACTTGGTTCAATAGAAAACTTTGACCTTCGTAACCACAACCTTTGAGGCACGTGAGCCATGAGCATTGTTGCTGCCTCCGGAACACTTTTCAGCGCTGCGCAACTCTGCACATATAGCTAAGGTTCTTTTAACCTTATCAAAGTTCTATTGTACTCCCACTTAACTTTTCACAAAAAATTCCTTCTCAAAGAAACTTGACGTTCTAAGCGACAAACACTTTTGTCTCCGGTGTTATGGAGGAATACTTAACAAAGACAGGTTCATCCGACTTTGGTTGCAAACATCTTTCTTATGCATAGCATACCAATGTTTAAGAAAGGACAACTTGGGTTTTATCCCAAACCATAACTTTATATGGTGTCAATTCAACGGATTATGATGGAGCTCTTTTCAGTGGAAAAACGGTAATATCTAAAGCTTTTAATCTTTAAAATATAATGGTAGTTTTATGAATTACACCTTCGATCTTACCATGTCAAACAAGGTTTAATTACATATCTCGAACACTCCATACTCTTATGGTGTTTCGGGAAAATGCAAATCCACGGAACGATTCCTTAAATCTTAGGTATTATGCTAAACTTGTAACTCAAATATCTTCCTTTATGATCTTATCATAAACTATTTATATTCTTGTTACAATGATTTTGCACTTCATCTTGAAAGTATTTGAACTTTTCAAATGTTTCATACTTCATCCTTATTAAGTAAATATTCATATATTCACTCAAATTTTCGGAGAAAGCATATGAAGTTGAAATCCATCGCTTTTGACTACACATGATGGACTTTGTACAACAATATGTACAATTTCCAATAAGCTAGTCATTCGTTCCCTTTTTGGCCTATGAACGAAGTTTTAATTATATCTATGAAAGTTTCACAAGCGTCATGTGATCAAAAATCAAAAGACTCCAAAATTCCATCCACATGGAGTTTCTTCATGTTTTCTTTCCAATATAATTTAAACGGCGATGTCACTTCCTAAGTGATCTTTCAATCAATTTGTCTTTCGACATTTTTAGCACTAGTTTTATGGATGTGATTTCTCCAACGAGATTTTTGAATCATCCATCTTTTATGGATTACGGCAATTATTTGAACAACCCTTTTGTTCTCATAATACCTGATAAAACAAATCTTGAAGGCAAGCTTTGATGTTTAACGAGCAACACAATAACCCTTTATTTGTTCTCGATGAACATCATCACATATTCTTTTGCTAGTTACTTAGGCCATTGTAGTTCATGAATTGTGTTGTTTCGTATGACGATTCACACCAACAAATTCAGTATCAAATACTTAAGAACCACATTGTTTAATAAGCAAAGAATATAGCCATAACATGTATATCATCTATATACTTAAACTGAACAATTCTAGTCTTTTCTTTTCTGCCATATATTTATGAGATTCTCTTTCAGTATTTACTTTCTGTTTGAAAGAATCTATCAACATCAACAGTGGAGTCATACATATGACACATAGTCCAAAGCGTGTATAATTAAATACCAATGTCTTTTGGACTTGCACTTTGAAGTAGATCACCATCATCAAATGTTTGGTGTTCTTTCAAATTCCTTTCTTTAGTAATCTATTGGTGTAGTAAACACTTTACCTACATCAAATATTCACCCTTATCATGGAATTATCCATGATCAAGCTACTTTTAGCTTATAACGGTGAATCGAGTATAATGTTGCTCTCCAAAACATTTTGGAGGATTAGGACAACTAGTGTCTTCAACCTTTTGCAAATTCTCATCAAATACGAGAACATGACTTTTGCCATATTATACTCTATCATGTTGCAACCAAAACTTTGTTTCAGATATCACAATATCTTCCACACATCATGGTTTCTGAAACAACTCTTTCAGATCCTAGATAACCTTGATATTAAGACAATCCTTTGAATATCAAGAATCATGGAGACAAACATGATACTCATACACTAACACTTGGAATTGTCACTCTTGATTTAATACTAATTATTAAACTTCATGGAGTAACCGGAACTTACTGAAAGTTTGCAATAGGACTTTTAAACTTTAGATTAACACTTCAAAACAATACGATACCAGTTCATAAAGTAACTAACCAGAATTCTATAGTTCTATCATCTCAATTATAACTAAGCGCAAGGTGGTAAACGGATGCCAATGACTACAACAACTATGCAAATTCACTTTGATTTAATTTATGATAAATAGTGTTCAACTTTTAATCATATTGCCGTTGAACTCCCACTCAAAACAATATCCCTCACATTGTTTTAGTGATCACACAAACCAAATCCACCACATCAAAACCGATCATCACGAGAGTTGATGTAGCTTCAATGGCGAACAATCAACATGTTCATCATATCTACTATATGACTCATGCTTTACCTTTCGGTGATCCGTGTTCCGAGACCATGTCTGTACATGCTAGGCTCGTCAAGATCAACCTTAGCTTCCGCATGAGCAAATCTGGCTTGCTCACGTTGTATACACTGAGAATCTAACACACCGATCATCACGTGGTGCTTCGAAACAACGAGCTTTAGCAACGGTGCTTACTAAGGATGAACACTTTAAAACTTGAAATTGTGTGCTTGAGGGATCATCTTATAATGCTACCATCGTTAACTAAGCAATACAAGATGCATAAAAAGATTAACATCACATGCAATTCATAATATGTGATATGATATGGCCTTTCTTCTTGTGCTTCCGATCTCCATCTTCAAGCACAAACATGATCTCCATCATCACCGGCATTGCATCAAGGTCAATGACGCCGCTCCATGGTTGTCGTCCACCAGCTTTAACTATTACAACTACTTTGAACAGACAAGCGGGTCTTAACAGAATTTAAAGACAACCATATGGCTCCTGCCGGTTGCCAACTTACAATAAGGAACATTGCATACATCATATATAATCACAATCATGGTCATATCATATCACAGCACACCCCTGCAAAACAAAGTTAGACGCCTCTAATTTTCTTTGCATGTTTTACGTGGTTTGGGGCTTTCAATAAGTGTCATTCTAACTTACGAACAAGAACCACAACATTGATACTAGTATTGTCAATCACCCGTTGTAAATTGAATCTTAACTATGTTGGGAGAAACAGCACCCATAAAGCCACTTATGCAATACAAGTTGCATGTCAAGCGTGGAGCAAGTCTCATGAACGATGTCATGTAAGGCCCGGCCGCTTCATCCCACCATCCCGCAAGATGCAAAGTACACAAGAAGCAATCGACAATAAAAGCATCAACGCCCACAATGACCATTGTGTTCTACTCGTGCAACAGATCTACATATAGACTCGGCTCTGATACCACTGTAGGGGTTCGTAGCATGGAAAACAAAAAATTTCTACCGCATGCAAACAAACAAGCCAAGATCTATCTACTAGATTGTAGCAACGAGTCGATAGAGGAACTCACCCTCGAAGATTCCAAAGCGGTTAACGAGAGCAGATTCTCGTGGGTGAAGTAGTCGTACTCTTGCCGATCTCAAGATCGCGTAGATGATCCTTCCACATGCTGCGTTAGCGCCTTCGCGTCGGTCACACATTGATTTTCGATGAAGACCTTCCTCTCCCTTGTTCCAGCAGGCAGCGGAGGTTGTAGCACTCTCCTCGCGATTCCGGCAGCACGACGGCGTGGTACCGGAAGTAGAGGGGAGATCTCGCAGGGCTTCGCCTTAAGCCGGAGCGAGTATGGTGGAGTATGAGAGAGTCCTCGGTGTTCTAGGGTTTAGACACACCAAGGAGGGGCAAGCCGGCGGCTAGGGTTTAGCTAGGCGGCGGCTAGGGTTTGCCCTAGGGCCGGCGGAGGCTATGGAGGCGGCGGCGGCTTGATGCTAGGGTTTGGAGGAGAGGATCTTGTGTGTTAGGAGGGGAGCCCTGCCCCTCCTCTTATAGGAGGGAGGCGCCAGCCAAGGGGAGGGGAATCCCTCCCCAACTCGGATCCCAAGTGGGCCGGAGGTGGAGGAGGGACTCCTCCCCAACTCGGTTTCCACCTCCCTCTCCACTTCCCAAAAATAGCCGTTTGACTTTCAAATTGGCGTTTGACTTTTCAAACAAGGATTTGATTAAACCCTCTATTTTGTTCAGCGATGACACTTAGTACATGATGCAATCATACCAACTTGATATAACACATTCATGTACCCTTCCCTTCGAGTGCGGACATTCCGGAACCTTCTAGAACATTCCCGATGAAAACACCGGAACCATTCTCCAACCCCGAAACAGGACTTTCCTTATATGAATCTTATTCTCCGGACCATTCCGGATCTCCTCGTGATATCCCGGATCCCATCCGAGACTCCGAACAACATTCGGTCTCTTACTCATCATTCCATAACTACTCAACAACATCGAATCCTTAAGTGTGTCTCCCTACGGTTCGTGAATTATGCGGACATGATCGAGACACTTCTCCGATCAATAACCAATAGAGGAATCTAGAAATTCATATGACTCCCACATATTTCTATGATTACTTTGCGATCGAATGAACCACTTACATACGATACCAATTTCCCTTTGTCTCACGATATTTTACTTATCCGAGGTTTTGATCGTCGGTATCTCTGCATACCTAGTTCAACCTTGTTACTGATAAGTACTCTTTTCTCGTTCCCGTGATATGTGATCCCTTGTGAGCCAGTCACATGCTTGCAAGCTAATTGGATGACATTCCACCGAGAGGGCCCAGAGTATATCTATCCGTCATATGGATGGACAAATCCCACTCTTGATCCATGTGTCTCAACCAATACTTTCCGAACACTCAATGCCACCTTTATAGCCACCCTGTTACGGTGTGGTGTTTGATGTCATCAAAGCATCCTTCCGGTAAAGGTGATATGCATGATCTCATGGTCGAAGGAATTAGGTTACTATGTATCAGAAAGCTTATAGCAAATGAACTATATTAAATGACTTGATCTTTATGCTACGCTTAACTATAGGAGTATGTCCATCACATCATTCTCCTAATGATATGACCCTGTTGTTAATAACATCTCTATGGTCATGATCAGGAAACCATGATCATATATTAACCAACAAGCTAGTTTAACAAGAGGCTTTACTAGAGACTCTTTTATGTTTACAAATCACACAAGTATTAATGTTTCCGGTTAATACAATTATAGCATGGTATGTAAACATTTATCATAAGTATGAAGATATGATAATAACCACTTCATTATTGCCTCTTGGGCATATCTCCAACAGTTATTACTTCTGTAATGACCTCTCCTTATCCTTTTTATTTTATTTTTGTGCCAAGAATAACCTCTAATGAGAGGGAAGTAAGATTTGGGGAGTTGTTGTCCCGAAACAGATTTTTGTGCTCCACCGTAAAAATTTGTGTAAAATCTCTGTAAGTCGGATTGAGCTGTAATTTTTTTTAAAATACCCCAGGATGTTAGATAACTTTCGATAGTTCAACACTTTTTGATTTCAGCAACAGAAGGTCTTCGAAAAAATCGGTTTCTACCTGCTGGTCAATTTTGACAGATTTCTGCCATTATTTGCATTTGCTTCTTATTGATTCCTTTTTGGGTTATGTTTGGGAAATTGAGATTTTTGAGGGAATTGCTATAGTATCTTGTGTTTTTAGTGAAAAAAATTCTGTTCTAAAACTTAACCCCAAAGGTCTATTATCTTTTGAATACACTAATGTTGCTAATGAAGATTGTGTGAAGTTTTGTATGAAGGAAAATTTTCAGGTGTAGAGAAAGAATGATGTAATGAGATGAAGAATGGACAAAAGATCAAGCTTGGGGATGCCACCCCGTGTCACCCAGAGAAATATTCAAGAGGTACAAGCGTCAAAGCTTGGGGATGCCCAATGCATCCCCTTCTTCATCAATAAAAATCTCAGGTCTTTCTAGACACTTCATTTTTATTGTTTCATGCACTGTTGTGTTGTTCTTAGAGCGTCTTAGTTTTTGTTTTTGGTTTTTGTTTGCTTAGTTCGCTTGAATAAATTATTTTGGACCCCCGTTCTCGCTGTGTTGTTGGAAATAAGTTGATTGGTGTTGGAAAGGAGTAGAAAGTTCTTGCTTGAATAGTACAAGAGGAGCTTGCTTTGACTGTAACTTAGACTTTATCATGTCATGCTATATGTTGTTTTGACCTTATGCTTAGTGATTATTTCTGTAGCATTCTTGTTCCAAAAAATTAGGATTGCTTAAGGTGCCTTGAAGGAATCATGCGTTGTTTTAGCATACAAAAGCATAGTATTGTGGTATTCTCCTTTGATGCTTTGTTTGGGTTGACTTGGAACATTCTCACACCATGTTATGACTATGAACAAGTCACCATAGCCTCTATGATCATTTAGTTTTTGACTTGTAGTACCACTTTATGCTTTGATTGGTAATGTTTTGTCGCTCTGCATGATTATGGCCATTATTGATCTCTTAGTTGGTCGCTCCCAGTATTTTGCTAGCCTCCACTTGTATGAGTAAGCTATACTCATGCATAAAACTCCCAAGACACCAAGTTATTCCAAAGTGTCCACTATAAATTCCTATGCATGGTGTGTTACACCATTCCAAGTATATTCTTGTTTTATCTATCTTCCAATTAAAAAGTTACTTTGTTATGTGAAAACTTAGTGATTAAAGCTCTCACAAACTTGATGGCACACTTCATTTTTCTTGCCCCTAAATAAACTTGAACCATTGTGTAATCTATGTTGTATATGCTTTCACTTATATGTTGGATTTAGCAGAACCATGATGTCATGGGGAACGCTTTCAACATTGCACTTGTACTTTGTACACAGTTGATATCATGCTCTTTTGTTTATGAACGTCGTCGGTGTGAAATAAAAGGGGAGCTTGTAAGTCCATGGAGTTATGTATGTGTGTTAGAGAAACACCTGGGTCGCTAGCCTAAGCCATGCCTAATCATGGTGGAAACTTGCAGCATCACCATTGTGAGCAATCTATGAAGCTTTTTTTCTTATAAAAAAGAGACATATTTAAAAGAGGAAAGAGAGAGAAAAGCACTATTTTCGCATGGTAAATAAGAAGATTGCTAAGATGCGCATTTTCTACTTGCATTGTCATTTTGATTATGGGATACCTCATGTATCATGTGCAAGGGGTACCCCATTGGCAGTTCTCTATGATACACATGTACTTACTATGACAAGAACTTTTAGGTGACTAACGTTGAGTAGCATGAGGAGCGGCCCTCGTATTCAAGGGACATGAGATTGCCAACTTATACTTTTCCAAGCATATACTCCATACTTTGTTCACTTCAAGATGCTTATGATAGGGGCAATGAGAGCTGAAAGCTAACAAGTACCATAATTTTTGGAAGATCTTTATGAGACTTGAAATCCCTGCTTTCCTTTATGAAGGGCCTTTCTTCCACCATTATATCGAGTCTCCACCTTCTATATTTATGCACCAATTAAGATAGCATAGTTGTCATTCTTAGTTCTATGTGCATTGTCCCAAAACTTATTGATTGACTCATATTGTTGATATTGCTTGTTCTTGAACTATTTGTATCTAGTCACCCTTATGAACTTTCAAGGTGTCTGATGCATTTATTTGCTACTCCATGAGGGACAAGCTGAATGCCACTATGTTATGTTTTCTATATGTGAAACAAACAAACGTATTTCAATGCATTGTTATTCATGATCTTTGTTTGTAACCTTTCATGTTGCATGCATAGTTACTTTGTCTTACTGTTGGAACTCCATCTTTCATTCTCATGTTTATAGTTCTTTGATCCCAGCTTTCAATGCTTTCAAATGGTTTGATCTTGATTTTGATGGTGCATGTCACCTCAAAAATTATTCTTTTTATCACTTACCTACTCGAGGACAAGCAGGAGTTAAGATTGGGGATGCTTGATACGTCGTAAATCTATAATTTTTTTATGCTTGATACGTCCATGCTAGTTTAGTATCTACTTTGCTTTGCTTTGTATACACTTTGAGGTATTTTTATATGTTTTCTGATACTAACCTATTAACAAGATGTCACAATGCTAGTTGCCTGTTTTCTTCTGTTTTGGTTCCAGAAAAAGGAAGAAAATCAATATTCTCGGAATTGGATGGGACAAAAGCCAAAGTCAATATTTTACCATGGGGAACACGGAGCCAGAAGACGAGACGGAGAAGAGCCACCAGGCGACCACACACCCTGGCCCGTGCCTGGGGGTGCGGCCACCCTGGGTGCCCCCTGCATCGCCTCTTCGCCTATAAGAAGCCCCCGATACCGAAACCCTAAGTACCCGATAAATCTTCCATGAAACAGTCCATAGCCGCCGCCACCATTGTCCCTAGATCGGGGGGATCTAAAGTTCTTCTCGGCACCCTGTCGGAGGGGAGATCATCCCGGAGGCATTCTTCATCACCATGTCAGCCTCCGGTATGAAGCGTGAGTAGTTCCACCTTGGACTATAGGTCCATGTAGTAGCTAGATGGTTGTTTATCCTCCTTTGTGCTACTATGTTTAGATCTTGTGAGCTCCATTCATGATCAAGATCATCTATTTGTAATCATGCATGTTGTGTTTGCAGGGATCCGATGGATATTGAGATTACTATGTCAGATTGATTAGTGGTTCTATCTTATTGATTCTATCATGTCTGTGTTGTTTGTGATCTTGCGTGCTCTCCGTTTCTAGTATCTATCTTGGCCAAGTAGATGCTAGTGACTCCAAGAGGGAGTATTTATGCTCGATAGTGGGTTCATGCCTCTATTTAACTGGGAAGTGATGAAATCTCTAAGGTTGTAGATGTGTTGTTGCTACTAGGGAGAAAACAACGGTCTCTTGTTCATGGAACAAGTGGATTGTTTACCTTACACACTTTGCTTAAAGCAGTTACCGTTGCTTGCAACTTAATACTAGAGGGGGTTCGGATGATAACCTGAAGGTGGATTACTAGTCATAGATGTAGTTGGATGGCAGTCTATGTATCTTGTTGTATTGCCCAATCAAATCTCATAGGATCATGAATGTCTAGTATTGCATTATTATGCCTTGCTCTGTCCTGTCAATTGCCCCGTTGTAATTTGTTTACCTAGCATGTCATGTTTGTTTATCTTAAGGAGAACACCTCTAGTGAACTATGGACCCCGGTCCAATCTTTACCATTGATACATCTTGCATTGTTATTGTTTACTTTCTGCAAACCACCATTACCTTCCACACCATATAGTTAATCATTTGTTTTCAGCAAACCGGTGAGATTGACAACCTCACTATTCGTTGGGGCAAAGTCTTGTGTTTGTGTTGTGCAGGTTTCCAAGTTGCTAACAACACCTTTGGGTCGTTTCCTTCCTCCTACTGTTTCGATAACCTTGGTTTCTTTCTGAGGGAAAAATTGCTGTTGTGCTCATCATACTTTCCTCTTGGGGTCTCCCAACTAAGCTCTACATTGATCTGAGCACATCACATGGCAATTTATATGCGCCACAAAATAATTAAATTTCGGTGGTGCATTTCCCTAGAGTGCGCCACTGGATTTCATCTATGGTGCATGGACTGGAATATGCACCACATAATAGCCGTCTACATATAGTTGTTTTACTAGTAGTGTGGGTACCCCCTGACCCAATAGGTACCCGCAACTGGCGGCCAATTGTCGTTTCAGCCGCGTCTTTCCGCCTCCAATCCATTGCCTACAGCGGTATCTTCTCTCCAAGCGGTTGGACCTCGCTAGAGTTGCTCCCCTCGTCGACCTTGGCGGCTCGGTCATGGATTTGCGGCGGGCCAGATGCAGCACAAGAGGAGGGAGCAGGTCAGCGACAGTGCAAGGGGAAGGCGTGGCTAGCTGCGGCGGAGCCTCATTCAGGTTCTGGCAGCGTGGGTGCGGGAGCAGTTACTAGAGGCGACAGGGGCTTGGGGAGGGGATAAGGAAGCGACCGAAAGAGGCCAACATCTCATTGGGTGGTATGCGTATGTGTGGGCGTGTGCCTGTGTGAGCGTGTGACTCATGTGTGTGTGACAGCGTGAGTGGGCCATGTGCGTTCGTGACAGCATGAGTTGTGTGCATGAGGGGTAGGCTGGACAATAGGTCAATGACATGTGGGGCTACGTCATAGCTGGGTATGGGGGTCTACGGGTAGGGTTTAGCACCCCCTTACCCACCCCCTCTAGACCCGGTGGGTCTAGTTTTTTAACGCTAAGCAGACCTGTGGGTCTTTTTCTTTACCAAATCCTACCCATTTAGCGCGGGTACCCATGGGGTAAACGGGTTTCAGATACCCATTGCCATTTGTATATGTATATAATGTTGTTAGTTATGCTACTCTACACATTGTTAGTTATTCTACTCTACATCTCTACAGCCCTATTTTCCAAAGTTAATAACCGCATGGAGGTTTGGATTTTTAGAGTTTGATTGAATCTAGCGGTAAACATCAAAACTAGCATCCTAACATGAAAAAAATTATGGCGCTTTATCCAAGTGAGCTACCCACCTCAAGTTGAAACCTCTCTCAGGATCTAGCAAAACCCTAATTTCCTGAAAAAATAAACAGCTAAACTAGCTATATCCATCAAGAGGTCAACACCACGGGCCGCAAGCCAACTTTCCTAGTGGCTCTGAAAGATGAGAACAATATGGGTATATCCAGCGCACAGTTGGCGAAGACAAGCAAACCTGGACCGACTGTCTGAGAAAGACAATACCACATGTGATCATCATATCTCGCGGCACACATTGTGCCATGATATACAACCTACCACAAGGGCGCGGCATGCCACCAGCCAGTACCAACTCAGCCTGAGAATGGGGTGAGACCCACACCAAACCCGCCCTAGCCCACAATGAAATTATCTCACCACCATCCCAAACCAGACCACTAATTAATTATTGAGAATCAGTCCACACTGCCCCTTAATGTTCTTATCCCCCAAACCACACCAACCCCTTCGCTGGTTGCGGTTTCAAACGATTCCAAACCCACGTAAAAACCATGAGGCCAAAAACAGATGATGTCTACGCACTTCTATTGTCGTAGACAGTTGTTGGGCCTCCAAGTGTAGAGGTTTGTAGAAAAGCAGCAAGTTTACCTTCAGTGGATTATCCAAGGTTTATCGAACTCAGGGAGGAAGTGGTCAAAGGTATCCCTCTCAAACAACCCTGCAATCAAGATACAAGAAGTCTCTTGTGTCCCTAACACACCCAATACACTTGTCAGGTGTATAGGTGCACTAGTTCGGCGAAGAGATAGTGAAATACAAGTGGTATGGATGATTATAAGACAACGGTGCCAGAAAAGAGCTTGACGGGGTGGAAGAGACTGGAAGCAAGCAAACATGCAACAGATTTAGTTTGTGAACGGTGTTTCAATGCTTAGAAATAAGGCCTAGGGATCATACTTCCACTAGTGAACATTCTCCCATATAAATATATTCTCTTCATGATTCTACCCTGAACTACTCTCCGGTTGAACACTATAATCCATGGTAGGGCTATAACAGCACTCCTCAAAGTCCGCCTTCCCCATCTAGATAACCCCACACTGTAACTTTGAATGCTATACGGTTCCAAAAAAACACCATAATTTCATAGAGACATCCAACTCCAAATATAAATCATGATAAGTATTTCTAAACTCTAGACTAAGTGCCACCACGGCGTGCACGCTATAACTTTCACACACGTGGGGATAGCCAGAGATCTATTAAAGCACTTGAGTATTTATATAGACTCTAGCCTAAGTGCCACCACGGCGTGCACGCTGTCACTTTCACACACGTGGGGAGAACAGAGATCTATTAAATCACTTGAGTAGAACAACATATCTACTTGATTACAAAGCTCATGATCACAATATGATCATGCATAGAGAGAGAGATGAACACATAGCTACCGGTAGAGCCCTTAGCCTTGAGGAAGAACTACTCCCTCCTCATCATGGAAATCAAAAACGGCGATGGAGATGGTGATGGAGATCGATGGAGATGGCTTTGGGGGCACTTCCCTGTCCCGGCAGGGTGCCATAATAGAGACTTCTGTCCCCTAAAACTCCCCTACGGTGGCGGCGGCGTAGCGGAACTTTTTGTGAATTTCTGCCAGATGATTTAGGGTTTCTGAGTCTGGAGGCTTCTTATAGGCGAAGAGGCAAGGTCGGTGGAGGTCCAGGGGGCCCACACCCCCTGGTGGCGCCGTCTGGGCTGGCCCGCGCCACCCTAGGGTGTGGCCACCCAGGTGTCCTCCTCCATCTCTGCTTCGTATTTTCGTATTGCTCCGAAAAATAGGAAGATTGGCTTTTGTCCCGTACAATTCCGAGGATATTCATTTTTTAGCTTTTCTGAAACCAAAAACAGTAGAAACAGGCAACTTTCACTGTGGCATCTTTTTGATAGGTTAGTTCCAGAAAGTGTATAAAAATACCTCAAAGTGTAGACAAAGCATAAGACAAATGATATAAAACAAGCATGGAGCATCCAAAATTATAGATACGTTTACGATATATCAAGCATCCCCAAGCTTAACTCCTGATCGTCCTCGAGTAGGTAAGTGATAAAAAGAATAATTTTTGACGTGACATGCACCATCACAATCAAGATCAAACCATTTGCAAGCATTGAAAGTTGGGATCAAAGTACTCTAAGCATGAGCATGAAAGAAGAAGTTCTAACAATAAGATAAAGCAACTATGTTGTAACATGAAAGGATACAAACAAAGATTCATGAATAACAATGCATTGAAAGATGTTTGTTTGTTTTAGATAATGAAAATATAGCATAGTGGCATTCAGCTTGTCCCTCACGGAGTAGCAATAAATGCTTAGGACACCTTCAAAGTTCATAAGGGTGACTAGATACAAATAGTTCAAGAACAAGCAATATCAACAATATGAGTCAATCAATAAGTTTTGGGACAATGCACATAGAACTAAGAATGACAACTATTCTCTCTTAATTGGTGCATAAAGATAGAAGGTGGAGACTCAATAAAAATTAGGAAGAAAGGCCCTTCAAAGGGAAGCAGGATTTCAAGTTTCATAAAGAGCTTCCAAAAATTATGCTACTTGTTAGCTTTCAGCTCTCATTGCCCCTATCATAATCATCTTGAAGTGATTAAGGTTAAAGTGAACAAAGTATGGAGTATATGCTTAACAAAGTATAAGTTGGCAATCTCATGTCCCTTGAGTACGAGGGCCATTCCTCATGCTACTCAACTTTAGTTACCGGTAAGTTCTTGTCATAATAAGTACATGTGTATCATAGAGGACCACCAACGGGTACCCCTTGACCCATGATACAGGAGCTATCCCATATCAAAATGACAAGGCAAGCAGACAATGAGCATCTCAGCAATCTTCTTATTTACCATGGGAAAATGGTGCTTTTTTCTCTCTTTCCTCTTTTCTCATCTCTTTTTTATCTTTTTCTCAATCTCTTTTTTCTATCTCTCTTTTTTTAAGAAGAATGCTTCATAGATTGCTCAGTATGGTGATGCTGCAAGTTTCCACCATGATTAGGCATGGCTTAGGCTAGTGGCCCAGGCATTTCTCTAACACATATACATAACTCCATGGACTTACAAGCTCCCCTTTTATTTGACACCGCTGACAACCATAAACAAAAGAGCATGATATCAACTGGGTAGATATTTACAGGTGTTGAAAGCATTCCCCGTGATAGCACGGTTCTTCTAATTACCAACTTATAAGTGCAAGCATATACAACATATATGACACAATGGTTCAAGTTTATTAGGGGCAAGAATAAGAAAGTGTGCCATCAAGTTTGTGAGAGCTTTAATCACTAATTTTCACATAACAAGTTTAATTTGGAAGATAGATAAAACAAGAATATACTTGGAATGATGTAACACACCATGCATAGGAATTTATAGTGTACACTTTGAAATAAATTGGTTTCTTGGGAGTTGGATGCACGAGTAGAGCTTACTAAATACAAGTGGAGGCTAGCAAAAGACTGGGAGCGACCAACTAAGAGAGCAATAATGGCCATAATCATGCAAAGCAACAAAACATTACTAATCAAAGCATAAAGTGGAACCACAAGTCAAAAACTAAATGATCAAAGAGGCTAAGGTGATAAGTTCATAGTCATAACATGGTGTGAACATGTGCCAAGTCAACCCAAACAAATCATCAAAGGAGAATACCACAATACTATGCTTTTGTATGCTAAAACAACGCATGATTTTTTCAAGGCACATTAAGCAACCTCAATTGTTTGGACAAGTCATGCTACAGCAATAATCACTAAGCATAAGGTCAAAGCAACATCCAACATGAAATGATAAAGTCTAAGCCATGGTCAAAACAAGCTCCTTTTTGTACCACCTAAGCATGAAGCTTCCTACTCTTTTCCAACACCAATCAACTTATTTGAAACAACTCACAAAGATAATAATCCATAAATATCAGTGATCTTGTCTCACAAATCCACAAATAAGAACTAAAAAGTTCTAAGATAAAAGCATAAGAAAACTAAGGCTAAACACAGTGCTAGCAAAAGAGAACGCTCACAAAACAATAAGAGTGAAAACTAGAGTGTTCTAAACAATGAAAACAGAGTGTGTCTCTCTCCAAAAAAAGTGTGTTGTAATCCAACAAACTTATTCAAACAAACTAACCAAATGAAAACTAAGACTCTCCAAGAACAACACAACTGTGCATGAAACAATAAAAACGAAATGTCTAGAAAGACCTGAGATTTTTATTGATGAAGAAGGGGATGCCTTGGGCATCCCCAAGCTTTGACGCTTGTACCTCTTGAATATTTTTTGGGGTGACACAGGGTGGAATCCCCAATCTTGAGCTTTTGTCCATTATTCATCTCATTACATCATTTTTCCCTTACACCTGAAAAATTCCTTCATACAAAACTTCACACAATCTTCATTAGCAACATTAGTGCATTCAAAAAATAATAAACCTTTGGGTTTAGTTTCAAAAAAGCAATAGTTTCATTAAATATACAAGCTATTGTAGCAATTCCCTCAAAAATCTCAATTTACCAAAGAGAACCCAAAAAGAAATCGATAAAGAGGCAAATGCAAATAATGTCAGAAATGTGTCAAAACAGACCAGCAGGTAAGAACCGATTTTTTCTAAGACCTTCTGTTGCTCAAATCAAAAAGTGTTGAACTAACTAAAGTTATATAACAACCTGGGAGATTTACTCAGAAAATTACAATTCAATCCGATATACAGAGATTTTTCATGAATTTTTACAGTGAAGCACAAAAATCTGTTTCGGGACAGTACTTCTCCAAATCTTACTTCCCTCTCATTAGAGGTTATTCTTGGCACAAATATCAAACAAAAAGGATAAGAAGAGGTTATTACAAAAGTAATAACTTCCAAGTCTCAATAAAACTATTGGGTTATCTCCCAAGAAGTACTTTTCTTTAACACCTTTAAGTTAGGCTTGATAGTTTGAGAAGATGCTCACATAAGAAATATGAATTGAAGTAAAAGAGAGCATCAAGAAGCAAATTGAAAACACATTTAAGTCTAACCCACTTCCTATTCATAGGAATCTTGTAAAGAAACAAGTCATGAAAGCACAAAGCAACAAGCATAGGAAAGCAAAACAAGTGCAACTTAAAAAAATTCAAAATAAAGAGGGGACACTTAATATTGTTGAGATACATAAGACCATGTTTCCCTCTCTCGTAATAACTTTCAGTAGCATCGTGAATAAAATTAACAATATAACTATCACATAAAACATTCTTATCATGAGCCACATGCATATAATAATTATTACTCTCCACATAAGCATAGTCATTCTTATTAATTGTAGTGGGAGAAAATTCAACCAAATAGCTATCATTATTATTCTCATCACCATAATCATCAAAAATAGGAGGCAGATTGTAATCAAAATTAATTTTCTCCTCAATAGTAGGTGGACTAAAAATATCATAATCATCATTGTAATCATCATATATTGGAGGTTTGGTATCATCATAAGCAATAGAATAGCTATCTTCCAAAGTTGGGGAACTAAAAAGATCATTTTCATAAAGACTAGCTTCCCCAAGCTTAGATGTTTCCATAGCATTACCAATAATGGTGTTCAAAGAATTCATACTAATAACATTGATATTAGCATGCAGATAAAGTTCCATAGGTTTTTAAATTTTTTCTTCAAACACTTCATGTCCTAACTCAAGATAAATGCTATAAAGCTCTGTAATTTTTTTGTTGTTTTCCATTAAGCCTAACTAGTGAAAACAAGAAACTAAAATATAAGATTGCAGAATATAAAGGAAATAACTTCGAGCACTCACACACGAGGATGTGAGTACCTTTTACCTTACCTCCCCGGCAACGGCGCCAGAAAAAAGCTTGATGTCTACGCACTTCTATTCTTGTAGATAGTTGTTGGGACTCCAACTGCAGAGGTTTGTAGAACAGCAGCAAGTTTACCTTAAGTGGATTACCCAAGGTTTATCGAACTCAGGGAGGCAGTGGTCAAAGGTATCCCTCTCAAACAACCCTGCAATTAAGATACAAGAAGTCTCTTGTGTCCCCAACACACCCAATACACTTGTCAGGTATATAGGTGCACTAGTTCGGCGAAGATATAGTGAAATATAAGTGGTATGGATGACTATAAGACAACGGTGCTAGAAAAGAGCTTGACGGGGTGGAAGAGACTAGAAGCAAGCAAACATGCAACAGATCTAGTTTGTGAATGGTGTTTCAATGCTTAGAAACAAGGCCTAGGGATCATACTTTCACTAGTGAACACTCTCTCATATAAATATATTCTCTTCATGATTCTACCCTGAACTACTCTCCGGTTGAACACTCTAATCCATGGTAGGTCTATAACATCACTCCTCAAAGTCCACCTTCCTCATCTAGATAACCCCACACTGTCACCTTGAGCACTAGACGGTTCCAACGAACACCAGAATTTCATAGAGACATCCAACCCCAAATATAACTCATGATAAGTATTTCTAAACTCTAGCCTAAGTGCCACCACGGCATGTACGCTGTCACTTTCACACACGTGGGGAGAGATGGAGATCTATTACAGCACTTGAGTATTTATGTAGACTCTAGCCTAAGTGCCACTACGGCGTGCACGCTGTCACTTTCACACACGTGGGGAGAGCAGAGATCTATTAAAGCACTTGAGTAGCAGAGCAGATCTACTTGATTACAAAGCTCATGATCATAATATGATCATGCATAGAGAGAGATATGAACACATAGCTACCGGTAGAGCCCTTGGCCTCAAGGAAGAACTACTCCCTCCTCATCATGGAAATCAGCAATGGCGATGGAGATGGTGATGGAGATCAATGGAGATGGCTCCGGGGGCACTTCCTCGTCCCGACAGGGTGCTGGAACAGAGACTTCTGTCCCCCTAATCTCCCCTTCGGTGGCAGCAGCGCAGTGGAACTTTTTGTGGATTTCTGCTAGATGATTTAGGGTTTCTAAGTCGGGAGGCTTCTTATAGGCGAAGAGGCAAGGTCGGTGGAGGGCCAGGGGCCCACACCCCCTGGTGGCGCCGCCAGGGCTGGCCTGCGCCACCCTAGGGTGTGGCCACCCTGGTATCCTCCTCCATCTCTGCTTCGTGTTTCCGTATTGCTCCGGGAAAAATAGGAATATTGGCTTTTGTCCCGTCCAATTCCGAGAATATTCATTTTTTAGCTTTTCTGAAACCAGAAACAGCAAAAAACAGGCAACTGGTACTATGGCATCTTATCAATAGGTTAGTTCCAGAAAGTGTATAAAAATACCTCAAAGTGTAGATAAAGCATAAGACAAATGATATAAAACAAGCATGGAGCATCAAAAATTATAGATACGTTTACGACGTATCAGCAGATTACTACGCGAGCCTGAGATATAGAGGATGAGAGCAGTGCCTAGACGTCGGAACGATGGGCTCTATTCTTTTCATGGATGAACGGTTGGGTTCCACCACGGGTTCACCCACGGTTTAGGCTGCTTAAACACTTGCGCTTTGGAACTGCACCCACATTGTAGCTATCCAAATATTTTGTGGACCCGCTCCAAGCCAAACCAATGTTTGTAGAATCCATTATAAGCCATCCACTCATCAACCAGAGGTAAAACCGCCCCAAAATAACGGAACACACCTGCACCATTCTCAGCCTAAGTCTCAACTACGGAGTAGTATATATAATTAAGGCAAGTGAAAACATAACACATAAACATGTTGTCCGTAAATCTAGATAAAGGTGTAACCATTATTTTCTCGTTATACAAGTCTTCACTAAATCCTTTGCTCTCAAAAATATACCTACACTACATCTCAAAACAAAATAGTTACCTACAGGACATTTATTGGAAACGTTACAAATTAACTTTCCTGCTGTCAAATTGATGGCAGGTAGACAAAATCTTAAGTGTTCAAAGCTACTGTTACATGACCATCAACATTATGTGAATGACCAGGAGCCTCCCAGTGCTAAGCCCGAGCCAGACAACACCAAGGGAGAAGCTGCACCTGCCCAAGGCCGGCACAGGAGGACTCCAAAGATGCCAGGTGGGCTTGCAATCCATGTATTGGGCTGGAAGTATCCCATGTAACCGATAGCAGAGCAATAGATAAGGAGAGAAACAGATTATCGTTTAGTTAGGGTAGAACACATAAACTGGACGGTGGTGTCGTATGTAATCAACTTGCTCGGGGGTGGATTGGAGGAACGAGCTGAATCCAAAATTCCAATTCGTTGTTGAGTGAATTAGGCGAGAGATCCACAGGGATCTTACATCTGGTATCATAGCCTGAGATCCCACTCCAATTTTTCTCTGATCTGGAGCTTCTCATCCATTACCACCACACCCGATTTGCTTCTCGTCGCCGCTCGGATATCATGGAGAGCCTCTCGCCGGAGTCGAAGACAATCTACGAGATTCTCAAGGCGGATACCAAGGAGGCCTACTAGCAGATATTTCTCTCCCACAAAAAGGAGATCATGGATGTCGTACACACCAATGTCGACAAGACCAACAGGCAATTCCGGGGCATCAACGATAGCATCAACCTCATGCACGCCAACATGGGGGAGGAGTTAGACAAGGTCAAATCGACCCTCGATTCGGAGCTGGCAGCCACCAAGGCGAAGCTCAGTGGGGAGATCACGCAGCTGGCGAGCACGGTGGAGTGTGCCCTCCGCATGAGTTTGTCCAACACGCCTTGAGATCCTTCATCGTTGCAACTCTAGCAACCAGGCGATGGGTTTGTCAGTAATTGGCACCGCTCATCTCAATCGACCCGGGGGATGGCCTGTGCTCCACAAACGCCTCCTTCGGTAGCAGGTATACATTCTGGCCCGAGTTTTTCTCTAATTCCGTCGCAAGACCCGTCGTGTAACACCCCGGTTCTGAAAAGACCGTGGCTTCTATGTGACATGCCAATCCCTGGATCGGTTCATTGGCCCACAATAGAATAAGATGAATAACATAGCAAAATATCCGTGTATCATGAATAACGAAGATCCAGAGTACCATTATTATAATAAAAGCTTAGCCCAAGGCTAGCTCAAATTATTCACGTAGCAACATAAATAAAGTAAATCCTCCATTCTTCAAATTGCCCACAAGTGAACAAGTGCCGAGTGGAGTACCGTGTCCTATATCGATTACTCAGAATCGGAATAACCTGCAACATGAAACGTAGCAGCCCCGAAGGGTCAATACATGGAATGTATGGCAAGTAGAGCTAGTAAAGGAGACAATAGTTCTAACATCTACATGCATATTTGGCAATTGGAGTTGTGTCTGGCTTGCATTTGCAAATACCTTTGTCCTACTTTCATAAACAGTTTTTGATTTTCTTTAAAAAGATCCCAATTAAGTTAACCCAACAATGTTAAAACAATTATGAAATTAGAATGAGCGAGAAACATGTCATGGGATCAATATCAAGCAACTCAGATGTCCATAACCGGGGACACGGCTAATCGATTAGATTATACACCCTGCAGGGGTTAGTACACTTTACCCATGTGACTTGGCCAGCCCAGCTCGTACCATCACTCTCATTTTGGGTGATGATAGGGAGAAGTCCAAGAAGAGACTGTTCGGGAAGTAGCACCCCAATCCCGACGCCAAGACCGTCCAACCTACCAAAATTCTACATCTCTGGATACGCGGGTTCGGGTCACCACAACCTACTAAGTCCAACCAACCGCCCATTCCATTATTGGCACATGGTTGTACACGTAAGCTACACAATAAAGAAGCCAATCAAATTCTCTCGATACCTGGGTGCCTTTCCGCAATGAAACCACCAAAAATTATCAATACCATCACACCCAGAAGATTCATTGATTAAGTTGTTTTAGTTTTCACAAACCAATACTTTTGGAAACAAGTCTCAATGATGTAACCCAGCCCTCGTTCAACATAGCATGGCTAAGCACATCTACCAACGGTGGTTCATCTACAAGGAAGGCCCTACCACATAGTAGGACATAGCATAGCGATAGTATCATCCTACACATGCAACTACAAAATACACGACAATGCATTGAAAATAGTAGGACGATATCATGAACAAAGTAGCATCTACTTGCCTTGGTTGTAGCGGTCGAAAGAACAATCCACACACGAGCAAGCGTTGCACTCGTCACAATCTACACGATACAATTGCATTCATAAACAAACAATCCACAACATATGCAACAAATATGATGCATGAATGCAAGAACGACAAGTGAATTGGTGCTACAGCTGCACCATAACATCCTATTCCATAATACTACCGATTGCATGCATGGAAAATAGTTTTAGCGCTAGGAAAACTATTTCGCAAAAGTAATGCTCAAAACTAGAGCTAGAACTCAAATAATTCACTATCGGTAGTGTACTATTTGTAAAATCTTGGGAAAATTCTACCGCATAGGCATCGCTGATTAGGAACAGCACCAACTGGAATTACTCAAAAAAGAATTATAAAACTCCCGGAGTAATTAAAACACTGCAGAAAGTCACTAGACAGTTTCTGCAGAAGTTTTTACTGTAAGCCTATCTTTTTAATTCACGATGAGATTTCCCTCGTTCCACTGAATCCAGGGACATATCATACGCGATTTTTGGAGCTACGGATCTTTTTCTACGAATTAATTACTCCGAAAAGGCCACTAACTAGTTTGATTAAACTGTACCAAACCTTGCAGCAAAAGTCTGAACCAAAGGTACAGCGAGATTCTACACGACTCACTGAATCTACATATATTTTATTTGCAATTTTTGGCCAAGCGGTTTAATTACTACGCAATTTACAAGATTCTACCGAAATCTGCCCACTAAAAGGATTAACGAAATTAACCTGGTCAACGCTTCTGCTGATCCAAGTCTGGCGTCGACTAGTCAACACCTAAGTCTGACCGGTCAACGAACGATCTGAGCTGATCCGAGATCCGACGGTGGCTGCAGAAGCTTACCGAACGAAAGCAGACGGCGAAGCGCGGCGCAGCGGCGCGGTAAAGCAATATGGCAAGGCAGCAGCAGCAGCGGCGGCAGCGGCGCGGCCATGGTCAGCGGAGGCGGCGAGGCGGCGCAGCATGGCAGTGGAGGCGGCGCCAAGGCGGTGGCGGCGCGCGCGGTGGCGACTGGCGCGGGCGACGGCTGGTGGCGCTGTGGCGGGATCGGCGCAGCGGCGTCCAAGGAAGAGGGCGACGGCGGCGCTTACGGCCGGCGGCGGCGAGGGCGAGGCGGCGGTGGCGGCGGGGTCGCAAGGCGGCCTCGGGACTCGTGCGGGGCGGGCGCGGTTATCGAGGGCAGGGAGGCGGCGGCTCGGCCCTTTAAGTGGGGCCCGCGCGGTCCTACTCCGATTCGGCGTAGAGTTAGACGCGGACTCGGAAATTGGTTCAAAAATTCGGACCGCTTTCCGACGATTCACTAAAACGGCCGCAACTTCTCCGTACGAGTTTCGAATCGAGCGATTCTTACTCCTACGGTTTCGTACAGTCGAGGGGAACAAACTAGGGTCAAGGTTTGAGCGAAACCACTAGGCTACAAGGGTGGACAACGCTAGTCCTACTAAAGCCTCCCGCGGGAGCCTCATAGCAAAATAGAATAGGGTTTTGCAAATAGCGTTTCGCCGAACCTTTTCACTCGACAGTTTTGCATGAAAAGGTATGATGCAATGCTATGAATGATATTCAATACCAAATCTAAAATTTAGGATATGACACGTCGGCACACACAGATTCTAACTCTTCTGCTCCGCATGTCGAGCTACCTTCGTTTGAGGGATCGAATCCAAAGGCGCAGATGCGAGGAATATTTTCGCCGGTGGAGCACACCGGAGTGTCATTGGATACCCTATGGCTCGAGTCAATTCACGGGTGCTGCTACAACTTGGTTGGAGGCTTATCTCACTAAGTGTCCTGAGTCCAGCTGGTCAGAATTTGTGCAGGCAGTGTAAGCTCGCTTCATGAGGAATCAACATCAGGTACTACTTCGTCGGTTGTATCACATTGCTCAGACTTCTACTACCGTTGCTGATTATGTGCAGAGATTCTCTGATTTGGTCGACACACTGTCTGCTTATGATTCTCCACCTGATCAATTGAACCTCTTGACTCGATTTTTGGATGGATTGCAATCTGGTGTTAATGTGTTAGTATCTATACAGCAGCCCACTTATCTTGATTCTGCAATTACCATGGCCCTTTTGTATGAGGAAATGGTTGAGGGAATTATACCCACACATGTGCCTCAGTCAGTTCAGTTTTCTATGAATAACCTTCAGCATCAGCAATTACCACCGCCTCCACCAGCCAAATGGGTTTCCAAATTAGTGGAAGAGAAGAGAAGGGTAGCAAGGTCTAGCTCTAATGACAACTGGAGTACTCTGAAGAATTACCGTCATAGCAAGCTCCAGTATCCATGAGGCCTTATCGTATTGCACCTGAACTAAAAACTAAACTCGAGCGTCAGATACAGGAAATGCTTGATAGGGCGTCATTACACACAGTAGTAGTGATTTTGCTTCCCCGGTCATTATAGTGAAGAAAGGGGAACCTGAGGACAAACAATGGTGTCTAGTAGTTGATTACCGTCATCTCAACGCGCCTACAGTAAAGAGTAAGTATCCGCTTCCAGTGATTGATGAATTACTTGATGAACTAGTTGGGTCCCAGTGGTTCTCGAAGCTTGACCTCAGAGCGGGCTATCACCAAATCTGGCTCGCGCCAGGAGAGGAATATAAAACCACGTTCCAGACGCACGATGGGCATTTTGAATTCCGTGTCATGGGTTTCGGTCTCACAGGAGCATCGGCGACCTTCCAATTCGCGATGAATGCATCACTCGCTCCTGTCTTGCGGAAATTTGCGCTCGTCTTCTTTGACGATGTCCTCGTTTACAGTCGCACATATGAAGAGCATCTGGTTCATTTGAAAGAAGTTATCTCCATTCTTCAGCGCGATCGTTGGCAAGTGAAACTCTCTAAATGTGCTTTTGCGCAGCAGCGAATAGCCTATCTGGGTCATGTAATCTCCGTCGAGGGCATGGCAACAGATGAAACCAAAATTGAATCTGTCTGTAAGTGGCCCAGGCCTATCAACATGAAGGAGTTGCGTGGTTTCCTTGGATTGAGTGGGTATTACAGAAAAATTATTCGCCACTATGCTATCATCGGCCGTTCTCTTACAGCACTGCTCAAGAAAGGGTCTCTATTTATATGCACTGAAGATCATGAATCAACATTCCTAGTTCTCAAAAACGCTCTGTCTACAGTGCCAGTTCTGGCCCTACCTGATTACACGGTCCCCTTTGTCCTTGAGACGGACACATGTGATGTTGGCATTGGTGCTGTGTTATCTCAAAAAGGCCATCCACTCGCATTCATAAGCCGAGCTTTGGGTCCAAAGAACAGAATCCTCTAAGTCTACAAGGAGTACCTCGCCATTTTACTTGCTTTCCAGAAGTGGTGTTCTTATCTTCAGTTGGGTGAGTTCATCATTATAATTGACCACAAAAGCCTCACTCACTTGACGGACCAAAGGCTCCACACGGAATGGCAACGGCGTGCGCTCACCAAACTTATGGGGCTTCAATATGTTGTTCAATATAAGAAAGGTATTCTCAATGGAGCGGCTGATGCCCTATCGCGTATGCCAGTTGATGCTTCACCGATACTGGCAGTTAATACATTGGTGTAGTCGTCTTGGCTAGAAAAGGTTGCAGATAGCTATGCTACCGATACTCACGCACAACAGGTAATTCAGAAACTTGCAGTTGACGCATCGTTGGAGCCTGATTACTCTTATTCTGCTGGTATATTGTGTTTCAAAGGGAGGATTTGGATTGGGCCCGATTCAGAGTTGCAACAGACTGTTATCTCTTATATTCATGACAGCCTAGTTGGGGGCCATTCGGGGTTTCCAGTCATGTACAGGCGACTGCTGACTGCTGGCTTTGTTCAAGTGGCAGGGAATGAAGGCTGTTGTGAAAATGTTTGTTCAAACTTGCCATATCTGTCAATAGGCTAAACCCGAGCATACCTTACCAGCCGGCTTGCTCCATCCACTTCCGATACCATCTGTTCCTTGGGAGATGACGACAATGGATTTCATTGAGGGGTTATCCTAGTCCTGCTAGTTCACTTGTATCTTGGTGGTTGTTGACAAACTGTTGAAGTATGCTCACTTCATTCCACTTCGCCACCCTTACATGGTGGCTAAAGTAGCTGAGGTGTTCATTGACAACGTCTACAAGTTACACAGACTTCCTCTTTCTATAGTTTCTGATCGTGACCCAATATTCACTAGTAAGTTTTGGCAAGCAATTTTCAAGGCAACGGGTACTCAATTGCGTATGAGCACAGCTAATCATCCGAAGACTGGTGGCCAGACAGAGTGTGTCAATCAATCTATTGAGTGCTATCTTCGTTGTTTCATCAGTGCTCACCCACAGAACTGGTCCAAGTGGTTGTCGTTGTGCGAGCTTTGGTACAATACCAATTGGCGTTCGTTGTTGGGAAAAACTCCATTTGAGGTGGTTTATGGTCGTCAACCTCGGTATTTTGGTATTACTGCCACTGACACTAGTGCGTCAGATGATATACAGGCTTGGCTCACGGAGCGTTCTCTGATCATGGATTCAATTTGCCAACACCTTCTCCGTATGCAGCAGCGCATGAAGCATCGGGCTGATAAGCGGCAATCTAAACGCGTGTTTGCAATACGTGATGTGGTTTTCCTTAAGTTGTGGCCTTATTTGTAGACATCTGTTGTCCGTCGTGCCAACCACAAACTGGCGTTCAAGTTCTTTGGTCCCTTTCACATCTTGGAGAGCGTCGAGGAGGTGGCCTACAAATTGGAGCTTCCACCTAAGAGCTGCATTCACCCTGTTTTCCATGTCTCGCAATTGAAGCCTGGACGCCAGGTATTCCTCAGTTACCATCTCCTGATGCCATGTTCTAGGTTCCTGTTCGGGTGCTCCAGCAGGGTGTTCGTCAGCAAGATCGTCATACCATCATTCAAGTACTGATCCAATGGAGCCATGTTCTAGGTTCCTGTTCGGGTGCTCCAGCAGCATGTTCGTCAGCAAGGTCTTCTTACCATCATTCAAGTACTGGTCCAATAGCGGCTGTCCTAAATCAATGGCCACTTGGAAGGATTTGGAGCCCATGTGGCAACAATTTCCTCGCGCCTTCCCAAGCAGATATTCAAACAAGAGGGAATGTAAACGACCAGGAGCTGTCCAGCGCTGAGCCTGAGCCGGACAACACCAAGGGAGAAGCTGCACCAGCCCAAGGCCAGCTCAGGAGGACTCCAAAGATGCCAGGTTGGCTTGAAGGCCATGTATTGGGCCAAAAGTAGCCCATGTAACAATAGCCCATGTCCAGAAGTAACCCATGTCCAGAAGTAGCCCATGTCCAGAAGTGGCCCATGTAATCGATAGCAAAGCAATAGATAAGGAGAGGAACACGTTATCGTTTAGTTAGGCCAGAACAGGTGGGGTAGATGGGAGAAACGAGCTAAATTCAAAATTCAAATTCATTGTTGAGTGAATTAGGCGAGAGATCCACAGGGATCTTACACATTAAGTTACAGGTAGCCCGACAATAAAAAGAAACTAATTAATAGTCATTTACAACGAAAGGGTAAGCAGCGCCCTGTCATCTCCAAACTGTGTTGTAGTGGTTAAGAAAAAAACGGAAGTCTGGATGGTGAACTTGCCGACTGCGAAGCCAGTCATCCGCCGCCAGCATTAGGGAGGCAGCAAGTTGCTGCTGCTGAGTCCTGTCCGATGACCAAACAGAACTCCGAAATTTGTATGGTGCCAGCGCAAAGACCGGCAGTGTTAGCTTACCAGCTGCGTTCATGCAGCAGTTGATGCCCCCAAAACTCGGACATGCAGGTGTGCTAGGATCAGTATCTGCAGATATAACATGTACTCACTCAAGGAATCAATGAGGAAAATTTCATGGAGTTACATTGAAAAGAAAGGGAGAACTTGATGCCAAAGAACTTACTCTTGGTAGGTGTAGCCAAGTAATGAAATGTCAAGAAACATGCATCGAGATCCTTAAGTGTCGGTCCAGTCGGGATTCTATATATGGGGTACCTGCAATTGTAAGCGTCAGGATGAAAACAATAGGTAGAATCATAGCAAAACTCTGTTACCAGTATTGCTTCTCTACGCGAGTTTGCCTTAACTGAGATTTAGAACCCTTTTAGATCAGCCATTACAACTGTGGTTGGAGTTCTTTGTTTGGGCAGCACAGGGTGCACCAGAAGACTGGCTATTGCAAGGTTAGCATTCTACTCCTCTATGAGTAACTGGTTAGCTTTCTATTTCATATGAACAGACATTGTGAACCCAGGGCTGTGTGCTCGCTCCTATTTAACCCAATCAAAAAGACAATCAGCTCACAGCATATGTAAAATATCAGATGCTTCCATTCAAAAATATGGCATCATAAACTAAGTGAGAGAATCTGAAGAGTTAGGGATGTACCATGCAACAGACATCCAGCTGGTTGGCAGTAGGTCACAGCTTCTGAATGTATTTAAATCCGGAAATTTACTTGCAAGAATCGATACCTGAATCAGCATGCAGAATAAGCATCAACAAGTAGGATATGTGTTGACATCAGTCCTACTGACATGTGGAAAAAGAGCTTGCCTTGTCTGTTAAAGGTTCTCTACCATAAGGTGGATCTCTCTCCAGGTACTCAAATACTGGACGAGTGGATGGTGAATGCACTTCACCATCGTCCCTTTGAAAGCCACCATTCTCCAGTTGGCACAGAGTTTCCAGGGGTGAACCTCTTAATCGGTCAGCATCAGCTCCACTGCTATGTTCGCTGCCAGTATCCACAGATTCCCCATCACTTTCCTCCCAAGGATGCCTTAAGAGAAATTAACTAAAAGTTGTTATAAACTATGAACATTCCATTTGAAGTAAAAAAATATAGAAAATGCATATCAGTGTCCTTTTTTATTAATTTAGATTTTTTTTATGCCTATAATGTGGACAATACATTACATCTGTAATTGCTATTACTGTATCAAGAATCTTGGGTAAGCTATACACAGCTAAAAAAAATCAAGAACGTAAAAAGAACTACAAATAATCTTACTCAACCTAGCCAAAGGTTTCTTTGCATTTAGAATAGTAAAACTCAGCAGAAGTGATAAACATACATAGTTACATTTCCAACTTCTGCTCTAAGTTCCAACCATATGACCACCACTAAATTAACTCGTGCGTAACTAATTGATAACCCTAATACATAATTACAGATGGTGATCATTATGCAACAAAAAAAGAACGCTAAAGATGGTTCATTTGCTGAACTGGTATTTTTAACAAGTTCAGTTTTTTTCGAGAAAAGCAAAAGAGTGCACTTCATTTCATTGAACAGGAAGAGATTACAGGTACCGGTACAACCTCCCACAGGAGGGACACACGCACACACATCGGCATCCTCGCCATAGGTGAGGAGGTGCCACCAACTACAGAACACAACGACAAAAGGTCTCATGTGAACTGTTCAAAGTAGATAAGATCCTGATGAGTGTGATGAGCAAGTGCCTCGAGTTCACCATATTCGGTTGAAATTGTGCAAACATTTATAATCCAAAATTATAGGTTAACAATAGCACTAAACAAATATCATAAAATAATTCGATATCGGTGATTCAAGTACTAACAAAACAAATATCATAAAATAATTCGATGTCATTGACTCAAGTACTAACAAAAAATGATCAACATAAGCACCGTCTAACACTACAATCGCGTACACATCAATTTTCAAAACAATCACAGGCTGCATAACAAACCAAAATATAAGACACAATTATGAGATACTCGCTCTATTTGTATTATTTTTGTGACTGATAAAAATGTTTCAATAACTATTTCTACTAGGCACAGCCTTGTTGGTATTGATCATATTAATTGGATTAATCAGAACATATGAATAAAAGCAAACTCCATCATAAAAAAAAGTGTATCCAAACTGAATTGCCGGTTTTGCAGTAGAAGTATAACCAAACCACCACTTCCGACCCGTTTCAAATGTGACGCAACTAACAGTTGTTTTGCTTTACAAGATGATTCTCTAGAACTGTGTTACATAGATACTTTTGTTAGCTGAAAGTTGCGTAGAAGATTCAAACTATTCTTTATAACTCCAATAAATAAAATAGGTAAAAAATAAACTTAAACAAATGACTAACAATTGTTGCAGATGTAATACGAAAGGATCTGACGGGAAACTCCACTACATCATCTTGTTAGGCAATGTCACATTCTGTTAAGTATTCACATACAAATATAGTTGAAGCATTCAAATTGAGTGGACAAAAAAATATGACGTGGGTAAGAAAATCAAATTGCGGTCTATGATAAATTTATTCCAAAGTGTTAAACGGTTGTTTTAAACATAACATTTCAAATCTCAATAACTCCAAAAGCTGTGTTTGTTTTCCTGTCAAAGGAGACCTGTCACCTGAGAGCTAACACTGAATTGTAGTTATTATAGCTCATAACAAAAAGAATCTCCACAGTACAGGAAAGAAGTGCAGAAAGTTCAATAATCTATTACCTAATAATAAATGTAGTGTTTCTCACCGTTCCTACACTTTTTAGGACGATTTTACCCTTCCACCGAAACCCTTAATACTTGTAATACCCTTCCACCGGAACTATTTAATACATGTAATACCACCATACCGCTTCCTTTTTTTATTTTCTCCAATCCCTCATAGAATTCGACCCTATTCGTTCTGCTTTTCTCCTCCATCAAACCCTAGGGCGAATTAACCGTCGATGCCAAGGTCCTTAACTTAAACCGGTGGTGCCGACCTCGTCCACAGCATCGCAAGCGGCCGGAGGCGTAGTCATGGCCGGCTGCGGGGGGCCGTGCCTACCAGATCACCAGCCAGATCGGCATGCGTGCCATGGCCTACCTCGCTCCTGCTGGATGCGTGTGCTCGGGCCGCGCTCTAGGACACCGACGGCCTGGCCACCATCCTTCGCGTTCACCACCGGTCCAAGATCGACAAGATGAGGCGTTGCTGCTGCCCATCCGAGCTTTTGCAGTCACGGTTCAGCGTCAGCGTCCAGCAAAGCGCAGCAGTGGAGTTCGCGTCGAGCGGCCATTGCGGCGGCCCCTACCAGATCAGCGTGTGGCATGGCCGGCCTCGCTCCTCCTGGACACGTGTGTGCTCCGGCTGTGCTCCGGAGACCCCGATGGCATGTGGCCATCGCCCTTCCTCCCATTCGCCGCAGGTCCAAGATTGACAGGATGAGGCGCTGCTGCTGCCTGTCCGAGCTCTTGCAGTCAAGGTTCAGGATTCGTCAGTGTCCGAGAAAGCGCAGCAGGGGCGCCCGCATCGAGCCGCCATTGCGGCAACATAGTTCACGATGCGGTCACGGTTTAGCCGTCCAGGATGCGGCGAGCGACCATAGAGCTACTTATTTCCTACTGTATTTAAATGGGAGGTCGCCTAGGATGTTCACCCGCAGCGCCTCGGTCGAGTCCAGGATCAGTCTGCACATGCTAGCTATTGTATGTGTGTGATGCAAAATATTGGTACAGATTTAATGATTCCCAAATGTTTCTGCTCCTCCCTGATCCGCATCAATGGTTGCTATCCACTCCTCTGCCTAACGTAGCACTTGCCGTGTTCTCTTGCTGCAATTAGACAGTTCAGTTTCTAAAGAAAGCAGCTTACATCAAGCCATACCCTTATTTAATCCAAGTTAGAGAATACAAATAAGTTGCTCTCCTCTTGATAATTTGACTTGATTTTTTTTATCAAGCTAGCTGGTTGATGGATTTCTAGCTAGCAAATTCATGTACACGGAACATCCATGAGCATATGCATGCCCGATGCGGCATTGTTTGACATCGCGACGCGGATGAAAAGTCATGATCGTGCGTCAGCGCGCCTATGCGGCTCATGCGTGTCAGCATCGTGCGGATGGCAGCACACCCTTGCTGATGGTAGGTGTGGTCGTGGGCGGCTACCTGGAGCAGCTAGGCGTATGAGGCAATAGGTGCAACGGCCTCCTTTATTCTTTGCAAAAAAGAGTTTAGGATCGTCATTTGAAACAAATACAATCTAGAGAATAAGATATGTTACTATTGCTAGAGTTTTGAGAGAGACTAAACGGTGTTGGTACAGACTAGTGCATGGAATATACATACACAATAGGCAGTTGCTGGTAGTACCAGCAGATTAGTAAACTACTTGGACTCTTAGGTGAGAGCTCGTATGTGTTTTTTCTTTTCTTCTCTTTGCCTTTTTCTTTTTTCCTTGATTTTGTAGAAAAAGAAAACATTTGCACGCGCACTCCGCATTAAGCGTCCAAGTGAACATATATGTCCTTTTACATGAAATCGGTATGAGTGTTAGGATATTATATTTTGGAATATGATTTATATGAAAATCTACAAATCATGTCAATGTAGGCAGTGAAAATAATTTCTAAGTTGCGGCATAGCTCCATAACCGGTGTGAATAGGTTCGCCCGAGATAAAGAAAAGTCTAATTCGAGACCGATAAGAAAAACGTCCAACTCAAGACCGGTGTCATGAGGCAAGATAAAAAATTCTCCATGCGAATTGGATCGGTCTTTCTTGGTGCAACACACGGGCACTTTTGCTAGTAAACTTAAAAGATTCATCAACCATAAACATAGCATTCATAGTATGGAAGCAAAATTGAGAACAAATTATATAAAGCGAAAAGTATAATACAAACATGTCCTTACCTTGCTGAAAGCCTTGATGGGTCAGCATATAGCTGTATAGCAGAAAGGTACGGTACATAATATTGTATCACAGAATCACTGCCATTCAACAAAAGGGGGACACCAGCCCCATAAAAACTCCACTCATTGAATGCCTCCCATAGATCTCCAAGGCAAAAATACGGTGATGAATTTGTAGCATCACCACCCTTCCATCCCCTCGTGCTCCTCTGGATAATACATAAATACATATAATCCATCAGTATTACCAAACTAAAGCAATAGAAACTAAGAGCCACAAATGCAACATGTTCTATTATAATCTCGTCGAAAGCGCTTCGTTCATTAAAATACCAACTCTAACTCTTCCAAAATCATGCTAGTGATTCAAACAATAAATTAACCCCTACCAACAGAATATTTTTCGAACGAGGTGTTTGGCCATCCAACGACCCCTCGAGAACTCAGCTTGTCTGAATCGCATGCCTGCATCACCACCATTAATAACTCATCCCATCCCAATCTCCTAACTACATTTAGAAACACATGCTCATAGTTTTTGCACCAATCAATAAAATGAACTATTTGGCCTTTCAGTTACTTATTCTAGCATATCTATACCTAATAATAAAGCACGAAGTGTTTCTCCCGGTCCAATACTTTTTTGGACAGGTTTGCCCTCCCACAAAACCATGTATTATTCCGCGCCACCGCTAAGTCGGAAAAAAAACAGAAATCCTAATTTTTTTCTGGATCTCCTGACGGAACGTTTTCCTCGACCGAGAGCATCTCCTTTTCTCCTCATGTACCCGTGAATAGATTACTCTCGTGATGCTCTGCCTCCACCGTTCCTGCCTCGATGGATCCTGGTGAAGCCGGGTCCCCTTGGCCATGGATCCGAGCTCTCCGCTGCCAGCAATCCCCACCATGCCCGCGCCGGTCTCGGCCAATCTGTGAATCCCAGAGGGTCGAAACAATCGGCAGGGCGGGAGGGTCTCGGCGGAGCTCGAGCCGGCCAATCCACGCGTTGGCCTCCGCCACGGAACCGAGCGGGTAGAGATCCTCTCTGGCCTCCCGATCTGTCACCGAATCGCCGTACCCGGTGGCCGCCTACGCCTATGTTCCCCAGGAAGCCAACCCCTGTCGCTGTCGTGGAGTGAGGAAGGGTCATTCCCGTCCCAGTCGATCTGCAAGTCACGTCAATCCCAATCAACAGGTAGTAGTCTACTCTCATACTAGGACGCTTTGGTGATTTTCTAGGCTTCAGTTTCGCCCAAGGATCGGTGGCATCATGACGGCAGTTCCAGTTGGTGTACGGATACTCCCGTAGTATAAGACGCCATCCCTGTGGATGCGCAGCGGGTTGCAAGTGAGCTGGGACCAGAGCTAGCTCCGGCCCGCTCGGCCGTTGCAAGCAGTTAGGCAACATGTGCGGCTACAAAAGCACCGGCGAATTTTTGGTGGCAGCGACGACTGCAGTAGGATATCTCCGCGCCACTTTCAGGTAATTCGTTCCAATCGAATTCATTGTTGTAAGTAGCACTTCTGTACAAACTTCATTAGCCCATCCAGCCATCCGTAATTCATAACCAACGGCCGGATACTCACGATTTGAGTGATTACTTTTCATGCCAACTAAATTCATAGGACCTATACTATAGCTAGCTTAAACCACAAACATGATCTGACCGATGAATACGCCTTGCCACCAACTAAAAACAGTATAAATTTCACTAAGACTATTTTACTACAAAATATCAAAGAAATATCAGGATGCGAAACGAACCAAAGCTTTAACTCACATCAGTACTATTCATCATATAAGCCACATAATTTTTCTTGGATTAAGTATTCCAAATCTTAAAAAATAAGTAAAAGGATATATGTGTATATATATAGCTAAAGATATATATAAGTTTATCAAGTCTTTGTTGTTTTGGTACGAACATTTTCTCACTTCAGTACTTTACTTCTTAACCATGATGCAAACAGAAAGATTGGAAAGTAAATGTCGAGTTTATCTCTTTCCCGACAATAATGCTTTATGGTGGAACGAGGGAACTAGATTAAATAAAACAAAATAAAATAGTGTATAAAAGAGTAGATAAAAAATTATATTCGGACAAAAGGATGAACTGAGGCTAGCCGGTTATGCTGGTCAATCGGCCTCGACGCAAAAAAAATTATATTGTGATCATGTGTTTCGAATTGTCGTGTGTTACAGGTACGGCGAAGACATCTGTCTACCAGGTGATATTATGCCCGCCTCTGTTGGCTGACTAATGAACACAGGACACACGTGGGTGCCACTAAAACCATGTTAAGTTTCTTTGTGTGTGCATTTTTGTGCTTAATGTCAAATTTTACTTTCCTATACAATGGAGGACCAGTTCAGCATGTATGTTCCTTCCGTGGCACTGCACATACTAGATGATAAGGATGTTTAGAGACTGAATAAAAGGAAAATGGTTTTTATTGCAGTCAGTCGAATCCAACAGCTGATCCATTGATTGATTCTACTAGATCTAGCTTCCACATCGACGATGCAATTTTCTCTCCCGTCGCAACGCACGGGCAATTTTGCTAGTTTGCTCTAAAGTATCATCAACCGTAAACACATTTATGCAGCATAAGCCATTGACAAATGCTAAGAAAAAAATTAAAAGTGACACAACTAAATAGCACCACTGATTTACCATTTCACTAGCACGTCAAGACCGTAGGGTATCTAAACTACATATATGAGCAACATAACATTACCAGGTATCAGGAATTAGTTCCTCACGTTATGTCAGACTTGATGGAACTTCTTTGCCTTGAAACTATAAGTAGAGAAAAATTGCAAACTTTCATTTATAATCACGTCTCACAAACTTTCCAGTCATAACGAAAAATCCTACCATGCACGTCTTTATCGCCCGCTAAAACTACTCATGTGAAACAGCTACTGTCCCTTTTACACACTGCAACCGGTAACAGCAAAGGCAAGCACGCAACTATTTTACTGAGGAACAAATTTTGAGAATCCTAACCTTGCGCAAGTATTGAACGGGCACGGAGGGCGTAGTGGAGCTGAGGAATCTCTCCAGATTCCCGGCCTTGTCCACCACCGGCGGCGCTGCATCCACCCCTGCCGCTGCAACTGGTGCTTTCACGGCAGACACTGACGGCTTGGACGGCATCGATGGGGATACACCGGAATCCACCTGCTTCTCTAATTCCCTAGGCGGGGTCACCTCTGGCGGCTCTGCCGGAGCCGGAAGTGCTGGCTTCTGCCTCGCCATCCGGTGAGTCGGCGACGGCAACGGAGACGACGGTCGCTGTTCCTGGGATTGGGTCTGGCTTTGCTGCTTCTGCTGCCGGCGTACGTGGGGCGGGTTGTAAAAGCGGTTATTTTCGAACCCGCGAGACGAGGAGGAGGACGGGGCGGCGGCGCCAGATGGCCCGGCCATGGCGGCGACCGCGGCGGCGGGGGTAGGGTCTCAGGCGGCGAGGGAGCGCGCGCGGATAGCTGCGGTCTAGGGTTTTGTGGGGTTCTACTTTTGGGGCGCTGGGATCTGGAGGGAGAGGAAGGGGTGGAGGCGCCGACGCGGGGCGAGGCGGGCGAAGGAATTAGGAAAGAGAGAAAGAGAGGGAGGCAGAGGGTGCGCGAGCATTTGCCGTTTTTGGTCACGATTTTCCGCGGAGGGGTCATGGACAGTATTAAGAGCATGGTTTCCATAGCCAAAATTATGTCTGGATTAAGCAAAATAGGCTCGGATGAATTGACTTTTTTCCCTCAGAATGGCCTGGGAATGACGGCTTCCTAGCCGTGTTCCCGGCACCGAGCGGACCGGAGCGCGAGGAGAGGCCGGCGAGGTAGGCGAGTGGCGGGCGTGCGCCGGACGCGGGAGGGAGCCGGGCAGGGTGGGGGGGCGGGCGGAGGCGCAACGTCTTTGGCTGCCGCTTCTTTGTTGCACGACGGTGTTCTCCTGGCGCGTGAAGGGGCAGGCGGCGAAGCCGAGGCGGGCCAGCGCCTTGGTCCAGCCGCGGAGGACGATGAAGGCGGACGAGCTCGGAGTCGCCGTCGAGCTCGCGGATCTCATCGAACGCCCTTCCATGGCGGACGGCGCCTCGCTCATTCGCTGGCGAGCCATGCCTCGCTTCGAGCCGAGCGATGGCGCGGGACGGCCTCGTCGTCCTCCGCAAGCTCTGCCCGCGGCCTCCCTCCGGTGACGTCTCCGTCCTTCGAGCTGCTTGTCGCGGACAAGCGCCTGTGGACCCAGATCTACTCGTCGCGGGATGGCGCGTGGAGCCCCGTCCGTCGCGGGAGGGCGGCATCGCGAGCTTGAGGCCCGGAGGATGCTTCTAGTGGGGGAAAGTGGAGGCGACGTCATGGGACACGTGTTGCCGGGCGAGTGGAGGCGGTTTCGTCCGGGGTTCCGAGCGCGTTCTCGGCTTCCTGGAATCGGCCTGGAAAGCCCAGACCTATTTTGGATGAAAATCGGCCAAGAAACCCCTCCTGGGAACGCTACTAGGCGTTTTTTGCAAATCCGAACCAAAAAAGGTTCTAGGACGGCCTCCTGGGAATACTGTGGGATGCTCTTAGGACATGTACAATGCTGAGGCATGACTTTTTTTGGGCCCTCCATATTATTTAGAGAAGACACTATATATAAGTTGTATAATATATTCTCTCTTATTGCTATCTCTAGTAATTAATAAGAATTAACTATTTTTATTAAGGAATTCTTTTTTAAGGGGAGACGTGTGAGTTTCTTGTTTTTAAGATATCATCCCTTAGCTATTCTCTTTCTTATTTCTCTCACCTCTATTTTTTATTTCTCTCATTGCCAACTAAGTAAAAAAATCCAACGTGGGCAACCATAAAAAAAGGCTGACATCACCGTATTATACGTGTCCTTAGAGCACGAAGAGCAACTCCAAACGTTCGCGTTATCGCATAAAAAACACACATACAACCCCCTCCCACCCACCCCACACCCCCCCTCGGCCCCACACACACACAGACTCTAAACGGAATATGTTCGAGAGGCAATAATAAAGTAGTTATTATATTATTTTTTGTTTATGGTAAATGTTTATTTTGCATGCTATAATTGTATTAATTTGAAAATATTAATACACGTGTGTTTAATAAACAAAAAGAAGATTACTAGTTATGTCTTGGTACGTCGTAAACATATCTATAATTTTTAATGCTATATGTTTATTTAGTATCAACTTTGTTATGTTTTGTCTATACTTTGAGGTATGTTTATATATTTTTTGGGACTAATCTATTGACAAGATGCCGCAGTACCAATTGCTTGTTTTCTGTTGTTTTTTGTTTCAAAAAAACTAGTAAGGAAATATTCTCGAAATTGGACGGAACAAAAGACAAAGTCAATATTCTACCATAAGGAACATGGAGTCCGAAGGGCGGCCAAAGAGGGGCCACGAGGTGGCCACACCCTAGGGCCACGCGGCCCAGGGGCACGCCGCCACCAGGTGTGGGCCACTCGGGCGCCCACCGACATTGCCCTTTCGCCTATAAAAGCACCCCGATGCAGAAAACCTAAGTATCCGATCAAATCTCCACGAAACAGTCTGTAGCCGCCGCCACCATCGTCCCTAGATCGGGAGGATCTGAAGCTCTTCCCGGCACCCTGTCGGAGGGGAGAGATCATCCCAAGGCCTTTTTTATCACCATGCCAGTCTTCGGAGTGATGCGTGAGTAATTCACTCGTGGACTATGAGTCCATACAGTAGCTAGATGGTTGTTTCTCCTCCTTTGTGCTATCATGTTTAGATCTTGTGAACTCCGTTCATGATCAAGATCATCTATTTGTAATCATACATGTTGTGTTTGCGGGGATCCGATGGATATTGAGATACTATGTCAGGTTGATTATTGATTCTATCATGTCTGTGTTATTTGTGTTCTTGCATGCTCTTCGTTGTTAGTAGCTATCTTGGCCAAGTAGATGTTTGCAACTCTAAGAGGAAGTATTTATGCTCGATAGTAGGTTTATGCCTCTAGTAATCTGGGAAAATGACAGAAATCTCTAAGGTTGTAGATGTGTTGTTGCTACTAGGGAGAAAACAACAATCCTTTGTTCATGGAACAATTGTATTGTTTACTTTACACACATTGATGATGCAATTATTTGTTGCTTACAACTTAATACTGGAAGGGGTTCGGATGATAACCTGAAGGTGGATTATTAGTCATAGATGCATTTGGATTACGGTCTATATATTATGTTGTAATGTCCAACCAAATCTCATAAGAGTCAAGATGTCTAGTATATGCATTGTTATGCTTTCTCAATCTGTCAATTGCTCCGCTGTAATTTGTTCATCCAACATGCTATCTATCTTAAGGAGAACACCTCTAGTGAACTATGGACCCCGGTCCATTCCTTTATTATTGATACATCATCTACTTTATCGTTTACTTTCTACAAGCAATTACTATCTTCCACACTATACGTTTAGTCCTTTTGTTTTCAGCAAACCGGTGAGATTGACAACCTCATTGTACGTTGGGGCAAAGTTTTGAGTTTGTATTGTGCAGGTTCCAAGTTGTTAGCAACACCTTGGAGTTGTTTCCTTACTCCTTCTGGTTCGATAACCTTGGTTTCATAACTGAGTAAAACTTGTTGTTGTGCTTATCATACCTTTCTCTTGGGGTTTCCAACGAGGCTCTAAAGTTAACTGAGCTGCATCATGCCTCTCTTATAAACTAGCTCGTTGATTAACAAGATGACCAAATGTTTCCTGATCATGGACATTGGATGTTGTTAATAATGAGGTCACGACATTATTGAAATGATACGATGAACATTCATCCGAAGTATAGTATTACGATCAAAGTCATTGTGTTTATATTGCTATAACATCATACGAAGTAATCCTAATCTTTAGATCATTAGATTATGTCAATCACTAACACTGGAAGAGTATCTTGATAACATAAAACGTCACACCGTAACAGGGTGACTATAAACATGGGTTTAGTGCTACGAAGGTGTTATGCATAGGCTTACGGATCAAGAGTGGAATTTGTCCATCCCGATGACAGAAAGATATACTCTAGGCCCTCTCGGTGATATCACATTAGTTAGCTTGCAATCAAGTGACGTGATCACTAGAATGTTATATCACGGGAACAAGAAAAGAGTACATGTCGGTAACGAGATCAAACTAGGTATGGACATACTGATAATCGAATCTCGGACATGTAATATATCGCGAGAAAAAGGGATTAAGTTAATAGCGTAAAAGGTTCTCACGATCACAAGAAGTCACCGTTGAATGTGTGGGAGCCAGTATGGATCTCTAGGTCCCGCTTCTAAGTATTGATTCGAGAGGGGTTGTCAACACCAGGATTTTTAATCCCAGATGCTTGTTATGCCATACATCGCAATCCCAGGATTACCATTTTTGCGAGACATAACAGATTTGGATATCACAGTACATCATCCATTACAAACCATACATAAGGTCTTACACAAATAAGGATCTCATGATCCAGTTCTTAATACAACTCAAGCAGCGGAATAACGTAAAGATAACGATAGCGTAGGCGAAGCTCCATCTTCGGGTTCACAGGCAATGCTGCCGATGAGAGATGATCCTAGTTGCCGTAAGCTTCCTACGGTCCATCATCCTAGTACTCCTCTTCATATTCAGGCCACGGGAATAGCCAGGGACAAAGCCATGAGTACTCTTTAAGTACTCGCAAACTAATACTAACAAGTTAAGGGGGTTTTTATAGTAGGATACTAAGCTCTATGGTTGTTTTGCAAAAAGCCAGATTTACCTCTACTAAGTTCAAAAGCAAAGAAAACTAGTTGAAAGTTTTATAACACCTAAGTGGGAACTTGAATTTCATATAACAACTCTGTTGTGGTCAAGTCAAAGTCACACATCATTTCACAAGTTGTTTTGAAAACATCTGACGATAGAACAATATGGCCACTCCAACTGTCCATAACCGCGGACGTGGCTATTCGAATAGTTTGACACTCTGTAGAGATTGTATACTTTCACCACAACATTCGATACATCCGTCAGGAACAATCCTGAATTCACCATACTTAGTATGCGGATAATCAATCTTAACCTCTCAATTACACACCCTAGTATAGGTACCTCTCCTGTGAGTTTGGCCTCCCAACCATGTCCAACTGTCATCTTGGGTACTACACAGGTGGACAATCTTCACAAGGTAGCCTCAGCTCAGACCTTGGCCGCAAGGGAACCCATACTAAGGTATATAAATTTCCAGTCAAGCCCTACCCAATTTTCGGGTATTATGATTGTACGATAAAATTGGAATGGTATCGCATCTAGACAACCATCAGTTTTATAAAGGGCTAAGGCTCATGCCTCAACATTTTCATCATCAAAATCATCCGGTGTTCCAGAACATATGTCAAAACATTTCAGTAGAATGACTCATTATTCTAAGATTTTCATAACCATTTTCACCAAGTATTCCCATCTAAAGTTGATCAAGTTTTATGCTTAGCACTAGCATCTACAAGTGGGGGTAAATACTAATGGTGGGTAATAAACTGTAGGGTTCGCAGCATAGAAAACAAAAAATTTCCTACGATGGGAACTATGTACCAATATCTATCTACTAGATACAAACAACGGGCGGATGTATATCCGTAGAGAACATACCCTTGAAGACCGACAAAGCTTAACGAGTTCAACTCGTGGTTGATGTAGACGATCTCTTGCCGATCTCAAGATCGAGAGGAAGTCCTAGCGCCGCAAATCAGCAGCGCATCCGTGCTCGCACACACGTTCGAGGCACCGAGCAACCTCCGCCTCCTCGCTCCAGCGATGCAGCGGAAGCACAACTCTTTCTTGCCGAATAGCCACCGGGAACATGTATCTCGCTAGTCCGAGACCATGGGGGATAAATTCTAGAGGGGGAGAGAGATCCTTCACGAGGAGGTGTGTGAGACAAGTGAGGAGGGGGGCTCCTTTTATAGGAGGAGGGGGGCACCCAAGGGGGTGGCCGCCGGCCATGGGGGCTGCCCCCTCCCCTCCTTCATTCATGTCGGTGGACACTCCACTCACAAAATGCCCTTTAAATTTCCTCCACTCAAAATCCCATTAAATTTCCACCAAATTTAATGCAAACTCTCATTAAATAAAACTATTTTATTTTATTCAGAATTTTGTCAATTACTTTAATGACAAACATTCAAAAATAACCCCTTGCTAGAATTACATTTCACATGCATAACCACTTTATGCAATTTCACCCGAAAACCTGTTTCGGTATCTAGTGAAATAAATTCCTGCGCTTGTTCATTCTTTCGGCATGAAACTTTTGCTCCAATTGGATGTCGGTGTCTCTTAAGTGTGTCACCCTACGGTTCGTGAATAATGCGGACATGATCGAGACCCCTCTCGGATCAATAATCAGAAGCGGGATCTGGAGACCCATACTGACTCCCACACATTCAACGATGACTTTCTTGTGATCGTCGAAACCTTTTACGCTAGTATCTTAATCCCTTTGTTTCACGATATATTACATGTCCAAGATTCGATCATCGGTATCTCCATACCTAGTTTGATCTCGTTACCGACATGCACTCTTTTCTCGTTCCTGTGATATAACATTCTAGTGATCAAATCACTTGCTTGCAAGCTAATCAATGTGATATCACCGAGAGGGCCCAGAGTATATCTATCCGTCATCAGGATGAACAAATTCCACTCTCGATCCATGAGCCTCAACATAACACTTTATTAGTTACGAATCCATCTTTATAATCACCCAGTTACGGTGTGACGTTTGATGTTATCAAGAAACTCTTCCGGTGTTAGTGATTGACATGATCTCATGGTCTAAGGATTAGGATCACTTCGTAAGTTGTTATAGCAATATAAACTCAATGACTTTGATCGTAATGCTATACTTCGGATGAATGTTCATCACACCATTACACTAATGTTGTGATCCGTTATTAACAACATCCAATGTCCATGATCGAAACCTTGATCATCTTGTTAATCAACGAGCTAGTTTATGAGAGAGGCATAACTAGGAACTTTCTATTTGTTTATTAAACACACATGTATTAACGTTTCCGTATTAATACAATTATAGCATGCAAAATAAACATCTATCATATACTTGGAATACACATAATAAACACTTTATTATTGCCTCTTAGGGCATATTCCCTTCAGTCTCCCACTTGCACTAGAGACAATAATCTAGTTACATGGTGATAAATCTAACACCCATTGAGTTCTGGTGTTGATCATGTTTTGCTCTAGGGAGAGTTTTAGTCAACGGATCTGCTACATTGAGATCCGTATGTACTTTACAAATCTTTATATCTCCATCCTTGACATGCTCGCGGATGGAAACCGCTTAATATGCTTGGAATGCTTGTGAGATCTTGGCTCTTTGGCATTGGCAATGGCACCATTATTGTCACAATAGATCACCATTGGGTCCAACGCGTTTGCCACCACTCCTAGTTCGGATATGAACTCCTTCATCCAAACTGCTTCCTGAGCCGCTTCTGAAGCAGCAACATATTCGGCCTCCGTTGTTGATCCCGCTACCACAGGTTGTTTGGAGCTCCTCCAACTAACCGCTCCGCCGTTCATGAGAAATATGTATCCGGATTGAGACTTAGAGTCATCCGGATCGGTGTCAAAGCTAGCGTCGACATAACACTTAGCGACGAGCTCTTCTTCACCTCCGTATACAAGAAACATATCCTTAGTTCTTCGTAAGTACTTAAGGATATTCTTGACCGCTATCCAGGTTCAACTCGGATCCGATTGGTACCTACTAGTCAAACTAATAGCATGTGCCACATCCGGTCTTGTACATAGCATGGCGACATTATAGAGCCTATGGCTGAAGCATAGGGACTTTGTCCATTATCTCTCTTCTTCCGTCAAGCCGGACTTTGAGTCTTACTCAATGTCTTGCCTTGCAACATAGGTAAGAACCCCTTCTTACTTCCGTCCATTTTAAACTTCTTTAAAATCTTATCAAGGTATGTACTTTGCGATAGCCCTATTAGGGGCCTAGATCTATCTCTATAGATCTTTATGCCTAATATGTATGATGCTTCACCTAGGTCCTTCATTGAAAATTTGCTGTTTAGATAACTTTTAACACTGTTTAAAAGATCTATATCATTTTCGATCAATAATATGTCATCCACATATAATATCAGAAATGCCACATTGCTCCACTCACTTTCTTGTAAATACAAGCTTCTCCATAAGTTTGGACAAATCCAAACTCTTTGATCCCCACATCAAAGCGGAGATTCCAACTTCGTGAAGCTTGCTTTAATCCATAGATGGATCATTGAAGCTTGCACACCTTGTTAGCATCCTTAGGATCGACAAACCCTTTGGTTGTATCATATACAACTCTTCTTCAATATTACCATTGAGAAACGTGGTTTTGACATCCATCGCCATATCTCATAATCGAAATATGCAGCAATTGCTAACATAATCCTAATCGACTTTAGCATCGCTACGGAGAGAATGTCTCATCGTAGTCAACTCCTTGAATTTGTCGAAACCCCTTTGCGACAAGTCGAGCTTTATAGACGGTCACAGTACCATCAGCATAAGTTTCCCTTTTGAAAATCCATTTGTTCTCCACGGCCGTTTGGTCGTGAGGTAATTCCACCAAGTTCCAAACTTGATTTTCATACATGGATTCCACCTCGGCTTTCTTGGCTTCTAACCATTTGTTGGAACGGGCTCATCATCGCTTCTTCATACGTCGTAGGTCATCATTTTCATCAACCATGAAATTCATGACAGGATTTTCGCATGCTTCGGAGTCGCTGCCGTCTGCTTGACTGCGAGGTTCGGTAGTACTCTCTTTCGGAGTTTCATGATCATTATCATTAGTTCCCTCTTCAACAGGTGGAGCCAACTCCGGAACAACTTCCGGCGCTGCGCTACTCGCCATACTTTGAAGAGAAGGTTCCACAACCTCTTCGAGTTTTACCTTCCGACTACTCACACCTTTCGCGAGAAACTCTTTCTCTAGAAAGGATCCATTCTTGGCAACAAAAACCTTGCCCTCGGATCTGTGATAGAAGGAATACCCAATAGTTTCTTTAGGGTATCCTATGAAGACGCATTTTTCCGCTTTGGGTTCGAGTTTATCCGGTTGAAGTTTCTTCACATAAACATCGCATCCCCAAACTTTAAGAAATGACAGCTTAGGTTTGTTTCCAAACCACAATTCATACAGTGTCTTTTCAACGGATTTAGATGGTGCCCGATTTAAAGTGAATGCAGCAGTTTCTAGTGCATAACCCCAAAATGACAACGGCAAGTCCTTCAGAGACATCATAGATCGAACCATATCTAATAAACTACGATTACGACGTTCCGACACACCATTTCGCCGTGGTGTTCCGACAGGTGTGAGTTGTGAAACAATTCCACACTCTTTCATGTGAGTGCTAAACTCGTAACTTAGATACTCACCTCCACGGTCGGACCGTAGAAATTTGATCTTTCTATTACGATGATTTTCCACTTCATTCTGAAATTCCTTGAACTTTTCAAAGGTTTCAGACTTGTGTTTCATCAAGTAGATATAACCGTATCTACTCAAATCATCCGTGAAAGTAACAAAATAACGATATCCACCTCGCGCCGACACACTCATTGGACCACATACATCAGAATGTATGATTTCCAATAAATCATCGCCTGCTCCATTGAACCGAAAAGCGTTCTAGTCATCTTGCCCATAAGGCATGGCTCACATGTATCAAATGATTCATAATCAAGTGATTCCAAAAGTCCATCCGAATGGAGCTTCTTCATGCGTTTAACGCCAATATGACCTAGACGGCAGTGCCACATATATGCGGATATATCATCATTAAGTTTAATCCTTTTAGCATCAACATTATGAACATGTGTAACATTATCATCGAGATCTAATAGAAATAAACCATTCATCATCGGTGCATGACCATAAAAGATTTCATTCATATAAATGGAAGAACCATTGTTCTCGGATTTAAATGAATAACCACTTCGCATCAAACACGATCCAGATACAATGTTCATCCTCAGTGCAGGCACCAGATAACATTTATTCAAGTTTATAACTAATCCCGACGGCAAGTGGAGAGGCAGCGTTCCGACGGTGATCACATCAACGCTTGATCCATTGCCGACACGCATCTTGACCTCACCCCTTGCTAGCGGTCGCTTGTTTCGCAGCCCCTGATTCGAGTTACAAATATTAGCAACAACGGTATCAAATACCCGGTGCTCTCATGAGCACTAGTCAAGTACACATCAATAACATGTATATCATATATACCTTTGTTTGCCTTGCGGCCTTCTTGTCTCGCGCTAGATACTTGGGGCGATTCTTCCCAAAGGTGGCCCCTTACAATAGTAGCACTTTGAATCGGACTTAGGTCCAACTCGGGGTTTCTTTTCAGTAGCGACAAGGGCTTGCCGCCTTACTTCCCTTCCGCTTTTCCCTTCTTGTCTTTCTTGAAACCAGTGTTCCTATTGATCATCAACACTTGATGTTCCTTTTTGATCTCCACTTGCAGTTTTAAGCATTGTGAAGCTCGGGAGAGACTTCTTCATGCCTTGCATATTATAGTTCATCACGAAGCTCTTATAGCTAGGTGGCGAGAGGCAGAACACGATGGATGCCTAAGTCAATGGGAATCGATATTCCCAAGGACACAAGCTTATCGGCGTAACCCGACATCTTGAGTACATGCTCACTAACGGAGCTGTGCTCTTCCATCATGCAGCTAAAGAACTTTTCTGAAGCGTTTTAGCTCTCTAAAGCAGCATGTGTGTCGAAAATCATTTTCAACTCACCCATTGTATCAAATGCATTGCCGTTTTCGAAACGCTTTCGAAGTTCTGGCTCTAGCCCATACAATATGCCGCAATGAACTAAGTTGTGGTCCTCCTGACGAGTCTGATAGACATTCTTCTCCTCGTCAGGGGCATCATCTAAAGGTGGGGGGCCTAACGGCGCTTCTAGCACGTATTGCTTTTGTGCAGCAGAGAGGAAAATCCTCAAATTCATGGCCCATTTGGTAAAGTTGCAACCGTTCGTTGCTAGTTTCTCTTTCTCCATGAACACATTGAAATTAAAAGCAGGTGGTGCCATCTACAACAGAATTTGTAAAGTTTAGACTAAGTGTATGATAGATTGAGTTCAACTAATCTATATTACGAATGAACTCCCACTCAAAAACAACATCCCTCGTGCCTTTTTGGTGATTACATGAACCAAATCCACTACACCAAGTCCGATCATCTCGTGAGTCGGTATAGCTTCAAAGGCGAGCATCAAATGGGCATCATATCAACTATATGACTCATGCTTAACCTTTCGGTCCGTGTTCCGAGGCCATGTCTGTACATGCTAGGCTCGCCAAGTTAGAACCTTAGTATTAGCGTGTAAGCTGTTTTACATCCAAATATGGTCGTGGATCCAAGAACACCCGATCATCACGTGATGTCTTGGAGCTTAAAACATAATCGGTGCATACTAAAGGAAGAACACATTCTTATCTTGATATTTAAATGAGGGATCATCTTATTATGCTAACAAAGCGCTAAACAAGCAATATAAGATGCTATCAAACATCATATGTTTATTAGTGAAATGATATGGTTCCCGCAGATGATCTCTATCATGTGCATCGTGGTATGATCACTATCATACCTATATGTGTAAATCCAAGGTCTATGGATTTTACACGCTATGTGTGTTGTAAGAGTATCATCTCATACTTCTACTTACAACACTACCATATCATAACACTAGCCCAGCAACAATCTAAACTAGACGCCTCTAATTTATCCATTGCAAGTTTTACGTGGCTTAGGGATTTCGAGATAGAACCGTTCTTACCTACGAACATGAACCACAACGAGGATAATCAAATTGTTGACAACTCGCTTGCAAAATAGATATTGACTATAGTAGGAGAGAGACACCGCTAGCCACTTATGCAAACTAGTTGCATGTCAAGCGTGGAACAGGTCTCATAATGCGAGGACATGTAAAGTTTGTGCAGGCCACTTCATCCCACTATGCCACCAATATCCAAAATTACAACAAAGGAGCAACAACATGATCATCATCCACATACTCATATGTGTACTACCGTGTAAAGTATCTACGCATAGATCCGGCTCGATACCCTGTAGGGTTCGCGACATAGAAAACAAAAAAATTCCTACGATGGGAACTATGTACCAAGATCTATCTACTAGATACAAACAACGGGCGGATGTATATCCATAGAGAACATACCCTTGAAGACCGACAAAGCTTAACGAGTTCAACTCGTGGTTGATGTAGACGATCTCTTGCCGATCTCAAGATCGAGAGGAAGTCCTAGCGCCGCAAATCAGCAGCGCATCCGTGCTCGCACACACGCTCGAGGCACCGAGCAACCTCCGCCTCCTCGCTCCAGCGATGCAGCGGAAGCACAACTCTTTATCGCCGAATAGCCACCGGGAACATGTATCTCGCTAGTCCGAGACCATGGGGGATAAATTCTAGAGGGGGAGAGAGATCCTTCACGAGGAGGTGTGTGAGACAAGTGAGGAGGGGGCTCTTTTATAGGAGGAGGGGGCACCCAAGGGGTGGCACGCCATGGGGCTGCCCTCCCTCCTTCATTCATGTCGGTGGACACTCCACTCACAAAATGCCCTTTAAATTTCCTCCACTCAAAAGTCCACTCAAAATCCCATTAAATTTCCACCAAATTTAATGCAAACTCTCATTAAATAAAACTCTTTTATTTTATTCAGAATTTTGTCAATTACTTTAATGACAAACATTCACAAATAACCCCTTGCTAGAATTACATTTCACATGCATAACCACTTTATGCAATTTCACCACAAAACCTGTTTGGTATCTAGTGAAATAAATTCGCGCTTGTTCATTCTTCGGCATGAAACTTTTGCTCCAATTGGATGTCGGTGTCTCTTAAGTGTGTCACCCTACGGTTCGTGAATAATGCGGACATGATCGAGACCTCTCGGATCAATAATCGAAGCGGATCTGGAGACCCATCGACTCCCACACATTCAACGATGACTTTCTTGTGATCGTCGAAACCTTTTACGCTAGTATATTAATCCCTTTGTTTCACGATATATTACATGTCCAAGATTCGATCATCGGTATCTCCATACCTAGTTTGATCTCGTTACCGACATGCACTCTTTTCTCGTTCCTGTGATATAACATTCTAGTGATCAAATCACTTGCTTGCAAGCTAATCAATGTGATATCACCGAGAGGGCCCAGAGTATATCTATCCGTCATCGGGATGAACAAATTCCACTCTCGATCCATGAGCCTCAACATAACACTTTATTAGTTCTGAATCCATCTTTATAATCACCCTGTTACGGTGTGACGCTTGATGTTATCAAGAAACTCTTCCTGTTAGTGATTGACATGATCTCATGGTCTAAGGATTAGGATCACTTCGTAAGTTGTTATAGCAATATAAACTCAATGAATTTGATCGTAATGCTATACTTCGGATGAATGTTCATCACACCATTACACTAATGTTGTGATCCCGTTATTAACAACATCCAATGTCCATGATCAGGAAACCTTGATCATCTTGTTAATCAACGAGCTAGTTTATGAGAGAGGCATAACTAGGAACTTTCTGTTTGTTTATTAAACACACATGTATTAACGTTTCCGTATTAATACAATTATAGCATGCAAAATAAACATCTATCATATACTTGGAATACACATAATAAACACTTTATTATTGCCTCTTAGGGCATATTCCCTTCAGTCTCCCACTTGCACTAGAGACAATAATCTAGTTACATGGTGATAAATCTAACACCCATTGAGTTCTGGTGTTGATCATGTTTTGCTCTAGGGAGAGTTTTAGTCAACGGATCTGCTACATTGAGATCCGTATGTACTTTACAAATCTTTATATCTCCATCCTTGACATGCTCGCGGATGGAGTGAAACCGGCGCTTAATATGCTTGGAATGCTTGTGAGATCTTGGCTCTTTGGCATTGGCAATGGCACCATTATTGTCACAATAGATCACCATTGGGTCCAACGCGTTTGCCACCACTCCTAGTTCGGATATGAACTCCTTCATCCAAACTGCTTCCTGAGCCGCTCAAGCGACAACATATTGACCTCCGTTGTTGATCCCGCTACCACAGGTTGTTTGGAGCTCCTCCAACTAACTCAGCCCGCCATTCATGAGAAATACGTATCCGGATTGAGACTTAGAGTCATCCGGATCGGTGTCAAAGCTAGCGTCGACATAACACTTAGCAACGAGCTCTTCTTCACCTCCGTATACAAGAAACATATCCTTAGTTCTTCGTAAGTACTTAAGGATATTCTTGACTGTTATCCAGTGTTCCGAACCTGGATCCGATTGGTACCTACTAGTCAAACTAATAGCATGTGCCACATCCGGTCTTGTACATAGCATGGCGTACATTATAGAGCCTATGGCTGAAGCATAGGGGACTTTGTCCATTATCTCTCTTTCTTCCGCCGAAACCGGACTTTGAGTCTTACTCAATGTCTTGCCTTGCAACATAGGTAAGAACCCCTTCTTACTTCCGTCCATTTTAAACTTCTTTAAAATCTTATCAAGGTATGTACTTTGCGATAGCCCTATTAGGCGCCTAGATCTATCTCTATAGATCTTTATGCCTAATATGTATGATGCTTCACCTAGGTCCTTCATTAAAAATTTGTTGTTTAGATAACTTTTAACACTTTTTAAAAGATCTATATCATTTCCGATCAATAATATGTCATCCACATATAATATCAGAAATGCCACATTGCTCCCACTCACTTTCTTGTAAATACAAGCTTCTCCATAAGTTTGGACAAATCCAAACTCTTTGATCACCTCATCAAAGCGGAGATTCCAACTTCGTGATGCTTGCTTCAATCCATAGATGGATCGCTGAAGCTTGCACACCTTGTTAGCATCCTTAGGATCGACAAAACCCTTTGGTTGTATCATATACAACTCTTCTTCAATATTACCATTGAGAAACGCGGTTTTGACATCCATCTGCCATATCTCATAATCGAAATATGCAGAAATTGCTAACATAATCCTAACTGACTTTAGCATCGCTACGGGAGATAATGTCTCATCGTAGTCAACTCCTTGAATTTGTCGAAACCCCTTTGCGACAAGTCGAGCTTTATAGACGGTCACATTACCATCAGCATCAGTTTTCCTTTTGAAAATCCATTTGTTCTCCACGGCCTTTCGGTCGTGAGGTAATTCCACCAAGTTCCAAACTTGATTTTCATACATGGATTCCATCTCGGATTTCATGGCTTCTAACCATTTGTTGGAATCCGGGCTCATCATCGCTTCTTCATACGTCGCAGGGTCATCATTTTCATCAACCATGAAATTCATGACAGGATTTTCGTACAGCTCGGGAGCTGCACGCGTCCTGTTTGACCTGCGAGGTTCGGTAGTACTCTCTTTCGGAGTTTCATGATCATTATCATTAGTTCCCTCTTCAACAGGTGGAGCCAACTCCGGAACAACTTCCGGTGCTGCGCTACTCGCCATACTTTGAAGAGAAGGTTCCACAACCTCTTCGAGTTCTACCTTCCGACTACTCACACCTTTCGCGAGAAACTCTTTCTCTAGAAAGGATCCATTCTTGGCAACAAAAACCTTGCCCTCGGATCTGTGATAGAAGGAATACCCAATAGTTTCTTTAGGGTATCCTATGAAGACGCATTTTTCCGCTTTGGGTTAGAGTTTATCCGGTTGAAGTTTCTTCACATAAACATCGCATCCCCAAACTTTAAGAAATGATGACTTAGGTTTGTTTCAAACCACAATTCATACGGTGTCTTTTCAACGGATTTAGATGGTGCCCGATTTAAAGTGAATGCAGCTTTCTAGTGCATAACCCCAAAATGACAACGGCAAGTCCGCTGAGACATCATAGATCGAACCATATCTAATAAAGTACGACACGACGTTCACACACCATTTCGCTGTGGTGTTCCTAAGTGTGAGTTGTGAAACAATTCCACACTCTTTCATGTGAGTGCTAAACTCAGAACTTAGATACTCACCTCCACGGTCGGATCGTAGAAATTTGATCTTTCTATTATGATGATTTTCCACTTCATTCTGAAATTCCTTGAACTTTTCAAAGGTTTCAGACTTGTGTTTCATCAAGTAGATATAACCGTATCTACTCAAATCATCCGTGAAAGTAAAAAAATAATGATATCCACCTCGCGCCGACACACTCATTGGACCACATACATCCGAATGTATGATTTCCAATAAATCTGTCGCCCGTTCCATTGAACCGGAAAACGGCGTTCTAGTCATCTTGCCCATAAGCCATGGCTCACATGTATCAAATGATTCATAATCAAGTGATTCCAAAAGTCCATCCGAATGGAGCTTCTTCATGCGTTTAACGCCAATATGACCTAGACGGCAATGCCACATATATGCGGATATATCATCATTAAGTTTAATCCTTTTAGCATCAACATTATGAATATGTGTAACATTATCGAGATCTAATAGAAATAAACCATTCATCATCGGCATGACCATAAAAGATTTCATTCATATAAATGGAACAACCATTGTTCTCGGATTTAAATGAATAACCACTTCGCATCAAACACGATCCATATACAATGTTCATGCTCAGTGAGGCACCAGATAACATTTATTCAAGTTTATAACTAATCCCGACGGCAAGTGGAGAGGCAGCGTTCCAACAACGATCACATCAACGCTTGATCCATTGCCGACACGCATCTTGACCTCACCCCTTGCTAGCGGTCGCTTGTTCCGTAGCCCCTGATTCGAGTTACAAATATTAGCAACTGAACCGGTATCAAATACCCAGGTGCTACTACGAGCACTAGTCAAGTACACATCAATAACATGTATATCATATATACCTTTGTTTGCCTTTGGCCTTCTTGTACGCCAGATACTTGGGGCGATTGCGCCCGATGGCGATCCCCTTACAATAGTAGCACTTCGGAATCAGACTTAGGTCCAACTCGGGTTTTTTTTTCAGGTAGCAACAGCTTGCCGCCCTTACTTCCTTCCGTTTTCCTTCTTGTCTTTCTTGAAACGGTGTTCCTCTTGATCATCAATACTTGATGTTCCTTTTGATCTCCACTTCTGCAGTTTTAAGCATTGACAGAAGCTCGGGGAGAGACTTCTTCATGCCTTGCATATTATAGTTCATCACGAAGCTCTTATAGCTAGGTGGCAGAGACTGCAGAACACGATGGATGCCTAAGTCAATGGGAATCGATATTCCCAAGGACACAAGCTTATCGGCGTAACCCGACATCTTGAGTACATGCTCACTAACGGAGCTATGCACTTTCATCATGCAGCTAAAGAACTTTTCTGAAGCGTTGTAGCTCTCTACAGCAGCATGTGTGTCGAAAATCATTTTCAACTCACCCATTGTATCAAATGCATTGCCGTTTTCGAAACGCTTTCGAAGTTCCGGCTCTAGCCCATACAATATGCCGCAATGAACTAAGTTGTGGTCCTCCTGACGAGTCTGATAGACATTCTTCTCCTCGTCAGGGGCATCATCTAAAGGTGGGGGGCCTAACGGCGCTTCTAGCACGTATTGCTTTTGTGCAGCAGAGAGGAGAATCCTCAAATTCATGCCCCATTTGGTAAAGTTGCTACCGTCCGTTGCTAGTTTCTCTTTCTCCATGAACACATTGAAATTAAAAGCAGGTGGTGCCATCTACAACATAATTTGTAAAGTTTAGACTAAGTGTATGATAGATTGAGTTCAACTAATCTATATTACGAATGAACTCCCACTCAAAAACGACATCCCTCGTGCCTTTTTGGTGATTACATGAACCAAATCCACTACACCAAGTCCGATCATCACGTGAGTCGGTATAGCTTCAAAGGCGAGCATCAAATGGGCATCATATCAACTATATGACTCATGCTTAACCTTTCGGTCCGTGTTCCGAGGCCATGTCTGTACATGCTAGGCTCGCCAAGTTAGAACCTTAGTATTCGCGTGTGTAACTATTTTACACCCGAAATATGGTCGTGGATCCAAGAACACCCGATCATCACGTGATGTCTTGGAGCGACGAAAACATAATCGGTGCATACTAAAGGAAGAACACATTCTTATCTTAATATTTAAATGAGGGATCATCTTATTATGCTAACAAAGCGCTAAACAAGCAATATAAGATGCTATCAAACATCATATGTTTATTAGTGAAATGATATGGTTCCCGCAGATGATCTCTATCATGTGCATCGTGGTATGATCACTATCATACCTATATGTGTAAATCCAAGGTCTATGGATTTTACACGCTATGTGTGTTGTAAGAGTATCATCTCATACTTCTACTTACAACACTACCATATCATAACACTAGCCCAGCAACAATCTAAACTAGACGCCTCTAATTTATCCATTGCAAGTTTTACGTGGCTTAGGGATTTCGAGATAGAACCGTTCTTACCTACGAACATGAACCACAACGAGGATAATCAAATTGTTGACAACTCGCTTGCAAAATAGATATTGACTATAGTAGGAGAGACAGACACCCGCTAGCCACTTATGCAAACTAGTTGCATGTCAAGCGTGGAACAGGTCTCATGTGCGAGGACATGTAAAGTTTGTCCGGGCCACTTCATCCCACTATGCCACCAATATCCAAAATTACAACAAAGGAGCAATAACATGCTCACCATCTCTTCGAGGGTAAGGCGTCCTGTTTCCTGCTGCGGACGTAAAGAATGTCGGAGAAGCGTGCCGTGGTCTAGTCCTTCCACGAAGTGATACAAAGCGTTATCATCAGGGTAATTAGCCAGGTCAGACCGTATACGGAGCCACCTGGCGAGGTAGTCGCGGGGGTTTTCGCCCTCTCTCTGAATGCAGCGCGCCAGATCGAAGATGGTAACCACATCGACGAACTTGGATCTCTGCTGTCCAGATGCGCGGACAAAGCCGGCGGATTTGCAGTGATCTTCCACCTTTATATCCTGCACAGGGGCGGTTTGGGTGGGCCTTGAATTTTTCCAATCTTTGCCGGCAAACTCCAAGGAGAGATCCGACATCTATCCTTCCGCGAACGTATCCTGCCCGTAGGCGGTCCGTGCGGGTCTTGATGCTTTCCGATCTTTGCCGGCAAACTCCAAAGAGAGATCCGACATCGATCCTTCCGCGAACGTATCCTGCCCGTAGGCGGTCTGTGTGGGTCTTGATGCTTTCTGATCTTTGCCGGCAAACTCCGAAGAGAGATCCGACATCGATCCTTCCGCGAACGTATCCTGCCCGTAGGCGGTCCATGCGGGTCTTGATGCTCCTCCGACTCCCGGGGAACTACTGCCCGAGTCGGTTTCACTGATGAAGAGGTGGATGTCTCTGATAGGAACGATCGAACACCGCGTAGGGTTCGTCTTCGCCGGGATCCAGAACTCGTCAGGAGGGACGATCAGAATGTTGCCGGAGAAGATAACATGGCCGATGGCTACGGTTTCGCCGATTCCCGCAAAGATCTTGGTCCTCGCCCGCTGAAGATCCTGAAGAGCCTCTTGCCCCACGGTGGGCGCCAACTGTCGTGGTATTGCCGACGAGTACGCCATGGAGGGGTCCTCATAGTGCGTGTTTAGAGACGTGGGGTAAGGCGGACGGTTGACGGGTACGAGGTAACACAGCTTACCCAGGTTCAGATCCCATGACGGTGGCGGAATCCTACTCCTGCTATAAATCACTATAAGGGTAATACGCCGAGTTATAGAGATAGGTTCGCTATGCGAGGTTGTATGAATCGATGCCCTAAAGTCTCCCATAGGCCCGACTTATATAGTCGCCAGGTCCTAGGGTTACAGGGAAAAGTCTTAGCCGGACAGGTTACAGAGTCCTACACCGTCTATCACTAATCTTGTGTAACTTGCACTCCAAGGCTCCGGGTATGCTGGTGACTCCACCGTAGCCTTCCTTTATCCGGCATGGGCCTCCCTTCTGGATCCACCTAACTGGGCCGCCCTACAGGCCACAGGCCATGCTACCGACTATGGGCCACCCGGGTTAGTCGGATAAGAGACATGCTATGAGGATACCCATATAGCATATCCCCAACATCAGCGACATCCCCACCGCAAAGGATCTTTGGGATAGGATTGTCATTCTCCAAGAGGGAACCTCTCTTATCCAAAAATCCAAGTATGAAGCTGCCAAGTCTGAGATGAACATGTTCATTAACCATGATGGTGAGACTATCGCTGAAGCATACAAGAGACTCGTTGCCCTCCGCGTGAAAATTGGTGGCCTAGGGTGTGAGAAGTATGATGATGGATTCAATTTGAATGATGAACTTATCAAGTCCAAGATTGTCTCCATGATCGCGGTCACCGACAAGAAGCTTGCCTTGAACTTGCAACTCCTCTATAGAGCTAATCAATTCACTCCTGATGATCTAGTCTCTTATCTAGTTGCCACGGATAACTTGGCGGATGAAGGGCAAAAGATCAAGGAAATCAACCGTGCTATCGGGTCTTCCTACTCTCTAGCATTAAAGGCCAAGCAAGTGCAAGAAGATGTTGCTAGTGATGAAGATAGCGATGTTTATGGAGTTGATGATATGCTCTCTCAACTTGCTCTCTTCACCAAGAACATGAAGTTCCGAAGAAGGAGAAGCTCAATGGGATCAAGTGAGAAGAAGAGGACGTGCTACAATTGTGATGAGGCAACTCATTTGGCCGACAAGTGTCCGTATGAGAAGAGACTTGACAAGCCTAAGCATGAAGAAGGTGCCAAACCAATATTGAAGCCCAACCCCATCAATGAAAGATACAAGAGGAACAATAGGAGTGATGGTAAGGGCTTCCTAGGCCAAGAATACATATCCGACAATGAGGAATAGGATGAAGAGAAGGTGGTTGGAGTGGCCGGTTTGGCCTTTGCCAAACCCGGGTCTCTCTTCACCTATGACTACACCAAGGACTACACCGACGACTCTCCTAACCCCATGGTCACCACCACTTTCCTCATGGCAAGGAGCTCCAAGGACGAGTCCAACGTGGAGTGTGGGGATAAGGAGAGAGTGGTGGGTGTGACCGGTTTGGCATACGTCGAACCCGGTTCACCTCTCACCTACGACTACTCCAAGGACTACATCGAGAGTTCTCCTATTCCCAAGATCACCGTCTCTTGTCTTATGGCAAGGAGCTCCAAGGTAATTGTATCTCCTCCATCCCTATCTAGTGTCTTGGATGATCTTGATAGTGACCATGATAGTGATAGTGATAATGATGAATTTGGTAAAGAATATATAAAAGAAATGTATGCTATCATGAAGTCTCTTCCTCCCATTGCTCGTGCTAGAGTCAAACAATTAATGGAACTTGTTAGCTCACGTGATGAGGCCATTGATAGCTTGGAATCTCATATTGATGATGAGAAACGAAGATTCAATCTTCTTGAGCAAGTTCTTTGTGAGGAAAAGAATACCCATTCTTTTCTTAAACTACAAATTGAAATCTTTGAAATTGATAAAGCAAAAGACATGGACACTATTGATAGGGCTAACTCATTGTCCCAAGAGCTTGATGCCTCAAAGAAAGAGCTTGAAGTTGCTCATGCTTCTCTTACCAAGGATCTTGAGCACCTTGATAAGGCTAGTTTGCTTGTCAAGTGTGAGCTCATAAAACTTGGAGAGAACCATGATCAACTTCGGGTGTCCTATGAGAAGGCTCTTGGTACATTGAAGGATCCAATTATAGTTGAAAATGATTCTTGTACCTCTAACTCTACCTTTGATCAAGCTCACCTCATTGAGGAAAATAAGAAGTTGAAAGAGAAACTTGAGAAAGAGCGTAGTGCACCTACCTCCAAGGGAAAGATCCTAGATGAGATCTTATCCCGTCAAAAGACGAGAATTTGCAAGGAAGGTGTTGGATTTGATCCAAAGAACAACACGAATAATGCCATTCCACCAAAGAAGATAATCTTTGTAAAAGAAGATGACAAGGTGGTTGACCAAGTCAAAAGGAATGTGGTGAACGGGGGAGCCATGAAGGTAAATCCCAATCACAAGTATGCGGGAAAGTCTAATCCTTCCTATGTGCTTTGTAAGGGCACCCAAGGAGATGTATATGCCAAATATGTTGGCCCTCGAAATGGTTATGCTTATAGGTGGTACTCAATTTGGGTACCTAAGGATCTTGTTGCTAATGCGAGGGGACCCATTACTCAATGGGTTCCTAAATCAAAGAATTGATTTTGTAGGGTTATGCCTCCGGTGGATCAAAATGGGTGTTTGATAGTGGATGCACCAATCACATGACCGGTGGTAGGAGTGGGCTTGACCAATTCATTCACGATGTCAACTCAACGTCAAGCATCACTTTTGGAGATAACTCTAAAGGAAAGGTACTAGGTTATGGTAAGTTGGTAATTTCCAAGGTTTTGACTCTTGAGACCGTCCTACATGTTGAAAACCTTGGTTACAACTTGCTTTCTATTAAACATCTCGCGGATGCCGTCTATGACTCGTATTTCTCTAGAACTTTTGTGAAGGTCTTTAGGGGTGATGATCTCATCTTGGTTCTCATTGGACACGTGGAAGACGACCTTTATGTGGTCGACCTCTCGAAAGAGAGCCAATCTCTTCCTACATGTCTAATGGCCAAGGCTGACAAGGGATGGCTTTGGCATCGTCGACTAGGCCATGTCAACATGAGAAATCTCAATCTACTCCTAAAGGGTGAGCATATTATTGGACTAACCGGTATCTCCTTTGAGAAAGATCGTGTGTGTAGTGCGTGCATTTCAGGAAAGCAAATTGGGAAGCATCATCCTTCCGTTACCAAGGTGGCCACGTCAAGACCCTTGGAGCTGCTCCATTTGGATCTCTTCGGGCCTTCGACATATGACTCTCTTGGTGGAAGAAGATATGGTCTTGTCATTGTTGATGATTACTCAAGGTATACTTGGGTCTTTCTTCTCAAGACGAAGGATGAGACCTTCAAGGAATTGATGATATTCACCAAGCAAGCTCAACGTACTCATGGTGTGGAGATCAGACTATTAGAACCGACAACGGCACCAAGTTCAAGAACTACACCATGCAAGAATTTGTTGAAGATGAGGGGATCAAGCATGAATTCTCAGCTCCTTATAACCCTCAACAAAATGGTGTTGTTGAAAGGAAGAACCGGACAATCATTGAGATGACAAGAACAATGTTGAGTGAATTCAAGTCTCCTCACAATTTTTGGGGAGAAGCTATTGCTACCGCGGTCCACTACACGAACCGGCTCTTCCTCCGTGCTCCCTTTGACATGACTCCATATGAGATTCTCACAAGTAAGAATCCCAACGTCAACTACTTTCGTGTCTTTGGTTGCAAGTGCCTCGTCAAGAATAAAAAGGAAAAGCTCGGTAAATTCGAATCTAGAACTATGGAGGGTATTTTTGTTTGTTATGCGGAAAACACTCACGCCTATAGATACTACAACAATACCAATGGTTGTGTTGAAGTATCTTGTGACGTGGAGTTTTTGGAGAATAATGGCCCCCATGAGGGGCAAGTTTCTTCTCGTGATGTAGGAGATGGTGATTCTTATCAAGTCATCAAGTTGATGGGGGATTGGGCACATCTTGCCCATCGAGTCTCACATTCATGTTCAACAAGATGATGGGGGAGAATCAAGCTCAACTCAAGAAGAGCCGAGCTCTACCCAAGTTGAGCCATCAAATGCATCACAAGATCAACATCTATCTCATGATGCCATGCAAACCGAAGAACAAGAACCAAGCCCTCAAACCTTTGAGCAAGACCAAGTAGAAGATCAACCTCCATCTCAAGGCCAAGCTCAAGATGGTGTCAATGATCAAGGCCCCTCAAAAGATGAATTTGTTGATCATGAAGGCACTATTCGGAAGATTAAGGCCGCCTCCATTGCAAGTGGTCTTCAAGTCAACAATATCCTTGGAAGCATATCAAGAGGGATCGAGACCCGTGCCAGGAAGAATAACCTCACAACCTTTTGTGGGCATCATGCTTTTGTGTCCAACTTTGAGCCCCTTAAGGTTCATGAGGCTTTGGAGGATCTGGATTGGGTCATTGCCATGCAAGAAGAACTCGAGTGTTTCACCCGCAATGAAGTATGGTCTCTAGTGGAGAAGCCTAAAGATCATCGCATCAATGTTATTGGGACCAAGTGGGTGTTCAAAAACAAGCAAGATGAGAACAGGGTCGTCACGAGGAACAAAGCAAGGTTAGTGGCGCAAGGGTATGCCAAAATAGAAGATATTGACTATGAGGACACCTTTGCGCCCGTTGCTCGTCTTGAAGCTATTAGTCTCTTGCTTGCTTATGCATCTTTCCATAACTTCAAGCTTTATCAAATGGATGTGAAAAGTGCATTTCTTAATGGTCCCTTGAAAGAGGTTGCATATGTAGCTCAACCCTCTGGTTTCGAAAACACACGCTATCCGAACCATGTGTATCTACTCCATAAGGCTCTCTACGGACTAAAGCAAGCTCCTCGTGCTTGGTATGAGCACCTTAGGGATTTTCTACTCATGGATGGGTTTAGCGTGGGTAAGGTCGATTCCACCCTTTTCACCAAACGGGTTAAAGGGGGTGGCTTATTTATTGTTCAAATATATGTTGATGATATTATCTTTGGTGGAACTAACGAATCTCATAACAAAGCTTTTGCCGAGTTGATGACTATGAAATTTAGGATGTCCATGATGGGGGAGTTGAAGTTCTTTCTAGGCTTCATCATAAAGCAACTTCCTCATGGCACTTTCATCTCTCAAGAGAAGTACATTAAGGATATGCTCAATAAGTTCGAGATGGCCAAGGCTAATCCCATGAAGACACCCATGCCACTAAATGGGCAACTTGGCCTTGGAGTAGGTGAGAAGGACGTGGATCAAAAGGTATATCGTTCTATGATTGGTTCCTTGATCTACCTGTGTGCTTCTAGGTCGGATATCATGTTAAGTGTTGGAATGTGTGCTCGTTTTCAATCCGCTCCCAAGGAGTGCCACTTGATGGCGGTCAAACAGATTTTTAGGTACCTTGTTCTCACTCCTACTCTCGGGCTTTGGTATCCAAAGGGGTCAACCTTTGATCTTGTTGGCTATTCGGATGCCGATTGGGCAGGTGATAAGGTTGACCGGAAATCAACCTCCGGGGCTTGCCAATTTATTGCCCGGTCGTTGGTGAGTTGGTCTTCCAAGAAACAAAACTCCACAGCCCTATCCACCGCCGAAGCCGAATACATATCCGCGACATCTTGTTGTGCTCAATTTTTATGGATGAGGCAAACCTTAAAAGACTATGGTGTGTCTCTTGGTACGGTGCCTCTTCTATGTGACAATGAAAGCGCAATAAAGATAGCCAACAACCCCGTCCAACATTGCCGCACCAAACATATTGACATTCGCCACCACTTCCTACGTGACCATGTCGCAAATGGTGATATCAATCTCACTCATGTGGGTACGATGTTCCAATTGGCCGATATCTTCACGAAGCCTTTGTATGAAGCCCAGTTTGTCATGTTGAGGCGAGAACTCGGTATCCTATATCCCCAAAACTTGGATTGATTTGCTTCTTGCACTATATTCTTGCTCTTAACATGCTATGTAGACTAGTTGCGCAACACATGTAGGGATAGCCATCTTACCAAGTCTTGGTTTGATGCATACCTATGTGTGCAACATAAATTGATCTCGTGTCATGATATGAATCCAAGCATCTATCTTTTAGGCGCAATGACACATGTGCTTAAACATAGGGGGAGAAATCCCCCACAACCTCCTAGCCTCCTTTGCTTTTCAATGGTTTCCATCTTGAGGCTCTCTGAGTTTGATCTTCCTCTAGCTCTTGATATCCTCGAATCATGCCTATTGTTGCTATTTGTGAGGTTGAAATTGGTTCTTTCCAATAGGAATGCCTAGATCACCTGCTTCCTCTACTCTTTTGGAGTCTACTATCTTCCTCTACATGCACATGCCATCCTCGGAAAAAAAATTCCGTTGTTCGGTTTTTGGCCCGGTTGAACCGGCTCCCAGACCAGACCGCCCGGTGCTAGCTTAGGAAAACTGGACCAGAACCGGAAAATCCGGTTATACTATACCGGGTCTATCCGAATCTCGTCTCTGATTCGTTTTTCGGTTGGCATCCGGTTTTCCGAGCTGTGGACTGGGTCCTCCGGTTTGGATCTCGGTTCAACCGAACTTAAAACCGAGTTTTCAGATTTGTTTTTTTCTCCCTCTTCTCCCTGGTCCCCCCTCCCTCCCACAGTTCCCCTTCACTTCCCCCGACCTCTCCTCCTCCATTGTCGCCCTCCCCACCCTCCCCTCCTCTCCTAGGGTGATTCCACCCTAGGATCCATAGATCGGGCCACCATTTCGTGAGGAAGGACTTTTGGAGGCTTTTCACCAAAGGAATTTCTTCATCTCACGGTGGTTCGGGAGCTTTTTGGTGTTCTTGTTCCTCAAGGGCTCCTTGGTGCCTTCCTTCACGGGAAGCCATGTCCTCGGGTACTCCTTTTGCTCCCTCTCCTCTTGTCCTTCTCAAATCCCTATGTTTTGCTATACATTGTGTTGGATTTGACAAGTTAGGGGTCCACCTTGTTTTTTTCCCCACCCTCGTTCCTCCATGTCCTACCCACTCTTCTTAGAACTGTATTTGCGCAAGTACTTGAGTCATTGGTAAGATTTTTACATTGCATAGTGGCCTCTATGGATCTCGGTTTGCAACCCGGTTGGTCCGGCTGTAGCACCGGACCGTCCGGTCTGAGTCCGGTTTTCCGGCTCTGACACCGGACCGTCCGGTTTTGCTTTCGGTCCAACCGGTCCTGGCACCAGACCATCTGGTTCTGGAACCGGTTGTTCCGGCCCTGGCACCGGACCTCTCTGCAATGTCTCCTATTTTACCATGCACTTGCCCAAATCCAAGTTTTTTCTCTCATCCTTCCCTTTGGCATGTGTACCTATCTCTGTGCTCCCCAACCTCTCTCTCTCTCTCTCTCTCTCTCTCTCTCTCTCTTTCACAGGTGAAGATGTTGATTCTGCTGGTGATGAGTATGTGCCTGATAGTGAGTATGTGCCTGAGGTAGCTAACAAGATTAAGCGGGCTCGTCGCAACACTCAGTCTGTGCAACTTGAGCCTGAGGGTAGCGCTCGCTCTGGGCGCATCAAACTCAAAGCTAACAGGGGTAAGCAGCAAGCTTCTCAGGCCGAGGCTGAGGACGTGCCTTGTCAAAATCTAAAGGGTATGGAGATTGGTCAGTACCGGGCTCTCCGCAAGCAGAATCCCTATCGCTTCAAGCAACGCAGCTATAAAGGATCTGACAAGAAATTTTGGACTGAGACTCAGGCTATGATGTGGGATCACATTTACACTCAGTTCCGGGTCACTCCTTGTGGCCACATTCAAGCTCTCAATATGGAGTGGTTCAATATGTATGCAGCCTCTGATTACTTCTATGTTGATGAAGCTTTGAGGAAAATGGATCTGTTCGACCTCGTATGTCTCAAGGAGGACTATTACCCCGACTTCATCCGTCAGTTCTTTTGCACAGTATATTTTCATGATGATGAGGATCGCACTATGACTTGGATGACTGGCACATGGCATTTTTAGGCTACTTATGCTGATTTGGTCGATGTCATGGGCTACACCGGTCGAGGAGGAGGCTTCTGTATTCACAGTGAGAAGGTCAAGCCTGCTGAGACTCTTGCTTTCTGCTATCCCAGTGATTCTCAGTGGAGTCCTCCGTGCATGACTGGCATGTATTACTACTATCATACCTTTGCCACTATCTTCCGTCAGTCCCTTGTTCCCCGTTTTGGCGATTCCACTAACTGCCATGGGTATTTTTCCAACCTGTTATACTACTGTCACCCGGATCGGCTGAGGAAGATTGATGGATGCGACTTTGTGTACTGTGAGCTGCGGCGGGCTGCTTTGGACAGGATGACTCCCACTTTCTGCGCGTATGTTCAGAAGCTGCTCAATTCGGTGGTGCCACCTGGTGTGATGGTGGGTGAGCGCGAGGAACAAGAAATGCTTAATCTTTGTCTCCGTGCCCACACTCCTGATGTCCCTGGGATGTGGCCTCCTGAGCACCGCACCAAAGCTGCTCATGATCCTCGGCCTTCTTTTTCTACTCGGGCTGGTTCTCGTCGTCCTGTTGGTGAGTCCTCCTCTCACCCAAGGCCGAAGGGTGGTGCTTCCAAGTTTTTCAAGAGGCTCTTCCAGATGTGCCGTTCTAACTATGATGTGAGTCACAAGGCTTTGGAGTTGAGCCAGGAGACTAGGCGCCGCCACAATGAGTATCTTGCGACCCAGAATGTCACTCCTCCACCAGATGGTCTTGAGATGGCCCCTGCCCCTTATGTCAACTATGAGATGCCGCCTCTTGATGATGCTATGTTCTATGGATACTTCCCTGGTCAGTTTGCTCCTAGTGGTCCCGGTGGTACCTCTGCTCAGGGTCATGATGATGATGAGGACAATGATGATGCTGCTGATAGTGACGAGTACTCTGAAGAGGAAGATGTCCCTCCTTGGCCTCCTCCTCCGCTATTCTTCTAGTTGGGTTGCGTTAGCATCGCTCTCCTCCTCTTCCTTTTTGGTGTCTCGATGCGAATGGGGGAGAAGAGTAGAGTTCTATTAGTTATCTACGGGTTCCTTGCCGGGGTTTTCCAGGGTTCGCCGTTAGCACAATGCCCCTTGCTTTCTCATTGCTTCTTATGGCATTGTGCTTTCCCATTCGCTTTATGTATGAACTATCTGCTTTGTTTCCGACTGTTGGACAAGTTTGTGCTATGTGCGTGAACCATGGATATTTATATTATGCTATGACTATGTCTATTGTTGTTTATAATATCCTTGAGAACTCTAGCTCGGTTTGTCATCGCCAACCAAAAAGGGGGAGATTGAAAGGGAATTTTACCCTATACTTTTTTGGTTGACAATGACACCGTGGTTAGAGTGGACTAATGCTATTTCTAGTGTCTTAAACAAGTTCTAGTCCGATGATGTGATGAAAGGTTATCGGAGACCCCCCATTTTGATAACGAAGCTTCACACCGGAGTTTGCCCTTTTTTTATGTAATTTGAGTCCGGTTAGGAGCTCCGCACTATTAAGAGGGGTTCTCTCGATGAGCTTGTTGGGGATGATCACCTAAGCCATATACACATCCCTTTCTCCTACCTAATCCATCGCCAAAGAGAGAAGAGAAGAAATCCTATCCATCAAAGCCTTTTCTGCAGATCCGGTTTTCAGACCGGTTGGACCGGTTCCCAGACCGGACCGTCCGGTGTCAAGATCAGAAATCCGAACTCAAACCGGGTTTTCCGGTTTACTCACTCCGAATCTATCCGAGTCTGGGTACTGAGAGCAGATTCGGTTTCGATCGATTTTAAGCTAAGGACCGGACTATCCGGTGTGTGAACCGGTCCAACCGAACTTAAAACCGGACCTTGCGTTTTTGGCTCAAAACGGCTAGTTTTTCTCCTTGAGTATAAATATCCCTTCTTCTAGCTTGAGTAGGTTAGGCATTCAGTTTATATCATTTCTTGAAGCTCTCTCTCTCTCCCCCATTGTTGAAACACAAAAGCTTGAGGATCTCCCATTCTACCCAACCAAATCCAAATCCCTTTGGTAGAAAGGAAGAGGAGGTCCCGATCTACGTTTCCACCAAGCCAAAGTTCATTCCCCCTTGAGTTCATCGAGTTAGGTTGTTACTCTTGGGTTTGTGGGAAACCCTAGGCGGCTAGGGTCGCCCGGAGACATTCGGCTTGTGATTTGCTCCGTGGAAAGTTTGTGAGGGTTTGGAGACTACCTTAAAGTCTACCACGAGTAAGTGAGCTATTCCTTCGTGGGATAGGCTCGGAGAAGAAGGTGAGCCTTAAGTGGCGTGAGGAATCCTTCGTGGAACCTCACACCTCTCCAACGTGACGTAGCCCCCTTCCCAAAGGTGGTGAACACGGGAATACATCTTCGTCTCCGCGTGCTTCGGTTATTCCTTAACCGATCTCTTACTTGTGTTGCTTACCTTGTGATAGCCTTCGAGCTTGAAGTATCTTGTACATCACCTAGTTTGCATTTAGGCTCACTTATATTCCTCAAATCCTAAAACTTGCAAAAGATTATAAAGAATTTTGTAGAAACCTATTCACCCCCTCTAGGTTAACCATCTTACACTTTCACTAACTCAGAAACCCTCCCAAACTCAGAAACCATGTTGGGATTAGACTTTTTCAAACTGCCTTTTTGACTTTCAAATTAGAGTTTGATTTCTCTCTTCCAAGTGTCCAGCCAAGTGACCTAGGACATGATGCAACCATTACACTTTGTTATGACACATCCATGTACCCTTCCCCTTCCGGATCGGTGAACCTGCTAGACCCTTCTAGAACATTCCGGTGAAAACACCGGAATCATTCCTGAACTCCAAAATTGGACTTTCCTTATATGAATCCTATTCTCTGGACCATTACGAATCTCCTCGTGATATAGCGGATCCCATCCGAGACTCTGAACAACATTCAGTCTCTTTAATCACATTCCATATCTACTAAACAACATCGAATTCTTAAGTATGTCTCCCTACGGTTCGTGAATTATGTAGACATGATCGAGACTCTTCTCCGATCAATAACCAATAGAGGAATCTGGAAATTCATATGGATCCCACATATTTCTATGATTACTTCGTGATCGAATGAACCATTTACATACGATACCAATTTCCCTTTGTCTCACGATACTTTACTTATCCGAGGTTTGATCGTCGGTATCTCTACATACCTAGTTCAACCTCGTTACCAATAAGTACTCTTTTCTCGTTCCCGTGATATGTGATCCCTTGTGAGCCAGTCACATGCTTGCAAGCTAATTGTATGACATTCCACCGAGAGGGCCCAGAGTATATCTATCCATCATATGGATGGACAAATCCCAATCTTGATCCATGTGCCTTAACACATACTTTCCGAACACTCAATGCCACCTTTATAGCCACCCAGTTATGATGTGGTGTTTGATGTCATCAAAGCATCCTTCTGGTGATGGTGATTAGCATGATCTTGGTCAAAGGAATTAGGTTACTATGTATCAGAAAGCTTATAACAAGTGAACTATATTAAATGGCTTTGATCTTTATGCTATGCTTAACTATAGGAGTATGCCCATCACATCATTTTCCTAATGATATGACCCTGTTGTTAATAACATCTCTATGTTCATGATCAGGAAACCATGATCATATATTAACCAACAAGCTAGTTTAATAAGAGGCTTTATTAGGGGCTCTTTTATGTTTACAAATCACACAAGTATTAATGTTTCTGGTTAATACAATTATAGCATGGTATGTAAACATTTATCATAAGCATGAAGATATGATAATAACCACTTTATTATCGCCTCTTGGGCATATCTCCAACATGAGACGGGCATGAGCCCAGCATAGGAAGGCGCGCTCATCGAGTTCCTATATGAGAATCGCGACATCTTTGCATGGAAGCCATCTGACATGCCTGGTGTCCCGAAGGAACTCGCTGAGCACAAACTCAATGCCGGCCCCAAAGCATGACCCGTCAAGCAATCGCTGCGGCCCTTCAATGAGGAGCGTCGCCGAGCAATCGCCGAGGAGGTGCAGCGTCTACTCGCTACAGGCTTCATCCGGCCAATCAAATACTCCAAGTGGCTGGCAAACCCAGTCCTGGTAGAGAAGAAAAACGGGACCTGGAGAATGTGTATAGATTACACAAACATCAAAAGCGCCTACCCGAAGGAGCAGTTCTGTTGGAGATATGCCCTAGAGGCAATAATAAATATAGTTATTATTATATCTTTGTGTTTATGGTAAATGTTTACATTCATGCTATAACAGTATTAACCAGAAACATTAATACTTGTGTGATTTGTAAACTAAATTAGAGTCCCTAGTAAAGCCTCTTCATAATACTAGCTTGTTGATTAATAGATGATCATGGTTTCTTGATCATGAACATTTGAGATGTTGTTAATAACAAGACCATATCATTAGGACAATGGTATGGTGGACATACTCCTATAGATAAGCGTAGCATAAAGATCAAGTCATTTTAAATAGTTCAATTGCTATAAGCTTTCTGATACATAGTAACCTAATTCCTTCGACCATGAGATCATACTTATCACCATCACCGGAAGGATGCTTTGATGACATCAAACACCACACCGTAACTGGGTGGCTATAAAGGTGATATTGAGTGTTCGGATAGTATGGGTTGAGACACATGAATCAAGAGTGGGATTTGTCCATCCATATGACAGATAGATATACTCTGGGCCCTCTCGGTGGAATGTCATCCAATCAGATTGCAAGCATGTGAGTAGTTCACAAGGGATCACATACCATGGGAACAAGAAAAGAGTACTTATCGGTAACGAGGTTGAACTAGGTATGCAGAGATACCGACGATCAAAACCTCGGATAAGTAAACTATCGTGAGATAAAGGGAAATTGGTATCATATGTAAGTGGTTCATTCGATTGCAAAGTAATCTTAGAAATATGTGGGAGCCATATGAATTTCCAGATTCCTCTATTGGTTATTGATTGGAGAAGTGTCTCGATCATGTCCGCATAATTCACGAACCGTAGGGAGACACACTTAAGGATTCGATGTTGTTGAGTAGTTATGGAATGATGAGTAAGAGACTGAATGTTGCTCGGAGTCTCGGATAGGATCCGGGATATCACGAGGAGATCCGGAATGGTCCGGAGAATAAGATTCATATAAGGAAAGTCCTGTTTCGGAGTTGGGTAATGATTCCGGTGTTTTCATCGGGAATGTTCTAGAAGGTTCCGGAAGGTCCGACACTCCGGAGGGGAAGGGTACATGAATGTGTCATGACAATGTGGAATGGTTTCATCATGTACTAGGTATCATGGCTGGGCAAAATAAAGGGAGAAATCAAATCCTAGTTTGAAAAGTCAAACGCCAATTTGAAAAGTCAAACAACAGTTTTGCTTGGTGGAGGGAGAGTAGGAAACCTACTTGGGGAGGAGTTCCTCTCCCTCCACCCGTCGGCCAAGGAGGACGACTTGGGGGAGGACTCCCTCCCCCTTGGCCGCGCCCTCCCACCTATAAAAGGAGGGGCAGGGCTGCCCCTCTTCCCTACACCCAACACCACTAAAACCCTAGCCCTAGCCGCCGGCCTCCTGCAAGTCGTCGCCGCCCTAGGGTTTCCTCCTAGCCGCTGAGTTGGGGCTCTCCCCAAGCCCTAGACGCCAGCCAAGCTTCCTCCCTTGGTGCCTATAAACCCTAGATCGCCAAGGCCTCTCTCATAGTCCACCATACTCGCTCCGGCTTAAGGCGAAGCCCTGCGAGATCTCCCCTCTACTTCTGGTACCACGCCGTCGTGCTGCCGGAATCGTGAGGAGAGTGCTACAACCTCCGTTGCCTGCTGGAACACGGGAGAGGAAGGTCTTCATCGAGTACCGAACGTGTGACCGACTGTGGAAGCGCTGCCGGAACGCAGCACCGGAAGGATCGTCTACGCGGTCTTGAGATCGGCAAGAGTACGACTACATCACCCATGAGAATCTGCTCTCGTTAAACGCTTTGGAATCTTCGAGGGTGAGTTCCTCTATCGACTCGTTGCTACAATCTAGTAGATAGATCTTGGCTTGTTTGTTTGCATGCGGTAGAATTTTTTTGTTTTCCATGCTACGAACCCCTACAGTGGTATCAGAGTCGTGTCTATATGTAGATCTGTTGCACGAGTAGAACACAATGGTCATTGTGGGCGGTGGTGCTTTTATTATCAATTGCTTCTTGTGTACTTTGCATCTTGCGGTATGATGGGATGAAGCCCGGCTAACCTTACATGACATCGTTCATGAGACTTGCTCCACGCTCAACATGCAACTTGTATTGCATAAGTGGCTTTGCGGGTGTCTGTCTCTCCCATTATAGTATAGATCCAATTTACAACGGGCACTTGATAGTTCAAACATTAACGTTGTGGTTCTTGTTCATAAGTTAGATCGACACTTATTGAAAGCCCCAAACCACGTAAAATATGCAAAGAAAATTAGAGGCGTCTAACTTTGTTTTGTAGGGGTGTGCTGTGATGTGATATGGCCATGATTGTGATTATATTTGATGTATGCAATGTTCCTTATTGTAAGTTGGCAACCGGTAGGAGCCATATGGTTGTCTTTAAATTCTGTTAAGACCCACGTGTCTATTCAAAGTAGTTGTAATAGTTGGAGCTGGTGGACGGAAACCATGAAATGGCGCCATTGACCTTGATGCTATGCCGGTGATGATGGAGATCATGTTCGTGCTTGAAGATGGATATCAGAAGCACAAGAAGAAAGGCCATATCATATCACATATTATGAATTGCATGTGATGTTAATCCTTTATGCATCTTGTATTGCTTAGTTAACAACGGTAGCATTATAAGATGATCCCTCATGCACATAAATTTCAAGGTTTTAAAGTGTTCATCCTTAGTAAGCACCGTTGCTAAAGCTTGTTGTTTCGAAGCACCATGTGATGATCGGGTGTGTTAGATTCTGCAAGTGTATACAATGTGAGCAAGCCAGATTTGCTCATGCGGAAGATAAGGTTTGATCTTGACGAGCCTAGAATGTACAGACATGGTCTCGGAACACGGATTACCGAAAGGTAAAGCATGAGTCATATAGTAGATATGATGAACATGTCGATTGTTCGCCATTGAAGCTACATCAACTCTCGTGATGATCGGTTTTGATGTGGTGGATTTGGTTCGTGTGTTCACTAAAACAATGTGAGGGATATTGTTTTGAGTGGGAGTTCACCTAGATTAATTTAACTATTAATTAGAACTCAATTTGTCATAAACTTAGTCTAAACTATTGCAAATATGTTGTAGATCAATGGCGGCCCCTACCATCAATTTTAATGCGTTCCTAGAGAAAGAAAAGTTGAAAAACAATGGAAGCAACTTCGCGGATTGGTTCCGCAATTTGAGGATTGTCCTCAATGGTGGTAATTTGACCTATGTCTTTGGATGCACCATTGGTGACACTGCGGTGATGCTACCGATGAAGTAAAGAATGTTTACCTCACTCGGAAGAATCAATACTCCACGATTCAGTGTGCTATCTTGTATGGTTTGGAATCGGAGCTTGTAAAAGGTTTGAGAACCATGACCCACATGATATTGTCCGTGAACTCAAAATGATATTTGAGGCTCACTTGGCGATTGAGAGTTATGAGGCTTCCGAAAAGTTCTTTAAGCGCAAGATGGAAGAGGGCAGCTCTGCTGAGCATGTGCTTAAGATGTCTAGGCACGCAAACAAACTCCAAAGTTTGGGTATAGTGATTCCTAATGCTTTGGGGATTTACCGTGTCCTCCAATCACTGCCACCAAGTTACAAGAACTCTGTGATGAACTATAATATGCAAAACATGAACAAGATGTTGCCAGAACTCTTCTCCATGTTCAAATCTGCAGAAGTGGAGATCAAGAAAGAGCATCAAGTGTTGTTGGTCAATAAGACCACCAAATTCAAGAAAGGCAAGTCTAAGCAAAAGGGAAACTTCAAGAAGGGTGGTAAGAAAGTTGCCGCCGTGAAGAAGACCAAGGCTGGACCTAAGCGTCTTGAGTGCTTTTACTGCAAGGGAGAGGGTCACTGGAAGCGGAATTGCCCAAAGTACTTGGCGGATTTGAAGAACGACAACATCAAGAAGAAAGGTATATCCGATATACATGTTATTGATGTGTATCTCACTAGTACTAAATAGTAGTGCACGGGTATTTGATCTTGGTTGGTTGCTCATATTTGTAACTCAAAGCAGTCTGCGGAATAAACGGAAGCTAGCGAAGAACGAGGTGACGATGCGCGTAGGAAATGGATCAAAGGTTGATGTGATCGCGGTCAGCATGCTACCTCTTCATCTACCATCGGGATTAGTTTTATACTTAAATAATTGTTATTTGGTGCCTGCGTTGAGCATGAACATTATATCAGGATCTTGTTTATTGCGAGACGGTTTTTTGGTTTAAGTCCGAGAATAATGGTTGTTCGATTTATATGAGTAATATGTTTTATGCACATGCAACTTTGATAGATGGTCTATTCTTATTGAATCTAGATAGTGGGAATACACATATTAATAACATTGAAGCTAAACGTTTGAAATTGAGCGATAACTCGACCTATATGTGGCATTGTCGTCTTGGTCACATTGGAGTGAAGCGTATGAAGAAACTCCATTCCGATGGACTTCTTGAATCACTTGATTTTGAATCACTTGAAAGATGCGAAGCATGTCTGGTGGGTAAAATGACTAAGACTCCATTTTCTGGTATGATGGATCGAGCTACGGACTTGTTGGAAATCATACATACCGATGTATGTGGTCCAATGAGTGTAGCATCGCGCGGTGGTTATCGTTATGTTCTTACCTTCACGGATGATTTGAGTAGATATGGGTATATCTATTTCATGAAACATAAGTCCGAAACTTTCGAGGAGTTTAAGGAATTTCAAAGTGAGGTGGAGAATCAACGTAACAAGAAGATTAAATTTCTATGTTCTGATCGTGGAGGTGAATATCTAAATTACGAGTTTGGCAAGCATTTAAAGAAGTGCGGAATACTTTCACAATTGACACCGCCGGGAACACCACAGCGTAATGGTGTGTCCGAACGTCATAATCGAACTCTCTTAGATATGGTTCGTTCTATGATGTCACTTACAGATTTATCGCTATCGTTTTGGGGTTATGCATTAGAAACAGCCGCATTCACTTTAAATAGGGCACCATATTAATCAGTTGAAATGACACCGTATGAATTATGGTTTGGGAAGAAACCTAGATTGTCGTTCCTTAAAGTTTGGGGTTGTGAAGCCTATGTAAAGAAGTTGCAACCGGACAAGCTTGAACCCAAAGCGGAAAAATGCGTATTCATAGGATACCCGAAGGAAACTATTGGGTATACCTTCTATCATAGATCCGAGGGCAAAATCTTCGTTGCCAAGAATGGATCCTTTCTAGAGAAGGAATTTCTCTCGAAAGAAGTGACTGGAAGGAAAGTAGAACTCAACGAGGTTGTTGAACCTTCTCTCGAACTTGCGAGTAGCGCAGCACCGGAAGAAGTTCTTGTGGCGCCTACACCAATAAGAGAGGAAGCTAATGATGATGATCATGAAACTTCGGTTGAAGTTGCTATAGAACCTCGCAGGTCAACGAGAACTCGTACCACTCCTGATTGGTATGATCCTGTTATGAGTGTCATGTTGGTGGACAACACCGATGACCCTGCGACATATGAGGAGGCGATGATGAGCCCAGATTCCAATAAATGGCAAGAATCCATGAAATCCGAAATTGGATCCATGTACGAAAACCAAGTATGGACTTTGGTGGACTTACCGGATGGCCAGAAGGCTGTCGAGAACAAATGGATTTTCAAGAAGAAAACAGATGCTGATGGTAATGTTACTGTCTATAAAGCTCGACTTGTCGCAAAAGGGTTTCGACAAATTCAAGGAGTTGACTATGATGAGACTTTCTCACAAGTAGCGAAGCTAAAGTCTATGAGGATTATGTTAGCAATCGCTGCATATTACGATTATGAGATATGGCAGATGGATGTCAAAACGGCGTTCCTCAATGGAGACATTGATGAAGAGTTGTATATGATGCAACCCAAAGGTTTTGTCGATCCTAAAGATGCTAACAAGGTATGCAAACTTCAACGATCCATATATGGGTTGAAGCAAGCATCCCGAACTTGGAATCAACGTTTTGATAAGGTAATCAAAAGTTTTGGTTTTATACAAACTTATGGAGAAGCTTGTATTTACAAGAAAGTGAGTGGGAGCTCTGTAGCATTCTTAATACTATATGTAGATGACATATTGTTGATTGGGAATGATGTAGACCTTCTTAATAGTGTCAAGGAATATTTGAATAATAGTTTTTCAATGAAAGATCTTGGCGAAGCAGCTTACATATTAGGCATAAAGATTTATAGAGATAGATCGAGACGCCTAATATCATTGTCACAAAGTACATATTTGGACAAAGTTCTAAATAGGTTTGGAATGGAAGATAGCAAGAAAGGGTTCTTGCCCATGTTGCTAATACGATGTTGAGTAAAACTCAAAGTCCAAAGAACCAGAAGATAGAGAAAGGATGAGTAAGACTCCTATGCCTCAGCCATAGGATCTCTAATGTATGCCATGCTATGTACTTGACCCGACATTGCATATGTTAGTTTAACTAGCAGATATCAAAGTGATCCAGAGTGGATCATTGGACGTGATCAAAAACATCCTTAAGTACTTGAGAAGAACGAAGGATATGGTTCTTTCTTATGGAGGTGATGAACAGCTCGTTGTTAATGGTTACACCGATGCTAGTTGGAACACCGATCCGGATGATTCTAAATCTCAATCTGGATACGTATTTACTTTGAATGGTGCAGCAGTTAGCTGGAGAAGTACAAAGCAAAGCGTTGTGGCGAGATCTTCAACTGAATCGGAATACATAGCTGCTTCGGAGGCTTCACAAGAAGCGATATGGATGAAGGAGTTCATTACAGAGCTCGGTGTGGTTCCAAGTGCGCTGGACCCAATGTCTATCTACTGTGATAACATGGGCGCCATAGCCAATGCGCAAGAACCAATGTCACACAAGAAGCTGAAGCACATCAAGCTACGTTTTCACGCTATTCGAGAACATGTCCAAGATGGTGACATAAAGATTTGCAAAGTACACAAAGATCTGAATGTGGCGGATCCGTTGACTAAACCTCTCCCGAGGGCAAAACATGACCAACACCAAACTGCCATGGGTGTTCGGTATATTACCATGTAATCTAGATTAGTTGACTCTAGTGCAAGTGGGAGACTGTTGGAGATATGCCCTAGAGGCAATAGTAAATATAGTTATTATATCTTTGTGTTTATGATAAATTTTTACATTCATGCTATAACAGTATTAACCAGAAACATTAATACTTGTGTGATTTGTAAACTAAATTAGAGTCCCTAGTAAAGCCTCTTCATAATACTAGCTTGTTGATTAATAGATGATCATGGTTTCTTGATCATGAACATTTGAGATGTTGTTAATAACAAGATCATATCATTAGGAGAATGGTATGGTGGACATACTCCTATAGATAAGCGTAGCATAAAGATCAAGTCATTTTAAATAGTTCAATTGCTATAAGCTTTCTGATACATAGTAACCTAATTCCTTCGACCATGAGACCATGCTTATCACCATCACCGGAAGGATGCTTTGATGACATCAAACACCACACCGTAACTGGGTGGCTATAAAGGTGGCATTGAGTGTTCAGAAAGTATGGGTTGAGACACATGAATCAAGAGTGGGATTTGTCCATCCATATGACAGATAGATATACTCTGGGCCCTCTCGGTGGAATGTTATCCAATCAGCTTGCAAGCATGTGACTGGTTCACAAGGGATCACATACCATGGGAACGAGAAAAGAGTACTTATCGGTAACGAGGTTGAACTAGGTATGCAGACATACCGACGATCAAAACCTCGGATAAGTAAACTATCGTGAGACAAAGGGAAATTGGTATCGTATGTAAGTTGTTCATTCGATCACAAAGTAATCGTAGAAATATGTGGGAGCCATATGAATTTCCAGATTCCTCTATTGGTTATTGATTGGAGAAGTGTCTCGATCATGTCCGCATAATTCACGAACCGTAGGGAGACACACTTAAGGATTCGATGTTGTTGAGTAGTTATGGAATGATGAGTAAGAGACTGAATGTTGTTCGGAGTCTCGGATAGGATCCGGGATATCACGAGGAGATCCGGAATGGTTCGGAGAATAAGATTCATATAAGGAAAGTCCTGTTTCGGAGTTGGGGAATGATTCCGGTGTTTTCATCGGGAATGTTCTAGAAGGTTCCGGAAGGTCCGGCACTCCAGAGGGGAAGGGTACATGAATGTGTCATGACAATGTGGAATGGTTGCATCATGTACTAGGTATCATGGCTGGGCAAAATAAAGGGAGAAATCAAATCCTAGTTTGAAAAGTCAAACGCCAATTTGAAAAGTCAAACGACAGTTTTGCTTGGTGGAGGGAGAGTAGGAAAACTACTTGGGGAGGAGTTACTCTCCCTCCACCTGCCGGCCAAGGATGCCGACTTGGGGGAGGACTCCCTCCCCCTTGGCTGCCCTCCCACCTATAAAAGGAGGGTCAGGGCTGCCCCTCTTCCCTACACCCAACACCACCAAAACCCTAGCCCTAGCCGCCGGCCTCCTGCAAGTCGCCGCTGCCCTAGGGTTTCCTCCTAGCCGCCGAGTTGGGGCTCTCCCCAAGCCCTAGCCGCCGGCCAAGCTTCCTCCCTTGGTGCCTATAAACCCTAGATCGCCAAGGCCTCTCTCATAGTCCACCATACTCGCTCCGGCTTAAGGCGAAGCCCTACGAGATCTCACCTCTACTTCCAGTACTGTCTTGCCGTGCAGGAATCATGAGGAGAGTGCTACAACCACCGCTTCCTGCTGAAACAAGGAGAGGAAGGTCTTCATCAGTCGAACGTGTGACCGATCATGGAAGCGTTGCGGCGAACATAGCGCCTTGGAAGGATCGTCTACGCGATCTTGAGATCGGCAAGAGTACGACTACATCACCCACGAGAATATGCTCTCGTTAAACGCTTTGGAATCTTCAAGGGTGAGTTCCTCTATCGACTCGTTGCTACAATATAGTAGATAGATCTTGACTTGTTTGTTTGCATGCGGTAGAATTTTTTGTTTTCCATGCTACAAACCCCTACAAGTTCGTCCTCTCGCGGATCGTCCAAATCGTCGATTCAACCGTGGGTCTGGAGTCGCTATGTTTCCTCGATGCCTACTCTGGGTACAACCAGATCAAAATGGCAGTCAAGGACGAGGAGAAGACGGCGTTCATCGCACCATTCGTATCCTTCTGCTACACCGCCATGACCTTCGGCCTCAAGAACGCCGGGGCGACCTACCAGAGGTGTATGCAGGAGTGCCTTGCAAGCCAAATCGGCCGCAACATCCACGTCTACATCGATGACGTGGTGGTAAAGTCCACTCGCTAGGGCGACCTACTCGCCGACCTGGTAGAAACCTTCGCCAACCTGCGGAGATACGAAATAAAGCTAAACCTAGGAAAGTGCACCTTCGGTGTACCCACTAGTCAGCTGCTGGGGTACGTCGTCTCCAAGCGCAGGATCAAGGAGAACCCCGCCAAGATCAACACGATCGCCCGGCTCGGCAGACCCGAGTGCCTGCGCGACGTCCAGAAGTTGGCCGGGCGAGTCGCGGCTTTCAGTCGCTTCATCCCCCGGCTAGGCGAGAAGGCGATGCCCCTCTATCGCCTAATGCGCAAGAACCCCACTTTCCAGTGGGACAAGGAGGCAGACGACATGCTCCACGCCCTCAAGGAGGTGCTACTAGCGGCACCACTAATCGCCGCCCCCTTCGAGAAGGAGCCCATGCTCGTTTACGTCACGGCCTCCGAACGAGTGGTCAGCGCCGTCATGGTCGTCGAACGACCAAAGGAAGGCAAGGAGCGCCCAGTGCAGCGACCTGTGTACTACATCAGCGAAGTCCTCACCGAGTCGCGCCAGCGCTACCTGCAGTAACAAAAATTGGTATATGCGGTCTTCAGAGCCCAACGGCGACTACCGCACTACTTCTAGGAGCACCCAATAACGGTCATCTCCTCAGCACCGTTGCAGGATATCATCCGCAACCGCGAGGCGACCGGGCGAGTCGCCAAGTGGGCCGTCGAGATCGGAGTCCACAACATAAGGTATGATCCGCGCAAGGCGATCAAGTCGCAGGCTCTCGCAGATTTCCTCGCCGACTGGGAGGAAGCCCAGCAGCCAGAGAAACTGTCATACCTCCATTACTGGAGCCTACACTTCGACGGCTCTAAGAACATAGATGGCGCAGGGGCAGGGATAGTGCTCACATCTCCGAAGGGCGACAAGCTACGCTACATCATGTACCTCGACTTCATCCCTTGCACCAACAACATGGCCGAGTACGAGGCGCTACTCCACGGCATGCGGGCAGCCAAGGAGATGAACATCAATCGCCTGTGCTGCTACGGCGACCCTGACCTCGTCGCCGGACAAGTCGCTGGAACCTGCGACCCAGTTTCCCGCACCATGGCGGCATACCGCCAAGCAGTGGACCAACTGGGAGGCCACTTCGTGGGCTACTCTGTTGAGTGGATCGACAGGCGGAAGAACGAGGAGGCTGACGCACTCTCCCGCATCGGCTCAGCTCGACTCGCACCACCTGCCGGCGTCTTCCTCGACACCATCACCAAGCCTTCCGTCTCTCCCCCGAGGGAGATCGACATCGGAATCCCGCTACAACCAGACGCAGCCCTGGTCGCACTGATCGCCAAGCCAAGCGACTAGACCGCGCCATACGTCGCTTACCTGGAGGAAGGCACCCTACCCGCTGACGAGATGGAGGCCCGGATGATAGCACGCCACTGCAAATCCTTCTTCATCATCAACGGCGAGCTCCGCAAGAGGAGCGTGACCAGCGTGTTCTAGCGCTGCATCCAACCCGCAGAAGGACGCAAGATCCTCCAGGACATCCACGCTGGCGACTGCGCCCACCACGCTGGCGCCCGCTCCCTAGTCGCCAAGGCCATGCGACATGGATTTTACTGGCTCACCGCACACACCGACGCGGTCGACATCGTCGAACGCTGCGTCGGGTGCCACAAGTACGCCAACCAGACTCACGTGCCGAGCTCGGCACTCAAGACCATCCCCATCACTTGGCCATTCGCCGTGTGGGGCATGGACATGGTGGGACCATTCAAGAAGGCACCCTCTAGCTTCACCCACCTCCTAGTCGCAGTCGACAAGTTCACAAAATGGGTGGAGGCCAAGCCAGTCCACAAGTGCGACGGGAAGACTTCCGCCAAATTCCTATGCGAGCTCATCTATCGCTACGGGTTCCCGCATAGCATCATCACGGACAACGGCACAAACTTCGCCAAAGGAGCCATGGCGGAATTCCACGAGGAGCGCAATATATGACTCGACCTCGCCTCAGTCGCCCACCGGGAGTCCAATGGACAGGCGGAACGCGCCAACCAGAGCATCCTCCATGGCCTGAAGCCGCGACTGCAAGTTCCACTCGAGCAAACTCCCGGGTGCTGGGTCGAAGAGCTCCCTTTCGTCATCTGGGGCATCTGAACCTCCATCAATAGGTCGAAAGGATTCACTCCCTTCTTCATGGTGTACGGTGCCGAGGCCGTCATGCCAACCGACCTCGAGCACGATTCACCCCGGGTAGTCAACTACGCGGAGGCCGACAACGAGCTCGCACGCCAGGACGGAATCGACCAGCTCGACGAAGCACGCGACCTAGCTCGCTCTCGCACCACCATCTACTAGCAAGGGCTTCGCCGCTACCATAGCCGACGAGTATGGACTCGCACCTTCCAGGAAGGTGACCTGGTACTGCGTCTGATCCAGGACAAGAAGGGCATGCACAAGCTCTCTCCCCCTTGGGAGGGACCATTCGCCATCAGGCGAGTCCTGGGTAACGACGCCTACTACCTGACCGACGTCCGAGGCGACGGAAAACTCGACGTCAAGCGGCCATGGAATGTAAACTTCCTATGGAAGTTCTACTCCTAGAACTCCAGACATGTACCTCCTACCCGCTATGAAATAAAGAAGATCGATTCGCACAAATTGTGTCCACTCTCCGTACCTTGTGTCACTCGCACTCGTAATAATAGCGCTATGCTACTCGCAGAAGTCAACCTTTGGTGACGCGACCGGCACGGCCAAGTAGTGCGATACGAGGGCACTGGAAAACTTTAGGCCTCGTACCGTCCACGAAAAAAGCCAACCCATAGCCCCATTGGAGTCACCTCGCTCGACTGGCTTCCCGAGCCAAGACAACTGCATTCACTTCCCACAGCGAACCAGTCCTCCACATTCTCGGTGCAGCAACTCGAACGGCAAAGTACCACGCTCGGGGACTGACGCCAGCCCAAAGAGGAGCGGCTAGGGAAAAACGCCAAGTACGAGAGCGCGCCCTGGACTCGCCATGCGACTGGTCCTACGGATCAGGTGGAGTGACGCGCCTAACACAACGCGCCTGGTCCTCGCCTACCTCGGGCATGCGACTAGAACAGCCAAGTACCATGCTCGGGGACTCGGCGACCCGACCCTGTTCGTGCCCGGGAAAATGGCCAAGTAAAGAGCGGCCCTTGAAGTCACCATGCGACTGGCTTTCCGAGCCATGGCGAGTCGACCTTTACTCACTAACAGTTCAAACAACACATAAAAACGAGGTTAACCCCATAAAAAGGGCGGACGCGCTCGGGGACTCGCACAACCAACAACCAAACCAGAAACACAATGACAAAAGAACCCTAGCATTCTTCATAGCAGCAACATTTGTTCGCTTACACGGATAATTACACATTCGTCCTAAACTAACGCCGATCGGCAAAGTACTCTATTCCGCAGGCTTCGACGAGGAGGCGCCACCATCCTTGCGACAGCGGATAAAGGGAACCCACATATTCGATGGGTACGTCGTGAGCTCACCCGCCATGGCCGCACGGAATGGCTGCTCCACCTTGAAGTCGCGGTGCGCCGGCTCGGGGTCGTTCGGGGCGACGACCGTTTCCTGGTAAGGAATGAGGTCACCCATCGCCCACACCCGGTCGGCGTACACCGCAGCCCGCTCCGTCAGCTTTAGCACCTCGGCGATCTCGACTGAGCCCGTCGATGAAGGGTACACGCTTGTGACATCGGCAAGGTCTAAGTCGTCGGTAAAATGCGCGAGCCCAAGGCTCAGCGCAGTCGCCGCTCCACGACGAAAGGCCGACCACGTCATGAACTCCAGAACTGCCGAAGCCTTCTCCAGATAGCGCCAAACTTCGACGAGGTCGCTAGGGATCACCTCCGTGGGCGAGAACTCCTGAAGATACGCCCGGAGGCAGGTCGCTGATTGCACGGCAGAATCAACCAGAGTGGTGACACATTACCGCGCGTCATATGACTGCGCCTCTTCGGCATTATCAGTAATCAGGCCTACAACACACAAGCTAATAGTAAGGGAAGTACCAGCAAAACAATGTGGGCCGCACGCTCGGGGAGTCGCAGAAGGAAAACTCACCAATCAGTGGGCGACAGAGATCTGTGATGAAACTTTGAAGAGCAGAGAGGTCATTCTGTAGCCCGGCGATGAGCGTGTTCGACACCTTCCACTCCTCGGCAGCCTCTGCCTTGGCCCGTCCATCCGCCGAGCTCGCCTCCGCCTTCGCCTCCTTGAGTTCACGCTCCAGTTCAGCGATTCGCTTCTCCGCAGCGCTCAAGGACGACCGGGTAGCCATCAACTCACTCGCCGGAACGAGGCCCTAGCGAGCCTCCTTCACCGCGGCCGCGCTATCCTCTGCTTCAACAACAAAATGATTACAAACGTAACAAGTTTATGATCAGCGCCAAGCATGATGAACACTCACCCGCATTCGCTCGAAGCTTCTCGTTCGTGTCTTGAACAACGAGGAGCTCCTTCTCCACGCGATGCTTAGCAGAAAGACGCTCTGCTGACTCGCGATGCAGGCCCTGTGCAACAATGGTAGCGTCAGCGACAAAATTCCTAAAGTGTCCAGCCGCTGAAATTCAGCGACTAGCCACTCGGCGACTGGACGACAAAATTCCTAAGTGCCTAGCCGCTGAAATTCAGCGACTAGCCACTCGGGGACTGGACGACAAAAATTCCTAAGTGCCTAGAAGCTGAAATTTAGTGACTAGCCACTTGGGGACTGGACGACAAAAATTCCTAAGTGCCTAGCCGCTGAAATTCAACGACTAGCCACTCGGGGACTGGATGGTGAAAACAATAAGAATCTGACCACTGAAATTCAGTGGCCCGATCCTCGGGGAATGGACATACCTAGATGGCGGCACCTAGCATGCCGTGAAGTTCCATCGCGTCCACCTACGAGAGCACAAATGGATTATGCCCGTGATGCTGTTCGACTTTCGTATCGGCGGCCCTAGGCAATTGGCTCGACGGCACCGAGGCACTTGCCGTGGCAGCCCTCGCTACAAAGCGAGGGAACGTCGCCACCGCGGGTCCTGCACCACCCGAAGGCGTGCCGATCGCCGCAACCAAGGCCGTGGGGCCTGCCCACTAGGACTCTGCGTCCTCCATGGACCTCGGAGCCACGTCCACCGCAATCGGAGTTTCGTTCGGGGCAACTGTTGGTTCGTCCGATATTGTGACGACCTTGTCGCCTTTTGCTCTCTTGGCGCCTTCAGTGGGAGCCTCAACCTCGTCGCCCTTCCGCTTCTTCAAAGGGTCAGCGGGTGCCTCCGTGGGACACGAGGGAACCTTGGCCACCGAAGGGTGACCTATCTTATTCACTCTAGTCCTGCGCAACAACTCCGTCAGTAGACTCGCCAGTCAAACATACATCAAGAAGACAAATGAAAGGATTGATAAACACTCACACGGCGACTGGGATAAATCATAGGCCAGCATGAATACTGGCCGGCTTCTCCAGCTCTATCCCTAGTTTCCGACTAAGGTCCGCCTCGAACACGCTTTGCGCCCACGACACCGACGACTTCTTCGAGGACGAGGCGGCGGCAGGAGGTTCAGTAGCGATCTCCGCGGGAGCTCCTCTCGGCGGCGAGGCCCCTGCGGCTGGAGTGGCCACCATCCCGGTAACTGGGATGAACGGTGGCGGTAGTGATGCCAACAGAACCTCGTCTTCCGTGATGGTCGCACCAGTCGCCGTGGTTGCATGTGCCACTGCTTCTTCGGCTGTGCTGGTAGCATCGGAGCTACTCCCGGACCGAGGCAGAGACACCGGCTTAGCCGGCTTCGTTTTTGGTGGCGGAGGCTTCTTCTTCTTCGATGGTGTGGCTTCACGCTGCGAGGTGTGCTTAGGAAGGTCGTCGTCGTCATTGTCGTGGGCCTCGAGGCTCTTGTTGGCCTCGAGCTCACGTTGATGTTTCCCACGGGTCTTGCGAACTGTGGGTGTGGCAACCTCCACGGCTTCGTCGCCATCATCGTCACCGCCCCCGTCACTTCTGGCGTCGCCCTTATCGGGTGAAGACCCGCTCTCGTCTTCGGCGGACGAGTTCGAGTTCTCGTCATCTGCGGGTGGAAGCCAACCTTCCACCACTTGGAATAGCTGCAACAACCAAGCAAAATTAGCACGACCGCGAATGCAAAACTGTGTTGCATGGGAAATAAAAGAACTCACCATTGGGGCTTGGTGCTTCACGGTGTAAGGTGCGACCCCGGCCTTTGCATCAAGATACACCGCCAGGGTGATCTTCTTCAGGGCCAAGGTGTAGTCGTTGAGTCTCCACTCGGCATGGCAGGACTTCATCGGGTCGTCCTTGCCTGTGTACTCATACATATAGTGGGCGCGGCTGGACAGAGGCACGAGTCGTCGTCTGAGCCAGCATTTGTAGAGGTTGATGGTTTGGAGGCCCTTCTTCTTCAGGTTGCGGATGGTCTGCAACATCTCGTCGACGACCATCCGCTGATCTAGCGGAAGCTTGGTGACTTGGAGCCGATGCGGCTCGGGCCGGTCGGCGGAGTACGTCGGAAGATCCACCTCGTCGCCCGGCGGTGACTCGGTCACGTAGAACCAGTGCTTCTTCCATTCATTTGCTGCTTTGGCGGGCAGCATCAGATCAAAGAAGGACGCCTTCGACTTCAGCTGAAAGGGTGCCAGCATCGGGCCGCCTGCCTCTTCGCGGCTGATCCTCCCATGGAACAGATCTTGCCATAGGGGGAAGTATGGCCGACAACCCAGGTAGCACTCGCAGAACGCCACGAATATGGTGAGCTGCTCGATGCTGTGCGGCCCTAGGTCCGATGGTTGGATGTCGTAGTAGGCGCAGAAGCGGCGGAACAATAGGGAGGTGGGGAATCCGAGCCCCCGCTCTAGATGGCTGGTGAAGCAGACGAATTCCCCCTTGCACGGATTTGGGATCACCTCTCTGGCCGCGGGGATGCACCATCTCCCAGCGCGGAGGATCCCCACCTCCTCGAACAACTTCAGCAGCACCTTCATACACTTGGATCTGCCCCATGGTTCCTCTGGAGGGGCCATCGATTGAGGGATCTAGGGTTGTGAATCACTTTGGGTCGCTCTGGTCGCTGTGCGGAATGGATAATTGAGAATGCACGAGATCGTAGGAAGTGAGGGAAGTTTTTCCCCTCGCCCGTCACACTCCTTATATAGCGGTTGTTACCAGCCATTTTCGGAGAGCCGTTACCACGCGGTAATTACACTGATATTACCGTTGGTTTACCCAATGGCTAGTTTGACCAGTGCTAACGGTCCAACTTCATCCACTCGACTCGCTGTCTTCAGCGACTTGACGATTCGCCGACCCGATCACTATAACAGTGACTTAACTATTCGCCGACCTGTTCGCCAAGCTGCGATATGATTGGTCGCCGTTATTGCGACTAAAATGACTAGTTCTTTCCTTGTCCAGGAGTCCACCGCCGATTCAACTGGGCGTACAAATTGGACCCGCATACTCTGACTGCCAATGGACACCTGCGACAAATCAATGACGGCCTCGGGGACTACTGATGGGGATATGCCTACCGGGGTATACCCAGCCGGACGTTTCCTATTGGCCCAAGCTTCCAGCGAGTGGGCCTGCAGGACGGCGACTGGATCGAGACTTGGCGAGGACTCAGGCGACTGGAAGCTGGAGGCCCAGAAGCGTAGATAGGCCTAGTCGGATTAGGTCAAGAACCCTCTGAATCCTTAACTAATTCGGTTGTAGATATGTAAACCCTAGCGAGGTGAGCCTATATAAACCTCCCTAGGGTACGCATAGAGGACACATTCCATCATACACCCCAGCAACTCACCGCCTAGTCGTCGAGCTCACCCTTGTACTCTCTCCATAATACAATCTAGCAGGAGTAGGTCTTTACCCTCCGGGGGCTAAACCTGGGTAAAATCTTGTGTCTCCGCCCTCATCTCGCACCACAGATGGCTGGCCGCCCTTGCCCCTTGTTCTACTACTCGCTGCCGATTGCAGCACCTGCCGTGGACATTCCCACGACACTACATATAATTTTGGTATATGGTAGTTGAATAAACAAAACAAACTTCTTCTAATAGAATGGTTACCTAGGACGTGTACATGACATGGTCCAAAGGGTTTTGTTAATTCAAAGGATGCTAAAAAAGGCATGCAAACTTCAATGGTTGAAGTAAGCATCGTAAGGTTGGAATCTTCACCATGATGAAACTATTAAAGGAGTTTAATTTCATTAGAGACGATAAAGATGCTTGCATTTGCAAGAAATTAAGTGAGAGTGCTGAGACATAATTCTAATAAATTATGTGGAAGACATATAAATTGATTGGAAATGATGTATCTTTTATTGACACGGTTTAAGATTTTTCATTTCGATGAAAGACTTAGGAAAAACCCGGATATTAGGCATGGATGTCTATATGGATAAATTGTGATGCTAATATGGTTGTGCCAGACATATGTATATATATGAGATATTGAATGATTTCAATATGGAAACAACGAGAAAAGGTTCTTGTCGCATGGAAAATAATTGAATCAAGATTCAAGTGTATTGACACTTGGTAAGTGAAACAAGATTCAAGTGCTTTAACACTTGGTGAGTGAAATCAGAAGAATGTTTTGATCAATCATACCGTGATATGTACACATCCAGATATGTCATATGCTCTAAATGCTATGAGCATACAGAATGAATCATAAGATGATCATTGGACGATAGTAAGGATATTCTTATGATCTTTTGGAAGAACTAAGAGTATATTTATGTAGAAGTGACAAACAATTACAAATAGTTCATTATAAAATGTTACATCGATACTAATTTTGTCACAAGATTAAGTTTATCTCAATTTAAAATATGGGTGGCACGATGTAATGGAAAGGAGATTCCATGATGGATTTGGATGAATTCCAAAGTTAAGACATTGTTACGGATACTACAACAAAAGGCTAAGTATATGACTGCTATAGTAGAAGCAAAGGAGGGTATTTGTGTCAAGTAGTTTAATATCAAACTAAGGTGTGGTTCACAATGGGCTAACACTATAAATATATATTGTAAGACAATTGTATCGACATGATTTAACCCGGGGAACTAAAGGTCTCACCAAAAGACCAAATTTATACAATTCCATCTCATTAGAGAATGAGTGATGCGTGGAGACGTAGAGACATGCAAATACACACGAACCTGAAAGTGTCAGATCCAGAGATTATGTTAACCACTAACAATCGCGTATATGCAACACCACAAAGCCATAGGTGTTCAATACGCAAAGTTTTGCAAACTAGATTATTGACTCTAGTGCAAGTGGGAGACTGAAGGGAATATGCCCGAGAGGCAATAATAAAGTGGTTATTATATTATTCCTTGTTTATGATAAATGTTTATTTTGCATGCTATAATTGTATTAATTTGGAAACGTTAATACATGTGTGTTTAATAAACAACTAGGAGGTTCCTAGTTATGCCTCTCTTATAAACTAGCTCGTTGATTAACAAGATGATCAAAGGTTTCCTGATCATGGACATTGGACGTTGTTAATAATGAGGTCACAACATTATTGGAATGATGTGATGAACATTCATCCAAAGTATAACATGATGATCAAATTCATTGTGTTTATATTGCTATAAATATCATATGAAGTAATCCTAATCCTTAGACCATCAGATCATGTCAATCACTAACACTGGAAGAGTATCTTGATAACATCAAATGTCACACCATAACAGGGTGACTATAAAGGTGGGTTCAGTGCTATGAAGGTGTTATGTACAAGCTCATGGATCAAGAGTGGAATTTGTCCATCCCGATGACGGATATATATACTCTAGGCCCTCTCGATGATATCACATTAGTTATCTTGCAAGCAAGTGATGTGATCACTAGAATTTTATATCACGGGAACAACAAAAGAGTACATGTTGGTAACGAGATCAAACTAGGTATGGAGATACCGATGATCGAATCTCGGACATGTAATATATCGCGAGACAAAGGAATTAAGTTAATAGCATAAAAGGTTATCACGATCACAAGAAGTCATCGTTGAATGTGTGGGAGTCAGTATGGATCTCTAGGTCCCGCTTCTGATTATTGATCCGAGACGGGTCTCGATCATGTCTGTATTATTCATGAAACATAGGGTGACACACTTAAGAGACACTGACACCATTTGGAACAAATATGTTCTAGACAAAAGAATTACAAAGCACATGAATTATTTCACTAGACATCGGAATTATTTCGGGTGAAATTGCTGAAATTGTTTCTGCATGTAAAATTGAATACTAGCAAGGGTTTTATGTGAATGTTTGTTAATTAATGTAATTGACAAAATTCTGAATAAATAAATAAAAGGAGTTTTATTTAAAGAGAGATTACATTAAATTTGGTGGAAATTTAATGGGAATTTGAGTGGGAATATGGAGGGACTTTTGGTGAGTGGGAGCTCCACCCACATGAATGGAGTAAGGGGTGGGGGCATCCCCCATGGCGTCGACCATGCCCCTTGGTGTGCCCCCTCCTCCTATAAAAGTCCCCCTACTCCCTCTCTCACACTCACACCTCCTCGTGAAGGATCTCTCTCCCCCTCTAGTTTATTCCCCATGGTCCCAGACTAGCGAGATACATGTTCCCAGTGGCTTTTCGTTTGGAAAGAGTTGTTGCTTCCACTACATCACTGGAGCGAGGAGGTGGAGGTTGTTCGGTGGCTTGAACGTGTGTGCGAGCACAAATGCGCTGCTGATTTGCGGCGCTGGACTTCTTCTTGATCTTGAGATCGGAAAGCGTTTGTCTACATCATCCACGAGTACAAACCTATTAAACTTTGTCGGTCTACAATAGTATGTTCTCTATGGATGTATATCCATCCGTTGGTTGTATCTAGTAGATAGATCTTGGTGCTTAGTTGTTCGCATCGTACGAATTTTTTTAATATGCTGCGAACCCTATAGACCCCACCCACCAATCACACACGCGCACACATAGCAACCGCACTAAAATGCAGCATGCCGCGGCTGGCGCAAACAACACACACAAACAACAAGATCAAACAAATCAAATATAATCAATAAGATCAAACAAATCAAAAATTCAACAATAAATTACACTAAAATCTCTAAATCTAGATAACATAGGTAAAATCCATGACATAATTCAAATCAAAGCATAGTTTCACACAACTAAGTTTGACACAAATTTTCCACAAATAAACACAAAAACATCATTTGTCAACATCTTCATAGTCATTGCCATTGCCATTGCCATTTCCATATCCATTTTGTACTTTGGAGTCTTGGAATATGGTCTTGGTAGAAGGTGTTGTATCCATCAAGGAGGCCATGAATGTCCCCTACGGTGCTCCCATGTCACCCATGCCGTCTACATGCTCCCATGCCTCTCATGCCGCCGTGTGGTGCTCTCATGCCTCCAACTTGACCCATTGGTGCACGCATCCCTCCCATGCCTCTATATCCTCAATGTGGTGCTCCCATGCCTCCAAAAGCATCTGGTGGTGCTCTCGTGCCTCCAAATGCACTCGATGGTGCTCTCATGCCTCCATAGACACCATTGCCTCCAAAGTGCTCATCGGTGGTTCATTCATCCCTCTTATGGCTCAAAAGGTTTCCATCATTCTTTTTTTGGCCAACACTTCATCGCGAGTAAGATTTACATATTTATTTTGTCTTGCATCCATGTTGAAAGTGTCAATGTAAAAGATCTTCCTCTCTTCTTCAGCTAGGCATTTTTGCTCTTTATTGGCCAACTTAATCTCCTCTAATGCCAACCTCCTCTCCTCATCGGCGGCCATCCTCTCCTCCAGCGCCACCCTCCGCGCCTCAGCCTCCAAGTTCCTTGCCAACTTCCTATGCTTGTTGTATTCCACCCTTGCATTGGCCATTCTTTTTATACATTTTGCTATGCCATCATCTACAGCCTTTCTCCCCCTCATGTCTTTGGCGGCCTTCTTTCCAAGCAAGGGCCTTCTTGTGTTGGAAACCGAGTTTAGAGTGGAGCTTCTCTTATTGTTTTCATCACGTGATGCATCTCTATCTATGATAGTGGCATCGGTGGTTGTATTCATCCATATTTTGTGCACATTCAACCCATCACGGTTCTTCCACTTCTTCTCATTAATTATCTCTTCATAGCAATGGTGCAACACAAATGACTTGCTAGGAATTTTCTTGCCCTTCTTGGTCCTTCTTCCCTCATCTTTGAACAAATTTTGATGGGTTTGTTGCATAGAAAACAAAAAAATTCTTATAGTTGCAACTGCCAAGATCAATCTAAACGATACTTGTAATAGTTTCGAAAGGACTCTGATGCGGCTCAGATCACTGTAGAGCTTCGTTAGGAAACCCCAAGAGGAAGGTATGATGAGTACAACAGCAAGTTTTTCCCTCAGTAAGAAACCAAGGTTATTGAAACAGTAGGAGGAAGGAAACGACTCAAAGGTGTTGCTAGCAACTTGGAAATCTGCACAACACAAACTCAAGTCTTTGCCCCAACAAACAGTGAGGTTGTTAATCTCACCGGTTTTCTGAAAACAAAGGATTAACCATATGGTGTGGAAAGTAATGGTGGCTTGCAGAAAGTAAACAGTAACAGTGAAATATGTATCAATGGTAAAGATTGGACCGGGGTCCATAGTTCACTAGAGGTGTTCTCCTTAAGATAAACAACATAACATGTTGGGTAAACAAATTACAACGGGGTAATTGACATGACAGATCAAGACATAACAATGCAATACTAGACATTCATGATCCTATGAGATTTGATTGGGCATTACAACAATATACATAGACCACCATCCAACTTCATCTATGACTAGTAATCCACCTTTAGGTTATCATCCGAACCCCCTCTAGCATTATGTTGCAAGCAACAGATAACTGCTTTAAACAAGGTGTGTAAAGTGAACAATACAATTGTTCCATGAACAAGAGATTGTTGTTTTCTCCCTAGTAGCAACAACACATATACAACCTTAGAGATTTCTGTCACTTCCCCAGATTCAATAGAGGCATGAACCCACTATCGAGCATAAATACTCCCTCTTGGAGTCACTAGCATCTACTTGGCCAAGATAGCTACTAGAAGGGGAGAGCATGCAAGATCTCAAACAACACAGACATGATAGAATCATTAACCAATCTGACATAGTAATCTCAATATCCATCAGATCCCTGCAAACACAACATGCATGGTTACAAATAAATGATCTTGATCATGAACGGAGCTCACAAGATCTAAACATGGTAGCACAAAGGAGGAGAAACAACCATCTAGCTACTACATGGACCCGTAGTCCAAGGTGGAACTACTCACGCATCATACCGGAGGCTGGCATGGTGATGAAGAAGGCCTCCGGGATGATCTCTCCTCTCCGGCAGGGTGCCGGGAAGAGCTTTAGATACCCCCGATCTAGGGATGATGGTGGCGGCGGCTATAGACTTTTTTGTGGAAGATTGATCGGGTACTTAGGGTTTAGGTATCGGGGGGTTCTTATAGGCGAAGAGGGAGGCCGATGGGGTGCCCAAGGCGGTTGCACCCCCAGGAGCGGGCCAGGCCTGGCCACGCGGCCAGGGGGTGTGCCCCCCTCGAGGCCCTCCTCCGTATCGTCTTCTGGCTCCGTGGTCCCCACGGTAAAATATCGACTTTGGCTTTTGTCCCGTCAAATTCCGATATTCATTTTCTCACTTTTCTGGAACCAAAAACAACAGAAAATAGGCAACTGGCACTGTGGCATCTTGTTAATAGGTTCATCCCAAAAAACATATAAAAATACCTCAAAGCGTAGACAAAGCAAAGAAAAGTGGATACTAAACAAGCATGGAACATAAAAAATTATAGATACGTTTACGACATATCAGACTCACCCTCGAAGACCGAAAGCGGGATAACATTCCCGCAAACAAACATGGTTGATGTAGAATATACATGTTTGTCCTCGAAGGATGTGAAGATGAGAAGCGCCACAATCGAGCAGCACTTCCATAATCGGTCACACGTCCAGCGCGACGACGCGACAAATGTGTATGATGAAAAAAATCTTCGATCGCGCTACACTGTTCCGAACTTGATAGCGCTGCTCGATGCATCTAATGTTTAATCATGCTGCTGGCCCCCACATGTCATTCTCTCATTAGAAAAAATATGTGTACGGTGGAAATGTTTCTCTCGGACGCGCCTCCGTGTTTCGAACTTGATAGCGTTGCTCGACAAATTTGTCGTTTGATCACACTACTGGGTCCCACATGCCATCCTTTCATTAGAAGAATCGGTTATATGATTGAATGTTTTTCTTCGCTCGTGCCTCCGTGTTTCGAACTTGATAATATTGCTCGCTGCATCAGTCGTTTGTTCAAGCTGATGGGTCCCTCCTATCAGACTCCCATTAGAAGAAATGTGTGCATGCTGAACTTTTTTATCGCTTGCGCCTCCCTGTTTCCAACTTGGCAACATTGCTCGATGCCTTTTCTGTATAAGGTCTCGCTGCTGGGTCCTACATGTCAGCGTCTCTATAAATGCAACTTTTGTATGATGGACTTTATTTTTGGCCGCGTTCGTTGTTTTGACCTTGGTAATGTTGCTGGGTCCCAGATGGTAGTCTTCTCTACGCAAGAAATGTGTGTATGCTGGAAAAAATGTACAAGTATGATAGAGGTTATATATATTGATAAATCTAGGATTCGAACTGAACTCAAGACTTCAACAAATGGCAACTGCGTGTGATTCCACTATGCCAGAACTAACTATGCTACTCCTTGAAAGATTAGTTTTAGAAATATCGATATCACTTAAAATAAAAAGGCAGCGATCCTCACGAATTGCCATAAAAATGCTACATGGTCTGTATAAATACAATTTGGGTAGGCGAAGCTTGCCCTATACATCATCAGAATGGCATAGAAAATGCTAAATTAAGAAGATTTTGGGCGATACAAAAAATAATTTGGGTACAATCTTGTGAACCAATGGGCTTATTATTGCAGGATCCTTAGTAGAATGTGCTTCATGATTAAACAACAAAGTAACAATGTGTTGAGGAGGTTGGCGCCCCACGACCGACCTGACCCTGTAAGGATAATTTAGCGAGATTTTGGGCCAGAGTTGGGTCGAATGTACTATTTTCTAATGAGCTCCTCACTGAAAATTCAACATACTCAATATGTCGGGGGTCGACAGTCCACCTGGCTCGGCAGGATAAATTTGTAAGGTTTTGGGCCAGTGGCGGGTCGAATGTCCAATCTTTTTGTTAGCTCCTCATTGAAAATTCAATGTAGTTGGTACCCTAAAAAATGTGGCGGTCTTCTCACTACCAAAGGCTAATTAAGGGAAGATTTTTTTTTAAACTAGATTATGGGAAGTTTTTTGTCCAAAGCAGGGTTGAAAAATTCGTTTTCATAGGCTTAGTAAAAATACATTATACTAAAGGTCGATGGTCCAACTGACCTGGCCGTACCTACGCCAGATCCAAACGAATGAACTTGGAAAGGGAGAAAATTGACCGATATTGTAAGACTTGATATGACCTAGTGAAGAACATGGGCACGTAGGATTCGAACATGGAAAGTATTGGAGGGAGTTTGAATAATTGACATAAAATCATGTCATATCAAGTCTTATAGCGTGCAATCATCTTTTAAGCAAAGCTTATATTTCGAGATGGTTTGGGTGGCTTTGAATCTACCCATTGATTTGATATAATCAAAACCATGTAATTATGCCATATAAACTATAGGCGATAGAGACACAATGCCTTGACTTACCCAGCTTCAAACAACTCAAGTAAGAACCATCTTATACGGATCACTCGAAGTTGTATAGTTCAGAATGATTAAATTAATACATGCATCAATTAGCGCCAACATGTGGGATTATCGTCATGCAAAAAGCCAAAGAATTCACACATTTAGTTCACAATTTAGAACACAATAATACAAACATACACTAGCACATCATAGTACAATGTCAGCACATCAGAGCTTGAATTGTTCATTTCACATACAGTAGAACAGATTCAGTACGAAATGTTACCAAATTCCTTACCTAAAATTATGTATAAGCAAACCCCTAGACATACCCATTGAGCCATACAATCTATGGCCACCATCACGAATAGGAGAAGGTCCTGTGCCGTCCACCCTTCTAAGCAACATAGGGAAGATGTCAGGCAAAAGAGCATAACTCCTGCTATTGTGAGTATTGTCGTGGAGAACGTGTTGAACATGTACGAGCATGCGATGCTTGAACATAGGTCGTGCCCTCTCAAATGGAGACTGGAGCACGCCGTTTGCCATTATCAATTCATGCACCGGCAAGTCAACAAAGAGGATCTTCGGCAAAGGTTCCTTCAACCATGCAACCAACGATAGACACTAGTTGTCTCTTAGAGGAAAGATCTTCACTAGCTCACCGTCGAGACCCTTTAGGATCTCCTTCACTATCTCGTAGGCCCAAGCCAATCGCGATAGGGCCTCGAAGGTTAGCTTCGTCAAAAAGGGTAACTCAAAGCACTTCGAGGTGCCCCAACCTGGGTGCCACTATGCGAAGCTAACCCGCACACCTAGGAAAAGAATGGGGGATTCCTTGAACACAAGAAAACATTCAGTTTCCCGTTGGAATATAGCCATAAAATTTGCAGGGGGGCACTGATAGCCTGCAAGAGCATAGGTTCGTCAGAGCATGTTTTTGTGGAAGTATTAATTCCAGTTTTTATATCGATCCCAATAAGTATCTTAGGAAGTGTCTTTTTGAGACGTTGTTGTCACGCCCTAGGTGTCATGTTCTCTTGGGTAAATTGACTACAAGTGTTGAGAATGGAAATGGATGAGTGAATAAGGTAGAAGATTTATGTAGTGAAATGTGCCAGAAGTAATCAACATAAAAGTAAAAGTAAGAAAGTTGTTTGGGATTCCTGTAGATGAGAAGTTAGGCATAGAGAGAAATAGTTCACGGTAATAGTGAATTTACCAGGTGAATAAAGTAGGATAAGTGATTGTGATACTTCTTATTCATACGTGAGTAAGCAAAGCAGCCCATATACTGACTAGGAGTCCTCTTGGTAGATTCTTCACAATCCCAATGATCCATCTGTCTGTTGCCATAGTAATGGTTAGCATATTAATTAAGGTCTTTCGACCAAATCAAGGCTTTAAGCTTGGTGGTTCCTTGTTATCCTCGAGTAATACTAGCTCCCCTTTTATATCAGCTGTGTCACTCGGGGGTCACTGATTCACTAGCAAAGAAGTTTATACCTATGAGATTTCAGGATCATGTTATCCGGGCCCTTAAATTGGACAACACGCATTAGGAAAACATAGATAGTCATTCTCACAATATAATAATCATGAAAACAATCACAAATGGATGAAAGCAAAGGAGGCACAACACATCACCAATCCCCTACATCTCCCACGCCTATGGGGATTTACTCAGACATGAGAGAAAGATAGATCAAAGTCATAAATAATATTTCAAATGGAAATCATCTCAACTTTACCGTAGCAAGCCACAATACCGTTGGAGATCAAATCAAGTACAAACAGACATGGGGTTAACACGTCAATGCCCATACTTGGTGGACTTGGGTTTAAGGAAGAGGGGTGCACTAGAGATCTCGTTCGACTAACAGACAAGCAACACGGGACACGAAGTTTACCCAGGTTCAGGATCCCAGAGGGAAAACCCTACTCCTTCTTATTTTCTCTTGATTATTGACAGAACGGAAGGTTACAGGGGTACGCAGATGAGATATGGTGGGTGTGTATGCTAGGGTTTTTCGTGGTCCTCCTCGCCACTCCCGCATGTCCTTTATATAGGGAGGCTAGGTCTCAGGATAGGGATGAGTCGGTTACAAATTAGGGTTTTCCTTTAAAACTTTCTATCTAAAACTGGACGTATCCTCCAAGGAATTGCATCCTTCATGGTACTAGGCCATCCGAACCCTTCGTAGGCTTCATCATCAGGTGCAGATCATTACATGGGCTCCTGCTGGGCCAAACCGGACAGGACAATCTTGGGTACACATACAACATACCCATGTTAGTAGCCCCTAAGTGTCCAGTCGAATCATGGATTCGGGTGGAGACTCTGAATTCCTTGAGTGCTTATCAACCGATGGTTTTTTCAGGTCACAATGTTTGGTTCATAGGAATAGTTGATATGCGTGCCTGACTCGCCCGACAGATCAGGGTCAGTTAACTTCCTTCGGGAAAAATAACGCTATCTACTCAAACCCGAGTCCCCAAACACAAATTTGGAAAGATGCTGTCGTAATTCGAGTTATGTAATGGAGTCCTAACAGAAGTCAAATTCCAGTGATATTAGATAGGCACCCAACACGTCTGTCGGGATGTTTCATCGTACCTGTAGGCACGATATATTTCTGCTAGAGTGAATAAAGTGCGTTGCCAGGCCATCATATTATATTTGTAGGTATTAACCTTGTGTCAGAAACACATCATCTGAATGTTTGTTGATGACTGCAAGTGCACAGATCAATTGTAGCTAGTTTCGAAGTAAAGATATCGAACCCATAGAGAGCTATCGGTAAAGGTCTTAATGCCCCTCGTCACTATCTACCAAAGGATACTTGTAAGTTGCCTTTGATCTCAAGTAAAGAGTGTTTGAAAGGTTTTTGGTTGTGTACAGAAAATTAATTAAAACAATTAAAAGAAAGCAAGTGATAAGATTGTATGAAAGCGTGGTGGAATTCAATAGGGCTAAAATGTTCTCAAGGATGTAGGATACTCCTCTAGCATGGTGTTGTCATTATTAATAATTTAAGATAACATACTTCTTGTGTCATGAAATGTGTGGAGAGGGCTCCATAATAAGATGTTCACTACAAGGCTTGTAGGAAGCCACTTTATTGGCCAAGAGTGAGGTCACCTCTAAATAACTACTGCAATGCCTAAGAGCAGTCACCCATATAGACCACCACAATTAAGGGTTTCCCGTTGGATATCATAATTATCTTAGGGAGTCCCTCTTTATTCCTCCTTTGGCTACGTAGTTCATGAGCCAATGCCAATCTGTCACGAGGCCATTCCGGGTATGATCGCAAAGCACGTCCAAAGGATTTCTCCCTCTCTTTAGTCCCGAGGGAAAATGGTATGTGGTTGACTTTCACATACCATCTAAAGCGAGAGATCAAACATAAATCATAAATCAATCATAGACCGACAAGTCATATGGACACAATAATAGATCATCTTTGTTGCAAATTCATAATAGTGCTAGGGTTTCTCCATCTCCCCAAGAACAAAGGAACTACTCACATATGGAAGCAATCAACAACATCATCATAATTCAAATGGATGGATAAAAGTACCGAAATAGATCTAGTGCAAACCACAATTGAATCTAGAATTACAACAAGATCTAATGGATGAAGGATGGGTGTAATGGTGGTGATGTAGATGTAGCGGTTGATGATGAAGGGGATGATACGTTGTCCTCCAATGATCCGTGGATCAGCAGGGATTTCTCCCCAGCCAAGTTCCTCCTTCAGCTCCCTATCAGATGTGGTTTTTCGTGGTTTCTGGTGGCTATGAATGTCAGATACCTCTATCGTCTTTTCTAGGAGAAAGTATTTGACGAGGCGATCCCGATGGCACCTGGTATGGGAGGATGGTACGGGCGGGCTTCACCCGTACCACAAGTCGTTATTGGCACTAGTTGCCTCATTGTTTGGTATTTTCCCAGGAGCAGAGGTAAATCCATAAAATGACTTTTATCACTTAAAAATATCATATTATAGTATAATATGACAACTCTAATTGATTTGTTCATAATAGACTTAATGATTCGGGATCCTGTTGAAATAAAGACAAAAAGGTGCGCACGAACATAGTGAAATACAAAGATCCCTACTCTATTTATGCAAAAACAAAAGGTAAATATGCTTCAATTTTGGACTCATCAACTCCCCCAAGCTAGGCTCTTGCTCATCCCCGAGCAAGATGGTGGCTTATGAACAAGATCATCATGTTCATGAGACACGAGTCATTACTATAAATGAGGAAAAAAAATTGAAATAGGAATACAACATCAGATGTAAAGAATCGTCGGGGGTATTATCATACCCTTACACATTACATGACTTAGAGGCTTCCACACCTTCTCTAGTATTAATGAAATTATATGAAGCTTTTAGTGATTTAACATATCATATAATCATTGAGTTTAGAAGTATCGAGCACTTGGTTTAGTAATGAAGATTCATGATCATTCTTCTTTTCTTCTAGTCTTGATTCTTTTGGTACATCCTCTCCCTTTTTCTGCTTCTTTCGAATTTTGTCTATCTAAGCATATATATTTTATTATTTCTTCTTTTCTCCCTTTTTTAGTACAGATATTTGATCATGCTCACTACTTTGATAGATATAAAGAAAATTCTTAATTATAATATGCTATCAGAGTTCTTCTTCTCATATCCTAATTAATACTCTTATCTGTGTGGAAGTCCCTAAAATCATGGCAGCTATACAAGTATCATAGCACTCAACCTAGTTCAATCATCTAATATAATAATCATGAATCATAAGATACTTCAAATATCATAAAGTCTCGCAAGCAAATGGATATAAATAATCTCTCAAAAAAGGGAATTCAACGTTGATGAAACTAATGCAAACTCTGGAATTAAAGTGTAACATGCATGTAGAAAAGTAAACATGCTAAAAACTGTAAGATAGATTACATGGTTCTCACGGATCGCCCCAAGCATGGAATCAAACTGGGTGGATCAAATAATTTCTTGCGTTTATTTGATACCATGGCACGCCCTTTAGTCTGCATAGGTTTTGCTGGATATTGCAGCTCGAAGTTTCTTGTTTGTTTCCTCCGGAGTAGATATGCGACACAGACACTTCTGCAGATCCAAACGCAAGAGGAACATCACATTAGCGGCTTTATTCATCGCGTCATTGAGTTCCTTTTTGCCTTCAAGATCTAAGAGGCGCTTGCGCATAATCTCCTTATGGACGGGTTCTTCTTTCTGAAACTTCTCCAATTTACGAAGGCGACGTTCAGTGTCCGATACATGCGCACAAATGGGTACATCCAGAAGGTTGAACCCCTAGTCCTCTTGGGGCTTCACGCTCATACGTGCATTTGTGGTAACCTTCTTTGTTGTTGAAGTGTGCTTCGTGGTCTCCATGTAAGTTCCTGCAACAGGATGGTTAGACTTCTTACGCTTTGGCGAAGAGTAGTCGACGGCGATGAGCTTGAGCGACTCCGTGCAGCCCTTCCCATGGGGATTCTTAGATTCCTCTTCGTCTTTGGGCGTCACCATGGCCAAGTAGGGCGGCTTCTGCCACCCCCTCTTTGTTTGCTCCATGAAGATCTCATACTCTTCGTCCTCGGATTCATCAACGGAGTCATACACATACCGCTTGTTCTTATGGCTCAAACCTTGGGTCTCACGGTCATCGGCTTCAATAGAGGAAGTCTGGAAGCTATCTCATGAAGGAACCATGAGGTTTAGAGACTTGCCCTTGCCTTAAATAGGGTAGCGCATCAGGTAAATTGAATATGTTGATATGAGAGGAAGAAATACCTCTATGGAGGCTTATTAAGGGTCATAGGTAGGAAGAAATTTGTATTGGAATAAAAAGATTCAGCCAAGAAAAGAATTCCAACAAATATGGAAAGAAATAAACGAAAAAAGGAAGAAATTGTGACCATAACGACCACTTGGTACGGGCAGATGCCCATACAACACGCCTGTACCGGGTCGTTCCGAGGCGAACACGGCTTCTAAGACGATAGCCAACCAACCGACTAAGAAGTACGGGCGGGTTCCGCCCATGCTGTCTGTCCATAATGACTTTTATCGACTTCATTTTTTGACACAAGAATCAAACAAAAGTTAGATGATGCGATACCGTATCGGTAACGACCAGTGGTGCAGACGGATGCGCCCGTACCATGTGGTCGTACCGAAACGACAAAAACTGGGACAAGGGTACCACCTGCTTAACAAGCAGTGGTATGGGTGGGTGCGGCCCTACAACCTGCCCGTACCGACTTCACAAAACCGGCAATAGAATCAGAAAAACAAAAGAAAATAAAAAACGCAAAAAGAAATAGGAGAAAATTGTCCAAAACAAAGGTAACTTCAGATTTCACATACCTGAATTATCTAGAGAAAACAAGTTCAAATGATTACCTTCTCCTATCTGGATTATCCTTTTCTTTTTCTCTTTAAACAAATTGGGTTGAAAAAGATCACTAAAACCATTGCAAAGAGAATCTGAAAATTTTCTTTTCGGCAATGTTGTTCCTACGGGTATGTAGATGGATGACACTTCTTTAGGTGGATCAATTTCTTGAACGTCCCACGGGTGTCTCCTCTATCTCCTCTTTTATTTGTAGAATCTGCAAATCAAATTCTTGCAAGAGTAGAGTCCAACGGATCTTCCTTGGATTAACGTCAGTCCTTTCTAGGATTTCCTTTAGGCCAATACGATCAGTATGTACTATCACTTTTGAGTTATCAATATAAGATCTAAATTTATCACATGATAAAACTACAACGAAAAATTCCTTTTTTACCATGGGGTAATTTTTTTGGGCCCTGTTTAGAATTCGGCTAGCATGATGAATGATATTGAGATCATCATCATCATACTGGAAAAGAATTGCTCCCACAGCTTCATGACTAGCCTCACGGAATAACTCAAAGGGTTTCCTCCAATTAGGTGGTTTAATAATGGGAGATTCAATGAAAGATTGTTTTAATATGTTGAAAGCATTTAGCCATCTTTCATAAAAATTGAAGACAATCCCTTTCTGAAGAAGATTAGTCAAAGGTCTAGCAGTTTTTGAAAAGTTTTTAATGAACCTTCTATAAAATCCAACCTGGCCTAGGAAACTCCTTATACCTTTCACATCTCGAGGAGGAGGAAGTCTTCCTATAGCTTCAGTCTTTTATTTGTAAACTTCTATACCCTTACCTGAGATTTTTTTGACCAAGTACTATACCTTATTGAACCATAAAATGGCATTTCTCCCAGTTCAATACTAGGTTAGTATCTTCACATCTCTGCAAAACTTTGTGAAGATTATGGAGACAATGATTAAAGGAAGTCCCATAAACAGAAAAATCATCCATGAAGACTTCCATAATACTTTCAACATAATCGGCAAATATAGCAGTCATACACCTCCAGAAAGTAGCAGGGGCATTGCAATGACCGAAAGGCACACGGTGATAAGCATAAAGACCATAGGGACAGATAAAAGTAGTTTTAAGTTGATCATCAGGATGAACAACAATTTGAGAAAAATCAGAATAGCCGTCCAAGTAACAAAAATGAGAATGCATAGCTAGCCTCTCTAAAGTTTGATCTATAAATAGAAGTGGATAGTGATCTTTCCTGGTTTCTTTATTAAGTTTTCTATAGTCAATTCATATCCTGTGTCCAACAACAGTCCTTGTTGGTACCATCTCATTATGTTCATTTTCAACAACAATAAACCCACCTTTCTTAGGAACACAATGAACACGGCTTACCCATTCACTCTCTTCTACATGAAAGATGATTCCTGCATCTAACAACCGTATTATTTATTTTCTTACCTCCTCTTTCATGTGAGGTTTGAGACGTCATTGATGACCCACAAGTATAGGGGATCGCAACAGTCTTATAGGGGATCGCAACAGTCTTCAAGGGTAGTATAACCCAATTTATTGATTCGATACAAGGGGAGCCAAAGAATACTTATAAGCCTTAACAATTGAGTTGTCAATTCAGCTACACCTAGAAATAGTCTTGCTCATAGTAGTTTATTAGTAGCAACAGTTTTGTAGTAGCAAATAGCAAAGTAACAACAACAGTAAACAAGGGCAATAGTAACAATAGTAGCAAATAGTAGGATTCGAGTGCAGTAGGCATATGGATGGATGGACGGGCATTGCATCGACAAGTCTATTCATGTAACTTCAAGATCTAGGGCATTTGCAGTCAAACAAGATAAAGCATCCAAGTACTAAACAATCATAGGCATGTGTTCCATATATAGTCATACGTTCTCGCAATGAGAACTTGCACAACATCGTTTGTCCTGCCAGCCCGTTGCAGCGGGGCCTCAAGAGAATCTACTGGAAATTTTAATAGAGTACTGGGGCAACACATTAACACTCTGTAAACACACGTGATCCTCATATCATAGCCATCCCCTCCGGCTATCCCAATTTCTGTCATTTCTGGGCCTTTGGTTCCAAACAATGATATGTGTACACAAATTGCAGATAAGATCACAAACAATACTATCATCATGAATCAATAACATGTTCAGATCTGAGATCATGGCACTCAGGCCCTAGTGACAAGCATTAAGCATAACAAGTTGCAACAAAATCAAATAGCACTAATAAAGATACTAGGCACCATGCCCTAACAATCTTATTTGATTACATGATAGATCTCATCCAATCCGTATCATCCCCATAGCCTACAGTGGGGTATTACTCACTCATGGATGTGGGAAACATGGATGGTTGATGGAGAGGCGTCAGTGATGATGATGGCAATGATCCCCTCCAATTCCTCGTCCCGGCAGGGTGCCAGAAAGGAGTTTCTGGTTCTGAATCGCGGTTTCTGATGGTCGTGGTGCAACGGACCTCTATCTGGAAAAACGTCGACCCCCCTCTGTTTTTATGTCAGAAGGCTTTATGTAGGCGAAGAGGGAGGCCGAGGGGGTGCCTGAGGTGGCCACACCTCCCCTAGGCGCGACCTGGGCTGGCCCGCGCGGCCAGGGGGCGTGGGCCCCTCATGACCCTCCTCCGTCTCATCTTCTGGCTCCGTGAGTCTTCTGGTAAAATAGGAGTTTTGCCATATTTTCCGGGATTTTTCCTGGAAGTTGATTTTCTGCACAAAAACTAGACACCAAAGCAATTCTGCTGAAAACAACGTCAGTCCGTGTTGGTTGTATCCAAATCACACAAGTTAGAGGACAAACAATAGCAAAAGTGTTCGAGAAAGTAGATACGTTTTGGACGTATCAACTCCCCCCAAGCTTAGCTTATTGTTTGTCCTCTAGCAATTCAGTTGAAAACTGAGTGCAATAAAAGAAACTTTCATGAACACATTTGCTTCATATGATGTATTTATTCTCAGTACAAGATCAATACTTAGACAATTCATAATAAGGAATATGCAACTAAGTCTACTCAATAGTCATTGCAAGCTATGAAGATATTCCAACACAATAATAATAAGTAGCATGAAACATAAACATAAGCAACATTGCAATGCTCATAAGAAGGTATGATAGAGTGGTATCTCACTTGCCTTTGATTGTGGAGCAAAACATAAATGCTAAGGCACCTTTGAAGTTCAAGTGAAGACTAGAAGTAAAGATATCAAAGATACAAGCATCAAAGGTATGACATAATTAACCAAGTTTTGAGGCAAGAACATTACACTAAGAATGACAACTATGCTCTCAAGAAGGTTCTCATAGAATAAGTGGTGACTCAACAAGGAAGTGAAAAGGTTTTGAAAAGTTTGAAATGCTTCCAAATGCTGAAAGTATGGTAATCATTAGCTTTGAGCTCTCATTGCCCCTATCATAGGCATCTTTAGATGGTTAAGTTTAAAGTGAGGTCCAATTTGAGTTATATTCTTGATAGTTCAAAAACTAGAAATCTCATGTCCCTTGAGTACTAGGGCCGTTCCTCATGCTACTCAACTTTAGTTATCAGTAAGTTCTTGTCATTGTAAGTACATATGTATCATAGAGAACCGCCGACGGGGTACCCCTTGCACCATGATACATGAGCTATCCTGTAACTACCTCGGTGAATTACGCTCCTAGTACGAGCCTGGATGTTCAGAAATGGTTGAAATAGTACGGTGGGGCCCAAATGCCACTCACAGGTAGACCTTTCGGCCGTCCCAACCATTTCCAAACATCGGGACAAGAACGGGCGGCGTAATCGGCAGGCGAAGGGATCAACTACATACACAAATGTGTATGTATGCAAGCCACCATACAACAGTACATCAGAGTCATCCCATCTAAAAAGAAAGGAAATATAGCAACGCCATACGGCAAGATCCAAATATCCTAGCTAGATATACTAGTTTAGGATATCTCCTCATACATCAATCAACCGAGTATCAAGCGGAAGCGGAAGACAAAGTCCGAGTACGGATAAGAAGCAAATCGACATAAGATGCCCCATAAATAAGCAGATCCCGCCCACAGATCTCACGGATCCCCGTTCCCGGAATCTCTACACCGAATGATCGTTGCCCACATCGTCCGTCTCTTCCACCCAGTATCCATCTTGCGAGTGTACATTCATCCGAACCAATAATTTATCGTGTGAGACCCTAGGGGTACAAGAAGTCTTTATGCCTCTAAAGGGGACACAACCTGGGGTGACGCAATTGCAGCAAAAGATAAACCCTAGCAATTCTATAGATACTCGCTAACCATCCGCCTAACCAGAGATAGACGGATGTCCGTGAATTAATAACAACAGTTATAACAATTATAAAGGTAATCTTAGCAGATCCATCCTCCTCCTCGCTTACCGACGAGGAAGCGGACGAACAACCCCCCCCATCCGTTGGCAGTTTTATTATCCATTCCATGAGCGTTGCACTATTTACTAGTCAGGTACCTAGTCTAGTCAAATTAGAAGCGGTACTTTAGTTATGCTTGTCTATGATCGAGAAACTGTGCTCCAAGTCGTCCATAACCGCGGACACGGCTTTCAGAAAGTTTTACCCTGCAGGGGTGCACAAATAGCAACACACACTCGATATGCCTCGGAAAAACCAAATCAAAACCCAACGAGGCAGTCACGACAAAGCAATCCCAGGATTCAGAAATGTTTCAGGGGGCCACCCCATTAAGCTACCCGCAACGAAGTTAGCCGACTCCGAGACGGACTCAAGGTTTGCGCCAATGGCTGTGAACGACTGGGAACCCGAAAATGTGACAGGGCTTGTCGACACCGCGAAAACACTCCGCTTTCCTAAACAGTACAGTGTGCTCCTCGCACAAACTTAAATAAAGCAGTAAAGCATGGCATAAGTACAGGATAGTAAATAAAACCTCAAACTAGTTTGTGGCCCCAAGAAATAAGAATGAATCAAGCTCTGGCTCAGGGGGGTCCATAGGCCTCCCGGATGTGGATAGCGCGAATAATCTTGGAACAGGAATCAAGTACTCGGGGTCTTACGGGACACAAGTGAGCCTGAAAAACCAAATAGCGAATATGGCTCACCGGTGCCACTTTCATTAGTTATCCCATTACTACTCCGGTTAAGTTGTTTGGGTACCTAGTTATCCATCAGACACTCACAAAACCCTACACATGCTGTTCTACGACTCGCATGGCTCAAACAACTCCTGTAGTAATGGCTCATGGGATGGAGGAACAAGCTTCGGTGGGGTTTTAAAAGTAAAAGCTATGCAATACTTGGGATTCAGGTTAATGCAATCGCGACTCAATGATGCAAGAATAAGATAGAGGCAATAGGTACTATATGTATGCAAGCATGTGGTAGTGCTTGCCTGGCAGCTCAGTTGAAGCAAGGAATGGATCTGGGTAGTGCTCCTGGTTCTCTTGATATATCCCCTGCTCAGCGTCTATTCGAAGAAGAACCAAACAAACAAGGGCCAACATAAATAAAGTGCGCAAGCATATGAATAAAATGCATCAAGCAACCAATCATGCCATGATGAATGATGCACAATTTGCATGGCATTAAGGTAGCATGGCATGGTGAGGTGTGGCACACAATAATAAAGCATTTTATTTAATTTTGGGCCCATTTTATTCTCATATTAGTTGCTGTACTCATTATATTTATATGATGCATGCTTCAAAACAAACCATGGAATGCATAAACAGAAAGGTCTCGTCGAGCTAATCATCTTAGACATATCATTTATTAAATTTGGACTTATAAAACAAAAGTTATTAATTTATTAAAGAAAAGGGGCATTTATTGCAATTTAAATAAACTTGGAATTTTAAATGTCCAAAATATATTTTGAATGGCATATTTGAATTCCTCACATTTTTCTGATTTGAAAACATATATGATTTGTTAAATTTGGATTAATATTTAAAAAGTTATTTAAAAACAGAATTATATTTGAATTTGAAATAATTAGAAAAAGATTTGAATTTAAAACAGAAACAGGCAATACTTTTTATACTCAGATTAACCTAGCCGCAGACGCTGACAGGTGGGGTCACGCGCTGACTCAGCACACACGCGCACGGAAAAGCTTTTGTCACCGCTGGTTGAGCTAGCCCTAGAGGATGACAGGTGGGGTCACCGACTTGAGCCTGACGACATGGCGACCCAGGGGGTGCCACGCGGCGCAGCGAGGGAGCGCGGGTTGAGCACCGAGAAGCGGGGGGGCTCTTTTGCAAGTTTGCTCGGCGACTGACTGGTGGGCCAAAACGTACCGCGGGTTAAGCGTAAAAACTAGCAGGGGGTTACGCGCAAAAAGGCCGCCGTACTGTTGATCTTCCTCTGACGACCGATCGGTCCGTGCGCGACAGAGGACAGCGCCGTGATGGGGCTTGAACGCGACGACCGGCATCGCCCAGCAGCGGTGACCGCTGGGCTAAGGCGGGGTTGCTGCTAGGAGGGTGGACGGGGCCTAGGTAGGGTTTGCGTGGCGCTGAGCGAAGCGTTCGGCGTCAGTGCACCTAAGAATCCTGAGACCCTAGCGAGCAGGCGACCATGTCCAGGGGGTTAGGGAGCTCACCGAGGTGGCGTTGGCGTGGTCGGATCGAGCAGAGGGGCGGTAGGTCGTCGGTGAAGCAGGCGGACGGCCGGCTAGGGTTTCGGCTCGGGCGCGGCAGGTTCTGGTGGCTCCGGTCCGTCTCCTCCTCGACGGCGTGTACAGGCGTGGTGTAGGGGCTCGTCTTGGTCTCCTCGATCACCTCCCCGACGTGCTTGTCGTCTGGAACGGCGGGGTGCGGTGGAGGCCGACGGTGGCGGCTATGGGGTGGCTGGTGGCGGTGGAGAAGAAGGGGGAGAGGGGAGCGTCCTGGGCCAGATCTGGAGAGGCAGAGGGGTGCCGTGGGGTAGTAGGTAGGGGCGGGAGAGGGAGGTGGTGCCGTGGGGAGGTGGTAGACGATAAAGGTGGCTCGGCCACCTTTTGTCCTCCTCCTCACGTGCTCGGCTGGGAGGCAGGCGTGGGCGGGTAGGGGGCCGGTGGGGTAGGGCAGGGGCAGGTAGGGGTGGTTCGGGCTGGGGCCCCTAGGGCAGAGAGAGCAAGAGAGGGAGAGGTGAGGGTAGCCTCGGTTAGGGTAGAGCTAGGCTCGGGTTTGAGCTAGGTTGGGAGCTAGGGTTGGGGTGGTCAGGTGTGGCGAGCTGGGTGAGGGACCAGGTGGGGCCTGCATGGCAGGTAGAAGGGAGGGCCGAAAGAGAGGGGGAGATGGTAGCTTAGGGTTTAGGTCATGGTGGGGTTTAGGAGAGAGGGGGGGGGGGTTATGGTGATGATGATGGAGTAGGTTAGATGACTAGGGGTAGGGTTTAGGGTTAGAGAGGGGAAGGTTAGATGCTAGGGTGTTCTTTTGTCAAGATCAAGCCAAACACAAACCAAACCCCAACAAGATCAAGACTAGAAAAGAGAGGAAAAGGTGATGATGGAAGGATGGAATGGTGTTGAGGTTTAGGCATGATCAAACAAGACCAAGCCTAAGGGGTAGGGAGAGATGATCCATTTTAAAACAAATAAAATCCAAAATACAAGCTAAAAGGGTACTTGCATGGCCCATGCAAAATATTTAATGCCATGATGATTCTTGTGTCAACAATATTATTTCATGGCATTATTATTATGCATCCCAAAATTGGAGTAAGGCCCAAGCAAAGGAATTTAGAAAGAATTCCAAGTGGAGTATATGGAGATGATCACATTGGATTATATTTGGGCTCGCTAGTGTGTATATGCCACTAGGTATTTAATAAGCCCTAAAAAATACCCCAACATGATGATAACCCCAAAACCACACATATGGAAGCTAGGAAAAGGTTCCACTCACAAGGCATGCAAAGGTGGCCATGTGGCTCTCATGTTTCAATATTGTGAAAACAACATGATGCTAAGATGAGAGCATGTGGAATAGAATTGGATCCATCCCAACCCACATGAGCTAGAGGTAAACTCAATAAATGCCAAGCTCATATTTAGTTGGATGGTGGAATTATAAGGTGGTGAAAGAAAAAGGTGGTGGAATTAATAAGAGATATGCCCCCAACTCAACTTGGGCATTAAGCAATATATCAAGAACCAAATACAATATCAAGAGGCAAATACAATTAATAATGCATATGAGATAAGAACCAAATCAAAAAGGGTTTTATATGATGCTCAAATGCAAGGAGGCATGATGACATGAGCATGATATAATTATGATGCAACAATTATATATTGAAGTAGCCATTATATTACTAGACCAAGTAGCATTACAATTGTTAGACAATTGGGGTGCTACATATCCCGTATCAAAATGACAAGGCAACAGACAATGAGCATCTCAGCGATATTTTTTATTTGCTATTTGCATAGGTTTTTATTGAGGATGATTCACAAATTGCTCATTATGGTTATTCTGCAAGTTTCCACCATGATTAGACATGGCTTAGGCTAGCGGTCCAGGCATTTCTCTAACACATATACATAACTCCATGGACTTACAAACTCCCCTTTTATTTCACACCGCCGACATACGTAAACAAAAGAGCATGATATCAACTGGATAATATTTATAGGTGTTGAAAGCGTTCCCATGATAGCATGGTTCTGCTAACTCCTAGCCTATAATTTGCAAGCATATAACTTTCATGGACAGTCACAATGGTTCAGGTTTATTAAGTGCAAGAAAATAAAGTGTGCCATCAAGTTCGTGAGATCTTTACTAACTAATTTTCTCATAACAAGGAAAAAATTTATTTGGAAGAAAACGAGGCATAATAGATATGCACGAAATAGCAAATGATGCTAATAGGTAGGTATGGTGGACACTTTTTCACAATTTTTGTTTTTGGGGAGTTGGAAGCACGAGTAGATCTCATACTCAGTGCAAGTGAAGGATAGCAGTAGAAAGGGAGCGACAAACGAGAGAGAAATTACTGTCATAATCATGCTTGTAATGAAACATAATTAATTATGGCATAAAAGTGATACAAGAACTCTGAGGCAAAATAAATCATCGAGGCTTAGCTGACTTTGGTTCAGTCATATGCATGCCTGAGCATGTGCCAAGTCGATTCAGATGAAGAATTCAGAGGAGGATACCACAATGTCATACCAAGTTATGAATAGAACAATGCAAGCAAACATTCATGTGACATGCTACAAACTATTAGCAAGCTGGAGCTAATAATAAGAGAGCAAGAACTACTAAGCATCCATAAATAACATACACCTTACATGAACAGACTAAGCATGCCCACAATGATGTGTATCTGTACAAAAATGAAGACAAGTAGAGTTCATTACCAGCCTCTTACCACACCTCGAGTTGTCATTAATCATCATTATTGCCTTTCACTTGTGTGGCTTGAATAATAACATGAAACCAAACTCCAAAGGAGTCACTGAGGACCGCTGAACCCTGCAACGAACTTCACAAAACCAAAGAAGAACGACAAATATTTTTGGGTTTTTGATTTTTAAAGCAAGCACTCAAAGAAAAAACAAACAAAGAAAAATCTTTTTGGATTTTTCTTAAAGCAAACCAAAGCTAAAAATCAAAGAAACAAACCAAGAGAAACAACGAAAATATTTTTGGTCTTTTTGTGTTTTGGAAAGCAAAAACAAGAACTAAAAAGAAAGCGAAACATGGATATACAGAGCACCGACAGAACATGATATGTAGATGGGTGTGGTGTCGGTATACCTACCCCCAAGCTTAGGCTTTTGGCCTAAGTGGAGATCAATCAATAACATAGATAGTAACCCCAAGCTAGTGGATCATCGTAGGAATGGCCATAATCAGGCCCTCACGATGAAGAAGAAGCGCCCCAATCATAGGAGGGCTGCTGGTATGAAGACTCCCCCATGTTGGAGGGTTAAACCAAATTATCCTCGGCATCCTCTCCAACATTCTCTACTTGCTGGGAGAGCTCCGCCACATATGTGTCAAGTTCTTCCTCCGTGAGCGACCATCCTTGCCTGGTATCAAAGTTAAACAAAGCAGGTGTAGGCAAAGAGACTACTTTCTCAGTCTTACCCCCTCTCCAACCACTCTTGACAAAGGTTATTTCATAAGGTAACTCGCTCGAACTAGCCCAAGAAGAAACAAATTTATGATGAACCATGGAATTGAGATCAAGTCTCTCTATGGGAAACTTCAAGTCTGAATGATGAGGCGCTAAACCATGCAAAGCTAATAGACGAAATGCAATGAGACCTCCAAAAATTCCACCTTGCTCACAGTTAGCAGCAAGACAGAAAGCTATCAAAGCACCCAAGTTATAAGTCCTATCTCGTTTCAAGGCGGCTGAGATAAAATCTAGATCAAATGAAGATAACTTTCTAGCAGTCTTCCTAGCAAGAACACACTTGGCAATGAAATAGGAAAAATATAAATGGATGGGAAATAAATATTCCGAATTTTACCACTCTCCTTTGAGAAGTTGCAACCTTGGCAAATTTCAGCATATAACTCCATGAGTGGGTTAGGCCTCTCCCTAATCTTCTCACATGAACCCCACTGTGGTAGTCTGATATATGCACAAAAATCATCAAAAGGGAGGTTGACAACTATATTGTAAATTTTGTAGTGGACCATGGGATTAGGCAAGGACCAACTAAACTGAAAGTCCTGCACCATAGACATGGTTAGCTTAACATATTGGTATGGTTCTTCTCCAACAAAATGCTCCAACCCTGCATTAGAAATCATAGTCTAGAAATCCTGAAATATCCCTGCAGCTCTCATGAATTCTGGGCATGGATAAATGGAAGAAAAAACTTCCTCCTCGCGGTGGACTTTCATAATCTCCAGTACACTTAACTCATGTTGATTCAGCTGGTATGCACTCATCTTATTTTCTGAATTTTTGAGACAAATATCAAACCAAGTGATTTCCAAGTTGATAAATGATGAGGAACTACTATAGGAACTTGCTAGAGGGCTAAACATGCATCAAAATTAAATCTCTAAGCATAGAACAAGCATGCAAGCTCACACAACCTGTCACCTACAGTAGCAAAATACTCAAGATACAATCCACCAATCAAAAATCTAATTGGACAAGCGGAGGAGGCACATACCAGAGAGCAATCCCTCCAAAAATCAACAGCAATGTCGTGGGAATGGCCATGGAAGATGATGCGATTGGCAACGAGTAGTAGAACGAGGGGAAAGGGCGGACAACCATCTGCAATGCGAGATGAGGGCAAATACACAGGGTTTTACCCAGGTTCGTCCCCCTTGAGGGTAAAGACCTACTCCTACTAGATTGTATTGCTGAGAGATTACAGAGGGCGAGCTCGGCGGCTAGGCGGCGAGTCGATGGGGTGTATGATGGAACATAAGGGTTATTCGTGCCCTAGGGAGGTTTATATAGGGTCACCTTGCTAGGGTTTACAGATTCACAACCGAGTTGGATAAGGACTCGGAGGGGTTTGACCTAATCCGACTGGGCCTAGCTACGCTTCTGGGCCTTCAGCTTCTAGTCGCCTGGCTCCCTCGACGGTCGCGATCCAGTCGCCATCCTGCAGGCTCACTCGCTGAGAGTATGATCCAGTAGGGAACGTCCTGCTAGGTATACCCCACTTGGCATATCCCCATCAGTAGTCCCTGAGGCCGTCGTTGATTCGTTACAGGAGTTCTTTGGCAGTCGGAGTATTCGGGTCCAATTTGGACGCCCAGTCGAATCGGCGGTGGACTCCTTCAATGAAGGAAAGAATCCTCAACATGTATCTTCAGTCGCAATATCAGCGACCAGTCGAATCGCTAATTTGGCAAGTAGTCGAATTGCAGCGTTGGCGAATGGGTCGGCGAGTCGAGTAGACGAAGTTGGACCGTCATTTCTGGTCAAACTAGCTGTTGGATAATCCAACGGTAATATCGGCGTAATAACCGTGCGGTAATGGCTCCCCCGAAATTGGCGGGAGAAAACCGCTATATAAGGAGAGTGGTGGGTGAGTTGAGAGTACTCCTCACATTTCCTCCGATTCCACGCGCCCTTCAGTCTCCCATTTCCTCTCGATCTAGAACCTCCAGAAGGATTCATCGAGTCCAAATCTTGATCCGATGGCGCCTCCGAAGGAATTATGGGGGAAGTCCAAGTGCACCAGGGCGAAGCTGAAATCCTTCGAGGACGCAAGGATTCTCTACTCCGGAAGATGGCGACTCCCCTCGGCCGGAGAGGTGGAACCAGATCCGCATGCGGGAGAGTTTATTTGCTTCACCAGCCACCTCGAGAGGGGGCTCGGATTCCCCACCTCGCTCTTCTTTCGTTGATTCTGCGCCTACTATGGCATCCAACCTTCATATCTTGGGCCTCACAGCATCGAGCACCTCGCCATTTTTGCCGCATTCTGCGAATGCTACTTGGGTTGTCGCCCGTACTTCCCCTTGTGGAAGGAGCTTTTCCACGGGCAGATCAGTCATGAAGGGGCAAGCGACCCGATGCTGGCGGCGGGTAGCCTCACTTTCCAGCTGAAGACCAAGGCCTCCTTCCTCGACCTCATGCTGCCGAAGAAGGCAGCCAACAAGTGGAAGAAGCACCGCTTCTACGTCAGCGAGTCGACACCGGATGTCGAGGTGCCACTCCCAGCATACTCCGTCGAGCGGACCGAGCCGTGCCGGCTGTAAGTTGCCATGCTCCCGCATGACCAAAGGATGGTCGTGGATGAAATGCTGATGACGATTCGTCAGCTGAAGAAGGATGGGCTCGAGACCATCAATTTATACAATTGTTGGCTCGGGCAACGATTGGTGCCACTGGCCAGTCGTTCCCACTAGATGTACGAATACACTGGTAGGGACGATGGAACCAAGGCCTCCTCCGCCGAGTGGAAGGGCGAAGATTATTCCACCGCATTGAAGAAGATCACCGACACGGAGTACGTCAATCCGAAGGCCGGGATCCCCCCATACACCGCTAAGCGCAAGGCGCCGACAATGAGTTTGTTTTACCTTGTCCATTTTTGCAGTCGCAGAAATGCAGTGGCGGTTTACTAACAAATGCCGTTATTACAGATGTTCCAAGTCATGGAGGGATGGCTCCCTCCCTCCGAAGATGAGAGCTCAGAAGAGGTCGAGGAGGACCAGAGCGACGACGACGATGATGATGAAGCAGTGGAGGTCGCCGCACCCGCAGCTCGGAAAACTCGCGGGCAGCGGCAACGCGATCTCGAGGCCAGTAAGAGCCTCGAGGGTCACGATGGGGGCGAGGGTGATACGTCCAATTTCCATCACCATTCTATATCATAATTTGCCTCTATTCATTGATACATTTCTTATTAAGAGGTGTTACTTATGTCTTTTCATATGTTTTTGCATATGTTTTTGCATGTTGGATGATTCTTGGAGGATGAACTGCCGGAGTCAGGATTCTGATGGAAAAAGAGGTGTTTTGATGCAATTTAGCGAAGATCAGAAAAATACCAGAAAAACTATGGAAAATCCTATTTTCCTAGAAGACGAAGATTTCTAGAAGGGGAGGCAGAGATGGGCCACAGGAGGCCCACCCCCCAGGCGCGGGCCACCCCTAGGCCGCGCCTACCGGGGGTGTGGCCCACCTGGCCCACCTCTGGCTCCGCCCTCTCGCCTATATCTTCTCCTCGAAACCCTAATACACGGGGAGCGACCACAGAAAGATGCCGCTGCCTCTGCGGGGCGGAAAACACCGAGAGAGAAAGAGCTCTCCAGCAGATAGATTTCTGCCGGGGAAATTCCTTCCCGGAAAGGGGAGATCATCGCCATCAACACCGTCATCAAGCTAGACTTCATCGGGATCATCATCATCCACACAATCATCACCACTCCATCCCGCTGTAACAATCATGTTGAATCTTGCATAGTTCTTAGGGGAAACTTTCCCGGTGTTGATTACTATTGTAGTTGAAGCTTGTGAGTGGAACCATTGGATTATTGTTTACGTTCAGATTGTTATTCATCACCATATCATCTTTGATCTTGATCCATATGATGTCTCGTGAGTAGATCGTTTAGTTCTTGAGGACATGGGAGAAGTCATGTTGTTAGAAGTGGATTTGTGTTGAGATATTATTCAATGGTTTAGTATTTAAGTTGTGGTGCTATTCTTCTAGTGGTGTCATGTGAACGTCGACTACATGATACTTCACCATTTATGGGCCTAGGGGAATGCATTGTGTATTTGGCTACTAATTGTGGGGTTGCCAAAGTAACAGAAACATGAACCCCCGTTAGGACACCATTGCACAAGGGAGTGTAGGATCTCAGAGTTTAAGGTTGTGGTTAGGTTTTTACCTTAATTTCTTTCTTGTAGTTGCGGATGATTGTAAGTGGTTTAATCACAAGTATGTATTAGTCCAAGTAAGGTCGGTACATTAGCACAGGTTCACCCATACAACACTTACAACACCAAAGAAGGGTACTCAGCTATTTGAAGCGAAATCACTTGACAGAATTCCCATGTGTCCTTGGGAATGTTTGGTCCTCATAAGTATTTCCACCGGCTTGTCCTTTGATAAGAAAAGATTGGGCCACTTGCTGCATTTGTTCGTTGTCTTTATTACTTGCACTTTATTTCTTGCTTTATTAGTAAACTCCTAAAACCCGTTTGCTAAGTATTTACAGAGATTTCCTGCTCCATACCACTAGTCAACACCTTCTACTCCTTGTTGGGATCGACACTCCTATTTATCGAAAGTACTATGATACACCCACTATACTTTTGGGTCATCAAGACTATTTTCTGGCGCCATTGCTGGGGAGTGAAGCGCTATTGAAGAGTGAAACTAGTAAAGGAAACTTCTACTGTGAGTATTGCTTTTTATTTCTGTTTGTGACTTTTTTTCCAATATGGATAACCCACTTGGTTTTCTGTTTGGGAAAGCTACTACCATTGTTAGGGTAGTAGATGAACCACCACCTGTTGAGATAGATCCTTTTAAGATACCTACAAGTATTATTGATCGTGTAATGGATAATTATTATTTAGGGGATGGAACTGTCCACCCTGGTGATCACTTTCTTTTTATCCATGAATTATGCGGGTTGTTTAAGTGTGCAGGTATCACAACTGAACAAGTGAAGAAGAAGTTACTCTCTATATCCTTGAAAGGAAGAGCCGAAGAATGGTATAAGCTACTGAAGAATGGACAATCCATGGAATGGGAGGAAATAGTACCTCTCTTTTACTCTAAATTCTATCCTACCAGTGAGATCCATAAGGATAGGAACCTGATATATAAATTTTGGCCTCGTGATAGGGAGAGTACAACTCAAACTTGGGGGAGATTGAAATTATTAATGCTTAAATGTCCTATTCATGAACTCCCTAATAATATTATTATCAGTAACTTTTATGCTAGGCTTTCTCTTCATGATAAAGATTTACCTGATGCTTCTTGTGCTGGATCATTCACACGTATGAAGGAAGAAGCTAAATGGGATCTACTAGACCGTATTCAAGAGAATAATGAAGCATGGGAGAATGACAAAGGAAGAAAGTCAGGTATAAAGTATGATTATGAATGCATTAAATATTTTATGGGAACTGATGACTTTCGTGATATTATTAATGAGTATGGTCTTGAGTCTCAATTTCTTGAAAAATGTTTTAAGGCCTTTGCCTCTTATATTGAAATTCCCAAAAAGGAGTGGGACAAGTACCATGCTCCTTATAAAGACATTGTTACCCATGTCCCTACTAGCATTGAAGTTTGTACTATTGATCCTATTTTTCCTGAACCTTATGTTGAAAAAATCCCTTTTTCTGCTAAGGGAAAGGAACATTCTATCATAGATAATGTGGTTAGCAAAAGTGCAAAGAAAAATGTGGAAACCGATGAGCAAATAAATATTGAACCAGTGGTAGCTATTGTGAAAGATCTTGCCACTAAAAATATAGAGGATGAGAACATTATCTTCTGTGAAGACGCTTCTAATATTGTCTCTCATCCTAGAAAATCTAGTGTCCCTATGCATTCTGTTAGAATTGGTGATCATTGCTATTATGGTTTATGTGATATTGGTGCTAGTTCTAGTGTTATTCCTTATGAGCTTTAAAGGGAAATTATGTATGAAATTGGTCCTTGTGAGCTTGAGGACATCGATGTGGTTATTCACCTTGCTAATAAGGAAACCATTTTCCCTATTGGTATTGTAAGAGATGTGGAGGTTCTCTGCGGTAAGATTAAGTATCCTACTGATTTTCTAGTGCTTAGTTCAGCAGCCAGTAAAAATTGTCCTATCATCTTTGGTAGACCTTTCTTGAAAACTTGTGGAGCTATTATAGATTGTAAAAATGAGAAAGTTTTAACTAAGTTTGATGGAGATTCTTATGAGTTTAACTTTTCCAAATTTTCTAAAGCACCTTGTGAAAATAGCTTGCCTAATGAAGATTTCAGGATGGAACAACTTGCTTCTATTGATCCAGTTTATGACCTTGGACCTCTTTTTGATGATTGTAAGTATGCTCATTCTGATGGTAAAGTTGTTTCTTGTGATATTTATATTGTCAACTTTATTCAAAGTTCTACTAAAAGTTATTATGAGAGAGGGAAACATGGTTTTATGCATCTCAATAATGTCAAGTTTCCCAGTTTTATGTTGAAAGCTTTGAAGTTGCATTTGTTTTGTCTTCCTATGCTATTGGATTTTTGTTTCAACAATTTATTTTCTCATGAGACTCCTTTGCATAGGAAGTGGGTTAGACTCAAGTGTGTTGGGTATTTGTTTCTTGATGCTCTCTTTCACTTCAAATATATATATCTCCTATGTGAGCATCTTGTAAATTTTCAAGCCTAACTTAAAGACATTAAAGAAAAGTACTTCTTGGGAGATAACCCAATAGTTTTGTTGAGTCTTGGAAGCTATTACCTCAATAATTACTGCTCCTTATCCTTTTTGTTTTGGTTTTTGTGTCAAGATCAACTACTTTTGAGAAGTAGAGGAGTTGTGAAAAGTGGTTGTCCTGGGACATATTTTTGTGCTGCACTGTAAAAATTCTTGAAGGCGCTCAGTACAATGGATGGACATGAATTTTTCTGTGCTTTTTCTCCAAGTTGTTATCCAACTTTCATTAGTTTTGCACTTTTTGATTTGAGCAACAGAAGTTTTTCAAAAAAATCAATATTTACCCGCTGGTCGATTTTGACAGAATTCTGCCATCATTAGCATTTGCCTCTGATATTGATTCCCTTTTAGATTCTTTTTGGGTTTTTGGAAAGGAGTTGCTACAGTAGCTTTTGTTTTGATGGATTTGAGTTGAAGTATGAACCTAAAGGTTTATTGGTTTTTGCATACACTAATGTTGCCAATGAGGTTTGTGTAAGGCCTTGTATGAAAGAAATTTTCTGGAGAAGGAGAAAAGGAATCTGCAGAGTTCGTCTTTGAATAGGTAAAAGTGGTGAAAACAGAAGGTTCGTGAAAACCTCATCTTTTTATATTTTTGATGTTTTTATTACATACGGAAGGTTATGAGACAAAACAAAGGAGGAAATGGAGGCCACACCCACCCTAGGCGCGGGCCCTAGCTGGCCGCGCCTAGAGGGGGTGTGAGCCCCCTAAACTCCGTCTCCACCTCGTTTTCGCACAATACCTTCCTTATGCATTGAAACTTCATAATATATAACCCCCGGATCCCCCAAGGTTCGTATATCGTGTTCTCGTCGTGTTTTTGTTTCGATCTGTTTCTGTGAGGAAATCTTCTCAAGTTTAGAGCACCATGGTCTCCGCCAACGACAAAGGCAAGAAGCCCGTGGAAGAAGAAAGAATCACTGCTAGGCACGAAGACATGGATTGGAGCGTCGAGGAGAAAGTTAAGATGGAGGAACAAACCGCCGCAAGGTCAAGGGCAAGGAAACCTACTTTTGTAGGAGGAATTAACACTGGACGTGCATTTTCTCGTAACACGCAGGGGATTATAGTTTCTGTTCCCGACTTCAAATCCCGCCCTAAGGCAGTGGAAGCCCTTCGAACCACTGATGAGTTTTTTGATAAGTACCGTGCTTTGAGGATGAAGGTGGATATACTCCAAGAGGAGAATAACAGGCTTCGTAAGATGCTGGAAGGTTTTATTACCCTGAACAAGGGAACACCACCACCACCGAAGGAGTAATTCGTTATCAGGTTTGGCATCCCCTTGGCTTGTTCCAAGCTTGGGGGAGTGTCGCGGTATCACATAATTATCTTTTATCTTTTACCTTTTTAGTAGAGCTATATCTTTGGTAGAGAAGTTATCTTATAGGTTGGTTTGCATTGTGGAAGTATCTCTCCTTTAGTTGGTTATCTATGTATCCCTTGGTGTGAGTGCCTTTATGGATTATTAATGAGAAGTTTCATCTTTTACTTTTTGCACTTCTTATTTTAGTTTGCAATCTCTATTACATGATTGATCTTGTTGATCAGTATTGGCATCACTTTGGGAGCATCAAGTAGATCTAAATTGGTTTTGGCAAACCGACCTCTGGTCAGTAGCAACACTTTTTGAGGTTTGAAAGGAAAAGAGAAAAAGCTTTCATGTATTTTGTATCATTTATTTTCTTTCTTGATTGGCTCATAAGCTTAATATTCTTTATTTAAGATATTTTGTGTCTTCAAGGAAGATTGCACGTTTGGCTTTATCACTTGTAGGTTTGCTTGTTTCCTTCAACTCTTTTGCTTGCTACCCAGCCTTGCTAGCCAAAAACCTGTTTTGAGAAGGCATCCTTCTAATGCATCCAATCCCTTTGAACCAAACCTGTGCCATTTGTGTCCACCATATCTACCTATTAGCATTATTGCTATTCCAAAAAAATTCTCAAGATTCATCTATCTTTCGAATTAAAAAATTATTTTGTTATGTGAAAACTAGTTAGTAAAGCTCTCACGAACTTGATGGCACACCTTATTTTCTTGCCCCTAATAAACTTGAACCATTGTGTCATCGAAGTTGTATATGCTTGCATCTATATGTTGGGATTAGCAGAACCGTGCTATCACAGGGAAATCTTTCAACACTTATGGATACATATCCAGTTGATATCATGCTCTTTTGTTGCGGATGTCATCGGTGTGAAATAAAAGGGGAGTTTGTAAGTCCATGGAGTTATGTATGTGTGTTAGAGAAACGCTTGGGCCGCTAGCCTAAGCCATGCCTAATCATGGTGGAAACTTGCAGCATAACCATAGTGAGCAATCTGTGAAGCATCCTCAATAAAAACCTATGCAAATAGCAAATAAAAAGATTGCTGAGATGCTCACTGTCTGCTTGCCTTGTCATTTTGATTATGGGATATCTCCTGTATCATGTGCAAGGGGTACCCCGTTGGTGGTTCTTTATGATACACATGTACTTACAATGACAATAACTTACCGGTAACTAAAGTTGAGTAGCATGAGGAGCGGCCCTCATACTCAAGGGACATGAGATTGCCAACTTATATTTCGTCAAGCATATACTCCATCTTTGTTCACTTTAACCTTAATAACTTCAAGATGCTTATGATAGGGGCAATGAGGGCTCAAAGCTAGTAAGTACCATAATCTTTTGGAAGCTATTTTTGAACTTGAAATCCCTGCTTCCCTCTATGAAGGGCCTTTCTTCTACTTCTAAGTTGAGTCAGTAAACCTACTTCCTCTCTACCTCCAACAGACATTTGAGTTGTTGTGTTTCAAGCATTCATATGACAATTTATTCAATCATGTTCTTTATCTTCTTTGTTTGCACAAGACTCTTATCTAATGAGTATTACTTTGAAAGCTATCATTGTGAAAACCTTTTAGGTTTGAGCAAAAAGTACTCCTGTTATAAACTTCTTTACAAAATCTTTATTTGGAAACTGTTTGCCAACTTTTCTCTGACCAAGAACAAAGTTTGCCAATTCCAATTATGATTTATCTTTATGCATCTGTATTGTGACTCCTCTACTTGTTGCAAGCTAAGTTATAAATGCTGAGTTGCTTTCTTATTTGAGTTGTGTAATGGTAAGTGTGATGCTTCTTGTCTGTATTCTTTTATCGACACTTCACTCCATAAACCTGTGGACATGTTTAGTGAGCTCAGTTTTCGCTTGGGGACAAGTGAAGGTCTAAGCTTGGGGGAGTTGATACGTCCAATTTGCATCACCATTCTATATCATAATTTGCCTCTATTCATTGATATATTTCTTACTAATAGGTGTTACGTATGTCTTTTCATCTGTTTTTGCATGTTGGATGATTCTTGGAGGATGAACTGCCGGAGTCAGGATTCTGATGGAAAAAGAGGTGTTTTGATGCAATTTCACGAAGATCAGAAAAATACCAGAAAAACTATGGAAAATCCTATTTTCCCAGAAGACGAAGATTGCCAGAAGGGGAGGCGGAGATGGGCCATAGGGGGCCCACACCCCCCAGGCATGGGCCACCCCTAGGGCGTGCCTACAGGGGGTGTGGACCACCTGGCCCACCTCTAGCTCCACCCTCTCGCCTATATCTTCTCCTTGAAACCCTAATACACGGGGAGCAACCACATAAAGATTCCGCTGCATCTGCGGGGCGGAAAACACCGAGAGAGAAAGATCTCTCCAACAGACAGATTTCTGCCAGGGAAATTCCTTCCCGGAGATGGGAGATCGTCGCCATCAACATCGTCATCAAGCTAGACTTCTTCGGGATCATCATCATCATCCACACCATCATCTCCACCAGCACCATCATCACCACTCCGTTCCGCTGTAACAGTTGTGTTGGATATTGCTTTAGTTCATTAGGGGAAACTTTCCCGGTGTTGTTTACTATTGTAGTTGATGCTTGCGATTGGAACTATTGGATTATTGTTTATGTTCATCTTGTTATTCATCACCATATCATCTTTGATCTTTATCCATACAATGTCTCATGAGTAGTTCGTTTAGTTCTTGAGGACATGGGAGAAGTCATGTTGTTAGAAGTGGATTTGTGTTGAGATATTATTCAATGGTTTAGTATTTAAGTTGTGGTGCTATTCTTCTAGTGGTGTCATGTGAACATCGAATACATGATACTTCACTATTTATGGGCCTAGGGAAATGCATTGTGTATTTGTCTACTAATTGTGGGGTTGCCGGAGTGACAGAAACCTGAACCCCCGTTAGGACACCATTGCACAAGGGAGTGTAGGATCTTAGAGTTTAAGGCTATGGTTAGGTTTTTACCTTAATTGTTTTCTTGTAGTTGCGGATGCTTGCAAGGGGTTTAATCACAAGTATGTATTAGTCCAAGTAAGGTCGGTACATTAGCACAGGTTGGGTCGTGGTGGTGGCACGGCAGATGCCATGGGTAGGCTTAAGTTGGGGGCCGAATGGGTGCTTGTGGTCACCGGGGAGGGAGTGCACGGTCGATCCATGCACGAAGAACAAGATGAACTATCCACACTTAGCGATTTGATTGATACTCGAGGATTTCAAGTGCTTCTTGAGCTGTATGAACTAGTGTTCTATGCACTAGTTCCCCTACTTGGTCCAACCTCCTTCTACTACAACTATGCCCCCTCTTATATAGGCAGCGCTAGCTAGCTTATACCCCTTTGGGTTCTAGGGTTTACTATTTGGTTCTTGGTCCCTACAATGTGGGCCGGGGCATGGGCTTGCCCCAAGCCCAATAGGACAGTCCACAAAGCTTGACAGCTAACGGTCTTCTGGTATGATGCCTCATGTTCGTTTTGGCGTCACGCTGTAACTTTGTACGTCAGTGTTTGCTTTGGGCGTCACCCGACTCCTTTTGTGTCACCCGGCGTTGCCCTTCTCTTTTGACCATGCTTTGCCATGGTCCCTCCTGAACCTTACTCGGAAAGGTGCCACACGTCCTATCCGACTCGGCCCTTCCTCGGTAGACTCGGCTCGTTCGTTCCTGCAAGAATAACAACTTTGTCTTATGCGGGCCGACATAGTTCATATGTCGTCCGCACACGCTTGTCTCTCCCAGCCGTTCTTACCCGGCCTAGTTCTTTCTTCACTCAGAGCTTACCCGGCTATGCTATGTTTCACCCCTCGTGACCCTATCGGGGGTTATCCCCCCGACATTAGTCCCCAAAGCTGGTGAGGTCTAGCAGTTCAAATTGTTAGGATTCTCCAGGTTCCTTTTATGTGATTGGAACTTAATTTTTGTCTTTACTTGTCGCAATCTTGCACCTTGCCGTGTCTGTCTGACAGTTTTCGGATCCACTCTTTGACTTCTTGGCTCATTTTTGCCTCGTGCCAAGTTACTTTGGCCAATTCCGGGTCATTTTCGGCGTGCTTCAGTCACTGACAGCTAGAAATCATGATTACTTGCCTCAAATTTTGTTCCAAGCTCTGGCGGCATAGTGATGGCTGCGCAGTTATTCCCCGTCACTGTGGCAGTCCCATCGGCCTGCGCCCCTTGTCCTTCCTTTCATGACGTGGCACGGGATTTTTCGTGTATCTTTGGCTATGTGGCGCCCGCTGATTGGCCTACCCGGCCCGGTACATGGCCACACACTGGCCGCACGACACAAAGAGATCCCATGATTGGGGTTTTTACTACCCTTAAGTAGGGGTGAGGGGGTTACCTCTTCCCCCACGCCTGTTCAGTTTTCCCCTGCCTCTTCTTCTTCCTTGCGCCTGCGAAATCAAACCGGCCCCTTGGCGGTTTCTTCTTCCTTCCGTTCTTGCCCTGCAATTGCTCCACTTCTCTTTCCCTTCCACCACGGGTCCGTGTTCTTCCAAACCTCTTCCAACGGCGGAGGATACTGAATCTACGAGAGTCATGGACGCTCGCGATGGTGCTGATGGTGTGGAGGAGAAGGAGGTTCCCGCTTGCGAGCGCGGCGGCTGGGAAGGCTCGGAGGTCTCCACCGAGGAGGTGGAATGGCTCTGCTCCACCAGGCGCATTCCGCTGCAAGTGGATTGCTGTCATCCCGCCGATGAGATCTCTCCCAAACCCGATGCTAATGAGCAGCTGGTTTTCCTTTCTCACTTTGAGAGCAATTTCGCTCTTCCAGTGAGCACCTTCTTCTCCTCGTTTCTCTCCACTTTCCATCTGCAAACCCATCATCTTCCTGCCAACACGATTGGCTCTCTTTCTTGCTTTATCTCTGCTTGCGAGGCTTACCTTGGGATTTGGCCTACAGTTCTTCTGTGGGCCAAATATTTTAGCTTTAAGGTTCAAGTTGTTCCCCAGCCTGGTGCTCCTCGATCCGAGAAGAGGCCGACCCGGTGCGGTGTTGCTAGTATCACGCCCAGGAGAGACTCCATCATTCCTCGGGTTACTAGTATTGATTCTGCAAGAAATGGCATAGGACTTTCTTCTATGTCAAAAACAGCGGGTCCACCGGTAACATTCGGCTCCCCCCTTTCTCGGACGAGGTCCCGAACAAGAAGTTCTGGCAGCTTGACCCGCGCGACCAAGACGCTGCGGTGAATGAAGCCAACATGATCTTGGAAAGGTTGCTGTCGCTGGATGAGCATTTTCATCTTGCCGAGAGGGACGTCATGTGCACCTTCGTATGACGCCGGGTTAGCCCCATCCATGCTAGGAGCCACAAGATGTGCTTCATGAGTGGCTCCCATGATCCCACTCGGGACTCTACTAAGGATCTCACCCATGACTCCATTGCTCACCGAGTAAGCTCAATCTTTAAACTGAACTTGGCGGATGATTGGGCTTGGAGCTGTGCTCCATTTATCCGGGTCAAGCCTGTCCCCTGGGTAAGTTTTCCGAGTCATTTTCCTTGCCGAGTCGGATTTAGCTCTTTTGCCACTCTTAGTCTAGTTTCTGTCACTCATTCTGTTTGTCTCTCCCAGAACCTTGTTCACCAGGTTGATGACAGTACTGTCCCTCCCTGTGGTTATAACGGGGATCGCTCTGACTCTGATGAAGTCGAGTTCGACCTGGAGTGCTTCATGCCCATCCCGCACGCAGCCGCTGCTTCAGCTTCGGGTAAGAGTCGATCTCGTAATCCCTTACAAGATTGGTCTGACGATGATGAGGATGATGATTGTACAATTTTGGAGGTACATGCCTTGTGACCTTAGTATCCCAACTTATCCGAGTAAGCCTGTTATTTACTTATGTAGCTGGCCAGGTACATGACACTCCTCCTCTCGCCGTGGGCGGAGTCGGCAAGATACCCGTCGCCAAGTCGAAGCGACGCGGGGCCTCCTCCAGCACTCAGCCGGCTAAGAAGAGAAAGCCCACTCCCACTGCTCCTTCTGTTGCCACTCTGGCCGAGGCTCGCCAAGCCGCTGGGCGCCGAGTCACACGCTGAGTCACCCGTGACCCGGTCGTCACCGGGTAAGCTTTCGTGTTCTGCTTACATTATATTTTTCCTTCTCATGCATCGCAACTATTTTCTTATGCATGTCTTGTTGTTTTTCAGTGTTTCCCCTTTGTCAGCTAACCAGGCTGCTTCCAGCATCGCTTTGCCACTAAGGCCCGCACACGCTCCGACTGACTCTACGGTGCAAAAATCCGTTCGAGTCGAGGCTCACGCTTCTTAGTGTCAGTCAGACCCGGTGGCACACCCGGCGAAGGAGACTCGGCCCAGCACCCCTGGCGCTGACCAGGAACAACTTCCTGATCTTGGTGCTAGTGACTCTGGTGCCAAGAAACCTTCCGCCACCAGTTCCTTTGGCATCAGCCCTCAAGCTGGTGCGAATGAACAACTTCCCGATCTTGGAGCCAGCAAAACTGCTGAGCCTAGTCAGCCGGCTCCACTTTCTTCGCCAAATCTTCCTGCTCGCTCTCCTATTCTGTCAAAGAGCCAGACCCAGCCCAAGGCTTCTGGTTCGGCTCGCCCTTTATCTGGCAAGTCCACCTCCACCAAGCAAACAACATTGGTTTGCGCTCCGGGTGCTGCTCCTCAGACCCGGCCCCCGACATTGGCAACAATTCTTTCTTCAATGGGCAAAGCGGGCGAGTCCGCGACTGCCGGGTCAGGTGATGTCTCTAAGGCTGTTGCCCTCCATACTAGTGCTGCTGCCACCAGCGCCAACGTAGGAACTACCCTGAAAATGGGTCAAGTTCTTACTCGGACGCTCAGTGGGAAAGGCCTTGGTTCAGCTGAGCCTTATGCTTTGGCATGGAATGCAGCAGGCGAGTAGGAGGTCAGCACCCGCACTGGAAAAAAACTGAAGCTGGGCCCCAAGGCCGTCTCTGACATGACCCAGTAGGCCATCGCCTTAATGGCCCGTGCCAATGAAGTGAACGAGGTAAATGATCTTCTTACTCTTTTGTGTTGTTGAGTATTTCATTTATGCATACTACCTACTCCCCGAGGTTACTTCCGAGTAAGGAACTTACTCGTCCGTAAGGTCTCAATAATCACTTGGTCTTTAAATTTTCACGCCAAGCTTGTATGCTAGAGCTTCGATCCCTAGCCCTCGAGGTTACTATCGAATGAAGAACTTATTCGGTTGTAAGCTTTTAAGCCTTTTTTATTTCCTTATGCCAAGCTTGTATGCTAGAACTTTGATCCCTAGCCCCCGAGGTTACTGCCCCTCGAGGTTACTGTCGAATGAAGAAACTTATTCGGCTGTAAACTTGTATATATGAACCACTCCTTATCTGCCTGGGAGCTTGATTTCTATTTACTCACTATTCTTTTCCTTTGCACAGCTTACGCATAACGAGCACACCAAGGTGCACCAAGCTCTCATTCTGGAGCATCGTAAGCTCGAACTTGCTTATGAGAAGCTGCAGACTGACACCCAATGCCAAGGTAATGTTCTTACTCGTCCTTTATTTATTCGGTGTATCTTTATTTGGTTCATTTTCTCAATCTTTTCTTGCTCTTCTCTCATAGCCTCTGCTCAGTGCACCATCGAGGCTCTCCACTCGCAGATCAGAGAGACAGAGAGTAAGTTTCTTGCCTCATTAATCTGATAGATGAAGATATTTCCGTCGGTGCTGACGAGTAGTTTGTTCCGAATAAGCAGAGAAGCACCAAGCCGAACTCCAGAAGGAGCGAGACGAGGTGACTCGATTGAAGAAACTGATGGCCGAGATGGAGCAGAAACACTTAGCCGAGGTGAAGGGGCTACAGGAGGAGCTTGCCGAGAAGAATGATCAGCAGGCCGCCAGCGCCAAAAAGACCAAGAGGCTACTCGACGAGGCCGAGTCATCGGTTGAGTCGGCAAACCTGAACCTTGACGCCCTCCAAGCCAAGGCCAAGATTTGGCAGAGAAAACTCGGCGCTATCAACTCCTTTCTTGGTAGTGAGTTCTTACTCTTTTTGCACTATATAGTTTGCTCTGGACTTCTTCCATCTACTTTTGTTATTTTGCTAACTTTCTCTTTTGCTTGCAGAGAATTTTCCTGAGGCCAACATGTTTTCCATTCGGGCCATGAAGAAAGTGAGGGCCGAATCTGGCGCTCCGGCTGATGGCGAGGTGACCATGGACGAGCATCTCGAAGCGGTGTCAGAGCGGGTCAAGACCCTCAAGTCTTGTGGCGTGGACCTGCTCAAGTCGGCTATTCATGCGTTTCGCATGCTCTGGCCGGATGAGGATGCACCTGAACTCATCAAGCCACTTGCTGAGAGATTGCTCCATACTGAGGACCGACTGGATCAGTGGCGTGAGTCGGCCGGCCGAGCTGCAGTGGACAAGGCTCTCTCCTTTGTGCTCTCATGGTACGAGGACATCAATCTTGATGTTCTTGCTTGTATAAGAGGAGATGGCAAATGGCTGAATGACCCGGAGCTGATCAAGAAACGCTAGGAGCGAGCTTACGCCATGATCGAGTACACCATGGTGCACGCTTGGTGCGACGGGCCCAGCTTACTCGACCTCGGTGACCCGCTTGTCGAAGTTGCTGATGAAGAGGGTGCTGACAGCGAAGCAACCAAGTCAGATGGTTCCGATGACCCGGCCACTGACGCCCCTGACTCGGCAAATGCTCCAAGCGACGCTCCTAGCTCCAAGGGTGCTCCTCCGAGTCCTGCTGCTTCTTAGGCTAACAAGTACTTGAACTTTTGATTAGATCCCCGGTATGCCGGGTATAGATGTAATGTACATTGCACTATAAGTTTGATTATGCGCCTTTTGATAAGGCTTTATATATTTTTGGTATGTTCTGAGTGTGAATCATTCAAGGGCAAGTCCTCGAGTCTCATTTTGCTGTTTCACCTTTCCTCGACTTTGGCCCCTATCTACCTTTTTTGGTGTTCGACATTAGAGTCTCAAAGTACTAAGGATATGGTTAGCAGATATGAAACTTGAATCACTTGGCCGAGATTGTTCAACACGCAGTATAATATGACCTGCAGTGGGTTAGGCAAAGACATAATGCCGACTCACGTTTCTCCTTTGTACTTATCTGGCGTTTGTGTTTACCCGTCATACATCCTTTCCTGTTGCTTGCCATGAAGCTGTGTTTTCGGACAACAGCATAGTTGAAGAGTTGATTTTTTCCGAATAAAAACTACTTGTTCCGAGATAAATTTTGGGTGTCACGCCAGCCGACATAAAATAATTGAGAGGGAAAACTTAAGGGGTAGTCCCCGAGTCAGTTTTTCGAGTCATACCATTTTATTATCAGCACATAGCCGGCACACACGTCCGACATATGAGAGTTCAAGTGATACATGCATTGCTTATCCTAAGTATAGAAGGGAAGAAGTAGTGCCACATTCCATGGCCTTTTGGTCTCATCTCCTGACCTGTCCGCCTTGTTCTTCTGTGCTTCGCGAGCATCTATGAGATAATATGAATCATTGTGCAATGCCTTGCTTAAAATGAACGGACCTTCCCATGGGGGTGATAATTTATGCATTCCCGCTGTGCGCTGCACCAGCCTTAGCACCATATCCCCTTCTCGAAAAACACGAGGTTGAACTTTCTGGCTATGGTAGCATTGGAGATTCTGTTGATATATAGCGGATCTGGATAACGCCAGTTCCCTTGCTTCTTCGAGTAAGTCTACTCCATCTTCTCGGGCCTCTTTTACCTCAGCTTCCAAGTATTGCCTTATCCTTGGCGAATCATACTCTATGTCGGCAGGCAAAACTGCTTCTGCCCCATACACAAGGAAAAATGGCGAAAGGCTGTTGACCGATTCGGAGTTGTTCTTAGACTCCATAGTACTGAGGGTAGTTCCTCTATCCAACACCTAGGTGATCTCTGGAGTGGTTCCATTATGCGGGGTTTTATCCCTGACAGAACTAAGCCATTGGCCCGTTCAACTTGTCCATTTGATTCTGTATGAGCAACTGATGCTACATCGAGTCTTATTCGGTTTTTTCTGCATAAACGAGCAAAAGCTCCCTCGACAAAGTTCGTGCCATTATCTGTGATTACACTGTGCGGGTAACCATATCTTAGGATTATGTCCCTTAAGAATGTGACAACTATTTTACCGTCCAATTTTTTGATGGGTTTCACTTCTATCCATTTGGTGAACTTATCAATCATTACCAAAATATGAGTCATGCCTCCCCTTGCTGGTTTGAATGGCCCTACCATATCTAGGCACCATACTGCAAATGTCCAAGTGATTGGTATAGTCATTAGTTTAGACGCTGGTAAATGTGACTTGGATGCATAATGTTGACAACCACTGTATTTTTCGACTAACTCTTGTGCTTGTGCCAATGCGCTTGGCCAATAAAATCCATGTCGGAATGCCTTGGCCACCAATGCTCTTGATGACACATGGTGCCCACATTCTCCTTGATGAATATCCAACAAAATCTCCTGGCCTTTCTATGAGCTGATACAACGCTGCAGTACACTTGTCACACTTCTCTTGTATAGTTCCTTGTTGATTATGGTGTATGCTTTTGCTCTTCTCGCTGTTTGTCTTGCCAATATCACATTATTCAGCAAAGTCCCATCTTTTAAGTAGTCGAATATTGGTTGTGCCCATGTTGGTATCAGTGGCTCCGGGTCTGCTTCAGCGTCAGTTTCCATTGGATCTGCCGACAAATGTTCAGCCGACATGACTTGACGAGTCCCCGAGTGTAATTCAGCAAACCCTGAGGTGAGCGGGCCAGTCCCCGAGTGACTCGAAACTGCCCCTGAGTCAATATCCATTGGCACAACATCCGATTCTTGTGTTGTCGGGATGAATATTGACTCGGACTCTGGTGATGGCTTGATCGACGGTTTCCTAAGGTGCTCCAAGGCTACTCCTGGTGGTATTGCTTGCCGAGATGAACCTAGTTTGGAAAGTACATTTGCTGCTTCATTCTCTTCTTTTGGGACGTGATGGAATTCACACCCGTCAAAGTATCGCGAAATTTGTTGCACATGGAAACGATATAATGCCATGTTTGCGTCCAGCGCGTCCCAATTTCCAGACGCTTGCTGAATCACCAAATCCGAATCGCCGAAGCACATGATCCTCTTGATGCCAATTTCTTTGGCCACTTTGATGCCATGGACAAGTGCTTCATACTCGGCAACATTATTGGAAGCAGCAAAATGAATTTGTAGCACATACTTGAGCTGATCCCTCTTTGGAGATGTGAGCACTATCCCGGTGCCCAGACCCATTTTCGTCTTGGACCCGTCAAAATGCATTTTCCAGTAGTTCGGGTCTGGCAATGGTGGTTCGTACTGCATTTCCATCCAATCTACAAAGAAATCTGCAACAGCTTGAGATTTAATTGCATCTCGCCTATCATACTGTGGAGTATATGGTGCTAGCTCTATTTCCCATTTTGCGACTCGGCCGCTAGCATGTTTGCTGTCCAATATATCCGAGATAGGTGCCTCACATATTACCCGGATTGGGTGTTCTTGAAAGTAATGTTTCAGCTTCTTTGCTGCCATATATACCCCGTATGTCATCTTCTGATAATGCGGGTAATTCTGTTTCGAGACAGAGAGCACTTCGCTCAAGTAATAAACTGGTCTTTGGACTGATTTGCCCTCTTCTTCGCGTTTAACAGCTATTACTGCACTTACAACTCTGTTGGTTGCGGCGACATAGAGCAACATTGGCTCTTTGGATAGTGGTGATGCTAATATTGGTGTTGTTGCCAACATTTTCTTTAATTCATGGAAAGCGCTATCAGCTTGCTGTGTCCATGTGAATTTGTTTGATTTCTTCATCAGTTGATATAGTGGTAGGGCTTTTTCACCTAGCCGACTAATAAATCTTCTCAACGAGGCCAGACATCCAGTAAACTTCTAGACATCATTGAGGGTTTTTGGCAATTCCATTATTTTGATGGCCCTGATCTTCGTCGGGTTATCCTCAATTCCTCGGCTGGATACAAGGAATCTGAGTAACTTGCCAGTCGGGACACCAAATGTGCATTTTTCCAGGTTAAGCTTCATCTAGAATCTTCTCAAGTTTGTGAATGTTTGACGCAAGTCCTCAATTAGAGTATGACTTTGCTTGGTTTTTATTACCACGTCATCGACGTATACTTGAACATTTTTGTCCAATTGATCTTGCAAACATTTTTGCATGCATCTTTGATAGGTTGCACCTGCGTTTCTCAACCCAAATGGCATGGTACGATAGAAATAAGCCCCATACGGGGTGATAAAAGCTGTCTTTATTTGATCATTCGGATTCAGTGGTATCTGATGGAATCCAGAATACGCATCCACAAATGACAACAACTCACACCCAGCAGTAGAATTTATGACTTGATCGATTCGTGGCAGGGGAAATGGATCTTTTGGACACGCCTTATTGAGGTTCGTGTAATCATTACACATGCGCCATACCACTTCCACGTTCGGGTCATCTTTTTTCTTCTCGACCAAGACTAGATTTGACAACCAATCTGGGTATAGTACTTCCATGATGAATCCAGCATCTAAGAGTCTCGCAATCTCGGCAGCTATTACTTTCCTCCTATCTTCGGCGAAGCAGCGGAGGGTTTGCTTCACCGGCTTGGCATCTGGTCTTACATGAAGAGAGTGCTCAGCCATCTCCCTCGGAACTCCTTGCAGATCCTGAGTGGACCATGCAAAGATATCCCGATTCTCACGGAGGAAGTTGGTGAGATCACTTTCCTATTTGTCCGTGAGGCCAGCGGGGGGTAACTGTATGCTCTGGGAAAGTCTCATCCACCTGTACCTTCTTGGTTTCTTTGGTAGCTTGAAATGACACATTGCCATGCGGGGTGGTGAGTGCCGGCATGGACTTTTGTGCTGCTTTGGCCAATGCTGCCACTTCCAACATTTGATGATTTTCTTGTGCTATGACAAGTGACTCGACAAGTGAAGATCCTGCTGAGGCACAAGAAATGGATCTCTTGTAATCCCCTTCAACTGTAATTACTCCACATGGGCCTGGCAGCTTCATCTCCAAGTAGGCAATGTGGGGAGTAGCCATAAACTTTTCCATAGCCGTCCTGCCGAGTAAGGCATGATAGGAGCTGACCAAATCAACCACCTCGAACTCTATGGCTTCAGTGCGACAATTCTCTCTGTTGCCGAATAAGACGTCGACCCAGATCTTGCCAATCGGCTCGCAGGACAATCCCGACACAATACCGTGAAAAGTGGTCTTAGTCGGCTCCAGCATGTTCATGCTAATGCCTAACTTGAGCATAGTATCCTTGTACATGATGTTGATGCTACTGCCATCATCGATTAGTACTTTTGAAAACTTGACATTGATATCTGGGCCCATGAATGTTGGGTCCAAAACTAGAGCATATCCTCCTGGGGTTGGCATGATCTTGGGGTGATCCTTTATGATCCAAGTTATCTCTTGCTCAGACCAATGCATGTACTTGGGAATTGCCGGCATTGCCGGCATTGTGGCATTCACCTGCATCATCGGTCGTTGCTGGCTCTTTTTGTCATTCGTCTCTATGACAAAGACAACTTAGCTCTGGTGATGTTATCTATACTCATTTCTAGTTCTGTGGCCGACATGAGCGTCGTCACCTCTTGGATTATGCACCTGGTGCATAGTTTCTCTTCTTTCTTGATTATGATACCTCGTCTGCCTATTATCTATCTGTTATCTATTCCCACAGCTTGAGCATTTCCTCCTGTAAGTGGTGGAGGGGGAGGTGGTGGAAGCTGCTTATTCGGCGAATCCACTCTATCTCTTTCTGAAACCAGGTGCATTGCCTTGTTGTGTGATTGGCTGGCTTACTCGGACTAGGCGTGTGAAACTTACACGGCTGGTCCAGCATCATCTCATAGGTATACTTTTTTCGGTCCTGATATTGCTTCCTTTGCTCATATGGCTTTTTGCCATCATTCTTTGGCAACCACTGTTGTTGTCCACTTGTCCTTTGGCGTTGGCTACTACCAGCACCTGGATGGTCCTGACTCACGGCCGCAACCTGAGTCGAGCCATATCTGTAGTCTGGCATTTCATATCTTCTCTTGCTTCTATATTCGGATCTTACCTGGCGCCTTTGCGACCCGGCAGCGTCATAGATCTGAGTCTCAGTCATCCTGTCTGTCGATATGAGCAGCGGCTGAGTCAGATCTCCTAACGCATATGAATCAGCAATTCTTATTATTTCTGCCAAACTTGCCGGCATATCCCTCTGTAACCTTTTCCACAACACACTTCCATGTCTGCATCCTTGTGCAAACCAAGTGATTGCCTGTGACTCGATTACCCCTTCAGAGTGGCGCATCGTGCACCATCTTGTGAGGAATTCTTTGTCTGTTTCATTCTTTCTTTCCTTGCACATCGCCAGTTGTTGTGGGCGATTCGGCCTCTTGTAAGTGCTTGTGAAATTGCTCACAAAAGTGTCCTGAAAATCGATCCAGCTGTTAATGCTTCAGAGTGGCAAATTGTTCAGCCATACCTGAGCTGGTCCTTCCAGCATTTGCCGTACATACCGTACTGCTCATCTCAAATTTCCCTGCGCGATCTTTACAGCAGTTCCATAATCTATGAGCCAGTCCTCTGGCTTTGTGCTTCCACCATACGTTTTTGTTCCTCTGGCTAGCTGGAAATTTGGTACAGGTGGCTCCTTCATGATCCTTGGGCCAAAACATGGTGGACCCTGTGGACCTTGCGGTTCGATAAATTCTGCCATCTTTATTCGGTCAAGCTTCAGCCTTGCATCATCTGGCTGTAGGTTCCTACCTCCGAGTCTAGCTCCCATCGCTTGATACGCGTGATCCGACAATTCATACCCGTCAATCACCATTGCCGAGCAACTATCATTGTACTTATTAGCATTCGGGTCAGCAAGCTGTTGAGCTGCCTTTACCGCGCTTTGCTGTCTTCTTTCGGGTTGAGCTGATGCAGTGTTAGGTGATGGATTTCCTCCTCCTGCCGAGTGAGTTCCACGCCTAGGTTGAGGCGCACAATTTTGCCCTCCATTATCGTTTCTTTGCCTTGCTTGCCTTTCTCGGCCTGCATTTTCCTGGTTCTCATTTCCTTGGGCATTATTCCTTCTTGTTCCTTGTGCATGTGCCAGGTTTCCCTGAGCCATTGCCGGGTCATAGGTGACCATTTGCTTGTTTTTTCCTAAATCCACACTTCTTTCCTTTCTCAATCTTGGCGCCGCTCCGGGTGAGGATGCCGTGTGCCCTGCCGATCTTGCCGGAACAGGAGTCGCTGAGTGAACCAGCTGTGACCTTCCTGCTATACCCAGATTCACTCTATAATACGCTTCATTCAGCATGCTAGCTGCTCTCACTAGGTTATTGACTCGTTCTTGTTGTCTTTTCTTTGATTCTCCCTCCAAATGGGTAATTCCGCCATTGCTGCTTCTGCTGCTCGCAGATTAGCTGCTGTTGTATTATATGTTGGTCGCACAGCTGTTTCGTTGCTGTTCTCTGGCATTATTTTTGACGTCGCATCTGCCAGCTCTTCATTGAGGTTTCTTCCTCTTAATCTCGTGGCATCAAGCCGGGTCTTCGTGCCCTTGACTCGATTTGCCGAGTTGAGCTCTCTGATCTTGATATCCACATCTTGCTGTAACTGCGCTAATTCCTTGGCTTTCTCCAGAACCTTTATCCTGGCTTCCTCCAACTCGGCTTGCACACGTGCCGGGTCAGTTGCCTGCGCTACTGGTTATGCCAACTTATCTATCGCTCCCTGCAGCTCCTTTGCCCTTTTACTTCTAGCTATGTTTTCTGGTTTTTCTAGTGGTGCCTTTGCTTTTCTTGCAGCCCTTGGTGTTTCTTCATGATTTCCTCCCTCATTCACTACTGAAACTATCGGTGGAGCTGCTGGGTTAGGGGCTGTCATCATTACCTCCACGGAGACGAGTTGGTGAAGCTTTCCAGTGATAGGAACTGCTGGCGGATCCGGCGCCTGGACGACGCGCTCCGGATATGCGTGCTCCACGCGCACATCAACATAGACCTGGTGCTCGCCGAACTTGATGAAGCGACCGCCCCTAGGGAACGTCTTGGTCCCGAAGCAGCCCGTGTTGTCGCTGACGAAGTTGAGCGTACCAAACCTCTGGATGAGGCCGGAGTAGACGCGCTCGCCGGTCTTGGCGATGATGTTGCCCGTCCGGATGAAGACTCCATCAAGCACCTGCTTCTGCCCCATGGTGGGCGCCAACTGTCATGGTGGTGGCACGACAGATGCCATGGGTAGGCTTAAGTTGGGGGCCGAATGGGTGCTTGTGGTCACCGGGGAGGGAGTGCACGGTCGAGCCATGCACGAAGAACAAGATGAACTCTCCACACTTAGCGATTTGATTGATACCCGAGGATTACAAGTTCTCCTTGAGCTGTATGAACTAGTGTTCTATGCACTAGTTCCCCTACTTGGTCCAACCTCCTTCTACTACAACTATGCCCCCTCTTATATAGGCAGCGCTAGCTAGCTTATACCCCTTTGGGTTCTAGGGTTTACTGTTTGGATCTTAGTCCCTATAATGTGGGCCGGGTCATGGGCTTGCCCCAAGCCCAATGGCCCAGTCCACAAAGCTTGATAGCTAACGGTCTTCTGGTACGCTGCCTCATGTTCCTTTTGGCTTCACGCTGTAACTTTGTACGTCAGCGTTTGCTTTGGGAATCACCCGACTCCTTTTGTGTCACCCGGCGTTGCCTTTCTCTTTTGACCATGCTTTTCCATGGTCCCTCCTGAACCTTACTCAGAAAGGTGACACGCATCCTATCCTACTCGGCCCTTCCTCGGTAGAATCGGCTCGTTGGTTCCTGCAAGAATAACAACTTTGTCTTATGCGGGCCGACATAGTTCATATGTCGGCCGCACACGCTTCTCTCTCCCGGACGTTCTTACCCGGCCTGGTTCTTTCTTCACTCGGAGCTTACCTTGCTATGCTATGTTTCACCCCTCGTGACCCTACCGGGGGTTATCCCCCTGACAGGTTCACCCACACAACACTTACAACACCAAAGAAGGGTACTCAGCTATTAGAAGTGAAAGCACTTGACAGAATTCCCATGTGTCCTCGAGAATGTTTGGTCCTCATAAGTATTTCCACCAGCTTGTCCTTTGCTAAGAAAGGATTGGGCCACTTGCTGCATTTGTTCATTGTCTTTATTACTTGAACTCTATTTCTTTGCTTTATCAGAAAACTCCTAAAAATCTGTTTGCTAAGTATTTACAGAGATTTCCTGCTCCATACCACTAGTCAACACCTTCTGCTCCTCCTTGGGATCGACACTCCTATTTATCGGAAGTACTAAGATACACCCCCTATACTTGTGGGTCATCAGAGGGCGACGTACAAGAACACAGTTCGCGGCGCGTGGCCATGCCATCATAAAATAAATCGCCAAAGAAGAAGAAGAAGGCGCCCAAAGCAGTATCTCTGCCCCACTCGACGACTAGCTCCGAGGCGACCAGCGCGGCCGACGATGCAGGGGCTGAGGTGTCAACGAAGGAGCCAGAGACGGCGGACCCGGCCGTGGTGGAGGACGATATGCCACTAGCATCGATTCCTCCATGTTCTTAGCAGTCACGGGCCTCGGGGCAGCTTCGGTCACAGAGGCCTCGCCATCGAGGAAGGCAGCCACGTCGACCGGAGCGGAACTTCCTACTGTCGCGGCCTCGTTGACAAAGAAGGCTTCGGTGTCATTGGCTCCTGCCCTGTTCGAGACGGGCATCAGCCGCAAGACGGGACCAGAATTGGAGAAGCCGGCGCACATTCGCACCGGCCTATACGGTATATCCCAGTCGCCAGGTAAGTATTTGCCGTATCGACTTGGAGTAATAGTTTGTAGATGTCGCTTGAGTCGCTGATCGCTTTTTTCCAGGACTGGTGTGAAGAAGATTGGTCACCCTTTGGTGGCCAAGGTACCAGAAGCCGCCTCAGGGGAGGAGGCTGATCCCTCGAAGTAGAGGAAGGGCGACGATGCCGAGGAGCCTGCTGAGGGCACGAAGAAGAGGAAAGGCAATGACGTCGTCATAATCTTGGATGAGCCGGCCAATGCGCCAAGCGAAGCTCCGACTAGAGTGGACACGGCCACGAAGGAAGACGTGGACGCGGGGTCGTAGCAGGTTGAACCAGCAGCGCTGGTCGGGGCGTCAGAACCCACGACGAGTTCCTTGGGAGCGGCGGTGGCGACTTTTCCTCGCTTCATGGCGAAGGCCTCCGCTGCGAGTGCCGCGAAGTAGTCGCCTCAAGTGCCCGAGATATTGGGCTTGGACATCGAGCAGCGTCGAGGATGCACACCCTTCATGCTGTCATCAGTGGACGCGGTCGAGCTGCACAATATGCTGGGTGCAGCTATTTTGGTATGTCCAGTCCCCGAGGATCTGCTCGCTGAATTTCAGCGGATAGATTCTTATTGTTTTTTGTTGTCCATCCCTCGAGTGGCTAGTCGCTGAATTTCAGTGGCTAGGAAGTTAGGAAACTTTTCGTTATCCAGTCCCCGAGTGGCTAGTCGCTGAATTTCGGCGGCTAGGCACTTAGGAATTTTTTTGTTGTCTGCTCACATTTCTTTCATCTTTGTAGGGCCTCCAGCGAGAATCGGCGGAGCGACTGGCCGCCAAAGAGGTCTGGAGCACGACCTCCGATCCATGCAGGAGGTGAACCAGTAGTTGTAGGCGACCGCAGGTTTGTGTTCGAGTTATCTTCTCCATTCCTTGCTTGTGCTTAGTTGGGGTCTCACCCCTGTTTTGCTGCAGAGGGGCATTCTGCCGTGGTTGCCAAGGCCCGCGAGGGGTTTGTCCCGGCCGGCGAGTTGGAGGCTTCCCAGTCGTTGTTGACTACCGCAAAGAAGCGGGTTTCCGAGATGGAGAAGAAGCTCAAGGCCACCAAGGCGGAAGCGAGCACGTCGGAGGAGTGGGCCATGGCTGCTATTGCTACCGCAGCGGACGAGCGGAAGGTTTCTGACACTCTTGTCGCAGGACTGCAAGATGATTTGTCGGGTCTTCAGGACTTCATCACCGGCCACAGTCGTCCACTCCTTGGTAAGCTTTTCAGACTTGTTATTATGTTAGCGAGTCCCCGAGCGGGCGGGTCACTTACTGCAGCGAGTCCCTGAGTGGGTGAGCTCGAAGTTGTGCGTCCTTCTAATGTTGAATTGGTTTTGATTCCAGGAAAAGTGCTTGACGACGAGCCAGAGGCGCAGACGTATGATGCAAAGCAGTGCGTCACCATGCTGGTGGACTCTACCGCCCTCTCTGCGACATGCATTCGCGCGTATCTCTAGGATATTTCTCCCACGGAAGTGATTCCCAGCAAGCTCACAGAGGTGTGGCGCTATCTGGAGAGGGAGCCGGCGGTGGTCGAGTATATGTCACGGTCGGATTTTCGCCGCGGGGCCGTGACTGCGCTTATCCTTGGGCTTTCGCACTTCCCCGATGACTTCGACCTCGACAATGTCACCAGCGAGTACCCATCGGTGACCGGCTCGGTGGAAATCGCCGAAGTCCTGAAGTTGACCGCGAAGGCGGCTGTGTATTCCGAATGGGTGCTGGCGATGGGTGACCTCCTGCCGTACCAGGAGACGTTCATTGCTCAGAATGACGCCGAGCCGACACATCACGACTTCAAGACGGAGCAGCCGTTCCGGTCGGTGATGGCGGGAAGCTGGACAACATACCCCTCGAACCCGTGGGTTCCCTTCATCTGTGTTCGTGGCAGTGACGACGCGTCGACTTCGAAGCCTGCAGAGTAGACAGCTTGCCGGTTGGCATTTGTGTTAGTAGAAATAAGTGTAACTCTGCCCTTGTAAGCGATCAATATTTTGTTGCCTTAAGGAATGGAAGTATGCTGAGTTAGTTTGGTTTGATTTTGGATTGTTTTGTTGTGTGAGTCCCCGAGCGCGTCCGCCCTTTAATGGGGTTTACCTCATGTTTTTTTGTGTATGTTTGTTTGTATACTGTTAGTTAGTTGAGGTCGACTCGCCGTGGCTTGGGAAGCCAGTCGCTTGGTGACCCCAAGGGGTGCTCTATACTTAGCCGTTTTACCGGACATGAACGGGGTCGGTTGGACGAGTCCCTGAGCGTGGTACTTAGCCGTCTAGTCTCATGCCCAAGGTAGGTGAGGACGGAGCGTTTTGTAGTTGGCGCGTCACTCCACCTGACTCGAAGAGCCAGTCGTGTGGCGAGTCCAGGGTGCGCTCTTGTACTTGGTGTGTTACCGAGCCATGCAGGTTGAGGCGAGTCTCTAAGCATGGTACTTAACCATTCGAGTCGCTGCGCCGAGGATGCGGAGGACTAGGTCGCTGTATGAAGCGTCTACGATTGTCTAGTCGAGCGGGGCGACTCCGATGGGGGCTCTGGGTTGGCGTTTTTTGTGGACGACGCAAGGCCCAAATTTTGTTGATGCTCTTGCGTCACACTACTTAGCCGTGCCGGTTGCGCAACCAATGGTTGACTTCTGTGATTAGCGTAATGTTGTAGTTACGAGTGCGGTTGGCACAAGGTTTAGAGAGTAGACAAAATTTGTGCGAGTTGAATATTTTTTATTACATGGCGGGGGGAATATAGGTCGGATTTCTAGGTGTAGAACTTTCTTAGGAGGTTTACATTCCACGGCCGCTTGACGTCGAGTTGTCCGTCGCCTCGGACGTCTATGAGGTAGTAGGCGTCGTTGCCAAGGACTCCCCCTATGGCGAATGGACCCTCCCATGGGGGAGAGAGCTTGTGCATTCCCTTCTTGTCCTGGATCAGTCGAAGGACCAGGTCACCCTCCTGGAAGGTGCGAGTCCGGACTCGGCGGCTATGGTAGCGGCGAAGTCCCTGCTGGTAGATGGCGGTGCAGGAGTGAGCCAGGTCGCGTGCTTCGTCGAGCTGGTCGGCCCCTTCTTGGCGTGCGAACTAGTTGTCGACCTCCGCGTAGTTGACGACACAAGGCGAGTCGTGCTCGAGGTCAGTCGGCATGATGGCTTCGGCGCCGTACACCATGAAGAAGGGCGTGAACCCAGTCGATCGGTTGACGAAGGTGCGGATGCCCCAGATGACGGAGGGGAGCTCTTCGACCCAGCATCCCGGAGTTCGCTCGAGGGGTACTTGCAGTCGCGGCTTGAGGCCGTGGAGGATGCTCTGGTTGGCGCGTTCCGCCTGGCCGTTGGACTCCGGGTGGGCGACTGAAGCAAGGTCAAGACGTATGTTGTGCTCCTCGAAGTATTCGGCCATGGCGCCCTTGGCGAAGTTGGTGTCGTTGTTCGTGATGATGCTATGCAGGAATCCATAGGGGTAGATGAGCTCGCGGAGGAATTTGGCCGCGGTCTTCCCGTTGGACTTGCGGACTGGCTTGGCCTCCACCCACATGGTGAATTTGTCGACTGCGACTAGGAGGTGGGTGTAGCCGGAGGGGGTCTTCTTGAAGGGGCCCATCATGTACATGCCCCATACGGCGAATGGCCAGGTGATGGGGATGGTATTTAGCGCCGAGTTAGGTATGAGCGTCTGATTGGCGTACTTCTAGCACCCGACACAGCGGTGGACGATGTCAACCGCGTCGGCTTGCGTGGTGATCCACTACAAGCCGTGTCGCATGGCTTTGGCGACCAGGGACCAGGCACCGGCATGGTGGCCGCAGTCGCCAACGTGGATGTCTTGGAGGATCTTGCGTCCTTCCCCAGGCTGCACGCAACGTTGGAACACGCCTGTTACGCTACGCTTGTGGAGCTCGCTTTTGATGATGATGAAGGATTTGCAACGGCACATGGTCATGCGTGCCTCCATCTCATCTGCTGGTAGGGTTCCACCCTCGAGGTAGGTGATGTATGTCATGGTCCAGTCGCTGGGTTCGGTGACCATGGCGACCAGGGCATGCTCTGGTTGCAGCGGGATCCCGAGGTCGATCTCCTTCGGGGGAGAGACGGAGGGCTTGTGGATGGTGTCAAGGAATACGCTGGTGGGTGGCGTTAGACGAGACGACCAGATGCGAGAGAGGGCTTCAGCCTCCTCGTTCTTGCGCCGGTCGATCCACTCGACTGAGTAACCAGCAAAGTGGCACCCCAGCTGGTCCACTGCTTGGCGGTATGCCACCATGGTGGGGGAGACAACATCGCAGGTTTCGGTGACTTGCGCGGGGACTAGTTCGGAGTCGCCCTAGCACCGTAGGCGATTGACGTTCATCTCCTTGGTGGCCTGCATGCCGTGCAGGAGGGCCTCGTACTCGGCCATGTTGTTGGTGCAGGGGTGAAGTCGAGGTATAGCACGTAGTGGAGCTTGTCGCATTTGGGGGAGGGGAGTATGATTCCTGCCCCTGCGCTGTCCACGTTCTTGGACCCATCGAATTGAAGTGACCAGTAGTGGAGGTATGGCAGCTTCTCTGGCTGCTGCACCTCAGTCGGCGAGGAAGTCCGCCAGGGCCTGCGACTTGATCGCTTTGCGCGACTCATACTTGATGTTGTGGAAGCCGATCTCAACGGCCCACTTGGCAACTCGCCCAGTCGCCTCGCGGTTGCGGATGATATCCTGCAACGACACGGAGGAGACGACCTTTATTGGGTGCTCCTGGAAGTAGTGTAGTAGCCGCCGCTGGGCTCGGAAGATCGCGTACACCAGTTTCTGGTATTGCGGGTAGCCCTATCGTGAGTCGGTGAGGACCTCGATGATGTAGTAGACTGGGCACTGTACGGGGAGCTCCATGCCCTCCTCTGGCCGCTCGACGACCATGACGACGCCGACGAATCGCTCGGATGCCGCGACGTAAACAAGCATCGGCTCCTTGTCAACAGGGACGGCGAGTAGAGGTGCCGCGAGTAGCACTTCTTTGAGTGCGTGGGAGCGCGTCATCTGCCTCCTTGTCCCACTGGAACGTGGGGTTGTTGCGCATCAGGCGGTAGAGAGGCATTGCCTTCTCGCCTAGCCGGGGGATGAAGCGACTGAGAGCCGCGACTCGCCCGGCCAACTTCTGGACATCACGGAGGCACTCGGGTTTGCCGAGATGGGCGATCATGTCGATCTTGGTGGGGGTTGCCTTGATGCCTCGCTTGGAGACTAAGTACCTCAGTAGTTGTCCAGTGGGTACACCGAAGGTGCACTTCCTTGGGTTGAGCTTGATCTTGTACCTCCGCAGATTTGCAAAGGTTTTGGCCAGGTCGGCGAGTAGATCGCTCTGCCGATTAGACTTGACCACCGCGTCGTCAATATAGACGTGGATGTTGCGGCCAATTTGGCTCGCAAGGCACTCCTTCATGCACCGCTGGTAGGTCGCTCCGGCGTTCTTGAGGCCGAACGTCATGGCGGTGTAGCAAAATGCACCGAATGGCGTAATAAACGCCATCTTCTCCTCGTCCTTGACCACCATTTTGATCTGGTTGTAACCAGAGTATGCGTCGAGGAAGCACAGCGACTCCGATCCCGTGGCCGAGTCGATGATCTGATCGATGCGCGAGAGGAAGAACTGCTCCTTTGGGCAGACGCTATTGAGGTTTGTGTAGTCGATACACATTCTCCAGGTCTTGTTCTTCTTTTCGACCAGGACTAGGTTTGCTAGCCACTTGGATTATTTTATGGGTCAGATTAAGGCTGGAGCGAGTAGGCGCTGCACCTCCTCGGCGATTGCTCGGTGGTGCTCTTCATTGAAGGGCCGCAGCGACTGCTTGACAGGTCGCGCTTTGGGGTCGACGTTGAGTTTGTGCTCAGCGAGTTCCCTCGGTACACCTGGCATGTCGGATGGCTTCCATGCGAAGATGTCACGATTCTCATGTAGGAACTCGATGAGCGTGCTCGTGTATCTGGTGAGCTCTCCGTGTTGGTCTTCTTTAGTATTGTGGGGTCATCTTTGTCGACCCCGCTCGTGTATCTAGTGAGCTCCTCTGCGTGGTTGGCCTTCGCGGCGATGACGGCGTCCACGAGTTGTGCGCCTTTTTCCTCGCACTCGATGGCCATGTCGGGGTCGCCATGGACGGTGATGATGCCGCATGGCCCTGTGAGCTTCATCCCGTTGTACACGTAATGCGGCACCGCCATGAACTTGGTGAATGCTTTTTTACCATAAAATAGTAGGAGAGGCTCCTACTGGAGCATTGTATTAAAAATCCAATAAATATTTACACGGTTTAGGTGTGTGAAAACACCAATCAGAACTATTTACAACTAACTAAGGCTATCTATAAACAAAGCTATAGTTTGCTCCAGGTTTTGGCTAACCCTGAACCTAAGAAGACTAACATCTGACTTAACTCTGGCCCTCCAGGACTCTTTTGAGACGCTTTTAAAAATCAAATTGTTCCTTTCTTTCCAAATACCCCAGGCAGCAATAACAAAAACCTCACAGAAAATCTTATGTTGGAAGTTAACCTTTGCTTGGCCGAGTCTAGCAAACCTATCAGTGTTATTGTTCCAAACAAAGTTCAGTTCTGCCCAACAAGAAGCAGAGAAAGGGAAGTGAAAGAATAAATGATCAAGAGTTTCTTCCTCCCCAGTATTGCATAAAGGGCATGTAAAATCTTGTCCAATATTAAAATGTCTTCTTCTGAGCATGTTTCTGGTATTCAATCTACCAGACAATAAAAACCATAGGAAAACCTTAAGCTTAGGCCATAATTTCGATTTCCAAATCCACAAGAAGGGCTCCGTTGTGTGAATGAGACGAAAACAAAACTTGTAGTAGCTTGCTACAGTGTATTTAGTACCCCATTTATACTGCCATCTATCACTCTCCTCATTAAGTGAGACTGCTGAAGTAAGGCTCTGTAGCTCCTGATATTCATCCAAAGCTTTCATTGAAAGAGGAAGAATAAAAACCTTATGCATATTAAAATCACTATAATAAGATGAAATCGATATATCTGGATTTGCAGTAAATGAATATAGTCTAGGAAAATTTTCCTTAAGTATTAGATTGTTCCATTCATCCTTCCAAAATAGTGCAGTATTTCCTTGTCCAACAGAACAAGAAGAAATTCCCCTAAAGATGGGTGACAATTTCATAACTGATTTCCACCAAAATGATCCACAATAATTAGCTGAGGTACCAATTTTTGATAGTAAGAAGACCAAACCAGCTGCACCCAGGGGATATCCTTGTTATTATAAAATTTGTCAATGAATTTTATCAGTAAACCTTGGTTCTGAATCTTCATATTCAGAACACCTAAACCCCCTATTTTTGGGCTTACAAACCATGTTCCAAGCTGCCAGAGATAAACATTTCTCCCCTTCATCTGTTTTTTTGCTCCAAATACATCACCTCCTTAATGTATCCACATAATCGATGATTTTAGGATTTATCTCAATTGTACACATAGTGTAAGTGGCAATGGATGTCAGAATTGCATTTGCATAAGAAATTTTCCCAGCATGAGACATTAAAAGAGTGACAATGGTTACTTTCCTCTCAATCCTATCAACCAAAGGCATGGGATCTATAACAGATGGTTTTGTAGTTCCCATAGGCAAGCCCAAATAGGTAAAGGGCATTGTGGCAACAGAACAACCAAAAATTGCAGCTAAATGCTGAGCTCTTTGTTCAGAAATATTTATGGGAATTAGATTTGATTTATGAAAGTTTATCTTGAGTCTAGTGGATGTTGCATAATCCAATAGAATGGATTTCAAATGGGTTACTTCAGCCTCATTTGCTTGCATCGCTAAGATTGTATCATCTGCATATTGTATAACAGGGAATTTATCACCATTAGGTAATGGTAAATGAAGTCTACCTTCCTAAAGTTCTTTGTTGATGATGGCCTAAAGTATTTCTGCCCCTGACACAAACAATAAATGGTATAATGGATCTCCTAGCCTCACACCCCTCTTGCATTTGAAAAATTTACCTGGTACTCCATTTAATAAAACAGATGAATGTCCTAAGGATAAAATACTTGCAATCCATCCCAGCCAGATATTATCAAAACCCATGTGTTTTAAAATGTCCAGAATTGTGCCATGTTCTATCATGTCAAATGCCTTCTCAAAATCTAGTTTCAAAACAATAATTTCACTTTTAGAAGCTTGGCATTGGTAGATATACTCAAAGGCCCAAGCTAAGCAGTCTTGAATTGTCCTTCCTCTAATGAAACCATATTGGTTTTTACTTACCACTTGCAAAATCCACTCATGCATTCTATCTGCCAATAACTTGGTTAATAACTTAGAGAAGTGTTCAACAATGATATTGGTCTATAATCATTAACTGTCAAAGGTAAAGGCTTCTTGGGAATCAGAGTAATTAAAGAGCTGTTTATACTTTCTAATGTAGCATTTCCTGTAGCAAAGGAGTGACACAAGCTGTAAAAATCAGTGGACAAAATTTCCCAACATGTCTTAATGAAACATCCATTAAAACCTTCACTTGGCGAATGCTTTCCGCCCCAGGACACAGTGGTAGGGGATGTTGAAGTTGACTAGCTCGAAGACGATCCGCTTGGTGCAGAAGTTGGCTGGTGTTCCGAAGGTGACTGGAAGTGTCACGTTGCCGATCGGGTACACCTTCCGACCGGGGGATGATGCTATGAAATGTGGTGATGGTCATATCAATCATCGACTGCGGGAGCCACAGTCACCTGAACGTGTCCAGGTAGAGTATGTTGATAGAGCTCCCGCCGTCCATCAATGTCTTGGGGAGCCAGTAGTCGCCCACTTTGGGCTTCATCACCAGGGCGACTCGCCCAGGATATTCGATCCGTGGCGAGTGGTCCTCACGGCTCCACGTGATGTGCTACTCATACCAGTTGAGGAAGCGGGAGACGTCGACATGGTACACTACATTGATGGCGACGACGCGGGCGAGGACCTTCTTCTCGCGCTTGGTGCCGATCCCGGTGAAGCTGTGTAGCAATCCGATGTTGTTGCTGAATGCCCCGACGTTTGGCGGGTTGTTGTTGGGGTCCTCCCTTGCGCACCGTGCCTTCTCGATCTCCTCCAGGGAGTGGTACTCAGCGGTCGTCTGCGTGGCGGGCTTCCCCTTCTTGCTGTGGAACACACAAGGTTGGTTGAGGGAGCTGCGGGGTCAAATTTCGGCCTCGCTCGATTCGCCATCATGGTGTTGGCCTCCATCGCGGAGAAAGCTCTTGCGGTCTCATGGCGCGTAGCCGGCATTGCCGACGAAGTCGACTCGCCCGTCATCGTGGCGCTTGCCGGTGAGGCAAGTGTTGCTATAGCGCAGCTCGCGCTTCCTACCATTGTCGTGGCCGCTTGGGCCTCGATTTCCACCTGACTCGTCGTCAGTTTCTTGGTGCGGATCCTCCTCCGCCTACCACTTGGTGATCTCGAGGAGGTCTGGGATATTGTCGAGTGTCTTGTAGACCCGCTTGATCTTGGCGACCAGGGGCTCGTATCAGCACAAGTTTTTGAAGCAGTGGATCGCCGTGTCCGGGTGGATGCCGGTCGCGTTGATCTACAAGTCTTGCCACTGTTGGACCCAGCTGCGGGTCGACTCGCGGGGTCCCTCAACGCACCACTCCAGGTCCTCGGTGGTGGTGGTGCGGGTGTAGGAACCCTCGAAGTGCCTGACGAAGGCCTCACGCATCTCCTCCCAGGAATCGATGCTATCCGCGGGAAGGGTGTTGATCCATTTCCGAGTCGCTCCCTCCATCATTAGGGGGAGGTAGCGAGCGGCGAGGAGGTCAGTGTGGCCGGTGATTCCCATCGCCATGAGGTATGCGTCCAGACACACGGTCGGGTCGTATGTGGGATTGTATTTTTCGATCTCCTTCGGCGCTTTGATGTTTGCCGGGTATTTTTTGCCTCAGATCATTGGTCCGAAGCACTAGGGGCCAACTCGACTGAGCGAGCCCCTTGGCTCGCCATCGTGGAGGTTGGTGAGGTTATGCCTTAGGTTGTTGGGCTGGCGTGCGCGCCAGCTCTGGTTGTTGATGATGTGGGTCCGTGCATCTATTGGCTGCCTATTGGGAGCAACCGTGTTGTTCAGCGGTCGCGGGTCTTTGGTGGAGAGCGCTGGATGCGCGACCCAAGGATGGAGCTGTAGGGGCTCGGGTGGCGGGCATTTGACGGTATTCGCCATCGATGGGAGGCCGCTCGAGGCCGCCCTGCTTCTAGAGGAGCGGGAGTACATGCGCCTGTCGTGGTATTGCCGACGAGTACGCCATGGAGGGGTCCTGACAGTGCGTGTTAGAGATGTGGGGGAAGGCGGACGGTTGACAGGTATGAGGTTACACAGATTACCCGGGTTCATATCCCACAACGGTGACGAAATCCTACTCCTACTATAAATCACTATAATGGCAATACTCCGAGTTACAGGGATTGGTTCGTTGTGCGTGGTGTATGTTAATCGATACTAGGTTGTGCCCTAAAGGCTCCCATAGGCCCGACTTATATAGTCGCCAGGTCCTAGGGTTACAGGGAAAAGTCCTAGCCGGACAGGTTACAGAGTCCTACAGTGCTTACATCTAGTCTAGCGTGTCTTGTACTCCAAGGCTCTGGGTACGTCGGTGACTACCCCGTAGCCTTCCTTTATCCATGGGCCTCCCTTATGGATCCATCTAACTGGGCCGCCCAGCAGGACATGGGCCATGGGCCGGAGAACTCTGAGATCTTGTGCCGTCTTGCCTCTTCAGGTTGAATGCTCCGTCTAGATGAATGTCGGAAAATCGTCAAGCAATATCTTGTAGTCCTCCTAAGAACCCTGCAAGGTTTTCTCCGTCTTCAACATGTATGTCAGAGAATTGCTGAATCTTCTATCGTACTCTTCCGTAGCCAGACTGGATCCGTCCATGTCGGAATATTCCGATGTGATAGTTCACCTGCCAGTGACAGCTAGGATGACGTAGACATAGGTCAGCGACGTCACGTAACTCACACATGCAGAGAACACAATCATGTCCGTTTTCCCACGCGAGCGATACGAACCGTTGGCGGCGACGGTTGGGAACATGGGAAAATTTCCGCACACGCGCCCTCAAACATCGTCCACGCGCCGACCATTCGATCGTCTTGCACGAATCTTGACGCCAGGGGTTATAAATTTTAACTATGGTGAATTTTTACTTTTCACCTCATTCTCCTCCTGTGTCGTCTTCTTCCTCCAGCGAGCACCTCCTCGAGCTCTCCGCGTGTTCGCGAAAAACCCTAGCTCCTCAATCCTTCCAGTCACCACCTCAACCTTTACAATGGCAACCAGCAGCTGTGCTCCCTCCATGGCGGCGCCAAGCGACGCCATGACGAAGCCGGTGAGCACCATTCTTGTGCCCCTAGAGGGCCTGGTGATCCCCAAGTCTGCGATGGTTGAATCCACCGGCGGCGACCATAATCCAGCGGCACTGGAGTTGCTGGAAGAGGAGAGCGATTCCCACAAAGGGGACTGGCGCGGCTCAGACATCACGGACCGCGACATCAAAGAACTGCTCATCGAGGGCTACCTTCCTGCGATGCAGGGGCTCGTCTGGCAAGTGGCGCCGGCCGGCAAGGTCACCCCTTCTCCCCAAGCCGGAGAGAAGGTGTACCTCAAGGCCCAATTGGTACATGGCATTTCCTTGCCCATCTCTAATTTCTTTCCTCTAGCCGACCGAGAAGAAACATATCCGGACTTTGTCGACAGAGCCGCTGCCGGAGCCCCAACATGGAGATCCCGGGCCACCCTTCCCCCTGACAACGAAGCCTCCCACGCCATTAGGCAGATAGAGTGGTTCGTAGACACGGGTTTGACCGGGTTGGATCTAGCCATGTGCTGGTTCTTCAGGCGGATCCAGCCTCTGCAGCACCACTCCAAGCTGATGCACGAGTACTCTAAGGAGAGGAAGGATAGCCTCCGCATCTCTGAGGACAACTTCTCGAGTGACTCCGTAAAGCTCTGCCTCAAGGACACCATCAGGGTGAAGGATAGGAAGCGTGGCTTCGTCATCACCTACGACATGTTCGTGGAGGGCAAGTTCCCAGAGGTACCTGTTTTATTTTCCGTGTATGAAATATACTCCAGTTCTTCCGTCTAACCATTACCATCTCATCTAACACTTTTGGGATTTCACTTAACAGCTCAGCAGTCTAGAGGAGGATAGCATGGCTGTCCAAATCTATGACCCAAAGATGAAGGAAGTCACCGTCGTGTCCGACGACGATGTCCCGCTGGCACGAAAGCGGAAGAGCTGCACCTCTGACGCTGCCGACGAAGGCAAGAAAAAGAAGACGGAGAGTGCAGTCTCTAAGAAGTCCACTGCCGCCCTGGAGGCGGAGAAAAGAAGAGTTACCGGGATTCCTTTTGCCAAAGCACCCCCTGTTGTGTAAGCCTCTTTATCTCCGACATTTGTCCATTGCTTGTCTTCTTCATGTACTTATACTTTTTGCACGTTTCAGGAAAAAGGCCACTACTAGTTTGAAGAATACCTCCAAAACTTTGGGGGCTTCTAGAAATATTAAAGATATGTTGCACCATGACGTGCCTCACCATGCATCTCCCGCCATTGCCCCTGCCACTCCCAGCGTCCACCCTACATCCGCCCCGACAAGCTCACAGGCCAAAGATGCATCTGGCCCTTCCGCCATGGAAGTGGACTGAGGTGCCTCCGTGGAGCTCGTCGTTGTCGGCGAACAGGCGATGCAAGAAAGTACTGCAACTCAAGTGGCTAAAGCTCTAGCTAAGGATGCCATCAGTAGCGGTAAGGCAGTGGTGGTGGGTGGAACGTCTGCTGAAGGCGGCGCCTCCTCACCCAGGACACCCAAAGAATTCCCGAAGATAGTCTTCCCGCCGCTCACGCCGAGCAGCTCCTCCTTGGTTCCTGGTGCAGTGCCGACATCTCCAACCTGCGGTCTTGAGGAGCTTCTCCGACAAGCAGACATCTTGCAAGGAAACAGCCTTTCCTTTGGCAAGTAGCTTACTGAGATCGCTACCAACCTCAAGATCATCACACTTGTAAGTTTTATTTGCCTTTTGCATTTCATATGAGTATCCCACTATAGCCCCCGAGGATTTAGACGGAAAACCATAGGCCTTTGCGTCTAAATTCTCTAAGAGTGACTAAGTTAGAAAACTTCTCACTGTAGCCCCCAAGTATTTAGTTTGAATGAATTATTCCGACTAGATACTTTTAGAGTAGCATACGCAGTGTTTGTAAATTTCGATACTGTAGCCCCATAGTCTCTAGTTGTAACTAAATTAGTTCTGACTAGATACTTAAAGAAAGACTAAGCATATGACTGAGTTAAAAACTTTATACTGTAGCCCCCAAGCTTCTAGTTGAAAATTGAATCAGTTTCGACTAGATTCTTAAAGAAAGACCGAGCATATTGCCAAGTTAAAAAACTCTCAATGTAGCCCCCAAGCCTCTAGGTGGATATTATCCGGCTAGATGCTCCAAGTAGACTATACAGTTTTTTAAATTTTCTTTCCATAGAATGAGAATGCTCGGAGAGGCATGGGCAACGAGAATTTCCAGAAGATGCGTGCGGATTTGGAAGCCGAAAAGGGTAAAACTGCCTTCTTGAAGAAACAAATCATCAAGAGCAAGAGTCTGTTTTTCCTTTCGTTTTCGTACTCCGACTTGCTCTTGTGAAAACATTCTCCGGGTACTCAACATGTAATGTTCTTTTCTCCGTCTTGCAGAAGCCATTGACAAGGCCAAGGACATTGTGGAGCAATCCAAGCATATTCAGTCACTGGATAGCGAAAACAAGATCCTTAAGCAGGAGAGGATGGATATGCTGAAGATGCATGAGGACTCCATGAAAGTCCTCCAGGAATTTGCTAACATGGAGATGAACCGCTTGAAGGAGTAGATCGCGATGCTGAAAGAGCAGAAGAGAGCTACCGATGAGCAAAATCAGCGCAACCTTGAAGCATACAAGATCCTCCGACAAGAACGGGACTCCATGGCGGATACCCTCCAGCAGGCTGATATTAGCATCTTCAGTAAGCGATTCTCCGTCTTATACTTCTGTAAGCTAGATACTCTGAACTTTTTAGTATTATTGAACTCATGCGTTCCCTTGTCAGAATTTTGCAGCTCCTATTGGTTTGACCCAGTCGCCTCCTCCGCCAAAAGAATGCATGGTCCTTGCCGGCAACTTTATCAACACCGCCATCAAGCAGGCCAAGGAGATAGCCAAGCCCCTCCAAATCAATATCAAAGCGGTGGATTCTGTGATGAAATTCTCGGAGATCTTGCGCCAAGCCGCCGAGCATATTGTAAGCTGGAAAGCTTTATGTACCCGGGCTGGGGCGAGGATGGCGCTGTCAATGGTCAAGGCGCACTATGAAAATGTCGACATCGACACAGTGACCTCCGGTATCCCCGACGTGGACGACGATGGACAAAAAATAGATCACAAAGCTATCTTGGCGTCGCTCATGGGTTTTGATACCAGAGTCTCCGAGTTGGTCGACCCTAACGTCTTCGTGCCCATAGAGACAATTGATAGCGACAATCAAAGCTCCTTCGAGTCCCTCAACACCACCGACTTCGAGGAGGATGGCTCTCCTGCTGCTGATGATGCTGTGTCAAAGTCACCTACACCAGAGGAATGAAAAAAATGTAATATTTGTTTCCTCTGGAATTTGTATGCGGAAAAAACTACTGGTTAACTTAAGGCGGAAAAAACAATGGTTGTATTTACCTGCTACTTAAGCACTGGTTCCAGCATGTATATATTTTTTAAGCAAGTGTTGGCTTATCCATTACTTTGTTTTTTATGCTTGACCTTTCATGAGTCGGAAGACTGGTTGTAGGAACTATGCGCTCAAGCGATGATGCCCAATGGCACCGTTAATAACCTAAGCACATAATCGCCGATAATAAGTGCCAAAAGTCACTACTCCAGAATCCACATAAAAACAACAAAGAATATGTAGACTAGAAAATTTAAGCTAACGCCCGTAGGCGGAATTTTCACAAGTGTAATCGCAAAGCTTGTGCATAAAGGTTTTATATGATCCCAAAATGAACACTAAAGGAGGTAAAAGAATCAGAAATATGAGTGAATTAGAGAGCTTTATTTCATTGATCATATAAGAGGTACACAATAGATAAAATATGCTAAGTGTAGAAAGGACATAGCTGTGCTATGTTCCATGGCCGATCAAGCTCCGGGTAGTCATCATCCGGGTCACATCGCTTACGCTTCTGATCCTCGTTGGGTCTATCCTTCATCTCGCGATTGTCAACGAGGTAGTAAGACCCATTGAGTAGCGCCTTGCTTATGATGAATGGTCCTTCCCATGGCGGGGATAATTTGTGTGACTTCTTCTACTTAAGTCGGAGCACTAGGTCCCCCTCTTTAAACGAGTGATGCCGAACGCGGTGACTATGGTAGCTGCGTAGCTTCTTCTGGTAGATGGCGGGTCTTTGGCATGCCAATACGCGCTCTTCCTCGAGAAGGTCTACATCGAGGTGCCTGGATTATTTAGTGTCATCTTTCTCGTAGGCGGCAACTCTTGGCGAATCGTGAAGGATGTCGGAAGGCAGGATGGCTTCTGCTCCATATACCATGAAATAAGGGGTGTAGCTGGTAGATCTATTCTGTGTAGTTCGTAAACTCCACAACACAGATGGTAATTCCTCCGCCCAGGCTCCAGCTGCTCTATGCAACGATGCTTATAGACGTGGCTTGATTCCCTGCAGAATTAATCCATTGGCTCACTCAACCTGACCATTGGACTATGGGTGCGCCACAGATGCAAGGTCAAGTCGGATGCCTTTCTCCCAACAATAAGCTTCCACTTCTCCAAGTGACAAGTTGCTGCCTTTGTCGGTGATAATGCGATGTGGGAGACCAAATCTCACCACTAGATCCCGGAAAAACCTAAGGGCAGTTGCCCATCGAGCTTTCTAATGGGTTTAGCTTCTATCCATTTGGTAAATTTATCAACTGCTACTAGCAGATGCGTAAACCCACATGGTGCTGTCTACAATGGATCAACCATGTCCATCCCCCATACTGCAAACGGCCAAGTTATTGGTATTGTTCGCAATTCTTCAGCTATAACATGTGGTTGTCGGGCATAATACTGGCATCCCATGCATGTCTCAACCAGCTTGTCGGCGTCTTCCTTCGCGTTCAGCCAGTAGAATCCTTGCCGGAAGGCTTTAGCGACCAACAATCAAGGAGCGGCGTGATGCCCGCAATCTATGAGATGGATTTCAATACCTTCTTGCTGGGAAACACACTAAAGGTATACACCAATGGTGCTTCTTTTGTAGAGTTGTCCATTGATTATGGTATAGCCCTTTGCTCGACGTACTATTTGCCATCTTTCGACTTTGTCGTCGGGCAAAGTTCCGTGTACGAGATATTTCATGAACGGTTTTGTCCAAGCCGGAGGGACCTTTGTCACCATGTGAACGAAAGATTCAACTCTGTACGGGTTGTCTATATCTGCTCCCTTCACGGATGGTGTCCGTAGATGCTCCAAGAAAATGCCAGGCGGAATTCGTTTGCGCCCTGATCCAAGCTTAGACAGGAGATCAGCCACCTCGTTTTGCTCCCTAGGTACATACTTGACCTCGTAGCCCAAGAAGCTCTTGGCTATCTCATCCACTTCGTCGCAATATGCCACCATCATAGGGTTCCACGTGTTCCAGGTGCCAGCCACCTGCTGGGCAACCAAGTCGGAATCTCCACAGCAAACTATGTGCTTGATGCCAATAACCTTGGCTACGCGTAGTTCGTGAATGAGTGCTTCATACTCCGCCATGTTGTTAGTAGCCTCGAAGTGTATCTGCAGAACGTAGTGTAGCTTGTCCCCGGTTGGTGACTGTAGCAGTACACCAGCCCCCGAGCCATTGAGTTGCTTTGATCCGTCAAAGTGCATCACCCAGTATTCTGGCTCCGGCATTGGGTTAGCATCTGGCATCTCCGTCCAATCTGTGATGAAATCCGCCAAGGCTTGTGACTTGATAGCGTCGCGTCTCTTATAGGTGATATCGAAGGCGGAAAGTTCAATGCCCCAGTTTGTGACCCTTCCTGTAGCATCGCTGTTGTTGTTGATGTCGGACAGTGGAGTCTTGCTTACCACTGTGATAGGGTGCTCCTGGAAGTAGTGTCGTAGCTTCCGAGAAGCAAGGAACACTCCATAAGCTAACTTTTGGTAGTGCGGGTAACGCTGCTTGGACTCAGTCAAGACCTCGCTTACGTAGTAAACTGGTCGTTGAACTCCGTGCCCATAGCCTGGTTCTTTCCGCTCTACCACGACGATGATGCTGATTACCCGATTAGTGGTCGCCATGTAGATTAACATGGGATCCCCAGGCTCGGGTGCTCCAAGAATAGGCGCTGAGGAAAGTATCTCCTTGAGCTGCTTCAATGCTGCATCTACCTCGTCCGTCCACGTGAATTTGTCCGCCTTCTTCAGCAACTTGTACAGTGGCAGAGCCTTTTCTCCAAGTCAGCTAACAAACCAACTAACTGCTGCAACACAACCTGTTAGTCGTTGTATGTCCTTCAGGCATGTCGGACGGTTTATGTTTAAGATGGCCTTGATTTTCTCCGGGTTGACCTCGATTCCACGCTGGGAAACAATAAATCCCAACAATTTGCCGGCTGGAACCCCGAAGACGCACTTCTTAGGGTTAAGCATCATGTTGTATTTCCGGAGATTATCAAAGGTTTCTTTTAAGTCGGAGATTAAGTCGTTTGAATTTTTGGACATCACCGCTATATCCTCCACATAGGCGTGCACGTTCCGACCAATTTGATCATGTAGGCAATGCTGCATTGTCTGCTGGTACGTAGCACCTGCGTTTTTCAGCCCAAAGGGCATCGTGACATAGTAGTGCCGTAGGGTGTAGTGAACGAAGTGGCCAATTGGTCTGACTTCGTCATCTTGATCTGGTGGTATCCTAAGTATGCATCGAGATAACACAAAAACTCCGAGCTAGCCATCGAGTCAATGACTTGGTCAATGCGAGGCAAAGCAAACGGGTCTTTGGGACATGCTTTGTTCAAGCCGTTGTAATCAACGCACATTCTTAATTCTTTGGTTCCCTTTTTGGGGACAAGTACAGGATAGGACACCCATTTGGTGTGAAGGACTTATAGGATAAAACTAGCCTTAAGTAACCTAGCTATCTCTTTGCCTATGGCGCGTCTCTTCTCGTCTCTGAAGCGTCGTAGAGGTTGTTTCACTGGTTTACATTTTGGATCAATATTCAAGATGTGCTCGGCAAGTTCCCTAGGTACACCTTTCATGTTGGCAGGTTGCCAGGCAAAGATGTCCCTGTTCACACGGAGGAACTCGACGAGCGCGCTTTCCTATTTAGGGTCCAGGTTCGTCCCAATGGCGGTGGTCTTGGAGGCATCGCCTACCACAAGTTCCACCGGCTTGGTCTCGATGGCGGCCTTGAATGCTGGGGTAGAGTCAGAAATCTTTTTCTTCAACACGGGCATCTCCGAGGCATCGACCTTGCTCTGGATATCCTTAAATTCTTCGCGGTAGAGGACAACTTCTGCAAAGGCTGCTTCTCCAATATCGCAGTACCTTGCCTTGGTAAAGCTTCCGGATATGGTTATGACACCGTTTGGCCCAGGTATCTTGAGCTTGTTGTAGATGAAGCATGGCTTGGCCATGAAGGTGTGGAATATGTCGCAGCCGAATATGACGTGGTACATGCTCTTGAAGGGGACCACCTCAAAGGTCATGCGCTCTTGGCAGTAATTATTGACAACACCAAAAGCGACCTGAAGTGTGATGCACCCAAGGGACCGAGCCTCCCGACCAGGAACTACACCATGGAAGATGGTGCTGGTCCGCCTTAGGTTTTCCTCTGTCAAGTTCATCTTGTGCAGTGTATCCAGGTACATGATGTTGATGCTGCTTCCACTATCCACCATACATTTGGTGAAATCGTTGCCATCAATGAGGGGGTTGATGATCATGGCGTATTGGTTCTCCGTAGGGATGAGGTCTCGGTGATCCTTCCTGTCCCAAGTAATTGGAATCTCCGACCAGCGTAGGTATTAGGGAACTAGGGTTAGAGTGGCCATCAGTATCCTCATGGAGGTCTTCTGTTGTCGGACGGTGGGGGTGCCAAGGAAAGTGTGGAAAATTGCCGCCTTCTTCTCGAAGGGGTTCTTGCCATTGCCATCACTCTTGGCGGCGTGCTTGGGGTCAACGTCCTCATCCATGTCACTTAAATCCTTGGACTCCTCCTCCTTGTTCTTCCCCTTGCCCTTGCCTCGCGGCATGTTCTTCCGACTTCGCTTGTAGCCGGACTTCGGGTCCTCCTTAAGGTCGTTGACGAACTTGCAATGTCGATTGGTGTGTGTGGCCTTTCCGTTGGCGTCGAGTCGTACGAGGCATGGCATATCGCGGTACTCCTCGTAGGTTTGGGGAACACGGAGCGCTGCCGAGGTTGTTTCACTACCTCGTTGTTTCCCACGACCAGCCCCCCGTCCTTGGCCACGTTGTCCACTGTCACCTCGTCCTGCAAAAGTCATGGTGACAATGTCGGAGGTTTGCTTTTCTTCTGGCGGGCTCTTTCTCTCGGTGATGCTGTTCCTCCGAGCTTGAGTTGGAACGGCCGTTGCCGGCAGGGAGCCGCGAGCATCATCGTCGGCAGCCGCAAACTCACTAGCTAGTTGGATCATCTGGTTGAGATCCAGCTAGTGGTTGTCCTGCAAGCGCTTCAACGTATGTCGGAGAAATGTACCTCTTTCCAACCCATCGATGAAGGCGGACATGGCGGTCTATGAGTGCACTCCTGCGCAGGAATTCTTCATATCCAGCCAGCGGGAGAGGTAGGCGCGAGATGACTCGTCTTTCTCCTGCACGCACCAATGTAGGTCGCCAACAGTACATGGACGTTTGTACGTACCCTCGAAGTTCTTGGTGAATGCTTCTTGCATGTCCAGCCAGTTGCAGATAGATTTCTCTGGCAAGTCATCGATCCATTGTCGGGCCATGCCCGCCAGCATCAACGGGAGGTACTTGACAGCAACGTTGGGGTTTCCCCCGGCGATCTCCACTGCATTGTCGTAATCCTGCAACCATGTAGCTGGCTTGGCGGTGCCGTCATAGGGCTTGATGGTCTTGTCAATCTGGAAACCGTTGGGGTAAGCCACAGTCCGTATTACAGGTCCAAAGCAGCGTGGTCCCAGGTATGCTCCATCCCGGGCCTCGTGGATCTTGTCCAGACGTGATCGTGTGTCATATGGCTCCGGGCTTCTTTTCTTCTTTTTGCCATCAGGGGATGGGTTGCGTGAACGACGCGGGCCTCCTCCTCCATGGTGGCTGCTGGGTGGCGACGAAGGCGGAGGTGGCGGTGGGTTATCCTTCTTCCTGTTACCCTCCTGCGACACCTCACGCTTGTTGAGATTGCTTGTCGAATGCGGAGGGTCATGGCGTGACCTGCTCTTGTGTCCTTGGTTCCGCTCCCCATCATGACGGGCCTGCTCCGCGTTGTCTCGGATGATGGTGTTGTGTTGATTAGGTGGAGGCATGTCCGTACGATGGTGAGCCTTGTGGTCTTTGCGATGTCGGGGAGAGCGGGGTGGTGGAGATGGGAGACGAGGTTGAGCCTTGCCTCCATGGTCGGAGGATATGGGGATAGCATCTTTCCTGTTGCGCGCATCCCTCCGTCTTCGTTCTGAGGGACCTGTCTGGGACCCGACATCAAGAGGAGATCTATCCCTTGGGGGCTTATGCTGGCTAGACTGGCAAAACGCTGGGTCAGACTCAAGCCTCTGAGAGGTGGCCTTTTCCTGTTGTTTCACCGCCTTGGCCACTAGGTCATAGACCTGTTTCACCGCTTCAGGTGATCTATCCTGCTCTAGAAGGGTCTTGGCATCGACGAGGTTGAGAAGAGGAGTGGGCATCACCTGCCTGCCTTCACTGTCAATGTATGCATTGGCCTGTGCCGGCTTCGAGGGAGCCCATCCTAGGTTTCGCCAGGATCATTGATGACGCGAGCCGGAGTTTTCTTAGCCTTCTGCTGCTGCAGCAAAGTCTTGTACTCGGCCTCCATCGCTCTAGCTTTCTCTATTGACTTCTGCGCATTGGCTAGATCTCGATCTAGCTTTGTGCCTTTCTCCACGATGGCCTACTCTTCCTCCAGCAGCTGCTGGTGCTTCTCGTCAAGCTAGACGACATTGCGAATATGAGCCATGGTCATAGGCTCGACAAGGAGATTACCATACATCACTCTATCAGCTGGAGTGACTTGGGCAGCAGCAGACGTAGACGCCGGAGGCGACGGGTTTGCGGTGTTGTTGTTGCTCGGACCGGTGCCGAGTTCCTGTGGCTGCTACACTGGGTTAGGCGGAGGGGGCATGACCTTTGCGCGATCATTGTCAGCAGCAACAGGTGGTCCCTTCCCTTTGTCCAGCACTGTAGGCAGAGCTCATCCGGGTTGATCTTCATCCATCGCCGTCCCAATGGTGACTAACACCTCTCGAGATGTGATGGCGTTGTTGGCCTGCTCGTCGCGCTTGTAATCTTCCTCCATCTCCTGCATGGCAGAGTCTAGCTCTTCCAGGCTGAAGTCTATCTCCTCTGAATCTGCGCTGATGTCAGCGTAGAGCGCGTCAAGCATGGAGTCGGAGGTGTAGGGGTTCGTAGCATGGAAAACAAAAAATTTCTACCGCTTGCAAACAAACAAGCCAAGATCTATCTACTAGATTGTAGCAATGAGTCGATAGAGGAACTCACCCTCAAAGATTCCAAAGCGGTTAACGAGAGCAGATTCTCGTGGGTGATGTAGTCGTACTCTTGTCGATCTCAAGATCGCGTAGACAATCCTTCCCAAGGCCAAGCCCGCAGCGCTTCCATGATCGGTCACATCGCCTGTACTCGATGAAGACCTTCCTCTCCCTTGTTCCAGAGGGGGCGGAGGTTGTAGCACTCTCTCGCGATTCGGCAAAGACGACGGGCGTGGTACCGGAAGTAGAGGGGAGATCTCGCAGGGCTTCACCTTAAGCCGGAACGAGTATGGTGGACTATGAGAGAGGCCTTGGTGATCTAGGGTTTAGATGGCACCAAGGGGAGAGTGTAGCCGGCGGCTAGGGTTTGGGGATCACCCCAACTCGCCGAGTTGGTGGTTCCCTAGGCGGCGGCACAAGGAGGTGGTGGCGCCGGCGACTTGGAGGAGAGGGCTAGGGTTTAGGTGTAGGGAAGAGGGGCAGCCCTGCCCCTCCTTATATAGGTGGGAGGGAGCCGGTTGGGAGGAGGGAGTCCTCCCCCAACTCGGCCTCCTTGGCCGGCGGGTGGAGGGAGAGGAACTCCTCCCCAAGTAGGTTTCCTACTCTCCCTCCACCAACCAAACTTGTCTTTGACTTTTCAAATTGGCGTTTGACTTTCAAACTAGGATTTGATTTCTCCCTTTATTTTGCCCAGCCAAGTGACCTAGTACATGATCTAACCATTCCACATTGTCATGACACATTCGTGTACCCTTCCCCTCCGGAGTTCCGGACCTTCCGGACCCTTCTAGAACATTCCCGGTGAAAACACCGGAATCATTCCCCAACTCTGAAACAGGACTTTCCTTATTTGAATCTTATTCTTCGGACCATTCCGGATCTCCTCGTGATATCCCGGATCCCATCCGAGACTCCAAACAACATTCGGTCTCTTACTCATCATTCCATAACTACTCAACAACATCGAATCCTTAAGTGTGTCTCCCTACGATTCGTGAATTATGCGGACATGATCGAGACACTTCTCCGATCAATAACCAATAGAGGAATCTGGAAATTCATATGCCCCCACATATTTCTACGATTAATTTGCGATCTATTGAACCACTTACATACGATACCAATTTCCCTTTGTCTCACGATAGTTTACTTATCCGAGGTTTTGATCGTCGGTATCTCTGCATACCTAGTTCAACCTCGTTACCGATAAGTACTCTTTTCTCGTTCCGTGATATGTGATCCCTTGTGAGCCAGTCACATGCTTGCAAACTAATTGGATGACATTCCACCGAGAGGGCCCAGAGTATATCTATCCGTCATATGGATGGACAAATCCCATTCTTGATCCATGTGTCTCAACCCATACTTTCTGAACACTCAATGCCACCTTTATAGCCACCCACTTACGGTGTGGTGTTTGATGTCATCAAAGCATCCTTCCAGTCATGGTGATAAGCATGATCTCATGGTCGAAGGAATTAGGTTACTATGTATCAGAAAGCTTATAGCAATTCGACTATTAAAATGACTTGATCTTTATGCTACGCTTATCTATAGGAGTATGTCCATCATACCATTCTCCTAATGATATGACCTTGTTATTAACAACATCTCAAATGTTCATGATCAAGAAACTATGATCATCTATTAATCAACAAGCTAGTATTATAAAGAGGCTTTACTAGGGACTCTAATTTAGTTTACAAATCACACAAGTATTAATGTTTCGTTAATATTATAGCATGAATGTAAACATTTATCATAAACACAAAGATATAATAATAACTACATTTATTATTGCCTCTAGGGCATATCTCCAACAGTCTCCCACTTGCACTAGAGTCAACTAATCTAGATTACATGGTAATATACCGAACACCCATGGTAGTTTGGTGTTGGTCATGTTTTGCCCTCGGGAGAGGTTTAGTCAACGGATCCGCCACATTCAGATCTGTGTGTACTTTGCAAATCTTTATGTCACCATCTTGGACATGTTCTCGAAAAGCATGAACACGTAGCTTGATGTGCTTCAGCTTCTTGTGTGACCTTGGTTCTTGCGCATTGGCTATGGCGCCCATGTTATCACAGTAGATAGACATTGGGTCCAGCGCACTTGGAACCACACCGAGCTCTGTAATGAACTCCTTCATCCATATCGCTTCTTGTGAAGCCTACGAAGCAGCTATGTATTCCGATTCAGTTGAAGATCTCGCCACAACGCTTTGCTTTGCACTCCTCTAGCTAACTGTTGCACCATTCAAAGTAAATATGTATCTAGATTGAGATTTAGAATCATCTGGATCGGTGTTCCAACTAGCATCGGTGTAACCATTAACAACGAGTTGTTCATCACCTCCATAAGAAAGAACCATATCCTTAGTTCTTCTGAAGTATTAAGGATGTTTTTGACCGCTGTCCAATGATCCACTCCTGGATCACTTTGATATCTGCTAGTCAAACTAACAGCATATGCAATGTCGGGTCTAGTACATAGCATGGCATACATTAGAGATCCTATGGCTGAGGCATAGGGAGTCTTACTCATCCTTTCTCTATCTTCTGCAGGTGACTTTGAGTTTTACTCAAGGTCGACAGCAACATGGGCAAGAACCCTTTCTTGCTATCTTCCATTCCAAACCTCTTTAGAACTTTGTCCAAATATGTACTTTGTGACAATGATATTAGGCGTATCGATTTATCTCTATAAATCTTTATGCCTAATATGTAAGCTGCTTCGCCAAGATCTTTCATTGAAAAACTATTATTCAAATATTCCTTGACACTATTAAGAAGGTCTACATCATTCCCAATCAACAATATGTCATCTACATAGAGTATTAAGAATGCTATAGAGATCCCACTCACTTTCTTGTAAATACAAGCTTCTCCATAAGTTTGTATAAAACCAAAGCTTTTGATTACCTTATCAAAACGTTGATTCCAACTTCGGGATGCTTGCTTCAATCCATATATGGACCGTTGAAGTTTGCATACCCTGCTAGCATCTTTAGGATCGACAAAACCTTTGGGTTGCATCATATACAACTCTTCATCAATGTCTCCATTGAGGAATGCTGTTTTGACATCCATCTGCCATATCTCATAATCATAATATGCAGCGATTGCTAACATAATCCTCAGAGACTTTAGCTTCGCTACTGGTGAGAAAGTCTCATCGTAGTCAACTCCTTGAATTTGTCAAAACCCTTTACATAAGTCGAGCTTTATAGACAGTAACATTACCATCAGCATCTGTTTTCTTCTTGAAAATCCATTTGTTCTCGACAGCCTTCCGGCCATCCGGTAAGTCCACCAAAGTCCATACTTGGTTTTCGTACATGGATCCAATTTCAGATTTGATGGCGTCTTGCCATTTATTGGAATCTGGGCTCATCATCGCTTCCTCATATGTCGCAGGGTCATCGGTGTTGTCCACCAACATGACACTCATAACGGGATCATACCAAGGTGAGTGGTACGAAGTTCTCGTTGACCGCAAGGCTCTATAGCAACTTCAACCAAGTTTCATGATCATTAGCTTCCTCTTATTGGTGTAGGCACCACAGAACTACCGTGGTCTTGCGCTACTCGCAAGTTCGAGAGAAGGTTCAACAACCTCGTCAAGTTCTACTTTCCTTCCAGTCACTTCTTTCGAGAGAAATTCCTTCTCTAGAAAGGATCCATTCTTGGCAACGAAGATTTTGCCCTTGGATCTATGATAGAAGGTATACCCAATAGTTTCGTTCGGGTATCCTATGAAGACGCATTTTTCCGCTTTGGGTTCAAGCTTGTCCGGCTGTAACTTCTTTACATAGGCTTCGCAACCCCAAACTTTAAGGAACGACAATCTAGGTTTCTTCCCAAACCATAATTCATACGGTGTCATTTCAACGGATTTAGATGGTGCCCTATTTAAAGTGAATGCGGCTGTTTCTAATGCATAACCCCAAAACGATAGCGGTAAATCTGTAAGTGACATCATAGAACGAACCATATCTAAGAGAGTTCGACATGACGCTCGGACACACCATTACGCTGTGGTGTTCCCGGCGGTGTCAATTGTGAAAGTATTCCGCATTTCTTTAAATGCTCGCCAAACTCGTAACTTAGATATTCACCTCCACGATCAGAACGTAGAAATTTAATATTCTTGTTACATTGATTCTCTACCTCACTTTGAAATTCCTTAAACTTCTCGAAAGTTTCGGACTTATGTTTCATGAAATAGATATACCCATATCTACTCAAGTCATCTGTGAAGGTAAGAACATAACGATAACCACCGCGCGATGCTACACTCATTGGACCACACACATCAGTATGTATGATTTCCAACAAGTCCGTAGCTCGCTCCATCATACCAGAAAATGGAGTCTTAGTCATTTTACCCATCAGACATGCTTCGCATCTTTCAAGTGATTCAAGAAGTCCATCGGAATGGAGTTTCTTCATACGCTTCACTCCAATGTGACCAAGAGGAGAGTGCCACATATAGGTCGAGTTATCGCTCAATTTCAAACGTTTAGCTTCAATGTGATTAATATGTGTATTTCCACTATCGAGATTCAATAAGAATAGACCATCTATCAAAGGTGCATGAGCATAAAACATATTACTCATATAAATCGAGCAACCATTATTCTCGGACTTAAACAAGTAATCGTCTCGCAATAAACATGATCCTGATATAATGTTCATGCTCAACGCAGGCACCAAATAACAATTATTTAAGTATAAAACTAATCCCGATGGTAGATGAAGAGGTAGCATGCCGACCGCGATCACATCAACCTTTGATCCATTTCCAGCGCTCATCGTCACCTCGTTCTTCGCTAGCTTCCGTTTATTATGCAGCACCTGTTTCGAGTTACAAATATGAGCAACCGAACCAGTATCAAATACCCAGACACTACTATGAGTACTAGTGAGATACACATCAATAACATGTATATTGGATATACCTTTCTTCTTGATGTTGACGTTCTTCAAATCCGCCAAGTACTTTGGGCAATTCCGCTTCCAGTGACCCTCTCCCTTGTAGTAAAAGCACTCAGTATCAGGCTTAGGTCCAGCCTTGGTCTTCTTCGCCGGTGCGGCAACTTTCTTACCACCCTTCTTGAAGTTTCCCTTTTGTTAGACTTGCCTTTCTTGAATTTGGTGGTCTTATTGACCAACAACACTTGATGCTCTTTCTTTATCTCCACTTCTGCAGATTTCAACACGGAGAAGAGTTCTGGCAACGTCTTGTTCATGTTTTGCATGTTGTAGTTCATCACAAAGTTCTTGTAACTTGGTGGTAGTGATTGGAGGACACGGTAAATCCCCAAAGCATTAGGAATCACTATACCCAAGCTTTCGAGTTTGTTTGCGTGCCCAGACATCTTAAGAACGTGCTCACTGACGGAGCTGACCTCTTCCATCTTGAAGTTAAAGAACTTTTTAGAAGCCTCATAACTCTCAACTGCCGCGTGAGCCTCAAATATCATTTTGAGTTCACAGACAATATCATGTGGGTCATGGTTCTCAAACCTTTTCTGAAGCTCCGATTCCAAACCATACAAGATAGCACACTTAACTGTGGAGTACTGATTCTTCTGAGTGAGGTAAACATTCTTTACTTCATCGGTATCATCAGCTGCAGGCGGGTCATCCAACGGTGCATCCAGCACATAGGTCAAATTACCAGCATTGAGGACAATCCTCAAATTGCGGAACCAATCCGCGAAGTTGCTTCCATTGTTTTTCAACTTTTCTTTCTCTAGGAATGCATTAAAATTGATGGTAGGGGCCACCATTGATCTACAACATATTTGCAATAGTTTAGACTAAGTTTATGACAAATTGAGTTCAATTAATAGTTAAATTAATCTAGGTGAACTCCCACTCAAAACAATATCCCTCACATTGTTTTAGTGATCACACGAACCAAATCCACCACATCAAAACCGATCATAACGAGAGTTGATGTAGCTTCAATGGCGAACAATCAACATGTTCATCATATCTACTATATGACTCATGCTTTACCTTTCGGTGATCCGTGTTCCGAGACCATGTCTGTACATGCTAGGCTCGTCAAGATCAAACCTTAGCTTCCGCATGAGCAAATCTGGCTTGCTCATGTTGTATACACTCGCATAATCTAACACACCCGATCATCACGTGGTGCTTCGAAACAACGAGCTTTAGCAACGGTGCTTACTAAGGATGAACACTTTAAAACTTGAAATTTATGTCCTTGAGGGATCATCTTATAAAGCTACTGTCGTTAACTAAGCAATACAAGATGCATAAAGGATTAACATCACATGCAATTCATAATATGTGATATGATATGGCCTTTCTTCTTGTGCTTCCGATCTCCATCTTCAAGCACGAACATGATCTCCATCATCACCGGTATAGCGTCAAGGTCAATGGCGCCGTTTCATGGTTATCGTCCACCAGCTCCAACTATTACAACTACTTTGAATAGACACGCGAGTCTTAACAGAATTTAAAGACAACCATATGGCTCCTGTCGGTTGCCATCTTACAATAAGGAACATTGCATACATCAAATATAATCACAATCATGGTCATATCACATCAAAGCACACCCCTGCAAAACAAAGTTAGACGCCTCTAATTTTCTTTGCATATTTTACGTGGTTTGGGGCTTTCAATAAGTGTCGATCTAACTTACGAACAAGAACCACAACGTTGATGTTTGAACTATCAAGTGCCCGTTGTAAATTGGATCTATAGTATGATGGGAGAGATAGGCACCCACAAAGCCACTTATGCAATACAAGTTGCATGTTGAGCGTGGAGCAAGTCTCATGAAAAATGTCATGTAAGGTTAGCCCGGGCCGCTTCATCCCATCATACCGCAAGATGCAAAGTACACAAAAAGCAATTGATAATAAAAGCACCACCGCCCACAATGACCATTGTGTTCTACTCGTGCAACAGATCTACATATAGACAAGGCTCTGATACCACTATAGGGGTTCGTAGCATGGAAAACAAAAAAAATCTACCGCATGCAAACAAACAAGCAAAGATCTATCTACTAGATTGTAGCAACGAGTCGATAGATGTAAGGTTCCCAACCTTTAATAAGGTAGAGATCCCTGTGTTTACAATGCTAGTCCCTGGATCAATAGCTAGCATCCACAGTTAAGATGTAATATCAAGAAACAAAGGTCATAATACAACTTTATAACCAGGAATAAAATAATTTATTACATCTTACATAGCTCATTTGGCTATCTCATTACAATGCAATAGAATATAACAATAGCATGGGGTCCTTCATCTTCAAAGTGCCACAGGCAGACATGTTGGTTGTAGACTTGTAATCCTAATCATTAAACTTCACTAATATCATACAAAACCTGCAACATAACAAGTTACAGCCACAAGGGTCAATACATTTGAATTGTATTGGCAAGTGATACTATGCTAGTATAGTGGAGTCTATCATCTATATGCATTTGGCTAACTGGAGCTTAGGCTTGCATTGCTCAAAATAGATTTTCCTTATCATTTGTAAACACTAAGTTCTTGCTTGACGAAATCATTCCCAAGGCATCTCCCAATAGAAATTGGTGATCCTTCAACCCTTGTTCAACCACAAGCTTTTAACTTAGAAATTTGGATGAGGAGATTCTTGATAGCTTCCATGTATTGATGCTCAAATTGTCCTTTACCAGGGACATGGCTAAGTACTTAGATTTTTCACTTTGCAGAGGTTGTGCACTTTCCCCACAAGACTTGGTTTCACCAAGACAAGATCTTTCAGAAGCCTTACCTTAGACCACAATGGACGTGTTCCAACCTATCAAACCCCTTCCACCAACTGTCCATTTGGCTAAGTTATTGCAACCTATATGATCCAGGCAGAGCCCATAATGCCAAGTGGCTGCACTTGAAGCTTCTCAACATTTGACATCTCAAATCTCTTTGTTCCTGGGTGGCCATCCACAAGTGAGATACACAAGGTAAACCATAGAAATGGTCCTTGTGAACCACTCAACACAAACCATTCCTTCCATTCCACCCAGGTGATTCATTTACTTAGTTGTTTTATTAAACAAAACACAAGTCCTTGACTTAGAAATATACCATAGTATGAATATATATTCCACCCTTGTTTTCTACTAGCTAAGCTAAGCATGATAGTAGTAGGAATATTGACTTAGGAAATTTCTACTAAGGTTTCATCTACTAGGATTTCCCATGGCATAGTTTATACTTAGCAAAAATTCCATGCAAGTCCTACTTAGAAATATCACTAATGCATAGTGAAAATAATGGGACAAAAGTATGAAGCATCACTTGCCTTTTTGGTAGAGAATATAAGTTCACTCCTTCTTTGCAATGATCACACTCTTCCAATCACTACAATTCAATCAAGCAAGGCACAATTTCAATCTACCATTCAAGCAACATCACATAAATTAATAGAATCAAAACAATGCATGCAAGCATGCCAACTTTGTTTTATTTACAAAAGTGGTTTATAATAGGTTATAAACATTCTAAAACACTTATTGGTCAATTTATAAAGTGGCAAAACTATTTGCAAAAGATTCTACCTATAAACCATTTTCAAACCAAATCATTATTTTATGTGGTTGAAAATGCCTTTATCAAAGTAGCAATCTTTATAGGGTTTACCAAATACATTTTTAAATCATAAAACTTTGTGCTTGGGATCAGAGAGTTTATTCCAAAACATTTCCCAAAGGTTTCCTTTCAAAATCATTTTTAACAAATAAACAATATTTTTATTTGACTAGAAATGGTTTAAATCAAAGGTTTATTCTTTTGCTTCACCAAATATATTTTTGAAACCACAAATTGATTTCTATGGTTAGTAGGTTCAAAACAAACCATTTTCCAAAGTTTTTATCTCAAAAATCATTTTAGAACAAATTTTATATTCTAAATATGCCTACATAAGTTTCTGCAAAAACAATCAATTTAACAGAAACAATTTACTAAACAAAGGGCATGGTCAGAAATTACTTGTTTTGCTGAATCCATTGATATAAAATTTGCAAAATTTGGACGTGTGGTTTGAAAGTTATGAATTTTTCAAATTGGCACATCTAATAGAACAATTCCTGGTTTTTAAAATAAACATAGGCCACGCGTCGTGCTGCGATTGGTCTGTACCGTTTCGTGCGGATCGACCTATCTCGTGTGTTGGATCAAAGTTTAATCACGCGGCTCATATCACTCGATACCCCTTCGGTTAGTCATTCTATCGCACACGTCGGATCCTAATCGAATGACGCACAGCCATTAACCATTTACCAGCGGTGCTGGCGGCGGCGACTGGCGGCGGAGCGGTCAGATGGTGGCGGTGCTGGCGATGCAGGAAGCGAGAGAGGGTGGGGAGATGCTCACTGAGTTTGCCGTGGCGTGGGGAAGCTCAAGGTTGTCCTTGCTGGCGAAGGGGCGCTCAGGGTGGTCGACAATTGCTCACCGGAGTCGTGGTCACCGTCGGTTGCGCTCAGACGTCGACGGGGGCGACTCTAGGGTGCACGATAGAGCAAGCAAGTGGCATGGTTAGATGCGCAGACGAGTGGAGAGTGTCGTAGTATCAAAGAGAAGAGAAAGCTCGGTCAGAGTCTACCTGTAGGGCTCATCGGAGTAGAGGCAAACAGCGACGGAGTTCAGTCGAGGAGGTTGCCCACGTTCTGGGTCAAGCGCGGGCAAGCTGAGGATGCAGAGAGAAGCGCCAGGGGGTGGAGAGCATGTTCGTGTGGTTGAGGAGGCGAGGGGCGAAGGAGGCTGGCCGGAATTGCTGGTGGAGCTCGCCGGAGACAGTGGCGGTGTGGTTCCAAATTGAAATAGCCCTGGGGCAGAGAGGGCCGGGAGAAAGAGGGGAAATAGAGAGGGGGCGCGAGCGACTTAGTACACGTGATTGCGGGATTGAATTGCTGAGGCATTGACGCGAATTTACGCGAGCGATTATAGCTAGAAACGGTCGGCGAGGTGAGGGGGAGGAACGAGTCGGCGGGTTGAAGATGCTGACGGGGCAGGTGGGGTCCGCTTGTCGGCTTAAGAGAGAAAGGAAAGGTGGGTCAAGGCAGTCAGCGATGCTGTGGGTTTTTCCTGCGGTGAGAAAAACGTTTCAGGGGAGGGGTGTGTGGTGGGCTGTTGGGCCAGATGGGTCTTGCTGGGCTGGGTCGACCTTGTTCACTTTTTTTTTATTCTGAATGATTTTCTCTTTTTCCATTTCTAATTTTTGTTTTGATTTTGCTTAATTAATTAAAACATCAATTTGAATTCAAACCTCAACCAAAATTTGTGGAGGTTTAAATACTGATTAGTAATATAATCTGAAGTCAATTTTGGAATAAAAATTTTACTCTTTTTGGGGTCTTTTAATTATTTAATTAGGCCTTTGTTTTAATTAAATAAGATTTAGTAATATTATTCAATCTCCATTTGAATTTCTAAAACCTTCCAAATCTTTTTAGTAGGTTTTTTATTTGATTATTTGGGTGTCAAATAATTCAACTTGAATTATTTGGAAAAGTTTTTAATATGATTTATTAATCAATTAGAATTGGATTTGTCTTTACTCAAATAGAATTTGGTTCAAGCCATTTTATTTTATTTTGGAAATTCTTTATCCAATATTTTATTTGGATTTGGATTCTATTCATTATATTTGCTTAATGGATTAGGCCAAGATTTAATTTGGTCTTTAAATAATACTTATTTAATATTTCTTTCTTCATCTTATAAAATCCATATCTTTTTATTAAAGATCCAAACTTGGTGATTCCAATTTGTAAAATCTTATTTAATATTTATTTATCCTTTTAAATATATTTAGGATTATTTGCTCACCATTTGGTATGGATTTATAGATAGATGCTTTATTAGCTTTGGAAATTCAATTTCCTTATCTTATTAAATTCATAAGATTTTATCTATGGCTCCAAATTAAGTGAAACTAATTCATATGGTTTTCTATTTGTCATTCTTGATCATTTTGAAATGTTAGTTGACAAATTTTTATATGGATCAAATCCATAGGCTTGGAGATAACTTGGGAATGTTTTTCTTCCATTAGGGTTTTAGGGTTTTGGTTTATTTCTCAAGTGTTTAAATTTCCAGATGCATTTATGAAGAATGCATTTCACCTGATTTGAATTTTAGTTGGATTCAAACATTAACCAAAGTTTGTTCAAGATGGGATTTTTAAGTTTCCATTTAGAAACAAAAGTTTCTTTTCACCCTAATTTTCAACAATTGTTTATTTTGTTTATTTATTTTTCACATACAAAATTTGGAAAATCTTGGGATGTGACAATAGAGGAATTCACCCTCAAAGATTCCAAAGAGGTTAACGAGAGAAGATTCTCGTGGGTGATGTAGTCGTACTCTAGCCGATCTCAAGATCGCGTAGACGATCCTTCCGGCCATGCTCCGTAGCGCTGCAATGGGTCACACGTTCGGTACTCGATGAAGACCTTCCTCTCCCTAGTTCCAAGAAAATGGAGGTTGTAGCACTCTCTCGCGATTCCAAAGGACGATGGCGTGGTACCGGAAGTAGAGGGGAGATCTCGCAGGGCTTCGCCTTAAGCCGGAGCGAGTATGGTGGACTATGAGAGAGGCCTTGGTGATCTAGGGTTTAGATGGCACCAAGGGGAGAGTGTAGCCGGCGGCTAGGGTTTGGGGATCACCCCAACTCGCCGAGTTGGTGGTGCCCTAGGCGGCGGCACAAGGAGGTGGTGGCGCCGGCGACTTGGAGGAGAGGGCTAGGGTTTAGGTGTAGGGAAGAGGGGCAGCCCTGCCCCTCCTTATATAGGTGGGAGGGCGCCGTTTGGGAGGAGGGAGTCCTCCCCCAACTCGGCCTCCTTGGCCGGCGGGTGGAGGGAGAGGAACTCCTCCCCAAGGAGGTTTCCTACTCTCCCTCCACCAAGCAAACTTGTCGTTTGACTTTTTCAAATTGGCGTTTGACTTTCAAACTAGGATTTGATTTCTCCCTTTATTTTGCCTAGCCAAGTGACCTAGTACATGATGCAACCATTCCACATTGTCATGACACATTCATGTACCCTTCCCCTCCGGAGTGCCGGACCTTCCAGACCCTTCTAGAACATTCCCGGTGAAAACACCGGAATCATTCCCCAACTCCGAAACAGGGCTTTCCTTATTTGAATCTTATTATCCGGACCATTTCGGATCTCCTCGTGATATCCCGGATCCCATCCGAGACTCCGAACAACATTCTATCTCTTACTCATCATTCCATAACTACTCAACAACATCGAATCCTTAAGTGTGTCTCCCTACGGTTCATGAATTATGCGGACATGATCGAGACACTTCTCCGATCAATAACCAATAGAGGAATCTAGAAATTCATATGGCTCCCACATATTTCTACGATTACTTTGCGATCGAATGAACCACTTACATACGATACCCATTTCCCTTTGTCTCACGATAGTTTACTTATCCGAGGTTTTGATCGTCGGTATCTCTGCATACCTAGTTCAACCTCGTTACCGATAAGTACTCTTTTCTCGTTCCGTGATATGTGATCCCTTGTGAGCCAGTCACATGCTTGCAAACTAATTGGATGACATTCCACCGAGAGGGCCCAGAGTATATCTATCCGTCATATGGATGGACAAATCCCATTCTTGATCCATGTGTCTCAACCCATACTTTCCGAACACTCAATGCCACCTTTATAGCCACCCACTTACGGTGTGGTGTTTGATGTCATCAAAGCATCCTTCCAGTCATGGTGATAAGCATGATCTCATGGTCGAAGGAATTAGGTTACTATGTATCAGAAAGCTTATAGCAATTCGACTATTAAAATGACTTGATCTTTATGCTACGCTTATCTATAGGAGTATGTCCATCATACCATTCTCCTAATGATATGACCTTGTTATTAACAACATCTCAAATGTTCATGATCAAGAAACTATGATCATCTATTAATCAACAAGCTAGTATTATAAAGAGGCTTTACTAGGGACTCTAATTTAGTTTACAAATCACACAAGTATTAATGTTTCTGGTTAATACTGTTATAGCATGAATGTAAACATTTATCATAAACACAAAGATATAATAATAACTACATTTATTATTGCCTCTAGGGCATATCTCCAACAGGAGGGTGCCGGGGCTTCCTCGATGACGGGGGGTGGAGGTGCAACAACAGCGACAATGACTGGAGGTGGTGGCACAACTGCGGCGATGACGACCGGAGGCGGTGGCGGCAGTGGCTGAGGCGGAGGGGCTCCGCCAACGAGCGCGATTTCTATCTGAGCTTCCTCCTCAGCCTCCGCATAGCTATTGATGGTGTTCACCATGCTTTCGAAAGTGAGGCATCCTAAAGCCTGTTGCCGCCTTAGCGTATGCCGAAGAAGCGTACCTTGGTCCAGTCCTTCCACAAAGTGATACATAGCATCATCATTGGGGTAATGAGCCAGGTCGGCCCGTATGTGGAGACACCTAGCGAGGTAATCGCGGGGGTTTTCGCCCTCTCTCTGAACACAGTGTGCTAGATCAAACATGGTAACCACGCCGACGAACTTGGATCTCTGCTGTCCAGACGCACGGGCGAAGCCGGCGGACTTGCAGTGATCTTCCACCGTTATATCCATCACAGGGGCGGTTTGGGTGGGCCTTGAATTTTTCTGATCTTTGCTAGCAAACTCCGAGGAGAGATCCGACATCGATTCTTCCATGAACGTATCCTGCCCGTAGCCGGTCTGTGCGGGTCTTGATGCTCCTCTGACTCCTAGGGAACTAGTGCGCGAGTCGGTTTCGCTGATGAAGAGGTGTATATCTCCGATGGGGACGATCGAGCATCGCGTAGGGTTCATTTTCGCCGGGATCCAAAAATCGTCGGGAGGGACGATCAGAACGTTGCCGGAGAAGAGAACACGACCGATGGCTACGGTTTCACCGATTCCCACGAAGATCTTGGTCCTCGCCCGCTGAAGAGCCTGAAGCGCCTCTTGCCCCACAGTGGGTGCCAACTGTCGTGGTATTGGCGACGAGTACGCCATGGAGGGGGCCTCACAGTGCGTGTTAGAAACATGGGGGAAGGCGGACGGTTGACGGGTACGAGGTTACACAGCTTACCCAGGTTCAGATCCCACAACGGTGGTTGAATCCTACTCCTGCTATAAATCACTATAATGGCAATACGCCGAGTTACAGGGATTGGTTCGCTGTGCGAGGTGTATGTTAATCGATACTAGGTTGTGCCCTAAAGGCTCCCATAGGCCCGACTTATATAGTTGCCAGGTCCTAGGGTTACAGGGAAAAGTCCTAGCCGGACAGGTTACAGAGTCCTACAGTGCTTACATCTAGTCTAGCGTGTCTTATACTCCAAGGCTCTGGGTACGTCGGTGACTACCCCGTAGCCTTCCTTTATCCGGCATGGGCCTCCCTTCTTGATCCATCTAACTATCGCCAACAGCGCCCCCGCGAGTCGGCTCCTACGACTTGCTGCTCGACAGCCTTGGCGAGTAGGGCCTTGGCATACTGGATTTGCAGTGCACCCTCCCCTGTGACGTTGAGGTTGGCGACCGCTGCTTGTCCCGCGATGACATTGTACATCGGAATGGAGTATAGCGGGAGGCCGTTCGTGTCCCGCTCTTGCAGAGAGATGAGAACTCTCGACTGGTTGGGAGGGGGCGCGCGACCGGGTGGCGGTAGGGAGCTCCACTCGCTGGTGCTCCTGGTGTTGGATGGGCGCTGAAGCCTGGCGGCGCATTCTCACAGACCGCATGGTCGGCCACGCGAGCAGGGTCATTGTCATCGTTGAAATTTCGGGCGCGACCCTGAACAGTGGGGTTCAGGCGCGTCCTGATGCGGCGCTGGTGGTAGAGTGATAGATCCTGCACCGTTGATTGCTCGAGGCAAAAAAATTCGCGCTCGGCTTGCTCCTTGTGCACTGCCTCTTCCAGGCGCAGGCGCATCTCCTCAACTTCCCCCGCCGTTGCGGTCGGCGGGATCGGCGTGGAGAAGGGGTCCGGTAGGGCGCTTGCGCCGCTCGCCATGTAGGTCATGATGAAGCGACCGGATCTGGCGTAGAGGTCACCAGAGTTCTCCGACACGGAGTCGGAATCGAAGATCCTGAGGATGGATGGATCCTCAAAATCCCCGACGCTGGAGACCTCGGTGATGGAGCCTTCTGGTGACGCGGTGATGATGGATCTGGTGACTGAATCTTGGGTCGCTGAGTTGGCGTCATCATGGAGGGCCGCGTCATCCGCAGTCGCGTTTGTCTCGGCCATGTCGCTATTGGCCGAGCCGTACTCGGAGGCGAGGCAATGTATGGTGTGGACCTAGCTCTCAGAGATCTGATCGTGTGGCGGCGTATCACCGATGAGCTCCGAGTCCTCCGAGACAATGACGTCAGTGAAGCCGACGAAGAGGCTGATCATGCCGACCAGCATGATGAAGCTGTGGGTGACTGAGTGTGATGCCGGGACATAGTTGCTAGGCGATGAAGCTAGAGGATCTCGCTGATGGCGATCATGCGGCCGGTGGCGATCGTCTGGTTGATGGGCAAGTAGGGTCTCTCCGCAGAACACATGCCTGACCGACCAGGCCCCACGATGGGCACCACTGTCGTGGGAATGGCCATGGCAGAAGCTGCGATTGACAGCGAGTAGTAGAACGAGGGGCAAGGGTGGCCAGTCATCTGCGGTGCAAGATGAGGGCACAAACACATGGTTTTACCTAGGTTCGGCCGCCGGAGGGTAAATACCTACTCCTGCTAGATTGTATTGCTGAGAGATTACAAAGGGAGAGCTCGGCGGCTAGGCGACGAGTCGATGGGGTGTATGATGGAACGTAAGTGCTATGCGTGCCCTAGGGAGGTTTATATAGGGTCACCTTGCTAGGGTTTATAGATCTACAACCCAGTTGTATAAGGACCCTGAGGGGTTTAACCTAATCCGACTGGGCCTAGATACGCTTTTGGGCCTTCAGCTTCCAGTCGCATGGCTCCCTCGACAGTCGCGATCCATTCGCCGTCCTGCATGCCCACTCGCTGAGAGTATGATCCAGTAGGGAACGTCCTACTGGGTATACCCCACTTGACATATCCCCATCAAGCAAAGATGGGCTGATCAAGGAGATCGAAAATCGGGAGCAAGAACAACAGGAACTCGAGATTTGAGAAGTTTTCTGGTGTTTTTCAGGAGAGAGAAAGAAGTGGCTGGAAGGAGGCAACTTGGAGGGCCAGGTGTGGGCCACACCTAGGCCAGGCGCCACCTGGGGCTAGCCGCGCCACCAGGGGTGTGCTGGCCTGGTGGGTCCCCTGGGTCACTCCAGGTAACCCTCTGCCCCTTTTTTCATAAAAACATTTAATATGAATTTTCTGTAATTTTTCGGGAAACTTTATTTTTGGTCAATTTTCAGGTTATGAAAATTGATTTTCTCGCAGAAAAAGATTTTTGAAAGACACAAAAGCAAACCAAAACTAAAACTACAGAAGCTCTAAGACACTCTAAAAAGCAAGCAAGTAACAAAACAAAGACAAACAAAACGAAGAGCAAAGGTTGGAAAGGAGAAAAATAAAGGTGAGAAAGGATAACCATGGTGAAAGCATTGTTTTGTCCATTAAAATCCCTTTGTTAACAAGGTTGATCAAGTCTTGTTACCAAAACTATCTTATATGAAACAAAACTTTGCATTTCACAAAATGATTATGTTACCTCAATCTTGATAGCAATAGTCCCAATCATAATAGTTTCAAGACTTTCTTGTGGAACGGGACAATATATTTCTCCAACTTTGATGCCCTCAATATTTTCAATTGAATTTAAGCCAAAGCTCTTATCAATCTTCTTTGGGAAATAGACAGTATGCTCTTTGTCATTAATATTAAAAGTTACTTTTCCTTGATTACAATTGATGACAGCATCTGCAGTATTAAGAAAAGGTCTCCCAAGAATAATATACATATTATCATCTTCAGGCATCTCAAGCACAACAAAATCAGTTAGAACCAAGAAATTATGAGCCACTTGAATAGGAACATCCTCACATATACCAATAGTAATAGTAGTAGACTTATCAGCCATTTGCACAGATATATCAGTTGGTATAAATTTCTCAAGTTGAAGTCTCTTGTAGAGAGAAAAAGGCATAACACTAAATCTAGCTCCCAAATCACACAAAGCAGTTCTAACATAATTATTTTTAATAGAGCAAGGAATAGTTGGAATACCTGGATCACCAAGTTTCTTTAAAGGAAAAATTAGCAAGCAAAGTAGAAATTTCCTCATTAGGAATCTTCCTTTTATTAGAGACAATATCCTTCATATACTTTGAATAAGGAGGCAACTTAATAGCATCTGTCAAAGGAATTTGCAAGAATAAAGGTTTCATCCACTCACAAAACTTGTGATAGTGTTCTTCTTCCTTTGACTTGTGTTTCTTATTAGGAAAAGACATTGGTTTTTGCACCCAAGGTTCTCTTTCACTACCATGTTTATTAGCAATAAAATCTTCCTTAGTGTACTTAGTGTTCTTAGTGTGCTTCTCGGGTTCTTCTTCAATTTCTTCCTTATCAGGAGCATCATTATTATCATTACCACTTTCAGTTTCAGCATCAGAGGCAGATATACTATTAGGATCTATAGAAGGTTCAGAAGGTTCCTCAACTGTTTTATGTTCCTTTTTCTTTCTCTTAGAAGAAGTACCTCTATTTTCAGCTTATTGAGAATCCCGCTCAATTCTTTTAGGATGTCCCTCAGGATATAAGGGATCCTGAGTGGTAGCACCACTCCTAGTTCTAATTTCATAAGCATGTTTATCTCCAGAAGCATTGACTAGCATATCTTTTTGTACTTTAGCAAGTTGATCAATTTGGGTTTGAACCATTTGGAAATGTTTAATAAGAATTTTAACATCATTAGCAGTTCTTTCCACAATATCTTTTAACTCATGGATAGCTCTAGAGTTTTCCAATAAATGATTCTGAAATTGTTTATTAAAATTACCTTGTTTAATCATAAAAGTATAGGGGATCGCAACAGTCTTCGCGGGTAGTATTACCCAATTTATTGATTCAACACAAGGGGAGCCAAAGAATACTTGCAAGCATTAACAACTGAGTTGTCAGCTTAGATGCACCTAGAAATAGTTCTTGCTCACAAGAGTTTATCAGTAGCAACAGCAAAGCAACAGCAGCGATAAAACATGAGCAATAGTAACAGTAATGGTAACAGTGGGATTCGAGTGCGGTAGGTATAGGGATGGATAGACGGGCGTTGCATGGATGAGTATAAACATGTAACTTCAAGATCTAGGGCATTGCAGATAAATAATAACAAGCATCCAAGTACTAAACAATCCTAGGCATGTGCTCCAAATATAGTCATACGTGCTCGCAATGAGAACTTGCACAACATCTTCTATCCAGCCAGCCCGTGGCAGCGGGGCCTCTAGGGAACTACTGGCAATTAAGGTGCTCCTTTTAATAGAGCACCGGAGCAAAGCATTAACACTCCATGAACACATGTGATCCTCACACAACAGTCATCCCCTCCAGTTGTCCCAATTATTGTTACTTTGGGGCCTTTGGATCCGGACAATGATATGTGCACACAACTTGTAGATAAGATCACAAAAAATACTATCATAATGATTTAATAATAAGTTCAGATATGAGATCATGGCACTCGGGCCCTAGTGACAAGCATTAAGCACAACAAGTTGCAACAAAGTCAAATAGCACTAATAGAGATACTGGGCACTATGCCCTAATAGATCTTATTCGATTATTTGATAGAACTCATCCAATCCCTACCATCCCCAAGCCTACATCGGGGGATTACTCACTCATGGATGAGGGAAACATCGGTGGTTGATGGAGATGCGTTGGTGATGATGATGGCGATGATCCTCTCCAAATTCCCCGTCCTGGCAGGTGCGAACGGAGTTCGGATCCGAATCTTGGTTTCGTGGCGGCGTGAGCAGAACTCTTCGAAAACTATCGCCTCGGTTTTTATGTAAAGGCAACCTATAGGCATGAGGAGGGAGGGGTGCCGGGTGGCGCACCCCTAGGTGTGGCAGGCCCACCGCGGGTGGGTGTGGGCCCCCCAGGCCCCTTCTCCGTCTCATCTTCTGGCTCCGTGGGTCTTCTGGTGAAATAAAAATTTTGGCATATTTTCCGGGATTTTTCCTAATAGTTGATTTTCTGAACAAAAACAAGACACCAAGGTAATTCTGCTAAAAATAGCGTCAGTCCATGTTAGTTGTATCCAAATCACACAAGTTTAGAGGAGAAACAATAGCAAAAGTGTTCGAGAAAGTAGATACGTTTTGGACGTATCAACTCCCCCCAAGCTTAGCTTATTGCTTGTCCTCAAGCAATTCAGTTAAAAACTGAGTGCGATAAAAGAACTTTCACGAACACATTTTCTTCATAAGATGTATATATTCTCAGCACAAGAGTAGATGCTTAAACCATTCATAATAAGAAGTATGATAGTAAGTCTACTCAATAATCATTGGAAGCTATGAAGATAAACCAACTCAATAATAATAAGTAGCATGGAACATAAACATAAGCAACATTGCAATGCTCATAGTAAGGTATGATAGAGTGGTATCTCGCTTGCCTTTGTTTGTAGAGCACAATATAAATGCCAAGGCACCTCTGAAGTTCAAGTGAAGACTAGTGGTAAAAATATCAGATATACAAGCATCAAAGTCATGACATAATTAACCAAGTTTTGGAACAAACACAAGAATGACATCTATTCTCTCGAGAAGGTGCTCATAGAATAAGTGGCGACTCAACAAAGTTGTGAAAACAGTTTTGGAAAGTTTGAAAGGCTTCCTAATGATGAAAGGAAGGTACTCATTATCTTTGAGCTCTCATTGCCCCTTCATGTGGTTAAGGTGAAAGCGAGGTCCACTCTGAATCATATGCTTGACATACCATAGGCTGAAAATCCCAAGTCCCTTGAGTACGAGGGCCGCTCCGCATGCTACTCAACTTTGGTTACCTGTAAGTTCTTGTCGTTGTAAATACACACATATCATAGAGAACCTCCAACAGGGTACCCCTTGCACATGGTACAGAAGCTTTCCCATAACCAAAATGACAAGGCAAGCAGACAATGAGCATCTCAGCAATCTTTTTATTTACCATATGCATAGCTTTTCATTGAGGATGCTTCATAGATGCTCATTACGGTGATGCTATAAGTTTCCACCATGATTAGGCATGGCTTAGGCTAGCGGCCCAGGCGTTTCTCTAACACAATGTTTAGACTCCGTGAACTCATAAGCTCCCCTTTTATTTCACATCTTTGACATCCGTAAACAAAAGAGCAAAGTATCAACTAGATAGGATATCCAAAAAGTGTTTAAAGCGTTCCCCGTGGCAGCACGGTTCTGCTGACTCCCAGCATATAATTTGCAAGAATGTAACTTTCATGGACAAGTCACAATGGTTCAGGATTATTAAGCGCAAGGAATAAAGTGTGCCATCAAGTTCGTGAGAGCTTTACTAACTAACTTTCTCAAAACAGACAAACATTTTATTTGGAAGAAAACAAGGCATATTGAATATGCACTGAAATAGCAAACGATGCTAATAGGTAGGTATGGTGGACACAGCTGGCAATATTGGTTTTGGGGAGTTGGAAACACAGGTAGAGCTCATGCTCAGTGCAAGTGAAGGCTAGCAAAAGAGAGGGAGCGACAAACGAGAGAGCAATAATTGTCATAATCATGCTTGCAACAAAACAGGACTAATTATGGCATGAAAGTGATACAAGAACTCTGAGGCAAAATAAATCATTGAGGCTTACTGACTATTGATTAGTCATATGCATGCGTGAGCATGTGCCAAGTCGATTCACATGAAACTTCCAGAGGAGGATACCACAATATCATACCAAAATATGAATAAAACAACGCAAGCAAACATTCATATGACAAGCTACAAACTATTAGCAAGCTGGAGCTAATCATAGACAAGCAAGAACAACTAAGCATCCATCAGTAACTTACTCCTTACCATGAACAGACTAATCATGCTCACAATGATGAGTATATGTACAAAAATGAAACAAATAGAGTTCGTTACCAACCCCTTACCACTCCTCAAGTAGTATTAATCTTCATTATTGCCCTTCACTTGTGTGACTTACATAATAACATGAAAACAAAATTTCACTGAGGACGGCTGAACCCTGCAAAGAACTCACAAAACCAAAGAAGAACAACAAATATTTTTGGTGTTTTCGATTTTTTTAAAGAAAGCAAACAAAGCAAAAACAAACCAAGCAAAGCAAAATCTTTTTGGATTTTTCTTTTAAGGCAAACCAAAACAAAGAAACAAACCAAGAGAAACAACAAAAATATTTTTGGTATTTTTGTGTTTTTGAGAAAGAAGCAACAAGAACCAAAAAGAAAGCGAAACAATGGATATACAAAGAACCGACCGAACATGATATATCGATGAGTGTGATGTCGGTATACCTCCCCCCAAGCTTAGGCTTTTGGCCTAAGTGGGGCTCAATAGCGCGGGTAGTAACTCCATGCTGGTGAGTCATCATCGGAATGATCATAGTCAGGTGCTTGCGATGAAGAAGAAGAGGCGCCCCAATCAAATGAGGGCTGCTGGTATGAGAACTCTCCCAAGTTGGAGGGCTGAACCGAATTGTTTTTGGCATCCTCTTCAACATTCTCCTCTTGCTGGGAGAGCTCTGACACATATGTGCCAACCTCCTTCTCCGTAAGCGACCATCCTTGCCTATTATCAAAGTTAAACAAAGCAGGTGCAGACAAATAAACTATTTTCTCAGTCCTACCCTTTCTCCGACCTTGCTGGACAAAAGATAACTCATACGGTAAACTTCTCACATAGGCCGCCTGGGACACAAAACCATGCTGAATCATGGATTCAAGATCAAGCCTCTCTATGGGGAACTGAAAATCTGAATACTGAGGCTCTAAACCATGGAAAGCTAGCAACCTAGAAGCAATGAGACCTCCACAAATTCCGCCCTCCTCGCGGTTGGTGGTGAGACGGTGAGCTATCAAAGCACCCAGGATATAAGATCTATTCCTATTCAGAGTAGTTGCGATAAAAGCTAGATAAAAAGAAGACAACTTTCTAGCAATATTTCTAGCAAGAACACACTTGGTAATGAAATAGGCAAAGTATCTAATAGCTGGGAACTGAATGTTCCGAATTTTACCACTTTCCTTTGAGAATTCGAAACCTTGGCAAATCTCAGCATATAAATCCACAAGTGACTTGGGACTTTCCTTGATCTTCCCACAAGATCCCCACTGAGGTACTCTAATTTCTGCACAGAAATCAGCAAAAGGCAGGTCGACAGGTAAATTATATATTTTGTAATGGACCATGGGATTAGATGTAGACCAAGTGAACCGGAAGTCCTGCACAGAAGCCATGGTTAGCTTAACAAATTGAAATGGTTCACCTTCAACAAAGTGTTCCAATCCTACATTGGCAATCAAAGTTTGGAAATCCTGGGAGATTCCCACGGTTCTCATAAATTCATGGCATGGATATATGGAAGGAAAAACTGCCTCCTCACGATGAACCTTCATTGGCTCAGACACCAACGAGTCATATTGATTCAGTGGATAGGTACTCATCTTCATTGCTGAAATTTTTAAACAAACATCAAACCAAGTGATTTGTAAGTTGATAAATGATGAGTAACTACTATAGGAACTTGCTAGAGGACTACACATGCATCAAAATAAAGTTTCTAAGCATAGAACAGGCATGCAAGCTCAAACAACCTGTCACCTATAGTAGCAAAATATTCAAGGTACAATCTACCAATCACAAATCTAATTGGACAAGTGGAGGAGGCAAATACCAAGGAACAATCTCTCCAAAAATCAGCAGCAAAGATGGGCTAAGGAAGGAGATCGAAAATCACGAGCAAGAACTTGAGCTTGAGCAAGTTTTCCGGTGTTTTTCGGGAGAGAGAGAAAGAGGATGGCTTTGAGGAGGCAGCCTAGAGGGGCCCAGGTGGGCCAGACCCCCCAGGCGTCGCCACCTGGTAGGCCGCGCCTACCATGGGTTTGGTGGCCTAGGGTGGCCCCCTGGGTCACTTCAGGTGTCTCTCTGCCCCTTTTTTAGAGGAAAAATTTATTTTGAATTTTCTGGGATTTTTCAGGAAACTTTATTTTTGGCCAATTTTCAGGGCATGAAAATTGATTTTCTCGCAGAAACAGCTTTTTCAGAAGAAGCAAAAGCAAACCAAAAGCCAAACTACAGAAGCTCTAAGGCAAACTAACAAGCAAACAACTAGCAAAACCAAATCTAGCAACAGAAAGACAAAGACTAGGAAGGAGAAAAGTAAAATAAAGCAAGTACAACCATAGTGGAAACATTATTTTGTTCATAAAAATCCTTTTGTTAACAAGGTTGATCAAGTCTTGTTACCAAAGCAATCTTATATGAAACAAAACTTTGTAATCCACAAGGTGATTATGTTACCTCATACTTGATAGCAATGGTCCCAATCATAATAGTTTCAAAATTTTCCTGTGGAATGGGACAATATATTTCTCCAACCTTGATGCTCTCAATATTTTCAATGGAATTCAGGCAATAGCTTCTAACAACCTTCTTGGGGAAATAAATAGTATGCTCTTTGTCATCAATATTGAATGTTACTTTTCCTTGATTACAATTAATGACAGCACCTACAGTATTAAGAAAAGGTCTCCCAAGAATAATAGACATATTATCATCTTCATGCATTTCAAGCACAACAAAATCAGTCAAAACCAAGCAATTATGAGCCACTTGAACAGGAACATCCTCACATATACCAACAGGAATAGTAGTTGACTTATCAGCCATTTGCAAAGATATATTAGTTGGTATCAACTTTTCTAGCTGAAGTCTCTTGTAGAGAGAAAAAGGCATAACAATAACTCCAACTCCCAAATCACATAAAGCGATTCTAACATAATTGTTCTTAATAGAGCAAGGAATAGTTGGTATACCTAGATCACCAAGTTTCTTTGGAACCTTACCATTGAAGGAGTAATTAGCAAGCAAAGTAGAAATCTCCTCATTAGGAATCTTCCTTTTATTAGAGACAGTATCCTTCATATACTTTGAATAAGGAGGTAACTTAATAGAATCAGTCAAAGGAATTTGCAAAAATAAAGGTTTCATCCACTCACAAAACTTGTTGTAGTGTTCTTCCTCCTTTGACTTGTGTTTCTTACCTAGAAAAGGCATAGGTTTATGCACCCAAGGTTCTCTCTCTTTACCATGTTTATTAGCAATAAAATCCTCCTTAGTGTACCTAGTGTTTTTAGTGTGCTTCAGGTTCTTCCTCAACTTCCTCCTTATCAGGAGCATCATTATTATTACCGCTCTCAGTTTCAACATCAGAGACAGATATACTATTAGGATCTACAGCAGGTTCAAGTGGTTCATCTACTACCTTATGTTTCTTTTTCTTTCTCTTATGAGGACTACCACTACTCTCACCTTGTTGAGAGTCCTGCTCAATTCTTTTAGGGTGTCCTTGAGGATATAAATGATCTTGAGTAGCTATACCACTCCTAGTTCTAATTCCATAAGCATGTTTATTTCCTGAGGAATTAACTAGCATATCCTTTTGTACCTTAGCAAGTTGATCAAGTTGGGTTTGAACCATTTGAAAGTGTTTACAAAGCATTTTAATATCATTATAAGTTCTTTCCACAATATCTTTCAACTCATGGATAGCTCTAGAGTTTTCCAATAAATGATTCTGAACTTGTTTATTAAAATTACCTTGTTTAACAATAAATGTGTCAAGTTCCTCTAAGCATTGATCAGGAGGCTTACCATAGGGAATAGCACCTTCATTAAAGTGGAGAGAGTGTACCTCAATAGTAGATGAGTGGGGATTGGCTTACATAATTCTTCTATAGGAGGTAGATTCTTTACATCTTCAGCTCTAATACCTTTCTCCTTTAGACACTTCTTAGCTTCCTTCATCACTTCATCATTTAATGCAATAACTCCCCTCTTCTTTGGTGTTGGTGTTGGAACTGGTTCAGGCACAATTGGTTCAGGAGTAATAGGCTCAGGTGTATTTAGCTCAGTTGAAGTCCAATCATCATAATTATTGCTTATCTTAGCCATTAATTCTTCAGCATATACAGGAGTTCTTTTCCTGAAAACACAATCAGCAAAGCTATCTAGGTATGTCCTAGAACCATCTGTTAGTCCATTATAATAAATATCAAGAAGCTCATTCTTAGGCAATGGACATCCAGGATGTGCATGAATCAAGTCACAGAACCTTGTCCATGACTCAGGAAATTTCTCTTCTTCTCCCTGTTTAAAATCAAAAAGTCTCTGCAAAGAAGCATGTCTAGCACTGGGAGGAAAATATTTCTGGAAGAAAGAAGCAATCAAGCAATCAGGGCTATCAATGGAACCAGGAGGTAATCTATTAAACCAAGCCCTAGCTTCTCCTTTTAGTGAAAAAGGGAAGATCTTAGTAACAAAGTACTTGCACATCTTAAAATCATCAGAGAATAAAGCACTCATAGTAGAAAGCTCATTCATATGAGCCACAACACTCTCATTTTCAGTCCCACAAAAAGGTTCTTTCTCAACAATATCTAAATAAGATAAATCAAGAGAGAAATCATAATCTTTATCTTTAATATCTATGGGAGAGGTGGCAAACTTAGGATCAGAGGACAGTTTAGGCATAATAGTACGTCTAGCAAGGAGACTCTTAATAGCACTAGTACCATGTATGTTTCGGCACTCTTCAACAAATTCATCAGTGAAATCAATGTAACCATCATTAATATCATAACTTTCTCTAGACTCCGGTGAGCTAGCAGGTGTAATAGTGTCTTCACTAGGAGTTTTGATATTTCCTAGACTAGCCATAGTAACATCTAGGAAAGGACCTAATGAACCACTCACATCAAGCACAGTAGAAGTAACATCATGAGCATCAAAAGCAGTTTCAGATTCAGCAGTAGTAGTAGTGTGTGTAGCATGAGTATGTGGTGGTGGTGTGACAAGCTTACTTATAATAGACGGTGAATCTAGAGCAACAGAGGTGTTTAGGACTATACCTCTTCTTGTAGTGGATGGTAAAATAGGGAAATTTACATCACGAGACTTACCCCTGATGAAAGTAGTAGTGAACAAAAACAGATCCAAGTGAACTTACAAATAAAGCTATGTTCCCCGGCAACAGCGCCAGAAAATAGTCTTGATGAACCACAAGTGTAGGGAATCACAATAGTCTTTGCAGGTAGTATTACCCAATTTATTGATTCGACACAAGGGGAGCCAAAGAATACTTGCAAGCCTTAACAAATGAGTTGTCAGTTCAGAAGCACCTGAAAATAGTTCTTGCTCAGAGAAGGTTATCAGTAGCAACAGTTTGTAGTAGCAATAGCAAAGCAACAGCAGCAGTAAAACATGAGCAATAGTAATAGTAACAGTAACAGTGGGATTCGAGTGTGGTAGGCATAGGGATGGATGGACGGGCATTGCATGGATGAGTCTAAACATGTAACTTCAAGATCTAGGACATTCCAGATAAATAATAACAAGCATCCAAGTACTAAACAATCCTAGGCATGTGCTCCAAATATAGTCATACGTGCTCGCAATGAGAACTTGCACAACATCTTCTATCCAGCCAGCCCGTGGCAGCGGGGACTCTAGGGAACTACTGGCAATTAAGGTGCTCCTTTTAATAGAGCACCGAAGCAAAGCATTAAAACTCCGTGAACACATGTGATCCTCATACCACAGCCATCGTCTCCGGTTGTCCCAATTATTGTCACTTTGGGGCCTTTGGATCCGGACAATGATATGTGTACACAACTTGCAGATAAGATCACAAACTATACTATCATAATGATTCAATAATAAGTTCAGATCTGAGATCATGGAACTCGGGCCCTAGTGATAAGCATTAAGCACAACAAGTTGCAACAAAGTCAAATAACACTAATAGAGATACTAGGCACTATGCCCTAACAGATATTATTTGATTACATGATAGAACTCATCCAATCCCTACCATCCCCAAGCCTACAGCGGGGGATTACTCACTCATGGATGAGGGAAACATCGGTGGTTGATGGAGATGCGTTGGTGATGACGATGGCGATGATCCTCTCCAAATTCCTCGTCCTGGCAGGGTGCCAGAACGAAGTTTCTGGATCCGAATCTTGGTTTCTGGTGGAGGCGGTGGAGCGGAACTCTTTCTGGAAAACTATCAAACCCCCCTCGTTTTTAGGTCGAAAGGCAACTTATAGGCGCAGAGGGAGGCCGAGGGGGTGCCTGGGGTGGCTGCACCCCCTAGGCACGGGGCAGGGCCCACCCGCACCTGGCAGGGGTGTGGGCCCCCTAGGCCCCTTCTTCGTCTCATCTTCTAGCTCTGTGGGTCTTCTGGTGAAATATAATTTTTGGCATATTTTTCGGGATTTTTCCAGATAGTTGATTTTCTGCACAAAAACAAGACACCAAGGTAATTCTGCTAAAAACAGCGTCAGTCCGTGTTAGTTGTATCTAAATCATACAAGTCTAGAGGAGAAACAATATCAAAAGTGTTCGAGAAAGTAGATACATTTTGGACGTATCAATCACCTTCATCAAAGTGTTGGAGAGAGTGTACCTCAATAGTAGATGAGTGGGAAATTGTCTTACATAATTCTTCTATAGGAGGTAAATTCTTCACATCTTCAGATCTAATACCCTTCTCCTTAAGACATTTCTTAGCTTCTTTCATCACTTCATCATTTAATGCAATAACTCCCCTCTTCTTTGGTGTTGGTGTTGGAGTTGGTTCCGGCATAATTGGTTCAGGAGTAGTAGGCTAAGGTGTAATTGGGTCAGTTGTAGTCCAATCATCATAATTCTTGCTTATTTTGGCCATTAATTCTTCAGCTTCTGCAGGAGTTCTATTCCTGAAAACACAATTAGCAAAGCTATCTAGGTATGTCCTAGAATCATCAGTTAGTCCATTATAATAAATATCAAGAAGCTCATTCTTAGGTAATGGCCATCCAGGATGTGCATGAATCAAGGCACAGAACCTTGTCCATGACTTAGGCAATTTCTCCTCTTCTACCTGTTTAAAATCAAAAAGTTTCTACAAAGCAGCATGTCTAGCACTAGGAGGGAAATCTTTCTGAAAGAAAGTAGCAATCAAGCAATCAGGGCTATCAATGGATCCAGGAGGTAAACTATCAAACCAAGCTTTAGCTTCTCCTTTTAGTGAAAAAGGGAAGGTTTTAGCAACAAAGTAGGTATGCATCTTAACATCATCAGAAAATAAGGCACTCATAGTGGAAAGCTCATTCATATGTGCCACAGCCCTTTCATTCTCAGTCCCACAAATGGTTCTTTCTCAACAATGTTTATCTAGGATAGATCAAGAGAGAAATCATAATCTTTATCTTTAATGTCTATGTGAGAAGTAGCAAACTTAGCATCAGGAGATAGTTTAGGTATAATAGTACATTTCTCAAGGAGACTCCTAATATCACTAGCACCACGTGTGTTTCGATACTCTTCAATAAATTCATCAGTCATTTCAATGTAATCATCATTAATATCATAGCTTTCTCTAGACTCAGGTGAGCTAACAGGAGTAATAGTGCCTTCACTAGGAGTTTCAGTGTTTCCCAATATAGTTCTAGCAATAGTAGCATCTAGGAAAGGACCTAATGAACCACTCTCATCAAGCACAATAGAAGTAACATCATGATCATCAGAAGCAATTTTAGATTCAGCAGTAGTAGCAGTGTGTGTAGCATGTGAATGTGGTGGTGTAACAAACTTACTTAGAACAGACGGTGAATCAAGAGCAGCAGAGGTGTTTAGAACTATACCTCTTCTTGTAGTGGATGGTAAAATAGGAAACTTTCCATCACGAGAATTCCCCATGATGAAAATGACAACAATGAACAATAATAAATCCAAGTGAACTTACAAATAAAGCTATGCTCCCCGGCAACGGCGCTAGAAAATAGTCTTGACGAACCACAAGTATAGGGGATCGCAACAGTCTTCGAGGGTAGTATAACCCAATTTATTAATTCGACACAAGGGGAGCCAAAGAATACTTATAAGCCTTAACAACTAAGTTGTCAATTCAGCTACACCTAGAAATAGTTTTGCTCATAGTAGTTTGTTAGTTTCAATAGTTTGTAGTAGCAAATATCAAAGTAACAGCAGCAATAAACAAGGGAAGTAGTAACAATAGTAGCAAATAGTAGGATTCGAGTGCGGCAGGCATAGGGATGGATGGATAGACATTGCATCGACAAGTCTATTCATGTAACTTCAAGATCTAGGGCATTTGCAGACAAATAAGCTAAAGCATCCAAGTACTAAACAATCATAGGCATGTGTTCCATATATAGTCATACGTGCTCGCAATGAGAACTTGCACAACATCTTTTGTCCTGCCAGCCCGTTGCAGTGGGGCCTCAAGGGAATCTACTAGAAATTAAGGTACTCCTTTTAATAGAGTACCGAAGCAAAAAATTAACACTCTGTGAACACACGTGATGCTCATATCATAACCATCCCCTCTGGCTGTGCCAATTTCTGTCACTTCGGGGCCTTTGGTTCCGGACAATGATATGTGTACATAGCTTGTAGATAAGATCACAAATAATACTATCATGATGAATCAATAACATGTTCAGATATGAGATCATGGCACTCGGGCCCTAGTGACAAGCATTAAGCATAACAAGTTTCAACAAAGTCAAATAGCACTAATAAAGATACTAGGCACTATGCCCTAACAATCTTATTCGATATGATAGATCTCATCCAATACCTACCATCCCCATAGCCTACAGCGGGGGATTACTCACTCAAGGATGGGGGAAACATGGATGGTTGATGGAGAGGCATCGGTGATGATGATGGCAATGATTTCCTCCAATTCCCCATCCCGACAGGGTGCCAGAACGGAGTTTCTGGTTTCGAATCACGGTCTCTAGTGGTGGCACAGCGGAACTCTATTTGGATAAACGTCGAACCCCCCTCTGTTTTTAGGTCAGAAGGCTTTATGTAGGCGAAGAGGGAGGCCGAGGGAGTGCCCGAGGTGGCCACACCTCCCCCAGGCGCGGCCTGGGTTGGCCCACGCGGCCAGGGGGTGTGGGCCCCTCGTGGCCCTCCTTCGTGTCATCTTCTGGCTCCATGAGTCTTCTGGTAAAATAGGAGTTTTGCCATATTTTCCGGGATTTCTCCTCAAAGTTGATTTTCTGCACAAAAACTAGACACCAAAGCAATTCTGCTGAAAATAGCGTCAGTCCGTGTTAGTTGTATCCAAATCACAAAAGTTAGAGGAGAAACAATAGCAGAAGTGTTCGGGAAAGTAGATACGTTTTGAACGTATCAGTCACTTAAAGTCTGCGACCGGCCGGGCTCCTTCCTCCATGAATATTCTATGGGTGTCTATCAAAGGACTGATCCCCTTCAAGTCACTCATTGAATACCCAAGAGCATTTCTATGCATCTGAAGAACTTTCATTAAATTCTCCTCATCTTTTTCTATAAGGTTAGAACTTATAATAACAGGAAATCTATTGGTACCATCAACAAACTTGTATTTTAATTCCCTTGGTAAAATTTTGACGATAGGAGGGGGAGGAGCCTCATCTCCCTTTCTTATAGGTCCTTCATATTCTTGATTAATCTTGGCATCCACCTCGGGTGTGGAGTCAAGATAATCATCCATTTTAGTTTTCTTTATGTCACAGAGGATGTTATTATTATTGACTAAGCTTCTTGCTAAATCATCATCAGGAATCATCATCAGGAGTCTCAATAACTACCGAGGCCAAATTGACAATATTACCTTCTTCCTCATGTTCATACTTACCATCATCTAATTCTTCAATAGCAGGCTTATGGTCAAATTTGGAAAAATGAAAATCCATTTTCTCTTCATAAACTTGAGAGACACAGTTTGTCTCTTGCAATCTATGTTTGCTCCTACGGTATTTAGATAAATTCTTCCAAAAATGATGGGACAATAAACATCTGTAGGCATATCATTTAACACAAAATCAATGGGATATTCGTATGGTCCAACATAAATTGGAACATCTCTAATTATTCCCATAGGGACTCTAAGTGTTTTATCTGCAAGCATTATAGTCATGTATGTATCCTCTAGTTCGGCAGGTGCTACTTTATTTTGAATTTTTAAATAAATTAAAGGAATCACATTAATAGTTGTCCCTATGTCACAGATCCCATAGTAAAAAGTTTCTCCAAAAGTACAAGGGAGAATAGGCTTACCAGCTTCTTTAACTTTTACCTTACCTTTGACGAACTGTGAAGCTTCAGTATCTAGTTCAATCACGTTGCAGTGAGCAAACATGGTTAGGATGTCTTCCTTTGTTGGTTCCCATGTCTCATGTATACTTTGCTATTTATATGCTTGTTTATGTCGATGACATTGTCCTTGCTGGCTCCTCGGTGTCTGTTGTTGATCGTTTGGTGCAGACCCTCGCTCAGACCTTTTCGATCAAGGATCTTGTCCCTTTGGATTATTTTCTTGATATTGAGGCCTCTCACCGATCCAATGGTCTGACCTTAACACATCATAAGTATGCTTTGGACTTGTCGCATCATGCCGGCATGGAAAATTATCGGTCTGTTTCTACTCCTATGTCCTCGGTTGAGAAGCTGGCTCGAGACGATGGTGATCCTCTTGCTCCTGCGGACATTTTCAGTTATCACAGCTTGGTTGGCGGACTTCAGTACCTGATGCTTACTCGTCTGGATCTCTCATTTGCCGTCAATAAAGTCTGTCAGTTTTTATCTCAACCTACTATGGTGCACTATGAGGCTATCAAGCGGATCCTTCAATACATCAAGGGTACTTCTTTTACAGGTATATTCCTTTAGAAGGCTACTTCGACTATCCTTAATGTCTATACCGATGCGGACTAGGCTGGTTATGTGGATGATCGGAGGTCCACTGGTGGTTTTACTATCTTCCTTGCGCCCAATCTTGTTTCTTGGAGCTCGCACAACCAACCTACTGTCTAACGTTCGAGCATTGAGGCTGAATATAAAGTACTCTCCAATGGGACAACTCAGGTTACGTGGATCCAGTCGGTTCTCAAAGAGCTTGGCGTTCATCAATCAAGGCCACCGACTCTTTGGTGTGATAATCTTGGAGCCACGTACTTGACTGCCAACCCAGTGTTTCATGCTCGTACTAAGCACATCGAAGTTGATTTTCATTTTTTACAAGAAAATATCGCGCTCGAAGCTCTGGATGTGCGTTTCATCGCCTCAGGAGATTAGCTTGCAGATGTTTTCACCAAGCCTGTGTCCCAGTAGTTCCTTTAGTGTTTCGGTTCCAATTTGAATATCGTTCATGTCGGTTCAGATTGAGGGGGTGTATTATAAGTAGATACTCTGTATTCTGTAGATATACGGTTTATACCGTATTGTATTTATATTGTAACTTGTTGTACAAGATGATCAAGTAATATAAAGAGGAGGCCAGCCGTGTGGGCTAACCACGACAAACAAATCTGTTTTAACTCTCTGTTCTTGTGCCAACCGCGACCGTCTCGCTTTAGCTCAAGCCCCGAACTTCACTCCTATGCAAAGAGGGCACTACCCTCCATAGCCCCTGGTCTTGCTCAAAAAGGAGCACCAGAGCTCCACCATCCGTCTATAATTTACGGTTTTGCCCTCTCTTTTTCGGTCGAATTACAGGTACTGCCACCGATAAGTTGTGAACCGAACTGGCCTCCTCCTCCTCGCTCACCCCGCCTCCACGTGTGCCCACATGACTTTCTTCCTCTGGCTCGAGCGCAGCTTTCCCTTGACCTTGGTCGCCCAGCTCTGCCGGCGCTACGCTCCTCCGGTCCCCGCCGCAAAGGATCTCCAAGCACCGCCGCAGGGACTCGCCTTCATGCTCTCCAACGACCCGGCGCTCCCCTACTCGCTACAATCGCCAACGCACTAGCCATGCTGCTCGACCCCGACCCTTGCAGCGCCAGGCCGCCAGGCCGCCAGCTCGCCCCGACCATGTCCGGACGACGTCGTATCACGTCCCCGTCGACAAAGCTCAATATAAATAAAAAAAGGTGAACACAAGGCCTTCCCATCCCCGGCCACTCATCGATCTCTACCGAGCGTTGCTAATCCGGCTAGGGGAATGGAACCTTCTGGCTCCGATCTCCAGCCACCTCCGAGATCAGGCCCGTCTCGGGGCCGAGTCCCAGACCCCAACGACTCCCGATCTCCACCTTGACCAGCTCGCGCAGCTCGATATGGACCTGAACCCGAGGGGGCAAGTAGGGATCTCAGAGGATGGCGGCTGCAGATGGAGGGAGGGAGAAACGCTGGGTGCCTCGGGCGATACAGGAGGAGGCCGACAAGGAGAGAAAGAGGAGCAGCACGATGGGATGGCATGCAGGGGAAGGGAGGAGGCCATGGAGCACCTCGCAGGGGACGACATAGATCATCGTTTGCTCTGAATGTTTTTGTTCAGTGTTGGCGTGTTGCATCGCTATCTGCAGAGTACTACAGTTCTTAGTTCTTCTATCCACTGTTGTTTTGGTGAGACAGGTGACACAAATATAAACAGAGGGTCTGGTTCTTACAGTTAGGAGACGATTAGAGATGAACAGTACTGGTGTACTCAACGCATAATTTTGTTATCGGGTGCAAAAATGGTAAAGTTCAGTTGTGGTACCGAACATTTTGTTGGTGGAAGTCACGGCACTTCGTCTCGTTGTGTTGTTACATTTGCTATTTGGTATTAAGATTGTTATTTCGTGCAAAATTTTCTTTCACATAGTAAACCTATAATTTTCTTAACAAATTTTCAGTTACGAAAAGAGGTGGATTGCATGATTAAGCATGGAGAAATTAATGCAACATTTCAAAAAGTACACCAATCGAGTGTGCGAAGTTACACCCGGTTAGTGAATACTGAGAAAGTTAAAGTTGTCAAACGAGAAATTAAAGAAAGTATAATAAAAGTATAGAAACTGTTTTTAGAAATCTATTGCGACGAAAATCAATAGGTACTTTATAATCTTCCGCAATACATTTTTTTTCTCCCGATGCAACATACCAGTATTTTTTGCTAGTCTTCGATCAAATTCTTGCTCACCCCATAGTGCGTCGGACAGGAGTTCAGATTCTGGACATGCTTTTATCTCCCTGTTCTTCGCTCATCACCGGGCGCTACGATCGTTTTCAGGCGTTGGTTCCTGAAAGAAAAATTAATCTCGTGCAATCCTCTCCGACTTTAGTTTTTACGGAGTCATAAAATTCTAACCCTATCGCTCGCCAACATCATCCGAAGTTCGACGTTTTCTGTTCGCGGCTGTATTTGTTCTTCAGTTTCGACAGTATACTCTGAACCTTTTGCACATAGCCCCCTTCCTTTTACAAAAGCTAAACCCGCAGCCCCTGGAGATCCCACGTGTCAGCCCCGCGACCATCGCACGCGCTGTGGGCCATGAACCGTCGGTCCCCACATGTCATTGCCTGTGGGTATCTTTTGACCTGAGTAACAAAAGTCTGGCTATTATCTAAATTCGAAATAAAAACCAGAATTTGATTTTATATGAATTCACTTGTAACTTTTAAATGATTTATAAAAATGAATATTTTCCTTTTATGAAATGTGCTCTGATTTGGTATATGAATGCAGATGTAAAGTCAAACATTTTTAAAACTCATTCAACCTAGTCAAACCTTTGATTTTGACCCCTATTTAATATAGTTGATTTTAAATATTATTTAAAATTAGACTTTCCAAATATTAAGTATCATATATGTTTTTGAATCAGAAAAATATGAGGAATCTGTTTATACTATTTATAATAGTATTTAGGCAATTTAAAATTTTAAAATAATTTAAATATTAATAAATACCTTTTCTTAAATATTGCATAACTTTAAATCCGTAACTCCGAATTCGATAAATGATATGACTAAATCAGTTAGCTCGATGAGCTTGTTTTAACTATACATTCCATGGTATAATTTGAAGCATGCATCATATAAATAATAAGTACTAGCTAAATGTCCGTGCATTGCTAAGACATAAAAAACATAAAAATATTATGCCATAAATGTAAAACAATTCACGAATGAAATTTTTGCATGACATTGGTTAAGTGAGGAACAGTTAGCGAGAGACTCTATCTCTCTTCCACCCATTCTCACGTACCCAACGAAAATGATAAATTAAAAAAATTACAAATCCTTAATGCCTCATGTCCTCAACATCGCCGAGTATCAATAAACAATCTTGCTTGTTGGTGTGTAAACAAAGTAAAGCAACAACAACTACATATGATTAAAAATAAGATTGGATATATATCATGCAACTCCATTAATAACAAAAACAAAATGTCTATGTCCGAGTCGTGTCAGACGGTGAGATTTTGGCAGTGAAAGTCAAGCTACACGAGAGGGGTGGCTGGACCGAGCACGGAGGGCAAATGTCGATGCATGATTCTAATATTTTCCTATTAGGATAAGAATGATCCTTTTTTTAAAACCAACCACGGTGGGTGGTTGTACCTCCAGCCCACCAGAGTTCAAACCCCAGGTTTGATACTGTGTGTTGCATAAAAGACGGAATATTCTTTCAGTGGGAGGCGACGTTCCCGTCTACAACGAGGCGTCCGTGGTGACTTCGTCAATCTCAAGACCCGATCCACCTGCTCAATCTCTCGAAGGTGCTCATAGGGGTAGGGTGTGCGTGTGTACGTTCATAAAGGTGGGTGTATATACATATTATAAACGTCTACGATTATATTGTGTTTCTAAAAAAAAAAGAATGATCCCTTTTTATTTAGCAAGTCATCGTCGACGTGCAAGCTCCTGCCAAAATGCCAGCTCGTGCATGTACGCTTAAATAATAATAATTTGCCTAGTAGCCTAGTAGAATAAGAATGAGCCTTTTCTAATTAGCAAGCTATCGTCAATGTGCAAGCTCCTGCTAAAGTGCCAGCTCGTGCATGTACGCTTAAATGCTCATCGAGTAAGTACAAGGGCTGGACCAAAAAATAAAAGGACAACTGCGTAACTTAGAATAACGAGGACTAAACTGTAAAACAGCTAAGGAGATATAGGGATTTTACCAGATTCCATGGATCCACCGAGGATGGGAGGACGGATCTTTCTCATCGCGTGAAAGTCTCCCTAGCCGAAAAAACCATGCTGGCATCGGTAACCCGTCTGAGCTCGGCAGCCTGGCCATGCTATCGCTGGACCTCACCCATGACATGCATACCATGTAAATTGTACATCATTTCATCGTAGCATGCCTCGTAGCTTGTTGCATATGGTTTATATGATTGTGCAATGTATTTATTTTATCTTTTTCTGTGTTTGGTTTCTACCTGGATAGACGCTGAGTAAGGAGAATATTAGGAGCCTCAAGAGTATTACCCAGATCCATCTTATTCTACATATAGCACCTATTGCATATATCTTATTCTTGCATCATATATCGCGCTCCGAATTAAATTGAATCCCAATTATTGTATAGCCTTTATTTTTAAACTCCAACGAAGCTTATTCCCTTCATCCTATGAGTCATTGTTGGAGATATGCTAAATGGGTCTCACCATTGCACGTCTCTAATCCGGATAACTCGGGTGGCCTATAGTTGGTAGCAAGTCCCATGGCCTGCTGGGCGGCTCAGTTAGATGGATCCATAAGGTAGGCCCACGCCAGATAAAGGAAGGCTACGGTTAAGTCACCAACATATCCGGAGCCTTGGAGTGCAAGAAATGTAAGATTAGTTGTATTCTGTGTAGTACTCTGTAACCTGTCCGGCTAGGACTTTTCCCTGTAACCGTAGGATCTGACGACTATACAAGATGGACCTAGGGGAGCCTTTAGGGCACGACACAACTCATATCGCGCACAGCGAACCGATCCCTGTAACTTGGCATATTGCCATTATAGTGATTTATAGCAGGAGTAGGATTCCGCCACAGTCGTGGGATCTGAACCTGGGTAAGCTATGTTACCTCGTACCCGCCAACTTGCCGCCTTCCCCCACTTCTCTAAACACGCTCTGTGAGGACCCCTTCATGCCATACTAATCGGCAATTCTACGATAGTTGACACCCACCATGGGGCAAGAGGCGCTTCAAGCTCTACAACGGGCGAGTTCCAAGCTCTTCGCGGGAATCGGCGAAACCGTAGCCATTGGCCGCGTTCTCTTCTCCGGCAACGTTCCTATCGTCCCTCCCGACGAGTTCTGGATCCCGGCAAAGACAAACCCCACCCGCTGCTCGATCATTCCATTCGAGGACATCCACCTCTTCATCGGCGAAACCGACTTGGGCGCTAGTTCCCTGGAAGTCGGAGGATCGTCAAGGCCTGCACGGACCGCCTACGGGCAGGATACATTCACAAAAGGGTCGAAGTCGGAACTCTCTTCGGAGTTTGTTGACTTAGATCGGAAAAATTCAAGGCCCACCCAAACTGCCCCTGTGCAGGAGATAATGGTGGAAGATCACTGTAAATCCGTCGGCTTCGCCTGTGCGTCTGGAAAGCAGCGATAACACTTCATTGGCGTGGTGACTATATTCGATATGGCGTGATGCATCCAGAGAGAGGGTGAAATCCCCGTGATTACCTTGCCAGATGGCTCCGGATACGAGCCGATCTGGAGAATTACCCCGATGATGATGTTATTTATCACTTTGTGGACGGGCTGGACCGCGGCACACTTCTCCGGCATACTCTAAGGCGGCAGCAGGCCGCGGGTCTCCTCACCTTCGAGGGCATGATTGGCACCGTTAACAGTTTCACCGCTGTTGACGAAGTCGTCATGGCACCGCCCATCACCGTACCCGGCCTACCGCCGCCACTACCGCCTCCATCCAACAACCTAGCTGCCTTAGCATCATCCTCTGTCGTCGAGGAAGCCCCCGCACCCTCTGACTCCGTTCTAGATGAGCTCTATGCCGACATCGGCGTGGACTCGGAGGAGATGGATATCAACCTGGGGAAGCTTGACTCGGCCATGAAAGATATGGAGGAGGAGATCAAGCGTGAGGAGCAGGCTGACAAGACCGTCACATCCCGAAAGGTGTTTGTCGCCATTGGGAGTGTGATGGAAGAAGATCAAACCGGACAAGCTCCGCCTAAGCCGCGAGATAACGGGAAGGGACCAGCCGACGATGCCGACAATGATCATGCAAAGGTCATTCCTCCTCCGGCTAACCCATCGCAGCAGCCGCAGGGACTTCACACCGGTCCGAGTAACACCAACATCGCAAATCCACCGCCACCAGCATCTACGTCTACGACCGCCCAAATCACTCTAGCTGATAGAGTGATGTACGACAATTTGCTCGCTGATCCTATGACTGTGGCCCATATACGGAACGTAGTCTAGATTGATGAGAAGAGTCAGAAACTACTGGAGAAAGCGCAGATCATCGCGGAGCATGGTGCAAAATTAGATCGAGATCTGGCCAAGGCGCATAAATCGATTAAAGCACCTAGAGCCATGGAGGCCGAGTACAAGGCTCTGCTCAATTACCAAAAGGCTAAGAAACCTTCGGCTCACATTGTCAACGACGCTGGTGTACGGCGCAACTTGGGGTGGGCCCCCTCGAAGCCGGCACAAGCCAAGCCATACATTGACAGCGAGGGAAGGCAAGTCATGCCCACTCCCATTCTCAATTTGGCCATCGCCAAGACTCTACTGGAGCAGGATATATTACCCGCAGCTGTAGAATAGGTCTATGACCTTGTCTCCAAGGCTGTCAAACAGCAGGAAAAGGCCACCTCTAAGAGGCTTGAATCTGACCCAGCATATTGCCAGTCTAGCAACCCCAAACAGCCAAGGGAAAGATCTCCTCACGATGTCGGGTCCTAAACGGGTTCATCAGAACAAAGATGGAGAGAAACACGCAATAGGAAGGACGTTATTCCCATGTCCTCCGATCACGGAGGCAAGGCTCACTCTCGTCGCCAGTCTCCATCGCCCCGGTCCCCCTGACATCACGAAGATCCAAAATCTCACCACTGTATGAGCATGCCTCCGCCTAGACGCCCTCAGGGCGGCATCGTCATTCGCGACAACGTGGAGCAGCCTCGTCATGGCGGGGAGCACAGTGGTAATCACGGACACAAGAGCAGGTCACACCATGACCCTTCGCGTCCAACAAGCAACCGCGACAGACATGAGGAGTCACAGGAGGGGAATGGCAAGAAGGCTAACCCACCGCCACCTCCGCCTCCGTCACCTCCTAGCAGCCACCATGGCGGAGGAGGGCCACTTCGTTCACACAGCCCTTCCCGTGATGGCAAGAAGAAGAAAAAGCAAACCCAGAGCCATACGACCCATGTTCACGCTTGGACAAGATTCAGGAGGCTCGAGAAGGACAGTACCTGGGGCCACGTTGCTTTAGATCTGTGATACGGACCACAACTTACCCCAAGGGTTCCCGGTCTGACAAGACGAACAAGCCCTATAATGGCACCGCCAAGATAGCTATGTGGTTATAGGATTACGGAAACACGGTCGAGATCGCCAGGGGAAACCCCAACATTGCCGTCAAGTACCTCCCCCAAATGTTGACTGGCACGGCCCGCTAATGGATCGAGGACTTGCCGGAAAAGTCCATATGCAATTGGTTGTACATGGAAGAAGTGTTCACCAAGAATTTTTAGGATACACACAAACGTCCCTGCAATGTCGGTGATCTACAGCGGTGCATCCAGGAGAAGGACGAGACATCTCGGGCCTACCTCTCCCGCTGGATGGATATGAAAAATTCTTGCGCAGGAGTGCATGATCAGAACACTATGACCTCCTACATTGATGGTTTGGAAAAGGGAACCATGCTCCGACATAAGTTGAAGCGCCTACAGGACAATCACATGTTGGATCTCAATCAGATGATCTCCCTGGCCAGTGAATTCGCGGCTGCCGACAACGATGCCCGTGGCTCTTTGCCGGCAATTGCCATTCCAACCCAAGATAAGAGGAACAAAAACACTAAGCAGAAGAGTTCGCTAGAAGAAAATCCAACCTCCAACATGGTCGCAATGACGTTTGCAAGAAGAAGTGATGGCGGACAGTGCGGCCGAGGCCGGGGGCTGGTCGTGGGCAGCAGCGCGGTAGTGAAACTATCCCGGTAGCACCCCACATTCCCCAAACGTACGAGGAATACCATGATATGCCATGCCTCGTACACCTCGACTCCAATAGAAAAGCTACCCACGCCAATCACCATTGCAAGTTCGTCAACGATCTCAAAGAAGACAGGGAGTCTAGCTACAAATGAAGCCGGAAGAACCGACCGTGAGGCAAAGGCAAGGGGAATAAGAAGGAAGAGGAGTTGAAGGATTCAAGTGACATGGACAAGGACGTTGACCACAAGCACGCCGACAAGGGCAGTGGCAAAGGAAAGAAACCCTTTGATAAGAAGGCCCCCGTCTACCATACTTTCCTCGGCACCCAAACTTTCCGGGCAGAGAAGACCTCTCTAAGGATTCGGATGGCCACCCTACCCCTAGTTCCCCAGTACCTGCACTGGTCGGATGTTCGAATAACATGGCACAAGAAGGATCACCTCGACCTCCTTCCAACAGAGAAACAATACGCCATGGTCATCAACCCCTTGATTAATGGCAACGAATTCACCAAGTGCATGGTGGATAGCGGAAGTAGCATCAATATTATGTACCTGAATACACTACACAAGATGAACTTGACGGAGACCAACCTAAGGCGGACCAGCATCGTGTTCCATAGCATAGTTCCTGGACGGGACGCTTGCGGTCGCTTTTGGTGATTTTAACAATTACCGCCAAGAACGCATGACCTTTGAAGTGCGTCTTCGGGGTTCCAGCCGGCAAATTGTTGGGCTTCATTGTTTCCCAGCGTGGAATTGAGGTCAACCCGGAGAAGATCAGGGCCATCCTAAACATCAACCGTCCGACATGCCGGAAGGACATTCAACGGCTCATAGGCCACGTTGCAGCGGTAAGCCGGTTCGTCAGCCGACTTGGAGAGAAGGCTCTGCCGCTATATAAGTTGCTGAAGAAGGCGGACAAATTCATATGGACAGATGAGGCGTACGCTGCGCTTAAGGAGCTAAAAAGGATATTTTCTTTGGCACATATACTTGCAGCACCTGAGCCAATGGAGCCTATGTTGATCTACATGGCGGACACCAATCGGGTTATCAACATCGTCGTCGTGGTGGAGCGGAAGGAACCAACACATGAGTACGGAGTACAATGACTAGTTTACTATGTAAGCAAGGTCTTGACGGAGTCTAAGCAACGGTACCCGCACTACTAAAAGATAGCTTATGGAGTGTTCCTTGCTTCTCGGAAGCTAAGGCACTACTTCCAGGAGCACCCCATCACAGTAGTGAGCAAATCTCCACTGTCCGACATCATCAATAACAACGACGCTATGGGACGGGTCGTGAAGTGGGGCATTGAGCTTGCCGCCTTCGAGATCACCTACAAGATATGCGACGCTATCAAATCAAAAATCTTGGCGGATTTTGTTGCAGATTGGACGGAGATGCCAGATGCTACTCCTATGCCAGAGCCAGAATATTGGGTGATGCACTTTGACGGATCAAAGCTACTCAAAGGCTCGGGGACTGGAGTGCTACTACAGTCACCAACAAGAGAAAAACTGCACTATGTCCTGCAAATCCAATTTGAGGCTACAAACAACATGGAGGAATATGAAGCACTCATTCACGAACTTCGCATAGCCAAGGATATTGGCATCAAGCACATAGTTTGCTGTGGAGATTCTGACTTGGTTGCCCTGCAGGTGGATGGCACCTGGAACGCGCGGAACCCTATGATGGCGGCATATAGAGACGAAGTAGACGAGATATCTGATACGTCAGAAACATATCTATAATTTTTGATGTTCCATGCTTGTTTAGTATCTATTTCTTTGATTTGTCTACACTTTGAGCCTATTAACAAGTTGCCACAGTGCATGTTTCCTGTTTTATTCTGTTTTTGGTTCCAGAAATGCAGAAAATCAATATTCTCGGAATTGGACGGGACAAAAGCCAAAGTCATTATTTTCCCGGAGCAACACGGAACCACGAAGCAGAGCCGGAGGGGGTGCCACAGGGTGGTCGCACCCCCCTAGGCGTGGGCAAGCCCTGGGGGCGCCCATAGGGGGCGTGGGCCCCCTGTCTCCCCACCGACCTTACCTCCTGCGCCTATAAGAGCCCCCCGATGAGAAAACCCTAAATAATCCAGAAGAAATCCACGAAACCTCCATAGCACCACCTCCACTGAAAGGGAGATTTGGGGGACAGAAAGTCTCTGTTCCGGCACCCTGCCGAGACAGGGAAGTGCCCCTGGATCCATCTCCATCGCCATCTTCATCACTGTTGATGATTCCCATGATGAGGAGGGAGTAGTTCTTCCTCGAGGATAAGGGCTCTACCGGTAGCTATGTGTTCATCTCTCTCTGTGCATGATCTTGTGGTCATGAGCTTTGTAATCAAGTAGATCTACCTTGCTACTCAAGTGCTTCATTAGATCTCTGCTCTCCCCATGTGTGTGAAAGTGACATCGTGCACGCCATGGTGGCACTTAGGCTTGAGTCTACATAAATACTCTTTGTGCTTTAATAGATCTATGATTTTCCCCACGTGTGTGAAAGTGACAGCGTGCATACCGTGTGTGGCACTTTGGATAGATTGAATATTTGTTATGAGTTATATTTGGAGTTGGATGTCTCTATGAAATTGTGGTGTTTGTTGGAACCATCTAGTGCTCAAGGTGACAGTGTGGGGTTATCTAGATTGGGGAAGGTGGACTTTGAGGTGTGCTATTATAGCCCTACCATGGATTAGAGTGTCCAACCGGAGAGTAGTTAAGAGTAGTATCATGAAGAGAGGATATTTATATGAGAGAGTGTTCACTAGTAAAAGTATGATCCCTAGGCCTTGTTTCTAAGCATTGAAACACCGTTTGCTACTAGATCTATTGCATGTTTGCTTGCTTCCATCTTTGTTCCGTTTGCCGGGGAGGTTTTGGTCCTTTTACCTTTCCTCCACGCCATCAGCTCTTTTCTGGCACCGTTACCCCACGTCAACAGCAAGCCAGAAGCTATTTTCTGGCACCGTTACCACTTGTATTTCACTATCTCTTCGCTGAACTAGTGCACCTATACACCTGACAAGTGTATTGGGTGTGTTGGGGACATAAGAGACTTCTTGTATCTTGATTGCAGGGTTGCTTGAGAGGGAATACCTTTGACCACTTTCTCCCTGAGTTCATAAACCTTGGGTGATCCACTAAAGGGAAACTTGCTGTTGTTCTACAAACCTCTGCACTTGGAGGCCCAACAACTGTCTACAAGAATAGTGTGTAGACATCAATAGCCAAGTGCTTCGAAGGCTACGAAGTCAAGTATGTCAAGAGGGAGGAAATGAGGCGGATGATCTACTGTCAAAGCTTGGATCAGGGCGCAAACCAATTCCGCCTAGCGTTTTTCTAGAGCATCTACGGACCCCATCCGTGAAGGGAGCGGACCCCGAGAACCCGGATAGTGTTTACTCATTTGTTAATGCAGTAACAATATTCCCTCCGGCTTGGAAAAAACGTTCATGGAGTATCTCGTATACGGAACTTTGCCCATCGACAAGGTCGAAAGTCGGAAAATAGTACGTCAATCAAAGGGCTATACCATAATTAATGGGAAGCTCTACAAAAGAAGTACCACTGGCGTATACCTAAAGTGTGTTTCCCAGCAAGAAGGTATTGATATCCTTCATGAGATCCATCTCGGAGATTGCGTGCATCACGCCGCTCCTTGATCTTTGGTCTCTAAAGCCTTCCGACAAGGATTCTACTGGCTAACCGCGAAGGCGGACGCCAACAAGCTGGTCGAGACATGCATAGGATGCCAATATTATGCCCGACAAGCACATGTACCAGCTCAAGAATTGCGAACTATACCAATAACTTTGTAGTCTGGGGGATTGACATGGTTGGACCATTACAAACGGAACCTTGTGGATTTACACATATGCTAGTAGTAGTTGATAAATTCACAAAATGGATAGAAGCTAAACCCATTAGAAAGCTTGATGGGGCAACTGCCCTTAGGTTTGTCCAGGATCTAGTGGTGAGATTTGGTCTCCCACATAGCATCATCACCGACAACGGCAGCAACTTATCACTCGTAGAAGTAGAGGCTTATTGTTAGATAAAGGCATTCGACTTGACCTTGCATCTGTGGCACATCCACAATCCAATGGTCAAGTTGAGCGAGACAATGTATTATTTCTGCAGGAAATAAAGCCACGTTTGGAAGCACCGCTACATAGAGCAGCTGGAGCCTAGGCGGAGGAGTTTCCATTTGTTTTATGGAGTCTACGAACTAGTCCCAATAGATCCACCGGCTACACCCCTTTCTTCATGGTATATGGAGCAGAAGAAATTCTACCCTCGGACATCCTCCACGATTCACCAAGGGTTACCGCCTACGACGAAGATGATGCTAAAGAGTCTAGACACCTACATGTAGACCTTCTCGAGGAGGAGCGTGTACTGACATGCCAGAGGTCCGCCATCTACCAGCAGAAGCTACACAGCTAGCATAGTCGCCACATCCGGCATCGCTCGTTTAAAGAGGGGGATCTGGTGCTTCGACTTAAGCAGAAGAAGTCACACAAATTATCCCGCCATGGGAAGGACCGTTCATCATAATAAAGGCGCTACTCAATGGTTCCTATTACCTCATTGACAATCGTGAATTAGATGATAGGCCAAACGAGGATCATAAGCGTAAGAGACGTGACCCGGATGATGACTACCCGAAGCTTGATCGGCCATGGAACATAGTACAACTACATCCTTTCTACACTTAGCATATTTTATTATCTACTATGTACTTCTTATATGATCAATGAAATAAAGCTCTTTGGTTCACGCATATGCTTGAGTCATTTACCTCTTTTAGTGTTCATTTTTGGATCATATAAAACCTTTATGCGCAAGCTTTGCATTTGCACTTGTGAAAATTCCGCCTATGGGCGTTAGCTTAAGTTTTCTAGTCTACACGTTCTTTGTTGTTTTTATGTGGATTCTGGAGTAGTGAATTTTAACACTCGAAGTCGGTGATTTTGTGCTTAGGTTTTTGACGGTGCCATTTGGTATCATCACCTGAGCTCATAGTTCTGACTAAGGGTCTTCCGACTCGCGAAAGGTCAAGCATAAGAACCAGAGTAATGGATAAGCCAACACTTTTTAAAAAATGTATACATGCTGGAATTAGTTCTTGAGTAGCAAGAAACTTATAACAATAGTTTTTCCGCCTTAAGATAACAACATTATTTTTCCACATACATAAACCAACAAGAGGTGACAAATATTACAAAGTGTTTTCAGTACTCTGGTGCAGGGGACTTCGAGGCTGCATCATCAGTCAAAGGAGAGCCATCTTGTTCATCGACAAAGTCGGCGGTCCATAGGGACCCAGAGCTAGCCTGGTCGGCATCAAGCACCTCAAGGGGCAGAAAGGTGTCCGACTTAACCAATTTGGCCACCCTGGTGTCGTAGCCGGTGAGCGAAGACCAGATTGCATCATGGTTGATTTGCTGTCTGTCTTCGTCCACGTCGGGGAGACCAGAGGTCACTGTGTCGATGTAGGCATCATCATAATGATCCTTGACCATGGCTAGGGCCATCCTAGCGCCAGCCCCGGTACATAAAGCTTTCCAGCTTACGATACGCTTGGGGCTCGGTGAAGGATCTCCGAGTACTTCATGATAGAGTCTACTGCCTTAATGTTGATGTCCAAGGGCTTGGCAATCTCTTTGGACAAAGTGATTGCGGTGCTGATGAAGTTGCCGGCAAAACCATGCACTCTTTTTGCGGAGGAGAGCCATCATTCACTTGGGCTAGGACAATGGGAGTTGCATCTCCAACAAAAATGTTTGAATACATGAGTTCACCAAGTCAGATAACAGTCCCTGACCTATAGAAGTAAAAGAGGGAGGAAGGTAAGACGCTGGTCTCTGCTTGCTCAAGAATTTCCTCCATGGAGTCCCTCTCCTTTTGGTGGGTCTTATACGCCTCAAGGTTTTGAGCATTTTTCTCATCGGCAGCTTTGTTCTGCTCCTTGAGGATCGCAATCTCCTCCTTAAGGCGGTTGATCTCCATATTTGCAGATTCTTGCACGGCAGCTAGTGCAGCTTCGTGCATCTTCAGCGATTCAGCCCTCTCCTGCTTCAAGATTTTGTTTTTTCTATCCATCTCTTGTATGTGCTTGGATTTCTCAACAATATCTTTGGCCTTGGCAATAGCTTCTGCAAGTCGGAGAAATGACAAAGCACAATGAGTAGTTGGAAGATAACAACATAAGATCAAGTTGAGCATGAAACTGAAAAGATAATAGACTCTTGCCCTTAGCTATATGTTCCTTCAAGAAGGCGGTTTTAACCTTTTCAGCTTCAAGGTCCTTGCGAATCTTGTGGAACTTGTCTTTGGCGGAAACCCTCCGAGCATTCTCATTCTACAAACAATAAAAAGACTGCTTAGTATACTTGGAGCATCTAGACGGATAAAATTCCGCCTAGAGGCTCGGGGGCTATAGTGCGAGTTTTTAACTCAAAGCTATGATTAATCTTTCTTTAAGCATCTAGTCGGAACTAATTCTGTTTCAACTATAAGCTTGGGGGCTATAGTGTCGAAATTTACAAACACTACGTATGCTACTCTAAAAGTATCTAGTCAGAATAATTCATTCAAACTACATACTTGGGGGATACAGTACAAAGTTTCTTGCTTAGTCACTCTTAGAGCATTCAGACCAAACGACCTATGACTTTCCGTCTAAATCCTCAGGGGCTACAGTGGGATATTATGTATGAAATGCAAAAGGAATATAAAACAAGTGCAATGATCTTGAGGTTGCTGGCTCTCTCAGCAAATAGTTTGCCAAAGGTAACTATGTTAACCTGGACAATCTCCGCCTTCTTTAGAATCTCCTCAAGACCGCCCGAAGGAGAAGTCGGCGCAGCACCAGGAGCCAGAGCAGAGCTACTCGGAGTAAGCACAGGGTAGACAATCCTGGGAATCTCAGTCTGGATCATGGGCACGACAGTTCTGCCTTCCATAGAAGTTCTGCCTTCCACCATCAATTCCTTACCGCTACTAGTGGCATCCTTAACCGGAGCTTCAGGCACTTTGGAAGAGGTTCTCTCTTGTGTCACCTATTCGCCGACAACATGGATCATTGCGGAAGCATCTGGGACCTCCTGAGAAGGAGTATTGTCCACTTCCATGGCGGAAGGTTCAGATGTTACCTTTGTCGGAGATCCAGCGGGTGCGACAGAGGGTTGAACGATAGGAGTAGGAGGAGAGATGGTGGGAGAGGCTTGGACAAGCATATCTCTAATGTTTTTAGAAGCCCCCAATGTTTTGGAGGTCTTCTTCAAACTCAGGCTAGCCCTCTTCCTGAAACGTGCAAAGGTATCAGTATAGGAATAAGATAAGAAAAAAGACGATGTCGGATGAGAAGAGGCTTACACAACATTCGGTGCCTTGTTCAAAGGAATACTGATTAATCTTCTTTTCTCCGCCTCCAGGGAGGCGGTGGATCTCTTGGAGGCTCCACCCTCCGTCTTCTTTTTCTTGCCGCCTTCAGTAGTGTCATAGGTGGATCCCTTCCGCTTTTGCACTAACGGGACATCATCGTCAGACACGACAATGACTTCCTTCATCTTGGGACCGTAGACTTGGGGAGCCATGCCGGTATCCTCCAAGTCCCCAAGCTGTTAAGTGAATCCTAAATGTTAGATGCAAAGGTATGTGTAAGACGGAAGAACTGGAGTATATGTCAAAAAAAGCATTGTACAGGAAATAAATAAATACCTTTGGGAACTTGCCGCCCTCGAACATGTCATAGGTGATGGTGAATCCATGCTTTCGATTCTTCACCTTGACTATGTCCTTGAGACGAAGCTTGATGGAGTCACTAGAGAAATTTTCCTCTGAAATATGGAGGCTATCTTTTCTGTCCTTGGTGTACTGGTGCATGAGCTTCACGCGGTGCTGCAGAGGTTGGATCCTCCTGACGAACCAGCACATGGCTAGGTACAAGCCGGTCAGACCTGTCTCTATGAGCCAGTCAATCTGCCTTACGGCGCGAGATGCTTCATCGTCGGATGGGAGGAGGTCTTATGATCTCCATGTTAGGGATTCAGCGGTGGCCCCATCAACAAAGTCCGAGTACGATTCTTCTCGGCCGACTAGAGGGATATCTGGGTCGTAGAAGTACGTTCCGTGCCACTTCTTGTAGGACTCATGTCCTACGATGTCGGGGAATTGCCGGCTAGGACGGATCTTGAAGCTAATCGTTCCGCATTTTCTAAGATCCTATTTGCTCACTCTATTTCCCTCTTCACGGTGAAGAAATAGACAAACAGATCTAACCTAGGCCTAATCTGTAGGTATCCCTCGCATAACGTCGCGTAATTGCTAAGCGCGAGGATGCTATTCGGAGACAAGTTCTGAGGTTGAACCCGGAAGTGCTTGAGGACTTGGATGCAGAAGTCGGATATTGGAAGGGAGACGTCGCACACAAATTGGGCCTTAAGGTATACCTTTTATCTGACTTGGGGAGAATGAGTGACCTCGTCGGCCGGTGCCGCCCACCAGACCAGGCCCTCCGTTGCACGGAGGTACCCTTCAGAGATCATCTCCTAGATGTCGCTCTCGGAGATGTCTAAGCCACGCCACTCTCTCTTGTGGGAGTCAGCTTTCTCCTCCAATGGCTCCAGCACCGCTGGGATATGGTCGCCGCCGGTGGACTCAACCACCGCAGTGCGCAGCACCACCACGCCCTCCGGTGGGACATGGACAATGCTAGATGGCTTGGCTGTGGCCTTGCCAGACACCGCCATCGATGGTGTGATGCTGCTGCTTGCCATTGGAGTGGAGGGAGATGGATTGGGGATTGGAAAGATTTAGGGTTTTCCTCTGTGTGCGCGAAGAGCTCGAAGAGGGACTTGGGCTGGAGGAAGACGATGATGTAGGGAAGAATGAGGTGAAAAGATAAAATGCCACCGCAGTTAAAATATATAGTCCTTGGCGTCAAGATTCGTGAGAGTTGATCCAACGATTGGTGCATGGACAGCACGTGCGTGAACGTGTGCAGAAATTTCACCATGTCCCCACCATGTCCACCAACGTTTCAGATCCTTCACGCGGTAAAAACATCTATGATTATGTTCTCTGCATGTGTGAGTTACGAGGTGCCGCTAACCTATGGTCTACGTAATCTCACTAACATGTACAGACTAATAAGTCCCATTTGAAGATTCAGGCATCGACGGACCCTATCCGTCTACGAGAAGAGTACAATGGAAAGCTCAGTGATTCTCCGACTTACGTATCGAAGACGGAGAATATCACAATTTTCTTGGGAAGACGACAAGATATTGCTTGACGATTTGCCGACATTTACCTAGACAGAGCATTCAATCTAAAGAGGCAAGACGGCGCAAGATCTCGGAGTTCTCCGGGGGCTACTGTTGGTGATATGCTAAATGAGTTTCACCATTGCATGTCTCTAATCCGGATAACCCGGGTGGCCCACAGTTGGTAGCAAGGCCCATGGCTTGCTGGGTGGCCCAGAAGGGAGGCCCATGCCGGATAAAGGAAGGCTACGGTGGAGTCACCAATATACTTGGAGCCTTAGAGTGAAAGACATGTATGATTAGTTGTATTCTGTGTAGGACTCTGTATCCTGTCCGGCTAGGACTTTTCCCTGTAACCGTAGGATCTGGCAACTATATAAGACGGACCTAGAGGAGACTTTAGGGCATGACACAACTCATATCGCGCACAGCGAACCGATCCCTGTAACTCGGCGTATTTCCATTATAGTGATTTATAGCAGGAGTAGGATTCCGCCACCGTCGTGGGATCTGAACCTGGGTAAGCTGTGTGACCTTGTACCCGCCAACTTTCTGCCTTCCCCACTTATCTAAACACGCTCTGTGAGGACCCCTCCATGGCGTAATCATTGGCAATACCCCGATAGTCATTACTATAGGAGTTGTTTAAGCCATGCGAGTTGTAGAATTGCATGTGTAGGGTTTGTGAGTGTCATTGAATAATGAGGTACCTAAACAACTAAATTAAGTAGTAATGGGATAAATAATGAAAGAGACACTGGTGGGTATTATCTGCTATTTGGTTCTTTAAGCTCACTTGTGTCCTGTAGGACCCCGAGTACTTGATTCTTGTTCCTTGACTATCGTACTATCCGCATGTTGGACCATGAATCCCCTTAGTCCTATCTTGAGTCATATTGGATTTCTTGGGTCCATAAGTAGTTTGAGGTGTTATTACTATCCTATACTTATGCCATGCTTTATGCTTTATTTAATACTGTTTCTTGTGGAGAGCGTTTACTACTGTCTGGTTTTGGAACAAATGCGGAATGTTTACATGGTATCGACAAGCCTAGTCACACTTTCGGATTCCCAGTCGTTTACAGCCATTGTCGCAAACCCCTTGGTCCATCGTAGAGCCGGCCAACATTGTAGCGGGTAGATTAGCGGGGTGGCCCCCTGAACTCATTTATGAATCTTACGAATGCTTTGTCGTGATGCCTCATTGGGTTTTATTTGGTTTTTCTGAGGTTGATCATGCGTGTGTTGCTATTTTTGCACCCCTGCAGGGTAATTCTTTCTGAAAGCCGTGTCCGTGGTTATGGACGACTTGGAGCATAGTTTCTCTATCATAGACAAGCATAACTAAAGTACTGCTTTTAAATTGGCTAAAACTTGTCTAGTAATAGTGAAATATTCATGGAATGATTAATAAAACTGCCAACGGATGGGATGTTCTTCCGCCTTCCCGTTCGGAAACATGGAGGTCGGTGAGCGATGTGTATTCATGTTGATGTATTTATGCTGGGTAATTAACTGTTGTTTATTTAATGAACGTCCGTCTATCATTGGTTAGGCAGATGTTGTAGCGTGTCTCTATAGAACTTCTAGGCTTTATTCTCGCTGCAATTGCATCACCCTCAGGTTGTTCCCTTTAGCTGCATAAAGACTTGCTGAGTCTCTTAGGGTCTTACACAATAAAATATTGGTTTAGATGGACAGGTATATCCGTAGGAAGGCTACTAGGTCGAGGAGACCGATGATGGTGGCAACGACCGTCTAGTATAGGAATTCCAGGGATGGAGATCCGTGAGATCTGTGGGTGGGATGTGTTTATTTTCAGGGAATCTTATGATAATTTTCTTCTTATCCGTACTCGGGGCTTATTTTCCGCTTCCGCTTGATACTCTGATGTGTGATGTATGAGGATGTATCCTAAAATAATCTATTAGAAATATCTAGTATATTAGATGTTGTCGTATGACGTTGAATATTTCTAATTCTTTTAGATGGTTTGGCTCTAATATACTCTTGTATGTCGTTGGCATACATACTCATTTGTGTATGTTTGACTCGCATTCCAGCCGGCTACGTCTCTTGCACTTGAAGCTATAACCATGAAAAGTAGGTAGGGTGGTTGGCAGGTACCGTGCCCTGTTCCGCTCAGACGGGACCTACACGTGGGTGGCATTTGGGACTCCTCGGTAGGACACTTTATCTACTTTTGGGTTATACCGGCTTGTGATTTAGAGCGTAGGATCCAGGGGATTACACAGCGCTCCCTATGAGAGTAGCCCCCAAGTCCTCATTCGAGTCATAGATTCGAATTAGAAATCAGAGCATGCCACTCGAAGATCTTGTATGTGTGCGACCAGCACTCCAGTTTGGAGTAGCCCCGAGTGTCATGCGATGAGAAGCCACTGACCCAGAAGTGCATTGATTCAACATCACATGCAAAAGGATCCAATAGTCAACACTGCAGTCAGAGTCTCATGGGTAACGGAGTCATGCAACATTTAGCCAGAAGGACTTGATGCTGCGGATGTATTCAATGCAATTGCTTCTGTCGGGTCCACGATAGTGTCACTTCTGTCGACAACTGATGTGGTCATCTGAGGATAGTGTCAACTTAGGTCTTGATGTCTATTGACGCGACTGGCGTTAGTCCACTCTGTTGGAGGACTCGATAGAATATTCCAACACAGTCAACGTTCTTGTAGGCTGCAAAAACACAAAGAACTGTGAAGTACTTGTATCTTTTAAAAAAATATTTGCCTGTCAGCTTATTGTAAAATTTTCCGGTGCTAATCGAGTTGATACTTTTGCACTGTATGCTAAGCCTTTTCGTTATCCTGATTACCCTTAGTCTCAGTACCTTGCCGAGGTGCTCGGAATTTAAGAATTCAACGATCAGGCAGAATCAACTACTCGGGCTATCGCGTATGAGGTGCTCGACTGCTTGGAGTCGATGACACATTAGGTTACTCGAAGAGGGCGCAGCCCCCGAGTGTATCGAGTGCGATTAAAAATAAGAAAGAAACCAACTCTAATTAGAGAACTTAGCTTTGTTGGTTGTCGACGAGGCAGTCATGGAATCGACGTCAGACGAGTAATCGACGTGGCGGTTGACAGTTGTGCAGCGGACATGTAGTTGACGCGGCAGTGGGTCATGCAGCTGATGTAGTTAACGCGGCGGACCGGAGTCATGTGGTGGATGGACTCGGAGCGGCAGCGGGTTGCCGGAGCCAAAGGTTGTAGCGGGTCGCCGTAGCCAAAGACACTATCGCGTTGTCGCAACCGAAGGTTTTGGCGGATCGCTAGAGTCAAAGGATCTCCCATGCATAGAGTCAACACAGTGGACATGGAGTCGTATGCTGGATGGAGTTGACACAGTGGCTGTCGAGTAGTGGACGCGAATATCGCCAGGTTGTTGATGAGAAAGTCTCCGAGATTGAGTGCTACAAAGCGTTGACTGGCTCGCTAGTCAAAGTAGTGACATCTGTGTCTTTAATGTGCACGCGAGTCAACCACGCGTGCATGCCGGTGGTCATCTTTCCGAGCGAGGTGATATCAATATAGTTGGCTGCGTCGTTTAGCCAAAAGAAGTTGGCGCGGCGAAAAAAATGACGCGAGGGCCGGTCTCTAATTTCCGAACTAATCTATTCACATGATTTATTTGTCCTGTGCCACATGAACGTGAAAAAGTGTCTAGCTTTCATGATATTGGGAATTGATCCTTCGGCTGATGTTTTCTTTTTCTGAATTACTCTTTGAATGAGTGCGCGTTAGGGTATAAATCCGATTTTTTTCCTTCAGGTTTGACCGACACTACAACACGAAAGAGCTTTGGTAACACACCCATGTATAACTCTATGTCCAAAAACATGTTACTAGGCCATGTAGTAACACAATTTTAGAAGTGTTACGTTAGGCAGTGTTACTAAGAGGTGTCCATTGTCACACATAGTAGTTGTTACTGTATGTTAAAAATTGTGTTAGAATTCTATTCTTGTAACATGAATCATACATGTTACTAGACGAGTTAGTAACGTGTTTTTCTGACTATAGTAACACTGATTGTAACATAATTTTTACTTATAGTAAAGTTACTAGTAACACAATTTTCTGCCTACAGCAACACAACTTGTAACATATTCTAAGTCTGGCCAACAAATATTTATCCAAATAATAAATACAATAATTAGATGAGATTTTGACATGGATGACACGTGTGCTAACATGGCAACTCACTGAATTTTTTGTCCTCATAGGATGATGATGCTGTGGCTATGACATGGAAATCACACGTGGAATTTAAGAGAGACTAGAACGGTGACATCGATCTCATTTGGCATCTACATGAAATTTGGTTGTATGACATAGCATATTTTTTCTTTTTCCAATTTCTAGCATTCATGTCACATCTAAATTTCCGCTAGTCTTAGCACACATATTTCTCTCGTGGTTCCTGTCAAAATTTGGATTTAACACTTTTTGAGATTTTTAATAGCCCAAATCAAATTTCAAGCTCATGAAAACAACCAATTAAATTTCAACTACAAAATACATAGAAGAACATAACTGTAAATCACATTTACATTAATGGGATATAAACAACTAGACTCCTTTGAAACCAAAATTACATGGCCACGTCACGACAATAAGAGAACTTCATATAACTAGTCCAGAATTGTAATGTTTCAGCTAAAACCAAAAATACTCGATTTCTATGCCAATCTGTGCAATCGAGGCAAGACCAAAGCACCTAGAAAAGATTAAGTAAATGTTAATTCGCAAGAAGCAAAGAATGACGACAATTAGGTATGAATGTAGGTGATAAATGCCAATAAGAGTGACATATTATCATGTTTAGGAACAGATCTAGATATTAAGAAAAAACATAATATTATAAAGTTCACTTGTACTGTGTTGGCACTGTAGATAACACATAACTAACAAAGGTAAATACATGGCTATAATACTTAATTTTGATTTCATTTATAGAAAAATATCTTTTTTTCATAAAGAAGATCATGTCAAGTCTGTAAAACAGAATGTTTGGGCATGTAGGATATTTGACTAGCAAAGAATATATCAATTCCCTAAAATTATGTTAAGACTTTGCTTTATTACACATGAAAGAATAGCAGGTATTACTAGCTTGGAAGTAAGACAACTGGCCTACAGAATTGGTGCACATATGGGTATCACGAAATGAAGAGATGCAGGTTTAGGCATTAACAAATCATGTTGGTTCTGAACTTCATATCAAGAGATATTACTGCAAAAGATGGACAGAAATCACCAAAATGATGGGCATTATTCCTCCTGTCCATCAGCGCTGCATACTCAAATATTGTAGACACGAGACCACAAGGAGGCAAATGAGCATAAAGTTGAAGAGCATCCCAACACATAAAACCACCCACAGAACCAATATAACCATTTTGCACCAAGCATACCATAAAACAGAAGAAGGCATACAAGATCCTGATGTGCAGCTTCTCAACAACCACATCCAAGAGCTCTAAATTAGGACATGGTGGAAGAGGGCTACATACAACATTACTTGTTATTGCGGCATTGCATAATTAAGTATAGAACAATGGCATGCAATAATACAGTGAGATGGATTAACTAAAACATTATAAGTTGTCCACATTATTTTAAGTTAAAAGAAACTCATATTGACCAAGTGCAACAAGCTCCTGAAGCTCGTTATGAATCACAGTCCACAATGGCAGCAAATATGGAGCACTTACTGCAAATAACTACAGAAACAACATTGAATGGTTTTAGAAGAGCCATGAAGTACAATTACAGGCTATGGAGAAAATGACTTTGCTAGCAAAACAATTATCAAACTACCATGACAACTTAACTGTAAAGTATAGAAACAATTTTAGTATTTACTTTGTAGAGAAGGGAACATGTAGGTTTATGACAGCTACTGTAGTAGACAAGGGTAAATGAGAAAATCCTCTAAAAACTGAATTGGTAAATTAAATCTTTAAGACTCGTAACATCTCATAAAAACTATGTCCAAACTACAGCCAAATTCTAGACTCTAGAGTGCTCATGCCCAAGTTTTGCCAAACCTATGTAGTACAGAAATAATCTACATTGTGGCAAACATACTGAACAACTTTAGTTTGATCATTCCACCAAAATATTCAACATCAAGATACCCTAGTTAAAGTGAGACGACATTTGAGTGAAACGGTAACCAATTACAAACCTGAAATCATATAGGAACCAATTAATCTGCAATCATCCAGAGTTAAAAATAGTTCAGAAACCAATTTACAGAAGATAAATTCACCACAGGAACCACCTGAATAGGAGCCTCATCACTGCTACGAGCTAGAGATAAATTCAACATCAAGATATCCAAATAGTTCCTGTTGCCGCAGCTGCTACAAAAAGCTGTTTAAATAGCTCCAGTAAATGACGATTCCAGTCTCTAGCTAAATGGTCGCATAATTTTATATTGCATAACGGTATGGAACTATACAATGAATCAGCACACGAAAAGAGACTATCGAAACTTTTGAAACATAATAACTAATAAAAGGGAACATTCTCTTGCAAACTAACTTGAACATGAAAATTTGATCAACATCGAACAACAATTACAGGAATAGCATGAGCATTGTTTTCTAAATTTCTAAGTGTCTGATGGAACATATCCTTGCACATTTGAACTGAGTAATTAGGATTTGACCTGAGGATTTGGGGAAGAGTAGCGCTTGGACAAGAAGAAGTGGCTGTTGTTCGTTCGTGGCATCCTGTAGTAGGTCGCCGTTCAGGTACCTCTTGCTTCGGAATGTCAGAGGCGCAGACAGGCCGCGGGTGATAAAGCTGTGGACATGGCGGCGGGTTCACCAGAGATGTGGCGGCCGCAGTGGACATGCGATCCATCTCCCAGGATGCCATAGGTCGGTACTCGGGCGTCATATGATGGGGATCTCGAGCGCTCCAGCCGACGCCGCCGCGGCGTGCAGGGAAGGTTAAGAGTGAGTCGACATGGTAGGCTGCCAGGGAAGGGAGATGCTGGCGCACGCAAGCTGGCGGTGGCAGACAGGTAACCAACCGTGGCGGCTAACTGTCATGGAGAAAAGAGAGAGATATCCAGGGGAGAGGGTGGCTGGGGGTGGAGGCTGGGATCTGGAGTGGAGAGGGAGATCGAGGGGAGGTACCGGAGGGGTGAGGGTGCCGGCGGAGGGTGTGGCGGCTATTGAGGAAGAAGAGGATGGTTTAGGGTTCGATTTTGGAACGGTGGTGGTCTACACCACATATTTTACCGGGCCTTTTGAACGCGCTGCGGGCCGGAAATTTTCTAAATGACGCGTGGAATGACACATGGAAGAGGCGGCGCGATGCCTAAAAAACTTGCTACAAATACAACTTCTAGTTCTACTGATAAACATGTTTAAAATACACCAATTCGATCCAAATTAGTTTACTTAAATTTTTTAAGATACAAATAAAACTAATACTAAATCATGTCTAGATACAATCGAATCTAGATAAATCTAAGGCAACTAATTTGGGTTGGAGTGAGTAGTTTAAAATGTACTTTAAACAAAATCATTTAGAATATTTAGGTGACATTCAAAATCATTGTCAGTCCACAGATCTTGGTCTCCATGACATTCTTCATCGGCACTATGGAACGAGAACATGTCCCATGTTCTTAGCAGCCAACAAAACTTCAAAGCGCACCCTCTAAAGCCAAATGATGGATGCGCACGACCAAATCCCATCTGATCCAGCAATGTTTCGGCATGATCTCACTTATGGAGTACACCGACGGAGCCTTTCGGAACACGACACAGTAACCAGATCAATATAGACAAACATCAGGCAGATCTTCGTCTTGGCTTGAGAGGGATCAAGGACCACCACCTTTATTAGGCAGATCATCGGCCCCCGCGCCGCCGCCCGCCGGCTCCCCATGGGACCGGCCACCCAATTCCACACCAGCTAAGCGGGCAGAGGAGTAGGAAGCCCGGGCTGCCACGACCGCAACCTGGCTCCAAGAGACCTGCGGATCCGAAGATCGGATGCGGGGGCGGGGGCATCTGGGCCAAGGGCCAGGTGACCACACCCACCGGAGCTCCACCGATCATCCAATCGCTGTTGTTCGCCATGACGCCCACCACTAGTCTCCACCTATGCCCGCCACGCTGGCGGTAGCCTGCATTTCCGGCGACAATGGCTCGTGCCGCACCACCAGCCAAGGAAGAGGGATCCCTGCCGCCAACCTCCTTGGGGTGCCTGGGATTTTCCCATCGGCCCCTCCAGCAGCGGCGAGAAAGGGGAAGAAGACATCTATTATATGTCGAAGGAAACAACTATAAGGTGATCTCAAGTAGGAGTCGTGGACCCCCGCATGATTCTAGACGCACCCCTTCGTTTTGAGAGTCGCCTACCCGTCCACGGCTCCTCTTCCCCTTCTATCTGGCAGCCTCTCCGGCCGGTGGGGATGGGGGAGGGGAGGTCGTGCTCTCCTTAGTAGTTGTAGGTCTCCTAGTAGTGGCCTTGTGCCGGTAGTTGGCCTCGTGCCTATAGTTTGGAGCAAGGTGAAGGATCCATGCAACTGGATCTGGATCCAGATAGGGTTCGTCCTCCTTCTCTTGCTGTGTTCTCCGGCCGGCCTTGGTGTCGAGGGGGATCAGAGCAGTTGGCGGCGAAGTGGACCACCGTCTCCGCCAATAATCTTGCCGTGTTTGTCCCCTCCTTCTGGTGGTGTGGTGTTGCTCTGCAGAATGCTCCGTCCGGCCGTGACGGCGAGGGGAGAGGCCCTTGCAGGACACCTTCTGCTCCTCCTCGAGGTTGGGAACTGTTGGCTACTTCATCGACTCACTGTGGACTCCTCGGTGGGAAAATGGAGGAGATGCGTTGCTGGCTGAAGATCCAGAGAACTGGCATCGGTGGCTTTGTTTTCTTCATCTGCTGCGACGACCTCTCCTGCGGCTGGAGCTTCGAAGACCCCTACAAATATCCTCCAGTTTGCATCTCGGGTATCTCTGGTGGTTTGCCGGCATCATCTGTTTCGCTGGCCAGTTTCTGACGCCCCCACTTTCAACCTCCGGCGGGAGGCCCTTTTACCTTGCATGTCCACGGCGAGGACGCTGCTGGTGATGCTGGCAATAGCATCGCCGACGAGTTCGGAATTTGCACAAGGACTCGATGGCTTTCGGAGTTTCTTTCTAGGGTTCTTTGTGTAAATTGGAAGAACATGGTTGTAATTTGTTTTCTTTCAGGTTTTTTCTACAGCATTGTACCAATTTTGATAACATAATGCCAGTTCTGGGACCTTCGGGTCCCTTCCTTTTGTTCAAAAAAAGTGAACAAGTTTGCCTAGAAGGAGGTCCCTTCCTTTTCTTCAAAAAAAAAGTGAACAAGTTTGCCTAGAAGGAGATTGCTATTTTATCCCAGGTTAGCATGCTTAATTGTTTTGTGCTGAAAATTTAGTAAAAGTCGCATGTAACTTTTTTTTGAAAATACGGAATCTATTTAGTTTAACTTTACTACTTTTCAGGATTTTCCTAAAAAAATAATCTCTTATTTGTCCATGGACCAAAATCACAACCACTATCATTATTTTATTTGGTGCCGGATAGCAGGACAATTTAAGTACCGGCCAGCCTGCACGGTTTCTTCCGAATGGGCCTTGGCCCAACCGTTTGCTTTTACTAAATGTCAATATGTCAATATCTCCGGCGCCCCCGATTCCGGCTTAACATAACAGTCATCATAATTCCATAGTAAGTGGGCCTTGTATCGGAAATTAAAGGTTCGAATCAATATTTATCTCTGTGTTCATGCGCGAGGTGGCCGCATGTTATGTGGGCCCCGCTGCATGTAAGTTTGTCCCGTTGACCTCCAGTAATGCGCTATATATGTTAAATGGGTTGCTCACTTTTGTTTTTTATAGGCAGGACTATCTATTTGTACAACTAAAAAAAGTATTTATTTATAATATCCTTCTACCTTGAATTATTTACCGCAGATTTGTTTAAATACACACGTATCTAGACACGTTTTAGTGGATGGGTATATGAAATATAGAAAACAATTATGACATCTAATACGGGAAAAAGGAGTACAGTAAAATACCCTCTTAATTTTTAAAGATAAATACATTTTCTAATACCAATTATTAAACTAAATTAAAATTTTGTGTGGTTAAAATAAAATTATTCCCATTTATTGAAAGTATTTCCAATTTTAGCCATACGTATCTCAACTAAGGTTGAGTTCGTATAAACAAAAAATTATGTTGAAGACCTATGTAAAACCTTAGTCATATACTCCCTCTATCTTGAATTACTGCTCGCAGATTTTTTTATAGGCGACATGAATCTAAATGTGCTTGATGTATACATATATGATATATGCAAATCTAGACAAGTCCGCTATATCTAATTCGGGACATCGGGAGTACATCTGATGCTTGAAAAGAATCAATTCTATGATTGGCTATTAGTGCAAATTTGAACTTATGTTTGCAATCCATTGTGACACTCTTTCCTTTATATTACAAAATAGATTTTAGACCCTTAAACTATTCCCTTATTTCTCCATAGTTATATTGCTTGTAACAATGTGAACCAACTTTTTGCTATGTGTTACAACTATCTATAATTTGCCACACATCTTATGTAACAGAAAATTATGTGTTACAGTGGCAATGTTCAAGTAACACATTTTCTGATCTTATCAGCTATGTGTTACTGTTGGACCTGTAATACACATGATGTGATACTACTTTTTTACTCTGTAACAAAATCTTCTAAATGTTACTCGATTGTGTTACCAAAGCTCTGTCTTGGTGTAGTGCGATCAAATCTCGTGAAGTAGTACTTGGCCTCATTATTTTAATGACTTGCCATGTAGCATAGTAGTTGGCTCGGGTGCTGTTTTTATTTTCCAGTCGAATTGTTGGAATTTTGGCCTAAATAGTCCAGCCTATTTTCTCTTTCAATATTTTCTAAAAATCCTAGAGGCCCATGTGGTCCATTTATGCATGGCAAGAGGTAGGAAAAATGTTTAGTCACACGTTGCTAGTTGAAGGAGGTTTGCACCAGCTTATAAGGGAGGCTCTCCTACCACTTGGTAAAAGGATGAGAAGGAGAAGGAGAGAGTCCCACGTGAGCGCCCCTCCTCCTCCACCGCCTGCCTCGTCACGACGCGCGCGCCGCTGGTTGCGGTAATCTCGCCAAGCCGAGTTTTTTTGCCACGCATAACTGGTATATGGACGGGTGATACGAACTCAGTGGAGGTTTAATTCGAAGTTAATGGAGGCTGTTTGACTTTGGTTGCTGCCTGTTCGTTTCCTCTTCCGACACCGCATGTTCGCCTGTCTACCCGTGCCTATAAGAGCGGAAGGTCGCTCCTCTCCTCAGATAGAATTAGAACCACCGCCTCCAAGTTCCAGAGCACTGAGCTGCCACCAGTTCTTGCCCATCCCGTCTTGCGGCGTGCACCGCGAGCCGGGACAGTAGGCCTCCGGAACCCTGCCTCTTCTAGTCCTGTACGGGAGAAGGGCGATAAGGTTTTTGGGGAGCGCTATCGGCGCGACTAGTGGCTTCATCACGGACTCCTTCACCAACGCCGACGACATCTTCCCCAACGATGACTTCTTCCCCGCCATCGAGAACCTCTTCCTCGATGACATGGGTGACAACTCCAACGCCAACGCCGGCGCACTGCTGTATGCTCTCTTTCTTCATCTTGTTCAGATTACTTCGATCTCTCTGCAACTCTCTACACACTTTCTGTCAGATTACTTGGCTAGTTTAATTTTGACCATTCTAGTCATGTTTTATTTGTTGTTTATTTCACATAAATCACTTGCTAAATTGCTCATATTTCCAACAATCCAAAGATCTTATTATAGGCAATTTACTCCAAGTGGTTTCGTGGCATCTGTGAAGCCACCTGTCTTTGAGGGTATGCACTATAAGAGATGGCGCGTGAGAGCATTTCTCTAGTTTGAGAACATGAACTGCTATGACGCCACTCTTGGAAAGCCCGAGGGAGCAAGTTTTCCAAAAAACTGACAAGCTGTTTAGGGCTGCTCTGTTGTCTGTGCTTGGGGAGAACATTGTTGAACCATATATGTCATTTTATAATGGCAAAGACATGTGGGCTGCTCTCGAGGCTAAGTTTGGGGTCTCGGACGCTAGCAGTGAACTGTATATCATGGAGCAATTCTATGACTACAAGATGTCTGATGACCGCTCCGTCGTTGAGCAGGCTCATGAGATACATGCACTGGCCAAGGAGCTTGAATACTTCTCCTGTGTGTTACCGGACAAGTTCGTTGCCGGGGGCATTATTGCCAAGCTTCCCCATTCATGGAGGAACTTTGCTACTTCCCTGAAGCACAAGAGACAGGAGTTTTCCGTATCGGATCTCATTGGGACTCTTGATGTGGAAGAGAAGGCGAGAGTAAAAGACACACGTGCTCGAGTTGCTGAGGGAGGTTCAAGTGCCAACTTGGTATAGAAAAAGAACTTCCAGTCCCACAAGTCCAAGAACAAGAGCAAGTTTGATGGCAATGGCAAGTTCGATGGGAAGAACAAGCCCTCACAGTCTACCAATTTCAAGAAGACTGATAAGAAGAAAGGTTCCTGTCATGTGTGCGGTGATCCTTATCACTGGGCTCCTAGCTGCCCCAACTGCTATTACATGCGCCAGCATGGAAAGGCGGCAAGACCGCTAATGCTTTCATGAGCGATATTGAGATAAAGGATGTTGGGTATGATATATTACCTACTGTTCTTTCATTATGTCATTCTCCCGATTGGTAGATTGACACAGGCGCTAATGTACATATTTGTTCTGACATTTCCATGTTTTCTTCATATCAGGTCAGAGGGACTCAGTCCGTGCTGATGGAGAACGGCTCGCATGCTTCTGTTCATGGTGTTGGTACGGTCGATCTGAAGTTCACTTTGGGAAAGACCGTGCACCTGAAGAACGTGCATCATGTTCCCTCAATAAATAAGAATCTTGTTAGCGGATCTCTTCTATGTCATGATGGCTACAAGATTGTTTTCGAGTCCAATAAGTTTGTACTGTCTAAGTTTGGTACTTTTATTGGTAAAGGATATGAGTGCGTAGGTCTGTTCCACCTGTCATTGTCAGATGTTTGTAATAAAGTTGTGAATCATGTTTCGTCTGATCTTATATCAAATGTCTGGCATTTACGTCTTTGTCATGTTAATTTTGGTTGCATGACGCGGTTATCTAAAATGAATTTAATCCCAAATTTCACTACTATCAAAGGATCTAAGTGCCTAGCTTGTGTGCAAGAAAAATAACCTCGCAAGTGACATACGACTACAGAGGTGATAAATTTGGCACCACTAGAACTCATACATTCTGATATTTGTGAGATGAATGGTGTGTTGAAAAAATGCGGAAAGAAATATTTTATGATGTTGATCGATGACTCTACGAGATACTATCATGTGTATCTTCTGAAAACAAAAGATGAGGCTTTGAGTTTCTTCAAAGTCTATAAAGCTGAAGCAGAAAACCAACTTGATCGAAAGATTAAGAGGCTTAGGTCTGATCATGGTGGAGAGTATTTTTCCAACGAGTTTGACTCCTTTTGTGCGAAACATGGTATAATCCATGAGAGGACGCCTCCCTACTCACCCCAGTCAAACGGGGTAGCCGAAAGAAAGAACCACACTCTAACAGATTTGGTTAATGCCATGTTAGACACATCGGGTCTCTCAGAGGAATGGTGGGGGGGAGGCATTACTGACCGCGTGTCATGTCCTAAACCGAGTTCCCACAAAGAACAAAGAAATTACTCCATTTGAAGAATGGGAGAAGAAAAGGTTAAATATATCTTACCTACGAACTTGGGGCTGTTTGGCAAAAGTTCATGTGCCAGTCCCCAAGAAGCGCAAGCTTGGACCAAAAACTGTGGACTGTGTATTTCTGGGATATGCTTTTCGTAGCATTGTCTATCGATTCTTGGTAGTAAAATCCGGAGTACCAGACATGCATGTTGGTAAAATCATGGAGTCGAATGATGCAACTTTCTTTGAGGATATCTTTCCCATGAAGGATATGCCTAACTCATAAAGTCAGGAATTAGATACAATTTCTGAACCTATCATTCCAGTTGAACACCTAGAAAATCCTGAGGAGGAGGATAACAAAATTCCTAAAAGGAGCAAGAGACAGAGGACTGCAAAGTCTTTTGGTGATGATTTCATTGTATACCTCGTGGATGATACTCCCACTTCTATTTCAGAAGCCTATGCATCTCCTGATGCTGACTATTGGAAGGAAGCCGTCCGTAGTGAGATGTAATCCATTTTAGCTAATGAAACATGGGAGATCACTGATCGTCCTTATGGGTGCAAACCTGTAGGATGTAAATGGGTGTTTAAGAAGAAACTAAGGCCTGATGGTACTATTGAGAAGTACAAGGCAAGGCTTGTGGCCAAGGGTTATACCCAAAAGGAAGGTGAAGACTTCTTTGACACTTACTCACCTATAGCAAGGTTGACCACCATTCGAGTACTACTTTCCCTGGCTTCCTCACACGGTCTTCTCGTTCATCAAATGGACGTTAAGACGACTTTCCTAAATGGATAATTGGATGAGCAAATTTATATGGATCAACCAGATGGTTTTGTAGTAAATGGTCAAGAAGGAAAAGTGTTCAAGCTGCTGATGTCTTTATATGGTCTTAAATAAGCACCTAAGCAGTGGCACGATAAGTTTGACAAAACCTTAACCACTGCAGGCTTTTTTGTAAATGAAGCGGACAAGTGCGTATACTATCTCCATGGTGGGGGCGAAGGAGTTATTCTATGCTTGTATGTTGATGACATACTGATCTTTGGGACAAACCTTACTGTAATTGAGTAGGTCAAGGATTTCTTATCTCAGTCTTTTGAGAGGAAGGATCTAGGAGTAGATGATGTTATCTTGAACATCAAACTGTTGAGAGATGATGATAGTGGGATCACACTGCTTCAGTCTCACTACGTGGACAAGATTTTGAGTCGCTTTGGGTATAGCGACTGCAAGTTTTATCCAACACGATATGATCCTAGTGTGCTACTTCAAAAGAATCAAGGCACCGTTAGTGATAAATTGACATACTCTCAAGTAATTGGCTCACTTATGTACTTGGCTAGCGCTACAAGGCCTAACATCGCGTTTTCTGTTAGCAAGCTCAGTCGATTTGTTTCAAATCCTGGAGACGATCATTGGCAAGCTCTTGAAAGAGTCATGCGCTATCTAAAAGGCACTGCAAGCTATGGCATTCACTATACCGGGTATCCGAGGGTATTGGAGGGTTATAGTGATTCAAATTGGATATCTGATGCTTATGAGATAAAGCCCACGAGTGGATATGTATTTACACTTGGTGGTGGCGCTGTTTCTTTGAAGTCTTGCAAGCAGACCATCTTAACGAGGTCAACTATGGAAGCAGAACTCACAACACTAGACACGACCACTGTTGAAGCAGAATGGCTTTGTGAACTCTTGATGGACTTACCTGTGGTTGGAAAACCTATACCCACAATTCCAATGAACTGTGATAATCAAACTATGATTATTAATGTGAACAGTTCTAAGGATAATATGAAGTCCTCAAGACATGTGAAGAGGAGACTAAAATATGTCAAGACAATGAGAAATTCCGAAGTTATTGCATTGGATATCCAAACATCTAAGAACCTGGCAGATCCCTTCACAAAGGGACTATCACGCAATGTGATATAAAATGCATCTAAGGAGATGGGTATGAGACCCACACTATGAGTTTTCCAAAGTGGCAAACCAATATATGTGATCAGAGATCCCGTGAATTAGAATTGGGAGACAAGCTGTTGGTAGACTGAGAGGAAAGTATCCCTACTTTAATGAACACCACTCTGTGAATATGCAATACTTTCCTATTCTGCACAATAGGTTGATTTTTATCTTAATATGTTCTAAGTGGCTTAACCTTAAGCAGAGATGTTGTCCTGCAGAACAACTTTTGAAGAACACACCTATATGAGTCTGACTGTCAAACATCGCAGTCTATGAGAGCTGGATGATCTCTAATAAACTCATGAAAGGACATGGAGTACGACGCATAAGCTCCACCCGCGGGGAAGTCCCATGGTATCCCAGTATTGGTCAAGGCTTCGTGTGAAGCTAGGTTGCAGCAAACTTGCAGTTCAAGGCATAATCCACTGTACAAGTCGCATCCTAGTGTAGCATAGAATTCTAGATGGAAATTCAACTTAACAGTCTCCACTACAGTACAGGTATATAAAACAGTTTTTTGGAACCAAAGGAAAATTACATGTGCCTTTGGGATCTGGTGGGGAATTGCTGGAATTTTGGCCTAAATAGCCAGGCCCATTTTCTCTTCCAATAATTCCCGAAAATCCTAGAGGCCCATGTGGGCCATTCATGCATGGCAAGAGGTGGGACAAATGTTTAGTCCCACATTGCTAGTTGAAGGAGGTTTGCACCAACTTATAAGGGAGGCTCTCCTACCACTTGGTAAAAGGATGAGAAGGAGAAGGAGAGAGTCCCACACGCGCGCTCCTCCTCTGCCGCCGCCCGCCTTGCCTCGCCATGACGCACGTGCATTGCAGGTTGCGGGAATCTTGCCGAGCCGGGTTCTTTTTTTCGAACTTAGTGGAGGCTGTTTGACTTTGGTCGCTGCCTATTCGTTTCATCTTCCGGCGCCGCCTGTTCTCCTATGTAACCATGCCTATAAGAGAGGAAGGTCGCTCCTCTCCTCAGCCAGAATTAGAACCACTGCCTCCAAGTTCCAGAGAACTGAGCTGCCACTGGTTCTTCCCCATCCCGTCTTGCGGCGTGCACCATGAGCCAGGACAGTAGTCCTCCGGAACCCCGCCTCTTCGAGTCCTGTACGGGAGAAGGGTGATAAGGTTTTTGGGGAGCGCTATCAGCATGACTACTAGCTTCATCACGGACTCCTTCACCGACGCCGACGACATCTTCCCCAACGACGACTTCTTCCTCGCCATCGAGAATCTCTTCCTTGAAGACATGGGTGATAACTCCAACGCCAACGCCGGCACACTGCTGTATGCTCTCTTTCTTCATCTTGTTCAGATTACTTTGATCTCTCTGCAACTCTCTGCACACTTTCTGTCAGATTACTTGGCTAGTTTAATTTCTATAATTCTATTCATGTTTTATCTGCTGTTTATTTCGCATAAATCACTTGGTAAATTGCTCATATTTCCAACACGAATCAGTCTAATGCGCCAATTCTCAATCATCTGAGTTTTCTAAAGACACGAGTGGCCTGGTGACATACATCCAACATTAGTACGACTTGGTTCCGTGAGCTGCTAGGTCACCAAATCACGCGAGAAGCTCTTGATCATGGCCATGGTTGACGTGATGTCTATCCTCCCAATGAACGATCTTGTACAAGGCAATGTGGAAAACGATGCTAGGCAGTTGAATGAGGAACTTTATGATAGTGTTGGCGAATAAAGAGGCATGGCCCCATCATCGATGGAGTCAAAGGCCGGGTGCATGACTGGCGAGTGTACGACGAAGTAGGAGTCAAAGAGGAGATGGTTCTCTGACATGGACGAGTCGAAGATCGCAGGTGATGGGGCCGTCGAGATCGCAACAACGGTGCTCCTAGTTCCTACAGACGGCGCCAATTGACGAGGTTTCGACTAGTTAATGCCCATTGTTATGGGCTTAGGTTTTGGAGAAGAGGGGAACGTTGGAGATCGCGGAATGGATAACAAACAAGCAATGCGGGACATGAGATTTACCCAGGTTCGAGCCCCCGGAGGGAAATCTTACTCCTGGTTGTCTGTTCTTGATTGATGGTGGTGGATGCGCAGATTGGATCTGGCGTATGCTATGGGTGTTGTCTAGATCTGTTGTGGGAGAGGTGGAGAGGTTCTATCCTCTTCTTGTTGGACCCTCCTAGCCTTTATATATGGGGAGGATAGGTCTTAGGTACCAATACGAGTTGGTTACAAGTTGGATACAAACTCTAGTCTTGATATTTCCTTGTCTTGTGCATTTGGGAGTCCATGTACATATGGGCTTCATATTATCTGAACTGTCTTGGGCTTCATGGATCCTGGCAGATCATCGAGTGGTCCTTTCACTGGACCGCACCAGGTAGGCTGTAGTCGGGTACCTATTAGGCCTACCCATGTCAGGTTGTCTTGAGCGTGAGTATGCTAATGACATTGTAAACATAAATGAAGCTCTTGAAGAGGAACAAACCACTAAGAAATCTCTTGAGGAGACTTTTGCTCTAGAACTATCTAAAGTGATGGAATCTCATGATAGAGATCTTGAGGTGGCAAGTGCCCTTCAAATTAAAAATGATGAACATGAAGCTTCTTATGCTAAACTCCTTGAGGATTTTGAGCAAATCAACAATGGCTCTAGGGTCATTAAGGGTGAGCTCATCAAATTCACAGAGTCACATGAGCAACATAAAGCTTCATACTCTAAAGAGCTTTTCAAGTTGCCCTCACCTCTTGATAATATTGATGATGCTTGTGCCACTAACTCTATTTCTTGTGAAGCATCTATCTTCAAAGAGAATGTTGAGCTTAAGTCTCAACTTGCTTTGGTAACAAGAAACTATGGGAAATTAGAAGAAAGTCATGTTAAGCTCTCAAGCTCGCATGAGGATCTTCTAGTCTTCCATGGTAGGCTAAAGTTAGCTCATGAGGCCATTGTGTCAAAGGTAACATCTTGTCAACACCCGGATTTTTAATCCCAGATGCCTGCTATGCCATACGTCGCAATCCCAGGATTACCATTTTTGTGACACATAATAGATTGGTACCATAGTTCATCATCCATTACGAACCATAATAGTCTTACAAATAGTTGATCTCATGATCAAGTCTGATTACCATCAAAGAAGCGGAATAATAATAGTAGTAGCATGGTCGGGGCTCCATCTTCAGAGTCATAGGCAGTGCAGACGATGGGAGATGATCCTAGTTATCGTAAGTGTCCTACTGTCCATTATCCTCGTAGTCCTTCATAGTCTGGCCATGATAATAGCCAGGGACAAAGCCATGAGTACTTTGAAGTACTCACAAACTTTCACTAAAGCAGTAAGGCCATTCTAATGGGATTCTTAAGCTCTAGGTTTGTTTGCCACAAGCCAATTTTATTTCAACCAGTATCTAGTACTAAAAACCTAACTTTAGTTGTCTAATTTACTTAGGTGGGAACCTAGCTTCATCTCCACAACTTGTGGGGTCAAGTCAAAGTCATCATTCAAGTCATGGGTCATTTTGGAAAACATCTGAAAATGGAACAGTATGGCCATCCAATTGTCCATTACCGCAGACGCGGCTATTCGAATAGTTTGACACTCTGCAGAGGTGGTACACTTTCACCACAACATTCGATACATCCGTCAGGAACAATCCCGAATCATCATACTTGATATACAGATAATCAATCCTAACCATTCAATTACACACCCTAGTATAGGCACCTCCCCTATGAGTTTGGCCTCCCAACCATGACCATCTGTCATCTTGGACACTACATAGGTGGACAGTCACATTCACAAGGTAGCCTCAACTCACCTCGTTCCGCGAGGGAACCCATACTAAGACATATAAACTTTCAGTCAAGCCCTACCCAAATTCGGGGATTGTGGTTGTACGGTAAACATTGGAATGATATCGCATCCGAACCCAACCATACGTTTTTATCAAAGTCAAGTCACAAACTTCCTTCACCATCATCTTCAAGTCATTGTTTCCATAACACATGTCAAAAAACTTCAATAGAATGACTCATCATTCTAAGGTTTTCATAATCATTTGTTCCCATCTAGTGATCAAGTTTATTATAGCACTAGCATCTATCAAAATGGGTGTGTCAATATTTGAGGGGTATCAACTAGTATTATACCTACATCTAGCTCTAAGCTCTTGATGGCACTTTCCTAAATTTCTACTAATCATTAATTAATTAACTACGGAACAACTTTGCGAAAAGTAAAGCTTGCAATTAAAACTGGGATTTGGTATACTCAAAGGGATATCACAAAGACTGGAAAGTGAGACTTGCATATAATAGCATGAAAAATGTAGCCTGCATGGTTTAGCTTAGCTTGCCTTGATTGGTAAGGTGGTCGAAGTTCTCGTCCTCGTCTTCATAGAATTCCTCCTCGTCGTAGCCCGGATTGATACTAGCGTCTATAAATACGAGGTACACAATCACCAAACAATACTTAACTACTTCTATTTATCACACAAAGGTCACACTAGATGATCTAGCATCATCTCTATCATTACAAGAAAGGGTGATAAGATTTTTTTATTATTTTTTTAGAAAAGTAATTTCTACTCATTGAAAAGTTACTTAAGGTTTAATATTCTCCAATTCAAAATATGGGATCATATTGACACATGTCATCAACACATATTCTATTACTTGAGAATGTGATTTAAAGTGGTTGGCCTTATTTATAAAGCTTAACACTATTATTTAATATTATTTAAGTGGCTAAAAATGACTATAAAGCCTTTCTTTAATTTTGGTCCAGGACTACTATATGTAAGTATGTAGATTTTTATATATTCAGAAAGGTCTTTTCAAATGTGATTTTTGAGAGTTGGAATCAACTCAAAATCACTTATGGTTGATTTTAGAAAAATGTTTGAAGTTGCAAAATCTACTGTCTTGTTATTTTTAACAAGGGTGATCCATAGTTTCAAAATGTTTGAATCCAACAGGAGTGATTAGATATTTTTATCTAATTTCAAACAAAATTGGATTCATTCAATTTGGTTTAGTGAATCTCTAAGAATTGATTTTTAAAGTTCACTACGGAATGGGATTTTCAAATAAAAGATAAAACTAGGTTTGAACTGACGGGCTGTGTGACGCTGATGGGATGGCCCAACTATGCAACGCGCGCGCAGCGGGATGCTCCGGGGCTGGTCCTACCTATCAGCGACTAAGCAAATGCGAAGCGGTATTGACGAATCTAGGCCTTACGATTAGTGCGCGATCAACGTCTGAGCGTCGTCGTCTCCGTCGTAGGGCACGCGCTGGAAAAAACCCTAGCGCTATCGCGGGGGTCGTCGGGGGCTTACTAGGGCTCCAGCTATGTGTGGTGATGGGTGCGAATGAACAAGTCGACGATGGCGATTCGAACGGTGGTCGCGGCAGCTCCTAGGGTGGCTCCTAACTTCGGCTCCTTCCTTCCTCTGCAGCGGCGAACTCCGGTGAAATTCCGGCGTGGTGGTGCTCGCCTTGCTCTAGGGTTGGGTCAGAGAGGTTCCTGGGTGAGAGAGGAGTGGAATGGTGTGCTTTTTGGGGTCGGGGGTGGTCTCTATTTATACTGCAGTGAAGGGGGCATGGTGTCATGGCTCGGGCTCGCCGGCGATGCAGTTACAATGATCTATAGGCATGGCCAAGGGCATAGGTCGACGCGGTACTTCAGGGTGAACGTCATATGCACAGTGGCACTGCGAGGCGCGGTCTAAATCGTTCTAAATAATCCATGCCCTGCGGATTTACCAGCGGCATTCGTCATGGGGTACAGTGGTCACGGTGCTCACGCGGTCAAACGATCATGTCTAGGAGCTTGCTAGAGTCATGGCGAACGTAGTGGCGCAAGGTGAGGGCGAGGCGCGGCGTGTGCACGCAGGATTGCTCGGTTCTCTGGCGCGGCGACCGGCATGGTTTGGTGTTAAATGGGCATGGCTTTGCTGGCGTCTCCGTGGGCTGTCTTTGGTCGGGGCGTGCATAGGAAGAGGCGGTGAGGTCATGGCTACCTCCTAGACATCATGGGAGAGGGCAACACGGTCGGTGGCATCGTGTCCATGTCGGGGTGGCAAGGTGAGATCGGGTACCATTTTGCATGGGTCAAACGGCGAGTGATAGGAGCTCCATTGTACATGATAGTACTGGGTGATTTAAGGGAACAACATGTGAGCTCGGTGAGGTCACAATGGTGAGAAAAGGATTGATCAAAACAGTGAATAGTTGTTGAGTTTGTACTATGGTCATCAAATGCTCGATCAAATGGCCGCAAGAACTAAACCATCATCAAATTCAGTGATTTTTGGTGGGTGTTCTGATACTAGTTTTGGTAGTCTCTGGGTGCAATGGTTTGCTAAGTGGTGAAGGTTTGAGTGGTTTTCCAAAAATGGCTATCTTGATACCTAAGATAGATTCAAATTTGAATTGTCTCTCAAAAGAGTTTGAAAAGGTTTGTGCAAAGTTGGAAAGCTCGATTGGGTTTAGTGTCACTAGGTCTAGCAAGGGGATAAAATAAACGGAAAAGTTTCTATTTGAGATTAGTTGCTAGAGATGCTCAAAGTGAGCTAGTGGTTAACTTGGGCAGAAATGACCATTAGATCATAAGCTTTATATTTTTGTTTTCTTTTGTTTTGATCTGTTTTTATAGTGACCTAGATGATATGGTTTTGATCTTTAAACCATTTCTCATCATTTACAACAATCACACAAGGCATTGCAAGCATTCATACACACAAGCATAAAGTTTTGAATTTATTTAATAAAAGCTTTTGTTAACCCTAATCTTGATTAATTAGGGAATGACCCTCATTAATATTTTTGGGGTGTTACACATCTAGTGAGCCTCATGTGGATATTAGAACTACATATACTCCAAATGTGATATTGCCATGTGATATTCCGTGTGATTCATCTTCTCATAACCATGCTATATCTTGTGATGAATTGTGTTCCTTGCCTTGTTGCTCTAACAATGTGTCGGACTATTAGCACCGGGGGTAACTCGTCCTATCAAGGCACCGGACCCACATGGCATTCCACGGCAAGGTCCACGAGGAACCCAACCCTCGCGAGGGCACCTGAGGAGCACAGAGCGTCAAGCACCCGCAAGGCCAACCACCTCGGGAGGGGCAGCTCCAAGACCCAGAGCGTGGCGCGCTAAGTGATGCACCAACGGGCGGTCCACGCAAGGACCGGTCCTCCCCGGGAAAGAAATATAGTGTCCCTTTCCTTTGGTGCAAAGGAAGGATGGGATAACACAAGAAGGTGGCAGCGCCTGACGTGCTGCTTTGGGGCAAATAGGCTAGGACGGAGTGGTCGTATAGCAAGGCCGTGATGGCACTGCGTCAAAGTGCAGTGCTTCATCGGGAAACCCCAAGAGAAAGGTGTGATGCAACACAGTAGCAATTTTTCCCTCAGTAAGAAACCGAGGTTATCGAACCAGTAGGAGGAAGGAAACGTCACACCGGTGTTGCAAGCAACATGGAAACCTGCACAACACAAACTGAAGACTTCGCCCCAACGAATCAGTGAGGTTGTCAAGCTCACTGGTTTGCTGTAACAAAGGATTAAACGTATGGTGTGGAAGGTGATGATGGTTTGCAGCAAGTAAACAAGTAATAGTGGAAGATGTATCAATGGTAAAGATTGGACCGGGGTCCATAGTTCACTAGAGGTGCTCTCCTTAGATAAACAACATGGCATGAAGGGTAAACAAATTACAGCAGGGCAATTGACAGGAACTGAGCAAGTCATAACAATGCAATACCAGACAAAAAGATCCTATGAGATTCGATTAGGCAATACAACAATATACATAGACTGCCATCCAACTTCATCTATGACTAGAAGTCCACCTTCAGGTTATCATCCGAACCCCCTCCAGTATTAAGTTGCAAGCAAAAGGCAACTGCTTTAAGCAAAGTGTGTAAGGTAAACAATCCACTTGTTCCATGAACAAGAGACCGTTGTTTTCTCCCTAGTGGCAACATCACATCTACAACCGAAGATATTTCTGTCACTTCCCTTGGAAACTAGAGGCATGAACCCACAATCGATCATAAATACCCCCTCTTGGAGTCACTAGCAACTACTTGGCCAAGATAGCTACTAACAACGGAAAGCATGCAAGATCAAAAACAACACATACATGATAGTATCAAATAGACAAAACCATTAATCAATCTGACATAGTAATCTTAATATCCATCGGATCCCCGCAAACACAACATGCATGATTACAAATATATTAGATCTTGATCATAAATGGAGCTCACAAGATCTATACATGAAATCACAAAGGAGGAGATACAACCATCTAGCTACTACATGTACCCGTAGTCCAAGGTGGAACTACTCACGCTTCATACCAGAGAAGAAGGCCTCCAGGATGATCGCCCCTCCGGCAGGGTGCCGGGAAGAGCTTTAGATCCCCCGATCTAGGGACGATGGTGGCGGCAGCTACAGAAGCTTTCGTGGAGTTTTGATCCAGTGCCTAGGGTTTCTGCATCGGGGGCTTCTTATAAGCGAAGAGGTGAGGCTGGGAGGCGGCCAGTGGGCCCACACCCTGCCCAGGCGTGGGGTAGGCCCACCCACGCCTAGGGGGTGTGGCGACCCTTGCTCGCCTGTCCGTCTCTCCTCTGGACTTCGTGTCTCCCACGGTAAAATATTTGCTTTGGCTTTTATCCCGTCCAATTCTGAGAATATTGATTTTCTGCCTTTCTGGAACCAAAAACAGAAGAAAACAAGCAACTGGGACTATGGCAACTTGTTAATAGGTTAGTTCCATAAAAGATATAAAAACACCTCAAAGTGTATACAAAGCAAAGCAAAGTAGATACTAAACAAGTATGGATCATAAAAAAATACAGATACGTTTCCGACGTATCAAGCATCCCCAAGCTTAACTCCTGCTCGTCCTCGAATAGGTAAGTGGTAAAATAATAATTTTTGAGGTGACATGCACTATCAAAACCAAGATCAAACCATTTGCAAGAATTGAAGGCTGGGATCAAAGAACTCTAAACATGTGCATGAAAGATGGAGTTCTAACAATAGGACATAGTAACTATGCATGCAACATGAAAGGTTACAAACAAAGATCATGAATAACATGTATTGAAAAACATTTGTTTGTTTCACATACAGAAAACATGGCATAGTGGCATTCATCTTGTCCCTCATAGAGTAGCAATTAGTTGCATATGACACCTTCAAAGTTCATAAGACTGACTAGATACAAATAGCACAAGAACAAGTAATATCACAATATGCATCAACCAATAAGTTTTGGGACACTTCACACAGAATGGTAACTATGCTATCTTAATGGTGCCTAAAGGTAGAAGGTGGAGACTCAATATAATAGTGGAAGAAAAGGACATTCATAAAGGGAAGCAGGGATTTTAAGTTTTAAAAAGAGATTAAAAAAATTATGGTACTTGTTAGCTTTCAGCCCTCATTGCCCCTATCATAAGCATCTTGAAGTGATTAAGGTTAAAGTGAACAAACTATGGAGTATATGCTTGACAAAGTATAAGTTGGCAATCTCAAGTCCCTTGAATACGAGGGCCACACCTCAACTCAACTTCAGTCACCTGTAAGTTCTTGTCATAGTAAGTACATGTGTATCATAGAGAACTGCCATCGGGGTACCCCTTGCACATGGTACATGAGCTATCCCATAACCAAAATGACAAGGCAAGCAGACAATGAGCATCTCAGCGATCTTTTTATTTACTATGTGCATAGCTTTTTATTGAGGATGCTTCATAGATAGCTCATTATGGTGATGCTGCAAGTTTCCACCATGATTAGGCATGGCTTAGGCTAGCGGCCCAGGCGTTTCTCTAACACAAAATACATAACTCCATGGACTTACAAGATCCCTCTTTATTTCACACCGGTGACATCCATAGATAAAAGAGCATGATATCAATTGTGTACAAAGTACAAGTGCAATGTTGAAAACGTTCCCTGTGACAGCACGGTTCTGCTAATTCCAACGTGTAAGTGCAAGCATATACAACATAGACGACACAATGGTTCAAGTTTATTAGGGGTAAAGAATATAAAGTGTGACATCAAGTTTGTGAGGGCTTTAATCACTAAGTTTTCACATAACAAAATACTTTTTAATTGGAAGATAGTTGAAAACAAGAATATACTTGGAATGGTGTAACACACCATGCATAGGAGTTTATAGTGGACACTTTGGAATAACTTGGTTTCTTGGGAGTTGGAAGCATGAGTAGAGCTTACTCATACAAGTGGAGGCTAGCAAAAGCCTGGGAGCAACCAACTAAGAGAGCAATAATGGCCATAATCATGCAGAGCAACAAAACATTACTAATCAAAGCATAGAGTGGTACTACAAGTCAAGCACTAAATGATCATAGAGGCTATGGTGACTTGTTCATAGTCATAACATGGTGTGAGCATGTGCCAAGTCAACCCAAACAAAGCATCAAAGGAGAATACCACAATACTATGCTTTTGTATGCTAAGATAACGCATAATTCTTTCAAGGCACACTAAGAAATCCCAATTGTTTGGAACAAGACATGCTATAGAAATAATCACTAAGAATAAGTTTAGAACAACACCTAGCATGTCATGCTAAAGTCTAAGTCACAATCAATGCAAGCTCCTCTTGCACTTATCAAGCAAGAACTTTCTACTCCTTTCCAACACCAAGTAACTTATTTGAAACAACATAGCGAGAACAGGGGTCCAAACTACTTTACTCAAGAAAACTAAAAAACTAAGCAAAGCAAACGAAAACCAAGACGCTCCAAGAAAAACACAACAGTGCAAGAAACTATAAAAACGAAGTGTCTAGACAAACCTGAGCTTTTTATTGATGAAGAAGGGGATGCCTTGGGCATCCCCAAGCTTTGACGCTTGTACCTCTTGGATATTTCTTGGAGTGACACCGGGGTGGCATACCCAATCTTGAGCTTTTGTCCATTCTTCATCTCATTACATCATTCTCTCTCTACACCTGAATTTTTTTCCTTCATACAAAACTTCACACAATCTTCATTAGCAACATTAGTGTATTCAAAAGATAATAGACCTTTGGGTTTAGCTTTGGAACAGCAACACTTTTTAATAAAAACACAAGATACTGTAGCAACTCCATCAAAAAGTTCAATTTGCCAAAAGAGAACTCAAAAAGGAATCAATAAGAAGCAAATGCAAATAATGGCAGAAATCTATCAAAACAGGCCAGCAGGTAGAAACCGATGTTTTTCGAAAATATTATGTTGCTCAAATAAAAAAGTGTTGAACTAACGCAAGTTAGCTAATATACTGGGGGATTTATTCGTAAATTTTCAGCTCAATGAGACTTACAGAGACTCCTCACGAATTTTTATGGTGGAGGACAGAAATCTGTTTTGGGACAGTAACTCCCCAAATCTTACTTCCCTCTTGTTAGAGGTCATGCTTGGCACAAAAAGAAAACAAAAAGGATAAGGAGAGGTCATTACTGAAGTACTAACTTCCAAGAATCAAGGAAACTCTTGGGTTATCTCCCAACAAGTACTTTTCTTTAACGCCTTTAAGTTAGGCACAAGAAGCAAGAAATCAAGTATTTTCAAATGAGGAAGCATTAACATCAAACCTTGCTTTCAAAGGAGGAGCAAGAAACAACTTCTCTCTCCTCATAGGGAAGTGTTCAATACCTTTATTGAATGCAAATTGATATTTAATGGTGCCTTCTTTCATATCAATGATGGCACCAACAGTTCTAATAAAAGGTCTTACCAAAGTAATAGGACAATAAGCATTGTATTCAACATCCAAAACATAGAAATCAACAGGGACATAAGCAATTTTAACCATGATGAGAACATCATTAATACTCCCCATTAGTTTCTTCTTAGCATTATCATCAAGTGGAACATCTAAATAACAATCTTCCAAAGGTGGCAAATCAAGCATTTCATAAATCTTCCTAGGCATAATAGAGACACTAGAACCAAGATCACATGAAGCTTTGAGATCAAAGTCATTCACTTGCATATTAATAATGGGTTCCCAACTATCTTATACTTTCCTAGGAATAGAAGCTTTGTGTTTTAGCTTCTTTTCCTTAATCTTAACAAGAGCATTTGTAATGTGTTTAGTGAAATCAACATGCATATCACTAGCATCAGGACTTCTAAAAAGTTTTTGCAAGAACATAATCACTTCAGAAATTTTGCAACCATCTATATCAAAATCAAACTTAGCATCACTAGTAGTAGACTCATTAGGCTTAGGCATTGTAGGAGGAGGAATAGGGACTTCTTGTGGTTTAGTGGTATCCATTCTAGTGATGGTGCACACACTATTGTTTCTATCAATTTCAGCTTCTGTTTCCCACTTAGCATGAAGTTAAGCTAACGGCCTAACATTTTCATCAATAGTAACTTGTATGGAATGATTAGCAACAAAGGTATTTTCCATGGTTTCAGGTTTAGCAGCCATTTTATTAATCAAGGAGGACTGTGCTTCAGACAAAGAGGAAATATTCTTCTCAACAGTTAAAAGTTTTTCCTCCACAGTCTTGTTGAAAGCAGTTTGTTTACTAATAAAGTCTTTGAGCATGACTTCAAGTTCAGAGGGGGCACTTCTAGCATTGTTGTAGGAGTTTCCATAGGTATTGCCATTATTAGGAGGATAAGGCCTATAATTGTTGTTACCAGCAAAATTATTCACATCAACTTGCTCTTCTTGAGCGACCAAAGAGGCTAAGGTAACATTGTTTGGATCTAAAGGAGCTTTCTCATTAACAAGCATAGCCATAATAACATCAATCTTATCACTCAAAGAGGAGGCTTCTTCAACAGAATTTACCTTCTTACCATGAGAAGCTCTCTCAGTGTGCCATTCAGAGTAGTTAACCATCATATTATCAAGGAGTTTTGTTGTAGCACCCAAAGTGATGCCCATAAAGGTACCTCCAGCAGCTGAATCCAACAGGTTTCTTGAAGAGAAGTTCAAACCTGCATAAAAAAATGGATAATCATCCAAGCAGTGAGTCCATGAGTGGGACAATTCTTAACCAAAGATTTCATTCTTTCCCAAGCTTGAGCAACATGTTCATTATCAAGTTGTTTAAATTTCATAATATCACTTCTCATAGATATAATCTTAGCAGGAGGATAGTACTTTCCAATAAAAGCATCTTTGCACTTAGTCCAAGAATCAATACTATTTATAGGCAAGGATAGCAACCATTCTTTAGATTTTCCATCTACATCCTTATCCTTTTGCATCCCACAAAGTTCAACAAAGTTATTGAGATGGGCAGCAGCATCATCAGAACTAGCACCAGAAAATTGCTCTCTCATCACAAGATTCAACAAAGTAGGCTTAATTTTCATAAAAGGTAGCATTAGGAGCAGGTGGAGCAATATGAGTGCTAAGTAAATCATTGTTGTTTGTTCTAGTGAAGTCACACAACTTGGTGTTCTCAGCGGAGTTCATTTTGGCAAAGTGGACCAAGCCAAAAACAGCAACACCAGCTAGAGCAGGAACTAATTTTTTTTTGTGTTTTTGATAAGAGAAAGCAAACCAAATTAAACTAATTTTTTTGTATTTTTGATAAAAAGAGGCAAACAAAACCAAGGAAAATAAACTGAGAAAACTAAAAACAAAGTAAAGAGAAAGGTTGAGGAGGACTCCCCTTGTGAAGACGTCCTTAGCCTCCCCGGCAACAGCGCCAGAAAGAGCTTGATGGCACTGTGTCAACGTGCAGTGCTTCACCGGGAAACCCCAAGAGCAAGGTGTGATGCAGCACAGCAACAAGTTTTCCCTTAGTAAGAAACCAAGGTAATCGAACCAGTAGGAGGAAGGAAACGTCATACAGGTGTTGCAAGCAATGTGGAAACCTGCACAACACAAACTCAAGACTTTGCCCAAACGAATCAGTGAGGTTGTCAAGCTCACCGGTTTGCTGTAACAAAGGATTAAACGTATGGTGTGGAAGGTGATGATGGTTTGTAGCAAGTAAACAAGTAAAAGTGGAAGATGTATCAATGGTAAAGATTGGACCAGGGTCCATAGTTCACTAGAGGTTCTCTCCTTAGATAAAAAACATGGCATGAAGGGTAAACAAATCACAGCAGGGCAATTGAAAGGAACTGATCAAGGCATAACAATGCAATACCAGATGAAAAGATCCTATGAGATTCGATTGGGAAATACAGAAATATACATAGACTGCCATCCAACTGCATCTATGACTAGAAGTCCACCTTCAGGTTATCATCCGAACCCCCTCTAGTATTAAGTTGCAAGCAACAGACAACTGCTTTAAGCAAAGTGTGTAAGGTAAACAATCCACTTGTTCCATGAACAAGAGACCGTTGTTTTCTCCCTAGTGGCAATAGCACATCTACAGCCGAAGAGATTTCTGTCACTTCCGTTGGAAACTAGTGGCCTGAACCCACTATCGAGCATAAATACCCCCTCTTGGAGTCACTAGCAACTACTTGGCCAATATAGCTACTAACAACGGAGAGCATGCAAGATCACAAATAACACAGACATGATAGTATCAAATAGACAAAACCATTAAACAATCTGACATAGTAATCATCCATCGGATCCCTGCAAACACAACATGCATGATTACAAATATATTAGATCTTGATCATAAACGGAGCTCACAAGATCTATACATGAAATCACAAAGGAGGAGATACAACCATATAGCTACTACATGTACCCGTAGTCCAAGGTGGAACTACTCACGCTTCATACCGGAGAATAAGGCCTCCGGGATGATCTCCCCTCCGGCAGGGTGCCAGGAAGAGCTTCAGATCCCCCGATCTAGGGATGATGGTGGCGGAGGCTACAGAAGGTTTCGTGGAGTTTTGATCTGGTGCCTAGGGTTTCTGCATCAGGGGCTTCTTATAGGCGAAGAGGTGAGGCTGGGAGGCGGCCAGAGGGTCCACACCCTGCCCAGGCGCGGGGTGGGCCCACCCGCGCCTAGGGGGTGTGGCAGCCCTGGCTCACCTCTCCGTCTCTCCTCTGGACTTCGTGTCTCCCACGATAAAATATTGACTTTGGATTTTGTCCCATCCAATTCCGAGAATATTGATTTTCTTCCTTTCTGGAACCAAAAACAGAAGAAAACATGCAACTGGCACGGTGGCAACTTGTTAATAGGTTAGTTCCAGAAAATATATAAAAACACCTCAAAGTGTAGACAAAGCAAAGCAAAGTAGATACTAAACAAGCATGGAGCATCAAAATTATAGATACATTTCCGACGTATCAAGCAACTGTCCACTACTTTGCCCACGCAGCTGATAGGAGGCCACAAGAGGACAAGAGGAATCCTTCGCCTCAAGGGCGGGAATATGGTGAACCTTTGCGGTGACCCAGCATACCACTGCATGTGTAGTACACTATAGTCGTTGATATGACATTCACAGAACACCGTTCCATAAATATCACATCCCTCAGAGTGGTACAACAGAAATATTGCGGGTCCATATTACAAAAGTACACACATAATTATTATTACAATACCGGAAGTTCAAGACTTACAAAAGATCCAACTTACAAACCAAAATATAAAGTGTTCAGCGGAATTTAAAAGTAGCAACTCCGACTAGGAGTTGAGCTCAGCAGCTTATTCTATAGAGTTCATGCTGCTCGGCTCCATTGGTCACTACTAACTAGGAGTACTTAGATGGACTCGTTATCATCGACACCATAGCGGATTTCGTAATCCACTCCTTCAACTCCTCCGGACAGATCAGGTTCCTCATAGAACACATCTTCTTGACATTCGGCTGCATACATTGGCACGTCTTCAGAATCCTCAGAGTCTAAGCAAGGGATCAAAGGAAAGAATGAGTAACAGCGTTACTCAACAAGTTCATTATATGCAAGGTGGGAAGTTTGATGCTCTAACTACCACCTCGGATTATAAATCCTTGGCACTATGAAATTTTTGTAAATCTTTCTTCAAAGATTGATTTTATTCTGAAAAACTATGACAATCAGCCTTCACAGGTTGACCAAACTTTCATGGAGTTCCTTTCCTGCCGCGTTCGTAGCTCCTTCCTGTAACAGGGAGTAACAAGTTATAGTTCTTACACTCTGCAGAGGTGCGTTACTTTACCCATGAGAGATAAACTCCTTATTGCACAACCGGGCGTACTTTCCCATCCACAATTCCATGATGTGTGGCCCAGTAGTTGGTCCAAGCCAATCTGTAACATACCTAAAATCATGTTTTCAAGAATTTCATATCATTCATGCATGCATATCATTTAGGGATCAAAAATCAAACTCATTTCATGAAATCAGAAGCACTAAGTGCTATTATTTTATGTGAGCATGCATTGATCTAATGCCACTCTCAAGTGAGGGAATATTTGTTTTAAACCAAGACTAGTTTGCTCTTAAGTTGGTTTGGTTGTGTGCCAAGGCTTGGACAAAAATTTACAAAACAAATATGAATTTAAAACCATTTTCAAAACATATTCCAATCATGAACTAAAGCACTGTTTATTTTGATTATTCAAAGGGACCAAGCAAGTACAGATAGACAACATGGTTTTATGCCCAAAAGTATGAAGGTTACACTCTACAAAAAAATCCAGAAAAGATTTGAATTCAATTGCTTTTGAATTTACTTGAAAATGATTCCTGAAAATCAAATCAGAAAAAAAAATAGAAAACCCAACTGGGCCGGCGGCAGACTTTCAGCACAGCAGCAGACCTAGCCCACTAAGCCCACCCGGGGTTTTCCCCTCTTTCTCTCACGCGGGACAGAGCTACTCCACGCTCGCTGACTAGTGGACCCAAGTGCCACGCGAGCATCGTCCCCAGCCACGCGCCCCCACGACCCCGTCGACGCCGCCGTTACCTCATCACTGCCGCGATTGATGCGGACTTGATTGCCGATGTTTCCTCGCAAGATTCTCGCCCCTGCTCCGGCTATAAGACCCCCCTACCCTCGCTTCTCATTTCCGCTCACTCAGCACACCATTTCCGCCACCAGGATGCGCGCATTCGAGCTCGGAACCCCGCAGCACCGACGCACTCCGGTGACCTATTCTGGTGAGCCCCGTGCTCCCCTTCACCTCTCGTTCGTACGAGCTTGTCTTTCTTGCCCATGCGCATCTTCTCACACCCTCTGTTTGCACTGTATCGCCTAGGTCATCGTCTTCGTTCACGGCCGCAACCACCAGAGCCGCCGCTCAACTCCGACGAGCAATAGCGGTAAGAATCGAGCGCCCCTTGCCTTCTCCTTGAAACCATCTTGCTCACTGTGACCTTGCGCACCTCCTGATGCATTTTATTCGTGCTAGGATGACGCAGATCCTCGGCAACGTTGACATCTGCAAACACCCGACGCCGCACACGACTCCGACGAGCTCCAGCGACATCCACAGTGCGCCCCTTCGCCAACGAAGCCTACCTTGAGCATCAGCAGCACACGGGGAACTCAGTAAGCCACTTCCCCCTCTCCCGCGCGACCTAAATCGTCGGCACCGTCTCTGACAGAGCTGCCGCCGCTAGCGTCGCCCGTCTGTGGTCGTTTGATCCATGACCGTAGGATCTAGATCTAGCGATTAGGAATAGATTTGTAACGAAACGGTACGAACAGATCTGGGCCGTGCATGTTAAGTTTAATCCAACGTCCCGTGTGTGTGATCCGGTGTGAATCGGTATCAACCAATCAGAGAGCGCCGCGTGGCCAGCCCTTTGATTTAAAATCAGAATTTAGATCTATTAGATGTTTAAACTTGTAAAATTCATAACTTTTGATTCCCACGTTCAAATTTGACAAATTTTATATCATTAGAATCAGGAGAGAAAATCCTTTCCATTTATGCAATGTGTTTAATGTTTTGCCTCTGTTAAAATGATTGTTTTTACAGAAAAATTTGTAGGCATATTTTGTGTATAGTAATTATTTGAAAAATGTTTAGTTGTTCAAATAAAGTTTAATTGACAAGTTTTGAACTTGTTAAAGATTCAGTACTATGCATTTGTCTTGGTTGGTGTAGAAAATCATCACATCGCATTTTGCATGCATTCATATATTTTCGTTTGTATATATTTTGTATGTGATTGGGTGCCATTATTTTATGTGTAGATTTTGGTGCAAATAGTGATTGTGATTGTGAGGATTGTTGCTACTCCCCAAACTACCAAGGCAAGTGGTGCTTCATGATTTTATTCCTATGTTTTTAAACTATGCACTAGAAATATTTTGCTAGACTTGCATGAATATTTTGATCTATATGCTATGCTTGGGAAATCCTAGTAGTTGTAGAATTGCTAGAAATTTCTAAGTTAAGATGCTTATCAATGCCATGCTTAGCCTAGCTAGTAGCAACCAAGGGTGGTTATATATTCATGCTGTGAAAAAATATTTCTAAGTCTTTGGACTTGTGTTTTTGCTTAATAAAACAACTAAGTGAATGAAACACCTGGGTGGAATGGAAAGAATGGTTTGTGTTGAGTGGTTATACAAGGCCCATGTCTATGGTTTACCTTGTGTATCTCACTTGTAGAAAGACACCCAGGAACAAAGGAATTTGAGATGCCATATGTTAAGAAGCTTCTAGTGCAGCCACATGGCATTATGGGCTCTGCCTAGATCATATAGGTTGCAATAACTTAGCCATTTGGACAGTTGGTGGTAGTGGGATGATAGGTTGGAGCGCATCCATTTGTTCTAAGGGAAGGCTTCTGAAAGGTCCTGTCTTGGTGAAAATCAAGTCTTGTGGGGAAAGTGCACAACCTCTACAGATGGAAGAATCTAAGTACTTAGCCATGTTCCTGGTATTGGACAACTTGAGCATCAAGACATGGAAGCTATCAAGAATATCCTCATCCCAATTTCTAAGTTAAAACTTGTGGGTGAACAAGGGTGAAGGTTCACCAATTTCTATTGGTGTTTCCTTGGGAAAAGTTTTGTCAAAGAAAAACTTAGAGTTTTCAACTAATAAGTAAAACCTATTTTGAGCAAAGCAAGCCTAAGCTACATAGCCAAAATGCATATAGTATCTAGACTACTAATATTCTACTAAGGTATCACTTGCCAATACTATTCCAATGTATTGACCCACTGTGGCTGTAACTTGTGATGTTGCAGGTTATTCTGATGATGATTAGGGGTTATGAGTCTACACTCAACATGCTTGCCTGTGGCACATGAAGATGAAGACTTATTTATCTTATTATATAATGAACTCTTGTATTAGGCCTGTGGACATGGAGTTGTAAAAGACTATGTTTGTCTCTGGAATGATATGTAATAATGACCTTTGTTTCTGTGTACTTCATCTTAAACTGTGGATGCTAGCATTGATCCAGGGACTAGCATTGCAATCACAGGGATCCTTAACTTTATAAAGGGAGGGATCTTACAGATGGTATCAGAGCACTGTGTTGCCTGTAGTATTATGACCATAGGATTGGAAACCACTAAGGAAAATTTTCAACAACTTCCTCACTTGTCTTTTCTTCTCGTAAACTCTTCTAATCTTCTTTCTCATCTCTATTTGTAGATGAACTCCATCAACGAAGCCGTGAGGAAGGGACCACTCATGACTATGACTTTGGAATGTGAGACAGAATTCCCCAAGGCTCTCAAGGACCTCATGGTTGCCATGGGAATACATGGTGTAGCCGTGTACAAAGGTTTTCCTGTGATGGATGAAGGAGTTGAGTACTGGTGGGTGCAACTTCACTTGTATAAAAACAAGGAAGACAACCACAAGGACTCAGGATTCTGCATGGTCACCAACTCAGTGATGCACACCACATTCTTTGATTCAGCAAGGGATGCAGCTTGGAAGGCCATCAAAGAGCTTGGTGTTAGAATCAAGTGCAGAATGCTAAACACCCAGAATGACCTTAGGGAAGAAAAGAAGCATACCCAAGAGTTAGAGACTACCAACCAACTTTTAAGAGAGGACATCATAGACTTAGCCATTGAGTCATGTGATCAAGATCGACAGATTGCCTCCAGGGATGCCCTGTTAGCCAACTTGGCAAGTGAGATGGGATTGTAACGTACTTCGTTAGTTGGACCACCACACTTTATTTCCCAAATGTTGTTTAAAATAAGTTGAACCTTGGATGTTTGTAATGGTTTTATGTATGCCATGACTTGTGTGTTTTGATTTCCAAAGATATGCATGTGATGCCTTGTCTTGTGATTTATCATTTAATTGTGTTGATTCTAATTTTTTTTCTATCTTATAAAAATAGATGCCTAATGTTACTATCAGCATGGCAGAAGAGTTCAAGGGAACTCGTTTTGGCACTCGTATTATTGAGCTCACTAGTTTTATCAATCTCCCACTACCTACCATCATGATGCTTCCCCTCACCAAGTTCGAGAGGAAGGACCTTTGGGGCTTCAAGGTTACTCAGCAGGGGCGCTTGGTGAGCCAGCCACGGAGGCCATCACCTTCAAGCTCATGCATGATGACAAGGAGAGAGGCCTAGAGGTAGTCATGCAGGATTTGCTTGGACGTTTACTAGGGAGACAATCTCGAGAGATTAGAGGAACTCACTTCCACGCCTTCGGTAGACGTGATGAGGATGGTGAGGACATTGACTTCGAGGATACTTCGAGAGAGATGGCAGAGCCGATTCGTCTATACCTCCAGGACTTAGAGGTTCTTCTTAGGCACCTAGATACTGATAGGACCAACGTCATGCTTAGCAATGACGAACTCCAGGTGCAGCTTCATGAGAAGGACAAGCTCTTCGCGGAGCAAGATGAGATAGTAAAAGAAATGGAGGCCAAGTTTGAGAGTCAGGATAGAAAGTTCAAGAGACAAGAGAAGAGAGTCCAAGATAGGAACAAAAGGATTCGAGACATGACTGCAGAACTAGAGGCCAAGGACTTCGAGCTCGAGCATCAGCAAGGTGTGATTGAGAGACTTCGTTCATAGAAGAGGGCTCTCAAAACCAAAATAGAGACCTTGACCACCAATGTCGAGGAGTACAAGACCGCTATGGAGAATACATGTCTTACACTTGTTGATGAGGAGGTTGATGCAGAGGAGTGGTGATGACTACTCATTTACCTTTATTTACCATGCCTTTGATTATAGAGTCGCAGTGACCATCCAACATGTGGATGGCTTGCTATTGGTGTGTTTACTTTTCAGAACTTGTTGTCTATGTTGTTGAACTTCTACTATTATGATGCATGTTTGGTGATTGTTTATGTGATGTAATGTGCATGTTAGCATCTATGGGTATCTCATTCTTATCTCTATTGAAAAACCACAGAAGCCTCCCCGACGTGCCAATCCCAACCCTAACAACAACAATATCACCCCCGAGATGCAGCAAATGATGATAGCTCAGACACAGCTGATGCAGATGATGACCACGTTCATACAGAATCAGAACAACAACAATCAGAATAACCCACCGGGTTTTGACATGCTTACCAGATTCTTAAGACTGAGGCCAGCAAAGTTCTCAGGAACTACTGATCCTATGGTGGCCAATGATTGGCTACGCTCTGTGAACAAGCACTTGGTAACTGTTGGCTGTACTGATGAAGAGAAGGTCAGATTTGCAGCACACTTGTTGGAAGGACCAGCAGCCACTTGGTGGGATAACTTCCAGATCACCACTCCCATTGCGGGTGTGACATGGGCTATCTTTGAAGATGGTTTCCGTACTGCTCACATCTCATCCGGAGTGATGAGTCTGAAGAAGAGGGAATTTCATAAGTTGAAGCAACGCCACCGCAGTGTGGCTGAATATATTGAGGAGTTCAACAATCTGGCGCGTTATGCACCGGATGAAGTTGACACTGATGCTAAGAGGAAAGTAAAGTTCCTCGAAGGATTGAATGATGAATTTAACCTGCAATTAGCTGTGGCCTATGTCCCCACTTATCAGTCACTTTGTGACAAGGCCGCCATCTTGGAGAGCAAGATGAAACAAGTTGAAAGCAGGAAGAGAAAGCACTCTGACAAGCACAGCTCGGGATCGTCTCACAAGCGTTCCCATTATGATGATAGTGGGAATTATGGATCCCACAAGCATGGGAAGTACAACAAGCACCACAACCACAACCGTCGTCATGACAACAAGCACCACCATAGTCATGACAATGATAAGTACAAGAGTCACAAGAGTGGATATAAGAGCCACCGCAATGGAAGTGTAAGTGGTAGTGGAAGCCAGCCTGTCAAGAAGGATCTTAGTCAGGTTGAATGTTTCAAGTGCAAGAAGATGGGGCATTATGCAAATGACTACCTAGAAAAGAAAGTTGAAGGACCCAACAAGCCCAACCCTTTCTAGAAGGGGCAAGTGAACCACATCAATGTGGAAGAAATCTATGAAGAGCCAGATGCTGTGGCTGGTAAGTTCAAACTCAATTCTATTCCAGCACTTGTTCTTTTTGATACTGGTGCATCACATTCATTCATATCAAAAGCATTTGTTGATAGAAATGGGTTTTCAACTGAAAACATTGGGTGTCCAATAAAAGTAAGTTCTCAGGTGGAGATATGATAGTAAGTCTTGGATGCCGGGATCTAGTAATAGAGTTTGGAAAGCATAAGTTTCCAGTGAGTCTGATAATCCTAGATTCCCAAGGACTGGATGTAATTTTGGGAATGGATTGGATGAACAAGTATGAAGGAGTACTAGATTGTGCCAATCGAACAGTTGCACTCACAACCCCAGAAAAGAAACGGATAAGATGGAAGTCTAATTTTGAATCGAAAGGGAGTAAGCTTAATTCTCTTAAGGGGGTTAGCATAGACAGTGTGCCAATTGTGAGTGAATATCCGGATGTGTTTCCGGAAGAATTGCCGGTAATGCCACCAGATAGAGATGTGGAGTTTCTTATTGAGTTGCTACCAGGATCTGGACCAATATCAAAGAGACCGTACAAGATGTCGGTTGATGAGTTGAAAGAACTCAAGAAACAACTTGGAGAACAGTTGCAGAAAGGATTTATTCAACCAAGTTCTTCATCTTGGGGAGCACTAGTTTTGTTTGTGGAAAAGAAGGATAGGAGTCAAAGGTTATGCATAGATTACCGCTCACTCAATGAGGTGACCATCAAGAATAAATACCCTTTGCCTAGAATAAATGACTTGTTTGATCAGCTAGAAGGAGCTTGTGTGTTCTCAAAGATTGATCTCCGATCAGGTTACTTTCAGCTCAAGATAAGAGAACAAGGCATACCTAAGACAGCTTTCACCACTAGGTATGAGTATACCGTGATGCCATTCGGTTTGACCAATGCACCAGCATACTTTATGAATATGATGAACAAGGTGTTCATGGAGTTCCTTGACAAGTTTGTTGTCGTATTCATCGATGACATTTTAATCTACTCCAAGAGCAAAGAAGAGCATGAAGAACATTTGCGTTTGATACTTGAGAAGCTTAGAGAGCATAAGCTATATGCCAAATTCAGCAAGTGTGAGTTTTGGTTGAATGAAGTTGGATTTCTTGGACACGTCGTGTCAGGTGATGGCGTAGCAGTTGATCCCGCTAAAGTTTCAGCTGTAACTGATTGGGAATCTCCTAAGTCAGTGAAAGAGGTTCGTAGTTTCCTTGGCTTGGCAGGATACTACAGAAGGTTCATTGAGAATTTTTCCAAGATATCCAAGCCAATGACAAAGTTACTAAAGAAGAGACTAGTGATAACACCAGTCTTATGTCTGCCAGATTTGGAGAAGGATTTCCAAGTGTATTGTGATGCATCTCATCATGGATTAGGTGCAGTACTTATGCAAGAAGGGAAAGTTGTGGCTTATGCCTCGAGACAACTCAAAACTCATGAGGTAAACTACCCTACTCATGATTTAGAGTTAGCCTCTGTTGTCCATGCACTCAAAACATGGAGATATTATCTTTTGGGAAAACGATGTGAAGTGTTCACAGATCACAAAAGTTTGAAGTATATCTTCACCCAGAAAGAAATTAACATGAGACAAAGAAGATGGCTAGAACTCATCAAGGACTATGACTTGAGTTTGCAATACCACCCCGGTAAAGCAAATGTTGTAGCGGATGCTCTAAGCCGTAAAGTTTTTGTGAATGGCCTTACTAAGGGAGAATTGCCAGATGATCTGCGTGCCCAATTTAAAGATCTCAGATTGGAGATTGTGCCTGAAGGACATCTCATGTCATTGGATGTTCAACCCACTTTGTTGGACAAAATCAAAGAAGCCCAAAGGATAGATAAGGAAATTGAAGAGATAAAGGAAAAGATTGGCAAAGGAAAAGCCAAGGGATTCCATGAAGACGAACAGGGTACTTTATGGTATGGAAAACGTATCTGTGTTCCGCAAGATCCGGAGCTTCGGAAACTGATATTACAAGAAGCACACAACTCACCATATTCTATCCATCCGGGTAACACCAAAATGTACATGGATATGAAGGAAATTTTTTGGTGGAATAATCTCAAGAAGGACATCGCTGAACATATTGCTTTATGTGATGTATGTAGCAGAGTGAAAGCGGAACATCAGAAACCATGAGGATTGCTACAACCACTACCTATTCCTGATTGGAAGTGGGACAAGATTGGCATGGATTTCATCACCGTATTGCCATGGACCAGGTCAGGATATGATTCTATTTGGGTAGTAGTGGATCACCTAACTAAAGTGGCTCATTTCATACCCGTGAAGACAACCTATACAAGTGCTAAGTTAGCCAGGATCTATAAGTAGAATAGTGTGCCTACATGGAGTACCCAAGAGTATTGTGTTTGATAGGGGAACTCAGTTCACTTCCCATTTTTGGAGACAACTACATGAGTCATTGGGAACAAGGTTGGAATTTAGCACTGCCTTTCATCCTCAGACTGATGGACAAACAGAAAGGACCAACCAGATTCTTGAAGATATGTTGAGGGCATGTGCCCTAGACTATGGAGCCAGTTGGGATGAAAGTCTGCCTTACGCAGAATTCTCTTACAATAACAGCTATCAAGCCAGTATTGAGATGGCACCATTTGAGTTTCTCTATGGGAGAAAGTGTACCATCCCATTGCTATGGAATGGTGTGGGATAAAGAAGCTTGTTCGGACCAGAACTAATCAAAGAGGCTGAAGAGAAAGTCAAGCTAGTTAAGGACAGATTGAAGATAGCACAGTCCCGACAAAAGAGCTACGCAGATCCTAAGCGTAGAGAAGTATTCTATGAGGTGGGTGATAGAGCTTATCTTAGAGTTTCACCACTTCGTGGAGTGAAGAGATTTGGAGTCAAAGGAAAATTGGACCCAAGATATGTTGGACCATTCAAGATTCTGAGTCGTAAAGGAGAAGTAGCTTATGAGATTGAACTGCCAGAATCTTTGTTTGCCGTTCACAATGTGTTTCATGTGAGTCAGCTTAAGAAATGCCATCCAGAGATGGAAGAGACTTCTTTGAAGGATACCATACCTTTGGAGGAGGTTCAATTGGAAAGTAATCTCACTTACGAAGAGAAACCTATCAAGATTCTTGAGACTGCAGAAAGAGTTAGTCGGACTAAGACTATCAAATTCTGCAAAGTTCAATGGAACCATCATTCCGAAGAAGAGGCCACATGGGAAAGAGAAGATGATCTTCGGAAAGACCACCCTCACCTATTTGCTAGGCAACCCAAATCTCGAGGGCGAGATTCACCTTAAGGGGGTTAGATTGTAACATCCCTAAAATCATGTTTTCAAGGATTGCATATCATCCATGCATGCATATCATTTAGGGATCAAAAATAAAACTCATTTCATGAAATCAGAAGCACTAAGTGCTATTATTTTATGTGAGCATGCATTGATATAATGCCACTCTCAAGTGAGGGAATATTTGTTTTAAACCAAGACTAGTTTGCTCTTAAGTTGGTTTGGTTGTGTGCCAAGGCTTGGACAAAAAATTACAAAACAAATATGAATTTAAAACCATTTTCAAAACATATTCCAATCATGAACTAAAGCACTGTTTATTTTGATTATTCAAAGGTACCAAGCAAGTACAGATAGACAACATGGTTTTATGCCCAAAAGTATGAAGGTTACACTCTACAAAAAAATCCAGAAAAGATTTGAATTCAATTGCTTTTGAATTTACTTGAAAATGATTCCTGAAAATCAAATCAGAAAAAGAAAAAAAAATAGAAAACCCAACTGGGCCGGCGACAGACTTTCAGCCCAGCAGCAGACCTAGCCCACTAAGCCCACCCGAGGTTTTCCCCTCTTTCTCTCACGCGGGACAGAGCTACTCCACGCTCGCTGACTAGTGGACCCAAGTGCCACGCGAGCATCGTCCCCAACCACACGCCCCCACGACCCCGTCAACGCCGCCGTTACCTCTTCACTGCCGCGATTGATGCGGGCTTGATTATCGGGGTTTCCTCGCGAGATTCTCGCCCCTGCTCCGGCTATCAGACCCCCTCCCCTTGCTGCTCATTTCCCCTCACTGAGCGCACCATTTCCGCCACCAGGCTGCGCGCATTCGAGCTCGGAACCCCGCAGCACCGACGCACTTCGGCGACCTATTCCGGTGAGCCCCGTGCTCCCCTTCACCTCTCGTTCATACGAGCTTGTCTGTCTTGCCCGTGCGCATCTTCTCACACCCTCTGTTCGCGCTGTATCGCCCCAGGTCGTCGTCTTCGTTCACGGCCGCAACCACCAGAGCCGCCGCTCAACTCTGACGAGCAATAGCGGTAAGAATCGAGCGCCCCTTGCCTTCTCCTTGAAACCATCTTGCTCACTGTGACCTTGTGCACCTCCTGATGCATTTTATTCGTGCTAGGACGACGCAGAGCCTCGGCAACATTGACATCTGCAAACACCCGACGCCGCGCACGACTCCGACGAGCTCCAGCAACATCCACGGTGCGCCCCTTCGCCAACGAAGCCTACCTTGAGCATCAACAGCACACGACGAACTCAGTAAGCCACTTTCCCCTCTCCCGCGCGACCTAAATCGTCGACACCGTCTCTGACAGATCCGCCGCCGCCGCTCGCCGCCGCTAGCGCCGCCCGTCTGTGGTCGTTTGATCCATGATCGTAGGATCTAGATCTAGCGATTAGGAATAGATCTGTAACGAAACGGTACAAATAGATCTGGGCCGTGCATGTTAAGTTTAATCCAACGGCCCGCGTGTGTGATCCGGTGCAAATCGTTATCAACCAATCAGAGAGCACCGCTTGGCCAGCCCTTTGATTTAAAATCAGAATTTAGATCTATTAGATGTTTAAACTTGTAAAATTTATAACTTTTGATTCCCACGTTCAAATTTGAAAAAAATTATATCATTGGAATCAGGAGAGAAGATCCTTTCCATTTATGCAATGTGTTTAATGGTTTTTCTCTGTTAAAATGATTGTTTTTACAGAAACATTTGTAGGCATATTTTGTGTATAGTAATTATTTGAAAAATGTTTAGTTGTTCAAATAAAGTTTAATTGACAAGTTTTGAACTTGTTAAAGATTCAGTACTGTGCATTTGTCTTGGTTGGTGTAGAAAATCATCACATGGCATTTTGCATGCATTCATATATTTTTGTTTGTATATATTTTGTATGTGATTGGGTGCCATTATTTTATGTATAGATTTTGGTGCAAATAGTGATTGTGATTGTGAGGATTGTTGCTACTCCCCAAACTACCAAGGCAAGTGGTGCTTCATGATTTTATTCCTATGTTTTTAAACTATGCACTAGAAATATTTTGCTAGACTTGCATGAATATTTTGATCTATATGCTATGCTTGGGAAATCCTAGTAGTTGTAGAATTGCTAGAAATTTCTAAGTTAAGATGCTTATCAATGCCATGCTTAGCCTAGCTAGTAGCAACCAAGGGTGGTTATATATTCATGCTGTGAGAAAATATTTCTGAGTATTTGGACTTGTGTTTTTGCTTAATAAAACAACTAAGTGAATGAAACACCTGGGTGGAATGGAAAGAATGGTTTGTGTTGAGTGGTTATACAAGGCCCATGTCTATGGTTTACCTTGTGTATCTCACTTGTGGAAAGCCACCCAGGAACAAAAGGATTTGAGATGCCATATGTTAAGAAGCTTCTAGTGCAGCCACATGGCATTATGGGCTCTGCCTGGATCATATAGGTTGCAATAACTTAGCCATTTGGATAGTTGGTGGTAGTGGGATGATAGGTTGGAGCGCGTCCATTTGGTCTAAGGGAAGGCTTCTGAAATTTCCTGTCTTGGTGAAAATCAAGTCTTGTGGGGAAAGTGCACAACCTCTGCAGATGGAAGAATCTAAGTACTTAGCCATGTCCCTGGTATTGGACAACTTGAGCATCAAGACATGGAAGCTATCAATAATCTCCTCATCCCAATTTCTAAGTTAAAACTTGTGGGTGAACAAGGGTGAAGGTTCACCAATTTCTATTGGTGTTTCCTTGGGAAAAGTTTTGTCAAAGAAAAACTTAGAGTTTTCAACTAATAGGTAAAACCTATTTTGAGCAAAGCAAGCCTAAGCTACACATAGCAAAAATGCATATAGTATCTAGACTACTAATATTCTACTAAGGTATCACTTGCCAATACTATTCCAATGTATTGACCCACTGTGACTGTAACTTGTGATGTTGCAGGTTATTCTGATGATGATTAGGGGTTATGAGTCTACACTCAACATGCTTGCCTGTGGCACATGAAGATGAAGACTTATTTATCTTATTATATAATGAACTCTTGTATTAGGCCTGTGTCCATGGAGTTGTAAAAGACTATGTTTGTCTCTGGAATGATATGTAATAATGACCTTTGTTTCTGTGTACTTCATCTTAAACTGTGGATGCTAGCATTGATCCAGGGACTAGCATTACAATCACAGGGATCCTTACCTTTATAAAGGGAGGGATCTTACACAATCGCTGCCCCTTCGTGACCCCGCATGCCTCCTTGATGTACACCATGCCCACATAATGAATTACGGCAATGGTTTGTACAAACCGTTAGATGCCAGAACTATCGTGGGACGATGAGGGTTCCCACCCATATGCTGCATATCCTCTATGAATTACCAATTAATATGCACGCTACGAGGATAACAGCCACGACCTGCACATCCGGCTTCATGCGAGAGGAAGAAGATACAGCTGACTTCTCTGTCCCATTCCAAATCTCATGGCTAACGCATAATATACGACGCTAGAATCACTGATGTCAGGGGTTATTAAGTCCCTACTTGATCATCATTGTTGCAATTAGAAATCTAAGTTCTATTGCTCCATTATATCATCACTTAGGATGATATCTATGATTTCTTTATTTGTGAAAATAATATTTTCTTTCTTTTATAGCATATATTATAACACAAAATTTGCAAATACTTTGATAAAGCCTCTTCAAAGGACATGAGCAAGTGATGAACTTGCCTTGTGATGGCAAGGTAGTGAAGTCTGATGCTTGCATTGGACCTTGAGCTTCTATGTCTACAAAAACATCAGTATTGCCTAGTAAGGAAAATATTTAAAGAAGCAAAAATGATTATGCAATAATGTCATGCATCATTTAACTTGATATGCATCACCCCATTATTATAAAAAGTCCTTTTTAATAATAAAGGATTTATAAATATTACTTTTTAGTATTTATAACATATATTGAATTATTTTATTTTATTTCCTTTTTATTTGAATTTTATTGATTTAATAATACTTTTAGGAATTATCACTTATATATTAAAATTGTTATTAAATATTTATTTAGTATTTTTCAAATACTATAATATTAATATATAATGAAAGTGATTTTTATTTATTTTTATCATCTATCAATAATTTTGTAAAATTCCATAAGGAATATATGAATTACAAAATTCTTATAAAATTTTATATATCTAAAATTTTATATTTTATTTTATTTTAATAGTATGGATTATTGTGACTCCAAAAATATTTTATTTATCATTTTTGGACTTTTTTTATTTTCTAGAATTTTATTGAGGTAAGGGGCATTTAGGTCTTTTCCAATTGATTAAAATAGGCCTGAAAATGTTTATGGGCTAGTTATACTTATTGGGCCATGGTAGCCCATTTGTCCTGGACAAAAGGACTACCCAAAGGGTTTTGGCCCAGCTCGGCCCACTCCTCACTGCCTCTCCTTCTCCCTCGAGTTCATCCTCTCCTCCTCTGACCCCGACCCCATGGCCGGCGATGCCGCCACCGGAGATTCCCGCTACTGTCGTTCGTTCTGGTCGCCGCCGTGTTGCAAAAGGGGCTTGTCAACAATGCTCGTTCATTCTATCCAATTGGATTCGAGCCTAGGGCTCTCCTGCGATGGATCGATGCCGTCCCGATCCCTAGGGTTTGGGGATTGGCATGGATTCAAGCGCTGTCGTGGTCGTCCTGCGTCGAGGTGATGCTCTGCACCTCTAGGTGTGATCAGGGTCGCTGCCATGGCGCCGTGCGGGTTGCAGCGCCTCCTCTGGGGTGCTCCCCTTGCCGCCATGGTCGTCGACCCCTCTACTTCCTCTTCTATCCTTTAGCATGGACCTACGGTGAGTTTGATTCCCCTCCCCTGGTGCTCTCTGTGCTTGCTGATTCGATGCCAGATGTTGGCAGTGTCCTCTCTGGCTACTGTCTGATTCAGATTAGGATGATTATCCCTTTATGGTTCCTGTGATGTGATTGATCATGTGCTGGATGAATTGAATCATGTTTGGATGGTCTGTACACATGCTAAATGATTATTGGTTCGAGGCTTGTTGCTTAAAATGATCTATGATGTTTCTGGTGGCTTACTTGATGATTTGATGCTTGGATTGCATCTGATTCAGATGTTGTAGTTGTTTGGGAAACATGCTTGGTAAAGCCAATGATTTTAATTGCTTTCCACTATTTATTTGATTCATGGTCATGATTATGATAAGATATAGCTACTTTCTTAGTGCTTTTAGCTTGGAAATTAACATGTGGTTTGAGATCATCATGATATCAAACAGTGAAGTGTAACATAGGAATATCCTAGTTATGATTCTTGTGTTAACAGGAAAATGATTAGTTAGTTGATTGTCTGAACCTATGATGATTTACCGTCTTTCCTAATTCATCATGGATTGTTCTTATGACACCATCATGGTATGGCACACAAGAATAACTCTAATCCATTGATTGGGTTGTTTTAGGCTTAAGACAAACTTGGCTTTATAAGATAAATAGAGATGCTGTCCTCTAAATTCCCTAAGACCAATGATGTTGGTCTGAGGCTTAGGGATTCAAATCTTATCTAATTGGTTTATCTAAATAGTTCTGGTAGTGGTACCAGCTATTCTTTATTGAATCAAAGCTTGGAAAAATATGATAATGAGCTTGATCAATCTATGGATCCCAAATATTTGTTTCTAAGGTGCTACCCTTCCTTTAGGGATGTGCCTAGAAATAGATCATAGGTATATGTATGATTGAATATAGTTTGACAACCAGAGCAAGGATGTTGCTCTGAGATCTGGTTGGATTTTGGTACTTTGTTGTTTGCTTTTAGAGTTTTAAAAATCCCTAGGATGGATTCACCCCACTTGGGTGCTTTCTGAGGGTTTGTTTTATAAAACAACACATGCTTCTCTCTGAATAAGATGATTAGATCATGTGAAGGTTTTATGAAACTCCCCACAGACTCTGATGTTTGTGGAGTAAGTTGGTGATGATGATCTTGATCTGGTTTTGCTGGACTCCTGTGCTTGATCTTGAGCTAACCTGGGCTTGATCTTGCTGTCGACCTGATCCATCCCCCGCCTTATGTCACCATCCTGGTGATGTTTGGTTGATCCTTGGTGGTTTGATTTGGCTGATGTGCTTGGTAAGCTGCTATCTAGGCTGGCTGTTCTTGTGTGTTGTGTAGTGGAGTAATGCACTGGTGCCTCTCCACGGCTGTGCTTGTGGTTTTTGTGAGATTGGGCTGTTCTGTGAGATCGACAACACACCACATGCATGTTGGTGTGTGTCCTGCCTGTGTGCTTGCTATGCACTTGTGGATATGTTTAGAATTTTGAACTTACTCTTACCAAGTTACTTTCATCTGGCTGGTGGATTTGTCCCTCTTGGCTATCATTTGACTTCTGGCTTTAAATTTATGAAAGATGAATTCTTTCATATTGGTGAAACTTGCCCCTAAATTTCTCAATGATGAATTTGTCAAGTGCATTTCACTGACATGTCTGAGAGAAATAATACTAACACTAACCCTCTTTTGTTTTTATTTAATCTTTGTTTTGCAGGTACAGATATATGGATGAAGATTTAGTCTAAGTTTAGTTATAGAATAGTTATAGAATGTTCCAATGTAATTTTCTTATTCTTTTGTAATTTTTCATTTTATTATTTTGTAATTTTCATTTTATTCAATTGTAATAAAGATTATATTATTATTAATAAAGAATATTCTTATTCTTTATTCTTTTGTAACTTATGAAGTTTGAAAATGGCTTTAGTAAGTTACGTTCTTTATAACTTGTTTATATATTGATAATATGGAATAAGTTTCATATTCATTATTGTTTTTGGATACAATTTAAGTTATAATACTTATCTCTTAATTAATTTAAGATTCAAAACTTATATCTAAATCATTTGAATTATAATTCAAACACTCAAGTTTAAAATTCAAATTCATTTTTAACACATAACTGATTAAAGATCATCTCAAAGTTTATAACAATCATCCTTTAAGACTAAACCTAATCTCAAAGTATGAAAGAAACATTGATCACTTAAGATTTTTATTTGGCGAAAATTTTACCCACATTTTCACAAATAAATGCATGCAACATTCCATATTCCTAAATCTACCCTTCATTAGTTCCTAAATGCTGGGATGTTACAGACTTCCCCCTTAAATTAAACTTCGTCCCGAAGTTTATGGATATGTACCTGAATAGTTCTGGATAGGCTTTTCTTAAATCCTCTTCTTTCTCCCATGTGGCTTCCCTTTCAGGGTGATGTTCCCACGGTACCTTGCAATATTTGATTGCTCTGTTCCTTAATATTTTCCAATTTTCTTCCAGAATCTTACAAGGCTTTTCAATATAGGTCAAGTCTGCTTGTAGTTCTATCTCTTGATGTGTGATTGCATTGTCTGGAACTTTCAAACATTTGCGAAGTTGTGACACATGGAAAACATTATGCACTTGAGCCAATCTTGATGGTAACTCTAAATCATAATCTATAGTTCTATTTTGACTCAGTATCTTGAATGGTCCGATATATCTTGGACTTAATTTCCCTTGAACTCCGAATCTTTTTACCCCTTTCATTGGACTTACTTTCAAATAGACCATATCTCCCACTTCTGGATGCCATGATCTTCGAATTTGATCCGCATAAATTTTCTACCTGCTCTGGGCTATTTTCAGTCTATCTCTGATCTTATCAATGACATCTTGTCTTTCCTTGATATAATCTGGTGCAAATTCTTTGCTGCTTCCAGGCTCATACCAACATATTGGTGATCTACACTTTCTTCCATATAGAACCTGATATGGAGTTGCCTTCAGACTACTCTAATAGCTATTATTATAAGAAAACTCTGCCAATGGTAGATGATCTTCCCATGTTCCTCCAAAATCTAATGCACAAGCCCTTAACATGTCTTCTAGTATTTGATTTGTTCTTTCAGTTTGACCTCCTATCTCTGGATGATATGCCGTGCTGAAATCTAACTTTGAACCAAGTGCTTCATGCAATTGCTTCCAAAATGCTGAAGTAAACACTCATCCCCTATCAGTTACGATGTTTTTGGGTACTCCATGTTTACTTACTGTTTCTTTGACATATACTTCAACTAACTTCTCAGCATTATCCTTTTGATTCACCGGAATAAAATGTGCGCTCTTAGTGAGTCTGTCCACAATTACCCATATCATATATTTTCTTTTTGGTGTCATGGGCAATCCTGTGATGAAGTCCATACCTATTTCTTCCCATTTCCATTCAAGAATTTCTAAGGGTTGTAATGGTCCTGCTGGACTTTGATGTTCAACTTTCACCCTTTGAAAAGTATGGCATTCAGATACATATTTGGCAATATCTCTTTTCATGTTATTCCACCAGAATAGTTCTTTCAAATCCATATACATCTTAGTACTCCCTGGATGTATAGAATATGGTGTATCACGTGCTTCTTTGAGTATGACATTTCTAATCTCCGTCTCATCTGGAACACATAGACGGTCTTGAAACCATAAAGACCCATAATCTCCAAGGCGAAAAACTGATTTTTGCCCTTGAGATATCCTCCGAATTTCCTCAGCAATAAAAGGATCTTCTTATTGATGTCTAAAAATTTCTTGCTTAAGATCACTGTCCTGCTCTGCAACTACCTGCATAGTAGCTAATCCTCCAAGAACCTCTGTTCTGATAAATTGAAGCTCTAATCTTTCCAAGTCCATTTGTAACTCTTTTGGTAACTCCCGATTGCTTGGCTGAATATCTGCACTCTTTCTGCTTAAAGCATCTGCTATAACATTTGCTTTCCCTAGGGTGTAATTGATTGTTAAATCATAATCCTTGATTAGTTCCAACCAACGCTTCTGTCTCATATTCAATTCCTTTGGAGTGAAGAAATATTTGAGACTTTTATGGTCAGTGTATAACTCACATCTGGCTCAATAAAGAAAATGCCTCCATCCTTTTAGTGCAAAAACTACTGCTGCTAACTCTAAATCATGAGTTGGATAGTTGACTTCATGTGGTTTCAGTTGTCTTGAACCATAGGCAATCACTTTCCAATCTTGCATTAGTACACAACCCAAACCTTCTTTAGACGCATCACAGTATACTATGAAGTCCTTCCCTGTTTCAGGAACTGCTAAGATTAGAGCCGTGGTTAATCTAGTCTTCAACTCTTGAAAACTTGCTTCACATTTCTCATCCCACATGAATGGTGTATTCTTCCTTAATAATTTGGTCATTGGTCCGGCTATTTTGGAGAAACCTTTAATGAATCTCAGATAATAACCAGCCATTCCTAAGAAACCTCGAATTTGCTTCACATTGGTCGGTGCAGTACACTCTAGTACCGACTGAACTTTAGATGGATTCACCGCAATTCCATCCTTACTGATCACATGACCGAGGAATTCTACCTCATCAAGCCAAAATTCACACTTACTGAACTTAGCATAAAGTTTGTGTTCTCTTAAAGTCTATAATGCTATTCTCAAATGATCAGCATGCTCTTCCTTATCCTTGGAATATATCAGTATATCATCAATAAAGACTATGATAAACTTGTCCAAATATGGCATGAAGATCTTGTTCATCAGATTCATGAATATTGCCGGTGCATTGGTCAAACCAAATGGTACTACCAAATACTCATGGTGTCCATATCTTGAGAAAAATGCTGTTTTTGAAACATCTTCCGGCTTGATTTTTATTTTATGGTATCCAGATCTTAAATCGATCTTTGAAAATACTCCAGCCCCTTTCACCTGATCAAACAAATCTTGAATTCTTGGTAAAGGATACTTGTTCTTGATAGTTGCATTGTTCAGATTTCTATAATCACCACACATCCCTCTTCCACCATCTCTCTTATCCACAAAGATTACTGGTGTTCCCCATGGAGATACACTTTCCTATATAAATCCTTTTCTAGCTAACTCATCAATTTTCTCTTTGAGTTCTTTCAATTCTTTGGGTGCCATTTTATATGGTGCTTGAGCTATTGGTGCTGTACCAGGAATTAGGTCAATGGTGAACTCTATCTCCCGGTCTAGTGGCATTCACGGTAGCTCTGTTGGAAAAACATCTTGGAATTCATTAACTACAGGAATCTCTTCCAATTTCACTTCTTTCATTGAATTCAACTGCAAATCCACCATGATATGACTGTTCTTATCTGCTTGATAAACGATCCTTGCTCCACTTGGAGTTTTGATTGAGACAGTTTTCTCCTCACAATTTATCCGTGCTCCGTGTTCCATCATCCAATCCATCCCCAGCACTACTGCAATTCCCTTCAAAGGAATCACATAAAGGTCTGCGAAATATGTACAACCACAGATCGAGATAACCTGATCTTGTTTTATGTGGCGTACAATCACATTCCCTCCTGCCGTAACTACGGTCATAGGACTTTCTAACGTTGCCCTTCTAATCCCGAACTTATCACAAAGTTCTTCAGAAATGAATGAAGTAGTTGCACCAGTATCAAATAGAACTTTGCCGGGATTGGTAAGGATATTGAGCGTACTTATCACTGCATGCTCCGAATTATCCACCTCCTCGAGGGTTGCACAGTTCAGTTTCCCGGTAGGTCGGTTCCTCTTGCCATTATTGTTCTTGCCATTATTTCCTCCTTTATTGGGCTATCGATTTCCTCCACTAGCTTGTCCTCCTCCTTTGGTAGGCCATCCTCCAGGTGGTTTGCTCGGACAATCTGGCTTGATATGCCCCTCCTGACCACAACCATAACAGATCACTACATGCTTTTTGCATTTCCTCTGGAAATTCCCTAGAATTCCACAATTGTTACAGATAACATTCCTTCTCGGATTGGATTGATTTCCACCATTGCCCTTGTTATTATTATTGTTGCTATTGCCATAATTCTCATTCCGAGGTTTGAACTCCATGTTAGGTTTAGGTTTGCTTGCCTGAATTCTCTTGGTTTCCTTCTTGGCTCTCTTCCTCGGTCCTCTTGGACATTCTTGTAGTCATCTTCAAAAGTAATGGCTGCATCCAACAACTGCTGATAAGTTTGCTTATTGGCTAACCTTAGCTGCATCCTCACAAATGGATTTAATCCATGGAGGAAACGATTCTTCCGCTTCTCTTAAGTGTTGACATCCTCCTCAGCATAGCGAGACTATTGGCTAAACTCCCAGATGTACTTCATGACACTCGTATATCCTTGCTGCAGCTCCTCAAATTCTCTCCGCTTCAACTCCATGACACTTTCTGGAACATGATATTCACGGAATCTCTGCTTGAATTCTTCCCAGGTAAACTCTCTTCCTGGTTGTTGCATGGCTAACTGATTTTACCACCATGATGCTGCAGGTCCAGTCAGAAGATGAGTTGCATACCTCAATTTCTCCTCATCATTGCAACCTATAGTTTTCAGGTTCCTTTCAGTATCTGCTAGCCAGTCTTCTGCATCCATTGGTTCAGGAGATGATGCAAAAGATAACGGCCTTGCATTCTGGAAATCAGATAGACTCACTCCTCCACCTTCAGGTCCCCTCTGATTTGCTCTCCCCAGCAGCTCTTCCATGAACTTGTTCTGGGTTTCTTGCATCATTTTCATGCATTGCATAAAGTTCTGCTCCATTAAAGGCCTCATTTGTGGTGGTGGTGGTAATGCTTCTTGGTTTGCTGCATCTGCATCGGCCTTTTCCTTGGCCTCTCGCTCCATCCGCTGTTGTTCAGTTTCCATTCCTACACCCGTATCCATGACCCTCTAGTCCTGCAACATAAAGCGAATACTCATAATTACATCATGCACATGTGTTCTGAGCTCGACTTTACGCACAGAACTAGTCACACAATGAAGATCCAAAGAAAATCCAAATATGCATTTCACATATTTTACATAATGTCTTAATGATACAAAGTCATTACAACATATACCATATAGGTATTATTACAAAACTACCTTATCACTTGGGGTACAATACACGGTACTTGATACTACTAACTAATTGTCTTCTTCTAGTAGTAACTACGCTCATCGTACATGCCTAATGTCCAACTGTGATGACGTGTGGTTCGTCACACAGTTTGTGGCACATATGGCCTTCCAGAAGGAATATACTCTATATCTGAAGTGTTAGGACTTGAGTCATTACTCAACCTGAGCGCATTGACTCCCTCTAGCTTAGCTAAAAAGTCTTCAGAAACATATTCAACATTATCGCCAGCCTGCATCTCCTGAGCTTCATTTCTTGAGTTGCCAACAGGATACGCAGATCCTGCTGCTTCCCAGGTGCTCTCGTGGGCAAGATAATTAAACACTGGATAATGTATATTCCCTGGGTTTTGAGAAGATGTTGATGATTCAAACACTCTCTCCTTAGGATCTTCTTCTTCATCCTGATTATCTATTGACATGGTATTACTACTTCTATTATTAGGATTCATTCTTGCACCCATCCAACTAGATTGTCCAGCATTTCTGTCAGAACCATCTATGGACATCCGGTGTTCATGAGATACATCATATGATCCCATTCTCCAACCATCCGAATTCTCAATAGGAAGTTCCGAGTCAGAACCATCCTCTGATCCCTGTGGTACTGCATACCGCATATCCATAGTAGGATCATGTATAGGTTCAGGTCTTGGTGAATAAGGATATGGTATAAAAGATTCAGGATCTATGGGTATATCCTTAAAGATAAGTGTTGCACTACTACTTGCTTCTTTCTCTAACTGGAATGCTAACTGCTTCCTCCTTTATGGATCAGTTAAATCCTCTAACATGTCATTTTTGTCTTCAACAATCACTTGATGGGTCTTATAAAAAGATGCAACGAGTGTTCGGTATCTATCCATAAACTTGGAAGCTAACTTAGGATGCTTCTTAACCAAAGTAAGATGATCCGGTATAGGCTCCGAGTCTATAGAATCATGAGGTATCACAGAGAATGTGCTACCTTCTAGCTCATTGGTTTTCTGCTCCCGAAAATTAGCTATCGCCTCCACAACAGCAACATGATATGCTGCTAAATGACTCCTGCCTTCTCCTATGGGTACATCATGGTATAATCCAAGATTATCTGGAAGTTGGATACTCACACGATACTTGGATAACATCCGGCCATCAAGGTAAGTGATAGTGTCTTGGATAACTAAAGAGCTTTAATAGTTGATGAAGTTGGTCTGTGAATGATCCTTGATAATCATCAAGAGTCTCCTCTTTCCTTACCAAAGTCTATTTTGGAAACCTTGGTGCCATATCTCTGTATATTAGAAAAAATAATTTTGATTAGTATCCAATAATATATTGCATCATAACAAAGAATTATCGCACTAAAACATATAACAGAATATTCTCATTTGAATACCCATTATATTACTTTTAGAGAATTCTTTATCGTTGCTACATTTTCCTACAGGTAATACCCTTTAATAGGTTTCCAACCTAAGGTCAAAGCAATTTGCTCTGATACCAACTGCGGTGACCCAGCATACCACTGCATGTGTAGTACACTATAGTCGTTGATATGACATCCATAGAACACCGTTCCGTAAATATCACATCCCTTAGAGTGGTACAATAGAAACATTGCGGGTCTAGATTACAAAAGTACACACAGAATTATTATTACAATACCGGAAGTTCAAGACTTCCAAAATATCCAACTTACAAACCAAAATATAAAGTGTTCAGCGGAATTTAAAAGTAGCAACTCCGACTAGGAGTTCAGCTCAGCAGCTTATTCTATAGAGTTCATGCTGCTCGTCTCCATTGGTTAGTACTAACTAGGAGTACTTCGTTGGACTCGTTATCATCGACACCATAGCGGATTTCGTAATCCACTCCTTTAACTCCTCCAGATAGATCAGGTTCCTCGTAGAACACATCTATTTGACATTCGGCTATATACATTGGAATGTCTTCGGAATCCTCAGAGTCTAAGCAAGGGATCAAAGGAAAGAATGAGTAACACCGTTACCCAACAAGTTCATTATATGCAAGGTGGGAAGTTTGATGCTCTAACTACCACCTCGGACTATAAGTCCTTGGCAATATGCAGCTTTTGTAAATCTTTCTTCAAAGATTGATTTTATTCTGAAAAACTATGACAATCAGCCTTCACAGGTTGACCAGAACTTTCATGGAGTTCCTTTACTTTACCCATTAGAGATCAACTCCTTGTTGCACAACCGGGCGTACTTTCCCGTCCACAATTCCATGATGTGGGGCCCAGTAGTTGGTCCAAGCCAATCACTGCCCCCTTTGCGACCCCGCATGCCTCCTTGGTGTACACCATGCCCACATAATGAATTACGGCAATGGTTTGTACAAACCGTTAGATGCCAGAACTATCGTGGGATGATGAGGGTTCCCACCCATATGCTGTATATCCTCTATGAATTACCAATTAATATGCACGCTACGAGGATAACAATAATTCTGACATCATCGGCTTCATGCGAGAGGAAGAAGATACAGCTGATTTCTCTGTCCCATTCCAAATCTCATGGCTAACGCGTAATATACGGCGCTAGAATCACTGATGTCATGGTTGTTATGTCCCTAATTGATTATCATTGTTGCAAATAGAAACCTAAGTTCTATTGCTCCATTATATCATCATGTAGGATGATATCTATGATTTATGTATTTTAGAAAATAATATTTTCTTTCTTTGGAACATAGATGATAACACACAATTTGCAAATACTTTAATAAAGACTCTTCAAAGGACATGAGCAAGTGATGAACTTGCCTTGTGATTGAAAGGTAGTGAAGTTAGATGCTTGCAATGGACCTTGAGCTTCTATGTCTACAAAACATCATTATTGCCCGGTAAGGACAATATTTAAAGAGGTATAATGATTATGCATAATAATGTAATGGATTATTTATCTTTGTTTGTTTTACCCATTATTTAGTTACAAGAATTCCTTTAAGTCATAAAGGTTTTTTGTAAATAATAATCTTTAATATTTATTGATTATCATATTTTTATTTTATTTATTTTATATTTATTTAATAATTCTTTTAAGAATTAATACTTATATTAAAGAATTTTTTTTATGATTCTAAAAATTTGTTTAGTATTTTTATAAAATACTACAATATTAATATATAATAAAAGTGATTTTTATTTATTTTTATTTTCTTTCCTGAATTTTATAAAATTCCATAAGGAATATATATATTATAAAATTCTTGATCAAAAATTATATACATAAAAATTTATTTCTTAATTTATTTAGATAGATTGGATTATTATGAATCAAAAAATATTTTATTTATTATTTTATATTTTTATTTTATTTCTTAGAATTTATTTAAGTTTAGGGGTATTTTGGTCTTTTATTTATTATTAAAACTTCTTTTAAGTTTTGGGCTGTTGTATTTGGGCTTATTGGGATGATTTGGCCCAAGTGGCCTGACCAAAAGGACACCCCGAAGGGGTTCTGGCCCAACCGGCCCACTTCCCCCTGTCTCTCTCTCGTCCTCATCTCCTCCTCGACCCCGTGGGGTGCTGGCGCCGCCGCCATGCGGTGCTCGCCGCCGTGGCCCTCCATGGATACCGTGGTGCAGGATGAGGTTGTCGACTATGCTTGTCCATGTCCTCCACTTCGATTTGATTTTGGAGCTCTCCTGTGGCCAGGCTCACCTCGTTCCCGAACCCTAGGGTTTGGGGTTGGGTGGTGCCATCGCCATCGCTGATCACCCTATGGTGGTGTGCGGTGTTTGTGTGCTGCCGTGGCCACCGCCGTGGCTGGTGCGGGTTGCAGCACCCTCTGGGGTGCTCCCCGTGCCGCCTTGAGCTCGTCGGCTCCTCTGCTTCCTCTTCGTTTCTTCAGCGAGGACCTCTGGTGAGTGGTTCTCCTGTGAACTCTAGTCTAACTAGTTATTTCGAGTTCCACTGTGTGTCTAGTGGCCAATATCTATTCTATGTTTGTACTGACACTAGGGTTCATCTCTGGTGCTTATGAGATGATGCTATGGTCTGATATTGATGCTTAGTGAGAATTATGTTCTTTGTCCTTAGTGATTCTTGTCATCCTTAGGATGATGTGGTTGATCTGATATTGATGATGTTGTAAACTGATATATTCATATTCTGTCAGTAACTTGGTACTGACAGTATCACTATGAGTGATGATTCACTGCATTAGTGTCTGTGACTTGCCTGTTTATTCATAGTCTAAATCTTTATTCGATAGAGTTTGATGATTCTATGAAAATAAATAGATATTTATGGTATGATCTCTGAGTTTGATCTCAGGGAAATGATTTTCTAGTTGATTTATAAGAATTGGACTATTTGGTGATTTTATTAGTAAGATCAGTACTTGTGAAACCTTCTTAGAATGGTACACAAGTAGATCTTGTTGCTGGCTTCACCTATGGTCATTACTGGAACTTGATAGATGCTTCTTAATGAGTTGGAAAGCTTATTGTTTTATCATGCCTATGATGCTGGTTTGAGGCTTTAGAATCTAGGGTCCTAATTGGTTAAGTGAATGAGTTTGTTTGTAACTTATAAGATTTGAGGTGCTACTCATTCTGGGAGATGTGCCCTGATCTTGTAAGAACAATTGATAGATTATAAAAGTTGCATGTGTTAACACCAAATCTGTGAGGCTGGTCTAAGAATTGGGTGTTTTTGCTAGGTTTGATTTCTGATTTTTTATACTCAAAACCTCTAGGATAGATTCACCCCACTAGGGTGATCATTGAGAGGTTGTTTCAGAAAAGACATATGCTTCTGTCTGGATAAGATGAATAGATCATGTGGTGGCTTTATGACACTCACCACAAAACTGATGATTGTTGAGGTTGGTGGTGATGTTAGTGCTACTGGTTGGATCATGTCCTTCACCTCCTAATGATGTTCTTGTTTCCCTTGGTTCTTGTGCTTGGCCTTGATCTAGCCTGCTCCTCCTAGATCCTGTGGCTTGGCCTTGCTATCCACCTGATTCTTCCCCCTCCTTATGTCACCATCTGGTGATGGTTGGGTTGATCAAGTGTGGAATTTGCTTGCTGGTTTTGCTATGGCTAAGCTGTTGGTTCTGGTGTGGTATGAGCAATGGAGTGGTGCACTTTTGCTTGCCCACGGCTGTGTTTGGATGTTTTACTTATGGAAGCAGCTCTGGCTGTGTTGACAGCACATCAATGCATTTTGGTGTGTGAGCTGCTTGTGTGCCTGCTGCATAGTTGTGGATATGCTCAGAGAGATGTTCTACCTTTTCTATCTTGTTACCATTTATCTGCCTGGTGAAACTTGCCCCTCTTACTGATTGAGATCATTTTACTTATGGCTTAATTGTTATGAAAGATTTGATTCTTTCATATTGGTGAAACTTGCCCCTTTTTCATTTACTCAATGATGTAAAATTGAGTGGTGCAACTCGTTGCTCTCTACTGAGGGTAAAATTAACAACTTAACCTTTATTTTCTTTTCTTTTTTGTTCTTTGTTTTGCAGGTACAAGACATGAAGATTCAGTATTAGAATAGGTTTACTTTTAGATGGAATAGATCCTTTGTAATTTTTTATTTAATTATTTTGTAAGGAATTTTGTAATAGTTCTTGATATGTAAATATTCCTCTTTTTGTAATTTCACTACTGTAAGAATTCTTTATTGTCTTAATATATTACTTGTTTGTAACTTATTAATGAAATGAACATATGAAATAAATATTCATTTGTTTGATTACAATTCTTATTTAGACTTTTAGTTTACTATATATTGTTTATTGATTAAATACTATTACTAGTTCACAATTCTAAGTTTTAAAAATATAAACTCACATTTCAAATTTGAATTCAAATTCTCCCCAAAACACATTATTTCATAAAGGTCATGTCAAAATTTATAACGATCACTTTCCAGAGCTATTCCTACACCTAGAGAGTGAAAGAAACTTTGGTCACTTTAAGTTTTTATTTGGCGAAAAATTTACCCACATTTTGCAGATGAATGCATGCATATGAACAGATTCCTAAATCTACCCTTCGTTAGTTCCTAAATGCTGGGATGTTACAGACTTCCCCCCTTAAATTAAACTTTGTCCCGAAGTTTGCTGAAATGTACCTGAATAGTTCCAGATAGGCTTTTCTTAATTCATCCTCTTTCTCCCATGTGGCTTCTCTCTCGGGGTGATGTTCCCACCATACCTTGCAGTACTTGATTGCCCTATTCCTCAATCTTTTACAGTTCTCTTCCAGAATTTTACAAGGTTTCTCAACATAAGTCAGGTCTACTTGTAATTCTATCTCTTGATGTGTAATTGCATCATCAGGAACTTTAAGACATTTCCGGAGTTGTGACACATGGACACCATTATGAACTTGAGCCAATCTTGATGGTAATTCTAAAGCATAAGCTATGGTCCTGTTCTGACTCAGTACTTTGAATGGTCCTATATATCTTGGACTTAGTTTTCCTTTAACTCCGAACCTTTTAACTCCTTTCATTGGGCTTACTTTCAGATATACCATGTCTCCCACTTCAAGATGCCATGATCTTCAACTTAGATCAGCATAACTTTTCTGTCTACTTTGGGCTATCTTCAATCTGTCCTTGATTATATCAATGATATCTTACCTTTCTTTGATATATTGAGGCGCAAATTCTTTGTTACTCCCAGGATCATACCAACATATTGGTGATATACATTTCCTTCCATAAAGTACTTGATATGGAGCTGCCTTCAGACTACTCCGATAGCTGTTATTGTAAGAAAATTCTGCCAATGTTAGATGGTCTTCCCACGAACCTCCAAAATCTAATGCACAAGCCCTTAACATGTCTTCCAGTATTTGATTGGTTCTTTCTATTTGACCCCCAGTTTCTGGATGATAAGCAGTGCTAAAATCTAATTTTGAACCAAGTGCGTCATGTAATTGCTTCCAAAATGCTAAAGTAAACACTGATCCCCTATCAGTTACGATCTTCTTGAGCACTCCGTGCTTACTTACCATTTCCTTGATGTAAACATCCACTAATTTCTCGGCATTATCCTTCTGATTTACCGGAATAAAATGTGCACTTTTAGTGAGTCTATCAACAATTACCCATATCATATCCTTCCGTTTAGGTGTCATGGACAATCCTGTGATGAAGTCCATACCAACTTCCTCCCATTTCCATTCGGGAATCTCCAAAGGTTGTAATGGTCCTGCTGGACTTTGATGTTCAGCCGTCACCCTTTGGCAAGCATGGCATTCTGACACATATTTTGCAATGTCTCTTTTCATGTTATTCCACCAGAATAATTCTTTCAGATCCATGTACATCTTAGTACTTCCTGGATGAATGGAATATGGTGTCTCATGTGCTTCTGGGAGAATTACTTCACGAATCTCAGGCACATCTGGAACACAAAGACGATATTGGAACCATAAAGACTCATAATCTCGTAAACAAAAAACTGATGTTTGTCCTTGAGATATCCTCCGAATTTCCTCAACAATAAAAGGATCTTCTGCTTGATGTCTAAAAATTTCGTGCTTAAGATCACTATCCTTCTCTGCAACTACCTGCATAGTAGCTAATCCTCCAAGAATCTTTGTTCTAATAAATTGCAGCTCTAATCTTTCCAAGTCCATCTATAACTCTTTTGGTAGCTCCCAATTGCTAGGCTAACTAACTGCACTTTTACGACTTAAAGCATCTGATACAACATTTACTTTTCCTTGGGTATAGTTGATTGTTAAATCATAATGTTTGATTAGTTCTAACCAACGCTTCTGTCTCATATTCAATTCCTTTTGAGTGAAGAAATATTTGAGACTTTTGTGATCAGTGTATAACTCACATCTGGCTCCATAAAGAAAATGCCTCCATCCTTTTAGAGCAAATACTACTGCTGCTAACTCCAAATCATGGGTTGGATAATTGACTTCATGTGGTTTCAGTTGTCTTGATCCATAAGCAATTACTTTCCAATCTTGCATTAATACACAACCCAAACCTTCTTTGGATGCATCACAGTGTACTATAAAATCTTTCCCTGTTTCAGGAACTGCTAAGATTGGAGCGGTAGTTAACCTGGTCTTTAACTCCTGAAAACTTACTTCACACTTCTCATCCCAGATGAATGGTGTAATCTTCCTTAACAATTTTTTCATTGGTCCAGCTATTTTGGAGAAACCTTCAATGAATCTCCGATAATAACCAGCCATCCCCAAGAAACCTCTGATTTGTTTCAGATTGGTTGGTGCAGTCCATTCTAATACTGATTAAACTTTGGATGAATTTTAAGAAATTCCATCTTTACTAATCACATGACCGAGGAATTCTACCTCATCTAACCAGAATTCACATTTACTGAACTTAGCATAAAGCATATGTTCTCGTAGGATATGCAATGCTATTTTCAAATGATCAGCATGCTCTTCCTTATCCTTGGAATATATCAGAATATCATCAATGACGACTATGACAAACTTATCCAAATATGGCATGAAGATTTTTTTCATCAAGTTCATGAATATTGCTGGTGCATTGGTCAAACCAAATGGTACGCCAAGATACTCATGATGTCCATACCTTGAGACAAATGCTGTCTTTGGAACATCTTCTAGTTTGATTTTTATTTGATGGTATCCGGATCTTAGATCGATCTTTGAAAATACTCCAGCTCCTTTAACTTGATCAAATAGATCTTGAATTCTTGGGAAAGGATACTTATTCTTTATGGTAACATTGTTCAGATTTCTTTAGTCCCCACACATCCTTCTTCCACCATCTCTTTTATCCACAAAGATCACCGGTGTTCCCCATGGGGATACACTTTTTTGAATGAATCCTTTTCTGACTAACTCATCAATTTGCTCTTTGAGTTCTTTTAATTCTTTTGGACCCATCTTGTATCTTGCTTGAGCTATGGGTGCTGTACCCGGAATTAGATCAATAGTGAACTCTATTTCCCGATCTGGTGGCATTCCTAGTAGTTTTGCTGGATAAACATCTTGAAACTCATTTACTACAGGAATATCTTCCAACTTGACCTCCTTCATTGAGTTCAACTAAAGATCCACCATGATATGACTGTGCTTATCTTCTTGGTAAACTATCCTTGCTCCACTTGGAGTTTTGATTGAGATAGTTTTATCCTCACAATTAATCTGAGCCCCATGTTCAGTCATCCAGTCCATACCCAGCACTACTGCAATCCCCTTCAAAGGAATCACATAAAGTTCCGCAAAGTATGTACAACCATAGATCGAGATAACCCGATCTTGTTTAATGTGGCGTACAATCACATTTCCCCCTGCCATCACTACAGTCATAGGGTTTTCTAATGTTGCCCTTATAATCCCGATTTTATCACAAAATTCTTCAGAAATGAATGAAGTAGTTGCACCAGTGTCAAATAGAACTTTTCCGGGATTGGTAAGGATGTTGAGCGTACCTATTACGGCATGCTCGGAGTTGTCCACCTCCTCCAAGGTTGCACAATTCAACTTCCCTGTGGGTCTGTTTCTCTTGCCATTGTTGTTCTTGACATTATTTCCTCCTCGATTGAGCTATCCATTCCCTCTACTGGCTTGTCCTCCACCCTTGGTAGGCCAACCACCTGGTGGTTTGCTCGGACAGTCAGGCTTGATATGACCCTTCTGACCACAACCATAACAGATAACTATTGGCTTTTTGCATTCTCTCTGGAAATGCCCTGTAAGTCCACAATTGTTTCAGATAACATTCCTCCTAGGATTGGACTGATTTCCACCATTGCCCTTATTATTGTTATTGTTGCTATAGGCTTTGTTCCTGGGTTTGAACTCTAGATTGGATTTAGGTTTACTTGCCTGAATCCTATTAGTTTCCTTCTTGGCACTCTTCCTCCTATCCTCTTGGACATTTTTGTAGTCATCTTCAAAAGTGATGGGTGGATCCAGCAACTGCTGATAAGTTTGCTTATCAGCCAACCTTAACTGCACCCTCACAAATGGATTTAACCCTCGCAGGAAATGCTTCTTCCTCTTTTCTTTAGTACTAACTTCTTCCTCGGCATATCGAGACAGTTGGCTAAACTCCCGAATATACTTCATGACACTAGTATATCCCTGCTGAAGCTCCTCAAATTCTCTCCGCTTCAACTCCATAACACTCTACGGAACATGATATTCACGGAATCTCTGCTTGAACTCTTCCCAAGTGTACTCTCTTCCTGGCTGTTGCATGGCTAACTGATTTTCCCACCATGATGCTGCAGGTCCTGTCAGAAGATGAGTTGCATACCTTAGTTTTTCCTCATCATTACAACCTACAGTCTTCAGCTTTCTTTCTGTATCTGCTAGCCAATCTTCTGCATCCATTGGTTCAGGAGCTGATGCAAAAGGTAACGGCCTTGCATTCTGGAAGTCAGAAAGACTCACTCCTCCACCTTCAAGTGCTCTATGATTCCCAGCTCGTCCCAACAGCTCTTCCATGAACTTGTTTTGGTTTTGTTGCATCATTTGCATATACTGCATAAAGTTCTGCTCCATTAACGGCCTCATTGGTGGTGGTGGTGGTAATGTTCCCTGATTTCCTGCATCTGCATCGGACTTCTCCTTGGCCTCATGTTCCATTCGCTGCTGCTCAGATTCGGTTTCTACACCCGTGTCCATGACCCCCTAGTCCTACAACATGTGTTCTGAGCTCATAAAGCGAATACTCATAATTACATCATGCACATGTGTTCCGAGCTCGGCCTTACGCACAGAACTAGTCACACAATGAAAATCCAAATAAAATCCAAATATGTGTTTCACATATTATACATTACAAGCCTCATAACAGAGTACAGAGTCATCATACTTGTACCATACAGGTACAATAATGACTTAACATCACTTCCTTATTTATCTAGCTACATCATTTTCTCGGATTACAATATGCAATAGGCGATACTTCCTAATAAGCCGCATGCTTCTAGTAACTACTATGCTCATCATACATGCCTGAAGTCCAACCGTGATGACGTGATGTCCGTCGCACAGTTTGTGGAACAAATGGCCTTCCAGAAGGAACATACTCAGTATCTGAAGTGTCAGAACTTGAGTCATTACTCAACCTGAGCGCATTGACTCCCTCCTGCTCAACTAAAAAGTCTTTAGAAACATGTTCAACATAATCACCCACTTGCATCTCCTGAGCTTCATTCCTTGAGTTGTCAACAGAATACGCAGATTCTGCTGCTCCCCAAGTACTCTGTTGGGCAATATAGTTAAACACCGGATAATGTATATTCCCTGGGTTTTGAGAAGATGTTGACAATTCAAACACTCTCTCCTTAGGATCTTCCTCTTCATCCTGATCATCTATGAATATGGTATTTCTACTACTGCTACTAGGATTGTTTCTTGCACCCATCCAACTGGATTGTCCAACATTTCTGTTAGAACCATCTATGGACATCTAATTTCCTTGAGATCCTTCAAATGATCCCATTCTCCAACCATCAGAATTCTTGATAGGAAGTTCTGAATCAGAGCCTTCCTCTGAACCTTGTGGTACTGCATACCTCATATCTAAATTAGGATCATATATAGGTTCAGGTCTAGGTGAATAAGGATATGGTGTAAAAGATTCGGGATCTATGGGTATATTCTTAAAGATTGGTTTAGTACTACTACTTACTTCTTTCTCCAACTGAAATGCTAACTGCTTCCTTCTTTCCGGATCAGTTAGATCCTCTAACATGTCATTTTTATCTTCAACAATAACTTGATGTGTCTTATAAAAAGACGCAACAAGTGTTCAGTATCTATCCATAAACTTGGAAGGTAACTTTGGATGCTTCTTTACTAAAGTAAGATGATCCGGTACGGGCTCCGAGTCTCTAGAATCATGAGGAATCACAGAAAATGTGCTCCCTTCTAACTCCTTGGCTTTATACTCCCGGATATCAGCTATCGCCTCCACAACAGCAACATGATATGCTGATAAATTACTCCTACCTTCACCTATAGGTAGATCATGATATAATACAAGATCCTTAGGGAGTTGGATACTCACACGATACTCGGATAACATCCGACCATCATAATAGGTTATGGTATTCACCGGAATTGTAGTTGGACAACTAAAAATATTTAAGAGTTGGCGAAGCTGGTCCGTAAATGATCCTTGGTAGTCATCGAGAGTCTCCTCTTTCCTTACCAAAGTCTGTTTTGGAAACTTTGGTGCCATAACTCTATATATCAAAAATATTTTTATTAGTAACCAATAATATATTGCATCATAACAAAGAATTATCGCACTAAAACATATAATGGAATATTCTCATTTGAATACCCATTATACTTTTTAGAGAATTCTTTATTGTTGCTAAACTCTCCTATAGGTAATACCCTTTACTAGGTTTCCGACCTAAGGTCAAAGCAATTTGCTCTAATACCAACTGCGGTGACCCAGCATACCACTTCATGTGTAGTACACTATAGTCGTTGACATGACATCCACAGAACACCATTCTGTAAATATCACATCCCTCAGAGTGGTACAACAGAAACATTACGGGTCCATATTACAAACATACACACAATATTATTATTACAAAACCAGAAGTTCAAGACTTTAAAAGATTCAACTTACAAACCCAAAAATATAAAGTGTTTCAGCGGAACTTTAAAGTATCAACTCCAACTAAGAGTTGAGCTCAGCATCTTATTCTATATTGCTCATGCTGCTCGGCTTCGTCGGTTACTATCAACTAGGGCAAGTAGGTTGACTAGTTGCCATCTACTCCATAGCGTATTTCATAATCCACTCCCTCAACGTCCCCTGATAGGTCAGGCTCCTCGTAGAACACATCTTCTTGGCATTCTACTGCATACATTGGGGTATCTTCGGGATCTTAAGAGTCTAAGCAAGGGATCAAAGGAAAAGGTGAGTAACAGTGTTACCCAGCAAGTTCATTATATGTAAGGTGGGAAGTTTGATGCTCTATCTACCACCTCGAACTATAAGTCCTTGGCAATATGTAGTTTTTGTAAATCTTTCTTCAAAGATTGATTTTATTATGAAAATCTATGACCATCGGCCTTCACAGGTTGACCAGAACTTTCATGGAGTTCCTTTCCTGCCGCGTTCGTAGCTCCTTCCCGGAACAGGGAGTAACATGTTACAATTCTTACACTCTGCAGAGGTGCGTTACTTTACCCATGAGAGATCAACTCCTTGTTGCACAACCGGGCATACTTTCCCGTCCACAATTCCATGATGTGGGGCCCAGTAGGTGATCCAAGCCAATCACTGCCCCCTTCGCGACCTCGCATGCCTCCTTGGTGTACACCATGCCCACCCATTGAAATACGACAATGGTTTTGTACAGATTGTTAGATGCCAGAACTATCATGGGATAATGAGGGTTCCCATCCATATGCTGCATATCCTCTACGAATTACCAATTAATATGCATGCTACGAGTGATAACAGCCACGACCTGCACATTCGGCTACATGCGAGAGGAAGAAGATACAGCTAACTTCTCTGTCCCATTCCAAATCTGATGGTTAACGCGTGATATACGGCGCTAGAATCACTGATGTCATGGTTGTTATGTCCCTAATTGATTATCATTGTTGCAAATAGAAACCTAAGTTCTATTGATCCATTATATCATCATGTAGGATGATATCTATGATTTATGTATTTGAGAAATTAATTTTTTCTTTCTTTGGAACATAGATGATAACACACAATTTGCAAATACTTTGATAAAGACTCTTCAAAGGACATGAGCAAGTGATGAACTTTCCTTGTGATTGCATGGTGGTGAAGTCGGATGCTTGCACTAGACCTTGAGCTTCTATGTCTACAAAACATCATTATTGCCCGGTAAGGACAATATTTAAAGAGGCATAATGATTATGCATAATAATGTAATGCATTATTTATCTTTGTGTGTTTTACCCATTATTTAGTTACAAGAATTCGTTTAAGTCATAAAGTTTTTTTTAAATAATAATCTTTAATATTTGTTGAATATCATATTTTTATTTTATTTATTTAATAATTCTTTTAAGAATTAATACTTATATAAAAGAATTTTCTTTTATGATTCTAAACATTTGTTTAGTATTTTTCTAAAATACTACAATATTAATATATAATAAAAGTGATTTTTATTTATTTTTATTATCTTTCCTGAATTTTATAAAATTCCATAAGTAATACATATATTATAAAATTCTTGATAAAAAATTATATACATAAAAATTTATTTCTTAATTTATTTATATAGATTGGATTATTATGAATCTAAAAATATTTTATTTATAATTTTTATATTTTTATTTTATTTCTTAGAATTTATTTAAGTTTAGGGGTATTTTGGTCTTTTATTTATTATTAAAACTTCTTTTAAGTTTTGGGCTGTTTTGTTTGGGCTTATTGGGCTGACTTGGCCCAACTGACCTGGACCAAAAGGACACCCTGAAGGGGTTCTGGCCCTACCGGCCCACTTCCTCTCTCTCTCTCTCATCCTGATCTCCTCTCCTCCTCATCCCCGTGGGGTGCTGGCGCCGTCGCCATGGCCTTCCCTGGCCGCTTCCGTGGTGCAGGATGAGGTTGTCGACTATGCTTGTCTATCTCCTCTACTTCTATTTGATTTCAGAGCTCTCCTGTGGCCAGGCTCGCCCCGTTCCCAAACCCTAGGGTTTGGGGTTGGGTGCTGCCATCGCCGCCGCTGATCCCCCTATGGTGGTGTGCGGTGTTCGTGTGCTGTTTTGGCCGCCGCCGTGGCTCGTCGGCTCCTCTGCTTCCTCTTCGTTTCTTCAGCGAGGACCTCTGGTGAGTGGTGCTCCTGTGAACTCTAGTATAACTTGTTATTTTGAATTCCACTGTGTATCTAGTGGCCAATATCTATTCTATGTTTGTACTGACACTAGGGTTCATCTCTGGTGCTTATGAGATGATGCTATGGTCTGATATTGATGCTTAGTGAGAATTATGTTCTCTGTCCTTAGTGATTCTTATCATCCTTTGATGATATGATGATGTGGTTGATCTGATATTGATGATGTTGTAAACTGATATGTTCATCTTCTGTCAGTAACTTGGTACTGACAGTATCACTGTCAGTGATGATTCACTGCATTAGTGTCTGTGACTTGCCTGTTTATTCATAGTCTAAATCTTTATTCAATAGAGTTTGACGATTCTATGAAAATAAATAGATATTTATGGTATTTGCTCTGAGTTTCATCTCAGGGAAATGATTTGCTAGTTGATTTATAAGAATTGGACTATTTGGTGATTTTATTAGTAAGATCAGTACTTGTGAAACCTTCTTAGAATGGTACACAAGTATATCTTGTTGCTGGCTTCACCTATGGTCATTACTGGAACTTGATAGATGCTTCTTAATGAGTTGGAAAGCTTATTGTTTTATCATGCCTATGATGCTGGTTTGAGGCTTTAGGATCTAGGGTCCTAATTGGTTAAGTGAATGGGTTTGTTTGTAACTTATAAGATTTGAGGTGCTACTCGTTCTGGGAGATGTGCCCTAATCTTGTAAGAACAATTGATAGATTATAAAAGTTGCATGTGTTAACACCAAATCTGTGAGGCTGGTCTGAGAATTGGGTGTTTTTGCTAGGTTTGATTTCTGATTTTTTATACTCAAATCCTCTAGGATAGATTCACCCCACTAGGGTGATCATTGAGAGGTTGTTTGAGAAAACACACATGCTTCTGTCTGGATAAGATGAATAGATCATGTTGTGGCTTTATGACACTCACCACAAAACTGATGATTGTTGAGGTTGGTGGTGATGTTGGTGCTACTGGTTGGATCCTGTCCTTCACCTCCTGATGCTGTTCTTGTTTCCCTTGGTTCCTGTGCTTGGCCTTGATTTAGCCTGCTCCTCCTAGCTCCTGTGGCTTGGCCTTGCTATCCACCTGATTCTTCCCCCTCCTTATGTCACCATCTGGTGATGTTTGGGTTGATCAAGTGTGGAATTTGCTTGCTGGTTTTGCTGTGGCTAAGCTGCTGGTTCTGGTGTGGTATGAGCAATGGAGTGGTGCACTTTTCCTTGCCCACGGCTGTGTTTGGATGTTTTACTTGTGGAAGCAGGTGTGGCTGTGTTGACAGCACATCCATGCATTTTGGTGCGTGAGCTGCTTGTGTGCCTGCTGCATAGTTGTGGATATGCTTAGAGAGATGTTCTACCTTTTTATCTTGTTACCATTTATCTACCTGGTGAAACTTGCCCCTATTACTGATTGAGATCATTTTACTTATGGCTTAATTGTTATGAAAGATTTGATTCTTTCATATTGGTGAAACTTGCCCCTTTTTGATTTACTCAATGATGTAAAATTGAGTGGTGCAACTCACTGCTCTCTACTAAGAGTAAAATTAACAACTTAACCTTTATTTTGTTTTCCTTTTTTTTCCTTTGTTTTGCAGGTACAAGACTTGAAGATTCAAGATTAGAATAGGTTTACTTTTAGATAGAATAGATCCTTTGTAATTTTTTATTTAATTCTTTTGTAAGGAATTTTGTAATAGTTATTGATATGTAAATATTCCTCTTTTTGTAATTTCACTATTGTAAGAATTCTTTATTGTCTTAATATATTACTTGTTTGTAACTTATTAATGAAATGAATATATGAAATAAATATTTATTTGTTTGATTACAATTCTTATTTAGTGTTTCAGTTTACTATATATTGTTTTTTGATTAAATAGTATTACTAATTCACAATTCTAAGTTTTAAAAATATAAACTCACATTTCAAATTTGAATTCAAATTATCCCCAAAACACATTATTTCATAAAGGTCATGTCAAAATTTATAACGATCACTTTCTAGAGCTATTCCTACACCTAGAGAGTAAAAGAAACTTTGATCACTTTATGTTTTTATTTGGCAAAAAATTTACCCACATTTTGCAGATGAATGCATGCATATGCACAAATGCTAGGATGTTACAATCAGGATCTTTTCATCTCCATTAAATTGCTTCTTGAGTAAAATACCAAGTAGTAGAGGATTTATTTCAAATCCCCTTATGTTGGAGTTGTCTCTTTTATAAATATCATAGGGCTTCCCAAAGTGGTTGAGTGGGTTAGCACTAGTCATATGCTCAAACTCCATAATTTTGGTGGGAACCTGTAACTCAAAACAAAACTAAAAAAATAACATAAATAAGGAAAAACTAAAAGACTTACAACTCTTAGCTCTCCGGCAAAGGCGCCAAAAATAGCTTGATGACTGCAAGTGCATAGATTGGATGTAGCTTGTTTTGAAATAAAGATATCGATCCCACAGGGAGCAGGAGTCTGAAGTCTAAGAATTCTTGAAGTAAAAACTGAAAATAGAATTTCTAAATAAAGTTCTAAGTGACAAGCTAAAATGCGAGTAATGTGTAAAAATGTGTTTTTGGGTTTTTGGTATAAAAGAACAATACGTAAAGTAAATAAAACTAAATACAGAAAATAAGTATCGCGTATGTAAAAGAGATTTGAAACTTCAGTGGAGAAAGCGTTCTCAGGGATTAGCAGATTCACCACTAGCATTATAAAGGGCTAAGGTAAAGATTATTATCATGAACATTCTCAACTATTTATGTGTGGGTGGAACTTCGTATTTGGACAAAGAGGCAGCAACCACTGCTCAAATCATCCTCATAACCACAGCAGACAACAATCAACATCAATTGAATTACTGTGCTATTAAGGGACATAATCCTGCAGGATGTATACCATGGCATGGATAGTGTTTTGTGAGTTTCCTCGATTTCCAAGTTGATATGTAAGGGGTGCCAACAGCTTTATAGTCACTGTAAGTGCGAACATCCCTCCATCTACCAACAAGTAGTTCCTACATGAAGTCCCCACAAGAAGCAAATATGGAGAGGTCGACTTCTCCCAACATCAAGATGTAGACAATCTAACACATGGTAACAACAATGAATATCATAATAAAATTTATCTTATTTCAATCTCATGCTAGTCCATCTCCCCAAGAACTAATGATCTACTTAGTCATGGAGGCAAACAACATCATGGTAATGGTAATGGAAACGATTATCGATGAATAGTACTTGTATAAATCCATAACTAGTGCAAGAATTAAAACAAGATCTAGGTGGGATGGATGGAGATGATGGTGGTGAAGAAGATGCAGCGGTTGACGAAGATGGAGATCGATGCCTTGGCCTCCCAGATCAGTGTAGGGCGAAGATGGATCCCTAGGGCAAGTTCCCCCTCCAGATGCCTTCCGGAGGGTAGGTTTCGACAATTTCTGGGTGTTCTATATGTCGTCTCTCCGAACCAGTTGCACGGGGTGAAACGATTTGAGGAGGCAGAGGTCACGACAACTATATGGCGACCGCCCGTATAGTTGGTCGTCAACTCTTCTGTGTCCGTTTCTTGCTTCGGGTTTTCTTCTGGTATTATTAATATTTCCTTAATAAGCGTTTTACGTATTTTTTGGCTCCTTTTCTCTCCAGTACAACTGCTCCAAGAATTTTCTGGTTTGGTTTGATTTTTAGTAGTTTCGATTGAATGCTAACAATTCTTTGGTCTTTTGCATGTAGATGGATAGATGCTGGATTACAAAAGGAGTTAGAAGGCTTTCATGGGAGCATATAAGGGGAGTAGACGAGTTCATGCGGTTTGTTCGCAGAAGTGTTGCCAAGGGTGCTCAAGTTCTTTGCTCGTGCCCCAGCTGTAATAACCATGATCACCAGACTCTACTAGATGTAGAGGCTAATCTACGGATGCGTGGGATGGCATCCATGTATGATAGGTGGATCCATCATAGAGAGGCTTTACATGCAGAACCTGTAGATGAGCATGAAAATGACCATGAACCTGATACATAGCAAGGTGGTCAGTTTGTACAAGATGATGGTAAGTAAGAGGATGTTGTTTTGGAAGAGGGGGATGGGGATGAAGATGATACAATCCCTGATTGTTTAAGGATATATACCGGTCTGAACGACAAGGTGAGGGAAAGGATAAAAATCTATGCCGAGCTTATAAAGGAGGCGAAGCGTCTATCTAGTGATGGTGGTACAATGTCCAGATTTGCTTTCACTATGAAGTTACTCCATGTAAAGTCCTTCTACCAGATAAGCAACGTTGCCATCAACATAATACTCCGTATCTTGACCATCCAATACCCTAAAATCTCAATTCCCAAAAATTATGAAGAAGCATTGTTTGAAATACGTAGACTGGGGATTGGTTACGATTCAATCCATGTCTGCACAAACAACTATGTCTTGTTTCGGAAGACATATGCTAACCTTGACAAGTGCCCGAAATATGATGCCTCTAGGTGGAAGGATGCAAATGGGAGGAGTCACATTTCGTAGAAGGTGTTGAGGTACTTTCCTATTATTCCAAGGTTGCAGAGGATCTTTTTTTCAAAGAAACAATCTAAGGAGGTACATTGGCATAAGCTAAAGCGACAAAATGTGGATAATGAGCTTAGCCATCTAGCCGAGAGAAAGGCATGGAAAGACTTTGATGATAAACATAAAGAGTTTGCCGCCGATGTGAGGAACATAAGACTTGGCCTTTACACATATGGCTTTAACCCTTTTGGAATGAGCAAGAAATGTAGCATGTGGAATGTATTTGTCGTTCCATACAACCTTCCACCCTAGACATGTATGGATCAATCCAACTTCATGATGGCTTTGTTGATCCCGCGTCCATCTTCTTTAGGAAAGGATTGTGCGTACCTATGATTGTTGGGGATATACTTTCCGGATATACCCACAAGACTCGCTGACCAGGGTGGCCCACTGTAACTACCTCGGTGAATTACACTCCTAGTTCAAGCCTGGATGAACAGAAATGGTTGAAATAGTACGGTGGGGCCCAAATGCCACTCACAGGTAGACCTTTCGGCCGTCCCAACCATTTCCAAACATCGGGACAAGAACGGGCGGCGTAATCGGCAGGCGAAGGGATCAACTACATACACAAATGAGTATGTATGCAAGCCACCATACAACAGTACATCAGAGCCATTCCAACTAAAAAGAAAGGAAATATAGCAACGCCATACGGCAAGATCCAAATGTCCTAGATAGATATAATAGTTTAGGATATCTCCTCATACATCAATCAACAGAGTATCAAGCGGAAGCGGAAGACAAAATCCGAGTACGGATAAGAAGCAAATCGGCATAAGATGCCCCATAAATAAGCAGATCCCGCCCACAGATCTCACGGATCCCCGTTCCCGGAATCTCTACACCGAATGATCATTGCCCACATCGTCCGTCTCTTCCACCCAGTATCCATCTTGCGAGTGTACCTGTTCATCTGAACCAAATAATTTATCGTGTGAGACCCTAGGGGTACTCAGCAAGTCTTTATGCCTCTAAAGGGGACACAACCTGGGGTGACGCAATTGCAGCAAAAGATAAACCCTAGCAATTCTATAGATACTCGCTACCCATCCGCCTAACCAGGGATAGACGGATGTCCGTGAATTAATAACAACAGTTATAACGGTAATCTTAACAGATCCATCCTCCTCCTCGCTTACCGACGAGGAAGCGGACGAACAACCCCCATCCGTTGGCAGTTTTATTAACCATTCCATGAGTGTTGTACTATTTACTAGTCAGGTACCTAGTCTAGTCAAATTAAAAGCGGTACTTTAGTTATGCTTGTCTATGATCGAGAAACTGTGCTCCAAGTCGTCCATAACCGCGGACACGGCTTTCAGAAAGTTTTACCCTGCAGGGGTGCACAAATAGCAACACACACTCGATATGCCTCGGAAAAACCAAATCAAAACCCAACGAGGCAGTCACGACAAAGCAATTACAGGATTCAGAAATATTTCAGGGGGCCACCCCATTAAGCTACCCGCAACGAAGCTGGCCGGCTACGAGACGGACTCAAGGTTTGTGTGGCCGGCAGAACGTTGGGAACCCGAAAGTGTGGTGGGCCTGTCGATACAGCAAAAACGGGTCACGGACCTAAACAGTACAGTGTGCAGTACCTCGCACAATTTAAATAAAGCAGTAAAGCATGGCATAAGTACAGGATAGTAAATAAAACCTCAAACTAGTTTGTGGCCCCAAGAAATAAGAATGAATCAAGCTCTGGCTCAGGGGGGTTCATAAGCCTCCCGGATGTGGATAGTGCGAATATTCAAGGAACAGGAATCAAGTACGGGGTCCCACGGACACAAGTGAGCCTAGAAAACCAAATAGCGAATATGGCTCACCGATGCCACTTTCATTAGTTATCCCATTACTACTCAGATCAAGTTGTTTAGGTACCTCGTTATCCATCAGACACTCACATACCCTACACATGCTGTTCTACGACTCGCATGGCTCAAACAACTCCTGTAGTAATGGCTCATGGGATGGAGGAACAAGCTTCGGTGGGGTGTAAAAGTAAAGGCTATGCAATACTTGGGATTCAATTTAATGCAACATGACTCCATGATGCAAGAGTAAGATAGAGGCAATAGGTACTATATGTATGCATGCATGTGGTAGTGCTTGCCTGGCAGCTCAGTTGAAGCAAGGGTTGGATCTGGGTAGTGCTCCTGGTTCTCTTGATATATCCCCTGCTCAGCGTCTATTCGAAGAAGAACCAAACAAACAAGGGCCAACATAAATAAAGTGCACAAGCATATGAATAAAATGCATCAAGCAAACAATCATGCCATGATGAATGATGCACAATTTGCATGGCATTAAGGTAGCATGGCATGGGTGAGGTGTGGAATACAATATTAAAGTATTTTATTTAGTTTTGGTCATATTTTAACCCCATATTAGTTGCTGTACATAATTTATTTATATGATGCATGCTTCAAAGCAAACCATGGAATGCATAAACAGAAAGGTCTCGTCGAGCTAATCATTTTAGACATATCATTTGTTAAATTTGGAGTTATAAAACAAAAGTTATTAATTATTTAAGGCCAAAGGGCATTTTGTTGTAATTTAAATAAACTTGGAATTTTAAAGTGTTAAAAATATATTTTGAATGGCATATTTGAATTCCTCATATTTTTCTGATTCGAAAACATATATTATTTGCAATATTTGGATTTATAATTCAAAAGATATTTAAAACAGAATTAAATTTGGTGTCAGGAAACCGGACGGGGCCTAGCTAGGCTGCTACGCGGGGCGCGAGCGTGCAGACGCCAGCGAACCCGACGCTCCGACGGCGTTCGACGAAAGGCACGGCGGCGCTAGGGCGAGATCGGCCAGAGGGGGTTGTCTAGGAGGGTCGTGGGCTCACCGGGAGGTTGTTGGTGGCGGAGGATCGGCTTGGGACGCTGGTGATCGACGACGAGGCAGACGTCCAGAGGATCTAGGGTTCCGGCGGAGCGCGTCGGCGTGCAGGGGTTCTGAGGCTCCTCTTGCTCGGCTCCGTGTACAGGGGTGGTGCAGGTGCTCGTCTTGGTCTTCCCCAACGTCCAGGCTCCTTGCTCGGCTTCTGCTATGGTGGTGGTGGTCGATGCCGACGGTGGCCGGCGTTTGAGGGGGGTGGGTAGACGGTGGAGAGGAAGGGAGGATGGCCAGGCGCCTCGGCCAGATCTGGAGAGGCAGAGGGGTGCCGTGCGGTGGTAGATAGGGACGGGAGAGGGAGGTGGTACCGTGGGCGCGGGGTAGATGGGAAAAGGTGGCCTCGGGTGCCACCTTTCCTCCTCCTTGCTCACGTGCACGGCAGGGCCGGACCAGGGCAGGTAGGGGGCTTCCAGGTGGGGCCAGGGTGATGCCAAGGAGGCAGGGGCAGGCTCGGGTTAGAGGGGCCCCTAGGGCAGAGAGAGAGCTAGGGAGAGAGAGGTGAGGCTCGGGTAGGGCTAGGTTTGGAGCTAGGGTAGGGTTTGGGGTAGCTAGGGTTGGGGTGGTCAGGTGGGGCGAGCTGGGTGGGGCCAGCTAGGTGAGAGAGAGAGAGGCCGAGAGAGAGAGGTAGGTTTAGGGTTTGGTTTAGATTAGGTGTAGATTAGGGTTTAGCTAGGATGGGATATGGGGGTATGGGTTTAGAGAGAGGGGTATGGTGAAAAAGGTGGTAGGGTTTAGGATAGATGAGGGAGTGTGAGATGGTTTCTCTTTTTGGCAAGCTCAAGTAAGAACAAGGTCAAACCAAGCTAGACCAAAAAGAGGGAGAGGTGGTGATCTGGGTTTAAGCAAGATCAACTAAGGTCAAGCCAAAAGGAAGGATAGAGGTAGAGAGAGATGATGTTCCACTCAAGATTCAACTAAAAACCAAATGACAAGCAAAAGGTGGTACTTGCATGGCCCGTGCAAAATATTTATTGCCATGTTGATTCTTGTGAAAACACTATTATTACATGGCATTATTATTATGCATTCCCAAAAATTGGAATAAAGCCAAGCAAAAAGGATTAAAAGGATGCCCCATGTGGAGTAGATGGAGATGACCATGTTTGAATAGAAATGTGACTTGCTAGTGTGTATGTGCCACTAGATGCTCAATAGTCCCAAAAATATCCCAACATGAGCATAAGCCATAATAATCCATGTGGAAGCTAGGAAAAAGGGTTCCATTCACAAGGCATGCAAAGGTGGCCATGTGGCTCTCTTATATCAATAATGTGAAAACAACATGATGCCAAGATGAGAGCATGTGGAAAAGAATTGGATCCATCCCAACCCACATGAGCTAGAGGTAATCTCAAATAAAATGCAAAGCTCATATTTCAGTTGGATGGTGGAATTATAAGGTGGTGAAGGAAAGGTGGTGGAGTTAACAAGAGATATGCCCCCAACTCAACTTGGGCATTAAACAATATATCAAGAACCAAATACAATATCAAGAAGCAAATACAATTAACAATGCATATGAGATAAGAACCAAATCAAAAAGGGTTTTATATGATGCTCAAATGCAAGGAGGCATGATGACATGAGCATGATATAATGATGATGCAACAATTATATATTTGAAGTAGCCATTATATTACTAGACCAAGTAGCATTACAATTGTTAGACAATTGGGATGCTACAACTCTCCCCCACTAAACAGGAATCTCGCCCCGAGATTCTAGGATGAAGAAGAAGACACAAAGAGGGTAGGATACTTGGCACGGAGATCATCTTCACGTTCCCAAGTGGCTTCATCAACGGAATGGTGCGACCACTGCACCTTGCAGAACTTGATGGACTTGTTGCGAGTCCTTCTTTCTGCGACTTCAAGGATTTTTGTGGGGTGTTCTTGATAAGACAGGTCTTCTTGGAGATTGATAAGCTCATGGTCCACGGTCCTGCCGGGATCCATGAAGCACTTCTTGAGCTGGGAGATGTGGAAAACATCATGGACCTTGAGTTTTTCCGGGAGCTCAAGAGCATAAGCAACTTCTCCTCTTCTTCCACGAATCTTGAAAGGGCCGATGTATCTAGGAGCCAGCTTCCCTTTGATACCAAAACGGTGCGTGCCTCTCATGGGAGTGACACGAAGGTAAACGAGATCCCCAGGGACATACTCCATGTCCGTGTGCTTTCTGTCATAATTGCTCTTCTGGCGACTTTGAGCAATCTTCAGATTTTCAAGAATGATGTGAACCTTCTCCTCCGCTTGAGTCACAATGTCAGGGCCAAACAAAATTCTTTCTCCTGCACCCGACCAACCAATCGGAGTTCTGCATTTGCGACCATAGAGGGCCTCAAATGATGCCATCTTTAGACTTTTCTGGAAGCTGTTGTTGTACGAGAATTCAGCATAAGGAAGACATTCTTCCCACTTCATGCCAAAAGAGATGACGCAAGCACGAAGCATATCCTCCAGAATCTGATTGATCCTTTCCACTTGTCCTTGCGACTGAGGGTGGTAAGCTGTGCTAAAGTTCAACTTTGTTCCCAAAGCATTTTGGAAACTTTCCCAGAACTTGGAAGTGAAGATGCTTCCACGGTCTGAACTAATCTCGAGAGGAACCCCATACAGAGAGACAATTTTGTTGATATAGAGCTCCGCCAACTGAATTGCAGAAATGGTTTCCTTGACGGGGAAGAAGTGAGCCACTTTAGAAAGCTTGTCAATGACAACAAAGATTGCATTGTTGCCCTTCTGCGACCTAGGAAAACCAGTGATGAAGTCCATCTCTATTTTCTCCCATTTCCATTCCGGGGGTTTCAATGGCTGTAGAAGACCGGAAGGTTTCTGATGAACAGCTTTCACTCTGCGGCAGACATCACACTCCGAGACATACTTGGCACAATACCTTTTCAAACCAGGCCACCAATATTGTGTTTTCAAGTCCATGTACATCTTTGTGCTGCCAGGGTGGATAGAAAGAACAGAATCATGCGCCTCCTTGAGAACTTGCTCCCTCAAACCCGGGTAGTTCGGAACAAACATCCGGTGTTCAAAGAAAAGCGTGCCTTGATCATCGACGTGGAAGGACTCATACTTCGGAAGCTGAAGCCTGGAGATGATCTTTCTTGTGTGCGGATCCTTAAGCTGAGAAGAGCGAATCTTTTCTTCCAAGAGAGGGGTTGCTAGAAGGTTCAGGAGATAACCTTGTTCCACAATTTCAAGGTTGAGCTGACGGAATTCCTCGCACAAGAGAGGCTGTTGTTCTTCCATCATGAGGTTGTTGACATAAGCTTTGCGGCTGAGAGCATCTGCCATGACATTAGCTTTGCCCGGAGTGTAGCTGATGGTCAAATCGAAGACATTGATTGCTTCAATCCATCTCCTTTGCCGAAGGTTGAGATCAGGCTGAGTAAAGATATACTTCAGACTCTTGTGATCAGAAAAGATCTCACAACGGTTGCCAAGCAAGTAGTGCCTCCATACTTTCAAAGCAAAGACAACTGCTGCGAGCTCGAGGTCATGTGTAGGATAGTTGATCTCATGCGTCTTCAACTGACGAGAGGCATAAGCAACAACTTGCTTTTCTTGCATAAGGACCGCACCCAATCCTTGCAAAGATGCGTCACAGAAGATCTGGAACGGCTTGGATGTATCCGGAGGAACCAAGACTGGTGTGGAAGTGAGCTTCTCTTTGAGTGTCTCAAAGCTTGCTTGACATGCAGGAGTCCAAAGGTATTTCTTGCCTTTCTTAAGGAGATCGGTAAGAGGCTTCGCTATCTTCGAAAAGTTCTGAACGAAGCGACGGCAATAACTAGCCAAACCAAGGAAACTCCGCACTTCTTTGACATTTACAGGAGGAAGCCATTCAACAATTGTCTTCACAGTTTCCGGATTGACTGCAATGCCCTTGGCAGAGATGACGTGACCAAGATAGGTTACTTGTGGCAGCCAAAACTCACACTTGGAGAACTTCGCATACAGGTGGTTCTCACGAAGCTTGTTTAGGACACACCGAAGGTGTTCTTCATGCTCTTCCTGGGACTTAGAATAGACTAGGATGTCATCCAGATAGACCACAACGAACTTATCAAGATACTCCATGAAAACCGAGTTCATGAGCCTCGAGAAGGTGGCAGGTGCGTTGGTGAGACCGGACATGACCGTGTACTCATACAGGCCATAGCGGGTGGTGAAAGCTGTCTTCGGAACATCTTCCTTGCGAATCTTGATTTGGTGATAACCACTCCTCAAGTAAAGCTTAGAGAATACCACAGCTCCAGCTAGCTGATCAAAGAGATCATTAATCCGCGGAAGGGGATATTTATTCTTGATGGTTTTAGCATTGAGAGCCCGATAGTCAACACAAAGTCTATCAGTCTGATCTCGCTTCTTCACAAAGAGGGTTGGGCTACCCCAAGATGAAGTACTGTGTTGAATGAAACCCAACTTCTCTTGTTCATCAAGCTGACGTTTGAGTTCAGCCAACTCAGCAGGACCCATCTTATAAGGCCGCTTGGAGATAGGAGCGGTACCAGGTTCAAGCTCAATAACAAACTCAACCTCACGATCCGGAGGCATACCTGGCAACTCTTCAGGAAAGACATCTGGGAACTCACAGACCACCGGAACACTCTGAATAGCTTCCATAGCATCAACATTCAGAGCCGCCAAAGAGAAAAGCTGGATAGCGAGTCGACTTGGAGAATAGACTATATGGCCTTGAGAATCTTCGGAGAAACCGGCGCTCAGCACAATCAATCACAGCTGCATTTGCTGTCAACCAATCCATGCCCAAGATGACATCAATGTCGAAATTGCGGAACAATTAAGGACGCCGAGAACGAAGAGCCACCAATCTCAATTTGATTGCCATGGCTGATAAGAGCAGCCCTCATGTTTGAACCAGGAGATAGAACCACCAGACGGTGTGCTAAAGGAACCATATCCAGATCCTGCTCATGCGCAAACTTATGCGAAACAAAAGAATGCGAAGCACCAGAATCAAACAAAACTTTTGCAGGAACTGAGTTAACGGATAGCATACCCATCACAACTCTAGGTGTATGCTCAGCTTGAGCGGCGTTGACACAGTTGGCACGAGCAACAGTAGACCCGGGCTTGGTGTTGATGTTGAGAGCCCTCGGTGGTGGTGCACGAACCAAAGGAGAGCTTGCCGCAGATCTTGGAGGTGGTGGAGGAAGAGCCTTGTTCTTCATCGGACAGTTCCAGTATTGATGCCTAGTGTTTCCACACGTGAAACAAGCACCAGCTGGACGTGGAGCAACGTAGCCAGGGACTCCGCCAGGCGCTCCAGGGTAGTGGTGGTTGATGCCCCTGGGAGCAGCAGTGAGGAAGTTTGGTGGCCTTGCCGTGTAGCTTGAAGGTCTTGGTGGAGCCGGGAGCGACGGTGGGGTGTTAGTAACCCAGACACGACGCTTAGAAGGAGCTGACATAGCTGAAGAGCTTGCTGCATCACGGCTGTGTTTCTTTGACTCCTCAAACACTTACCTACTTGCCTCTTCCTGCAGAGCTGTATGCTGAAGTTCCAGAAAAGATGCCGGCCTTGCATGTGTGATTGCATACTTGATCGATGCATTGAGCCCTTGCCTGAACCTCTTTTGCTTCTTCTTGTCATCCGAGATCTCATCGCCACCATAACGAGAAAGGTTCATGAAGTTCCTGATATAGGTGTTGACATTATCATTGCCCTGCTTGAGATTGAGAAACACTTCCTTCATCCTCTCCATGACAATTTCTGACAGATACTGCTCTTTGAAAGCTTCAGTGAACTGTCCCCAAGTAGGCTGAAAACCAGTGCAGTTTGCCTTCAGGTAATTCTCCCACCAGAGAGCTGCATCTCCCTTCAGAAGGTGAGTAGCACACTTTACCCATTCTTGCTCAGGAACATCAGCAGTTGCCAGTAACCTTGACATCTCACGCAACCAATCATCAGCATCAAGTGGTTGATCAGAAACATCAAACTGGCGTGGGTTGAACTTCAGGAAGCTCTTGATGTCTCCTCGCTTGGGAGGTGGAGGTAGCGGAACAAACTCATTCCTCCTGACACTTTCCTCGAAACGCTGCTGGTTCTGCTGCATTGCTGCCAAGGCATTGGCGATGCTTGACAACGCTGCCCCGATTCAGGTGTATGTCCTCCTCGAGCAGCGTGGTGGTGCCATCCTGTTATTGATATAAAACACAAGTCAGTACTATGATGGAGAATAATAATAATCCAAAATAGTACCAAGATGGAATTAATCAAGATTAAAGGATACAATTTACTAAGATGATATATTAAAATATCAACGAAGTTCAAAGCACCTAGAAGATATCAAGCATATATGCACACTGAAAAGGAGTGGTACACAAATATATCAAAGAAAAATTTTCCACAAATTTCGGCATTAAAATACCAATAGATGCGCAAAATCACTTAACGAATCAAGATTAGTGACTCTACCAATTCAATATACAAGAGCGAATGATAAGAGTAGTGGTATGGTCGCGACTCCATCCCGCACTCGAATCATTACTCCGCACATGAATAAGTATAACACATATCTCAACACCTTCTTCTCAAGATAACCTAAAGATTAGCAACTACGGAAACGAACAACCCAAACAAGATAACGTCGGATAACAAAGAGTAAGACAGATCGCGTCGGTATAGAACGAATCAGATGGATCGCGTCGGTTTGCAAAAGCCTGCCGGTATGGAATGTACCAACAATTGATAACCAAAGGCAGATTGTGATAACAACTTGGATGCAACAGATAGACAAAGAATTACACACACACACACGGATACACAACCTATGGTACTACGGAAACCCAGAACACGTGAATCCTAGTTTGAAGAAGAGGATTGAAAACGTTACACTTCCTTACCAGAAAAGGGTGGGTGGTTGGGTACGAAGAAAAGTGGAAGCAGTCCTACTCTCGCGTTTTGTTTTTCCCTAGTATACATAACTACCAAAAATATTTGCTAGACAGACAACGACCAGTTGGCTGAGACCCTGAAGGGCGGGATGGCTCTGATACCAATTGTAACTACCTCGGTGAATTACGCTCCTAGTTCAAGCCTGGATGAACAGAAATGGTTGAAATAGTACGGTGGGGCCCAAATGCCACTCACAGGTAGACCTTTCGGCCGTCCCAACCATTTCCAAACATCGGGACAAGAACGGGCGGCGTAATCGGCAGGCGAAGGGATCAACTACATACACAAATGAGTATGTATGCAAGCCACCATACAACAGTACATCAGAGCCATTCCAACTAAAAAGAAAGGAAATATAGCAACGCCATACGGCAAGATCCAAATGTCCTAGATAGATATAATAGTTTAGGATATCTCCTCATACATCAATCAACAGAGTATCAAGCGGAAGACAAAATCCGAGTACGGATAAGAAGCAAATCGGCATAAGATGCCCCATAAATAAGCAGATCCCGCCCACAGATCTCACGGATCCCCATTCCCGGAATCTCTACACCGAATGATCGTTGCCCACATCGTCCGTCTCTTCCACCCAGTATCCATCTTGCGAGTGTACCTGTTCATCTGAACCAAATAATTTATCGTGTGAGACCCTAGGGGTACTCAGCAAGTCTTTATGCCTCTAAAGGGGACACAACCTGGGGTGACGCAATTGCAGCAAAAGATAAACCCTAGCAATTCTATAGATACTCGCTACCCATCTGCCTAACTGAGGATGAGCGGATGTCCGTGAATTAATAACAACAGTTATAACGGTAATCTTAACAGATCCATCCTCCTCCTCGCTTACCGACGAGGAAGCGGACGAACAACCCCCCCCATCCGTTGGCAGTTTTATTAACCATTCCATGAGTGTTGTACTATTTACTAGTCAGGTACCTAGTCTAGTCAAATTAAAAGCGGTACTTTAGTTATGCTTGTCTATGATCGAGAAACTGTGCTCCAAGTCGTCCATAACCGCGGACACGGCTTTCAGAAAGTTTTACCCTGCAGGGTGCACAAATAGCAACACACACTCGATATGCCTCGGAAAAACCAAATCAAAACCAACGAGGCGATCGACAAAGCAATTACAGGATTCAGAAATATTTGAGGCCACCCATTAAGCTACCATAGCAAGCTGGCCGCTCTGAGACGGACTCAAGGTTTGTGTGGCCGGCTATAAACTGGGAACCCGAAAGTGTGGTAGGCTTGTCGATACAATAAAACGGTCACGGACCTAACAAGACAAAGGTGCGTTACCTCGCACAATTTAAATAAAGCAGTAAAGCATGGCATAAGTACAGGATAGTAAATAAAACCTCAAACTAGTTTGTGGCCCCAAGAAATAAGAATAAATCAAGCTCTGGCTCAGGGGGGTTCATAAGCCTCCCGAATGTGGATAGCGCGAATATTCAAGGAACAGGAATCAAGTACTCGGGGTCCTACGGGACACAAGTGAGCCTGAAAAACCAAATAGCGAATATGGCTCACCGATGCCACTTTCATTAGTTATCCCATTACTACTCAGATCAAGTTGTTTAGGTACCTCGTTATCCATCAGACACTCACATACCCTACACATGCTGTTCTACGACCCGCATGGCTCAAACAACTCCTGTAGTAATGGCTCATGGGATGGAGGAACAAGCTTCGGTGGGGTGTAAAAGTAAAGGCTATGCAATACTTGGGATTCAATTTAATGCAATCGCGACTCCATGATGCAAGAGTAAGATAGAGGCAATAGGTACTATATGTATGCAGGCATGTGGTAGTGCTTGCCTGGCAGCTCAGTTGAAGCAAGGGTTGGATCTGGGTAGTGCTCCTGGTTCTCTTGATATATCCCCTGCTCAGCGTCTATTCGAAGAAGAACCAAACAAACAAGGGCCAACATAAATAAAGTGCACACGCATATGAATAAAATGCATCAAGCAAACAATCATGCCATGATGAATGATGCACAATTTGCATGGCATTAAGGTAGCATGGCATGGGTGAGGTGTGGAATACAATATTAAAGTATTTTATTTAGTTTTGGTCATATTTTAACCCCATATTAGTTGCTGTACATAATTTATTTATATGATGCATGCTTCAAAGCAAACCATGGAATGCATAAACAGAAAGGTCTCGTCGAGCTAATCATTTTAGACATATCATTTGTTAAATTTGGAGTTATAAAACAAAAGTTATTAATTATTTAAGGCCAAAGGGCATTTTGTTGTAATTTAAATAAACTTGGAATTTTAAAGTGTTAAAAATATATTTTGAATGGCATATTTGAATTCCTCATATTTTTCTGATTCGAAAACATATATTATTTGCAATATTTGGATTTATAATTCAAAAGATATTTAAAACAGAATTAAATTTGAATTTGAATTAATTTTGGAAAAGATTTGAATTAAAACAGAAAACAGACAGAGACTTTTTGCACTCAGGCAGAGCTAACCCAAGTCACCGACGGGTGGGACCCGTGCTGACTGGGCGACACGGAGCGCGCTGGGGCTTTTCTCACTGCGCAGATAGCTAGCTCAGGAGGCAGACAGGTGGGACCAACGGCCTCGCAGGCCCACGTGCCAGCGGGCGAAGGGGCAGACACTGACAGATGGGGTTAAGATGGAGCGCGGGTTGAGATTTAAAAGGCTAGGGGGTTTTCTGAGAGATGGCCACGGTGGCTGTCTGGTGGGCCTAGAGGTACCGCGGGTTTAGGAGTAAAAGCCAGGAGGGGGTTTCTGCAAAAAGGAACGCCCGCGACACTGTGCTTCTTCTCTGACTATCTGACGACAGATCGATGCACGACGACAGCCTTGGCGCTGAGGCTCGATCCTAGGGCGTTCTGGCGAGGCGGAGGAACGCTACTGGCTCAAAGCTTGGTGTCGAAACCGACGGGGCCTAGCTAGGCTGCTACGCGCTTAGGGCGAGATCGCCAGGAGGGTCGTGGGCTCACCGGGAGGTTGTTGGTGGCGGAGGATCGGCTTGGGACGCTGGTGATCGACGACGAGGCAGACGTCCAGAGGATCTAGGGTTCCGGCGGAGCGCGTCGGCGTGCAGGGGTTCTGAGGCTCCTCTTGCTCGGCTCCGTGTACAGGGGTGGTGCAGGTGCTCGTCTTGGTCTTCCCCAACGTCCATGCTCCTCGTTCGGCTTCTGCTATGGTGGTGGTGGTCGATGCCGACGGTGGCCGGCGTTTGAGGGGGGTAGGCGGTGGAAGGAAGGGAGGATGGCCAGCGCCTCGGCCAGATCTGGAGAGGCGGAGGGTGCCGTGCGGTGGTAGATAGGGACGGAGAGGAGGTGGTACTGCAGGGGTAGATCGGAAAAGGTGGCCTCGGGTGCCACCTTTCCTCCTCCTTGCTCACGTGCACGGCAGGGCCGGACCAGGGCAGGTAGGGGCTTCCAGGAGGGGCCAGGGTGATGCCAAGGAGGCAGGGGCAGGCTCGGGTTAGAGGGGCCCCTAGGGCAGAGAGAGAGAGCTAGGGAGAGAGAGGTGAGGCTCGGGTAGGGCTAGGTTTGGAGCTAGGGTAGGGTTTGGGGTAGCTAGGGTTGGGGTGGTCAGGTGGGGCGAGCTGGGTGGGGCCAGCTAGGTGAGAGAGAGAGAGAGAGGCCGAGAAAGAGAGGTAGGTTTAGGGTTTGGTTTAGATTAGGTGTAGATTAGGGTTTAGCTAGGATGGGATATGGGGGTATGGGTTTAGAGAGAGGGGTATGGTGAAAAAGGTGGTAGGGTTTAGGATAGATGAGGGAGTGTGAGATGGTTTCTCTTTTTGGCAAGCTCAAGTAAGAACAAGGTCAAACCAAGCTAGACCAAAAAGAGGGAGAGGTGGTGATCTGGGTTTAAGCAAGATCAACTAAGGTCAAGCCAAAAGGAAGGATAGAGGTAGAGAGAGATGATGTTCCACTCAAGATTCAACTAAAAACCAAATGACAAGCAAAAGGTGGTACTTGCATGGCCCATGCAAAATATTTATTGCCATGTTGATTCTTGTGAAAACACTATTATTACATGGCATTATTATTATGCATTCCCAAAAATTGGAATAAAGCCAAGCAAAAAGGATTAAAAGGATGCCCCATGTGGAGTAGATGGAGATGACCATGTTTGAATAGAAATGGGACTTGCTAGTGTGTATGTGCCACTAGATGCTCAATAGTCCCAAAAATATCCCAACATGAGCATAAGCCATAATAATCCATGTGGAAGCTAGGAAAAAGGGTTCCATTCACAAGGCATGCAAAGGTGGCCATGTGGCTCTCTTATATCAATAATGTGAAAACAACATGATGCCAAGATGAGAGCATGTGGAAAAGAATTGGATCCATCCCAACCCACATGAGCTAGAGGTAATCTCAAATAAAATGCAAAGCTCATATTTCAGTTGGATGGTGGAATTATAAGGTGGTGAAGGAAAGGTGGTGGAGTTAACAAGAGATATGCCCCCAACTCAACTTGGGCATTAAACAATATATCAAGAACCAAATACAATATCAAGAAGCAAATACAATTAACAATGCATATGAGATAAGAACCAAATCAAAAAGGGTTTTATATGATGCTCAAATGCAAGGAGGCATGATGACATGAGCATGATATAATGATGATGCAACAATTATATATTTGAAGTAGCCATTATATTACTAGACCAAGTAGCATTACAATTGTTAGACAATTGGGATGCTACACCCACCAACGGGTTAGAGCTTTGCTTCACGGGCGGCCCAGTCAGAGAAAGAGGAGGAGCCATTTCCGTCTACAACAAGGCCCAGAAGAATTACTGACTTAGGCCTGTAGTATTACTTGTAGTCCAAGCTGTACATAGTTACAGACTCTATAATGTAGCTAGATAGGTCTGTCCTGTAACCCTAGGCCCCGGTGACTATATAAACCGGCCCTATGGGAGCCTTTAGGGCACACACAACCACAACCAACTCGCACAGGCAAATCTCTCTTGTAATCCACTGTAATATCCGGCTTGCCGATATATTACCAGGTTGCTAGCAGGAGTAGGATCCGGTCACCGCAGTCAGATCTGAACCTGGGTAAACTTGTGCTCACCGCTCCTGGAACATCCGATGTCTCACACCCCATCCTTCCAACGCCACTAGGACCCCCTATGGCGTACTTGTCGACAATCCGACGATAGTTGGCACCCACCATGGGGCAGGTGACCTTTGGAGCAACATTCCAGGCGGAATCTGCGCGTGTAGGAATCGGCAAAACAATCACCATGGGTCGCATGGTATATGCCAGTGATGTCCCTCTCTTCCTTCTCGACGAGACCTGGATTCCGGCTTCAAAACCCATGACGACCTACACGATCATGTCCATCGGCGAGGTCGATATCTATCTTGGTTTTGTTGAACCTGCCCAACCCACCCTTGAGGTGATGACCATGTCGGAAGAAAAATACGAATCTACTTTGTCCGCAGAGGCGGAAGAGTTCAATGTCCCGGAGAAAATCAAACCCACCCAGCCCACTCATGTAGTGGAAGAAGAGGTGGAAGAAAAATCCGGATCTGATCTCCCTGAGGAGATCGGATACACGGATGAAGAATATATCCGCTATGGCTCTGCTCTGCCAGACGTCATAGCAGGAAAACTACCCTTGAAGGACAGGATAAAGGAGATGATGAAACGCCCATACATCGATTACGAAGCAATCACCGACATCAAGGAGAACTTTGAGATGGAGGAGGCAGAAACCCAGCTATGCCACTACTCCAAGAACATGAACAAGAAGAAGCACTATCTCGTGTACCACATAAGCACCGGGTCCAACTCTATCGATGCTAGAGCTGGTAACGATTCGGTCCTAGACGTAATCGAAGAAAACGCTGACTCACTTGGCTCCCCTTAGGAGTCAATCACATCGTAGGAGCTTTGAGAATTCGACAAAGAAATGGAGGAGTATGAACAAGAACACGTCTCCAAGCAAATGCAAGGTGAGCCGGAAAATTCTCCTATTCCATACGATAGCATGGATGAAAGCTACACCTCGCAGGATGATATGGACACCGGATATTCCTCCGAGGTCCACAAGCCAACCATTGCAGGAAGTACTAACGGAAGTTTATCCCTTGGTACCGGACCGAAAGCCGTCTTTGCCACTAGTACGCACGTTAAGGCTACTGGGCGGTCAAATAAGAAGAAGAAGAACAAAAATCCGACACCAACAGAGCCGAACATCGAAGAAACCAACGAAGAAAAAGTTGATGAAGAGATCGAGATGGAGAATCAGGACGGAGATCCGATTAATGCCACCCCGATCGACCCTCCTGTGGATGGACACGTTCTCACCAAGGGTGCACATGAAATTTACGGAGATGGTCTCATGATTCCAATCCCAACAGCTTCGGATCTCACACCGGAGGCGCTCGAGAAAAAGGGCAGAGGACCTGGAAAAGCACCGTATGTTTCTACTCTAAGAGGCCACGTGCATCGTCGAGATGAGGCAGCAGTTAGACAGTGATCTTTCCAAATATCAGTCAGATTTCAAGCGGCATCCAAATAAGACAAGGGGAGGTCCGTTTCTTGCTAACAAGAACCCGGATATCCAGAAAGATCTATTCGACGGAAAAGATGGAGAGAATATTCGAGTCTATAGCACGCCATTGGAAAACACTGCTGTAGCTCGAGCCATCCTCACCAACAATCCGTCTCCACAGCAGGTCCAGCAGTGCATTGTGTTGCTGGACAAAGGATTAACACAGCAGAAAACAGCCGTGTCGTTTAGTGGCAAGCTGGCCTCAAAGTCTGAGTTTTGCCACACTGGAGCTGACCAAAGCGCGGACGTAAGGCTTTGCAGGGATACGACTCAATGCTACCATCCCCGCGGAGAAGAAGAGAACTCGAGAACCGGGTCAAATGGCCACTCTCGCAGGCTAGCACGTGATTGGGCAAGAGTTATTCCGGCTGCGTCCGAAGACGCCATCAGGGCAATGGTTCCTCATCAGGACCATCGTCGGCAAAACAACCGCTATAGAGAAGACCTAGAAACACGCCGCCAACGAGAGGAGCAAGATCGGCTAAGGATGCCACCACCGAGCCGTCCGGCTGGCAATGTCAATGAAGAGATGATTCGGATCGTCCTGAATCAAGTAGGGACGGTGCCTGAAGAAACAGGCATCAGAGTCAACATAATGAGGCTCCACTGCCACCACCGCGTAACCCAGCCAAAAATAATCCACCAGGGCCATCGCTTCCTAGTAGAGACCATGAAGGATCCCAACGTAGCCATGGAAGCCGTAGGGGCGGAGGCGGCAATGGTGAGAGGAGAAGCAGAAATCTGACTCCACCGCGTAGAAGCCGTGAGCCTCCAAGGCGCAGATCTCTCTCGCCAAACGACGCTCGCCATCACATTGAATCAAACATAGAAGCACGGCGGTATGAGGAAGAAGACATGTATGTGGCACGCAAGTGCTTTGGACCATGCATACGTCAGACCAAATGTCCGGTTGACTTTGGTATTGCCAAACACATTTAGCCCTACGACGATGCAGCTCGGCCAGATACCTGGCTCTAGGATTTTTTCCAGGCCTGCTGCATCGCCAAAGGAGGAAACAGCCTGGTTGCAGTCTGATATCTCCCGCTCATGTTGAGCAAGACAACTCGATCATGGATCAATGAACTGCTAGAGAATTCAATTCACAACTGGTATGATATGCAAAGTGCGTGCTTTTCAAACCTTGAGGAACATACAAGAGGCCCTGCATAGTCGGAGACTTGTAGTGTTGCACACAAAGACACGGAGAAACCTACCGGGATTACCTCAGATGCGGGATTGACATGAAGAACTCCTGCAAAGGAGTAAACGAGCAAACTGCAATAGAAGCTTTCATTGCAGGACTTCCATTCGGACTTTTACGTCACAGACTAAAGCGTGACCACGTCACAGATTTCGGAGAAATGATATAAAAAGCAAGCAAATACGCTGACGCCGATGATGATTCAGAAGGGCTGCTAAATATTCTGGCCAATCCCAATGCGGCCAAATAGCCAAAACAAACTCAGAAGCGCAAGAACACCTCGGACGAAAAGCCAGCTCCGGACAATGCAGCTGTCAACGCAACGTTCGGATCTGGAGGACGAGGAGGGCGCGGAGGCGGCCGGGGTAGAGGCCATGGAACGCAACGTTCGGATCTGGAGGACGAGGAGGGCGCGGAGGCGGCCGGGGTAGAGGCCATGGAACTTCCCGAATCCAGGGAAGAGGAGACCAGCAACCTGGAAGAACCTATACCTAGGCCGACATTGCCAATAATCCCTGTGTCCACCACTTGGATAGTAACGGAGGATCTACCCACACAAATGTCGAGTGTCGTTTCAATGACGACATGAAGAAAGACAAATCCACTGGATACAGAGCCAAGCAACGAAAAGGAAAGAAAAATTCCGAGAAAGGAAAGGAGCCCAAGGAAGATTCCGACATAGAAGAAGCAGAAGCCGCTGCAGAGCCCAAGTCGGATGGAAAGAAAACTTTTCCGACTAAGAAAGACACATACGTCTGCTTCCTTGGATCCCAACCTGCTAAGGACAAAATGGTGGTTCTTCGTGAGCTCAATGCCACAGTTCCGTCTGTTCCACAGTTCCTGGATTGGTCAAAGGTAACTATCACCTTTGATCGTTTAGATCACCCGAGGAAAACACATCATCGGGGAAAGTACCCTATGGTCGTCAATCCTCTTATACACTCATGGACGGTGGAAGCAGCATTAACATCCTCTACATCAAGACACTCCACCGCATGAAGCTGCACGAGAGCCAGTTGAGTTACAGAAGTGTAAATTTCCATGGAATTATACCAGGGAGATAGGAGGATTCTCTGGGTGAGATTACTCTGGATGTGACATTTGGAACCTGAGACAATTACTAGACCGAGCTACTCTCTTTTGAGGTGGTACCGTTCAAAAGTGCTTACCACGCCATCTTCGGACGTCCGGCTTACTGGGCGTTCATGGCTCGTCCCTGTTACATTTACAACATGATCAAACTTCCAGGTCCAAAGGGCGTAATCACCGTACGGGGAAATCCGAGGAAGGCACGAGAGTGCGATGAAGGATCTGCTGCCTTCGCCGAAGCCATGCTGCATGCCTAGGAGTACCAGGAGATCAAGAAGACCATCAATCCGTCCGAGATGCCCGCTACGAAGAACGAGCTGTTGAAGCCAAGTTTGCAGTTCAAGGCGTCAGAAGAGACAAAGAAAACGTCACTGAAGGAAGATGATCCCTCCAAGACGACGAACAAAGGGGTAGGCTTAGGCCATGCTTAGGAAAGCGCGCTAGTCGAGTTCCTCAAAGCTAATAGTGATATCTTTGCATGGCAGCCATATGACATGACCGGAGTACCTAGGGAACTTGCCGAGAACTCACTTAATGTGTACCCTGACGCTAAACCCGTCAAACAGTCCTTACGACGGTTTGGTGATGAAAAGCGCAAATCAATAGCCAAGGAATTAGCTCGACTAGAATTAGCGGATTTTATAACAGAGGTCATCCATACATAATGGGTGGAAAATCCTGTACTTGTCCCTAAAAAGGACACCATTGATTTAAGGATGTGTGTTGATTATACCACTTTGAACAAAGCATGCCCAAAAGATACGTTTCCTTTTCCTAGAATCGATCAAGTTATCGAATCAAGGGCAGGATCGAAATTACTCTGTTTTCTCGACGCATATTCCGGATATCACCAAATACTGATGAAAAAGACGGATCAAATTAAGATGTCTTTCGTCACTCCTTTTGGAACCTTCTGCTACAAAACTATGCCTTTTGGCTTAAAGAACACAGGAGCAACATATCAACGTACTATGCAACGTTGTCTCAACGACCAAATCGGACGCAACGTCCATGTATACATAGAAGACATAGCAGTTATGTCCAAAAATAAGGAACTTTAATTTCCGACTTGGATGAAACATTTGCTAGTCTACGAAAATTCAATATGATGCTAAATCTGAAGAAGTGTTTCTTTGGAATTCCAGCCGGAAAATTGTTAGGTTTCATCGTCTCTGAGCGAGGCATAGAGGTGAACCGGGACAAAATCAAGGATATCCTAAACATTAGCAGGCCGACTCGCCTGATGGACGTACAACGTCTCACTGGTTGCATTGCAGCGGTGAGTCGGTTCGTCAGCCGGCTCAGCGAAAAAGCCGCACCTTTGTAAAAGCTCTGGATGAAATCTGACAAATTTGTCTGGACTCAGGAAGCCAAAACTACCCTGCAAAGTTTGAAAGATCTACTTTCAAACCCACCAGTTCTCATAGCGCCAGAGCCTCAGGAACCTATGTTACTCTACATTGCATCAACCAACAAGGTCATAAGTGTGGTAACTATAGTCGAGCGCGAGGAAGAAGGCCACGAGCATAATGTGCAGCGACCAACTTATTATCTGAGCGAGGTCCTGAAAGAATCAAAACAATGATATCCACATCATCAAAACCTAGCCTATGGAGTGTTTCTTCACATCCAGAAAGCTACGCCACTATTTTCAAGAGCACAAGATCACAGTAGTGAGCACCGCTCCCCTGCAAGATATAATCAATAACCGCGACGCCACATGACATGTCGCAAAGTGAGGAATAGAGCTTGCAGCTTTTGACATTGATTACAAACCACGTACAACAATCAAGTCCCAAATACTTGCCGACTTTGTCGTTGATTGGATAGAAACAATAGAAAAAACAGGCCCTCCAGACTCGGAATTTTGGACCCTCCACTTTGACGGATCAAAATCACGAGGAGGATCAGGGGCTGGCGTGGTGATCAGATCACCCCAAGGAGATAAGCTGTTCTATGTGTTGCAAATACACTTCACGACAACCAATAATATTGCCGAGTACGAAGCACTGCTGCATGGAATACGCATGGACAAAAACATTGGCATATCAAGACTCATGTGTTACGGAGACTCAGATTTATTCGCTCAGCAAGTATCCGATATCTGCAATGCAAACAAGCACATGGCAGCATACAAAGCTGTTGTGGATGAACTATCTAAATCGTTCAAGGGTTTTGAGGTTCAACACATCCCTCGAGCATAAAATGAGGAAGCAGATGCTCTATCAAGGATAGGCTCTGCATGGAAACAAGTAACGGATGGAGCTTTTTTAGAGCATTAAAGGGTCCCCTCCATAGTCGGAGTTGATGAGGACTATCCGAAGAAATCCAACTCACCTTTAATAGCAGTTCTGGCTGTAATTCCCAGCTAGACAAAAACCTATCTGGATTTCCTGATAGACGGAAAACTACCCGAAAACGAAGTCTTGAGCCAGCAGATTGTCCGGCGAGCAAAATCCTACACTATAATAAATGGTGAGCTCTATAAACGGAGTGTTTCTAGCGTGTTTCAGTGATGTATTTCTTCGGAAGGAGTGGAAATCTTAAAAGAAATCCACGAAGGCGAGTGTGGTCATCATGCTGCAGCCAGATCCTTAGTGGCAAAAGCTTTTCGACACGGATTCTTTTGGCTTACAACTAAGGCAGATGCCGATAAACTGGTCAAAAAGTGTAGAGGCTGCCAAAAGTACGCTCATGAGGCACATGTTCCGGCTAAACAACTGCGAACAATCCCTATTACATGGCCGTTTGCGGTCTGGGGGCTTGATATGGTAGGGACATTTCGCACGACAAAATGTGGATTTACTCACCTACTAGTGATGGTGGATAAATTTACAAAATGGATTGAGGCTAAACCCATAACAAGTTTCGATGGAGCCACAGCCATAAAGTTCGTCGAGGACGTAATCATCCAATTTGGATAGCCGCACAGTATAATTACTAACAATGGGAGCAGCTTTTCCATGGACGAACTTGCCGAATTCTGTGAAGAACAAGGGATCCGACTCGATATTGCATCAGTCGCACATTGACAAGCTAATGGACAAGTCGAAAGAACTAATGGCCTTATTCTACGAGGAATCCGACCTCACCTCGAGGCATCGCTTCGTCGGGCTGCGGGGGCTTGGGCGGAAGAATTACTGTCTGTGATATGGAGCTTACGCACAACTCCTAACAGATCAACCGGCTATACTCCTTTCTTCTTGGTCTATGGTGCAGAGGCAGTTCTTCCAAGTGATCTGATTCATCAAGCTCCACGAGTCAAAGCGTATATCAAAGAAGATGCAGACGTTTCTTGACAAGATGATCTCGATATAATCGAAGAAGTACACGTCATTGCTGAGCAGAAATCTACAGCCTATCAGCAGAAGCTGCGCAAGTATCATAGTCAGAGAGTGCAAAACCGTTCTTTTAGAAAAGGCGATTTGGTTCTCCGACTTGTGCAAAATGGAAAGCACAATATTTCCCCAATTTGGGAAGGACCTTTTATGGTTAGCAGAGTCCTGCATAATGGGTCATATTATTTAACCGACATGAGACCAGCCAAGAAAAGACCTGATACTCGGAAGAGAAAGAGAGCTGATGGCAGCACAGACCCGGATGAAATAGACCGTCCATGGAATACTCCACAGCTACGTCCCTTCTATTCTTAGTTATATTTCCTTGTAATCATATATGTACATGTTCAATGTGAAATAAAGTGTTGGTTTCCTCATATGTTATCTTTGAGAAGTTTTTTGCCATCTTATTTCTAAAAGAGCATGCCATTTTTTCAAAAATCCCAGAATGCTTGATAGTACTTAATGCTTATGTTCGTTCTGGTTATGATTTTTGAATATCTAAAAATGTTACCTTAGGATACAAAGTTTAATTTATTGTCTATACTTTGGTTTTTTATCTGATTGCTTAGACGTGGGTATTTTCCGAGTAATGAGTTGTTGGTACTAGAAGCCGGCTTTGTTTCCGAGTTTAAAACTGGTTTAGCAATTGCGCTCTGTTGCTCGGCAAAGTTTCCGTGCTAAAAGTTGGCCGACCCATGAAAGGGACGAGGCAGAGAGCCAGATAAAACGACAAGTATAGGCATAAAAACACAAAAGTGCTTCAAAAAATTTCAAGCACATGCATAAAAAATATATAAGCAAAAAGTGCTACAATACTAAAAGCAATAGTTTTTATAGACAAGCACAAAATAAAAAACATTGTTTTCATCATTACATTGCCACGAGTTCAGAATAATGCATAAAAAATATCTATGCCGCAGAATCAGGCGGTGGTGATGAAGCAGGTGGAGCACTGGAGTCAACAATATTGTCGCCCTCAATCTCAGACTCGGAAGCCTTGCTGGCTTCTGGCTCTTGGGGCGAGGGAGGCACGACGACGGATTAGAAGAATGTCGTCGTATAGTTGGTCATCTCCGCCACACGACAAGCATAACCTGCACAAGACTCTTGGATGGCCTTGATGTATTGCGGGTTAACCTCATCATCCTCCTCGGCAATACCATTGGTGACGTGCCAGATTTTCATCTCGCTGTCGTGGCTCATCACCATGGTCAGAGCAGTTTGAGGAGCAGTAAGAGCGTAGGAGATCTTCCAGTCTTCGATAAGCTTCGGAATCTCTTTGACCTTGTCCCTCACCTCGTGCACTGACATTGCGTGCAAGTCGAAAAGCTTGATGGACTCTCTAGCCTCTTCAAGAGTTTGGCGGAAGTCGTACAAGATATCTTCGATGAGCTTAATGCGCTCGAGGCGAGGTTCAGAGGTAGGAGAGTTGGAAAGATTCAGGGGGGCTGGGAAAGAACCAAAAAGTCAAAATCTGACTAAAAAAGAAAAGTCGAAAAATCAACAACAAAAGAAAAGATTCGAAAATCTTACCTAGCACAGAGTAATTCCATTGCGTGCTCCTTGCGGAGGCTATTTAGTTCACTGGACGTGGCCTGGGCAAGATCCCTTTGAATATCAAAGTCCTTCTTGAGATCAGCTAGTTCTTTGTCTCTGAGGGATATGAGGTTCTTTTGCCTCACGGTCTCGTGATTGCTTGACTCTAGGACCGCAGCTACGGATTTCTCCGATTCTAAAGTTAGCTTCTGAAGATTGTCCCGGAGTTTAGCATTCTCTATATCCAAGACCTTAAAGTTCTCGTATTGCTCCACCATCTTGCTGGACTGGCACAACAGTTCTGCAAAGAAAAAATATCAGTCGGACAAAACAAGTTTGACTATGACAAATAAAGATAACTGACAAAGAGGAAGTCGAAAAAGTTTACCTTCTGCTTCATTTTTCTCAAATTTCAACTTTGAATTCTCAAAACGCAAAGCTTTGATTTCTTTGAATTTATTGCTAATTTTCTTGAGCAATTCCTGGTTGGAAGATGCAATTTTCTGTAAGTTTAGAGACGAAATACCGTCAGAAGGCTACTAAGACTCGAGTTGCAAATTTAACTAAGTAAAATTACAGCACGAGCCTTGGGGGCTACACTACATCGTTCTTTTGCAACCTAAAAGCACCAACTCGGATCCAACGATGTTTATCTGACTTTATGCTTGGGGGCTAGAGGATATGATAATAAATGCAAATAAGAATCAGAAACTTACAATGTGTTCCAGGTGCATCTTTTCAAATCCGAGTTTGGTGCTGTGAAACACCTTATCGGTAAGGGTGAGGGAAGGAACATCCATCACTGGAAGCTTGCCAGATGCAACATTAGCGTCCCAGACCAAAATTTGGTCCAGGAGGCTAACCATCTTGACATCCTCCTCCTCTTGGCTCGCTGCCTATGGGGTCAAGGTCTGCTTCTCAAGACTGGATTGAGCCAGCCTGAGGATATCTTCCTTTTCTTTCCTCTTCAGGCCAGAGAAAGCGGAGCCGGCCACTTTATACATTGTTCCTGTAGATATTACCATGGGATCATTACCCTTGACGGGTTCACCCTTGTTAGTTGCCTGGTCATCAATGGTAACCAGGGCTTTCGAGACATTTCCAAAGATCGAGAGGCATAAGCTCCTGTCTTGATGGAATCTTGGATGGAGTTGATGGCAACACAACGGGGGAGATAACAAGCTTCTGCTGACGCATCTGCTTGCTCGGCTTGCTGTCCGGCTTGGTCTTACTCTTCAATGCTGATTTAGCTCTAGAACACGAAAATCCTAAAATTAGGTGTGCTCTAGAAAGAAATAAAGGTACAAAAGTACTAAAAATAAAAGATAGGGTGCTTACTTTTTAACTACTGGTAGCACTTGGCTACCAGCAACAACAACAAATTCTTTCTCCTTGTGCTTCTTGGAGGCGGGGCGGCAACTTCCTGCACCTCATCATCCTCCGTTGCCTCCGGATCGTCTGAAGCATAGCCCTCTAGTGGAGCTAGCTCAGACTCGGAGAGTTTATCGAGCTAACAAATTCGAAAAACATCGATGAAAATAGAGTCGGAGAAAGAACAAAAAAGAACGATGAAATGCAAAAGTAGAGTCGAAATATTTACCGGACTCAGAGGACGGCTGGTCATATACATCTTCATGGAGACCTCTGGAACTTTTCATTCCACTCTTTCCTTGATCAAATATTGCATGAGGGTCTTATAGTCCTTCGCCACAATCTGGCTCGAACTGACCCGCATCTTGTCCTTCTTGTCGCTCATGATCTGGTGCATGAGACGATCTCCATGGTGTTGGAGAGGCTAAATCCGGCGCTCCAACCAACAATGGATCAAATTAGATCCATGGAGGCCCTCATGCTTCATCAAATACTCAATCCTCCTCTTGGCGAGGATCAAGATATCCGACAGCTCCGGCGCCTCTGCGTCCCATGAATTCTGGTGGGGAGCGGCGCTGTCGACAAATCCCGGAACACCTTCCGCCTTTCCAGGAGCCGTAATATCCCTGTGATAAAAGAATGTTCCAGACTAGCGTTTGACGGATTCACTAGCGTTAATCCTAGGATAAACTTGGTTTCTCCTAAGGACTAAGCTAAGAGTGCCGGTAATGTAAGGCACACCGGCGCTAATGGAATTCTTCCGAGTACCATAGTAGTACCGGAAAAGGGTGAGACTTGGCCTAATGCCAAGAAATCCCTCGCACAAAGCTGCATGAGTGCTAAGCTCGAGTAGAGAGTTGGGAGGAAGATTATGAAGTTCCACACCGTAGTAGTTGAGGACCTCGACGAGGAAGTCCCACGGTGGCAAACTGAGGCCGCGGTCGACGTGCGTGCCGAATAGCACCCTCTCGCCGTCACGCGGGGCGGGCACTGCATGCCCTGAGGTGCTCCGCCATGCGCCGGCGATGGTGAATCCTTCGTCCTCCATGACTTGGAGTTCCGTGTTGTCCATGGCACTGGGGATACAGAGGCCCCGCATATTCCTCTCTTCTGCCGTTGACGAACCCGCCGCTGCCACTGAGGTCGAGGAAGATGCCATGGATCTTGGAGGAAAAGGACTGGTGGAGGAAGGAGAGATTTTTTCTCACGGTGCGCAGATGGGAACTGGTGCAGAGCGCTCGAGGAGTACGAGGAGGCAATGAATGAATCGATGGAGAGGTGAATCTGAGAGAAATGGTTTTCTCCCCTCTTTTATTTGTCTCTGCGTCAAGATTCGTGCAATAACACGCGCGATTATCGCCACGCGTATAGGAGAAGGGGAGTTAGCTTCCTCGCGACTCTTTTGCCCCCTCGATTTTCACGTAGGCATAGAAATGGTGTTATGTTCCGTAAGGAACGGACCCACCAACGGTCGTGCTAATAGGACTCCTGGTCTGAAAAGTTGTCAGTCCGCACGCCGCTGAAAAATCCGGATTATGTTTCAAACCAAGCAGGGAAAAGAATAAGGTCGGAGAAAAACATATCCGACTCAATTGACTCGGAATCCTACATTACTGAATGAAGTTTTCGTAAGCCCTTCAAGATTCTCAAGACGAAGAAACCATCAAGCTAGACGATTTATCCGACTTTGGATCTTGGAGACTTCAGTGGGCTACTATTGGGGATATACTTTCCGAGTATACCCACGGGACTCACTGACCAGGGTGGCCCACCAACGGGTTAGAGCTTTGCTTCACGGGCGGCCCAGTCAGACAAAGAGGAGGAGCCAGTTCTGGCTACGATAAGACCCAGAAGAATTATCGACTTAGGCTTGTAGTATTACTTGTAGTCCAAGCTGTACATAGTTACCGACTCTCTAACGTAGCCGGATAGGTCTCTCCTGTAACCCTAGGCTCCGATGACTATATAAACCGCCCGATGGGAGCCTTTAGGGAACACACAACCACAACCAACTCGCACAGGCGAACCTCTCTTGTAATCTGCTATAACATCCGGCTTACGCCAATATATTACTGGGTTGCTAGCAGGAGTAGGATCCGATCACCACAGTCGGATCTGAACCTGGGTAAACTTGTTCTCACCGCTCCTGGAACATTCAACGTCTCACACCCCATCCTTCCAATGCTACTAGGACCCCCTATGGCGTACTTGTCGATAATCCGACGACAATGATGCCCTGAGTCCTGATAAGTTTGATTTGCAGGCTATGGTAATATGGTTCATCAATGATTTCTTGGTGCTTGACACTCTGTCGGGCAGGCTCACGGCTTTTTATCAAGCATGTGTACGGTGTGACAAGAACCTGTGCTCAGAAATAATAAGAAACATGTTGTGCTGGATGGGGAACTGCCTTTTTCTTCCTCACAAGCATCATTGGCGAAGAAGTACAGATTTGAATGGGAAGACTGAAAACCGCAACGCGCCGGTGGAGTTCAGTAAAGAAGAGCTCGAGCAGCAACTTGACTAGGTGAAATATGTCACACTGGGAAAGGATCAAAGAAAAATGAAGTAGGAGGACGATCAATGTTGGGACCGGAGGTGTATCCTATGGGACCTCCCCTATTTGGCGGATCTCAAGTTGAGGCATAATCTCAATGTAATGCACTTCGAGAAGAACTTATGTGATAATCTTCGTGGGACATTTATGAACATTGAAGGGAAGTCAAAGGATACACTTAACTCGAGGCTTGATTTGGAAGATATGGGCACAAGAGAATATTTGCACCAACGACATGTTGAAGGTGGTGAGTCGTTTGAGATGTCAAAAGCATGGTATGCAATGAATAAAGAAGAAAATCTTGCATTCTGTGAATTTATCAGAGCAGTGATATTTCCTATGGGTATGCCGCTCATCTTGAAAAATGTGTGGGACCCCGGGTTTATGGTTCAAGAATCCTTGTTATGCCTGCAATTCACGTACCCATGATCAGTGAGCCGTGAGCATAACCGACTAGTATCATTACAACATCCAGAAGTTTACAGGTACAAATCTTTCATGGTTGCCATTATGGCTATTACAACACAAATAGCAGAAGTCTTCAATTAAAGAGCCCATGTCATGCCTTAACCTATCGACAACTGACTGGGAGACGGCCTAGCTCGCATGGACGTCAGCATCTCCATCCTTCCTCGTGCCTTTGAGAATCTGGCCAAGCAAATAGCCAGGGATAATGCCGGTGAGTACTTTGAATGTACTGGAAAACCACCTTGATATAATATTAATAACAAGGGGATATGCAGTATGGCTATGGTAGTAGGATGGTTCCAAGAGTGGTTCTTTTCTAAAATAGTTTCTCTTATAGATATAGCATCTACAAGGTTTTGTTTGAAACTTCTGTAAAACATTTTGGAAACCTTTTTGAAAAGTTTTGGAAAAACACTAGGATTGTGTCAGCCTATTTTATCTCCATGGTCCTCAACTAACTAGGGTATCATCTTCCTTGCTCCTCAACATCACCTATTCTTCTTCGGTGTCCCTCAGACCACTAGGTTTTAGAAACCACTTTCTTTTCTGAGATCTGTTTTGAAAACAAAACCAGCACTACTCTACATCAACCTTACCAACCGTCCATGACCGTGGACACGGCTATTAGAATATATTTACACTCTGCAGAGGTTGTACACTTTACCCACACTAAACGGGTACCCTGCCCTAATCCTTACTGTTCATGGGTCGAGTAACTGATCGAGACTCTCCGGATGCAACTCTAGCATGGGCCCTACCCTATGAGTTGTTCCTCTCAACACCGGGACATCGGGATCCATAGACCAACCTGAGTGCTCCCAACTCCTCCAGAGCCGGCACTTCCAATGAGAGGCTCATAGTATCGTCCGACCACTCACATGGGTGGTCCTACTTCCTCCAGGTGACTGCCTAGCAGTTGACCCTTTTGTAAAGGAAGCCCGAGATTCAAGGGAGCTGATCTCTTATAAGTAGTTGTGAGAATTCCCATACTGGAGTAGCAAACATTAATCCCAGCCCCGTCCCGCTCCAAGATAATGTGGTTGCACGGATTAATTGTAAACATTTTCCCAGGGTCTTCCCATCCTATACTTTTGCTTAGGCTAAAACAGGGTCTCCAAGGGGTTATGGTGTTAAACACCATCTTCTAAACTAGGGACAAATAGGTCCTATCAAGGGTGTTGTACCTAGTAGTACAAATGGGTAGTGGTTTGGAGGAGCCAAACATTCCCACATATAAAACATAACATAATAAAACCATGCAATTTACATAAACTAGTTGATAAAACATGTATAAGTATAAAAGTAGGAAAAGGGCTTATGAGCAAGAATGTGGCTTGCCTGATGATCAACAATATGGAAATATGTCCCTGAACTTCTTGATAAAACCAGAATACCTGGACTTCTTAAGAAAATAGTCCCACAACTATCGCCGTTATCGATCAAACATGCATGCAAGCAAAGCACCAAATAATACAAGACAAACAAGCATCAATACATAAACCAAACACAAGATAATTACTTAATGTGAAATAGTAGTTTGCTGGATGATTGGTTTGATGAGATTACTGAATGACTTGGAGGCATCGGAAGAAGATCCCCTTGGGAATTAAAGTCTAGAAACTAACTAGGAGAAGGGTTTTGGTCCAAGAACACAATATGTATGACATTATTGTAAAAATATGATACCAATAGATAAGTATTGATAAAATGAATCAAACCAAAGTGGTTTCACTATTTTATCAATTTCCTTTGTCTTACTATGAATTTTCTAGTGACTAAAGATCTAGTTTTAGGAAATAATTCACCAGAAATGTTCTGGAGCTCCAAAAATTATTTCCTTGGATGATTAGATAGGGTTTGATGGATTGATTCATCGAGAGTTTAAATCATCCCAAAATATTTACCAGAATTCCCTAAGGAAATTCCCAAAGGTAGTACTGGAGTGTTTTTTATCTTTTCCATCAGATTTAATCTACAAGAGATTGTGATATGATTCTAGAGACACATGTTAGTTATTTAGAATACCTTTCGGTAGAAATTGGAATTACCCTATTTGAGGTTACAAAACTAATGAGGTGATTTTATTAGTGAATTAAATATGCACATAAATGTTTAATTCACCACAATTCTATTGGGGCTTAATAAATTATGAGCTCCTGGGGTTTGAAGGGTATAGTTGTGCTTGTGTGCTGAGATTTGGATTTAGGTCAATACCCAGTTTGCTTTGACCTAGAGAAATTCCTAAAGTCAGAATTGGACTGTTTGAGGTATTTTTACCAGGGCAATCTAGGAAGAAAATTAATAGGGATTTCTATTTTCGTGCCCCTGGTTTATTAGCTGTACTTAATTTTCTCTAGTCGTATAGCTTTTCCTCACTTTTGCCCAGGTCCTTGTCTGAAACTCTCACATTGTTCTGAAACTCGCTCTCCGTCGAGTCCCGTTAGTGTACCCTCGCCGTTACGTGCTGACAAATGGGGCCTCATTCAGGTGGGTCCGATAGTGAACCCTCGCCGTTACGTGTTGACAAGTAGGAACCCCCGGCCACGTTCAGTAGGGTCCCGTAGTAGGACCCTCATGTTGGAATACATGGGGTCGGCCTGTTGGGAGCGCATTTTGGGGGATGTGGTGTGGGACCATATGGGACGCGTTTGCTAGTTACGTGTGCCCTGTCGCCTAAATTGGAAGATTTATTTTTTGTTATTTTTATGATTGGCCTTTTTAAGTGTGCTTTTTCCCCTGTATGTCGCTAATAGTTGTTATTTTTGCCCAAAAAGGCAGCAAATCTAGAGCAACTTCTCTCTTCATTCATGGTTCCTTTTGGCCCTCGTGTTTTCCCAATCTGGCAGCAAATCTAACCAGAACCATAAATATGTAGATAAACAGAGCATATGTAGATGAAGCAGCTAATATACGATTATATAGTGTGGTATTTAAAAAGGTTCGACAATTAGGCTGCTCAGCAGCAGCAGCTTACAAGTTCAACACATACAACAAATCAAAAGAGGCTGCTTTACATCAGCAACAGCACAAGACCAGTGGCCTCTCATGGCCTCCGCTAGGAGGGCCTCCGCCTCCTCCCTCTAGCGCTTCCTCCACTTCTTGCTACCCAGTCGCTTGACCTTGGGAGCCTTGGTCTTGATCGGGGGCATGCGACCCTCCTCGATGGCCACCTTCTGGAGGTTGCGGAGGTGAAAACCGGGCGCCTTGTGCTTGGCTCTGAAGGCGTTGACATTCTTTGACAGTCCGCAAGTCTTCACGTCCTCGGAATGCATCACAAGGGAGTTGAAGTCGGTGGCAAGGCTCCTGGTGCAGAAGGGGCACCTGTAGACGTCGCCGGCAAAGAAGCCGTTGAACTGGCCGGAGTTCAGCTTCCTCGGCACCTGACGAGTCTTGGTGCCGTGGACTCGTAGTGGCTGCAGACGTCACTGCTATCCACCTATTACAAAAAATAGTACCGTGCAATAAGGACATGATTGAGATACCGTGATTATCGGGACTGATTACTTGCATAAATTAACCTATTGATATCCCCTGATTATTCACCAATCCCCAAATATCAAACCAAATCAAATACTAATCCCAACTACAGATCGGTGATAGTACTGATCCCAACTAGGGGCATTCATCGAAATACAAGATAGAGCACAAGAGGATTAGCTACTGTAAAAATACCTAGCATCCAACGATTGAAAATATGAACAACTGAGCCCTAATAACACACAATCTAGCATCCAACAATGGGAACCGGGGAAGAACAAAGGAAGGGGATAAAACCCTAGTTACCTCCGACCATGGGTCGGCTAAGCTGGTGTCGAAGGGGTTCTCCGGCATGATGTAATCGTTGTCCCCATAGGGGTCCTAGCCATGCGGGATCTGCAGGAGAACGACGGGGGCCTGTACGGGGACGGGGGCCTCCTCACCGGCGGCTACGACGGAAGCAGGGATGAGGGTCTGGAAGGGGATGGTGGCTGCCTTCAATGCCTCAATGGGGGCATGTACAGGGACAGGGGCCTCCTCGTCGGCCGCCTTGGAGGCGACGATGGACATCGCGCTGTTCTTCTCCATTGCCGACATGGTTGGGGCTTTCTTGGGGGTTTGCAGAAGGTGATGGGACAGTGGAGATGGTTGTGTGAGTGAGTGAGCGAGTGAGTGATCAGTTAGAGTGAGGAGGCCTCTATAAAGGTGAACGGAGGAGACTTTTCGTTGCACCACCGTGCACCATGTAACCGCGTCCACTACCGCCCCGTGCACCGCGACACGCGTCCGCTACCGCCCCGTGAACAGCGGCATGCATACCGTGCGTCACCTTTTCCCCCTCGTGTCTAACCTTGGCCACTTAGTTGTGCTCAGTTATACCCTCGAGTGTAGCACTAGCAGTTTGGTTGTACTCAGTTTTGCCCTCTAGTACTAACACCGCCGTGTGCAATATACTCACTTTACCCTCCGGTGGCTGGTCAACATAGATTCAACAAATGGGTTTTAGCTAGCTAATTAAGTCATTTTATGCACAACAAATTCAAAAATATAAAAACATAGTGGCATCTACCCAGGGAGTCTTATTACGTGACATGCCACCATAAGAAATGTATATAAATCAAGTTTTAATCTAAATCGCCACTTCTCAAATCACCTACTATCTATGAAGGTTCATGGCTTTCTACTCAAGCCTCTTGCCAAAACATCTCTCCCCAAAATATAATTTGTCTGAATGAGGCAATAATTGTCAAACTGATATATATTTGAATTGCAAATAGTTTGATGTATGCCAATATGTATTTTATTGTATAAAAGAAGAATTTTCCATTTTTAAAATCTCTTTCTGTTTTCTATTTGAATCCCCTTGTCAGTTTTGCCCTTGGTTTTTAAGTTCTACTTAGTTTTGCCCTTGGTTTTTAAGTTCTACTTAGTTTTGCCCTTGGTTTTTAAGTTCTACTCAGTTTTCCCCTCCCTCTTAGTCACAAACTCTCACACATGTTCTCATATTGGATGCTACACTCTAATTGGTCGAGATAGTTGTCACGCGGATCGTACCCACCAACCATTGATCCTCTGATTGATCCTCTGTGATCTAGCGGACAGGATAACCCCTGTATCTGTCGGGGGCCACCGATGCTTTAACTCCAGAAACAAATTATTTTGAATATACTTTGAAGGAAAAGTGTTCAAAGGTGTATAATTTTTGCATTATATTTCACTCCATGAAAATGATAAATGATCAGGATTTGATTAACACAACATTATCATGTCCTAAGTGCGATTTCAAAGAGTTCAAAGGTGTATAATTTTTTCCATATGCAAGTTTATGCATTACATTCTATGGAAATGATAATCTCTTAAGATTTTCTTAGCATATCATTATCACGTATTAAGTGTGATTTCATAGTGTTCAGAGGTTTATAATTTTCGTATACGCAAGTTTAGGGATCACTTTTCACACTATAAAAATTGTAAGCACTCTTTTACATTAAGAGTTGTATATTTTTTAACTTTGAAAGTGTTCAAGAGTTGTGTCAATTATAAACACTCTTTTACATTGAGAGTTGTATAATGTTTTCAATTTGAAAGTGTTCAGGAATTGTGTCAATTATAAACACTCTTTTATATTAAGAGTTGTATGATTTTTTTAATTTGAAAGTGTCCAAGAGTAGTGTCAATTATAAACACTCTTTTACATTAAGAATTGTATTATTTTTTAATTTGAAAGTGTTCAAGAGTAGTGTCAATTATAAACACTCTTTTACATTAAGAGTTGTATAATTTTTTCAATTTGAAAGTGTTCAAGAGTTGTGTCAATTATAAACACTCTTTTACATTAAGAGTTGTATGATTTTTTTAATTTGAAAGTATTCAAGAGTAGTGTCAATTATAAACACTCTTTTACATTAAGAGTTGTATATTTTTTAAATTTGGAAGTATTCAAGAGTAGTGTCAATTATAAACACTCTTTTACATTAAGAGTTGTATATTTTTTTAATTTGAAAGTATTCAAGAGTAGTGTCAATTATAAACACTCTTTTACATTAAGAGTTGTATATTTTTTTAATTTGGAAGTGTTCAAGAGTTGTGTCAATTATAAACGCGCTTTTACATTAAGAGTTGTATAATTTTTTTAATTTGAAAGTGTTCAAGAGTTTGTCAATTATAAACACTCTTCTAAATTAAGACTTGTATATTTTTTAATTTGAAAGTGTTCAAGAGTTGTGTCAATTATAAACACTCTTTTACATTAAGAGTTTTATACTTTTTTAATTTGAAAGTGTTCAAGAGTTGTGTCGTTTATAAACACTCTTGTACATTAAGAGTTGTATAATTTTTTTAATTGGAAAGTGTTCAAGAGTTGTGTCATTTTCTTATGTATTATACATCCATGTCCCTAATTTTTAATTATAAACACTCTTTCACTTGATTGTAGCCGATGCATTAACTCGATAAACCAATTAAATTATCGGAACGGCTCGCCGACCATATTCTCCACATCAAGCGCCCCAGTTGCCATTTTGGTGCGAGATCTAACCTTCTCTGCACATGGTTGCCATTATCATCCTTCGTACAGTTCAACAGGATGACACCATACTGCGTCCAGGACGAATGAGAGGCCGAAGTGAAGCTCGACAAAGGGCCGCCATCACCGGAGAAGGGCCACCATCGTAGGAGAAGAAGAAGAAGAAGAAAGGGGAGGCAACGACATGGGCGCTGGCACGAGGTTGGCTCACGTGGATAAGCTATGGGTCCGACGCTCACGTGGATAAGATATGGGTCTCATGCTGATCTGGATAAGTGGAGAGAGGTGTCTATTACGGGAACCAACTAAACATGGCCCCACTTGTCAGCATGTAACGGCAAGGGTCCAGTATGGGACCTGACAGACCGCAGCCCCACTTGTCAGGACGTAATGGCGAGGGTCTATTATGGGACCCAACTGAATGTGGCCCCACTTGTCAGTATCTAACGGCAAGGTAGACAAACAATAAGTTTCAGACCGTGCGAGAGTTCCATAATAGGAGATGGGCAAAAGTGAGGAAAAGCTAAGCGGCTGGGGAAAAGTGAGTACAACTAACGAACCAAGGGCACGAAAATAGAAATCCCAAATTAATATGGGGCTAGGGTGACATGCAAGGTATGGACAATGCCTTGCAGTACCAAAAGTATTTGGTTCAATTTGATTTGTAGAACTCACATAAGGATTTTATTAGTACAATTGATAATTCTGAGTGGTTGGTTTATTATAATTAATTTAAATACTATTTTGGTCCACTGGTTGTACTGTATGTTAGGGAAGACACTCTAATATCCTAGAAAAATTATATCTAGGCCTTTGGAGTCAGTTTCCATTTTCATATTGATTTAAACCATCAGATACTTAAACAGAGCTAGGAAAATTCAATAAAATGTTGGAGATATGCCCTAGAGGCAATAATAAAAGTGGTTATTATTATAACTTTGTGTTTATGATAAAAGTTTACATTCATGCTATAATAGTATTAACCGAAAACATTAATACTTGTGTGATTTGTAAACTAAATTAGAGTCCCTGGTAAAGCCTCTCTGTAATACTAGCTTGTTGGTTAATAAAATGATCGTGGTTTCTCGATCATGAACATTGAGATGTTATTAACAACAAGATCATATCATTAGGAGAATGGTATGATGGACATACTCCTATAGATAAGCGTAGCATAAAGATCAAGTCATTTCAATAGTTCGTTTGCTATAAGCTTTCTGATACATAGTAACCTAATTCCTTCGACCATGAGATCATGCTAATCACCATCACCTAAAGGATACTTTGATGACATCAAACACCACACCGTAACTGGGTGGCTATAAAGGTGGCATTGAGTGTTCGGAAGTATGTGTTGAGGCACCTGGATCAAGAGTGGGATTTTTCCATCCATATGACGGATAGATATACTCTGGGCCCTCTCGGTGGAATGTCATCCAATTAGCTTGCAAGCATGTGACTGGATCACAAGGGATCACATAACACGAGAACAAGAAAAGAGTACTTATCGGTAACGAGGTTGAACTTGGTATGCAGAGATACCGACGATCAAACCTCAGATAAGTAAACTATCGCGAGACAAAGGGAAATTGGTATCGTATGTAAGTGGTTCATTCAATCGCAAAGTAATCATAGAAATATGTGGGATCCATATGAATTTCCAGATTCCTCTATTAATTATTGATCGGAGAAGTGTCTCGGTCATGTCCACATAATTCACGAACCGTAGGGAGACACACTTAAGGATTCGATGTTGTTTAGTAGATATGGAATGTAAGTAGGGAGACCGAATGTTGTTCGGAGTCTCGGATGGGATCCGGGATATCACGAGGAGATCCGGAATGGTCCGGAGAATAATATTCATATAAGGAAAGTACGATTCCGGAGTTCGGGACTGGTTTCGATGTTTTCATCGGAGAGGTTCTAGAAGGTTCACCGGACCGGAAGGGGAATGGTTCATGAATGTGTCATGGTTAAGTGGAATGATTAGATCATGTCCTAGGTCACTTGGTTGGACATTTGCGAGAGAGAAATAAAGCTCTAAATTGAAAGTCAAAAGGGAGGTTTGAAAAGTCAAACTGCAACAATAGTTTCCTAGTGGAAGAAGGAAAGAGTTCTTCCTTCTCTCCAACTTGGATTTGGGGAAGGATTCAAACTCCCCTCTCCCAAGATGCCCTCCCTCTCATAAATAGAGGGGAGGGGCTGCCCCAAAGAACCACAACCAGCCCTCCCCACCTCCAAACCGCTTGCCGCCGCTTACCGATGCCGGTCCGTCGCCCTAGCCGCAGCCGACTCCACCTGCTACTCTCCGGCCTTCTAAACCTAGATCGCAGGAAACCCTAGATACACCATAACCCGCACCGGCTTAGGAAAAGCCCTGCGGGATATTCCCTCTACTTCCGACACCACGCCGTCGTGCTGCCAGAATCGCCAGGGGAGAACTACAACCTCTGCTGCCTGCTGGAACAAGGAAGAGGAAGGTCTTCATCGAGTACCAAACGTGTGACCGACTGCGGAAGCACTGCCGGAACGCGGCGCCGGAATGATCGTCTCCGATCTTGAGATTGAAAAGTGTATGACTACATCATCCACGAGAATCTACTCTCGTTAACTGTTTTGGAATCTTCGAGGGTGAGTATTCTAATCGACTCATTGCTATAATATAGTGGATAGATCTTGGCTTGTTTGTATGCATGCGGTAGAAATTATTTGTTTTCCATGCTATGAACCCCTATATAAAAGGCAGAGAGGGAGCCGGGCCAGATCTGGACGGGAATAGGCCACACAGAGGCAGGCCCGCCCAGCGGTGCCTGGCGTGCGGGCGAAGCGCAACCAGCCGAAGCCCAGCGGCTAGCCTGCCAGCGGAGACCAAGGCGAAGGGGTAAGGGGGCATTGTCGGGCATTGGATTAGACCGGGATCCATGGCCGGGCGTCATCTTCCTCGTGGTGGAGATGGCGGCCGGAGGAAACCTGATGACTGCATATTTGCATCATGTTTTATGTTATTATTTTGCATTATAGATATAGGATTTTGATATTTTACGCAGTTCGCACACACTTTTTATGTTTATTTTCACTAGGATTAGATCAGATGACGGATCCAAAGGACAGAATTCTTGGAGCAGTTGTACTGGAGAGAAAAGGAGCCAAAAACTATGTAAATTGCTTATTTGGGAAATATTAATAATACCATAAGAAAACCCGAAGCGAGCAAAGTAGGCAGAGAGGTTAACGACCAACTATACGGGCAGGCCACCACCGTCAACTATACGGGCCGCCACCGTATAGTTGCCACCGTATAGCTGGCGCCGCCTCCACCTCCTTAAATAGTCTCACCCCGTGCAACTGGTTCGGAGAGATGACATGCAGAACACCCAGAAATCGCCGAAAACCTCACTTCCGGAAGGGATCTGGAGGGGGAACTTGCCCTAGGGATCCATATTCGCCCTAAGCAGATCTAGGAGGCCAAGGCATCGATCTCCATCTTCATCAACTGCTGCATCTTTATCACCACCACCATCATCTCCATCCATCCCATCTAGATCTTGTTGTAATTCTTGCACTAGTTGTGGATTTCTACAAGTACTATTCATCAATAATCATTTCCATTACCATTGTCATGATGCTTATTGCCTCCATGTTTGAGTAGATCATTAGTTCTTAGGTAGATGGAAACCCTAGTATATTATTGAGATGAGATATTATTATGTTATACATCATTATATGTATGTGTTAATTTCTTCATCTTGATGTTGGGAGTTATGCACCTCCTTAATATTTGCATCTCAAGGGGACTCGATGAAGGGGATTACTTGTTGGTAGACAGAGGGATGATAGCTCTTACTGTGACTATAAAGTCGTTGTCATCCTTTACGTACTAACTTGGGGAATCAAGGATAACTCATTAAGTCATGTTCATGCCGCGGAAAATCACTTAATAGCAGGGTAATACGATTGATGTCGTTTATCTATCAGCTATGGTTATGAAGGATGGTGTGAGCAGTGGTTGCTGCCTCATCATCCATATATGGATCTCCTTCCACATATATGCATATCATGAGATTATTAGCTATAATAATCTTGATCACATAATATAAATTGCTAGCGGTGTATCCACCACTCCCTGCGAACGCCTTTCTCCTATTGCAGTTTCTATCTTACACACGCGATTACTATTTTCTGCATTAAGTTTTACTTCACTTTACTTTACTGTGTCAACCAACCAAAAACCCAAAAAAATTATACCTTCTTGCATCTTAGAATTAATTCTCAAATACTTCGTTTAGTTTTAGTTAAAAGCATTTTAGTCTTTTGTCTACTGCTCCCTGTGGGATCGATATTTTTATTTCGAAACTAGCTACAAACGATATGTGCAATTGCAGTCATCAAGCTATTTTCTAGCATCGTTGCCGAGGAGCTTAGCGCTATAAGTCACTTTACTTTTAGTTATTTACTTTTGTTGTACTAATTTTAATTTAAGTTGCAGGACCATAACAATGGACAACACTTAGCATTTGATGCAGCTTGAGGTTGTAAGGAATATGGGTTAGCCCATGAACGCTTTTATAACAGTCAATAAAAGCATAAACCCCGATGGTATTGAGATCCATCCTTTATTATTTGAGTTACTTAACTCTAAAAAGTTTGCAGGAACCCATGAAGAGAGTCCATATGGACATTTACAATTCTTTGAAGATTTTTTTGGTTCCTTTATATTTGATGATTGTGTCCTTGATAAGGTTAAAATCCAGTTGTTTAGACAAACTCTCTCTAATAATGTTTGCAACTGGTATAGAACCTTTTGTGTAGAAGCACCAAGGACGTGGACGGATTTGGCAACCAAATTCTTGTCAGATATTACTCAGAAAGCAAAGCTCACAGGATGAGAGGTATTATTTTTAGTTTCAAAAATAATCCTGATGAGAGTTTATATGAAGGCTATCTAAGGTATAAAAGATATCTAGACAATTTCTCCCATCACCGTTTGCCCGATTGGTTAATTATCCATACTTTCTATGGAGGGCTTAAAAATAAAAATAAAGCAAGCCTAGATACGCTTCTAATGGTAGTTTCCTATCTTATACTTATGATGAAGCTTGGAAATTAATAATGAAAATGAAAGAAACAATAGAAAGGCTTAAAAATTAGGAGAGCATTATGAAACATTCTTCTGAATATGCTTGTGTTAACGACTTTCTTGCAGATGAAAGGACTTATGCGATGATTAAAACCCTCGGTATTGATTCTTATTCAGTAAAGAAAATTATTGATAATTATGCAGGGCATCTACAAGTACCTTCAGAATGGGAACTCCATAAACCCCTCGAAGAAAAGAAGCAAGCAAGAGAGGACGCATCATTGATAGAATTTCCGTCTAAATCTATTCAAGAGAATATTAAGAAGAATTGTAGGGAGGAAGAATGTTTAAAGAGAAGACCAAAGAAACCAGAAAAGAACCACGATGCTGCCAATGCAAATATTGTTATATTCAAAGATCTTACAGAAGCAAGAATCATGGAAAATGAAGTAGTTATGCTAGATTCTGAAACTTCAGACTTCATCATAGGTAGAATACTAGGTAAAGAAACTTCTAAACCTATCACTCCTATATATTGTGGAGAAACTTCCCTATATGGAATTTGTGAGCCGATGTCTACTATAAATATTATGCCTCCATTACTTTATGATGAACTTCGCTAAAATCTTCTATTTACTAATTGGAGGCACTGTAGAAGGCACCATGTTAATCTTAGAAAATTTTAGACGTAGTCCATTGGTTTTGTGATGTACAACTAGGATCAAAATGTCATGGGCAGTGGAAATAAATTACGACCCGCGAGTTTTTCTAGAAGTCCATATTCAGTACGGCTGTTTAGTGTTGGACTCCAACTATCCTATGTAATCTCTAACAGATTCTCTATTATCTTTAGGGAAGTAACAGATTCTCTACTTTATTCCTAGCACGGTACCAACATCTGTCAGCACGATAAAAACTGATCACCTATCCATCTATATGGAATTTAGTGTGGGCATGTCACTAAGGAGTCTTTGGCAGCTTTTTTTTCCTTTGGTAAACTACTAGATGCGATGGCGCATATAATATATATAGGTATAATGTAAGGTGCTTAGTATATAAAATTGAAAACCCAAAATAATAATGAGTAAATTTAGTAAGAATAATTAAACATCTATATTGAATAGATGTAGATGTTATATAATACCGTCACAACTTACTTGACTTTATGTTGGATTTCAAGCCCACGATTTTGCCACGTGTGGGTCGCATTAGTGAAACTTACAGTAAGTTTGTAACTGGATAAATTCAATTGGATATTAGATTGCAAATGGCACATGGCACATATTTTTAAAGTGGTGCGATGGCACATAATATAGATATGTACGGGTGTTTTTAGCTGATTTGTTCAAAGTGGTGGTATGACACTGACGCTCAAAACCATATACGATAGATCATGTAAAATACATAGGTGCAAGATGTACTAATCAATAAAGTCCAAATGCTCCAAAAATTCCGGGAAAGTAAAAATTTAAGTCTAGGAATCGGAAAAATATGGAAATTTAAGAAAAAAAAACTCTTTTAGATTGGTCTACATCAGTATCCAATGTAGAAACACTAACCTCCTCATGTGTAAAAAATGTATAATTCAATTACTACACGGTTATTGTATCATGCAGGTCACTGAAAAAGTCATACTTTTAACACTTTGAACGCAATGATATTTTAAAACAATATATGAGTAAATTTCCCCTAGGCACAATTCATAATATATATTAATTAAACTTTGTATATATATATTATAAAAACAAGTTTTTGGGTCTTTGGGATTATAAAAACAAGTTTTTGGGTCGTTGGGATTGTATATATATTAATTCAAAAACAATTTATTAACCATATTGATGGATATACTGTTCAAAGTTGTTTGACTTTTTTTATAGCGCTGTTCACACTGTCACTCAAGAGTAACTCCAAAAAAAATCATAAAAAATACACGTGTAAAATGCAAATGGACTAATTGATAGATTCTGAACACCACAAAAGTTTTATGGAAGTAAACACTTCAGCAATGTACTAAAATAGTATTAGAAAAAGTTAGAAAATTATAGTGTATATCCATATTCAAGATGTCTTATTCCATCGTGGCAAAACTTTTATTTAACTGCTCTGCCAGTTCTTGCAGAAGTTACCAATCTAGATAGTAATAAAGTCACTAACAATATAAATTAGTTAGGTTTTAATTTTTTTACAAAAGGAGTCCGTGTCCAAAGTTAGCATTACGAGTAAAATGATGTTAGCCTAATTGGCAGCTTCTACAATAGAGGGGTCCTGCAAGTTGAAGTCCCCCTTTGAACCATAAAGTCCACCTTAATCCAAAACAATACTCACAACATTGAAATGTGTCCATTATAAAAGGAAGAACGGAGCAAAAATGGGTGGATTCAAATTAGGTCTAGCCTTTTTCACAATGGAAGTCTTTTCACTAGATCTATGGATCCATATACCACATGACCATTTAAACTTAAGCTATATGTATTCGAATATTTCTATATGCTAGCAAACAATTAAAAAATAGAAGGTTGACAAGACACTACAAATTTGCTGAAATATTCATCGGGCTACAAAAATAGTCAAAAATAGACCTCCAATTTACATATTGATTATCACAAGGTCATATGTCGAGTATATGTTTCCTATAATTAGTGGTCTACACTTAATTGATGGAAAATAAATAGTACAGCCCGTGCAAATGCACGGGTTGATGACTAGTTTAAATAATCCAGATATGGAATTGGTAGACACTACTATTAAACTATTTAATAGAACCAATATAAAACCGGAAGGGGTTATTCAAAATATCTATGTTTTTTCGGACCACTCATGTACCCTCTTGATTTTCATATCATTGATATGTCGCGAGATACTTTTTGTCCTATTATTTTAGGTAGGTCTTTTGTCTCTATAACCAAATCTTGAATTGATAATAAGAAGGAGACTATTTCCATGATGTTTGGAGAGGAGAAACTGGCATTCCACTTCGCCAACCTAAAAAAGAGGTCATATGAAATAAAAGATATCAAGGAAGAGAAAACAATTGCCGAGATGGCCGTGATTCATTTCAGCACTCCCCAAGATAAATTAAAAAAAGCTTAATTAATTGGGAAGAGTCACAAGATGATGAGGAAAGAGAAGATATAGATGATTACCTTGAATCCATTTCGGAAGAACAAAACCCGCGTGACTATGAAGAACTGGTAAGAAAAGGAGACGAAGAACCTCCACCAATTAAATTGAAATGACTTCCAGACAATATGAGGTATGAATTTTTAGATAATTAAAATAAATGTCATGTTATTATTAGTAAAAAATTATCAAGAAATGAAACAAATAAACTTATTTTAGTTTTGATCAAACATCGTGAAGCATTTGGGTATACTCTAAGTGACATTAAAGGAATAGATCCTTCCATTATGACACATGAAATTACCATGCTTGAAGATGTCGTACTTGTACTTAACACACAAAGAAGGCTTAGTCCGAAAATGATAGAAGTAGTAAGAAAATAAGTTATACGCTTATTAGATGCACGCATAATATAACCTATTTCTGATAGTAAATGGGTTAGCCCAGCTCATTGCATACCAAGACATGGGGGTATTGATACTGCTATGAATGAGGATGGTGAGCTAGTCCCAATAAGGCCTATTGTTGGGTATCGCATGTGCATCGATTTTAGAAAACTAAACCTTGAAACATAGAAAAATCATAAACCTATACCATTCATGGATAAGATTTTAGAAATACTAAGCAATAATTCTTATTTTTGTTTTCTTGATGGTTATTCCGGTTATTCTCAAATTTCTATACAACCCAAAGATCAAGAGAAAACAACTTTCACATGTCTTTATGGTACTTATGCTTATAGATTAATCCTGTTTGGCTTATGCAATGCAGCAACAACCTTTCAAGAATGTGTTTTAAAAATCTTTGATGATCTTGTTGAGAATACTATGGAAGTTCTAATAGATGATTTTGTTGTTTGTGGAACAATAGTTGATAATTGTCTTTACAATTTAACCAAGGTTTTGCAGAGATGTATACAATCAAATTTATCTTTGAATTGGGAGCAATGCTGATTCATGGAAAGATAAGGTAATGTTTTTGGACATAAGGTTTCAGAAAAAGGTATAGAAATAGATAAAACCAATATAAGTGCTATAGAAAATCTTCCCATACCTCAAGACATTACAAAATTAAAGATGTTTCTAGGACATGTAGGTTTTTACAAGCATTTTATACAATATTTTGCTAAAATAGCTATGCCTCTCACTAACCTTCTTGATAAAGAAACTCCATTCTATCTAGACCATGATTGCATTGCAGATTTTGAAAATCTTAAAAACAAATTAGTCTCAGCACCTATCATGCAGCCTCCAAAATGGGATGAACCTGTCGAAATCATGTGTGCTGCTAGTGACAATGCTTTAGAGGCTGTATTAGTATAGCAAGACAGGAAGAATTTAAATGTTATTCATTACGCTAGTAGGACTCTTAATAAAATTCAGAAAAATTCTGCTACTACCAAGAAAGAGTTCCTTGCTATAATTTTTGCTTGTGACAAATTTAGATCTTACATTATTAATTCTAGAGTAATAATCCATACAGATCACCAAGCTTTACGTCACCTACTTTTTAAAAAGGATGCAAAGCCCAGGTTTATTAGGTGGGTGTTACTACTACAAAAATATGATTTACAAATAGTAGATATGAGGGGTAAGGATAATCCAGTAGCAGATCATCTATCTAGGATGGAGGGAATAATTACCGACCCCGTACCTATAAATGAGTCATTTCGGGGAGAATATGTAACATCCCAATTTCAGCAACCCTGATATTTTTTCAAAACGGCAAAAATCAGGGGGAACAAAAACTTTTTCTTATTAAGTGTTGCAATGTTTGCTTACTTGTTTGCTTGTGTTCATGCAACTGATTATGTATTAGGTGATATACTCCATATCTCAACACCAGTTTACAAAAACTATTTTCCAAAAGAGATGTCTTGGCTCCTCTTTAATATTCTCAAATGTGCTGGCATTCCAAACCTAAGCCAAGATGACTTTGATAAAAACAACTATTTTGCTAGTTCTATTAACAAAACTATGGAGACCTATATATAAACTCCTTATGTTTTCAAGACAGAACTTTTAACTACTCATATCTCTATGTTTTCCAAAACCTTTCATCAGACCCATTTCCTCCTAAATCTTGGTATAAATACCAAGAGGCCCATATCTTACTTCAAAGCACAACCCATTTCAAAATACCCATGCTTACCTCAAGTTAGACTTGATGGTAATCCTAGTAGTAGTTGGATAAGTTTGATAAGATGAATTGCCTTGATCTACTGATTGCCTTGTTTGCTTAGGAACTAGAGTGAGATAATGTAATATGTCATCCCTTAGGACCCAATATATCTTTGTGATCATCAATCTCAAACCAAGCATCGAAACCTGGATCTATCCTAAGCCACTAAAGTGACCATCTCATCTTCTAATCAGATCAATCTAGGGATTGGCCCTTTTGATAGTTCCCAACTCAATGAAGACCCAACTAAGAATGGATTCCCTCTATTCAATCTATACCTCAACATCAACCACTTGAAGGGAAGGATACACCATTGCGACTATCTCAATTCGTTTCCCTCTTGTAATCTAGTCTAAAACCCTAAATCTGCCAAAATGACTAAGTCTGGAATTCTTATCTAGATTCAATCTTTGGAACTCTACCTTTTCCAACCTATGTAAATTTTTGAGAATTTACTTGAACCATATTGTATTACATAATTATTAATACTAAATAAAACTCTTTACCTTGGATTAAACCTTCTGGTTCCCACTCATCCATGATGGTTTTGTAGTCAAGATAATAATCTTTTCTGCAAATCTTATCATCTTGCCTACTTTGACAGAAGCTGACATCCATATGCTACCACCCCTTGAAAAAATCTTTGCATGATTATGATCTACTAATCATGTTCCATCAATCCACTCTTCTTTTGTTTCCATTGGAGCTTTGTGCTTCTTAAACCCACATGGTTTATGAGGCATCATGATGTATCTCTTATGGCAGCCTTATTTTCAACAAAGTTTGCCATCTCTTCAAGACCACCTCAAATACAAAAAATCCCAACGCTTGTAGCCATGATCATATATACAACTTGGTTTAATCACCCATCTATACCTTGTATCATGGTGAGCTCTAAGCTCACTAATCCAACCATGTTTAGGTGGCATAAAAATATTAGAACCCTAGATTCCCTTAAAATCTAGACTCCTCCAAAGTTTGCCCTATTTCTCCAAAAATCAAGTTGGAAATGATGTATAACTTAAATTTACATCATCTACATTGGTTATGATAATTCCCCAAATAATTCCCATAATTATTTGGAGCCTAAAACTATCTAATTTCCATTTTAGACAAAATCCTCCAAACCTTGACTTCAAAGGAAAGTTTGTTTTTCTCCAAACCACTTTGCCAAACCAATGCATATTTGAGTTATATACATCATAACCCACCTTTCCATCTCAAAAATAAATATTTTTGAGATTCCCTATTATTTCTTTTTGCCCTTTTTCTTAAATGACACAAACAAGAAATAATTACTTAAAAATACATTTTATCCAAATAAATTCTAATAAAATTCTCCAATGTGTAATATGGTATTTAGGATCATATAAGATAAAAAACCACACATGTCAAATGTAAAAATATGAAATGAGCTTCTATAATCTACTTCTGCACTTTTGAAACAATAGAAGAAATGATGAGCTAGGGTGTTCTGAAAAATCCCAAATAAATCTCTAGGGTATATCTTGATCATATACATCTACCAAAACCATTTCCCCACCTTGCCATATGCAAAATTTTCAACTTCCTTCACAATCGCCAATTAGATCAAGTTTGAAAAACTAGTCCAACTTTGACTCAAACCAATTCCAAACCCCATCAAATCTTGTTAAGGACGGCACCACAACACACCACCTCCACTCTGGTCGAAATTTCACTATAGAAAGACACTAGAACTTTGTATCTTGTGCTTGGAAGAAAAACAAGGAGAGAGACATCCATATCTTGCAAAGATCTTTTTCTCTTAAAAGCCACAATAGCTGCAACGTCCCTCTCACCACCCCTCTATCCACCTTTGACCACAGAGCACCCCCCACCACCCCTTCTGCCCAGTAGATGGACACCTCCATCCCTCCAAGTTTCCCCATGGACATGATCCAACATTGATCACCCCCTCCTTGAGTTAAATAGGCAAGAGGCTTTCCACCCCGCACCTGTTCCCCATTTCACTCGCACCCAACCAGAACCCCTCTCCACTAGCCCTGGATCCCTCCCATGCTCCCCTCCTCCCTCAGAGAGGAGAGTTTCACCTCTCGGTATGCAAGATGGAAGAAGCCCTTGCCGTCTATAAGGTTCCCCTCTACCCCTCTTCTAGGAACAAGGGTTCTTACTCTCCTCTAATTCATCCTCCCTTGCTCTTCCTTGCATGCAGCAACACCAGAGCAGCCGCCACCGTTGCATGGATGTGGTGAAGCCCTTCCTCAGGACCGACAACCAGCAGCACACACAGCCATGAAAAATACCTCGCCAGGACCGAGGAAAGCCTCTGCAGCACCTCCGACCCCTCCACAACAGCATGTAGACGCTCTAGTGGTGCGCCGGCGAGATCCCGAACAATCTCAGGCCATCGCTGTGCACGACTCTCCTCCCGGCGCTCAAACCCGCCTTGCCGCCCCTCTCTGTGCTTGCCTTGGTGCACCATGTCGCCCGCACCCTCCTCGCCACCTCTTCATCAACATGCACGCCTCCCCTGGGCCATCTCCAAAGAGCACCATGCTGTCTGCCTTGGGCCGTTGCACGCGAGGTCCCCTCCTTCGCAAGGACCCCTGATGCCGCCAATCTTTGGATTCCCCACGCCGAGCCGCGCCTCCCTGTCACCTCCCCATTCACCAATGAGCCCCCAGGTACCCTCCCCGCTTCTCCCAGCGCCTCCTAGGGTACCCCAGCACCGCCACTTCTTTCAGTTGGGAAGACGACGAGCAACCGTCGGATCCACTCTAATCCGATGGCCACAGATCGCTGATACCCCTTAGCATCCCCTATTTCACTGACCAATGGGCCCCACTTCCCAGGGAATTCGAATCCCCCTCCCACGCAGTGTGTTGCCGGGTGGGCCGAGATCTCGCTCTGTGGCCCAACTCTGTAAAGATTCGGCATGCCCTATGTAAACCCTTTATTTGTTTTTTCCAAATCTGTAATTAAGCATCCATGTTTAAATCATGATGAAAATTAAAAATGACAAATTATGCCCAGATATAAATACCAACTTATTCCCACACCTTTTATTTAACATTCAGAGCTGGTCCTTCTCCAAAAATAAAATTCATTATTTATTAGTATTTAAACTACTAAGATGTATCCCTAGCAATAAATAAATCCTATAGGGAGCTACACATAACCAAATGGAATAAATCAAATTTACCATGGTAGGCATCTCTTGTACCTATCTTATGGTTTTGGTACCATATCAAGGTGGACTATGTTTTGCAACAAATAAAAATAACAAAAACATTAGGTTCCTTCCCTTAGAAAATTCCCTAGGTAAAACCAAAGATGGTTTTGACCTAATTCCAACTCCCTCAAAACATAAGTATCAGCATCTATCAAACATAAGTATCAGGAACTAATTAATTTTGATGAATTAAACTATTCTATGCATGGTTTATCCACTAATAAAACCACTACAGTATGTATGATAATCCAAAAAGGTTGTTTCCAATTTCTACAGAAATATATTCTAAATACCTAACATACGCCCTTGGAATCATATCAAAATCTTCTATAGATTAAATATGATGAAAAAGACAAATCTCATCCAGAACTGCCTTTGGGAATTTCCTGAGGGCATTCTGGTAATTATTTTAAGTTGATTCCAACTCCTCTTGAATAAGTCCACAAAATAATACCTAATAACCCAAGTAAATAATTTTTGGAGCTCCAGAATTTCTCTAGTGAATTATTTCCTAAAACTAGAGTTTTATCCACTATAAAAACCATTATAAATCAATGGAAATTGATAAATTAGTGAAACCACTTTTGTTGGATTCATTTTATCAATACCTATCTGATGGTATGATTTTTATATAGTGGTATCATACAGAAGTTGGCCTTACTCTAAAACCCCTTATCTAGGTAGTTTTGGACTATAAATCTAATTTAGAAAATCCAGAAATGCAAACAAAGCATTCCCCTTGTATCCACAACCAAATCCTCCACTCCTAATGGTTATTAAAGTTTAATATCCTTGCTTGATGTATGTATTGATGCTTTTATGCGTTATGTTGATTGTGGTATTGTTTGTTTGCATGTATGCTCAATAACGGCGATAGTTGCGATTGTGTGATGCTGAGAAGAAGGAAGCATCAAGATAATATTATTATTATTGGTATTGGCACTATTGGTATTCTGGTATTATAAGTAAGTTAAGGGACATCTCGCTGGTCACAGGCAAGACACCATTCCTGAACTCATATATTGACATACTCCTTTTTATCAATTGTCTTATATCCCGTTTATGAACTTCACGATTAAATGTATGGTTTGTTTAAAATAAAAGGCGTGAGTAACTTGGCTCCTCCAAGTTATGGATGAGTGTCCATTAGGACACCTACACTATTGACACCTATCTTTATCCTTTAGATTGAGGCTAAGGTTCTTAGCACCTTCCCTCTTGGAAACTATGGGTTTTCAATGATAAAACTATTTTGGGTTTTACCCTACTACAAAGTTTTCAAAATAAAACCCTTGGAAAGAGGCATCGTTTCCGAGTGGAGGTTTTACTAAAAAATATATGGGGAGAATAATGAGAAAGTTAAGAAAGAGAAAGAGAAGGGATGTTCTACGCCTTCACCGGAACAATTTATCCGTGCAACCACACTACCCTAGTCGCCAGGGCTTAGCTTGTAGTTTCTTGTCTTTAGCCGGAGCTTCTTGTACTTGCTTAAGGGGAGAAATCCCTGGAAGCCTGGGTAGGCTCTACAACAAATCTTCGGATTCGGGGTCTATAGCTTGCTTTGGCAAGAGTGTGCCTGTCTCGGCAGGAGTGCTGGTGCAACAATTGGGTCTCTCGCGGATGGTATGCTTTATGAGTGGAGAAGGAAGTGGAGTCACCAAGGTTATTGTATATTACCAAGCTGCGGGTTTGGGTATAAAGAAGTGCAGAAGGAAGGACTATGGTCGTCGTGCCACATACCTGTTGTCGAGGAGAACAAACCCAAAAGGAAAAGCCGCCGTTGCTAGGGATGACAAATGAAAGGTTAGGTTTGATTATCTGAACCCCCGTCTACCATGTGTAGCGGGTCGTGGTTGTATCCCGGTGGATGTATTGATTCTTGTGGGTAAAGTGCACAAACTCTGCAGAGTCTAATCAATTTGAATAGTCGTGTCCACGGTCAAGGACAATTGGAAAGGTGATTGCTAAGAGTACCCTTGAGATGGTTTTAGAGGAAATAAGGAGGATGTGACTTGGTCACGAGGAACTATAAGAAGGTGGTTAGTTTTGACCAGAGATGGTCAAAGATGTTTTAAAAGGATATTTTACTCTAAAACTGTTTTCAAAAAGGTTTTCATCAAGGATACGGGATATCCTGTTTTATAAAAGGAGGCATGTTTTCAAACTCTTTTTCAACAGAGATATAGGGATGCCAATGTTAGGTTTTTCAGAAACAACTGTAGTGTAGAGCTATCTTGCCACCTCCCAATATGCATTATCCTTTTTACTTTATCTTGATGGTTTGCGGGTACATTCAATGTACTCACCGTCTTTGTCCCTGGCTATTTACTTTCCCAGTTTGCAGATGTTAAGAAGTGACGAAGGTACTGACGTTTGTGCGAGCTAGGACATCTTCCCAGTTAGTCGCCTGTAGGTTAAGGCATGACATGGGCTCTGCGCTTGAAGACTTCCGCTATTGATGTTGTATCGCCATAATGGAATTAATGTAAGTACTTGTATTCTTTCATTATGGATGATGTAATGATACTTCTCGGTTATGCTCACGGCTCACTGATCATGGGAATGTGAATTGCAGGCATAACGGGCATTCTCGGACCGTAAATCCGGGGTGCCATAGAATACTTAGAAGAAATTGAAGTAGTTGATCCGTGGTATGCAGATTATGCTAATCATCTCGCAGTAAAATTTGTACCTCCTGGTATGACAAGAAACAAAAGAAGGAAATTCTTTAATGATCTCAGACATTACTTTTGGGATGATCCGTTTCTTTATCACCATGGACCTATTGGAATGATTTGAAAGTGTGTTCCTAACCATGAAATGAATGCAATTTTTCAAGATTGTCATGGTATCCCCTATGGAGGACATCATGCAGGTAGGCGAACTGCAGAAAAGGTACTTCAATCTGGATTCTATTGGCCCACCTTGTTCAAATATGCACAAAGGTATGTGGAATATTGTGATGCTTTCCTAAGAAGAGGTAATATAGGCAGAAGACAAGAGATGGCAATGAATTATAGTCTTATCATTGAACCATTTGATGTATGGGGAATGGATTACATGGGACCCTTTATAGAATCAAATGGTTACACTCATATTCTTGTTGTTGTTGATTATGCTACTAAATGGGTTGAAGCTATCCCAACTAACCATGCAGATGCATCCACTTACGTGAAGATGATCAAGGATATCATATTTCCCAAGTTTGGAGTTCCTAGATTTTTAATTACTAATAGTGGTTCTCATTTTATGAAAGGAACTTTCAGGAAGATCCTCGGAAAATATGGAGTAACTCACCATGTTGCTTCACCATATCATCCCCAAACAAGTGGTCAAGTGGAACTCTCTAATAGAGAACTGAAGACCATACTCAAGAAGATGGTGGATAAATCAAGAAAATATTGGTCATAAAAGATAAATGACACTCTTTGGGCATACCGAACTGCATTTAAAAATCCGATGGGTATGCCACAATATAAAATGGTATATGGTAAGGCGTGCCACCTACTATCATTGGATTGTCGACAAGTACGCCATAGGGTGTCCTAGTGGCGTCGGAAAGATGTGGTGTGAGACGTCGGATGTTCTAGGAGCGGTTAGAACAAGTTTACCAAAGATCAGATCCGACTACGGTGAATGGATCCTACTCCTGCTAGCAACCCAGTAATATATCAACGTAAGCCAGATGTTACAGCAGATTGCAAGAGAGGTTCCCCTGTGCGAGTTGTGATTGTGGTGTTGGTATTGTGTTTTCCTAAAGACTCCCATAGGGCCGGTTTATATAGTCACTGGAACCTAAGGTTACAGAAGAGACCTATCCGGCTATATTACAGAGTCGGTAACTAGATACAGCTTGGACTACAAGTAATACTACAGGCCTAAGTCAGTAACTCTTCTGGGCCTCGTCGTAGCTGGAATGGCTCCTCCTCTTTCCCTAACTGGTCCGCCCATGAAGCAAAGCTCTAACCCATTGGTGGGCCACCCTAGTCAGCGAGTCCTATGGGTATACCCGGAAAGTATATCCCCAACAGTAGCCCCCGGAAGTCTCCAAGGTCTAAAGTCGAATAAATCGTCTAGCTTGATGGTTTCTTCGTCTTGATAATCTTGAAGGGTTCCCAAAAACTTCATTTAACAGTGTAGGATTCCAAGTCATTTGAGTCGGATATATTTTGTTCTGACTTTAGTCTATTCCTTGCTCAGTTTGAAACACGAGTCAGATTTCACAGCGGTGTGCAGGCTGACACCTTTTCAGACTAGGTCATTCCACTGATAGGAGTCCCATCGACATGATCATTGGTGGGTCCGCTTCCTATGGAACAGATCACCGTTTTAATGCTCACGCGAGAATCGAGGGGGCGGAGGAGTCACGAGGAATCTACCTCCCTCTCCCCTATACGCGTGGCGTTAATTGCGCAATTGATGCACGAATCTTGGTGTAGAGGCAAATAAAAGAGAGGAGAAAACCCTTCTCTCCCAGATTCATCTATCCACCGCTTCATTCATTGCCTCCTCGTACTCCTCGATCCCTCTGCAGTCGTTCTCATCTACTCACCACGAGAAAAAATCTCTCTCCCCCACCAATCCTTCACCTCCTCCAAGAGCGATGGCGTCTGCATCTAGCTTAGAAGCGGCGGCGGGTACCTCGGCGGTGGATGAGAAGAAGATGCAGGGCCTATGGGTCCCAAGCATCATGGATGATGCCGAGCTCCAAGTCATGGAGGATGAGGGATTCATCATCACCGGCACGTGGAGGAGCACCTCAGGACACGCCACCCCTGCCCCGCGTGACAGCGAGCGAGTGCTGCTCGGCACACACGTTGACCGTGGCCTCAACCTACCACCGTCATACTTCTTCATCGAGGTCCTCAAATACTACAATGTGCAGCTCCATAATCTTCCTCCCAACTCCTTTATAGAGCTTAGTACTCATGCATCCTTGTGCGAGGGATTTCTTGGCATTAGGCCAAGTCTCACCCTTTTCTGGTACTACTATGGTACCTGGAAGAACTCCATTAGTGCGGGTGTTCCTTACACCACTAACACTCTTAGCTTAGTTCTTAGGAGAAACCGAGTTTATCCTAGGATTAATGCTAGCGAATCTGTCAAACGTTGGGCCGGAACTTTCTTCTATCATAAGGATATTCCGGCTCCTGGAAAGGCGGAAGGTATTTTGGCCTTTATCGACGGTGCCGCTCCCCACCAACAATCATGGGACGTGGAGGCGCCAGAACTTTAGGATATCTTGATCCTCGCCAAGAGGCAGATTGAGTTTTTGATGAAGCACATGGGTCTCCGTGGTCCGACTTGATCCACTGCTGGCTGGAGCGCTGGATTCATCCTCTGCAGCACCATGGAGATCGCCTTATGGACACCTTCACCAGCGATAAGAAGGACAGCCTACGGGTCAGACCGAACCGGATTCCGGTGAAGGATTACAAGACCCTCATGCAGTACTTGATCAAGGAGAGAGTGGAACAAAAAGTTCTAGATGTCTTCATGAAGATGTTTACGTCCAACCGTCCTCTGACTCCGGTAAATATTTTAACTTTGCTTTCACGTTTTGTCGTTCTTTTCTATTTCTTTCTTCGACTCTATTTTCATCGATGCTTTTTGACTTTGTCATCTCGAGAAACTCTTCGAGTCCTAGCTAGCTCCACTAGAGGGCTATCTCTCAAACGATATGGAGGTGACGGAGGATGACGAGGTGCAAGAAGTTTCTGCGTCCGCCTCTAAGAAGCACAAGGCGAAGGAAGTTGTTATCACTGCTGGTAGCCAAGTGCTGCCAGTAGTTAAAAATTAAGGACCCTGTCTTTGTTTTTAGTACATTGTACCTTTTTTTCTTTCCAAAGTATACCTGATATTCGGTTTTAGCATGCTTCAGAGCTAAAGCAGTTATGAAGAGTAAAGCGAAGACAGACAGTAAGCCAGGCAAGCAACTACGTCAGCAAAAGCTTGTCATCTCCCCTGCAATGCCGCCACCGACTCTATCCGGTACTCCATCAGGACCAGAGGCTTCTGCCTCTCCTGGTGCTGGTAACATCTTGAAATCCCTTGTCACCGTTGGTGATTAGGGAACTAACAAGGGTGAACCCATCAAGGGTAATGATCCCATGGTAATATCTACAGGAGCATTCGAAAAACCGAGATAAATATCAATCTCGCTAATAGACATGATCGCGTAGGTCGTCATGGGTTTTCTAGCCGGAATCCAGGTATCGTCGAGAAGGATGAGAGGGACATCACTGGCGTAGACCACGCGACCCATGGCAATAGTTTTGCCGATTCCTACTCATGCATATTCCGCCTAGAACGATGCTCCAAAGGTCACCTGCTCCATGGTGGGCGCCAAATGTCGTCGAATTGTCGACAAGTACGCCATAGGGGGTCCTGATGGCATTGGAAAGATGGGGTGTGAGACATCAGATGTTCCAGGAGCGGTGAGCACAAGTTTACCTAGGTTCAGATCCAACTGCGGTGATCAGATCCTACTCCTACTAATGTAGAGGTCCCAACCTTTAATAAGGTAGAGATCCCTGTGTTTACAATGCTAGTCCCTGGATCAATAGCTAGCATCCAAAATTTAAGATGTAATGTCAAGAAACAAAGGTCATAATACAACTTTATAACCAGGAATAAAATAATTCATTACATTTTACATAGCTCATTTGGGTATCTTATTACAATGCAGCAGAAATAACTATGTAGCATGGAGTCCTTCATATTCAAAGTGCCACAAGCAATCATGTTGGTTGTAGACTTGTAATCCTAATCAACACACTTTACTAACATCAAACAAACCCGCAACATAATAAGTTACAGCCACAAGGGTCAATACATTTGAATTGTATTGGCAAGTGATACTATGGTAGAATAGTGGTATCTATCATCTATATGCAATCTGGCTAAGTGGAGCTTAGGCTTTCTTTGATCAAAATAGATTTTCCTTATCATTTGAAAACACTATGTTTTTGTTTGTCAAAATCACCCAACGCATCTACCAATAGACATTGGTGATCCTTTAACCCTTGTTCAACCACAAGCTTTTAACTTAGAAATTGGGATGAGGAGATCCTTGATATCTTCCATGTCTTGATGCTCAAATTGTCCATTGCAGGGGACATGGCTAAGTACTTAGATTTTACTCTCTCGAGAGGTGGTGCACTTTCCCCACAAGACTCGACATGCATCGAGAAAAGATCTTTCAAAAGCGTTCCCTTAGACCAAAATGGACGCGCTCCAAACCTATCACCCCTACCACCAACTATCCATTTGGCTAAGTTATTGCAACCTATATGATCCAGGCAGAGCCCATATTGCCATGTGGTTGCACTTGAAGCTTCTCAACATTTGACATCTCAAATCTCTTTGTTCCTGGGTGGCTTTCCATAAGTGAGATACACTAGGGTAGGCCATAAATATGGGGCCCTGTGTAACCACTCAACATAATCCATTCACACCATTCCACCCAGGTGATTCATTCACATAGTTGTTTATTAAACAAAACACAAGTCATTGACTTAGAAATATTTCATAGCATGAATATAATCCACCCTTGTTTTCTACTAGGTAGGCTAAGCATGATAGTAGTAGGAATCTTAACTTACACTACTAGAGAAAACCTTATGCGAGGCGCACCTCAAAGCATATTCGAGGCGCATATCGTATGCGCCTCTAGCTTTGAGCCTCGCCTATTTTTTATGCGAGGCGCATATGATATGCGCCTCCTATACTTCACATATGCGAGGCGCATATCAATATGCGCCTCCTATATTCTGCATATGCGAGGCGCATATTGATATGCGCCTCCTATATTCTGCATATGCGCCTCCTATATTCTGCATATGCGAGGCACATATTGATTCGAATGCGCCTCGTATATTATTTTTGAATTTTAAAAAAAGCGGCCAGATCTAGATCTGTCCAGAATTTCGTCGGAGAAACCTACCATCGCAGGCATGTGCGGGAGGCCATGTCCATGGGGATCACCGGAGATGGTGAAGGAGGATGAGGCCACCGGAGGTAGAGGAGGAGATGGTCGGTGTGGTTGTGGAGGCCATGGCCGGAGTGGTCGTCGTTGTCGGAGGAGGTCACCGGAGGAGGAGAAGGTCTCTGGAGGAAGAGGAGGAGAGTGGAGGATGATGAGAAGGGGAGAGGAGAGATAGAGGAGAAGGAGAAGGAGGAGAGGTGGAGGAGATGGAGGAGAGGTGGAGGAGAAGGAGAATGAGAAGGAGGAGAGGTGGTAGGTGTTATATAGATGTGGTAGGTGGCTGTTTTGAATTTGAATACGGCCAGGTTATAGGAGGCGCATATTGCTCCATATGTGCCTCCTATACTTCAAACTATAGGAGGCACATATTGCTCTATATGTGCCTCCTATACTTCGAACTATAGGAGGCACATATGACCATATGCGCCTCGCCTATGCGGCCACCTACCTCCACCTGGGTCTGCATGAGTTACTTGAGGCACACTCTAGAGGAGCAAGAGACTTCACTTACATATGAGTGTCAACCAATGTAGGTTGAGCGAGCTTCTATGGTGAATCAATGGGGGAAGTGAGGTGGAGAGGAGGAGGGGGGCGACCAAATTTGTCTTGGTGGAGGAGGAAGAAGTGAGACAAGTGAGTGGGGTGGTAGTTGGATCCATGTGCAAAAAGCTGAAAAAAGGTGGTGCCAGGTTATAGGAGGCGCATATTGCACAATATGTGCCTCCTATAATTTAAACTACAGGAGGCGCATATAGAAATATGCGCCTCGCCTATGTGGCCACCTACCTCCACCCGGGCCCGCAGGAGTTACTTGAGGCACATATGACCATATGCGCATCGCATATTGTCAAATATAGGAGGCGCATATGACCATATGTGCCTCACATATTTGAGCACCTACCAACACGCGGGCCCACACAGGTTATGCGAGGCGCATTCTGCCCATATGTGCCTCGCCTATCTGATATATAGGAGGCGCATATGACTAGAATGCGCCTCGCATAATCTGGGGCTGCTTGATTTCGTCCGTACATGGATTATAGGAGGCGCATTCTAATCATATGCGCCTCGCCTATTTTTATACTAGAGGCGCATGGAGAAGGAGTGCGCCTCACATATTTTATAGGAGGCGCATATGGTCTAAATGTGCCTCCTATAAGCATGTCTCCTATAGCCTTTTCTCTAGTAGTGTTAGGGAAAATTTCTACTAACGCATCATCTACTAGGATTTCCCATGGCATAGCATACTTAGTAAAAATTCCATGCAAGTCCTACTCAAAACATCACTAATGCATAGTGAAAATAAAGGGACAAAAGTATGAAGCACCACTTGCCTTTTTAGTAGAGAATATAGGTTCACTCCTTGATCTTGCAATTGTCACACTCTTCAAAGTTCACTACAATTCAATCAAGGCACAAATTCAAACTAGCATTCAAGCAATCCATCACATAAAATAAAGAAAACAAAAAAATGCATGCAAGCATACAAAAGATTGTTTTATTTGGAAAGGTGGTTTCTAATAGGTTATAAGTATTTTAAAACACCTATTGGTCATTTTAGAAAAGTGGTAAAACCATTTGAAATTAAGTTAGTGAAAATGGACACTTTAAATCATCTTTGTTTTGTTAGAATGAATCAAAGTAATATTTTCTATTGTTAGACAAAATGTTTTTTTAACACAAATATTAATAGTTAGGGTCAAAGTGTTTTAAAACAAATCCATTTTCAAAAGGTTTCACTCAAGACCATTTTTAAATCAAAGCAATAATTTTATTTTACTAGAAATGCCTTTATTGAAAGGAATAATTTTCTATGGTTAATCAAATATATTTTTAAATCCAACACCTAGTGGTTTAGGGTCAGAGAGTTTAATTCAACTCATTTGCCATAGGTTTTACTCAAAAATTATTTTTAAAGCATAATCAATAATTTTATTCTACTAGAAATTCTTTTATTCAAGGAATAATTCTTTAGTGTCACAAAATATACTTTTAAATCCAAAAGTTGGTTTTTATGGTCAGTAGGTTCAAAAACAGAACATTTGCAAAATATTTTACTCAAAAATCATTTCTAGAATAATTTTTATACTCTAAATAAGCCTAGAAATGTTTATGTAAAAACTACCAATTTTCCAGAAGCAAAACACTAAACAAAGGGGATGGTTGGAAAGTTTGCATTTTTCTGAATCCAGTGATATAAAATTTGTAAATTTTGGACGTGTAGATTTGAAGTTATGAATTTTACAAATCTAAACATCTAATAGACAAATTTCTGTTTTTAAAACACAGCCTATGCCACGCGTCATATTCTTACTGGCCGATAACGGTTCGCGTGGATCACGCAATGTGGATCGTCATATCTAAATACAATCGTGTGGCATAGATGAATTCGTACCCCTTTGTTAAGTCATCTATTCCTATGCGTCGGATCTAGATCTAACGCTTCTGAGCACCCTAGCCATGATCTAGCGGCGCTGCGACGATGGACGGTGGAGGCGCGCTCGGGCGGCGATGTTGCCGGCAATACAGAAAGCGAGAGAGAGAGAGGGAAGGGGCTCACAAGACTCGCCGTGATGCGCTGATTCTCGGAGAAGCTCCTGTGACGGTCACACTCTGGTGTCGTCGGTGCACGCCAAAGTAAATGAATGATGTTGTTAGATGCGCGCAAGAATGCTGAACACGCGAGTATCGACCAGAGGGGAGGGGGTAGTCAGGTTTTACCAGTAGGGTCGCCGGAGAGGGGGCAGACGGCGGTGGCGCTCTATTCGTCGAAGTTGGCAATGCTAGGGGGCATGCGTGGTCAAGTGGAGGCTACTGGCGGATGCGCAAGACGATAGGGAGTAGGCTCGTGGAGGTTAGGGGTAGTGGGGAGGGTCGTGCTCGCCGAAATCGATCGAGAAGCTTGTCGTAGCAGTGAGTGCTTGGGCGAGTAATTCAGGCAGCCTGGAGGCAGAGAGGGAGGGGTGAGCGAGGGGAAATGGGGAGGAGAGGGTTATGGTTAATATATCACGGTTGCGGGGAGGAATTAGTGGCATGATTAAGCAAACTGAACTGAGGTTTAAACGAGCAGAAATGGTCGGAGTTGAGGGCGAGGTTAGCGCGGGGTGAAGACGATGATGACCTGGCTGTGGGGCTGCGTTGTCAGCGAGTGGGAAGGGGTTTGGTGGGGTCGTCACATCAGTGATCGCATGGGTGCGTTTGTGGGTAAGAAAACGATTTAGGGGGAAGAGAGTGGTGGGTTGTGAGTTGGGCCTGAGCCGGGTTAGTTGGGCTGGGCTGGTTTTTCTTATTTTTTTCCTTTCGTGTTTCTTTTTCTTTTCTGTTTTTCTGTTTTCAAATTCAAACACTCTTTTGATTTCAGATTTCTTTTCAAATCTTTCCCAAATATTTAGTAGGTTTTTAATATATTTATTATTTATTTTAAATAGACATTTTGTCTTTATTAAATAGGATTTTAAATATGGTTCCAATCCATATTATTTATTCAAATGATTTAAACCTCTGTTTTAAATTCAAATTTTCATCAAACCCTTTTCAGTAGGTTTTATTTATTCATTAGTGTAAATAATATATTTTAATATGATTTAATATTCATTTAAACTGGGCATTTGTCTTTATTCAAATAAAATCCATTATGGTTTTAATCCCACATAAATTTTATTCAAATAATTCTTTTATTCCTTTTAAATTAATTAGATAACTTTTAAATCCACTTTGGGAAATTTCCATTTATTATTTTCTCATGATTTAATGAATCATTTACTTTAGGGATTTTGTCTCCTTTTAAATAGAATTGAATTTGGTTATTGCCATATAATTTTATTTGAATATTCTTTATCCCTTCATTCTATTTGAATTATCTTTATTCCATTTGCTTATGGATTTAATTCAAGATTTAAATTGTCTTCTAAATGATTTTTTTATTATTTAGTTTAGGCATTTTGTCTTTATTTAAATAAAATTGGATATTGTTCAATCCTTATGATTTTATTTAAATAATCTTTTACTCCTTTTATTATTCAATAATCTTTCATTTGTTTAAGGATTTTGGCCAAGATTTAATTTGGATTTTAAATATTCCTTATTTATTTATTTTCTTCCTTTGCCTTATAAAATACATATCTTTTTATTTATAGATCCAAAATTGGTGATTCCAATCTGTATAATTTTATTTAATATTTTTTTATCTTTTTAAATCCTTTTAGGATTATTTTGCTCACAATTTATTATGGATTTTTAGCTAGGAGATTTATTAGCTTTTGGAAATTAATTCCTTTTATCTTAATAAATTCTTAAGTTTTTATCCATGGCTCCAAATTAAGTGAAACCAATTTCTATGGTTTTATAATATTTTTATTTATCATCTTTGATCACTTATAAATGTTTTTTGACAAATTTTTATATGGAACAAATCCACAGTCTTAGAGTGATCTTGGAAATGATTTCTTTTATTAGGGTTTTAGGGTCTTGGTTTAACTTTTCCAAGTGTTTAAATTTCAAGATACATTCATTGATCAATGCATTTCACTGATTGAAATTTTGTTTGATTCCCTTTTCATTCAAAGTTTGTTCAAGATTGATTTTGATGTTTCCATTTGGAATCAAAAAGTTTCTTTTCACCCTAAATTTCAACAATTATTTATTTTGGTTATTTATTTTTCACATTTCAAAATTTGGAAAATTTTGGGATGTGACAGGCTACCACTCTTAAAAGAAATCTCGTCCCGATATTTGGGAAGGCTAGAGGTTACAAGTTGGCTTGAAGGAAACTAGAGTACTACCACCCTTAAAAAGGTTTTCAACTAGATTACATCTTGGCTTACTTGGGATCTTGATGCAACTTCTCTGGACAGTTGTTTGCATAATGGCCTAGCTCTTTGCATTTGAAACACATCACTTGGCTAGTATCCTTCTTTTTCTTGGGTACCATTTCTTCTTGTTTGTTTCCTTGGTTCTTCTTCTTTTCTGGGCAATCACTGGCATAGTGTCCCATCTCTTCGCAATTGTAACATTGCACCTGGCTTTTGTTCTTCTTGTTCTTTTTGGGTCTCTCCAAAGCTAGGAGTTCTTCTAGTTCATGCTCTTCATATCTCGCCACAAAGGTGGGAAATCTTTCTCTCTTCTTGGGGCAGTCACTAAAGATATGTCCTTCTTCTCCACAAGAGTAGCAACACTTTGTGGTCACTTTGGGTATGGCTCTATGAGGTATGGTTCTGACTTTGTTTTTATCCTTCTTGGTATAAGTTGTTCCCTTATGGAGGTTTCCAAACATTTGATGCATTCCATCTTGTTTCATTTGTTGAACTATAGGATAAATGGGGAATCGGATAGGGACATGATCATTTCCTTCACATAGGAAACAAGTCACTTGAGATGTGGGGCATTGTTTAGTTGGATGTTTCTCTTCACAATTTGGGCATTGGTCCACATGCTCTTTGTAAGTGTGTTCTATGTCTCCACAAATATTGCAAGCTTGGGTTCCTTCTATAATATCATCCTTGATATCATTGTTTTCACAATCTCCTTGGGAAAGGTTGTGTCTCATGTTGATCATTTGATTGGTCATCCTTTGAAACAATTGGGATTGGGTTTCCAAAAACTTATGCATGGTTGGGTCTATCCCATTGTTGTTGGCTAAAAACTGAGTTGTCACTTGAGTCAACCGGGCTTGGGTTGCTAGAAGTTGTTCTCTCATGTGCATCTCTTGGTTGTTGTTGTTACCATTCTTGTTGTTGGAGTTTCTTGGAGAAGTCATCTGTTTGGGTTGGATTGGGATTAGAATAGGCAAAAGATTCCTAGAAGAAGAATTCTACTCACACACAAAAATTCACACAAGCAATGAGCAAGCAATCACAAACAAACATTCCATTCAAACAACAAGGTTCAAGCACATTTTTAGGCAACAAAATATTTTTCCTACACCACATAAGTTGGTGTGATCAATATATGATCTAAAGTAAACACTAGTATGGTGGTCCAACTATATGGTTCACTTGAGATCATTCCATTCTTCTTAGTTGTTTCTTCATGAATAAGATCATTGTTTCCTTGGAAAAATTCTTGCATCTTGGTCACAAAGCTTCAAAGGTGATGATGGTTCCTTCTAAGTTGTGTTCCTTTAGTCTTCAAGCCTTGAGTAATATTTCTTTTCTCAATTGTAGTCCTTAGTGATGTCCAAGTTGAAGTCCTTGGTGAAACTAAAGTTGAATTCCTTGATGATGTTGAAGTCTTTGCTCATGGTGGAGGCTTTGTCCATCAAGTTGAAAAGAGGGGAGATGGAAAATCAAAACCAAAAAGGTTAAGGAAAGAGTTTATTAGACTGTTTGTAAATAAGTTTGAACAAATACAACTCCTATTTTTCTAAGGGGTTTTGTCCAATCCCGGGGTTACAATCCTACAGGCAACACAGTGCTCTGATACCATCTGTAGAGATCCCAACCTTTAATAAGGTAGAGATCCCTGTGTTTACAATGCTAGTCCCTAGATCAATAGCTAGCATCCACAGTTTAAGATGTAATATCAAGAAACAAAGGTCACAATACAACTTTATAACCAAGAATAAAATAATTCATTACATCTTACATAGCTCATTTGGCTATCTTATTACAATGCAACAGAAATAACTATGTAGCATGGAGTCCTTCATCTTAAAAGTTCCATAGGCAATCATGTTGGTTGTAGACTTGTAATCCTAATCAACACACTTCACTAACATCAAAATAACCTGCAACATAATAAGTTACAGCCACAAGGGTCAATACATTTGAATTGTATTGGCAAGTGATACTATGGTAGAATAGTGGTATCTATCATCTATATGCAATTTGGCTAAGTGGATCTTAGTCTTGCTTTGCTCAAAATAGATTTTCCTTATTATTTGAAAACACTAAGTTTTTGTTTGTCAAAATCACCCAAGGTATCTACCAATAGACATTGGTGATCCTTTAACCCTTGTTCAACCACAAGCTTTTAACTTAGAAATTGGGATGAGGAGATCCTTGATAGCTTCCATGTCTTAATGCTCAAATTGTCCATTGCCGGGGACACGGCTAAGTACTTAGATTTTACTCTCTCGAGAGGTGGTGCACTTTCCCCACAAGACTCGACATGCATCGAGACAAGATCTTTCAGAAGCCTTCCCTTATACCAAAATGGACGCGCTCCAAACCTATCACCCCCTACCACCAACTGTCCATTTGGCTAAGTTATTGCAACCTATATGATCCAGGCAGAGCCCAGATTGCCATGTGGTTGCACTTGAAGCTTCTCAACATTTGACATCTCAAATATCTTTGTTCCTGGGTGGCTTTACACAAGTGAGATATAGTAGGGTAGGGCATAAATATGCGGCCCTGTGTAACCACTCAACATAATCCATTCACACCATTCCACCTAGGTGATTCATTCACATAGTTGTTTTATTAAACAAAACACAAGTCATTGACTTAGAAATATTTCATAGCATGAATATAATCCACCCTTGTTTTCTAGCTAGGATAAGCATGATAGTAGTAGGAATCTTAACTTAGGGAAAATTTCTACTAAGGCATCATCTACTAGGATTTCTGTAACATCCCAAAAATATTAAACTTGGATCATCAAACTCTAATCATCAAAATTAAGGTTAACAAAAACTTTTCCAACTAAAAATATGAAATCATTCATATGTGTGTGTATTCAAAATTTGGATTCTTTTGAATTGCCATGGTTCTGTGTTTATTTGCTTGTAAAAGGATTCTTAGGTGAAATAAACATCATCTAAACAATACCCAAACTTTTTCCAAAGAGAAACAACTCAAAATAAACAAATGAAGTGAATGGTCATTTTTGCCAAATTAACTCTCATGCCTACTTTGGCTATCTCTAGTTTTCAAAACTCAACAGAAACATTTGTGGATCTTTGCACCCCTTGTTAGTACTCATAATAAGGTACCAAGGACCACTTTGTGATCACCCAAAAACATTGAAATTCTAAGTTTAAATGAAAGTTTAAAATTGCATCTATCTTATATGGGAAGATCCCACTATTTCAAAAACCACTCAAACAAGTTCAATTTTCAAAACCCAAGCACCCACAGAATCCTCAGCACATGCTTAGCATCAAACAGCTTGCAGATTCAAATCAAACAAATCAAAATTCAAATTCAAAATAAGTTTCTTGCGGCCATTTCATCAAACAGCTTGCAGATTCAAATCAAACAAATCACAAACACTATAGTGTGCAGTAAATTTGCCCTAACTTCTTCCCTCTCTGGTTGCAACTAGTCTTTAGTAGATCATCTAGCTCATTTGTAAACATCTAGCACCACTCTGAGCTTGCCTTGCCATCAATGGTGAGCAGGACGAGCCTCACCATGCCACCCCATTGTCGCTGGCTAGCTAGTAGCCACCCTAGCCTTGCCAACCTTGTCTGGAAGGTAGCCAACACCTCACGGCCCCCTCGCGACCAGCCCTAGCTCAAAGACAGAGGCAGGAACCGCCAGGAACGCTGTTCCCGCGCCGCTGTCGACCATGCCGACGTGCACCACCGTGCACGCACCATTCCCACTCAACCCGATCACCTCGAGCCCTTGCCGCCCGCCAGCATGAACCCCACCGTCCCAGGAGACCACTAGACATGATCTTTTCCTCGCCCGTACCCTGTAGCCACCGCACACCACAGAGTTCACCGTCGGTACCGCTTAGAGCACCGCACGTTCCCGACCGTTTGCCACCGCCCCTAAGCGCGCATTCAAGTCCTAGAGCATCACCAGGAGACAGCGAGTCGATCGCCAACCTCAGCCATGCCTCTAGCCACCCATAGTCATGTCGCCACCGTCGCCTGCCCATCCCTCTCGGTCTCGCCGTCGAGCCTATAAAAGGAGGCGACCCCCAGCCATTTGAATCACACCATCCCACTCCCCTCACCTCACTGATCATTCCACCCTCTAGCCGGAGCACGAGCAGCAGCAGCTCGCCGGAATTGCACCGGAGCAGGCCGCCTTTGGAGAAGAAGGGAGCCGTTGATTTCGACCACCCCCGGAGCTGCCTCGACCATCCCTTAGCTTGCCGTCGACCACTTGTTTGTTTGCCTGCCTCGCCGTCATCGTTGGAGCCCTGGTATGCCCCCTATGCACGCCCACTGAGCCGCTAGGGTTCGAGCTCGCCGGTGACATGTTCATCGTCGACGACGATCCCCAGTCGTCGATCTTCCTTCTAATCCAACGAACCACACAGCCCCGTACCGCTCCATGTGTTATGAGCCACTGACTGGTGGAACCCCCTGTCATCTGAGCCCCGCGCTGCGGAGTGACACTGGGCCGACCCATTAACCTTTCCCGCGCAGCCGAACCATTTGAATTTAGATTTTTCTATTTTAATTCAAACTCAGTTCTGTTCCTAGATTCAAAAATCAACCCAGCTCGATTCAGTGAACCAAATAGCATGAAACCAATTTTGTAAGAAAGGTACTGAAATGCTTAATGCAAGCCTGTTGGATTAAAATCATGTGGATCTGTAGATCACCCTTGGTAAAAATAACAAGTCAGAAGATTTTCTGCATTCAAACATTTTTCAAAATTCAATCATAATAGCTTTTGAGTTGATTCCAACTCTCAAAAATCACATTTGATCATACCTTTAAGAATATATAAAAACATATGGGTTTACTCACATTTTATCTTGTAATGTTAGTGATGATGCTAGATCATCTATAGTGAACCTTTGTTGATGATTGAAAATAGTTAAGTATTGTTTGGTTATTGTGTACCTCGTATTCATTTATAGACGCTAGTACCGACCAAGGATATGAGGAGGAAGGAGGATACTACGAGGAAGAAGCCGAGGAAAACTTCAACCACTACTCTGCTCAAGGCAAGCTTATACTGATACTTATGCAAGCCAATACTTGAAACCTTGCAAGCTAACACTTGCAATTATGAAAGTTAGATAACCTATGCATTGCACTAAGCATGCTTGGTTGGACACATTTGATGATTCCTAATCCTAGTTTTACTTGCAAGCTTTATAATTTATTTCTTTGTCAAAGATTTCTCTTAGAGTTTACTTAAGTGACTTGTAGGTTCTAGGAAGATAATTGAAGGTTTCATAAAGAGCATTAAATTTAGCCTAAGATAGATAATATTGATGTCATCCTAAGGCATGAGATTGAACTTAATTAATCTCCACTTGTTTACTACCCCTCATTAGTACTTACCCCACTTGTAGATGCTAGTGCTAAGCATAAAACTTGATCAACTTTAGATGGGAATACTTGGTGAAAATGGTTATGAAAACCTTGGAATGATGAGTCATTCTACTGAAATGTTTTGACATGTGTTTCCGAACACCAGATGATTTTGATGATGAAAATGTTGAGGCATGAGCCTTAGCCCTTTATAAAACTGATGGTTGTCTGGATGCGATACCATTCCAATTTTACCGTCCAACCATAATACCCAAAAATTGGGTAGGGCTTGACTGGAAACTTATATACCTTAGTATGGGTTCCCTCAAGGCCAAGGTCTGAGCTGAGGCTACCTTGTGAAGATGGTCCACCTGTGCAGTACCCAAGATGACCGTTGGTCATGGTTGGGAGGCCAAATTCACAGGAGAGGTGCCTATACTAGGGTGTGTAATTGAAAGGTTAGGATTGATTATCCGCATACTGAGTATGGTGAATTCAGGATTTGTTCCTGACGGATGTATCGAATGTTGTGGTGAAAGTGTACAATCTCTGTAGAGTGTCAAACTATTCGAATAGCCACGTCCGCGGTTATGGACAGTTGGAGTGGCCATACTGTTCCCCCGTCAGATGTTTTTAAAAGGACTTGTGAAATGAATTGAGACTTTGACTAGACCACAACAGAGTTGTGATATGAAATTCAAGTTCCCACTTAGGCAGTATAAGATTCAACTAGTTTTCTTGCTTCTGAACTTAGTAGAGGTAAATCTGGCTTTTTGCAAAACAACCCTAGAGCTTAGTGTCCTACTACAAAACCCCCTTAACTTGTTAGTATTAGTTTGCGAGTACTTAAAGAGTACTCATGGCTTGTCCCTGGCTATTCCCGTGGCCAGACTATGAAGAGTAGTACCAGGATGATGGACCGCATGAAGGTTACGACAACTAGGATCATCTCCCATCGTCAACATTGCCTATGACCCCAAAGATGGAGCTTCGCCTATGCTACCTTTATTATTACGTTATTCCGCTGGTTGAGTTGTATTAAGAACTGGATCATGAGATCCTTATTTTGTAAGACCTTATGTATGGTTTGTAATGGATGATGTACTGTGTTATCCAAATCTGTTATGTCTGTAAAATGGTAATGGGATTATGTATGTCATAACATGAATCTGGGATTAAAAATCCAGGTGTTGAAAAGTTGGTATCAGAGCCATCTTGACCATAGGAGACCCTAGTTAGACTGAACGTTTGAATCAAAAACTTAGTTTCAAAACCAAAGGAAGCACATATTTACAAAAACTTATTCCCATTCTTATCACTTTGTTTCTTTCATAAAAATTCATGTTCCTCAAAAACTGTTGCAAAATACATAAAATTTGACACACTTGATCACTCTACTAACTTACTCATCCTATATTCTTATAGATGGACGTGAAGTACAGCAAGTTTTATCAATTGGGGAATGGAGGAGACCTCATCTTTGAGCGGGATTTGGACCAGCTTTCAGAACTTCTGGAGCGTCTGCACCCCGAGTTCTTTGGAGCTCAGCTCAGTGATCAGGAAGTAGAAGATCGGCAATGGATAGTTGTTGCAAGTCTCCGAGGAAAGATTGAACCTCCCACTGCCGAGGGAATTCAGTTCACCTTAAGAGAGAGCAACTGGCTCGATGGACTTGCCAGGGCCATGCAGGAAGCTCTTGCCCGTCTGTGTGGGCAGAGTATCAACTAGATCAAGGGTACCCACTTTGAGTTTTGTCCAAGGCGTGATGCTATGGGACAGCAACTGGAAGCCCCATACCTCCACGAGCTGAAGACTCAGTTGGACCACCTTAGCTTCATGATGTATGATCGTCAGCAGGAACTGGATAATGCTCATGATTACTCCAACCACAAGTCCGCCATCATCAGGATGAAGGATCAGACCATCTCCATGCTAGCGAAGGACCGCAAGTCTCGCCGCCGTCAGCTTGACAAGAAGGCTCGCATTATTGCCCGTCTTCGCCACCGTATCTCGTATTTGGAGGAGACCATCCACGAGAGAGACATGCAGTTGGAGGAAAGGGAGAATGCCGGACAAGACCTTCGTGGAGACCCCTACTCCTATCTCAACGTTGATGATGATTTTCTGGAGGATCAGGCCATGGACTTCTTCACCGATGAGGAGTATTTCGCCTTCATCGATGATGATGAGGATGATGATTACACCGACTCTGAGGAGTAGTAGCACTTCATCACTAGCGTAGTGAGTTGTATTCGGTCCCACTGTATCGTAGTTTCCAGAATGGTTGTTAAAACCATCTATTTTTCCTTTGTTGTGGTGTGTGTTGTATCGTGTGTTATGAATGAATGAATGAAAAGCAAGTTGCTAGAAAATCTGAGTCAAACTTTAAAATATTTTCAAAGTCCCTAAACCTTAGAAATTTCCCTCTTTTCTCATGGTCTATCTCAATCTTCAGATGCCTCGCGGAGGAAGTGGTTCATCCCCGGACCCGATGTTGTAGATCCTGCAAATGTTGGTTTATGACCACAAAGCTGAAAGAGCCGAACGTCAAGCCAACTTAGCCACCCTTCATTAGATAGCTCAGCTGGCCCACAACAATCAAGGCCAAGGAAACCAGGACAACCATGGATCTAAGCTCAAGAATTTCCAGAACACCAACCCACCTGTTTTCACTAAGTCGGAAGAGCCCTTAGACACAGATGATTGGCTGCAAACCATGGAGAACAACCTGGAATTCACCGGAGTGGAAGCTAACGAGAAAGTTCTGTTCGCCACCCACTATCTAGCCAAAGATGCAAGAGCATGGTGGAACAGCATTCGTGCAATGACCGGAGGGCAGATGATGACCTGGGAGGAATTCAAGGTCAAGTTCAGCAGAACCCGTGTGCCACCGGGTTTGATCAAGAGAATGAGAGATGAGTTCAGAGAACTGAAGCAAGGAAGGATGACCGTAGTGGAATACCGTGACAAATTCTTGTCATTAGCTAGGTATGCCCCGGATGAGATCGACACTGAAGCCAAGAAGAAAGAAAGATTCTTGAATGGTCTGCATGATGAGATGCAGACGGTGTTGGTCAATATCCCCTTTGTTGATATTGAAGCCCTCGTCGACTCTGCCATTTGGATGGAAGGAAAGATCAACCAAGCCAATGAGAACCATAAGCGCCGCATAATGCATAAGCCAGGAACCCATCATACCCCAAAGTATCGCCCCAACCCATCTCCAGGATTTGCCCCGAGAACCAACAGACCCCCGATGAACCGTCCGACCTATCCCAACCGTGGAAACCCAAGGCCCGGAGGAAATCACAACAACCCCAGCAACTCTAATAATTTCAACCGTGCACCACCCAAGTTCAACAACAATAATGCTGCCGCCAACACCAACACTGCCCCGAGGACTGGAAGCAATGTTGTGCCTGTTGCAGGAAAGGACAAGTCGCAAGTGACTTGTTATGACTGTGGAAATAAGGGTCACTACTCCAATGAGTGCCCCAAGAAGAATGCCACAACCCCCAATGCAAATGCCCCAGCTCAGCAGCAGCGTCGTGTTCAACCAGGAAGAAGGTTTTCCCCAGGGAACACGCTCAACCGCAACGGCCGTCTTTTTCTCATGCATGCTGAAGAAGCCCAGGAAGCGCTAGACGTCGTGTTGGGTATGTTTTCTGTTAATTCAGTACTTGCTAGAGTGTTGTTTGATTCTGGTGCATCGCACTCATTTGTCACCAAAGAATTTGCATGCACTAGTAAGATTCAACCAACCAAACTAAAGCATGTTATGATTGTTCAAATCCCCAGTTCAACCACCAAAGCTAGGCAAATTTGCAAAGCCGTCCCTATCCGAATCCATGGCATTGATTTTTATGCCAATATGATAGTACTCGGAACTAAAGGTTTGGAAGTTGTACTAGGAATGGATTGGATGTCCAAACATAAAGGATTAATTGACTGTGCCAAGAAAGCCATAACCATGACCAGTACAGCCGGAATATCAGTCGAGCATGTATCTGAAACCTTACCTCGTCAATTCAAGTGCAACAAGAGTATATCCCAACCTACCATTGACCAAGTCCGGATAGTCTGTGAATAGCCCGATGTATTTCCAGATGTTTTTCCCGGTATGCCCCCAGATCGGGATATCGAGTTTATCATCGAACTAATCCCCGGAACAGGACCCATAGCCCAGACACCATATAGTATGAACCCGTCGGAACTAGCGGAACTAAAGAAGCAACTGGATGCCATGCTAGAAATTGGATTGATTCAACCAAGTGCGTCACCATGGAGATCACATGTCTTGTTTGTGGATAAGAAGGATGGAGGTAACCGTTTGTGTACGGATTATCGGAAGCTGAATGATGTCACTATCAAGACAAAATACCCATTGCCCAAGATAGAAGATTTGTTTGATCAGTTGACCGGTGCCAAAGTGTTTTCTAAGATTGATCTTAGAACTGGCTATCATCAACTCAAGATTCGCGCAGAGGATATTCCCAAGACTGCCTTTACCACTAGATATGGATTGTACGAGTATAATGTCATGTCTTTTGGATTAACCAATGCCCCTGCTTATTTCATGAATCTCATGAATAAGATTTTTATGGACTTCCTGGATAAGTTTGTCATTGTTTTCATCGATGACATTCTGATTTATTCCAAATCAGAAGAAGAACATGAGCTACACCTAAGGACCATTCTTGGAACCCTTAGAGAGCATCAGTTTTATGCCAAGTTTAGCAAATGTGAATTCTGGTTACAGGAGGTAGGATTCGTCGGTCACATTGTATCAGCCAGAGGAATTGTCGTTGACCCTGCAAAGGTGAAAGATGTTGAAGATTGGCAAGCCCCAATCACTCAAACCCAAGTTCGTGTATTTCTCGGATTGGTGGGATACTACCGCAAGTTCGTAGAAGGATTCTCGAGTATCGCCAGACCCATGACCCAATTGCTGAAGAAGGACAAGAAGTTTGAATGGACGGACAAATGTGAAGCGAGTTTTCAAGAACTCAAGAGAAGATTGATTTCAGCCCCTATCTTAATCATGCCGGATATCACGAAGCCCTTTGACGTGTATTGTGATGCATCCAAGATCGGTCTCGGATGTGTGCTAATGCAAGAAGGCAAAGTTATATCTTACCTATCCCGACAACTGAAACAGCATGAGCAAAACTACCCAACCCATGACCTCGAGCTCGTAGCTGTAGTTCTAGCCCTGAAGACATGGAGGCATTACCTGATGGGAAACCGTTGTGAGATTTATTCGGATCACAAGAGACTGAAGTATATATTCACTCAGAAGGAGCTGAATATGAGACAGACAAGATGGATTGAGCTAATCAAGGATTACGACCTGGACATTCACTATCACCCCGGTAAAGCCAATGTGGTAGCAGATGCCCTTAGCAGATTGCCGTGCCGCTTGAACTCCATGATTTTAATGGAGCAACCAAGCTTGAACAAGGAAATGGAAGATTTCTGAATGGAATTAGTGAGTGAAGGATTTTTGGCTAGCATAGAACTTCAACCCACTTTGATCAGCCAGATCAAGGAGGCACAGAAAGGAAATGCTAGTATTGAAGGAATCAAGCGTCGTGTCAGACGCAGGCAAAGTACGGATTTACGAAAGACGAAGAAGGAGTTTTATGGTACAAAGGACGCCTTTGTGTACCAAAGATTCTGAGTTGAAAGAAGTTATTCGAAGGAAGCTCATGATACTCTTTATTCTATCCATCCGGAGGAAGAAGATGTATCAAGATTTGAAAGAGCAATTTTGGTGGCATAAGATGAAGCGAAATTGGAAGATATATCGCCAAGTGTGATATATGTCAAAGTCAAGGGGACATGAACGACGCAGGATTGTTGCAACCACTACTGATTCGGAATGGAAATGGGATTCATTGAATGGACTTTATCACCGGATTGCCCACTTCTAGTAGGGGAAATGACTCTATATGGGTCATAGTGGACAGATTGTCCAAAGTCGCCCATTTCTTACCAGTCAAGACCATGTACCAGAGTTTGAAGCTAGCGGAGTTATACATCGCTAGAATCGTCAGTTTGCACGGAGTACCCAAGTACATCGTATCTGATCGAGGAACTCAGTTTACCTTGAGATTCTGGAAGAGAGTCCAAGAAGGGTTAGGAACCCGACTAGATTTCAGCACAGCTTATCACCCTCCGACCGACGGACAAACTGAGCGAGTAAATCAAATACTCGAAGACATGTTGAGAGCATGTGTGTTAGAGTATGGATCTAAATGGAAGACCGTCATGCTCGCAGAATTTTCATACAACAACAGTTATCAAGCTAGTTTGCAAATGGCCCCATTTGAATTCATGTATGGAAGGAAGTGCCGCACCCCTTTGAACTGGTCGGAAGTAGGAGAGAGTTAGATTTACGGACCCGACATCCTATGACGCAGAAGAGAAGGTTCACAAGATTCGTGAGCACGTCAAGACCGCCCAGTCAAGACAGAAGAGTTACGCCGACAAGAGACGTCGAGACCTCGCCTTCAACATCGGAGAGTTCATGTATCTTACAGTGTCGCCATTGAAGCGAATTCAGCGTTTCCAACTGAAGGGAAAGTTAGCCCCCAGATATATCGGACCCTTCAAGATTTTGAATCATCGAGGAGAAGTATCATATCAATTGGAAATGCTAGAGGAAATGTCAGTAGTGCATAATGTGTTCCATATATCGTTACTTTGCAAGTGCCTTGAAGTTCCGGAGAAGACTGAAGTTTTCAAGAACATTGATCACCGGACCATAGAGACCAACGATAACCTGACATACCCTAAAGTACCCATCCGTATTTTGGACGAAGATTTCAGGACCACCAGGACCCGAAGCATCAAGTTTCTCAAGATTCAATGGAGCAACCACACAGAAGAAGAAGCTACCTGGGAGCGCGAAGATCACATCAGGATGGAGTTTCCCGATCTCTTCAAATCCTAGGTAATCTTTTTCGTCCTTTTTCAAATATCGGGACGATATTTTGTTTAAGAGGGGAAGGTTTGCAACATCCCAAAAATATTAAACTTGGATCATCAAACCTCTAATCATCAAAATTAGGGTTAACAAAAACTTTTCCAACTAAAAATATGAAAGCATTCATATGTGTGTGTATTCAAAATTTGGATTCTTTTGAATTGCCATGGTTATGTGTTTCTTTTCATATAAAGTATTCTTAGGTGAAATAAACATGATCTAAACAATCCCCAAACTTTTTCCAAAGACAAAAAACTCAAAATAAAAAAATAAAGTGAATGGTCATTTTTGCCAAATTAACTCTCATGCCTACTTTGGTTATCTCTAGTTTTCAAAACTCAACAGAAACATTTGTGGATCTTTGCACCCCTTGTTAGTACTCATAATAAGGTACCAAGGCCCACTTTGTGATCACCCAAAAACATTCAAATGCTAAGTTTAAATGACAGTTTAAAATTGAATCTACCTTATATGGGAAGATCCCACTATTTCAAAAACCACTCAAACAAGTTCAATTTTCAAAACCCAAGCACCCACAGAATCCTCAGCACATGCCTAGCACACCCACCAAAAATATTTTCAAAATTCAAAAGTATGTTTCGTGCGGCCATTTCATCAAACAGCTTGCAGATTCAAATCAAACAAATCACAAACACTATAATGTGAAGTAAATTTTGCCTAACTTGTTCCCTCTCTGGTTGCAACTAGTATTTAGTAGATCATCTAGCTCATTTGTAAACATCTAGCACCACTGTGAGCTTGCCTTGCCATCAATGGTGAGCAGGCCGAGCCTCACCATGCCACCCCATTGTCGTCAGCCAGCTAGCAGCCACCCTAGCCTTGCCAACCTTGTGTGGGAGGTAGCCAGCACCTCACTGCCCCCTCTCGACCAGCCCTAGCTCAAATACAGAGGCAGGAACCGCCAGGAACACCGTGCCCATGCCGTTGTCGACCATGCCGACGCGCACCACCATGCACGCACCGTTCCCACTCAACCCGACCACCTCGAGCCCTTGCCGCCCGCCAGCATGAACCCCACTGTCCCAGGAGACCACTAGACATGATCGTTTCCTCGCTCGTACCCCGTAGCCACCGCACGCCGCGGAGTTCGCCGTCGGTACCGCTCAGAGCACCGCACGTTCCTGACCATTTGCCACCGCCCCTAAGCGTGCATTCAAGTCCTAGAGCATCGCCAGGAGACAGCGCGTCGATCCCCAACCTCAGCCATGCCTCTAGCCGCCCGTAGCCATGTCGCCACCGTCGCCTGCCCATCCCTCTCGGTCTCGCCGTCGAGCCTATAAAAGGAGGCGACCCCCAGACGTTTGAAGCACACCATCCCATTCCCCTCACCTCACTGATCATTCCACCCTCTAGCCGGAGCACGAGGAGCAGCAACTCGCCAGAATTGCGCCGGAGCAGGCCGCCTCTGGAGAAGAAGGGAGCCGTTGATTTCGACCACCCCGGAGCTGCCTTGACCATCCCTGAGCTCGCCGTCGACCACTCGTTCGTTTTCCCACCTCGCCGTCGTTGCTAGAGCCCTGGTATGGACCCTATGCACCCCCACTGAGCCGCTAGGGTTCAAGCTCGCCGGTGACATGTTCATCGTCGATGACGATCCCCAGCCGTCTATCTTCCTTCTAATCCAACGAAGCACACAACCCCGTACCGCTTCGTGTGTTATGAGCCACTAACTAGTGGAACCCCCTGTCAGCTGAGCCCCACGGTGCGGAGTGACACTGTAGCATCCCAATTGTCTAACAATTGCAATGCTACTAGCCTAGTCTATATAGATGCTACCTTAATATATATAGAGTTGTTGCATCATCATCATATTATGCTCATGTCATCATGCCTCCTTGCATTTGAGCATCATATAAAACCCTTTTTGATTTGGTTCTTATCTCATATGCATTATTAATTGTATTTGCCTCTTGATATTGTATTTGGTTCTTGATATATTGTTTAATGCCCAAGTTGAGTTGGGGGCATATCTCTTATTAACTCCACCACCTTTCTTTCACCACCTTATAATTCCACCATCCAACTAAAATATGAGCTTTGCATTTTATTTGAGTTTGCCTCTAGCTCATGTGGGTTGGGATGGATCCAATTCTTTTCCACATGCTCTCATCTTGGCATCATGTTGTTTTCACATTATTGATATATGAGAGCCACATGGCCACCTTTGCATGCCTTGTGAGTGGAACCCTTTTTCCTAGCTCCCATATGGATTAATATGGATTTATGCTCATGTTGGGATATTTTGTGGGCTTATTAACTACCTAGTGGCATATACACACTAGCAAGTCCCATTGTATTTCAAACATGGCCATCTCCAACTACTCCACATGGGGAATCCTTTCTTTTCTTTGGCTTGGCTTGATTCCACTTTTGGGAATGCAAAGGAACAATGCCATGTTTAATATAATTGTTTTCACTATATAATCATGGTATTAAATACTTTGCAAGGGCCATGCAAGTACCACCTTTTGGCTTGGCATTTGGATTTTATTTGATTTTAAAATGGATCATCTCTCTCTCTCCCCTCTTAGCTTGATCTTGTTGATCTTGCTTAAGACCATCATCATCCCCCCCAATGTTTTTGCTTGATCTATTTTGGAGTTGCAATCTTCTAAAACCCTAAACCTCCACCCCTTCTATCTTACCCTCTAGCTAGGTGCCACTCATATCACCTACCCATCTTCACCATGCCCCATCCTCTCTAACCACACCCCCCATCTAATCTAAACCCATAACCCCATCTAAGCTAAACCCTAATCCTATCATGCCACACCCTTCCCTCTCTCGGCCTCTCTCTCTTATCCATCTAGCTGGCCCCACCTAGCCACCCTCTCTCCCTGGTCCCACCTAGCTACCCCCCCTCTCTCCTAAACCCTAGCCCGAGCCATACCTAGCCCTACCCGAGGCTACCCCCTCTCCCTCTCTTCTCTCCCTGCCTAGGGGACCCCTCAGCCAGCCCCCTGCCTTGGCCTCGCCTCTGGACCCACCTGGAAGCCCCCCACCTGCCCTGCCTGGTCCTGCCCTGCCGAGCACATGAGCGAGGAGGGAGGATAAAGGTGGCCGAAGCCACCTTTTTCCATCTGCCCTCCCCACGGCACCTCCTCTCCCCTCTCTGCTTTACCACCACCATGGAACCCCTCTGCCTCTCCAGATCTGGCCGAGGAGCCCTGCTTCCTCCCCCCTCTTCTCCACCGTCGCCGCCTACACCATCGCCGGCACCCTCGGCCTCCACGCACCCCGCCGTTCCGGACGCGGAGGCAGTCCGTGGTGTGGTGGGAGAGTACCAGAGGCCTCTGCCGCCTCGAACACGCTGTCGTCGAAGAGGAGCACCGGAGCCACTAGTACCAGCGAGCCAGCGCAAACCCTAGACCGCCGCCTCGGCGCCGATCGCTGCGCCTCAGCCGAACCCCCGCCACCCACAGCCTCCCGGTGAGTGCTGCACTGGCCGACACCCTCCGCTGCTTTCTCTCGCTTAGACGAAGCGGATCCCGGCGATTTAACGCCCTCAGGCAGGGTCGCCGCTCAGGCTCTGTTCTTCACAGAACCCTCATCTAGGCCGCGCCCACCTCTCTAGCACTAACCCACGAGCCACCGTGACTGCTCGCTTTCCCATAAGGCTGCACGCCCCAGTTCGAGTCCCCGCTCAAGGCCACGCACCGACCGTCAATCGCGGCGGGAAGAGAAAGATGCGGCGTGCTGCTTATGAAACCCTCGCATCTTTTTTGCAGATCGACCCGCGGTCCACCTGGCCCACTAGTCAGCCGCCGCGAGGTTCTTCCAGAAAACCCCCTGCCTTTTTATAACCCTCAACCCGCGCTCCACCTTGGCCCCATCCGTCAGTGCCTGTCTTTCGCCCACTGCCGCGTGGACTCCGTGGCCGCTAGCCCCACCTTCGACCAGTTCCGGCAATTGCGGTGTAAAAGCTTTCACAGCGTAGTTCTGTCAGTCCAAGACGCCCCATCTCTGCGTTGATCGTGGCTAGCCTAGAGCTGAGTAACAAAAGCATTTATCTATTTCTGTTTTAAATTCAAATCTTTTCTAATTATTTCAAATTCAAATCTTTTTCTGTTTTTAAATATCTTTTCAAATATTAATCCAAATAATACAAATAATATATGTTTTCAAATCAGAAAATGTGAGGAATTCAAATATGCCATTCAAAATATATTTTGCACACTTTAATTTCCAAGTTTATTTAAATTACAATAAAATGCCCTTTTCCCTTAATAAATTAATAACTTTTGTTTTATAAATCCAAATTCAACAAATGATATGTCTAAAATGATTAGCTCGACGAGACCTTTCTGTTTATGCATTCCTTGGTTTGATTTGAAGCATGCATCATATGAATATAAAGAGGACAGCAACTAAATTGAGAATAAAATGAGGCTAAAACTAAATAAAATGGTTTATTCTTGTGTTCCACACCTCACCCTTGCCATGCTACTTTAATGCCATGCAAATGGTGCATCATTCATCATGGCATGATTGTTTGCTTGCGCATTTATTCATATGCTTGTGCACTTTATTTATGTTGGCCCTTGTTTGTTTGATTCTTCTTCGAATAGACGCTAAGTAGGGGATATATCAAGAAAACCAGAAGCACTACCCAGATCCTTCTCTCGCTTCAACTGAGCTGCCAGGCAAGCACTACCAGATGCTTGCATACATATAGTACCTATTGCCTCTTTCTTATTCTTGCATCATTGAGTCGCGATTGCATTAAATTGAATCCCAAGTATTGCATAGCCATTACTTTTAAACCCCACCGAAGCTTGTTCCTCCATCCCATGAGCCCTTACTACAGGAGTTGTTTGAGCCATGCGAGTCGTAGAACAGCATGTGTAGGGTATGTGAGTGTCTGATGGATAACGAGGTACCTAAACAATTTAACCTGAGTAGTAATGGGATAACTAATGAAAGTGGCATCGGTGAGCCATATTCGCTATTTAGTTTTTCAGGCTCACTTGTGTCCCGTAGGACCCCGAGTACTTGATTCCTGTTCCTTGAATATTCGCGCTATCCACATCCGGGAGGCTTATGAACCCCCCTGAGCCAGAGCTTGATTCATTCTTATTTCTTGAGGGCCACAAACTAGTTTGAGGTTTTATTTACTATCCTGTACTTATGCCATGCTTTACTGCTTTATTTAAATTGTGCGAGGTACTGCACACTGTACTATTTAGGGAAGCGGAGTGTTTTCGCGGTGTCGACAAGCCCAGTCACATTTTCAGGTTCCCAGTCGTTCACAGCCATTGGCGCAAACCTTGAGTCCGTCTCGGAGTCAGCTAACTCCGTTGCGGGTAGCTTAATGGGGTGGCCCCCTGAAATATTTCTGAATCCTGTGATCGCTTTGTCGTGACTGCCTCGTTGGGTTTTGAGTTGGTTTTTCCGAGGCATATCGAGTGTGTGTTGCTATTTGTGCACCCTAGGTAAAACTTTCAAAGCCGTGTCCATGTTATGGACGACTTGGAGCACAGTTTCTCGATCATAGACAAGCATAACTAAAGTACCGCTTTTAATTTGACTAGACTAGGTACCTGACTAGTAAATAGTGCAACACTCACGGAATGGATATTAAAACTGCCAACGGATGGGGGGTTGTTCGTCCGCTTCCTCGTCGGTAAGCGGGGAGGAGGATGGATCTGTGGATATTACCGTTATTACTGTTATAACTGTTGTTATTAACTCACGGACATCCGTCTATCTCTGGTTAGGCGGATGGTTAGCGAGTATCTCTAGAATTGCTAGGGTTTATCTTTTGCTTTGCAATTCGTCACCCTGTGTTGTGTCCCTTTAGAGGCATAAAGACTTGCTGAAAATTCTAGGGTCTCACGATAAATTATTGGTTCAGATGAACAGTACACTCGCAAGATGGATCTTTGGGTGGAAGAGACGACGATGGGCAACGATCAATCGGTGTAGAGATTCCGGAACGGGATCCGTGAGATCTGTATGGATCTGCTTATTTATGGGGCATCTTATGCCGATTTGCTTCTTATCCGCATCGGACTTTGTCTTCCGCTTCGCTTGATACTGTTGATTGATGTATGAGGAGATATCCTAAACTATTATATCTATCTAGGATATTTGGATCTTGCCGTATGCGTTGCTATATTTCCTTTCTTTTAGATGGAATGGCTCGATGTACTCTTGTATGGTGGCTTGCATACATACTCATTTGTGTATGTAGTTGATCCTTCTTTGCCGATTACGCCGCCCGTTCTTGTCTCGATGTTTGGAAATGGTTGGGACGGCCGAAAGGTCTACCCGTGAGTGGCATTTGGGGCCCACCGTACTATTTCAACCATTTCCGCTCATCCAGGCTTGTAACTAGGAGCGTAATTCACCGAGGTAGTTACAATTGGTATCAGAGCCATCCCGACCTTCAGGGTCTCAGCCAAATGGTCGTTGTCTGTCTAGCAAAATATTTTGGTAGTTATGTATACTAGGAAAAAAAAACAAAACGCGAGAGTAGGACTGCTTCCACTTTTCTTCTTACCCACCCACCACCCTTTTCTGGTAAGGAAGTGTAACGTTTTCAATCCTCTTCTTAAAATTCAAACTAGGATTCACGTGTTCTGGGTTTCCGTAGTACCATAGAAAGTGTGTGTGTGTGTGTAATTCCTTGTCTATCTGTTGCATCCTTTTGTTATCACAATCTACCTTTGGTTATCAACTGTTGGTACATTCCATATTGACAGGCTTTTGAAAACTGGCACGATCTATCTGACTCCTTGTTGACCGGTGCCATCTTCTTAAAGGGTGTTCTTCCTTCCAGCAAGCATCAGTTGCTAATCCCTATCTTCTAAGTGATTTTGCGCATCTATTGGTATTTTAATGCCGAAAAATGCGGAAATTTTTTCTTTGATCCATCTGTGTTTCCACACTCCTTTTCAGTCGTGTGTGAAACATTATCTATCTTCCTTTTATCAGCATGTCCATGCTAACTCATTCTTTTGTCACCGGCGCTTAATCCTAGAGTTTCTTTTCTTCTTTGGCAATCCGGAGTTTCCCCAAGGCACTACGGTGGTCTAACATCTGTTTATCATGCTGCACATCTTTTTGAACTCCATATCTGCACATCTTTTTCGTCTCTGATAGCTCATACCATAAGCAAAGCTATATCATCATTTTTTTATCCAAGATCTCTTTATCTTGTAACCGGTGCTCCGATCGACAATGTGAACCAGGTGGCATTTCCTGTTCTCTTTCGAAGGACCAGATAATCTATTCTTCCAGTGCATCTTCTTCAACACGAACCCGTGCTCTTAATATTGATCTTTCTAAGAGCGTTGAGCTCAGAAAGTGTTTCGAGCATTTGTTCGTTTCTCTCGCCTTCTGAACTTGGTATTCTGGGAATATCTTGTTAATCCATGGTGGTATATGTTGATAATATGCTTTCCTATTCGATATCAATGGAAGGACATGGAAGATCATCTGTGTCTCTTTCTCTCAAGCTTCGAGAATACTGCCTGTGTGCAAAGTTCTCAAAGCGTGAATTCTGACTTTTCGAAGTCACCTATCTCGGCCACGTCCTTCTGCTAAATAGATCGCTTCAATTCTGGAATTAGCAAGTCCATTGTTAATTCCATCCTCCATCTTCAACCAATCCGGAGTTGTACCTTGTTGGCAAGTTATCATCGTCGTTCCGCTAAAGTTTTTCCTCAAAACTGCTAAATCTCTCTCAATCTTTTCAAGAAGAACATGGAGTTCTTTTCACCTCAGTCTCGTCAAGTGATCTTTTGAAACCCTCTCGTTCTATCATCTATGCTCAATCCACCGGAGGCCATGAAGATCTTCCAGATCTTGTATTCTTTTTGTGCAAGTGGTGCTATCTTTTTCTTAATCTGTGGGATCTTGCAGTTGTCTCCGGATCTTCCTTCATATCGTTCCGGTGGCTTGGTACTTCAGTTATGACGACCACATCATCATCTTTATCTATCTATGAACCCGGAAAATCGTTTACATCTATCCTTGTTTTCTAGTGGAGTTCCATGAGCTCTTCTTGTCTATACCTTCAGTCTGTTTCGGTAGTTGGGTTGCATGGTTTTCTTATTCATGTGCGGAGTAATGCTTTGAGTGCGGGATGGAGTAGCTACCATATCACTACTCTTATCATTTGCTCTTGTACATTGAATTGGTGAATTAATGTGATTTCACTCATTCCACGGAAGTTAGAAGTGGCCTTTATCCCTCGATACTTTTACTTCCGTCCTTGTTTTTTCGGAATGCTCTCTCGAAGAAAGTAATCAATAATCTCTTGTTGGTGATCTAACCCTTCCTACACGGAGCAAAATCCTCAATTGTCTGGTGGAAACAAACGCAAACCCCTTTCGGTCCTCGTCTTTCTACCGATGCTCGACATCCCCAAACAAGATGGAAGGAAACTATCTCTCTTTGTTCCATCAATTCGTTTCTGTGGTAAAGCCAGTTATGGTTGATGCCATCAGCCGCAATCTATTGCGTTAGCCTCAAGGCTAAAGAAAGCAATAAGTATCTCTACCATAAGCTCCAGATCCTCCATAATCTTTGCTTCTCAGGATTCCACCATGATCTAGCTACACATCCGTCTCTGGAAGTTATATCCGCGCACCTCAATTGCGTGATCCTTAGTTCTTACCGGCGCAACAAGAATCTAATCCGACGATGTCTAGCTAAATCTTCCTGTTGATATCAAGGGACTCTATTGTTTGAAGGCAATATTGTTTCTGTACTTCTTTTCTCAAATCCGAGAGAGGATACGATGCTATTGTCATAGTGGTTCAAACCTCTCCAATCTAGCTCTTCTCTTCCGGCGAGATAAAGATCCATCCTCTCTAGTATCAGAAAATCTTCAATCTTAACGGTGTGTCTATCTTGATCCATGATACATCATCTTCTCCTCTCTTTCACAAGTGGTTCTATTCTTTTATCCTTCAATCCATCCAAACCTTTGTGTCTCTAGCAAAACGCAAGACTCGCAACAAGTCTAGCAAGTTTTGCAAGGTGTAGTGGTCGCACCATTCCGTTCGTCATCATCTTGGGAACGCAAGGGTCACCTTCGTTTCGAACACCCGCCTCTTCTTGTGTTGTTCTCTTTTTCCTAGGAATCTCGGGGCGAGATTCTTGTTTAGTGGGGGAGAGTTGTAGCATCCCAATTGTCTAACAATTGCAATGCTACTAGCCTAGTCTATATATATGCTACCTTAATATATATAGAGTTGTTGCATCATCATCATATTATGCTCCTGTCATCATGCCTCCTTGCATTTGAGCATCATATAAAACCCTTTTTGATTTGGTTCTTATCTCATATGCATTATTAATTGTATTTGCCTCTTGATATTGTATTTGGTTCTTGATATATTGTTTAATGCCCAAGTTGAGTTGGGGGCATATCTCTTATTAACTCCACCACCTTTCTTTCACCACCTTATAATTCCACCATCCAACTAAAATATGAGCTTTGCATTTTATTTGAGTTTGCCTCTAGCTCATGTGGGTTGGGATGGATCCAATTCTTTTCCACATGCTCTCATCTTGGCATCATGTTGTTTTCACATTATTGATATATGAGAGCCACATGGCCACCTTTGCATGCCTTGTGAGTGGAACCCTTTTTCCTAGCTCCCATATGGATTAATATGGATTTATGCTCATGTTGGGATATTTTGTGGGCTTATTAACTACCTAGTGGCATATACACACTAGCAAGTCCCATTGTATTTCAAACATGGCCATCTCCAACTACTCCACATGGGGAATCCTTTCTTTTCTTTGGCTTGGCTTGATTCCACTTTTGGGAATGCAAAGGAACAATGCCATGTTTAATATAATTGTTTTCACTATATAATCATGGTATTAAATACTTTGCAAGGGCCATGCAAGTACCACCTTTTGGCTTGGCATTTGGATTTTATTTGATTTTAAAATTGATCATCTCTCTCTCTCCCCTCTTAGCTTGATCTTGTTGATCTTGCTTCAGACCCTCATCATCCCCCCCCTCATGTTTTTGCTTGATCTATTTTGGAGTTGCAATCTTCTAAAACCCTAAACCTCCACCCCTTCTCTCTTACCCTCTAGCTAGGTGCCACTCATATCACCTACCCATCTTCACCATGCCCCATCCTCTCTAACCACACCCCCCATCTAATCTAAACCCATAACCCCATCTAAGCTAAACCCTAATCCTATCATGCCACACCCTTCCCTCTCTCGGCCTCTCTCTTCTCCATCTAGGCCCCACCTGGCCACCCTCTCTCCCTGGTCCCACCTAGCTACCCCCCTCTCCTAAACCCTAGCCCGAGCCATACCTAGCCCTACCCGAGGCTACCCCCTCTCCCTCTTTTCTCTCCCTGCCTAGGGGACCCCTCAGCCCGAGCCTGCCCCTGCCCTTGGCCTCGCCTGACCCACTGGACCCCACAGCCCCCACCTGCCTGGTCCTGCCTGCCGAGCACGTGAGCGAGGAGGGAGGATAAAGGTGGCCGAAGCCACCTTTTTCCATCTACCCTCCCCACGGCACCTCCTCTCCCCTCTCTGCTTTACCACCACCACGGAACCCCTCTGCCTCTCCAGATCTGGCCGAGGAGCCCTGCTTCCTCCCCCCTCTTCTCCACCGTCGCCGCCTACACCATCGCCGGCACCCTCGGCCTCCACGCACCCCGCCGTTCCGGACGCGCAGGCAGTCCGTGGAGTGGTTGGAGAGTACCAGGAGGCTCCCCTGCGTCGCCTGGAAGACGCCGTCGTCGAAGAGGATCACCGGAGCAACTAGTACCAGCGCGAGCCCGACGCAAACCCTAGACCGCCCGGCCTCTGCCTCGACATCGATCGCCTGCGCCTCGAGCCGAACCACCGCCACCGACAGCCTCCCGGTGAGCTGCTGCACCGACACACCCTCCCGCGTTTCTCTCGCTTAGACGAAGGATCCGGCGACGAACGCCCTGCACGGCAGGGTCGCCGTCTGCTTTCTTTCTTCGCAGTAACCCTCATCTAGGCCGCGCCCACCTCTAGCACCAACCCACGAGTCACCGACTGCTCGCTTTCAGCCAGCGTCTGCACGTCCTGTGTTCGAGTCCGCTCACTGCCACGCACCGATCATCGATCGCGGCAGAAGAGAACAAAGACGTGCCGTTTATAAACCCCTGCATCTTTTTCTGCATCGACCCGCGGTCCACCTGGCCCACTAGTCAGCCGCCGCGAGGTTCTTCCAGAAAACCCCCTGCCTTTTTATAACCCTCAACCCGCGCTCCACCTTGGCCCCCACTGCCGCGTGGACCCGTGGCCGCTAGCCCCACCTGTCGGCCTCGAAAGGTTCCGGCAAATGCGGTGTAAAAAGCTTTTCATAGATTCATCCAACAAGACGGCCCCATCTGTCAGTGACTGTGGCTAGCCTAGAGCTGAGTAACAAAAGCATTTATCTGTTTCTGTTTTAAATTCAAATCTTTTCTAATTATTTCAAATTCAAATCTTTTTCTGTTTTTAAATATCTTTTCAAATATTAATCCAAATAATACAAATAATATATGTTTTCAAATCAGAAAATGTGAGGAATTCAAATATGCCATTCAAAATATATTTTGCACACTTTAATTTCCAAGTTTATTTAAATTACAATAAAATGCCCTTTTCCCTTAATAAATTAATAACTTTTGTTTTATAAATCCAAATTCAACAAATGATATGTCTAAAATGATTAGCTCAACGAGACCTTTCTGTTTATGCATTCCTTGGTTTGATTTGAAGCATGCATCATATGAATATAAAGAGGACAGCAACTAAATTGAGAATAAAATGAGGCTAAAACTAAATAAAATGGTTTATTCTTGTGTTCCACACCTCACCCTTGCCATGCTACTTTAATGCCATGCAAATGGTGCATCATTCATCATGGCATGATTGTTTGCTTGTCGCATTTATTCATATGCTTATGCACTTTATTTATGTTGGCCCTTGTTTGTTTGATTCTTCTTGAGACGCTGAAAGGTGGGATATATCAAGAAAACCAAGCACTACCTGATCCTTCTCGCTTCAATCGAGCTGCCAAAGTAGCACTACCACATGCTTGCATACATATAGTACCTATTGCCTCTTTCTTATTCTTGCATCATTGAGTCGCGATTGCATTAAATTGAATCCCAAGTATTGCATAGCCATTACTTTTAAACCCCACCGAAGCTTGTTCCTCCATCCCATGAGCCCTTACTACAGGAGTTGTTTGAGCCATGCGAGTCGTAGAACAGCATGTGTAGGGTATGTGAGTGTCTGATGATAACGAGGTACCTAAACAATTTAACCTGAGTAGTAATGGGATAACTAATGAAAGTGGCATCGGTGAGCCATATTCGCTATTTGGTTTTTCAGGCTCACTTGTGTCCCAGGGACCCAGTACTTGATTCTGTTCCTTAAATATTCGCTTATCCACATCCGGGAGGCTTATGAACCCCCGAGCGAGCTTGATTCATTCTTATTTCTTGAGGGCCACAAACTAGTTTGAGGTTTTATTTACTATCCTGTACTTATGCCATGCTTTATCGCTTTATTTAAATTGTGCGAGTCACACTTGCATCGCTTAGGGAAGCGGAGTGTTTTCGGTGTTGACAAGCCCAACACATTTTCGGGTTCCCGTTCACAGCCATTGGCGCAAACCTTGAGTTCGTCTCGAGTCAGCTAACTCGCTATGTGTAGCTTAATGGGGTGGCCCCTGAAATATTTCTGAATCTGTGATCGCTTTGTCGTGATCGCCTCGTTGGTTTTGATTTGGTTTTTCCGAGGCATATCGAGTGTGTGTTGCTATTTGTGCACCCCGCAGGTAAACTTTCAAAGCCGTGTCCGCGTTATGGACGACTTGGAGCAGCTTTCGATCATAGACAAGCATAACTAAAGTACCGCTTTTAATTTGACTAGACTAGGTACCTGACTAGTAAATAGTGCAACACTCACGGAATGGATATTAAAACTGCCAACGGATGGGGGTTGTTCGTCCGCGTCCTCGTCGTGAAGCGGGGAGGAGGATGGATCTGTGGATATTACCGTTATTACTATATAACTGTTATTAACTCACGGACATCCGCCTATCTCTGGTTAGGCGGATGGTTAGTAGTATCTCTAGAATTGCTAGGGTTTATCTTTTGCTGCAATTGCGTCACCCTGTGTTGTGTCCCTTTAGAGGCATAAAGACTTGCTGAGTACCCCTAGGGTCTCACACGATAAATTATTGGTTCAGATGAACAGGTACACTCGCAAGATGGATACTGGGTGGAAGAGACGGACGATGTGGGCAACGATCATTCGGTGTAGAGATTCCAGGAACGGGGATCCGTGAGATCTGTATGGATCTGCTTATTTATGGGGCATCTTATGCCGATTTGCTTCTTATCCGTACTCGGACTTTGTCTTCCGCTTCCGCTTGATACTCTGTTGATTGATGTATGAGGAGATATCCTAAACTATTATATCTATGTAGGATATTTGGATCTTGCCGTATGGCGTTGCTATATTTCCTTTCTTTTTAGATGGAATGGCTCTGATGTACTCTTGTATGGTGGCTTGCATACATACTCATTTGTGTATGTAGTTGATCCCTTCGCCTGCCGATTACGCCGCCCGTTCTTGTCTCGATGTTTGGAAATGGTTGGGACGGCCGAAAGGTCTACCCGTGAGTGGCATTTGGGCCCCACCGTACTATTTCAACCATTTCCGCTCATCCAGGCTTGTAACTAGGAGCGTAATTCACCGAGGTAGTTACAGACACTGGGCCGGCCCATTAACCATTCCCGCGCAGCCCAACCGTTTGAATTTAGATTTTTCTATTTTAATTCAAACTCAGTTCTATTCCTAGATTCAAAAATCAACCCAGCTCGATTCAGTGAACCAAATTGCATGAAACCAATTTTGTTAGAAAGGTACTGAAATTCTTAATCCAATCCCATTGGATTCAAATAATGTGGATCTTTAGATCACCCTTGGTAAAAATAACAAGTCAGAAGCTTTTCTGCATTCAAACATTTTTCAAAATTCAATCATAATAGCTTTCGAGTTGATTCCAACTCTCAAAAATCACATTTGATCATACCTTTCAGAATATAGAAAAACATATGGGTTTACTTACAGAAATAATGTTCAAGTAATAAAAGAATGCCACATAGGCATTTCTAGTCACTTTAATTATTTAAAATAAAAAGTTTAAACCTTATTAAATTATGACACCACTTTAAATCACATTCCCATGTACTGAAATATGTGGTGATGACATGTGTCAACATGATCCCATGTATGAGTTGGAGAATATTAAATCTTAAGTAGTTTTTCAATGAGTAGAAATTACTTTTCTAAAAATAAAATAAATAAGACAAAAGCTTTAATATTGTAATGTTAGTGATGATGCTAGATCATCTATAGTGCACCTTTGTGTGATGATTGAAAATAGTTAAGTATTGTTTGGTGATTGTGTACCTCGTATTCATTTATAGACGCTAGTACCAACCAAGGATACGAGGAGGAAGGAGGATACTACGAGGAAGAAGCCGAGGAAAACTTCAACCACTTCTCTGCTCAAGGCAAGCTTATACTGATACTTATGCAAGCCAATACTTGAAACCTTCCAAGCTAACACTTGCAATTATGAAAGTTAGATAACTTATGCATTGCACTAAGCATGCTTGGTTGTACACATTTGATGATACCCAATCCTAGTTTTACTTGCAAGCTTTATAATTTATTTCTTTATCAAAGCTTTCTCTTAGAGTTTACTTAAGTGACTTGTAGATTCTAGGAATATAATTGAAGGTTGCATAAAGAGCATTAAATTTGGCCTAAGCTAGATAATCTTGATGTCATCCTAAGGCATGAGATTAAACTTAATTAATCTCCACTTGTTTACTACCCCTCATTAGTACTTACCCCACTTGTAGATGCTAGTGCTAAGCATAAAACTTGATCAACTTTAGATGGGAATACTTGGTGAAAATGGTTATGAAAACCTTGGAATGATGAGTCATTCTACTGAAATGTTTTGACATGTTTTTCCAAACACCAGATGATTTTGATGATGAAAATGTTGAGGCATGAGACTTATCCCTTTACAAAATTGATGGTTGTCTCGATGCGATACCATTCCAATTTTACCGTACAACCACAATACCCAAAAATTGGGTAGGGCTTGACTGGAAACTTATATACCTTAGTATGGGTTCCCTCACGGCCAAGGTCTGAGCTGAGGCTACCTTGTGAAGATTGTCTACCTGTGCAGTACCCAAGATGACCGTTGGTCATGGTTGGGAGGCCAAACGCACAGGAGAGGTGCCTATACTAGGGCCTGTAATTGAAAGGTTAGGATTGATTATCCGCATACTGAGTATGGTGAATGCAGGATTTGTTCCTGACGGATGTATCGAATGTTGTTGTGAAAGTGTACAATCTCTGCAGAGTGTCAAACTATTTGAATAGCCGTGTCCACGGTTATGGACAGTTGGAGTGGCCATACTATTCCCCCGTTAGATGTTTTCAAAAGGACTTGTGAAATGAATTGATACTTTGACTTGACCACAACAGAGATGTGATATGAAATTCAAGTTCCCACTTAGGCAGTATAAGATTCAACTAGTTTTCTTGCTTCTGAACTTAGTAGAGGTAAATCTGGCTTATTGCAAAACAACCCTAGAGCTTAGTGTCCTACTACAAAAACCCCCTTAACTTGTTAGTATTAGTTTACGAGTCCTTAAAGAGTACTCATGGCTTGTCCCTGGCTATTCCCGTGGCCAGACTATGAAGAGGAGTACCAGGATGATCGACCGCATGAAGGTTACGACAACTAGGATCATCTCCCATCGTCAGCATTGCCTATGACCCCGAAGATGGAGCTTCTCCTACACTACCTTTATTATTACGTTATTCCGCTTCTTGAGTTGTAATAAGAACTGGATCATGAGATCCTTATTTGTGTAAGACCTTATGTATGGTTTGTAATAGATGATGTACCGTGATATCCAAATCTGTTATGTCTCACAAAAATGGTAATCCTGGGATTGCGATGTATGGCATAACAGGCATCTGGGATTAAAAATCCAGGTGTTGACAATTTCCCATGGCATAACATACTTAGTAAAAATTCCATGCAAGTCCTACTCAAAACATTACTAATGCATAGTGAAAATAAAGGGACAAAAGTATGAAGCACCACTTGCCTTTTTAGTAGAGAATGTAGGTTTACTCCTTGATCTTGCAATTCCCACACTCTTCAAAGTTCACTACAATTCAATCAAGGAACAAATTCAAACTAGCATTCAAGCAATCCATCACATAAAATAAAGAAAACAAAACAATGCATGCAAGCATACAAAAGATTTTTTTATTTGGAAAGGTGGATTCTAATAGGTTATAAATATTTTAAAACACCTATTGGTCATTTTATAAAATTGGTAAAACCATTTGAAATTATGTTAGTGAAAATGGCCATTTTAAATCATCTTTGTTTTGTTAGAATGATTTAAATCGAAGTAATATTTTCTAGTGTTAGCCAAAATGTTTTTTTAAACACAAATATTAACATTTAGGGTCAAAGTGTTTTAAAACAAATCCATTTTCAAAAGGTTTCACTCAAGACCATTTTTAAATCAAAACAATAATTTTATTTTACTAGAAATGCCTTTATTCAAAGGAATAATTTTCTATGGTTAATCAAATATATTTTCAAATCCAACACTTAGTGGTCTAGGGTCATAGAGTTTAATTCAACTCATTTGCAAAAGGTTTTACTCAAAAACTATTTTTAAAACATAATCAATAATTTTATTCTACTAGAAATGCTTTTATTCAAGGAATAATTCCTTAGTGTCACAAAATATACTTTTAAATCCAAAAGTTGGTTTTTATGGTCAGTAGGTTCAAAACAAAACATTTGCAAAAGATTTTACTCAAAAAACATTTCTAGAATAATTTTTATACTCTAAATAAGCCTAGAAATGTTTCTGTAAAAAAACCAATTTTCCAGAAGAAAAACACTAAAAAAGGGCATGTTTGGAAAGTTTGCATTTTTCTGAATCTAGTGATATAAACTTTGTAAATTTTGGACATGTAGATTTAAAGTTATGAATTTTACAAATCTAAACATCTAATAGACAAGTTTCTGTTTTTAAAACATAGCCTATGCCACGCGTCATATTCTTACAGGCTGATAACAGTTCGCGTGGATCACGCATTGTGGATTGTCAGATCTAAATACAATCGTGCGGCACAGATGAATTCGTACCCCTTCGTAAAGTCATCTATTCCTATGTGTCGGATCTAGATCTAACGCTTCTGAGCACCCTAATCATGATCTGGCAATGCTGCGACGGTGGACGGTGGCAGCGCGCTCGAACGGTGATGTTGCCGGCGATATAGGAAGCGAGAGAGAGGGAAGGGGCTCCCCAGAATCTCCGTGATGCGCTGATTCTCGGGGTGGTCTTCTTCGACGAAGGGACGCACGGCGTTGTCGTTAATCGCTCCCCGGAGAAGCTCCTGTGACAGGCACACTCTGGTGTCGTCGGTGGAGAGGCCACAGTGCAGGCCAAAGAAAACGAATGATGCTGTTGGATGCACGCAAGAATGCTGAACACACGAGTATCGACCAGAGGGGAGGGGGCAGTCGGATTTTACCAGTAGGGTCGCCGGAGAGGGGGCAGACGGTGGTGGCACTCTGTTCGTCGAGGTTGCCGATGATAGGGGGCATGCACGGTCAAGTGGAGGCTACTGGCGGATGCGCAATACGATGGGGAGTAGGCTCGTGGAGGTTAGGGGCAGTGGGAGGGGGTCGTGCTCGCCGGAATCGATCGAGAAGCTCATCAGAGCAGTGAGTGCTTGGGCAAGGAAATTCAGGCAGCCCGGAGCATGAGAGGGAGGGGCGAGCGAGGGGAAATGGGGAGGAGGGGGTTGCGGTTAAGACAGAACGTTTGCGGGGAGGAATTACTAGCGTGATTAAGCGAATTGAACCGAGGTTTAAACAAGCAGAAATGGTCGAAGTTGAGGGTGAGGTCAGCATGGGATGAAGACGATGATGACCTGGCTATGGGGTTGCGTTGTCAGCGAGTGGGAAGGGGTTCAGTGGGGTCGTCATGTTAGTGACCGTGCGGGTGCGTTTGCGGGTAAGAAAACGATTCGGGGGGGGAGAGAGAGGTGGGCTGAGAGTTGGGCCTGAGCCGGGTTAGTTGGGCTTGGCTGGTTTTTCTTTTTTTTTCCTTTCCTGATTCTTTATCTTTTCTGTTTTTCTGTTTTCAAATCCAAACACTCTTTTGATTTCAGATTTCTTTTCAAATCTTTCCCAAATATTTAGTCGGTTTTTAATATGTTTATTTATGTATTTTAAAGTCCATTTTAGGATAATTTCTTTTCTCCTCTTAGGGTTTATTATTTATTTTAAATAGACATTTTGTCTTTATTAAATAGGATTTAAGGTTCCAATCCATATTATTTATTCAAATGATTTAAACCTCTGTTTTAAATTAAAATATTCATCAAACCCTTTTCAACAGGTTTTATTTATTGATTAGTGTAAATAATATATTTTAATATGATTTAATATTCATTTAAATTGGGCATTTGTCTTTATTCAAATAAATTCCATTATGGTTTTAATCCCACATAAATTTTATTCAAATAATTCTTTTATTCCTTTTAAGTTAATTAGATAACTTTTAAATCCACTTTGGGAAATTTCCATTTATTATTTTCTCATGATTTAATTAATCATTTACTTTAGGGATTTTGTGTCCTTTTAAATATAATTGAATTTGGTTATTGCCATATAATTTTATTTGAATATTCTTTATCCCTTCATTCTATTTGAATTATCTTTATTCCATTTGCTTATGGATTTAATTCAAGATTGAAATTGTCTTCTAAATATTTTTTTTATTATTTAGTTTTGGCAATTTATCTTTATTTAAATAAAACTGGATATTGTTCAATCCTTATGATTTTATTTAAATAATCTTTTACTCCTTTTAATTTTCAATAATCTTTCATTTGTTTAAGGATTTGGCCAAGATTTAATTTGGCTTTTAAATATTCCTTATTTATTTATTTTCTTCCTTTGCCTTATAAAATCCATATCTTTTTATTTATAGATCCAAAATTGGTGTTTCCAATTTGTATAATTTTATTTAATATTTGTATAATTTTTAAATTGGCCAAGATTGTATAATTCCAATTTGTATAATTGTACAATTTAGTATGGATTTTTAGCTAGGATATTTATTAGCTTTTGGAAATTAATTCCTTTTATCTTAATAAATTCTTAAGTTTTTATCCATGGCTCCAAATTAAGTGAAACCAATTTCTATGGTTTTATAATATTTTTATTTATCATCTTTGATCACTTATAAATGTTTTTTGACAAATTTTTTTATGGAACAAATCCACAGTCTTAGAGTGATCGTGGAAATGATTTCTTTTATTAGGGTTTTAGGGTTTTGGTTTAAATTTTCCAAGTGTTTAAATTTCAAGATACACTCATTGATGAATGCATTTCACTTGGTTGAAATTTTGTTTGATTCCCTTTTCATTCAAAGTTTGTTCAAGATGGGTTTTGATGTTTCCATTTGGAATCAAAAAGTTTATTTTCACCCTAAATTTCAACAATTATTTATTTTGTTTATTTATTTTACACATTTCAAAATTTGGAAAATTTTGGGATGTGACAGCAAGCAACCCAGTAATATATCAGCGTAAGCCGGATGTTACAGCGGATTACAAGAGAGGTTCGCCTATGCGAGTTGTGATTGTCGTTATTGGTATTGTGTTGCCCTAAAGACTCCCATAGGGCTGGTTTATATAGTCACCGGGATCTAGGGTTATAGGAGAGACCTATCTAGCTATGTTACAGAGTCGGTAACTAGATACAACATGGACTACAAGTAATACTATAGGCCTAAGTTGGTAACTCTTCTGGGCCTTGCCGTAGCTGGAACTGGCTCATCCTCTTTCCCTGACTGGGCCGCCCGTGAAGCAAAGCTCTAACCCATTCGTGGGCCACCCTGGTCAGCGAGTCCTGTAGGTATACCAGGAAAGTATATCCCCAACAGTAGCCCCCGGAAGTCTCCAAGATCTAAAGTCGAATAAATCGTCTAGCTTGATGGTTTCTTGGTCTTGAGAATCTTGAAGGGTTCCCAAAAACTTCATTTAACAGTGTAGGATTCCAAGTCATTTGAGTCGGATATATTTTGTTCTGACTTTAGTCTATTCCTTGCTCAGTTTGAAACATGATTTGGATTTCACAGCGGCGTGCAGGCTGACAACTTTTTAGACCATGTCCTGTCACTTACAGGAGTCACATCGACACGATCGTTGGTGGGTCCGCTCCCTACAGAACAGAGCACCATTTTAATGCTCACGTGAGAATCGAGGGGGCGGAGGAGTCACGAGGAAGCTAACTCCCTCTCTCATATACGCGTGGCTTTAATCGCGCAACTGATGCACGGATCTAGGCGTTGAGGCAAATAAAAGAGAGGACAAATCCCTTCTCTCCCAGATTCATCTCTCCATCGCTTCACCTCCTTGTACTCCTCGAGCCCTCTACAGCCATTCTCATCTACACACCGCGAGAAAAAATCTCTCTCCCACACCAATCCTTCACCTCCTCCAAGAGTGATGGCATCTACATCTGGCTCAGGAGCGGTGGCAGGTACCTCGGCGGCAGATGAGAAGAAGATGCGGGGCCTCTGGGTCCCAAGCGTCATGGACGATGGCGAGCTCCAGGTCATGGTGGATGAGGAATTCATCATCACCGGCGCGTTGCGGAGCGCCTCAGGACACGCCACCCCAGCCCCGCGTGACGGCGAGCGGGTGCTGTTCGGCACACATGTTGACTGTGGCCTCAGCCTGCCATGGTCGAACTTTTTCATCGAGGTCCTCAAATACTATGGGGTGCAGGTCCATAATCTTCCTCCCAACTCCCTTCTAGAGCTTAGTACTCATGCAGCCATGTGCGAGGGGTTTCTTGGCATTAGGCCAAGTCTCACTCTTTTCCGGTACTACTATGGTACCCGGAAGAACTCCATTAGTGCTGGTGTTCCTTACACCATTGACACTCTTAGCTTAGCCCTTAGGCGAAACCGAGTTTATCCTGGGATTAATGCTAGCCAATCTGGCAAACGCTAGGCCGGAACTTTCTTCTATCATAAGGATATTCCGGCTCCTGGAAAGGAGGAAGGTCTTCCGTCCTTCATCAACAGTGCCCGACCAACAATCATGGGACGTGGAGGCGTCGGAACTGTCGGATATCTTGATCCTCGCCAAGAGGCGGATTGAGTTTCTGATGAAGCACATGGGTCTCCATGGATCCGACTTGATCCACTGTTGGCTAGAGCGCCGGATTCATCCTCTGCAGCACAATGGAGATCGCCTTATGCACACCTTCACCAGCGACAAGAAGGACGGCCTGCGGGTCAGCCCGAACCGGATTGCAGCGAAGGATTACAAGACCCTCATGCAGTACTTGATAAGGAGAGAGTGGAACAAAAAGTTCCAGATGTCTCCATGAAGATGTTTACGTCCAACCATCCTCTGACTCCGATAAATATTTTGACTGCTTTCACGTTTTGTCGTTCTTTTCTATTTCTTTCTCCGACTCTATTTTTATCGAATCTTTTTGACTTTGTCAGCTTGAGAAACTATTCGAGTCCGAGCTAGCTCCACTAGAGGGCTATCTCCCAGACGATCCGGAGGCGACGGACAATGACGAGGTGCAAGATGTTTCTGCCTCTGCCTCTAAGAAGCGCAAGGCGAAGGAAGTTGTTATCATTGTTGGTAGCCAAGTGCTACCAGTAGTTAAAAATTAAGCACCCTGTCTTTTTTTTCAGTACATTTTAACTTTCTTTCTTTCCAAAGCACACCTGATATTAGGTTTTTGCGTGCTTCAGAGCTAAAGCAGTTTTGAAGAGTAAAGCAAAGCCAGACAGCAAGCTAGGCAAGCAACTACATCAGCAGAAGCTTGTCATCTCCCCTGCAATGCCGACACCGACTCTATCCAGTACTCCATCAGCACCAGAGGCTTCTGCCTCTCCTGGTGCTGGTAAAATCTCGAAATCTCTGGTCACCGTTGGTGATTAGGCAACTAACAAGGGTGAACCCATCAAGGGTAATGATCCCATGGTAATATCTACAGGAGCATTTGATAAACCGAGATAAATATCGATCTCGCTGATAGACATGATCGCATAGGTTGTCACGGGTATGCTAGCCAGAATCTAGGTCTCGTCGAGAAGAACGAGAGGGACATCACTGGCATAGACCACGCGACCCATGGCGACAGTTTTGCCGATTCTTGTACATGCATATTCTACCTAGAATGATGCTCCAAAGGTCACCTGCCCCATGGTGGGCGGCAACTATCGTCGGATTGTCGACAAGTATGCCATAGGGGGTCCTAGTGGCGTTGGAAAGATGTGGTGTGAGATGTCAGATGTTCCAGGAGCAGTGCGCACAAGTTTACCCAGGTTCAGATCTGAATGTGGTGATCGGATCCTACTCCTGCTACCAACCCAGTAATATAGATCAATAGTGAACTCTATTTCCCGATCTGGTGGCATTCCTAGTAGTTCTGCTGGAAAAACATCTTGAAACTCATTTACTACAGGAATATCTTCCAACTTGACCTCCTTCATTGAGTTCAACTAAAGATCCACCATGATATGACTGTGCTTATCTGCTTGGTAAACTATCCTTGCTCCACTTGGAGTTTTGATTGAGACAGTTTTATCCTCACAATTAATCTGAGCCCCATGTTCAGTCATCCAGTCCATACCCAGCACTACTGCAATCCCCTTCAAAGGAATCACATAAAAGGTCCGCAAAGTATGTACAACCACAGATCGAGATAACCCGATCTTGTTTAATGTGGCGTACAATCACATTTCCCCCTGCCATCACTACAGTCATAGGGTTTTCTAATGTTGCCCTTATAATCCCGAATTTATCACAGAATTCTTCAGAAATGAATGAAGTAGTTGCACCAGTGTAAAATAGAACTTCTCCGGGATTGGTAAGGATGTTGAGCGTACCTATTACGGCATGCTCGGAGTTGTTCACCTCCTCCAAGGTTGCACAATTCAACTTCCCTGTGGGTCTGTTTCTCTTTCCATTGTTGTTCTTGACATTATTTCCTCCTCGATTGAGCTATCCATTCCCTCCACTGGCTTGTCCTCCACCCTTGGTAGGCCAACCACCTGGTGGTTTGCTCGGACAGTCAGGCTTGATATGACCGTTCTGACCACAACCCTAACAGATAACTACTGGCTTTTTGCATTCTCTCTGGAAATGCCCTGGAAGTCCACAATTATTTCAGATAACATTCCTCCTAGGATTGGACTGATTTCCACCATTGCCCTTATTATTGTTATTGTTGCTGTAGGCTTTGTTCCTGGGTTTGAACTCTAGATTGGATTTAGGTTTACTTGCCTGAATCCTCTTAGTTTCCTTCTTGGCTCTCTTCCTCCTATCCTCTTGGACATTTTTGTAGTCATCTTGAAAAGTGATGGCTGCATCCAGCAACTGCTGATAAGTTTGCTTATTAGCCAACCTTAACTGCATCCTCACAAATGGATTTAACCCTCGCAGGAAACGCTTCTTCCTCTTTTCTTCAGTACTGACTTCTTCCTCGGCATATCGAGACAGTTGGCTAAACTCTTGAATATACTTCATGACACTAGTATATCCTTGCTGAAGCTCCTCAAATTCTCTCCGCTTCAACTCCATAACACTCTATGGAACATGATATTCACGGAATCTCTACTTGAACTCTTCCCAAGTGTACTCTCTTCCTGGCTGTTGCATGGCTAACTGATTTTCCCACCATGATGCTGCAGGTCCTGTCAGAAGATGAGTTGCATACCTTAGTTTTTCCTCATCATTACAACCTCGGTCTTGACTTTCTTTCAGATTCGCTAGCCAATCTTCTGCATCCATTGGTTCAGGAGCTGATGCAAAAGGTAATGGCCTTGCATTCTGGAAGTCAGAAAGACTCACTACTCCACCTTCAAGTGCTCTCTGATTCCCAGCTCGTCCCAACAGCTCTTCCATGAACTTGTTTTGGTTTTCTTGCATCATTTGCATATACTGCATAAAGTTCTGCTCCATTAACGGCCTCATTGGTGGTGGTGGTAATGTTCCCTGATTTCCTGCATCTGCATCGCCCTTCTCCTTGGCCTCACGTTCCATTCGCTGCTTCTCAGATTCGGTTTCTACACCCGTGTCCATGACCCCTAGTCCTACAGCATGTGTTCTGAGCTCATAAAGCGAATACTCATAATTACATCATGCAAATGTGTTCTGAGATCGGCCTTACGCACAGAACTAGTCACACAATGAAAATCCAAATAAAATCCAAATATGTGTTTCACATATTATACATTACAAGCCTCATAACAGAGTACAGACTCATCATACTTGTACCATACAGGTACAATAATGACTTAACAACACTTCCTTATTTATCTAGCTACATCATTTTCTCGGATTACAATACGCAATAGCCGATACTTCCTAATAAGACGATTGCTTCTAGTAACTACTACGCTCATCATACATGCCTAAAGTCCAACCGTGATGACTTGATGTCCGTCGCACTGTTTGTGGAGCAAATGGCCTTCCAGAAGGAACATACTCAGTATCTGAAGTGTCAGGACTTGAGTCATTACTCAACCTGAGCGCATTGACTCCCTCTAGCTCAACTAAAAAGTCTTTAGAAACATGTTCAACATAATCACCCACTTGCATCTCCTGAGCTTCATTCCTTGAGTTGTCAACAGAATACGCAGATTCTGCTGCTCGCCAAGTGCTATGTTGGGCAATATAGTTAAACACCGGATAATGTATATTCCCTGGGTTTTGAGAAGATGTTGACAATTCAAACAATCTCTCCTCATGATCTTCTTCTTCATCCTGATCATCTATGAATATGGTATTTCTACTACTGCTACTAGGATTGTTTCTTGCACCCATCCAACTGGATTGTCCAACATTTCTGTTAGAACCATCTATGGACATCTAATTTCCTTGAGATCCTTCAAATGATCCCATTCTCCAACCATCAGAATTCTCGATAGGAAGTTCTGAATCAGAGCCTTCCTCTGAACCTTGTGGTACTGCATACCTCATATCTAAATTAGGATCATATATAGGTTCAGGTCTAGGTGAATAAGGATATGGTGTAAAAGATTCGGGATTTATGGGTATATTCTTAGAGATTGGTTTAGTACTACTACTTACTTCTTTCTCCAACTGAAATGCTAACTGCTTCCTTCTTTCCGGATCAGTTAGATCCTCTAACATGTCATTTTTATCTTCAACAATAACTTGATGTGTCTTATAAAAAGACGCAACAAGTGTTCAGTATCTATCCATAAACATGGAAGGTAACTTAGGATGCTTCTTTACTAAAGTAAGATGATCTAGTATGGGCTCCGAGTCTCTAGAATCATGAGGAATCACAGAAAATGTGCTCCCTTCTAACTCCTTGGCTTTATACTCCCGGATATCAGCTATCGCCTCCACAACAGCAACATGATATGCTGATAAATGACTCCTACTTTCACCTATAGGTAGATCGTGATATAATACAAGATCCTCAGGGAGTTGGATAGTCCCGCGATACTCGGATAACATCCGACCATCATAATAGGTTATGGTATTCACTGGAATTGTAGTTGGACAACTAAAAATATTTAAGAGTTGGCGAAGCTGGTTCGTAAATGATCCTTGGTAGTCATCGAGAGTCTCCTCTTTCCTTACCAAAGTCTGTTTTGGAAACTTTGGTGCCATAACTCTATATATCAAAAATATTTTTATTAGTAACCAATAATATATTGCATCATAACAAAGAATTATCGCACTAAAACATATAATGGAATATTCTCATTTGAATACCCATTATACTTTTTAGAGAATTCTTTATTGTTGCTAAACTCTCCTATAGGTAATACCCTTTACTAGGTTTCCGACCTAAGGTCAAAGCAATTTGCTCTAATACCAACTGCGGTGACCCAGCATACCACTTCATGTGTAGTACACTATAGTCGTTGACATGACATCCACAGAACACCATTCTGTAAATATCACATCCCTCAGAGTGGTACAACAGAAACATTGCGGGTCCATATTACAAACATACACACAATATTATTATTACAAAACCAGAAGTTCAAGACTTTAAAAGATTCAACTTACAAACCCAAAAATATAAAGTGTTTCAGCGGAACTTTAAAGTATCAACTCCAACTAAGAGTTGAGCTCAACATCTTATTCTATATTGCTCATGCTGCTCGGCTTCGTCGGTTACTATCAACTAGGGCAAGTAGGTTGACTAGTTGCCATCTACTCCATAGCGTATTTCATAATCCACTCCCTCAACGTCCCCTAATAGGTTAGGCTCCTCGTAGACCACATCTTCTTGGCATTCTGCTGCATACATTGGGGTATCTTCGGGATCTTAAGAGTCTAAGCAAGGGATCAAAGGAAAAGGTGAGTAACGGTGTTACCCAGCAAGTTCATTATATGCAAGGTGGGAAGTTTGATGCTCTATCTACCACCTCGGACTATAAGTCCTTGGAAATATGCATTTTTTGTAAATCTTTCTTCAAAGATTGATTTTATTATGAAAAACTATGACCATCAGCCTTCACAGGTTGACCAGAACTTTCATGGAGTTCCTTTCCTGCCGTGTCCGTAGCTCCTTCCCGGAACAGGGAGTAACATGTTACAATTCTTACACTCTATAGAGGTGCGTTACTTTACCCATGAGAGATCAACTCCTTGTTGCACAACCGGGCGTACTTTCCCGTCCACAATTCTATGATGTGGGGCCCAGTAGGTGATTTAAGGATGTGTGTTGATTATACCGCTTTGAACAAAGCATGCCCAAAAGATACGTTTCCTTTGCCTAGAATTGATCAAGTTATCGAATCAAGGGCAGGATCGGAATTACTCTGTTTTCTCGACGCATATTCCGGATATCACCAAATACTGATGAAAAAGACGGATCAAATTAAGATGTCTTTCGTCACTCCTTTTGGAACCTTCTGCTACAAAACTATGACTTTTGGCTTAAAGAACGCAGGAGCAACATATCAACGTACTATGCAACATTGTCTCAATGACCAAATCGGACGCAACGTCCATGTATACGTAGACGACATAGGAGTTATGTCCAAAAATAAGGAAACTTTAATTTCCGACTTGGATAAAACATTTGCTAGTCTACGAAAATTCAATATGATGCTAAATCCGAAGAAGTGTTTCTTTGGAATTCCAGCCGGAAAATTGTTAGGTTTCATCGTCTTTGAGCGAGGCATAGAGGTGAACCGGGACAAAATCAAGGCTATCCTAAACATTAGCAGGCCGACTCGCCTGAAGGACGTACAACGTCTCACTGGTTACATTGCAGTGGTGAGTAGGTTCGTCAGCCGGCTCAGTGAAAAAGCCACAACTTTGTACAAGCTCTTGAAGAAAACCGAAAATTTTGTCTAGACTCAGGAAGCCGAAACTACCCTGCAAATTTTGAAAGATCTACTTTCAAACCCACCAGTTCTCATAGCGCTAGAGCCTCAGGAACCTATGTTACTCTACATTGCAGCAACCAACAAGGTCATAAGTGTGGTAACTATAGTCGAGCACGAGGAAGAAGGCCACGAGCATAAGGTGCAGCGACCAACTTATTATGTGAGTGAGGTCCTGACAGAATCAAAACAATGATATCCACATCATCAAAACCTAGCCTATGGAGTGCTTCTTCACATCCAGAAAGCTACGCCACTATTTTCAAGAGCACAAGATCACAGTAGTGAGCATCGCTCCCCTGCAAGATATAACCAATAACCGCGACGCCACATGACATGTCGCAAAGTGGGGAATAGAGCTTGCAGCTTTTGACATTGAGTACAAACCACGTACAACAATCAAGTCCCAATTACTTGCCGACTTTGTCGTTGATTGGACAGAAACAACAGAAAATACAGGCCCTCCAGACTCGGAATTTTGGACCCTCCACTTTGACGGATCAAAAGAACGAGGAGGATCAGGGGCTGGCGTGGTGCTCAGATCACCCCAAGGAGATAAGCTGTTCTATGTGTTGCAAATACACTTCACGACAACCAATAATATTGCCGAGTATGAAGCACTGCTGCATGGAATACGCATGGACAAAAACATTGGCATATCAAGACTCATGTGTTACGGAGACTCGGATTTATTCGCTCAGCAAGTATCCGATATCTGCAATGCAAACAAGCACATGGCAGCATACAAAGCTGTTGTGGATGAACTATCTAAATCGTTCGAGGGTTTTGAGGTTCAACACATCGCTCGAGCATAAAATGAGGAAGCAGATGCTCTATCAAGGATAGCCTCTGCACAGAAACAAGTAACGGATGGAGCTTTTTTAGAGCATTTGAGGGTCCCCTCCATAGTCGGAGTTGATGAGGACTATCCGACAAAATCCAACTCACCTTTAATAGCAGTTCTGGCTGTAATTCCCAGCTAGACAAAAACCTATCTGGATTTCCTGATAGACGGAAAACTACCCGAAGACGAAGTCTTGAGCCGGCAGATTGTCCGACGAGCAAAAGCCTACACTATAATAAATGATGAGCTCTATAAACGGAGTGTTTCTAGCGTGTTTCGGTGACGTATTTCTTCGGAAGGAGTGTAAATCTTAAAAGAAATCCACGAAGGCGAGTGTGGTCATCACGCTGCAGCCAGATCCTTAGTGGCAAATGCTTTTCGACACGGATTCTTTTGGCTTACAGCTTAGGCAGATGTCGATAAACTTGTCAAAACATGTAGAGGCTGCCAAATGTATGCTCATTAGGCACATGTTCCGGCTAAACAACTGTGAACAATCCCTATTACATGGCCGTTTTCGGTCTGGGGGCTTGATATGGTAGGGACATTTCGCACGGCAAAATGTGGATTTACTCACCTACTAGTGATGGTGGATAAATTTACAGAATGGATTGAGGCTAAACCCATAACAAGTTTTGATGGAGCCACAGCCATAAAGTTCATCGAGGACGTAATCATCCAATTTGGATATCCGCACAGTATAATTACTAACAATGGGAGCAACTTTTCCATGGGCGAACTTGACGAATTATGTGAAGAACAAGGGATCTAACTCGATATTGCATCAGTCGCACATTGACAAGCTAATGTACAAGTCGAAAGAACTAATGGCCTTATTCTACGAGGAATCCGACCTCACCTCGAGGCATCGCTTTATCGGGCTACGGGAGCTTGGGTGGAATAATTACCGTCTGTGATATGGAGCTTACGCACAACTCCTAACAGATCAACCGCTATACTCTTTTCTTCTTGGTCTATGGTGTAGAGGCAGTTCTTCCAAGTGATCTGATTCATCAAGCTCCACGAGTCAAAGCGTATATCGAAGAAGATGCAGACGTTTCTCGACCAGATGATCTTGATATAATCGAAGAAGTACACGTTGTTGCTGAGCAGAGATCTACAACCTATCAGCAGAAGCTACACAAGTATCATAGTCAGAGAGTGCAAAACCGTTCTTTTAGAAAAGGCCATTTGGTTCTCTGACTTGTGCAAAAGGGAAATCAAAAACTTTCCCCAATTTGGAAAGGACCTTTTATGGTTAGCAGAGTCCTGCATAATGGGTCATATTATTTAACCGACATGAGACCACCCAAGAAAAGACCTGATACTCGGAAGAGAAAGAGAACTGGTGGCAGCACAGACCAGGATGAAATAGACCGTCCATGGAATACTCCATAGCTACGTCTCTTCTATTCTTAGTTATATTTCCTTATAATCATATATGTACATGTTCAAAGTGAAATAAAGTGTTGGTTTCCTCATATGTTATCTTTGAGAAGTTTTTTGCCATCTTATTTCCAAAAGAGCATGTTATTTTTTAAAAATCCCAGAATGCTTGATAGTACTTAATGCTTATGTTCATTCTGGTTACAATTTTTGAATATCTAAAAATGTTACCTTAGGATACAAAGTTTAATTTATTGTCTATACTTTGGTTTTTTATCTGATTTCTTAGACGTGGGTATTTTCTGAGTAATGAGTTGTTGGTACTAGAAGCTGGCTTTGTTTCCGAGTTTAAAACTGGTTTAGCAATTGCGCTCTGTTGCTTGGCAAAGTTTCCATGCTAAAAGTTGGCCGACCCATGAAAGGGATGAGGCAGAGAGCCAGATAAAACGACAAGTATAGGCATAAAAACACAAAAGTGCTGCAAAAAATTTAAAGCACATGCATAAAAAAATATATAAGCAAAAAGTGCTACAATAGTAAAAGCAATAGTTTTTATAGACAAGCACAAAATAAAAACATTGTTTTCATCATTACATTGCCACGAGTTCAGAATAATGCATAAAAATTATCTATGCCGCAGAATCAGTGGTGGTGGTGAAGCAGGTGGAGCACTGGAGTCAACAATATTGTCGCCCTCAATCTCAGACTCGGAAGCATTGCTCGCTTCTGGCTCTTGGGGTGAGGGAGGCACGACGAGGGATTCGAAGAATGGCGTCGTATAGTTGGTCATCTTCGCCACAAGACAAGCATAACCTGCACAAGACTCTTGGATGGCCTTGATGTATTGCGGGTTAACCTCATCATCCTCCTCGGCAATACCGTTGGTGACGTGCCATATTTTCATCTCGCTGTCGTGGCTCATCACCATGGTCAGAGCAGTTTGAGCAGCAGTCCGAGCGTAGGAGATCTTCCAGTCTTCGATAAGCTTCGGAATCTCTTTGACCTTGTCCCTCACCTCGTGCACTGACATTGCATGCAAGTCGAAAATCTTGACGGACTCCCTAGCCTCTTCAAGAGTTTGGCGGAAGTCGTATAAGATATCTCCGATGAGCTTAATACGCTCGAGGCGAGGTTCGGAGGTAGGAGAGTCGAAAAGATTCAGGGGGGCTAGGAAAGAACCAAAAAGTCAAAATCTGACTAAAAAAGAAAAGTAGAAAAATCAATAACAAAAGAAAAGATTCAAAAATCTTACCTAGCACAGAGTAATTCCATTGAGCGTGCTCCTTGTGGAGGCTATTTAGTTCACTGGCTGTGGCCTGGGCAAGATACCTCTGAAATCAAAGTCCTTCTTGAGATCAGCTAGTTCTTTGTCTCGGAGGTCTATGAGCTTATCGAGCCTCACGGTCTCGTGATTGCTTGACTCCAGGACCGCAGCTACGGATTTCTCCAATTCTAAAGTTAGCTTCTGAAGATTGTCCCGGAGTTTAGCATTCTGTATATCCAAGACCTTAAAGTTCTCGTCTTGCTCCACCATCTTGCTAGACTGGCACAATAGTTCTGCAAAGAAAAAATATCAGTCGGACAAAACAAGTTTTACTATGACAAAAAAAAGATAACTGACAAAGAGGAAGCACTTGGCTACCAGCAGCAACAACAACTTCTTACGCCTTGCACTTCTTGGAGGCGGGGGCGGCAACTTCCTGCACCTCATCATCCTCCGTCGCCTCCGGATCATTTGAAGCATAGCCCTCTAGTGGAGCTAGCTCAGACTCGGAGAGTTTATCGAGCTAACAAATTCGAAAAGCATCGATGAAAATAGAGTCGGAGAAAGAACAAAAAAGAACGGCGAAATGCAAAAGCAGAGTCGAAATATTTACCGGACTCAGAGGACGGTTGGTCATATACATCTTCATGGAGACCTCTGGAAATTTTCATTCCACTCTTTCCTTGATCAAATATTGCATGAGGGTATTATAGTCCTTCGGCACAATCTGGCTCGAACTGACCCGCATCTTGTCCTTCTTGTCGCTCGTGATCTAGTGCATGAGACGATCTCCATGGTGTTGGAGAGGCTAAATCCGGCGCTCCAACTAGCAATGGATCAAATCAGATCCACGGAGGCCCTCATGCTTCATCAAATACTCAATCCACCTCTTGGCGAGGATCAAGATATCCGACAGCTCCGGCGCCTCCGCGTCCCATGAATTCTGGTGGGGAGTGGCGTCTACAAATGCCGGAACACCTTCCGCCTTTCCAGGATCCGGAATATCCTTGTGATAAAAGAAAGTTCCGGCCTAGCGTTTGACGGATTCACTAGCGTTAATCCTAGGATAAACTCGGTTTCTCCTAAGGACTAAGCTAAGAGTTCCGGTAATGTAAGGCACACCGGCGCTAATGGAATTCTTCTGAGTACCATAGTAGTACCGAAAAAGGGTGAGACTTGGCCTAATGCCAAGAAACCCCTCGCACAAAGCTGCATGAGTGCTAAGCTCGAGTAGAGAGTTGAGAAGAAGATTATGAAGTTCCACACCATAGTAGTTGAGGACCTCGACGAGGAAGTCCAACGGTGGCAAACTGAGGCCGCGGTCGACGTGCGTGCCGAATAGCACCCTCTCGCCGTCACGCGGGGCGGGCACTGCATGCCCTGAGGCGCTCCGCCATGCACCTGCGATGATGAATCCTTTGTCCTCCATGACTTGGAGTTCCGTATTGTGCATGCACTGAGGTCGAGGAAGATGCCATGGATCTTGGAGGAAAAGGACTCGTGGAGGAAGGAGAGATTTTTTCTCACTGTGCGCAGATGGGAACTGGTGCGGAGCACTCGAGGAATACGAGGAGGCAATGAATGAATCGATGGAGAGGTGAATCTGAGAGAAAGGGTTTTCTCCCCTCTTTTATTTGTCTCTGCATCAAGATTCGTGCAATAACACGCGTGATTATGGCCACGCATATAGGAGAAGGGGAGTTAGATTCCTCACGACTCTTCCGCCCCCTCGATTTTCGCACAGTCATTGAAAAGGTGTTATGTTCCGTAAGGAACGGACCCACCAACGGTCGTGCTAATAGGACTCCTGTCAGTGACAGGACCTGGTCTGAAAAGTTTTCAGTCCGCACGCCGCTGAAAAAACCGGATTATGTTTCAAACCAAGCAGGGAAAAGAATAAGGTCGGATAAAAACATATCCGACTCAATTGACTCGGAATCCTACATTACTGAATGAAGTTTTCGTAAGCCCTTCAAGATTCTCAAGACGAAGAAACCATCAAGCTAGACGATTTATCCGACTTTGGATCTTGGAGACTTCCTTGGGCTACTGTTGGGGATATACTTTCCGGGTATACCTACAGGACTCACTGACCAGGGTGGTCCACCAACGGATTAGAGGTTTGCTTCACGGGCGGCCCAGTCAGACCAAGAGGAGGAGCCAGTTCTGTAGTATTACTTGTAGTCCAAGTTGTACATAGTTACCGACTCTCTAACGTAGCCGGGGAGGTCTCTCCTGTAACCCTAGGCCCCGGTGACTATATAAACCAGCCCTATGGGAGCCTTTAGGGCACACACAACCACAACCAACTCGCACAGGCGAACCTCTCTTGTAATCCGCTGTAACATACGGCTTACGCCGATATATTACTGGGTTGCTAGCAGGAGTAGGATCTTATCACCACAGTCGGATCTGAACCTGGGTAAACTTGTTCTCACCGCTCCTAGAACATTCGACGTCTCACACCCCATCCTTCCAACGCCACTAGGACCCCCTATGGCGTACTTGTCGATAATCCGACGATAATGATGCCCTGAGTCCTGAGAAGTTTGATTTGCAGGCTATGGTAATATGGTTCATCAATGATTTTTCGGCGCTTGACACTCTGTCGGGCAGGCTCACGGCTGTTTATCAAGCATGTGTACGGTGTGACAAGAACCTGTGCTCAGAAATAATAAGGAACAAGGTCTGTTGGATGGGGAACTGCCTTTTTCTTCCTCACAAGCATCACTGGCGAAGAAGTACAGATTTGAATGGGAAGACTGAAAACCGCAACGCGCCGGTGGAGTTCAGTAAAGAAGAGCTCGAGCAGCAACTTGACAAGGTGAAATATGTCACACTGGAAAAGGATCAACAAAAAACAAAGCAGGAGGACGATCAATGTTGGGACCGGAGGTGTATCCCGTGGGACCTCCCCTATTTGGCGGAACTCAAGTTGAGGCATAATCTCAATGTAATGCACACCGAGAAGAACTTATGTGATAATCTTCGTGGGACATTTATGAACATTGAAGGGAAGTCAAAGGATACACTTAACTCGAGGCTTGATTTGGAAGATATGGGCACAAGAGAATATTGGCACCAACGACATATTGAAGGTGGTGAGTCATTTGAGATGTCAAAAGCATGGTATACAATGAATAAAGAAGAAAATCTTGCATTCTGTGAATTTATCAGAGCGGTGATATTTCCATATGGGTATGCCGCTCATCTTGAAAAATGTGTGGGACCCCGGGTTTATGGTTCGAGAATCCCTGTTATGCCTGCAATTATGTACCCATGATCAGTGAGCCATGAGCATAACCGACTAGTATCATTACAACATCCAGAAGTTTACAGGTACAAATCTTTCATGGTTGCCATTATGGCGATTACAACACAAATAGTAGAAGTCTTCAATTAAAGAGCCCATGTCATGCCTTAACCTATCGACAACTGACTGGAAGACGGCCTAGCTCGCATGGACGTCAGCATCTCCATCCTTCCTCATGCCTTTGAGAATCTGGCCAAGCAAATAGCCAGGGATAATGCCGGTGAGTACTTTGAATGTACTGGAAAACCACCTTGATATAATATTAATAACAAGGGGATATGCAGTATGGCTATGGTAGTAGGATGGTTCCAAGAGTGGTTCTTTTCTAAAATAGTTTCTCTTATAGATATAGCATCTACAAGGTTTTGTTTGAAACTTTTGGAAAACTTTTTTAAAAGTTTTGGAAAAACACTAGCATTGGGTCAGCGTATTTTATCTCCATGGTCCTCAACTGACTAGGGTATCCTCTTCCTTGCTCCTCAACATCACCTCTTCTTCTTCGGTGTCCCTCTGACCACTAGGTTTTAGAGAACACTTTCTTTTCCGGGATCCATTTTGAAAACAAAACCAGCACCACTCTACATCAACCTTCCCAACCGTCCATGACCGTGGACACGGCTATTAGAATAGATTTACACTCTGCAGAGGTTTTACACTTTACCCACACTAAACGGGTACCTTGCCCTAATCCTTACTGTTCGTGGGTCGAGTAACTAATCCAGACTCTCCGGATGCAACTCTAGCATGGGCCCTACCCTATGAGTTGTTCCTCTCAACACCGGGACGTCGAGATCCATAGACCAACCTGAGTGCTCCCAACTCCTCCAGAGCCGGCACTTTCAATGAGAGGCTCATAGTATCGTCCGACCACTCACATGGGTGGTCCTGCTTCCTCCAGGTGACTGCCTAGCAGTTGACCCTTTTGCAAAGGAAGCCCGAGATTTGAGGGAGATGATCCCTTATAAGTAGTTGTGAGAATTACCATACCGGAGTAGCAAACATTAATCCCAGCCTTGTCCTGCTCCAAGATAATGTGGTTGCACGGATTAATTGTAAACATTTTCCCAGGGTCTTCCCATCCTATACTTTTGCTTAGGCTAAAACAGGGTCTCCAAGGGGTTATGGTGTTAAACACCATCTTCTAAACTAGGGACAAATAGGTCCTATCAAGGGTGTTGTACCTAGTAGTACAAATGGGTAGTGGTTTGGAGGAGCCAAACATTCCCACATATAAAACATAACATAATAAAACCATGCAATTTACATAAACTAGTTGATAAAACATGTATAAGTATAAAAGTAGGAAAAGGGCTTATGAGCAAGAAGGTGGCTTGCCTGATGATCAACAATATGGAAATATGTCCCTGAACTTCTTGAGAAAACCGGAATACTGAGAATACCTGGACTTCTTAAGAAAATAGTCCCACAACTATCGCCGTTATCGATCAAACATGCATGCAAGCAAAGCACCAAACAATACAAGACAAACAAGCATCAATACATAAAACAAACACAAGATAATTACTTAATGTGAAATAGTAGTTTGCTAGATGATTGGTTTGATGAGATTACTGAATGACTTGGAGGCATCAGAAGAAGATCCCCTTGAGAACTAAAGTCTAGAAACTAACTAGGAGAAGGGTTTTGGTCCAAGGACACAATATGTATGACATTATTGTAAAAATATGATACCAATAGATAAGTATTGATAAAATGAATCAAACCAAAGTGGTTTCACTATTTTATCAATTTCCTTTGTCTTACTATGAATTTTCTAGTGACTAAAGATCTAGTTTTAGGAAATAATTCACCAGAAATGTTCTGGAGCTCCAAAAATTATTTCCTTGGATGTTTAGATAGGGTTTGATGGATTGATTCACCGAGCGTTCGAATCATCCCAAAATATTTACCAGAATTCCCTAAGGAAATTCCCAAAGGTAGTACTAGAGGGTTTTTGTCTTTTCCATCAGATTTAATCTACAAGAGATAGTGATATGATTCTAGAGACACATGTTAGATATTTAGAATACCTTTCGGTAGAAATTGGAATCACCCTATTTGAGGTTACAAAACTAATGAGGTGATTTTATTAGTGAATTAAATATGCACATAAATGTTTAATTCACCACAATTCTATTGGGGCTTAATAAATTATGAGCTCCTGGGGTTTAAAGGGTATAGTTGTGCTTGTGTGCTGAGATTTGGATTTAGGTCAATACCCAGTTTGCTTTGACCTAAAGAAATTCCTAAAGTCAGAATTCGACTGTTTGAGGTATTTTACTAGGGCATTCTAGGAAGAAAATTAATAGGGATTTTTATTTTCGTGCCCCTGGTTCATTAGCTGTACATAATTTTCTCCAGCCGCATAGCTTTTCCTCACTTTTGCCCAGGTCCTTGTCTGAAACTCTCACATCATTCTAAAACTCGCTCTCCGTCGAGTCCCATTAGTGGACCCCCTCCGTTATGTGCTGACAAATGGGGCCGCATTCAGGTGGGTCCCGTAGTGAACCCTCGCCGTTACGTGCTGACAAGTAGGAACCCCCCGGCCACGTTCAGTCGGGTCCCGTAGTAGGACCCCCATGTTGGACTACGTGGGGTTGGCTTGTTGGGAGCGCATTTTGGGGGATGTGGTGTGGGACCATATGGGACGCGTTTGCTAGTTACGTGCACCCTGTCGCCTAAATTAGAAGATTTATTTTTTGTTATTTTTATGATTGGCCTTTTTAAGTGCGCTTTTCCCCTTTATGTCGCTAATAGTTGTTATTTTTGTCCAAAAAGGCAGCGAATCTAGAGCAGCTTCTCTCTTCATTCATGGTTCCTTTTGGCCCTCGTATTTTCCCAATCCGGCAGCAAATCTAACCAGAACCATAAATATGTAGATAAACAGAGCATATGTAGATAAAGCAACTAATATTAGGATTATATAGTGTGGTACTTAAAAAGGTTAGACAATTAGGCTGCTCAACAGCAGTAGCTTACAAGTTCAACACATACAACAAATCAAAAGAGGCTGCTTTACATCAGCAGCAGCTCAAGACCAGTGGCCTCTCATGGCATCTGCTAGGAGGGCCTCCGCCTCCTCCCTCTAGCGCTTCCTACACTTCTTGCTGCCCAGTCACTTGACCTTGGGCGCCTTGGGCTTGATCGGGGGCATGCGACCCTCCTCGATGGCCACCTTCTGGAGGTTTCGAAGGTGAAAACCAAGCGCCTTGTGCTTGGCTCTGAAGGCGTTGACATTCTTTGACAGTCCGCGGGTCTTCACGTCTTAGGAATGCATCACAAGGGAGTTGAAGTCGGTGGCGGGGCTCCTGGTGCAGAAGGGGCACCTGTAGACGTCGCCGGCGAAGAAGCCGTTGAACTGGCCGGAGTTCAGCTTCCTCGGCACCTGACGAGTCTTGGTGTCCGTGGACTCGTAGTGGCTGCAGATGTCACTACTATCCACCTATTACAAAAAATAGTACCGTGCAATAAGGACATGATTGAGATACCGTGATTATCGGGACTGATTACTTGCATAAATTAACCTATTGAGATCCCCTGATTATTCACCAATCACCAAATCTCAAACCAAATCAAATACTAATGCCAACTACAGATCGGCGATAGTACTGATCCCAACTAGGGGCATTCATCGAAATAAAAGATAGAACACAAGAGGATTAGCTACTGTAAAAATACCTAGCATCCAACGATTGAAAATATGAACAACTGAGCCCTAATAACACACAATCTAGCATCCAACAATGGGAATGGGGGAAGAACAAAGGAAGGGGAGAAAACCTTAGTTACCTCCGACCATGGGTCGGCTAAGCTGGTGTCGAAGGGGTTCTCCGGCATGATGTAATCGTTGTCCCCGTAGGGGTCCCAGCCATGCGGGATCTGCAGGAGAACGACGGGGGCCTGTACGGGGACGGGGGCCTCCTCACCGGTGGCTATGACGAAAGCGGGGACGAGGGTCTGGAAGGGGATGGTGGCTGCCTTCAATGCCTCGATGGGGGCATGTACGGGGACAGGGGCCTCCTCGTTGGCCGCCTTGGAGGCGACGATGGACACCGCGCCGTTCTTCTCCATCGCCGACATGGTTGGGGCTTTCTTGGGGGTTTGCAGAAGGTGATGGGACAGTGGAGATGGTTGCGTGAGTGAGTGAGTGAGCGAGTGAGTGATCAGTGACAGTGAGGAGGCCTCTATAAAGGTGAAGGGAGGAGACTTTTCGTTGCAGCACCATGCACCATGTAACCGCGTCACTTCTGCCCGTGCACCACTCATACCGTGTGTCACCTTTCCCCCCTCGTGTCTAACCTTGGCCACTCAATTGTGCTCAGTTATACCCTCGAGTCTAGCACTAGCAGTTTGGTTGTACTCAGTTTTGCCCTCTAGTACTAACACCGCCGTGTGCAATATACTCACTTTACCCTCCGTTGGCTGGTCAACATAGATTCAAAAAATGGGTTTTAGCTAGCTAATTGAGTCTTTTTATGCACAACAAATTCAAAAATATAAAAACATAGTGGCATCTACCCAGGGAGTCTTATTACGTGACATGCCACCATAAGAAATGTATATAAATCAAGTTTTAATCTAAATCGCCACTTCTCAAATCACCTACTATCTATGAAGGTTCATGGCTTTATACTCAAGCCTCTTCCCAAAACATCCCTCCCCAAAATATAATTTGTCTGAATGAGGCAATAATTGTCAAACTGATATATATTTGAATTGAAAATAGTTTGATGTATGCCAATATGTATTTTATTGTATAAAAGAAGCATTTTCCATTTTTAAAATCTCTTTGTGTTTTCTATTTGAACCCCCTTGTCAGTTTTGCCCTTGGTTTTTAAGTTCTACTCAGTTTTCCCCTCCCTCTTAGTCACAAACTCTCACACCTGTTCTCATATTGGATGCTACGCTCTAATTGGTCGAGATAGTTGTCACACGGATCGTACCCACCAACCATTGATCCTCTGATTAATCCTCTGTGATCTAGCGGATAGGATAACCGCTGTATCTGTCGGGGGCCACCGATGCTTTAACTCCATAAACAAATGATTTTGAATATAATTTGAAGGAAAAGTGTTCAAAGGTGTATATTTTTTGCATTATATTTCACTCCATGAAAATGATAAATGATCAGGATTTGATTAACACAACATTATCATTTCCGAAGTGCGATTTCAAAGAGTTCAAAGGTGTATAATTTTTTCCATATGCAAGTTTATGCATTACATTCTATGAAAATGATAATCTCTAATAATTTTCTTAGCACATCATTATCACGTATTAAGTGTGATTTCATAGTGTTCAAAGGTTTATAATTTTCGTATACGCAAGTTTAGGGATCACTTTTCACACTATAAAAATTGTAAGCACTCTTTTACATTAAGAGTTGTATATTTTTTTAACTTTGAAAGTGTTCAAGAGTTGTGTCAATTATAAATACTCTTTTACATTGAGAGTTGTATAATGTTTTCAATTTGAAAGTGTTCAGGAGTTGTGTCAATTATAAACACTCTTTTACATTAAGAGTCGTATGATTTTTTTAATTTGAAAGTGTCCAAGAGTAGTGTCAATTCTAAACACTCTTTTACATTAAGAATTGTATTATTTTTTAATTTGAAAGTGTTCAAGAGTAGTGTCAATTATAAACACTCTTTTACATTAAGAGTTGTATAATTTTTTCAATTTGAAAGTGTTCAAGAGTTGTGTCAATTATAAACACTCTTTAACATTAAGAGTTGTATGATTTTTTTAATTTGAAAGTATTCAAGAGTAGTGTCAATTATAAACACTCTTTTACATTAAGAGTTGTATATTTTTTTAAGTTGGAAGTATTCAAGAGTAGTGTCAATTATAAACACTCTTTTACATTAAGAGTTGTATATTTTTTTAATTTGAAAGTATTCAAGAGTAGTGTCAATTATAAACACTCGTTTACATTAAGAGTTGTATATTTTTTTAATTTGGAAGTGTTCAAGAGTTTTGTCAATTATAAACACTCTTTTACATTAAGAGTTGTATAATTTTTTTAATTTGAAAGTGTTCAAGAGTTTGTCAATTATAAACACTCTTTTAAATTAAGACTTGTATATTTTTTTAAATTTGAAAGTGTTCAAGAGTTGTGTCAATTATAAAAACTCTTTTACATTAAGAGTTGTATACTTTTTTAATTTGAAAGTGTTCAAAAGTTGTGTCATTTATAAACACTCTTGTACATTAAGAGTTGTATAATTTTTTTAATTGGAAAGTGTTCAAGAGTTGTGTCATTTTCTTATTTATTATACATCCATGTCCCTATTTTTAATTATAAACACTCTTTCACTTGATTGCAGCCGATGCATTCACTCGATAAACCAATTAAATCATCGGAACGGCTCGCCGGGCACATTCTCCACATCAAGCACCCCGGTTGCCATTTTGGTGCGAGATTTTGGTGCATTTTGGTGCGAGATCTAACCTTCTATGCACATGGTTGCCATTGTCATCCTTCGTATAGGTCAACAGGATGACACCATACTCCGGCCAGGACGAATGAGAGGCCGAAGTGAAGCTCGACAAAGGGACGCCATCACCGGAGAAGGGCCACCGTCGTAGGAGAAGAAGAAGAAAGGGGAGGCAACGACATGGGCGCTGGCACGAGGCTGGCTCACGTGGATAAGCTATGGGTCCGATGCTCACGTGGATAAGATGTGGGTCTCATGCTGATATGGATAAGTGGAGAGAGGTGTCCATTACGGGAACCAACTAAACATGGCCCCACTTGTCAGCATGTAATGGCAAGGGTCCAGTACGGGACCTGACAGACCGCAACCCCACTTTTCAGCACGTAATGGCAAGGGTCTATTATGGGACCCAACTGAATGTGGCCCCACTTGTCAGCATCTAACGGCAAGGCAGACGGACAATAAGTTTCATACCGTGAGAGAGTTCCATAATAGGAGATTGGCAAAAGTGAGGAAAAACTAAGCGGCTGGGAAAAAGTGAGTACAACTAACGAACCAAGGGCACGAAAATAGAAATCCCAAATTAATATGGGGCCAGGGTGACATGCAAGGTATGGACAATGCCTTGCAGTACCAAAAGGATTTGGTTCAATTTGATTTGTAGAACTCACAGAAGGATTTTATTAGTACAATTGATACTTCTGAGTGGTTGGTTTATTATAATTAAAAGAGTGCTGTTTTGGCCCACTGGTTGTACTGTATGTTAGGGAAGACACTCTAATATCCTAGAAAAATTAGATCTAGGCCTTTGGAGTTAGTTTCCATTTTCATATTGATTTAAACCATCAGATACTTAAACAGAGCTGGGAAAATTCAATAAAATGTTGGAGATATGCCCTAGAGGCAATAATAAAAGTGGTTATTATTATATCTTTGTGTTTATGATAAAAGTTTACATTCATGTTATAATAGTATTAACCGGAAACATTAATACTTGTGTGATTTGTAAACTAAATTAGAGTCCCTGGTAAAGCCTCTCTGTAATACTAGCTTGTTGGTTAATAAGATGATCGTGGTTTCCCTATCATGAACATTGAGATGTTATTAACAACAAGATCATATCATTAGGAGAATGGTATGATGGACATACTCCTATAAATAAGCGTAGCATAAAGATCAAGTCATTTCAATAGTTCATTTGCTATAAGCTTTCCGATACATAGTAACCTAATTCCTTCGACCATGAGATCATGCTAATCACCATCACCGAAAGGATACTTTGATGACATCAAACACCACACCGTAACTGGGTGGCTATAAAGGTGGCATTGAGTGTTCGGAAAGTATGTGTTGAGGCACCTGGATCAAGAGTGGGATTTGTCCATCCATATGACGGATAGATATACTTTGGTCCCTCTCGGTGGAATGTCATCCAGTTAGCTTGCAAGCATGTGACTGGATCACAAGGGATCACATATCACGGGAACAAGAAAAGAGTACTTATCGGTAACGAGGTTGAACTAGGTATGCAGAGATACCGACGATCAAACCTCGGATAAGTAAACTATCGCGAGACAAAGGGAAATTGGTATTGTATGTAAGTGGTTCATTCAATCGCAAAGTAATCGTAGAAATATGTGGGAGCCATATGAATTTCCAGATTCCTCTATTAGTTATTGATCGGAGAAGTGTCTCGGTCATGTCCACATAATTCACGAACCGTAGGGATACACACTTAAGGATTCGATGTTGTTTAGTAGATATGGAATGTAAGTAGGTAGACCGAATGTTGTTCGGAGTCTCGGATGGGATCCGGGATATCACGAGGAGATCCGAAATGGTCTAGAGAATAATATTCATATAAGGAAAGTACGATTCTGGAGTTCGGGAATGATTTCGATGTTTTCATCGGAGACATTCTAGAAGGTTCACCGGACCGGAAGGGGAATGGTTCATGAATGTGTCATGGTTAAGTGGAATGATTAGATCATGTCCTAGGTCACTTGGTTGGGCATTTGCGAGAGAGAAATAAAGCTCTAAATTGAAAGTCAAAAGGGAGGTTTGAAAAGTCAAACTGGAACAATAGTCTCGTTAGGCAAAGCCCTGCGGGATCTACCTCCTACTCTCCGGCCTTCTAAACCTAGATCGCAGGAAACCCTAGATACACCATAACCCGCACCGACTTAGGCAAAGCCCTGCGGGATCTTCCCTCTACTTCCGACACCACGTCGCAGAGCTGCCAGAATCGGCAGGGGAGAACTACAACCTCTACTGCCTGCTGGAACGAGGGAGAGGAAGATCTTCATCGAGTACCAAACGTGTGACCAACTGCGGAAGCGCTACCGGAACGCAACGCCGGAATGATCTTCTCTGATCTTGAGATCGGAAAGTGTACGACTATATCATCCACGAGAATCTACTCTCGTTAACCGTTTTGGAATATTCGAGGGTGAGTACTCTAATCGACTCGTTGCTATAATATAGTAGATAGATCTTGGCTTGTTTGTATGCATGCGGTATAAATTATTTGTTTTCCATGCTACGAACCCCTATATGAAAGGCAGAGAGGGAGCCGGGCCAGATCTGGACGGGAATAGGCCACACAGAGGCAGGCCAATGAGGACCAAGGCGAAGGGGTAAGGGGTCATTGTCGGGCATTGGATTAGACCGGGATCCATGGCCGGGCATCATATTCCTCGTAGTGGAGATGGCGGCCGGAGGAAACCTGATGACTGCATATTTGCATCATGTTTTATGTTATTATTTCGCATTATAGATATAGGATTTTGATATTTTACACAGTTCGCACACAATTTTTATGTTTATTTTCACTAGGATTAGATCAGATGATGGATCCAAAGGACACAATTCTTGGAGCAGTTGTACTGGAGAGAAAAGGAGCCAGAAACTATGTAAATTGCTTATTTGGGAAATATTAATAATACCATAAGAAAACCCGAAGCGAGCAAAGTAGGCAGAGAGGTTAATGACCAACTATACGGGCCGCCACCGTCAACTATACGGGCCGCCACCGTATAGTTGCCACCGTATAGCTAGCGCCGCCTCCACCTCCTTAAATAGTTTCACCCCGTGCAACTGGTCGGAGAGATGACATGCAGAACACCCAGAAATCGCCAAAAACCTCACCTCCGGAAGGGATCTGGAGGGGGAACTTTCCCTAGGGATGCATCTTCGCCCTAAGCAGATCTAGGAGGCCAAGGCATCGATCTCCATCTTCATCAACTATTGCATCTTTATCACCACCACCATCATCTCCATCCATCCCATCTAGATCTTGTTGTAATTCTTGCACTAGTTGTGGATTTCTACAAGTACTATTCATCAATAATCATTTCCATTACCATTGTCATGATGCTTATTGCCTCCATGTTTGAGTAGATCATTAGTTCTTGGGGAGATGGAGAAACCCTAGTATATGATTGAGATGAGATATTATTATGTTATACATCATTATATGTATGTGTTAATTTCTTCATCTTGATGCTGGGAGTTGTGCACCTCCTTAATATTTGCATCTCAAGGGGACTCGATGAAGGGGATTACTTGTTGGTAGAAGTAGGGATGATAGCACATACTGTGACTATAAAGTCGTTGTCATTCTTTACGTACTAACTTGGGGAATCAAGGATAACTCATTAAGTCATGTTCATGCCACGGAAAAAATCCCTTAATAGCAGGGTAATACGATTGATGTCGTTTATCTATCAGCTATGGTTATGAAGGATGGTGTGAGCAGTGGTTGCTGCCTCATCATCCATATATGGATCTCCTTCCACATACATGCATATCATGAGATTATTAGCTATAATAATCTTGATCACTTAATATAAATTGCTAGCGGTGTATCCACCACTCCCTGAGAACGCCTTTCCCCTATTGCAGTTTCTATCTTTCTTACGCACGCGATTACTATTTTCTGCATAAATTTTACTTCACTTTACTTTACTGTTTCAACCAACCAAAAACCCAAAAAAAATTCTACTTTCTTGCATCTTAGAATTATTTCTCAAATACTTCGTTTAGTTTAGTTAAAATAATTTTAGTCTTTTGTCTACTGCTCCCCGTGGGATCGATATTTTTATTTCGAAACTAGCTACAAACGATCTGTGCAGTTGCAGTCATCAAGCTATTTTCTAGCATCGTTGACGAGGAGCTTAGCGCTATAAAAGATATCTAGACAATTGCTCCCATCACCATTTGCCCGATTGGTTAATTATCCATACTTTCTCTGGAGGGCTTAACAATAAAAATAAAGCAAGCCTAAATACGCTTCTAATGGTAGTTTCCTATCTTATACTTATGACGAATCTTGGAAATTAATAATGAAAATGAAAGAAACAATAGAAAGACTTAAAAATGAGGAGAGCATTATGAAACATTCTTCTGAATATGCTTGTGTTAACGACTTTCTTGCAAATGAAAGGACTTGTGCGATGATTAAAACCCTCGGTATTGATTCTTATTCAGTAAAGAAAATTATTGATAATTATGCAGGGCAATCTATAAGTACCTTCAGAATGTGAACTCCATAAACCCCTCGAAGAAAAGAAGCGAGCAAGAGAGGACGCATCATTGATAGAATTTCCCTCTAAATCTATTCAAGAGAATATTAAGAAGAATTGCAGGGAGGAAGAACGTTTAAAGAGAAGACCAAAGAAACCAGAAAAGAACCCCGATGCTGCCAATGCAAATATTGTTATATTCAAAGATCTTACAGAAGCAAGAATCATGGAAAATGAAGTAGTTATGCTAGATTCTGAAACTTCAGACTTCATCACAGGTAGAATACAAGGTAAAGAAACTTCTAAACCTATCACTCCTATATATTGTGGAGTAACTTCCCTATATGGAATTTGTGAGCCGATGTCTACTGTAAATATTATGCCTTCATTACTTTATGATGAACTTCACTAAAATCTTCTATTTACTAATTGGAGGCACCGTAGAAGGAACCATGTTAATCTTAGAAAATTTTAGACGTAGTCCATTGGTTTTGTGATGTACAACTAGGATCAAAATGGCATGGGCAGTGGAAATAAATTAGACCCGCGAGTTTTTCTAGAAGTCCATATTCAGTACGGCTGTTTAGTGTTGGACTCCAACTATCCTATGTAATCTGTAACAGATTCTCTATTATCTTTAGGGAACTAACAGATTCTCTACTTTATTCCTAGCACGGTACCAACATCTGTCAGCACGATAAAAACTGATCACCTATCCATCTATATGGAATTTAGTGTGGGCATGTCACTAAGGAGTCTTTGGCAGCTTTTTTTTCCTTTGGTAAACTACTAGATGCGATGGCGCATATAATATATATAGGTATAATGTAAGGTGATTAGTATATAAAATTGAAAACCCAAAATAATAATGAGTAAATTTAGTAAGAATAATTAAATAGCTATATTGAATAGATGTAGATGTTATATAATACCATCACAACTTACTTGACTTTATGTTGGATTTCAAGCCCACGATTTTACCACGTGTGGGTCGCATTAGTGAAACTTACAGTAAGTTTGTAACTGGATAAATTCAATTGGATATTAGACTGCAAATGGCAGATGGCACATATTTTTAAAGTGGTGCGATGGCACATAATATAGATATGTACGGGTGTTTTTAGCCGATTTGTTCAAAGTGGTGGTATGACACTGACGCTCAAAACCATATATGGTAGATCATGTAAAATACATAGGTGCAAGATGTACTAATCAATAAAGTCCAAATGCTCCAAACATTCTGGGAAAGTAAAAATTTAAGTCTAGGAATCGGAAAAATATGGAAATTTGAGAAAAAAAACTCTTTTAGATCGGTCTACATCAGTATCCAATGTAGAAACACTAACCTCCTCATGTGTAAAAAATGTATAATTCAATTACTACACGGTTATTGTATCATGCAGGTCACTGAAAAAGTCATACTTTTAACACTTTGAACGCAATGATATTTTAAAACAATATATGAGTAAATTTCCCCTAGGCACAATTCATAATATATATATATATATTAATTAAACTTTGTATATATATTATAAAAACAAGTTTTTGGGTCTTTGGGATTATAAAAACAAGTTTTTGGGTCGTTGGGATTGTATATATATTAATTAAAAAACAATTTATTAACCATATTGATGGATATACTGTTCAAAGTTGTTTGACTTTGTTTATAGTGCTGTTCACACTGTCACTCAAGAGTAACTCCAAAAAAATCATCAAAAATACACGTGTAAAATGCAAATGGACTAATTGATAGATTCTGAACACCACAAAAGTTTTATGGAAGTAAACACTTCAGCAAAGTACTAAAATAATATTAGAAAAAGTTAGAAAATTATAGTGTATATCCATATTCAAGATGTCTTATTCCATCGTGGCAAAACTTTTATTTCACTGCTCTGACAGTTCTTGCAGAAGTTACCAATCTAGATAGTAATAAAGTCACTAACAATATAAATTAGTTAGGTTTTAAATTTTTTACAAAAGGATTCGGTGTCCAAAGTTAGGATTACGAGTAAAATGATGTTAGCCTAATTGGCAGCTTCTACAATAGAGTGGTCCTGCAAGTTGAAGTCCCCCTTTGAACCATAAAGTCCACCTTAATCCAAAACAATATTCACAACATTGAAATGTGTCCATTATAAAAGGAAGAACTGAGCAAAAATGGGTGGATTCAAATTAGGTCTAGCCTTTTTCACAATGGAAGTCTTTTCACTAGATCTATGGATCCATATACCACATGACCAGTTAAACTTAAGCTATATGTATTCGAATATTTCTATATGCTAGGAAACAATTAAAAAATAGAAGGTTGACAAGACACTACAAATTTGCTAAAATATTCATCGGGCTACAAAAATAGTCAAAAATAGACCTCCAATTTACATATTGATTATCACAAGGTCATATCTCGAGTATATGTTTCCTATAATTAGTGGTCTACACTTAATTGATGGAAAATAAATAGTACAGCCCGTGCAAGTGCACAGGTTGATGACTAGTTTAAATAATCCAGATATGGAATTGGTAGACACTACTATTAAACTATTTAATAGAACTAATATAAAACCGGAAGGGGTTATTCAAAATATCTATGTTTTTTTAGACCACTCATGTACCCTCTTGATTTTCATATCGTTGATATGCCTCGAGATACTTTTTGTCCTATTCTTTTAGGCAGGTCTTTTGTCTCTATAACCAAAGCTTGAATTGATAATAAGGAGGAGACTATTTCCATGATGTTTGGAGAGGAGAAACTGACATTCCACTTCGCCAACCTAAAAAAGAGGCCATATGAAATAAAAGATATCAAGGAAGAGAAAACAATTGTCGAGATGGCCGTGATTCATTTCAGCACTCCCCAAGATAAATTAGAAAGAAGCTTAATTAATTGGGAAGAGTCACAAGATGATGAGGAAAGAGAAGATATAGATGATTACCTTGACTCCATTCCGGAAGAACAAAACCCGCATGACTATGAAGAACTGGTAAGAAAAGGAGAGGAAGAACCTCCGCCAATTGAATTGAAAAGACTTCCAGACAATATGAGGTATGAATTTTTAGATAATGAAAATAAATGTCATGTTATTATTAGTAAAAAATTATCAACAAATGAAACAAATAAACTTATTTCAGTTTTGATTAAACATCGTGAAGCATTTGGGTATACTGTAAGTGATATTAAAGGAATAGATCCTTCCATTATGACACATGAAATTGCCATGCTTGAAGATGCCGTACTTGTAGTTGACACACAAACAAGGCTTAGTCCGAAAATGATAGAAGTAGTAAGAAAAGAAGTTATACGCTTATTAGATGCCGGCATAATATATCCTATTTCTGATAGTAAATGGGTTAGCCCAGCTCATTGCATACCAAGACATGGGGGTATTGATACTGCTATGAATGAGGATGGTGAGCTAGTCCCAATAAGGCCTATTGTTGGGTATCACATGTGCATCGATTTTAGAAAACTAAACCATGAAACATAGAAAAATCATAAACCTATACCATTCATGGATAAGATTTTAGAAATACTAAGCAATAATTCTTATTTTTGTTTTCTTGATGGTTATTCCGGTTATTCTCAAATATCTATACAGCCCAAAGATCATGAGAAAACAACTTTCACATGTTCTTATGGTACTTATGCTTATAGATTAATCATGTTTGGCTTATGTAATGCAGCAACAACCTTTCAAGAATGTGTTCTAAAAATCTTTGATGATCTTGTTGAGAATACTATGGAAGTTCTAATAGATGATTTTGTTGTTTGTGGAACAACAGTTGATAATTGTATTTACAGTTTAACCAAGGTTTTGCAGAGATGTATACAATCAAATTTAGCTTTGAATTGGGAGAAATGCGGATTCATGGAAAGAGAAGGTAAAGTTTTTGGACATAAGGTTTCAGAAAAAGGTATAGAAATAGATAAAACCAATATAAGTGTTATAGAAAATCTTCCCATACCTCAAGACATTACAAACTTAAAGATGTTTCTAGGACATGTAGGTTTTTACAAGCATTTTATACAAGATTTTGCTAAAATAGCTATGCCTTTCATAAGACCCCTTTCCTCCTAAATCTTGGTATAAATACCAAGAGGCCCATATCTTACTTCAAAGCACAACCCATTTCAAAATACCCATGCTCACCTCAAGTTAGACTTGATGGTAACCCTAGTAGTAGTTGGATAAGTTTGATAAGATGAATTGCCTTGATCTACTGATTGCCTTGTTTGCTTAGGAACTAGAGTGAGATAATGTAATATCTCATCCCTTAGGACCCAATATATCTTTGTGATCATCAATCTCAAACCAAGCATCGAAACCTGGATCTATCCTAAGCCACTAAAGTGACCATCTCATCTTCTAATCAGATCAATCTAGGGATTAGCCCTTTTGATAGTTCCCAACTCAATGAAGACCCAACTAAGAATGGATTCCCTATATTCAATCTATACCTCAACATCAACCACTTAAAGGGAAGGATACACCATTGCCACTATCTCAATTCGTTTCCCTCTTGTAATCTAGTCTAAAACCCTAAATCTGCAAAAATGACTAAGTCTGGAATTCTTATCTAGATTCAATCTTTGGAACTCTACCTTTTCCAACCTATGTGCATTTTTGAGAATGTACTTGAACCATATTGTATTAAATAATTATTAATACCAAAGAACATTCTTTACCTTGGATTAAACCTTCTGGTTCCCACTCATCCATGATGGTTTTGTAGTCAAGATAATAATCTTTTCTGCAAATCTTATCATCTTGCCTACTTTGACAGAAGCTCACATCCATATGCTACCACCCCTTAAACAAATCTTTGCATGATTATGATCTACTAATCATGTTCCATAAATCCACTCTTATTTTGTTTCCATTGGAGCTTTGTGCTTCTTAAACCCACATGGTTTATGAGGCATCATGATGTATCTCTTATGGCAGCCTTATTTTCAACAAAGTTTGCCATCTCTTCAAGACCACCTCAAATACAAAAAATCCCAACGCTTGTAGCCATGATCATATATACAACTTGGTTTAATCACCCATCTATACCTTGTATCATGGTGAGCTCTGAGCTCACTAATCCAACCATGTTTAGGTGCATAAAAATATCAGAACCCTAGATTCCCTTAAAATCTAGACTCCTCCAAAGGTTTCCCTATTTATCCAAAAATCAAGTTGGAAATGATGTATAACTCAAATTTACATCATCTACATTGGTTATGATAATTCCTCAAATAATTCCCATAATTATTTGGAGCCTAAAACTATCTAATTTCCTTTTTAGACAAAATCCTCCAAACCTTGTCTTCAAAGGAAAGTTTGTTTTTCTCCAAACCAATTTGCCAACCCAATGCATATTTGAGTTATATACATCATACCCCACCTTTCCATCTCAAAAATAAATATTTTTGAGATTCCCTATTATTTCTTTTTGCCCTTTTTCTTAAATGGCAGAAACAAGAAATAATTACTTAAAAATACATTTTATCCAAATAAATTCCAACAAAATTCTCCAATGTGTAATATGGTATTTAGGATCATATAACATAAAAAACCACACATGTCCAATGTAAAAATATGAAATGAGCTTCTATAATCTACTTCTGCACTTTTGAAACAATAGAAGAAATGATGAGCTAGGGTGTTCTGAAAAATCCCAAATAAATCTCTAGGGTATATCTTGATCATATACATCTACCAAAACCATTTCCACACCTTTCCATATGCAAAATTTTCAACTTCCTTCACAATCCCCAATTTGATCAAGTTTGAAAAACTAGTCCAACTTTGACTCAAACCAATTCCAAACCCCATCAATCAAGGACTTCACCACAACACACCACCTCCACTCTGTTCAAAATTTCACTATAGAAAAACACTAGCACTTTGTATATTGTGCTTGGAAGAAAAACAAGGAGAGAGACATCCATATCTTGCAAAGATCTTTTTCTCTTAAAAGCCACAATAGCTGCAACGTCCCTCTCACCACTCCTCTCTCCACCTTTGACCACAGAGCACCCCCACCACCCCTTCTTCCCAATAGATGGACACCTCCATCCCTCCAAGTTTCCCCATGGACATGATCCAACATTGATCACCCCCTCCTTGAGTTAAATAGGCAAGAGGCTTTCCACCCCGCACCTATTCCCCATTTCACTCGCACCCAACCAGAACCCCTCTCCACTAGCCCTGGATCCCTCCTATGCTCTGCTCCTCCCTCAGAGAGGAGAGTTTCACCTCTAGGTATGCAAGATGGAAGAATACCTTGCCGTCTATAAGGTTCCCCTCTGCCCCTCTTCTAGGAACAAGGGTTGTTACTCTCCTCTAATTCATCCTCCCTTGCTCTTCCTTGCATGCCGCAACACCAGTGCATCCGAAACCGTTGCATGGATGTGGTGAAGCCCTTCCTCGGGACCGACAACCATCAGCACACACAGCCATGAAAAATCCCTCGCCAGGACCAAGGAAAGCCTTTGCATCACCTCCGACCCCTCCACCACAGCATGTAGACGCCCCAAGTGGTGCGCCGGCGAGATCCCGAACAATCTCAGGCCATCGCTGTGCACGACTCTCCTCTCGGTGCTCAAACCCACCTGGCCGCCCCTCTCTATGCTTGTCGTGGTGCACCACATCGACCGCACCCTCCTCGTCGCCTCTTCGTCAACATGCACGCCTCCCCTGGGCCATCTCTAAAGAGCACCACGTTGTCTGCCTTGGGCAGTTGCACGTGAGGTCCCCTCCTTCGCAAGAACCCCTGATGCCGCCCATCTTCGGAGTCCCCGCGCCAAGCCGCGCCTCCCTGTCACCTCCCCGTTCACCAATGAGCCCCCAGGTACCCTCCCCGCTTCTCCCAGCGCCTCCTAGGGTACCCCAGCACCGCCACTTCTTTCAGTTAGGAAGACGACGAGCAACCATCGGATCCACTCTAATCCGACGGCCATAGATCGTTGATACCCCTTAGCATCCCCTATTTAACTGACCAACGGGCCCCACTACCCAGGGAATTCGAATCCCCCTCCCACGTAGTGTGTTGCCGGGTGGGCCGAGATCTTGCTCTGTGGCCCAACTCTGTAAAGATTCGGCCTGCCCTGTGTAAACCCTTTATTTGTTTTTTCCAGATCTATAATTAAGCATCCAAGTTTAAATCATGATGAAAATTAAAAATGACTAATTATGCCCAGATATAAATACCTACTTATTCCCACAGCTTTTGTTTAACATCCCGAGCTGGTCCTTCTCCAAAAATAAAATTCATTATTTATTAGTATTTAAACTACTAAGATGTATCCCTGGCAATAAATAAATCCGACAGGGAGCTACACATAACCAAATGGAATAAATGAAATTTACCATGGTAGGCATCTCTTGTACCTATCTTATGGTTTTGGTACCATATCAAGGTGGACTATGTTTTGCAACAAATAAAAATAACAAAAACATTAGATTCCTGCCCTTAGAAAATTCCCTAGGTAAAACCAAAGATGGTTTTGACCTAATTCCAACTCTCTGAAAACATAAGTATCAGCATCTATCAAACCCAATTATCCCAAAATTTATTAAGCAACTAATGAATTTTGATGAATTAAACTATTCTGTGCATGGTTTATTCACTAATAAAACCACTACATTATGTATGATATTCCAAAAAGGTTTTTTCCAATTTCTACAGAAATATATTCTAAATACCTAACATACTCCCTTGGAATCATATCAAAATCTTCTGTAGATTAAATATGACGAAAAAGACAAATCTCATCGAGAACTGCCTTTGGGAATTTCCTGAGGGCATTCTGGTAATTATTTTAAGTTGATTCCAACTCCTCTTGAATAAGTCCACCAAATAATACCTAATAACCCAAGTAAATAATTTTTGGAGCTCCAGAATTTTTCTGGTGAATTATTTCCTAAAACTAGAGTTTTATCCACTATAAAAACCATTATAAATCAATGGAAATTGATAAACTAATGAAACCACTTTTGTTGGATTCATTTTATCAATACCTATCTGATGGTATGATTTTTATATAGTGGTATCATACAGAAGTTGGCCTTACTCTAAAACCCCTTATCTAGGTAGTTTTGGACTATAAATCTAATTTAGAAAATCCAGAAATGCAAACAAAGCATTCCCCTTGTATCCACAACCAAATCCTCCACTCCTAATGGTTATTAAAGTTGTAATATCCTTGCCTGATGTATGTATTGATGCTTTTATGCCTTGTGTTGATTGTGGTATTGTTTGTTTGCATGTATGCTCAATAACGGCGATAGTTGCGATTGTGTGATGTTGAGAAGAAGGAAGCATCAAGATAATCTTATTATTATTGGTATTGGCACTATTTGTATTCTGGTATTATAAGTAAGTCAAGGGACATCTCGCTGGTCACAGGCAAGCCACCATTCCTGAACTCCTATATTGACCTACTCCTTTTTTTTCAATTGTCTTATATCCCGTTTATGAACTTCATGATTAAATGCATGGTTTGTTTCAAATAAAATGTGTGAGTAACTTGGCTCCTCCAAGTTATGGATGAGTGTCCATTAGGACACCTACACTATTGACACCTATCTTTATCCTTTAGATCGAGGCTAAGGTTCTTAGCACCTTTTAATTTAACTCATTTGCAATAGGTTTTACTCAAAAATTATTTTTAAAGCATAATCAATAATTTTATTCTACTAGAAATGCTTTTGTTCAAGGAATAATTCTTTAGTGTCAAAAAATATACTTTTAAATCCAAAAGTTGGTTTTAATGGTTAGTAGGTTCAAAACAGAACATTTGCAAAAGATTTTACTCAAAAATCATTTCAAGAATAATTTTTATACTCTAAATAAGCCTAGAAATGTTTCTGTAAAAAAACCAATTTTCCAGAAGAAACACTAAACAAAGGGGATGGTTGGAAAGTTTGCATTTTTATGAATCTAGTGATATAAAATTTGTAATTTTTGGACGTGTAGATTTAAAGATATGAATTTTACAAATCTAAACATCTAATAGACAAATTTCTGTTTTTAAAACACAGCCTGTGCCACGCGTCATATTCTTACTGGACAATAACGGTTCGCGTGGATCACGCAGTGTGGATCGTCATATCTAAATACAATCGTGCGACACAGATGAATTCGTACCCCGTTGTTAAGTCATCTATTCCTATGCGTCGGATCTAGATTTAACGCTTCTGAGCACCCTAGCCATAATCTAGCGGCGCTGCGACGGTGGACGGCGGAGGCGCGCTCAGGCGGTGATGTTGCCGACAATATAGAAAGAGAGAGAGAGGGAAGGGCTCACAAGACTCGTCGTGATGCGCTGATTCTCGGAGAAGCTCCTGTGACGATCACGCTCTGGTCTCGTCGATGGCGAGGCCATGGTGCACGCCAAAGTAAACGAATGATGCTGTTAGATGAGTGCAAGAATGCTGAACAGGTGAGTATCGACCAGAGGGGAGGGGCAGTCAGGTTTTACCAGTAGGGTCGCCAGAGAGGGGGCAGACGGCGGTGGCTCTCTATTCGTCAAGGTTGCCGATGCTAGGAGGCATGCGCGGTAAAGTGGAGGCTACTGGCGGATGTGCAAGACGATGGGGAGTAGGCTCGTGGAGGTTAGGGGCAGTGGGGAGGGTCATGCTCGCCGAAATCGATCGAGAAGCTTGTCGGAGCAGTGAGTGCTTGGGCGAGTAATTCAGGCAGCCTGGAGGAAGAGAGGGAGGGGTGAGCGAGGGGAAATGGGGAGGAGAGGGTTGCGGTTAAGATAGCACGGTTGTGGGGAGGAATTACTAGCGTGATTAAGCGAATTGAACCGAGGTTTAAATGAGCAGAAACGGTCGGAGTTGAGGGCGAGATCAGCGCGGGGTGAAGACGATGATGACCTGGCTGTGGGGCTGCATTGTCAGCGAGTGGGAAGGGGTTCAGTGGGGTCATCACATCAGTGATCGCGTGGGTGCGTTTGCGGGTAAGAAAACGATTTAGGGGAAAGAGAGTGGTGGGCTGCGAGTTGGGCCTGAGCCGGGTTAGTTGGGCTGGGCTAGTTTTTCTTATTTTTTCCTTTCCTGATTCTTTTTCTTTTCTGTTTTTCTGTTTTCAAATTCAAACACTCTTTTGATTTCAGATTTCTTTTCAAATCTTTCCCAAATATTTAGTAGGTTTTTAATCTATTTATTTATGTATTTTAAAGTCCATTTTAGGATAATTTCTTTTATCCTCTTAGGGTTTATTATTTATTTTGAAATAGACATTTTGTCTTTATTAAATAGGATTTTGAATATGGTTTGAATCCATATTATTTATTCAAATGATTTAAACCTCTGTTTTAAATTCAAATTTTGATCAAACCCTTTTCAGTAGGTTTTATTTATTCATTAGTGTAAATAATATATTTTAATATGATTTAATATTCATTTAAATTAGGCATTTGCCTTTATTCAAATAAAATCCATTATGGTTTTAATCCCACATAAATTTTATTCAAATAATTATTTTATTCCTTTTAAATTAATTAGATAACTTTTAAATCCACTTTGGGAAATTTCCATTTATTATTTTCTCATGATTTAATTAATCATTTACTTGAATAGAATTGAATTTTATTTAGATAACTTTTAAATCCACTTTGGGATTTTGTCTCCTTTTAAATAGAATTGAATTGGTTATTGCCTTATAATTTTATTTGAATATTCTTTATCCCTTCATTCTATTTGAATTATCTTTCTTCCATTTTCTTATGGATTTAATTCAAGATTTAAATTGTCTTCTAAATAAATTTATTATTATTCAGTTTAGGCAATTTGTCTTTATTTAAATAAAATTGGATATTGTTCAATCCTTATGATTTTATTTAAATAATCTTTTACTCCTTTTATTATTCAATAATCTTTCATTTGTTTAAGGATTTGGCCAAGATTTAATTTGGCTTTTAAATATTCCTTATTTATTTATTTTCTTCCTTAGCCTTATAAAATCCATATCTTTTTATTTATAGATCCAAAATTGGTGATTCCAATTTGTATAATTTTATTTAATATTTGTTTATCTTTTTAAATCCTTTTAGGATTATTTTGCTCACAATTTAGTATGGATTTTTAGCTAGCATATTTATTAGATTTTGGAAATTAATTCCTTTTATCTTAATAAATTCTTATGTTTTTATCCATGGCTCCAAATTAAGTGAAACCAGTTTCTATGGTTTTATAATTTTTTTATCACTTATAAATGTTTGTTGATAAATTTTTATATGGAAAAAATACACAGTCTTAGAGTGATCTTGGAAATGATTTCTTTTATTAGGGTTTTAGGGTTTTGGTTTAACTTTTCCAAGTGTTTAAATTTCAAGATACATTCATTGATCAATGCATTTCACTTGATTGAAATTTTTTTTGATTCCCTTTTCATTCAATGTTTGTTCAAGATTGGTTTTGCTGTTTCCATTTGGAATCAAAAAGTTTCTTTTCACCCTAAATTTCAACAATTACTTATTTTGGTTATTTATTTTTCACATTTCAAAATTTGGAAAATTTTGGGATGTGATAGGCTACCACCCTTAAAAGAAATCTCGTCCCGAGATTTGGGAAGGCTAGAGGTTACAAGTTGGCTTCAAGGCAACTAGATTACTAAAACCCTTAAAAAGGTTTTCAACTAGATTACATCTTGGCTTACTTGGGATCTTGATGTAACTTCTCTGGACAGTTGTTTGCATAATGGCCTAGCTCTTTGCATTTGAAACACATCACTTGGCTAATATCTTTCTTCTTCTTGGGTACCATTTCTTCTTGTTTGTTTCCTTGGTTCTTCTTATTTTCTGGGCAATCACTGGCATAGTGTCCCATCTCTTCGCAATTGTAACATTGCACCTGGCTTTTCTTCTTGTTCTTTTTGGGTCTCTCCAAAGCTAGGAGTTATTCTAGTTCATGCTCTTCAGATCTCACCACAAAGGTAGGAAATCTTTCTCTCTTCTTGGGGCAGTCACTAGAGATATGTCCTTCTTCTCCACAAGAGTAGCAACACTTTGTGGTCACTTTGGTTATGGCTCTATGAGGTATGGTTCTGACTTTTTTTATCCTTCTTGGTAGAAGTTGTTCCCTTATGGAGGTTTCCAAACATTTGATACATTCCATCTTGTTTCATTTGCTGAACTATAGGATAGATGGGGAATTGGATAGGGACATGATCATTTCCTTCACATAGGAAACAAGTCACTTGAGATGTGGGGCATTGTTTAGTTGGATGTTTCTCTTCACAATTTGGGCATTGGTCCACATGCTCTTTGTAAGTGTGTTCTATGTCTCCACAAATATTGCAAGCTTGGGTTCCTTCTATAATATCATCCTTGATATCATTGTTTTCACAATCTCCTTGGGAAAGGTTGTGTCTCATGTTGATCATTTGATTAGTCATCCTTTGCAACAATTGGGATTGGGTTTCCAAAAACTTTTGCATGGTTGGGTCTATCCCATTGTTTTTGGCTAAAAACTGAGTTCTCACTTGAGTCAACCAGGCTTGGGTTGCTAGAAGTTGTTCTCTCATGTGCATCTCTTGGTTGTTGTTGTCACCATTCTTGTTGTTGGAGTTTCTTGGAGAAGTCATATGTTTGGGTTGGATGGGGATTAGAATAGGCAAAAGATTCCTATAGGAATAATTATACTCACACACAACAATTCACACAAGCAATGAGAAAGCAATCACAAACAAACATTCCATTCAAACAACAAGGTTCAAGCACATTTTTAGGCAACAAAATATTTTTCCTACACCACATAAGTTGGTGTGATCAATATATGATCTAAACTAAACACTAGTATGGTGGTCCAACTATATGGTTCACTTGAGATCATTCCATTCTTCTTAGTTGTTTCTTCATGAATAAGATCATTGTTTCCTTGGAAAAATTCTTGCATCTTGGTCACAAAGTTTCAAAGGTAATGCTGGTTCCTTCTAAGTTGTGTCTCTTTAGTCCTCAAGCCTTGAGTAATATTTCTTTTCTCAATTGTAGTCCTTAGTGATGTCCAAGTTGAAGTCCTTGGTGAAACTAAAGTTGAATTCCTTGTTGATGTTGAAGTCTTTGCTCATGGTGGAGGCTTTGTCCATCAAGTTGAAAAGAGGGGAGATGTAAAATCAAAACCAAAAAGGTTGAGGAAATAGTTTACTAGATTATTTGTAAATAAGTTTGAACAAATACAACTCCTATTTTTCTAAGGGGTTTTGTCTAATCCTAGGGTAACAATCCTACAGGCAACACAGTGCTCTGATACCATCTGTAGAGGTCCCAAACTTTAATAAGGTAGAGATCCCTGTGTTTACAATGCTAGTCCCTAGATCAATAGCTAGCATCCACAGTTTAAGATATAATATAAAGAAACAAAGGTCATAATACAACTTTATAACCAGGAATAAAATAATTCATTACATCTTACATAGCTCATTTGGCTATCTTATTACAATGCAACAGAAATAACTATGTAGCATGGAGTCCTTCATCTTCAAGGTGCCACAGGCAATCATGTTGGTTGTATACTTGTAATCCTAATCAACACACTTCAGTAACATCAAAATAACCCGCAACATAATAAGTTACAACCACAAGGGTCAATACATTTGAATTGTATTGGCAAGTGATACTATGGTAGAATAGTGGTATCTATCATCTATATGCAATTTGGCTTAGTGGATCTTAGGCTTGCTTTGCTCAAAATCGATTTTCCTTATCATTTGAAAACACTAAGTTTTTGTTTGAAAAATTACCCAAGGTATCTACCAATAGACATTGGTGATCCTTTAACCCTTGTTCAACCACAAGCTTTTAACTTAGAAATTGGGATGAGGAGATCCTTGATAGCTTACATGTCTTGATGCTCAAATTGTCCATTGCCGAGGACACACCTAAGTACTTAGATTTTACTCTCTCGAGAGGTGGTGCACTTTCCCCACAAGACTCGACATGCATCGAGACAAGATCTTTTAGAAGCCTTCCCTTAGACCAAAATGGATGCGCTCCAAACCTATCACCCCCTACCACCAACTGTCCATATGGCTATGTTATTGCAACCTATATGATCCAGGCAGAGCCCATATTGCCATGTGGTTTCACTTGAAGCTTCTCAACATTTGACATCTCAAATCTCTTTGTTCCTGGGTGGCTTTCCACAAGTGAGATACACTAGGGTAGGCCATAAATATGCGGCCCTGTGTAACCACTCAACATAATCCATTCACACCATTCTACCCAGGTGATTCATTCACATAGTTGTTTTATTAAACAAAAAACAAGTAATTGACTTAGAAATATTTCATAGCATGAATATAATCCACCCTTGTTTTCTACTAGCTAGGCTAAGCATGATAGTAGTACGAATCTTAACTTAGGGAAAATTTCTACTAAGGCATCATCTACTAGGATTTCTGTAACATCCCAAAAATATTAAACTTGGATCATAAAACTCTAATCATCAAAATTAGGGTTAACAAAAACTTTTCCAAGTAAAAATATGAAAGCATTCATATATGTGTGTGTTCAGAATTTGGATTCTTTTGAATTGCCATGGTTTTGTGTTTATTTGCTTGTAAAAGGATTCTTAGGTGAAATAAACATCATCTAAACAATCCCCAAACTTTTTCCAAAGACAAACAACTCAAAATAAACAAATGAAGTGAATGGTCATTTTTGCCAAATTAACTCTCATGCGTACTTTGGCTATCTCTAGTTTTCAAAACTCAACAGAAACTTTTGTGGATCCTTGCACCCCTTGTTAGTACTCAGAATAAGGTACCAAGGCCCACTTTGTGATCACCCAAAAACATTCAAATGCTAAGTTTAAATGAAAGTTTAAAATTGAATCTATCTTATATGGGAAGATCACACTATTTCAAAAACCACTCAAACAAGTTCAATTTTCAAAACCCAAGCACCCACAGAATCCTCAGCACATGCTAAGCACACCCACCAAAAATCTTTTCAAAATTCAAAAGTAAGTTTCTTGCGGCCATTTCATCAAACAGCTTGCAGATTCAAATCAAACAAATCACAAGCACTATAGTGTGCAGTAAATTTGGCCTAACTTGTTCCCTCTCTGGTTGCAACTAGTCTTTAGTAGATAATCTAGCTCATTTGTAAACATCTAGCACCATTGTGAGCTTGCCTTGCCATCAATGGTGAGCAGGACGAGCCTCACCATGCCACCCCATTGTCGCTGGCCAGCTAGTAGCCACCCTAGCCTTGCCAACCTTGTCTGGGAGGTAGCCAGCACCTCACCGCCCCCTCGCGACCAGCCCTAGCTCAAAGACAGAGGCATGAACTGCCAGGAACGCCGTGCCAGCGCCGCTGTTGACCATGCCGACGCACACCACCGTGCACGCACCATTCCCACTCAACCCGACCACCTCGAGCCCTTGCCGCCCGCCAGCATGAACCCCACCGTCCCAGGAGACCACTAGACATGATCGTTTCCTCGCCCGTACCGCGTAGCCACAGCACACCGCGGAGCCGTCGGTACCGCTTAGAGCATACCACGTTCCCGACCGTTTGCCACCGCCCCTAAGCACGCATTCAAGTCCTAGAGCATCGCCAGGAGACATCGCGTCGATCGCCAACCTCAGCCATGCCTCTAGCCACCCGTAGCCATGTCGCCACCATCGCCTGCCCATACCTCTCGGTCTCTCCGTCGAGCCTATAAAAGGATGCGACCCCCAGCCGTTTGAAGCACACCATCCCACTCCCCTCACCTCACGAATCATTCCACCCTCTAGCCGGAGCACGAGGAGAAGCAGCTCGCCGGAATTGCGTCGGAGCAGGCTGCCTCTGGAGAAGAAGGGAGCCGTTGATTTCGACCAACCCCGGAGCTGTCTCCACCATCCCTGAGCTCGCCGTCGACCACTCATTTGTTTGCCCGCCTCGCCGTCATTGTTGGAGCCCTGGTATGCCTCCTATGCACCCCCACTGAGCCTCTAGGGTTCGAACTTGCCGGTGACATGTTCATCATCGACGACGATCCCCAGCCGTCCATCTTCCTTCTAATCCAACGAACCACACAGTCCAGTACCGCTCCACGTGTTATGAGCCACTGACTGGTGGAACCCCCCCTGTCATCTAAGCCCCGCGCTGCGGAGTGGCACTGGGCCGGCCCATTAACCTTTCCCACGCATCCCAACCATTTGAATTTAGATTTTTCTATTTTAATTCAAACTCAGTTCTGTTCCTAGATTCAAAAATCAACCCAGCTCGATTCATTGAACCAAATTGCATGAAACCAATTTTGTTAGAAAGGTACTGGAATGCTTAATCCAAGCCCGTTGGATTCAAATCATGTGGATCTGTAGATCACCCTTGGTAAAAATAACAATTCAGAAGCTTTTCTGCATTCAAACATTTTTCAAAATTCAATCATAATAGCTTTTGAGTTGATTCCAACTCTCAAAAATCACATTTGATCATACCTTTCAGAATATATAAAAACATATGGGTTTACTTACAGAAATAATGTTCAAGTAACAAAAGCTTTAATCTTGTAATGTTAGTGATGATGCTAGATCATCTATAGTGAACCTTTGTGTGATGATTGAAAATAGTTAAGTATTGTTTAGTGATTGTGTACCTCGTATTCATTTATAGACGCTAGTATCGACCAAGGATACGAGGAGGAAGGAGGATACTACGAGAAAGAAGCCGAGGAAAACTTCAACCACTCCTCTGCTCAAGGCAAGCTTATACTGATACTTATGCAATCCAATACTTGAAACCTTGCAAGCTAACACTTGCAATTATGAAAGTTAGATAACCTATGCATTGCACTAAGCATGCTTGGTTGGACACATTTGATGATACCCAATCCTAGTTTTACTTGCAATCTTTATACTTTATTTCTTTATCAAATAATTCTCTTAGTGTTTACTTAAGTGACTTGTAGATTCTAGGAAGATAATTGAAGGTTGCATAAAGAGCATTAAATTTAGCCTAAGCTAGATAATCTTGATGTCATCCTAAGGCATGAGATTGAACTTAATTAATCTCCACTTGTTTACTACCCCTCATTAGTACTTACCCCACTTGTAGATGCTAGTGCTAAGCATAAAACTTGATCAACTTTAGATGGGAATACTTGGTGAAAATGGTTATGAAAACTTGGAATGATGAGTCATTCTACTTAAATGTTTTTACATGTGTTTCCGAACACCAGATGATTTTGATGATGAAAATGTTGAGGCATGAGCCTTAGCCCTTTATAAAACTGATGGTTGTCTCGATGCGATACCATTCCAATTTTACCATCCAACCACAATACCCAAAAATTGGCTAGGGCTTGACTGGAAACTTATATACCTTAGTATGGGTTCCCTCACGTCCATGGTCTGAGCTGAGGCTACCTTGTGAAGATTGTCCACCTGTGCAGTACCCAAGATGACCGTTGGTCATGGTTGGGAGGCCAAATTCACAGGAGAGGTGCCTATACTAGGCCGTGTAATTGAAAGGTTAGGATTGATTATCCGCATACTGAGTATGGTGAATTCAGGATTTGTTCCCGACGGATGTATCGAATGTTGTGGTGAAAGTGTACAATCTCTGCAGAGTGTCAAACTATTCGAATAACGGCATCCGCGGTTATGGACAGTTGGAGTGGCCATACTGTTCCCCCGTCAGATGTTTTCAAAAGGACTTGTGAAATGAATTGAGACTTTGACTAGACCACAACAGAGTTATGATATGAAATTCAAGTTCCCACTTAGGCAGTATAAGATTCAACTAGTTTTCTTGCTTCTGAACTTAGTAGAGGTAAATCTGGCTTTTTGCAAAACAACCCTAGAGCTTAGTGTCCTACTACAAAACCCCCTTAACTTGTTAGTATTAGTTTGCGAGTATTTAAAGAGTACTCATGGCTTGTCCCTGGCTATTCCCGTGGCCAGACTATGAAGAGGAGTACCAGGATGCTGAACCGCATGAAGGTTACGACAACTAGGATCATCTCCCATCGTCAGCATTGCCTATGACCCCGAAGATGGAGCTTCGCCTATGCTACCTTTATTATTACGTTATTCCGCTGCTTGAGTTGTATTAAGAACTGGATCATGAGATCCTTATTTGTGTAAGACCTTATGTATGGTTTGTAATGGATGAGGTACTTTGTTATCCAAATCTGTTATGTCTCGCAAAAATGGTAATCCTGGGATTGCGATGTATGGCATAACAGGAATCTGGGATTAAAAATCCGGGTGTTGAAATGTTGGTATCAGAGCCATCTTGACCATAGGAGACCCTAGTTAGACTGAACGTTTGAATCAAAAACTTAGTTTCAAAACTAAAGGAAGCAAATATTTACAAAAACTTATTCCCATTCTTATCACTTTGTTTCTTTCATAAAAATTCATGTTCCTCAAAAACTCTTGCAAAATACATAAAATTTGACACACTTGATCACTCTACTAACTTACTCATCCGATATTATTATAGATGGACGTGAAGTACAACATGTTTTATCAATTGGGGAATAGAGGAGACCTCATCTTTGAGCGGGATTGGACCAGCTTTCAGAACTTCTGGAGCGTCTGCACCCCAAGTTCTTTGGAGCTCAGCTCAATGATCAGGAAGGAGAAGATTGGCAATGGCTAGTTGTTGCAAGTCTCCGAGGAAAGATTGAACCTCCCACTGCTGAGGGAATTCAGTTCACCTTAAGAGAGAACAACTGGCTCGATGGACTTGCCAGGCCATGCAGGAAGCTCGTGTCCATCTGTGTGGCAAGAGTATCATTAGATCAAGGGTACCCGCTTTGAGTTTTGTCCAAGGCGTGATGCTATGGGACAGCCACTGGAAGCCCCATACCACCACGAGCTGAAGACTCAGTTGGACCACCTTAGCTTCATGATGTATGATCGTCAGCAGGAACTAGACAATACCCGTGACTAATCCAACCACAAGTCCGCCATCATCAGGACGAAGGATCAGACCATCGCCATGCTAGCGAAGGACCGCAAGTCTCGCCGCCGTCAGCTTGACAAGAAGGAGCGCATCATTGCCCGTCTTCTCCACCATATCTCGGATTTGGAGGAGACCATCCACGAGAGAGACATGCAGTTGGAGGAAAGGGAGAATGTCAGAGAAGACCTTTGTGGAGACCCCTACTCCTATCTCAGTGATGATGATGATTTTCTAGAGGATCAGGCCATGGACTTCTTCACCGATGAGGAGGATTTCGCCTTCATCAATGATGATGAGGATGATGATTACACCGACTCCGAGGAGTAGTAGCACTTGAGCACTAGCGTAGTGAGTTGTATTCGGTCCCACTGTATCGTAGTTTCCAGAATGGTTCTTAAAACCATCTGTTTTTCCTTTGTTGTGGTGTGTGTTGTATCGTGTGTTATGAATGAATGAATGAAAAGCAAGTTGCTAGAAAATCCGAGTCAAACTTTAAAAACTTTTCAAAGTCCCTGAACCTTAGAAATTTCCCTCTTTTCTCATGATCTATCTCAATCTTTAGATGCCTCGCGGAGGAAGTGGTTCATCCCCGGACCCGATGTTGTAGATCCTGCAAATGTTGGTTTATGACCGCGAAGCTGAAAGAGCCGAACGTCAAGCCAACTTAGACACCCTTCAGCAGATAGCTCAGCTGGCCCACAACAATCAAGGCCAAGAAAACCAGGACAACCATGGATCTAAGCTCAAGAATTTCCAGAACACCAACCCACCTGTTTTCACTAAGTCAGAAGAGCCCTTAGACACAGATGATTGGCTACAAACCATGGAGAACAACCTGGAAGTCACCGGAGTGGAAGCGAACGAGAAAGTTCTGTTTGCCACCCACTATCTAGCCGGAGATGCAAGAGCATGGTGGAACAACGTTCGTGCAATGACCGGAGGGCAGATGATGACCTGGGAGGAATTCAAGGTCAAGTTCAGCAGAACCCATGTGCCACCGGGTTTGATAAAGAGAATGAGAGATGAGTTCAGAGAACTGAAGCAAGGAAGGATGACCGTAGTGGAATACCGTGACAAATTCTTGTCATTAGCTAGGTATTCCCCGGATGAGATCGACACTGAAGCCAAGAAGAAAGAAAGATTCTTGAATGGTCTGCACGATGAGATGCAGACGGTGTTGGTCAATATCCCCTTTGTTGATATTGAAGCCCTCGTCGACTCTGCCATTCAGATGGAAGGAAAGATCAACCAAGCCAATGAAAACCGTAAGCACCGCATAATGCATCAGCCAGGAACCCATCATACCCCAAAGTATCGCCCCAACCCATCTCCAGGATTTGCCCCGAGAACCAACAGACCCCCGATGAACCGTCCGACCTATCCCAACCGTGGAAACCCAAGGCCCTGAGGAAATCACAACAACCCCAGCAACTCTAACAATTTCAACCATGCACCACCCAAGTTCAACAACAATAATGCTGCCGCCAACACCAACACTGCCTCGAGGACTGGAAGCAATGTTGTGCCTGTTGCAGCAAAGGACAAGTCGCAAGTGACTTGTTATGACTATGGAAATAAGGGTCACTACTCCAATGAGTGCCCCAAGAAGAATGCCGCAGCCCTCAATGCAAATGCCCCAGCTCAGCAGCAACGTCGTGTTCAGCCAGGAACAAGGTTTGCCCCAGGGAACTCGCTCAACCGCAACGGTCGTCTTTTTCTCATGCATGCTAAAGAAGCCCAGGAAGCGCCAGACGTCGTGCTGGGTATGTTTTCTATTAATTCAGTACTTGCTAGAGTGTTGTTTGATTCTGGTGCATCGCACTCATTTGTCACCAAATAATTTGCATGCACTAGTAAGATTAAACCAACCAAACTGAAGCATGTTATGATTGTTCAAATCCCCAGTTCAACCACCAAAGCTAGGCAAATTTGCAAAGCCGTCCCTATCCGAATCCATGGCATCGATTTTTATGCCAATCTGATAGTACTCGGAACTAAAGTTTTGGAAGTAGTACTTGGAATGGATTGGATGTCCAAACATAAAGGATTAATTGACTGTGCCAAGAAAGACATAACCATGACCAGTACAGCCAGAATATCAGTCGAGCATGTATCTGAAACCTTACCTCGTCAATTCAAGTGCAACAAGAGTATAGCCCAACCTACCATTGACCAAGTCCAGATAGTCTATGAATAGCCCGATGTATTTCTAGATGTTTTTCCCGGTATGCCCCCAGATCGGGATATCGAGTTTATCATCGAACTAATCCCCCGAACAGGACCCATAGCCCAGAGACCATATGGTATGAACCCGTCGGAACTAGCGGAACTAAAGAAGCAACTGGATGCCATGCTGGAAATTGGATTGATTCAACCAAGTGCGTCACCATGGAGATCACGTGTCTTGTTTGTGGATAAGAAGGACGGAGGTAACCGTTTGTGTACGGATTATCGGAAGCTGAATGATGTCACTATCAAGAAAAAATACCCATTGCCCAAGATAGAAGATTTGTTTGATCAGTTGACCGGTGCCAAAGTGTTTTCTAAGATTGATCTTAGAACTGGCTACCATCAACTCAAGATTCGCGCAGAGGATATTCCCAAGACTGCCTTTACCACCAGATATGGATTATACGAGTATACTGTCATGTCTTTTGGATTAACCAATGCCCCCGCTTATTTCATGAATCTCATGAATAAGATTTTTATGGAATTCCTGGATAAGTTTGTCATTGTTTTCATCGATGACATTCTGATTTATTCCAAATCAGAAGAAGAACATGAGCTACACCTAAGCACCATTCTTGGAACCCTTAGAGAGCATCAGTTGTATGCTAAGTTTAGAAAATGTGAATTCTGGTTACAGGAGGTAGGATTCCTCGGTCACATTGTATCAGCCGGAGGAATTGCCGTTGACCCTGCAAAGGTGAAAGATGTCGAAGATTGGTAAGCCCCAATCACTCAAACCCAAGTTCGTGAATTTCTCGGATTGGCGGGATACTACCGCAAGTTCGTAGAAGGATTCTCGAGTATCGCCAGACCCATGACCCAATTCCTGAAGAAGGACAAGAAGTTTGAATGGATGGACAAATGTGAAGCGAGTTTTCAAGAACTCAAGAGAAGATTGATTTCAGCCCCAATCTTAATCATGCCGGATATCACGAAGCCCTTTGACATGTATTGTGATGCATACAAGATTGGTCTCGGATGTGTGCTAATGCAAGAAGGCAAAGTGATATCTTACCTATCACGACAACTGAAACATCATGAGAAAAACTACCCAACCCATGACCTCGAGCTCGCAGCCGTAGTTCTAGCCCTGAAGACATGGAGGCATTACCTGATGGGAAACCGTTGTGAGATTTATTCGGATCACAAGAGCCTTAAGTATATATTCACTCAGAAGGAGCTAAATATGAGACAGAGAAGATGGATTGAGCTAATCAAGGATTACGACCTAGACATTCACTATCACCTCGGTAAATCCAATGTGGTAGCAGATGCCCTTAGCAGATTGCCGTGCCGCTTGAACTCCATGATTTTAATGGAGCAACCAATCTTGCACAAGGAAATCGAAGATTTCCGAATGGAATTAGTGAGTGAAGGATTTTTGGCAAGCATAGAACTTGAACCCACTTTGATCAGCCAGATCAAGGAGGCACAGAAAGGAAATGCTAGTATCGAAGGAATCAAGCGTCGTATCGGTACAGGCAAAGTACCCGGATTTACCGAAGACGAAGAAGGAGTTTTGTGGTACAAATGACGCCTTTGTGTACCAGCAGATTCTGAGTTGAAAGAAGTTATTCTGAAGGAAGCTCATGATACTCTTTATTCTATCCATCCCGGAGGAACGAAGATGTATCAAGATTTGAAAGAGCAATTTTGGTGGCATAAGATGAAGCGAGAAATTGGAAGATATATCGCCAAGTGTGATATATGTCAGCGAGTCAAGGCGGGACATCAACGACCCGCAGGATTGTTGCAACCACTACAGATTCCGGAATGGAAATGGGATTCAGTTGGAATGGACTTTATCATCGGATTGCCCACTTCTAGTAGGGGAAATGACTCTATATGGGTCATAGTGGACAGATTGTCCAAAGTCGCCCATTTCTTACCAGTCAAGACCATGTACCAGAGTTTGAAGCTAGCGGAGTTATACATCGCTAGAATCGTCAGTTTGCACGGAGTACCCAAGTACATCGTATCTGATCGAGGAACTCAGTTTACCTTGAGATTCTGGAAGAGAGTCCAAGAAGGGTTAGGAACCCGACTAGATTTCAGCACAGCTTATCACCCTCCGACCGACGGACAAACTGAGCGAGTAAATCAAATACTCGAAGACATGTTGAGAGCATGTGTGTTAGAGTATGGATCTAAATGGGAAGACTGCCTGCCGTTCACAGAATTTTCATACAACAACAGTTATCAAGCTAGTTTGCAAATGGCCCCATTTGAATTCATGTATGGAAGGAAGTGTCGCACCCCTTTGAACTGGTCAGAAGTAGGAGAGAGTCAGATTTTCGGACCTGACATCCTACGAGAAGCAGAAGAGAAGGTTCACAAGATTCGTGAGCACATCAAGACCGCCCAGTCAAGACAAAAGAGTTACACCGACAAGAGTCGTCGAGACCTCGCCTTCAACATAGGAGAGTTTGTGTATCTGAAAGTGTCGCCATTGAAGGGAATGCAGCGTTTCCAACTGAAGGGAAAGTTAGCCCTAGATATATCGGACCCTTCAAGATTTTGAATCATCGAGGAGAAGTATCATATCAATTGGAACTGCCAGAGGAAATGTCAGCAGTGCATAATGTGTTCCATATATCGTTACTTCGCAAGTGCCTTGAAGTTCCACAGAAGACTGAAGTTTTCAAGAACATTGATCACCGGACCATAGAGATCAACGATGACCTGACATACCCCAAAGTACCCATCCATATTTTGGACGAAGCTTTCAGGACCACCAGGACCCGAAGCATCAAGTTTCTCAAGATTCAATGGAGCAACCACACAGAAGAAGAAGCTACCTGGGAGCGCGAAGATCACATCAGGACGGAGTTTCCCGATCTCTTCAAATCCTAGGTAATCTTTTTCGTCCTTTTTCAAATCTCGGGACGAGATTTTGTTTAAGAGGGGAAGGTTTGTAACATCCCAAAAATATTAAACTTGGATCATCAAACCTCTAATCATCAAAATTAGGGTTAACAAAAACTTTTCCAACTAAAAATATGAAAGCATTCATATGTGTGTGTATTCAAAATTTGGATTCTTTTGAATTGCCATGGTTATGTGTTTCTTTTCTTGTAAAAAGATTCTTAGGTGAAATAAACATCATCTAAACAATCCCCAAACTTTTTCCAAAGACAAACAACTCAAAATAAACAAATGAAGTGAATGGTCATTTTTGCCAAATTTACTCTCATGCCTACTTTGGCTATCTCTAGTTTTAAAAACTCAACAGAAACATTTCTGGATCTTTTCACCCCTTGTCAGTACTCGTAATAAGGTACCAAGGTCCACTTTGTGATCACCCAAAACCATTCAAATGCTAAGTTTAAATGACAGTTTAAAATCGAATCTATCTTATATGGGAAGATCCCACTATTTCAAAAACCACTCAAACAAGTTCAATTTTCAAAACCCAAGCACCCATAGAATCCTCAGCACATGCCTAGCACACCCACCAAAAATCTTTTCAAAATTCAAAAGTAAGTTTCTTGCGGCCATTTCATCAAACAGCTTGCAGATTCAAATCAAACAAATGACAAACACTATAGTGTGCAGTAAATTTGGCCTAACTTGTTCCCTCTCTGGTTGCTAATAGTCTTTAGTAGATCATCTAGCTCATTTGTAAACATCTAGCACCACTGTGAGCTTGCCTTGACATCAATGGTGAGCAGGACGAGCCTCACCATGCCACCCCATTGTCGCCGGCCAGCTAGCAGCCACCCTAGCCTTGCCAACCTTGTATGGGAGGTAACCAACACCTCACCGCCCCCTCTTGACCAGCCCTAGCTCAAAGACAGAGCCAAGAACCGCCAGGAACACCGTGCCCACGCCGTTATCGACCATGCCGACGCGCACCACCGTGCATGCACCGTTCCCACTCAACCCGACCACCTCGATTCCTTGCCGCCCGCCAGCATGAACCCCACCGTCCGAGGAGACCACTAGACATGATCGTTTCCTCGCCCGTACCTCGTAGCCACCGCACGCCACGGAGTTCACCGTCGGTACCGCTCAGAGCACCGCACGTTCCCGACCGTTTGCCACCGCCCCTAAGCGCGCATTCAAGTCCTAGAGCATCGCCAAGAGACAGCGCGTCGATCCCCAACCTCAGCCATGCCTCTAGCTGCCCGTAGCCATGTCGCCACTGTCGCCTGCCCATCCCTCTCGGTCTCGCCGTCGAGCTTATAAAAGGAAGCGACCCCCAGCTGTTTGAAGCACACCATCCCACTCCCCTCACCTCACTAATCATTCCACCCCTAGCCGGAGACGAGGAGCAGCATCTCGCCAGAATTGTGCCGGAGCAGGCTGCCTCTGGAGAAGAAGGGAGCCGTGGATTTCGACCACCCCCGGAGCTGTCTCCACCATCCCTGAGCTCGCCGTCGACCACTCGTTCGTTTTCCCACATCGCCGTCATCGCTGGAGCCCTGGTATGGCCCCTATGCACCCCCACTGAGCCGCTAGGGTTCGAGCTCGCCGGTGACATGTTCATCGTCAACGACGATCCCCAGCCGTCTATCTTCCTTCTAATCCAACGAACCACACAACCCCGTACCGCTTCGTGTGTTATGAGCCACTAACTAGTGGAACCGCCTGTCAGCTGAGCCCCGCGCTGCGGAGTGACACTGGGCCGGCCCATTAACCATTCCCGCGCAGCCCAACCGTTTGAATTTAGATTTTTCTATTTTAATTCAAACTCAGTTCTGTTCCTAGATTCAAAAATCAACCCAACTCGATTCAGTGAACTAAATTGCATGAAACCAATTTTGTTAGAAAGGTACTGAAATGCTTAATCCAAGCACATTCGATTCAAATCATGTGGATCTTTAGATCACCCTTGGTAATAATAACAATTCAGAAGCTTTTCTGCATTCAAACATTTTTCAAAATTCAATCATAATAGCTTTTGAGTTAATTCCAACTCTCAAAAATCTCATTTGATCATACCTTTCAGAATATATAAAAACATATGGGTTTACTTACAGAAATAATGTTCAAGTAATAAAATAATGCCACATAGGCATTTCTAGTCACTTTAATTATTTAAAATAAAAAGGTTAAACCTTATTAAATTGTGACACCACTTTAAATCACATTCCCATGTACTGAAATATGTGGTGATGACATGTGTCAACATGATCCCATGTTTGAGTTGGAGAATATTAAATCTTAAGTAGTTTTTCAATGAGTAGAAATTACTTTTCTAAAAATAAAATAAATAAGACAAAAGCTTTAATCTTGTAATGTTAGTGATGATGCTAGATCATCTATAGTGCACCTTTGTGTGATGATTGAAAATAGTTAAGTCTTGTTTGCTGATTGTGTACCTCGTATTCATTTATAGACTCTAGTACCGACCAAGGATACGAGGAGGAAGGAGGATACTACGAGGAAGAAGTCGAGGAAAACTTCAACCACTGCTCTGCTCAAGGCAACCTTATAGTGATACTTATGCAAGCCAATACTTGAAACCTTGCAAGCTAACACTTGCAATTATGAAATTTAGATAACCTATGCATTGCACTAAGCATGCTTGGTTGGACACATTTGACGATACCCAATCCTAGTTTTACTTGCAAGCTTTATACTTTATTTCTTTATCAAAGCTTTCTCTTAGATTTTACTTAAGTGACTTGTAGATTCTAGGAAGATAATTGAAGGTTGCATAAAGAGCATTAAATTTGGCCTAAGCTAGATAATCTTGATGTCATCCTAAGGCATGAGATTGAACTTAATTAATCTCCACTTTTTTACTACCCCTCATTAGTACTTACCCCACTTGTAGATGCTAGTGCTAAGCATAAAACTTGATCAACTTTAGATGAGAATACTTGGTGAAAATGGTTATGAAAACCTTGGAATGATGAGTCATTCTACTGAAATGTTTTGACATGTGTTTCCGAACACCAGATGATTTTGATGATGAAAATGTTGAGGCATGAGCCTTAGCCCTTTATAAAACTGATGGTTTTCTCGATGCGATACCATCCAATTTTACTGTACAACCACAATACCCGAAAATTGGGTATGGTTTGACTGGAAACTTATATACCTTAGTATGGGTTCCCTCACGGCCAGGGTCTGAGCTGAGGCTACCTTGTGAAGATTGTCCACCTGTGCAGTACCCAAGATGACCGTTGGTCATGGTTGGGAGGCCAAACTCACTGGAGAGGTGCCTATACTAGGGCGTGTAATTGAAAGGTTAGGATTGATTATCCGCATACTGAGTATGGTGAATTCAGGATTTGTTCCTGACGGATGTATCGAATGTTGTGGTGAAAGTGTACAATCTCTGCAGAGTGTCAAACTATTGAATAGCGCGTCATGATTATGGACAGTTGGAGTGGTCATACTGTTCCCCCATCAGATGTTTTCAAAAGGACTTGTGAAATGAATTGAGACTTTGACTTGACCACAACATAGTTGTGATATGAAATTCAAGTTCCCACTTAGGCAGTATAAGATTCAACTAGTTTTCTTGCTTCTGAACTTAGTAGAGGTAAATCCGGCTTTTTGCAAAACAACCCTAGAGCTTAGTGTCCTACTACAAAAACCCCCTTAACTTGTTAGTATTAGTTTGCGAGTATTTAAAGAGTACTCATGGCTTGTCCCTGGCTATTCCCGTGGCCATACTATGAAGAGGAGTACCAGGATGATGGACCGCAGGAAGGTTACGACAACTAGGATCATCTCCCATTGTCAGCATTGCCTATGACCCCGAAGATGGACCTTCTCCTATGCTACCTTTATTATTACGTTATTCCACTGCTTGAGTTGTATTAAGAACTGGATCATGAGATCCTTATTTGTGTAAGACCTTATGTATGGTTTGTAATGGATGATGTACTGTGATATCCAAATCTGTTATGTCTCACAAAAATGGTAATCCTGGGATTGCGATGTATGGCATAACAGGCATCTGGGATTAAAAATCTGGGTGTTGACAATTTCCCATGGAATAGCATACTTAGTAAAAATTCCATGCAAGTCCTACTCAAAACATCACTAATGCATAGTGAAAATAAAGGGACAAAAGTATGAAGCACCACTTGCCTTTTTAGTAGAGAATATAGGTTCACTCCTTGATCTTGCAATTGCCACACTCTTCAAAGTTCACTACAATTCAATCAAGGCACAAATTCAAACTAGCATTCAAGCAATCCATCACATAAAATAAAGAAAACAAAACAATGCATGCAAGCATACAAAAGATTTTTTTATTTGGAAAGGTGGTTTCTAATAGGTTATAAATATTTTAAAACACCTATTGGTCATTTTATAAAAGTGGTAAAACCATTTGAAATTATGTTAGTGAAAATGGCCATTTTAAATCATCTTTGTTTTGTTAGAATGATTTAAATCAAAGTAATATTTTCTAGTGTTAGCCAAAATGTTTTTTTAAACACAAATATTAATATTTAGGGTCAAAGTGTTTTAAAACAAATCCATTTTCAAAAGGTTTCACTCAAGACCATTTTTAAATCAAAACAATAATTTTATTTTACTAGAAAAGGCTTTATTCAAAGGAATAATTTTATATGGTTAATCAAATATATTTTTAAATCCAACAATTAGTGGTTTAGGGTCAGAGATTTTAATTCAACTCATTTGCAAAAGGTTTTACTCAAAAACTATTTTTAAAACATAATCAATAATTTTATTCTACTAGAAATGCTTTTATTCAAGGAATAATTCCTTAGTGTCACAAAATATACTTTTAAATCCAAAAGTTTGTTTTTATGGTCAGTAGGTTCAAAACAAAACATTTGCAAAAGATTTTACTCAAAAATCATTTCTAGAATAATTTTTATACTCTAAATAAGCCTAGAAATGTTTCTATAAAAACAACCAATTTTCCAAAAGCAAAACACTAAACAAAGGGCATGGTTGGCAAGTTTGCTTTTTTCTGAATCTAGTGATATAAAATTTGTAAATTTTGGACGTGTAGATTTAAAGTTATGAATTTTACAAATCTAAACATCTAATAGACAAGTTTCTGTTTTTAAAACACAGCCTGTGCCACGCGTCATATTCTTACAGGCCGATAACGGTTCGCGTGGATCACGCAGTGTGGATCGTCAGATCTAAATACAATCGTGTGGCACAGATGAATTTGTACCCCTTTGTTAAGTCATCTATTCCTATGCGTCGGATCTAGATCTCACGCTTCTGAGCACCCTAACCATGATCTGGCGATGTTGCGATGGTGGACGGCGGCAGCACACTCGGACGGTGATGTTGCCGGCGATATAGGAAGCGAGAGAGGGAAGGGGCTCACCAGAATCGTCGTGATGCGCTGATTCTCGGGGTGGTCTTCTTCGATGAAGGGGCGCACGACGTTGTCGTTAATCGCTCCCCGGAGAAGCTCCTGTGACGGGCACACTCTAGTGTCGTCGGTGGCGAGGCCACACTGCACGCCAAAGCATACGAATGATGCTGTTGGATGCACGCAAGAATGCTGAACACGTGAGTATCGACCAGAGGGAAGGGGCAGTCGGATTTTACCAGTAGGGTCGCCAGAGAGGGGGTAGACGATGATGGCACTCTGTTCGTCGAGGTTGCCGATGCTAGAGGGCATGCACGGTCAAGTGGAGGCTACTGGAGGATGCGCAAGACAATGGGGAGTAGGCTTGTGGAGGTTAGGGGCAGTGGGGAGGGTCGTGCTCGCCGGAATCGATCGAGAAGATCGTCAAAGCAGTGAGTGCTTGGGCGAGGAATTCAGGCAGCCTGGAGGTAGAGAGGGAGGGCGAGCGAGGGGAAATGGGGAGGAGAGGGTTGCAGTTAAGATAGAACAGTTGCAGGGAGGAATTACTAGCATGATTAAGCGAATTGAACCAAGGTTTAAACAAGCAGAAACGGTCGAAGTTGAGAGCGAGGTCAGCACGGGGTGAAGACGATGATGACCTGGCTGTGGGGCTGCGTCGTCAGCGAGTGGGAAGGGGTTCAGTGGGGTCGTCACCTCGGTGACCGTGCGGGTGTGTTTGCGGGTAAGAAAACGATTCGGGGGGGAAGAGAGAGGTGGGCTGCGAGTTGGGCCTGAGCCGGGTTAGTTGGGCTTGGCTGGTTTTTCTTATTTTTTTCCTTTCCTGATTCTTTTTCTTTTCTGTTTTCTGTTTTCAAATTCAAACATTCTTTTGATTTCAGATTTCTTTTCAAATCGTTCCCAAATATTTAGTAGGTTTTTAATATGTTTATTTATGTATTTTAATGTCCATTTTAGGATAATTTCTTTTATCCTCTTAGGGTTTATTATTTATTTTAAATAGACATTTTGTCTTTATTAAATAGGATTTTAAGGTTCCAATCCATATTATTTATTCAAATGATGTAAACCTCTGTTTTAAATTCAAATATTCATCAAACCCTTTTCAGCAGGTTTTATTTATTGATTAGTGTAAATAATATATTTTAATATGATTTAATTCCATTATGGTTTTAATCCCATTAAATTCAATTATGGTTTTAATCCCACATAAATTTTATTCAAATAATTCTTTTATTCCTTTTAAGTTAATTAGATAACTTTTAAATCCACTTTGGGAAATTTCCATTTATTATTTTCTCATGATTTAATTAATCATTTACTTTAGGGATTTTGTCTCCTTTTAAATAGAATTGAATTTGGTTATTGCCATATAATTTTATTTGAATATTCTTTATCCCTTCATTCTATTTGAATTATCTTTATTCCATTTGCTTATGGATTTAATTCAAGATTTAAATTGTCTTCTAAATAAAAAAATTATTATTTAGTTTAGGCAATTTGTCTTTATTTAAATAAAATTGGATATTGTTCAATCCTTATGATTTTATTTAAATAATCTTTTACTCCTTTTATTATTCAATAATTGTTCATTTGTTTAAGGATTTGGCCAAGATTTAATTTGGCTTTTAAATATTCCTTGTTTATTTATTTTCTTCCTTTGCCTTATAGAATCCATATCTTTTTATTTATAGATCCAAAATTGGTGATTCCAATTTGTATAATTTTATTTAATATTTGAATAATTTTTAAATTGGCCAAGATTGTATAATTCCAATTTGTATAATTGTACAATTTAGTATGGATTTTTAGCTAGGATATTTATTAGCTTTTGGAAATTAATTCCTTTTATCTTAATAAATTCTTAAGTTTTTATCCATGGCTCCAAATTAAGTGAAACCAATTTCTATGGTTTTATAATATTTTTATTTATCATCTTTGATCAATTATAAATGATTTTTGACAAATTTTTATATGGAACAAATCCACAGTCTTAGAGTGATCTTGGAAATGATTTCTTTTATTAGGGTTTTAGGGTTTTGGTTTAACTTTTCCAAGTGTTTAAATTTCAAGATACATTCATTGATGAATGCATTTCACTTGGTTGAAATTTTCTTTGATTCCCTTTTCATTCAAAGTTTGTTCAAGATGGGTTTTGATGTTTCCATTTGGAATCAAAAAGTTTATTTTCACCCTAAATTTCAACAATTATTTTTTTTTATTTTTTTTTCACATTTCAAAATTTGGAAAATTTTGGGATGTGACAGCTAGCAACCCAGTAATATATCGGCGTAAGCCGGATGTTACAGCGGATTACAAGAGAGGTTCGCCTATGCGAGTTGTGATTGTGTTTATTGGTATTGTGTTGCGCTAAAGACTCCCATAGGGCCGATTTATATAGTCACCGGGATCTAGGGTTATAGGAGAGACCTATCCAACTGTGTTACAAAGTCGGTAACTAGATACAACATGGACTATAAGTAATACTATAGACCTAAGTCGGTAACTCTTCTGGGCCTTGTCGTAGCTAGAACTGGCTCCTCCTCTTTTCCTGACTGGGCCGCCCGTGAAGGAAAGCTCTAACCCATTGGTGGGCCACCCTGGACAGCGAGTCCTGTAGGTATACCCGGAAAGTATATCCCCAACAGTAGCCCCCGAAAGTCTCCAAGATCTAAAGTCGAATAAATCATCTAGATTGATGGTTTCTTGGTCTTGAGAATCTTGAAGGGTTCCCAAAAACTTCATTTAACACTGTAGGATTCCAAGTCATTTGAGTCAGATATATTTTGTTCTGACTTTAGTATATTCCTAGCTCAGTTTGAAACATGATTTTGATTTCACAGCGGCGTGCAGGCTGACAACTTTTCAGACCATGTCCTATCACTGACAGGAGTCCCATCGACACGATCGTTGGTGGGTCCGCTCCCTACGGAACAGAGCACCATTTTAATGCTCATGTGAGAATCGAGGGGGCGGAGGAGTCACGAGGAAGCTAACTCCCTCTATCATATACGCGTGGCTTTAATCGCGCAACTGATGCACGAATCTAGGCGTTGAGGCAAATAAAAGAGACGAGAAATCCCTTCTCTCCTAGATTCATCTCTCCACCGCTTCATTCATTGCCTCCTTGTACTCCTCGAGCCCTCTACAGCCGTTCTCAACTACACACCGCGAGAAAAAATCTCTCTCCCACACCAATCCTTCACCTCCTCCAAGAGTGATGGTATCTGCATCTGGCTCAGGAGCGGCGGCAGGTACCTCGGCGGCAGATGAGAAGAAGATGCGGGGCCTCTGGGTCCCAAGCGTCATGGACGATGGCGAGCTACAGGTCATGGTGGATGATGGATTCATCATCACCGGCGCGTTGCGGAGCGCCTCAGGACACGCCACTCCAACCCCGCGTGACGGTGAGCAGGTGCTGTTCGGCACACACGTTGACCGCGGCCTCATCTTGCCACGGTCGAACGTTTTCATCGAGGTCCTCAAATACTATGGTGTGTAGGTCCATAACCTTCCTCCCAACTCCCTTCTAGAGCTTAGTACTCATGCAGCCTTGTGCGAGGGGTTTCTTGGCATTAGGCCAAGTCTCACTCTTTTTCGGTACTACTATGGTACCCGGAAGAACTCCATTAGTGCTGGTGTTCCTTACACCCTTGACACTCTTAGCTTAGCCCTTAGGCGAAACAGAGTTTATCCTAGGATTAATGCTAGCTAATATGGCAAACGCTAGGCCGGAACTTTCTTCTATCATAAGGATATTCTGGCTCCTGGAAAGGAGGAAGGTCTTTCGTCCTTCATCGACAGTGCCACTCCCTACCATCAATCATGGGATGCGGAGGCGTCAGAACTGTCGGATATCTTGATCCTTGCCAAGAGGTGGATTGAGTTTCTAATGAAGCCCATGGGTCTCCATGGGTCCGAATTGATCCACTGTTGGCTGGAGCGCCGGATTTATCCTCTGCAGCACCATGGAGATCGCCTTATGCACACCTTCACCAGCGACAAGAAGGACAGCCTGCGGGTCAGCCCGAACCAGATTCCAGCGAAGGATTACAAGACCCTCATGTAGTACTTGATAAGGAGAGAGTGGAACGAAATGTTTCGGATGTCTCCATGAAGATGTTTACGTCCAACCATCCTCTGACTCCGGTAAATATTTTGACTCTGCTTTCACATTTTGTCGTTCTTTTCTGTTTCTTTCTCTGACTCTATTTTCATCGAATCTTTTTGACTTTGTCAGGTTGAGAAACTATTCGAGTCCGAGATAGCTCCACTAGAGGGCTATCTCTCAGACGATCCGGAGGCGACGGAGGATGACGAGGTGCAAGATGTTTCTGCCTCTGCCTCTAAGAAGCGCAAGGAGAAGGAAGTTGTTATCATTGTTGGTAGCCAACTGCTACCAGTAGTTAAAAAGTAAGCACCCTGTCTTTGTTTTCAGTACATTGTAACTTTCTTTCTTTCCAAAGCACACCTGATATTAGGTTTTTGCGATCTTCAGAGCTAAAGCAGTTTTGAAGAGTAAAGCAAAGCCAGACAGCAAGCTAGGCAAGAAACTACATCAGTAGAAGCTTGTCATCTCCCCTGCAATGCCGACACCGAGGGTTAAATCCATTTCTAATGTTGCCCTTATAATCTCGAATTTATCACAGAATTCTTCATAAATGAATGAAGTAGTTGCACTAGTGTCAAATAGAACTTTTCCGGGATTGGTAAGGATGTTGAGCGTACCTATTACGGCATGCTCGGAGTTTTCCACCTCCTCCAAGGTTGCACAATTCAACTTCCCTGTGGGTCTGTTTCTCTTGCCATTGTTGTTATTGACATTATTTCCTCCTCGATTGAGCTATCCATTCCCTCCACTGGCTTGTCCTCCACCCTTGGTAGGCCAACCACCTGGTGGTTTGCTCGGACAGTCAGGCTTGATATGACCCTTCTGACCACAACCGTAACAGATAACAACTGGCTTTTTGCATTATCTCTGGAAATGCCCTGGAAGTCCACAATTGTTGCAGATAACATTCCTCCTAGGATTGGACTGATTTCCACCATTGCCCTTATTATTGTTATTGTTGCTGTAGGCTTTGTTCCTGGGTTTGAACTCTAGATTGGATTTAGGTATACTTGCCTGAATCCTCTTAGTTTCCTTCTTGGCTCTCTTCCTCCTATCCTCTTAGTCATCTTGAAAAGTGATGGCTGCATCTAGCAACTGCTGATAAGTTTGCTTATTAGCCAACCTTAACTGCATCCTCACAAATGGATTTAACCCTCACAGGAAATGCTTCTTCCTCTTTTCTTCAGTACTGACTTCTTCCTCGGCATATCGAGACAGTCGGCTAAACTCCCGAATATACTTCAAGACACTAGTATATCCCTGCTGAAGCTCCTCAAATTCTCTCCGATTCAACTCCATAACACTCTACGGAACATGATATTTACGGAATCTCTGCTTGAACTCTTCCCAAGTGTACTCTCTTCCTGGCTGTTGCATGGCTAAATGATTTTCCCACCATGATGTTGCAGGTCCTGTCAGAAGATGAGTTGCATACCTTAGTTTTTCCTCATCATTACAACCTACACTTTCTTTCTTCAGATTCTGCTAGCCAATCTTCTGCATCCATTGGTTTAGGAGATGATGCAAAAGGTAACGGCCTTGCATTCTGGAAGTCAGAAAGACTCACTCCTCCACCTTCAAGTGCTCTTTGATTCCCAGCTCGTCCCAACAGCTCTTCCATGAACTTGTTTTGGTTTTCTTGCATCATTTGCATATACTGCATAAAGTTCTGCTCCATTAACGGCCTCATTTGTGGTGGTGGTGGTAATGTTCCCTGATTTCCTGCATCTGCATCGGCCTTCTCCTTGCCCTCACGTTCCATTCTCTGCTGCTCAGATTCGGTTTCTACACCCGTGTCCATGACCCCCTAGTCCTACAACATGTGTTCTGAGCTCATAAAGCGAATACTCATATTTACATCATGCACATGTGTTCTGAGCTCGGCCTGACGCACAGAACTAGTCACACAATGAAAATCCAAACAAAATCCAAATATGTGTTTCACATATTAAACATTACAAGCCTCATAACAGAGTATAGAGTCATCATACTTGTACCATACAGGTACAATAATGACTTAACAACACTTCCTTATTTATCTAGCTACATCATTTTCTCGGATTACAATACGCAATAGCCGATACTTCCTAATAAGCCGCCTGCTTCTAGTAACTACTACGCTCATCATACATGCCTGAAGTCCAACCGTGATGACGTGATCTCCGTCGCATAGTTTGTGGAACAAATGGCCTTCCAGAAGGAACATACTCAGTATCTAAAGTGTCTGGACTTGAGTCATTACTCAACCTGAGCGCATTGACTCCCTCCAGCTCAACTAAAAAGTCTTTAGAAACATGTTCAACATAATCACCCACTTGCATCTCCTGAGCTTCATTCCTTGAGTTGTCAATAGAAAACGCAGATTCTGCTGCTCCCCAAGTGCTCTGTTGGGAAATATAGTTAAACACCAGATAATGTATATTCCCTGGGTTTTGAGAAGATGTTGACAATTCAAACACTCTCTCCTCAGGATCTTCCTCTTCATCCTGATCATCTATGAATATGGTATTTCTACTACTACTACTAGGATTGTTTATTGCACCCATCCAACTGGATTGTCCAACATTTCTGTTAGAACCATCTATGGACATCTAATTTCCTTGAGATCCTTCAAATGATCCCATTCTCCAACCATCAGAATTATCGATAGGAAGTTCTGAATCAGAGCCTTCCTCTGAACCTTGTGGTACTGCATACCTCATATCTAAATTAGGATCATATATAGGTTCAGGTCTAGGTGAATAAGGATATGGTGTAAAAGATTCGGGATCTATGGGTATATTCTTAAAGATTGGTTTAGTACTACTACTTACTTCTTTCTCCAACTGAAATGCTAACTACTTCCTTCTTTCCGGATCAGTTAGATCCTCTAACATGTCATTTTTATCTTCAACAATAACTTGCTGTGTCTTATAAAAAGACGCAACAAGTGTTCAGTATCTATCCATAAACTTGGAAGGTAACTTAGAATGCTTCTTTACTAAAGCAAGATGATCCGGTACGGGATCCGAGTCTCTAGAATCATGAGGAATCATAGAAAATGTGCTCCCTTCTAACTCCTTGGCTTTATACTCCCGGATATCAGCTATCGCCTCCACAACAGCAACATGATATGCTGATAAATGACTCCTACCTTCACCTATAGGTAGATCGTGATATAATACAAGATCCTCAGGGAGTTGGATACTCACACGATACTCGGCTAACATCCGACCATCATAATAGGTTATGGTATTCACGGGAATTGTAGTTGGACAACTAAAAATATTTAAGAGATGGCGAAGCTGGTTCGTAAATGATCCTTGGTAGTCATCGAGAGTCTCCTATTTCCTTACCAAAGTCTGTTTTGGAAACTTTGGTGCCATAACTCTGTATTTCAAAAATATTTTTATTAGTAACCAATAATATATTGCATCATAACAAAGAATTATCGCACTAAAACATATAACGGAATATTCTCATTTGAATACCCATTATACTTTTTAGAGTATTCTTTATTGTTGCTAAACTCTCCTACAGGTAATACCCTTTACTAGGTTTCCGACCTAAGGTCAAAGCAATTTGCTCTAATACCAACTACGGTGACCCAGCATACCACTTCATGTGTAGTACACTATAGTTGTTGACATGACATCCACAGAACACCGTTCTGTAAATATCACATCCCTCAGAGTGGTACAAAAGAAACATTGCGGGTCCATATTACAAACATACACACAATATTATTATTACAAAACTAGAAGTTCAAGACTTTAAAAGATTCAACTTACAAACCCAAAAATATAGTGTTTCAGCGGAATTTTAAAGTATCAACTCCAACTAAGAGTTGAGCTCAGCAACTTATTATATATTGCTCATGCTGCTCGGCTTCGTCGGTTACTATCAACTAGGGCAACTAGGTTGACTAGTTGCCATCTACTCCATAGCAGATTTCGTAATCCACTCCCTCAACGTCCCCTGATAGGTCAGGCTCCTCGTAGACCACATCTTCTTGGCATTCTGATGCATACATTGGGGTATCTTCGGGATCTTAAGAGTCTAAGCAAGGGATCAAAGGAAAAGGTGAGTAACAGTGTTACCCAGCAAGTTCATTATATGCAAGGTGGGAAGTTTGATGCTCTATCTACCACCTCGGACTATAAGTCCTTGGCAATATGCAGTTTTTGTAAATATTTCTTCAAAGATTGATTTTATTATGAAAATCTATGACCATCAGCCTTCACAGGTTGACCAGAACTTTCATGGAGTTCCTTTCTTGCCGTGTTCGTAGCTCCTTCCCGGAACAGGGAGTAACATGTTACAATTCTTACACTCTGTAGAGGTGCGTTACTTTACCCATGAGAGATCAACTCCTTGTTGCACAACAGGGCGTACTTTCCCATCCACAATTCCATGATGTGGGGCCTAGTAGGTGATCCAAGCCAATCACTGCCCCCTTCGCGACCTCGCATGCCTCCTTGGTGTACACCATGCCCACCCATTGAATTACGGCAATGGTTTGTATAGATCGTTAGATGCCAGAACTATCGTGGGATAATGCGGGTTCCCACCCATATGCTGCATATCCTCTATGAATTACCAATTAATATGCATGCTACGAATGATAACAGCCACGACCTACACATTCGGCTACATGCGAGATGAAGAAGATATAGTTGACTTCTCTGTCCCATTCCAAATCTGATGGTTAACGCATGATATACGGCGCTAGAATCACTGATGTCATGGTTGTTATGTCCCTAATTGATTATCATTGTTGAAAATATAAACCTAAGTTCTATTGCTCCATTATATCATCATGTAGGATGATATCTATGATTTATGTATTTGAGAAATTAATATTTTCTTTCTTTGCAACATAGATGATAACACACAATTTGCAAATACTTTGATAAAGACTCTTCAAAGGACATGAGCAAGTGATGAACTTGCCTTGTGATTGCATGGTGGTGAAGTCGGATGCTTGCACTAGACCTTGAGCTTCTATGTCTACAAAACATCATTATTGCCTGGTAAGGATAATATTTAAAGAGGCATAATGATTATGCATAATAATGTAATGCATTATTTATCTTTGTGTGTTTTACCCATTATTAAGTTACAAGAATTCCTTTAAGTCATAAAGGTTTTTTTAAATAATAATTCTTTAATATTTATTGAATATCATATTTTTATTTTATTTATTTAATAATTCTTTTAAGAAATAATACTTATATAAAAGAATTTTCTTTTATGATTCTAAACATTTTTTAGTATTTTTCTAAAATACTAAAATATTAATATATAATAAAAGTGATTTTTATTTATTTTTATTTTCTTTCCTGAATTTTATAAAATTCCATAAGGAATACAGTATTATAAATTTCTTGATCAAAAATTATATACATAAAAAATTATTTCTTAATTTATTTAGATAGATTGTATTATTATGAATCTAAAAATATTTTATTTATAATTTTTAAATTTTTATTTTATTTCTTAGAATTTATTTAAGTTTAGGGGTATTTTGGTCTTTTATTTATTATTAAAACTTCTTTTAAGTTTTGGGCTGTTTTATTTGGGCTTATTGGGCTGATCTGGCCCAACTGGCCTGGACCAAAAGGACAGCCCGAAGGGGTTCTGGCCCTACCGACCCACTTCCTCTCTCTCTCTCTCTCGTCCTGATCTCCTCTCCTCCTCGACCCCGTGGGGTGCTGGCGCCGCCGCCATGGCCCTCCCTGGTCGCTTTCGTGGTGCAGGATGAGGTTTTCGACTATGCTTGTCTATCTCCTCTACTTCTATTTGATTTCAGAGCTCTCCTGTGGCCAGGCTCGCCCCGTTCCCGAACCCTAGGGTTTGGGGTTGGGTGCTTCCATCGCCGCCGCTGATCCCCCTATGGTGGTTTGCGGTGTTCGTGTGCTGTTTTGGCCGCCGCCGTGGCTGGTGCGGGTTTCAGCACCCTTTGGGGTGCTCCCCGTGCCTCCTCGAGCTCGTTGGCTCCTCTGCTTCCTCTTCGTTTCTTCAGCGAGGACCTCTGGTGAGTGGTGCTCCTGTCAACTCCAGTCTAACTAGTTATTTCGAGTTCCACTGTGTGTCTAGTGGCCAATCTCTATTCTACGTTTGTACTGACACTAGGGTTCATCCCTGGTGCTTATGAGATGATGCCATGGTCTGATATTGATGCTTAGTGATTCTTGTCATCCTTAGATGATATGATGATGTGGTTGATCTGATATTGATGATGTTGTAAACTGTATGTTCATCTTCTGTCAGTAACTTGGTACTGACAGTATCACTGTGAGTGATGATTCACTGCATTAGTGTTTGTGACTTGCCTGTTTATTCATAGTCTTAATCTTTATTCAATAGAGTTTGATGATTCTATGAAAATAAATAGATATTTATGGTATGATCTCTGAGTTTCATCTCAGGGAAATGATTTGCTAGTTGATTTATAAGAATTGGACTATTTGGTGATTTTATTAGTAAGATCAGTACTTGTGAAACCTTCTTAGAATGGTACATAAGTAGATCTTGTTGCTGGCTTCACCTATGGTCATTACTGGAACTTGATAGATGCTTCTTAATGAGTTGGAAAGCTTATTGTTTTATCATGCCTATGATGCTGGTTTGAGGCTTTAGGATCTAGGGTCCTAATTGGTTAAGTGAATGGGTTTGTTTGTAACTTATAAGATTTGAGGTGCTACTCCTTCTAGGAGATGTGCCCTGATCTTGTAAGAACAATTGATAGATTATAAAAGTTGCATGTGTTAACACCAAATCTGTGAGGCTGGTCTGAGAATTGGGTGTTTTTGCTAGGTTTGATTTCTGATTTTTTATACTCAAAACCTCTAGGATAGATTCACCCCACTAGGGTGATCATTGAGAGGTTTTTTAAGAAAACACACATGCTTTTGTCTGGATAAGATGAATAGATCATGTTGTTGCTTTATGACACTCACCACAAAACTGATGATTGTTGAGGTTGGTGGTGATGTTGGTGCTACTGGTTGGATCCTGTCCTTCACCTCCTGATGATGTTCTTGTTTCCCTTGATTCCTGTGCTTGGCCTTGATCTAGCCTAGTCCTCCTAGCTCATGTGGCTTGGCCTTGCTATCCACCTGATTCTTCCCCCTCCTTATGTCACCATCTGGTGATGTTTGGGTTGATCAAGTGTGGAATTTGCTTGCTGGTTTTGCTGTGGCTAAGCTGCTGGTTCTGGTGTGGTATGAACAATGGAGTGGTGCACTTTTCCTTGCCCACGCATGTGTTTGGATGTTTTACTTATGGAAGCAGTTGTTGCTGTGTTGACAGCACATCCATGCATTTTGGTGCGTGAGCTGCTTGTGTGCCTGCTGCATTGTTGTGGATATGCTTAGAGAGATGTTCTACCTTTTTTATCTTGTTACCATTTATCTACCTGGTGAAACTTGCCCCTCTTACTGATTGAGATCATTTTACTTATGTCTTAATTGTTATGAAAGATTTGATTCTTTCATATTGGTGAAACTTGCCCCTTTTTGATTTACTCAATGATGTAAAATTGAGTGGTGCAACTCACTGCTCTCTACTAAGAGTAAAATTAACATCTTAACCTTTATTTTGTTTTCCTTTTTTTGTTCTTTGTTTTGCAGGTACAAGACTTGAAGATTCAAGATTAGAATAGGTTTACTTTTAGATGGAATAGATCCTTTGTATTTTTTTATTTAATTCTTTTGTAAGGAATTTTGTAATAGTTCTTGATATGTAAATTTTCCTCTTTTTGTAATTTCACTACTGTAAGAATTCTTTATTGTCTTAATATATTACTTGTTTGTAACTTATTAATGAAATGAATATATGAAATAAATATTCATTTGTTTGATTACAATTCTTATTTAGAGTTCCAGTTTACTATATATTGTTTATTGATTAAATACTATTACTAATTCACAATTCTAAGTTTTAAAAATATAAACTAGCATTTCAAATTTGAATTCAAATTCTCCCCAAAACACATTATTTCATAAAGGTCATGTCAAAATTTATAATGATCACTTTCTAGAGCTATTCCTACACCTAGAGAGTAAAAGAAACTTTGATCACTTTATGTTTTTATTTGTTAAAAAATTTACCCACATTTTTCAGATGAATGCATGCATATGCACAGATTACTAATCTACCCTTTGTTAGTTCCTAAATGCTAGGATGTTACAATCAGGATCTTTTCATCTCCATTAAATTGCTTCTTGTGTAAAATACCAAGTAGTAGAGGATTTATTTCAAATCCCCTTGTCTTCATGTTGGAGTTGTCTCTTTTATAAATATCATAGGGCTTCCCAAAGTGGTTGAGTGGGTTAGCACTAGTCATATGCTCAAACTCCATCATTTTGGTGGGAACCTGCAACTCAAAACAAAACTAAAAAAATAACATAAATAAGCAAAAACTAAAAGACTTACAACGCTTAGGTCTCCGGCAATGGCGCCAAAAAATAGCTTGATGACTGCAAGTGCATAAATTGGATGTAGCTAGTTTGGAAATAAAGATATCGATCCCACAGGGAGCAGGAGTCTGAAGTCTAAGAATTCTTGAAGTAAAAACTGAAAATAGAATTTCTAAATAAAGTTCTAATTGACAGGCTAAAATGCGAGTAATGTGTAAAAATGTGTTTTTGGGTTTTTGGTATAAGAGAACAATACGTAAAGTAAATAAAACTGAATACAGAAAATAAGTATCGCGTATGTAAAAGAGATTTGAAACTTCAGTGGGAGAAAGCGTTCTCAGGGATTAGCAGATTCACCACTAGCATTATAAAGGGCTAAGGTAAAGATTATTATCATGAACATTCTCAACTATTTATGTGTGGGTGGAACTTCATATTTGGACAAAGAGGCAGCAACCACTGCTCAAATCAGCCTCATAACCACAGCAGACAACAATCAACATCAATTGGATTACTGTGCTATTAAGGGACATAATCCTGCAGGATGTATCCCATGGCATGGACAATGTTTTGTGAGTTTCCTCGATTCCCATGTTGATATGTAAGGGGTGCCAACAGCTTTATAGTCACTGTAAGTACGAACATCCCTCCATCCACCAACAAGTAGTTCCTACATCAAGTCCCCACAAGAAGCAAATATTGGAGAGGTTGACTTCTCCCAACATCAAGATGTAGACAATCTAACACATGGTAACAACAATGAATATCATAATAAAATTTATCTTATTTCAGTCTCATACTAGGGTTTCTCCATCTCCCCAAGAACTAATGATCTACTTAGTCATGGAGGCAAACAACATCATGGTAATGGTAATGGTAATGGAAACGATTATCGATGAATAGTACTTGTATAAATCCATAACTAGTGCAAGAATTACAACAAGATCTAGGTGGGATGGATGGAGATGATGGTGGTGAAGAAGATGCAGCGGTTGACGAAGATGGAGATCGATGCCTTGGCCTCCCAGATCAGTGTAGGGAGAAGATGGATCCCTAGGGCAAGTTCCCCCTCCAGATGCCTTCCGGAGGTTAGGTTTCGATGATTTCTGGGTGTTCTATATGTCGTCTCTCCGAACCAGTTGCACGGGGTGAAACGATTTGAGGAGGAAGAGGTGGAGACAACTATACGGCGACCACCCGTATAGTTGGTCGTCAACTCTTCTGTCTCCGTTTCTCGCTTTGGGTTTTCTTCTGGTATTATTAATATTTCCTTAATGAGCATTTTATGTATTTTTTGGCTCCTTTTCTCTCTAGTACAACTACTCCAAGAATTTTCTGGTTTGGTTTGATTTTTAGTAGTTTCAATTGAATGCTAACAATTCTTTGGTCTTTTGCATGCGCATGGATAGATGTTGGATTACAAAAGGAGTTAGAAGGCTTTCTTGGGAGCATATAAGGGGAGTGGACGAATTCATGCGGTTTGTTTCGCAGAAGTGTTGCCGAGGGTGCTCAAGTTCTTTGCCCATGCCCCAGCTGTAATAACCATGATCACCAGACTCTACTAGATGTAGAGGCTAATCTACGGATGCGTGGGATAGCATCCATGTATGATAGGTGGATCCATCATAGAGAGGCTTTACATGCAAAACCTGTAGATGAGCATGAAAATGACCATGAACCTGATACATAGCAAGGTGGTCAGTTTGTACAAGATGATGGTCAGCAAGAGGATGTTGTTTTGGAGGAGGGTGATGGGGATGAATATGATACAATCCCTGATTTGTTTAAGTATCTATACCGGTCTGAACCGCAAGGTGAGGGAAAGGATACAATCTATGCCGAGCTTATAGAGGAGGTGAAGCGTCTATCTAGTGATGGTGGTACAATGTCCAGATTTGCTTTCACTATGAAGTTACTCCATGTAAAGTCCTTCTACCAGATAAGCAAAGTTGCCATCAACATAATACTCCATATCTTGACCATCCAATACCCTAAAATCTCAATTCCAAAAAATTATGAAGAAGCATTGTTTGAAATCCGTAGACTAGGGATTGGTTACGATTCAATCCATGTCTACACAAACAACTATGTCTTGTTTCGGAAGACATATGCTAAACTTGACAAGTGCCCGAAATGTGATGCCTCTAGGTGGACAGATGCAGATGGGAGGAGTCACATTTCATAGAAGGTGTTGAGGTACTTTCCTATTATTCCAAGGTTGCAGAGGATATTTTTTCAAAGAAACAATCTGAGGAGGTACAGTGGCATAAGCTAAAGTGATAACATGTGGATAATGAGCTTAGCCATCCAGCTGAGAGAAAGGCATGGAAAGACTTTGATGATAAACATAAAGAGTTTGCCGCCGATGTGAGGAACATAAGACTTGGCCTTTCCACATATGGCTTTAACCCTTTTGGAATGAGCAAGAAATGTAGCATGTGGCATGTATCTGTCGTTCCATACAACATTCCACCCTAGACATGTATGGATCAATCCAACTTCATGATGGCTTTGTTGATCCCGCGTCCATCTTCTCCAGGAAAGGATTTTGATGTCTTTATGGAGCCCCTCGTTGAATATCTGATGAAGCTATGGGAGGGTGTGCGTACCTATGATTGTTGGGGATATACTTTCCGGGTATACCCACAGGACTCGCCGACCAGGGTGGCCCACCAACGGGTTAGAGCTTTGCTTCACGGGCGGCCCAGTTAGAGAAAGAGGAGGAGCCAGTTCCGTCTACGACAAGGCCCAAAAGAATTGCTGACTTAGGCCTGTAGTATTACTTGTAGTCCAAGTTGTACATAGTTACAAACTCTGTAATGTAGCTAGATAGGTCTCTCCTGTAACCCTAGGCCCCGGTGACTATGTAAACCGGCCCTATGGGAGCCTTTAGGGCACACAAAACCATAACCAACTCGCACAGGCGAATCTCTATTGTAATCCATTGTAATATCTGGCTTGCCGATATATTACTGGGCTGCTAGCAGGAGTAGGATCCGATCACCGCAGTCGGATCTGAACCTGGGTAAACTTGTGCTCACCGCTCCTGGAACATCCGATGTCTCACACCCATCCTTCTAATGCCACTAGGACCCCCTATGGCGTACTTGTCGACAATCCGACGATAGTTGGCACCCACCATGGGGCAGGTGACCTTTGGAGCATCATTCCAGGCGAAATATGTGCGTGTAGGAATTGGCAAAACAATCGCCATGGGTCGCGTGGTCTATGCCAGTGATGTCCCTCTCTTCCTTCTCGACGAGACCTGGATTCCGGCTTCAAAACCCGTGACGACCTACATGATCATGTCCATCGGCGATGTCGATATCTATCTTGGTTTCGTTGAACCTTCCCAACCCACCCTTGAGGTGATGACCATGGCGGAAGAAAAATATGGATCTACTTTGTCCACAGAGGCATAAGAGTTCAATGTCCCGGAGAAAATCAAACCCACCCAGCCCACTCTTGTAGTGGAAGAAGAGGTGGAAGAAAAATCTGGATCTGATCTCCCTGAGGAGATCGGATACATGGATGAAGAATATATCCGCTATGGCTCCGCTCTGCCAGACGTCATAGCAGGAAAACTACCCTTGAAGGACAGGATAAAGGAGATGATGAAACTCCCACACATTGATTACGAAGCAATCACCGACATCAAGGAGAACTTTGAGATGGAGGAGGCGGAAACCCAGCTATGCCACTACTCCAAGAACATGAACAAGAAGAAGCACTGTTTCGTGTACCACATAAGCATTGGATCCAACTCTGTCGATGCTGGAGCTGGTAACGATTCGGTCCTAGACGCAATCGGAGAAAACGCTGACTCACTTGGCTCCCCTTAGGAGTCAATCACGTCGCAGGAGCTTCGAGACTTTGATAAAGAGATGGAGGAGTATGAACAAGAACACGTCTCCAAGGAAATGCAAGGTGAGCCAGAAAAATCTCCTATTCCATACGATAGCACGGATGAAAGCTACACCTCGCAGGATGATATGGACACCGGAGATTCCTCCGAGGTCCACAAGCCAACCATGACAGAAAGTACTGATGGAAGTTTATCCCTTGGTACCGGACCGAAAGCCGTCTTTGCCACTGTTATGCACGTTAAGGCTACTGGGCGGTCAAACAAGAATAATAAGAACAAAAATCCGACACTGATAGAGCCGAACATCGAAGAAACCAATGAAGAAAAAGTTGATGAAGAGATCGAGATGGAGAATCAGGACGGAGATCACAGGAGAAAAAGGGCAGAGGACCTGGAAAAGCACCGTCTGTTTCTACTCGAAGAGGCCACATGCATCGTCGAGATGAGGTGGCAGTTAGATAGTGATCCTTCCAAATATCAGTGAGATTTCAAGCGACATCCAAACAAGACAAGGGGAGGTCCATTTCTTGCAAACAAGAACCCGGATATCCACAAAGATCTATTCGACGGAAAAGATGGAGAGAATATCCGAGTCTATAGCACGCCGTTGGAAAACGCTGCTACAGCTCGAGCCATCCTCGCCAACAATCCGTCTCCACAGCAGATCCAGCAGTGCATTGTGTTGCTGGACAAAGGATTAACACAGCAGAAAATGGCCGTGTTGTTTAGTGGCAAGCTGGCCTCAAAGTCCGAGTTTTGTCACACTGGAGCTGACTAAAGCGCGGACGTAAGGATTCACAGGGATACGACTCAATGCTACCATCCCCGTGGAGAAGAAGAGAACTCGAGAACCGGGTCAAACGGCACTCTCGCAGGCTGGCACGCGACTAGGCAAGAGTTATTCCGGCTGCGTCCGAAGACGCCATCAGGGAAATGGTTCCTCATCAGGACCATCGTCGGCAAAACAACCGCTATAGAGAAGACCTAGAAACACGCCGCCAACGATAGGAGCAAGATCGGCTAAGGATGCCACCACCGAGCCATCCGGCTAGCAATGTCGGACAAAGAGATGATCCGGATCGTCCTGAATCAAGTAGGAACGGTGCCCAAAGAAACAGGCATCAGAGTCAGCATAATGAGGCTCCACTGCCACCACCGCGTAACCCAGCCAGAAATAATTCACCAGGGCCACCATCGCTTCCTAGTAGCGACCATAAAGGATCCCAACGTAGCCATTGAAGCCGTAGGGGCAGAGGCAGCAATGGTGAGAGGAGAAGCAGAAATCTGACTCCACTGCGCAGAAGCCGTGAGCCTCCAAGGCGCAGATTTCTCTCGTCAAACGACGCTCGCCATCACATTGAATCAAACATAGAAGCGCGGCGGTACGAGGAAGAAGACGTGTATGTGGTACCCAAGTGCTTTGGACCACGCATACGTCAGACCAAATGTCCGGTTTACTTTGGTATTGCCAAACACATTCAGCCCTACGACGATGCAGCTCGGCCAGATACCTGGATCCAGGATTTTTTCTAGGCCTGCTGCATCGCCAAAGGAGGAAACAGCCTAGTTGCAGTCCGATATCTCCCGCTCATGCTAAGCAAGACAACTCGATCATGGCTCAATGAACTGCCAGAGAATTCAATTCACAACTGGTATGATATGCAAAGTGTGTTCTTTTCAAACCTCGAGGAACATACAGGAGGCCCTCCATAGTCGGAGACTTGTAGTGTTGCACACAAAGACCCGGAGAAACCTACCGGGATTACCTCGGATGCTGGATTGACATGGAGAACTCCTGCAAAGGAGTAAACGAGCAAACTGCGATAGAAGCTTTCATTGCAGGACTTCCATTCAGACTTTTATGTCACAGACTAAAGCGTGACCATGTCACAGATTTGGGAGAAATGATATAAAAAGCAAGAAAATACGCTGATGCCGATGATGATTCAGAAGGGCTGCTAAATATTCCGGCCAATCCCAATGCGTCCAAACAACCAAAACAAACTCAGAAGCGCAAGAACACCTCGGACGAAAAGCCAGCTCCGGACAATGCAGTTGTCAATGCAACGTCCGGATGTGGAGGACGAGGAGGGCGCAGAGGCGGCCGAGGTAGAGGCCATGGAACTTCTCGAATGCAGGGAAGAGGAGACCAGCAACCCGGAAGAACCTATACCTATGCCGACATTGCCAATAATCCCTCTGTCCACCACTTGGATAGTAACGGAGGATCTACCCACACAAATGTCGAGTGTCGTTTCAATGACGACATGAAGAAAGACAAATCCGCTGGATATAGAGCCAAGCGATGAAAAGGAAAGAAAAATTCCGAGAAAGGAAAGGAGCCCAAGGAAGATTCCGACATAGAAGAAGCGGAAGCCGCTGCAGAGCCCAAGTCGGATGGAAAGAAAACTTTTCCGACTAAGAAAGACACATACATCTGCTTCCTTGGATCCCAACCTGCTAAGGACAAAATGGCAGTTCTTCATGAGCTCAATGCCACAGTTCCGGCTGTTCCACAGTTCCTGGATTGGTCAGAGGTAACTATCACCTTTGATCGTTCAGATCACCCGAGGAAAACACATCGTCGGGGAAAGTACCCTATGGTCGTCAATCCTCTTATACACTCATGGACGTTGGAAGCAGCATTAACATCCTCTACATCGAGACGCTCCACCGCATGAAGCTGCACGAGAGCCAGTTGAGTTACAGAAGTGTAAATTTCCATGGCATTGTACCAGGGAGACAGGCGGATTCTCTGGGTGAGATTACTCTGGATGTGACATTTGGAACCTGAGACAATTACCAGACCGAGCCACTCTCTTTTGAGGTGGTACCGTTCAAAAGTGCTTACCACGCCATCTTCGGACGTTCGGCTTACTGGGCGTTCATGGCTCGTCCCTGTTACATTTACAACATGATCAAACTTCCAGGTCCAAAGAGCATAATCATCGTACGGGGAAATCCGAGGAAGGAACGAGAGTGCGATGAAGGATCTGCTGCCTTCGCCGAAGCTGTGATGCATGCCCAGGAGTACCATGAGATCAAGAAGACCATCAATCCGTATGAGATGCCCGCTATGAAGAACGAGGTGTTGAAGCCAAGTTTGCAGTTCAAGGCGTTGGAAGAGACGAAGAAAATGTCGCTGAAGAAAGATGATCCCTCCAAGACGACGAACAGAGGGGTAGGCTTAGGCCATGCTTAGGAAAGCGCGCTAGTCGAGTTCCTCAAAGCTAATAGTGATATCTTTGCATGGCATCCATATGACATAACCGGAGTACCTAGGGAACTTGCCGAGAACTCTCTTAATGTGTACCCTGACGCTAAACCCGTCAAACAGTCCTTACGACGGTTTGGTGATGAAAAGTGCAAATCAATAGCCAAGGAATTAGCTCGACTAGAATTAGCGGATTTTATAACAGTGGTCATCCATACATAATGGATGGAAAATCCTGTACTTGTCCCTAAAAAGGACACCATTGATTTAAGGATGTGTGTTGATTATACCGCTTTGAACAAAGCATGCCCAAAAGATAAGTTTCCTTTGCCTAGAATCGATCAAGTTATCGAATCAAGGGCAGGATCGGAATTACTCTCTTTTCTCGACACATATTCCGGATATCACCAAATACTGATGAAAAGACGGATCAAATTAAGATGTCTTTCGTCACTCCTTTTGGAACCTTCTGCTACAAAACTATGCCTTTTGTCTTAAAGAATGCAGGAGAAACATATCAACGTACTATGCAACATTGTCTCAACGACCAAATCAGACGTAACGTCCATATATACATAGACGACATAGCAGTTATGTCCAAAAATAAGGAAACTTTAATTTTCGACTTGGATGAAACATTTGCTAGTCTACGAAAATTCAATATGATGCTAAATCCGAAGAAGTGTTTCTTTGGAATTCCAGCCGGAAAATTGTTAGGTTTCATCGTCTCTAAGCGAGGCATAGAGGTGAACCGAGACAAAATCAAGGCTATCCTAAACATTAGCAGGCCGACTCGCCTGAAGGACGTACAGCGTCTCACTGGTTGCATTGCAGCGGTGAGTCGGTTCGTCAACCGGCTCAGCGAAAAATCCGCACCTTTGTACAAGCTCTTGAAGAAAACCGATAAATTTGTCTGGACTCAGGAAGCCGAAACTACCCTGCAAAATTTGAAAGATCTACTTTTAAACCCACCAGTTCTCACAGCGCCAGAGCCTGAGGAATCTATGTTACTCTACATTGCAGCAACCAACAAGGTCATAATTGTGGTAACTATAGTCGAGCGCGAGGAAGAAGGCCACGAGAATAAGGTGCAGCGACCAACTTATTATCTGAGTGAGGTCCTGACAGAATGAAAACAATGATATCCACATCATCGAAACCTAGCCTATGGAGTGTTTCTTCACATCCAGAAAGCTACGCCACTATTTTCAAGAGCACAAGATCACAGTAGTGAGCACCACTCCCCTGCAAGATATAATCAATAACCGCGACGCCACATGACATGTCGCAAAGTGGGGAATAGAGCTTGCAGCTTTTGAAATTGAGTACAAACCACGTACAGCAATCAAGTCCCAAATACTTGCCGACTTTGTCGTTGATTGGACAGAAACAACAGAAAATACAGGCCCTCCAGACTCAGAATTTTGGACCCTCCACTTTGACGGATCAAAAGCACGAGGAGGATCAGGGGCTGGCGTGGTGCTCAGATCACCCCAAGGAGATAAGTTGTTCTATGTGTTGCAAATACACTTCACTGCAACCAATAATATTGCCGAGTATGAAGCACTGCTGCATGTAATACGCATGGACAAAAACATTGGCATATCAAGACTCATGTGTTACAGAGACTCGGATTTATTCGCTCAGCAAGTATCCGATATCTGCAATGCAAACAAGCACATGGCAGCATACAAAGCTGTTGGGGATGAACTATCTAAATCGTTCGAGGGTTTTGAGGTTCAACACATCCCTCGAGCATAAAATGAGGAAGCAGATGATCTATCGAGGATAGGCTCTGCACGGAAACAAGTAACGGATGGAGCTTTTAGAGCATTTAAGGGTCCCCTACATAGTCGGAGTTGATGAGGACTATCCGATGAAATCCAACTCACCTTTAATAGCAGTTCTGGCTGTAATTCCCAGCTAGACAAAAACCTATCTGGATTTCCTGATAGACGGAAAACTACCCAAAGACGAAGTCTTGAGCCGGCAGATTGTCCGACGAGCAAAAGCCTACACTATAATAAATTGTGAGCTCTATATACAGAGTGTTTCTAGAGTGTTTCAGTGATGTATTTCTTCGGAAGGAGTGGAAATCTTAAAAGAAATACACGAAGGCAAGTGTGGTCATCACACTGTAGCCAGATCCTTAGTGGCAAAAGCTTTTCGACACGGATTCTTTTTGCTTACAGCTAAGGCAGATGCCGATAAACTGCTCAAAACGTGTAGAGGCTGCCAAAAGTACGCTCATCAAGCACATGTTCCGGCTAAACAACTGCGAACAATCCCTATTACATGGCCGTTTTCGGTCTGGGGGCTTGATATGGGAGGGACATTTCGCACGGCAAAATGTGTATTTACTCATGTACTAGTGATGGTGGATAAATTTACAAAATGGATTGAGGCTAAATCCATAACAAGTTTCGATGGAGCCACAACCATAAAGTTCGTCGAGGACGTAATCATCCAATTTGGATATCCGCACAGTATAATTACTAACAATGGGAGCATCTTTTCCATGGGCGAACTTGCCGAATTCTGCGAAGAACAAGGGATCCGACTCGATATTGCATCAGTCGCACATTGACAAGCTAATGGACAAGTCAAAAGAACTAATGGCCTTATTCTACGAGGAATCCGACCTCACCTCGAGGCATTGCTTCGTCGGGCTACGGGGGCTTGGGCGGAAGAATTACCGTTTGTGATATGGAGCTTACGTACAACTCCTAACAGATCAACCGACTATACTCCTTTCTTCTTGGTCTATGGTGCAGAGGCAGTTCTTCCAAGTGATCTCATTCATCTAGCTCCACGAGTCAAAGTGTATATCGAAGAATATGCAGACGTTTCTCGACAAGATGATCTCGATATAATCGAAGAAGTACACGTCGTTGCTGAGTAGAGATCTACAGCCTATTAGCAGAAGCTGCACAAGTATCATAGTCAGAGAGTGCAAAACCGTTCTTTTAGAAAAGGCGATTTGGTTCTTCGACTTGTGCAAAAGGGAAAGCACAAACTTTCCCAAATTTGGGAAGGACCTTTTATGATTAGCAGAGTCCTGCATAATGGGTCATATTATTTAACCGACATGAGACCAGCCAAGAAAAGACCTGATACTCGGAAGAGAAAGAGAGCTGGTGGCAGAACAGACCCGGATGAAATAGACCGTCCATGCAATACTCCACATCTACGTCCCTTCTATTCTTAGTTATATTTCCTTGTAATCATATATGTACATGTTTCAAAGTGAAATAAAGTGTTGGTTTCCTCATATGTTATCTTTGAGAAGTTTTTTGCCATCTTATTTCCAAAAGAGCATGTCATTTTTTCAAAAATCCCAGAATGCTTGATAGTACTTAATGCTTATGTTCATTCTGGTTACGATTTTTGAATATCTAAAAATGTTACCTTAGGATACAAAGTTTAATTTATTGTCTATACTTTGGTTTTTTATCTGATTTCTTAGACATGGGTTTTTTCTGAGTAATGAGTTGTTGGTACTAGAAGCCGGCTTTGTTTCCGAGTTTAAAACTGGTTTAGCAATTGCGCTCTGTTGCTCGGCAAAGTTTTCGTGCTAAAAGTTGGCCGACCCATGAAATGGACGAGGCAGAGAGCCAGATAAAACGACAAGTATAGGCATAAAAACACAAAAGTGCTTCAAAAAAATTCAAGCACATGCATAAAAAATATATAAGAAAAAAGTGCTACAATAGTAAAACCAGTAGTTTTTACAGACAAGGACAAAATAAAAAACATTGTTTTCATCATTACATTGCCACGAGTTCAGAATAATGCATAAAAATTATCTATGCCGCAGAATCAGGCGGTGGTGATGAAGCAGGTGGAGCACTGGAGTCAACAATATTGTCGCCCTCAATCTCAGACTCGGAAGCATTCCTGGCTTCTGGCACTTGGGGCGAGGGAGGCGCGACGACGGATTCGAAGAATGGCGCCGTATAGTTGGTCATCTCCGCCACAAGACAAGCATAACCTGCACAAGACTCTTGGATGGCCTTGATGTATTGCGGGTTAACCTCATCATCCTCCTAGGCAATACCCTTGGTGACGTGCCAGATTTTTATCTCGCTCTCGTGGCTCATCACCATGGTCAGAGAAGTTTGAGCAGTAGTCCGAGCGTAGGAGATCTTCTAGTCTTCGATAATCTTCGGAATCTCTTTGACCTTGTCCCTCACCTCGTGCACTGACATTGCGTGCAAGTTGAAAAGCTTGACAGACTCTCTAGCCTCTTCAAGAGTTTGGCGGAAGTCGTACAAGATATCTTCGACGAGCTTAATGCGCTCGAGGCGAGGTTCGGAGGTGGGAGAGTCGGAAAGATTTAGGGGGCTGGGCAAGAACCAAAAAGTCAAAATCTGACTAAAAAAGAAAAGTCGAAAAATCAACAACAAAAGAAAAGATTCGAAAATCTTACCTAGCATAGAGTAATTCCATTGAGCGTGCACCGTGCGAAGGCTATTTAGTTCACTGGCTGTGGCCTGGGCAAGATCCCTCTGAATATCAAAGTCCTTCTTGAGATCAGCTGGTTCTTTGTCTCGGAGGGCTATGAGCTTCTCGAGCCTCACGATCTCGTGATTGCTTGACTCCAGGACCGCAGCTACGGATTTCTCCGATTCTAAAGTTAGCTTGTGAAGATTGTCCCGGAGTTTAGCATTCTCTATATCCAAGACCTTAAAGTTCTTGGCTTGCTCCACCATCTTGCTGGACTGGCACAACAATTCTGCAAAGAAAAAATATCAGTCGGACAAAACAAGTTTGACTATGACAAAAAAAAGATAACTGACAAAGAGGAAGTCGGAAAAGTTTACCTTCTGCTTCATTTTTCTCAAATTTCAACTTTGAATTCTCAAAACGCAAAGCTTTGATTTCTTTGCGTTTATTGCTAATGTTCTTGAGCAATTCCTGGTTGGAAGATGCAATTTTCTGTAAGTTTAGAGACGAAATACCATCAGACGGCTACTAAGACTCGAGTTGCAAATTTAACTAAGTAAAATTACAGCACGAGCCTTGGGGGCTACACTACATCGTTCTTTTGCAACCTAAAAGCATCAACTCGGATCCAACGATGTTTATCCGACTTTATGCTTGGGGGCTAGAGGATATGATAATAAATGCAAATAAGAATCAGAAACTTACAATGTGTTACAGGTGCATCTTTTCAAATCTGAGTTTGGTGCTGTGAAACACCTTATCGGTAAGGGTGAGGGAAGGAACATCCATCACTGGAAGCTTGCCAGATGCAACATTAGCGTCCCAGACCAAAATTTGGTCTAGGAGGCTAACCAGCTTGACATCCTCCTCCTCTTCGCTCACTTCCTCTGGGGTCAAGGTCTGCTTCTCAAGACTGGATTGAGCCAACCTGAGGATATCTTCCTTTTCTTTCCTCTTCAGGCCAGAGAAAGCGGAGCCGGCCACTTTATACATTGTTCCTGTAGATATTACCATGGGATCATTACCCTTGACGGGTTCACCCTTGTTAGTTGCCTGGTCATCGATGGTAACCAGGGCTTTCGAGACATTTCCAGCATCAGGAGAGGCATAAGCTCCCTCTGCTGATGGAGTACTGGATGGAGTTGATGGCAACACAGCGGGGGAGATAACAAGCTTCTGGTGACTCATCTGCTTGCTCGGCTTGCTGTCTGGCTTGGTCTTACTCTTCAATGCTGATTTAGCTCTAGAACACGAAAATCCTAAAATCAGGTGTGCTCTAGAAAGAAATAAAGGTACAAAAGTACTGAAAATAAAAGATAGGATGCTTACTTTTTAACTACTGGCAGCACTTGGCTACCAGCAGCAACAACAACTTCTTTCGCCTTGCGCTTCTTGGAGGCGGGGGCGGCAACTTCATGCACCTCATCATCCTCCGTCGCCTCCGGATCGTCTTAAGCATAGCCCTCTAGTGGAGCTAGATCAGTCTCGGAGAGTTTATCGAGCTAACAAATTCGAAAAGAATCGATGAAAATAGAGTCGGAGAAAGAACAGAAAAGAACGACGAAATGCAAAAGAAGAGTCGAAATATTTACGGGACTCAGAGGACGGTTGGTCATATACATCTTCATGGAGACCTCTGGAACTTTTCATTCCAGTCTTTCCTTGATCAAATATTGCATGAGGGCATTATAGTCCTTCGCCACAATCTGGCTCAAACTGACCCGCATCTTGTCCTTCTTATCGCTCGTGATCTGGTGCATGAGACGATCTCCATGGTGTTGGAGAGGCTAAATCCGGTGCTCCAACCAGCAATGGTTCAAATCAGATCCACGGAGGCCCTCATGCTTCATCAAATACTCAATCCGCCTCTTGGCGAGGATCAAGATATCCGACAGCTCCGGCACCTCCGCGTCCCATGAATTCTGGTGGGGAGCGGCACCGTCGACAAATGCCGGAATATCCTTGTGATAAAAGAAAGTTCCGGCCTAGCGTTTGACGGATTCACTAGCGTTAATCCTAGGACAAACTCGGTTTCTCCTAAGGACTAAGCTAAGAGTGCCGGTAATGTAAGGCACACCGGCGCTAATGGAATTCTTCCGAGTACCATAGTAGTACGGGAAAAGGGTGAGACTTGGCCTAATGCCAAGAAACCCCTCGCACAAAGCTGCATGAGTGCTAAGCTCGAGTAGAGAGTTGGGAGGAAGATTATGAAGTTCCACACCATAGTAGTTGAGGACCTCGACGAGGAAGTCCGACGGTAGCAAACTGAGGCCGCGGTCGACGTGCGTGCCGAATAGCACCCTCTCGCCGTCACGCGGGGCGGGCACTGCATGCCCTGAGGCGCTCCGCCATGCACCGGCGATGATGAATCCTTCGTCCTCCATGACTTGGAGTTCCATGTTGTCCATGGCACTGGGGATCTAGAGGCCCCGCATCTTCCTCTCTTCCGCCGTTGATGAACCCGCCGCCGCCACTGAGGTCGAGGAAGATGCCATGGATCTTGGAGGAAAAGGACTGGTGGAGGAAGGAGAGATTTTTTCTCACAATGCGCAGATGGGAACTGGTGCGGAACGCTTGAGGAGTACGAGGAGGCAATGAATGAATCGATGGATAGGTGAATCTGAGAGAAAGGGTTTTCTCCCCTCTTTTATTTGTCTCTGCGTGAAGATTCGTGCAATAACACGCGCGATTATCGCCACGCCTATAGGAGAAGGGGAGTTAGCTTCCTCGCGACTCTTCCGCCCCCTCGATTTTCGCGCAGGCATCAACGGTCGTGCTAATAGGACTCCTGTCAGTGACAGGACCTGGTCTAAAAAGTTGTCAGTCCGCACGCCTCTGAAAAATCCAGATTATGTTTCAAACCAAGCAGGGAAAAGAATAAGGTCGGAGAAAAACATATCCGACTCAATTGACTCGGAATCCTACATTACTAAATGAAGTTTCCGTAAGCCCTTCAAGATTCTCAAGACGAAGAAACCATCAAGCTACATGATTTATCCGACTTTGGATCTTGGAGACTTCTGTGGGCTACTGTTGGGGATATACTTTCCGGGTATACCCACAGGACTCGCTGACCAGGGTGGCCCACCAACGGGTTAGAGCTTTGCTTCACGGGCGGCCCAGTCAGACAAAGAGGAGGAGCCAGTTCTAGCTATGATAAGACCCAGAAGAATTATCGACTTAGGACTGTAGTATTACTTGTAGTCCAAGCTGTACATAGTTACCGACTCTCTAACGTAGCCGGATAGGTCTCTCCTGTAACCCTAGGCCTTGGTGACTATATAAACCGGCCCTATGGGAGCCTTTAGGGCACACACAACCACAACCAACTCGCACAGGCGAACCTCTCTTGTAATCCGCTTCAAAATCCGGCTTACGCCGATATATTACTGGGTTGCTAGCAGGAGTAGGATCCGATCACCACAGTCGGATCTGAACCTGGGTAAACTTGTTCTCACCGCTCCTGGAACATTCGACGTCTCACACCCCATCCTTCCAACACCGCTAGGACCCCCTATGGCGTACTTGTCGACAATCCGACGACAATGATGCCCTGAGTCCTGATAAGTTTGATTTGTAGGATATGGTAATATGGTGCATCAATGATTTCTCGGCTCTTGACACTCTGTCGGGCAGGCTCACGGCTGTTTATCAAGCATGTGTACGGTGTGACAAGAACCTGTGCTCAGAAATAATAAGGAACAAGTTGTGCTGGATGGGGAACTGCCTTTTTCTTCCTCACAAGCATCATTGGTGAAGAAGTACAGATTTGAATGGGAAGACTGAAAACCGCAACGCGCCGGTGGAGTTCAGTAAAGAAGAGCTCGAGTAGCAACTTGACAAGTTGAAATATGTCACACTAGGAAAGGATCAAAGAAAAACGAAGCAGGAGGACGATCAATGTTGGGACCGGAGGTGTATCCTGTGGGACCTCCCCTATTTCGCGGATCTCAAGTTAAGGCATAATCTCAATGTAATGCACATCGAGAAGAACTTATGTGATAATCTTCGTGGGACATTTATGAACATTGAAGGGAAGTCAAAGGATACACTTAACTCGAGGCTTGATTTGGAAGATATGGGCACAAGAGAATATTTGCACCAACGACATGTTGAAGGTGGTGAGTCGTTTGAGATGTCAAAAGCATGGTATACAATGAATAAAGAAGAAAATCTTGCATTCTGTGAATTTATCAGAGCGGTGATATTTCCATATGGGTATGCCTCTCATCTTGAAAAATGTGTGGGACCCCGGGTTTATGGTTCGAGAATCCCTGTTATGCTTGCAATTCACGTACCCATGATCAGTGAGCCATGAGCATAACCGACTAGTATCATTACAACATCTAGAAGTTTACAGGTACAAATCTTTCATGGTTGCCATTATGGCGATTACAACACAAATAGCAGAAGTCTTCAATTAAAGAGCCCATGTCATGCCTTAACCTATCGACAACTGACTGGGAGACGGCCTAGCTCGCATGGACGTCAGCATCTCCATCCTTCCTCGTGCCTTTGAGAATCTGGCCAAGCAAATAGCCAGGGATGCCGGTGAGTACTTTGAATGTACTGGAAAACCACCTTGATATAATATTAATAACAAGGGGATATGCAGTATGGCTATGGTAGTAGGATGGTTCCAAGAGTGGTTCTTTTCTAAAATAGTTTCTCTTACAGATATAGCATCTACAAGGTTTTGTTTGAAACTTTTGTAAAACATTTTGGAAACCTTTTTGAAAAGTTTTGGAAAAACACTAGGATTGGGCCAGCCTATTTTATCTCCATGGTCCTCAACTGACTAGGGTATCCTCTTCCTTGCTCCTCAACATCACCTCTTCTTCTTCGGTGTCCCTCAAACCACTAGGTTTTAGAAAACACTTTCTTTTCCGAGATCCGTTTTGAAAACAAAACCAGCACCATTCTTTTTCGAGATCCGTTTTGGACACGGCTATTAGAATAGATTTACACTTTGCAGAGGTTGTACAATTTACCCACACTAAATGGGTACCCTGCCCTAATCCTTACTGTTCGTGGGTCGAGTAACTGATCCAGACTCTCCGGATGCAACTCTAGCATGGGCCCTACCCTATGAGTTGTTCCTCTCAACACTGGGACGTCGGGATCCATAGACCAACCTGAGTGCTTCCAACTCCTCCAGAGCCGGCACTTTCAATGAGAGGCTCATAGTATCGTCCGACCACTCACATGGGTGGTCCTGCTTCCTCCAGGTGACTGCCTAGCGGTTGACCCTTTTGTAAAGGAAGCCCGAGATTGGAGGGAGCTGATCCCTTATAAGTAGTTGTGAGAATTCCCATACTGGAGTAGCAAACATTAATCCCAGCCCTGTCCCGCTCCAAGATAATGTGGTTGCACGGATTAATTGTAAACATTTTCCCAGGGTCTTCCCATCCTATACTTTTGCTTATGCTAAAACAGGGTCTCCAAGGGGTTATGGTGTTAAACACCATCTTCTAAACTAGGGACAAATAGGTCCTATCAAGGGTGTTGTACCTAGTAGTACAAATGGGTAGTGGTTTGGAGGAGCCAAACATTCCCACATATAAAACATAACATAATAAAACCATGCAATTTACAGAAACTAGTTGATAAAACATGTATAAGTATAAAAGTAGGAAAAGGGCTTATGAGCAAGAAGGTGGCTTGCCTGATGATCATCAATATGGAAATATTTCCCTGAACTTCTTGAGAAAACCAGAATACTGAGAATACCTGGACTTCTTAAGAAAATAGTCCCACAACTATCGCCGTTATCGATCAAACATGCATGCAAGCAAAGCACCAAACAATACAAGACAAACACGCATCAATACATAAAACAAACACAAGATAATTACTTAATGTGAAATAGTAATTTGCTGGATGATTGGTTTTATGAGATTACTAAATGACTTGGAGGCATCGGAAGAAGATCCCCTTGGGAATGAAAGTCTAGAAACTAACTAGGAGAAGGGTTTTAGTCCAAGGACACAATATGTATGACATTATTGTAAAAATATGATACCAATAGATAAGTATTGATAAAATGAATCAAACCAAAGTGGTTTCACTATTTTATCAATTTCCTTTGTCTTACTATGAATTTTCTAGTGACTAAAGATCTAGTTTTAGGAAATAATTCACCAAAAATGTTCTAGAGCTCCAAAAATTATTTCCTTGGATGATTAGATAGGGTTTGATGGATTGATTCACCGAGAGTTCGAATCATCCCAAAATATTTACCAGAATTCCCTAAGGAAATTACCAAAGGTAGTACTGGAGGGTTTTTGTCTTTTCCATCAGATTTAATCTACAAGAGATTGTGATATGATTATAGAGACACATGTTAGTTATTTAGAATACCTTTTGGTAGAAATTGTAATCACCCTATTTGAGGTTACAAAACTAATGAGGTGATTTTATTAGTGAATTAAATATGCACATAAATGTTTAATTCACCACAATTCTATTGGGGCTTAATAAATTATGAGCTCCTAGGGTTTGAAGGGTATAGTTGTGCTTGTGTGCTGAGATTTGGATTTAGGTCAATACCCAGTCAGAATTGGACTGTTTGAGGTATTTTGACCAGGGACATCTAGGAAGAAAATTAATAGGGATTTCTATTTTCGTGCCCCTGGTTCATTAGCTGTACTTAATTTTCTCCAGACGCATAGCTTTTCCTCACTTTTGCCCAGGTCCTTGTCTGAAACTCTCACATCGTTCTGAAACTCGCTCTCCGTCGAGTCCCGTTAGTGGACCCTCGCCGTTACGTGCTGACAAATGGGACCACATTCAGGTAGATCCCGTAGTGAACCCTCGCTGTTACGTGCTGACAAGTAGGAACCCCCCGGCCACGTTCAGTCGGGTCCCGTAGTAGGACCCCCATGTTGGACTATGTGGGGTCGGCTTGTTGGGAGCGCATTTTGGGGGATGTGGTGTGGGACCATATGGGACGCGTTTGCTAGTTACGTGCGCCCTGTCGCCTAAATTGGAAGATTTATTTTTTGTTATTTTTATGATTGGCCTATTTAAGTGCGCTTTTTCCCCTTTATGTCGCTAATAGTTGTTATTTTTGCCCAAAAAGGCAGCGAATCTAGAGCAGCTTCTCTCTTCATTCATGGTTCCTTTTGGCCCTCGTATTTTCCCAATCTGGCAGCAAATCTAACCAGAACCATAAATATGTAGATAAAAGAGCATATGTAGATAAAGCAGCTAATATAGAATTATATAGTGTGGTACTTAAAAAGGTTCGACAATTAGGCTGCTCAGCAGCAGCAGCTTACAAGTTCAACACATACAACAAATCAAAAGAGGCTTCTTTACATCAGCAGCAGCACAAGACCAGTGGCCTCTCATGGCCTCTGCTAGGAGGGCCTCCGCCTCCTCCCTCTAGCGCTTCCTCCACTTCTTGCTGCCTAGTCGCTTGACCTTGGGCGCCTTGGGCTTGACCGGGGGCATGCGACCCTCCTCGATGGCCACCTTCTGGAGGTTTCGAAGGTGAAAACCGAGCGCCTTGTGCTTGGCTCTAAAGGCGTTGACATTCTTTGACAGTCCGCAGGTCTTCACATCCTCGGAATGCATCACAAGGGAGATGAAGTCGGTGGCGAGGCTCCTGGTGCAGAAGGGGCACCTGTAGACGTCGCCGGCGAAGAAGACGTTGAACTGGCCGGAGTTCAGCTTCCTCAGCACCTAACGAGTCTTGGTGTCTGTGGACTCGTAGTGGCTGCAGACGTCACTGCTATCCACCTATTACAAAAAATAGTACCATGCAATAAGGACATGATTGAGATACCATGATTATCGGGACTGATTACTTGCTTAAACTAACCTATTGAGATCCCCTGATTATTCACCAATCCCCAAATCTCAAACCAAATCAAATACTAATCCCAACTACAGATCGGTGATAGTACCGATCCCAACTAGGAGCATTCATCGAAATACAAGATAGAACACAAGAGGATTAGCTACTGTAAAAATACCTAGCATCCAACGATTGAAAATATGAACAACTCAGCCCTAATAACACACAATCTAGCATCCAAAAATGGGAATGGGGGAAGAACAAAGGAAAGGGAGAAAACCCTAGTTACCTCCGACCATGGGTCGGCTAAGCTGGTGTCGAAGGGGTTCTCCGGCATGATGTAATTGTTGTCCCTGTAGGGGTCCCAGCCATGCGGGATCGGCAGGAGAACGACGGGGGCCTGTACAGGGACGGGGGCCTCCTCACCGGCGGCTACGACGGAAGCGGGGACAAGGGTCTGGAAGGGTATTCTGGCTGCCTTCAATGCCTCGATGGGGCCATGTACGGGGACAGGGGCCTCCTCGTTGGCCGCCTTGGAGGCGACGATGGATACCGCGCCGTTCTTCTCCATCGCCGACGTGGTTGGGGCTTTCTTGGGGATTTGTAGAAGGTGATGGGATAGTGGAGATGGTTGCGTGAGTGAGTGAGCGAGTGAGTGATCAGTGAGAGTGAGGAGGCCTCTATAAAGGTGAAGGGAGGAGACTTTTCGTTGCACCACCGTGCACCATGTAACCGCGTCCGCTACCACCCCGTGCACCGCGACACACATACCGTGCGTCACCTTTTCCCCCTCGTGTCTAACCTTGGCCACTTAGTTGTGCTCAGTTATACCCTCGAGTGTAGCACTAGCAGTTTGGTTGTACTCAGTTTTGCCCTCTAGTACTAACACCGCCGTGTGCAATATACTCACTTTACCCTTCGATGGCTGGTCAACATAGATTCAACAAATGGGTTTTAGCTAGCTAATTGAGTCATTTTATGCACAACAAATTCAAAAATATAAAAACATAGTGGCATCTACCCAGGGAGTCTTATTACGTGACATGCCACCATAAGAAATGTATATAAATCAAGTTTTAATCTAAATCGCCACTTCTCAAATCACCTACTATTTATGAAGGTTCATGGCTTTCTACTCAAGCCTCTTCCCAAAACATCCCTCCCCAAAATATAATTTGTCTAAATGAGGGAATAATTGTCAAACTGATATATATTTGAATTGCAAATAGTTTGATGTATGCCAATATGTATTTTATTGTATAAAAGAAGCATTTTCCATTTTTAAAATCTCTTTCTGTTTTTTATTTGAACCCCCTTGTCAGTTTTGCCCTTGGTTTTTAAGTTCTACTTAGTTTTGCCCTTGGTTTTTAAGTTCTACTCAGTTTTCCCCTCCCTATTAGTCACAAACTCTCACACATGTTCTCATATTGGATGCTACGCTCTAATTGTCGAGATAGTTGTCACCCGGATCGTACCCACCAACCATTGATCCTCTGATTGATCCTCTGTGATCTAGCGGACAGGATAACCCCTGTATTTGTCGGGGGCCACCGATGCTTTAACTCCATAAACAAATGATTTTGAATATAATTTGAAGGAAAAGTGTTCAAAGGTGTATAATTTTTGCATTATATTTCACTCCATGAAAATTATAAATGATCAGGATTTGATTAACACAACATTATCATGTCCTAAGTGCGATTTCAAAGAGTTCAAAGGTGTATAATTTTTTCCATATGCAAGTTTATGCATTACATTCTATAAAAATAATAATCTCTAAAGATTTTATTAGAACATCATTATCACGTATTAAGTGTGATTTCATATTGTTCAAAGGTTTATAATTTTCGTATACGCAAGTTTAGGGATCACTTTTCACACTATAAAAATGGCAAGCACTCTTTTACATTAAGAGTTGTATATTTTTTTAACTTTGAAAGTGTTCAAGAGTTGTATCAATTATAAACACTCTTTTACATTGAGAGTTGTATAATGTTTTCAATTTGAAAGTGTTCAGGAGTTGTGTCAATTATAAACACTCTTTTACATTAAGAGTCGTATGATTTTTTTAATTTGAAAGTGTCCAAGAGTAGTGTAAATTATAAACACTCTTTTACATTAAAAATTGTATTATTTTTTAATCTAAAAGTGTTCAAGGGTAGTGTCAATTATAAACACTCTTTTACATTAAGAGTTGTATAATTTTTTCAATTTGAAAGTGTTCAAGAGTTATGTCAATTATAAACACTCTTTTACATTAAGAGTTGTATGTTTTTTTAATTTGAAAGTATTCAAGAGTAGTGTCAATTATAAACACTCTTTTACATTAAGAGTTGTATATTTTTTAAAGTTGGAAGTATTCAATAGTAGTGTCAATTATAAACACTCTTTTACACTAAGAGTTGTATATTTTTTTAATTTGAAAGTATTCAAGAGTAGTGTCAATTATAAACACTCTTTTACACTAAGATTTGTATTTTTTTTAATTTGAAAGTGTTCAAGAGTTGTGTCAATTATAAACACTCATTTACATTAAGAGTTGTATAATTTTTTTAATTTGAAAGTGTTCAAGAGTTTGTCAATTATAAACACTCTTTTAAATTAAGACTTGTATATTTTTTTTAATTTGAAAGTGTTCAAGAGTTGTGTCAATTATAAACACTCTTTTACATTAAGAGTTGTATACTTTTTTAATTTGAAAGTGTTCAAGAGTTCTGTCATTTATAAACACTCTTGTACATTAAGAGTTGTATAATTTTTTTAATTGGAAAGTGTTCAAGAGTTGTGTCATTTTCTTATTTATTATACATCCATGTCCCTAATTTTTAATTATGAACACTCTTTCACTTGATTGCAGCCGATACATTAACTCGATAAACCAATTAAATCATCGGAACGGCTCGCCGGCCACATTCTCCACATCAAGCTCCCCGGTTGCCATTTTGGTGCGAGATTTTGGTGCATTTTGGTGCAAGATCTAACCTTCTCTGCACATGGTTGCCATTGTCATCCTTCGTACAGGTCAACAGGATGACACCATACTGCGGCCAGGACGAATGAGAGGCCGAAGTGAAGCTCGACAAAGGGCCGCCATCACCGGAGAAGGGCCACCGTCGTAGGAGAAGAAGAAGAAAGGGAAGGCAACGACATGGGCGCTGGCACGGGGCTGGATCACATGGATAAGCTATGGGTCCGACACTCACGTGGATAAGATATGGGTCTCATGCTGATCTGGATAAGTGGAGAGAGATGTCCATTACGGGAACCAACTAAACATGGCCCCACTTGTCAGCATGTAACGTCAAGGGTCCAGTACGGGACCTGACAGACCGCAGCCCCACTTGTCAGCACGTAATGGCGAGGGTCTATTATGGGACCCAACTGAATGTGGCCCCACTTGTCAGCATCTAACGGCCAGGCAGACGGACAATAAGTTTCAGACCGTGCGAGAGTTCCATAATAGGAGATGGGCAAAAGTGAGGAAAAGCTAAGCGGCTAGGGAAAAGTGAGTACAACTAACGAAACAAGGGCACGAAAATAGAAATCCCAAATTAATATGGGGCCAGGGTGACATGCAAGGTATGGACAATGCCTTGCAGTACCAAAAGGATTTGGTTCAATTTTATTTGTAGAACTCACAGAAGGATTTTATTAGTACAATTGATACTTCTGAGTGGTTGGTTTATTATAATTAATTTAAATACTATTTTGGTCCACTGGTTGTATTGTATGTTAGGGAAGACACTCTAATATCCTAGAAAAATTAGATCTAGGCCTTTGGAGTCAGTTTCCATTTTCATATTGATTTAAACCATCAGATAATTAAACAGAGCTAGGAAAATTCAATAAAATGTTGGAGATAAGCCCTAGAGGCAATAATAAAAGTGGTTATTATTAAATCTTTGTGTTTATGATAAAAGTTTACATTCATGCTATAATAGTATTAACCGGAAACATTAATACTTGTGTGACTTGTAAACTAAATTAGAGTCCCTGGTAAAGCCTCTCTATAATACTAGCTTGTTGGTTAATAAGATGATCGTGGTTTCCCGATCATGAACATTGAGATGTTATTAACAATAAGATCATATCATTAGGAGAATGGTACGATGGTCATAATCCTATAGATAAGCGTAGCATAAAGATCAAGTCATTTCAATAGTTCGTTTGCTATAAGCTTTCTAATACATAGTAACCTAATTCCTTCGACCATGAGATCATGCTAATCACCATCACAGAAAGGATACTTTGATGACATCAAACACCAAACCGTAACTGGGTGGCTATAAAGGTGGCATTGAGTGTTCGGAAAGTATGTGTTGAGGCACCTGGATCAAGAGTGGGATTTGTCCATCCATATGACGGATAGATATACTCTGGGCCCTCTCGGTGGAATGTCATCCAATTAGCTTGCAAGCATGTGACTGGATCACAAGGGATCACATATCACGGGAACAAGAAAAGAGTACTTATCGGTAACGAGGTTGAACTAGGTATGCAGAGATACCGACGAGCAAACGTCGGATAAGTAAACTATCGCGAGACAAAGGGAAATTGGTATCGTATGTAAGTGGTTCATTCAATCGCAAAGTAATCGTAGAAATATGTAGGAGCCATATGAATTTCCAGATTCCTCTATTAGTTATTGATTAGAGAAGTGTCTGGGTCATGTCCACATAATTCACGAACCGTAGGGATACACACTTAAGGATTCGATGTTGTTTAGTAGATATGGAATGTAAGTAGGGAGACCGAATGTTGTTCGGAGTCTCGGATGGGATTCGGGATATCACGAGGAGATCCGGAATGGTCCAGAGAATAATATTCATATAAGGAAAGTACGATTCCGGAGTTCAGGAATGATTTTGATGTTTTCATCGGAGAGGTTCTAGAAGGTTCACCGGACCGGAAGGGGAATGGTTCATGAATGTGTCATGGTTAAGTGGAATGATTAGATCATGTCCTAGGTCACTTGGTTGGGCATTTGCAAGAGAGAAATAAATATCTAAATTGAAAGTCAAAAGGGAGGTTTGAAAAGTCAAACTGAAACAATAGTTTCCTAGTGTAAGAAGGAAAGAGTTCTTCCTTCTCTCCAACTTGGATTTGGGGAAGGATTCAAACTCCCCTCTCCCAAGCTGCCCTCCCTCTCATAAATAGAGGGGAGGGGCTACCCCAAAGAACCACAACCAGCCCTCCCCACCTCCAAGATGCTTGCCGCTGCCGCCAGCCGTCGCTGGTCCGTCGCCGTCGCCCTAGCCGCCGCCGACTCCACCTCCTACTCTCCAGCCTTCTAAACCTAGATCACAGGAAACCCTAGATACACCATAACCCGCACCGGCTTAGGAAAAGCCCTGTGGGATCTTCCCTCTACTTCCGACACCACGCCGTCGTGCTGCCAGAATCGCTAGGGGAGAACTACAACCTCTGCTGCCTGCTGGAACAAGGGAGAGGAAGGTCTTCATCGAGTACCAAACGTGTGAACGACTGCGGAAGTGCGGCCAGAACGCAGCGCCGGAATGATCGTCTCCGATCTTGAGATCGGAAAGCGTACGACTACATCATCCACGAGAATCTACTCTCTATAACCGTTTTGCAATCTTCGAGGGTGAGTACTCTAATCGACCCGTTGCTATAATATAGTAGATAGATCTTGGCTTGTTTGTATGCATGCGGTAGAAATTATTTGTTTTCCATGATATGAACCCCTATATAAAAGGCAGAGAGGGAGCCGGGCCAGATCTGGACGGGAATAGGCCACCCAGAGGCAGGCCCGCAGCGGGCCAAGGCGTGAGCGCAACCAGCCCGATCGCTAGCGGGGATCGAGGCTAAGGGGTAAGGGGGCATTGTCGGGCATTGGATTATACCGGGATCCATGGACGGGCGTCATCTTCCTCGTGGTGGAGATGGCGACGGAGGAAACCTGATGACTGCATATTTGCATCATGTTTTATGTTATTATTTTGCATTATAGATATAGGATTTTGATATTTTACACCGTTCGCACACACTTTTTATGTTTATTTTCACTAGGATTAGATCAGATGATGGATCCAAAGGACACAATTCTTGGAGCAGTTGTACTGGAGATAAAAGGAGCCAAAAACTATGTAAATTGCTTATTTGGGAAATATTAATAATACCATAAGAAAACCCGAAGCGAGCAAAGTAGGCAGAGAGGTTAACGACCAACTATACATGCTGCCACCATATAGTTGCCATCGTATAGCTGGCGCCGCCTCCACCTCCTTAAATAGTTTCACCCCATGCAACTGGTTCGGAGAGATGACATGCAGAACACCCAGAAATCACCGAAAACCTCACTTCCGAAAGGGATCTGGAGGGGGAACTTTCCCTAGGGATCCATCTTTGCCCTAAGAAGATCTAGGAGGCCAAGGCATCGATCTCCATCTTCATCAACTGCTGCATCTTTATCACCACCACCATCATCTCCATCCATCCCATCTAGATCTTGTTGTAATTCTTGCACTAGCTGTGGATTTCTACAAGTACTATTCATCAATAATCATTTCCATTACCATTGTCATGATGCTTATTGCCTCCATGTTTGATTAGATCATTAGTTCTTGGGGAGATGGAGAAACCCTAGTATATGATTAAGATGAGATATTATTATGTTATACATAATTATATGTATGTGTTAATTTCTTCATCTTGATGTTGGGAGTTGTGCACCTCCTTAATATTTGTATCTCAAGGGGACTCGATGAAGGGGATTACTTGTTGGTAGACGGAGGGATGATAGCACTTACTGTGACTATAAAGTCGTTGACATCCTTTACGTACTAACTTGGGGAATCAAGTATAACTCATTAAGTCATGTTCATGCCGCGGAAAAAATCCCTTAATAGCAGGGTAATACGATTGATGTCGTTTATCTATCAGCTATGGTTACGAAGGATGGTATGAGTAGTGGTTGCTGCCTCATCATCCATATATGGATCTCCTTCCACATACATGCATATCATGAGATTATTAGCTATAATAATCTTGATCACTTAATATAAATTGCTAGCGGTGTATCCACCACTCCCTAAGAATGCCTTTCCCCTATTGAAGTTTCTATCTTTCTTACGCACGCGATTACTATTTTCTGCATTAAGTTTTACTTCACTTTACTTTACTGTTTCAACCAACCAAAAACCCCAAAAAAATTCTAATTTCTTACATCTTAGAATTATTTCTCAAATACTTCGTTTAGTTTTAGTTAAAAGAATTTTAGTCTTTTATCTACTGCTCCCCGTGGGATCAATATTTTTTATTTCGAAACTAGCTACAAACAATCTGTGCACTTGCAGTCATCAAGCTATTTTCTAGCATCGTTGCCGAGGAGCTTAACGCTATAAGTCACTTTACTTTTAGTTATTTACTTTCGTTGTACTAATTTGAATTTGAATTGCAGGACCATAACAATGGACAACACTTAGCATTTGATGCAGCTTGAGGTTGTAAGGAATATGGGTTCGCCCATGGACGCTTTTATAACAGTCAATAGAAGCATAAACCCCGATGGTATTGAGATCCATCCTTTATTATTTGAGTTACTTAACTCTAAAAAGTTTGCAGGAACCCATGAAGAGAGTCCATATGGACACTTACAATTCTTTGAAGATTTTTTTGGTTCCTTTATATTTGATGATTGTGTCCTTGATAAGGTTAAAATCCAGTTGTTTAGACAAACTCTCTCTAATAATGTTTACAACTGGTATAGAACCTTTTGTGTAGAAGCAACAAGGACGTGGATGGATTTGACAACCAAATTCTTGTCAAATATTACTCAGAAAGCAAAGCTCACAGGATGAGAGGTATTATTTTTAGTTTCAAAAATAATCCTGATGAGACTTTATATAAAGGCTATCTAAGGTATAAAAGATATCTAGACAATTGCTCCCATCACCATTTCCCCGATTGGTTAATTATCCATACTTTCTATGGAGGGCTTAACAATAAAAATAAAGCAAGCCTAGATACGCTTCTAATGGTATTTTCCTATCTTATACTTATGACGAAGCTTGGAAATTAATAATGAAAATGAAAGAAATAATAGAAAGGCTTAAAAATGAGGAGAGCATTATGAAACATTCTTCTGAATATGCTTGTGTTAACGAATTTCTTGCAGATGAAAGGACTTGTGCGATGATTAAAACCCTTGGTATTGATTCTTATTCAGTAAAGAAAATCTTTGATAATTATGCAGGGCATCTACAAGTACCTTCAGAATGGGAACTCCATAAACCCCTCAAAGAAAAAAGCGAGCAAGAGAGGACGCATCATTGATAGAATTTCCCTCTAAATCTATTCAAGAGAATATTAAGAAGAATTGCAGGGAGGAAGAACATTTAAAAAGAAGACCAAAGAAACCAGAAAAGAACCCCGATGCTGTCAATGCAAATATTGTTATATTCAAAGATCTTACAGAAGCAAGAATCATGGAAAATAAAGTAGTTATGCTAGATTCTGAAACTTCAGACTTCATCACAGGTAGAATACAAGGTAAAGAAACTTCTAAACCTATCACTCCTATATATTGTGGAGAAACTTCCCTATATGTAATTTGTGAGCCGATGTCTACTATAAATATTATGCCTTCATTACTTTATGATGAACTTCGCTAAAATCTTCTATTTACTAATTGGAGGCACCATAGAAGGCACCATGTTAATCTTAGAAAATTTTAGACGTAGTCCATTGGTTTTGTGATGTACAACTAGGATCAAAATGTCATGGGTAGTGCAAATAAATTACGACCCGCGAGTTTTTCTAGAAGTCCATATGCAGTACGGCTGTTTAGTGTTGGACTCCAACTATACTATGTAATCTCTAACAGATTCTCTATTTATCTTTAGGGAACTAACAGATTCTCTACTTTATTCCTAGCACGGTACCAACATCTGTCAGCACGATAAAAACTGATCACCTATCCATCTATATGGAATTTAGTGTGGGCATGTCATTAAGGAGTCTTTGGCAGCTTTTTTTCCTTTGGTAAACTACTAGATGCGATGGCTCATATAATATATATAGATATAATGTAAGGTGATTAGTATATAAAATTGAAAACCCAAAATAATAATGAGTAAATTTAGTAAGAATAATTAAACAGCTATATTGAATAGATGTAGATGTTATATAATACCGTCACAACTTACTTGACTTTATGTTGGATTTCAAGCCCACGATTTTACTACGTGTGGGTCGCATTAGTGAAACTTACAGTAAGTTTGTAACTGGATAAATTCAATTGGATATTAGACTGCAAATGGCAGATGGCACATATTTTCAAAGTGGTGCGATGGCACATAATATAGATATGCACGGGTGTTTTTAGCTGATTTGTTGAAAGTGGTGGTATGACACTAACGCTCAAAACCATATACGGTAGATCATGTAAAATACATATGTGCAAGATGTACTAATCAATAAAGTCCAAATGCTTTAAAAATTCTGTGAAAGTAAAAGTTTAAGTCTAGGAATCGGAAAAATATGGAAATTTAAGAAAAAAACTCTTTTAGATTGGTCTACATCAGTATCCAATGTAGAAACACTAACCTCCTCATGTGTAAACAATGTATAATTCAATTACTACATGGTTATTGTATCATGCAGGTCACTAAAAAGTCATACTTTTAACATTTTGAACGCAATGATATTTTAAAACAATATATGAGTAAATTTCCCCTAGGCACAATTCATAATATATATATATTAATTAAACTTTGTATATATATTATAAAAACAATTTTTTGGGTCTTTGGGATTATAAAAACAAGTTTTTGGGTCGTTGGGGTTGTATATATATTAATTAAAAAACAATTTATTAACCATATTGATGGATATACTGTTCAAAGTTGTTTGACTTGGTTTATAGCGCTGTTCACACTGTCACTCAAGAGTAACTCCAAAAAATCATAAAAAATACACGTGTAAAATGCAAATGGACTAATTGATAGATTCTGAACACCACAAAAGTTTTATGGAAGTAAACACTTCAGCAATGTACTAAAATAGTATTTGAAAAAGTTAGAAAATTATAGTGTATATCCATATTCAAAATGTCTTATTCCATCGTGGCAAAACTTTTATTTATCTGCTCTGACAGTTCTTGCAGAAGTTACCAATCTAGATAGTAATAAAGTCACTAACAATATAAATTAGTTAGGTTTTAAATTTTTTACAAAAGGAGTCGGTGTCCAAAGTTAGCATTACGAGTAAAATGATGTTAGCCTAATTGGCAGCTTCTACAATAGAGGGGTCCTGAAAGTTGAAGTCCCCCTTTGAACCATAAAGTCCACCTTAATCCAAAACAATACTCACAACATTAAAATGTGTCCATTATAAAAGGAAGAACGGAGCAAAAATGGGTGGATTCAAATTAGGTCTAGCCTTTTTCACAATGGAAGTCTTTTCACTAGATCTATGGATCCATATACCACATGACCAGTTAAACTTAAGCTATATGTATTCGAATATTTCTATATGCTAGCAAACAATTAAAAAATAGAAGGTTGACAAGACACTACAAATTTGCTGAAATATTCATCGGGCTACAAAAATAGTCAAAAATAGACCTCCAATTTACAGATTGATTATCACAAGGTCATATCTCGAGTATATGTTTCCTATAATTAGTGGTCTACACTTAATTGATGGAAAATAAATAGTACAGCCCGTGCAAGTGCACGGGTTGATGACTAGTTTAAATAATCCAGATATGGAATTGGTAGACACTACTATTAAACTATTTAATAGAACTAATATAAAATTGGAAGGGGTTATTCAAAATATCTATGTTTTTTCGGACCACTCATGTACCCTCTTGATTTTCATATCGTTGATATGCCTCGAGATACTTTTTGTCCTATTCTTTTAGGCAGGTCTTTTGTCTCTATAACGAATGCTTGAATTGATAATAAGGAGGAGACTATTTCCATGATGTTTGGAGAGGAGAAACTGACATTCCACTTTGCCAACCTAAAAAAGAGGCCATATGAAATAAAAGATATCAAGGAAGAGAAAACAATTGCCGAGATGGCCGTGATTCATTTCAGCACTCCCCAAGATAAATTAGAAAGAAGCTTAATTAACTGGGAAGAGTCACAAGATGATGAGGAAAGAGAATATATAGATGATTACCTTGACTCCATTCCGGAAGAACAAAACCCGCCTGACTATGAAGAACTGGTAAGAAAAGGAGACGAAGAACCTCCGCCAATTGAATTGAAATGACTTCCAGACAATATGACGTATGAATTTTTAGATAATGAAAATAAATGTCATGTAATTATTAGTAAAAAATTATCAAGAAATGAAACAAATAAACTTATTTCAGTTTTGATCAAACATCGTGAAGCATTTGGGTATACTCTAAGTGACATTAAAGGAATAGATCCTTCCATTATGACACATAAAATTATCATGCTTGAAGATGTCATACTTGTAGTTAACACACAAAGAAGGCTTAGTCCGAAAATGATAGAAGTAGTAAGAAAAGAAGTTATACGCTTATTAGATGCTGGCATAATATATCCTATTTCTGATAGTAAATGGGTTAGCCCAGCTCATTGCATACCAAGACATGGGGGTATTGATACTGCTATGAATGAGGATGGTGAGCTAGTCCCAATAAGGCCTATTGTTGGGTATCGCATGTGCATCGATTTTAAAAAACTAAACCGTGAAACATAGAAAAATCATAAACCTATACCATTCATGGATAAGATTTTAGAAATACTAAGCAATAATTCTTATTTTTGTTTTCTTGATGGTTATTCTGGTTATTCTCAAATTTCTATACAGCCCAAAGATCAAGAGAAAACAACTTTCAGATGTCCTTATGGTACTTATGCTTATAGATTAATCCTGTTTGGCTTATGCAATGCAGCAACAACCTTTCAAGAATGTGTTTTAAAAATCTTTGATGATCTTGTTGAGAATACTATGGAAGTTCTAATAGATGATTTTGTTGTTTGTGGAACAACAGTTGATAATTGTCTTTACAATTTAACCAAGGTTTTGCAGAGATGTATACAATCAAATTTAGCTTTGAATTGGGAGCAATGCCGATTCATGGAAAGAGAAGGTAAAGTTTTTGGACATAAGGTTTCAGAAAAAGGTATAGAAATAGATAAAACCAATATAAGTGCTATAGAAAATCTTCCCATACCTCAAGACATTACAAACTTAAAGATGTTTCTAGGACATGTAGGTTTTTACAAGCATTTTATACAAGATTTTGCTAAAATAGCTATGCCTCTCACTACCTTCTTGATAAAGAAACTCCATTCTATCTAGACCATGACTACATTGTAGATTTTGAAAATCTTAAAAACAAATTAGTCTCAGCACCTATCATGCAGCCTCCAAAATGGGATGAACCTTTCGAAATCATGTGTGCTGCTAGTGACAATGCTATAGGGGCTGTATTAGGATAGCAAGACGGGAAGAATTGAAATGTTATTCATTACGCTAGTAGGACTCTTAATAAAATTCAGAAAAATTATGCTACTACCAAGAAAGAGTTCCTTGCTTTAATTTTTGCTTGTGACAAATTTAGATCTTACATTATTAATTCTAGAGTAATAATCCATACAGATCACCAAGCTTTACGTCACCTACTTTTTAAAAAGGATGCAAAGCCCAGGTTGATTAGGTGGGTGTTACTACTATAAGAATATTATTTACAAATAGTAGATATGAGGGGTAAGGATAATCCAGTAGCAGATCATCTATATAGAATGGAGGGAATAATTACCGACCTCGTACCTATAAATGAGTCATTTCGGGGAGAATATGTAACATCCCAATTTCAGCAACCATGATATTTTTTCAAAACGACAAAAATCAGGGGGAACAAAAACTTTTTCTTATTAAGTGTTGCAATATTTGCTTACTTGTTTGCTTGTGTTCATGCAACTGATTATGTATTAGGTGATATACTCCATATCTCAACACCAGTTTACAAAAACTATTTTCCAAAAGAGATGTCTTGGATCCTCTTTAATATTCTCAATTGTTCTGGAATTCCAAACCTAAGCCAAGATGACTTTGATAAAAACAACTATTTTGCTAGTTCTATTAACAAAACTATGGAGACCTATATATAAACTCCTTATGTTTTCAAGACAGAACTTTTAACTACTCATATCTCTATGTTTTCCAAAACCTTTCATAAGACTCCTTTCCTCATAAATCTTGGTATAAATACCAAGAGGCCCATATCTTACTTCAAAGCACAACCCATTTAAAAATACCCATGCTCACCTCAAGTTAGATTTGATGGTAACCCTAGTAGTAGTTGGATAAGTTTGATAAGATGAATTGCCTTGATCTACTGATTGCCTTGTTTGCGTAGGAACTAGAGTGAGATAATGTAATATCTCATCCCTTAGGACCCAATATATCTTTGTGATCATCAATCTCAAACCAAGCATCGAAACCTGGATCTATCCTAAGCCACTAAAGTAACCATCTCATCTTCTAATCAGATCAATCTAGGGATTAGCCCTTTAGATAGTTCCCAACTCAATGAAGACCCAACTAAGAATGGATTCCCTCTATTCAATATATACCTCAACATCAACCAATTGAAGGGAAGGATACACCATTGCCACTATCTCTATTCGTTTCCCTCTTGTAATCTAGTCTAAAACCCTAAATCTGCCAAAATGACTAAGTCTGGAATTCTTATCTAGATTCAATCTTTGGAACTCTACCTTTTCCAACCTATGTGCATTTTTGAGAATGTACTTGAACCATATTGTATTACATAATTATTAATACCAAAGAACACTCTTTCCCTTGGATTAAACCTTCTGGTTCCCAATCATCCATGATGGTTTTGTAGTCAAGATAATAATCTTTTCTGCAAATCTTATCATCTTGCCTACTTTGACAGAAGCTCACATCCATATGCTACCACCCCTTGAACAAATCTTTGTATGATTATGATCTAATAATCATGTTCCATCAATCCACTCTTCTTTTCTTTCCATAGCTCTTAAACCCACATGGTTTATGAGGCATCATGATGTATCTCTTATGGCAGCCTTATTTTCAACAAAGTTTGCCATCTCTTCAAGACCACCTCAAATACAAAAAATCCCAACGCTTGTAGCCATGATCATATATACAACTTGGTTTAATCACCCATCTATACCTTGTATCATGGTGAGCTCTGAGCTCACTAATCCAACCATGTTTAGGTGGCATAAATATCAGAACCCTAGATTCCCTTAAAATCTAGACTCCTCCAAAGTTTGCCCTATTTCTCCAAAAATCAAGTTGGAAATGATGTATAACTAAAATTTACATCATCTACATTGGTTATGATAATTCCCCAAATAATTCCCATAATTATTTGGAGCCTAAAACTATCTAATTTCCATTTTAGACAAAATCCTCCAAACCTTGTCTTCAAATGAAAGTTTGTTGTTCTCCAAACCACTTTTCCAACCCAATGCATATTTGAGTTCTATACATCATACCCCACCTTTCCATCTCAAAAATAAATATTTTGAGATTCCCTATTATTTGTTTTTTCCCTTTTTCTTAAATGGCAGAAACAAGAAATAATTACTTAAAAATACATTTTATCCAAATAAATTCCAATAAAATTCTACATTGTGTAATATGGTATTTAGGATCGTATAACATAAAAAACCACACATGTCCAATGTAAAAATATGAAATGAGCTTCTATAATCTACTTCTGCACTTTTGAAACAATAGAAGAAATGATGAGCTAGGGTGTTCTGAAAAATCCCAAATAAATCTCTAGGGTATATATTGATCATATACATCTACCAAAACCATTTCCCCACCTTTCCATATGCAAAATTTTCAACTTCCTTCACAATCCCCAATTTTATCAAGTTTGAAAAACTAGTCCAACTTTGACTCAAACCAATTCCAAACCCCATCAAATCTTGTCAAGGACTGCACCACAACACACCACCTCCACTCTGGTAGAAATTTCACTATATAAAAACACTAGCACTTTGTATCTTGTGCTTGGAAGAAAAACAAGGAGAGAGACATCCATATCTTGCAAAGATCTTTTTCTCTTAAAAGCTACAATAGCTGCAACGTCCCTCTCACCACCCCTCTGTCCACCTTTGACCACAGAGCACCCCCCACCACACCTTCTTCCCAATAGATGGACACCTACATCAATCCAAGTTTCCCCATGGACATGATCCAACATTGATCACCCCCTCCTTGAGTTAAATAGGCAAGAGGCTTTCCACCCCGCACATGTTCCCCATTTCACTCGCACCCAACCAGAACCCCTCTCCACTAGCCCTGGATCCCTCCCATGCTCCCCTCCTCGCTCAGAGAGGAGAGTTTCACCTCTCAGTATGCAATATGGAAGAATCCCTTGCCGTCTATAAGGTTCCCCTCTGCCCCTCTTCTAGGAACAAGGGTTCTTACCATCCTCTAATTCATCCTCCCTTGCTCTTCCTTGCATGCAGCAACACCAGAGCACCGGCCACTGTTGCATGGATGTGGTGAAGCCCTTCCTCAGGACCGACAACCAGCAGCACACACAGCCATGAAAAATCCCTCGCCAGGACCGAGGAAAGCCTCTGCAGCACCTCTGACCCCTCCACCACAGCATGTAGACGCCCCAGTGGTGCGCCGGCGAGATCCCGAACAATCTCAAGCCATCGCTGTCCACGACTCTCCTCTCGGCGCTCAAACCCGCCTTGCCGCCCCTCTCTGTGCTTTCCTTGGTGCACCACGTCGCCCGTACCCTCCTTGTCGCCTCTTCGTCAACATGCACGCCTCCCCTGGGCCATCTCCAAAAGCACCACGCTGTCTGCCTTGGGCCATTGCACGCGAGGTCCCCTCCTTCGCAAGGACCCCTGATGCCGCCCATCTTCGGAGTCCCCGCGCCGAGCCGCGCCTCCCTGTCACCTCCCCGTTCACCAATGAGCCCCCAGGTACCCTCCCCGCTTCTCCTAGCGCCTCCTAGGGTTCCCCCAGCACCGCCACTTCTTTCAATTGGGAAGGCGACGAGCAACCGTCGGATCCACTCTAATCTGACGGCCATAGATCGCTAATACCCCTTAGCATCCCCTATTTCACTAACCAATGGGCCCTACTGCCCAGAGAATTCGAATCCCCCTCCCATGCAGTGTGTTGCCGGGTGGGCCGAGATTTCGCTCTGTGGCCCAACTCTGTAAAGATTCGGCATGCCCTGTGTAAACCCTTTATTTGTTTTTTCCAGATCTGTAATTAAGCATCCAAGTTTAAATCATGATGAAAATTAAAAATGACTAATTATGCCCAAATATAAATACCTACTTATTCCCATAGCTTTTGTTTAACATTCAGAGCTGGTCCTTCTCCAAAAATAAAATTCATTGTTTATTAGTATTTAAACTACTAAGATGTATCCCTGGCAATAAATAAATCCGACAGGGAGCTACACATAACCAAATGGAATAAATCAAATTTACCATGGTAGGCATCTCTTGTACCTATCTTATGGTTTTGGTACCATATCAAGGTGGACTATGTTTTGCAACAAATAAAAATAACAAAAACATTAGATTCCTGCCCTTAGAAAATTCCCTAGGTAAAACCAAAGATGGTTTTGACCTAATTCCAACTCCCTGAAAACATAAGTATCAGCATCTATCAAAACGAATTATCCCAAAATTTATTAAGCAACTAATGAATTTTGATGAATTAAACTATTATATGCATGGTTTATTCACTAATAAAACCACTACAGTATGTATGATAACCCAAAAAGGTTGTTTCCAATTTCTACAGAAATATATTCTAAATACCTAACATACGCCCTTGGAATCATATCAAAATATTTTGTAGATTAAATATGATGAAAAAGACAAATCTCATCCAGAACTGCCTTTGGGAATTTCCCGAGGGCATTCTGGTAATTATTTTAAGTTTATTCCAACTCCTCTTGAATAAGTCCACCAAATAATACCTAATAACCCAAGTAAATAATTTTTGGAGTTCCAAAATTTTTCTGGTGAATTATTTCCTAAAACAAGAGTTTTATCCACTATAAAAACCATTATAAATCAATGGAAATTGATAAAATAGTGAAACCACTTTTGTTGGATTCATTTTATCAATACCTATATGATGGTATGATTTTTATATAGTGGTATCATACAGAAGTTGGCCTTACTCTAAAACCCCTTATCTAGGTAGTTTTGGACTATAAATCTAATTTAGAAAATCCAGAAATGCAAACAAAGCATTCCCCTTGTATCCACAACCAAATCCTCCTCTCCTAATGGTTATTGCTTGATGTATTTATTGATGCTTTTATGCCTTGTGTTGATTGTGGTATTGTTTGTTTGCATGTATGCTCAATAACGGCGATAGTTGCGATTGTGTGATGCTGAGAAGAAGGAAGCATCAAGATAATCTTATTATTATTGGTATTGGAATTATTGGTATTCTGGTATTATAAGTAAGTCAAGGGACATCTCGCTGGTCACAGGAAAGCCACCATTCCTGAACTCCTATATGGACCTACTCCTTTTTATCAATTGTCTTATATCCCGTTTATGAACTTCACTATTAAATGCATGGTTTGTTTCAAATAAAAGGCGTGAGTAACTTGGCTCCTCCAAGATATGGATGAGTGTCCATTAGGACACCTACACTATTGACACATATCTTTATCCTTTAGATCGAGGCTAAGGTTCTTAGCACCTTCCCTCTTGGAAACTATGGGTTTTCGATGATAAAACTATTTTGGGTTTTACCCTACTACAAAGTTTTCAAAATAAAACCCTTGGAAAGAGGCATCGTTTCCGAGTGGAGGTTTTACTAAAGAATATATGGGGAGAATAATGAGAAAGTTAAGAAAGGGAAAGAGAAGGGATGTTCTACGCCTTTACCGGAACAATTTATCCGTCCAACCACACTACCCCAGTCGTCGGGGCTTAGCTTGTAGTTTCTTGTCTTTTGTCGGAGCTGCTTGTACTTGCTTAAGGGGAGAAATCCCTAGAAGCCTGGGTAGGCTCTACAACAAATCTTCGGATTTGGGGTCTATAGCTTGCTTCGGCAAGAGTGTGCCTGTCTCGGCAGGAGTGCTGGTGCAACAATTGGGTCTCCCGCGGACGGTATGCTTTAGGAGTGGAGAAGGAAGTGGAGTCACCGAGGTTATTTTATATTACCAAGCTGCGGGTTTGGGTACACAGAAGTGCAGAAGGAAGGACTATGTCCATCGTGCCACATACCCATTGTCGAGGAGAACAAACCCAAAAGGAAAAGCCGCCGTTGCTAGGGATGAAAATGAAAGGTTAGGTTTGATTATCCGAACCCCCGTCTACCATGTGTAGCGGGTCGTGGTTGTATCCTGTAACATCCCAAAAATATTGAACTAGAATCATCAAACTCTAACCATCAAAATTAGGGTTAACAAAAACTTTTCTAAATAAAATATGAAAGCATGCACGTGTGTATGCATTCCAATTTGGATTCTTTTGAATTGCCATGCTTGTGTGTTTATTTGTTGCAAAAGGATGCTTAGGTGAAATAAACATCATCTAAACAATCCCCACACTTTTACCAAAGACAAATAAATCAAAACAAACAAAATGAGTGAATGGTCACTTTGGCCAATTTAACTCCCATGCCTACTTTCGCTATCTCTAACTTTCAGAACTTAACAGAAACTTGTATGGATCTTTGAACCCCTTGATAGTACTCATAACAAAGTATCAAGGCCCACCTTGTGATCATCCAAAAACATTTAAATGCATAGTTTAAATGACAGTTTAAAATTGAATCTATATCATATGGGAAGATCCCACTTTTTCAAAAACCACTCAAACAAGCTCAACTTTCAAAACCCAAGCATCTACAGACTCACTAGCACATGCCTAGCACACCCACCAAAAATCTTTTCAAAATTCAAAACTTGAATTCATGCGGCCATTTCATCAAACACCTTGATGATTCAAATCAAACAAAATCAAAACACTATAGTGTGCAGTGTTTTGGGCCTAACTTGTTCCCTCTCTGGATACCACTAGCCTTAGTAGATCATCTAACAACCTAAACTAATCTCTAGCACCACTGTAAGCTAGCCATTGTCATCAATGGTGAACAACCCGAGACCACCATGGTCACCCCAGTGTGAACAGCAAGCTACAAGCAGCACTAGCCTCACTAACCTTGTCTAGGAGAAAGCTAGCACCCCACCGCCACTCCCTGTCCTAGCCGCGAGCGATGCCAGCCCCTGGACCACACGCACAGACCATGCCAACCTTCTCTGCAACCATGCCGAGAGTGCGCCCTGTGCACCACGCTCGACAGACGCCAACAGACCGTGCGTCGCCCGTGCCACATTCATACGTGATCACCACCGTCCCAGCAACCCCGCAGACACGCCCGTTCACCGCCGCGCAGATCACGCGCGCTGTGCGCCATAAAAACATCCGTCGGGCACGCTCAGAGCACCGCAGCATTCTTACCGTTCAGCACCGCCCCACGCCTCGCCACCACGGCGTTGAGCTTCGCCAGGGAGCACATCACCGCCCCATACCGTCGCCCACGCCGATAGCCCTCTGTGCCGTCGACGACGACGAGCTTAGCTTGCGCCCGTCGGTCCCCTCTTGCCACTATAAATAGAGGCCTCCCCCGCTCGATTTCTTCACACCATTCCACCCCCTCTCACCTAGAACCACCTCGCCTCAGTCCCGGAGCAAGGCGAGCAGCGCATCGCCGGAATTTTGCCGGAGCAGGCCGCCTCATGAGAAGAAGGGCGCCGTCGATTTCGTCCACCCCAGGAGAAGCTGCCGGTACCAGGAGGTTCGCTGTCGTAGACTTTGTCGTTTTCCCGCATCGCCGACCTTCGCCTGAGCCCCGGTGAGCCCCCGATGACCCCCACCTACCGCGTTAGGTTTCTGTCTCGCCGGCACCGCCCAACGTGGATGATGAGTAGCATCCGTTCGATTAGACTTAGATCATGCAGATGAGATTGCCCTATATCGCTTCATTCAAACACAGTTTTGTACCTAGTTTCAAAAATCAAGCCAGCTCGATTCAGTGAACCAAATGGAATGAAACCAATTTTGTTAGAAAGGCTTTGAAATGCTTAATCCAAGCCCGTTGGATTCAAATCATTTGGATCTGTAGATCACCCTTGGTAAAAATAACAAGGCAGAAGCTTTTATACATTCAAACATTTTTCAAATTTAAACCATAATAGATTTTGATTTGATTCCAACTCTCAAAAATCACATTATTCATACCTTTCAGAATATATAAAAATATATGGGTTTACTTACAGAAATATTGTCCAAGTAATAAAAGGATGCCACTTAGGCATTTCTAGTCACTTTATTTAATTAAAATAAAAGGTTAAACCTTATTAAATTGTGACACCACTTTAAATCACATTCCCATGTACTTAAATATGTGGTGATGACATGTGTCAACATGATACCATGTTTGGTTTGGAGAATATTAAATCTTAAGTAGTTTTTCAATGAGTAGAAATTACTTTTCTAAAAATAAAAGAAATTAAACCAAGCTTTAATCTTGCAATGTTAGTGATGATGCTAGATCATCTAAAGGACCCTTTTGTGTGATGATTGAAAGTATTAAGTATTGTTTGGTGATTGTGTACCTCGTATTTATTTATAGACGCTAGTACCGACCAAGGATACGAGGAAGAAGGAGGATACTACGAAGAAGAAGCCGAGGAGAACTTCAACCACTGCTCTGCACAAGGCAAGCCAGTACTTGCAAGCTATTAACTTAGCAAGCCTAATATTACTAGCTGATTGAGCAAGCTAACACTTGCAATTATGAGAGTTAAATAACATATGCAATGCACTAAGCATGCTTGGTTAGATACATTTGATGATACCCAATCCTAGTTTTACTTGCAAGCTTTATACTTTATTTCTTTATCAAAGATCTTACTTAGAGTTTACCGGAATAAATTGTAGATACTAGAAAGATAATTGAAGGTTGCATAAAGAGCATAAAACTTGGCCTAAGCTAGATAATCTTTATGTCATCCTAAGGCCTGAGATTGAACCTAGTTAAACTCCACTAGTTTACCACCCCTCATTAGTACTTACCCCCACTTGTAGATGCTAGTGCTAAGCATAAAACTTGATCAACTTTAGATGGGAATACTTGGTGGAAAAATGGTTATGAAAACCTTGGAATGATGGATCATTCTATTGAGATGTTTTGACATGTGTTTCCGAACACCAGATGGTTTTGGTGATGAAAATGTTGAGGCATGAGCCTTAGCCCTTTATAAAACTGATGGTTGTCTGGATGCAATACCATTCCAATTTTACCGTACAACCACAATACCCGAGAATTGGGGAGGGCTTGACTGGAAACCACAATACCCGAGAATTGGTTCCCTCACGGCCAAGGTCTGAGTCGAGGCTACCTTGTGAAGATTGTCCACCTGTGCAGTACCCAAGATGATAGTTGGTCATGGTTGGGAGGCCAAACTCACAGGAGAGGTGCTTATACTAGGGCGTGTAATTGAAAGGTTAGGATTGATTATCCGCATACTGAGTATGGTGAATTCAGGATTTGTTCCTGACGGATGTATCGAATGTTGTGGTGAAAGTGTACAATACTGAGTAAAATTGAAGTGGCCATACTGTTCCCCCGTCAGATGTTTTCAAAATGACTTGTGAAATGAATTGAGATTTTGGCTTGACCACAACCGAGTTGTGATATGAAATACAAGTTCCCACTTAGGTGTTATAAAACTTCAACTAGCATTCTTTGCTTCTGAACTTAGTAGAGATAAATATGGTTTTTGCAAAACAACCCTAGAGCTTAGTGTCCTATTACAAAAACCCCTTTTACTTGTTAGTCTTAGTTTGCGAGTACTTAAAGAGTACTCATGGCTTTGTCCCTGGCTGTTCCCGTGGCCAGACTATGAAGAGGAGTACCAGGAGGATGGACCCCAGGAAGGTTACGACAACTAGGATCATCTCCCATCGTCACCATTGCTTGTGACCCCGAAGATGGAGCTTCGCCTACGCTACCGTTATTATTACGTATTTCCGCTGCTTGAGTTGTATTAAGAACTGGATCATGAGATCCTTATTTGTGTAAGACCTTATGTATGGTTTGTAATGGATGATGTACTATGGTATCCAATTCTGTTACGTCTCGCAAAAATGGTAATCCTGGGATTGCGATGTATGGCATAATAGGCATCTGGGATAAAAAATCCGGGTGTTGACATATCCTGGCAGATGTATTGATTCTTGTGGGTAAAGTGCACAAACTCTGCAGAGTCTAATCAATTTGAATAGTCGTGTCCATGGTCAAGGACAATTGGAAAGGTGATTGCTAGGAGTACCCTTGAGATGGTTTTAGAGGAAATAAGGAGGATGTGACTTGGTCACGAGGAACTATAATAAGGTGGTTCATTTTGACCAAAGATGGTCAAAGATGTTTTAAAAGGATATTTTACTCTAAAACTGTTTTCAAAAAGGTTTTCATCAAGGATACGGGATATCCTGTTTTCTAAAAGGAGGCATGATTTCAAACTCTTTTTCAACAGAGATATAGGGATGCCAATGTTAGGTTTTTCAGAAACAACTGTAGTGTAGAGCTATCTTGCCACAACCCAATATGCATTATCCTTTTTAACTTATCTTGGTGGTTTGCGGGTACATTCAATGTACTCACCGTCTTTGTCCCTGGCTATTTACTTGGCCAGATTGCAGATTTTAAGAAGTGATGAAGGTACTGACGTTTGTGCGAGCTAGGCCATCTTCCCAGTCAGTCGCCTGTAGGTTAAGGCATGACATGGCCTCTGCGCTTGAAGACTTTTGCTATTGATGTTGTATCTCCATAATGGAATTAATGTAAGTACTTGTATTCTTTCATTATGGATGATGTAATGATACTTCTCAGTTATGCTCACGACTCACTGATCATGGGAATGTGAATTGCAGGCATAACGGGCATTCTCAGACCGTAAATCCGGGGTTCCATAGAATACTTAGCAAAAATTGAAGTAGTTGATCCGTGGTATGCATATTATGCTAATTATCTCGTAGTAAAATTTGTACCTCCTGGTATGACAAGAAACAAAAGAAGGAAATTCTTTAATGATCTCAGACATTACTTTTGGGATGATCCATTTCTTTATCGCCATGGACCTGATGGAATGATTTGAAAGTGTGTTCCTAACCATGAAATGAATGCAATTTTTCAAGATTGTCATGGTAGCCCCTATGGAGGACATCATGCAGGTAGGCGAACTGCAGAAAAGGTACTTCAATCTGGATTCTATTGGCCCACCTTGTTCAAAGATGCACAAAGGTATGTGGAATATTGTGATGCTTGCCTCAGAAGAGGTAATATAGGCAGAAGACAAGAGATGGGGATGAATTATAGTCTTATCATTGAACCATTTGATGTATGGGGAATGGATTACATGGGACCCTTTATAGAATCAAATGGTTACACTCATATTCTTGTTGTTGTTGATTATGTTACTAAATGGGTTGAAGCTATCCCAACTAACCATGCAGATGCATCCACTTACGTGAAGATGATCAAGGATATCATATTTCCCAAGTTTGGAGTTCCTAGATTTTTAATTACTGGCGGTGGTTCTCATTTTATGAAAGGAACTTTCAGGAAGATCCTCAGAAAATATGGAGTAACTCACCATGTTGATTCACCATATCATCCCCAAACAAGTGGTCAAGTGGAACTCTCTCATAGAGAACTGAAGACCATACTCAAGAAGATGGTGGATAAATCAATAAAATATTGGTCATAAAAGATAAATGACACTCTTTGGGCATACCGAACTGCATTTAAAAATCCGATGGGTATGACACAATATAAAATGGTATATGGTAAGGCGTGCCATCTACTATCATCGGATTATCGACAAGTATGCCATAGGGGGTCCTAGTGGCGTCAGAAAGATGTGGTGTGAGACGTCGGATGTTCTAGGAGCGGTTAGCACAAGTTTACCCAAGTTCAGATCCGACTGCGATAAACGGATCCTACTCCTGCTAGCAACCCAGTAATATATCGGCGTAAGCCGGATGTTATAGCGGATTGCAAGAGAGGTTCCCCTGTGCGAGTTGTGATTGTGGTGTTGGTATTGTGTTTCCCTAAAGACTCCCATAGGGCCGGTTTATATAGTCACCGGGACCTAGGGTTACAGAAGAGACCTATCCGGCTATGTTACAGAGTCGGTAACTAGATATAGCTTGGACTACAAGTAATACTACAGGCCTAAGTCGGTAACTCTTCTGGGCCTCGTCGTAGCTGGAACCAGCTCCTCCTCTTTCCCTAACTGGGCCGCCCATGAAGAAAAGCTCTAACCCATTGGTGGGCCACCCTAGTCAGCGAGTCCTGTGGGTATACCCAGAAAGTATATCCCCAATAGTAGCCCCCGGAAGTCTCCAAGGTCTAAAGTCGAATAAATCGTCTAGCTTGATGGTTTCTTCGTCTTGATAATCTTGAAGGGTTCCCGAAAACTTCATTTAACAGTGTAGGATTCCAAGTCATTTGAGTCGGATATATTTTGTTCTGACTTTAGTCTATTCCTTGCTCAGTTTGAAACATGATTCGGATTTCACTGCGGTGTGCAGGCTGACAACTTTTCAGACCAGGTCATTCCACTGATAGGAGTCCCATCGACATGATCATTGGTGGTTCCGCTTCCTATGGAACATATCACCATTTTAATGCTCACGCGAGAATCGAGGGGGCGGAGGAGTCACGAGGAATCTACCTCCCTCTCACCTATACGCGTGGAATTAATCACGCAACTGATGCATGAATCTTGGCATAGAGGCAAATAAAAGAGAGGAGAAAACCCTTCTCTCCCAGATTCATCTCTCCACCTCTTCATTCATTGCCTCCTCGTACTCCTCGATCCCTCTGCAGCCGTTCTCATCTACACACCACGAGAAAAAATCTCTCTCCCCCCACCAATCCTTCACCTCCTCCAAGAGCGATGGCGTCTGCATCTGGCTTAGAAGCGGCGGCGGGTACCTCGGCGGTGGATGAGACGAAGATGCAGGGCCTATGGGTCCCAAGCATCATGGACGATGCCGAGCTCCAAGTCCTGGAGGATGAGGGATTCATTGTCACCGGCACGTGGAGGAGCGCCTCAGGACATGCCACCCCTGCCCCGCGTGATGGCGAGCGAGTGCTGTTCGGCACACACACACGTTGACCGTGGCCTCAACCTGCCACCGTCGGACTTCTTCATCGAGGTCCTCAAATACTATGGTGTGCAGCTCCATAATCTTCCTCCCAACTCCCTTATAGAGCTTAGTACTCATGTAGCCTTGTGTGAGGGGTTTCTTGGCATTTGGACAAGTCTCACCCTTTTCCGGTACTACTATGGTACCCGGAAGAACTCCATTAGTGCGGGTGTTCCTTACACCACTAACACTCTTAGCTTAGTTCTTAGGAGAAACTGAGTTTATCCTAGGATTAATGCTAGCGAATCTTTCAAACGCTGGGCCGGAACTTTCTTCTATCATAAGGATATTCCGGCTCCTGGAAAGGCGGATGGTCTTCCGGCCTTTGTCGACGGTGCCGCTCCCCACCAACAATCATGGGACGTGGAGGCGCCAGAACTTTCGGATATCTTGATCCTCGCCAAGAGGTAGATTGAGTTTTTTATGAAGCACATGGGTCTTCGTGGTCCGACTTGATCCACTGCTGGCTGGAGCGCTGGATTCATCCTCTGCAGCACCATGGAGATCGCCTTATGCACACCTTCACCAGCGATAAGAACAGCCTGCGGGCCAGCCCGAACCGGATTCCGGCGAAGGATTACAAGACCCTCATATAGTACTTGATCAAGGAGAGAGTGGAACGAAAAGTTCCGGATGTCTCCATGAAGATGTTTACGTCCAACCGTCCTCTGACTCCGGTAAATATTTTGACTTTGCTTTCACGTTTTGTTGTTCTTTCTGTTTCTTTCATCGACTCTATTTTCATCGATGCCTTTTGACTTTTTCAGCTCGAGAAACTCTTCGAGTCCCAGCTAGCTCCACTAGAGGGCTATCTCTCAGACGATCTGGAGGCGACGGAGGATGACGAGGTGCAAGAAGTTTCTACGTCCGCCTCTAAGAAGCACAAGGCGAAGGAAGTTGTTATCATTGTTGGTAGCCAAGTGCTGCCAGTAGTTAAAAAGTAAGGACCCTGTCTTTGTTTTTAGTACATTGTAACTTTCTTTCTTTCCAAAGCACACCTGATATTCGGTTTTTGCGTGCTTTAGAGCTAAAGCAGTTTTGAATGGTAAAGCGAAGCCAGACAGCAAGCCAGGCAAGCAACTACGTCATCAGAAGCTTGTCATCTCCCCTGCAATGCCGCCACCAACTCTATCCGGTACTCCATCAGCACCAGAGGCTTCTACCTCTCCTGGTGCTGGTAATATCTTGAAATTCCTGGTCACCGTTGGTGATTAGGCAACTAACAAGGGTGAACCCATCAAGGGTAATGATCCCATGGTAATATCTACAGGAGCATTCAGAAAACCGAGATAAATATCAATCTCGCTGATAGACATGATCGCGTAGGTCGTCATGGGTTTGCTAGCCGGAATCCAGGTCTCGTCGAGAAGGATGAGAGGGACATCACTGGCATAGACCACGCGACCCATGGAGATAGTTTTGCCGATTCCTACACGCGCATATTCCGCCTAGAACGATGCTCCAAAGGTCACCTGCTCCATGGTGGGTGCCAACTGACGTGGGATTGTCGACAAGTACGCCATAGGGGGTCCTAATGGCGTTGTAAAGATGGGGTGTGAGACGTCAGATGTTCCAGGAGAGGTGAGCACAAGTTTACCTAGGTTCAGATCCGACTGCGTTGATCGGATCCTACTCCTACTAGTGTATAGGTCCCAACCTTTAATAAGGTAGAGATCCTTGTGTTTACAATGCTAGTCCCTGGATCAATAGCTAGCATCCACAATTTAAGATGTAATGTCAAGAAACAAAGGTCATAATACAACTTTATAACCAGGAATAAAATAATTCATTACATTTTACATAGCTCATTTGGCTATCTTATTACAATGCAGCAGAAATAACTATGTAGCATGGAGTCCTTCATATTCAAAGTGCCACAGGCAATCATGTTGGTTGTATACTTGTAATCCTAATCAACACACTTCACTAACATCAAACAAACCTGCAACATAATAAGTTACAGCCACAAGGGTCAATACATTTGAATTGTATTGGCAAGTGATACTATGGTAGAATAGTGGTATCTATCATCTATATGCAATTTGGCTAAGTGGAGCTTAGGCTTTCTTTGCTCAAAATAGATTTTCCTTATCATTTGAAAACACTAAGTTTTTGTTTGTCAAAATCACCCAACGCATCTACCAATAGACATTGGTGATCCTTTAACCCTTGTTCAACCACAAGCTTTTAACTTAGAAATTGGGATGAGGAGATCCTTGGTAGCTTCCATGTCTTGATGCTAAAATTGTCCATTGCCGGGGACACGACTAAGTACTTAGATTTTACTCTCTCGAGAGGTGGTGCACTTTCCCCACAAGACTCGACATGCATCGAGAAAAGATCTTTCAAAAGCCTCCCCTTAGACCACAATGGACGCGCTCCAAACCTATCACCCCCTACCACCAACTTTCCATTTGGCTAAGTTATTGCAACCTATATGATCCAGGAAGAGCCCATATTGCCATGTGGTTGCACTTGAAGCTTCTCAACATTTGACATCTCAAATCTCTTTGTTCCTGGGTGGCTTTCCACAAGTGAGATACAATAGGGTAGGCCATAAATATGGGGCCCTGTGTAACCACTCAACATAATCCATTCACACCATTCCACCCAGGTGATTCATTCACATGGTTGTTTATTAAACAAAACACAAGTCATTGACTTAGAAATATTTCATAGCATGAATATAATCCACCCTTGTTTTCTACTAGCTAGGCTAAGCATGATAGTTGTAGGAATCTTAACTTAGGGAAAATTTCTACTAAGGCATCATCTACAAGGATTTCCCATGGCATAGCATACTTAGTAAAAATTCCATGCAAGTCCTACTCAAAACATCACTAATGCATAGTTAAAATAAAGGGACAAAAGTATGAAGCACCACTTTCCTTTTTAGTAGAGAATATAGGTTCACTCCTTGATCTTGCAATTGTCACACTCTTCAAAGTTCACTACAATTCAATCAAGGCACAAATTCAAACTAGCATTCAAGCAATCCATAACATAAAATAAAGAAAACAAAACAATGCATGCAAGCATACAAAAGATTGTTTTATTTGGAAATGTGGTTTCTAATAGGTTATAAATATTTTAAAACACCTATTGGTCATTTTATAAAAGTGGTAAAACCATTTGAAATTAAGTTAGTGAAAATGGTCACTTTAAATCATCTTTGTTTTGTTAGAATGATTTAAATCAAAGTAATATTTTCTAGTGTTAGACAAAATGTTTTTTTAACACAAATATTAATATTTAGGGTCAAAGTGTTTTAAAACAAATCCATTTCCAAAAGGTTTCACTCAAGAACATTTTCAAATCAAAGAAATAGTTTTATTTTACTAGAAATGCCTTTATTCAAAGGAATAATTTTCTATGGTTAATAAAATATATTTTTAAATCCAACACCTAGTAGTTTAGGGTCAGAGAGTTTAATTCAACTCATTTGCAATAGGTTTTACTCAAAAATTATTTTTAAAGCATAATCAATAATTTTATTCTACTAGAAATGCTTTTATTCAAGGAATAATTCTTTAGTGTCACAAAATATACTTTTAAATCCAAAAGTTGGTTTTTATGGTCAGTAGGTTCAAAACAAAACATTTGCAAAAGATTTTACTCAAAAATCATTTCTAGAATAATTTTTATACTCTAAATAAGCCTAGAAATGTTTCTGAAAAACAACCAATTTTCCAGAAGCAAAACACTAAACAAAGGGGATGGTTCGAAAGTTTGCATTTTTCTGAATCCAGTGATATAAAATTTGTAAATTTTGCACGTGTAGATTTAAAGTTATGAATTTTACAAATCTAAACATATAATAGAAAAATTTCTGTTTTTAAAACACATCATGTGCCACGCGTCATATTCTTACTGGCCGATAACGGTTCGTGTGGATCAAGTGTGGAAAGTTATATCTAAATAGAATCGTGCGGCACAGATGAATTCGTATCCCTTTGTTAAGTCATCTATTCCTATGCGTCGGATCTAGATCTAACGCTTCTGAGCACCCTAGCCATGATCTAGCGGCGCTGCGATGGTGGATGGCGGAGGTGCGCTCGGGCGATGATGTTGCCGGCAATATAGAAAGCGAGAGAGAGAGAGGGAAGGGGCTCACAAGACTCGCCGTGATGTGCTGATTCTCGGAGAAGCTCCTGTGACGGTCACGCTCTGGTGTCGTCGGTGGAGAGGCCACGGTGCACGCCAAAGTAAACGAATGATGTTGTTAGATGCGCGCAAGAATGCTGAACACGCGAGTATCGACCAGAGGGGAGGGGGCAGTCAGGTTTTACCAGTAGGGTCGCCGGAGAGGGGGCATACGGCGGTGGCACTCTGTTCGTCGAGGTTGCCGATGCTAGGGGCATGCACGGTCAAGTGGAGGCTACTGGCGGATGCGCAAGACGATGGGGAGTAGGCTCGTGGAGGTTAGGGGCAGTAGGGAGGGTCGTGCTCGCCGAAATCGATCAAGAAGCTTGTCGGAGTAGTGAGTTCTTGGGCGAGTAATTCAGGCAGCCTGGAGGCAGAGAGGGAGGGGTGAGCGAGGGGAAATGGGAAGGAGAGGGTTGCGGTTAAGATAGCACGGTTGCGGGGAGGAATTACTGGCGTGATTAAGCGAATTGAACCGAGGTTTAAACGAGTAGAAACGATCGGAGTTGAGGGCGAGGTCAGCGCGGGGTGAAGACGATGATGACCTGTGTCAACACCCGGATTTTTAATCCCATATGCCTGTTATGCCATACATCGCAATCCCAGGATTACCATTTTTGCGAGACATAACAGATTTGGATACCACAATACATCATCCATTACAAACCATACATAAGGTCTTACACAAATAAGGATCTCGTGATCCAGTTCTTAATACAACTCAAGCAGCGGAAATACGTAATAATAACGGTAGCGTAGGCGAAGCTCCATCTTCGGGGTCACAGACAATGCTGAGGATGGGAGATGATCCTAGTTGTCGTAACCTTCCTGGGGTCCATCTCCTGGTACTCATCTTCATAGTCTAGCCACGGGAATAGCCAGGGACAAATCCATGAGTACTCTTTAAATACTCGCAAACTAATACTAACAAGTGAAGGGGGTTTTTGTAGTAGGACACTAAGCTATAGGGTTGTTTTGCAAAAAGCCAGATTTACCTCTACTAAGTTCAGAAGCAAAGAATGCTAGTTGAAGTTTTATAACACCTAAGTGGGAACTTGTATTTCATATCACAACTCTGTTGTGGTCAAGTCAAAATCTCAATCCATTTCACAAGTCATTTTGAAAACATCTGACGGGGGAACAAGTGTATACTCTAACTATCCATAATCATGACGCAGCTATTCGAATAGTTTGACACTCTGCAGAGATTGTACACTTTCACCACAACATTGGATACATCCGTCAGGAACAAATCCTAAATTCACCATACTCAGTATGCGGATAATCAATCCTAACCTTTCAATTACACGCCCTAGTATAAGCACCTCTCCTGTGAGTTTGGCCTCCCAATCATGACCAACTGTCATCTTGGGTACTGCACAGGTGGACAATCTTCACAAGGTAGCCTCAGCTTAGACCTTGGCCATGAGGGAACTAATACTAAGTTATATAAGTTTCCAGTCAAGCCCTACCCACTTTTCGGGTATTGTGGTTGTACGGTAATATTGGAATGGTATCGCATCCAGATAACCATCATCTTTATAAAGGGCTAAGGCTCATGCCTCAACATTTTCATCACCAAAATCATCTGGTGTTTGGAAACACATGTCAAAACATGTCAATAGAATGATCCATCATTCCAAGGTTTTCATAACCATTTTTCCACCAAGTATTCCCATCTAAAGTTGATCAAGTTTTATGCTTAGCACTAGCATCTACAAGTGGGGGTAAGTACTAATGAGGGGTGGTAAACTAGTGGAGTTTTACTAAGTTCAATCTCATGCCTTAGGATGACATAAAGATTATCTAGCTTAGGCCAAGTTTTATGCTCTTTATGCAACCTTCAATTATCTTTCTAGAATCTACAAATTCACTTAAGTAAGCTCTAAGTAATAGCTTTGATAAAGAAATAAAGTATAAAGCTTGTAAGTAAAATTAGGAATGGGGTTATCAAGTGGGTATGATCACATATGCTTAAGGCAAATAGTTGGCATGGTAATAAGCAAGTATTTGCTTGCATAGGTCAACTTGATTAGTAAGGCTTGCTAAAGTAGAGAATCTTGCAAGTGTTAGCTTGCACCATCAACTAGTAGTATTAGGCTTGCATCAGTGTCAGTATAAGCTTGCCTTGTGCAGAGCAGTGGTTGAAGTTCTCCTCGGCTTCTTCTTCGTAGTATCCTCCTTCCTCCTCGTATCCTTGGTCGGTACTGGCATCTATGAATAAATACGAGGTACACAATCACCAAACAACAATTAACTATTTTCAATCATCACACAAAAGGGTCCTATAGATGATCTAGCATCATCACTAACATCACAAGAATAAAGCATTTGTCCTATTTATTTTATTTTTAGAAAAGTAATTTCTACTCATTGAAAAACTACTTAAGATTTAATATTCTCCAAACCAAACATGGGATCATGTTGACACATGTCATCACCACACATTTCAATACATGGGAATGTGATTTAAAGTGGTGTCACAATTTAATAAGATTTAACCTTTTATTTAAAAAAATGACTAGAAATGCCTATGTGGCATCCTTTTATTACTTGAACATTATTTCTGTAAGTAAACCCATATGTTTTTAAATATTCTGAAAGGTATGATCAAATGTGATTTTTGAGATTTGGAATCAAATCAAAAGCTATTATAGTTTAAATTTGAAAAATGTTTGAATGTAGAAAAGCTTCTGCCTTGTTATTTTTACCAAGGTTGATCTGTAGATTCAAATGATTTGAATCCAACGGGCTTGGATTAAGCATTTCAAAACCTTTCTAACAAAATTGGTTTCATTCAATTTGGTTCACTGAATCGAGCTGGGTTGATTTTTGAAACTGGGTACAGAACTATGTTTGAATTAAAATGGAAAAGTTAAATTCAAACGACTGGGCTGCGCGGGAACTACTAATGGGCCGGCCCAGTGTCACTCCACGGCACGGGGCTCAACTGAAAGCGGGTACCACCAGTCAGTGGCTCTTTAAACGCTAAGCGGTACGGGGCAACGTGGTGCGTTGGATCTAGTTCTAATCCAACGGCTCTGGTTCATCGTCCACGTCGGAAAGTGCCGGCGAGACAGAACCCTAACGCGGCAGGTGGGGGTCGTCGGGGGGTCACCGGGGCTCAGGCGAGGGTCGGCGAGGCGGGCGAACGACGAAGTCGACGACGGCGAACCTCCTTGTACCGGCAGCTTCTCCTAGGGCAGCGCCAATCGGTGGCTTCCTTCTTCTCCAGCAGCGGCGGGCTCCGTCCAAATTTCGGCGATGCGCTGCTCGCATTGCTCCGGGAACGGGGTGGAACGATCAGTGAGGACAGGGGAGTGGAAAGGTGTGAAGAAACCAAGCGGGGGAGGCCTCTATTTATAGTGGCGAGAGGGGACCGACGGGCGCAAGCTGAGCTCGTCGTGGTCGGCAACCGAAGAGCTATCGGCGTGGGCGTAAGCGGTATTGTGCTCCCTGGCGAAGCTCAACGGCGTGGTGGCGAGGCGTGGGGCGATGCTGATCGGTCGGAACGCTGCGGTCCTCTGAGCGTGCCCGACGGGAGTTTTTATGGCACACAGCACGCGTGGTCCGTGCGGCGGCGAACGGGAGTGTCTGCGCGATTGTTGGGACGGTGGTGATCACGTATGCATGCGGCGAGGGCGGCGCGCGGTCTGTGGGCGTCTGTTGAGCGTGGCGCACGGGGTGCGCTCTCGGCATGGTTGCAGAGAAGGTTGGCATGGTCTGTGCGTGTGGTCCAGGGGCTGGCATCGCTCGCAGCTGGGACAGGGAGTGGCGGTGGGGTGCTGGCTTGCTCCCAGACATGTTGGCTAGGCTTGGTGCTCCTCCTAGCTCGCTATCGACATGTGGGTGGCAAGGTTAGGCTCGGCCTGCTCACCATTGATGACAATGGCCAACTTATAGTGGTGCTAGAGATTAGTTTAGGTTGTTAGATGATCTACTAAGGCTAGTGGTGTCCAGAGAGGGAACAAGTTAGGCCCAAAACACTGCACACTATAATGTTTTGATTTTGTTTGATTTGAATCAGCAAGGTGTTTGATGAAATGGCCGCATGAATTCAAGTTTTGAATTTTGAAAAGATTTTTGGTGGGTGTGCTAGGCATGTGCTGGTGAGTCTGTAGATGCTTGGGTTTTGAAAGTTGAGCTTGTTTGAGTGGTTTTTGAAAAAGTGGGATCTTCCCATATGATATAGATTCAATTTTAAACTGTCATTTAAACTATGCATTTGAATGTTTCTGGATGATCACATGGTGGGCCTTGATACTTTGTTATGAGTACTATCAAGGGGTACAAAGATCCAAACAAGTTTCTATTAAGTTCTGAAAGTTAGAGATAGCCAAAGTAGGCATGAGAGTTAATTTGGCAAAAGTGACCATTCACTTAATTTGCTTGTTTTTATTTATTTGTCTTTGGGAAAAGTTTGGAAAATGTTTAGATGATGTTTATTTCATCTAAGAATCATTTTACAAGCAAAGAAACACACAAGCCAGGTAATTCAAAAGAATTCAAATTGGAATGCATACACACATGCATGCTTTCATATTTTTATTTAGAAAAGTTTTTGATAACCCTAATTTTGATGATTAGAGTTTGATGATTCTAGTTTAATATTTTTGGGATGTTACAACCTGGTTGTGGGGCTGCGTTGTTAGCGAGTGGGAAGGGGTTCGGTGGGGTCGTCACATCAGTGATCGCGCGGGTGCGTTTGCGGGTAAGAAAATGATTTAGGGGGAAGAGAGTGTTGGGCTGCGAGTTGGGCCTGAGCCGGGTTAGTTGGGTTGGGCTGGTTTTTCTTATTTTTTTCCTTTTATTATTCTTTTTCTTTTCTGTTTTTCTAGTTTCAAATTCAAACACTCTTTTGATTTCAGATTTCTTTTCAAATCTTTCCCAAATATTTAGTAGGTTTTTAATCTGTTTATTTATGTATTTTAAAGTCCATTTTAGGGTAATTTCTTTTATCCTCTTAGGGTTTATTATTTATTTTAAATAGACATTTTGTCTTTATTAAATAGGATTTTAAATATGGTTCCAATCCATATTATATATTCAAATGATTTAAACCTTTGTTTTAAATTCAAATTTTCATCAAACCCTTTTCAGTAGGTTTTATTTATTCATTGGTGTAAATAATATATTTTAATATGATTTAATATTCGTTTAAATTGGGCATTTGTCTTTATTCAAATAAAATCCATTATGGTTTTAATCCCACATAAATTTTATTCAAATAATTCTTTTATTCCTTTTAAATTAATTAGATAACTTTTAAATCCACTTTGGGAAATTTCCATTTATTATTTTCTCATGATTTAATTAATCATTTACTTTAGGGATTTTGTCTCCTTTTAAATAGACTTGAATTTGGTTATTGCCATATAAGTTTATTTGAATATTCTTTATCCCTTCATTCTATTTGAATTATATTTATTCCATTTGCTTATGGATTTAATTCAAGATTAAATTGTCTTCTAAATAAATTTTTTATTATTTAGTTTAGGCAATTTGTCTTTATTTAAATAAAATTGGATATTGCTCAATCCTTATGATTTTATTTAAATAATCTTTTACTCCTTTTATTATTCAATAATCTTTCATTTGTTTAAGGATTTGGCCAAGATTTAATTTGTCTTTTAAATATTCCTTATTTATTTATTTTCTTCCTTTGCCTTATAAAATCCATATATTTTTATTTATAGATCCAAAATTGGTGATTCCAATTTGTATAATTTTATTTAATATTTGTTTATCTTTTTAAATCCTTTTAGGATTATTTTGCTCACAATTTAGTATGGATTTTTAGCTAGGAGATTTATTACCTTTTGGAAATTAATTCCTTTTATCTTAATAAATTCTTATGTTTTTATCCATGGCTCCAAATTAAGTGAAACCAATTTATATGGTTTTATAATATTTTTTATCACTTATAAATGTTTGTTGACAAATTTTTATATGGAACAAATCCACAGTCTTAGAGTGATCTTGGAAATGATTTCTTTTATTAGGGTTTTGGTTTAACTTTTCCAAGTGTTTAAATTTCAAGATACATTCATTGATCAATGCATTTCACTTGATTGAAATTTTGTTTGATTCCCTTTTCATTCAAAGTTTGTTCAATATTGGTTTTGATGTTTACATTTGGAATCAAAAAGTTTCTTTTCACCCTAAATTTCATCAATTATTTATTTTGGTTATTTATTTTTCACATTTCAAAACTTGGAAAATTTTGGGATGTGACAGGCTACCACCCTTAAAAGAAATCTCGTCCTGAGATTTGGGAAGGCTAGAGGTTACAAGTTGGCTTCAAGGCAACTAGAGTACTACCACCCTTAAAAAGGTTTTCAACTAGATTACATCTTGGCTTACTTGGGATCTTGATGCAACTTCTATGGACAGTTGTTTGCATAATGGCCTAGCTCTTTGCATTTGAAACAAATCACTTGGCTAATATCCTTCTTCTTCTTGGGTACCATTTCTTCATGTTTCTTTACTTGGTTCTTCTTCTTTTCTAGGCAATCACTGGCATAGTGTCCCATCTCTTCGCAATTGTAACATTGCACCTGGCTTTTGTTCTTGTTCTTTTTGGGTCTCTCCAAAGCTAGGAGTTCTTCTAGTTCATGCTATTCATATCTCACCACAAAGGTGGGAAATCTTTCTCTCTTCTTGGGGCAGTCACAAGAGATATGTCCTTCTTCTCCATAAGAGTAGCAACACTTTATGGTCACTTTGGGTATGGATCTATGAGGTATGGTTCTGACTTTGTTTTTATCCTTCTTGGTAGAAGTTGTTCTCTTATGGAGGTTTCCAAACATTTGATGCATTCCATCTTGTTTCATTTTTTGAACTATAGGATAGATGGGGAATTGGATAGGGACATGATCATTTCCTTCACATAGGAAACACGTCACTTGAAATGTGGGGCATTGTTTAGTTGGATGTTTCTATTCACAATTTGGGCATTGGTCCACATGCTCTTTGTAAGTGTGTTCTATGTCTCCAAAAATATTGCAAGCTTGGGTTCTTCTATAATATCATCCTTGATATCATTGTTTTCACAATCTCCTTGGGAAAGGTTGTGTCTCATGTTGATCATTTGATTGGTCATCCTTTGCAACAATTGGGATTGGGTTTCCAAAAACTTTTGCATGGTTGGGTCTATCCCATTGTTGTTGGCTAAAAACTGAGTTGTCACTTGAGTCAACCGGGCTTGGGTTGCTAGAAGTTCTTCTCTCATGTGCATCTCTTGGTTGTTGTTGTCACCATTCTTGTTGTTGGAGTTTCTTGGAGAAGTCATCTGTTTGGGTTGGATTTGGATTAGAATAGGCAAAAGATTCCTAGAAGAAGAATTCTACTCACACACAACAATTCACACAAGCAATGAGCAAGCAATCACAAACAAACATTCCATTCAAACAACAAGGTTCAAGCACATTTTTAGGCAACAAAATATTTTTCCTACACCACATAAGTTGGTGTGATCAATATATGATCTAAACTAAACACTAGTATGGTGGTCCAACTATATGGTTCACTTGAGATCATTCCATTCTTCTTAGTTGTTTCTTCATGAATAAGATCATTGTTTCCTTGGAAAAATTCTTTCATCTTGGTCACAAAGCTTAAAGGTGATGATGGTTCCTTCTAAGTTGTGTTTCTTTAGTCTTCAAGCCTTGAGTAATATTTATTTTCTCAATTGTAGTCCTTAGTGATGTCCAAGTTGAAGTCCTTGGTGAAACTAAAGTTGAATTCCTTGATGATGTTGAAGTCTTTGCTCATGGTGGAGGCTTTGTCCATCAAGTTGAAAAGAGGGGAGATGTAAAATCAAAACCAAAAAGGTTGAGGAAAGAGTTTACTAGATTGTTTGTAAATAAGTTTGAACAAATACAACTCCTATTTTTCTAAGGGATTTTGTCCAATCCTAGGGTTACAATCCTACAGGCAACACAGTGCTCTGATACCATTTGTAGAGGTCCCAACCTTTAATAAGGTAGAGATCCCTATGTTTACATTGCTAGTCCCTAGATCAATAGCTAGCATCCACAGTTTAAGATGTAATATCAAGAAACAAAGGTCATAATACAACTTTATAACCAGGAATAAAATAATTCATTACATCTTACATAGCTCATTTGGCTATCTTATTACAATGCAACAGAAATAACTATGTAGCATGGAGTCCTTCATCTTCAAAGTGCCACAGTCAATCATGTTGGTTGTAGACTTGTAATCCTAATCAACACACTTCACTAACATCAAAATAACCTGCAACATAATAAGTTACAGCCACAAGGGTCAATACATTTGAATTGTATTGGCAAGTGATACTATGGTAGAATAGTGGTATCTATCATCTATATGCAATTTGGCTAAGTGGAGCTTAGGCTTGCTTTCCTCAAAATAGATTTTCCTTATCATTTGAAAACACTAAGTTTTTGTTTGTCAAAATCACCCAAGGTATCTCCCAATAGACATTGGTGATCCTTTAACCCTTGTTCAACCACAAGCTTTTAACTTAGAAATTGGGATGAGGAGATCCTTGATAGCTTCCATGTCTTGATGCTCAAATTTTCCATTGTCGGGGACACGGCTAAGTACTTAGATTTTACTCTCTCGAGAGGTGGTGCACTTTCCTCACAAGACTCGACATGCATCGAGACAAGATATTTCAGAAGCCTTCCCTTAGACCAAAATGGACGCGCTCCAAACCTATCACCCCCTACCACCAACTGTCCATTTGGCTAAGTTATTGCAACCTATATGATCCAGGCAAAGCCCATATTGCCATGTGGTTGCACTTTAAGCTTCTCAACATTTGACATCTCAAATCTCTTTGTTCCTGGGTGGCTTTCCACAAGTGAGATACACTAGGGTAGGCCATAAATATGCGGCCCTGTGTAACCACTCAACATAATACATTCACACCATTCCACCCAGGTGATTCATTCACATAGTTGTTTTATTAAACAAATCACAAGTCATTGACTTAGAAATATTTCATAGCATGAATATAATCCACCCTTGTTTTCTACTAGCTAGGCTAAGCATGATAGTATTAGGAATCTTAACTTAGGGAAAATTTCTACTAAGGCATCATCTACTAGGATTTCTGTAACATCCCAAAAATATTAAACTTGGATCATCAAACTCTAATCATCAAAATTAGGGTTAACAAAAACTTTTCCAACTAAAAATATGAAAGCATTCATATGTGTGTGTATTCAAAATTTGGATTCTTTTGAACTGCCATGGTTCTGTGTTTACTTGCTTGTAAAAGGATTCTTAGGTGAAATAAACATCATCTAAACAATCCCCAAACTTTTTCCAAAGACAAACAACTCAAAATAAACAAATGAAGTGAATGGTCATTTCTGCCAAATTAACACTCATGCCTACTTTGGCTATCTCTAGTTTTCAAACTCAACAGAAACATTTGTGGATCTTTGCACCCCTTGTTAGTACTCATAATAAGGTACCAAGGCCCACTTTGTGATCACCCAAAAACATTCAAATGCTAAGTTTAAATGAAAGTTTAAAATTGAATCTATCTTATATGGGAAGATCCCACTATTTCAAAAACCACTCAAACAAGTTCAATTTTCAAAACCCAAGCACCCACAGAATCCTCAGCACATGCTTAGCACACCCACCAAAAATCTTTTCAAAATTGAAAAGTAAGTTTCTTGCAGCCATTTCATCAAACAGCTTGCAGATTCAAATCAAACAAATCACAAACACTATAGTGTGCAGTAAATTTGGCCTAACTTGTTCCCTCTCTGGTTGCAACTAGTCTTTAGTAGATCATTTAGCTCATTTGTAAACATCTAGCACCACTGTGAGCTTGCCTTGCCATCAATGGTGAGTAGGCCGAGCCTCACCATGCCACCCCATTGTCGCTGGCCAGCTAGTAGCGACCCTAGCCTTGCCAACCTTGTCTGGGAGGTAGCTAGCACCTCACCGCTCCCTCGCGACCAGCCCTAGCTCAAAGACAGAGGCAGGAACCACCAGGAACGCCGTGCCCGTGCCGCTGTCGACCATGCCGACGCGCACCACCGTGCACGCACCATTCCCACTCAACCCGGCCACCTCGAGCCCTTGCCGCCCGCCAGCATGAACCCCACCGTCCCAGGAGACCACTAGACATGATCGTTTCCTCGCCCGTACCCCGTAGCCACCACACACCGCGGAGTTCGCCGTCGGTACCGATCAAAGCACCGCACGTTCCGGGCCGTTTGCCACCTACCCTAAGCACGCATTCAAGTCCTAGAGCATCGCCAGGAGACAACGCGTCGATCGCCAACCTCAGCCATACCTCTAGCCGCCCGTAGCCATGTCGCTACCGTCGCTTGCCCATCCCTCTCGATCTCGCCGTCGAGCCTATAAAAGGAGGCGACCCCCAGCCGTTTGAAGCATACCATCCCACTCCCCTCACCTCACTGATCATTCCACCCTCTAGCCGGAGCATGAGGAGCAGCAGCTCTCCGGAATTGCGCCGGAGCAGGCCGCCTCTGGAGAAGAAAGGATTCGTTGATTTCGACCACCCCCGGAGCTACCTCGACCATCCCTGAGGTCGCCGCCGACCACTCATTTGTTTGCCCGCCTCGCTGTTGTCGTTGGAGCCCTGGTATGCCCCATATGCACCCCCACTGAGCCGCTAGGGTTCGAGCTCGCCGGTGACATGTTCATCGTCGACGACGATCCCCAGCCGTCGATCTTCCTTCTAATCCAACGAACCACACAGCCCCGTACCGCTCCGCGTGTTATGAGCCACTGACTGGTGGAACCCCCTGCCAGCTGAGCCCCGCGTTGTGGAGTGACACTGGGCCGGCCCATTAACCTTTCCCGCGCAGCCCAACCATTTGAATTTAGATTTTTCTATTTTAATTCAAACTCAGTTCTGTTCCTAGATTCAAAAATCAACCCAGCTCGATTCATTGAACCAAATTGCATGAAACCAATTTTGTTAGAAAGGTCCTGAAATGCTTAATCCAAGCCCGTTGGATTCAAATCATGTGGATCTGTAGATCACCCTTGGTAAATATAACAAGTCAGAAGCTTTTCTGCATTCAAACATTTTTCAAAATTCAATCATAATAGCTTTTGAGTTGATTCCAACTCTCAAAAATCACATTTGATCATACCTTTCTGAATATATAAAAACATATGGGTTTACTTACAGAAATAATGTTCAAGTAACAAAAGCTTTAATCTTGTAATGTTAGTGATGATGCTAGATCATCTATAGTTAACCTTTGTGTGATGATTGAAAATAGTTAAGTATTGTTTAGTGATTGTGTACCTCGTATTCATTTATAGACCCTAGTACCGACCAAGTATACGAGGAGGAAGGAGGATACTACGAGGAAGAAGCCGAGGAAAACTTCAACCACTGCTCTGCTCAAGGCAAGCTTATACTGATACTTATGCAAGCCAATACTTGAAACCTTGCAAGCTAACACTTGCAATTATGAAAGTTAGATAACCTATGCATTGCACTAAGCATGCTTGGTTGGACACATTTGATGATACCCAATCCTAGTTTTACTTGCAAGCTTTATACTTTATTTCTTTATGAAAGATTTCTCTTAGAGTTTACTTAAGTGACTTGTATATTCTAGGAAGATAATTGAAGGTTACATAAAGAGCATTAAATTTGCACTAAGCTAGATAATCTTGATGTCATCCTAAGGCATGAGATTGAACTTAATTAATCTCCACTTTTTTACTACCCCTCATTAGTACTTACCCCACTTGTAGATGCTAGTGCTAAGCATAAAACTTTATCAACTTTAGATGGGAATACTTGGTGAAAATGGTTATGAAAACCTTGGAATGATGAGTCATTCTACTGAAATCTTTGACATGTGTTTCCGAACACCAGATGATTTTGATGATGAAAATGTTGAGGCATGAGCCTTAGTCCTTTATAAAACTGATGGTTATCTGGATGCGATACCATTCCAATTTTACCGTCCAACCATAATACCCGAAAATTGGGTAGGGCTTGATTGGAAACTTATATACCTTAGTATGGGTTCCCTCACGGCCAAGGTCTGAGCTGAGGCTACCTTGTGAAGATTGTCCACCTATGCAGTACCCAAGATGAACGTTGGTCATGGTTGGGAGACCAAATTCACAGGAGAGGTGCCTATACTAGGGCGTGTAATTGAAAGGTTAGGATTGATTATCCGCATACTGAGTATGGTGAATTCAGGGTTTGTTCCTGACGGACGTATCGAATGTTGTGGTGAAAGTGTACAATCTCTGCAGAGTGTCAAACTATTCGAATATCCGCGTCCGCGGTTATGGACAGTTGGAGTGGCCATACTGTTCCCCCGTCAGATGTTTTCAAAAGGACTTGTGAAATGAATTGAGACTTTGACTAGACCACAACAGAGTTGTGATATGAAATTCAAGTTCCCACTTAGGCAGTATAAGTTTCAACTAGTTTTCTTGCTTCTGAACTTAGTAGAGGTAAATCTGGCTTTTTGCAAAACAACCCTAGAGCTTAGTGTCCTACTACAAAACCCCCTTAACTTGTTAGTATTAGTTTGCGAGTACTTAAAGAGTACTCGTGGCTTGTCCCTGGCTATTCCCGTGGCCAGACTATGAAGAGGAGTACCAGGATGATGGACCGCATGAGGTTACGACAACTATGATCATCTCCCATCGTTAGCATTGCCTGTGACCCCGAAGATGGAGCTTCGCCTATGCTACCTTTATTATTACGTTATTCCGCTGCTTGAGTTGTATTAAGAACTGGATCATGAGATCCTTATTTCTGTAAGACCTTATGTATGGTTTGTAATGGATGATGTACTATGTTATCCAAATCTGTTATGTCTCGCAAAAATGGTAATCATGGGATTGCGATGTATGGCATAACAGGAATCTGGGATTAAAAATCCGGGTGTTGAAAAGTTGGTATCAGAGCCATCTTGACCATAGGAGAGCCTAGTTAGACTGAACGTTTGAATCAAAAACTTAGTTTCAAAACCAAAGGAAGCAAATATTTACAAAAACTTATTCCCATTCTTATCACTTTGTTTCTTTCATAAAAATTCATGTTCCTCAAAAACTCTTGCAAAATACATAAAATTTGACACACTTGATCACTCTACTAACTTACTCATCCTATATTCTTATAGATGCACGTGAAGTACAGCAAGTTTTATCAATCGGGGAATGGAGGATAGCTCATCTTTGAGCGGGATTTGGACTAGCTTTCAGAACTTCTGGAGCTTCTGCACCCCAAGTTCTTCGGAGCTCAGCTCAATGATCAGGAAGGAGAAGATCGGCAATGGCTAGTTGTTGCAAGTCTCTGAGGAAAGATTGAACCTCCCACTGCCGAGGGAATTCAGTTCACCTTAAGAGAGAACAACTGGCTCGATGGACTTGCCAGGGCCATGCAGGAAGCTCTTGCCCGTCTGTGTGGGCAGAGTATCAACTACATCAAGGGTACCCGCTTTGAGTTTTGTCCAAGGCGTGATGCTATGGGACAGCCAATGGAAGCCCCATACCACCACGAGCTAAAGACTCAGTTGGAACACCTTAGCTTCATGATGTATGATCGTCAGCAGGAACTGGACAATGCCCGTGACTACTCCAACCACAAGTCCGCCATCATCAGGACGAAGGATCAGACCATCTCCATGCTAGCGAAGGACCGCAAGTCTCGCCGCCGTCATCTTGACAAGAAGGAGCGCATCATTGCCCGTCTTCGCCACCATATCTCGGATTTGTAGGAGACCATCCACGAGAGAGACATGCAGTTGGAGGAAAGGGAGAATGCCGGAGAAGACCTTCATGGAGACCCCTACTCCTATCTCAGTGATGATGATGATTTACTGGAGGATCAGGCCATGGACTTCTTCACCGATGAGGAGGATTTCGCCTTCATCGATGATGAGGAGGATAATGATTACACCGACTCCGAGGAGTAGTAGCACTTGAGCACTAGCGTAGTGAGTTGTATTCGGTCCCACTTTATCGTTGTTTCCAGAATGGTTCTTAAAACCATCTGTTTTTCCTTTGTTGTGGTGTTTATTGTATCGTGTGTTATGAATGAACGAATGAAAAGCAAGTTGCTAGAAAATCCGAGTCAAACTTTAAAAACTTTTCAACGTCCCTGAACCTTAGAAATTTCCCTCTTTTCTCATGATCTACCTCAATCTTCAGATGCCTCGCGGAGGAAGTGGTTCATCCCCGGACCCGATGTTGTAGATCCTGCAAATGTTGGTTTATGACCGTGGAGCTAAAAGAGCCGAACGTCAAGCCAACTTAGCCACACTTTAGCAGATAGCTCAGCTGGCCCACAACAATCAAGGCCAAGGAAACCAGGACAACCATGGATCTAAGCTCAAGAATTTCCAGAACACCAACCCACCTGTTTTCACTAAGTCGGAAGAGCCCTTAGACACAGATGATTGGCTGCAAACCATGGAGAACAACCTGGAATTCACCGGAGTGGAAGCTAACGAGAAAGTTCTGTTCGCCACCCACTATCTAGCCGGAGATGCAAGAGCATGGTGGAACAGCGTTCGTGCAATGACCGGAGGGCAGATGATCACCTAGGAGGAATTCAAGGTCAAGTTCAGCAGAACCCATGTGCCACCGGGTTTGATCAAGAGAATGAGAGATGAGTTCAGAGAACTGAAGCAAGGAAGGATGACTGTAGTGGAATACCGTGACAAATTCTTTTCATTAGCTAGGTATGCCCCGGATGAGATCGACACTGAATACAAGAAGAAAGAAAGATTCTTGAATGGTCTGCACGATGAGATGCAGACGGTGTTGGTCAATATCCCCTTTGTTGATATTGAAGCCCTCGTCGACTCTGTCATTCAGATGGAAGGAAAGATCAACCAAGCCAATGAGAACCGTAAGCGCCGCATAATGCATCAGCAAGGAACCCATCATACTCCAAAGTATCGCCCCAACCCATCTCCAGGATTTGCCCCGAGAACCAAAAGACCCCCGATGAACTGTCCGACCTATCCCAACCGAGGAAACCCAAGGCCCGGAGGAAATCACAACAACCCCAGCAACTCTAACAATTTCAACAGTGCACCACCCAAGTTCAACAACAATAATGTTGCCGCCAACACCAACACTGCCCCGAGGACTGGAAGCAATGTTGTGCTTGTTGCAGCAAAGGACAAGTCGCAAGTGACTTGTTATGACTGTGGAAATAAGGGTCACTACTCCAATGAGTGCCCCAAGAAGAATGCCGCAGCCCCCAATGCAAATGCCCCAGCTCAGCAGCAGCGTCGTGTTCAGCCAGGAAGAATGTTTGCCCCAGGGAACTCGCTCAACCGCAACGGCCGTCTTTTTCTCGTGCATGCTGAAGAAGCCCAGGAAGCGCCAGACGTCGTGCTAGGTATGTTTTCTGTTAATTTAGTACTTGATAGAGTGTTATTTGATTCTGGTGCATCGCACTCATTTGTCACCAAAGGATTTGCATGCACTAGTAAGATTCAACCAACCAAACTGAAGCATGTTATGACTGTTCAAATCCCCGGTTCAACCACCAAATCTAGGCAAATTTGCAAAGCCGTCCCTATCCGAATCCATGGCATCGATTTTTATGCCAATATGTTAGTACTCGGAACTAAAGGTTTGGAAGTAGTACTAGGAATAGATTGGATGTCCAAACATAAAGGATTAATTGAATGTGCCAAGAAAGCCATAACCATGACCAGTACAGCCGTAATATCAGTCGAGCATGTATCTGAAACCTTACCTCATCAATTGAATTGCAACAAGAGTATAGCCCAACCTACCATTGACCTAGTCCGGATAGTCTGTGAATACCCCGATGTATTTCTAGATGTTTTGCCCGGTATGCCCCCAGATCGGGATATCGAGTTTATCATTGAACTAATCCCCAGAACAGGACCCATAGCCCAGAGACCATATAGTATGAACCCGTCGGAACTAGCGGAACTAAAGAAGCAACTGGATGCCATGCTGGAAATTGGATTGATTCAACCAAGTGTGTCACCATGGAGATCACGTGTCTTGTTTGTGGATAAGAAAGATGGAGGTAACCGTTGGTGTACGGATTATCGGAAGCTGAATGATGTCAGTATCAAGAAAAAATACCCATTGCCCAAGCTAGAAGATTTGTTTGATCAGTTGACCGGTGCCAAAGTGTTTTCTAAGATTGATCTTAGAACTGGCTATCATCAACTCAAGATTCGCGCAGAGGATATTCCCAAGACTGCCTTTACCAACAGATATGGATTATACGAGTATACTGTCATGTCTTTTGGATTAACCAATGCCCCCGCTTATTTCATGAATCTCATGAATAAGATTTTTATGGACTTCCTAGATAAGTTTGTCGTTGTTTTCATCGATGACATTCTGATTTATTCCAAATCAGAAGAAGAACATGAGCTACACCTAAGGACCATTCTTGGAACCCTTAGAGAGCATCAGTTGTATGCCAAGTTTAGCAAATGTGAATTCTGGTTATAGGAGGTAGGATTCCTCGATCACATTGTATCAGCTGGAGGAATTGCCGTTGACCCTACAAAGGTGAAAGATGTCGAAGATTGGCAAGCTCCAATCACTCAAACCCAAGTTCGTGCATTTCTCGGATTGGTGGGATACTACTGCAAGTTCGTAGAAGGATTCTCGAGTATCGCCAGATCCATGACCCAATTGCTGAAAAGGACAAGAAGTATGAATGGACAGACAAATGTGAAGTGAGTTTTCAAGAACTCAAGAGAAGATTGATTTCAGCCCGAATCTTAATCATGTCGGATATCACGAAGCCCTTTGACATGTATTGTGATGCATCCAAAATCGGTCTCGGATGTGTGCTAATGCAAGAAGGAAAAGTTATATCTTACCTATGCCGACAACTGAAACATCATGAGCAAAACTACCCAACCCATGACCTCGTGCTCGCAGCCGTAGTTCTAGCCCTGAAGACATGGAGGCATTACCTGATGGGAAACCGTTGTGAGATTTATTCGGATCACAAGAGCCTGAAGTATATATTCACTCAGAAGGAGCTGAATATGAGACAGAGAATATGGATCTAGCTAATCAAGGATTACGACCTGGACATTCACTATCACCCCGGTAAAGCCAATGTGGTAGCAGATTCCCTTAGCAGATTGCCGTGTCGCTTGAACTCCATGATTTTAATGGAGCAACCAAGCTTGCACGAGGAAATGGACGATTTTCGAATGGAATTAGTGAGTGAAGGATTTTTGGCTAGCATAGAACTTCAACCCACTTTGATCATCCTGATCAAGGATGCGCAGAAAGTAAATGCTAGTATCGAAGGATTCAAGCGTCGTATCGGTACAGGCAAAGTACCCGGATTTACCAAAGACGAAGAAGGAGTTCTGTGGTACAAAGGACGCCTTTGTGTACCAGCAGATTCTGAGTTGAAAGAAGTTATTCTGAAGGAAGCTCATGATACTCTTTATTCTATCCACCCCAGATGAACGAAGATGTATCAAGATTTGAAAGAGCAATTTTGGTGGCATAAGATGAAGCGAGAAATCGGAAGATATATCGCCAAGTGTGATATATATCAGCGAGTCAAGGCGGGATATCAAAGACCCGCAGATTGTTGCAACCGCTATAGATTCCGGAATGGAAATGGGATTTAGTTGGAATGGACTTCATCACCGGATTGCCTACTTCTAGTAGGGGAAATGACTCTATATGGGTCATAGTGGACAGATTGTCCAAATTCGCACATTTCTTACCAGTCAAGACCACGTATCAGAGTTTGAAGCTAGCGGAGTTATACATAGCTAGAATCGTCAGTTTGCACAGAGTACCCAAGAACATCGTATCTGATCGAGGAACTCAGTTTACCTCGAGATTCGGGAAGAAAGTCCAAGAAGGGTTAGGAACCCGACTAGATTTCAGCACATCTTATCACCCTCAGACCGACGGACAAACGGAGCGAGTAAATCAAATACTCGAAGACATGTTGATAGCATGTGTGTTAGAGTATGGATCTAAATGGGAAGACTGTCTGCCGTTCGCAGAATTTTCATACAACAACAGTTATCAAGCTAGTTTGCAAATATCCCCATTTGAATTCATGTATGGCAGGAAGTGTTGCACCCCTTTGAACTGGTCGGAAGTAGGAGAGAGTCAGATTTTCGGACCCGACATCCTACGAGAAGCAGAAGAGAAGGTTCACAAGATTCGTGAGCACCTCAAGACCGCCCAGTCAAGACAGAAGTGTTATGCCAAAAAGATACGTCGAGACCTCGCCTTCAACATCGAAGAGTTCATGTATCTGAAAGTGTCGCCATTGAAGGGAATGCAGCATTTCCAACTGAAGGGAAAGTTAGCCCCCAAATATATCGGACCCTTCAAGATTTTGAATCATCGAGGAGAAGTATCATATCAATTGGAACTTCCAGAGGAAAAGTCATCAGTGCATAATGTGTTCCATATATCGTTACTTCGCAAGTGCCTTGAAGTTTCGGAGAAGACTGGAGTTTTGAAGAACATTGATCACCGGACCATAGAGATCAACGATGACCTGACATACCCCAAAGTACCCATCCGTATTTTGGAAGAAGCTTTCAGGACCACCAGGACCCAAAAAATCAAGTTTCTCAAGATTCAATGGAGCAACCACACAGAAGAAGAAGCTACCTGGGAGCGCAAAGATCACATCAGGACGGAGTTTCCCGATCTCTTCAAATCCTAGGTAATCTTTTTCGTCCTTCTTCAAATCTCGGGATGAGATTTTGTTTAAGAGGGGAAGGTTTGTAACATCCCAAAAATATTAAACTTGGATCATCAAACCTCTAATCATCAAAATTAGGGTTAACAAAAAGTTTCTAACTAAAAATATGAAAGCATTCATATGTGTGTGTATTCAAAATTTGGATTCTTTTGAATTGCCATGGTTCTGTGTTTCTTTGCTTGTAAAAGGATTCTTAGGTGAAATAAACATCATCTAAACAATTGCCAAACTTTTTCCAAAGACAAACAACTCAAAATAAACAAATGAAGTGAATGGTCATTTTTGCCAAATTAACTCTCAGGCCTACTTTGGCTATCTCTAGTTTTCAAAACTCAACAGAAACATTTTTGGATCTTTGCACCCCTTGTTAGTACTCATAATAAGGTACCAAGGCCCACTTTGTGATCACCCAAAAACATTCAAATGCTAAGTTTAAATGATAGTTTAAAATTGAATCTATCTTATATGGGAAGATCCCACTATTTAAAAAACCACTCAAACAAGTTCAATTTTCAAAACCCAAGCACCCATAGAATCCTCAGCACATGCCTAGCACACCCACCAAAAATATTTTCAAAATTCAAAAGTAAGTTTCTTGCGGCCATGTCATCAAACAACTTGCAGATTCAAATCAAACAAATCACAAACACTATAGTGCGCAGTAAATTTAGCCTAACTTGTTCCCTCTCTGGTTGCTACTAGTCTTTAGTAGATCATCTAGCTCATTTGTAAACATCTAGCACCACTGTGAGCTCGCCTTGCCATCAATGGTGAGCAGGCCGAGCCTCACCATGCCACCCCATTTTCGTCGGCCAGCTAGCAGCCACCCTAGCCTTGCCAACCTTGTTTGGGAGGTAGCCAGCACCTCACCGCCCCTCTCGACCAGCCCTAGCTCAAAGACAGAGGCAGGAACCGCCAGGAACACCATGCCCACGCCGCTGCCAACCATGCCGACGCGCACCACTGTGCACGCACCGTTCCCACTCAACCCGACCACCTCGAGCCCTTGCCGCCCGCCAGCATGAACCCCACCGTCCCAGGAGACCACTAGACATGATCGTTTCCTCGCCCGTACCCCATAGCCACCGCACGCCGTGGATTTCGCCGTCGGTACCGCTCAGAGCACCGCACGTTCCCGACCGTTTGCCACCAACCCTAAGTGCGCATTCAAGTCCTAGAGCATCGCTAGGAGACAGCGCATCGATCCCCAAGCTCAGCCATGCCTCTAGCCGCCCGTAGCCATGTCGCCACTGTCGCCTTCCCATACCTCTCGGTCTCGCCGTCGAGCCTATAAAAGGAGGATACCCCCAGCCGTTTGAAGCACACCATCCCACTCCCCTCACCTCACTGATCATTCCACCCTCTAGCCGGAGCACGAGGAGCAGCAGCTCGCTAGAATTGCGCCGGAGCAGGCCGCCTCTGGAGAAGAAGGGAGCCGTTGATTTCGACCACCCCCGGAGCTGCCTCGACCATCCCTGAGCTTGCCGTCGACCACTCGTTTGTTTGCCCACCTCTCCGTCATCGCTGGAGCCCTGGTATGGCCCCTATGCACCCCCACTGAGCCACTAGGGTTCGAGCTCTCCGGTGACATGTTCATCGTCGACAATGATCCCCAGCCATCTATCTTCCTTCTAATCCAACGAACCACACAACCCCGTACCGCTTCGTGTGTTATGAGCCACTAACTGGTGGAAGCCCCCTGTCAGCTGAGCCCCGCGCTGCGGAGTGACATTGGGACGGCCCATTAACCTTTCCCGCGCAGCCCAACCGTTTGAATTTAGATTTTTCTATTTTAATTCAAACTCAGTTCTGTTCCTGGATTAAAAATCAACCCAGCTCGATTCAGTGAACCAAATTGCATGAAACCGATTTTGTTAGAAAGGTACTGAAATGCTTAATCCAAGCCCATTGGATTCAAATCATGTGGATCTGTAGATCACCCTTGGTAAAAATAACAAGTCAGAAGCTTTTCAGCATTCAAACATTTTTCAAAATTCAATCATAATAGATTTTGAGTTGATTCCAACTCTCAAAAATCACATTTGATCATACCTTTCAGAATATATAAAAACATATGGGTTTACTTACAGAAATAATGTTCAAGTAATAAAAGAATGCCACATAGGCATTTCTAGTCACTTTAATTATTTAAAATAAAAAGGTTAAACCTTATTAAATTGTGACACCACTTTAAATCACATTCCCATGTACTGAAATATGTGGTGATGACATGTGTCAACATGATCCCATGTTTGAGTTGGAGAATTTTAAATCTTAAGTAGTTTTTTAATGAGTAGAAATTACTTTTCTAAAAATAAAATAAATAAGACAAAAGCTTTAATCTTGTAATGTTAGTGATGATGCTAGATCATCTATAGTGCACCTTTGTGTGATGATTGAAAATAGTTAAGTATTGCTTGGTTATTGTGTACCTCGTATTCATTTATAGATGGTAGTACTGACCAAGGATACGAGGAGGAAGGAGGATACTACGAGGAAGAAGCCAAGGAAAACTTCAACCACTTCTCTGCTCAAGGCAAGCTTATACTGATACTTATGCAAGCTAACACTTGCAATTATGAAAGTTAGATAACCTATGCATTGCACTAAGCATGCTTGGTTGGACACATTTGATGATACCCAATCCTAGTTTTACTTGCAAGCTTTATACTTTATTTCTTTATCAAAGCTTTCTCTTAGAGTTTAATTAAGTGCCTTGTAGATTCTAGGAAGATAATTGAAGGTTGCATAAAGAGCATTAAATTTTGCCTAAGCTAGATAATCTTGATGTCATCCTAAGGCATGAGATTGAACATAATTAATCTCCACTTTTTTACTACCCCTCATTAGTACCTACCCCACTTGTAGATGCTAGTGCTAAGCATAAAACTTGATCAACTTTAGATGGGAATACTTGGTGAAAATGGTTATGAAAACCTTGGAATGATGAGTCATTCTACTGAAATGGTTTGACATGTGTTTCCGAACACCAGATGATTTTGATGATGAAAATTTTGAGGCATGAGCCTTATCCCTTTATAAAACTGATGGTTGTCTCGATGCGATACCATTCCAATTTTACCATACAACCACAATACTCGAAAATTGGGTAGGGCTTGACTGGAAACTTATATACCTTAGTATGGGTTCCCTCATGGCCAAGGTCTGAGCTGAGGCTACCTTGTGAAGATTGTCCACCTATGCAGTACCCAATATGACCGTTGGTCATGGTTGGGAGGCCAAACTCACAGGAGTGGTGCCTATACTAGGACGTGTAATTGACAGGTTAGGATTGATTATCCGCATACTGAGTATGGTGAATTCAGGATTTGTTCCTGACGGATGTATCGAATGTTGTGGTGAAAGTGTACAATCTCTGCAGAGTGTCAAACTATTCGAATAGCCGCGTCCGTGGTTATGTACAGTTGGAGTGGCCATATTGTTCCCCCGTCAGATGTTTTCAAAAGGACTTGTGAAATAAATTGAGACTTTGACTTGACCAAAACAGAGTTGTGATATGAAATTCAAGTTCCCACTTAGGCAGTATAAGATTCAACTAGTTTTCTTGCTTCTGAACTTAGTAGAGGTAAATCTGGCTTTTTGCAAAACAACCCTAGAGCTTAGTGTCCTACTACAAAAACCCCCTTAACTTGTTAGTATTAGTTTACGAGTACTTAAAGAGTACTCATGGCTTGTCCTTGGCTATTCCCGTGGCCAGACTATGAAGAGGAGTACCGGGATGATGGACCGCAGGAAGGTTACGACAACTAGGATCATCTCCCATCGTCAGCATTGCCTATGACCCCGAAGATGGAGCTTCTCCTATGCTTCCTTTATTATTACGTTATTCCGCTGCTTGAGTTGTATTAAGAACTGGATCATGAGATCATTATTTGTGTAAGACCTTATGTATGGTTTGTAATGGATGATGTACTGTGATATCCAAATCTGTTATGTCTCACAAAAATGGTAATCCTGGGATTGCGATGTATGGCATAACAGGCATCTGGGATTAAAAATCCGGGTGTTGACAATTTCCCATGGCATAGCATACTTAGTAAAAATTACATGCAAGTCCTACTCAAAACATCACTAATGCATAGTGAAAATAAAGGGACAAAAGTATGAAGCACCACTTGCCTTTTTAGTAGAGAATATAGGTTCACTCTTTGATCTTGCAATTGCCACACTCTTCAAAGTTCACTATAATTCAATCAAGGCACAAATTCAAACTAGCATTCAAGCAATCCATCACATAAAATAAAGAAAACAAAACAATGCATGCAAGCATACAAAAGATTTTTTTATTTGGAAAGGTGGTTTCTAATAGGTTATAAATATTTTAAAACACCTATTGGTCATTTTATAAAAGTGGTAAAACCATTTGAAATTATGTTAGTGAAAATGGCCATTTTAAATCATCTTTGTTTTGTTACAATGATTTAAATCAAAGTAATATTTTCTAGTGTTTGCCAAAATGTTTTTTTAAACACAAATATTAATATTTAGGGTCAAAGTGTTTTAAAACACATCCATTTTCAAAAGGTTTCACTCAAGACCATTTTTAAATCAAAACAATAATTTTATTTTACTAGAAATGCCTTTATTCAAAGGAATAATTTTATATGGTTAATCAAATATATTTTTAAATTCAACACTTACTGGTTTAGGGTCAGAGAGTTTAATTCAACTCATTTGCAAAAGGTTTTACTCAAAAACTATTTTTAAAACATAATCAATATTTTATTCTACTAGAAATTCTTTTATTCAAGGTATAATTCCTTAGTGTCACAAAATATAATTTTAAATCCAAAATTTGATTTTTATGGTTAGTAGGTTCAAAACAAAACATTTGCAAAAGATTTTACTCAAAAATAATTTCTAGAATAATTTTTATACTCTAAATAAGCCTAGAAATGTTTCTGTAAAAACAACCAATTTTCCAGAAGCAAAACAATATACAAAGGGCATGGTTGGAAAGTTTGCATTTTTCTGCATCTAGTGATATAAAATTTGTAAATTGTGGATGTGTAGATTTAAAGTTATGAATTTTACAAATCTAAACATCTAATAAACAAGTTTCTGTTTTTAAAACATAGCCTGTGCCACGCGTCTATTCTTACAGGCCGATAACGGTTCGCATGGATCACGTAGTGTGGATCGTCAGATCTAAATACAATCGTGCGGTACAGATGAATTCATACCCCTTCGTTAAGTCATCTATTCCTATGCATCGGATCTAGATCTAACGCTTCTGAGCACTCTAACCATGATTTGGCGACGCTGCGACGGTGGACGGCGGCAGCGCGCTCGGACGGTGATGTTGCCGGTGATATAGGAAGCGAGAGAGAGAGAGAGGGAAGGGGCTCACCAGAATCGCCGTGATGCGCTGATTCTCGGGGTGGTCTTCTTCGACGAAGGGGCACACGATGTTGTCGTTAATCGCTCCCCGGAGAAGCTCCTGTGACGGGCACACTCTGGTGTCATCGGTGGCGAGGCCATAGTGCACGCCAAGGCAAACGAATGATGCTATTGGATGCACGCAAGAATGCTGAACACGCGAGTATCGACCAGAGGGGATGGGGAGTCGGATTTTACCAGTAGGGTCGCCGGAGAGGGGGCAGACGGTGGTGTCACTCTATTCGTCGAGGTTGCTGATGCTAGGGGGCATGCGCAGTCAAGTGGAGGCTACTGACGGATGCGCAAGACTATGGGGAGTAGGCTCGTGGAGGTTAGGGGCAGTGGGGAGGGTCGTGCTCGCCGGAATCGATCGAGAAGCTCATCAGAGTAGTGAGTGCTTAGGCGAGGAATTCAGGCAGCCTGGAGGCAGAGAGGGAGGGGCGAGCGAGGGGAAATGGGAAGGAGAGGGTTGCGGTTAAGATAGAATGGTTGCAGGGAGGAATTACTGGCGTGATTAAGCGAATTGAACCGAGGTTTAAACAAGTAGAAACGGTCGAAGTTGAGGGCGAGGTCAGCACGGGGTGAAGATGAATGATGACTGGGTAATGTGCTTGTCGTCGAAAGTGGGAAGGGTTCGATGGGTCGCACGTCAGTGACCATGCGGGTGCGCTTGCGGGTAAGAAAATGATTCGGGGGGAAGAGAGAGGTGGGCTGCGAGTTGGGCCTAAGCCGGGTTAGTTGGGCTTGGCTGGTTTTTCTTATTTTTTTCCTTTCCTGATTCTTTTTCTTTTCTGTTTTTCTGTTTTAAAATTCAAACACTCTTTTGATTTCAGATTTCTTTTCAAATCTTTCCCAAATATTTAGTAGGTTTTTAATATGTTAATTTATGTATTTAAAGTCCATTTTAGGATAATTTCTTTTATCCTCTTATGGTTTATTATTTATTTTAAATAGACATTTTGTCTTTATTAAATAGGATTTTAAGGTTCCAATCCATATTATTTATTCAAATGATTTAAACCTCTGTTTTAAATTCAAATATTCATCAAACCCTTTTCAGCAGGTTTTATTTATTTATTAGTGTAAATAATATATTTTAATATGATTTAATATTCATTTAAATTGGGCATTTGTCTTTATTCAAATAAATTCCATTATGGTTTTAATCCCACATAAATTTTATTCAAATAATTCTTTTATTCCTTTTAAGTTAATTAGATAACTTTTAAATCCACTTTGGGAAATTTCCATTTATTATTTTCTCATGATTTAATTAATTATTTACTTTAGGGATTTTGTCTCCTTTTAAATAGAATTGAATTTGGTTATTGCCATATAATTTTATTTGAATATTCTTTATCCCTTCATTCTATTTGAATTATCTTTATTCCATTTGCTTATGGATTTAATTCAAGATTTAAATTGTCTTCTAAATAAATTTTTTATTATTTAGTTTAGGCAATTTGTCTTTATTTAAATAAAATTGGACATTGTTCAATCCTTATGGTTTTATTTAAATAATCTTTTACTCATTTTATTATTCAATAATCTTTCATTTGTTTAAGGATTTGGCCAAGATTTAATTTGGCTTTTAAATATTCCTTATTTATTTATTTTCTTCCTTTGCCTTATAAAATCCATATCTTTTTATTTATAGATCCAAAATTGGTGATTCCAATTTGTATAATTTTATTTAATATTTGTATAATTTTTAAATTGGCCAAGATTGTATAATTCCAATTTGTATAATTGTACAATTTAGTATGGATTTTTAGCTAGGATATTTATTAGCTTTTGGAAATTAATTCCTTTTATCTTAATAAATTCTTAAGTTTTTATCCATGGCTCCAAATTAAGTGAAACCAATTTCTATGGTTTTATAATATTTTTATTTATCATCTTTGATCACTTATAAATGTTTTTTAACAAATTTTTATATGGAACAAATCCACAGTCTTAGAGTGATCTTGGAAATTATTTCTTTTATTAGGGTTCTAGGGTTTTGGTTTAACTTTTCCAAGTGTTTAAATTTCAAGATACATTCATTGATGAATGCATTTCACTTGGTTGAAATTTTGTTTGATTCCCTTTTCATTCAAAGTTTGTTCAAGATGGGTTTTGATGTTTCCATTTGGAATGAAAAAGTTTATTTTCACCCTAAATTTCAACAATTATTTATTTTGTTTATTTATTTTTCACAATTCAAAATTTGGAAAATTTTAGGATGTGACAGCTAGCAACCCAGTAATATATCGGCGTAAGCCGGATGTTACTGCGGATTACAAGAGTGGTTCGCCTATGCGAGTTGTGATTGTGGTTATTGGTATTGTGTTGCCCTAAAGACTCCCATAGGGCCAGTTTATATAGTCACCGGGATCTGGAGTTATAGGAGAGACCTATCCAGCTATGTTACAGAGTCGGTAACTAGATACAACATGGACTACAAGTAATACTATAGGCCTAAGTCGGTAACTCTTCTGGGCCTTGTCGTACCTGGAACTGGATCCTCCTCTTTCCCTGACTGGGCCGCCCGTGAAGCAAAGCTCTAACCCATTGGTGGGCCACCCTAGTCAGCGAGTCCTGTAGGTATACCTGGAAAGTATATCCCCAACAGTAGCCCCCGGATGTCTCCAAGATCTAAAGTCGAATAAATCGTCTAGCTTGATGGTTTCTTGGTCTTGAGAATCTTGAAGGGTTCCCAAAAACTTCATTTAACAGTGTAGGATTCCAAGTCATTTGAGTTGGATATATTTTGTTCTGACTTTAGTCTATTCCTTGCTCAGTTTGAAACATGATTTGGATTTCACAGCGGCGTGCAGGCTGACAACTTTTCAGACCATGTCCTGTCACTGACAGGAGTCCCATCGACACGATCGTTGGTGGGTCCGCTTCCTACGGAACAGAGCACAGTTTTAATGCTCACGTGAGAATCGAGGGGGCGGAGGAGTCACGAGGAAGCTAACTCCCTCTCTAATATACGCGTGGCTTTAATCGCGCATCTAATGCACGAATCTAGGCGTTGAGGCAAATAAAAGAGAGGAGAAATCCCTTCTCTCCCAGATTCATCTCTCCACGGCTTCATTCATTCCCTCCTTGTACTCCTCGAGCCCTCTGCAGCCATTCTCATCTACACACTGGGAGAAAAAATCTCTCTCCCACACCAATCCTTCACCTCCTCCAAGAGTGATGGCATCTGCATCTGGCTCAGGAGCGGCGGCAGGTACCTCGGCGGCAGATGAGAAGAAGATGTGGGGCCTCTGGGTCCCAAGCATCATGGACGATGGCGTGCTCCAGGTCATGGTGGATGAGGGATTCATCAACACCGGCGTGTTGTGGAGCGCCTCAGGACACGCCACCCCAGCCCCGCGTGACGGCGAGCAGGTGCTGTTCGGAGCACACGTTGACCGTGGCCTCAGCCTGCCACGGTCAAACTTTTTCATCGAGGTCCTCAAATACTATGGTGTGCAGGTCCATAATCTTCCTCCCAACTCCCTTCGAGAGCTTAGTACTCATGCAACCTTGTGCGAGGGATTTCTTGGCATTAGGCTAAGTCTCACTCTTTTCTGGTACTACTATGGTACCCGGAAGAACTCCATTAGTGCTGGTGTTCCTTACACCATTGACACTCTTAGCTTAGCCCTTAGGCGAAACCGAGTTTATCCTAGGATTAATGCTAGCTAATCTGGCAAACGCTAGGCCGGAACTTTCTTCTATCATAAGGATATTTCGGCTCCTGGAAAGGAGGAAGGTCTTCTGTCCTTCATCGATAGTGCCACTCCCGACCAACAATAATGGGACGCGGAGGCGTCGGAACTGTCGGATATCTTGATCCTCGCCAAGAGGCGGATTGAGTTTCTGATGAAGCACATGGGTCTCCATGGATCTGACTTGATCCACTGTTTGCTGGAGCGCCGGATTCATCCTCTGCAGCACCATGGAGATCGCCTTATGCACACCTTCACCAGCGACTAGAAGGACGGCCTGCGGGTCAGCCGGAACCGGATTCCAGCGAAGGATTACAAGACCCTCATGCATTACTTGATAAGGAGAGAGTGGAATGAAAAGTTCCGGATGTCTCCATGAAGATGTTTACATCCAACCATCCTCTGACTCCGGTAAATATTTTGACTCTGCTTTTACATTTTGTCGTTCTTTTCTGTTTCTTTCTCCGACTCTATTTTCATCGAATCTTTTTGACTTTGTTAGCTTGAGAAACTATTCGAGTCCGAGCTAGCTCCACTAGAGGGCTATCTCTCAGACGATCCGAAGGCGACGGAGGATGACGAGGTGCAAGATGATTCTGCCTCCGCCTCTAAGAAGCACAAGGCGAAGGAAGTTGTTATCATTGTTGGTAGCCAAATGCTTCCAGTAGTTAAAAAGTAAGCACCCTGTCTTTGTTTTCAGTATATTGTAACTATCTTTCTTTCCAAAGCACACCTGATATTCGGTTTTTGCGTGCTTCAGAGCTAAAGCAGTTTTGAAGAGTAAAGCGAAGCCAGACAGCAAGCTAGGCAAGCAACTACATCAGCAGAACCTTGTCATCTCCCCTGCAATGCCGACACCGACTCTATCCAGTACTCCATCAGCACCAGAGGCTTCTTCCTCTCCTGGTGCTGGTAAAATCTCGAAATCTCTGGTCACCGTTGGTTATTAGGCAACTAACAAGGGTGAACCCATCAAGGGTAATGATCCCATGGTAATATCTACAGGAGCATTTGATAAACCAAGATAAATATTGATCTCGCCGATAGACATGATCGCGGTCGTCACAGGTATGCTAGCCAGAGTCTAGGTCTCGTCGAGAAGAACAAGAGGGACATCACTGGCATAGACCACGCGACCCATGGAGACAGTTTTGCCAATTCCTGCACGCGCATATTCTGTCTAGAACGATGCTGCAAAGGTCACTTGCCCCATGGTGGGCAGCAACTATCGTCGGATTCTCGACAAGTATGCCATAGGGGGTCCTAGTGGCGTTGGAAAGATGGGGTGTGAGATGTCGGATGTTCCAGGATCAGTGCGCACAAGTTTACCCAGGTTCAGATCCGAATGCGGTGATCGGATCCTACTCCTGCTAGCAACCCAGTAATATATCGGCGTAAGCCGGATGTTACAACGGATTACAAGAGAGGTTCGCCTATGCGAGTTGTGATTCTGTTTGTTGGTATTGTGTTTCCCTAAAGACTCTCATAGGGTCGGTTTATACAGTCACCGGGACCTAGGGTTACAAGAGAGACCTATCCGGCTATGTGTAACATCCCAGATTTTATATTAGGATGTTATTAGTGGCATGCATCATCCTTGCATCATTGCACCCTACAAATAATAATTTGCAACAAAATCCTAACACCTAAACCTATTAAAACCCTAATAAAGATTTCTTTATGTAGGCATTATTGTTGTACACAAGCTTGACCCTTCTAAAACTATGTAAAAACATTAAACCATGGTCCTATGTTGACCACCTTAATTTTATAAAAATTTAGAAACCAATTTCATCAAGTTTGGACTTAGTATGCAAAAGTTATTTGGGTTTGACTAAAACAGAAATTGATAAATGATAAAAGAAAAAAAAGGGGCAGCAGCTAACCTAGCTGGGCCGGCTCGCCAGCCCACCCCGCCCCCAGCACCCGCGCATCAGCTAGTTGCCCGCGCCGCGTCGGCCCACTTCTCCCCTCCGCCACCGACAACCGGACCCCACCTGTCATCCCTCTCCTCTCCCCCAACGAGAACGGGACAGAGACCCCGTCAGCCACGTTTCCCCCGCCCTCCGTGTCTGGCCAGGACTCTCCCCCCAGGCCGTCTATAAATACTCAGCCGCGTGACCCTCCCCTCCGTTCCCAAGCTCGCGAAACCCTAGCCCTCCCCCGATTCCGCTGGTTCAAGCTGCCGCCGACCAGGTGAGTTGGAATCGATGTCAGGAGCCTCCCCTCTCCCTGTCCTTCTCCCTGGGATGACCCCTACGCTCGACCGTTTCATCTCACCATCCTTGCCCGATGCTTACCGCAGTGTGCTGTCGCCAATTGCTCGCCAGAGCTGCGGGAGAGGCGCTACCACCGCCACCGTTAGAGGAAGAGAAGGCCGAAATCGAGGAAATAGACGGGACGGCAAGGAGGAGGCGATCACCCATGGCAGCTTCTCCTTCCTCGAAGAGCACCAGAGCGCCGCCGCCATCGCCACCGACACCGCCGCCGCTCACCGCCGCCGTCATCGCAATAGTAAGTCGCCGCGCCCACCTCCTCCGTTCGAACTTCGATCTGTGGCTCGGATTAGAAGTAGACCGAAGAATGCAGCGCCTATCTGCCACGTCGCTGCTGCATCGCAGCAGACGCCTACCGCGTCCCCCCGTTGCCAGCTGGGCCAAACAGAAGCTGACACTTGGCGAGTTCTTAAGTCAGGGTTAAGATCTGTTTGCAGATTTAGGTTAAAAACTTGCGAAATTCATATAAAAATGAATCTTTGGCCAATTTTAGCTTATAATATACCGTTGGATTCCTAGTTTTATGTAGAATCCAGATCTGCAATAATATTCCAAGTTTACAGTAATGTTTTAGGTGTAGATTTTAATCATTAGATTAGAGTATTTATTATATAGAAAAATAATTAAAATTCTGTTTTAATTGATTCTTGTTGCAATAACTTTGTTTCCACAATACCTACTAAACAAAATTATTAAACTTTGCTTAAGATCATTAGATCTAGCTTGGGGATAATTAGATGGTTTGATCTCCTTATAACCCTAGGAATTGTTTTAGTGACTCAATTAGATCTAAACCTTTAGGAAATCAATCCTAGTGACACCCTTACACTATTGCAACACAATCTTGCTACCTTGGTCAATTTAGAAGAACCAACCTTGCATAAATTACCATGTGCATGCATGCATGATTACCTCTGTGATATGTTTTGAGCAAGTTGTGATCAGATCTATGTTTGTGATTCGTTAGATTGTTGGTCGCTAAGGAGTGCTATTGTGTAGAGTGCTGCTCGGATCAAGGCAAGTTACACCACTTCTTCATAATTTTGTCCCAGTTTTGATTCTATGCATGTGATCTTCAAAATTCTGTAGTATGCATGTGTAGGATATTCTAGTAGAATTTTTCCTTAGTAATATTTTGCAAGTGCGATGATTTTGTAGTATGCCATGAGTAGCTCTATACTATTAGGATTTTTCCCTCCTAATAGGCTACCCCTGTTTTTGCTAAGTATTGCTTGCTATGCTATATATACAAAGTACCATTGGGGGGTTCGAAAGACAAAATTTTCTAAGTATAAAGGCTCTCTAGAGCAAACTTTTCTTCTCAAATCCACTTCAAAATAAAACTAAGTTTTCTTCTGGGCGGAATGGTTGTCGGGACAACGAGTGAGATTTTGGTGGAGGACGGCCGCCCAGGAATCAAAGAAGTCTGCCGTGTTTCAGAATTCAGAAGCTTCCAGTGCAACCACAATACATTATGGGCTCTGTCTTGGCCTAGTACTTAGTGGGAAACCTCACTTAGGTACCAACATTTGGAGGTTCTTGGTACGGTTGGATCCAGAAGGTAGAGGGGCTACTAAGGGAAAGCCTCGCCATGGTCTTGTCTATAAAAGGACTTGATCGTGGATTGTGGGTAAAGTGCACAAACTCTCGAGAGTATTGCAATCTGATCGATCAGCCGTGTTCACGGTAACAGAACAACAATGAGCGTCTGAAGGATGGAGCCTCTGAAGGATCTTCCTCTCTCTTTTCTAAACCAAGCTTTAAAACCCCATGGCGTGAGTAATATCGCCAATGGGTGGGATTTTGGGAACTTGGTGTGTAATATCCAAGTGACACTTGGTGCGTAATATCCAAGTGTTCGGTTGTTTGGACACTTGGTGAGTAATGTCCTCATGTGCCATTCGACCTTAATTTATCTAAGCAAATGTTTCCAAAGTAGGGAAAATCTTCTCTCCTTCTCTCTACTTAAGAAAACTAGCTTTGAGCAAAAGAACTCTACAGCCTAAACTAGCCTTGCATGTAGAGATAGCCTTTTCTCTCCTTGGTGTAATTTGCCAATACATTCAAAGTATTGACCCAACTTGTTGGCTGCACGTTTTATGTGCAGAATCCGAATATTGAAAGGTGCGTAGGGATCGCGAGTCTACACTTGACAAGCCTGCGTTGATGGACTCAAGCTGCCTTTATGTTTCCGCTGTTATTTGATCTAGCATAATGCTAAGCAATTTTGTAATAAATTCATACTCTGGATTCTCCGTGTAATAAAGACTTTGTGTTTTACATGACATTTCATCGACTGTGAGTGCTAGATATTGATCCAGGGACTAGCATGTTAATCACAGGGACTTAGGATCCTTATCGATCCGAGGTCACTACAGATGGTATCAGAGCACATCGTTGCCTGTAAGACGTGACCCTAGGATTGGAACAACCTCTAACTTGTGCCCTACATGTTTTTCTACTAAGTTATTTTCCGCACTTATAGTATCGGCTTTCCTCTACTTGTTTAATTATCTAACTTTCATTCTTCTAACTCAAAGATGACAAGCTTCCTCTATGACACCGTCGCGGACATCAATCCCCTTCGCTTTGGTGGATGCCTCATGGACCTACTCACGCGTTTGGACCTTCCTCTCCCAACAATCCAGGGGAGCACAATGAAGAAACTCCACAATGACGGCTGTTGGGGAGTCAAGGTCATCCATCCAGGAAAAGAGCGAGGCAAGAACCCGGAGGAAGACATAGCATTCCACATTGTTAGCGATTCCAAGGAGAAGGCCCTTAGCATCATCTTGCAGCAACTCATTGGTCGCCTATGTGGACGTCATCATGAAGCTCTCTAAGGACACTGCGGCGGCCTCTTTGGGAGACGAGATGAGGAAGAAATTCCCATGGAGTTAACCTTTGAGGAAAGGACTTCTACCAAGCGCCGAAGGACCCAATATCAAGATTTGGAGTGCCACATCCATGACCTTGAAAAGGGTACCTTCTTCGAGATGTTGAAGAACGACGAGCTATGCGCCCTCATCAAGGAGAAGGAAGAAATGATCAAGCAGGAGGAGGAGGCAATGAAGCTCCAAGAGATAAAATTCCAGGACCAAGAGAAGAAGTTCGCTAACCAAGAGAAGAGGGTGATAAATAAAAACAAGAGAATTAGGGAACTCAAACAGCAGATCGATGGAGCTGAAGGTCAAACTGAAGGCCTTTGCAAGATAATCAATGACGTGCGTGCTTCCAAGAGGGACTTGGCAAAGCAACTTGAAACCGCGAAGAAGTCAAGTTTAGTGGAGGAGCTACAAAGCGAGAAGGAGGGACTTCAGGAGCAGCTGGAAGCCACCACCAAGAAGCTGAAAGATGAGATTAAGAACCTCCAAGAGTAGCTTGAAGCCACCACAAAGGAGATGGAGTTGTACAAGACAACTCTAGAGCAGGAAGGCTACTCGTTCGAAGACGAGGAAGAGGAAGGCGTGGAAGATGTGTAATAGTTGGAGTACCTTTAATTATATAGTAGAACGTTATTCGTGATTGTAATAAATACCAAGACAATTCTGGATTAGTTCAACATGGTTGTTTTCTGTGTTAAGCTGTGTTGTTATGTCTTGTGTGCCTTGTGTGCTTGGTGTGTTTTCATAAGGGTAGGAGTTTACTACTTAGTCTTTCTGTCTATTTCTTAACTAATCTCTTAAACCCCACAGATGCCGCCCAGACCCTCCAGAAATAGCACAACTTTTGGCCACTCAAAACCAGCTGATCCAACTGCTCACTCAGAACATGCAAAACAACAACAACCCACCACCACCACCACCTCCGCCACCACCTCAACAAGATCGCTTGACTCGGTTTTTGAGGTTGAACCCACCTACCTTCACTAGAAGCACTGAACCAATCATCGCTGATGACTGGCTGCGTACGATCAACAAGAAGCTAGACACCGTGCAAGCTATCGGAGCCGACATGGTACGTTATGCCGCACACCAGCTTGAAGGACCTGCCGCGGAATGGTGGGATAACTGCCAAGTCACCCACCCGGATATTAATGCTATCACTTGGGATCAGTTTGAGTTAGCTTTCCGCACTCATCATGTGGCAACTGGTGTCATGACCCTGAAGAGGCGCGAGTTTCGCGACCTACACCAGCTGCACCGTTCTGTCACCGAGTATGGAGAGCTTTTCAACAAGCTAGCCCGTTATGCACCCGATGACGTTTCCACTGATGCCAAGAGACAGGAGGAATTCTTAAGGGGACTCAATGAAGAGATATCCATTCAGCTTGTGGCTTAGAAATTTGACAACTTTCAGGAAGTCCTGGACAGAGCCATTGTGGTTGAATCAAAGAGGAAGAGCATAGAAAACCGCAAGAGGAAGTCTAACCCTCACAAGCACTCTGTTCCGTATCAGAAACAGCGCAACTCCTCACCTCCGCCTTATAACAATAATGGACACAACCATAACGGTCATAACCATGGTGGCCACAAACACAATGGGCACAAAAACAGCAATGGGAATGGCAGCAATGGAAAGGATCTCAGTGAGGTGACATGTTTTAAGTGCAACAGGACAGGGCATTATGCAACCTCTTGCCCCGAGAAGAAGAATGGCAATGGCAATGGGAACGGAAATGGACACAACCATGGCAATGGAAACAGGAAGAAACCAAATCCGTTTGTCAAAGCCACGGTAAATCATGTTTCTGTGGAGGATGCCTATGATGCGCCAGATTCTGTGATTGGTAAGTTCAAACTCAATTCTATTCCCGCAGTTGTTCTTTTTGATACTGGTGCATCACATTCATTCATATCAAGGATATTTGTGGATAGAGGCAAGATACCTACGGAGACTATAAAATTTCCTCTAAGGGTAAGTTCTCCTGGGGGAGAAATAGTGGCAAACTCCGGTTGCCGGGAATTAGAACTAAGGATTGGGACACACATCTTTCCCACAAGTTTAGTAGTTCTAGAATCACAAGGATTAGACATAATCTTGGGCATGAATTGGATGACCGAATATGAGGGAGTCATAGACTGTGCCAAGAGAACTGTCACGCTCATAACACCGGAAGGGAAGAGGATTCATATCAAGTCAAATTTTGCACTTAAGGAAGCCATGGTAAACTCTCTTAAGGGGGTTAGCTTGGAGGAGGTACCTATTGTAAAGGAATACCCAGATGTTTTCCTAGAGGAGCTACCCGGAATGCCACCTGATCGTGATATCGAGTTCCTCATTGACTTGATGCCAGGCACGGGGCCGATAGCTAAGAGACCATACAAGATGGATGTGGACGAGTTAAAGGAACTCAAGAAACAGCTTAGGGAACAATTGGACAAGGGATTCATCCAACCCAGCGCGTCATCTTGGGGAGCGCCTGTCCTATTTGTGGAAAAGAAGGATAAAACCAAGAGGCTGGTTGTGGACTATCACTCGTTGAACGAGGTGACGATCAAGAATAAGTATCCTTTACCCAACATCAATGACTTGTTTGACCAGTTAAAGGGAGCCAGTGTGTTCTCAAAGATCGATCTGCGATCAGGCTACTTTCAGCTAAAGATTCGAGAACAGGATGTGCCCAAAACAGCATTCACCACAAGATACGGATTGTATGAGTACACCGTGATGTCTTTTGGTCTAACCAATGCCCCAACATACTTCATGACCATGATGAACAAAGTGTTCATGGAGTATTTGGACAAGTTTATCGTGGTATTCATAGATGACATACTCATATACTCTAAGGATGAGAAGGAACATGAGAAACATCCGCGCCTTATTATGGAGAAACTAAGAGAACACAAGTTGTATGCCAAATTCAGCAAATGCGAATTCTGGTTAAAGGAAGTAGGATTCCTTGGTCATGTTGTGTCGGCAAAAGGAGTTGCCATAGATCCTAGTAAGGTAGCTTCCGTGACGGAATGGGAGTCACCCAAGAATGTGGGATATATTAGGAGTTTCTTGGGCCTCGCAGGATATTACCGGAGGTTCATTGAAAACTTTTCCAAAATAGCAAAACCCATGACGGAACTATTGAAGAAGGAAAAGAAGTTCCTATGGACCGAGGCATGTGAAGCAAGTTTTCAAGAGTTAAAGAAGCGCCTTGTAACGGCGCCAGTCCTGTGCCTGCCTGATATCCAAAAGGATTTTCAAGTCTATTGTGATGCTTCTCGACAGGGACTGGGAAGTGTATTGATGCAGGATGGGAAAGTGGTATCCTATGCCTCCCGACAACTTAAGAACCACGAACACAATTACCCCACACATGATTTGGAACTTGCGTCTGTGGTTCATGCACTCAAGGTATGGAGACACTACCTCATGGGCAAACATTGTGATGTATTCACAGATCATAAAAGTTTGAAGTACATCTTCACCCAAAAGGAGTTGAATATGAGACAAAGAAGATGGATTGAACTAATTAAGGATTATGACTTGGACTTACAGTACCATCCCGGAAAGGAAAATGTGGTGGCTGATGCCTTAAATCGTAAGGTGTATGTGAATGGACTTACCGCAGGGGAACTTCCAGAGGATTTATGCAAGCAATTCAGGGATCTCAGGCTAGAAATAGTTCCGAAAGGACACGTAGCGACTATGGAAGTAGTGTCCACCTTCCCAGAAAGAATCAAGGAAGCACAAAAGGGAGATAAAGAGTTGGAAGAAATAAGAATCAGGATAATCGAGGGAAAGACTAAAGAATTTCGTCTGGATGAACAAGGAACCCTCTGGTATGGGAACCGTTTGTGCGTTCCCAATGACCCCGATATCAGGAAGATGATTTTACAAGAAGCTCATGATTCGCCATACTCAATTCATCCAGGTAACACGAAGATGTACATGGATGTGAAGGATAGATTCTGGTGGAATAACCTAAAGAGAGATATTGTAGAGTATATTTCTCTGTGTGATGTATGCAATAGAGTTAAAGCCGAGCATCAGAAACTGGCAGGACTACTTCAACCACTACCTATACCCGACTGGAAGTGGGACAAGGTAGGCATGGATTTCATCACGGGATTTCCCCAGACTCGTTCTGGATTTGATTCTATCTGGGTAGTGGTGGACCACTTCACCAAGGTGGCTCACTTCATCCCCGTAAAGACCACATATACAAGTGCTAAGCTTGCTAAGATATACATGTTAAGGATTGTAAGCCTACATGGTGTTCCCAAGGGAATTGTGTCAGACAGAGGCACCCAGTTTACTTCAAAGTTTTGGCGACAACTACATGACTCTCTTGGGACCCGACTAGAATTCAGTACTGCCTTCCACCCTCAGACAGACGGCCAAACAGAAAGGGTGAATCAAATTTTGGAAGATATGTTGAGAGCTTGCGCACTAGACTATGGGTCTAGTTGGGACGATAACCTACCATATGCCGAGTTCTCATACAACAACAGCTACCAGACAAGTATCAAGATGGCTCCGTTTGAAGTTCTATATGGCAGGAAGTGTAGGACTCCACTGCTATGGAATGGAGTTGGTGAATGCAGTCTTTTTGGACCTGAATTGATAAAGGATGCCGAAGAAAAGGTACGGCAGATTCAGGATAGGCTAAAGGTAGCCCAATCCCGACAGAAGAGTTACGCTGATTCCAAGCGCAGAGATGTGGCCTATGAAATAGGGGACCGTGTGTATCTTCGAGTTTCACCTCTACGAGGAGTTAAGAGGTTCGGAATCAAGGGCAAGTTAGCCCCACGATTCATAGGACCATATAAGGTTCTGTCCCATAGAGGAGAAGTGGCTTATCAGTTGGAGTTACCGGAAGGACTGACTGTTCATGATGTGTTTCATGTGTCGCAACTAAAGAAGTGTCACCCGGAGATGGCCGAAACACCGCTAAGAGACACCGTTCCCTTAGATGAGGTTCAATTGGAAAATGACCTTACCTATGAGGAAAAACCCATCAAAATACTGGAAACAAACCGAAAGGATTACCCGCACCAAGACTATAAGATTCTGCAAAGTACAATGGAACCACCACTCCGAGGAAGAAGCTACGTGGGAGCGTGAAGAAGACTTGAAGGCAGAGCACCCACACCTATTTGCTAGCCAACCCGAATCTCGAGGACGAGATTCTTCTTAACGGGGGTAGGTTTGTAACATCCCAGATTTTATATTAGGATTTTATTAGTGGCATGCATCATCCTTGCATCATTGCACCCTACAAATAATAATTTGCAACAAAATCCTAACACCTAAACCTATTAAAACCCTAATAAAGATTTCTTTATGTAGGCATTATTGTTGTACACAAGCTTGACCCTTCTAAAACTATGTAAAAACATTAAACCATGGTCCTATGTTGACTACCTTAATTTTATAAAAATTTAGAAACCAATTTCATCAAGTTTGGACTTAGTATGCAAAAGTTATTTGGGTTTGACTAAAACAGAAATTGATAAATGATAAAAGAAAAAAAGGGGCAGCAGCTAACCTAGCTGGGCCGGCTCACCAGCCCACCCCGCCCCCAGCACCCGCGCATCAGCTAGTTGCCCGCGCCGCATCGGCCCACTTCTCCCTCCGCCACCGACAACCGGACCCCACCTGTCATCCCTCTCCTCTCCCCCAACGAGAACGGGACAGAGACCCCGTCGGCCACGTTTCCCCCGTCCTCCGTGTCCGGCCAGGACTCTCCCCTAGGCCGTGTGTAAATACTCAGCCGCACGACCCTCTCCTCCGTTCCCAAGCTCGCGAAACCCTAGCCCTCTCCCGGTTCCGCTGGTTCAAGCTGCCGCCGACCAGGTGAGTTGGAATCGATGTCAGGAGACTCCCCTCTCCCTGTCCTTCTCCCTGTGATGACCCCTATGCTCGACCGTTTCGTCTCACCATCCTTGCCCGATGCTTACCGCAGCGTGCCGTCGCCAATTGCTCGCCGGAGCTGCGGGAGAGGCGCTACCACCGCCACCGTTAGAGGAAGAGAAGGCCGAAATCGAGGCAACAGAAAGGACCGCAAGGAGGAGGCGATCACCCATGGCAGCTTCTACTTCCTCAAAGAGCACCAGAGCGCCGCCGCCATCGCCACCGACACCGCCTCCGCTCACCACCGTCGTCATCGCAACAGTAAGTCGCCGCGCCCACCTCCTCCGTTCGATCTTCGATCTGTGGCTCGGATTAGAAGTAGACCCGAAGAATGCAGCGCCTATCACCGCGCCGCGTGGCCATGTCATTCGCTGCATCATTGTCGCGCCAGCGTCACCCCGTTGCCAGCTGGGCCAATCAGAAGCTAACACTTGGCGATTTCTTAAGTCATGGTTAAGATCTGTTTGCAGATTTAGGTTAAAAACTTGCGAAATTCATATAAAATTAAATCTTTGGCCAATTTTAGCTTATAATATACCGCTGGATTCCTAATTTTATGCAGAATCCAGATCTGCAATAATATTCCAAGTTTACAGTAATGTTGTAGGTGTAGATTTTAATCATTAGATTAGACTGTTTATTCTATAGAAAAATAATTAAAATTCTGTTTTAATTGATTCTTGTTGCAATAACTTTGTTTCCACAATACCTACTGAACATAATTATTAAACTTTGCTTAAGATCATTAGATCTAGCTTGGGGCTAATTAGATGGTTTGATCTCCTTATAACCCTAGGAATTGTTTTAGTGACTCAATTAGATTTAAACCTTTGGGAAATCAATCCTAGTGACACCCTTACACTATTGCAACACAATCTTGCTACCTTGGTCAATTTAGAAGAACCAGCCTTGCATAAATTACCATGTGCATGCATGCATGATTACCTCTGTGATATGTTTTGAGCAAGTTGTGATCAGATCTATGTTTGTGATTTGTTAGATTGTTCGGAGTGCGCTAAGGAGTGCTATTGTGTAGAGTGCTGCTCGGATCAAGGAAAGTTACACCACTTGTTCATAATTTTGTCCAAGTTTTGATTCTATGCATGTGATCTTCAAAATTCTGTAGTATGCATGTGTAGGATATTCTAGTAGAATTTTTCCTTAGTAATATTTTGCAAGTGCGGTGATTTTGTAGTATGCCATGAGTAGCTCTATACTTAGGATTTTTACCTCCTAATAGGCTACCCCTGTTTTTGCTAAGTATTGCTTGCTATGCTATATATACAAAGTACCGTTGGGGGGTTCGAAAGACAAAGAATTTTCTAAGTATAAAGGCTCTCTAGAGCAAACTTTTCTTCTCAAATCCAATTTAAAATAAAACTAAGTTTTCTTCTGGGCGGAATGGTTGTCGGGACAACGAGTGAGATTTTGGTGGAGGACGGCCGCCCAGGAATCAAAGAAGTCTGCCATGTTTCAGAATTCAGAAGCTTCCAGTGCAACTACAATACATTATGGGCTCTGTCTTGGCCTAGTACTTAGTGGGAAACCTCACCTGGGTACCAACATTTGGAGGTTCTTGGCACGGTTGGATCCAGAAGGTAGAGGGGCTACTAAGGGAAAGCCTCGCCATGGTCTTGTCTGTAAAAGGACTTGATCGCGGATTGTGGGTATAGTGCACAAACTCTCGAGAGTATTGCAATCTGATCGATCAGCCGTGTTCATGGTAACAGAACAAGAATGAGCGTCTGAAGGATGGAGCCTCTGAAGGATCTTCCTCTCTCTTTTCTAAACCAAGCTTTAAAACCCCATGGCGTGAGTAATATCGCCAATGGGTGGGATTTTGGGAACTTGGTGTGTAATATCCAAGTGACACTTGGTGCGTAATATCCAAGTGTTCGGTTGTTTGGACACTTGGTGAGTAATATCCTCGTGTGCCATTCGACCTTAATTTATCTAAGCAAATGTTTACAAAGTATGGAAAATATTCTCTCCTTCTCTCTACTTAAGAAAACTAGCTTTGAGCAAAAGAATTCTATAGCCTAAACTAGCCTTGCATGTAGAGATAGCCTTTTCTCTCCTTGGTGTAATTTTCCAATACATTCAAAGTATTGACCCAACTTGTTGGCTGCACGTTTTATGTGCAGAATCCGAAGATTGAAAGGTGCGTAGGGATCGCGAGTCTACACTCGACAAGCCTGGGGCGTTGATGGACTCAAGCTGCCTTTATGTTTCCGCTGTTATTTGAGCTAGCATAATGCTAAGAAATTTTGTAATAAATTCATACTCTGGATTCTCCGTGTAATAAAGACTTTGTGTTTTACATGATATTTCATCGACTGTGAGTGCTAGCTATTGATCCAGGGACTAGCATGTTAATCACAGGGACTTAGGATCCTTATCGATCCGAGGTCACTACACTATGTTACTGAGTCGGTAACTAGATACAGCATGGACAACAGGTAATACTACATGCCTAAGTCGGTAACTCATATGGGCCTTGTCGTAGCTGGAACTGGCTCCTCCTCTTTCCCTAACTGGGCCAGCCGTGAAGCAAAGCTCTAACCAATAGGTGGGCCACCTGGTCAGCGAGTCATGTGGGTATACCCGGAAAGTATATCCCCAACAGTAGCCCCCGGAAGTCTCCAAGATCTAAAGTCGAATAAATCGTCTAGCTTGATGGTTTCTTGGTCTTGAGAATCTTGAAGGGTTCCCAAAAACTTCATTTAACAGTGTAGGATTCCAAGTCATTTGAGTCGGATATATTTTGTTCTGACTTTAGTCTATTCCTTTCTCAGTTTGAAACATGATTTGGATTTCACAGCGGCGTGCAGGCTGACAACTTTTCAGACCAGGTCCTGTCACTGACAGGAGTCCCATCGACACGATTATTGGTGGGTCCGCTCCCTACGGAACAGAGCACCGTTTTAATGCTCACGTGAGAATCGAGGGGGCGGAGGAGTCACGAGGAAGCTAACTCCCTCTCTCATATACGCATGGCTTTAATCGCGCAACTGATGCATGAATCTTGGCGTAGAGGCAAATAAAAGAGAGGAGAAATCCCTTCTCTCCCAGATTCATCTCTCCACCGCTTCATTCATTGCCTCCTTGTACTCCTCGAGCCCTCTGTAGCTGTTCTCATCTACACACCGCGAGAAAAAATCTCTCTCCCACACCAATCCTTCACCTCCTCCAAGAGTGATGGCATCTGCATCTGGCTCAGGAGCGGCGGCGGGTACCTCGGCGGCAGATGAGAAGAAGATGCGGGGCCTCTGGGTCCCAAGCGTCATGGAGGATGGCGAGATCCAGGTCATGGTGGATGAGGGATTCATCATTACCGGCGCATTGCGGAGCGCCTGAGGACACGCCACCCCTGCCCCGCGTAACGGCGAGCGGGTGCTGTTCGGCACACACGTTGACCGTGGCCTCAGCCTGCCACGGTCAAACTTTTTCATCGAGGTCCTCAAATACTACGGTGTGCAGGTCCATAATCTTCCTCCCAACTCCCTTCTAGAGCTTAGTACTCATGCATCCTTGTGAGAGGGGTTTCTAGGCATTAGGCCAAGTCTCACTCTTTTCCGGTACTACTATGGTACCCGGAAGAACTCCATTAGTGCTGGTGTTCCTTACACCATTGACACTCTTAGCTTGGCCCTTAGGCAAAACCGAGTTTATCCTAGGATTAATGCTAGCTAATCTGGCAAATGCTAGGCCGGAACTTTCTTCTATCATAAGGATATTCCGGCTCCTGGAAAGGAGGAAGGTCTTCCGCCCTTCATCGACAGTGCCGCTCCCGACCAACAATCATGGGACGCGGAGGCGTCAGAACTGTCGGATATCTTGATCCTCGCCAAGAGGCGGATTAAGTTTCTGATGAAGCACATGGGTCTCCATGCATCCGACTTGATCCACTGTTGGCTGGAGCGTCGGATTCATCCTCTGCAGCACCATGGAGATCGCCTTATGCACACCTTCACCAGCGACAAGAAGGACGGCCTGCGCGTCAGCCCGAACCGGATTCCAGCAAAGGATTACAAGACCCTCATGCAGTACTTGATAAGGAGAGAGTGGAATGAAAAGTTCCGGATGTCTCCATGAAGATGTTTACGTCCAACCGTCCTCTGACTCCGGTAAATATTTTGACTCTTCTTTCACATTTTGTCGTTCTTTTCTGTTTCTTTCTCCGACTCTATTTTCATCGAATCTTTTTGACTTTGTCAGCTTGAGAAACTATTCGAGTCCGAGCTAGCTCCACTAGAGGGCTATCTCTCAGACGATCCGGAGGCGACGGAGGATGACGAGGTGCAAGATGTTTCTGCCTCCGCCTCTAAGAAGCGCAAAGCGAAGGAAATTGTTATCATTGTTGGTAGCCAAGTGTTGCTAGTAGTTAAAAAGTAAGCACCCTGTCTTTGTTTTTAGTACATTGTAACTTTCTTTCTTTCCAAAGCACACCTGATATTCGGTTTTTGCATGCTTCAGAGCTAAAGCAGTTTTGAAGAGTAAAGCGAAGCCAGACAGCAAGCTAGGCAAGCAACTACATTAGCAAAAGCTTGTCATCTCCCCTTCAATGCCGACACCGACTCTATCCAGTACTCCATCAGCACCAGAGGCTTCTGCCTCTCCTGGTGCTAGTAAAATATCGAAATCTCTGGTCACCGTTGGTGATTAGGCAACTAACAAGGGTGAACCCATCAAGGGTAATGATCCCATGGTAATATCTACAGGAGCATTTGATAAACCGAGATAAATATCGATCTCGCTGATAGACATGATCGCGTAGGTCGTCACAGGTATGCTAGCCAGAATCTAGGTCTCGTCCAGAAGAACGAGAGGGACATCAGTGGCATAGACCACGCGACCCATGGCGACAGTTTTGCCGATTCCTGCATGCGCATATTCTGCCTAGAACGATGCTCCAAAGGTCACCTGCCCCACGGTGGGTGGCAACAATCGTCGGATTGTCGACAAGTACGCCATAGGGGGTCCTAGTGGCGTTGGAAATATGGGGTGTGAGATATTGGATGTTCCAGGAGCAGTGCACACAAGTTTACCTAGGTTCAGATCCGAATGCGGTGATCGGATCCTACTCCTGCTAGCAACCCAGTAATATATCGGCATAAGCCGGATGTTATTGTGGATTACAAGAGAGGTTCGCCTGTGCGAGTTGTGATTCTGTTTGTTGGTATTGTGTTGCCCTAAAGACTCTCATAGGGCCGGTTTATACAGTCACCGGGACCTAGGGTTACAAGAGAGACCTATCCGGCTATGTTCAAAGTCGGTAACTTGATACAGCTTGGACAACAAGTAATACTACATGCCTAAGTCGGTAACTCATCTGGGCCTTGTCGTAGCTAGAACTGGCTCTTCCTCTTTCCCTGACTGGGCCGGCCGTGAAGCAAAGCTCTAACCCATTGGTGGGCCACCCTGGTCAGCGAGTCATGTGGGTATACCCGGAAAGTATATCCCCAACAGTAGCCCCTGGAAGTCTCCAAGATCTAAAGTCGAATAAATCGTCTAGCTTGATGGTTTCTTCGTCTTGAGAATCTTGAAGGGTTCCCAAAAACTTCATTTAACAGTGTAGGATTCTAAGTCATTTGAGTCAGATATATTTTTTTGTGACTTTAGTCTATTCCTTGCTCAGTTTGAAACATGAGTCAGATTTCACAACGGGGTTCAGGCTGACAATTTTTCAGACTAGGTCCTATCACTGACAGGAGTCCCATCGACTATATCGTTGGTGGGTCTGCTCCCTACGAAACAGAGCACCGTTTTAATGCTCATGCAAGAATCGAGGTGGAAGAGGAGTCGCGAGGAAGCTACCTCCCTCTCTCCTATACGCGTGGAATTAATCGCGCAAGTGATGCACGAATCTTGGCGTAGATGCAAATAAAAGAGAGGAGAAAACCCTTCTCTCCTAGATTCATCTCTCCACTACTTCATTCATTGCCTCCTCGTACTCCTCGAGCCCTCTGTAGCTGTTCTCATCTACACACCGCGAGAAAAAAATCTCTCTCCCCCTCCAATCCTTCACCTCCTCCAAGAGGGATGGCGTCTGCATCTGACTCAGGAGCGGCGGCGGGTACCTCGGCGGTGGATGAGAAGAATATGCGGGGCCTCTATGTCCCAAGCGTCATGGATGACGCCGAGATCCAGGTCATGGAGGATGAGGGATTCATCGTCACCGGTGCATGGAGGAGCGCCTCAAAACACGCCACCCTGCCCCGCGCGACGGCGAGCGGGTGCTGTTCGGCACACATGTTGACCACGGCCTCATCCTGCCACCATCAGACTTCTTCATCGAGGTCCTCAAATACTACAGTGTGCAGTTCCATAATCTTCCTCCGAACTCCCTTCTAGAGCTTACTACTCATACATCCTTGTGCGAGGGGTTTCTTGGCATTAGGCCAAGTCTCACCCTTTTCCAGTACTACTATGGTACCCGGAAGAACTCAATAGTATTGGTGTTCCTTACACCACTGACACTCTTAGCTTAGTCCTTAGGAGAAACCGAGTTTATCCTAGGATTAATGCTAGCGAATCTGTCAAATGCTGCGCCGGAAATTTCTTCTATCATAAGGATATTCCGGCTCCTGGAAAGGCGGAAGGTCTCCCGGCCTTCACCAACGGTGCCGCTCCCCACCAACAATCATGGGACGCGGAGGCGCTGGAACTGTCGGATATGTTTATCCCCGCCAAGAGGTGGATTGAGTTTCTGATGAAGCACATGGGTCTCCATGGATCCGACTTGATCCACAAGAAGGACAGCCTGCGGGTCAGCCAGAACCGGATTCCGTCGAAGGATTACAAGACCCTCATGCAGTACTTGATCAAGGAGAGAGTGGAACGAAAAGTTCCGAATGTCTTCATGAAGATGTTTACGTCCAACCGTCCTTTGACTCTGCTTTCACGTTTTGTCGTTCTTTTTTGTTTCTTTCTACGACTCTATTTTCATTGATGCTTTTTGAATTTGTCAGCTCGAGAAACTCTTCGAGTCCGAGCTAGCTCCACTAGAGGGCTATCTCTCAGACGATTCGGAGGCGACGGAGGATGACGAGGTGCAAAAGTTTCCACCTCCGCCTCTAAGAAGCATAAGGCAAAGGAAGTTGTTATCAATACTGGTAGCATGGTGCTGCCAGTAGTTAAAAAGTAAGCACCCTGTCTTTGTTTTCAGTACATTGTACCTTTCTTTCTTTTCAAAGCACACCTGATATTCTTTTTTTGTGTTCTTCAGAGGTAAAGCAGTTTTGAAGAGTAAATCGAGGCCAGAAAGCAAGAAAGGCAAGCAACTATGTCAGCAGAAACTTGTCATCTCCCCTGCAATTCTGCCACCGACTATATCCAGTACTCCATCAGCACCAGAGGCTTCTGCCTCTCCTGGTGCTGGTAACATCTCGAAATCCCTAGTCACCATTGGTGATCAGGAAACTAACAAGGGTGAAACCATCAAGGGTAATGATCCCATGGTAATATCTACAGGAGCATTCGATAAACCGAGATAAATATCAATCTCGCTGATAGACATGATCGCGTAGGTCGTCATGGGTTTGCTAGCCGGAATCTAAGTCTCGTCGAGAAGGACGAGAGGGACATCACTGACATAAACCATGCCACCCATGGCGACAGTTTTGTCAATTCCTGCACGCGTATATTCCGCCTAGAACGATACTCCAAAGGTCACCTAATCCATGATGGGCGCCAACTATCATCGGATTGTCGACAAGTACGCCATAGGGGGTCCTAGTGGCGTTAGAAAGATGGGGTGTGAGATGTCGGATGTTCCAGGAGTGGTGAGCACAAGTTTACCAGGTTCAGATCCGAGTGCGGTGATCGCATCCTACTCCTGCTAGCAACCCAGTAATATATCGGCATAAGCCAGATGTTACAACAGATTACAAGAGAGGTTCGCCTCTGCGAGTTGTGATTATGGTTGTTGAAATTGTGTTGCCCTAAAGACTCCCATAGGGCCGGTTTATATATTCATCGGGACCTAGGATTACAGGAGAGACCTATCCGGCTATGTTATAGAGTCGGTAACTAGATACAACATGGACTACAAGTAATACTACAGACTAAGTCGGTAACTCTTCTGGGCCTTGTCGGAGCAGGAACTGGCTCCTCCTCTTTCCCTGACTGGGCCGCCCGTGAAGCAAAGCTCTAACCTATTGGTGGACCACCCTGGTCAGCGAATCCTGTAGGTATACCTGGAAAGTATATCCTCAACACCTACCTTTAGAATTGTATCATAGAGCCTTTTGGGCAATCAAGATCTTAAACTATGATCTTAAAGAAGCAGGAGAAAAACATCTATTAGACATACATGCTTTAGATGATTTTAGGAGTGAGGCTTTTGAAAATGATAGATTTTTTAAGGAAAAAGTAAAAAAGATGGCATGATAGAAAAAATATAGGATTAAGTATATAAAAATGGAGATAAAGTTTTGCTCTATAACTCTCGCCTTAAGTTGTTTCCAGGGAATCTCGGATCAAAATGGGAAGTCCCCTTTATAGTTGAAGAAGCTTATGCATCGGGAGTAGTGAAGCTCCAGGGGAAAGCACCCTCTCTTTCATGGATAGTGAATTGACAATGCTTGAAGCATTATCATGCAAAATAAGATATAAGTGCAACCACTGTATGAATAATTACTCCAAAATAGTTGATTGAGAAAAAAATATGGAAGGAATGGTAACTGGAAGAAAGACAAGGTCGAGACGAAGTGATAAACACTATGGTCAAGCTATAGACCATAAAAGAGCACTTCATGGGAGGCAACCCATGTGAAATAAAGATACGAGTAAGTTTTAAATTGTTTAAGTAAGTTTTAGATAAGTTTGAGATTGAATAAAGGAACACTCGAAGCTCTTGTGAAATAAAAGAAATTTGGTCATCATAAAAATCTCATTCAATGAATGATAATGTTGGTCAAAAATTTAAGCTGTCATTTTTCTATCAAAACTTGGTATTTCATTAACTTTTAGACTAATAAAGAATTCTCTAAGAAACATGTAATTTTTGGTGATTCCAGAAAGCTTAACGACCAACTATACGACAGGAATAAAAATTCCGGCCATATAGTTATCTACACCATCCCCAAAAATTTATTCCTTAGTACTGTAACCTTAACGACCAACTATACGGCGGGAAATAATATTCCGGGCATATAGTTATTCATTGCATCGTCAAATTTGCATGCAAGTATACATAGAGATTAACGACTAATTATACGGTGGGAAGAAATATTCCGGTCATATAGTTGCGGTCGTATAGTTGTTATCGCCTTAGATAAATAAAAATATATATAGTTGGTTCGCAACTATACGGCGGGATCTATATTACCCGTGCCCGTATAGTTGCTCGTGAAGCCCGGCGGCTAGGGTTTTCGACCTGCCCTTTTAAAGACGGTTGAATCTAACCTTTTTCATTAAGTTTTCGCAGAGCTACAGCCTCTAGCCTCAAAAAACCATCGCCATCTCCATACACCCCCTTTCTAACAGCATCCGTGCAGCGAAGCCATGCATCCTTTCCATGTCAACAAGATTTGGAAGAAGAAGGAAGAGAATCCCATGAAGAGGATCGAGAAGGTGGAACCAAAAGAAGCATCATCATCCAGCTCGGAGATCAAGCCTCTCCCAAATTGGGAGGACATGTTCCCGCAAAGGATGGAGATGATGAGGCAATTAGATCAGGGAAGGATCAAGGATAAGTATCTCCCTAATCCTTATAGTCACAACATAGGATCTTATTGTGAACTTTCTCTTAGTCCGCCACTTCTTCAACCCAAGAAGGTCTGGCAAGATGAGATTCATGATAAGATCTATCAATTGGAAAAAGCTTCAAAGGCATATGTTGAAACTATTGGAGAAGGGATTGATTCCTACTAGATGATGAGCAAATACCTTGAGAAAAAGGTTAATGACATCGACAGTAGAGTTGGTTTCTTGATTAAAACTATTTTTGAGTTGACAGATGAGAAGAAATTCCTTAAGAGGAAAATTTTGAAGCTTCAATACGACATGGCTAAGCTCAGCATCCGCCTAGCAAGCATGGCTAAAGGAGAGGAAGACAGTGCTCTTCCTACCCAGGAGGAGTAATAGGTACCAACAAGGAGTTATTTGATCCCGCCTGGCTTGATTCCAGGCTTGGGGAGATCTCTAAAACCTTGTAATCAATCTTATAAGTTTATTACTTTTAGTTTCGCATTAGTTCGAGTTTAGAAATAAAATTGCATCATTAGGATTACCTTTAGGAATAGTCGATCCCTTTATGAAATTCTTAGTTTATTATAATATATGGAGTATTATTGAGTTTGAGTTTGTCATACTGGATATATGAATGGCTTGAGTATGATTTTACTTGCACTTGATGATAGCAATAGGATTCTTCCACACCATTGGTATTAATGGTACATGTAAAGATAATTTGATCAATATGTTGTATGTCAATGGTTTGATTTACAAAGAGGAGAAATTATCTAATTAATTAAGATGAAAAATAAAAACCTTGAATAAAGGAAAAAATTATAAGTGCTATCAAATACAGGGATAACAAGTTTGAGGTAGAATACTCAAGTTATAAAGATGCTTCATATATATTTGGAATTTGATAATTGAGATCGTTAAACTTTGAAATTCCTACATGCAATGGAATATATGGCTAGCTCCTTTGCACAACACTCCAAAAAGTGTGAGCACAAATATATATAGAAAAGAAGAAAAAGAAAGATGAAGAAAAAGAGCAAATGTGCAAAGAGCAAATAGCCATATACCACCATATTTAAGTAAGACAAAGAGACGTTTGAGATTTTGAATCCAAGTGAACATGTTAATCCTAAAATCACTTGGGACTACCTCACTAACTCATTCGTTTAAACCAAATACCTTTACATCATGTAGAGAATAATCTTTTATGAACTGTCAATTTCTATGGTGTGGAAGCCTGCTAATATTATTCGGATGGTTCGAGTAGGGTACTATTCATGAACTTATTTATATGTATCCTTTATGATCAACACATGCTACACCTGCCTCATTTATTTTATCGACTCGGCTTCATGAATACGAGGGTCACATCCATTAAGCTAAACTTGCTCGGGACGAGCAAGAGTCTAAGCTTGGGAAATTTGATGAATGCATATTTGCGTCATGTTTTAGGTTATTATTTTGCATTGTAGATATAGGATTTTGGTATTTTACAGCGTTCACACACACTTTTTATGTTTATTTTCACCAGGATTAGATCAGATGATGTATCCAAACGACACAATTCTTGGATCAGTTGTACTGGAGAGAAAAGGAACCCAAAACTACGTAAATTGCTTATTTGGGAAATATTAATAATACCATAAGAAAACCCAAAGCAAGCAAAGGAGGTAGAGAGATTAACGACCAACTATACGGGCCGCCGCCGTATACTTGCCGCCGTATAGCTGGCGCCGCCTCCGCCTCCTCAAATAGTTTCACCTCGTGTGACTAATTCGGAGAGATGACATGCAGAACACCCATCAATCGCCAAAAACCTCACCTCTGAAAGGGATTTGGAGGGGTACCTTGCCCTAGGGATCCATCTTCGCCCTAAGCAGATCTGGGAGGCCAAGGCATCAATCTCCATCTTCATCAACTGCTACATCTTCATCACCACCATCATCTCCATCCATCCAATCTAGATCTTGTTGTAATTCTTGCACTAGTTGTGGATTTATACAAGTACTATTCATCAATAATCGTTTCCATTACCATTGTCATGATGTTGATTACCTCCATGTCTGAGTTGATCATTAGTTCTTGGGGAGATTATTATATGATTGAGATGAGATAGAGATTATTATGTTATACATTATTATATGTATTTGTTAATTGTCTTCATCTTGATGTTGGGAGTTATGCACCTCCTTAATATTTGCCTCTCAAGCGGACTCGATGAAGGGGATTACTTGTTGGTAGACGGAGGGATGGTAGCACTTACTGTGACTATAAAGTCGTTTCCATACTTTATGTACTAACTTGGAGAATCAAGGAGAACTCATTAAGCCATGTCCATGCCGCGGGAGAAATCTCTTAATAGCGGGGTAATACGATTGATGTCGTTTACCCGTCAGCTATGGTTATGAATGATGGTGTGAGTAGTGGTTGCTGCATCATCATCCATATATGGAGATCCTCCCACATACATGCATATCATGAGATTATTTGCTATAATAATCTTTATCACTTAATCTAAATTTCTAGCGGTGTATCCACCACTCCCTATGAACGTCTTTCCCCTATGGCAGTTTCACTCTTTCTTACGCACGCGATTACTATTTTCTGCATTAAGTTTTACTTCACTTTAATTTACTGTTTCAACCAACCAAAAACCCAAAAACAATCCTACTTTCTTGCATCTTAGAATTATTCCTCAAGTACTTCGTTTAGTTTTAGTTAAAAGCATTTAAGTCTTTCTCCTACTGCTCCTTATGGGATCGATATCTTTATTTTGAAACTAGCTACAAATGATTTGTGCACTTGCAATCATCAAAACTCTAGGGGGCGGCAGAGGAGGGTCGGGGCGCTTACCAGGGGCTCGGAGGCATCAGTGAGGGCCTAGGTCGACGCAGAGTGTGACAACAACCTCGAAGATGGGTGGAAGTAGCAGATTTGCGACGAAGATGGGTGTGCGCGAGGACCACGATGGCACACATGTCGGAGCTCGTCGGGGCCGCTTCTATAGAGCCTGCAAGTGAGAGGGGAGGGTAGGGGAGGTTAGTGCTGGGTCTGAGGAGGACAAGCATGACCACAGACAGAGTAGTAAAGGAGAAGGGAGACCACCAAGTGGTTTTCTCAAAGAAAACCAAGAGAGAGAGAGAGAGAGGGGGAGAGAGAGAGAGAGCAAAAGAGAGAGAGATGCTTCTCCTGAGCGAGACAGGGGCAGGGAGGAGCTCTGGAGCTTGGGGAGGGTAGATCAGGGGGAGAGGATTGTGGGGAGGCCACATGCAAGTGGAGGGGAGCAAGGGAGAGGGTACTTTGATCTCAAGATCAACAATGGCCAAAAATGGTGTCTCTTCTGTGGCCAGTAGAGAGGGAAGGGGGGAGGGGGAAACTCGAGGGAGGTGAGTGAGCTGGTTTGGGGGCAAATGAGCCAGGAAGGGTGGGCTGTTCTAGCTCCTTGCCTTATAAACCGAAGTGAGAGGGTTGCGATGGACTAGGTCCATGGAGAGAAATGGTGAGGGGTAAAACCAGGGAGGGTTGGTTCCTGTGGGTGTGTGGGGTGGTTTCTGGCCGTGGTATGAATATAGGGGAGAGAGGGCAACACCTGTTGTGTTTTTAATGTGCAAGCTTTGAAAATATCTAATGTCTCCTTCTTAACCAAGCACATAGGACAAGAGGAGGGAGAAGCTACAGTGATATGCTACAGGGTAGCACGACCAGAGGTGTGGTGTTGTGATGTACAATCTTGGTTGACCAAGTTGGAGGAGGTTTGATTTAATTTTAGCTCAATTGTTACTAGGTTCTCCAAATTTGATCAACAAGATAGCTATGAAGGAAGTTTAAAGGTTTGCACTGGCTAGGAGTGGGAAATGATACTAGTGGTTATATGAGGTCAAATTACCTTTCTAGGAATTCTTTGGGATTTTTCCAAGGACTATAAGTCCATTTATTATCCTTTATTCAAAAAGTGCAGAAATGATTTATGGAAGCTAATGTGATATTTTTACATTGAGCCAGGCGATTTTTTGGTGTGAAATGGTTCTAAATACCATATCACACATTGGGTAATTTTATTTGAATTTATTTAGAAGGGAAAGTATTTTTAAGTTATTAATTCATGTTTCTACCATTTAAGAAAAAGGGAAAAAAGAAATAATAAAGAATCTCAAAAATATTTATTTTTTAGATGGGAAGATATGATATGATATATATGCATAAAATGTTCCTTTAGTTGGCAAAGTAGTTTGAAGAAAAACAAACTTGTCTTTGTATAGAAGGTTTTGAGGATTTAGCAAATAAAGGAATTTAAATAGTTTTTGATTCCATATAATTATGGGAATTATTTGGAAAATGTTTATATCCAAGGTGGATCATGTCAACTTGAAGTATCTATCATAACCAACCTTGGGTATTGCAAAACCAGATGGATTTTGGAGGAAGACAAGGATTTAGGGGATCTAGGGCATTGATATTTTTATACCACCTAAACATGGTTGGAGTAGTGAGCTCAGAGCTCACCTTGGTACAAGGGATAGATGGATAGTTAGAACAAGCTATATAGATGAGCATGGTGCCAAGAGTTGTGCTTGGTTGTATTTGTGGTGGTCTAGAAGTGATGGCAAACTCTGCAAGGCTGCCATAACAGATGTGTCATGATGCCTCATAAACCATGTGGGTTTAAGAAGAACAGGTCTCCAATGGAAACAAGTGAAGGGTGGATTGATAGAACATGGTTAGTAGGTCACAACCATGCAGAGAGTGGGTCAAGGGGAAATGGAATATGGATGTGAGTCTTTTCCAAAATAAGAAAGATGATAAGGTTTGCGGAAAAAGATTATTATCTTGACTACAAAACCATCACGGATGAGTTTGTCCAAGAGAAAGACTGGGATTTCGTAGTACTAATGATTTAATACAAGAGTAGTCAAGTACATGTTGGGAATATGCCCAAGAGGAAATCATGTAGGATGATATTTCCCATTGTATTTATAAAGATATTAAGTTGTCCTTGTATAAACATCCGATGTGTATCATTGAATATGTGATTCGGTTGTGGAACTACACATTTATGTTGTTTGTACTAAATATCCTTGGTCATCGAGGTTGTGCTGGACACACAACTTAGACCAACGTGAAAGTCGGCTGATGACTCGGTTCCACCTGTCATGGGCATGGAGATGCTATTCCGACTTACACAGATTCGGCTAAAGAGTTTAGCGAGTCGGATTGACCCATATTGACGTACAACGAAAAAGTTGTCATTTGTATATCTCAATCAATGTAATCCTTAGACCTGAGATTGTTGCATAGTCCGAGTTGAGGATCACCGCCTTAGGTTCTATCAAACACTGATCCGTAACTAGGTAGTTATAAAGGCAGAGATTGGGTTGACTAAGAATCAAGCTGCTTGATGTGAATAACCAAGATGGTATTTTGCCCCTCCACTAGGAGAGATATTCTCTAGGCCCTCTCGGATGATATGATTTGAAAAGCATGGTCATGCACAACTCGGTTAAGTGTTAACCAAAGCGATCGACTAAGAGTTAGTCGGATCAATCACTTATCTCGGATCGAGAAGAGAGTCAGACTATTTATGGGATGACAATTATTTGCCTATATTATGACAAGGTATATCATGAGGCAAAATGGACTCGGACGTAAGTCTCATTGGAAAGGCAAGTCATCATGACTCATTAGTACTTGGTAGTCGGCATGTTCTGCTAGGAGCCGCTACCGACTGATCGATCGAGAGTCGGACTCCAATTGTTTCCATGTTGCCATGAGCCTGCGGTGTCACAGACTTAAGAGCGGGAGCAAGTTTGGATTGGATCTGAACCGGATATCTGGTTGGGTTGGACCCGAGCTGGATTTTGGACTGAGTCAATGAGTCTGACTCACGGTGACTTATATTATATGGGCTTTAGTGAATGGGACACGAGTGAGTGGAGCCCACGTTCACCCCTATATATAGTGGGGCATAGAAACCCGGAGGGTTGATCGGTTAGGTCATTCCATGAGTTGGAAACCCTAGCTCCACAGAAGTCCAGCCGTCGTACTGAACCTAGCAGTTCACCGACGGCGCTCCTCCTTGTACGTGTGGACACCAGTAGAGGCGTTGTACCATCAGCGCTTGGACGATCATCGATTAGATCGAGATCATAGGGACTGCACTGGATCAACTGACGCGCTATATCAGTAATCCGCAACCGTGTGTCTAGTGGTAAGCCTCGTGGCCTTCTACCTCAGCTAAATCTTGGGATCACCATGTTAGAGCAAAAAAGTTTTGTTTTGTGTCTGCGTGGCCCAACAGTACATTCTCAAGAATTCACATATGTTGGAGTGGGTGGGGTTCCAAAGATGGAATCTAGTTAATGATTCCAGACTTAGCCAAATTGCCACATTTGGTAATTTGGACTAGTATGCAAGAGGAAAATATTTGGGTAGGATGCAAGGGTCCCATATTTATCATCAAGTGGATGATGTTGAAGGATATCTTGTGTAGATAAGAGTCATGCTGGTATTTGGTCTCTGATGGGTTGGATGCTAATGTAAGGGATTAGCTCAGAAAAGATCTGGTGATATAGATTAGGATCACTTGAGTGGCTTAGGGTAGATCTAGATATATAGGTTTGGTTCTAGATTTTGGGGTCTCAACATTGATCTAGTCCTAAGGGATGAGCTCCTATATTATCTCACTATAGTTTCCTAAGCAAACAAGGAAAACAGCAGATCAAAGCAATTCATCAAGCAGCACTCCAAGGAAATTCATTAGACAGTAGATCAAGGCAACTCATCTTATAAAACTTATCCACTACTACTAAGGTTACCATCAAGCCTAGATTGAGGTAAGTATGGGTGTTTTGAAAAGGTTGAATTTTGAAGTAAGGTAAGGACCTCGTGGTATCTCTACCAAGGTTGTAATGAAAAGGTTTTGGTAAAGGTTTTGGAAAAACCTATAGATAAGAATAGTTGGAAGTTATTTCTTGAAAACATCAGGGGATTATATGTAGGTCTTCATAGTTTTTTTGAAGAGAAAATAATAAAATATTTTGTTTTATCTAAGTCATCTTGGCTCAGGTTTGAAATGCCAGAACATTTGAGAGTATGAAAGGTGAGCCAAGATATCTATTTTGTGAAATAGTTTTTGGTCAACTAGTGTTGAGGTAAGGGGTATATTATCTAATACATAATTTGATGTATGAACACAATCAATCAAGTAAGCAAACATTGCAACACTTAACAAGATAAAGTTTTTGTTCCCCCTGATTTTTGCCTTTTGGACAGTAAATCAGGGTTGCTGAAATTGGGATGTTACAATATGCGTGTCTCCGGATGGATGCAAACTTCAAGGTATAAAAACTCATAATTTTCACATCCTCCTCCAAAGGATTTTACCCGCTGGACTACGTGGAATAATGGATAAAGAAATATATGAAGCGGTTTTTGAGATGAGGAATTTCTTTAGAGAGTCGTGCTGCAAAACACTTAAGCTATCTGTTCTCGAAAGACTCAAAAAAGAAATTCCATTTATCCTCTCTGCAAACTTGGAAAGATCTTTCCTCCAGCCTTCTTCACCGTCATGGTCCATTTGGTAGTCCATTTACCCAAAGAGGCAAGGCTTAGAGGTCCCGTAAAATACGGTTGGATGTATTCTGCCGAAAGAAGGATGCTTACATTTGAGCGTTATTTGTGAAACACGGCCAGGCATGAGGGGTCAATTGCGAAGGCATATGTTATTGATGAGTGCCTGACGTTTTGCTCGCGGTACTTCGACGATGTGGAAACAAGATTTAATCGGCCGGGCAGAAATAGAGAGCTGAATGATTCACAAAGTAGCAATGTCTCAGTTTTCAACCATGGTGTCAACTTCCTTGGAGGGTCACAATACTTGGAGGCTAGTGGTGATGACTATGGCAAGATGCACTAGTATGTGCACAGAAGTTGCCCTGAGGTTCTACCGTATATCAAGTATGTCATCTCTTGTGCACTCAATATATTTTTAGCTCGGAGGTTCTACTTTTTAGGTCTGATGTACATTTAATTAACTATATATTTGTGTTGGCATTGCAGTTTGTGCAAGGAAGAGTTGATTGATCAAGATAGCCGCATCAATGTTGACAAATGGCTTGCGAAGGGATTGGCTAGATGGTTTAATAATCATGTGACTACTTCTAATTTGGAGTAGTACTATGATGGAATTACTTGAATTTGGAGTAGTACTATGATGGAATTCACTCGTTTCATATTTATGCAGATTGGAAAATTTCATGAGAAAAATGAGGTTAGTGATGATCTATTTTCTTTGGCATGTGCACCAGATACGCGAGTGACGCTCTATTCAGCATATGTTGTTGATGGTGTCCACTACCACACCATTGACTGCGAGAAAAATAGAAACACGCAGAATAGTGGAATTGTCGTGGATGGAGACCATGAGTCGACCATCATTGACTTCTATGGTCTGCTCAGAAGCATCATCAAGCTGCAATACAATTCCAGCAGAGGCGTCCATCGTTTGGTCGTCTTGTTCCGCTGCGATTGGTTTGATCATGGTGGCAAGAAGACGAGCCGAGTCCGGGAGGATCGACACTTTATAAGCATTAACACTACAAGGTGTTGGTACAAGAATGATCCTATTATTCTATCTACACAAGCAACAAAGGTCTTATATCTGCCAGAGACCCTTTTGGGTGGGCATTGGCGAGTTGTGCAAAAGTTCCAGCATAGACATTTGTGGAGCGTGAAGTAAAGTGAAGTGGAAAAGGGTCCATGTAATAGTGGTGGTGGTCTATCATACCAAGATGATGACACGCCAGAATTTCCAGTGAAAGCTAATGAATCCAATGTGGAAACCAGATTGCAAAGGCACCGTGAATGAGTGTTAGTTGATGTTGTCGTTGTGGAAAGAATGAAGAGACGTATGATGGAGCTGGTGGATGATGAACCTCAAAATGAGAACAATAGATGAGACAATGTACGAGTACTATGACGATGGTGAAGATAATAGGAAGGACGACGATGATGATTAGTTTCAATCTGGAAGGGAAATTCTGACCTCCATTATCTTTTTTCTTTTGATTTGCTTGCTAGTGGATCAATGCAAACTGCTAGAAGATGCTAATGGTGTTGGAGTGCTGGTGTGTTTTGCAGTCCTGTTACTTCCAGAAGTTAGGAGTCTTGGTGTTGCTAATGGTTTGTTGCTTCAAGAAGTGGAGTGCCAGAACTGATATTTTTTCTTTTGATCTTTAGTTTGTCAAATTGTAATGGAGCAATAAGAGAGTAGTAACTTTTATCTGGGTTTTGTGTGTAAGGTAACTTTTATATGTGGGAACTGCTGTGATTGGTAATTAAGTGGATTACATTCTGGGAGCTTTTATCTAATCTATCTGTATTGTCTGTATAGCTTCAAAATTTTGTTCTGCTACTTGGCTTCTATAACCATTTTGCTATCGGCAGCATTTCATGTGATGAAATTGCTATGATTGGGAATATAGTGGAGTCCATTCTGAATGTTATTCTATCAGTTGCATCAAATGAAAATAGCACACAAAAGAAACCAAGAACTACTTGGACCACTTCTCCACTGAAAATATCACACAGAAAATGGCATGAACCAAAATCATAGTAGCTAAGTAGTAGCATATATATACATGCAACATGTTCGACTTCACCATCTACCTGACCATGTTCACCATCTACCTGACCACTTCACCATCTACCTGACCATGTTCGACTTCATGGAATAGTAGCATATATATACGTGCAGCACCAAAAGCAACTTGGAACTAAGTTTACAACCTAGACCACTTCTCCACATGAACTAAGGTAAGAACCTAGACATCAAAAGCAACCAGACACAACTTGAACTAAGTTCACTACATGTCTGACTAGCATATTACAGGAAGTTCACCACATGTCTGACCAACATGGAACATAACTACTCGGCCCTTTCAAGGATCATCTTGAGACCATTCTCCGAGCACCCATGAAACTAGAATAGGAAGACTTCAACCTCTTTCATCTTGGTCTTCCTCACCACCTTATTCCAGTTGGAGGTGATCTGGACACCTACATTGCTTCTTATTCCAAATATGACTCTCACTATATCAATGCTTCTCCCCTTCCAAAAACATTGATGTTTGTTGGCAAGTCCAGGTATTTCTTGATGAAGTAATAATTGTACTTCCTTGCAAACTACTGCATAAAAGCAACAAAAGGAACATTAATTCATAGAAATGGAGGTGATCGAGGCATGAAAGCAACAAACATAGATGTGTCTTGTGTGCACAGAAATGGAGGTGATTCACAAAAATGCATACCATTTTTGCGCTCTGCCTATCTATGTGTGCACCCTGAATACTGAAAATATAGATGTGTGTTGTTGGCCGCTCACGAGCTACCTCCTTCAGAAAGTCAACTTGTGAACCATCCAAAGCCACATGGTTCACAAACACACAACATTTATCAAAGGTGAATATCTTTCCCTTTACTTTCGAGTCTACATGTAAGAGACATATACTTAGAAAGTAAGAGACATATACATAGAAGAGACATATTTGGCATGCAGCAGCATATAAATAGAAGAATACCTCGAATGGAAATATTGCTATCTTCATGAGCAGCAACATGCCGCTTCACAAAATGCCCCGTTTTCGGAGCTCGGAAAATGGAAAATGGCTTTTTCGTGTAAAAAAAGGAAAAACTCCTCCTGCAACATTGTTTGTCATCCCAACATGGACATGCGTGCATAATATGGGCACATTATCACAAACTATGCCACGCTTCTTTCCATAACATTGGTCGTTTGTCCTAAAATCCATGAAACCTCGAACATGATAGGTTGTTTCTAAGAACGTTTGTTTAGATGCAATCAATATTCTAAGTTTGATATTTTTCATTACACCTTTGTCACATAATATAGCGCACTGCAAAGGTTTCGCATTGTTTGGACCATTCGTGAATTTTTTATGCCCGTTTCAAACTATGGTCAAAACGGCAGGCATGAAGGTTCTTAGCTAGGGGATGAGCCTCGCCAAAACTTGGATTGGATATCTGATAAAACAGCATATTGTGTGTCTAAAAATGATTTTTGCAAAAAATCATGAGCATTAAATCATGTACCTGTAGTTCAACTCAGACCCACTTCCTACCAATTCGGCAGGAATTTGTCTTTTTCACCAGGGGTGGACATAAAGGTTTGAGATCCCTCGATTGGGACATTTTCCATGTAAAGTGGTCTAGTATTTTTGAAAAATGGGCTGATAGCATTTTGATTTAGCTATTTGGTGGATGCTTCACAAAACGACCCGTTTTTTGCGCTCACAAAATGGAAAATGGCTTTTCCGTGCGACGAATAGGAAAAATTCCTCTAGCAACATTGTTCCCCATCCCAAGATACACATGCGTGCACAATATGGGAACATTCTCACAAACTATGCCATGATTCTTGCCATAACATTGGTTGTTTGCCCTAAAATCGATGAAACCTCGAACATGATAGGCCATTTTTGAGAAGTTTTTTCAAGATGCAATCGATATTCTAAGATATTTTCATTGTAACTATGTCACATAATATGACGTAACACGTTGGTTGCGCATTGTTCTGACAATTTTTAAATTTTTATGCCCATGGTCAAAACGGCAGACATGAAGGTTCTTAGCTAGGGGATGAGCCTCACTAAACTGGAATGGATATGTGATAAAACACCATATTGTGAGTCTAAAAATGACTTTTTCCAAAAAATCATGAGCATTAAATCATGTATCTGTAGTTCAACTCGGAGCCACTTCCTACCGATTCGGCAGGAATTTGCCTTTTTCACCAGGGGTGGAAGGAAAGGTTTGAGATCCCTCGGTTGGGATATTGTCCATGTAGAGTGGTCTAGTATTTTTGAAAAATGGGATGATAGATTTTCAAATTAGCCATTTGGTGGATGCTTCACAAAATGTCATATTTTGGCACTCAGAAAATGGAAATGGTTTCTCCATGTGACGAAAAGGAAAAATTTCTCCTGCAACATTATTCTCCATCCCAAGATGCATATGCATGCATAATATAGGCACATTCTCACAAACAATGTCGCGATTCTTGCCATAACATTGGTCGTTTGCCCTAAAATCCAGGAAACGTCGAACATGATAGGTCATTTATGAGAACACTTTTTCAAAATACACGCAATTTTTCAAGCATGTTATTATTACTAGATACTAGGTCACATAAAATGATGCCACGCAAAGGTTTTACCATATTAGGATCTTTTTCGAATTTCCTATGCCTCTTTTAAAAAGTGGCCAAAATGGAAGGCGCCGCCGTTCTTTGCTAAGGGTGGAACCTTGCAAATATACTATTGTATCTGCCATGAAATAACATGTTGTGAAGCTCAAAATGATTTTTAGAAAAAATAATGAGCAAAATTTAAATCACCCCCAGTTCAAAATTGTCAGAGTTCCTTCTGAATGGCGTGGATTTGTCTTTTTCATGAGGATTGTCTAAAAAGGACGGAGTTGCCAACAACTGATCAATTGTGCATCTAATAGGGTCTAATATTTTACAAAACTGCATCGGCCCAATTTTGCAACATATTCCTCGTAGCCGCTATAAAAAACACTTGTTTCGTACAATAAAGTTGGAAACCTCCTCCGACAACATTGTTGTGTGCCATGCTCATATTATTTGAATGAATTTTAGTTTATTTCCTGGTTTTTTAAATTTTAAAAACAATTTAAAATGGTACAATTTACATAGTTAGACATGTAATTGTGTTTATTTTACATAAGAAACAACTTATAAAAAATAATGTCAAAATTTTCCCCACTTCCCGCCCACTTCTCTTCCCTCCTCCCATTTTCTCCCTGAAAATTTTCCCGCCTCCCACAGGTACTCCTAGTTTTCCCGCACACAAAAATTTGGTGAATAGACTGAACAGTCCTCACAAAAGTAAAAAAGACAGGGATATTTTGGACAAACCCATCCAAACCCCACCCCACCGCACCGGCGCACCCATGTGACCCACCCACCCAAACCCCACCCCACCGGCGCACCCACCTAATCCACACCCAGCGCACCCCCGAACCATCCCAAATCTCCAATCCCCACCCCAAACCATGCCACCTACTCAAACCTCGCCGACGACCATGTGGGAGGGAGGAGGCTCTCGGCGATGACACCCATGCCAGTAGGGAGAAGATGCTCGGCGATGACGGCCACGCTGGGAGGGAAAATACGCTCGGCGACGATGGGCACACGAGAGGGACAAAATGCTCGAGAAGACGTGCACGCGGGAGCGAGGAGACGCTCGGTAATGATGGCTGCACCTTTGAGACGATGCACGATGGTCCTCCTCTCAGATTGGCTCAGGCAAGTTCCTTTGATTATCCCCTTCCTCTTTTGTTCTGTACGATGGTCCTGCTAGCTCGTGCGCTGGCTAGGGTTACGGTTTGCACGCCATGTCTAGGGTTAGGGCTTGCACACCATGGCTAGCCTTAGGGCTTGCGTGCCACGCTAGGGTTAGGGCTTGCGCACCAGGCTAGGGTTAGGGTTTGCGTTACAGCTTGTCCTCCTATAGGTTGATTCGGTTAGATTAGCTAGGGTTATTTGTGGTCATCATGTTTATATTATATGCGATTCAGTTAGAGTAGATAGGATTGGATACGATTCAGTTAGATTATCTAGGTATACCTGCTGTTAGGAATGGTATATGCTTTGCTGATATGCTTTATATGATATAACTGCTGATATATGCATTGTTGATATGCTTTGTATGATATTCATGTTCCCATGTTAGGACTGCTTAGATGTGATGCACTGATCCTATTCATGATATCCAAATATGCACCTTCATCAAATCATTTAGTGAATTTAGGTGGAGATATTATGTGATACGTGCCAACATAAAATTGAGTAGTCAACTGTATAATGATTGTTTAGTGTGGAGTGGGACTTGACTTCTTTGTTCAATATGAAGATTTTTGGTGAATTTTTTTAAGTTTGAACTAGAAGCATCAATTACTAATCCTTTGCAAGAACACTGAAGTATTATCTTGTGCTTTTTTTATTACAGTTACTGGATATGGTTTAGCTAGGTATCCATCCTTGCAGTAATACTAGTATGGTTGAACCCTGAGCTTCAATCTTGATTTTTTAATATGCATGATGGATAAGTAGTGGTAAATTATGTAGATGCTAATTTATTTGTTTAGTTATGAGATGGTAATATTATCTAATTATATAGATGCTCCAATTATGTGTCTATTTGGTATTGCTATCTAACCACAACTTTATCACATGAAAGTGGCAAGGGATTTCGCAAGTTAGAATGAGCGAAACGAAGTTCAGCAACCAAGGGAAAGCTGTGATATAAAAAGGTGGGTTGTTGTAGTGAATATGGGTAGTTTTCTACTGCTTCTAATGTATGGATTTCATGTTGTTCATCATGGCATATATTATGAGATGCTTGCTTGTTCCTACCACATGCTTGATGTTCATTACTAGGCATATTCCTTCTTATTCATTACTACTTCCTGATTAATCTAGTGAAGATATCAAGGCATGCTTGCTCATCACTACCTTTTACTAGGAAGCCTTTGATGTTTACTAGTGTATTTATATCTAAGTACATGCATGCTTTATAATGGACTAGCCATTCCTGCTTACTTGTGTCCTGGCAAGTTTGTTTCCATGCATCACCACTATGTGCATGCGTCATTGCCTATTTGTGTGTTCTTAGTGTATCCCTTCATTTTAGTGTATCATTTCATTTTTTTATTGCTCATACATGAACATCCAATGGCATGGATGCTTGAGCAACATAACTTCTTCATTCTGTTTTGCAAGCAACATTCTACTTTATCCCTATTTTATCTAATTAATATTTATTCTTTTTTGCAAGCACATAGGGCAAGTGGACATCAACTACCCAGCAGCACTAGTTCCACCACCTTGAGAGCAAAAATGACAGGAAAGATGCAGTCGGCTGGTATGCAAATTGCTTCTCATGTATATGCTACTTGTTTGTCAATGTTTTGTGTGTATGTGCTTAATATAGAACTGTGCCTAGCTTATGCTTATAATACGCTTATTGAACTATGACTAGCTCATGCTTATGCTTATGCTGATAGTTAATCTACTATTTTGTGTGTATGTGCTTAGTATTGAACTATATAATTTTCCTAGATCCTCGTGTGTAATCTTCCTAGCTCATGCTTATCCTCCTAGTTAATCTACTTGCATTAAATGAAGTACAACCTGATAGCAAACCTTAGCTGTTTGAGTTGTCTTTCTCCCACATGCATTTCAACCATTCATCAATAGTTGTGTTTTTTATTCATGTAATGAAGCGCTCCTCGCCAAAATTGAGAAGAATAGGGCTAGGACAATGATGAGGAACAACCGCGTGTTCCAGTCCCTTGGCATTTCCACAATAGTGTCGATGATTAGGAAATCAAGTGCTGGTAAAGAACGTAGTGCAGTTACCGCTGAATCCCCCTCCGCATCTGGCATAACACAAGGGGATAGTTCAGACTACATTCCTAGAGATGAACAAGTTGATGACAGTGTAGTAGTGGAGAAGACTGTTAAGGTGCATGATTTTAACAGTCTTGTTTGTTGTTTTTTTCTTCTTTTCTTCCTTCATTCTATTCTTACACAGTTTTCTTGTGATCTATTGCATTGCCCTTGCTATTTTTATGAGCACATGAAGGTTTCTAGGAGGAGAAATAAGTTTGTTGTTAAGAAGAAGAAGAGCATGAATTGGAGTAGTCCGAAACATCTACGCAAATGGCTCCAGGAAGGGTGATGGCGGTCCTTCCAGATGCATCAAAGAGATTGCTGGAACTTCATGATGTTCATGTTAGAGTCACTAGGCAGAAAGCGAAGGCGGTTGCTCTAGCCAACCATGAAGACAACCCACTTCACAATGATTAACAAAGCTCGCTGCATAGGGATGATGATGGGTCTGTGTTCCTTGATGAAGAAAGCACTGACCACACTGTCTGCATGGACGTCAACCGTGTCTGCATGGATCTCAGCCCCGTCCGCATGGACCTTGTCCATGGTGCACCTTTGGTGGCCAGAATCCATGAAGAAACTGAGGAAGAGACCGAGCAAGCTAAATGTGATGAAGGCAAGTTCTTCTTGTTCTGTTTTTCTTACTCATGCATTTGCCCCACAGTAGTGGTTTTTGCTGATATATCGACATCTTTGTTCCTATCTTATTTCACAATCTTTGTCATTGCTACTATGTTGTATATCTGAACCTGTTCAAAATTCAATGCAATTAAATTACCAGTTGGCTATTATTCTTCTTAGTATATCAGCAACAGCTAATGTGGTTAGATGCAATATGCACTACAATTGCTTCTCCTAAATGACTTGCATTTATTTTGAATATTTACATAACATTGTATTGTTTGATAAAGAATGTGAAATGTTTGGTCCAAATCAAATTTTGCGTCCTATTCAGGCAATTCAATTGTGGATGTCAAGCGTACAAGAAAAGGCATAGGGCTTGCTGTTGGATTGTCGACAAGTACACCATAGGAGGGTCCTAGTGGCGTTGGAAGGATGGGGTGTGAAACGTCGGATGTTCCAGGAGCGGAGAGCACAAGTTTACCCAGGTTCAGATCCAACTGTGATGATTGGATCCTACTCCTGCTAGCAACCCAGTAATATATCGACGTAAGCCGCATGTTACAGCGGATTACAAGAGAGGTTCGCCTGTGCGAGTTGGTTGTGGTTGTGTGTGCCCTAAAGGCTCCCATAGGGCCGGTTTATATAGTCACCGGGGCCTAGGGTTATAGGAGAGACCTATCCGGCTACGTTACAGAGTCGGTAACTATGTACAGCTTGGACTACAAGTAATACTATAGGCCTAAGTCGGTAATTCTTCTGGGCCTTGTCTTAGCCGGAATTGTCTCCTCCTCTTTCTATGACTAGGCCGCCCATGAAGCAAATCTCAAACCAGTTGGTGGGACACCCTGGTCAGCGAGTCTTGTGGGTATACCCAAAAAGTATATCCCCAACAGTAGACCCTGGAAGTCTCCAAGATCCAAAGTCGGATAAATCATCTAGCGTGATGGTATCTTCGTCTTGAGAATCTTGAAGGGTTCCCGAAAACTTCATTCAGTAATGTAGGATTCCGAGTCAATGGAGTCGGATATGTTTTGCTCTGACCTTAGTCTTTTCCCTGCTTGGTTTGAAACATAAGATGAATTTTTCAGCGGCATGCAGACTGACAACTTTTCAGACCAGGTCCTATTACTGACAGGAGTCCTATCAGCATGACCATTGGTGGGTCTGTTCCTTACATAACAGAACACCGTTTCAATGCCTGCACGAAAATTGAGGGGGCGGAAGAGTCGCGAGGAAGCTAACTCCCCTTCTCATACACGCGTGGCGATAATCGCGCATGTTATCGCACGAATCTTGACGCAGAGACAAATAAAAGAGGGGAGAAAACCCTTTCTCTCAGATTTACCTCTCCATCAATTCATTCATTGCCTCCCCGTACTCCTCGAGCGCTCCGCACCAGTTCCCATCTGCTCACCGTGAGAAAAAATCTCTCCTTCCCCCACCAGTCCTTTTCCTTCAAGATCCATGGCATCTGCCTCGACCTCAGTGGCAGCGGCGGGTTTGTCAGCGATGGAAGAGAGGAAGATGCGGGGCCTCTAGATCCCCAATGCCATGGACAACGCGGAACTCCAAGTCATGGAGGACGAAGGATTCATCATCGCCGATGCGTGGCGGAGTGCCTCAGGGCATGCCGTGCCCGCCCCGCACGACGGCGAGAGGGTGATGTTCGGCACGCATGTCGACCGCGGCCTCATCTTGCCACCGTCGGACTTCCTCGTCGAGGTCCTCAACTACTACGGTGTGCTACTTCATAATCTTCCTCCCAACTCTCTGCTCGAGCTTAGCACTCATGCAGCTTTGTGCGAGGGGTTTCTTGGCATTAGGACAAGTCTCACCCTTTTCCGGTACTACTATCATACTCGAAAGAATTCCATTAGCGCCGGTGTGCCTTACATCACCAGCACTCTTAGCTTAGTCCTTAGGAGAAACCGAGTTTATCCTAGGATTAACGCTAGTGAATCCGTCAAATGCTGGGCCGGAAATTTCTTTTATCACAAGGATATTCCGGATCCTGGAAAGGCAAAAGGTCTTCCGGCATTTGTCGACGGTGCCGCTCCCCACCAGAATTCATGGGACGCGGAGGCGCCGGAGCTGTCGGATATCTTGATCCTCGTCAAGAGGCAGATTGAGTATTTGATGAAGCATGAGGGCCTCTGTGGATCCGATTTTATCCATTGCTGGTTGGAGCGCCGGATTCAGCCTCTCCAACACCACGAAGATCGTCTCATGCACCTGATCACGAGCGACAAGAAGGACAAGATGTGGGTCAGTTCGAGCCAGATTGCAGCGAAGGACTATAAGACCCTCATGCAATATTTGATAAGGAAAGAGTGGAACGAAAAGTTCGAGAGGTCTCCATGAAGATGTATTCGACCAACCGTTCTCTGACTCCGGTAAATATTTCGACTCTGCTTTTGAGTTTTGTAGTTCTTTTATGTTCTTTCTCCAACTCTATTTTCATCGATGCTTTTCGACTTTGTTAGCTTGATCTCTCCGAGTCTGAGCTAGCTCCACTTTGTTTTCTTTTGAGCTATGCTTCAGACGATCCGGAGGCGACAGAGGATGATGAGGTGCAGGAAGTTGCCACCCCCGCCTCCAAGACGTGCAAGGCGAAAGAAGTTGTTGTTGCTACTGGTAGCCAAGTGCTGCCGGTAGTTAAAAAGTAAGCATCCTATCTTTTATTTTCAGTACTTTTGTACCTTTATTTCTTTCTAGAGCACACCTGATTTTAGGATTTTCGTGTTCTAGAGCTAAATCAGCATTGAAGAGTAAGACCAAGCGGACGACAAAGTCAGGCGCGAATCGTCGTGAAGCTTATTATCTCCCTGTTGTGCCGCCATCAACTCCATCCAAGTACTCCATCGACAGGAGCTTACGCCTCTCGATCTTTGGCAATGTTCAGCCCTGGTCACCATCGATGACCAGGCAACTAACAAGGGTGAACCCGTCAATGGTAATGATCCCATGGTAATATCTACAGGAACAATGGATAAAGTGGCCGGCTCCGCTGTCTCTGGCCTGAAGAGGAAAGATAAGGAAGAGATCCTCAAACTGGCTCAATCCAGTCTTGAGAAGCAGACCTTGACCCAGAGGCAGCGAGCCAAGAGGAGGAGGATGTCAAGCTGGTTAGCCTCCTGGACCAAATTTTGGTCCGGGACGCTAAAGTCGCATCTGGCGAGCTTCCAGCAACGGATGTTCCTTCCCTCACCCTTACCGAGAAGGTGTTTCACAGCACCAAACTCGGATTTGAAAAGATGCACCTAGAACACATAGTAAGTTTCCGATTCTTATTTGCATTTACTATCATATCCTCTAGCCCCCAAGCATAAAGTCGGATAAACATCGTTGGATCCGAGTTGATGCTTTTAGGTTGCAAAAGAACGATGTAGTGTAGCCCCCAGGGCTCGTGATGTAATTTTACTTAGTTAAATTTGCAGCTCGTCTTAATAGCCGTCTGACGGTATTCCGTCTCTAAACTTATAGAAAATTGCATCTTCCAACCAGGAGTTGCTCAAGAACATTACCAATAAATGCAAAGAAATAAAAGCTTTGCGTTTTGAGAATTCAAAGTTGAAAGTTGAGAAATATGAAGCAAAAGGTAAACTTTTCCGACTTCCTCTATGTCAGTTATCTTTTTTTTTGTCATAGTCAAACTTGTTTTGTCCGACTGATATTTTTTCTTTGCGGAATTGTTGTGCCAGTCCAGCAAGGTGGTGGAGCAAGCCGAGAACTTTAACGTCTTGGAGATAGAGAATGCTGAACTCCAGGACAAGCTTCAGAGGCTAACTTTAGAATCCGAGAAATCCGTAGCTACAGTCGTGGATTCAAGCAATCAAGAGACCATGAGGCTCGAGAATCTCATAGCCCTCTGAGACAAAGAACTAGCTAATCTAAAGAAGGACTTCGATATTCAGAGGGATCTTGCCCAGGCCACAGCCAGTGAACTAAATAGCCTCCGCAAGGAGCACGCTCAATGGAATCACTCTGTGCTAGCTATGATTTCCGAATCTTTTATTTTGTTGTTGACTTTTTAACTTTTCTTTTTTAGTCGGATTTTGACTTTTTGGTTCTTTCCCAGCCCCCCTGAATCTTTCCGACTCTCCTACCTTCGAACCTCGCCTCGAGCGCATCAAGATCGTTGGAGATATCTTGTACGACTTCCGCCAAACTCTTGACGAGGCTGGCGAGTCCATCAAGCTTTCCGACTTGCATGCAATGTAAGTGCATGAGGTGAGCGACAAGGTCAAGGAGATTCCGAAGCTTATCAAAGAGTGGAAGATCTCCTACGCTCGGACTGCTGCTCAAACTGCTCTAACCATGGTGATGAGCCACCACAGCGAGATGGAAATCTGGCACGTCACCAAGGGTATTGCCAAGGAGGATGATGAGGGTAACCCGCAAGACATCAAGGCCATCCAAGAGTCTTGTGCAGGTTACGCTTGTCGTGTGGCGGAGATGACCAACTATACGACATGATTCTTCGAATCCATCGCCGCGCCTCCCTCGCCCAAAGAGCCAAAAGCTAGCAATGCTTACGAGTCTGAGATTGAGGGCGACAATGCTATTGACTCCAGTGCTCCACCTGCTTCATCACCACCGCCTGATTCTGCAGCATAGATAAATTTTGTGAATTATTCTAAACTCGTGGCAATGTAATCATGAAAACATTGTTTTTTATTTTGTGCTAGTCTGTAAAAACTACAGCTTTTACTATCGTACCACCTTTTTCTTATATATTTTTTATGCATGTGCTTGAAAATTTCTGAAGCACTTTTGTGTTTTTATGCCTATACATTTGGGTCGGCCAACTTTTAGCATGTAAACTTTGCCGAGCAATGGAGCGCAATTGCTAAACCAGTTTTAAACTCAGAAACAAAGTCGGCTTCCAGTACCAACAACTCATTACTCGGAAAATGCCCGCGTCTAAGCAATCTGATAAAAAACCAACGCATAGACAATAAATTAAACTTTGTACCCTAAGGTAACATTTTTAGATATTCAAAAATCATAACCAGAATGAACATGAGAATAAAGTACTTTCAAGCATTCTAGGATTTTTGAAAAAATGACATGACCTTTTGGCAATAAGATGGAAAAAACTTCTCAAAGATAACATATGAGGAAACTAACACTTCATTTCACTTTGAACATGTACATATATGATTACAAGGAAATATAACTAAGAATAGAAGGGACGTAGCTGTGGAGTATTCCATGGACGGTCTATTTCATCCAGGTCTGTGCTGCCACCAGCTCTCTTTCTCTTCCGCATATCAGGTCTTTTCTTCACTGGTCTCATGTCGGTTAAATAATATGACCCATTATGTAGGACTCTGCTAACCATAAAAGGTCCTTCTCAAATTGGGGAAAGTTTGTGCTTTCCCTTTTGCACAATTCGGAGAACCAAATCGCCTTTTCTAAAAGAACGGTTTTGCATTCTTTGACTATGATACTTGCGCAGCTTCTGCTGATAGGCTGTAGATCTCTGCTCAGCAACGACGTGTACTTATTCGATTATATCGAGATCATCTTGTCGAGAAACGTCTGCATCTTCTTCGATATACGCTTTGACTCGTGGAGCTTAATGAATCAGATCACTTGGAAGAACTGCCTCTGCACCATAGACCAAGAAGAAAGGAGTATAGCCGGTTGATCTGTTAGGAGTTGTACGTAAGCTCCATATCACAGACGGTAATTCTTCCGCCCAAGCCCCCGCAACCCGACGAAGCGGGGCCTCGAGGCAAGGTCGGATTCCTTGTAGAATAAGGCCATTAGTTCTTTCGACTTGTCCATTAGCTTGTGGATGTGCGACTGATGCAATATTGAGTTGGATCCCTTGTTCTTTGCAGAATTCGGCAAGTTCGCCCATGGAAAAGATGCTCCTATTATCAGTAATTATACTGTGCAGATATCCGAATCGGATGATTACGTCCTCGACGAACTTTCTGGTTGTGGCTGCATTGCAACTTGTTACGGGTTTAGCCTTAATCCATTTTGTATATTTATCCACCATCACTAGTAGGTGAGTAAATCCACATTTTGTCGTGCAAAATAGCCCTACCATATCAAGCCCCAGACCGCAAACAACCATATAATAGGGATTGTTCGCAGCTGTTCAGCCGGAACATGTGCCTGATGAGTGTACTTTTGGCAGCCTCTGCATGTTTTGACCAGTTTATCGGCATCTGCCTTAGTTGAAAGCCAAAAGAATCCGTGTCGAAAAGCTTTTGCCACTAAGGATCTGGCTGCAGCGTGATGACCATACTCGCCTTCTTGGATTTCTCTTAAGATTTCCACTCATTCTTCCGAAGAAATACATCGATGAAACACGCTAGAAACACTCCATTTATAGAGCTCACCATTTATTATAGTGTAGGCTTTTGCTCGTCGGAAAACCTGCCGGCTCAAGACTTCGTCTTTGAGTAGTTTTTTGTCTATCAGGAAATCCAGATAGGGATTTTTCCAACTGGGAATTACAGCCAAAACTGCCATTAAAGGTGAGTCGTATTTCGTCGGATAGTCCTCATCAACTCCGACTATGGAGGGGGCCCTTAAATGCTCTAAAAATCTCCATCCGGTACTTGTTTTCGCGTAGAGCCTATCCTTGATAGAGCATCTACTTTCTCATTTTTTGCTCGAGGGATGTGTTGAACCTCAAAACCCTCGAACAATTTATATAGTTCATTCACAACAGCTTTGTATGCTGCCATGGGCTTGTTTGTGTTGCAGATATCAAATACTTGTTGAGCGACTAAATTCGAGTCTCCGTAACACATGAGTCTTGATATGCCAATATTTTAGGCCATGCGTATTCCATGCAGCAGTGTGTCGTACTCGGCAATATTATTGGTTGTCGTGAAGTGTATTTGCAACACATAGAACAACTTATCTCCTTGGGGTGATTTGAGCACCACGCCATCCCCCGAGCCTCCTCGTGATTTTGATCCATCAAAGTGGAGGGTCCAAAATTCCGAGTCTGGAGGGTCTGTATTTTCTGCTGTTTCTGTCCAATCAACGACAAAGTCGGCAAGTATTTGGGACTTGATTGCTGTACGTGGTTTGTACTCAATGTCAAAAGCTGCAAGCTCTATTCCCCACTTTGCGAGACGTCCTGTGGCGTCGCGGTTATTGATTATATCTCACAGGGGAGCGGTGCTCACTACTGTGATCTTATGCTCTTGAAAATAGTGGCATAGCTTTCTGGATGTAAAGAACACTGCATAGGCTAGATTTTGATGATGTGGATACCATTGTTTTGATTCTGTCAAGATGTCACTCAGATAATAAGTTGGCCGCTGCACCTTATGCTCCTGGCCTTCTTCCTCGTGCTCGACTACTGTTACCACACTTATGACCTTGTTGGTTGCTGCAATGTAGAGTAACATAGGTTCCTGAGGCTCTGGCGCTGCGAGAACTGGTGGTTTTGAAAGTAGATCTTTTAAACTTTGCAGGGCAGTTTCGGATTCCTGAGTCCAGACAAATTTGTCGGTTTTCTTCAAGAGCTTGTACAAAGGTGCGGCTCTTTCGCCGAGCCGGCTGACGAACTGACTCACTGCTGCAATGCAACCAGTGACATTGTACGTCCTTCAGGCGAGTCGGCCTGGTAATATTTAGGATAGCCTTTATTTTGTCCCAGTTCACCTCTATGCCTCGCTCAGAGAAGATGAAACTTAACAATTTTCCGGCTAGAATTCCAAAGAAACACTTCTTCGGATTTAGCATCATATTAAATTTTCGTAGACTAGCAAATGTTTCGTCCAAGTCGGAAATTAAAATTTCCTTATTTTTGGACATAACTGCTATGTCGTCTACGTATACATGGACGTTGCGTCCGATTTGGTCATTGAGAAAATGTTGCATGGTACGTTGATATGTTGCTCCTGCGTTTTTTAAGCCAAAAGGTATAGTTTTGTAGAAGAAGGTTCCAAAAGGAGTAACGAAAGACGTCTTAATTCGATCCGACTTTTTCATCGGTATTTGGTGATATCCAGAATAAGCGTCGAGAAAACAGAGTAATTCCGATCCTGCCATTGAGTCAATAACTTGATCGATTCTAGGCAAAGGAAACAGATCTTTTGGGCATGCTTTGTTCAAAGCGGTATAATTAACACACATCCTTAAATAAATGGTGTCCTTTTTAGGGACGAGTATAGGATTTGCCACCCAATCTGTATGGATGACCTCTGTTATAAAATCCGCTAATTCTAGTCGAGCTAATTCCTTGGTTATTGCTTTGGTCTTTTCATCACCAAACCGTCATAAGGACTGTTTGACGGGTTTAGCGTCAGGGTACACATTAAGAGAGTGCTCGGCAAGTTCCCTAGGTACTCCGGTCATGTCAGATGGCTGTCATGCGAAGATATCACTATTAGCTTTGAGGAACTCGACGAACACGCTTTCCTATGCGTGGCCTAAGCCTACCCCTATGTTTGCCTTCTTGGAGGGATCATCTTCCTTTACCGACGTTTTCTTCGTCTCTTCTGATGCCTTGAACTACAAACTTGGCTTCAGCACCTCGTTCTTCATAGCCAGCATCTCGGATGGATTGATGGTCTTCTTGATCTCCTGGTACTCATGGGCGTGCAGCAGGGCTTCGGTGAAGGTAGCAGATCCTTCATCGCACTCTTGTGCCTTCCTCGGATTTCCCTGTACGGTGATTACGCCCTTTGGACCTGGAAGTTTGATTATGTTGTAAATGTAACAGGGACGGGCCATAAACACCCAGTAAGCCGAACGTCCGAAGATGGCGTGGTAAGCACTTTTGAACGGTACCACCTCAAAAGAGAGTGGCTCGGTCCAGTAATTGTCCCGGGTTCCGAATGTCACGTCCAGAGTAATCTCACCCAGAGAATCCGCCTATCTCCCTGGTACAATGCCATGGAAAGTTACACTACTGTAACTCAACTAGCTCTCGTGCAGCTTCATGCGGTGGAGCGTCTCGATGTAGAGAATGTTAATGCTGCTTCCACCGTCCATGAGTGTTTTAGAGAACTCATAGCCATCAATAAGAGGATTGACGACCATAGGGTACTTTTCCCGACGATGTGTTTTCCTCGGGTGATCTGAACGATCAAAGGTGATAGTTAACTCTGACTAATCCAGGAACTGTGGAACAACCGGAATTGTGGCATTAAGCTCATGAAGAACCGCCTTTTTGTCCTTAGCAGGTTGGTATCCAAGGAAGCAGACGTATGCGTCTTTCCTAGTCGAAAAAGTTTTCTTTCCATCCGACTTGGGCTCTGCAGCGTCTTCTGCTTCTTCCATGTCGGAATCTTCCTTGGGATCCTTTCCTTTCTCGGAATTTTTCTTTCCTTGTCATCGGTTGGCTCTATAGCCAGCGGATTCGTCTTTCTTGATGTCGTCATTAAAATGACACTCGACATTTGTGTGTGTAGATCCTCCATTACTATCCATGTGGTGGACACAGGGATTATTGGCAATGTTGGTCCAGGTATAGGTTCTTCCGGGTTGCTGGTCTCCTCTGCCCTGGATTCCGGAAGTTCCACGGCCTCTACCCCGGCCGCCTCCGCGCCCTCCTCGTCCTCCATATCCGAACATTGTGTTGACAGTTGCGTTGTCCGGAGCCGGCTTTTTGGCTGTTTGGCCACATTGGGATTGGCCAGAATATTTAGCAGCCCTTCTGAATCATCATCGGTGTCAGCGTATTTGCTTGCCGTTTCTATCATTTCTTCCAAATCAGTGACGTGGCCATGCTTCAGTCTGTGACGTAAAAGTCCGACTGGAAGTCCTGCAATGAAAGGTTCTATCGTAGTTTGCTCGTTTACTCCTTCGCAGGAGTTCTTCGTGTCAATCCAGCGTCCGAGGTAATCCCAGCAGGTTTCTCCGGGTCTATGTGTGCAACGCTGCAAGTCTCCGATTGTGCAGGACCTCTTGTATGTTCCCTCGAAGTTTGAAAAGAAAGCACTTTGCATATCATACCAGTTGTGAATTGACTTCTCTAGTAGTTCATTGAGCATGATTGAGCCGTTTTCGTCAGCATGAGCAGGAGATATCTGACTACAACCAGGTTGTTTCCTCCTTTGGCGATGCAGCAGGCCTAGAAAAAATCCTAGAGCCAGGTATATGGCCGAGCTGCACCGTCGTAGGGCTGAATGTGTTTGGCAATACCAAAGTCAACCGAAAATGTGGTCAGACGTATGCATGGTACAAAGCACTTGGGTCCCACATACATGTCTTCTTCCTCGTACCGCCGCGCTTCTATGTTTGATTCAATGCGATTTAGAATGTCGTTTGGTGAGAGAGATCTGCGCCTTGGAGGCTCACGACTTCTGGCGGTGGAGTCGGATTTCTGCTTCTCGTCTCACCATTGCCGCCTCCGCCCCTGCGGCTTCCATGGCTACAACAGGGATCCTTCATGGTTGCTGCTAGGAGACGATGGTGGCCCTGGTGGATTATTTCCGGCTGGGCTACACAAATGGTGGCAGTGGAGCCTCATTATGCTGACTCTGATGCTTGTTTCTTCGGGCATCGTCCCTACTTGATTCAGGACGATCTGGATCATCTCTTCGTCCGGCATTTCCATTCGGACGGCTCGATGGTGGCATCCTTAGACGATCTTGCTCCTCTCGCTGGCGGCGTGTTTCCGGGTCTTCTCTATAGCGGTTGTTTTGCGACGATGGTCCTGATGAGGAACCATTGCCCTGATGGCGTCTTCGGATGCAGCCGGAATAACTCTTGCCCAGTCACATGCCGGCCTGCGAGAGTGGCTGTTTGAGCCGGTTCTTGAGTTCTCTTCTTCTCTACGAGGACGGTAGCATTGAGTCGTATCCCTACGAAGCCTTACGTCAGCGCTTTGGTTAGCGCCAGTGTGGAAAAACTCGGACTTTGAGGCCAGCTTGCCGCTAAACGATGCGGCCGTTTTCTGCTGCTTTAATCCTTTGTCCTGCAACGCAACGCACTGCTGGACCTGCTGTGGAGACGGATTGTTGGCAAGGATGGCTCGAGCTGCAGAAGTGTTTTTCAACGGCGTGCTGTAGACTCAGATCTTCTCTCCATTTTTTCTGTCGAATAGATCTTTGTGGATATTCGGGTTCTTGTTAGCAAGAAACGGACCTCCCCTTGTCTTGTTTGGATTTTGCTTGAAATCTGATTGATATTTGGCAGGATCACTGTCTAATTGCTGCCTCATCTCGAGGATGCGAGCGGCCTCTTCGAGTAGAAACAGACGATGCATTTCTAGGTCCTCTTCCCTTTCTCCAGCGCCTCCAATGTGAGATACGAAGCCGTTGGGATTGCAATCGTGAGAGCATCTTCGTAAATTTCATGTGAACCCTTGGTGACAACGTGTCCATCCACAGGAGGGTCGATCGAGGTGGTATTAATCGGATCTCCGTCCTGATTCTCCATCTCGATCTCTTCATCAACTTTTTCTTTGTTGGTTTCTTCAATGTTCGGCTCTGCCAGTGTAGGATTTTTGTTGTTGTTGTTGTTGTTCTTCTTCTTCTTCTTTGACCGCCCAGTAGCTTTAACGTGCGTACCACTGGCAAAGACGGCTTTCGGTCCGGTACCGGGGGATAAACTTCTGGCAGTACTTTCCGTCATGTTTGGCTTGTGGACCTCGGAGGAATCTCCAGTGTCCATATCATCCTGCGAGGTGTAGCTTTCATCCATGCTATCGTATGGACTAGGAGAATTTTCCGGATCACCTTGTGTTTGCTTGGAGACGTGTTCTTGTTCATACTCCTCCATCTCTTTGTCGAAGTCTCGAAGCTCCTGCGACGTGATTGACTCTTGAGGGGAGCCAGGTGAGTTAGCGTTTTCTTCGATTGCATCTAGGACCGAATCATTACCAGCTCCAGCGTCGATAGAGTCGGATCCAGTGCTTATGTGGTACACGAAACAGTGCTTCTTCTTGTTCATGTTCTTGAAGTAGTGGCACAGCTGGGTTTATGCCTCCTCCATCTCAAAGTTCTCCTTGATGTCGCTGATTGCTTCGTAATCGATGGAGGGGTGTTTCATCATCTCCTTTATCATGTCCTTCAAGGGTAGTTTTTCTTCTACGACGTCGGGCAGAGCGGAGCCGTAGCAGATATATTCTTCATCCGTGTATCCGATCTCCTCAAGGTGATCAGATCCGGATTTTTCTTCCACCTCTTCTTCCACTACATGAGTGGGCTGGGTGGGTTTGATTTTCTTCGGGGCCTTGAACTGTTTTGCCTCTGCGGACAAAGTAGATCCGGATTTTTCTTCCTCCATGGTCATCACCTCAAGGGTGGGTTGGGCGGGTTCAGCGAAACCGAGATAGATATCGATCACGCCGATGGACATGATCATGTAGGTCGTCATGGGTTTTGAAGCTGGAATCTAGGTCTCATCGAGAAGGACGAGAGGGACATCACTGGCGTAGACCACACGACCCATGGCAATTGTTTCGCCGATTCCTGCACGCGCAGATTCCACCTGGAACGATGCTCCAGGGGTCACCTGCCCCACGGTGGGCGCCAACTGTCGTTGGATTGTAGACAAGTACGCCATAGGGGGTCCTTGTGGCGTTGGAAGGATGGGGTGTGAGACGTCGGATGTTCCAGGAGCGGTGAGCACAAGTTTACCCAGGTTCGGATCCAACTACGGTGATCGGATCCTACTCCTGCTAGCAACCCAGTAATATAACGACGTAAGCTAGATGTTATGGCGGATTACAAGAGAGGTTCGCCTGTGCGACTTGGTTGTGGTTGTGTGTGCCCTAAAGGCTCCCATAGGGCTGTTTTATATAGTCACCGGGGCCTAGGATTACAGGAGAGACCTACCCGGCTATGTTACAGAGTCGGTAACTATGTACAGCTTGGACTACAAGTAATACTACAGGCCTAAGTCGGTAATTCTTCTTGGCCTTGTCGTAGTCGGAACTGGCTCCTCCTCTTTCTCTGACTGGGCCGCCCGTGAAGCCAAGCTCTAACCCGTTGGTGGGCCACCCTGGTCAGCAAGTCCTATGGGAATACCCGAAAAGTATATCCCCAACAAGGCTGGAAAGGATGACTAAGTCGCTGGCTACCAAGGTGACAATCGAAATTGCTCAAGGGATAAGGCTCCTGAGAAGCCTTTGCTGGCTGTGAAAGTTGCTTCAGAATGTGGATCCACTGCAAGAACCCGTGCACCAGTTATTCCCCACTTCAAAGTATACAAAAAATACACCAAGCTGATTAAGGATTACATACAAAGTTGTTGTAAGTTACTTGCTTGTTTGTTCAATTTTCTTTCTTTCTTTCCATTACAACTTTCATATGCTAATCATGTCCTTTTCCTTGTTTGCTTTCTTTGCAGTCAAATTTTGATATGGAAACCAACTCGTGGACCATTCAAGAAGCAGGCACCATTAAGTTGCAGAGAATGACAAAAAATAGGCGGCACCAGATCAAGAAGCTTTTCTTTGACAATGTAAATGATAGTGAAGTTTGCATGAAGTCTCCCGTGAAAGGCATGTCGAATGATGAATGTCAAGCACTGGTGAAGTTGTGGTGCACAGGACGACACAAGGTATGTCTGTGCATTTTATCTTGGTCTCATTACATGTACCGACTTTGATGTATCTGCTGCTGTTTGCATGTACATGCTCTCAGCTTTTGTTCACATGTATTTGATCATCTGTTCTTCATTGATGTATATGTGTGGCATCTTTTTAACTTGTAGTTGGTGGTATATATTGGTAGTGCTAGCCCATGATAACAATCTATGTTTTTTGTAGAAAACCTGTGAATCAAACAAGGAGAATAGAATGAGGGTGAACTTTCAGCAGAAGACCGGTTCGAGGTCCTACGCAGCACACATCTATGCCACTATAAGAATAAAGCATGTATTCTCTTTATCAGTCCCAAATAACTTCTTCCTCGAAAGCTTCTAGTTTGATTATTGATTGAATGACATTTCATAAGGAGGAGCGTAATGGTGAGGAACTGAACGCGGTTGACTTGTTCAAGGCCACAAACAACAGCACAAAGAATGGCTTTTTACAGTCTGCTAAGATTGCTATTGTAAGTCATTCGAACTGTTGTGTTCTCTTCTGATAGAATACATTTGTTGCTTGATTCATATTATTTGCATCTTCTATCTATTCATGGAAGGCTGAGATGGAGAGGAGGATGGATGCCCAATACCTGATGGTCAAGAACCAATGCATGATGTCCAAGTTGTTGCTAAAGTGCTGAGAGAGGAATGCCCGTCAAGGACATTCTTGATCAATGTTGGGTTGTATCAAGGTCTTCTGGCACCAAGTCTAATGTTGTAGCTGCCCATGTTCATGACCTCAAGGAGCAGCTGACAAGGTCTGAACTGCAAGGTGAATCTATGCGAGAAGAAGATGCTGCATTGAGGAAGAAGTCCAAAGAAGTTGAAGCTGCACAAGCTGCTCGAGACAAGAAGTATGAACTGCTTCTCAAAAAGAATCAAGAACAGGATGAGAAGTTCGCCCACTTAATGACACTGCTTGGAGCTAAGGCTACTGGGAGCTAGCTATGCACTGTTTTTGAGCTTGTTTTGCACTATGTTCTGGGAGAGAGCTAATTGGGAGTGAGTTTTGCACTATTTTTGCTTAGACGCCATGTGTTCTGGGAGCTAACTGTGTTCGTTGTGTTGGCTGGGTTTGACGCCATGTGTGGCTGTTTTGCACTGTTTTCACATCTTTTGGCTATCATTTTGGATCCCATGTGTGGCTGTGCCATTTTGGCTAAATTATGAATCAAGTGATATGTGCTGAAAAGATATGTATCGTGCTGAAATTGTGAATTGTGAATGATATAAATTTTCTGCTGAAAATATATGTATTGTGCTGAAAAGATATGTATTGTGCTGAAATAATATATGATATTATTATTATTATCAATATGTAAAGGTGTAAGATCCCTCCTTTGTAAAGGAAAAGGATCCCTGTGATTGCAATGCTAGTCCTTGGATCATTGCTAGCATCCATAGTTTAAGATGAAGTACACATATACAAAGGTCATTTATTACATCCATTCCAGAGATAAAACATAGTCTTTTACAACTCAAGGCCACAGGCCTAATACAAGAGTTTGGAATAAGTAAATAAACATAAGTCTTCATCTTCATGTGCCACAGGCAAGCATGTTGAGTGTAGACTCATGACACCTAATCATCATCAGAATAACCTGCAACATCACAAGTTACAGCCATAGTGGGTCAATACTTTGGAATAGTATTGGCAAGTGATACCTTAGTAAATTTTAAGTGGACTATATTACTATATGCAAATTTGGCTAAGTGTAGCTTGGCTTGCTTTGCTCAAAATAGGTTTTTCCTATTAGTTGAAATCACTAAGTTTTTCTTTGTCAAAACACTTCACAAGAAACCATCAATAGACATTGAGGTCCTTCACCCTTGTTCACCCACAAGTTTTACTTAGAAGTTGGAGTGATGAGATTCTTGATAGCTTCCATGTCTTGATGCTCAAGTTGTCCATTGCCATGGACTTGGCTAAGTACTTAGATTTTTCCATCTGCAGAGGTTGTGCACTTTCCCCACCAGACTTGGTTTCCCAAGACAGGACCTTTCAGAAGCCTTTCCTTAGACCAAATGGACGCGCTCCAACCTATCATTCCCAATACCACCAACTGTCCAAATGGCTAAGTTCTAGCAACTTATGTGATCCAGGCAGAGCCCATATTGCCAAGTGGTTGCACTATAAGCTTCTCAACAATTGGCCTCTAAACTCCCTTTGTTCCTGGGTGGCATACCACAAGTGAGATACACAAGGTAAACCATGTCCACGGGCCTTGTGTAACCACTCAACCAAAAACCACCATTCAAGTCCCATTCCACCCAGGTGATTCATTGACTTAGTTGTTTTATTAAGAAAAACATAAGTCCAAAGACTTAGAAATATTTTCATCATAGCATGTATATACTTTACCACCCTTGTTTGCTACTAGCTAGGTTAAGCATGGCATAGTAACTTAACTTAGGAATTTCCTAGCAATTCTACATCTACTTAGGATTTCCCAACATGGCATTTGGCAAAACTAGTAACACATGCAAGACTTAGCAAAAATATTTCTAATGCTTGTATGTAATATTGGGATGGAAATATTCATGAAGTACCACTTGCCTTGGTAGTGGGGAGAGTAGCACTCTTCACAATCACAATCACTAGCACCAAAGTCTACACAAAAATGGTAGCACAAAATTACACACAATTCATATACAAACATAAATATATGCATGCATGCAAAATGCTAAGTGATGATTTTTAAAACTCCACCAAGCAAGTGCATAGTACTGAATCATAACCAAGTTAAAAACTTGCTAAATCAAGTTTATTTTACACCAAAACAATTTTCTAAACAAATTCTATACTCAAAATAGTCCTAAACAAGTTTCTGCATAAAAAGTCATTTTAACAGAAGCTAAACACTAAACACATTGCACAAATAGAAAGGGCTTGTCTACCTGATTCCAACGGTATAAAATTTGCAAAAACATAACGTGGGATTCAAAAGTTATAGCCTAATCAAATTTGAATCCAAATCTGTTTTAAATTCTGTTTTAAACTCAAACCCTAGCCACGTGTCTTATTCTTACTGGCGCGTACCGCTTCGTACCGGATCACGCACGCGAGCCGTAGGATCTAAGTGGCGATGCACGGTCCAGATCTAAACATAACACTTCGCTAAGTGGTTCTATCGCACACGTTGGATCTAGATCCAACGGTTCTCGATCAAGCGACCACGTTCTGGCGGCACGCGGTGACGGTGAGCGGCGGCGCTGGCGTTCTAGGTCGCTCGGGGAGGAAAGGGTGTGCTTACCAGAACCGCAAGGTCGAGGCACAGCTCAACGTGGAGGTGGCTGGGCAAGGGGCGCACGACAGGGGCTGCTGGAGCTGGTCGGAGTCGTGCACGGCGTCGGGTGATTGCGGTCGGAGTTGTTGCCGAGGTTTCGCGTCGCCCTAGCACAAACCAGAGGGTTTAGAAGACGCACAAGACAAAGGCGAACAACCTAGTATGCAAGAGGGGGCAAGGGGCGCGCTCTGCTTACCGTAATTGGTCGCCGGAGTTGGGCGGCGGCTCGGTCAGTTGCGTCACGAACGGGGACGGCTTCCTGGGTCATGATAACGCAAACAAAAGGTATCAGGAGATGCAGAAGATCACGCTGGGCACGATAGTTTGAACCAGAGAAAGGGGGGCGGTCGAAGCTCACCGGAATTAGTCGCTGGAGTCGTCGGTGCTGCGGGGTTTCGAGGTCAAATGCACGCAGCCTGGTGGCGGAGTGAGCGAGGAGAGTGGGGGGAAATGACCGCGGCGGCGAGGGGTTCTTATAGCCGGAGCAGGGCCAGAGATTACGCACGCATTCATCGCCTATTAAGAGAATTAAAATTGTGGCATAGGCGGGGAAGAAACGGGCGGCGACGTGTTCCTGCACGGGATTTGGGGAAGACGACGGTGACGTGGAGAGGGCCCGCTCGTCAGTGAAATACGCAGAGAGAAAGTGGGGTCTAGGTTATCGTGACAGCAGTGCGTCTGTAGAGAGAGAGAGGGAGGCGGGGTGGGCTAGCTGGGCCGGTTCTGCTGTTGGGCTAGAATAGGAGCGCCTGGCCCTTTTCCTTTCTTTATTCCTTTTCTTTTTCTGTTTTGATTTTTCAGGAATGGTTTTCAAATGAATTCAAACTCCATTTGAATTCAAATCTATTTGGGATTTTTGCAGTGTGCAACATACCCAAATCTAGGTATAAAACTATGTGGTCACTTTGAAAAGACTTGGTAATTTTTGGAGAAACAAAATAACAGAGACTTTGCACTTGATTTGCAAATGTTTGAAAATGGTTTTTGAAACCATTTCCATTTTGTAAAATTTTATTCAAACTCTACACTCAAGCCAAACAATAGAGAAGCAACCAAACTTGGTTTTTAAAGCACTAAGCTCACAAGTGAGGATGGTATCTGATTTAAATTAGCTCACATAAAATGATAGCACTAAGTTCTTCTGTTTTCTTGAAAAGAGTTTGAATTTGATCTCAATTCTATATGCATGCATGAATGATATGCAATTTTTGAAATCATGATTTTAGGGATGTTACAAATCTAAGCCCCTTAAGGTGAATCTCGCCCTCGAGATTCGGATTGGCTAGCAAATAGGTGAAGGTGGTCTTTCCGAAGGTCATCTTCTCTTTCCCATGTTGCTTCCTCTTCGGAATGATGATTCCACTGCACTTTGCAAAACTTGATAGTCTTAGTCCTTGTGACTCTTTCTGCAGTCTCAAGAATCCTGATAGGCTTCTGTTCATATGTAAGATCACTTTCTAATGCACTTCCTCCAAAGGTATAGTATCTTTCAAAGAAGTTTCTTCCATTTCTGGGTGACATTTCTTAAGCTGACTCACATGAAACACATTATGGACAGCTGATAGAGATCCTGGTAGTTCTATTTCATAGGCAACTTCTCCTTTGCGACTCAAAATTTTGAATGTCCCAACATATCTTGGTGCCAATTTTCCTTTGACTCCGAATCTTTTCACTCCACGAAGTGGTGATACTCTAAGATAGGCTCTATCACCAACTTCGTAGGTGACTTCTCTACGTTTAGGATCTGCGTAGCTTTTCTGCCGGGACTGTGCTATCTTTAACCTGTCCTTAACCAATTTGACCTTCTCTTCGGCTTCTTTGATAAGATCTGGCCCAAATAAACTTCTTTCTCCCACACCATTCCATAACAATGGGGTGGTACACTTTCTTCCGTAGAGAAACTCAAACGGTGCCATCTCAATGCTGGCTTGATAGCTGTTGTTATAAGAAAATTCTGCGTAAGGCAGACTTTCATCCCAACTGGCTCCATAGTCTAGGGCACATGCCCTCAACATGTCTTCCAGAATTTGATTAGTCCTTTCTGTTTGTCCATCGGTTTGAGGATGAAAAGCAGTACTGAATTCCAACCTCGTTCCCAATGACTCATGTAGCTGTCTCCAAAAATGGGAAGTGAATTGAGTTCCCCTATCAGATACAATACTCTTGGGCACACCATGTAGACATACAATTCTACTCATGTAGATTTTGGCTAACTTAGCACTTGTATAGGTTGTCTTCACGGGTATAAAATGAGCCACTTTAGTTAGGCGATCCACTACTACCCATATGGTATCATATCCTGACCTGGTCCTTGGTAATCCGGTAATGAAATCCATACAAATTTTGTCCCACTTCCAATCAGGAATAGGTAGTGGTTGAAGCAATCCTGCTGGTTTCTGATGCTCCGCTTTCACTCTACTACACACATCACATAATGCAATATGTTCGGCGATGTCTCTCTTGAGATTATTCCACCAAAATCTTTCTTTCATGTCCATGTACATTTTGGTGTTACCCGGGTGAATAGAATACGGAGAGTTGTGTGCTTCCTGCAAAATCAGTTTCCGAAACTCCGGATCTTGTGGAACACAGATACGTTTCCCATGCCATAAAGTACCCTGTTCGTCTTCATGGAAATTTTTAGCTTTCCCTTGGCCAATCTTTTCCTTAATCTCTTCACTTTCCTTATCAGTCTTCTGAGCTTCTCGGATCTTTTCCAACAAAGTGGGTTGAACATCCAAAGACATGAGATGTCCTTCGGGCACAATCTCCAATCTGAGTTTTCTTAATTGGGTACACAAATCATTTGGCAATTCTCCTTTGGTAAGGCCATTCACAAATACCTTACGACTTAGAGCATCTGCTACAACATTTGCTTTACCGGGGTGGTATTGCAAACTTAAGTCATAGTCCTTGATAAGCTCTAACCACCTTCTTTGTCTCATATTGATTTCCTTCTGGGTGAAGATATACTTCAAACTTTTGTGATCCGTGAACACTTCACAACGCTTTCCCAAAAGGTAATGTCTCCATGTTTTGAGTGCATGGACGACAGAGGCTAACTCTAAATCATGAGTAGGATAGTTCACCTCATGAATTTTGAGTTGTCTTGAGGCATAGGCCACAACTTTACCGTCTTGCATAAGTACTGGACCCAAACCTTGATGAGATGCGTCACAATATACTTGGAAATCCTTTTCCAAGTCTGGCAGACACAAGACTGGTGCTGTCACAAGTCTCTTCTTCAACTCCTGAAAGCTGACTTCACAACCTTCAGACCAAGCAAACTTCTTGTCTTTCTTTAACAATTTAGTCATGGGCTTAGCTACCTTAGAGAAATTCTCAATGAACCTTCTGTAGTACCCTGCTAAGCCAAGGAAACTACGAACTTCTTTCACGGATTTGGGAGATTCCCATTCAGTCACAGCTGAAACCTTAGCAGGATCAACTGCTACACCATCCTTTGTCATAACATGACCAAGAAAACCAACTTCCTCCAACCAAAACTCACATTTGCTGAATTTGGCATAAAGTTTATGCTCCCTTAACTTCTCAAGTATCAAACACAAATGTCCTTCATGCTCTTCTTTGCTCTTGGAGTAGACTAAGATGTCATCGATGAAAATGACAACGAACTTGTCGAGGAATTCCATGAATACTTTGTTCATCATGTTCATGAAGTATGCTGGAGCATTGGTTAAGCCAAAAGGCATTACGGTATACTCATATAATCCATACCTTGTAGTGAATGCTGTTTTAGGTATGTCTTGCTCTCTTATCTTGAGTTGAAAATAGCCTGACCTTAGATCAATCTTTGAGAACACACATGCTCCTTCAAGCTGATCAAACAAGTCATTGATCCTAGGTAAAGGATATTTTTTTTTATAGTTACCTCGTTGAGTGAACGGTAATCTATGCATAACCTTTGGCTTCTATCCTTCTTCTCTACAAACAAAACTGGGGCTCCCCAAGATGAAGAACTTGGTTGAATAAATCCTTTCTACAACTGTTCTCCTAGTTGTTTCTTGAGTTCTTTCAGTTCATCAACTGACATTTTATATGGTCTCTTTGCTATTGGTCTAGAACCTGGTACCAAATCTATCAGAAACTCCACATCTCTATCTGGTGGCATTCCCGGAGTTCTTCCAGAAATACATCCGGATACTCACTCACAATTGGTACACTGTCCATGCTAACCCCCTTAAGAGAATTTAGCTTACTTCCTTAAGATTCAAAGTTGGACTTGAACTTAATCCGTTTTCTTTTCGGGGTTGTGAGTGCAACAGTACGATTAGCACAATCTAGTACTCCTTCATACTTAGCCATCCAATCCATTCCCAATATTACGTCCAGTCCTTGGGAATCTAGGATTATCAGACTCACTGGGAATTTATGTTCTCCAAACTCTATTACTAGATCCCGGCATCCAAGACTTACTATCATATCTCCACCCGGAGAACTAACTTTTATTGGACACCCAATGTTTTCAGTTGGAAACCCATTTCTATCAACAAATGCTTTTGATATGAATGAATGCGATGCTCCAGTATCAAAAAGAACAAATGCTGGAATAGAATTGAGTCTGAACTTACCAGCAACAGCATCAGGCTCCTCATAGACCTCCTCCACGCTGATGTGGTTCACCTGTCCTTTCTGGAAAGGATTGGGCTTGACAGGTCCTTCAACTTTCTTTTCAGGGCACTCATTTGCGTAATGTCCCATCTTCTTGCATTTGAAGCATTCAACCTGACTGATGTCTCTCTTAGCAGGCTGACTTACACTCCCACTACCATTACCACTGTGGTGGCTCTTATGTCCACTCTTGTGGTTTTTGTACTTGTCATTTTCATGACTGCGATGATGCTTGTTGTCATGACGGTTGTGGTTGTGGTGTTTGTTGAATTTCCCATGCTTGTGGGATCCTGAGCTCCCGCTATCATCATAGTGAGATCGTTTGTGAGACGATCCCAAGCTGTGCTTGTCGGAGTGCTTTCTCTTTCTACTCTCGACTTGCTTCATTTTGTTCTCCAATATAGCAGCCTTGTCACAGAGCGACTGATAAGTGGGAACATATGCCACAGCCAATTGCAGATTCAGCTCATCATTCAAGCCTTCCAGAAATTTTTCCTTTCTCTTGGCATAAGTGTCAACTTCATCCGGTGCATAACGTGCCAGATTGTTGAACTCTTCAATATACTCAGCCACGCTGTGGTGGCGTTGCTTCAGATTGTGGAACTCTTTCTTTTTCAGGCTCATTATTCTTGATGAGATATGAGCAGTGCGAAAGCCATCCTCAAAGATAGCCCATGTCACCTCATCTATGGGAGTGGTGATCTGAAAATTGTCCCACCAAGTGGCGGCTGGCCCTTCCAGCAAATGTGCTGCAAATCTAACCTTTTCAGCATCCGTGTAGCCCACGGTTACTAAGTCCTTGTTTACAGAACGTAGCCAATCATTGGCCACCATGGGATCAGTCATCCCTGAGAACTTAGCTGGCCTCAATCTCAAGAATCTGGTGAGCATATCAAAGCCCGGAGGGTTGTTGTTGTTGTTATTATTGTTGTTGTTGGGATTGTTGTTGTTGTTATTGTTTTGGTTCTGGATGAATGTTGTCATCATCTGCATTAGCTGTGTTTGAGCAGTCATCATTTGCTGCATTTCTAGAGTGATGTTGTTGTTGTTGGGGTTGGGGTTTGCACGACGGGGAGGCATCTGTGGTTTGTTCAAATAGAGATAAGAATGAGATACCCATAAATGTTTTCATGCACATTACATCACATAATCAAACACAAGCATGCAACAAAGAGATAAAAGTTCAACAACAAGATAACAAGTTCAGAAAGTAAAACACACAAGTAGCAAGCCATCCACATGTCGGATGGTCCAATAACAAGTTCACAAATAACAAGTACGATAATAAAAGATAAACGAGTAGTCAAGTCTACTCATCAGCATCAATCTCCTCTTCGACAAAGGTAAGACCTGCGTTCTCCATCGCGGTCTTGTTCTCCTCAATGGTAGTGGTCAAGGACTCTATCTTGGCCTTGAGAGCCCTCTTCTGGGAACGAAGCCTCTCAATCACCGTCTGCTGCTGCTCTAGCTCGAAGTCCTTGGACTGCAGTTCTTCAGTCATGTCCCGGATCTTCTTGTTCCTATCCTGGACACGCTTCTCCTGACTCTTGAACTTCCTGTCCTGGGTCTCGAACTTCGCCTCCATTTCCTTGACTATCTCTGCCCTGTGAAGAGCTTGTCCTTCTTGCGTAGCTGCACCTGGAGCTCGTCATTACTGAGCATGACATTGGTCATGTCCGTGTCCACGTGCCTAATGAGAGACTCTAAGTCCTGGAGATACAGACGTATCGGCTCTGCTGCGTCCCTCGAGTCGTCCTCAAAGTCGATGGACTCTCCATCCTCATCACGTCTTCCGAAGACGTGGAAATGGGTGCCTCTAACCTGTCGGGAGTGTCGACCTAGCAGACGTCCTATCAGGTCCTGCATAACTACCTCCATGCCTCTCTCCCTATCATCGTGCATAAGCTTGAAGACGATGGCCTCCGTATTAGGCTCTGTCTGGCGTCCGGGCTGGTTCACCTTGAAGCTCCAGAGGTCCTTCCTCTCGAACTTGGTGAGTGGATGCACCATGATGGTGGGAAGAGGAAGATTGAGCAAAGTGGTAAGCTCAACGATACGAGGACCAAAACGGGTAACCTGGAACTCCTCAACAGTGCTGATGGTAATAGGCATCTATTTATAAGATAGAAAAGTTAGAACAGCACAATTCAAGATAAAACAAAAGACAAAACACACATACACATCCTTGGAAAGCAAAATCACACAAGTCATGCATACATGAATCCCTTACATCAACCAAGGTCCAATCTTATTTTAAGGTAACAATTTGGAAAATAAGGTGATAGGTGGTGGTCCAACTAACGAAGTACGTTTACAATCCTATCTCACTGGATCTGTTGGCTAACACAATGTTCCTAGAAGCAATCAGCCTATCTTGCTCACATGATTCCATCACTAAGTCTATAATATCTCCTCTTAAGGTTTGGTTGGTAGCTTCCAACTCTTGGGTATGTTCCTTCTCTTTTTCCAAGTCTTTTTGGAGGTTGAGCATTCTGCACTTGACTCTAGCACTAAGTTCTTTGATAGTCCTCCAAGCTGCTTCTCTTGCTGACTCAAAGAATGTGGTGTGCACCACAATGTTGGTGTACATGCAGAATCCTTTTTCTTTGTGGTTGTCTTCCTTGTTTTTGTACAAGTGAAGTTGCACCCACCAGTACTCAACTCCTTCATCCATCACTGGAAAGCCTTTGTACACAGCTGCACCATGTATTTCCATTGCCATCATGAGGTCCTTGAGAATTTTGGGGAACTCAGTCTCACACTCCAAGGTCATGGTCATGAGTGGTCCTTTCCTTACGGCTTCATTGATGGAGTTCATCTACAAATAGAGATGAGAATGAGAATATTAGAAAAGTTTACGAGAAGAATAGACAAGTGTAGAAGTAGTTGAAAATTTTTCCTTAGTGGTTTCCAATCCTAGGGTCATAATCCTACAGGCAACATAGTGCTCTTATACCATCTGTAAGATCCCTCCTTTGTAAAGGAAAAGGATCCCTGTGATTGCAATGCTAGTCCCTGGATCATTGCTAGCATCCACAGTTTAAGATGAAGTACAAAGATACAAAGGTCATTTATTACATCCATTCCAGAGATAAAACATAGTCTTTTACAACTCAAGGCCACAGGCCTAATACAAGAGTTTGGAATAAGTAAATAAACATAAGTCTTCATCTTCATGTGCCACAGGCAAGCATGTTGAGTGTAGATTCATGACACCTAATCATCATCAGAATAACCTGCAACATCACAAGTTACAGCCACAGTGGGTCAATACTTTGGAATAGTATTGGCAAGTGATACCTTAGTAAATTTTAAGTGGACTATATCACTATATGCAAATTTGGCTAAGTGTATCTTGGCTTGCTTTGCTCAAAATAGGTTTTTCCTATTAGTTGAAATCACTAAGTTTTTCTTTGTCAAAACACTTCCCAAGAAACCATCAATAGACATTGAGGTCCTTCACCCTTGTTCACCCACAAGTTTTACTTAGAAGTTGGAGTGATGAGATTCTTGATAGCTTCCATGTCTTGATGCTCAAGTTGTCCATTGCCATGGACTTGGCTAAGTACTTAGATTTTTCCATCTGTAGAGGTTGTGCACTTTCCCCACCAGACTTGGTTTCCCAAGACAGGATCTTTCAGAAGCCTTTCCTTAGACCAAATGGACGCGCTCCAACCTATCATTCCCACTACCACCAACTTTCCAAATGGCTAAGTTCTAGCAACTTATGTGATCCAGGCAGAGCCCATATTGCCAAGTGGCTGCACTATAAGCTTCTCAACACTTGGCCTCTAAAATCCCTTTGTTCCTGGGTGGCATACCACAAGTGAGATACACAAGGTAAACCATGTCCATGGGCCTTGTGTAACCACTCAACCAAAAACCACCATTCAAGTCCCATTCCACCCAGGTGATTCATTGACTTAGTTGTTTTATTAAGAAAAACATAAGTCCAAAGACTTAGAAATATTTTCATCATAGCATGTATATACTTTACCACCCTTGTTTGCTACTAGCTAGGTTAAGCATGGCATAGTAACTTAACTTAGGAATTTCCTAGCAATTCTACATCTACTTAGGATTTCCCAACATGGCATTTGGCAAAACTAGTAACACATGCAAGACTTAGCAAAAATATTTCTAATGATTGTATGAAATATTGGGATGGAAATATTCATGAAGTACCACTTGCCTTGGTAGTGGGGAGAGTAGCACTCTTCACAATCACAATCACTAGCACCAAAGTCTACACAAAAATGGTAGCACAAAATTACACACAATTCATATACAAACATAAATATATGCATGCATGCAAAATGCTAAGTGATGATTTTTAAAACTCCACCAAGCAAGTTCATAGTACTGAATCATAACCAAGTTAAAAACTGGCTAAATCAAGTTTATTTTACACCAAAACAATTTTCTAAACAAATTCTATACTCAAAATAGTCCTAAACAAGTTTCTGCATAAAAAGTCATTTTAACAGAAGCGAAACACTAAACACATTGCATAAACAGAAAGGGCTTGTCTCCCTGATTCCAACGGTATAAAATTTGCAAAAATCTAACGTGGGATTCAAAAGTTATAGCCTAATCAAATTTGAATCCAAATCTGTTTTAAATTCTATTTTAAACTCAGACCCTAGCCACGTGTCTTATTCTTACTGGCGCGTACCGCTTCGCACCGGATCACGCACCCGAGCTGTAGGATCTAAGTGGTGATGCACAGTCCAGATCTAAACATAACGCTTCACTAAGTGGTTCTATCGCACGCGTTGGATCTAGATCCAACGGTTTTCGATCAAGCGACCACATTCTGGCGGCGCGCGGAGACGGTGAGCGGCGGCGCTGGCGTTCTAGGTCTCTCGGGGAGGAAAGGGTGTGCTTACGAGAACCGCAAGGTCGAGGCGAAGCTCAACGTGGAGGTGGCTGGGCAAGGGGCGCACGACAGGGGCTGCTGGAGCTCGTCGGAGTCGTGCACGGCGTCGGGTGATTGCGGTCGGAGTTGTTGCCGAGGTTTCGCATCGCCCTAGCACGAACCAGAGGGTTTAGAAGACGCACAAGACAAAGGCGAACAACCTAGTATGCAAGAGGGGGCAAGGGGCGCGCTCTGCTTACCGTAATTGGTCGCCGGAGTTGGGCGGCGGCTCGGTCAGTTGCGGCACGAACGGGGACGGCTTCCTGGGTCACGATAACGCAAACAAAAGGTATCAGGAGATGCGCAAGATCACGCTGGGCACGATAGTTTGAACCAGAGAAAGGGGGGCGGTCGAAGCTCACCGGAATTAGTCGCCGGAGTCATCGGTGCTGTGGGGTTTCGAGGTCAAATGCGCGTAGCCTGGTGGCGGAGTGAGCGAGGAGAGTGGGGGGAAATGACCGCGGCGGCGAGGGGTTCTTATAGCCAGAGCAGGGGCGGAGATTACGCACGCATTCATCGCCTATTAAGAGAATTAAAATTGCGGCAGAGGCGGGGAAGAAACGGGCGGCGACGTGTTCCTGCGCGGGATTTGGGGATGTTACAAAAGGAAAATCATTGTTTAAATTTACATACTTGGCCCAAATACTTGACAAATAAGTGGGCTGTGAAAAGGCCATGGCCCAAGAAATAATGGATATATTTTGAAAAAACTCTTCATATAAATTCGAAAATTATCAATCAATTGGACAAAAACCATTAGGCTATAAAATGGCCAAGGCCCAAAAGGATTTAGAGTGCATACAGGTTGCGTCCCAAAATAAAATGGATAGTAAAATGGCCACAGCTTAGAGAATTGAAATAGTCAGCCTAAAAAACACAATTACATAGGATGAATTATTGGGCTCGGCCCATTTAGAAGGTTGAATTGGACCAGGCTGAATCTGGTCCATGACCAATTGATTTGGTCACAGAAATCTATATGGGTTCGTAGCATGGAAAACAAAAAAATTCTATCGCGTGAACACACAAGCCAAGATCTATCTACTAGATTGTAGCAACGAGTCGATAGAGTACTAACCCTCGAAGATACAAAGCGGTTAATGAGAGCAGATTCTCATGGGTGATGTAGTCATTCACTTGCCGATCTCAAGATCGCGTAGACGATCCTTCCGGCGCCGCGTTCCGGCAGCGCTCCCGCAGTAGGTCACACGTACGGTACTGGATGAAGACCTTCCTCTCCCTTGTTCCAGCAGGCAGCGGAGGTTGTAGCTCTCTCCTAACGATTCCAGCTACATGACGACATGGTGTTGGAAGTAGAGGCGAGATCCCGCAGGGCTTCTCCTAAGCCGGAGCGAGTATGGTGGAGTAGAAGAGAGCCTTGACGATCTAGGTTTTAGATGCCGAGAGAAGAGGGCAGCCGACGGCTAGGGTTTAGGCTAGACGGCAGCGGCAGTTTAGAGGGGATCTAGGGCGCCGACGGCTTGGGGGGCAGCGGCGGCCTAGGGATTGGGTCTTGTGAGCCTAGGGAAAGGGGATCCATTGGGGTGCGCCCCCACCCCTCCTTATATTTGTTGGGGCATCCAAGGGTGTTCCCAGCCCAGGTGGAAACCCTCACTAACTCAGAAACCCTCCCAAACTCGGAAACCATGTTGGGATTTGACTTTTTCAAACTGCCTTTTTGACTTTCAAATTAGAGTTTGACTTTCAAAAAGATCGTTGAGATGCTTATTGTATGTTTGCCTTGTCATTTTGGTTATGGGATAGCTCGTGTACCATGTTCAAGGGGTACCCCATTGGCGGTTCTCTATGATACGCATGTACTTACTATGACAAGAACTTACAGGTGACTGAAGTTGAGTAGCATGAGGTGTGACCCTCGTATTCAAGGGACTAGAGTTTGCCAACTTATACTTTGTCAAGCATATACTCCATAGTTTGTTCACTTTAACCTTAATGACTTCAAGATGCTTATGATAGGGGCAATGAGGGCTGAAAGCTAACAAGTACCATAATTTTTGGAAGCGCTTTTTAAAAATTGAAATCCGTGCTTCCCTTTGTGAAGGGTCTTTCTTTCACCATTATTGAGTTTCCACCTTCTACCTTTAGGCACCATTAAGAGAGCATAGTTGACATTATGTGTGCAGTGTCCCAAAACTTATTGATTGATGCATATTGTGATATTACTTGTTCTTGTGCTATTTGTATCTAGTCACTCTTATGAACTTTGAAGGTGTCCTATGCATCTATTTGCTACTCTATGAGGGACAAGTTGAATGCCACTATGCCATGTTTTCTGTATGTGAAATAAACAAATGTTTTTCAATGCATGTTATTCAGGATCTTTGTTTGTAGCCTTTCATGTTGCATGCATAGTTACTTTGTCTTATTGTTAGAACTCCTTCTTTCATGCACATGTTCAGAGTTCTTGGATCCCAGCTTTCAATGGTTGCAAATGGTTTGATCTTGGTTTTGATGGTGCATGTCACCTCAAAAATTATTCTTTTTATCACTTACCTACTCGAGGACAAGCAGGAGTTAAGCTTAGGGATGCTTGATACGTCAGAAACGTATCTATAATTTTTGATGCTCCATGATTGTTTAGTATCTACTTTGCTTTGCTTTGTATACACTTTGAGGTGTTTTATATCTTTTCTGGAACTAACCTATTAACAAGTTGCCATAGTGCCAGTTGCCTATTTTCTTCTATTTTTGGTTCCAGAAAGGCAGAAAATCAATATTCTCAGAATTGGACGGGACAAAAGCCAAAGTCAATATTTTACCGTGGGGGACACGAAGCCGGAAGACGAGAAGGAGAGGCGAACCAGGGCCGCCACACCCCCCCTAGGCGCGGGTGGGCCCATCCTGCGCCTTGGTAGGGTGTGGGCCCCCTGGCCACCTCCCAGCCTCGCCTCTTCGCCTTTTAGAAGCCCCCGATGCAGAAACCCTAGGCACCCGATCAAAACTCCATGAAACCTTCTGTCGCCGCCTCCATCGTCGTCCCTAGATCAGGGGGATCTGAAGCTCTTCCCGTCACCCTGCCGGAGGTGAGATCATCCCGGAGGCCTTCTTCTCTGGTATGAAGTGTGAGTAGTTACACCTTGTACTATGGGTCCATGTAGTAGCTAGATGGTTGTATCTCCTCCTTGTGCTTTCATGTATAGATCTTGTGAGCTCCGTTCATGATCAAGATCTAATCTATTTGTAATCATGTATGTTGTGTTTGCGGGGATCCGATGGATATTGAGATTAGTATGTTAGATTGATTAATGGTTTTGTCTATTTGATACTATCATGTCTGTGTTGTTTGTGATCTTGCATGCTCTCCGTTGTTAGTAGCAATATTAGCCAAGTAGTTGCTAGTGACTCCAAGAGGGGGTATTTATGCTCGATAGTGGGTTCATGCCTCTAGTTTCCAAGGGAAGTGACAGAAATCTCTTCGGTTATAGATGTGTTGTTGCGACTAGGGAGAAAACAACGGTCTATTGTTCATGGAACAAGTGGATTGTTTACCTTACACATATTGCTTAGCAGGTATGCATTGCTTGCAACTTATCTTTGGAGGGTTCGGATGATAACCTGAAGGTGGACTTCTAGTCATAGATGAAGTTGGATGGAGGTCTATGTATATTGTTGTATTTCCCAATCGAATCTCATAGGATCTTTTTGCCTGGTATTGCATTGTTATGCCTTGCTCGGTTCCCATCAATTGCTCTGCTGTAATTTGTTTACCCTTCATGCCATGTTGTTTATCTAAGGAGAGCACCTCTAGTGAACTATGGACACCGGTCCAATCTTTACCATTGATACATCCTCCATTGTTACTTGTTTACTTGCTGCAAACCATTACCTTCCACACCATACGTTTAATCCTTTGTTACAGCAAACTGGTGAGCTTGAAAAACCTACTGATTCGTTGGGGCAAAGTCTTGAGTTTGTGTTGTGCAGGTTTCCATGTTGCTTGCAACACCTTTGAGACGTTTCCTTCCTCCTACTGGTTCGATAACCTCGATTTCTTACTAAGGGAAAACTTGTTGTTGTGCTCATCACACCTTGCTCTTGGGTTTCCAATGAAGCGTCCCACGACAGTGCTGGGCATCATCAGTCACATGCTTGCAAGCCAATTGGATGACATTCCATGGAGAGGGCCCAGAGTATATCTATCTGCCATATGGATGGACAAATCCCACTCTTGATCCATGTTCCTCAACACATACTTTCTGAACACTCAATGACACCTTTATAACCAACCAGTTATGAAGTAGTGTTTGATCTCATCAAAGCATCCATCCGGTGATGGTGATTAACATGATCTCATGGTCGAAGGATTTAGGTTACTATGTATTTGAAAGCTTATAGCAAGTGAACTATTTAAATGACCTTATCTTATGCTACGCTTAACTATAGGAGTATGTCCATCACATCATTCTCCTAATGATATGACCTTGTTGTTAATAACATCTCAATGTTCATGATCAGGAAACCATGATCATATATTAACCAACAAGCTAGTTTAACAAGAGGCCTTACTAGGGACTCTTTTATGTTTACAAACCACACAAGTATTAATGTTTTCGGTTAATACCATTATAGCATGGTATGTAAACGTTTATCATAAGTATGAAGATATGATAATAACCACTTTAATATTGACTCTTGGGCATATCTCCAATAGCCTCCCACTTGCACTAGAGACAATAATCAAGTTCCAAAACTTTGTGTATTCAACACCTATGGCTTTCCGGTGTTGTATTTACACGATTGCTAGTGGTCAACTGATCTTCGGATCCAACTCTTTCAGGTCCGTGTGTAATTGCATGTCTTTGCGTCTCTACGCATCACTCATTCTCCAATGAGATGGCTTTGTATAAATTTGGTCCTTTGGTGAGACTTTTAGTTCCTTGGGGTTAAAACATGTTGATAATATTGTCGTACAATATATCTGCATAGTACTGTCCCGCTATGAACCACACCTAGTTTGATAACAAACTACTTAACACAAATGCCCTCTTTTGATGCTATAATAGCAGTCATATACTTAGCCTTTTGTTGTAGTATTTGTCACAATGTCTTAACTTTGGAACTCATCCAAATCCATTATGGAACTTACTTTCCATTATATTGTGCCACCCTTAGTTTACATTGAGATAAACTTAATTTGTACGTTGTGACAAAACTAGTATCAATGTAGTACTTTTACAATGAACTCACCATCTATTTGTCACCTCTACAAATATATTATTACTTCTTCCAAAAGATCATAAGAATATCTTTACTGTCATCCAATGATCATCTTACGAATCATTCTGGTATATGCTCACAAAATTTAGAGCATAGGACATATATGGATGTGTACATATCACAGTATGATTAATATGCTCTTTGTGATTTTATTCATCAAGTATCAAAAATACTCGAATCTTTGTTTCACTTATCAAGCGTCGATACACTTGAATTTCGATTTAATCCTTTCTATGTGGCAAGAACCTTTCTTGTCATTTCCATACTGAACTCTTTCAATATCTCATCTATGTACATTTGGCACAATCATATTAGCGCCTCAATCTATCCTTATAGACATTGATGCCTAATATTCGGGTTTTTCCTAAGTCTTTCACCGACATGAAATTCTTAACCTGTGTCAATAAAAGATACATCATTTCCAACCAACAATATGTCTTCCACATAATGTATTAGAAATATGTCTTAGCGCTCCCACTTAATTTCTTGCAAATGCAAGCATCATCTCCGATGAAATTAAACTCTTTAACAATTTCATCACGGTGAAGATTCCAACTCCTCGATGCTTATTTAAACCATTGAAGTTTGCATACACCTTTAGCATCCTTCTGAATTAAAAAAAAACCTCTGGATCGTTTTATGTACACGTCCTAGGTAACAATTCTATTAAAATAACTTTGTTTTGTTTGTTCAACTACCATATAACAGAATTATATGTAGTGGTTTCTACATTAATCCGTCTAGACTAAATATCGCTATGAAAGATCAAATCATGTCTTAGTCAACCTTTGAACATTGTTGTGAACTCTTTCCCAACATGTCGACTATTTCATATATGTGAAACATCCATGTCTATTTCTTTATAGATCCAAACACGACTATAAGGCCTTGCACCTTTCCAAAGGGTCTTTCAAGTTCAAAGCTTGATTTCTCATGTATGGAACTATCATGGATTTTATGACTTCAAGACATTTGATGGAGTCAGGGCCCATCATCACTTCTTTGCATGTAGTCTGTTCATTATTGTTAAATAATGATTCAACCCGCAAATCTTGGTATTTGATTGTTTACCCGGCCTACTTGGTTCAATAGGAACTTAGACCTCCTTGACCACAACCTTTGAGGCACGTGAGCCATGAGCATTGTTGCTGCCTTCGGAAAACTTTTCGGTGTTGCGCAAGTTTGCACATATACCTAAGGCTCATTTAACCTTATCAAAGTTCTATTGTCCTCCCACTTAACTTTTCACAGAAAATTCCTTCTCAAAGAAACTTGACGTTCTAAGCGACAAACATTTTTGTCTTTGATGTTATGGAGGAATACTCAACGATTATTCGAAATAACATACAAAGACATGTGCATCCGACTTTGGTAGTAAACATCTCACTTATGCATAGCATACAAATGTTTAAGAAATAAAAACTTGGGTTTTATCCCAAACCATAAATTTATATGGTGTCATTTCAACGGATCATGATGGAGCTCTTTTTAGTGAAAAAGCGGTAGTCTATAAAGCTTTTAATCTTTAAAATATAATGGTAGTTTTATGAATTACACCTTTGATCTTACCATGTCAAACAAGGTTTCATTGCATATCTCGATTATTCCATACTCATATGGTGTTTCGGGAAACGCAAATCCATGGAATGATTCCTCAAATCTTAGGTGTTATGCTAAACTTGTAACTCAAATATTTTTTCTTTATGATCCTATCATAAATTCTTTATTTTCTTTTTATATTGATTTTGCACTTCATCTTGAAAGTCTTTGAACTTTTCAAATGGTTCACACTTCATCCTCATTAAGTAAATATTCATATATTCACTCAAATTTTCGAAGAAAGCATATGAAGTTTGAAATCCATCGCTCTTTACTACACATAATGGCCTTCATACATCTATATGTATAAGTTCCAACAAGATAATCATTCATTCACTTTTGGCCTATGAAAGGAGTTTTAATTATCTCTAATAAAGTTTCACAAGTGTCATTTGATCAAAATCAAAAGACTCCAAAATTCCATCCACATGGAGTTTCTTCATGTTTTCTTTCCAATATAATTTAAACGGCGATGTCACTTCCTAAGTGATCTTTCAATCAATTCGTCTTTTGACATTTTTAGCACTAGTTTTATGGATGTGATTTCTCCAATGAGATTTGTAAATCATCCATCTTTTATGGATTACTGCAATTATTTGAACAACCCTTTTGTTCTCATAATACCTGATTGAAATAACAATTATTGAAACAAATCTTGAAGGTAAGTTTTGATTTCAACGAGACACATAATAACTCTTTATTTTATTTTCAATGAATATCATCACATATTCTTTTGCTAGTTACTTAGGCCATTGTAGTTCATGAATTGTGTTTTTTGTATGACGATTCATACCAACAAATTTAGTATCAAATACTTAAGAACCACATTGTTTAACAAGCAAAGAATATAGCCATAACATGTGTATCATCTATATACCTAAGCTGAACAATTATATTATTTTCTCTTCTGCCAAATATTCTTAGATATCTCTTTCAGTATTTCTTTACCCTTTCAAAAGAATCTATCAACACCAACACTGGCGTCATACTCATGACACATAGTCCAAAGCGTGTATAGTTAAATACCAATGTCTTTGGACTTGCACTTTGAAGTAGATCACCATCATCAAATGTTTGGTGTTCTTTCAAATTCCATTCTTTAGTAATCTTTTAATGTAATAAACATTTTACCTACATCAAATATTCATCCTTATCATGGAACTATTCATGATTAATCTACTTTAGCTTATAACAGTGAAGCACGAGTATAATGTTGTTCTCCAATACCTTTTGGAGGATTAGGATAACTAGTGTCTCCAACCTTTTGTAATTTTTCATCAAATATGAGAACATAAATTTTGTCATATTACACTCCATCATGTTGCAACCAAAACATTGTTTCAGATATCGCAATATCTTCCACACATGATGGTTTCTGAAACAATTATTTCAGCTCCCCGATAACCTTGATATTAAAACAATCTTTTGAATATCAAGAATCATGGAGACAAACATGATACTTATATACTAACATTGGAATTGTTACTCTTGATTTAGTACCAATTATAAAACTTCATGGAGTAACCAGAACTTACTGAAAGTTTGCAATAGGACTTTTAAACTGTAGATTAACACTTCAAAACAATATGATATCAGTTTGTAAAGTAACTAACCAGAATACTATAGTTCTATTATCTCAATTATAACTAAGGGCAAGGTGGTAAACGGATGCCAATGACTACAACAACTATGCAAATTCACTTTGATTTAATTTATGATAAATAGTATTCAACTTTTAATCATATTACTGTTGAACTCCCATTCAAAACAATATCCCTCACATTGTTTTAGTGATCACACGAACCAAATCCACTACACCAAGTCTGATAATCACGTGACATGATGTAGTTTCAAAGGCGAACAATCATCATGTTCATCATATCATCTATATGACTCATGCTTTACCTTTCGGTAATCCATGTTCCGAGACCACGTCTGTACATGCTAGGCTCGTCAAGATGTAATCTTAGTTTTTTCATGAGAAAATATGGCTTTCTCCCATTCTATACACTCGTAGAATCTAACACACCCGATCATCACGTGGTGCTTCAAAACAACGAGCTTTGGCAACGGTACCTACTAAGGACGAACACTCTATAACTTGATATTTTATGAGAGGGATCATCTTATAATGCTATCGTCTCAATCTAAGCAATACAAGATTCATAAAAGGATTAACATCACATGCAATTCATAATATGGGATATGATATGGCCTTTCTTCTTGTGCTTTTGATCTCCATCTTCAAGCACGAACATGATATCCATCATCACCGGCGTGGCGTCAAGGTCAATGGCACCGCTCCATGGTTGTCGTCCACCAGCACCAAATATTACAACTACTTTGAATAATAGACACACAGGTCTTAACGAAATTAAAGACAACCATAAGGCTCTTGCCGGTTGTTGACTTACAATAAGGATCATTGCGTACATCACATATAATCACCATCATGGTCATATCACATCACAACACATCCCTGCAAAACAAAGTTAGACGCATCTAATTTTATTTACATATTTTACGTAGTTTGGGGCTTTGAATAAGTACCGTTCTAACTTACGAACAAGAACCACAATGTTGATGCTTGAACTATCAAGTGCTTGTTGTAAATTGAATCTTTACTATGATGGGAGAGACAGACACCCGCAAAGCCACTTATGCAATAAAAGTTTCATGTTGAGCGTGGAGCAAGTCTCATGAACGATGTCATGTAAGGTTAGCCCGGGGCGCTTCATCCCACCATACAGCAAGATGCAAAGTACACAAGAAGAAATTGATAATAAAAGCACCACCGCCCACAATGACCATTGTGTTCTACTCGTGCAGCAGATCTACATATAGACACGGCTCTCATACCACTGTATGGGTTCGTGGCATGGAAAACAAAAAAATTCTATCGCGTGAACACACACAAGCCAAGATCTATATACTAGATTATAGCAACGAGTCGATAGAGTACTAACCCTCGAAGATCCAAAGAGGTTAACGAGATCAGATTATCGTGGGTGATGTAGTCGTTCACTTGTCGATCTCAAGATCGCATAGAAGATCCTTCCGACGCCGTGTTCGGGCAGCGCTCCTGCAGTCAGTCACACATATGGTACTCGATGAAGACCTTCCTCTCCCTTGTTCCAGTAGGCGGCGGAGGTTGTAGCTCTCTCCTCGCGATTCTGGCAGCACGACGGCGTGGTGTCGGAAGTAGAGGGGAGATCCCATAGTGCTTCACCTAATTTGGGGCGAGTATGGTGGAGTAGAAGAGGGCCTCCAACATGGTGGCGATCTAGGTTTTATATGCCAAGAGAAGAGGGCAGTCGGCGGCTAGGGTTTAGGCTAGATGGCAGCGGCGGTTTAGAGGGGATCTAGGGCGTCGGCGGCTTGGGGGGCGCCGGCGGCATAGGGATTGGGTCTTGGGAGCCTAGGGCAAGGGGGATACCTTGGGGTGCGCCCCACCCCTCCTTATATAGGTTGGGGCTTCCCCAGCCTAGGTGGAAACCCTCCCTAACTCAGAAACCCTCCCTAACTCGGAAACCATGTTGGGATTTGACGTTTTCAAACTGCCTTTTTGACTTTCAAATTAGAGTTTGATTTCTATCTTCAAATTGTCCAGCCAAGTGACCTAGGACATGATTCAACCATTCCACTTTGGCATGACACATCCATGTACTCTTCCCCTTCTAGTTCGGTGGACCTTCTAGACCCTTCTAGAACATTTCGGTGAAAACACCAAAACCATTCCCGAACTCCAGAATTGGACTTTACTTATATGAATCTTATTCTCTATACCATTCCTGATCTCCTCGTGATATCCCGTATCTCATCTGAGACTCCAAATAACATTCAATCTTCTTACTCACATTCCATATCTACTAAACAACATCGAATCCTTAAGTGTGTCTCCCTATGGTTCGTGAATTATGCAGACATGACCAAAACTATTCTCTGATCAATAACCAACATAGGAATATGGAAATTCATATGGCTCCCACATATTTCTATGATTACTTCGTGATCGAATGAACCATTTTCATACGATATCAATTTCCCTTTGTCTCGTGATACTTTACTTATCCGAGGTTTGATCATCGGTATCTCTGCATACCTAGTTCAACCTCGTTACCGATAAGTACTTGTTACTCGTTCATGTGATATGTGATCCCTTGTGATCTAGTCACATGCTTGCAAGCCAATTGGATGACATTCCACCGAGAGGGCCTACAGTATATCTATTTGTCATATGGATGGACAAATCCCACTCTTGATCCATGTGCCTCAACACCTACTTTCGGAACACTCAATTCCACCTTTATAACCACCAAGTTATGAAGTGGTGTTTGATGTCATCAAAGCATCCATCCGGTGATGGTGATTAACATGATCTCATGGTCGAAGGATTTAGGTTACTATGTATTTGAAAGCTTATAGCAAGTGAACTATTTAAATGACTTGATCTTATGCTATGCTTAACTATAGGAGTATGTCCATCACATCATTCTCCTAATGATATGACCTTGTTGTTAATAACATCTCAATGTTCATGATCAGGAAACCATGATCATATATTAACCAACAATCTAGTTTAACAAGAGGCTTTACTAGGGACTCTTTTATGTTTACAAAACACACAAGTATTAATGTTTCCGGTTAATACAATTATATCATGGTATGTAAACATTTATATAAGTACAAAGATATGATAATAACCACTTTATTATTGCCTCTTGGGCATATCTCCAACGAAATATGACATGTAGGATTGGCTAACATGAACTGGGAAGATAGCCTGTGACCAAATTGTTTGGTTATAGACCCTATGACCATCTATTTTGGTCATAACCGTCCATGACCAATTCAAAAAAAAGGTCGTTAGCTATCTATAGTGACCCTTGCTATGTGACCTACCATTTTTGGTCATAGAAAGGTCATAGATGAATTACTATGACCTTTCTATGACCAATATTTGGGGTCACCATTTAGCACATTCATTGTAGTGTCGGGAGGAATGGCAAGCCCATCTTGTAGCCCTAATGGACGTCGCCTGGGACAGCACCGAGGCCATGGGAGCATGACCGGGCGACATCGTGTATGGATCACCCCCTCCACCCCCACTCGGCAAGGGATCCGAAGGCTCAAGCAATGTTGTAAGATCCCTCCTTATTAAAGGAAAAGATCCCTGTGATTGCAATGCTAGTCCCTGGATCAATGCTAGCATCCACAGTTTAAGATGAAGTACACAGATACAAAGGTCGTTTATTACAGTCATTCCAGAGATAAAACATAGTCTTTTACAACTCATGGCCAAAGGCCTAGTACAAGAGTTTATGGAATAAGTAAATAAACATAAGTCTTCATCTTCATGTGCCACAGGCAAGCATGTTGAGTGTAGACTCATGACTCCTATTCATCATCAGAGTAACCTGCAACATCATAAGTTACAGCCACAGAGGGTCAATACTTTGGAATAGTATTGGCAAGTGATACCTTAGTATATATTTAAGTGGACTATAAGGCTATATGCATTTGGCTGGTGGAGCTTAGGCTTGCATTGCTCAAAATAGATTTTTCCTTAACTTTTTGAAAACACTAAGTTTTTGCTTGACAAAAACCATCCCAAGGTATCTACCAATCAGAGACTGAAGATCCACTCAGGGCATCTACCAATCAAAGACTGAAGATCCTTTAACCCTTGTTCACCCACAAGTTTTATTTAGAAATTGGAGTGATGAGATTCTTGAAGTTTCCATGTCTTGATGCTCAAATTGTCCTTTACCAGGGACATGGCTAAGTACTTAGGTTTTACACTCTGCAGAGGTGGTGCACTTTCCCCACAAGCCTTGGTTTCCCAAGACATGATCCTTTAGTAGCCTTTCCTTAGTCAAATGGACGCGCTCCAACCTATCAACCCATCTACCACCCACTGTCCAAGAGACTAAGTTCCAGCATCCTAAGATCATGGCAGAGCCCATATTACCAAGTGGTTGCACTTGAAGCTTCTCAACATTTGACAACTCAAATCTCTTTGTTCCTGGGTGGCCATCCACAAGTGAGATACACAAGGTTCACCAGTACCCCTGGCCTTGTGTAACCACTCAACATAACCCAATCTTTCCATTCCACCCAGGTGATTCATTAACTTAGTTGTTTTGTTAAATAAAAACAAGTCCTTAGACTTAGAATATTTTTCCATAGTGTGAATATATGTAAACCACCCTTGTTTTCTAGTAGCTAGGCTAAGCATGATAGTAATAGGAATCTTGACTTAGGAAATTTTCACTAAGGCTTTACCTAATAGGTTTTCCCAAAGCATAGCTTGTACTTAGCTAAAAACCATGCAAGTCCTATACTTAGAAAAATAGTACTAATGCATATATAAAAATATAGGAATGGAATATTCATGATGATATCACTTGCCTTGGTAGTGTGGAGAGTAGCACTCGTCACAATCACAATCACTAGCAAAATCTACACACAAAGTTGTAGCATACAATTACACACAAATATATACAAACAAAAGTATTATGAATGCATGCATGCATGAATCTACCAAGTGATGATTTTTGAAAACTTCAACCAAGCAAGTGCATGAATACAGAAACTAAAACTAGTCACAAAGTAGCCAAGTCAACTTAAATAACCCTAAAACAAAAATACTAAACTAAATCTATACTTAAAATGGCCTCAAACATGTCTCTGCAATTTAAGCTAATCAAATGGTTACTATTTGCTAAACAAAAAGGATAGGCAGAAAGGTCTTGTTTTTCTGAATCCAACGGTATAAAGTTTGCAAAATTCCAACGTGGCATTCAAAAGATATAGGCATTTGAATTTGGATCAAATTTCTGGTTTTAAATTCTATTCTCAGATCTAACCTAGCCACGCGTCTTATTCTTATTCGCCTGCATCGTTCGGCTGGATCGAGCTCCACAGCCGTAGGATCTAAAGGGCAGGTGCTCAGATCGCTGCATCGCCGGGTTTAAGTGATCTATCGAGGCGTTCGATCCAGATCTAACGGCCGCCGCACCCGCCAGATGGGCGGCGGTGGCTACCGGGCGGAATCGTGGTCGATGATGTTGCCGATGCGACGGCGAGGAAGAAGGAGGAGTGGCTTACCGGGCTCAGGAGGTCACGAAGCTTCGTCGTACTTCATGGTTGGTCAAGGCGCTCATCACGGATGCTATTCCTCACCGGAGTTCGTGGCGGCGTCGGGTGGTCGTCGGGGACGTCGCTGTGGATCACCCCAAGGCAAGGCGAGGTCACGGTTAGATTCACAAGGTCGAGGCGAAGTAGTGAGCATGAACTAGGAGGCGCGGGGCGGTCTGGACTTACCACTAGAGCTCGTCGGAGTGGATGTCGCCGTCGGTGCTCGCGGTGTCGAGTGGAACCGGCGACCTGGGGCAGTACAGGACAGACTAGCGAGGTCAGTAGATGCGCAAGGATTCACTGAGTAGGATAGCAAGAACGAGAGGCAGAGGGGAACACTGGGCTCACCGGAATCGATCGCCGGAGAGGTTCTGTCCGCGGCGGTGCAAAGCTGATTGAGGGCAGCCTGGTGGCGGAGTGAGCGAGGTGTCCGGGGGAAAAAGATCTTATAGCCGGGGAATCGACAGGAAACGCTCGGGTTTAATGCCCATTTACGCCGCGCCATTACCGGGTCGCCATGGCGCGGGTCTGGCGGTCAGGGAAGACGAGGCGACGTGGACCGGCCCGTTAATCGCCGAGGTGCGGTGTGCAGGTGGGGTCTGCTGTCGGCTCAGGCCAGGCGCTTGGCGTGAGAAGAAAAGAAGATCCCGGTGGGCTTGCTGGGCTGGATCTGTCGCTGCTGATTCTCGGCCGCCTTTTCTTTTCCTTAGCCTTTTTCTTTTTCTAATTTCATTTTCTGGAATGAATTTGATATGAATTCAAATCCTTTTGAATTCAAACTTCTTTGGGGATTTTTGCAGGGTTCTTGTGGGTTCAAATGCAGTCAAATAACCATGTGGTCACCTTGCAAGGCTTGGTCAAGCTTGGGTCTTTGAAATAAACAGAGACTTTGTCTCTTTGCAAATATTTGGAATAGGGTTTAGAAAATATTTCTAAATTTTGAATCTTGGGTCAAAAGCTTCTCCTAGCTTTTCCAACCATGGAGGCAAACAAACAAGTTCATAGACAATCAAATCCCAAAGGGTGATGGCCATTTGAGATAAATTGCCCACATGAAATCATAGCCAAAGTGTATGCCTCTAAATGATTTTGAGAAAAACCCTATATGAATGAATGATGCAAAGATGATATGAATGAGTTTTGAAACATGATTTTTAGGGATGTTACAAATGCAGGGCTACCCACCGTAACGTACCCGGGCAGGCCAGAGTTTAGGTCGAGGTCGCCTGGTCATCAGAAGTCACACAGATAACCCTGGCTAGGCGTCGGGGCCACGAGGCCCAGAACCTCTAGGCCATTTTGGTCACTGGGCTCCAGAACAGAGTTGCCCTTGCTAGCGGCGTGGCAATCAGCTAATCTATCTGCCCTGCCCTAGCTGAGCACCTCTACAAGGTGGTGTGGCCAGCCAAATTCAAGCCGGAGATGCCACTATGATATGATGGCACCACCAACCTCACGAAGTTCCTACAACTCTACACCACGGAAGTCAAGGGAGCGGGAGGCGATGACCGCGTCCTCGCCAACTAGTTCCCCATGGGCTTGGCGGGAGAGGCCTGCACCTAGCTGCTAAACCTTCCCGAATGGTCCATCGGCTCATGGTCTGATCTTTGCAACCTCTTCGTCACTAAGTTTGGGGACACGGATAGATGGTCATGCACCTGCGAGGACCTCAAGAGGGTCGTGTCAGGGTAGCGAGGGCCTCTGACATGGAGGTCATCGTGGATATCACTGAAGGGGTCGCTGACATCTGGGTTCTCAACAAGATTTGCCACCACGGAGAGAACCTTGCCACGGTTACTAAGATCTTTACGGTGGCCGGTCGCTGCACCAGGGCGGAAGCGGACGGCATGTTCACCCGCGACAATGACAAAATGGAGGACACTGCAATGGAACCTGGAAAAATCACTAGTCGGCACACAAGGAAGGCCACCAAGAAGCGCCTCTCAAGACAAGCCATGGGCGGTGCGACCGACCAGGGCCCATACTACGTGTTCGACCAGAGGCAAGGCCAAGAAACTAGCGAATGTGTCATGCTTAGGAAGGTAAGGGAGGAGTACGACATCAAGAGGAGGCGAGAGCTGAGCAACAAGCGCGGCAAGGTTCAGTGCCCTAGAGCCCCAGACCCATAGCGCTCATGAGGACCCCAGGGATGACAGAGGGTTGCGAAGCTACAGCCGCGTCGGAAGCTCGCAAGGCTAGAGACTCCTTCGCCCCTCAAGCGGCATAGTCCAAGCTATGGCTCCACCCTCTCAAGGTGACTTTTGTCTCCTATCTTTTCTACTGGGCAGAGTTCCCCCACTGGGGGAAGGGCTTTGAGAAAGTGAACAACTGCCGTTATTGATGATTTTTGTCCGCTCTTTTTGCAAACACATTTGTTCTGCTGGTTGTTCCTTTCTTCCCATGTGTTTGTCATGTTCTCGTCTATTCACCAGGCCAGGGGGGCTGGGATGGTGCCCATCGCCGAACCTTCCCCCATCAATGTCGGGATCTAAAGTGTCTAGCTCTGAACTTGCGGACTAGCTCGTGAGATAACTCACCTCACCCACGGTTTCCGGTGCTTGAGACCCTCGCATGGTGTATAAACGAAACAGGCCAACCCTAGAGACACGACACACCCAGGGGTACCTTGGCCCTTGGGCAGGATCGTCAAAACATGTAGGACCTAGCATCTCCCCTCGGGAGGATCATAGGCAAGCATGGGCCCCACGGTGCTCCCCTCAGGAGGCCTACAAGAGGCTCGTGAGACTCCGATCTCCGTGGCCCAAACTTTCCAGGACCTAAAGTGTGGAGCTCTAAACTTACGGCCCGTTCCTCGGCCGCAAGTCACCTTGCCCATGGTTCTTGACTGCTCGTGAGGCTCCGATCTCCGAAGCTCCCATTTTGAGGACCAAAAGTGTGGAGCTATGAACTTACGTCATGTTCCTCGACCGCAAGTCACCTCGCCCAAAGTTCATGATCGCTCTGGAGGCTCCGATCTCCGTCTCTCCCATTTCTAGGACCTAAAGTGTGGAGCTCTGAAGTTACGTCCCTTTCCTCGGCCGCAAGTCATGTCGCCCATGGTTCCTGATTGCTCGTGATGCTCCGATCTGTGTGGCCCAACCTTATTAGGACCTAAAGTGTCGAGATATGAACGTACGGCCCGTTCCTCGGTCGCAAGTTACCTCACCCATGGTTCTTGACCCTGAAAAAATAAAAATAAAACTTTCATGTTGGCCGTTGGTCTCTCCTAGAGAGGCTAGCCGGTTCAACATTCGCCCTACGACTCTCCCGTCGAGATGCTCACGGGGCGTCGCGTGAGGCTCTATCCCTCCAGCAACCGGAATTATATGGGACCAAGTACCCTCGTGCTTTGAACTTACCATATAGTAGCGGTAGTAAGTTACCACGTTCCTGGTTCCTAACACTACTATGCAGGCGTCTCTGCAGGTTCGCACATCCCTCTCCTCGAGAGGCCCCGGTGAAGCACATCTCTTCGGTAAAGCGCAAGCGGATATAGGCAGAACATACATATAAAACCACTCCAAGTCAAGCCACGACCGACAAGCCAAGGTCCAAAAAAAAGGATTACAACACAAAGATCCCCTCAGGCTTATGGCTCTGAGGCACTCCTCTCAGGAGACTGCCCGTCACTCCTATCCATGGAGGATGAACCTCCATGAGGAGCACTGCCTTCGGCTTCGGGAGTCATATTGGCCTCAGAGCAGTCGTCCACTTCAGTCCGCCTAAACAGCGGCATGAAGTCATCCACGCGCTCATCCATGAGCTATTAGAATCGGGCACCCTCAAGGGCATGAAATCATCCACTCACTCACCGGAGTCCCCTCAGGATGCTCCACCTCCTATAGCAGCGCCCTCTAGGGGAAGTTGGTGTCATGCTGGTAAAGGGTGGAGAAGACCTAGGTTGTGATGGTCCACATCATCTTCCGGCATTCGCTGAGGTGATACTCGTGGTAGAGGGCGGCTCGCCCCTCCAGCACCGTCGTGATTAGGGAGAATAGCTCCAGGAATGTGCCATCCTCTTTGGCATCAGCAAGGGGCCTAGAATGGAAGTCGGTCACACCAAAGTCCCGAAGAGTGGCACCTGCATGCCTGGCGAGCACCCGATACATGTTGCACTGCTCCTTCTCTAGTACACGGAGGTCCTCCAGCTCGTTGGGTTCATCCCAACGCTTCTGGAGGTCCTTTTCAGTGACCTGTGGCTCCTTCGGCCCATCCAGCTCAACAATGTCCTCAGCTAGGAGCTCCTCCGTCTGATGGAGGGAGGTCTCTAGCTCGCGCTTCTTCTCATTGAAGTGAGCCTCTTGGGTTCAAGACTTCTCTTGTCACTTATTTTTGAGGGATTGGCGAAGCCCAGAGATAACCTCCTCGTTGGCTTTCTACAGCCGCTCCTTCTCCTTGTTCACCTTCGCATAACAATGGCGAAGGCAGTCGTCGAGCTTGGTGCTGTGGTGGTCCACATCAAGAGAGTGCTCCTCGATACTCAAGCTAGTGGTCTCCATCTACGCATCCAGCACCTCCAAGCCGCTCCTCTCCATCTCGACCTTGTCCTCGTGGATCCAGATAGCCTCCACACGAAGGGCCATGTCCTCCTCCCGCTGAGCAACCTTCCTACGGTTTTCCTTAACCTCCTGCTCGGAAAAGGCAAGATCATGATCACAAACAGATAGATTGCCCGCCGCGCGGCTCAGGTTCACGGAGAACCTCGAAGCCCAAGCCTCCTCAGGGACATGAGCACCTCATGAGGTACCTTCCTCGCCATGATCTACCCATCACATTTGGGCATCATTAAGAGCATCCCACTCCATGTGTAGCTAGTGCCACGCGCCGGCAAGACGATGCTCCTCTGTGGCAAAGTCCGCAAGGAACTGGTCAAGCCCGAAGTGCGCAGCTGTTTTGACGGTGTGGAGGCTTTCCGACCAGTGGAGCGAAGCATCTGAGGAGGCCGGCAGGGCATGCTCGCTCGGGTCCGCACTCCTAGAGGCTCGGGTGCTCCCTCCGGGAGGATCACCATGGCTGGCATGAGCAAGAGATGACGACGCGCCCTGTACGCCCATGGGGTCCTCGACCAGCGGGGAATCATCGCCCACGACCACCAGGTCAAGATTGTCCTGGCTAGCCTCAGGAGAGTAGGCCCACGCCTCAGGGCTGGGGGCCTTGCGTGACGGTGACCTCTGACCCCCGCGGTTCCAGGCAAGAGACTTTGTCGAACCGGCGAAGAGTGGACATCGCCCCCTTTACACTCCAAGGCTTTGTCGGATCCCAACTTCGGCGTTTCCTTCTTCCGCTTCTCTTCGCGCCTGCGTCAAGCAACATGGATACAAAGCAAGAGGGAAAGGAGAAGAGGGAGCCCGGGGAAGCAATCCTAATTTTACTTACCCCGCGGTCGTTACTCTCACCAAGGACTAGTTGGCCCTCTGCGCTCTAGAAGGCAGGAAGGTAGGGACCTCTTCGGGCCTGGGCCACTTTCCGACCACCCGCTCCGCGAGCGTGGCAGGGGTCGGCCTCACCCGAGCCGCGTTAGCATGCCCTTCCTTCCCGGCGGGACTATGGGGATACCCCTCAAGAGGCTCGGGGGTGTCCATCTTAGAAGAATAAGACACGTTGTTGATCATCCTCTCGCGGCCGGAAGCCCAGGAGGATCCGGGGCCATCGTCTGGCTCCGCCACCATGTCATCAAGTTCAACGAGGGAGTACTCGCCTCGCGCGTCGAAGGTGGGAAGACCGACGCGGATGGCCCTCATGTTGTCCTCCAATTACAAGGGGCGCACGCCAAGAGGGAGTTCAGCCATAGACTCCGTGGCCAAGAGCAGGCGCAAGAGGGCGGCCATCGTCGCCTCGGAACGGAGACCCTCCGAGAGCCTGGCCCCGTCCCGACTGGGCGCCAGGGTCCAAAGGGGCCTTTGGTGCTCCTGGAGAGGAGCGATCTTCTGCCATAGATACTCCCGCACAACCATTTCACTGGTCAGCCCCAAGCTGCTTATATGCGCCACGCGCCTCGCGAGGGGACCTACCCTCATGCAGGCGGCGGCCTCGGGAGCCCTTATAGGGTTCTCCACGGCTGCCCCCGCCGGGACGCGGAGGTGCGGCCACACGCGGACGGCTTCGACTAGCACCGAGTCATGGCGGAACTCCAACAAGCCTTTGAGAATGGAGATGGGAGCGAAATCGCCCTCCTCGCCAGCGAAGAATCCAGTGATGCCTAGGATGTCCTCCGGCGAGGACGGGGAGGCGGTAGAAGGGCCGGAACAACGCGACGGAGGGGACCACGCCAACGAAGGCCTCACACCAGTACGCGAAGGCAGCGAGGAGCGTCACGCTCCACGGATGAAGGTGGAGAAACTGAATGTAGTAGTGCTCTAGGCTGGCGAGGAGGAAAGGGGAGAAGGGGGACGAGCCCAGCGGCGATGGAGTGGGTGAAGACCGCGGCATCGGTAGGGCGCCACCCGCTCTCCCCAACTCTAAGGCACCAGGCCCGCGAAGCACCCCACTCATTCAAGCGGGCGTCCATGAGCTTCTCGACCATCTCTAGGCCCTCGACATTGAGGATAGTGGCCCGAGGAAATACCCCTGCGTTCAGCACGGGGAAGATCGGCTCGGAGGCGGTGACATGGGCTTTCTCGGGGGCCGTCCCAGAAGCTGGTCAGGAAGGCAATGATAAGGTCAACGACGGGAAGAACAATGGCTGAGGAGATGGAGCATCCCGGCCCTTCCAAGGTTCAGGGTTTTATAGGCGGTGCGAACCCCAACACCTTTGAATGGAACGGACGGTTCCCGCATCGACCGGGTGCCACGCGCTACGTGGGAACATGGAAGGCACGAACGACATCTACAGAGAGCCATGCATAGACGTGAATGATCGTGGGCCCGGCACCAGAAGGTCCCTTGACTTCCCCACCCCCTCGTCAGATGCGTGTAAGTCAAGTGACCGGGGCCTACCGTCGAACTATTAGCACCAGGGGTACCTCATCCCGTCACCAGACCCACATGGCATTCTGAGGAGCACCTAAGGAGCACAGCGCGGCAAGCACCCCCAAGGCCAACCGCCTCACGAGAGACGGTCCAAGACCTAGAGCGAGGCACGCTAAGTGACGCACCAACGGGTGGTCCATGCCATGACCGGTCCGCCTCGGGAAAGCCAGATATTGTCCCTTTCCTTTGGTGCAAAGGAAGGAGGGGATGATGCTAGAAGGTGGCAGCACCTGACGTGCTACTTTGGGGCAAAGAGGCCAGGACAGAGTGGCGGTACAGTAAGGCAGCCACCCACTATTTTGCCCATGCAGCTGGCAGGCGGCCACAAGAAGACAAGAGGAAGCCTTCGCCACAAGGGCGGGAATGTGGTGACTCTTCTCGCCCAATGTTTGGGGGATGAGGCCCCGCACCTCCATATTTAAGGAGCCCTTCTCCTATGTCAGAATAGATTGATCCCCTGCGATTTAAACCCTAGACATCCATCCTCCATTGTACCCTCATGAAGCCAAGCGAGCAATACAACAAAGCAGGAGTAGGGGCTTTACCTCCTCAAGAGGGTCCCGAACCTGGGTAAAAACACATGTGTCATCTCTCTATCGTTGTACTCGCTCTGTTGTCGCCATCGTCGCCGAGATACCTTGGGAACACGTGTTCAGCCCCCTCTCGACCCAAGGGATCGTTGGACCATAGTTCCTTCATGGGACAAATATCCGACACAATGAAGCATCTACTTTCTCTAGTATTGTTGTTGATACTAAGCATGTAGAGGAAATCAAAGAGCTCAAGGCTCACTCAAGAACATTTTGAGTGTGCGAAGATCCCCAAGTGACAAGAGTGGGCTTGGATTCAACTCAAACATCAAGAACAAGCCCACCAACTCGTTGAAGCACTAGGGCAACAAGAAGAAGGGCCATGACCAAGTCAAGGATTCAGCCAACATTGTGTTCTTCATGTGAAAGGAAGAAGGGCATCATGTCAGAGCTTTCCCATTGAATAAGAAGCCTCTTAGTGAGAAGTAACATCGGAAGCAGCCTCAAACTCCACCTCAAGCTATAAGTGGGCCTCTTCCCAAGAAGTCTCAAGCTCTTCCTCATGGTGTGGCATCACCCAAGAAGAAAGATAGCAAGAGGAGAACTTTCTACATATGTCGTGAGATGGGGCACCTTTATTCCTGATACGTTGGAAACGTATCTATAATTTTTGATGCTCCATGCTTGTTTAGTATCTACTTTTCTGTACTTGTCTACACTTTGAGGTGTTTTTTACATGTTTTCTGGTACTAACCTATTAACAAGTTGCAACAGTGCTAGATGCCTGTTTTCTGTTGTTTTTGGTTTCAGAAAAGTTAGTAAAGAAATATTCTCGGAATTGGACGGGACAAACGTCAAAGTCAATTACTTTCCATAGGGAACAAGAAGTCCAGAGGAGAGCCGGAGGGGCTGGCCAGGGGGGCCAGACCCATCCCAGGCGCGGGGGAAGGTGGACTCGCGCCTAGCTAGGGTTTGGCGACCCTGGTCACCTCCCGGACTCGCCCCTTCGCCTATAAGAATCCCCCGATGCAAAAACTCTCAGTACCCGATCAGAAATCCACGAAACCGTATGTAGCCGCCGCCACCATCTTCCCTAGATCGGGGGGATCTGAAGTTCTTCCCGGCACCCTGCCGAAGGGGATATCATCCCGGAGGCCTTCTCTCCGGTATGATTTGTGAGTAGTTCCACCTTGGACTATGGGTCCATGTAGTAGCTAGATGGTTGTATCTCCTCCTTTGTGCTTTCATGTATAGATCTTGTGAGCTCCGTTCATGATCAAGATCTAATCTATTTGTAATAATGCATGTTGTGTTTGCGGGGATCCGATGGATATTGAAATTATTATGTTGGTTTGATTAATGGTTTTATTTTTATGATTCTATCATGTTTGTGTTGTTTGTGATCTTGCATGCTCTCCGTTGCTAGTGGTTATCTTGGCCAAGTAGTTGCTAGTGACTCCAAGAGGGAGAATTTATGCTCGATAGTGGGTTCATGCCTCTAGTTTCCAAGGGAAGTGACAGAAATCTATTCGGTTGTAGATGTGTTGTTGCTACTAGGGAGAAAACAACGGTCTCTTGTTCATGGAACATGTGGACTGTTTACCTTACACACTTTTCTTAAAGTAGTTGTCTGTTGCTTGCAACTTAATACTGGAGGGGGTTCGGATGATAACCTGAAAGTGGACTTCTAGTCATAGATGTAGTTGGATTACGGTCTATGTATATTGTTGTATTTCCCAATCAACTTCATAGGATCCTTCTGGCTAGTAATTGCATTGTTATGCCTTGCTCAGTTCCTGTCAATTGCCCCGCTGTAATTTTTTTACCCTTCATGCCATGTTGTTTATCTAAGGAGAGCACCTCTAGTGAACTATGGACCCCGGTCCAATCTTTACCATTGATACATATTCCACTGTTACATGTTTACTTTCTGCAAACCATTACCTTCCACACCATAGGTTTAATCCTTTGTTACAGCAAACCGGTGATCTTGACAACCTCACTGATTCGTTGGGGCAAAGTCTTGAGTTTGTGTTGTGTAGGTCTCTGCGTTGCTTGCAACACCTGTGTGACGTTTCCTTCCTCCTACTGGTTCGATAACCTCGGTCTCAACTGAGGGAAGACTTGTTGATGTACTCTTCACACCTTGCTCTTCGGGTTCCCAACAAGACTCCACATCAAGCACCAAGTTTTCTGGCGCCATCAAGGGGTCATCAACAAGTTTTCTGGCGCCGTTGCTAGGGAGGCTAAGGACGTATTCACTAGGGGAGTCCTTCACTTCCTTTCTCTTTACTTTGTTTTTAGTTTGCTTTGTTTCTTTTGCTTGGTTTTGTTTGCCTCTTTTCAAAAAACCCAAAAAAATTAGTCTAGTTTGGTTTGCTTGCTTTATTCAAAAACACAAAAAAATTAGTTCCTTCTCTAGTTTCTACCATGTATGGTTTTGGACCAACCTTTGTTTTCCCTATGGTAGAAATATCCACTTTTAAGCAAAAAAGTGAAGAAAGTTTTAAAGAAGCTTGGTCTAGGATCTCTGTTTTCCAGAGGGAAAATGAGCCTGAGGTGAGCCTTAGTTTAGTTATTGATAGTTTCTACCGCGGTATTGCTCTTTGTTATAGATATGCTTTGGATGTTGTGGATGAGAAAGTTTCTTGCTTTGTACTGTGGATGAAGATTTTGATGCCATAGAGAAATTAATCATGATTTATGGTACAGCTGGCAAGTCTGATTCCTCTTTCACAAATATTTTTGCCAGGTTGAACACCCTTGAGATTAGTATTTCTGCTATGAATAGTTGCTATCACATGCTTAGGGCTTACCATGATTATGTTCCCATAAATTCTGAGCCTTCAAAGTGGTTTCCCACAATCAAAGTCTTAATAAACACTACACTTTTTGATGCTTGATGTGATATCATGTCTGAATTTTGCCTCATGCCTAAAGATATTTATGATTCCTTGAGTCTTTGGGGGCTTACTGAAGGAGGAGAGGAAATCTCTCTTACCAACAATGCCACTATATTTCCCATTGGAATAGCTGAAGGTGTGTTTACAAAAATCTGAGGGAAAATGGTGTCTGCTGATTATCTTGTTATTAAATGTGTAGGCAAGGGACAGATTACACTTGGAAGATCCCTACTAAAACACTTTGGAGTAGTAATAGATGTGGGAAAAGGCATTATGCACTTTGCTCCTCTGGTAAGCAATTGCATCTTCCCTAAAGAGAAGAAAAAAGGTAAGAAAGGAAAGAACAAGAGGGGCAATTCTTCATTTGAAAATACTTGATTCTTTTTGCTTCTTGTGCCTAACTTAAAGGGGTTAAAGAAAAGTACTTGTTGGGAGATAACCCAAGAGTTTCCTTGAGTCTTGGAAGTTATTACTTCTGTAATGACCTCTCCTTATCCTTTTTGTTTGCTTTTTGTGCCAAGAATGATCTCTAATAAGAGGGAACTAAGATTTGGGGAGTTGCTTTCCCGAAACAGATTTCTGTCCTCCACCAAACAATATCGTGAGGAGGCTCTGTAACTCGGATTGAGCTCAAAATGTACGAATACATCCCCCAGTATGTTGGCTAACTTTAGTTAGTTCAACACTTTTTGATTTGAGGAACAGAATATGTTCGAAAAAATTCGTTTCTACCTGCTGGTCTGTTTTGAAAGATTTCTGCCATTATTTGCATTTGCTTCTTATTGATTCCTTTTTGAGCTCTCTTTAGGTAAATTGAGTTTCTTTGAAGGAGTTACTTCAGTATCTTGTGTTTTTAGTGAAAATCATTGCTGTTCCAAATCTTTGCCAAGCGGTATAATATCTTTTGAATAAGCTAATGTTGCTAATGAAGATTGTGTGAAGTTTTGTATGTAGGAAAACATTCAGGTGTAGAGAGAGAAAGATGCAATGAGATGAAGGATGGACAAAAGATAAAGCTTGGGGATGCCACCATGGTGTCACCCCAAGAAATATCCAAGAGGTACAAGCGTCAAAGCTTGGGGATGCCCAAGGCATCCCCTTCTTCATCAATAAAAAGCTCAGGTTTGTCTAGACACTTCACTTTTATTGTTTCATGCACAGTTGTGTTGTTCTTGGAGCGTCTTAGTTTCCGTTTGCTTTGCTTAGTTTGTTTAGTTTGATTTAGTAGTTTGTACCCCCATTCTCGCTGTGTTGTTTTGCAAATAAGTTTGCTTGGTGTTTGGAAAGGAGTAGTAAGTTCTTGCTTGAAGTGCAAGAGGAGCTTGCATTGACTGTGACTTAGACTTTAGCATGACATGCTAGGTGTTTTTTTTGCATTATTCTTAGTGATTATTGCTGTATCATGTATTTTTCCAAACAATTGGGATTGCTTAGTGTTCCTTGAAGAAATTATGTGTTGTTTTAGCATGCAAAAGCATAGTATTGTAGTATTCTCCTTTGATGTTTTGCTTGGGTTGACTTGGCACATGCTCACACCATGTTATGACTATGACAAGTCACAATTAGCCTATATGATCATTTAGTCCTTGACTTGTAGTACCAATCTTTGCTTTGATTAGTTTTCTTTGTTGCATTGCATAATTATGGCCATTATTGCTCTCTTAGTTGGTTGCTCCCAGTCTTTTGCTAGCCTCCACTTGTATGAGTAAGTTCTACTCATCCTTCCAACTCCCAAGAAACCAAGTTAATCCAAAGTGTCCACTATAAACTCCTATGCATGGTGTGTTACACCATTCCAAGTACATTCTTTTTTTTCAACTATCTTCCAATTAAAAACTATTTTGTTAAGTGAAAACTTAGTGATTAAAGCCCTCACGAACTTGATGGCACACTTTATTATTTGCCCCTGATAAACTTGAACCATTGAGGCAACTTTGTTGTATATGCTTGCACTTATAAGTTGGGATTAGCAGAACCGTGCTGTCACGAGGAACGTTTTCAACATTGCACTTGTACTTTTCGTACTCCGTTGATATCATGCTCTTTTGTCTATGGATGTTACCGGTGTGAAATGAAGTGGGAACTTGTAAGTCCATGGAGTTTGTATTCTGTGTTAGAAAAACGCCTGGGCCGCTAGCCTAAGCCATGCCTAATCATGGTGGAAACTTGCAGCATCACCATAGTGACATCTATGAAGCATTCTTCTTATAAAAAAAGAGACACATTGAGAAAAGAGGAAAGAGAGAAAAAGCACCATCTTCCCATGGTACCTAAGAAGAATTGCTGAGATGCTCATTGTCTGCTTGACTTATCATTTTGGTTATGGGAAAGCTCATGTGACATGTGTAAGGGGTACCCCGTTGGCGGTTCTCAATGATATGCAAATACTTAATTTACAGTGACAAGAATTTGCCTGGACCCTAAGTTGAGTATCCATGAGGTGTAGCCCTCATAGTCAAGGGACTTGAGATTGCCAACTTATACTTTGTCAAGCATATACTCCAGCTTTGCCACTTTAATCTTAACCACTTCAAGATGCTTATGATAGGGGCAATGAGGGCTGAAAACTAATAAGTACCATAATTTTTGGAAGCTCTTTTTGAAACTTGTAATCCCTGCTTCCTTTACAAAAAGGCCTTTCTTCCACTATTATTTGAATCTCCACCTTCTACCTTTAGGCACCATTAAGAGAGCATAGTGTTATTCTGTGTGCAATGTTCCAAAGATTATTAATTGATGCATATTGTGTTATTACTTGTTCATGTGCTATTTGTTTCTAGTCACCCTTGTGAACTTTGCAGGTGTCCTATGCATTATATTGCTACTCTATGAGGGACAAGTTGATTGCCACTATGCTATGTTTTCTGCATGTGAAACAAACAAATGTTTTTCAATGCATATTATTCATGATCTTTGTTTGTAGCTTGCCATGTTGCATGCATAATTACTGTGTCCTATTATTAGAACTCCATCTTTCATGCACATGTTTAGAGTTCTTTAATCCCAGCTTTCAATGCTTGCAAATGGCTGGATCTTTATTGTGAGGGTGCATGTATGGCTAGGCACAAAAAACCGAAACCGAAGACCGAACCCGAAAAAAATGAGACCGAACCTGAATTATGAGGTAATTAGGTCTTTGGGTAGTTCCTCGGTCCTGGAAAGCACAAGACCGAAATAATTATGGTGTATTCGGTTCCTGGCAGCTGAAGACCGATCCGACCGAATAGACCGTAAGTTCCTATACTGTGTGGTCAATATGTGTCCAGATGCAGAGCACAGAGGCCCGGCCATCTCATTTTTCTTGCTCCTTTATCTCAAATTCTCAATCGTCACTCCCTGTTCTCCTTTACCTAGCTACCGCCAACCGCCACACATCAAGCCTAGCCCTGCTGCTCGTCGCCTGACCACGCGCGAGCTCCCTACGCAAGCGCGCCTCCGCCATCCTCACTTCCTGCCACAACTCCGACGACCTCGGGGCTCTTTGCCGCGGCCACATATCCAGCACCCGACGAGGCGAGCGGTGGCCACGTCTCTAGCACCTGGCGAGGCGAGCGACGGCAGTAGATTCAGTCTCTTCCCGGGAGTATCCAACCTTGGGGCACCGCCCGCCTCCGCGTCTCCAACCCCGGGGCGCCATCTGCCGCGTCTCCGACCCCCAAAAGGCGAACACCAAGGTAAGAAACCTTCCCGCTGCATTTGTAGACTGTTATACATCTGCAAAGTTAGACATGCACTCAATTGATATAATTTGTTAGAGACTAGTAGAACACTAGTAGATTGTTATACATGCATTTGTTCTGTGCCTGCTATTTCTGATTCGTCTATATACGTTCTTCTAGTCCCCCTGCTATGACAGTCATCGTTGCTGCAAGAAAGCAGTCTGCTGCAAGAATAACTTACCTGCTATGACAGTCACCAAAGTTTTTGATAGTAATGTTATACTCCCTCCGACCCATATTAGTTGACTCAATTTGTCTAGATTTGAATGAATCTAGACACTATTTAGTATATAGGTTCATCTAAATTTTGACAAATTCAAATCAAGTAATATGGGTCGGAGAGAGTACTTTTTTTCTGAATGTAATGACAGTCACCCTGCTCTTCTTAGTATACCTTTTTTCTGAATGCTGAAGCGTTGGAAATGTTCGTATTATGTTACTTTGTTTCTAAAGTATTATGTTTCGGTTCTAAAGCATTCACATATCAATAAGCAGGAAGTGGACCACTTCAAGTGGTAAGGTGCGGAATGTTTGATACTCTGAATGATCTTCTTGTAGATTGGGGTGATGGTGATGACAAGGGCTTAGTGCTACCACCAAGGGTGGTAGCTATCCAGGTCATCGTCATTCATGTTCCATTCAGGGATGCGGACTCGGTCGCTATTAAAGGAGCATGCGACTCGACTGTATACACTTTAAACCAAGCTGGGATTCGAGCAGAACTGGATGCCCGTGAATCAGTCGACCATGTATTCATGTATCTGTACTATATTGTGCTTGTTATTTATAAGTTGTAATTTGCTTTGACCTATCGACTATGAAAATACTACCATATTTTCTCTATTTGGGTAATATGGTCATGACCGAAGACCGGACCAAAAAGACCGAAGACCGAATACAAAAACACCGAAAAGACCGAATGCAATTCGGGTAGCATTTTTGGATGACCAAAATTTTCACTAACCGAAAAGACCGGACCGAATGGACCGAACAGACCGAACGCCCGGCCAGAGGTGCATGTCACCTTAAAAATTATTCTTTTATCACTTACCTACTCGAGGACGAGCAGGAGTTAAGCTTGGGGATGCTAATACGTTGGAAACGTATCTATAATTTCTTTATGCTCCATGCTTGTTTAGTATCTACTTTGCTTTACTTGTCTACACTTTGAGGTGCTTTTTACATGTTTTCTGGTACTAACCTATTAACAAGTTGCAACAGTGCCAGATGCCTGTTTTTTGCTGTTTTTGGTTTCAGAAAAGTTAGTGAAGAAATATTCTCGGAATTGGACGGGACAAAAATCAAAGTCAATTACTTTCCATGGGGAACAAGAAGTCGAGAGGAGAGCCGGAGGGGCTGGCCAGGGGGGCCAGACCCACCCCAGGCGCGGGGTCAGGTGGACCCGCGCCTGGCTAGGGTTTGGCGACCCTGGTCGCCTCCCGAACTCGCCCCTTCACCTATGAGAAGCCCCCGATGCAGAAACTCTCAGTACCCAATCAGAAATCCACGAAATCATCTGTAGCCGCTGCCACCATCGTCCCTAGATCGGGGGGATCTGAAGTTCTTCTCGGCACCCTGCCGGAGGGGAGATCATCCCGGAGGCCTTCTCTTCGGTATGATTTGTGAGTAGTTCTACCTTGGACTATGGGTCCATGTAGTAGCTAGATGGTTGTATCTCCTCCTTTCTGATTTCGTGTATAGATCTTGTGAGCTCCGTTCATGATCAAGATCTAATCTATTTGTAATCATGCATGTTGTGTTTGCGGGGATCTGATGGATATTGATATTATTATGTTGGTTTGATTAATGGTTTTATCTTTATGATTCTATCATGTCTGTGGTGTTTGTGATCTTGCATGCTCTCCGTTGCTAGTGGTTAACTTGGCCAAGTAGTTGCTAGTGACTCCAAGATGGAGTATTTATGCTAGATAGTGGGTTCATGCCTCTAGTTTCCAAGGGAAGTGACAGAAATCTCTTCGGTTGTAGATGTGTTGTTGCTACTAGGGAGAAAACAACGGTCTCTTGTTCATGGAACATGTGGACTGTTTACCTTACACACTTTGCTTAAAGCGGTTATGCATTGCTTGCAACTTAATCTTTGGAGGGGTTCGGATGATAACCTGAAGGTGGATTTCTAGTCATAGATGCAGTTGGATTACGGTCTATGTATATTGTTGTATTGCCCAATCAACTTCATAAGATCTTTCTGGCTAGTAATTGCATTGTTATACCTTGCTCAGTTCCTATCAATTGCCCTGCTATAATTTGTTTACCCTTCATGCCATGTTGTTTATCTAAGGAGAGCACCTCTAGTGAACTATGGACCCCGGTCCAATCTTTACCATTGATACATCTTCCACTATTACCTGTTTACTTGCTGCAAACCGTTACCTTCCACACCATACGTTTAATCCTTTGTTACAGCAAACCGGTGAGCTTGACAACCTCACTGATTCGTTGGGGCAAAGTCTTGAGTTTGTGTTGTGCAGGTCTCCGCGTTTCTTGCAACACCTATGTGACGTTTCCTTCCTCCTACTGGTTTGATAACCTCGGTCTCATCTGAGGGAAGACTTGTTGATGTAGTCTTCACAACTTACTCTTGGGGTTCCCAACAAGACTCCACATCAGGCACCAAGTTCTCTGGCGCCATCAAGGAGTCATCAATTCCTCATGCACCATGGGTAACTCCTCATCCCATCCTATCTTGATTGATGATGCTTATTCTCTTTGTAAGCATGAGGTTGGCAATGTATTTGCCAAATATGTTGGTGCCCAATGTGGTGTCAAGAAAAGAACCATTTGGGTGGCCAGACCTATTGTGACTAACTTCTTAGGACCCATCTTGGCTGGGGACCAACAAGCTAAAACTTGATCAATAGGTGTTCTTGGAGGGCATTGGAGACTTGGGTACATCGTGAGAAATTGAGGTATCTTCATATATTGCATTTTATCAAAGTCAAGTCATTTATATTATATTTCTTCTATCATATATCGAATGTCCCTCCTTGTGGTAACATGTGCTTAACTCACTTACATTGAAGGTTACTTGCTCCCTTATGCATGTGTTGGTTTTGTACCTTACATGTCTTTGAATATGTTGTGCTTATCTCTTACTTATTTTGAGTTGTCAAGTACATTTGTGTATGTTGGTTGGCACATCATGTATTTGTGTTTCTTGGTTTGGAGCTGTTGGTGTAATGGGATCGGGGGTCCCCCACATTGCGCTGTAGCATGTGGGCCAGTACCCATCGGTCAATGGCTCAGCAGATGTGTGGCCTGGCCGACAAGGGCTTCACCAAGATGCGAGCACTGTTTGCTCCACATAGGTATGGTCTTGACATGATGAAACCTATGGAGACTATGTGTCAGCTATGGTGTAGGTACCTATGGATGAGATGAACGCTTCTGAGGCAGACCACAGGTAGGGCAGACAAGGAGGAAAGACAATGGCCTTTTGAGGAGGTCTGATCTCTCCTTCTGGGGCCTGCCCCGAAAGGAGGGTAAGGGCCCGATTATGGACAGCGAGGCCAAGGAGTGGCCTCGACTAAGCCCCAGAAGGACCATGGTGAAAGTACCAACTTTGAATCGACTAGAGGGGGTGAATAGGCGACTACCAATTTTTAATTTGTTACTCAATTTTAGGCTTGGAAAGAAGGTAAGTTCTCTAGATATGCAACTAGGTGAACAACCTATATGCTAGAGAACTAACAACAAGCAAAAGAGCGGTAAAGAGCAAGTAGTAAAGGTAGGGAATGAGATAACCGGAGCAAGGACACGAAGATGAAATTCCCGTAGTTCACTCCCAAGGGAGATACGTCTATGTTGGAGAAGTGTCGGGGGCACACAAGGTCACCCGAGCGCCACAAAGGCCTCACCTTCTTCTCCGGTGAGCTCCACCACAAAGGAGGCCTCACAATCCACTAACCGGTGACCTTGAAGGCGCCAACCGAAACCTTTACAACCAGGTTGAGGGGGGGAAGCTCCACAACTCAATTGGAGGCCCTCAACGACACCACGGATCTTTACAACACATGCCCTTAGCTCCGAGGATACCCTACACTGTCTAGGGTTCCATGAAACCCAAGAGTAACAAGATCCACAAAGGATAGGTGGGGGGAATCAAATCTTCTTTGGTGGAAGTGTAGATCTAGGTCACCTCCCTCACCTCTCAAAAGATCAAGTGATTTGAGTGGCTAGGGATAGAGATCTAGTGAGGCGAAGCTCTAGTATTAATGGAGGAGAGAGAAAATTGAAGAGTTGGGTAGGAGGAAGAAGGAGGGCGCCTTAAATAGGCTCCCTCCAAACTGAACCGTTGGGCAGTTCGCAACTTCACCGGAAGTTGCGGTCAGGGACCCGATGTTCCTCCCAGCACAGCACCAAAGGTATGAAGACCGTTGACGCATGCTCCAAAAGCTTGACCAGAAGTTCCGGTCAGAACGACCGAAAGTTCTAGTGAAACTTCCGGAGCAAGTTCCGGCCCAAATTCTGTCAAATAGACCACTTGCAAACAGAAGTATTCTGAACCTGAGCAGAACTTGGAGCGGAACTAGGGGCGAAACAACTGGGTCATAGAACATGCATGACCGTAAGTTCCGATACCTGGGCGGAAGTTCCGCTCAGGGCCTTAGTGGAAAAAGAAAAAGGAAGTTCCTGACCAGAACTTCCGGTACTACTTCCGGTGGAAGTTCCGTCAAATAGAACACCACCACAGTAGGTTCTGAACTCTGGCCGGAACTTCCATCGGAAGTTGGACCGTAAATAGTCCTAGATCCATCCCACAGAGCACCCTGAGCGGAACTTCTGGCTCCTGCCGGAAGTTCTGATCAGACAAAAAATGCACCAAGTTATCAGAAACTCGGTCTCTCGCTGATGAATAGGATGGTTGTGGCGGTGCAAATATGGTTTGGGCAAGAACATATGATTCCCCACAGACTTCCGAGGTGGACCCCCTCTTGATAGTATGGCGATCTAAATTAATAAAATAAGAGAAAGAGAAAAACGACAGACCATCGTCTTCACAAGATCCTAAGAATAGCATCCACACACTCCATAAGCTCCATCAAAAACAATTAACCTGAAACTCAAGCACAAAGTTAGATCATAAGTGGGATTGTCATCATCACCAAAATAGTAAGGGAAAACATAGTCCTTTCAATCTCCCCCTTTTTGGTGTTTGATGACAATCCCAAAAGATTTGCATAAGAAGGAGCAGTGTTTGCAATGAACGAAACAAGCTCCCCCTATATGTGTGCAAGGTAGAGATAAAGCTCTAAGGACAAGACTAGCACACATATAAGGAGGCTCCCCCTTTCTATTGCAAAAACAGCACATGTGCAAGAGAAAACAAGATAGGGGACATACCGTTGCACCAAGCATATGTGGTGGAGACAATAGATGAAATAATAACAATGTTGACTCCACCACCATATACAAACAGCCATAAGCTAACAACAAGCATACCATACAACATGCATAACATATCACATAGTGTCATACATAAATAAAAGGCACAAATAACAAGGTCCACAAATAAGTCCACAATCACACACACAAACTAGAGAGTTCACGAGAAAGAACGGATCAAAGATAAAAACGAACTCGTGACTCAACCCATGCAAATCCTGTGAACAACCTAATAGACATCTTTCTCCCCCTTTGGCATCATGGCACCAAAAAGGGAGAAAAGACCACTCTAATCGCCCCAACCATGAACAGGAGGAGGAGAAAGCTCGGGGTCCCAAGAGGCATTATTCCACGCAGGAGGAGGACTGGTGACTTCCTCCTCAGAATCATCCTTAGACCACTGGCAGTTGTCACGAATCCACTCATCCTTGGGCGCAGTGAAGGAGCCAGTATCTAGAGAGAAAGGAAGACTGAGCGCTGTCATAATAGCCTTCTAACGCCGAGCACTGTGCCGCTGATCAACATAAGCCTGATAATCACGATTCTGCAAGAAGCAAAACGTCTTCTTCACCTTCCCTAGCAGTTTCTTGGCCCAAGACGGCTGCCTCTCAAGAGATGGACCACCAGCACTAGAACCACCACGTGCCGAAGAGGGACCACCAGCACCAGCCCCAGACTTCCATATAGCTTTTTCCTTCTCAGCTTGGGTCCTAGGCTTCTCATGCTTACTCACGCATAGCTTCTTCTCCTCATGAATAGTGATGCCATCCTGAGGGAAGCGGGTACCAGTTTCTTCAAACCACTTGGCGTTGATGAGAGTCTGAATGTATGGAGCATAAGGGCATGAGCGCTTGTCAATAATAGCTTTCCAGATCTCATTGTATATAAAGTGCATAACATCCATCTTCCTGTCAGAGTCACGGCGACGGTGAGTCTGAAACATAAGGTCAATTTGATAAGCATGAAACTGATCAAAGTTGCCTTCCTTTGGAGATATGGTGTTCAAGAAGACCCTACGCATGATGTCATAGACTGGATGGGGATAGTTCACAAAACCACAAGTACCCCAACCCTCAATATACATAGGCTCCAAGACCTCAGGAGCAGAAGCCTGGGCGCCATGAACACGCTAATCATTTGCACCCTTACCAGGCAAGATGGGATAGCCAAGGAGCGTACCAAATTCAGACCATGTGGCCGAAAGCTGTAGATCCTTAGTCATCCACTTCAAGGTTACATCGATAGGATTCATCTCCATGTGAAGAGTGGTGTAGAACTGAGCAATAGCAGCCTCATCAAATTTCTCACGGTGCTCCATGATAGGAATCATCCCAAACTTCCTGCATATCTCAAGGGCTTCACCAAAGTACTCAAGCTTGCTTTCCATATGAGCCACATTGATGTATTTCTAAGGAGCTACAATGAATTTGGTCTTGGTGGCATAGATCTCTGCAAAAATCTGCTAAAAGTGTGGAAGAGAGGATCCAAGCAAAGACGGTCACGTGGGACAAGATAGGGATCCACATGGCGGAATGCTGAATAGGCCTTCTAAGGCCACTTGGAGATCTTGTTCGTGGAATTAACAGGCCTAGTAGCAGTGGCCTTTTGAGAAGCAAGAGCATGCCTCTTTCCTTCAGCAGTAGCAGCACGGGGAGCAGCAGCAGACCTCTGGCGGGTAGTCTGAGTAGAAGGATGCACAACCTCATGATCTTCTTCATCAATCTCGGGAGGAGGACCAGAGTCGGAAGGAATACGGGTGCGCTTTCCTCTAGGGAACCACCTTGCCCTGAGAAGAAAGCAAAGAATAGGGAGGGATGGTGGGGTAAGTCCACAAGTTCAAACAAAGAAACAAAGACAGATTGAAAAAATACAAACAGTGATTCAAATATTGTGCACCGGAACTTCCGCTGAACCGTTGGAACTTCCGATGAAAACGTCACCACTGGAAGTTCCGGTCGTGACTCACCGGAAGTTCCGGTGAGGCCACGACCAGAGTGGTTCAACAGGAAAAATCCATGGATCTAAGATCTAAAGTGCATACGTATGAAATCACACAAATGTATTGGTTCAATCTACCCTAGTAAGGTTCCCTAGGCCTATAAAGACCTCCCAACAAGTTCTAGCCAAAGAACTAGCCTAGACATGGTGAGCCCTAACTCAAGCAATGGAGTGAGCAAGATCTCCATTAATGGAGGGAGTTGGGGGAAAATACCGGAGTCCATGGAGGGAGATCGAGGTGGGGAAGGTTCCCACGGAGCAAATCTAAAAATGGGTGGCCGGAGAAGGAGGGGCCGGAGCACCTACGCGGAGAAGACGTCGCCGGCGGCTGGTCCAAATAAAAGGTGGGTCTTGTGGAAAACTGGAAGAAGATCCCGTTTTTATCAGGGCCCACTTTATATAGGACAAAGAGCCTCACAGTAAGTTCCATTGAATGACCGGAAGTTTTGGTGAACCGGAAGTTCCGATCCAGGCGGAAGTAGCCAGGTCAGCAAACAGTCCCGAAGAACTGCATGCTGACCGGTACTTCCGGTAGCTGGCCGGAAGTTCCAGTGACGCCAGCAACACTTTCTCGGGATAGGAAGAAAAAAAGGGAGAACTTGTGCAAGGAATAGAAGGGGATTGAGTAAAGGAAAGGCTTGGGATAGAGATCTCAAACTGTGAAGAACCAAAACAACAAAAGACACCAAGAAAACACAAGAACAACCAAGCACAAAAACACAAAGAAAACCAAACAAGAAACAAAAAAGGGTTGGTGGCCTAGGCCACCTTATATAAGAGTAAATGGCTTGACACCGCGAAGATATATCTTGGGTTCATTACCCACACTCATCATGAAGCTCAAATGGTCTCCTTTAGAGACTATAGAGTATGAAAAATTTAATGTTCGCATAATAGGGATAGTGTTTGTTCATAAGAGGAACTACACTCCCCCTAAATCCATGCCTACATCCAAACAAAGATACACATTGAGACATGGGTAGGTGTGCAAGGTACTCAAGACACATTTCTCGAATATATGATATTTAGCTCATGCCTTAACACTCAGAACTTTGCCTTGGTGGGAACATACTCCAAAGAAATTTCTCCTCTTGCAACATGGTACCGAATGAAATGATGACGAATCTCAATGTGCTTAGTCCGATTGTGTTGCACGGGGTTGTGAGCAATGGTAATGTCACTCTCATTGTCACAAAGAAGAGGCACCTTGTCAAAAGAAAGTCCAAGATCCTTCAAGGTTTGCTTCATCCATAGCAATTGAGAACAACAACTTGCGGCGGAGATGTATTCAGCTTCGGCAGTGGACATAGACCCACAGTTTTGCTTCTTCGAGGAACAACAAACCAAGGATCTTCCAAGAAATCGACAAGCTCCGGAGGTTGACTTCCTTCCCACTTTGTCACTAGCCCAGTCCGAGTCCGTGTATCCAATGAGGTCAAAGCTGGCTCCCTTGGGGTACCACAACCCAAAGTTTGTGGTATGAACCAAATATCAAAAGATTCTCTTGACCGCCTCCATGTGGCTTTCTTTTGGTGCGGCTTGGAATCTTGCACACATACACACACTCAACATAATATCCGGTCGGGATGCACAAAGATAGAGAAAAGAACCAATCATAGAGCAATAAAGTTTTTGATCCACATCCTTACCCTTAGGATCGAGATCAAGATTAACCTTAGTTGGCATGGGAGTCTTAGCACCTTTGACTTAATCAAACTTGACCTTCTTGAGCATGTATTGAATGTATTTGGCTTGGTTTAGGAAAGTCCCCTTCCTCAATTGCTTGACTTCAAATCCAAGGAAGAACTCCAACTCTCCCATCATGGACATCTCGAAGCGATCGTTCATGAGCTTGGCAAAATCCTCATTAAAGGCTTTGTTAATAGACCCAAAGATAATGTCATCAACATATATTTGGCATACAAACAAGTGGCCTCCGACTTTCTTAGTAAAAAGAGTGGGATCAATGAGGCCCACTTCGAAGCCACGGTCTAACAAGAGCTCTCTAAGGCAATCATACCATGCACATGGGGCTTCTTTGAGACCATAGAGTGCCTTATTGAGTTTGTAGACATGGTTCAGGAAAAGTGGATCCTCAAAGCCCGGAGGTTGCTTGACGTATACCAACTATTTCAAAGGACCATTAAGTAATGCACTTTTAACATCCATTTGATGCAACTAGAAGTTATGATGAGTAACAAAAGCAAGAAGCATACGAATGGATTAAAGGTGAGAAACGGGGGAATAAGTCTCACCGTATTCGATGCCCTCAACTTGTGAGTATCCTTAGGAAACTAACCTTGCCTTGTTGCGCACAACTATCCCATTTGCATCACACTTGTTCTTGAAGACCCACTTGGTTACGATGACGTTTTGACAATCTTTAGGCCGCTCAACCAAAGTCCATACTTTGTTCCTCTTGAAGGTGTGAAGTTCTTCATTCATAGTTTCGATCCAATCATCATCTTCAAGAGCCTCAAATAATTTATGTGGTTCCACAAGAGATATAAATGCATGGTGAGAGCTAAAAGAGTCTAATTGCCTCCTAGTAGTGGAACCTATATTGAAATATCCATAAACATTATCAAGGATACGGCCATCTCGAATGAGCTTAGCGAGACGATAGGCTTGACGACGGGCTTGAGCTTCAATACGAGATTCTTGAGCAACCACTTGGTCATTGCCACCATTTGAGTCCTCGACTTGACTATAAGCACGAACACGAGGATCATCTTCATCAATCTCCACCCCGGGAGAGTCATCATATGGAGTAGAGCCTTGATCAACATTAGCTTGCCCTTGTTCTTTATGATCTTGACCTTGTTCATGACTAGCTTGACCTTGAAAATGTCTTGATAAGGAGCCCCATCTTGGGGAGGTAGATGTTGTTGATGAAGATATTGAGATTTGGGGCTCGAAGATTCATGAGAAAGAGGAGCTTCGGAAAAGCTTGAGGGATCTTGTGCCAAAATAATGGGTCCTTTAGGGGCAAGATGATATTTTGAGAGTGAGGGCTCCACTTGAGTAGAGCTTTGTCATTCTCCTTCGGCCACAAGTGGATCCTCAATGGGGAGGTGGAAACCCACACCCATTCTTCTTATGGCCTTAGGAGGAATATCATCACTTGGATCACGAACACCCTCTTGCCTAACAAGGTACTCATGGTCTTCATCAAACTTCACATTGCTCGTCTCTTCAACTCTTCCATTGGCTTTGTTGAAGACTCTATAAGCATGGGACTAATTTGAGTATCCAACAAAAATTCCTTCTTGTGCCTTGGATTCAAACCTGGACAAACTAACTCCTTTCTTGAGAATATAGCACTTGCAACCAAACACTCGAAAGTAGCTAACATTGGGGTTTTTCCCGATGAGTAGCTCATAAGGGGTCTTGTTCTTCTTCTTGCGAAGATAGAGTCGGTTGGTTGCATGAAAAGCGGTGGAGATGGCCTCGGCCCAAAAGTTGTATGGAGACTTGAATTTAGCTAGCATAGACCGAGCCGCATCCATCAAAGTGCGATTGTTCCTTTCGGCAACACCATTTTGTTGAGGGGTATAAGGAGTGGAGTATTGATGCTTGATGTCTTCATCACTAAGAAACTCATCCAAGGTATAGTTCTTGAACTCGGTGCCATTGTCACTTCGGATGAAGAGAATGGTTGCATTGTGTTTCCATTGAACTTTAGTGGCAAAGCCGATGACGGTTTTTTGAGTCTCACTCTTGTACTTGAAGAAGAACACCCAAGTGTATCTTGATATATCATCCACAATGACCAAACAATACTTCTTGCCTCTAAGACTATCATGAGAAGGAGGGCCAAAGAGATCCATGTGCAAGAGATCCAAGCATATATCCGTGGTGATTTGATTGAGAACTTTGTGAGGAGTTTCATGCATCTTTCCTTCAATACAAGCCCTACAAACACGATCTTTGGCAAAATAAACATCGTTAAGACCAAGGATGTGGCCCTCGGAGTGAAGTCTTTGCAAAGTTCTCACGTTAACATGGGCTAGGCGGTGATGCCACAACCAGCCCTTGTCGGCTTTAGCGTAGAGACATAGAGCATGAGGAGTGGTGGTTCCCGAAAAGTCCACCACATGCAAGTCATGCTCTATATCCCCTACAAAATCCACCTTGAGAGACTTGCTCCACATGAGGACCACAGAATGCTCATTGAAGAAAGAAGAGAGGCCCATAATGGCAAGAGCACAAACTGAAAGTAAACTGTAACCAAGGGTTTTGACAAGCATGACGTCAACCAAGGATACATCCGGGGTTACCTCCACTTTGCCAAAACCCAATACCTGAGAACTTGTTTTATCACCGTAGGAGACCATAGTGTTGGCAATATTTGGTCTTATCTCCAACATGATAGACTTGCTTCTGGTCATATGACTTGTGGCACCGCTATCAAGCACCCATTTTGCTCCACCGGAAGCATAGTCCTACAAGAAAATGAAGCTTTGGTTTTAGGTACCCATTTTGCACTGGGTCCCCTTTTTTTAGTAACAAGAACCTTTGGCACCCAAATGGTCCAACGATAATCACGCGTGTAAGAAGTTCCAACGTATCTATCATATACATGACCATCATAGGACTTGCAAAGAATATAATAGGGATTGCTCTTTCCGGCAAAGTTGTCACTTTGCAAGATGGTTGGACAATTAGAAGGTCCTTGAGCCATGCCCTTGTTCTTTCTCTTCTTCTTGTTCTTCTTCTTCTTCTTAGCCTTGGCAAGTTGATCCTTCAACACCTTGTTCTCCTCAAAGAGATGCTCATGCTTGCAACAAGGGTTAGTACGACTAGATAAGTCTATAATTTGCACAGCAGAAGACTTATCAAGTTTACAAGTTAGTTGAGTTTGAAGTTGTTTATGGGCTTCAAAAAGACTTGAGAATTTGCTCTCCAAGGCTTTGTGTTCCTCTTTTAGTTTCCCAAGGTCTTCTCGAGTCCTATCATGACCAACACCAAACTCAACTTTCTCTTTCTTAAGCACCTTCACCAAAGCTAGAGCATGATCACATTCTTTTGTGAGAGAGTGTTGTTATGGTCATCTACAAGCTTAGACACATTTTCCTCAAGATTAATTCTCATATTTTGTTCATCCTCAAGACTTTGAGTGAGTGAAGCAATTTCATCGGCGGCATCCCTTTCATTTTTACTTAACAAGTCAAGAAGTTCTTCCTTTTAATCTAAAGCATCCCTAGCATTGTCAGGTTGTGCAATCAAGGAATCAAAGAAAGTTTTAGTTTCTTCATCCAAGGTAGCAATAAACTCACATATGTCTATCATCTATTTCTTTATCTCTAGACCTTCAAGATCAATAGAAGAAGGCTCACTAGAGATGGGTTGAGGAGTGGGTTTAGATGTTACCTTGGTGGCCTTGGCCATGAGACACTTTTGGTTGGAGGAGATGACATTCTCATTTGGTGAGTCGAAGAGGTACAATCGTGCAGTAGAGGTAGTGGCAATAGCAGCAACTCCCACAATCTCTCCGCCTTGGACTTCATCATCATCATCTTCATCCGTGCCCGAAAGGTATTCTTCATGGACCACTATAGCCCTTTCCTTGTTGGCGAAATTCTTGATGGCGTAGTTCTTGTTCAAAGGATGAGGAGGCCTTGACTTGATCTTGCGAATGAGACGACCACCATTGTCTTCATGGTTCTCAAAGGGACACTTGGCCACAAAGTGACTCTTGTCGTTGCAATCGTAGCATGATTTCCCTTGGGAGACTTGTTGGATGAGTTGAATCTTGGGTTGTCCCTTGACCTTGACTTGATGCCGGACTTTTTCCAAAAGGCTCTTGAAGCGAGTGCAAGATGTTCGTTGAAGGCACACTTGAGGTCCTCTTGAGACCACACACTTGATGTATCATCATCATCAACTTCAATATCCTTGGTCTTCAATGCAAGATTCACTTTTGTCGATCCAATAGCCCTAGCACGGGCGGACTCCACGTTTTTCCTGGCAATGATCATGGCAATCATTTCACTCAAGACTTCTTGGGAGGTCATTAGGTGAAAGTTGGTTCTTCCCTTAATGGAGTTGAGCTTTTGTTCTTCAAATGCAAGGAGAGATTGAATGAACTTCCTCTTCATCAACTTGTCATCAACATAGGTGGCACCAAGATCCCTCATAGTGCAACAAAGGACCTTATGCCGCCTATACATGTCTTCGGGAGTCTCATCATCTTGCATAGCAAAACCATCGCACTCGTTGTTGACTTCATCAAACTTGGAGCTTTGAATGCTTGCATTCCCAAAAAATATCTCGATGAGTTGATCCCATGCTTCCTTGGTGGTGTTGAATTGGAGAATGTGAGCAAAGTCCTTGGGAGTCAAGGCCTTTTAAATCATGTCCAAAGCCATGGCATTGAGTTGCTTGTCCACCACTTCACCTTGAGTCAACTTCTTTGGGTCATATGGAGAGAACACATCCTCCACAATCCTCATTAACTCAATAGAAGAGTTGGAAATGTGTCAGCGCATTAGATATTCCCAATTGGCAAAATTTGAAGTACCTAACATAGGTGGTGCTCGTTGAGGAATGATGTGTGGCATGGGAATGGGTGGATCCGGAGTATACTTTGGCGGGCACCGCCGAGTAGTCCTTTCCTCCACTTTCCTCTTTGGAAGTTGAGTCTTCAGGCTCCTCGGTGTTCTCGCTTGGAACCTTGGTAGATGTTTGAGCAACAAAATGAAGTCCCAAGTGAGTGGTGACGGCCGCGGGATTCACCCAGGGGGCGGTCACGGGAACGGTGGAAGGAAGCTCGGTGCTTTGGGGTGTGGCAAGAGCAACCATGAGGTCTGGCTTGAGAGACTGCAAAATAGTCAGCATTTCCTCAAACTTGGACATCATGGATGTATCCAATTGCTTGAGGTCATCCATGGTGGCCAAGTTCTTGGAGTTTTCATTCTCACTGCCCCCTTCGTCGGCCATCGTCTCTTAGGCGGTAAAGCCCGAAATAAGAGCCTTCGCTCTAATACCAATTAAAAGTACCGACTTTGAATCGACTAGAGGGGAGGTTAATAGGCGACTACCAATTTTTAATTTGTTACTAAATTTTAGGCTTGGCAAGAAGGTAGGTTCTCTAGATATGTGAACTAGGTGAACAACCTATATGCTAGAGAACTAACAACAAGCAAAAGAGCGGTAAAGAGCAAGTAGTAAAGGTAGGGAACGAGATAACCGGAGCAAGGATACGGAGATGTAATTCCTGTAGTTCACTCCCAAGGGAGCTACATCTACGTTAGAGAGGTGTCGGGGCCACACAAGGTCACCCGAGCGCCACAAAGTCCTCAACTTCTTCTCCGGTGAGCTCCCCCACATAGGAGGCCTCACAATCCACTAGCCGCTGACCTTGAAGGCGCCAACCAAAATCTTTACAACAAGGTTGAGGGGGGAAGCTCCACAACTCAATTGGATGCCCTCAATGACACCACGGAGATTTACAACACATGCCCTTAGCTCCGAGGATGCCCTACACTATCTAGCGTTCCAAGAAACCCAAGAGTAACAAGATCCACAAAGGATAGGTGGGGGGAATCAAATCTTCTTTGGTGGAAGTTTAGATCTAGGTCACCTCCCTCACCTCTCAAAAGATCAAGTGATTTGAGTGGCTAGGGAGAGAGATCTAGTGAGGTGAAGCTCTAGTATTAATAGAGGAGAGAGAAAATTGAAGAGTTGGGTAGGAGGAAGAAGGAGGGCGCCTTAAATAGGCTCCCTCCAAACTGAACAGTTGGGCAGTTCGCGACCTCACTGGAAGTTTCGGTGAGGGACCGGAAGTTTCGCCTAGTACAGCACCAACAGTATGAAGACCGTTGACACACGCTCCGAAAGCTTGACCGGAAGTTCCGGTCAGAATGACCGGAAGTTCCGGTGAAACTTCCAGTGCAAGTTCCGGCCCAAGTTCCATCAAATAGAACACTTGCAAACAGAAGTATTCTGAACCTGAGCGGAACTAGGGGCAGAACAACTGGGTCGCAGAACATGCCTAACCGGAAGTTCCAATGCCTGGGCGGAAGTTCCGCTCAGGGTCTTAGTGGAAAAAGCAAAGGAAGTTCCTAACCGGAACTTCCGGTGCTACTTCCGGTGGAAGTTCCGTCAAATAGAACACTACCATACAGTAGCTTCTGAACTCTGCCGGAACTTCCATTGGAAATTGGGCCAGAAATAGTCCTAGATCCATCCCACAGAGCACATTGAGCAGAACTTCCGGCTCTCAGCTGGAAGTTCTGATCAGACAAAAAATGCACCAAATGATCAGAAACTCGGTCTCTCGCTGATGAATAGGATGGCTATGGCGGTGCAAATATGGTTTGTGCAAGAACAGATGATTCCCCACAGCCTTCCGAGGTGGACCCCCTCTTGATAGTATGGAGATCTAAATCAATAAAATAAGAGAAAGAGAAAAATGAAAGACCGCCGTCTTCATGAGATCCTAAGAATAGCATCCACGCACTCCATAAGCTCCATCAAAAACAATTAACCTGAAACTCAAGAACAAGGTTAGATCACAAGTGGGATTGTCATCATCACCAAAATAGTAAGGGAAAACATAGTCCTTTCACATGGGAACGCTTATCCTCGGCCAGCCGTGGCCCGGGAACTAGAGTCAGCTGAGCCTAATAGGACATGTCAGGCCCTGGCCTTGGGAACTGGCGATGCGCCAGCACCACTAGACATCATCATGCTGTTGCAGTCCACTACAGAACGTCACCGACAGGAGTGATAGCCCAGAGCCTGAGTTATCTCTCAACCATCGAGTGCACCTGTGCACCGCCCTTGGCCATCCAGTGGCCACAAGCGTTGCCCACCTGCCTGAAGACCACGTGGCATGTTGCGATTGAGCACGGGAATGCCCTTTCTAGTGCTCCACGCTGGCCCTTGTGGTGACCCCTTGGAGTATAAAAGGAGGCACTTGGCCGTTGAGGTGGAGGAGGATCTTTGGCCAGTAGGAGGTTCTCTAGCCTGTAGAAGACCTTTGGGCCAGTGGAAAGTTTGGAGAGAAGAGAGCTTGAGTAGAACAGATAGTGAGAAGAGACTTCCTTCTCCACGCCGAAGAGAAGGAATAAAGGAGATTGAGAGATTGAGAGAAGAAAGAAACAGGAAGCCCGGGGAGTGTACAAGCTACGTAGAAAGCGTCTCCCAGGCACCAGAAAGATCATCGTCTTGTACCTTGATCCACCCAGATAATCCACCAAAGCAGGACATAGGGTTGTTAGCCAAAGGGCAGCCCGAACCTGGCTCAAAAATGACCGTGTGTGCTCTATCTGTGTTGTGTGTTCGTATCAGCAGGTTCCTACATCGACATTGAGGTAGAAACGCCTTCGTGCCTACTACCAAACAAATAGGAGGGGCCCAGCATCGCCGATGTCCGCATTGGTGAGACGCGACATCTGGCATGCCAAGTAGGGGGCGCTCGTATTTTCAGAATCGGTAATCATCTTCGGCGTCAGCAGCTTCGTGAGATTCGTCGCCATCGTTAGCATCACAGGCATCTGTTTCATCTTCGTGTCCAACACCAACATCGACCGCGTCATAGCCAGCCATGGCGCCAAGGAGAGGTGCTAGCGCCGGGACGAGCCTACCACGATCGACACGCCGGCTGCACAGACTCGCTCCCACGCCCTTCCCACAACAGGGGGCTTGGAAGTCGAGCCTCATGCATGGCACGCGGTTGCCATCGCAGGTGTCGACCTGCGTCCAGGGCGAAGCATGGCTGTACCACCGCCACCATAGCACAACCACATCCCCGTGGTTGCGAAAGGTGAGCACACTAGTAGAGGCGCCACTGTGCAAGAGGTTCCACAACCAGGAGACGCAGGAGGCGTCGTACTCAAAGATCCTTTCGCGGGCGATGCAGGAGGCGCCGCCGATGGAGCGGTTCTCCCTGGTGGCATAGGAGATGCTGTCGGAGAGGGCCATTTGCCTGAAGGAGTCACGCCGGTTAGAGCCGGAGGAGCCGACCCTAAACCGGAGCATCAAGCGTCGGCCTAGCACGCGGCAAACCCAGCTCGTGTCGGGTCTCGCCTTACCGCGCCAAGTACTATCCTCTAACCCTAGTATCATCACTCTAGGAACCGGACTATGGGGGAAGCAATCGCTGCTGCCCGTGCCATAGCTCGCCACCCACCAGCTCATGGGACAGCACAGTATGCGGCATGGAGGGACGACCTTGACGTGTAGCTATAGTTCACCAGGCTGCACTAGGAGACCGCCCGCACTCGTTCACAGTCCAACTGGGGCCGAGGCATGGGGCATAGCACACTCATACCAACACCGTAGGTCCCATAAAAAATCCTATCTCGAGGCCGTGTTCCCGGAACTCTGCCCCCGGGCCGGGCGCTACTGGACCCTGCGATGGTGGAAGAAGAACCGACAACCACACTGCAGGCCACTTGGGGGCTGGGGCCTCGAGACATGTGGAGCAAGATCACGTTTCTGTGGGGTCCTCTGCTGACACTGCACATAGGAGTGACGAAGGGCGCTGAGGAGATTCCGTTGTGGTGAACAAGGCGCTAGTTCGAGATTACCTGTTGCAGCTCCATCAACATGCTGCTGGTGTGGTCGTCCCTAACCCGACGGCGCAGCTGAGGCAGCGAGCATGGCTTTGCAATACGGAAGCGGTTTCCCCGCGTTCTCTCCAGCCTTATGGAAGGTTGCGTGGCTGCGAAAATTCTGTCCCATTGTCCCCATCAAGTTTGAAGGAAATACCAACCCAACAGAGTTCCTGGACATCTATTCCACCACGATGGTGGCTGCTGGTGTTGAAGTGAAGGTCATGGCCAATTGGTTTCCAAGGTCCCTAAAGGGCACGGCCTTGTCCTTGCTCATGCATCTACCTAAGGAGGCCATTCGCTCTTGGGATAAGTTGTGTACTTGCTTTGTGAGCGCATTCCAGGGAGCCTTCAAGCGCCCGAGAACACTCATTCAACTCCACATAGTGGTCCAGGGGAATGGCGAGTGGCTACAAGACTTCATGCTGCGATTCTTGCAGATTGCACACACTATCCCGGAGGAGAAGGACGCTGCCATTATTGGCGTCTTCACTATGAATGTGCATGACAGAAAGATGCGCGAAGAGCTTAACATGCATCCGTCAAGACTACCCACGAGTTATGGGTGTTGGCTGACCTCTGCTCCTTAGCAGAGGAAGGACGTCTGGCGCCTGAGGATGCTGCCCGGGAAGCCGCGGGAGCGGCATACCCAGGAAGCGTTGCTGCAAAGGAGAGTGTCTCGTGTAAGCAGGGCCTTTGACAAGCTTTGACTGCAGAGCCTAGTGCTCCCATTGGGGCTAAGAAGAAGACCAAACTGGAGGAAGAAGTGGTGGCTGTCAAGCCCTCCACGAGGAAGTGGTGCCCTGTGCACAAGTCCGACGAGCATGACGCTCGTAACGGCCACTCCATCCTCGGTTATGCTGAGGCACGGAAGAGGCGCATCACTGAGCAGGGGACTAACGGTACCTTCGAGAATTGTTACCACTGCAACAAGGTTGGCCATCATGCGACAGATTTCCTAGCCTAGCCTAGGTGTCATCGGATTGTTGATAAGTACGCCATAGGGGGTCCTAGTGGCATTAGAAAGATGGGGTGTGAGACGTCGGATGTTCCAGGAGTGGTGAGCACAAGTTTACCTAGGTTCAGATCCGACTGCGGTGATCGGATCCTACTCCTGCTAGCAACCCAGTAATATATCGGCGTAAGCCGGATGTTATAATGGATTACAAGAGAGGTTCGCATGTGCGAGTTGTGATTGTTATTATTGCTATGGTTGTTCCCTAAAGGCTCCCATAGGGCTGGTTTATATAGTCACCAGGACCTAGGCTTATAGGAGATACCTATCCGGTTACGTCATAGAGTCGGTAACTAGATACATCTTGGACTACAAGTAATACTACAGGCCTCAGTCGGTAACTCTTCTGGGCCTTGTCTTAGCCGAACTGGATCCTCCTCTTTCTGACTGGGCCACCCGTGAAGCAAAGCTCTAACCCGTTGGTGGGCCACCCTGGTCAGCGAGTCCTATGGAGATACCCGAAAATTATATCCCCAACAGTAGCCCTCGGAAGTCTCTAAGATCCAAAGTCGGATAAATTGTCTAGCTTGATGGTTTCTTCGTCTTCATAATCTTGAAGGGTTCCCGAAAACTTCTTTCTACAATGTAGGATTCCGATTTAGTTGAGTCAGATATGTTTTGTTCCGACTTTAGTCTTTTACTTGCTTAGTTTGAAACATAAGCCGGATTTTTCAGCGGCGTGCAGACTGACAACTTTTCAGACCAGGTCCTGTCACTGATAGGATTCCTATCAACACGAACATTGGTGGGTCTGCTCTTTACAGAACAGAATGCCATTTCAATGCCAATGCAAAAATCGAGGGGGCAGAAGAGTCGCGAGGAACCTACCTCCCTCTCTCCTATACGGGTGGCGCTAATCGCGCGTATTAACGCACGAATCTTGGCACAGAGACAAATAAAAGAGAGGAAAAAACCCTTTCTCTCAGATTTATCTCTCCACCGATTCATTCATTGCCTCCTCGTACTCCTCGAGCGCTCCACGGTCATTCCCATCTGCACATCTCAAGAAAAATCTCTCTCCCCCACCAGTCCTTTTCCTCCAAGATCAATGGCGTCTGCCTCGACCACAAGAGCAGCGGCGGGTTTGTTGGCGGAAAATGAGAAGAAGATGCGGGGCCTCTGGGTTCCCAGTGTCATGGACGGCGCTGAGCTCCAGGTCATGGAGGACGAAGGATTCATCATCTCCGGCACGTGGCGGAGTGCTGCAGGACACACCGTTCCCTTCCCACGCGACGGCGAGAGGGTGATGTTCGGCACGCACGTTGACCGTGGCCTTAGCCTGCCACCGTCGGAATTCCTTGTTGAGGTGCTCAAATACTACGGTGTGCAACTTCATAATCTCCCTCCCAACTCTCTGCTCGAGCTTAGTACTCATGGAGCTCTGTGCGAGGGGTTTCTAGGCATTAGACCAAGTCTCACCATTTTCCGGTACTACTATGCTACCAGGAAGAACTCCATTAGCGCCGATGTGCCTTACACCACCGGCACCCTTAGCTTAGTCCTTAGGAGAAACCGAATCTATCCTAGGATTAATGCTAGTGAATCCGTCAAATGCTGGGCCGGAAACTTCTTTTATCACAAAGATATTCCGGCTCCTGGAAAGGCGGAAGGTCTTCCAGTGTTCACCGACGGTGCCACTCCCCACCAAAGGTCATGGGACCACGGAGGCGCCAGAGCTGTCGGGTATCTTGATCCTCGCCAAAAGGCAGATTGACTTTCTGATGAATCATGAGGGCCTCCGTGGATCCGACTTTATCCACTGCTGGTTGGAGCGCCAAATTTAGCCTCTCCAGCACCATGGGGATCGCCTCATGTACCAGATCACCAGCGACAAGAAGGACAAGATGTAGGTCAGTTCGAGCCGGATTCCGGCAAAGGACTACAAGACCCTTATGCAATATTTGATCAAGGAAAGAGTGGAATGAAAAGTTCCAGAAGTCTCCATGAAGATGTATACATCCAACCGTCCTCTGACTCCAGTAAATATTCTGACTCTGCTTTTGTGTTTCGTCGTTCTTTTCTGTTCTTTTTCCGAATCTTATTTTCATCGACTCTTTTTTACTTTATTAGCTCGAAAAACTCTCTGAGTCTGAGCTGGATCCACTAGACGGCTATCTCTCAGACGACCCAGAGGCGACGAAGGATGATGAGGTGCAAGAAGTTTTTGCCCCTGCCTCCAAGAAGCGCAAGGCAAAAGAAGTTGTTGTTACTGCTGGTAGCCAAGTGCTTCCAGTAGTTAAAAAGTAAGCACCATGTCTTTTTAGTACTTTTATACCTTTCTTTCCAGAGCACACCTGATATTCGGATTTTCATGTTCAAGAGCTAAATCAGTTTCCCCTGGCATGCTGCCACCAACTCCATCCAGTACTCCATCATCATAGGAAGCTTCTGCCTCTTCTGATGCTCACAACGTCTCGAAAGCCTTGGTCACCTTTGGTGGCCAAGCATCTAACAAGGGTGAACCCGCTAAGGGTAATGATCCCATGGTAATATCTACAGGAACATTGGATAAAGTGGCCAGCTCTGCTGTCTCTGGCCTAAAGAGGAAGAAGTAGGAAGATCCTCATGCTGGCTTAGTCCAGCCTTGAGAAGCAAACCTTAACCCTAGAGGCAGCGAGCCAGGAGCAGGAGGACGTTAAGCTAGTTAGCCTCCTGGACCAAATTTTGGTCCGAGATGCTAAGATCGAGTCTGGCGAACTCCCAGCAACGGATGTTCCTTCCCTCTCCCTTGTCGAGAAGGAGTTTTATAGCACCAAGCTTGGATTTGAAAATTTTCGCATGGAACACATTGTAAGTTTCCGATTCTTATTTGCATTTATTATCATGTCCTCTATCCCCCAAGCATAAAGCCGGATAAACATCGTTTGATCCGAGTTGATGCTTTAGGTTGCAAAAGAACGATGTAGTGTAGCCCCCAAGGCTCGTGCTGTAATTTTACTTAGTTAAATTTGCAGCCCGAGTCTTAGTAGCCGTCTGACGGTATTCCATCTGAACTTACAGAAAATTGCATCTTCCAACCAGGAATTGCTCAAGAACATTTGTAATCAGCACAAGGAGATCAAAGCCTTGCGCCTTGAGAATTCAAAGTTGCATGTTGAGAAGAATGAAGCAGAAGGTAATTTTTTTCTGGCTTCATTTTTGTCACTTTGGCTATTGTCATAGTCAAACTTGTTCTGTCCGACTGATTATTTTTTCCCTTTGCAGAACTGTTGTGAGAGTCCAGCAAGATGGTGGAGCAATCCGAGAACTTCAAGGTATTAGAAATGGAGAATGCTGAGCTCTAGGACAAGCTTCAGAAGCTCACTATTGAGTCGGAGAAATCCATAGCTACTATCCTGGAGTTAAGCAATCATGAGACCGTGAGGCTCAAGAAGCTACTAGCCCTCCAAGATAAACAACTAGATGATCTCAAGAAAGACTTCCATAGTCAGAAGGATCTGGCCTAGGCCACAGAGAGTGAATTTAAAAGTCTCCGTGAGGAGCATGCTCAATGGAATCGCTCTGTGCTAGGTAAGATTTCCGACTTTTACTTGTTGATTTTTCGACTTTCTATTCAGTCAAATTTTGAATTTTTGGTTCTTTCCCAGCCCTCCTAAATCTTTCTGACTCTCCTACTCCAAACCTCGCCTCGAGCGTATCAAGCGCGTTGGAGATATCTTGTACGAGTTCCGCCAGACTCTTGAAGAGGCTGGTGAGTCAGTCAATCTTTCCGACTTGCACATAATGTCAGTGCAAGAGGTGAGGGACAAGGCCAAGGAGATTCCGAAGCTTATTGAGGACTGGAAGATCTCCTACGCTCAGACTGCTGCTCCTACTGTGCTTACCATGGTGATGAGCCACTACAGCGAGATGGAAATATGGCATGTCACCAAAGGTATCGCCGAGGAGGATGATGAGGGTAACCCACAGGACATCAAGGCTATCCAAGATTCCTGTGCAGGTTATGCTTGTCATATGGTAGAGATGACCAACTATGTGACGCTGTTCTTTGAATCCGTCACCGTGCCCCCCTCGCCTCAAGAGCCAGAAAACATCTTTGCACCTTCCGAGTCTGAGATCCAGGGGGACAATGTTGTCGACTCCAGCGCTCCACCTTCTTCATCACGACCGCCTGACTCTGCAGCATTAACAGTTTTTATGCATTATTCTGAACTTCTGGCAATGTAATGATAGAAACAATGTTTTTATTTGTGCTGGTCTTGTAAAAACTAATGCTTTTACTATCGTAGCACTTATGCTTATATTTTTTATGAATGTGCTTGAAAATTTCTGAAGCACTTTTCTGTTTTATGTATATGCTTGTCGTTTTATCTAGCTCTCTACCTTGTCCCTTTCATGGGCCGGCGTACCTTTAGGACGAAACTTTGCCGAGCAACGGAGCACAATTGCTAAACCAGTTTAAACTCGGAAACAAAACCGGCTTCCAGTACTAACAACTCATTACTCGAAAAATTACCACATAAAAGCAATCATATAAAAAACCAAAGTATAGACAATAAATTGAATTTTTTACCCTAAGATAACACTTTTTAGATATTCAAAAATCGTAACCAGAACGAACATGAGCATAAAGTACTTTCAAGCATTCTAGGATTTTTCAAAAATGACATGCTCTTTTGGAAATAAGATGGCAAAAAACTTCTCAACGATAACATATGAGGAAACCAATACTTTATTTCACTTTGAACATGTACATATATGATTAAGGGAAATATAACTAAGAATAGAAGGGACGTAGATGTGCAATATTCCATGGACGGTCTATTTCTTCCGGGTCTGTGCTACCGCCAGCTCTCTTTCTCTTCCGAGTATGTGGTCTTTCCTTGACTGTTCTCATATTGGTTAAATAATATGACCCATTATGCAGAACTCTGCTAATCATAAAAGGTCCTTCCCAAATCGGCAAAAGTTTGTGCTTTATCTTTTGCACAAGTAAGAGGACCAGATCGCCTTTTCTGAAAGAGCAAATTTTGCACTCTCTGACTATGATACCTGCGCAACTTCTGCTGATAGGCTGTAGGTCTCTGCTCAGCAACGATGCGTACTTCTTCGATTATATCGAGATCATCTTGTCGAGAAACTTCTGCATCTTCTTTGATATACGCTTTGACTCGTGGAGACTGATGAATTAGATCACATGGAAGAACTGCTTCTGCACCATAGACAAATAAGAAAGGAGTATAGCCGGTTGACCTGTTAGGAGTTGTACATAAGCTCCATATCACAGACGGTAATTCTTCCGCCCAAGCCCCGCGGCCCGACGAAGCGGTGCCTCGAGGCGAGGTCGGATTCCTTGCAAAATAAGACCATTAGTTCTTTCGACTTGTCCATTAGCTTGTGGATGTGCGACTGATGCAATATCGAGTTGTATTCCTTGTTCTTCGTAGGATTCGGCAAGTTCTCCCACGGAAAAATTGCTCCCATTGTCAGTAATTATACTGTGCGGATATCCGAATCGGATGATTACGTCCTCAACGAACTTTCTGGTTGTGGCTCCATCACAACTTGTTACAGGTTTAGCCTCAATCCATTTTGTAAATTTATATACCATCACTAGTAGGTGGGTAAATCCAATTTTTGCCGTGCGAAATGGCCCTACTATATCAAGCCCCTAGACCGCAAATGGCCATGTAATAGGGATTATTCGCAATTGTTCAGCCGGAACGTGTGCCTGATGGGCGTACTTTTGGCATCCTCTGCATGTTTTGACCAGTTTGTCGGCGTCCGCCTTAGCTGTAAGCCAAAAGAATCCGTGCCTAAAAGCTTTTTCCACTAAGGATCTGGCTACAGCATGATGACCACACTCGCCTTCGTGGATTTCTCTTAAGATTTCCACTCCTTCCAAAGAAATACATCGCTGAAACACACCAGAAACACTCTATTTACAGAGCTCACCATTTATTATAGTGTAGGCTTTTGCTCGTCGGACAATCTGCCGGCTCAAGACATCGTCTTCGGGTAATTTTTCGTCTATCAGGAAATCCAGATAGGGTTTTTTCCAGCTGGGAATTACAGCCAGAACTGCTATTAAAGGTGAGTCGTATTTTGTCGGATAGTCCTCGTCAACTCCAACTATGGAGGGGACCCTTAAATGCTCTAAGGAAGCGACATCCGATACTTGTTTCCACATAGAGCCTACCCTTGATAGAGCATCTTCTTCCTCATTTTCTGCTCGAGGGATGTGTTAAAGCTCAAAACCCTCGAACGATTTAGATGGTTCATCGACAACAGCTTTGTATGCTACCATGTGCTTGTTTGTGTTACAGATATCAGATATTTGCTGAGCAACTAAATCCGAGTCTCCGTAACACATGAGTCTTGTTATGCCAATGTTTTTGGCCATGCGTATTCCATGTAGAAATGCTTCATACTCGGGAATATTGTTGGTTGCCGGGAAGTGTATTTGCAACACATAGAATAGCTTATCTCCTTGGGGTGATTTGAGCACCACGCCAGCCCCTGAGCCTCCTCGTGCTTTTGATCCGTCAAAGTGAAGGGTCCAAAATGCCGAGTCTGCAGGACTTCTGTTTTCTGTTGTCTCTGTCAAATGAACAACAAAGTTGGCAAGTATTTGGGACTTGATTGTTGTATGTGGTTTGTACTCAATGTCGAAAGCTGCAAGCTCTATTCCCCACTTTGCGACACGTCCTGTGGCGTCGTGGTTATTGATTATATCTCGTAGGGCAGCGGTGCTCACCACTGTGATCTTGTGCTCTTGAAAATAGTGGCGTAGCTTTCTGGATGCAAAGAACACTCCATAGGCTAGCTTTTGATGATGTGGGTACCGTTGTTTTGATTCTGTCAGGACCTCACTCGGGTAATAAGTTGGTCATTGCACCTTATGATCGTGGCCTTCTTACATGCGCTCGACTACTGTTACCACACTTATGACCTTGTTGCTCGTTGCTATGTAGAGTAACATACGTTCCTGAGGTTCGGGCGCTGCGAGAACTGGTGGGTTTGAAAGTAGGTCTTTCAAACTTTGCAAGGCAGTTTTGGCTTCCTGGGTTCAGAAAAATTTGTCAGTTTTCTTCAAGAGTTTGTACAAAGGTGCGGCTCTTTTGCCAAGCCGGTTGACGAACCGAATCACTGCCGCAATGCAACCAGTGAGACGTTGCACGTCCTTCAGGCGAGTTGGCCTGTTAATATTTAGTATAGCCTTGATTTTGTCCTGGTTCACCTCTATGCCTCGCTCAGAGATGATGAAACCTAACAATTTTCTGGCTAGAATTCCAAAGAAACACTTCTTCGGATTTACCATCATATTGCATTTTCGTAGACTAGCAAATGTTTCATCCAAGTCGGAAATTAAGGTTTCCTTCTTTTTGTACAAAACTGCTATGTCGTCTACATATACGTGGATGTTGCGTCCGATTTGGTCATTGAGACAATGTTGCATAGTACATTGATATGTTACTCCTGTGTTCTTTAAGCCAAAAGGCATAGTTTTGTAGCAGAAGGTTCCAAAAGGAGTGACGAAAGACGTCTTAATTTGATCCAACTTTTTCATCGGTATTTGGTGATATCCGGAATATGCGTCGAGAAAACAGAGTAGTTCCAATCCAGCCGTTGAGTCGATAACTTGATCGATTCGTGGCAAAGGAAACAGATCTTTTGGGCATGCCTTGTTCAAAGCGGTATAATCAACACACATCCTTAAATCAATGGTGTCCTTTTTAGGGACGAGTACAGGATTTGCCATCCAATCTGTATGGATGACATCTGTTATAAAATCCGCTAATTCTAGTCGAGATAATTCCTTGGCTATTGCTTTGCGCTTTCAATCACCAAATCGTCGTAAGGACTGTTTGACGAGTTTAGTGTCAGGGTACACATTAAGAGAGTGCTCAGCAAGTTCCCTAGGTACTCATGTCCTGTCAGAAGGCTGCCATGCGAAGCTATCACTATTAGCTTTGAGGAACTCGATGAGCACGCTTTCCTATGCATGGCCTAAGCCTACCCCTATGTTCGTCGTCTTGGAGGGATTATCTTCCTTCAGTGATGTTTTCTTTGTCTCTTCCGATGCCTTGAACTGCAAACTTGGCTTCAGCACCTCGTTCTTCATAGAGGGCATCTCGGACGGATTGATGGTCTTATTGATCTCCTAGTACTCCTGGGCTTGCAGCAAGGCTTCGGTGAAGGCAGCAGATCCTTTGTCGCACTCTTGCGCCTTCCTTGGATTTCCCCGTACGATGATTATGCCCTTTGGAACTAAAAGTTTAATCATGTTGTAGATGTAACAGGGACGAGCCATGAACGCCCTGTAAGCCGGACGTCCGAAGATGGTGCGGTAAGCACTTTTGAACGGTACCACCTCAAAAGAGAGTGACTCGGTCCGGTAATTGTCTCGGGTTCCTAATGTCATGTCCAGAGTAATCTCACCCAGAGAATCCGCATGTCTCTCTGGTACAATGCCATGGAAAGTTACACTGTTGTAACTCAACTAGCTCTCGTGTAGCTTCATGCGATGGAGCGTCTCGATGTAGAGGATGTTAATGCTTCTTCCATCATCCATGAGTGTTTTAGAAAACTCATAGCCATCAATAAGAGGATTGACGACCAGAGGGTACTTTCCCCGACGATGTGTTTTCCTTGGGTGATCTAAATGATCAAAGGTGATGGTTACATCCGACCAATCCAGAAACCGTGGAAGAGCCGAAATTGTGGCATTGAGCGCACTGAGAACCGCCTTCTTTTCTTTGGTAGGTTGGGATCCAGGGAAGCAGACGTATGCGTCTTTCTTGGTCGGAAAAGTATTCTTTCCATCCGACTTGGGTTCTGCAGCGGTTTCTGCTTCTTCCATGTCGGAATCTTCCTTGGGCTCCCTTCGTTTCTTGGAATTTTTCTTTCCTTTTTGTCGCTTGGCTCTGTAGCCAGCGGATTCGTCTTTCTTGATGTCTTCATTGAAAGGACACTCGGCATTTCTGTGGGTAGATCCTCCGGTACTATCCAAGTGGTGGACACAGGGATTATTGGAAATGTCGGCCCAGGTATAGGTTCTTCCGAGTTGCTGATCTCCTCTGCCCTGGATTCAGGAAGTTCCACTGCCTCTACCCCGGCCGCCTCCGTGCCCTCCTCGTCCTCCAAATCCGAATGTTGTGTTGACATCTGCATTATCCGGAGCCGGCTTTTCTTTCGAGGTGTTCTTGCACTTCTGAGCTTGTTTTGGCTATTTGGCCGCATTGGGATTGTCCAGAATATTTAGCAACCCTTCTGAATCATCGTCGGCATCAGCATATTTGCTTGCCGTCTCTATCATTTCTCCCAAATCTGTGACATGGTCACGCTTCAGTCTGTGACGCAAAAGTCTGACTAGAAGTCGTGCAATAAACGCTTCTATCGCAGTTTGCTCGTTTACTCCCTCGCAGGAGTGCTTCGTGTGAATCCAGCATCCGAGGTAATCCCGGCAGGTTTCTCCGGGTCTTTGTGTGCAACGTTGCAAGTCTCTTACTGTGGAGGGCCTCCTGTATGTTCCCTCGAAGTTTGAAAAGAACGCACTTTGCATATCATACCAGTTGTGAATTGAATTCTCTGGCAGTTCATTGAGCCATGATCGAGTAGTTTTCCTCAACATGAGTGGGAAATATCGGACTGTGACCAGGCTATTTCCTCCTTTGGTGATGTAGTAGGCCTGGAAGAAATACTGGAGCCAGGTATCTGGCAGAGTTGCACCGTCATAGGGCTGAATGTGTTTGGCAATACCAAAGTCAACCGGAAATTTGGTCTAACGTATGTGTGGTCCAAAGCACTTGGGTCCCACATACACGTCTTCTTCCTCGTACTTTCGCGCTTCTATGTTTGATTCGATGTGATGGCGAGCGTCGTTTGGCGAGAGAGATCTACTCCTTGGAGGCTCACGGCTCCTGCGCGGCGGAGTCGGATTTCTGATTCTTCTTTCACCATTGCCGCCTCCGCCCCTGCGGCTTCCATGGCTATGTCGGGATCCTTCATGGTCGCTGCCAGGAGGCGATGGTGGCCCTGGTGGATTATTTTCGGCTGAGTTACGCGATGGTGGCAGTGGACCCTCATTATGCTGACTCCGATGCCTGTTTCTTCGGGCACCGTCCCTACTTTATTCAGGACGATCCAGATCATCTCTTCGTCCGGCATTGCCAGCCGGACGGCTCGGTGGTGGCATCGTTAGCCGATCTTGCTCCTCTCGCTGGCGGCGTGTTTCTGGGTCTTCTCTATAGCGGTTGTTTTGCCGATGAGGGACCATTGCCCTGATGGCATCTTCGAACATAGTCGGAATGAATCTTGCCCAGTCACGCGCCGGTCGGCGAGAGTGGCCGTTTGAGCCGGTTCTTGAATTCTCTTCTTCTCCACGGGGACGATAGTGTTGATTCGTATCCCTGTGGAGGCTTACATCAGCGCTTTGGTCAACGCCAGTGTGGCAAAACTCAGACTTTGAGGCCATCTTGCCACTAAATGACGCGGCCATTTTCTGCTGCTTTAATCCTTTGTCTAGCAACATGACGCACTGCTGGACTTGTTGTGGAGACGTATTGTTGGCGAGCATGCCTCGAGCTGTAGCAGCGTTTTCCAATGGCATGTTGTAGACTCGGATCTTCTCTCCGTCCTTTCTATCGAATAGATCTTTGTGGATATCCGGGTTCTTGTTAGCAAGAAACGGACCTCCTCTTGTCTTGTTTGGGTGTTGCTTGAAATCTGGCTGATATTTGGCAGGATCGCTGTCTAACTGTGTTCTAAGCTCGACGATGCGCGCGGCTTCCTCGAGCAGAAATAGAAGGTGCTTTTCCAGGTCCTCGTCCCTTTTCTCCAGTGCCTTTGGCATAAGATCCGAAGCCGTTTGGATTGGAATCGTGAGAGCATCTCCGTATATTTCACGCGCACCCTTGGTGACGATGTGTCCATCCATAGGAGGGTCGATCGGGGTGGTATTAATCGGATCTCCATCTTGATTCTCCATCTCGATCTCTTCATCAACTTTTTATTTGTTGGTTTCCTTGATGTCCGGCTTTGTCGGTGTCGGATTCTTGTTCTTCTTCTTCTTTGATCGCCCACTAGCCTTGACGTGCGTACCAGTGGCAAAGACGGCTTTTGGTCCGGTACCGGGGGATAAACTTCCGTCGTTACTTTCTGTCATGGTTGGCTTGTGGACCTCGGAAGAGTCTCCGGTGTCCATATCATCCTGCGAGGTGTAGCTTTCATCCATTCTATCATATGGACTAGGAGAATTTTTCGGCTCACCTTGCGTTGGCTTGGAGACATGTTCTTTTTCATACTCCTCCATCTCTTTGTCAAAGTCTCGAAGTTCCTGTGATGTTATTGACTCCTGAGGGGAGCCAGGTAAGTCGGTGTTTTCTTCGATTGCGTCTAGGACTGAATCGCTGCTAGCTCCTGCATCGACAGAGTCGGATCCAGAGCTTATGTGGTACACAAAACAGTGCTTCTTCTTATTTATGTTCTTGAGGTAGTGGTATAACTTGGTTTCCGCTTCAACATTGGCAGAGCCGGATCCGTAGCGGATGTATTCCTCATATGTGTATCCAATCTCGCAGGAGAGATCAGATCCAGATTCTTCTTCCACCTCTTCTTCCACTATAGGAGTGGGCTGGGTGGGTTTGAATTTCTCCGAGATCTTGAACTCTTCCACCTCTGCGGACAAACTAGACCCGGATTTTTCTTCTGCCAAGGTCATCTCCTCAAGGGTGGGTTGGGCGGGATCACTGAAACCAAGATAAATATCGATCTCATCGATGGACATGATTGTGTAGGTCGTCACGGGTTTCGATGCTAGAATCCAGGTCTCGTCAAGAAGGACGAGAGGGACATCACTAGAGTAGACCACGCGACCCATGGCGATAGTTTCGCCGATTCCTGCACGCGCAGATTCCGCCTACAACGAACCTCCAAAGGTCACCTTCCCCATGGTGGGCGCCAACTATCGTTAGATTATCGACAAGTATGCCATAGGGGGTCCTAGTGGCATTGGAAAGATGGGCTATGAGACGTCGGATGTTCCAGGAGCGGTGAGCACAAGTTTACCCAGGTTCAGATCCAACTGCGATGATCGGAACCTACTCCTGCTAGCAACCTAGTAATATATCGGCGTAAGCCGGATGTTACAATGGATTACAAGAGAGGTTTGCCTGTGCGAGTTTTGATTGTGATTATTTCTATGGTTGTGCCCTAAAGGCTCCCATAGGGCTGGTTTATATAGTCACTAGGACCTAGGTTTACAGGAGAGACCTATCCGGCTACGTTAGAGAATCGGTAACTAGATACAGCTTGGACTACAAGTAATACTACAGGCCTAAGTCGGTAACTATTTTGGGCCTTGTCGTAGCCGGAACTGTCTCAAGCTCTTTCTCTGACTGGGCCGCCCGTGAAGCAAAGATCTAACCCGTTGGTGGGCCACCCTAGTCAGGGAGCCTTTGGGTATTACCCGGAAAGTATATCCCCAACACCAGGTGTGGTCACTGGAGGTCATGGGGGAAACATGGGAGTTGAACGAGGGGGAGATGGAGGCGGTGGAGCAAGAGCAAAGCATGGAGGGGGCCGCGGCAACGCAACCCCTTAACCACACGGCAACAACCCTACCGGCAACCAAGATGGCGAAGACGACGAGTGCAGTACCCACAGGTACAGGACTGCGTGTTAGCACATAGAGGAGCCTATGCCATGACTTCCCATGGGTAGTTTAAGCATTTCTCTCGTGAACTATGTGTCGTATAGCCCAGCTCGGAGGCCCTGCAGCCACTTCGGTGGTCTCATGTACCAATTACCTTTGATGCGGGAGATCACCCGGACAACATCGCCGGGGTCGGAACGCTACCCCTGGTGGTCTCCCCCATCATAAAGAATGTCAAAGTCACCAAGATGTTGGTGGATTGAGGGGCTGGCCTCAACAACCTCTCGGCAAAGCCGTTGGATAAGCTCGAGATCATGGAAGATCAATTAGCCCCTACAGGGTCTTTTCTAGGCATAATCCCTATGATAGAAGGGGGCGCCAACTGTCGTGGTGGTGGCACGGCAGATGCCATGGGTAGGCTAAAGTATGGGGCCAATGGATGCTAGAGTGATCCGGGGAGGGAAGATGTAGTGATTTCTACACTCAAGTGTCTTGTAAGTAAATCTCTATTCCTCTTCTGAAGTAATACAAGTGCTCCTAGAGCTGGATCATAGAGAGGAACAAAACTAATACATGAGCCTAACGGCGTAGAATGAATCGGTCCCCTCTCAGGAGCCCGCGTCTCCCCTTATAAAGGAGTGTCTGGGTTGCTTCTAGGGCTGACTTGGCAAGCATATTCTTGGAATATGCATGTCCCAATATGGTAACTCGGCGGCCTCCTTTCTGTGTCCCCCTTCTATCGGCGGCAATGTTCCAGACACCTTCACATGCGCGCCTCGGGCTCCCTCACTATCACCTCCGTGACGTTTTTCTGCCCTTCTGCTGCTCTGCTCCTTGTCCTTTGCGCTTGGCTCTGTCTAGATTCCTCCTAGCTAGTGACTAGGGTTTGACTATAGGCACCTCCTTCTCCTGCAAGGTTCGCGTTATTCGGCCTTGTCTTGCTTAACTCGGCTCGGCCTTCACCTGTATTCGTATTAGTCAGAGTCATTCTGCCGACTTAACTCATATGTCAGCCGGATAAGGCGTTACTTATCCTACATTTGTTATGGCCCTACTTATCTCGGCCGACTCTTACATGATTCGGCCAACACAATCAGTAATTCAGCTCACGACAAGGGAGATTCCTTTCGTCTTTCCCCTGTCCTGACCCTATTCGGGGTCACTGTTGGAATTATGCCCTAGAGGCAATAATAAAGATGTTATTATTATAATTCTTGTTCATGATAAAGTTTATATTCCATGCTAGAATTGTATTAAGCGAAAACTTTGATACTTGTGTGGTTTATGAACAACACCATGTCCCTAGTATGCCTCTATGGACTAGCTCATTGATTAATGATGGTTAAGGTTTCCTAACCATAGACATGAGTTGTCAATTAATAATGAGATCATGTCATTGGGAGAATGATGTGATGGACATACCCAAATCAAGCAGAGCAATTAGATTGTGTCATCGTGTTCATCTTTGCGAAGCTTTTTCTTATGTCAAATATTGTATTCCTTAGACCATGAGATAATGCAACTCCCTGGTATCGGAAGAAAGATTTGAGGTCATCAAACGTCATCCTATGAGAGGGTGATCATAAAGGTGTCTCTCAGGTGATCGGAAAGTACTTGTTGGGTTGTATGTATCGAGATGGGATTTTTCCCTCCCAAGTCGGAGAGATATACTTCGGTTCCACTCGGTAATCGATATCAACACCGATTGCAAGCAAGTGGTTAAGGAGTTAATCACAAAGTGATATCGGATTACGGAACGAGTAAAGTACTTGCTGTGAACAAGATTGAACTAGGTATTCCGATGCCAACGATCGAATCTCGGGCAAGTAAAATATCACGTGACGAAGGGAATATATATATGGTATTAATTGAATCCTGGCATCGTGGTTCATCCGATATGATCATCGATGAATATGTGGGAGTCAATATGGGTTTCTAGACCCCGCTGTTGATTATTGATAGAATATCATGTCTGCATATTCTCGAACTCGTAGGGTCACACACTTAACGTGTCTCGACGCTAGGATAGAATGGATAATTGGTTTATGAGTTTTTGTTCGGAGTCTCGGATGAGATCCAGGACATCACGAGAGGTTCCGGAATGGTCCGGAGAAAAAGATTCATATAAGGGAAAGAAGTTTTTGGATTTTGGAATTGTTTCGGAATGTTCGATATTGTACCGGAAGGTTCTAGGAGCTTCCAGAGTGGGACCAGCGTGGCCCCACTTGTCGGGAGGGGGCATGGGCCTACGAGGGAGTGCCCTGGCCGCATTGGTCCAGGGGCACAAGGCCCCATAGGCCCAGCCGGCCAAGCCCTAGGGTAAACCCTAGGGAGAGCTTCTAGAAGGGGGAGAAACTTGCCCCCCACTCCACCCCATGTGGCCGCCGGCCCTAGGGCTTGGAGGAGGGGCAAGGGCAGCCGGCCAGCCCTCTATATAAAGAGGGTAGGGGAACCCTCCCCCCACACCTCCTCCAACCCTAGCCGCCTACTTGCTGCCCTCCTCTCTCTCTCCCGACTGCGCGTAGGCGAAGCCCTGCCGCAGAAACTCTCCACCTTTGCACCACGCCGTCGTGTTGTAGATCCAATCTATCTCTCCACCCCACTTGCTGGACCGAGGAAGGAGGAGACGTCGAGGTTCCGTATGTGTGCACCTCTCGGAGGCGTCGCCACTTGCGGCGTTGGATCGGATCGGATCGCGAGGAGGAGAAGGCTAGTACGACTACATCAACCACGTTCTGTTGAATGTTCCGCTGTGCGATTTCTTCAAGGGTATGAAGATCTCATCTAGCCCCCTCGTTGTTTGAATCTCCTAGATTAGATCTTGGCGTTCCCGTTCAAGTGTGGAAACAAAGGACACTATGCAGATGTTTGTCCAGAGAGATTTCAACAAGATCCCAAGCAAGTCAAGAAGTGATCTAGTTGGAAAAATTTTAAGGGTGGTGGTACCCTAGATGCTTTGAGCCTACTTGTAACCCTAGCCTTCCCAAATCTCGGGACGAGATTTATTTTAAGTGGTAACTGTCACATCCCAAGATTTTCCAAATCTTGTAATGTGAAAAATAAAATAAACAAAATAATTTTTTGTTGAAAATCAGGGTGAAAAGAAACTTTTGTTTCTAAATGGAAACTTAAAATCCCATCTTGAATAAACTTTGGTAAAAGTTGGAATCCAACAAAAATCCTAATCAAGGGAAATGCATTCCTCAATGAATGTATCTGGAAATTTAAACACTTGGAAAATAAATCCAAACCCTAAACCCAAATGGAATAAAATCATTTCCAAGTTATCTCCAAGCCTATGGATTTGATCCATATAAAAATTTATCAACAGACATTCACAAATGATCAAGAAAGACAAATAGAAACATTATAAGACCATGTAAATTGGTTTCACTCAATTTGGAACCATAAATAAAATCTTATGAATTTAATAAGATAAGAAATTGAATTCCCAAGGTTAATAAAGCATCTATCAAGAAACCCTTACCAATTGGTGAGCAAATAATCTAAAAGAGATTTAAAAGGATAAAAAAATAATAAACAAGATTTCACGAATTAGAATCACCAAGTTTGGATCTCTAAATAAAAAGATATGGATTTTATAAGAAAAGAAAGAATATTAAAGATCAAACCAAATCTTGGCCAAATCTTTAAACAAGTGGAATGAATTATAATCCCAATCCAAATAAAAATATTGAATAAAGATTTTCCAAAATAAAATTAAATGGCATAAACCAAACCCTATTGGAAATAAAGACAAATCCCAATTTTAAATGATTAATAAAGCTTATTAAAAATCTTTCCAAAATAATTCAAGATGAATTATTTGACACCCTTTTTAGTAAACAAAACTTACTGAAGGGTTTTGGAAGAATTTAGAAATCAAATAGAAATTAAAAAAATTATTAAATCCTATTTTGATTTAAAACAAGGGCCCTTTTTATTAATTAAAAATACCCCAAAAGGATTAAAATAAATTCCCAAAATTGATATCAGAATGTTTTACAAATCAATATTTAAACCCACCCAAAATTTGGCAAAGATTTGAAAACAAATGAGTGTTTGAATTGATTAAATAAAATCAAACCAGAATAAAGGAAAAAGGAAAAAGAAAAAACAAACAGAACAGAAAAAAATAAGAAAAGGATCCACCCCAACTATCCTAGCCCACTAAGCCCAACTCGCAGCCCACCTGCAACCCCTCTGCCGAAACGTTTTCCTCACTCGCGAATCGACCCACATAGACGCTGGCAGATGGACCCCACTCCCCCTCTCTCTCTCACGCAGACAGACACGCCTCACCTGTCAGGTTTCTCCCTACCCATGACCCTTCTCCTCCCTCGCCGCTGCTTCAGCTATGATTCCGCGGCTTAATTCGCCTTAACGCTGCAGCCATTACTCGCTGTGATCACGCACGCTTAAACGCCCACGCCCCCTCTCCATTTCCCCTCTGTCGCCAGAACCTATACGCCCCTGGGCCGCTCCAATTAGCGCCTAGACCCCGCCCTGCTCCGACGAGCTCGCAACCGAATTCCGGCAGCCCCGCGCCACCCCTTGCCTCCTCGAGCACACGGACGTGACCTCCAGGCCCTGGTGCATCTCCCTGCCTCCTCAGCTCACTCGCGCGTGCCCCACATCGTCGGCAGCGACCACGACTGACTACACCACCGTCTGCAACCCCTCCAGCGACGCTCCCAGGTAAAGTTCGACCGCGCCTCCCCGTCTCCTGGATGCACTCGTACTCGCCGCTTCTGTGCGTAGCTAATGCACCCTTTTCCGTGCCTTAGCGTGAACCGTACACTCGCCTCCGACGATGAACAGAGTCGCCAGACGCCGGCGACAACTACGGCGAGGAATCACCTGTGGTTCCGAGCGCCCCTCGACAAGTGACGACCACGTTGAGCATCAGCGAAGCAAGGGAAACCTGGTAAAGCCCTTCCCCATCACCCTTGCTTCCTAAATCGCCGGCTCCGCCACCGTCTGATCGCGCCGCCGCCAGTCGCCGCCGCCAGCGCCGCTGCTTATTGGTCAAAGCAATAGGGACCGTTAGATCTACATGGCCTGGATAGGTTGACTAACCGAAGGGGTAAGGATGAACCTGCGCCGTGCGATGTCAGTTAGATCCAACGGTCTATAGCGCGTGATCCAGACGAAACGGTATCAGCGAGTAAGAACTCGACACGTGGCTCAGACTTTGTTTTAAAAACAGAAACTTTCCTATTAGAAGTTCAAATTTGAAAAATCTATAGCTTTCAAACCACACGTCCAAATTTTGCAAATTTTATATCAATGGATTCAGAAAAACAAGCCCTAGCCAACCATCCACTTTATTTAGTAAAAAGCTGTCACATCCCAAGATTTTCCAAATCTTGTAATGTGAAAAATGAATGAATAAAATAAAAACTTTGTTTGATTTTGAGAGTGAGAAGAAACTTTTTGAATCCAATTGGAAATCTTCAAACCAATTTGGATCAAATAAAATCCTAAAGAGATTTAAAAAGATAAACATTTAATAAAGGAAAATAAAATATTTTGGAAATACTATTTTGGATCTTTTAAATAAAAGGATTTGGTTTTCAAATGAAATAGAAGTTTTACAAATAAGGATTATTTTATAGAGCCAAATTAAAACTTGGCCAAGCCTTTGAAATAAAATATTTCTATTTGATAAAAATAGTAAAGGTTTATTTAAAATAAATTAATAAGGATTTAATATCCAAGTTTTATAAATAAAGGTTTTACTATTTTAATTAAATCATCAAAACTTATTTATTTGTTTAAAATAAGTTTTCCAAGTATTTTATATTCCCAAATAAAACCTACTGATTTGGTTTTGGAAATAATTAGATTTCAAAAGGAGTACTTAAATAAAACAAATCCTATTTGATTTAATAACAATGGTCTATTTATTTAATTAATAATGGACCCTAAAATAAAATTATTATTTTATTTTGGACTTTGGTTTATGTGTTAAACAGAACCAAATTCAAAGTTGCATTGTTTGGTGATTGTTTGAAATTGTTTTGATGGTTTGATTTGTTGTTTGATTTTCAAAACAGAAAAGGAAAAACAATTTGAAAGAAAAAAATAAGGATTTGGTCGACCCAACTGAACAAGCCCACAAGCCCAGCACTAGCCCAACTTCCCCTTCCCCGAAAGAAAACGCTTCACACTCAGTTTCTGACCCGCAGAGTGGCTGACCGGTGGCCCTCTTCTCCCTCTCATTCCTCGCTGACAGCAGGGACCCACGCAGCCAGCTCACTCCTCCTTCTTCCTCGCGCAGACGACGCCTGCCGTTGCTGCCATTTACGCCGGCGTTGAATACGCGCTGATACCGCGACCGTTACTCGCCGTGACTGCACGCTATTAAACGCCTGCGCCTTCTCCTCCTTTCCCCTCAAACACCGCAGCACAAGAGCCCCCAGGCCGACGGAATTTCGAGCTGCAACGCTACTGCTCTGACCACCATCTCTCCTCGATTCCGGCCGAGCCTCTCCACCCCGTGCCTCCCCGAGCACACAAGCACACTCCCCACTCCCAGGCGCATCTTCCTGTACCCTCAGTTCAACCGCGGGCGCCCCTGAGTATCACCTTCGACAAGCTCTGAGCGTCGCCGCGTCTATCTTCCACTCCGGCGACGTCTCCTGGTAAGTCCAGACCGCCCCAAGCCTTCTCCTTCACGCTCGCGTCATCTCCGTGATATCCTGCACCTAACTAAGCCCTCTGTTTGCCTCCGCGTGATCTGTAGCGTCGACTCCGACCACGAACATGACCATCTGACGACGACGATGACTCCGGCGAGGAATTGCTGCTGCCCCTGAGCACCCCTTGCCACGACAACCACACGTTGAGCATCACCTCGTCCTTGCGATCACGGTGAGCACTTTCCCTTCCCTTCTAGCTTCCTGTATCGTCGGCGCTGCCACCGTCTGGCCGCTCCGCCGCCAGTAGCCACCACAGTGCCGCCCATCTATGGCTGGCACACTGCGCACCGTAGGATCTTGATCCGACGCTCGCGATAGATCACTTAAGCACCGAAGGGGTACGCGATCAGGACCGTGTGATCTGTTTAGATCCAACGCGCCGCAGAGCCGATCCGACCGAACCGGTACCAGCGAATAGAGTTGCGACGCGTGGCCAGTTCTTATTTAAAACAGAAGTTTGAATCTGATTAGATTGTGATTTTGAAACCTTTGTAACTTTTTATCCACACGTCCAAAATTTGCAAACTTTATATCATTGGAATCAGTGGAACAAGCCCTAGCCAACCCTGCAAATTGTTTAGTAAATAGTATCTGTTAGATTGTTTGTTTTTTCAGAAACTTTTGTATGCTTGTTTAGATTGGAAAAATTGTTCAAAAATGTTTTTAGGGTTAAAATCTTTGCAAATTGATTTGTGGTGAACATACTAACCCTAGGAACCAACCCATGGAGTTAAAAATGGATTTGGTAAAGTTTAGGATGGATTAATTAATTTAGCCCATTTCTAGCCAAATAAAAATAATGGTTTTGTTATGAAAATGTTTTTGGAGTAAAAACCTTGGGAAAATGATTTAGAACAAACCTACTGACCCAAAACACCAAGTTTTGTGAGTTAGCAACTTATTTGGTAAAAGACATAAAGTTTTTGATTTGATAAAAAACAATTTCCACCACATGAAATGTTGAATGGATTTAAAAATGGTTATGGACAAAACCCTTTTGCAAATGACTTTGCCACTTTGGAAAATGACCACCTTGAACCTTACAAAGTTTAGAAGCCTAGTGGAGACCACCTTTGCAAATAGAACCATCTCTTGCATGCTTACATGCATGACTTAGATCCCATTGTTTTATATGTGTGAATTGTTTAATTGATTATTGGTTTGGAATGCTTGTTGATATTGTGTTTGCTTGATTGATTGTAGTGAAGTTAGAAAAGTGTGAGACTAGCAAGATCAAGGAGTGAACCAACATTCCCTACCAAAAGAAAGGCAAGTGACACTATCATCTAAAGTCCTACTATTTTCATTATACTTAGTGGATTTTGAAACATGCATGAAAAGAATTTCTATACTTATGCTATGCTAAATCCTAATAGGATACCCTATACATTCCTTAGTGAAAACAATGTAGTTGTTACATGCTTAGCCATGTTGTATTTTGAAAAGAGATACATGTTGAGATTTTATGAAGTTGAGAAAAGGACTTGTGTTTTTATATAATAAAACAAGGACTCAATGAACCACCTGGGTGGCCAAGGATACTTTGAGTTTTGGAGAAGGTGGCAACAAAAGGAACCATGTCTATGGCAATCTATTTGTGTTGTGCTCCAAAGGAAACCACCCAGGAAACTTAGAGATTGAACATGTTTCTCCAATTGTGGCTTTCGTGTGCAACCACATGCTATTTATGGCTCTGGCTTAGTCAACTACATTGGGAAGACCCATGCATTGTCTTCAGTTTACTGGACATGGGGACCTGGAATCCTACATGGGTGCTGAAGACAAGCTAGCAATGGTGTATGGGAGGACCCTCTGGAAAGACTTCGTCACATTCTCAATCTGCCGGTACTCCATCTTGGTGAGCACTAATCCAGTGGCCACTGGTGGCAACAAGATGGGATTGTGACATGTGGGTAAAGTGTGCAACTTCTACAGAAGATAATAAAATCTAAGTACTTAGCCGTGTCCCCGGTTATGGACAATACTGAGCAACTAAAGTTTGAAGCTATGGGAAATCTCGACATTCTAATTTCTAAAAGAAAACTTTTAAGACTTGATGCACTTGGGGGTACCAAGGAGCTCAAGAGATTTTGATTAAACTTGATGCACTTGGGGGTACCAAGGAGCTCAAGGGATTTTTGAAAAAGGACTTGAACACTTGGGAATTTACCAAGGAGTTCAAGGGATTTTTGAAAAGGAGTTTTGACAAAGGACCAAAACCATTTTGAAAAGATAGGATAAAATTTGCTTCTGCAAATGAGCCTTAAAACCCTACTTAGCCAAAAAAAAATGCATGTAAAGATAGGATCCACTTATATTCAACTTAGTAGTGAAACTTGCCAATACAATTCAAATGTATTGACCCTTGTGGCTGTAACTTGTAATGTTGCAGGATTGATTGTTTTTAGAAGGATTGCTTGATTAGGATTACAAAGTCTACAACCAACATGTCTGCCTGTGGCACTTTGAAGATGAAGGACCCCATGACTATAGTTTTTCCGCTGCAATGTAATGTAATAGCCAAAGGAGCTATGTAAGATGTAATAAAATTTATGTTTTTCCTGGTTATAAAGTTATACTATGACCTTTGTTTCTTGATATTACATCTTAACTGTGGATGCTAGCTATTGATCCAGGGACTAGCATTGTAAACACAGGGGACTCCACCTTATATTGTTTGAAGGTTGGGACACTCCCTCTACAAAAGCTTCTGTGAAAATGTTTGTTTTTGCAGAAACTTATGTATGCTTGTTTAGAGTATAAAAATTGTTCTAAAATGATTTTGGGGATAAAATCTTTTGCAAATGGTGTGTTTTGAACCTACTGACCATAGGAAACAAATTGTGGATTCAAAAATGTATTTGGAGAAACAAAAGAATGAATCTTTGATTTAAACCATTTCTAGTCAAATAAAAATATGGTTTAATTGTTAAAAATGATTTTGGAGGAAAACCTTTGAGAAATGTTTTGGAAATAAACTCTCTGACCCTAAACACAAGATTTTATGGTTTGAAAACATATTTTGTGAACCCTATAGATTAATGCCTTATTGAAAACATTTTTACACCACATAAAATGATACCTTGTTTTAAAAATGGTTTATAAAGTGAAACCTTTTGCAAATGACTTTGCCACTTTATAAAATGACCATTAAGGTGTTTTCAAATGTTTGTGAACCTTTAGAAACCACTTTTCCAAATAAAACAATCTTTGGCATGCTTGCATGCATTATCTTGTTTCTATGATTTTATGTGATGATTTGCTTGAATGGTAGATTGAAATATTGTTTGCTTGATTGAATTGTAGTGATTTGAAGTGAGTGAACATTGCAAAGATAAAGAAGTGAACCTATACTCTACCAAAAAGGCAAGTGATGCTTCATACTTTTGTCCCATTATTTTCACTATGCATTAATGATATTTCTAAGTAAGACTTGCATGGAATTTTGCTAAGTATAAACTATGCTATGGGAAATCCTAGTAGATGAAACCTTAGTAGAAATTTCCTAAGTTAAGATTCCTATTACTATCATGCTTAGCTTAGCTAATAGAAAACAAGGGTGGAATATATATTCATGTTATGGAAAATTTCTAAGTCTGAGGACTTGTGTTTTTGTTTAATAAAACAACTAAGTGAATGAATCACCTGGGTGGAATGGAAGGAATGGTTTGTGTTGAGTGGTTAACAAGGCCCATTTTTATGGTTTAACTTGTGTATCTCACTTGTGGATGGCCACCGAGGAACAAAGAGATTTGAGATGTCAAATGTTGAGAAGCTTCAAGTGCAACCACTTGGCATTATGGGCTCTGCCTGGATCATATAGGTTGCTAGAACTTAGCCAAATGGACAGTTGGTGGTAGGGGTTTGATAGGTTGGAACGCGTCCATTCTGGTCTAAGGGAAGGCTTCTAAAAGATCTTGTCTTGGTGAAACCAAGTCTTGTGGGGAAAGTGCACCACCTATACAGAGTGTAAAATCTAAGTACTTAGCCATGTCCCTGGCAAAGGACAATTTGAGCATCAAGACATGGAAGCTATCAAGAATCTCCTCATCCCAATTTCTAAGTTAAAACCTTGTGGTTGAATAAGGGTTAAAGGATCTTCAATCTTTGATTGGTAGATGCCTTGGGTGATTTTGTCAAGCAAAAACTTAGTGTTTTCAAATGATAAGGAAAATCTATTTTGAGCAAAGCAAGCCTAAGCTCCACATAGCCAAATGCATATAGATGATAGACTCCACTATACTACCATAGTATCACTTGCCAATACAATTCAAATGTATTGACCCTTGTGGCTGTAACTTGTTATGTCGCAGGTTTGATTGATATTAGTGAAGTTTAATGAATAGGATTACAAGTCTACAACCAACATGTCTGCCTGTGGCACTTTGAAGATGAAGGACCCCATTCTTATAGATATTCTGCTGCAATGTAATGTAATAGCCAAATGAGCTATGTAAGATGTAATAAATTATGTTATTCCTGGTTATAAATTTGTATTATGACCTTTGTTTCTTGATATTACATCTTAATTGTGGATGCTAGCTATTGATCCAGGGACTAGCATTGTAAACACAGGGATCTCTACCTTATTAAAGGTTGGGAACCTTACAGATGGTATCAGAGCATTGTGTTGCCTGTAGGATTTGTAAACCTAGGATTGGACAAAAACCCTTAGAAAAATAGGAGTTGTATTTGTTCCAAAACTTATTTACAAACAAGATTATACACTCTTTCCTCAACCATTTTGGTTTTGATTCTACACCTCTTCTACTTCAACTTGATGGATAAAGCCTACCCCATGGACAAAGACTTCACCATGTGCAAAGGACATCATCAACTCTAATGACTTCAACATCTTCAACTCTAATGACTTCAACATCTTCAACATTTTCACCAAGGACTTCAACCATAGATATTACTAAGGACTACAAGTGTGACAAGAAATGTTTCTCAAGATTTGAAGACTAAGGAAACACAACTTAGAAGGAGCCATCATCACCTTTGAAGTTTTGTGACCAAGAATTTTCTCAAGAAGAAAAAGATCTCATTCAAGAAGAATCAACCAAGAGGGATGGAAAGATCCCAAGTGAATCATATAGATGGACCACCATATTTAGTTTAAGTCAAACCCACCAACTTATGTGGTGTAACAAAAATATTTTTGGTTGCCTAAAAATATGCTTGAAACTTGTTGTTTGAGTGGAATGTTTGTTTGTGATTGCTTGCACATTGCTTGTGTGAATTGTGATGTGTGTGATTTAGAATTATTCCCTTAGAAATATTTTGCCTATTCTAATCCCAATCCAACCCAAACATATGACTTCTCCAAGAGACTCCAACATCAAGGATGGTGACAACAACAACAACCAAGAGAACAACATGAGAGAACAACTACTAGCAAACCAAACCCAGTTGAGCCAAGTGAAAACTCAGCTTTTGGCCAACAACAATGGATTAGACCCAGCCATACAAAGGATTTTGAAACTTCAATCCCAATTGTTGCAGGGATGGCTACTCAAATGACCAACATGGTAGAAAGCTCTTCCCAAGGAGCTAATGACAACAAGGATGACAAAGATGTTATTCTAGAAAGAACCCAAGCTTGCAATATTTGTGGAGACAAGGACCACACTTCCAAGGAGCATAGAGATCAATTCCCTAATTGTGAAGAGAAACACCCAGCTGACCAATGCCCCACATCTCAAGTTACTTGTTACCTATGTGAAGGAAACAATCATGTCCCTATCCAATGCCCCATCTACTCCATAGTTGAACAAAGGAAACAAGGTGGAGTGCAACAACTGATTGCAGATTACCATGAGAGAGCCAAACCTACCAAGAAGGATGAAGACAAAGGAAAATCCCCACTTGTACCTCCATGCAATATGACCCAATTTAAAGGAACAAAGAGATTTGAGATGTCAAATGTTGAGAAGCTTCAAGTGCAACCACTTGGCATTATGGGCTCTGCCTGGATCATATAGGTTGCTAGAACTTAGACAAATGGACAGTTGGTGGTAGGGGTTTGATAGGTTGGAACGCGTCCATTCTGGTCTAAGGGAAGGCTTCTGAAAGATCTTGTCTTGGTGAAACCAAGTCTTGTGGGGAAAGTGCACCACCTCTGCAGAGTGTAAAATCTAACTACTTAGCCATGTCCCTGGCAAAGGACAATTTGAGCATCAAGACATGGAAGCTATCAAGAATCTCCTCATCCCAATTTCTAAGTTAAAAACTTGTGGTTGAACAAGGGTTAAAGGATCTTCAATCTTTGATTGGTAGATGCCTTGGGTGATTTTGTCAAGCAAAAAATTAGTGTTTTCAAATGATAAGGAAAATCTATTTTGAGAAAAGCAAGCCTAAGCTCCACATAGCCAAATGCATATAGATGATAGACTCGACTATACTACCATAGTATCACTTGCCAATACAATTCAAATGTATTGACCCTTGTGGCTGTAACTTGTTATGTTGCAGGTTTGATTGATATTAGTGAAGTTTAATGAATAGGATTACAAGTCTACAACCAACATGTCTGCCTGTGGCACTTTGAAGATGAAGGACCCCATGCTTATAGATATTCTACTGCAATGTAATGTAATAGCCAAATGAGCTATGTAAGATCTAATAAATTATGTTTTTCCTGGTTATAAAGTTGTATTATGACCTTTGTTTCTTGATATTACATCTTAACTGTGGATGCTAGCTATTGATCCAGGGACTCGCATTGTAAACACAGGGATCTCTACCTTATTAAAGGTTGGGAACCTTACACCAAAGAGGAGACATATGAATTATCCAAGGAGCAATAGAAGGTCAAAGAAACCAGTAGACATTCCTACCTATGAGATAACATATGAAGATCATGAACTAGAAGCACTCCTAGCTTTGGAGAAACCCAAGAAAAAGAAGGACAAAAGCCATGTGCAATGTTACATTTGCAAAGAAATGGGACACTATGCCAATGAATGCAAAGAAAAGAAGAAGAACCAAGGAAACAAACAAGAGGAAATGATACCAAAGGAAAAGAAAGATATTAGCCAAGTATGGTGCAACAACTGCAAAGATCTAGGCCATTATGTAGCAACTTGTCCACAGAAGACACGTGAAGAACTCAGTCTTATCACATGTTTCAGTTGTGGTAACCAAGGACATTATGCAAGTAACTGTCCAGAAAAGATGAAGCACAAGATAAACAAGCCTATGAAGGATCTCAGCCTTGTCACATGTTTCAAGTGTGGAAACAAAGGACACTATGCAGATGTTTGCCCAGAGAGATTTCAACAAGATCCCAAGCAAGTCAAGAAGTGATCTAGTTGGAAAAATTTTAAGGGTGGTGGTACCCTAGATGCTTTGAGCCTACTTGTAACCCTAGCCTTCCCAAATCTCGGGACGAGATTTATTTTAAGGGTGGTAGCCTGTCACATCCCAAGATTTTCCAAATCTTGTAATGTGAAAAATAAAATAAACAAAATAATTTTTTGTTGAAAATCAGGGTGAAAAGAAACTTTTGTTTCTAAATGGAAACTTAAAATCCCATCTTGAACAAACTTTGGTAAAAGTTTGAATCCAACAAAAATCCAAATCAAGGGAAATGCATTCCTCAATGAATGTATCTGGAAATTTAAACACTTGGAAAATAAATCCAAACCCTAAACCCAAATGGAATAAAATCATTTCCAAGTTATCTCCAAGCCTATGGATTTGATACATATAAAAATTTATCAACAAACATTCACAAATGATCAAGAAAGACAAATAAAAACATTATAAGACCATGTAAATTGGTTTCACTCAATTTGGAACCATAAATAAAATCTTATGAATTTAATAAGATAAGAAATTGAATTCCCAAGGTTAATAAAGCATCTATCAAGAAACCCTTACCAATTGGTGATCAAATAATCTAAAAGAGATTTAAAAGGATAAACAAATAATAAACAAGATTTCACAAATTAGAATCACCAAGTTTGGATCTCTAAATAAAAAGATATGGATTTTAAGAAAAGAAAGAATAATTAAATAAAGAATATTTAAGATCAAACCAAATCTTGGCCAAATATTTAAACAAGTGGAATGAATTATAATCCCAATCCAAATAAAAATATTGAATAAAGATTTTCCAAATAAAATTAAATGGCATAAACCAAACCCTATTGGAATAAAGACAAATCCCAATTTTAAATGATTAATAAATCTTATTAAAAATCTTTCCAAAATAATTCAAGATGAATTATTTGACACCCTTTTTAGTAAACAAAACTTACTGAAGGGTTTTGGAAGAATTTAGAAATCAAATAGAAATTAAAAACATTATTAAATCCTATTTTGATTTAAAACAAGGGCCATTTTTATTAATTAAAAAGACCCCAAAAGGATTAAAATAAATTCCCAAAATTGATATCAGAATGTTTTACAAATCAATATTTAAACCCACCCAAAATTTGGCAAAGATTTGAAAACAAATGAGTGTTTGAATTGATTAAATAAAATCAAACCAGAATAAAGGAAAAAGGAAAAAGAAAAAACAAACAGAACAGAAAAAAATAAGAAAAGGACCCAGCCCAACTGTAACATCCCTAAAATCATGATTTCAAAGATTGCATATCATTCATGCATGCATATAGAATTGAGATCAATTTCAAAACTCATTTCAGAAAAACAGAAGCACATAGTGCTATCATTTTATGTGAACAAACTTAAATCAAATGGCCATCCCCATTTGAGAGTTTGAATGTTTTAAACCTAGATTGTTTGCCTTCCTTGTTGAATGGATTGAGTGTGGAGTTTGAACCAAGCTTTACAAAATGGAAATGATTCAAAAACCATTTTTCAAACATTTGCAAATCAAGTGCAAAGTTCCTGTTATTTTGATTCTCCAAAAAATGACCAAACCTTTACAAAGTAACCACCTGGTTTTATGCCTAGATTTGAGACTGTTGCACACTACAAAAACCCCAGAAAGATTTGAATTCAAAAAGAGTTTGAATTCATTTGAAAACCATTCCTAAAAATCAAAATAGAAAAAGAAAAGGAATAAAGAAAAGAAAAAAAAGGGCCAGGCGCTCCTATTCTAGCCCAGCAGCAGAATCGGCCCAGTTAGCCTACCCGGCCTCTCTCTCGCTCGCTCGCACGCGCAGACACACCCACACAGACGCTGACACTCGAACCCCACCCTCTCCCCGTCTCACTCGCTGACTGGTGGACCGCGACAGCTCACCCTCGTCTTCCCCAAATCGCGCCCGACCCCGTCGCCGGCCGTTTCCTCCGCCCATCACTGCCGCGATTGATTCCTCGCTTAATTACCCTTGATTTCACGCTTAATCGCAGCTCCCCTCTCGCCTACATAACCCTCTCTACACCGCGGTCATTTCCCCCCACTCTCCTCGCTCACTCCGCCACCAGGCTGCGCGCATTTGACCTCGGAACCCCGCAGTACTGACGACTCCGGCGACTAATTCCGGTGAGCCTCGACCGCCCCCCTCTCTCTGGTTCAAACTATCGTGTCCAGCGTGGTCTCGGGAATCTCCTGACACCTTTCTTTTGCTTGCTCGTGACCCAGGTCATCGTTTCCATTCACGCCCGCAACCACCTGCGCCGTCGCTCGACTCCGGCGAGCAATAGCGGTAAGTCCCGAGCGCCCCTTGCCATCCCTCTGTTACCAACTTGTTCGCTAGTAACTTGCGCATCATCTGAACCCTCTGCCTTGTACTAGGACGACGTGGAGCCTCGCCAGCAACCTCGACAGCAAGCGACAGACGCCGCCCGCAACTCCGACGAGCCCCAGCGACCGTGCTCATGCGCCCCTCGCCAAACCGCTGCTAAGTTGAGCTTCACCTCGACGTTACGAACCTGGTGAGCATCCTCCTGCCTCCCCGGACGACCTGTAGCGCCGCGCCGCCGCAGACAGAACTCGCCGCCGCCAGTAGCCGCCGCCAGCGCCGCCCCGCTTTGGTCGCTTGATCCAGAGCCGTCAGATCTGGATCCAACGTATAGGATTAGACCACTTAAACGAATCGTTATGGGTAGATCTGAGCCGTGTGTTTTAAATAGATCCGACGGCACGGGAGGTTGATCCTGAACGAAACGGTATCAACCAATAGAATTAAGACGCGTGGCGAGTGTTTGATTCAAAAACAGATTTGAAATCAGATTTAGATCCAATTTTGAAATGGCTATAACTTTTGATTCCCACATTAGATTTTTGCAAATTTTATACCGTTGGAATCAGGGAGACAAGCCCTTTCTGTTTATGCAATGTGTTTAAAGTTTAGGTTCTGTTAAAATGACTTTTTATGCAGAAACTTGTTTAGGACTATTTTGAGTATAGAATTGGTTTAGTAATTTGTTTTAGTACTAAATAAGTTTTGGTTTAGCAAGTTTTGACTTGGTTATGATTCAGTATCATGCACTTGCTTGGTGGAGTTTTAAAAATCATCACATAGCATCCTTGCATGCATGCATATATATTTTTGTTTGTATATGACTTGTATGTGATTGTGATTATAATTTTTGTGTAGACTTTGGTGCTAGTGACTGTGATTGTGAAGAGTGCTACTCTCCCCATTACCAAGGCAAGTGGTACTTCATGAATATTTTCATCCCTATATTTTGTACAAGCATTAGAAATATTTTGCTAATTCTTGCATGTTACTATTTTTGCCAAATGCTATGTTGGGAAATCCTAAGTAGTTGTAGAATTGCTAGGAAATTTCCTAAGTTAAGTTACTATGCCATGCTTAGCCTAGCTAGTAGCAAACAAGGGTTGGTAAAGTATTTACATGCTATGATGAAAATATTTCTAAGTCCTTGGACTTATGTTTTTCCTTAATAAAACAACTAAGTCAATGAATCTCCTGGGTGGAATGGGACTTGAATGGTGGTTTTTGGTTGAGTGGTTACACAAGGCCCATGGATATGGTTTACCTTGTGTATCTCACTTGTGGTATGCCACCCAGGCACAAAGGGATTTTAGAGGCCAAGTGTTGAGAAGCTTATAGTGCAGCCACTTGGCAATATGGGCCCTGCCTGGATCACATAAGTTGCTAGAACTTAGCCATTTGGACAGTTGGTGGTAGTGGGAATGATAGGTTGGAGCGCGTCCATTTGGTCTAAGGAAAGGCTTCTGAAAGGTCCTGTCTTGGGAAACCAAGTCTGGTGGGGAAAGTGCACAACCTCTGCAGATGGAAAATTCTAAGTACTTAGAAAAGTCCATGGCAATGGACAACTTGAGCATCAAGACATGGAAGCTATCAAGAATCTCATCACTCCAACTTCTAAGTAAAACTTGTGGGTGAACAAGGGTGAAGGACCCCAATGTCTATTGGTGGATTCTTGGGAAAGTTTTTAACTAAGAAAAACTTAGAGATTTCAACTGATAGGAAAAACCTATTTTGAGCAAAGCAAGCCAAACTACACTTAGCCAAAATGCATATAGCAATATAGTCCACTTAAAAATTTACTAAGGTATCACTTGCCAATACTATTCCAAAGTATTGACCCACTATGGCTGTAACTTGTGATGTTGCAGGTTACTCCGATGATGATTAGGTGTCATGAGTCTACACTCAACATGCTTGCCTGTGGCACATGAAGATGAAGACTTATGTTTATTTACTTATTCCAAACTCTTGTATTAGGCCTGTGGCCTTGAGTTGTAAAAGACTATGTTTTATCTCTGGAATGGATGTAATAAATGACCTTTGTATCTGTGTACTTCATCTTAAACTGTGGATGCTAGCAATGATCCAGGGACTAGCATTGCAATCACAGGGATCCTTTTCCTTTACAAAGGAGGGATCTTACAGATGGTATCAGAGCACTGTGTTGCCTGTAGGATTATGACCCTAGGATTGGAAACCACTAAGGAAAATTTTCAACTACTTCTACACTTGTCTATTCTTCTCGTAAACTTTTCTAATCTTCTCATTCTCATCTCTATTTGTAGATGAACTCCATCAACGAAGCCGTAAGAAAAGGACCACTCATGACCATGACCTTGGAGTGTGAGACTGAGTTTCCCAAAATTCTCAAGGACCTCATGGTGGCAATGGAAATACATGGTACAGCTGTGTACAAAGGCTTTCCAGTGAAGGATGAAGGAGTTGAGTACTGGTGGGTGCAACTTCACTTGTACAAAAACAAGGAAGACAACCACAAAGAAAAAGGATTCTGCATGTACACCAACACTGTGGTGCACACCACATTCTTTGAGTCAGCAAGAGAAGCAGCTTGGAGGACTATAAAAGAACTTAGTGCTAGAGTCAAGTGCAGAATGCTCAACCTCCAAAAAGACTTAGAGAAAGAGAAGGAACATACCCAAGAGTTGGAAGCTACCAACCAAACCTTAAGAGGAGATATTATAGACTTAGTGATGGAGTCATGTGAGCAAGATAGGCTGATTGCTTCTAGGAACATTGTGTTAGCCAACAGATCCAGTGAGATAGGATTGTAAACGTACTTCATTAGTTGGACCACCACCTATCACCTTATTTTCCAAATTGTTACCTTAAAATAAGATTGGACTTGGTTGATGTAATGGATTCATGTATGCATGACTTGTGTGAATTTTGCTTTCCAAGGATATGTATGTGTGTTGTGACTTTTGTTTATCTTGAATTGTGTTGTTCTAACTTTTCTATCTTATAAATAGATGCCTATTACCATCAGCAGTGTTGAGGAGTTCCAGGTTACCCGCTTTGGTCCTCGTATCGTTGAGCTTACCACTTTGCTCAATCTCCCTCTTCCCACCATCATGGTGCATCCACTCACCAAGTTCGAGAGGAAGGACCTCTGGGGCTTCAAGGTGAACCAGACTGACGCTTCAGAGCCTACTACGGAGGCCATCGTCTTCAAGCTTATGCACGATGACAGGGAGAGAGGCATGGAGGTAGTTATGCAGGACCTGATAGGACGTCTGCTAGGACGACACTCCCGACAGGTTAGAGGCACCCATTTCCATGTCTTCGGAAGACGTGATGAGGATGGAGAGTCCATCGACTTCGAGGATGACTCGAGGGACGCCGCAGAGCCGATACGTCTATACCTCCAGGACTTACAGTCTCTCATTAGGCACGTGGACACGGACAGGACCAATGTCATGCTCAGTAATGACGAGCTCCAGGTGCAGCTTCGCGAGAAGGACAAGCTCTTCGCGCAGCAGGACGAGATAGTCAAGGAAATGGAGCGAAGTTCGAGACCCAGGACAGGAAGTTCAAGAGTCAGGAGAAGCGTGTCCAAGATAGGAACAAGAAGATCCGGGATATGACTGAAGAACTGCAGTCCAAGGACTTCGAGCTAGAGCAGCAGCAGACGGTGATAGAGAGACTTCGTTCCCAGAAGAGGGCTCTCAAGGCCAAGATTGAGTCCTTGAACACTACCATTGAGGAGAACAAGACCGCGATGGAGAACGCAGGTCTTACCTTTGTCGAGGAGGAGATTGATGCTGATGAGTAGACTTGACTACTCGTTTATCTTTTATTATCATACTTATTATTTGAGAACTTGTTATTGGACCATCCGACATGTGGATGGCTTGTCACTTGTGTGTTTTACTTTATGAACTTGTTATCTTGTGGTTGAACCTTTATCTTCTGTTGCATGCTTGTGTTTGTTTTTGTGATGTAATGTGCATAAAATCATCTATGGGTATCTCATTCTTATCTCTATTTGAACAAACCACAGATGCCTCCCCGTCGCGCAAACCCCAACCCCAACAACAACAACATCACTCCAGAAATGCAGCAAATGATGACTGCTCAAACACAGCTAATGCAGATGATGACAACATTCATCCAGAACCAGAATAATAATAACAACAACAACCCCAATAACAACAACAATAACAACAACAACAACCCTCCGGGCTTTGATATGCTTACCAGATTTCTGAGATTGAGGCCAGCTAAGTTTTCGGGGACGACTGATCCCATGGTGGCCAATGATTGGCTACGTTCTGTAAACAAGGACTTAGTAACCGTAATGCATTGGACGCTGAAAAGGTCGATTTGCAAAAGACATCTGCTGGAAGGGCCAGCCGCCACATGGTGGGACAACTTCCAAATCACCACTCCTATAGATGAGGTGACTTGGGCTATCTTTGAGGATGGCTTTCGCAATGCTCATATCTCATCAGGAATAATGAGCCTGAAAAGAAAGAGTTCCACAATCTGGCAAGCGACAAGGCTGAATACATTGAAGAGTTCAACAATCTGGCGCGTTATGCACCAGATGAGGTTGACACAGATGCCAAAAGAAAGGAAAAATTTCTGGAAGGCTTGAATGATGAGCTGAATCTGCAGCTGGCTGTGGCATATGTTCCCACTTATCAGTCGCTCTGTGACAAGGCTACAATATTGGAGAACAAAATGAAACGAGTCGAGAGTAGAAAGAGAAAGCACTCCGACAAGCACAGCTCGGGATCGTCTCACAAACGATCTCACTATGATGACAGTGGAAGCTCAGGATCCCACAAGCATGGGAAATTCAACAAGCACCACAACCACAACCGTCATGACAGCAAGCCTCACCGCAGTCATGACAATGACAAATACAAGAACCACAGGAGTGGACATAAGAGCCACCATAGTGGAAATGGTAGTGGGAGTGGAAGCCACCCTGCTAAAAGAGACATCAGTCAGGTTGAATGCTTCAAATGCAAGAAGATGGGACACTATGCAAATGAGTGACCCGAAAAGAAAGTTGAAGGACCTGTCAAGCCCAATACTTTCTAGAAAGGACAGGTGAACCACATCAGTGTGGAGGAGGTCTATGAGGAGCCTGACGCTGTTGCTGGTAAGTTCAGACTCAATTCTATTCCAGCATTTGTTCTTTTTGATACTGGAGCATCGCATTCATTCATATCAAACGCATTTGTTGATAGAAATGGGTTTCCAACTGAAAACATCGGGTGTCCAATAAAAGTTAGTTCTCCGGGTGGAGATATGATAGTAAGTCTTGGATGTCGGGATCTAGTAATAGAGTTTGGAAAAAATAAATTCCTAGTGAGTCTGATAATCCTAGATTCCCAAGGACTAGACGTAATATTGGGAATGGATTGGATGGCAAAGTATGAAGGAGTACTAGATTGTGCTAATCGTACTGTTGCACTCACAACCCCGGAAAGAAAACGGATTAAGTTCAAGTCCAACTTTGAATCTAAAGGAAGTAAGCTAAATTCTCTTAAGGGGGTTAGCATGGATAGTGTGCCAATTGTGAGTGAATATCCGGATGTGTTTCTGGAAGAATTGTCGGGAATGCCACCAGATAGAGATGTGGAGTTTCTGATAGATTTGGTACCAGGTTCTGGACCAATAGCAAAGAGACCATATAAAATGTCAGTTGATGAACTGAAAGAGATCAAGAAGCAATTGGGAGAACAGTTGCAGAAAGGATTCATTCAACCAAGTTCTTCATCTTGGGGATCCCCAGTTTTGTTCGTAGAGAAGAAAGATAGAAGTCAAAGGTTATGCATAGATTACCGTTCACTCAACTAGGTAACTATCAAGAACAAATATCCTTTGCCAAGAATCAATGACTTGTTTGATCAGCTAGAAGGAGCATGTGTGTTCTTGAAGATTGATCTCCGGTCAGGCTATTTTCAACTCAAGATAAGAGAACAAGACATACCAAAAACAGCATTCACCACAAGGTATGGATTGTATGAGTATACCGTAATGCCTTTTGGCTTGATAAATGCTCCAGCATACTTCATGAATATGATGAACAAAGTGTTCATGGAATTCCTCGACAAGTTTGTTGTCGTTTTCATCGATGACATCTTATTCTACTCCAAGAGCAAAGAAGAACATGAAGGACATTTGCGTTTGATACTTGAGAAGTTAAGAGAGCATAAACTTTATGCCAAATTTAGCAAGTGTGAATTCTGGTTAGAGGAAGTTGGTTTTCTTGGTCATGTTATGACAAAGGATGGTGTAGCAGTTGATCCTGCTAAGGTTTCAGCTGTGACGGAATGGGAATCTCCCAAGTCCATGAAAGAAGTTCGTAGTTTCCTCGGCTTAGCAGGTTACTACAGAAGGTTCATTGAAAATTTCTCAAAGGTTGCTAAGTCAATGTCTGAATTGTTAAAGAAAGACAAGAAGTTTGCTTGGTCTGAAGGTTGTGAAGTCAGTTTTTAGGAGTTAAAGAAGAGACTTGTGACAGCACCAGTTCTATGTCTGCCTGATTTGGAAAAGGATTTCCAAGTGTATTGTGATGCATCTCATCAAGGTTTGGGTGCCGTACTTATGCAAGACGGTAAAGTTGTATCTTATGCCTCGAGACAACTCAAAACTCATGAAGTAAACTATCCTACTCATGATTTGGAGTTAGCCTCTGTCGTCCATGCACTCAAAACATGGAGGCATTATCTTTTGGGGAAACGTTGTGAAGTGTTCACAGATCACAAGAGTTTGAAGTATATCTTCACCCAAAAGGAAATCAATATGAGACAAAGAAGATGGTTAGAGCTTATCAAGGACTATGACTTAAGTTTGCAATACCACCCCGGTAAAGCAAATGTTGTAGCAGATGCTCTAAGTCGTAAGGTATTTGTGAATGGCCTTACCAAAGGAGAATTGCCAGATGATTTGTGTACCCAATTCAGAAAGATTGGAGATTGTGCCGGAAGGACATCTCATGTCTTTGGATGTTCAACCCACTTTGTTGGATAAGATCCGAGAAGCTCAGAAGACTGATAAGGAAATTGAAGAGATTAAGGAAAAGATTAGCCAAGGGAAAGCTAAAAAATTCCATGAAGACAAGCAGGGTACTTTATGGCATGGGAAACGTATCTGTGTTCCACAAGATCCGGAGTTGCGGAAACTGATTCTGCAAGAAGCCCACAACTCTCCGTATTCTATTCACCTGGATAATACCAAAATGTACATGGACATGAAAGAAAGATTTTGGTGGAACAATCTCAAAAGGGACATCGCCGAACATATTGCTTTGTGTGATGTGTGTAGTAGAGTAAAAGCGGAGCATCAAAAACCAGCAGGTTTGCTTCAACCACTACCTATTCCTGATTGGAAGTGGGACAAGATTGGTATGGATTTCATTACCGGATTACCAAGGACCAGGTCAGGGTATGATTCCATATGGGTAGTAGTGGATCGCCTAACTAAAGTGGCTCATTTTATACCCGTGAAGACGACTTATGCAAGTGCCAAGTTAGCCAAAATCTACATGAGTAGAATTGTATGTCTACATGGTGTGCCCAAGAGTATTGTGTCTGATAGGGGAACTCAATTCACTTCCCATTTTTGGAGACAGTTACATGAGTCATTGGGAACGAGGTTGGAATTCAGTACTGCTTTTCATCCTCAAACCGATGGACAAACAGAAAGGACTAATCAAATTCTGGAAGATATGTTGAGGGCATGTGCCCTAGACTATGGAGCCAGTTGGGATGAAAGTCTGCCTTACGCAGAATTTTCTTATAACAACAGCTATCAAGCCAGCATTGAGATGGCACCGTTTGAATTTCTCTACGGAAGAAAGTGTACCACCCCATTATTATGGAATGGTGTGGGAGAAAGAAGTTTATTCAGGCCAGATCTTATCAAAGAAGCCGAAGAGAAGGTCAAATTGGTTAAGGACAGGTTGAAGATAGCACAGTCCCGACAGAAAAGCTACGCAGATCCTAAGCGTAGATAAGTCACCTACGAAGTTGGTGATAGAGCCTATCTTAGAGTATCACCACTTCGTGGAGTGAAGAGATTCGGAGTCAAAGGAAAGTTGGCACCAAGATATGTTGGGCCATTCAAGATTTTGAGTCGCAAAGGAGAAGTTGCCTATGAAATAGAACTACCAGAATCTCTATCAGCTGTCCATAATGTGTTTCATGTGAGTCAGCTTAAGAAATGTCACCCAGAAATGGAAGAAACTTCTTTGAAGGATACTATACCTTTGGAGGAGGTTCAACTAGAAAGTGACCTCACATATGAGGAGAAACCTATCAAAATTCTTGAGACTGCAGAAAGAGTCACAAGAACAAAGACTATCAAGTTTTGCAAAGTGCAGTGGAATCATCATTCCGAAGAGGAAGCAACATGGGAAAGAGAAGATGATCTTCGGAAAGACCACCCTCACCTATTTGCTAGCCAATCCGAATCTCGAGGGTGAGATTCACCTTAAGGGGGTTAGATTTGTAATATCCCTAAAATCATGATTTCAAAGATTGCATATCATTCATGCATGCATATAGAATTGAGATCAATTTCAAAACTCATTTCAGATAAACAGAAGCACATAGTGCTATCATTTTATGTGAACAAACTTAAATCAAATGGCCATCCCCATTTGAGAGTTTGAATGTTTTAAACCTAGATTGTTTGCCTTCCTTGTTGAATGGATTGAGTGTGGAGTTTGAACCAAGCTTTACAAAATGGAAATTATTCAAAAACCATTTTTCAAACATTTGCAAATCAAGTGCAAAGTTCCGGTTATTTTGATTCTCCAAAAAATGACCAAGCCTTTACAAAGTAACCACATGGTTTTATGCCTAGATTTGAGACTATTGCACACTACAAAAACCCCAGAAAGATTTGAATTCAAAAAGAGTTTGAATTCATTTGAAAACCATTCCTGAAAATCAAAAAAGAAAAAGTAAAGGAATAAAGAAAAGAAAAGGGCCAGGCGCTCCTATTCTAGCCCAGCAGCAGAACCGGCCCAGTTAGCCCACCCGGCCTCTCTCTCGCTCGCTCGCACGCGCAGACACACCACATGTGCCGACACTGGACCCCACCCCTCCTCCTCACTCATGACTGGTGGACCATGACTCACCTCGTCTTCCCAAATCGCGCCCGACCCCGTCGCCGGCCGTTTCCTCCGCCCATCACTGCCGCGATTGATTCCTCGCTTAATTACCCTTGATTCCGCGCTTAATCGCAGCTCCCCTCTCGCCTACATAACCCTCTCTGCACCGCGGTCATTTCCCCCCACTCTCCTCGCTCACTCCGCCACCAGGCTGCGCGCATTTGACCTCGGAACCCCGCAGTACTGACGACTCCGGCGACTAATTCCGGTGAGCCTCGACCGCCTCCCTCTCTCTGGTTCAAACTATCGTGTCCAGTGTGGTCTCAGGAATCTCCTGACACCTTTCTTTTGCTTGCTCGTGACCTAGGTCATCGTTTCCATTCACGCCCGCAACCACCTGCGCCGTCGCTCGACTCCGGCAAGGAATAGTGGTAAGTCCCGAGCGCCCCTTGCCTTCCCTCTGTTACCAACTTGTTCGCTAGTCACTTCCGCATCATCTGAACCCTCTGCCTTGTACTAGGACGACGTGGAGCCTCGCCAAGACCTCGGCAATAGCGGCAGACGCGCCGCCCAAACTCCGACGAGCCCTGGCATGACCGTGTCATCGCGCCTCGCCAAACCGCTGCTAAGTTGAGCTTCACCTCGACGTTACGAACCTGGTGAGCATCCTCCTGCCTCCCCGGACGACCTGTAGCGCCAGCGCGGCGACAGAACTTCGCCGCCAAGAGCCGGGCGCCGCCGCTTTGGTCGCTTGATCCAGAGCCGTCAGATCTGGATCCAGCGTATAGGATTAGATCACTTAAACGAATCGTTATGGGTAGATCTGAGCCATGTGTTTTAAATAGATCCGATAGCATGGGAGGGTGATCCTGAACGAAACGGTATCAACCAATAGAATTAAGACGCGTGGCGAGTGTTTGATTCAAAAACAGATTTGAAATCAGATTTAGATCCAATTTTGAAATGGCTATAACTTTTGATTCCCACATTAGATTTTTGCAAATTTTATACCGTTGGAATCAGGGAGACAAGCCCTTTCTGTTTATGCAATGTGTTTAAAGTTTAGGTTCTGCTAAAATGACTTTTTACGCAGAAACTTGATTAGGACTATTTTGAGTATAGAATTGGTTTAGTAATTTGTTTTAGTACTAAATAAGTTTTGGTTTAGCAAGTTTTGACTTGGTTATGATTCAGTATCATGCACTTGCTTGGTGGAGTTTTAAAAATCATCACATAGCATCCTTGAATGCATGCATATATATTTTTGTTTGTATATGACTTGTATGTGATTGTGATTATAATTTTTTATGTAGACTTTGGTGCTAGTGACTGTGATTGTGAAGAGTGCTACTCTCCCCATTACCAAGGCAAGTGGTACTTCATGAATATTTTCATCCCTATATTTTGTACAAGCATTAGAAATATTTTGCTAATTCTTGCATGTTACTATTTTTGCCAAATGCTATGTTGGGAAATCCTAAGTAGTTGTAGAATTGCTAGGAAATTTCCTAAGTTAAGTTACTATGCCATGCTTAGCCTAGCAAGTAGCAAACAAGGGTTGGTAAAGTATTTACATGCTATGATGAAAATATTTCTAAGTCCTTGGACTTATGTTTTTCCTTAATAAAACAACTAAATCAATGAATCTCCTGGGTGGAATGGGACTTGAATGGTGGTTTTTGGTTGAGTGGTTACACAAGGCCCATGGATATGGTTTACCTTGTGTATCTCACTTGTGGTATGCCACCCAGGCACAAAGGGATTTTAGAGGCCAAGTGTTGAGAAGCTTATAGTGCAGCCACTTGGCAATATGGGCTCTGCCTGGATCACATAAGTTGCTAGAACTTAGCCATTTGGACAGTTGGTGGTAGTGGGAATGATAGGTTGGAGCGCGTCCATTTGGTCTAAGGAAAGGCTTCTGAAAGGTCCTGTCTTGGGAAACCAAGTCTGGTGGGGAAAGTGCATAACCTCTGCAGATGGAAAAATCTAAGTACTTAGCAAAGTCCATGGCAATGGACAACTTGAGCATCAAGACATGGAAGCTATCAAGAATCTCATCACTCCAACTTCTAAGTAAAACTTGTGGGTGAACAAGGGTGAAGGACCCCAATGTCTATTGGTGGATTCTTGGGAAAGTTTTTGACTAAGAAAAACTTAGAGATTTCAACTAATAGGAAAAACCTATTTTGAGCAAAGCAAGCCAAACTACACTTAGCCAAAATGCATATAGCAATATAGTCCACTTAAAAATTTACTAAGGTATCACTTGCCAATACTATTCCAAAGTATTGACCCACTGTGGCTGTAACTTGTGATGTTGCAGGTTACTCCGATGATGATTAGGTGTCATGAGTCTACACTCAACATGCTTGCCTATGGCACATGAAGATGAAGACTTATGTTTATTTACTTATTCCAAACTCTTGTATTAGGCCTGTGGACTTGAGTTGTAAAAGACTATGTTTTATCTCTGGAATGGATGTAATAAATGACCTTTGTATCTGTGTACTTCATCTTAAATTGTGGATGCTAGCAATGATCCAGGGACTAGCATTGCAATCACAGGGATCCTTTTCCTTTACAAAGGAGGGATCTTACACCAACTATCCTAGCCCACTAAGCCCAACTCGCAGCCCACCTGCAACCCCTCTGCCGAAACGTTTTCCTCACTCGCGAATCGACCCACACAGACGCTGGCAGATGGACCCCACTCCCCCTCTCTCTCTCACGCAGACAGACACGCCCCACCTGTCAGGTTTCTCCCCTACCCGCGACGACCCCTTCTCCCTCCCCTCGTCGCCGTTTCTGGCTATGATTCCGCGGCTTAATTCGCCTTAACGCTGCAGCCATTACTCGCTGTGATCACGCACGCTTAAACGCCCACGCCCCCTCTCCATTTCCCCTCTGTCGCTAGAACCTATACGCCCCCAGGCCGCTCCAATTAGCGCCTAGACCCCGCCCTGCTCCGACGAGCTCGCAACCGAATTCCGGCAGCCCCGCACCACCCCTTGCCTCCTCGAGCACACGGACGTGACCTCCAGGCCCTGGTGCATCTCCCTGCCTCCTCGGCTCACTCGCGCATGCCCCACATCGTCGGCAGCGACCACGACTGACTACACCACCGTCTGCAACCGCTCCGGCGACGCTCCCAGGTAAAGTTCGACCGCACCTCCCCGTCTCCTGGATGCACTCGTACTCGCCGCTTCTGTGTGCAGCTAACGCACCCTTTTCCGTGCCTTAGCGTGAACCGTACACTTGCCTCTGACGACGAACAGAGTCGCTAGACGTCGGCGACAACTACGGCGAGGAATCACCTGTGGTTCCGAGCGCCCCTCGACAAGTGACGACCACGTTGAGCATCAGCGAAGCAAGGGAAGCCTGGTAAAGCCCTTCCCCATCACCCTTGCTTCCTAAATCGCCGGCTCCGCCACCGTCTGATTACGCTTATTGGTCAAAGCAATAGGGACCGTTAGATCTGCATCTGATGGCCTGGATAGGTTGACTAACCGAAGCGGTAAGGATGAACCTGCGCCGTGCGATGTCAGATAGATCCAACGGCCTACAGCGTGTGATCCAGATGAAACGGTATCAGCGAGTAAGAACTCGACACGTGGCTCAGACTTCGTTTTAAAAACAGAAACTTTCCTATTAGAAGTTCAAATTTGAAAAATCTATAACTTTCAAACCACACGTCCAAATTTTGCAAATTTTATATCAATGGATTCAGAAAAACAAGCCCTAGCCAACCATGCACTTTGTTTAGTAAAAACCTTCTGTGAAAATGTTTGTTTTTGCAGAAACTTATGTATGCTTGTTTAGAGTATAAAAATTGTTATAAAATGATTTTGGGGATAAAATCTTTTGCAAATGGTGTGTTTTGAACCTACTGACCATAGGAAACAACTTGTGGATTCAAAAATGTATTTGGAGAAACAAAAGAATGAATCTTTGATTTAAACCATTTCTAGTCAAATAAAAATATGGTTTAATTGTTAAAAATGATTTTGGAGGAAAACCTTTGAGAAATGTTTTGGAAATAAACTCTCTGACCCTAAACGCAAGATTTTATGGTTTGAAAACATATTTTGTGAACCCTATAGATTAATGCCTTATTGAAAACATTTTTACACCACATAAAATGATACCTTGTTTTAAAAATGGTTTATAAAGTGAAAACTTTTGCAAATGACTTTGCCACTTTATAAAATGACCATTAAGGTGTTTTCAAATGTTTGTGAACCTTTAGAAACCACTTTTCCAAATAAAACAATCTTTGGCATGCTTGCATGCATTATCTTGTTTCTATGATTTTATGTGATGATTTGCTTGAATGGTAGATTGAAATATTGTTTGCTTGATTGAATTGTAGTGATTTGAAGTGAGTGAACATTGCAAAGATAAAGAAGTGAACCTATACTCTACCAAAAAGGCAAGTGATGCTTCATACTTTTGTCCCATTATTTTCACTATGCATTAGTGATATTTCTAAGTAAGACTTGCATGGAATTTTGCTAAGTATAAACTATGCTATGGGAAATCCTAGTAGATGAAACCTTAGTAAAAATTTCCTAAGTTAAGATTCCTATTACTATCATGCTTAGCTTAGCTAATAGAAAACAAGGGTGGAATATATATTCATGTTATGGAAAATTTCTAAGTCTGAGGACTTGTGTTTTTGTTTAATAAAACAACTAAGTGAATGAATCACCTGGGTGGAATGGAAGGAATGGTTTGTGTTGAGTGGTTCACAAGGCCCATTTTTATGGTTTAACTTGTGTATCTCACTTGTGGATGGCCACCCAGGAACAAAGAGATTTGAGATGTCAAATGTTGAGAAGCTTCAAGTGCAACCACTTGGCATTATGGGCTCTGCCTGGATCATATAGGTTGCTAGAACTTAGCCAAATGGACAGTGGGTGGTAGGGGTTTGATAGGTTGGAAAGCGTCCATTCTGGTCTAAGGGAAGGCTTCTGAAAGATCTTGTCTTGGTGAAACCAAGTCTTGTGGGGAAAGTGCACCACCTCTGCAGAGTGTAAAATCTAAGTACTTAGCCATGTCCCTGGCAAAGGACAATTTGAGCATCAAGACATGGAAGCTATCAAGAATCTCCTCATCCCAATTTCTAAGTTAAAACCTTGTGGTTGAACAAGGGTTAAAGGATCTTCAATCTTTGATTGGTAGATGCCTTGGGTGATTTTGTCAAGCAAAAACTTAGTGTTTTCAAATGGTAAGGAAAATCTATTTTGAGCAAAGCAAGCCTAAGCTCCACATATCCAAATGCATATAGATGATAGACTCCACTATACTACCATAGTATCACTTGCCAATACAATTCAAATGTATTGACCCTTGTGGCTGTAACTTGTTATGTTGCAGGTTTGATTGATATTAGTGAAGTTTAATGAATAGGATTACAAGTCTACAACCAACATGTCTGCCTGTGGCACTTTGAAGATGAAGGACCTCATGCTTATAGGTATTCTGCTGCAATGTAATGTAATAGCCAAATGAGCTATGTAAGATGTAATAAATTATGTTATTCCTGGTTATAAAGTTGTATTATGACCTTTGTTTCTTGATATTACATCTTAAATGTGGATGCTAGCTATTGATCCAGGGACTAGCATTGTAAACACGGGGATCTCTACCTTATTAAAGGTTGGGAACCTTACACTCTTGTTCTGTACTTCTTATGACACGAGATAGGGAGATCGAATTGGTCCAGGCCAACTTTACGCGACCTCGTTCACGAGACCGGATCCGCACTTGACGTGTGGCTTCTTTCACACATGCGGCTGGTGGATGCCAGTTTCTCTCACTATAGTTGTCATGGGATTTACACCGGATGTTGGCAACCATAATATCACCGTTGTGGCTTTCCGTAGGTAAGAATCGTTCTTAGCTTGTTACTCCCATAAGCCACGTAAAACATGCAACAACAAAGTAGAGGCGTCTAACTTGTTTTTGCAGGGAGTGTTTCTGTGATATCGTATGGCCCAAGATGTGATGTGTATGTTGTATGCAATGATCATGTTTTGTAGTATTTCACGACTAGCATGTCAATGAGTACACAACCGGCAGGAGCCATATGGTTGTCTTTATAGTTGTGTATGACATGTGTGTCAACTTCTTATACGCCATGTAATAGCTTTACTTTATCGCTAAGTAGTTAGCAATAGTTGTAGTTGCTATTCGTGGTGGAGGCAATCATGATGGAGTGATGGAGAACATGCTGGCACGCACAAGATGGAGATCATTGCGCGGAGATTGGCTATACCATGTCACATAAAATTATATGCATGTGATGTTTATCCTTTTATGTATCTTATTATGCTTAGATCGCGACGGTAGCATTATAAGATGATTCCTCACTTAAAGATCAAGATAAAACTGTGTTCCCCCCATGTATGCACCGTTGCGAAAGTTCGTCGTGTTCAAGAACCACGTGATGATCGGGTGCTATAAACTCTACGTTCATATACAACGGGTGCAAGCCAGTTTTGCACATGCGGAAATACTTGGGTTTGACTTGACGAGCCTAGCATGTACAGACATGGCCTCGGAACACACGAACCGAAAGGTTAAGCATGAGTCATATGAATGATATGACCGACACTTTGTTGTCCACCATTAAAAACACATATCTTCTCATGAAGATCGGATTAGGTGTGGTGAATTTGGATCATGTTCACTAAACAACTTGAGGGATGTTGAATTTAGTGGGAGTTCGTCTAGTAATTTGATTAAGTTGAACTAGTTATCATGAACATAGTCTAAATTGTACTTGCAAATTTTGTAGATCAAATGGCTAAGTCCAACTTCAAATTCAACGTTTTTGCTGAGAAAGAAAAGATTAAGAACAATGGGTCTAACTTCACCAACTGGTTCCGCAATCTGAGAATCATTCTCGCTACCGGACAAAAGGACTATGTCCTTGAGAAAGCGCTAGGTGACGCCCCTGCTGTAGATGCGCCGGCTGATGAGAAAGCTGTTTATCAGTCGCGCAAGGATGATTATGGTGTGGTTAAGAGCACCATGTTGTTTGCTATGGAATCGGACCTTCAAAATCGTTTTGAGGAGTTCGTCGGGCCCTTTGAGATTCTTGAGGAACTGAAAACTATGTTTCAGACTCAGGCCCGTTCTGAGAGATATGAGATCTCTGAGAAATTCTTTAACTGCAAGATGGAGGAAGGGAGTTCCGTTAGTGAGCATGCCATTAAGATGTCGGGCTACACTCAACGCCTTGAGCAACTGGACTGCAAGATTCCAGAGGAGCTCAAGATTGACAGAGTTCTGCAATCACTCCCTCTTAGCTACAAAGGTTTTGTAGTTACTCATAATCAGATTGGTTCCACTGATACGATCACTGAGCTCTTCGCTAAGCTGAAAGTTGCGGAGGTGGACATCAAGAAAGATAATCATGTGTTGATGGTCAACAAGCCCCCCCAGCTTTAAGAAAGGTAAGGGTGCAAAGAAGTCCTTCAAGAAAGGCAGCGGCAAGCGCGTTGCCCCTACTGAGAAGAAGCTCAAGTCTGGACCTAAGCCGGACACTGAGTGCTTCTATTGCAAGGACAAGGGTCACTGGAAGCGCAACTGTCCGAAGTACTTAGCGGACAAGATAGCTGGCACCATCAAAGGTATATTTGATATACATGTTATTGATGTTTACCTTACTAGCGCTCGTTGTAGTGCCTGGGTATTTGATACTGGTCCAGTTGCTAATATTTGTAACTCGAAACAGGAGCTACGGAATAGACGGCGGCTAGCGAGGGATGAGGTGACGATGCGCGTTGTCAACGGATCAAGAGTTAATGTGATGGCCGTCGGCACGCTCTCCTTAGTTTTACCTTCGGGATTAGTTTTAAACCTTAATAAATGTTATTATGTGCCTGCGTTGAGCATGAACATCATATCTGGATCGTGTTTATTGCAAGACGGTTATTCATTTAAATCGAAGAATAATGGTTGTTCTATTTATATGAGTAACATCTTTTATGGTCATGCACCTGCTATGAATGGTTTATTTCTTCTGAATCTCGAAATCAATGAAACACACATCCATAACATTGAGGCTAAGAGATGCAAAGTAGATAGTGATAATTCAACTTATTTGTGGCACTGCCGTCTAGGTTATATTGGTGTAAAACGCATGAAGAAACTCCATTCTGATGGACTTTTGGAGTCTCTTGATTTTGAATCATTTGACACGTGCGAGCCGTGCCTTATGGGCAAGATGATCAAAACCCCGTTCTCCGGAATAATGGAGCGAGCAACGGACTTGTTGGAAATCATACGTAGCGATGTATGCGGACCAATTAGTGTTTCGACACGCGGTGGATATCGCTATTTTCTCACTTTTACTGATGACTTAAGTAGATATGGGTATATCTATTTAATGAAACATAAATCTGAAACATTTGAAAAGTTCAAAGAATTTCAGAACGAAGTGGAAAACCATCATAACAGGAAAATTAAATTTCTACGATCCGATCGTGGAGGTGAATATTTGAGTTATGATTTTCTCACGCATCTTAAAGCAAGCGGAATCGTTTTGCAACTCATGCCACCCGGAACACCACAGCGCAATGGTGTGTCTGAACGCCGGAATCGAACTCTATTAGATATGGTGCGATCAATGATGTCTCTTACAGATTTGTCGTTATCATTTTGGGGTTATGCATTAGAAACCGCTGCATTCACTTTAAATAGGGCACCATCTAAATCCGTTGAGACGATACCGTATGAACTGTGGTTTGGTGCTAAACCTAAGTTGTCGTTTCTTAAAGTTTGGGGATGCGAAGCTTACGTCAAGAAGTTGATGCCGGACAATCTCGAACCCAAAGCGGAGAAATGCGTCTTCATAGGATACCCTAAGGAAACTATTGGGTATACCTTCTATCACAGTTCCGAAGGCAAAGTGTTTGTTTCAAAGAACGGATCCTTTCTTGAGAAGGAGTTTCTCTCGAAAGAAGTGAGTGGGAGGAAAGTAGAGCTAGACGAGGTTATTGAACCTTCTCTTGAGTTGGAGAGTAGCGCAGCACCTGAAATTGTTCCAAAGTCTGCGCACCAACAAACAATAGAGGAAGCTAATGACAAGGATCATGAAGCTTCGGACGATGCTACTACTGAACATCGCAGGTCGACAAGGTCACGTTCCCCTCCTGAGTGGTATGGCAACCCTGTCTTAACTGTCTTGTTAGTAGACAACAGTGAACCTGCGAACTATGAGGAAGCAATGATGAGCCCAGACTCTGAGAAATGGTTAGAGGCCATGAAATCCGAATTAGGATCCATGAGCGAAAACCAAGTATGGACTTTGGTGGACCCTCCTAGCGACCGAAAGGCCATTGAGTGCAAATGGATTTTCAAGAAGAAAACGGACGCAAATGGTAATGTTACTGTCTATAAAGCACGACTTGTCGCGAAAGGTTTTCGACAAGTTCAAGGTGTTGACTACGATGAGACTTTCTCTCCCGTAGCGATGTTTAAGTCCATTCGGATTTTATTAGCAATTGCTGCGTTTCATGATTATGAAATATGGCAGATGGATGTCAAGACTACGTTCCTCAATGGCAACATTGATGAAGAGTTGTATATGATGCAACCCGAAGGTTTTGTCGATCCTAAGGATGTTGATAAGGTGTGCAAACTTCAGCGTTCCATTTATGGACTGAAGCAAGCATCTCGGATTTGGAACCTTCGTTTTGATCAAGTGATCAAGAGCTTTGGATTTGTTCCAAATTGCTATGAAGCTTGTATCTACAAGAAAGTGAGTGGGAGCTCAGTGACATTTTTGGTACTATATGTGGATGACATATTGATTATTGGAAATGACATTGACATGCTTAACGATGTGAAGAGTTATTTGAACAAATGTTTTTCAATGAAAGACCTAGGGGAAGCTGCTTATATATTGGACATCAAAATCTATAGAGATAGACAAAGACGCCTGATAGATTTAAGCCAAAGTACATACCTAGACAAAGTTCTGAAAAGGTTCAGAATGGATAAGGCAAAGAAAGGTTCAAAGGCCTATGTTGTCGGTAAGATATTGAGCAAGGCTCGGTGTCCATTCTGATGGCGATAGAGAAGCTATGAGCAAAGTGCCTTATGCCTCGGACATAGGTTCTATCATGTATGTCATGCTGTGTACTAGACCGGATGTGTCCAATGCTCTTAGTTTGACGAGAAGATACCAATGTGATCCAGGAGTGGAACACTGGACAGCCGTGAAGAACATCCTAAAGTATTTAAATAGGATAAAGAAATGTTCTTAGTCTATGGAGGTGATGAACAGCTCGTCGTAAAAGGTTACGTCGATGCTAGTTTCGACACCGACAAGGATGATTCTAAATCTCAGACAGGATATGTTTATATTTTGAATGGAGGAGCTGTGAGCTGGAGAAGCTGCAAGCAAAGAGTGATCGCGGGATCTACAGTAGAAGCGGAATACATGGCTGCTGCAGAAGCGTCAAGTGAAGGAGTTTGGATCAGGAACTTCATCACTGAGCTTGGTGTGGTTCCAAGTGCCTTGGACCCACTGGAGATATTGTGTGACAACACTGGCGCCATAGCACTGGCTAAGGAACCAAGATATCATCCAAAGACCAAGCACATCAACCGCAAGTTTCATATAATTCGAGATTATATAACAGATGGAGATCTGAAGATTAGCAAAGTACATACGGATCTGAATGTCGTAGATCCGTTGACTAAACCTCTTCCACGAGCAAAACATGATCAGCACCTTAGTGTCATGGGTGTTAGATTGTTGCCAGATGTAAACTAGATTATTGACTCTAGTGCAAGTGGGAGACTGTTGGAATTATGCCCTAGAGGCAATAATAAAGATGTTATTATTATAATTCTTGTTCATGATAAAGTTTATATTCCATGCTAGAATTGTATTAAGCAGAAACTTTGATACTTGTGTGGTTTATGAACAACACTGTGTCCCTAGTATGCCTCTATGGACTAGCTCATTGATTAATGATGGTTAAGGTTTCCTAACCATAGACATGAGTTGTCAATTAATAATGAGATCATGTCATTGGGAGAATGATGTGATGGACAGACCCAAATCAAGCAGAGAAATTAGATCGTGTCATTGTGTTCATCTTTGCGAAGCTTTTTCTTATGTCAAATATTGTATTCCTTAGACCATGAGATAATGCAACTCCCTGGTATCAGAAGAAAGCTTTGAGGTCATCAAATGTCATCCTATGAGAGGGTGATCATAAAGGTGTCTCTCAGGTGATCGGAAAGTACTTGTTGGGTTGTATGTATCGAGATGGGATTTGTCCCTCCCAAGTCGGAGAGATATACTTCGGGCCCACTCGGTAATCGATATCAACACCGCTTGCAAGCAAGTGGTTAAGGAGTTAATCACAAAGTGATATCGGATTACAGAATGAGTAAAGTACTTGCTGTGAACGTGATTGAACTAGGTATTCTGATGACAACGATCGAATCTTGGGCAAGTAAAATATCGCGTGATGAAGGGAATATATATATGGATTAATTGAATCCTGGCATTGTGGTTCATACGATATGATCATCGATGAATATGTGGGAGTCAATATGGGTTTCCAGACCCCGCTGTTGATTATTGATAGAAGATCATGTCTGCATATTCTCGAACCCGTAGGGTCACACACTTAACGTGTCTCGACGCTAGGATAGAATGGATAATTGGTTTATGAGTTTTTGTTCGAAGTCTCGGATGAGATCCAGGACATCACGAGAGGTTCCGGAATGGTCCGTAGAATAAGATTCATATAAGGGAAAGCAGTTTTTGGATTTCGGAATTGTTTCGGAATGTTCGGTATTGTACCGGAAGGTTCTAGAAGCTTCCGGAGTGGGTCCAACATGGCCCCACTTGTCGGGAGGGGGCGTGGTCCTACGAGGGAGTGCCCTGGCCGCATTGGGCCAGGGGCACAAGGCCCCATTGGCCCAGCCGGCCAAGCCCTAGGGGAAACCCTAGGGAGAGCTTCTAGAAGGGGGAAACTTGCCCCCCACTCCATCCCATGTGGCCGCCGGCCCTAGGGCTTGGAGGAGGGGCAAGGGCAGCTGGACAGCCCTCTATATAAAGAGGGCAGGGGTGCACCCTCCCCCCACACCTCCTCCAACCCTAGCCGCCTACTTGCTGCCCTCCTCTCTCTCTCCCGACTGCGCGTAGGCGAAGCCCTGCCGTAGAAACTCTCCACCTTTGCACCACGCCGTCGTGTTGTAGATCCAATCTATCTCTCCACCCCACTTGCTGGACCGAGGAAGGAGGAGACGTCGAGGTGCCGTACGTGTGCATCTCTTGGAGGCATCGCCACTTGCAGCATTGGATTGGATCGGATCGCGAGAAGGAGAAGGCTAGTACGACTACATCAACCACGTTCCGTTGAACGTTCCTATATGCGATTTCTTCAAGGGTATGAAGATCTCATCTATCCCCCTCGTTGTTTGCATCTCCTAGATTAGATCTTGGCTTTCACGTTCGCATCCGTAGAAATTTTTTGATTCACTATGCTGCGAACCCCTTCAGTCACCTCCCCAACAGGAGCTACCCGGCCTTGGTGTAAGATCGAGCTGCTCATCACATTCGGCACTCAAGACAACTACCGCACTGAGAACATCATCTTCGATATTGCAGACATTGCCCTGCCGTATAATAGCATAATAGGGTGGACTGCCTTGGCAATGTTCATGGTGGTCTCCCACCATGCCTAGAACTCGCTCAAGCTTCCCTCCTCGTGGGGGACCTTGACCATCATAGGTGATATCAGGGACGCCGTGTTCTGCTCTGAACAACTGTTCAAACTAGCAGCAACTGCTTTCCCTATGACTCACAGTGACCCTTTGTCCGACTTGGACCAACCTTTCGCCCAGATTCCTGCCTCACCCGGGAAGAGGCTGTGACCTTTTCAAGAACCTATTTCCGATGACAATTTTGGTACTGGTGGCTCTCTGAGTAAGCGAAAAACTTCTCGCATCCACCCTACCATCTGAAAATCCTGGGAGCGTGCGTGGTGCTCCCGGCAAACTAAAATCCTGGGTGTGAGTGGAGGTTCCACCGGCAATTGAAAGCCCGGGAGCATGCATGGTGCTCATGGCAAACTAAAAGCCCGGGGGTGAGTGGAGGTTCCCCCGACAACTGAAAGCCCGGGAGAATGTGTGGTGCTCCCGGCAAACCAAAAGCCCAGGAGTGAGCGTAGTACTCCCAGCAAATGGGATGAATACTAGCGTATCTAGCCTGGCATGCCTATGTGTAAACCGCTTCTAACCCGGGGGTTGCCCCGTCTTGGAATGAAAAATCCCGTTGCTCTCATTTTTCTGCCCGTTTTCATTTGCCAAGCCTTTTTCGGGATTTTGCATTCCTTTGGATCTTTCTTGAGGACCGGACATGGGTAATGAGACTGCCAGGCCAGGAAATGTTGTACTCTCATCATCTGCTCTGAGATAGGAGTGTTGTGCTCTAGGAATTTCCAACAAGCACTAAATCACGAAGACACACCTCCCACGTCGAGCCCTCGAGTTGGCAACACTGTGCACCCTCATCAAGCGCGCGACACCCTGTTTTAAACTCGAGGCATGGATAAGATGTCGTAAGGTGTGTTTGTCGTGTTTCAGGGTAAGCAATGGATGGAAAAGCAAGGAGAGGCCAAGGCAAGGTCTCGGCGAGGGTGCAAGGCTCGCCGCCAGATAGGAGTGGCAGCAACCATGCAGCTTCTAGGGGTGGCTGGCCCCGCAAGAAAGGCATGGATTGGCTGCAAGATTGGAACCCGGAAGCAGAAGCGAAACGCTTCATGAGATGCGAAACATCATGTGGTGGCATAAGAATGACAAAGGACAAGACGTGTCTGTCGGCGTAATGAGATCGGGGGTCCCTCGCATTGCACCATAGCGCGTGGTTCAGGAACTACCGGTCAGCGGCTTAGCCGATGAGTGGCCTGGACAACAATGGCATTGCCAAGACATGAGCACTGTGTGCTCGGCACAAGTATGGTTTTGATATGATGAAGTCTATGGAGACTAAGTGTAAGCTATGGTGTAGGTACCTATGGGTAAGACAAGCGCTAAGAGACAAGATTCGGTCCTCTAGCCGGGCGCGAACAAGGAGGAAAAGACAACAATGTGTGCGAGGCAGTCCAACCTATCCTTCCGGGGGCTGCCCGGAAGGAGTGTGTAGCATCCCAATTGTCTAACAATTGCAATGCTACTAGCCTAGTCTATATATATGCTACTTCCTATAGATAATTGTTGCATCATAATTATATCATGCTCATGTCATCATGCCACCTTGCATTTGAGCATCATATAAAACCCTTTTTGTTTTGGTTCTTCTCTCATATGCATTATTAATTGTACTTGCCTCTTGATATTGTATTTGGTTATTGATATATTGTTTAATGCCCAAGTTGAGTTGGGGGCATATCTTTTATTCTACTCCACCACCCTTTCTTTTCACCACTTTATAATTCCACCATCCCATTATCCATGAGCTTGTATTTTATTTTATTTTGGTATTTAATCTAGCTCATGGGAGATAGGGTGGATCCAAGTCTATAAATTCTTTTGCTTGGCCTTTATTCCACTTCTTGGGAATGCATAAGAATAATGCCATGCTATTATTTTTGTTTTCACAAGAATTAACCAAGGCATTTATTATTCTGCATGGGCCATGCAAGAGTACCACCATCTTAGCCATTTGATTCTCTCTTGGTTTAAATGGGTTTTCTCTTTATGAGGCCATATCCATCCATCACCTCTATCCCTCTCTTCCACTCCTTTTTGTTTGATCTTGTTTGAGTTTGCTAAAACCCTACACCTCTTCCACCCATTCTTGTATGATCTAGCTAGATACATGCAAGTATCTAAACCCTAAGCCCCCTCTCTCATCTCTCCTCTCTCTAACCTAGCTAAGCCCTACCCTAAAACCCCTCTCTCTATTTCTATCTCTAAACCCTACCACCACCATGATCTACCCCATCTAACCTCTCATCTTTAACCATGCCGAGCCTCCCCTTGCTCAACACCCCTTCCTCTCTCCTCTCTCTGCCTTGCAGGCCCCACCTAGCTACCTAACCACCCCAGGCCGAAGCCCTATCCCTAACCAAAAACCTAACCCGAGCCTATCCATCCAACCCTAGCTCCCTCTCTCTCTCTAGCTCTCTCTCTCTGCCACCCCAGCCCCACCTTCATCTCCTTCCTCCCTGGCCTACCTGGCAGTCTCCACCACCTCGCCCTGCCCTGCCTACCTGCCCCCGACCCGAGCACGTGAAGGAGGGGAGGAAAAAGTGGCCGAAGCCACCTTTATCCCTAACCCACTCCCCCACGGCACCACCTCCCTCTGGCCTCGCCCTTATCCCTCCCTCTCCTTTGCCTGGCTTCACCCAGACCTCCCCTGGCCCCTGCACCTTCCCTTCCCTCCCCCTGCTACCTCCTCCTCACCCCGGTGTCCACCGTCGGTGTCAACCACCACATCCTCGAAACAGGCGGCGGGCGCGGTGCTCTGGGTGTCGAGGAAGACTGCCTCCTGAACGCCTGCATGCGCAGACGAGGAGGGAACAGCCCAGACCTGCTGCACGTCATCGACACTGAGCCGAAACCCTAGTTCCAGATCGCCTGCGTCCTCGCCGATCCTACGCTCCCCGCTCCGATCCGAGCCCGCCGTCGAGCCCGCGGTGAGCCTCCCTTCTCCCTTGACACCTCCGTTTCCCCCGCCAACGCCTGTGCTCGCCGTTAGTTTCACTGAACGCCCTTCGTGCGCGGCAGCCGACAGCGTTCTCTCGTCGCTGCACCTCGCAGCGGCATACCTAGCCCTCGCCCGTCCTCCTAACACCAAGCCTAAGCCACCGCACTGGTTACGCCCCGCATCGCGCACGCCCGCGACCCAGGTTCGAACCCCGCGTGCCGCGCTCTGCGCGGGCGGACACCGATCGGTCGTCGGTGACGCGAGAAGAGAAAAGCGATGGCGAACCTTTTCACTTAACCCCGCCTTTTTTTGCTAAACCCGCGGTACACCGAGCCCTCATCGGCCTCCGCCGTTTTGCAGTTAAGCCCCCCAGGTTCCACAGCCTCAGCCCGCGGTCCTCCGGATCCACCACGTGTCGTGTCCCGGCTGGCCGCGCGCGCCGTGGACCCTTAAACCCCACCGGTCCCACCTGTCAGCTGCATGGGCTAGCGCAGCTCGCGGTGAGAAAGGTCCCTCCGCGCCGTCGGTTTTCGCCAGGTCAGCAGTGGCCCACCGTCAGCGTCTGTGGCTAGGATTGCCTGAGTGTAAAACGTTTTTCTGTTTTCTGTTTTAATTTAAACTTTTCTAATTTGTTTTAAATTCAAATTCAAATCTGTTTTAAAATAACTTTTCAAATATTATGCCAAATAATACATGTAATATATGTTTTTGAATCAGAAAAATGTGAGGAATTCAAATATGCACTTCAAAATATATTTTGAACACTTTAAATTTCGAGTTGATTAAAATTACAATAAAATGCCCTTTTTCTTAATTAATTAATAACTTTTGTTTTATAACTCCGAATTTGACATATGATATGTCTAAAATGATCAGCTCGACGAGACCTTTCTGTTTATGCATTCCATGATCTGAATTGCAGCATGCATCATGTAAATATAAAGTATACAGCACCTTATTTGAGGTTAAAATGTGTCTAAAACTCAATAAAAGGCTTTATTCTTGTATTCCACACCTCACCCATGCCATGCTACTTTATTGCCATGCAAATTGTGCATCATTCATCATGGCATGATTGTTTGCTTGTCACATTTTAATGCATATGCTTGTGCACTCTATTTATGTTGGCCCTTGTTTGTTTGGTTCTTCTTCGAATAGACGCTGAGCAGGGGATATATCAAGAAACCCAGGAGCACTACCCAGATCCTTCTCTCGATTCAACTGAGCTGCCAGGCAAGCACTACCACATGCTCGCATACATATAGTACCTATTGCCTCTATCTTATTCTTGCATCATTGAGTCGCGATTGCATTAAACTGAATCCCAAGTACTGTATAGCCTTTATATTTAAACCCCACCGAAGCTTGTCCTCCATCCCATGAGCCATTACTACAGGAGTTGTTTGAGCCATGCGGGTCGTAGAACAGCATGTGTAGGGTATGTGAGTGTCTGATGGATAACGAGGTATCTAAACAACTTAACCTGAGTAGTAATGGGATAACTAATGAAAGTGGCGCCGGTGAGCAATATCTGCTATTTGGTTTTTCATGCTCACTTGTGTCCCGTAGGACCCCGAGTACTTGATTCCTGTTCCTTGAATATTCGCGCTATCCACATCCGGGAGGCTTATGAACCCCCCTGAGCCAGAGCTTGATTCATTCTTATTTCTTGGGGCCACAAGTAGTTTGGGGCTTTATTACTATCATGTTCTTATGCCATGCTTTACTACTTTATTTAAGATTGTGCGAGGAGCACCTGTACTGTTTAGGTAAGCGGAGTGTTTTTGCGGTATCGACAAGCCCAGTCACACTTTCGGGTTCCCAGTCGTTTACAGCCATTGACGCAAACCTTGAGTCCGTCTCGGAGCCGGCCAACTTCGTTGCGGGTAGCTTAATGGGGTGGCCCCCTGAAATATTTCTGAATCCTACGATCGCTTTGTCGTGAATGCCTCGTTGGGTTTTGAGTTGGTTTTTCCGAGGTTGATCGAGTGTGTGTTGCTATTTGTGCACCCCTGCAGGGTAAAACTTTCTGAAAGCCGTGTCCGCGGTTATGGACGACTTGGAGCACAGTTTCTCGATCATAGACAAGTATAACTAAAGTACCGCCTTTAATTTGACTAAGTACCTGACTAGTAAATATTGCAACACTCATGGAATGGATAATAAAACTGCCAATGGATGGGGGGTTGTTCGTCCGCTTCCTCGTTGGTAAGCGAGGAGGAGGATGTATCTTAATATTACCGTTATAACTGTTATTAATTCACGGACATCCGTCTATCTTTGGTTAGGCGGATGGGTAGCGTATCTATAGAATTGTTAGGTATTATCTTTGCTGCAATTCGTCACCCAGGTTGTGTCCCCTTTAGAGGCATAAAGACTTCTGAGTACCCTAGGGTCTTACGATAAATTGTTTGATTCGGATGAACAGTAAACTCGCAAGACGGATCTTTGGGTGGAGGAGGCAGACGATGTTGGCAACGATCACTCGGTGTAGAGATTCCGAAGCGAGGATCTGTGAGATCTGTGGGCGGGATGTGTTTATTTATGGGGCATCTTATGCCGATTTGCTTCTTATCCATACTCGGATCTTGTTTTCCGCTTCCGCCTGATACTCTGATGTTTGATGTATGAGGAGATGTCCTAAACTATTATATCTATCTAGGATATTTGGATCTTGCCGTATGGCGTTGCAATATTTCTATTTTTTTTAGATGGAATGGCTCTGAGGACTATTGTATGGTGGCTTGCATACATACTCATTTGTGTATGTAGTTGATCCCTTCGCCGACACGCTTCGTTCTTGTCCCGATGTTTGGAAATGGTTAGGACGGCCGAAAGGTCTACCTGTGAGTGGCATTTGGCCCCACCATACTATTTTAACCATTTCCGCTCATCCAGGCTTGTAACTAAGAGCGTAATTCACCGAGGTAGTTACAATTGGTATCAGAGCCATCCCGCCCTTCAGGGTCTCAGCCAAATGGTCGTTGTCAATCTAGCAAATATTTTTGGTAGCTATGTATACTAGGGAAAAACAAAACGTGAGAGTAGGACTGCTTCCACTTTTCTTATTACCCACCCACCCTTTTCTGGTAAGGAAGTGTAACGTTTTCAATCCTCTTCTTAAAACTCAAACTAGGATTCACGTGTTCTGGGTTCCGTAGTACCATAGGTTGTGTGTGTGTGTGTGTAATTCCTTGTCTATCTGTTGCATCCAATTTGTTATCACAATCTGCCTTTGGTTATCAACTGTTGGTACATTCCATACCGACAGGCTTTTGCAAACCGGCGCGATCTATCCGACTCCTTGTTAACCGGTGCCATCTTCTTAAGGGTGTTCCTCCTTCCAGCATGCTTTCACAGAATGTGAAGTTGCTAATCACTACCTGATAAGTGCTTTTGCGCATCTATTGGTATTTTAATACCGAAAATGCGGAAAAAAATTCTTTGATACATTTGTGCTTCCACACTCCTTTTCAGTCGTGTGTGAAACATTATCTATCTCCCTTTTATCAGCATGTCCATGCTAACTCATTCTTTTGTCACCGGCGCTTAATCCTAGAGTTTCATTTCATCTCCAATTCTCTTGGGCTAATTACATAACATGTGTCGATCCGATGCTGGTGATTGTAATTTGGTTCTCGGCATAGCTATAGGACACTTATCATGAGTGGAATATGGAAAATGCAATCAACACTATCCTCCAAATGGTGACGGTTATCTCCTATGATTTTGAGTACACCGTGATCATATCTATGCATATTCGAGCATCTTTGGCAATCCGAAGTTTCTCAAGGCACTACGGCGGTCTATCATCTGTTCATCATGCTGCACATCTTTTTGAACTCCATATCTGCAAAATTCTCTTTGAGACGAGGGAATTGTATCTTTTCGTCTCTGGTAGCTTTGCTTGAGGTATGAGCTATCATCGTTTCTTATCCAAGATCTCTTTCTCTTTGTAACCGGTGATCCGATCGACAATGTGAACCAGGTGACATCTCTTTTTCTTCCGAAAGACCAGATAATCTATTCTTCCAGTACATCTTCTTCAACACGAACCCGTGCTTTTAATATTGATCTTTCTAAGAGCATTGAGCTCAGGAAGTGTTCGAGCATTTGTTCGTTTCTCTCGCCTTTTGAACTTGGTATTCTGGGAATATCCTGTTAATCCATGGTGGTATATGTTGATAATATGCTTGCCTATTCGATATCAATGGAAGGACATGGAAGATCATCTGTGTCTCTTTCTCTCAAGCTTCGTGAGCACTGCCTGTGTGCAAAGTCTCAAAGTGGAAATTCTGGCTTCTTGAAGTCACCTATCTCGACCACGTCCTTCTGCTAAATACATCACTTCAATTCTGGAATCAGCAAGTTCATTGTTAATTCCATCTTCCATCTTCAATCAAACCCGGAGTTTTCCTTGTTGGCGAGTTATCATCGTCGTTCCGCCGTAGATTTCCTCAAAACTGCTAAATCTCTCTCAATCATTTCAAGAAGAACATGGAGTTCTTTCACCTCAGTCTCGTTAAGTAATCTCTTGAAACCCTCTCGCTCTATCGTCTATGCTCAATCCACCGGAGGCCATGAAGACCTTCCAGATCTTGTATTCCTTCTATTCAAGTTGGTGCTATCTTTTTTGTAGCTGCTGAATCTTGTAGTTCTTATCCGTAATCTTCCTTCATATCTTTCTGGTGGCTTGGTACTTCAGACATGACGACAACATCATCATCATTATCTATCTGTGAATCCGGCGAATCGTTTGCATCTATCCTTGTTTTCTAACGAAGTTCCATGAGTATTGTCAATACCTTCAGTATGTTTCGGTAGTTGGGTTGCATGGTTTTCTTATTCATGTGTGGAGTAATGCTTTGAGTGCGGGATGGAGTAGCTACCATACCACTACTCTTATCATTCGCTCTTGTACATTGAATTGGTGAATTAATGTGATTTCACTCATTCCACGGAAGTTAGAAGTGGCCTTTATCCCTTGATATTTTTACTTCCGTCCTTGTTTTTCCGGAGTGCTCTCTCGAAGAAAGTAATCAATAATCTCTTGTTGGTGGTCTGTCTATTCTAGATGGAGCAAAATCTTCAATTATCTGGTGGAAACAAACGCAAACTCTTTTCTGTCCTCGTCATTCTACCGATGCTCGGCATCCCCAAACAAGATGAAAGGAAACTACCTCTCTTTGTTTCATCAATTCTTTTTCTGTGATAAAGCCAATTATGGTTGATGCCATCAGCCGCAAATCTATTGCGTTAGCCTCAAGGCTAAAGAAAGCAATAAGTATATCTACAATAAACTCCAGATCCTCCATATTCTTTGCTTCTCGGGATTCCACCATGATCTAGTTTCACATCCGTCTCTGGAAGTTATATCTGCGCACCTCAATTGCGTGATCCTTTGGTTCTTACCGGCGCAAGAAGAATCCACTAAATCTTTCTGTTGATATCAAGGGACTCTATTGTTTGAAGGCAATATTGTTTCCGTACTTCATTTCTCAAATCCGAGAGAAGATACGATGCTATTGTCATAGTGGTTCCAAACCTCTCCAATCTAGCTCTTTTTCTTCCGGCGAGATAAAGTTTTCATCCTCTCTAGTATCGGTAAATCTTTAATCTTAACGGTGTGTCTTTCTTTATCCACGATACATCATCTTGTCCTTTCTTTCACAAGTGGTTCTAGTCTTTTATCTTGTTTCTCGAAAAACCGGAGCTATGTCCATCCTATCCTTATTGTCTCACGACAATCCTTCAACTCTTCTAACCGTTGTTTCTCAAGCAAAACGCAAGACTCGCAGCAAGTCTAGCAAGTTTTCCGTTGTTCATCAACTTGGGAACGTGAGGGTCACCTTCGTTCGAACACCCGCCTCTCCTTGTGTTGTTTTCTTTTTCCTAGGAATCTCGGGGCGAGATTCTTGTTTAGTGGGGGAGAGTTGTAGCATCCCAATTGTCTAACTATTGCAATGCTACTAGCCTAGTCTATATATATGCTACTTCCTATAGATAATTGTTGCATCATAATTATATCATGCTCATGTCATCATGCCACCTTGCATTTGAGCATCATATAAAACCCTTTTTGTTTTGGTTCTTCTCTCATATGCCTTATTAATTGTACTTGCCTCTTGATATTGTATTTGGTTATTGATATATTGTTTAATGCCCAAGTTGAGTTGGGGGCATATCTTTTATTCTACTCCACCACCCTTTCTTTTCACCACTTTATAATTCCACCATCCCATTATCCATGAGCTTGTATTTTATTTTATTTTGGTATTTAATCTAGATCATGGGAGATAGGGTGGATCCAAGTCTATAAATTCTTTTGCTTGGCCTTTATTCCACTTCTTGGGAATGCATAAGAATAATGCCATGCTATTATTTTTGTTTTCACAAGAATTAACCAAGGCATTTATTATTCTGCATGGGCCATGCAAGAGTACCACCATCTTAGCCATTTGATTCTCTCTTGGTTTAAATGGGTTTTCTCTTTATGAGGCCATATCCATCCATAACCTCTATCCCTCTCTTCCACTCCTTTTTGTTTGATCTTGTTTGAGTTTGCTAAAACCCTACACCTCTTCCACCCATTCTTGTATGATCTAGCTAGATACATGCAAGTATCTAAACCCTAAGCCCCCTCTCTCATCTCTCCTCTCTCTAACCTAGCTAAGCCCTACCCTAAAACCCCTCTCTCTATTTCTATCTCTAAACCCTACCACCACCATGATCTACCCCATCTAACCTCTCCTCTTTAACCATGCCGAGCCTCCCCTTGCTCAACACCCCTTCCTCTCTCCTCTCTCTGCCTTGCAGGCCCCACCTAGCTACCTAACCACCCCAGGCCGAAGCCCTATCCCTAACCAAAAACCTAACCCGAGCCTCTCCATCCTACCCTAGCTCCCTCTCTCTCTAGCTCTCTCTCTCTGCCACCCCAGCCCCACCTTCATCTCCTTCCTCCCTGGCCTACCTGGCAGTCTCCACCACCTCGCCACCTGCCACCTGCTTGACCCGAGCACGTGAAGGAGGGGAGGAAAAAGTGGCCGAAGCCACCTTTATCCCTAACCCACTCCCCCACGGCACCACCTCCCTCTGGCCTCGCCCTTATCCCTCCCTCTCCTTTGCCTGGCTTCACCCAGACCTCCCCTGGCCCCTGCACCTCCCCTTCCCTCCCCCTGCTACCTCCTCCTCACCCCGGTGTCCACCGTCGGTGTCAACCACCACATCCTCGAAACAGGCGGCGGGCGCGGTGCTCTGGGTGTCGAGGAAGACCGGCGCGTGAACGCCTCAGCGCCCAAACGCATAAGGAGGAGGAATGGCCTGACCTGCTGCACGTCATCGACACCGAGCCGAAACCCTAGTTCCAGATCGCCTGCGTCCTCGCCGATCCGACGCTCCCCGCTCCGATCCGAGCCCGCCGTCGAGCCCGCGGTGAGCCTCCCTTCTCCCCTGACACCTCCGTTTCCCCCGCCAACGCCTGTGCTCGCCGTTAGTTTCACCGAACGCCCTCCGTCTTGCGGCCGACAGCGTTCTCGTCATTGCGCCTCGCAGCAAGCATACCTAGCCTCGCGTCCTCCTAACACCAAGCCTAAGCCACCGACTGTTACGCCCGCGATCGCGCGCGCGCGACCAGTTCGAACCCAGCGCGCTCGCGGCGGCACCGATCGGTCGTCGGTGACGCGAGAAGAGAAACAGTGGCCGCGAACCTTTTTCACTTAACCCCCTGCCTCTTTTTCGGCTAAACCCGCGGTACACCGAGCCCCACCGTCAGCCTCTCCGCCGTTTTGCAGTTAAGCCCCCCAGGTTCCACAGCCTCAGCCCGCGGTCCTCCGGATCCACCACGTGTCGTGTCCCGGCTGGCCGCGCGCGCCGTGGACCGTTAAACCCCACCGGTCCCACCTGTCAGCCGCATGGGCTAGCGCAGCTCGCGGTGAGAAAGGTCCTTCCGCGCCGTCGGTTTTCGCCAGGTCAGCAGTGGCCCACCGTCAGCGTCTGTGGCTAGGATTGCCTGAGTGTAAAACGTTTTTCTGTTTTCTGTTTTAATTTAAACTTTTCTAATTTGTTTTAAATTCAAATTCAAATCTGTTTTAAAATAACTTTTCAAATATTATGCCAAATAATACATGTAATATATGTTTTTGAATCAGAAAAATGTGAGGAATTCAAATATGCCCTTCAAAATATATTTTGAACACTTTAAATTTCGAGTTGATTAAAATTACAATAAAATACCCTTTTTCTTAATTAATTAATAACTTTTGTTTTATAACTCCGAATTTGACATATGATATGTCTAAAATGATCAGCTCGACGAGACCTTTCTGTTTATGCATTCCATGATCTGAATTGAAGCATGCATCATGTAAATATAAAGTATACAGCACCTTATTTGAGGTTAAAATGTGACTAAAACTCAATAAAAGGCTTTATTCTTGTATTCCACACCTCACCCATGCCATGCTACTTTATTGCCATGCAAATTGTGCATCATTCATCATAGCATGATTGTTTGCTTGTCGCATTTTAATGCATATGCTTGTGCACTCTATTTATGTTGGCCCTTGTTTGTTTGGTTCTTCTTCGAATAGACGCTGAGCAGGGGATATATCAAGAAACCCAGGAGCACTACCCAGATCCTTCTCTCGATTCAACTGAGCTGCCAGGCAAGCACTACCACATGCTCGCATACATATAGTACCTATTGCCTCTATCTTATTCTTGCATCATTGAGTCGCGATTGCATTAAACTGAATCCCAAGTACTGTATAGCCTTTATATTTAAACCCCACCGAAGCTTGTCCTCCATCCCATGAGCCATTACTATAGGAGTTGTTTGAGCCATGCGGGTCGTAGAACAGCATGTGTAGGGTATGTGAGTGTCTGATGGATAACGAGGTACCTAAACAACTTAACCTGAGTAGTAATGGGATAACTAATGAAAGTGGCACCGGTGAGCAATATCTGCTATTTGGTTTTTCATGCTCACTTGTGTCCCGTGAGGACCCAGTACTTGATTCCTGTTCCTTGAATATTCGCGCTATCCACATCCAGGAGGCTTATGAACCCCCCTGAGCCAGAGCTTGATTCATTCTTATTTCTTGGGGCCACAAGTAGTTTGGGGCTTTATTACTATCCTATTCTTATGCCATGCTTTACTGCTTTATTTAAGATTGTGCGAGGAGCACCTGTACTATTTAGGTAAGCGGAGTGTTTTCGCGGTATCGACAAGCCCAGTCACACTTTCGGGTTCCCGATCGTTCTGACCATTGACGCAAACCTTGAGTCCGTCTCGGAGCCGGCCAACTTCGTTGCGGGTAGCTTAATGGGGTGGCCCCCTGAAATATTTCTGAATCCTTCGATCGCTTTGTCGTGAATGCCTCGTTGGGTTTTGAGTTGGTTTTTCCGAGGTTGATCGAGTGTGTGTTGCTATTTGTGCACCCCTACAGGGTAAAACTTTCTGAAAGCCGTGTCATGGTTATGGACGACTTGGAGCACAGTTCTCGATCATAGACAAGTATAACTAAAGTACCGCTTTTAATTTGACTAAGTACGACTAGTAAATATTGCAACACTCATGGAATGGATAATAAAACTGCCAATGGATGGGGGTTGTTAAATACGCTTCCTCGTTGGTAAGCGAGGAGGAGGATGGAGCTGTTAAAATTACCGTTATAACTGTTGTTATTAATTCACGGACATCCGTCAATCTTTGGTTAGGCGGATGGGTAGCGAGTATCTATAGAATTGTTAGGTATTATCTTTTGCTGCAATTCGTCACCCAGTTGTGTCCCCTTTAGAGGCATAAAGACTTGCTGAGTACCCTAGGGTCTCACACGATAAATTGTTTGATTCAGATGAGCAGTAAACTCGCAAGGCGGATCTTTGGGTGGAGGAGGCAGACGATGTTGGCAACGATCACTCGGTGTAGAGATTCGGGAGCGAGGGATCCATGAGATCGTGGGCGGGATGTGTTTATTTATGGGGCATCTTATGCCGATTTGCTTCTTATCCGTACTCGGATCTTGTTTTCCGCTTCCGCCTGATACTCTGATGTTTAATGTATGAGGAGATATCCTAAACTATTATATCTATCTAGGATATTTGGATCTTGCCGTATGGCATTGCAATATTTCTATTTTTTTTAGATGGAATGGCTCTGAGGACTATTGGATGGTGGCTTGCATACATACTCATTTGTGTATGTAGTTGATCCCTTCGCCTGCCGATTACGCCGCTCGTTCTTGTCCCGATGTTTGGAAATGGTTAGGACGGCCGAAAGGTCTACCTGTGAGTGGCATTTGGCCCCACCGTACTATTTTAACCATTTCCGCTCATCCAGGCTTGTAACTAAGAGCGTAATTCACCGAGGTAGTTACAGAGTGTAAGGGCCGATCAAGGTTGGCGAGGCTAAGGAGTGGAATCAACTACGCCCTGGAAGGACAGTGGGAGCACTTCTCCTGGGCCAGGAGCGGCCTAGGAACCTAAGTCAACTGAGCCTGACAGGGCACGTCAGGCCCATCCTTGGGAACTGGCGACACACCAGTACTTTTGGACACCATCATGGCGCTACATCCCACTGCAGCACGCCACCGACAGGAGTGACATCTCAGAGCCTGGGATGTCACTCGACCATCAAGCGCACTTGTGCACCACCCCTAGCAATATATTGGCCACATGCGCTACCCGCCTGCCTAAAGACCGCGTGGCACACCGCGATTGCGCTCGGGAACGCCCTTGACGGTTCCCCATGCTGGCCTTTGTGGCGACCCCTTGGAGTATAAAAGGAGGCACTTGACATTGATAAAGGGGATTTGGAGGAGAAACTAGGAGGAAAGTTGGGGTTTCTTGGAGGGAGTGCTGAGAGGAGAGATTTGGTTGAGTAGCCAGCGAAATTGAAAGAGAGAGGGAGAACCCTTCTCCATGCCGGAGAGGAGGAAGAAAAGAGATAGGGAGAGTGAGAAGATAAAGAAAGAGGAAGCCCGGGGAGTGTAGGACCTAAGCTAGAAAGCGGCTCCCCAGCACCAGAGAGATCACCATCTTGTACTTCGATCCACCCTAGATAATCCACCAAAGCAGGACATAGGGTTGTTATGGGTAAAAAATGACTATGTGTGCTCTGTGTGTTGTGTGCTCGAATCAGCAGGTTCCTTCATCACCATTGAGGTCGAAACGCCTCCATGCCCACTATCGAACAAATAAGGGGTGCCTAGCATCCTTGATGTCCGTGTTAGCGAGGCGCCACATCTGGCACACCAGGTAGGGGGCTCTTGCATTATCAGCTTCGGAAATCAGCTTTAGCATCAACAGCTCAGTGAGCTTCATCATCATCGTCATCTTCACCGACATCGAATGCGTCATCACTAACCATGTCACCAAGGAGAGGTGCTGACGCTAGGACCGTTCCTGCCATGGTCGACTCGCCCGCTGCACAGACACGCTCCCACACCCTTCCCACGATTGGGGGCTTGGATGCCGAGCATTATGCACGATGCGTAGTTACCGTCACAGGTGCCGACCCGCATCCAGGGCCAAGCGCAGCAGCGCCACCACTACCATAGTCGCCACTTCATCACACAATTGAGGAAGGCGAACATGCAGGCGAGGGTGCTGCTGCCCAAGAGATACCACCATCAGGCGACGCAGGAGGCATCGTGCTCGAGGATCCCTTCATTAGTGATGCGGGAGGCGCTGCCGATGGAGCGGTTCTCCCTGGTGGCATAGGAGACAACGCGGAGGGAGGCCACTTGCCAGAAGGAGTCACGCCGGTCGGGGCCAGAGGATCTGGCCCCAAACCGGAGCATCAAGCGTCGGCCTAGAACGCGGTAATCCCTGTTTGTGCCGGGTCTCGCCTCAATGTGCCAAGTGCTAGCCGCCAACCCCAGTCTCACCGCTCTAGGACCGAACTATGGGGGAAGCAATCGCTGCTGCCTGTGTCATAGCTCGGCACCCACCAGCTCCTGGGACGGTGGAGTACGCGGCATGGAGAGATGACCTTGACACGCAGTTGGAGCCTATCAGGCTGCACCAGGAGACCGCCCACACTCATTCCTAGTCCAACCTAGGGCCGAGACATGGGGCGGAGCATGCTCATGCTGCTGCCACAGGGCCCATGCAAAACCCTGCTCCTAGGCCGTGTTCCCGGAATGTTGTCCCCGGGCCAGGGGCTGCTAGACCCCGTGACGGTGGAAGGAGAACCAACAACCACATTGCAGGCCACTTGGGGGCTAGATCCCTAAGACCTGCAGAGCAAGATCATGTTTATGTGGGATCCTCCGCCGACCCCATGTTCAGGCGCGCTGAATGGCGCCGAGGCAATTCTATCGTGGCCAATGAGGTGATTCCTCCATGGCCAACGAGGCATTGGTTCGAGATTACCGGTTGTAGCTGCGTCAATAGGCTGTGGGTGCGGCTGTCCCAAACCTGCGAGGCGGAGCTGAGGCAGCGAGCATGGCTTTGGGATATGGAAGTGGATACCCCGCCTTCGCACCTTCCTTATGGCAGGTGGTGTGGCCGCCAAAATTCCGTCCCATAGTCCCCATCAAGTTTGAAGGCAACACCAACCCGAAGGAGTTTCTAGCCATCTACTCCACCACGATGGTGGCTATGGGTGCTGATGAGACGGTCATGGCCAGTTGGTTTCCAATGGCCCTTAAAGGCATGACCTTTTACTGGATCATGCATCTACCCAAGTATTCCATTCGCTCCTGGGACGAACTATGTTCCTGCTTTCTGAGCATGTTCTAGAGAGCCTTCAAGCACCCGGGAACACTCCTTCAGCTCTAGACAATGGTCCAGGAGAGTGGCGAGCGGCTACGATACTTCATGATGCAATTCTCACAGATCGCACACACTATCCCGATCGTAGAGGACGTTGCCATTATTGGCGCGTTCATGATGAATGTGCGCGATAGCAAGATGCACGAGGAGCTTAACATGCACCCCGTCAAGAGTACTCATAAGTTGTGGGCGTTGGCTGACTTTTGCTCCCTAGCAGAGGAAGGACGCCTGGCACCCGAGGACGCTGCCCGGGAAGCCACTAGAGTATCAGACCGGGAAGCACTGCTGCCAAGAAGAGTGTCTCGTGTAAGCGGGGCTTTCCACAGGCTTTGGCTGGGAAGCCTAGTGCTCCTGCCGGGCTAAAAAGAAGACCAAACCGGAGGAAGAAGTGGTGGCTGCCAAGCCTGCCAAGGGAAAGTGGTGTCTGGTGCACAAGTCCGACAAGCATGACAGTCATAACTGTCTCTCCATCCTCGGCTATGCTGAGGGATGGAAGCGGCACATCACTAAGCAAGGGACTAATAGTACCTTCGGGAACTGTTATTGCTGCAACAAGGCTGGCCATCATGTGAAGGATTGCACAGCTCAACCTGCCAGGTTCTCCCACCAGAGGTTGTGGGGGCAATGTGGTCGCTGCATGAGGAGGAGATGGAGGTGGTGGAGAAAGAGCAGGGCCCAGAGGGGGCCGCAGCAATGCAACACCTCAACCACGCGGCAACAATGCTATCGACAACCAAGACGGTGACGATGATGGTACAGGCAGTACCCACAAGTGCAGGACTGTGCGTGCACACACGGAGGAGCCTACGCTATGACTTACCATGTGGAGTTTAAGCATTTCTCTCGTGAATTGTGCATCGTATAGCCCAGTACGGAGGCGCAGCGAACGCTTCAGTGGTCTCATGTGCTGATTACTTTTGAGGCAGGAGATCACCTGAACCGCATCGTCGGGGTCAGCACGCTACCCCTGGTGGTCTCCCCCATCATAAAGAACATCAAGGTCACTAAGATGCTCGTAGATGAAGGGGCTATCCTCAACATCCTCAAGGTCACTAAGAACATCAAGGTCACAGAAGATCAATTAGCCCCTACGGGGTCTTTTCTGAGCATAAGCCCTGGAGCTACCCAGCCTTGGGGTAAGATCAAGTTGCTAGTCACATTCGGCACACAAGGCAACTACCGCACTGAGAACATCATCTTCGATGTTGCAGATATTGCCCTGCCGTATAACGGCATCATAGAGCAGCCTAGGGTGGGTGTGGCCCACCTGGCTGGCCTCTGACTCTGCCCTCTCGCCTATATCTTCCTCTCGGAACCCTAAAACACGGGGAGCGACCATAGAAAGATTCCGCCGCCTCTGTGGGGCGGAAAACACCAAGAGAGAAAGAGCTCTCTGGCAGACAGATTTCTGCTGAGGAAATTCCTTCCCGGAGAGGGGAGATCATCGCCATCAACACCATCATCAAGCTAGACTTCATCGGTATCATCATCATCATCCACACCATCATCTCCACCAGCAACATCATCACCACTCCATCCCGTTGTAACAATTGGGTTGAATACTTGCATAGATCTTAGGGGAAACTTTCCCGGTGTTGATTACTATTGTAGTTGATGCTTGTGAGTGGAACCTTTGGATTATTGTTTATGTTTAGATTGTTATCCATCACCATATCATATTTGATCTTGATTCGTATGATGTCTTGTGAGTAGTTCGTTTAGTTCTTGAGGATATGGGAGAAGTCATGTTGTTAGTAGTGGATTTGTGCTGAGATATTATTCAATGGTTTAGTATTTAAGTTGTGGTGCTATTCTTCTAGTGGTGTCATGTGAACATCGACTCCATGATACTTCACCATTTATGGGCCTAGGGGAATGCATTATGTATTTGTCTACTAATCGTGGGGTTGCCGGAGAGACAAAAACCTGAACCCCCATTAGGACACAATTGCACAAGGGAGTGTAGGATCTCAGAGTTTAAGGCTGTGGTTAGGTTTATACCTTAATTTCTTTCCTGTAGTTGCGGATGCTTGCAGTGGGTTTAATCACAAGTATGTATTAGTCCAAGTAAGGTCGGTACATTAGCACAGGTTCACCCACACAACACTTACAACACCAAAGAAGGGTACTCAGCTATTTGAAGCGAAAGCACTTGTCAGAATTCCCATGTGTCCTTGAGAACGTTTGGTCCTTATAAGTATTTCCACCGGCTTGTCCTTTGCTAAGAAAGGATTGGGCCACTTGCTGCAGTTGTTCGTTGTCTTTATTACTTGCACTTTGTTTTTTTGCTTTAGCAGAAAACCCCTAAAAATCCGTTTTCTAAGTATTAACAGAGATTTTATGCTCCTTACCACGAGTCAACACCTTCTGATCCTCGTTGGGATCGACACACCTATTTATCGAAAGTACTAAGATACACCCCCTATACTTGTGGGTCATCAAGACTATTTTCTGGCGCCGTTGTCAGGGAGTGAAGCGCTATTGAAGAGTGGAACTGTTAAAGGAAACTTCTACTATGAGTATTGCTTTTTATTTCTGTCTGTTACTTTGTTTCCAATATGGATAACCCACTTGGTTTTCTGTTTGGGAAAACTACTACCACTGTTAGGGTAGTAGATGAACGACCGCCTGTTGAGATAGATCCTTTTAAGATACCTACAAGTATTGTTGATCGTGTTATGGATAATTATTATTTAGGGGATGTAATTGTCCACCCTGGTGATCATTTGCTTTTTATCCATAAATTATGCGGGTTATTTAAGTGTGCAGGTATCACAACTGAACAGGTGAAGAAGAATTTACTCTCTATATCCTTGAAAGGGAGAGCTGAATAATGGTATAAGCTATTGAAGAATGGACAATCCATGGAATGGGAGGAAATAGTACCTCTCTTTTATTCTAAATTCTATCCTCCCAGTGAGATTCATAAGGATAGAAATCTGATATATAACTTTTGGCCTCGTGATGGAGAGTGTACAGATCAAGCTTGGGGGAGATTGAAGTTACTAATGCTCAAATGTCCTATTCATGAACTCCCCAACAATATTATTATCAATAACTTTTATGCTAGGCTTTCTCTTCATGATAAAGATTTACTAGATGCTTCTTGTGCTAGATCATTCACACGTATGAAGGAAGAAGCTAAATGGGATCTCCTAGACCGTATTCAAGAGAACACTGAAGCTTGGGAGAATGACAAAGGAAGAAAGTCAGGTATAAATTACGATTATGAATGCATAAAATCTTTTATGGGAACTGATGACTTCTGTTATATTAGTAATGAGTTTGGTCTTGATTCCCAAAGTATTGCCAGCTGTTTTTAAAGCCTTTGCCTGTTACATAGAAATTCCCAAAAAGAAGTGGAACAAGTACCATGCTCCTTATAAAGATGTTGTTAGTCATGTTCCTGTTAGAAGCACTGAAGTTTGTACTACTAATCATATTGTGCCTGAACCTTATGTTGAGAAAATACCTTTTCTAGCTAAGGTAAAGGAGTACTCTATGATAACTAGTGCGAATAATAAAAGTACAAAGAAAACTGTGGAACCTGATGAGCAAATGAATATTGAACCTATGGTAGCTATTGTGAAAGATCATGTCACTAGAAATATAGAGGATGAGCACATTGTCTTCTGTGAAGACGCTTCTAATATTATCTCTCATCCTAGTAAAGATAGAAAATCTAGTGTCTCTTTGATTTCTATTAGAATTGGTGATCATTGCTACTATGTTTATGTGATATTGGTGCTAGTTCTAGTGCTATTCCTTATGAGCTTTATAGGGAAATTATGCATAAAATTGCTCCTTGTGAGCTTGAGGACATTGATGTGTTTATTCACCTTGCTAATAAGGAAACCATTTGCCCTATTGGTATTGTAAGAGATGTGGAGGTCCTTTACAGTAAGATTAAGTATCCTGCTGATTTTCTAGTGCTTAATTCAGCAGCTAGCAAAACTTGTCCTATCATTTTTGGTAGACCTTTCTTGAACACTTGTGGAGCTATTATAGATTGTAAGTATGCTCATTCTGATGATAAAGTTGTTTCCTATGGCAGTTATATTGTCAACTTTATTCAAGGTGCTACCGAAAGTTATTATGAGAGGGGGAAACATGGTTTTATGCATCTCAGTAATGTTAAGTTTCCCTGTTTTATGTTGAAAGCTTTGAAGTTGCATTTGTTTTGTCTTCCTATGCTAGTGGATTTTTGTTTCAACAATTTGTTTTCTCATGATATACTCATTCATAGGAAGTGGTTAGACTCAAATGTGTCGGGTATTTGTTTCGTGATGCTCTCTTTCACTTCAAATATTTATCTCCTATGTGAGCATCTTTGAAACTATCAAACCTAACTTAAAGGCATTAAAGAAAAGTACTTTTTGGGAGATAACCCAATAGTTTTGTCGAGTCTTGGAAGTTATTACCTCAGTAATAACCGCCCCTTATCCTTTTTGTTTTGGTTTTTGTGTCAAGTTCAACTACTTTTGAGAAGTAGAGGAGTTGTGAAAAGTGGCTGTCCTAGGACAGATTTTTATGCTGCGTTGTAAAAATTCGTGAGGGATCTCAATACTTCGGATGGATCTGTATTTTTCTGTGCTTGTTCTCCAAGTTGTTACCCAACTTTCATTAGTTTTGCACTTTTTTATTTGAGCAACAGAAGGTTTTCGAAAAAATCAATCTTTACCCGCTGGTCTGTTTTGACAGATTTCTGCCATCATTTGCATTTGCCTCTCATATTGATTCCTCTCCGGATTCTTTTGGGTTTTTGGAAAGGAGTTGCTACAGTAGATTTTGTTTTGATGGATTTCAGTTGAAGTGTGAACCAAGGGTTTATTGTTTTTACTCACACTAATGTTGCCATTGAAGTTTGTGTATTGCCCTGTGAGGAAAGGAATTTCCAGGAGAAGGAAAAAAGGAATCTGCTGAGTTCGTCTTTGAATAGGTAAAAGTGGTGAAAACAGAAGGTTCGTGAAAACCCTATATTTTTATATTTTTGACATTTTTATTACATACGGAAGGCTACAAAATGAAACAAAGGAGGAAACGGAGGCCGGGGTGGCCACACCCACCCTAGGTGCGGGCCCCAGCTGGCCACGCCTGGAGGGGGTGTGAGCCCCCCGAGCTCCGTCTCCGCCTTGTTTTCGCATTAGTACCTTCCTTATGATTTGAAACTTCGTAATATATAACCCCCTGGATCCCGGGAGGTTCGTGTATCGTGTTCTCGTCGTGTTTTCGTTTCGATCTGTTTCTGTCAGAAAATCTTCTCAAGTTTAGAGCACCATGGTCTCCGCCAACGACAAAGGAAAGAAGCCCGAGGAAGATGACCCTCAAAACCCCAAGGAGGAGGAGATTTTGGTAGGGGATGAGGAAGACATGGAGGAGGACGAGCATCCGGACACCCACGCTACCGTCGCAAGCATTGGAGTGGTGGCAAACCCTACCAAGCTTAGGAGGACAGCACAAATGTCTACAGGAGGGAAACCTCCACGTCTTATCTTCATTCCACAGTTACCTCCTCCGCGTACCAAGAATCCCTTCCATACTCTTATACATGAGCATCAATACCAACAGGTGGCCAAAGGGAACTTGCCCTCGGTGTGGGATTTGCCTCGTTCTAACCATGCAGGGAAGGAACACACTAAGAAGGAAGAGTGGGGAAAGAGTAGTAAGGACTGGGACTCTCGGTCCAATATGATCATGAACCACATTGAGCAAAATTCGGAGTTGATTCGTACTCTGACCTTCGAGATTGAGGATTTGAGGAAACTGATTGAGGAGCTTATCAAAAGAACACCACCACCGAAGGAGTGATTCGTCATCAGGTTTGGCATCCCCTTGGCTTGTTCCAAGCTTGGGGGAGTGCCGCGGTATCACATCATTATCTTTTATCTTTTACCTTTTTAGTGGATTCATGTCTTTGGTAGAGAAGTTATCTTATAGGTTGGTTTGCATGTGGAAGTATCTCTCCTTTAGTTGATTATCTATGTATTCCTTGGTGTGAGTGCCTTTATGGAATATTAATGAGAAGTTTCATCTTTTACTTTTTGCACTTCTTATTTTAGTTTATATGATTGATCTTGTTGATTAGTATTGGCATCACTTTGGGAGCATCAAGTAGATCTAAATTGGTTTTGGCAAACCGAGCTTTGGTCAGTAGAAACACTTTTTGAGGTTTGAAAGGAAAAGAGAAAAAGCTTACAGGTATTTTGTATCATTTATTTTCTTTCTTTATTGGCTCATAAGCTTATTATTATTTATTTAAGATCTTTTGTGTCTTCAAGGAAGATTGCATGTTTGGCTCTATCACTTGTATGTTTGCTTGTTTCCTTCAACTCTTTTGCCTGCTACCCAGCCTTGCTAGCCAAAAACCTATTTCGAGAAGGCATACTCCTCATGCATCCAACCCCTTTGAACCAAACCTATGCCATTTGTGTCCACCATATCTACCTATTAGCATTATTGCTATTCCAAGCAAATTCTCAAGCTTCATCTATCTTTTGAATTAAAAAGTATTTTGTTCTATGAAAACTAGTTAGTAAAGCTCTCACAAACTTGATGGCACGCCTTATTTTCTTTCCCCTAATAGACTTGAACCATTGTGTCATCGAAGTTCTATATGCTTGCATCTATACGTTGGGATTAGCAGAACCGTGTTGTCACGGGAAACGCTTTCAACACTTATGGATACATATCCAGTTGATATCATGCTCTTTTGTTTGCAGATGTCGTCGGTGTGAAATAAAAGGGGAGCTTGTAAGTCCATGGAGTTATGTATGTGTGTTAGAGAAACGCCTGGGCCGCTAGCCTAAGGCATGCCTAATCATGGTGGAAACTTGCAGCATAACCATAGTGAGCAATCTGGGAAGCATCCTCAATAAAAACCATGCAAATAGCAAATAAAAAGATTGCTGAGATGCTCACTGTCTGCTTGCCTTGTCACTTTGATTATGGGATAGATCCTGTATCATGTGCAAGGGGTACCCCGTTGGCGGTTCTTTATGATACACATGTACTTACAATGACAAGAACTTATCATTAACTAAAGTTGAGTAGTATGAGGAGCGACCCTCGTACTCAAGGGACATGAGATTGCCAACTTATATTTCGCCAAGCATATACTCCATCTTTGTTCACTTTAACCTTAATCATCTCAAGATGCTTATGATAGGAGCAATGAGGGCTCAAAGCTAGTAAGTACCATAATCTTTTGGAAGATCTTTTTGACTTGAAATCCCTGCTTCCCTCTATGAAGGGAACTTTCTCCTATTTCTAAGTTGAGTCAGTAAACCTACTTCCTCTCTATCTCTAGCTAGCATTTGAGTCATTGTGTTGCAAGCATTCGTGTGATGATTTATTCACTCATGTTCTCTATCTTCCTTGTTTGCATAAGAATCTTATCTATTGAGTATTACTTTGAAAGCCATCATTGTGAAAAACCTTTTTGAGCAAAGAGTGCTCATGTTTTTGAAGACTTCTACAAAGGCTTTATTTGTGAAACTTCTTGCCAGCTGTTCTCTGACCAAGAACAAGAGTTTGCTAATTCCAATAATGATTTATCTTTATGCATCTCTAATGTGACTCCTGTACTTGTTGCAAGCTAAGTTATATAATGGTTAGTTGCTTTCTTCTATGAGTTGTGTAATGGTAAGTGTGATGCTTCTTGTCTGTATTATTTTATCGACACTTCACTCCATAAACCTGTGGACATGTTTACTGAGCTTAGTTTTCGCTTGGGGACAAGCGAAGGTCTAAGCTTGGGGAGTTGATACGTCCAATTTGCATCACCATTCTATATCATAATGTGCCTCTATTCATTGATATGTGTCTTATTATGAGGTGTTACTTATGTCTTTTCATCTGTTTTTGCATGTAGGATGATTCTTGGAGGATGGACTGCCGGAGTCAGGATTCTGATGGAAAAAGAGGTGTTTTGATGCAATTTCGTGAAGATCAGAAAAATACCAGAAAAATCATGGAAAGTTATATTTTCCCAGAAGACGAAGGAAGCCAGAAGGGGAGGCAGAGTTGGGCCACGGGGGAGGGGGGCACATCCCCCAGGCGCGGGTGGGTGTGGCCCACCTAGATGGCCTCCGACTCCGCCCTCTCGCCTATATCTTCCTCTCAGAACCCTAAAACACGGGGAGAGACCACATAAAGATTCTGCCGCCTCTATGGGGCGGAAAACACCGAGAGAGAAAGAGCTCTATGGCAGATAGATTTCTGCCGAGGAAATTCCTTCCCGGAGAGGGGAGATCGTCGCCATCAACACCATCATCAAGCTAGACTTCATCGGGATCATCATCATCATCCACACCATCATCTCCACCAGCAACATCATCACCACTCCATCCCGTTGTAACAATTGGGTTGAATACTTACATAGATCTTAGGGGAAACTTTCCCGGTGTTGATTACTATTGTAGTTGATGCTTGTGAGTGGAACCTTTGGATTATTGTTTATGTTTAGATTGTTATCCATCACCATATCATCTTTGATCTTGATCCGTATGATGTCTTGTGAGTAGTTCGTTTAGTTCTTGAGGATATGGGAGAAGTCATGTTGTTAGTAGTGGATTTGTGTTGAGATATTATTCAATGGTTTAGTATTTAAGTTGTGGTGCTATTCTTCTAGTGGTGTCATGTGAACATCGACTCCATGATACTTCACCATTTATGGGCCTAGGGGAATGCATTATGTATTTGTCTACTAATTGTGGGGCTGCCGGAGTGACAAAAACCTGAACCCCCATTAGGACACAATTGCACAAGGGAGTGTAGGATCTCAGAGTTTAAGGCTGTGGTTAGGTTTATACCTTAATTGCTTTCCTGTAGTTGCGGATGCTTGCAGGGGTTTAATCACAAGTATGTATTAGTCCAAGTAAGGTCGGTACATTAGCACAGGTTCACCCACACAACACTTACAACACCAAAGAAGGGTAATCAGCTATTTGAAGCGAAAGCACTTGACAGAATTCCCATGTGTCCTCGAGAACGTTTGGTCCTTATAAGTATTTCCACCGGCTTATCCTTTGCTAAGAAAGGATTGGACCACTTTCTGCAGTTGTTCACTGTCTTTATTACTTGCACTTTGTTTTGTTGCTTTAGCAGAAAACCCCTAAAATCCGTTTGCTAACTATTTATAGAGATTTCCTGCTCCTTACCACTAGTCAACACCTTCTGCTCCTTGTTGGGATCGACACTCCTATTTATCAAAAGTACTACGATACACCCCATATACTTGTGGGTCATCACCTGATCAAGCGCATGGCACCCTATTTTTAAACCTAGGACATGGGTAAGATGCCATAAGGTGCGGTCATCATGTTTTAGGATAAGCAAAGGATGGATGAGCAAGAAGAGGCCAAGGCAAGGTCTCTTAGAGGATGCAAGGCTTGCCGTCGGATGGGAGTGGCGGCAATCATGCAGCTTCCAGGGGATGCTAGCCCCACAAGCAAGGCACGGATCGACTGAAAGGTTGGAACCCCGGAAGCATAATCAAGGCAATGGACAATGTCCCCACGGGTCCCGCAGAGGCATGAGAACGGCAAGGGGTAAGGCGCGTCAAGGGCATTCATGAGCACGATGCGGCAGAAAAAGGGAAAAATAATGTGAAGGCAAAGGTAAATGCATTAATAATAGCCGATTGGCATCATATCGAAGAAGTGTACAATGCAGCAATCGGCGAGTAGAAGACGCTTGGCGAAGGGGTGCGGGCAAAGGACTGAGCCTTAGGGGAAGGGGCAAATGCCGCTCCCTACCACTTCCAGTGGCGCCGCATTGCCCATCCGACCCCTTGGCATCGCCTGCATCAGGAGGAGATCCCCCTCACCTCCCCATTGTCAGGGAGGTAGGGGTATTAGCTGCAGAAGCACATGGTGTCATCAAAGACCTTCACCATGAACTTCCTGTTCCCGTGGAAGCGGAGTTTCAGCATGTGACCAGCCCGAAGCTGATATCACTTTGCGAAAGAAGGCCACCCCATGCCTAGGAACATGCGGCCCTCTTCACCTACCTCCATTTGAATGTCCAATATGGGCTGACCTCCGCTTGAATCCTCTAGCTCCATGTCACGCAGTAGGAAGCCACTCAATTCATCGGCAAGGAGGTGAGTGAGCACCAACCGCTTTTTGTACCCGGCGCCCAGTACAACCAATAACTCGAAGCCTACTAGGTCTACCATGTACTCCTCGTGGGATTGGGAGGGGGAGAACGACGGATTGTTCCAATGAGTGAGATGATGGCCACCCTGCCTGTAGCTCCCCAGTAAAATCAGTAATAGAAAATCGTTGTTGTTATACTTTGTGCATCATCATGTTTCTATTAGCCTAAAACTATTTTGCTAAAAGCCCTCTTTTTGTTTCCTAATTATTCCCCTTTTTATTTGAAATCAAAACCCTCGGTCTGTCCGGATATTTTATTTGCCTAAAAACTATTTATAAAGGTTTATAAATAAAATTATTAAACCTATTTTGTCCAGGGAGGCAGTCTAGCCAGTCAGGCCTAAACTACCTTCTACCCGGCCCAAAGAAACCCTAGAAAAATGCTAGATATATCTACCCTAATCCATACCTAAACCCTAATCCCACCCTACACCCTTCCACAGCCGACGCTCACCCACGTGCATCCACCCGCAAGCAGCACACACTCAATTCTCAGCCATGCACGCCCAGACCCACCCAACGCAGTACACCACACCACGTACGCAACACACACATCACGCACACCATGTTGTCCCCAACCCGACCCTTCCTCACCGATGCACGCAAGAAACACACTCACGCGACCCACCCATCGATCCAGGACCCACCATCCCATCTGTGCCCACAGCAACATCGTGTCGCCCACGACCCCGCTCCCCACCTTGACCCCTCCTCCTCTCGACAACCGCCGCCATGCTCCCTCATCTCTTGGCCGTGTCCTCTGCCGCCATGGCGTTGCTGCCGCCTCCCCTCGCCCTTGCCTCCCGCGAGCTCCGGCCATGCCCCAGGCTTCCCTGGCCGCAAGCCCTACAGCGTGCCTTCGGCCACCACCAGCTTGGCCTCTCTGTCGAGCCCCTGCCGCCCTGCTCTGGCCCGTCTGCGTGCCGCTCCGGCTCCTCCCCAAGATCCTTCCCTGACCTTGGCCGCCATCATAGCATCGCTGGGCCTCCCACCTCCTCCTCGCAAGCTTCCTCCCCGAGCCCCTCGCATCTCCTTTTCATGCGTGGTCAGCCGCGCCCGCCCCGTGCTCGCCTCCGTCCGCCATTGTCTGTCCCAGAGCCCCTTCTGCCGCGCTACCTGCTTTTCCTCTGCCTTGCCGCGTGCGCAAGGTACCGACTCCAGTGTCATCTCTGCAAGTTTTTTTGGCCGCCCAGGATCTATGTGTTGAATCTCACTCGCTCCATCTCCTTTGGGCCGCACGCTGCTAGCCGTGTTGCTGCTTTCCCTCTCGCTGTGGTCGTCGGAAGGCTCCCTCCGATTGAACCTTGTGTTGCGTGGATGCCTTTTGGTAGTGAGGTGCTCGCCTGCAGCGTGTTCGACACAAGTTTTGCATGGCCGATATCTTCCGTAGATGCAAGTACCACCAAGATGCTCGTGAACGCCTAACGGGACTACATCGACAAGTTCGCCTATATAAGCCGCATGAACCCGAGGATGCCGGCAAGATCTTCCTCGCTGTCAAGCCCGACTCGATGCTGATGTTTCGAGGGATGCACATGGTGACACTCAAGACATCGAACCCTATAGTCCGAAGATCGAGACCGATCCCTCAGAACCCCTCCGAACCAAGAGCTTCGACCATAAATATGTGAACCCTTTTCCGAGCCCGCCATATTTTTATAATATGTCATATATATGTTGTTGCATATTAAATTGCCATGCTTTCACATATATCATGTGGTTTGGGGGATTTTAGCTGATTCACCTCATAATTAAATATGGAGACCATATGTGGCCTTTTCTAGTCTGATATTGGCCCCATTTAAATTTGTGTAGCACAATGGTTAGATATTTTGTCTTATTAAACCAACATTTAAATTGCAGGGTATATAGACAACTTAAACCACCTAAGTAATTTTCGGGACCCCGGTTCCGCTTAATATGACCTAATTGCATCGCATCTTTGCCATGTCATACATCATACATGCATCATGCCCGGTCTTCTGCCGTAGTATTAAATAGTGTATCTGGTGTTTCTTCTAGTGCTTTGATTCTTCATAGATTAGGCCGATGAGTTGATGCGAGTGTCGACTCGATCTTCGGATGAATCTTCGGCAATGTTTTTAGGCAAGCATTCTCCCCTTTCTACTTAAATAACTTCCATAGTATTTATTTCCTCCTATTGATCTATTGCTATTTGTGTTGCGATGCTCTAGTTTTCGTGCCCGTGATATCCCTTGCAGCCATTATATTGCCTTGGACACCTCCTATTTTACCTGTTTTTTGGTAGATAGTCGGTCTTACGAGCTGTAGTTGCTTGCTCAGGTGTTGTTTCGATGTTGTCAAGTACCACAGCTGTTGGAGAAATGCCTCATGCTTAATGTTGGAGATGATCATGGATTTAATGATAGTATAATAACTCATAATGAAAGTAGGTAAATAATATAGAGGCACAGGTGGGCAATAGATGTTATTTGGTTTTTAGCCGTCCACTTGTCTCCCGTAGGACCCCGAGTACTTGATACTTGTTTCTTGAATATTCGCATGTGGGACCATGAATACCCTTAGCATGAGCTTGAGTCATATCTTATTTCTTGGGGCCACAAAGTAGTTTGGGGCTTTATTACTATCCTGTATTTATGCCATGCTTTACTGTTTTATTTATTATTGCACGTGGAGCGCCTATACTGTTTAGGAACAAATGTGGAATGTTTTTGCGGTATCGACAAGCCTAGTCACACTTTCGAGTTTCTAGTTGTTTACAGCCATTGGCACAAACCTCTGGGTCCGTCTTGAAGCCGGCCAACTTCATCGCGGGTATCTTGGTGGGGTGACCTCTTGAAATATTATATGAATCTTGTGATTTCTTTGTCGTGATGCCTCGTTGGGTGTTCATTTATTTTTTCCGAGGTTGATCGTGCGTGTGTTGCTATTTGTGCCCCCCTGCAGGGTAAAACTTTCTGAAAGCCGTGTCCGCTGTAATGGACGACTTGGAGCACAGTATCTCGATCATAGACAACTATAACTAAAGTAGTGCTATAAATTTGACTTTGAAATGACTAGTAATCATGTAACTACCTCGGTGAATTACGCTCCTAGTACAAGCCTGGATGTTCAGAAATGGTTGAAATAGTACGGTGGGGCCCAAATGCCACTCACAGGTAGACCTTTTGGCCGTCCCAACCATTTCCAAACATCGGGACAAGAACGGCGTAATCGAAGCGAAGGATCAACTACATACACAAATGAGTATGTATGCAAGCCACCATACAACAGTACATCGAGCCATTCCATCTAAAAAGAAAGGAAATAACGCATACATACGGCAAGATCCAAATATCCTAGATAGATATAATAGTTTAGGATATCTCCTCATACATCAATCAGCAGTATCAAGCGAGCGGAAGACAAAATCCAGTACAGATAAGAAGCAAATCGGCATAAGATGCCCCATAAATAAGCAGAGCCCGCCACAGATCTCCCGGATCCCCGTTCCTGGAATCTCTACACCGAATGATGGTTGCCCACATCGTCCGTCTCTTTCACCCAGTATCCATCTTGCAGTGTACCTATCCATACGAACCAATAATTTATCGTAGAGACCCTAGGGGTACTCGAAGTCTTTATGCCTCTAAAGGAACACAACTGGGTGACGAATTGCAGCAAAAGATAAACACTAGAAATTCTATAGATACTCGCTAAACATCCTACTTACCAAAGATAGAATGATGTCCGTGAATTTTTAACAACTGTTATAAAGGTTATAACGGTAATATCCACAGATCCATCCTCCTCCTCGCCACCGACGAGAGCGGACGAACAACCCCCATCCGTTGGCGGTTTATTATCCATTCCGTGAATGTTGCACTATTTACTAGTCGGTACCTAGTCTAGTCAAATTAAAAGCGGTACTTTAGTTATGCTTGTCTATGATCGAAAACTGTGCTCCAAGTCGTCCATAACCGCGACACGGCTTTCATAAGTTTTACCTGAGGGGTGCACAAATAGCAACACACACCGATATGCCTCGGAAAAACCAAATCAAAACCCAACGAGGCGATCCACGACAAAGCGATCACAGGATTCAGAAATATTTCAGGGGCCACCCCATTGAGCTACCCGCAACGGTTAAGTGACTCGAGACGGCCTCAAGGTTTGTGGAGCGGTCAGTAAGCGACGGAACCCGAAAGTGTGACTGGGCTTGTCGATACAGAAAACGGGTCACGGACCTAAATGAAGACAAATGTGCATTACCTCGCACAATTTAAATTAAAGCAGTAAAGCATGGCATAAGTACAGGATAGTAAATAAAACCTCAAACTAGGTTGTGGCCCTCAAGAAATAAGAATGAATCAAGCTCTGGCTCAGGGGGGTTCATAAGCCTCCCGGATGTGGATAGCGCGAATATTCAAGGAACAGGAATCAAGTACTCGGGGTCCTACGGGACACAAGTGAGCCTGAAAAACCAAATAGCGAATATGTCTCACCGGTGCCACTTTCATTAGTTATCCCATTACTAATCAGGTTGAGTTGTTTAGGTACCTCGTTTTCCATCAGACACTCACAAACCCTACACATGCTGTTCTACGACTCGCATGGCTCAAACAACTCCTGTAGTAATGGCTCATGGGATGGAGGAACAAGCTTCGGTGGGGTTTAAAAGTAAAAGCTATGCAATACTTGGGATTCAATTTAATGCACGCGACTCAATGATGCAAGAATACGAAAGAGGCAATAGGTACTATATGTATGCAAGCATGTGGTAGTGCTTGCCTGGCAGCTCAGTTGAAGCAAGTGATGGATCTGGGTAGTGCTCCTGGTTCTCTTGATATATCCCCTGCCCAACGTCTATTCGAAGAAGAACCAAACAAACAAGGGCCAACATAAATAAAGTGCACAAGCATATGAATTAAATGCATCAAGCAAACAATCATGCCATGATGAATGATGCACAAATAGCATGGCATTGAAGTAGCATGGCATGGGTGAGGCGTGGAATACAATAATAAAGCATTTTATTTAGTTTTGGCCCCATTTTATTTACAATTAAGTTGCTGCCCACAATATATTTATATGATGCATGCTTCAAATCAGACCATGGAATGCATAAACAGAAAGGTCTCGTCGAGCTAATCATTTTAGACATATCATTTGTTAAATTTGGACTTATAAAACAAAAGTTATTAATTTATTAAGGTAAAAGGGCATTTAATTGTAATTTAAATAAACTTGGAATTTTAAATGTTCAAAATATATTTTGAAGGTCATATTTGAATTCCTCACATTTTTCTGATTTGAAAACATATATTATTTGTTAAATTTGGATCTATATTTTAAAAGATATTTAAAAACAGATTTGAAATTTGAATTAATTTAATTTGAAAAGATTTGATTTAAACAGAAATAGACAGAAGCTTTTCTCACCCAGCACGGACCTAGCCAGAGTCACTGTCGGGTGGGCGGTATTGGGTAGAACTAGGCGAAAAACTTTTTACACTTCGCTTCCTAGCCACGGAGGCAGACGGTGGGACCATCGGTCTCATGAGCCCACTTAGAGAGATCTTTGGTGACCACGTGCGCAGGGGAGATGGCGGGTTGAGGGTAACAAGGCAGGGTGCTCTTTGTAAACGGCAACAGCCTTGAGGTGGGCCTCGGTTGGACCATGGGTTAAGCAGAAACAAAACGGAGGGGGGTATAGGCAAAACGACCGCCCGTACTGTGCTTCTTCCGGCTGGCGACGATCGGTGCTTTCAGCCTTGTGGCGGGGATCGAACGAGGACTGCGGGCGCGCGCTAGGGTGGCGAACCGGTGCGGTGGGTTGGGCTAGGTGACAGAGAGGTGGTCTGGGGCCTAGCTAAGGTTTCGGGACGCCTTCTGGTGGCGGACCGAAACGACGCCGGGCGCCAGAGCGTGCACATTTAAACGTCCGGCGGATATAGGGCGGCACGGCGAGGCGGTCCGTGTCCAGGAGGTCAGGGAGCTCACCGCGGTGGTGTTGGCGTGGACGGATCGGCGAGGAAGGCGAGTGGTTGTCGGCCGAGGCGTCTTGGCGGCTAGGGTTTGCGTCGGAGCGGCGCTGGTTCTGGTGGAGGCCGAGGGTGACCGGCGTTTGAGGGGGGGTAGACGGTGGAGAGGAAGGGAGGATGGCCAGGCGCCTCGGCCAGATCTGGGGGGCAGAGGGGTGCCGTGTGGTGGTAGATAGGGACGGGAGAGGGAGGTGGTGCCGTGGGCGCGGGGTAGATGGGAAAAGGTGGCCTCGGGTGCCACCTTTCCTCCTCCTTGCTCACGTGCACGGCAGGGCAGGACCAGGGCAGGTAGGGGCTTCCAGGTGGGGCCAGGGAGAGGAGAAGGGGAGGCTCGGGTGGGGCCTTATGCAGAGAGAGAGAAGGAGGGGGGAGGCTCGGTTAGAAGAGAGCTAGGGTTTGGGGTAGATGGTAGGCTCGGTTTAGGGTTTGTTTGGGTGGGGTAGCTAGGTGGCATGGGTGGCCAAGTGGGGCCAAGCTAGGGTAGGTTTAGAGGGGTGGCTCGGCTAGAGAGGAGAGAAAGAGGGGGTACTTAGGGTTTGGTTTAGATTAGGTGTAGATTAGGGTTTAGCTAGGATGGGGTATGGGGGGGTATGGTGATGATGGAGTAGGTGATAGAGGGAACTTAGATAGAGGATTAGAGAGAGAGGGGTGAGAGCTAGGGTTTTAGAAGCATGCATGCTCCAAACATAGATCAAGCAAGATCAAGAGGAAAAGAGGGAGAGAGAGGGATGTGGTATGATGTAAACAAGATCAACTCGATCAAGCCCAAAAGGAAGGGATATAGATAGAGATGATCCACTCAAAACAAATAAAATCCAAATGACAAGCAAAAAGGTGGTACTTGCATGGCCCATGCAGAAATATTTATTGCCCTGATGATTCTTGTGAAAACAATGTTATTACATGGCATTATTATTTTGCATTCCCAAAAATTGGAATAAAGGCCAAGCAAAAAGAATTAAAAAGGATGCCCCATGTGGAATAGATGGAGATGACCATATCTGAAATATAATGGGACTTGCTAGTGTGTATATGCCACTAGATATTTAATAAGCCCACAAAATATCCCAACATGATGATAACCCCAAAAACAACACATATGGGAGCTAGAATTAGGGTCCCACTCACAAGGCATGCAAAGGTGGCCATGTGGCTCTCATATATCACTAATGTGAAAACATCATGATGCTAAGATGAGAGCATGGGGAAAAGAAGTGGGTCCATCCTAACCCACATGAGCTAGAGGTAAAACCAAATAAAGTGCAAAGCTCATATTTAGTTGGATGGTGGAATTATAAGGTGGTGAAAGAAAAAGGTGGGGGAGTTAATAAAAGATATGCCCCCAACTCAACTTGGGCATTAAACAATATATCAAGAACCAAATACAATATCAAGAGGCAAATACAATTAATAATGCACATAAGATAAGAACCAAACAAGAAGGGGTTTTATATGATGCTCAAATGCAAGGTGGCATGATGACATGAGCATGATATAATGATGATGCAACAATTATATATTTGAAGTAGCCATTATTACTAGACCAAGTAGCATTACAATTGTTAGACAATTGGGATGCTACAAATCAGTTTCACTATAACGGAATGGCTAAATAAAAGTACGAACAAAACTGCTAGATTTGGGATGTCTTATGTTATATGTATCTGACTAGTAAGTATTGCAACTACAACGAAATGGTTAATTAAAAAATTCCCATTGCTTATTATATCAGGATGACTTATGCTATCTATATTTGACTAGTAATTGTTGCAACTATAATGGAATGAATAAAACTGCCAACTGTTGGAGTTCCTTGGTCTGACTTCCTCGTTTGGTCTCGAGGAGGAAAACGCCAGGATGGGTATGTTTGGTGTTAGTATCAGGTTGGATCCGAATAGGTCTCTCTTATCCCTCTCTGATAGCCGACAGTTGTATAGAGTCTCTATAGGTTGTTTAGTGCATGGTGCGTTGCCGCTTCATTCCACCATACCTATGTAGGCGAAGACCGCCGAATTCTAAGACTTGCCGTGTACTGGCCTCAGTACTGACCGCTCCCTTTTTCTTTTGCCCTTTTTCGGCACCCCTTAAGCAGGGTTATCTTTCTAGCTTGGCCTCGGCAGGGTTATGGACGCCATTGGTTATTCTTCAGGGATCTTATCCCAATTTGCATCTTGTTCGTACTCGGATAATGTATCGTTTCAAGGTGATTTGGATCTTTGTACTGTATATCTGTATTCTTGACTCATGGAGTCGTGTTGTATATATCTGTTCTGTGGGTTCCATCGTGGACTAATGTGTAATGGTATTACTTTGTTTTCCACCCGCACGAAAGTGCCTGGTGGGCGCCTTTGAATCCTTTCTATGCGGGTTTGGCGGGAATCGCTAAAACATTCATAGGGCCAATCCAAGGGTGTTACAGAGTGGTATCAGAGCTCAACAGTTACGATACCTCGCTGGTCTAGCATATAGGATAACCTAGCTAACGGCTGATGTAGAGTATCAAAACTATTTTGAAAAAAATCGGTTGGATAGATCTCACTAGGTCTGCTTTTACTCCTTACCCCTCTGCTATTCTCTTCTTACCTTTGCGTGTTTTAAATCTACCCCCTTATCTCTTCTTTGAGTCCAGGAATTCTCGTGGTTGGGTTTCCGTCATACCTTCAGGGTTTCGCTTCCGTCCTCTTGTAACGGTGCTTCGACATCTAGACTTCTTGCTATCTGAGAAACTTTCCTCTGTTGTACCTTTCAGTGGACCAGAAATTCACTATAAATTTTCTTTGTATCTTCTGGTGTTTTTCGACGCGACGACTTCATCTCCATTAGATCCGATGAAGAGTCTGCATCACCCTTTTGTTTCCGAACATCGCTATCGAGATCTTGAGTCTGAATTCCGAGAATTGGTTGCATAATTCCCCTATTCATGTACAGAGTAATGCTTTGGATGCGCGATGGATTGATCACCATCCGACAACTCTTATCATTCGCTCTTGTACATTGAATTGGTGGATCAAGCAATCTGACTCCATCCACAGAAGTTAGAGGTAGCCTTAACTTTTGATACCTTTACCTTCGTCCTTTGTTCTCGGGAGTGTTCTCTCGACGAACGTGAAGAACGACCATTGTTGGTGGTGTCGCCAATATCAAGATGGAGAAAGAATCCTTGTTAGTGGTGTGGCGAGGATCTACACGAAGCGAGAAGATTCAGACCGTCGGCCTTCTTCCCCGTACCATGAGGCGGATCTCGAGGGCAAGATCCATTGTTAGTGGTGTCGAATTATAGCACCCTGGAAAATCAGTAATAGAAAATCGTTGTTGTTATACTTTGTGCATCATCATGACATCATCATCATGTTTCTATTCTCCTAAAACTATTTTGCTAAAAGCCCTATTTTTGTTTCCTAATTATTCCCCTCTTTATTTCAAATCAAAACCCTCGGTCCGTCCGGATTTTTTATTTGCCTAAAAACTATTTATAAAGGTTTATAAATAAAATTATTAAAACCTATTTTATCCGGGGAGACAATCCAGCCGGTCAGGGGCAGAGGCTCAATCGGACCAGACTACCTACTACCCGGCCCAAAAGAAACCCTAGCAAAACCCTAGATCTACCTACCCTAATCCATACGTAAACCCTAATCACACCCTACACCCTTCCATAGCCGCCGCTCACCCTACCTCACCCGCGTGCATCCACCCGCAAGGAGCACGCACTCAACGCTCGGCCACGCACGCCCAGGCCCATCCAACGCGGTACACCACACCACGTACGCAACACACACAGCACGCACACCACGCTGTCCCCAACCCGACCCTTCCTCACCTACGCACGCAAGAAACACACTCACGCGACCCACCCATCGATCTAGGACCCACCATCCCGTTTGTCCCCACAGCAACATCGTGTCGCCCACGACCCCCGCTACCCACCGCGACCCCTCCTCCTCTCGACAACCGCCGCTAGTCTCCCTCATCTCCTGGCCGCGTCCTCCGCCGCCATGGCGTCGCTGCCGCCCGGCCGCCTCCCCTCGCCCATGCCGCTCGCGAGCTCCGGCCGCGCCCCAGGCTTCCCCGGCCGCAAGCCCTGCAGCGTGCCTTCGGCCACCACCTTCTTCGCCTCTCCGTCGATCCCCTGTCGCCCTACTCTGGCCCGTCTGTGTGCCGCTCTAGCTCCTCCCCGGGCGCCTTCCCCGACCTTGGCCGCCATCGTAGCACCGCCGGTCCCCCACCTCCTCCTCGCGAGCTCGCTCCCCGAGCCCCTCGCATCTCCTTTTCGCGTGTGGTTAGACGCGCCTGCACCTCGTCGCCCTCCGCCGCGCCTGCCCCGTGCTCGCCTCCGGCCGCCGCCGTCTGTCCTAGAGCCCCTGCTGTCGTGCTGCCTGCTTTTCGTCTGCCTTGCCGCGTGCGCAAGGTACCGACGCTAGTGCCATCTCTGCAAGTTTTTTTTTGGCCGCCCAGGATCTATATGTTGAAGCTCACTCGCTCCATCTCCTTTGGGCCTCACGCTGCTAGCCGTGCTGCTATTTTCCCTCTCGCTGCGGTCGTCGGAAGGCTCCCTCCGTTTGAACCTTGTGTTGCGTGGATGCCTTTTGGTACTGAGGTGCTCGCCTGTAGCGTGTTCGACACAAGTTTTGCATGGCCTAGATCTTCCGTAGATGCAAGTACCACTAAGACGCTCGTGAACGCCTAATGGGACAACATCGACAAGTTCGCCTATAGAAGCCGCATGAACCCGAGGATCCCGACAAGATCTTCCTCGCCGTCAATCCCGACTCGATGCCGATGTCCCGAGGGATGCACATGGTGACACTCAAGACCCCGAACCCTAGAGTCTGAGGATCGAGACCGATCCCTCGAACCCCTCCGAACCAAGACCTTCGACCATAAATGTGTGAACCCTTTTCCGAGCCCGCCCTATATATATTGTTGTTGCGTATTAAATTGCCATGCTTGCATATATATCATGTGATTTGGGGGCTTTTAGCTGATTCACCTCATAATTAAATATGAAGACCATATGCGGGCTTTTCTAGTCTTATATTGGGCCCATTTAAATTTGTGTAGCGCACCGGTTAGATATTTTGCCTTGTTAAGCCAACATTTAAATTGCGGGGTATATAAACAACATAAACCACCTAAGTAATTGTCGGGACCCTGGTTCTGCTTAATATGACCTAATTGCATTGCATCTTTGCCATGTCATACATCATACATGCATCATGTCCGGTCTTCTGCCGTAGTATTAAATAGTGTATCGGGTGTTTCTTCTAGTGCTTTGCTTCTTCACGAATTAGGCCGATGAGTTGATGCGAGTGTCGACCTGATCTTCGGATTAACCTTCGGCAATGTTTTCAGGCGAGCATTCTCCCCATTTCTACCTATCTTACTTTCATAGTATTTATTTCCTCATGTTGATCTATTGCTATTTGTGTTACGATGCTCTAGTTTTCGTACCCATGATATCCATTGCAGCCATTATATTCCTTGGACACCTCCTATTACCTGTTGTTTGGTAGATAGTCGGTCTTGCGAGTCGTAGTTGCTTGCTCAGGTGTTGTTTCGATGTTGTCAAGTACCACAGTTGTTAGAGAAATGCCTCATGCTTAATGTTGGAGATGATCATGGCTTTAATGATAGTATAATAACTAATAATGAAAGTAGGTAAATAATGCAGAGGCACAAGTGGGCAATAGATGTTATTTGGTTTTTAACCGTCCACTTGTGTCCCGTAGGACCCTGAGTACTTGATACATGTCCTTGAATATTCGCACTATCCGCATGTGGGACCATGAATCCCCTTAGCATGAGCTTGAGTCATATCTTATTTCTTGGGCCCACAAAGTAGTTTGGGGCTTTATTACTATCATGTACTTATGCCATGCTTTACTGTTTTATTTACTATTGCGCGTGGAGTGCCTATACTGTTTAGGAAATAATATGGAATGTTTTCGCGGTATCGACAAGACCAGTTACACTTTCGGGTTCCCAGTCATTTACAACCATTGGCACAAACCTCTGGGTTTGTCTCGGAGCCGGCCAACTTCGTCGCGGGTAGCTTGGTGGGGTGGCCTCCTGAAATATTATATGAATCTTGCGATTTCTTTGTCGTGATTCCTCGTTGGATTTTCATTTGGTTTTTTCGAGGTTGATCGTGCGTGTGTTGCTATTTGTGCCCCCCTGCAGGGTAAAACTTTCTGAAAGCCGTGTCTGCGGTTATGGACGACTTGGAGCACAGTATCTCGATCATAGACAACTATAACTAAAGTAGTGCTATAAATTTGACTTTGAAATGACTAGTAATCAGTTTCACTATAACAGAATGGCTAAATAAAAGTACCAATAACTAGTAGATTTGGGATGTCTCATGCTATATGTATCTGACTAGTAAGTATTGTAACTATAACGAAATGGTTAATTAAAACTGCCCACTGCTTATTATATCAGGATGACTTATGCTATCTATATTTGACTAGTAATTGTTGCAACTATAATGGAATGAATAAAACTGCCAACTGTGTGAGTGCCTTGGTTTGACTTCCTCGTTTGGTCTCGAGGGGGAAAACGCCAGGATGGGTATGTTTGGTGTTAGTATCAAGTTGGATCCGAATATGTCTCTTATCCCTCTCTGATAGCCGACAGTTTTATGGAGTCTCTATAGGTTATTTAGTGCATGTTGCGTTGCCTCTTCAGTCCACCATACCTATGTAGGTGAGGAGGCCTTGAATTCTAAGACTGTAGGTGTCTTGGCCTTAATCGACGTTCCGTTTTCTTTTGCCCTTTGTCGGCACCCCTTTTTGTTTAAGCAGGTTTGAGATCGACGTCGTTAGCAGGGTTACCCTTCCGGCTTGGCCTAGGCAGGGTTATGGACGCCATTGGTTATTTTTCAGGGCTCTTAGCTCAATTTGCATCTTGTCCGTACTCGGATAATGTATCGTTTTCAAGGTGGTTTGGATCTTTGTACTGTATATCTGTATTCTTGACTCATGGAGTCGTGTTGTATATATTTGTTCTGTGGGTTCCATCGTGAACTATTGTGTAATGCTGTTACTTCGTTTTCCACCCGCATGAAAGTGCCTGGTGGGCGCCTTTGAATCGTTTCTATGCAGGTTTGGCGGGAATCGCTAAAACTTGCATAAGGCCGATCTGAGGGTGTTACACTGCCCATCGTGCCAGGGGCTTCGTCCGTGCCTCATAGAAGGAGAACGGCGACCAAAAGGGCCTCCCGTTCCGATGTCGCCTCCCCGGTGACCGCAGCGGGGCGGGGCCTTCATGTGCGGTTGTGGGAGATCTGCACCAACGCCAGAGGATCCACGCCGGCCCCGGCGCCTGTGCCTGCGCAGTGTCCCCTCCGGCAAAACCGGATCCATCTCTCCCCCCGGATAAGGTGGATCATCGTCACGACGACGCCTACCGGAGCTGCCCGACGTCATTGTCACCGAGCTTAGAGTTGGAAGGGAAAAGGGCTACGGAGGAAGTAGGGAGTGAGCCACAGCCCTGCACCTTCCCTCCCTTTTATTAAAAATGAGGAAGGGGACAAGTACTGTCCACCTCGTCGGTCCGTCGGAAGGGCAAGAATCACGCCCCACAAGATTTGCTTCGCAGGAAACAAAGAGGACACAGTCAATGCAGGCTACCGCGGAAGCCCAAGGCGTGGCTCGGTAGTCCTGAAGCCACTTGAGTGCGCGAACACACGCACGTCAGCTCTGCGAGATGGAAAAGCGTATCATCCAGTCTTGTCGCGCTTCCGGCAACATGGACTAGGCCCGCGCGCCATTGAAGGGCAAAGCCAGACAACGGCCTATTTGTCGAACTACGACCAGCGTTGCAAGTTGTCGGCCCTCACCCGGGGGCTTCTGTCGGTGTAACGAAATTGGGGGTCCCTCTCATTGCGACGTAGCGTGTGGTACAGGACCCATCGGTCAGCAACTCAGTAGATGAGTGGCCTGGATGACGAGGGTGTCGCCAAGACGCGAGCACCATGTGCTCGGCACGAGTATAGTTTTGATATGATGAATTCTGTGGAGCCTAAGTGTAAGATGTGGTGTAGGTACCTATGGGTAAGACAAGCGCTACGACACAAGCTTCGATCCGCCAGCCGGCCGCGGACAAGTAGGAAAAGACAACGACGTATGCGAGGCGGTCCAACCTCTCCTTTTGGGGGCTGCCCCAGAAGGAGTGTAAGTGTAGCATCCCAATTGTCTAACAATTGTAATGCTACTTGGTTTATTATATATTGTTATTTCCTACATATCATTTATTGCATCATCATTATATCATGCTCATGTCACCATTCCATCTTGCATTTGAGCATCATATAAAACCCCTCTTATTTGGTTCTTACCCCATATGCACTATTTTGTAATACTTGTATTTGCCACTTTGTGAATTATAGTCGGCTCTTGAGATATTGCTTCATGCCCAAGTTGAGTTGGGGGCATATCTTTTAGAACCCAACCACCTTTCTTGTCACCACCTTATAATTCCACCATCCAAACTATGTATGGGCTCTTGCATTTCTTTTGATATTTAAAACTAGCTCATATGTGTTGGGATGGATCCACTTCTACTTCTACATGCTCCCATATGTTACATGTGGTTTTCACCAAATCAAATATGGAGCCTCATTGCCACCTTTGCTTGCTATGGGGGTAGAATTCCTTTCAACCTTCCACATGGTTGTAGTTGGTTATATGCTCATGCATGAAGAAAGGTTTCGTTTTATGTTGCTCTGGTGGAAAACACACACTAAGTTGGCGATCTATCTTCATAAATGTTTATATGACACCTATGTTATGTAAGGATTCCAAGCTCACCTTCTTTTGTTGTGGTCTCAATTCAAATATCCTTACATGGATCAATAAATGAACATTATGAGTTGTAAGGGTCTTCACCACTAGCTATGTCATTATTACATATGCATGAGACAAGCAATGTTGCTCTAATCCTTTTACATCTTTGCTTGTCACTTGGCCTAAGTATGATCCAACAATCCATATCCACAATTATACTCGCTCTCATCATCTCCCCTCAAACCCGTGGGCTCTGTTTTTCTTCTGTTGTTTTGTTATCTGCTGCTGTTTGGAAATTTTGAGTAAATCAAACAAAATACACAAAACCAAAATTGAATTCAAAATAGAAAGCAAGCAGAATAAAAAAAGGAAGTGAGCTGCAGCAGCTCATCAGCCTAGCCGCAGCAGCAGTACCACCACCTCTCTCCCCGGCCCAGCTACCCCCTTGGCCCGCCTCTTTTCCTCGCCTGGTACCCCTTCGCTGGTTATGGGAGAAGCCCCCATTACTGTTCGTCTGTTTTATCGCTAACCCTCCCTCTCTGCAGCTCCTCGACGAGGTAGGTCGCCATCCGTCGCCGTCATCCGCGTCAGCACCCCCCTCTTATTTTCCCCATCAATACCCCACTGCAAACCCTAGGGCCTCTCTCCCTCCTCGGCACCGCCATCCTCCTAACCTCTCTCTTATCTCCATCTCGTCGTGAGCATCTGCGAGAGCATCACCGAGGGCAACGTTTCCGCTAGCAGACGCCATGGAACTGCGCTTCCCAAACTGAGTTCGGGAGCCGAACCACGTGGCTTCCCCATGCTTGCACTACATATAGTATCTATTGCATCTATCTTATTCTTGCATCATGAGTCATGATCCGAATTAAATTGCAATCCCAAGTAACGCATAGCCTTTACTTTTATACCCCACCGAAGCTTGTTCCCTCAATCCCATGAGCTATTACTACAGGAGTTGTTTGAGCCATGTGAGTCGTAGAATTGCACGTGTAGGGTTTGTGCGAGTCTTTGACAATGAGGTACTTAAACAACTAAAACTTAGTAATAGAATAACTAAAGAAAGCGGCACCGGTGAGCAATAGTTGAGATCTGGTTTTTATCCGTCCACTTGTGTCCACCTAGGACCCGAATACTTGATACATGTTCCTTGACTATCACACTATACATATGTGGGCGCCATTCTGGGTTCCCTTGGACTTGAAATTGACACTAAAGAATGTTTTGGGGCTGCAATTATTTGGGCTTTATATGTTACCCACTGTACAGATGTCATATTATGCCATGTTTATTACTTGTTGGTCGATGAGCGTTTACTACTGTTGCATAGGTGCGGCACTCTGCCACAGGAATATATTTTCTATTACCTCTTCTCCCATGGTAAGTGTATGTAACCTCTGAGTCCATATGAGACTTAGCTATACCTCGTACGGGTAGATTTTTTAGGCGGCCTCTAAAACATTCTCTGGTTTCTTGGAATGGTTATGTCATGATGCCTCGTTATTTTTATTCATTTGCTTCTTCCGAGGTTGAGCATGTGTGCGTTGCTATTTGTGCACCCCTGCAGGGTAAACCTTTTTGAAAAGACGTGTCTGCGGTTATGGACGACTTGGAGCATAGTTTCTCGATCACAAACAAGCATAACTAAAGTACCGCTTTTAAATTGACTAAAACCTACCTAGTAATAGTGCAACCTTCATGGAATGATTAATAAAATTTTCTACGGATGGGATGTTCTTCCGCTTCTCGTCCGGGAATGGGGAGGTGGTCGAGCAATATTTAATTACATTGATATATATGTTGGATAATTAATTGTGATTAATTAATGATGGACCGTCTATCATTGGTTAGGCAGATTTGATAGCGTGTCCCTATAGAAATGCTAGGCTTTATTTTCACTGCAATTGCGTCACCCTCAGGTTGTATCCTTTAGATGCATAAAGACTTATTGAGTCCCTTAGGGTCTCATATGATAAAATATTGGTTCAGATGGACAGGTATACTCTGAGAAAGGTTACTGGTTCGAAGAGACCAATGATGGTGGCAACGATCGTTTGGTGTAGATATTCCTGGGATAGAGATCCGTGAGTTCTGTGGGCGAGATGTGCTTATTTTCAGGGTGTCTTACACCAATTTGCTTCTTATCTGTACTTGGATCTTGTCTTCCACTTCCTCTTGATACTCTGATGTGTGATGTATGATGATATATCCTAACTATTAGCTATCTAGTATTTTGGATCTCGTCGTATGGCGTTGAATATTTTTATTTCTTTTAGATGGTTTGGCTCTGATATAATCTTGTATGTCATTGGCATACATACTCATTTGTGTATGCTTGACTTGCAGTCCAGCCGGCTATGTCTCTCGCACTTGAAGCTATAACCACGAGAAGTGGGTAGAGAGGTTGGCTGGTACCGTATCCTGCTCTGCTTAGACGGGCCTGCACTTGGGTGGCCGTTGGGCCTCCACAGTAGTACCACCTAATGCACTTTTGGGTTATACTAGCTTGTAATTTAGAGCGTAGGGTCCAGGGGATTATAGTAAGGACCCGATCAAGGATGGCAAGGCAAAGGAGTGGCCTCGACTATGCCTCGGAAGGACCATGGAAGAACTTCTCTAGGCCAGGCGTGGCCCAGGAACCGGAGTCAACTGAGCCTGACAGGGCACATCAGGCCCAGCCTTGGGAATTGGTGACCCGCCAGTATTGCTGGACATCATCATGGCGCTGTAGCCTACTGCAACGCGCCACAGAAAGGAGTGATAGCTCGGATCATGAGCTATCACTCGACCATCAAACGCGCCACAGAAAATACTTCAAAATTCATATGTTTCAATTTTCCCTACAACTATACCCTAAAATATAACTACATCTCAAAGGAATTAATTTTTTGAAGTATTTATCATTTTTGTTTATTTTTTACAAAATTTAAAAGGCGATCCATTGGGGAGGATCTGTCTTTCCACATTCTTTGGCGCATATCTCTATATGCGCCACAGAAACATCACTATCTGTGGTGCATATAGACATATGCGCCACAAATGGTTGGTCAACAAAATTCTGTGGTGGGGCCTACCCTCACTTTGGCGCATATGGTCATATGCGTCACTGAAAGTTGGTTGCCCAACCCCGATGGCGGGCCCACCATATTTCTATGGCGCACCATTCCGGTGCATGCACCACAGAAGAGTGAAGGACTCTGTGGCGCATTTGGTGTAATGCGCCACTATTATTTTTCTGTGGTGCATGGTAGAACATATTCCATCTATCTATAATTGTTTTCCTAGTAGTGGATAATCTTTGGTTGCTTTTGCATTCCTTAGAGACCACCTTTTATTTCTTTGTGACTCTTTGGTGGCTTCCAATTTTATTGATGAATGAGTGCTTGTGTTGTTCTCTCTTGCCTTGTTTTGTTAAGTGAGTTTGGAAGAGTGAGGATTCCATGGTTATGCATGTTGTTTCCAAATGCAATTACTATAATTGGTGCATATTCTTTAGGGAGCTCCTCTAATTCATTTGAGAATGCTCATTCACCTTCTTTCTCATCTTTTGTGTTTTTAATGTTTATGGGGGAGTGAGGATTCCATTTTTGTGCATGATGCATTCTAATGCAATATTTATAACTTGTGCACAAATCTTGGAAGCTTACTTATTTCATTTAAACACTCATTTTCTCATATCATAATAACTTGTTGTTTCCATTTGGTAGAATTTGTTGTATTCATTTGATTATTTTGGATCTTTTGATTGCTCCATTCATTTGTCGAAGCTTCTTTATTTTTATTTTGTTTTTGCGATCCTCAAGTCCTCAATATAATTTTACTTCCTCCCAAGTATTCATCATGGGAGATGTGCATAAGCACACCTTTGGAGGAATTCTCACTATATTGGTCATTTAGAACTTTTCACCCATTTTGACCATCGATGCCAATGGGGCAGAAGTTTTGGAGGGTTTAAGGGAAGTGGTGTATTCTTTGAGTTTGTTCTTAAGCATTTTTCTTTCATGCTCTTGCATCTTTGTTGTTGCTTTGCATGTTTAATATATAGAGGAAAACTCAACGAACGGTAATGGTTGGCAATCTATGCAATGAAATTCAAGTTCATCACACGTGCATAGATTGTGGGGGGAGTTTTCTCTATATATTGTGGTTATACCAACATCACATACTTGTTCATTATTTGATGTTGGGGCAACCATTTTGTTCGTTAAATTCCATATTTAAACCCTCTCAAAGGGATTGTCATCCATTACCAAAATGGGGGAGATTGAAAGGGCATGTAGGCCCCCATGTGTGGTTTTGGTAATTAATGACAATACTATGGACTAATGAGTAAATTGGGTTTCCCTTGTAGTATTTTTCCATTGGCATCTCTTGGGCCATGTTTTGGTCTCAAGGATGAAATATGAAGAGATGTAGAAGAAGAAGAAAATAAGAATATCAAGAGTGTCTTGAAGAAGAAGATGGAGTTCCTCATGGCTATCTTCAAGACATCATCAAGAAATGAAGTGCAAGCTCAATATGCACCATCTCTAAAAGATATCATGCTTGAATATTGCCATCCTCGATGATCATGGAGTGATGAAGACAAGTTCAAAGAAGAGGTTTCCCCATGGAGTATGGGGGAGCAAGTCGAATCTTCATCAAGCAAACCATGTGCAAGTGCAATCAAGAAAGGTGTTCCATCTTGAAGGACGCAAGATCCTCTACATCAATATCAAATGTAAATCTCAAGGAAAAGGTATGATCTTGATAGGTTTTCTATTTTACCGGTCTCTTGTAGTGTTGGGAGACCGGGTTTAGGATATATATCCATACTATCAAGAGGGGCTCTTGAGTGAGTGATTCAATCGCATATTTTGGAGAGAGCTCAAACCTTTGCTTGCTTGCATAATTTTCTTGGTTGTTATTTGGATCTTGTCCATGGGAGGATCTAGAGATTGTGGTTATCATCATAACAAGCTCTAGTTTATAAAAAACGGATTTTCACTGCATATCTTATTGCGTTCTTGATCGTGCGGGGGGCACACCTTGGGAGATATATCACATATATACTTGGTATTTTCTCCCTTGGTGGTATCCAATATTTCACCTTTTTGTTGGATTCTACTTGGTTTTATCTTTTCAACAAAATTGGTTTCATCCCAATCGGAGTTTCCAAGCTCAACTTCTTGTCTTTTGGGTTTTGGAGGTTTTACCGGTTCATCGCTTCTAAAGAGGTCTTACCTTTCTCCATTTGATTTTATCCTTCCATGTTGTAATATGATGTTTCTGTTGCATAATCTTGTAGAGCTTGTCTCTCTTCAAAACGATCCCAAGATCATGAAAAACAGAGTCCGGAATCAAAAGTTATTGAAGTTTTCGTGCAATTGTTGTCCAACGTTTTTTCTTGAGCGGAAGTTCCGACTCAACTTCCAATTAAGATCAGTAACTTGTGTTTTGATTTACTGGAAGTTCTAGTGGCTCGTGAAACTGACCCAAACGGGCAGATTTCTCTTGCCCTTTTTAAGGGACCCCTCTTCCCTAATGTTTCCCCAACTTGTGAAGTATTTTTGCTAGGTCTTCCACTCTCTCTCCTCCATTATTGACCTTCAAAATCTTGCCCTCTTCCCTTCTACCTCCCATGATTCTTGCATCTCTTTGAGAGACTTCAGAAAGCAGATCTAGATGTACAACCCTACCTAACCAAATCCCTTCTTTATGAAGGAATCCTTGGGATATAGATCTTGGAGAGTTTTGTGTTCTCATATTGTGTTCTTCCTCCCTTATTCCCCTATAGATTTTGTAGCTTTGGTGGAATTTGAGAGTGAAGGACTTGCCTCTTGCATTTGGTGCATAGGTTTAAGTTCTCCTCGGAGATTCGGCGAGTACAAGCTTGTGGGCTTGTTACTCTTGGGTTCTTGGAACCCTAGATGGTTGTGTGGTTGGTGTGTTGATTTCTTGAGGCCTCCAATTGAGTTGTGGAGTGGACTCAAGCTTGTGGCCTTTTGTGGATTTTGTATCCTTTTGTTGATTTGTTCTTGGGATCCTCCAATTGAGTTGTGCAGCTAGCCCCAAGCTTGTACGGGTTCGGTGACCGCCCTCAAGTGTCCCATAGTGGAGCGAGTGCCTGCCTTTTGTCGTATGCACTCGAGAGAATAGGGTGAGCCTTTTGTGGCGGCGGTGAGTTCTGTGGCTTCGCATCTTGGGGTAAGGCCTTGTGTGGCATTGGGTGATCATCGAGCCACCACACCTCAAGGTGAGCCACTTGTGGCGCTCGGAGAGCATTGCGCCATTGCACCTCTCCAGCAGAGACGTAGCTTCTTTGGAAGTGAACTTCGGGATAAAACTATCGTTGATGACCCACAAGTATAGGGGGTGTATCGTAGTACTTTTGATAAATAGGAGTGTCGATCCCAACGAGGAGCAGAAGGTGCTGAACAGTGGTATGGAGCAGGAAATCCTTGTGAATACTTAGCAAACGGATTTTTAGTGGTTTTCTGACAAGGCAACAAAACAAAGAGCAAGTAACAAAAGTAACAAACAAATGGAGAAAGTGGCCCAATCCATTCTTAGCAAAGGACAATCCGGTGGAAATACTTATAAGGACCAAACGTTCTCGAGGACACATGGGAATTTTGCCAAGTGCTTTCGCTTCAAATAGCTGAGTACTCTTCTTTGGTGTTTGTAAGTGTTGTGTGGGTGAACCTGTGCTAACATACCGCCCTTCCTAGGACTAATACATACTTGTGGTTAAACCCCCTGCAAACATCCGTAACATCAGGAAAGTAATTAAGATATAAATCTAACCACAACCTTAAACTCTGAGATCCTACGCTCCCTTGTGCAAAGGTGTCCTAACGGGGGTTCAGGTTTCTGTCACTCTGGCAACACCACAATTAGTAGCCAAATACACAATGCATCCCCCTAGGCCCATAAATGGTGAAGTGTCATGTAGTCAACGTTCACATGACACCACTAGAAGAATAGCACCACAACTTAAATACTAAACCATTGAATAATAACTCATCACAGATTCACTACTAACAACATGACTTCTCCCATGTCCTCAAGAACTAGACGAACTACTCACAAGACTTCATATGGATCAAGATCAAATATGATATGATAATGGATAACAATCTGAACATAAACAATAATCCAATGGTTCCACTCACAAGCATCAAATACAATAGTAATCAACACCGAGAAAGTTTCCCCTAAGAACTAAAGCAATATCCAACACAATTGTTACAACGGGATGGAGTGGAGATGATGGTGCTGGTGGAGATGATGGTGTGGATGATGAGGATGATGATGATGATGATCCCGATAAATCCTAGCTTGATGATGGTGTTGATGGCGACGATCTCCCCTCTCCGGGAAGGAATTCCCCCCAGCAGAAATCTGTCTGCCGAAGAGATCTTTCTCTCTCGGTGTTTTCCGCCCCCCGAGAGGCGGCAGAAATCTATCTGTGGTCGCTCCCCTGGTATTAGGGTTCCGTAGGGAAGATATAGTCAAAGGGGCAAAGTCGGAGGCCGGGCAGGTGGGCCACACCTGCCCTAGGCGCGGGGTCAGGTGGACCCAATCCTAGGGGGTGTGTGGGCCCCCTGAGGCCCCACTTCGTCCCTCCTTCTGGCCTCCTTCGTCTTCTGGTAAAATAATATGTTTCCATATTTTTCTGGTATTTTTCCGATCTTTGCGAAATTGCACTGAAACGCCTTCTTTTCCATCAGAATCTAGACTCCGGCAGTCCATCCTCCAAGAATCATCCAACATGCATAAACAGATGAAAAAGCCATAAGTAATACCTCATAATAAGACAAACATCAATGAATAGAGGTAAATTATGATATAGAAAGGTGATGCAAATTGGGCGTATCAATCGTCTCCGCGTCCATCGGTTATCTCTCAATCGAGCCCTTTACTGATGCATTTTACATTGTGATAGACATCGTGCTTGAAGTATTTCATCTTGCTATCACCGTGTTTCTTCTCTTGCTTAGCATAGGTTGTTGGTGCACTTAATTGAACCTAGTGGTTAGGTTTTGTGCTCTTTAAATTAAACATTAGTTTTATTCCGCATTTATTAGAGCCTAAACCGCATTATTTTTAAAAGCTTATTCACACCCCTCTATGCGACGTCCATTGGACTTTCAAACACTCATGCTTGGGGGAGTTTCACCTAGTATTTTATGTTTTTTAGTTTATTATCTTGCTTCTAGTCATGATCTTTAGGTTGGTTTTTTGCTTTTATCTATTAGGTATCGATTTTCCCATCTCTTAAAAAGCTTTTAGGACATTATCTTGTATCATTGGTCGAGTGGTTTTTAATTAAATATTAAGTATGGTGTGATCCATGATTCTCTTGTTTGGAGATTTATAGGTAACACTCATACAAATGTGCGCCTCATATCTAGAAGTTTTAGTTACATCTTGTCTTGAATTAGATTAACTTGAGTGTGTTGGACAAGCATAGAACTTCGTAAACAAGCAAAAACTTGAAACAAAGGAAAGATCCGAGCAAGTGAAAAAATTATAAAAGAAAAATACCTTGAATTTGTAGTAGAGATATGGTTTTGTTAAATAAGTAGTTAGTAAGAGATGATGAAAAGGGACATGAGATACTCTTGTTCTATTTGGTAATCAGCGAGTAAACCAAGGGTCATGGATATTTCAATATATATGCTCTATGAAAAGTTTATGAATGGCAGGCACCCGAGGATTCGGTTAGCCATGGAAAGTGAAAGGAAAAGGTTGAGTAAAGCATATGAAATGATTGAAAGATCCATGAATAAGGTTTATACTAGTTAATAGGAGGCAATACCATTAACTGGTGCTATTTGAAAAAATGGTGAAAGTGTTTGATGAAGTCAAACTTCATGTTTATATTGTTGTTTAATAACTCTCTTCTTTTTAACTATGGTTCTATGAGAGTTTTATCTTCATTGCAAAGGAAAGAGTGAATCAAAGATAGCAAGGTAAAAAACATGCAAGCTAATATTAGCAAAGAGAAAATAAAAATTTCAGACTTGTTCAATTGTCCAACTTTAGGGGTTCGCAGCATGAAAAACAAAAAAAATTCTATCGCATGAACACACAGAAGCCAAGATCTAATCTACGAGATCGGTGCAACGAGTTCATAGAGTACTAACCCTCGAAGATCCAAAGTGTTTAACGAGATCGTATTCTCATGGTTGATGTAGTCATTCACTTGTCGATCTCAAGATCGCAAATATGATCCTTGTGGCGCCGCTTTTCGGCGGCGATTCCACAATCAGTCACACGTTCGGTACTCAATGAAGACCTTCCTCTCCCTTGTTCTAGAAGGCGGCAGAGGTTGTAGATCTCCTCGTGATTCCAGTAGCACGATGGTGTGGTGGTGGAGGTGGAGGAGTAGATCCCGTAGGGCTTCGCCTAAGCTGGAGCGGGTATGGTGGATTTAGACAGGCCCTCGGTGGCTAGGGTTTAGACGCCGAGGGGAGGAGGGAAGCCGAAGACTAGGGTTTAGACTAGACAGTGGTGGTGGTTTAGAGGCTAGGGCATCGGCGACCTAGGAGGGGGTGGCGACCTAGGGTTTTGGGGTGGTGCCAAGGGGGCGCCTCACCTCCTCCTTTTATAGGTGGGTGTAACACCCTCGGATCGACCCTATGCAAGATTATCGATTCCCGCCAAACCCGCATAGAAACGATTCAAAGGTGCCCACCAGGCACTTGCGTGCGGGTGGAAAAAAAGTAATATCATTACACAATAGTCCACGATGGAACCCACAAAACAAATATATACAACAACGACTCCATGAGTCAAGAATACATATATACAGTACAAAGATCCAAATCACCTTGAAAACGATACAAGATCCGACTACGGACATGATACAAATGGGGCTCAGAGCCTTGAAGAATAACCAATGGCGTCCATAACCCTGCCTAGGCCAAGCCGGAAGGGTAACCCTACTAACGACGTCGATCTCAAAACCTGCTCAAACAATAGGGGTGTCGAGAAAGGGCAAAGGAAAAAGAGAGCGGTCAATACTGAAGCCAGTACACGATGAGTCTTAGAATTCGGTGGTCCTCGCCTACATAGGTATGGTGGATTGAAGAGGCAGCACAACATGCACTAAACAACCTACAGAGACTCGATACAGCTGTCGGCTATCAGAGAGGGATAAGAAAGACCTATTCAGATCCAACCTTATACTAACACCAAACATACCCATCCTGGTATTCCCCTTCGAGACCAAACAAAGAAGTCATACCGAGGAAAACTCACACGGTTGGAAATTTTATCATTCCATTAAAGTTGCAGCAATTACTAGTCAGATATGGATAGCATGAGTCATCTTGATATCATAAGAAGTGAGAAGTTTTAGTTAACCATTCTGTTGTAGTTGCAACACTTACTAGTCAGATACATATAGCATGAGACATTTTCGTGGTATTGCCGACTAGTACGCCATGGAGGGGTCCTCCTTTTATAGGTGGGTGTAACACCCTCGGATCGACCCTATGCAAGATTATCAATTCCCGCCAAACCCGCATAGAAACGATTCAAAGGTGCCCACCAGGCACTTGCGTGCGGGTGGAAAAAAAGTAATATCATTACACAATAGTCCACGATGGAACCCACAAAACAAATATATACAACAACGACTCCATGAGTCAAGAATACATATATACAGTACAAAGATCCAAATCACCTTGAAAACGATACAAGATCCGACTACGGACATGATACAAATGGGGATCAGAGCCTTGAAGAATAACCAATGGCGTCCATAACCCTGCCTAGGCCAAGCCGGAAGGGTAACCCTACTAACGACGTCAATCTCAAAACCTGCTCAAACAATAGGGGTGTCGAGAAAGGGCAAAGGAAAAAGAGAGCGGTCAATACTGAAGCCAGTACACGATGAGTCTTAGAATTCGGTGGTCCTCGCCTACATAGGTATGGTGGATTGAAGAGGCAGCACAACATGCACTAAACAACCTACAGAGACTCGATACAGCTGTCGGCTATCAGAGAGGGATAAGAAATACCTATTCAGATCCAACCTTATACTAACACCAAACATACCCATCCTGGTATTCCCCTTCGAGACCAAACAAAGAAGTCATACCGAGGAAAACTCACACAGTTGGAAATTTTATCATTCCATTAAAGTTGCAGCAATTACTAGTCAGATATGGATAGCATGAGTCATCTTGATATCATAAGAAGTGAGAAGTTTTAGTTAACCATTCTGTTGTAGTTGCAACACTTACTAGTCAGATACATATAGCATGAGACATTTTCGTGGTATTGCCGACTAGTACGCCATGGAGGGGTCCTCATAGTGCGTGTTTAGAGACGTGGGGGAAGGCAGAAGGTTGGCGGGTACGAGGTAACAGAACTTACCTAGGTTCAGATCCCACGACGGTGGCGGAATCCTGCTCCTTCTATAAATCACTATAATGGAAATACGCCGAGTTAAAGGGATTGGTTTTCTATGCGAGGTATGAGTTGATTGATGCCTTAAAGACTCCTCCAGGTCTGGCTTATATAGTCGCCAGATCCTAGGGTTACAGGCAAAGTCCTAGCCGGACAAGTTACAGAGTCCTACACGGTATACAACTAGTCTAACGTGTCTTGCACTCCAAGGCTCCGGGTATGCCGGTGACTCCTCCGTAGCTTTCCTTCATATAGAATGGGCCTCCCTTCTGGATCCATGTAACTGGGACGCCCAGCGGGTCGTAGGCCTTGCTACCGACAATGGGCCACCCGGGTTATCCGGATTAGAGACATGCAATGGTGATACCCATTTAGCATATCCCCAACAGTAGCCCCCTGAGAACTCCGAGATCTTGCACCGTCTTGCCTCTTCATACTGAATGCTCCGTCTAGATGGATGTCGGCAAATCGTCAAGCAATATCTTGTAGTACTCCCAAGAACCCTTCAATGCTCTCCGTCTTCAACATGTAAGTTGGAGAAGCGCTGAATCTTCCATCGTACTCTTCTCATAGCCGGATTGGATCCGTCCATGCCGGAATCTTTAGATGGGATGGTTCATCTGCCTATGCCAGTAGAGTGACGTAGACCACAAGTCAGCAACGCCTTGTAACTCACACATGTAGAGAACATAATCATAGTCGTTTTTCCCACGTGAAGGATACGAAACGTTGGCGGCGGCGGTGGGAACGTGGCGAAATTTCCACGCATGCGCTGTCCACGCAACAACCATTTGATCAACTTGAACGAATCTTGATGCCGAGTACTATAAGTTGTAACCGTGGTGATTTTTATCTTTTCACCCCATTCTTCCTCGCATCATATTCTTCCTCTAGCCAACGTCTCCTCGATCTCTCCACGCGCATAGAGGAAAAAATGTAACTTTCTTTCAATCCACAGTCACCTTGTCCCCCGCATCAATGGCAAGTGACAACATTACTCCGTCCATGGCGGCGTCGGGCGAAGCCATAGCCAAGCCGGCAAGCTCCGTCCACGTTATGCCGGAGGGCGTGGTGGTGTCGTGCACCACGGTGGTGGAATCCACCGGCGGCGACCATGTTCCGGTGGAGCTGGAACTGCTAGAAGAAGAGGTTGATTCCCACAAGGGGGAATGGCATGGCTCGTACATCACCGAGAATGATCTCAAGGAGATGCTCGCCGAGGGGTACCTCCCCGCGACGGAGGGTCTTGTCTAGCGGGCGGCGCCGGCCAGCGAGGTTGTCCCTTCTCCCCTTGCCGAGGAAAAGGTATACCTCAAAGCCCAACTGGTACGCGATGTCTCCCTCCCAATCTCCGACTTCTTCATAGAAGTCCTTAGCCACTTCTGGGTTCAACCTCAGAACCTGTCTCCAAATAGCATCTTCACGCTTAGCAACTACGTGGCGCTTTTTGTGAGGGTTACCTAGGAATCATGCCTAGGTTAGATTTGCTTATCTACTTATTCACCATCAAGAGGGAAGCCGGGGTGAGAAAGGAGGAGCTTAGGAATTGCGGAACCATTATCTTCAAGATCCGGCCTGGCTAGTGGTTCCCCGACATCGTAGTCCATGAGTCCTGCAAGAACTGGCAGAGGACGTATTTCTACGGCCCAGACATTCCTTTGGCTGGACGAGAAAAAACGTACCCGGACTTTGTCGACGGAGCCACCGCTGAAGCCCCGACATGGAGATCCCAAGCCCTCCTCCCCTCTGACGATGAAGCCTCACGCGCCATAAGGCGGATCGAGTGGTTCGTAGATACGGGTCTGATCGGGTTGGACCTAGCCATGTGCTGGTTCATCAGGCGGATTCAGCCTCTACAACACCGACTTATGCACGAATATTCCAAGGATAGGAAGGATAGCCTCCGCATCTCCGAGGACAACTTTTCGAGTGACTCCGTCAAGCTTTTCCTCAAGGACATAGTCAAGGTGAAGGACAAGAAGCGTGGCTTCACCATCACTTACGACATGTCCAAGGGCGGCACGTGCCCAGAGGTAATTGTTTATTTTCCGTGTATGACATATACTCCAGTTCTTCTGTCTTGCCTTAACCATGGAATCTAACACTTTGGGATTCACTTAACAGCTAAAGAGTCTAGACGAAGGTAGCATGGCTGCCCAAGTCTATGACCCCAAGATGAAGGAATTCACCATCGTGTCCGACGACAATGTCCCATTGGCGCGAAAGCGGAAGAGCTCCACCTCTGACGCTGCTGACGGAGGCAAGAACAAGAAGACGGAGGGTGGAGCCTCCAAGAGATCCACCGCCTCCCTGGAGGTGGAGAAAAGAAGAATGATTGGTATCCCATTAACCAAAGCACCAACCGTTGTGTAAGCTTCTTAACATCCGACATTGTCTCTTGCTCGTCTTGTTCCTATACTTATACTTTTTCACGTTTCAGGAAGAAGGCCAGTATGAGTTTGAAGAAGACCTCCAAAACAACAGGGGCTTCTAAAAATATCAACGAAATGTTTCACCAAGCATCTCCCGCCATCGCTCCTCCAACTCCGAGCGTCCAGCTGCCACCGCACCGACAAGCTCTCCAGCAAAGGCAACCTTCCGTCATGGAAGTGGACCCAGCTCCTTATCAGGAGGTCCCAGATTTCGCCGCAGAGCTTGTTGTTGTCGGCGAGCAGGCAACACAAGAGAGCACATCATCTAAAGTGGTTGAAGCTCCGGCTAAGGATGCCACTGATAGCAGTAAGGCGATGGTGGAAGACAGAACTTCTGCCATAGGCGGAGCCGTTTCACCCAAGACGCCAACAGAGCTCCCAAAAATTGTCTACCCGGTGCTTACACCGAGTAGCTCAGCTCTGGCTCCTGGTGCGATGCCGAATTCTCCCACGTGTGGTCTTGAGGAGCTGCTCAAGCAGGCGGCGATCCTGCGCATAAACAACCTTGCATTTAGCAAGATATCCGCCGAGAGCGCCAGCAACCTCAAGATCATTGCACTTGTAAGTTTTATATGCCTTTTGCATTTCATATGTAGTATCCCACTGTAGCCCCCGAGGATTTAGACAGAAAACCATAGGTCTTTGGGTCTGAATGCTCTAAGAGTGAGTAAGCTAGAAACTTTGCACTGTAGCCCCCAAGTATGTAGTTTGAATGAATTATTCTGACTAGATACTTTTAGAGTAGCATACGTAGTGTTTGTAATTTTTCAATACTATAGCCCCCCAAGCCTCTAGTTGAAACAAAATTAGTTCCGACTAGATTCTTAAAGATAGACTAAGCATATTGCCGAGTTAAAAACTCGTACCGTAGCCCCCGAGCCTCTAGGTGGATAGATATCCGACTAGATGCTCAAAGTAGACTAAGTAACATTAATATTATTTCGCAGAATGAGAATGCTCGGAGGAACGTCAGCAACGACAAGTTCCACAAGATGCGTGCTGATCTCGAAGTTGAAAAGGGTAAAACCGCCTTCTTGAAGGATCAAATCACCAAGAGTAAGAGTCTATTTTTTTTTCAATTTCGCACTTAATCATGGTCTTGCGCCATTAACTTCCGACTACTCATTGTGACCTGTCATTTCTCTGACATACATAAGCTATTGCCAAGGGGAAGGACATTGTCGAGCAATCTAAGCACATACAGCTGTTGGATAGTGAGAACAAAATCTTTAAGCATGAGAGGGCTGAATCTTTGAAGATGCACGAGGATGCTATGAAGGCCGTGCAAGAGTCTGCCAACACAGAGATCAGCCACCTGAAGGAGGAAATTGCAATCCTCAAGGAGCAGAACAAAGCTGTCGTCGAGTAGAATACGCGCAACCTTGACGCTTATAAGGTCCTCTGACAAGAACGGGACTCCATGGCGGATACTCTCTAGCAAGCTGAGGATAGCATCTTTGGTAAGCAATCTCCGTCTTGTACTTCTGTAGACCAGGTACTCTGAACTTTTTGTTGTGTTGAACTCATGTACTCCATTGCTTGGCTGGAAATGCATCTCCTATTGGTTTAACCACTAATCCTCCTCCTCCAAAGGAATGCATGGTTCTTGCCGGCAACTTCATCAGCACCTCCATCACCCAAGCAAAAGAAATTGCCAAGCCCTTGAACATCAACATCAAAGCGGTGGACTCCGTCATGAAGTACTCGGAGAACCTGCACCAAGCCCCCGAGCGTATCGTAAGATGGAAAGCTTCATGTACACGGGCTGGTGCAAGGATGTCGCTGGCAATGGTCAAGGCCCATTATGATGATGCCGACATCAACACGGTTACCTCCGTCTTGCCCGATGTAGACGATGATGACCAAAGGATCGATCACGGAGCTATCTGGTCATTGCTCGCCGGCTATGACACCAGGGTTGCCAAGTTGGTGGATGAAAACACCTTTGTACCCCTTGAGGTTATTGATGCCGACTAGTCTATCTCCTCCGAGTCCCTCAAGACTACCGACTTCATTGATGACCAAGAGGACTCTCCTGCTGCTGATGACGTTACTTCAAAATCTCCCGCGCTAGAGGATTGAAAAACACTTATGTAATATTTGTTTCCTATGGGTGTATGTATGCGGAAAAACTATGGGTTTAACCTTAAGGAGAAAAACAATAGCTATATGTTTCCTTCTACTTAAGTACTAGTTCCAGCATGTATATATTTTTTAAGCAAGTGTTGGCTTATCCATTACTCTGGTTTTTATGCTTGACTTTTTGTGAGTTGGAAGACCCGTAGTCGGAACTATGCGCTCAGGCGATGATGCCCAATGGCACCGTCAAGAACCTAAGCACAAAATCACCGACTTAGAGTGCCAAAAGTCACTACTCCAGAATCCACATAGAAACAACAAAGAACGTGTAGACCAGAAAACTTAAGCTTACACCCGTAGGCGGAATTTTCACAAGTGCAAATGCAAAACTTGCGCATAGAGGTTTTATACGATCCAAAAATGAACACTAAAGGAGGTAAAAAACTCAAGCATATGCGTGAACCAAAGAGCTTTATTTCATTGATCATATAAGAGGTACACAGTAGATAAAAAATATGCTAAGTGTAAAAAGGACGTAGATGTGCTATGTTCCATGGCCGATCAAGCTCCGGGTAGTCATCATCCGGGTCACGTCGCTTATGCTTATGATCCTCGTTTGGTCTATCCTCTAGTTCACGATTGTCAATGAGGTAGGACCCATTGAGTAGCGCCTTGCTAATGATGAACGGTCCTTCCCATGGTGGGGATAATTTGTGTGACTTCTTCTGCTTAAGTCGGAGCACTAAATCCCACTCTTTAAATGAGCGATGCCGAACGCGGCGACTATGGTAGTTGTATAGCTTCTGCTAGTAGATGGCGGATCTTTGGCATGCCAATACACGCTCTTCCTCGAGAAGGTCCACATCTAGGCATCTGGATTCTTTAACATCAGCTTCGTTGTAGGCGGCAACTCTTAGTGAATCGTGAAGGATGTCGGAAGGCAGGATGGATTCTGCTCCATATACCATGAAATAAGGGGTGTAGCCGGTGGATCTATTGGGTGTAGATCATAAACTCCACAGAACAGATGGTAATTCCTCCGCCCAGGCTCCAGCTGCTCTATGTAGCGGTGCCTCTAGACGTGGCTTGATTCCATGCAGAATTAATCCATTGGCTCGCTCAACTTGCCCATTGGACTATGGCTGTGCCACAGATGCTAAGTCAAGTCAGATGCCCTTCTCCCAAAAATAGGCTTCCACTTCTCCGAGTGACAAGTTGCTGCCATTGTCGGTGATAATGCTATGTGGGAGACCAAATCTCACCACTAGATCCCGGACAAACCTAAGGGTAGTTGCCCCATCAAGCTTTCTAATGGGTTTAGCTTCTATCCATTTGGTGAATTTATCAACTGCTACTAGCAGATGCGTAAACCCACAAGGTGTCGTCTGTAATGCACCAACCATGTCTAGCCCCCAGACTGCAAACAACCAAGTTATTGGTATTGTTTGCAATTCCTGAGCTGGTACATGTGGTTGTCGGGCATAATACTGGCATCCCATGCATGTCTCAACCAGCTTGTCGGCGTCCCCCTTCGTGGTCAGCCAGTAGAATCCTTTCCGGAAGGCTTTAGATACCAATGATCGAGGAGCGGCGTGATGCCCGCAAATCTCTGAGATGGATCACATGAAGGATTTCAATACCTTCTTGCTGGGAAACACACTTTAGGTATACACTAGTGGTGATTCTTTTATAGAGCTGTCCATTGATTATGGTATAGCCCTTCGCTCGACGTACTATTTGCCGACTTTCGACTTTGTTGATGGGCAAAGTTCCGTGTACGAGATACTCCATGAACCGGTTTTGTCCAAGCCGGAGGGACCTTTGTTACTTTATGAACAAAAGAGTCAACTCTATTTGCGTTCTTGGGGTCCGCTCCCTTCACGGATGGTGTCCGTAGATGCTCCAGAAAAATTCTAGGCGGAATTGGTTTGTGCCCTGATCCAAGCTTTGAAAGCAGATCAACCACCTCATTTTCCACCCTCTTGACATACTTGACTTTGTAGCCTTCGAAGAACTTGGCTATCTCATCTACTTCGTCTCGATATGCCGCCATCATAGGGTTCCGCGCGTTCCAGGTGCCAGCCACCTACTAGGCAACAAAGTTGGAATCTCTGCAGCAAACTATGCGCTTGGTGCCAATATCCTTGGCTACGCGAAGTCCGTGAATGAGTGCTTCATATTCTACCATGTCATTTGTAGCTTCAAAGTGGATCTGCAGAACGTAGTGTAGCTTTTCCCCTGTTGGTGAATGTAGCAGTACACCAGCCCCCGAACCATTGAGTAGCTTTGACCCGTCAAAGTGAATCACCCAGTATTCTGGCTCTGGTACAGGGGTAGCATTTGACATCTCCGTCCAATCTGTGATGAAATCCACCAAGACCTGTGATTTGACAGCGTCGCGTCTATTGTAGTGATCTCGAAGGCGGCAAGTTCAATGCCGCACTTCGCAACCCTTCCTGTAGCGTCGCCGTTATTGATGATGTCGGACAGTGGAGCTTTGCTCACAACTATGATAGGGTGCTTCTGTAAATAGTGCCTTAGCTTTCGAGAAACAAGTAACACTCCATAATCTAGCTTCTGGTAGTGCGGATAACGTTGCTTGGACTCCGTCAAGACCTCGCTCACATAGTAAACTGGTCACTGCACTCCGTACTCATGGTTCTTTCCGCTCCACCATGACGACGATGCCGATTACCAGGTTAGTGGCCACCATGTAGATCAACATAGGCTCCATAGGCTCGGGTGCTACGAGCACAGGTGTAGAGGAGAGTATCACCTTTAGCTTCTTAAGCGCAGCATCTGATTCGTCCATCCATATAAATTTGTCCGCCTTCTTCAGCAACTTGTACAGCGGCAGAGCCTTCTCTCCAAGTCAGCTGACGAACCGGCTTACTGCTGCAATGCAGCCTGTTAGCCTTTGGATGTCCTTCAGGCAAGTCGGACGGTTTATGTTTAGGATTGCTTTGATCTTCTCTGGGTTGACCTTGATTCCATGCTGGGAAACGATGAAGCCCAACAATTTGCCGGCCAGAACCACGAAGACACACTTCTTTGGGTTAAGCATCATGTTGTATTTTCTGAGGTTATCAAAGGTTTCTTTTAAGTCGGAGATTAAGTCGTTTGACTTTTTAGACATCACCGCTATATCGTCCACATAGGCGTGAACGTTCCGACCAATATGATCGTGCAAGCAAAGATGCATAGTCCACTGGTAGGTAGCACCTTTGTTTTTCAGCCCAAAGGGCATCGTGACATAGCAAAACATGCCGTAAGGTGTGGTGAACGAAGTGGCCAATTGGTCCGACTTCCTCATTTTTATCTGGTGGTATCCTGAGTATGCATCTAGAAAACACAGAAGTTCCGAGCCAGCCATCGAGTCAATGACTTGGTCAACGCGAGGCAAAGAAAACGATCTTTCATACACTCTTTGTTCAAGCCGGTGTAATCAACACACATTCTTAATTCTTTTGTTCCCTTTTTTGGGACAAGTACAGGATTGGCCACCCATCGGGTGTGAAGGACTTATCGGACAAAAGTAGCCCTAAGTAACCTAGCTATCTCTTTGCCTATGGCACGTCTTTTCTCGTCTCCGAAGCTTCGTAGAGGTTGTTTCATCGGTTTGCATTTTGGATCAATATTCAAGCTATGCTCGGCAAGTTCCCTAGGTACACATTTCATGTCGGCAGGTTGCCAGGAAAAGATGTCCCTATTCTCACGGAGGAACTCGACAGGCGCGCTTTCCTATTTAGGGTCCATGTTCGTCCCAATGGCGGTGGTCTAGGAGGCATCGCCTACCACAAGTTCCATCGACCTGGTCTTGATGGCGGCCTTGAAGGCCGGATCGGAGTCAGAAATCTGCTTCTTTGATGCCGGCATCTCTGAGGCATCGACTTTGCTCTGGATCTCCTTGAACTCTTCACTGTAGACGACAGCTTCTGCAAAGGCTGCTTCTCTAATCTCGCAGTCCCTTGCTTTTGTAAAGCTTCCGGATACGATGATGATGCCGTTTGGTCCGGGTATCTTGAGCTTGTTGTAGACGAAGCATGGCTTGGCCATGAAGGCGTGGAATATGTCGCGTCCGAATATGACGTGGTACATGCTCTTGAAGGTGACCACTTCAAAGGTCATGCGTTATTGGCGGTAATTGTTAACATCACCAAAAGCGATCGGAAGCGTGATGCACCCAAGGGACCGAGCCTCCCGACCAGGAACTACGCCATGGAACACGGTGCTGGTCTGCCTTAGGTTGGTCTCCATCAAGTTCATCTTGTGCAGTGTATCTAGGTACATGATGTTGATGCTGCTTCCACTGTCCACCATGCATTTGGTGAACTCATTATCGTCAATCAAAGGGTTGATGACCATGGCGTATTGGTTATCCATTGGGATGAGGTCTGGGTGATCCTTCCTTTCCCAAGTAATTGAAACATCTGACCAGCACAGGTATTGGGGGACTAGGGGTAGGGTGGCCATCAGTATCCTCAGCGAGGTTTTCTGTGCCCGGACAGTTGGGGTGCCAAGGAAAGTGTGGTAGACGGGGGCCTTCTTCTCGAAGGGGTTCTTGCCTTTTCCATCGCCCTTATTGGCGTGCTTGGGGCCGACGTCCTCATCCATGTCACTTGAATCCTTGGACTCCTCCTCCTTCTTCTTCCCTTTGCCCTTGCCTCGCGGTCTGTTCATTTGACTTTGTTTGTAGCCAGACTCCGGGTATTCCTTGAGGTCGTTGACGAACTTGCCATGGCGATTGGTGTGAGTGGCTTTGCCGTTGGCATCGAGGTGTACAAGGCATGGCATATCACGATACTCCTCGTGCGTTTGGGGAACGCGGGGCGTTGCCAGGGTAGTTTCACCCTACCTTGCTGTTGCCCACGACCAGCCTCCCGTCCTCGGCCACGCTGTCCGCCATCACCTCGTCCTTCAAACGTCATCGCGACCATGTCGGAGGCTGGCTTTTCATCTAGCGGACTCTTTCGCTTGGTGCTGTTATTCCTCTTGGCTTGGGTTGGGATGAACATTGCCGGCAAGGAGCCACGAGCATCGTTGTCGGCAGCCGTGAACTCACTAGAGAGAGAGACATCACCTGATTGAGATCTAGTTTGTGATTGTCCTGCAGGCGCTTCAACTTATGTCAGAGCAATGTACCCTTTTCCAAACTGCCTACTTTAGGCGGCCATAGCGATCTGATCATGCACTCATGCGCATAAATTTTTCATATCCAGCCAGCGGGAGAGGTAGGCTCGAGATGTCTTGTCTTTCTCTTGCACGCACCGCTGTAGATCACGAACAGTGCAGGGATGCTTATATGTACCATCGAAGTTTTTGGTGAATGCTTCTTGCATGTCCAACCAGTTGCAGATGGACTTTTCCGGCAAGTCATCAATCCATTGGCGGGCCGTGCCCATCAACATCAGTGGGAGGTACTTGACGGCAACGTTGGGCTTACCCCCGATGATCTCCACCGCGTTGCCATAATCTTGTAACCACGTAGCTGGTTTGGCGGTTCCGTCATAGGGCTTGATCATCTTGTCAATCCAGAAACCCTTGGGGTAAGTTGCGGTCGATATTACAGGTCCAAAGAAACGTGGTCCCAGGTACTGTCCTTCCCGGGCCTCGTGAATCTTGTCCATGCGTGAGCGTGCATCGTATGGCTCCGGGCTTGTTCTTTTCTTTTTGCCACTAGGGGATGGGCTGCATGAGCGACACGGGCCTGCTCCGCCATGGTGGCTACTAGGTACCGACGGAGGCAGAGGTGGCAGTGGGTTAGCTTTCTTGCTGTTACGCTCCTGCGACGCCTCGCGTCTGTCGCGGTTGCTTGTTGGACGTGGAGGGTCGTGGCATGACCTGCTATTGTGTCCTTGGTTGCGCTCTCCATCATGACGGGTCTGCTCCAGGTTTTCACAAATGACGATGTCACCCTGAGGGCGCCTTGACGGAGGCATGCTCGTATGGTGGTGAGCCTTTGGGTCTTCGTGATGTTAGGGAGGTCGGGGCGGTGGATATGGGCGATGAGGATGAGCCTTGCCTCCGTGGTCGGAGGATATGGGGATAGCATCCTTCCTGTTGCATGCATCCCTCCGTCATTGCTCTAATGAACCCGTCTGGGACCCGACATCATGAGGAGATATCTCCCTTGGCAGCTTAGGATTGCTAGACTGAAAATATGCTGGATCAGACTCAAGCCTCTGAGAGGTGGCCTTTTCCTGCTATTTGACCGCATTTGCTACAAGGTCATAGAGCTGTTCCACAGCTGCGGGTGATCTATCCTGCTCCAGGACGGTCTGGGCGACGGCTAAGTTCAGGATAGGAGTGGGCATGACCTGCCTTCCCTCATTGTCAATGTATGGCTTGGCTTGTGGCGGATTTAGGGGAGCCCATCCTAGATTGCGCCCTACACCAGGATCGTTGACGACGCGAGCCGGAGCTTTCCTAGCCTTCTACTTCTTGAGCAAAGTCTTGTACTCGGCCTCCATGGCTCTAGCTTTCTCGATTGACTTTTGCGCCTTGGCCACATCTTGATCTAGCTTTGCGCCCTGCTCCGCGATGGCATGCGCTTCCTCCAGTAGCTGCTAGCGCTTCTCGTCAGGCTGGACTACGTTTCGTATATGAGCCATAGTCATGGGCTTGACGAGAAAATTGTCGTACATCACTCTATCAGCTGGAGTGATTTGGGTAGCCGTAGACATAGATGCTGGAGGCGGCGGATTTGAGGTGTTGGGGTTACTTGGACCGGTGTTGAGTTCCTGCGGCTGCTGCACTGGGTTAGGTGGAAGGGACATAGCCTTTGCAAGATCATTGTCGGCAGCATCGGCTTATCCCTTCCCCTTTTCCCGCGCCTTAGGCGGAGCTTGTCCGGGTTGGTCTTCTTCCATCGCGCTCCCAATGGCGACGAATACCTCTCGGGATGTGATGTCCTTGTCGGCCTGATCCTCGCGCTTGATGTCTTCCTCCATCTCCTACATAGCAGAGTCGAGTTCCTCTAGGTTGATGTTCATCTCCTCTGAGTTCACGCTAATGTCGGCGTAGAGCGCGTTCAAAACAGAGTCGGAGGGTGCGGGGGCTTCCTCGACGATGGAGTAAGATGCCGAGGATGCAGGGACATTCACTGGAGGGGGTGGCGGCGGTGGCTGAGGCGGCGGGTTGCCAGGTACGGCTGCGAGCAATGCCTGAGCTTCTGCTTCAGTAGCCGCATAGTTATTGACGTTGTCAACCATGCCCTCGAAAGTGAGGCATCCCGAGGCATGTTGCTGTCTTAGCGTATGCCGGAGAAGTGTACCACGGTCCGGTCCTTCCACAAAGTGATAAATAGCATCATCACTGGGGTAATGTTCCAGATTGGCCCGTATACGGAGCCACCGCGGGGGGTTTTCACCCTCTCTCTGAACGCAACGCGCCAGATCGAAGATAGTCACCACGCTGATGAACTGTGATCTCTGCTTTCTAGACACACGGGCGAAGCTGACGGATTTGCATCGATCTTCCACCATTATATCCTACACAGGGGCGGTTTGGGTGGGCCTTGAATTTTTCCGATCTAAGCCGGCAAACTCCAAAGAGAGATCCGACTTCGATCCTTCCATGAACGTATCTTGCCCGTAGGCGGTCCGTGTGGGCCTTGACGATCCTCTGACTTCTAGGGAACTAGTGCCCGAGTCGGTTTCGCCGATGAAGAGGTGGATGTCCCCGATTGGGACGATCGAGCAGAGGGTGGGGTTCGTCTTCGCCGGGATCCAGAAATCGTTGGGAGGGACGATCGGAATTTGCCGGAGAACAGAACACGGCCGATGGCTACGGTTTTGCCGATTCCCGCAAAGATCTTGGACCTCGCCCGTTGTAGATCCTGAAGCGCCTCTCGCCGCATGGTGGGCGCCAATGGTCGTGGTATTGCCGACGAGTACGCCATGGAGGGGTCCTCATAGTGCGTTTTTAGAGATGTGGGGGAAGGCAGAAGGTTGGCGGGTACGAGGTAACACAGCTTACCTAGGTTCAGATCCCACGACGGTGGCGGAATCCTACTCCTGCTATAAATCACTATAATGGTAATACGCCGAGTTACATGGATTGGTTTGCTGTGTGAGGTATGAGTTGATTGATGGCTTAAAGGCTCCTCCAGGTCTGGCTTATATAGTCGTCAGATCTAGGGTTACAGGTAAAGTCCTAGCCGAACAGGTTACAGAGTCCTACACGGTATACAACTAGTCTAACGTGTCTTGCACTCCAAGGCTCCAAGTACGCTGGTGACTCCTCCGTAGCCTTCCTTCATGCGGCATGGGACTCCTTTCTGTATCCATCTAACTAGGCCGCCTAGCAGGCCATAGGCTTTGCTATCGACTATGGGCCACCCGGGTTATCCGGATTAGAGACATGCAATGGTGATACCCATTTAGCATATCCCCAAAAGACATCCAAAACCAGCAGTTTTTGGTACTTTTATTTAGCCATTCCGTTGTAGTGAAGTTGATTACTCCCTATGTTTCAAAATATAAGATGTGTTAGATTTGTAAAGAAAATGTATCTAGGCTTGTTTTAGTGTGTAGATTCACTCCAAACTTTAGTGAACCTACATACTAAAACAAGTCTAGATACATTTGCTTCACAAAGCTAAAACATCTTATATTATGAAACGGAGGGAGTACTAGTCATTCCAAAGTCAAATTTATAACACTAATTTAGTTATAGTTGTCTATGTTCGAGATACTATGCTCCAAGTCGTCCATAATCGCGGACACGGCTTTCAGAAAGTTTTACCCTGTATGAGGCACAAATAGCAACACATGCATGATCAACCTCGGAAAAACCAAATGAAAACCCAACGAGGCATCACGACAAATAAATCACATGATTCATATAATATTTTAGGGGGCCACCCCACTAAGCTACCCCTGACAAAGTTGGCTGGCTCCAAGATGGACCCAGAGGTTTGTGACAATGGCTGTAAATGACTGGGAACCCGAAAGTGTGACTGGGCTTGTCGATACCGCAAAAACGTGGCACGGGTTTCCAAAACAGTACATGCACTCCACGCACAATAGTATATAAAGCAGTAAAGCATGGCATAAGTACAAGATAGTAATAAAGCCCCAAACTACTTTGTGTCTCTAAGGAATAAGATATGACTCAAGCTCTCGCTAAGGGGATTCATGGTACCACATGCGGATAGTGCGAATAGTCAAGTAACATGTATCAAGTACTCAGGGTCCTACGGGACACAAGTGAGCAGTTAAAAAACAAATCACATCTATTTCCCACCGGTGCCTCTACATTAGTTATAACTATTCCCATCATTTTAATATCAGTTTTAATTCAAGTCATGATCATCTCCAACATTAAGCATGAGGCATTCCTCCAACAACTATGGAACAACAACGACGCAAAGCAACACCTGCCCAAGCAACTATGACTCGGAAGGCCGACTATATACCAATCAATAGGTAATAGGAGGTGTCCATGGCAACATAGAGGCTCCAGGGAAAGTAGAGGGGTGTGGATTCTATAGCATCGCAACATAGATAGCAATAGATCAACAAGAGAAAGTAAAGACTATAAATGCAAAATAGATAGAAAGAGGGAGAATGCTCGCTTGGAAACATAGCCGAAGATTCATCCGAAGACCGGGTCGACACTCACATCAACTCATCAGCCTAATCCGCGATGAAGCAAAGCACTAAAAGAAACACCGGATGCACTATTTAATACTAGGGCAGAAGATCGGTCATGTATGTATGAGGCATGAGATGGCGAAGATGCAATGCAATTAGGTCATATTAAGTGGAACCGGGGTCCCGACAATTAATTAGTAGTTCATGTTGTTTAGATACCCTGCAATTTAAATGTTAACTTAACAAGATAAAATATTGCATCGGTTCGCTACACAAATTTAAATGGTCCCAATATAAGACTAGAAAAGCCCACATATGGTCTCCATATTTAATTATGAGGTGATCTAACAAAATAACCCCAAACCACATAATTTGTATACAACATGAACAATTCAATATTAAACAAGATATATTATATTCATCAAAAATAGGGGTCTAAGAAAAGGGGTCACACATCAAGACGAAGGTCTTGGGGATCAGATGGTTCGGGGGATCGGTCTTCAAGGTCTCGGCTAGATCGGCCTTCACCTCCGGAACTGGGCCTTGGAGTCCACGAGGAGAGCATGAAGCCGGTTCCAGGGATTCGGTCTTCAAGGTGGGAGTCCGGGAAGGTTCTTGAGTGGCACCATGTGCATCCAGTCTTGTTGGTGAGGAATATCTTGTCGAGAATTTCCAATCAACTTGTCCATCGCGAGGGTCTCAAAAAATCTAGTCCACATCACCTCTTTTTCCCACAGCAAAAAAGTCAACACACCTCAACACAATGTAACCCCAAACTCCTTGCATCGCGGTCACCACCCTTCACCGACGGATACATACACGATCTAAAGCCTTGGCTGTGCGCGGGTCGGGTCAGAACAGGGTCGGCGCAGAGACGATGGTTGCTGGTGATACAGAGCTCGTAGGAGGACAAGGAGGTTGCGACAAGATGCGTGGAGGATGTCGGCTCGGATACATGCGGGCGGTAGTGACGCTACCAGGGCGAGGACAAGTATGGAGCGAGGTAGCAGGGAGTCGACACTGTTGCTGCAGGGCCAAGGAGGGGTGCGACGGTTGCTGGCGGGCAGCAGCAGTTGGCGGCGGGGCGCAAGTGGCGAGGCTAGAGGGAGGCAGGCAGGTGGGGTGGTTCCGGGTGCGACATGGGATGGGGCAGGCGGCATCCAACGCAGAGGAGGAGGTTCACACGACGGTAGACGAAAACGAGCAGGGTGGGGAGCAGAGAGAGCGGGGTCCGCGTCAGGATGGGGTAGGTGGGTTTCGGTGGGGCCGACAGAGTGAGCGGTGTGGGATGGGTCAAAGCGGCGGGAGCACGGCGGGGTGTGCGTGATGCTGGAGTGGGTGGTGTTGCGTGGGTCTGGGGCGGGTTGTGATGCGTTGCGTGGGCACATGAGATCGATGCAGGGTGCGTGTGCGCATGTAGAGTTGGATCAGGGGTGGCGGCGGCTGAAGGGAGTAGGTGGTTTAGGGTTTGGGTGGTTTAGATTTAGGGTTTCGGTGGGGTGGTAGCTGGCTGGCTGCTGGGATTTTGGGCCTGGTGGCTGGCTGACTGCCCCACATGGTATATAAAAAAATATATTAATATTTATTTTTATTTTTTCAAACCTTTTGTAAACAGTGTTATATAAACAAAATATCCGGGAAGGGTCCGCGATTTCGCATTTGAATAAGAGAGGGATATATGTAGAAAAAAAATGGGGATTTTCGAAAATAGTTTTAGGCAAAGTATGTATCATGACATGACGATGTTCAAATGCAATGTGGCATGATGACATGCGCATGCGATCATGATGATGCACAAATACGATCGATTTTCTAGTAGTGATTTTACCCAGGGTGCTATAGTGGGAGAGGCGGCTAGGGGAGGGGGGGGGTCCTCCCCCAACTCCTCTTGCTTGGTCGGCGGCAAGGAGGGAGAGGGAAACCTACAACTCCCTCCACTTGGTTTTGACTTTCATGTTAGGTTTTGACTTTTTCAAACTAGAGTTTGACTATTCAAACTAGAGTTTGATTTCTCTCTTCCCATCTCCCAACCAAGTGACCTAGAGTATGATGCAACCATTCCACATTTTTTCTTGGTTTTGTTTGCCTCTTTTTATCAAAAAATCCAAAAAAAATAGTTTAGTTTGGTTTGCTTTCTCTTATCAAAAACAAAACAAAATTAGTCCCTACTCTAGTTGTCACCTTGCTCTAGCTCACCATGTTGATTCCCAAGTTCACCCTGAAAGACCTTTCATTAGGTAGTGGCACCATAATTGGGAAAGAAAATATTGAAGAATTCTTTAATCATATTAGCAATCATGAGGATAGATCTATAGCATCACTTGCTCCTAATTATGAAACTGTTGCAACTTCTTTAGTTCATATGTTGGAGGCTAGGTTTGTTAATCTTAACCCCGTTATGCAAATTTTGTTTCTCAAACTAAAAGAAGAAGAGGATCCTGAAAAGAGAGATTTTATCCTAGAAACTTTACTAAAAGAGTTCAATGATGTTGCTAAGGAAGCCAAAAAGGTCTTTGAATGTTTTAATATGCTAGGCTCGTGCGTCGATGTTATTGGTACTTTATATAAAACCAAACCCAGAGAGGAAATTAAGATACCCATACCTTTTAAACTTGTAGGAATGCATGAAGCTCTAGAAAATAATTTTGATTGGATTGTTCCTGAAAATCCTTTTGATGAAAGTAGTGAACCAAGGATAGATGAGAAGGGATCCTACAAAACTCATTTCTATGTGATACCTTTCCTAGTTGAAGAGATTGCAAGTATTGATCTTAATTCTTCATTTGAAAATATTTGCTTCTTGCTTCTTGTGCCTAACTTAAATGCGTTAAAGAAAAGTACTTGTTGGGAGAAAACCCAAGAGTTTTCTTGAGTCTTGGAAGTTATGAATTCATTAATGACCTATCCTTATCCTTTTTGTTTGCTTTTTGTGCCAAGAATAACCTCTAATGAGAGGGAAGTAAGATTTGGGGAGTTGCTGTCCCGAAACAGATTTTTGTGCTCCACCATAAAAATTCTTGAGGAATCTCTGTAAGTAGTATTGAGCTGATATTTTGAAAATAAATCCCCCAGTATGTTAGTTAATGTTTTTAATTCAACACTTTTTGATTTGAGCAACAGAAGGTCTTCGAAAAAATCGGTTTCTACCTGCTGGTTTATTTTGACAGATTTCTGCCATTATTTGCATTTGCTTCTTATTGATTCCTTTTTGGGTTCTTTTTGGGAAATTGAGCTTTTTGAGGGAATTGCTACAGTATATTGTGTTTTTAGTGAAAGTTTTTCTGTTCCAAAGCTAATCCTAAAGGTCTATTATCCTTTGAATACGCTAATGTTGCTAATGAAGATTGTGTGAAGTTTTGTATGAAGGAAAAATTTGAGGTGTAGAGAGAGAATGATGTAATGAGATGAAGAATGGACAAAACCTCAAGCTTGGGGATGCCACCCCATGTCACCCTAAGAAATATTCAATAGGTACAAGCGTCAAAGCTTGGGGATGCCCAAGACATCCCCTTCTTCATCAATAAAAAGCTCAGGTCTTTCTAGACACTTCGTTTTTATTGTTTCATGCACAAGTTGTGTTGTTCTTAGAGTGTCTTAGTTTTCGTTTGATTTTCTTAGTTTGCTTGAATAAATTAGATTGGACCCCCGTTCTCGCTGTGTTGTTCCAAATAAGTTGATTGGTGTTGGAGAGGAGTAGAAAGTTCTTGCCTGAGTAGTACAAGAGGATCTTGCTTTGACTGTGACTTAGACTTTATCATGTCATGCTAGGTGTTGTTTTGACCTTATGCTTAGTGATTATTGCTGTAGCATGACTTGTTCCAAACAATTGTGATTGCTTAGTGTGCCTTGAATGAATCATATGTTGTTTTAGCATACAAAAGCATAGTATTGTGGTATTCTGCTTTGATGCTTTGTTTGGGTTGACTTTGCACATGCTCACACCATGTTATGACTATGAACAAGTCACCATAGCCTATCTGATCATTTAGTCCTTGAATTGTAGTACCACTTTATGCCTTGATTAGTAATGTTTTATCGCTCTGCATGATTATGGCCATTATTGCTCTCTTAGTTGGTTGCTCCCAGTCTTTTGCTAGCCTCCACTTGTATGAGTAAGCTCTACTCATGCATACAAGTCCCAAGAAACCAAGTTATTCCAAAGTGTCCACTATAAATTCCTATGCATGGTGTGTTACACCATTCCAAGTATATTGTTGTTTTCATCTATCTTCCAATTAAAAAGTATTTTGTTATGTGAAAACTTAGTGATTAAAGCTCTCACAAACTTGATGGCACACTTAATTTTTCTTGACCCTAATAAAATTGAACCATTGTGTCATCTATGTTGTATATGCTTGCACTTATACGTTGGAATTAGCAGAACCGTGTTGTGACGGGGTACACTTTCAACATTGCACTTGTACTTTGTACACAGTTGATATCATGATCTTTTGTCTATGGATGTCGTCGGTGTGAAATGAAAGGGGAGCTTGTAAGTCAATCGATTTATGTATGTGTGTCAGAGAAACGCCTGGGCCGCTAGCCTAAGCCATAAACTTGCAACAACACCATAATGACATCTATGAAGCTTTCTTCTTATATAAAAAAGAGACATATTGAAAAGAGGAAAGAGAGAAAAAACACCATATTCCCATGGTAAATAAGAAGATTGCTGAGATGCTCATTGTTTGCTTGCCTTGTCATTTTGATTATGGGATAGCTCATGTATCATGTGCAAGGGGTACCCCGTTGGCGGTTCTCTATGATACACATGTACTTACTATGATAAGAACTTACCGGTGACTAAAGTTGAGTAGCATGAGGAGGGGCCCTCGTATTAAACGGACATGAGATTGCCAACTTATACTTCGTCAAGCATATACTCCATAGTTTGTTCACTTTAACCTTAATAACTTCAAGATGCTTATGATAGGGGCAATGAGAGATGAAAGCTAACAAGTACCATAATTTTTGGAACCTCTTTTTGAGACTTGAAATCCCTGCTTCCCTTTATGAAGGGCCTTTCTTCCACCATTATATTGAGTCTCCACATTTTATCCTTAGGCACCAATTAAGAGAGCATAGTTGCCATTCTTAGTTCTATGTGCATTGTCCCAAAACTTATTCACTGATGCATATTGTTGATATTACTTGTTCTTGTGCTATTTGTATCTAGTCACTCTTATGAACTTTGAAGGTGTCCTATGCATCTATTTGCTACTCCATGAGGGACAAGCTGAATGCTACTATGCTATGTTTTCCGTATGTGAAACAAACAAACGTTTTTCAATGCATGTTATTCATGATCTTTGTTTATAGCCTTTCATGTTGCATGCATAGTTACTTTGTCTTGCTGTTAAAACTCCATATTTCATGCTCATGTTTAGAGTTCTTTGATACCAACTTTCAATGCTTGCAAATGGTTTGATCTTGATTTTGATGGTGCATGTCACCTAAAAAATTATTCTTTTTATCACTTACCTACTCGAGGACGAGCAGGAGTTAAGCTTGGGGATGCTTGATACGTCGGAAACATATCTATAATTTTTGATGTTCCATGCTTGTTTAGTATCTACTTTGCTTTGCTTTAAATACACTTTGAGGTGTTTTTATATGTTTTCTGGTACTAACCTATTAACAAGATGCCACATTGCCATTTGCCTGTTTTCTTATGTTTTTGGTTCTAGAATGGCAGAAAATCAATATTCTCGGAATTGGACGACACAAAATCCAAAGTCAATATTTTACCGTGGGGAACACGAAGCCTGAATACGAGACGGAGGAAATCCACCAGGGGGCCACACCCCTGGCCGCGTGGCCAAGGTGGTCCTGCACCTGGGAGGGTGCGGCTGCCCTGGCGACCCCCTGCCTCGCCTCTTCGCCTATAAATACCCCTGATGCCTAAACCCTAAGTACCCGATCAATATTCCACGAAACCGTCTATAGCCACCGCCACCATCGTCCCTAGATCGGGGGATCTAAAGCTCTTCTCGGCACCCTGTCGGAGGGGAGATCATCCCGGAGGCCTTCTTCTTCACCATGCCAGCCTCCGGTATGAAGCGTGAGTAGTTCCACCTTGGACTACGGGTCCATGTAGTAGATAGATGGTTGTATCTCCTCCTTTGTGCTACCATGTTTAGATATTGTGAGCTTCGTTCATTATCAAGATCATATCTATTTATAATCATGCATGTTGTGTTTGCGGGGATCCGATGGATATTGAGATTACTATGTCAGATTGAATAATGGTTTTGTATTACTGATTCTATCATGTCTGTGTTGTTTGTGATCTTGCATGCTCTCCGTTTCTAGTAGCTATCTTGTCCAAGTAGATGCTAGTGACTCTAAGAGGGGGTATTTATGCTCGATAGTGGGTTCATGCCTCTATTTAATCTAAGGGAAGTGACGTAAATATCTAAGGTTGTAGATGTATTGTTGCCAATAGGGAGAAAACAACGGTCTCTTGTTTATGGAACAAGTGGATTGTTTACCTTACACACTTTTCTTAAAGCAGTTATCTGTTGCTTGCAACTTAATACTGGAGGGGGTTCGGATGATAACCTGAAGGTGGATTTCTAGTCATAGATGCAGTTGGATGGCGGTCTTTGTATCTTGTTGTATTGCCCAATCGAATGTCATAGGATCATGAATGTCTAGTATTGCATTGTTATGCATTGCTCAGTCCTGTCAATTGCCCCGCTGTAATTTGTTTACCCTGCATGCCATGTTTGTTTATCTAAGGAGAAAGTGTCTAGTGAACTATGGACCCCGGTCCAATCTTTACCATTGATACATCTTCCACTGTTACTATTTACTTTCTGCAAACCACCATTACCTTTCACACCATACAGTTAATCCTTTATTTTAGCAACCGGTGAGATTGACAACCTCACTGTTCGTTGGGGCAAAGTCTTGAGTTTGTGTTGTGCAGGTTTCCAAGTTGCTTCCAACACCTTTGAGACGTTCCCTTCCTCCTACTGGTTCCATAACCTCGGTTTCTTACTGAGGGAAGACTTGCTGCTATGATCTTCACACCTTGCTCTTGGGGTTTCCCAACGAAGCGCTTTCAGGCGCCATCATCCACCGCGACGCGCATACCGTGCGTCATGTTTTCCCTCTTGTGTCTAACCTTGGCCACTTAGTTGTGCTTAGTTATACCCTCGAGTGTAACATTGGCAGTTTGGTTATACTCAGTTTTTCCCTCCAGTACTAACACTACCATGTGCAATATACTCACTTTTACCCTCTGGTGGCTGGTCAATAGAGAGTCAACGAATGGGTTTTATCTAGATAATTGAGTCATTTTATGCACAAAAAATTCAAAAAGATCAAAACATAGTGGCCTCTACCCAGGGAGTTTTATTATGTGACCTACCACCATAAGAAATGTATATAAATCAAGTTTTAACCTAAATCACCACTTCTCAAATCACCTACTATCTATGAAGCTTCATGGATTTATACTCAAGCTTCTTCCCAAAACATCCCTCCCCAAAACAGAATTTGTCTGAACGAGGCAATAATTATCGAAATGATATATATTTGAATTGCCAATAGGTTGATGTATTCCAAGATGTATTTTATTGTATAAAAGAAGCATTTTCCATTTTTTAAATCTCTTTCTATTTTCTATTTGAACCCATTTGTCAGTTTTGCCCTTGGTTTTTAAGTTCTACTCAGTTTTGCCCTTGGTTTTTAAGTTCTACTCACTTTCCCCCACTCTCTAAGTCACAAACTCCCACACATGTGCTCATCTTCGCTGCTACACTCTGATTGGTCGAGACAGTTGTCACGCAGATCGTACTGATACGCCCAATTTTCATCACCTTTCTATATCATAATTTACCTCTATTCATTGATGTTTATCTTATTATGAGGTATTACTTATGGCTTTTTCATCTGTTTATGCATGTTGGATGATTCTTGGAGGATGGACTGCGGGAGTCTGGATTCTGATGGAAAAGAAGGCGTTTCGGTGCAATTTCGCAAAGATCAGAAAAATACCAGAAAAATATGGAAACATATTATTTTACCAGAAGACGAAGGAATCCAGAAGGATGGACGAAGTGGGGCCTAAGGGGCCCCACACCCCCTAGGCGCGAGCCCACCTGACCCCGCGCCTAGGGCAGGTGTGGCCCACCTGCCCGGCCTCCGACTCCACCCCTTCGCCTATATATAACCTACGGAACCCTAATACCAGTAGAGCGACCACAGGTAGATTTCTGCCGCCTCTGGGGGGCGGAAAACACCGAGAGAGAAAGATCTCTCTGACAGACAGATTTCTGTTGGGGGAATTCCTTCCCGGAGAGGGGAGATCGTCGCCATCAACACCGTCATCAAGCTAGGCTTCATCGGGATCATAATCATCATCCACACCATCATATCCACCAGCACCATCATCTCCACTCCATCCCGCTGTAACAATTGTGTTGGATATTGCTTTAGTTCTTAGGGGAAACTTTCCCGGTGTTGATTACTATTGTAGTTGATGCTTGTGAGTGGAACCATTGGATTATTGTTTATGTTCAGATTGTTATCCATTATCATATCATATTTGATCTTGATCCATATGATGTCTTGTGAGTAGTTCGTCTAGTTCTTGAGTACATGGGAGAAGTCATGTTGTTAGTAGTGAATCTGTGATGAGTTATTATTCAATGGTTTAGTATTTAAGTTGTGGTGCTATTCTTCTAGTGGTGTCATGTGAACATTGAATACATTACACTTCACCATTTATGGGCCTAGGGGGATGCATTGTGTATTTGGCTACTAATTGTGGGGTTGCCGAGTGACAGAAACCTGAACCCCCGTTAGGACACCTTTGCACAAGGGAGCGTAGGATCTTAGAGTTTAATGTTGCGGTTAGATTTATATCTTAATTACTTTCCTGTAGTTACGGATGTTTGCAGGGGTTTTAATCACAAGTATGTATTAGTCCAAGTAAGGTCGGTATGTTATCACGGGTTCACCCACACAACACTTACAACACCAGAGAAGAGTACTCACCTATTTGAAGCGAAAGCACTTGACAGAATTCCCATGTGTCCTTGAGAACGTTTGGTCCTTATAAGTATTTCCACCGGCTTGTGCTTTGCTAAGAAAGGATTGGGTCACTTTCTCCGTTTGTTCGTTATCTTTGTTACTTGCTCCTTGTTTTGTTTCTTTGTTATAAAACCACTAAAAATCCATTTGCTAAGTATTCACAGGGATTTCCTGCTCCATACCACTATTCAGCACCTTCTGCTCCTCGTTGGGATCGACACTCCTATTTATCGAAAGTACTACGATAAGCCCCCTATACTTGTGGGTCATCAAGACTATTTTCTGGTGCCGTTGCCGGGGAGTGAAGCGCTATTGAAGAGTGAAACTGGTAAGGGAAACTTTTATTATGAGTATTGCTTTTGTTACTACTTGTTACTTTGTTTCCAATATGGATAACCCACTTGGTTTTATGTTTGGGAAAACTACTACCGCTGCTAGGGTAGTAGATGAACCACCACCTGTTGAGAGAGATCCTTTTAAGATACAAACAAGTATTGTTAATCGTGTTATGGATAATTATTATTTCGGGGATGGAACTGTCTATCCTGGTGATCACTTGCTTTTTATCCATGAATTATGCGGGTTGTTTAAGTGTGCAGGTATCACAACTGAACAGGTGAAGAAGAAGTTACTCTCCATATCCTTGAAAGGGAGAGCTGAAGAATGGTATAAGCTGCTGAAGAATGGACAATCCATGGAATGGGAGGAGATGGCATCTCTCTTTTACTCTAAATTTTATACTCCTAGTGAAATCCATAAGGATAGAAATCTTATATATAACTTTTGGCCACTTGATGGAGAGAGTACAGCTCAAGCTTGGGGGAGATTGAAGTTACTAATGCTTAAATGTCCTATTCATGAACTCCCTAATAATATGATTCTCAATAACTTTTATGCTAGGCTTTCTCTTCATTATAAAGATTTACTAGAGGCTTCTTGTGCTGGATCATTCACACGTATGAAGGAAGAAGCTAAATGGGATCTCTTATACCGTATTCAAGTATACACTAAGGCTTGGGAGAATGAAAAAGGAAGAAAGTCAGGTATAAACTATGATTATGAATGCATTAAATCTTTTATGGGTACTGATAACTTTTGTGATATTAGCAATGAGTTTGGTCTTGATTCCCAAAGTATTGCCAACTGTTTTAAGGCCTTTGCCTCTTACATAGAAATTCCCAAGAAGAAGTGGAATAAGTACCATGCTCCGTATAAAGATGTTGTTAGTCATGTTCTAGTTAGAAGTACTCAAGTTTGTACTACTAATCATATTGTGCATGAACCTCATGTTGAGAAAATGCCTTTCCCAGCTAGGGTAAAGGAGTATTCTATGATTATTAGTGCAAATAACAAAGGTACAATGAAAAATGTGGAGCCTCGTAAGCAATTGAATGTTGAACCTGTGGTAGCTATAGTGAAAGACACTGTCACTAGAAATAGAGGGGATGAGCACATTGTATTCTGTGAAGACGCGACTAATATTATCTATCATCATAGTAAGGATAGAAAATCTAGTGTTCCTGTGCTTTCTGTTAAAATTGGTGATCATTGCTACTATGGTTTATGTGATATTGGTGCTAGTTCTAGTGCTATTCCTTATGAGCTTTATAGGGAAATTATGCATGAGATTGGTCCTTGTGAGCTTGAGGACATTGATGTGGTTATTCACCTTGCTAATAAGGAGACCATTTGCCCAATTGGTATTGTAAGAGATGTGGAGGGTCTCTGTGGTAAGATTAAGTACCCTACTGATTTTCTAGTGCTTAATTCAGCAGCTAGCAAAACTTGTCCTATCATTTTTGGTAGACCTTTCTTAAACACTTGGAGCTATTATTGATTGTAAGAAGGAAAAAGTTTTAACTAAGTTTGATGGAGATTCTTATGAGTTTAAATTTTCCAAATTTGCTAAAGCTCCTTGTGAAAATAGCTTGCCTAATAAATATTTCAGGATGGAACAACTTGCTTCTACTGATCCGGTTTATGACCTTGGACCTCTTTTCAATGATAGTAAGTATGCTTACTCTGGTGATAAAGTTGTTACTAGTGGTAGTTATATTGTCAACTTTATTCAAAGTACAACTGAAAGTTATTTTGAGAGAGGGAAACATGGTTTTATGCATCTCAATGATGTTAAGTTTCCCAGTTTTATGTTGAAAGCTTTGAAGTTGCATCTGTTTTGTCTTCCTATGCTTGTGGCTTTTTGTTTCAACAATTTGTTTTCTCATGACACTCCCATGCATAGGAAGTGGGTTAGACTCAAGTGTGTTAGTTATTTGCTTCTTGATGCTCTCTTTCACTTCAGATATATATCTCCTCTATGAGCATTTTTGGAAGTTTCAAGCCTAACTTAAAGGCATTAAAGAAAAGTACTTGTTGGAAGATAACCCAAGAGTTTTGTCGAGTCTTGGAAGTTATTACCTCTGTAATAACCACTCCTTATCCTTTTTGTTTTGGCTTTTGTGTCAAGTTCAACTACTTTTGTGAAGTAGAGGAGTTGTGAAAAGAGGCTGTCCTAGGACAAATTTTTGTGCTGTTTTGTAAAATTTCATGAGCGATCTCAGTACGTCGGATGGAGCTGCATTCTTCTGAGCTTGTTCTCTAAGTTGTTACCCAACTTTCATTAGTTATTCACTTTTTGATTTGAGCAATAAAATGTCTTATAAAAAACCAATATTTACCTGCTGGTCTGTTCTGGCAGATTCCTGCCATCATTTGCATTTGCCTCTTACAAAAGCTTTTGTTTTGGTGGGTTTTTAGTTGAAGTTTTTACCAAAGGTTTATTGTTTTTGCTTACAATAATGTTGTCATTGAGTTTGTGCAAGGGTTTTGTAAGAAGGAAATTTTCAAGAAAAAGAGAAAAGGAATCTGCAGAGTTCGTCTTTGAATAGGTAAAAGTGGTGAAAACAGAAGGTTCGTGAAACCCAATCTTTTTATATTTATGGCGTTTTAAATACATAAGGGAAGTTACGAGACGAAACTGAAGAGGAACCGGAGTCCGGGGTGGACAAACCCACCCTAGGCGCGGGCCCAGGCTGGCCGCGCCTGGAGGGGGTTTGACACCCTCGAATTCCGTCTCCGCTTCGTTTCCGTATGAAAACCTTCCTTATGCATTGAATCTTCGTAATATATAACCCCCTGGATCCCCCGAGGTTTGTGCATCATGTTCTCATCGTGTTTTCGTTTCGATCTATTTCTGTCAGGAAATCTTCTCAAGTTTAGAGCACCATGGCCTCCGCCAACGACAAAGGCAAGAAGCCCGAAGAAGAAGAGCCTCAAGTCCCCAAGGAGGAATAGATTTCGGTAGGGTATGAAGTTGACATGAAGAAGGACAAGCAACTGGACACTCGCGCTACCGTCGCAAGCATTGGTTTGGTGGCAAGACCTACCAAGCTTAAGAGGACGGCACAGATGTCTACATGAGGGAGAACTCCGCGTCATATCCTTGCTCCACGCATGCTTCCTCCTAGTTCCCCTTGTTCTAACCATGTAGGGAAGAAACACTCCAATTTGGAAGAATGGAGAAAGAATAACAAGGACTGGGATCCTCAGTCCGAGTTGATCATGGTCTGCATTCGTCATAATTAGGAGTTAATTCGTACTCTGACCTTCGATATGGAGGATTTGAAGAAGCTATTGAGGAGCTTATCAAGAGAACACCACCACCACCAAAGTAGTAAATCGTCATCAGGTTTGGCATCCCCTTGGCTTGTTCCAAGCTTGGGGGAGTGCCGCGGTGTCACCACCATTATCTTTTATCTTTTACCTTTTTAGTAGATTCATATCTGTGGTAGAGGGTTTATCTTATAGTTTGGTTTGCATGTGGAAGTATCTCTCCTTTAGTTTATTATCTATGTATCCCTTGGTGTGAGTGCCTTTATTGGATTATTAATGAGAAGTCTCATCTTTTACTTTTTGCACTTCTTATTTTAGTTTGCAATCTCTATTATATGATGGATCTTGTTGACCAGTATTGGAACCACTTTTGGATCATCAAGTGGATCTAAATTGGTTTTGGCAAACCGAGTTCTGGTCAGTAGCATTACTATGAAAGAGAAAAGAAAGAAAAAGCTTACATGGATTTTGTATCATTTGTTTTCTTTCTTGTTGGCTCATAAGCTTAGTATTCTTTATTTAAGATCCTTTTGTGTCTTCGAGGAACACTGCATGTTTGGCTTTATTACTTGTATGCTTGTTTGTTTCTTTCAACTCTCTTGCTTGCTACCCAGCCTTGCTAGCCAAAAACCTGTTTTGAGAAGGCATACTTCTCATGTTTCCAAAACCATTTGAACCAAAAACCTTTGCCACTTGTGTCCACCATATCTACCTAGTAGTTCTTGCTACTCCTAGCAAATTCTCAAGCTTCATCTACCTTTCGAATTAAAAAGTATTTTTTTATGTGAAAACTAGTTAGTAAAGCCCTCATGAACTTGATGGCACACTTTATTTCTTTGCCCCCTAATAAACTTGAACCATTGTGAACATCGAAGTTGTATATGCTTGCATCTATACGTTGGAATTAGCAGAACCGTGCTGTCACGGGGAACGTTTTCAACATTGCACTTGTACTCTACACACAGTTGATATCGTGCTCTTTTGTCTATGGATGTCACCAGTGTGAAATAAAGAGGGAACTTGTAAGTCCATGGAGTTTGTATCCTGTGTTAGAGAAACGTTTGGGCCGCTAGCCTAAGCCATGCTTAATCATGGTGGAAAATTGCAGCATCACCATAGTGAGTCATCTATGAAGCATCCTCAATAAAAATCTATGCATATGGTAAATAAAAAGATTGCTGAGATGCTCATTGTCTGCTTGCCTTGTCATTTTGGTTATGGGAAAGCTCCTGTGCCATGTGCAAGGGGTACCCTGTTGGCGGTTCTCAATGATATGCAAATACTTATAATGATAAGAACTTACCTGGACCCAAAGTTGAGTATACATGAGGAGTGGCCCTCATATTAAAGGGACATGAGATTGCCAATTTATATTTCGTCAAGCATATACTCCATCTTTGTTCACTTTAAACTTAACCATCTCAAGTTTCTTATGATAGGGGCAATGAGGGCTCAAATCTAGTAAGTATCAAAATCTTCTGGAAGCTCTTTATGACTTGTAATCCCTTCTACCCTCTGTAAAGGGACCTTTCTCCTAGTTACCAGTTGAGTCAGTAAACCTACTTCCTCTCTATCTCCAGCAAGCATTTGAGTTGTTGTGTTTCAAGATTTCATATGGTGATTTATTCAATCATGTTCTTTATCTTCCTTGTTTGCACAAACCTCTTATCTATTGAGTATTACTTTGAAATCCTTCACTTGTGAAAAAACCTTTTTGAGCAAAGAGTGCTCCTGTTTTGAAACGTCTACAAAAATCTTTTGTGAAACTGTTTGCCAGGTATTATCTAACCAAGAACAAGTTTGCCAATTCCAATTATGATTTATCTTTATGCATCTCTATTGTGACTGATGTACTTGGTTGCAAGATAAGTTATATAATGGTGAGTTGCTTTCTTCTGTGATTTGTGCAATGTTAAGTGTGATGCTTCTTGTTCGTATTATTTTATCGACACTTCACTCCATAAACCCGTGGACATGTTTACTGAGCTCAGTATTCTCTTGGGGACAAGCAAAGTCTAATCTTGGGGGAGTTGATACGCCCAATTTGCATCACCTTTCTATATCATAATTTACCTCTATTCATTGATGTTTATCTTATTATGAGGTATTACTTATGGATTTTTCATCAGTTTATGCATGTTGGATGATTATTGGAGGATGGACTGCGGGAGTCTAGATTCTAATGGAAAAGAAGGCGTTTTGGTGCAATTTCGCAAAGATCAGAAAAATACCAGAAAAATATGGAAACATATTATTTTACCAGAAGACGAAGGAAGCCAGAAGAAGGGACGAAGTGGGGCCTCAGGGGGCCCACACCCCCTAGGCGCGGGCCCACCTGACCCGCGCCTAGGGCAGGTGTGGCCCACCTGCCCGGCCTCCGAGTCCACCCCTTCGCCTCTATCTTCCCTACGGAACCCTAATACCAGGAGAGCGACCATAGATAGATTTCCGCCGCTTCTGGGGTGCGGAAAACACTAAGAGAGAAAGACCTCTCCGACAGACAGATTTATGTTGGGGGAATTCCTTCCCGGAGAGGGGAGATCGTCGCCATCAACACCGTCATCAAGCTAGGCTTCATCAGGATCATCATCATCATCATCCACACCATCATCTCCACCAGCACCATCATCTCCACTCCATCCCGCTGTAACAATTGTGTTGGATATTGCTTTAGTTCTTAGGGAAACTTTCCCGGTGTTGATTACTATTATAGTTGATGCTTGTGAGTGGAACCATTGGATTATTGTTTATGTTCAGATTGTTATCCATTATCATATCATCTTTGATCTTTATCCATATGATGTCTTGTGAGTAGTTCGTCTAGTTCTTGATTACATGGGAGAAGTCATGTTGTTAGTAGTGAATCTGTGATGAGTTATTATTCAATGGTTTAGTATTTAAGTTGTGGTGCTATTATTCTAGTGGTGTCATGTGAACGTCGACTACATGACACTTCACCATTTATGGGCCTAGGGGGATGCATTGTGTATTTGGCTACTAATTGTGGGGTTGCCGGAGTGACAGAAACCTGAACCCCCGTTAGCACACCTTTGCACAAAGGAGCGTAGGATCTCAGAGTTTAAGGCTGTGGTTAGATTTATATCTTAATTACTTTCCTATAGTTACAGATGTTTGCAGGGGGTTTAATCACAAGTATGTATTAGTCCAAGTAAGGTCGGTATGTTATCACAGGTTCACCCACACAACACTTACAACACTAGAGAAGAGTACTCAGCTATTTGAAGCGAAAGCACTTGACAGAATTCCCATGTGTCCTCGAGAACGTTTGGTCCTTATAAGTATTTCTACTGGCTTGTCCTTTGCTAAGAAAGGATTGGGCCACTTGCTCCGTTTGTTTGTTACCTTTGTTACTTTCTCCTTGTTTTGTTGCTTTGTCAGAAAACCACTAAAAATATGTTTTCTAAGTATTCACAGGGATTTCCTGCTCCATACCACTGTTCAGCACCTTCTGCTCCTCGTTGGGATCGACACTCCTATTTATCAAAAGTACTACGATACACCCCCTATACTTGTGGGTCATCACGTACCCACCAACCATTGATCCTCTGTGATCTAGCGGACAAGATAACGCCTGTATCTGTCAGGGGCACCCTCTATCCATGCAAAATAACGAGTTTGCCACCGATACTTTAACTCCATAAACAAATCATTTTGAATATAATTTGAAGGGAAAGTGTTCAAAGGTGTATAATTTTTGTATATGCAAGTTTATGCATTATATTTCACTCCATGAAAATGATAAATGATCATGATTTTATTAGAACAACAATATCATGTCCTAGTGCGATTTCAAAGAGTTCAAAGGTGTATAATTTTTGCCATATGCAAGTTTATGCATTACATTCTATGAAAATGATAATTTCTCAAGGTTTTCTTAGCACATCATTATCACATATTAAGTGTGATTTGAAAGTGTTAAAAGGTTTATAATTTTTTTATACGCAAGTTTAGGGATCACTTTTCACGCTCTAAAAATGGTAAACTCTCAAGATTTTCGTAGGACGCTATAATTTGAAAGTTTTCAAGAGGTGTGTCAATTATAAACACTCTTATACATTAAGAGTTGTATAATTTTTTCAATTTTAAAGTGTTCAAGTGTTATGTCAATTATAAACACTCTTTTACATTAAGAGTTGTATAATTTTTTTAATTTGAAGTGTTCAAGAGTTGTGTCAATTATAAACACTCTTTTACATTAAGAGTTGTATGAGTTTTTCAATTTGAAAGTGTTCAAGAGTTGTGTCAATTATAAACACTCTTTTACATTAAGAGTTGTATAATTTTTTTAATTTAAAAGTGTTCAAGAGTTGTGTTATTTTCTTATTTATTATACATCCATCTTCCTATTTTTTAATTATAAACACTCTTTCACTTGATTGTAGCTAAGATATTAACTCGATAAACCAATTAAATCATCGGAACGGCTCGCCGCCGCATTCTCCACAGCAAGCCCCCCGTCTAATCGGAACATTTTGGTGCGAGATCTAACCTTCTCTACGCACTGTTGCCATTGTCATCCTTCATACATGTCAACTAGACGGCACCATACTGCGGCTAGGATGAACAGGAGGCCGAAGTGAAGCTCGACAAAGGGCCGTCGTCGTCGGAGAAGAAGAAGAAAGCGGAGGCAACGGCATGAGCGCGGGCGTGGTGCTAGCTTACGTGTATATGTTATGGGTCCAACACTCACGTGGATAAGCTGTGGGTCCCATACCGATCTGGATAGGTGGATAGAGGTGTCCACTACGGGAACCAACTTAACACGGCCCCACTTGTCAGCATGTAACGACGAGGGTGCACTATAGGACCCGATCATTGCGGCCCACTTGTAGCAGCAAAGATGGCACGGTGATTCAATGATTTGTCTGAGAGTTTCATAATAGAAGATGGGCAAAAGTGAGAAAAAGATAAGCGGCTGGGGAAAAGTGAGTACAACTAAGGAACCAAGGGCATGAAAATAGAAATCCCTAGTTTAAATTGAGATTAATTTAATTTGTATCTTGTGACAAAACTAGTATCAATGCAACACTTCACAATGAACTATCTATCTATTTGTCACCTCTACAAAAATAACATATTCTTAGTTCTTTCAAAAATCGTAAGAATATCCTTACTATAGTCCAGTGATCATCTTATGAGTCATTCTGGTATATACTCATAACATTTAGAGTATAGGACATATATGGATGTGTACATATCACAGTATGATTGATCAAAAATACTCTTTGTGATTTCATTCACCAAGTATCAAAATACTTGAATCTTTGTTTCACTTACTAAGTGCCAATACACTTGAATATTGATTCGATCCTTTCTGTGCGACAAGAACCTTTCTTGTAGTTTCTATATTTCAATATATCATCTATGTACTCTCGGCATAACCATATTAGCGTCTCAATCTATTCATATAGATATTGATACCAAATATTCGGGTCTTGCCTAAGTATTTTATCGAGATGAAATTCTTAACTTGTGTCAACAAAAGATACATCATCTCCAATCAACAATATGTCTTTCACATAATGTATTAGAAATATGTCTCAGTGCTCCCACTTAATTTCTTGCAAATGCAAGCATCTTCATCGTCTTTGATGAAATTAAACCTTTTTTACATTTTCATTATGGTGAAGATTCCAACTCCGCGATGCTTCCTTCAACCATTGAAATTTGCATTTCTCTTTTAGCATCCTTTGAATTAACAAAACCATTTGGATCGTGTCATGTACACATCATAGGTAACCATTCTATTAGAAGAACTTGTTTTGTTTATTCAACTATCATATACCAATATATGTAGTGGTTGCTACATTAATCCGTCCAGACTAAATATCGCTATGAAAGATTAAATCTTGTCATAGTCAACTCCTTAAACATTGTTGTGAACTTTTTCCCAACATGTCGACTATTTCATAGATGTGAAACATCCATGTCTATTTCTTTATAGATCCAAATATGACTGTAAGGTCTTACACCTTTCCAGAGGGTCTTCCAAGTTCGAAAACATGATTACTCGTGTATGGAACTATCACGGATTCTATGGCTTCAAGCCATTTGATGGATTTAGGGCCCATCATCGCTTCTTTGCATGTAGTTGGTTCATTATTTTCAAACAATAATGATATAACTCTCAAATCTTGGTATTTGATTGTTTACCCGACCTACTTGGTTCAATAGTAACTTAGACCTCCATGACCTCAACCTTTGAGGCACGTGAGCCATGAGCATCGTTGCTGCCTTTGGAACAATTTCCGGTGCCGCGCAACTCAACACATATAGCTAAAGTTCAATAAATTTATCAAAGTTCTATTGTCCTCCCACTTAACTTTTCACGAAAAAATTCTTCTAAAGGAACTTGATGTTCTAAGCGACAAACACCTTTGTCTTCGGTGTTATTGAGGAATACCCAACAATTATTTGAAATAAACTACAAAGACATGCTCATCCGACTTTGGTTGTAAACATTTTACTTATGTATAGCATACCAATGTTTAAGAAATAACAACTTGGGCTTTATCCCAAACCATAACTTATATTGTGTCATTTCAACTGATTACGATGGAGCTCTTTTCAGTGTAAAAAGCGGTAGTCACTAAAGCTTTAATTTATAAACCTATAGTAAAAAGCGGTAGTCACTAAAGCTTCAATCTATAAAATATAATGGCAGTTTTATAAATTACACCTTTGATCTTACCATGTCAAACATGGTTTCATTACATATCTCGAACACTCCATACTACTATGGTGTTTTCAGGAAACATAAATCCATGGAACGATTCCTCAAATCTTAGATGTTTTGCTAAAATTGTAACTCAAATATCTTCCTTTATGATCCTATCATAAACTCTTTATTTTCTTGTTACAATGATTTTCCACTTCTTCTTGAAAGTCTTCGAACATTTACAAATGTTTCACACTTCATCCTCATTAAGTAAATATACACATATATTCACTCAAATTTTCGGAGAAAGCATATGAAGTTGAAATCCATTGCTGATGACTTCACATAATGGGATACATAGATATGTATAAATTCCAATAAGTTAGCCGTTTGTTCTTCTTCGGCCTTGAACGGAGTTCCAATTATCTCTAGGAAAGTCTCACAAGTGTCATTTGATCAAAATCAAGAGACTCCAAAATTCCATCAACATGGAGTTTCTTCATGTTTTGTTTCCAATATAATGTAAACGGCAATGTCACTTCCTAAGTGATCTTTTCAATCATTTGTCTTTCGAAATTTTTAGCATTAGTTTTATGGATGTGATTTCTTCCAACTAGACTTGTATATCATCCCTCTATTATGGAATACATAAATTATTTGAATAACCTTTTGTTCTCATAATACCTGATTAAAACAAATCTTGAAGGCAAACTTTGATGTCAACAAAAACATAACAACACTTTATTTGTTTTTGACGAACATCGTCACATATTCTCTTGCTAGTTACTTAGGCCATTATAGTTCATTAATTGTGCTATTTTGTATGATAGTTCACACCAACAAATTCGTTACCCAAGAACCACATTGTTTAACTATCAAAGAATATAACCATAACATGTATATCATCTATATACTTATGTTGGACAATTCCAGTCTTTTCTTTTCTGCCAAATATTTTTGAGATTCTCTTTCAGCATTTCCTTTTCCTTTTAAAAGAATCTATCAACATCAACAGTGGCGCCATACACATGACACATAGTCCAAAGCGTGTATAGTCAAATACTAATATCTTTGGACTTGCACTTTGAAGTAGATCACCATCATCAAATGTTTGGCGTTCTTTCAAATTCCATTATTTAGTAATCCTTTTAATGTAGTAAATATTTTACCTACATCTTTTATTCATCCTCATCATGACAATTTTCATGATCAAGCTACTATAGCTTACAACGGTGAATCACGAGTATAATGTTTCTCTCCAAAACCTTTTGGAGGATTATGACGACTAGTGTCTCCAATCTTTTGCAAATTCTCATCAAATATGAGAACATTAATTTTGCCATATTATACTCTATGATTTTGTAACCAGAACATCGTTTCAGATATTGCAATATCTTTCACACATGATGGTTTTTGGAAAAAAAATCCAGCTCCTAGATAACCTTGATATTAAAACAATCTTTCGAATATCAAGAATCATGGACACAAACATGATACTTATATACTAATAATGGAATTGTTACTCTTGATTTAATACCAATTATTAAACTTCACGGAGTAAATGGAGTTTGTTGAAACTTCGCAAGTGGACTTTTAAACTTTAAATTAACACTCAAAAATAATAAGATACCAGTTCGTAAATAAACTATCCAGAATTCTATAGTTCTATTATCTCAATTTTAACTAAGCATAAGGTGGTGAATGGATGCCAATGACTATAAAAATTATGCAAATTCACTTTGATTTAATTTATGATAAATTGTGTTCAACTTTTAATCATATTACTATTGAACTGGCACTCAAAACAACATCCCTTGAGTCGTTTTGGTGATTACACGAACCAAATCCACTACACCAAGTCTGATCATCACGAGAGATGACGTAGGTTCAAAGGCGAACAATCAAAATGTTCATCATATCATCTATATGACTCATGCTTTACCTTTCGGTATTCTGTGTTCCGAGACCATGTCTATATAGGCTAGGCTCGTCAAGGTTAACGTTAGTATCCGCATATGCAAATCTAGCTAGCACCGGTTGTATGCACACGTAGAATCTATCACACCTTACCATCACGTGATGCTTTGAAACGATGAGTATTAGTAACGGTGCCTACTAAGTACGAACACTTTATTACTTGATGTTTTAGAGAGAGGGATCATCTTATAATTCTATCGTCACGATCTAAGCAATACAAGATGCATAAAAAGGATTAACATCACATGCAATTCATAATATGTGATATATGGCCTTTCTTCTTGCGCCTTCGATCTCCATATCCAAGAACGAACATGATCTCCATCATCACCGGCGTAGCGTTAAGGTCAATGGCGCCGCTTCATGGTTGTCCTCCACCAACAACAACTATTACAACTACTTGATGAATAGACACACATGTCTTAAACGAAATTTAAAGAAAACCATAAGGCTCCTCCCGGTTGCCAACTTACAATAAGGATCATTTCATACATCATATATAATCACAATCATGGCCATATCACATCACAACACAAGACTCGCAAAAACAAGTTAGATGCCTCTAATCTTCTTTGCATGTTTTACGTGGCTGGGGCTTTCGCATAAGAACCGTTCTAACTTACGAATATGAACCACAATGTTGATACAAGTATTGTCAAGTGCCCGTTGTAAATTGAATCTTCACTATGGTGGGAGAGACAGACACCCACAAAGCCACTTGTGCAATGCAAGTTGCAAGTTGAGCGTGGAGCAAGTCTCATGAGCGATGTCATGTAAGGTTAGCCCGGGCCGATTCATCACACCATCCCGCAAGATGCAAAGTACACAAAAATCAATAGACAACAAAAGCATCAACGCCCGTAATTACCATTGTGTTCTACTCGTGCAACAGATCTACGCATAGACACGGCTCCGATACCACTTTTGGGGTTCGCAGCATGGAAAACAAAAAATTCTATCGCATGAAAACATAAAAGCCAAGATCTAATCTACGAGATCTATGGAATGAGTTCATAGAGTACTAACCCTCGAAGATCCAAAGCGTTTAACGAGACTGGATTCTTGTGGTTGATGTAGTCATTCACTTGCCGATCTCAAGATTGTGAAGAAGATCCTTCCGGCACCGTGTTCCAAAAGCGCTTCCATAGTCAGTCACACATTCGGTACTCAACGAAGACCTTTCTATACCTTGTTCCAGCAGGCAACGGAGGTTGTAGATCTCCTCGTGATTCAGTAAGCATGACGGTGTGGTGGTGGAGGTGGAGGCGTAGATCCCGTAGGGCTTCGTGTAAGCCGGAGCGGGTATGGTGGATTTAGGGAGGCCCTCGATGTCTAGGGTTTAGACGCCTAGGGGAGGAGGGCAGCCAGCGGCTAGGGTTTAGACTTGATGGAGGCGACGGTTTTGAGGCTAGGGCTCCAGTGACCTAGGAGGGGGCAGCGGCCTAGGGTTTTGGGGTGGTGCCAAGGGGCCACCCCACCCCCTCCTTTGTCAACACCCAGATTTTTAATCCCAGATACCTGTTATGCCATGCATCGCAATCCCAGGATTACCATTTTTGTGAGACATAACAGATTGGTACCAGAGTTCATCATCCATTACAAACCATAATAAAGGTCTTACAAATAAAGGATCCCATGATCCAGTCTGAATACAATCAACACAACGGAATAATATAATAACGGTAGTGTGGGCGAAGCTCCATCTTCAGGGTCACAGGCAATGCTAACGATGGGAGATGATCCTAGTTGTCATAGACTTCCTGCTATCCATCATCCTGGTCGTCCTCCTCATAGTCTAGCCATAGGAATAGCCAGGGACAAAGCTAGGAGTACTCTTTAAGTACTCGCAAACTATCACTAACAAGTAAAGTGATTCAAGTAGGAATCCTAAGCTCTAGGTTTATTTGCAAAAAGCCAGATTTATCTCTAACTGAGTTTAGAAGTAAAGAAAACTAACTTAAAGTTTTACAACACCTAAGTGGGAACTTAGCTTTCATGTTCACAACCCTGTTGTGGTCAAGTCAAGTCATGATTCATTTCTCAAGTCATTTTGAAAACATCTGACGACGAAACAGTATGGCCACTCCAACTGTCCATAACTGCGGACGCGGCTATTTGAATAGTTTGACACTCTGTAGAGGTGGTACACTTTCACCACAACATTCAATACATCCGTCAGGAACAATCTTGAATCACCATACTCAGTATGCAGATAATCAATCCTAACCTTTCAATTACACACCCTAGTATAGGCACCTCCCCTATGAGTTTGGCCTCCCAACCATGACCATCTGTCATCTTGTGAACTGCACAGGTGGAAATTCATCATGAGGTAGCCTATGCTCAAACCTCTTCCGCAAGGGAACCCATAGTAAGATATATAAACTTCCAGTCAAGCCCTACCCAAATTTGAGTATTGTGGTTGTACGGTAACATTGGAATGGTATGCACATCCGAACCCAACCATCAGTTTTATAAAGGGCTAAGTCTCATGCCTCAACATTTTCATCATCAAATCATTTTGTGTTCACTAACACATGTCAAAACATTTCTTTAGAATGACTCATCATTCTAAGGTTTTCATAATCATTTTCACCAAGTATTCCCATCTAAAGTGATCAAGTTTTATGCTTAGCACTAGCCACTAAAGTTGAGGGTAATCACTAATGAAGGATTCTAATCAAGTGTGACATATCTAAATCTAGATCTCATGCCTTAGTATGACATCTAGTTCTAACTAACTTAGGCCAAGTTTTATTCTCTTTATGCTACCTATAAACATCTTTCCCAAAATTCACAATTCACTAAGTAAAAGCAATAAAGAATTTTGATAAATAAATATAATAATAAAGCTTGCAAGTAAAACTGGGATTTGGTATAATAAAGTGGTATAACAAAATATGCCTAAGGCATTGCATAGGTTAATTGTTATTGTGGTGCTTGCAAGTATTATCTTGCATTAGATAGCTTGCTAGGATGGCTTGCCTTGAGTAGTGCAGTGATTGAAGTTCTCCTCTCCTTCTTCCTCGTAATAGTCTCCTTCCTCTTTGTATCCTTGGTCGTTACTAGCATCTATAAATAAATATGAGGTACACAATCACCAAACAATACTTAATTACTTATATTTAGCACACAAAAGGTTCACACTAGATGATCTAGCATCATCACATGAAATAAAGACTTAGTCTTATTTATTTTATTTTGGAAAAGTAATTTCTACTCATTGAAAAACTACTTAAGATTTAATATTCTCCAATTAAAATATGGGATCATGTTGACACATGTCATCACCACATATTTTAATACTTGGGAACGTGATTTAAAGTGGTGTCACAATTTAATAAGGTTTAATATTATTATTTTAATTAATGAAAGTGACTAGAAATGCCTATGAGGCATTCTTTTAATACTTGTCCATTATTACTGCAAGTAAACGTAGATCTTTTTTGCATATTCAAAAAGATATTGTCAAATGTGATTTTTGAGAGTTGGAATCAACTCAAAAGCATTTATGGTTGATTTTTGAAAAATGTGTGAATGCAGAAAAATCTCTGCCTTGTTATTTTTACTATAGGTGATCTATAATTTCAAATGGTTTGAATCCAATAGGCTTGGATTAATAATTTCAATACCTTTCTAACAAAATTAGTTTCATGCAATTTGGTTTAGGAAAACTCTCTGAATTGATTTTTGAATCTACTGATAGAACTAGGTTAGAACTAAAATGGAAAAATCTATATTTGATCTACTGGGTTGCGCGGGAGAGCTAAATGGGCCAGCCTAGCTGCACAGCACGCGCGCACAGTGGGCGGCTACCAAAGCGGTCCCACGTGTCAGCGGCTCTAGCTACGCGAATTGGTAAGTTTCAACCTAGGCCATGCGATTAGATTAGATTAGATCGCTGGTGTGTGTGTCGTCTGGCAACATGGAGAGATCGGACCCAACACTGCAGGGGGGGTCATGTGAGGCTCACCAGGGCTCCAGCTAGGGTCGGCATTGGGGGCGAACGACGTTGTCGACGATGGCGGTTGGAATGGTGGTCATGGCGGCTCTTGGGGCGGCTCCAATCAACGGCTCCCTTCTCCTTCTGAAGCGGTGGGCTCCGGTGAAATTCCAGCAATGCGGTGCTCGCCTTGCTCCGGTGAGAGGTGTGAGAGGTTCTGTGAGAGATGGGGAGTGAGATGGTGTGGCGAATTGGGTATGGGGTGGCCTCCTTTTATATATGAGCGAGAGAGGCAGAGGGGCATGGGCAGAGCTCGTCGGGGTCGACGGTACGGCGAGCTAACGGCATGGCAAAGGGTGTAGGATGGTGCACGGTCTCCTGGCGATGCTCAAGTACTTAATGGTGTGGCAAGGGGCGGTCGAGGTTGGTTAGAACGGTCTGGTGCTCTGAGCGGCACCGACGACAATTTCGACGATGCACAGTGGCTATGGGTCGCGTGGCAGCGAACGGGGATGTCTAGGGGGTTGCTGGTGTCGCGGTGATTGTTGGCACGGGCGGCAAAGGCGAGGCGCGGCGTGTACGTGTGTGTCGGGCATGGTGCTCTGGCGGGCTCTCGGCATGGCGCAGAGACAGTGGGCGCGGCGTGTTCTCTGTGCTCTAGGGCCTGGCTGCATGCGAGGGATGGAGAGGGGGTGGCGATGGACTGTGTGCTGCCTCCTGGACATGGTGAACGGGCCGACGTTGCCTCCTGCTAGCTAGCCATGGTCGACTGGCAAGGGGGGCTCGGGTGGCTCGTCATGGTGCAAAGGGGTAGAGTTCTAGCTTATGTCAATGCAGTGTGGTCACTTGGGGAGACAAGGGGAGAGATTTGGGTGCAAAGAGGGAACAAAGCATTGATCAAAAACAGTGATAGTTAGGCAAGGTTTACTGTGCTCACCAAGTGTTTGACAAAATGGCCAGAAATTTAGATTGGAATTTTTGGATGTATTTTGGTGAGTGTACTGGTCACATGCTTGGTAGTATATGTTTGCTTGGGTTTGTCAAGGTGCACTGGTTTGGTTGGGTTTTGAGAAATGGTGATCTTAGTACCTACACTTGATTCAATTTTGAATTGTCATTTGAATAGATTTGAAATCTGTTTCTGTTGGTTTGCAAAGTGGGGTTGGGTTCACTTGTACTTGTTCTAGCAAGGGGTGAAAAGAATTGGATTGGTTTCTATTAGATATCTTGGACTAGAAACACTCAAAGTAGTCTAGTGGTTAACTTTGGTCAAAATGACCATTTGCTTATATTGTTTATATTTGAATTCTTCTTGATTTGATTCTGCTTGGAAATGATTTATATGATGTTGTTTTCATCTTTAAACCAATCCTTGCCATTCATAGCAATCAATCATGGAAATACAAGAATTCATGCATTCATCACACACACATGCAATCATATTGATTTTAATAAGAAAAGTTTTTGTTAGCCCTAAACTTGGGTGATTAGAACTTGATAATCTTGATGAATATTTTTGGGATGTTACGAACCTTCCCTCCTTAAACAAAATCTCGTCCCGAGATTTAAGAAAAAGAAAACTAGGAACTAAAGATATCTGGAAACTCAGTCCTAATGTAATCTTCTCGGTCCCAGGTAGCTTCTTCTTCAGTGTGGTTACTCCACTGGATCTTGAGAAACTTGATACTCCGGGTTCTAGTGGTTCTGAAGGCTTCTTCCAAAATACGAATGGGTACTTCGGGATATGTTAGGTCATCGTTGATCTCTATGGTTCTGTGATCAATATTCTTGAAATCTTCGGTCTTATCCGGGATTTCTAGGCATTTGCGAAGTAACGAGATATGAAACACATTATGTAGGGCTGAAATCTCCTCCGGCAGTTCCAGTTGATATGATACTTCTCCTTGGCGATTTAAAATCTTGAAGGGTCCCATATATCTAGGGGAAATCTTTTCTTTTAGTTGGAAACGTTGCATTCCTTTCAAGGGTGATACTTTGAGATACACAAAATCTCCGATATTGAAGGCTAGGTCTCGACATCTCTTGTCGGCATAACTCTTCTGTCTGGATTGGGCGGTCTTAAGGTGCTCACGGATCTTGTGAACTTTCTCTTCGGCTTCTCGTAGGATGTCGGGTCCGAAAATCTGACTCTCTCCTACTTCCGACCAATTTAAAGGGGTACATCACTTCCTTCCATACATAAATTCAAATGGGGCTATTTGCAAACTGGCTTGGTAACTGTTGTTGTATGAGAATTCTGCGAAAGGCAGACAATCTTCCCATTTTGATCCATATTCCAACACACATGCTCTCAACATATCTTCGAGGATCTGGTTTACTCGTTCCATTTTTTCATCAGTCTGAGGGTGATAAGCTGTGCTGAAATCCAGTCTTGTTCATAATCCTTCTTGGACTTTCTTCCAAAATCTCGAGGTAAACTGATTTCCTCGATCCGACACAATGTTCTTGGGGACTCCATGCAAACAGACTATTCTAGCAATGTACCACTCCGCTAGCTTCAAACTCTGATAAGTGGTCTTGACCGGTAAGAAATGGGCGACTTTGGACAGTCTATCCACTATGACCCAGATAGAGTCATTTCCCCTACTAGATGTAGGCAAACCAGTGATAAAATCCATTCCTACTGAATCCCATTTCCATTTTGGAATTTGTAATGGTTGCAACAGTCCTGCGGGTCTCTGATGTCCCGCTTTGACTCTCTAACAGATATCACATCTGGCTATGTAGCTTCCGATTTCTCTCTTCATCTTATTCCACCAAAATCGCTCCTTCAAATCCTGATACATCTTGGTTCTTTCGGGGTGGATAGAATAAAGAGTATCATGGGCTTCTTTCAAAATAGCTTGTTTCAACTCTTAATCTGCTGGCACACAAATACGTCCTTTGTACCACAAAACTCCTTCTTCATCTTCGGTGAATCTGGGTACCTTCCCTGTACTGATATGACGTTTGATTCCGTCGATACTAGCATTTCCTTTCTATGCCTCCTTGATCTGACTAATCAAAGTGGGTTGAAGTTCTATGCTAGCCAAAAATTCTTCACTAACTAGCTCTACTCTGAAATTCTCCATCTCCTCATACAAACTTGGATGGGCTTCTTTTATCATGGTGTTCAATCGACACGGCAATCTTCTAAGAGCATATGCTACCACATTTGCTTTACCAGGGTGATAGTGAATGTCAAGATCATAGTCCTTGATTAGCTCTATCCATCTCCTTTGCCTCATATTTAGCTCCTTCTGGGTGAAAATATACTTCAGACTCTTGTGATCCAAATAAATCTCATAGCGGTTACCCATGAGGTAATGCCGCCATGTTTTCAAAGCTAAAACTACAACTGCTAGTTCGAGGTCATGGGTAAGATAATTCTGATCATGTTGCTTCAGTTGTCGGTATATATAGGATATGACTTTTCCTTCTTGCATCAACACACATCCGAGACCAATCTTGGATGCGTCACAAAACACATCAAAAGGCTTCGTGATATCCGGCATAGTCAAGATTGGGGCTGAAATCAGTCTCTTCTTGAGTTCTTGAAAACTTGCTTCACATTTTTCCGTCCATTCAAACTTCTTATCTTTCTTCAATAACTGGGTCATGGGTCTTGCGATGCTCGAGAATCCTTCTACGAACTTGCAGTAATATCCCGCTAATCTGAGAAATGCATGAACTTGGGTTTGAGTGGTTGGGGCTTGCCATTCTTCCACATCCTTAACCTTAGCACAGTCGACAGCAATTCCTCCTACCGACACGATGTGTCCGAGGAATCCTACTTCCTTTAAATAGAACTCACATTTGCTAAACTTGGCATACAACTGATGCTCTCTAAGGGTTTCCAGGATGGTCCTGAGGTGTAGCTCATGTTCTTCTTCTGATTTTGAATAGATCAGAATGTCATCGATGAAAACAACAACAAAGTTATCCAGGAAGTTCATAAAAATCTTATTCATGAGATTCATGAAATAAGCGGTGGCATTGGTTAATCCAAAAGACATGACATTGTACTCATACAGTCCATATCTGGTGGTAAAGGCGGTCTTTGGAATATCCTCTGCGTGAATCTTGAGTTGATGATAACCAGTTCTAAGATCAATCTTAGAAAACACTTTGGAACCGGTCAACTGGTCAAACAAATCTTCTATCTTAGGCAGTGGATACTTGTTCTTAATGGTGACATCATTTAGCTTCCGATAATCCGTGCACAAACGGTTACCTCCATCCTTCTTATCCACAAAGAAAACAGGTGATCTCCATGGCGACGTACTTGGTTGAATCAGATCTATCTCCAGCATAGCATCCAGTTGCTTCTTTAGCTCCACTAATTCAGACGATTTCATACTATAAGGTCTCTGAGCTATGGGTCCAGTTCCAGGGATTAGTTCAATGATAAACTAGATATCTCGATCTGGGGGCATACCGGGCAATACATCTGGGAATACGTCGGGGTATTCATAGACTACTCTGACTTGGTCAATGGTTGGTTGGGCTAGACTCTTATTGTACTTGAATTGATGGGGCAAGGTCTCAAATACATGCTCTACTGACACTCCAGTGGTACTAGTCATGGTTATGGATTTCTTGGCACAATCGATTAATCCTTTATGTTTTGACATCCAATCCATTCCTAGTACTACTTTGAAACCTTTTGTTCCAAATACTATTAGATTAGCATAAAAATCTATGCCATGGATTCTGATAGGTACGGCCTTGCAAATTTGTCTAGCTTTGGTGGTTGAACCAGGTATTTGAACTATCATAACATGCTTCAATTTTGTTGGTCGAATCTTACTAGTGCATGCAAATTCTTCTGTAAAAAACGAGTGCGATGTTCCAGAATCAAACAACACTCTTGCAAGTACTGAGTTAACAGAAAACATACCCAGCACGACATCTGGCACTTCCTAAGCTTCTTCAGCATTCATGTGAAACAGATGGCCGTTGCAGTTGAGCGAGTTCCCTGGGGCAAATCTCCTTCCAGGTTGAATACGGCGCTGCTGCTAAGCTGGGGCATTCACATTGGTGGCTGCTGAAAGCTTCCTTGGGCACTCGTTGGAGTAGTGACCCTTAGTTCCGCATTCATAATAAGTAACCTAAGACTTGTCTTTTCCTACAACAGGCACAACATTGCTTCCAGTCCTTGGAGCAGTATTGGTGTTGTTGGTGTTGCTGTTGTTGTTGAACTTGGGCGGTGCACGGTTCAAATTGTTGGAGTTGCCGGGGTTGTTGTTGTGGTTTCCTCCGGTCCTTGGGTTTCCTCCTCCACGGTTGGGGTAGTTCGGAGGGGTCATCGGGGGTCTATTGTTTCTCGGGGCATATCCTACAGACGGGTTGGGGCGATACTTTGGGGTATGGTGGGTTCTTGGTTGATGCATCATTCGACGCCTACGATTCTCATTGGTTTGGTTGATCTTGCCTTGCATCTGGATTGCAGAATCCACTAAGGCCTCAATGTCAGTGAAAGGAATGTTGACTAATATCGTCTACATCTCATCATGTAGACCATTCAAGAATCTCTCCTTCTTCTTGGCTTTAGTGTCAATCTCATCTAGTGCATACCTAGCTAATGACATAAATTTGTCTCGGTAGTCAACTACCGTCATCCTCCCTTGCTTCAATTCTCTGAATTCATCTCTCATCCTCTTGATTAAACCCGGTGGCACATGGGTTTGGCAAAACTTGAGTTTGAATTCATCCCAGGTCATCATCTGTCCTCCATTCATGGTACGAATGCGATTCCACCAAGCTATTGCATCACCTGCCAGATAATGGATGGCAAACAATACTTTCTCATTGGCCTCCACTCCTGCAACTTCTAAGTTGTTCTCCATGGTCTGCAGCCAGTCATCAGCATCGAAGGGCTCTTCAGACTTACTAAAAATGGGTGGATTGGTGTTCTGAAAGTTCTTGAGCTTCGATCCATGGTTGTCCTGGTTTCCATGGCCTTGATTGTTATTGGCCATTTGAGATTGTTGAAGGGTGGCTAGGTTGGCTTGACGTTCGGCTCTTTCAGCTTCACGGTCAGAAACCAACATTTGCAAGATTTGCAGCATTGGGTCCGGGGATGAACTGCTTCCTCCGCGAGGCATCTGAAGATTGAGATAGATCATGAGACAAGAGGAAAAGTTCTAAGGTTCATGGCTTTGTTTTTGGAAAAGTTTTTAAACTTTGAGTTTGACTCAGGTTTTGCCAACTAGCAACTTTCTTTTCATTCATTCATTCATAGCACCCAATACAAACACACACCACACTAAGGTAACCGATGGTTTTAGGAACCATTCTGTGAAACTACGATACAATGGGACCGAATACAACTCACACCTATGATAGTGCTTAAGTGCTACTACTCATCAGAATCAGTCGCTTCATGATCATCATCATCAATGAAGGCGGAATCATCAACATCAGTGTGGAAGTCCATGGCTTGGTCCTCCAGGTAGTCATCATCATTGCTGAGGTAGGAGTAAGGGTCTCCATGGATATCTTCCCTTGCATTCTCCCTCTCCTCAAGTTGCATGTCCCGCTCATGGATGGTCTCCTCCAAGTCTGTCACTTTGTGATGAAGGCGATCAATGATGTGATCCTTCTTGTCACGCAGACGGCGAAAGGTCATGCGCTCCTTCGCAAGGGTGGTGAGGGTCTGGTCCTTCTTGACTGCAATGGCACAATTGTGGTTGGCGTATGCGCGGGCGTTGTACAACTCCTTCTTCCTGTCATACATCATGAAGCTGAGATGATCCACGTGATGCTTGAGCTCGGGATGTTGTGGCACCTTTAATGGCTGTCCCATAACATCATGCCATGCGTAGTACTCAAAGCAAGTACCCTTGATCTGATTGATGCTTTGCCCACACAGACAGGCAAGAGCTTCCTGCATAGCGCTGGCGAGTCCATCTAGCCAGTTGTTCTCTCTTAAGGTGAATTGGATTCCCTCTGAGGTGGGTGCCTCCATCTTGCCTCTAAGGTTGGAAACAATCAACCATTGTAGTTCTCCTCCTTGCTGATCGTTGAGCTGTGCTTCGAAGAACTCGGGGTGCGGGTGCTCAAGAAGTTCCGAGAGTTGGTCCAAATCACGCTCAAAGATGAGCTGTCCTCCATTGCCCAACTGGTAGAACTTGCTATACTTCACCTACATCTATAAGAATGTAAGATGAGTAAGTTAGTAGAGTGATCAACTGTGTCAAATTTTATGTATGTTTGCAAGAATTTTTGAGGGACACGAATTTTCATGAAAGAATCTAAGTGATAAGAATGAGAATAGGTTTTCATAAATACTCACTTCTTTTGTTTTTAAACTATGTTTTTGATTCAAGTGTCCATTCTAACTAGGGTCTCCTATGGTCAGGATGGCTCTAATACCAACTTTTCAACACCCGGATTTTTAATCCCAGATGCCAGTTATGCCATACATCGCAATCCTAGGATTACCATTTTTGTGAGACATAACATATTGGTACCATAGTTCATCATCCATTACAAACCATAATAAAGGTCTTAAAAATAAAGGATCTCATTATCCAGTCTTAATACAATCAACGCAGCGGAATAATATAATAACTGTAGCGCGGGCGAAGCTCCATATTCAGGGACACAGGCAATGCTGACGATGGGAGATGATCCTAGTTGTCATAGACTTCCTGCTGTCCATCATCCTGGTAGTCCTACTCATAGTCTGGCCATAGGAATAGCCAGGGACAAAGCCATGAGTACTCTTTAAGTACTCACAAAATATCACTAACAAGTAAAGTGGTTCAAGTAGGAATCCTAAGCTCTAGGTTTATTTGCAAAAGGCCAGATTTATCTCTAACCGAGTTTAGAAGTAAAGAAAACTAACTTAAAGTTTTACAACACCTAAGTGGGAACTTAGCTTTCATGTTCACAACCCTATTGTGGTCAAGTCAAGTCATGATTCATTTCACAAGTCATTTTGAAAACATATAACGACAGAACAGTATGGCCACTCCAACTATCCATAACCACAGACACGACTATTCGAATAGTTTGACACTCTGCAGAGGTGGTACACTTTCACCACAACATTCGATACATCCGTCAGGAACAATCCTGAATCACCATACTCAGTATGCGGATAATCAATCCTAACCTTTCAATTAGACACCCTAGTATAGGCACCTCCCCTATGAGTTTGGCCTCCCAACTATGACCATCTGTCATCTTGGGAACTGCACAGGTGGACATTCATCATGAGGTAGCCTCAGCTCAAACCTCTTCCGCAAGGGAACCCATACTAAGATATATAAACTTCCAGTCAAGCCCTACCCAAATTCGGGTATTGTGGTTGTACGGTAACATTGGAATGGTATCGCATCCGAACCCAACCATCAGTTTTATAAAGGGCTAAGGCTCATGCCTCAACATTTTCATCATCAAATCATTTTGTGTTCACTAACACATGTCAAAACATTTCATTAGAATGACTCATCATTCTAAGGTTTTCATAATCATTTTCACCAAGTATTCCCATCTAAAGTGATCAAGTTTTATGCTTAGCACTAGCCACTAAAGTTTAGGGTAATCACTAATGAGGGGTGCTAATCAAGTGTGACATATCTAAATCTAGATATCATGCCTCAGTATGACATCTAGTTCTAACTAACTTAGGTCAAGTTTTATGCTCTTTATGCTAACTATAAACATCTTTCCCAAAATTCACAAGTCACTAAGTAAAAGCAATAAAGAATTTTGATAAAGAAATAAAATAATAAAGCTTGCAAGTAAAACTAGGATTTGGTATAATAAAGTGGTATAACCAAATATGCCTAAAGTATTGCGGGGCTTGCAAGTATTAGCTTGTATTAGATAGCTTTCTAGGATGGCTTGCCTTGAGCAGTGTAGTGATTGAAGTCCTCCTCTCCTTCTTCCTCATAGTAGTCTCCTTCCTCTTCGTATCTTTGGTCGGTACTAGCATCTATAAATAAATACGAGGTACACAATCACCAACCAATACTTAACTACTATTTAACACACAAAGGTTCACACTAGATGATCTAGCATTATCACAATCATCACATGAAATATAGACTTAGTCTTATTTATTTTATTTTGGAAAAGTAATTTCTACTCATTGAAAAACTACTTAAGATTTAACATTCTCCAATTAAAATATGGGATCATGTTGATACATGTCATCACCACATATTTTAATACTTGGGAATGTGATTTAAAGTGGTGTCACAATTTAATATGGTTTAACATTATTATTTTAATAATTAAAGTGACTAGAAATGCCCATGAGGCATTCTTTTAATACTTGTCCATTATTACTACAAGTAAACCTAGATCTTTTTACATATTTAGAAAGATCTTGTCAAATGTGATTTTTGAGAGTTGGAATAAACTCAAAAGCATTTATGGTTGATTTTTGAAAAATATGTGTTAGCTGGCTGTTGAAGTGGAGCGCTTCGTCGGGAAACCCCAAGAGCAAGGTATGATGCAGCACAACAGCAAGTTTTCCCTCAGCAAGAAACCAAGGTTATCGAACCAGTAGGAGGAAGGAAATGTCTCAAAGGTGTTGCAGGCAACGTGGAAACCTGCACAACACAATCTCAAGACTTTGCCCCAACTAACAGTGAGGTTGTCAATCTCACCGGTTGCTGTAACAAAGGATTAACTGTATGGTGTGGAAGGTGAAGGTGGTTTGCAGCAAGTAAAAAATAATAGTGGAAGATGTATCAATGGTAAAGATTGGACCGGGGTCCATAGTTCACTAGAGGTGTTCTCCTTAGATAAACAAACATGGCATGCTAGGTAAACAAATTACAGCAGGTCAATTGACAGGACTTGAGCAAGGCATAACAATGCAATACTAGACATAAAGATCCTATGAGATCCGATTGGGAAATACAACAAGATACATAAACCGCCATCCAACTGCATCTATGACTAGAATTCCACCTTTGGGTTATCATCCGAACCCCCTCCAGTATTAAGTTGCAAGCAACAGACAACTGCTTTAAGCAAAGTGTGTAAGGTAAACAATCCACTTGTTCCATGAACAAGAGACCATTGTTTTCTCCCTAGTGGCAACAACACATCTACAACCTTAGAGATTTCTTGTGGCACCCCGGATTTATGGTCCGAGAATACCCGTTATGCATGAAATTCACATTCCCATGATCAGTGAGCCGTGAGCATAACCGACTAGTATCCTTACAACATCCATATAGTAACGAGTACAAAACTTACAAAGTGGCCATTATGGCGAATACAACACAAATAGCGGAAGTCTTCAAGCACAGAGCCCATGCCTTAACCTACAGGCAACTGACTGGGAAGACGGCCTAGGTGCATAGACGTCAACACCTTCATAGCTTCTTAACATCTGCAATCTGGCCAAGTAAATAGCCAGGGACAATGTCGATGAGAACTTTGAATGTACTCGCAAACCACCTTAAGATATAAATAAGTAAAGGATATGCAGTATGGCTATGGTAGGATGGATCCATAAGAGGTTCTTTTGTAAATGAGTTTCTCTTGTAGATATAGCATGTCTCTATATCTTTGTGGAAAACTTTTGTAAAACATTTTGGAAACCTTTTTGAAAAGTTTTAGGAAATCACTAGGATTGGGTCACCCATTTGTTTCTCCTTCCGGTCATCTCATGACCAAACTCCTTCCTCCATTTTCCCGACCATCCCATGGTCAAAACATTTTTGAGCCATTTCTTTTCCGAAGTCCTTTTTGAAAACAAAAACCATCACCCCCGTACAGCAGCCATCATAACCGTCCATGACCGAGGACTCGGCTATTCGAATAGATTTACACTCTCCAGAGGTTGTACACTGTACCCACACCATCCGATTACCCGTCCCTGATCTACACCGATTATGGATCGAATAACCGGTCAAGACCTTCCAAATGCCCTATCCGATACAAGTGCCTACCCTATGAGGTTAATCCCCTCAAAACCGGGACGCCCTATATAGTCACAAGCCAACCGGAGCGCGTTTTGCACCCCGCAGGGTGTGCGCTTTCAATGAGGGGCTCATAGTATCGTGTGGCCGCCATTTAGACGGTATTTACCTTCCCCAGACCGATGTTTCACATGGGCCTTTACAGGGGAAAGCCCAGCCTCCGGGAATTTGTTCTTCCCCGTAGTAGTTTGAGACACATATGCCAGATTAGACAAACTTCCAGCCCAGCCCCGTCCCATTCCAGAGTAATGTGGTTGCACGGGTTAATTGCTCAAGCATTAGGAACTGTACAGCCGGGCGTGTTTTCATAAACATTTTTTCTCCATCTTTTGTCCACCTTTTGTAAAACAAAACCCTTCTCATTTTCCAAACCACTTGGTAGGCCAAGCCTCACCAAGGTTTTCTCATAAAACATTTTGTAAGTCTTTTCCCGGGGTCTTCCCATCCTACACCTTTGTTTAGGATAAAATGGGGTCTCCAAGGGGTTATGATGTTAAACATCATCACCCATACTAAGGGAAGGTGGGTATTATACGAATGGGTTGTACCTAATGCTACCAAGGGGTAGTTATTTGGAGGAGCCAAACATTCCCCATATAAAGTATATCATAGTGAAAACAAATGCACTTTGCATAAATGGGTAGATAAAACATGCATAGTTAAAATAATAGGACATGGTGTATGAGAAAGAAGGTGGCTTGCCTGTGACCAGCGAGATGTACCTTGACGGCGTTAGATAACTATAATACCGATAATAGCAATAATAAGAATAACCCGATCCTTCCTTCTTCTTGGTGTCACACAATCACAACTATCGCCGTTCAAGCATACATGCAAACCAACAATACACCAATAAATACTAGGCATACAAGCATCAAACCATACAGCAAGTAAAGAATATATACATGATATACATCAGTAGGATGTTGGATGATTGGTTGATGAGATTGGCAAAGGATTTGGAGGCATTAGAAATGCTTCACTTTGGATTTATAGTCTAGGAACTACCTATGAGAGGTGTTTCTGGACCAAGGGCTTGATCTGTATGATACCATTGTATAAAAATGATGCCATAAAATAGGTACTGATAAAATGAAGCCAACAAAAGTGGTTTCACTATTTTATCAATTCCCAAAGATTTATAATGGATTTTATAGTGATTAAAACTCTAGTTTTAGGAAATAATTCACCAGAACTTCTCTAGAGTTCCAAAAATTATGTCCTTGGGTGGTTAGGTAGTATTTGATGGAATGATTCACTGAGAGTTGGATTCTCATAAAAAACTAAGAGAATGCCCTTGAGAAATTCCCAAAGGCAGTACTGGATGAGATTTGTCTTTTTCATCATGTTTGATATAAAGAAGATTTTGATGTGATTCCAAGGACACGTGTTAGGATCTTATATTTCCTTTCTGTATAAATTGGAATCTTTCTTTTTGGATAAACATAACTATTGTGGTGAATTTAGTGGTGAAATAACTATGTACATAAGTTATTAATTCACCAAAATTCAAATAAGCCTCAATAAAAGTTGGGATCTAGGGGTTTGAAATTTTTTGATATATAGGTGTGCAGGGAGTTTGAATTAGGTCAAAACCACATTTGGTTTGGCCTAGAGAATTTTCTAAAGTTAGAAATGCCCTGTTTTTCTTATTTTTATTACAGGCAATCTAGGAAGCAAATTTAGGTGGGACTAATTGGAGATGCAAGGTATGGCTAATATCTTGCAGTACCAATTGGGTTCATGAAATTTGGGAAGACCAAACTTCTTGGAGGATTTTATTGGTGAAAAGGACACATATAAGGAGATGATTTAGCATATTCATTCTAGACCTCAAAAGGGCTAACCGGTGCCTCTGCATGTTAGGGAGAACAAGAGCGCATCTGTTAGAAATCGGATCTAGGCAATATTAGTAGTTTTCCAATTTTATTTTGAATTAAACCTGGACCCTAAATAGCAGATCTGGAGAATGGAATAAAGAAGAAGTAAATCAGGCACGCTGGGCCAGATCTTAACAGGGAGTGGGATGCAGGGGGAGAAGCGGCCCACTAGCGCTGCGCCTCGTGCGTGCGGGGGGGTGAATCCCGCGGGGCGGGGCCCAGCAGTCAGCCGCACGCAGCCGCGAAGGGGTACCTAGGGACATGAGTCGTAGGATTAGAGGGGGATGGAAGGCTGCTGGCCTTCTTCCTCGCAGAGAGTAGGATGACAGGGATGAAACTCTAGGGGCGAATGGCGGGGCTCGGGGAGGCTTACCGGGGCCTCAGGAGGCGACGACGGGGGTGCAGGGCGAAGAGGTGCATGCCTACGAGCTCGGGGAGGGGCAGCATGGGGGGTCTTGGCATTAAGGGCGACCTAGCGTGGAGACGTCTGAAGCGAGCTTGTTTGTGCTCGCCGGAGCTGCTGCTGGGCCCTTTCCTATGCAAGAGAAACCAGATGGGTAGGGTCAGAGGACGTAGAGGAGGGAACAGGAGCGACATGCAGGAGGAGAGGAGCTCGGGAGAGTGAGTCTTGCTCATTTTTTAGGGGGAGGCCGAAAATATTCTATCTTTCATCCTCGAGCAGAGCAGGGAAAGGGGGAGGGAGAGGGTGTTCTGGGAGGTGAGAGGGAGCAAATGAGTAACCAGGGGAGGCTAGGGTGGCCTCTGGCCTATTTAAACCGAAGAGGAATGGGGGTAGGATAGACATTGTCCTTGAATATCTTGAGGGAGGTGTTGGCTAGGGATAGGGCGATGTGGGTGGTGGAGTGGGCCCTGCTATTGTACTCTAGTCATGCAGAAGGGGTGGAGTGGTGGTGTGTAGTGATTGCTAGGTTTTAAAATGCTTGAAAGGACATGGCCTTTGTCCCTCTCATAAACAATATCAAGGGACAAGAGGGTGTGTGGCATGCTACAGTGATGGTCTACCAGGGGAGAGTGAGGATGTTAGGGAGGAGTGCTGGAGACGATTGGAGCTGGTTTGGCTTTGATTGGAATCAAGTTTTGCTTAGTATAGCAAAATTGAGCATTATGAGGCTTCTGAAGGAAGTTTCAAATGTTGCATTGGGCCAAGTGGGGAAATGGTACTGTTAGGTGGAGTAGGTCAATAAATCCCTTCATGATTTAAATGGGATTTTTCTGAGTATTATAATCCCATTTAAATGCACTTATTCAAAAGTGCAGAGATAGATTATGGAAGCTAAGATGATATTTTTACATTGGGAAAGCTTGGTTTTTGATGTGATATGGTCCTAAATACCATAACACACATTGGGAACATTTATTGGGATTTATTGAGATGGAAAAGTATTTTTAAGGAATTATTTCTTGTTTCTGCCATTTAAGAAAAAGGGCAAAAATAAATAATAAAGGATCTCCAAAATATTTATTTTTGAGTTGGAAAGATTGGGTATGATAATTAGGCCTCAAATGTGCCTTTAGTTTGCACGGTGATTTGGGGAAAAACAAACTTGCCTTTTTATACAAGGATTTGAGAATTTGGTAAGTATAGGAAATTAAATAGTTTAATAATCCAAATAATTATGGGAAATTATTTGGTATGCTTAAATACAAGGTAGATGATGTAACTTTATGTATGCATCAAATTCAACCTTGAGTTTTGAAGAAAGGTGGTGAAAAGGATGGAAACTAGATTTGGGAGGATCTAGGGTGGTGTTATTTTCATGCCACCTAAACAGGGTTGGGTTAGGGAGCTCATAGCTCACCTTGGTACAAGGGGTATATGGATGGATATACCAAGTCATATAGATGATCATGGAATCATGAGTTGGGCTTGGTTGGATTTGAGGTGGTGTGGAGGATATGGCAAACTTTGTTGAAAATAAGGCTGTCATAGCAGATACATCAGGTAGCCTCCTAAACCATGTGGGTTTAAGAAGCACAAGGCTTCAATGGATGGGGGTTTATAGTCCATGGTTCGTATATCATAACCAAGTAAATATTTGGTCAAGGGGAGGTGGCATATAGATGTGAGCTTTTGCCAAAGTACGCATGTTGACTAGTTTTGCAGAAAAGATTATCATGATGTCAACAAAACATCATGGATGGGTTGGATTAAGAATGGTTTACCCAAGGGAAAAAGTGAGCTTTGGTAGTACTAATTATTTACTAAAAGATGGTTCCAGTACATTCTCAATAATGCACATAGGTTGGAAAGGGTAGAGCTCCAAAGATTGAATCTAGATAAGAAATCCAGACTTTGCCATTTTGGGAGAGTTAGGATTTTAGACTAGAGTGCTAGTGTAGATTATGAGAGGATGCTAAGTTCCAAACCCATGATCAAGGAGATGATGTTTAAGTGTTGAATAAGTAGAGACTATCCATACTTTAGATTGGGTCTTCACTGAGCTGGAACAATTATAAGGGGTTATCCCTGGATTGATTTGATTAGCAGGGGGAGATGCTCACCTTTCTGGCTTAGGATAGATCCATACTTGGATGCTTGATATGAGATTGATGATCACAAGCATAGATTGGGGTCCTAAGGTATGAGCTACTAGATTGGCTCACTCTAGTTCCTAAGCAAACAATGCAATCAGCAGATCAAGGCAAATCATCAAATAGCAGATCAAGGTAATTCATCAGACAGCAGATCAAGGCAATTCATCCTATCAAACTTATCCAACTACTACTAGGGCTACCATCAATCCTAGCTTGAGGTAGGTATGGGTATTTTGAATTGGTTATGTTTTGAAATAAGGTAAGTAACTCTTGGTATTTCTACCAAGATTAGAATGAAGAGGTTTTGAATAGAGGTTTTGGAAAATCCAGGGGTAAGAGTAGTTAAGAGTTCTGTCTTGAAAACATAAGTAGATTATATTTTAGTTCTCCATAGTTTTGTGAATACAACTAATAAAATATTTTTGTGTTGTCAATGTCATCTTGGCTCAGGTTTTGAAATGCTTGAACATTTGAGAATATGAAAGATGAGCCAAGACATCTCTTTTGTAAAATAGCTTTTGTCAACTAGTGTTGAGATAAGAAGTATAACATCTAATACACAAACAGTTGCAACAACACAAGCAAGCAAGTAAACAAACATTGCACATGTAGCAAGAAAAAGTTTTTGTTCCCCCTATTTTTTGCCTTTTGGACAACAGTTCAGGGTTGCTGAAATTGGGACGTTACAGACCTTTCCCCCTTAAAATAATCTCATCCCGAGATTAGGGAGGAGTAGGGTTAGGGTGATAACATCCGCTTAACAATTTCAAGGGAGGGAGTATAGGGTGTTAGCAGGTCTTCAGAAAGCAGGCAGGGTCAGCCATGGTTTGGAGCGGAGCGGCTTCGGGTTTGGGGTGTTTACATCATGCGAGTGGAAATACGTAGTCTTTTCCCTTAGGACAAGCCTAGGAGGGTTTAACATCGACGGGGTACTTACTTCTTGATGATAGATAGCGAGTTGAATCTTCTTCATTCCTTTGCCTCGTGGTCGCTTTTCTCTCTTCAGGGTCTTGATACACCGGGGTGTTGGCTGGGCGGTCGACCTTGGAGTGGATGGTTTTGCTGAAGTTCCTTCTGATTCTAGAGAACTGCTGGTTGTCGTCCTTCTTGCAGAGTCGATGATTTGGAGTTAAAGGGGTGGTTATCACTTAACGCTAACTAGGGGTCGACTCCAGGGGTCTATTTTGTTTTGGGCGGGAAAGACGCGGTATTTCCCCCTTAGAGCCAAAACTACCGGTGTTTGGTGAAGTCGCCGATTTTCTTGGTTGGAGTCGTAGCCTGTTGTCGGGGTAAGGTGCTACACCTTTCCTCCGGGGTGGTCAACTCTGTCGACGTCATCGGAACAGTTTCGTGAGTTAGAAGGTCTATCGGAAGGGCATCTACTAGCTTCTAGGTAGTTAGTTCTGAGCTAGATAGGGGTCCAAAGGGTTGGAGGATGCCATTGAAGTTTGGCGGTCATGGAAACGAGGTCCTTTGGAAATAGGTCGTTCCGGGTTTAGTCTGATGCAACGTTGTGGGTAAAACATGCTAAGAACGACATTACTCTTGCATATCATCCAATGGGGTTCATCCAGAATTCGGCGGATTTGCGCCAACCCATGGCGAAGGTACTTGACGCCTTACTGAACAGGTTTCGAGACGATCCATCACTTGCTAGAGGTTAGTGGAGTAAGTTGGTAGGGTACGAAGGACTAGGTCAAGAATGCTCCTTGAATCTTGTAGTCGTCCTTGGGTTGGGTACCAACTTTGGTTACTATAATTAACCCGGGTCTGAGGGATCTTCAGCTCCTCCGTAGAGAGGGTCGTGCCTTCTCTGAGGTTTTGCTTCAACAAGTGGATCTTCCGGGGGAGGTGACTTGAAGAGGGGTTGATACTTGTGAAAGGGACTGTTCTTCATTCTTTGTCTCGGGGTTTGCAGATTCGGAGGTATTCTGCGGTGGGTCGTTAATAGCAGAAGCAGAGAAGGGGCTTCACGACGTCCTCAGAGAAACTTGACGTCTTGGGTTTCTTTCTACTCCCTGGGGTGTAGTATTGATTACGTTGGGTAGTCTTGTCATCTTAAATCTGAATGTCTCGAGTGTTGAGGGGATCGAGCAGTCTTCTAGAAAGTATTGATGAAATCTGTGTTCTGTTCCTCTGACGGCTATTGGGGTGGTGTTTAGAGCAGGTTCTGGGATGGGAGATCTTCTGGTATTATCTTCTCGTATGCGGTCTTCGGGATTTGAGTGGAAAGACACAGTCTTTCCACCTTAGAGCTTCACTTGGGGTCGTCGAGGTTGGGGTAGATCCTTTGCCTTGGGGCATTGGCATGGCACTTGAGCTGAGATCTTCGAGTGACGCCTTAATGTGACTACCTTCCTATGGTGGTTACTTAGAGAAGCTGTAAAGGTTAACTCGGGGTTGTTTTAGTGGTTAGCGACGGTTTTTCTTGGTCCTTCGTCGGGGTGGAGGCATGTTAGCTTCAGAGTGGTGGTCGTAGCTCGAGCTCTTTTGTGTTGCTTTGGGTTGATGACAGAGTAGACTCGTTGTCCTTGGGCCTCCTTATCGTCCATAATCTTGGGGCGTTTGTTTTATGGTGAGGACTTCCCATTGATTTGGTTAAGAGTTGACTAGGTCGTTGCTCCTTTGGGGAGATTAGAACTAAGGCATGAGCAGGAGTTGTCAGGGATTTCTTTATGAGGCCATCCTGCTGAGGATAGTTTCTAGCTATGGGGTTGTGGAAGTTAGCGTCGAGATACACCAACAAAGGCGGTCACCTAATAGGATCGAGTGATCCGAGGCAGACAAGCAACACATTCCAAGCATCATACACGCACATGACAAGCAAACATGGCACACCATCGATACTAAGGGGTGACTACATGCCATAAGGGGAATCCTATTTTAGGGATGCTAATCCTAAGTACGGACATTACGGGGGTCTTATATTTTGTCCGGCCATCTTTTGTCGTTGGTGCCGTACTTGATGTATTTGGGGGGTGATGAAGGACTCCGTTGGTAAGGCGACCTTGTAGTGTATTTCGTCATGGGTAGCTCCTTTGTTTTGCTTGTCTTGAGGTCTCTTCGTTCAAGGATCTCCGTCTTCATAGTCTTCAAGTCGAACTTTGTTTGGAAAAAGTAGAACATTTGAAGTAGATGAGATATAGAGTAATCTATTTCAAAATGTTTCATTCAGAGAAGATGAGATAAGGAATCCTTCGAAAATCTTTTGAGAAAATAGTTTTTGAAACCCGGTGTTTTCCAAAATAGGGGTTATCTTGTCTAACGTCCATGCTAACTAAGGTCTCCTACAGTCAGGATGGCTCTGATACCAAGTCTGTGGCACCCCGGATTTACGGTCCGAGAATACCTGTTATGCATGCAATTCACATTCCCATGATCAGTGAGCCGTGAGCATAACCGACTAGTATCATTACAACATCCATATAGTAACGAGTACAAAACTTACAAAGTGGCCATTATGGCGAATACAACACAAATAGCGGAAGTATTTAAGCATAGAGCCCATGCCTTAACCTACATGCAACTGACTGGGAAGACGGCCTAGCTCGCATAGACGTGAACACCTTCATAACTTCTTAACATCTGTAATCTGGCCGAGTAAATAGCCAGGGACAATGCCGGTGAGTACTTTGAATGTACTCGCAAACCACCTTAAGATATCAATAATTAAAGGATATGCAGTATGGCTGTGGTAGGATGGCTCCATAAGAGGTTCTTTTGTAAATGAGTTTCTCTTGTAGATATAGCATGTCTCTATATCTTTGTGGAGAACTTTTGTAAAACATTTTGGAAACCTTTTTGAAAAGTTTTAGGAAATCACTAGGATTGGGTCACCCATTTGTTTCTCCTTCCGGTCATCTCATGACCAACCTACTTCCTCCATTTTCACGACCATCCCATGGTCAAAACATTTTCGAGCCATTGCTTTTGCGAAGTCCTTTTTGAAAACAAAAACCATCACCTCCATACAGCAGCCATCACAATCGTCCATGCTCGAGGACTCGGCTATTCGAATAGATTTACACTCTGCACAGGTTGTACACTATACCCACACCATCCGATTACCCGTCCCTGATCTACACCGATCGTGGGTCGAATAACCAGTCAAGACCTTCTGAATGCCCTCTCCGATACAAGTGCCTACCCTATGAGGTTAATCCCCTTAAAACTGGGACGCCCTATATAGTCACAAGCCAACCGGAGCGCGTTTTGCACCCCGCAGGGTGTGCGATTTCAATGAGGGGCTCATAGTATCGTCTGGCCACCATTTAGACGGTATTTACCTTCCCAGACCGATGTTTCACATGGGAATTTACAGGGGAAAGCCCAGCCTCCGGGAATTTGTTCTTCCCCATAGTAGTTTGAGACAACTATGCCGGATTAGACAAACTTCCAGCCTAGCCCCGTCCCATTCCAGAGTAATGTGGTTGCACGGGTTAATTTCTCAAGCATTAGGAACTGTACAGCCGGGCGTGTTTTCGTAAACATTTTTCCTCCATCTTTTGTCCACCTTTTTAAAAAAAAACCTTCTCATTTTCCAAACCACTTGGTAGGCCAAGCCTCACCAAGGTTTTCTCATAAAAGACTTTGTAAGTCTTTTTCCGGGGTCTTCCCATCCTACACCTTTGTTTAGGCTAAAACGGGTCTCCAAGGGGTTATGATGTTAAACATCATCTACCATACTAAGGGAAGGTGGGTATTATATGAATGGGTTGTACCTAATGGTACCAAGGGGTAGTTATTAGGAGGAGCCAAACATTCCCCATATAAAGTGTATCATAGTGAAAACAAATGCACTTTGCAAAAATGGGTAGATAAAAGATGCATAGTTAAAATAATAGGACAGGGTGTTTGAGCAAGAAGGTGGCTTGCCTGTGACCAGCGATATGTCCCTTGACGGTTTTAGATAACCAGAATACCGATAATAGCAATAATAAGAATAACCCGATCCTTCCTTCTTCTCGGCGTCACACAATCACAACTATCGCCGTTCGAGCATACATGCAAACCAACAATACACCAATCAATACCAGGCATACAAGCATAAAACCATACAACAAGTAAAGGATAGATACATGATATACATCAGTAGGATGTTGGATGATTGGTTGATGAGATTGGCAAAGGATTTGGAGGCATTAGGGAAAGGCTTCCCTTTGGATTTATTGTCTTGGAACTACCTATGAGAGGGGTTTTTGGACCAAGGGATTTATATGTATGATACCATTGTATAAAAATGATACCATCAAATAGGTACTAATAAAATGAAGCCAACAAAAGTGGTTTCACTATTTTATCAATTCCCAATGATTTATAATGGATTTTATAGTGATTAAAACTCTAGTTTTAGGAAATAATTCACCAGAACTTCTCTGGAGATCAAAAAATTATTTCCATGGGTGGTTAGGTATTATTTGATGGAATTATTCACTGAGAGTTGGGTTCTCCTCAAAATAATTACCAGAATGCCCTTGAGAAATTCCCAAAGGAAGTACTGGATGAGATTTGTCTTTTTCATCATGTTTGATCTATAGAATATTCTGATGTGATTCTAAGGACACATGTTAGGTTCTTAGATTACCTTTCTGCAGAAATTGGAATCACTCTTTTTGGATAAACATAACTATTGTGGTGAATTTAGTGGTGAAATAACTTGTCACAGAAGTTATTAATTCACCAAAATTCAAATAAGCCTCAATAAAAGTTGGGCTCTAGGGGTTTGAATTTTTTTGATATATAGGTGTGCAGGGAGTTTGAATTAGGTCAAAACCACATTTGGTTTGGCCTAGACAATTTTATAAAGTCAGAAATGCCCTATTTTTCTTATGTTTGCTACAGGCAATCTGGGAAGCAAATTTAGGTGGGACCAATTGGAAATGCAAGGTATGACTAATATCTTGCAGAACCAATTGGGTTCATGCAATTTGGGAAGATTAAACTTCCTAGAGGATTTTATTGGTGAAAAGGACACATCTAAGGAGATGATTTAGCATATTCATTCTAGACCTCAAAAGGGCTAACCAGTGCCTCTACATGTTAGGGAGAACAAGAGTGCATCTATTAGAAATTGGATCTGGGCAATATCAGTGGTTTTCCAATTTTATTTTGAATTAAACCTAGAACCTAATTAGCAGATCTGGAGAATGGAATAAAGAAGAAGTAAATCGGGCACGCTGGGCCAGATCTTAACAGGGAGTGGGCTATAGGGGAGAAGCAGCCCACTAGCACGACACCTCGCACGGGGTGGGGGTGGGGGGTTGAATCCCGCAGGGCAGGGCCTAGCGGTCAGCCGCACGCGGCCGCGAAGGGGTACCGAGGGACAGGAGTCGTATGATTAGAGGGGGATGGACGGCTGCTGGCCTTCTTCCTTGCAGAGAGTAGGATGACGGGGATGAAACTCTAGGAGCAAATGGCGGGGCTCGGGAAGGCTTACCGGGGCCTCGGGAGGCGATGGAGAGGGTGCAGGGCGAAGTGGTGCACGCCTACGAGCTTGAGGAGGGGCGGCATGGGGGGGTCTTGGCGTTGGGGGCGGCCTAGCGTGGAGACGTCCGAACCGAGCTCGTTGGTGCTCACTGGAGCTGCTGCTAGGCCCTTTCTTGCACAAGAGAAACCAGATGGGGAGGGTCAGAGGACATGCAGGAGGAGAGGAGCTCGGGAGAGTGAGTCTTGCTCATTTTTTAGGGGAAGGCCGAAGATCTTCTCCCTTTCATCCTCGAGCAGATAAGGGCAAGGGGGAGGGAGAGGGTGTTCTGGGAGGTGAGAGGGAGAAAATGAGCAACGAGGGGAGGCTGGGGTGGCCTCTGGCCTATTTAAACCGAAGAGGAATGGGGGTAGGATAGACATTCTCCATGGAGATCTCGAGGGAGGTGTTCGCCAGGGATAGGGCGATGTGGGTGGTGGAGTGGGCCCTGCTGTTGTGCTCTGGTCGTGCAGAAGGGGTGGAGTGGTGGTGTGTAGTGATTGCAAGGTTTTAAAATGGCTTGAGAGGACATGGCCTTTGTCCCTCTCATAAACAATACTAAGGGACAAGAGGGTGTGGGGCATGCTATAGTGATGGTCGACCAGGGGAGAGTGAGGATGTTAGGGAGGAGTGTTGGAGAAGATTGGAGCTGGTTTGGCTTTGATTGGAATCAAGTTTTGCTTAGTATAGCAAAATTGAGCATTTTGAGGCTTGTGAAGGAAGTTGCAAATGTTGCATTGGGCCAAGTGGGGAAATGGTACTGTTAGGTGGAGTAGGTCAATAAATCCCTTCATGATTTAAATGGGATTTTTCTGAGTATTATAATCCCATTTAAATGCACTTATTCAAAAGTGCAGAGATAGATTATGGAAGCTAAGATGATATTTTTACATTGAGAAAGCTTGGTTTTTGATGGGATATGGTCCTAAATACCATAAAACACAACGGGGAATTTTATTGGGATTTATTGAGATGGAAAAGTATTTTTAAAGAATTATTTCTTGTTTCTGCCATTTAATAAAAAGGGCAAAAATAAATAATAAAGAATTGTCCAAAATATTTATTTTTGAGTTGGAAAGATGGGGTATGATAATTAGGCCTCAAATGTGCCTTTAGTTTGCAAGGTGATTTGGGGAAAAACAAACTTGCCTTTTTAGACAAGGATTTGAGAATTTGGTAAGTATAGGAAATTAAATAGTTTAATAATCCAAATAATTATGGGAAATTATTTGGGGATGCTTAAATCCAAGGTAGATGATGTAACTTGATGTATGCATCAAAGTCAACCTTGAGTTTTGAAGAAATGTGGTGAAAAGGATGGAAAGTAGATTTGGGAGGATCTAGGGTGGTGTTATTTTCATGCCACCTAAACAGGGTTGGGTTAGGGAGCTCATAGCTCACCTTGGTACAAGGGGTATATGGATGGATAGACCAAGTCATATAGATGATCATGTAATCATGAGTTGGGCTTGTTTGGATTTGAGGTGGTGTGGAGGAGATGGCAAACTTTGTAATAAGGCTGCCATAGCAGATACATCAGGTAGCCTCCTAAACCATGTGGGTTTAAGAAGCACAAGGCTTCAATGGGGGTTAATAGGCCAAGGTTAGTAGATCATAACCACGCAAAGATTTGATCAAGGGGAGGTGGCATATAGATGTGAGCTTCTGCCAAAGTAGGCATGTTGACTAGTTTTGCAGAAAAGATTACCATGATGTCAACAAAACCATCATGGATGGGTTGGATTAAGAATGGTTTGCCCAAGGGCAAAAGTGGGCTTTGGTAGTACTAATGATTTACTACAAGATGGTTAGAGTACATTCTCAATAATGCACATAGGTTGGAAAAGGTAGAGCTCCAAAGATTGAATCTAGATAAGAAATCTAGACATCCATTTTGGGAGAGTTAGGGTTTTAGACTAGAGTGCTAGTGTAGATGATTGTGAGAGGATGCTAAGTTCCAAACCCATTATCAAGGAGATGATGTTGAAGTGTTAAATAAGTAGATAGTATCCATACTTTAGATTGGGTCTTCACTGAGCTGGAACAATTATAAGGGGTTATCCCTGGATTGATTTGATTAGGAGGGGGAGATGATCACCTTTGTGGCTTAGGATAGATCCATACATGGATGCTTGATATGAGATTGATGATCACAAGTAGAAATTGGGGTCCTAAGGTATGAGCTACTAGATTGGCTCACTCTAGTTCCTAAGCAAACAATGCAATCAGAACATCAAGGCAAATCATCAGACAACAGATCAAGGCAATTCATCATACATCAGATCAAGCCAATTCATCCTATCAAACTTATCCAACTACTACTAGGGCTACCATCAAGCCTAGCTTGAGGTAGGGATGGGTATTTTGAATTGGTTATGTTTTGAAATAAGATAAGTAACTCTTGGTATTTCTACCAAGATTAGAATGAAGAGGTTTTGAATAGAGGTTTTGGAAAACCCAGGGGTAAGAGTAGTTAAGAGTTCTGTCTTGAAAACATAAGGAGATTATATTTTAGTTCTCCATAGTTTTGTTAATAGAACTAATAATATTTTTGTTTTGTCAAAGTCATCATGGCTCAGGTTTTGAAATGCCAGAACATTTGAGAATATGAAAGATGAGCCAAGACATCTCTTTTGTAAAATAGCTTTTGTCAACTAGTGTTGAGATAAGAAGTATATCATCTAATACACAAATAGTTGCAACAACACAAGCAAGCAAGTAAACAAACATTGCACATGTAACAAGAAAAAGTTTTTGTTCCCCCTGATTTTTGCCTTTTGGACAACAGTTCAGGTTTGCTGAAATTGGGATGTTACATTTCTATCACTTCCCTTGATTAAATAGTGTCATGAACCCACTATCGAGCATAAATACCCCCTCTTTGAGTCACTAGCAACTACTTGGCCAAGATAGCTACTAACAATGGAGAGCATGCAAGATCACAAAAAACACAGACATGATAGAATCAATAAGACAAAACCATTAATCAATCTGACATAGTCATCTCAATATCCATTGGATCCCCGCAAACACAACATGCATGATTACAAATAGATGAGATCTTGATCATGAACGGAGCTGACAAGATCTATACATGAAAGCACAAGGAGGAGATACAACCATCTAGCTAGTACATGGACTCGTAGTCCAAGGTGGAACAACTCACGCTTCATACCGAAGGATGGCATGATGAAGAAGAAGGCCTCCGGGATGATCTCCCCTCCGGCAGGGTGCCAGGAAGAGCTTCAAATCCCCCCTCCCCCTGCTCTAGGGACGATGGTGGCGGCGGTTACAGACGGTTTCGTGGAATGTTGATCGGGTGCTTAGGGTTTAGGAATCGGGGGCTTCTTATAGGCGAAGAGGCGAGGCAGGGGGCCACCAGGGGCCCCACACCCTGCCCAGGCGCGGGCCCACCATAGTCAGCGCCTGGGGGGTGCAGCCGCCCTGTGGCGCCCCTCCGTCTCTCCTCTGGACTCGGTGTTCTTCTCGGTGAAATATTGATTTTGGCTTTTGTCCCGTCCAATTACGAGAATATTTCCTTACTAGCTTTTATAGAACCAAAAATAGCAGAAAATAGGCAACTGGCACTGTGGCATCTTGTTAATAGGTTAGTACCAGAAAACATATGAAAAGCACCTCAAAGTGTGGACAAAGCAAAGCAAAGTATATACTAAACAAGCATGGAACATCAAAAATTATAGATACGTTTCTGACGTATCAAGAATCCCCAAGCTTAACTCCTTCTCGTCCTCGAGTAGGTAAGTGATAAAAGAATAATTTTTGAGGTGACATGCACCATCAAAACCAAGATCAAACCATTTGCAAGCATTGAAAGCTAGGATCAACGAACTCTAAACATGAGCATGAAAGATGGAGTTCTAACAATAAGACAAAGTAACTATGCATGCAACATGAAAGGCTACAAACAAAGATCATGAATAACATGCATTGAAAAATGTTTGTTTGCTTCACATACAGAAAACATGGCATAGTGGCATTCAGCTTGTCCCCCTTAGAGTAGCAAATAGCTGCATAGGACACCTTCAAAGTTCATAAGAGTGACTAGATACAAATAGCATAAGAACAAGCAATATGAACAATATGCATCAATCAATAAGTTTTGGGACACTGCAGATAGAATTAAGAATGGAAACTATGCTCTCTTAACTAGTGCCTAAAGGTAGAAGGTGGAGATTCAATATAGTGGAAGAATGGCCCTTCATAAAGGGAAGCAGGGATTTCAAGTTTCAAAAAGAGCTTCCAAAAATTATGGTACTGGTTAGCTTTCATTCCTCATTGCCCCTATCATAAGAATCTTGAAGTGATTAAGGTTAAAGTGAACAAACTATGGAGTATATGCTTGACAACGTATAAGTTGGCAATCTCATGTCCCTTGAATACGAGGGTCGCACCTCATGCTACTCAACTTTGGTCACCTATAAGTTCTTGTCATAGTAAGTATATGTGTATCATAGAGAACCTCCAACGGGTACCCCTTGCACATGGTACAGGAGCTATCCCATAACCAAAATGACAAGGCAAGCAGACAATGAGCATCTCAGCGATCTTTTTATTTTCTATTTGCATAGGTTTTTATTGAGGATGCTTCACAGATTGCTCATTATGGTGATGTTGCAAGTTTCCACCATGATTAGGTGTCACATCCAAAAAAATTCCAGATTTTGAAATGTGAAAAATAAATAAACAAAATAAATAATTATTGAAATTTAGGGTGAAAAGAAAATTTTTGTTTCTAAATGAAAACATCAAAACCCATCTTGAAAAAATTTAAACAAAAGGGAATCCAACAATTTCAAGTGAAATGCATTCATCATTGAATGTATCTTGAATTTAAACTTGAGAAAAATAAACCAGAACTCGAAAACCCTAATGGAAGAAAATAATTTCCAAGATCTCCCTAAGACTATGAATTTGATCCATATAAAAACTTAGAAACAATAATTTATAAGTGATCAAATATGATAAATAAAAATATTATAAAACCATAGAAATTGATTTCATTCAATTTGGAGCCATAGATAAAATCTTATGCATTTAATAAGATAAAGAAATTAATTTTCAAAGCTAATAAAGATCCTATCTAAAATTCATACCAAATTGTGAGAAAATTAATCCTAAAAGGATTTAAAAGGATAAAAAATATTAAATAAAATCATACAAATTGGAATCACCAATTTTGGATCTATAAATAAAAAGATATGGATTTTATAAGGCAAAGTAAGAAAATAAGTAAATAAGGAATATTTAAAAGCCAAATTAAATCTTGGCCAAATCCATAAACAAATAAAACGAAAGATTTTTGAATAATAAAAAAGGGTAAAAGATTATTAAAATAAAATCATAATAATTGAACAATATTCAAATTTTATTTAAATAAGGACAATTTGCCTAAATAATAAATCCCAAGGAAATTATTTAGAAAACAATTTAAATCTTGAATTAAATCCATAAGCAAATGGAATAAAGATAATCCAATTGAAATAAAGGGATAAATAATATTCCAATAAAATTATATGGGATTAAACCATAATTCAATTCTATTTAAGTAAAGACAAAATCCCTAATGAAAATGATTAATTAAATCATGGGAATAATCAATTGGAATTTGCCAAAGTGGATTAAAAAGTAATCTAATTAACTTAAAAAGAATTATTTGAATAAAATTTATATGAGTTTAAAACCATATTGGATTTTTATTTGAATAAAGACAAATGCCCAATTTAAATGAACATTAAATCATATTAAAATATTTTAAATAATAATTCAAAGTGAATTATTTGCATTAATTGAATAAATAAAACCTACTGAAAAAGGTTTGGTGAAAATTAGAATTAAAATAAGAGTTTGAAAATATAATTTAAATCCTATTTAAATAAAGGCAAGTGCCTATTTTAAATAAATAATAAACCATAAATGAATAAAAGAATTATTCCAAAAATGGTCTTTAAAATACATGTTTAAACAATATAGAGACTTACTGAAAGTTTGGGAAAAGTTTGATTTCAAACAAGTATTTGAATCAATTGAATAAATTCAAAACAAAAAATGAAAACAGAAAAAGAAAACAGAAGAAGAAAAAATAAAAAGAAGCAGCCTAGCCCGGCTAACCCAATCAGGCCCAACTAGCCAGCCCACTTCTTCTCTCCCCGCAGAAAACGTTTCGCATCGCAGCACGCACTCACGCAGCCACTAACTACGCGACCCCACATGCACACCCTCTCTCTCGCTGACGCCCAGGTCCCACCTGCCAGTCGTCTTCCCCACCCCGCGACTGCTTCTTCCCCAAACTTTGCCGTTTCCTGCCGATTAATCCTCGAGTAAATTCGTGTAAATGCTGCGTTGATTCCGCCCAGTAACCACGCCCTCTTAATCGCTCTGTCCCCCTCTCCCTTTCCCCTCAATCCCCCACACCTCTTGGCCCCTAGGCTGCCCGTATTGCTCGCGGCAACGCCACTGACTCCGACGAGCTGCATCACCAATTCCGGCGAGCCCATCTACCCCTTTGCCCCCTCGACCACACGAGTGTGATCCCCATCTCCCTACGCATCTCCCAGTACCACCCACTCGCTCACGCGCGCTTCGAAACGTCGGCAACTTCGAAACCCGAACGCCACCGCCGTCTGCCTCCACTCCGGCGAAGACCCCTGGTAAAACCTGACCTCCCCTGTCCATCTCTTTCACGCGTGTGTACTTGCCTTTGCCTCACGCATCTAACGCGACCATCGGCTTGTATTCCGGTGCCCTCTAGCCTCGCCCCCGTCATCAACAGGACGAGCCCGACGACAGAAGCTTCTCCGGCGAGGAATTACCAATGTCTCTGAGCGCCCCTTCACCTGCAACGACCACCTTGAGCTTCAGCACGACACGACGAACACAGTAAGCACCTCCCCTGCTGTCGTGCTTCCTGTACTCGCCGTACCACCACTGTAAGAGCCGCTCCGCTGTACAGCCGCTGCTAGCGCCGCCCATCTCTGGTCACTCTCTTATCAACCGTTAGATTTAGATCGCAAGGCTAGGAATAGATGACTTAAGCGAACCGTTATGTTCGATCTGTGCCACACGATCTAATTTAAATCCAACATACCACACTGACCGATCCGTGCGAAACGGTATGCACCAATAAGATTGCACCACGTGGCCCTGCCTGCTGATTTAAATAGAAATTTGATCTATTAGATGATAGGATTTGTAAAATTCATAACTTTAAATCTACACGTCCAAATTTAGCAAATTTTATATCAATGGAATCATCAAGAAGAAACCTTTACAACCATGCCCTTTGTTTAGTGAATTGCTTCCGTAAAATTGGTTTTTTTTCCAGAAACATGTGTAGGCCTAATTTGAGTATAAAAATTATTCTAAAAATGTTTTTAGGATAAAATCTTTTGTAAATGGTTTGTTTTGAACCTACTGATCATAAAAACCAACTTGTAAGTTTAAAAGTATATTTTGTGATACTAGGGAATAAATCTTTGAATAAAAGCATATCTAGTTAAATAAAAATGTTGAATATGGTTTAAAAATTCTTTTTGAGTAAAACCTTTGGAAAATGATTTGATTTAAACTCTCTGACCCTAAACACCAAGTTTTGGGATTTAAAAAATATTTGGAGAACCCTAGAAAATTATTAATTTGTTTAAAGGAATTTCCAACAAAATAAAATATTGCTTTGATTTAAAAATGGTTTATAGGTAAAACCTTTTGCAAATGGTTTTAATATTAAACATATGACCTTAAAACACTAAAATTTGTGTTTAAAAACATATTTGTCAAACACTAGAAATTATTACTTTGATTTAAATCATTTCTAGCAAAACAAAAATGATTTAAAGTGGCCATTTTCACTAACTTTTTATCAAATGGTTTTGTCACTTTTATAAATGATCAATAGGTGTTTTGAAATGTTTATAGCCTATTAGAAACCACTTTTCCAAATAAAACAATATTTTTCATGCATGCATGCATTTCTTTGTTTTTATTATTTTATATGGTGAATTGTTTGAATGCTAGATTGAATTTGTGCCTTGATTGAATTATAGTGAAATTTGAAGAGTGTGACTATTGCAATATCAAGGAGTTAACTTATATTATCTACCAAAAGGGCAAGTGGTGCTTCATACTTTTTTCCCATTATTTTCACTATGCATTAGTGATGTTTTGAGTAGGACCTGAATGGAATTTTTACTAAGTATGCTATGCCATGGGAAATCCTAGTAGATGATTCCTTAGTAGAATTTTCCCTAAGTTAAGATCCCTAATACTACCATGCTTAGCTTATCTAGTATAAAACAAGGGTGGATTATATTCATGCTATGAAATATTTCTAAGTCTATGACTTGTGTTTTGTTTAATAAAACAACTATGTGAATGAATCACCTGGGTGGAATGGTGTGAATGGGTAATGTTGAGTGGTTACACAGGGAACATATTTATGGACTACCCTAGTGTATCTCACTTGTGGAAAGCCACCCAGGAACAAAGATATTTGAGATGTCAAATGTTGAGAAGCTTCAAGTGCAGCCACATGGCATTATGGGCTCTGTCTGGATCATATAGGTTGCAATAACTTAGCCAAATTGACAGTTGGTGGTAGGGGTGATATGTTTGGGAACGCTCCCGTTATGGTCTAAGGGAAGGCTTCTAAAAGATCTTGTCTCGATGCATGTCGAGTCTTGTGGGGAAAGTGCACCACCTCTTGAGAGAGTAAAATCTATGTACTTAGCCGTGTCCCCGGCAATGGACAATTTGAGCATCAAGACATGGGAGCTATCAAGGATCTCCTCATCCCAAAATCTAAGTTTCAAACTTGTGGTTGAACAAGGGTTAAAGGATCACCAATTTCTATTGGTAGATGCCTTGGGTGATTTTGACAAACAAGCCTAAGCAAGCCTATTTTGAGCAAAGAAATTTCTGTGGTTTTCAAATGATAAGGAAAATCTATTTTGAGCAAAGCAAGCCTAATCTCCACTTAGCCAAATGCATATAGATGGTAGATACCACTATTCTACCATAATATTACTTGCCAATACAATTCAAATGTATTGACCCTTGTGGATGTAACTTATTATGTTGCAGGTTTGTTTGATGTTAGTGAAGTGTGTTGATTAGGATTACAAGTCTACAACCAACATGATTGCCTGTGGCACTTTGAAGATGAAGGACTCCATGCTATATAGTTATTTTTGCTGCATTGTAATGAGATAGCCAAATGAGCTATGTAAGATGTAATGAATTATTTTATTCATGATTATAAAGTTGCATTATGACCTTTGTTTCTTGATATTACATATTAACTATGGATGCTAGCTATTGATCCAGGGACTAGCATTGTAAACACAGGGATCTCTACCTTATTAAAGGCTGGGACATCTACATTAGGCATGGATTAGGCTAATGGCCCAAGCGTTTGTCTAAAACAAAATACATAACTCCATGGACTTACAAGATCCCTTTTTATTTCACACCGGCGACATCCATAGACAAAAGAGCATGACATCAACTGTGTACAAAGTACAAGTGCAATGTTGAAAACGTTACCCATGAAAACATGGTTCTACTAATTCCAATGTATAAGTGCAAGCATATACAACTTAGATGACACAATGGTTCAAGTTTATTAGGGGCAAGGAATATAAAGTGTGCCATTAAGTTCCTAAGGGCTTTAATCACATAACAAAATACCTTTTTAATTGGAAGATAGCTAAAAACAAGAATATACTTGGAATGGTGTAACACACCATGCATAGGAATTTATAGTGGACACTTTGGAAAAACTTGGTTTCTTGCGAGTTGGAAGCATGAGTAGAGCTTACTCATACAAGTGGAGGATAGCAAAAGACTGGGAGCAACCAAATAAGAGAGCAATAATGGTCATAATCATGCAGAGCGACAAAACATTACTAATCAAAACATAGAGTGGTACTACAAGTCAAGTACTAAATGATCATAGAGGCTATGGTGACTTGTTCATAGTCATAACATGGTGTGAGCATGTGCCAAGTCAACCCAAACAAAGCATCAAAGGAGAATACCACAATACTATGCTTTTGCATGTTAAAACAACGCATGATTCCTTCAAGGCACACTAATAAATCTCATTTGTTTGGAACAAGTCATGCTACAACAATAATCACTAAGCATAAGGTTAAAACAACACATAGCATGACTTGCAAAAGTCTAAGTCACAGTCAATGCAAGCTCCTCTTGCATTTTCAAGCAAGAACTTTCTACTCCTTTCCAACACCAATCAACTTATTTGAAACAACACAGCGAGAACGGGGGTCCAAACTAATTTATTCAAGCAAACTAAACAAACTAAGCAAAGCAAACGAAAACTAAGACGCTCCAAGAACAACACAACAATGCATGAAACAATAAAAACGAAGTGTCTAGAAAGACCTGAGCTTTTTATTGATGAAGAAGGGGATGCCTTGTGCATCCTCAAGCTTTGACGCTTGTACCTCTTGGATATTTATTGGGTGATACCAGGGTGGAATCCCCAAGCTTGAGCTTTTGTCCATTCTTCATCTCATTACATCATTCTCTCTTCACACCTGAAATTTTCCTTTATACAAAACTTCACACAATCTTCATTAGCAACATTAGTGTATTCAAAAGATAATAGACCCTTGGGTTTAGCTTTAGAACAGAAAAAATTTCACTAAAAAAACAATATACTGTAGCAACTCCTTCAAAAAACTCAATTTCCCAAAAAGAACCCAAAAAGGAATCAATAAGAAGCAAATCCAAATAATGGCAGAAATCTGTCAAAACAGACCAGCAGGTAGAAAACGATTTTTTTGAAGACGTTCTATTGCTCAAATCAAAAAGTGTTGAACTAACAAAATTTATCGAACATACTGGGGATTTATTAGTAAATTATTAGCTCAATCCGACTTACAGAGATTCCTCACGAATTTTTATGGTGGAGCACAAAAATCTGTTTCGGGACAGCAACTCCCCAAATCTTACTTCCCTCTCATAAGAGGTCATTCTTGGCACAAAAAACAAACAAAAAGGATAAGGAGAGGTCATTACTGAAGTAATAACTTCTAAGACTCAAGGAAACTCTTGGGTTATCTCCCAACAAATACTTTTCTTTAACGCCTTTAAGTTAGGCACAGAAGCAAGAAATCAAGTATTTTCAAGTGAAGAAGCATTAATATCAAACCTTGCTTTCAAAGGAGGTGCAAAAAGCAACTTATCTCTCCTTATAGGGAAGTGCTCAATACCTTTCTTGAATGAAAATTGATATTTAATGGTGTCTTCTTTCATATCAATGATGGCACCAATAGTTCTAAGAAAAGGTCTTCCCAAAGTAATAGGACAAGAAGCATTGTATTCACATCCAAAACATAGGAATCAACAGGGACATAAGCTTTGTTAACCATAATGAGAACATCATTAATACTCCCCATGAGTTTCTTCTTAGCATTATCATTAAGTGGGACATCCAAATAACAATCTTCCAAAGGTGGCAAATCAAGCATTTCATAAATCTTCCTAGGCATAATAGAGACACTAGAACCAAGATCACATGAAGCTTTGAGATCAAAGTCATTCACTTACATATTAATAATGGGTTCCCAACTATATTCTACTTTCCTAGGGATAGAAGCTTTATGTTTTAACTTCTCTTCCTTAATATTAACAAGAGCATCTGTAATGTGTTTGGTGAAAGCAACATGCATATCACTAGCATCAGGACTTCTAGCAAGTTTTTGCAGGAACAAAATCACTTCAGAAATATTGCAACCATCTATATCAAAATTAGAATTATCATCACTAGTATTAGACTCATTAGGCTTAGGCATTGTAGGAGGATGAATAGGGACTTCTTGTGGTTTAGTGGTAATGGTGCACACACTATTTTTCTATCAATTTCAGCTTTCCTTTCCCACTTAGCATGAAGTTGGGCTAACAGTCTAACATTTTCATCAATAGTAACTTGTATGGCATGAGTAGCAACAAAGGTACTTTCCATGGTTGCAGGTTTAGCAGCCATTTTATTAATCTAAGAGGACTATGCTTCAGAGAAAGAGGAAATATTTTTCTCAACATTTAAAAGCTTTTCCTCCACGGTCTTATTGAAAGTGGTCTGTTTACTAATAAAGTCTTTGAGCATGACCTCAAGTTCAGAGGGGGCACTTCTAGCATTGTTGTAGGAGTTTCCATAGGTATTGCCATTATTAGGAGGATAAGGCCTATAATTGTTGTTACTACCGAAATTATTCCTATAGGCATTGTTGTTGAAATTGTTGTTCCTAATGAAGTACACATCAAACTGCTCTTCTTGAGAAACCAAAGAGGCTAAGGGAACATTGTTTGGATCTAAAGGAGCTTTCCCATTAACAAGCATACCCATAATAACATCAATCTTATCACTCAAAGAAGAGGTTTCTTCAACAGAATTTACCTTCTTACCATGTGGAGCTCTCTCATTGTGCCATTCAGAATAATTAACCATCATATTATCAAGGAGTTTTGTTGCAGCACCCAGTGTGATGGTCATAAAGGTACCTCCAGCAGTTGAATCCAACAGGTTTCTTGAATAGAAGTTCAAACCTGCATAAAAAGTCTAGATAATCATCCAAGCAGTAAGTCCATGAGTGGGACAATTCTTAACCAAAGATTTCATTCTTTCCCAAGCTTGAGCAACATGTTCATTATCAAGTTATTTAAATTTCATAATATCACTTCTCATAGATATAATCTTAGCAGGAGGGTAGTACTTTCCAATAAAAGCATCCTTGCACTTAATCCAAGAATCAATACTATTTTTAGGAAAGGATAGCAACCATTCTTTAGCTTTTCCTCTCAAGGAGAAAGGAAACAACTTGAGCTTAATAATTTATTGAGATGGGCAGCAGCATCATCAGAACTAGTACCAAAAAATTGCTCTCTCATCACAAGATTCAACAAGGCAGGCTTAATTTCATAAAAGGTAGCATCAGGAGCAAGTGGAGCAATAGAGTGCTAAGGAAATCATTGTTGTTTGTGCTAGTGAAGTCACACAACTTGGTGTTCTCATTAGAGTTCATTTTGGCAAAAGTGGAGCAAGCCAAAAATAGCAGCAGCTAGAGCAGGAACTAATTTTTTTGTTTTTTTATAAGAGAAAGCAAACCAAACTAAACTAAAATTTTTGGAGTTTTTGATAAAAAGAGGCAAACAAAACCAAGCAAAAGAAACTAAGCAAACTAAAAACAAAGTAAAGATAAAGGTTGAGGAGGACTCCCCTTGTGAAGACGTCATTAGCCTCCCCGGCAACGGCGCCAGAAAATCTAGTTAGATGGCTGTTGAAATGGAGCGCTTCATCGGGAAACCCCAAGAGTAAGGTATGATGCAACAATTTTTCCCTCAGTAAGAAACCAAGGTTATTGAACCATTAGGAGAGAGGAAACGTCTCAAAGGTGTTGCAAGCAACATGGAATCCTGCACAACAAAAACTCAAGACTTTGCCCCAACTAACAGTGAGGTTGTCAATCTCACCAGTTGTTGTAACAAAGGATTAACTATATGGTGTGGAAGGTGAAAGTGGTTTGCATCAAGTAAACAGTAAAAGTGGAAGATGTATCAATGGTAAAGATTGGACCGGGGTCCATAGTTCACTAGTGGTGTTCTCCTTAGATAAACAAACATGACATGCTAGGTAAACAAATCACAGCAGGGCAATTGAAAGGACTTGAGCAAGGCATAACAATGCAATACTAGACATAAAGATCCTATGAGATTCAATTGGGCAATACAACAAGATACATAGACTGCCAGCCAACTGCATCTATGACTAGAAGTCCACCTTTGGGTTATCATCTGAACCCCCTCCAGTATTAAGTTGCAAGCAATAGACAACTGCTTTAAGCAAAGTGTGTAAGGTAAACAATCCACTTGTTCCATGAACAAGAGACCGTTGTTTTCTCCCTAGTGGCAACAACACATCTACAACCTTAGAGATTTCTGTCACTTCCCTTGATTAAATAGAGGCATGAACCCACTATCGATCATAAATACCCCCTCTTGGAGTCACTAGCAACTACTTGGCCAAGATAGCTACTAACAATGGAGAGCATGCAAGATCACAAACAAAACAGACATGATAGAATCAATAAGACAAAAACTATTAATCAATCTGACATAGTAATCTCAAAGTCCATCGGATCCCCGCAAACACAACATGCATGATTACAAATACATGAGATCTTGACCATGAACGAAGCTCACAAGATTTAGACATGAAAGCACAAGGAGGAGATACAACCATCTAGCTACTACATGGACCCGTAGTCCAAGGTGGAACTACTCACTCTTCATACCGGAGGCTGTCATGATGAATAAGAAGGCCTCCGGGATGATATCCCCTCCGGCATGGTGCCAAGAAGAGCTTTAGATCCCCCTCGATCTAGGGACAATGGTGGTGGCGGCTACAAATGGTTTGGTGGAATATTGATCGGGTGCTTAGGGTTTAGGCATCAGGGGATTCTTATAGGCGAAGAGGAGAGGTAGGGGGGCCACCAGGGGGCCCACACCCTGCCTAGGCACGGGGCCACCCTAGGCCACGCCTGCGTGGGTGCAGCCGCCCTGTGGAGCCCCTCCGTCTCTCCTATGGACTCCGTGTTCTTCTGGGTGAAATATTGACTTTGACTTTTGTCCCGTCCAATTACAAGAATATTTCCTTACTAGCTTTTCTGGAACCAAAAACAGCAGAAAACAGGCAACTGGCACTGTGGCATCTTGTTAATAGGTTAGTACCAGAAAACATATGAAAAGCACCTCAAAGTGTGGACAAAGCAAAGAAAAGTAGATACTAAACAAGCATGGAACATCAAAAATTATAGATATGTTTCCGACGTATCAATGTGTGAATGCAGAAAAGTCTCTGCCTTGTTATTTTTACTATAGGTGATCTATAATTTCAAATGGTTTGAATCCAACGGGCTTGGATTAATAATTTCAATACCTTTTTAACAAAATTGGTTTCATGCAATTTGGTTTAGTAAAACTCTCTGAATTAATTTTTGAATATACTGATAGAACTAGGTTTGAACTAAAATGGAAAAATCTATATTTGAACTCTTTGGGTTCTGAGAGCAAAATGGCTGGCCCAGACAACATAGCAGAGTGGTCCCACGCGTCAGCGGCTCTAGCTACGCGAACAGGTAAGTTTCACCCTAGGCCGTGCGATTAGATTAGATCCTACGGCTAGGGTGTGTCTGTAGGGGTTCGTAGCATGGAAAACAAAAAATTTCTATCGCATACAAACAAACAAGCCAACATCTATCTACTAGATTGTAGCAACGAGTCAATGGAATAACTCACCCTCGAAGATTCCAAAGTATTTAACGAGAGCGGATTCTCGTGGGTGATGTAGTCGTACTCTTCCCGATCTCAAGATCGCGTAGACGATCCTTCCGGCGCTGCGTTCCGGCGCTCCCGCAATCGTCACACGCTCGATTTCGACGAAGACCTTCCTCTCCCTTGTTCTAGCAGGTGGAGGTTGTAGCACTCTCCTCGCGATTCCAAGACTGTGGCGTGGTACCGAAGTAGAGGGAGATCTCATGAGCTTCGCCTTAAGCCGGAGCGAGTATGGTGGACTATGAGAGAGCTCCTCGGCGATGTAGGGTTTAGACACACCAGAGGAGGTGCTAGGGCTGGCGGCTAGGGCTTGGGGCTTTCCCAAGTCGGCGGCTAGGGGATCCCTAGGCGGCGGCAGCAACAGGAGGTGGCGGCGCCGGGCTAGGGTTTTTGGGTGGAGAACTTGTGTGCTTGGAGGGGCACCCTGCCCCTCCCTTTATAGGTGGGAGGCGCCGGCCAAGGGGAGGGAGTCCCTCCCCAACTTGGATCCCTAGTGGGCCGGCGGTGGAGGAGGAACTCCTCCCCAACTCGGTTTCCCACTTCCCTCCACTTTCCAAAATAGCCGTTTGACTTTTTCAAATTGGCGTTTGACTTTTCAAACTAGGATTTGATTAAACCCTTTATTTTGTTCAGCGATGACACATAGTACATGATGCAATCATTCCAACTTGGTATGACACATTCATGTACCCTTCCCTTCAGTCTTGGGACCTTCCGGAACCTTCTAGAACATTCCCGATGAAAACACCAGAACCATTCTCCAACTCCGAAACAGGACTTTCCTTATATGAATCTTATTCTCCGGACCATTCCGGATCTCCTCGTGATATCCCGGATCCCATCCGAGACTCCGAACAACATTCGGTTTCTTTCTCATCATTCCATAACTACTCAAACAATGTCGAATCCTTAAGTGTGTCTCCCTACGGTTCGTGAATTATGCGGACATGATCGAGACACTTCTCCGAACAATAACCAATAGAGGAATCTGGAAATTCATATGGCTCCCACATATTTCTACGATTACTTTGCGATCGAATGAACCACTCACATACGATACCAATTTCCCTTTGTCTCACGATAGTTTACTTATCCGAGGTTATGATCGTCGGTATCTCTGCATACCTAGTTCAACCTCACATCGATAAGTACTCTTTTCTCGTTCCCGTGATATGTGATCCCTTGTGAGCCAGTCACATGCTTGCAAGCTAATTGGATGACATTTCACCGAGAGGGCCCAGAGTATATCTATTCGTCATATGGATGGACAAATCCCACTCTTGATCCATGTGTCTCAACCAATACTTTCCGAACACTCCATGCCACCTTTATATCCACCCAGTTACGGTGTGGTGTTTGATGTCATCAAAGCATCCTTCCGGTGAAGGTGATATGCATGATCTCATGGTCGAAGGAATTAGGTTACTATGTATCAGAAAGCATATAGCAATTGAACTATTATAATGACTTGATCTTTATGCTACGCTTATCTATAGGAGTATGTCCACCATATCATTCTCCTAATGATATGATCTTGTTGTTAATAACATCTCAATGTTCATGATAGGGAAACCACAATCATTTATTAACCAACAAGCTAGTATAATGAAGAGGCTTTACTAGGGACTTCAATTTAAGTTTACAAATCACACAAGTATTAATGTTTCCTTGTTAATACTATTATAGCATGAATGTAAACATTTATCATAAACACAAAGATATAATAATAACTACATTTATTATTGCCTCTAGGGAATATCTCCAACAGTGATAGGGCAAAGGTGTCCGATCTTTCGATGAGATGAAGATAGTCGATTTGGTGGAGTTCGGGCTTGACGATCCGACTACACGTGCGAGCACGAGCGCCAATGCAATCGCTAGGCCAATCTCCTGGAGGTTACTGATCCTGCGGGAACACGATCAGCCTGACCAGCGAGGGTCTTAATTCCTACCTGAAATCAAGAACAAGTAAGAACCAATATTGCAATCAAGATATTGCGGAATTAAGAGGAAAGCTTTATTGAAGAGGTGGGATCCTGAATAGGTGCGAAGTACAAGAGGCCTCTGCGACGCTCGAGCCTTGGCGAAGTTGCGACTATGGCTAACTTAATGTCTAAACAAAATCCGAGTCTATGGGGTCGGCTATGGGGAGTATTTAAGGGCGAAAAGGTGGGGTTTCGGCCAGCCATGGAAGTGGTGGCCGAATCCAACCCTAAAAGTCCTTTTCCCCTCAAATACGAACTCTAAAAAGTGGCTAATTAAAATCCTGCGAAAATTACATGGGCCTGGCCCAAAATAAAGGTGTCGCAGCACCATATTAAGCTATGGACGAATTCGTAAAGTATTGATCTTGAATATTTCGTCCAAGCCTTCTTTCTTCATTATGGAGGCCTCAAAGTTCTGAAATCATCATCTGTGGCCTTCCCTTGGATCATCACATGCTTGCTGCCATCTCCATGCATGGCCATGCTCCAATGCTTGTCCCTCTCATCCATGTTTGGTCCATCATTCCTAAGAGTAAGAAATACATCTTATTTAGGCAGCATCATATTCTCATGTATGTGAGGAATAGTTCCAAGAAACGAAAGTACCTGATAGTTAAGTTGTTTGGCACGAGATCTTGTGATGGGTCCTTGTATGTGTGTTGCTGTAGGTACAACGGTTGTATCAATAGTAGGAATGTCCACATCATGCTCCCCTTCTTGAATTGAAGTCGTCCTCGACGCAATCTCATCTTCCTCACCAAAGTAAGGCTTCAAATCTGCAATGTTAAACGTAGGACTAACCGTACGAAAGTCTGCAGGCAACTAAAGTTTATATGCATTATCATTTATTTTCTCTAACACCTTAAAGGGACCAGCAGCACGTGGCATTAACTTAGACTTGCGTAAATCAGGAAAACGATCTTTACGCAAATGTAACCAAACAAGATCGCCAACATCAAACACAACATGCTTTCTCCCTTTATCCCCAGCAAGTTTATACTTAGCATTCATGTGTTCAATGTTATCTTTAGTAGTCTTATGAAAGTTTAATATCATTTCAGCGCGTTGTGTAGCATCCAAATTATGTTGCACCGAAGAAGGTAAAGGCAATAAATCAATAGGTGCACGAGGAACAAAGCCATACACAATCTCAAATGGGCACATCTTTGTGGTAGAATGCAACGAACGATTATAAGCAAATTCTATATGAGGTAAACACTCTTCCCACAATTTTAAGTTCTTCTTCAAAACAGCCCGCAACATAGTAGACAAAGTTCTATTTACTACTTCAGTTTGACCATCAGTTTGGGGATGACATGTAGTACTAAAGAGCAATTTAGTCCCCAACTTAGCCCATAAACATCTCCAAAAGTGGCTAAGAAATTTAGTATCACGATCGGAGACAATAGTATTTGGCACACCATGCAAACGAACAATTTCACGAAAGAACAAATCAGCAATATGCGCAGCATCATCCGTTTTATGACAAGGAATAAAGTGTGCCATCTTAGAAAACCGATCCATAACAACAAAAATACTATCCCTCCCCTTCTGTGTTCGTGGCAATCCCAAAACAAAGTCCATAGAAATATCCTCCCAAGGAACACTAGGAACAGGAAGAGGCATATATAAACCATGTGGATTAAGGCAAGACTTAGCTTTTTGACAAGTAGTGCAGCGTGCCACAAATGTCTCAACATCTCGACGCATACGTGGCCAAAAGAAGTGTGCAGCAAGAACATCCTCCGTCTTCTTGACACCAAAGTGTCCCATCAATCCTCCTCCATGCGCCTCCTGTAACAACAAAAGACGAACAGAACTATCCGGAATGCATAGTTTGTTAGCATGGAACACAAATCCATCATTGAAGACGAACTTGTTCCATGTTCTACCATCTCTTCAATTCTGCAACACATCTTTAAATTCAGCATCATGCACATATTCCTTAATAGTTTCTAATCCAAATATTTTGAAGTCAAGTTGAGATAACAAAGTGTAACGGCGCGACAAAGCATCAGCAATAATATTATCTTTACCGTTTTTGTGTTTGATAACATAAGGAAAAGACTCAATAAATTCAACCCACTTTGCATGACGACGATTCAACTTAGCTTGACTACGAATATGCTTCAAAGATTCATGATCAGAATGTATAACAAATTCTTTAGGCCATAGGTAATGTTGCCAAGTTTCTAATGTCCGAACAAACGCATATAATTCTTTATCATAAGTAGAATAGTTCAGACTAGCCCCACTCAATTTCTCACTAAAATATGCAACAGGTTTTCCCTCTTGTAATAACACCCCTCCCAAACCAATTCCACTAGCATCACATTCAAGCTCAAAAGTCTTAGTAAAATCAGGAAGTTGGAGTAAGGGAGCATGTGTTAGCTTATCTTTCAATATGACGAAGGCCTGTTGTTGTGCATCGCCCCAAACAAAGGGCACATCCTTCTTGGTAAGCTCATTCAGCGGCGCGGCAATGGATCCAAAGTCTTTGACAAAGCGCCTATAAAAACCAGAGAGGCCAAGAAAACTCCTCACTTGTGTGACCGTCTTGGGCTGCGGCCAATTCTCAATAGCTTCAATCTTGGCTGGATCCACTTTAATACCCTATGATGTAACAACATAGCCAAGAAACGCAACTCGATTGGTGCAAAAAGTGCACTTTTCAAGGTTACCAAACAAACGTGCATCACGTAAAGCATTGAAAACAGCACGTAAATGGTCCAAATGATCCTCTAAAGACTTGCTATAAATCAGAATATCATCAAAGTAGGCTACCACAAAACGTCCAATGAAAGCACGTAAAACTTCGTTCATTAATCTCATGAAAGTGCTAGGTGCATTAGTTAAACCAAACGGCATTACTAACCACTCATATAAACCGAACTTAGTTTTAAATGCTGTTTTCCATTCATCTCCTAATTTCATATGAATCTGGTGGTAACCACTACGCAAATCAACTTTAGAAAACATGGTAGAGCCACTCAATTCATCAAGCATGTCATCTAAACATGGAATAGGATGACGATATTGAATAGTAATATTATTGATAGCTCTACAATCAGTACACATGCGCGAAGAACCATCTTTCTTAGGTACCAAAATAATAGGAACAGCACAGGGGCTAAGGGACTCACGAATATGATCTCTGTCGAGTAGTTCCTGAATTTGGCGTTGTATCTCCTTTGTATCCTCTGGATTGGTTCTATATGGCGCGCGGTTGGGCAACGTGGCACCAGGAATTAGATCAATTTGGTGCTCAATTCCTCTAATAGGAGGTAGTCCTGGTGGCAGCTCAGCGGGAAAGACGTCCTCATATTCCTGCAAAAGGTTAGCAACAACGGGTGGCAAAGAAGGAGGTATATCCTCAAATGAAAACAAAACCTCTTTGCAGACAATTGCATAACATTGAGTATTGTTTACATCTAGTTCAGCAATATCAATTTTATTTGCAAGCATACATGGACTCTTCAAGCAATTTCAGTAGCATGTGTAGAATCAGATTTAGTGTTCTTTGGTGGTATAAAATCTGCAGCAACAATCTGATTCTCACTTTTATTTTTCTCCTCGGTTTTAGCTCTACTAGCTCTAGCAAGATCATCTTTTAAAATCTGTTCGGGAGTCATAGGTTTTAGACCAATTTTCTTTCCATCATGCATAAGAGAATAGTGATTAGTTTTGCCATTATGAACAGATTCTCTATCAAATTGCCATGGTCTACCAAGTAACAAAGAACAAGCTTGCATAGGTACAACATCACAATCAACAAAATCAGAATATGTACCAATAGTAAAATGCAGCGTGCGTTCTTGTTACCTTGATCTTGCGAGAACTCTCAAACCATTGGATGTAATATGAATGTGGGCGTTGTCTTGTTGGAAGCGCAAGCTTCTCTACCATGTCAACACTGGCCAGATTATTACAACTCCCTCCATCAATGATGATCCGTATAGCTCTTTCCTTGACAACACCACGTGTTTGGAACAGGTTGTGGCGTTGATCTTGCTCAGATTTGCTCAATTGCACACTCAACACACGTTGTGTAATTAAGCTCTTGTATTGATCAGCAGCTTCAGCTCCCATTACCTCTGGCTCTTCATCAGCATCAGAATTGCCTTCATCTCGAGCAGAAATAAGGGCTAGCGTATCTTCATCGAAGTCACTTGCTGAATCGTATTGACCATCTTCTCGCACCATCATCACACGTTGTGTTGTGCACTGTCTCTCAATATGACCAAAACTCCAGCACTTGCGGCATTGTATATCCTTTGTCTTACCCGTGGAAGCCATAGAAGATGCACTACGAGCAGGAGCATTGGATGATGGTGGAGGAGCAGCTGGAAATCTTGTGGTGGCCTTGGATGTGGTAGTAGCTGGTGGCAAATCACGAGGAGGCGCTGATTGTCGGGATGTCCAAGAGGATGTGCGACCTGCAGAATTATTAGTCCTCCTCCGTGGTGTTTGGCGATCCTGCACTTCACGTTTAGCTTTGCAAGCAAGATGAAACAAACGAGTGATAGAATTATATTCCTTATAATCTAATATGTGTTGAATGTCCTTGTTTAATCCACCAAAGAAACGTGCAAGCATTTGTTCATTAGATTCAACAAGACCACACCGAACCATCCCCCTTTGCAATTCCTGATAATACTCTTCTACAGAATTTTTCCCTTGCTCTAAACGTGTCACATTCTTTAGTAAATCACGTTGATAAGTGGGAGGTACAAAACAAACACGCATAGCAGTTTTTAAAGCAGCCCAAGTACTAGGAATAGTAGTAGGATTTAAACGACAATACTCAGACCACCAAAGGGAAGAAAATTTAGTAAATTCACATGTAGCAGCACTAACACGCATATTCTCAGGATATTTTAAGCATGCAAAACGTTGTTCTACTTCCATCTCCCATGTAAGATATGCATCAGGATTATATTTACCCTCAAAAGATGGAATATTTAATTTAAGCTTTGCAACATGATCATCATCACGTCCCGGTGGGCGAGAGTTGCGGTAGTAATGTCGGGGACGACCAGCAGGTACCTGTGGAGGTTGTTCAACCTCCTCGTCAAACAGATTGTCGTCATCGGGGTCGTAGTAGTACCCGTCGTCTGTCCCCAATGTCGCAGCAACAGCCGCATGAAGTCTCGAGGAGCATCACCGCAGCGTAGCCGGCGAAGTGCGGCAGCCGAACCAGCGATCGACCCGTGATCGGAATGCGCCAGGCGCCATGTGAGTGCGGTGCGGGTTCTCGCAATCGGTTCAAAAGCTCCTTGAACCGAACGTCAAGCTTGGCGTTGAAGGATTTCTCGAGTCCATCGATCTTGTCCACGATGTTGGTGAGCTTGGTGTCAAACTCCCCGAGGCGCGTATCCACGTCTTCAGCGCGACTGACCAAGAGCGCGGAGAAGTGGGCATGTACTTCTTAATTCATCATTGTGGCAGGGTTCCGCAAAGTATCTGTCATGGTTAGTCCTTAAAAAGCACAGGTATATAGTACGGAAATATGGTGGAAGTCACACGTAATCCGTCAAGCAATATACGAAGCTCTTACAAGTTCTTACCAAACAGCAGGAAAAGGTGATGTGCAACCGCGAGGATCAGTGGGTCCAGAGATTGAATCAAGCGATTACAAGGAGTCGAGACACCGCACGTGGAGAATATCTGTGGAGCTCTGGGAAGGCTTAGCAAGGGGGGTTAGCAATTATCAAAGCAGCAATGCAAAAGTTGAAAGAATGCTCAACGACGGTACTGTGCTGGTCCTAGGCGAGACCGTACTAGAGACGTGAGCCTAGATCACCAACGATGTCACGACGCGACACAACAAGCACTGTATGATGATATGGCACCCTGAAAAGCGAACCGAGATGCAGAAAATCACTATGATGGCGAGTGTCTAGAACGGATCTACGGGGTCTAAAAATAGGTTAGCCCCAAAAAAAATTACAATTTTTTTTATTTTGCTCCGGAAATCGTGCCGGCGCAAAAAAAAATATCGCCATAACGGCCGATGGAGAAAAGTGATCCCCGGGGTCGAAAACTAGTATAGCCAAAAAAAAATTGGAGGAGGTTCCAGACTTTTTTTTTTGCTCTCCTTCTGGACTTACGACCGGACTCGGAACTCGACACAGACTGTAGCTTAACACGGAAACAACAAAGAAGGAGAGTAAAAAGAAATAACTAGGAAACAATAACTCTGATCAGACTCGTACCACAGCAGGAAACTGATCGGATCTGTGTCGCGGTAGGAAGGCGGTGGCGGAGTATTAGGGTTGATGGTGGCAGGGTATATGGCGGCGGAATATGGTGGCGGAATATGGTGGCGGTGATCGGCGAGTGTGGCGGTAACTATTATGATCAGAACTCGAAACTCTAAGGGACGAGACACTAAGACCAGCAACTCGACGCGACGATGTAGACACAAATTCAACAATGCAAAAACTGAAAAGATAATGCGAGGCGTAGATTGGTTATGGGATGGATCTAAACTCTAACTGTGTTTTTGGCTTTTTCGTGGGTTATAGGTAAAAACAGATCTAATCTACGAAAACAGTAAAATCTCACCGAGCAACCTGAAATCTGATACCACTTGATAGGCAAAGGTGTCCGATCTTTCGATGAGATGAAGATAGTCGATTTGGTGGAGTTCGGGCTTGACGATCCGACTACACGTGTGAGCACGAGCACCAATGCAATCGCTAGGCCAATCTCCTGGAGGTTACCGATCCTGCGGGAACACGATCAGCCTGACCAGCGAGGGTCTTAATTCCTACCTGAAATCGAGAACAAGTAAGAACCAATATTGCAATCAAGATATTGCGGAATTAAGAGGAAAGCTTTATTGAAGAGGTGGGATCCTGAATAGGTGCGAAGTACAAGAGGCCTCTGCGACGCTCGAGCCTTGGCAAAGTTGCGACTATGGCTAACTTAATGTCTAAACAAAATCCGAGTCTATGGGGTCGGCTATGGGGAGTATTTAAGGGCGAAAAGGTGGGGTTTCGGCCAGCCATGGAAGTGGTGGCCGAATCCAACCCTAAAAGTCCTTTTCCCCTCAAATACGGACTCTAAAAAGTGGCTAATTAAAATCCTGCGAAAATTACATGGGCCTGGCCCAAAATAAAGGTGTCGCAACACCATATTAAGCTATGGACGAATTCGTAAAGTATTGATCTTGAATATTTCGTCCAAGCCTTCTTTCTTCATTATGGAGGCCTCAAAGTTCTGAAATCATCATCCGTGGCCTTCCCTTGGATCATCACATGCTTGCTGCCATCTCCATGCATGGCCATGCTCCAATGCTTGTCCCTCTCATCCATGCTTGGTCCATCATTCCTAAGAGTAAGAAATACATCTGATTTAGGCAGCATCATATTCTCATGTATGTGAGGAATAGTTCCAAGAAACGAAAATACCTGATAGTTAAGTTGTTTGGCACGAGATCTTGTGATGGGTCCTTGTATGTGTGTTGCTGTAGGTACAACGGTTGTATCAATAGTAGGGATGTCCACATCAAACAGTCTCCCACTTGCACTAGAGTCATCTAATCTAGATTACATGGTAATATACCGAACACCCATGGCAGTTTGGTGCTAGTCATGTTTTGCCCTCGGGAGAGGTTTAGTCAACGGATCCGCGACATTCAGATCTGTGTGTACTTTGCAAATCTTTATGTCCCCATCTTGGACATGTTCTCGAATAGCGTGAAAACGTAGCTTGATGTGCTTCAGCTTCTTGTGTGACCTTGGTTCTTGCGCATTGGCTATGGCGCCCATGTTATCACACTAGATAGACATTGGGTCCAGCGCACTAGGAACCACACCCAGCTCTGTAATGAACTCTTTCATCCATATCGCTTCTTGTGAAGCCTCCGAAGCAGCCATGTATTCCGATTCAGTTGAAGATCTCGCCACAACGCTTTGCTTTGCACACCTCCACCTAACTGCTACACCATTCAAAGTAAATACGTATCCAGATTGTGATTTAGAATCATCCGGATCTGTGTTCCAACTAGTATCGGTGTAACCATTAACAACGAGCTGTTCATCACCTCCATAAGAAAGAACCATATCCTTCGTTCTTCTCAAGTACTTAAGGATGTTTTGATCTGTCAATGATCCACTCCTGGATCACTTTGATATCTGCTAGTTAAACTAACAGCATATGCAATGTCGGGTCTAGTACATAGCATGGCATACATTAGAGATCCTATGGCCGAGGCATAGGGAGTCTTACTCATCTTTTCTCTATCTTCTGCCGTTGTCGGACTTTGAGTTTTACTCAAGGTCATATTGGGCAACATGGGCAAGAACCCTTTCTTGCTATCTTCCATTCCAAACCTCTTTAGAACTTTGTCCAAATATGTACTTTGTGACAATGATATTAGGCGTCTCGATCTATCTCTATAAATCTTTATGCCTAATATGTAAGCTGCTTCGCCAAGATCCTTCATTGAAAAACTATTATTCAAATATTCCTTGACACTATTAAGAAGGTCTACATCATTCCCAATCAACAATATGTCATCTACATATAGTATTAAGAATGCTACAGAGCTCCCACTCACTTTCTTGTAAATACAAGCTTCTCCATAAGTTTGTATAAAACCAAAACTTTTGATCACCTTATCAAAATGTTGATTCCAACTTCGGGATGCTTGCTTCAATCCATAGATGGACTGTTGAAGTTTGCATACCTTTTTAGCATCTTTAGGATCGACAAAACCTTTGGGTTGCATCATATACAACTCTTCATCAATGTCTCCATTGAGGAATGCTGTTTTGACATCCATCTGCCATATCTCATAATCATAATATGCAGCGATTGCTAACATAATCCTCACAGATTTTAGCTTCGCTACTAGTGAGAAAGTCTCATCGTAGTCAACTCCTTGAATTTGTCGAAACCCTTTTGCGACAAGTCGAGCTTTGTAGACAGTAACATTACCATTAGCATTTGTTTTCTTCTTGAAAATCCATTTGTTCTCGACAGCCTTTCGGCCATCCGGTAAGTCCACCAAAGTCCAGACTTGGTTTTCGTACATGGATCCAATCTTGGATTTCATGGCTTCTTGCCATTTGTTGGAATCTGGGCTCATCATCGCTTCCTCATATGTCGCAGGGTCATCGGTGTTGTCCACCAACATGACACTCATAACGGGATCATACCAATCTGGAGCGGTACGAGTTCTCATTGACCTGCGAGGCTCTGTAGCAACTACAACCGAAGTTTCATGATCATCATTATTAGCTTCCTCTCTTATTGGTGCAGGCACCACAGGAACTTCTTCCGGTGCTGCGCTACTCGCAATTTCGAGAGGAGGTTCGACAACCTCATCGAGTTCTACTTTCCTTCCAGTCACTTCTTTCGAGAGAAATTCTTTCTCTAGAAAGGATCCATTCTTGGCAACGAAGATTTTGCCTTCGGATCTATGATAGAAGGTATACCCAATAGTTTCCTTCGGGTATCCTATGAAGATGCATTTTTCCGCTTTGGGTTCAAGCTTGTCCGGCTGTAACTTCTTTACATAGGCTTCGCAACCCCAAACTTTAAGGAACGACAATTTAGGTTTCTTCCCAAACCATAATTCATACGGTGTCATTTCAACGGATTTATATGGTGCCCTATTTAAAGTGAATGCGGCTGTTTCTAATGCATAACCCCAAAATGATAGCGGTAAATCTGTAAGTGACATCATAGAACGAACCATATCTAAGAGAGTTCGATTACGATGTTCGGACACACCATTACTGTTGTGGTGTTCCGGCGGTGTCAATTGTGAAAGTATTCGCATTTCTTCAAATGCTCGCCAAACTCGTAACTTAGATATTCACCTCCACGATCAGAACGTAGAAATTTAATCTTCTTGTTACGTTGATTCTCTACCTCACTTTGAAATTCCTTAAACTTCTCGAAAGTTTCGGACTTATGTTTCATGAAATAGATATACCCATATCTACTCAAGTCATCCGTGAAGGTAAGAACATAACGATAACCACCGCGCGATGCTACACTCATTGGACCACACACATCGGTATGTATGATTTCCAATAAGTCCATAGCTCGCTCCATTATACCAGAAAATGGAGTCTTAGTCATTTTACCCATCAAACATGCTTCGCATCTTTCAAGTGATTCGAAATCAAGTGATTCAAGAATTCCATCGGAATGGAGTTTCTTCATACGCTTCACTCCAATGTGACCAAGGCAGCGATTGCCACATATAGGTCGAGTTATCGCTCGATTTCAAACGTTTAGCCTCAATGTTATTAATATGTGTATTTCCACTATAGAGATTCAATAAGAATAGACCATCTATCAAAGGTTCATGTGCATAAAACATATTACTCATATAAATCGAACAACCATTATTCTCGGACTTAACCAAGTAACCGTCTCGCAATAAACAAGATCCTGATATAATGTTCATGCTTAACGCAGGCACCAAATAACAATTATTTAAGTATAAAACTAATCCCGATGGTAGATGAAGGGGTAGCGTGCCGACCGCGATCACATCAACCTTTGATCTGTTTCCCACGCGCATCGTCACCTCGTTCTTCGCTAGCTTCCGTTTATTCTGCAACACCTGTTTCGAGTTACAAATATGAGCAACCGAACCAGTATCAAATACCCAGGCACTACTACGAGTACTAGTGAGATACACATCAATAACATGTATATCGGATATACCTTTCTTCTAGATGTTGTCGTTCTTCAAATCTGCCAAGTACTTTGGGCAATTCCGCTTCCAGTGACCTTCTCCCTTGCAGTAAAGCACTCGATGATCGTGCTTAGGTCCAGCCTTGGTCTTCTTCGTCGGTGCAGTAACTTTCTTACCACCCTTCTTGAAGTGTCCCTTTTGCTTAGACTTGCCTTTCTTGAATTTGGTGGTCTTATTGACCATCAACACTTGGTGCTCTTTCTTGATCTCCACTTCTGCAGATTTCAACATGGCAAAGAGTTCTGGCAACTGCTTGTTCATGTTTTGCATATTGTAGTTCATCACAAAGTTCTTGTAACTTGGTGGTAGTGATTGGAGGACACGATAAATCCCCAAAGCATTAGGAATCACTATACCCAAGCTTTGAAGTTTGTTTGCGTGCCCAGACATCTTAAGCACATGCTCACTGACGGAGCTGCCCTCTTCCATCTTGCAATTAAAGAACTTTTCAGAAGCCTCATAGCTCTCAATTGCTGCGTGAGTCTCAAAGATCAATTTGAGATCACGGACAATATCATGTGGGTCTGAATTCTCAAACCTTTTCTGAAGCTCCGATTCTAAACCATACAAGATAGCACACTGAACTGTGGAGTACCGAGTCTTTCGAGCGAGGTAAACATTCTTTACTTCATCGGCAGCAGTAGCTGCAGGTGGGTCACCCAGCGGTGCATCCAGCACATAGGTCAAATTACCAGCTGTGAGGACAATCCTCAAATTGCGGAACCAATCCGCGAAGTTGCTTCCATTGTTTTTCAACTTTTCTTTCTCTAGGAATGCATTAAAATTGATGGTAGGGACCGCCATTGATCTACAACATATTTGCAATAGTTTAGACTAAGTTTATGACAAATTGAGTTCTAATTAATAGTTAAATTAATCTAGGTGAACTCCCACTCAAAACAATATCCCTCACATTGTTTTAGTGATCACACGAACCAAATCCACCACATCAACACCGATCATCACGAGAGTTGATATAGTTTCAATGGCGAACAATCGACATGTTCATCATATCTACTATATGATTCATGCTTTACCTTTCGGTGATCCGTGTTCCGAGACCATGTCTGTACATGCTAGGCTCGTCAAGATCAAACCTTAGCTTCCGCATGAGCAAATCTGGCTTGCTCACGTTTGTATACACTTGCGGAATCTAACACACCCGATCATCACGTGGTGCTTCGAAACAACAAGCTTTAGCAATGGTGCGAACTAAGGGTGAACACTTTATGACTTGAAATTCATGTGCATGACGGATCATCTTATAATGCTACCGTTGTTAACTAAGCAATACAAGATTCATAAAGGATTAACATCACATGCAATTCATAATATGTGATATGATATGGCCTTTCTACTTTGTTCTTCCGATCTCCATCTTCAAGCACGAACATAATCTCCATCATCACCGGCATTGCATCAAGGTCAATGACGCTTCTCCATGGTTGTCGTCCACCGGCTTCAACTATTACAACTACTTTGAATAGACACGTGGGTCTTAACAAAATTAAAGACAACCATATGGCTCCTGCCGGTTGCCAACTTACAATAAGGAACATTGCATACATCAAATATAATCACAATCATGGCCATATCACATCACTGCACACCCCTGCAAAACAAAGTTAGACGCCTCTACTTTCTTTGCATGTTTTACGTGGTTTGGGGCTTTCAATAAGTGTCGTTCTAACTTACGAACAAGAACCACAACATTGATACTAGTATTGTCAATCACCCGTTGTAAATTGAATCTTAACTATGCTGGGAGAAACAGGCACCCGCAAAGCCACTTATGCAATACAAGTTGCATGTCAAGCGTGGAGCAAGTCTCATGAATGATGTCATGTAAGGTTAGCCCGGGCCGCTTCATCCCAACATCCTGCAAGATGCAAAGTACACAAGAAGCAATCGATAATAAAAGCATCAACGCCCACAATGACCATTGTGTTCTACTCGTGCAACAGATCTACATATAGACACGGCTCTGATACCACTGTAGGGGTTCGTAGCATGGAAAACAAAAAATTTCTATCGCATACAAACAAACAAGCCAACATCTATCTACTAGATTGTAGCAACGAGTCGATGGAATAACTCACCCTCGAAGATTCCAAAGTGTTTAACGAGAGCGGATTCTCGTGGGTGATGTAGTCGTACTCTTCCCGATCTCAAGATCGCGTAGACGATCCTTCCGGCACTATGTTTCGGCAGCGCTCCAATCGGTCACATCGCGTTGTACTCGGCGAAGACCTTCCTCTCCCTTGTTCCAGCAGTAACGGAGGTTGTAGCACTCTCCTCGCGATTCCGGCTGACAACGGCGTGGTACCGGAAGTAGAGGGAGATCTCATGAGGCTTCGCCTTAAGCCGGAGCGAGTATGGTAGACTATGAGAGAGCTCCTCGGCGATCTAGGGTTTAGACACACCAAGGAGGAGGTGCTTGGGCCGGCGGCTAGGGCTTGGGGCTTTCCCAAGTCGGCGGCTAGGGGATCCCTAGGCGGCGGCGGCAACAGGAGGTGGCGGCGCCGGGCTAGGGTTTTTGGGTGGAGAACTTGTGTGCTTGGAGGGGCAGCCTGCCCCTCCCTTTATAGGTGGGAGGCGCCGGCCAAGGGGAGGGAGTCCCTCCCCAACTCGGATCCCTAGTGGGCCGGCGGTGGAGGAGGAACTCCTCCCCAACTCGGTTTCCCACTTCCCTCCACTTTCCAAAATAGCCGTTTGACTTTTTCAAATTGGCGTTTGACTTTTCAAACTAGGATTTGATTAAACCCTTTATTTTGTTCAGAGATGACACCTAGTACATGATGCAATCATTCCAACTTGGTATGACACATTCATGTACCCTTCCCCTTTGGAGTGCCGGACCTTCTGGAACCTTCTAGAACATTCCCGATGAAAACACCGGAACCATTCTCCAACTCCGAAACAGGACTTTCCTTATATGAATCTTATTCTCCGGACCATTCTGGATCTCCTCGTGATATCCCGGATCCCATCCGAGACTCCGAACAACATTCGGTTTCTTTCTCATCATTCCATAACTACTCAAACAACGTCGAATCCTTAAGTCTCCCTACGGTTTGTGAATTATGCGGACATGATCGAGACACTTCTCCGAACAATAACCAATAGAGGAATCTGGAAATTCATATGGCTCCCACATATTTCTACGATTACTTTGCGATCGAATGAACCACTTACATACGATACCAATTTCCCTTTGTCTCACGATAGTTTACTTATCCGAGGTTATGATCGTCGGTATCTCTGCATACCTAGTTCAACCTCGTTACTGATAAGTACTCTTTTCTCATTCCCGTGATATGTGATCCCTTGTGAGCCAGTCACATGCTTGCAAGCTAATTGGATGACATTTCACCGAGAGGGCCCAGAGTATATCTATCCGTCATATGGATGGACAAATCCCACTCTTGATCCATGTGTCTCAACCAATACTTTCCGAACACTCAATGCCACCTTTATAGCCACCCGATTCACGGTGTGGTGTTTGATGTCATCAAAGCATCCTTCCGGTGAAGGTGATATGCATGATCTCATGGTCGAAGGAATTAGGTTACTATGTATCAGAAAGCATATAGCAATTGAACTATTAAAATGACTTGATCTTTATGCTACGCTTATCTATAGGAGTATGTCCACCATATCATTCTCCTAATGATATGATCTTGTTGTTAATAACATCTCAATGTTCATGATAGGGAAACCACAATCATTTATTAACCAACAAGCTAGTATTATGAAGAGGCTTTACTAGGGACTTCAATTTAAGTTTACAAATCACACAAGTATTAATGTTTCCTTGTTTATACTATTATAGCATGAATGTAAACATTTATCATAAACACAAAGATATAATAATAACTACATTTATTATTGCCTCTAGGGCATATCTCCAACAGTGTCATCTCCGTTGGGCAGCACCGGCGAGACTGAACCCTAACGCAGTGGTGGGGGTCGTGTGAGGATCACCAGGGATCCAGCTAGGGTCAGCGTTCGGGGCGAACGGCGTTGTCGACGATGGCGATTCGAACGGTGGTCACGGCCTCTCCTGGGGCGGCTCCAATCAACGGCTCCCTTATCCTTCTGCAGCGGCGGGCTCTGGTGAAATGCCGGCGATGCGGAGCTCACCTTGCTCCGGTGAGAGGTGTGGGAGGTTCTGTGAGAGGTGGGGAGTGAGATGGTGTGGCGAATTGGGGCTAGGGTGGCCTCCTTTTATAGCCGAGCGAGAGAGGTAGTGCGGCATGGGAAGAGCTCGTCGGGGTCGACGGTACAACGAGCTAATAGCATGGAGGAGGGTGTAGGCCAGTGTGCGGTCTCCTGGCGATGCTCAAGGACTTAATGGCGTTGAATGTGGTGGTCGAGGTTGGTCGGAACGGGCTGGTGATCTAAGCGGCACCGACGGCAATTTCGAGGACGCACAGTGGCTACGGGTCACGCGGCGGCAAACGGGGATGTCTGGGGGGTTGCTGGTGTCGCGGTGATTGCCGGCACGGGCGGCGAAGGCGAGGAACGGCATGTACATGCGTGTCGGGCGCGGCACTCCATCTGCTCTTGGCATGGCGCAGAGACAGTGGGCGCGGCGTGTTCTCTGTGGTCCAGGCTGCGTGCGAGGGCTGGACAGGGGGTGGCGGTCGACGGTGTGCTGCCTCCTAGACATGGTGAACGGGCGCGGCGTTGCCTCCTGCTAGCTAGACATGGTCGGCTGGCAAGGGGGGCTCGGGTGGCTTGGCATGGTGCAAAGGGGTAGAGTGCTAGCTTGTGTCAATTTAGTGTGGTCACTGGGGGAGACAAGGGGAGAGATTTGGGTGCAAAGAGGGAACAAAGTGTAACATCCCAAATTCAGCAACCTTGAATTGCTGTCCAAAAGGCAAACATCAGGGGGAAGAAAAACCTTTTCTTATTACATGTACAATGTTTGTTTACTTGTTTGCTTTTGCTCTTGCAACTGTTTGTGTGTCAAGTGATGTACTCCTCATCTCAACACTAGTTTACAAAATCTATTTTACAAAAGAGATGTCTTGGCTCATTTTTCGTATTCTCAGATGTTCTGGCATTTCAAAACCTGAGCCAAGATGACTTTGAAAAACAAATACTTTACTAGTTCTATTAACAAAACTATGGAGACCTATATACAATCTCCTTATGTTTTCAAGACAAGACTCTCAACTACTCTTACCCCTAGGTTTTCCAAAACCTTTACTTAAAACCTTTTCATCTCAATCTTGGTAGAGATACCAAGATAGTCCTTATCCTACTTCAAAGCACACCCAACTCAAAATACCCATCCTTACCTCAAGCTAGGCTTGATGGTAACCCTAGTAGTAGTTGGATAAGTGATAAGATGAATTGCCTTGATCTGTTGTTTGATGAATTGCCTTGATCTGTTGTTTGATGAATTGCCTTGAGCTGTTGTTTGATGAATTACCTTGATCTGCTGATTGCCTTGTTTGCTTAGGAACTAGAGTGATCTAATCTAGTAGCTCATCCCTTAGGACCCAAACCGTGCTGGTGATCATCTATCCCAAACCAAGCAACCAAATTTGGATCTATCCTAAGACACTAAAGTAACCCTCTCATATACTGACCAGAGCAATCCAAGGATAATCCCTCTTGATGGTTTCCAGCCTAGTGAGGAACCAACCCAAGTTTGGATCCCCTCTATTCAATCTACATATAAAAATCAACCCCTAAATGGAAAGGATAAACCCTTTTCACCCTCTCAAAAGCTTCCATCTTGCATACTAGTCAAAATCTCCAAATCTGCCAAAATGTTGTGTCTGGATTTCTTATCTAGATTCAATCTTTGGAGATCTACCTCTTCCAACCCATATGCATTCTTGAGAATGTACTTGAACCATATTGTAGTACATCATTAGTACTACCAAAGCCCACTCTTTCCCTTGGATAAGCCATTTTAATTCCCACTCACCCATGATGGTTTTGTAGTCAAGATAATAATCTGTTTTGCAAATCTTATCATCTTGTCTACTTTGGCAAAAGCTCACCTCTATATTCCACAACCCCTTGACCAACTCTTTGCTTGGTTATGATCTACTAATCATGTCCTATCAACCCCCACTTCACTTGTTTCCAGTGGAGCCTTGTCCTTCCTAAACCCCCATGGTTTAGGAGGCTACCTAATGTATCTGCTATGGCAACCTTATTTCAACAAAGTTTGCCATCCCTTCTAGATCACCTCAAATTCAACCAAGCCTAACCCTTGCTTACATGATCACCTATATGACTTGGTATATCCATCCATATATCCCTGGTACCAAGGTGAGCTCTGAGCTCCCTAATCCAACCCTGATTAGGTGGTATGAAAATAACAAAACCCTAGATCCTCAAATCAATCTCCTCTTCTAGGAATACCTCTTGCTTGTCAATACCCAAGGTGATCTTGTTATATATTCTAAGTATACATAATCTACCTTGGATATAAGCATCCCCAAATAATTTCCCAAAATTATTTGGATTATTAAACTATTTTAATTCCCTTACTTACCAAATTCTCAAAACCTTCTTCAAAGGCAAGTTTGTTTTTCTCCAAATCACATTGACAAATCAAGGCACATTTGATTCCTATTTATCATATACCATAATTCCAACTCAAAAATAAATATTTTTGAGATTCTTTGTTATTTCTTTTTGCCCTTTTTCTTAATTGGCAGAAACAAGAAATAATTCCCCAAAAATACTTTTCCACCTCAACAAATCCCAATAAAATTCTCCAATGAGTGTTATGGTATTTAGGACCATATCACATCAAAAACCAAGCTTGTCCAATATAAAAGTACATTTTAGCTTCCAGAAACCAACTCTGCACTTTTTGAATAAATGGATTTAAGTGGGCTATTACTCCATAGAAAAATCCCAAATAAATCTTGGAGGTGTACAAGGACCATATCCATCTACTAGTACCCTTTCCCCATATTGGCCAATGTAAATTTTTGGATTTCATTCATAACCCAAGTTTTGATCAAATATGGCAAACTAATCAAAACCATTAGCCAAACCCCATCAAACCCCCATCAAAGCTTGTCTAATATGCCACCCCAGCACACCTCCCCCTGGTCGCGGCACTATAGATCTAAAGTGACCAAACCCTAGTGCTTGTCCTTTTGCTCTTGTTGAGAGGGAGACAAAGCCTCCTTGTCTTGTCCCCTCCTATTAATGCATAGCAGCATCTACCCTCTCACCCCCTGTCACTTAGCATGACCAGAGGCTACCCCACACTCCTCTCATCACCGCCCAGCTCGACCAATAGGCGCCCTAGTCCTCCTCACCAAGCCCTCCCCATGAGAAAGGTCCACCATGGACCTCTCCTCTAGGGTTTATAAGTCTAGGAACCCTGGCACCTCTTCTCCCCTTCCTCATTTTCCCCCACTCACCTACCAGAACACCACCTCCCTCTCCCACGGTCTACCCTACTCGAGAGGAGGAGAACTAGGACCCTCGGCCTTCTCCAAGATTTGGCTGGTGAACCCTCTCCTCCACTCCTCTACCGCTGCATGGTAGCTTGTTGAGCTCCCCTAGCACCGCTAAATCTAAACCTACTCCTCTCCTTGCCCAGGACCACCTCTGCAGGCGTCGCCATCGACCACCGACGAGTTCCCTTTCGCCCTCCCTCAAGAGAGCTTGTCCCTGTCATCAACACGGCCTATGCCACCCCTCCCCGTGGACCTTCCCCGGCCGTCCCCCGTGCCCCTAGCACCCTCTCCGACGAGCTTCCGAGCATCACCATGGGCGCCCCGTGCGAGACGCCCCCGGTCACCGAATGGGGCCTTGTCGCCCATCACTGTGGCTGCCACAGTGGACCGTGTCACCCTGCGCCCTCGTCCGCCCTCTCCGAGACCAAGGTGAGCTCCCCGTCCTCCCGCCAATGAGCCTAGGGTTTCATTTCCATCGCTTGTGTCTCAACGGGGAAGAGGACCCACAGACGTCCATCGCCTCTTAATCGGAACGACGGTCGTCGCGCGGTACCCCTTCAGCGCCATGAGCCACTAGCGCCTGGGCCCTGCCCTGCGGGATACAAACCCACCTGCCGCGCGAGGCGCAGCGCTAGTGGGCCGTTTCTCCCGCTGCAGCCACTCCCTATTTAGATCTGGCCCAGCGTGCCCGATTTACTTTTTTCTTTATTCCATTTTTTCTAGATCTGCAAATAAGTGTCCAGGATTAATTCAAAATAAAATTGGAAAACTACTGATATTACCCAGATCCAAATTTTAATAGATGCGCTATTGTTTTCCCTAACATGCAGAGGCACTAGTTAGCCCTTTTGAAGTTTAGAATAAATATGATAAACCATCTCCTTAGATGTGTCCATTTAACTAATCAATTCTTCCAGAGAGTTTGGTAATCCCAAATGGCATGAACCCAGTTGGTACTGAAAGGTATTATCCATACCATTCTTGTACCACTGGCCCCGCTTAAAATTGCTTCTTAGATTTCCTGTAGAAAAAATATTAAAAACGGGGCATTTCTGACTCTAGAAAATTCCCTAGGTCAAACCAAGTGAGGTTTTGACCTAATTCCAACTCCCCGTAAACCTCTATACCAATAAGTACCAAACCTAAGGAGCCCAATATTTATTGAGATTTTAAGGAATTATGGTGATTTAAACACTTCAGTGCTATGTTTGTTAACAAATTAATTCACCAATTGAGTTCTGTAACTCCAAAAAGGGTGAGTCCAATTTATACAGAAAGGTAATATAAATACCTAACATGTGTCATTTAAATCACATCAAAACCTTCTGTATATTAAATATGATGAAAAATACAAATCTCATACAGTACTATTTTTGGGAATTTCTCAAGGGCATTCTAGAAATTTTTTTGAGGTGATTCCAACACCTATTGTTTCAGTCCACTAAATACTACCTAATCACCCAAGGAAATAATATTTGGAACTACAGAACAGTTCTGGTGGATTATTTCCCTAAAACTAGAGTTTTAATCACTATAAAAACCATTAGAAATTGATAAAATAGTGAAACCACTTTTCTTGGATTCATTTTATCAATACCTATATGATGGTATCATTTTTATACAATGGTATCATACAGATCAAGCCCTTGGTCAAAAATCCTCTCTTAGGTAGTTCCTAGACTTTAAATCCAAAAGGATCCCTTTTTCCTATGACTCCAAATCTTCTCCCAATCTAATCAAATCAAACCTCCAACACCCTACTGATGTATATCATGTAATTATCCTTTTCTTGCTGTATGGTTTGATTCTGTATTTCTTGTATCGATTGTGGTGTTGTTTGTTTGCATATATGCTCAATAACGGCGATAGTTACGATTGTGTGACGCCGAGAAGAAGGAAGGATCGGGTTATTCGTATTATTGTTAGTATTGGTATTCTGGTATTCTAAAGAAGTCATGGGACATATCGCTGGTCACAGGCAAGCCACCTTCTTGCTCATATGCCTTGTCCTGTTATTTTACCTATGCATATTTTAGCTACTCTTTTATGCAAATTGCATGGTTTAACTATATTATATTTTATACGGGAAATGTTTGGCTCCTAAAAATCATTACCCCTTAGTACCATTAGGTACAACCCACTTTTATGATACCTACCCGCCCCTAGTATGATAGATGGTGTAACACACCACGCTCCTTTGGAAACCATGTTTTAGCCGAAGCAAAAACTATGGGATGGGAAGACCCCGGAAAAAGGTTACAAAAATGTTTTATGAGAAAAACCTTGGTGAGGCTTGGCCTACCAAGTGATGTTGAAAACGAGAAAGGTTTTTGGTTTACAAAATGGTCGGACAAATGATGGAGGAAAAATGTTTACGAAAACGCACCCGATTCTTTGCAGTTTTGCTAGAACAATTAACCCGTGCAACCACATTACTCTGGAATGGGACGGGGCTGGGCTGGAAGTTTTTGTAATCCGGTATAGGTGTCTCAAAGTACTACGGGGGAGAAAAAATCCCCGGAGGCTGGGCTTTCTCCTGTAAAGGCCCAGGTGAAACATCGGTCTGGCGAAGGTAAATACCGTCTAATGGCGGCCAGACGATACTATGAACCCCTCATTGAAAGCACACACCCTGCAGGGTGAAAAACGCGCTCTGGTTGGCTTGTGAATATATAGGGCGTCCCGGTTTTCAGGGGATTAACTTCATAGGGTAGGCACTTGTATCGGAGAGGGCATTCAGAAGGTCTTGATCGGTTATTTGACCCAGGATCAGTGTAGATCAGGGACGGGTAATTGGATGGTGTGGGTAAAGTGTACAACCTCTACAGAGTGTAAATCTACTCGAATAGCCGTGTCCACAGTCATGGACGATTGGGAAGGTTGCTGTAGAGCGGTGCTGGTTTTGTTTTCAAAAAGGACTTCGGAAAAAGCAATGGCTTGGAAATGATTTGACCATGAGATGGTTGGAAAAAGGAGGAAGGAGTTTGATCATGAGATGACCAGAAGGAAAAACAAATGGATGACCCAATCGTAGTGATTTCTTAAAACTTTTCCAAAAAGGTTTCCAAAATGTTTTACAAATTTTTTTCAACAAAGATATAGAGATATGCTATATCTACAAGAGAAACTAGTTTATAAAAGAACATCTCTTGGAGCCATCCTACCACAGCTATATTGCATATATTTTATTATTGTGTTCTTAAGGTGGTTTGCGAGTACATTCAAAGTACTCATCGGCATTGTCCCTGGCTATTTACTTGGCCAGACTTTCCTAAGAAAGAGGAACGATGGAGTTTGCTGACGTCTATGCGATCTAGGTCGTCTTCCCAGTCAGTTGACTATATAGGTTAAGGCATGACATGGGCTCTGCGCTTGAAGACTTCCGCTATTGATGTTGTATCGCCATAATGGTACAAATTAAGTACTTGTATCCGTTAATTCTGGATGTTGTAATGATACTTGTCGGTTCTACTCACGGCTCACTGATCATGGGAACGTGAATTGCAGGCATAACGGGTATTCTCGGACCGTAAAATCCGGGGTGCCATAGACTTGGTATCAGAGCCATCCTGACTATAGGAGACCTTAGTTAGCCTGGACGTTAGACAAGACAACCCCTATTTCCGAAAACACCGGCTTTCCAAAACTATTTCCCAAAAGCTTTTCCAAAGATTTCTTATCTCATCTTCTCTTACTTAAACGGGCTAAAAATGGATTACTCTATATCTCGTCTACTTCAAACGTTCGGTTTTCACAAACAAATTCTGACCCGAAGACTATGAAGACGGAGATCCTGGAAAGAATGGACCCCAAGACAAGCAAAACAAAGGAGCTACCAATGACGAAAGATACTACAAGATCACCCTACCAACGGAGTCCTTCATCGCCCCCGAATTTATCAAGTATGGCACCGACAACAACAGATGTCAAGGCCAAAGTTAAGACCCCTATAACGCCCGTACTTAGGATTAGCATCCTTAATATAGGATTCCCCTTATGGCGTGTAGTCACCCCTTAATACCTATGGTACGCCTGGTTTGCTTTTCATGTGCTTATATGATGCTTGGAATGTGTTGCTTGCCTGACTTGGATCACTCGATCCTATTGTATGACCACCTTGTTGGCGTATCTCAACACTAACTCTTTCAGCCCCCTAGCTAGAACCTCTCCTCAGCAGGTTGGCCACATAAAGAAATCCTCGACAACTCCTACTCGTGCCTTAGCTCTAATCGCCCCAAAGGAGCAACGAACTAGTGAACTCTCCGCCAAATCAACGGAAAGTCCTCACCATAACACAAACGCCCCAAGATTACCGAAAATAAGGAGGCCCGAGGACAACGAGTCTACTCCGTCATCAACCCAAAGCAACACAAAGAGCTCGAGCTATGACCACCACTCTGAAGCTAACATGCCTCCACCCCGACGAAGGACCAAGAAGAACCATCGCTAACCACTAAAACAACCCCGAGTTACCCTTTACGGCTTCGTTAGGTAACCACCATAGGAAGGTAGTTGCCATAAGGCGTCACTCGAGGATCGCAACTCAAGCGTCACGCCTTGCCCCATGGCTAAGGACCTACCCCAACCTCGACGACCCCAAGCAAAGCTCTATGGTGGAAAGACTGTGTCTTTCCACTCAAATCCAGAGGACTACCTATGAGAAGATAATACCAGAAGATCTTATACCCAAGAATCTGCTCCAAACCCCACCTCAATAATCGTCAGATGAACAGAATACAGACATCATCAACAATCTCCATAAGTCTGCTCGATCCTCCCAACAACCGAGACATTCAGAATTAAGAAGACAAGACTACCCTACACCGTCAATACTACTCCCCAAGGAGTATAAAGAAACCCAAGACCCCAAGTTTCTCTGAAGACGTCGTGAAGCCCCTTCTCTGCTTCTTCTACTAATGACCCACTGAAAAAGTACCGCCGAATCTACAAACCCCGAGACAGAGAATGAAGAACTGTCCCCTTCACGAGTATTAACCCCTCTTCAAGTCACCACCCCGGAAGATCCACTCGTCGAAGCAGAACATCAGAGAAGGCACGCCCCTCACTACTGAAGAGCTGAATGTCCCTCAGACCCCCGAGTAAATACCATAACCAAAGTTGGTACCCAACCCAAGGACGGCTACAAGATTCAAGGAGCACTCTCGTCATAGTTCTTTGTACTCTACCAACTTACTCCGCTAACCTCTAGCAAGTGATGGATTGTCTCAAAACCACTCAGTAAGGCGTCAAGTACCTTCGCCATTGGCTGGTGCAAATCTGCTAAACGCTGGATGGACCCTATTGGATGGTATGCAAGAATAATGTTGTTCTTTGCATGTTTTACCCACGATGTTGCATCAGACCAAACCCGAGATGACCCCTTTCTAAAGGACTACGTTCCTAGACCGCCAACCTCCAACGACATCCTCCAATCCATCGGACCCCTAACTAGCTCAGAACTAACTACCCGGAAGCTAGTAGACGCCCCCTTTCCCATAGATCTCCTAACTCAAGAAGTGGCGTCGATGCCTCCCAGGAAGCGGTACAAGGTCGATAGAAGATAACCACCTCCAGATGAAAGGTGCAATGACATCCCCTAGCATCAGCATACAACTCCAATCAAGAAAGTCGGCGAATCCACCAGAAACCCCTAGTGTCGCTCTAAGGGGGAAAGACTGCGTCTTTCCCGCCCAAAAACCCGATAGAATACTGGACGCGAACACTAGTGATCGTCTAGTGATGACCATCCCTACGGAATTCGAATCATCGACCCTGCAAGAAGGACGGAAATCGGCACTTCCCCAAGAATCAGAAGGTACTTCAGGAAAGTTCTCCATCACAGATTCGACAGCCCAGCCAGCACTCCCGACGTTTCAAGACCAAGAAGGCAGAAAAGACAACTTCAGCGGTAAAGGTTCGAAGAAGGCTCAACTCGCTGTCTCGCCTCAAGAAGGAGGTACCCTATCGACGCTAAACCTACCTGGAAACGTCCTAAGGGAAAAGACTATGTATTTTCCACGTTTTGCATCTAAACCGCCCCAATCCGAAGCCAATCAGCTCTGACCCATAGCTGACCATGCCTATCTATTGAAAAACCCTTTCAGCATATAACATCTCCACCGCTGAAATTGTTGAGCGGATGTTATCACCCAACTCTACTCCTCCCTAATCTCGGGACGAGGTTATTTTAAGGGGGAAAGGTCTGTAACATCCCAATTTCAGCAACCATGAATTGTTATCCAAAAGGCAAAAATTAGGGGGGGGGGACTTTTTCTTGTTACATGTACAATGTTTGTTTACTTGTTTGCTTATGCTCTTGCAACTATTTGTGTATCAAGTGATGTACTCCTCATCTCAACACTAGTTTACAAAAGCTATTTTACAAATAGATGTCTTTGCCCATTTTCATATTCTCAAATGTCCTGGCATTTCAAAACATGAGCCAAGATGACTTCCACAAAAAAAATACTTTACTAGTTCTATTAACAAAACTATGGAGACCTATATACAATCTCCTTATGTTTTCAAGACAAGACTCTCAACTACTCTTACCCCTAGGTTTTCCAAAACCTTTACTTAAAACCTTTTCATCTCAATCTTGGTAGAGATACCAAGATAGTCCTTATACTACTTCAAGGAACAAACAACTAAAAATACCCATCCTTACCTCAAGCTAGGCTTGATGGTAACCCTAGTAGTGGTTGGATAAGTGATAAGATAAATTGCCTTGATCTGTTGTTTGATGAATTGCCTCGATTTGCTGTTTGATGATTTCCTTGATTTGTTGATTGCCTTGTTTGCTTAGGAACTAGAGTGAGATAATCAAGTAGCTCATCCCTTAGGATCCAAACCTTGCTGGTGATCATCTATCCCAAACCAAGCAACCAAATCTGGATCTATCCTAAGCCACTAAAGTAACCCTCTCATCTACTGACCAGAGCAATCCAAGGATAATCCCTCTTGATGGTTTCCAACCTAGTGAGGAACCAACCCATGTTTGGATCCCCTCTATTCAATCTAAATCTAAACATCAACCCCTAAATGGAAAGGATAAACCCTTTTCACCCTCTCAAAAGCTTCCATCTTGCATACTAGTCAAAATCTCCAAATCTGCCAAAATGGCTAAGTCTCGATTTCTTATCTAGATTCAATCTTTGGAGCTCTACCTCTTCCAACACATATGCATTCTTGAGAATGTACTTGAACCATCTTGTAGTAAATCATTAGTACTACCAAATCCCACTCTTGTCCTTGGATAAGCCATTTTAATTCCCACTCATCCATGATGGTTTTGTAGTCAAGATAATAACCTTTGGCAGAAGCTCACCTCTATATGACACCACCTCTTGACCAACTCTTTTCTTTGTTATGATCTACTAATCATGGCCTATCAACCCCCACTTCCCTTGTTTACATTGGAGCCTTGTGTTCCTAAACCCCCATGGTTTAGGAGGCTACCTGATGCATCTGCTATGGCAACCTTATTTCAACAAAGTTTTCCATCCCTTCTAGATCACCTCAAATGCAACCAAGCCTAACTCTTGCTTACATGATCACCTATATGACTTGGTATATCCATCCATATATCCCTGGTACCAAGGTGAGCTCTGAGCTCCCTAATCCAACCCTGATTAGGTGGTATGAAAATAACAAAACCCTAGATCCTCAAATCAATCTCCTCTTCCACGAATACCTCTTGATTGTAAATACCCAAGGTGATCTTGTTATATATTCTAAGTATACATCATCTACCTTGGATATAAGCATCCCCAAATAATTTCCCATAATTATCTGGATTATTAAACTATTTTAATTCCCTTACTTACCAAATTATCAAAACCTTGTCTTCAAAGGCTAGTTTGATTTTCTCCAAATCACATTTCCAACTCAAGGCCCATTTGATGCATATTTATCATATCCCATCATTCCAACTCGATTCTTTGTTATTTCTTTTTGCCCTTTTTCTTAATTGGTAGAAACAAGAATTAATTCCCCAAAAATACTTTTCCACCTCAACAAATCCCAACAAAATTCTCCAATGATTGTTATGGTATTTAGGAGCATATCACATCAAAAACCAAGCTTGTACAATATAAAAGTATCATTTTAGCTTCCAGAGACCAACTCCGCACTTTTTGAATAAATGGATTTAAGTGGGATATTACTCCATAGAAAATCCCAAATAAATCTTGGAGGTGTACAAGGACCATATCCATCTACTAGTACCCTTTCCCCATTGAAAGGATACGGATGTCACCTAGAGGGGGGTGAATAGGCGATTAAAACTTTTCCTAGAGTGGCTCAACAAATGCGGAATAAAACTAGTGTTTACTTTGTAAAGCACAACCTAGAAACAACTAAGGTTTACCTATGTGCACCAACAATTTATGCTAAGCAATACAAGCAACAAAGTGATAGCAAGATATATAGTACTTCAAGCACGAAGGCTATCACAATGTAAAGTGCATAAGTAAAGAGCTCAGGTATAGAGATAACCGAGGCACGCGGGGACACCGATATTTTACCGAGTTCCTCCCAACATGGAGTACGTCTCGTTTTGAGAGGGGGCGGTATCAAACCACCAACGCCACAAAAGGCCTCCCTTATTCTCCGGTGAATCTCACCCCAATGGGATCGATCCACGCTTCCACTATCGGTGCACTTGTCGGTGGCAACCGGAACCTCTCACAAGGTTGGGGCACAACTCCACGACTTAATTGGAGGCTTCCAACAAACGTCACAAAAGGCCTCAACAAATGCCACCAAGGCCACAATGCCACCAAGGCCACAAAACCGTCTAGGGTTCCAAGAACCCAAGAGGGACAAGCTCCAATGAGCAATTCAAACCAAATCCTCCGAGGAGAACTCAAACCGATGCAACAAATACAAATGGCAAGAACACCACAAAGATGCTCAAATCCCTCACTCTCAAGTTCCAACAAAGCTACCAAAGCTATTGGGGGAACGAGAGAGGAGAAATCAAAGAGAGACACAAAATCCCCCAAAATCTAGATCCCCAAAGATGCACTCACAAAGAGATGAATCGGTTAGGTCAAAACGTGGGGCTAGATCTCCTCCCTTTTCCACTCAAATATGGGCAAGAATCATCGGAGGGAAAAGATTAGGCAAGCTTCAAGATCTAGAGCAAGTGTGGATAAAGTTTAGCCTAATAGATAAGAGAGGAGTTAAATAAACTGAAAACGCAAAAAGTATAAATAGTGGCCCAGAAAAACTAGCCGTTTAGAGTATTTTTCAGAACTGTCGAATTAACCGGAATAAATGAATACCGCATTCAGCAGTCGAACAGTCAAGAGATGAGCAGATGAGCGGGTGTTGCGCGCGCAGCGGCGGGTGGCGGTCCAGGGGGCGCTGAGCTGGCATGCACGCGGCGCGCGCAGCGCAGCGCAGAAGAGCATGGCAGCAAGAATGAGCATGCACGCTGCGAGCAGCAAGAAAAGACAACGCAGATGGGGCCAGAAGATGCGGATCTGAGCGCTGATGCAGCAATGAGCGAAGCGACACGAACGGGCCAGCCGGCCAGCGCGAAGCGGGGGCCCAGCTGGCCAGGCGCACAGCGACGCTGAGGCCAGCAGAAGGCGGCAGCAGCTTAAGTCAACGCCAAGACCGGCGGCAGGCGCATTTAGCTGGTCTGATATTTCTGGGCAGATGAATCTAGCAAAACAATCTGGGCAAATAAACTGGAAAAAAGTTTCTGGCCGACCGGTACTACCGGCCCACCCGGGCGGTACTACCGGGCCTGCCGGTAGTACCGGATCTGGGTACCTAGCGAGACAGAACGAAAACGGGCCATTTTCAGGCTCGGGCGGTAGTACTGCCCGTTAAGGTACTACCGCTGGCCCAAAAAAATGACGAGTGCAAATATTCAAACGGCAATAACTTTTGAGTGGAAGCTCCGATTGACCCGATTCAAATTGCGTTGGATAGAGTATGACAAGGGCTTCCCAATAAAATGTGGAAATATTGATTATCACCAAGTGAGAAAGTATCAAGTAGAATAATGTGAAATACCTCACTTGGTGAGAAACCGAAAAGCCACATAAATCAAAATCGCAACAAGATACAAACGGAAGATCCGATTTTGATGAACAAGAGCTTGTTATGGAGATTACCACAAGCTCTATATCCTCACATGGATAAGACCAAATAACAACCAAATACGATGATGCAAGTATGCAAAGGTTTGAGCTCTCTCCAAACGATGTGACCGAATTACTCTTACGAGAGCCCCTCTTGATAGTAAGGTTATCTATCCTAAACCCGGTCTCACACACACAACGTGAGACCGGCAAAAGGGAAAACCTATCAAGATTATACCTTTGCCTTGAGCATTCCACTTGAGCTCGATGTAGACGATCTTGACCTTCTCAAGATGGAACGCCTTTCTTAATTCCTCATCATCGACCTCACATATTGAGCTTGCCCAACATATCTTCTTTGCATTTCATCAACCTTGAAGCCAACACATGCTCCAAGCGATGCCAATGGACAAATCCTACAAGTATAACTTAATACACACATTAGTCCATAAATATTATCATTAATTACCAAAACCACACATGGGGGCCCAACATGTTCTTTCAATCTCCCCCATTTTGGTAATTGATGACAATCCCTTTAAGAGGGTTTATATAATGAATATTAATGAATAAAATGGTAATACCAATATCAAATACTACAAAAGTATGTGATATTGGTACCACCACCATATATAGAGCAAACTCCCCCACAATCTATGCATGTGTGATGAACTTGAATTTCATTGCATATATTGCCAATCATTATCATTGGTGGAGTTTCCTCTATATATACCACATGCTAAGCAACAACAAAAATGCAAGAACATGAGAAGAAAATGCACACGAACAAACTCAATGCATAAACCAACTTCCCTTAAACCCCACGAACAAACTCAATGCATAAACAAACTTCCCTTAAACCCTCTAAAACTTCTCCCCCATTGGCATCGATTGCCGAAATGGGTGACAAGTTCTAGAAGGCAAATATAGTAATAATTCCTCCAAAGGTGTGCCTTCGCACATATCCAATGATGAATACTTGGGAGGGAGTAGAACTATATCGAGGACCCAAAGATTGCAAAAATAAAGTCAAATGATGCAAGCAACTACAAGGTCCGACAAACCAATTTGAAAACAACAAAGGGAGTCCAAATGGAAACAACAAGATATTATGATATGAGCAAAAGAGTGTTTTAAATAACAAATAGAGAAGCTCCCCAAGATTTGTGCACAATTCAAAATAAATGTATTGGAATACATAATGCACAAATATGGAATCCTTGCTCCCCCATAAGCATTTAAAACACAACAAATGTGAAAGAATGCAAATGAGTATTATTAAATGAATTAGATGAGCTCCCCAAAGAGAATGCACCAATTATGATAATTGCATTTGGGAATGAGGTGCATAGTCATGGACTCCTCACTCATCCAAATTCATTTAACAATACAAGACATGAAAGAACAAATATGAGTGCCCAAAGATGCAAACAAGAGGAACAAGCACTCATAGGCAATTAAATTTGGAAGCCACCGAAGAATGAAAAGAAATAGAAAGGTGGTCTCCAATGATTAAAAATCAACTAAAATTATCTCCTCATATGTGCATATGTCTCTAATTGGAAAACATCACAAAGACATATGCCAAAGAAGAAATATGCACACATAAAGAAGATTATACAAGAAAGCACATGAAAGGCAAAAATGAAGTCGTAACATATATCAATAAGATTTTAGCTTCAAAGCATGGCCAAAGGCTCACATATATCTTATTGTACATTAATGAGCTTCAAACACCAACACACTACATATATTACAACTATCACCAAGGGAAAAGGAGAAAGTTGGAATATATGGAGAAAGGCAACAAGTATCATAAGATAGAATAGACTAGCAAAAATCTCACTATTGCATATGAGAGAAGTTGATGAAATGATAGGCAATAAAATTGCTAGATTGACATATTTGGGATTGGAGGATCATATGCATGATTTTGTATAGTCCCAATTATATGCACTCATCTCAACTTAAATACATATACAATAGAGAGTCCTCTTAAAACCATGGCTAGAACTACACCAATTACAAATACATTAATTCATGCTAGAAGGCAACCGACAAACGGTTGGAATCAAGATATATGCGCATGAGAAAGAGATACTTGTTACCGAGATATAATTGGTACGATGTAGAGAATATGAATTCGTTGATCATCCTATAGCTTGCCTCAAATTTTCTTCTCAGCATTACTTCTTCAAAATTGAGAGACAAGCGTCCAATATATCTCCAATGTACCTAAAACACATTTAAGTACAAAATGGCCCCCAAACATATTCGGTCCAAAGTAGTTAGTGCAACTACAATACATAGGAGAGACTCCACATAATTATGTGCATATTGATATGAAATTGAATTTCATGCACAAGTTAGCCGATGGGAATCGGTGGAGTTTCCCTTATATATTGGATCAAAGAAAGCAAACATGCCTTAATATAAACATATAGTAAACATGCATGCATAAAGATTTCAAGAACCAAAAATGAGATATAATTTGAACAAAAACACCAAGTAAACCGAGTTGGCACACACAAGAGTGTGACAAGACAAGCGGTGTCCAAATTGTATCAAATAACCAATTCAACACATGAAAGAGCATAAGTTCAAGAATGAACTAGGCAAGAGCCAAAGAGCAAAAGATATATAGAAATAAAATTGCTCAAGGGTTTATCTCATTCTAAAATGGTCGAATAAAGAAACAAGGAATGAGACAAAACCAACTCCCAAAAAGTGCAAGGTTCCAACAAGAAACCAAACTCCCCAAACTTCTCATGATGGCACAAATACAAAAACGAAAAGATTGAGGTTCCAAGCACATAAAACCCTATATGGACCAAACAAAGAAGCATAAATATGAGTGTTCTAAATAATATAGGTGAGCTCCCCCATAGATAGTGCATTATGTAGGATTTTCCTTTTAAATGCAAAATGCACACAAATGGGATCATCACTAGTCCCTACGATAAGTAAAACACAAGAGGATATCAATAAAATAAGAAGATCCACAAGAAGCAAGGAAGGCTTGGGAGACAACACAAAACATTTTCTTGGCCAAAGATAGGATAAAATTAAGCAAGGCCAAAATGAATATGATCAATAAATTCTACCTTAAATTGAGTACTCATTGTCCAAGGACAATAAATATTGGGAATAATTTGCCCTAGGTAGTTCATACGGATATCCAAGATCATATACACACAACAATAAGCATATAACTAAATATAAGAATTGAGCATGATACTTCAAACAAGATTCTTGGTAGCTTCCAATAGTCACACAATCACTAGTGATTAGAGTAACTTGAAGCAAATGGTTTCCATGCGAATATAAATATCTAAATATGAGGAAACACATACCAAGAACCATTCTTATATACAAGATCCAACATAAGATCAATAAAGCCATTCAATCAAATTGGAACTTGTATGAGAAAATGTGTCACATAGATGCTAGATAATTATCAATATCAATTCTAAGTGAGACAACCTCGAATATTCACATTTTCTAGGATTGTAATATGCACTAAGCATATGACTCCCCCATAATGTGACACTCCCATAAAAACCAACACAAGGCAAAATAATACAAATAGAGATAATTAATGGACATTATAAAATTAAATTTCTCATGAGAATTTTACCACATAGAGACTAGACAATAATCCAATATAAATACTAGGTGGTATTCCTCATGTACACACATTTTTAGGATTGTGGAATGCCCAAGCATAACACTCCCCCAAAATGGGATAATCCATTAGTCTCTCACAAGAGCCAAATAAGATACCAAATATAACCAAGTAAGGCTCAAACACAAGAAACACACATACATGGAGTGCCACCTAATCGTACAAAAATATACTTGATATCTCAAGATAATTAAGTGGAAAGCACAACATGTACAAAAGCATGGAAGATACAAAACCAAAACATGCACAAGGGGAGAGTAACTTTCAATGTAATGAGTTAAGCATATGTTACCGCAAGGAGGAACATTAGGAATATAATATAATCATGATAATCCAAATGGCTTGGCTTGACAAATAAAATAATGAAGATCCCTTAAATCTTCATGATGTAGCCAAGTCTCCAATGCCCTCCAACAATACCTATTGATCAATTTTTGGCTTGTTGGTCCCCAACCAAGTTGGGTCCTAAGAGGTTAGTCACAATAGGCTTGGCAACCCAAATGGTTCTTTTCTTGAACCCACATTGAGCACCAACAAACTTGGCAAACACCTTGCCAACCTCATCCTTATAAAGTGAATAAGCATCATCAATTAAGATAGGATTGGATGAGGAGATACCAATAGTGCATGCGGAAGAAATGTGCCCCTTCTCATGGCATATGTAGCAAGTTCTACTCTTGCCAACTTTCTTCTTAGGTGAAGCCACAACTCGAGGAAGAGCTCGAGTAGTCCTCTTAGGAAGAGGCCCATTAATGACTTGAGGTGGAGCTTGAGGTCGCTTCCCTTGTTGCTTCACACTATGAGGCTTTTTCTTCAATGGGCAAGATCTAACATGGTGCCCTTCTTCCTTGCACTTGAAGCAAACAATGTTGGCCGGATTCTTGACTTGATCTTGGCCATTCTTCTTGTTGTCCTTGTGCTTTAACTTGATAGTGGACTTGTTATTGATATTGGAGTTGAATCCAAGCCCACTCTTGTCATTGGGGGATTTTTGCACACTCAAGATTTTGTTGAGTGCGGACTTCCCTTGATGACCTATTTTCAAGTCATTCTTCAAAGAAGTGACTTGAGCCTTGAGCTCTTTGATTTCCTCTACGTGGTTAGTTTCAACAAAAGTACTAGAGGAAGTAGATGCTACATTTTTAGAGCAACAAGGCATGGAATGTAATTCATCACGAGATATAGCAAGGTTGTGAGAGGACGAATTACAAGGACTAGCACATGGCAATATAACATTTGGAGTAGATATAGTGCTAATGTCCACATGAGGCCCACTAGATGTTACCTTTGACATGATGGCCTCATGAGCCAACTTTAGCCTACCATGGGAGACTAGGAGATCCTCATGCGAGCTTGAGAGCTTAACATGGCTTTCTTCTAATTTCCCATAGTTGCTAGTTAGCAAAGCAAGTTGAGCCTTTAGCTCAACGTTCTCCTTCAAAATAGATGCTTCACAAGAAATAGAGTTAGTAGCACAAGCATCATCACTATTTGCAAGAGGTGAGGGCAACTTGGCAAGCTCTTTTGAATATGAGGCTTTAAGTTTCTCATGTGACTTGGTGAGTTTGATGAGCTCACCCTTTATGACCCTAGAGCCATTTTTGAGGTGCTCAAAATCCTCAACAAGTTTAGCATAAGCAACTTCAAGTTCATCATTTTTAAACTTGAAGGAGTTTGCCACCACAAGTTCTCTATCATGGTATTCTTTTACTCTAGATAATTCTAGAGTGAAAGTCTCCTCAAGAGATTCTTTGGTGGTTTGTTCTTCTTCAAGGGATTCATTTAGTTGAGCAATTTCATTAGCATACTTATGCTCAAGTGCAAACTTTTCATCAATTATGTTTTCTTGCTCCTCAATAAGATCATTGCCTTCTATAGCATAATTCAAGATTTCAAGAAGGTTGGAGGAAGCAGTTTTATTTTTGTAGAGAGCACTATAGACAACCTCACCCATTTTCTTAATAGAGGTAATATCATACTTACCTCGATAATCATCATTATCATTCTCAACCTCATCATCATCATGAGATACAATGGGATCCAAAGAGGTTACCTTTGTTCCCTTAGCCATAAGGCACATGTGAGAACCGGAAGAAGGTGATGATGAGATTGCACTTGTAGCTCTCTTCAAGACCTTGTCTTGGCCCATAGAATCTTCATTTTCCTCTACATGGTTAGCAACACAAGCACTAGAGGAAATAGAAGCATTTTTATCATAGCAACAAGACAACATGAGCATATCATCATGAGATTTATTCAAGTCATTTCTATATGATATGCAAGGACTATTAATACAAGCATGTGAGGAATTTTGAGTGCTAGAATTGTTAAGGTCCAAAGATAGATCATTGCAACTAGATAGATATGAGGGATTACAAATAGTGAACACACTATCCATATTGCAATTTCTATCACCACTCACCATATCATTACCTTGTGAAAAGTCACATGTTGGTGAAGTGGTAGAGGATGAGAACTCATCTCGACCAGAAGTGGAAGCAACACAATCATCCTCAATAATGTTGGACTTGCTATATTTATCTTGAAGCTTGGTCCATATCTCACGAGCGCTTGAATAAGGCATGATAGACGAAAGAACTACATTTCTCACAACATGCAAAAGAATTTTAGTAGCTAGAGCATCTATATGAGAGTTCAACTTCTCCTCTACAGATTCGTTTTAGGTATCCATAGGAGAAGAGAAACCCACATATAGATAGCCCTCGATAATTGGGTGAATTTCCCGAAATAAATTAAGCATGCGAATTTTCCAAACATCATAATTTGTGCCATCGAATGTGAGCGTGTCCTTGTGCACTAATCCTATAGCCGACATCTTTACTCTCAAGGCGGTGAAGCCTAAAATGAGAGACCGGGCTCTGATACCAATTGAAAGGATACGGATGTCGCCTAGAGGGGGGTGAATAGGCGATTAAAACTTTTCCTAGAGTGGCTCAACAAAGGCGGAATAAAACTAGTGTTTACTTTGTAAAGCACAACCTAGAAACAACTAAGGTTTACCTATGTGCACCAACAACTTATGCTAAGCAATACAAGCAACAAAGTGATAGCAAGATATATAGTACTTCAAGCACGAAGGCTATCACAATGTAAAGTGCATAAGTAAAGAGCTCGGGTATAGAGATAACCGAGGCACGCGGGGACACCGATATTTTACCGAGTTCCTCCCAACATGGAGTATGTCTCGTTTGGAGAGGGGTGGTATCAAACCACCAACGCCACAAAAGGCCTCCCTTATTCTCCGGTGAATCTCACCCCAATGGGATCGATCCACGCTTCCACTATCGGTGCACTTGTCGGTGTGGCAGAACCTCTCACAAGGTTGGGGCACAACTCCACAACTTAATTGGAGGCTCCCAACAAGCATACAAAGGCCTCCACAAATGCCACCAAGGCCACAATGCCACCAAGGCCACAAAACCGTCTAGGGTTCCAAGAACCCAAGAGGGACAAGCTCCAATGAGCAATTCAAACCAAATCCTCCGAGGAGAACTCAAACCGATGCAACAAATACAAATGGCAAGAACACCACAAAGATGCTCAAATCCCTCACTCTCAAGTTCCAACAAAGCTACCAAAGCTATTGGGGGAACAAGAGAGGAGAAATCAAAGAGAGACACAAAATCTCCCAAAATCTAGATCCCCAAAGATGCACTCACAAAGAGATGAATCGGTTAGGTCGAAACGTGGGGCTAGATCTCCTCCCTTTTCCACTCAAATATGAGCAAGAATCATCGGAGGGAAAAGATTAGGCAAGATTCAAGATCTAGAGCAAGTGTGGACAAAGTTTAGCCTAATAGATAAGACAGGAGTTAAATAAACTGAAAACGCTAAGAGTATAAATAGTGGCCCAAAAAAACTAGCCGTTTAGAGTATTTTTCAGAACGGTCCGGTACTACCGGAATTAACCGGTAGTACCGCACATGCTCCAGGCAGGTCAAACAGCGAACGAGATGAGCGGGTGCTGCGTACGCGTGCGGCGGCAGCGGGTGGGGTCCAGCAGAGCCTGCGCGCAGCTGGGCATGCACGCACGCAGCGCAGCAGCAGAGCATGGCAGCAGCAGCGGAGCATGCACGTGAAGCGAAAGAAGCGATCTGCGCATGCGGCGATAGCGACAGCAGATGGGGCCAGCGACATGCGGATCTGGCCTTGCATGCGGCGGCGGCGACAGCGAAGCGACACGAACGCCAGCCGGCGCAGCTGGCGGGGCTGACGGCAGCAGCAGACGGGGCGCGCAGCGAGGCGGCAGCAGCTAAGTCAACGCGCACCGGGCGACGGGGCAGACGAGCTGGGCTGATATTTCTGGGCAGATGAATCTGGCAAAACAATCTGGGCAAATAAACTGGAAAAAAGTTTCTGGGCCGACCGGTACTACCGGCCCCGAAGCGGTACTACCGGCCTGCGGTAAATGCGGATCTGGGTACCTAGCGAGACAGAACGAAAACGGGCCATTTTCAGGCTCGGGCGGTAGTACCGGCCCGTTCGGGCGGTACTACCGCTTGGCCCAAAAAACAGACCGACAGGCAAATATTTAAACGGCAATAACTTTTGAGTGGAAGCTCCGATTGACCCGATTCAAATTGCGTTGGATATAGTATGACAAGAGCTTCCCAATAAAAAGTGGAAATATTGATTATCACCAAGTGAGAAAGTATCAAGTAGAATAATGTGAAATACCTCACTTGGTGAGAAACCGAAAAGCCGCATAAATCAAAATCGCAACAAGATACAAACGGAAGATCCGATTTTGATGAACAAGATCTTGTTATGGAGATTACCACAAGATCTATATCCTCACATGGATAAGACCAAATAACAACCAAATACGATGATGCAAGTATGCAAAGGTTTGAGCTCTCTCCAAACGATGTGACCGAATTACTCTTACGAGAGCCCCTCTTGATAGTACGGTTATCTATCCTAAACCCGGTCTCACACACACAACATGAGACCGGCAAAAGGGAAAACCTATCAAGATTATACCTTTGCCTTGAGCATTCCACTTGAGCTCGATGTAGACGATCTTGACCTTCTCAAGATGGAATGCCTTTCTTAATTCCTCATCATCAACCTCACATATTGAGCTTGCCCAACATATCTTATTTGCATTTCATCAACCTTGAAGCCAACACATGCTCCAAGCGATGCCAATGGAAAAATCCTACAAGTATAACTTAATACACACATTAGTCCATAAAGATTGTCATTAATTAACAAAACCACACATGGGGGCCCAACATGTTCTTTCACCCATCTTGGCCAATGTAAATTTTTGGACTCCATTCATAACCCAAGTTTTGATCAAATATGGCAAACTAATCAAAACCATTAGCCAAACCCCCATCAAAGCTTGTCTAATACACCATCCCAGCACACCTCCCCATGGTCACGGCACTGTAGATATACAGTGACCAAACCCTAGTGCTTGTCCTTTTGCTCTTGTTGAGAGGGAGACAAATCCTCCTTGTCTTGTCCCCTCCTATTAATGACATAGAAGCAGCTACCCTCTCACCCCTTGTCACTTAGCACGACCAGAGGCTACCCCACACTCCTATCATCACCTCCCAGCTCGACCAATAGGCGCCCTAGTCCTCCTCACCAAGACCTCCCCATGAGAAAGGTCCACCATGGACATATCCTCTCGGTTTTATAAGTCCAGGAACCCTGGCACCTCTCCTCCCCTCCCTCATTTTCCCGCACTCACCTCCCAGAACAACACCTCCCTCTCCCACGCTCTGTCCTGCTCGAGAGGAGGAGAACTAGGAGCCTCTTGGGTTATCTCCCAACAAGTACTTTTCTTTAACGCCTTTAATTTAGGCACAAGAAGCAAGAAGAATCAAATATTTTCAAATGAAGAATTGCCCCTCTTGTTCCTTCTTATCTTACCTTTCTTTTTCTTCTTACGGAAGATATGATTGCTTACCGGGGGAGTAAAGTGCATGATGCCTTCTCCCATGTCTAATACTGCCCCAAGGTGTTTCAGTAGAGATCTTCCAAGTGTGATTTGTCCTTTGCCTACACATTCAATAAGAAGATAATCAATAGACACCATTTTCCCTAAGATTTTTGTAAACACACCTTCAGCTATTCCAATGGACAATATAGTGGCATTGTTGGTAAGAGAGATTTCCTCTCCTCCTTTAGTAAGCCCCCAAAGACTTAAGGAATCAAAAATATCTTTAGGCATGAGACAAAATTCAGACATAATATCACAACGAGCATCAAAAAGTGTAGTGTGTATTGAGACTTTAATTGTGGGAAACCAATTTGAAGGCTCAGAATTTATAAGGACATAATCGTGGTAAGCCCTAAGAGTGTGATAGCAACTATTCATGGCAGCAATACTAGTTTCAAGATGGTTCAACCTAGCAAAAATACTTGTGAAAGAGGAATCAGACTTTCCAGGTGCACCATAGATCATGATTAATTTTCTTATAGCATCATAAGCTTCATCGTCAGTACAAAGCAAAAAATCTTTTTCAGCCACAGCATCCAGAGCATATCTATAAGAAGAGCAATACCGCGGTAGAAACTATCAATAACCAAGCTGAGGCTTACCTCAGGCTCAGTTTCCCTCTGGAAAGCAGAGATTCTAGACCAAGTTTCCTTAAAACTTTCTTCATTTTTTAGCTTAAAAGCAGAGATTTCTACCATAGGGGAAATAAAGGCAAACCCCGGCATGGTAGCAACTAGAGCAAGAACTAAATTTTTTGTGTTTTTTAATAAAGTAAGCAAACCAAACTAGACTAATTTTTTTTGGGTTTTTTGAAAAGAGGCAAACAAAACCAAGCAAAAGAAACAAAGCAAACTAAAAACAAAGTAAAGAGAAAGGAAGTGAAGGACTCCCCTAGTGAAGACGTCCTTAGAGTCCCCGGCAATGACACCAGAAATCTTGATGCGTGCACCCCGTGTTGATGTGGGACACTTCATTGGAACCCCAAGAGCAAGGTGTGATGAGCACAGCAGCAAGTTTCCCTCAGTAGAGACCGAGGTTATCGAACCTGAAGGAGGAAGGAAACGCCTCAAAGGTGTTGCTGGCAACATGGAGACCTTCCCAACACAAACTCAAGACTTTGCCCCAACGAATCAGTGAGGTTGTCAAGCTCACCGGTTTGTTGTAACAAAGGATTAAACGTATGGTGTGGAAGGTAATGGTTTGCAGCAAGTAAACAAGTAAAAGTGGAGGATGTATCAATGGTAAAGATTGGAACGGGGTCCATAGTTCACTAGAGGTGCTCTCCTTAGATAAACAACATGGCATGAAGGGTAAACAAATTACAGCGGGGCAATTGATAGGAATTGAGCAAGGCATAACAATGCAATTACTAGCTAGAAAGATCCTATGAAGTTGATTGGGCAATACAACATTATACATAGACCGTAATCCAATTGCATCTATGACTAGAAGTCCACCTTCAGGTTATCATCCGAACCCCCTCCAGTATTAAGTTGCAAGCAACAGACAACTGCTTTAAGCAAAGTGTGTAAGGTAAACAATCCACTTGTTCTATGAACAAGGGACCGTTGTTTTCTTCCTAGTAGCAACACTACATCTAGAACCGAAGAGATTCATGTCACTTCCCTTGGAAACTAGAGGCATGAACCCACTATCGAGCATGAATACTCCCTCTTGGAGTCAGTAGCAACTACATGGCCAAGATAACCACTAGCAACGGAGAGCATGCAAGATCACAAACAACACAGACATGATAGAATCATAAATATAAAACCATTAATCAAACCAACATAATAATCTCAATATCCATCGGATCCCTGCAAACACAACATGCATGATTACAAATAGATTAGATCTTGATCATGAACAGAGCTCACAAGATCTATACATGAAAGCACAAAGGAGGAGATACAACCATCTAGCTACTACAAGGACCCATAGTCCAAGGTGGAACTACTCACAAATCATACCAGAGAGAAGGCCTCCGGGATGATCTCCCCTCCGGCAGGGTGCCGGGAAGAGCTTCAGATCCCCCCTCCCCAATCTAGGGACGATGGTGGCAGCGGCTATAAACGGTTTCGTGGATTTCTGACCGGGTATAGAGAGTTTCTGTATCGGGGGCTTCTTATAGGCAAAGTGGTGAGTCCAGGAGGAGACCAGGGTCGCCAAACCCTACCCAGGTGTGGGGTAGGGCCCACCCGCACCTAGGGGGGTTGGCCTCCCTGGCCCACTTCTCCGTCTCCCCTCTGGACTTCTTGTTCGCCACAGAAATTATTGACTTTGTGCTTCGTACCGTCCAATTCCGAGAATATTTCTTTACTAACTTTTCTGAAACCAAAAATAGCAGAAAACAGGCATCTGGCACTGTTGCAACTTGTTAATAGGTTAGTACCAGAAAACATGTAAAAAGCACCTCAAAGTGTAGACAAGTAAAGCAAAGTAGATACTAAACAAGCATGGAGCATCAAAAATTATAGATACGTTTCCAACGTATCAGCATCCCCAAGCTTAACTCCTGCTCTTCCTCGAGTAGGTAAGTGATAAAAGAATAATTTTTGAGGTGACATGCACCCTCAGAATAAAGATCCAACCATTTGCAAACATTGAAAGCTGGGATCAAAGAACTCTAAACATGTGAATGAAAGATGGAGTTCTAACAGTAGGACATAGTAACTATGCATGCAACATGGCAAGCTACAAACAAAGATCATGAATAATATGCATTGAAAAACGTTTGTTTGTTTCACATGCAGAAAACATAGCATAGTGGCAATCAGCTTGCCTCATAGAGTATCAATATAAATGCATAGGACACATGCAAAGTTCACAAGGGTGACTAGAAACAGATAGCACATGAACAAGTAATAACACAATATGCATCAATTAATAAGATTTGGAACACTGCACACAGAATGACAACTATGCTCTCTTAATGGTGCCTAAAGATAGAAGGTGGAGACTCAATAATGATGGAAGAAAGGCCTTTTTTTGTAAAGGAAGCAGGGATTACAAGTTTCAAAAAGAGCTTCCAAAAATTATGGTACTTATTAGCTTTCAGCCCTCATTGCCCCTATCATAAGCATCTTGAAGTGGTTAAGGTTAAAGTGGCAAAGGTGGAGTATATGCTTGACAAAGTATAAGTTGGCAATCTCAAGTCCCTTGACTATGAGGGCTACACCTCATGAATACTCAACTTTGGGACCAGGTAAGTTCTTGTCACTATAAGTATTTGCATATCATTGAGAACCGCCAACAGGGTACCCCTTGCACATGGCACAGGAGCTTTCCCATAACCAAAATGACAAGGCAAGCAGATAAGGAGAATCTCAGCAATTCTTCTTATGTACCATGGGAATATGGTGCTTTTTCGCTCTTTCCTCTTTTCTCAATGTGTCTCTCTTTTTTTATAAGAAGAATGCTTCATAGATGTCACTATGGTGATGCTGCAAGTTTCCAGCATGATTAGGCATGGCTTAGGCTAGCGGCCCAAGCGTTTCTCTAACACATAATACAAACTCCATGGACTTACAAGTTCCCAATTCATTTCACACCGGTAACATCCATAGACAAAAGATCATGATATCAACGGAGTACAAAAAGTACAAGTGCAATGTTGAAAACGTTCCCCGTGACAGCACGGTTCTGCTAATCCCAACTTATAAGTGCAATCATATACAACAAAGTTGCCTCAATGGTTCAAGTTTATTAGGGGCAAAGAATAAAATGTGCCATCAAGTTCGTGAGGGCTTTAATCACTAAGTTTTCACATAACAAAATATTTTTTAATTGGAAGATAGTTGAAAACAAGAATATACTTGGAATGGTGTAACACACCATGCATAGGAGTTTATAGTGGACACTTTGGAATAACTTGGTTTCTTGGGAGTTGGAAGGATGAGTAGAACTTACTCATACAAGTGGAGGCTAGCAAAAGACTGGGAGCAACCAACTAAGAGAGCAATAATGGCCATAATTATGCAATGCAACAAAGCAAACTAATCAAATCAAAGAGTGGTACTACAAGTCAAGGACTAAATGATCATAGAGGCTAATGGTGACTTGTCATAGTCATAACATGGTGTAAGCATGTGCCAAGTCAACCCAAGAAAAACATCAAAGGAGAATACCACAATACTATGCTTTTGCATGCTAAAACAACGCATAATTTCTTCAAGGCACACTAAGAAATACCAATTGTTTGGAACAAGACATGCTACCGAAATAATCACTAAGCATAATGCAAAAACAACACCTAGCATGTCATGCTAAAGTCTTAGTCACAGTCAATGCAAACTGCTCTTGCACTTCAAGCAAGAACTTACTACTCCTTTCTAAACACCAAGCAAACTTATTTGCAAAAGAACACAGCGAGAACGGGGGTACAAACTACTAAATCAAACTAAAAAAACTAAGCAAAGCAAACGAAAACTAAGATGCTCCAAGAACAACACAACTATGCATGCAACAATAAAAGTGAAGTATCTAGATAGACCTGAGCTTTTTATTGATGAAGAAGGGGATGCCTTGGGAATCCCCAAGCTTTGACGCTTGTACCTATTGGATATTTCTTGGGGTGACACTATGGTGGCATACCCAAGATTGAGATTTTGTCCATTCTTCATCTCATTGCATCATTCTCTCTCTACACCTGAAATTTTTCCTTTATACAAAACTTCACACAATCTTCATTAGCAACATTAGCTTATTCAAAAGATATTAGACCATGGGCAAAGCTTTGGAACAGCAAGGCTTTTCACTAAAAACACAAGCTACTGAAGTAACTCCTTCGAATAAACTCAATTTACCTGAAGAGAGCTCAAAAAGGAATCAATAAGAAGCAAATGCAAATAATGGCAGAAATCTGTCAAAACAGACCAGCAGGTAGAAACGAATTTTTTAGAACATCTTATGTTGCTCAAATCAAAAAGTGTTGAACTAACGAAAGTTAGACAACATACTGGGGGATGTTTTCGTAAATTTTGAGCTCAATACTAGTTACAGAGCCTCCTCACGAATATTTTTGGTGGAGAACAGAAATCTGTTTTGGGACAGCAACTCCCCAAATCTTAGTTCCCTCTCATTAGAGGTCATTCTTGGCACAAAAAACAAACAAAAAGGATAAGTAGAGGTCATTACAGTAGTAATAACTTCCAAGGCTCAAGGAAACTCTTGGGTTATCTCCCAACAAGTACTTTTCTTTAACGCCTAAAAGTTAGGCACAAGAAGCAAGAAGAATCAAGTATTTTTAAATGAAGAATTGCCCCTCTTGTTCCTTCTTTTCTTACCTTTATTTTTCTTCTTAGGGAATATATGATTGCTTACCGGGGGAGTAAAGTGCATGATGCCTTCTCCCACATCTATAACTGCCCCAAGGTGTTTCAGTAGAGATCTTCCAAGTGTGATGTGTCCTTTGCCTACACATTCAATAACAAGATAATCAGTAGACACCATTTTCCCTGAGATTTTTGTAAACACACCTTCAGCTATTCCAGTGGGCAATATAGTGTCATTGTTGGTAAGAGAGATTTCCTCTCCTCCTTCAATAAGCCCCCAAAAACTCAAGGAATCAAAAATATCTTTAGGCATGAGACAAAATTCAGACATAATATCACAACGAGCATCAAAAAATGTAGTGTTTATTGAGACTTTAATCGTGGGAAACCAATTTGAAGGCTCAGAATTTATAAGGACATAATCATGGTAAGCCCTAAGAGTGTGATAGTAACTATTCATGGCAGCAATACTAGTTTCAAGATGGTTCAACCTAGCAAAAATACTTGTGAAAGAGGAATCAGACTTGCCAGGTGCACCATAGATCATGATTAATTTTCTTATAGCATCATAAGCTTCGTCTTCAGTACAAACCAAAAAATCTTTTTCAGCCATAGCATCTAGAGCATATCTATAAGAAGAGCAATACCACGGTAGAAACTATCAATGACCAAGCTGAGGCTTACCTCAGGCTCAGTTTCCCTCTGGAAAGCAGAGATTCTAGACCAAGCTTCCTTAAAACTTTCTTCATTTTTTTTCTTAAAAGCGGAGATTTCTACCATAGGGGAAATAAAGAACAGACCCCGGCATGGTAGCAACTAGAGCAAGAACTAATTTTTTTGTGTTTTTGAATAAAGTAAGCGAACCAAACTAGACTAATTTTTTGGGGTTTTTTGAAAAGAGGCAAACAAAACCAAGCAAAAGAAACAAAGCAAACTAAAAACAAAGTAAAGAGAAAGGAAGTGAAGGACTCCCCTAGTGAAGACGTCCTTAGCCTCCCCAGCAACAGCACCAGAAATCTTTATGCGTGCACCCCGTGTTGATGTGGGACACTTCTTTGGAACCCCAAGTGCAAGGTGTGATGAGCACAGCAGCAAGTTTCCCTAAGTAGAGACCGAGGTTATCGAACCTGAAGGAGGAAGGAAATGTCTCAAAGGTGTTGCAGGCAACGTGGAGACCTGCACAACACAAACTCAAGACTTTGCCCCAACAAATCAGTGAGGTTGTCAAGCTCACCGGTTTGCTATAATAAAGGATTAAACATATGGTGTGGAAGGTAATGGTTTGCTGCAAGTAAACAAATAACAGTGGAGGATGTATCAATGGTAAAGATTGGACCGGGGTCCATAGTTCACTAGAGGTGCTCTCCTTAGATAAACAACATGGCATGAAGCATGAAGGGTAAACAAATTACAGCAGGGCAATTGACTTGAACTGAGCAAGGCATAACAATGAAATTACTAGCTAGAAAGATCCTATGAAGTTGATTGGGCAATACAACATTATACATAGACCGTAATCCAACTGCATCTATGACTAGAAATCCACCTTCAGGTTATCATCCAAACCCCCTCCAGTATTAAGTTGCAAGCAACAGACAACTGCTTTAAGCAAAGTGTGTAAGGTAAACAATCCACATGTTCTATGAACAAGGGACCGTTGTTTTCTACCTAGTAGCAACAGCACATCTACAACCGAAGAGATTTCTGTCACTTCCCTTAGAAACTAGAGGCATGAACCCACTATCGAGCATAAAGACTCCCTATTGGAGTTACTAGCAACTACTTGGCCAAGATAACCACTAGCAGCGGAGAGCATGCAAGATCACAAACAACACAGACATGATAGAATCATAAAGATAAAACCATTAATCAAACCAACATAATAATCTCAATATCCATCGGATCCCCGCAAACACAACATGCATGATTACAAATAGATTAGATCTTGATCATGAACGGAGCTCACAAGATCTATACATGAAAGCACAAAGGAGGAGATACAACCATCTAGCTACTACATGGACCCATAGTCCAAGGTGGAACTACTCACAAATCATACTGGAGAGAAGGCCTCCGGGATGATCTCCCCTCTGGCAGGGTGCTAGGAAGAGCTTCAGATCCCTCCCGATCAATGGACGATGGTGGCGGCGGCTACAGACGGTTTCGTGGATTTCTGATCGGGTACCGAGAGTTTCTGTATCGGGGGCTTCTTATAGGCGAAGGGGTGAGTCCGGGAGGCGACCAGGGTCGCCAAACCCTACCCAGGTGCAAGGTAGGGCCCACCCGCGCCTAGGGGAGGGGGTTTGGCCTCCCTGGCCCGCTTCTCCGTCTCCCCTCTGGACTTTTTGTTCCCCACGGAAAGTTATTGACTTTGTCCTTCGTCCCGTCCAATTCTGAGAATATTTCTTTACTAACTTTTCTGAAACCAAAAACAGCAGAAAACAGGCATCTGGCACTGTTGCAACTTGTTAATAGGTTAGTACCAGAAAACATGTAAAAAGCACCTCAAAGTGTAGACAAGTAAATCAATGTAGATACTAAACAAGCATGGAGCATCAAAAATTATACATACATTTCCAACGTATCAAGGACCACCTCTGCAGGCGTCGCCATCGACCACCGACGAGTTCCATTTCGGCCTCACTCAAGAGAGCTCATCCCTGTAGTCAACACCGCCTATGCCACCCCTCCCCGTGGCTACGGTGCCGCTCCGCGTCACCCTGGACCTTCCCGGGCCGTCCTCCGTGCCCCTAGCAACCTCTCCGACGAGCTTCCGAACATCACCACCGGCGCCCCGCGCGAGACGCCCCCGGTCACCGAATGGGGCCTTGTCGCCCATCACTGCGGCTATCACGGTGGACCGCGTCACCCTACGCCCTTGTCCGCCCCTCTCCGATACCTAGGTGAGCTCCCTGTCCTCCCGCCGATGAGCCTAGGGTTTCATCTCCGTCACCTGTGTCTCAATAGGGAAGGGGACCCACAGCCGTCCATCGCCTCTTAATCGGACGACGGTCATCGCGCGGTACCCCTTCAGCGCCATGAGCCACTGGCGCCTGGGCCCTGCCCCGCGGGATACAAACCCACCTCCTGCGCGAGGCGCAGCGCTAGTGGGCCGTTTCTCCCGCTGCAGCCACTCCATGTTTAGATCTGGCCCAGCGTGCCCGATTTACTTTTTTCTTTATTCCATTTTTTCCAGATCTGCAAATTAGTGTCCAGGATTAATTCAAAATGAAATTGGAAAACTACTGATATTGCCCAGATCTAAATTTTAATAGATGCACTATTGTTTTCCCTAACATGCAGAGGCACTAGTTAGCCCTTTTGAAGTTTAGAATAAATATGATAAATCATCTCCTTAGATGTATCCATTTCACTAATCAATTATTCCAGAGAGTTTGGTAATCCCAAACGGCATGAACCCAATTGGTAATGAAAGGGATTCTCTATACCATGCTTGTCCCACTAGCCTCACATAAAATTGCTTCCTAGATTTCCTGTAGCAAAAATATTAAAAACAGGGCATTTCTGACTCTAGAAAATTCCCTAGGTCAAACAAAGTGTGGTTTTGACCTAATTCCAACTCCCAGTAAACCTCTATACCAATAAGTACCAAAACTCAGGAGCCCAAGATATATTGAGCTTTTAAGGAATTATGGTGATTTAAACACTTCATTGCTTTGTTTATTCAGAAATTAATTCACCAATTGAGTTCCGTAAATCCAAAAAGGGTGATTCCAATTTCTTAAGAAAGTTAATATAAATACCTAACATGTGCTTTGGAATCACATCAAAACCTTCTGTATATTAAATATGATGAAAAAGACAAATCTCATACAGTACTGTCTTTGGGAATTTCTCAAGGGCATTCTGGAAATTATTTTGAGGTGATTCCAACACTTCTTGTTTCAGTCCACTAAATACTACCTAATCACCCAAGGAAATAATTTATGGAACTTCAAATGGTGAATTATTTCCCTAAAACTAGAGTTTTAATCACTATAAAATCCATTATAAATCATTGGAAATTGATAAAATAGTGAAACCACTTTGGTTGGATTCATTTTATCAATACATATCTGATGGTATCATTTTTATACAATGGTATCATACAGATCAAGCCCTTGGTCAAAAACCCTCTCTTAGGTAGTTCCTAGACTTTAAATCCAAAATTATCCCTTTTTTCCTATGCCTCCAAATCTTCTCCCAATCCAATCAAATCAAACCTCAAACACCCTATTGATGTATATCATGTAATTATCCTTTGCTTGTTGTATGGTTTGATTCTACATATCTTGTATTGATTGTGGTGTTGTTTGTTTGCATATATGCTCAATAACAACGATAGTTGCGATTGTGTGACACCGAGAAGACGGAAGGATCGGGTTATTCGTATTATTGGTATAATTGGTATTCTGGTATTCTAAATAAGTCATGGGACATCTCACTGGTCACAGGCAATACACCTTCTTGCTCATATGCCTTGTCCTATTATTTTACCTATGCATATTTTAGCTACTCTTTTATGCAAATTGCATGGTTTTACTATATTATATTTTATACGGGAAATGTTTGGCTCCTCCAAATCATTACCCCTTAGTACCATTGGGTACAACCCACTTTTATGATACCTACCCGCCCCTAGTATGATAGATGGTGTAACACACCATGCTCCTTTGGAAACCCTGTTTTAGCCAAAGCAAAAACTATGGGATGGGAAGACCCCGAAAAAAGGTTACAAAAATGTTTTATGAGAAAAAACTTGGTGAGGCTTGGCCTACCAAGTGATGTTGAAAACGAGAAAGGTTTTTGGTTTACAAAATGGTCGAACAAATGATGGAGGAAAAATGTTTACGAAAACGCACCCGGTTCTTTGTAGTTTTGTTAGAACAATTAACCCGTGCAACCACATTACTCTGGAACGGGACGGGTCTGGGCTAGAAGTTTGTCTAATCCGGTATAGGTGTCTCAAACTACTACGGGGGAGAACAAATCTCCGGAGGCTGGGCTTTCTCCTGTAAAGGCCCATGTGAAACATCGGTTCGGCGAAGGTAAATACCGTCTAATGGCGGCCAGACGATACTATGAACCCCTCATTGAAAGCGCACACCCTGCAGGGTGCAAAACGCGCTCCGGTTGTCTTGTGACTATATAGGGCGTCCCGGTTTTGAGGGGATTAACTTCATAGGGTAGGCACTTATATCGGAGAGGGCATTCGGAAGGTCTTGACCGGTTATTCGACCCACGATCAGTGTAGATCAGGGACGGGTAATTGGATGGTGTGGGTAAAGTGTACAACCTCTACAGAGTGTAAATCTATTCGAATAGCCGTGTCCACGGTCATGGACGGTTGGGAAGGTTGCTGTAGAGCGGTGCTGGTTTTGTTTTCAAAAAGGACTTCAGAAAAAGCAATGGCTTGGAAATGATTTGACCATGAGATGGTTGGGAAAAGGAGGAAGGAGTTTGGTCATGAGATGACCGGAAGGAAAAACAAATGGGTGACCCAATCCTAGTGATTTCTTAAAACTTTTCCAAAAAGGTTTCCAAAATGTTTTACAAAAGTTTTTCAACAAAGATATAGAGATATGCTATATCTACAAGAGAAACTAGTTTATAAAAGAACCTCTCTTGGAGCCATCCTACCACAACTATATTGCATATATTTTATTATTGTCTTCTTAAGGTGGTTTGCGAGTACATTCAAAGTACTCATCGGCATTGTCCCTGGCTATTTACTTGGCCAGACTTTCCGAAGAAAGAGGAACGATGGAGTTTGCTGACGTCTATGCGAGCTAGGCCGTCTTCCCAGTCGGTTGCTTGTACGTTAAGGCATGACATGGGCTCTGCGCTTGAAGACTTCCGCTATTGATGTTGTATCATCATAATGGTACAAATGTAAGTACTTGTATCCATTAATTCTGGATGTTGTAATGATACTTGTCGGTTATGCTCACGGCTCCCTGCTCATGGAACGTGAATTGCAGGCATAACGGGTATTCTCGGACCGTAAAATCCGGGGTGCCACACAAAGTATTGATAAAAAACAGTGATAGTTAGGCAGGTTTTACTGTGCTCACCAAGTGTTTGGCAAAATGGCCGAAATAAATTTAGTTTGGAATTTTTGGATGAATTTTGGTGAGTGTACTGGTCACATGCTTGGTAGTATGTGGTTTCTTGGGTTTGTCAAGGTGCACTGGTTTGGTTGGGTTTTGAGAAATTGCGATCTTAGTACCTACACTGATTCAATTTTGAATTGTCATTTTAATAGATTTGAAATCTATTTCTGTTGGTTTGCAAAGTGGGCTTGGGTTCACTTGTACTTGTTATAGCAAGGGGTGAAAATAATTGGATTGGTTTCTGTTAGAAATCTTGGACTAGAAACACTCAAAGTGGTCTAGTGGTTAACTTTGGTCAAAATGACCATTTGCTTATATTGTTTATATTTGAATTCTTCTTGATTTGATTCTGCTTGGAAATGATTTAGATGATGTTGTTTTCATCTTTAAACCAATCCTTGCCATTCATAGCAATCAATCATGGCAATACAAGCATTCATGCATTCATCACACACACATGCATTCATATTGATTTTAATAACAAAAGTTTTTGTTATCCCTATTTTTGGGTGATTAGAACTTGATAGTCTTGATTAATATTTTTGGGATGTTACATCCTTTTATAGGTGGGAGAGGAGGCTAGGGGAGGGGAGTCCTCCCCCAACTCCTCTTGCTTGGACGGCGGCAAGGAGGGAGAGGGAAACCTCTCCCATGTAGGTTTCCTTCTCTCCCTACACTTGATTTTGACTTTCATGTTAGGATTTGACTTTTTCAAACTAGAGTTTGACTATTCAAACTAGAGTTTGATTTCTCTCTTCCCATCTCCCAACCAAGTGACCTAGGGTATGATGCAAACATTCCACATTGTCATGGCACAATCCAAGTACCCATCCCCCCGGGGTGGTGGACCTTCCAGAACCTTCTAGAAGCTTCTGGTGAAAACACCGAAAATATTTTTGAACCCTAGAAATAGACTTTCCTTATATGAATCTTATTCTTCGAACCATTTCGGATATCCTTGTAATATCCTGGATCTAATCTGAGACTCCGAATAACATTCAGTCTCCAACTCATATTCCATATCTAGTAAACAACATCGAATCCTTAAGTGTGTCTCCCTACGGTTCGTGAATTATGCAGACATGATCAAGACACTTCTCCGATCAATAACCAATAGAGGAATCTGGAAATTCATATGGCTCCCACATATTTCTATGATGACTTCATGATCAAATGAACCATTTACATACGATACCAATTTCCCTTTGTCTCACGATACTTTACTTATCTGAGGTTTGATTGTCGGTCTCTGCATACTTAATTCAACCTTGTTACTGATAAGTACCCTTTACTCGTTCCGTGATATGTGATCCCTTGTGATCTAGTCACATTCTTACAAGCCAATTGGATGACATTCCACCGAGAGGTCCCAGAGTATATCTATCCATCATATGGATGGACAAATCCCACTCTTGATCCATGTGCCTCAACACATACTTTCAGAATACTCAATGCCACCTTTATAACCACCCAGTTACAAACTGGTGTTTGATGTCATCAAAGTATCCATCCGGTGATGGTGATTAACATCATGGTCGAAGGATTTAGTTTACTATGTATTTGAAAGCTTATAACAAACGAACTGTTGAATGACTTGATCTTATGTTATGCTTAATTATAGGAGTGTTTCCATCACATCATTCTCCTAATGATATGACCTTGTTATTAATAACATCCAATGTTCATGATCAGGAAACCATGATCATCTATTAATCAACAAGCTAGTCTAATAAGAGGCTTTACTAGGGACTCTTTTATGTTTACAAAACACACAAGTACTAATATTTCTGGTTAATACAATTATAGCATGGGATATAAACATTTATCATAAACATAAAGTTATGATAATAACCTATTTATTTTTGCCTCTTGGGCATATCACTAACACCAACATACAATGGTTAGTTTTGTTCAAAAGAAAGGCGTAGTTGCTAGAGCTCCTATCTATGTATCCCACATTTGTATAATTATTAGTCTATAGATTTTGTTTAAGACAAGTGAATATGCATAAGTTGATGATGCCATGCTCGTATTTTATTATCAATCATAATCTCATTGCTACATGATATGATCTATTCGCTTATTTGCTCGAGGACGAGCAAAGGTTTAAACTTAGGGGAGTTGATACGTGCATTTTACATCATCAATATAGTGACTTATATGATCTATTTCGAATGATATTGCCATATTCTATCATTATTTATGCCTTTTTAGTTGATTTATGAGACTTTCCTACAAAGTCCCTTTCATTATTTCTGGGAGGCAGAAAACCTCCTTTTTCGTATTTTGATATTTTAGGGACCTTCTGCACACCTAAAAATCCAAGGAAAAATACCTGATCAGTTTTTCACCTAGAGAAGGACCGTGAGCGAAAGAATCAAGCGTGAGGAGATACTAGGCTCAAAAGAGACCAAGTGGCGCGCCACCCACACTCGTTTGGCCTAGGAGCGTTGCCTCGTCTCCACCTTTTTACAGATGCCTCCATCTCACCAAAAAACCTACGCCATATTTTTCCCACGATTTACAGAGGTAGCAGCGGAGGAGAAAGTCCTCTCCTACACCGGGAGAGGGCAGATCCTGCAGCATTGGAGCCTTCGGTGAGGGGGAAATTGATGACATCGTCATCACCACTCCTCCTGGGCGTAGGGGGAGGCCTCTCCATCGACATCTCCATCATCACCATCTCCATCTTCAAGATCCACCTCGTTTTCCTCATAATTTGTGATTGATTGAACCCCAGATATTGTTTTAAGTGCTATTTGCATGTTTGTGATTGGCAACTTGTCTTTATTTGGTGGATGCATTATATTTTAGATTGTGTTGTAATCCATATGCCACTAATCCATATCATGTTTGTCACTTGTGAGTAGATCCCCATTTTCCTGAGGCCATGGGATGAATTGGCTATGATTTCCATATAATATGCAATGAGTATTTGGTCAAGTTTTTATATTTTATGTGGTTCTATGATGGTTTTATGCGAACATCGATTGCATATTACTTCACCTATATAGGTTCATAGGGCTACACTTTAATTCAATGATGAGGGTTGGAAGGGACAGAATGATAGAAACCATTTTCCAATACTTTGAGTTGCATTAGAGGGAACTCTGACGGGGACTAATGAACTAACTGCTATGGTGGGACATTTATGTCTTAATTATTCCTTATCTTGCTCATGAAAATGGCTCTAGGACCCATCATAAGGGGTGTACTTTCTCATATCTATGTCTGCACCTAATTTAGGCTCCGCGCTAAAGGAATGAAACTTGACTAGAAGTTCACCATGTTGTGTAGAAATATAAATACTACGTAAATCCATGTCTCCCAAAGAACGCTTGTCACATTAAGTTCACACACACTTGAGCATGTCCTCTTGCTGCATTGAGGATTGGGCTTTCTCTCATTGAGAGCATTTACTTGTTGCTATTTACTTTCAGTACTTTACTTCACTTCAAACTACAAACCCAAAACACAAAAACCACTAAACCATTTTATTGTTTTACTTATCAAATTTACTAACTAATAACTTCAAATCCTCATGGGTTTGACAACCTTTCTTATTGAAAAGTACTACAATTGATCCCATGCACTTGGGAGCCATCAGCGATGGAGCTCACGGGACAGTGGAGGTAGACATCAACGGCGGCCGTGCGTGGTCTTTAGGGAGGACGCGACGGAGGTGAGGCTGCCAGAGGGAAAGGGGATCCTGTCGAGTCTAGGTGTAGGACGGGATTGAGGGCGTGCAGGCTGCAGAGCTTTAACGATGGCGGCGGGGCAGAGGTGAAGAGGCTGGTGTGCTAGGCGAGCTTCTGCCAAGGACGGCCAAGCTTGAGGTGGCCGAGCCCTAGGAAAGGACGCGTAAGAGGGCTAGGTCGAGGTGGAGAGGAGGGCAGCCACGGAGGGGAGGCACACGGCCGATGGCGGTGCTTGTGACGATAGGGATGAAGACACGAGCCGTGAGGTGCTGGCGACGCTGCGGAATCGAGGGAGGCGGGGTTGGTGCCGAGGATGGTGACAATGGGTATGGCAATCTGAAAGAACATTTCTTAATCCCTAGTGTTTTGTGTGTTAGATAACAATACCAAGGATCATTTAATGTGTGTTGAAGTGTTGCAGCTCTATTTGAGAACAAAGGGAAAGGAACTCTGCCTTTGGGGGCGGATAATCCGGCCCCACCAGGGGCGGATAATCCGCCGCCTTTTGCCCAGCAGCGCAAGCCCGGAAGGGCGGAATTTTGGCCGGATTTTCCGGCCCCGCCGGATAATCCGCCCCTCAGGGGGGCCGGATAATCCGCCCCCCCTTGCTCATCGCCAAGGCGCAAGCCCCAGAGAGGGGGCGGAGTTTTGGCCGGACTTTTCGGCTTGGCCGGATAATCCGCCCCTCAGGGGGGCCGGATTATCCGCCCTCCCAAGATCTTCACCAAGCTTCACCAAGGCGCAAGCCCCAGAGAGGGGGCGGAGTTTTCCCAGGGGGCGGATAATCCGCCCCAAGTGGGGGGCGGATAATCCGCCCCCAAAGTTGTGCAACGGCCAGATCTGGGGAGGGGGTATTTAAGCCAGCCTTCCCCCTCCTGCCAGAACTCTTGATTCATCACGAAAAAGACTAGATCAGATCTGAAAGCTTCATCCAAGAGTGCTCCACCTAGATCCACCCAAAGGCCCCATCCCTTGGGGAATCGAAGGAGGAGAACTCGATCTTCATCATCAGCAATCAAGCGCTTCATCTCCTCTCCATTCATTTGGAGAACCTCCGATCTAGTATTTCTTGCAAATATCTAGATCCTCGTTTTTGTTTATATTGATAAACCTTGTTCTTGTGGCAGCTTTTTGTCATCTCGGGAACCCCAATTCAGTTGTGGGTGTGTGCCCCGATAGTGTTGTTAAAGGCACCGGTTCCCTCCTCAAAGGGATCCAATAGTGGAGAAGGTGGATCAGGCCTCTCATGGCGAGATCCATCGGAGAATAGGGTGAGGCCTATTGTGGCGTGGTGGTCTTAGAACCGCCCACCCCTCCAACGCAGATGTACTTCCCTTAACAAGGAAGGAACTGCGGTAAAACAAATCCCTGTGTCTCCGCGTGCTCCACTACGGTTTCCTCGCTCCTCTTTTACGTGCTTAGTAGTTAGGGTTACATATAGGGAAATTCTCGTAGTTGCATATCTAGAGAATTTTCTTTGTGTCAAGCCTAAAATTGAAAAAGTATCAAAAATTGGTTAGCACCTATTCACCCCCCCTCTAGGTTCCCATACGATCCATTTCAATTGGTATCAGAGCCTCGGCTCTTATTTCGGGCTTAACCGCCTAAGAGAAGTATGGGTTCCAAGGTTGATGGGAGTGATGCTCCGGAGGTAGTCACGATGAACGATCTCAAGACGTTGGAAACAACCTTGGTGAGTTCAATGGAGGCTAAGATGGAAGAGATGCGTCAATTGATAATGCGTCTCTCCACATCCGCAGCATCACCTCCATCTAACTCTGAGAATACCACTCCGTAATCCAAGGAAACGGGTAAAACTGTTTCCAAAGATAACGAAGTGGTAGGTGATGATACTAGCAAGAGCTCCTCCTCGAAAAAGGATAGCGGTAAGGATGGATACAATGAGGTTTCTCATGTGTATTCCCCTGATCCGCCTATCCCTCACCCACATATACATAATAGGGGTGATCCACCCAAACTTTCAGCATCTACTTTCTCACAATGGCAATTTTTGATGAAATCTCATGTGTGCAGTTCCTCCATAGAGTTGTGGAAGATCATCGAAAATGGTCTTCATGTTGGAAACCCCAACAATCTCACAAGAAGAGAAGTGGTTAATAGCCAACTCAATGCTACAGCTCTACACATGATACAGCTTGGTGTGGGTGACAAAGACATGCCACACATTCAGCATCTTAGCACAGCTAAAGAAGCTTGGGATGCCCTCACCGAGCTCTTCATTGGAAATGAAAGTATGAGAAGGAATAGATATGATGCCTTGAGCAATGAAGCTGAAGGATTTTATATGCTGGATGGAGAAGACCACGAGGACATGTATAGGAGGCTCAAGGCAATAGCCACAACCTTCAGAAACCACGGTGCAGCTCATGTTGATGATGCTTGGATCAAGCGCAAGTATGTCAGTGCTCTTATGCCATTTGAGCCCACAGATTTCAAAGGTCTCCAAGGTAGGCATAACTATCACCTCATGTCATCCAATGAGGTAATGCAAGAAATGGCCGCTTTCAAAGTGGCTGCCAAGAATGCCGAAGATGCTCGTGCTCGAGCTATGGGGATGCAAAAGGGGGTTAACATGGCCTTGAAGGCTAGTGTGATTGATCATGATGAATATGCGGTAGAAGGTCTGGACTGTCCCGAAGATATAAAAAGTATCCACGGACAATACTTGGCTCTTTATGCAAGAAACTTTTGGAAAGATCCAGCCAAGGCTAAAGCTGAACTAGATCGCAAGAGTGGAGCCTATGGAAGAAAAGAAAATGGTCCCAAGCTGAGAACATGCTTTAATTGTGGTGACCGGCTGCACTTCGTAGCTGAGTGTCCATATCAAAGTAGAGAGGATAATGGAGGAAGACTCATTTTCAAGGACAAATCAAAAGCTCCACATAAGAAACAGTTTGTAAAGAAGAATGCTCCTTTCAAGAAGCAACCAAAGATTGTTCTAGTGGCTCAAGAAGAATATTCATCGGGGAGTGAAGATGAGGACGAGGACGATAGCTCTCAAGAGGTGGCTGCTATAGCCACCACATCTACATAAACATCTCTCTTCGACTCTCCGAACGAAAACATCATCAACAAGAATGCTACTTGCCTCATGGCAAGAAGCTCCGAGGTAACTTCTTCTAACTCTTCTTTTCCCAAGGCTATGATAGACATGGATGATCCTGCTAGTCTTAAGGTCAAAGAAGAGATTATTGCTTTGGATTATTTCTATACTAACTTGCAAGGTGAGCACAAAGTTCGTTTTGAGGCTCTTATGGATCAGCTGGCCCAAAACGAAGCACTCCTCGAAGAAAAGGGCAGAATTGAAAGGGAGGATGTAATGGAAATTGCATCCCTAAAAAATGCTCTTGAAGAAGAAGAAGAAGCCCGGGTCTCTCTTGAAGAGAGGCTTGAGTCTATGGAAGTGTCACATGAAGAAATTGTGACTAAACTCGTTAAGGAACATGACAATGCTATCACCAAGGCAAAGAAGTTAAAGAAGGAAAGGATTGACTTTGGGGATGCTCATGATAGACTCTCCGAGGAATTGGAGAAACTTGACAATGCTCACAAGGCGTTGAAAAACGTGTTCTCTATTCTCAACGAGTCACATGATCAGCTTCAAAGTCGATTGGCCAAATATGATACTCCTAGCTCGTCAAACTCAACATATAGTAACAAGGAAAATGATAATGTGGAAAAAGAAGTGACAAGGACATCACTACCAAGGACAAAGGTGTGCTTGATGAAGTCCTTGGCAAGCAAAGGTCAAATCATAGTAAAGAGGGACTTGGGTATGTCACCAAGTCCAAGAAGAAGAAGACCAAGAAGAACAAGACCAAGAATGTGCAACTAAAGACAAGCACTGCTGAGAAGGTTGTCACAAAAGACAGGACTAATAATATTGGTTTTGCAGGGTCTCACAATCCGAATTATGAACTCTTTTGTGATGACTATGGTGATGTTTATGCTTATTATGTTGGTCCTTTTGATGAATATATTGCTTGGTCTATTTGGGTCCCAAAGACTCTTGTTACTAACATGAAAGGACCCATTGAAAAATGGGTACCTAAAACCAAGAAGTAATTTTCTTGCAGGGCTATGCTTCCGGTGGGTCAAAATGGGTGCTGGATAGTGGCTGCACTAGTCATATGACCGGAAGCAAGGAGATCATCACGGAGATGCGTCCAAATCATGATAATATCATAGTCTCCTATGGTGATAAGTCTAAATCTCAGGTATTGGGTCTTGACAAGGTTGTGGTTGCCCACGATATCTCTCTCGTGGACTTCATGCTTGTTGAGACCCTTGGCTACAACCTTCTTTCTATTCGTGCCCTTGGCAAGATGGGTTTTGCTGTTTTTATCGATGATGATTTGGTGGTACTCTTATGGAGAAAGTCTCTAAAGGTCGCTTTCGTTGGATACGTCGAAAATGACCTGTATGTGGTGGACTTCTCGGGGAAAACCACTTCGGGTCCGATGTGTCTATTCGGGAAGGCCGACGTGGGCTGGCTATGGCATCGCCGTTTAGCCCATGTCAACATGAGAACTTTGCAAAGTCTCCAAAAGGGTGGCCACATCCTTGGACTAAAAGACAATGTCTCTTTTGCCAAAGATCGTGTTTGCAGGGCTTGTGTTGAAGGAAAAATGCATGACTCTCCCCACAAGAGGAAGACTATTGTGTCATCAAAGAGGATCTTGGAATTACTTCATGTGGATTTATTTGGTCCTCCTTCTCATGCAAGTCTTGGTGGGAAGAAATATTGCTTGGTCATTGTCGATGACTACTCAAGATATACATGGGTATATTTCTTCAAGCTGAAAAGTGAGACTCAACAAACTGTCATCGACTTTGCCAATGAAGTTCAACGTCAACACAATGTTCCCATCTTAGCAATTAGAAGTGAAAATGGCTCAGAATTCAAGAACTACACTTTAAACGAGTTTCTAAGCGAAGAGGGGATTAGACACCAATATTCCGCTGCGTACACCCCTCAACAAAATGGTGTAGCCGAGAGGAAGAACCGGACTTTGATGGATATGGCAAGATCTATGCTAGCTGATTCAAGTCTCCTTATAATTTTTGGGCTGAAGCCATATCCACTGCTTGTCACTCATCAAACCGGCTCTACCTTCGGAAGATCTTGGACAAGACCCCATATGAAATACTTACCGGTAACAAACCCAACATCTCATACTTCAGGGTATTCGGGTGTAAGTGTTTCTTTCTTATTAAAGGTGTCCGTTTGTCAAAATTTGAATCCAAGGCTTTAGAAGGTATTTTTGTTGGTTACGGTGCCGAATCCCACACTTATAGAGTCTACAACAAGCTCACTGGGATTGTTGTAGAATCTTGTAGTGTGGAGTTCGATGAAAATAACGGCTCCTTTGTAGAGCAAGTTGATGTTTGTGATGCAGATGTTGAAATACCCCAAGATGCCATAAGAAGAATGGGCGTAGGATTTTTCCGCCCCATTGAGGAACCCCTTGTGGAGGATCGGGAAGGACAATGCTCCACACATGTGGAGCCCTCATCTACACAAGATCAACAAGCTCCTACTGTTGGAGACAATCCTGCACCAACAACACAATCTGCTGAAGACCATCTGTCCCCTGGACAAGTTGGTAGTCCCAAGCCGGACAATCCGCCCCCCTCCAAGGGGCGGACAATCCGCCCCTGGCACTCCAGCTGGTTCCAGAGGAGCCGAAGGAGAAGTCAACAACTATGAAGCTCCCAGGCCGGATTCTCCGGCCCTGGGTCTTCAACTCACCAGATTTCTCGGAAGATGGTTCGGTACATTCTCCTCCGGGCCGGATAGTCCGGCCCCTCCAAGGGGCGGATTATCCGGGCCTGAAGAAAATGTTCAGCAACAATCTTCTGGCAGTAACGGTGACCAAGATCAAGGGCAGGGCAGTAATCAAGACATGGATACAACTATCGAATCCTCTCCTCCTAGAAACAATAAGGACATTGAGGCTCGTCGCAAGGCTCGTGCTGATCGGAACCTTGAACTAAGAGGTCACACTCTTGACAAGATTGTTGGTGATCTACGACGAAGGGTATCCACTAGAAGAGAGCTTGCAAGCTTCTGTGATCATCAAGCTCACATTTCCATGGTTGAACCGAAGAAGGTTTTTGATGCTCTTGAAGACCCCGATTGGGTTGTTGCAATGCATGAAGAATTAAATAACTTCGAACGCAACAAAGTTTGGAAGCTCGTAGAAAAACCAAAGGATTGCCGCAATGTTATCGGCACCAAGTGGATCTTCAAGAACAAACAGGATGAAAATGGCATTGTTGTGAGGAATAAAGCAAGACTCGTGGCTCAAGGATTCTCTCAAGTGGAAGGAATTGATTTTGGCGAGACCTACGCTCCTGTGGCTCGCCTTGAGTCCATCCGTATCCTTCTTGCATATGCAGCCCATCATAATTTTAAATTACAACAAATGGATGTTAAGAGCGCTTTCCTTAATGGTCCTCTACATGAGTTAGTATACGTCAAGCAGCCCCCGGGGTTTGAGGACCCCAAATTTCCGAACCATGTCTACAAACTCGATAAGGCGCTCTATGGCCTTAAACAAGCCCCACGTGCATGGTATGAGCACCTTAAAGAGCTTTTGCTAGACTGTGGATTCGAAGTTGGGCAAATCGATCCCACTCTTTTTACTAAGAAGGTTAATGGGGAGCTTTTTGTATGCCAACTTTATGTAGATGACATTATTTTTGGCTCTACTAACCAAGCTTTTAACGATGAATTTTCAAAGCTTATGACTGACAGGTTTGAGATGTCCATGATGGGTGAGCTCAGGTTCTTTCTTGGATTTTGAGATCAAACAACTTAGAGAGGGAACCTTTATTAATCAAGCTAAGTACATCCAAGATATGCTCAAAAGGTTCAAGATGACGGATCTCAATGGCGTTGCTACCCCAATGCAAACAAAGTGTCATCTTGAGCTCAATCCCAAGGGTAAAGACGTGGATCAAAAGGTATACCGATCCATGATTGGCTCTCTCCTTTACCTTTGCGCATCTAGGCTCGATATCGTTAAGTGTAGTGTGTGCAAGGTACCAAGTCAGCCCTAAAGAAAGCCACTTAGTGGCGGAAGCGAATCTTCCGATATTTGGTTCATTCCCCAAATTTTGGGCTATGGTATCCCAAGGGTTCAAGTTTCTCTATGTGGTTACATCGATTCAGATTGGGCTGGTGACAAAGATGATAGGAAATCAACCTGGTGCATGCCAATTCTTGGGCAGGTCTCTAGTGTGTTGGTCATACAAGAAACATAATTGTATTTCACTCTCAACCGAAAAGTTGAATATGTTGCTGCAAGTGCTTGTACTCAATTGTTATGGATGAGGCAAACTTTAAAGGAATATGGTGTCAATTGTGACAAAGTGCCTCTTTTATGCGACAATGAAAGTGCTATCAAAATTGCTTACAATCCTGTGCAACACACAAGAACAAAACATATAGAGATTCGCAACCACTTTATTCGGGATCATGTTGCTCGTGGAGATATTGCTCTATCCTTTGTGAGCACGAAGAACCAACTTGCTGATATTTTCACGAAGCCTCTTGATGAAGCAAGATTTTGTTATTTGAGGAATGAGCTAAATATCATAGATTCAAGGTGCTTGGCTTGACTACCCTTGCACACTCACTTGCTCTTATTCATGTATTTGGTTTAGATGCGGGCATAGACATAGGGGGAGTGTGGTCCTAATTGATTGGGCCAACCCTCCCCCCATAATGCCGAAAGCAAGTAAAATCATTTCCCTTAATATCACTTTGTGATATGTGGGTCATCGATGAGCATTGGTTTTGAACTCAAGATACATCTTCGCGGTGCCATGCCATGTGCTCCACCATGGTGGCTTCGGCCACCGCCCTCTTCCTTGAGAAGAGTTGGTTTTTCATGTGTCCCGTTGGATTTTCTTGCATATCTCATGTTCTTATGGAAAAGGGGCGTTAGCTTCGCTCTTCTTCCTTTTTGGCGTTTCGATGCCAAAGGGGGAGAAGTAGTTCTATTAGGGCTCGTGGATTTGCAAGGGTCGGGCACAAGCTTTTCGTTTTTAGTCGTTTTTATTTGCTTGCTTGTGCCTTTTCTAGCGTGAACTCTTTTGCTATTTTGTGTTTGTCTATGTAAGACTATGTCGTACTCCACTATGTTTGGGCACTATGGAATTCTGGATTTATCTATTATGGACCTCATGGATTTCTGGAATTGTGGAGCATATTTGATGGCATATGGATTCATGGGATTATCTATGTATGCTTTGGCTACATTCTCATCCCGGTGGTATGACCTTATTTCCCAAACCTCAAAGTAGTGCTCTCCTTAGTGTGTGTATTTGTATTCAAATGCAAATCTTAAATATGCACACATCTAGGGGGAGCGTCTTTCATTATTTGAGGTGGCATTTGCCGGTTTTATTGCAAATCCTAGTATTATCATCTAACACCAAAAAGGGGGAGATTGAAAGAACATTTCTTAATCCCTAGTGTTTTGTGTGTTAGATAACAATACCAAGGATCATTTAATGTGTTGAAGTGTTGCAGCTCTATTTGAGAACAAAGGAAAGGAACTGCCTTTGGGGCGGATAATCCGCCCCACCAGGCGGATAATCCGCCCCTTTTTGCCCAAGCAGGCGCAAGCCCCAGAAGGGGGGGGGAATTTTGGCCGGATTTTCTGGCCCCGCCGGATAATCCGTCCCTCAGGGGGGCCGGATAATCCGCCCCCCCTTGCTCATCGCCAAGGCGCAAGCCCCAGAGAGGGGGCGGAGTTTTGGGGACTTTCGGCTTGGCGGATAATCCGCCTCGGGGCGGATTATCCGCCTCCCAAGATCTTCACCAAGCTTCACCAAGGCGCAAGCCCCGAGAGGGGCGGAGTTTTCGAGGCGGATAATCCGCCCAAGTGGGGGCGGATAATCCGCCCCAAAGTTGTGCAACGGCCAGATCCGGGAGGGGTATTTAAGCCAGCCTTCCCTCCCGCGAACTCTTGATTCATCACGAAAAAGACTAGATCAGATCTGAAAGCTTCATCCAAGAGTGCTCCACCTAGATCCACCCAAAGGCCCCATCCCTTGGGGAATCGAAGGAGGAGAACTCGATCTTCATCATCAGCAATCAAGCGCTTCATCTCCTCTCCATTCATTTGGAGAACCTCCGATCTAGTATTTCTTGCAAATATCTAGATCCTCGTTTTTGTTTATATTGATAAACCTTGTTCTTGTGGCAGCTTTTTGTCATCTCGGGAACCCCAATTCAGTTGTGGGTGTGTGCCCCGATAGTGTTGTTAAAGGCACGGTTCCCCTCAAGGGATCCAATAGTGGAGAAGGTGGATCAGGCCTCTCATGGCGAGATCCATCGGAGAATAGGGTGAGGCCTATTGTGGCGTGGTGGTCTTAGAACCGCCCACCCCTCCAACGCAGATGTACTTCCCTTAACAAGGAAGGAACTGCGGTAAAACAAATCCACAATGTCTCCGCGTGCTCCACTACGGTTTCTCGCTCCTCTTTACGTGCTAAGTAGTTAGGGTTACATATAGGGAAATTCTCGTAGTTGCATATCTAGAGAATTTTCTTTGTGTCAAGCCTAAAATTGAAAAAGTATCAAAAATTGGTTAGCACCTATTCACCCCCCCTCTAGGTTCCCATACGATCCATTTCAATTGGTATCAGAGCCTCGGCTCTTATTTCGGGCTTAACCGCCTAAGAGAAGTATGGGTTCCAAGGTTGATGGGAGTGATGCTCCGGAGGTAGTCACGATGAACGATCTCAAGACGTTGGAAACAACCTTGGTGAGTTCAATGGAGGCTAAGATGGAAGAGATGCTCAATTGATAATGCGTCTCTCCACATCCGCAGCATCACCTCCATCTAACTCTGAGAATACCACTCCGTAATCCAAGGAAACGGGTAAAACTGTTTCCAAAGATAACGAAGTGGTAGGTGATGATACTAGCAAGAGCTCCTCCTCGAAAAAGGATAGCGGTAAGGATGGATACAATGAGGTTTCTCATGTGTATTCCCCGATCCGCCTATCCTCACCCACATATACATAATAGGGGTGATCCACCCAAACTTTCAGCATCTACTTTCTCACAATGGCAATTTTTGATGAAATCTCATGTGTGCAGTTCCTCCATAGAGTTGTGGAAGATCATCGAAAATGGTCTTCATGTTGGAAACCCCAACAATCTCACAAGAAGAGAAGTGGTTGATAGCCAACTCAACGCTACAGCTCTACACATGATACAGCTTGGTGTGGGTGACAAAGACATGCCACACATTCAGCATCTTAGCACTAAAGAAGCTTGGGATGCCCTCACCGAGCTCTTCATTGGAAATGAAAGTATGAGAAGGAATAGATATGATGCCTTGAGCAATGAAGCTGAAGGATTTTATATGCTGGATGGAGAAGACCACGAGGACATGTATAGGAGGCTCAAGGCAATAGCCACAACCTTGAAACCACGGTGCTCATGTTGATGATGCTTGGATCAAGCGCAAGTATGTCAGTGCTCTTATGCCATTTGAGCCCACAGATTTCAAAGGTCTCCAAGGTAGGCATAACTATCACCTCATGTCATCCAATGAGGTAATGCAAGAAATGGCCGCTTTCAAAGTGGCGCCAAGAATGTCAAGATGCCCGTGTCGAGCTATGGGGATGCAAAAGGGGTCAACATGGCCTTGAAGACTAGTGTGATTGATCATGATGAATATGCGGTAGAAGGTCCGGACTGTCGAAGATATAAAAAGTATCCACGGACAATACTTGGCTCTTTATGCAAGAAACTTTTGGAAAGATCCAGCCAAGGCTAAAGCTGAACTAGATCGCAAGAGTGGAGCCTATGGAAGAAAAGAAAATGGTCCCAAGCTGAGAACATGCTTTAATTGTGGTGACCGGCTGCACTTCGTAGCTGAGTGTCCATATCAAAGTAGAGAGGATAATGGAGGAAGACTCATTTTCAAGGACAAATCAAAAGCTCCACATAAGAAACAGTTTGTAAAGAAGAATGCTCCTTTCAAGAAGCAACCAAAGATTGTTCTAGTGGCTCAAGAAGAATATTCATCGGGGAGTGAAGATGAGGACGAGGACGATAGCTCTCAAGAGGTGGCTGCTATAGCCACCACATCTACATAAACATCTCTCTTCGACTCTCCGAACGAAAACATCATCAACAAGAATGCTACTTGCCTCATGGCAAGAAGCTCCGAGGTAACTTCTTCTAACTCTTCTTTTCCCAAGGCTATGATAGACATGGATGATCCTGCTAGTCTTAAGGTCAAAGAAGAGATTATTGCTTTGGATTATTTCTATACTAACTTGCAAGGTGAGCACAAAGTTCGTTTTGAGGCTCTTATGGATCAGCTGGCCCAAAACGAAGCACTCCTCGAAGAAAAGGGCAGAATTGAAAGGGAGGATGTAATGGAAATTGCATCCCTAAAAAATGCTCTTGAAGAAGAAGAAGAAGCCCGGGTCTCTCTTGAAGAGAGGCTTGAGTCTATGGAAGTGTCACATGAAGAAATTGTGACTAAACTCGTTAAGGAACGTGACAATGCTATCACCAAGGCAAAGAAGTTAAAGAAGGAAAGGATTGACTTTGGGGCTGCTCATGATAGACTCTCCGAGGAATTGGAGAAACTTGACAATGCTCACAAGGCGTTGAAAAACGTGTTCTCTATTCTCAACGAGTCACATGATCAGCTTCAAAGTCGATTAATAAATATGATACTCCTAGCTCAAACTCAACATATAGTAACAAGGAAAATGATAATGTGGAAAAAGAAGTGATCAAGGACATCACTACCAAGGACAAAGGTGTGCTTGATGAAGTCCTTGGCAAGCAAAGGTCAAATCATAGTAAAGAGGGACTTGGGTATGTCACCAAGTCCAAGAAGAAGAAGACCAAGAATGTGCAACTAAAGACAAGCACTGCTGAGAAGGTTGTCACAAAAGACAGGACTAATAATATTGGTTTTGCAGGGTCTCACAATCCAAATTATGAACTCTTTTGTGATGACTATGGTGATGTTTATGCTTATTATGTTGGTCCTTTTGATGAATATATTGCTTGGTCTATTTGGGTCCCAAAGACTCTTGTTACTAACATGAAAGGACCCATTGAAAAATGGGTACCTAAAACCAAGAAGTAATTTTCTTGCAGGGCTATGCTTCCGGTGGGTCAAAATGGGTGCTGGATAGTGGCTGCACTAGTCATATGACCGGAAGCAAGGAGATCATCACGGAGATGCGTCCAAATCATGATAATATCATAGTCTCCTATGGTGATAAGTCTAAATCTCAGGTATTGGGTCTTGACAAGGTTGTGGTTGCCCACGATATCTCTCTCGTGGACTTCATGCTTGTTGAGACCCTTGGCTACAACCTTCTTTCTATTCGTGCCCTTGGCAAGATGGGTTTTGCTGTTTTTATCGATGATGATTTGGTGGTACTCTTATGGAGAAAGTCTCTAAAGGTCGCTTTCGTTGGATACGTCGAAAATGACCTGTATGTGGTGGACTTCTCGGGGAAAACCACTTCGGGTCCGATGTGTCTATTCGGGAAGGCCGACGTGGGCTGGCTATGGCATCGCCGTTTAGCCCATGTCAACATGAGAACTTTGCAAAGTCTCCAAAAGGGTGGCCACATCCTTGGACTAAAAGACAATGTCTCTTTTGCCAAAGATCGTGTTTGCAGGGCTTGTGTTGAAGGAAAAATGCATGACTCTCCCCACAAGAGGAAGACTATTGTGTCATCAAAGAGGATCTTGGAATTACTTCATGTGGATTTATTTGGTCCTCCTTCTCATGCAAGTCTTGGTGGGAAGAAATATTGCTTGGTCATTGTCGATGACTACTCAAGATATACATGGGTATATTTCTTCAAGCTGAAAAGTGAGACTCAACAAACTGTCATCGACTTTGCCAATGAAGTTCAACGTCAACACAATGTTCCCATATTAGCAATTAGAAGTGACAATGGCTCAGAATTCAAGAACTACACTTTAAACGAGTTTCTAAGCGAAGAGGGGATTAGACACCAATATTCTGCTGCGTACACCCCTCAACAAAATGGTGTAGCCGAGAGGAAGAACCGGACTTTGATGGATATGGCAAGATCTATGCTAGCTGATTCAAGTCTCCTTATAATTTTTGGGCTGAAGCCATATCCACTGCTTGTCACTCATCAAACCGGCTCTACCTTCGGAAGATCTTGGACAAGACCCCATATGAAATACTTACCGGTAACAAACCCAACATCTCATACTTTAGGTATTCGGTGTAAGTGTTTCTTTCTTATTAAAGGTGTCCGTTTGTCAAAATTTGAATCCAAGGCTTTAGAAGGTATTTTTGTTGGTTACGGTGCCGAATCCCACACTTATAGAGTCTACAACAAGCTCACTGGGATTGTTGTAGAATCTTGTAGTGTGGAGTTCGATGAAAATAACGGCTCCTTTGTAGGGCAAGTTGATGTTTGTGATGCAGATGTTGAAATACCCCAAGATGCCATAAGAAGAATGGGCGTAGGATTTTTCCGCCCCATTGAGGAACCCCTTGTGGAGGATCGGGAAGGACAATGCTCCACACATGTGGAGCCCTCATCTACACAAGATCAACAAGATCCTACTGTTGGAGACAATCCTGCACCAACACCACAATCTGCTGAAGACCATCTGTCCCCTGGACAAGTTGGTAGTCCCAAGCCGGACAATCCGCCCCCCTCCAAGGGGCGGACAATCCGCCCTTGGCACTCCAGCTGGTTCCAGAGGAGCCGAAGGAGAAGTCAACAACTCTGAAGCTCCCAGGCCGGATTCTCCGGCCCTGGGTCTTCAACTCCAGTCAGGATTTCTCAGGAAGATGGTTCTGGTACTTCACCTCCCAGGCCGGATAGTCCGGCCCCTCCAAGGGGCGGATTATCCGGGCCTGAAGAAAATGTTCAGCAACAATCTTCTGGCAGTAACGGTGACCAAGATCAAGGGCAGGGCAGTAATCAAGACATGGATACAACTATCGAATCCTCTCCTCCTAGAAACAATAAGGACATTGAGGCTCGTCGCAAGGCTCGTGCTGATCGGAACCTTGAACTAAGAGGTCACACTCTTGACAAGATTGTTGGTGATCTACGACGAAGGGTATCCACTAGAAGAGAGCTTGCAAGCTTCTGTGATCATCAAGCTCACATTTCCATGGTTGAACCGAAGAAGGTTTTTGATGCTCTTGAAGACCCCGATTGGGTTGTTGCAATGCATGAAGAATTAAATAACTTCGAACGCAACAAAGTTTGGAAGCTCGTAGAAAAACCAAAGGATTGCCGCAATGTTATCGGCACCAAGTGGATCTTCAAGAACAAACAGGATGAAAATGGCATTGTTGTGAGGAATAAAGCAAGACTCGTGGCTCAAGGATTCTCTCAAGTGGAAGGAATTGATTTTGGCGAGACCTACGCTCCTGTGGCTCGCCTTGAGTCCATACGTATCCTTCTTGCATATGCAGCCCATCATAATTTTAAATTACAACAAATGGATGTTAAGAGCGCTTTCCTTAATGGTCCTCTACATGAGTTAGTATACGTCAAGCAGCCCCCGGGGTTTGAGGACCCCAAATTTCCGAACCATGTCTACAAACTCGATAAGGCGCTCTATGGCCTTAAACAAGCCCCACGTGCGTGGTATGAGCACCTTAAAGAGCTTTTGCTAGACCGTGGATTCGAAGTTGGGCAAATCGATCCCACTCTTTTTACTAAGAAGGTTAATGGGGAGCTTTTTGTATGCCAACTTTATGTAGATGACATTATTTTTGGCTCTACTAACCAAGCTTTTAACGATAAATTTTCAAAGCTTATGACTGACAGGTTTGAGATGTCCATGATGGGTGAGCTCAGGTTCTTTCTTGGATTTTGAGATCAAACAACTTAGAGAGGGAACCTTTATTAATCAAGCTAAGTACATCCAAGATATGCTCAAAAGGTTCAAGATGACGGATCTCAATGGCGTTGCTACCCCAATGCAAACAAAGTGTCATCTTGAGCTCAATCCCAAGGGTAAAGACGTGGATCAAAAGGTATACCGATCCATGATTGGCTCTCTCCTTTACCTTTGCGCATCTAGGCTCGATATCGTGTTAAGTGTAGGAGTGTGTGCAAGGTACCAAGCCGCTCCTAAAGAAAGCCACTTAGTGGCAGTGAAGCGAATCTTCCGATATTTGGTTCATTCCCCAAATTTTGGGCTATGGTATCCCAAGGGTTCAAGTTTCTCTCTATGTGGTTACACTGATTCAGATTGGGCTGGTGACAAAGATGATAGGAAATCAACCTCTGGTGCATGCCAATTCTTGGGCAGGTCTCTAGTGTGTTGGTCATACAAGAAACATAATTGTATTTCACTCTCAACCGCCGAAGCTGAATATGTTGCTGCTGCAAGTGCTTGTACTCAATTGTTATGGATGAGGCAAACTTTAAAGGAATATGGTGTCAATTGTGACAAAGTGCCTCTTTTATGCGACAATGAAAGTGCTATCAAAATTGCTTACAATCCTGTGCAACACACAAGAACAAAACATATAGAGATTCGCAACCACTTTATTCGGGATCATGTTGCTCGTGGAGATATTGCTCTATCCTTTGTGAGCACGAAGAACCAACTTGCTGATATTTTCACGAAGCCTCTTGATGAAGCAAGATTTTGTTATTTGAGGAATGAGCTAAATATCATAGATTCAAGGTGCTTGGCTTGACTACCCTTGCACACTCACTTGCTCTTATTCATGTATTTGGTTTAGATGCGGGCATAGACATAGGGGGAGTGTGGTCCTAATTGATTGGGCCAACCCTCCCCCCATAATGCCGAAAGCAAGTAAAATCATTTCCCTTAATATCACTTTGTGATATGTGGGTCATCAATGAGCATTGGTTTTGAACTCAAGATACATCTTCGCGGTGCCATGCCATGCGCTCCACCATGGTGGCTTCGGCCACCGCCCTCTTCCTTGAGAAGAGTTGGTTTTTCATGTGTCCCGTTGGATTTTCTTGCATATCTCATGTTCTTATGGAAAAGGGGCGTTAGCTTCGCTCTTCTTCCTTTTTGGCGTTTCGATGCCAAAGGGGGAGAAGTAGTTCTATTAGGGCTCGTGGATTTGCAAGGGCACAAGCTTTTCGTTTTTAGTCGTTTTTATTTGCTTGCTTGTGCCTTTTCTAGCGTGAACTCTTTTGCTATTTTGTGTTTGTCTATGTAAGACTATGTCGTACTCCACTATGTTTGGGCACTATGGAATTCTGGATTTATCTATTATGGACCTCATGGATTTCTGGAATTGTGGAGCATATTTGATGGCATATGGATTCATGGGATTATCTATGTATGCTTTGGCTACATTCTCATCCCGGTGGTATGACCTTATTTCCCAAACCTCAAAGTAGTGCTCTCCTTAGTGTGCGTATTTGTATTCAAATGCAAATCTTAAATATGCACACATCTAGGGGGAGCGTCTTTCATTATTTGAGGTGGCATTTGCCGGTTTTATTGCAAATCCTAGTATTATCATCTAACACCAAAAAGGGGGAGATTGAAAGAACATTTCTTAATCCCTAGTGTTTTGTGTGTTAGATAACAATACCAAGGATCATTTAATGTGTGTTGAAGTGTTGCAGCTCTATTTGAGAACAAAGGGAAAGGAACTCTGCCTTTGGGGGCGGATAATCCGGCCCCACCAGGGGCGGATAATCCGCCGCCCCTTTTTGCCCAAGCAGGCGCAAGCCCCAGAAGGGGGGGGGGAATTTTGGCCGGATTTTCTGGCCCCGCCGGATAATCCGTCCCTCAGGGGGGGCGGATAATCCGCCCCCCCCTTGCTCATCGCCAAGGCGCAAGCCCCAGAGAGGGGGCGGAGTTTTGGCCGGACTTTTCGGCTTGGCCGGATAATCCGCCCCTCAGGGGGGCCGGATTATCCGCCCTCCCAAGATCTTCACCAAGCTTCACCAAGGCGCAAGCCCCAGAGAGGGGGCGGAGTTTTCCCAGGGGGCGGATAATCCGCCCCAAGTGGGGGGCGGATAATCCGCCCCCAAAGTTGTGCAACGGCCAGATCTGGGGAGGGGGTATTTAAGCCAGCCTTCCCCCTCCTGCCAGAACTCTTGATTCATCACGAAAAAGACTAGATCAGATCTGAAAGCTTCATCCAAGAGTGCTCCACCTAGATCCACCCAAAGGCCCCATCCCTTGGGGAATCGAAGGAGGAGAACTCGATCTTCATCATCAGCAATCAAGCGCTTCATCTCCTCTCCATTCATTTGGAGAACCTCCGATCTAGTATTTCTTGCAAATATCTAGATCCTCGTTTTTGTTTATATTGATAAACCTTGTTCTTGTGGCAGCTTTTTGTCATCTCGGGAACCCCAATTCAGTTGTGGGTGTGTGCCCCGATAGTGTTGTTAAAGGCACCGGTTCCCGCCTCGAAGGGATCCAATAGTGGAGAAGGTGGATCAGGCCTCTCATGGCGAGATCCATCGGAGAATAGGGTGAGGCCTATTGTGGCGTGGTGGTCTTAGAACCGCCCACCCCTCCAACGCAGATGTACTTCCCTTAACAAGGAAGGAACTGCGGTAAAACAAATCTGGTGTCTCGCGTGCTCCACTACGGTTTCTCGCCTCCTCTTTTACGTGCTTAGTAGTTAGGGTTACATATAGGGAAATTCTCGTAGTTGCATATCTAGAGAATTTTCTTTGTGTCAAGCCTAAAATTGAAAAAGTATCAAAAATTGGTTAGCACCTATTCACCCCCCCCCCCTCTAGGTTCCCATACGATCCATTTCAATTGGTATCAGAGCCTCGGCTCTTATTTCGGGCTTAACCGCCTAAGAGAAGTATGGGTTCCAAGGTTGATGGGAGTGATGCTCCGGAGGTAGTCACGATGAACGATCTCAAGACGTTGGAAACAACCTTGGTGAGTTCAATGGAGGCTAAGATGGAAGAGATGCGTCAATTGATAATGCGTCTCTCCACATCCGCAAAGATCACCTCCATCTAACTTCGAGAATACCACTCAATCCAAGGAAACGGTAAAACTGTTTCCAAAGATAACGTGGTAGGTGATGATACTAGCAAGAGCTCCTCCTCGAAAAAGGATAGCGGTAAGGATGGATACAATGAGGTTTCTCATGTGTATTCCCCTGATCCGCCTATCCCTCACCCACATATACATAATAGGGGTGATCCACCCAAACTTTCAGCATCTACTTTCTCACAATGGCAATTTTTGATGAAATCTCATGTGTGCAGTTCCTCCATAGAGTTGTGGAAGATCATCGAAAATGGTCTTCATGTTGGAAACCCCAACAATCTCACAAGAAGAGAAGTGGTTGATAGCCAACTCAACGCTACAGCTCTACACATGATACAGCTTGGTGTGGGTGACAAAGACATGCCACACATTCAGCATCTTAGCACAGCTAAAGAAGCTTGGGATGCCCTCACCGAGCTCTTCATTGGAAATGAAAGTATGAGAAGGAATAGATATGATGCCTTGAGCAATGAAGCTGAAGGATTTTATATGCTGGATGGAGAAGACCACGAGGACATGTATAGGAGGCTCAAGGCAATAGCCACAACCTTCAGAAACCACGGTGCAGCTCATGTTGATGATGCTTGGATCAAGCGCAAGTATGTCAGTGCTCTTATGCCATTTGAGCCCACAGATTTCAAAGGTCTCCAAGGTAGGCATAACTATCACCTCATGTCATCCAATGAGGTAATGCAAGAAATGGCCGCTTTCAAAGTGGCTGCCAAGAATGCCGAAGATGCCCGTGCTCGAGCTATGGGGATGCAAAAGGGGGTCAACATGGCCTTGAAGACTAGTGTGATTGATCATGATGAATATGCGGTAGAAGGTCTGGACTGTCCCGAAGATATAAAAAGTATCCACGGACAATACTTGGCTCTTTATGCAAGAAACTTTTGGAAAGATCCAGCCAAGGCTAAAGCTGAACTAGATCGCAAGAGTGGAGCCTATGGAAGAAAAGAAAATGGTCCCAAGCTGAGAACATGCTTTAATTGTGGTGACCGGCTGCACTTCGTAGCTGAGTGTCCATATCAAAGTAGAGAGGATAATGGAGGAAGACTCATTTTCAAGGACAAATCAAAAGCTCCACATAAGAAACAGTTTGTAAAGAAGAATGCTCCTTTCAAGAAGCAACCAAAGATTGTTCTAGTGGCTCAAGAAGAATATTCATCGGGGAGTGAAGATGAGGACGAGGACGATAGCTCTCAAGAGGTGGCTGCTATAGCCACCACATCTACATAAACATCTCTCTTCGACTCTCCGAACGAAAACATCATCAACAAGAATGCTACTTGCCTCATGGCAAGAAGCTCCGAGGTAACTTCTTCTAACTCTTCTTTTCCCAAGGCTATGATAGACATGGATGATCCTGCTAGTCTTAAGGTCAAAGAAGAGATTATTGCTTTGGATTATTTCTATACTAACTTGCAAGGTGAGCACAAAGTTCGTTTTGAGGCTCTTATGGATCAGCTGGCCCAAAACGAAGCACTCCTCGAAGAAAAGGGCAGAATTGAAAGGGAGGATGTAATGGAAATTGCATCCCTAAAAAATGCTCTTGAAGAAGAAGAAGAAGCCCGGGTCTCTCTTGAAGAGAGGCTTGAGTCTATGGAAGTGTCACATGAAGAAATTGTGACTAAACTCGTTAAGGAACGTGACAATGCTATCACCAAGGCAAAGAAGTTAAAGAAGGAAAGGATTGACTTTGGGGCTGCTCATGATAGACTCTCCGAGGAATTGGAGAAACTTGACAATGCTCACAAGGCGTTGAAAAACGTGTTCTCTATTCTCAACGAGTCACATGATCAGCTTCAAAGTCGATTGGCCAAATATGATACTCCTAGCTCGTCAAACTCAACATATAGTAATAAGGAAAATGATAATGTGGAAAAAGAAGTGATCAAGGACATCACTACCAAGGACAAAGGTGTGCTTGATGAAGTCCTTGGCAAGCAAAGGTCAAATCATAGTAAAGAGGGACTTGGGTATGTCACCAAGTCCAAGAAGAAGAAGACCAAGAATGTGCAACTAAAGACAAGCACTGCTGAGAAGGTTGTCACAAAAGACAGGACTAATAATATTGGTTTTGCAGGGTCTCACAATCCAAATTATGAACTCTTTTGTGATGACTATGGTGATGTTTATGCTTATTATGTTGGTCCTTTTGATGAATATATTGCTTGGTCTATTTGGGTCCCAAAGACTCTTGTTACTAACATGAAAGGACCCATTGAAAAATGGGTACCTAAAACCAAGAAGTAATTTTCTTGCAGGGCTATGCTTCCGTGGGTCAAAATGGGTCTGGATAGTGGTGCACTAGTCATATGACCGGAAGCAAGGAGATCATCACGGAGATGCGTCCAAATCATGATAATATCATAGTCTCCTATGGTGATAAGTCTAAATCTCAGGTATTGGGTCTTGACAAGGTTGTGGTTGCCCACGATATCTCTCTCGTGGACTTCATGCTTGTTGAGACCCTTGGCTACAACCTTCTTTCTATTCGTGCCCTTGGCAAGATGGGTTTTGCTGTTTTTATCGATGATGATTTGGTGGTACTCTTATGGAGAAAGTCTCTAAAGGTCGCTTTCGTTGGATACGTCGAAAATGACCTGTATGTGGTGGACTTCTCGGGGAAAACCACTTCGGGTCCGATGTGTCTATTCGGGAAGGCCGACGTGGCTATGGCATCGCCGTTTAGCCCATGTCAACATGAGAACTTTGCAAAGTCTCCAAAGGGTGGCCACATCCTTGGACTAAAAGACAATGTCTCTTTGCCAAAGATCGTGTTTGTGGCTTGTGTTGAAGGAAAATGCATGACTCTCCCCACAAGAGGAAGACTATTGTGTCATCAAAGAGGATCTTGGAATTACTTCATGTGGATTTATTTGGTCCTCCTTCTCATGCAAGTCTTGGTGGGAAGAAATATTGCTTGGTCATTGTCGATGACTACTCAAGATATACATGGGTATATTTCTTCAAGCTGAAAAGTGAGACTCAACAAACTGTCATCGACTTTGCCAATGAAGTTCAACGTCAACACAATGTTCCCATATTAGCAATTAGAAGTGACAATGGCTCAGAATTCAAGAACTACACTTTAAACGAGTTTCTAAGCGAAGAGGGGATTAGACACCAATATTCCGCTGCGTACACCCCTCAACAAAATGGTGTAGCCGAGAGGAAGAACCGGACTTTGATGGATATGGCAAGATCTATGCTAGCTGATTCAAGTCTCCTTATAATTTTTGGGCTGAAGCCATATCCACTGCTTGTCACTCATCAAACCGGCTCTACCTTCGGAAGATCTTGGACAAGACCCCATATGAAATACTTACCGGTAACAAACCCAACATCTCATACTTCAGGGTATTCGGGTGTAAGTGTTTCTTTCTTATTAAAGGTGTCCGTTTGTCAAAATTTGAATCCAAGGCTTTAGAAGGTATTTTTGTTGGTTACGGTGCCGAATCCCACACTTATAGAGTCTACAACAAGCTCACTGGGATTGTTGTAGAATCTTGTAGTGTGGAGTTCGATGAAAATAACGGCTCCTTTGTAGGGCAAGTTGATGTTTGTGATGCAGATGTTGAAATACCCCAAGATGCCATAAGAAGAATGGGCGTAGGATTTTTCCGCCCCATTGAGGAACCCCTTGTGGAGGATCGGGAAGGACAATGCTCCACACATGTGGAGCCCTCATCTACACAAGATCAACAAGATCCTACTGTTGGAGACAATCCTGCACCAACACCACAATCTGCTGAAGACCATCTGTCCCCTGGACAAGTTGGTAGTCCCAAGCCGGACAATCCGCCTTCTCCAAGGGGCGACAATCCGCCAGCACTCCAGCTGGTTCCAGGAGCCAAGGAGAAGTCAACAACTCGAAGCTCCAGGCCGGATTCTCCGCCCGGTCTTCAACTCAGGATTTCTCAGAAGATGGTTCTGCATTACCTCCCAGTCGGATAGTCCGCCCTCCAAGGGGCGGATTATCCGGCCCAAGAAAAATGTTCAGCAACAATCTTACAGCGAATAGTGACCAAGATCAAGGCAGGGCAGTAATCAAGACATGGATACAACTATCGAATCCTCCTCCTAGAAACAATAAGGACATTGAGGCTCGTCGCAAGGCTCGTGCTGATCGGAACCTTGAACTAAGAGGTCACACTCTTGACAAGATTGTTGGTGATCTACGACGAAGGGTATCCACTAGAAGAGAGCTTGCAAGCTTCTGTGATCATCAAGCTCACATTTCCATGGTTGAACCAAGAAGGTTTTGATGCTCTTGAATACCACTATTGGGTTGTTGCAATGCATGAAGAATTAAATAACTTCGAACGCAACAAAGTTTGGAAGCTCGTAGAAAAACCAAAGGATTGCCGCAATGTTATCGGCACCAAGTGGATCTTCAAGAACAAACAGGATGAAAATGGCATTGTTGTGAGGAATAAAGCAAGACTCGTGGCTCAAGGATTCTCTCAAGTGGAAGGAATTGATTTTGGCGAGACCTACGCTCCCGTGGCACGCCTTGAGTCCATCCGTATCCTTCTTGCATATGCAGCCCATCATAATTTTAAATTACAACAAATGGATGTTAAGAGCGCTTTCCTTAATGGTCCTCTACATGAGTTAGTATACGTCAAGCAGCCCCCGGGGTTTGAGGACCCCAAATTTCCGAACCATGTCTACAAACTCGATAAGGCGCTCTATGGCCTTAAACAAGCCCCACGTGCGTGGTATGAGCACCTTAAAGAGCTTTTGCTAGACCGTGGATTCGAAGTTGGGCAAATCGATCCCACTCTTTTACTAAGAAGGTTAATGGGGAGCTTTTTGTATGCCAACTTTATGTAGATGACATTATTTTTGGCTCTACTAACCAAGCTTTTAACGATGAATTTTCAAAGCTTATGACCGGAGTTTGAGATGTCCATGATGGGTGAGCTCAGGTTCTTTCTTGGATTTTGAGATCAAACAACTTAGAGAGGGAACCTTTATTAATCAAGCTAAGTACATCCAAGACATGCTCAAAAGGTTCAAGATGACGGATCTCAATGGCGTTGCTACCCCAATGCAAACAAAGTGTCATCTTGAGCTCAATCCCAAGGGTAAAGACGTGGATCAAAAGGTATACCGATCCATGATTGGCTCTCTCCTTTACCTTTGTGCATCTAGGCCCGATATCGTGTTAAGTGTAGGAGTGTGTGCAAGGTACCAAGCCGCTCCTAAAGAAAGCCACTTAGTGGCAGTGAAGCGAATCTTCCGATATTTGGTTCATTCCCCAAATTTTGGGCTATGGTATCCCAAGGGTTCAAGTTTCTCTCTATGTGGTTACACTGATTCAGATTGGGCTGGTGACAAAGATGATAGGAAATCAACCTCTGGTGCATGCCAATTCTTGGGCAGGTCTCTAGTGTGTTGGTCATACAAGAAACATAATTGTATTTCACTCTCAACCGTTGAATGAATATGTTGTCTTTGCAAGTGCTTGTACTCAATTGTTATGGATGAGGCAAACTTTAAAGGAATATGGTGTCAATTGTGACAAAGTGCCTCTTTTATGCATAAATGAAAGTGCTATCAAAATTGCTTACAATCCTGTGCAACACACAAGAACAAAACATATAGAGATTCGCAACCACTTTATTCGGGATCATGTTGCTCGTGGAGATATTGCTCTATCCTTTGTGAGCACGAAGAACCAACTTGCTGATATTTTCACGAAGCCTCTTGATGAAGCAAGATTTTGTTATTTGAGGAATGAGCTAAATATCATAGATTCAAGGTGCTTGGCTTGACTACCCTTGCACACTCACTTGCTCTTATTCATGTATTTGGTTTAGATGCGGGCATAGACATAGGGGGAGTGTGGTCCTAATTGATTGGGCCAACCCTCCCCATAATGCCGAAAAGCAAGTAAAATCATTTCCTTAATATCACTTTGTGATATGTGGGTCATCGATGAGCATTGGTTTTGAACTCAAGATACATCTTCGCGGTGCCATGCCATGCGCTCCACCATGGTGGCTTCGGCCACCGCCCTCTTCCTTGAGAAGAGTTGGTTTTTCATGTGTCCCGTTGGATTTTCTTGCATATCTCATGTTCTTATGGAAAAGGGCGTTAGCCGCTTCTTCTTCCTTTTTGGCGTTTCGATGCCAAAGGGGGAGAAGTAGTTCTATTAGGGCTCGTGGATTTGCAAGGGTCGGGCACAAGCTTTTCGTTTTTAGTCGTTTTTATTTGCTTGCTTGTGCCTTTTCTAGCGTGAACTCTTTTGCTATTTTGTGTTTGTCTATGTAAGACTATGTCGACTCCACTATGTTTGGGCACTATGGAATTCTGGATTTATCTATTATGGACCTCATGGATTTCTGGAATTGTGGAGCATATTTGATGGCATATGGATTCATGGGATTATCTATGTATGCTTTGGCTACATTCTCATCCCGGTGGTATGACCTTATTTCCCAAACCTCAAAGTAGTGCTCTCCTTAGTGTGTGTATTTGTATTCAAATGCAAATCTTAAATATGCACACATCTAGGGGGAGCGTCTTTCATTATTTGAGGTGGCATTTGCCGGTTTTATTGCAAATCCTAGTATTATCATCTAACACCAAAAAGGGGGAGATTGAAAGAACATTTCTTAATCCCTAGTGTTTTGTGTGTTAGATAACAATACCAAGGATCATTTAATGTGTGTTGAAGTGTTGCAGCTCTATTTGAGAACAAAGGGAAAGAACTCGCCTTTGGGGCGGATAATCCGGCCCACCAGGCGGATAATCCGCCCTTTTGCCCAGCAGCGCAAGCCCCAAAGGCGGAATTTTGGCCGGATTTTCCGCCCCATCGATAATCCGCCTCGGGGGCGGATAATCCGCCCCTTGCTCATCGCATGGCGCAAGCCCGAGAGGCGGAGTTTTGGCGGACTTTCCGGCTTGGCGGATAATCCGCCTCGGGGGCGGATTATCCGCCCCAAGATCTTCACCAAGCTTCACCAAAGGCCAAGCCCGGAGAGGCGGAGTTTTCTCAAGAATCCGCCCTTGGGCGGAGTTTTCGAGGCGGATAATCCGCCAAGTGGGCGGATAATCCGCCCCAAAGTTGTCTGTGACCAGATGGAGGGGGTATTTAAGCTAGCCTTCCCCCTCCTGCCAGAACTCTTGATTCATCACGAAAAAGACTAGATCAGATCTGAAAGCTTCATCCAAGAGTGCTCCACCTAGATCCACCCAAAGGCCCCATCCCTTGGGGAATCGAAGGAGGAGAACTCGATCTTCATCATCAGCAATCAAGCGCTTCATCTCCTCTCCATTCATTTGGAGAACCTCCGATCTAGTATTTCTTGCAAATATCTAGATCCTCGTTTTTGTTTATATTGATAAACCTTGTTCTTGTGGCAGCTTTTTGTCATCTCGGGAGCCTCCAATTCAGTTGTGGGTGTGTGCCCCGATAGTGTTGTAGAAGGCACCGGTTCCCGTCTCGAAGGGATCCAATAGTGGAGAAGGTGGATCAGGCCTCTTGTGGCGAGATCCATCGGAGAATAGGGTGAGGCCTATTGTGGCGTGGTGGTCTTAGAACCGCCCACCCCTCCAGCGCAGATGTACTTCCCTTAACAAGGAAGGAACTGCGGTAAAACAAATCCCTATGTCTCCGCGTGCCCCACTACGGTTTCCTCGCTCCTCTTTTACGTGCTTAGTAGTTAGGGTTACATAAAATTCTCGTAGTTGCATATCTAGAGAATTTTCTTTGTGTCAAGCGTAAAATTGAAAAAGTATCAAAAATTGGTTAGCACCTATTCACCCCCCCCCTATAGGTGCCCATACGATCCATTTCACAATCGCCTGCAGCCTGAATCGTGGGACCCATGTGAGTTCATGTGTGTTCGTCGTGTTTTATGTGGAGTGTGTCCTGGGTCTGGGTTTGGGAGCGTGTCCGGTGTGTTGGGTTGGTGAGGTGTGGAATGTGTGCGGGTTTTCGTGTTGGTGTGTCACGTGTGGTGATGGAGGGTGCGTTCATTGTGGTGTGAGTGTGGCGGCGATGTGTTTCTAGGGTTTGGTCGGGGTGGTAGGTGGCTTGGCCGGCTGGGCGTGGCTGGCTGGGCTGCCTGCCCCAAGAAATGTTTTATTTAATTTTGTTTTAAACCAATTTTGCAAATAGTTTTAGGTAACCAAAATATCGAGAAGATCTCGGGTTTTATTTTTAAATAGGGAGAGATTAATATAGAAAAAAAAGATTTAGCAAAGAAAATTTTTTAGGAAAAAATATGCATGATTTTATGATAACGCACAAAATAAAAAATAACAGACAATATTTAAATTGCAATATTTTAGGGGAATTACAAATATATACTATGTCGTTCTAGCTTAAGCCTGGTGAGCAGCGAGCCATTTAAGACCACTTGACGCGCATGGTGTGACTAGTTGTGGGCTTATGCTCTTCCGTGTGGCTGTCTGTGGGCCGAAGGTGGCAGGTTGCTAGTTGTGGGCTTATGCTCTTCCGTGTGGCTGTCTGTGGGCCGAAGGTGGCAGGTTGGATGGGAGCAACCGAGCAACTCCTTGATCTCCTTCGCCGCTTTGACCGGGTAAAATTGCTTCCTTTTTCCTGCGCCTCCTCTCCGTTCCACTATCGCAGCGCCGTCTCCTTCCCACCAAAACCATCTTCGTCCCCCACCTACATCAGCGTCGAGGACCATCCTCGCCGCCCCCAGCATCTACACCGGTGTCGAGGACCTCTCCCATGTTCCCCAGCATTTGCACCGGCGTCGAGGACCTCCACCGCCGTCCCCAGCGTCTACAACGGCCTCGAGGACCTCCGCCCGGTGAGCAGATTCCCCCGGCACGTCGTTGCTCGCTTCAAAGCGTGCGGGCGAAACCCCCTCCAGGACCCGACGAAGACAAGTAGAAGGACACCGTTGTAGATATCTAGAAGAGTTGGTTGGTCTCCTCCGTACGGTAACTTGCTGGTGCTCTCTTCTGAAGGGAACGACTGGTCCAGTCCAATCTCAAGGGCGACCTACTGCAGTAGTGCTGCTTTCCTCCCACAACAACGACAAGGGCGACTGTTGATTGACCCGTGCACACCGGTAAGTACCACGGAGCATCGTCCGTTTCTATTTTTCTGATTTTGATGATAATTTTCAACAACCACTCTTAGATTTTGGGTAACTGCTTGCAGTATCTAAATCTGTAAATTCCAAAGTATTTGGTTGGAGCTATTTTGCTCTACCTCGCCATTGTAGTAATTCATGAAAGAGGATTGATGTTGTCTTATTTATCTATGTGAATTAAGGGCTATGGGGGAACTATGTAAATACTGATTGTTAGATTTATTTATCTCCTTCTGAACTATTATTCTTAGGCTTTAGATTTTGTAGTTTTCTGCAAATTTTGTTAGACATGTTAATTCAAACTGTATTAATACAGCTCTGTGATCAGGTTTAGTTGCTCTTAAGCGGATGTGGTACACAGATCTTTTCAGCTTTTCCCATAATTTAGAGGCAATAATTTGGCGAAGAAGAATTTTTCAGGCTAAAGATAGAGTATAGAAAGGACTGCATAGCCCTGTTGAGCGTGTGACCATTTGTTAACATGCTGACATAATAATAGAGTGTGGCACACTGGTAGCATGAAACAGAGCTTTGCTATTCCATTTTCACACATGTGGCACAAAATCTGCTTTTGTTGGATCTTATTAACATGGGAACCGACAACTTAGTAATGTTCTCATAACGTATTCACTTGTTGATCCAAGTAACATGCTTGGAATTTTGTGCATCTGATAAAAGTTAAATGTGACTCTTACCGTGATCAACTAACGAATTAGGTAGTTCAGCCGAGTGAACAATTGATGGCATTATTTTTAGGAGACTCATGACCTGACCTGGTTGTAAGCCTGTAATATTCACTGATCAATTATCATCTCCTTTCACAGGTATTCTTGGAGAAAACGGAAGAAAGTATGGATCAGACGAAGCTTCTTCATGTATACATGGGGATGTGGGAAACTTCTTTAGTTGCAATAGTACCACCAGTTAATCTGCTCAATCAGATGGAGATTTGACAAACAGAACAGTGAGTACAAATATATTTGATGTAACTTCTGCAATATGCATCATGTTATGATTACAACTTTTCTCTTCTTATCATTATTACTGGCCGGAGAGCTTGATCTAATTGTTAGTGAATATGATCTTAGGCAAACATTCCCTCCATATGGTGAATTTTCTTGTGTGAAGATACCAGTTAGGAAGCAGTGCGGCTTCGTGCACTTTTGTCAGGTATCAATGATTAGCCCATATGTTTTATACTCTTTAGTTCTTCCTTACGTAGATTTTAATTTTGTTAAATTGCCTCCATCACATGATGAAAGAATGTTGTCAGCATTTTTCCCTTTCCCATGTTTGCATGTCGTGTCTTTCAGAAATTTAAATTTCTATACAGTATTATTTTGTGCTTTTCCTAATTGAATTGGTCCAAATGTTCAACACATGAATATGAACGAACTTGTTCAGTGTGAATTTTAGATAGTTCGTTTTTGTTCTAATGTGGATTAATATGCAAGCCCTCCAGACATATATATATTTTTAATATAAATATATGGTTCAATATGTGTTTGTATGATGCCTGTCAAATTGTTGATCCGCGAGAAGTCGATGATCCAGCATCCTTATGACGTGGAAACAATTACCAGTACTTCAAAATTAATTGCTATGACCAAATTCATTCAACTAGCTCTAGCATCTTGATACATGAGAATAACATGATTAGCCTTTCTAGGTGCGAGAATAACAAAGAGAAGGTAGCATTTAATTTGATCAGGTTAAATGATCCACCTTAAAAAAAATATTGAGAGTGTATGGATTTAAAAAGCATACTTATTTCTATGTGACTTTCCCTATATGCATTTGCTTCATGCATCTCAATTAAGAAGTGTTGTTTTTCTTATTAGATAAAAATAGGGCCAGCCTTATATGCAGAGTTTCATATTTTGGCTGAATCACATCATTAATGTTTAGTCTATAGGATTCCTCAAACATTTGCATTTTATTATCAATGATCAACTATGCAAGTTTCAAATTATTGGCTTTGTAATGGCTGTTTACATGGTTTTGTATTCAGGATAATGGACTTTGTGAAGGCCGCTCATATTCAGTTTGACTCGCACTCTTGCTTATAATAAATTGCATAAACCAAGCATATTGATTTCTTTAAAAAATCATCTATTATATAGCTGATCCTCTCGATGAAATATTATGTATTCATACTGAGAACTGTAGTTTTTATCATTCTGCAAATCTGCACATGACTTGAACGCAACTATTATTACATAAATCAAACAGATTGATTGATTAGCAAGCCATCTATTATTGTATCTATTCCTCTAGATTGAGTACCATGTAGTACTACCGAGGTAGTTTTTTTTTATGATTGTGCAGATATGCACATGTCTTAAATTTTCCCTTGAACTTTCTTTTAGTAATATCCAAATATTTAAATGTCGATTATTTTTCTGTTTATGTATTGGTTGACTTATCCTTTCTCATATTTTACATTGAGATACTAATGTAACTTTGTAACCAATCATGTACTATGAAGGGTTCCTAATCTGCAATGTCGTGTGTCATTAGTCCTTGGTATAGTTTTTTTGATAAAACAATCAAATCGCAATGTCTCTGGTAATTTTTTTTATCTGTGTGTTTTGCTCAAGTATCTCATGAGAGTTTCTTTCGCTGGATTTACCAAAGTGCTCTGGTTAGGATACTATATTTCTTTGCTTGATGTTTCTTTTTAGTGGCCGGCTTCTTGCCAAACTAATTAGAACGTTGATGCATATAAATGATCTTGGCTGTTCTCTTACGTATCTGCACTCTGATTAAACACATGCCATATTTTCCTAGAGGTTGGTTCATTTGATATTTTAATTATTCATGTATAACTCTTGAAGCCTTCAATTGTATTTAGCACAATTTGGAAAACAAGAACCTACTGTCAGCCATTCACATATGTACCAAATGACAATTGCTTAGTTTCTTTTTATCATTCACATGTTATACAGTTGGTGTTATCGATAGATTTGAATCTAAATATGTCTTGCATACATAATAATTTTTGTCCAATATATTGTTTGTGTACATACTCATTGTCAAGCTTCTCCTCAGTCCCGTATTTTTCTTTTGTTTTTTCCATCTTATCATTTGTATATCTGACATGATTAGAAACAAAGCAAAATGTTATTGGATAATGTGCATCTCCGGCTCAAAATTTTTAACTTAATATTAGTCTACGTATGATTACTAACAATTAAAATCAGTCTTTGTATGATGGCCACACAGAGACTGCGTAGGAATGGAGACACTTATTGTTTAATATCTGCCATGAAGGGGTTGTTGTGTTTTCTTCTTTTTTGCGTGGAGACAAATAACAAGGAGCAAGCTGTGGTGGATTGGGTTGCTCCTCGAGCTCGCCTTCTCGGTTGCCACTTCTCACTAGATCACCACACCATAGCTGAGCCATGAAAGGTTTTCTTGCTCCCTGAATCTGTAGCTCTTTTTCCCGTGAGGCTAGAGTTAGTTTTGAAGTTGTTCATGCAAAGATTATGTTTAGAGAGAGATATTTAACTCTGCAGAATTATACTGTTCATGATACATGTAGGTTTTGGCCTTTTTCATCACTACTGAATAAATTTGATTGATGTAAAGAAAAACTTGCACTTCATTGAAAAGCTTCCATTGTGTCTCTGAACCATTTGTTGGGCGGGCTTATGTTTCTTTAGGTCTTCTCTCATGTGAAAAGAACTTAGGAGCTGCGACCTGATGGGTGTTATTCAACATTTTACGTGCCAGTCATATCTTCATACCTGACACATAACGTGTCGGCATGGTTATTTGATCTCTCCAGGACGTCTTTGTAAAGTTTCTGTCATGGCATTGGCTCTCCTAGCTCGGACCATTTTGCTTGTGACTGAGGTCTTGAATTTCGACATCTGACGGTTAGCAATATATAGTATATCTACGTTCTACCTGGCTGCGTCACAAATCAAATCACCCATGATAATACCACACTAGTCACGAGGTACAACAACATCATGCGGACGGCGAGGCGAAGCTCGCCTTTTCGTCTAGTTTATCCTTTATATTCTCTTACTTTCTATGCATGGTTGTTGTTCTTAATTTCTTGCAAATATTGTTAGTGTATAAAACATAGGGGGAGCATAATCCTAGTTGATGTGCACTTGTATTCAAATACAAACTCAAATGTGCAAAAATATAGGGGGGCGTCTATTTTTTGTATCTCTAGATTGATTGTGTTCTATGTTGGCTATGTATCACGCAAATCCTTGTATTATTATCAAACACCAAAAAGAGAGATTGAAAAGGCATTTCCCTATTAATGTGTTTTGGTGTTTGTTGACAACACAAGGATGGTCTAATCGTGTGCTAAGTGGTTACGGGTGTTGTCATGTTAGTGCACTAGACGGTTGCGTAGAAATGGAAAAAGGAGAAAAGTTTGGGGCAGTTCCCCTTGAAATCCTGCTAACCTGCCATGTTTCCTGGAGACTTTGGAAGCACGTTGGCAAAGACATCGGCCTAGCCATTTCTGACATGTAGCTTGCAAGGTTCTGGAGTAGAGTCGGAGACTCCAGCCTCTAAGTCGGAGACTCCGCTCACTCTAGAGACTCCAGCGTATCTGTAACATCCCAAAATTATTAATCAAGGTTATCAAATTCCAATCATCCAAATTTAGGGTTAACAAAAATCAATATGAATGCATGTGTGTATGTGATGAATGCATGAATGCTTGCAATGACTTGTTTGATTGTTATGAATGGCAAGGATTGGTTTAAAGATGAAAACAACATCATCTAAATCATTTCCAAGCAGAATCAAATGAAGAAAAATCAAAAATAAGGTATATAAGCAAATGGTCATTTTGACCAAAGTTAACCACTAGACCAATTTGAGTGTTTCTAGTCCAAGATTTCTAACATAAACAAATCCAATTATTTTCACCCCTTGCTAAACCAAGTAAAATTGAACCCAAGCCCACCTTGCAAACCCACAGAAACATTTTGCAAATCTATGCCAAGGACAATTCAAAATTGAATCTAGTTAATATGTTAAGATCACAATTTCTCAAAAACCACTCAAACCAGTTCACCTTGACAAACCCAAGCAACCAGAGACTACCAAGTATGTGACCAATACAACCACCAAATTTCGTCCAAAAATTCGAATATAAATTTCTTTCAGCCATTTCATCAAACACTTGGCAGACACAAATCAAACTGGCAAAACTTTCACTGTTTTGAGCATTGATCATTTAAACCATTGTCTCCCTTTGCTCACCCTTGTCCCCCCCCCTAGTGAGCACACCATCATTGAACAGCCTAGAACCCTACCCTTTGCACCATGTCGTGCATGCCCGACCACCCCCTTGCCAGCCGACCATGGCAAGCTAGCAGGAGCGTTCGCCGCGCCTAGCCACCATATCCAGGAGGCAGCCCAACGTCCACCGCCACCCCTTGTCCAGCCCTCGAGCACTGCCAAGCCATGGACCATAGAGAACGCGTCGCGCCTAGTTCGTCTCTACCATGCCGAGAGCACACCAGAGCGTCGCGCCCGACACGCTCGCACACGCCGCGCCTCGCCCTCGCCGCCCATGCCTGCAATCAACATGACACCAGGAACCTCCCAGACATCCCCGTTCGTCGCCGTGCAGCACCTGTGCATCGTCAAAACCATCGTCGGTGCCGCTCACAGCACCAACGGGTTCCGATCATTCTCGACCGCCTCTTGCCGCGCCATTAAGCCCTTGATCATCGCCAGGAGATCGCGCACCATCCTAGCCCCCGAGCCATGCCGTTAGCTCGTTGTACCGCCGACAACGACGAGCTCTTCCCATGCCGCTCGGCCTCGCTTATAAAAGAAGGCCTTCCCAGCCCCAATTCGCTACACGACCTCACTCCCCACATGTCACAGAACCTCCCACACCTTTCCGCGGAGCAAGGCGAGCACCAGGTCGCCGGAATTTTGCCGGAGACTACCGCGGAGGAGGAGACGTGGAGCCGTTGATTGGAACCGCCCCAGGAGCTACCGCAACCACCATTCGAACTGATGTCGTCGACAACATTGTTCGCCCCCAACATCGACCCTAGATGGAGCCCTAGTGAGCCTCACATGACCCCCACCGTCGCGTTAGGGTTCAGTCTCTCCGGCGCTGCCGGACGGACACGACGAACCACAGCCGTAGGATCTAGTCTAATCGCAAGGCTCAGATTGAAAGATACCGCTTCACATAGTTAGAGCCGCTGAAACTGGACCCCTGTCAAGGTAGCCAGCTGCGATGGTGACTGTGCAGACTGGGGGGCGATTTTGTTCCTTCAGCCTAGTATATTCAAATAGGTATTTTCTATTTTAATTCAAACCTAGTTCACACAGTAACTTTAAAAATCAATTCAGAGAGTTTCACTGAACCAAATTGCATAAAACTAATTTTGTTAGAAAGGTATTGAAATTATTAATCCAAGCCCGTTGGATTCAAACCATTTGAAATTATAGATCACCTATAGTAAAAATAACAAGACAGAGACTTTTCTGCATTCAATTTTTTTTCAAAAATCAACCATAAATGCTTTTGAGTTGATTCCAATTCTCAAAAATCACATTTGACAAGACCTTTATGAATATATAAAAATATCTAGGTTTACTTGCAGTAATAATGGACAAGTATTAAAAGAATGCCCCATAGGCATTTCTAGTCACTTTAATTAATTAAAATAATAATGTTAAACCTTATTAAATCGTGACACCACTTTAAATCACATTCCCAAGTATTAAAATATATGGTGATTACATGGTAAATATGATCCCATATTTTAATTGGAGAATATTAAATCTTAAGTAGTTTTCAATGAGTATTCTAAAATAAAATAAATAAGACTAGGTCTTTATTTCATGTGATGACTGTGATGATGCTAGATCATCTAGTGTGAACCTTTGTGTGCCAAATAGAAGTAGTTAAGTATTGTGGTGATTGTGTACCCCTTATTTATTTATAGACGCTAGTACCGACCAATGATACGAAGAGGAAGGAGACTACTACAAAGAAGAAGCAGATGAGAACTTCAACCACTGCACTACTCAAGGCAAGCCTAACACTACAAGTTGACTATGCAAGCCTAACACTACAAGTTGACTATGCAAGCCATCCTAGCAAGATAACACTTGCAACTTGGCAAGCTAGATAACTTATGCAATGCATTAGGCATGCTTTGCTTATACCCCTTTATTATACCAAATATCGGTTTTACTTGCAAGCTTGATTATTTTTATTTCTTTATCAAAGCTCTTTATTACTTTTACTTAGTGACGTGTGAACTTTGGGAAGATATTAGATGTAGCATAAAGAGCATAAAACTGGGCCTAAGTTAGATAAAACTAGATGTCAAATTTGATTAACACCCCTCATTAGTGATTACCCCCAATTTAGTGGCTAGTGCTAAGCATAAAACTTGATCACTTTAGATGGGAATACTTGGTGAAAAGGATTATGAAAACCTTAGAATGATGAGTCATTCTACTGAAATGTTTTGACATGTGTTATGAACACCAGATGATTCGATGATAAAAATGTTGAGGCATGAGCATTAGCCCTCTATAAAACTGATGGTTGTGTTCGGATGTGACACCATTACAATTTTACCGTACAACCACAATACTCGAATTTGGGTAGGGCTTGACTGGAAGTTTATATATCTTAGTATGGGTTCCCTTGTGGCCGAGGTTTGAGCTGAGGCTACCTCGTGATGATTGTCCACCTGTGTAGTTCCCAAGATAACAGATGGTCATGGTTGGGAGGCCAAACTCATAGGGGAGGTGCCTATACTAGGGTGTGTAATTGAAAGTTTAGGATTGATTATCCGCATACTGAGTATGGTGATTTAGGATTGCTCCTGACGGATGTATCGAATGTTGTGGTAAAAGTGTACCACCTCTGCAGAGTGTTAAACTATTCGAATACAGCGTCATGATTATGGACGATTAGTGGCCATCTGTTTCATTGGAGATATGCCCTAGAGGCAATAATAAATGTAGTTATTATTATATATCTTTGTGTTTATGATAAATGTTTACATTCATGCTATAATAGTATTAACAAGGAAACCATTAATACTTGTGTGATTTGTAAACTTAATTTGAAGTCCCTAGTATAGCCTCTATACTTCACTAGCTTGTTGGTTGATTGATGATTGTGGTTTCCCTATCATGAACATTGAGATGTTATTAACAACAAGATCATATCGTTAGGAGAATGATATGGTGGACATACTCCTATAGACAAGCGTAGCATAAAGATCAAGTCATTTCAATAGTTCAATTGCTATATGCTTTCTGATACATAGTAACCTAATTCCTTCGACCATGAGATCATGCATATCACCTTTATTGGATGGATGCTTTGATGTCATCAAACACCACACCGTAACAGGGTGGCTATAAAGGTGGCATTGAGTGTTCGGAAAGTATTGGTTGAAACACATGGATCAAGAGTGGGATTTGTCCATCCACATGACGGATAGATATTCTGGGCCCTCTCGGTGAAATGTCATCCAATTAGCTTGCAAGCATGTGACTTGGTCACAAGGGATCACATATCAGGAGCGAAAGAGTACTTATCGATGGAGGATGAACTAGGTATGCGGAGAATCAAGCGATCATAACCTCGGATAAGTAACATATCGTGAGACAAAGGAAATTGGTATCGTATGTAAGTGGTTCATTCGATCGCAAAATCGTAGAAATATGTGGAGCCATATGAATTTCCAGATTCCTCTATTGGTTATTGTTCGGAGAAGTGTCTCGATCATGTCCGCATAATTCACGAACCGTATGGAGACACACTTAAGGATTCGACGTTGTTTGAGTAGTTATGGTATTATGAGAAAGAGACCGAATGTTGTTCGGAGTCTCGGATGGGATCCGGGATATCACGAGGAGATCCGGAATGGTCCGGAGAATAAGATTCATATAAGGAAAGTCCCGTTTCGGAGTTGGGGAATGGTTCCGGTGTTTTCATCGGGAACATTCTAGAAGGTCCGGAATGTCGGCACTCCGGAGGGAAGGTACATGAATGTGTCATTGTAAGTTGGAATGATTGCATCATGTACTAGGTGTTCTTGCTGTCCAAAATAAAGGGTTTATTTAAATCCTAAATTGAAAAGTCAAACGGCTAGTTTGAAAGTCAAACGGCAAGTTTTGGAAAGTGGAAAGAGGAGGAGAAGTGGAAACCGAGTTGGGGAGGGATTCCTCCTCCTGGCCGGCGCCCACCTCAAGGCGAGTTGGGAGGGACTCCTCCCCTTGGCAGCTGCCCTCCCACCTATATAAGGAGGGCAGGGCTCCCTCCTACACACACAAGTTCCTATCCTCTAATCTCCGGTTTAGAGCCGTTTTGGTTTAGAGCTTCTAATTGCTTTAGCCAGCGGTTTAGAGCCTTCTAATTGATTTAGAGCCTTCTAATTGGTGTGTCTAATTACTAGACCACTAATAGCCTCTCTCATAATCTCCACCATACCGCACCGGCTTAAGGCGAAGCCTGCGGATTTCCCTCTACCTCCCGGTACCACGCGTTGTCTTGCCGGAATCGCGAGGAGAGTGCTACAACCTCCATTGCTTTGGAACAAGGGAGAGGAAGGTCTTCGTCGAACGAGCGATGTGACCGATTGCGAGGCGCTGCCGGAACGTGGCTGGAAGGATCGTCTCTGCGATCTTGAGATCGGAAAGAGTACGACTACATCACCCACGAGAATCTGCTCTCGTTAACCGCTTTGGAATCTTGAGGTGAGTTCCTCTATCGACTCGTTGCTACAATCTAGTAGATAGATCTTGGCTTGTTTGTTTGTATGCGATAGAAATTTTTGTTTTCCATGCTACGAACCCCTCAAGGGTATCGAGCCGTGTCTATATGTAGATCTGTTGCAGAGTAGAACACAATGGTCATTGTGGTTGATGCTTTATTGTAGATTGCTTTTGTGTACTTTGCATCTTGCGGTATGTTGGGATGAAGCGGCCGGGCTAACCTTACATGACATCGTTCATGAGACTTGCTCCACGCTTGACATGCAACTTGTATTGCATAAGTGGCTTTATGGTGCCTGTTTCTCCTAGCATAGTAAAGATCCAATTTACAACGGGTGATCAACAATGCTAGTATCAATGTTGTGGTTCTTGTTCGTAAGTTAGAGCGACACTTATTGAAAGCCCCAAACCACGTAAAATATGCAAAGAAAGTAGAGGCGTCTAATTTTGTTTTGCAGGGTGTGCGATGATGTGATATGGCCATGATTGTGATTATATTTGATGTATGCAATGTTCCTTATTGTAAGTTGGCAACCGGCGAGAATATATGGTTGTCTTTAATTTCTGTTAAGACCTGCGTGTCTATTCAAAATAGTTGTAATAGTTGAAGCTGGTGGGCGACAACCATGAAGAAGCGTCATTGACCTTGATGCTATGCGGTGATGATGGAGATCATGTTCGTGCTTGAAGATGGAGATCGGAAGCACAAAGAAGAAAGGCCATATCATATCACATATTATGAATTGCATGTGATGTTAATCCTTTATGCATCTTGTATTGCTTAGTAGGACGGTAGCATTATAAGATGATCCTCATGCACATAAATTTCAAGTTCTAAAGTGTTCACCCTTAGTATGCACCGTTGCCAAAGCTTGCGCTTCGAAGCACCACGTGATGATCGGGTGTCTTTGATTCCGCGGGTGAATACAACGTAAGCAAGCCAGATTTGCTTATGCGGTAGCTAAGGTTTGATCTTGACGAGCCTAGCATGTACGGACATGGCCTCGGGAACACGGATCGCGAAAAGGTAAAGCATGAATCATATAGTAGATATGATGAACATGATGATTGTTCGCCATTGAAACTATATCAACTCGTGATGATCGGTGTTGATGTAGTGGATTTGGTTCGATGTGATCACTAAAACAATGTGAGGGATGTTGTTTTGGTGGGAGTTCACCTAGTTTAATTTCATTAATTAATTTGAACTCAATTTGTCATAAACTTAGTCTAAAACTATTGCAAATATGTTGTAGATCAATGGCAGCCCTACCATCAATTTTAATGCGTTCCTAGAGAAAGAAAAGTTGAAAACAATGGAAGCAACTTCATGGATTGGTTCCGCAATTTGAGGATTGTCCTCACGGTGGTAATTTGACCTATGTTTGGATGCACCGCTAGGTGACCCACTGCGGTGATGCTACCGATGAAGTAAAGAATGTTTACCTCGCTCGGAAGAATCAGTACTCCATAGTTCGTGTGCTATCTTGTATGGTTTAGAATCGAGCTTGAAAAGGTTTGAAGAGTCGATCCATATGATATTGTCGAGGATCTCAAATTAATCTTTGAGACTCATGCGGCAATTGAAAGTTATGAAGCTTCGAAAAGTTCTTTAAGCGCAAGATGGAAGAGGGTAGCTCCGTCGGTGAGCATGTGCTTAAGATGTCCGGGCACGCAAATAAACTTCAAAGTTTGGGTATAGTGATTCCTAATACTTTGGGGGTTTACCATCCTCCAATCACTACCACCAAGTTACAAGAACTTTGTGATGAACTACAACATGCGAACATGAACAAAGAGTTGCGAACTATTTGCTATGTTAAAATCTGAAGTGGAGATCAAGAAAGAGCACCAAGTGTTGATGGTCAATAAGACCACCAAATTCAAGAAAGGCAAGTCTAAGCGAAGGACACTTCAAGAAGGGTGGTAAGAAAGTTACCACGCCGAAAGAAGACCAAGACTGGACCTAAGCCTGAAACCGAGTGCTTTTTGCAAGGGAGAAGGTCCTTTGAGCGGAATTGCCCAAAGTACTTGGCGGATTTGAAGAACGGCAACATCAAGAAGAAAGGTATATCGATATACATGTTATTGATGTGTATCTCACTAGTATTAGTAGTGCACGGGTATTTGATCTTGGTTCGGTTGCTCATATTTGTAACTCGAAGCAGGGCAGAATAAACGGAAGCTAGTGAAGAACGAGGTGACGATGCGGCGTGGAAGCGGATCAAAGGTTGATGTGATCGATCGGCACGCTACCTCTTGATCTACCATCGGGATTAGTTTTATACTTAAATAATTGTTATTTGGTGCTGCGTTGAGCATGAACATTATATCGGGATCTTGTTTATTGCGAGGCGGTTACTTGTTTAAATCCGAGAATAATGGTTGTTCGATTTATATGAGTAATATGTTTTATGCACATGCACCTTTGATAGATGGTCTATTCATATTGAATCTCGATGGAAATACACATACCAACAACATTGAGGCTAAACGTTTGAAATCAAGCGATAATTCGACCTATATGTGGCACTGTCGTCTTGGTCACATTGGAGTGAAGCGTATGAAGAAACTCCATTCCGATGGACTTCTTGAATCACTTGATTTTGAATCACTTGAAAGATGCGAAGCATGTCTGATGGGTAAAATGACTAAGACTCCATTTTACGGTATGATGGAGCGAGCTATGGACTTATTGGAAATCATACATACCGATGTGTGTGGTCCAATGAGTGTAGCATCATGTGATGGTTATCGTTATGTTCTTACCTTCACGGATGATTTGAGTAGATATGGGTATATCTATTTCATGAAACATAAGTCCGAAACTTTCGAGAAGTTTAAGGAGTTTCAAAGTGAGGTAGAGAATCAACGTAACAAGAAGATTAAATTTCTACGTTCTGATCGTGGAGGTGAATATCTAAGTTACGAGTTTGGCGAGCATTTGAAGAAATGTGGAATACTTTTAGATTGACACCGCCGGAACACCACAGTAATGGTGTGTCCGAACGAATGTCGAACTCTCTTAGATATGGTTCGTTCTATGATGTCACTTACAGATTTACCGCTATCATTTTGGGGTTATGCATTAGAAACAGCCGCATTCACTTTAAATAGGGCACCGTCTAAATCCGTTGAAACGACACCGTATGAATTATGGTTTGGGAAGAAACCTAAATTGTCGCTTCCTTAAAGTTTGGGGATCTGAAGCCTATGTAAAGAAGTTACAGCGGACAAGCTTGAACCCAAAGCGGAAAAATGCGTCTTCATAGGATACCCGAAGGAAACTATTGGGTATACCTTCTATCATAGATCCGAAGGCAAAATCTTCGTTGCCAAGAATGGATCCTTTCTAGAGAAGGAATTTCTCTCGAAAGAAGTGACTGGAAGGAAAGTAGAACTCGACGAGGTTGTCGAACCTTCTCTCGAAATTGCGAGTAGCGCAGCACCGGAAGAAGTTCCTGTGGTGCCTGCACCAATAAGAGAGGAAGCTAATGATGGTGATCATGAAACTTGGTTGAGGTTACTCTGAGCCTCGGAGGTCAACAAGAAATCGTACCACTCCAGATTGGTATGATTCCGTTATGAATGTCATGTTGGTGGACAACACCGATGACCCCGAGACATATGAGGAAGCGATAATGAGCCCAGATTCCAATAAATGGCAAGAAGCCATGAAATCCGAGATTGGATCCATGTACGAAAACCAAGTATGGACTTTGGTGGACTTACCGGATGGCCGGAAGGCTGTCGAGAACAAATGGATTTTCAAGAAGAAAGTAGATCTTGATGGTAATGTTATCATCTATAAAGCTCGACTTGTCGCAAAAGGGTTTCGACAAATTCAAGGAGTTGACTACGATGAGACTTTCTCACTAGTAGCGAAGCTAAAATCTGTGAGGATTATGTTAGCAATCGCTGCATATTATGATTATGAGATATGGCAGATGGATGTCAAAACAGCATTCCTCAATGGAGACATTGATGAAGAGTTGTATATGATGCAACCCAAAGGTTTTGTCGATCCTAAAGATGCTAACAAGGTATGCAAGCTTCAACGGTCCATCTATGGATTGAAGCAAGCATCCGAAGTTGGAATCAACGTTTGATAAGGTAATCAAAAGTTTTGGTTTTATACAAACTTATGGAGAAGCTTGTATTTACAAGAAAGTGAGTGGGAGCTGTAGCATTCTTAATACTATATGTGGATGACATATTGTTGATTGGGAATGATGTAGACCTTCTTAATAGTGTCAAAGAGTATTTGAATAATAGTTTTCAATGAAGGATCTTGGCGAAGCAGCTTACATATTAGGCATAAAGATTTATAGAGATAGATCGAACGCCAAATATCATTGTCACAAAGTACATATTTGGACAAAGTTCTAAAGAGGTTTGGAATGGAAGATAGCAAGAAAGGGTTCTTGCCCATGTTGCTCAATATCGACCTTGAGTAAAACTCAAAGTCCGACATCGGCGAAGATAGAGAAAGGATGAGTAAGACTCCCTATGCCTCAGCCATAGGATCTCTAATGTATGCCATGCTATGTACTAGACCCGACATCGCATATCTGTTAGTCTAACTAGCAGATATCAAAGTGATCCGTGAGTGGATCATTGGACAATGATCAAAAACATCCTTAAGTACTTGAGAAGAACTAAGGATATGGTTCTTTCTTATGGAGGTGATGAACAGCTCGTTGTTAATGGTTACACCGATGCTAGTTGGAACACCGATCCGGATGATTCTAAATCACAATCTGGATACGTATTTATTTTGACTGGTGCAGCGATTAGTGGAGGAGTGCAAAGCAAAGCGTTGTGGCGAGATCTTCAACTGAATCGGAATACATGGCTGCTCAGAGGCTTCACAAGAAGCGATATGGATGAAAGAGTTCATTCTGAGCTGGGTGTGGTTCCAAGTGCTGGACCCAATGTCTATCTCTTTGATAACATGGGCCATAGCCAATGCGCAAGAACCAAGGTCACACAAGAAGTGAAGCATATCAAGCTGCGTTTCCACGCTATTCGAGAACATATCCAGGATGGGGATATAAAGATTTGCAAAGTACACACAGATCTGAATGTGGCGGATCCGTTGACTAAACCTCTCCGAGGGCAAAACATGACCAACACCAAACTGCCATGGGTGTTGGTATATTACCATGTAATCTAGATTAGATGACTCTAGTGCAAGTGGGAGACTGTTGGAGATATGCCCTAGAGGCAATAATAAATGTAGTTATTATTATATATCTTTGTGTTTATGATAAATGTTTACATTCATGCTATAATAGTATTAACAAGGAAACCATTAATACTTGTGTGATTTGTAAACTTAATTTGAAGTCCCTAGTATAGCCTCTATACTTCACTAGCTTGTTGGTTGATTGATGATTGTGGTTTCCCTATCATGAACATTGAGATGTTATTAACAACAAGATCATATCGTTAGGAGAATGATATGGTGGACATACTCCTATAGACAAGCGTAGCATAAAGATCAAGTCATTTCAATAGTTCAATTGCTATATGCTTTACGATACATAGTAACCTAATTCCTTCGACCATGAGATCATGCATATCACCTTTCTGGATGGATGCTTTGATGTCATCAAACACCACACCGTAATGGTGGCTATAAAGGTGGCATTGAGTGTTCGGAAAGTATTGGTTGAAACACATGGATCAAGAGTGGGATTTGTCCATCCACATGACGGATAGATATTCTCTGGGCCCTCTCGGTGAAATGTCATCCAATTAGCTTGCAAGCATGTGACTTGGTCACAAGGGATCACATATCACGGGAACGAGAAAAGAGTACTTATCGATGAACGAGGATGAACTAGGTATGCGGAGATACCGACGATCATAACCTCGGATAAGTAACATATCGTGAGACAAAGGAAATTGGTATCGTATGTAAGTGGTTCATTCGATCGCAAAGTAATCGTAGAAATATGTAGAACCATATGAATTTCCAGATTCCTCTATTGGTTATTGTTAGAAGTGTCTCGATCATGTCCGCATAATTCACGAACCGTGGAGACACACTTAAGGATCTGACGTTGTTTGAGTAGTTATGGTATTATGAAAGAGACCGAATGTTGTTCGAGTCTCGGATGGGATCCGGGATATCACGAGGAGATCCGGAATGGTCGGAGAATAAGATTCATATAAGGAAAGTCCCGTTTCGGAGTTGGGGAATGGTTCCGGTGTTTTCATCGGGAACATTCTAGAAGGTCCCGGAATGTCCGGCACTCCGGAGGGGAAGGGTACATGAATGTGTCATTGTAAGTTGGAATGATTGCATCATGTACTAGGTGTTCTTGCTGTCCAAAATAAAGGGTTTATTTAAATCCTAAATTGAAAAGTCAAACGGCTAGTTTGAAAGTCAAACGGCAAGTTTTGGAAAGTGGAAAGAGGAGGAGAAGTGGAAACCGAGTTGGGGAGGGATTCCTCCTCCCCAAGCCGGCGCCCCACCTCAAGGCCGAGTTGGGGAGGGCCTCCACTCCTCCCTTGGCCGGCCCTCCCACCTATATAAGGAGGGGCAGGGCTCCCCTCCTTACACACACAAGTTCCTATCCTCTAATCTCCGGTTTAGAGCCGTGTTGGGTTAGAGCTTCTAATTGCTTTAGCCAGCGGTTTAGAGCCTTCTAATTGATTTAGAGCCTTCTAATTGGTGTGTCTAATTACTAGACCACTAATAGCCTCTCTCATAAGCTCCACCATACTCGCACCGGCTTAAGGCGAAGCCCTGCGGGATTTCCCCTCTACCTCTGGTACCACGCCGTTGTCTTTGAATCGCGAGGAGAGTGCTACTACCTCCGCTGCCTGCGGGAACAAGGGAGAGGAAGGTCTTCATCGATTACCGAACGTGTGACCGATTGCGGGAATGGCGCTGGAAGGATCGTCTACGCGATCTTGAGATCGGAAAGAGTACGACTACATCACCCACGAGAATCTGCTCTCGTTAACCGCTTTGGAATCTTCGAGGGTGAGTTCCTCTATCGACTCGTTGCTACAATCTAGTAGATAGATCTTGGCTTGTTTGTTTGTATGCGATAGAAAATTTTTGTTTTCCATGCTACGAACCCCTACAGTTTCGTCGTCAGATGTTTTCAAAACGACTTGTGAAATGAACTATGACTTTGACTTGACCACAGCAGGGTTGTGAAAGTGGAAGCTAAATTCCCACTTAGGTGTTGAAATACATTAAACTAGTTTTCTTTACTTCTAAACTCAGTTAGAGATAAATATGGCTTTTTGCAAAATAACCTAGAGCTTAGGATTCCTACTTGAACCACTTTACTTGTTAGTGATAGTTTGCGAGTACTAAAGAGTACTCGTGGCTTTGTCCCTGGCTATTCCTATGGCCAGACTATGATGAGGACTACCAGGATGATGGACAGCAGGAAGTCTACGACAACTAGGATCATATCACATCGTCAGCATTGCCTTTGACCCTGAAGATGGAGCTTCGACCATGCTACCATTATTATATTATTCCGCTATGTTGATTGTACTAAGACTGGATCATGACATCCTTTATTTGTAAGACCTTTATTATGGTTTGTAATGGATGATGAACTATGGTACCAATCTGTTATGTCTCGCAAAAATGGTAATCCTAGGATTGCAATGTATGGCATAACAGGCATCTGGGATTAAAAATCTGGGTGTTGACAGTATCCCAGTCGGAGACTCCGGTTCACCCACTTGGGCTAGGCAGATGCAAGCCTCTGGTGTCGCTTTGGAGACTCTGCCTCCATGGACGGAGACTTATGCCAGCCCGGAGACTCCGTCCCGCCCGCTTGGTCCAGGCTGCTGTGAGGCTCTATCGTCATCTCGGACACTCCGCCTCCCCTAGTGGAGACTCCGGCCAGCCCGAAGACTCCGGTGTCTAGTTACCGCACACTCCAGTGTAAGTGGGCAGGAACAACTCGATTTTGAGGGGGGGGGCTTTAAGTACCCCTTCTTCTCCAAGTGAAGACTATGGCTTCCACTCTCTCACCTCCATTTTTGCTCAGCTCAAACCTCCTAGATATCCACCCTAGCCACTAGAACTTGATGCCCTTTGGATAATCGAGGGAGAAGACCTAGATCTAGCTTTCCATCGAGGGGATTTGTGTTTCCCCACCATTTGTGTAAGAAGTTGTTGCTATAGGGTTTGAGGAAACCCTAAATTGAAGAAGTCACCCTCCATAGCTCATCCTCGTGTGTAAGAGCTTCGAAGTCATCTTGGGAGCCTCTAATTAAGTTGTGTAGAAGTTCCCCAAGGAGTTCTAAAGGTTTTGGTCTCCTCCTTCAAGGACATCGTATAGTGGATCGTGTGCTTGCCGTGAGGCGGGTGCGTTTGAGAATAGGATGAGACCTTCTATGGTGTTTATGGTCTTAGTAATGCCCACCCCTCCAATGAAGACATACTTCCCCTCAAAAGGAAGTAACTTCGGGAAGACTCACCAAGGCCACTTGCGAAAAGAGCATCACGTTGACGCGCTAGCCTCCTCCCGTCCAAGATGTTTGCAAGCATAATATCATGCAACTCCAATTGTTCCACACTTATCTTGGAGGTATCGATCATCATGATTTCCTTCTCCATCTTTGCCTCCTCCATCTTGATCCTCCTCTCTCGAGTTGAGCCTTGCACATGTTATCGTTGCGGATTTGCTCCCACCTAGAATGCTTGATCTCCATCTTCTTGTTTTGCATCATCATCTTCATCTCCAATGTATTTTTCATCAATTTCTCCTTAGACTTCACCATGTCATCAATCTTGTCCCTTAACGATGATGGCTTTCCCTCAAGCTTGATCCTCTCCTTCGCCTTCTTGTTCCCTTCCAACTTCCCTTTGTTCTGTCCTCCATCCTCATATTCACTATCTTCATCCATGTCCTACATTGATCTCTTTGGTGGTGCCTGTTGGTCTCTCAATGTCCACTTTGGCATGTGCTCAAGCAACTTGAAACAATGTTGATAAGAAAAACTCTTCTTGTTGGAGCCCTTCATTTCCTTGTACCATTCCTCGACAATGCGCTCCTAAAAAATTGCATTAGCTAGATGTTCACAAGATGAACTACATAAAGCGTTAACAATATGGGCAAAGCACTCACATATTCGTCAATGCCAACACAACTTGGAGGATTTTTGCGCACTTGGTCCATAGCAGCGGCCCATCGGCCGCACGCTGGTTTCATTATGTCCCACCATCCTTGAAGAGATCGATATGAGTGTGATACGTCCAAAACGTATCTACTTTCTTGAACACTTTGCTATTGTTTCTTCTCTAAACTTGTGTGATTTGGATACAACTAACACGGACTGATGCTGTTTTCAGCAGAATTACCTTGGTGTCTTGTTTTTGTGCAGAAAATGAACTATCAGGAATAATCCCGGAAAATATGCCAAAAATTATATTTCACCAGAAGATTCACGAGCGAAGGGAGAGGGGAGGCCTGGGGCCTAGACCCACCCCAGCAACCCCGCAACCTCCGCTCAGGAGGTCACACCCCAGTGCACTCCTCCTCCTCTCGCGCCTATAAGTTGCCTTCTGACCTAAAAACAGAGGGGGGTCGATAGTTTTTTAGAAAGAGTTCCGCTCCATCACCGCCACCAGAAACAAATATTCGGATCCAGAAACTCCGTTCTGGCACCCTGCCAGGACGGGGAATTTGGAGAGGATCATCGCCATCATCATCACGAACGCATCTCCATCAACCACCGATGTTTCCCCTCATCCATGAGTGAGTAATCCCCCGCTGTAGGCTTGGGGATGGTAGGGATTGCATGAGTTCTATCATGTAATCAAATAAGATCTATTAGGGCATAGTGCCTAGTATCTCTATTAGTGCTATTTGACTTTGTTGCAACTTGTTGTGCTTAATGCTTGTCACTAGGTGTAACACCCTCAGATCGGACCTTTGCAAGTTTTAGCGATTCCTGCCAAACTCGCATAGAAACGATTCAAAGATGCCCACCAGGCACTTTTGTGCGGGTGGAAAGCAAAGTAATATCATTACACAATAGTCCACGATGGAACCCCACAGAACATATATATACATCAACGACTCAAAGAGTCAAGAATACAAATATACAGTACAAAGATCCAAATCACCTTGAAACGATACAGCGTGCGAGTATGGACAAGATGCAAATTGAGCTAAGAGCCCTGAAGAATAACCAATGGCGTCCATAAACCTGCCCAGGCCAAGCCGAAAGGGTAACCCTGCTAACGACGTCAATCTCAAACCTTCTTAAACAAAAGGGGTGCCGACAAAGGACAAAGGAAAAAAGCAGAGCGGTCAGTACGGAGGCCAATACACGACGAGTCTAGAATTCGGCGGTCCTCGCCTACATAGGTATGGTGGACTGAAGCGGCAGCGGAGCATGCACTAAACAACCTATAGAGACTCAAGGCAACTGTTGGCTATCAGAAAAAGATGAGAAAGACCTATTCGGAACCAACCTAATACTACCACCAATCATACCCATCCTGGTATTTCCCCCTCGGAACCAATCGAGGAAGTCAACCGAGGAACTCACACATTTGGCAGTTTTATTCATTCCATTATAGTTGAAGCAATTACTAGTCAGATATAGATAGCATGAGTCATCCTGATATAATAAGAAGTGGGCACTTTTAGTCAGCCATTCCGTTATAGTTGCAATACTTACTAGTCAGATACAAATAGTATGAGACATCCCCAAAACCCAGCAGTTGTTGGCACTTTTATTTACTCATTCCGTTGTAGTGAAACTGATTACTAGTCATCACAAAGTCAAATTTATAACACTACTTTAGTTTTAGTTGTCTATTATCGAGATCTGTGCTCCAAGTCGTCCATAACCACGGACACGGCTTCTCGAAAAGATTTAACCCTGCATGGGTGCACCAAAGTCCACACACACCTACACCCTTGTTGTCAGATCAGGTAGGTACAAGATCACAAAACATACACCCAACGGTATGTCGACGGGGTTTCAGACACGATGTTTCCTAGACCCAAAGCAAGTACGTGGGGGCCACCCCACTAAGCTACCCACAACGAAGTCGGCCATCTCCGATACGGACCCAGGGTGTGTGGCGGCGGCTGTAAACGACTGGGAACCCGAAAGTGTGACTGGGCTTGTCGATATAGCGAAAACGTGGCACGGGGTTCCTAAACAGTACAGGTGCTCCACGCGCAATCGTAAATAAAGCAGTAAAACATGGCATAAGTACAGGATAGTAATAAAGCCCCAAACTAGGTTGTGGCCCCCAGTATAGTACTTTGAAATCAGGTACTAAATCAATGGGGGTGCCCACACACCCCACCTGTGGTTAGCGCGCTTGGTCTCGGAACAGGTGTAAAGAACTCGGGTCCTAGTTGAACACAAGTGGGCGGTTAAAAACCAAATATTGTCTATTACCCACTGGTGCCTCTGCATTATTTACCTACTTTCAATTTTAGTTATTAAACGGTAATTAAATCCATGATCATCTCCATCATTAAGTATGAGACAATCTCCAACAACTGTGGAACATCGACAACACGAAACAACACCTGCGCACGCAACTACGACTCGCAAGGCCGGCTATCTACAAAACATCAGGTAACAGGAGGTGTCCATGGCAATATAGTGGCTGCAAGGGATGTCACGAGTACGAAAACTAGAGCATCGCAACATAGATAGCAATAGATCAACAGAAGGAAATAAAGACTATAAAAGTAAGATAAGTAGAAAGAGGGAGGATGCTCGCCTGAAAACATTGCCGAAGGTTCACCCGAAGATCGGGTCAACACTCGCATCAACTCATCGGCCTAATCCGTGAAGAAGCAAAGCACTAGCACAAACAACAGATGCACTATTTAATACTACGGTGGAAGATCGGGCATGATGCATGTATGATGTATGACATGGCAAGGATGCGATGCAATTAGACCATATTAAGTGGAACCGGAGTCCTGACAATTGTTTAGATGATTCAAGTTGTTTAGATACCCCGCAATTTAAATGTTGTCTTAGCAAGGCAAAATTATGTCATCGGTTCGCTACACAAATTTAAATGGAGCCCAATATAAGACTAGATTTGCCCGCATATGGACCCCATATTTAATTATGAGGTGAATCGGCATAATGCCCCAACACACACAAATATGTATGCAAGCATGAATAATTATATGCAACAAGGTATATATAGCATTTATAAAATAGGGCTCTCAGATAGGGGTCACACATTGAGGGGTCTCGGCGATCTTGGTTCGGGGTTTCGACGGGGTTCGGTATTCCGTGTCGAAGGCCTTGGCGTTTCACCTTCTTGTGACGGTCTTGGGGCGTCGGATCCCGGTAGGAGGTTTGGCACGGCGTCAGGTTCAGGATCGGTCTCGGTTTCCAGGCGGTAGATCTTGTACAATGGCGGTTCTCGCCTTTGGTCCTTCGGGTGTCTCCGAGTTTGATCATCGGTGAAGATCTTGTCAACAGGTTTAGGATGGGGTGCCACATCGCCACACAAGAAGGAGGGCACCAGATGCATTACTACCGCAGGGCAATGTAGAACTTGGCAGCCAACACGCGCGCAGGGACAAAACAAACATGGGAAGATGGCTGGACGCGGAAGGATACTGACGCTGGCAGCGCACCGAGAGCTCGACGATGAACCACGACCGCTACAGGCAGACCATGAGGCTCACGGAGACTCCGGCGGGTGGCGGCGCTCGGCAGGTAGAAGAGGCGAGGAGGGCCCCTTGGCAGCGGACAGAGGAGGGTCGTCTAGGCCGGCTCGCAACAGGCAGCGGCTCGTCAGGGTGAGGACAAAAGCGGAAGGCTCCATGGCGGCGGTAGAGGATGCCCAACGAGCTTGGCGGGGCGAGGCCTACGGGAAGGGGCGGCCTGACGGAGGTAGAAGCGGAGGCATGGGCGGCCGCGGTCGACGGATGCTGGCCGGAGGCGGGTAGAGGCCGCACGGGGTGCAGAGACGGCGAGGGTCCCCAGACCGCGGGGAGCCGATGCTCGGGAGGCGCGGCGCAGGGCTCGGGGAGAGAGCAGGGTCGTCGGGTGCTAGCGAGGCAAAGAGGAAGGAGGGTCACAGCATCGGGCTCGCGAGGGAGGAAGGTGTGGCACACGGGTAGGAGGCGGTGGACGATCGGGCCAGAGAGGGAGGCGCTTGCGAGAGCGGGCAGTTGCCGCTGCGTCGATGCAGGGCAGGAGCGACAATGCAGGGATGCGTGAGTGGTGGGCCAGGCGGAATAGTTGCGGCAGGGAGTGGGGGTGGGGTCGGTCGGGAGAAGAGATTGGGCGTGGCGGCGGCTGCGGGAAGGGGTGGGGGTTTGGGTTGGTGTGGTTTAGGGTTAGGGTTTGTGGGGTGGTAGGTGGCTATCGGTTGGGCCTTTTGGGCCTGGCCGGTGGCTGCCTCCCCCACTAAAAATATTTAGGGTTTTATTTTATATATTTATTTTAAAGGACTTTTGTAAATCATTTAGTCAAAACAAAAAATCCGGACAATCGGGGTTTGATTTGAAATAAAAGACGGGATATTTAGAAAAGAAATATAGGATTTTAGAAAATAGTTTTAGACAAATGATGCATGATGTCATGATGATGCACAAAGTAGTAATTAGCAAGCGATTTTGTAGTAGTGGTTTTACCTGGGGTGCTACACTAGGTCCCAAGTGCCATGATCTCAGATCTGAACTTATTATTGAATCATAATGATAGTATTGTTTATGATCTTATCTGCAAGTTGTGTACACATATCATTGTTCGGATCCAAAAGCCCCAAAGTGACAATAATTGGGACAACTAGAGGGGATAGCTGTTGTGTGAGGATCACATGTGTTCACAGAGTGTTAATGCTTTGCTCCGGTGCTCTATTAAAAGGAGCACCTTAATTGCCAGTAGTTCCCTAGAGGCCCCGCTGCCACGGGCTAGCTAGACAGAAGATGTTGTGCAAGTTCTCATTGCGAGCACGTATGACTATATATGGAGCACATGCCTAGGATTGTTTAGTACTTGGATACTTGTTATTATTTATCTGCAATGCCCTAGTTCTTTGAAGTTACATGTTTAGACTCGTCCATGCAACACCCGTCCATCCATCCCTATGCCTACCGCACTTGAATCCTACTGTTACCGTTACTGTTACTATTGCTATTGTTTCACTGTTGCTGTTGCTGTTACTATTGCTTTGCTGTAGCTACTACAAACTATTGCTACTGATAAACTTCTATGAGCAAGAACTATTTCCAGGTGCAGCTGAACTGACAACTCAGTTGCTAAGGCTTGCAAGTATTCTTTGGCTCCCCTTGTGTCTAATAAATAAATTGGGTAATACTACCCGCGAAGACTGTTGAGATCCCATACACTTGTGGGTCATCAAGACTATTTTCTGGCGCTGTTTTCGGGGAGCGTAGCTTTATTTGTAAGTTCACTTGGATCTATTATTGTTCACTGCTACTCCTTTTATCATGGGGAAGTCTCGTGATGGAAAGTTCCATATTTTACCATCCACTACAAGAAGAGGTACAGTCCTAAACACCTCTGTTGCTCTTGATTCACCGTCTATTATAAGTAAGCTTGTCACACCACCACCACATACTCATGCTACACACACTGCTACTACTGCTGAATCTGAAACTGCTTTTGATACTCATGATGTTACTTATACTGTGCTTGATGTGAGTGGTTCATTAGGTACTTTTCTAGATGCTACTATGGCTAGTCTAGGAAATATCGAAACTCCTAGTGAAGACACTATTACACCTGTTAGCTCACCTGAGTCTAGTGAGAGTTTTGATATTAATGATGGATACATTGAGCTCACTGATGAATTTGTTGAAGAGTGCTGAAACACACATGGTGCTAGTGCTATTAAGAGTCTCCTTGCTAGACATACTATTATTCCCAATAAATCCTATGATCCTAAGTTTGCCACCTCTCCCATAGATATTAAGGATAAAGATTATGATTTCTCTCTTGATTTAACTTATTTAGATATTGTTGAGAAAGAACCTTTTTGTGGTACTGAAAATGAGAGTGGTGTGTCTCATATGAATGAGCTTTCTACTATGAGTGCTTTGTTCTCTGATGATTTTAAAATGCGCAAGTACTTTGTTGCTAAGATCTTCCCTTTTTCACTAAAAGGAGAAGCTAGGGCTTGGTTTAATAGATTACCTCCTGGTTCCATTGATAGCCCTGATTACTTGATTGCTTCTTTCTTCCATAAATATTTTCCTCCCAGTGCTAGGCATGCTGCTTTGCAGAGACTTTTTGATTTTAAACAGGAAGAAGAAGAGAAATTGCCGGTGTCATGGAAAAGATTCTGTGTCCATGATTCATGCATATCCATTACCTCAGTACGAGCTTCTTGATATTTATTATAATGGACTAACTGATGATTCTAGGACCTACCTAGATAGCTTTGTTGATTGTGTTTTCAGGAAAAGGACTCCTACAGATGCTGAAGAATTAATGAACAAGATAAGTAAGAATTATGATGATTGGACTTCAACTGAGCTGAATACACCTGAGCCTATTACTCCTGAACCAGTTGTTCCTGAACCAGTTCCAACACCAACAACAAAGAAGATAGGAGTTATTGCATTAAATGATGAAGTGATGAAGGAAGCTAAAAAGTGTCTAAAGGAGAAAGGTATTAGAGCTGAAGATGTGAAGAATCTACCTCCTATAGAAGAATTATGTAAGCCAATTCCCCACTCATATACTATTGAGGTACACTCTCTCCAATTTAATGAAGGTGATATTCTTTATGGTAAGCCTCCTGATCAATGCTTAGAGGAACTTGACACATTTATTGTTAAACAAGGTAATTTTAATAAACAAGTTCAGAATCATTTATTGGAAAACTCTAGAGCTATCCATGAGTTGAAAGATATTGTGGAAAGAACTTCTAATGATATTAAAATGCTTTGTAAACACTTTCAAATGGTTCAAACCCAACTTGATCAACTTGCTAAGGTGCAAAAGTATATGCTAGTTAATGCTTTAGGAAATAAACATGCTTATGGAATTAGAACTAGGAGTGGTGCAGCTACTTAAGATCCTTATCCTGAAGGACACCCTAAAAGAATAGTGCAGGATTCCCAACAAGGTGAGGATAGTGGTAGTCCTCGTAAGAGGAAGAAAAAGAAACATAAGAAAGTTGAGGAACCACTTGAACCTGCTGTAGATCCTAATAGTATATATGTCTCTGATGCTGAAACTGAGAGTGGTAATATTGACGAGTCTCCTGATAAGGAGGAAGTTGAGGAAGAACCTGAAAATCACACTAACAACACTAGGTACACCAAGGAAGATTTTATTGCTAATAAACATGGTAAAGAGAGAACCTTGGGTGCAGAAACCTATGCCTTTTCCAGGTAAGAAACACAAGTCAAAGGAGGAAGAACACTACAACAAGTTTTGTGAGTGGATGAAGCCTTTATTTCTGCAAATTCCTTTGACTGATGCTATTAAATTGCCTCCTTATTCAAAGTATATAAAGGATATTGTCTCTAATAAAAGTAAGATTCCTAATGAGGAGATTTCTACTTTGCTTGCTAATTACTCCTTCAATGGTAAGGTTCCAAAGAAAACTTGGTGATCCAGGTATACCAACTATTTCTTGCTCCATTAAGAATAATTATGTTAGAACTGCTTTATGTGATTTGGGAGCTGGAGTTAGTGTTATGCCTTTTTCTCTCTACAAGAGACTTCAGTTAGAAAAGTTGATACCAACTGATATTTCTTTGCAAATGGTTGATAAGTCAACTACTATTCATGTTGGTATATGTGAGGGTGTCCCTGTTCAAGTAGCTCATAATTGCATGGTCTTAACTGATTTTGTTGTGCTTGAAATGCCTGAAGATGATAATATGTCTATTATTCTTGGGAGACCTTTTCTTAATACTACAGGTGCTGTCATCAATTGCAATCAAGGAAAAGTAACATTCAATAATAATGACAAAGAGCACACTGTCTATTTCCCCAAGAAGGTTGTTAGAAGCTATTGCTTGAATTCTATTGAAAATACTGAAGGCATCAAGGTTGGAGAAATATATTGTCCCATTCCACAAGAAAATAATGAAACTATTATGATTGAGACCATTGCTATCAAGTATGAGATAACATAATCACCTTGTGGAATGCAAAGTTTTGTTTCATATAAGATTGTTTTGGTAACAAGACTTGATCAACCTTGTTAACAAAAGGATTTTAATGAACAAAATAATGTTTCCACTGTGGTTATACTTGCTTTCTTTTTTCCTTTCTCCCTCCTAGTCTTTGCTTTAGCTTCAGTTGTTTGCTTGTTTGAGTTTCTTAGAGCTCCTGTAGTTTGGATTTTGGTTTGCTTTTGCTTCTTCTAAAAAACTGTTTCCGTGAGAAAATCAATTTTCATACCCTGAAAATTGGCCAAAAATAAAGTTTCCCGAAAAATCCCAGAAAATTCAAAATAAATTTTTCCTCGAAAAAAGGGGCAGAGTGGCACCTGAGATGACCCAGGGGCCACCCCTAGGCCCCACACCTATGGTAGGCGCAGCCTACCTAGTGTTGGCGCCTAGGGGGCTTTGGCCCACCTGGGCCCCTCCAGGCTGCCTCCTCAAAGCCACCTTCTTTCTCTCTCCCGAAAAACACCGGAAAACTTGCTCAAGCTCGAGTTCTTGTTGTTCTTCCTCGCGATTTTAGATCTCCTTGTTCAGCCCATCTCAAGTGCTGATTTTTGGAGGGATTGTTCCTTGGTATGTGCCTCCTCCACTTGTCCAATTAGATTTGTGGTTGGTAGATTGTATCTTGAGTATTTTGCTACTGTAGGTGATAGGTTGTTTGAGCTTTCATGCTTGTTATATGCTTAGAAACTTTGTATTGATGCATGTGTAGTCCTCTAGCAAGTTCCTATAGTAGTTACTCATCATTTATCAACTTAGAAATCACTTGGTTTGATGGTTGTTTAAAATTTCAGCAAAGGGAAGTCATGGACCCCACACTTTTGGTGACATTTTTGAGAGTGATGCACCTAGAAGGACAAGGCTCCCAAGGTCATCTACCAGTTCTAGACCCTCATACAATGAGGATCTCATCACTCCGCGGTTTGGTGACGAGGGAGATGAAGGGGGTGCGTACCCCTCCACCTTTCCTTGTCAAACTTTCTTGCGAGCTGCTAGGATTCTTAATGATTTCATGGCTTTTATTGAGAGGGCTGGTCTAACAAGTTTCATGTAGGATGAGAGTGCACAATATGCTTCAGTTACTAAAACATTTGTGGAGAGTTTCTCCTTCACCAATAGTTTGTTCAATCCTTCTGTGTCTTTCAGATTTTATAGCAGGGCTCATTCTATGCCTTTGAAGAAATTTTGCAAGGCCCTGGGACTTGGTACAAATGGGTCATCAAATAAGATTACAGCTCTTCCCGCTGATTTGTTGGAACTATACCGAGGAATAACCAATGATGATGACCGTAGAGCTCAACGAGGGAAGATAAAGAACATTCAACTTCCAGCCATCAGGTACTTCACCTACTATCTTACCACCAGTGTTCTTGGTAGGGAGAACACTAGTAATATATCCAACTATCAATTGGCCTTCTTAGCTGCCGCGCTCTACAGTGAGGATAAGTATAATCTTGGTTCCCTCATTGCTCGTCGTTTAGCTGCTAGGGGACCCATTTATGGGGGATTATTGCTACTCGTATTGCTGTTGCCTTGGACATTGCTGTTGATCCCCATGATACAGTTTTGGCTCCTCGGAGACTTGATCTTGCTGCCATGAAGGCGCACCACTTTGTCACCTCAAGCTCTACTCTTGAGAACTTGGTTTATATAATGTTGTTTACTGACAGGGAAGAGAGAGAGATCCCTCTACCCCAAGCCACTTTGTTCAGTATTTCTCAGGGACCTTGGTCACGCACGAAGGCGGAGATGGATGACAAGCTGCGTTTTCTCAACTTCCACGGGCACTATCAGGGGGGAGCGCCCGCATACGACCCTGTTGTACACTACACAGGGGAGGCCTCGAGCTCGTACCAGGACGAGGGAGTTTCCTCGACATACTACGGAGGTGCATCCACTTGGGCACCATGGGATTGAGCCCCACTTAGGCCAAAAGCCAAAGCTTGGGGGGAGGTATACCGACGTCACACTCATCTATATATCATGTTCGGTCGGTTCTTTGTATATCCATTGTTTCGCTTTCTTTTTGGTTTTTGTTGCTTCTTTCTAAAAACCCCAAAACACCAAAAATATTTCCGTTGTTTCTCTTGGTTTGTTTCTTTGTTTCTTTGCTTTGGTTTGCCTTAAAATAAAAATCCAAAAATATTTTGCTTTGTTTGGTTTGCTTTGTTTTTGTTTGGTTTTTCTTTGTTTGCTTGTTTCTAAAAAATCAAAAACACCAAAAATATTTGTTGTTCTTCTTTGGTTTTGTGAGTTCTTCGCAGGGTTCAGCCGTCCTCAGTGGATATTGGTTTTCATGTTAATTATTCAAGTCACACAAGTGAAAGGCAATAATGAAGATTAAGACAACTCGAGGTGTGGTAAGAGGCTAGTAACGAACTCTATTTGTTTCATTTTTGTACATATACTCATCGTTGTGAGCATGCTTAGCCTGTTTGTGTAAGGTGTATGTCATTATGGATGCTTAGTAGTTCTTGCTTGTCTATGATTAGCTCTAGCTTGATAATAGTTTGTAGTATGTCACATGAATGTTTGCTTTTAATGTTTTATTCATACTTTGGTATGATATTATCGTATCCTCCTCTGACTGTTCATGTGAATCGACTTGGCACATGCTCACGCATGCATATGACTAATCAATAGTCAGTAAGCCTCGATGATTTATTTTGCCTCAGAGTTCTTGTATCACTTTCATGCCATAGTTAGTCTTGTTTTGTTGCAAGCATGATTATGACAGCTATTGCTCTCTCTATTTGTCTCTCCCTCTCTATTGCTAGCCTTCACTTGCACTAAGTATGTTCTCTACCTGTGCTTCCAACTCCTCAAAACCAATATTGCCAGCTGTGTCCACCATACCTACCTATTAGCATCATTTGCTACTTCAGTGCATATTATATATGCCGTGTTTTCTTCCAAAATAAAATGTTTGTCTGTTTTGAGAAAGTTAGTTAGTAAAGCTCTCACGAACTTGATGGCACACTTTATTTCCTTGCGCTTAATAATCTTGAACCATTGTGACTAGTCCATGAAAGTTATATGCTTGCTTATTATATACTAGAGTCGAGAACCGTCTTTATCACGGGAACGCTTTCAACACCTGTTGGATATCTCATCCAGTTGATACTTTGCTCTTTTGTTTATGGATGTCGACGATGTGAAATAAAAGGGGAAGTTGTTAGTTCATGGAGTTTATACATTGTGTTAGAGAAACGCCTGGGCCGCTAGCCTAAGCCATGCTTAATCATGGTGGAAACTTGCAGCATCACCATAATAAGCATCTATGAAGCTTCCTCAATAAAAAGCTATGCATATGGTAAATAAAAAGATTGTTGAGATGCTCATTGTCTGCTTGCCTTGTAATTTTGGTTATGGGAAAGCTCCTGTACCATGTGCAAGGGATACCCCATTGGCGGTTCTCGATGATATGCATGTATTTACAATGACAAGAAATTTTAGGTGACCGAAGTTGAGTAGCATGCGGAGCGACCCTCGTACTCAACGGACTTGGGATTTCCAGTCTATGGTCTGTCAAGCATATGATTCAGAGTGGACCTCACTTTCACCTTAACCACATGAAGATGCCTATGATAGGAGCAATGAGAGCTCGAAGCTAACGAGTACCTTCCTTTCAGCATTAGGAGGCCTTTCAAACCTTCACAAAACCATTTTCACAATTTTTTTGAGTCACCACTTATTCTATGAGCACTTTCTTGAGAGCATAGTTGTCATTCTTGTGTTTGTTCCAAAACTTGGTTAATTATGTCATGACTTTGATGCTTGTATCTCTGATATATTTATCTCTAGTCTTCATGTGAACTTCAGAGGTGCCTTGGCATTCATATTGTGCTCTTCAAACAAATTCAAGCACGATACCACTCTATCATACCTTATTATAAGCATTGCAATGTTGCTTATATTTATGTTTCATGATACTTATTATTCTTGAGTTGGATTCTCTTCATAGCTTGCAATGACTATTGAGTAGACTTAGTTGCATACTCCTTATTATAAATTGTCTAAGCATCTACTCCTGTGTTGACAATATTTACATCATATGAAGCAAAGTGTTCGTGAAAGTTATTTTATCGCACTCAGTTTTCAACTGAATTGCTTGAGGACAAGCAATAAGCTAAGCTTGGGAGGAGTTGATACGTCCAAAACGTATCTACTTTCTCGAACACTTTGCTATTGTTTCTTCTCTAAACTTGTGTGATTTGGATACAACTAACACAGACTGGCGCTGTTTTTAGCAGAATTATCTTGGTGTCTTGTTTTTGTGCAGAAAATGAACTATCAGAAAAAATGCCGGAAAATATGCCAAAAATTATATTTCACCAAAAGATTCACGGAGCCAGAAGGGGAGACAGAGGGGAGGCCTGGGGGCCCAGACCAACCCCAGGCGCGGGCCCACTAACCCCGCGCCTGGGGGAGGTTTGGCCACCCCAGGCAGTTCCTCAGCCATCCTCCGCGCCTATAAGTTGCCTTCTGACCTAAAAATAGAGGGGGTTCGATAGTTTTCCAGAAAGAGTTCCGCTCCGCCGCTGCCACCAGAAACGAAGATTCGGATCCAGAAACTCTGTTCTGGCACCCTGCCGGGACGGGGAATTTGGAGAGGATCATCGCCATCGTCATCACCAACGCATCTACATCAACCACCGATGTTTCCCTCATCCATGAGTGAGTAATCCCCCGCTGTAGGATTGGGGATGGTAGGGATTGGATGAGTTCTATCATGTAATCGAATAAGATCTGTTAGGGCATAGTGCCTAGTATCTCTATTAGTGCTATTTGAATTTGTTGCAACTTGTTGTGCTTAATGCTTGTCACTAGGGCCCGAGTTCCATGATCTCAGATATGAAATTATTATTGAATCATTATGATAGTATTGTTTATGATCTTATCTGCAAGTTGTGTACACATATCATTGTCCGGATCCAAAGGCCCCAAAGTGACAATAATTGGGACAACCGGAGGGGATGGCTGTGTTGTGAGGATACATGTGTTCACGAAGTATTAATGCTTTGCTCCGGTGCTCTATTAAAAGGAGCACCTTAATTTCCAGTAGTTCCCTAGAGACCATGCTGCCACAGGCTGGCTGGACAGAAGATGTTGTGCAAGTTCTCATTACGAGCACGTATTTGGAGCACATGCCAGGATTGTTTAGTACTTGGATACTTGTTATTATTTATCTGCAATGCCCTAGTTCTTTGAAGTTACATGTTTAGACTCGTCCATGCAACGCCCGTCCATCCATCCCTATGCCTACCGCACTTGAATCCTCATATCAAGTATCGTTATTATTGTTGTTTCACTGTTGCTATTATTATTACTGTTGCTTTGCTGTTGCTACTACAAACTATTGCTACTGATAAACTTCTGTGAGCAAGAACTATTTCCAGGTGCAGCTGAACTGACAACTCAGTTGTTAAGGCTTGCAAGTATTCTTTGGCTCCCCTTGTGTCGAATCAATAAATTGGGTAATACTACCCGCGAAGACTATTGCGACCCCCTACACTTGTGGGTCATCAGAGCGGGCAACAAGTTGGGCAACACGAGGCATGAGCTTGAAGAAGTTATCTTTGATTCTCTGCCAATAGCGCTTGCTGGTATGGTCCGTGTCGGTGACCGCGTCCAAAGACACGCTCGCCCATGTTCGGACCAAACAAACTTCTTCAATCTCGGTGTAGTTCACCGCTCGCTTCTTCTTTGTCGTCTACGATTGCGTAGCATCGAATACCTCCTCCTCTATCTCCTCTAATTCGGGCTCCTCCTTGTCTCCGAACTAAAGGGGCTGCCGGATGATGTTGACTGTGCTATCATTAGGAGATTGGAGAACAACCCAGTGGTCGCGTGAGGATCGTAGCTACATCGCGAGAACAACCTAGATTGGTAGGCATGTACCTAATTCAAGCACGACATGGTGAGGGGAACGTAGTTCGTACCTTGTGTCTCCATTGTCGACGAAGTTGGCCGATGGTTGCGGCGGCACGATGGGCCGGGGCAGAGGCGCAGCTGGGGGTGTCACCACGGGTGGAGGCGACGCGGAGCGGCGATGCACCACCTTCTTCGCCTTCTTCCGTCCCTGGTCGCACGCGTGCGTTGAAGGGGAGTGGGCTTGGGGCCAACGGCGGTGCCCATCGGCCGAGCTACAACGACAGTGGGGGTTCCCAACCGCTTCCTCTTCGTGCCCGTGCTGCTGCCGTCTATCGCCGGGGAGAGGGCGTCGGTGCGAAATCCAGCTACGGGAAGCTGGCGGCTAATCCAACGGCGACGGGTGCGATTGGACGCGGGGTGAGCTCCCCGGCGGCCGACGCTTGCTCTGCGGGGTCCATTCTCACAGATCGGGTGGGTGGCGGCGCCAGAAAGCGAGGCGGGCAGCAGCTCGGCGGCGCGGAAGCAGGAAATAGAGGAGCTGAAATGTCCGTCGCGCGCAAAGCATGTAGCATACCTGTCTCGCTCGGTTTGGCCGTGCACCTTGTATGTAGGGTCCAGCGCTCGGTTTTCGACGGCAACGGTAAGATTAGTTTTGAACCGGACTGTTTTATAAATACTAATCGGTGGTGATCCGTAAACTGTAAATTCACGATTATTTTATAATTTTGAGCGGTTTACAGTTTTGAGGGTTTTACATCTTCCGCTCTTACTCACGAAAGCGTATGCTTGATGGAGATTCTTCGGCTGAAGAATTAAAAAAAGATTCTTCGGCTGAAGGTGCGGCAGTTGCCCTGCTCTTTCTTCAGCTGAACGCACGTGATGATGACCTGACCGAGGAGGAGTATGCCTTCTCTTCAGTTTGCTTCCCCGCGCCGTGTCCATGGGGGAGACGCCGGATTCCTCTTATTGCCGCGCGCAGAAGCAAACTCCCCCTTCCGCCAGACTTCCGCGTCCACATGCCCACGACGTGTTTGCTGTAATGCCGCAGCGCCCACGGCCGGGAGACCCAGCCCTCATTTTTATATCCCCCAGTTCCCAGGACGGAGGGGACTGCTGGTTTATACCTAAATAATTTGTAGCGCGCTCCTGGCAGGCAGCATCCCCGAGCTTCGACTCCAGGTAAGATCCTGCTCCAATCGTGCTATGTTGGTTCTTGAGACCGCAGAATTGCAAATGCCTCGTGTGCGCCTTCGTGCGTGACACACTGCGTCTGAATTTAACGGAACTGCGCGCGGAAACTGGTACACATGCGATGCAGTGGACCTATATTCACTAGTGTCTATTTCATTTTTATTTCTCCATTTTCTTGCCGTGTCGCCTTAAATTGTTGCTGTATCGATGTGCATCAGTTGGACAGTGCAGAAATGGAATTGTGGGCTAAATTCGTCACTTGAGCTTCTGTCCGCTTGTGTGTGGATTAAAATAATGTTTAACAAACAGAAAGCGTCATCTATGAACAGAAAATAATTTGCAGGAATCTCTTCTTCTACTTGTTGTGGCAGTATCTAGCTATATTTAGCAATAGGTTACAGGTTACTGTTGGCCAAACAGATTATTGCAATGAAATTGGCTTTCCTTTTAGGAATGCTCATTCAAACTCACATCTCAACCATGTGCTTCCTACAGCAATAAGTCTGTAAGACCATAATGGTTCTTCTAATTTTGATAGCCAACATGATAGTCAGTTGAATACCCTCCTCGTCTTCTTTTCTTGGCACATGCTTCTGTCTATGATGCCAGAAATTCATGACAATATATTGCGCTATATAGGATAGGCGGTCTTAAATACTTCTATTAACTTTGAAAATATTATACTCTAAAATTTGTATTGGGAACGTTGATAGTATTAGGAAAAAAATCATAACACCGGACCAGAACTACCTTTCCCCATGGACTTGCACAGTTGAAGTTATGCCTTCCTTTCTGCTTTGTGTATGCCTGCTTACATGGTTGGACCGAATAAAAGAAAGTGCAATGCCAGAATGACCACAGTAGAGTTCAGACCTAATTCTGGCAATGAAAATAGTGGCATGCGTTCTTCTTACAAAGCGTTAGTACCACAGCATCAGAACTAATTTACCAAGTTTCCACTTGAAGCTTATTGGCACATCTTGCAAGTGGACAACAAAAGCTGCTGCATATCAAAGATGAGCTTCAGATCTATTGAGCAGTTACTTAGAAGGAAGAGCAAGATCAAAATTTCTCAGAACATTACCAGCGGAATTCATGACCAGAAGGAAGAGCAGTCTGTGCAATCCTTGAGGGAATCACTTCTTGCAAGCAACCAGCTCCCAGAGAAGTTTGATGATTATCATGTCTTACTACGGTATGCAATTTTTATTCATTTTATCCAGAAACTATTTTGTATGCTTGTTTAAATAACTGGAAGATATTTTGCACCACAACTGGTAGGAGTTCAGATGTATTATGATTTCTCATTGAAGATCAACTTGAACTGATTGTTATCTTCACCATGTAGCTTTCTGAGAATGCGAGGATTCAATGTATCGAAGGCAAAAGAGATGTTCCTGAATATGCTGAAATGGCGTCAAGATTGTGCTATTGATACCATTGCAAAGGTATGACATGGTTTTTGTTTGTAAATATTGCCATGTAATGTGTCCAAAGAGTCTCGGAATGTTCTTATATCCTTCTACATTTCTAGCTGTAAAAATTGGATTGTGGTTTCACAGTATCATCGTTTTCTTGTTGAATATTAAGGGAATGCGATGTTTTTATGTTACAGGATTTTAATTTTGAAGAGTATGATGCACTAAAACGATGCTATCCTCATGGATTTCATGGAGTTGACAGATTTGGAAGACCACTGTACATTGAACGGATTGGCTCAATGGATCTCAATAAGTTCATGCAAGTGACTAGTATTGATCGATATATAAAATATCATATATCAGAACAAGAGAAAACCTTATCTTTAAGATATCCTGCTAGCTCTCTTGCCACAAATAAGCACATATCCTCAACAACAGCCATATTAGATGTGAAAGGATTGGTGCGTTCTGTGATATCTTCTTCTTAGTGGTGTACTTTAATTCCACTGTTGCATCGAAGGACGTAGTAGCATTACTGTTCAACTGTGATATCTTCTCCTCAGTGCTATAGTTTAATTCCATTGTCCCATCGAAGAATGTAGTAGCATTACTGTTCAACAATTTCTTCATTATCTGAAACTGAGGCCAAGCATTTGTCTTGGAAGCAGGTGCTTAAACTGTTACGATTGTCATGTAAATTGGTCCATTCTTAAGGCCCTTCCTGCATCAAGTTGTATCTAGGTTAGGAGTTTATGGCTGCAACAACAATGGCATCCATGAAAGTATCATATTTCTAAGCTGTTTAAGTGCTTGCACTAGCAGATGACAGGGCTATTTTATTGTGTACCAAAGCATTCATTTCGACACTCCTGTTATTTCAGGGCATGAATAACTTTTCTAAAGCTGCACGAGAAATGTTCATAGAGATTCAGAAGATTGACAGCAATTACTATCCTGAGGTAACTTTTGGACCGTAGAAATGTGTGAATTTGTCCAACAGCCAAAAATTCCATAACTATGGTTGAAACGACATGATATTTCTATATCTTTAAGTTGAAACTAGGAATTAAAAAACTAGCAATGTGGGTGTCAGGCTGCTCACACACCCTGGTGTGCAGCATTAGGCAATTGGTCGACGCCCAGTTCCAAGTTGAAACTAAGAATAAAGAAGAGAACTAGAAGTTCTGCCGTCACCTAGGAATATGGAGCTTTATTTCAGAATAACTCTGATGCCGTGCCAACCCAAAACATAAACAGTTATGTTATAGCTAAACTATCCTATTGTTCCGAAACAAAACTACTCGTAGATTTTTTTAGCTTTAATCTCAGCAGCAAATAGTTTTATCAATATATTCATATGGCCCTGATTTATGGTACAGACATTACATCAACTTTACATAATCAATGCTGGTTCTGGATTTAGAGCATTGTGGAAAGTACTAAAGGCATTTATGGAGGCAAGAACTTTAAAAAAGATTCAGGTAGCTCATGCTTTCTTTCTTTAACTACTAATTATTTTGTTTGACAAAATAGATAGAATCATTGAATACTCTGCTTACTCCCATGCTACTTGTAAGATTTTGGGGACCGACTACCTTAGCACAGTACTAGAAGCTGTTGAGCCAAGGTAACGTGCATGAAGTCATAAGCAACTTTTGCATATTTTTAGCAAATTGAACGTTTGCTCCATCCTGCAGCAATTTACCTGACTTTCTGGGTGGAACATGTACTTGTTCTACTACTGGAGGGTGCTTGCTCCAAGATAAAGAACCTTGGACTGATGCAGGGACTATTCCTGCTTCTAAGGTGAGATATGATGCTTCCCTTAGAGTTTGTCTGAAATTTTCTGTGAAGTTGAATTAGTAAGCAGTTCATTTAAATCCATCAGGTATATTGTTTGGAGTATATTTGTACTTACCTAGAAAGTTTTTGGTGAATTAGAAAATATTTCAATAAGATTACTTATGTAGTTTCATGTGGCCTATTTTATTGTTGTTCTTCGCAACTTTCACTTCCGCTGAGTGAAGTCTATCCTTGGTTGCCAAGTAGGGAGGCTACAATATTGTTGTTTGGTCAGTAGCTATTCATGTGTTGGTGCTATGGTTCATTCAATTTTTGGTTGCCAAGTGTTATGGACTGGATACTTCATCGCTGTTTAATTTTTATCTCGATTTAGTATATCTACTATCGTATTTTATCGCATAAACATTGGAGTTGGTGGATGGTGACAGTCTGCCATCCCACCTGTCGTCCACCAGAGTAATTTCATCACTGGTTGGGCACTCTCTCCACAATCTGCACCATCTTGAGTTTGCAAAATATGACGTATGGTTGTTTTTATGATCTTTCTATTTCCATGTTGCCTTCTTGAAATCCAAGTCCAAGTTTTTTGTGGCCATGAATCTGTAAATGATTAGATTATTTTTAGTTCCGTAGCAATGCACAGGCATTCAGAGTAGTAAAATAAAAGTACGTCATACATGTGGGCTTCCTTTCCTGGATTGTCCCCTCATCTCTCCAGCGAGGGTTCCTTTCTTGTTTTTGTGGCTGGTTTTCCTTTGTTCGAGAGAAAATAATTATTAAGTAGCATAAGGACCTTCCTCATCAAAAGAGAACATCTATTGGAGAAAGGAAAAGTCGTCACATCTTATTATCCATATTCATTTCATCTTCTTTGTGCCCTTTCTCCTCCATTTCGTCAGTAAGTGGCATACCAGAATAGAAGAAACATACCCATATCTTCTCTCCTCGCCTCCCTCATTTCCCTTGCAAAGACCATATTACGGATTCTTGACACTTTATTTGCAAGCAAGACATGTAGAACCCACTCGTGGTAGGAAACATACTCTTGGCATGTTGTTGTTAGAGGATAACCAGGTCTTGATACTTCCGTTTTTATTTACTGAAAGTTTGTTTCTGTCCTTGTAGACTTCCATCTAATAATATGAAACAGCAATGTGATAGCACACAACGCAGCAAGTAAAAAAGAAATTTTCAAAAGTGTTCTGCTATGATTGACCGTGAACCAGTCGTACATTTACACCGAGAGTTCAGATTAACAAGTATTACTTGTATGTCTTTTTGAAGTACTCTCTCCGATTCATAATAAGTGTCATTCATTTTATACTAAGCTAGTACTCCCTCCGTCCAGAAATAACTGACTTAGGTTTGCCTAGATTTGAACGTATCTAGACATATTTTAGTATATAGATACATTCGTATCTAGACAAACTTAAATCACTTATTTCTGGACGGAGGGAGTACAAACTTTGCACTAAGCGAGCGGCACTTAATATGGATTAGAGGGAGTAGTAGTTTTGCTTCATAGCTCAACTACTTATCAAACGAGAATTCTCCAGTTACTAATTGTGATAAATCTTTATGGAACAGGTTGCTAATGAGGTGCGGGAAAATATTCAGCAGAAACAAGCCAATGAACAGATCTCAGAGAAGATACAAGAACTTGAAGATTGTGCTGCTCAAACCAAGGAGGTGAGAAAAGGCACTTATTCAAGAAATTGCAGCCTAAGCAAACATCAGATCAGCTGAGTGATAATTTCTTTGTATGTTCAGACCCTAGAGACACTAATATGTAAGCAGAAAGAACTTGCGATCCACATCAAACAGTTGAGGAAACTCATACGGTGAGAATCCTCTTTTTATTTCTCCAATTGCAGGCTGTGAACCGTTTTCAACATTAAGTTGATAATATCCGTGATTTTGTTTGTTAATAATAGGGATGATGCCGTTGCAGAGAAGAAAGCAAGTGTCCAAACCTCGAAGTGAAAAAGGAAGTTGAGGAAATCGGCAGCTTAGATTGTTGAGTAATAATAATTCTATAGCTCTAACAGCCTGTAGGATCCTACCATGCATGTTCATCATGTGGACTTGGAAATGTTTTATTTCGTGTATCTACTGCTCTGCCACATCCTTTCAAGAGAAGTGACGTATCATGTTACTCATGTAATTTACCTTCCTCTGGTCATTGTGAATAAAGTTGTCATCTGTTGTATTAAATCTACTCTTTGTGTCATTTCTTGCAAACATGTACCATCCCCGAGGCTTCGCTGAACATTGTGATTGCGTTTTAGATATTTTTTGTTCGTAATGGGGAGCAGACCCCGGTGTCTGCATCAATAGATGTATATAGCCGTTTTATTGCATAATTCGGAAAGTTCTATTTATTACAATCATGGATCAGCAATGATTGAGACAAGTATCAACCAACGAAATGAAAAGCAACAAGTAGCTATTTATCGTGCTAACGGCTAATGTGCTGCCACCCAGTAGCGTTTTAAATTCACTTTAATTTCTTGATGTTACTGTATATTTTACTATGACCGTGACTAACTGATTTGACACAGAATTTCCATGAGTGTCTTGTTTTGGTCTCAGTGACGTTGCAAGTGTTGGAATTTGGTGTATATTGGGCTATTGGCCCATTAGACAAATTCTGAAATTCTCTTTGGCACATTTATGCATGGCAGCATATGGCTGTGCTAGTGGTGCTAAACTAAAGTTTAGTCCCACATTACTAGTTGAAGGGGAGTTGGACCACCTTATATAGTAGAGTATTGCACCACTCACTAAGGTGTGACAAGAAGAGTAGCCCTCGCGCACTCCTCCTCCGACGCCGCCCGCCTCGCCACGCCTCGCCTCGTCACGGCCAGCGGTGGCGCGGGTTCTGGAGAATCTCGCGAGCGAGCTTTATTTTGCTTGTTGGGAAAACTGATTATGAGTCATTAACGAACGCGTTAATTACAGCCGTTTTACCGACTCGGACGTGGGTTGAGCCCACGATCCTCCTAACCTGCACTATATAAGCGTCCGGGGCTAAACCTAATCGGCACGGAATCAATCCACACACGCGCCTACCTCCAGAACCTTGCGTCGCCGCTTTCGTCTTCTCCATCCCGGCTTGCGGCGTGCACCGCAGATCGGGACAGTAGGCCTTCGGAACCCCGCCTCTCGTGAACTGCAGACGGGTGAGGCGATCAGGTTTTGGGGGCGCTCAAGCGACTATGTACCACTGACGTCGTCCGACGACGAGTTTCCTGACGACGACTTCTTCCCGGACGTCACCAATCTCTTCGACAACTTCAACATGGGCGACGCTGCTGCAACCGCTGCGGCTGCTATTCAGCCTACATCGTATGTGATCTCGATTTCTCTCTTTCGGATTATGCTAGAGTTCTTTGTTCTAGCGTTTGGTGTAGATGTGATAGGTTTATCTCCTATAGATGTAATCTGTTCATCTACTTTGTTGATCTGCATGATTGGTTTTACTACTGTCTGTATGATCATGATTTACCAGTTTATTATTCGGATTAAATCATATAGATTATTGCTTATATTTCCAACAATCCAAAAAACTGATAATAGGCAACTGAATTCCACCGGTGTAGCCGCGGCTACTAGGCCGCCTCCTTTTGATGGAATGCACTATAAGAGATGGCGCAAGAGAGCAGTTCTCTGGTTTGAAAACCTAAACTGTTATAGCGCCACTCTTGGCAAGCCTGAAGGAGATCTTTCTGCTGAGCAGGAAGCAAGCTTTAAGAAAGCCGATACCATGTTTATGGCGGCTTTGTTCAGTGTTCTTGGGGACAACATTGTTGACCCTTATATGTCATTTGATAATGGCAAGGACGCGTGGGAAACGCTCGAGGCCAAGTTTGGGGTCTCGGACGCTGGCACTGAGCTGTATGTCATGGAGCAATTCTATGACTACAGGATGGTTGATGAGCGCTCCGTCGTTGAGCAAGCTCATGAGATACAATCACTTGCCAAAGAATTTGAGCAGTTCAAGTGTTCCTTACCGGACAAATTTGTGGCTGGTGGCATTATTGCCAAGCTTCCTCCTTCGTGGAGGAACTTTGCTACTTCTCTGAAACATAAGAGACAAGAGTTTTCCGTTACGGATCTCATTGGGTCTCTTCATGTGGAAGAGAAGGCGAGAGCAAAGAACAAAACTGCTCGAGGACTTGAGGGAGGTTCTGCTGCCAATCTAGTGCAGAGGAAAAACTTCCAATCCCACAAGTTTAAGAATAAGAACAAAACTGAAGGAAAGGGAAAGTTCGATGGCAAGAACAAGGCCACGCACTCAACCAACTTCAAGAAGAAAAATGATAAGAGGAAAGGCTCTTGCCACGTCTGTGGTGATCCTGGTCATTGGGCTCATAGCTGTCCTAATCGCTTTGACAAGCGTCAACATGGGAACAGCGGCAATGCCGCTAATGTTGTTATTAGCGATACTGAGATGAAGGATGCTGGGTACGGTATTTTACCTACTATCCTTTCAGTATGTCATTCTCCTGATTGGTGGATAGACACGGGTGCTAATACACATGTATGTTTTGATATTTCCATGTTTTCCTCTTATCAGGTCTCAATGACCTCTTCCGTGTTGATGGGAAACGGCTCACGTGCTTCTGTTCATGGTGTTGGTACGGTAGATCTGAAGTTTACTTTGGAAAAGACCGTACAGCTGAAGAATGTGCAGCACGTTCCCTCCATCAATAAGAATCTCGTCAGCGGATCGCTTTTATGTCGAGATGGCTTTAAGTTGGTTTTTGAGTCCAATAAAGTTGTAATTTCTAAGTATGTACAATTTGTTGGAAAAGGTTATGAGTGTGGAGGTCTGTTCCGGCTATCTTTGTCAGACTCATGTACTAAAGTTATTAATCATGTTTGCAATGATAATAAGTCCAATGTTTGGCATTCACGACTCTGTCATATTAACTTTGGTTGCATGACGCGGCTAGCTAATATGAGTTTAATTCCGAAATTTACCACTGTCAAAGGTTCTAAGTGCCAAGTTTGTGTGCAAGCAAAGCAACCCCGCAAGTCTCATACGATTGCGGAACCAAGAAACTTAGCACCGCTAGAACTTATACATTCAGATCTTTGTGAGATGAATGGTGTGTTGACAAAAGGTGGAAAAAGATACTTTATGACGTTGATTGATGACTCCACTAGATACTGCTATGTTTATCTCCTGAAATCTAAAGATGAAGCTTTGAACTTCTTCAAAATCTATAAAGCTGAGGCAGAAAACCAACTTGATCTTAAAATCAAGCGGCTAAGGTCGGATCGTGGAGAGTACTTTTCAAACGAATTTGATTTATTCTGTATGGAACACGGTATTATACATGAGAGGACGCCTCCCTACTCACCTCAGTCAAATGGGGTGGCCGAAAGGAAGAACTGCACTCTAACTGATTTGGTTAACACCATGTTAGATACATCGGGTCTTTCCAAGGAATGGTGGGGGGAGGCGCTAATGACTGCGTGTCATGTCCTAAACCGTGTTCCTGTAAAGGATAAAACCATGACTCCATTTGAGGAATGGGAAAAGAAAAGGCTTAAACTCTCTTACTTACGAACTTGGGGTTGTTTGGTGAAAGTCAATATTCCAATACCCAAGAAGCGAAAGCTTGGACCAAAAACCGTTGATTGTGTTTTTCTGGGATATGCTTTTCATAGAATTGGCTATAGATTTTTTATAATAAAATCTGAGGTATCCGACATGCATGTTGGTACAATTATGGAGTCGAATGATGCGACTTTCTTTGAGGACATCTTTCCTATGAAAGGCATGTCTAGCTCATCAAATCAGGAGATGACTAGTTCATCTAGTCAGGAATTTTCTATAATTCCTGAACCCACTATGCCGATAGAACACTCTGATGATCCTGTGGAGGATGACAATGAAGCTCCCAAAAGGAGCAAGAGACAAAGGACTGCAAAGTCATTTGGTGATGATTTTATTGTGTACCTTGTGGATGATACTCCACTTCTATTTGAGCCTATGCATCTCAAGATCTTGACTCTTGGAAGGAAGCTGTCCAAGCGAGATGGACTCCATCTTAGCTAATGGTACTTGGGAAATCACCGATCGTCCTTATGGGTGTAAACCAGAGGATGTAAATGGGTGTTCAAGAAAAGCTTAGACCTGATGGTACTATTGAAAAGTACAAGGCATCTTGTGGCTAAGGGTTATACCCAAAGGAAGGTGAAGGTGAAGACTTCTTCGATACCTACTCACCAGAGCGATTGACCACTATTCGAGTACTGCTATCCTTGGTTGCCTCACACGGTCTTCTCGTTCATCAAATGGACGTTAAGACAGCTTTTCTAAATGGAGAGCTAGATGAGGAAATTTATATGGAGCAGCCTGATGGATTTGTAGTAGATGGTCAAGAAGGAAAGGTGTGTAAGTTAGTGAAGTCTTTATATGGTCTTAAGCAAGCTCCTAAGCAGTGGCATGAGAAGTTTGAAAGAACTTTAACTACTGAAGGCTTTGTTGTAAATGAAGCTGACAAATGTGTGTACTATCGCCATGGTGGGGGCGAGGGAGTTATTATGTGTCTCTACGTTGATGACATATTGATATTCGGGACCAACCTCGCTGTTATCGAGGAGGTCAAAGAGTTCCTATCTCGCTGCTTTGAGATGAAGGACTTGGGAGTGGCTGATGTAATCTTAAACATCAAGCTACTAAAGGATGACAATGGTGGGATTACATTGCTTCAGTCTCACTATGTGGAAAAGATATTGAGTCGCTTCGGGTATAGCATCGCAATTCTTCTCCAACGCCTTATGATCCGAGTGTGCTACTTTGAAAGAATCGAAGGACTGCTAAAGATCAATTGAGATATTCTCAAATTATTGGCTCGCTCATGTATTTAGCCAGTGCTACTAGACCTGACATCTCCTTTGCTGTAAGCAAACTGAGTCGATTTGTGTCAAATCCTGGAGATGATCATTGGCATGCTCTTGAAAGAGTTTTGCGCTATTTGAAAGGCACTGTGAGTTATGGTATTCACTATACTGGGTATCCACGGGTACTTGAGGGTTATAGTGATTCAAATTGGATATCTGATGCTGATGAGATTAAGGCCACAAGTGGTTATTTGTTTACACTTGGTGGTGGCGCTGTTTCCTGGAAGTCTTGCAAGCAGACCATCTTAACAAGGTCAACAATAGAAGCAGAACTCACAGCATTAGACACAGCCACCGTTGAAGCAGAGTGGCTTCGTGAGATCTTGATGGACTTACCTGTGGTTGAAAAACCAATACCCGCCATCCCAATGAACTGTGATAATCAAACTGTGATCGTCAAAGTAAATAGTTCTAAGGATAATATGAAGTCATCAAGACATGTGAAGAGGAGATTGAAATCTGTCAGGAAACTAAGAAACTCTGGAGTTATTGCGTTGGATTATATCCAAACATCTAAGAACCTGGCAGATCCTTTCACAAAGGGACTATCACGTAATATGATAGATAATGCATCGAGGGAGATGGGTTTGAGACCCACACTATGAGTTGATCCCAGTGGCAACCCACTCTATGTGATCGGAGATCCCGTGAATTAGAGATGGGAGACAAGCTGTTGGTCAGATGAGAGGAGAGTATTCCCATATTATATTTACATCTCCATAAAGATGCAATACTCTCTTAATCTGCATGGCAGGTTGATATTTATCTTAATGTGTTCCAAGTGGCTTTTTATAAGCGGAGATGTTGTTCTGCAGAACATCTCTTGAGGAATACACCTATATGTCTGACTGTCAAACGTCGCAGTCCGTGAGAGTTGGGTGCTCTCTAATAAACTCATGAAAGGCCCTGGAGTATGACGCATAAGCTCCAAACCACGGGGAAGCCGACGGTAGCTCTGTACTGGTCTAGATTTTGTGTGAAACTAGCGCGCAGAAAACTTGTAGTTCAAGGCATAGTCCACTATTCAAGTTGCAAGCTAGTGTAGCATGAAGTTTAATGTGGAAGTTCAACTTAACAGTCTCCACTACACACCGGTATATAAAACAATATTCTGGAAGGAAAAGTGATGTGATGTGCCAATGAGACTTTGTGGGGGATTGTTGGAATTTGGTATATATTGGGCTATTGGCCCATTAGACAAATTCTGAAATTCTCTTTGGCCCACTTATGCATGGCAGCATATGGCTGTGCTAGTGGTGCTAAAGTTTAGTCCCACATTGCTAGTTGAAGGGGAGTTGGACCACCTTATATAGTAGAGTGTTGCACCACTCACTAAGGTGTGACAAGAAGAGTAGCCCTCGCGCACTCCTCCTCCGACGCCGCCCGCCTCGCCACGCCACGCCTCGCCTCATCATGACGCGTGCGCGCCGCGGGTTGCAGGAATCTCGCCGAGACGAGCTTTATTTTGCTTGTTGGGAAAACTGATTATGAGTCATTAACGGACGCGTTAATTACAGCCGTTTCCAGTTTTTATGGACATTGACTGTTACCGACTCGGACGTGGGCTGAGCCCACGATCCTCCTAACCTGCACTATATAAGCGTCCGGGGCTAAACCTAATCGGCACGGAATCAATCCACACACGCGCCTACCTCCAGAACCTTGTGCCGCCGCTTTCGTCTTCTCCATCCCGGCTTGCGGCGTGCACCGCAGATCAGGATAGTAGTCCTCCAGAACCCCGCCTCTCGTGAACCTGTACGGGTGAGGGGCGATCATGTTTTTGGGGAGCGCTCAAGCACGACTACTGGCAACCACGACGTCGTCCGACGACGAGTTTCCTGACGACGACTTCTTCCCGGACGTCACCAATCTCTTCGACAACTTTAACATGGGCGACGCTGCTGCAACCACTGCGGCTGCTATTCAGCCTACATCGTATGTGATCTCGATTTCTCTCTTTCGGATTATGCTAGAGTTCTTTGTTCTAGCGTTTGGTGTAGATGTGATAGGTTTATCTCCTATAGAAGTAATATGTTCATCTACTTTGTTGATCTGCATGATTGGTTTTACTACTGTCTGTATGATCATGATTTATCAGTTTATTATTCGAATTAAATCATATGGATTATTGCTTATATTTCCAACAGCAAGGCCTTGATCACCAACTGGTTGTCTGAAACTCCGAAAAAAAAACGTTGGTGTACCTACAGAAACAGTAACGCGTTACATATGCATCCTTAGACCTAGAAGTCCGGCAGCGTTAAAATTTCAGAGACGGTGGATGTAGGAGTGGTGGCAGTGAGAGTAGCTGCAGTAGTGTTGCATTGGTACCAGTGTTTTCATGAATAAATTCCTTCTGTCTAAAAATAAGTGACTTGGATTTATCTATATTTTTATGTATCTAGACAAGTTTTAGTGTGTAAATACATACGAATTTAGACAAATTTAAGTCACTTGGGAGTAATTACTGTAAGATAGGGGGAAACGACACATAGTGGAGTCTTGTATTGCTTATCATATAGGAGCATTACAAGGGGAGTCCTAGTCCCATACAACGGACACATACAAAAATAATACATAATATGACCGTATACCTATACAAACACGATACCGTCACATATTTTAACACAATCCCTTAGTCGAAAATGGGTTTCCGACGAATATTAAGACTGTCCCAAAAATCAAAGAAGAGAGGCGACGGTAATGCTTTGGTGAAGATTTTCACGAACTAAGATGAACTAGGAACGTGTAGAACCCTGACCTCGCCAGTTGTCATGCGATCTCTGACGAAGTGTAGATCAATCTCCACATGTTTGGTGCGCTGATGATGCACTGGATTCTGTGTTATGTAAACTGAACTCACATTGTCACAAAAGACGACGAAAGCATCAGGCACCAGTCGATGAAGCTCGTGAAGTAGTTGTCGTAGACAACACAGTTTGGCCACCACATTTGCTACTGCCCGATACTCAGCCTCCGCACTCGAGCGTGAAACATTGTGTTGTCGTTTGGCTGACCAAGACACCAGATTTGCGCCGAGAAACACACAATAGACAGAAGTAGACCGTCGAGTGTCTGGATAACCTGCCTAGTCAGCGTTAGAGTAGGCCATCAGTTTGTTCGAGGTGCGTCGATACAAAGTGAGGCCATAGTCGGTGGTGCCGCGGATGTAGCATAGAACACGCTTCACAAGGAGCAAGTGATTAGCCCGTGGATCATGCATATGAAGACATATCTGTTGTACTGCATAGGATATATCAGGCCGAGTAAAAGCGAGGTACTGGAGACCTCCTGCAATACTGCAATACTCTGTAGGATCAGCCACAGGATCACTAGACTGAGCTTCAAGCTTAGAAGCTGTATCAACTGGTGTGGAGATAGACTTGCACTGTAACATACCGGTGCGGTCAAGGAGCTCTATAGCATACTTTTGCGAGAGAAAGAAACAGTCCTTGATGCCCTTGATGGAGATGCCTAACAAGTAATGTAAATCACCCATGTCCGTCATGGTGAACTCAGAACTGAGTGAAGCAATCAAACTATGCAGCAGTGTCGAGGAAGACATAGTCAAAATTATGTCATCCACATGGAACGGGAGATAAGCCATATCGGAGCCACGGCGATAGACGAACAATGAATTGTCAGTCTTGGCACTTAGAAACCCAAGATATGCAATATAGGCGGTGGATCCTGCTTCAACACGTACACATATTTTTTTAGGCAGCACACCTTCTCAGGATAATTGGGATCAATGAAACCTGAGGGCTGTCGAGTATAGACCGTCTTATCAAGTTTGCCATTGAGGAAAACATTATTGACATCCAACTGATGAATAGGCTAATCAATAGAAAGAGCAAGTGACAGAACTGTCCGTATTGTGGAGGGTTTAACAACCGGACTAAAAGTTTTATCAAAATCAATACCTTCACGTTGCGTGAATCCTCGCAAGACCCAACGTTCCTTGTACCGATCAAGAGAACCATCAGACTTTAACTTGTGACAAAAGATCCACTTGCCTGTGATAATATTTGCATTGCGAGGTGGATCAACTAGGTCCCAAGTGTTGTTGGAGAGAAGAGCACTGTACTCATCAACCATTGTTGCATGCCAATTAGGGTCCTTAAGCGCTCCACGGTACGTCTTCGGGAGAGGATATAACCCCTCAACATGAAGATCGAAGATGGTCTTTGGCTGCCGGAGGCGGTGGCGGTGCAGCAGCCGCGTGTGGCGAGGAATCGTCCTTAGCAGACGTGGCGGGTGACGAGGCGAGCGATGGGGCAGTCGCAGGCAATGAGGGGACCGCGGCAGGGGAGGCGGTCAAAATCGTGGCAGAGCGGACGTGCGTGGAAGGGGAGGCAGTCGTGGAAGGCTGCCGAGCACCCGCGACAGACTGCCAAGCACCCGCGGCAGGCTGTCGAGCTCTCGCGGCAGGCTGCCGTACGCCCGTGGCAGAGCCCGCGGCAGAGCTTCCCGTGGCTGGCACGGTGAATGGCATCGACGACATTAGCTGCTCAACCTGCAGAAAATCATAATTGTGCAGGAAAGGAGTAGGAGACGTGGCGATCGCAGTGGTGGCAAAGGGAAGCACAGACTCGTCGAATACAACATGGCGAGAGATGATGATCTTTTGGGTGGAACGATCAAGATAGCTATAACCGTGATGTTCGGATGGATACCCTAAAAACACGCAGGACAGGGGCGAGGTGCAAGCTTGTGTGGTGCAACGACAGTGGTGTTAGGGTATAAAAGACATCCGAATACCCTAATACCAGCATACTAATGAGTGCATATTTGCATCATATTTTATATTATTATTTTGCACTGTAGTGGTAGGATCTTGGTATTTTATGGCGTTCGCGCGCATATTTTATGTCTATTTTCACCAGGATTAGAACAAATGATGGACAAAATTCTTGGACCAGTTGTATTGGAGCGAAAAGGAGTAAAAAACAACGTAAATCTCTAATTTGGGAAATATCAATAACACCAGAAGAAGACCTAAGGCGATCGCAGTAACCAGTGGGTTTAACGACCAACTATACGGGGGGACTAAAACTTCCAGCCGTATATTTTTTGCTGCCACCGCCTCCTCAAATAGTTTCGCCCCGTGCAATCGGATCGAAGAGACTACATACAGAACGACCAAAAATCACAGAAATCTCACCTCCGGAAGGTATCTGGAGGGGAAACTCATCCACCGGGGATCCATCTTCACCCTACGCAGATCTGGGAGGCTAAGGCATCGATCTTCATCATCAACTACTGTATCACCACCATCTCCATCCATCTCATCTACATCTTGTCTAGATCTTGTTGTAATTTTCGTACTCGTTCTGGATTTATACAAGTACTATTCATCTATGATAGACTCTATTGTGTTTGTCATGATATTGATTGCCTCCATGTCTGAGTAGATCATTAGTTCTTGGGGAGATGGAGAAATCCTAGCATAAGATTGAAATAAGATAAAGTTTATTATGATATTCATCGTTGTGACCATGTGTTAGATTATCCTCATCTTGATGTTGAGAGAAGTAGACCTCTCAATATTTGCCTCTTGTGGGGACTTGATGGAGGGACCTACTTGTTGGTAGACGGAGGTGTGCTAGCACTTATGGTGACTATAAAGCTATTATCACCCTTTACGTATCAACTTGGGAACCGAGAAAACTCATGAAACATTATCCATGCCACGAGACACATCCTATGGGATAAAGTCCCTTAATAGCGCAGTAATTCGATTGATGTTAATTACTTGTTTGTTGTAGTTATAAGGATGATGTGAGCAGTGGTTGTTGCCTATTCGTCCAATTACGGAGTTCCTCCCACACATACATATCTGAGAATGTTCATGATAATAATTTTTACCTTAAACCCTTTATAATGCTAGAGGTATATCCGCTACTTCCCGAGAACACTTTTTCCTATTACAGTTTCATATCTCTTTTATAGACACGATGCTTACTTTCTGTATTCAGTTTGTTTTACTTTACTTATTTTTCTCTTATATAAAATCCAAAAATATATTTTTACACAAAACTCGCATTTTATCTTGTTACTTAGAACGTTATTTATCATTACTATTTTAGTATTTAATTTAAGAGTTATTAGACTTCAGAACTCTTGCTCCCTGTGGGATCGGTATCTTTATTTCGAAACTAGATACACACGATATGTGCACTTATAGTCATCACATAGGCAGGGTCGACGCCATGAAGAGCTAGAAAAGGCATGCGATCCGAGATTGCATTGGAAGGCAGCCGATAATACGACTGTATGAAGAGCCTCAGCTCAAAAGCGTGGCGGCATACTTGCTTGAATTAGAAGCGTGCGAGTAATGTCATTGAGGGTGTGATAATCCTCTTGACTTTACTGTTCTGTTGCGAGGTATATGGACATGAAAAGCGCAGTGCTATTCCATGGCGTTGAAAAAAGAGTGGAGGAGGGAATTATTGAACTCATGACCATTATCACACTGAATAGCCTGCAAGTTTACATGGAACTGAGTACGGGCAAAGGAGTGAAGGGACGATAAGTGAAAGAAAACTTCTAACTTAGCATGAAGAGGATAAACCCACACTAGTAGGGAAAACCCTACCACCGGCTAACCAAAATGGCCTACCGCTAGCGAGTTCGGGCTCGCCGGTGGTAAGGACACATCGCCGATGATTCTGAATTTCCCTGGGGGTATTTTATGTTATCGCCGGCGAGTAGGCCTATTCACTGGGGGTAGTGCCCTTACCACCGACGCCCAACCCGTTTCGACGGGGATATTATGTACCAAAGCAAAAATAATAATAGAAAATAGACAGAATATATAGTATACAGGAGAATACACAGTATACAGGATAATAACAACAAAATACATATTAACATAGGAAACAATAGCACAACATATATAGGAAGTACCCAAATATCACATTCATTATCGACAACTACACAAGATTCATAACAGTATAATATTACTCAAGTTCTAAACACAAACATAGATCCATGTCGAGTTCTAAATTAACAAACACACTCCCAGTTACTTAGTCGCGGGTGGTAAACACCCATAGAGTAGGAACCATCACGGGAACATGACTCACATGAGATCCCTAAAGAATCCTCCAGTTATTGTTGAAGTTGACCTCCAATGCAGCCATGTAGCAAAGGACGTGCTCGTCCTCTTCCTTGAGACGGCGACATACCACCTCCTTGGTGGCCGACCCTCTCTCCACCGCCCGTGGCCCACGCGACAACCACCATAGAAGCTCCGGATCAACGACGACACCCAGATTCCTCACCAACCTGCGTGCTTCGGATAAAGGTTGAATCTCCACGTGCCAGCCCGGTGGAGCCCAGTCTAGGTCATTGCTCATCCCTATGAGAACGAAAACGAATTCCTATGAGATAAAATTCCTATATGAGAACAAATTCAAATTTTTTCTCATTACCCCCATATAATTTGTAAACTCGTCTCGCCAAAGTTGAGAGAAATACTTTCCTATATGGCAACATTAAAACACAAGGGAAGGAGCCAGGGTCTTGGCAGCAATAACTCCTTTCGGGCCACCAAACCTTTAGCTATTCGAGAGGAGTGGTTGGCAACCCTGATCTCATTTCCTTGTGTTTCTCTACAACCATGCTATACTTTGGGGCTACATAGTTTATCATTTTATTGTATCGCCAAAGACAAAATGAAAGAAGCTATTCCACGATTTATATAACAATGTCGTCCACATGCTATACAAATAGTGAAGTAATATCTTTCCTTTCGACTTTGGAGCTACAATGAGATATTTGAAACTACATAGGTCATTATTTCATTTAATTCATGCTATCTAATCTCCACGGCAAACACAAAAGAACAAAAATACTTCCACGATTCATATATCATTAGCATGATATGTTAGTGGTAAAGCAAAGAAAGGATTCGGTCTCCACGGCAACGACTCATTTCGAGTTTGGTGTGTCGAAAAGAGTCGTTTACGTAGACCCAGAATCCTTTCTTTGGCTTACCACTGGACATATCATGTCTATGCTATACGAATCTCAAAAATAATTGTCCTATTTCAACTTTGGGGCTACGAGATGAGATATTTGAACTAAATGAATCAAGACAGTCATCCGGCTAAACCATAACCCTAACTAGAATGATATAGTTGAACTATGTAGGACCGATTGAACTCAAGGAAGTGCGAACTATATAGTACCAATTAACAATTGCAGAAAACAAACCTAGCAGCCCCGTTCCCTGCACTCATCCCCGTCTGCCATGGTCTTCATATCTAGCACTCGCGGCCGTGTCCATGGCCTCCCATACAATTTTTTTTAGCAAGAACAATGGTACAAATTACAAGTTTTTTAATATTATCAATGGTTATGTAAAAATGGTGCAATGATTTGAAAAAAAGGAGCATAATCTTAAGTTTGATTACTAGGCATTTCCATGAATTGAGAGATACATCAGTGTCTAGCTCTATGATCAACCAAGGCTAGCTCTTCAACATTTTAGAAGTTCAACAGTATCCATATACCCCAAAATAGCTAAAATTATTGGATTTATTATTATTACTTCCACAACAGGATTTTAGCCAGTTTATGCAGATAGCTATATTGAACTCCACAATCAGCTATATTGAACTCCACAATCAGCTATAGCGAAACCTGACTGGGGTAGTGGTGGCTCTACACACACTTTGTGATGCCAACTGAGCAAAGGGGATCAAACAATCTGCTACCAATCAAACTATCTGCTACTTACTAAGGAGAACATTTATCGAATCTACTTACTAACCATCTAAGGAGCACAACTACCAATCAAACTAAGGAGCACAAGTACTTACTAACCATATGCTACCTATCAAACCATCTACTTGAGGGGGCGAGTAGCTAAGCAGAGGATCAATTATCGAAAAATCAATTATCTTCTAACCGAAATCAATTATCTTCTAAGATTCCTAGCTTCGAGTAGCTAAGAAGATAGAGGATCATACTAATGCTAAGCAGAGAAAGGATTATCGGGTAGCTAGGGTAGGGGAACGAGGAGCTCACCTGATGCTCCAGCTGCGGGACGACGAGGGGACGACAAGGGGACAGGACGACGAGGGGGCCAAATGGACATGATCGAGGTGGAGCCGCGGTGCTCCTGGTGCGGGATGGGCGTGGGCTGGACTGGCCTCCTCCTCCAAGGTTGCATGCGGGACGGGGACAGCGAGGGGGATGTGCGCGGTATGGTTGGCGACGGGACAACGAGGGGACGAGATAACGAGGGGGCCGGACGGAGAGGATCGAGATGGCGGCGTGGTGCTCCTGCTGCGGGATGGGCACAGGCCATCGACGGCGAGGGGGCGAAGATCTAGGGTTAATGGAGATCGAATTGGGGATTTTCGTTTCGATCAGGTCGCATCACGATGGGTAGGTGAGACAGCCTCTGACAGGTGGGACCCGTGGCCCACTTACCCCGCCGCCTGCAGACTACATTCGCTGGTGATACCAATATTTTTTTGCCTACTTACCCCGGCGCCGCGGCCCACCACAACCCTGACGCGCGGGAGGCCTGTTCGCCGATGGTATATAGGCTAGCCCCGGCGAACCCAGTACACATACGTCGGCGGTAACACGAGGAAGGCCTTACCACCGGAGACCCTGGTCCCACTTCACCGGCAGTAAGGAATCATGCTATAAGGTTTTCCCTACTAGTGCCAGGCATACTGAGTGAAATTGTCGAGGCAAACAAGATAATACTTAAAGCCAAAAATACTCTCAACCGGTGATGTACACAAATCACAGTGAATAATTTGAAACAGAGAATGTGTTACACGATTGGTAGAATAAAAAGGAAGATGAACATGATGACCCAATTTACAAGCATGACACAAACTAGATATATTCTTATCCCTAGGAATAACCAAAGAGCGAGCTAAATACTCCATGAAGGGTCATCCAGGGTGTCCAAGCCTCCGGTGCCATAGAGAGGGATAGACGACGAGGAAGGCATGTGGGAGAGTGGTGGAGGAGGTGCGGACATGATAGAGAGCTCCGAGGCTATTGCATCTAAGAATCTCGTTCCTGGTTAGAAGATCCCTCACAAAAAATCCAAGAGGGTCAAATTCGACGGAAACACGATTATTAATGGTGAACTGGCGAACCAACAAAAGATTTTTAACTATGTTAGGAGCAACTAAAACATTATGAAGGTGAAGGGGACGCTCGGAGGTGGAAATAGCAAATGTGCATGTCCGGTAGCGGTGATCGGAAGAGTGGATCCATTACCGACAACAATAGCACGAGGAGAAGAGGTAGGGGAGACACGGAGGTGAGCATACCGGGGTTGGCAGCGAAGTGGGTGGAGGCGCCAGTGTCCATTACCCATTCAGCGGGTGCTTGTAAGTCCATCGTCTGGAACTGGTGCATGAGCGCAGACTGATCCCACGAGGAGGTTGACGGAGCCGGTGACAAAGAAGCGGTGTCGTAGCTGTAAGCAGGGGGCGGGGGCGCATCGCCGTATCCATAGGAGTGCGACACGCTATAGGCCCCCTACGCGTAGAAGGCATGTGGCAAGGACGCAGGATGTGGCACGTAGTTGTGTGCCCGACCGTAGGGCCACATCTGGATTGCGATGTTCCATGGGAGTTGCGGCATGGGCCAGGTTGGCGAAGTGAAAGCCGGTGGTGCAGCAGGGGCCTGGTGCTGGATGATAGCGCCCTCCTTGGCGGCCTCAGCCACAACCTTCTTATTCTTGCGGCGGTTGTCATTGCCTTTGCCAGGGTTGGCGCCGTCAACAACGAGAGCCGTGTCAGAGTTGCAGGCTCGACGAATTTTGTGCTTCATATATATATGAGGAGAGAACAGCACTTCTCGAAGGTGATCTCGGGAATGAGGGAGATCAAGTCGGTGGTGTGCTCGTACTACTCGGAGAGGGCATTGAGGCAGTGGATCACCAACTTGGCATCTTCTTCTGGTGCTCCGAGATCTGCTAGACCATCTGCGAGGGCCTTGATCTTCTTCAGGTACTCGGTCATGGAAAGTTCACCCATCTTGATCTTGCTAAGCTCGGTGGAGAGGTGGAGCTGGCAATTGATCTTGTGGTCATTAAAGAGGCCATTGATGCTTGTCCACAGATCGACGGCAAGAGTATCTTCACCTGGCGTCATGACAACATCGAGGAAGCCAAGGGAGATGGATCCGTAGAGCCACGAGACCACCGTGGCATCCAACAAGGACCACTCTGGAGTTGGATCGATCAAAGCAGGTTCGTCGACGTGGTCGAGCAGCGCGTACTTGCGGAGGGCAGCGCGTAAGAAGGTGCGCCATTGGCGATGAACATCGGCGTCGAGGTCCAGCTCGACTGGTACGTTCCCCTTGATGGAGTGGAGGCCGACGACTTGGGCATGCAGGGAGGTGAGCGAGAAGGCCCCCACGCTGGAGGAGGGGGCGTTGGCGAAGACTAGCTTGGCCTTGGCTTTGACGGCCTCGCGAGCCTCACGATCTTCCTTCTCCTTGGCGGCCTGCACGGCCTGTGTAAAATCGTTGCCCATGGCTCCAAGAGAGGCGGCACAGCGAGAAGGGGGAGATGGGTGGTTTGAAGATCGGCGGTACCGAGATCGGAGGTGGTGGCGGTAGCGGAAGCAGGGGCGACACAGTTCGACTAGGGTTTTGCTCTGATACCATGTAAGATAGGGGAAACCACACGTAGTGGTGTCTTGTATTTCTCATTATATAGGAGGATTACAAGAGGAGTCCTAGTCTCATACAACACGAACACATAAAAAAGAAATATACAATATGAACATATACCTATACAAACACGATACTGTCACATATTCTAACAATTACATTGGAATATTGGGGCAACATTAACGACAAATGGAAGAAGAGCTTAATTATTCTGAGCTATGATCATCACTTGACTTCACAATATTTCAACAGAAGTAAAAAAGGATGAAGTTTAGGCAGTATCCACAAATTACCTTCTATGCATATGTACTGCAAGATTTTAGCAGTGATTTTGTTTAAAAGAGTGGAATTATCTGTCTACAGAGCACGTACCAAGATAACAAGTGAACCAACATATATATGTCAGAAAATTGTGTGATTATCAGTATTTGAGCATCCCGCGTCTATTATAAAAGAAGTATACATAACCCCTATGTATTAGGTTTCGAACAGAGACCCAACTTTAAATTGGAACACATCACTTCCAAAACTTTGCTAAACTGGACAGAGAGCCCCCTCCACCCATGCGAGGCTATTTATGGTGCATCTTGATGTTGTGTAGAAATGCAGGGGTTAGCTGCCTATTTGACATCGAGCTGTAGCGCACTGCTAAAGCCCTTCAGCAACGGGGACAACATCATTAGATTTCACATGCTCTCCTGTACCAGATTACTAACGAGGTTATTCTTCGACTGGTTGTCACTATGGAAAATAGGCAGCTAACCCTCGAGGAGAAAAAAATACGTTCTTTTTTGAAGGGAAGATGTCTTGCTCTTGCTTCGTTGGAAACGATATGACTGACGAAACGGACCCGTATACGTGATCTCCAGAAAGGTGATGCCAACACTAAGTTTTTTTACATGTAGGCCAATGCTCGCAGGCGCAAGCATCTGATCCCGATTCTTAGAGATGGTGCCAAGGCAACGACTAATGTTGTTGATGAAAGGATATTTATTGTCTTAATCAGCTTTGGTTTCCGTTAACAACTTGTAGATCATTTTACAGTGTGTTAATGTCTACATGATGATATAATGAAAAGTGAAAATGACTTTTCTCCGTGGAATTGTCCCTGCAAGAAACTACAAGCTTCAGGGAATTTCAGACCAGAGTCTCCGGTGTGGTCTAGAGTTTCCCCATAAGTCTCCGGAGGGGCCTCCACAAATATGCCTGGGACATTCTGTATGGCGGTCCAGAGATGGACCGACGGCAGACCAAAACCTCTGATTCGTTCACTCAGACCGGAGTCTCCGGTGTAATATGGTCCGGAGTCTTCGATGAGTATCCAGAGTGGGTTTCTCCAAGCCAACTGCGACACTCTGTATGGTGGTTCGGAGAATGACCGGAGATGGGCCAGAGTCTCCGGTGTAGACTGGAGTCTCCGCTGTATAGTCTAGAGTCTCCGGTGTGACAGTTGGTCCAACGGTCAGAAAACGGTTCAGCCTGAGTGGGCCTATAAATAGGGGACCTCATCTCCTTCCTCCAACTGCTCGATCCTTCCAAGAACACCACCTCCATTTGAGCCACCAAATCACCAAGATCTCTTCATCCAACCATCCAAAGCCATTGATCTTTGAAAGATCGAAGGAGGAGGCCTTGATCTATAGCTTCACCAAGAGAGATCTTCATCCCCCCTCATTCACTTGAGGGCCCCTTGCTCTAGTGTTTCATTGGAAACCCTAGCTCTTGATTTGGTTCTTACAAGCTTGTCCTTGATTGTGTGACAGCTTGCTTGTATTCGGGAGTCTCCAATTCAGTTGTGGATGTGTGCCTCGAACTTGTTGTAAAGGCGTCGGCTTCCACCTCGAAGGTTGCCGATATAGTGGAAGAGGTGAATCGAACCCGTTGGGTGAGGTTCATCGGAGAACAAAGGAGGCCTCTCGTGGCGTTGGTGGTTTGAAATCACCCCCTATCCAAATGCAGACGTACTTCCCCTCAAAAGAAAGGAACTACGGGAAACAAATCCTTGTGTCTCCGCGTGCTCCACTTTGGTTACTTCTATCATTTACTGCACTTTACTTATCTTGTTCTTGCTTAGTGTTTGTGCTGGGTTGACATATAGGTAAATTCACTGTAGTTTCATAATCTAGAGAATTTACCTTTTGTATTAAACCCTAACTTGAAAAAGAGTAAAATTTGAAGTAGCACCTATTCACCCCCTCTAGGTGCCCATACGATCCTTTCAATTGGTATTAGATCCTCGGCTCTTTATTCGGAATTTACCGCCTAAGAGTATATGGGTAGCCACGATGGAGGATATGTGAGTGAGGCTAGTAACACGGTGTTCATGGAGGATCTCAAGAAATTGGAATCAAGCTTGAGCGCCTCCCTGGACAATGAAATCAAACAGTTTCATGACTTAGTTGAGCAACTTGTTAAGGAGAAAATGGCCTCACATCCTCCTCCTCTAGACGAACCCACCACACTTCCTAAGGTGAATTCTTAGGAATCACCCATGGTTGTGGTAGTGGGGGATGATACTGACAACACTAATCCCTCCACCAAAAAGGATGATGGGAAGTAAGAGTACCATAAGGTTCCCAGTTGTTACTCTCCCAACCCTCCAATACCTCACCCACATATAAACAATATAGGTGACCCACCTAAGCTAGTTGAACATACCTTTTATCAATGGCAATCATTAATGAAATCTCATGTGCGCAACTCTTGCATTGAATTGTGGAATATTATTGAGGAAGGACTCAGAATTGTGGATGCAAACAACTTGACAAGAATAGAAGTTTTCAATATCCAACTCAATGCCATAGCTTTACACATGATTCAACAAGGTTTGGGGACAACAGATTTCCCTCCCATAGAACACCTCAACACCGCCAAGGAAGCTTGGGATGCTCTCACAGATTTATTTGTTGGGAATGAGAGCATGAGAAGAAACCGTTATGATGCACTGAGAAATAAAGCCGAAGTCTTATATAAGAAGGATGGTGAAGATCATGAAGACATGTATCGAAGGCTCAAATCCACTACAACCTCTTTTAGGAATGTTGGTGCCTCACATGTGGATGATGCTTGGATAAAAAGAAAATATGTGTGTGCACTCATGCCTTTCGAGCCCAGTGACTTGAAGAGTCTCCAAGGAAGACACAACTACCACCTCATGACCTCCAATGAAGTTATGCAAGAGATGGCCGCTTTCAAGGTTGAGGCCAAGAATGATAAAGATGCTCGTGCTAGAGCCCTTGGAATGAACAGTGGTGTCAACCTTGCCCTAAAAGCTAAAGTTGTGGAGTATGTGGATGAACAAGGAAGTGATGAAGGCTTACCTTTGAGCCATCCCTAAGATTTCAAGGTTGCTCATGGTGAATATATGGCCTTCTATGCAAGGAATTTTTGGAAAGACCCCGCCTAGGACAAGATGGAAATGCAATGAAGAAGCAACCCAAATGGGAGAAGAGACAATGGCTCAAAATTGAGAACTTGATTCAACTATGGTGACCGCTATCAATTTTTTGCCGGTTGTATCTATGAGAAAAGAGAATATCATGGGGGTAAACTAGTCTTAAAAAAGAATTCCAAGGCCCCCTTCAAGAAAACCTTCATCAAGAAGAATCCCACCAATAAGAAGTCGGATGAGATTGTATTGATAACACATGAAGAATACTCCTCCGATGATGAAGAAGAGGAAACATCAAATGGTGTGGATGTTCTTGCCACTACTTCTACCTCCACTTTCTCACTCTTCGACTCTCCAAATGAGAATATCTACAACAAGAACGTCACTTTCCTAATGGCAAGAGGATCAGAGGCATTATCATCCTCCCACCCCTCCTCTATGATTGATGATGAACTCGATGAGGATATATCTCTTGAGGTCAAAGAGGAATTAGTTGCTTTTGATGTGTTTATGAATAACTTTCAAGGGGAGCACAAGAAGCATTTTGTGAACCTCTTGAGTCAACTTTCTCATACACAAGAGCTTCTTGATGAGAGACGTAAATTAGGGAGAGAGAGTATAGATTGAGGTGGAGGCTCTAAATAATACTCTAGAAGAAGAGCAAGAGACTAGGATGTCTCTTGAAATAAAAATTTAAGGCCTCGATGAGGCAAATGATCAAATTATTAATAAACTCATCAATGAACATGATCATGCCATTGCTAAGTATAAAAAGACTAAAAAGGATAAGATTGAGTTTGGTGTTGTTCATGGCAAACTTGCCGAGGACTTTAGGAAGCTTGACAAGGCTCAAAAGGCCTTAGAGAGTGAACTCTTGTTGCTCACAAAGTCTCATGAAAAACTTCAAACTCAATTTACTAATATTTCCTCGCCAAGTATTTTCATTCCCTCTAGTAGTACAAACACCATTGAAGAAAATGCTAGGTTGAAGGGGGAGCTTTCTAATGCCACCTTTCCCAAAGGAAACAAGTCTATTGATGATCTTTTGAGTAAGTAAAGGTTAATTAATGAGAAAGGGGTCATTGGATTTGCATCCAAAGCCAAGAAGAAGAACAACAAGAAGAAGAAGGCCATGCCTACACAAGCAAAAGACAAGGCCATTGTGGGTAGTAAGACCACAAGTGGCAAAACTATGTCACATGATGATTTTGCGGGAAGTGATAACCCTCACTATGTCTTAATGCGTGGTTATTATGGTGATGTTTATGCACAATATGTTGGCCTGCTTGATTGTTATATTGCTTACTCCATTTGGGTTCCCAAGACCCTTGTTGCTAACAAAAGAGGACCCATTGAAAAATGGGTACCTAAAAAATAGTTTGATCTCTTGAAGAACTATGCTTCTGGAGGGTCAAAGTGGTTGCTTGATAGTGGATGCATAAGTCATATGATCGAAAGCAAAGCTATTGTCAAGGAGATGAGACCAAATGATGATCAAATAACCGTGACATATGCCGACAAGTCAAAGTCTAAGGTATTGGGTTTTGGCAAGGTTGTGGTTTCTCACGATATTACACTCATGGACGTCATGCTTGTTGAAACCCTTGGATATAATTTACTTTTAGTCCGTGCTCTTGGAAAGATGGGCTTTGTCATCTTTATTGATAATGATATTGTGGTCCTCTTATGGAGCAAGTCTCTAAAGGTCGCTTTCATTGGGTACGTCGAAAATGACTTGTATGTGGTGGAATTTTCAGGGAAAACCACTGCAAGTGCGATGTGCTTATTCGGGAAGGCCGATGTGGGTTGGCTATGGCATCGACGACTAGCCCATGTCAACATTAGAACTTTGCAAAGTCTCCACAAGGGTGGCCATATTGTTGGACTAAAATAAAATGTTTGTTTTGACAAAGATCGTGTATGCAGGGCATGTGTTGAAGGAAAGATGCATGATTCTCCCCACAAGCCAAATAACTTCATCAAGTCCAAGAGGATCTTGGATCTCCTTCATGTGGATCTCTTTGGACCTCCATCTCATGCTAGCCTTGGTGGGAGGAAGTATTGTTTGGTGATTGTTGATGACTATTCAAGATACACATGGGTATACTTCTTGAAGTTGAAAAGTGAGACCCAAGAAAACTTCATCGACTTTATCAACATGGTACAACGGCAACACAATGTCCCTGTGTTGGTAATAAGGAGTGACAACAGCACCGAGTTGAAGAACTACACCTTGAATGGATTTCTTATTGATATCACATCCCAAAATTTTCCAAATTTTGTAATGTGAAAAATAAATAAACAAAATAAATAATTGTTGAAATTTAGGGTGAAAAGAAACTTTTTGTTTCTAAATGGAAACTTAAAATCCCATCTTGAACAAACTTGAGTAATGTTTGAATGCAACTAAATTTAAAACAAGAGAAATGCATTCTTCATAAATGCATCTTGAAATTTAAACATTTGGAAAATAAACCAAAACCCTAAAACCCTAATGGAATAAAATCATTTCCAAGATATCTCTAAGACCATGGTTTTGATCCATATAAAAATTGGTCAAACAAACATTTACAAATGATCAAGAATGAGAAATAGAAATATTATAAAACCATAGAAATTGGTTTCACTTAATTTGGAGCCATAAATAAAATCTTATGAATTTAGTAAGATCAGGAAATTGAATTTCCAAAACTAATAAAGCTCCTATCTAAAATCCATACCAAATGGTGAGCAAATAATCCTAAAGGTATTTAAAAGTGTAAATAAATATTAAATAGGATTTTACAAATTGGAATCACCAACTTTGGATCTATAAATAAAAAGATATGGATTTTATAAGATAAAGAAAGAAATATTAAATGGGGAATATTTAAAGGCCAAATTAAACCTTGGCCTAATCCATAAGCAAATGGAATAGTTATAATCCAAATCCAAATAAAAGGATAGAGAATTTTTAAATAAAATAAAATGGCATTAACCAAATTCTATTCCTATTTTGATGAAGACAAAATCCCTAATAAGGATGATTAATTAAATCATAGGAAAATAATATTTAGAATTTACCCAAGTGGAATTAAAGTTATTTAATTAACTTAATGGGATCAAAGAAATCATCTAAATAAAATTTAGGGAATTAAAACCATATTTGATTTCATTGGAATAAAGACAAATACCCAATTTAAATGATTAATAAATCATATTAAAAATATTCCAAGTAACTCAAGGTGAATTATTTGACACCCTAATAAATAAATAAACACTACTGAATAGGTTTGGTAAAAATATGGATTTCAAATAAAATTTTAAAACACATTAAAACCATTTGAAATAAAGACAAATGCCTATTTATAAAATAAATAAAAGACCCTAAAAAGAATAAAAGAGATATTCTAAATTTAACTTTTAGAATGAATTAATAATAAGTATTTGAATACACACAAAGTTTGATAGAGGTTTGATTTCAAATGATGTTTGAATTGTTTAAATAAAAATAAAAATAGATTAATAGAAATAGAAAAGGGAAAAATATTCTGTATAAAAAAAATGAAATGACTTCAGCCCAAGAGCCCAACCCAGCCCCAAGCAGCCCATCATATTTCACTCACCCGACCCGTTTTTAACAAGACCCACACCATCGCCATGACGCTCGGACCCACTCCTCTCTCTCTCCTCAGACCCCACCTCCCGCCTTTCTTCACCACCCACCTCGACCACGCCCTCCTCCATGAGCCGTTTCTGTCGCCGTTTCTTCGATTAAATTCGCGGTAACGACGCCATTTAACCGCCCCCTTACCACGCCTTCTTAACCGCCTCTCCCTCCTCTCTGTTTCCCCCTCAACTTCCCATCCCCGAGCGCCCCTAGGCTGCCTAAATTTTGCGCTGCACTCCACTGTCTCCGACGAGGTCCTTCGTCGATTCCGGCAAGGATAGTCACCCCCTCGACCCCTACTTCACACTAGCTTGACCGGCAGCTTCGTGCGCATCTGCCAGCACCTTCGCCTTGCCCGCTCGCGTTCCCTAAGCTCGACAACGACCACACCCAAGCACACCGCCGTTTGCCTCGACTCCGGCGCGTCCTCCTGGTAAGTCCAGACCATCCCTGACCCTCTGGTTGATGCTCCTGTAACCGTCACACTCGCATGCATCCAACTGTACCCTCCTCTTACCTTCTGGTGGCCTACAAGCTCGCCCCCGATGACGACAGACCGCACCCGACGCCAGGTACCTCTCCGGCAAGCAATTACGATCAACCTCGTGCGCCCCTCGACAAACGGCGAGCATGTTGAGCATCCTCTCGTTGTTGCGAATCTGATGAGCTACCCCTCTCTCCCTCTAGCCCCCTGTATCGCCGGCAACTTCTTTGACAGAGCGCACCGCCGCCACTTGCCGCCGCCAGCGCCGCCACTCGATGGTTAGGGGATATGAACCGTAGGATCTCAATCTAATGGATGCGATAGAAAGTTAAGCGAAAGGGTAAGTTTGGTTCTGCACCGTGCAATGCGCATTAGATCTCACGGCTAGCATCTGTCGATCCACACGAAACGGTATGACCCAGTAGAATCACGCCACGTGGCCTAGTCTGTTTTATAAAAACCAGAAATGATCTATTAGATGTTCAAGTTTGTAAAATTCATAACTTTTGATCCACACGTCCACATTTTGCAAATTTTATATCAATGGAATCAGCAGACCAAGTACTATCCAACCATGCACTTTGTTTAATAAATTGCTTCTGGTAAATAGTTGTTTTTGCAGAAACTTGTGTAGGCATAATTTGAATATAAAATTCATTCTAAAATTATTTTTGTGATAAAATATTTGGCAAATGGATTGTTTTGAACCTACTGACCATAGAAACCAACTTGTGGATTCAAAAACATATTTTGTGAAGTAAAAGAATAAATCTTTGGTTTAGAACATTTCTAGTCAAATAAAAATGTTGTTTATATGTTAAAAATACTTTTTGGAGGAAATCTTTGGGAAATGATTTGGATTAAACTCTCTGACTCTAATCAAAAAGTTTTATGATTTAAAATATATTTTGTGAACCCTATAAAAATTATTACTTTGCTAAAGGCATTTTCAACCACATAAAATAATGTTTTGGTTTAAAAAGAGTTTATAAGTAAAATCTTTTGCGAATTGTTTTGCCACTTTTATAAAATGACCAATAGGTGTTTTCAAATGTTTATAACCTATTAGAAACCACTTTTTTCAAATAAAACAACCTTTGACATGGTTGCATGCATTACTTTGTTTTTATTATTTTATGTGATGATTGCTTGGATGGTAGATTGAATATTGCTTGCTTGGTTGAATTGTAGTGGAATTTGAAGAGTGTGAATATTGCAAGATCAAGGAGTGAACTTATAATTCTCTACCAAAAAGGCAAGTGATGCTTCATACTTTGTCCCATTATTTTCACTATGCATTAGTGATATTTCTAAGTAGGACTTGCATGGAATTTCTGCTAAGTGTAAACTATGCCATGGGAAATCCTAGTAGATGAAACCTTAGTAGAAATATTCCCTAAGTTAAGATTCCTACTACTATCATTCTTAGCCTAGCTAGTAGAAAACAAGGGTGGATTATATTCATGCTATGGAATATTTCTAAGTCAAGGACTTGTGTTTTGTTTAATAAAACAACTAAGTGAATGAAACACCTGGGTGGAACGGAAGGAATGGTTTGTGTTGAGTGGTTATACAAGGCCCATTTCTATTGGTTTACCTTGTGTATCTCACTTGTGGAATGCCACCCAGGAACAAAGAGATTTGAGATGTCAAATGTTGAGAAGCTTCAAGTGCAGCCACTTGGCATTATGGGCTCTGCCTGGATCATATAGGTTGCAATAATTTAGCCAAATGGACAGTTGGTGGTAGGGGATGATAGGTTGGAATGCGTCCGTTCTGGTCTAAGGGAAGGCTTCTGAAAGATCTTGTCTTGGTGAAACCAAGTCTTGTGGGGAAAGTGCACCACCTCTGCAGAGTGTAAAATCTAAGTACTTAGCCATGTCCCTGGCAAAGGACAATTTGAGAATCAATACATGGAAGCTATCAAGAATCTCCTCATCCCAATTTCTAAGTTAAAAACTTGTGGTTGAACAAGGGTTGAAGGTTCACCAATTTCTATTGGTGGTTCCTTGGGTGATTTTGACAAACAAAAACTTAGAGTTTTCAAATGATAAGGAAAATCTATTTTGAGCAAAGCAAGCCTAAGCTCCACTTAGCCAAATGCATATATATGATAGACTCCACTATACTACCATAGTATCACTTGCCAATACAATTCAAATGTATTGACCCTTGTGGCTGTAACTTATTATGTTGCAGGTTTGTTTGATGTTAGTGAAGTGTGTTGATTAGGATTACAAGTCTACAACCAACATGATTGCCTCTGGAACTTTGAAGATGAAGGACTCCATGCTATAGTTAATTCTACTGCATTGTAATGTGATAGCCAAATGAGCTATGTAAGATGTAATAAATTATTTTATTCCTGGTTATATAGTTGTATTATGACCTTTGTTTCTTGATATTACATCTTAACTGTGGATGCTAGCTATTGATCCAGGGACTAGCATTGTAAACACAGGGATCTCTACCTTACTAAAGCTTGGGACCTCTACAGATGGTATCAGAGCACCGTGTTGCCTGTAGGATTGTAACCCTAGGATTGGACAAAACCCCTGAGAAAAATAGGAGTTGAATTTGTTCCAAAACTTATTTACAAACAATCTTGTATACTCTTTCCTCAACCTTTTGGTTTTGGTTCTACATCTCTTCTATTTCAACTTGTTGAGCAAAGACCTGAACCATGAGCAAAGGGCTTCACCAACTCAAATGACTTCAAGTTCAACACCATCAAAGACTTCAACTTTATTTTCACCAAGGACTCCAACTTGGATATCACTAAGGACTACAATGAGACAAGAAATATTACTCAAGACTTGAAGACTAAGGAAACACAACTTAGAAGGAACCATCATCACCTTTGAAGTTTTGTGACCAAGACTCAAGAATTTTTCCAAGGAAACCATGATCTCATTCAAGAAGAAACAACAAAGAATAATGGAAGGATCTCAAGTGAACCATATAGTTGGACCACCATATTTAGATTAAATCAAACACACCAACTGTTGTGGTGTAGCAAAAATATTTTATTTCCTAAAAATATGCTTGAAACTTGTTGTTTGAGTGGAATGTTTTTTTGTGATTGCTTGCACATTGCTTGTGTGAATTGTGATGTGTGTGATTAGAATTATTTCCTTAGAAATCTTTTGCCTATTCTAATCCCAATCCAACCCAAACAGATGATTACTCCAAGAAAATCCAACATCAAGAATGGTAACAACAACAACCAAGATATGCACATGAGAGAACTCATAGTAACCCAAACCCAGTTGAACCAAGTGACAACTCAGTTTTTAGCCAACAACAATGAGTTAGACCCAACCATGCAAAGGTTTTTAGAAACCCAAACTCAATTGATGCAAAAGGTGACAAGTCAAATGATCAACATGGGAGACAACCATTCCCAAAGAGTTTGTGACAACAAGGTTGTCAATGATGATATTCTAGAAGGAACCCAAGCTTGCAATGTTTGTGTAGACAAGGATCACACTTCCAAAGAGCATGAAGATCAATGCCCCAATTGTGAAGAGAAACATCCAACTAAGCAATGTCCCACATCTCAAGCTACTTGTTTCCTATGTGAAGGAAATAATCATGTCCCTATCCAATGCCCCGTCTATTCCATAGTTCAACAAAGGAAACAAGGTGGAGTGCATCAACAGTTTGTAAACCCTTAGGAGGGAACAACTTCTACTAATAAGGGTGAAGGCAAAGTCAGAACCATGCCTCATAAGGCCAAATCCAAAGTGACCACAAAGTGTTTCTACTCTTGTGAAGAAGAAGGTCATATCTCTAGTAACTGCCCCAAGAATAGAGAAACATTTCCCACCTTTGTGGTGAAGTATGAAGAGCATGAACTAGAAGAACTCCTAGCTTTGGAGAGACCCAAAAAGAAGAAGAAGGACATAAGCCAGTTGGAATGTTACAATTGCAAAGAGATGGGACACTATGCCAGTGATTATCCAGAAAAGAAGAAGAACCATGGAAACAAACAAGAGGCAATGATACCAAAGGAAAAGAAATATATTAGCCAAGTGATGTGTTTAAAATGCAAGGAACTAGGCCATTATGCAAACAAGTGCCCAGAGAAGATACATCAAGATCCCAAGTAAACCAAGATGTAATCTAGTGGAATTTTTTTTAAGGGTGGTAGTACCCTAGTTGCTTTAATCCAACTTGTAACCCTATCTTTCCCAAATCTTGGGACGAGATTTATTTTAAGGGTGGTAGCCTGTCACATCCCAAAATTTTCCAAATTTTGTAATGTGAAAAATAAATAAACAAAATAAATAATTGTTGAAATTTAGGGTGAAAAGAAACTTTTGTTTCTAAATGGAAACTTAAAATCCCATCTTGAACAAACTTGAGTAATGTTTGAATCCAACTAAATTCAAAACAAGAGAAATGCATTCTTCATAAATGCATCTTGAAATTTAAACATTTGGAAAATAAACCAAAACCCTAAAACCCTAATGGAATAAAATCATTTCCAACATATCTCTAAGACCATGGTTTTGATCCATATAAAAATTGGTCAAACAAACATTTACAAATGATCAAGAATGACAAATAGAAATATTATAAAACCATAGAAATTGGTTTCACTTAATTTGGAGCCATAAATAAAATCTTATGAATTTAGTAAGATCAGGAAATTGAATTTCCAAAACTAATAAAGCTCCTATATAAAATCCATACCAAATGGTGAGCAAATAATCCTAAAGGTATTTAAAAGGGTAAATAAATATTAAATAATATTTTACAAATTGGAATCACCAACTTTGGATCTATAAATAAAAAGATATGGATTTTATAAGATAAAGAAAGAAATATTAAATGGGGAATATTTAAAGGCCAAATTAAACCTTGGCCTAATCCATAAGCAAATGGAATAGTTATAATCCAAATCCAAATAAAAGGATAGAGAATTTTTAAATAAAATAAAATGGCATTAACCAAATTCTATTCCTATTTTGATGAAGACAAAATCCCTAATAAGGATGATTAATTAAATCATGGGAAAATAATATTTAGAATTTACCCAAGTGGAATTAAAGTTATTTAATTAACTTAATGGGATAAAAGAAATCATCTAAATAAAATTTAGGGAATTAAACCCATATTTGATTTCATTGGAATAAAGACAAATACCCAATTTAAATGATTAATAAATCATATTAAAAATATTCCAAATAATTCAAGGTGAATTATTTGACACCCTAATAAATAAATAAAACCTACTAAATAGGTTTGGTAAAAATATGGATTTCAAATAAAATTTTAAAACACATTAAAACCATTTGAAATAAAGACAGATGTCTATTTATAAAATAAATAAAAGACCCTAAAAAGAATAAAAGAGATATTCTAAATTTGACTTTAGAATGAATTAATAATCAGTATTTGAATATACACAAAGTTTGATAGAGGTTTTATTTCAAATGATGTTTGAATTGTTTAAATAAAAATCAAAACAGATTAATAGAAATAGAAAAGGGAAAAAGATTCTGTATAAAAAAATGAAACAGACCCAGCCCAGCCAGCAGGCCCAACCCAGCCCAGCAGCGCAGCCCATCTTCTTTCCCTCCCCCAAACCATTTTTCACCCAGACCCACACCCGCATCACCACTAACTGCCTGGACCCACTTCTCCTCTCTCTCTCTCTCGCTGTCAAGCAGACCCCACCTCCCAGTCTTCTTCCCCACCCGCCGCAGCGACCACGCCCTCCTCCACGAGCCGTTTCTGTCGCCGTTTCTTCGATTAAATTCGCGGTAACGACGCCATTTAACCGCCCCTGACCACGCCTTCTTAACCGCCTATCCCTCCTCTCCGTTTCCCCCTCAACCTCCCATCCTCGAGCGCCCCCAGGCTGCCTGAATTTTGCGCTGCACTCCACTGTCTCCGACGAGGTCCTTCGTCGATTCCGGCGAGGATAGTCACCCCCTCGACCCCTACTTCACACTAGCTTGACCGACAGCTTCGTGCGAATCTGCCAGCACCTTCGCCTTGCCTGCTCGCGTTCCCTAAGCTCGACAACGACCACACCCGAGCACACCGCTGTCTACCTCGACTCCGGCGAGTCCTCCTGGTAAGTGCAGACCACCCCTGACCCTCTGGTTGATGCTCCTGTAACCGTCACACTCGCTTGCATCTAACTGTACCCTCCTCTTACATTCTGGTGGTTCTACAAGCTCGCCCCCAACAACGACAGACCGCACCCGATGCCAGGTACCTCTCCGGCGAGAAATTATTATCAACCTCGTGCGCCCCTCGACAAACGGCGAGCACGTTGAGCATCCTATCGTCGTTGCGAATCTGGTGAGCTACCCCTCTCTCCCTCTAGCCCCCTGTATCACCGACAACTTCTCTGACAGAGCGCGCCGCCGCCACTTGCCGCCACCAGCGCCGCCACTCGATGGTTAGGGGATATGAACCGTAGGATCTCAATCTGATGAATGTGATAGAAAGTTAAGCGAAAGGGTAAGTTTGGTTCTGCACCGTGCTATGCGCATTAGATCTAACGGCTAGCATTTTTTGATCCACACGAAACAGTATGACCCAGTAGAATCACGCCACGTGGCCTAGTCTGTTTTATAAAAACCAGAAATGATCTATTAGATGTTCAAGTTTGTAAAATTCATAACTTTTGATCCACACGTCCACATTTTGCAAATTTTATATCAGTGGAATCAGCAGACCAAGTACTATCCAACCATGCACTTTGTTTAATAAATTGCTTCTGGTAAATAGTTGTTTTTGCAGAAACTTGTGTAGGCATAATTTGAATATAAAATTCATTCTAAAATTATTTTTGTGATAAAATATTTGGCAAATGGATTGTTTTGAACCTACTGACCATAGAAACCAACTTGTGGATTCAAAAACATATTTTGTGAAGTAAAAGAATAAATCTTTGGTTTAGAACATTTCTAGTCAAATAAAAATGTTGTTTATATGTTAAAAATACTTTTTGGAGGAAATCTTTGGGAAATGATTTGGATTAAACTCTCTGACTCTAATCAAAAAGTTTTATGATTTAAAATATATTTTGTGAACCCTATAAAAATTATTACTTTGCTAAAGGCATTTTCAACCACATAAAATAATGTTTTGGTTTAAAAAGAGTTTATAAGTAAAATCTTTTGCGAATTGTTTTGCCACTTTTATAAAATGACCAATAGGTGTTTTCAAATGTTTATAACCTATTAGAAACCACTTTTTTCAAATAAAACAACCTTTGACATGGTTGCATGCATTACTTTGTTTTTATTATTTTATGTGATGATTGCTTGGATGGTAGATTGAATATTGCTTGCTTGGTTGAATTGTAGTGGAATTTGAAGAGTGTGAATATTGCAAGATCAAGGAGTGAACTTATAATTCTCTACCAAAAAGGCAAGTGATGCTTCATACTTTGTCCCATTATTTTCACTATGCATTAGTGATATTTCTAAGTAGGACTTGCATGGAATTTCTGCTAAGTGTAAACTATGCCATGGGAAATCCTAGTAGATGAAACCTTAGTAGAAATATTCCCTAAGTTAAGATTCCTACTACTATCATTCTTAGCCTAGCTAGTAGAAAACAAGGGTGGATTATATTCATGCTATGGAATATTTCTAAGTCAAGGACTTGTGTTTTGTTTAATAAAACAACTAAGTGAATGAAACACCTGGGTGGAACGGAAGGAATGGTTTGTGTTGAGTGGTTATACAAGGCCCATTTCTATTGGTTTACCTTGTGTATCTCACTTGTGGAATGCCACCCAGGAACAAAGAGATTTGAGATGTCAAATGTTGAGAAGCTTCAAGTGCAGCCACTTGGCATTATGGGCTCTGCCTGGATCATATAGGTTGCAATAATTTAGCCAAATGGACAGTTGGTGGTAGGGGATGATAGGTTGGAATGCGTCCGTTCTGGTCTAAGGGAAGGCTTCTGAAAGATCTTGTCTTGGTGAAACCAAGTCTTGTGGGGAAAGTGCACCACCTCTGCAGAGTGTAAAATCTAAGTACTTAGCCATGTCCCTGGCAAAGGACAATTTGAGAATCAATACATGGAAGCTATCAAGAATCTCCTCATCCCAATTTCTAAGTTAAAAACTTGTGGTTGAACAAGGGTTGAAGGTTCACCAATTTCTATTGGTGGTTCCTTGGGTGATTTTGACAAACAAAAACTTTGTTTTCAAATGATAAGGAAAATCTATTTTGAGCAAAGAAAGCCTAAGCTCCACTTAGCCAAATGTATATAGATGATAGACTCCACTATACTACCATAGTATCACTTGCCAATACAATTCAAATGTATTGACCCTTGTGGCTGTAACTTATTATGTTGCAGGTTTGTTTGATGTTAGTGAAGTGTGTTGATTAGGATTACAAGTCTACAACCAACATGATTGCCTGTGGCACTTTGAAGATGAAGGACTCCATGCTATAGTTAATTTGCTGCATTGTAATGTGATAGCCAAATGAGCTATGTAAGATGTAATAAATTATTTTATTCCTGGTTATATAGTTGTATTATGACCTTTGTTTCTTGATATTACATCTTAACTGTGGATGCTAGCTATTGATCCAGGGACTAGCATTGTAAACACAGGGATCTCTACCTTACTAAAGGTTGGGACCTCTACAATTGATGAGGGAATAAAACACCAATATTCCACTACATACACCCCTCAACAAAATGGTGTAGCCGAGAGGAAGAACCGAACTCTAATTGATATGGCTAGGTCCGTGTTGGCGGAGTTTAAATCCCCCTAAAACTTTTGGGCTGAATCAATCTCCACCGCATGCCATGCATCGAACCGGCTCTACCTCCGCAAAGAATTGATCAAGACTCCATATGAAATTCTTACCGATAACAAGCCCAATGTTTCATACTTTGGGGTGTTTGGTTGTGAGTGTTTCTATCGCATTAAGAGTGTTTGTTTGTCCAAGTTTGATTCCAAAGCATTAGAGGGTATTTTTGTTGTCTATGGTCTCGAATCCCAGACTTATAGAGTCTATGATAAACTCTCTAAAGTTTTCATAGAATCTTATAGTGTGGTTTTCAAAGAATATGATGGTCCCCAAGGGGGCGTGTTGATGTTTGTGATGTAGATGATGAAATGCCTCAAGATGCCATAAGAATACTAGGTGAGGGATTCATCTGCCCTGTTCAGGAACCCCTTGTGGCAGATCGAGAAGAACAATACTCTACTCAAGTGGATCCCTCATCTTCACGACATGAACAAGCACCTGTCATTGAGGAAAATGATGACCCAAGCCAAAGACAAGACGAGAACCCTCAACAAGTTGATCAGGCAGAAACTTCTAGCCAGGATGGAGAGGACTCTCCACTTTCCAGATTGTCCAGCACTGCTCAGTCTATTGTTCAAGGCAGATTTATAGAATAATCCAGAAGATCATCTCAGCGCCTGTCCAGAAGTGTGGCTGATCAAGACCAAGGTCAATATATGCCTCATGATGATGAGAATGATCCCAGTGAATATCTAGGTCAAGATGATGGTCAAGACAAAGACTAAAATGATGAAGAGATCCCCACAAGACATAACAAGGAGATCAAAACTCGTCGTAAAGGTAGAGTGGATAGGATGTTGGAAATAAGATACCACACTCTTGAGAATGTACTTGGGGATCTAAGGATAGGAATATCCACTCGAGCTCAATTGAAGCATTTTGGTGAGCATCAAGCACATATATCCATGGTGAAACCAAAGAAAGTATGGGAAGCTCTCGAAGACTCAGATTGGCTAGAAGCAATGCATAAAGAGCTTAACAACTTTGAGAGAAACAAAGTGTGGAAGTTAGTTGAAAAGCCAAAAGATTGTCGCAATGTTATTGGAACTAAGTGGATATTCAAGAACAAGCAAGATGAATATGTTATTGTTGTAAGGAACAAGGCAAGATTGGTAGCTCAAGGGTTCTCTCAAATTGAAGGAATTGATTATGGAGAGACATATTCTCTTGTGGCTCGCCTTGAGTCCATATGTATCCTTCTTGCTTATCCGGCACATCATAACTTTCAATTGCAACAAATGGATGCAGAAACTGTATTTCTAAATGGTCCACTGCATGAGTTGGTATATGTAAAGAAATCCCCGAGGTTCGAGGATCCCAACTTCCCAAACCATGTCTACAAGGTTGATAAGGCTCTCTATGGGCTTAAACAAGCTCCACGCACGTGGTATGAGCACCTTAGAGAGTTGTTGTTAGACCGTGGGTTTGAGGTTGGGAAAATTGATCCCACTCTTTTTACTAAGAAGGTTAAGGGGGAGATTTTTGTATGCCAAATATATGTTGATGAGATTATATTTGGCTCATCTAATAAGGATTTTAATGATGAATTCTCAAATCTTATGACTAATAGGTTCAGGATGTCTATGATGGGAGAATTTAGGGTATTTCTTGGTTTTGAGATCAAGCAAGTGAGAGGAGGAACCTTCTTCAATCAAGCCAAGTATACTCAAGACATGCTCAATAGGTTCAACATGAAATATCTAAATGGATCTCCTACTCCCATGGCAACAAAGACTCACTTGAACTAAACCCAAATGGTAAAGATGTGGATCAAAAGGTATATCGTTCTATGATTGGCTCTTTGATTTACCTTTGTGGATCTAGACCCGATATTGTGTTAAGTGTAGGAGTATGTGCAAGATATCAAGCGGCTCCTCAAGAAATCCAATTGATTGCGGTCAAGAGAATATTTCAATATTTGGTTCATACCCCAAACTATGGTATTTGGCATCCTAGGGGCTCAACATTCTCTCTTTGTGGGTACACCGATTCAGATTGGGATGGTGATAAGGATGATATAAAATCAACCTCTAGGGCTTGCCAATTCCTTGGTAGGTCCTTGGTGTGTTGGTCTTCTAAGAAGCAAAATTGCATATCTCTCTCCACTGCCGAAGCCGAATATGTGGCTGCCACTAGTGCTTGCACTAAATTGCTATGTATGAGGCAAACTTTAAAGGAATACGGCGTCCATTGTGACAACGTGCCTCTTCTATGTGATAATGAAAGTGCCATCAAGATTTCCTACAACCCGGTGGATCACACAAGGACAAAACATATTGAGATCCTCCATCACTTTATTAGAGACCACGTTGCTCGTGGAGATATTGAGATAGCCTATGTTTCAACCAAATACCAACTTGCCGATATATTCACGAAGCCACTTGAGGAAGCAAAATTTTGTCATTTGCAGAATGAACTAATATCATTGATTCAAGGAGCTTAACTTGATTACCTTGCATACTCACTTATGTATTGACCCTTATTGTGTTTAGATGCAGGCATGGAGATAGGGGGAGTGCGTTCCGAATACATTGGACTAGCCCTCCCCCATAATGCCAACATTAAAGAAAATAAATTCTCTTAATATCATTTTGTGATATGTGAGCTTCATTGATGAGTAGTGACTATGAACCCAAGGATAATTCTTCGCGGTGTCATGCCACAAACTCTTACATGGTGGCCTCAGCCACCGCCCTCCTCTTATTGAAGATGTTGGTTCTTGATTTGTTCTATTTTGAGATTTATTGAACATCTTCTCGGAATTTTTATGGTTTTCTTTGATTCTTCACAGTTTGGCATCTTAACCCAAGCCTTTCCCTTCTGTAAACCATCTATCTCTCATATATGTTCCCATACACTCATACCTAGCTTTTTGGTCGATGAGTCCCAGAGTCTCCGGTGTGCCCACACTAGAGTCTCCGGTTCAGCAGACTAGAGTCTCTGGTCTGGACGGTTTTTGGGCCTGACATAAGGGAGGTCAGGGTGAAGTGAAATGAACAGTTTCCTTCTTCCACCCCGACATCTCCCCTATCACCCGTCGCCTCCTCCTCCAAATCACTGCCCAGAGGTCATGAAGCCCCCGAGATCCGCCGTGCCGCCGGCCAACTCCTTCCTCTCCATCCTTGGGCCCTTCCCACTAGTGGAATTGGTCCAATGGACATATCTGGTACCTCTTCTCTTCTCTTGAACTTAGGGTTCATCCCCTTTGTGTATTTTGGATTTTTGTACTAATTTTTCCCACTAGAATCACTTGTTGCATGCACACTATCACATTAGTCTCAAATCCTTGCCCGATATGTTATAAATAATGCCTCCTATAGCCTCCTTGTGCATACCTGAATCTCTAGACCGGAGATTCCGGTCCTCTAGGCCAGAGACTCCGGTCCCTCAGGTCGGAGACTTCGGTCCAGATCGGAGATTCCGATATGCACAGCGGAGACTCCATTGTGGATTGTCTCTATCACATCCATTAAATCTTTGAGGGTCTTGTTTTCATATCCGAAAGATATATGCTTACCTCCATGCTATCCCCCTCCTTCTATTTTCACAGGTGGCTCTGGTTCTCGTCGTCCCCCTCACACCAAGTCCAAGACAAGGAGGGCTGATCCGCCATATGATGAGGTCGAAGGTCGGTATGTTGTGCCCCCGTCCAACCGGAGGCAGCAGGCCGGGGATGCAGCGTTCATGAGGTGGGAGAGTGAGCGTATTGATGAGGAGAGTCAAGCAAAGAGGTATAAGTACGATAATCTACAATCCCTGGCCCGTATGTCGAAGAAGGAGTACCATGAGCTGCACAAGATGCAGTTTTATGACTTGCCTCAGACCAGTGATGACCCATGTTATTGGAGGAAGGAGCAGCTAGTATTCATGCAAGAAATTTACCATAAGGTCACCAAGTCCCCGGTCTGTCCTCAAAAGTACATGGATATTGAGAAGATGCATGCTAGATCTTACTTCACTGATGCCATTTGGATTTATGAGAAGCTTGGGCTGCACGGACTGATGGAGATCCGTGAGGACTACAACATCACTCTTGTGTAGAAATTCTATGCCACAGTGGTGTTTGGGACTAACGAATCAAGGACTATAACTTGGATGTCAGGAGATAACCGTTGCATTGCTACTTTCTTTGACTCTGCCAATGTCATCCATGAGCCCTTTCAAGGTGTGTCCACCCATGTTGGGAACCGCATGCATTCTGCATCTCTTGGTGAGAACAAGAACAAGTTGGCACCGCTATATGACAAAGAGGGTGTTGTGGGTGAGGCCAAGGGCCTCAAGCCCCTATACACTCTTATGTTGAGGATTTTTCGCTAGACCATTTCCCCCAGTGCTAGAAATGATGATGCCATCAGATGTGGATTGGTCAACTTGCTGTATCACACTCACAAGGTTTACTATGCTAGCCCAGAAGCAGAGGACGCTGCTATTGACATCATGGATTTCATCTTTGAGGAGATGCATCATGCCATTCTCTACAAGAAGTCTCCTCCGTATGCTCCACCTGTCATGAGGCTCATCAACACCCAGGCTCACGGTTTGCCCCTTGCTATGCCTTCCAATCTCGTGGATCATGCACTTGTGTCTCTCCAGAAGAAAGGACACATGGGGACAACCCCTAGACTCTCATATGTTAAGGATGAGGATGATATTTTAGAGACAGAACGGGCTACCACTCCTCCTAGGGATTGGAGGAAGAATGCCTCCAATGCACCCATGCCACCCATGACCCGCGAGTATGTTCAGGAAAAGGTCAAGAAGGCTTTTTGGGAGAAGACCCTCTATTGCATGAATGTGGACATATGGAAGGAGCAACATGCCTCCTACAAGACCAACCGCCGGATTGCGAAGCTCCTCAAAGAGATTAAGGCTTAGGGAGAAGTGGATGAGGAGGATGAAGGTGATGAGTACCCAGATGAGCATGGCGCTCAACCATCTACTGAGTCTGATTACACACTCTCATTTGGGGCATGGAATGCCCAGTAGGACAAACTAGTGGACTGGAAGACTTTCTCTGAGGTCACTTCCGGTTTTGCTTCTCAGGGCACATCATCTTCTCGCCCTCACGGCAAAGGACCTGCTGCTCCCAGTGGTGATGATGACTATGTGGATGATGATGACGAGGATGAGGACATGGATGAGGATGATGACGACGATGACTACGAGTGATCCTTTGGGGTGCTAGCTTAGGTATTTTCCCTTTTTGATGTTTTCGATGCCAAAGGGGGAGAATACATTGTCATCGGGATTTGCATGGGCTAGGAATTTCGCTATTTTATGCTTATTTAAAATTCAAACATTTTCTTGTTTTGCTTATTTGGTTTGCAAGATACTATCTGTGTGAGGACTTGTTTATTATATGATCCTATGCTACTGTAATCTGTGTGAGAACTTTGTTTAGTATCTATTACCTGCTGTGCATACTTGACTCATTTATCTTACAACACATTGTTAGGGGGAGCATCATTATATCTCATTTCAAATATTTCCATGCAAAATCACTTATTGTCATCGAACACCAAAAAGGGGGAGATTGGAAGGACATTTATTGTCTTAATCAGTTTTGGTGTTCACTAACAACTTGTAGATCATTTTACAGTGTGTTAATGTCTAAGGATGATATAATGAAAAGTCAAAAGGACTTTGCCCTGTGGAATTGTCCCTGCAAGAAACTACAAGCTTCAGGGAATTCCAGACCAGAGTCTCCGGTGTGAAAACACCGGAGTCTCCGGTGTGGTCCGGAGTTTCCCCAAAAGTCTCCGGAGGGCCCTCCACAAACATTCCTAGGACATTCTGTATGGGGGTCTGGAGATGGAGCAGAGGCAGATCGAAACCTCCGATGCATTCACTCAGACCAGAGTCTCTGGTGTGGAAACACTGGAGTCTCCAGTGTAATACGGTCCAAAGTCTTTGAAGAGAATCCAGAGGGGTTTTCTCCAAGCCATTTGGGACATTCTGTATGGTGGTACAGAGACTGACCAGAGATGGGCCGGAGTCTCGGTTGTAGACAGGAGTCTCCGATCTGCAGTCCGGAGTCTCTGGTGTGATAGTTGGTCCAATGGTCAGAAAACGGTTTAGACTGAGTGAGCCTATAAATAGGGGACCTCATCCCCTTCCTCCAGCTGCTCGAGCCTGCCAAGAACACCACCTCCATTTGATCTATCAAATCACCAAGATCTCTTCATCCAACCATCCAAGTCCTTGATCTTTGGAGAATCGGAGGAGGAGGCCTTGATCTATAGCTTCACCAAGAGAGATCTTCATTTCCCCCTCATTCACTTGAGGGCCCCTTTCTCTAGTGTTTCATTGGAAACCTTAGCTCTTGATTTGGTTCTTACAAGCTTGTATTTGATTGTGTGACAACTTGCTTGTATTCGGGAGCCTCCAATTCAGTTGTGGATGTGTGCCTCGAACTTTTTGTAAAGGTGCCGGCTTCCACCTCGAAGGTTGCCGATATAGTGTAAGAGGTGAATCGAACCCGTTGGGGTGAGGTTCATCGGAGAACAAGGGAGGCCTCTGATGGCGTTGGTGGTTTGAAATCACCCCCTCTCCAAACACATACGTACTTCCTCTCAAAAGGAAGGAACCGCGGGAAACAAATCCTTGTGTCTCCATGTGCTCCACTTTGGTTACTTGTATCCTTTACCACACTTATCTTGTTCTTGATTAGTGTTTGAGCTAGGTTGACATATAGGTAAATTCATCGTAGTTGAATAATCTAGAGAATTTACCTTTTGTGTTAAACCCTAACTTGAAAAAGAGTAAAATTTGAAGTAGCACCTATTCACCCCCTCTATGTGCCCATAAGATCCTTTTAGTTGAGAAGCTAGAGCTGGCACTGGATTATTTCAGTAACATCATGGGAAGTGTCCCTGATCATCGGCGCCTCGTTGACCTGTCACATCTCGACATCCCTTGTCTCTCTGCGGATGTGGATGCTGGTCTCGAATCCACCTTTACTAAGGATATGAAGTGCGGAAGGTGATCATGGAATTACCTTTTGACAGAGCTCCAGGCACCGATGGTTTTTCTGGCCTATTATTCAAACTCTGCTAGAACACTATAGCTGATGACCTGTTATTGGAACTTCAGAATTTATTCCTTGGCCATTGTCAAAGCTTGGGATACATGAATTGTTCCATTATGGCGCTGCTATCTAAGGTCAAGAACCCCTTAGAGATCAGAGAATATCGTCCGATTAGCCTTGTCTATGGCTTCTATAAAATATTCGCTAAGCTTCTCGCCTCCAGGCTTTCTCCTATGCTGCCCAAACTGATATCCAATGCCTAAAGCACTTTCATTTTGGGTCGGAATATTCATGAGAATATCAAGCTCATCAAGAACATGGCCTCTTTCCTCCAAATACGGAAATCTATGATGGCTCTCCTAAAAATTGACATCTCCAAAGCTTTTGATTCCCTTTCATGCAAATTTTTGCTAGATGTGCTCCACCACAGAGGATTTGGGAACAAGTGGCATTATTGGATCTGCTGTATGTTAGCGATGGCTAGTACCTCCATATTCATTAATGGAGCTAGAAGCAACTCCTTCAGATTGGCGCGTGGTGTCCGCCAAGGTGATCCTCTGTCCCTAGCACTTTTTTATCCTCGCCATGGATGGTCTACAAGCTATGCTCCAATGGGCCGCGAATCACCACCTTCTCGGTGATCTAGGACTACACCGACGTGTCCCGAGAGACTCTATGTACGCAGATGATGCGGTGGTGTTCTTCCGGCCTTCTCCCACGAATTACAATGTACTGAGGACTATTCTTGATCTGTTTGGAGACGCCTCGGGGCTTCAGATCAACCTGCAGAAGTGCACTATCACCTTCATCTACTTCGATGACACAGTGGCTCAGGATGTTGCTCTTCGTATGCAGTGGCAGTCCGCTAATTTCCCCATTCGTTACCTGGGGCTGCCACTCACCATGGGGCATCTCAAATACGCGGACATCTGGCCTCTCATTGACAAGTTCTCAGACAAGCTCCCAGGTTGGATCCCATGGCTCCTCAACCCCGCAGGCCAGCTTGTTATCTCCCATGCTGTCCTCATGGCCATATCGCTGTACTTCCTCGCTGTCCTCCAACTTCCGATTTGGGCATTGCGCATCCTCAATCGCAGGTGCCGCGGCTTCGTCTGTCGCGGTGAGCAGGAGATCAATGGGGGTCATCGCCTCCTTTCTTGGTCTCAGGTTTGCATGCCGCTACAATATGGGGGGCTCGGTATCCTCAATCTTCAGTTCTTCGGTTGTGCACTGCGATGTCGCTGGCCCTGGCTGCACTGGGCCCAGGACCCCCGCCCCTGGTGCTCAATTCCCGGAACTGATGATCATGATGCTGCCGCCCTCCTCACTGCGACCTCTTTCGTCTGCCTTGGTGATGGTGCTCGTGCCCTGTTCTAGACTGATAAATGGCTGTTGGGAGGGCGTTCGGTCGCTGAAACTTTCCTGGTCTTGGCCTCATATACTCGCAAGTATGTCGTGGCAGTTTCCCAAGCCCTACAAAGGGATCCTTGATCAAGGACATTCAGGCAGGCGTCTCGACGGTTGCGTTGGGAAAATACCTGCAACTATGGACCTGATTAATACAATTCAACTGGAGTTTGGCAAGGAGGACATGCTGATTTGGAAATTCTCTAATGATGGTTGCTTCTCCACTAGTAGTGCCTAAAACCTCTTCTTTGCGTCCAACATCCGCTTCCCTTGCGCCAAGGCATGGAAATCCAAGGCCCCGCCATGCTGCAAATTTTTCATGTTTCTTGCTGTTCACCCGCGCTGGCTCACTGCTGATAATCTGGAGCGGAGGGGCTGGCCCTGCATGGCCACTTGTCAGCTTTGCCTCTCTGAACACGAAACTTGCACGCATCTCTTTCTTCATTACCCATTTGCAGCTCAGGTGTGGCAGTTGATCAAAAGATGGACGACCGTTGATTTCTCCCATCCCTAGTAGCAACTTTTCAAGTAGTGAAGACTCGTGGCTGCAGGTTAGGAAGCGTGCCCCCAAATCCATTCATCGTGATTTTGATGTGATCATAATTATTGTTCATTGGTGAATCTGGAAGGAGCTCAATTCCAGGGTGTTCGAGAGAACCCAGCACTTTGCTAAGGATATTTTTGATTTGATCCGTGAGGATATCAGGCTTTGGCGTGCAACAGGAAAAGTGATTGTGATTTGAGTCCGGGGATCCTGTATTTCCCTGCTCTGTTTTTCGGTTTTTGCTGTAGCTTGGTCCTGTCAAGCTTCAGTCTGTACCTATGCTCCACCTCAGATCTACTGGTTGTACTCTTTGTCTTCTTAATAAAGATCAGCCTTTGGCCTTTCGATTTCTGCATTGCAACCGCATGAACTTATAGTTGGAAAATTTGCCCCGATGTTGCCCCTCTCCATCTACTTTATGTAAGATTCATGGCATCTACAAGAATTATAAGGAGCTCAGGTGGTATAGGAGAGCAGGGGTTGTTTCTCCATGACACCCTATGCCAGGAAGCTCGGAGGAGGGAGAAGACTGCGCCGTTACGGTCAATCTTGGATGCTAGAAGAGGTGGTCGATGGGAGATGACAACGAGGAGATGCAAGAAGATTCTCTGGCCGAGGGCTTGATAGCCGCCGCCGGCGGCCGATTTCCATGGGTGTGCACAGTCGTTGGAGAGAGATGGGATCGATTCCGTGTGCTCTCACAATTCTGTGTCATTATGAGGTTCCATTCATAAAATATTTAGCAACCGAACTGGTACAGGAATCTCGTCCCCTTTATTTACAATCTGATGGTTGATGTATCACATGTGCAGCCGGTATACAAGTTATGTGGTTTCACGGGATACGTTCTCACCGTTTCTGCTCTCGATCGCAGTGACGGTTCCTCCTGGACGGTGGTGACGCAAGCGGAGGACCGCCGGCATGGTATGGTGATTGGACAGCGGCGCGACGAGCAGGTCAACTTCCCAGGCGTGTGGACCGGGCCCTCCTCTGCTTCTCAGGTGCATGGCCCTGCCTCTTATTCCCTGTGCAGTAGCCAAAATCGACGGCGTTGGCCGGGTTTGATCCTCCATTAAGGTGCCCGTATGGTGCCGGCCGGTAGCCAAAATCAGGTAGTAGTCCGGGAACCAGAACAACTAGTTGGCGGTATGGCCAGTTTGTTTCTGTGGTCTATCATCTGTGAATTCCGGACGCCCCTGGCCGCCTAACGAGTGCATTCTCCTTGTGCACCAGCAGCTACTGGTCAACACATACACCATGGACCACACAACACAACATTTGGTCGACATAGGCCGAATCAGTAACGGCCGAGTCACAATGCCATTGCTTGTCCGATATAGAGTATATGTCGGCATGAGCCATCTAGGAGTTCTTTGTCTGCAGGTAAGTCTAGGCCGAGCCTCTGGAGGCAAGGCCGGGTCATGAAGGGAAAGAAGCTCGTTTTCGAGTATGCTTCGAGAAGGACCACATTAAATCTAGGTCAAAGAAGAACGACGAGGAGAGCGCCGCTGGGTGACAACTAAAGGCGCTGGATGACGCCTAAAGTTCCAGGTGACGCATAAAGAAAGATGTGACACCAAAGGAACTAGCGTCCACGTACTGGAAGACCGTTGGCAAGGAAGCTTTGCTGACTGGGTCCAGGGCCAAGGAATGGTCCTATGACCCAGCCTGAAGGGTAAAGACAAGGCCCAAATAGTACATTGTAACCTATGTTGGGACACAGAAAGATAAAACAAAACTTTTCCCTCTAACGTGGTGATCCCAAGATCTATCTGAGGTAGAAGGCCACGGGGATTACCACTAGATGCACGGTTGCGGATTACTGATGAAGCACATCGGTTGATGCAGTGCAGTCCCTGCGATCTCGATCCAATCAACGATCGTTGTGGTGCTGATCGTACAACACCTCTGCTGGTATCCACACGTACGAGGAGGAGTGCCAGCGGAGAACTGCTAGGTTCGTTACAACGACATGACTGCTGTGGAGCTAGGGTTTCCAATGCATGGAATGACCTAACCATTTAACCCAGCTGGGTTTCTGCGCCCACTATATATAGGGAGTGAAAGTGGGATCCACTCACTCGTGGCCCATTCACTAAAGCCCATATTAGTCACTATGAGTCCGACTCACTGACTCAGTCCAAATACGGCTCGGGTCCAACCCAACAAGATTTCCGGTTTAGATCCAATCCGAACTTGCTCCCGCTCTTAAGTGTGTGACCACGCAGGCTCATGGCTACTTGGACATGATTGGAGTCTGACTCTCAATCGAGCAGTCGATAGTAGCTCCTAGCAGAACATGCCGACTCTCAAGTACCAAATAGTCATGACGACTTGCCTTACCAATGCGACTTGCGTTCGAGTCCCTTTTGCCTCACGATATACCTTGTCAAACTATATGTAACATCCCAACATTAGAGCTTAGAAATAAGCTGAACACAGGTGTGTGTATTGCATTCATGCATAGAAAATCTGAATAATTTTTGCGCTTTTAAATAAAAACTTGTCAAAGTGATTGAAGCTTCTCTTAAATTGATGGAATTGAAGTAGATCATCAAGTTGACTGCGATAAGTTTCAATATGACCTTTGCTAAAACCTTATTTTGGTAAACATGATTTGATCTAAGGGTAGATCAAATGGAATAAAATTTAACCCTAATACATTACTTAATGATTTATATTTGATCCTTAGGTGATCATATCATAGTATTCATTATAATCACTCATGAATACCAAATTATAAATATAACACAAATAATAAGAATGTAACAACTATATCTTAATCTCATCTACTTATACCATGAGTATCATGGAAATACCTAACTTTAACTCTCTAGTGAGATTGAGTAGGAAAGAAACCAAAGTTAAGATCATTCACCATATATATTTCTTTCCATATCAATCTTTATCATCTCTATTGAATCCTATCCTTATATTTGTTGTTCATCAATATTGAGAAATCAACTATTGATTCACCAATTCTTAACCTATCAATTCTTGACCTATCAACTCTTGTACTTATTATAGCATTCACTTAAGGATTATAAAGAAAGAAGTCAGAAGAGGTAAGTAGTGATGCTAGTTTTAGATGTTATCTATGGGATGTGAGTGATTGGAGGAAATCAAATCAATATGGTAACAAAGAAGATTACAAGGATGAAGTCTGAAGATAGTTACCAGGAGTAGTCCTATTGGATCAAGTAGGTATAGTCAATGAATTATATCTCTTAATCCAATAGAGCTAAACAGAAGATAATTAGAATACAACTGTAATGTTGTATGGATGGAAGCCTTGTTTAGTCAACTGGAAACCTAAACCACAAAGGATTATAATGACCATGCCTCTCACCAATATTGAACGCTTATACCATGTATAAGTGACATTGGTGGATAAAACATGATTGAACCATAGTATAGATATATTATCCTAGATTAGTCATTACAAGTCACATTAATATAATGTGAGGTTGGAATGTTAGATATTGGAGTCAAGTAGAGACAAGATAGTATGATTAAAATGATGTTAGAGCAACATTGGATTAAAGGAGTAGTATTTTCCTCTTGGAAAATACTAAACATTTAAGGAGAGTAGAATTTGATATGTACATCCATTAGAGGAATGTAGTGATGGATGATTAAGGAAGAGTATGAATGGAGTAGAAGTAACCACTTCTTGGATTGGAGATTATCAGCAGAAAAGTAGTTGATATAACCAAGTATGGAATTTAGGAGGAGAAATTGTGGATAAGAATATTCTGTAAAGCAATGATCATCATGTTAACACATAATGATGGATAGGAAGAAGTAGTATATCTAGGAAAGGAATTCCTTAGTTAGAAGTCCAGGATTGTGAATTATGGAATATAGAAATTCTTGGTAAACACCAAAACCTAAATCTTTAACCAAATATAATATCTATTTCATATAAATGATCTATCATCTTAGTTCCACAAAGCTTTATAGGAATAGTTACCTATAGCAAATCACATAAACACATCTTTATCATTTCTAATTATCATAACCATATGTGCTTAGGAGTTATCTTTATCAAATCCTTTTCATGAGACATTCCAGATAACATCATTCTGATCTCAAACATAAAGATAATGTGTTTAGCCATTAATATTTATTCACATCAACAAAAGAAAATAAGTATAGTAAGTACCTTAAACCCTAGGGTGAGTAATTACAATTCAGAACTCTAAACTTATTAATAAGTTTTCTCATCAACATCTCATAAATATTCTATCTATAATCATTAGACAAAGTCATTAATTCATTTCTCTAACCACTCATTCCAATATTATAAACCATTCTATCCTATACTATGTGATTAAATAGATATAAATAAACCCTATGAATATTATTAAATATTTTAAAACTTAATTACTCCAAATAAAAGTGAAAACAATGTTATAGAAAAGTATATACATAAAGAAAATAAAGAAACAATCACATTATGCAATAAAAGTTCACAAATTATACTGAATACATTTTAGGAATTGCTGCAATTATTTAGCTGATAATTTTCTATGGGAAACATTCAAACAATTGAGTAATATAAAAATCTAAAAGTAAAATACAAAACAGAAAACAGAAAAAAATAAAGGAAGAAGAGGTATTAGTCCAATCTGGCCAATGGCCCATCTCTTTCCTCGCCTAACTGACGCTCACGCGCATTACACCGCGGCCTACCTGGCCTAGCACCAGCCCGCCAGGAGCCCATACCCCTGCAACCTCTAATCCTCGTCGTCTTCCTCGCCGGCGAAAGCTGCTGCGTGGCACCGTGGCCGTCGTTGATCTCTGCCACGCTGCAATGCGTGCCACCGCTGGTGGAGGAGGGGATAAGAACGCTCACGTCCTCCTCTATCCATCCATACCAGTAACACTCGCCCTCGTCATCTGTCTCGCAAATTCCTCTTTCGGTCGAAACCCTAGCTTCGACCTCGCTATAATCGTCATCCTTCTGAGCTTTCCCGTACTCCATTGATAAAGCACATGGCTTCGCTTGCCCATCCGAGCCTCTTAGTCAAAGGAATCGAGGCGAGCCGACGGGAATCGACGCCGCGAGGTCACCTTCCCGAAGTCTGGCCACCGTGGTCCTCGCTGATTTCGACCATCTCCCGTCTCACCAACTACTCCAGAAGATTCCTGGTAATGCTCTGAGCATGATAGTGCTCCTCCTTTTCGTTTCATGCTGACATCAACATTACCTAATAAACACATTTAGTTATTTAATTAAAAAAATTCATAAAATGATTCAATCTTATAAAATCAATAACTCTTGTTTTATAAATCAGAAAAATACATATAATATATGAAAATGTTGAGAAAAATAAAATCTACAACTTAAAACTATTATCAAATATAGTTATGGTGATCATTTAAATAAATATTATTTAATAAAGGTTTTATAAGTAATAAAACTTTGATAATTCATATTTTAATAATGGAAAATGTTTAAAATATAAATAAAATACTAAAAATCTTAGAAAAATAAGAATTATACTTTAAAATTATAATTATACATTAATACTTCAAATTAAATATTTCTTGTTTATTAAGTGTTTATAAAGTAATAAACCTTATTAAAATCATATATTATTATTTATAAATCACAAACATAAATTTAATATACCAAAATAATCACAAAAATAATACCTACATGTAAAAGATGTGATATTCCACTTTTGAGTTAAATAAAAAGTTAAACACTTTCATAACTTGAATTTAAACCTATTTCCTTAATTAATAATTCATATAAAGGTAAATAAAATTTGTTAATAATTCTAAAATTAACTAATTAAAGTCTAATAAATAGTATTAGTCTTGAATATTTATAATATAAAGTCAAATTGGTCCAACACATTTTAAATACAATCTTATTGAATGATCCTTCAATTATATGTGTAATTTATATTCTAAAAGAACCTTTAAAAAATTATAAAATCTCCAAGGATAATTTATAGTAAAATAAAACCTATTCTTTTATATTAACCTCAAGTTTATAAACAAACCAAAACACTATACATGAGTTCATAAGTAGTAAAAAATGTTGTTTACTTATTCACAAACCTTAACCACACCCTTATAGAAAGGTAAATCCCTTTATACCATTATAATATAAATAAATCACTACTCCAATAGAAGTAATGCCATTATTAAGTAACTCTAAGGAAACAATATAAAATGAACAGGATACAAGTATCATAAGTAATACACCCTAAGTCTATTTACATTCTTAAAGTTACTTATAGTTACAAAACTTTAAGTATAATGCTAAAAACTTTATTATATACTTTATAGTTAACTTTGGTCTGTTATAATTAAATTGTAAAGCATCTCAAGTCCAAACTATTCAAGCAAGCACAAACAACATCAACCACATCTGATTAACCACAAAGATTGTTTAAACCTTAATAAAGGAATCTTTTCTTCAAAAGTTATTAGTTTTGCCACATCAATCAACATATGACAATTAATAGTAAACACCTTACTTTATACTTTACTTGTATAATAAGATTGTTAATACTTAAATTCTTTATATGTGACATTACTTGTAAAGTAAAACTTGAAGATAAACAATTAAGATGTAAGCAACCTTATGTAGCATTCCATACTGTATATTTTGTTGTTGTATAAATACATGTTGTTTTCCACACACTCATAACCTTTAATAAGAAGCACATGTATGAAACTTAATCTAAAAAGGGTAACACATTCCAAAGAAACCCTTTCCAGTATCCAAACCCTAGAACAACGTTATTATCGGGATTCACGTTTATCAACTTGCATTACATTACTTATACATAAAAGCATCTTGCTTCTTTAAACATTAGTCCTTACCGGACCAATGATGCTGATTTCAGATATTGGATCTTTTATATTGTCTTGAAGACCCTGAGTGCATAATCTTGCAATCACAAAAGGCAAGTTCACACTTGATCATGTCCTTTGATTATTTTCTATAAATTATTTTGCAAATCTAGTGTTGAAATCACCTGCATTTGAAAAAGGACAGAAAACACTATTTTCATAATAATATGATTATAGGTTATTTACCATGATGTGATAACCTACTATCAGATTTCCGGTGGTAAAGGAACATATTACCTAGGACTTAACAACCAATGTCGCCAGTGATTCTTGCACCGTATATTATGCGTTGACCATGGGATTTGGAATGGGATGGAGAAGTCAGCTGTATCTTTTCCCTCTCGCATGGAGATGGATGTGCAGGTCGTGACTGTTATCACTCGTAGCGTGCATATTATTTATGGTAATTCATAGAGGATATGGAGCATATGGGTGGGAGCCCTCAACATCCCATGATAGTTCCAACATCTGAACGGTCTGTACTGCCATTGCCGTAATTTAGTAGGTGGGCTGGCGTACACCAAGGAGACATGCGGGGTCGCGGAGAAGGCAGTGATTGGCTTGGATCTTAGTCTTGGCCTCACACCAAGGAAGTGTGAACGAACCTGCAATTCGGATGTGCAACAAAGCTAAGATCTCTCATGGGTAAAGTGACGCACCTCTGCAGAGTGTAAGAACTATAACTTGTCCCTGTTCCGGGAAGGAGCTACGAAGGCTGCGGGAAAGGAACTCCATGAAAGTTCTGGTAAACCTGTGAAGGCTGACAGACATAGTTTTTTAGAATAAAAGCAACCTTTGAAGAAATGTTTAAGAAAACCTGCATTTCCTACGACTTATGGTCTGTGGCTATAGATATAGTGCATCAAACACTCCTTTTCTAGTGAACTTGTTGAGTACGCTCGTACTCAAAGTATCTTCTTAACCCTTGCTAGGTTCTAAAGCCAGTATAGACGACGTCTGCATCAAGTTATGCTCCAAGAATCATCATCAAAAGCTAAAGCTCTTCAATGAAGTCAAGGAAGTCAACATATATATCCACTCAAGTGAAGACGAAGTTGCGGAATATATAAGAATAGAATTTATAGCCATAGAACCTACTTTTGTAAAGTATTGCAATAACAGCAATGCAATCCTAGTAGTTCAGCTATTAGTTTTATAAGTATGGTAGCTATGAGTTATTTATTCCTAATTCTTCTTTGTAAGAAGTTTCTTTCTCTCTCTTTAACCTAGAGTGTTCTCTGGATCTTGTGTAAAGAGTTGAGTTGTAACCTATAGTCATGTCTTGGACCTGCTGTGTTTCTGTTGTACCACTCTGAGGGATGTAATACTAGTGAACGGTGTTTTATTGGTGTTATATCAACGACTATTGTGTACTACATCATGAAGTGGTATGCTGGGTCACCACACTTCATCCCTTAAATAGTCCGACTCTCTTCTCGATCCGAGATAAGTGATTCATCTGACTAACTTTTAGTCGATCGCCTCGGTTAACACTTAACCGAGTCGTGCATGGCCATGCTTTCTGAATCATATCATGCGAGAGGGCCGAGAGAATATCTCTCCAACTGGAGGGGCAAAATCCCATCTTGGTTATTCACATCACGCCGCTTGATTCTTAGTCGACCCGAACTCTGCCTTTATAACCGCCAAGTTACATATCAATGTTTGACAGAACCTAAGTCAGTGATCCCCAACTCGGACTGTGCAACAATCTTAGGTCTAAGGATTACATTGATTGCGATATACAAATGACAAGTTGTTCGCTATACCTCAATATGGGTCAATCCTACTCGCTAAACTCTTTAGCCGAATCTGTGTAAGTCGGAATAGCATCTTCATGCCCATGATAAGTGGAACCGAGTCATCAGCCGACTTTCACATTGGTCTAAGTTATGTGTCCAACACAACCTCGATGACCAAGGATATTTAGTACAAACAACATGAATGTATAGTTCCACAACTGAATCACATATTCAATGATACACATAATATGTTTATACAAGGACAACTTAATATTTTTATGAATACTATGGGACATATCATCATACATGATTGCCTCTAGGGCATATTCCCTACAGTCTCCCACTTGCACTAGATTCAATCTTCTGACATCACATGTCTAGGCATCTATGCCCATAGGTCTCAGGTGTGCCTCATGCTTCGGCCGTGGTAATGGATTTGTAAACGGATCCGCAATATTTACATCCGTGTGTACCTTGCATAACTTGATATCAGCCTGATCCACGAACTGGCAAATTAGGTGGTACCGCATGAGTATGTGCTTGTTCTTCTGGTGTTGTCTAGGTTCCTTGGCTTGTGAAATAGTACCATTGTTGTCACAATACACGTCTAACGGATTGGATAATCCCTAAACCACACCAAGATCCATGGGGAAATTCCTCATCCAAACAGCTTCCTTTGCTGCCTCCGAGTCGGCAATATACTTAGCCTCTGTTGTAGATACAGACACAGTCTCTTACTTGGAACTCTTCCAGCTCATATCCCCTCCTTTTATCACAAACACATACCCGGATTGCGAACGAGAATCATCAGAGTCCGTAAGATAACTTGGATCCGTGTAACCCTTTACATTGAGTTCATCTTCACCTACATAAACCAAAAATATATCCTTAGTCCTTCTCAAGTACTTTAGGATATTTTTAGCTGCTGTCCGGTGGATTTCTCCAGGATCAGCCTGGTATCTTCTCACAACACTTAGAGCATACGAAACATTTGGCTAGTACAAGTCATGGCATACATGATGGATCCGACTGCAGAAGCATACGAAATCGCACTCATCTGACTTTGCTCATCAGTTGTCGAAGGACACTAAGTCTTGCTAAGTTTTACACCATGGGACATCGGTAAGAACCCCTTCTTAGACGATTCCATGTTGAACTTCTTCAACACTTTCTCCAAGTATGTACTCTGCCTCAATCCAATAGGCCTTCTTGATCAATCTCCATAGATCCGGATTCCGAGAATATATGTTGCCTCACCCAAGTATTTCATTCAAAAACTCCTTTCTAATGATACCTTGGTTTCTTGCAACATCTAGACATGATTTCCAATCAGTAATATGTCATCCACATATAAGATCAGAAAGTTTACTTTGCTCCCACTAAACTTCTTGTATAAACAAGAATCATGATCACTCTTTATGAAGCCAAACGATTTAACTACCTCATCAAAGCGAATATTCCAACTCCGAGATGCTTGCTTCAATCCATAAATGGATTTCTTGAGTTTGCAAACCTTTTCAGTATTATCCGGATGGACAAAACCCTCGGTTTGTATCATATACACCTCCTCGGTTAAATTTCCGTTAAGAAAGCCGTTTTAAAATCCATTTGCCATATCTTATAGTCGAAATAGGATGCTATAGCTAACATGATCCGGACTGATTTAAGCATCGCTACGGCCGAGAAAGTATCGTCGTAATCAACTCCTTGAACTTGTCAGAACCCCTTCGCGAGAAGACATTCTTTATAGACGGAAACATTTCCGTCCATGCCAGTTTTCTTCTTAAAGACCCATTTGCACTCGACAGGTCTTGCACAGTCCGGCAGATCAACCAAGTCCCAAACTTTATTTTCATCCATGTATATCTGTCTGACTCATCATTGATCGCACCATGTCCAACAAGGACCGATTCTGCCTTTGTGAGAAACCGTTCCTCTGCGGCGTTTCCGGCTGAGTAAGTTGTGGAACTATTCCGCAACCTTTGAGATGATCATCAAACTCTTGGCTCATGTACTTGCCTCCTCGGTCCGACCGAAGAAACTTTATTTTCTTGCCGAGTTGATTCCGTTCTTCATTCTGGAATTCTTTGAACTTTTCAAAGCCTTTCGACTTATGTTTCATCAAGTAGATATATCCATACCGACTTAAATCATCAGTGAAGGTAATGAAGTACTCATAACCACCCCTGGCTATCGTGCTCATTGGTCCACATACATCACTATGTACTAGTCCCAACAAGTCAGACGCCCTTTCAAAACTCTTTGCAAAAGGTGTCTTGGTCATTTTGCCGAGTAGGCAAGATTCGCATGTCTCGAACGACTCCAAGTCGAACAAAGTTAGGAGTCCATCATCATTAGGTTTCTTCATGTGTTTCCAGCTTATATGACCAAGACGACAATGCCAAAAGTAAGTCATATTTAGATCATTTGGTTTCAACCTTTTAACATTTATGTTATAAACCGAATCACCATCAAGATTCAAAATAAATAACCTGTCCTCGACAGGTGCAAAGCCGTGAAACATATCATTCAAATATAAAGAACAACCATTATTCTTAATATTCGACTCATAGCCTTGCCTCATCAAACATCAAGCAGAAATAATGTTTCGACTGAGCACTAGAACATAATAATAATTATTCAGTTCCATAATGAATCCGGAAGGTAAATGAAGTTGCGCCATGCCGACTTCCAACGCAGCGTCTCTCGCTTTGTTGCCGACTTGGATATCAACCTCGCCTCTTGCTACGCTCCTAGTTCTTACCAGTCCCTGTAACAAGTTGCAGATGTGAATAACTGATCCGGTATCATATACCCAAGAGCTATTAGGTGCATTGGCAAGATAAATGTCTATAACATTACAAACAAGTGTACCTGAGTCGGAAGTCATACCTCCACTCTTGGCTTTGTCCGCCAAATATTTGCTGCAGTTCCTCTTCTAGTGGCCATCCGCCTTGTAATAGAGTCAAGTGGATCCGGCTGAAGGAGATGGCTTAGTCTCTGAGGAAGTGCTTGGGACCGGGCCCTGAGCCTGCTTTCCTCCCGACTTAGCCTTCTCCTTAGTCGAAGAACTCTTCTTGAACTTAGCCTTATTCTGCACCATCAACACTTGACTGGCCCCTTCTTGAGATCCGCCTCTGCCTGCTTGAGAATCCCATGCAATTCAGTGAGTTTCTTATCCATACCATGCAAGTTTGATATGAACTAACCATACGCACGAGGAAGAGAATTCAGAATTATGTCCGTAGCTAACTCTTCCCTAACGGGGTAGCCAGGCCTCTCCAGAGACTACATGTAACCAACTATTTTGATCACATGCGGAATCAGTGGATCACCATCATTAAGATTGCAACTCAGCAAAGCCTGAGAGACTTGATACCTCTTAGTCTTGGCTTGAGCCTAAAACATACTTTTGAGGCTTTCAATCATATCGTAGGCCTCAACATTCTCGAACTTCTTCTGAAGTCCTGTTCCATGTGAGTAAGCATAAGACAGCTAATATCCGTGGACTCATCCTTAGTACGACGGTAGGCATTGGTGGCAGAGACACTCGCATTCTCATTCGGCTCATCTGGGAGTGGGTTTGTCTAGGACATGGTCCTTCTTTTCTTGTTTGAGAATAATTCTTAGATTTTGATACTAGTTGGTAAAATTAGTGTCGTTTAGTTTATCTTTCTCAAGAATGGTTCTCAAAGCAAAACTGGATATTTGAGGGTGACTGTTACTTGGTGCCATGATCTACAACAGAAAATATGCAAAACACTTAAGACATGTATTCATAAAAGAGCAAGCATATTAAACACTTTAATATTTATGATCCCACTAGAAACAACACCCCTCCGATGGTTTCTTAGTGATTCATGATCCTAAATAAGCAAGTCGGCTAGTGAGCTTTAACGTCACCGCTAGCCGCCAAGTGATCTAGGTAGACAACTTGTCAATCGCATCTCATACGACTCCTGTTGGTCGGGTGGCATTACATGCCCGGCTCCCATCCGACTTTCCCCGAGTCCCACAACCGTTGTGATAGACCCAGCTAGCTTACTGAATGTTTCCGCCGTAAGAGTCCGACCCGAACCCACCTAGTTGGAAAGAATTGGTAGCACCTCAATTTTATGAGCCGACTACCAAAAATTTCTGACTTGTGATGGTGCAAACACTAGCGGGAAAACCGACTAGACCTTCTTTGATGGATTATATTTTACCAATTATCTAGCAGAGGTAAAACAGAGACATATCAATAACACAAAATAAAGAAATTATAATGTGAAATGGTATGGCTCTCTTCATGGCGATCTCCATCTCCACAAAGTGATGGGGATATGCCTACCGGGGTATACCCAGCAGGACGTTTCCGACTGGCCCAAGACTTGGCTAGTGGGCCTGCAAGACGGCGACTGGATTGAAGCCCAGCGAGGAACCAAGCCACTGGAAGCTGAAGGCCCAGGCGAGTAGATAGGCCTAGTCGGATTAGGTTAAACGAGTATCGAAGCTTTAACTGAATCGGTTGAGATATGTAAACCCTAGGGGAGGTGAGCCTATATAAACCTCCCTGCAGGCGTGTAGAATCGTTCCATCATACCCCCACGCGACTCGCCGCCTAGCCGCCGAGCTCGCCCATTGTACCACCTTCATAATACAATCTAGCAGGAGTAGGTCTTTACCCTCCGGGGGCCCGAACCTGGGTAAAACCCTGTGTCTCCGCCCTCATCTCGCTCCGCAGATGGCTGGCCGCCCTTGCCTCTTGTTCTACTACTCGCTGCCGATTGCAGCATCTGCCGTGACCATTCCCACGACAGTGGTGCCCACCGTGGGGCCTGGCCGGTTTGGCCGGTGTTCTGCGGCGAGATCCAATCTGCCCATCAACAGACGATGCCACCGGCGCATGATAGCGATCGAGATGCTCCAAATCTTGCCGAGCAGCTACGTCCGGCGGCGCGACGTCACGCCTGGCGTGATCCTGCCGATCGGCACGATCAGCCTCTTCGTCGGCCTCACCGACGTCATCGTCTCGGAGGACTCGGCTCGCATCCGCGAGTCGCCGCCACGCGATCGGCTCTCCGAAAGCCAGATCCGCACGATCGATCGCCTCGCCTCTGAGTACAATTCGGCCCACAGCGGCGTGGCCGAAAACTCAGCAGCCGCGGAAGACGCGGCCCTCAACGACGATGCCGACTCGGCGACCCCGACGTCACTCGCCGGGTCCATCACCGCGGCTTCACCCGCGGGCTCCATTACTCAGATCTCCAACGTGGGAGACTTCGAGGACCCCTCCATCCTCGGGATCTTCGAATTCGACTCGGGTGGAGAACTCCGCCGACCTCCGTGTAGAACCAGCCGCCACGCATGACCTACATGGCGACCGGCACCGATCCGCCAGAGGATCCATTCTCCACCCCAATCCTCCTAACGCCACGGCGGAGGTCGAGAACCCGCAGAATCGGCGGAGGCGCGCGCAAGAGCAAGCGAGCGCGAAATTCGCCTCGGCAGGTGTGGCGCAGAGCTATCGCGCTACCACCAACAGCGGATCAGGTCGCGCTGAACCCCACCGTTCAGGCGCGCCCTGAACTTCGGCAGCAACGACCCAGCCAGCGTGGCGGCGTGCGATCTGCGAGCAGCGCCACGGGAGGAAGCGCCGACCCCGCCAGGTCGGCGGCGATGGGCGCCCGCCTCCACCCAACCGCACACCCCGAGGACCAGCGCGGATAGTAGTCTCCTCACGGGGCGAGGCGCAACGGCCTCCCACCGTTCTCCACCCTATGGACAACCTCGTGGCCGAGAAGCAGCCGACAACATCACGGCCACCGCGACGGCGCCCTCTGAGATCCAATACGTCAGGGCCCTGCCGCAAAGGCCGTCGAGCAGCAAAGAGCGGCGCCGACTCGCAAGGTCGAGTATACTCGCGTTCTTGAGCGAGGTGGCCTCGGCCGCCCAATGGTGGCAAACACACTCAATCGCCCACCACGGAGCCACTGCAGCTCCAACACCGACCCAGCGACGGCACTCTCCTGCGACCCCAGGCGGCGACCAACCTCGTCGCCGCCAACGGTCGACCATCGGCCGCACCCACATCATCAACAACCAAAGCTGGCGCGACGCCAGCCCGACGACCGCGCACACCCTAACCAATCACCGCGACGGCGAGCCCATGGGGTCGCTCAGTCGACTCGGCCCCAAGTGCTTCGGACCGATGATCCGAGGCGAGAAGTACCCGCCAAACTTTAAGGCGCCGAAGGAGATAGAAAAGTACGATCCCTCGTACGACCCCGCCATCTGGCTCGACACATACCTCATGGCAATGGGGATCGCAGGCCACACCGACCATCGCCGCCCGTTACCTCCCCCTAATGATGGAGGGACGCAGCGGTGGATCAACACCTCCCTCAGACAAGATAGACTCACAGGAGGAGATGCGCGACGCTTCAGCACTTCGAGTGCTCCTACACCCGCGCCACCACTATCGAGGACACGGAGCGTGCGTCCAGGGACCCGCGAGTCGACCGCAATCGGGTCCAACGGTGGCAAGAACTCGTACAACGCGTCGGCATCCACCCGACACCGCGATCCATTGCTTCAAGACCTCGTGCCGTCTGAGCCCTTGGTCGCCAAGCTCAAGCGACACTCTCTCACACTCGACAACATCCCGACCTCCTCGAGATCGCCAAGCAGATGCGGAGGAAGATCCAAACCAGGAAACTGACGATGAGTCAGGAGGTCAACGCCGCACGAGCGGCAACGACAGCGGACGACGGTCCGACCTGCGCTACAGCAAGACTCGCTTCACTGGCAAGCGCCGCAGTGACGGGCGAGTCGACTTCGTCGCCAACGCCGGGCATGCGCAACCCGAGCCCAAGAGCTTCCGCCGCGACGGAGGACAACGCCGCGACGGCGGCAACTACAAGGCCAAGCCAAGGTTCGACCCCGCGGCTCTCCTTAACCAACCATGTGCGTTTCATAGCAGGGAAGGAAAGCCCGCCACGCACACCACCGCCGACTGCCACACCCTCAGGGAGATCGAGAAGGCACGGCGAGCACGGGAGGACCCCGACAATGACCCGCCAAACGGCAGAAAATTCGGCAAAGTGGCCGGCTCGCTCCACACCTTCACGGGCTTCAACACGAAGCGCGAGAAGAAGGTCATCGCCCGCGCCGTCGCCATCAACGCGGTGGCCTGTGGACGCCCCCGTTCCTCAACTGGTCGGAGCAGCCCATCACCGAGTCGACAAGACCACTCGCCACGCATCGAGTACCCAGGTCGAAGTCGCCTGGTCGCTTCAAGGTCGGCGACTCTGCTCCCCAAGACATTGATGGACGGCGGAAGCTCCATCAACATCCTGTACCTGGACACCTTCAGGCGGCTGCGGCTCCCGCAGTCGATGATCGAGACGACCCACACCACGTTCCACGGCATCGTCCCCGGTCGGAAGGCGTACCCGATCGGCAAGGTCACGCTACCAGTCACCTTCGGCACACCAGCAAACTTCCGCACCGGCGGATCGTCTTGAGCTCGTGCCATTCGACAGCCCTACCATTGCGTCTGGGCGCCAGCGTTCGCCAAGTTCATGGCAGCGCCACTACGCTGCATAACGCGATGAAGCTCCCGGCCGCGGGCGTCATCACCATCAACGGCGACCCGACATGGCCGCCGAGTGCGAGGCCAGGCGCCGAAGCTCACGACGCCGTCATCACGCGGAGACCAACCACGCGGATGAACTCGCCAACACGCGAAAGGGGTCAACAACGGCGACCCCACCATACTCAAGAAGCCCAACTCGAGGGCGCAAACACCTCAACCTTTGAGGCCACCATGCACACCCGCATCCGAGCTGGTCCCAGCGACTCCAGCCGACGGTGACGATCGGATAGGCATGAGCCCGCATAGGAAGGCGCGCTCGAAGTTCCTCCGTGAGAACAGGACATCTTCGCATGGAAGCCCTCCGACATGCCCGGTGTCCCTGTGGAGCTCGCTGAGCACAAGCTAAAGTGCGACCTGTCAAGCAGTCGCTGCGACCCTTCAATTTAGAGCGCCGCCGAGTAATCGCCGAAGAGGTGCAGCGTCTACTCGCTGCAGGCTTCATCCGGCCGATCAAATACTCCAAGTGGCTGGCAAACCCAGTCCTGGTCGAGAAGAAAAATGGGACCTAGAGGATGTGTATCGACTACACAAACCTGAACAGCGCCTGCCCAAAGGAGCAGTTCGTCCTCCCGCGGATCGACTAGATAATCGATTCCACCGCGGGCTCGGAGTCGCTGTGTTTCCTCGACGCCTACTCTGGTTACAACCAGATCAAAATGGCTATCGCGAACGAGGAGAAGACGACATTCATCACGCCATTCGGAGCCTTCTGCTACACCGCCATGACCTTCGGCCTCAAGAACGCCGGGGCAACCTACCAGCGGTGCATGCAAGAATGCCTTGCGAGCCAAATTGGCCGCAACATCCACGTCTACATCGACGACGTGGTCGTAAAGTCCGCTCGCCAGGGCGACCTACTCGCCGACCTGGCGGAAACATTCGCCAACTAGCGAAAATACAAGATAAAGCTCAACCCAGGCAAATGCACCTTCGGTGTACCCGCAGGGCAGCTACTAGGCTACGTCGTCTCCAAGCGCGGGATCGAGGCGAACCCCACCAAGATCGACACGATCGCCCGACTCGGCAAACCCGAGTGCTTGCGCGATGTTCAGAAGCTGGCCGGACGAGTAGCGGATCTCAGTCGCTTCATCCCCCGCTTGGGCGAGAAGGCAATGCCTCTATATCGCCTGATGCGCAAGAACCCCACATTCCAGTGGGACAAGGAGGCGGACGACGCCCTCCGCGACCTCAAGAAGGTGCTACTCGCCGCACCGCTACTCGCCCCCCCGGTCGACAAAGAACCCATGCTAGTCTACGTCACGGCTTCCGAGCGCGTCGTCAGCGCGGTCATGATCGTCGAGCGACCGGAGGAAGGAAAGGAACGCCCAGTACAGCGACCGGTCTACTACATCAGCGAGGTCCTCACCGAGTGGCGCCAGCGGTACCCGCAGTACCAGAAGCTGGTATACGCGGTCTCCAGGGCACAGCGACGCCTGCCGCACTACTTCCAGGAGCACCCGATCACGGTCGTCTCCTCCGTACCGTTGCAGGACATCATCCGCAACCGTGAGGCGACCGGGCGAGTCGCCAAGTGGGCCGTCGAGATCGGCGTCCACAACATCAAATACGAGCCACGAAGAGCGATCAAGTCGCAAGCCCTAGCGGACTTCATCGCCGACTGGGAAGAAGCCCAGCAGCCAGAGAAGCTGCCATACCTCCACTACTGGAGCCTGCACTTTGACGGCTCCAAGAACGCGGACGGCGCAGGCGCAGGGATCGTGTTAACTTCTCCGAAGGGCGACAAGCTCCGCTATGTCCTATGCCTGGACTTCACACCCTGCACAAACAACATGGCCGAGTACGAGGCCTTACTACACGGCATGAGGACCGCCAGGGAGATGAATGTCAACCGCCTACGCTGCTACGGCGACTCCGACCTCGTCGCAGGACAAGTCGCTGGCACCTGCGACACTGTCTCCCCCACCATGGCGGCGTACCACCAAGCAGTGGACAATCTGGGCGGACACTTCACAGGCTACTCCGTCGAGTGGATCGACAGGCGGAAGAACGAGGAGGCCGACGCCCTCTCTCGCATCAGGTCGGCTCGACTCGCACCACCCGCCGGCGTCTTCCTCGACACGATCACCAAGCCATCAGTTTCTCCCCCAAGGGAGATCGACATCGGAGTCCCGCTCCAACCAGAAGCATCCTGGTACTTTTCGTCAACGAGCTAGACGGCTGGACCAAGCCCTACATCGCTTACAGAAGCGGCACCTTGCCGGCGAGACGAGACAGGCTTCGAATGATCGCCCGTCGATGCAAGTCTCGCCATCATCGACGGTGAGCTCCTGGCGCAGATATCACCGGCGTGTTCCAACGCTGCGTCCAACCCGCCGAAGGACGCAAGATCCTCCACGACATCCACTCCGGTGACTGCGGCCACCACGCCGGCGCCCGCTCTCTCGTCGCCAAGGCTATGCGACATGGATTCTACTGGCCCACCGCACACGCCGACGCTGTCGACATCGTCCAGCGGTGCGCGCGGCAGCGCACGCCAACCAGACGCGTGCCGAGCTCAAAACAATCCCCATCACCGGCCATTCGCCGTATGGGGCATGGACATGGTGGGCCCCTTCAAGAAGGCTCCCTCGGTTACACCCACCTCCTAGTCGCGATCGACAAATTCACAAAGTGGGTGGAGGCCAAGCCAGTCCGAAATGCGACGGAAGACCGCCATGAAATTCTCGTGAACTCATATATCGCCACGGGTTTCCCAACAGCATCATCACGGACAACGGCACCAACTTCGCCAAAGGCGCCATGGCCGAATTCTGCGAAGAGCACCACATTCGGCTCGACCTCGCGTCAGTCGCCCACCCGGAATCCAACGGCCAGGCGGAACGGGCCAACCAAAGCATCCTCCACGGCCTGAAGCCGCGACTCCAAGTACCACTCGAGCGCACCGCCGGGTGCTGGGTCGAGGAGCTACCCTCCGTCATCTGGGAATCCGCACCTCGGTCAACAGGTCGACAGGATTCACCCCCTTCTTCATGGTGTATGGCACGAGGCGATCATGCCCACCGACCTTGAGCACGACTCGCCAATGGTCGTCCACTACCGGAAGCTGCGAGCGAACTTCGCACGACAGGATGGAGTCGATCAACTCGACGAGGCACGCGACCTAGCTCGCTCGCGCACCGCCATCTACCAACAAGGACTCCGCCGCTATCACAGCCGGCGGGTGAAAACTCGCACCTTCCAAGAAGGCGACCTGGTGCTGCGTCTCATCCAGGACAAGAAGGGCATGCACAAGCTTTCCCCTCCATGGGAGGGACCATTCGCCATCGGCCGTGTACTCGGCAACGACGCCTACTACCTCACCGACGTCCGCGGGGACGGCGAACTCGACGTCAAGCGACCATGGAATGTAAACCTCCTACGGAAGTTCTACGCCTTGAACCCACATATGTACTCTCCAGTCGCTACGAAATAAAAAGAAACGGTTACCGCAAATTGCGCCTACTCTCCGTGTCTTGTGCCACTCGCACTCGTAATAACAGCAACACGCTAACCGCAGAAGTCAAACTTTGGTACAGCGATCGGCACGGCTAAGTAGTGCGGTGCAAGATCACTGAGTCACCTCAGGTCTTGCATCGTCCACGAAAAACGCCTACCCGGAGCCCCATTGGAGTCGCCTAGCTCGACTGGTTCTACGAACCAAGACTACTGCCTACGCTTCTTATAGCGACCACGGTCCTCCGCATCCTTGACATAGCGACTCGAACGGCTAAGTACCACGCTCGGGGACTGCGGACCAGTTCACCTCGAGCGGTCTGGGAAAACGCCAAGTAGGAGAGCATGCCCAGGACTCGCCACGCGACTGACCCCACGGGCCAGGCAGGAGTGACGCGCACAAACTAACGCGCCAAGTCCTCACTCACCCTCGAGTCGTGCAGAACAGCCAAGTACCACGGGGACTCGGCCACCGACCTCGTTCGCGCCGCGGGAAAACGGCGAAGTACAGCGCGTTCAAGGAGTCGCTTAGCGGCTGGCTCTTGAGTCCAAAGTAGTCGACCACAATAATAAAACACACAAAGACAACAAACACATCACATACGAGGTAAACCCCATAAAAGGGCGGACGCGCTCGGGGACTCATTCAAACAACAATCACAAACACTTGACAAATACCAAAATAGACACGACATCTCATTCGATAGCATGTTGCATTGTCTCGCATTACAAAATATGCCCGCATGGCAGAACTGCTGCTAACGCCATAAGGCAAACTATCCTATTCTGCAGGCTTAGACGACGACTCGCCAACTCCCCGGCGATTGCGGATGAACGGCGTGTACGGGTTCGACGGATACGTCGTCAGTTCACCCGCCATCGCCGTGCGGAAGGGTTGCTCAACCTTGAAATCACGATGCGGCGGCTCGGGGTCGCCAGACACGACGACCGTCTCCTGGTACGGAAGGAGGTCGCCCATCGCCAAGACACGCTCCGAGTACTTGGCGGCGCGGTCTTGAAACTTGAGGACCTCGGAAAGCTCCACCGCGCCGGTCGACGATGGGTAGCCACTCGTCACGTCGTCGATGTCGAAGTCCTCGGGGAAGTGGGCAAGTCCAAGACTAAGCGCCGTTGCCGCCCCGCGCCGAAACGCCGACCGCGTCATGAACTCAACGACCATGGGCGCCTTCTCCAAATACCTCCACACCTCAACGAGGTCGCTGGGAATCACTTCCGTGGGCGATATCTCCTGGAGATAGGCACGAATGCACGTCGCCGACAACGTTGCCGAATCGACAAGCGTGCTCACACACTGCCGCGCGTTGAACGTGCTTGCTTCTTCCGCGCTGTCGATGATGCGACCTGCGAGTAGAAGACAATAATGAATACGATGCACACCACAAATGGCACAACTACTGAAAGAGGCAGACGCACTTACCAATCAACGGGCGGGCGAGATCTGTGATGAAGCATTGAAGCGACATATGGTCGTCCTGAAGCCCAACAATAAGGACTTCCGACACTCTGCGATCCTCTTCGGCGGCTGCAACGGCGGCCTTGGCTCGCCCATCGGCTGAGCTCGCTTCTTCCTTCGCCTCCTGCAGCTGGCGCTCGAGGTCGGCGATCCGTTGTTCGGCCGAACTCAAAGCCGACTGCGCCGCCGCCAATTCACTAGCGGGGACAAGCCCCTGGCGAGCTTCCTCTGCCTTCGCGGCAACAACCCGAAGCCCTTCGTTCGCCTCACGGGCGATGGCGGTTCCTTTCAGCGCCGCTTGCCGCGCCAATCGATCGGCGATTCAAGTTGCGAGACCCTTCACATCACCAAAAGGTCAATCAAAGAAACTCCTAAAGTGCCCACCGCTTAAATTCAGCGATGCTTTTCGGGGGTAACAATCAAAGAAACTCCTAAAGTGCCCAACCGCTGAAATTCAGCGAGTGCGCACTCGGGGACTGGTACTCAAAGAAATTCCTAAGTGCCCACCCGCTGAAATTCAGCGAGTGCCCACTCGGGGACTGGATGTACCTGGATGGCTGCACCAAGCATGCCGTGAAGTTGTATCGCGTCCACGGATGCGAGGAGAGCTGGCGTATGCCCACGGCGCTGGTCGACTTCAGCGTCGGCGACTCCTAGAGCGTGGCTCGAAGGCGAAGTTCCACTCGCCGCGGCCGCCTTGGTCATGAAGCGCGGGAAGGTGGCGATAGAGGCACCCGCCCCAAAGGAGGTCGGCTCGGCCGTCGAACAGCAGGCGCCCTCGCCGTGGGCCAGCGGCCGCCTCCGTTGCAGACCAGCCGACGGCCGCCGTTGTCGCCGAAATCGTGGCAGCGTCACCCTTGGCCTTCTTGCCGCCATCCGCGAGGCAGCGACTTCGTCCGCCTTCCTCTTGCGGGAAGAATCCTCCTCGCTGACGACGGACGGCACCTTAGCCACGGTTGGGTGGCCCATCTTCTTCACTCCGGTCCTGTACATCGATCATATAAGCAAGATAATTCGATGATTATGGGAGATAAAGGAAGGCGAGTGCACTCACTTGGCGACCGGAATGAAGCGGAGCCCCGTACGGAGGCCGGCTGGCTTCTCCAGCTCAGGGCCTAGTCGGCGGCTGAGCCCCATGTCCAGGACGTCACGTGCCCAAGACACGGATGGCTTCTTCGTCGTCGAAGCTGCGACCGGAGCCTCTGTAACTTCTTTGACAGGAGCTTCCCTGCGAGGCGAAGTCGCTGCGGCCGGAGCCTCCCCCAGCCCCAAGACCGGGGCGAATGGCGGAGGCATCGACGCCAGGGGCACCTCGATGGTGGCCGTGTCCAGCGCGGCCGTCGTCGGCGGCGCCTCATCCTTGGCCGGGCTGGGGGCGTCGGAACTGCTTGCCGAGTGTGGTGGCGAGGCCGGCCTCGTCGGTTTCGTCTTCCTTCTTGGAGGGGCCTTCGCCTCCTTCTCCTTCCTCTTCTTCTTTGACGGAGTAGCTTGGCGGCGCGAGGTCGTCTCCGGAAGTTCTTCTTCATCATCATGGCGCTCGAGGCTCTTGCTCGCCTCGAGCTCGCGCTGACGTTGCCCGCGGGTCTTGCGAGCCAGCGGGGCGGCTTCCTCCTCGGATTCGTCGTCGCTGTCGCTTTCGTCGCTCCTAGCGGGCGACCCGCCCATGTCTTGGACGGACGAGCTCGAATTCTCGTCATCCGAGGGCAGGAGACACCCTTCCACCACTTGGAACAGCTGCAACAAAGGCAAGTTGAAGTTAGTATGACCGCTTCGCAAAAAGGATCATTGCGAATGATCTGAAGTGATTACCGTTAGCTGGTAACGCGGTATAGGGGGCGACCCCAGCTTGAGCGTCCAAGTACACCGCTTGGGTGATTTTCTTCAGGGCCGCGGTGTAATCACCAAGCCTCCACTCGGTCAGGCTAGCTTTTGTCGGGTCGTCCCGGCCGGTGTACTGGTACATGTAGTGCTCGCGCCTGGCCAGCGGGACGAGTCGCCGCCCGAGCCAGCAGTTGTACAGGTTTATCGTCTGGAGGCCCTTCTTCTTCTTCAGACCACGGATGGTCTGAAGCATCTCGTCGAGGACCATCCGCTGGTCACCGGGAAGCTTGCCGATTTGAAGGGGGCGCGGCTCGGACCGATCGGCGGAGTACCGCGGAATCGCCGTCTCGCCTTCCGGAGTCGCCTCGGCAACATAGAACCACGACTTTTTCCAGTCGCTCGCTGCCTTGGCGGGCAGCATCAGGTTTGTTGTTCACGAGTCAAACTTTGTTGCTCTCAGATTGTTTTTGCTTGATTGCTAATACTTAAACAAAAATTACAAAATAAATTTGATTTGAAAACCATTTTCAAAACCTATTTAAAACTAGTGCTATGTCACTGTTTATTTTGTTTTGTTCCAAGTGACAAGGCAAGTGCAAAGTGACCACTTGGTTTTGTGCACAATTATATGAAGATTGCACTCTCCAAAAACCCAGAACAATTTGAATTCAAATAGCATTTGTATTTGTTTGAAAATGGATTCAGAAAATCAAAACAGAAATAGAAAAATGAATAGAGAAAAGAAAAAGGGCCAGCGCCAGTTATTTGGCCCAACTGAGAAAACAGCCCACTAAGCCCACCCGGGTCGTTTCCCTCTTCTCTCTCTCTCACCCACACCCGCACTACCCCGCAGACGCTGCCACTGGGCCCGATCCACGTCAGCTCCTTCTACTCCACCCCACGCGCGCAGAACACGTCGCCACCGCCGTTTCCTCCAGAACCGCCACGTTGATTCCGCGCTTAATTGACATTGATCTGCAGCGTGATTTCCTCGCCCCTCCTGGCTACTTAAACCTCTCCCCCTCGTGGCCATTTCCCCCAACAAAGCCAGCCCGAAGCGCCTCCAGGCTGCCAGTAATTGCCATTGCCTCGCCGCAGCCAGAACCCACTCCGGCGATCATTCCCGGTGAGCTCCGACCGTCCCCCTGTCTCTGGTTCAAAACAACATGACCAGCGTGTCCTTACGTGTTCACTGATGCCTTCTGTTTGCTTTCTCGTGAGCTAGGACGACGTCTTCATTCACGCCTGCGAGCACCTGAGCCGCCGCTCGACTCCGACGTGCAATCCAGGTAAAACTCGACCGCCCCGTGCCTTCCCTTTGACACGAACCTGTTCGCCTGATCGATGCGCACCCGCTGATGCCCTCCGTTTGTATTAGGATGGATCAGAACGTCGCCAACGTCGCCGTCCACCCGAGCCCGACGCTGTCCTCTACTCCGACGAGATCCCACGGCCACTACAGCACGCCCCTTGTCAAGCCATCGCCACGTTGAGTTTCAGTACATCGTCGCGAGTCTGGTAAGAATCTATGACGACCCCAAACCCCACTGTAGCCACCGCGCCGCCGTAGACAGAGCCGCCGCCGCCTGTCGCCGCCGCTAGCGTCGCCACTTGATGGTCAGGTTGCTTAGGATCGTTAGATCTAGATCCAGCGGATACGATAGATCCTAGGCGAAACAGTAGGATTAGATCTGGGCCGCGTGTTTTAGTCAGATCTGACGGCTCACAGACGCGATCCAGGCGAAGCGGTATCAGCCAATAGAAACACGCCGCGTATCTGTTAGTTTGTTTTAAAATTCTGATTTGAATCTATTAGATATTAAAACTTGTTTAATTCATAACTTTTGATTCCCACGTCCAAATTTGATGAATGTTATATCAATGGAATCAGGAGAGAAAGCCCTTTCCATTTATGCAATGTGTTTAATGTTTTGTTTCTGTTAAAATGGTTTTATTTACAGAAACATGCGTAGGCTTATTTTGCATATTACAAATATTTAGGAAATGTTTTAATGTCCAAATAAAGTTTGTTTGGCAAGTTTTGAACTTGTTTATGAACCAGTACTGTGCACTTGTCTTATTGAGTTTAGAAAATTATCACATATCATATTGCATGCATCCATATAATTTTGCTTGTATTTATTTTGTATGTGATTTGGTGCTATGATTTTATGTGTAGATTTTGGTGCAAATAGTGATTGTGATTGTGAGGATTGTAGCTACTCTACAAACTACCAAGGAAAGTGGTGCTTCATGATTTTATCCCTATGTTTTTCAACTATGCATTAGAAATATTTTGCTAGCCTTGCATGGTTATATTTTTAATTATATGCCATGCTTGGGAAATCCTAGTAGTTGTAGAATTGCTAGAAATTTCTAAGTGAAGATGCTTATCTATGCCATGCTTAGCCTAGCTAGTAGCAACCAAGGGTGGCTATATGTTCATGCTATGAATAAATATTTCTAAGTCTTTGGACTACGTTTTTGCTTAATAAAACAACTAAGTGAATGAATCACCTGGGTGGAATGGTTGTGATTGGGTTATGTTGAGTGGTTACACAAGGCCCATTTCTATGGTTTACCTTGTGTATCTCACTTGTGGAAAGCCACCCAGGAACAAAGGGATTTCAGAGGCCAAATGTTAAGAAGCTTCTAATGCAGCCACTTGGCAATATGGGCTCTGCTTGGATCACATAGGTTGCAATAACTTAGCCATTTGGACAGTTGGTGGTAGTGGGATGATAGGTTGGAACGCGTCCATTTGGTCTAAGGGAAGGCTTCTGAAAGGTCCTGTCTTGGTGAAAATCAAGTCTTGTGGGGAAAGTGCACAACCTCTGCAGATGGAAGAATCTAAGTACTTAGCCATGTCCCTGGTATTGGACAATTTGAGCATCAAGGCATGGAAGCTATCAAGAATCTCCTCATCCCAATTTCTAAGTAAAACTTGTGGTTGAACAAGGGTGAAGGACCCCAATGTCTATTGGTGGTTCCTTGGGAAAAGTTTTTGACAAAGAAAAACTTAGTGTTTTCAACTAATAGGAAAAATCTATTTTTGAGCAAAGCAAGCCTAAGCTACACTTAGCCAAATTGCATATAGTATCTAGTCCACCAATATTCTACTAAGGTATCACTTGCCAATACTATTCCAATGTATTGACCCACTGTGGCTGTAACTTGTGATGTTGCAGCTTATTCTGATGATGATTAGGAGTCATGAGTCTACACTCAACATGCTTGCCTGTGGCACATGAAGATGAAGACTTATTTATCTTATTACTTATTTAAACTCTTGTACTAGGCCTGTGGCCATGGAGTTGTAAAGACTATGTTGTCTCTGGAATGACTGTAATAATGACCTTTGTTTCTGTGTACTTCATCTTAAACTGTGGATGCTAGCATTGATCCAGGGACTAGCATTGCAATCACAGGGATCCTTTTCCTTTATAAAGGAGGGATCTTACATTTAACCCTACAGTTTGCTATAAGTTCCTTCCCTTCAAGTTCTAGTCTTTCCAATAAGTGCACAATCAGGCTCTTACCTTGGAGCATGGAAGGAAGGATATGGAGGTTTCTCAGAAGCATGAAGAAGGAAATTCTCGTGCTTCTTCCTATGGTATCTAGAAGGGGCATGTATTTGTTCCATACAGTGCTGTGCCTCGTGCTCCTTATGCACCCAAGTATTTTGGCAATACTTCTCGTCAACCACAATCAAATACTGGTGGAGAAAATTATCGTCCTCCTCCTGGTTCTTCCTCTGGAGTTACCTGCTACTCCTATGGTCAGCTTGGTCACTACTCAAGGGAGTGTCCCCAAAGGGCTGTCGGTTGTAATGATCAACCGACAAACAAGAATGATAAATCTCAAGGTGCTGGTCATGGTCGTCTGACCCATGTCACTATTGAATAAGCTCAGGAAGATCCACGTGTCATTCTGGGTATGCTCTGTGTAAAAAAATTCTAGCAACAGTCTTGTTTGATTTTGGAGCATCGCATACATTCATGTCACAGAATTTTTCTCAAGAGCATGGGATAAATTTTGAACCCCTGTCAACCCCTTTGACCATCCATTCTCCGGGTTCTAGCTGGTTTACCACCATGGTTAGTCACAGAAATGAGATTCACATAGCCTACCAGAAATTTCCCACTTCTTTAATTGCACTTAAGTCAAGTGACATTGATGTCATTCTGGGCATGGAGTGGTTAACCAAGTATCAAGACGTCATTGATTGTGAACTTAGAATAGTTACTGTAACCCCTCCTGCTGGCATAACTGTCAAGTACTGGACTGATGGTTCAGAGTCTTCGTTGGCAGTTTTAAAACCCTTTTCGGAGTTGTATGCCATGGATGTTCTACCTCCTCTTGAGGTTCAAGATGTCCAGGCAGTCTGTGATTTCCCGGATGTATTTCCTGAAGAATTTCCTGGCATGCCACCTAGTCAAAGTGTGGAGTTTGTCATAGAGCTAGTTCCTGGAACTGCTCCTATCTCCAAAAGACCTTACCGCATGCCTCCTCATGAGTTGGTGGAGGTGAAGAAGCAACTTGAAGAGCTAGAAGGCCTAGGCTACATCCAACCTAGCACATCCTCTAGGGGTTGCCCTACCTTCTTTTTCAAGAAGCAGGATACAAATATTCTGAGATTGGCTGTTGACTATTGTCCACTCAATGCAATGACAATCAAGAATAAGTACCCTCTTCCCCGGATAAATGACCTCTTTGATCAATTAAGTGGTGCCACTGTCTTCTCCAGAATGGATTTAAGATCAAGGTATCATCAAATAAAGATTATAAAGGAGGATATCCCAAAGACATCATTCACAACTTGTTATGGTCTTTATGAGTATACAGTGATGTCCTTCAGGTTAACTAATGCCCCTGCCACTTTTATGAGGCTCATGCATTCCGTCTTCATGGAGTATCTTGACAAGTTTGTCATGGTATACATTGATGATATTTTAATCTACTCCAAGACCAAAGAAGAGCACCCGAACATCTATGTTTGGTGTTGACTAAACTTCGTGAACATCGTCTCTATGCCAAGTTCTCTAAGTGTGAGTTATGGTTGTACGAGCTTATCTTCCTTGGTCATGTTGTTTCCGCAAGTGTTGTTGCTGTCATACCGGATAAGGTTCAGACCATTCTGGAATGGAAGTCACCTACTTCAGTCAAGGAGGTCCGAAGTTTTCTTGGAATGGCTGGATATTACCGCTGATTCATCGAGAACTTCTCCAAGATAGCCAAGCCTATGACAGATCTTCTTAAGAAATATAAGAAGTTTGAATGGTCAAAAAAGGTAGAAGATAGTTTCCAAACCTTGAAAACTAAGCTAACCTATGCTCCTGTGCTTGTCCTTATGGATATAAGAAAGGATTTCGTCATCTATTGTGATGCCTCCCTTCAAGGGATCGGTTGTGTGTTGATGCAAGATGGTCATGTAGTGGCCTATGCTTCTCGGCAGTTGAAGCCACATGAGAACAATTATCCAACCCATGATCTTGAACTCGCTGCTGTTGTTCATGCTCTTAAGCAATGGCGACATTACCTTATCGGTAACCGTTGCAAACTCTATTCGGATCATCAAAGACTAAAGTATCTCTTTACCCAGCCAGATCTGAATCTCAGGCAAAGACGATGGTTGGAACTCATCAAAGATTATGATTTGGGTCTCAACTATCAACCCGATAGAGCCAATGTCATTGCTGATGCGCTAAGTCGGAAGTCATACCGCAATAACCTGATGATTTCACAAGCCCAACCTTCTCTCTATGAGGAAATCAAATGTCTTAACCTTGAAGTGGTTCCTTGTAGATTCCTTGCTAACCTTGAAATAAAATCTTCTCTGGAGGACCAAATCAAGGAAGCTCAAAAACAAGACGACGAGGTCACCAAGATCAAAGAACGTGTTCCAAGTGGTGAAGCTAAATGCTTCTACATCAATGATCAAGGTACCCTCTATTTCGGTAACCGGCTAGTGGTGCCAAACAGTCAAAAAATCAAAGATCTAATACTACTAGAAGCACATGAATCCCCTCTGTCCATTCATCCTGGTGGTACCAAGATGTACCAAGATCTCCGACAAAGATTCTGGTGGAGTGGAATGAAACCATAAATAGCTTGCTTTGTTGTAGAATGCAATGTTTGCCGTCGAGTGAAGGCTGAACACCAAAGACCTGCTGGACTTTTACAGCCATTGAAAATTCCTGAGTGGAAATGGGATGAAATTGGTATGGATTTTATCACTGGACTCCCAAAGACACAAACTGGACATGATGCCATATGGGTAGTGATTGATCGACTATCCAAAGTTGCTCACTTCCTTGCTATTCGGGAAAGCATTACTACAAGCTAGTTGGCAGAACTATATGTATCCCGGATAGTCATACTTCATGGTGTTCCCAAGAAGATCGTATGTGATCATGGAAGTTTGTTCAATTACAAATTATGGGCTAGTTTCCAACAAGCTATGGGAACTAACGTCTCTTGCAGCACAACTTATCATCCTAAACCAATGGTCAGACCGAAAGAGTGAATCAAATTCTTGAAGACATACTTAGATCGTGTGTTATATCCTTTGGAAAGAAATGGGAGAAATGCCTTCCTTTTGCGGAGTTCTCTTACAACAACAATTTTCAATCTAGTTTGGGTATGGCAACTTTCCAATTCCTATACGGAAGAACATGCCGGACACCGCTAAACTTGACAGAAACCGACGAAAGATAATTCTTTGGTATGGACATGATACAAGAAGTAGAAGATCAAGTTCGTATAATTGGGGAGCATATGAAGGCCGCTCAATCTCGTCAAAAGACCAATTATGATTGTCATCATCTTGATGTTCATTATGAATTTGGTGACCAAGTTTACCTCCAGGTCACTCCTCTAAAGGGTGTCCATCGATTCGGTATCAAACGCAAATTGGCTCCTCGCTATGTTGGTCCCTTTCGCATTCTCTCTAAGCGGGGTGAGCTTGCCTACCAATTGGATCTACCTTCAACCTTTCCAGAAGTTCATGATGTCTTCCATGTGTCTCACACAAGCGTTGCTTCAAAGATCCCATCCGTTGTGTCGCCCATGAAACTTTGGATCTCCAAGGTGATCTAACATATCGGGAATACCCTGTTCTTATTCTTGATGAAACCAAGCACAAGAATTGTCGTCAAACCATCAAGTTCTTGAAAGTTCAATGTTCTCATCACTCTGAGTCAGAAAAAACCCAGGAACGTGAAGATCGCCTTCGATCTAAGTACCCTGCCTTGTTTTCTAAAACCAAGGAATCTTGGGTCGAGATTCTTGTAATTGCAGTAGAGATGTAACATACCACCCTTTTGTGTAATATCAATGAAGACATGGTTGAGCATTGCATACATGCATTACACTTGCATCTTGATTCAATCAAATAAAAACAAAATAAAAAACTAAATTTCCTTCTCTCAAAACCATTCAAATGGTCTTTGTATTTTGAAAACCACCCAAATAAGTGGAGCCCAAATTGGCTAAAAGGGTTCCCACACTATTTTAATATGTTTGGAAAAGTTCTAGTATTTTGGAAATATTCAAAACGGAAAAGAAATTGAAAATACAAATAGAAAAAACACAAAACATAAAAAGAAAAAGGTTTCTGCTAAAAAAATAGAAACCCTAGCTATCTGGGCCGCAGCCCAGTTCCTCTCTTCTCTCTCTGCCACTCGTGCACGTAGCCTACAGCCTGAGCTGGCCCACCCAGGGCCCAATCCATCCCATCTGCAGCCCGTACTGCTTCATGCACCCGCCGTTGTCTTCGTCCCCGATGTGAAGCAACTGCCTGGCAGGTCCTCCACCACTCGCTGGCACTGCGATGCGCGTCGCGCGTACGGATTCGTGCCGCCGCCCGCCGGTTCCTACAAGAACCTCGTCGACGCCACGGAGTAACCCTGGCACGCCACATCTCCCCTCTCCCTTATCCATCCGCCATGGCCGACGAACCCTAGCCGCCAGTCGCCGTCGCCCTCGCCGTTTCTGGCCACCCCAACCCAAGCTGAGACCATCGTTGAACTCCTCGTGCTCGACTCTTTCTCCCTAGCTCCTCCTCGCTTGTGCGTGCGCCCCAATCGCCCGGATGGACACCTCCTGCCGCCGCTCATCGCCGTTGATCCCTGCCATTTCGGAGTTCGCCTCGCTTCACCATCAGGCCCATCCTGCTCACCGTGAGCTTCTCATCCGCATGCCCTCCGTTCCCTCTCTAGCTCCCTATATCATCTTCCCCGCGTGAGCCCGACCCCGCCACTGCTGGAGCTCATCGGAGACGATGCTCTGGTGACCATTTGGGAGCGGCGCCGCCACCCTTTGGCCCAGCGCACCCGCGCGAGTCCAACACAGCCCACATAACCTCCCCACAGGCCCCCTGGTGCCATCCCCAACTCCGATCTGTAGCTGATGGCAGCGCTGGCGTCATGGTGACATCAGCGTGATGTCATCCCGTGCTAATGTCATTATGACATCAGCATGAGGCAATAAATACCTTTTCTTTTATTCATTTTGTAATTGTTTTCTGAATTTTATTAATATGTCAGGTGGGCCCCATTGTATTTGAAATAAAAATTATCTGAAATATTATCTGATTTAATAAAATGTTAAAGTAATTCCAAAATGTAAATTGTTTTATAATATTCGAAAAATGATTTAAAATGAATTAAAAATGGAGAACTTCATAACTAGTTCATTTTAAATAAGAAAAATACAAATAATATATCAAAATGTTCAGAAAAATGAGCTCTATCATTTAAAAATGTAAGAATTCACATTCATAGAACTTTGAACCCTAACTTACTTAGAGGAACACTGACACCCCCTAAGTACCATGGGTTCTATGGTTTTCCTAGCTATGGCATTCCGGATCCATTTAAATTGATGATGCACCTAGGGCTACTCTATTACATGAAATTCTTCATATCATCGATGTTGTATGAGCATTGCTCATTCCATGTTTTGAATGTTGCTTTTATTTTCCGGTGTTTTGTTGGGGATATGCTAAATGGTTATCACCATAGCATGTCTCTAATCCGGATAACCCGGGTGGCCCAGAGTTGGTAGAAAGGCCCATGGCCTGCTGGGCGGCCCTTTAGATGGATCCAGAAGAAAGGCCCATGACGGATAAAGGAAGGCTACGGAGGAGTCACCAGCGTATCTGGAGCTTTGGAGTGCAAGACACGTTAGACTAGTTGTGTACCGTGTAGGATTCTGTAACCTGTCCGGCTAGGACTTTTCCTGTAACCCTAGGATCTGACGACTATATAAGTCGGACCTATGGGAGCCTTAAGGGCACGATACAACTCACATCTCGCACAGCGAACCGATCCCTATAACTCGGCGTATTGCCATTATAGTGATTTATAGAAGGATTAGGATTCCTCCACCATTGCTGTCTTACCTCGTACCCGCCAAGCTCCCGTGTTACCCCACGTCTCTAAACACGCTCTGTGAGGACCCCTCCATGGCGTATTCGTCGACAATACCACGATAGTTGGTGCCCACCATGGGGAAAGAGACGCTTCAGGTTCTACAACGGACGAGGTCGAAGCTCTTCACGGGAATCGGTGAAACCGTAGCCATCGGCCGTGTTCTCCTCTTTGGCAACGTTTCGATCGTCCCCCCCCCCCCGACGAGTTCTATATCCCCGCAAAGAAGAACCCCACCCGCTACTTGATCGTTCCAATCAGGGACATCCACCTCTTCATCGGCGAAACCGACACGAGCACTAGTTCCCTGGAAGTCGGAGGAGCGTCAAGGCCCGCACGGACCGCCTACGGGCCGGATACGTTCGCGGAAGGATCGAAGTCGGATCTCTCTTTGGGGTTTGCCGGCATAGATCAGAAAAATTCAAGGCCCACCCAAACCGCCCCTGTGAAGGATATAATGGTGGAAGATCACTGCAAATCCGCCGGCTTCGCTCGTGCATCTGGACAGCAGAGATCCAAGTTCGTCGGGGTGGTAACTATATTTGATCTGGCGCGTTGCATTCAGAGAGAGGGCGAAAACCCCCGCTACCTAGCCAGGTGGCTCCTTATATGGCCCGATCTGGAACATTACCCCAATGATGATGCCATCTATCACTTTGTGGAAGGACTGGACCATGGTACACTTCTCCGACATACGCTAAGACGACAACAGGCTGCAGGTCTCCTCACATCTGAGGGCATGGTTCACACCGTCAACAACTACGCGGCTGCCGAAACAGACTCTCAGGCAGTGCTCGCAGCCGTACCCGGCGCCCCGCCGCCTCAGCCACCGCCGCCACCGCCTCCAGTCAACGTCCCTGCAGCCGCACCACCACCACCCATCATCGAGGAGGCCCCGGCACCCTCCGACTCTATTTTGGACGTGCTCTACGCTGACATTAGCGCTGACTCAGAGGAGATAGACTTCAGTTTGGAGGAACTCGACTCTTCTATGCAGGAGATGGAGGAGGACTTCAGGCACGACGAGCAGGCCGACAAGTCCATCACATCCCAAGAGGTGTTTGTCGCCATTGGGAGCATGATGGAGGAAGATCAAACCGAACAATCTCTGCCTACAGCGCTGGACAAGGAGAAGTGACCACCTATTGCTGCCGACAATGATTGCACAAAGGCCATGCCCCCTCCACCTAACCCTGTGCAGCAGCCGCATGAACTCAACGTTGGTTCGAGTAACAACAACACCACAAACCCGCCGCCTCCAGCATCTACGTCCGCGGCTGCCCAAATCACTCCAGCTGATAGAGTGATGTACGCCAATTTGCTCGTCGAGCCCATGACTGTGGCTCATATCTGGAACATAGTCCAGCTTGACGAGAAGCGCCAACAGCTGCTGGAGGAAGCGCAGGCCATCACAGAGCAAGGCGCAAAGTTAGATCAAGATCTGGTTAAGGCGCAGAAGTCAATAGAGAAAGCTAGAGCCATGGAGGCCGAGTACAAGACTCTGCTCAATCAGCAGAAGGCTAAGAAAGCTCCAGCTCGCGTTATCAATGATCCTGGCGCACGGCGAATCCTAGGATGGGCCCCACTGAAGCCGCCACAAGCCAAGCCATACATTGACAGCGAGGGCAGGCAGGTCATGCCCACTCCTATTCTCAACCTAGATGTGTCCAAGACCCTTCTGGAGCAGGATAGATCACCTGTAGCTGTGGAATAGGTCTATGACCTTGTAGCAAAGGCGGTCAAACAACAGGAAAATGCCACCTCTCAGAGGCTCGAGTATGACCCAGCATATTGCCAGTCTCGCAATCCTAAGCCGCCAGGGGACAGATCTCCTCAGGATGTCGGGTCTCAGATGGGTTCATCAAAATGAAGACGGAGGGATGCACGCAACAGGAAGGACACTATCCCCATATCCTCCGACCATGGAGCAAAGCTCATCCTCGTCGCCCATCTCCACCGCCCCAATCTCCTCGACATCGCGAAGACCCCAAAGCTCACCATCGTATAGACATGCCTCCGCCAAGGCAAAGCGGCATCATCGTTCGCGATAACGCAGAGCAGCCCCCTCACGATGGAGAGCGCAACCAAGGACACCAGAGTAGGTCACGTCATGACCCTCCGCATCCGACAAGCAACCGCGACAAGCGCGATGCATCGCAGGAGGGTAACAACAAGAAAGCTAACCCACCGCCACCTCTGCCTCCATCACCACCTAGCAGCCACCATGGCGGATGGGGCATGCGTCATTCACGCAGCCCATCCCCTGACGGCAAGAATAAAAAAGCAAGCCCGGAGCAATACAACACGTGTTCACGCCTGGACAAGATTCACGAGGCCCGGGAAGGACCATACCTGGGACCACGTTCCTTTAGACCTGTAATACGGACCGCAACTTACCCCAGGGGCTTCCAGATTGAAAAGACGATCAAGCCCTATGATGGCACCGCCAAACCAGCTACGTGGTTGCAGGACTATGGCAACGTGATGGAGATCGCCGGGGGTAACCCCAACGTTGCTGTCAAGTACCTCCCGCTGATGTTGACGGGCACGGCCTGCCAATGGATTGATTACTTGCCGGAAAAGTCCCTCTACAATTGGTTGGACATGCATGAAGCATTCACCAAGAACTTCGAGGGTACGTATAAGCGTCCCTGCACTGTTGGCGATCTACAGCAGTGCGTGCAAGATAAAGAAGAGTCATCTCGCACCTACCTCTCCCGCTGGCTGGATATGAAGAATTCCTGCGTAGGATTGCACGCTCAGACCACCATGGCCGCCTTCATCAATGGATTGGAGAAAGGTACATTGCTCTGACATAAGTTGAAGCGCCTAAAGGACAATCACAGGCTCGATCTCAACCAGATGATCCAGCTAGCCAGTGAGTTCGCGGCTGCCGACGATGATGCTCGCGGATCCTTGCCGGCAACAGCCGTTCCAACTCAAGATAAGAGGAACAACAACACCAAGCGGAAGAACCTGCCATAATAAAAGCAAACCTCCGACATGGTCGCCATGACACTTGCAGGACGAGGTGACGGCGGACAACGTGGACGAGGACAGGGGCTAGTCGTGGGCAGCAGCGAGGTAGTGAAACTTCCCCGTAGTGCTCCACATTCCACAAACGTATGAGGAGTACCGTGATATGCCATGCCTCGTACACCTCGACGCCAACGGCAAGGCCACTCACACCAATCTCCATTGCAAGTTTGTCAACGACCTGAAGGAGGACCCGGAGTCCGGTTACAAGAGAAGTCGGAAGAGCAGACCATGAGGGAAGGGCAAAGGGAAGAAGAAGGAAGAGGAGTCCAAGGATTCACGTGACATGGATGAGGACGTTGACCCTAATAATGCCGACAAGAGCAATGGCAAGGGAAAGAACCCCTTCGAAAAGAAGGCTGTCGTCTACCACACTTTCCTTGGCAACCCCACTGTTTGGAAACAGAAAAACTCCATGAGGATATTGATGGCCACCCTACCCCTAGTTCCCCAGTACCTGCGCTGGTCGGAGATTCAAATCACTTGGGACATGAAGGATCACCTAGACCTCATCCCTACGGAGAACCAGTACGACATGGTCATCAACTTTGATTGATGACAACAAGTTCACCAAATGCATGGTGGATAGCGGAAGCAGCATCAACATCATGTACCTGGATACGCTGCACAAAATGAAGTTGATAGAGGCCAACCTAAGGCGGACCAGCACCGTGTTCCATGGCATAGTTCCTGGCCGGGAGGCTCGGTCCCTTAGGTGCATCACACTTCAGGTCGCTTTTGGTGATGTTAATAATTACCACCAAGAATGCATGACCTTCGAGGTGTTCCCCTTCAAGAGAGTGTACCACGTCATCTTCGGATGTGACATCTTCCATGCCTTCATGGCCAAGCCATGCTTCGTCTACAACAAGCTCAAGATACCCGGAACAAACGGCGTCATCACCGTATTCGGAAGCTTTACCAAGGCAAGGGACTACGAGATTGGAGAAGCAACCTTTGCAGAAGCTGTCCTCTACAACAAAGAATTCAAGGAGATCCAGATCAAGGTCGATGCCACGGAGATGCCAGAATCAAAGAAACAGATTTCTGACTCTGATCCCGCCTTCAAGGCCGCCATCGAGACCAAGCCGGTGGAACTTGTGGTAGGCGATGCCTCCAAGACCACCGCCATTGGGATGAACCTAGACCCTAAATAGGAAAGCACGCTTGTCAAGTTCCTCCGTGAGAATAGGGACATATTTTCCTAGCAACCTGCCGACATGAAAGGTGTACCTAGGGAACTTACCGAGCACAACTTGAATATTTATCCAAAATGCAAACCGGTGAAATAACCTCTACGACGCTTCAGAGACGAGAAGAGACGCGCCATAGGCAAAGAGATAGCTAGGTTACTTAAGGCTAGTTTTATCTGAGAAGTCCTTCACACCCGATGGGTGGCCAATCCTGTACTTTTCCCCAAAAAAGGAACCAAAGAATTAAGAATTCACGTTGATTACACCGGCTTGAACAAAGCATGTCCCAAAGATCCGTTTGCTTTTCCTCGCATTGACTAAGTCATTGACTCGATGGCTGGCTCGAAACTTTTGTGTTTTCTCGATGCATACTCAGGATACCACCAGATAAAGACGAGGAAGTTGGAGTAATTGGCCACTTCGTTCACCACACCTTACAACATGTTTTGCTATGTCACGATACCCTTTGGGATGAAAAACGCATGTGCTACATACCAGTGGCCTATGCAGCATTGCCTCCATGATCAAATTGGTCAGAACGTTCATGCCTATGTGGATGATATAGCGGTGATGTCTAAAAAGTCAAACGGCTTAATCTCTGACTTCAAGGAAACCTTTGATAATCTCCGGAAATACAACATGATGCTTAACCCTAAGAAGTGTGTCTTTGGGGTACCAGCCGGCAAATTGTTGGGCTTCATCTTCCCAGCACAGAATTGAGGTTAACCCGGAGAAGATCAAGGCCATCCTAAACATAAATCGTCCGACATGCCTAAAGGACATCCAATGGCTTACAGGTTGCATTGCAGCAGTTAGCCGGTTCGTTAGCCGACTTGGAGAGAAGGCTCTGCTGCTGTACAAGTTGCTGAAGAAGGCGGACAAATTTACATGGACGGACAAAGAAGATGCTGCACTCAAGAAGCTAAAGGAGATACTTTCCTCGGCACCTATACTCGCAGCACCCGAGCCTATGGAGCCTATGTTAATCTACATTGCGGCCACTAACCGGGTAATCAACATCGTCGTCATGGTAGAGCAGAAATAACTAGGGCATGAATACAGAGTTCAACGACCAGTTTACTATGTAAGCGAGGTGTTGACGGAGTCCAAGCAGCATTATCCGCACTACCAGAAGCTAGCTTATGGAGAGTTCCTTGCTTCTCGAAAGCTAAGGCACTATTTACAGGAGCACCCTATCACAGTTGTGAGCAAAGCTCCACTGTACGACATTATCAACAACATCGACGCTACAGGAAGGGTTGCGAAGTGGGGCATTGAGATTGCCGCCTTCGAGATCACCTACAAGAGACACGACACTATCAAATATCAGGTCTTGGCGGATTTTATCCCTGATTGGATGGAGATGCCAGATGCTACCCCTGTACCAGAGCCAGAATAATGGGTGATGCACTTTGACGGATCAAAACTACTCAACGGCTCGGGGGCTGGTGTACTACTACAATCACCAACAGGGGAAAAGATGCACTATGTTCTACAGATCCACTTCGAGGCTACAAATAACATGGCGGAATATGATGCACTCATTCACGGACTCCACATAGCCAAGGATGTTGGCATCAAGCGCATAGTTTGCTGTGGAGATTCCGACTTGGTTGCCCAGTAGGTGGCTAGCACCTGGAACGCATGTAACCCTATGATGGCGGCATATCGAGGTGAAGTGGACAAGATAGCCAATAGCTTCTTGGGCTACGAAGTCAAGTATGTCCCAAGGGAGGAAAATGAGGCGGCTGATCTGTTGTCAAAACTTGGATCAGGGCGCAAACAAATTCCACCTGGCGTTTTTCTAGAGGATCTATGGACACCATCTGTGAAGGGAGCGGACCCCAAGAACCCGGATAGAGTCGACTCTTTTGCTCATACAGTGACAAAGTTCCCTCTGGCTTGGACAAAACCGTTCATGGAATATCTCGTACACGGAACTTTGCCCATCGACGAGGTCGAAAGTCGGCAAATAGTATGTCGAGCAAAGGCCTATACCATAATCAATGAATAGCTCTACAAAAGAAGCACCACTGGTGTATACCTCAAGTGTCTTTCCCAGCAAGAGGGAATTGAAATCCTTCATGAGATCCATCCCAGGGATTGTGGGCATCACGCCGCTCCTCGATCGTTGGTCTCCAAAGCCTTCCGGCGAGGATTATATTGGCTGACTACAAAGGCGGACACCGACAAGCTGGTTGAGACATGCATGGGATGCCAGTACTATGCCCTACAACCACATGTTCCAGCTCAAGAATTGCGAACAATACCAATAACTTGGCCATTTGCAGTCTGGGGGCTAGACATGGTTAGTCCATTACAGACGACACCATGTGGGTTTACGCATCTGCTAGTGGCAGTTGATAAATTCACTAAATGGATAGAAGCTAAACCTATTAGAAAGCTTGATGGGGCAACTGCCCTTAGGTTTGTCCGAGATCTAGTGGTGAGATTTGGTCTCCCACATAGCATTATCACCGATAATGGCAGCAACTTATCACAAGGAGAAGTGGAAACTTATTGTTGGGAGAAGGGCATACGACTTGACTTAGCATCTGTGGCACATCCGCAGTCCAATGGGCAAGTTGAGCGAGCCAATGGATTAATTCTGCAGGGAATCAAGCCACGTCTTGAGGCACTGCTACATAGAGCTGCTGGAGCCTGGGCGGATGAGTTACCATCTATTCTGTGGAGTTTACGAACTACACCCAACAGATCTACCGTCTACACCCCTTATTTCATGGTATATGGAGCAGAAGCCATCCCGCTTTCCGACATCCTTCATGATTCACCAAGAGTTGCCGCCTACGACAAAGATGATGCCGAAGAATCTAGGCGCCTAGATGTGGACCTTCTCGAGGAAGAGCGTGTATTGGCATTCCAAAGATTTGCCATCTACCAGCAGAAGCTACTCAGCTACCATAGTCGCCGCATTCAGCATCGCTCGTTTAAAGAGGGGGATCTGGTGCTCCGAGTTAAGCAGAAGAAATCACACAAATTATCCCCGCCATGGGAAGGTCCATTCATTGTAAGCAAGGCGCTACTCAATGGATCTTACTACCTTGTTGACAATCGTGAACTTGAGGATAGACAAAGCGATGATCATAAACCTAAGCGACATGACCTGGATGATGACTACCCGGAGCTTGATCGGCCATGGAACATAGCACAGCTATGTCCTTTCTACACTTAGCATATTTTTTATCTACTATGTACCTCTTATATGATCAATGAAATAAAGCTCTTTGGTTCACCCATATGCTTGAGTCTTTTACCTCCTATAGTGTTCATTTTTGGATCATATAAAACTTTTATGCACAAGCTTTGCATTTGCACTTGTGAAAATTCCGCCTACAAGCGTTAGCTTAAGTTTTTTTGGTCTACATGTTCTTTGATGTTTTTATGTGGATTCTGGAGTAGTGATTTCAACACTTGAAGTCGGCGATTTTGTGCTTAGGTTTTGACGGTGCCATTGGGCATCATCACTTGAGTGCATGGTTTTGACTACGAGTCTTCCGACTCATGAAAAGTCAAGATAAAAACCAAAGTAATGGATAAGCCAGCACTTGCTTAAAAATATTTACATGCTGGAACTAGTACTTAAGTAGCAGGAAACATATAGCTATTGTTTTCCACCTTAAGATTAAAACTGCAGTTTTCCGCATACATACAGAGGAAACAAATATTACAAAGTGTTTTTTCATTCCTATGGTGCAGGAGACTTTGAGGTAGCATCATCGGCAGCAGGAGAGCCATCCTGGTCATCTTCAAAGTCAGTGGTCTTAAGGGACCCGGAGGAGCTAGGCTGGTCGCCATCAATGATCTCAAGCGGCACAAATGATTTTGGATCGACCAACTCGGCGACCCTGGTGCCATAGCCGGCGAGCGATTCCCAGATAGCTTTATGAATCTTCTGGCCATAGCGGTCGCCATCAATTTTCTGGCCGTCATCGTCTACGTCGGGCAAACCCGAGGTCACCGTGTTGATGTTTGCATTCTCATAGTGGGCCTTGACCATCGCCAGCGACATTCTAGCACCATCCCAGGTACATGAAGCTTTCTAGCTTATGATAAACTCGGGTTCTTGGCGCCGAATTTTCGAGTACTTCATGACGGAATCCACCACCTTGATGTTGATGTTCAGGGGCTTGGAAATTTCCTTGGCTTGCTTGATGGCGGTACTGATGAAGTTGCCGGCGAGGACCATGCATTCCTTTGGCAGAGGAGGCATATTGGTTAAACCAATAGGAGCTGCATTTCCGGCCAAGCAATGGAGTACATGAGTTCAAATAAACCAAAAGTTCAGAATACCTGGCTTACAAAATTATAAGATGGAGATTTCTTACCAAATATGGTCGCCTCGGCATGTTGGAGCGTCTCCGCCATGGAGTCCCGTTCTTGTCGGAGGACCTTGTAAGCCTCAAGGTTGCGTTTGTTCTGCTCTTCGACATCTTTCTTCTGCTCCTTGAGGATCGCAGTTTCCTCCTTTAGTCGGTTGATCTCCGTGTTGGCAGACTCCTGCAAGGCCTTCATGGACTCTTCATGCATCTTCAGAGTGTCAGCCCTCTCCCGCTTGAGGATCTTGTTCTCACTATCTAGCAGTTCTATGTGCTTGGATTGCTCGACAATGTCCTTCGCCTTGGCAATAGTTTCTGCAAGCCAGAGAAATGGCAACACACAATGAGTAGTCGGAGAGTGATGGCACAATACCAAGTTTCAGTGCAAAATTGAAAAGAAAAACAGACTCTTGCTCTTGGTGTTTTGATCCTTCAAGAAGGAAGTTTTACCCTTTTCAGCTTCCAAGTAAGCACGCATCTTGTGGAACTTCTCGTTGGCGACGCCTCTCCGAGCATTCTCATTCTGTGAAGAAATTCAAAATTACTTAGTCTACTTGGAGCATCTAGCCGGAGAAATATCCACCTAGAAGCTTGGGGGCTATAGTGAGAGTTTTTAACTCGGCAAAATGCTTAGTCTTTCTTTAAGCATCTAGTTGGAACTAATTCTGTTTCAACTAGAAGCTTGGGGGCTACAGTATTGAAATTTACAAAACACTGTGTATGCTACTCTAAAAGTATCTAGTCGGAATAATTCATTCAAACTACATACTTGGGGGCTACAGTGTGAAGTTTCTAGCTTAGTCACTCTGAGAGCATTCAGACACAAAGACCAATGGTTTTCCGTCGAAATCCTCGGGGGATACAGTGGGATACTACATATGAAATGCAAAAGGCATATAAAACTTACATGTGCAATGATCTTGAGGTTGGTGGAACTTTCGGCAAATATCTTGCTGAAGGAAAGACTATTTCTATGCAGGATATCCGCCTGCCTGAGCATCTCATCAAGATCACATGTAGAAGAAGTTGGCGCTGCACCAAGAGCCAAATCTGAGCTACTCTGCCTAAGCGCCGGGTAGACAATCTTCAAGAACTCTATTGGCATCTTGGGTGCAGTGGCGCCGCCTTCGGCAGAAGTTCCGCCTCCCACCATCGCCTTATTGCTACCAGTGACATCCTTGGCTGGAGCTTCAGCCATTTTGGTTGCGGTGCTTTCTTGTGTCGCCTGCTCGCTGGCAACAGAAAGTTCCGCAGAACGCCTTGATCCACTTCCATGGCAGAAGGTTTAGACGTTACCTTTGTTAGAGAGCTTATCGGTGCGGTAGAAGGCTGGACGCTGGGAGTTGTGGGAGCGATGGCGGGAGACGCTTGGTGAAACAAATAGTTGATGTGTTTAGAAGCCCCCGATGTCTTGTAGGTATTCTTCAAACTCATACTAGCTATCTTCCTGAAACTTGCAAAAGTATAAGTTTAAGAACAAGACGATCAAGAGACAATGTCAGATGTTAAGAATCTTACAAAACGGTTGGTGCTTTGGTCAAAGGGATACCAATCATTCTTCTTTTCTCCACCTCCAGGGAGGTGGTGGACTTCTTGGAGGCTCCACCCTCCGTCTTCTTCTTCTTGCCTCCATCGGCAACATCAGAGGTGGAGCTCTTCCGCTTACGCGCTAGCGGGACCTCGTCTTCGGACATGATGGTGACTTCCTTCATGTTGGGGTCGTAGACTTGGACAACAATGTTGTCCTCGTACAGACTCTTTAGCTGTTAAGTGAATCCCGAAGTGTTAGATGCAATGGTAAAAGTTAGACGAAAGAATGATAGCACTGCGTCAACGTGCAGTGCTTCATCGGGAAACCCCAAGAGCAAGGTGTGATGCAGCACAACAGCAAGTTTTCCCTTAGTAAGAAACCGAGGTTATCGAACCAGTAGGAGGAAGGAAACATCACATAGGTGTTGCAAGCAACATGGAAACCTGCAGAATACAAACTCAAGACTTTGCCCCAACGAATCAGTGAGGTTGTCAAGCTCACCGGTTTGCTGTAACAAAGGATTAAACGTATGGTGTGGAAGGTGATGATGGTTTGCAACAAGTAAATAAGTAACAATGGAAGATGTATCAATGGTTTGGACCAGGGTCCATAGTTCACTAGAGGTGCTCTCCTTAAATAAACAACATGGCATGAAGGGTAAACAAATTACAACAGGACAATTGACAGGAACTGAGAAAGGAATAACAATGTAATACTAGACAAAACGATCCCAAGAGATTCGATTGGGCAATACAACAATATACATAGACCGCCATCCAAATGCATCTATGACTAGAAGTCCACCTTTAGATTATCATCCGACCCCCCTCCAGTATTAAGTTGCAAGCAATAGACAACAACATTAAGAAAAGTGTGTAAGGTAAACAATCCACTTGTTCCATGAACAAGAGACCATTGTTATCTCCCTAGTGGCAACATCACATCTACAACCGAAGAGATTTCTATCACTTCCCTTGGAAACTAGAGGCATGCCAATGTCGAGCATAAATACCCCCTCTTGGACTCACTAGCAACTACTTGGCCAAGAGAGATACTAACAACAGAGAGCATGCAAGATCACAAACAACACAGACATGATAGTATCAAATAGACAAAACCATTAATCAATCTGACATAGTAATCTCAATATCCATTAGATCCCCATAAACACTACATGCATGATTACAAATAGATTATATCTTGATCATGAACGGATCTCACAAGATCTATACATGAAAGCACAAAGGAGGAGATACAACCCTCTAGCTACTACATGGACCCGTAGTCCAAGGTGGAACTACTCACGCTTCATACCGGTGAAGAAGGCCTCCGGGATGATATCCCCTCCGGCAGGGTGCCGGGAAGAGCTTCAGATCCCCCCGATCTAGGGACGATGCCGGTGGTGGCTGTAGAAGGTTTCGTGGAGTTTTGGTCGGGTTCCTAGGGTTTCTGCATCCGGGGCTTCTTATAGGCGAAGAGGCGAGCCAGGAGGGCCACCAGGGGGGACACACCCTACCCAGGCGCGGGGTGGCCCCACCCGTGCCTAGGGGGGGGGGGGGGGTGGCCACCCTGTGGTGCCCCTCCGTCTCGCCTTCTGGCTTCGTGTCGCCCACGGTAAAATATTGACTTTGGCTTTTGTCCCGTCCAATTCTGAGAATATTGATATTTTCCTTTCTGGAATCAAAAAACAGAAGAAAACATGCAACTGGCACTGTGGCAACTTGTTAATAGGTCAGTTCTAGAAAAGATATAAAAACACCTCAAAGTGTAGACAAAGCAAAGCAAAGTATATACAAAACAAGCATGGAGCATAAAAAATTATAGATACGTTTCCGACGTACCAAGAATCCCCAAGCTTAACTCCTTCTCGTCCTCGAGTAGGTAAGTGATAAAAGAAATAATTTTTGAGGTGACATGCACCATGAAAACCAAGATCAAACCATTTGCAAGCATTGAAGGATGGGTTCAAAGAACTCTAAATATGTGCATGAAAGATGGAATTCTAACAATAGGACATAGTAACTATGCATGCAACATGAAAGGTTACAAACAAAGATCATGAATTACATGCATTGAAAAACGTTTGTTTGTTTCACATACAAAAAACATGGCATAGTGGCATTCAGCTTGTCCCTCATAGAGTAGCAAGTAGATGCATAAGACACCTTCAAAGTTCATAAGAGTGACTAGATACAAATAGCACAAGAACAAGTAATATCACAATATGCATCAATCAATAAGTTTTGGGACACTGCACACAGAATGGAAACTATGCTCTCTTAATGGTGCCTAAAGGTAGAAGGTGGAGACTCAAATAATGGTGGAAGAAAGGCCCTTCATAAAGGGAAGCAGGGATTTCAAGTTTCAAAAAGATCTTCCAAAACTTATGGTACTTGTTAGCTTTTAGCCCTCATTGCCCCTATCATAAGCATCTTGAAGTGATTAAGGTTAAATTGAACAAACTATGGAGTATATGCTTGACAAAGTATAAGTTGGCAATATCAAGTCCCTTGAATACGACGGCCACACCTCATGCTACTCAACTTCAGTCACCTGTAAGTTCTTGTCATAGTAAGTACATGTGTATCATAGAGAACCGCCAACGGGGTACCCCTTGCACATGGTACAGGAGCTATCCCATAACCAAAATGACAAGGCAAGCAGACAATGAGCATCTCAGCGATCTTTTTATTTACTATGTGCATAGTTTTTTATTGAGGATGCTTCATAGATAGCTCATTACGGTGATGCTGCAAGTTTCCACCATGATTAGGCATGGCTTAGGCTAGCAGCCTAGGCGTTTCTCTAACACAAAATACATAACTCCATGGACTTACAAGCTCCCTCTTTATTTCACAGCGGTGACATCCATAGACAAAAGAGCATCAATTGTGTACAAAGTACAAGTGCAATGTTGAAAACGTTCCCCATGACAACACGGTTCTGCTAATTCCAACGTATAAGTGCAAGAATATACAACATAGACAACGCAATGGTTCAAGTTTATTAGGTGCAAAGAATATTAAGTGTTCCATAAAGTTTGTGAGGGCTTTAATCACTAAGTTTTCACATAAAAAAATACTTTTTAATTGGAAGATAGCTGAAAACAAGAATATATTTGAAATGGTGTAACACACCATGCATAGGAGTTTATAGTGGACACTTTGAAATAACTTGGTTTCTTGGGAGTTGGAAGCATGAGTAGAGCTTACTCATACAAGTGGAGGCTAGCAAAAGACTTGGAGCGACAAACTAAGAGAGCAATAATGGCCATAATCATGCAGAGCGACAAAACATTACTAATCAAAGCATAGAGTGGTACTACAAGTCAAGGAATAAATGATCATAGAGGCTATGGTGACTTGTTCATAGTCATAACATGGTGTGAGCATGTTCCAAGTCAACCCAAACAAAGCATCAAAGGAGAATACCACAATACTATGGTTTTGTATGCTAAGACAACACATAATTATTTCAAGGCACACTAAGAAATCCCAATTGTTTGGAACAAGACATGCTACAACAACAATCACTAAGCATAAGGTTAAAAAACACCTAGCATGTCATGCTAAAGTGTAAGTCACGATCAATGCAAGATCCTCTTGCACTTATCAAGCAAGAACTTTCCACTCCTTTCCAACACCAAGAAACTTATTTGAAACAACACAACGAGAACGGGGGTCCAAACTACTTTACTCAAGCAAACTAAAGAAACTAAGCAAAGCAAATGAAAACTAAGACGCTCCAAGAACAACACAATAGTGCATGAAACAATAAAAACGAAGTGTCTAGACAGACCTGAGCTTTTTATTGATGAAGAAGGAGATGCCTTGGGCATCCCCAAGCTTTGAAGCTTGTACCTCTTGGATATTTCTTGGGGTGAAACCGGGGTGGAATCCCCAAGATTGAGCTTTTGTCCATTCTTCATCTCATTACATCATTCTCTCTCTACACCTGAAATTGTTTCCTTCATTCAAAACTTCACACAATCTTCATTAGCAACATTAGTGTATTCAAAAGATAATAGACCTTTGGGTTTATCTTTGGAACAACAAAACTTTTCACTAAAAACACAAGCTACTGTAGCAACTCCTTCAAAAAGCTCAATTCCCCAAAATATAACTAAAAAAGGAATCAATAAGAAGCAAATGCAAATAATGGCAGAAATCTATCAAAACATACCAGCAGGTAGAAATCGATTTTTTCGAACATCTTCTGTTGCTAAATCAAAAAGTGTTGAACTAACAAAAGTTAGCTAACATACAGGGGGATTTATTCGTAAATATTCAGCTCAATCCGACTTACAGTGACACCCCACGAATGTTTATGGCGGAGGATAGAAATCTGTTTCGGGACAACAACTCCCCAAATCTTACTTCCCTCTCATTAGTGGTCATTCTTGGCACAAAAAGCAAACAAAAAGGATAAGGAGAGGTCATTACTGAAGTAATAACTTCCAAGACTCAAGTAAACTCTTGGGTTATCTCCCAACAAGTACTTTTCTTTAACGCCTTTAAGTTTGGCACAAGAAGCAAGAAATCAAGTATTTTCAAATGAGGAAGCATTAACATCAAACCTTGCTTTCAAAGGAGGAGCAAAAAACAACTTCTCTATCCTCATAGGGAAGTGTTCAATACCTTTATTGAATGTAAATTGATATTTAATGGTGCCTTCTTTCATATCAATGATGTCACCAACAGTTCTAAGAAAAGGTCTTCCCAAAGTAATAGGACTAGAAGCTTTGTATTCAACATCCAAAACATAGAAATCAACAGGGACATAAGCATTGTTAACCACGATGAGAACATCATTAATACTCCCCATTAGTTTCTTCTTAGCATTATCATCAAGTGGAACATCCAAATAACAATCTTCCAAAGGTGGCAAATCAAGCATTTCATAAATCTTCCTAGGAATAATAGAGACACTAGAACCAAGATCACATGAAGCTTTGAAATCAAAGTCATTCACTTTCATATTAATAATGGGTTCCCAACTATCTTCTACTTTCCTATGAATAGAAGCTTTGTGTTTTAGCTTCTCTTCCTTATCTTAACAAGAGCATCTGTAATGTGTTTAGTGAAAGAAACATGCATATCACTAGATCAGGACTTCTAGCAAGTTTTTGCAAGAACAGAATCACTTCAGAAATATTGCCACCATCTATATAAAAATCAATCTTAGCATCACTAGTAGAAGATTCATTAGGCTTAGGCATTGTAGGAGGAGGAATAGGGGCTTCTTGTGGTTTAGTGGTCTCCATTCTAGTGATGGTGCACACACTATTGTTTCTATCAATTTCAGCTTCCCTTTCCCACTTAGCATGAAGTTGAGCTAATAGTCTAAAATTTTCATCAATATTAACTTGTATGGCATGAGTGGAAGCAAAGGTACTTTCCATGGTTTCAGGTTTAGCAGCTATTTTATTAATCAAGGAGGACTATGATTCAGACAAACAGGATATATTTTTCTCAACAGTTAAAAGCTTTTCCTCCACAGTCTTGTTGAAAGCAATTTGTTTACTAATAAAGTATTTGAGCATGATTTCAAGTTCATAAGGGGCACTTCTAGCATTGTTGTAGGAGTTCCCATAGGAATTGCCATTATTAGGAGGATAAGGCCTATAATTGTTGTTGCTACCAAAATTATTCCTAGAGGCATTGTTGTTGAAATTGCTGTTTCTAATGAAGTTCACATCAACTTGCTCTTCTTGAGCAACCAAAGAGGCTAAGGGAACATTGTTTGGATCTAAAGGAGCTTTCCCATTAACAAGCATAGCCATAATAACATCAATCATATCACTCAAAGAGGAGGTTTCTTCAACATAATTTACCTTCTTACCATGTGCAGCTCTCTCCGTGTGCCATTCAGAGTAGTTAACCATCATATTATCAAGGAGTTTTGTTGCAGCACCCAAAGTGATGCCCATAAAGGTACCTCCAGCAGCTGAATCCAATAGGTTTCTTGAAGAGAAGTCCAAACCTGCATAAAAAGTCTGGATAATCATCCAAGCAGTGAGTCCATGAGTGGTACAATTCTTAACCAAAGACTTCATTCTTTCCCAAGCTTGAGGAACATGTTCATTATCATGTTGTTTAAATTTCATAATGTCACTTCTCATAGATATAATCTTAGTAGGAGGATAGTACATCCCAATAAAAGCATATTTGCACTTAGTCCAAGAATCAATACTATTTCTAGGCAAGGATAGAAACCATTCTTTAGCATTTCCTCTCAAGGAGAAAGGAAAAAGCTTGAGCTTAATAATATCTCCATATACATCCTTATACTTTTGCATCTCACAAAGTTCAACAAAGTTATTGAGATGGGCAACATCATCATTAGAACTAGCACCAAACAATTGCTCTCTCATCACAAGATTCAACAAAGTAGGCTTAATTTCATAAAAGTTAGCATCAGGAGTAGGTGGAGCAATAGGAGTGCTAAGGAAATCATTGTTGCTTCTACTAGTGAAGTTACACAACTTGGTGTTCTCAGCAGAGTTCATTTTGGCAAAGTGGAGCAAGCCAAAAACAGCAGCCGCAGCTAGAGCAGGAACTAATTTTTGTGTGTTTTTTATAAGAAAAGGCAAACCAAACTAAACTATTTTTTTGATAAAAAGAGGAAAAAAACCAAGAAAAAGAAACTAAGAAAACTAAAAAAAGTAAAGAGAAAGGTTGAGGAGGACTCCCCTTGTGAAGACGTCCTTAGCCTCCCCGACAACATCGCCAAAAAGAGCTTGATGGCACTGCGTCAACGTGCAGTGCTTCGTCGGGAAACCCCAAGAGCAAGGTGTGATGCAGCACAACAGCAAGTTTTCCCTCAGTACGAAACCGAGTTATCGAACCAGTAGGAGGAAGGAAATGTCACACAGGTGTTGCAAGCAACATGGAAACCTGCACAACACAAACTCAAAACTTTTCCCCAACGAATCAGTGAGGTTGTCAAGCTCACTAGTTTGCTGTAACAAAGGATTAAACATATGGCGTGGAATGTGATCATGGTTTGCAGCAAGTAAACAAGTAACAACGGAAGATGTATCAATGGTAAAGATTGGACCAGGGTCCATAGTTCACTAGATGTGCTCTCCTTATATAAACAACATGGCATGAAGGGTAAACAAATTACATCAGGGCAATTGACAGGAAATGAGGAAGGGATAACAATGCAATACTAGACAAAAAGATCCTATGAGATTCGATTGGGCAATACAACAATATACATAGACCGCCATCCAACTGCATCTATGACTAGAATTCCACCTTCAAGTTATCATCCGAACCCCCTCCAGCATTAATTTGCAAGCAACAGACAACTACTATGAGCAAAGTGTGTAAGGTAAACAATCCACTTGTTCCATGAACAAGAGACCATTGTTTTCTCCCTAGTGGCAACATCACATCTACAACCGAAGAGATTTCTATCACTTCCCTTGGAAACTAGAGGCATGAACCCACTATCGAGCATAAATACCCCCTCTTGGAGTCACTAGCAACTACTTGGTCAAGATAGCTACTAACAACGGAGAGCATGCAAGATCACAAACAACACATACATGATAGTATCAAATAGACAAAACCATTTATCAATCTGACATAGTAATCTCAATATCCATCAGATCCCCGCAAACACAACATGCATGATTACAAATATATTAGATCTTGATCATGAACGGAGCTCACAAGATCTATACAAGAAAGCACAAAGGAGGAGATACAACCATCTTGCTACTACATGGACCCGTAGTCCAAGGTGGAAGTACTCATGCTTCATACCGGAGAAGAAGGCCTCCGGGATGATCTCCCCTCTAGCAGGGTGCCGGGAAGAGCTTCAAATCCCCCTAATCTAGGGACGATGGTGGCGGCGGCTACAGAAGGTTTCATGGAGTTTTGATCGGGTTCCTAGGGTTTCTGCATCAGGGGCTTCTTATAGGCGAAGAGGCGAGCCAGGAGGTCCACCAGGGGGAACACCCTACCCAGGCACGAGGTGGGCCCACCTGTGCCTAGGGTGGGTGGCCGCCCTGTGGTGCCTCTCCATCTCGTCTTCTGGCTTCGTGTCGCCCACGGTAAAATATTGACTTTGGCTTTTGTCCCGTCCAATTCCGAGAATATTGATTTTCTACCTTTGTAGAACCAAAAACAGAAGAAAACATGCAACTTGCACTGTAGCAACTTGTTAATAGGTTAGTTCCAGAAAAGATATAAAAACACCTCAAAGTGTAGACAAAGCAAAGCAAAGTGGATACAAAACAAGCATGGAGCATCAAAAATTATAGATACGTTTCCGACGTATCAAAGAACTAGAGGATATGTCATACACGGAAAATAAACATGTACCTCTGGGCACGTACCGCCCTCGAATATGTCATAGGTGATGGTGAAGCCATCCTTCATGTCCTTCACCTTGACGATGTTTGTGAGGCGAACCTTGATGGAGTCACTCGAAAAGTTGTCCTCGGATATGCGGAGGATATCCTTCCTGTCCTTGGTACACTGGTGCATTAGCTTCACGCGGTGCTGCAGAGGCTGGATCCGCCTAACGAACTAGCACATGGCTAGGTACAACCCGGTCAGACCCGTGTCTACAAACCACTCGATCCTCCTTACAGCGCGGGAGGCTTCGTCGTCGGAGGGTACGAGGGATTGGGATCTCCATGTGTGGCTTCAGCAGCGGCCCCGTCGACAAAATCCGGGTACGATGCTTCTGGGCTAGCCAGAGGGATATCTAGGCCATAGAAGTATGTCCTCTGCCAATTTTTGCAGGACTCGTGGCCTACAATGTCGGGGAACCGCCGGCCACGCTGGATCTTGAAGCTAATGGTTCCACAATTTATGAGCTCATCCTTGCTCACTCCGGCTTCCCTCTTGATGGTGAATAAATATATAAACAGATCTAACCTAGGCCCGATTCCTAGGTAACCTTCACAAAGCGCCTCATAGTTGCTAAGTGCAAGGATGCTATTCGGAGATAGGTTCTGAGGTTGAACCCGGTAGTGGCTAAGGACCTCTATGAAAGAAGTCAGAGATTGGGAGGGGGACGCCGCGTACCAGTTGGGCTTTGAGGTACACATTTTCTCCGGCTTGGGTAGAAGGGATAACCTCACCGGCTGGCGCCGCCCGCCAGACCAGCCCCTCGTTCGTGGGTAGGTACCCTCGACGAGCATCTCCTTGAGATCGCCATCAGTGATATCGAAGCCGCTCCACTATCCCTTGTGAGATTTGCCCTCCTCCTCTAGCGGTTCCATCCCCGCTGGAATATGGTCACCGCTGGTGGATTCCACCACCAGGGTGCGTGGAAGAACCATACCCTCTGGGGGCACATGAACGGAGCCCACCGGCTTGGCCACGACGTTTCTCGTTGCCGCCATGGATGGGGTTGCGCTGCTTCTAGCCGTTAGGGAAGGGAGGAAGGTCACTGTGGGCTCGGGGAAAGCTAGGGTTTTTCTCGATCCGCACGAAGAGCTCGAGGAGACGTTCGCTGGAGGAAGAAGATGCCGCGAGGAAGAATGCGGTGAAAGTATAGAAATTACCACGGTTATAATTTATAGTACTTTGCGGCAATATTCATGCAAGTTGATCGAACGATTGCTGCATGGACAACACGTGCACGGAAATTTCTCCACGTTCCCACCGCCGCCGTCAACATTTCGCATCCTTCGCGCGGGAAAAATGGCTATGATTGCATCCTCTGCATGTGTGAATTATGAGGCGTTGTTGACCTGTGGTATACGTTGCTCTACTAACATATGCAGGTGAACCATCCCATCTGAAGATTCCGGCATGGACGGATCCAATCCGGCTACGTGAAAAGTACGATGGAAGATTCAGCAGTTCTCCGACTTACGTGTTGAAGACGGAGGGCATTGCAGGGTTCTTAGGAGGACTACAAGATATTGCTTGACGATTTGCCGACATTCATCTAGATGGAGAATTCAACCTGAAGAGGCAAGACGACACAAGATCTTGGAGTTCTCCGGGGGATACTGTTGGGGATATGCTAAATGGGTATGACCATAGCATGTCTCTAATCCGAATAACCTGAGTGGCACATAGATGGTTGCAAGGCCCATGGCCTGTTGGGCGGCCCAGTTAGATGGATCCAAAAGAGAGTCCCATGCCGGATAAAGGAAGGCTATGGAGGAGTCACCAGCGTATTCGGAGCCTTGGAGTGCAAGACAGGTTAGACTAGTTATGTACCGTGTAGGACTCTGTAACTTGTCCGGCTAGGACTTTGCCTTTAACCCTAGGATTTGGCGACTATATAAGTCAGACCTATCGGAGCCTTAAGGGCACGATACAACTAACACCTCGCACAGCGAACCGATCCCTGAAACTCGGCGTATTGCCATTATAGTGATTTATAGCAGCAGTAGGATTCCGCCACCGTCGTGGGATCTGCACCTGGGTAAGCTGTGTTACCTCGTACCCGCCAACCTCCCGCCTTACCCCACGTCTCTAAACACGCTCTGTGAGGACCCCTCCATGGCGTACTCGTCAGCAATACCACAACATGTTTAGTTCTTTGCGAATAGGAACTAAGCCCAAGGCTGAAGACAACGCCACCGAAGAGCAGCACCAGTCCAACGACAGACAAGGCAAGCGAAGCCCCACTCATACATATGAATCCTATGCTTACAAAGTATTTCATTCTCTCCATATGCATGCGATTCAATAGTCTTTTATCAGTAGATAGAGTAATTCTATCTGATGCATGTTTCCCTTTGTAAACCATAATACCACTTCTCCTAGCATAACCAAGGTTTGGCTTATGAGCATTTGCTAGTGCCACAATTCAATCGAGCTTAGCTATGCTTATTGGTCTAATACTGAACATCCAGAAGATGCACCGGAGATGCGAATGAACCTAGCATGATACGATGTTGTGATATGATAAGAGGTAGATAATAAACATTCTAAGGTAGGTATGGGAGGCCATGTTGGGTGTGGTTTTTATAGTCCCATCCTAGCCACCCTTAGGAACTGAGTTCTCGCCTCTTCAACCAAGACGAGCGTACAACCACACGGGGGCCTGGAAACCCCCTCGACTCACTAACTTGCCTAGTATATTCCATGAGTCACATAGTCCGGGCTTTCCATTCGACATACACATCTTGGTTGTTCTTTAATGGAGGTGAAGGAGGTGCATTCATAATAGGTAGGTAATCGTGGAAGGGAATGGGAGAGGCCAGGCCTCCGTAACCTCAAACCCTGTTCACATCTCTAGGGACCAGCTTCGGGACTCGACCCATTACGGTGGCATCGCTTTAGTGCACGACTCATTGTCTCAGCGAAAGAAAGGTAAAGGTCTTGGCAACCACCCTCTGCCGGCCTTCCAAGGAAGAGGGATAATAATTTGGCATTAAGAGTCGGTTGGTAAGTGTGGGTAAAGTTGTGCACCCCTGTAGGGTTATAATCTTTTCGAAAAGCCATGTCCACGGTTATGGACTACTTGGGAACATATTCTGTGATCATAGAGAACTATAACCAATAAAAATTTGCCAACTAAAGAGTGATCTGGAATAATTCCTTGGGGTTGTTTGAGGGGGTAGTCCGAGAAGAGAGGTTCAGTTGATGATGGTACTTGGTGGATATCGAAGATGATTCTAAGATCTAGAGTTGTAGCCTTCTTATCCCCTTTAAAAATGATCTGACTAGACGAGCCTCTTTCCCTTCTTGTTTTGAAACAAATATTGCTTTATGCGAAAATAACTCCACTAGCCATAAGTCTTGCGGAGTACATCCTGTACTCAGCCTTTCCTCGTTGATGTTTTTCTATAGATGAAGCTATGCCAACTGAAGGTGGTTTCTGCATCGATGTCGACGAGTTGTTGGGGTTCCCGGGCAGTAGCCTAGGATCTATGGAAGGGTCGTTACTTCTGTTTAAGTCCTCTTAGGCCCTTTGCTAAGTTTGTTGTTTAGAACAACTTGTTTTCTTCCGTTGCTTGTTGTAATTTTGGGTTTATGACCCCTGGCTTATATGACTGGTTTGTAACTCTCACGAGTTTACCTTAATAATTCATGGTTTGTATGTTCTGTAATGTTACTGATCATTCCCTGCGCGCTTTGGAATTTAGGTTAGTCTTGTGTCAGATGAAGATCTGGTATTTGTCTAGCCCTTATCCCGGGTCATGATAGTAGCGCCAGTGGTTGACCCGGCGTGTGCGCAAGCCAAGTTAGAGGAAACAAGGAAGAAGGTGCTAGAAAGAGCTAATGATGTTGCAAGACTCCAACAAGATCTAGAAATCACTCTCCAAGAATACAACTCGGTAAATCCAGTCAAGGGAAACAAAACCCGACTCAATGCTACAAAGATAAGAGGAAGGAACCACAATAATGAGCTGGCAGCAGACGCAACCTCAAGATATGCTCCATTAAGCAGTCATAACACTGAAGTGATGCCGAAATACAACACTGCAGCAGCAAACCTCAGGGCTGCGGAGGCAGCAATGGCCAAGTTACCCCATTTGACGGGTGACGCAAAAATAAAACAGCAAGAAAGGGTGAACAAGCTCATACGCACAACGGGTGAGCTGAATGAGGCCTACTACATGGCAAATCCGAGTGCACCGGGCAGATCGCATGTGGTTCAGTCGGCAGCGCCGGAGACGGAAAGATTTATCGGCCATGCGACCTCTCACCACCTTATCTATCAAGACAAAGGTGAGAAGTAAGAAGAAACTCTGACAGAAACAAATAACTCATCACATATGACCCGGTTGTTGCTCAGGGCAATCCCGGTCAGGGAGATGGCACCAGGAGAAATGCCAGATTGGAAAATGAGAAACAAGGGCGTGTCGGCCGAAGGAATGACAACATTGATCAGAATTACCTGCCATAGCCCCAGCACAGAAATCACTCAGCAGGAGGAGGAAATCCACCTCCGAACCCGCCACACGTGCAACTTGAAAGATCACAGCAAACTGCATGTCGAGCCGTGTAAAAGCTAGTAGACCTGAATGCCAATAGGTACAACGATGGTTACTCGGCAATGATAAATGATGGGTATTAGATCCCGGATCACCTGCACAACACACTGGTATCTTAGTTGGGAGGCATAAACCTCCAGCCGGATGATGCAAGATTGAAACTCGACAGGATCAAAATGGCAGAACTTGTCGAGGCACAGGGACTGCCAGGTCCAACATGTTTTAGAGCAATGATCATGAGAGAGCCACCAGTTCCAAACTTTCAACTGGCGAGAGGTAGAAAAACATATGATGGCGGCATGAAGCCAGAAGATTGGCTCATTGACTATGGTACTGTAGTGAATATTGCTCAAGGAAACTTGAGATGGGCAATAAGATACGTTCCACAAATGCTGGAAGGATCAACGAGAGTGTGGTTAAATAATTTTCCACTAGGAAGCATTAACATCTAGGTCGACTTCGAGGAATCCTTTGTCAATAGCTTCACAAGAACGTATAAGAGGCTGAATCACCCGCAACAGCTGGCAATGTGTAAGTAGAGGACAAATGAAACAGACAGAGAGTTTCTAACTAGATGGTGTACGATGTGTAACTCTTGTGGAGGGGTAATCGAGTCACAAACCATATCATGGTTCATGCAAGGATGTCGACATGGAAGTGTGTTGTGGCAAATGCTGCAGAGGGATATGCCTGCATGCTTGGCAGAGACTATCAAAATCGCCAATTCATATGCCTTGGGAGACCCAACTCATCCTCTGCTCATCTCGGCAGATGGGAACACAGATACTCCAGCCTGTGATGGAGACGATCACAAAGGCAAAAGGAGCACAACGAGTACAGAAGAAAAAGCAAAGATGAAATTCCGGATTACAGATATGGTTCGACTCAAGTCGCTGTAGTAAGCCAGGACCATCCAGATGCTGGCAGCAGTCAACGTCGAAGGACAAATGGATAGAACCAACAATGGATGCCAAAGAATGATGGCAAAAAGCCATATGAACAAAGGAAGCCTTGGCAAGAAAGGTAAAAATACATGATGCTGGATTAGTCGTGCAAGTTCCATACACCTATTTCAAGTAAGCCGAGGAATCATACGACTCGGCAGTGCAACTGGGTCCAAAAGGGTGACAAAGGAGAGCCGGCAAATCAGCTCCCTCCACCTCCCCACTACCGCTCACATGGGCAAATGCTCAGTTTGTGGTCGCACAATCGAGATATGAGAATCAACAACCAAAGTACCATAACCCGGATAGAAGAGAAACTGTGCACCAAGTGCACGACCCAAGAAACGACGACATAGATATCGTCCACGTAGGAAGGAATGAGTACAGGGAACCTCACTAGAGTTATGTTGTATTTGTAACTGAGATGAATGACAAGAAGAGTCGACATTGGCGAATGATGGAAGTAAATGCCACAATGCCGGCAATACCAAAGTACATGCATTGGTCCAAGAAAGAGATCACTTGGAGCATAAAGGATCACCCTAAGATTATGCCGACTCTAGGAGGATATTCCTTAGTATTGGACCCAACATTCATGGGGCCCGACATAAATGTCAAGTTCTCCAAAGCGTTGATAGATGATGGTAGTATCATCAACATCATGTACAAGGATACGATGCACAAGCTAGGGATTACCATGAACATGTTGGAGCCAACTAAAACTACATTCCATGGAATTATGACGGGATTGTCATGCGAACAAATTGGAAAAGTCTGGGTGGACGTACTATTTAGTAGCAGAGAGAATTGTCGCACAGAAGCCATAGAGTTCGAAGTGGTGGACCTCGCCAGTTCTTATCATGCATTACTCAGCATACCATACATGGCAAAATTCATGGCCACTCCTCACATTTCATATCTGAACATGAAGCTTCCAGGTCCATGTGGAGTTATCACAGTTTAAGGTGATTACAAACGCTCTATAACATGCGCCTCAGACGACTCATCGCTTGCTGAGTTAGTGGCGATAGCGCAGAAGAAACATCAAATGATGGAGGTCGCAGCGTTGGCTAAAGCATCTCAGCTGGCTATGCCACCACTGACTAACCCACACGAAAGCGTTTCATTTCAAGTGACAAAAGAGACAAAGAAAGTAGAGGTTGATGATGCTTTCTCGGAACGCACTGTCACCATCGGTGCCGGGTTAATTGGGAAATAGGAAAGAGAGCTCACCAATTTCCTCCGTGAGAATAGGGATATCTTTGCATGGTCGACACAAGATTTGCAAGGTGTTCCAAGGGAGTTGGCTAATCACTCACTACATGTAAGGCCAAATGCAAAGCCGGCGAAGCAACCCCTCCGCCGGTTTGTTGAAGATAGGAGAAAAGTAATTGCTGCTGAGATAGCTCGGTTCCTAGTTGTCGACTTTATCATGTAAGTACTTCACCCGAATTGGTTATCAAATCTGGTCCTGGTCGAGAAGAAAAAAGATGACCCGAATGTTGCGGTGGTATGGAGCATGTGATTGATTACACGAACCTGAATAAGGTGTGTCTGAAGGATCCATTTCCACTACCTCGAATTGATCAAGTGATTGATTTGATGGCCGGGTGTGAGTTACTATCATTTGTAGATGCGTATTCTGGTTCCCACCAGATACCGCTAAACCCGGATGATCAAATAAAGACGGCTTTCATTACCCAGTACATGGCTTATTGCTATCGCACTATGCCATTTGGTTTGATAAATACAGGTGCCATTTGTTGGATCACGTAGAGATAAAACAAAACTTTTTCCCTCTAACATGGTGAACCAAAGATATAACTGGGGTAGAAAGCCACGAGGTTTACCACTAGATGCGCAGTTGCAGATTACTAATGAAGCGCGTCAGTTGATGCAGTGCAGCCCTTTGCAATCCGATCGTCCTCGTGCTGATCGTACAACACCTCTGCTTCTATCCACACGTACAAGGGGGAGCACCGGCAGCGAACTTCTAGGTTTGTTACGACGGCAGGACTGCTGTGGAGCTAGGGTTTCCAACACATGGAATGACCTAACCAATCAACGATTGATTCGCATCACCCTTCTGGGTTATGGTGATCCACTATATATAGGGAGTGAACGTGGGCTCCACTCACGTGACCCATTCACCAAAGACCATATAAAAACAGCCACCGTGAGTCCGACTCACTGACTCAGTCCAAATCCGGCTCGGGTCCAACCCAACCAGATTTTTGGTTCAGATCCAATCCGACTTGCTCCCGCTCTTAAGTGTGTGACCCCGCAGGCTCATGGCTACTTGGACACGATTGGAGTTCGACTCTCAGTCGATCAGTCGGTAGCGGCTCCTAGCAGAACGTGCTGACTCCCAAGTACCGAAGAGTCATGACAACTTGCCTTTCCAATGCGACTTATGTCTGAGTCTCTTTTGCCTCACGATATATCTTGTTAGACTATAGGCAAATATTTGTCATCCCTTAAATAGTACGACTCTCTTCTTGATCCAAGATAAGTGATTCACCCAACTAACTCTTAGTCAATCGCCTCGGTTAACACTTAACCGAGTCATGCATGGCCATGATTTCCGAATCATATCATCCGAGAGGGCCCAAAGAATATCTCTCCAAGTGGAGGGGCAAAATCCCATCTTAGTTATTCACATCACGCAGCTTGATTCTCAGTCAACCCGAACTCTACCTTTATAACTGCGCAGTTACGAATCAGCATTTGACAGAGCCTAAATCGGTGATCCTCAACTCGGACTGTGCAACAACCTCAGGTCTAAGGATTACATTGATTGAGATATACAAATGACAACTGGTTCGTTGTACCTCAATATGGGTCAATCCGACTCGCTAAACTCTTTAGCCGAATCTGTGTAAGTCGGAATAGCATCTCCATGCCCATGACAAGCGGAACCGAGTCATCAAGCCGACTTTCACATTGGTCTAAGTTGTGTGTCCAGCACAACCTCGATGACCAAGGATATTTAATACAAACAACATGAATGTATAGTTCCACAACCGAATCACATATTCAATGATACACATCAGATGTTTATACAAGGACAACTTAATAACTTTATGAATACAATGGGAAATATCATTATACATGATTGCCTCTCGGGCATATTCCCAACACCATTTATCAAAGATGCATGCAAAAATGCATGCAAGATAAACTTGACAAAAATGTTGAAGTATATGTCGACGATGTGGTAATAAAAACCAAACAGAGTCACACTCTCTTCGATGACTTGCGGAAAACATTTGCAAACTTAAGAAGATTCTGGATGAAACTTAACCCAGAAAAATGCAACTTCGGTGTCCCGGCCGGAAAGTTACTCGGCTTCCTTGTATCTCGACGGGGTATTGAGGCTAACCCGACAAAGATCAGGGCCATAAAAAGAATGGAGTTTCCTAAAACCCTTAATGATGTCCAGAAGCTCACTGGGTGCCTAGCATCATGAAGTCGGTTTGTTAGTCGGCTAGGCGAAAAATCCTTACCATTATACCAACTGATGAAAAAATAAGATAAATTTACATGGACACAGCAAGCTGATAGCGCTTTCCATGAGCTCAAAAAGATGTTGGCAATAGCACCAATATTGGCCTCACCACTATCCAAAGAGCCAAAGCTGCTATATGTCGCGGCAACCAATCGAGTGATCAGTGCGGTGATATTGGTAGAGCGCGAAGAGGAGGGAAAATCAGTCCAAAGACCAATATATTACATGAGTGAGGTACTCTCTTCATCGAAACAGAACTACCCTCACTATAAGAAAATGACATATGGGTGTATATGGCAGCTAAGAAGCTAAGGCATTACTTCTAGGAACATCTAGTCCGAGTAATATGTGAAGCACCTATCTCGGATATCATTGGAAGCAAAGACGCAAGTGGCAGAGTGGCAAAATGGGCCATAGAGCTAGCACCATTGTAACACCCCCGAGATTAGGGCTAAACAAATCCCAAACTTTAGTCTGACATAAGCTTAACCTTGAGCTCAAGGATATTAAAAGGAGAATCGGTAACACAACAATGACCCTACAAAACAAAAATTATTACAGCAAGCTCATAACTGGGCGAAGAACCAAAATATTACAAGCAGAGGTCACTGACCATAAACATAAAACAACGGAAGGCAAGTTATGCTATTAAGTATAAAAAACTTAAAAAATGGCCTAAGAGGCCTGGAGCATAATGATGAAGTCCCAGCCCATAGGTTCCAGGCTGCCGGCTGGGAACCCCAAGCTAATCGATGGTGTCGATGTCGTACGGAACTTGTCTTCAGGGGAACACTTATTCGGCTATAAAAGTATCAGCAAAGAAAGGGTGAGTACAGGTTGTACTTAGCAAGACTTATGGCTACTATAGTTGTTTTGCATAAAGCCATATTAATTTATAAAACAAGAGGGAGAAGAAGCTCGTATATTTAGAATATTTTAAAAGGTGATAAGAGAGCATTATCTTCAACTAAATTGATCATCATATTTTGATATCCACCAATTCATCATCATCCGAACCTTATCTAGGATCGCCCCTTGTACACATGAGGAAGCATCCTTAAGCACACATTAAACCTTCAAGTTTTATGATTAGGTTAAAGTTCTCTATGATTTTAAAATTTTGTCACCAAGCGTTTGTAACTGTGAACATGGCTTTTGGAAAAGATTTAACCCTGTAGGGGTGTACAACTTTACCCACATGTACCAACCGACTCTTAATGGCACTAGATAAGCCCTTTTCGTTGGAAGGCCGACAAAGGGTGGTTGGACACAACCTTTACCTTGATTTCGCTAAGACCATGAGTAACTCCCTAAGGATGGTTCCGCCGTAACGGGTCCAATCCCGAAGCCGATCCCTAGAGATCTGAGGCAAGTTTGGTTTACTAGGGGCGCTATCTACCCCAAGCAACCGTGACCATGCTTCCCTACCTGTTATGATGAACCTTCACCCGCCAAATATTTCAAAAGGTTATCTATGCATATGTCGAATGGATCGCCCGATCTATGTGTGACATGGGTATGCCCTACGGGTGCCTAATGTTAACCTACCCGTTCCAACTTGGCAGGAGCCCATACAATCAACCGCTCCTGATGGGGAAGCCCAGGAAGGATTCAGGTGACCCAGGACCATGAAGGATGCGACTCCTTGGAGAACACGTCCATCTTTGGATAGAAATCCAAAGGGTCAAACCCTAACTTATAACCGACTCAACCTAAACCCTGAGACCTGGTCTCTCCATATAAAGTCCAGGAGGGAACTGCGAGGTGGACATCCAGAACCCTAGCACACAACTCACCAGATCTCATAAGTGCACCCCTATAACCTTTAGCATCGCCATCAATCAAGGAAAGACAAGCAAGAGTAGGGTTTTCCATTCGGGGGCCTAAACCTGGGTAAACCTCGTGTCCCCGTGTTACGGATCAGTTAGCCGTTCAGTGATCTCCAACATCCCCTCCTTCTCCAAAAACCAAGTACATAACAATGGGCTTTGACGAGTGGAACCCTCGTCAATTGGCGCCATCTATGGGAACTAGGGATGCTGATCGTGCGATCGTGATGGCTCCATCCACTACGGATTTCGACTCCTCTGCAAAGGAGAACCACCTCCTCTTTGGCACCATCGACTTCACCGTCCACTAGCCGGTGACCCGCCAAAACTTCGATTCTGTAGGAAATGGAGTCGAGTTGATGTTCGGGAGCCTCTACTTCTAGGTGGGCCAGATCGGCACCCTTTGCCTCCCTGAGCGAATACTGCCTCTAGCAGTCATACCCGCTCCATCGGTGCCACGAATTGGTGTCTTAAGCGCACCCTCGCTAACATATGGTTTAGATGACAACAGCAGCTACAACTCTGACCTCTGCGACCCTCCTATGGAGGAATGAACCTATGGTTCAGGATCTAAGAGCTGCGGGAGTAACGATCTTCCCCACCTCTTCATGTGCGTGGCCATCGTTGCTAGTCATGTTGACAACAGAGCGGACCCACTGGCTCCCCATCCCAATCCACAGGCTGCTAACACCACGAACGGAGTCAACGGATACGCTCGCCCAATCCCAAAAGGAATGGGACACCTAAAAATTCCAACAACGACAGTCGCAATTGTCAAGAGATCCATCTCAATGATGCTCAGTTCGAAAGAATCCGAGAGGTGGTGCGAGGTACCAACCCTTTGCCACTCGACGCCTCTCGCAACATGATGATGGGCTATCAGTGGATCCTCATCAAGGAGCATAATCAGCAAGTTTAACATCACAAGCAACTCGAGCAGCGCAAGCAAGAAGATGATGAGTCAAGCGCTTGACGAGCCGCGCTCTCCTCCATCGGCAGATCCTCCTCCAAAGGCTACAACGGCCACAAACTGCTCCCGGCTAGAACGTATGGACCCCGCCGCTCGACGCGAGGCCACCAAGGCACTCAACTTGTCCTTCATGTCAACGGAATCACATGGAAACATAATGCCTAAAACACCACAGGCCGCGGTTATGGAGGCCACCACGTACCTGGCAGCAAACCCGCCACTGGATGGGGATCCTAGACACGCAATCTATAAAGCTATGATTGCGGGTCTTAGGCTCGTGGGAGCCACAATACTCGGCGAAACGACCCCGAAGCCGAAGAAAAAAGCTGGAGTGAAATTCACAAGGAGCCACATGCCCTCATCTGATGAGGATGAGCATGACGTATCACGGCGACGCCGCAACTCGCAGCGAAGAAGCCACAACTATGATGCTCGTGATGAGCTCACGCAGCATAAGATCGACAGATCACGCACAAAACTTACATGCTCCACAGAGTCAGAGGATGAAGATATAGAGCTATGCGGCACCAGATGCTTCAGCAGATCCATCCGGCAATCTCGGATGCCCAAGGGTTTCAAGCTCCTGCCGGACAAACCCAAGTTTGAAGGCTTACAGGAGCCGAAGATTTGGCTAGATGACCACATCTCGTCGATCAAGCTACATGGAGGAAGCAAGAACACAACCATGCAGTGTCTTCAGTTGTAGCTGAAAGGCACATCCAGGAACTAGCTCAATAACCTTCCCTCCGAATCCATCTGCAGTTGGGAGGAGCTAGTCTAAAGCTTCATTCTCAACTTCAAGGGCACTTGCAAAAGGCATGCCTCAATCGAAGAGTTGTGCGCTTGTTGCCAACAGTCCAATGAGTCGATCTTCTCATACGTACAACGCTGGTCCGTAATCAGGAACTCTACATAGAACAACTCAGAAGAGAGGGCAATCAACGAATTCAATGGCCACGTGAAGCGTCGCGAACTCAGAGAGGAGCTAGGAAGGATCAAGCCCAAAACCATAGATCACCTGATGGACATCACCAATCGATGGGCGGATGGTGAATATGCCATCAACCGAAACCTCTTGGATGACAAAGACAATCTCAGTCGCAGACGTGATCACGAAGAAATCGATATGGTCATGGTTGGCTATGCCGAACATCGCAAAGACGGAAACCATAGCATCGGCTATCGTAGAGGTAGCTATCATGACAGCGGAAAACCCGCTCAATCAGGAAAACCCCGCAATCGGGATGACGAGCCCTCCGCATTCGACAAACTATCGGGTCCTGCACCATCCACTTCTACATCGACAAGAAGGATGGCAAGAGGAAGGCCAACCATCTGCTTAAGGATTGCAGGGAGTTCCATAAGCTCCACGAGGGATACGCCCAATTGCGGCGTGATGCAGCAAACCAGGGGTTCAAATCCGCCCCTGGAAACGTCGCATATGATGCGCCACGACCACTGCCCGGAGGGCCCATCCAAAATAATGGCGAAGCGCCATACCCACGATCATTGGGGGCCATGATGATACAAAAGGGACGTCCATCCAATAGGATACAGAAGACGATCACCCCTAGGTAAACCTGGTTGTTACCTCTCCACCTTCCATATGTCAAGCGTGGGAGGAGAGGAGCAAGGGGCAGAGGCTAGCTTCCTTGCTTGTTGCAGCTCGAGGAAAGGATTTCTCCCTGCCCATGGTGATGCAGAGCTAGAGAAGAGAAAAGAGCTCGTTGGGGGGTATTCTATGGTGGCCAGGGAGGCAAATGCCAGGGATCCTAGCCTTATAAACCTGAGAGGAGAGGTCCATGATGGACAAGGTGTACGAGGAGATTGGGAGGGGGTACTGGCAATGGATTGGTTGAGAGGGGCGATGGAGATAGTGATGTAGGGCCTAATACATGAGTAGAGAGAGAGGGGAGGAGTTTTGAGTTGGTGGGAAAGATATTTTGCAAATCAAAGAGGGCCACACAAATTCTCTTCTCCCTCAAGCACATAGGGTAAGGAGGAGGGGTGCTATAGTATCTAGGGCTATAGTTTCCATGACCAGGGGTGTGTTGGGTGCTGTGGTGGAGTATTGGACCAGATTGGATGGGGTTTGGAGTTGGTTTGACCCAAGTTTGATTAGTTTGCAAAATTTGATCAAAAATAGACTTGTGAAGAAAGTTGAAACATTTGCCTTGGGCAAGGTGGGGAGAGAGTACTGGTATATGTATATGGTAAAAATACCGCCATATGATTTATTTGGGATTTTTAGATGATTTTTGGTACACTTAAAATCATTTATTCGAAAAGCACAGAAGTAGTTTATAGAAGCTAAAGTTAGATTATTTACATTAGGCAATGTGAGTTTTTGATGTCAAATGGTTCTAAATACCATAACACACATTGGGGAATTTTATTGGAATTTATTGTGATGGGAAAGTATTTATAAGGAATTTTTTCTTGTTTCTACCATTTAAGAAAAATGGCAAAAATAAATAATAAAGGATCACAAAAATATTTATTTTTTAGATCGAAAGGTGGGGTATGATGTATAGAACTCAAATGTGCATTTAGTAGGAAAAGTGATTTGGAGAAAAGCAAACTTGCCTTTATAAATAGAGTTTCTAGGGTTTTGCCAAAAGTGGAAATTAAATATTTTTAGGATCCAAATAATTATGGGAATTATTTGGTGAGTTATTACCTCCAAGGTAGATGATGTAAAATTTATTTATACAACATTTTCCACTTGGGTTTTGAAGGATTATGGTGGACTTGGAAGAAACTAGATTTGGGGGAATCTAGGGTTTTGATATTTTTATGCCACCTAAACATGGTTGGATTAGGGAGCTCAGAGCTCACCTTGTTACAAGGTATATATGGATGTATAGACCATGTTATATATATGATCATGACAAAAAGAGTTTGGCTTGGTTGTATTTGAGGTTCTCTAGAAGTGATGGCAAACTTTGTTGAAAATAAGGCTGCTATAACAGATGTGTCATGATGCCTAATAAACCATGAGGGTTTAAGAAGCACACGGTTCCAATGGAAACAAGTGAAGTATGGGTTGGTATACCATGGTTAGTAGACCATAACCATGCAAATACTTGGTCAAGGGGAGATGGCATATGGATGTGAGCCTTTGTCAAAGTAGGCAAGATGATAATATTTGCAGAAAAGATTATTATCTTGACTACAAAACCATCATGGATGAGTGGGAGCTAGAATGGTTTATCCAGGGTCAATTGTAGGATTTGGTAGTACTAAATATGTACTACAATATGGTTCAAGTACATTTTCAAGAATGCACACTGATTGGATTAGAGGAAGATCTAATGATTGAATCTAGTTAAAGATTCCAGACTTAGCCAAATTTAGTCGACTAGGGATTTTGACATGTACAAAAGAGGGAAGGATTTGTAGAGGATGCAAGGGTACATAATCATCATCATGCGGTTGATATTGAGTTACAGAGGGAAAAGAGGGGATCCATGCTTGTATTTGGTCTTTGATGAGTTTGATGCTAATACAAAGGATTAGCTCAGGATTGATCTGTTTGAGTAGATTAAGGATTCACTTGTGGAACTCTGGATAGATTTAGTTTGAGATACTTGGTTTCAGATTGTTGATCTCAACTATTGGTTTGATCCCGAAGGATGAACTACTATATTAGATCACTCTAGTTCCTAAATAAACAAGGTAATCAGCAGATCAAGGCAATTCATCTTTCTAAACAATCAGATACTACTGAAGTTACCATCAAGTCTAACTTGAGGTAAGCATGGGTATTTTGAAGGGGTTGGGTTTTGAGGTAATGTAAGGACCTCTTGGTATTTCTACCAAGGTTAAAATGAAAAGGTTTTATGAAAGGTTTTGGAAAAACCTAGAGAGAAGAGTAGTTGAAGTTCTGTCTTGAAAACATAAGGAGATTATACACAGTTCTCCATAGTTTTTGTACATAGAAACTAGGGAAATAGTTTGTTGTATCAAATCTTATCATCTTGGCTCAGGTTTGGAATGCCAAATCATTTGAGAATATTAAAGATGCGCCAAGACATATCTTTTGTAAAATAGCTGTTGTCAAATAGTGTTGAGATAAGAAGTATATCATCTAATACACAATCAGTTGCATGAACAAAAGAAAATAAGTAAGCAAACATTGCAACACTTAATAAGAAATTTTTTTGTTCCCCTATTTTTTTTCCTTTTTGACTAAAGATCAGGGTTGCTAAAATTGGGATGTTACACATAGGATATGAAAGAATCTGTTGCATTTAACATCCTTTCAATCCTATCGATTAAGGGTGAAAAATCCTTGATTGTGGGGTTACTTGTGCCCATGGGAAATCCAAGGTAGGTGAAGGGCATTGCAGCAAGTTGACACTCAAAAACTTGAGCCATATGTGTTGCTTCTTCCCAGAGAGATTAATTGGGATCATTCAGCACTTGTGAAAATTCACTTTTCATCCAGTAAACTCAGCATATTGATTAAGCAAATCCTTGAAGACTAGCAGCTGGTTTTCATCAGCAGGCAGTATAATTAAAGTGTCATCTACATACTGAAAAATAGGATAGCCCCTTCCTTTGCGATTGGTAACTGCAATTTTCCTTATAGATGAGCCTGATTGACTAAAATCTGCAGCAAATCTCCTCCTAGAACATACAGAAGAGGGGAAAGTGGATCTCCTTGCCTAACTCCGCTTGTGCAACCAAAACTCTGTCCTGGCACTCCATTCATAAGCACAGAAGATGAACCAGTTGTAAGAATATTTTTGAAAAGTCCAATGAACTTTTTAGGAAAACCTTTATATATGAGGATCTCTAGAATAGCATGATGCTCAGTTGTGTAAAAAGCCTTTTCAAAATCAATTTTGAGTACCACAATTTTCCTTCTTGACTTTTGACATTGATAAAGATATTCAAAGGACCACCCCAAACAATCATGTATAGTTCTGGATTTAATAAAAGCATACTGGTTTTCATGTATACACCTTGTAATCTGACCCTGTAATCTATTTGCATAAATTTTAGTAATGAACTTAAGGCAAGTATTTGTCAATGAAACTGGTCTGAAACCATTGACAGTCTGAGGAGATTGTCTCTTTGGCACTAAAGTAATATAGTAGCTATTTATGCTCTCTAGAGAAATTTTCTCATCATGAAAATCTATACATAACTGAATGAAATCCTCTTTAATTATGTGTGAGCATTTTTTCAGAAAAAAACCATTGAAACCATCTCGTCCAGGAGCCTTCTCAGGCTTCGGGAACTTTACCACACCCTCAATTTCCTTCAAGGTAATAGTGTCAGCTAGTTTATTTAGTCCCTGCACCTCAGGCAGTACTAGAGATAGGTTAATTTGATTTCCAGATGGAAAAGAAATTCCCATTCTACCTTTATAGCATCTCCGGAAGGCACTTGCTTTATGAGAGTGTTAAGTTAAATCATTACCATTTTCATCATGAATATTTGTAATTGTATTGTGCATGTACCTTTCAGTTGCTCTAGCATGAAAGTACTTTGTGTTTTCTCCATTTAGCTTAACCCATATAACAGTGCACCTTTTCTTCTAGTAATCAGACTACAATTTTAGCAACTTTTCCAAATGGCATTTTAAAATATTTCTAAAATTAAATTCTGGTGTGAATAAAGACCTTGTATCCTCCAATTGATCAAACAGAAGAATAACGCAGTTGCACTTGGCAATTAGAAATTTTAAATAGGAAACATTCTTTCCCCATTTCTTTAGTGCATATCGAAGGTTTTTGAACTCACAAGCAAGAGAACTAGCAAAAGATTTCCTGTGTACAGGCTGATTCCATAGTTCTTCAACCAGTTCCATAAACCCAGGCTGTTCAACCCAGAAATTTTCAAAATGAAAAGTATTTGATTTTGGGATTTTGGTGGCCACTTCCACTACACAGGATACATGGTCAGAAGTTGATTTAGCCAATGGAAAAACCAGGGTATTTGGGTATGCAATAGTCCAATGACAGGATGTAAAATACCAGTCTAGTTGTTCCAAAAGGGGATGTGCTTACATATTTGACCATGTAAAATACCTTTCTTTCAGAGGCAATTCTAGCAAACCCAAATGGATAATCATGTCATTAAAAAGGAAAATATCATTCATATCAGCCCCTGGCTTGTTTCTATTATCCACTGATCCGATAAAATTGAAATCCTCGAGTAATAACAAGTGTTCATGCATGGGCATATTTAAATTATATAGCCAAGTTACAAAGTTATCCCTTTCAATGCCCCTACAAGGACCATAAACTATGACCAAATTCCATTTGTCTCCATTATGGATAGAGGTGAAAGCAACATGAATATCAGATCTATGAATTTCAATGACTTCACTATCAAAAATAGCACTGTTCCAAAGAACAATAATTCCCCAGATGCCTCAATTGTAGGTGAGAAGTCAAATCTTTAAAATCTTAAAGGAGTGATCTAAAGTTTCACATTTAGTTCCTTGGAGACAAATGACAGATGCTCTACTCTCCTCAATTTTATTATAAAGTGATGTCATTTTTTTCCTTATCATTCAATCCTCTAATATTCCAATCTAGAACTAACCAATCTAAATTTCCCAATGAATTACTCATTTAAGAAATATATCAACAATAAGGATAAACCACTCATGAAACATAAGTGAATATAGGACATAAAATGATCTGATAATAAGCCTCCATAGAAATCACATAACCATACTGCCAATAAGTACAGAAGAACCATTCCAAAATATCAAAGATCCATAATAATAAGGGAAGATTCAGAAATATATTGTCTACAAATAGTAATATAATAGAATAAAACCACAAAAATTCTACTCATTGGAATTCTCTAGAGTAACATCACATGGTGACTTGTCCATAAGCTTCTCCACTGTGAGTTCAGCCCCAGGAATCTTCAACAGAGCCCTAGCCTGCTGCAGAACTGAGATTATTGTGCAGGGAGGCACTTCCTCCATCTTCCTTGGCTTTGAGGATCTTGATTTCTTCCTTGGCTCAGGCTGGTCAGACATTGGCTCCAGTCTGTATCCTGCATTCCTTATAGAACTCATTGTGTTGCGCCTTTCAGAAGTGTTGACAATGATAGGTTCCTTCTGCTTCTGCTTCCTTGACCTTTTTTTAGTAGAGCTCACACTAACAACCAAAGATTCCTCTTCCATAATACTTGTCTGACCAATATTTAAATTATTCTCATGGATAGTTGCAGACGGCAAATCCACATCATGAACCTTGCCCATTAATGGCAACAGGGAGAAGGTGGAAGCCAAAAGTTTCCCATTATGGCACTATATTGAAACTTGTGTGCCAGCTCCCCCACCTTTGAAAGATTCAGACAGAGCAACTTCTCCTTAGATGCTTCATTCAAAAAGTTTATATTGCCCATCCTCAAATGATCAGGCATTAAAACAGTTAAAATTTGAATATCCATGTACTGTACCAATGGTGGATGTTGCTGAAAAGGTACAATAGCTAAAGGGTTTTTGATCAACCACATCCATCACATTCTGATTCTCATCCTACATCACATTAATATCTTGATTCAAAGGAGCTTCCACCACATGATCTGCTCCATCTCCAGGTATGAATTGCACAGATGACCCTGAATCATTAGAAAAGGAGAGAGTAACAGATGATTGCTCCTGAGGTGGCATCCCACCCTGTTGCACATTATTCCCAGCATTTTCCCTGCATTATCCTACTTCCATTCACCCCAACTAGGTAAGTTTGGCTGCATATTATCAGGAACCCAGCCCTCATCCTCATCATCAGGTCGGAACCCATGGTTCTCCCATGTAAAGGATGTGCATTACCATTATGAGGTTCTAGTGATTCATCCCCTGGAAGTGTATCTCCCTGCTCACTCATCAAAATATAACTAGGAACTGTCCATGAAATAATAGTGCCACCATACTTTTGGGGTTCCCTGATAATAATAGATCTAGGAATATCCCTAGCCCCACCATAGATGAACTTTATCAGAGTCCTAGTTGGTGAAGGATCCTCTCTGTACCACCCTCTGAGTTTGCCAAATTTTGCCACTGTCTCCCTAAGAAACTCTTCAGTACGATAATCCATAGGAAAATTTAGCAGCATAATCCACCCCGTCCTAGTATACACAGTGGAACTAAAATTTGGACCCTCATCATGCATAGTGAAAGACAAAAACCTTCCATTACCAAAAGGCACCTCAGTCTGAGCTACCAACAAATCTCTAGTAATAGAATTATGTAGTCTAAATAGCCATCTGCCTACTACACTTTCAGCAAAGCCCAAAACCTCACACTAAAGATCATTAACAATGTGATCAGTAATTTGCTGCAATACCTCATCAATTTCATCTCCGATCGGCCGAGGAAGCACAACCGCCATTGTCCAATTTTCATGGAGCTTTGGAGGAGTTGAGGAAGCAGTGACGTAGATCCTTGCAGGTCTTTGATCAGCATCCCACGGTTCCAAGACCTGCATCCCAGCTGGTGTAAACATGTTCGGTTGCACTGGAAAGTTCGCCATTGCTAGGGTTTGCAGAGGTGTAATAGGAGGCAGAGAACTCTGGAGAGGATAGGTTGTTTTCCGAGGAGAAACCGAATAGCCTGAAGATAAAACTGCTTTGTCGGAGCTAGAGACGCAGTCCAACTTGACTTGATTTGACTGCTTGGCAACCTAGTGAAAAGACAACAATACCCCTGAGTTTCCTGGGCAACCATTCTTAATGTGTACTTTTCTAAAACATTCCATGCATCGGATTTCATCTATACATGCATGTGTAGCGTGTTGAAAACTAAGACACCGTGTACACATCCAAACTTTTTGCACCATAGCATCAATCATGCTCTCAAAACCATCATCAATCGACACATTTTTGTCAGCAACAATTCCAGCATCCTAATAACTGGTAGAAACTAACATATGATTTGTTGTGATCTTTGAAGTTGTCTGATTCAATAAGGAAGGCCCTGCATCAATTGACGAAGCAACTGTGATTCCATTACTTTTATTGAACATAAAGCCTCCAACCTGGACACTGATATTCCCATGCAAAGCACTATCCAAGGTATGGGCAATATTTGTGCACACTTTTGGCTTCCAGGTACTTTTTATAATACTGGCTCGAGCTTGTTTCTGATTTAGAAAATATTTTCTTGAATTTGTACCACCAACAGGAGGCCATTGATCTCTATCCCACAGATAAAATTCTCTCCTCCAATTTGGTCCACCAAAACCCCAGAGATGAAATTAACATTTGAAATGGAAGCATTCATAGGATATTAAATTTATGACAAAAACCCACATTTCCTTGAGGAGACAGTGAAAGAGAAAACCATGTCTCGGATTACAGACACATTTAATTCACCAGAATAACCACCAATAGCTGCCTCCAAAGCTAAACCCACAAAATCTTCATCAAGCTTAAATGCAGCACGACCGAAAGACACGATCATAGTAAAGTGGTCCGAACCAATAAATGGATGCAGATAAGATTGGAATAGCGTTTCTCACTTCCTTGGAAAATTTTAAATCATGAGAGAAATCCAGACCAAGGGTGTTCGCAGCATGCACAGCCATATTCGTGGGATCAAAAGGATTTTCATTAAATAAATTACTATAGATCTTAACCATTGGAAAATCCAGGGTGACACCATTATCCATAAGAACACCCTTACGTAAAACTAGTTTAACTCTAACTAAGACACGATGGCATGGAAAACTGATCTCACATCCATAAGAAATGAATTCCTGTACCTTGAGAGTCTTACTATCGATCACAACACCATTGGAAGCAACTAGTTGAATCCTCGTGAGTTTAGGATTTACCACAACGAATCCCAAAGACATGGGATCTTGATGGTGCTCCAAAACCACAGAGTATAAAGCCCTCCATCGCCAAGAGGCATGATCAAGGATCAGAGAAGAAGGCATGGTGGGAGGGGAGAAATGAAGGCTACAATAGTATGTGGAAGGGAGTGAGGTGGGTTCCGGTAGCCAAGATGGCCGCCGGCAAGGAGGATGGACCGAGGGGCCTAGATCGCCATGGAGTCACCGATCCTATTTTTTAGGAGGCACCAATCGTCTAACTTCTAGAAAATCCGGCCCAAAGACCATCTTGATGGTGTTTCTACTTGTGATGTTTCACTTGAGTACATCCTCGTGTCCTTTGGCCTGACCAATATTTTTGCATTGTTTAAGAAACATATGAGTCCATCTTATTGGAGTGTCCTGATAAGTTTGTTGTTGATCCCATCGATGACATCCTTATTTCCTCCATGCAAGAATATATTCATATGGAACACTTGGACTTAATGTTGGAAACTTTTAAGAACCGTCTTCGGGTCATATCGAAGTATGTGTTCTAGATGTTAGAAGTAACCTTCTCTGGTTCACGTGCAATTTTTGAAAGATGTCGCCGTGGATATGATTAGAGTTACCTCCGTTCCTTAAGGACACATGTGCGTTTTATTGTCAGTAATTTATGTATGTGCAGTTGTCTTTTGAGAAGTTTCCAATACATGGGTCAAGCAGTCCAGCTCTATCTATTGGAGCTAACCACTATTCCATATCTTGAGAATCTAGTAAGTTTCCCTTTGTGGTAATGTTGCAAACTTTTTATTCGGACATGCTGAGTCTGAAGTATCATACCACTTAACCAAATCTGAATCTCAAGCAGATATGATGGTTGGTGTTCCTCAAGGTTTTTGACATAGGTCTCTTTGTAAATCTGGCAAAATTGATGTAATGCTTGACACAATTAGGAGTAAAACACTTTTCCATCTTCTCTTGATTCAGAAATAACAACCACTCTTCATGAGGCTTTTTCTATGATTTATTATAGGAGTTTCACTTATGGTTTCCTTTGTATCAGAAGTCTGGCCTTCACTTGATGTCTGCTTTCTCGAACACCATGGAGAACATTTAAAGTAGAGTTGCTAAATGTTTCTTGGTCGATCCTCAGACACTTTTATGTTGGCAAGCGTCTGTTGTGCCAAGTAATTGAAGTCTGAGAATGAAGTTTTTTTTCTTGTGTCATCAGCAATCTTCTTACCTATTTATCTGGTGGTGTAAAGTGATATCCTGATCTTTAGCAAAGATCTTGATAGACCTGGATGAAAAAAAAGTTTCCTTTGTTTCTTAAACATGTTTTAAGAGTGACTATGATTTTGGTAATCAGAAATTCCTCTTGCTACATACTCTTACGAGTCTTAGCCATGAAACACCTTTCTGTCTTGGCCTTCTGTTGAATGAAAGAGTGACCCTTTTGTTTAAAAAGTAGTTCAATAGCTTGGTTTTGTTAATCCATATCTCTGTAACCTAAAAATCTCTACATAAGCCGTCTAGTAGAGGTTCCCTCTCTAAGTCTATGGTCATGTTCTTTCAGTTGTAACCTCTACTTTGCGGAAGCTTAAACTCTTCTTTAGGCTCCATGGTCTCAATCCTTATGAAGACCAGCTATCTAACAACTTGAAACCTTCTCCTCTTGTTCCCTCTATTACCTTGGCATGTTTCATGTTTGTCATCTCAGAGTAGTTTCTGAACACTCCATCCATGAGTTAACCATGAGATACTCGGTGTGTTGTTTAGTGTGTTTCCCTCTTATCCTTAGTATAACCTTGTTTCTTCCTCTCTCTATCTCTCTTCTTACCATAGGAATCTCGGGTCAAGAATCTCGTAAGGGGGATAGAGCTGTAACACCCCAGTTTTACTTAAATAATAATTATGTTTTGTTTGTGCATTCATGAGCATCATCTATTTGCTAATATAAAATAAAAATGCAATAAGAAACAAATGCAAACCCTAAACCGTAATCATCCCACTCTCTTTATAACCTATTCAAATAGTTTTCATATTTTGAAAAGTACCAAAATGAATGGAGTGCAAATTGACTAAAAAGGGCCCCACACTATTTCAATACTTTTACAATAGTATCTGGTATTTTTGAAAATTATAAAAAACGTGTTTCAAATGGATTTACAAAGATACAAATAAAAGCTGAAAAAGGAAAAAGGTTTTGTAATAAAAAATCAGTAGCTAAACCTAGGCAGGCCGCATCCTAGCTTGTCTCTCTCCCTTATTTCCCTGCCGCCCACGTTTCTCTCGTGGCCCATCAGAAGCCCGTCAAGGCCCAAGCCGTGTACCCCTTCGCTCTTGTCGTCTTCAATGACGACGCAAAGCAGCTCGATGTCCCGAGCGCCGCCGTCAATCTCCACGAGGTGTTGTGATGCTTGGTTCCTCCCAAGGATGTGGAGATAAGGTCGCCCGCATTGTCCTCTCTCTCCTTATCCTCTTCTCTCGGTCCCTCTCGCCTCTAGAAATCGCCCACGTAGAAGACGCGAAACCCTAGCCGGAGATCGTTGCCGTCCCCGCTGTTCCCGGCCACCCTCATCCCATCTGCGACCACCATAGTCTCTGCCTCATCGCGCTGGTGCTTCTCCCCGAAGGAATAGAGCTCGGGCGCCCGCAATCGCCCGCGCTAGCCGCTTCTTCCCCGTCCCCAACATGCACCGCTGCTCTCCTCGCCGTCGCTTCAGTCATCGCCTTACCTCAGTGTTCCAGGTCCCCTCCGTTCTCTCGCCAACTGCTCTAGGGTGAGCTTCTGGTGCTCCAGGTACCCTCCGTTCTCTCGCTAGCTCGATGTAGCCGTTGTGTGCCGTTCGCTTGCAAGCTCCGCCGCTGCTCGGCCTAGCCCTAGATCCGGTGACCCAAACCTAGCGGTGCCGCCTCTAGTGGTTTGCCTTGCGCGTGTGAGTCAAACGCGCCTAATCTCGTAGCCCTGAACGCACGCAATCGCCGCCCCCGCCGCCGTGTTGTGAGCTCCTGCCGGCTTGATGTCATGATGACGTCACACGAATGTCATCGCGCGGGTCTGACCCAATCAAACCCGGGCTGGGTCCTACCCTGCTCGCGTTTAGGCTGACATGGCCCAGAGACCCACCGGTAAACCACTGTGGCTAGGTTAGCCTCGGTGTAAAATGTTTTCCCAGTTATGTTTTATTTCAGAAATGGTTTAATAATTACAGAAATTGACATAATCTTCTAAACTAATAACTAATTCATATTAAATCATAAAAATACAAATAATATATCAAAATGTTCAGAAAATTGAGATCTACCTATTTAATCTGTCATCATGCATTGTTTAGCAAGTCTAATTACAATTTTAACTAGAAGAACATAGTAACCCCTCACAGGTGACTCTGAGGTGCTAACTGTTCTAGGGTTTGCATCCCTCGGTCGCCGTTGAAATTGTGAAGCATTCCTTAGGGTTTTATTTTGATGCTATTTAACTTGTCATATAATCATCCTTGATTGAGCATCGCATAGATGCCATTTTTGATTGTTTTCCTTCCTTTCCGGTGTTTGGTTCTTCTTGGTAGAATATTATATCGAGATCGAGATCGAAGAATGAAATTAAAACCGTCGAAGCTCGAAGATCAATACTTGACCAGTTGTAACCAAGGCAAGTACTATATGTTCGACGCTCTTTTTTCTAGTTATCAACAGGTAAAGGAAAGCATAGCCTCACCATTATACAATCCTATGGTTTCGAAAGCATTTCAATTCTTGCCATGGTGCATACGATTCTACTGTAGTCTTTTATCGATAGATAGAGTATACTATCTGTTGTATTACTCACTTTGATCTTATATTACCTAATCCACTGCTCCTATCATAAACTAGGTTTGGCTTGTGTGCACTTCTTAAGATTATCTCTATATCCTGCTAAGCCATGCTTAGCTATTAGTGCTGGTTCACGCAGATGATGTATCAGATGCAGATAATCTAGTATAATAAGATATGGAGATGTACTGATGAGGTGAGATTAGTGGTAAAGGTTAAACATGCTAAGGCTTGTATGGGAGGCCATGGTGGGATGTGGTATTTGTAGTCCCATGCTCGCCACCACTAGGAATCAACTTCTTTCCTTTGGACCGAGACAAGCGTACAACCAGACGAAGATTGGGAACCCCTTGATTGACTAACTTGCCTAGTAGATTCCATGAGTCACATAGTTCGGGCGTTCCATTTGACATATGCATTCTGGTTGATCTCGAAGGCGGTGAAGGAGGTGCATTCATAACAGGTAGGGAAGCGTGGACCGGGTTGCTTGGGGTAGTTAGCGCCCCTGGTAAACCAACCTCACCTCACATATCTAGGGACTGGCTTTGGGTCCTGACCCGTTACGGTGGAACCATCCTTGGGGTGTGACTCATGGTCTCGGCGAAACCAAGGTAAAGCTCATGGTCAACCACCCTCTACTAGCCTTCCAAGGAAGAGGGCTAATCATGTGGCTTTAAGAGTTGGTTTGTACGTGTGTGTAAAGTTTTACACCCATGCAGGGTTCAATCTTTTTGAAAAGAAGTTTTTAGGGTTATGAACGCTTGGTGAACGAATTCTAAGATCATAGAGAATGATGACCCACAAGTATAGGGGGTGTATCTTAGTACTTTCAATATATGGGAGTGTCAATCCCAACGAGGAGCAGAAGGTGTTAAATAGTGGTTTGGATCAGGAATTCTCTATAAATACTTAGCAAAACGGATTTTTAGGGGTTTTTGATAAAGAAAAGAAATAAAGTGCAAGTAAATAAAGACAACAATTAATTGCAGCGAGTGGTCCAATCCTTTCTTAGCAAAGGACAACCCGGTTGTAATACTTATGAGTACCAAACGTTCTCGAGGACACATGGGAATACTGTCAACTGTTTTCGCTTCATATATTTGATTAACCTTATTTGGTTTGGTAAGTGTTGTGTGGGTGAACCTATGCTAATGTACCGACCTTACTTGGACTAAGACATACTTGTGATTGAACGCCTTGCAAGCATCCGCAACTACAAGTAATTAAGATAAAAACCTAACCACAACATTAAACTCGTAGATCCTACACTCCCTTATTCAAAGGTTTCCTAACAGTGGTTCAGGTTTTTGTCACTCCGGCAACCCCACAATTAGTAGCCAAATACACAATGCATTCCCCTAGGCCCATAAATGGTTAAGTATAATGTAGTCGACGTTCACATGACACCACTAGACGAATAGCACCACAACTTAAATATCAAACCATTGAATATACCTCAACACAATTCCACTACTAACAACATGACTTCTACCATGTCCTCAAGAACTAAATGAACTACTCATGAGACATCATATGGATCAAGATCAGAGATGATATAATGATGAATAACAATCTGAATATAGACAATAATTCAATGGTTCCACTCACAAGCATCAACTACAAAAGTAATTAACACCGGGAAAGTTCCCCCAAGAACTATGCAATATTCAACACAATTGTTATAGCGGGATGGAGTGGTGATGATGGTGATGGTTCAGATGGTGGTGAGGATGATGATGATCCCGATGAAGTTTAGCTTGATGATGGTGTTGATGGCGACGATCTCCCCTCTCCAGGAAGGAATTTCCCCAGCAGAAATTTGTCTGCCAGAGAGCTCTTTCTCTCTCTATAGTTTCCGCCCCGCAGAGGCGGCGTGATCTTTATGTGGTTGCTCCCCATGTACTAGGATTTCAGGAGGAAGATATAGGCGAAGGGGCGAAGCAGGATGTGGGCCAGGGTGTCCACACCCCCTGGTGGTGCGGCCCAGGGTGGATATCATAGTACTTTCGATAAATAGGAGTGTCTATCCCAACGAGGATCATAAGGTGTTTACTAGTGGTTTGGATCAGGAATTCTCTGTAAATACTTAGCAAACAGATTTTTAGGGGTCTTTGATAAAGCAAAGAAATAAAGTGCAAGTAAATAAAGACAACAAATAATTGCAGCGAGTGGCCCAATCCTTTCTTAGGAATGGACAAGCTGGTTGTAATACATACGAGGATCAAACGTTCTCGAGGCCACATGGGAATACTGTCAAGTGTTTTTCGCTTCATATAGTTGATTAATCTTCTTTGGTAGGATAAGTGTTGTGTGGGTGAACCTATGCTAATGTACCGACCTTAATTGGACTAATACATACTTGTGATTAAACCCCTTGCAAGCATCCACAACTACAAGAGTGTATTAAGATTAAAAACCTAACCATAGCATTAAACTCCGAGATCCTACACTCCCTTGTACAAAGGTTTCCTAACGGGGGTTCAGTTTTCTCTCACTCTAGCAACCCCACAATTGGTAGACAAATACACAATGCATTCCCCTAGGCCTATAAATGGTGAAGTATCATGTAGTCTATGTTCATATGACACCACTAGAAGAATAGCACCACAACTTAAATATCAAACCATTGAGTATACCTCAACACAATTCTACTACTAACAACATGACTTCTCACATGTCCTCAAGAACTAAACACACTAATCACGAGACATCATATGGATCAATATCAGAGATGATATAATGATGAATAACAATTTGAACATAGACAATAATTCAATGGTTCCACTCACGCGCATTAACTACAAAAGTAATTAACACCGGGAAAGTTTCCCTAAGAACTATGCAAGATTTAACACAATTATTACAGAGGGATGGAGTGGTGATGATGGTGCTGGTGGAGATGGTGGTGAGGATGATGATGATGATCCTGATGAAGTCTAGCCTGATGATGGTTTTGATGGCGATGATCTCCCCTCTTTGGGAAGGAATTTCCCTGATAGAAATCTGTCTGTTGGAGAGCTCTTTGTCTCTCTGCAGTTTCCGCCCCGTAGAGGCAGCGGAATCTTTCTATGGTCGCTCCCCGTGCATTAGGGTTTTGGGAGGAAGATATAGGCGAAATGGCGAAGCAGGAGATGGGCCAGGGTGGCCACAACCCCTGGTGGCGCGGCCCAGGGTGGCCCGCGCAGGGGGTGTGGGCCCCCCATGGACCATCTCAGCCTCCCCTTCTAGCATCCTTTATCTTCTTGAAAAATAGAATTTTCCATGTATTTTCTGGTATTTTCTGATCTTCATGAAAATTGCATCTAAACACCGCTTTTTTCCATCAGAATCCTGAATCCGACAGTCCATCCTCCAAAAGCCATCCAACATGCAAAAATAGATGAAACAACATAAGTATCACCTCTTAATATGAAATATATCAATGAATAGCAGTAAATTATGATATAGAATGGTGATGCAAAATGGATGTATTGTCAACACCCGGATTTTTAATCACAGATGCCTGTTATGCCATACATCACAGTCCCAGGATTACCATTTTTGTGAGACATAATAGATTGGATATCACAGTACATCATCCATTACAAACCATACATAAGGTCTTACACAAATAAGGATCTCATGATCTAGTTCTTAATACAATTCAAGCAGCGGAATAACGTAATAGTAACGATAGTGTAGGCGAAGCTCCATCTTCAGGGTCATAGGAAATGCTGACGATGGGAGATGATCCTATTTGTCGTAACCTTCCTGCTGTCCGTCCTCCTGATAATTCTCTTCATAGTATGTCCACGGGAATAGCCAGGGACAAAGCCATGATTACGCTTTAAGTACTCGCAAACTAATACTAACAAGTGAAGTGGTGTTGAATAGGATATACTAAGCTCTAGGGTTGTTTTGCAAAAATCCAGATTTACGTCTATTAAGTTCAAAAGCAAAGGAAACGAGTTGAAAGTTTTATAACACCTAGGTGGGAACTTGAATTTCATGTCACAACACTGTTGTGGTCAAGTCAAAGTCATGAATCATTTCACAAGTCCTTTTGAAAACATCGGACGATAGAACCGTATGGCCACTCCAACTGTCCATAACCGTGGACACGGCTATTTTAATAGTTTGACACTCTGCAGATATTGTACACTTTCACCACAACATTTGATACATCCGCCAGGAACAATCCTGAATTCACCATACTCAGTATGCGGATAATCAATCCTAACCTTTCCATTACACGCCCTAGTATAGGCACCTCTCCTGTGAGTTTGGCCTCCCAACCATGACCAACTGTCATCTTGGGTACTGCACAGGTGGACAATCTTCACAAGGTAGCCTCATCTCAGACCTTGGACGCAAGGGAACCCATACTAACGTATATAAATTTCCAGTCAAGCCCTACCCAAATTTCGGGTATTGGGGTTGTATGGTAAAATTGGAATGGTATCGCATCCAGACAACCATCAGTTTGTAAAGGGCTAAGGCTCATGCCTTAACATTTTCATCATCAAAATCATCTAGGGTTCAAGAACACATGTAAAAACATTTCAGTAGAATGACTCATCATTCTAAGGTTTTCATAACCATTTTCACCAAGTATTCCCATCTAAAGTTGATCAAGTTTTATGCTTAGCACTAGCATCTATAAGTGGGGGTAAATACTAATGATGGGTAATAAACAAGTGGGGATTAGCTAAGTTCAATCTCATGCCTTAGGATGACATCAAGATTATCTAACTTAGGCCAAATTTTATGCTCTTTATGCTACCTTCAATTATCTTTCTAGAATCTACAATTCACTAAGTAAAGTTTTGATAGAAAGCTTTTAATGAAGAAAATAAAATACTAAGCTTGCAAGTAAAACTAGGATGGTGTGTCAAGTGGGTATAATCACATATGCTGAAAGCATATAGTTGGCATAGTAACAATCAAGTTGTAGCTTGCATAAGTAGGTTATCTTGCAAGTGTTCGCTTGCTTAATGAGTAGCTTGCAAGTATTGAATTTCCAGGATATTAGTATAAGCTTGCCTTGTCCAGAGCAGTGGTTGAAGTTCTCCTCGGCTTATTCCTCGTAGTATCCTCCTTCCTCCTCGTATCCTTAGTCGATACTAGCATCTATAAATAAATACGAGGTATACAATCACCAAACAATACTTAACTATTTCTAATCATCACACAAATCTAAATGGTTTGAATCCAACGGGCTTGGATTAAGCAATCTTGTACCTTTCTAACAAAATTGATTTCATGCATTTTGGTTCAGTGAATCGAGCTGGGTTGATTTTTGAATCTAGGTACAGAACTAAGTTTAGAAATAAATGAATAAAACTAAATTTGAATTATTGGGTTGCGCGGGATGTTTAACTGGGCCGGCCCACTACGCACAGCGCACGCGTGGGATGGTTATGTGAGCGACCCCACTCGTCAGTGAGACAACGAGTGGCGAAGCGGTACAGGGTGATCTAGGCCGCACAACCTAAATCTAATCGAACGGCTCTGGTTCATCGTCCATGTCGGGCAGCGCCGGCGAGATAGAACCCTAGCGCGGCCAGTGGGGTTCGTGGGAGGCTCACCGACGCTCATGCGATGGTCTGCGATGGGGGTGAACGACGAAGTCGACGACGGTGATTATCCTGGTACAGGCAGCTTCTCCTGGGGCGTCTCCAATCGACGGGACCCCTCCTCCTCTGCAGCGGTGAACTCCGGTGAAATTCTGGCCACCTGGTGCTCTCCTTGCTCCGGGAGTGAGTGGGTGTGATCAGTGAGAGGTGGGGATGGTGTGAAGAAAACGAGCGGGGAAGGTCTCCTTTTATAGTGGTTGAATGGGACCGAATGGCGCGGGTGGAGATCGTCGGTGTCGACGGCACAGAGTGCTACTGGCATGGGCGATGATAGGGGCGGTGCTGTGCTCCCTAGTGGCAACGCTCAACGGCATGGTGGCGAGGCGTGGGGCGGTGCGAGATGGTCGGAACATCACGGCGCTCTGGGTGGGTCCGACGTTGATTTTAATGGCACACAACGTCTATGGTCTGCGAGGCGGCGAACGAGGTTGTCTGGCGGGGTGCTGGCGATCACGTCTGAATTGGCGAGGGCGGCTCGTGGTCTATGGGCTGGTGTCACTGATGGCGCACTGGCTGCTCTGAGCTCGCACGCAGAGAGACTGGGCGCGTGCTTGGCGGGTGGTCTCGTGGTTGGCAATGCTCGGGGCTGGCATAGAGGGTGGCGGTGGACGGTGGCGTGCGTCCCAGACATGGTGGCTAGGTTTGGTGCTTGCCCTGGCTAGCTAGCCATGGTCGGCTGGCAAGGGTGCTTTCGGGTTGGCATGGCATGGTGCAATGGGTAGGGGCTAGGGGTGGTCAAGGCACTGGTTGGCACTAGGGGAGACAACTGTGATCAATGGTGAACAATTCTTAGCCAAATTACTGCTCAAAACAGTGAAGTTTGGCCAGTTTGATTTTCTGTCTCCAAGTGTTTGATGAAATGGCCACAAGAAATTCAAATTTGAATTTTTGGTTCAAACTTGGTGGGTTTGCTAGGAACGTACTAGGGAGTATCTGACTAGTTGGATTGGTCAAGGGGCACTGGTTTGGTTGGGTTTTGAAACTGTGTGATCTTCACATATGTTAAAGATTCAATTTTGAATTTTCATTTGAATGGGGTTGCCAAATGTTTCTGCAAGTTTGAAAGGTGGGCTTTGATTCACTTTTACTTGGTCTTGCAAGGGGCGAAAAGAATTGGAAAAGTTTCTGCTTGAAATCTTGGACTAGAAACACTCAAAGTGACCTAGTGAGCAGGATTGGCAAAAATGATCATTTGCTTTATTTGATTTGTTTTTGATTTTTTCTTTATTTGTTTCTGCTTGGAAATGTTTTATATGATGTTATTTTCATCTTTAAACCGTTCCTTTCTATTTAGGTTAATCACACAAGTCCATTCATGCATTCATCAAATCATCACATACACACATGCATTCATTTTGTTTTTATTTAATCAAAGTGTTTGTTAACCCTAATTTTAGTGATAAGAGTTTGATGATCATTGTTTCATATTTTTGGGATGTTACAAACCTTCCCTCCTTAAACAAAATATCGTCCCAAGATTTGAAAAATAAGAAAAAAGATTACCTAGGATTTAAAGAGATCGGGAAACTCCGTCTTGATGTGATCCTCTCGCTCCCAGGTAGCTTCTTCTTCAGTGTGGTTGCTCCACTGAATCTTGAGAAACTTGATGCTTCGGGTTCTGGTGGTTCTGAAAGCTTCTTCCAAAATACGGATGAGTACTTCGGGATACGTCAGGTCATCGTTGATCTCTATGGTTCGATGATCAATGTTCTTGAAAACTTCGGTCTTCTCCGGAACATCAAGGCATTTGCGAACTAACGATATACGGAACACATTGTTCACTGCTGACATTTCCTCGGGCAGTTCCAATTGATATGATACTTCTCCTCGACAATTCAGAATCTTGAAGGGTCTGATATATCTGGGGGCTACCTTTCCTTTGAGCTGGAAACACTGCATTCCCTTCAAAGGCAATACTTTGAGATACACAAAATCTCCAATATTGAAGGTGAGGTCTTGACGTCTCTTGTCAGCGTAACTCTTTTGTCTTGACTAGGCGGTCTTGAGGTGGTCTCGAATCTTGTGAACTTTCTCTTCTGCTTCTTGTAGGATGTCAGGTCTGAAAATCTGACTCTCTCCCACTTCCGACAAATTCAAAGGGGTGGGACACTTCCTTCCATACATGAATTCAAATGGTGCCATTTGCAAACTAGCTTCATAATTTTTATTGTATAAAAATTCTGCGAAAGGCAGACAATCTTCCCATTTAGATCCATACTCTAGCACACATGCTCTCAACATATCTTCGATTATTTGCTTTACTCGCTCCGTTTGTCCATCGGTCTGAGGGTGATCCGCAGTGCTGAAATATAGTCGGGTTCCTAAAGATTCTTGGACTTTCTTCAAGAATCTTGAGGTAAACTGAGTTCCTCGATTAGATACGATGTTCTTGGGAACTCCATGCAAACTTATGATTCTAGCGATGTACAACTCTGCTAGTTCGAACTCTGGTATGTGGTCTTGACTGGTAAGAAATGGGCTACTTTGGACAATCTGTTAACTATGACCCAAATAGAGTCATTTCCCCTACTAGAAGTAGGCAATCCGGTGATAAAGTCCATTCCCACGGAATCCCATTTCCTCTCCAGAGTCTATAATGGTTGCAATAGTCCTGCGGGTCTTTGATGTCCCGCCTTGACTCTCTGACATATATCACACTTAGCGATATAGCTTCTGATTTCTCTCTTCATCTTATGCCAACAAAATTGCTCCTTCAAATCCTGATATATCTTTGTTCCTCCGGGTGGATGGAATAAAGGGTATCATGGGCCTCCTTCAAAATAACTTCTTTCAACTCCGAATCTACTGGTACACAGAGGCGTCCTTTGTACCACAGAACTCCTTCTTCGTATTCAGTAAATCTGGGTACTTTGCATGTACCTATACGACGTTTGATTCCATTGATACTAGCATTTCCTTTCTGCGCCTCCTTGATCTGACTGATCAAAGTGGGTTGAAGTTCTATGCTAGCCAAAAATTCTTCACTCACTCATTCCATTCGGAAATATTTTATCTTGTTGTGCAAACTTGGTTGCTCCTTCAAGATCATGGAGTTCAAGCGACACGGCAATCTGCTAAGGGCATCTTCTACCACATTGGCTTTACTGGGGTGATAGTGAATGCCCAGATTATAGTCCTAGATTAGCTCAATCCATCTTCTCTGCGTCATATTCAGCTCCTTCTGAGTGAATATATACTTCAGGCTCTTGTGATCCGAATAAATCTCACAACGGTTTCCCATGAGATAATGCCTCCATGTCTTCACGGCTAGAACTACGGCTGCTCGTTCAAGGTCATGGGTTGGATAATTCTATTCATGTTGTTTCAGTTGTCGGGATAGATAAGATATAACTTTGCCTTCTTGCATTAGCCCACATCTAAGATCGATATTGGATTCATCACAATACACATCACAGGGCTTCGTGATATCCGGCATGATCAAGATTGGGGTTGAAATCAATCTCCTCTTGAGTTCCTAAAAACCTGCTTCACATTTGTTTGTCCATTCAAACTTCTTGTCCTTCTTCAGCAATTGGGTCATGGGTCTTGCAATACTTGAGAATCCTTCTACAAACTTGTGGTAGTATCCCGCTAATCCGAGAAATGCACGAACTTGGGTTTGAGTGGTTGGGGCTTGCCAATCTTCAACATCCTTCACCTTCGCAGGGTCAACGACAATTCCTCCAGCTGATATAATATGTCCGAGAAATCCTACCTCCTGTAACCAGAATTCACATGTGCTAAACTTGGCATACAGCTGATGCTCTCTAAGGGTTCCAAGAATGGTCCTTAGGTGTAGCTCATGTTCTTCTTCTGATTTGGAATAAATTAGAATGTCATCCATGAAAACAACGACAAACTTATCCAGGAAGTCCATAAAAATCTTATTCATGAGGTTCATGAAATAAGCGGGGGCATTGGTTAATCCAAAAGACATGACAGTATACTCGTATAATACATATCTGGTGGTAAAGGCAGTCTTTGGAATATCCTCTACGCGAATCTTGAGTTCATGATAGCCAGTTCTAAGATCAATCTTAGAAAACACTTTGGCACGAGTCAACTGGTCAAACAGATCTTCTATCTTGGGCAACGGGTACTTGTTCTTGATGGTGACATCATTCAACTTTCGATAATCCTTACACAAACGGTTACCTCCATCTTTCTTGTCCACAAACAAAACAGGTGATCTCCATGGTGACTCACTTGGTTGAATCAATCCAATTTCTAGCATAGCATCCAGTTGCTTCTTCAGTTCCATTAGTTCAGACGAGTTCATACTATATGGTCTCTAGGCTATGGGTCCGGTTCCAGGGATTAGTTCAATGATAAACTCGAGATCCCGATCTGGGGGCATACCGGGCAAAACATCTAGAAACATCGGGGTATTCACAGACTATCCGGACTTGGTCAATGGTTGGCTGGGCTATACTCTTGTTGCACTTGAATTGACGGGGCAACGTTTCAGATACATGCTCGACTGATATTCCGGCTGTACTGGTCATGGTTATGGCTTTCTTGGCACAGTCAATTAATCCTTTGTGTTTGTACATCCAATCCATTCCTAGTACTACTTCCAAACCTTTTGTTCCGAGTACTATTAGATTAGCATAAAAATCTATGCCATGGATTCGGATAGGGATGGATTTGCAAATTTGCCTAGCTTTGGTGGTTAAACCAGATATTTGAACAATCATAACATGCTTCAATTTGGTCGGTTGAATCTTACTAGTGCACGCAAATTCTTCAGTAACAAATGAGTGCGATGCTCCAGAATCAAACAACACTCTTGCAAGTACCGAGTTAACAGAAAACATACCCAGCACGACATCTGGCGCTTCTTGGGCTTGCGGTTGAGCGAGTTCCCTGGGGAAACCTTCTTACGGGCTGAACACGACGCTGCTGCTGAGCTGGGGAATTTGCATTAGGGGCTGCGGCAATATTCTTGGGGCACTCATTGGAATAGTGACCCTTGGTTCCACATTCATAACAAGTCACTTGCGACTTGTCATTTGCTGCAACAGGCACAACATTGCTTCCAGTCCTCGGGGTAGTGTTGGTGTTGGTGGCAGCATTATTGTGGTTGAACTTGGGTGGTGCACGGTTGAAATTTCCGAGGTTGCCGGGGTTGTTGTGGTTTCCTCCGGGCCTTGGGTTTCCACTGTTGGGATAGGTCGGATAGTTCATCGGGGGTCTGTTGGTTCTTGGGGCAAATCCTGGAGATGGGTTGGGGCAATACTTTGGTGTATGGTGGGTTCCTGGTTGATGCATCATGCGACGCTTGCAGTTCTCATTAACTTGGTTAATCTTTCGTTCCATCCGAATGGCAGAGTCAACTAAGGCTTGAATATCTGCAAAGGGGATATTGACTAACACTGTCTGCATCTCATCGTGCAGACCATTCAGGAATCTCTCCTTGTTCTTGGCTTCAGTGTCTATCTCATCCGGTGCATACCTAGCCAATGATAAGAATTTGTCACGGTATTCCACTACTATCATCCTTCCTTGCTTCAGTTCCCTGAATTGATCTCTCATCCTCTTGATCAAACCTGGTGGCACTCGGGTTCTGCTGAACTTGACTTTCAACTCTTCCCAAGTCATCAGCTGACCTCCTGTCATTGCACGAACGTTGTTCCACCATGCTCTTGCATCTCCGTCCAGATAGTGGGTAGCAAACAACACATTCTTGTTGGCTTCTACTCCTGCAACTTCCAGATTGTTCTCCATGGTTTGCAACCAATCATCTGCATCTAGGGGCTCTTGTGACTTAGTGAAAACAGGTAGATTGGTGTTCTGGAAATTTTTGAGCTTAGATCCATGGTTGTCCTGATTTCCATGTCATTGATTGTTGTTGGCCATCTGAGCTATCTGTTGAAGGGTGGCTAAGTTGGATTGATGTTCGGATCTTTCAGCTTCGCGGTCAGAACCCAACATTTGCAAGAGTTGCAACATCGGGTACGGGGCTGAGTTGCTTGCTCCGTGAGGCATCTGAAGATTGAGATAGATCATGAGAAAAGAGGGAAATTTCTAAGGTTCAGGGGTTTTGAAAAGTTTTCATGTTTTGACTTAGATTTTTCTAGCAACTTGCTTTTCATTCATTCATAGAACACGATACAAACACACACCACAATAAAGAAAAACAGATGGTTTTAAGAACCATTCTGGGAAACTATGATAAAGTGGGACCGAATACAACTCACTAACGCTAGTGCTCAAGTGCTACTACTCCTTGGAGTCAGTTTCCTCATCATCCTCATCATCATCGATGAAGGCAAATTCATCCTCATCGGTGAAAAGTCCATGGCCTGATCCTCTAGAAAGGCATCATCATAGCTGAGATAGGAGTAGGGGTCTCCATGATGGTCTTCCCCTGCGTTCTCCCTTTCCTCCAACTGCATGTGTCTCTCGTGGATGGTCTCCTCCAAATCCGTGATCCGGTGGCAAAGACAGGAAATGATGCGCTCCTTCTTCTTGAGCTACCGACGACGAGACTTGCGATCCTTCTTGGAGGTGATGGCATGCTTGTGGTGTGGCGTAGGAACGGGCATTGTCCAAGTCCTTCTGACGGTCATACATCATGAAGCTGAGGTGGTCCAATTGACTCTTCAGCTCGTGGTGGTATGGGGACTCCAGTGGCTGTCCCATAGCATCACGCCTTGGGTAGAACTCAAAGTGGGTACCCTTGATTTGGTTGATACTCTGTACACACAGACGGGCAAGAGCTTCCTGCATGGCCCTGGCAAGTCCATCGAGCCAGTTGTTCTCTCTTATGGTGAACTGAATTCCCTCTGCAGTGGGGGGGGTTAAATCTTTCCTCGGAGACTTGCAACAACTAACCACTATAGATCTTCTCCTTCCTGATCATTGAGCTGAGCTCAGAAGAACTCAGGGTGCGAACGCTCCACAATCTCCGACAGCTGGTCCAAGTCACGCTCAAATATGAGGTCTCCTCCATTCCCCAACTGATAAAACTTGATGTACTTCACATCCATCTATAAGAATATAGGATGAGTAAGTTAGTAGAGTGATCAAGTGTGTCAAATTTTATGTAAGTTTGCAAGAATTTTTTAGGAGCATGAATTTTCATGAAAGAGTCTAAGTGATAAGAATAGGAATAAGTTTTCATAAATACTCACTTCTTTGGTTTTGAAACTAAGTTTTTTATTCAAACGTCCATTCTAACTAGGGTCTCCTATGGTCAAGATGGCTCTGATACCAACTTGTCAACACCCGGATTTTTAATCACAGATGCATGTTATGCCATACATCACAATCCCAGGATTACCATTTGTGCGAGACATAACAAATTGGATATCACCGTACATCATCGATTACAAACCATACATAAGGTCTTACACAAATAAGGATCTCATGATCCAGTTCTTAATACAATTCAAGCAGCAGAATAACATAATAGTAACGATAGCGTAGGCGAAGCTCCATCTTCAGGGTCACAGGCAATGATGATGATGGGAGATGATCCTAGTTGTCGTAACCTTCCTATTGTCCGTCCTCTTGATACTCATGTTCATAGTATGGCCACGGTAATATCCTGGGACAAAGCCATGAGTACTCTTTAGGTACTCGCAAACTAATACTAACAAGTGAAGTGGTTTTGAATAGGATATACTAAGCTCTAGGGTTGTTTTGCAAAAAGACAGATTTAACTCTACTAAGTTCAAAAGCAAAGGAAACTAGTTGAAAGTTTTATAACACCTAGGTGGGAACTTGAATTTCATGTCACAACACTGTTGTGGTCAAGTCAAAGTCATAAATCATTTCACAAGTCTTTCTGAAAACATCTGACGATAGAACCGTATGGCCACTCCAACTGTCCATAACCGCGAACGCGGCTATTCAAATAGTTTGACACTCTGTAGAGATTGTACACTTTCACCACAACATTTGATACATCCGTCAGGAACAATCCTGAATTCGCCATACTCAGTATGCAGATAAATAATCCTAACCTTTCAATTACACGCCCTAGTATAGGCACCTATCCTATGAGTTTGGCCTCCCAACCATGACCAACTGTCATCTTGGGTACTGCATAGGTGGACAATCTTCACAAGGTAGCCTCAGCTCAGACCTTGGCCGCAAGGGAACCCATACCAAGGTATATAAATTTCCAGTCAAGCCCTACCCAAATTTCGGGTATTTTGGTTGTACGGTAAAATTGGAATGGTATCGCATCCAGACAACCATCAGTTTTGTAAGGGGCTAAAGCTCAAGCCTTAACATTTTCATCATCAAAATCATCTGGGGTTCAAGAACACATGTCAAAACATTTTAGTAGAATGACTCATCATTCTAAGGTTTTCATAACCATTTTCACCAAGTATTCCCATCTAAAGTTGATCAAGTTTTATGCTTAGCACTAGCATCTATAAGTGGGGGTAAATACTAATGATGGGTAATAAACAAGTGGGGATTAACTAAGTTCAATCTCATGCCATAGGATGACATCAAGATTATCTAACTTAGGCCAAATTTTATGCTCTTTATGCTACCTTCAATTATCTTTCTAGAATCTACAAGTCACTAAGTAAATTTTTGATAGAAAGCTTGTAATAAAGAAAATAAAATACTAAGCTTGCAAGTAAAACTAGGATGGTGTGTCAAGTGGGTATAATTACATATGCTTAAGGCATATAACAAGCAAGTAGTAGCTAGCATAAGTAGGTTATCTTGCAAGTGTTCGCTTGCTTGATGAGTGGCTTGCAAGTATTGACTTGCCAGGATATTAGTATAAGCTTGCCTTGTGCAGAGCAGTGGTTGAAGTTCTCCTCGGCTTCTTCCTCGTAGTATCCTCCTTCCTCCTCGTATCCTTGGTCGGTACTAGCATCTATAAATAAATACAAGGTACACAATCACCAAACAATACTTAACTATTTCTAATCATCACACAAAGGTTCACACTAGATGATCTAGCATCATCACTAACATTACAAGATTAAAGCACTTGTCTCATTTATTTTATTTTATAAAAGTAATTTCTACTCATTGGAAAACTACTTAAGATTTAATATTCTCCAAATCAAACATGGGATCATGGTGACACATGTCATGACCACATAATTCAGTACATGGGAATGTGATTTAAAGTGGTGTCACAATATAATAAGGTATAACCTTTTTATTTTATTTAATTAAAGTGACTAGAAATTCCTAAGTGGCATTCTTTTATTACTTGATCATTATTTCTGTAAGTAAACCAATATATTTTTATATATTCTGAAAGGTACTGTTAAATGTGATTTTTGAGAGTTGGAATCAACTCAAAAGTTCTTATGGTTGAATTTTGAAAAATGTTTGAACGCAGAAAATCTTCTGCCTTGTTATTTTTACCATGGGTGATCTACAAATCTAAATGGTTTGAATCCAACGGGCTTGGATTAAGTAATCTAGTACATTTCTAACAAAATTGGTTTCATGCATTTTGGTTCAGTGAATTGAGCTGGGTTGATTTTTGAATCTAGGTACAGAACTAAGTTTAGAACTAAATGAATAAAACTAAATTTGAACTAAGTTTAGAACTAAATGTTTAACTGGGCCGGCCCACTACGCACAGCGCACGCGCGGGCTGGTTAAGTGAGTGACCCCACTTGTTAGTGAGACAACGAGTGGCGAAGCAGTACGGGGTGATCTAGGCCGCACGATCTAACTCTAATCGAACGGCTCTGGTTCATCGTCCACATCGGGCAGCGCCACCGAGACAGAACCCTAGCGCGGCCGGTGGGGGTCGTGGGAGGCTCACCGGGGCTCAGGCGATGGTCAGTGATGGGGGCGAACGACGAAGTCGATGACGACGATTCTTCTGGTACCGACAGCTTATCCTGGGGCGGCTCTCATTGATGGCGCCCCTCCTCCTCTGCAGCGGCGAACTCCGGTGAAATTCTGGCCACCTGGTACTCGCCTGGCGCTGGGAGTGAGTGGGTGTGATCAGTGAGAGGTGGGGAGTGAAGTGGTGTGAAGAAAATGAGCGGGGGAGGTATCCTTTTATAGTGGCTGAAGGGGACCGAATGGCGCGGGTGGAGCTCATCGGTTTCGACGGCACAGAGTGCTACTGGCATGGGCGACGATAGGGGCGGTGTTGTGCTCCCTGGAGACGCTCAACGGCATGGTGGAAAGGCATGGGGCGGTGCGAGATGGTCGGAACGTCGCGGCGCTCTAGGCGGGTCCGACGGTGATTTTAATGGCGCACAAGGTCTACGGTCCGCGTGGCGGCGAACGAGGTTGTTTGGCGGGGTGCTGGGGTGCTGGCGATCACGTTTGCAAGAGGCAAGGGCGGTGCGTGGTCTGTGGGCTGGTGTCGCTGACGGCGCACTAGCGTGCTCTCGGCTGGCATGCAGAGAGACTGGGCGCATGCTTGGCGGGTGGTCCAGTGGCTAGTAATGCTCGGGGCTAGGACATATGGTTGCGGTGGACGGTGGCGTGCGTCCCAGACATGGTGGCTAGGCTTGCTGCTTCCTCTGGCTAGCTAGCCATGGTCGGCTAGCAAGGGTGCCTTCGGGTTGGCATGGCATGGTGCAATGTGTAGGGGCTAGGGGTGGTCAAGGCACAGGTTGGCACTGGGGGAGACAAGTGTGATCAATCGTGAACAATGCTTAGCCAAATTACTGCTCAAAATAGTGAAGTTTGGCCAGTTTGATTTTTTGTCTCCAAGTGTTTGATGAAATGGCCGCAAGAAATTCAAATTTTAATTTTTGGTTCAAACTTGGTGGGTTTGATAGGCACATACTAGGGAGTATCTGGCTAGTTGGATTGGTCAAGGGGCACTGGTTTGGTTGGGTTTTGAAACTTTGTGATCTTCACATATATTAAAGATTCAATTTTGAATTGTCATTTGAATGGGGCTGCCAAATGTTTATGCAAGTTTGAAAGGTGGGATTTTATTCACTTTTACTTGGTCTTGCAAGGGGTGAAAAGAATTGGAAAAGATTTTGTTTGAAATCTTGGACTAGAAACACTCAAAGTGACCTAGTGAGCAAGATTGGCAAAAATGACCATTTGCTTTATTTGATTTGTTTTTGATTTTTTTCTTTATTATTTTCTTCTTGGAAATTTTTTATATGATGTTATTTTCATATTTAAACCATTTCTTGATATTTAGGTTAATCACACAAGTCCATTCATGCATTCATCAAATCATCACATACACACATGCATTCATTTTGTTTTTATTTAATCAAAGTTTTTGCTAACCCTAATTTTAGTGATTAGAGTTTGATGATCATTGTTTCATATTTTTGGGATGTTACACATATCAACTCCCCCAAGCTTAGACCTCGCTTGTCCCCAAGCGAGAACTGATCTCGGTAAACATGCCCATAGGTTTATGGAGTGAAGTGTCGATAAAAAGAATATGGACAAGAAGCATCACACTTACTGATACACAACTCATAATAGATAGCATCTCACCATTATATAACTTAAATTGCAACGAGTACGGGAGCACAATAAAGATACATAAAGACAAATCATAATTGGTAATGGCAAACTTTGTTCTTGGTCATAGAACAGTTGACAAATCATATATAGTTTTCAAGCAAAGCTTTTGTAATGACGTTTATAAAAGGAGTCCTTTTTTCTCAAACATAAAAGGCTTTTCACAATGATGGCTTTCAAAGGAATACTCATTCAGATAAGAACAATGTGCAAAACAAGGAGGCAAGCAGGGATTTCAAGTTTCATAAAGAGCTTTCAAAATATTATGGTACTTACTAGCTTTGAGCTCTCATTGACCCTATCATGAGCATCTTGAGGTGATTAAGGTGAAAGTGAACAAAGATGGAGTATATACTTGACGAAAATATAAGTTGGCAATCTCATGTCCCTTGAGTACGAGGGCCATTCCTCATGCTACTCAACTTTAGTTACCGGTAAGTTATTGTCATTGTAAGTATATGTGTATCATAGAGAACCGCCAAAGGGGTACCCCTTCCCCCATGAAACAGGAGCTATCCCATATCAAAATGACAAGGCAACAGACAATGAGCATCTTGACGGTCCTTTTATTTACCATGAGAATGGTGCAAATATTTTTTCCTATTCTCTCTTTTTTCTGTATATATTTTTTCTAAGGATGCTTCATAGATTGCACACCATGGTGATGCTTCAAGTTTCCACCATGATTAGGCATGGCTTAGGCTAGCGGCCCAGGCGTTTCTCTAACACACATACATAACTCCATGGACTTACAAGCTCCCCTTTTATTTCACACCCCTGACATCCGCAAACAAAAGATCATGATATCAACGGGGTAGATATTTATAGGTGTTGAAAGCGTTCCCCGTGATAGCACGGTTCTGATAATTCCCAACTTATAGGTGCAAGCATATACAACATATATGACACAATGGTTGGATTTTATTAAGGGCAGGAAAAATAAGGTGTGCCATCAAGTTCGTGAGAGCTTTACTAACTAGTTTTCACATAACAAATGAATTTTTAATTTGAAAGGTAGATGAAACTCAAGAATTTACTTGGAATAGCAATAATGCTAATAGGTAGATAAGGTGGAGACAAATGGCATAGGTTTAAATTTAAAGGATTGGATGCACGATAAGTATTCCCTCTCAAGACGGGTTTTCGGCTAGCAAGGCTGAGCAGCAAGCAAAAGAGTTGAAGGAAACAAACATACAAGTGATGAAATCAAACATGCAATTGTCCTTGAAAACACAAAAGATCTTATAAATAATACTAAGCTTATGAGCCAATCAAGAAAGAAGGAAAAATAATATAAAATACCTCTAAGTGCTTTTCTCTTTTCCTTTCAAACCTAAAAAGTGTTGCTACTGACCAGAGCTCAGTTTGCCAAAACCAATTTAGATTTACTTGATGCTCCCAAAGTGATACTAGTACTAATCAACAAGATCAATCATATAATACAGATTGCAAACTAAAATAAGATGTGCAAAAAGTAAAAGATGAAACTTCTCATTAATATTCCATAAAGTCACACACACCAAGGGATACATAGATAACCAACTAAAGGAGAGATACTTCCACAATACAAACCATCCTATATGATAACTTCTCTATTCAAGATATGAATCTAATAAAAAGGTAAAAAGATGAAAGATAATGATGTGATACCGTCACACTCCCCCAAGCTTGGAACAAACCAAGGGGATGCCAAAACCTGATGTCGAATTACTCCTTTGGTGGTTGTGGTGTTCCCTTGTTCAGGGTGAGGAAACCCTCCAGCATCTTATGAAGCTTGTTATTATCCTCTTGAAGTATATCCACATTTCTCCTTAAGTCTCGGTACTTATCACAAAACTCATCAGTGGCTCGAAGGACTTCCACTGCCTCTGGGCAGGAACTGAAGTCTAGAACAGAGGTCATCATCCCCTGCATATTATGAGAGAAAGCATGTCCAGTGTTAACTGCGCCTACAAAAGTAGGTTTTCTTGCCCTTGATCACGTGGCAGCCTGTCCCTTTATGCATGCTGTCATGTTCTTTACTTCCTCCTCGATGCTCCAATCCATGTCTTCGCGCCTAGCTATGATCTTCTCTTATTCCACCCATCCAATGAAAGTCCCTTTCTCGAGATCGCAGTGGAGCTCGCGCCGTCTTTGCAGCTCATAGTCCTCTGAGAGCGAACCTTGGAAAGGCATCTGAACAAAATAGATCGAACAAAAACATAGCAAGAACACGATACACGGGCCTCGGGGGGTCCGGGTGATTATATATTACGAAGTTTTACGACATAAGGAAGGTACTGGGCGAACACGGGACAGAGACGGGCTCCGGGGTGGTCTCACCAGCTGGTGGCGCGACCAGGGAGGGCCTGTGCCACTAGGTGGTGTGGCCCACCCGGGCTCTGTTTCCGTCCCTATTTTGTCTTGTTACCTTCCATATGGAATAAAAACTGCAAAAAATATAAAGAGAAAAGTTTTTCACGAACCTTCTGTTTTCAACACTTTTACCAATTCAAAGACGGACTCTGCCGATTCCTTCTCTCCAACACTTGAAAGTTCCTTTCATACAAAGCCTCACACAATCTTTCTTAGCAACATTAGTGTATGAAAAGATAATAAACCTTTGTTTTGAAATTTCATGTGAAAACCATTAAAACATAAGATACTGTAGCAACTCCTTTCAAAAACCCAAAAGGAATTTGAAAGGAAATTGATTGAAGAGGCAAATGCAAATATTGGCAGAAATCTGTCAAAACAGAACAATAGGTAAAGATTGATTTTTTTGAAAATCTTCTGTTGCTCAAATCAAAAAGTGCAAAACTAATGAAAGTTGGATAACAACATGGGGTACAAGCACAACAAATTACAGCTCCATCTGACTTTCTTGGATGTTTCACGAATTTTTGCAGCGAAGCACAAAAAATCTATCCCAGGACAGCAACTTCCCACAACTGACCTACTTCTCAAAAGAAGCTTATCTTGACACAAAAACCAAACAAAAAGGATAAGGAGTGGTTATTACAGAGGTAATAACTTCCAAAACTCAAAGAAACAAAGACCCAAAGCAAACTAAAATTGGTTGTCTCCCAAAAGCTCATTCTTTATAGCCATTAAGATGGGCATGATAATTTCAATGATGCTCTCATAGGGGATATGAATTTCAAGTGAAAGAGAGCACTAAGAAGCAAATATCCAACACATTTATGTCTAACCCACTTCCTATGCAAGGGAGTTTTGTGAGAAAACAAATTGTTGAAACAAAAGGCTACTAGCATAGGAAGATAAAACAAGTGCAACTTTAAAGCTTTCAATATAAAACGGGGAAACTTTATATTATTGAGATGCATAAAACCATGTTTCCCTCTCTCATAATAAATTTCAGTAGCATTTTGAATAAAGTTTGCAATATAATTGTCACAAGAAACATTCTTATCATTAGAATGAGCATGCTTACAATCATCAAAAAGAGGTCTAAGGTCAAAGAAGGGATCAACAGAAGCAAGTAGTTCAACTCTAAAATCCTCATTAGGCAAATGATTTTCATAAGGAGCTTTAGCAAATTTGGAAAAATTAAACTCATAAGATTCTCCATCAAACTTAGTTAAAATTTTCTCCTTCTTACAATCTATAATAGCTCCATAAGTGTTCAAGAAGGGTCTACAAAAAATGATAGGACAAGTTTTATTAGCTGCTGAACTAAGAACTAGAAAATCAGCAGGATATTTAATCTTACCACAAAGAACTTCCACATCTCTTACAATTCCAATAGGGAAAATGGTTTCCTTATTAGAAAGGTGAATAACCACATTAATGTCCTGAAGTTCGCAAGGACCCATTTCATGCATAATTTCTCTCTAAACCTCATAAGGAATAGCACTAGAACTTGTACCAATATCACATAAACCAGAATAGCAATGATCATCAATTCTAACAGAAAGCATAGGGACACTAGATTTCCTAGCTTTACTAGGATGAGGGACTATATTAGAAGCATCTTCACAAAAGATAATGTGCCCATCTTCTACATTCTTAGTGAAAAGATCTTTCACAATGGCTACTATAGGTTCAATATTTATTTGTTCATCAGGTTCAACAGATTTCCTTATACTTTTGTAACCACATTAGCTATAACAAAGTGTTTCTTTACCTTAGCAGGGAAAGGTATTTTCTCAATATAAGGTTCAGGCAAAATATGATCACCGGTACAAACTTCAGTATTTCTAACAGGAACATGATTAACAACATCTTTATAAGGTGCATGGTACTTGTCCCACTTATTTTCAGGAATTCCAATATAAGAGGCAAAGGCCTTAAAACAATTGACAATACTTTGAGAATCAATACCATACTCAGTATTAATATCATGAAAGTCATCAGTTCCCATAAAATATTTAATGCATTCATAATCATAATTTATAACTGACTTTCTTCCTTTGTCATTCTCCCATGCTTCAGTATTCTCTTGAATACGGTCTATAAGATTCCACTTAGTTTCTTCTTTCATACATGTAAATGATCGAGCACAAGAAGCATCTAGTAAATCTTTTTCATGAAGACAAAGCCTTGCATACAAGTTATTGATGAGAATATTATTAGGAAGTTCATGGATAGAACATTTAAGCATTAGTAACTTCAATCTCCCCCAAGCTTGGGTTGTACTCTCTCCATCAAGAGGCCAAAAGTTATATATTTTATTCCTATCCTTATGAATCTCACTAGGAGGATAGAATTTAGAATAAAAGAGAGGTACAATTTCTTCCCATTCCATAGATTATCCATTCTTCAGCAGCTTATACCATTCTTCAGCTCTTCCTTTCAATGATATAGAGAGTAACTGTTTCTTAACTTGTTCCATTATGATACTTGCACACTTAAACAAACCGCATAATTCATGGATAAAAAGAAAGTGATCACCAGAATGGACAGTTCCATCCCCAAAATAATAATTATCCATAAGACGGCCAATAGTTCTTGTAGGTATCTTAAAAGAATCTATATCAGCAGGTGGTGGTTCATCTACTACCCTAGCAGTAGTAGTACCTTTCCCAAATAGTAAACCAAGTGGGTTACCCATATTGGAAACAAACTAACAAACAGAAATAAAAACAATACTCACAGTACAAGTTTCCTTTACTAGTTCCACTCTTCAATAGCGCTTCACTCCCCGGCAATGGTGCTAGAAAATAGTCTTGATGACCCACAAGTATAGGGGGTCTATCATAATACTTTCGATAAATAGGAGTGTCTATCCCAACGAGAATCAGAAGGTGTTGACTAGTGGTTTGGATCAGAAATTCTCTGTAAATACTTAGCAAATAGATTTTTAGGGTTTTTTGATAAAGCAAAGAAATAAAGTGCAAGTAAATAAAGACAACAAATAATTCCAGCGAGTGGCCCAATCCTTTCTTAGGAAAGGACAAGCCGGTTGTAATACTTATGAGGATCAAACGTTCTCGGGGCCACATGGGAATACTGTCAAGTGTTTTCGCTTCATATAGTTGATTAATCTTCTTTTGTTGGATAAGTGTTGTGTGGGTGAACCTATGCTAATGTACCGACCTTACTTGGACTAATACATACTTGTGATTAAACCCCTTGCAAGCATCTGCAACTACAAGAATGTAATTAAGATAAAAAACCTAACCGCAGCATTAAACTCTGAGATCCTACACTCCCTTGTGCAAAGGTTTCCTAACGGGGGTTTATGTTTCTGTCTCTCCAGCAACCCCACAATTAGTAGACAAATACACAATGCATTCCCCTAGGCCCATATATGGTGAAGTATCATGTAGTCGATGTTCACATGACACCACTAGAAGAATAGCACCACAACTTAAATATCAAACCATTGAATATACCTCAACACAATTCCACTACTAACAACATGACTTCTCACATGTCCTCAAGAACTAAAAAAACTACTCACGAGACATCATATGGATCAAGATCAGAGATGATATAATCATGAATAACAATCTGAACATAGACAAAAAATCAATGGTTCCACTCACGAGCATCAACTACAAAAGTAATTAACACCAGGAAAGTTTCCCCTAAGAACTATGCAAGATTTAACACAATTATTACAGCGGGATGGAGTGGTGATGATGGTGCTGGTGGAGATGGTGGTGAGGATGATGATGATCATCCCGATGAAGTCTAGCTTGATGATTGTGTTGATGGCGATGATCTCCCTGTCTGGGAAGGAATTTCCCTAATAGAAATATGTCTGTCAGAGAGCTCTTTCTCTCTCTGTAATTTCCGCCCCACAGAGGCAGCAGAATCTTTCTATGGTCGCTCCCTGTGTATTAGGGTTTTGGGAGGAAGATATAGGTGAAGGGGTGAAGCAGAAGGTGGGCCAGGGTGGCCACACCCCCTGGTGGCGAGGCCCAGGGTAGCCCGCACAGGGGGGTTGGGGGGTTGGGCCCCTATGGCCCATCTCAGCCTTCCCTTCTAGCATCCTTTGTCTTCTGGAAAATAGAATTTTCCGTGTATTTTCTGATCTTCGAGAAAATTGCATCTAAACACCGCTTGTTCCATCAGAATCCTGACTCCGGCAGTCCATCCTCCAAAAGTCATCCAACATGCAAAAATAGATGAAACAACATAAGTATCACCTGTTAATATGAAATATATCAATGAATAGCAGTAAATTATGATATAGAATGGTGACGCGAAATGGACGTATTGGAGAAATATAACCTAACCGTAAAACTTGGCAGATCAACGTGTGCTTAAGGATGCTTCCTCATGGGTACGAGGGGGTGATCCTTGTTGAGAGTTGATGATGATGATGATTTGGTGGATATCAAGATGATCGATGCTTTGAAGATGTCGCTCAAGATGATCAATGATTTGGTGGATATCAAGATGATTAGATGAGCCTCTTATCCCTCTTGTTTTATAAATAAAGATAGCTTTATGAAAAATAACTCCACCAGCCATAAGTCTTGCTAAGTACACCCTGTACTCACCCTTTATTTGTTGATACTTTTGTAGCAGAGTAAGTGTTCCCCTGAAGACAAGTTTGGTACGACATCTACACCGAAGAATAGCTTGGGGTTCCCGGTCGGTAGCCTGGAACCTATGGGCTGGGACGTCATCGTTATGCTTCAGGCCTCTTAGGCCATTTTTTAAGCTTGATATACTTAATAGCATAATTTTCCTTCCGTTGACTGATGTTTGTGGTCAGTGACTTTTGCTTGTAATATTTTAGTTCTTTTCTCTTTTATGAGCTTGCTGTAATAATTTTTGTGTCATAGGGTCATTGTTGTGTTACCGATTCTCTCACTGGATATCCTCGAGATCTAGGTTAGGATTATGTCAGACGGAGGACTGGGATTTGTCTAGCCCTTATCTAGGGGGTGTTACACTGGCCAACTCTGGTGACGGTGTAGCGAGTCACACAAAGCCGAGGAGTTATGTTGTTATTACTCGGAAGACACAAGCTGCTCCTTCCGAGTATTTGGGTGGAATGCGAGTACTATACGTTTAATGCGGGCGAGCCCACGAGCCCTTTATGTGTCTAATTGGTTTTTTCTTGCTTCAACCCTTCATTTGCAACATGAACCGCCTTGGGCAACAATACCTCACCTTAGAGGAAAGTTTCCAGCAGCTCCAAGGTATGTACATTACTGCATGTTTCCATTGGGTGTTGATGATGAATTTTGTCTTCTGATCATATTTCTTTCGCTTTTCCTAGACAAGAACAACAAGGCCCTCCATAAGCTAGACGCACTCGGGAAGAGGAATAGCCACACGGAAACTAAGACGAAGGATGTTGTTGAGGCCCTCGAGCGCTGTAAGCAGGAGGACCGGGAGCACGAGGAACAACTTGCAGTTGCCGCTGCATCATGGGAGAAGGCGATGACGGATAGCTTATGGTGGCTGCCAAGGCGTTGTCTGGTGAGTCACCATAATCTTTTTTTTCCTAAGTTTTTTTGTGCATGTCTTTCAGTTGACCCGATCCTTTTTTGGCGTATCTGTAGATTCCACTGGCATTGCGTTTGACCGCGATGTCTTGGATCATGGGGACCCCCTCACGGATGCAATTGCGGCGGTCGAGGACCGTTGCAGCTCCATCATCAAGATGTTGGGTAAGGCCAAGGAGGTTCTCGGTCACTTTTACCGAAAGATCTTTTCTAAGGGCATAACCCTCGACGACGTTGACTCCTTGGCGAAGGCTCTGGAGGGGGATGCACCTGCATATTATAAAAAGACCCAAAAGGGCGTGGGTACTACCCTTAGCCTGGCAATGGCGATGGCGTCTAGCGCGTAGCTGAACCTTAGCCAGGTGACCTCCAAGATGCCAGTTGCTACGGATGGCACTAAGGTAGCCTTTGCCTCCTTTGCCTCACACTTCAAGCATTATGGCCCTCGCCTCATTGACCTGATAGCCACGTATGCACTAGAGGAGCAGCGGGTAGCCAAGGTGATAGCCTTGGAGTCCTAAGTTGCTTTGGATGCGGCCGCTCCTTAGGGTCCTTCTGCTTCGTACTTGGTTTTGTAGTTTTAAATTTTCTTTCATTGTTGCACATGTAATGCCTTGTACCCGATGACTATTGGTTGCACCACGCATTGGTTATTTCAATGTGTATATATGCCTCTTCTTATACTAGTATCAGTTCCTCTTATTCTTATACTTTGTCGCTTGTGCGCCTCTTAGGTCCCTTATGGTGTTGATCCGATGACTTCGTCAGTTCCCTTGGCTGTAGCCCGTCCAGCAAAGAGTGAGGCATCACAGTTGCTGTTATTGTGTGACCCCATCCGAAGCTTGGAGAAGGATATCCTTGTTATCCGTAGCCATGCAGATGTTTGGAAGTCCAAGACGGAGTAGCTGTTGCGAGAAAAGAGTACCTCCTCGAAGAGTTTCGTCAGGTTGGAGAGCAGCTTCAATGTAAGTCATCCTAGATACCTTTTGCTTGTTTTGCGGTTGGGGCCGATGTTTGAGGCTTTTGATCTATTGCTCTTTTGAAGTTGTCAATCTTCTTCCACAGGAAGAGAAGGAGTGCATTGCTATTTGTCTTAATTTCCTCACCCAATAGGAGTTGGAGGTCGGAGGTTTCTTCTCGAAGGACCGCGATCGTGCGACTATGGTCGCAAGGGTGCAGGATCATGTCCACCAGGTGCTTCAGGTTTTGAAGCGGGCAAGGTATTCACTCGCATCCATCTAGGCTACCATGTTCCCACTAGATGCAGCTCCATCCAGTTTCCTGGGGCTGCTGGGGAAGTTTCGGAGCATGGATGCCATGAAGGATCTTGTACACCAACAACTTGTTGTGGGTGCAAAAGCAGCGCTGGCCCTTATTCTACTGCATCATCAAGATGTAAACTTGTCAGATATAGCGATGGGGCTGCCCATTCCTCCAAATGGTATGCTGTGGGATATGCGCCCGCACTATGCTGTGGTGGCTCGCCACACCAAAGATATCATGAACTTCTTCGATGAGCGGACGAACGTTGTGCTTTAGCGTAGTTAAGTCTTACAGGTTTTGTACAAAGTAATGTAAAATCTGTATAGTTTTAATTTGGCTATTTTACCCTTGTAAAGTTTGTAAAATGTATTGCATGTAGTGCTTGTTGTTGTTAATTTTTGCATGTACTTTTCATTAGCTTGACGTGGTCAGCTACTCAGGGTGATGCATTATTGTAATAGTCGACGAAGTCATAGGGTGAGGCATAACCCTCGAGCGTATTTAGGAATGTAAATTTTACATAAGAGAGAAATGTATGTTGGCTAAGGAACTTAGCTTTTATTTATTGCATAGTAGGGGATACAAATTTTGGCTGAGTAGCCTTATTGAATGTAAAGAAAACTAAGGGTAGAAGCATCGCAATTGTGCGACGTTCCAGGGGTTGGAGTATGTTACTCTGGGCTTGACATCCTTGAGGCGGTATTACTTCAGTAACCAAGTAGGGTCCTTCCAAGGGTGACTCGAGCTTCAGGTGCCCTTTCTGCTTAAGTCACAGGACGAGATCTCCTTCGACGAAGGATGTTGGGCATAGCCGTCGACTATGGTAGTTGCGGAGACTTTGCTGGTACACCGTCGAACGGGCCACGGTGATGTAGCGGGCCTCGTCCAGCTGGTCGACGGCGTCTTCGAGTGCGGCCGTTGATTCGGCCTTGCTATAAGCGACGACCCTTGGGGCCTTGTGGCGTACCTCGGTGGGCAACATTGCTTCGGCTTGGTACACCATGAAGAAGGGCGTGTAGCCAGTGGTGTTGTTTGGCGTTGTGCGCAGTCTCCAAAGGACGGAGGGTAGCTCATCTTCCCATGCTCCCGCCAATCATTTGAGTGGGTCCCGTAGGTGTTTCTTGATTCCATTGCATAAGGGGTATTTAGCCTTTTCAACTTGCCTGTTGGTCTGCGGATGCGCCACAGAGAATATGTTACATTTATGCCAAGCCCTTCGTAGAAGTCTCGGAACTCCTTCGAGGTGAACTTCGTGTCGTTGTCGGTTATGCTGCTGTGAGGCACCCCAAACCTGTAGATGATGGACTGGAAGAATTTGACTATAATGGTACGAGTTTGGTTAGTGACGGGCATGGCCTCGATCCACTTTGTGAACTTTTCAACTACCACCAGGAGGAAGACGTGTCCTCCAGGTGAGGATTTCTGCAGCTTGCCAACCATGCGGAGTCCCCATTGGGTGAAGGGCTAGTCCAATGGTATGGGACATATCTCAGAGCCTTCTGCATGTGGTTTGTCTACAACCTTTGGAAAGCATTGCACTTCTCGACTACGTCTTTGGTGTCACGCATCGCGGTAGGCCAGTAGAAGCTAGCTCGTAGAGCCTTAGCAACTAGGGAGCGGTTACCGGCATGGTGGCCGCAGATGCCTTCGTCGATGTCGAGGATGATGCTCCTCCCATCACTGTTGGTGACGCATTGCTGGAGTACCCTGGTGATGATGCGCTTGTACAGCTCACCATTGATGATAGTGAAGGCTTTTGAGCGGCGATCCATATGCCTGGCTTCCGGTGGGTCCTCGGGTAGTTGCTTACTTAGCAAGTACCTGACGTATGGTTGGGTCCATGTTTTCTTGATTGCCAGGACCTACATGAGGCTCACCAGTTCGACATCCATCTCTGGTTCTTCAGATGCCTCCGTTTTTTCGGGTGGTGCAGCCCCCGAGTGTCCCGCAACATCGATTGTGCCCTTAGGGGTTTTGCGCTTGATGGAGCGCTCGCAGATATGTTCGAGGAACATGCCCGACGGTACCATGGCGCAAGTGGGGCTGATGTTTGCGAGCTTGTCAGCCTCTTCGTTGCTTTCCCGGCCAACATGCCGGAGCTCACAGCCATCAAAGTCTCCTTCTTGTGCATTGTAGAGTTCGCTGTAGGTGACCATGTTGTCGCTGACAACGTTCCATTGGTTCATCGTTTGCTGGAAAACGATATTGGAGTCACCGTAGATGAACAAACGTGTGGCGCCGCAGACTTTGGCGAACCGCAGGCCATGGAGCAGCATCTCGTATTCAGCCTCGTTGTTGGATGCGTGGAACTTCATCCGCAACATATACCTCATCTTGTCCCCTTGGGGGATTTCATGATTACTCCATCTCCATCTCTGGCATCGTGTTTGGAGCCTTCGAAGTGCATCGTCCAAAGCTGGGACATGTCTAGAGTATCTGGAAGTTGGAGCTCCATCTAGTGGACGAAGAAGTTAGCAAGCACCTGTGACTTGATGGCGGTGCGACACTCGTAGATGATGTCCCACGGGGACAACTCAGTGCCCCAAAGGGCCACTCGCCCCATTGCCTCGGGGTTGTTGAGGATGTGAGATAGAGGCACGTCATTGACGACCACTATCTGGTGCTCCTGGGAGTAGTGATGCAGTCGACCTACGGTCATAAATATGTCGTATGCCATCTTCTAGTAGTGTGGGTACCTTTGTTTGGTCGGTGTCAGCACCTTGTTGAGGTAGTACACCGGGAGCTGCACCCCGTGGGTTTTGCCGTCTTCGGGTAGCTCGACCACGAGTGTCGTGTTGACCACCTGATGCATTGCAGCAAGTAGAGCAGCATGGTTATCTCGCCGCTAGCATTACCACTACAGGAGATGTTGACAGCGGGCGCTTGAGGTCTTCGAATGCCTCGTCTGCTTTAGCCGTCCACTCAAATTTTTCTGACTTGTGGAGAAGCTGGTAGAAGGGGAGAGCCTTTTCACCCATGTAGATGATGAACCTGCTCAGTGCCGCGATACACCCATCTAGTTTCTGGATTCCTTTGATGTTCTTCGGCTTCTCCATGGCTAGTATATCGTTGATTTTCTTTGGGTTGTCTTTGATGCCTATCTAAGATATGAATTACCCGAGCAATTGCCCGAATGGGACGCTGAAGATGCACTTTTTCGTGTGCATCTTGATCCTGTATCTATCAAGGTTATCAAACGTCTCATGGAGATTGTCGATCAATGTTCGGCTTTCCATGGTCTTGACTACTATGTCGTCGATATAGACTTGAATGTTTTGACCAATTTGGTTTTTCAGTCAGGCATGCAGCACCTTTGATAGGTTGCGCCTGCGTTTTTGAGCCTGAAGGCATTGTGTTGTAGAATAAGACCCTGAACAGCATGATGAAGGTCCTCTTCTCCTGGTCCTCGACCCTCAGCCGAATCTGATTGTAGCCTGAGTAGGCATAGAGAACCGAGAGTCATTCACATCCTGCGGTAGAATCAATGATCTAATCGATCCACGGTAGGGGAAAGTGATCCTATGGGAAATGCTTGTTGAGCGCCATAAATTCCACACAGATCCGCAGGATGTCCGTGTCCTTATGGACCAGCACGGGGTTAGCTATCCAGGTGCTTTTTTGATCTCCCTTATGAAATTGGCATCAAGGAGTCTGTTGACTTTGATACCAATTGCTTCCGCTCTTCCCTCGGATAGTCGACGCATCGTTTACTTCACTTGATGTGCATCTGTCTACACATTGAGTGCATGCTCGGCGAATTCCCTGGGAACTTCTAGCATGTCCGCAGGACACCAGGCAAAGATTTCCCAGCGCTCACGGAGGAATTCGAAGAGTGCGTGTTGCTATGCAGAACTCAGGTTGTTGCAGATCCGAGCCTTCTTGGTGGGGTCCATCGGGTGGACCTGCACCGCCTTAGTGTTGACTATGGAGTCGAATGACATATCGGGTGCATTTTTCTTGGGGACAGGGGCAGACTGTTGTCTATCGACTCCTTCAACCTTGCGAGCTCCGCCTGCATGCCAAAAGACTGCAAGATTCTGTTCAAGTCTTTGTCGCAGCTGTCAAACTTTGTGAAGCTTCCTGTGACGGTTATGACACTATTAGGTCCTGGCATTTTCAGCAGAAGGTACGTGTAGTGTGGCACTGCTAGAAATCTTGCGAATGCCACGTGCCCGAGGATGGCTAGGTATTGCGAGGTCCAGTCCACCACCTCGAACTCGAGCCGGTCATGCCTGAAGTTCTTAGGGGGGCCGAAGATGACGACGAGCCATATTTTTCCCAGGGGTACACTCCTTTCCCTGGGACGATTGATATCCCTGCCTCCATCCATGAAGACGTGACTCATTTTGAATCTGCCGATCTAAGCCTCGAGCAACAGGGTAGAGTGGCCTGGTCGACGTATTTGCCGGGGATGATCAGGGCGGTCGAAGCTGATGCATGAATCTGAGCCACTGAGGTACATGTCCTTCTAACACTAACTGACCTCCCCATGTCTTCCTCAGGAAAACTTGTCAAACATGAATTTTACCAAGTACTTACATGTTTTGTTAAACATGCAGTACCCTTGGATAGACCATGGATTGTCTAGATCAATTATGATAAATCCAATTCCTAGATGTACCCTTTTATCGAATAAATATTTTTCTGTAAGTTTCACAGTACCAAATAATGTAAACCCTATTTGTGCAGAAAGGTATAAATGACACCTTTCATGACACCCTGGCCCAACCCAAATGGCTTCCTGGTTTGCCCCTAGTGAAAATAGCAAAAATAGCCCTCTTCCACTAATACAAATTTCTCTGGGACAAACTAAAATAGGTACTGACCTAATCCCAACTCCCAAACAACATACATACTAATATCCTTTAGACCCCAGGAGACAAATATTTACTAAGCTCCCTTTTATTTTTGGTGAATTAAACATTTTTGTGCATAGTGTATTCACTAGAAAAATCACTACATTAGTTCTGTAAATCCAAAGAGGTTGATTCCAATTTATAACTAAAGGTATTCCAAATACCTAACATGTTTCTATGGAATCACATCAAAATCCCTTATAGATTCAATCTGGTGAAAAATACAAAAACCCTAGTACTGCCTTTGGGAATTTCCTGAGGGCATTCTGGTAAAGATTTTGAGACGATTACAACCCCTATTAAATCAGTCAATCAATTACTACCTAATCAATGAAGGAAATGATTTTTGGAGCTCCAGAACTTTTCTGGTTAATTATTTCCTAATACTAGAGTTTTATTCACTAGAAAATTCATTATAAATCACCGGGATTTCATAAAATAGTGAAACCACTTTTGTTGGTTTCATTTTATCAATACCTATCTGATGGTATCATTTTTACACAATGTTATAATACAGAACTTAGCCTTTCTCTAAAACCCGCAAATGCAATCAAAACATGTCCTGTGTGTCCAAAACAAAATCCTCAACCCTTACTGATTTATAAGATTGGTCCATTGCTTGCTATATGCATTGATTCTTGTATGCCTTGTCTTGATTGGTGCATTGCTTGTTTGAATGTTTGCTTGATAATGGCGATAGTTGCGATTATGTGACGCCGAGAAGAAGGAATCATCAGATTATTAATAATATGGCTATCGGGATTCCAGTATTCTAACACCGTCAAGGGACATCTCGCTGGTCGCAGGGAAGCCACTTTCTTGCTCATAAGACCTTGTCCTATTGTTTCACTTATGCATGTTTTTTATCTACTTTTATACAAAGTGCATTGGTATACAGTGTAATGTTGTATACTTGGTAGTGTCTTGGCTCCTCTAGCCAATACCCTTTGTACTAATAAGTACAAATCCTTCAATCACACCTAATCACCCCTAGTATGGTAGATGGTGTGCAACACCATACCCCTTTGGAGACCCTGTTTTGGCCGAAGCAAAACTATGGGATGGGAAGACCCCGAAAAAAATCTTACAAGAATGTTTTATGAAAAACCTTGGCGAAGTTTGTCCTGCCAAGTGAGTTTGAAAAGGAAAAAGGTTTTGGTTTCACAAAAAGGTAGGACGAAAGATGGAGGAAAAATGTTTACAAAAACGCACCCGGTTCTTTGTAGTTTTGCCAGAACAATTAACCCGTGCAATCACATTACTCTGGAATGGGACAAGGCTGGGCTGGAAGTTTGTTTATTCTAGTATAGGTGCCTCACGACTACTACAAGGTACCTCGGTCCCCGGAGGCTGGGCCTTCTCCTGTAAAGGCCCATGTGTGACATCGGCAGGGAGAAGCAACGAAATGTCTAAGGGCAGCCAGGCGTGACTATGAGCCCCTCATTGAAAGTGCCCACTTTGTGTAGTGTAAAATGCACTCCGGCTAGCTTGTGAACAATATAGGGCATGCCGGTTTTGAGGGGATTAACACTCATAGGGTATGCATTTATACTAGAGTGGGCATCCAGAAGGTCTTGATCGGTTACTCGGCCCACGGTCGATGTAGATCAGGGCAGGCTACTCAGATGGTTTGGCTAAAGTGTACAACCTCTGCAGAGTGTAAATCTATTAGAATATCCATGTCCTCGGTCATGAGCGGTTGGGAAGGTTGTTGTAGAGCGGTGTTGGTTTTGATTTAAAAAGGGATTTTAGAAAAGCAATGGCTTTGGAAATGTCTTGACCATGGGATGGTTAGAAAGGATATATGTTTTGACCAAGGGATGGTCAAAAAGGAAGAAAGGAAGTTTGTAACAGTATAGATTTGCCTTGAGTAAAATTAGTAAGGGACTCCTACTACCCTGAATATATTCCTCATGCTGTTACTATTTGTGGTTCATTCTGGTGGAGAGGAATTTTAAATCTTGCTGATGACTGGAGATCCATTTCGAAGTGCACTATGGGACCTGGTTTCACCATTCTTTTTTGGAATGATTTATGGCATGAAACATTACTTTCCAATAAATTTCCGAGATTGTTATCATTTGGTATAGACTAGATGGCATATGTCAGAGATATATGTGCACTAAGTAATCTCCATGGAGCTTTTCATCTTCCTTTGTCTATTGAGGCATTTCAAGAATATTCTCAGCTGCAGGAAATTCTGGTAACTCTAAACTTAACACATGAGGAGGCTAAGTGGATATGTACTCTCAAGAAGGAGGTTTAAAAGTCACATGCATATTATAAACATTGCTTTTCCATGATGAACAATCATCTAGTATCAAAGAGTATCTAGGAGAGCAAATGTATGTCCAAGCATAGGTTTTTTGCATGGTTATTGTTACATGACAGGCTGAACACAAAGGATATGCTTCTTAGGAGGAATTGGAAGGTTACTAACAACCATGATTGTGTTTTGTGTCCTGCCAGAGCCACTGAAGATTGGAAGCATTTATTTTTTGAGTGAAATTTCAACACTAGAGTATGGAACTATATTCAGATACAGTGGATAGATGCTTCTCAGAGGGACATTTTAAGCCAAGCGTTCAAATCCTTCCATGGACCTTTTTTCTAGAGGTTACAATTCTTGCATGTTGGAATATTTGGAAACAAAGGAATGATTGGGTTTTCAAGCACATCAAACCATCTTTCAAAGGATGGAAGGCAGGTTTTTTTTATGATTCTACACTGTTGCTGCACAGGTTAAAGGATAAGCATAAGGATTTAATATCATCATGGCTTGACAATTTATCCTAACTCTCTTTGTTTTAGTTTAGTTTAGTTTTGTTTTTTCGTGTATATATGTTGTAACTAAACTTAGGACTGTTCTTTTTCCTTTTAAATTGATAATAAAGGGCTATGGGGGGCTCCCCTGTAGTAGAAAAGGTTTCAAAAAAAAGATGGTCCTTGGAACTGAATTTGATTTGATGATAGCCCAAATCTATCAAAGGTAGGGAAGATAACATATCCACAAATGAGATACTATCTTTCTTCAGCATGAAGAAAACTAGACATCCCTTAAAGGAACATAGTCGGATAGAACTTTTTTCTAACAACTCTCCAAGTTGTTGTTTAAGCTCAACCAACTTGTTCAGCGGTATCTAGTGAGGATCCTTGGAGAAAAGTGCAGTTCATAGAACTGACTTGCTTAAGAACATTACAACACGGTCATGTGGAAACATGGTGATACTTCTAGGAAGACATATTGAATATCATGAACCACCAATATGTCACTTAGTTCGAGAGGGAACTTGCTTGGTACGGAAAGAAGACATAGTCTTAGAGCTTTATCACGAGCCTAACTCTTTGACCGAAGATAGTGTAACAAACTAGTACACTTGGTAACACAATCATCCTTTGCTTAGTGATCGGGTTAACCAATCTAAGAATGACTCCAATGTCCTTTGAGTTCTAAACAATCTAAATTCCTAAGAATCTCAGATGGCCACATCATACGCACACGCATCACTCGTGAGGATGAAAGCTCGGGGAAGGGTGGGTAAATAAGTGTAAAAGCATCACTTGAGGGTCATGAAACTTAGCAAGACCTCTTAGTATAAAAGGGTGTGATACTTTGAGGTGGAATAGTTATAAGCTAATCAACGCCTCTTGACATGCGGATTATAACACTTTGACTTGGTCCTAGATATGACAAGGTACTAGAGTTTGTTTCTCATATACATCCCGAGATGGTTTGTCTGGATGGACCACAAGATTATCTTTCATTAGAAGACACCGATGCACATTTACTACTTGGCTACCAACTGGTAGACAAAGGTCATAAAGCAATAAGGAAAAAAGAACATACTTAGGTTAGGGTTCCCGAGATGTGGATGCATAGATTAACATCTTCAAAAAACCAATGCACAAGAAGGAAGGTGTGGCAGAGTCACGGGCATAGATATAAGACTCACGAGGAGTACTCCTGTCGTGATCTATTTGGTAACATTAAGAACATCTGCCATGGCTAGTGGTAAGGGAAGTCCTTGGTTGTCAAAATTCAATCGCGACAAAGAACACAATATTGAAGACCAGAATTATAGTACCAGCACTCCTGAGGTAATGTGTGAACATTAGCAACAGAGGTCACATGATTGGATCTTCGGTTAAGTCATCTTCCTATACAAGATTCACAACACCAGAGTCCAACACAATCATGGATCTTAGGTTAAGTCATCTTCCTATACAAGATTCACAACACCAGAGTCCAACACAATCATGGATCTTCGGTTCAAGTCCAAAGGTTAAAACCCGAGAAAAAGTAACTACTAACTTGAGTGACACATCGTACACTTCAATGTAGTTATCACAAGGCAGCTTCCAAGAGAATAAACAACTTTTGAAGTACCAAAAAACAAAAAGGAGGCACACGAGGACAAAGGGAACCTCGAAGTCTAGAACAGAACACTATGGAACCATCAATTTAATATTGTGGACCCATAAGATAGAGAGATCATGATGGAAAGGAATCTCCTAGACAAAACATAACAAAGGGGAACAAGGAACTCACAACACGCACAACTCTAGAGAACTCAACACTAGGTCAACTGGTTGAGAAATGACATGCCCAGAAGGCACCTAAGCTTTGAAAGAATAGAAGATATATCAAAAAAAATTCAAAGTCAACACAAGATAAGATGTCCTAGAGTTATAGCGATACTAGATAAGGAGTAAAAGAAGCATACTAGGGTTTTATCAAATACTTTTCATCTTTGAAATAGTTTTCACAAGCACTAGACTCAACATTGACCAGTACCAAGGTTTTCCTATGGTCGGTACTTCAATGATAACAAAAACTATAACACCCCCAAGATCAGGGCTAGACAAATCCCAGACCTCTGTCTCACATAAGCCTAACCTAGAGATGAAGGATATATAGTGAGAGAATCGGTAACACAAAAGTGACCCAACGGCACAAAAATTATTACGGTAAGCTCATAACTGAAAAAAGAACCAAAATATTACAAGCATAGGTCACTGACCACAAACATCAATCTACGGAAGGAAAATTATGCTATTAAGTATAGCAAATTAATAAATGTCCTAAGGCCTGAAGCATAACGATGACGTCCCAACCCATAGATTCTAGGATACCGACTGGGAACCCCAAGCTATTCATCGGTGTTGATGTCGTACCAAACATGTCTTCAGGGAAACACTTACTCTGCTACAAAAGTATCAACAAAGCAAGGGTGAGTACAGGGTGTACTTATCAAGAATTATGGCTGGTGGAGCTATTTTCCATAAAGCTATCTTTATTTATAAAACAAGAGGGAGAAGAAGCTCATCTAATCAGAATGTTTTTGCATAAAGCTGTCTTTATTTATAAAACAAGAGGGAGAAGAAGGTCGTCTAATCAGAATGTTTTTAAAGGGGATAAGAGAGCGACATCTCCAAAGCATTGATCATTTTGATATCCACCAAATCATCATCATCAACTCTCAACTAGGATCACCCCTCGTACCCATGAGGAAGCATCCTCAAGCACACGTTGGTATGCCAAGGTTTACGATTAGATTATAGTTCCTATGATCTTAGAATTCGCTCACCAAATTCATAAACATGAACACATATTTTCGAAAATATTTAACCCTGCAGGGGTGTACAACTTTACCACATGTGCCAACTTACTCTTAATGTCACATGATTAGCCCTCTTCCTTGGAAGGCCGGTAGAGGGTGGTTGACCATGACCTTTACCGTGCTTTCTCCAAGACCATGAGTCACGCCCCAAGGATGGTTCTGCCGTAACGGGTCATGTATCGAAGCTGGTCCCTAGAGATGTGATGTGATGTTGGTTTACCAGGGGCGCTATCTACCCCAAGCAACCCGGTCCATGTTTCCCTACCTGTTATGAATGCAGCTCCTTCACCGCCTTCGAGAACAACCAGAATGCATATGTCGAATGGAACGCCTGAACTATGTGACTCATGCAAACTACTAGGCAAGTTAGTAAATCGAGGTGTTCCCAAGCCATGTGTGGTTGTATTCTTGTCTCTGTTCCAAAGGGAAGACCTCGGTTCCTAGTGGTGGCGAGCATGGGACTACAAATACCACATCCCATTGTGGCCTCCCATACAAGCCTTAGCATGTTTAACCTTTACCACTGATCTCACCTCATCAGTACATCTCGATCTCCTGTAATACTAGATTATCTGCATCTGATACATCATTTGGATGAACCAGCACTAACACCTAAGCATGGCTAAGCAGGACACACATATAATATTTAGCAGTGCACACAAGCCAAACCTAGTTATGCTAGGAGCAGTGGATCAGGTAATATAAGCTCAAAGGGAGTAATGCAATAGATAGGATACTCTATCTATGGATAAAAGACCACAATAGAATCGTATGCACCATGGCAAGAACTGAAATGCTTTCAAAACCATAGGATTGTATAATGGTTACTTGACTTGGTTACAGTTGAGCAAGTATTAATATTCGAGCTTCGACGATGTTGATCTCAGTCTTCGATCTCGATCTCGATATCATATTCTACCAGGAAGAACCAAAAACCGGAAAGGAAGGGAAACAATCAATAGATCGAATCGATGAAATGCTCAAGAAAGTATGATGATATTACAATATAAATATTATCAAAATAAAACCCTAAGGCATGCTTAGAAATTTAAACGACGTCTGAGGGATGCAAACCCTAGAACAGGAAGAACCTCGGAGTCACATGTGAGGGGTTACTATGTTCTTCTAGTTAAACATGTAATTAGAATTGTTGAACAATGCATGATGATAGAGTACATAGGTAGATCTCATTTTTTTGAACATTGTGATATTTTATTTGTATTTTTCTGATTTAATATGAATTAGTTATTAAATTTACAAGATTATGTCAATTTCTGCAATTATTTAAACCATTTCTGAAATAAAACAAAATCGAAAAACATTTTACACCGAGGCTAACCTAGCCACAGTGGCTGACCGGTGGGCCTTAGGGGCACGCCGGCCTCCATGCGAGTAGGGCGGGACCTAGCCCGGGTTTGACTACGTCAGGCTCGCGCGATGATGCTTGGGTGACATCATCATGACATCACGGCGACAGCATCTCACAGCACGACAGCGGGGGTGGCGATTGCGTGTGCATGGGGCTGCGAGACTAGGCGCATTTGACTCACACGCGCAAGGCAAACCACCTAGAGGTGGCGCCTCTAGGTTTGGGTCACTAGAGCTAGGGCTACGGCGAGAGGCAGCGGTGGAGCTTGCAAGCGAATGGAGAACGGAGGTTTCGTGGAGCACTAGAATCGCACCCTAGAGCGGTTGGTGGCGACAGCAAGGTAAGGGGATGACCAGAGCGACATCGAGGAGAGTGGCGATGCACATGGGAGACAGGGAAGAAGCAGCCGGAGTTGACGATTGCGGGCACCCGAGCTCGATTCCTTCAGGGAGAAGCACCAGCGCGATGAGCTCAGGGTGGCCGGTAACAGCGGGGATGACAGTGATCTCCGGCTAGGATTTTGCGTCCTCTATGCGGGCGAGATCTAGAGGGCAAGAGGGACCAAGAGAATAGGATAAGGAGAGAGAGGACAACACGGGCGACCTTATCTCCACATCCTGGGGCAGCATCGAGCATCACAATGCGCGTCGTAGTTCGACGGTGGCACTCGGGACACCAAGCTGCTTCCTGTGGCTGTCGAAGACGACAAGAGCGAAGGGGTACACGGCTTGAGACTTGACGGGCTGCTGATGGGCCATGGGAGCTGCGCAGGCGGCAGGGAAATAAGGGAGAGGGAGAGAGACAAGCTGGGCTGCATCCTGCCTAGGTTTAGCTGCTGTTTTTTATTACAAAACCTTTTTAATTTTTCTTCTTTTATTTTTCTCTTTGTAAATCCATTTGAAACATGTTTTGTATAATTTTCAAAACTACCTGATACTTTTGTAAAAGTATTGAAATAGTGTGGGGCCATTTGTAGTCCATTTGGGATCCATTCATTTTGGTAATTTTCAAAATATGAAAACTATTTGAATAGGTTTTAAAGAGAGTGGGAAGATTTGGGTTTAAAGAGAGTGGGAAGATTTGGGTTTGCATTTGTTTCTTATTTCATTTTTATTTTGTATTAGCAAATAGATGATAATCATGAATGCACAAACAAACCCTAATTAGTATTTAACTAAAACTAGGGTGTTATAGCTGGTATCTTCGGGGAGGATGTTGCAGGCTCTGTGTGTACCATCTTCGACTTCACGACTACCTGTTCAGTCTCATCCTTCATGAACTCACCTGAGGAGGACCCCCAGATACAACAGAATGAGGAAGTCACTCAAAACATCAAGAAGGCTAAAATTTGGCACAAGAAAAACACAGGAGCATATGATACTTACGAGGGGATGTCAGAGAGGTTAACGAGCAGCGTTGTCTTCTTCTTATTCTTGGCATGCGGCTAAGGGGCCATATTCCGGATGGGCACCGCAGGAATGGGGGAGGTAGCACCTTTATCCACAGAATGTCACTCTAGGAAGGCGGGCCCTTTCGGTGATGGCGGCATCGTAGCATTCGAGCTTTCGCTTCGGGTTCTCTTGCGAGAGTTCCCTTTGCTATGCGGGGGGGCTTCCGCCGTTGGCGAGTGAGCAGGGGGGCTATGGAATTAGATTCCGCATCCCTGCCATCTGGCGTAGCCGTGTGCTTCTCAGGAAGGGGAGGCATCATGCTCTCCACCTTAAGTTCCTACAGAACACTAGAGGCAGACGTCAAAATTAAGAACAAAAGATACAAACAAAAAATGCATTATGTGCAAGTAAAAATTCACCTGAGGAACTTCCTTCTTCGCGCTAAAGGGGGCAGTCAACGACTTCCCGACAACTCCTCGTCGGCCCTGAAGCGTAGCAGGGGTCGAAGCTCCCGATCAAGGTCGGATGAGGACATATCCTCATCCGACACTCTCGTCGGGTCACTGGCACCGGAGTATAGAAACATCGGGTACACCCTCGCCTAGAGGGGCTGCACCCGATGCTTGAGGAATGTCCGGATGACGTCGACGCCGTAGACCTACTTGCCTCGCACGAGCTAGAGATCCTACACCCTCTTGTAAAACTTCTCAACCGCTTCGGCTTCACCCTCAAGAACGTCGTTTGACCACGAGCGCTTTTGGGTGATCACCCTGTTGGCATCGAAGTGGGCCAACCCGTAGTGCTGGCTCTTGAGGTTGGAGTCGAAGATGTAGAACCACTTGTTCCTCCATCCTTAGAGAAATTCATAGAGTTAGAAGGTGAAATATTGAAAGTTGGGGCGGATGGATATGCCGCATCCACCTAGGGAGTACACCTCACCAGTTCCAGATTGCCTCTTTAGGGAATAAAGCTTCCTGAAGAGGCCAAACTACGGCTCGATTTTGAGCCTCCACTCGCAGAACATGATGAAGAATGCAATGTGCAAAAGAGAGTTGGGTGACAAATGATGGAGTTGCACCCCATAAATAAAAGCCCATGAAGAAATTCATGGGCAGGAAGAGAAATTCCGCGGATGACAAATTCATAAAGCATTACCTTGAAACCGTTGGGTGGGTCCGGGGTTACCTCAAACTTGGGTAGAATGAGGTCGCTCTTCTCCTGCGGGATCATGGGTGACTCGCGTAGGCAACACAAGTCCACTTCCCTCATCGTCTATCGGCACTAGCTGCCATTGGTAACACGGCCAGCGGTGGTGGTCTTCTTGGCGCTGCCGGAAGTGCTCGTCCTAACGGCGGTAGAAGAACACTTCTTTGACTTGCCCATCTTGCTAGCGCGACGCGCGGTGCAATGATCATGAAGAAAAGAAGAGGGAAAGGTGTGGAGATTGTCAAGTGCAAAGGGCGCGTAATCTCTAAAAATGGAGGAAGCAAATCAACAAAGGACGAAGTGAAGGGAAAAATTGCCACAACTCCTCGTAGTATAATAGGATGAAGACGATGATGTAGGGCCGTAGATTCAACAACCCTAACAAGCGTCCTTCATCGCATCATACATCTGACAGGCACCGCCCGAACCGTCACTAAGCACGCCATCCACTACACGCGGAAATTGAGGAGCACAGTAACTATCATGTAAATTAAGCGTAAGTAGTCAAATACTAGTCAGAAAGTGGGACCCATGATCGACTCGTCCCATCATCTCTACTGCTGCAGATGGTTGAGCTCACCAGGCGTCAGAAATGATGTCAGCAAAAGCAACGGCCAGCAACATCTCTAATCTTTCGACTCAAATCAAAAGTACTTATTCGAGTATGCGACTCAACTAACTACTCGGGTGCTACTCCTATCAGGAGTGATGGTCGCACACCTGAAAATTTGGTAGGGCCATGGGTCAGTCGAACAAACTCGTAAAATCCACGAGTCCTTCCTTGAGTCTATGAATCCATTACGGACTCAGGGGCTACTCCAATATGGAGAGCTGGTCGCGCATTCGAAAAGGTGCTGTTTGTTGATGGTTTTTTTTGCAAGGTCATCCGAAGAGCTTCCAGATCGCCGAACGCACAACTGACAACTATAAGTCTCTGCTCGATTCTACGACTCGAACACACTCGGGGGCTACTCCCATAGGGAGCGCTAGTCACGCACACTATGAATTAAGTAATTGATATACTTCAGATCCTCCATGATTACAATAAAGCATACATCACAACCAGCAACTCTGCTGAAAATAACGCTAAGAGAGACAACGTCTCCTTGGTCACCCAAAATTCCTCCCTGGCGATAAAATTTCGCATGCTATGTCTACCACGCAAAGGTAAGACCTACGGATACATCTAATGGCCTGGCAACACACCCGACTGCACTCTGCTAGTAATATTCCGTGTTAGCAGGCATGAAGAAAAATCCTGACGGACGCGTTGGGTACATAACTTAAAAACATTGGAATTCGACTCATGTAAGACCTCCACGCCCTCGATCAAATTACACCAGCAATTTTCCGGATTCGATTCTGGGGACTCGAGTCTGAAGTAGATAGCGTTGTTTTGCCCAAAGGCAGTTAACTGACCCTGATCCGTCGGGAGCTTTAGGCACGCGTATCAACAATCCCTATGAACCAACACATTGAACCTAAACTTGTTCAGATGAAATCACCCAAAAGACTTAAGAGTCTCCAATCGAATATATTATTCGACTGAACACTCGAGGGCTACTGACATGGGTATGCCCTATGGGTGCCTTATGTTAGCTTACCCAGTCCAGCGTGGTAGAAGCCCATACAATCACCTGCTCTAGATGGCCACCCCGAGGAAGGATTCAGGTGACCCAGGCCCATGAAGGACGCGACTCCTTGGAGAACATGGCGAGCTTTAGATAGACCGACTCGACCTAAACCCCGAGACCTGCCCTCCCCATATAAAGGCCTAGAGGGCACATCGAGTGTTGGGGATATGCTAAATGGGTGTCACCATTGCATGTCTCTAAACCGGATAACCCTGGTGGCCCACAGTTGGTAGCAAGGCCTATGGCCTGCTAGGCGGCCTAGTTAGATGGATCCAGAAGGGAGGCCCATACCGGATAAAGGAAGGCTACGGTGGAGTCACCAGCGTACCCGGAGCCTTGGAGTGCAAGACACGCTAGACTAGTTGTATACTGTGTAGAACTCTGTAACATGTATGGCTAGGACTTTCCCTGTAACCCTAGGATCTGACGACTATATACGCTGGACCTAGAGGATCCTTTAGGTCACGACACAACTCATATCGCACACAGCGAACCGATCCCTGTAACCTGGCGTATTGTCGTTATAGTGATTTATAGCAGGAGTAGGATTCCGCCACCATCGTGGGATCTGAACCTGGGTAAGTTGTATCACCTTGTACCCGCAAACTGTCCACCTTACCCCACGTCTCTAAACACGCTCTATGAGTACCCCTCCATGGCGTACTCGTCGGCAATACCACGACAGTTGGCGCCCACCATGGGGAAAGAGGCGCGGTCGAAGCTATTTGCGGGAATCGGCAAAACCATAGCCATTGGTTACATTCTCTTCTTCGGCGACATTCCGAGCATCCCTCTCGGCAAATTCTCGATCCCGGCAAAGACGAACCCCACCCGCTTCTCGATCGTTCCAATGTGGGACATCCAAATCTTCATCGGCCAAACCGAATTGGGCACTAGTTCCCTGGAAGTCGGAGGATCGTCAAGGCACGCACAGACCGCCTACGAGAAGGATACGTTCGCAGAAGGATCGAAGTCAGATCTCTCTCCGGAGTTTGCCGACGAAAAAATTCAAGGCCCACCCAAACTGCCCCTATGCAGGAGATAATGGTGGAAGATCACTACAAATCCTCCGGCTTCGCCCGTGCGTTTGGAAAGCTGAGATCGCACTTCATCGACGTGCTAACAATCTTTGATCTGGCGCGATGCATCCAGAGAGAGGGTGAAAACCCCTACGATTACCTTGCCAGATGGCCCCCGATACGGGCTGATCTGGGACACTACCCCAGTGAAGGGCTGGACCGCAGTACACTTCACCGGCATACCATAAGGCAGCAGCAGGCCATGGGTCTCCTCACGTTTGAGAGCATGATTGGCACCGTCAATAGTTACATGGCTGCCGATGCAGCTGCTCAGGCAGAGTTTGCCGTCATACCCGGGCCACCGCCGCCACCGCCTCCAGCCAAGAACCCAGCTGCCTCAGCATCGTCCTCCATCATAGAGGAAGCCCCCGCACCCTCTGACTCCATTCTCGATGCGCTCTATGTAGACATCAGCGTGGACTCGAAGGAGATGGACATCAACCTGGAGAAGCTTGACTCAGCTATGAAAGAGATGGAGGGGGATATCAAGCGTGAGGAGCAGGCCGACAAGGCCGTCACATCCCGACAGGTGTTCGTCGCCATTGGGAGCGTGATGGAAGAAGGCCAAACCGGACAAGCTTCGCCTAAGCCACTGGACAAGAGGAATGGACCAGCCGATGCCGCTGACAATGATCACGCAAAGGGCATACCCCCTCCACCTAACCCAGTGCAACAACCGCAAAACTCAACACCGGTCCGAGTAACGCCAGCACCGCAAAATCCGCCGCCACCAGCATCTACGTTTGCGGCCGCCCGTCACCCCAGCTGATAGGGTGATGTACGGAAATTTGCTCGTCGAGCCTATGACTGTGGCCCATATACGAAATGTATTCCAGCTTGATGAGAAGCGCCAGCACCTACTGGAGGAAGCGAACACCATCGTGGAGAAAGGCGCAAAGTTAGATCGAGATCTGGCCAAGGCGCAGAAATCGATTGAGACATCTAGGGCATTGGAGGCTAAATACAAGTCTCTGCTTAAGCAGTAGAAGGCTAAGAAAGCTCCGGCTCATGTTGTCAATGACCCTGGCGTACGACGCAACCTAGGGTGGGCTTCCTCGAAGCCGGCACAGGACAAGCCATACATTGATAGTGAAGGTAGGCAGGTCATGCCCACACCTATCCTCAACTTGGCCGTCGCCAAGACCCTACTGGAGCAGGATAGATCGCCCGCAGCTATGGAACATGCCTATGACCTTGTGGCCAAGTGATGCAGCGCTGAGTTGATGTAGGAGCACTTCGTTGGGAACCCCAAGAGCAAGGTGTGAAGCAACACAGCAACAAGTTTTCCCTCAGTAAGAAACCGAGGTTATCGATCCAGTAGGAGGAAGGAAACGTCACACAGGTGTTGCAAGCAACGTGGAAACCTACACAACACAAACTCAAGACTTTGCCCCAACGAATCAGTGAGGTTGTCAATCTCACCGGTTGTTGTAACAAAGGATTAAACATATGGTGTGGAAAGTAATGGTTTGCAGCAAGTAAACATGTAACTGTGGAGGATGTATCAATGGTAAAGTTTCGACTGGGGTCCATAGTTCACTAGAGGTCCTCTCCTTAGATAAACAACATGGCATGAAGGGTAAACAAATTACAACAAGGCAATTGACAGGAACTGAGCATGGCATAACAATGCAATACCAGACAAAAAGATCCTATGAGATTCGATTGGGCAATACAACAATATACATAGACCGCCATCCAACTGCATCTATGACTAGAAGTCCACCTTCAGGTTATCATCCGACCCCCCTCCAGTATTAAGTTGCAAGCAACAGACAACTGCTTTAATATACCTGTGTAAGGTAAACAATCCACTTGTTTCATGAACAACAGACCGTTGTTTTCTCGCTAGTGGCAATAGCACATCTACAACCGAAGAGATTTTTGTCACTTCCCTTGGAAACTAGAGGCATGAACCCTTTATCGAGCATAAATACCCGCTCTTGAAGTCACTAGCAAGTACTTGGCCAATATAGCTACTAACAAAATAGATAATGCAAGATCACAAACAACACAGACATGATAGTATCAAATATACAAAACCATTAATCAATATGACATAGTAATCTCAATAACCATCGGATCCCCGCAAACACAACATGCATGATTACAAATAGGTTAGATATTGATCACGAACGGAGTTCACAAGATCTATACATGAAAGCATAGGGAGGAGATACAACCATCTAGCTACTATATGGACCCGTAGTCCAAGGTGAACTACTCACGCTTCATACCGGAGAAGAAGGCCTCAGGGATGATCTCCCCCCGGCAGGGTGCCAGGAAGAACTTCAAATCCCCCACCCCCCGATCTAGGGATGATGGTGGCGGCTATAGAAGGTTTCGTGGAGTTTTTATCGGGTGCCTAGGGCTTCTGCATTGGGGGCTTCTTATAGGCAAAGAGGGGGGCTAGGAGGCGGCCAGAAGGCCCAGATCCTGCCCAGGCGCGGGGTGGGCCCACCCGCACCTAGGGGGTGTGGTGGCCCTGGCTCGCCACTCCGTCTCTCTTCTAGACTTCGTGTCGCCCATGGTAAAATCTTGACTTTGGCTTTTGTTCCGTCCAATTCCTAGAATATTGATTTTCTTCCTTTCTGGAACCAAAAACAGAAGAAAACAGGCAACTGGCACTATGGCAACTTGTTAACAGGTTAGTTCCAGAAAAGATATAAAAACACCTCAAAGTGTATACAAAGCAAAGCAAACTATAGTAAACAAGCATGGAGCATCAAAATTTATAGATATTTTTCCGACATATCAAGCATCCCCAAGCTTAACTCCTGCTCGTCCTCGAGTAGGTAAGTGATAAAAGAATAATTTTTGAGGTGACATGCACCATCAAAACTAAGATCAAACCATTTGTAAGCATTGAAAGCTGGATCAAAGAACTCTAAACATGGTCATGAAAGATGGAGTTCTAACAATAGGACATAGTAACTATTCATGCAACATGAAAGGCTACAAACAAAGATCATGAATAACATGCATTAAAAAATGTTTGTTTGTTTCACTTACAGAAAACATGGCATAGTGGCATTCAGCGTGTCCCTCATAGAGTAGCAAATAGATGCATAGGACACCTTCAAAGTGCATAAGAGTGACTAGGTACAAATATCACAAGAACATGTAATATCACAATATGCTTCAATCAATAAGTTTTGGGACACTGCACACAGAATGGCAACTATGCTCTCTTAATGGTGCCTAAAGATAGAAGGTGGAGACTAAATAAAATAGTGTAATAAAGGCCCTTCATAAGGGAAGCAGGGATTTCAAGTTTCAAAAAGATCTCCCAAAAATTATGGTACTTGTTAGCTTTCAGCCATCATTGCCCCTATCATAAGCATCTTGAAGTGATTAAGGTTAAAGTGAACAAACTATGGAGTATATGCTTGAAAAAGTATAAGTTAGCAATCTCAAGTCCCTTGAATACGAGGGCAACACCTCACGCTACTCAACTTCAGTCACCTGTAAGTTCTTGTCATAGTAAGTACATGTGTATCATAGAGAACCGCCAATGGGGTACCCCTTTCACATGGTACATGAGCTATCCCATAACCAAAATGACAAGGCAAGCAGACAATGAGCATCTCAGCGATCTTTTTATTTACTATGTGCATAGCTTTTTATTGAGGATGCTTCAGAGATAGCTCATTATGGTGATGCTGCAAGTTTCCACCATGATTAGGCATGGCTTAGGCTAGCGGCCCAGGAATTTCTCTAATACAAAATACATAACTCCATGGACTTATAATCTCCCTCTTTATTTCACACCGGTGACATCCATAGACAAAAGAGCATGATATCAACTGTGTACAAAGTACAAGTGCAATGTTGAAAACGTTCCACGTGCCAGCAGGGTTCTGCTAATTCCAACGTATAAGTGCAAGCATATAAAACATAGATGACACAATGGTTCAAGTTTATTAGGGGCAAAGAATATAAAGTGTGCCATCAAGTTTGTGATGGCTTTAATCACTAAGTTTTCACATAACAAAATACTTTTTAATTGGAAGATAGCTGAAAACAAGAATATACTTGGAATGGTGTAACACACCATGCATAGGAGTTTATAGTGGACACTTTGGAATAACTTGGTTTCTTGGGAGTTGGAATCATGAGTAGAGCTTACTCATACAAGTGGAGTCTAGCCAAAGACTGGGAGCAACCAACTAAGAGAGCAATAATGTCCATAATCATGCAGAGCAACAAAACATTACTAATCAAATCATAGAGTGGTACTACAAGTCAAGGACTAAATTATCATAGAGGCTATGGTGACTTGTTCATAGTCATAACATGGTGTGAGCATGTGCCAAGTCAACCCTAACAAAGCATCAAAGGAGAATACCACAATACTATGATTTTGCATGCTAAAACAATGCATAATTCTTTCAACGCACACTAACCAATCCCAATTGTTTGGAACAAGACATTCTACAGCAATAATCACTAAGCATAAGGTTAAAACAACACCTACCATGTCATGCTAAAGTCTAAGTCATAGTCAATGCAAGCTCCTCTTGCACTTATCAAGCAAGAACTTTCTACTCCGTTCCAACACAAAGCAACTTATTTGCAACAACACAGCGAGAACGGGGGTCCAAACTACTTTATTCAATCAAACTTAACAAACTAAGAAAATCAAACGAAAACTAAGACCCTCCAAGAACAACACAACAGTGCATGAAACAATAAAAACGAAGTGTCTAGACAGACCTGAGCTTTTTATTGATGGAGAAGGGGATGCCTTGGGCATCCCCAAGCTTTGACGCTTGTACCTCTTGGATATTTCTTGGGGTGACACCTAGGTGGCATCCCCAAGTTTCAGCTTTTGTCCATTCTTCATATCATTACATCATTCTTTCTCTACACCTGAAATTTTTCCTTCATACAAAACTTCACACAATCCTCATTAGCAGCATTAGTGTATTAAAAATAGAATAGACCTTTGGGCCTAGCTTTGGAACAGCAAAAAATTGCACTAAAAACACGTGCTACTATATAAACTCCTTCAAAAATCTCAATTCTCCAAAAGATAACTCAAAAAGGAATAAAATAAGAAGCAAATCCAAATAATGGCAGAAATCTGTCAAAACAGACCAGCAGGTAGAAACCGATTTTTTAGAAAATATTCTGTTGCTCAAATAAAAAAGTGTTGAACTAACTAAACTTATCTAACATACTTCGGGATTTATTTGTAAATTTTCATCTCAATCCGACTTACAGATAATCCTCACGAATTTTTATGGTGGAGGACAGAAATCTGTTTCGAGACAACAACTCCCCAAATCTTACTTCCCTCTCATCAGAGGTCATTCTTGGCACAAAAAGCAAACAAAAAGGATAAGGAGAGGTCATTACTGAAGTAATAACTTCCAAGACTCAAAGAAACTCTTGATTTATCTCCCAACAAGTACTTTTCTTTAACGCCTTTAAGTTAGGCACAAGAAGCAATAAATCAAGTATTTTCAAATGAGGAAGCAACTCTCTTGTTTTTTCCTTTCTTACCTTTCTTATTCTCTTTAGGGAAGATATGATTTCTTACTGGAAGATAAAAATGCATAATGCCTTTTCCCACATCTATTATTGCTCCAAGGTGTTTTAGTAGGGATCTTCCAAGTGTGATCTGTCCTTTGCCTACACATTCAATAACAAGATAATCAGTAGACACCATTTTCCCTAAGATTTTTGTAAACACACCTTTAGCTATTCCAATGGGTAATAAGGTGGCATTATTAGTAAGAGAGATTTCCTCTCCTCCTTTAGAAAGCCCCAAAAAGACTCAAAGACTCATAAATATCTTTAGGCAAACGGCAAAATTCAGACATGATATGACAACGAGCATCAAAAGTTGCACTATTTATAGTGACTTTTATTGTGGGAAACCACTTTGAAGGCTCAGAATTCATTGTAACATAATTATGGTACTCCCTAAGTGTGTGATAGCAACTATTCAAAGCAGTAGTACTGGACTCAAGAGTGTTCAACCTAGCAAAAATATTTATGAAAGAGGAATCAGACTTGCCACGTGTATTAAAAATTATAATCTATTTCTTTATGGCATCAAAAGCTTCATCCTCAGTACACTGTAAAATATCTTTCCCAGGCATAGCATCTAAAGCATATCTATAACAAAGAGCAATACTGTGGTAGAAACTATTGATAACCAAGCTAAGACTCATCTTAGGCTTAGTTTCCCTTTGCAAAGCAGAGATTCTAGACCAAGCTTATTTAAAACTCTCTTCACCTTTTTGCTTGAAAGCAAAGATCTCTTCCATAGGTTTTAGAGAGATAGGACCAAAAGCAGATATGGTAGCAACTAGGGTAGGAACTAATTTTTTGTGTTTTTGATAAGAAAAGGCAAACCAAACTAAACTAATTTTTTTGGATTTTTTGATAAAAAGAGGCAAACAAAACCAAGCAAAAGAAACTAAGAAAACTAAAAACAAAGTAAAGATAAAGGTTTAGGAGGACTCCCCTTATGAAGACGTCCTTAGCCTCCCCGGCAATAGCGCCAGAAAAGCTTGATGCAACGCTGGGTTGATGTAGGAGCGCTTCGTTGGGAACACCAAGAGCAAGGTCTAAAGCAGCACAGCAGCAAGTTTTCCCTCAGTAAGAAACCGAGGTTATCGAATTAGAAGGAGGAAGGAAACGTCACACAGGTATTGCAAGCAACATGGAAACCTGCACAACACAAACTCAAGACTTTGCCCCAACGAATCAGTGAGGTTGTCAATCTCACCGGTTGCTGTAACAAAGGATTAAACGTATGGTGTGGAAGGTAATGGTTTGCAGCAAGTAAACAGGTAACAGTGGACGATGTATCAATGGTAAAGATTGGACCGGGGTCCATAGTTCACTAGAGGTTCTCTCCTTAGATAAACAACATGGCATGAAGGGTAAACAAATTACAGTAGGGCAATTGATAGGAACTGAGCATGGCATAACAATGCAATACCAGACAAAAAGATCCTATGAGATTCGATTGGGCAATACAACAATATACATAGACCGCCATCCAACTGCATCTATGACTAGAAGTACACCCACAAGTTATCATCCGAACCGCCTCCAGTATTAAGTTGCAAGCAACAGACAACTGCTTTAAGCAAAGTGTGTAAGGTAAACAATCCACTTGTTTCATGAACAAGAGACCGTTGTTTTCTCCCTAGTGGCAACAACACATCTACAATCGAAGAGATTTCTGTCACTTCCCTTGGAAACTAGAGGCATGAACCCACTATCGAGCATAAATACCCCCTCTTGGAGTCACTAGCAACTACTGGGCCAAGATAGCTACTAACAACGAATATCATGCAAGATCACAAAAAACATAGACATGATAGTATCAAATAGACAAAAGCATTAATCAATCTGACATAGTAATCTCAATATCCATTGGATCCCCGCAAACACAACATGTATGATACAAATATATTAGATCTTGATCATGAATGGAGCTCACAAGATCTTTACATGAAAGCACAAGGAGGAGATACAACCATATAGCTACTACATGGACCCGTAGTCCAAGGTGGAACTACTCATGCTTCATACCAGAGAAGAAGGCCTTCGGGATGATCTCCCCTACGGCAGGGTGCCGGGAAGAACTTCAGATCCCCCGATCTAGGGACGATGGTGGTGGCAGCTACAGAAGGTTTCGTGGAGTTTTTATCGGGTTCCTAGGGTTTCTGCATCGGGGGCTTCTTATAGGCGAAGAGGTGAGGCTGGGAGGCGGCCAGAGGGCCCACTCCCTACGTGGGCCCACTCGCGCCTAGGGGGTGTGGTGGCCCTGGCTCGCCTCTCCGTCTCTCCTCTGGACTTCGTGTCGCCCATGGTAAAATATTGACTTTGGCTTTTGTCCCGTCTAATTCCGAGAATATTGATTTTTTGCCTTTCTGGAACCAAAAACAGAAGAAAATAGGCAACTAGCACTGTGGCAATTTGTTAATAGGTTAGTTCCAGAAAAAATATAAAAACACCTCAAAGTGTAGACAAAGAAAAGCAAAGTAGATAGTAAACAAGCATGGAGCATCAGAAATGATAGATACGTTTCCGACGTATCACCAAGGCTATCAAGCAGCAGGAAAAGGCCACCTCTCAGAGGATTAATTCTGATCCAGCATATTGCTAGTCTATTAATCCTAAGCGGACAAGGGAGATATCTCCTCACGATGTCGGGTCCTAGACGGGTTCACCAGAACAAAGACGGAGGGACGCGCGCAACAGGAAGGATGCTATCCCCATATCTTCCGACCACGGAGGCCAGGATCACCCTCAAGGCCCGTATGGATCGCGCCGGTCCCCCCGACATCACGAAGACCCAAAGGCTCAACACCGTACGAGCATGCCTCCGCCTAGACGCCCCCAGGGCGGCATCGTCATTCGCGACAACACGGAGTAGCCTTGGCATGGCAGGGAGCGTAGTGACAATCACGGACACAAGAGAAGGTCACACCATGACCCTCTGCGTCCGACAAGTGATAGACGCGAGGAGTCGCAGGAGGGAGACAGCAAGAAGGCAATCCCACCGCCACCTCTGCCTTCGTTGCCTGCTAGCAGCCACCATGGCAGAGGAGGGCCGCGTCGTTCACGTAGCCCTTCCCCTGATGGCAAGAAGAAAAAATCAAGCCCGAAGCCATATGACACGCGTTCACGCTTGCACAAGATTCAAGAGGCCCAGGAAGGACAGTACCTAGGACCACGTTACTTTGGACCTGTGATATGGACCGCAACTTACCCTCAGGGTTTCCGGATAGAAAAGACGATCAAGCCCTATGACGGCACTGCCAAGCCAGCTACATGGTTACAGGATTACGGAAACACGATAGAGATCGTCGGGGGAAACCCCAACGTTGCCATCAAATTCCTCACACTTATGTTGACAGGCACAGCCCGCCAATGGATCGACGACTTGTTGGAGAAGTCCATATGCAATTGGTTGTACATGCAAGAAGCGTTCACCAAGAACTTTGAGGGTACGTACAAACGTCCCTGCACTGTTGGCGATCTACAACGGTGCGTTTAGGAGAAGGACGAGACATCTCGAGCATACCTCTCCCGCTGGCTGGATATGAAGAATTCCTGCGCATGATTGCATGATTAGACCGCTATGGCCACCTACATTGATGGCATGGAAAAGGGTACTTTGATCCGACATAAGTTGAAGCTCCTGCGGGACAATCAAAGGCTAGATCTTAATCAGATGATCTCCTTGGCTAGTGAGTTTGCGGCTGCCGACGTTGATGCTCGCGGCTCTTTGCCGGCAATTTCCATTCCAACCCAAGCTAAGAGGAACAATAGAACTAAGCGGAAGAGTCCACCAGAAGAAAATCCAAACTCCGACATGGTCTCCATGACGTTTACAGGAAGAGGTGATGGCGGACAACGCGGCCGAGGACGGGGGGCTGGTCATGGGCAGCAGCGCGGTAGTGAAACTATCCCGGCAGCACCCCACGTTCCCCAAACGTACAAGGAGTACTGTGATATGACATGCCTCGTTCACCTCGACACCAATGGCAAATCTACCCACACCAACCGCCATTGCAAGTTTGTCAACGAACTAAAAGAAGACCCGGAGTCTGATTACAAGCGAAGCCGGAAGAACCGACCGCCAGGCAAGGGCAAACAGAAGAAGAAGGAGGAGGATTCCAAGGATTCAAGTGACATGGACGAGGATATTGACCCCAAGCATGCCGACAAGAGAGATGGCAAAGGCAAGAACCCCTTCGATAAGAAGGCCCCCGTCTACCACACTTTCCTTGGCACCCCAACTATCCGGGCACAGAAGACCTCCCTAAGGATTCTCATGGCCACCCTACCCCCAGTTCCCTAGTACCTGCGCTGGTCAGAAGTTACAATCACATGGGACAGAAAGGATCACCCCGACCTCGTTCCAACAGAGAACCAATACTCCATGGTCATCAACCATTTGGTTGACATCAACGAGTTCACAAGTGCATGGTGGATAGCGAAAGCAACATCAAAATTATGTACCTGGATACACTGCACATGATGAACTTGATGGAGAACAGCCTAAGGAGGACGAGCACCGTGTTCCATGGCGTAGTTCCTGGTCGGGAGGCTCGGTACCTACATCATCCTTCCGGTCGCCTTTAGTGATGTCAATAATTACCGCCAAGAGCACATGACCTTTGAAGTGGTCCCCTTCAAGAGCGTGTACCACATCATATTCGGATGCGACATCTTCAACTCCTTCATGGCCAAGCCATGATTCATCTACAACAAGCTCAGGATACCCGGACCCAATGGTGTCATCACCATATCCAGAAGTTTTTCAAAGGCAAGGTACTGCGAGATTGGAGAAGCGGCCTTTGCAGAAGTTGTCCTCTACAACGAAGAATTCAAGGAGATCCAGGGCAAGGTCTACTCCTTAGAGATTCCGGCATCAAAGAAGTACATTTTTTACTCTGATCCTGCCTTGAAGGCCGCCATCGAGACCAAATCGGTGGAACTTGTGGTAGGCGATTCCTCCAAGGTCACTGCCATTGGGACGAACCTGGATCCCAAATAGGAAAGCACGCTCGTCGAGTTCCTCCATAAGAATAGGGACAGCTTTGCCTGGCATCCTGCCGACATGAAAGATGTACCTAGGGAACTTGCCAAGCATAGCTTGAATATTGATCCAATATGAAAACTGGTGAAACAACCTCTAAGACGCTTCGGAGACGCGAAGATACGTGCCATAGGCAAAGAGATAGCTAGGTTACTTAAGGCTAGTTTTATCCGAGAAGTCCTTCACACCCGATGGGTGGCCAATCCTGTACTTGTCCCCAAAAAGGGAACCAAAGAATTAAGAATGTGCATTGATTACACTGGCTTGAACAAAGTGTGTCCAAAGGATCCGTTTGCTTTGCCTCGCGTTGAGCAAGTCATTGGCTCAACGGATGGCTTGGAACTTCTGTGTTTTCTAGATGCATACTCGGGATACCACAAGATAAAAATGAGGAAGTCGGACAAATTGGCCAGTTCGTTCACCACACCTTATGGCACATTTTGCTATGTTATGATGCCCTTTGGGCTGAAAAACGCAGGTTCTACGTACCAGTGCACTATGCAGCGTTGCCTACACGACCAAATTGGTCAGAACATTCATGCTTACATGGACGATATCGTGGTGATTTCTAAAAAATAAAATGACTTAATCTCCGACTTGAAGGAAACCTTTGACAATCTCCAGAAATACAACATGATGCTTAACCCCAACAAGTGCGTCTTCGGGATCCCAGCCAAAAAATTGTTGGGCTTCATTGTTTCCCTGCATGGAATCAAGGTTACCCAGAGAAGATCAATGCCATCTTAAACATCAACCGTCCAACATTTCTGAAGGACATTCAATGGCTCACAGGCTGAATTGCAGCGGTTAGCCGGTTCGTCGACCGACTTGGAGAGAAGACCCTACAACTATACAAGTTGTTGAAGAAGGCAGACAAATTCATATGGACAGACGAATCAGATGCTGCGCTTAAGGAGCTAAAAAGGATACTTTCTTCGGCACCTATACTTGCAGCACCTGAGCCAATGGAGCCTATGTTAATTTACATGGCGGCCACCAACCGGGTATAAGCATCATCGTCATGGTGGAGCGGAAAGAACCAACGCATGAGTATGGAGTGCAAACGACCAGTTTACTATGTAAGCGAGGTCTTGACAGAGTCCAAGAAGCGGTACCCGCACTACCAAAAGCTAGATTATGGAGTGTTCCTTGCTTCTCGGAAGCTAAGGCACTACTTCCAGGAGCACCCTATCACAGTGGTGAGCAAGGCTCCACTGTCCGACATCATTAACAACAGCGATGCTGCAGGACAGGTCACGAAGTGGGGCATTGAGCTTGCCTCCTTCGAGATCAACTACAAGAGACCCGACACTATCAAATCACAAGTCTTGGTAGATTTTATTGCAGATTGGACGGAGATGCCAGATGCTACCCCTGTACTAGAGCCAGAATATTGGGGGATGCACTTTGATGGATCAAAGATACTCAATGGCTCGGGGGCTGGTGTGCTACTGCAGTCACCAACAGGGAAAAAACTGCACTACGTTTTTTATATCCACTTTGAATCTACAAATAACATGGCGGAATATGAAGCACTCATTCATGGACTTCGCGTAGCCAAAGATATAGGCATCAAGAACATAGTTTGCTATGGAAATTCCGACTTGTTTGCCCAGCAGGTGGCTGGCACCTGGAACACGCGGAACCCTATGATGGCGGCATATCGAGACAAAGTGGACGAGATACCCAAGTGCTTCGAAGGATACGAAGTCAAGTATGTCAAGAGGGAGGAAAATGAGGCGGATGACCTGCTGTCAAAGCTTGGATCAGAGCGCAAACCAATTCCACCAGGCGTGGAGCATCTATGGACCCCATCCATGAAGGGAGCGGACCCCAAGAACCTAGATAGAGTTGACTCATTTTTTAATGCAGTAACAATATTCCCTCCTACTTGGACACAACTGTTCATGAAATATCTCGTACACAGAACTTTGCCCATCGACAAGGTCAAAAGTCGGAAAATAGTATGTCGAGCAAAGGGCTATACCATAATTAATGGGTAGCTCTACAAAAGAAGTACAACTGGTGTATATCTAAAGTGTGTATCCTAGCAAGAAGGTATTGATATCCTTCGTGAGATCCATCTCGGAGATTGTGGGCATCACGCCGCTCCTTGATCTTTGGTCTCCAAAGCCTTTCGGCAAGGATTCTAGTGGCTAACCGCGAAGGCGGACGCTGACAAGCTGGTTGATACATGCATAGGATGCAAGTGTTATGCCTGACAACCACATGTACCAGCTCAAGAATTGCAAACCATACCAATAACTTGGACATTTGCAGTCTGGGGGTTGAGATGGTCGGTCCATTACAGCCGACACCTTGTGGGTTTACACATCTGCTAGTAGCAGTTGATAAATTCACAAAATGGATAGAAGCTAAACCTATTAGAAAGCTTGACGGGGCAACTTCCCTTAGGTTTGTCTAAGATCTAGTGGTGAGATTTGGTCTCCCACATAGCATCATCACCGACTCAGAGAAGTGGAGGCTTATTGTTGGGAGAAGGGCATCAGACTTGACCTGGCATCTGTGGCACACCCACAATCCAATGGACAAGTTGAGCGAGCCAATGGATTAATTCTGCAGGGAATAAAGCCACGTCTGGAAGCACCGCTACATATAGCAGCTACAGCCTGGGCAGAGGAGTTGCCATCTTTTTTGTGGAGTTTACGAACTACTCACAACATATCCACCAGCTACACCCCTTACTTCATGGTATATGGAGCAGAAGAAATTCTACCCTCCGACATCCTCCACGATTCACCAAGAGTTGCCTCCTAAGACAAAGATGACACTGAAGAATCCAGGAGTCTAGATTTAGACCTTCTCGAGGAAGAGCGCATATTGGCATGCCAAAGGTCCGCCATCTACCAGCAAAAGCTATGCAGCTACCATAGTCACCGTGTTCGGCATCGCTCATTTAAAGAGGGTGATCTGGTGCTCTGACTTAAGCAGAAGAAGTTACACAAATTATCTCCGCCATGGGGAGGACCGTTCATCATAAGCAAGGCACTACTGAATGGTTCTTATTACCTCGTTGACAACCGTGAACTAGAGGATAGGCCAAACGAGGATCGTAAGCATAAGCGACGTGACCCGGATGATGACTACCTAGAGCTTGATCGGCCATGGAACATAGCACAACTACATCCTTTCTACACCTAGCATATTTTACTATGTATTGTGTATATCTTATATGATCAATGAAATAAAGCTCTTTGGTTCACTCATATACTTGAGTCTTTTAACTCATTTAGTGTTCATTGTTAGATCATGTAAAACCTTTATGCGCAAGTTTTGCATTTGCACCTGTGAAAATTCCGCCTTTGGGCATTACCTTAAGTTTTCTGGTCTACACGTTATTTGATGTTTTTATGTGGATTCTGGAGTAGTGACTTTCGGCACTCGAAGTAGGAAATTTTGTGCTTAGGTTTTTGACGGTGCCATTGGGTATCATCGCCCGAGTGCATGGTTCCGACTAAGGGTCTTCCGACTCACGAAAAGTCAAGCATAAAAACCAAAGTAATGGATAAGCCAGCACTTGCTTAAAACATATATACATGCTGGAATTAGTTATTTAGAAGATGGAAGCATATAGCCATAGTTTTCTGCCTTAAGATAACAGCATTATTTTTCCACATACATACAACAACCAGAGGTGACAAATATTACAAAGTGTTTTCACTTCTCTGGTGCGTGAGACTTCAAGGTCGCATCATCGGCAGCAAGGGAGCCATCTTGACCATCAACAAAGTCGACAGTTTTTAGGGACTCGAAGGAGCTAGCCTGGTCGGCATCAATTACCTCAAGAGGCACGAAGAGATTCGCATCAATCAATTAGGAGACCTAGGTATCGTAGCCAGCAAGCGAGGCTCAGATGGCATCGTGATCGTTCTTCTGTCCATCTTCGTCCATGTCCGACAACCTAGAGGTCACCGTGGCGATGTCGGCATCATCATAATGGGCATGGAGGTTGCTAGAGATGGTGGAGGAGGATGAGGCCTCCAGAGGTTGTTGCTGGAGGTGGTCGTCGGAGGTGGATGAGGAGGAGATGGTCGGTGTGGTTGTGGAGGCCATGGCCGGAGTGGTCGCCGGAGGAGCAGAAGGTTGCCGTAGGAAGAGGAGGAGGAGGAGAGTGGAGAAGGAGGAGGGGAGGAGAGGGGATAAGAAGGAGAGGTGGAGGAGAAGGAGAAGGAGAAGGAGAAGGAGAAGGAGAAGGAGAAGGAGAAGGAGAAGGAGAAGGAGAAGCAGAAGGAGGAGAAGGAGAAGGAGAAGGAGAAGGAGAAGGAGAAGGAGAAGGAGAAGGAGAAGGAGGAGAGGTGGTAGGTGTTATATAGGTGTGGTAGGTGGCTGTTTCGAATTTGAATCCGGCCAGGTTATAGGAGGCGCATATTGATCCATATGCGCCTCCTATACTTGAAACTATAGGAGGCGCATATTGCTCCATATGTGCCTCATATACTTCAAACTATAGGAGGCGCATATGACCATATGCCTCGCCATCTTGACACCTACCTCCATCCGGGCCCATAGGAGTTACTTGAGGCACACTCTGCTGCATGGGCCTCGCATAATATCAAGTATAGGAGGCACATATGGTCATATGCGCCTCGCATATTCGACCACCGACCTCCACCCGGGCCCACATAGCTTATGCGAGGCGCATTCTTCCCATATGCGCCTCCTATACTTGAAACTATAGGAGGCCCATATTACCATATGTGCCTCGCCTATGCGGCCACCTACCTCCACCCGGGCTCGCATGAGTTACTTGAGGCACATATGACCATATGTGACTCGCATATTCAAGCACCTCCCAACACTTGAGCCCACACAGATAATGCGAGGCGCATTCTATCAATATGCACCTCCCCTATCTGATATATATGAGGCGCATATGACTAGAATGCGCCTCGCATAATCTGGGGCTGCTAGATTTTGTCCGTACAGGGATTATAGGAGGAACATTCTTATCATATGCGCCTCTCCTATTTTTATACTAGAGACACATTGAGAAGGAGTGCGCCTCGCTTACTTTATAGGAGGCACATATGGTCTAGATGTGCCTCCTATAAGCATGTCTACTATAGCCTTTTCTCTAGTAGTGTCGGGAAAGTAGATACGTTTTGGATGTATCAACTCCCGCCAAGCTTAGCTTATTGCTTGTCCTCAAGCAATTCAGTTGAAAACTGAGTGCGATAAAAGAACTTTCACGAACACATTTGTTTCATATGATGTATATATTCTCAGCACAAGAGTAGATACTTAAACCATTCATAATAAGACGTATGCAACTAAGTCTACTCAATAGTCGTTGCAAGCTATAAAGAGAAACCAACTCAATAATAATAAGTAGCATGAAACATAAACATAATCAACATTGCAATGCTCATAATAAGGTATGATAGAGTGGTATCTCGCTTGCCTCTGTGTTTAGAGCACAATATAAATGCCAAGGCACCTCTGAAGTTCACATCAAGACTAGAAGTAAAGATATCAGAGATACAAGCATCAAAGTCATGACATAATTAACCATGTTTTGGAACAAACACAACAATGACAACTATTCTCTCAAGAAAGTGCTCAAATAATAAGTGATGACTCAACAAGGAGGTGAAAAGGTTTTGAAAAGTTTGAAAGGCTTCCAAATGCTGAAAGTAAGGTACTCCTTAGCTTTGAGCTCTCATTGCCCCCATCATAGGCATCTTTATGTGGTTAATGGTGAAAGTGGGGTCTAATATGAGTTATATGCTTGACACACCATAAACTGGAAATCCCATGTCCCTTGAGTACGAGGGCCGCTCCTCATGCTACTCAACTTTAGACACTTGTAAGTTCTTTTCATCTTAAATACATGCTTATCATAGAAAACCGCCAACGGAGTACCCCTTGCACATGATACAGGAGCTATCCCATAATCAAAATGACAAGGCAAGCATACAATGAGCATCTCAGCGATCTTTTTATTTGCTATTTGCATAGGTTTTTATTGAGGATGCTTCACAGATGCTCATTATGGTAATGCTGCAAGTTTCCACCATGATTAGGCATGGCTTAGGCTAGCGGCCAATGCATTTCTCTAAAACATATATATATATAACTCCATGAACTCACAAGCTCACCTTTTTTTTCACACCGACGACATCCGCAAACAAAAAAGCATGTCAACTGGATATGTATCCATAAGTGTTGAAAGCGTTCCCCGTGACAGCACGGGTCGGCTAACTCCCAGCCTATAATTGGCAAGCATATAACTTTCATGGACAGGTCACAATATTTCAGGTTTATTAAGTGCAAGGAATAAAGTTTGCCATCAAGTTTGTGAGAGCTTTACTAACTAACTTTCTCAAAACAGTCAAACATTTTATTTGGAAGAAAACAAGGCATAATGAATATGCACTAAATAGCAAATGATGCTAATAGGTAGGTATGGTGGACACTGTTGGCAAAATTAGTTTTGGGGAGTTGGATGCACAAGTAGATCTCATACTCAGTGCAAGTGAAGGCTAGCAATAGAGAGGGAGCGACAAACGAGAGAGCAATAACTGTCATAATCATGCTTGCAACAAGACATGACTAATTATGGCATCAAAGTGATACAAGAACTCTGAGGCAAAATAAATCATCAAGGCTTACTGACTATTGTTTAGTCAGATGCATGCGTGAGCATGTGCCAAGTCGATTCACATGAAACTTTCAGAGGAGGATACCACAATATCATACCAAGTTATGAATAGAAAAATGCAAGCAAACATACATATGACATGCTACAAACTATTAGCAAGCTGGAGATAATCATAAGAAAGCAAGAACTACTAAGCATCCATCAGTAACATACACCTTACATGAATAGACTAAGCATGCTCACAATGATGAGTATATGTACAAAAATGAAAATAAACAGAGTTTGTTACCAGCCTCTTACCACACCTCAAGATGTCTTAATCTTCATTATTCGCCTTCACTTTGTGACTTGAATAATAATATGAAACCAAATTCCACTGAGGACGGCTGAAACTTGCAAAGAAATCACAAAACCAAAGAAGAACAACAAATATTTTTGGTGTTTTCGATTTTTCAAACAAGCAAACAAAGCAAAAACAAACAAAGAAAAATATTTTTGGATTTTTTTCTTTAAGGCAAACCAAAGCTAAAAAACAAAGAAACAAACCAAGTGAAACAACGAAAATATTTTTGGTATTTTTGCCTTTTGGGAAAGTAGAAACAAGAACAAAAAAGAGAAACAGTGGATATTCAAAGAACCGACGAAACATGATATATAGATGAGTGTGATGTTGGTATACCACCCCCCAAGCTTAGGCTTTTGGCCTAAGTGGGGCTTAACTCCATGGTGACCAAGAAGGTGCACCTCCTTAGTAAGTCGAGGAGGCCCCTTCATCCTGATACGAGCTCCAGGACTCCCCTGTGTAGAGTACAAAGGGGTCGTATGAGGGCATGCCCCCCTGATAGTGTCCATGGAAGCCAAGAATGTGCAGCTTCTCATCCATCTCGTCCTTGGAGCGTGACAAAGGTCCCTAAGAAATATTGAACAAAGTGGTTTGGGGTAGAGGGATCTCTCTCTCTCTCTCTCTCTTCCCCGTTAGTAAACATCATTATATAAACCAAGATCTCAAGGGTAGAGCCAGCAGTGACAAAGTGATGCGCCTTCATGGCAGCAAGATCAAGCCTCTGAGGAGCCAAAAATGTATCATTTTGATCAACAGCAAGGTCCAAGGCAGCAACAACACGTGCAGCAATAATTCTCCCATAATGGGTCCCTTAGCAGCTAAGCGATGAGCAATGAGAGAACCAAGATTGTACCTAGTTTCATTGTTGAGCGCAGCAGCTATGAAGGCCAAATGATAATTGGAAATATTGCTAGTGTTCTCCCTAACAAGAACACTAGTGGCAAGATAATAAGCAAAGTACTTGATAGCTAGGAGATGAATATTTCTTATCTTTCCCCTTTGGGCTCTGCGGTCATCATCATTAGTTATCCCGTGGTAGAGCTCCAAAAAATCAGTGGGTTGTGTTGGAATCTTCTTCGCTGACCCAGCTGTACCAATTCCCAGGGCCTCACAAAATTTCTTCAATGTCATGGTGTAAGGCCTGCCATAAATTTTGAAAGACACATCTGGCTTGAACAAGTTGTTAGAAAAAGATCTCCACAAATGTTTTAGTGAGCGTTGCATATTGCATGCTCTCATCTTGCATATAACTTGTTAGTACAACCCTCCGAACCAAGGTTAGAAAATCCTCAAGAATCCTAGCAGCCCACAAAAAGGTTGGGAAGGAAAGGTGGAAGGGTGCGCATCCCCCTCATCTCCCTCGTCGCCAAATTGTGGTGTAATAAGATCCTCTTTGTATGAGAGCCTAGCTCGGGAGGATGATCTTGAAGGCCTTGCCCTCCTAGGTGCATCACTCTCAAATATTTCACCAAAGGTGTGGTTTTCCTTGACCTCCTAGGTACATCAAACCAAGTGATTTCCAAGTTGATAAATGATGAGAAACTACTATAGGAACTTGTTAGAGGGATACACATGCATCAAAATGAAATATCTAAGCATAGAACAAGCATGCAAGATCACACAACCTATCACCTATAGAAGCAAAATACTCAAAATACAATCTACCAATCACAAATCTAATTGGATAGGCGGAGGAGGCATATACTAAGGAGCAATTCCTCCAAAAATCAGCAACAAGGATGGGCTGAGCAAGGAGATCGAAATTCGCGAGCAAGAACAGCAGGAACTCGAGCTTGAGAAATTTTTCCGGTGTTTTCAGGAGAGAGAAAGAAGATGGATAGGAGGAGGCATCTTGGAGGGCCACACCCCTGCAAGGCGCCACCTGGGGGCTGGCCGTGCCACCCAGGGGTGTGCTGGCTTGGGGTGGCCCCCTGGGTCACTCCAGGTGTCCCTCTGCCCCTTTTTTTGAGGAAAATTTATTTTTAATTTTCTGGGATTTTTCAGGAAACTTTATTTTTGGCCAATTTTCAGGGTATGAAAATTGATTTTCTCGCAGAAAAGATTTTTTTAGAAGAAGAAAAAGCAAACCAAAACCAAACTATAGAAGTTCTAAGACACTCTAACAAGCAAGCAACTAACAAAACCAAGGCTAACGAGAGAAAAGGCAAAGACTACGAAGGATAAAAGCAAAAGTGATCAAGAATAACCATAGTGAAGCATTATTTTGTTCATTAAACTCCTTTTGTTAACAAGGTTTATCAAGTCTTGTTACCAAAACAATATTATATGAAACAAAACTTTGCATTACACAAGGTGATTATGTTACCTCAAACTTGATAGCAATGGTCCCAATCATAATAGTTTCAAAACTTTCTTGTGGAATGGGACAATATATTTCTCCAACCTTGATGCTCTCAATATTTTGAATGGAATTCAGGCAATAGCTCTTAGCAACCTTCTTGGGGAAATAAACAGTATGCTCTTTGTCATTAATATTAAAAGTTTCTTTCCCTTGGTTACAATTGATGACAGCACCTGCAATATTAAGAAAAGGTCTCCCAAGAATAATATTCATATTATCATGTTCAGGCATTTCAAGCACAACAAAATCAGTTAAAACCAAACAATTATGAGCCTCCTGAACAGGAACATCCTCACATATACCAACATGAATAGTTGTTGACTTATCAGCCATTTGCAAAGATATATCAATTGGTATTAACTTTTCTAACTGAAGTCTCTTGTAGAGAGAAAAAGGCATAACACTAACTCCAGCTCCCAAATCACATAAAGCAGTTCTAACATAATTATTCTTAATAGAGCAAGGAATAGTTGGTATACCTCGATCACCAAGTTTCTTTGGAACCTTACCATTGAAGGAATAATTAGCAAGCAAAGTAGAAATTTCCACATTAGGAATCTTCCTTTTATTAGATACAATATCCTTCATATAATATGAATAAGGAGGCAACTTAATAGAATCAGTCAAAGGAATTTGCAAAAATAAAGGCTTCATCCACTCACAAAACTTGTTGTAGTGTTCTTCCTCCTTTGACTTGTGTTTCTTACCTAGAAAAGACATAGGTTTCTGCACCCAAGGTTCTCTCTCACTACCATGTTTCTTAGCAATAAAATCTTAGCGTAATTGGTGTTCTTAGTGTGCTTCTCAGGTTCTTCCTCAACTTCCTCCTTATCAGGAGCATAATTTTTATCATTACCACTCTTAGTTTTAGCATCAGAGACAGATATACTATTATGATCTACAGTAGGTTCAAGTGGTTCCTCAACTATTTTGTGTTTCTTTTTCTTTCTCTTACGAGGACTACCACTACTTTCACCTTGTTGAGAATCCTGATCAATTCTTTTAGGGTGTCCTTCAGTATATAAAGGATCTTGGGTAGCTATAACACTCCTAGTTCTAATTCCATACGCATGTTTATCTCCTAAGGCATTAACTAGCATATCCTTTTATACCTTAGCAAGTTGATCAATTTGAGTTTGAACCATTTGAAAGTGTTTATGAAGCATTTTAATATCATTTGAAGTTGTTTCCACAATATCTTTCAACTCCTTAATAGCTCTAGATTTTTCCAATAAATGTTTCTAAACTTATTTATTAAAATTACCTTGCTTAACAATAAATGTGTCAAGTTCCTCTAGACATTGATCAGGAGGCTTACCATAGGGATTATCACCTTCATCAAAGTGGAGACATTGTACCTCCATAGTAGATGAGTGGGGAATTGGCTTACATAATTCTTCTATAGGAGGTAGATTCTTCACATCTTCATCTCTAATACCTTTCTCCTTTAGACATTTCTTAGCTTCTTTCATCACTTCATCATTTAATGCAATAACTCCCCTCTTCTTTGGTGTTGGTATTGGAACTGGTTCAGGCACAAATGGTTCAGGAGTAATAGGCTCAGGTGTATTTAGCTTAGTTGAAGTCCAATCATCATAATTCTTGCTTATTTTAGCCATTAACTCTTCTGCATCTATAGGAGTTCTTTTCCTAAAAATACAATCAGCAAAACTATCTAGGTAGGTCCTAGAATTGTTAGTTAGTCCATTATAATAAATATCAAGAAGCTCATTTTTAGGCAATGGACATATAGGATGTGCATGAATCAAGGCACAGAACCTTGTCCATGACTCGGGCATTTTCTCTTCTTCTCCCTGTTTAAAATCAAAAGGTCTCTGCAAAGCAGCATGTCTAGCAGTGGGAGGAAAATATGTCTGGAAGAAAGAAGCAATCAAGCAATCGGGGCTATGAATGGAACCATGAGGCAATCTATTAAACCAAGCCTTAGCTTCTTTTTTAGTGAAAAAGGGAAGATCTTAGTAACAAGTACTTGCGCATCTTAAAATCATCAAAGAATAAAGCACTCGTAGTGGAAATCTCAGTCATATGAGATACAACACTCTCATTTTCAGTCCCACAAAAAGGTTCTTTCTCAACAATGTCTAAATAGGATAAATCAAGAGAGAAATCATAATCTTTATCTTTGATATCTATGGGAGAGGTGTCAAACTTAGGATTAGAGGACAGTTTAGGAATAATGGTACATCTTGCAAGGAGACTCTTAATAGCACTAGCACCATGTGTGTTTCAGCACTCTTCAACAAATTCATTAGTAAACTCAATGTAGCCATCATTAATATCATAACTCTCTCTAGACTTAGGTGAGCTAACAGGTGTAACAGTGTCTTCACTAGGAGTTTCAGTATTTCCTAGACCAGCCATAGTAGCATCTAGGAAAGGACCTAATGAACCACTCGCATCAACCATAGTAGAAGTAACATCATGAGTATCAAAAGCAGTTTCAGACTCAGCAGTAGTAGCAGTGTGTGTAGCATGAGTATATGGTGGTGGTATAACAAGCTTACTTATAACAGACGATGAATCAAGAGCAGCAGAGGTGTTTAGGACTGTCCTCTTCTTGTAGTGGATGGTAAAATAGGAAACTTTCCATCACGAGACTTCCCCATGATGAAAGGAGTAGCAGTGAACAATAATAGATCCAAGTGAACTTACAAATAGAGCTATGCTCCCCGGCAACGTGTAACATCCCAAAAATCATGATTTCAAAGTTTGCATATCATCCATGCATTCATAATCATTTAGGATCATTTTCAAAGTCATTTCAAAAACAGAAGCATTTGAATGTCTATTATTTTATTTAAGCAAGGAAATGTCCCAATGCTATTCTCTAGTATGAGATTATTTGTTTTAAACCAAAGATTTGAACTTAGAGTGGATAGAGGTTTTCCAAAGCTGGACAATTTAAAAAAAAGTATGAATTTGAAACCTCTCTTATGTTTTTATTAAACAATTGATAAAGGAATGGTTTATTTTTAAATTCCATTGTTCCCATGTATTTCCAAGTGTACAACATTGTTCTATAACCAATTATGTACTTATTTCACATTACAAAAATCTAGGAGTTGTTTGAATTCAAACCACTTTAAATTCATTTGAAAAAGGTTCCTGGAAAATCAAACAGAAAAAAAAAAGATAAAAGAAATAGAAAAGGGCTGACGCTAGCAATTGAGCCTAATAACAGAAGCAGCCCACTAACTAGCCCACCCGGGATTTCCCTCTCTCCCTGTTTTTCTCACGCACTTACGCTTCAATCGTCGCTGTTGGTGGACCCTTGACTCTCACCACCGTCTTCCCCAAATCACGCCCACGACCACGTCGCCGGCTGTTTCCTCCGCCATCACTGCCGCGCTTTAAACCCGAGTAATTGCTGGCGTTTCCATGTGTGATCCTCGCCCCTGCTCCCGCTACAAAACCCCTCCTCACCCTGCACTTTTCCCCTCACACCACTCGATCGCTCCACCACCAGGCTGCCTCTATTTCGCGTTGCACCGCCGCAGACAGAGCCAGCTCCGGCGAGATATTCCGGTAAGTTTGGTGTTCGCGCCCACTTCTTGTTCACCCTAGGATGATCCCCTGATCCTTGCGCACCTCCTGATCCCCTTTGTTCATCTTCTTGTGATCCAGAGTGTCGACTTCGACAAGCTCTGTAGGCATCCGACGCCGTCTCCAACTCTGGCGAGAGATTTAGGTAAACCCCGACCGCCCCGCGCCTTCTCCTTGACCCTATCAGGTTCGACTGAGCATTGTGCACACACTGATACCCTCGGTTTGTGCTAGCATGGCCAGTATCATCGCCTTTAGCTGTCAAGCAAACAAACGCTTCCAACTCCCGACGAGCCCAACTGCGACGCGCCCATACGCCAGCAACACTTTGAGCATCGTCGTGTGCCCGCGAGTCTGGTAAGCCACTGCTCGACCCTTAGCCCCCTCTGGAATCACCGGAGCGTCGCCGTTAGAAGCGCCGCCGCCGCCGGCAACCATTAGCTCCGCGATTCTTTGGTTGCTTGTGTCATAGCCATTAGATCTAGATCCAACGCACAGAAATAGATCACTTAATTGAACAGGTACGCGCAGATCTGGCCGTGCACTGCCACTTAAATCCAATGGCCCTCGTTGATCGATCCACACGAAACGGTATCGACGAATCAGAAAGCGCCGCGTGTCTGTGTCTTTGATTTAAAATCTGAAATTAGATCTATTAGTTATTCAAACTTGCAAAATTCATAACTTTTGGTCCACACGTTCAAATTTTGTAAATTTTATATCATTGGAATCGGGAGAAATAATTCTATCCAATTATACACTTTGTTTAATAAATTGCATCTATAAAATGGTTTTTTTGCAGAGACAGTTCTAAGCTTATTTTGTATATAAAAATTGTATGGAAAATGTTCTAGGGGCCAAATTAATTTTATTTAGTGTATAATTTTAGTACTATTTCACTTGTCTTGTTTGATTTCAAAAATCATCACATGGAATTTGCATGCATTCATATATTTTTGCTTGTATATTTTTGATATGTGAATTTGGTGCTATCATTTTATGTGTAGATTTTGGTGCTAATAGTGATTGTGGTTGTGAAGATTGTTGCTACTCCCCCAACTACCAAGGAAAGTGGTGCTTCATATTTTTGTCCCAATATTTTGACTATGCATTAGAGAAATTTTGTATAGGGCTTTCATGAATATTTTGCTAAGTATCTATATGCTATGCTTGGGAAATCCTAGTAGTTGTAGAACTGTTAGAATTTTCTCTAAGTTAATATACTTACTATTTTCCATGCTTAGCCTAGCTAGTAGAAACAAAGGGTGGAATATATATACATGCTATGGAAAATATTTCTAAGTCTTTGACTTATGGTTTTGCTTAATAAAACAATTAAGTGAATGAAACACCTGGGTGGATTGGTAATTGCTTGGTGGTTTTTGGTTGAGTGGTTACACAAGGCCCATTTCTATGGTTTACCTTGTGTATCTCACTAGTGGATTGCCACCCAGGAACAAAGGGATTTGAGATGCCAAATGTTAAGAAGCTTCTAGTGCAGCCACATGGCATTATGGGCTCTGCCTGGATCATATAGGTTGCAATAACTTAGCCAAATGGACAGTTGGTGGTAGGGGATTGATAGGTTTTGAGCGCGTCCATTTTGGTCTAAGAGAAGGCTTCTGAAAGGTCCTGTCTTGGTGAAAATCAAGTCTTGTGGGGAAAGTGCACAACCTCTGCAGATGGAAGAACCTAAGTACTTAGCCATGTCCCTGGTATTGGACAATTTGAGCATCAAGACATGGAAGCTATCAAGAATCTCCTCATCCCAATTTTCTAAGTAAAACTTGTGGTTGAACAAGGGTGAAGGTTCACCAATTTCTATTGGTGGTTCCTTGGGAAAGTTTTGTCAAAGAAAAACTTACTGTTTTCAACTGATAGGTAAAACCTATTTTGAGCAAAGCATGCCTAAGCTACACTTAGCCAAATTCATGTAGTAACTAGATGTTAATATTCTACTAAGGTATCACTTGCCAATAATATTCCAATGTATTGACTCACTGTGGCTGTAACTTGTGATGTTGCAGGTTACTCTGATGATGATTAGGGGTTATGAGTCTACACTCAACATGCTTGCCTGTGGCACATGAAGATGAAGACTTCTATTTTCTATTGTTAAGTTAAACTCTTGTACTAGCCTATGGCTATGGAGTTGTAAAAGACTATGTTATCTCTGGAATGACGTTGTAATAATGACCTTTGTTTCTGTGTACTTCATCTTAAACTGTGGATGCTAGCGTTTGATCTAGGGACTAGCATTGCAATCACAGGGATCCTTACCTTTATAAGGGTGGGATCTTACATATGGTATCAGAGCACTGTGTTGCCTATAGGATTATGACCCTAGGATTGGATTAGAAACCACTAAGGAAAAAATTTCAACCATTCCCACACTTGTCTTTTTCTTCTCGTAAACTTTTCTTATCTTCTTTCTCATCTCTATTTGTAAATGAACTCCATCAACGAAGCCGTGAGGAAGGGACCACTCATGACCATGACCTTGGAGTGTGAGACAGAATTCCCCAAGGCCCTCAAGGACCTCATGGTTGCCATGGGGATACATGGTGCAGCTGTTTACAAAGGATTTCCCGTGATGGATGAAGGAGTAGAGTACTGGTGGGTGCAACTTCACTTGTACAAAAACAAGGAAGACAACCACAAGGAATCAGGATTCTGCATGGCACCAACTCATTAATGCACACGACATTCTTGACTTTGCAAGAAATGCAGCTTGGAAGGCCATCAAGGAGCTTGTTGATAGACTCAAGTGCAGAATGCTTAACACCCAAAATGACCTTAGGGAAGAAAAGAAGCATACCCAAGAGTTAGAGGCTACCAACCAACATTTAAGAGAGGACATCATAGACTTAGCAATGGAGTCATGTGATCAGGATCGACAGATTGCCTCTAGGGATGCCCTGTTAGCCAACTTGGCAAGTGAGATGGGATTGTAATGTACTTCGTTAGTTGGACCACCATACTTATCGTTTTATTTCCAAAAAATTTATCTAAGTTATGTTGAACCTTTGATGCTTGTAATGGATTTGTGTATGCCATGACTTGTGTGATTGTTGCCAAAGATATGCTTATGATACTTTGTCTTGTGATTTTTCTCTATTGTTGTTGATTCTAACTTTTCTCTATCTTATAAAAAATATATGCCTGTTGTTATTATCAACACGGCCGAAGAGTTCAAGGGAACTCGTTTTGGCACTCGTCTTATTGAGCTCACTAGCGTGCTCAACCTTCCGCTCCCTAGCATCATGACGCTTCCCCTCACCAAGTTTGAGAGGAAGGACCTTTGGGGCTTCAGAGTCACTCAGCCCGGACGCAAGACAGAGCCAACCACAGAGACCATCACCTTCAAGCTGATGCATGATAACAAGGAGAAGGGATTAGATATAGTTATGCAGGAGTTACTTGGGTGTATAGTAGGGAGACACTCTAGAGAGCTTAGAGTTCTTTTCTTTCACCCCTTCGGGAGACGCGACGAGGAGGGTGATGCTATTGAGTTCGAGGATGCTGCTAGAGAGATGGTGGAGCCGATTCGCCTATACTTCAGGACCTAGAAGTTCTTATTAGGCACCTAGATACTGATAGGACCAACGTCATGCTTAGCAATAACGAGCTCCAGGTGCAGCTTCGTGAGAAGGACAAGCTCTTCGCGGAGCAAGACGAGATAGTCAAGGAGATGGACGCCAAGTTTGAAAGCCAGGACAGAAAATTGAAGAGCCAAGAGAAGAGAGTCCAAGACCGGAACAAGAAGATCCGGGAGATGAAGGAAGAGCTGGAGGCCAAGGACTTCGAGCTCGAGCACCCGCAGGGTGTGATTGAGAGACTTCGCTCACAGAAGAGGGCTCTTAGGGGCAAGATAGAGGCCTTGACTACCAATGTCGAGGAATACAAGACCGCTATGGAGAATGCAGGTCTTACAATTTTTGATGAAGAGGTTGATGCAGAGGAGTAGTGATGACTACTCATTTATCTTTCATTTACCATACTTATGATTATTGAGTCGCAATGACCATCCAACATGTGGGTGGCTTGCTATGGTGTGTTTACTTTTTCAAACTTGTTGTTTATGTCATTGAACCTTATTTTGATACTTGTTTTGTGATTGTCTATGTGATGTATTGTGAATGTTAAGCATCTATGGGTATCTCATTCTTATCCTTATGAAAACCACAGATGCCTCCTCGACGTGCCAACCCCAACCCAAACAACAACAATGTCACCCCTGAGATGCAGCAGCTGATGACAGCACAGGCACAACTGATGCAGATGATGACCATTTTTATGAAGAATCAGAATAACAACAACAACAATAACAACAACAACAACAATCAGAACAACCCACCAGGATTTGACATGCTCACCAGATTCCTAAGACTGAGGCATGCAAAGTTCTTAGGAACTACTGATCCCATGGTGGCCAATGATTGTCTATGTTCGGTGAACAAGGATTTGGTAACTGTCGGCTGCACGGACAAAGAGAAAGTTAGGTTTGCAGCACGTCTATTGGAAAGACCAGCAGCCACTTGGTGGGATAACTTCTAGATCACCACTCCCATTGAGGATGTGACATGGGCTATCTTTGAAGATGGATTCCGTACAGCTCACATCTCATCCGGAGTGATGAATCTGAAGAAGAAGGAGTTCCATAACCTGAAGCAGCATCACCGCAGCGTGGCTGAATATATTGAGGAGTTCAACAATCTGGCGCGTTATGCACCGGATGAAGTTCATACCGATGCCAAGAGGAAGGAGAAATTCCTCGAAGGACTGAACGATGAACTGAATCTGCAGCTATCGGTTGCCTATGTCCCAACCTGCCAATCACTTTGTGACAAGGCTACCATCTTGGAGAACAAGATGAAACAGGTTGAAAGCAGAAAGAGGAAGCACAGCTCTGACAAGCATAGCTCGGGATCGTCTCACAAGCGTTCCCATCATGATGATAGTGGGAGTTCTGGATCCCACAAACATGGAAAGTACAACAACCACCACAGCCACAACCGCCATCATGACAACAAGCATCACCGTGGTAATGATAATGACAAGTACAAGAACCATAAGAGTGGACACAAGAGTCACCACAGTGGAGGTGGAAGTGGAAGTGGCAGTCAGCCTGCAAAGAGAGATATCAGTCAGGTTGAATGTTTCAAGTGTAAGAAGCTGGGGGACTATGCAAAGAGTGCCCAGAAAAGAAAGTTGAAGGAACCAACAAGCCTAACCCTTTCCAGAAGGGACAAGTGAACCACATCAATGTGGAAGAGATTTATGAGGAGTCTGATGCTGTGGCTGATAAGTTCAAACTCAATTCTATTCCAGCACTTGTTCTTTTTTATACTAGTAGATCACATTCATTCATATCAAAAGCATTTGTTGATAGAAATGGGTTTCCAACTGAAAATATTGGGTGTCCAATAAAAGTAAGTTCTCCCGGTGGAGACATGATAGTAAGTCTTGGATGTCGTGATCTAGTGATAGAATTTTGAAAACATAAGTTTCCAGTGAGTCTGATAATCCTAGATTCCCAAGGATTGGATGTCATTTTGGGAATGGACTGGATGACTAAGTACAAGGGAGTACTAGATTGTGCCAATCGTACCGTCGCACTCACTGACGAGGTTTGATCTCATCAATGCCCATTGTTATGGACTTGGGTTTTGGAGAAGATGGGGATGCTGGAGATCGTGGAACGGTTAACAGACAAGCAACCAGGGGACACGAGATTTACCCAGGTTCAGGCCCCCGGAGGGAAAACCCTACTCCTGCTTGTCTGCTCTTGATTACGGCGGAACCGAAGGTTACAGGGGTGCGCAGATTCGATCTGGCGTGGAGGTACGTATGCGAAAGTATGAGTCGAGAGATCTAGGTCATGCACTCCTGGCCTTTATATAGACTTAGGTAGGTCCCGGGCATAGTCCTAGTCGGTTACAGGTTCTAGGGTTTTACCCCTTTGAATTTCCTATTTACTCTAGTCTTGCTCTCCAAGGATCCGAAGGCGTCATGGGCCTTGGCCACCCGAAAGTCTTCATGGGCCGGCGTTCATCTGTCATGGGCCTTCCTTAGGCTGGACTAGGTATGCTGAGGTCACGTACCCGTAGGGTATAACCATGTCAGTAGCCCCCGAGTGATCAGTCGAATCATAGATTCGGCTGAGGACTCTTCAATCCTTCGGGTGCAACTATGTATTAACAGTATGTGTGTAGGGATTGTTGATGCGTGTGCCTGAATCACCCGATGGATCAGGGTCAGTTAACTGTCTTAGGACGAAACAACATGATCTTTCTCAGGTTCGAGTCCCTCAACTCGAAATTGGAACATATGCTGGCGTAATTCGACTCAGGCCGCGGAGGACTTACAGGAGTGGAATTCCAGTGAATTCAATTGATATACCCAACACGTCCGTCGGGATTTTTCATCGCACCTGTTAGCACGGGTTTTTACTAGCAGAGCACAGTCGTGTGCGTTGCCAGCCCATCAAATGACATCTGTAGGTCTTATCTTTGTGTCGCAGACACAGCATCCGAACGTTTGTCACCGCGGAGGTGTTTCGGGTGGCCAAGGAGATCTTTGCTCACTCAGCGTTTTGTTGGGGCAGAGTTGCCGAAAAGTTTTTGCATGCTAATCCAAAAGATCGTAGTCGAAGATTTCATAGGGTGCGCGACTAGTGCTCCCTATGGGAGTAGCCCCCGAATGTCTGTTCGAGTCGTAGACTCGAGCGGAGACTTTAGTTCTAGTACTTTGTTTTATTTTTAAGTCCGTAGGACACAAAAAAAATTCGGATGCTTAAATCCATCCTCCCTATGGGAGTAGCCCCCGAGTCCTTAGTGGAGTCGTAGACTCGACGTAGGACTCGAAGAAATATTTTGTCTTTATTTGTCTTTCGGGTGCGCGGCCAGCGCTCCTGATAGGAGTAGCCCCCGAGTATTTAGTTGAATCGAAGATTCGAGTGAGTACTCTTAGCTGTGGAGCCGAATAATTGTAGTTGGTGCTAGTATAGCTTTTGATGACATCAGTGCTGACGATCGGTGACCTCAAGCGTCTGATACGCCAGAGATGACTTGACTGGACGAACGTGGGTCCCACTTGCTGACCTTGAATTGACCGGTCACGCGCGGCGTGGAGATAATTACGGCGTCTCCTCGATTTCCGCGCGTAGTGGACGGCGTGGTAACGACGGTTCGTTGTGATGCTGACACGTGTATGGCCAGATCTGCCGTTGGCGTTAGGTCTTCTGGATGGACGGCTGCCATGCATCGTCTTCGCCGTTATAATCATTGGGGAAGGCTGCAGTTTGTTTTCACCGCATCAGTTCTTGTTTTCACTGCCTCCTTGTGCTCTAGCGATTCTTGCTACGCGCTGGGATTTCCTTCCACATTTCCATCTTCCCTTCTGCGCTTTCACTGTCGGCGCCGCCGTAGCGCGATGGGGAAGCCAAAGAAATCGTCATCTGCAGTTGGGACCAGCGCCGCTGGAGGAAAGAAAGGCACCACCGCTACCCGTGTCACCGACGGTGGCTGGCGGCGATCAGAGACGCGGGAGAGTGATCTCCGCAAGCTTCACGAGCGGGGTTTGATCCCGCAGGATAGGGAGGCCGTCAGACTCCCCGACAATGAGGTAATCCCCCGTCCCCCAGCTGGGTATCGGGTTATGTTTCTCTCCTTCGTTATGCGTGGGTTTTCTTTTCCAGTCCACAACTTCCTCTGTGGACTGCTTTTTCTCTATGGCATTCAGCTTCATCATCTATCTCCCAATTCGCTTCTCCACATTGCTTGCTTCATCACTTTTTGCGAGTGCTGGCTTGGCATTGAGCCACACTTTGGCCTCTTCCGGAAACTTTATTCCGTGAAGAGGCAGTCTGGTTTGGATGGTGTGTATCCCATTGGGGGTTGCATCATCTCCCTTAGTCCCAATCTTCTTTTCTTTTCCTTTTCCATGTCCGAATCTGTCCAGTACTGGAGGAGGCGATGGTTTTACATCCGCGACTCCATAGTGCCTGGGAAAGATTTTGGTCTTGTTCCTTTTGACCCCTCCCAGATAATCGAGCCAAAAAGATCCTGGAAAAACCAGATTTTGGATGGCGAGACAGAGGAGATAGAGGCCCTTTACCGTCGGGTGGAGGATCTCCAGCTGATTCCGGAGAAGGAAGTGAATGGCGTGGACATCATTCGGACGTTTCTTGAGCGTCGGGTGCAGCCTCTCCAAGCGAGGGCGCACCCGATGTTTCTTTATTCTGGGCGCCGTGATCCGACGAGGGTTTCGGCTGAGAAAATCTCCGAGGGGGATCTTGACAGGACCCTTCGCGCGCTGCTGAAGTTCAAGGCCGGAGAGGAGATCCCGGGGAAGTCGTTGACTCCTCTGTTTTCTTCGACGCTGGCCGTTCCGCAGGTGTAGATTCGTGCGTGTAGTGCTTTTTGTCGACTGCGTATTTATTTTCCTTTGTTTGCTAACAAGGTCTCTTCTGGTTTTGCAGAGCTTCAAGGTGCCGGGCATGGTACCGCCATTGCCCGAAAAATATTACGAATGCCCCGGATAATGACGTGGTGGATTCTGTGTCCGAGCTGCCGTCGGCGCGATCCCCAGCGGATGATGACGACGAGTCAAGTGAGGACCATACGCGCAAACGATCACGGAGCTCCAGCGAGTCTTCGGATGCCTCGACTCCTCCGACTCCCAGAAACCCTCTGTGCCTTGAGCGTCATAGTGACGGGCATGGAGGCTCTTCCTCTCCCATTCCTACCATTCCTGTGCGGGCTGTAGCGCCACACCTGCCAGCGAAGCGGAAGAAGGAAGAAAAGAAAGAAGAGAAGAAGGAAGAGAAGAAGGTGGAGAAGAGAGCCCGAAGGACTCCTCCAGTCATTGACCTGAGCTCGCTGGACTCATAAGTTTCTTGTCTTACTGCTGTCCTTTTTCCTTCTTGAGTTTGCACTTGTGCTGATTGCTTCGTATGCAGGCATTCCTCCCATGACTCCTCCAGCGATGGTGCTCGGGAGATGATGGGGGAGTCGAAAGTTGCGTCTCCTCCTCCTCAAACGGTGGCAACGTCAGGGGGTGCCACTCCGAATCCTCCGTTGCAGGAGGTGCAGGTGGTTACGCCTCAGAATTTCGCCAGCGGGCCTTCGGAGTCGCCATCAGAGCATGTAAGTATCTCTGCTTCGTACCACGGGGGGAGCCCCCGGGTGTATGAAAAAATTCGTGTTTTGTTCTTTTTTCGAATCTTCGGGGGGGGGGGAGCCCCCGAGTGTCTTCGTGTTCGAGTTTTGGTTTTATTCCTTAATGTTGGGCACAACCCCAAGTCCTTTTCCTTACTGGTGCTTCTTTTCCTGCAGGCTTTTGTGGAGGAGGCCAAGCGGCTGGTGCAGGATCGCCTGATGCTAGAGGCTATCCTCCGACAGCTTCAAGGTACCTGTTTGTTTCTGGTGCTTCTTTCATTTATTCCGGTCTTTCTCTCTGACGTTTGCTTGTTTCGAATGCAGAGGAGCATAATACTTCTCTCCGTGAGGTCGATGCTCTCAAGAAGAGCCTTGGTCAATTGGAGAAGAAGGCCGAGGCCACCGTTGGTGCGAAGGAATGCCTCGAGCTAGAGCTGACCAAGGCAGCCGAAGCTAAGGAGCGTCTGCAGCAGGAGGCCGCGGACCGTGAGGAGCAGCTGGCCACCGTTGCCGCTGCACGCGAGAGGGAGGTGGCAGGCAAGCTCATGGCTGCTGCCAAAGCTGTTTCGGGTGAGTGTTGCATTTGTACTTCTTTCGTCTTGTTTTCTTGTCTTCTTCTGCGTTGCTTTTCGTCATGTCCCTTTCTTTTTGTCTCAGATGCCGCAGGCATCGAGTTTGACCAAGGCGCTCTGGAGCACGGGAGTGCTCTAGATGATGCTACTGCAGCGGTCGAAGATCGTTGTAGCACCGTCGTCAGCTCCCTTGCCAAGGCGAAGGAAGTCCTTGGCCGCTTCTACAAGGAGCTTGTCCCTAAGGGCGTGGCCCTTGATGATGTGGATGCTCTAGCGGAGGCTTTGTCAGCCGAAGCGCCTGCGGCGTACAAGCGCAAGCAGAAGGGCATCGGCGCGTCCGTCGGGCTGGCGATGGCTTTGGCGGCTGGAGCGGAGCTAGACTTGCCCCAGATCACCTCCCGGATGCCGACGACCACGGACGGATCCGAGGTAGCCTTTGCTGCGTACTCTGCTTGCTGCAAGCGATATGGGCCGAAGCTCATTGATTTGATGTCTGAGTATGCGCTACGGCAGCAAGGGGAGGCCAAGGCTAGGCAATCCGGCTCCGAGGCGACTCAGGGTGCCGCGTCTTAGGCGTTGTAGATGTAGGATAGTTTGTAGCCTGCTTTTGCTGTAAATATTTTGAGGAACACAGTCCTTGTGCCACGTAGTGGCCTTATATGCTTTAATGAATTCTTCTGAGTTGTGCTCTACCATTGTCTGAATGTTTGTGTCCCTTTCTTTTTCTGCTGCTCTAGGTTCCTTCGGGTGCTGACCCTGTTGACACCTCGCCCGCAGTGCCGCTGCGGCCATCTTTGGATGATTCCTCGCAACTCGCTTTTTTGGGATCGTGTGCGTAGTCTTGAGAGGGAGTTGCTCGGGTTGCGAGGTCATGCCGATGTTTGGAAGTCCAAGGCGGATCACGGCGCAGCCAGAGAGGAGTACTTGATGGCGGAACTGCTTCGGCTGTCCGAGCAGCTTCAATGTAAGTTGTTCTTTGTTTCGAGCTGTAACTCAGTTCTTCGGATGAGCCTGCTGGCCTTGCTCTTATTTTGTGCAATTGTCCCAGGTGCTAACCTTGCTCCGAGGGAAGAGAAGGAGCATGTCGCTGTTCGGGTCAATTGCTTGACTCAACAGGACATGGAGGCCGGTGGCTTCTTCTGGATGGATCGTGACCATGCCATGGCTCTAGCGACGGTGCAGGATCGTGTGCACCAGGTTTCGCGAGTGCTTCGCCAAGTGCAGACGTCACTTTCCTCGGTGTTGCACGTCATGTTTCCTTTGGATGCCGTACCGATGAGCCTTGCGGGTCTTCTGTCGAAGTTTCGGAACGTGAGCAATGTCAAGGAGTTGGTGCGGCAACAGCTCGTCGCAGGAGTGAAGGCTGCTTTGTCTCTTGTGAGGCTGCACCGGCCTGATGTTGATTTGGCTGTTGTGGCAGCTGGGCCACCTCCTCGGCCGGATGGTGATGAGTGGGACATGCGTCCACATTACGCAGCTGTGAGGCAGTATGCCGAACAGGTCGTAGATTTGTTTGAGCAGCGTGCTCAGGTTATTCTTCAGAATAGGTAGTACCTGAAAAAGAGATAGATGTAAAATTTGTATATTTCGACTGGGCGTGTTGTGCCCTATGTTGTAAAGGTTTGTTTGATGTAAGCACACAGTGCTTTGTTTGAGTACGTGTCCTTTTTGTTTGCCTGACGTTGTCAGCTACTCAGGTGTACACGCGTGATCCTCAGTCGACGAAATCATGAGGTGGGGGGAGCCCCCGAGTGCGTTTGTAGCATAAAGTAAAGTTGCAAATATTGAACGGAAGTTTGGGGCGAGACACTTAGCTTTATTTATATCGTAATGGAGGAAGTACATTGTTTGGCTGAATAGCCTTGGTTGAAAAGTCTTATTGAAAGTAAAGGGGTAGGTAGCTAGGGGTAGAATCATCGCAAGTGCGCGATGTTCCATGGGTTGGAGTAAGCGACTCCAGACTCCACGTGCTTGAGGCGATAGGCGCCACAGGATGACGGTGATGACGTAGGGTCCTTCCCATGGTGACTCGAATTTCGTCGGTCGCTCTTGCTTGAGTCGCAAGACGAGGTCTCCTTCGATGAAGGACCTGGGGCGAAGCCGATGGCTGTGGTAGTTGCGGAGACTCTGCTGGTACACCGCTGATCGAGCTGCTACTATGTATCTTGCTTCGTCGAGCGTGTCGACGGCGTCTTCGAGTGCAGCCGTGGATTCGGCTTCATGTGACGACCGGGCACTGGTGGCGTGCCTTGACTAGCACGGCCTCAACTCCGTGCACCATGAAGAACGGTGTATAGCCTGTGGAGCTGTTTGGCGTAGTTCGTAAGCTCCACAGGACGGATGGTAGCTCTTTCGTCCAGGCTCCTTCTTTCCGTTCGAGTGGACTCATGAGGCGCTTCTTGATGCCAACGCCGATTAGGCCGTTGGGCTTTTCCACTTGCCCGTTCGTTTGCGGGTGTGCCACTGAGGCGTACGTGATGTTGATCCCAAGGCCTTCGCAGAAGTCCTAAAACTCCTTGGAGATAAAGTTCGATCCATTGTCGGTGATGATGTTGTGCGGTACGCCGAACCTGTAGACAATGGACTCGAAGAATTTGACAGCAGTTTTTCCTTTTTGGTTGGTAACCGGCATGGCCTCGATCCACTTGGTGAATTTGTCGACTGCGACCAGGAGGTAAACGTGTCCCCCTTTCGAGGACTTTGGCAGTTTGCCGATCATGTCGAGGCCCCATTGAGCAAAAGGCCAAGCTATAGGTATGGGTCTGAGCTCTGACCCGGGTGCGTGCGGTTTGTCGGCGAACCGTTGGCATCCGTTGCATCTTCGGACGATGTCCTTTGCGTCGCTCATGGCCGTTGGCCGGTAGAATCCGGCTCGTAGAGCTTTGGCGACAAGGGAGCGGCTGCCTGCGTGATGGCCGCAGATGCCCTCGTGGATGTCTTGGAGGATGGCTTTCCCGTCACCGATGGTAACGCACCTTTGTAGTACACCCGTAATACTGCGCTTGTACAGCTCGCCATTGATGGTGGTGAAGGCTTTTGACCGGCGAGATATGCGCCGGGCATCTATCGGGTTGTCAGGCAGTTCTCCGTTTAACAAGAAATGGAGGTATGGTCGCGTCCAAGTTTCTTCGACTGCCATGACCTGCATTAAGTTTACCATGGAGACCTCTATGTCCAGTTTCTCGGGTCCTTCATGTCCTTCGGGCAGCATAGCCCCCGAGTGTTCTGCTTCTTCAGGTGATCCCTTGGGGAATTTCTGTTTGATGGATGGAACGCAGATCTGTTCGAGGAACACACCCGGTGGCACCTTGGCGCAGGTGGAGCCGATGTTGGCGAGTCTATCAGCCTCCTGGTTGCTTTCTCTTCCAACGTGCCAAAGCTCGCAGCCATCGAATTCTCCTTCGAGTGTGTTGTAGAGCGCGTGGTACGCGATCATGTTTTTGGCGTGTGCGTCGCACTCATTCATCGTCTGCTGGACGATGAGGTTGGAGTCACCATAGATGACCAGGCGCGTTGCGCCGCATATTTTTGCCATCCTCATGCCGTGGATGAGGGCTTCGTATTCGGCCTCGTTGTTGGAGGATCGAAATTTCATACGTAGGACGTACTTCATCTGGTCGCCCTGCGGGGAGGTCAATATGACCCCGGCTCCTGCTCCAGCTTCGCTCTTGGAGTCGTCGAAGTGCATTGTCCACGACTGCGACATGTCAGAGGTGTCTGGCAGCTGCAGCTCCATCCAATGTACCAGGAAGTCCGGAAGGACTTGAGATTTGATTGCGAGTCGCTTTTCGTAGATGATGTCCAGGGGTGACAGCTCGATGCCCCATAGGGCCATGCGTCCTGTGGCTTCTGGGTTATTCAGGATGCTGTTCAGAGGTGCCTCGTTGACGACCATCACCTAGTGCTCCTGGAAGTAATGGCTCAGCCGTCGAGCCGTCATGAACACGTCGTAGGCGAGATTCTGGTAGTGAGGGTACCTCTGCTTTGTTGGTGTCAATACCTCGCTGAGGTAGTAGATTGGGCGCTGGACCCCGTGGGTCTTGCCTTCTTCGGGTCGTTCGACCACTAGTACGGTGCTGACCACTTGGTGTGTGGCTGCTATGTACAGCAGCAGAGGCTCGCGCTCCTTTGGCGTGACCAAGACGGGCGAGGTGGAGAGGAGCCGCTTGAGGCTTTCGAATGCATCGTTGGCTTCTAGCGTCCACTCGAACTTGTCTGCCTTGCGTAGCAGCTGGTAGAATGGCAGGGCCTTCTCGCCCATGCGGCTGATGAATCTTCTTAGCGCCGCTATTCGTCCTGCGAGCTGCTGGACGCCTTTGAGGTATTTCGGCTTCTCCATCGTCATGATGGCTCTGATTTTCTTCGGGTTCGCCTCGATCCCTCACTGAGAGATGAAGTACCCAAGCAGCTGACCCGATGGGACGCCGAAGGCGCACTTTTCAGGGTTTAGCTTGATCCTGTAGCGGTCAAGGTTGTCGAACGTCTCGCGGAGATCGTTGATAAGTGTCCTTGCCTCCCTGGTTTTTATGACTATGTCGTCAACATAGACTTGGACATTGCGACCGATCTGGTCCTTGAGGCAGGCCTGCATGCATCGCTGGTACGTGGCACCTGCGTTCTTTAGCCCAAAAGGCATTGTGTTGTAGCAGAATACTCCGAACGGTGTGATAAACGCCGTTTTCTCCTGATCTTCGACGTTAAGTTGAATCTGGTTATAGCCTGAGTAGGCGTCGAGGAAGGAGAGTTTCTCGCAACCTGCAGTCGAATCGATGATCTGATCGATCCGAGGAAGAGGGAAGCGGTCCTTTGGGCAATGCTTGTTTAGCGACGTGAAGTCCACGCACATCCGCAGGATGTCCGTGTCCTTCTTTGGGACCATGAATGTGTTTGCAAGCCACTCACTTTCTTTGATTTCCCTGATGAAGTCAGCAGTGAGTAGTCTATTGATTTCCTTGCCGATAGCTTCGGCTCGTGGCTCAGATAGTCTTCGGATGGACTGTTTGACGGGCTTGGTGTCTGGAAAGACGTTGAGTGCGTGCTCGGCGAATTCCCTGGGAACTCCTGGCATGTCCGTAGGACACCAGGCGAAGATTTCCCAGCGCTCACGGAGGAATTCGACGAGCGTGCCTTCCTATGCGGGGCTGAGGTCGTTGGCGATCAGCGCTGTCTTGAAGGCATCCGTCGGGTGGATTTGCACCTTCTTTGTGTTGATCGTGGAGTCGAAAGACATGTCGGGTGCGTTTTGCCTTGTGACTGGGGGTGCCCCATTGTCCGTCACCTCACGGAGCCTTACGAGCTCGTCTTGCATGCCAAAAGACTAGGAGATTTTGTTGAAATCCCTGTCGCATTGGTCCGATCGAGTGAAGCTCCCGTGGACTGTGATGACGCCCTTTGGCCCTGGCATCTTGAGTAGCAGGTATGCGTAGTGTGGGACAGACAGGAACCTTGCGAATGCTACACGCCCAAGTATGGCGTGGTATTGTGACTTGATCCACCACTTCAAATTCGAGTCGCTCCTGCGGAAGTTGTCGGCTTCGAAGATGTCGAGCCCTATTTTGCCCAGGGGGAATATGCCCTTCCCTGGAACGATGCCGTGGAACGTTGTGTCTGACTGTTCCAAGCAAAATTGCGGGATCCGCATTGCTGCTAGAGTGCTTGCAAACATTAGGTTAATGCCGCTGCCGCCGTCCATGAAGACGCGACTCATCTCGAAACCTCCGATCTGCGCCTCCAGCACCAGGGCAGCATGACCTGGGCGGGGGATCTGGCAAGGGTGATCCGCACGAGTGAATGTGATGCAGGACTCCGATCCGCTGAGGTACTCAGGGATGGCAGGTGGGGTTGCCACGGCCAGGTTGATTTGTCGGGTGATTTTCTTCTGCACCCTATTCGTGGGGCGTCCCTTCTGGATCATCATTAGTGCTCCTTTCGGTGGGGGTTACCCGTTCCTAGCGTTGTTTTGTGCGGGTGCGACTGGTTGGTTTGGGCCTCCGATAGGCGGCGGTAGAGGAGTTCCATGTGCTATTTCACCTTGCGCAGGTGCGTTTCCGAATGCAGGGATTGGGGCTTGTTGCCTCATCTGCACCATGCTTTCGCTGAGCTTCTGGAACTCGCGGCAGTCCTTGAGCATGTGGCTCGCCTTCTTTTTGCCATCCTGCTTGTCGATGTAGAAGTGGATGGTGCATGGTCCCGAAAGCTTTTCGTATGCTGAGGGTCCGTTATCGCGGTCGCGGCGTTGCCACGACTGCGCTGGGCGTCCTCCATCGCGGAAGTTTCCTCCGCGGTATCCTCCGCTGTTGCGGTTAGTGTCGTTGCGGCGATCGGCGTAGCCAGCCGTGACCATGTTGGGTCCGTCGCGATCCTCGTAGACGCGCGATCTCCTCTTGCTGCAGCGTTCCCGTCTTCGGCCATAGTCGTCCTCTTCATCCGATTGTGCTCGGTGAATGCAATCTTCGCCGTCGGCCCACCTGTTGGCGATGTCCATGAGGTGGTCGAGTGTTTTAGGCTTGACGCGCTCGAGTTCCTCCTTGAAGTCTGGGCGTTTGACGCCGTCACTGAAGGCGTCGATGGCCCTCTCTTCGGAGATGTGTGCTGCGGAGTTCTTGGTGTTAGACCAGCGTAGTATGTACGAGCGAATAGATTCGCTCGTTTTCTGAGTGCAGGCTCGCAACTCTTCGATTGAGGCGGGCCTCTTGCTGGTGCCCTTGAAATTTCGGATGAAGCTGTAAGCTAGATCCTTCCAGATTCGGATGGACCCTGATGATAGGCTACTGAGCCAGACCCGCGCTGCGCCTGTCAGCTGTAGCTGAAGGCATTGCATGGCGGTTTCTTTGTTACCGCCGTGCAGCTTGACGGATGACAGATGGTCACTGAGCCAGGCTTTTGTATCTTGCGTGCCGTTGAATTTCGGAGTATCCGAAGGAAGCTTGAAATTGCGTGGCATCTGTGTTCGCCGAACAGATCTGCTGAAGCATCGGGCTCCTGAGTTCTCGCCGTCTTCGTCCATCTCGGATTCAGACGAGCATGCACGTTTGGCTCGCGCTTTGTCGATTTTGCGCTGTGTAAGCGCGTCTCTGGCGTCGTAGTCGCGTTTATGGCGACACGAGCTCTTCTTCCTTCGAGGAAGGTCATGTTCCTCTTCCTCTTCGGATGAAGGGGTGGGGCTCCGGTCGCGCCTGGCCGGAGCTTTCTTCTTCGGCTCCGCAGGAGCGTCTTGGTGGAGCGCAGGTCCGACAAGTCCGAGTCCGGTGAGTGCGGACTTATGCATGGCTCTTTTTGGGTCCCCCTTCGGAGGTGGGTGGGCCGCGAGATACGCAGTGGCTGCCATGATCGCAACTTGCGGTGTCTTCGAGATGATGCTGCCGTCGGCATCCATCTCCATGAACGATGTGTGTAGAGTTCGGGTCACATCACGGCGCTCCTTGGGATCCATGTTCTCCACCCGAGAGCGGTGCTTGTTTCCTTGGTTTCTGTTCGTGCTAGAGTCGGGGGCCATGGCAGAGAGCGCAGCTCGTCGCGCGCTGGACTCAGAGGCTGCTTGCTTACGTTTGTCAAGTGTTCCCTGCATCTTGACTTGCTTCTTGTGCTCCTCGATGAGGAGGAAGTGGTATGCCATCAGTAGTTCACGTGAGGCGTCTGCAGGAAGGACTATGTCGCCTGCTACGGCGCGGCGTACCTGGACTCATCCTTCTTTGCTAAGTTGGATGACGTGGCTGTTGTTTTCCTCGTCGGGTGGGGGGGACTGGCTTCTTCTGTTCCCGCCATTTCCGCCGTTTCTGTCCTGCGGGTTGGGGTTCGGGTTGGGCGGCGGGTTAGGCGTTTGCTGTTCCTGGATGACTGCGGCGCATTGGTAGCGCTTGTAGATTGGTCTGCTGCTGCCGCAGCTTTGAGATCCGGAACCGTAGGTCCCTACATCTGATGGCGGATCGCACAAATCGGAGTTGTAGCTGCTGCTGTCATAGGAATCATCTGCTGATGATGTTGTGCGTAGCACAGGGTGTGGGGCCCATGAAGCGGGCCTGATTGATGGTAGGGGCACCCGCTCAGGGAGGCGGAGGGTGCCAGTTTTCCCCACCTGGAAGCAGAAGCTCCCGAACAAGATTTCGAGTCCGTCGCCTACGGGCTCGAAGTCCTTCATGGTGGGCGGCGAGTGGGCGGTGAAGTCGAAAGCGCTGAAGAGGAGATGACTCTCCGTCGCCACAGAGTTGTAGATCGATCGGGTCGGGACCGTCACGATCGCACAATCAGCAGCCCCGTTTCCCACAGACAGCGCCAATTGACGAGGTTTGATATCATCAATGCCCATTGTTATGGACTTGGGTTTTGGAGAAGATGGGGATGCTGGAGATCGTGGAACGGTTAACAGACAAGCAACCAGGGGACACGAGATTTACCCAAGTTCAGGCCCCCAGAGGGAAACCCTACTCCTGCTTGTCTGCTCTTGATTACGGCGGAACCGAAGGTTCTGAGTGTAGATTCGATCTGGCGTGGAGGTGCGTATGCGAAAGTATGAGTCGAGAGATCTAGGTCGTGCCCTCCTGGCCTTTATATAGACTTAGGCAGGTCCCGGGCATAGTCCTAGTCGGTTACAGGTTCTAGGGTTTTACCCCTTTGAATTTCCTATCTACTCTAGTCTTGCTCTCCAAGGATCCGAAGGCGTCATGGGACTTGGCCACCCGAAAGTCTTCATGGGCCGGCGTTCATTTGTCTGTTGGGCCACGCGGAGATAAAATAAAATTTTCCTCTAACGTGGTGATCCCAAGATCTAGCTGAGGTAGAAGGCCACGAGGTTTACCACTAGGCAGCGATTCGGATTCGATGAAGCGTCGATTGATGCGGTGCAGTCCTCACGATCCGATCGTCCTGGTGCTGATCACAGCACTCTGCTGGTATCCTGCATTACAAGGAGGGCGCGGCGGCTGCTAGGTTCGTTACGGCGGCTAGACTACTGTGGAGCTAGGGTTTCCAACACATGGAATGACCTAACCGAACAACGATTAACCTTTCTGGGTTAAGGTGCTCCACTTTATATAGGGAGTGAACGTGGGCTCTGCTCGCGCGACCCATTCACTAAAGCCCATATAACACTAGTCACCGTGAGTCCAACTCACTAACTTAGTCCTAATCTGGTTTAGGTCCAACCCAACCAGATTACAGATTCGGATCCAATCCGAACTTGCTCCCGCTCTTAAGTGTGTGACCCCGCAGGCTCATGTCTACTTGGACACGATTGGAGTCCGACTCTCAATCGATCAGTCGGTAGCGGCTCCTAGCAGAACGTGCCGACTCCCAAGTACCAAAGAGTCATGACGACTTGCCTTTCCAATGCGACTTGCGTCCGAGTCCCTTTTGCCTCACGATACACCTTGTCAGACTATAGGCGAATATATGTCATCCCTTAAATAGTCCGACTCTCTTCTTGAGCCGAGATAAGTGATTCACCCGACTAACTTTTAGTCGATCGCCTCGGTTAATACTTAACCGAGTCGTGCATGGCCATGCTTTCCGAATCATATCTCACAAGAGGGCCCAGAGAATATCTCTCCGAGTGGAGGGGCAAAATCCCATCTTGGTTATTCACATCACGTAGCTTGATTCTCAGTCGACCCGAACCACCTTTATAAGCGCCCGATTCTGGATCAGCGTTTGACAGAACCTAAGTCAGTGATCCTCAACTCGGACTATGCAACAACCTCAGGTCTAAGGATTACATTGATTGAGATATACAAATGACAGCTAGTTCGTTGCACCTCAATATGGGTCAATCTGACTCGCTAAACTCTTTAGTCGAATCTATGTAAGTTGGAATAGCATCTCCATGCCCATGACAAGTGGAACCGAGTCATCAAGCCAACTTTCACATTGGTCTAAGTTGTGTGTCCAGCACAACCTCAATGACCAAGGATATTTAGTACAAACAACATGAATGCATAGTTCCACAACCGAATCACATATTCAATGATACACATCAGATGTTCATACAAGGACTACTTAATAACTTTATGAATACAATGGGAAATATCATCATACATGATTGCCTCTAGGGCATATTCCCAACACTGTCATGGGCCTTCCTTGGGCTGGACTAGGTATGCTGAGGTCACGTACCCGTAGGGTATAACCATGTCACTCACAACCCCGGAAAATAAACGGATAAGATTCAAGTCTAACTTTGAATCAAAAGGGAGTCAGCTAAATTCTCTTAAGGGGGTTAGCTTAGACAGTGTGCCAATTGTGAGAGAATATCCAGATGTGTTTCCAGAGGAATTGCCGGGAATGCCACCAGATAGAGATGTGGAATTTCTGATTGACTTGCTGCCAAGATCAGGACCAATAACAAAGAGACCTTACAAGATGTCAGTTGATGAGTTGAAAGAACTCAAGAAACAACTTGGAGAACAGTTGCATAAAGGATTTATTCAACCAAGTTCTTCATCTTGGGGAGCACCAGTCTTGTTTGTGGAAAAGAAAGATAGAAGTCAAAGGTTATGCATAGATTATCGTTCACTCAATGAGGTGAATATCAAGAACAAATATCCTTTGCCCAGAATCAATGACTTGTTTGATCAGCTAGAAGGAGCGTGTGTGTTCTCAAAGATTGATCTCCGGTCAGGTTATTTTCAGCTTAAGATAAGGGAACAAGACATACCTAAGACAACTTTCACCAATAGGTATGGATTGTATGAGCACACCGTGATGCCGTTTGGATTGACCAATGCACCAGCTTACTTCATGAATATGATGAACAAGGTGTTCATGGAGTTCCTTGACAAGTTTGTTGTCGTGTTCATTGATGATATTTTAATCTACTCCAAGAGCAAAGAAGAGCATGAAGGACATTTGCGTTTGATACTTGAGAAGCTTAGAGAGCATAAGCCGTATGCCAAATTCAGCAAGTGTGAATTCTGGTTGAATGAAGTTGGATTTCTTGGACACATTGTATCAGGAGATGGTGTAGCAGTTTATCCTGCAAAAGTGTCAACTGTAACTGAATGGGAATCTCCTAAGTCAGTAAAGGAAGTTCGTAGTTTCCTTGGCTTGGAAGGATACTACAGAAGATTCATTGAGAATTTATCCAAGGTAGCTAAGACAATGACGGAGTTACTAAAGAAAGACAAGAAATTTTCTTGGACTGAAGGATGTTAACTCAGTTTCCAAGAATTAAAGAAGAAACTAGTGACAGCACCAGTCCTATGCCTGCCTGATTTGGAGAAGGATTTCCAAGTGTATTGTGATGCATCTCATCATGGATTATTGTGATGCCTCGAGACAACTCAAAACTCATGAAGTAAATTACCCTACTCATGATTTGGAGTTAGCCTCTGTTGTCCATGCACTCAAAAAATGGAGACATTATCATTTGGGAAAGCGATGTGAAGTGTTCACAGATCACAAAAGTTTGAAGTATATCTTCACTCAGAAAGAAATCAACATGAGACAAAGAAGATGGCTAGAACTCATCAAGGACTATGACTTGAGTTCGCAATACCACCCCGGTAAAGCAAACACTACTAGGAAAAGGCCCATCAGTGGCGCACCATTTTGGGACTTCTGTAGCGCATATGAGATACGCCACTATTATCTCGCCACTAAAGTTCAGTTTTGTGGCGCATATCGAAATGCGCCACAGAAGTCTGAAAAACTTCTGTGGCGCATATGGCCAAAATGCGCCACAGAAGTCCCGAACCAGATCTCAAACTTCTGTGGCGCATTTGGCCAATATACGCCACAGAATTTTTTTCAAATTTCAAAAATAAAACGCCGGCCAGATCTGGCCGGAGGTGGGGGTCGCCGATGGAGGAGATAAGGAGGTCGCTGGTGGATGAGGTGGAGGTCGCCAGTGGAGGAGAGGAGGAGGCCACCGGAGGAGGAGGCCGCCGGAGGAGGAGGAGGAGGAGAAGGTCGCTGGAGGCGGAGCTCGCCGGGGTGGAGGAGGAAGGTGGGAGGAGGAGGAGCTCGCCGTGGTGGAGGAGGAGGGAGGTGGGAGGAGGAGGAGCTCACCGAAGTGGAGGAGGGAGGATCTCACCGGGGTGGTGGTGGAGGAGGAGGAGGAGGAGAAGCTCACCGGGTTGGAGGAGGAGGAGGATGAGGAGGAGAAGCTCACCGGGGTGGAGGAGAAGGAGGATGAGGAGGAGGAGGAGAAGGTGAGGAGAATGAGAGAAGAAGTGGAGGAGAAGAAGGATGGAGGAGTGGAAGAGTATAAGAGAGGGAGAAGGGGGAGGGATTCAAAATTCGAATCCCTCCCAAAACTTCTGTGGCGCATATGGAAGAAATGCGCCACAGAAGTTTGTCCTCCTTTTTTATTTTTTTGCTGGAAAAACGATCTATTGGCCATAACTTTTTACTCTTTTCGAATTTTGAAAATCTAAATAATTGCTAAACGACCGTAGGTGGTTGCGAGCGGATGCGAAATCTCGTTCTCGTCATTTTGGTATATTATACGTATTTTTTCGTCATCGTATGCAAAAGTTATGGCCGTTTTACCGTGGCATAAACTTTTTTGTATAAAAAGTCGAAATGCATGTTTGTTAATTTTCCTACAAACTAGACCATATTACCTATCACTATGTGAAAGGATTTTATTTTTTGAAGTGTTTTTCATTTTCTATTATTTTTTACAACACTAAAAAGGCGATCCACCGGGGGGGGTAGAATCTGTTTTTCCTACATAAACTTCTGTGGCGCATGCCTCTATATGCGCCACAGAAGATAAACTTCTGTGGCGCATATGGTCATATGCACCACAGAATGTAGGTCAGAGTACAGTCAATGAATTCTGTGGTAGGGTCCACCCGAGCTTTCTGTGGCGCATATGTCCATATGCGCCACAGAAGTAACTTCTGTGGCGCATGTGGACATATGCGCCACAGAAGTTCCAACTTCTATGGCGCATTTGATGAAATGCGCCACTGGACAACTTTTGTGGCACATGGTCAGAACCATGCGCCACAGAAGGTCTATCTATCTATATCTAGTTTCCTAGTAGTGAAATGTTGTAGCGGGTGCACTAAGCCGTAAGGTATTTGTGAATGGCCTTACTAAGGGAGAGTTGCCAGATGATCTGTGTGCCCAATTTAGAGACATCAGATTAGAAATTGTGCCTAAAGGACATCTCATATCATTGGATGTTCAACCCACCTTGCTAGACAAAATCAAGGAAGCCCAAAAGACGGACAAGGAAATTGAAGAGATCAAGGAAAAGATTGGCAAATGAAAAGCCAAAGGATTCCGTGAAGACGAACAGGGTACTTTATGGTATGGAAAACGTATCTGCGTTCCGCAAGATCCGGGTAACACAACTCACCATATTCCATTCATCCGGGTAACACCAAAATGTACATGGATATGAAGGAAAGATTTTGGTGGAATAATCTCAAGAAGGACATCGCCGAACATATTGCTTTGTGTGATGTATGTAGTAGAGTGAAAGCGGAACATCAGAAACCAGCAGGATTGCAACAACCACTACCTATTCCTGATTGGAAGTGGGACAAGATTGGCATGGACTTCATCACCGGATTGCCAAGGACTAGGTCAGGATATGATTCTATTTGGGTAGTAGTGGATCGCCTCACTAAAGTGGCTCATTTCATACCCGTGAAGACAACCTATACAAGTGCTAAGCTGGCCAAGATCTATATGAATAGGATTGTGTGTCTGCATGGAGTACCCAAGAGTATTGTGTCTGATAGGGGAACCCAATTCACTTCTCATTTTTGGAGGCAACTACATGAATCATTGGGAACGAGATTGGAATTCAGTACTGCTTTTCATCCCTAGGCCGATGGACAGACAGAAAGGACCAACCAGATTCTAGAGGATATGTTGAGGGCATGTGCCCTAGACTATGGAGCTAGTTGGGATGAAAGTCTGCCTTACGCAGAATTCTGTTATAACAACAGCTATCAAGAAAGTATTGAGATGGCACCGTTTGAGTTTCTCTATGGGAGAAAGTGTACTACCCCATTGCTATGGAATGGTGTGGGAGAAAGAAATTTGTTCGGACCAGAACTAATCAAAGAGGCCGAAGAGAAATTCAAGCTAGTAAAGGACAAATTGAAGATAGCACAATCCTGACAGAAGAGCTATGCAGATCCTAAGCGTAGATAAGTCACCTATGAGGTGGGTGATAGAGCTTATCTTAGAGTGTCACCACTTCGTGGAGTGAAGAGATTTGGAGTCAAAGGAAAATTGGCCCCAAGATATGTTGGACCATTCAAGATTCTGAGTCGTAAAGGAGAAGTAGCTTATGAGATTGAATTGCCAGAATCATTGTCTGCCGTTCACAATGTGTTTCATGTGAGTCAACTAAAGAAATGCCATCCAGAGATGGAAGAGACTTCTTTGAAGGATATTATACCTTTGGAGGAGGTCCAATTGGAAAGTGATATCACCTATGAGGAAAAACTTTTCAAAATTCTTGAGACTGCAGAAAGAGTTACTCGGACAAAGACTATCAAATTCCGCAAAGTACAGTGGAACCATCATTCCGAAGAAGAAGCAACATGGGAAAGAGAAGATGACCTTCCCAAAGACCACCCTCACCTATTTGCTAGCCAATCCGAATATCGAGGGCGAGATTCACCTTAAGGGGGTTAGATTTGTAACATCCCAAAAATCATGATTTCAAAGTTTGCATATCATCCATGCATTCATAATCATTTAGGATCATTTTCAAAGTCATTTCAAAAACAGAAGTATTTGAATGTTTATTATTTTATGTAAGCAAGGCAATGGCCCAATGCTATTCTCTAGTATGAGATTATTTGTTTTAAACCAAAGATTTGAACTTAGAGTGGATAGAGGTTTTCCAAATCTTGGACAATTTAAAAAAAAACAAAGTATGAATTCAAAACCTCTCTTATGTTTTTATTAAACAATTGATAAAGGCATTGTTTATTTTTAAATTCCATTGTGCCCATGTATTGCCAAGTGTACAACATTGTTCTGTAACCAATTACGTACTTATTTCAGCTTACAAAAATCCAGGAGTTGTTTGAATTCAAACCACTTTAAATTCATTTGAAAAAGATTCCTCAAAAATCAAACAGAAAAAGAAAAAGATAAAAGAAATAGAAAAGGGCTGACGCTGGCAATTGAGCCCAATAACAGACGCAGCCCACTAACCAGCCCACCCGGGATTTCCCTCTCTCCCTGTTTTTCTCACCGCACCCGCGCTACCCAATCAGTCACTAACTGGTGGACCCTCGCCAGTTCACCACCGTCTTCCCCAAATCACGCCCATGAACACGTCGCCGGCTGTTTTCACCGCCATCACTGCCGCGCTTTACCCCAAGTAATTGTTGGTGATTTCGTGCGTGATCCTCGCCCCTGCTCTAGCTACAAAACCCCCTCCTCACCCCGCACTTTTCCCCTCACACCACTCGCTCGCTCCGCCACCAGGCTGCCTCTATTTCGCGTTGCACCGCCGCAGACAGAGCCAGCTCCAGCGAGATATTCCGGTAAGTCTGGTGTTCGCGCGCACTTCTCGTTCACCCTAGGATGATCCCCTGATCCTTGCGCACCTCCTGATCCCCTTTGTTCATCTTCTTCTGATCCAGAGCATCGACTTTGACAAGCTCCGTAGGCATCCGACGCCGTCTCCAACTCTGGCGAGAGATTGAGGTAAAGCCCGACCACTCCAAGCCTTCTCCTTAACCCTATCAGGTTCTCCTGAGCATTGTGCACACACTGATACCCTTGGTTTGTGATAGGGTGTCCAGTATCGTCGCCTTTGGCGCCGTCCGAGAAAACCCGACACTGCCTCCAACTCCGACGAGCCCCAGCAGCGTCTGCAGCACGCCCCCGCCCACGCCAGCAACACTTTGAGCATCGTCGTGTGCCCGCAAGTCTGGTAAGCCACTGATCGACCCCTAGCCCCCTCTAGAATCACCGAAGCATCGCCGACAAAAGCGCCGCCGCCGCCAGCAACCATTAGCGCCGCCAGTCTTTGGTCGCTTGCGTCATAGCCATTATATTAGGTCCAACGTGCAGAAATAGGTCACTTAATCGAACTGGTACGCGCAGATCTAGCCGTGCACTGCCACTTAAATCCAATGGCCCTTGTTGATCGATCCACACAAAACGGTATCAACGAATCAGAAAGCACCGCGTGTCTGTGTCTTTGATTTAAAATCTGAAATTAGATCTATTAGTTATTCAAACTTGTAGAATTCATAACTTTTGATCCACACGTTCAAATTTTGTAAATTTTATATCATTGGAATCAGGAGAAAGAATTCTATCCAATTATGCACTTTGTTTAATAAATTTCATCTGTAAAATGGTTTTTTTCAAAGACATTTCTAAGTTTATTTTGTATATAAAAATTGTATGGAAAATGTTCTAGGGGCCAAATTAATTTTATTTAGTGTATAATTGTTTTGTTTATGATTCAGTACTGTTTCACTTGTCTTGTTTGATTAGAAAAATCATCACATGGCATTTTCATGCATTCATATATTTTTGCTTGTATATTTTTGATTTGTGAATTTGGTGCTATCATTTTATGTGTAGATTTTTGGTGCTAATAGTCATTGTGGTTGTGAAGATTGTTGCTACTCCCCCAACTACCAAGGCAAGTGGTGCTTCATATTTTTGTCCCAATATTTTGACTATGCATTAGAGAAATTTTGTATAGGGCTTGCATGAATATTTTCCTAAGTATCTATATGCTATGCTTGGGAAATCCTAGTAGTTGTAGAATTGTTAGAATTTTATATAAGTTAAGATACTTTCTATTTTCCATACTTAGCCTAGCTAGTAGAAACCAAGGGTGGAATATATATACGTGCTATGGAAAATATTTCTAAATCTTTGACTTATGGTTTTACTTAATAAAACAACTAAGTGAATGAAACACCTGGGTGGATTGGTAATTGCTTGGTGGTTTTTGGTTGAGTGGTTACACAAGGCCCATTTCTATGGTTTACCTTGTGTATCTCACTAGTGGATTGCCATCCAGGAACAAAGGGATTTGAGATGCCAAATGATAAGAAGCTTCTAGTGCATCCACATGGCATTATGGGCTCTGCCTGGATCATATAGGTTGCAATAACTTTGCCAAATGGACAGTTGGTGGTAGGGGATTGATAGGTTTGGAGCTCGTCCATTTTGGTCTAAGGGAAGGCTTCTGAAAGGTCATGTCTTGGTGAAAATCAAGTCTTGTGGGGAAAGTGCACAACCTCTGCAGATGGAAGAACCTAAGTACTTAGCCATGTCCCTAGTATTGGACAATTTGAGCATCAAGACATGGAAGCTATCAAGAATCTCCTCATCCCAATTTTCTAAGTAAAACTTGTGGTTGAACAAGGGTGACGGTTCACCAATTTCTATTGGTGGTTCCTTGGGAAAGTTTTGTCAAAGAAAAACTTAGTGTTTTCAACTGATAGGTAAAACCTATTTTGAGCAAAGCATGCCTAAGATACACTTAGCCAAATTCATGTAGTAACTAGATGTTAATATTCTACTAAGGTATCACTTGCCAATACTATTCCAATGTATTGACGCACTGTGGATGTAACTTGTGATGTTGCAGGGTACTCTGATGATGATTACGGGTTATGAGTCTACACTCAACATGCTTGCCTGTGGCACATGAAGATGAAGACTTCTATTTTATATTGTTAAGTTAAAATATTGTACTAGACTATGGCTATGGAGTTGTAAAAGACTATGTTATCTATGGAATGACGTTGTAATAATGACCTTTGTTTCTGTGTACTTCATTTTAAACTGTGGATGCTAGCATTTGATCCAGGGACTAGCATTGCAATCATAGGGATCCTTACTTTTATAAGGGTGGGATATTACACAACGGCGCTAGAAAATAGTCTTGATGACCCACAAGTATAGGGGATCGCAACAGTCTTCGCGGGTAGTATTACCCAATTTATTGATTCGACACAAGGGGAGCCAAAGAATACTTGCAAGCCTTAACAGTTGAGTTGTTAATTCAGCTACACCTAGAAATATTTCTTGCTCACAGAAGTTTATCAGTAGCAATAGTTTGTAGTAGCAACAACAAACCAACAGCAGCAGCAAAACAAGAGCAATAGTAACAGTAGAAGCAAATAGTAGGATATGAGTGCGGTAGGCATAGGTATGGACGGAAGGGCTTTAAATGGACGAGTCTAAACATGTAACTTCAAGACCTAGGGCAATTGCATATAAATAAGAATAAGCATCCAAGTACTAAACAATCATAGGCATGTGCTCCATATATAGTCATGCGTGCTCGCAATGAGAACTTGCACAACATATTTTGTCCTGCCAGCCCGTTGCAGTGGGGCCTCAAGGGAACTACTGGCAATTAAGGTGCTCCTTTTAATAGAGCACCGGATCAAAGAATTAACACTCTATGAACACATGTTATCCTCACATCACAGCCATCCCCTCTGGTTGTCCCAATTTCTGTCACTTCGGGGCCTTTGGATCCGGACAATGATATGTGTACACAACTTGCAAATAAGATCACAAACAATACTATCATAATGATTCAATAATAAGTTCAGATCTGAGATCATGGCACTCGGGCCCTAGTGACCAGCATTAAGAACAACAAGTTGCAACAAAGTCAAATAGCACTAATAGAGATATTAGGCACCATGCCCTAACAATCTTATTCGATTACATGATAGAACTCATCCAATCCCTACCATCCCCATAGCCTACAACGAGGGATTACTCACTCATGGATGAGGGAAACATTGATGGTTGATGGAGAGGTGTTGGTGATGATGATGGTGATGATTCTCCCCAAATTCCCCGTCCCGGCAGGTTGCCAGAATGGAGTTTCTGGTTCTGAATAGCGGTTCTAGTGGTGGCGGTGCAGCAGAACTCTTTTTGGAAAAACGATGAACCCCCTTGGTTTTTAGGTCAAGAGGCTTCTTATAGGAGAAGAGAGAGGCCGAGGAGGTGCCTGGGCTGGCCACACCTCTCCTAGGCGCGAGGTGGGACCACCCGCGTGGGAGGGGGTGTGGGCCACCCAGGCCTCCCCTCCGTCTCGTACTCTGGCTCCGTGGATCTTCTGGTGAAATAGGATTTTTGGCATATTTTCCGGGATTTTTCCTGATAGTTGATTTCTACACAAAAACTAGACACCAAGGTAATTCTGTTGAAAACAGAGTCAGTCCTTGTTAGTTGTATCCAAATCACACAAGTTTAGAGGAGAAACAATAGCAAAGTGTTCGGGAAAGTAGATACGTTTTGGACGTAAAGAAGGGTCTAGAGAGCCGAGGCCGAAACCTAGCTCGCCGGAGCTCGTCGGGGAAGCGCCTAGGGTCAGAGCAGGTCAAAGGAAATGGCATGAATAGATGTAGGGGAGCAAGAAGATTCATGCAATTTTACATGCAGAGAGTGAGGAGTGAAGGAGAGAGCACTCAGAGGAAATCTTGAGGGAGGCCGAGGTTCCTTGCTCTCCTCCTCTCGAGCAAGGCAGGGTAAGGGAGAGGGAAGAGTGCTCTGGGGTGGTTGGTGAGAGATGGGGAAGCAAATGAGGGACGAGAGAGGGGGCGGGGTGGTCTGTAGCCTATTTAATAAGGGGGAGGGCTTGTGATAGGACATGTTCATTTTGGACATGGGGTAGGGTAGGGTTCCCTTGGGAGGCTGCGAGGTGGAGGATAGTGAGGGTGTGAGGTGCTCTAGTCGGCTAGGGGCAGAGAGGGAGGTGTGGTGGTGGTTGCAAGTAGATAAATGAGCAAAAAGGGGCATCTCCCTCCCTCTCTCACTCTCTCCAAGCACTACAGACAAGGGGGAGGGGTTTTCTATTGTGACTACAGTGTTATCTCGACCAGGGGGTGAGGTGGTGTGCTGGGGAAGTTTGATTGACAATACTTAGTGAGGGTTGGAAGTGTTTAGATCAATGTTGGATTGACATTTCCAAGATAGATCAAAAAGAGGTATGTGAAGGAAGTTGAAAATTTTGTATTGGGCAAGGTAGGGAAATGGTATTGGTGTGTAGAGGGGGGTCAAAGTATCTCTCCATGATTTATTTAGGATTTTTCTGAACATTATAAGTCCTCTTAATATCAATTTTTCACAAAGTGCAGAAATGTTTTATAGGAGGTAATGTGTTATTTTTACATTAGACAAGACAGGTTTTTGGTGTGAAATTGTTCTAAATACCATAACACACATTGGGTGATTTTATTGGAATTTATTTATAATGGAAAGTATTTTTAAGTTATTATTTCTTGTTTCTGCCATTTAAGAAAAGGGAAAAAGAAATAATAAAGGATCTCAAAAATATTTATTTTTGAGATGGGAAGATAGGTGGTGAGATGTAGGTATCAAAGTGTAACACCCTCAGATCGGCCCTATGCAAGTTTTAGCGATTCCCGCGAAACCCGCATAGAAACGACTCAAAGGTGCCCACCAGGCACTTTGGTGCGGGTGGAAAACGAAGTAATATCATTACACATTAGTCCATGATGGAACCCACAAAACACATATATACAACAGCGACTCATGAAGTCAAGAATACAATATACAGTGCAAAGATCCAAATCACCTTGAAAACAATACAGCGTCTGAGTACGGACAAGATAAAAATTAGGCTAAGAGCCCTGAAGAATAACCAATGGCGTCCATAACCCTGCCCAGGCCAATCCGGAAGGATAACCCTGCTAACGACGTCGACCTCAAAACCTGCTTAAACAAAAGGGGTGCCGACAAAGGGCAAAGGAAAAAGAGAACGGTCAGTACTAAGGCCAGTACACGGCGAGACTAGAATTTGGCGGTCCTCGCCTACATAGGTATGGTGGACTGAAGCGGAAGTGCATCATGCACTAAACAACCTATAGAGACTCAATACAACTGGAGGCTATCAGATAGGGATAAGAAAGATCTATTCGGATCGAACCTGAAACTATCACAAAGCATACCCATCCTGGTATTTCCCCCTCGAGACCAAACGAGGAAGTCAACCGAGGAACTCACACAGTTGGCAGTTTTATTCATTCTGTTATAGTTGCCACAATTACTAGTCAGATATAGATAGCATGAGTCATCCTGATATAATAAGCAGTGGGCAGGTTTAGTTAACCATTCCGTTGTAGTTGTAGTACTTACTAGTCGGATACATATAGCATGAGGCATCCCAAAACCCAGTAGTTGTTGGTACTTTTATTTAGTCATTCCGTTGTAGTGAAGCTGATTACTAGTCATTATCAAGTCAAATTTATAGAACTACTTTAGTTATAGTTGTCTATGATCGAGATACTGTGCTCTAAGTCGTCCATAACCGCGGACACGGCTTTCAGAAAGTTTTACCCTACAGGGGTGCACAAATAGCAACACACGCACGATCAATCTCGGAAAAAAAACCAAATGAAAACCAACGAGGCATCACGACAGAACATTCACAAGATTCATATTTGATTTCAGGGGGCCACCCCACCAAGCTACCCGCGACGAAGTTGGCCGGCTCTGAGACGGACCCAGATGTTTGTGCCAATGGCTGTAAACGACTGGGAACCCGAAAGTGTGACTAGGCTAGTCGATACCATGAAAACATTCCACATTTGTTCCTAAACAGTATAGGCGCTCCACGCGCAATTGTAAATAAAGCAGTAAAGCATGGGATAAGTAAAGGATAGTAATAAAGCCCCAAACTAGTTTGTGGCCCCAAGGAATTAAATATGACTCAAGCTAGGGTTAGGGGATTCATGGTCCCACATGCGGATAGTGCGAATATTCAAAGAACAAGTATAAAGTACTTGGGGTCCTACGGGATACAAGTGGATGGTTAAAAACCAAATAACATCTATTGCCCACCTGTGCCTCTGCATTATTTACCTACTTCAATTTTAGTTGTTAAACGGTAATTAAAGCCATGATCATCTCCAACATTAAACATGTGGAATTACTCCAACAACTGTGGAAGATCGACGACGCGACACATCACCTGCGCAAGCAACTACGACTCGGAAGACCGACTATCTACCAAACAACAGGTAATAGGATGTGTCTATGGAAATATAAGGGCTACAAGATAGTATAACGGGGAATGAAATCTATAATATCGCAACATAGAAAGTAATAGATCAACAGGAGGAAATAAAGACTATAAATGTAAAATAGGTAGAAAGGGGGAGAATGCTCGCCTGAAAACATCGTCGAAAGGTTCATCCAAAGATCGGGTCGACACTCGCATCAACTCATCGGCCTAATCCGTGAAGAAGCAAAGCACTAGAAGAAACACCGGATGCACTATTTAATACTACGGCAAAAGATCGGGCATGACGCATGTATGATGTATGACATGGCAAAGTTGCGATGCAAATAGGCCATATTAAGCGGAACCGGCGTCTCGAAAATTAATTATTAAGTTCATTTTGTTTAGATACCCGCAATTTAAATGTTGTCTTAACATGGCAAAACATGACATCGGTTCCCTACACAAATTTAAATGGGACAATATTAGACTAGATTCATCCGCATATGACCTTCATATTTAATTATGAGGTGAATCGGCATAAGGTCCCCAAACCACATGATATGTGTGCAATATGCAACAAAGATATATCATTTATAAAATAGTGGGCTTGGAAGAAGTGGTCACACATAGGGGGGCTCGACGATCTTGGTTCGGGGTTTCGACGGGGTTCGAGCTTCGCCTTCGGGAGCAGGGTTCTCCGCGCCGGTAGATCTCAATGTTCCATGTATGAAGATCTTCGGGTTCCTCCTCGGAGTCCAACGAGTCCATCTTCGGCATCGGTCTTGGTGAAAGACGGTCTTGGCAACGACATAGTGCATCAGGCGATTCCAGGTGAACCATGACGGCGAAGATCTTGCCCAAAGAAACAAGGACTGGTTCTCGATGCGTCCTTATCGAACTTGTTACCGAAGGCCTATAGCAGTACCACATGACTACCACAAATTCCCTCACTTACACAACCAGCAGCAGACCACCAAGGATAGGGCATCAACAGGAAATGCATGTCATGCAACGGTGAGCAAGGGTGTTGCAGAGATGATGGAGATGACGACTCGTCAGCTCGAGCATGCACAGCTGGTACTATACTCGTGCTTGACGGCGAGGGAGCCCAGGTAGAGAGGCGGTGGCGCCTGGTGGTGACGGACCGTCGCGGAATAGGACGGCACGACGCTGTAGGAGGACAAGATGGGCTCGAGCAGAGCGGCGGCGACTGGAGGATGCTCGAGGTCGATGACTGCGGTTTAGACGAGGCTGACGAGGGTTGGGGCCGAACAAAGGGCGGCCAAGCCGGCGGTGACATGAGCATCCAGAAGCAGTGGACGGCGGCGCTCGGGGCTCGGGGAGATGCCTGTGGCAGCGCCCTACAGGAGGCACGGGGGCGAGCTAGAGGAGAGGGAGAGGGCGGCCGGCTCATGAGGTGTGGCCACGGTGAGATCGGTGAGGTGGGCCAGCAAGGGGAAAGAGGAAAGCAGGCGAGGCAGAGAGGCGATAGGGATTGCGGAAGAGGTGGGGTGCAGGTTGCGTGGGGATCATGTCGGTCGGGAGTGGGAGGCGCGTCTGCAGAGGTGGGGCTAGGGTGGGTAGTCTGGCCCGGTAGGGCCTCTGGCCTGACCGATCGGACTGTCTCCCTGGACAAAACGTTTTATTTTTAATTTTATTTTTAAAACATTTTTGTAAATACTTTTTAGACAAATAAAAGATCTAAACAAACCGAGGTTTTAGTTTGAGATTAAAGGAGAGGGCTAATTAGAAAACAACTTAGGCTTTTACGAAAGTAGTTTTTATGCAACATATATGAATGATGTTATGATGATGCACAAAATATAAACAACAGGCAATTTTCTAGTAGTGTCTTTACGCGGGGTGCTACACAAAGGTACCTTGAGTTGTCCAAGTAGTTTGGAGAAAAAAACTTGCCTTTATATAGTAGGTTTTGAGGATTTGGCAATTAAAGGAATTTAAATAGTTTTATGCTCCAAAAAATTATGGAAATGATCATGATGCCAAGAGTTGAGCTTGGTTGTATTGGAGGTGACATAGGAGTGGTGGTAAAATTTGTTGAAAACAAGGCTGGCATAACAGATGTGGCATGATGCCTAATAAACCATGAGGGTTTAAGAAGCACAGGGCTCCAATGGAAACAAGTTAGGTAGGGATTGATAGACCATGGTTAGTATACCATAACCATGCATGGTTATTCAAGGGGACATGGCATATGGATATGAGCTTCTGTCAAAGTAGACAAGATGATAAGATTTGCAGAAAAGATTATTATCTTGACTACGAAACTATCATGGATGAGTGGGAACCAGAATGGCTTAGCCAAGGGCAAGAGTGGGATTTGGTAGTACAAATCATGTACTACAAGATGGTTCAAGTACATTCTCAAGTATGCACTTATATTAGAATGACTGGAGTCTCAAAGATCGAATCCTGATAAGGATTCCAGACTTAGCCTAATTTGTAGATTTGTGGATTTTGACTAGTATGCAAGAGGGAAAAATTTGAGAGAGTGGCAAGGGTTTATCCTCTTCGTCAAGTGGTTGATATTGAGGTATAGCTGGAATAGAGGGGACCCATGGTTGTATTTTGTCCTTGATGATTTGGATTCTATTACAAAGAATTAGTTCAGGATTGATCTAGCTGAGTAGATTAGAGATTCACTTGAGTGACTCAAGATAGATTAAGGTTGGGATGCTTAGTTTGAGATTAATGATCTCAACTTTTGGTTTGATCCCTAAGGATGAGCTACTAGATTAGCTCACTCTAATTCCTAAGAAAATAAGGCAATCAGTAGATCAAGGCAATTCATCAGTCAATAGATCAAGGAAACTCATCTATTTAAAGTTATCAAGTAATACTAAGGTTACCATCAAGTCTAGATTGAGGTAAGCATGGGTGTTTTGAAGAGGTTGTGATTTTGAATCAAGATAAGGACCTCTTGGTATTTCTACCAACTTTGGATGAAAAGTTTTTAGAAAGTTTTTTGAAAAACCTAGAGATAAGAGTAATTGAAGGTTTTGTCTTGAAAACATAAGGAGATAATATATGGGTCTCCATAGTTTTGTTAATAGAGCTAGTAAAATATTTTGTTGGATCAAAGTCATCTTGGCTTAGGTTTGAAATACCGGAACATTTGAGGATATTAAAGATGAGCCAAGACATTTCTTTTGTAAATAGCTTTTGTAAAATAGTGTTGAGATAAGAACTATATCCCTAATACACAATCAGTTGCAATGAGCACAAGTCGACAATTACTCACAACTTGTAGCAAGAAAAGGTTTTTGTTCCCCCTAATTTTTTCCTTTTTGAAAAAATATCAGGGTTAATGAAATTGGGATGTTACTGACCTTTCCCCCTTAAAATAATCTCATTCACGAGATTAGGGAGGAGTAGGGTTTGGTGATAACATCCACTTAGCAATTTGAGTGGTGGGATTATTAGATGCTAACAGGTTTTACAACAAACAAGCATGGTCAGCTACAGGTCAGAGCTGAGTGGCTTCCGATTGAGCTGCTTAGATTAAACAAATGGAAATGACGTAGTCTTTTCCCCTTAGGATAATTCTAGGTAGGTTTAGCATCGACATGGTCCTTCCTTCTTGATGCGAGATGGCGAGTTGAGCCTTCTTAAAGCCTTTACCACGATAGTCAGCTTCTCTTCCTTCTTGTGTTGAAACGCCGGGAGTGTTGGCTGGACGGTCGACTGTGCGATAGAGAACTTTCCCGGAGTACCTTATGATTTTTAGGAAGTGCCGACTGTTTTCCTTCTTGCAAGGTTCAAGATTCCTATTTAGGAGGTGGTTATCACCTGATGACGACTAGGGGTCCACTACCTCGGGGTTATTCCGGTTTTGCTGGAAAGACGCAGTATTTCCCCCTTGGAGAGAGACTAGGAGTGCTTGCTGAAATCACAGATCTTCTTTGTTGGAGTTGTGGGAGGAATGTTGCACCTTCTGTCTGGAGTTGGTTGTATTCAGCCGACTTTGTAGATGTTGCTTCTAGTGAGGCGTCTGAGTGTAATAGGAATGTATCTAGCTGAGGGGATGCTCTTTATTGGTTGGTGGTCTGGGGACGCAGTCTTATAGGATGGTTTCATCCCGGATTGAGTCTGATGCAACATCTTGGGTAAACACACAAAGACAGGCATCATACTTGCATATCATCCAAAATTTTAGCAGGTTCGTGCCGGCCAGCGGCGGGGTTAATTGATGCCTTACTTAACAGGTTTCAAGACAACAATGTTGGAAGAATGAGTTGGTGGGGTATGAGGGACTATCTCGAGAGTGCTCCTTGGATCTTGTTGCCGTACTGGGTTTGGGTATCCACCTTGGTTACTTTAGTTCCTCGGGGGTGTGAGGGATATTTAAAACCTTGGCAATAAGGAGTGAGGGTCGTGCCTTCTCCGGGGGCTGCTTCATGGGGTGGATCTTCCGGGGGTGGTGACTGATCGATGGGTTGATACTCGTAGAGGGGAAGTTCTTCACTTTCCATCACGAGGTTTGCGGAGTCAGCGGTCCTTTACGTGGGTCTTTAGCAGAGATAGCAGAGAAGGAGATTAGCGACATCTACAGAGAATCTTGATTCTTTTAGTTGCTTACTACTCTTGGAAGAATAGTATTGGAAGTGTCGGGTAGTCTTAACATCTAAATTCTAAGCGTCGCGGATATTGGGAGGATCAAGTAGACTTCCATAGATTGTTGATGAGGTCTGTTCTCTGTTCCTCTGACGACTCTCGAGGTGGTGCTTGGGGCAGGTTCTTGGATTGGAGATCTTCCTGTATTATCTTGCCATAAGATGTCTTCTGGATATGAGTGGAAAGAGGCAGTCTTTCCACCTTAGATCTTTACTTGAGGTCGTCGAGGCTGGGGTAGATCTTTCTTCTCGAGGCATTGGTGTGACACTAGAATTGAGGTCTTCGAGTGACGCCTTATTGCGACTACCTTGCTGTGGTTGTTACCTATTGAAGCCGTAAGGGTTACCTCGGGTTAGTTTTAGCATTGAGAGACGCCTCTTCTTGGTTCTTAGTCGAGGTGGGGGAAATTTAGCTTCAGAGGGGTTGTCTTAGCTTGAACTCTTTGTGTTGCTTTGGATCGATGACAGAGTAGACTTGCGGTCTTCAGGCATCCTTGTCTTCAGGATTTTTGGGGAGTTTGTGTTATGGCGAGAACTTCCCGTTGATTCGGCAGAGGGTTGAATAGGGTCGTTGCCCTTTTGGAGCGATTAGAACTAAGGCACGAGTAGGGGTTGTCCTGGATTTATTTATGTGGCCATCCTGCTGAGGAGAGGTTTCAGTTTATGGGATGAGGGGTGTTGGTGTCGGGATACACCATTAAGGTGGTCTAAGCTTTAGGATCGGATGATCCGAGGCAGACAAGCAACACATTCCAAGCATCATACAAGCATATGACAAGCAAGTTGAGCATTCCATAGATACAAAGGTACGACTACGTACCATAAAGGGAATCTTATACAGGGGATATTGGTCCTAGGTATGAACGTCATGGGGGTCTTTACTTCTGTCTTTCCATCTGGTGTCGTCGGTGTCGTACTTGATCCGTTGAGGAGATGAAGGACTCCATTGGTAGGGCGATCTTGTAGTGTCTTTTGTCGTTGGTAGCTCCTTTGGTTTGCTTGTCTCAGTGTCTCTTCATTTCGGGATCTCCGTCTTCATAGTCTCTAAGTCGAACTATGTTTTTTTTAAAACAGAACATTTGAAGTAGATGAAATATAGAGTAATCCATTTTCAAAAAGTTAAGTCAGGGAAGATAAGATAATAATCCTTTGAAAAGATTTTGATAAAGTAGTTTTCGAAAGTCGGTGTTTTTGGAAATAGGGGTTGTCCAATCTAACGTCCATGCTAACTAAGGTCTCCTACGGTGGGGATGGTTCTGATACAAAGTCTATGGGACCCTATATTTACGGTCCGACAATCCTGTTATGCCTGCAGTTCACGTTCCCGTGATCAGTGTGTTGTCAACATAACCGACAAGTATCATTACAACATCCATGAATAACAAGTACAAGTACTTACATTAGTGCCATTATGGCGATATAACATCAATAGCGGAAGTATTCAAGCACAGAGCCCATGCCATGCCTTAACCTATGGGTGACTGAGTGTGGAGACGTCCTAGATCACATAGACGTTATCGTCCTCTTCATTCCTCGATCTTCAAAAATCTGGCTAATTAAATAGCCAGGGACAATGCCAGTGAGTACTTTGAATGTACTATCAAACCACCTTAAATAAAATATAACAAGAGTATATGCAATATGGCAGTGGTAGTAGGAGGGCTCCAAGAGGGGTCCTTTTCTCAAATAGTTTCTCTTGTAGATATAGAATGTCTATATCTTTGTTGAAACTTTTGTAAAAAAAATTTGGAAACCTTTTTAAAAAGTTTTAGAAGACACTAGGATTGGGTCACCCATTTGTTTTTCCTTCCAGGTCATCCCATGACCAAAATCCATTCCCCCTTTTTCCGACCATCCCATGGTCAAAACATTTCTAAGCCATTGATTTTCCGAAGTCCTTTTTGAAATCAAAACCAGCACTAATCCACAGCCAAATTCCCAAACGTCAATGACGAAAGACTCGTCTATTCGAATAGATTTACACTCTGCAGAGTTGTACTCTTTACCCACACCAAACGGGTACCCTACCATGATCCCTATTGATAGTGGGTCGAGTAACCGATCAAGACTCTCCAGATGCCACTCTAGTATAGGACCTACCCTATGATTTGTTCCCCTCAACACCGGGACGTCTGGATCCACGGACCAACCGGAGTGCCTTCCGACTCCACGAGAAGGGGCACTTTCAATGAGGGGCTCATACTATCGCCCGGCTGCTCCTAGGGGCAGTTCACAGTTCCTCCAGGTGACTTCCGCGCAGTTGACCCTTTTACGTAAAGGAACCCCGACATTCAAGGGAGGTGATCCATTATAAGTAGTCGTGAGAATTCCCATACCAGAGTAGCAAACATCAAATCTAGCCTTGTCCCATTCCAGAGTAATGTGGTTGAACGCGTTAATTGTTCAAGCAAAACTGCAAAGAACCGAGTGCATTTTTGCAAACATTTTTCCTCCATCTTTCGTCCAACCTTTTTGTAAAACAAAACCTTTCTTTTTCATTTCTCAAAACTTCTCTTGGTAGTTCAAACCTCACCAAGGTTTTGTCATGAAACATTTTTGTCAAACTTTTCGGGGTCTTCCCATCCTAAAGTTTTTCTTCTGCTAAAACGGGGTCTCCAAGGGGGCATGGAGTTATGCAACATCTACCATACTAGGGGAAATTAGGTGTTGACAAGGGGATTGTACTTAATAGTACAAATGGGTAATAGTTTGGAGGAGCCAAACCACTACCAGGTATAAAACATTATACAGTAAAATAGTAGGACAAGGGCTTATGAGCAAGAAGGTGGCTTGCCTGTGAATCGTGAGATGTCCCGTGACTCTTTAGAATACCAGAATACCAATAATAATAATGATAGGGATAAAACCCGATGCTTCCTTCTTCTTAGTGTCACACAAATGCAACTATCGCCGTATCGAGCATACATGCAAACAAACAAAACCACAATCAATTCAAGGCATACAAGTACCAATACATATAGCAAGAAATGAACAATACTAGTAGGTGTTGAGGATTTTGTTGTGGATACAAGGGAAAATGCTTTGGTTGCATTTGTAGATTTTTTATTTAAGATTTATAGTACAAAACTACCTAGATAAGGGGTTCTAGAACAAGGCCCAGTTATGTATGAGATCAGGGTGAAAAAGTGACACCCTCGGATAGGTATTGATAAAATTAAACCAACAAAAGTGGTTTCTCTATTTTATCTATTACCATTGATTTATAATGATTTTTATAGTGAATAAAACTATAGTTTTAGGGAATAATTCACCAGAAATGTTTTGTAGGTCAAAAAATTATTCACTTGGATGAGTATGTAGGATTTGGTGGAATAAGTCACTGAGAGTTGGAATCACCTCAAAACAATTAACAAAATGCCCTCAGGAAAATCCCCAAGTCATTTCTAGATGATATTGAGTTTTCCATCAGACTTAATGTACAGGATATTTTGATGTGATTCCAAAGTCACATGGTAGGTATTTAGTATACCTTTCTGTAGAAATTGGAATTACCTTATTTGGGTTTACAAAGCTAATTAAATTATTTTATTAGTGAAATAATTCAAAACAGAGAAGTTTTATTCCTCAAAATTTAGTAGATGCTTATAAAATCTTGGGCTCCTGGGGTTTGATAGACATTGTTATTAGTAAGTTTTTAGAGTTTGAAATAGGTCAATACCTCATTTGGTTTTACCTCAAGAATTTCCTAAAGTCAAAAAGCGGTTGTTCTTGTTATTTTTTACCAAGGACATTTTAGGAAGCAAATTAGAGTGGGGTCAATGTGGCAAGTAAAGTATCTAGGATACCTTTCAGTACCAATTGGGTTCATGCCATTTGGATTTACAAAACTTCCATAAAGGAAAATACTAGTGAAAATAGATACTCCTTGGCATTTATTTTACCAGAAAATGATGATTATTATTTTGGACATAGTGTTTGTTCTGCATGTTAGTGGAGACACACAAAAACCTGGTAAAAATTAGATCTAGGCAATTCCTGGTCATATTCATTTTTGTTTGTATTTAAAATAACCTGTAATTGTTGTGATCTGAAAAAACAAAAAATAAAAAGGGGAGAAAGGAACCTCTGCTGGGAAATGTAAAATCTTAGGTGATTAGGAGGCAGATCAGGCCGAGCAGCTGGGTGGGATTTGAATCCCGACACGGGGCCCGCTTGGCAGCGACACCAGCCGATGAAGGGGTATGGGGAGACGTGGGCCCACTTGGTAGCGACACCGGCTGATGAAGGGGTATGGGGCGACGCGGGCCATTGGATCTGGCTGAGATCAACGGTCCTCAGTCGTCTCCTAGCTCAGACAGGGCACCGACAAGGAGGAACCCTAAGGAACGGCAGAGAAGGGCGCTGAGCTCACCTGGGGCATGGAGAGGCAACAGGGAGGCGGTGGGGAGACGCGGCGCACGTCGGCAACCTCAGCGAGGGGCGGCAAGTTATGTTTTGACGTCGGGGAAGGGTCTGGAGTGCCTAGGCGCGAAACATAGATCGCCGGAGCTCGTTGGGGAGGCGCCTAGGGTTGTAGAAGGTCAAAGGAAATGGCATGAGTAGATGCAGGGGAGCAAGAAGATTCATGCAATGTGACATGCAGAGAGGGAGGAGTCAAGGAGAGAGCACTTGTAGCAAATCTTGAGGGACGCCGAGGTTCCTTCCTCTCCTCCTCTCGAGCAGAGCAGAGTAAGGGAGAGGGGGATAGTGCTCTAGGGGTGGTTGGTGAGAGGTGGGGAAGCAAATGAGGTCCGAGATAGGGGGCCAGGTGGTCTCTGGACTATTTAATAAGGGGGAGGTCTAGTGATAGGAAATGTCCATTTTGGGCATGGGGTAGGGTAGGGTTCCCTTGGGAGGAATCCAGGTGGAGGAGAGTGAGGGTGTGAGGTTCTCTGGTCGGCTTGGGGCAGAGAGGGAGGTGTGGTGGTGATTGCAAGTAGATAAATGAGTAAAAGGAGCATCTTCCTCCCTCTCTCACTCTCTCCAAGCACTAAGGACAAGGGGGAGGGGTGTGCTACTGTGGCTACAGTGTTATCTCGACCAGGGGGTGAGGTGGTGTGTTGGGGAAGTTTGATTGACCATACTTAGTGAGGGTTGGAAGTGTTTATATCAAGGTTGGATTGATATTGCCAAGATTGAACAAAAAGAGGTATGTGAATGAAGTAGCAAATTGTGCATTGGGAAATGTAGGGAAATGGTACTGGTGTGTAGAGGGGGTGAAAGTATGTCTCCAAGATTTATTTGTGATTTTTTTGAAGATTATAAGTGCTCTTAATCTCATCTATTAACAAAGTGCATAAATGATTTATATGAGCTAATTTGTTATTTTTACATTATACAACACATGTTTTTGGTGTGAAATGGTTCTAAATACCATATCACACATTGGATGATTTTATTGGAATTTATTAAGAAGGTAAAGTATTTTTAAGTTATTATTTCTTGTTCCTGCCATTTAAGAAAAAGGGCAAAAATAAATAATAAAGGATCTCAAAATATTTATTTTTGAGATGGAAAGATAGGGGGTGACATGTAGGTATCAAAGATACCTTGAGTTTGCCAAGTAGTTTGGAGAAAAACAAACTTGCCTTTATATAGAAGGTTTTGAGGATTTGGCAATTAAAGGAATTTAAAAAGTTTTAGGCTCCAAATAATTATGGAGATGATTTGTAAAATATTTATATTCAAGGTGGATGATGTCAAGTTAAGGTATATATCATAACAAACCTTGGTTTAGAAAATGGGAGTTGGTTTTGGAAAATACCAAGGATTAGAGGATCTAGGGTTTTGTTATTTTCATGCCACCTAGATATAGTTGGATTAGGGAGATCAGAGCTCACCTTGGTACAAGGGATATATGGATGGATATACCAAGTTGTATATATGTTCATGATGGCAAGATTTGGGATTGGTTGTTTTGGAGGTTATATAGGAGTGGTGGAAATTTTTGTTGAAAACAAGGCTGCCATAATAGATGTGTCATGATGCCTAATAAACCATGAGGGTTTAAGAAGCACAGGGCTCCAATGGAAACAAGTGAGGTAGGGATTGATAGACCATGGTTAGTAGACCATAACCATGCAAGGAGTTGGTAAAGGGGAGATGGCATATGGATGTGAGCTTTTTTCAAAGTAGGCAAGATGATAAGATTTGCAGAAAAGATGATTGTCTTGACTACAAAACCATCAAGGATGAGTGGGAACTAGACTGGATTAGCCAAGGGAAAGAGTGGTATTTGGTAGTACTAATGATTTACTACAATATGGTACAAGTACATTCTCAAGAATGCACTTATATTAGAATGGGTGGCGTCTCAAAGATTGAATCCTGATAAGGATTCCAGATAGCCAAATTTGTAGATTTGTGGATTTTGACTAGTATGCAAGAGGGGAAAATTTGAGGGAGTGTCAAGGGTTTATACTCTTCATCAAGTGGTTCATATTTAGGTATATATGGAATAGAGGGGATCCATGCTTGTATTTTGTCCTTGATGATTTGGATACACAGAATTAGCTCAGGATTGATCTGACTGAGTAGATTAGAGATTCACTTGAGTGTCTCAAGATAGATTAAGGTTGGGATGCTTAGTTTGAGATTGATGATATCAACTTTTGGTTTGATCCCTAAGGATGATCTACTAGAATATATCACTCTAATTCCTAAGCAAACAAGGCAATCAACAGATCAAGGCAATTCATCAGTCAACAGATCAAAGAAACTCATCTATTTAAACTTATCAACTAATACTAAGGTTACCATCAAGTCTAGCTTAAGGTAAGCATGGGTGTTTTTAAGAGGTTGTGATTTTGAATCAATATAAGGACCTCTTGGTATTTCTACCAATATTGGATGAAAAGGGTTTAGAAAGGTTTTGGGAAAACCTAGAGTTAAGAGTAGTTGAAGGTTCTGTCTTGAAAACATAAGGAGATAATATATAGGTCTCTATAGTTTTGTTAATAAAGGTAGTAAAATATTTTGTTGTATCAAAGTCATCTTGGCTCAAGTTTGAAATACTGGAACATTTGAGGATATGAAAGATTGTTCTCTTCAACCCGATGATCTTGATGCCAATACTCAAGGTATATCTTTATGTTCATGACATCCATTCTTCAATCCGACACATGGACTACAAGAATGACATATGGAATATTCCTTCATATAAAAGTAAATGAAAACATTAATCCATAGGTATTATCATTAATCACCAAAACCACAGATAGGGGCTATTACCCTTTCAATATCCCCCATTTTGGTAATTGATGACAATCACAACAAGAGGGTTTATATAATGAATAAGACAACCAAGTATGCATCTTATTCGAGAATAAGTTTTACACAAGAGGTTGTATTTGATATGGTATCAGAACAGGTTGTATGTGATATGGTACTAGAACACAAAGATACTAGTCCATATCAAAACCATTTCTACTCACACAAACTACAATTAATACAGAAGATGTGAGTAGAACCAACATATAGAGAGAAAACTCCCCCACAATATGTGGGACCCTGGATTTATTTTCCGAGAATCCCCGTCATGCCCGCAATTCACGTTCCCATGATCAGTGAGCCGTGAGCATAACCGACCAGTATCATTACAACATCCAGAAGTTTACAAATACAAAGCTTACATAGTTGCCATTATGGCAATTAAAACACAAATAGCGGAAGTCTTGAATCGCAGAGCCCATGGCATGCCTTAAACTACAGGCGACTTACTGAGAGACATCCTAGCTCGCATAGACGTCAGCATCTCCATCTCTCCTCGTGCTTCTGCAAATCTGGCCAAGTAAATAGCCAGGGACAAAGACGGTGAGTACTTTAAATGTACTCGCAGACCACCTTAAGATAATAACAATAAAAGGATATGCAATATGGCAGAGGTGGTAGGATGGCTCCATAAGAGGTTCTTTTCTAAAGTAGTTTCTCTTGTAGATATAGAATGTACAAGGTTTTGTTGAGAACTTTTGTAAATCATTTTGGAAACCTTTTTAAAAAGTTTTATGGAACACTGGGATTGGGTCACCCTATCTCATCTCCACAGTTCTCAATTGACCGGGTTATCCTCTTCCTTCTTTGGTGTCCCTCGGACCACCAGGTTTTATAAAACACCTTCTTTTTAGAAATCCATTTTGAAAACAAAACCAACACCGATCTACAGCAACCTTACCAAACATCCATGACCGAGGACTCGGATATTAGAATAGATTTACACTCTGCAGAGGTTGTACACTTTATCCACACCAAACGGGTACCTTACCCTGATCCTTACTGATCGCGGGTCGAGTAATCGATCAAGAATCTCCGGATGCTACTCTATCATGGGCCCTCCCTATGAATTATTCCTCTCAACACCAGGACGTTGGGATCCACAGACCAACCGTAGTGCTCCCAACTCCTCCAGAGCCGACACTTTCAATGAGAGTCTTATAATATCGCCCGGCCACTCACATGGGTGGTACTACTTCCTCCAGGTGACTTACTAGCACTTGATCCTTTCTATAAAGGAAGCCCAAAATTAGAGGGATCTGATGCCTTATAAGTAGTTGTGAGAATTACCACACCGGAGTATAAAACTTCAAATCCAACCATGTTACCATTCCAGAGTAATGTGGTTGCACGGGTTAATTGTTCTGGCAAAACTGCAAAGAACCAGGTGCCTTTTTGTAAATCCTTTTTCCTCCTCTTTCTTCCAACATTTTGTAAAACTAAACCTTTTTATTTTTTAGACCTCTCTTGTTAGGTCAACGTCACCAAGGTTTTCCAATAAATATTTTATAAACATTTTCCCGGGGTCTTCCCATCCTATACTTTTGCTTAGATTAAAATGGGGTCTCTAGGGGGTTAGGGTGTTAAACACCATCTACCATACTAGGGACAAATAGCTGTTGGCAAGGGGGGTTGTACTTAGTAGTACAAGGGGGTAATGGTTTGGAGGAGCCAAACATTCCCACATATATAACATACTAGTTAAGGTATGCAATTTATATAAAAATTACATAAAACATGCGCATGTAAAATAGTAGGACGGAGGCATATGAGAAAGAAGGTAGCTTGCCTATGACAAACGTGACTTCCCTTGGATCTTTAGAGAATCAGAATACCAATGATAATAATTATAATATAATAACCCGATGATTCCTTCTTCTCGACGTCACACAATTCGCAGATATCGTTGTTATCAAGCATACATGCAAACAAGCAATAGCACATTCAACACAACGCATACAAGCTTCCATGCAATTTAGCAAGCAAGAGATAATCACATGATATAATATAGTAGGGTGCTGGATTAGTGGTTTGGTGAGATGGGTAAAAGACTTGGAGTCATTGGGGGAATATCACTTAGGATTTATAGTATAGAAAATACCTAAGAGAGGGGTTTTAAACCAAGAACAAATTTTGTATGATACCATTGTATAAAAATGATACCATCAAATAGATATTGATAAAAATGAAGCAAACAAAAGTGGTATCACTATTTTATTAAATACCATTAATTTATAATGGAATTTCTAGTGAATAAAACTCTAGTTTTAGGAAATAATTTAACAGAAAATTTCTGGAGATCCAAAATTATTTCCTTGGACGGTTAAGTAGAGTTTGATGGACTGATTCATTGAGAGTTGGAATAATCTTAAAATATTTACTAGAATGCCCTCAGGAAATTCCCAATGTTAATTCTGGTCGTTATTTGTCTTTTTAACCATATTTAGTCTACAGAATATTTGGATATGATTCCAAAGACACATAGTAGGTATATGGAATAACTTTTATATAAATTGGAATAACCCAAATTGGATTTGTAGAACTAATGTGGTGAATTTATTAGTGAACTAAATATGCATAAAAAAGATTAGTTCATAGTAAATCATCTAGGCTTAGAAAAATTTGGGCTTCTATGGTTTGATAGATATTTGTATCCAGGTGTGCTGGGAGTTGGAATTGGGTCAATACTAGTTTATCTTTGACCCTGAGGAATTTCTAAAGTCATAAAAGGATTGTCTTAGTTATTTTTACTATGGGCTATTTATGAAGCAATTGGCTATGGGGCCAGGGTGATATGCAAGGTATGGCCCATACCTTGTAGTAACAAAAGGATTCATGTCAGATGGAATTGTAAAACTCCCAGAAAGATTTATTTGGTGAAAGGGATACATTTGTGTGCGTGATTTACTATAATTAATTTAATCATCATTTTGGTCTACTTGTTGTACTTCCTATTAGAGAAAACATGTATTCATCTAGGAAAAATGAGATCTGGCCAATTAGAGTCGTTTTCCATTTTTATTTCAAATTAAACCACCAGGTTAAATACTAGATCTAGGGAAATAGGAAAAAGATGGAGTGGTCTTGGGCTGGGATCTAATGGGATCAAGGCATCGTGGATCGAAATCGACCCACACAGTCTAGGCACGTGCACGAGGTGCGACTTTGAAGCTTGCTGGTGGGGCAGAGCTGTCATAGAGGGCAGTGGGGCGAAGGGGTATTGAGTGCCCCTAGCCATCAGATCTATGGGAGATCGATAGTGCTAGGTCGTCCCCGCTGGAACAGACGCCACTGGGAGGAAACCCTAGGGGGGAGAGGAGGCGAGGGGAGCTCACCAGAGGGCTCGAGAGGCGACGGGGAGGCGAGGAATCGACGTGGTCGACGATGGCAGTCAGGATGAGGTTTGGCACGGTGGGGTATGGCGCCGGTAGGGTGCTAATGCGATGATTCCCGTCAGTTCCCGCTCGGGACCTCGTCGGCGAAGCTTTCAGGGCTCTTGCATGCGAAAGGGGAGGGTTCCATTAGCATCAGGAGAAGGTGGGGAGTGTAGGAGTGTGACTTGCAGAGGGGGAGGAACAGAGAGGAGAGTCCTAGGCTCAATTCCTTGAGGAGTCCGATAGGGGAAGTTTCCCTTCTCCTAGGGGAGACAGGGGCTGGGAGGAGCTCTGGAGCTAGGGGATGGTAGATTAGGGGGAGAGGAGTGTGGGGAGGCCACATGCAAGTGGTGGGGAGCAAGGGGGCACTTTGAGCTCAAGCTCAACAATGACCAAAAATGGTGTCTCCTGTTTGTGTGGCCAGTACAGGGGGAAGGAGGGGATGTGGAGCTTGGGGGAGCTGAGTGGGAGTGAAAGGGGGCAAATTAGCTGAAGGGGAGGTGTTGGGGTGGCCTGAGCCCTTTTATTTCGAGTGGAGGGGCTCATGGTGGAAAAGTTCCATATGAGGGCCATGGGAGAGGGAGGGAAAACCAGGGGTGATTGTTGTGGGTGTGGGGATGTGGGGAGTGGTATGAGGGTTGGGATAGAGAGAGAGGGGGGTGATGCTGTCACAGAATTAATTGAGCCAAAATGGTTTATCTCTTTGTATCTCTCCAAAACAAGCACAAGGGACAAAGGGAGGGGGTGCTACAGTGATTTTCTATAGTGTAGCATGACCAGAGGGGTAGTGTTGTGATGTACAAGCTTGGTTGACTAAGTTTGGTGAGGGTTGAGTGTGTTTAGATCAAGGTTTGATTGATGTTGAAAATTTGATCAATTTGAGGTTTGAGAAGGAGATTGAATATTTGGCACTGGTAAATACAGGAAAATGGTACTAGTAGATGAATAGGGTCAAATCATGATCATAGGAATTTTTTGGGATTTTTCAAATTATTAAAAGTCTAGTTAATCTCATTTATTCAAAAGGTTCAGAGATTTATAGAAGCTAATGTGATATTTTTACATTGGTCAACCTGAGTATCTGGTGTGAAATTGTTCTAAATACAATATCACACATTGGATAATTTTATTGGAATTTATTTAGAAGGTAAAGTATTTTTAAGTTGTTATTTCATGTTTCTGCAATTTAAGAAAAAGGGCAAAAGAAATAAATAAGCATATGGGAAGATATGATATGATATATAGGCATCAAAGGTGCCGTGAGTTGGCAAAGTAGTTTTAAGAAAAACAAACTTGTCTTTCCATAGAAGGTTCTGAGGATTTAGCAAATAAAGCAATTTAAATAGTTTTAGAATCCCGATAATTATGGGAATTATTTGGAAAATGTTTATATCCAAGGTGGATGATATCAACTTGAAGTATCTATCATAATCAACCTTGGGTTTTGAAAAACAAGAGGGATTTAAGGAGGAAACAAGGATTAGAGGATCTAGGGAAGTGATATTTTTGTACCACCTAGACAAGGTTGGATTAGGGAGCTTAGAGCTCACCTTGATACAAGGGATAGATGGATGGTTAGAACAAGTTATATATATTATCATGATGCCAAGATTTGGGATTGGTTGTATTTGAGGAGATCTAGAAGTGATGGCCAACTTTGTTGAAAACAAGGTTGCTGTTGGGGATATGCTATATGGGTATCCTCATAGCATGTCTCTTATCCGACTAACCCGGGTGGCCCATAGTCGGTAGCATGGCCTGTGGCCTGCTGGGCGGTGCAGTTAGGAGGATCCAGAAGGGAGGCCCATGCCGGATAAAGGAAGGCTACGGTGGAGTCACCAGCGTACCAGGAGCCTTGGAGTACAAGATACACAAGACTAGTGATAGACGGTGTAGGACTCTGTAACCTATCCGGCTAGGACTTTTCCCTATAACCCTAGGATCTGATGACTATATAAGTCGGGCCTATGGGAGCCTTTATGGCATCATTTTACACACACCTCGCACAACGAACCTATCTCTGTAACTCGGCGTATTGCCATTATAGTGATTTATAGCAGGAGTAGGATTCTGCCACCGTTGTGGGATCTGAACCTGGGTAAGCTGTGTTACCTCGTACCTGTCAACCATCCGCCTTACCCCACGTCTCTAAACACGCACTGTGAGGACCCCTCCATGGCGTACTCGTTGGCAATACCACGACAGTTGGCGCCCACCATGGGGCAAGAGGCGCTTCAGGCTCTTCAGCGGGCGAGGACCAAGATCTTCGCGGGAATCGGTGAAACCGTAGCCATCGGTCGTGTTCTCTTCTCCGGCAACGTTCCGATCGTCCCTCCCGACGAGTTCTGGATCCCGACGAAGACAAACCCTATGCGGTGCTTGATCGTTCCTATCGGAGACATCCACCTCTTCATCGGCGAAACCGACTCGGGCACTAGTTCCCTGGGAGTCGGAGAAGCATCAAGACCCGCACGGACCGCCTACGGGCAGGATACGTTTGCGGAAGGATCGATGTCGGATCTCTCCTCGGAGTTTGCCAGCAAAGATCGGAAAAATTCAAGACCTGCATGGACCGCCTACGGGCAGGATACGTTCACGGAAGGATCGATGTCGGATCTCTCCTCGGAGTTTGCCGGCAAAGATCGGAAAAATTCAAGACCCACCCAAACCACCCCTGTGCAGGATATAAAGGTGGAAGATCACTGCAAATCCGTCGGCTTTGTCCGTGCGTCTAGACAGCAGAGATCCAAGTTCGTCGGCGTGGTTACCATCTTTGATCTGGCACGCTGCGTTCAGAGAGAAGGCGAAACCCCCCGCGATTACCTGGCCAGGTGGCTCCGTATACGAGCCGATCTGGCCCACTACCCCAATGATGATGCCATCTATCACTTTGTGGAAGGACTGGACCATGGCACGCTTCTGCGACACTCTCTAAGGCGGCAACAGGCGTCAGGCCGACTTACCTTCGAAGGCATGGTGAACACCGTCAACAACTACGCGGAGGCTGAAGCGGCAGCTCAGACAGCGCTTGCGCTCATTGACGGAGCCCCTCTGATTCAGCCACCACCACCGCCTCCGGCCGCCATTGTCGCAGCAGCGCCACCACCTCCAGTCATCGTCGAGGCTGTTGCACCTCCACCGCCCGTCATCGAGGAAGTCCTGGCACCCTCCGACTCTGTCATTGACACGCTTTATGCCGATTTCAGTGCAGATTCAGAGGAAATAGACTTCAGTCCAGAAGAGCTAGACTCCGCTATGCAGGAGATGGAGGAGGAGTACTCGCGCGACGAACAAGCTAATAACACCGTCATGTCTTGAGGGGTGTTCGTCACCATCGGGACAGTGATGGATGAAGACCAGCCCGGGCAAGATCCGCCTACGGCGCTGGATAAGGGGAAGGGACCACTTATTGCTGCTGACGATGATCGCGCAAGAGTCATGCCTCCTCCGCCTAATCCAGTGCAGCAGCCGCAGGAACTCGGCACCGGTCCGAGCAACAACAACACCGCAAACTTGCCGCCTCCAGCATCCACGTCGGCAGCATCTCATGTTACTCCAGCTGATAGAGTGATGTATGGCAATCTCCTCGTTGAGCCACTAACTGTTGATCATATCTGGAACGTGACTCAGCTTGACGAGAAGCGCCAGCAGCTGCTGGAGGAAGCGCAAGCCATCGCGGAGCAAGGCGCTAAACTAGATCGAGATCTGGTCCACGCGCAGAAGTCCATAGAAAAAGCTAGAGCAATGGAGGCCGAGTACAAGACTCTGGTGCAGCAGCAGAAGGCTAAAAAGGCTCCGGCTCGCGTCATCAACGATCCTGGTGTACAGCGCAACCTAGGATGGGATCCCTCGAAGCCGGCACAGGCCAAGGCATACACTGATAGTGAAGGCAAGCAGGTGATGCCCACCCCACTCCTTAACCTCGCCGTCGCCAAGACCCTTCTGGACCAGGATAGATCGCCTGAGGCAGTGGAACAGGTCTATGACCTAGTGGACAAGGCGGTAAAGCAGCAAGAAAAGGCCACCTCTCAGAGGCTTGAGTATGACCCAGTGCTCTGCCGATCTAGCCAGTATAAACGGCCAAGGGACAGATCTCCTCAAGATGTCGGATCACGGACGGGTTCATCAGAACAAAGACGGAGGTATGCGCGCAACAGGAAGGATGCTATCCCCATATCCTCCGACCACGGAGAAAGAGCCCAACCTCGCTGCCCATCGCCACCGCCCCGATCCCCCCGACGTTAGGAAGACTACAAGACTCACCATCGCACGGATATGCCTCCACCAAAGCAGTGCGGCATCATCATCCGCGACAACGTGGCATAGACCCGTCATGGTGAAGAGCGCCACCAAGGACATAAGAGCAAGTCACACCACGACCCTCCGCGTCCGACAAGCAACCACGATAGGCGTGGGGCGTCGCAGGAGGGTAACAGCAAGAAAGCTAACCCACCGCCACCTCTGCCTCTGTCGCCGCCAAGCAGTCACCATGGCAGAAGAGGCCCGCGTCGTTCATGCAGCCCGTCCCCTATTGACAACAAGAAGAAGAACCCGGAGCCATACGATGCACGTTCGCGGATCGATAAGATCCACGAGGCCCGGGAAGGACCATACCTGGGACCACGTTGCTTCGGACCTGCAATACGGTCCGCAACTTACCCCAAAGGTTTCCGGATTGACAAGACCATCAAGCCCTATGAAGGCACCACCAAGCCTATCACATGGTTGCAGGACTACGGCAACACGGTGGAGATTGCCGGAGGCAACCCCAACGTCGCCGTCAAGTACCTCCCGTTAATGTTGGCGGGCACGACCTGTCAATGGATCGATGACTTGCCGGAGAGATCTATCTACAACTGGCTGGACATGCAAGAAGCATTCACCAAGAACTTTGAGGGTACATACAAGCGTCCCTGTACGGTGGGCTATCTACGGCGGTGCGTGCAAGAGAAAGACAAGACATCTCGCGCCTACCTCTCCCGCTGGCTAGATATGAAGAATTCCTGCGCAGGAGTGCACGCCCAGACCACGATGGCCGCCTTCATCGATGGGTTGGAAAGGGGCACGTTGCTCCGACATAAGCTAAAGAGCTTGCAGGACAATCATCAGCTTGACTTGAATCAGATGATTCAGTTAGCTAGTGAGTTCGCAGCTGCCGACGACGACGCTCGTGGCTCTTTGCCGGCAACGGCCGTTCCAACTCAAGCTCGGAGGAACAGCAGTACAAAGAGAAAAACCGCACCAGAAGAAAAGTAATCTACCGACATGGTCGCCATGACTTTTGCAGGACGAGGCGAAGGCGGACAACGTGGCCGAGGAAGGGGAGCAGGCCGCGGGCAGCAGGGAGGAAGTGAAACCAACTCGGCGCCGCTCCGCGTTCCCCAAACCTATGAAGAGTACCACGATATGCCGTGCCTCGTACACCTCGACGCCAACGGCAAGGCCGCCCATACCAATCGACACTGCAAGTTCGTCAACGACCTCAAGGAAGACCAGTCGGCTATGTTTAAGTCGGAAGAACATACCGCGAGGCAAGGGCAAGGGGAAGAAGAAGGAGGAGGAGTCCAAGGATTCAAGTGACATGGACGAGGACGTTGACCCCAAGCATGCCGCCAAGGGCGAAGACAAGGGCAAGAACCCCTTTGCAAAGAAGGCCCCAGTCTACCACACTTTCCTTGGCACCCCCACCATCCGACAACAGAAGACCTCTCTAAGGATCCTGATGGCCACTCTCCCCCCAGTTCCCCAATACCTGCGCTGGTCGGAGGTTCCAATCACTTGGGACAGGATGGACCACCCAGACCTTGTGCCCACAGAGAAACAGTACGCCATGGTCATCAACCCATTGATTGACGACGTGGAGTTCACCAAGTGCATGGTGGATAGTGGAAGCAGCATCAACATCATGTACCTGGATACACTACAGAAGATGAACTTGACGGAGGCAAACCTAATGCGGACCAACACCGTGTTCCATGGCGTAGTTCCTGGTCGGGAGGCTCGGTCCTTTGGGTGCATCACGCTTCAGGTAGCCTTTGGCGACGTTAATAATTACCGCCAAGAGCGCATGACCTTTGAGGTGGTCCCCTTCAAGAGCGTGTACCATGTCATATTCGGACGCGACATATTCCACACATTCATGGCCAAGCCATGCTTCGTCTACAACAAGCTCAAGATACCCGGACCAAACGGCGTCATCATCATATCCGGAAGCTTTACCAAGGCAAGGGACTGCAAGATCAATGAAGCAGCCATTGCAGAAGCTGTCCTCTACAGCGAAGAATTCAAAGAGATCCAGAGCAAGGTCAATCACTCAGAGATGCCCGCGTCGAAGAAGCAGATCTCCAACTCCGCTCCTGCGTTCAAGGCCGCTATCGAGACCAAGCCGGTGGAACTTGTGGTAGGCGATGCCTCCAAGACCGTCGCCATTGGGACGAACCTAGATCCCAAATAGTAAAGCGCGCTCGTCGAGTTCCTCCGTGAGAATAGGGACATCTTTGCCTGGCAACCTGCCGACATGAAAGGTGTACCTAGGGAACTTGCCGAGCACGGCTTAAACATAGATCCAAAATGTAAACCAGTGAAACAACCTCTACGACGCTTCGGAGATGAGAAGAGACGCGCCATTGGCAAAGAGATAGCTAGGTTACTTAAGGCTGGTTTTATCCGAGAAGTCCTTCACACCCGATGGGTGGCCAATCCTATACTTGTCCCTAAAAAGGGAACTACTGAATTAAGAATGTGCGTTGATTACACCGGCTTGAACAAAGCGTGTCCCAAAGATCCGTTTGATTTGCCTCGCATTGACCAAGTCATTGACTCGACGGCTGGCTCGGAACTTTTGTGTTTTCTCGATGCATACTCAGGATACCACCAGATCAAGATGAGGAAGTTGGACCAATTGGCCACTTCGTTCACTACCCCGTACGACACGTTTTGCTATGTCACAATGCCCTTTGGGCTGAAAAACGCAGGTGCTACCTACCAGCGGACAATGCAACGTTGCCTTCATGACCAAATTGGTCGGAACATTCACGCCTATGTGGACGATATCGCGGTGATGTCTAAAAAGTCAAAAGAATTAATCTCCGACTTAAAAAAAACCTTTGATAATCTCCGGAAATACAACATGATGCTCAACCCTAAGAAGTGCGTCTTCGGGGTTCCAGCCGGCAAATTGTTGGGCTTCATCATTTCCCAGCGTGGAATCGAGGTCAACCCGGAGAAAATCAAGGCCATCTTAAACATAAATCGTCCGACATGCCTAAAGGACATCCAACGACTAACAGGTTGTGTTGCAGCAGTTAGTCAGTTCGTCAGCCGACTTGGAGAGAAGGATCTGCCGATGTACAAGTTGCTGAAGAAGGCGGACAAATTCACATGGACAGACGAGGCAGATGCAGCATTGAAGCAGCTCAAGGAGATTCTTTCCTCAGCACCCATCCTTGCAGCGCCCGAGCCTGGTGAGCCCCTGCTAATTTACATGGCGACAACCAACCGGGTTATCAGCATCATCGTCGTGGTAGAGCGGAAGGAACCAGGCCATGAGCACGGAGTTCAACGACCATTTTACTACATAAGCGAAGTCTTGACGGAGTCCAAGAAGCGTTACCCGCACTACCAAAAAATAGCTTATGGAGTATTCCTCGCTTCACGGAAGCTGAGGCATTAATTTTAGGAGCACCCAATCACAGTAGTGAGCAAGACTCCACTGTCCGAAATTATCAACAATAGCGGAGCTACAGGAAGGGTCGCGAAGTGGGGCATTGAACTTGCTTCCTTCGAGATCACCTACAGGAGACGCGACGCTATCAAGTCACAAGCCTTGGCGGATTTTATTGCAGATTGGATGGAGATGCCAGATGCCACTCCGTTGCCAGAACCAGAGTACTGGGTGATGCACTTTGACGGATCAAAGCTACTCAATGGCTCGGGGGCTGGTGTATTTCTACAGTCACCAAAAGGAGACAAGCTACACTACGTTCTGAAGATCCACTTCGAGGCTACAAATAACATGGCGGAGTATGAAGCACTCATTCACGGATTATGTGTAGCCAAGGATATTGGCATCAAGCGCATAGTTTGCTGTGGAGATTCTGACTTGGTTGCCCAGCAGGTGGCTAGCACCTGGAATGCGCGGAACCCTATGATGGCGGCATATCGCGACGAAGTGGACGAGATAGCCAAGAGCTTCTTGGGCTAGGAAGTCAAGTATGTGCCTAGGGAGCAAAACGAGGCGGTTGATCTACTGTCTAAACTTGGATCAGGGCACAAGCAAATTCCGCTAGGAGTTTTCCTAGAGCATCTACGCACACCATCCGTGAAGGGAGCCGACATCGACAACCCGGATAGAGCTGACTCTTTCGTCAACATGGTGACAAAGATCCCTCCGGCTTGGACAAAACCGTTCATGGAATATCTCGAACACAGAACTTTGCCCTACGGCGACGTCAAAAGACGGCAAATAGTACGGCGAGCAAAGGGTTATACCATAATCAATGGGTAACTCTATAAAAGGAGCACTACTGGTGTATACCTAAAGTGTGTTTCCCAGCTTGAAGGTATAGAAATCCTACGCGAGATCCATCTCGGAGAGTGCGGGCATCACGCCGCTCCTCGGTCGTTGGTCGCGAAAGCCTTCCGGCAAGAATTCTACTGGCTGACCGCGAAGGCGGATGCCGACAAGCTGGTTGAGACATGCACAGGATGCCAGTATTATGCCCGACAACCACATGTTCCTGCTGAAGAATTGTGAACAATACCAATAACTTGGCCGTTTGCAGTCTTGGGGCTAGACATGGTGGGGCCGTTACAAAAGGCACCGTGTGGATTTACGCATCTGCTTGTAGCAGTTGACAAATTCACCAAATGGATAGAAGCTAAACCCATTAGAAAGCTCGATGGGCCAACTGCCCTCAGATTTGTCCGGGATCTAGTGGTAAGATTTGGTCTCCCACATAGCATCATCACCGACAATGGAAGCAACTTGTCACTCGGAGAAGTGGAGGCCTATTGCTAGGACAAAGGCATCTGACTTGACCTTGCATCTGTGGCACATCCACAATCCAATGGTCAAGTTGAGCGAGCCAATGGATTAATTCTGCAGGGAATCAAGCCACGTCTTGAGGCACCGCTACATAGAGCAGCTGGAGCCTGGGTGGAAGAATTGCCATCTGTGCTGTGGAGTTTACGAACTACACCCAACAGATCCACCGGCTACACCCCCTATTTCATGGTATATGGAGCAGAAGCCATCCTACCTTACGACATCCTCCACGATGCACCAAGAGTTGCCGCCTACGACGAAGATGACGCTGAAGAATCCAGACGCCTAGATGTGGGCCTTCTCGAGGAGGAGCGCATTTTGGCATGCCAAAGATCCGCCATCTACCAGTAGAAGCTACGCAGCTACCATAGTCGCCGCGTTCGGTATCGCTCGTTTAAAGAGGGGGATTTGGTGCTCCGACTTAAGCAGAAGAAGTCACACAAATTATCCCCGCCATGGGAAGGACCGTTCATCATAAGCAAGGCGCTGCTCAATGGGTCTTACTACCTTGTCGACAATCGTGAACTCAAGGATAGACCCAACGAGGATCACAAGCGTAAGCGATGTGACCCGAATGATGACTACCCGGAGCTTGATCGGCCATGGAACATAGCCCAACTACGTCCTTTCTACACTTAGCATTTTTTATCTAATTGTGTACCTCTTATATGATCAATGAAATAAAGCTCTCTGGTTCACTCATTTTGCTGAGTCTTTTACCACCTTTAGTGTTCATTTTTGGATCATATAAAAACCTTTATGCACAAGTCTTGCAATTGCACTTGTGAAAATTCCGCCTACGGGCGTTAGCTTAAGTTTTCTGGTCTACACGTTCTTTGTTGTTTTTATGTGGATTCTGGAGTAGTGACTTTCGACACTTGTTGTCGGCGATTTTGTGCTCAGGTTATTGATGGTGCCATTGGGCATCATCACCTAAGCGCATGGTTCCGACAACGAGTCTTCCGACTCACGAAAAGTCAAGCATAAGAACCAGAGTAATGGATAAGCCAACACTTGCTTAAAAATATACATGCTGAAACTTAATTCTTAAGTAGCAGGATACGATAACCATTTTTTCTGCCTTAAGATTACATCAACAATGTTTTTTCCCGCACACATTCCAGAGGTGAAACAGAAGTTACAAAGTGTTTTTTCACTCTTTGGGTGCAGGAGACTTGGAGGCCGCATCATCACCAGCCGGAGAATCACCCTCAGCATCGGCGCTGTGGTGAGACTCGGAGGATTCCGGGTTGGCGTTGTCGAGAAAGTTCATGGGCACGAAGATACATCTACCAAATCGGCACCCCTGGTATCATAGCCCGCGAGTGATGACAAGATGGCTTCGTGATCGATCTCCTTGTCGTCATCATCCACGTCGGGGATACCAGATGTCACCGTGTCGATGTCGGCATCTTCATAGTGTGCCTTCATCATAGACAGCGCCATCCTTGCGCCAGCCTGTGCGCATGAAGCTTTCCAGCTCGCGACACGCTCGGGGGCTCGGCGCAGAATCTCCGAGTACTTCACCACGGAGTCCGAGGCCTTGATATGTATCTGGAGGGGCTTGGCAATCTCCTTGGCTTGGGTGATGGCGGTGTTGATGAAGTTGCCGGCAAGAATCATGCATTCCTTGTCCGAAGGAGGCGAGCGGGTTAAACCCATGGGCGCTAAAAATTCCGACAACAATTGAATGAGTTCAAAAAATTCTAAGTATCCAGACTACAGAACTACAAGGCGGAGGACACTTCCTGAATATGCTGGCCTTAGCCTGCCAGACGACGTCCGCCAAGGATTCCTTCTCTTGTTGGAGGAGCTTAAACGCCTCGCTATGGCGAAGGTTTTGCTCATCGGCAGCTTGCTTATGATCCTTTAGGATCGCAAGCTCCTCCTTCAAGCAATTGATCTCCGCGGAGGCGGAGTCCTGCATGGCTTTCATGGAATCCTCGTGCATCTTCAGCATTTCTTCCCTCTCCTTCTTAAGGATCTTGTTCTCGCTGTCCAGCTGCTTGATGTGCTTGGACTGCTGGACAATATCCTTGGCCTTGGCAACATGCTCTGCAAGTCGGAGAAACCAAAGTACACATTGAGTACTCGGAGATTATAGGCACAAAAGTAAGACGGATATGCGCAAAAAGAAAATAGACTCTTGTTTTTGATGATCTGTTCCTTCAAGATGGCGGTTTTACCCTTTTCAGCTTCAAGGTCCGCGTGCATCTTCTGATACTTGTCGTTGGCCATGCCCCTCCGAGCATTCTTGTTATGTGGAAAAAATGCAAAGTCAAGTCGTTGTTTAGTCTGCTTGGAGCTTATAGTCGGAAATTTTCCACCTAAATGCTCGGGGGCTACAGCGAGAGATTTTAACTTAGCAATATGCTTATCCTTTTTTTAAGCATCTAGTCGAAGCTAATTAAGTTCTCAACTAGAGGCTTGGGGGCTACAGTATAAAGTTTTAACTCGGAAAATGCTTAGCTTTTTCTTTAAGCATCTAGTCAGAACTAATTCAGTTACAACTAGAGTCTTGGGGGCTACAGCACTTAAAATTATTAACACTGTGTATGCTACTCTTAAAGCATCTAGTCGGAATAATTCGTTCCATCTAAATGCTTGGGGGATACAGTGAGAGTTTTTTCTAACTTAGTCACTCTTAGAGCATATAGATGCAAAACCAATGGTTTTCCATCTACATCCTTGGGGGCTACAGTGGGATACTCATACGAAATGCAAAAGGTAAAGTAAAACTTACAAGTGCAATGATCTTGAGGCTTGTAGCGCTCTCGGCCAGCAGCTTGCCAAAGGCAATGCTGTTTCCGTGCAAGATGTCTGCTTGCCGGAGTAGCTCCTCAAGACCGCATGTCAGAGATGACGGCACTCCTCCAGGAACCATAGTTGTGTTACTCGGCATGAGCGCTGGGTAAACAATCTTCGGGAACTCGAAGGGTTTCTAGGGAGCAGAGGCGCCGCCTCCGGCAGAAGTACCAGCTCCCATGACCGCCTTGCCGCTATCGATGGCATGCTTAGCCGAAGCTTCAGCCATTTGAAGGGCAGCACTCTCCTGTGCCGCCTGCTCGCCGAGAACAGCAAGCTCGGTTGAGGTGCCAGAGTCCACTTCCATGGCGGAAGGGCCTGGTGCCTCCTGGACTTGGGAGCTTGTCGGAGCGGAAGAGGGCTTGACGGCAGGAGTGGCAGGGCGATGGTGGGAGAGGAGTCGCGATGCAGCATATCTTTGATATTTCTAGAAGCCCCAAGAGTCTTGGAGGACTTCTTGAGGCTGGTTGTGACTTTCTTCCTGAAACGTGCAAAATGCATAAGTATAGGAGCAAGACAGATAAATAGACAATGTCGGAGAATGAGAAGCTTACACTAGGGGGTGCTTTGGCAAACATCCCGGTGGCTTTCTTCTTTTTCGCCTCCAGGGCGGCAGTACTCTTTTTGGAGGCTCCACCCTCCGTCTTCTTTTTCTTGCCTCCGTCGGCAGTGTCAGAGGTGGAGCTCTTCCGCTTTCGCGCCAACGGGGCATCGTCGTTGGACACGACCGTGACTTCCTTCATCTTGGGATCGTAGATTTGGGCAGCCAGGTTGCCCTCCTCTAGATCGCTGAGCTGTTAAGTGAGAAATCATCGTGTTAGACAAGATGGTATTGGCAAGACGGAAAAACTGGAGCAATATCTACCTTTGGGCACTTTCCGTCTACGAACATGTCGTAGATGAGGCTGAAGCCATGCTTCTTATCCTTCACCTTGACGATGTCCTTAAGGCGGAACTTGACGGAGTCGCTCGAGAAGTTATCCTCAGAGATCCGGAGGGTATCCCTTCGGTCGCCGGTGTACTCGTGCATATACTTCATGCGGTGCTACAGAGGTTGGATCCGCCTAATGAACCAGCACATGGCTAGGTCCAAGCCGGTTAGACCCGTCTCTACGAACCACTTGATCCGCCTTATTGCGCGAGAAGCGTCGAGGTCGGAGGGAAGGGAGGCATGGGACCGCCATGTAGAAACTTCAGCGGCAGCTCCATCCACGAAGTCCGGGTACATTACTGCTCGGCCCGCCAAGGGAATGTCGGGGCCGTAGAAGTACGTCCGCTGCCAGTTTTTGCACGACTCGTGGCCGACTTTGTCGGGGAACCGCCGGCTAGGTCGGATCTTGAAGGTTATGGTGCCGAAGTTCCTAACCTCCTCCCTACTGTGTCCGGCTTCACGTTTGACGGTGAAAAAGTACACAAACAAATCTAACCTAGGCCTAATCCCCAGGTAACCCTCACAAAGTGCCGCGAAGTTGCTAAGAACTAAGATACTATTGGGGGAGAGGTTATGGGGTTGGATCTTGAAGTGATTCAAGACGGACAGAAAGAAGTGGGAGATGGGCAGAGAAACGCTGTGTACCAATTGCGCCTTGAGGTACACTTTCTCTCCGGCTTGGGGAGAAGGCGTCACCTCGCCGGCCGGTGCCGCCCGCCAGGCGAGCCCCTCCGTCGCAGGGAGGTAGCCTTCGGCGACCATCTCTTGGATGTCGCGGTCGGTGATGTCCGAGCCGCGCCAGTCGCCTTTGTGCGAGTCTGGCTCCTCTTCCAGGGGCTCTAGCGCCGCCAGATTGTGGTCGCCGCCGGTGGTTTCAATCACCGCTGACGTGGGGATGACCAGGCCCTCTGGGGCCACGACGTGAGCTTCGCCCGGCCCAGAGTTTCGCCGCCTCCATTGATGGGGATGAGCTGCTGCTAGCCATGGAGGAGGGAGAGAACGCGACTGGTGCAGAGAGAGTCTAGGGTTTCTCGAGGTTTTCCGTGGAGAGCTCGAGGAGGCGTGCGGCTGGAGGAAGAAGACGATGACGCAAGAGAATAGGGTGAAAAAGTGTCAAGTGTCCCACGGTTACTATTTATCTTACTCTGCATCAAGATTCGTGCAGCTAATCGGACGATTGCCGCGTAGACGACGTGTTCGTGAACGTGCGCGGTAATTTCGCCACGTCTCCAACCGCCATCGCCAACGGTTTGCATCGCTCGCGTGGGAAAATCGGATATGATTGCGTTCTCTGCATGTGTGAGTTACGAGGCGTCGCTGACCTACAGCCTACGTCGCCATAACTGACATGGTAGATGAGCCGTCCCATCAAAGATTCTGGCATGGACGGATTTAATCCGACAACGGCAGCGTACGATGGAAGATTCAGCATTTCTCCGCCTTACTCATAGAAGACGGAGAAACATTTGCAGGGTTCTCTGGGAGGACTATAAGATATTGCTTGACGATTTGCCGACATCCATCTAGACGGAGCATTCCACGAGAAGAGGCAAGACGGCGCAAGATCTCGGTGTTCTCCGGGGGCTACTGTTGGGGATATGCTATATGGGTATCCTCATAGCATGTCTCTTATCCGACTAACCCGGGTGGCCCATAGTCGGTAGCATGGCCTGGCCTTTTGGCTGACGATTAGGTGGATCGGAAGGAGGCCCATGCCGGATAAAGGAAGGCTACGGTGGAGTCACCAGCGTACCCGGAGCCTTGGTGTACAAGATACACAAGACTAGTGATAGACGGTGTAGGACTCTGTAACCTGTCCGGCTAGGACTTTTCCCTGTAACCCTAGGATCTGACGACTATATAAGTCGGGCCTATGGGAGCCTTTAGGGCATCATTTTACACACACCTCGCACAGCGAACCTATCTCTATAACTCGGCGTATTGCCCTTATAGTGATTTATAGCAGGAGTAGGATTCCGCCACCGTTGTGGGATCTGAACCTGGGTAAGCTGTGTTACCTCGTACCAGTCAACCGTACGCCTTACCCCACGTCTCTAAACACGCACTATGAGGACCCCTCCATGGCGTACTCGTCGGCAATACCACGACAGTTGCCATAGTAGATGAGTCATGATGCCTCATAAACAATGTGGTTTAAGTAGCACCAAGCTCCAAAGGAAGCAAGTTAAGGGTGGATTTATAGACCATGGTTAATAGGTCATATCCATGTAAATAGTTGGTCAAGGGGAGGTGGCATATCGATATTAACTTTGTCCAAAGTAGGCAAGATGATAAGATTTGCATAAAAGACTATTATCTTGACTAGAAAACCATCATGTATGAGTGTCTCGAAGAATGTTTTTGTCCAGAGAAAGAGTGGGATTTTGTAGTACTAATCATGTACTACAAGATGATTCAAATTCATTCTCAATAGTGCACACAAATTCGTGTACAGGGAGTTCCAAACATTGAATCTAGTTAAAGATTCCAGACTTAGCCAAATTTGGGAGACTTGTGGATTTGGACTATTATGAAAGAGGGAATGATACAAAGGACTATTCTTATCATAAATTGGATGATGTTTAAGTATATATTAAGTAGAGGGGATCCATGATTGTATTTGGTCTTTGATGAGTTGGATGCTAATACAAGGGATTAACTTAGTATTGATCTGATTAAGGGGATTGGAGGGTCAATTGAGTGACTGAGGATAGATCTAGTATGGGGATGCTTGGTTTGATATTGATGATCACAAACATAGATTGGGTCCTAAGGGATGACCTGCTAGATTAGCTCACTCTAGTTCCTGAGCACACAATACAATCAGCAGATCAAGGTAATTCATATTGCTAAACAATCAGATACTACTAAGCTTACCAAGTCTAGCTTGAGGTAAGCATGGCTATTTTTAAGAGGTTGTGATTTGAAGTAAGGTAAGGACCTTTTGGCATTTCTACCAATATTGGAATGAAAAGGTTTTAAGAAAGGTTTTGGAAAACCTAGGGATAAGGGTAGCTAAAAGTTCAATTTTGAAAACATAAGGAGACTATATATAGGTCTCCATAGTTTTGTTAAAGGGAACCTAGTAAAATAGTTTGTTGTGTCAAGTTCATCTTGTCTCAAGTTTGAAATGTCAAAACAGTTGATAATCTAGAAGATGAGCCAAAACATCTCTTTTGTAAAATAGTTTTTGTCAACTCGGGTTGAGATAAGGAGTATAAGCTCTAGTATACATTCAGATGTATGAACACAGACAACAAGCAACAAGAATTTCAACTCTTAACAAGAAAAAGTTTTTTTCCCCTTGATTTTTGCCTTTTTGACAATAGATCAGGGTTGTTGGAATTGGGATGTTATAGACCTTTCCCCCTTACAATGATCTTGTCCCGAGATTTGGGAAGAGTAGGGTTACGTAAGAACATCAGCTTAATAATTTTCAGCAATAGAATTATTTAGATGATAAAAGATGTTACAGCAAATAGTATTGTTCAACTATGGGTCAGATCTTAGTGGCTTCGGGGTGGATGGTTTAGATTAAGCTAGTGGAAAAGATGCAGTCTTTTCCCCTTAGGGTGATGCTAGGTGGGTTTAACATTGAAAGAGTTCTTTCTTCTCGAGGCGAGACGACGAGTGCAGCCTTCTTCGATCCTTTATTGCCGAGGTCATCTTTTCTGCCTTCTTGGTCTTGATACGTCGGGAGTGTTGGATGGATGGTCGACTTTGCTCTAGGGAAGTGTCGAGTTGGTGTCCTTCTTCGGGTTCCATGATTCAACTACAGGGGATGGTCATCACCTACGATTACTAGGGGCCGACTCTCTCAGGGTTATTCTGGTTTTGCGGGAAAGACACGGTCTTTCCCCCTAAGAGCGAGGCTAAGGGTGCTTGGGAAAGTTGAAGACCTTCTTTACTGGAGTTGTTGGAAAAAGGCTATACCTTCTATCCGGAGTTGGTATCTTCGGTTGACCTTGTATAGGTTGCTTCTTAAGAGGTGTCTAAGTCGATCTAGGTTTTAAACAAGTTGGGAGGAGGCCGGTTTGTGTTTGTCGGTCTAGGAACATGGAGCTATAGGATGGGGTCGTTCCAGGTTCATTCTAATGCAACGTCTTCGGTAAAACACGCAAAAAAGGGCAGCATACTAGCATATCATCAAGAATGGTTCATACATAACTTAGCAGTTCTGCGCTAGCTAGTAGCAATGGTACACAAGACGTTACAGAACATATTTGTGCTACAGGCGTCGGAGCAGTTAGAGTTTTACAAAACGGGTTCAGGGCGATACATAACTCTATAGTAATCTAGTCAGGTGAGTTTCATGGGCGAGGGACTACTCCAGGGGATCTTCTTGAGTCCTGTCGCCATTCTGGGGTTGGAGGTTCTAGATTCCGTTATTGCAATTCCTCAAGGGCGTGAGGTATATTTAGCTCGTTAGAAGTGGAGGTAAGGGTCATGTATTTTTCCTATGGCTTCCTCGACGGGTGGATATTTCGAAGATTGGTGATGAGGTCTATCTTATGTTCCTCTGAAGACTCTCGAGGTGGTAATTAGGGAATGCCCTCGGATTAAAGACCTTCCTGAGATGTCTTCTGGTAGGTGATCTTCTGGATTTGAGTGGAAAGACGCCATCTTTCCACCTTGGAATTTTACTTAGGGTCATCAAGGCTGGGGTAGATCCTTCATCTCGGAGCATTGGCATGACGCTTGAATTGATGTTTTCGGGTGACGGATTATGGCGACTACCTTACTACGGTGGTTACCTAACGAAGCTGTAAGGGTAACTCTAGGTAGGTTTAGTAGTTTGCAACATTCTTCTAGGTGTTTTGTTGAGGTGGAGGCATGCTAGCTTCAGATAGGTTGTCTTCTCTTGAACTCCTTGTGTTGCTTTAGTTCGGTGATGGAGTAGACTCGTTGTCTTCGGGCATCCTTATCTTGTGGGTTCTGGGGCATTTATTTAATGGTGAGGACTTCTCGTGGATTCTGTAGAAAGTTGAATCAGATCGTCGTTCCTTTGAGGGAGACTAGAAGTAGACATAGGAAGGGGTTGGCATAGATTTCTTTATGTGGCCATACTTCTAAGGAGACGTTTCATATTATTGGTTTTAAGAGTGTTAGCATCAGGATACACAAACAAGATGGGTCATACAAGAGGGTCAAATGATCCAGGGAAGACATACAACACGATACAAACATCATACAAGCACATGGCAAGTAAGCAGAGCATACCATAGGTACCAAGAGATGACTACGTGCCATAAGGGGAATCCTATATTGAGGATACCTATCCTAAGTATGGATGTTACGGGGGTCTTGACTTTTTGTCTTGCCATCTTGTCGTTGGTGCCGTACTTGATCCTTTTGCATCAATGAAGGACTCTGTGGGTGAGGCAATCTTGTAGTGTCTATTTTTGGGGTTAGCTCCTTTTTGGTTTGCTTTCCTCTGTTTCTTATCTTCTTGGGATTTCCGTCTTCCATGTTTTGGAGTCAGACTTAGTTTTGAAAATGGAATATTCGAAGTAGACGAGATATAGAGTAAACTCATTTCAAATAGTTTAAGTCGGAGAGGATAAGATAACAAATCTTTCGAAAAGCTTTTGAGAAAATAGTTTTTGCAAACCAGTGTTTTCAGAAATAGGGGTTATCTGGTCTAACGTCCAATCTAACTAAGTTCTCCTACAGTCAGGATGGATCTGATACCAAGTCTGTGGGACCCTGGATTTACGGTCCGAGAATCCCTGTTATGCCTGCAATTCACGTTCCCATGATTAGTGAGCCATGGCATAACTTACCAGTATCATTACAAAATCCAAAAGTTTAAAAATACAAACCTTACGTAGTTTCCATTATGGCGATTACAACACAAATAGCAGAAGTTTCAATCGCAGATCCCATGTGATGTCTACGCACTTCTATTCTTGTAGACAGTTGTTGGGCCTCCAAGTGCAGAGGTTTGTAGAACAGCCGCAAGTTTCCCTTAAGTGGATGTAACACCCTCAGAAGCGACCCTATGCAAGTTTCAGTGATTCCCGCCAAACCCGCATAGAAACGATTCAAAGGTGCCCACCAGGCACTTTCGTGCGGGTGGAAAATGAAGTAATACCATTACACAATAGTCCATGATGGAACCCACAGAACAGATATATACAACAACGACTCAAAGAGTCAAGAATACAGATATACAATACCAAGATCCAAATCACCTTTAAAACGATACAGCGTCCGAGTACGGACAAGATGCAAATTGAGCTAAGAGCCCTGAAGAATAACCGATGGCGTCCATAACCCTGCCCAGGCCAAGCCGGAAGGGTAACCCTGCTAACGACGTCGATCTCAAAACCTGCTTAAACAAAAGGGGTGCCGACAAAGTGCAAAGGAAAAAAGAGAGCCAAGATCGAGGCCAATTGCAGTGAGACTAGAATTCAGGAGTCCTCGCCTACATAGGTATGGTGGACTGAAGCGGCAGCGCAGCATGCACTAAACAACCTATAGAGACTCAATACAGCTGGCGGCTATCAGAGAGGGATAAGAAAAACCTATTCGGAACCAACCTCATACTACCACCAAACATACCCATCCTGGTATAACCCCCTCGAGACCAAACGAGGAAGTCAACCGAGGAACTCACACAGTTGGCAGTTTTATTTATTCGGTTATCGTTGCAGCAATTACTAGTCAGGTATAGATAGTCATCCTGATATAATAAGCAGTGGGCACTTTTAGTTAACCATTCCGTTGTAGTTGCAACACTTACTAGTCAGATACAGTTAGCATGAGATATCCCAAAACCTAGCAGTTGTTGGTACTTTTATTTATCCATTCCATTATAGTGAAGCTGATTACTAGTCATTATAAAGTCAAATTTATAGCGCTACTTTAGTTGTAGTTGTCTATGATCGAGATACTGTGCTCCAAGTCGTCCATAACCGCGGACACGGCTTTCAGAAAGTTTTACCCTGCAGGGGGGCACAAATAGCAACACACGCACGATCAACCTCGGGAAAAACCAAATGAAAACCCAACGAGGAATCACGACAGAGCAATTGCAAGATTCATATAAATTTCAGGGGGCCACCCCAGCAAGCTACCTGCGACGAAGTTGGTCGGCTGCGGAACGGACCCAGAGGTTTGCGTCAATGGTTGTAAACGACTGGGAACCCGAAAGTGTGACTGGGCTTGTCGATACCGCGAAAACACACTGATTACCTAAACAGTACAGGCGCTTCATGCACAATCGTAAATAAATCAGTAAAGCATGGCATAAGTAGAGGATAGTAATAAAGCCCCAAACTAGTTTGTGGCCCCAAGAAATAATATATGACTCAAGCTCTGGCTAGGGGGATTCATGGTCCCACATGCGGATAGTGCGAATGTTCAAAGAACATGTATCAAGTACTCGGGGTCCTACGGGACACAAGTGGACGGTTAAAAACCAAATAACATCTATTGCCCACCTGTGCCTCTGCATTATTTACCTACTTCAATTTTAGTTATTAAACGGTAATTAAAGTTATAATCATCTCCAACATTAAACATAAGACATTACTCCAACAACAGTGGAACATTGATGGCACAAACAAAAGGTAATAGGATGTGTCCAAGGCAATATAATGGCTGCAAGGGATATCACGAGTACGAAAACTAGAGCATCGTAACACAGATAGCAATAGATCAACCGGAAGAAATAAATACTATAAAAGTAAGATAGGTAGAAAGGGGGGAATGCTCGCCTGAAAACATTGCCAAAGGTTTATCTGAAGATCGGGTCGACACTCGCATCAACTCATCGGCCTAATCCGTGAAGAAGCAAAGCACTAGAAGAAACACCGGATACACTATTTAATACTACGGCAAAAGATCGGACATGATGCGTGTATGATGTATGGCATGGCAAGGATGCGATGCAATTAGGCCATATTAAGCAGAACCGGGGTTCCGACAATTAATTAGATGGTTCATGTTATTTAGATACCCTGCAATTTAAATGTTGTCTTATCAAGGAAAAAATATGTTACAGGTTCGCTACACAAATTTAAATGAGACCAATATTAGACTAGATTTGCCCGCATATGGCCTCCATATTTAATTATGAGGTGAATCGGCACAACGCCCCCAAACCACAACATATGTATGCAAGCATGAACAATTTAATATGCACAAGTAAATGTCATTTACAAAAATATGGGGTCTTGGGAAAAGGGATCACACATTGGGGGTTCGAATCCCGGGATTGGGGTTCGGCGGGGTTCGGGTTCGACGATATCGATCTTCGGATCCGGATCGGTCTTCGGATCCATGTCGCCGCACCCAGGGGCATCGATGTCTTCGGGTTCCGGAAAGGAGGCCTTGACGTCCATGAAGAAGTCCTTTGGCTTCGGAGTCGGAGGTGTTGGCGTACTGATGGATCGGTCTCCATGTGGGCGGTCTTGGCGTCTGAGGCTTCTCCGGGTTCATGTCTTAGACCAAGTGGTAGATCTTATCAGTACCGTGCAATAATATAGACGTAATTGAACCAGATCTTGGTCGTGGAGGACCTGAGTAGCAGCACACCAGACGCAAATCGATCAGATACATCATCAGGCTCACAAAATCTAGACAAAATAGCCAACCTAGCAACGTAGCACACACAAATTCAATTACACGACAAGGCACTTTGCTTTTTGCACATCACGGGCTCGGCGTGATGCGTGATGCTGGGCGAAGCGCAGGGGGAGACTGGTTGGCGTGCACGATGGCGATGGCGGACTGGACTGGCTTCGTACTTTGCTTGCATAGGCGGAGAGGTGGCCGACAGAGGGGAGGGTGTGGGTCGCAGGGTGCTCGTGGGAGGTCGCGGGCAGAGGACGGCGTGGGAGAGGGGGCGCTCGGGTCGTAGGGAGCTCGACGGGCGGCCGCAGAGGGGCGCCGGCAGGCTCGGGCTATGGTCCTGCCGATGGGGAAGGGCGACGGAGGGTCGGCCGGGCTCCGGCTCGAGGAGCTTGAGGGTGGCGGCTTGCTGGCGGAGGCGAGCTCGGGGTGGCGTGTCGTAGAGGGCCACGGGGCGGCTCCGGTGTCCCACGAACACGGCGGCCCGATCGGGCAGGAGGCAGATGGGGTCGTGGTGGGGTAGGCTCGCGAGCGGGAGGAGGCCCACTGGCGGCGGAGGCTCTCGGAAGGAAGGAGAGAACAGGGAGGCGGGGTGGGTGCAGGGTCAAGCAGAGAGGGCCGCGAGGTGGGATGGGGCCAGGGCTCACGTGGGGTAGGGTGAGCGGGGGTTGCGTGAGGGAGAGAGAGGGGTTACGGGGAAGGAGTGGGTCGCAGGGTGGGGCCAGGGTTTGACCGCGCGAGGTGGTTCGGGAGCAGGCAGCACCAGGGGAGGCGCACCGCTGCCTTCCTGGCAGCGGCGGGGTAGGAATTAGGTGGGATGGTTAGGGTTTGGGTAGAAAGATCTAGGGTTTGGATTAGCCGGGGTGGTAGGCTGCTGCCAGCTGGGCCTTTTGGGCCTGGCCGGTGGCGGCCTCCCTCGGAACAAAAATAGAGTTATTATTTATTATTTTTTTCTTTATTTTAAAACAAAACATTTGTAATAGGGTTTTAGACAAATAAAAGATCCGGACAGATCTGGGGTTTGGATTTGAACAAAGAGGGGAACATCAAGAAACAAAATAGGCTTCTAGAAAATAGTTTTAGGCAAACAGATGCATGCTGATGTTATGATGATGCACATAATAAAAACAACAACGATTTTCTAGTAGTGGTTTTACCCGGGTGCTACAGTGGATCACCCAAGGTTTATCGAACTCAGGGAGGAAGTGGTCAAAGTTATCCCTCTCAAGCAACCCTACAATCAAGATACAAGAAGTCTCTTGTGTCCCCAACATGCCCAATACACTTGCCAGGTGTATAGGTGCACTAGTTAGGTGAAGATATAGTGAAATACAAGTGGTATGGATGATTATAAGACAACAGTGCCAGAAAAGAGCTTGACGGCGTGGAAGAGACTGAAAGCAAGCAAACATGCAACAGATCTAATTATAAACGGTGTTCCAATGCTTAGAAACAAGGCCTGGGGATCATACTTTCACTAGTGAACACTCTCAATAAATATATTCTCTTCATGATACTACTCTCCAGTTGGACAATCTAATCCATGGTAGGGCTATGACAACACACCTCAAAGTCCGCCTTCCCCATCTAGATAACCCCACACTGTCACCTTGGGTGCTAGATGGTTCCAACAAACACCACAATTTCATAAAGACATCCAACTCCAAATATAACTCATGAAAAATATTTATGAACTCTAGCCTAAGCGCCACCACGGCGTGCACGCTGTCACTTTTACACACGCCGGGAGAGCAGAGATCTATTAAAGCACTTGAGTATTTATATAGACTCTAGCCTATTTGCCACCACGGTATGCACGCTGTCACTTTCACACACGTGGGGAGAGCCAAAGATCTATTAAAGCACTTGAGTAGGAGAGTAGATCTACTTGGTTACAAATCTCATGATCACAATATGATCATGCATAGAGAGAGAGATGAACACGTAGCTACCGGTAGAGCCCTTAGCCTCGAGGAAGAACTACTCCCTCCTCATCATGGGAATCAGCAATGGTGATGGAGCTGGTGATGGAGATCGAAGGAGATGGCTCCGAGGACACTTCACCGTCCCGGCAGGGTGCCGGACCAGAGACTTCTGTCCCTCGAATCTCCCCTTCGGTGGCGCCAGCGCTGCGGTGGTTTTCGTGGCTTTCGGGTCCTGAGTCGGGGGCTTATTATAGGCGAAGAGGCAGGCGAGGAGGCAGTCAGGGGGCCACACCCCCTGGTGGTGTGGCCAGGGCGGGCCCGCGTCACCCTAGGGTGTGCCCACCCTGGTGCCCTACTCCGTCTCTGCTTCGATTTTCCGTATCGCTCTAGGGAAAATAGTAAGTTTGGCTTTTGTCCCATCCAATTCCGATAATATTCATTTTTTAGCTTTTCTGAAACCAAAAATAGCAGAAAATATGCAACTGGGACTGTGTCATCTTGTCCATAGGTTAGTTCCAGAAAGTGTATAAAATACCTCAAAGTGTATACAAAACATAAGACAAATGATATAAAACAAGCATGGAGCATCAAAAATTATAGATACGTTTATGACGTATCAAGCATCCCCAAGCTTAACTCTTGCTCGTCCTCGAGTAGGTAAGTGATAAAAAGAATAATTTTTTAGGTGGCATGCACCATCACAATCTTGATCAAACAATTTGCAAGCATTGAAAGTTGGGATCAAAGTACTCTAAACATGAGCATGAAAGATGTAGTTCTAACAATAAGACATAGCAACTATGTTGCAACATGAAAAAGATATAAACAAAGATCATGAATAGCAATGCATTGAAAGACGTTCGTTTGTTTCACATACAGAAAACATAGCATAGTGGCATTCAGCTTGTCCTTCATGGAGTAGATAAACATAAATGTATAGGACACCTTCAAAGTTCATAAGGGTGACTAGATACAAATAGTTCAAGAACAAGCAATATTAACAATATGAACCAATCACTAAGTTTTGGGACAATTCACATAGAACTAAGAATGACAACTATGCTCTCTCAATTGGTGCCTAAGATAGAAGTTGGAGACTCAATATAAAACTGGGAAGAAAGGCCCTTCACATGGAAGCAGGGATTTCAAGTTTCATAAAGAGCCTCCAAAAATTATGGTACTTGTTAGCTTTCAGCTCTCATTGCCCCTATCATAAGCATCTTGAAATGATTAAGGTTAAAGTGAACAAACTATGGAGTATATGATTGACAAAGTATAAGTTGGCAATCTCATGTCCCTTGAATACGAGGGTCGTTCCTCATGCTACTCAACTTTAGTTACCTGTAAGTTCTTGTCATAGTAAGTACATGTGTATCATAGAGAACCGCCAACGGGGTACTGATGACCCACAAGTATATGGGGTGTATCGTAGTACTTTCGATAAATAGGAGTGTCGATCCCAACGAGGATCAGAAGGTGCTGAACAGTGGTATGGAGCAGGAAATCTCTGCAAATACTTAGCAAACAGATATTTAGTGGTTTTCTGACAAGGCAACAAAACAAAGAGCAAGTAGTAAATAACAAACATAGAAAGTGGCACAATCCTTTCTTAGCAAAGGACAAGCCGATGTCAATACTTATAAGGACCAAACGTTCTCGAGGACACATGGGAATTCTGTCAAGTGCTTTCGCTTCAAATAGCTGAGTACTCTTCTTTGGTGTTGTAAGTGTTGTGTGGGTGAACCTGTTGATGACCCACAAGTGTAGGGGATCACAACAGTCTTCGCGGGTAGTATTACCCAATTTATTGATTCGACACAAGGGGAGCCAAAGAATACTTGCAAGCCTTGACAACTGAGTTGTCAGTTCAGCTGCACCGGGAAATAGTTCTTACTCACAGAAGTTTATCACTACTAATAGTTTGTAGTAGCAACAGCAAAGCAATAGCAGCAGTAACAGCAACAGTGAAACAAGAGCAATAGTAACAGTAAAGGTAGTAGTAGGATTCGAGTGCGGTAGGCATAGGGATGGATGGACAGGCGTTGCATGGACGAGTCTAAACATGTAACTTCAAGATCTAGGGCATTGCAGATAAATAATAACAAGCATCCAAGTACTAAACAATCCTAGGCATGTGCTCCAAATATAGTCATACATGCTCGCAATGAGAACTTGCACAACATCTTCTGTCCAGCTAGCCCGTGGCAGCAGAGCCTCTAGGGAACTACTGTTAATTAAGGTGCTCCTTTTAATAAAGCACTGGAGAAAAGCATTAACACTCCATGAACACATGTGATCCTCACACCACAGCCATCCCCTCCGGTTGTCCCAATTATTGTCACTTTGGGGCCTTTGGATCCGGACAATGATATGTGTACACAACTTGCAGATAAGATCACAAACAATACTATCATAATGATTCAATAATAAGTTCAGATCTGAGATCATGGCACTCGGGCCCTAGTGACAAGCATTAAGCACAACAAGTTGCAACAAAGTCAAATAGCACTAATAGAGATACTAGGCACTATGCCCTAACAGATCTTATTCGATTACATGATAGAACTCATCCATTCCCTACCATCCCCAAGCCTACAGAGGGGGATTACTCACTCATGGATGAGGGAAACATCGGTGGTTGATGGAGATGCGTTGGTGATGACGATGGCGATGATCCTCTCCAAATTCCCCGTCACGGCAGGGTGCCAGAACGGAGTTAATGGATCCGAATCTTGGTTTCTGGTGGTGTCGGTGGAGCGGAACTCTTTCTGGAAAACTATCGAACCCCCCTCGTTTTTTAGGTCGAAAGGCAACTTTTAGGCGTAGAGGGAGGCCGAAGAGCTACCTAGGGTGGCCACACCCCCTCTAGGCGCGGGGTCAGGTGGGCCCGCGCCTGGGGTGGGTCTAGGCCCCCCAGGCCTCCCCTCTATCTCCCCTTCTGGCTCTGTGGATCTTCTAGTGAAAAATGGTTTTTGGCATATTTTTCGGGATTTTTCCTGATAGTTGATTTTCTGGACAAAAACAAGACACCAAGGTAATTCTGCTAAAAACAGCGTTAGTCTGTGTTAGTTGTATTGAAATCACACAAGTTTAGAGAAGAAGCAATAGCAAAGTGTTCGAGAAAGTAGATACGTTTTGGACGTATCAACTCCCCCAAGCTTAGCTTATTGCTTGTCCTCAAGCAATTCAGTTGAAAACTAAGTGCGATAAAAGAACTTTCACGAAAACTTTGCTTCATATGATGTATATATTCTTAGCACAGGAGTAGATTCTTAAACAATTCATAATAAGAAGTATGCAACTAAGTCTACTCAATAGTCATTGCAAGCTATGAAGATAAACCAACTCAATAATAATAAGTAGCATGAAACATAAACATAAGCAACATTGCAATGCTCATAATAAGGTATGATAGAGTGGTGTCTCGCTTGCCTTTGTTTGAAGAGCACAATATAAATGCCAAGGCACGTCTGAAGTTCAAGTGAAGACTAGAGATAAAGATATCAGAGATACAAGCATCAAAGTCATGACATAATTAACCAAGTTTTGGAACAAACACAAGAATGACAACTATGCTCTCAAGAAGGTGCTCATAGAATAAGTGATGAATCAACAAAATTGTGAATACGGTCTTGTGAAGGTTTGAAAGGCTTCCTAATGCTGAAAGGAAGGTACTCATTATATTTGAGATCTCATTGCCCCTATCATAGGCATCTTCATGTGGTTAAGGTGAAAGTGAGGTCCACTCTGAATCATATGCTTGATAGACCATAGGCTGAAAATCCCAAGTCCCTTGAGTACGAGGGCCGCTCCGCATGCTACTCAACTTTGGTCACCTGAAAGTTCTTGTCATTGTAAATACATGCATATCATCGAGAACCACCAACGGGGTACCCCTTGCATATGGTACATGAGCTTTCCCATAACCAAAATGACAAGGCAAGCAGACAATGAGCATCTCAACAATCTTTTATTTACCATATGCATAGATTTTTATTGATTATGCTTCCTAGATGCTCATTACAGTGATGCTGCAAGTTTCCACCATGATTAGGCATGGCTTAGGCTAGCGGCCCGGGCGTTTCTCTAAAACAATGTATAAACTCCATGAAATCACAACCTCCCCTTTTATTTCACATCGTCGACATCCGTAAACAAAAGAGCAAAGAATCAACTGGATGAGATATACAACAGGTGTTGAAAGCGTTCCCCATGACAGCACGGTTCTGCTGACTCCCATCATATAATAAGCAAGCATATAACTTTCATGGACTAGTCACAATGGTTCAGGATTATTAAGCGCAAGGAATAAAGTGTGCCATTAAGTTCGTGAGAGATTTACTAACTAACTTTCTCAAAACAGACAAACATTTTATTTTGGAAGAAAACATGACATATATAAAATATGCACTGAAGTAGCAAATGATGCTAATAGGTAGGTATGGTGGACACAGCTGGCAATATTGGTTTTGAGGAGTTGGAAGCACAGGTAGAGCACATACTCAGTGCAAGTGAAGGCCAGCAATAGAGAGGGAGCGACAAACGAGAGAGCAATAACTGTCATAATCATGCTTGCAACAAAACATGACTAATTATGGCATGAAAGTGATACAAGAACTCTGAGGAAAAATAAATCATTGAGGCTTACTGACTATCGATTAGTCATATGCATGCGTGAACATGTGCCAAGTCGATTCACATGAACAGTTAGAGGAGGATACCACAATATCATACCAAAAGTATGAATAAAACAATGCAAGCAAACATTCATATGACATGCTACAAACTATTAGCAAGCTGGAGCTAATCATAGACAAGCAAGAACTACTAAGCATCCATAATTACATACACCTTACACAAACATGCTAAGCATGCTCACCATGATGAGTATATGTACAAAAATGAAAAACAAATAGAGTTCGTTACCAACCTCTTACCACACCTCGAGTTGTCTTAATCTTCATTATTGCCCTTCACTTGTGTGACTTGAATATTAACATGAAAACGAATATCCACTTAGGACGGCTGAACCCTGCAAAGAACTCACAAAACCAAAGAAGAACAACAAATATTTTTGGTGTTTTTGATTTTTTAGAAACAAGCAAACAAAGAAAAACCAAACAAAAATAAAGCAAACCAAAAAAAGCAAAATCTTTTTGGATTTTTATTTTAAGGTAAACCAAAGCAAAGAAACAAGAAACAAACCAAGAGAAACAACGAAAATATTTTTGGTATTTTTGTGTTTTTGAGAAAGAAGCCACAAGAACCAAAAAGAAAGCGAAAAAATGAATATACAAAGAACCGACCGAACATGATATATATATATATGAGTGTGACGTCGATATACCTCCCCCCAAGCTTAGGCTTTTGGCCTAAGTGGGGCTCAATCCCATGGTGCCCAAGTAGATGCACCTCCGTAGTATGTCGAGGAGGCTCCCTCGTCCTTGTATGAGCTCGAGGACTCCCCTGTGTAGTGTACCGCGGGGCCATATGAGGGTGCTTCCTCCTGATAGTGCCCGTGGAAGTTGAGAGAGCGCAGCTTGTCATCCATCTCCGCCTTCGAGCGTGACCAAGGTCCCTGATAAATACTGAACAAAGTGGTTTGGGGTAGAGGGATCTCTCTCTTCCCCATCAATAAACAACATTCCATAAACCAAGTTCTCAAGAGTAGAGCTAGTGGTGACAAAGTGGTGCGCCTTCTGAAGGGATACGAGTAGGCTACACTAGCGCAAATCAAAATTTTCTACCGCGTAAACCACGAATACTGTTGTCATAGATCACGGGATTACCACTAGACGCGCAGTTGCGGAATTGATGAAGCACGTCGAGGCTTCCAGCTCCCACGTCTCCTCCTTGTCCTTGTCCCATGAGAAGCTCCCCTTGCGCGGCTCGTCCAAGTGCCACAGATGCAGCACCTCCGAGGTATCCACACATGCGGGGTGGAAACATCAGACGCCGGACTGCTAGGTCCACGCGTGCGACACAGACGTGAGGAGTGGCGGCTGGGTGGAATGGTCTGACCCTGGTCAGCTCGCCCCACCCTCCCTTATATAGGCGTCCCTAGTGGGCTTCTACATTAGCAGCCCATTAGTAGCCTAAGCCTGGTCTAATTCGGATCCAATCCTCACTAGGCTTCCAGCCCCTTAAGTGTGTGACCCTATAGGTTCATATACGTATAGACATGACACGAATACACTTATTTTGCCAATAGTTGGTAGTGGCCTCTAGCAAGACATGCCAACTCCTAAACGCATACAAAGATCATATCAGACGAACCATCACAAGGTTTAGTACATGTCTTTCCCTTTGCCTCACGATATTTGGTCTAGCTCCAAGCTGACCTCTCTTTCTCGATACCGTAACTCGGAATCCCTTTAATAGGTTAACTCTTAAACTTATGTAGCACGGCCATGCATTTTTGGATCCGATCAATTGAGGGGTCCAGAGATATCTCTCAAGTAGAGAGGGGCAAATCCCATCTTGATTGACCATGCCTTGCAGCATGTTTCAGGACAAACCCGAAAGCTACCTTTATAACTACCCAGTTACGGAGTAGCGTCTGATAGCCCCAAAGTAGGTCGATCCACATCTCAAGTACATGCGACAATCTCAGGTCTAAGGACAAAACGTGCACGATGTGTAGAGAGATCTGGAAGTTTGATTGCCAGTCTCATGTTGGGTCAGTCCAACCCCATGTTCATAACATGTGTCCACATCATTGGTTTGACATCTCCATGTGTATGACTTGCGAAACATAGTCATCAACCAATCGATGTGCTAGTCTAATATTCACGTGTGTCCTCACATGAACTCCGACTAGGGACAACTATTAAATAACCATACAAGTAAAGAGTTTCACAAACAATTCACATAATTGCCAATCAATACAAGTTGCCTGTTACAGATACTCAAGGAACATTACAATAACTCATGGATACATATGAAATATAATCATCTCTATGATTGTCTCTAGGGCATATTTCCTTCACCTTCATGGCATCAAGATCAAGTCTATGAGGAGCCAAAACTGTATCATGTGGATCAACAGAAAAGTTCAAGGCACCAGCAATACGAGTAGCAATAATTCCCCCATAAATGGGTCCCTTAGCAGCTAAACGACGAGCAATGAGAGAACCAAGATTATACTTATCCTCCTTATTGAGTGAAGCAGCTAAGAAGTACAATTGATAGTTGGAAATATTACTAGTGTTCTCCCTACCAAGAACACTGGTGGCAAGATAGTAGGCAAAGTACCGTATGGCTGGAAGTTGAATATTCTTTATCTTCCCTCGTTGAGCTCTACGGTCATCATCATTGGTTATTCCTCGGTAAAGCTCCAAAAAATCAGCTGGAAGAGTTGGAATCTTATTTGATGACCCAGCTGTACCAAGTCCCAGGGCCTTGCAAAATTTCTTGAAAGTCATAGAATGAGCCCTACCATAATTTTTGAAAGACACAGAGGGCTTGAACATGCTGTTAGTAAAGGAGAAAATCTCCACAAATGTTTTAGTAAGCAGAGCATATTGTGCACTCCCATCTTGAATATAACTTGTTAGACCAGCCCTCTGAATCAAAGTCATAAAATCGTTAAGAATCCCAGCAGCTTGCAAGAAAGTTTGGCAAGGAAAGGTGGAGGGGTGCGCATCCCCTTCATCTCCCTCGTCACAAAATCGCGGAGTGATGAGATCCTACTTGTATGAGGGTCTAGTACTGGTAGATGACCTTGGAAGCCTTGCCCTTCTAGGTGCATCACTCTCAAATATATCACCAAATGTGTGGTGGTCCATGACTTCACCTTGCTGAAATTTTTAGACAACCATCAAACCAAGTGATCTCTATGTTGATAAATGATGAGCAACTTTAGGAACTTGGTAGAGGACTACACATGCATCAAAACAAAGTTTCTAATCATAGAACAAGCATGCAAGCTCAAACAACCTGTCACCTATAGCAGCAAAATAATCAAGATACAATCTACCAATCACAAATCTAATTGGACAAGTGGAGGAGGCACATACCAAGGAACAATCCCTCCAAAAATCAGCACTTGCGATGGGATGAACAAGGAGATCGAAAATCGCGAGCAAGAACATCAAGAACTCAAGCTTGAGAAAGTTTTCCAGTTTTTTCCGAAGAGAGAACGAAGGTGGCTTTGATGAGGCAGCCTAGAGGGGCCCAGGTGGGCCAACCCCCCCCCCCCCCCCCAGGCGCCACCAGTGGTGGGCCCGCACCTACCACAGGTGTGGTGGCCTGGGGTGGCCCCATGGGTCACCTCTGGTGCCTCTCTACCCCTTTTTTCGAGGAAAAAATTATTTTGAATTTTCTGGGATTTTTCGGGAAACTTTATTTTTGGCCAATTTTCAGGGTATGAAAATTGATTTTCTCGCAGGAACAGTTTTTTCAGAAGAAGCAAAAGCAAACCAAAAGCCAAACTACAGGAGCTCTAAGAAACTTAAACAAGCAAAATACTAGCAAAACTAAAGCTAAAGCAAAGACTAGGAAGGAGAAAAGTAAAAGAAAGCAAGTATAACCATAGTGGAAACATTATTTTGTTCATTAAAATCCTTTTGTTAACAAGTTTGATCAAGTCTTGTTACCAAAACAATCTTATATGAAACAAAACTTTGCATTCCACAAGTTGATTATGTTACCTCATACTTGATAGCAGTGGTCCCAATCATAATAGTTTCAAAATTTTCTTGTGGAATGGGACAATATATTTCTTCAACCTTGATGCTCTCAATATTTTCAATGGAATTCAAGCAATATCTTCTAACACCCTTCTTGGGGAAATAGACAGTGTTCTCTTTGTCATTAATATTGAATGTTAATTTTCCTTGATTGCAATTGATGATGGCACCTGCAGTATTAAGAAAAGGTCTCCCAAGAATAATAGACATATTATCATCTTCAGGAATTTTAAGCACAACAAAATCAGTTAAAAGCATGCAATTATGAGCTACTTGAACAGGAACATCCTCACATATACCAACAGGAATATTAGTTGACTTATCAGCCATTGGCAAAAGATATATCAGTTGGTATCAACTTCTCTAGCTGGAGCCTCTTGTAGAGAGAAAAAGGCATAACACTAACTCCAGCTCCCAAATCACATAAAGCAGTTCTAACATAATTGTTCTTAATAGAGCAGGGAATAGTTGGTATACCTGGATCACCAAGTTTCTTTGGAACCTTACCATTGAAGGAGTAATTAGCAAGCAAAGTAGAAATTTCCACATTAGGAATCTTCCTTTTATTAGAGACAATATTATTCATATACTTTGAATAAGGAGGCAACTTAATAGCATCAGTCAAAGGAATTTTCAAGAATAAAGGCTTCATCCACTCACAAAACTTGTTTTAGTGTTCTTCCTCCTTTGACTTGTGTTTCTTACCTGGGAAAGGCATAGGTTTCTGCAGCCAATGTTCTCTCTCTTTACCATGTTTCTTACCAATAAAATCTTCCTTAGTGTACCTAGTGTTCTTAGTGTGCTTCTCAGGTTCTTCCTAACCGTCCTCCTTATCAGGAGACTCATCAATATTACCACTCTCAGTTTCAGCAACAGAGACAGATATACTATTAGGATCTACAGCAGGTTCAAGGGGTTCCTTAACTACTTTATGTTTCTTTTTCTTCCTCTTACGAGGACTACCACTATATTCACCTTGTTGGGAATCCTACTCTATTCTTTTAGGGTGTCCTTCAGGATATAAAGGATCTTGAGTAGCTGCACCACTCCTAGTCTAATTCGATAAGCATGTTTATTTCCTGAAGCATTAACTAGCATATCCTTTTATACATTAGTAAGTTGATCAAGTTGGGTTTGAACCATTTGAAAGTGTTCACAAAGCATTTTAATATCTTTAGAAGTTCTTTCCAAAATATCTTTCAACTCATGGATAGCTCTAGAGTTTTCCAATAAATGATTCTGAACTTGTTTATTAAAATTACCTTGTTTAACAATTAATGTGTCAAGTTCCTCTAAGAATTGATCAGGAGGCTTACCATAAGGAATATCACCTTCATTAAATTGGAGAGATTGTACCTCAATAGTAGATGAATGGGGAATTGGCTTACATAATTCTTCTATAGGAGGTAGATTCTTCACATCTTCAGCTCTAATACCTTTATCCTTTAGACACTTCTTAGCTTCCTTCATCACTTCATCATTTAATGCAATAACTCCCCTCTTCTTTGTTGTTGGTGCTGGAACTGGTTCATGCACAATTGGTTCAGGAGTAATAGGCTCAGGTGTATTTAGCTCAGTTGAAGTCCAATCATCATAATTCTTTCTTATCTTAGCCATTAATTCTTCAGCATCTGTAGGAATTCTTTTCCTGAAAACACAATCAGCAAAGCTATTTAGGTATGTCCTAGAATCATCAGTTAGTCCATTATAATAAATATCAAAAAGCTCATTCTTAGGTAATGGACATCCAAGATGTGCATGAATCAAGGCACAGAACCTTGTCCATGACTCAGGCAATTTCTCTTCTTCTCCCTGTTTAAAATCAAAAAGTCTCTGCAAAGAAGCATGTCTAGCACTTGGAGGAAAATATTTATGGAAGAAAGAAGCAATCAGGGCTATCAATGGAACCAGGAGGTAATCTATTAAACCAAGCCCTAGCTTCTCCTTTTAGTGAAAAAGGGAAGATCTTAGTAACAAAGTACTTGCGCATCTTAAAATAATCAGAGAACAAAGCACTCATAGTAGAAAGCTCATTCATATGAGCCACAACACTCTCATTTTCAGTCCCACAAAAAGGTTCTTTCTCAACAATATCTAAATAAGACAAATCAAGAGAGAAATCATAGTCTTCATCTTTAATATCTATGGGAGAGGTGGAAACTTAGGATCAGAGGACAACTTAGGCATAATAGTACATCTAGAAAGGAGACTCTTCATAGCACTAGTACCATGTGTGTTTCGGCAGTCTTCAACAAATTCATCAGTGAACTCAATGTAACCATCATTAATATCATAACTCTCACTAGCCTCAGCTGATCTAACAGGTGTAACAGTGTCTTCACTAGGAGTTTCGGTATTTCCTAGACTAGACATAGTAGCATCTAGAAAAGGACCTAATGAACCACTCGCATCAAGAACAGTAGAAGTAACATCATGAGCATCAAAAGCAGTTTCAGATTCAGCAGTAGTAGCAGTGTGTGTAGAATGAGTATGTGGTGGTGGTGTAACAAGCTTACTTATAACAAACGGTGAATCAAGAGCAGCAGAGGTATTTAGGACTGTACCTCTTCTTATAGTGGATGGTAAAATAGGGAAATTTCCATCACGAGACTTCCCCATGATGATAGGAGTAGCAGTGAACAATAGTAGATCCAAGTGAACTTACGAATAAAGCTATGCTCCCTGGCAACGGCGCCAGAAAATAGTCTTGATGATCCACAAGTGTAGGGGATCGCAACAGTCTTCGCGGGTAGTATTATCCAATTTATTGATTCGACACAAGGGGAGCCAAAGAATACTTTCAAGCCTTAACAACTAAGTTGTCAGTTCAGCTACACCTGGAAATAGTTCTTGCTCACAGAAGTTTATCATTAGTAACAGTTTGTAGTAGCAACAGCAAAGCAACAGCAGCAGTAACAGCAACACTGAAACAGGAGCAATAGTAACAGTAACGGTAGTAGTAGGATTCGAGTGCGGTATTCATAGGGATGGATGGACGGGCATTTCATGGAAGAGTCTAAACATGTAACTTCAAGATCTAGGGCATTGCAGATAAATAATAACAAGCATCCAAGTACTAAACAATCCTAGGCATGTGCTCCAAATATAGTCATACGTGCTCGAAATGAGAACTTGCACAACATCTTCTGTCCAGCTAGCCCGTGGCAGCGGGGCCACTAGGGAACTACTGGCAATTAACGTGCTCCTTTTAATAAAGCACCGGAGCAAAGCATTAACACTCTGTGAACACATGTGATCCTCACACCATAGCCATCCCCTCCGGTTGTCCCAATTATCATCACTTTGGGGCCTTTGGATCCGGACAATGATATGTGTACACAACTTGCAGATAATATCACAAACAATACTATCATAATGATTCAGTAATAAGTTCAGATCTGAGATCATGGCACTCGGGCCCTAGTGACAAGCATTAAGCACAAAAAGTTGCAACAAAGTCAAATAGCACTAATAGAGATACTAGGCACTATGCCCTAACAGATCTTATTCGATTACATGATAGAACTCATCCAATCCCTACCATCCCCAAGCCTACAGCGGGGGATTACTCACTCATGGATGAGGGAAACATCGGTGGTTGATGGAGATGCGTTGGTGATGACGATGGCGATGATCCTATCCAAATTCCCCGTCCCGGCAGGGTGCCAGAACCGAGTTTTTGGATCCAAATTTTGGTTTCTGGTGGCGGCGGCGGAGCGGAAGTCTTTCTGGAAAACTATCGAACCCCCCTCTGTTTTTAGGTTGAAAGGCAACTTATAGGCCCAGAGGGAGGCCGAAGAGCTTCCTGGTGTGGCCGCACCCCCTCCAGGCGTGGGGTCAGGTGGGCCCGCGCCTGGGGTGGGTCTGGGCCCCCCCAGGCCTCCCCTCTGTCTCCCCTTCTTGCTCTGTGGATCTTGTGGTGAAAAATAGTTTTGGCATATTTTCTGGGATTTTCCTTGATAGTTGATTTTATGCACAAAAACAAGACACCAAAGGTAATTCTGCTGAAAACAACGTCAGTCCATGTTAGTTGTATCCAAATTACACAAGTTTAGAGAAGAAACAATAGCAAAGTGTTCGAAAAAGTAGATACGTTTTGGACGTATCACCTGTGCTAATGTATCGACCGTACTTGGACTAATATATACTTGTGATTAAACCCGCTGCAAACATCCATAACTATAGGAAAGTAATTAAGATATAAATCTAACCACAACCTTAAATTCTGAGATCCTATGCTCCCTTGTGCAATGGTGTCCTAACGGGGGTTCAGGTTTGTGTCACTCCGGCAACCCCACAATTAGTAGACAAATACACAATGCATTCCCCTAGGTCGATAAATGGTGAAGTATCATGTAGTCGACGTTCACGTGACACCAGTAGAAGAATAGCACCACAACTTAAATACTAACCATTGAATAGTAACTCAACATAGATCCACTAATAACAACATGAGTTCTCCCATGTCCTCAAGAACTAAACGAACTACTCACAAGACATCCTATGGATCAAGATCAAAGATGATATGATAATGGATAAAAATATGAACATAAACAATAATCCAATGGTTCCACCCACAAGCATCAACTACAATTGTAATTAACACCGGTAAAGTATCCCCTAAGAACTAAAGCAATATCCAACACAATTGTTACAGCAAGACGGAGTGGTGATGATGGTGCTGGTGAGATGATGGTGTGGATGATGATGATGATCTCGATGAAGCCTAGCTTGATGACAGTGTTGATGGCGATGATCTCCCCTCTCCGGGAAGGAATTCCCCCGGCAGAAATCTGTCTGCCGGAGAGATCTTTCTCTCTCGGTGTTTTCTGCCCCCTAGAGGCGACGAAAATCTATCTGTGGTCGCTCCCCTGGCCTTAGGGTTTTGTAGGGAAGATATAGGCGAAGGGGTGGAGTCGGGAGCCGGGCAGGTGGGCCCGTTCCTAGGGGTGGTGTGGGCCCCCTGCAGCCCTTCTTCGTCCCTCCATCTGGCTTCCTCAATCTTCTGGAAAAATAATATTTTACCATATTTTTCTGGTATTTTTCTGATCTTCGTGAAATTGCATCAAAACGCCCTCTTTTCCATCAGAATCCAGACTCTGGTAGTTCATCCTCCGAGAATAATCCAACATGCATAAACAGTGGAAAAGACATAAGTAATACCTCATAATAAGACAAATATCAATGGATAGAGGTAGATTATGATATAGAAAGGTGATGCAAATTGGGCATATCAACTCCCCCAAGATTATACATTCGCTTGTCCCCAAGCGAAAACTGAGCTCAGTAAACATGTCCACGGGTTTATGGAGTGAAGTGTCGATAAAGAATACGAACAAGTAGCATCACACTTGCCATTATATAACTTAGCTTGCAACCATGTACAACAGTCACAATACAGATGCATAAAAATAAATTATAATTGGAATTGGCAAACTTGTTCTTGGTCAGAGAACACCTGGCAAACAGTTTCACAAAAAGCTTTTTGTGGAAGTTTTAAAACACGAGCACTCTTTGCTCAAAAGGTTTTGCACAAGTGAAGGCTTTGAAAGGAATACTCAATAGATAAGAGTCTTGTGCAAACAAGGAAGATAAACAACATGATTGCATAAATCACCATATGAATGCTTGAAACACAACAACTCAAATGCTTGCTAGAGATAGAGAGGAAGTAGGTTTACTGACTCAACTTGGAAAATAGGAGAAAGGTCCCTTCATAGAGGGTAGCAGGGATTACAAGTCATAAAGAGCTTCCAAAAGATTATGGTACTTACTAGCTTTGAGCCCTCATTGACCCTATCATAGGCATCTTGAGATGATTAAGGTTAAAGTGCACAAAGATGGAGTATATGCTTGACAAAATATAAGTTGGCAATCTCATGTCCCTTGAATATGAGGACCACTCCTCATGCTACTCAACTTCAAGCCCAGGTAAGTTATTGTCATTGTAAGTATTGGCGTATCATAGAGAACCGCCAACGGGGTACCCCTTGCACATGGTACAGGAGCTTTCCCATAACCAAAATGACAAGTCAAGCAGACAATGAGCATCTCAGCGATCTTTTTATTTACTATGTGCATAGCTTTTTATTGAGGATGCTTCATAGATAGCTCACTATGGTGATGCTACAAGTTTCCACCATGATTAGGCATGGCTTAGGCTAGCGTCCCAGGCATTTCTCTAACACAAAATACAAACTCCATGGACTTACAAGTTCCCTCTTTATTTCACACCGTTGACATCCATAGACAAAAGAGCATGATATCAACTGAGTACAAAGTACAGGTGCAATGTTGAAAACGTTCCCTGTGACAGCACGGTTCTGCTAATTCCAACGTATAGATGCAAGCATATACAACTTCGATGTCACAATGGTTCAAGTCTATTAGGGGCAAGAAAATAAGGTGTGCCATCAAGTTCGTGAGAGCTTTACTAACTAGTTTTCTCATAACAAAATACTTTTTAATTCGAAAGGTAGACGAAGCTTGAGAATTTTCTAGGAATAGTAAAAGCTACTAGGTAGATATGGTGGACACAAATGGCAAGGGTTTTGGTTAAAGGGTTTGGAAACATGAGAAGTATGCCTTCTCACAACAGGTTTTTGGCTAGCAAGGCTGGGTAGCAAGCAAGAGAGTTGAAAGAAACAAGAAAACATACAAGTAATAAAGCCAAACATGCAATCTTCCTTGAAGACACAAAAGATCTTAAATAAACAATACTAAGCTTATGAGCCAACAAGAACGAAAGTAAATGACACAAAATACCTGTAAGATTTTTTATTTTCCTTTCAAAGTAATGCTACTGACCAGAACTCGGTTTGCCAAAACCAATTTAGATCCACTTGATGCTCCCAAAGTGATGCCAAAACTGATCAACAAGATCCATCATATAACAGAGATTGCAAACTAAAAAATAAGAAGTGCAAAAATTAAAAGATCAAACTTCTCATTAATATTCCAATAAAGGCACTCACACGAAGGGATACATAGATAATCAACTAAAGGAGAGATACTTCCACATGCAAACCAAACTATAAGATAACATCTCTACCATAGATATGAATCCACTAAAAAGGTAAAAGATAAAATATAATGGTGGTGATACCACAACACTCCTCCAAGCTTGGAACAAGCCAAGGGGATGCCAAACTGTAAGGTTCCCAACCTTTAATAAGGTACATATCCCTGTGTTTACAATGCTAGTCCCTGGATAAATAGCTAGCATCCACAGTTAAGATGTAATATCAAGAAACAAAGGTCATAATACAACTTTATAACCAGGAATAAAATAATTCATTACATCTTACATAGCTCTTTTGGCTATCTCATTACAATGTAGCAGAATAACTATATAGCATGGAGTCCTTCATCTTCAAAGTGCCACAGGCAATCATGTTGGTTGTAGACTTGTAATCCTATTCAATACACTTCACTAACATCAAACAAACCTGCAACATAATAAGTTGCAGCCACAAGGGTCAATACATTTGAATTGTATTGGCAAGTTTCACTACTATGTAGAAATAAGTGGAACCTATCAATATATGCATATTTGGCTCAGTAGGGTTTAGGCTCATTTGCAGAAAGCAATATAGTTTTATCCTATCTTTTCAAAATAGTTTTGATACTTTGACAAATCTTTCTGAACTCCTTGGAAAACTCCAAGTGCTTCTAATCCCTTGTTGTCACCATCAAGTTTTACTTTGAGAAATTGGAATGTCGAGATATTCCATAGCTTCAGGCCTTAGTTGCTCAGAGTTGTCCATAACCGGGGACACGGCTAAGTACTTAGAATTTTGATCTTCTGTATAAGTTGTACACTTTACCCACATGACACAATCTCATCTTGATGCCACAAGTGGCCGCTGGATAAGTACTCACCAAAATGGAGTACTGGCAGATTGAGAATGTGAAAAAGTCTTTCCATAGGAGTCCTCCCAATACAAAATGCTAGCTTGTCATCCAGGCACCAATGTAGGGTTTCAAGTTCCCTTACACAATTCTAGTTAACCTAAAGATTCCAATGCATGGGTCTTCCACTATGTAGTTGACTAAGCCAGAGCCCATTTAGCATGTGGCTGTACACGGAAGCCACTGTACGAGAAACATGATCAATCTCTAAGTCCCTGGGTGGTTTTCTTCTAGTGCACATACAAAAAGAGATAGCCATATAAACATGGTTCCTTTTGTTGCCACCTTGTCCAACCTTGAGTATCCTTGTCCACCCAGGTGGTTCATTGAGTACTTGTTTTATTATATAAAACATATATCTTTTCAATACTTCATATAATCATCACATGTATCCCATCCCAAATATATATAGCAGGGCTAAGCATACTACAACTACAATATTTCCACTAAGGGATATATAAGGGTATCCTATTAGGATTTAGCATAGCATAAAATATATTAAAACTTTCCATGCATGTTACAAAATCCACTAAGTGTAATGAAAATAGTAGGACTTGGATGATAGTGTCACTTGCCTTTTTAGTAGAGAATGATGGTTCACTTCTTGATCTTTCAAATATCATACTCTTCTAATTCCACTACAATTCAATCAAGCAAACACAAATTCAACTAGCATTCCAACTAATTTATCACACATAAAATAATAGAAACAAGGTCATGCATGCAAGCATGCAAAAGATAGTTTTATTTGCAAAAGTGGTTTCTACTAGGCTCTAAACATTGTAAAGTTCAAAAGTGGTCATTTACTAAAGTGGTAAAACCATTTGCAAAAGGTTTTATCTATATACCATTTTTAAATCAAATTAATATTTTATGTGGTTGAAAATGCTTTTAGCAAAGAAATATTCTTTAATGGGTTCACCAATATATTTTAATTCTCAGAACTTGGTGTTTAGGGTTAGAAGGTTTGAATCAAAACATTTCCCAAGGGTTTCTCTCAAAATCATTTCTAAATCAAAAACAATATTTTTATTTGACTAGAAATGAGCTAATTCAAATATTTACTCCTTAACTTCACAAAATACATTTTTAAATCCATAAATGGGTTCCTATGGTCAGTAGGTTCATAACAAACCATTTTGCAAAGATTTCACATTAAAATTATATCTAGAACAATTTTTATATTCAAAATAAGCCTACACAAGTTTCTGCAAATTCAACCAATTTTCTAGAAGCAAATCATTAAACAAAGTGCATGGTTGCAAAGTACTTTTTCTACTGATTCCATTGATATAAAATTTGCAAAATTTGGACGTGTAGAATTAAAGTTATGAATTTTAAAAATTTGCAATTCTAATAGAACATTTTCTATTTTTAAAACAGAGTCAGTGCCACGCGTCTGTTTCTTATTCGCTGATAACGGTTCGCGTGGATTGCGCAGTTACAGCCGTTAGATCTAAGTGAGATGGTGCAGTTCAGATTAGCTCGTCCCTCTTCGATTAAGTGGTCTATCGTGTACACACGATTAAAATCTAACGGCTCAGAGCATATGACCACTGATGGGCGGCTCTAGCGGCGGATAGCGGCGGTGCACGGTCAGACGGTGGCGTCGCGGCGATTACAGGAAGCAAGGGAAGAAGGGAAACAGCTCAGCGTGCTCACAGAGGGTTGGCGAAGCTCGAGGTGGCGTTGGCTTGGCGAGGGGCGCTCGGAGCTGCTGGCAATTCCTCACCGGAGTCGGTGGCGGCGTCAGGCGGTTCTGTTTGACGTCGGGGATGGAGCTGCAGGTCGCGCCGAGGCAAAGTAGGGGCACGGTTAGACGCGGGCTGATCTGGGATGATGGGAGCATCAACAGGAGGTGCTGGGGCGAACGGAGCTTACCGGGGAAGCTCGACGGAGACGAGACAGACGACGATGGCGCTCAGATGAAGACGAAGCCGAGGCTGCGGGGCACGCGCGGGCGAGTGCGAGGCACTGGCAGGTGCGCCTGGAGGTGGAGAACCATCTCGTGTGTAGTGGGAGGCGAGGGACGGTCGGAGTCGCCGGAATTTCGCCAGAGAAGTTCGTCAGAACAGGAGGTTTACAGCGGGCAATTGGGGCAGCCCGGTGGCAGAGAGTGGACGACGTCTGGGGGAAAATGAGGAGGAGGGCGAGGCGATTTATTGTGCGTGATCACGGACGAGTATTACTCGTGCATTGATGCGAATTCACGCCACGGATTCAAAGCAGCAACGGCGAGGTGCGAGGGGGAAAACGGTCGCGGCGGGTGGAAACAAAGAACAGGCGTGTGGGGTCCGCTCGTCAGTGAAGGGGGGAAAGTTTGGTGGGGTCCTGCTGTCAGCGTCTGAGGGGGTGCGTCTGCGCGTGAGAAAATGTTTCGCTATGGGGAAAAAAGTTGGGCTGCGAGTGGGCTGGGTTGGGCCTGTTTGTTTCTTTTTTTATACTGAAGCCTTTTCTTTTTCTAAATTTGAATTTCTGTTTTGATTTTCAACCAAATATTTCAAACATCAAATCAAATCAAATCACCACCAAACTTTGTATTGATTTTAATTCTGTTTAACAACACAATCCAAAGTCCAAAACAAAATAATTTTTATTCTTTTTAGGATCCATTAATAATTAAATAAATAGACCCTAGTCATTAATTCAAATAGGATTTAATTTATTTAAAAACTCTATTTGAAATCTAAATAATATCAAAACCATTTCAGTAGGTTTTATTTGAAAATATAAAACACTTGGAAATCTTATTTAAAATAAAATAACAAGTTTTAATGTTTATTTAAAATGGAAAAGCCTTTACTTTAATAAAATTGGATATTAATTAATCCTCATTATAACCTTTAATTTTTTTAACAAATAGAAATATTTTATTTCAAAAGCTTGGCCAAGATTTAATTTGGCTCTATAAAATAATACTTATTTATAATTCTACCTTTTCTTTTGAAAATCAAATCTTTTTATTAAAAGATCTAAAAATAGTAATTCCAACTATCATAATTTTATTTATTAATTGCTTATCTTTTTAAATCCCTTTAGGATTTTATTTGACCAAAATAGGTTTTGATGTTTCCAATTGGAATCAAAAAGTTTCTTCTCACCCTAAAAATCAACAATTTTTTATTTGTTTATTTATTTTTCACATTTCAAAATTTGGAAAATTTTGGGATGTGACACAAACCTGATGACGAATTACTCCTTCGGTGGTGGTGGTGTTCTCTTGATAAGCTCCTCAATAAGCTTCCTCAATTCTTCAATCTCAAAGGTTAGAGTACGAATCAACTCCGATTTTTTCTCAATGCGGTTCATGATCATATCAGACCAAGAATTCCAGTCCTTGCAATTCTTTCCCCACTCTTCCTTCTTAGTATGCTCTTCTCCTGCATGGTTAGAACGTGGAATATCGCACATAGAGGGCAACTTCCCTTTGGGAACATGTTGATATTCATGCTCATGTATAAGAGTGTGGAAGGGTTTCTTGGTACTTGGAGGAGATGACTGTGGATTGTAGATAAGACGTGGAGGTTTCCCTCCTGTAGATATTCGTGCTGTCCTCTTAAGCTTGATAGGTTTTGCCACCAATCCAATGCTTGTGACGGTAGCGCGGGTGTCCGTTTGCTTGTCCTCCACCATGTATCCTTCATAACCTACCAAGATCTCCTCCTCCTTGGGTTTGTGAGGATCATCTTCCTCAGGATTCTAGCCTTTGTCGTTGGCGGAGACCATGGTGCTCTAAACTTGATAAGATTTCCTGACAGAAACAGATAGAAACGGAAACACGACGAGAACATGATGCACGAACCTCGGGGGATTCACGGGGTTATATATTATGAAGTTTCAATGCATAAGGAAGGTTTTGACACGGAAACGAGGCGGAGACGGAGTTCGGGGGTGGCACACCCCCTCCAGGAGCGGCTAGGCTGGGCCCGCGCCTGGCGTGGGTTTGTCCACCCCGGACTTTTATTCCTCTTCAGTTTTGTCTTGTAGCTTCCCTTATGTATTAAAACATCAAAAATATAAAGAGATTGGGGTTTCACGGACCTTTTGTTTTCACCACTTTTACCTATTCAAAGACGAACTCTGCAGATTCCTTTTCTCCTTCTCCTAAAAATTTTCTCCATACATAACCCTTGCACAAACTCAATGACAACATTAGTGTAAGCAAAAAACAATAAACCTTTAAGTTCACACTTCAAGTGAAATCCATCAAAACAAAAGCTTCTAAAAGAGGCAAATGCAAAATGATAACAGAAATCTGTCAAAACAGACCAGCAGGTAAAGATTGATTTTTCGAAAACCTTCTATTGCTCAAATGAAAAAGTGCAGAACTAATGAAAGTTGGGTAACAACTTGGAGAACATGATCAGAAAAATGCAGCTCCATCCGACATACTGAGCTTCCTCACGAATTTTTACGGTGCAGCACAAAAATCTGTCCCAAGACAACCACTTTTCACAACTCCTCTACTTCACAAAAGTAGTTGAACTTGACACAAAAACCAAAAAAGGATAAGGAGCGGTTATTACAGAGGTAATAACTTCCAAGACTTGAAAAAACTCTTGGGTTATCTCACAACAAGTACTTTTCTTTAATGCCTTTAAGTTAAGCTTGAAACTTTCAAAGATGCTCACAAAGGAGATATAAATCTAGAGTGAAAAAGAGCATCAAGAAGCAAATAACCAACACACTCGAGTCTAACCCACTTACTATGCATGCGAGCTTCATGAGAAAACAAATTGTTGAAACAAAAAGCCACAAGCATAGGAAGACAAAATAGATGCAACTTCAAAGCTTTCAACATAAAACGGGGAAACTTAACATTATTGAGATGCATAAAACCATGTTTACCTCTCTCATAATAACTTTCAGTAGGACTTCGAATAAAGTTGACAATATAACTGTCACTGGAAACAACTTTATCAACTGAGTAAGCATACTTACAGTCACCAAAAATAGGTCCAAGGTCATAAACCGGATCAATAGAAGCAAGGTGTTCCATCCTAAAATCTTTATTAGGCAAGTTATTTTCACAAGGAGCTTTAGCAAATTTGGAAAAGTTAAACTCATAAGAATCTCCATCAAACTTAGTTAAAACTTTCTCCTTCTTACAATCTATAATAGCTCCACAAGTGTTCAAGAAAGGTCTACCAAAAATGATAGGACAAGTTTTGCTAGCTATAGAATTAAGCACTAGAAAATCAATAGGATACTTAATCTTACCACAAAGAACCTCCACATCGTTACAATGCCAATAGGGAAAATGGTTTCCTTATTTGCAAGGTGAATAACCATATCAATGTCCTCAAGCTCACAAGGACCAATATCATGCATAATTTCCCTGTAAATCTCATAAGGAATAGCATAAGAACTAGCACCAATATCACATAAACCATAGTAGCAATGATCACCAATTTTAACAGAAAGCACAGAAACACTAGATTTTCTAGCCTTACTAGGATGAGAGATAATATTAGAAGCGTCTTCGCAGAAGACAATCTGCTCATCCTCTATATTTCTAGTGACAGTGTCTTTCACAATAGCTACCACATGTTGAACATTCAATTGCCCATTAGGCTCCATAGTTTTCTTTGTACCTTTATTATTTGCACTAATAATCATAGAATACTCCTTTACCTTAGCTTGGAAAGGAACTTTCTCAACATGAGGTTCAGGCACAATATGATTAGTAGTACAAACTTCAGCACTTCTAACAGGAACATGACTAACAACATCTTTATAAGGAGCATGGTACTTATTCCACATCTTTTTGGGAATTTCTATGTAAGAGGCAAAGGCCTTAAAACAATTGGCAATACTTTGGGAATCAAGACCAAACTCATTGCTAATATCACGGAATCCATCAGTTCCCATAAAAGATTTAATGCATTCATAATCATAGTTTATACCTGACTTTGTTCCTTTGTCATTCTCCCAAGCTTCAGTGTTCTCTTGAATACAGTGTAGTAGATCCCATTTAGCTTCTTTCTTCATACGTGTGAATGATCCAACACAAGAAGCATCTAGTAAATCTTTATCATGAAGAGAAATCCTAGCATAAAAGTTATTGATAATAATATTGTTAGAGAGTTCATGAATAGGACATTTAAGCATTAGTAACTTCAATCTCCCCAAGCTTGAGTTGTACTCTCTCCATCACGAGGCCAAAAGTTATATATCAGATTTCTATCCTTATGAATCTCACCGGGAGGATAAAATTTAGAATAAAAGAGAGATGCCAGCTCCTCCCATTCCATAGATCGTGCATTCTTCAGCAGCTTATTCCATTCTTCAGCTCTCGCTTTCAAGGATATGGAGAGTAACTTCTTCTTCACCTGTTTAGTTGTGATACCTACACACTTGAACAACCCGCATAATTCATGGATAAAAAGCAAATGATCACCAGGATGGACAGTTCCATCCCCCAAATAATAATTACCCATAACACGTTCAACAATACTTGTAGGTATCTTAAAAGGATCTATCTCAACAGGTGGTGGTTCATCTACTACCCTAGCAGTGGTAGTAGTTTTACCAAATAGAAAACCAAGTGGGTTATCCATATTGGAAACAAGGTAACAAGCAGTAACAAAAAGCAATACTCACAGTAGGAAGTTTCCTTTACCAGTTCCACTCTTCAGTAGCGCTTCTCTCCCCGGCAACGACGCCAGAAAATAGTATTGATGACCCACAAGTATAGGGGGTGTATCATAGTACTTTCGATAAATAGGAGTGTTGATCCCAACGAGGAGCAGAAGGTGCTGAACAGTGGTATGGAGAAGGAACTCTCTGCAAATACTTAGCAAACTGATTTTTAGTGTTTTCTAATAAGGCAAAAAACAAAGAGCAAGTAATAAAGAACAAATGCAGCAAGTGGCCCAATCCTTTGTTAGCAAAGGACAAGCCAGTGGAAATACTTATAAGGACCAAATGTTCTCGAGGACACATGGGAATTTTGTCAAGTGCTTTCGCTTCAAATAGCTGAGTACTCTTGTTTGGTGTTGTAAGTGTTGTGTGGGTGAACCTGTGCTAATGTGATGACCGTACATGGACTAATACATACTTGTGATTAAACCCCCTGCAAACATCTGTAACTAAAGGAAAGTAATTAAGATATAAATCTAACCACAACCTTAAACTCTTAGATCCTATGCTCCCTTGTGCAATGGTGTCCTAACGGGGGTTCAGGTTTCTGTTTGCCCGGCAACCCCACAATTAGTATCCAAATACACAATTCATTCCCCTAGGACCATAAATGGTAAAGTATCATGTAGTCGACGTTCACATGACACCACTAGAATAATAGCACCACAACTTAAATAATAACCATTGAATAATAACTCAACACAGATCCACTAATAACAACATGACTTCTCCCATGTCCTCAAGAACTAAACGAACTACTCACAATACATCATATGGATCAAGATCAAATATGATATGATAATGGATAACAATCTGAACATAAACAATATCCAATGGTTCCACTCACAAGCATCAACTACAATAGTAATTAACACCGAAAAAGTTTCCCCTAAGAAATAAAGCAATATCCAACACAATTGTTTCAGCGGGACGGAGTGGTGATGATGGTGCTGGTGAGATGATGGTGTGGATGATGATGATCCCAATGAAGCGTAGCTTGATGACAGTGTTGATGGCGACGATCTCTCCTCTCTGGGAAGGAATTCCCCTTGCAGAAATCTGTCTGCCAGAGAGATCTTTCTCTCTCGGTGTTTTCCGCCCCCAGAGGCGGCGACAATCTATCTGTGGTCGCTCCCCTTGCCTTAGGGTTTCGTAGGGAAGATATAGGCGAAGGGGCAGAGTCGGGAGCCGGGCAGGTGGGACACACCTTCCCTAGGCGCGGGGAAAGGTGGGCTCACGCCTAGGGGTGTGGGCCCCCTGTGGCCCTTCTTCGTCCCTCCTTCTGGCTTCCTCAATCTTCTGGAAAAATAATATTTTTCCATATTTTTCTGGTATTTTTCTGATCTTCGTGAAATTGCATCGAAACGCCCTCTTTTCCATCAGAATCCAGAATCCGGCAGTCCATCCTCCAAGAATCATCCAACATGCATAAACAGTGGAAAAGACATAAGTAATACCTCATAATAAGACAAATATCAATGAATAGAGGTAGATTATGATATAGAAAGGTGATGCAAATTGGGCGTATCAGGTACCCCTTGCCCAATGACACTGGAGCTATGCCATATCAAAATGACAAGGCAAGCTAACAATGAGAATCTCAGTAATATTCTTATTTACCATGGGAAAATGGTGCTTTTTTCTCTCTTTCCTCTTTTCAATATGTCTCTTTTTTATAAGAAGAAAGCTTCATAGATTGCTCACTATGGTGATGCAGCAAGTTTCCACCATGATTAGGCATGGCTTAGGCTAGCGGCCCAGGCATTACTCTAACACACATACATAACTCCATGGACTTACAAGATCCCCTTTTATTTCACACCAACGACATCCGAAAACAGAAGATCATGATGTCAACGGGGTACAATGTACATGTGCAATGTTGAAAGTGTTCCCCATGACAGCATGGTTCTTCTAATTCCCAACTTATAAGTGCAAGCATATACAACATAGATGACAGAATGGTTCAAGTTGATTATGGGCAAGAAAATAAAGTGTGCCATCAAGTTTGTGAGAGCATTAATCACTAATTTTTCACATAACAAATTTAATTTGGAAGATAGACAAAACAAGAGTATACTTGGAATGGTGTAACACACCATGCGTAGGAATTTATAGTGGACACTTTGGACTAAATTGGTTTCTTGGGAGTTGGATGCATGAGTAGAGCTTACTCAATACAAGTGGAGGCTAGAAAAAGACTAGGAGCGACCAACTAAGAGAGCAATAATGGCCATAATCATGCAGAGCGACAAAACATTATCAATCAAAGCATAAAGTGGTATGACAAGTCAAAAACTAAATAATCATAGAGGCTGAGGTGACTGGTTCATTGTCATAACATGGTGTGAGCATGTGCCAAGTTAACCCAAACAAAGCATCAAAGGAGAATAGCACAATACTATGCTATTGTATGCTAAAACAACGCATGATTCTTTCAAGGCACATTAAGAAATCTCAATTGTTTGGAACAATTCATCCTATAGCAATAATTACTAAGCATATGGTCAAAGAAACATCTATCATGACATGATAAAGTGTAAGCCACAGTCAAAACAATGATCCTTTTGTACCACTAAAGCATGAAGCTTCCTACTCTCTTCCAACACCAATTGACTTATTTGAAACAACACAGAGAAAACGGGGGTCCAAACACTTTATTAAATCAAACTAAGCAAACAAAAACCAAAAAGTAAAACTAAGACGCTCCAAGAACAACACAACAGTGCATGAAACAATAAAAACGAAGTGTCTAGAAAGACCTGAGATTTTTATTGATGAAGAAGGGGATGCCTTGGGCATCCCCAAGCTTTGACACTTGTACCTCTTGAATATTTCTTGGGGTGACAAGGGGTGGAATCCCCAAGCTTGAGATTTTTTCCATTCTTCATCTCATTACATCATTCTTTCCCTACACCTGAAAATTTTCCTTCATACAAAACTTCACAGAATCTTCATTAGCAACATTAGTGCATTCAAAAGATAATAAACCTTTGGGGTTTAGTTTTAAAACAGCAAAACTTTCAGTAAAAACATAAGCTAATGTAGCAATTCCCTCAAAAAGCTCAATTTACCAAAAAGAAATCAATAAGAGGCAAATGCAAATAATGGCAGAAATCTGTCAAAACAGACCAACAGGTAAAAACCGATTTTTTTGAAGACCTTATGTTGCAAAAATAAAAAAGTGTTGAACTAACTAAAGTTATATAACAACATGGGGGATTTATTCAGAAAATTACAGCTCAATCCGACATACAGATATTTTTCACGAATTTTTACGTGAAGCAGAAAATTCTGTTTTGGGACAACAACTTCCCCAAATCTTACTTCTCTATCATTAGAGGTTATTCTTGGCACAAAAATCAAACAAAAAGGATAAGGAGAGGTTATGACAGAATTAGTAACTTCCAAGACTCAAAAAAACTATTGGGTTATCTCCTAAGAAGTATTTTTTACCGCCTTTAAGTTAGGCTTGATAATTTGAGAAGATGCTCACATAAGAAATATGAATTGAAGTAAAAGAGAGCATCAAGAAGCAAATTCAAATCACATTTAAGTCTAACCCACTTCCTATGCATAGGAATATTGTAAATAAAAAATTCATGAAATCACAAAGCAACAAGCATATGAAAGCAACACAAGTGCAACTTCAAAATTTTCAACATAAAAGAGGGGAAACTTAATATTGTTGAGATACATAAGACCATGTTTCCCTCTCTCATAATAACTTTCAGTAGAAACATGAATAAAACTAACAATATAACTATCACATAAAACATTCTTATCATGATCCACATGCATAAAATGATTATTACTCTCCACATAAGCAAAGGCATTCTTATTAATCATAGTGGGAGCAAATTCAACAAAATAGCTATCATTATTATTCTCATCACCATAATCATCAAATATAGGTGGCATATTGAAATCATAATTAATTTTCTCCTCAATAGTAGGTGGACTGAAAATATCATATTCATCATTATAATCATCATAAATTGGAGGTTTGGTATCATCATAAGCAATAGAATAGCTATCTTCCCAAGTGTGTTCATTTGTAAACATATCATCATTGGAAGAACATGGATAGCACTAATAGCACAACAATTATTAATATCATCATATTCATAATTGGTACCAAAGAGATTTTCAATATCAAAAGTAGTGTGCTTTTCCCAATCATGATCACTACTATAGGTAACAGGCATAGGAACATCATCTAGTTCAGACTCATCAGCAAAAACTATGATAGGAGCAACATGCTTAGGGGAAGATACCGTTTCCTCTCTCCTTTTACTCCTCCTCTTTTTCTTCTTCTCCTCTTTAGGAGGGAGAGGCTTGAAAGGAAGCTTCTCCACATACCCTGGTTTATTGTTAGAGACAATAGAAGAAACTTTGGAGGATTCCTCCTTTTCATTAATAAGAACAAAACTCATATCAGTCTTGTCATATTTTGGTAAAATAGCATCTTTTATAAGATTTTTTATGTAAGTATTTGCGTGGAAATTATCAACACAATAAAGGTGACACCCATGCAGGACGCTATTCATACCAAAAGCACTCATGTCTACCAAAGAAGTTTTTCTTGATAACTCTTCACACCCCAAAAACAATGTAAGTTCATCATGTTTATTATCAGTGATTGCGTTATCACAATAAGAACTTGCAGTACTCATTGGATTAGAAAAGTTATTATTATGGCCTAAGCATTGAAAATTGAAATGACCCACTTCATAGCAGAGTTCACAAATAAAAGGATAGAGGGCACAAACTTTTTTACCAAGATCATCTAGAGCCTTATACCAGGTTCTAGTTTTTTCATTCTAGTGGGTTATACAATATTATTCTTCAATTTGATTCTTTTCACAAGGTCTATGTATTCCACAAAAATTAACATGCTTATAAGAAATAGTACTTTCAGTAGTTTGAGCATGTTTATTGCAATCATTAATAATAGTTTCATTCTTCATGGAAGTGTCTTTAAAAGGTTCATGATACATGTCCCACTTTTCTTTAGGAGCAATAATATGGGAAGAAAATGCTCTACAAATTTTAACAAGAATTTGAGGATAAAGACCATATTTAGCACTAAGCTCTTGAAAATCAGCAGCTTCAGCGAAAGACTTTGTAGAGGTCCCAACCTTTAATAAGGTAGAGATCCCCGTGTTTACAATGCTAGTCCCTGGGTCAATAGCTAGCATCCACAGTTAAGATGTAATATCAAGAAACAAAGGTCATATTACAACTTTATAACCAGGAATAAAATAATTCATTACATCTTACATAGCTCATTTGGTATCTCATTACAATGCAGCAGAAATAACTATAGCATGGAGTCCTTCATCTTCAAATTGCCAAAGGCAATCATGTTGGTTGTAGACTTGTAATCCTAATCAACACACTTCACTAACATCAAACAAACCTGCAACATAATAACTTACAGCCACAAGGGTCAATACATTTGAATTGTATTGGCATGTGATACTATGGTAGTATAGTGGAGTCTATCATCTATATGCATTTGTCTAGGTGGAGCTTAGGTTTGCTTTGCTCAAAATAGATTTTCCATATCATTTGAAAAACACTAAGTTTTTGTTTGGCAAAAATCACCCAAGGCATCTCCCAATACAAATTGGTGATCCTTAAACCCTGGTTCAACCACAAGTTTTAACTTAGAAAATTGGGATGAGGAGATTCTTGATAGCTTCCATGTCTTGATGCTCAAATTTTCCATTGTCGGGGACATGGCTAAGTACTTAGATTTTACACTCTGCAGAGGTGGTGCACTTTCCCCACAATATTCGACATGCATCGAGACAAGATCTTTCAGAAGCCTTCCCTGAGACCAGAATGGACGTGCTCCAACCTATCATCCCCTACCAACAACTATCCATTTGGCTAAGTTATTGCAACCTATATGATCCAGGCAGAACCCATAATGCCAAGTGGCTGCACTTGAAGCTTCTCAACATTTGACATCTCAAATCTCTTTGTTCCTGGGTGGGCATTCCACAAGTGAGATACCATGTTTTCCCCAGTATACTGGACTTGGGGATGCCCAAGTTTTCCCCAGTATACTGGACTTGTGTAACCACTCAACACAAACCTTTCTTTCCATTCCACCCAGGTGATTCATTCACTTAGTTGTTTTATTAAACAAAACACAAGTCCTTGACTTAGAAATATTCCATAGCATGAATATAATCCACCCTTGTTTTCTACTAGCTAGTCTAAGCATGATAGTAGTAGGAATCTTGACTTAGGAAAATTTTACTAAGGTTTCATCTACTAGGATTTCCCATGGCATATAGTTTATACTTAGCAAAAATTCCATGCAAGTCCTACTTAGAAATATCACTAATGCATAGTGAAAGTAATGGGACAAAAGTATGAAGCATCACTTGCCTTTTTGGTAGATATTATAAGTTCACTCCTTGATCTTGCAATAGTCACACTCTTCAAATTCCACTACAATTCAATCAAGCAAGGCACGAATTCAATCTACCATTCAAGCAATTCATCACATAGAATAACAAAGCAATGCATGCAAGCATGCCAAAGATTGTTTTATGTTGGAAAAGTGGTTTTTAATAGGCTATAAACATTATAAAACACCTATTGGTCATTTATAAAATTGGCAAAACCACTGGATATCAAGTTAATAAATGGCTACTTTAAATCATTTTTGTTTTGTTAGAAATGATTTAAATCAAGGTAATAATTCCTAGTGTTTGGAAAAGATATTATTAAACACAAATGTTAGTGTTTTAAGGTCAAGTGTTTATTGTTAAAACCATTTGCAAAAGGTTTCACCTATAAACCATATTTGTACCAAAGCAATATTTTATGTTGTTGAAAATTCCTTTAGCAAAGTAATAATTTTTATAGGGTTCACCAAATATATTTTTAAATCATAAAACTTTGTGTTAGTTTAATTCAAATAATTTCCCAAAGGTTTTACTCCAAAAAGCATTTTTAACATATAAACAATATTTTTATTTAACTAGAAATGTTCTTATTCAAAGATTTATTCTTTAACTTCACAAAATACACTTTAAAATCCACAAGTTGGTTTCTATGGTCAGTAGGTTCAAATCAAACCATTTACCCAAGAATTTATACTAAAAACATTTCTAGAATAAATTTTATATTCAAATTATGCCTACACAAGTTTCTGCAAATACAACCAATTTTCCAGAAGAAATTCATTAAACAAAGTGCATGGTTGGAAAGTACTTGTTTTGATGATTCCATTGATATAAAATTTGCAAAATTTGGACGTGTGGATTTAAAGTTATGCAATTTACAAAATCAAACATCTAATAGAAACAAATCTGTTTTTAAAACAAAACCCGAGCCACGTGTCTTGATCTCATTGGCCAAAAACGGTTCGGGCAGACTGGCTGCTGTGGAGCGTTCGATCTAACTGAAATCGTGCGGCACAGAATACTCGATACCCTTTCGTTAAGTCAATCTATCATAGACGCTGGATCTAAATCAAACGGCTGCAGTGCGTGTGACCAACGATGGGCGGCGCTGGCAGCGACGAGTGGCGGCGGCACGCTCGGCCAGTGAGGTTGCTGGCGAACCAGGAAGCAAGAGAGGAAATAGAGGTGCTCACAGGGTTCACAGGGGTGCAGAGAAGCTCGACGTGGTCTCTGTTCATCGAAGGGAGCTCGGGTTCCAGAGGGATTGCTCGCCGGAGTTTGTCGTGGCGTCGGGTGCGCTCAGACGTCGTTGAAGGCGAGGCTACAGAGCATGCCAGAGAAAAAGGGGACCACGATTAGATGTGCCGAGTTGTGGTGAGTACGCGAGTGTGAAGGAGGAGGAGAGGGGTGGTCAGGCGCTACCTGGGGAACTCGTCGGAGTGGAAACAGAACGGCGGTGCTCAGTGTTGACGTTGTCGACGATGAAGGGTACGCGCGGGCGAGCCAAAGATACTGGCGGGTACGCCTGGTGCTGGCGAGCACGCTAGTGGGGTCTGGAGGGAAGGGGGCGATGAGGAATGGCCGGAATTGACCGGATGAGGTCGTCGGAGCAGTGGCGGTGTGAGGGAGATTCTGAGCAGCCTAGGGGCGGAAAGAAGCTGGGGATTGAGGGGAAAGGAGCAGAGAGGGGAGGCGTTTTATCGAGCGTGGTCGCGGCGAGGTTTAAGCACGGCATTAACTCATATTGAATCGATTATGCAATGGCTGATAATAGCGAGGAGGGGGCATGGTCACCGCGGGGTGAGGAAGAAGGGTCTGGCATGTGGGGTCTATTTGACAGCGAGAGAGAGAGAGATGGTCGGGGCCAGCGACCAGTGAGGGGGCGGGCGAGTGGCTGAGTGAAAAACGTTTCGCTCGGGGGAAGAGGGAGTGGGCTGGTTGTTGGGCTGGACTGGGCCTGGTTTGCTGGGCTGGGTCCTTTCCATCTTTTTTTGTTCTGATTCATTTTTCTTTTTCTATTTTCTTTTCTGTTTTGAATTTGTTTAAACACTTCAAACAACCATTTAAATTCAAAACCTTCTAAACTTTTCAGTAAGTTTTTAAAATGTTTTAAACATGTATTTAAAGTCCTTTTTAGGAATAATTACTTTATTTATTTATGGTTTATATTTTATTTAAAAAGGGCACTTTCCTTTATTAAATAAGATTTAATTAAATTCTCAAACCCTTATTTGAAATCAAAATTTCACCAAACCTTTTGATTAGGTTTTATTTATTTAATGGGGTGTTAAATAATTCACTTTGCACTAATTGAAATATTTTAATATGATTTATTTATCATTTTAAATGAGTATTTGTCTTCAATTAAATAAAACTTGATTATGGTTTTAATACCATATAGTTTTATTGGAATAATATTTATCCATTTATTTTATTTGGAATATCTTTATTTTCATTTGCTTATGGATTTGGCCAAGATTTAATTTATCTTTTTAAATACTCCTTATTTATTATTTAATTCTTTATCTTATAAAATCCATATCTTTTTATTTAAAGATCCAAACTTGGTGATTCCAATTTGTAAAATCTTATTCAATATCTGTTTATCTTTTTAAATCCCTTTAGGATTCTATTTGTTAAAAATAGGTTTTGTTGTTTCCATTTGGAATCAAAATGTTTCTTTTCACCCTAATGTAATATCCCAAAAATCATGTTTCAAACTCATGCATATCATCCATGCATCCATGATCATTTAGGGTTTCATTTCAAATCATTTCAAAAACAAGAGCATATGTTGGTCATCATTTTATGTATGAACACTATAGCCTTTGGGATACTTGCTATTCAGTAGTGTTTTGAATTCAAACATAAGTGGTTTCAAAAGCTTGAATAAAGTTTCCACACAAGGTATGAAATAAAACCAAGATTATGTCAAATATTATATCACATAATGGATTGGTTTTATTCTAATTTTCAAATGACCCAAGTGGGTTCTTGTAAACAGAAAGGTTTGACACTTATTTGAGTACAAAATTCATTGTACAAAAGTCCAGAGAAGTTTTGAAATCAAACAGATTTGAATTGGTGTTTGAAAATCCTTTTAGGAATTCAAACAGAAAAAGAAAAGAGAATAAGGAGAAAAAAAATAAGCCAAACAGCTAAACAGGCCCAACCAGCCCAGTTCGACCCAACCTAGCCCAACTACCCCTCCCGCGAACTGTTTTTCTCTACCCGCAGACACACCCCCAGTCGCTGATGCAAGGACCCCACCTCCTCTCCTTTTCTCTCGCTGACAACCGCGGCCCACACGGCGTCATCATCTCCACCACGCGACCAGCTCAATCCCCAAATTACGCCGGCCGTTCTCTGTATTGATTCGCGGTGTCAATTGACGTTCAATGCCGGAGTAAATCACGCTCGCGACCATGCTACTTAAACCCCCTCTGCCCCCTCTCCATTTTTACCCAGACCCCGAGCACAGAGCGCCCCTAGGCTGCCGTAATCGCCCTTGCACCGCCGCAGGCAGAACCCACTCCGGCGACCAATCCCGGTGAGATCCGTATGCCCCTTCCCCTCTAGTTCATGCAGAACATTTCGCAACGTCCTTGCGCTTCTTCTGATGCCATTGGTTCATCCCATACTACCCCAGGTCGTCGACTTCGTCAAGCACTGCAAGCTCCCGACGACGTCTCCAACTCCAGCGACAAAATTCGGTGAGCCTCGTGTTTCCCATTAGTTCTGAATAACACGAGCGTGTTCGCCTGCATCTTGCGCATCTGCTGACACTCTTTGTTTGGATCCGCGCATCCCAGGGCGTCGTCTTCGACTCCGACAGAGAGCATCTGACGCCGCCAGAAACTCCGACGAGTTCGTGCTGCCGTGTCTGTGCACCCCTTGTCAAGCCGTCGCCACATTGAGCTTCAGTACATCGTCGCGAGTCTGATAAGCGTCTTCGACAACCCCAGAACCCCCTGTAGCACTGTGCCGCCATAGACAGAGCACGCCGCCACCAGTTGCCACCGCCAGCGCCGCCCATCCGTGGTCGCTTGATCGATGACCATTGGATCTAGATCCAGCGCATAGGAATAGATCACTTAACGAAACGGTACGCTTAGATCTGGACCATGCACGGTGACTTTAATCCAACAGCCTGCATCGACCGATCCGTGCGAAGCGGTATAGACCAATCAGAACATGACGCGTGGCTATGGTTTAGATTTAAAATCAGGATTTGAATCTATTGATTGTTCAAACTTGTTTTAATCATATCTTTTGATTCCCACGTCCAAATTTGATGAATTTTATATCAATGGAATCAGGAGAGCAAGCCCTTTCCAAATATGCAATGTGTTTAATGTTTTGTTTTTGTTAAAATAGTTTTATCTACAGAAACATGTGTAGGCCTATTTTGTGTATATAAATTATTTGAGAAATGTTTTAGTGTTTAAATAAATGTAGTTTGGCAAGTTTTGAACTTGTTTATGAACCAGTACTGTGCACTTGTCTTGTTGAGTTTAGAAAATCATCACATATCATATTGCATGCATCCATATATTTTTTCTTGTATTTATTTTGTATGTGATTTGTTGCTATGATTTTATGTGTAGATTTTGGTGCCAATAGTGATTGTGATTGTGAGGAGTGTAGCTACTCTCCAAACTACCAAGGAAAGTGGTGCTTCATGATATTTTTATACCTATGTTTTCTACTATGCATTAGAAATATTTTTCTAGTCTTGCATGGTTATAATTTGCTTATATGCTATGCTTGGGAAATCCTAGTAGTTGTAGAATTGCTGGAAATTTCTAAGTTAAGATGCTTATCTATGCCATGCTTAGCCTAGGTAGTAGCAACCAAGGGTGGTGAATTATTCATGCTATGGAAAAATATTTCTAAGTCTTTGGACTATGTTTTTGCTTAATAAAACAACTAAGTGAATGAATCACCTGGGTGGAATGGTTGTGAATGGGTTATGTTGAGTGGTTACACAAGGCCCATTTCTATGGTTTACCTTGTGTATCTCACTTGTGGAAGGCCACCCAGGAACAAAGGGATTTGAGAGGCCAAATGTTAAGAAGCTTCTAGTGCAGCCACTTGGCAATATGGGCTCTACCTGGACCATATAGGTTGCAATAACTTAGCCATTTGGACAGTTGGTGGTAGTGGGATTGATAGGTTGGAGCGCATCCATTTGGTCTAAGGGAAGGCTTCTGAAAGGTCCTATCTTGGTGAAAATCAAGTCTTGTGGGGAAAGTGCACAACCTCTGCAGATGGAAGAATCTAAGTACTTAGCCATGTCCCTGGTATTGGACAACTTGAGCATCAAGACATGGAAGCTATCAAGAATCTCCTCATCCCAATTTCTAAGTAAAAACTTGTGGTTGAACAAGGGTGAAGGACCCCAATGTCTATTGGTGGTTCCTTGGGAAAAGTTTTGAAAAAGAAAACTTAGTGATTTCAACTAATAGGCAAAACCTATTTTGGGCAAAGCAAGCCTAAGCTACACTTAGCCAAATTGCATATAGTATCTAGTCCAGCAAAATTATACTAAGGTATCACTTGCCAATACTATTCCAATGTATTGACCCTCTGTGGCTGTAACTTGTGATGTTGCAGGTTATTCTGATGAGGATTAGGAGTCATGAGTCTACACTCAACATGTTTGCCTGTGGCACATGAAGATGAAGACTTGTTATATATTTACTTATTTAAACTCTTGTACTAGGCCTGTGGCCATGGAGTTGTAAAGACTATGTTTGTCTCTGGAATGACTGTAATAATGACCTTTGTTTCTGTGTACTTCATCTTAAACTGTGGATGCTAGCATTGATCCAGGGACTAGCATTGCAATCACAGGGATCCTTTTCCTTTATAAAGGAGGGATCTTACAGATGGTATCAGAGCACTGTGTTGCCTGTAGGATTATGACCCTAGGATTGGAAACCACTAAGGAAAAATTTTGACAACTTCCACACTTGTCTTTTCTTCTCATAAACTTTTCTAATCTTCTCTCTCATCTCTATTTGTAGATGAACTCCATCAACGAAGCGGTGAAGAAGGGACCACTCATGACTATGACTTTAGAATGTGAGACAGAGTTCCCCAAGGCTCTCAAGGACCTCATGGTTGCAATGGGATTACATGGTGCAGCTGTGTACAAAGGTTTTCCTGTGATGGATGAAGGAGTTGAGTACTGGTGGGTGCAACTTCACTTGTATAAAAACAAGGAAGACAACCAGAAAAAAATCAGGATTCTGCATGTTCACCAATTCAGTGGTGCACACTACATTCTTTGATTCAGCAAGGGATGCAGCTTGGAAAGCCATCAAAGAACTTGGTGATAGAGTCAAGTGCAGAATTCTCAACATCCAGAATGACCTAAAGGAAGATAATAAACATACCCAAGTGTTAGAGGCTACCAACCAAACTTTAAGAGGAGACATTATAAACTTAGTAATGGAGTCCTGTGCTCAAGATAGACTGATTGCTTCTAGAAATATTGTGTTAGCCAACTTGGCAAGTGAGATAGGATTGTAAGCATACTTCGTTAGTTGGACCACCACACTTATCACCTTATTTTCCAAATGTTGCTTGAAATAAGTTGAACCTTGGATGTTTTGTAATGGTTTCATGTATGCCATGACTTGTGTGTTTTGATTTCCAAAGTTATGCATGTGATGTCTTGTCTTGTGACTTGTCTTAAATTGTGTTGATTCTAACTTTTTCTATCTTATAAATAGATGCCTATGTTACCATCAACACTGTTGAAGAGTTCCAGGGAACTCGTTTTGGCCCTCGTATTATTGAGCTCACTACTTTGCTCAATCTCCCTCTTCCTACCATCATGGTGCTTCCCCTCACCAAGTTTGAGAGGAAAGACCTTTGGGGTTTCAAGGTCAATCAGCCCGGACGCCAGACTGAGCCTACCACGGAGGCTATCATCTTCAAGCTCATGCATGATGACAAGGAGAGAGGCCTAGAGGTAGTCATGCAGGACTTGATTGGACGTCTGTTAGGGAGACACTCTCGACAGGTTAGAGGTACTCACTTCCATGCCTTCGGTAGACGTGATGAGGATGGAGAGGCCATCGACTTCGAGGACACTTTGAGGGAGACAGCAGAGCCGATTCGTCTATACCTCCAGGACATAGAGGTTCTTCTTAGGAACGTGGACACTGATAGGACCAACGTCATGCTCAGCAATGACGAACTCTAGGTGCAGCTTCACGAGAAGGACAAGCTCTTCGCGGAGAAAGATGAGATAGTCAAGGAGATAGAGGCAAAGTTCGAGAGTCAGGACAGAAAGTTCAAGAGTCAAGATAAGCGAGTCCAAGATAGGAACAAGAGGATTCGAGACATGACTGCAGAACTGGAGGCCAAGGACTTCGAGCTCGAGCATCAGCAGACTGTGATGGAGAGGCTTCGTTCCAAGAAGAGGGCTCTCAAAGCCAAAGTAGAGACCTTGACCACCAATGTCGAGGAATACAAGACCGCTATGGAGAATGCATGTCTTACCTTTGTTGAGGAGGAGGTTGATGCCGAGGAGTAGTGATGACTACTCATTTATCATTTATTTATCATGCTTTTCATTAAGTCACAATGACCATCCAACATGTGGATGGCTTGCTATTGGTGTGTTTGCTTTGCAAACTTGTCGTTTATGTTGTTGAACTATTACTATTATGATGCATGCTTGGTGATTGTTTATGTGATGTATTGTGCATGATAGCATCTATGGGTATATCATTCTTATCTCTATTGAACAAACCACGGACGCCTCCCCATCGTGCCAATCCCAACCCCAACAACAACAACATCACCCCTGAGATGCAGCAAATGATGACAGCTCAGACTCAGCTGATGCAAATGATGACTACGTTCATCCAGAATCAGAACAACAACAACAACAACAACAACAATAACAACAACAACAACCCACCGGGTTTTGACATGCTTACCAGGTTCTTGAGATTGAGGCCAGCAAAGTTCTCAGGAACAACTGATCCTATGGTGGCCAATGATTGGCTACGCTCAGTGAACAAGGACTTGGTAATAGTTGGCTGTACTGATGAAGAGAAAGTCAGATTTGCAGCTCACTTGTTGGAAGGACCAGCAGCTACTTGGTGGGTTAACTTCCAGATCACCACTCCCATTGCAGATGTGACATGGGCTATCTTTGAAGATGGTTTTCGTACTGCTCACATCTCATCCGGAGTGATGAGTTTGAAGAAGAAAGAGTTCCATAATCTGAAGCAGCGCCACCACAGCGTGGCTGAATATATTGAGGAGTTCAACAATCTGGCGCGTTATGCACCGGATGAAGTTGACACTAATGCCAAGAGGAAGGAAAAGTTCCTTGAAGGGTTGAATGATGAACTGAACCTGCAGCTATCACTGGCCTATGTTCCCACTTATCAGTCTCTTTGTGATAAGGCTGCTATTTTGGAGAACAAGATGAAGCAAGTTGAGAGTAGGAAGAGAAAGCACTCGGACAAGCACAACTCGGGATCATCTCACAAGCGTTCCCATTATGATGATAGTGGAAGCTTAGGATCCCACAAGCATGGGAAATTCAACAATCACCACAACCACAACCGTCATCATGACAACAAGCATCACCGTAGTCATGATAATGACAAGTACAAGAATCACAAGGGTGGATATAAGAGCCACCACAGTGGTAGTGGAAGTGGCAGTGGAAGCCAGCCTGTCAAGAAGGATATTAGTCAAGTTGAGTGTTTCAAGTGCAAGAAGATGGGGCATTATGCAAATGAATGCCCAGAAAAGAAAGTTGAAGGACCCAATAAGCCCAACCCTTTTCAAAAGGGACAAGTGAACCACATCAATGTGGAGGAAATCTATGAGGAACCAGATGCTGTTGCTGGTAAGTTCAAACTCAATTCTATTCCAGCACTTGTTCTTTTTTATACTGGAGCATCGCATTCATTCATATCAAAAGCATTTGTTGATAGAAATGGGTTTCCAACTGAAAACATTGGGTGTCCAATAAAAGTTAGTTCTCCAGGTGGAGATATGATAGTGAGTCTTGGATGCCGGGATCTAGTGATAGAGTTTGGAAAGCATAAGTTTCCAGTGAGTCTGATAATCCTGGATTCCCAAGGACTGGTTGTAATATTGGGAATGGATTGGATGGCTAAGTATGAAGGAGTACTAGATTGTGCTAATCGTACTGTTGCACTCACAACCCCGGAGAAGAAACGGATTAGATTCAAGTCTAACTTTGAATCAAAAGGGAGCAAGTTAAATTCTCTTAAGGGGGTTAGCATAGACAGTGTGCCAATTGTGAGTGAATATCCAGATGTGTTTCCGGAAGAATTACCGGGAATGCCACCAGATAGAGATGTGGAGTTTCTTATCGATCTGCTACCAGGATCTGGACCAATAGCAAAGAGACCATACAAGATTTTAGTTGATGAACTGAAAGAACTCAAGAAACAACTTGGAGAGCAGTTGCAGAAAGGATTTATTCAACCAAGTTCTTCATCTTGGGGAGCACCAGTTTTTTTTGTGGAAAATAAGGATAGAAGTCAAAGGTTATGCATAGATTACCGTTCACTCAATGAAGTGACTATCAAAAACAAATACCCTTTGCCTAGAATCAATGATTTGTTTGACCAGCTAGAAGGAGCTTGTGTGTTCTCAAAGATTGATCTTTGGTCGGGTTATTTCCAACTCAAGATAAGAGAACAAGACATACCTAAGACAGCCTTTACCACAAGGTATGGATTATATGAGTATACCGTGATGCCATTTGGTTTGACCAATGCACCAGCATACTTCATGAATATGATGAACTAGGTATTCATGGAATTTCTTGATAAGTTTGTTGTCGTTTTCATCGATGACATTTTAATTTACTCCAAGAGCAAAGAAGAGCATGAAGGACATTTGCGTTTGATACTTGAGAAGCTTAGAGAGCATAAACTGTATGCCAAATTCAACAAGTGTGAATTCTGGTTGAATGAAGTTGGTTTTCTTTGACACGTTGTGTCAGGAGATGGTGTGGCAGTTGATCCTGCTAAAGTTTTAGCTGTAACTGAATGGGAATCTCCCAAGTCAGTGAAAGAGGTTCGTAGTTTCCTTGGCTTAGCAGGTTACTACAGAAGGTTTATTGAGAATTTCTCCAAGGTAGCAAAACCTATGACTGAATTGCTAAAGAAAGACAAGAAATTTGCTTGGTCTGAAGGTTGTGAACTCAGCTTCCAAGAATTGAAGAAGAGACTTGTGACAGCACCAGTCTTGTGTTTGCCTGATTTGGAGAAGGATTTCCAAGTGTATTGTGATGTATCTCATCATGGATTGGGTGCAGTACTTATGAAAGAAAGAAAAGTTGTGGCGTATGCCTCGAGACAACTCAAAACTCATGAAGTAAACTACCCTACTCATGATTTAGAGTTAGCCTCTGTTGTCCATGCACTCAAAACATGGAGACATTATCTTTTGGGAAAGCGATGTGAAGTGTTCACAGATCACAAGAGTTTGAAGTATATCTTCACCCTGAAGGAAATTAACATGAGACAAAGAAGATGGCTAGAACTTATCAAGGACTATGACCTAAGTTTGCAATACCACCCCGGTAAGGCAAATGTTCTAGCGGATGCTTTAAGCCGTAAGGTTTTCGTGAATGGCCTTACTAAGGGAGAATTGCCAGATGATCTGTGTGCCCAATTTAGAGATCTCATATTGGAGATTGTGCCTGAAGGACACCTCATGTCTTTGGATGTTCAACCCACTTTGTTGGACAAGATTAAAGAAGCCCATAAGACTGATAAGGAAATTTAAGAGATTAAGGAAAAGATTGGCAAAGGAAAGGCCAAAAGATTCCATGAAGATGAACATGGTACTTTATGGCATGGAAAACGTATCTGTGTTCCACAAGATCCGGAGCTTCGGAAACTGATTTTGCAGGAAGCACACAACTCACCGTATTCCATTCATCCGGGTAACACCAAAATGTACATGGATATGAAAGAAAGATTTTGGTGGAATAATCTCAAGAAAGACATCGCCGAACATATTGCTTTGTGTGATGTATGTAGCAGAGTGAAAGCGGAACATCAGAAACTAGCAGGGTTGCTTCAACCACTACCTATTCCTGATTGGAAGTGGGACGAGATTGGTATGGATTTCATTACCGGATTCCAAGGACCCGGTCAGGATATGATTCTATTTGGGTAGTAGTGGATCGCCTAACTAAAGTGGCTCATTTCAGACCCGTGAAGACAACCTACACTAGTGCTAAGTTAGCCAAGATATATATGAGTAAGATTGTGTGTCTACATGGAGTACCCAAGAGTATTGTGTATGATAGGGGAACTCAATTCACTTCTCATTTTTGGAGACAGCTACATGAGTCATTGGTAACGAGGTTGGAATTCAGCATCGCTTTTCATCCTCAGACTGATGGACAGACAGAAAGGACTAATCAGATTCTTGAAGATATGTTGAGGGCATGCGCTCTAGACTATGGAGCCAGTTGGGATGAAAGTCTGCCTTACGCAGAATTCTCTTATAATAACAGCTATCAAGCCAGTATTGAGATGGCACCATTTGAGTTTCTCTATGGGAGAAAGTGTACCACCCCATTGCTATGGAATGGTGTGGGAGAAAGAAGTCTGTTCGGACCAGAACTAATCAAAGAAGCCGAAGAGAAAGTCAAGTTGGTTAAAGACAGATTGAAGATAGCACAGTCCCGACAGAAGAGCTACGCAGATCCTAAGGGTAGAGAAGTCACCTATGAAGTTGGTGATAGAGCTTATCTTAGAGTGTCACCACTTCGTGGAGTGAAGATGTTTGGAGTCAAAGGAAAATTGGCGCCAAGATATGTTGGACCATTCAAGATTCTGAGTCGTAAAGGAGAAGTTGCTTATGAGATTGAATTGCCAGAGTCTTTGTCAGCAGTTCATAATGTGTTCCATGTGAGTCAACTTAAGAAATGTCATCTAGAAATGAAAGAAACTTCATTGAAGGATACTATACCCTTGGAAGAGGTTCAATTGGAAAGTGATCTTACTTATGAAGAGAAACCTATCAAGATTCTTGAGACTGCAGAAAGAGTTACTCGGACCAAGAATATTAAGTTCTGCAAAGTTAAATGGAACCACCATTCCGAAGAAGAAGCAACATGGGAAAGAGAAGATGATCTTCGGAAAGACCACCCTCACCTATTTGCTAGCCAATCTGAATCTCGAGGGCGAGATTCACCTTAAGGGGGTTAGATTTGTAACATCCCAAAAATCATGTTTCAAACTCATGCATATCATCCATGCATCCATGATCATTTAGGGTTTCATTTCAAATCATTTCAAAAACAAGAGCATATGTTGCTCATCATTTTATGTATGAACACTATAGCCTTTGGGCTACTTGCTATTCAGTAGTGTTTTGAATTCAAACATAAGTGGTTTCAAAAGCTTGAATAAAGTTTCCACACAAGGTATGAAATAAAACCAAGATTATGTCAAATATTATATCACATAATGGCTTGGTTTTATTCTAATTTTCAAATGACCCAAGTGGGTTCTTGTAAACAGAAAGGTTTGACACTTATTTGAGTACAAAATTCATTGTACAAAAGTCAAGAGAAGTTTTGAAATCAAACAGATTTGAATTGGTGTTTGAAAATCCTTTTAGAAATTCAAACAGAAAAAGAAAAGAGAATAAGGAGAAAAAATAAGCCAAACAGCTAAACAGGCCCAACCAGCCCAGTTCGACCCAACCTAGCCCAAGTACCCCTCCCGCGAACCGTTTTTATCTACCCGCAGACACACCCCCAGAGTCGCTGACGCAAGGACCCCACCTCCTCTCCCTTTCTCTCGATGACAACCGCGGCCCACACGGCGTCATCGTCTCCACCCCGCGACCAGCTCAATCCCCAAATTACGCCGGCCGTTCTCTGTATTGATTCGCGGCGTCAATTGACGTTCAATTCCAGAGTAAATCACGCTCGCGACCATGCTAATTAAACCCCCTCTGCCCCCTCTCCATTTTTCCCCAGACCCCGAGCACAGAGCGCCCCCAGGCTGCCGTAATCGCCCTTGCACCGCCGCAGGAAGAACCCACTCCGGCGACTAATCCCGGTGAGCTCCGTACGCCCCTTCCCCTCTAGTTCATGCAGACCATTTTGCAACGTCCTTGCGCTTCTTCTGATGCCATTGGTTCATCCCATACTGCCCCAGGTCGTCGACTTCGTCAAGCACTTCAAGCTCCCGACGACGTCTCCAACTCCGGCGACAAAATTCGGTGAGCCTCGTGTTCCCCTTTAGTTCTGAATCACACGAGCGTGTTCGCCTGCATCTTGCGCATCTACTGACACTCTTTGTTTGGATCCGCGCGTCCCAGGGCGTCGTCTTCGACTCCGACAGAGAGCATCTGACGCCGCCAGAAACTCCGACGAGTTCGTGCTGCTGTGTTCGTGCACCCCTTGTCAAGTTGTCGCCACGTTGAGCTTCAGTACATCGTCGCGAGTTTGGTAAGCGTCTTCGACGACCCTAGAACCCCCTGTAGCGCCGCGCCGCCGTAGACAGAGCACGCCGCCACCAGTTGCCACCGCCAGCGCCGCCCATCCGTGGTCGCTTGATCGATGACCGTTGGATCTAGATCCAGCGCATAGGAATAGATCACTTAACGAAACGGTACGCTTAGAGCTGGACCGTGCTCGGTCACTTTAATCCAACGGCCTGCATCGACCGATCAGAACATGACGCGTGGCTAGGGTTTAGATTTAAAATCAGGATTCAAATCTATTGAATGTTCAAACTTGTTTTAATCATAACTTTTGCTTCCCATGTCCAAATTTGATGAATTTTATATCAATGGAATCAAGAGAGCAAGACCTTTCCAAATATGCGGTATAGACCAAATGGACGCGCTCCAACCTATCAATCCCACTACCACCAACTGTCCAAATGGCTAAGTTATTGCAACCTATATGGACGTGGGAAGCAAAAGTTATGATTAAAACATCTGATATAACTTGTGGACAACCTCTTCAGATGGAAGAATCTAAGTACTTAGCCATGTCCCTGGTATTGGACAACTTGAGCATCAAGACATGGAAGCTATCAAGGATCTCCTCATCCCAATTTCTAAGTAAAAACTTGTGGTTGAACAAGGGTGAAGGACCCCAATGTCTATTGGTGGTTCCTTGGGAAAAGTTTTGACAAAGAAAAGCTTAGTGATTTCAACTAATAGGCAAAACCTATTTTGGGCAAAGCAAGCCTAAGCTACACTTAGCCAAATTGCATATAGTATCTAGTCCACCAAAATTATACTAAGGTATCACTTGCCAATACTATTCCAATGTATTGACCCTCTGTGGCTGTAACTTGTGATGTTGCAGGTTATTCTGATGAGGATTAGGAGTCATGAGTCTACACTCAACATGTTTGCCTGTGGCACATGAAGATGAAGACTTGTTATCTATTTACTTATTTAAACACTTGTACTAGGCCTATGGCCATGGAGTTGTAAAGACTATGTTTGTCTCTGGAATGACTGTAATAATGACCTTTGTTTCTGTGTACTTCATCTTAAACTGTGGATGCTAGCATTGATCCAGGGACTAGCATTGCAATCACATGGATCCTTTTCCTTTATAAAGGAGGGATCTTACACCTAAATTTCAACAATTATTTATTTTGTTTATTTATTTTTCACATTTCAAAATTTGGAAAATTTTGGGATGTGAGAGGCTACCATCCTTAAAAGAAATCTCGTCACAAGATTTGGGGAGGCTAGAGGTTACAAGTTGGCTTCAAGGCAACTAGGGTACAACCACCCTTAAAAATTTCCAACTAGATTACATCTTGGTTTGCTTGGAATCTTGATGAATCTTCTCTGGGCAGACATCTGCATAGTGTCCTTTGTTTCCACACTTGAAACATGTGACAAGGCTGAGATCTCTCATAGGCTTGTTTGTCTTGTACTTCATCTTTTCTAGACAATTGCTTGCATAATGTCTTTGGTAACCACAATTGTAACATGTGACAAGGTTGAGTTATTCACGTATCTTCTGTGGACAAGTTGATACATAATGGCCTAGCTCTTTGCAGTTGTTGCACCACACTTGGCTAATTTCCTTATACTTCTTCTTCTTCTCTGGACATTCATTGGCATAGTGTCCCATCTATTTGCATGTGTAACATTGCTCTTGGGTAATATCCTTCTTGCTAGGGTTGGGGCATTTCTTCTTCTTCTTGGGTTTCTCTACAGCTAGAAGTTCTTCTAGTTCATGCTCTTCATATCTCACCTCAAAGATGGGAAAGTCTCCTTGTTTCCTTAATCGTTTCCTTGGATAATACATATGTTTCTTCTTTTGTCCATCAATGAGAGTCATAGTGCATGGAGGTGCAAGCTGAGATTTGCCTTTTGTCTTCATCCTTCTTGATAGAAGTTGTTTCCTCATGGGGGTTTACTAACTGTCGATGCACTCCACCTTGTTTCCTTTGTTGAAATATGGAATAGATGGGGCATTGGATAGGGACATGATTATTTCCTTCACATAGGAAACAAGTATCTTGTGATGTGGGGCATTGATTTGTTGGATGTTTCTCTTCACAATCAGGGCATTGATCTTCATGCTCTTTGGAAGTGTGATCCATGTCTCCACAAATATTGCAAGCTTGAGTTCCTTCTATAATATCATCCTCGACATCATTGTTGTCACAAACTCCTTGGGAAGGGTTGTCTCCCATGTTGATCAGTTGATTTGTCATCCTTTGCAGCAATTGGGTTTGGGTTTCCATAAACCTTTGCATGTTTGGGTCTAACACATTGTGGTTGGCCCAAAATTTACTTGTCAGTTGGTTTAACTGGGTTTGGGTTACTATGAGTTCTCTCATGTGCATCTCTTGGTTGTTGTTGTTGTCACCATTCTTGATGTTGGAGTTTCTTGGGGAAGTCATCTGTTTGGGTTGGATTGGGATTAGAATAGGCAGAGATTTCTATAGGAAGAATTCTAATCACACACATCACAATTCACACAGGCAATGAGCAAGCAATCACAAACAAACATTCCACTCAAACAACAAGTTTCAAGCACATTTTTAGGCAACAAAAATATTTTTTATACACCACATAAGTTGGTGGGTTTTATCTAAACTAAATATGGTGGTCCAACTATATGGTTCACTTGAGATCATTCCATTCTTCTTAGTTGATTCTTCATGAACAATATCTTTGTATCCTTGGAGAATTTCTTGCATCTTGGTCACAAAACTTCAAAGGTGATGATAGTTTCTTCTAAGTTGTGTTCCCTTAGTCTTCAAGTCTTGAGCAACATTTCTTGTCTCACTTGTAGTCCTTAGTGATATCCAAGTTGAAGTCCTTGGTGAAAATAAAGTTGAGGTCTTTGATAATGTTGAAGTTGAAGTCATTTGAGTTGGTGAAGTCCTTTGCTCATGGTGAGGTCTTTGCTCTTGTTGAAGTATTTGCTCATGTTGAGGCTTTGTCTATCAAGTTTGAAAAGGAAGAGATGTAGAATCAAAACCAAAATGGTTGAGGAAGGAGTTTACAAGATTGTTTGTAAATAAGTTTTGGAACAAAATCCAACTCCTATTTTTCTAAGGGGTTTTGTCCAATCCTAGGGTTACAATCCTATAGGCAACACAGTGCTCTGATACCATCTGTAGAGGTCCCAACCTTTAATAAGGTAGAGATTCCCGTGTTTACAATGCTAGTCCCTGGATCAATATCTATCATCAACAGTTAAGATGTAATATCAAGAAACAAAGATCATATTATAACTTTATAACCAGGAATAAAATAATTCATTACATCTTACATAGCTCATTTGGCTATCTCATTACAATGCGGCAGAAATAACTATAGCATGGAGTCCTTCATCTTCAAAGTTCCAAAGGCAATCATGTTGGTTGTAGACTTGTAATCCTAATCAACACACTTCACTAACATCAAACAAACCTGCAACATAATAAGTTACAGCCACAAGGGTCAATACATTTGAATTGTATTGGCAAGTGATACTATGGTAGAATAGTGGAGTCTATCATCTATATGCATTTGGCTAGGTGGAGCTTAGGCTTGCTTTGCTCAAAATAGATTTTCCTTATCATTTGAAAATCACTAAGTTTTTGTTTGGCAAAAATCACCCAAGGCATCTCCCAATAGAAATTGGTGATCCTTAAACCCTTGTTCAACCACAAGTTTTAACTTAGAAAATTGGGATGAGGAGATTCTTGATAGCTTCCATGTCTTGATGCTCAAATTGTCCATTGCCGGGGACACGGCTAAGTACTTAGATTTTACACTCTACAGAGGTGGTGCACTTTCCCCACAAGATTCGACATGCATCAAGACAAGATCTTTCAGAAGCCTTCCCTCGGACCAGAATGGACTCGCTCCAACCTATCATCCCCAACCACCAACTATCCATTTGGCTAAGTTATTGCAACCTATATGATCCAGGCGGAGCCCATAATGCCAAGTGGCTGCACTTGAAGCTTCTCAACATTTGACATCTCAAATCTCTCTGTTCCTAGGTGGCATTCCACAAGTATGATACCAAGTTTTCCCCAGTATACTGGACTTGGTGATGCCCAAGTTTTCCCCAGTATACTGGACTTGTGTAACCACTCAACACAAACCTTTCTTTCCATTCCACCCAAGTGATTCATTCACTTAGTTGTTTTATTAAACAAAACACAAGTCCTTGACTTAGAAATATTCCATAGCATGAATATAATCCACCCTTGTTTTCTACTAGCTAGGCTAAGCATGATAGTAGTAGGAATCTTGACTTAGTAAAATTCTACTAAGGTTTCATCTACTAGGATTTCCCATGGCATATAGTTTATACTTAGCAAAAATTCCATGCAAGTCCTACTTAGAAATATCACTAATGCATAGTGAAAATAATGGGACAAAAGTATGAAGCATCACTTGCCTTTTTGGTAGATAATATAAGTTCACTCCTTGATCTTGCAATAGTCACACTCTTCAAATTCCACTACAATTCAATCAAGCAAGGCACACATTCAATCTACCATTCAAGCAATTCATCACATAGAATAACAAAGCAATGCATGCAAGCAGGCCAAAGATTGTTTTATTTTGGAAAAGTGGTTTCTAATAGGCTATAAACATTATAAAACACCTAATGGTCATTTATAAAAGTGGCAAAACCATTGGATATCAAGTTAATAAAATGGCTACTTTAAATCATTTTTGTTTTGTTTTAAATGATTTAAATCAAGGTAATAATTCCTAGTGTTTGGCAAAGATATTATTAAACACAAATGTTAGTGTTTTAAGGTCAAGTGTTTATTGTTAAAACCATTTGCAAAAGGTTTCACCTATAAACCATTTTTATACCAAAGCAATATTTTATGTTGTTGAAAATGCCATTAGCAAAGTAATAATTTTTATAGGGTTCACCAAATATATTTTTAAATCATAAAAATTTGTGTTTAGGGTCAGAGAGTTTAATTCAAATCATTTCCCAAAGGTTATACTCCAAAAAGCATTTTTAACATATAAACAATATTTCTATTTAACTAGAAATGTTCTTATTCAAAGATTTATTCTTTAACTTCACAAAATACACTTTTAAATCCACAAGTTGGTTTCTATGTCAGTAGGTTCAACTCAAACAATTTACCCAATATTTTATCCTAAAAACATTTCTAGAATAAATTTTATATTCAAATTATGCCTACACAAGTTTATGCTAATACAACCAATTTTATTCCATTAAAAAAGTGCATGGTTGGAAAGTACTTGTCTTTCTGATTCCATTGATATAAAATTTGCAAAATTTGGACGTGTGGATTAAAAGTTATGCAATTTACAAAATTAAACATCTAATAGAAACAAATCTGTTTTAAAACAAAACCCGAGCCACGTGTCTTGATCTCATTGGCCAAAAACGGTTTGGGTGGATCGGCTGCTGTGGAGCGTTGGATCTAACTGATATCGTGCGGCATAGAATACTCGATACCCTTTCGTTAAGTCAATCTATCGTAGACGCTGGATCTAAATTGAACGGCTGCAGTGCGTGTGACAAACGATGGGCGACGCTGGCGGCGGCGAGTGGAGGCAGCGCGCTCGGACAGTGAGGTTGCCGGCGAACCAGGAAGCAAGAGAGGAAACAGAGGTGCTCACAGGTTTCGCAGGGGTGCAGAGAAGCTCGACGTGGTCTCTGTTCATCGAGGGGCACTCGGGTTCCAGAGGGATTGCTCGTCGGAGTTTGCCGCGGCATCGGGTGCGCTCAGACGTCGTTGAAGGCGAGGCTACAAAGCATGCTAGAGAAAAAGGGGAGCACGGTTAGATGCGCCGAGTTGTGATGAGTACGCGCGTGTGAAGTAGGAGGAGAGGGGTGGTTAGACGCTACCTGGGAACTCGCCGGAGTGGAAACGGACGACGGTGGTGCTCAGTGTTGACGTTGTCGACGATGCAGGGCACGCGCGGGCGAGCCAAAGACACTGGCGGGTACGCCTGGTGCTGGAGAGCACGCTAGTGGGGTCTGGAGGGCAAGGGGCGATGAGGAATGGCTGGAATCGATCGGAGGAGGTCGTCGGAGCAGTGGCGGTGTGAGGGATATTCTGAGCAGCCTAGGGGCGGAAAGAAGCTGGGGATTGAGGGGAAAGGAACAGAGAGGGGAGGCGTTTTATCGAGCATGGTCACGGCGAGGTTTAAGCGCGGCATTAACTCGTATTGAATCGATTCTGCAACGGCCAGTAACGGCGAGGAGGGGGCATGGTCACCGCGGGGTGAGGAAGAAGGGTCTGGCAGTTGGGGTCTGTTTGACAGCGAGAGAGAGAGAGAGAGAGAGAGAGAGAGATGGTGGGGGGCAGCGATCAGTGAGGGGGCGGGCGAGTGGCTGAGTGAAAAATGTTTCGCTCGGGGGAAGAGGGAGTGGGCTGGTTGTTGGGCTGGACTGGGCCTGGTTTGCTGGGCTGGGTCCTTTCCATTTTTTTGTTCTGATTCATTTTTCTTTTTCTATTTTCTTTTCTATTTTTAATTTGCTTAAACACTTCAAACAACCATTTGAATTCAAAACCTTCTAAACTTTTCAGTAAGTTTTTAATATGTTTTAAACATGTATTTAAAGTCCTTTTTAGGAATAATTCCTTTATTTATTTATGGTTTATATTTTATTTAAAAAGGGCACTTTCCTTTATTAAATAAGATTTACTTAAATTCTAAAACCCTTATTTGAAATCAAAATTTCACCAAACCTTTTCATTAGGTTTTATTTATTTAATGGGGTGTTAAATAATTCACTTTGCACTATTTGAAATATTTTAATATGATTTATTTATCATTTTAAATGAGTATTTGTCTTCAATTAAATAAAACATGATTATGGTTTTAATACCATATAATTTTATTGGAATAATCTTTATCCAATTATTTTATTTGGATTATCTTTATTTTCATTTGCTTATAGATTTGGCCAAGATTTAATTTAGCTTTTTAAATACTCCTTATTTATTATTTATTTCTTTATCTTATAAAATCCATATCTTTTTATTTAAAGATCAAAACTTGGTGATTCCAATTTGTAAAATCTTATTCAATATTTGTTTATCTTTTTAAATCCCTTTAGGGTTCTATTTGTTAAAAATAGGTTTTGTTGTTTCCATTTGGAATCAAAAAGTTTCTTTTCACCCTAAATTTCAACAATTATTTATTTTGTTTATTTATTTTTCACATTTCAAAATTTGGAAAATTTTGGGATGTGACAGGCTACCATCCTTAAAAGAAATCTCGTCACGATATTTGGGGAGGCTAGAGGTTAGAAGTTGGCTTCAAGGCAACTAGGGTACTACCAGCCTTAAAAATTTCCAACTAGATTACATCTTGGTTTGCTTGGAATCTTGATGAATCTTCTCTGGGCAGACATCTGCATAGTGTTCTTTGTTTCCACACTTGAAACATGTGACAAGGCTGAGATCTCTCATAGGCTTGTTTGTCTTGTACTTCATCTTTTCTGGACAATTGCTTGCATAATTTCCTTGGTTACCACAATTGTAACATGTGACAAGGTTGAGTTATTCACGTATCTTCTGTGGACAAGTTGATACATAATAGCCTAGCTCTTTGCAGTTGTTGCACCACACTTGGCTAATTTCCTTATACTTCTTCTTCTTCTCTGGACATTCATTGGCATAGTGTCCCATCTCTTTGCATGTGTAACATTGCTCTTGGGTAATATCCTTCTTGCTAGGTTTGGGGCATTTCTTCTTCTTCTTGGGTTTCTCTAAATCTAGAAGTTCTTCTAGTTCATGCTATTCATATCTCACCTCAAAGATGGGAAAGTCTCCTTGTTTCCTTAATCGTTTCCTTGGATAATACATATGTTTCTTCTTTTGTCCATCAATGAGAGTCATAGTGCATGGAGGTGCAAGCTGAGATTTGCCTTTGTCTTCATCCTTCTTGATAGAAGTTGTTTCCTCATGGGGGTTTATTAACTGTTGATGCACTCCACCTTGTTTCCTTTGTTGAAATATGGAATAGATGGGGCATTGGATAGGGACATGATTATTTCACATAGGAAACAAGTAGCTTGTGATGTGGAGCATTGATTTGTTGGATGTTTCTCTTCACAAATAGGGCATTGATCTTCATGCTCTTTCCACCCTAAATTTCAACAATTATTTATTTTTCACATTTCAAAATTTGGAAAATTTTGGGATGTGACAGACTTAATGCAATCATACTCATAGTTTATACTTGGTTCTTTACCTTTATCGTTATCCCAATCTTCGGTATTGCTTTGAATTGTTTCAAGAAGATCCCACTTATCTATGACCTCCTTACTTGTGAAGGATCCTTCTAAACAGGTATCTAGATAGTCCTTGTAATGTCCTGAAAGCCTTGCATACAAATTATTGATAATAATATTACTAGGTAGCTCATGAATGGGACATTTGAGAATTAGTGACTTCAATCTTCTCCATGCTTGGGCAATGCTTTCTCCATCATGAGGATGAAAATTATAAATATAATTCGTATCTTTATGAATTTCATGAGGAGGATAAAATTTAGAGTAAAAGAGAGATTCAAGTTCCTTCCACTTCAAATGATGAGGATCGTCTAGTAGCTCATACCACTCCCTTTCTTTGTCCCGAAGTGATAAATAGAATAGCTTCCTCTTAACTTGGTCCAATGATATACCTGCACACTTGAACAACTCGCATAATTCTTGGATAAAAAGCAAGTGATCACCAGGATGGATAGTTCCATCCCCAAAATAATAGTTATCCATAACACGATCAAGATTTTTTGTAGGTATTTTAAAAGGGACAATTTTGGTATGTGGCTTTAAAATAACACAAGAATCATTAGAATTACCACATATGGGAGATAAAGTATCATCAGAGCAAATTTTCTTCCCTAAAGCTGGGGAACTAAAAAGATCTCTTTCATAAAAACTAGCTTCCCCAAGCTTAGATCTTTGCATAGCATTAGTAACAATGTTGTTCAAAAAATTCAAACTAATAACATTGCTATTAGCATGCAAAGTAAGTTCCATAGGTTTTTTAATTTTCTCTCCAGACCATTCATGTTCTAACTTAGGAAAAATACTAAAAATCTCTAGTTTTTTTGTTGTTTTCCATTAAGCATAACTAGTGAAAACAAGAAACAAAACGACAAAATTGCAGAATCTAAAGGAAATAACTTCGAGCACTCACACCGGAGGATGTGAGTACCTTTTACCTTACCTCCCCGGCAATGGAACTAGAAAAGAGCTTGATGTCTACACACTTCTATTCTTGTAGACAGTTGTTGGGCCTCCAAGTGAAGAGGTTTGTAGAACAGCAGCAAGTTTCCCTTAAGTGGATCACCCAAGGTTTATCGAACTCAGGGAGGAAGTGGTCAAAGTTATCCCTCTCAAGCAACCCTGCAATCAAGATAAAAGAAGTCTCTTGTGTCCTCAACAAACCCAATACACTTGTCAGGTGTATAGGTGCACTTGTTCGGCGAAGAGATAGTGAAATACAAGTGGTATGGATGATTATAATACAACGGTGCCAGAAAAGATCTTGACGGCGTGGAAGAGGCTGAAAGCAAGCAAACATGTAATAGATCTAATTGTAAACGGTGTTTCAATGCTTAGGAACAAGGCCTAGGGCTCATACTTTCACTAGTGAACACTCTCAATAAATATATTATCTTCATGATACTACTCTTAACTACTCTCCATTTGGACACTCTAATCCATGGTAGGGCTATAACAGCACACATCAAAGTCCGCCTTCCCTATCTAGATCACCCCACACTGTCACCTTGGGCGGACAAACACCATAATTTCATAAAGACATCCAACTCCAAATATAACTCATGACAAATATTTATGAACTCTAGCCTAAGTGCCACCACGGCGTGCACGTTGTCACTTTCACACACGTGGGGAGAGCAAAGATCTATTGAAGAACATGAGTATTTATGTAGACTTTAGCCTAAGTGCCACCACGGTATGCACGCTGTCACTTTCACACATGTGGGGAGTGCCAGAGATCTATTAAAGCACTTGAGTAGCAGAGTAGATCTACTTGATTACAAAGCTCATGATCACAATATGATCATGCATAGAGAGAGATGAACACATAGCTACCGATAGAGCCCTTAGCCTCGAGGAAGAACTACTCCCTCCTCATCATGGTAATCAGCAACAGTGATGGAGATGGTGATGGAGATCGAAGGAGATGTCTTCGAGGGCACTTCCTTCTCCCGGAAGGGTGCCGGAACAGAGACTTTTGTCCCCTGAATCTCCCCTTCAGTGGAGGCAGCGCTGCAGAGGTTTTCGTGGCTTTCTCCTAGATGATTTAGGGTTTCCGAGTCGGGGGCTTCTTGTAGGTGAAGAGGCGAGGAGAGGAGGCAGCTAGGGGGGCCACACCCCCTGGTGGCGCGGCCATGGTGGGCTTGTGCCACCCTAGGGTGTGCCCACCCTGGTGCCCTACTCCATCTTTGCTTCGATTTTCCGTATCGCTCCAGGAAAATAGTATCTTTGGCTTTTGTCCCGTCCAATTCAGAGAATATTCATGTTTTAGCTTTTCCGAAACCAAAAACAGCAGAAAACAGGCAACTGGCACTATGGCATCTTGTCAATAGGTTAGTTCCAGAAAGTGTATAAAATACCTCAAAGTGTAGACAAAACATAAGACAAATGATATAAAACAAGCATGGAGCATCAAAAATTGTAGATACGTTTAGGACGTATCACCATGCCAAGCCTTAACCCATAGGCGACTAACTGGGAGATAGCCTAGCTCGCATAGACGTCAGCATCTCCATCTCTCCTCGTGCTTCTGAAAATCTAGCCAAGTAAATATCCATGGACAAAGCCGGTGAGTACTTTGAATGTACTCGCAATCCACCTTAAGGTTATAACAATAAAAGGATATGCAATATGGCAGAGATGGTAGGATGGCTCCATAATAGGTTCTTTTCTAAAGTAGTTTCTCTTGTAGATATAGCATTTACAAGGTTTTGTTGAGAACTTCTGTAAAGAATTTTTCAAACCTTTCTGAAAAGTTTTATGAAACACTAGGATTAGGTAACCCTATCTCATCTCCACGGTCCTCAACTGACCGGGTTATCCTCTTCCTTCTCTGGTGTCCCTCGGACCACCAGGTTTTATAAAACACTTTCTTTTAGAAATCTGTTTTGAAAACAAAACCATCACCACTCTACAACAACCTTCCAAACCATTCATGACCGAGGACTCAGCTATTCAAATAGATTTACACTCTGTAGAGGTTGTACACTTTACCCACACCAAATGGGTACCCTGCCCTAATCCTTATTGATCATGGGTCGAGTAACAGATCAAAACTCTCCGCATGCTACTCTAGCATGGGCCCTACCCTATGAGTTGTTCCTATCAACACCGGGACATCATGATCCACAGACGAACCGGAGTGCTACCAACACCTCCAGAGCCGGCATTTTCAATGAGAGGCTCATAGTATCACCCGGCAACTCACATGGGTGGTACTGCTTCCTTTAGGTGACTGCCTAGCAGTTGACCCTTTCTGTAAGGGAAGCCCGGAATTAGAGGGAGCTGATCCATTATAAGTAGTTGTGAGAATTCCCACACCAGAGTAGCAGACTTCAAATCCATCCTTGTTCCATTCTAGAGTAATATGGTTCCATGGGTTAATTGTTCTGGCAAAACTGCAAAGAACCAGGTGCCTTTTTGTAAATCCTTTTTCCTCCTCTTTCTTCCAACATTTTGTAAAACTAAACCTTTTTATTTTTTAGACCTCTCTTGGTAGGTCGAACCTCACGAAGGTTTTCCAATAAATATTTTATAAACATTTTCCCGGGGTCTTCCCATCCTATACTTTTTCTTAGGCTAAAATGGGGTATCCAAGGGGTTAGGGTGTTAAACACCATCTACCATACTAGCAACAAATAGGTGTCAGCAAGGTGGTTGTACTTAGTAGTACAAGGGGGTATTTGTTTGGAGAAGACAAACATTCCCACATATATAACATACTAGTTAAGCTATGCAATTTATATAAACAATTACATAAACATGCATAATTAAAAATAGTAGGAACAAGGCATATGAGAAAGAAGGTGGCTTGCCTGTGACCAGCGTGATGTCCCTTGGATCTTTAGAGAACCATAATACCAATGATAATAATTATAATAGAATAACCTGATGCTTCCTTCTTCTCGGCGTCACACAATTCGCAGATATCGCTGTTATCAAGCATACATGCAAACAAGCAATAACACATTCAACACAAGGCATACAAGCTTCCATGCAATTCAGCAAGCAAGAGATAATCACATGATATAAAACAGTAGGGTGCTGGATTAGTGGTTTGGTGAGATGGTTCAAAGACCTGGAGTCATTGGGGGAGTATCACTTAGGATTTATAGTATAGAAAATACCTAAGAGAGGGGTTTTGAAAAAAATGTTCTATATGATACCATTGTATAAAAATGATACCATCAGATAAATATTGATAAAATGAAACCAACAAAAGTGGTTTCACTATTTTATCAAGTACCATTAATTTATAATGGATTTTCTAGTGAATAGAACTCTAGTTTTAGGAAATAATTTAACAGAAAAGTTCTGGAGCTCCAAAAATTATTTCCTTGGACGGTTACGTAGAGTTTTATGGACTGATTCATTGAGAGTTGGAATAATCTTAAAATATTTACTAGAATGCCCTCAGGAAATTCCCAAAGTTGGTTCTGGTAGTTATTTGTCTTTTTAACCATATTAAGTCTACAGAATATTCGAATATGATTCCAAAGACGCATAATAGGTATATGGAATAAATTTATGTATAAATTGGAATCACCCAAATTGTATTAGTATAACTAATGTGGTGAATTTATTAGTGAATTAACTATGCACAGAAAATTTTAGTTCATAGAAAATCATCTGGGCTTAGAAAAATTTGGGCTTCTGTGGTTTGATATATATTTGTATCCAGGTGTGCTGGGAGTTGGAATTGGGTCAATACAAGTTTTTGTTTTACCTGGAGGAATTTCTAAAAGTGATAAAAGGACTGTCTTAGTTATTTTTACTGTGGGCTATTTATGAAGCAATTGGCTATGTGGCCAGGGTGATATGCAAGGTATGGCCCATACCTTGCAGTAACAAAAGGATTCATGTCAGATGGAATTGTAAAACTCCCAGAAAGATTTATTCGGTGAAAGGGATATGTTTGTGTGGGTGATTTACTATAATTAATTTAATCATCATTTTGGTCTAATTGTTGTACTTCCTATTAGAGAAAACATGTATTCATCTAGGAAACTGATATCTGGGCAATTAGAGTCGTTTTAATTTTTTATTTCAAATTAAACCATCGGGTTAAATACTAGATCTAGGGAAATAGGAAAAAGATGGAGTGGTCTTGGGTTGGGATCGGACGGGTTCAGGGCCTCATGGATCCAAATCGGCCCACATAGTCTGGGCACGCACGCAGTGCCGAGTTGTCATAGAGGGCTGCGGGGCGAAGGGGTATGGGGAGCCCCTGGACATCAGATCTATGGGAGATCGACTGTGCTAGGTCATCCCCTCTGGAACACACGCCGCTGGTAGGAAACCCTAAGAGAGGGAGGGGAGGCGTGGAGAGCTCACCAGAGGCCTCGGGAGGCGATGGGGAGGCGACGAGTCGACGCGGTCGATGACAGCGGTCAGGATGAGGTGCAGCACGGTGGGGTACGATGCTGGGAGGGTTCTTGCGTGATGACACCCGTCGGTGCACGCTTGATACCTCATCGGTGAAGCTTCTAGGGCTCTTGCCTGTGAAAGGGGAGGGTTCGAATAGCATCAGGAGAAGGTGGGGAGTGTTAGAGTGTGACTTGTAGAGGGCGAGGAGCAGGGAGGAGAGTTTTAGGCCCAATTCCTTGAGGAGGCCAAGAGGGGAAGTTTCCCTTCTCATGGGCAAGACAGGGGCTGGTAGGAGCTCTAGAGCTAGGGGATGGTAGATCAAGGGGAGAGGAGTGTGGGAAGGCCACATGGAAGTAGTGGGGAGCAAGGGGAAGGTCACTTCGATCTCAAGCTCAATAATGGACAAAATGGTGTCTCCTCTTTGTGTGTCTAGGAGAGGGGGAAGGAGGGGATGTGGAGTTCGGGGGAGTTGGGTGGGAGTGAAAGGGGGCAAATGAGCCGAAGGGGAGGTGCTGGGGTGTCCTGAGCCTTTTATTTCGAGTGGAGGGGCTCATGGTGGACAAGGTCCATATGAGGGCCATGGGAGAGGGAGAGAAAACCAGGAGTGGTTGTTGTGGGTGTGGGGAGTGGTTTGAGGGTTGGGGTAGAGAGAGGGGGTTCTGCTGTAAGGAAAGTAATTGAGCCAAAATGGTTTATCTCTTTGTATCTCTCCAAAACAAGCACAGGGGACAAAGGGAGGGGGTGCTACAATGATATGCTACAGTGTAGCCCAACCAGAGGGGTGGTGTTCTTTTGTACAATCTTGGTTGACAAAATTTGGTGAGGGTTGAGTGTGTTTAGATCAAGGTTTGATTCATGTTGCAAAATTTCTCAATTTGAGGCTTGAGAAGGAGGTTGAATATTTGGCAATGTGCGAGGTGGGGAAATGTTACTAATAGATGAATAGTGTCAAATCATGATCATAGGTATTGTTTGGGATTTTTCAAATGATTAAAAGTCCACTTAATCTCATTTATTCAAAAGATGTATAAATGATTTATAGAAGCTAATGTGATATTTTTACATTGGGCAAGATGAGTTTCTGGTGTGAAATGGTAATAAATACCATATCACACATTGGATAATTTTATTGGAATTTATTTAGAAGGGAAAGTATATTTAAGTTATTATATCATGTTTCTACCATTTAAGAAAAAGGGCAAAAAAGAAATTTATTTTTGAGATGGGAAGATATTATATGATATGATATATAGGCATAAAAGCTTCCTTGAGTTGGCAAAGTAGTTTGAAGAAAAACAAACTTGTCTTTCCATAGAAGGTTTTGAGGATTTAGCAAATAAAGGAATTTAAATAGTTTTAGATCCCAAATATTTATGGGACTTATTTGGCAAATGTTTATATACAAGGTGGATGATGTCAAATTGAAGTATCTATCATAACCAACCTTGGGTTTTGAAAAACAAGAGGGATTTAAGGAGGTAACAAGGATTAGAGTATCTAGGGAAGTGATATTTTTGTACCACCCAGACAAGGTTGGATTAGGGAGCTCAGAGCTCACCTTGATACAAGGGATAGATGGATGTTTAGAATAAGTTATATATATTATCATTATGCCAAGAGTTGGGCTTGGTTGTATTTGAGGTGATCTAGAAGTGATGGCCAACTTTGTTGAAAACAAGGCTGCCATAGCAAATGAGTCATGATGCATCATAAACCATGTGGGTTTAAGAAGCACCAAGCCCCAAAGGAAGCAAGTGAAGGGTGTATTTATAGACCATGGTTAGTAGGTCATATCCATGGAAATATTTGGTCAAGTAGAGTTGGCATATGGATGTGAACTTCGGCCAAAGTAGGCAAGATGATAATATTTGCAGAAAAAAATATTATCTTGACTACAAAACCATTATGGATGAGTGTTTAGAATAATGGTTTTGCAAAGGGAAAGGGTTTGATTTGGTAGTACTAATGATGTAATACAATATGGTTCAAATGCATTCTCAAGAATGCACACATATTGGAGTACAGGGAGTTCCAAAGACTGAATCTAGTTAAAGATTCCAGACTTGGCCGAATTTGGCAGACTTGTGGATTTCGACTATTATGAAAGAGGGAAGGATACAAGGGATTATTCTTATCTTCAAGTGGATGATGTTTAAGTATATATTAAGTAGAGTGGATCCATGATTGTATCTAGTCTTTGATGAGTTGGATGCTGATACAAGGGATTAACTTAGTATTGATCTGATTAAGGGGATGGGAGGGTCACTTGAGTGAGTGAGTATAGATCCAGTTTGGGGATGCTTGGTTTGAGATTGATGATTACAAACATAGATTGGGTCCTAAGGATGAGATGCGAGATTGGCTCACTCTAGTTCCTGAGCACACAAGACAATCAGCAGATCAAGGCAATTCATCTTGCTAAACAATCAGATAGTACTGAGGTTACCATCAAGTCTAGCTTGAGGTAAGCATGGTTATTTTGAATAGGTTGTGATTTGAAGTAAGGTAAGGACCTCTTGGTATTTCTACCAAGATTGGAATTAAAAAAATTTAAGAAAGGTTTTGGAAAACCTAGGGATAAGGGTAGTTGAAAGTTCTGTTTTGAAAACATAAGGAGACTATATATAGGTCTCCATAGTTTTGTTAAATGGAAGCTAGTAAAATATTTTGTTGTGTCAAGGTCATCTTGGCTCAAGTTTGAAATGTCAGAACATTTGAGAATCTGGAAGATGAGCCAAGACATATCTTTTGTAAAATAGTTTTTTTCAACTGAGGTTGAGGTAAGGAGTATAAGCTCTAGTATGCATTCAGATGGATGAACATAAGCAACAAGCAACAAGCATTTAAACTCTTAACAAGAAAAAGTTTTTGTCCCCCCTAATTTTTGCCTTTTTGACAAAAGATCAGGGTTGCTGGAATTGGGATGTTACACAATATATGCACATGTTATGAACTTGAATTGCATTGCATATATTGTCAAGCATAACCTTTGGGAGAGTTTACACTATATATCGAATCGTGCACAATATAAAAAAGATGAAATGCATGCAAGTCAAATACTTAAGAACGAACCAATCTTAAGTATAAAAAAATTTACCTTCAACCCTATAAACTTCTCCCCCATTGACAACCAGTGCCAAAATGTATGACACCATCACTACAGTACTAAAGGACTGTGTCATCTACCATGTTTTCACAATCCTCGTATTAATGGCCCTCCACTACCTCCTACTTTCTTTTCCTAATGTTTTCCATGAATGAAGCATCATGTAACAGTCCTGCCCGTCTCCTTCACAATATGGTATGCACACCAGGTTCTTTCTCTTATACTGGAACTTCCTCAGTGTTATCATCTTGGTATGTTAGACTACCGCCACCATTGAGACCCTTCTCCATTTTAGTTTCTTTCGCACTCCACAAATGTCTATGCTGAAACTTTTGCACAACTTGGCAATTTCCATGCAAATTGGTGTTTGGCACATAGAACACCTTTGTTGGATGTGTCATTAGAATAAATGGATCACTCTTGTACCAGCACCTTCTAGTGTTAATGCTCTTGAAGTGTCTGTCATCTTGGATCCATGTCTTCTTTTTGCCACCAAGAACGAACCAATCACAACAGAACAAGACGACAGATCGATGGACGCCTCTTCTGGAGTTGTACTCGAGCCTTATGATGCTTTTCAGTTAACCATAGAAGTCCATGTCTTCACTATAATGGTATCCCTCGGCAACTATTCCACTGCTCTGCGTGTTTCTATTTTTCTTGCGGTCAACAATATGGTAGCGGACACTGTCAACAATACACACTAAATAGATCCTCACTCGCCTATCTGGCTCGCATGCTGATGACTGCAAGTGCATAGATTGTTTGTAGCTAGTTTCGAAATAAAGATATCGATCCCACAGGGAGCGAGAGTTCTGAAGTCTAATAACTCATGAATTAAATACCAAAATAGTAATGCTAAATAACGTTCTAAGTAACAAGATAAAATGCGAGTGCTGTGTAAATTTTTTTGGGGGGTTTTGTATAAGAGAACAATAAGTAAAGTACAACAAACTGAATACAGAAAGTAAATATCGCGTATGTAAAAGAGGTATGAAACTGCAGTGGGTAAAGCGTTCTCAGGGAGTAGCGGATACACCTATAGCATTATAAAGGGTTTAAGGTAAAGATTATTATCATATACATTCTCAACTATGTACGTGTTGGAGAAACTCTGTATTTGTACGAATAGGAAGCAATCACTGCTCACATCATCCTCATAACCACAGCACACACGCAATCAACATCAATCGAATTACTGCGCTATTAAGGGACGTTATCCCCTAGGATGCATCTCATGTGATGGACAATGTTCCGTGACTTTCCTCGGTTCCCAAGTTGATACGTTAGGAGTGCCAACAACTTTATAGTCACTGTAAGTGCTAGCACATCTCCGTCTACCAACAAGTAGTTTCCACCATCAAGTCCCCACAAGAGGCAAATATTGAGAGGATGACTTCTCCCAACATCAAGATGAAGACAATCTAACACATGGTTATAGCGATGAATATCATAATAAACTTTATCTTATTTCAATCTCATGCTATGGTTTCTCCATATCGCCAAGAACCAATGATCTACTCAGACATGGAGGCAATCAACATCATGGAAAAAACAATGGAATCTACCATAGATGAATAGTACTTGTATAAATCCACAACGAGTATGGAAATTACAACAAGATCTAGTCAAGATGTAGATGGTATGGATGGAGATGGTGGTGATGCAGCGGTTGATGATGAAGATCGATGCCTTAGCCTCCTGGATCTGTGTAGGGTGAAGATGGATCCTTGTGGATGAGTTCCCCCTACATATCCCTTCCGGAGGTGAGGTTTCTGCGGTTTCTGGTCGTTTTGTATGTCGTCTCTCCGATTTAGTTGCACGGGGTGAAACTATTTGAGGAGGCGGTGGCGGCCCCAACTATATGGCGGGATCTATACGGACGGAGAAAATATCCCCGAAGTATAGTTGGTCATTAAACCGTCTGTATGCTTCGATCGCCTCAGGTTTTCTTCTAGTGTTATTGATATTTCCCAAATTAGCGATTTACGTTGTTTTTACTCCTTTTCGCTCAAATACAACTGGTCCAAGAATTTTGACAATCGTATCCATCATTTGTCCTGATCCTGGTGAAAATAGACATAAAAGATGCACGCGAACACCATAAAATACCAAGTTCCTACCACTAAAATGCAAAATAATAATATAAAACATGATGCAAATATGCACTCATCACATGCCAAAGCAAAAAATATCAGCACTCACCTTATTATCCTCATGCAATTTCCAATCTGCACAAATAAACAAGGGTTAATAACAAAAAAACACAAAAAATCATGTGGCAATTGATTCCAGGACTAAAGATCTCACATGATTCTTAAACCATTTAGCAAATCCCTTTGCGATCCATCTATCAACATTGATATAGCTATCTTGCTTATTCAGCTCTTCTTTGCACAACTTGCAATGCCAAAAAAAACATAAAGTTAATTAAATCATCGGGCTTGCAAATGGGTTCCTTCCAACTCAAGAAAAAATATAAGGGTGGATGCACAAGAGATGACATACTCGATATATGGTAGAACCTCAGGGCAACTTATTAACACATATCAATACATCTTGTCATAGTCATGACCAGCCTCCAAGTACTCTGACCCTCCAAGAAGGTGCACCATGGTTGAAAACCGAGACATCACCAATGTGCGAATCATCCCACTCTCTATTTCTTCCTGACCGATTGAATATTGTTTCCACATCATTTAAGTACCTCAAGCAAAATGCCATGCACTCATCAACAACATATGCCTCGGAAATCGACCCTTCAGGCCTGGTGGTGTTTTATACATAACGCTTAAATGTAAGCATCCTTCTTTCGATAGGGTACATCCATCCATATTGTACGGGGCCTCTAAGCATTGCCTCTTTGGGTAAATGCACTGTCAAATGAACCATCACCGTGAAGAAAGTCGGAGGAAAGATCTTTTCAATCTTGAAAATGATAACTATGATTTATTTTTTGAGTATTTCAAGAACAGACGGCTTTAGTGTTTTGGAGAACAACACTCTAAATAAACTCCCCAACTCAGCAACAACTTCATATATTTCTTTATGCAAAATCCTTTAGAGGAGGATTTGACAATAATGAGTTTTTAGTCCTTGGATCTTGCATCCATCAGGAGGAACACATTATGCTAGGTTAGCGTAATACACATCTAGAAATATCACTGCTCTTATAAATTCACAGAATGCAAGCTTTTCTTCTTTAGTCATTGTATACCATGCTTCTGGCATCTCAAATGACTCTCCACCTTCAACAGGCCGTAGGTGCAAATCTTCTCTTATGCCCATGTCTTCCAAATCAAGCCTAGAGTTAACTATATCCTTTGACTTCCCGTTGATGTTCAAAAATGTTCCAAGCAGATTATCAAATATGTTTTTCTCGATGTGCATTACATCAAGGTTGTGCCTCAACTTGAGATCTTCCCAGTAAGGGAGGTCCCACAAAATATCCCTCCGGTCCCAACATTGACCATCCTCATGCTTCCTTTTCTTTTGATGTTTTCCAGGTCTCACATCTTTCACATTGTGAAGATGTTGCTCGAGGTCTTCTTTAGTGAACTCTACTGGCTGGTCACGGGTTTCAGTTTTTCCATTGAAATCCTTAATTTTTTGGCAAGGATGGTGGTGAGGAAGAAAATGGTGGACCTCGGTTTAACATATCTTGTTCCTTATTATTTCCGAGCATGGATCCTTGTCACAACGCACACATGCTTGGTAACCAGAAGTGAGACTCCCTGACAAAGTGTGCAGCGCCAAGAAATCATGGATACACCATATTACCGTAGCACGGAGACCGAACTTATTAGGACTCAGGGCATCATAGGTATGGACACCCTCCCAGAGCTTGAGCGGATCTTCTACCAGGGGCTCAATAAAGACATCAAAATCCTTTCCTGGAGATTATGGAGCCGGGATGAGCAAAGCCATCATGAAGTTGGACTGATCCATACATGCACATGGTGGAAGATTGTACGACATGACAAATACCGGCCACATGCTATATTTCGAGCTCATTCCAAATGGATTAAAGCCATATGTGGCAAGGCCGAGTCTTATGTTCCTCGCATCAGCGGCAAACTCTTTATTTTTATCATCAAAATATTTCCATGCATTTTCATCAGCTAGATGGCTAAGTTCATTATCCACGGGTTGCCTCTTTATCTTGTGCCATTTTACATCCTTCGACTATTTCTTCGAAATAAACATCCTCTGTAGACTTGGAATTAAAGGAAAGTACTTCAGCACCTTATCCGGTATCTGGTTCCTCCCATCCGCATCTTTCTACCTAGAGGCATCACATTTCGTGCACATGTCATGCTTGGCATACGTGTTCTGAAACAAGATACAGTTATTCGGGCAAACATGGATTGAATCATAACCAAGCCCCACTCTAACGATTATACCCAATGCTTCTTCATAAGATTTGGGAATTGCACTTTTAGGGTATTGGATGGTCAAGATACGAAGTATTGCGTTGAAGGAAACATTGCTAATTGGATAGAAGGGCTTGACATGGAGTAACTTCATGGTAAAAGAAAATTTGAACAATGTCCCACAATCACTAGATGCGCGCTTGGCCTTCTCTATCAACTTGGCATAGATTGTATGCTCTCCAGCACCTCATGGTTCAACCTCATAAAAATACCTAAACAGATCAGGGATTCTATCATCCTCGTATCCATCCTCTACCTCCAAACAACGTCCTCTTGTGGAACATCATCTTGTACAAACTCACTGCCATCATCAACAAGATGTGCGCCTTCGCCGGGTTCTAGTTCAGCTCTGGGTTTTGGATGTAAAGGCTCTCCATGATGGATCCACCTATCATACGTGCATGCCATCCCATGCATGAGCATATGAGACTCTACATTTGGTAGAGTTTGTTCAACACGGTTCATATAGCTGGGGCATGGTCATTGTAACATCCCTAAAATTCATATTTCAAAGCTCATTCATATCATCCTTGCATCCTTCATCATTTAGGGTTTTTCTCAAAATCATTTCAGAAACAGAAGGTGCTATGATTTCATGTGAGCAAATTTAAGTCAAATGGCCATCACCCTTTGAGACTTGATTGTTTAGGAACTTGTATGCTTGCCTCCATTGTTGGAAAGTTTAGGTGTAAAAGTTTGACCAAAGTTTTCAACTTAGAAATAAATTTCAAAAACCCTATTTTGTTTTATCAACAATTGCAAACCAGAGACAAAGTCTCTGATTGTTTTAAGCCCAAGCTTGACCAAGCCCTTGCAAGGTAACCACATGGTTAAATGACTGTTTTTGAAACAACAGTACCCTACAAAAGTTCCCAGATTTGTTTGAATTCAAAAAGGATTTGAATTCATATCAAAATCATTTCAGAAAATAGAATTAGAAAAAGAAAAGAAGCAAACAATTGAAAAGGGCCGCGCGCCAGATATCTAGCCCAGCAGTGAATCAAGCCCATCAAGCCCAACCGGGACTTTTCTTTTCTTCTTTCACGCGCGAGCGCACCCAGTCAGTCGCTGACAGACAGGCCCAACCTACACCTCACATGCTTCGCTGACGAGCGGGCCCTGTCCACGTCGACCTCGTCTTCCCCAAACCGCGCCCACGACCACGTCGCCGCTACAGTCATGGCCGGTAATGGCGCGGCGTAATTGGGCATTAATCCACGAGCGTTTCCTGTCGAGCCTCTGGCTATAAGATCCCCTCTGCACCATGGCCTTTTCCCCCCAAACACCTCGCTCACTCCGCCACCAGGCTGCACACAATCGTCCTCGCACCGCCGCTGACAGAGCTCACTCCGGCGGCAAATTCCGGTGAGCCTCGTGTTCCCCTCTGTCTCTCATTCATGCTATCTTGCTCAGTGAGACTCTGCGCATCTTCTGACACCCTCCGTTTACCTTCGCATGACCCGTAGCTCCGACAACATCGACGACTGGCCGCCATCGTCTTCTGCACGAACTCCGGCGAGCTCTAGTGGTAAGTCCAGACCGCCCCGAACCTTGTCATTCACGCACGCGTGTTCTCCGTGATCTTCTGCATCTAACCACACCTCCCGTTTGCATCCTAGTGATCGACAACGTCGCCTCCGACCTCGAACAGAACCACCTGTCGCCAGACTCAACTCCGACGAGGAATCATCGCCGTGACAGCACGCCCCTTCGCAAACCGACGCTACCTTGAGCTTCAGCAGCTTCCGGCAAACCTGGTATGACCCTTCTCCCTCTCGCGGACGATCTGGAACGCTAGCGCCGTGTAGCATCCCAATTGTCTAACAATTGCAATGCTACTAGCCTAGTCTATATAGATGCTACTTACTACATATAATTGTTGCATCATCATTATATCATGCTCATGTCATCATGCCACCTTGCATTTGAGCATCATATAAAACCCTTTTCATTTGGTTCTTATCTCATATGCATTATTAATTGTATTTGCCTCTTGATATTGTATTTGGTTCTTGATATATTGTTTAATGCCCAAGTTGAGTTGGGGGCATATCTCTTATTAACTCCACCACCCTTTATTTTCACCACCTTATAATCCCACCATCCAACTAAATATGAGCTTTGCACTTTATTCGAGTTTACCTCTAGCTCATGTGGGTTGGGATGGATCCAATTCTTTTCCACATGCTCTCATCTTAGCATCATGTTGTTTTCACATTATGGATATATGAGAGCCACTTGGCCACCTTTGCATGCCTTGTGAGTGGAACCCTTTTTCATAGCTTCCATATGGATTATTATGGATTTATGCTCATGTGGGAATATTTTTGGGACTAGTAATCACCTAGTGGAATATACACACTAGTAATTCCCAATTATAATCCAATGTGATCATCTCCATCTACTCCACTTGGAATTCCTTCTAAATTCTTTTGCTTAGGCCTTACTCCAATTTTGGGAGTGCATAATAATAATGCCAAGTACTATTCACAAGAATCACCATGGCAATAAATATTTTGCATGGGCCATGCAAGTGCCACCTTTTCTAGCATTTGAATTTTATTTGAATCTTGAGAGGATCATCACCTCTCTCTATCTCTATCTTTTCTTTTGGCTTGTTCTATGTTGATCTTGCTTAAATCCTAGCATTCCATCCCTCTCGTTTTCTTGTTTGATCTTGGTTGTTCTTGGCTTGATCTTGTCCAAGGCAAACCCTAGCTTCAAACCACTCCATCTATCTCTCTCTCTAAACCCTAAACCACCACCCCTTCTCTCTTAACCTCTATCTAGGTGCCACTCATATCATCTACCCTTCATCACCATACCCCCTCTCCGAAACCCTAATCTATACCTAATCTAAACCAAACCCTAAGTACCCACCTCATCTCTCCTCTCTCTAGCCGAGCCACCCCACCATGACCTACCCTAGCTTGGCCACCCGGCCCACCTAGCTACCACCCTAACCAGCCCCAACCCGAGCCACCCTAACCCAACCCTAGCTCCTAACCGAGCTACCCCCGAGCCTACCTTCCCCCTCTCTCTAGCTCTCTCTCTGCAACCCTAGCCCCACCACCCTCTCCTTCCTTCCCTGGGCCACCTGCCAGCCCCCCCTACCATGCACCTGCCCCTGCCCGCGCCTGCACGTGAGGTGGAGGAGGAGGAAAAGTGGCACGCCACCTTTTCCCAGCCGAGCCACCCCATGTGCTCTCCCTGTCCTCGACCTTATCTACCCCCTCTTCCCCTCTCTGCTACCCTCCCAGATCCGCTCCAGGGCCCTGCCTCTCCCCTCTCTTCTCCATCGCCACCGTTCGCCATCGCCGGCAAACCCTCGGCCTCCTCTCGGCTACCCCGTACCAGGCGGCAGCCGCGTCGTCCAGGTGTCGAGGAAGATCGAGTCGACCGTCTGCACCGCCCCTGTACCCGCAGCAGTGTAGGAGGAGCCCCAGAACCGCGGCACCCGCCGAGCCCGAGCCGAAACCCTAAACTCGCCGTCCGTCTGCGTCGACGCCGATCGCCAGCGCCCCAAGCCGATCCTCCACCACCGACACACTCTCGGTGAGCTACCTGACCTCCTGGACATGCTCCGCCGCGCTGTCGTCGTCTAGGGCCGCTTGTCGTTTCATCGAGCAGGCTGCGCGCGCCGTCGGCCATAGCTTCTGCTCGCTCCCACGTCGCGCAGCAACCCTAACTCGGCCGCGCCTGACCCCCTAACATCGACCGCTCCCTAGCCCAACGGTAGCCGCTTCCGCGCGCGAGCCCCGCGACCCAGGTTCGAGACCTGCGCGCCGCGCCCCGCGTCGGTCGGCACCGATCTGTCCGCGGTTCAGAGGAAGCAGATCTACAGTACGGCCATGGTCGTTTTCCGCTTACCCCCCTGCCCTTTTTGTTGCTCAACCCGCGGTCCGCCTGGCCCACTAGTCAGCCACCCCGCCCTTTTTACAACGAGGCCCCCTAGTTTAGCGCCCCTCAACCCGCGGCCCTCAGCCGCCATCTGTCAGCCTCCGGGTATCCCCACTGTCGTGGGGCCTCTGGGCCCTGGCCGCTTGTCATCCACGCTAAGGCAGAGCCGGTCAAGGGAATCTTTGTGGCACGTGTGCCCCGCCAGTCAGCTCGGCCCCACCCGTCTGTGTCTCTGGCTAGAATCGTCTGAGTAACAAAAGTTTTTCTGTCTATCTGTTTGAAATCAAATCTTTTCAAATTTATTTCAAATTCAAATATTAAATCTGTTTTAAAATAACTTTTAATTTATAAACCCAAATAATACAAATAATATATGTTTTCAAATCAGAAAAATATGAGGAATTCAAATATGGCCTCTAAAATATATTTTGAACACTTTAAAATTCCAAGTTGATTTAATTACAACAAAATGCCCTTTTGACTTAATAAATTAATAACTTTTGTCTTATAACTCCAAAATTAACAAATAATATGTCTAAAATGATTAGCTCGACGAGACCTTTCTATTTCTGCATTCCATGGTTTGATTTGGAGCATGCATCATATAAATATAATGTGTACAGCAACTTAATTGAGAATAAAATGGGGCCAAAGCTCAATAAAGATGCTTTATTATTGTTTCCACACCTCACCATGCCATGCTACCTTATTGCCATGCAAATTATGCATCATTCATCATGGAATGATTGTTTGCTTGATGCATTTATTCATATGCTTGTGCACTATATTTATGTTGGCCCTTGTTTGTTTGGTTCTTCTTCGAATAGACGCTGAGCAGGGGATATATCAAGAGAACCAGGAGCACTACCCAGATCCATCCCTTGCTTCAACTGAGCTGCCAGGCAAGCACTACCACATGCTTGCATACATATAGTACCTATTGCCTCTATCTTATTCTTGCATCATTGAGTCGCGATTGCATTAAATTGAATCCCAAGTATTGCATAGCCTTTACTTTTAAACCCCACCGAAGCTTGTTCCTCCATCCCATGAGCCATTACTATAGGAGTTGGTTGAGCCATGCGAGTCGTAGAACAGCATGTGTAGGGTTTGTGAGTGTCTGTTGGATAACGAGGTACCTAAACAACTTAACCTGAGTAGTAATGGGATAACTAATGAAAGTGGAATCGGTGAGCCATATTCGCTATTTGGTTTTTCAGGCTCACTTGTGTCCCGTAGGACCCCGAGTACTTGATTCCTGTTCCTTGAATATTCGCGCTATCCACATCCGGGAGGCTTATGAACCCCCCTGAGCCAGAGCTTGATTCGTTCTTATTTCTTGGGGCCACAAACTAGTTCGAGGTTTTATTTACTATCCTGTACTTATGCCATGTTTTACTGCTTTATTTAAAATTGTGCGAGGTAACGCATGCATCGCTTATTTAGGTAAGCGGAGTGTTTTCGCGGTGTCGACAAGCCAGTCCACATTTTCGGGTTCCCAAATGTTCACCCACCGACGCAAACCTTGAGGCCGTCTCGAGTCGGCTAACTTGCTATGGTAGCTCAATGGGGTGGCCCCCTGAAATATTTCTGAATCCTGTGATTGCTTTGTCGTGACTGCCTCGTTGGGTTTTGATTTGGTTTTTCCGAGGCATATCGAGTGTGTGTTGCTATTTGTGCACCCCTGCAGGGTAAAACTTTCAAAGCCGTGTTCATGTTATGGACGACTTGGAGCACAGTTTCTCGATCATAGACAAGCATAACTAAAGTACCGCTTTTAAATTTGACTAGACCAGGTACCTCACTAGTAAATAGTGCAATACTCATGGAATGGATAATAAAACTGCCAACGGATGGGGGGTTGTTCGTCCGCTTCCTCGTCGGTAAGCGAGAAGGAGGATGGATCTGTTAAGATTACCATTATAACTGTTATAACTGTTGTTATTAATTCACGAACATCCGTCTATCTCTGGTTAGGCGGATGGTTAGCGAGTATCTATAGAATTTCTAGGGTTTATCTTTTGCTGCAATTGCGTCACCCTGTTGTGTCCCTTTAGAGGCATAAAGACTTGCTGAGTACCCCTAGGGTCTCACACGATAAATTATTGGTTCAGATGAACAGGTACACTCGCAAGATGGATACTGGGTGGAAGAGACGGACGATGTGGGCAACGATCATTCGGTGTAGAGATTCCGGGAACGGGGATCCGTGAGATCTGTGGGCGGGATGTGCTTATTTATGGGGCATCTTATGCCGATTTGCTTCTTATCCGTACTCGGATTTTGTCTTCCGCTTCCGCTTGATACTCTGTTGATTGATGTATGAGGAGATATCCTAAACTATTATATCTATCTAGGATATTTGGATCTTGCCGTATATGCTATATATTTTCCTTTCTTTTTAGATGGAATGGCTCGATGTACTATTGTATGGTGGCTTGCATACATACTCATTTGTGTATGTAGTTGATCCTTCATTGCCGATTACGCGCCTGCTCTTGTCCCGATGTTTGGAAATGGTTGGGACGGCCGAAAGGTCTACCTGTGAGTGGCATTTGGGCCCTACCATACTATTTCAACCATTTCTGATCATCCAGGCTTGTACTAGGAGCGTAATTCACCGAGGTAGTTACAATTGGTATCAGAGCCATCCCGCCCTTCAGGGTCTCAGCCAAATGGTCGTTGTCAGTCTAGCAAATATTTTTGGTAGCTATGTATACTAGGGAAAAACAAAACGCGAGAGTAGGACTGCTTCCACTTTTCTTCTATCCCACCCACCCACCTTTTTCTGGTAAGGAAGTGTAACGTTTTCAATCCTCTTCTTAAAATTCAAACTAGGATTCACGTGTTCTGGGTTTCCGTAGTACCATAGAAAGTGTGTGTGTGTGTGTAATTCCTTGTCTATCTGTTGCATCCTTATGTTATCACCATCTGCCTTTGGTTATCAACTGTTGGTACGTTCCATACCGACGGGCTTTTGAAAACCGGCACGATCTATCTGACTCCTTGTTAACCGGTGCCATCTTCTTAAGGGTGTTCTTCCTTCTAGCAGCCCCTCGTTCTGTGTAAGCATCTGTTGCTAATCTCTATCTGATAGTGATTTTGCGCATCTATTGGTATTTTAATGCCGAAAAATGCGGAAAATTTTTCTTTGATACATCTGTGTTTCCACACTCCTTTCCAGTCGTGTGTGAAACATTATCTATCTCCCTTTTATCAGCATGTCCATGCTAACTCATTCTTTTGTCACCGGCGCTTAATCCTAGAGTTTCACTTCATCATCAATTCTCTTGGGCTAATTACATAACATGTGTCGATCCGATGCTGATGATTGTAATTTGGCTCTCGGCATAGCTATATTCCACTCATGATAAGTGTCGATTGGAATATGGAAAAATGCTATCAACCGTCACCATCTGGAGGATAAGGTTATCTTCGGTGATTTTGAGTACACCGTGATCATATCTATGCATAGTCAAGCATCTTTGGCAATCCGGCGTTTCTCAAAGCACTACGGCGGTCTATCATCTGTCCATCATGCTGCACATCTTTTGAACCCCATATCTGCAAATTCTCTTTGATACGAGGGAATTGCATCTTTTCGTCTCTGATAGCTTTGCTTAAGGTATGAGCTATCATTGTTTCGTTATCCAAGATCTCTTTATCTTTGTAACCGGTGAACCGATCGACAATGTGAACCAGGTGGCATCTCTTTTTCTTCCGAAGGACCAGATAATCTATTCTTCCAGTGCATCTTCTTCAACACGAACCCGTGCTCTTAATATTGATCTTTCTAAGAGCGTTGAGCTCAAAAAGTGTTTCGAGCATTTGTTCGTTTCTCTCGGCTTTTGGACTCGATATTCGGGGAATATCCTGTTAATCCATGGTGGTATATGTTGATAATATGCTTGCCTATTCCATATCAATGGAAGGACATGGAAGTTCATCTGTGTCTCTTTCTCTCAAGCTTCGTGAGCACTGCCTATGTGCAAAGCCTCAAAGTGAGAATTCTGACTTTTTGAAGTCACCTATCTCGGCCACGTCCTTCTGCTAAATAAATCGCTTCAATTCTGGAATCAGTAAGTTCATTGTTAATTCAATCTTCCATCTTCGATCAAACCCGGAGTTTTTTTTTCCTTGTTGGCGAGTTATCATCGTTGTTCCGCCGAAGTTTTCCTCAAGACTGCTAAATCTCTCTCAATCTTTTCAAGAACAACATGGAGTTCTTTTCACCTCTGTCTCGTCAAGTAATCTTTGAAACCCCCTCGCTCTATCGTCTATGCTCAATCCACCGGAGGCCATGGAGACCTTCCAGATCTTGCATTCCTTCTGGGCAAGTGGTGCTATCTTTTTCTTTATCTGTGGAATCTTGCAGTTGCCTCCGCGATCTTCCTTCATATCTTTCCGGTGGCTGGTTACTTATGATATGACAACAACATCATCATCTTTATCTATCTATGAATCCGGCGAATCGTTTGCATCTATCCTTGTTTTCTAAAGAAGTTCCATGAGTTTTTGTCTATACCTTCAGTCTGTTTCGGTAGTTGGGTTGCATGGTTTTCTTATTCATGTGCGGAATAATGCTTTGAGTGCGGGATGGAGTAGCTACCATACCACTACTCTTATCATTCGCTCTTGTACATTGAATTGGGGAACTAATGTGATTTCACTCATTCCACGGAAGTTAGAAGTGGCCTTTATCCCTTGATACTTTTACTTCCGTCCTTGCTTTTCCGGAGTGCTCTCTCGAAGAAAGTAATCAATAATCTCTTGTTGGTGATCTCGTCTTTTCCTACACGGAGCAAATCTTCAATTATCTGGTGGAAACAAATGCAAACTCTTTTCTATCCTCGTCTTTCTACCGGTGCTCTACATCCCCAATCAAGATGAAAGGAAACTATCTCTCTTTGTTTCATCAATTCTTTTTCAGTGGTAAAGCCAATTATGGTCGATGCCATAAATCGCAAATCTATTCCACCATGATCTAGCTTCACATCCGTCTCTGGAAGTTATATCCGCGTACCTTAATAACGTGATCCTTAGTTCTTACCGGCGCAACAAGAATCTAATCCGACGATGTCTAGCTAAAAATTTTCTGTTCATAGCAAGGGACTATATTGTTTGAAGGCAATATTGTTTCCGTACTTCCTTTCCCAAATCCGAAAGGAGATATGATGCTATTGTCATAGTGGTTCAAACCTCTCCAATCTAACTCTTTTTCTTCCGGCGAGATAAAGATTCATCCTATCTAGTATCAGTAAATCCTTAATCTTAACGGTGTGCCTTTCTGTATCCATGATGCATCATCTTGTTCTTTCTTTCACAAGTGGTTCTATTCTTTTATCCTTCAATCCTTCCAAACCTTTGTGTCTCTAGCAAAACGCGAGACTCGCAACAAGTCTAGCAAGTTTTGCAAGGTGTAGTGGTTGCACCATTCCGTTCTTCATCATCTTGGGAACGTGAGGGTCACCTTCGTTCGAACACCCGCCTCTCCTTGTGTTGTTTTCTTTTTCCTAGGAATCTCGGGGCGAGATTCTTGTTTAGTGGGGGAGAGTTGTAGCATCCCAATTGTCTAACAATTGCAATGCTACTAGCCTAGTCTATATAGATGCTACTTCCTACATATAATTGTTGCATCATCATTATATCATGCTCATGTCATCATGCCACCTTGCATTTGAGCATCATATAAAACCCTTTTCATTTGGTTCTTATCTCATATGCATTATTAATTGTATTTGCCTCTTGATATTGTATTTGGTTCTTGATATATTGTTTAATGCCCAAGTTGAGTTGGGGGCATATCTCTTATTAACTCCACCACCCTTTCTTTTCACCACCTTATAATCCCACCATCCAACTAAATATGAGCTTTGCACTTTATTCGAGTTTACCTCTAGCTCATGTGGGTTGGGATGGATCCAATTCTTTTCCACATGCTCTCATCTTAGCATCATGTTGTTTTCACATTATGGATATATGAGAGCCACTTGGCCACCTTTGCATGCCTTGTGAGTGGAACCCTTTTTCCTAGCTTCCATATGGATTATTATGGATTTATGCTCATGTGGGAATATTTTTGGGACTAGTAATCATCTAGTGGAATATACACACTAGTAATTCCCAATTATAATCCAATGTGATCATCTCCATCTACTCCACTTGGAATTCCTTCTAAATTCTTTTGCTTAGGCCTTACTCCAATTTTGGGAGTGCATAATAATAATGCCAGGTACTATTCACAAGAATCACCATGGCAATAAATATTTTGCATGGGCCATGCAAGTGCCACCTTTTCTAGCATTTGAATTTTATTTGAATCTTGAGAGGATCATCACCTCTCTCTATCTCTATCTTTTCTTTTGGCTTGTTCTATGTTGATCTTGCTTAAATCCTAGCATTCCATCCCTCTCGTTTTCTTGTTTGATCTTGGTTGTTCTTGGCTTGATCTTGTCCAAGGCAAACCCTAGCTTCAAACCACTCCATCTATCTCTCTCTCTAAACCCTAAACCACCACCCCTTCTCTCTTAACCTCTATCTAGGTGCCACTCATATCATCTACCCTTCATCACCATACCCCCTCTCCGAAACCCTAATCTATACCTAATCTAAACCAAACCCTAAGTACCCACCTCATCTCTCCTCTCTCTAGCCGAGCCATCCCACCATGACCTACCCTAGCTTGGCCACCCGGCCCACCTAGCTACCACCCTAACCAGCCCCAACCCGAGCCACCCTAACCCAACCCTAGCTCCTAACCGAGCTACCCCCGAGCCTACCTTCCCCCTCTCTCTAGCTCTCTCTCTGCAACCCTAGCCCCACCACCCTCTCCTTCCTTCCCTGGGCCACCTGCCAGCCCCCCCTACCATGCACTTGCCCCTGCCCGCGCCTGCACGTGAGGTGGAGGAGGAGGAAAAGTGGCACGCCACCTTTTCCCAGCCGAGCCACCCCATGTGCTCTCCTGTCTCGACCTTATCTACCCCTCTTCCCTCTTTGCTACCCCCAGATCCGCTCAGGCCCCTGCCTCTCCCCTCTCTTCTCCATCGCCACCGTTCGCCATCGCCGACAAACCCTCGGCCTCCTCTCGGCTACCCCGTACCAGGCGGCAGCCGCGTCGTCCAGGTGTCGAGGAAGATCGAGTCGACCGTCTGCACCGCCCCTGTACCCGCAGCAGTGTAGGAGGAGCCCCAGAACCGCGGCACCGAGAGCGAGCCGAAACCCTAAACTCGCCCGTCATCTGCTGACGCCGACATCGCCAGCTTCTAAGCCGATCCTCCACCACCGACACACTCTCGGTGAGCTACGACCTCTGGACATGCTCCGCTGCGTCGCTGCCTAGGGCCGCTTGTCGTTTCATCGAGCAGGCTACGCGCGCCGTCGGCCATAGCTTCTGCTCGCTCCCACGTCGCGCAGCAACCCTAACTCGGCCGCGCCTGACCCCCTAACATCGACCGCTCCCTAGCCCAACGGTAGCCGCTTCACAGCAGCCAGCGACCAGGTTCGAGACCTCAAGGCGCGCGCGTCGGTCGGCACCGATCTGTCCGCGGTTCAGAGGAAACAGATCTACAGTACGGCCATGGTCGTTTTCCGCTTACCCCCCTGCGCCTTTTTGTTGCTCAACCCGTGGTCCGCCTGGCCCACTAGTCAGCCACCCCGCCCTTTTTACAACGAGGCCCCCTAGTTTAGCGCCCCTCAACCCGCGCTCCAGCCGCGCCCCAGTCTGTCAGCCTCTGGGGGTATCCCCACTGTCTCGTGGGCCCGCGGCCACTGGGCCCGCTTGTCATCCACGCGGCCTAGGCAGAGCCCCGGTGCGGGAATCTTTGTGGCACGTGTGCCCCGCCAGTCAGCTCGGCCCCACCCGTCTGTGTCTCTGGCTAGAATCGTCTGAGTAACAAAAGTTTTTCTGTCTATCTGTTTGAAATCAAATCTTTTCAAATTTATTTCAAATTCAAATATTAAATCTGTTTTAAAATAACTTTTAATTTATAAACCTAAATAATACAAATAATATATGTTTTCAAATCAGAAAAATATGAGGAATTCAAATATGGCCTCTAAAATATATTTTGAACACTTTAAAATTCCAAGTTGATTTAATTACAACAAAATGCCCTTTTGACTTAATAAATTAATAACTTTTGTCTTATAACTCCAAAATTAACAAATAATATGTCTAAAATGATTAGCTCGACGAGACCTTTCTGTTTATGCATTCCATGGTTTGATTTGGAGCATGCATCATATAAATATAATGTGTACAGCAACTTAATTGAGAATAAAATGGGGCCAAAGCTCAATAAAGATGCTTTATTATTGTTTCCACACCTCACCATGCCATGTTACCTTATTGCCATGCAAATTGTGCATCATTCATCATGGCATGATTGTTTGCTTGATGCATTTATTCATATGCTTGTGCACTATATTTATGTTGGCCCTTGTTTGTTTGGTTCTTCTTTGAATAGACGCTGAGCAGGGGATATATCAAGAGAACCAGGAGCACTACCCAGATCCATCCCTTGCTTCAACTGAGCTGCCAGGCAAGCACTACCACATGCTTGCATACATATAGTACCTATTGCCTCTATCTTATTCTTGCATCATTGAGTCGCGATTGCATTAAATTGAATCCCAAGTATTGCATAGCCTTTACTTTTAAACCCCACCGAAGCTTGTTCCTCCATCCCATGAGCCATTACTACAGGAGTTGGTTGAGCCATGCGAGTCGTAGAACAGCATGTGTAGGGTTTGTGAGTGTCTGTTGGATAACGAGGTACCTAAACAACTTAACCTGAGTAGTAATGGGATAACTAATGAAAGTGGCATCGGTGAGCCATATTCGCTATTTGGTTTTTCAGGCTCACTTGTGTCCCGTAGGACCCCGAGTACTTGATTCCTGTTCCTTGAATATTCGCTATCCACATCCGGAGGCTTATGAACCCCCGAGCCGAGCTTGATTCGTTCTTATTTCTTGGGGCCACAAACTAGTTCGAGGTTTTATTTACTATCCTGTACTTATGCCATGTTTTACTTGCTTTATTTAAAATTGTGCAGGTCTTTGCATCGCTTTAGGTAAGCGGAGTGTTTTCGCGGTGTCGACAAGCCCAGTCACATTTTCGGGTTCCCAGTCGTTCACAGCCACTGACGCAAACCTTGAGGCCGTCTCGGAGTCAGCTAACTTCGTTGCGGGTAGCTCAATGGGGTGGCCCCCTGAAATATTTCTGAATCCTGTGATTGCTTTGTCGTGACTGCCTCGTTGGGTTTTGATTTGGTTTTTCCGAGGCATATCGAGTGTGTGTTGCTATTTGTGCACCCCTGCAGGGTAAAACTTTCTGAAAGCCGTGTCTGCGGTTATGGACGACTTGGAGCACAGTTTTTAAATTTGACTAGACCAGGTACCTCACTAGTAAATAGTGCAATACTCATGGAATGGATAATAAAACTGCCAACGGATGGGGGGTTGTTCGTCCGCTTCCTCGTCGGTAAGCGAGAAGGAGGATGGATCTGTTAAGATTACCATTATAACTGTTATAACTGTTGTTATTAATTCACGAACATCCGTCTATCTCTGGTTAGGCGGATGGTTAGCGAGTATCTATAGAATTTCTAGGGTTTATCTTTTGCTGCAATTGCGTCACCCCAGGTTGTGTCCCCTTTAGAGGCATAAAGACTTGCTGAGTACCCCTAGGGTCTCACACGATAAATTATTGGTTCAGATGAACAGGTACACTCGCAAGATGGATACTGGGTGGAAGAGCAGACGATGTGGGCAACGATCATTCGGTGTAGAGATTCGGAACGGGATCCGTGAGATCTGTGCGGGATGTGCTTATTTATGGGGCATCTTATGCCGATTTGCTTCTTATCCGTACTCGGATTTTGTCTTCCGCTTCCGCTTGATACTCTGTTGATTGATGTATGAGGAGATATCCTAAACTATTATATCTATCTAGGATATTTGGATCTTGCCGTATGGCGTTGCTATATTTTCCTTTCTTTTTAGATGGAATGGCTCTGATGTACTATTGTATGGTGGCTTGCATACATACTCATTTGTGTATGTAGTTGATCCCTTCGCCTGCCGATTACGCCGCCCGTTCTTGTCCCGATGTTTGGAAATGGTTGGGACGGCCGAAAGGTCTACCTGTGAGTGGCATTTGGGACCCACCGTACTATTTCAACCATTTCTGATCATCCAGGCTTGTACTAGGAGCGTAATTCACCGAGGTAGTTACACGCCGCCGTAGACCGAGCGCTCCGCCGCTCGTTGACGCCGCGCGCCGCCAGGGCAAGGTCGTTTGAACAAGCACCGTTAGATCTAGATCCGAGCGCTAGGATAGATTCATTTAACTGCGAAGCGGTACGCGATCTGGAGCATGCGATCTATTTAGATCCTGCGGCTGTGGAGCTTGATCCGGGCGAATCGGTACGCGCCAATCACAACACGACGCGTGGCTAGGGTTAGATCTAAAAACAGATTTAAAATCAGAATTTGATCCAAATTTCAAATGCCTATAACTTTTGATTGCCACGTTGGAATTTTGCAAACTTTATACCGTTGGATTCAGTGAAACAAGACCTTTCTAAATATCCAATGTGTTTAACAAATAGTAACCATTAGAATGACCTTGTTTGTAGAAACTTGTTTAAGGCTATTTTGAGTATGGATTTAGTTTAGTAATTTGTTTTAGGGTGAAATAAGTTTGTTTGGAAATTTTTGTGTCTTGTTATGTTTCTGTAATCATGCACATGCTTGGTAGAGTTTTCAAAATCCCCACTTAGTAAATTCATGCATGCATGCATTCATATTATTTTTGATTGTATATGAATTGTGTGTAATTGTATGCTACAATTTTGTGTAGATTTTGCTAGTGATTGTGACTGTGAAGAGTGCTACTCTCCTCATTACCAAGGCAAGTGATGCTTCATATCTTTTGTCCTATTACTTTCACTATGCCATAGTGTTTTGCTAAGTAAATCTTGCATGGATTTTATTTTGCTAAGTATAGACCTTGTTATGAGAAAACCTAGTAGATGAAACCTTAGTGAAAATTACCTAAGTCAGGATTCCTATTACTATCATGCTTAGCTTAGCTAATAGAAAACAAGGGTGGAAAATATATTCATGCTAAGGAAAATTTCTAAGTCTGTGGACTTGTGTTTTGTTTAATAAAACAACTAAGTGAATGAATCACCTGGGTGGAATGGAAGGAATGGTTTGTGTTGAGTGGTTCACAAGGCCATGGACATGGCTTGTGTATCTCACTTGTGGATGGCCACCCAGGAACAAAGAGATTTGAGATGTCAAATGTTGAGAAGCTTCAAGTGCAACCACTTGGCAATATGGGCTCTGCCATGATCATATAGGTTGCTAGAACTTAGTCTCTTGGACAGTTGGTGGTAGAGGGAATGATAGGTTGGAACGCGTCCATTTGACTAAGGAAAGGCTTCTGAAAGATCTTGTCTTGGGAAACCAAGTCTTGTGGGGAAAGTGCACCACCTCTGTAGAGTGTAAAGTCTAAGTACTTAGCCATGTCCCTGGAAAAGGACAAATTGAGCATCAAGACATGGAAGCTATCAAGAATCTCCTCATCCCAATTTCTAAGTTAAAATCTTGTGGGTGAACAAGGGTTAAAGGATCTTCAGTCTTTGATTGGTAGATGCCTTGGAAAGGATCTTCAGTCTTTGATTGGTAGATGCCTTGGGAAAGATTTTGTCAAGCAAAAATTTAGTGTTTCCAAATGATAAGTAAAAATATATTTTGAGCAATGCAAGCCTAAGCTCCACTTAGCCAAATGCATATAGTATTATAGTCCACTTTAAATAAGCTAAGGTATCACTTGCCAATACTATTCCAAAGTATTGACCCTCTGTGGCTGTAACTTGTAATGTTGCAGGTTACTCCGATGATGAATAGGAGTCACGAGTCTACACTCAACATGCTTGCCTGTGGCACATGAAGATGAAGACTTATGTTTATTTACTTATTCCATAAACTCTTGTATTAGGCCTTTGGCCCTGAGTTGTAAAAGACTATGTTTTATCTCTGGAATGAATGTAATAAACGACCTTTGTATCTGTGTACTTCATCTTAAACTGTGGATGCTAGCATTGATCCAGGGACTAGCATTACGATCACAGGGATCCTTTCCTTTATAAAGGAGGGGTATGACAGTCATAAAACTGGAGCATCATCAGGAACACTTCTGTGAACAAATCGCATGAACTCATCCACTCCCCTCAGCTGTTGAAAAGATAGCCTTCTAACTCCTTTTGTTATCCAACTTATGTCCATCTACAAAAGAATGAAAAATGTTGCAAGTTAGATTTGCACTGAAGTGTACACACTAATAGTAGCTAGCATAAATTAAACCAAAACCTAGATAAGATCCAACAATATAGTTCTATGCCTACATCTAGCTAAAGGAAAAAAACCTGAATATTTGGGCTTGAATTGATTCTAACATCATCTGATAACTATGGATTTTGAAACCCTATTGAAACCATCCTTTGAATATAACAAGGAAGTATATCACTACCAACTACTAGTTCTACTCATATCACTACCAATCTCAGAAATTAATAGGAGAGAGAGGATAGGGGTGTATACCGTGAGAGCTTCAGGGTTGGAACAGGTCTCGTCGTGGCTGAGGTGAAAGAGCTTCAGGGCTAGCCGATGTCGATGCCCCCACCTCCTCTATCGATCACCACTACTATAGCCCCTCCTCAAGTCACCAACACCTCAATATCTCCTCCAATCACGACCGCCACAGCCCCTCTACCAGCAACCGCCCTAGACCCCTGCGTGTCGTGGTCGAGGCGAACCACAGGTTGCAGATTCGAGATGCCCCTGCCCCTCCGCCGGTCACCACCGTCACCACCGGTCCAGATACCTCTGCCACTCAGTGTCGCCCCGCCCCCTCCACCGTCTAGAGCATGGTCTGTCTTCTGCTAAGTGTGTTGCTCTGTTGGAGCGTGGTCTATTTGTTAAGCATATTCCTAGTCATAGTATAGATAGAATCATTTCTATGTTATATACAACAACATAAATATAGCATAGCGGTTAGGACAACTTCCACACAGTGCTAGGTCATGGACTTGAGTCCCCGCTCGCGCAAACATTTTTTGCGTAATACGACCTGTGCCAAAGAAGCTATTTGGGCCCGACCCAAGCGAAACGGCCCACCCGGTACACAAGTAACACAAACGGCCCAAAAAAAATTGAAATTCAAACAAAAAAAGCAGGACCCACATGTCAGATTAGTCAACAAGTCAACTGGTGTTCTCTGTCGAGGGGTCCCACCTATCAATGAATCGAGAAGAAATGTTCCTAGCGACATGCAAAGGAAACATACCACGTAGCAGCGACATGTAGATCATTGATACTTGCATTTTGCATCATCATTTTTTGGACCTTTATGCACTGCTTAGAATCATATTTACCTTGATCCATCATTATTTATGCATATTTAGAGTATTTATGGGACTTTCCTACAAAGTCCCTTTCATTGGTATTTAATTTCTTAGAGGCAGAAAACCTCCTTTTTCATGTTTTTGCTGTTTCGAGACATTCTGGACGTAAATAAATTGAAAGAAAATTACTTCATGAGTTTTTCATCCAGAGAATCAACTTGGGCCAAAGAATGAAGGTAGGTGAGCCACAAGGCCCAAAAGAGGTCAGGTGGCGCGCCCACCCCCTGGGCGCGCCACCTATGCTCTTTGGTCCCTCGAGCGTCGTCTCAGCCTGTCCTTTGGCATACCCACATATATACCCAAAAAACCTAGTTTCCCAGGAGCACAGAGCGTTTTGCGAAATAGAGCGCTGCTAGATCTACGATCTCCATTTTAGGGGTCAGATTGGTCCTGCTCTCCACCCCGGGGAGTAGGATCTCGAGGTGTTCTCACTACTAAGAAAATAGCTATAGATAGACAGACCTTATGTGGCGCATGGGGCTAACCATGCGCCACAAAAGAGGTCCAGTGGCGCATATGTGGCAATGTGCCACGGAAACTTCAAACTTCTGTAGCGCATGCACTTTGGTAATGCGCCACAGAAGTAAGGTGGGACCCACACCAGACGTTGGTCTATGAAACTTCTGTGGCGCATTTGGGCATATGCACCACATAAGTTGACAATTATGTGGCGCATATGCTCAAATGCGCCACAGAAGCATCAGGTGGGACCCACAGCAGGCGGCCTTTGACCGGGCTCTGACCAACCTTCTGTGGCGCATATGGTGATATGCGCCACAGAAGTTTCTTCTGTGGCGCATATCACCATATGCGCCACAGAACATGGATGTGGGCCCCACAGTCTGGCCGCCTATGACCAAGCTTCTCTGGCGCATATGGTGATATGCGCCACAAAATATCACACTTAGGTGGCACATATCTGCCATATGCGCCACAGAACCTTGCGTCCAGATCTACACAAAAAGGTGGCAGCTTTGCAACCCTCTATCTACCACCACCCATTTCACATCCTTCTTCCCCCCTCCTCCAAGCTCGTCTTCCTCCTCTCTCTCCCACCCCATTGTACCCATAATTTTCTCCATTTTGTTGTATTTAATCCTACTATTGTTGATAGATTGGTTAGGTAAAGCCTTTCTCCAACTTGTAGATCTAACACACTTACTTTTCTCCACCACGTCTCTATTTGTCTACCACTATCTCTCCATAGATCTATTGGTCCACACTCTCTGAAATCATGGTCTCGACTCGGAATTCAATCTACTTGGTGAGTAATTGGCCATGAATATGCATGTTTTGTAGGTGTGAAGCTTGTCGCGTCGGCGGTGTGTACATCCGATGGCACCAAGATGATGTTTGTGCATGAAGCTTGTGTGGTGCATGAATGTTTCCATGGTTGGAAGTTTCTTGTTGTTGCTTGTTTTCCCCCGGTGCGGTGCATGGATGTTTGCCGAAATGTTGATTCATTTCCATTACGGAAAATTTTTGCACCACCCATATGTCCTACTTTTAGGAAAGGTCATGCCGATTTTTTAGGCGACCATGCATGTCTGTTTGTGTGTGCATAAGGTGTGTGGTTTCTAATTAACCTACTCTTTCTTTTGCTCTATACGTGCATACCGCGCAAGAAACCATGGTCATCGGGATGAGCGAAGGTCGAGTTACTAGGTATAAGAAAGATGCAAAGGCGGACATGATTCGTAACAACAAGACCCAGATAAGATGTCCATGTCGAACATGCAAACTCCAGTGCTGGATCGACCCTGATTCTGGACAATTGGAGGATCACCTGCTTAGGCGTGGTTTCATGCCATACGAGGGATAATGGACGAGCACGTCCGTGAGACGTTGTTTGGCCTATGCAATTTTTACGACGTCATCTCTAGGAAGTTGATCGGCATGAAGCAGCTCGATAGGCTACAGGAAGAGATCGTGGTGATACTATGTGAGATCGAGATTTACTTCCCGCCTGCATTCTTCGACATCATGGTGCATCTTCTTGTCCATGTCGTGGATGACATCATCCAGATCGGGCCAACATTCCTGCACAACATGATGCCGTTTGAAAGGATGAACAGTGTCATCAAAGGGTTCGTTCGCAACAGGTCCCGTCTAGATGGAAGCATAGACAAGGGCTTTCTGATCTATGAGTGCATCTCTTTCTGCCAGAACTATCTAACCACCGAGAACAAGGATGTTGGAATAACCAGCAAGAAGCACCTCGGCAGGCTCGTTGGGTATGGTCACCATGAGGGCCACCGCTCACTGCATGTCGGCATTGCTAATCGACACGCCGACTTTGGCAGGGCACACCGAGTCGCGCTACAACACATCGAATTGGTCAGCCCTTGGGTGGAAGAGAACAAAAGCTTGATCGAGCACGAGTACGTGGACCAGGCCCTCCCGAGGAAGAAAGGAGACGTAACAAGAGATCACAACTCCAGCTTCACGGGTTGGTTCAAGAAAAGGCTGCTGGACAATCCCCCGCAGACGCCTTCTACGGAAGATCAACAACTCATATTCTCCTTGTCATAGGGCCCAGCGCATAACGTAAAGACCCATCATTCGTATGACATCAACGGTTACAGATTCTACACCGAGGAAAAGGACATGAATAGCGAATATCAAAACTCAGGAGTAACTATGATGTCCTTCATCAATGACGAGACTACTGTCAAAGGGCCCAGCGCTTCTGCACTCGGTCAGACGTACAGAGTTTATGAAGACCTTCCTCTTCCCGTTATAGCAGGTAGTGGATGGTAGTAGATCTCCTCGGAATCCCAGCAGCACGATGGCATGGTGGTGTTGGTGCAGGAGAAGGATTTCTGCAGGGCTTCGCCTAAGCCGGAGCAGTTTGGTGAAGGAGGGAGGAAGCCGGCGGCTAGGTTTGAGGGTGGGGGCAAGGGTGCACCCCCACACCTCCTTATATAGATGGGGGTTGCGGCCAGGGTTCTCAACCTGGACGATTCCACCCCCAACTCGGCGGCCAAGGGGGGAGAGGTGGGAACTTGCCCTCCAAGTTTCCCCCCTTACAAAATTAGGGTTTGACCCTTTTTCCTAGTGCTGGCCGGTTGGCCCCTTTGGGCTTGGTGCGGTTGTACCCTAGGGCCCCCACGACATGCCACATCCCAAGTGACCCCTCCTGGGTGGTGGACCCAATGGTGGTCCCTCTAGAACATTCTAGAAGCTCCGATCAAAATACCGGAAACTTTTTTCAACCCTGGAAAACCACTTTCCTTATATGAATCCTATTCTCAGGACCATTTCAGATCCCCTCATGATGTCCTGGACCCAATCCGAGACTCCAAACAACATTCGGTCTCCAACTCATATTCCATATCTACTTTAACAACATCGAAGCTTAAGTGTGTCACCCTACGGTTCGCAAAATATGCAGACATGATCGAGACACCTCTCCGGTCAATAACCAATAGCGGGATCTGGAGATACATAATGGCTGCCACATATTCAATGATAACTTCGTGATCGAATGAACCATTCACATACAATATCGATTCCCTTTGTCATGTGATACTTTACTTATCCGAGGTTCGATCATCGGTATCTCCATACCTAGTTCAACCTTGTTACCGATAATTACTCTTTACTCATTCTATGATATGACATCCTTTGTGACCTAGTCACATGCATGCAAGCCAATTGGATGACATACCACTGAGAGGGCCCAGAGTATATCTATCTGTCATATGGATAGACAAAACCCACTCTTGATCCATGCACTTCAACACATACTTTGGGATACCTAATGCCACCTTTATAACCACCCAATTACAGAAGTGGTGTTTGATGTCATCAAAGTAATCATTCAGTGACGGTGATTAACATGATCCAATGGTCAAAGGATTAGGTTACTATGTATCTGAAAGCTTGTAGCAAAACGAACTTAATGGCTTGATCTTATTCTATGCTTACTATGGGTGTGTGTCCATCACATCATTCTCCTAATGATATGATCTTGTTATTAATAACATCCAATGTCCATGATCAGGAAACCATGATCATCTATTAATAAACAAGCTAGTTTCAACAAGAGGGTTACTAGGGACTCTTTTATGTTTACAAAACACACAAGTATTAATGTTTCCGATTAATACAATTATAGCATGGGATGTAAACATTTATCATAAACACAAAGATATAATAATAACCACTTTATTATTGCCTCTTGGGCATATCTCCAACAGTCTCCCACTTGCACTAGATTGAATAAATCTAGATTTCATGGTAATGTACCTAACACCCATGGCGTTCTCGTGTTGGTCATGTTTCTCACTAGGGAGAGGTTTAGTCAATAGGTCTTCTACATTCATATATGTGTGTACTTTGTAAATATTTATGTCACCTTGTTGGGCATACTCATGAATCGAATGGAAAAGTAGCTTGATGTGCTCCAGCTTCTTGTGTGACCTCGGTTCTTGTGCATTAGCTATGGCACCCATGTTATCACAATAAATGGCCATCAGGCCCAACGCACTAGGAACCACACCAAGTTCGGTAATAAACTCCTTCATCCATATCGCTACTTGTGAAGCCTCTAAAGAAGCTATGTATTCCGATCTAGTTGAAGATTTCGACACAACGCTTTGCTTTGTGCTCCTCCAGCTCACTGCTGCACCATTCAAAATAAATACGTATCTAGACTGACTTCGAGTCATCTGGATCGGCGTTCCAACTAGCATCGGTGTAACCGTTTACAACGAGCTCTTCGTCACCTCCATAAGAAAGAACCATATCCTTAGTCTTCTTTAGGTACTTTAGGATATTTTTGACCGATGTCAAGTGTTCCACTCCTGGATCACTTTGATATCTGCTAGTCAAACTAACAGCATGTGCTGTATCCGGTCTTATACACAACATGGCATACATGATAGATCCTATGGCTAAGGGCATATGGGATCTTGCTCATCCTCTCACTATCTTCTGCCATAGCTGTACTTTGAGTCTTACTCAAGGTCTTCCCTGGCAACATGGGCAAGAACCCTTTCTTGCTTTCTTGCCTTCTAAACGTCTTTAGAACCTTGTCCAAGTATGTACTTCGTGAAAGCGCTATTAAGTGTATTGATCTATCTCTATAAATCTTGATGCCTAAGATGTATGCTACTTCACCAAGATCCTTCATTGAAAAACTATTATTCAAATATCCTTTGACACTTTCAAGAAGTTCTATATCATTCCAAATCTACAATATGTCATCCACATATAGTACTAGGAATGCTATAGAGCTCCCACTCACTTTCTTGTAAATACAAGCTTCTCCATAAGTTTGTATAAATCCAAAGTTTTTGATCACCTTATCAAAATGTTGATTAAAGCTCCGGGATGCTTGCTTTAGTCCATAAATGGATCGTAAAGTTTGCATACCTTGTTAGCAACTTTAGGATCGACAAAACCTTTGGGTTGTACCATATACAACTCTTCCTCATTTTCACCATTAAGGAACGCCGTTTTGACATCCATCTGCCAAATCTCATAATCGAAAAATGCAGCAACTGCTAACAAAATCCTCATAGACTTTAGCTTCTCTACCGGTAAGAAAGTCTCATTGTAGTCAACTCCTTGAATTTTTTAGAACCCTTTCGCAAAAAGTCGAGCTTTATAGACAGTAACATTACCATCAGCGTCTATTTTATTCTTGAAAATCCATTTGTTCTCGACAACCTTATGGCCATCAGGTAAGTCCACCAAAGTCCACACTTGGTTTCTGTACATGGATCCAATCTCGGATTTCATGGATTCTTGACATTTGTTGGAATATGGGCTCATCATTGCTTCCTCATACGTCGCAAGGTCGTTGGTGTTGTCCACCATCATGACATTCATGACAGGATCATACCAATCAGGAGTGGTACGAACCCTCGTCGACCTGCGAGATTCAGTAGCAACTTCGCTCGAAGTTTGGTGTAGGAGGCACAGGAACATCTTCTGGTTTTGTGCTACTCTCAAATCCAAGAGATGGTTCAACAACCTCATCGAGTTCTACTTTCCTTCTAGTCAATTCTTTCGAGAGAAACTCCTTCTCAAGAAAGTATCCATTCTTGGCAACGAAAACATTGCCTTCGGATATATGATAGAAGGTAACCCAATTGTTTCTTTAGGGTATCCTATGAAGATGCATTTCTTTGCTTTGGGTTCAAGCTTGTCGGGCTATAACTTATTTACATAAGCTTCGCAACCCCAAATTTTAAGGAACGATAACTTAGGTTTCTTACCAAACCAAAATTTAAACGGTGTCATTTCAATGGAATTAGATGGTGCCCTATTTAAAGTGAATGCGGATGTTTCTAATGCATAACCCCAAAACAATAATGGTAAATATTTAAGAGACATCATAGACCAAACCATATCTAAGAGAGTTTGATTACGACATTCGAACAGACCATTATGCTGTGGTGGTACCGGTGGTGTCAATTGTGAAAGTATTCCGCATTTCTTCAAATGCATGCCAAACTCGTAACTTAGATACTCACCTCCGTGATCAGATCGCAGAAACTTAATCTTCTTGTTATGTTGATTTTCTACTTCACTTTGGAATTCCTTAAAGTTCTCGAAAGTTTCAGACTTATGTTTCATAAAGTAGATATACCCATATCTACTCAAGTCATCCGTGAAAGTAAGAACATAACAATATCCACCGCGCGATGCTACACTCGTTGGACCGCACACATAGGTATGCATTATTTCCAATAAGTCCGTAGCTCGCTCCATTATCCCGGAGAATGGAGTCTTAGTCATTTTTCCCATCAGACATGCTTCGCATATTTAAAGTGATTCAAAATCAAGCGATTCAAGAAGTCCATCGGGATACAGTTTCTTCATGCCTTCACTCCAATGTGACCAAGACGGCAGAGCCACATGTATGTGGAATTATCATTCAATTTCATCCGTTTGGCATCTATGTTGTGAACATGTATATCACTACTATCGAGATTCAATAAGAATAGACCATCCATCTTAGGTGCATGACCATAAAAGATATTACTCATATAAATAGAACAACCATTATTCTCCGACTTAAACGAGTAACCGTCTCATAATAAACAAGATACATATATAATGTTCATGCTTAACGCAGGCACAAAACAACAATTATTTAGATTTAAAACTAATACCAAGGTAGATGAAGAGGGAGCATTCCGACGGCGATCACATCAACCTTGGAGCCATTTTCAATGTGCATCTTCACTTCGTCTCTCGCTAGTCTTTGTTTATTCTGCAACACCTGTTTCAAGTTACAAATATGAGCAACCGAACCAGTATCAAATACCCATGCACTACTATGATTACTAGTAAGATACACATCAATAACATGTATATCAAATATAAATTTCTTCTTGATGTTTCCATTCTTCAGATATGGCAGGTACTTGGGGAAATTCTACTTCCTGTGACCTTCGCCCTTGCAGTAAAATTACTCAGTATTAGGCTTAGGACCAACCTTGAGCTTCTTAGAAGGCATGGTAGCTTTCTTTCCGCCCTTCTTAAAGTTTCCCTTAGTCTTAGGTTTGTCTTGCTTCTTGATATTGGTGGCCTTATTGACCATCAACGGTTGGTGCTCTTTCTTGATCTCCACTTCCGCAGACTTTAGCATGGAGAAGAGTTTGGGCAACAACTTATCCATGCCCTGCATGTTGCCGTTCATCACAAAGTTTTTATAACTCGATGGCAGTGATTGGAGGACACGATCAATCCCCAAAGCATTAGGAATCGTTATTCTCAAATATTGGAATTTGTTTGCGTGTCCAGACATTTTGAGCACGTGCTCGCAAACGGAGCTTCCCTCTTCCATCTTGCAGTTAAAGAACTTCTCAGAAGCTTCAGAGCTTTCCATGGCCGCATGAGTCTCAAATATCATTTTGAGTTCATTGATAATATCAAAAGGGTCGCGGTTCTCAAAGCGCTTCTAAAGTTCCGATTCCAAACCGTACAGGATGGAACACTGAACTGTGGAGTATTGTTTAACACCCCAAAAATATTAATCAATATTATCAAGTTCCAATCACCCAAGTTTAGGGCTAACAAAAACTTTTGTTAATTCAAATCAATATGAATGCAGGTGTGTGTGTCTGATGAATGCTTGTATTGCCTTGTTTGATTGCTATGAATGGCAAGGATTGGTTTAAAGATGAAAACAACATCATCTATATCATTTCCAAGCAGAATCAAATAAAGAGAAATTCAAAAATAAGATATATAAGCAAATGATCATTTTTGCCAAACTTGTTCACTAGACCACTTTGAGTGTTTCTAGTCCAAGTTTTCTAACAGAAACAAATACAATTATTTTCACCCCTCGCTAGATCAAGTAAAAGTGAACCAATCCCACCTTGCAAACCAACAGAAACATTTTGCAAATCCATTCAAATCACAATTCAAAAGTGAATCAAGTGTAGGTACTAAGATCACCAATTCTCAAAAACCACTTAAAATAGTTCACCTTGCCAAACCCAAGCAACCAGATACTACCAAGTATGTGACCAGAGCACTCACCAAATTTCATTCAAAAAATTCAAACTAAATTTCTTTTGGCCAATTCATCAAACAGTTGGTGAACACAGTAGACACTGCCTAACTTCTACTGTTTATGATCAAAGCCTTGTCTAATTCTTGTCTCCAACTCTCACCCTTGTCTCCCCTAGTGACAACCACAACAGTGATCAACCTATCACCCCTACCCTTGCACCAGTGCCATGCCACCCGAGCTTCCCCTTGCCAGCCGACAATGGCTAGCTAGCAGGAGGCAACACCGCGCCTAGCCACCATGTCCAGGAGGCAGCTGATCATCCATCGCCACCCCCTGTCCAGCCCTCGCATGTAGCTAGGACCTGGACCACAGAGAACGCGTCGCGCCCTATGTCTCTGCGCCATGCCGAGAGCACGCCAGAGTGCAGCGCCCGACACACACGTACACGCCGCGCCTCTCCTTCGCCTCCCGTGCCTGCAATCACCGCGACACCAGGAACCTCCCAGACATCCTCGTTCACCGTCGTGCGACCCGTAGAACTTATGCATCGTCAAAACCACCATCGATGCTGCTCAGAGCACCAGCATGTTCTGACCAACCTCGACCGCCCCTTGCCACGCCATTAAGTCCTTGAGCATCGCTAGGAGACCACGCATCGGCCTACACCCTCTTCCATGCCGTTAGCTCGCTGTACCATCGACCCCGACGAGCTCTTCCCATGCCGCACTGCCTCTCTCGCTCGGCTATAAAAGGAGGCCACCCAGGCCCAATTTTCCACACCATCTCCCCACCTCTCACAGAACCTCCCACACCTCTCACCGGAGCAAGGCGAGCTCCGCATCGCCGGAATTTCATCAGAGTCTACCGCGGAGGAGGAGAAGAGGAGCTGTTGATTGGAGCCACCACGACCACCGTTCGAACCGCCGTTGTTGACAACGTCGTTTGCCCCCAACACCGACCCTAGCTGGAGCCCTGGTTAGCCTCACACAACCCCCACCACCGAGTCAGGGTTTAAACCTCGCCAGAGCTGTTTGTCGTTGACGATGAGCCTCAGCCGTTAGATTAGATTCTAATCGCACGGTCTAGATTGCCACTTCGCGTAGCCAGTCGCTGACACGTGGGGACATCACTTAAGTCAGCATGCGCTTTGTCTTGTGATGGGCGACCAGTTCTGCAAGTGACCAGAGATTCAAATTTAGATATTTCCATTTTAGTTCAAACCTAGTTCTGTCAGTTGATTCAAAAATCAATTCAGAGAGATTCACTAAACTAAATTGCATGAAACCATTTTTTTTAGAAAGGAATTGAAATTGTTAATCCAATCCCATTAGATTCAAACCATTTGGAATTATAGATCATCTATAGTAAAAATAACAAGGCAGAGACTTTTCTGCATTCAAACATTTTTCAAAAATTAGTCATAAATGCTTTTGAGTTGATTCCAACTCTCAAAAATCACATTTGACAAGATCTTTCTGAATATGTAAAAATATCTAGGTTTACTTGCAGTAATAATGGACAAGTATTAAAAGAATGCCCCATAGCATTTCTAGTCACTTTAATTAATTAAAATAATAATGTTAAAACTTATTAAATTGTGACACCAATTTAAATCACATTCCCAAGTATTGAAATATGTGGTGATGACATGTGTCAACATGATTCCATATTTTCATGGAGAATATTAAATCTTAAGTAGTTTTTCAATGAGTAGAAATTACTTTTCCAAAATAAAATAAATAATACTAATGCCTTAATCCTTGTGATGATTGTTGAAAGGACTATATTTTCCCATAGTATTTTGGTGATGATAACAATCCCGCTTGTGGTCTAATAGTGTACTTGAGTTTCAGGAAAAATGCTTTTGATGATTCCTATGGATTTTCTGGATGCTCTCTTTGGGATCTCGTGAAGACGGCGGCCTTTTAGTTTTTCTAGTTTCTCACTTTTTATTTCTTTAGGTCGCCATACTATTAAGAGGGCGTACATCTCGGAAGGTTGTGGGAAATCACTTGTTCTTGCACAAACCCCATATGCACCGCCAGAGCCATCCTATTTTTCGGCGAGAGAGCGAGGTTCTGTTCAGCTGGAGTTGTTTTTGTATGATCGGAACTTCTGGTCTGGCGCCGGAACTTCCACCCAGGACATTTCTGTGGGATGATCCGGGGCTTTGTTCCGATCCAACTTCCGCTGGGACTTCCGGTGAGCTCCCAGAATCTTCTGTCTAGGTATGCTCTATTTGCCGAAACTTCCACCAGAAGTTCCGGTGAGGAATTTCCGTTGCTCCCACCAGAAAGCTCCTGAGCGGAACTTCCGCCCAGAAACCAGAACTTCTGGTCAAACATGCTTCGTGAGCGAGAAGTTCCGCCCCTAGTTCCTCTCCAAGTTCCGCTGAAGGGTCAGTACCCTTCTGTTTGAAGTGGTTTATTTGACGGAACTTGGGACGGAACTTGCATCGGAAGTTTCACCGGAACTTCCGGTCTGTTTGACCGGAACTTCCGATATGTTTCCGGTCGAGCTTTTGGAGCGGGCGTCAACGGGGCTGATGACCATTGGAGCCTTGCTGGGCGGAACTTCTGGCCCCTCATCGGAAGTTCCGTTGAGGTCGCGAGGGCTATAACGGTTCAGCGGGGAGGGGGCTTATTTAAGGCGCCCTCCTTCTTCCTCCCACCTAACTGGAATATTTTATCTCTCCTCCATTAATGTTGAGCTTCACCTCACTAGAACTCTCACCCTAGCCACTCAAATCACTTGATCTTTTGAGAGGTGAGGGAGGTGACCTATATCTACACTTCCACCAAAGAAGATTTGATTTCCCCCACCTACCCTAGACGGTGTAGGGCATCCTCGGAGCTAAGGCTTGTGTTCTAAAGCTCCGTGGTGTCGTTGAGGGCCTCCAATTGAGTTGTGGAGCTTCTCCCTCAACCTTGTTGTAAAGGTTTCAGTTGGCGCCTTCAAGGTCACCAGTTAGTGTATTGTGAGGCCTCCTTTGCGGGGGAGCTCACCACATAAGAAGGTGAGGCCTTTGTGGCTCTCGGGTGACCTTGTGTGGCCCCGACACCTCTCCAACATAGACGTAGCTCCTTGGGAATGAACTACGGAATTACATCTCCGTGTCCCCGCTCCGGTTACTTCGTTCCCTTCCTTTACTTCTTGTCCTTTACCATTCTTGTGGTTGTTGTAAGTTATCTTGCATATAGGTTGTTCACCTAGTTGCTCATCTAGATAACTTTCCTTCTCGTTAAGCCTAAAAGTGTGAAACAAATTAAAAAATTGGTAGTCGCCTATTCACCCCCCCCCCTCTAGTCGATTCAAAGTCGGTAATTTCAATTGGTATCAGAGCCAAGGCTCTTATTTCGGGCTTTACCGCCTAAGAGACAATGGCCGACGAAGGGGGTAGTGAAACTGAAAACCCCAAGAGCTTGGCCACTACGGATGACCTCAAGCAATTGGAGACATCCATGATGTCCAAGTTCGTGGAAATGATGACTATCTTACAGTCTCTCAAGCCAAACCCCATAATTTCTCTTGACACACCCCAAACCACCGAGCTTCCTCCCACCGTTACGGTGATCGCCCCCGGGGTGAATCACGCGGCCGTCACCACTCACTTGGGACTTGGTTTTGTTGCTCAAACATCTACCAAGGTTCCAAGTGAGAACACCGAGGAGCCCGAGAACTCAACTTCCAAAGAGGAAAATGGAGGAAAGAACTACTCAGCGGTACCCCCACCGCCAAAGTACACTCTGGATCCACTCATTCCCATGCCACACATCATTCCTCAAGGAGCACCACCTATGCTAGATACTTCAAATTTCGCCAATTGGCAATATCTAATGCGCTCACATATTTCCAGCTCTTCTATTGAGTTAATGAGGATTGTGTAGGATGGGTTCTCTCCATATGACCCAAAGAAGATGACACGAGGTGAAGTGGTGGACAAGCAACTAAATTCCACGGCTTTGGGGATGATCCAAAAGGCCTTGACCCCAAAGTAATTTGCTCACATTCGCCAATTCGACACCGCCAAGGGAGCATGGGATCAACTCACCGAGCTATTTGTTGGGAATGCAAGCATCCAAAGCTCCAAGTTTGATGAAGTCAACAACGAGTGCGATGGTTTTGCTATGCAAGATGATGAGACCCCCGAAGACATGTATAGGAGGCTCATGGTCCTTTGTTTCACTATGAGGGATGGGGCCACCTATGTTGATGAAAAGTTCATGAAGAGGAGGTTCATTCAAGCTCTCCTTCCATTTGAAGAACAAAAGCTCAACTCTATCAAGGGAAGAAGAAACTTTCACCTAATGACCTCCCAAGAAGTCTTGAGTGAAGTGATTGCCATGACCATTCCCAAGAAGAATGCGGAGTCCGGCCGTGTGAGGGCCATTGGATCAACCAAAGTGAATCTTGCTTTGAAGGCCAAGGATATTGAAGTTTATGATGCTGATACATCAAGTGAGTGGTCTCAAGAGGACCTCAAGTGTGCCTTCAACGAACATCTTGCTCTCTCTTCAAGGGCCTTTTGGAACATGTCCGGGCTCAAGTCAAGGTCAAGCGACAACTCAAGGTTCAACTCACCCAAAATGTCTCCCGAGGCAAGGTCATGCTACAATTGCAACAACAAGAGTTACTTCGTGGCCAAGTGTCCCTTTGAGAACCGTGAATACAATGGTGGTCGTCTCATTCACAAGATCAAGTCAATACCTCCTCATCCTTTGAACAAGAACTACGCCGTCAAGAACGCCGCCAACAAGGAACGATCTATTGTGGTCCATGAAGAATACATTTCGGGCACGGATGAAGATGATGATGATGAAGTCCAAGGTGGTGAGATTATGGGAGTTGCTTCCATTTCCACTACCTCTACTCCATGATTGTCCCTCTTCGACTCACCTAATGAGAACGTCATCTTCTCCAACCAAAAGTGTCTCATGGCCAAGGCCACCGAGGTAACATCTAAACCCACTCCTCATCCCATCTCTAGTGAGCCTTCTTCTCATAATCTTGTTGGTTTAGAGGTGAAGAAAGAGATGATTGACATGTGTGAATTTGTTGCTACCTTGGATGAAGAAACTAAAACTTGCTTTGAGTCCTTGCTTGCACAACTTGACAATGCTAGGGATGCTTTAGATGAAAAGGAAGAACTTCTTGACTTGTTAAGTAAAAATGAAAGATATGTCGCCAATGAAATTGCCTCTCTCACTCAAAGTCTTGAGGATGAACAAAATATGATAACTAATCTTGCAGAAAGTGTGTCTAAACTTGTTGATGACCATAAGAACACCATGTGCTATCTAGTTAAAGAACGTGATCATGATCTTGCTTTGGTTAAAGTGCTTAAGAAAGAAAAGGTTGAGTTTGTGGTTGGTCGTGATAGGACTCAAGAAGACCATGAGAAACTCAAAGAGGAACACAAAGCCTTGGAGAGCAAATTTTCCAGTCTTTTTGGAGCCCATGAACAACTTCAAACCCAACTAACTTGTGAACATGCTAAGTCTTCCGCTGTGCAAATTATGGACTTGTCTAGCACTTATAACCCTTGTTGCAAGCATGAGCATCTCATTGAGGAGAACAAGGCATTGAAGGATCAACTTGCCAAGACTAAGAAGAAGAAGAACAAGAACAAGAAGAAGAATAAAAAGAGCAAGGGCATGGCTCAAGGACCCTCATATGGACCAACCATCTTGCAAAGTGACAACTTTGCTGGAAAGAACAATCCCTCTTATATTCTTTGCAAGTCCTATGATGGTCATGTATATGCTAGATATGTTGGAACTTCTTACACGCATGATTATCATTGGACCATTTGGGTGCAAAAGACTCTTGTTACTAGCAAAAGGGGACCCATTGCAAAATGGGTACCTAAAACCAAAGCTTGATTTTCTTGTAGGACTATGCTTCCGGTGGATCAAAATGGGTGCTTGATAGTGGTGCCACGAGTCATATGACCGGAAGCAAGTCTATCATGACGGAGATGAGGCCAAATATTTCCAACACCATGGTCTCCTACGATGATAAAACAAGTTCTCAGGTTTTGGGTTTTGGCAAAGTGGTGGTAACCCCAGATATATCCTTGGTTGATGTCATTCTTATCAAAACTCTTGGTTACAATTTACTTTCTGTTCGTGCTCTTTCCCTTATAGGTCTTTCCTCTTTCTTTGTAGAAGTCCCAACCTTTAATAAGGTAGAGATCCCTGTGTTTACAATGCTAGTCCCTGGATCCATAGCTAGCATCCACAGTTAAGATGTAATATCAAGGAACAAAGGTCATATTACAACTTTATAACCAGGAATAAAATAATTCATTACATCTTACATAGCTCATTTGGCTATCTCATTACAATGCAGCAGAAATAACTATAACATGGAGTCCTTCATCTTCAAAGTGCCACAGGCAATCATGTTGTTTGTAGACTTGTAATCCTAATCAACACACTTCACTAATCATCAAACAAACCTGCAACATAATAAGTTATAGCCACAAGGGTCAATAAATTTGAAATTGTATTGGCAAGTGATACTATGGTAGTATAGTGGTAACTATCATCTATATGCATTTGGCTAAGTGGAGCTTAGGCTTGCTTTGCTCAAAATAGATTTCCTTACCCTTTGAAAAACACTAAGTTTTTGTTTAGCAAAAACTCCCAAGGAACCACCAATAGAAATTGGTGAACCTTCACCCTTGTTCAACCACAAGTTTTAACTTAGAAATTGGGATGAGGAGATTCTTGATAGCTTCCATGTCTTGATGCTCAAATTGTCCATTGCCGGGGACACGACTAAGTACTTAGATTTTACACTCTGCAGAGGTAGTGCACTTTCCCCACAAGACTCGACATGCATCAAGACAAGATCTTTCAGAAGCCTTCCCTTAAACCAGAGTGGACGCGTTCCAACCTATCAATCCCCTACCACCAACTGTCCATTTGGCTAAGTTATTGCAACCTATATGATCCAGGCAGAGCCCATAATGCCAAGTGGCTGCACTTGAAGCTTCTCAACATTTGACATCTCAAATCTCTTTGTTCCTGGGTGGCATTCCACAAGTGATATAGACAAGGTAAACCATAGAAATGGGCCTTGTGTAACCACTCAACAAAAATCCTTCCAAGCAATACCATTCCACTCAGGTGATTCATTCACTTAGTTGTTTTATTAAACAAAACACAAGTCCTTCACTTAGAAATATTCCTAGCATGAATATAATCCACCCTTGTTTTCTACTAGCTAAGCTAAGCATGATGGTAGTAGGAATCTTAACTTAGGAAAATTCTACTAAGGTTTCATCTACTAGGATTTCCCATAGCATAGTTTATACTTCGCAAAAATTCCATGGAAGTCCTACTTAGAAATATCACTAATGCATAGTGAAAATAATAGGACAAAAGTATGTAGCACCACTTGCCTTTTTGGTAGAGAATATAAGTTCACTCCTTGATCTTGCAATAGTCACACTCTTCAAATTTCACTACAATTCAATCAAGGCACAATTTCAAACTACCATTCAAGCATTCATCACATAGAATAATAAAAACAAAGCAATGCATGCAAGCATGCCAAAGATTGTTTTATTTGTGAAAGTGGTTTCTACAAGGTTATAAACATTTGAAAACACTTATTGGTCATTTATAAAGGTGGCAAAATCATTTGATATCAAGTTAGTGAAAAATGGCCATTTTAAGTCATTTTTGTTTTGCTAGAAATGGTTCAAATCAAAGTAATATTTCTAGTGTTTGATAAATACATTTATAAACAAAAATGTTAGTGTTTTATGGTCAAGTGTCTAATACTAAAACCATTTGCAAAAGGTTTCACCTATCAACCATTTTCATACCAAAGCAATATTCTATTTCATTAGAAATGTCTTTAAACAAAGTAATAATTTTATAGGGTTCACCAAATATATTTTTAAATCTTAAAACTTGGTTTTTAGGGTCAAAGAGTTTAATTCTAATCATTTTCCAATGGTTTTACTCAAAAAGTATTTTTTTAACACATAAACAATATGTTTATTTGACTAGAAATGTTCTAATTCAAAGGTTTATTCTTTGGCTTTACTAAATAGGTTTTTCAATCCAAAAGTTGGTTTATAAGGTCAGTAGGTTCAAATCAATCCATTTGCCAAATATTTTACCATAAAAATATTTCTAGAATAAATTTTATATCCAAATTATGCCTACACAAGTTTCTGTAAAAACTACCCATTTAACAGAAGCAATTTACTAAACAAAGTGCATGGTTGGATAGAGTTTGTTTCGCTGATTCCATTGATATAAAATTTGCAAAATTTGGACGTGTGTATTTAAAGTTGTGCAATTTACAAAATCAAACATCTAATAGTTCTATTTCTGTTTTTCAAACAGAAGCTGGGCCACGTGTCCTATTCTTATTGGCGCGTACCAATTCGGGTGGATCGAGTAGCTACAGCCGTTGGATCTAATGGGAACCGCATGGCACAGATCAACTAAAAACGTTTCGCTAAAGTCATCTATCTACGCCACTGGATTAGCATCTAACGGCTCACAGCTACTGGCCATCTTCTGGCGGCTCTGGTGGTGAGGTTGTCGGCGATACATGAAGCTGGAGAGAGGGATAGAGGGCTCACCGAGGTCGCCGTGGCATGGGGATGCTCGACGTAGTCTTCTCCTGGACAGGGGCGCACGAGGTAGACTGGAATTCCTCGTCGGAGTAGCTCTCCAGTATGGGCACGCACGGCTATCGACGGGGACGAGGCTACAAGGCACGGGAAGGTAAGCGGAGGGTACCGTTAGCTTCATACGCGAGTTGCAAACAAGTGAGCATCAAAAAGAGGGCAAGGGGGGTCTGTGCTCACCAGGGAAACTCGTCAGAGAAGGAGAAGACGGCGGAGGCGAAATGTCGATGTCGTAGTGGAGGCTACGGTGCTCGCGTGGCCAAGCCAAATATACGGGCGGGTACGCCTGGTGTTGGCGAGCACGCTAGTGGGGTCCAGGAGGCAAGGGGCGATGATGACTGGCCGGAATCGACCGGAGGAGGTCGTCGGAGCAGTGGCGGTGTGAGGAAGATTCCAAGCAGCCTAGGGGCAGGAAGGGGATTGAGGGGAAAGGAGCGGAGAGGGAAGGCGATTAAGTACGCGTGGTCGCGGGGTGGATTAACGGAGGTAGTAACGCGAATTCATACCGTCTTCAACGGCCAGAAACGGTGAGGAGGGGTTGGGGGTGTGGTCACCGCGGGTGAGGACGAAGCTGATGGGGCAGTGGGACCTAGTGGCAGAGAGAGAGAGAGGAGAGGTGGGGTCCAGTGGTCAGTGAGGGGGCGGGTTTGTTTGTGAGTAAAAGAAAAACGGTTCGGGGAGGGTTTAGTTGGGCTAGATGGGCCTGGCTTTCTGGGATGGGTCCTTTCCATTTTTTGTTCTGATTCATTTTTCTTTTTCTATTTTATTTTCCTGTTTTGATTTTGTTTAAACATTTCAAACAACCATTTGAATTCAAAACCTTCCAAACTTTTTAGTAAGATTTTAATATGTTTTAAACATGTATTTAAAGCCCTTTTTAGGAATGATTCCTTTATTTATTTATGGCTTATATTTTATTTAAAAAGGGCACTTTCCTTTATTAAATAATATTTAATTAAATTCTCAAACCCTTATTTGAAATCAAAATTTCACCAAACCTTTTTCAGTAGGTTTATTTATTTAATAGGGTGTTAAATAATTCACTTTGAATTATTTAAAGTAGTTTAATATGATTATTAATCATTTCTATTAAGGATTTTATCTTTATCCATATATATTTAGGATATGGTTTAATGCCATATAATTTTATTGGAATTATATTTATCTTATTATTTTATTTGGATTAGGATTATATTTATTCCATATGCTTATGGATTTGGCCAAGATTGAATTTGGCTTTTAAATACTACTTGATTATTATTTCTTTCTTTATTCTATAAAATCCATATCTTTTTATTTATAGAACCAAACTTGGTGATTCCAATTTGTAAAATCTTATTCAATATTTTTTTATCCTTTTAAATCCTTTTAGGATTACTTGCTCATAATTTGGTATGTATTTAGATAGGAGATTTATTAGCTTTGGAAATTTAGTACTTCCATTATGGTTTTAGGGATTTGGTTTATTTTCCAAGTGTTTAAATTTCAAGATACATTTATGAAGAATGCATCTCACTTGATTTGAATTTAGTTGGATTCAAACTTTATTCAAAGTTTGTTCAAGATGGGTTTTTTTAAGTTTCCATTTAGAAACAAAAGTTTCTTTTCACCGTAAATTTCAACAATTATTTATTTTGTTTATTTATTTTTCACATTTCAAAATTTGGAAAATTTTGGGATGTGACATTCTACCATCCTTAAAAGAAATCTCGTCCCGATATTTGGGGAGGCTAGAGGTTAGAAGTTGGATTCAAGGCAACTAGGGTAATACCACCCTTAAAAATTTCCGACTAGATTACATCTTGGCTTGCTTGGGGTCTTGTTGAGACTTCTCTGGGCAGACATCTGCATAGTGTCCTTTGTTTCCACACTTGAAACATGTGACAAGGCTGAGATCCTTCATAGGCTTGTTTGTCTTGTACTTCATCTTTTCTGGACAATTGCTTGCATAATGTCCTTGGTCACCACAATTGTAACATGTGACAAGGTTGTGTTCTTCACGTATCTTCTGTGGACAAGTTGATACATAATGGCCTAGCTCTTTGCAGTTGTTGCACCACACTTGGCTAATTTCCTTATACTTCTTATTATTCTCTGGACATTCATTGGCATAGTGTCCCATCTTTTTGCAATTGCAACATTGCACTTGGCTTTTGTCCTTCTTCTTCTTGGGTTTCTCCAAAGCTAGGAGTTCTTCTAGTTCATGTTCTTCATATCTCACCTCAAAGGTGGGAAAGTCCCCTTTTTCCCTTAATCGTTTCCTTGGATAATACATATGTTTCTTATTTTGTCCATCAATGTGAGTCATAGTGCATGGAGGTACAAGCTGAGATTTTCCTTTGTCTTCATCCTTCTTGGTAGAAGTTGTTTCCTCATGGGGGTTTACTAAATTTTGATGCACTCCACCTTGTTTCATTTGTTGAACTATGGAATAGATGGGGCATTGGATAGGGACATGATTATTTCCTTCACATAGGAAGCATGTAGCTTGAGATGTGGGGCATTGATTAGTTGGATGTTTCTCTTCACAATTAGGGCATTGATCTTCATGCTCTTTGGAAGTGTGATCCATGTCTCCACAAATATTGCAAGCTTGAGTTCCTTCTATAATATCATCCTTGACATCATTGTTGTCACCATCTCCTTGGGAAAGGTTGTCTCCCATGTTGATCATTTGATTTGTCATCCTTTGCAATAATTGGGTTTGGGTTTCCATAAACATTTGCATGGTTGGGTATAACTCATTGTTGTTGGCCCAAAATTGACTGGTCAGTTGGTTTAACTGGGTTTGGGTTACTATGTGTTCTCTCATGTGTATCTCTTGGTTGTTGTTGTCACCATTCTTGATGTTGGAGTTTCTTGGGGAAGTCATCTTTTTGGGTTGGATTGGGATTAGAATAGGCAAAGATTTCTAAGGAAATAATTCTAATCACACACATCACAATTCACACAAGCAATGTGCAAGCAATCACAAACAAACATTCCACTCAAACAACAAGTTTCAAGCACATTTTTTAGGCAACAAAATATTTTAGCTACACCACATAAGTTGGTGGGTTTTATCTAAACTAAATATGGTGGTCCAACTATATGGTTCACTTGTGATCATTCCATCATTCTTAGTTGATTCTTCATGAACAAGATCTTTGTATCCTTGGAGAATTTCTTGCATCTTGGTCACAAAACTTCAAAGGTGATGATAGTTTCTTCTAAGTTGTGTTTCCTTAGTCTTCAAGTCTTGAGTAAAATTTCTTGTCTCACTTGTAGTCCTTAGTGATATCCAAGTTGAAGTCCTTGGTGAAAATAAAGTTGAGGTCTTTGATAATGTTCAAGTTGAAGTCACTTGAATTGGCGAAGTCCTTTGCTCATGGTGATGTCTTTGCTCATTAAGTTTGAAAAGGAAGAGATGTAGAATCAAAACCAAAAAGGTTGAGGAAAGAGTTTACAAGATTGTTTGTAAATAAGTTTGGGAACAAATACAACTCCTATTTTTTTAAGGGGTTTTGTCCAATCCTAGGGTTACAATCCTACAGGCAACATAGTGCTCTGATACCATCTTTAGAGGTCCCAACCTTTAATAAGGTAGAGATCCCTGTGTTTACAATGCTAGTCCCTGGATCAATAGCTAGCATCCACAGTTAAGATGTAATATCAAGGAACAAAGGTCATAATACAACTTTATAACCAGGAATAAAATAATTCATTACATCTTAGATAGCTCATTTGGCTATCTCATTACAATGCAGCAGAAATAACTATAGCATGGAGTCCTTCATCTTCAAAGTGCCACAGGCAATCATGTTGGTTGTAGACTTGTAATCCTAATCAACACACTTCATTAATCATCAAACAAACCTGCAACATAATAAGTTATAGCCACAAGGGTCAATACATTTGAAATTGTATTGGCAAGTGATACTATGGTAGTATAGTGGTAACTATCATCTATATGCATTTGGCTAAGTGGAGCTTAGGATTGCTTTGCTCAAAATAGATTTCCTTACCCTTTGAAAAACACTAAGTTTTTGTTTAGCAAAAACTCCCAAGGAACCACCAATAGAAATTGGTGAACCTTCACCCTTGTTCAACCACAAGTTTTAACTTAGAAATTGGGATGAGGAGATTCTTGATAGCTTCCATGTCTTGATGCTCAAATTGTCCATTGCCGGGGACACGACTAAGTACTTAGATTTTACACTCTGCAGAGGTAGTGCACTTTCCCCATAAGACTCGACATGCATCGAGACAAGATCTTTCAGAAGCCTTCCCTTAGACCAGAGTGGACGCGTTCCAACCTATCAATCCCCTACCACCAATTGTCCATTTGGCTAAGTTATTGCAACCTATATGATCCAGGCAGAGCCCATAATGCCAAGTGGCTGCACTTGAAGCTTCTCAACATTTGACATCTCAAATCTCTTTGTTCCTGGGTGGCATTCCACAAGTGATATAGACAAGGTAAACCATAGAAATGGGCCTTGTGTAACCACTCAACAAAAATCCTTCCAAGCAATACCATTCCACTCAGGTGATTCATTCACTTAGTTGTTTTATTAAACAAAACACAAGTCCTTGACTTAGAAGTATTCCCTAGCATGAATATAATCCACCCTTGTTTTCTACTAGCTAAGCGAAGAATGATGGTAGTAGGAATCTTAACTTAGGAAAATTCTACAAAGGTTTCATCTACTAGGATTTCCCATGGCATAGTTTATACTTAGCAAAAATTCCATGCAAGTACTACTTAGAAATATCACTAATGCATAGTGAAAATAATAGGACAAAAGTATGTAGCACCACTTGCCTTTTTGGTAGAGAATATAAGTTCACTCCTTGATCTTGCAATAGTCACACTCTTCAAATTTCACTACAATTCAATCAAGGCACAATTTCAAACTACCATTCAAGCATTCATCACATAGAATAATAAAAACAAACAATGCATGCAAGCATGCCAAAGATTGTTTTATTTGGAAAAGTGGTTTCTAATAGGTTATAAACATTTGAAAACACTTATTGGTCATTTATAAAGGTGGCAAAATCATTTGATATCAAGTTAGTGAAAAATGGCCATTTTAAGTCATTTTTGTTTTGCTAGAAATGGTTCAAATCAAAGTAATATTTCTAGTGTTTGATAAATACATTTTTAAACACAAATGTTAGTGTTTTATGGTCAAGTGTCTAATACTAAAACCATTTGCAAAAGGTTTCACCTATAAACCATTTTTATACCAAAGCAATATTTTATTTCATTAGAAATGTCTTTAAACAAAGTAATAATTTTATAGGTTCACCAAATATATTTTAAATATTAAAACTTGGTTTTTAGGGTCAGAGAGTTTACTTCTCATCATTTTCCAATGGTTTTACTCAAAAAGTATTTTTAACACATAAACAATATCTTTATTTGACTAGAAATGTTCTAATTCAAAGATTTATTCTTTGGATTTACTAAATAGGTTTTTCAATCCAAAAGTTGGTTTATAAGGTCAGTAGGTTCAAATCAATCCATTTTCCAAAGATTTTACCATAAAAATATTTCTAGAATAAATTTTATATCCAAATTATGCCTACACAAGTTTCTATAAAAACAACCCATTTAACAGAAGCAATTTACTAAACAAAGTGCATGGTTGGATAGAGTTTGTTTTGCTGATTCCATTGATATAAAATTTGCAAAATTTGGAACGTGTGGATTTAAAGTTGTGCAATTTACAAAATCAAACATCTAATAGTTCTATTTCTGTTTTTAAAATAGAAGCTGGGCCACGTGTCTTGTTCTTATTGGCGCGTACCGATTCGGGTGGATCGAGTAGCTACAGCCGTTGGATCTAATGGGCATCGCACGGCACAGATCAACTAAAAACTTTTCGCTAAAGTCATCTATCTACGCCACTGGATTAGCATCTAACCGCTCACATCTACTGGCCATCTTTCATGGCGCCATGGCGGCGGCGTAGTGGCGGGCGCTCTGTGGTGCGGTTGTGCGTAGAAGCTGTAGAGAGGGAGAGAGGGCTCACCGAGGTCGTTGTGGCATGGGGATGCTCGATGTAGTCTTCTCCTGGACAGGGGCGCACGAGGTAGACTGGAATTCTTCGTCGGAGTAGCTCTCTGGTATGGGCACGCACGGCTCTCGGCGGGGACGAGGCTACAAGGCACGGGAAGGTAAGCGGAGGGTACCGTTAGCTTCGTACGTGAGTTGCAAACAAGTGAGCATCAAAAAGAGGGAAATGGGGGTCTCTGCTCACCAGGGAAACTCGCCGGAGAAGGAGCAGACGGCGGAGGCGAAATGTCGATGTCGTAGTCGAGGCTACGGTGCTCGCGCGGGCAAGCCAAAGATACTGGCGGGTACTCCTGGTGCTGGCGAGCACGCTAGTGGGGTCTGGGAGGCAAAGGACTGGCCAGAATCAATCGGAGGAGGTCCTCGGAGAAGTGGCGGTGTGAGGAAGATTCCGAACAGCCTAGGGACGGGAAGAAGCTGGGGATTGAGGGGAAAGGAGCAGAGAGGGAAGGCGATTAAGTACGCGTGGTCGCGGGGTGGATTAACGGAGGTAGTAACGCGAATTGATGCCGTCTTCAACGGCCAGAAACGGCGAGGAGGGGTTGGGGGCGTGGTCACCGCGGGTGAGGACGAAGCTGACGCGGCAGTGGGACCTAGTGGCAGCGAGAGAGAGAGGAGAGGTGGGGTCCAGTGGTCAGTGAGGGGGCGGGTTTGTTTGCGAGTAAAAGAAAAACAGTTCGGGGAGGGTTTAGTTGGGCTAGATGGGCCTAGCTTTCTGGGCTGGGTCCTTTCCATTTTTTTTGTTCTGATTCATTTTTCTTTTTCTATTTTCTTTTCCTGTTTTGATTTTGTTTAAACATTTCAAACAACCATTTGAATTCAAAACCTTCCAAACTTTTCAATAAGTTTTTAATACGTTTTAAACATGTATTTAAACCCCTTTTTAGGAATAATTCCTTTATTTATTTATGGCTTATATTTTATTTGAAAAGGTCACTTTCCTTTATTAAATAAGATTTAATTAAATTCTCAAACCCTTATTTGAAATCAAAATTTCACCAAACCTTTTTCAGTAGGTTTTATTTATTTAATAGGGTGTTAAATAATTCACATTGAATTATTTAAAGTAGCTTAATATGATTATTAATCATTTCTATTAAGGATTTTATCTTTATCCATATATATTTAGGATATGGTTTAATGCCATATAATTTTATTGGAATTATCTTTATCTTATTATTTTATTTGGATTAGGATTATATTTATTCCATATGCTTATGGATTTGGCCAAGATTTAATTTGGCTTTTAAATACTCCTTAATTATTATTTCTTTCTTTATCTTATAAAATCCATATATTTTTATTTATAGAACCAAACTTGGTGATTCCAATTTGTAAAATCTTATTCAATATTTGTTTATCCTTTTAAATCCTTTTAGGATTACTTGCTCATAATTTGGTATGGATTTATATAGGAGCTTTATTAGCTTTGGAAATTTATTACTTCCATTATGGTTTTAGGGATTTGGTTTATTTTCCAAGTGTTTAAATTTCAAGATACATTTATGAAGAATGCATTTCACTTGATTTGAATTTAGTTGGATTCAAACTTTATTCAATGTTTGTTCAAGATGGGTTTTTTTTTAAGTTTCCATTTAGAAAAAAAAGTTTCTTTTCACCCTAAATTTCAACAATTATTTATTTTGTTTATTTATTTTTCACATTTCAAAATTTGGAAAATTTTGGGATGTGACATTCTTCCATGTGCATCCCGTGGTCCTCATGTGGAGAAAGTCTCTCAAGGTGTCTTTCGTAGGGTACGTAGAGCATGACTTGTATGTGGTAGACTTTTCAGGTACCACTACTCCTCATGCTCTATCTCTCTATGCTAAAGCGGACAAAGGCTGGTTGTGGCATCACCGCCTAGCCCATGTTAACAGGAGAACTTTGCAAAGACTTCACTCTGAGGGTCACATACTTGGGCTTAACGATGTTTCTTTTGCCAAAGATCGTGTTTGTAGGGCTTGCATTGAAGGGAAGATGCATGAAACTCCTCACAAAGTGCTTAATCAAATCACCACGGAGAGATGTTTGGAGCTCTTGCATATGGACCTTTTTGGTCCTCCGCCTCATGATAGCCTTGGAGGCAAGAAGTATTGTTTGATATCTTTGGGTGTTCTTCTTCAAGTACAAGAGTGAGACTCAACAAACCGTCATCGATTTTGCCAATGAGGTTCAACGGAAACACAATGCAACCATTCTCTCAGTTCGAAGTGACAATGGCACCGAGTTCAAGAACTATACTTCGGATGAGTTTCTTAGTGATGAAGGAATCAAGCATCAATACTCCAATCTCTATACCCCTCAACAAAATAGAGTTTCCGAAAGGAAGAATCGCACTTTGATGGATGTGGCTCAGTCTATGCTAGCTGAATTCAAGTCTCCATACAACATTTGGGCCAAGGCCATCTCCATCGCTTGCCATGCAACCAACCGGCTCTATCTTCGCAAGAAAAAGAACAAGACCCCCTATGAGCTGCTCACCAGGAAAAGGCCAAATCTTAGCTACTTTTGAGTGTTTGGTTGCAAGTGCTATATTCTCAAGAAAGGAGTTCAAATCCAAGGCTCAAGAAGGAATTTTCGTTAGATACTCAAATCAGTCCCATGCTTATAGAGTCTACAACAAACCCAATGGAAGAGTTCAAGAGACAAGCAATGTGAAGTTTGATGAAAATGATGAGTCCCTTGTTAGTCAAGACGGTGTTTGTGATCCAAGTGATGAAATTCCTCCTCGGGCCATAAGAAGAATGGATGTGGGTTTCCACCTCCCCATTTAGGATCCCCTTGTGGACGAAGGAGAAGGACCAAGCTCTACACAAGTGGATCCCTCACTCTCACAAGATCATATTTCCTCTCAAGGACCTACTATTTTTGCACAAGCTCCCTCAATCTCTTCTGAAGCTCCTCATGCTCAAGACTCTTCAAGCCACGAAGGTCAAGATCCTCACCGACAACATCATCCTCCCCAAGATGGGGCTCCTCCTCAAGGCAAATCCGAAGGTCAAGCTCTTCATCAACACCATCAACCTCCCCAAGATGGGGCTCCTCCAACTCAAGGATCTCCTCAAGGTCAAGCTCGTCAAGATCAAGGGCAAGCCAATGATGATCAAGGCTATATTCCAAATGATGTCTCTTCGAAGTGGAAATTGATGAAGATGATCCTCGTGTTCGTTCTTATAGTCAAGGCGGGGACTCCAATGGTGGCAATGACCTAGTGGTTTCTCAAGAATCTCGTGTTGAATCACAAGCCTGCCGTCAAGCCTATTGTCTCGCCAAGCTCATTCGAGATGGCCATATCCTTGATAATGTTTACGGAGATTTAAATAAAGGTTCCATTACTAGGAGGCAAGTAGCCTCCTTTAGCTCTCACCATGCTTTTATCTCTCTTGTGGAACCACAGAAGGTCTTCTAGGCTCTTGAATATGATGATTGGCTTGATGCTATGAACGAAGAACTTCACAACTTCAAGAGGAACAATGTTTGGACATTGGTTGAGCGGCCCAAAGATTGTCAAAACGTCATTGGAACCAAGTGGGTTTTCAAGAACAAGTGTGATGCGAATGGAATTGTCGTGCGCAACAAGGCAAGGTTAGTTGCTCAAGGATACTCACAAGTTGAGGGCATCGACTACGGTGAGACTTATGCCCCCGTTGCTCGCCTTGAATCCATTCGTATGCTTCTTGCTTTTGCTACTCAACATAACTTCAAGTTGCATCAAATGGATGTTAAGAGTGCTTTTCTTAATGGTCCTTTGAAAGAGTTGGTATACGTCAACCAACCTCCAGGATTTGAGGATCCACTTTTTCCGAACCATGTCTACAAGCTCAATAAGGCACTCTATGGCCTCAAACAAGCCCAACGTGCGTGGTATGATTGCCTTAGAGAGATCTTATTAGACCGTGGCTTCGAGGTGGGCCTCATTGATCCCACTCTTTTTACTAAGAAAGATGGAGGCCACTTGTTTGTATGCCAAATCTATGTTAATGATATTATCTTTGGGTCTATTAGCAAAGCTTTTAATGAGGATTTTTCCAAGCTCATGACCGATCGCTTCGAGATGTCCATGATGGGGGAGTTGAAGTTTTTCCTTGGGTTTGAAGTCAAGCAATTTAGGAAAGGGGACTTTCATCAACCAAGACAAATACATCCAAGACATGCTCAAGAAGTTCAAGTTTGATCAAGACAAAGGTGCCAAGACTCCCATGCCAACTAAGGTTAATGTTGATCTCGATCCCAAGGGTAAGGATGTGGATCAAAAACTCTATTGCTCTATGATTGGTTCTTTGCTCTATATTTGTGCATCCCGACCGAATATTGTGTTGAGTGTGGGTATGTGTGCAAGATTCCAAGCCGCACCAAAAGAAAGCCACATGGTGGTGGTCAAGAGAATCTTTCGATATTTGGTTCATACCCCAAACTTTGAGTTGTGGTACCCCAAGGGAGCCAGCTTTGACCTTATTAGCTACACGAAATCGGATTGGGCTGGTGATAAAGTGGGAAGAAAGTCAACCTCTGGAGCTTGTCAGTTTCTTGGAAGATCTTTGGTTTGTTGGTCCTCGAAGAAGCAAAACTGTGTGTCTATGTCCACTGCCAAAGATGAGTACATCTCCGCCGCAAGTTGTTGTGCTCAATTGCTATGGATGAAGCAAACTTTGAAGAATCTCGGACTATCTTTTGACAAGGTGCCCCTTCTTTGTGACAATGAGAGTGCCATTGCTATTTCTCACAACCCCATGCAACACAACCGGACTAAGCACATTGAGATTCGTCATCATTTCATTCGGGACCATGTTGCTAGAGGAGACATTTCTTTGGAGTATGTTCCGACCAAGGTAAATCTTGCGGATCTATTCACGAAGCCTCTTGATGAAGCAAGGTTCCGAGAGTTAAGGCCTGAGCTAAATATCATTGATTCGAGCAATGTGGCTTGAGTATCTTGAACACCTACCCGTGTCTCAATGTGTATCTTGTTTGGATGTAGGCATGGATTTAGGGGGAGTGTAGTTCCTCTTATGAACAAACACTATCCCTATTATGCGCACATTAAAGTTTTCATACTCTATAGTCTCTAAAGGACTCCATTTGAGCTTCATGATGAGTGTTGGTAATGAACCCAAGATATATCTTCACGGTGTCAAGCCATTTAATCTTATATAAGGTGGCCTCGGCCACCGACCCGTTTTTGTCCCTTGTCTTATTTTTACTTGTGTGTTTGGTCTCTTTTGTGTTTTTCTTGGATTTTTTTGGCTTTGGTTCTTCACAATTTGAGCTCTCTATCCTAAGCCTTTCCTTCCCTCAAGCCCTCTCTATCCCTGCACAAGTTCTTCCTTGTTTTCTTCCAAACCTGAGAAACTTTTCTGGTGTCACCAGAACTTCCGGTCAGCTGCCGGAACTTCCGATCAGCTCGTTGTTCGTATGAACCACCTGCTGACCTGGAACATTTTTGCCTAACCCGGAACTTCCGGTCCCTGAACGGAACTTCCAGTGATGCTCTCTGTCCTATATAAGGTGGGCCCTGGGGAAAACGCGATCTTCTTCCTCTTTTCCCCAAGACCCATCTTTTATTTGGAGCAGCCGTCGGTGAAGACCTCTCCACGAAGGTGCTCCGGCCCCTTTGTCTCCAGCCACCCCCCCCCCCCTTATATCTGCTCCGTGGGAACCTTCCCCACCTCGATCTCCTTCCATGGACTCCGTTATTTTCCCTCAACTCCCTCCGTTAATGGAGATCTAGCTCTCTCACCATTGCTTGAGTTAGGGCTCACCTCGTTTAGGCTAGTTTTTAGTCTCCCTCGATATGTACTCTATTATCTCCACCACAGTTAGTTGGTGCAACGGTATGATCTCTACTATCTATTCCGTGCATTTGTGCTATCTTAGCAATTGGGAGGGGGACCTCCTTGTATGTGTGCTAGTCTTGTCCTTAGAGCATTATCTCTACCTTGCACACATATAGGGGGAGCTTATTCCATCCATTGCAAAGATTACTTCCATCATTATGCAAATCTTTGGGATTGTCATCAAACACCAAAAAGGGGGAGATTGAAAGGACTATATTTTCCCATACTATTTTGGTGATGATGACAATCCCACTTGTCGTCTAATCGTGTACTTGAGTTTCAGGAAAAATGCTTTTGATGATTCCATGGATTTTGTGGATGCTCTCTTTGAGATCTCGTGAAGACGACGGCCTTTAGTTTTTCTAGTTTCTCTCTTTTTATTGCTTTAGGTCGCTGTACTATCAAGAGGGGGTCCATCTTGGAAGGCTGTGGGAAATCACTTGTTCTTGCACAAACCCCATATGCACCGCCATAGCCATCCTATTTTTCGGCGAGAGAGCAAGGTTCTGTTCAGCTGGAGATATTTTTGTCTGATCGGAACTTCTGGCGTGGCGCCGGAAGTTCCGCCCAGGACATTTCTGTGGGATGATCTGGGGCTTTGTTCCGATCCAACTTCCGCTGGGACTTCTGGTGAGCTCCCAGAACCTTTTGTCTGGGTATGCTCTATTTGCTGGAACTTCCACCGAAAGTTGCACCGGAAGTTCCGGTGAGGAAATTCCGTTGCTCCCACTAGAAAGCTCCTGAGCGGAACTTCCGCCCAGACACCGGAACTTCCGGTTAGACATGTTTCGCGACCCAGAAGTTCCTCCCCTAGTTCCGCTCCAAGTTCCACTGAAGGGTCAATACCCTTCTGTTTGAAGTGGTCTATTTGACGGAACTTGGGCCGGAACTTGCATCAGAAGTTTCACCAAAAATTCCGGTCGAGCTTTTGTAGGGGGCGTCAATGGGATGATAACCGTTGGAGCCTTGCTGGGAGGAACTTCAGGCCCCTCACCGGAAGTTTTGGTGAGGTCGCGAGGGCTGTAACGGTTCAGCGGGGAGCGAGCCTATTTCAGGCGCCCTCCTTCTTCCTCCCACCTAATTGGAATATTTTCTCTCTCCTCCATTAATGCTAAGCTTCACCTCACTAGATCTCTCCCTAGCCACTCAAATCACTTGATCTTTTGAGAGGTGAGGGAGGTGACCTTGATCTACACTTCCACCAAAGAAGATTTGATTTCCCCCACCTATCCTTTGTGGATCTTGTTGCTCTTGGGTTTCTTGAAACCCTAGATGGTGTAGGGCATCCTCGCAGCTAAGGCTTGTGTTGTAAAACTCCGTGGTGTCGTTGAGGGCCTCCAATTGAGTTGTGGAGCTTCCCCCACAACCTTGTTGTAAAGGTTTCGGTTGGCGCCTTCAATGTCACCGGTTAGTGGATTGTGAGGCCTCCTTTGTGGGGGAGCTCACCGGAGAAGAAGGTGAGGCCTTTTTGGCGCTCGGGTGACCTTGTGTGGCCCCGACACCTCTCCAACATAGAACTAGCTCCTTGGGAGTGAACTACGGGAATTACATCTCTGTGTCCCCGCTCTGGTTACTTCGTTCCCTTCCTTTACTTCTTGTCCTTTACCATTATTGTGGTTGTTGTAAGTTATCTTGCATATAGGTTGTTCACCTAGTTGCACATCTAGATAACTTTCCTTCTCATTAATCCTAAAAGTGTGAAACAAATTAAAAAATTGGTAGTCGCCTATTCACCCCCCTCTAGTCGATTCAAAGTTGGTACTTTCAATTGTGATGATGCTAGATCATCTAGTGTGAACCTTTGTGTGCCAAATAGAAGTTGTTAAGTATTTTTTGGTGATTGTGTACCTCATATTTATTTATAGATGCTAGTACCGACCAAGGATATGAAGAGGAATGAGACTACTACGAAGAGGAAGCAGAGGAGAACTTCAACCACTGCACTACTCAAGGCAAGCTAACCACTACATGTTACCTATGCAAGTCATCTTAGCAAGCTACCACTTGCATGTTACCTATGCAAGTCATATTAGCAAGCTAACACTTGCATGATAACTATGCAAACTAGAGGCCTTAGACATATTTGGTTATACCACTTTATTATTCCAAATCCCAGTTTTACTTGCAAGCCTTATTTTATTCCTTTATCAAAGTTCTTTATTTAATTCTAGTTAGTATTTAGTAAGTTTTGGAAAGATATTAGAGGTAGCATAAAAGGCATAAAACTTGGCCAAATTTAGTTAGAACTAGATGTCATACTGAGGCATGAGATTAGATTTGGATAAGTCACACTTGATTAGCACCCCTCATTAGTGATTACCCTCAACATTAATGGCTAGTGCTAAGCATAAAACTTGATCACTTTAGATGGGACTACTTGGTGAAAATGATTATGAAAACCTTAGAATGATGAGTCATTCTAATGAAATGTTTTGACATGTGTTATGAACACCATATGATTTGATGATGAAAATGTTGAGGCATGAGCCTTAGCCCTTTTATAAAAGCTGATGGTTGGGTTCGGATGCGATACCATTCCAATTTTACCGTACAACCACAATACCCGAATTTGGGTAGGGCTTGACTAGAAGTTTATATATCTTAGTATGGGTTCCCTTGCGGAAGAGGTTTGAGCTAAGGCTACCTCATTATGATTATCCTCATGTCCAGTTCCCAAGATGACAGATGGTCATGGTTGGGAGGCCAAACTCGTAGGGGAGGTGCCTATACTAGGGTGTGTAATTGAAAGGTTAGGATTGATTATCCGCATACTAAGTATGGTGAATCAGGATTGTTCCTGACAGATGTGTGGAATGTTATGGTGAAAGTGTACCACCTCTACGGAGTGTCAAACTATTCGAATAGTCGTGTCTGCGGTTATGGACAGTTGGAGTGGCCATACAGTTCCATCGTCAGATGTTTTAAAAATGACTTGTGAAGTGAACTGTGACTTTGACTTGACCACAACAGGGTTGTGACATGAAAATTAAGTTCCCACTTAGGTGTTGTAAAACTTTAAGGTAGTTTTTTTACTTCTAAACTCAGTTAGAGATAAGCTGGCTTTTTGCAGAACAACCTAGAGCTTAGGATTCCTACTTGAACCACTTTACTTGTTAGTGATAGTTTGCGAGTACTTAAAGAGTAATCATGGATTTGTCCCTGGCTATTCCTATGGCCAGGCTATGAGGAGGACTACCAGGATGATGGACAACAGGAAGTCTATGATAACTAGGATCATCTCCCATTATCAGCATTGCCTGTGACCCTGAAGACGGAGCTTCTCCCATGCTACCGTTATTATATTATTCTGTTGTGTTGATTGTATTAAGACTGGATCATGAGATCCTTTATTTGTAAGACCTTTATTATGGTTTGTAATGGATGATGAACTATGGTACCAATCTATTATGTCTCGTAAAAATGGTAATCCTGAGATTGCAATGTATGGCATAACAGGCATCTGGAATTAAAAATCCGGGTGTTGACAATTTGGTAACAGAGCCATCGTGACCATAGGAGACCCTAGTTAGAATGGAGGCTTGAATCAAAAACTTAGTTTCAAAACAAAAGAAGTGAGTATTTATGAAAACCTATTCTCATTCTTATCACTTAGATCCTTTCATAAAAAGTCATGTTCCTCAAAAATTCTTGGAAACTTACATAAAATTTTACACACTTCATCACTCTACTAACTTACTCATCCTATATTCTTATAGATGGAGGTGAAGTATAGCAAGTTCTACAAGTTGGGCAATGGAGGACAACTCATCTTTGAGCGCGATTTGGACCAACTCTCGAAAATTCTTGAGCCCCCGCACCCCGAGTTCTTCGGAGCACAGCTCAACGATCAGCAAGGAGGAGAATTACGATGGCTGATTATTCCAATCTTAGAGGCAAAATGGAGGCACCCAACTCAGAGGGAATCCAAATCACCTTAAGAGAGAACAACTGGCTAGACGGACTCGCCAGGGCTATGCAGGAAGCTCTTGCCCATCTGTGTGGGCAAAGCATCAATTAGATCAAGGGTACTCGCTTTGAGTACTACGCAAGGCGTGATGCTATGGGACAGTCATTGGAGGTGCCACAACATCCCGAGATGAAGCATCACGTAGTCATCTCAGCTTCATGATATATGACAGGCAAAAGGAGTTGGACAACGCCCGTGCATACGCCAACCACAACTCTGCCATTGCAGTCAAGAAGGACCAGACCCTCGTCATCCTTGCGAAGGAGCGCAAGACCTTTCGCCGTCTGCGTGACAAGAAGGATCGCATTATTGCTCGCCTTCATCATAAAGTGACAGACTTGGAGGAGACCATCCATGAGCGGGACATGCAGCTTGAGGAGAGGGAGAATGCATGGGAAGATATCCGTGGAGACCCTTACTCCTACCTCAGTGATGATGATGACTACCTGGAGGACCAAGCCATGGACTTCCACACTTATGATGATGATTCCGCCTTCATTAATGATGATGAAGCCACCGATTCTGATGAGTAGTAGCACTGGAGCACTAGCGTAGGTGTGGGTTGTATCCGGTCCCATTGTATCGTAGTTTCAAAGAATGGTTCTTAAAACCAGTTGTTACCTTAGTGTGGTGTGTGTTTGTATTGTGTGATATGAATGAATGAATGAGTGAATGAATGAATGAATGAATGAAAAGCAAGTTGCTAGTGGCAAAACCAGAGTCAAAACTCAAAGTTTAAAAACTTTTCAAAAACAAAGCCATGAACCTTAGAAATTTCCCTCTTGTCTCATGATCTATCTCAATCTTCAGATGCCTGGCGGAGGAAGCAGTTCATCCCCGGACCCCAATGCTGCAAATCTTGCAAATGTTGGTTTCGGACCGTGAAGCTGAAAGAGCTGAACGTCAAGCCAACTTAGCCACCCTTCATCACATGCTCAGATTCCCAACAACAATCAACGCCATGGAAACCAGAACAACCATGGATCCAAGCTCAAGAACTTTCAGAACACCAAGCCACCCATTTTTAGTAAGTCCGAAGAGCCATTAGATGATGATGACTAGCTGCAGACCATGGAGAACAACTTAGAAGTCGCAGGAGTGGAGGTCAATGAGAAAGTACTGTTTGCCACCCATTATCTGGTAGGCGATGCAAGAGCTTGGTGGAATAGCATTCGCACCATGAATGGAGGACAGATGATGACCTAGGATGAATTCAAACTCAAGTTTAGCCGAACCCATGTGCCACCGGGTTTAATCAAGAGGATAAGAGATGAATTCAGAGAATTTAAGCAAGGGGGATGACAGTAGTTGAGTACCGTGACAAATTTCTATCGTTAGCTAGGTATGCACCAGATGAGATTGACACTGAAGCCAAAAAGAAGGAGAGGTTCTTGAATGGTTTTCATGATGAGATCCAGATAGTATTTGTCAACATTCCTTTTACTGACATCGAAGCCTTAGTGGATTCTCCCATTCAGATGGAAGGAAATATCAACCAAGCCAATGAGAGCCGCAAGCGTCGAATGATGCATCAACCAGGAACCCACCATACCCCAAAGTATCGCCCCAACCCGTCTACAGGATATGCCCCAAGAAACAATAGACCCCCGATGACCTGTCCGAACTATCCCAGCGTGGAGGAGGAAACCCAAGGCCCGGAGGTAACCACAACAACAAGCCCGGCAACTTCAACAATTTCAACCGTGCACCGCCCAAGTTCAACAACAGCAACACCAACAACACCAATACTGCCCCAAGGACTAGAAGCAATGTTGTGCCTATTGCAGGAAAAGACAAGTCTCAGGTTACTTTTTATGAATGCGGAACCAAGGGTCACTACTCCAATGAGTGCCCCAAGAATCTTGCAGCAGCTACCAATGTGAATGCCCCAGCTCAGCAGCAGTGCCGTGTTTAGCCTGGAAGGAGATTTGCCCCAGGGAACTCGCTCAACCGCAACGGCCGTCTGTTTCACATGAATGCTGAAGAAGCCCAAGAAGCGCCAGATGTCATGCTGGGTATGTTTTATGTTAACTCAGTACTTGCAAGAGTGTTGTTTGATTCTGGAGCATCATTTGTTAAGGAAGAATTTGCATGCACTAGTAAGATTCAACCAACCAAATTGACGCATGTTATGATAGTTCAAATACCTGGTTGAACCACCAAAGCTAGACAAATTTGCAAGGCCTTACTTATCAGAATCCATGGCATATATTTTTATGCTAATCTAATAGTACTTGGAACCAAAGGTTTGGAAGTAGTACTAGGAATGGATTGGATGTTGAAACATAAAGGATTAATCGACTATGCCAAGAAAGCCATAACCATGACTAGTACCACTGGAGTATCAGTAGAGCATGTACCTGAAACCTTGCCCCGTGAATTCAAGTGCAACAAGAGTCTAGCTCAACCAACCATTGACCAAGTCAGAGTAGTCTGCGAATACCCCGACGTATTTCCAAATGTATTGCCTGGTATGCCCCAGATCGGGATATCGAGTTTGTCATTGAACTTATCCCTGGAACTGGACCCATATCTCAGAGACCTTATACTATGAACCCGTCAGAATTAGTGGAGATGAAGAAGCAACTAGATGCTATGCTGGAGATAGGACTGATTCAACCAAGTGCGTCGCCATGGAGATCACATGTCTTGTTTGTGGACAAGAAAGATGGAGGTAACCGTTTGTGCACGGATTATCAGAAGCTAAATGATGTCACCATTAAGAACAAGTAACCACTTCCGAAGATAGAAGATTTGTTTGACCAGTTGACTGGTGTCAAAGTGTTTTCTAAGATTGACCTTAGAACTGGTTATCATCAACTCAAGATTCGCGCAGAGGATATTCCAAAAACTGCCTTTACCACCAGATATGGACTGTATGAGTACACTATCATGTCTTTTGGATTATCCAATGCCCCTGCTTATTTCATGAACCTCATGAATAAGATTTTTTTGAACTTCCTGGATAAGTTTGTCGTTGTTTTCATTGATGACATTCTGGTCTATTCCAAATCAGAAGAAGAACATGAGCTACACCTAAGAACCATCCTTGAAACCCTTAGGGAGCATCAGTTGTATGCCAAGTTTAGCAAACGTGAGTTCTGGTTAAAGGAAGTAGGATTCCTCGGACATATCGTGTCGGCAGGAGGAATTGCTATCGACCCTGCCAAGGTTAAGGATGTGGAAGAATGGCAAGCCCCAACCACTCAAACCCAATTTCGCGCATTTCTCGGATTAGAGGGATATTACCGCAAGTTAGTCAAAGGATTCTCGAGCATCGCAAGACCCATGACCCAATTGTTGAAGAAAGATAAGAAGTTTGAATGGACGGACAAATGTGAAGCAAGTTTTCAAGAGCTTAATAAGAGATTAATTTCAGCCCCAATCTTGATCATGACGGATATCACGAAGCCTTTTGATGTGTTTTGTGACGCATCCAAGATTGGTCTCGGATGTGTGCTAATGCAAGAAGGAAAATTCATATCCTATCTATCCCGACAACTGAAGCAACATGAGCAGAATTACCTACCCATGACCTTGAACTAGCAGCCGTAGTTTTAGCCTTGAATACATGGCAGCATTACCTCATGGGTAAACGCTGTGAGATTTATTCGGATCACAAGATCCTGAAGTATATTTTCACCCAGAAGGAGCAGAATATGAGGCAAAGGAGATGGATAGAGCTAATCAAGGATTATGACCTTGACATTCACTATCAACCTGGCAAAGCCAATGTGGTAGCATATGCTCTTAGCAGATTGTCGTGTCGACTGAAAACCATGATTCTGAAAGAGCAACCGAGTTTGCACAAGGAGTTGGAAGATTTCAGAATGGAGCTAGTTAGTGTAGGATTTTTGGCTAGCATAGAACTTTAACCCACTTTGATCAGTCAGATCAAGGAGGCGCAGAAAGGAAATGCTAGTATCGACTGAATCAAACATCATATCGGTACAGGGAAGGTACCCGGATTCACCGCAGATTCAGAGTTGAAGCAATCTATTTTGAAATAAGCCCATGATACTCTTTATTCTATCCACCCCGGAGGAACGAAGATGTATCAGGATTTGAAGGAGCAATTTTGGTGTCATAAGTTGAAGATAGAAATTGGAAGCTACATAGCCAAATGTGATATCTGTCAGAGAGTCAAAGCAGGACATTAGAGACCCGCGGGACTTTTGCAACCATTGCAGATTCTGGAATGGAAATGGGATTCAGTTCGAATGGATTTTATCACCGGTTTTCCTACATCTAGTAGGGGAAATGACTCTATCTGGGTCATAGTGGATAGATTGTCCAAAGTTGCTCATTTCTTACTGTTCAAGACCACTTATCAGAGTTCGAAGCTATCAGAGTTGTACATTGCTAGGATAGTTAGTTTGCATGGAGTCCCCAAGAACATTGTGTCGGATCGAGGAACCCAGTTTACCTCGAGGTTTTGGAAGAAAGTCCAAGAAGGATTAGGAACAAGACTGGATTTCAGCATAGCTTATCACCCATAGACCGATGGACAAACGGAGCGAGTAAACCAAATACTCGAAGATATGTTAAGAGCTTGTGTGTTGGAATATGGATCAAAATGGGAGATTGTCTGCCTTTCGCAGACTTCTCATACAACAATATTTATCAAGCCAGTTTGCAAATGTCCCAATTTGAATGTATGTATGGAAGGAAGTGTCATACCCATTTGAATTGGTTGGAAGTATGAGAGAGTCATATTTTCGAACCCAACATCCTACGAGAATCCAAAGAGAAAGTTCACAAGATTCGTGAGCATCTTAAGACCACCCAATCCAGACAGAAGAGTTATGCCGACAAGAGACGTCGAGACTTAGCCTTCAATATCGGAGATTTTGTGTATCTGAAAGTATCACCCTTGAAAGGAATGCAATGTTTCCAACTCAAAGGAAAGTTAGCTCCAGATATATTGGACCCTTCAAGATTTTGAATCGCCGAGGAGAAGTGTCATATCAACTGGAACTGCCGGAGGAGATGGCAGCCGTGCATAAGGTGTTTCATATCTCGTTACTTCGCAAATGCCTAGAAGTCCCGGAGAAGACCGAAGTTTTAAAGAATATTGATCACAAAACCATAGAGATCAACGAGGACCTCACATATCCCGAAGTACCCATTCATATTTTGGAAGAAGCCTTCAGAACCACCAGAACCCAGAGTATCAAGTTTCTCAAGATCCAGTGGAGTAACCATACCGAAGAAGAAGCTACGTGGGACAAGAAGATTACATTAGGACTGAGTTTCTAGATCTCTTTAAATCCTAGTTTTCTTTACCTTAAATCTCGGGAAGAGATTCTGTTTAAGGGGCGAAGGTTTGTAACACCCCAAAAATATTAATCAAGATTATCAATTTCCAATCACCCAAGTTTAGGGCTAACAAAAACTTTTGTTAATTAAAATCAATATGAATGCATGTGTGTGTGATGAATGCATGAATGCTTGTATTGCCTTGTTTGATTTCTATGAATGGCAAGGATTGGTTTAAAGATGAAAACAACATCATATAAATCATTTCCAAGCAGAATCAAATAAAGAGAAATTCAAAAATAAGATATATAAGCAAATGGTCATTTTGGCCAAACTTGTTCACTAGACCACTTTGAGTGTTTCTAGTCCAAGTTTTCTAACAGAAACAAATCTAATTCTTTCTAGCCCTTGCTATACCAAGTAAAAGTGAACCCAAGCCCACCTTGAAAACCAACAGAAACATTTTGCAAATCCATTCAAATGACAATTCAAAACTGAATCAAGTGTAGGTACTAAGATCACCATTTCTCAAAAACTACTTAAAAGAGTTCACCTTGCCAAACCCAAGCAACTACATACTACCAAGTATGTGACCAGAGCACTCACCAAATTGTATTCAAAAATTTCACACTAAATTTCTTTCGGCCATTTCATCAAACAGTTAGTGAACATAGTAAACACTGCCTAACTTCTACTGTTTGTGATTAAAGTCTTGTCTAATTCTTGTCTCCAAATCTCGCCCTTGTCTCCCCTAGTGACAACCACAACATTGATCAACCTATCACCCCTACCCTTGCACCAGTGCCATGCCACCCGAGCTTCCCCTTGCCAGCCGACCATGGACCACATAGAACGTGTCGCGCCCTTTGTCTCAGCGCCATGCCGAGAGCACGCTAGAGCGCAGCGCCCGACACGCACGTACACGCCGTGCCTCGCCTTCGCCGCTCGTGCCTGCAATCACCACGACACCAGGAACCTCCCAGACATCCCCGTTCGTCGTTGCGCGACCAGTAGCACCTGTGCATCATCAAAACCACCGTTGGTGCCGCTCAGAACACCAGCACATTCCGACCAACCTCAACCGCCCCTTGCCACGCCATTAAGTCCTTGAGCATCGCCAGGATACTGCGTATCGGCCTACACCCTCCGTCATGCCGTTAGCTCATTGTACTATCGACCCCGACGAGCTCTGCCCATGCCGCACTGCCTCTCTCGCTTGGCTATAAAAGGAGGCTACCCCAGCCCCAAATCGCTACACCATCTCACTCCCCACCTCTCATAGAACCTCACACACCTCTCACCAGAGCAAGGCAAGCTCCGCATCGCTGGAATTTCACTGGAATCTACCGCGCAGGAGGAGAAGAGGAGCCGTTGATTGGAGCCACCCCAGGAGCCGCCGGGACCACCGTTCAAACCGTCATTGTCGACAACTTTGTTCACCCCCAACGCAGACCCTTGCTGGAGCCCTGGGAGCCTCACACGACCCCACTGTTGTGTTAGGGTTTAAACCTCGTCGGATCTGTTCATCGTCGACGATGAGCCTCAGTCGTTAGATTAGATTCTAAACGCACGGTCCAGATTGCCACTTACCGCTTCGCGTAGCCAGAGTCGCTGACATGTGGGGCCAACACATAAGTCATCCCAAGCGATGCGCTGTGTGCAGTGGGCCGGCCTAGTTAGTTCCCGCGCGACCCAGTAGATTCAAATTTAGATTTTTTCCATTTTAGTTCAAACCTAGTTCTGTCAATTGATTCAAAAATCAATTTAGAGATATTTACTAAACAAAATTGCATGAAACAAATTTTGTTATAAAGGTATTGAAATTTTTAATCCAAGCCCATTGGATCAAAATCATTTGGAATTATAGATCATCCATAGTAAAAATAACAAGGCAGAGACTTTTCTGCATTCAAACATTTTTCAAAAATCAACCATAAATGCTTTTGAGTTGATTCCAACTCACAAAAATCACATTTGACAATCTCTTTATGAATATGTAAAAATATCTAGGTTTACTTGCAGTTATAATGGACAAGTATTAAAATAATGCCCCATAGGAATTTCTAATCACTTTAATTAATTAAAATAATAATGTTAAACCTTATTAAATTGTGACACCACTTTAAATCACATTCCCAAGTATTGAAATATGTGGTGATGACATGTGTCAACATGATCCCATATTTTGATGGAGAATATTAAATCTTAAGTAGTTTTTCAATGAGTAGAAATTACTTTTCCAAAATAAAATAAATAAGACTAATGCCTTAATCCTTGTGATGATGCTAGATCATCTAGTGTGAACCTTTGTGTGCCAAATAGAAGTAGTTAAGTATTGTTTGGTGATTGTGTTCCTCGTATTTATTTATAGACGCTAGTACCAACCAAGGATACGAAGAGGAAGGAGACTACTACGAAGAGGAAGCAAAGGAGAACTTCAACCACTACACTACTCAAGGAAAGCTACCACTTGCATGTTACCTATGCAAGTCATCTTAGCATGCTACCACTTGCATGTTACCTATGCAAGTCATCTTAGCAAGCTAACACTTGCATGATAAATATGCAAACTAGAGGCCTTAGGCATATTTGGTTATACCACTTTATTATACCAAATCCTAGTTTTACTTACAAGCCTTATTTTATTTCTTTATCAAAGTTCTTTATTTACTTCTAGTTAGTATTTAGTAAGTTTTGGAAAGATATTAGAGGTATCATAAAGAGCATAAAACTTGGCCTAAGTTAGTTAGAACTAGATGTCATACTGAGGCATGAGACTAGATTTGGATAAGTCACACTTGATTATCACCCCTTATTAGTGATTACCCTCAACTTTAGTGGCTAGTGCTAAGAATAAAACTTGATCACTTTAGATGGGAATACTTGGTGAAAATGATTATGAAAACCTTAGAAAGATGAGTCATTCTAATGAAATGTTTTGACATGTGTTATGAAAACCATATGATTTGACGATGAAAATGCTGAGGCACGAGCCTTAGCCCTTTTATAAAAGCTGATGGTTGGTTTCGGATGTGATACCATTCCAATTTTACCGTACAACCACAATACCCAAATTTGGGTAGGGCTCGACTGGAAGTTTATATATCTTATTATGGGTTCCCTTGCGGAAAAGGTTTGAGCTGAGGCTACCTTGTTATGATCTTCCACCTGTGTAGTTCCCAAGATGACAGATGGTTATGGTTGGGAGGCCAAACTCATAGGGGAGGTGCCTATACTAGGGTGTGTAATTGAAAGGTTAGGATTGATTATCCGCATACTGAGTATGGTGAATCAGGATTGTTCTTGACGGATGTATCGAATGTTGTGGTGAAAGTGTGCCACCTCTGCAGAGTGTCAAACTATTCAAATAGCAGTGTCTGCGGTTATGAACAGTTGGAGTGGCCATATTGTTCTGTCGTCAGATGTTTTCAAAATGACTTGTGAAGTGAACTGTGACTTTGACTTGACCACAACAGGGTTGTGACAAGAAAATTAAGTTCCCACTTGGGTGTTGTAAAACTTTAAGCTAGTTTTCTTTACTTCTAAACTCAATTAGAGATAAATCTAGATTTTGGCAAAACAACCTAGAGCTTAGGATTCCTACTTGAACCACTTTACTTGTTAGTGATAGTTTGTGATTACTTAAAGAGTACTCATGGCTTTGTCCCTAGCTATTCCTATGGCCAGACTATGAGGAGGACTACCAGGATGATGGACAGCAGGAAGTCTACGACAAATAGGATCATCTCCCATCGTCAGGATTGCCTGTGTCCCTGAAGATGGAGCTTCGCCCACGCTACCGTTATTATATTATTCCGCTGCATTGATTTTATTAAGACTAGATCATGAGATCCTTTATTTGTAAGACCTTTATTATGGTTTGTAATGGATGATGAACTATGGTACCAATCTGTTATGTCTCGCAAAAATGGTAATCCTGGGATTGCGATGTATGGCATAACATGCATCTGGAATTAAAAATCCGGGTGTTGACATATTGATTCTTCGGAGTGAAGTAAACATTTTCCACCTCATCGGTAGCATCAGCTACAGGCGGGTCACCCAGCGGTTCATCCATCACATAGGTCAACTTACCAGCATTGAGGACAATCCTCATGTTACGGAACCAGTTCGTGAAAATGCTTCCATTGTTTTTCAACTTTTCTTTCTCTAGGAACGCATTAAAATTGATGGTAGGGGCCGCCATGATCTACAACATATTTGCAAAGCGTTTAGACCAAGTTTATGATAAATTGAGTTCAAAATTAATTCTCAAATTAACTAGGTGAACTCCCACTCAAAACAACATCCCTCACATTATTTTAGTGATTACACAAACCAAATCCACAACACCAAGTACGATCTTCACGAGAGAAGATGTGGCTTCAAAGGCGAACAATCAACATGTTCAGCATTCCATTCATATGACTCATGATTTACCTTTCAGTATTTTGTGTTTCGAGACCATGTCTATACATGCTAGGCTCATCAAGATTAACATTAGTATCCGCATGTGCAAATCTGGCTTGCACCCGTTGTATGCACACGTAGAATCCATCACACCCGATCATCACGAGATGCTTCGAAGTGACGAGTCTTAGAAATGGTGCCTACTAAGGACGAACACTTTATTACTTGATATTTAGTGAGAGGGATCATCTTATAATGCTATCGTCGTGATCTAAGCAATACAAGATGCATAAAAGGATTAACATCACATGCAATTCATAATATGTGATATGATATGGCCTTTCTTCTTGTGCCGTTGATCTCCATCTCCAATGCATGGACATGATCTCCATCATCACCAACGTGGCGTCAAGGTTAATGGCGCCGCTTCATGGTTGTCCATCACCAATAGCAACTATTAAAACTACTTGGAATAAAACTATTACATGATGAATCAACACGCAAGTATTAACAAATTTGAATACTACCATTAGGCTCCTTCCGGTTGCCAACTTATAATAAGGATCATTGCATACATTAAATATAATCACAATAACATCAAGGCCATATCACATCACATGCCCCTGCAAAAAAAAGTTAGACGCCTCTAATTTTCTTTGCATGTTTTATGAGGCTTGGGGCTTTCGAATAAGAACCATTCTTACCTACGAACACGAACCACAATGTTGATACAAGTGTTGTCAAGTTCCCATTTTAAATTGAATCTTAACTATGGTGGGAGATATAGACATCCTCAAAGCCACTTGTGCAATACAAGTTGCACGTTGAGCGTGGAGCAAGTCTCATGTGTGAGGACATGTAAGATTAGCCCGGGCCGCTTCATCCCACCATCCCGCAAGATGCAAAGTACACGAAAAGCAAGCAACAACAAAAGCATCAACGCCCACAAAACCATTGTGTTCTACTCGTGCAACAGATCTACACATAGAGTCGGATCTGATACCATGTGTTCAGATACATATGGATGGACAAATCCCACTCTTCATCCATCCGCTTCAACACATACTTTCAGAAGACCTAATGCCACCTTTATAACCACCCAATTACAGAAGTGGTGTTTGATGTCATCAAAGTACTCATCCAGTGATGGTATTTAACATGATCTCATGGTCAAAGGATTAGGTTACTATGTACCTGAAAGCTTGTAGCAAAAGGAACTTAATTACTTGATCTTATGATATGCTTACTATGGGTGTGTGTCCATCACATCATTCTCCTAATGATATGATCTTGTTATTAATAACATCCAAGGTCCATGATCAGGAAACCGTGATCATCTATTAATCAACAAGCTAGTTTCAAATAGAGGCTTACTAGGGACTCATTTATGTTTACAAAATACACAAGTGTTAATGTTTCCGGTTAATATAATTATAGCACGGGATGTAAAAATTTATCATAAACACAAAGATATAATAATAACCACTTTATTATTGCCTCTTGGGCATATCTCTAAAAAACCTTATATTTCATGTTTTTGTTGTTTCAGGACCTTCTAGATGTCAATAAATCGAAGGAAAAATACCTGATGAGCTTTCACCCGGAGAATCAACTTGGGCCAAAGAATGAAGCGAGGGGAGCCACGAGGCCCGAAAGAGGTCAGGTGGAACACCCACCCCCTAGGCGCGCCACCTATGCACTTTCGTCCCTAGAGCGTCGTCTTGGCCTCTCCTTTGGTGTTCCCTCATATATACCCTGAAAACCTAGTTTCCCTGAATCACGAAGCATTTCGCGAAATAGAGCGCCGCCAGAGCCACGATCTTCATTTCAGGGCTCAGATTGGTCCTGGTCTCCACCCCGGGGAGTGGGATTTCAATGTCTTCTCCACCACCACCATCATCAACATCATCACCAACGACCATGAGTTCATCCCCCATCATCATGTGTGAGTAATTCACTTTGGGCATGTGAGGTGGATGGGGATTTGATGAGATCCATCATGTAACCATCCATTTGTATCGATATTTGAGGTGTTTATCTTGTAGACATTATTGTATGAGTGTTGATACATTTTTCTATGTTTAACTCTAGTTGCTAGGGACCTAGTGTCATGATTTTAGTACTGAACATTTATTTCCCAATCATATATTTGAGTTTGGTATGTATTTGCAAAGTGTATTACCTATTATTATGTTGAACCTGCGAACCCTAAGGTGACAGTTAGGGAAAACAATTGGAATATATGATAGTTTTAGGATATTGTGTGTTCATAAAGTGTTAATTCTTTGTTCTAGTCTATTTGAAAAGGTAGATCTTAATTTCCTACAGTACCAAGTTGGCCTCGGTGAAATGGGCAAGCAGGAAAAAAATATTATACAAACTTACATGCATGATTATGTTTGGGCACACACCTACACACAATTGAATTAGAAATAAATGTCACGTTAGTATGATACATTATATGATGGATATCATTCATGCAACACCCCTCTATCACCTCATGCCTGCATTTTAGCAACTAAAAGTTTCACAACATTATTTTCGGTGAAAACTGGAAATCTGCTGCTTTATTTACTGCTTTGTTTTACTGCTTTAAATCAACTGCCATAAATTACCACTTTCTTTGCAAGTTTATTGATATACATGTGTGATTAAAGGTGACATCTCAATTGCTAAAGTCTTATTGGTATTCTTGTGTTCCCCTTGAGTCGAACTATAAATTTGGGTAATACTTCCCATAAAAGATTTTAGCGAACCCCTAAACTTGTGGGCATCAATCATACCGAGGAGGTGGCAGCACAGTCACCCTAGTGCTTAACGGACTACAACGTTATTATAGCGTCATAAGTGACCATGGCACTTTTATATCATCGCAGTGAGGAGGTTTTTATTATGCGGCCCGAAAGTTCAGACGCCAAGGCATCGCGGGGTCCGAGTTGCGTGTAATCTCGTGGAGGGGCTGTAGTAGCTTAACCAATTGTCGAGAGGGGCCAAATGGGGGTTAATACAAATATAATGGCCAAATGATCGTTTGAACCAGTTAAAAAATAGTTGAACTCAAATCCCACCGTTAGGTCAACTCTTCTTGCCCCACCCTGTCAGTATTCCGCGTTATCCTTTGCCCTTACGAGGACTATACCTTCTTCTCTGCTCTGCTCTTCTCCCCTAATATTCCCCTCTCCATTACCTTGCTTAGATCCAGCTACTAGTCTCCATATCGGAGCTTGCCGTTGCTCTCCTTGCGTTCCCGCCATGCTCGGTCAACCTCCCATGCCGTTTATCGAAGATCGACGTTGTCACCCTTGCCTCATTTTTCCTAGTTATCGTGTTTGAGCTTCACATCCCCATCCTAGCCTCTTCCTGCTTCCTAGACCTTCTCGCACGACGGAGCGCGTCCGGCGGGCAATCCAGACAAGCGACTGGCCTCGGGCGGTTGCGTGTTGTCGCGCACCCCTGGCATGGTAGCCCTGGAAGAGGAGTTCGACGACAACACTCTCATGTCCAACATGTTGGGAATGCGTCTGGGCGTGTCACTGGCAAACTTGTTGTCGGCTTTCAGATCTCGTTTTCGGATCAGACAAAAAGTGGTCAATATTGAGGTATGCGCGCCGCCATTCGATTTCTTTGTCCAGTTCTCCCATAGCTCAGACGGTGAGTGCGTTCTGCATTCCTCCCGTTCTTTCCAGTGTTGTGGGGATAAAATGAGCTGCATGCATTGGCATAGCGCCTGTGGGTGGGATGATCGCTTGGGGCAGTGTTTTTTCTTCTCTAAACTCGTCTTTGATGTCCTCCATTGGATGCTTGGGAACCGGAGGCCCTCAAGAAGTTCTTCAGTAGCCTTGGCGGCGAGCTGGTGGAGATTGTGCCACCGAGCGACAGAGGGATCATCGAGATAAAGGCATTGCTGAAAGATCCATACACCATTCCTAAGATGTACGAGGTGGCGATTCCAACCAGGGCAGGACGATAGCTTTGTTGGAAGCACCCGGTGATCATCCACCTGCAGGAGGTTCTGGAATCGATACATGGCATTCAGGACCCCGACAAGGCGGCAATAAAGCGGCCTCGTCACCTATAGTGTTAGCCTAGAAGGATCGATGGCTCAGGACCACCACCGTACCGTTCCGCGACAGAGGGCACGGTTTTTGTGGGGGGACCGGGTGTGGACAAGCTAGTGATTCTGATTTTCCTCAAGTGAAGACAAAGGTTTAGTGAATCCGAAAGATTGCTGACTTGAGAGTCGAGCACGTATTACGTCTTATGTAATTGTTTGAACTGATGTAGTATGTGTGGCTACTGAATTTGTAATGTGTAGCTAATGAATTCATAGTATGTGTGCCTTATGATTTGTAGTTTGTGTGGCTAATAATTTTTTAGTACGTGTGGCTATTGAATTTGTGTGAATAACCAAGGTTAGCCTCCTGAAAAGAGGGTGGGCTAGCAATGATCAATATCACCATTTCCCGGAAAATGCTGCTAGTGAGCGATCCAAAAGACAAGAAATGCTGCTGGTTTGTATGCCTCGAACAATTTTTACCTAGATTTGTTCGAGCTGGTGAGTGATTCTTTATGGAAATTTCATGAATAAACCACCCAAGATGAGTTCATAAAATGGTGTCTGAATCTTGTCTGCCTCTGATAAGTATGACAGTAAACTAAATTCAACCGCCGGTAGTAATTGAATAAATAGATACATCTTGATAGTATTTGGTTACTTTCGAACTAATTCCATACTACTGTATGAGATAGCTGCACAAAAGGGGATATTGCCTCTACAAAAGGCATTCTACAGAGTTAGTCTGAACTTAATTGTTCTACACTGAAGAAACTGCAGATCTCCACCAAAAAATTTGGCTTGCCAATTTCCTAGAGAGGGCGTAAGTTCGGTGATCATTCAACCGCAACTAATATTTTTCCTTCCCACCAAACTTCAAGAGATATGCAATGTTCATGCACTAGTTGGTGCACTTGAACTAGTTCCGGTTTAGTACGAACAACCACGTCGCCGGAACAATTTCTTTGAACGTGAACTCCGGCTTCTCGTGGCAGGGATCATAGGTCCTTGTGAATCTGAACCTGATTATAGTGCTGATCTGTTGCCCGTCATTGGCTCCAACTGTTGAACACTCCAACAAAATGAGTGTAGATGGATGCTCGCTGCCACGGTGTGTACGCTGATGGTGCATAGGATGGATCTTCTTTGCCGCTGACAGTGTGCGCCCAGATTGGCCCACTGCGGTAAGGTCACCCGTGCAGAGGCATGGAAGCAAGAGTTTGCTAACCCTGGCACCACCCCGTTTGGGGGTTTGTTCCCTTGGTGACAAGCTCGCAGGAACGCTTTGGAATGTACCTTCTTTCTCCTGTGCAGAGCAAATGAAAATGCCGTTGCGCTCTTTCTCCATGACGCTCGCTTGGCCCTGCTCGACACCTCCGCGGCCTTCGCAGTCACCATTTCCGCCGCTGCAGATGAAGCACATTCTGCGAAATCAACCATCTCGGATGGCAATGGGAGACTGGCCTTGTAGTACAGCCGCATGGCCTACCTCAGAGGGACCAAATATCCAAGCTTTGGCGGCGGCAGAGGCGACGCTTCTTCTTAGGCGGGTCCATAGCTAAGCTTCGTAAGAGTGTATCTTAGTTATTTGAAACTAGTTCGACTAACTGCTCAATCTTTATTTCCCTTCTTAGTATAAGAGTGCTAAAATATCAAAAATACAGGTCGTGGCTAGCAACAGGATCGGGCAATGTACCAGGTCAGGGTTCCATTTTAAGTATATTTACGACTGTGTCCTTAGTTCTGTCCAAAAATTATGCCTGTGCCACTATGATCATAGAATTGTAGCAACACCATCAGAAACAGGGGAAGGGGACATGGTGTTTTACTGACTAGCAGGCCCCACCACCTCGAATATCGACGACGCGCATCCCAGTTTCAAGTGCCCCCCATTATTGTATGATTTTCCATATTCTATCGCTCGTAGCTTCGCTCTGCTCTGCTCCACTTCTCTGGTCCTGCCGCCGCCATTCCGTCATGTCGTGCAACACTCTCGTCCTTCCCCAGGACTATCATCCTCCCATCATCCCCTACTCTCCCTACCCGCCCTGCCTTGTCCCCTTTCCCTATCTCCTTGCCTCCGTCCCTGCCTAGGCACGTCTGGGAAGAAAAATCGTGAGGTGGGCGCTAGGTTCTCGTGCAATGATGGTGGCTTTGATATGGATCCCGCATGAAAATGGATCCTGGCCGGAGAACACGGAGATGGGTCCTTCCCGGCCGGAGAGCAAAGATATGGACCCTTCAAGGCTAGAGAACATGGAGGAGCAAGAAACAGGGTAAGAGGATGCGGGGTGCAAACCTTCGGTGCTCTGTAGCCCATTGAATGTGTCGTACATCCTCCCTAAAGGGTAAGAACTGCAATTCCATCTCTACATCTCCCAATTAGTGTTTCTAGTCTTGTGGTGATGGAGAGGATCTGTGTTGGTGACCATAGGACGTCTGTTGCATCCAGATTTCTTTTGAAAATTCGGCATGGGTGTTGGACTGAAACCTTGTCCGATGGTAGAATCACAGTTACCAGTGGATTTGATTATCGGCTCAAAGTATACACGGAGGACATAACTCCAAGTGACTTGCACATGCAACTTGGCAAGTTTCCGATTGGATAGCATGATGAATTCATAAGCGGGTACTACAACACAAATTCGCAGACTTTCTGTGACGTTAGCACTAAGGAGGCTCTGGCCATGATGTGGGGTAAACACCTCGGCACAAGGACTATGCTGATGTCGGTGCACATTGTTAACGAAGATACTGGGGAAGAGACTGTCCTAATGATATCGGCCTATGTGGAATGCAAACAAAGCAGTCTCTGTTTGCGATTACGGGCATGAACACCCAACCTGTCGTTAAGCATGATGCCTTCTCAAGCGAGCATGAAGACATCAAAATGTGTGGAGGTCAGGATGATTTTGTGCTCAAAGATGATGACGATTATGATGATGATGATGGTGATGATGATGATGATGATGATGAGTGTCAACACCCGGATTTTTAATCCCAGATGCCTGTTATGCCATACATCGCAATCCCAGGATTACCATTTTTGCGAGACATAATAGAATTGGATACCATAGTACATCATCCATTACAAACGATACATAAGTTCTTACACAAATAGGGATCTCATGATCCAGTTCTTAATACAACATCAAGCAGCGGAATCCGTAATAATAACAATAGCGTAGGCGAAGCTCCATCTTCGGGGTCACAGGCAATGCTGACGATGGGAGATGATCCTAGTTGTCGTAACCTTCCTGGGGTCCATCTTCCAGGTACTCATCTTCATATTCTGGCCATGGGAATAGCCAGGGACAAAGCCATGAGTACTCTTTAAGTACTCGCAAACTAATACTAACAAGGGAAAAGGGGTTTTTGATAATAGGACACTAGGCTCTAGGGTTGTTTTGCAAAAGCCAGATTTATCTCTATGAGGTTCCAAAGCTAGTCACAATTTTATAACTCCTAAGTGGGATCTTGTAATTCATGTCACAACCATGTTGTGGTCAAGTCAAAGTCTCACTTCATTTCACAAGTCATTTTGAAAAGTCTGACGGGGGAACAGTATGGCCACTCCAACTGTCCATAACCGCGGACGCGGCTATTCGAATAGTTTGACACTCTGCAGAGATTGTACACTTTCACCGCAACATTCGATACATCCGTCAGGAACAAATCCTGAATTCACCATACTCAGTATGCGGATAATCAATCCTAACCTTTCAATTACACGCCCTAGTATAAGCACCTCTCCTATGAGTTTGGCCTCCCAACCATGACCAACTGTCATCTTGGGTACTGCACAGGTGGACAATCTTCACAAGGTAGCCTCAGACCTTGGCCGTGAGGGAACTAATACTAAGGTACATAAGTTTCCAGTCAAGCCCTACCCGATCTTCGGGTATTGTGGTTGTACGATAAAATTGGAATGGTATCGCATCCAGACAACCATCAGTTTTATAAAAGGCTAAGGCTCATGCCTCCACATTTTCATCACCAAAATCACCAGGTGTTCAGAAACACATGTCCAAAACATTTTAATAGAATGATCCATCATTCCAAGGTTTTCATAACCATTTTTCCACCAAGTATTCCCATCTAACGTTGATCAAGTTTTATGCTTAGCACTAGCATCTACAAGTGGGGGTAAGCACTAATGAGGGGTGGTAGACTAGTGGAGTTTCAACTAAGTACAACCCTATGTCTCAGGCTGATATCAAGGTTTCTAACTTAGGCCAAATTTTATGCTCTTTCTACAACCTTCACATATCTTTCTAGTATCTACCAATTTCTTAAGTAAACTCTAAGTAAGAGCTTTGATAAAGAAATAAAGTAAGAAGCTTGCAAGGAAAACTAGGATTGGTTTATCAAGTGGGTATGATCACATATGCTTAAGGCATATAGTAGGCATAGTAACAAGTAGTGGTTTGTGGCATCAGTAGGGTATCTTGCAAGGGTTAGCTTGCATTGGTCCACTTAGTTAATAAAGCTTGCAAGTATTGGATTGCATAGGTATAGTATCAGCTTGCATCAATATCAGTATAAGCTTGCTAAATTGCAAGTGTTAGCTTGCCTTGTACAGAGCAGTGGTTGAAGTTCTCCTCGGCTTCTTCTTCGTAGTATCCTCCTTCCTCCCCGTATCCTTGGTCGGTACTAGCGTCTATAAATAAATACGATGTACACAATCACCAAACAATACTTAACTACTTGCAATCATCACACACAAGGGTCCTATAGATGATCTAACATCATCTCTAACATTACAAGGTTAAGGCTTGGTTTCATTCTTTTTAATTTTAGAAAAGTAATTTCTACTCATTGAAAAACTACTTAAGATTTAATATTCTCCAAACCAAACATGGGATCATGTTGACACATGTCATCACCACATATTTTATTCCATGGGAATGTGAGTTAAAGTGGTGTCACAATTTAAGAAGGTTTTACCCCTTTATTTTAATTAAATAAAGTGACTAGGCATGCCTATGGGGCATTCTTTTATTACTTGAACATTATTTCTGCAAGTAAACCTATATATTTTTATATATTCTAAAAGGTATGGTTAAATGTGATTTTTGAGAGTTGGAATCAATTCAAAAGCTATCATGGTTTAAATTTGAAAAATGTTTGAATGCAGAAAAGCTTTTGCCTTGTTATTTTTACCATGGGTGATCTATAGATCCAAATGACTTAAATCCAACGGGCTTGGATTCAGCATTCCCAGACCTTCCTAACAAAATTGGTTTCATTCAAATTGGTGCACTGAATCAATCTGGGTTGATTTTTGAAGTTGGGTATAGAAGTGAGTTTGAAATAAAATAGAAAAGGTTTAATTCAAATAACTTGGCTACGTGGGAAAGGTTAACGGGCCGGCCTGCTAAGCGCAGTGCTCCCGCGGGCTGCTTAAGTGGGTGTCCCCACTCGTCAGTGACACAGGGGGTGCGTAGCGGTACGGGGCAACGTGGGATGTTCGATCTGATTCTAATCCAACGGCTGGGAGTGATCGTTGATGTTGAGCAACGTCAGCGAGAAATAAACCTAGCACGGCCAGTGGGGGTTGCTGGGGGATCACCGGGGTGCTGGCGAGGGTCGGCGAGGCGGGCGAACGACGAAGTCGACGATGGTGAACTTCGAGGTGTGGCGGCTCTGGGGTGGATTTAAATCGATGGCGCCCTTCTTCTCCAGAGGCGGCGGGCTCCGGTGAAATTACGACGAGGTGGTGCTCGCCTTGCTCCGGGAACGGTGTGGCACAATCAGTGATGAGAGGGGAGTAGAATGGTGTGAAGAATTCGAGTGGGGGTGGCCTCTATTTATAGTCGAGCGAGAGGACCGACGGGGTGCACGGTGAGCTCGTCGGGGGCGGTGGTACAGACGGCTATCGGCATGGGCAATGGTAGGGTATGGTGCGGTGTTCCCTGGCGATGCTCAACGACATGGTTTCGAGGCATGGGGCGGTGCGGTTTGGTCTAGGACACGCGACGCTCTGCGCGGCAGAGGCGGCGTCTTTGACATGGTTAGCTTAGGCTACTCACCATTGATGGTTTTGGGGTGGCATGGTTAGCTTAGGTTGTTCACCATTGATGGTTTTGTCAAGCTCACAATGGTGCTAGTGCTTGGTTTAGCTTGCTAGATGATCTACTGAGATGGTTGTGAGCTAAAGAGGGAACAAGTTAGGCTTCAATCACTGCTCACTATAGTGTTTAGATTTTGTATGATTTGTGTCTGCAAGGTGTGATGAAATGGCCGCAAGAATTCAAGTTTTGAATTTTGAAAAGATTTTTGGTGGGTGTGCTAGGTTGGTGCTGGTGAGTCTGCAGATGCTTGGGTTTTGAAAGTTGAGCTTGTTTGAGTGGTTTTTGAAAAAGTGGGATCTTCTCATATGATAAAGATTCAATTTTGAATTGTCATTTAAACTATACATTTGAAAGTTTCTGGATGATCACAAAGTGGGCCTTGATACTTTGTTATGAGTACAATCAAGGGGTGCAAAGATCCAGAAAAGTTTCTGTTAGGTTCTGAAAGTTTGAGGCAGCCAAAGTAGGCATGGGAGTTAAATTGGTCAAAATGACCATTCCTTTATTTTATTTGTTTTGATTTACTTGTCTTTAGGAAAAGTGTGGGAAATGTTTAGATGATTTTTATTTCACCTAAGCATCCATTTACAAGCAATGGAACACATAAACAAGGTGGTTCAAAAGAATTCAAAATGAAATGCATACACATATGCATGCTTTCATAATTTTATTTAACAAAGTTTTTGTTAACCCTAAATTTGATGATTAGAGTTTGATGATCCAAGTTTAGTATTTTTGGGATGTTACAAACCTTCCCCCCTTAAAGAAAATCTCGTCCCGAGATTTGAGAGAGGACGAAAAAGATTACCTAGGATTTGAAGAGATCGGGAAACTCTGTCTTGATGTGATCTTCGCGCTCCCAGGTAGCTTCCTCTTCTATGTGGTTGCTCCACTGAATCTTAAGAAACTTGATGCTTTGGGTTTGGGTAGTTCGAAAAGCTTCTTCCAAAATACGGATGGGTACTTCAGGATAGGTCAGGTCATCATTGATCTCTATGGTCTGATGGTCGATATTCTTGAACACTTCAGTCTTCTCGGGGAATTCAAGACACTTGCGAAGTAATGAGATATGGAACACATTGTGCACGGCTAACATCTCTTTGGGCAGTTCCAGTTGATACGATACTTCTCCTCGATGGTTCAGAATCTTGAAATGTCCGATATATCTAGGGGCTAACTTTCCTTTGAGTTGGAAACGCTGCATTCCCTTCAATCGCAACACTTTTCAGATAAAAAATAATCCTATGTTGAAGGCGAGGTCTCTACGTCTCTTGTCGGCGTAACTCTTCTGTCTTGGTTGGGCTGTCTTGAGGTGCTCACGAATTTTGTGAACCTTCTCTTCGGCTTCTCGCAGGATGTCGGGTCCGAAAATCTGACTCTCTCCTACTTCCGACCAGTTCAAAGGGGTGCGACACTTTCTTCCGTACATGAATTCAAATGGGGCCATTTGCAAACTGTCTTGATAACTGTTGTTGTATGAAAATTCTGCAAACGGCAGACAGTCTTCCCACTTGGATCCATATTCTAACACACATGCTCTCAGCATATCTTCGAGTATTTGATTTACTCGCTCCGTTTGTCCATCGGTCTGAGGGTGATACGCGGTGCTGAAATCTAGGCGGGTTCCTAAACCTTCTTGGACTTTCTTCCAGAATCTCGAGGTAAACTAAGTTCCTCGATCCGATACAATGTTCTTAGGGACTCCATGCAAACTAACTATTCTAGCGATGTACAACTCTGCTAGCTTCGAACTCTGATATGTGGTTTTGACGAGAAAAAATGGGCGACTTTGGACAATCTGTCCACTATGACCCAAATAGAGTCATTTCCCCTACTAGAAGTAGGCAGTCCAGTGATAAAGTCCATTCCTACAGAATCCCATTTCCATTCCGGAATCTGCAATGGTTGCAACAATCCAGCGGGTCTTTGATGTCCTCCCTTGACTCGCTGACATATATCACACTTGGCGATATAGCTTCCGATTTCTCTCTTCATCTTATGCCACAAAAATTGCTCTTTCAAATCTTGATACATCTTAGTTCCTCCGGGATGGATAGAATAAAGAGTATCATGAGCTTCCTTCAGAATAACTTCTTTCAACTCAGAATCTGATGGTACACAAAGGAGTCCTTTGTACCACAAAACTCCCTCTTCGTCTTCGGTGAATCTGGGTACTTTGTCTGTACCGATACGACGCTTGATTCCATCAATACTAGAATTTCCCTTATGCGCTTCTTTAATCTGATTGATCAAAGTGGGCTGCAGTTCTATGCTAGCCAAAAATCCTTCACTTACTAATTCCATTCGAAAAGCTTCCATCTCTTTGTGAAAACTTGGTTGCTCCTTCAAAATCATGGAGTTCAAGCGGCACGGCAATCTGCTAAGGGCATTTGCTACCACATTGGCTTTACCAGGGTGATAGTGAATGTCCAGGTCATAATCCTTGATTAGCTCAATCCATCTTCTCTGCCTCATATTCAGCTCCTTCTGAGTGAATATATACTTAGGCTCTTGTGATTCGTATAAATCTCACAACGATTTCCCATCAGGTAATGTCTCCATGTCTTCAGGGCTAGAACTACGGCTGCGAGTTCGAGGTCATGGGTTGGGTAATTTTGCTCATGTTGCTTCAATTGTCGAGATAGATAAGATATAACTTTGCCTTCTTGCATTAGCACACATCCGGGACCGATCTTGGATGCGTCACAATACACATCGAAGGGCTTCGAGATATCCGGCATGATCAAGATTGGGGCTGAAATCAATCTCCTCTTGAGTTCTTGAAAACTCGCTTCACATTTGTCCGTCCATTCAAACTTCTTGTCCTTCTTCAGCAATTGGGTCATGGGTCTGGCGATACTAGAGAATCCTTCTACGAATTTGCGGTAATATCCCGCCAATCCGAGAAATGCACGAACTTGGGTTTGAGTGGTTGGGGCTTGCCAATCTTCTACATCTTTCACTTTGGCAGGGTCAACGGCAATTCCTCCGGCTGATACAATGTGACCGAGGAATCCTACCTCCTGTAACCAGAATTCACATTTGCTAAACTTTGCATACAGCTGATGCTCTCTAAGGGTTCCAAGAATGGTCCTTAGGTGTAGCTCATGTTCTTCTTCTGATTTGGAGTAAATCAGAATGTCATCGATGAAAACAACGACAAACTTATCCAGGAAGTCCATAAAAATCTTATTCATGAGGTTCATGAAATAAGCGGGGGCATTGGTTAATCCAAAAGACATGACAGTATACTCCTATAATCCATATCTGGTGGTAAAGGCAGTCTTTGGAATATCCTCTGCACGAATCTTGAGTTGATGATAGCCAGTTCTAAGATCAATCTTAGAGAACACTTGGGCACCGGTCAACTGATCAAACAAATCTTCTATCTTGGGCAAGGGGTACTTGTTCTTATGGTGACGTCATTTAACTTCCCATAATCCGTACACAAATGGTTACCTCCATCCTTCTTGTCAAAAAACAAGACAGGTGATCTCCATGGTGACGCACTTGGTTGAATCAATCCAATTTCCAGCATGGAATCCAGTTGCTTCTTCAGTTCTACGAGCTCTGACGGGTTCATACGATATGGTCTCTGGGCTATGGGTCCTGTTCCGGGGATTAGTTCGATGATGAACTCGATATCCCGATCTGGGGGCATACCGGGCAATACATCTGGAAATACATCGGGGTATTCATAGACTATCCGGACTTGGTCAATGGTAGGTTGGGATATACTCTTGTTGCACTTGAATTGACGAGGTAAGGTTTCAGATATATGTTCGACTGATATTCCGGCTGTACTGGTCATGGTGATGGCTTTCTTGGCACAGTCAATCAATCCTTTATGTTTGGACATCCAATCCATTCCTAGTACTACTTCCAAACCTTTAGTTCTGAGTACTATCAGATTAGCATAAAAATCTATGCCATGGATTCGGATAGGGACGGCTTTGCAAATTTTCCTAGCCTTGGTGGTTGATCCGGGAATTTGAACAATCATTACATTCTTCAATTTGGTTGGTTGAATTTTACTAGTGCATGCAAATTCTTCGGTGACAAATGAATGCGATGCACCAGAATCAAACAACGCTCTTGCAAGTACTGAATTAACAGAAAACATACCCAGCACGACGTCTGGCGCTTCCTGAGCTTCTTCAGCATGCATGAGAAAAAGACGGCCATTGCGGTTGAGTGAATTCCCTGGGGCAAATCTTCTTCCTGGCTGAACACGACGCTGCTGCTGAGCTGGGACATTGGCATTGGGGGCTGTAGCATTCTTCTTGTTGGGGCACTCGTTGGAATAGTGGCCTTTATTTCCACAGTCATAACAGGTCACTTGTGAATTGTCCTTGGCTGCGACAGGAACAGCATTGCTTCCAGTCCTCGGGGCAGTGTTGGTGTTGGTGGTAGCATTGTTGGTGTTGAACTTGGGTGGGGCACAATTGAAATTGCTAGCGTTACTGGGGTTGTTGTGATTTCCTGCAGGTCTAGGGTTTCCACAGTTGGGATAGGTCGGACGGTTCATCGGGGGTCTGTTGGTTCTTGGGGCAAATCCTGGAGATGGGTTGGGGCGATACTTTGGGGTCTGATGGGTTCCTGGCTGATGCATCATACGACGCTTGCGGTTCTCATTGGCTTGGTTGATCTTTCCTTCCATCTGGATAGCAGAGTCGACAAGGGCTTCAATATCCGCAAAGGGGATATTGACTAACAGTGTCTGCATCTCGTCATGCAGACCATTCAGGAATCTCTCTTTCTTCTTGGCTTCCGTGACGATCTCATCCGGGGCATACCTAGCTAATGACAAAAAATTGTCACGGTATTCAACTATAGTCATCCTTCCTTGCTTCAGTTCTCTAAACTCGTCTCTCATCCTCTTGATCAAACCCGGTGGCACATGGGTTCTGCTGAACTTGACCTTGAATTCCTCCCAGGTCATCATCTGTCCTCCGGTCATTGCACGAACACTGTTCCACCATGCCTTGGCATCTCCGGCTAGATAGTGGGTGGCGAACAGAACTTTCTCGTTGGCTTCCACTCCGGCGACTTCTAAGTTATTTTCCATGGTTTGCAGCCAATCATCGGCGTCTAGGGGTTCTTCTGACTTAGTGAAAACAGGTGGGTCGGTATTCTGGAAATTCTTAAGCTTAGATCCATGGTGGTCCTGATTTCCGTGGCCTTGGTTGTTGTGGGCCAGCTGGGCTATCTGCTGAAGGGTGGCTAGGTTAGCTTGACGTTCCGCTCTTTCAGCTTCGCGGTCAGAAGTCAACATTTGCAGAATCTGCAACATCGGGTCCGGGGCTGAACCACTTCCTCCACGTGGCATCTGAAGATTGAGATAGATCATGAGGAAAGAAGGAAATTTCTAAAGTTTTGGGTCTTTGAAAAAATTTAAAGTTTGACTCAGATTTTCTAGCAACTTGCTTTTTTCATTCATTCATTCATAGCACACAGTACAACACACACCACAACAAAGAAAAGCAGATGGTTTTAAGAACCATTCTGGAAACTACGATATAGTGGGACCGAATACTACTCACTATGCTAGTGCTCAAGTGCTACTACACCTCAGAATCCGTGGCTTCATCATCTTCGTCATCATCGATGAAGGCGAAATCATCCTCATCGGTGAAGAAGTCCATGGCCTGATCCTCCAGAAAATCATCGTCATTGCTGAGATAGGAGTAAGGGTCTCCACGAGGATCCTCTCCGACATTCTCCCTTTCCTCCAACTGCATGTCTCTCTTGTCGATGGTCTCCTCCAAAGATGAGATGCGGTGGCGAAGACGGGCAATGATGCGCTCCTTCTTGTCGAGCTGACGGCAGCGAGACTTGCGATCCTTTGCCAGAATGGCGATGGTCTGATCCTTTGTCTTGATGATGGCAGACTTGTGGTTGCAGTAGTCACGGCAGTTGTCCAACTCCTGCTGACGATTGTACATCATGAAGCTAAGGTGGTCCAATTGAGTCTTCAGCTCGGGGTGGTATGGGGCTTCTAGTGGTTGTCCATTTGCATCACGCCTTGGGCAAACTCAAAGCGAGTACCCTTGATCTGATTGATGCTCTTCCCACACAGACGGGAAAGAGCTTCCTGCATGGCCCTGGCAAGTCCATCGAGCCAGTTGTTCTCTCTTAACGTAAACTGAATTCCTTCCGCTGTGGGAGGTTCAATCTTTCCTCTGAGACTTGCAACAATCAGCCACTGCAGATCTTCTCCTCCATGATCATTGAGCTGAGCTCCGAAGAACTCGGGGTGCGGACGCTCCAGAAGTTCCGAAAGCTGGTCCAAATCCCTCTCAAAGATAAGGTCTCCTCCATTCCCCAACTGATAAAACTTGCTGTACTTCACGTCCATCTATAAGAATAGAGGATGAGTAGGTTAGCAGAGTGATCAAGTGTGTTAAAATTTTATGTATTCACAAGAGTTTTTGAGGAATATGAATTTTCATGAAAGAATCAAAGGGATAAGAATGAGAATAAGTTTTTGTAAATATTTGTTTTTCTTTGGTTTTGGAAACTAAGTTTTTGATTCAAACGTCCAATCTAACTAGGGTCTCCTATGGTCAGGATGGCTCTGATACCAACTTGTCAACACCCGGATTTTTAATCCCAGATGCCTGTTATGCCATACATCGCAATCCCAGGATTACCATTTTTGCGAGACATAACAGAATTGGATACCATAGTACATCATCCATTACAAAAGATACATAAGTTCTTACACAAATAGGGATCTCATGATCCAGTTCTTAATACAACATCAAGCAGCGGAATCCGTAATAATAACGATAGCGTAGGCGAAGCTCCATCTTCGGGGTCACAGGCAATGCTGACGATGGGAGATGATCCTAGTTGTCGTAACCTTCCTGGGGTCCATCTTCCAGGTACTCCTCTTCATATTCTGGCCATGGGAATAGCCAGGGACAAAGCCATGAGTACTCTTTAAGTACTCGCAAACTAATACTAACAAGGGAAAAGGGGTTTTTGATAATAGGACACTAGGCTCTAGGGTTGTTTTGCAAAAGCCAGATTTATCTCTACGAGGTTCCAAAGCTAGTCACAATTTTATAACTCCTAAGTGGGATCTTGTAATTCATGTCACAACCCTGTTGTGGTCAAGTCAAAGTCTCACTTCATTTCACAAGTCATTTTGAAAAGTCTGACGGGGGAACAGTATGGCCACTCCAACTGTCCATAACCGCGGACGCGGCTATTCGAATAGTTTGACACTCTGCAGAGATTGTACACTTTCACCGCAACATTCGATACATCCGTCAGGAACAAATCCTGAATTCACCATACTCAGTATGCGGATAATCAATCCTAACCTTTCAATTACACGCCCTAGTATAAGCACCTCTCCTATGAGTTTGGCCTCCCAACCATGACCAACTGTCATCTTGGGTACTGCACAGGTGGACAATCTTCACAAGGTAGCCTCAGCTCAGACCTTGGCCGTGAGGGAACTAATACTAAGGTACATAAGTTTCCAGTCAAGCCCTACCCAATCTTCGGGTATTGTGGTTGTACGATAAAATTGGAATGGTATCGCATCCAGACAACCATCAGTTTTATAAAAGGCTAAGGCTCATGCCTCCACATTTTCATCACCAAAATCACCAGGTGTTCAAAAACACATGTCCAAAACATTTTAATAGAATGATCCATCATTCCAAGGTTTTCATAACCATTTTTCCACCAAGTATTCCCATCTAAAGTTGATCAAGTTTTATGCTTAGCACTAGCATCAACAAGTGGGGGTAAGCACTAATGAGGGGTGGTAGACTAGTGGAGTTTCAACTAAGTACAACCCTATGTCTCAGGCTGATATCAAGGTTTCTAACTTAGGCCAAATTTTATGCTCTTTCTACAACCTTCACATATCTTTCTAGTATCTACCAATTTCTTAAGTAAACTCTAAGTAAGAGCTTTGATAAAGAAATAAAGTAAGAAGCTTGCAAGGAAAACTAGGATTGGTTTATCAAGTGGGTATGATCACATATGCTTAAGGCATATAGTAGGCATAGTAACAAGTAGTGGTTTGTGGCATCAGTAGGGTATCTTGCAAGGGTTAGCTTGCATTGGTCCACTTAGTTAATAAAGCTTGCAAGTATTGGCTTGCATAGGTATAGTATCAGCTTGCATCAATATCAGTATAAGCTTGCTAAATTGCAAGTGTTAGCTTGCCTTGTGCAGAGCAGTGGTTAAAGTTCTCCTCGGCTTCTACTTCGTAGTATCCTCCTTCCTCCTCGTATCCTTGGTCGGTACTAGCGTCTATAAATAAATACGATGTACACAATCACCAAACAATACTTAACTACTTGAAATCATCACACACAAGGGTCCTATAGATGATCTAACATCATCTCTAACATTACAAGGTTAAGGCTTGGTTTCATTCTTTTTAATTTTAGAAAAGTAATTTCTACTCATTGAAAAACTACTTAAGATTTAATATTCTCCAAACCAAACATGGGATCATGTTGACACATGTCATCACCACATATTTTATTCCATGGGAATGTGAGTTAAAGTGGTGTCACAATTTAAGAAGGTTTTACCCCTTTATTTTAATTAAATAAAGTGACTAGTCATGCCTATGGGGCATTCTTTTATTACTTGAACATTATTTCTGCAAGTAAACCTATATATTTTTATATATTCTGAAAGGTATGGTTAAATGTGATTTTTGAGAGTTGGAATCAATTCAAAAGCTATCATGGTTTAAATTTGAAAAATGTTTTAATGCAGAAAACCTTCTGCCTTGTTATTTTTACCATGGGTGATCTATAGATCCAAATGACTTGAATCCAACGGGCTTGGATTCAGCATTCCCAGACCTTCCTAACAAAATTGGTTTCATTCAAATTGGTGCACTAAATTGATCTGGGTTGATTTTTGAAGTTGGGTACAGAAGTGAGTTTGAAATAAAATAGAAAAGGTTTAATTCAAATAACTTGGCTACGCGGGAAAGGTTAATGGCCGGCCTGCTAAGCGCAGTGCTCCCGCGGGCTGCTTAAGTGGGTGTCCCCACTCGTCAGTGACACAGGGGTTGTGAAGTGGTACGGGGCAACGTGGGACGTTTGATCTGATTCTAATCCAACGGCTGGGAGTCATCGTCGACGTTGAGCAACGTCGGCGAGAAATAAACCTAGCGCGGCCAGTGGGGGTTGCTGGGGGCTCATCGGGGTGCTGGCGAGGGTCGGCGAGGCGGGCGAACGACGAAGTCGACGACGGCGAACTCAGGGGTGGTCGCGGCAGCTCCTGGGGTGGACGAAATCGATGGCGCCCTTCTTCTCCAGAGGCGGCGGGCTCCGGTGAAATTCCGACGAGGTGGTGCTCGCCTTGATCCGGGAACGGTGTGGCACGATCAGTGATGAGAGGGGAGTAGAATTGTGTGAAGAATTCGAGTGGGGGTGGCCTCTATTTATAGTCGAGCGAGGGGACCGACGGGGTGCACGGTGAGCTCGTCGGGGGCGGTGGTACAGACGGCTATCGACATGGGCGATGGTAGGGGACGGTGCGGTGTTCCCTGGCGATGCTCAACGACATGGTTTCAAGGCATGGGGCGGTGCGGTTTGGTCTGGAACACGCGATGCTCTGCGCGGCAGAGGCGGCGTCTTTGACGGCGAGCGGTGGTTGTGCGTCACGGGGTGGCAAACGGGGATGTCTGGCGGTCTCCTGGGTCGGTGTTGATCGTGTAGGCACACGGCGAGGGCGGCGCGTGGTCTGTGGGCATCGGTCGAGCGTGGCGCTCTGGCGCATGCTCGGCATGGTTGCTGGCGGTCTGGGCGCGGTCCGTGTGTGTGGTCCAGGGTTTAGCAACGCTCGCGGCTAGGACAGGGAGTGGTTGTGGATGGTGGGCTGCCTCCTAGACAAGGTTGGCATGGCTAAATCTTCTCCTAGCTTGATGTCTCCACTGGGTGGCATGGTTAGCTTCGGTTGTTCACCATTGATGGTTTTGGCAAGCTCATAGTGGTGCTAGTGCTTGGTTTAGCTTGCTAGATGATCTACTGAGATGGTTGTGAGCTAAAGAGGGAACAAGTTAGGCTTCAATCACTGCTCACTATAGTGTTTAGATTTTGTATGATTTGTGTCTGCAAGGTGTTTGATGAAATGGCCGCAAGAATTCAAGTTTTGAATTTTGAAAAGATTTTTGGTGGGTGTGCTAGGTTGGTGCTGGTGAGTCTGTAGATGCTTGGGTTTTGAAAGTTGAGCTTGTTTGAGTGGTTTTTGAAAAAGTGGGATCTTCCCATATGATAAAGATTCAATTTTGAATTGTCATTTAAAATATGCATTTGAAAGTTTCTGGATGATCACAAAGTGGGCCTTGATACTTTGTTATGAGTACAATCAAGGGGTGCAAAGATCCAGAAAAGTTTCTGTTAGGTTCTGAAAGTTTGAGGCAGCCAAAGTAGGCATGGGAGTTAAATTGGTCAAAATGACCATTCCTTTATTTTATTTGTTTTGATTTACTTGTCTTTAGGAAAAGTGTGGGAAATGTTTAGATGATGTTTATTTCACCTAAGCATCCATTTACAAGCAATGGAACACATAAACAAGGTGGTTCAAAAGAATTCAAAATGAAATGCATACACATATGCATGCTTTCATAATTTTATTTGACAAAGTTTTATTTAACCCTAAATTTGATGATTAGAGTTTGATGATCCAAGTTTAGTATTTTTGGGATGTTACAATGAGAAAGCATATCCAGATGTGGCTGCTAACCCTGATAGGATGGTGAGTAGGGAAAATTTAGTTGATTCAAACTATGAGTCTGACTATGGGACTGATGAGGAAGAGGAATGTGAGAATGCGGAAATGGGATGAAGATATGATGACAAAGAAGAGGACAGTCCAGTGATACACTTTGACAGGGACAACCCTTCAATTGATGAGGGGACTGTCTTAGATACTGTGGAGGAATGCAGTTATGCCATTGCTACCTATGCAATAAGAGTTGGGTTCGAATTTACCATTGAAAAGAGCGACCAAAAGAGATTTAGGGTGCATTGTAGGGAAAGTAAGGTGTGTAAATGGAGATTGTGTGCATCTCCAATGCGGAGTGGACACCCATTTCAGGTTGCACTACCTACATATAGTTTCGGTCTTTCTCATATTTGTTCTGTTGATGAGTCCTCTTATTAATTTTTATTCCCATCGAATTCAGATCAAGGTAAACACAAAGAAACACAACTTCCCTAATACTTCTTTAAGTGATAAAATTAGACCAGTGACAACCAAGTGGATGGCTGCTACGATACTTGACTGGGTGAGGAAGGATCATAGCATTAGACCTGCTGAACTTAGAACTAAGCTTAGAGAAAAGTTTAACATTCTGATTCCTTACCACAAAGTCTTTGATGGAAAGGAGATGGTTCTAGACTTCATTCAGGTCAAGTGATTTGATAGTTTTCACGTGTTGTATAGTTTCAAAGATGAGGTAGAGAAGACATCACATGGTAGTCTTGTTGACATTGATTACGAGGTTGTGAAAGGAAGAGAAAAAGTCTAAAGGGGGGTCAAGTATAAGCAGGCAGATAAGAAATGATTAAGGAGATGTTTTGTGTGCCTAAAGGCATGCTGGAAGGGGTTCCTAGATGGTTGCATGCCATACTTGGCAATAGACGCAACTTCTTTAACAGGGAATTTTAGGGGATAGCTTGCTACCACTTTTTTTGTGGACACACATAATTGGCTTTTTACTATAGCTTATGTTGTTCTTAAGGGTGAATCGACTAAAAGATGGACACGGTTCATGTAGAGACTACATGTAGTAATTGGTCACCCTGAAGGCTTGGTGATACACACTGGTGCATGCAAGGGGCTTTAGAATGTTATTGATGTTGTGTTTCTTGGGGTTGAGCATAGGGAATGCATGCGAAACCTCTCTACTAGCTTCACGAAGAAGTTCAAAGGAAATACCTTTGAACACAACTTGTGGTGATCAGCATACACGTACACCCCAAGCATGCATGCTACTTACATGCAGAACTTGTATATCGTGCCAAAGCTGAAAGAATACCTCAAAGAACATCATAGCAAGTTATGGGCCAGATGCAAGTTTGGTGAGTTAAGCAAAGTGGATTATGTTTGCAATAATTTGACAAAAAGGTTCAACGCTAAGATTAGGATCATGAAGTAACTTGCAATTGTTATTTTGTTAGATGTAATAAGATAGTGTATAATGGTGAAGATAGATTTTAGTCAGAGAATTTGTGCAAGAAAATTTGTAGGCCATAAAATAGTTCCAAAAGGTGGTTTTTTTACTGAATGCAAGAACCAGGGCAATGAGAACGATAAAGACGAGGATGTTAGAAATTCTAGTACATTGGTTGAGGTTTATGCAAAAGACAAGCATGGAACTGAACGGAGGTATACTGTAGACATTGGAAACAAGACTTGTTCATGCAGGAAGTGGAAGGTTACTGGTCTACCATGCCACCATGCAGTGCACTTCATCTTAAAGCTGAGAGGAACAGGTGCTGAAATACAGAAATATGTTCATAACTATTTCTCCGTCGACAAGATTGCTACAACTTATGCAGAAAACATACCACCTATGGCTGATGAAAATGATTGGGAGATAGCCGATCCAGGGTTCAAACTTGAACCACTAGTCCTTAGGAGGCCACCTGGGAGGCCTAGAAAGAAAAGGATTGAAGCCTTCACTGAAAAAGGTTTGATACTAGGAGCAAGGAAGCGGAAGTGAAAATGGTGTGGAGGGTTCGGCCATATCAAGAGACTATGCAAAAACCGAGTTCCACATTATTTTGAAGATGCTGACCATGTTCCCGTTCACATCACGGAGGAACAATATGAGGCTTCTCAGGAAAAACTGGAGGAAGCGCAGCGAGATGATGTAGAGGAGGTGCTGCATGTGAAGGGAAACGATGATGAGGAAGAGGGAAACGGTGATGCGCATGTGGCGGGAAATGTCGGTAAGAAGCAAGTTGATGAGAATGTGGAGGTGCCAGCGGGGATAGGGGTGAAAAGAAACAGAAGGGTAAGGGGCAGAAGGGGAAGGGAAACAATAATAATGGAGTCGAATTTGAATATGAAGAAGTTACTGAGGTGATTGAGGATGTTCTTGAGGATCTTTCGTCTAACTATAGGAGAAACAATAAATCCCTATCAATTGCGTCTTTGTATGATTCCCTGGACGAAAGGTAAGCTTCAAACTTGTTTTACTTGGCATTTTGATCATTTTTGTTTTAGCCTCATCACTGTTGTTTAGTGCAGCGCGGGATTGAATAGTAATAAGAGGAGCAAAGAGAAGCTGGCACAGTAACGTCGTTTCTTGATTTTTCATTGAAACTGAAGTATTCATTTGTAATTTATTTATATATGGTGCTTGTAACGGGTATGTGATGTGTGGTGGGGACCAGATTCCAGGTCATTAAATAGTACATTAATTTTTAAAATGATTATCCATAAACAGTAATTGTTGATTTTTAACTGTACACAACAAAAATTATAGTGTGCCATGGAGTTGGTGAGGCTCTCCTCCCTTGGATTCCCATCTCAAACAACACGACGCGCACGTCTCCTTATCCTCTGGTGCACTCCAAAATTATGATTGTGCCATCAAGTGCTGCAAGAAGAGACTGTGTACCGTCCCATCAGCCTCGCCGCGTCTTTGTTAGTGACGTCTGATACTCGCATCGGCTATATCAGGGGCATTGATTCTCTCCTCGGTTCCACTCATCTGCCATGTTTCATCTCCAGCAATGGCAACTTCATCCACATGGTCCTACCAGAGTTGCCGTGATGGCTGTGGTGGTGCCGCCAGATTATCCGGAGGTGGCCGTGGCCGAGCAGCTGTGCCGGTGGCTAAAACACTTACAACTTGGCCATTCTATCTGACGAGGTCATTAAGCTACCGTACATAGATTAAATTTAGGCTCAAGTGACCCTAATCGACTATGCCGCTCCCGTTGTCTTCATCATGCACGACGTCCTCCATGTTGATGTCCGCCTCTTCTGAGTCGGACTTGATGAGGACGAGCCCGGTGGCATTCCTCCTCACGAGTTCTTCATGGCGCATTGCATCGATAACGGGGGAGGGCGTATGCCCAAGCACTGCCCAGAAGCGCTACCTCCCTTCGAGGTTGCGCAGATCCAGGTGGATCTCCTGACGGTGAGCTCTGCACAGCCAAAGGAACGCCTCCCGCTCCTTCTTGAAGAACCTTATCCAGTACACTCTTGTGCGCGCGTATCGGTCCATTGCCCTCTTCCGCTCTGGTAGCTGGCGGCAGCGCTACTTGATCTTCCTCGATAGCACGTTGCCACGCAAGAGCGGAGCCACGGGCACCCCGGCATAGCTGAGCTCGTAGCCAGCCGGTGGCCTCGCTAGCGGCAGCGCGAGTATGTCGTAGTAGGCGAACATATCGGCCTCGTGCAAGCTGAGACGGGGCCTCTCCATGACAAGGCGTCATTTCTTTAGGTAGGATTCGATGCTTGTGCTGACGTGAGTTGCAGGGAACAAACGGGGTTTGAGCTTCGTCCACACGGTCGCGGTTATAAAGTCAAGGATGCAGGCCCACTCGTGGTTCAGAGGGCCAATAGGGACACAGAACTGCCTACTCACAGATCGCTCTTGCAAAGGACGAACCTTATCGTCCATTCTCCCCAATCCAACGGTGCCTAACAATTGGGACGCAGAATCAACCTGGCCCTACGGGGGGCTTTTAGAAGACCAAATCTGATGACTACCAATGGGCGCTAGCCTTACTATCAAATGGCTATCATTGGCCATTAGGGTAGGCATAGTTTCTACAAGGTTAACAAGCTAGTCAATGGGGTTATCATGGCTCTGACCAAAAAATCATAAGTCTTTCACAAAAAAACTTTTTATTAATGAAAGTAGCATGCATGAAAATTGCCTCGGGCCCCTAGGCGCGCCCTAATCTTGCACCTCCTTTGGAAAACACCGGTTTTTCAGGTTTAGAAAATTAGAAGTCAAGATTTCTCCAAATGACCATGAAATATCTAGTTGGATAAGTTGCTTGCGATGTCGAGAGGGAGCTAGGTGTCGGGTTTGGGATCAATCCATGGAGTGGTTCCATGTTCTGTGCAGCGAGGGGGGAGTCTAGGGTCGGAATCCATGTTAACTCTGTAGAGGTTTGTAGCATGGAAAACCAAAAAAAATTCTATCGCATGAACACACACAAGCCAAGATCTATCTACTAGATTGTAGCAACGAGTCGATAGAGTACTAACCCTCGAAGATTCCAAAGCGGTTAACGAGATCGTATTCTCGTGGGTGATGTAGCCATTCACTTGTCGATCTCAAGATCACGTAGATGATCCTTCTAGCGCCACGTTCTGGCAGCGCTCCCGTAGTTGGTCACATGTTCGGTACACGATGATGACCTTCCTCTCCCTTGTTCTAGCAGGCAGCAGAGGTTGTAGCTCTCTCCTCATGATTCCGGTAGCATGACGGTGTGGTGTCGGAAGTAGAGGGGAGATCCCGCAGGGCTTCGCCTAAGCTGGTGCGAGTATGATGGAGGAGAGAGAGCCTCGGGGATAGAGTTTAGACACCGAGGGAGTAGAGCAGCCGGAGGCTAGACAGCAGTTTAGAGGAGAGCTAGGGCGCCTGCAGCGGGACGGGCGGCGGCCTAGGTTTTGGAGGGGAGCGCCGTCTAGGTGCAAGGTGTAGGTAGAGGGGGCACCCCCTCCCTTTCTTTTATAGGTGGGAGGGGCGGCTAGGGCTAGCCGTGTCCTTCCCCAACTCCTTTGCTGGTTGGCGGCAAGGGGAGGAAGGAATCCTCCCCTAGGTAGGATTCCTTCTCTCCCTCCACTTGGTAACCAATGTTGGGATTTGACTTTTTCAAATTGGAGTTTTACTTTCAAACTAGAGTTTGATTTCTCTCTTCCCATTGCCCATCCAAGTTACTTAGTACATGATGTAACCATTCCACTTTGGTATGACACATACATGTACCCTTCCCACTCCGGAGTGATGGACCTTCTAGACCCTTCTAGAAAATTCCGGTGAAAACACTGAAACCATTCGCGAACTAAGGAATTGTACTTTCCTTATATGAATCTTATTGTCCTGACCATTCCGGATCTCCTCGTGATATCCCAGATCCAATCTGAGACTCTAAATAACATTCGGTCTCTTACTCACATTCCATATCTAGTAAAAACATCAAATCCTTAAGTGTGTCTCCCATGGTTCGTGAATTATGCAGACATGATCGAGACTCTTCTCCGATCAATAACCAATAGAGGAATCTGGAAATTCATATGGCTCCAACATATTTCTACGATTACTTTATGACCGAATGAACCATTTACATACGATACCAATTACCCTTTGTCTCGCGAGACTTTACTTATCCGAGGTTTGATTGTCGGTATCTCTACATACCTAGTTCAACCTCGTAACCGACAAGTACTCTTTTCTCTTTCCTGTGATATGTGATCCCTTGTGAGCTAGTCACATGCTTGCAAGCCAATTGGATGATATTCCACCAAGAGGACCCATAGTATATCTATCTGTCATATGGATGGACAAATCCCACTCTTGATCCATGTGCCTCAACACATACTTTCTGAGTACTCAATGCCACCTTTATAACCACCTAGTTATGAAGTGGTGTTTGATGTCATCAAAGTATCCATCCGGTGATGGTGATTAACATGATCTCATGGTCGAAGGATTTAGGTTACTATGTATTGAAAGCTCATAGCAAGTGAACTATTTAAATGACTTGATCGTATGATATGCTTAACTGTAGAAGTATGTCCATCACATCATTCTCCTAATGATATGACCTTGTTGTTAATAACATCTCAATGTTTATGACCAGGAAACCATGATCATATATTAACCAACAAGCTAGTTTAACAAGAGTCTTTACTAGGGACTCTTATATGTTTACAAAGCACACAAGTATTAATGTTTCTGGTTAATACAATTATAGCATGGGATGTAAACATTTATCATAAACATAAAGATATGATAATAACCACTTTATTATTGCCCCTTGGGCATATCTCCAACATTCTCCCACTTTCACTAGAGTCAATAATCTAGTTTCAAACCTTTGTGCATTCAACACCTATAGCTTTCCGGTGTTGTATTTACACAATTTCTAGTGGTCAACAGATCTTCGGATCCGACAATTTCAGGTCCGTGTGTAATTGCATGTCTTTGCGTCTCTATGCATCACTCATTCTCTAATGAGATGGCTTTGTATAAATTTGGTCCTTTGGTGAGACCTTTAGTTCTCTTGGGATTAAACTATGTCAATAATTGTTGCACAATATATCTTCTTTGTGCTATCCCGTTGTGAACCACACCTAGTTTGATAACAAACTACTTGACACAAATGCCCTGTTTTGCTGATACAATAACAGTCATATACTTAGCCTTTTGTTGTAGTATCTGTCACAATATCTTAACTTTGGAACTCATCCAAATCCATTATGGAACTTCCTTTCCATTACATTGTGCCACTCATAGGTTAAATTGAGATAAACTTAACTTGTACTTTGTGACAAAACTAGTATCAATGTAATACTTTATAATGAACTATCCATCTATTTGTCACCTCTACAAAATAACATATTCTTAGTTCTTCCAAAAGATCATAAGAATATCTTTACCATCGTCCAATAAGCATCTTATGAATCATTCTGGTATATGCTCATAACATTTAGAGCATAGGACATATCTGGATGTGTACATATCACAGTATGATTGATCAAAATTACTCTTTATGATTTCATTCACCAAGTATCAAAAATACTCGAATCTTTTTTTCACTTATCATTTGTCGATAAACTTGAATTTTGATTTAATCCTCTCTGTGTGGCAAAAACCTTTCTTGTCATTTCCATATTGAACTCTTTCAATATCTCATCTATGTACATTTGGCACAACCATATTGGCGTCTCAATCTATCCATATAGATATTGATGCGGAACATTCGGGTTTTGCCTAAGTCTTTCATCTAGATGAAATTCTTAATTCGTGTCAATATAAGATACATCATTTTAGTAAAAAATATGTCTTCCACATAATGCATTAGAAATATGTATTATCACTCCTACTTAATTTCTTGCAAATGAAAGCATCTTCATCGTCTCCGATGAAATTGAAACCTTTTAACAGTTTCATCACAGTGAAGATTCCAACTCCTCGATGCTTACTTCAACCATTGAGGTTTGCATATGTTTTTAGCATCATTTGAATTATCAAAACCCTTTGGACCATGTCATGTACACGTCCTAGACAACAATTCTATTATAAGAACTTTGTTTTTTTTGTTCAACTACCATATAACAAAATTAGATGTAGTGGTTGCTAAATTAATTCGTTTAGACTAAATGTCGCTATGAAAGATCAAATCTTGTCATAGTCAACCATTGAACATTGTCGTAAACTATTTTCCCAACACGTCGACTATTTCATACATGTTAAACATCCATGTCTATTTCTTTATAGATCCAAATACAAATGTAAGGTCTTATACCTTCTCAGAGGGTATTTCAAGTTTAAAACTTGATTTCTCGTGTATGGAACTATCACGAATTTCATGGCTTCAAGCCATGTGACGGAGTCAGGGCCCATCATTGCTTCTTTGCATGTAGTTGGTTCATCATTGTCAAACAACAATGATTGACTCTCAAATCTAAGTATTTCATTATTTACCCGACATACTTGGTTCAATAGGAACTTAGACCTCCGTGACCACAACCTTTGAGGCACGTGAGCGATGAGCATTGTTGCTGCCTACAGAACGCTTTCCTGTGTTGCGCAACTCAGCACATATGGCTATGGTTCTTTTAAACTTATCAAAGTTCTATTGTCCTCCCACTTCAAATTTTCACAAAAAATCCTTCTTAATAAACTTGACGTTCTAAGCGACAAACACTTTTGTCTTCGGTGTTATAGAGGAATACTCAACGGTTATTCAAAATAACCTACAAAGATATGCTCATTCGACTTTGGTTGTAAACATCTTACTTATGCATAGCATGCCAATGTTTAAGAAAGGAAAACTTGGGTTTTATCCCGAACCATAACTTTATATGGTGTCTTTTCAATGGATCATGATGGAGCGCTTTTCAGTTTAAACCGGTAGTCTCTAAAGCTTTAATATTTTAAATATAATGGCAGTTTTATAAATTACACATTTGATCTTACCATGTCAAACAAGGTTTCATTACATGTCTCGAACACTCCATACTCATATGGTGTTTCGGGAAACGCAAATCCAACGATTCCTCAAATCTTAGGTGTTATGCTAAACTTGTAACTCAAATATATTCCTTTATGATCCTATCACAAATTATTAATTTTCTTGTTACATTGATTTTGCACTTCATCTTGAAAGTCTTCAAACTTTTCAAATGTTTCACACTTCAAAATGCAATACATGTTTGAATATTTCCTATCTTTTTCCCAGGAATTGAGCCAAAGAAGAACCCCGGGAACGGTAATTTTATTTTGCCAAATCTAGCGGGGGATCCAGATCTGCATTTAAAATATTTACTATATTTCGTATGTTTCGAGAAAGCGGCGGAGCTGCTATAGACGCTTTGATTGGCTGGAGACAGCGCTTGTAGCCTCTCCTCCAAACCCTCTATGTGCTCTCTGGTAGCGCGCATGCGCGCTTCTTTCCTTCTCCTTATTAAGTAAATATTCATATATTCACTCAAATTTTCGGAGAAAGCATATGAAGTTGAAATCCATCGCTCTCGACTACACAAAATGGACTTCATACCTCAAATATGTACAAATTCCAATAAATTAGTCATTCATTCCCTTTTCGCCTATGAACGGACTTTTAATTATCTCTAGGAAAGATTCACAAGCGTTATTTGATCAAAAATCAAAAGAGTCCAAAATTCCATCAAGCATGGAGTTTCTTCATGTTTTCTTTCTATTATAATTTAAACGGCGATGTCACTTCCTAAGTGATCTTTCAATCATTTGTGTTTCGACATTTGTAGCACTAGTTTTATGGATGTGATTTTTCCAATGAGATTTGTAAATCATCCATAATTTATGGATTACGGGAATTTATTTGAACAACCCTTTTGCACTCATAATACCTGATTTAAATAATAATTATTGGAAAAAATCTAGAAGGTATGAATTGATGTTAAGGAGCAACACAACAACACTTTGTCTATTTTCGATGAACATCATCACATATTCTCTTTCTAGTTACTTAGGCCATTGCGGTACATGAATTGTGTTGTGTCGTATGACGATTCACACCAACAAATTCAGTATCCAATACTTAAGAACCACATTTTTTAATAAGCAAAGAATATAGCCATAACATGTATATCATCTATATACCTGAGCTGAACAATTCTAGTCTTTTCTTTCTGCCAAATATTTCTTAGATTTCTCTTTTAGTATTTCCTTTTCCTTTTAAATGAATCTATCAACATCAATAGTGGAGTCATACACATGACACATAGTCCAAAGCGTGTATAGTTAAATACCAATGTCTTTGGACTTGCACTTTGAAGTAGATCACCATCATCAAATGTTTGGTGTTCTTTCAAATTCCATTCTTTAGTAATCTTTTAGTGTAGTAAACATTTTACCTACATCAAATATTCATCCTTATCATGGAACTATTCATGATCAAGCTATTTTAGCTTATAACGGTGAATTGCGAGTATAATGTTGCTCTCCAAAACCGTTTGTAGGATTAGGACGACCAGCGTCTCCAACCTTTTGCAAATTCCCATCAAACATGAGAACATATTTTTTCCATATTATACTCTATCATGTTGCAACCAAAACATCATTTCAGATATCACAATATCTTCCACACATGATGGTTTCTGAAACAACTCTTTCAGCTTCTAGATAACCTTGCAATTAAAACAATCTTTTGAATATCAAGAATCATGGAGACAAACATGGTACTTATATACTAACACAGGAATTGTTACTCTTGATTTAATACCAATTATTAAACTTCACGGAGTAATCGGAACTTACTGAAAGTTTGTAATAGGACTTTTAAACTTTAGATTAACACTTAAAAACAATATGATACCAGTTCGTAAAGTAATTAACTAAAATTCTATAGTTCTATTATCTCAATTATAACTAAACGTAAGGTGCTAAATGGATGCCAATGACTACAACAACTATGCAAATTCACTTTGATTTAATTTATGATACATAGTGTTCAACTTTTAATCATATTGCTGTTGAACTCCCACTCAAAACAATATCCCTCACATTGTTTTAGTGATCACATGAACCAAATCCACTACACCAAGTTCGATCATCACGTGACATGATGTAGTTTCAAAGGAGAACAATCATCATGTTCATCATATCATCTATATGACTCATGCTTTACCTTTTGGTATTCCGTGTTCTGAGACCATGTGTGTACATGCTAGGCTCATCAAGATTAACCTTAGTTTTTGCATGAGCAAATCTGGCTTGCTCCCGTTGTATGAACATGCAGAATCTATCACACCTGATCATCACGTGGTGCTTCAAAACAACGAGTCTTGAAAACAGTGCTTACTAAGGAAGAACACTTTATTTACTTGATATTCTGTTAGAGGGATCATCTTATAATGCTACCATCGCGAGCTAAGCAATACAAGATGCATAAAAGGATTAACATCACATGCAATTCATAATATGTGATATGATATGGCCTTTCTTCTCGTGCTTCCGATCTCCATTTTCAAGAACGAACATGAACTCCATCATCACCGGCGTGGCGTCAAGGTCAATGGCGTCGCTCCATGGTTGTCGTCCACCAGCATCAACTATTACAACTACTTTGAATAATAGACACGCAGGTCTTAAGGAAATTAAAAGACAACCATGAGGCTCCTGCCGGTTGCCAACTTACAATAAGGATCATTGCATACATCATATATAATCACAATCATGGACATATCACATCACAGCACACCCCTGCAAAACAAAGTTAGACGCGTCTAATTTTATTTGCATGTTTTACGTGGTTTGGGGCTTTCAAACAAGAACCGTTTTAACTTACAAACAAGATCCACAATGTTGATACTAGTATTGTTAATCGCTCGTTGTAAAATGAATCTTCACTATGGTGGGAGAGATAGACACCCCCAAAGCCACTTATGCAATACAAGTTGCATGTTGAGCGTGGAGCAAGTCTCATGAATGATGTCATGTAAGCTTAGCCCGGGCCGCTTCATCCCACCATCCCGCAAGATGCAAAGCACACAAGAAGCGATCGACAACAAAAGCATCAACGCCCACAATGACCATTATATTCTAATCGTGCAACTGATCTACTCATAGACACGGCTCGGATACCACTGTAGGGGTTCATAGCCTGGAAAACAAATAATTTCTATCGCATGAACACACACAAGACAAGAGCTATCTACTAGATTGTAGAAACGTGTCAATAGAGTACTAACCCTTGAAGATTTCAAAGCGGTTAACGAGATCGGATTCTCGTGGGTGATGTTGTCCTTCACTTGCCGTTCTCAAGATCGCATAGACGATCCTTCCAACGATGCGTTCTGGCAGCGCTCCCGTAGTCGGTCACACGTTAGGTACTCGATAAAGACCTTCCTCTCCCTTGTTCCAGCAGGCAGGGGAGGTTGTAGCTCTCTCCACATGATTTCGGCGGCATGACGGCATGGTGTCGAAAGTAGAGGGGAGATCCCGCTGGGCTTCGTCTAAGACAGTGCGAGTATGATGAAGTAGAGAGAGCCTCGGGGCTAGAGTTTAGACGCTGAGGGACTAGAGCATCCAGTGGCTAGGGTTTAGCTAGACGGCGGCTGTGATTTAGAGGAGATCTAGGAGGGGCGCCGGCCTAGGTTTTGGAGGGGCGCCGGCTAGGTGCAAGGAGTAGGGAGAGGGGGCACCCCCTCCCTTTCTTTTATAGGTGGGAGGGGCGGCTAGGGCTAGTCGTTTCCTCCCCCAACTCCTTTGCTGGCCGGGGGAAAGGGAAGGAAGGAATCCTCCCCTAGGTAGAATTCCATCCCTCCCTCCACTTGGCAACCAATGTTGGGATTTGACTTTTTCAAATTGGCATTTGACATTCAAACTAGAGTTTGATTTCTCTCTTCCCACTGCCTAGCCAAGTAACTTAGTACATGATGCAACAATTCCATTTTGGTATGACACATCCATGTAACCTTCCCACTCCCGAGTAATGGACCTTCTAGACCCTTCTAGAACATTCCGGTGAAAACACTAAAACCATTCACGAACTCCGGTTTGGACTTTCCTAATATGAATCTTATTCTCTAGACCATTCTGGATCTCCTTGTGATATCCTGGATACAATCCGAGACTCCGAACAACATTCGGTATCTTACTCACATTCCATGTCTACTAAACAACATTGAATCCTTAAGTGTGTCTCCCTACAGTTCGTGAATTATGCAGACATGATCGAGACTCTTATCTGATCAATAACCAATAGAGGAATCTAGAAATTCATATGGCTCCCACATATTTATATCATTACTTCATGATCGAATGAACCATTTACATATGATACCAATTTCCCTTTGTCTCTCGATACTTTACTTATCCGAGGATTGATGATCGGTATCTATGCATACCTAGTTCAACCTCGTTACTGATAAGTACTATTTTCTCGATCCTATGATATGTGATCCCTTGTGAGCCAGTCACATGCTTGCAAGTCAATTGGATGACATTCCACTAAGAGGGCCCAGAGTATATCTATCTGTCATATGGATGGACAAATCCCTCTCTTGATTCATGTGCCTCAACACATACTTTCTGAATACTCAATGCCACCTTTATAACCACCCATTTATTAAGTGGTGTTTGATGTCATCAAAGTATCCATCTGATGATGGTGATTAACATGATCTCATGGTCAAAGGATTTAGGTTACTATGTATTGAAATCTTATAGCAAGTGAACTATTTAAATGACTTGATCTTATGCTACGATTAACTATAGGAGTATGCCCATCATATCATTCTCCTAATGATATGACCTTGTTGTTAATAACATCTCAATGTTTATGATTAGGAAACCATGATCATATATTAACCAACAAGCTAGTTGAACAAGAGGCTTTACTAGGTACTCTTATATGTTTACAAATCACACAAGTATTAATGTTTCTGGTTAATACAATTATAGCATGGGATGTAAACATTTATCATAAACATAAAGATATGATAATAACCACTTTATTATAGCCTCTTGGGAATATCTCCAACAAACTCACACTCGATAGACATGCTGGTGGTGCCTTGGGTGCCAAAGGACCTGCTATGACCTGCTTATGATTTTATGAGGGAAGTGGGTCACATGCAGGGGATCCAAGAGCTATTTTCACATTTTTATGATTTTTTTAGATTTTGTTTGGTGTTGTCCAAAAAAACGACGAAACCCGCCGGTGGCCACGGCAACGCAAGGGTCGGTGCAATCTTGGACTGAGGCATGCATCCAGCCTAGGTACCCCATGGGGACCCCAAACCATTTTCCCCTAAAAATTGAGAGTGTCTTATAGGGTACCTACAGTTAGAAACCAGATATATCGGGCCATAACTCAAGAAAAATACAGTATATGCTTGCACCATAAGATAAATACTCACCTCCCGGGAATGGCCATGCACCATGGTGTAGCATGCAATTAAAATTGCCTCGGGCCCCTAGGCGCGCCTTAATCTTGCACCTCCTTTGGAAAAACACCGAGTTTTTGAGTTTAGAAAATTAAAAGTCAAGATTTCTCCAAATGACCACGAAATCTCTAGTTGGATAAGTTCCTTGCGATGCCGAGAGGGAGCAAGGTGCCATGTTTGGGCTTAATCCATGGAGTGGTTCCATGTTCTAGGCAGCGAGGGGGGGTCTAGGGTCGAAAGCCATATTAACTCACACTTGATAGTCATCATGGTGGTGTCTTGGGTGCCAAAGGACCTGGTATGCCTTGCTTATGATTTTATGAGGGAAGTGGGTCAAATGCAAGGGTTGGAAGAGCTGTTTTCACATTTTTATGATTTTTTTAGATTTTTTTTGGTGTTGTCCAAAAATGGCGAAACCCGCCAGCAGCCGCGGCAACACAAGGGTCGGTGCGATCTTGGACCCAGACATGCATACAGCCTAGGTACCCCATGGGGTACCCCAAACCATTTTTCCCTGAAAATTGAGAGTATCGTATAGGGTACCTACAGTTAGAAACTGAATTTACCGGGTCGTAACTCAAGAAAAATACAGTATATTCTTGCACCATAAGATAAATACCCAACCCCAGGAATGGTTATGCACCATGGTGTAGCATGCGTGAAAATTGTCTTGGGCCCCTGGGCGCGCCCTAATCTTCCACCTCCTTTGGAAAAACACTTGTTTTTCGGGTTCAGAAAATTGAAAGTCAAGATTTCTCCAAATGACCTCAAAATCTCTAGTTGGAGAAGTTGCTTGCGATGCCGAGAGGGATATTGGTGCTGGGTTTGGGCTCAATCCACGGAGTGGTTCCATGTTCTAGGCAACGAGGGGGGGTCTAGGGTTGAAATCCATGTGAGCTCACACTCGATAGACATCCTGGTGGTGCCTTGGGTGCCAAGGGACCTGGTATGCCTTGCTTGTGATTTTATGAGGGAAGTGGGTCACATGCAAGGGCTCCAAGAGATGTTTTTACATTTTTATGTTTATTTTAGATTTTGTTTGGTGTTGTCCAAAAAAGGCGAAACCCGCCGTCGGTCACGGAAAGTCAAGGGTCGGTGCAATCTTGGTCCCAGACATGCATCCAGTCTAGGTACCCCATGGGGCACTCCAAACCAGTTTTCCCTGAAAATTGAGAGTGTGTTATAGGGTACCTATAGTTAGAAACCGCATTTACCGGGCCATAACTCAAAAAAAATACAGTATATGCTTGCACCACAAGATAAATACCCACCTCCCAGGAATTTACATGCACCATGGTTTAGCATGCGTGAAAATTGCCTCGGGCCCCTAGGCACGCCCTAATCTTGCACCGGTTTTTGAGGTTCATAAAATGGAAAGTCAAGATTTCTCTAAATGACCACGAAATCTCTAGTTGGATAAGTTTTTTCTGATACCAAGAGGGAGATAGGTGTCGGGTTTGGGCTCAATCCATGGAGTGGTTCCATGTTCTGGGCAGCGAGGGGGGTCTAGGGTTGAAATTCATGTTAACTCACACTCGATAGACATCCTGGTGGTGCCTTCACGACTAGGAAACCAGTTATAGATAGGCAGATCCTCTATGGCACATATGTGTGACCATGCGCCACAGAAAAATTTCAGTCGCGCATTTCAGCCAATGCGCCATAGAAAACTTCACTGTTCTATTGCGCATATAGGGGAACAATGCGCCACATAAATTTGGTGGGACCCGCCACCAGGCCTGGGCGAGCAACTTTCTGTGGCGCATATGGACATATGCGCCACAGAAATTCATATTTCTATGGATCATATGTCCATATGCGCCACAGAAAGTGAAGAGGGGCCCCACCATAGAATTGAGTTAACAACATTCTATGGCACATATGTCTATATGTGCCACAGAAAGTGATGTTTCTGTGGCGCATATACAGGTATGCGCCACAGAATTCGACGTATTTTGCAAAAAAAAGGTCATGGCACGGTAAAACGGACATAACTTTTGCATACAATGTCTAAAAAAAGTTTTACCCATCAAAATGATCGTCTTGAAATTTCCTACACGAATTCAACCGCCAAAGGACGTTCTGAAATGTACAGATTCCCCAAATTCCAAAGAGTAAAAATGTATGGAAGAAAGAAGTTTTTTCCTACAAAAAATAAAAAAAGGGGAGAGACTTATGTGGTGCATATCTCCCATATGCGCCACAGAAGTATTTGGCGCGATTCGAAATTTGAATCCCGCTAGCGCCCCTTCCTCCTCTCTTTTCTCCTTTACTCCTCTTCCTCTCCTCCACACTTATCCTCCCTTTCTCCTCACTCTTCCTCCTCCTCCACCCAGTGAGCTCCTCCCTCCTCCTCCTCCATCCTAGTGAGCTCCTCCTCCTCCACCCCGATGAGATCCTCCTCCTCCTCTACCTCAATGAGCTACTCCTATGATGATGACGACCACCCCGGTGACCTCCTCCTCCATTGGTGGCCTCCTTTTCCTCCGGCGAGCCACCTCATAAACCCACCTTCGTCCTAGCCTAGCCCTCCTCCGGCGACCCTCACCTCTGTCTAGATCTAGCCATATATTTTTGGAGATTTTAAAAAAATTATGTGTCGCATATTCATTATATGCGCCACAGAAGATTTAGATCTAGACTGCCTTTTTTGACATTTGAAAAAATATATGTGGCGCATATCGAAATGAGCTACAGAATTGCACTTTTGTGGCATGATAACTATGGCGCATGCCATATACGCCATAGAAGTTGAAAAATATGCGCCACAGATAAGATTTTTCCTAGTAGTGCTTGGGTGTCAAAGGACCTGATATGCCTTGCTTATGATTTTATGAGGGCACTGCGTCACATGCAAGGGCTCCAGAGCTGTTTTCACATTTTTATGTTTATTTTATATTTTGTTTGGTGCTGTCCAAAAAAGCGGAGAAACCCGCTGGTGGCCGCGGCCACTCAAGGGTCGATGCAATCTTGAACCCAGGCATGCATCCAGCCTAGGCACCCCATGGGGCACCCCAAACCATTTTTCCCTAAAAATTGAGAGTGTCTTATAGGGTACCTACAGTTAGAAACCGCATTTACCAGGCCGTAATGTAACATCCCCAAAATATTAATCAAGGTTATCAAATTCCAATCACCCAAAATTAGGGTTAACAAAAACTTTTGTTAAATAAAATCATTATGAATGCATGTGTGTATGTGATGAATGCATGAATGCTTGAATGGACGTGTTTGATTGTTGTGAATGGCAAGGATTGGTTTAAAGATGAAAACAACATCATCTAAATCATTTCCAAGCAGAATCAAATCAATAGAAATTCAAAAACAAACAAAATAAGCAAATGGTCATTTTTGCCGATCTTGCTCACTAGACCACTTTGAGTGTTTCTAGTCCAAGATTTCAAACAGAAACAAATCCAATTCTTTTCACCCGTTGCTAGACCAAGTGAAAGTGAACCCAAGCCCACCTTGCAAACCCACAGAAACATTTGGCAACCCTATTCAAAGAACATTTGAAAATTGAATCTAGTTCATATGGGAAGATCACCATTTCCCAAAACCCAACCAAACCAGTGCACCTTGACAAATCCAATTAACAAGAGACTACCTAGTATGTGCTATTGCACCCACCAAGTTTCATCCAAAAATTCAAAAACGAAATTCTTCCGGTCATTTCATCAAACATTTGGATATAGAAAACAATTTTGGCCAAACTTCACTGTTTTGAGCAGTGATCTTTGCAAACATTGTTCCCCATTGATCACCCCTGTCTCCCCCACTGCAAACCAATCCATTAAACCAACCTAGCCCCTACCCAATGCGCTAGGTCGAGCATGCGCGAGAGAACCCTTGCCAGCCGACCATGGCAAGCTAGCTAGAGAAAGCGCCGCGCCTAGCCACCGTGTCCAAGAAGCACGCCACCGTCCACCACCACGCTCTGTCCAGCCTTCGGCCCTTGCCAAGTCGTGGACCACCGAGAACACACACACCCATTTTGTCTCTGCCATGTCTAGAGCGCGCCAGCTCACCGCACTCGACATGCTCTCAAAGACCGCGCCCCGCCTTCTCTGCCCGCGCCTGCAATCACCACCGTCCTAGGAACCTCCCAGACATCCTCGTTCGTCGTCGCGCGACCCGTAGCTACTATGCGTCATCAAAACTGCCGCCGGTGCCGCTCAGAGCACCAACGTGTTCCGACCAAACCGCACCGCCCCTTGCCGCGTCATCAAGATGTTGAGAATCGCCAGGAGACCGTGCACCGTCCCCTAGCCCCAGCCAGGCCTGTAGCTCGCTGTAACACCGACCCCGACGAGCTCTGCCTGCACCCTTCGGTTCCCTCGTCGCAATATAAATAGAGTCCTTCCCCATTCGTTTTCTTTGCACCATCTCATTCCCCACCTCTCACTGATCATGACCACTTCTTCCTGGAGCAAGGCGAGCGCAGCATCGTCGGAATTTTTCTGGATCCTGCCGCTACTGGAGGAGAAAGGCGCCGATGATTGGAGCCACCCCAGGAGGAGCCGCCAGTACCAGGAGAACCGTCGTCGTCGACTTTGTCGTTCGCCCCCATCGCCGACCATCTCCTGAGCCCCAGTGAGACACCCCAGACCCCCACTAGCCGCGCTGGGGTTCGAGCCCGTCGCGCTCTGTTCGACGAGGACGATGGTCGTGAGCCATTGATCCTCGATCTAATCCTATGGTCGTAGTTATCCCATACCCCTTCGCATCCCCATGTCTCATTGACATGTGGGAACAACCACTTAACCAGCCCGCGCGCACACTATGCGTAGTGGGTCGACCCAGTTAGATTTCCCGCGTGGCCCAGTTAATTTGAATTTAGATTTATCTATTTGGTTTCAAACCTAGTTCTGGCAGTAGATTCAAAAATCATTTCAGAGAGATTCACTAAACCAAATTGCATGAACCTAGTTTTGTTAGAAAGGTATAGAAATTCTTAATCCAAGCCTGTTGGATTCAAACCATTTGAACTTGTAGATCACCTATAGTAAAACTAACAAGGCAGAGACTTTTCTACTTTCAAACATTTTTCAAAATTCAACCATAAATGCTTTTGAGTTGATTCCATCTCTCAAAAATCACATTTGATAAGGCCTTTCTGAATATATAAAAATATCTAGTTTTACTTGAAGTAATAATGGACAAGTAATAAAAGAATGCCCCATAGGCATTTCTAGTCACATTAATTAATTAAAATAAAAAGGTTAAACTTTATTAAATTCTGACACCACTTTAAATCACATTCCCAAGTACTGAAATATGTGGTGACGACATGTGTCAACATGATCCCATATTTTAATTGGAGAATATTAAATCTTAAGTAGTTTTTTAATGACTAAAAATTACTTTTCTAAAATAGAATTGTCACATCCCAAAATTCTCCTAATTTGGGAATGTGAAATAAATAAATAAGTTTGATTGATTGTTTGACTATGTTGAAAATTCTCAAAGAGAAGAAACTTTTTGAATAGAAAATCCTCTCAACCTTGAATTCAAAATCTTATATTCTTTTGTTATGACCTAAGTAGCCATATAGGCAAAAGGGAATGGATTGATTATGGATTGTAGAATTGGTGTGCAAGATTTCAAAATGACAATCATGAAGCATTCATAAGCATTTCATTACATCCATGCAAAGTTCTCACAAACTAAATCCAAATCCTGGTATCTAAATCCTATAGTTGATTCGCCCAAATGTTCCTAAGGGTAATTAAATTGAATTTATAAAACCCACTATTGCTAAGGCAGAGATTATTGCTAAATTATAGCCTAAAGAGATCCAATTGATATTACAAAATTTTAGAAACAAAATTGAGCTTATTTGGAGCTAGTATGAAAAAGTTATGGAACAAATACAAACACATAAAGATATAAATAAAATGAAATATACAAGGATTTATAAATCCACTACTTCCAAACTAGTGAAAAGATTACAAATTTAATCCTACAATGATCTATTAAATTTTAGAAAAATTTAGAAACAAGAATCATATCATTTGGAGTTCGTATGCAAAAGATATGAGGGAAACAAGTATAAAAAAAACTAAACGGGCCGGCCCACCCGGTCCGACCGGACCGAGCCAGCCGGCTGGACACGTACAGGATCACGATGGTGGAGTGCTTTAAAATCCGTGCGAATCAGTTTTTCTCTAACCTATCTCTACTCAAACTGCTATAACTTTTTATCTACAACTCCGAATCGACTTCCGTTTATTTCTACTTGTTTCCTACTCCAATACCTATCTCCCCACTGTCCTAAACATACATATAAACTCGTGGAGCCACAGCTGTATGAGTTTCTTTCCTCGAAATCCCGAATCTACACATGCCGAATCTTATTTCGCTTTTTAACCCATCTAGAGTTCGTCGTTTGCCTTCGGTCAAAAAACGAAAGTTGTAGGAATCGTCGAAATCTTTCAATCCCGACAAACCTCACCTCTTTTGATCCACCACAGCCGGAGAATTTCATATCGCAATATTTCAGATCTTACGGTGTAAATCCAAGATGTACTCGCGCTCGTTTCTTCAAATCCAAATTCCTTTGGTGAGAAGGTAGGAATACTGATTCCACACAACTTTCATGTTGTAAGTTTTTCAATTTGACCTACGGATTTGTCTCTCTAACACAGATATGTTTCTTGTCTATTCTGGGCCAAAATCGGGTCAATCTCCTCTTCTAGCCACCGGATCCTATCCAGACGGTCGAGATCCAATCAAACCGGTGTGTGCCATATCGTCATCTCGGTTAGCTTCCTCATCAACGCCACGTTAACGTCAGGTCAACATCTAGTCCCAGTCAGCATGCAAAGTCAACCTGTCCAGTCAGCGGAATATTCCCTGGAATATTCCGTTCGAATTTAAAATTTCATATTATAGATCTAACTTGTAAAATTCATTAAAAATTCATACCACGTCCAAAAATTGCGTATAATATATTAAATTGAAGATAATTTTACGTAGAATCATCTTATCAGAATAGATCCAAATTTTACTATACATGGTTACTGCAGTAATTTAATTAGTTTTAATGGTCTTTTAGATTAATAAATTCATAGGAAATTATCTGTAACTTCGAAAAATATGAATAATATATCAAATTGAAGCTACTGTAATGTACTTTAATAATATCTGGTTGGATCTAGCCTTTGCAGATTATTTAACCCGTATCAATTTAATTAGTTTTAATGGCTTTATAAATCATTAAATTCATAGTAAATTAATTGCTTGTCACAAAAATATAAATGATATACCGATGCAAAGCTGGTTCCATGTAGATCATCAATATGCAATTATTTCAGCATTTTACTGTAAGGTTTTGCCGCGAAGATTTAAATGGTTTAATGGCCTATTTAGAGTAATAAATTCATAAGAAAATAAATACTGTTCAGAAAATTGCAAATAATATGTCCCTGGATTCACAATTCCGTGGAGATTACAGATATAATTTTAGTTTGATTTTTAGGCAACAGAAACTATATGAATCATATAAAACCCATTAAATACTATTTAAATCATACAAAAAGATCTATAACTCCGATTAGGGTGAATCCAAGTGCTAAGGTTTTGTATTGACAATATCTATACAGAGAAATTGCATGACAAATTATTTGGCACAGTTAAAACAGAAACTCGTACAAAAATATTTAAACCCATTGAAATAGTGTTTTAATCATAGGAAAATATCTATAACTCCTTTTTAGGTGATTCAAATTGCCACTGTCTCTAAATTGCATTACCTATCCAGTAGCATCTAGTTCACAATTTAATACGACATAAACATATTTAGTTCAATTAAAGTGGTATACACCATATTAAATCGATACAACTTTAGTAATAAAAGCTTTAGTGCATTAAATGACTTTCCACATGCATCATGTAATCTAAATATGTTCAGAACACTAAATGCAACTATTGTGACTCATTAAATCGTCATGCATGCATCTGTTCATCATTGTTTTCTTGTAATGTTGCACTATTGTATGTTTGCAATGTTTTGAATGGTGTTTGTTGTGTTTGCTTCAAACGCTAGATTGCGAGGAGTGCAACGTGTGCGATTGCAACTACTATGATTGCAAGTATTGTGGTTATGACGAGTGCAACCATTATATATATGAGGATTGTGAGGATTATCTAATCGACTACATCTACAACAAAGGCAAGTGGTGCTATCTTGGTCATAAATGTCCTATTGTTTTCCTATGCATTGTAGATGCTTTTGTAGAATTGCATCTGTAGGAATTGATGTGTATATGCTATGCTATGTCCCATATTATTCCCTAGTATTCCTTGTTTATGAGCCATCGTATTGGTAGATTGCTTAGCTATGCTATTTAAACGAGAAAGGGAATCACATCATGAAAAGTTATATGTTTTGAAAGGCTTATGTTTTGCTAAATGACAAACCAACATGTTTTAATGAACCACCTGGGCGGAATGGCATTGATTGGGTCATCGAGTGTGGATTTTGGTGGGGAATGCCGCCCAGGACACTGAGAAAGGATTGGTTTCTTTATTTGGTAACTTACGTGTACAACCATGTGCCAATAATGGAATGGGCGGTTGGTTGGACTCAGTAGGTTGTGGTAACTCGAACCCACGTATCCAGAGATGTAGATAGTGTAGGTTGGACCGGTGCGTGTCGGGTTTGGGGAGCTACTTCCCGAACGGTTCCTTCTTGGACTTCTCCCTATCATCACCCAATATGAGAGTGGTACGAAGCTGGGCTGGCCAAGTCACATGGGTAAGTGTACTAACCCTGCAGGTGTATAAACTAATCGATTAGCCGTGTCCCGGTTATGGACAATTTGAGCGACGACATCGATGCTATGATATTTCTCACTCATCCTTATTTCTTAATTACTTAAAACTTGTTGGGTGAACATAATTGGGTAGGAGCACCTGGGAGTGAACCAGAGTGTCCTATTTATCGTATTGGAAAACTACTTTGTTACAAATATTAGGATAAAACTATTGCTTTATGCAAATGAGCCTGAACTCCACTTGGCCAAATAAGCATGTAGTTGATAGATCTGTTGTTAACCACTTTAGCCTACTTGCCATACATTCAATGTATTGACCATTCGTGGCTGCAACGTTTCATGTTGCAGGTTATATCGTATCTGAGTGATCGTTCATAGGTCGCGAGACTCCACTCAACAATTGTTCGCCTGTGGCACATTTGGAGGATGGAGATCTACCTTGTATTTGTTTTCCGCTGTGTACTTGAATAAATAATGTAAATTCTGGATCATATTCGTTGTATTTATGATGCATAGTTATATTTGGTATCATTTTGTACTGTGTGTGCCAGTGAACCGATCCAGGGATTGGCACTATACACATGAACTCAGCCTTATCAGGCGAGGGTGTTACGAGAATAAATAAGACTAAGTCTTTAATTCATGTGATCATTGTGATGATGCTAAATCATCTAGTGTAAACCCTTGTGTGCGACATAGAAGTAGTGAAGTATTGTTTGGTGATTGTGTATATATTTATTTATAGACGCTAGTACCGACCAAGGATACGAAGAGGAAGGAGACTACTACGAAGAGAAAGCCGAGGGGAACATCAACCACTGCACTGCACAAGGCAAGCTTCACAAAAAAAAGTTGACTTTGCAAGTTAACACTTGCATGATAACTATGCCAACTAGATTCCTTAGGCATATGTGATTATTCCACTTGATTACACCAAATCCCAGTTTTACTTGCAAAGCTTTATTAAGTTATTTATTTATCAAAATTCTTTGTTTACCTTTAGAAAGTGCTTGTGAAGTTTTGGGAAAGATTTAACGGTAGCATAAAGAGCATAAAACTTGGCCTAAGTTAGGTAGATCTTGATGTCATCCTAAGGCATGAGATTAGACTTAGATAATTCACACTTGATTATCACCCCTCACTAGTGTTTACCCCCAACTTTAGTTGCTAGTGCTAAGCATAAAACTTGATTACTTTAGATGGGAATACTTGGTGAAAATGATTATGAAAACCTTAGAATGATGAGTCATTATAATGAAATGTTTTGACAGGTGTTAGTGAACACAAGGTGATTTGATGATGAAAATGTTGAGGCATGAGCCTTAGCCCTTTATAAAACTGATGCTTGTGTCTGAATACGATACCATTCCAATTTTACCGTACAACCACAATACCCGAATTTGGGTAGGGCTTGATTAGAAGTTTATATACCTTAGTATGGGTTCCCTTGCGGCCGAGGTTTGAGATGAGGTTACCTCGTGAGGATTGTCCACCTGTGCAGTTCCCAAGATGACAGATGGTCATGGTTGGGAGGCCAAACTCATAGGAGAGGTGCCTATACTAGGGCGTGTAATTGAAAGGTTAGGATTGATTATCTGCATACTGAGTATGGTGAATTTAGGATTGTTCCTAATGGATGTATAGAATGTTGTGGTGAAAGTGTACCACCTCTACAGAGTGTCAAACTATTCGAATAGCCGCGTCCGCGGTTATGGACAGTTGGAGTGGCCATACTGTTCCATCGTCAGATGTTTTCAAAATTACTTGTGAAATGAATCATGACTTTCACTTGACCACAATAGGGTTATGAACATGAAAACTAAGTTCCCACTTAGGTGTTATAAAACATTAAACTAGTTTTCTTTGATTCTAAACTCAGTTAGAGATAAACCTGGATTTTTGCAAAACAACCTAGAGCTTAGTATTCCTATTTGAAACCTATTTACTTGTAGTGATAGTTTGCAAGTACTTAAAGAGTACTCATGTCTTTGTCTCTGGCTATTCCCGTGGCCAGACTATGAAGAGGACTATCAGGATGATAGACCGCAGGAAGGTTACGACAACTACGATCATCTCTCATCATCAGCATTGCCTGTGACCATGAAGATGGAGCCTCGCCCACGCTATCATTATTATATTATTCCGCTGCATTAATTGTACTAAGACTGGATCATGAGATCCTTTATTTGTAAGACATTTATTATGGTTTGTAATGGATGATGAACTATGGCCCAATCTGTTATGTCTCGCAAAAATGGTAATCCTGTGATTGTGATGTATGGCATGACAGGCATCTGGGAATAAAAATCCGGGTGTTGACACGTAACTCAAGAAAAATACAGTATATGCTTGGACCACGAGATAAACACCCACCTACCAGGAATGTCCATGCACCATGGTGTAGCACGCACGAAAATTGCCTCGGGCCCCTGGGCGCACCCTAATATTGCACCTCCTTTGTAAAAACACCGGTTTTTCAGGTTCAAAAATGGGAAATCAAGATTTATCCAAATGAACACGAAATCTCTAGTTGGATAAGTTGCTTGCGATGCAGAGAGGTAGATAGGTGTCGGGTTTGGGCTCAATCCATGGAGTGGTTCCATGTTCTAGACAGCGAGGGGGTTCTAGGGTTGAAATCCATGTTAACTCATTTTTTCCTCTATGCTAGTCATGAATACTCAGACAAGCCCTTACTATAGCTCACCCTAAAACCAGCACGCCTTGATTGGTTCAGACAGTTGTCACGCGGATCGTGCCGCCAATCGTTGATCCTCTTTTTTTTAGGGAAAACAGTAGGGGAGGGAACCCCCACTGTAACTTTTTCTTTATTATATAACCAAATATGGTACAGAGTATAATTACATGGTTACAATAGGTATTTATACATTGTGTTTACCCGAAGTAATCCACTAATGTACTTGAGTTTGGAACCAGCTATCAAATGGAGGACCATGTTTCTTTTTTATTCTCAGTTTAACCCATCTCAGTTCTTGAAGAAATACTGCTTTCCAATTGGAGAACGGTGGTGTTGTATTCTCAAAAATCTTATTGTTTCTACAGATCCATATTCCCCAAGAAGTTCAAATAATTATTTCCATTGCAAAGGGAAGCTTAATTCTGGTTCTTGTGTCTTGAAAAGCCTCAAACACAGAGAGCCCCTGATCTCTATTGGGAAAGATGTAATCCCAGCATTCAGCAGCAAAAGGGAAGTTCCAAAAGAGGTGAATCAAAGTTTCCTCAGAGTTGCAATTTCGAACCGCACAGTTGTGATCTGGTAGGAAGCAGTTTTTCCTTTTGAGAAGGTTTCTTGTATTCAGCCTGTCCAGAAGAAGTAGCCAGAAAAAGAATTTGTGCTTTGCCTGACAAGATGAAGCCTAGATCCAGGAGAAATGTGGAGGTGCAGGTTGGAAACCTGCCATAACCTCATAAGCCTTTTTGACAGAGAATTTTTCCCTACCCCAAAAATAAGTCCATTTGTTAGGTGTTGTCAAGTAATTAATCTGTTGGCATCTTAATTCTAGCTATTCAAACTCAATGAAAGCTTGTTGAGATAGAGGAAGATTAAATAAATCTTCAAGATATTCAGTTACAATACCAACAACCCAATAGTCTAGCAAGACATGGTAATTACAAAAATCACAATGCAGGACGTAGCAGTTATATATAGCAATAGTAACAACAGAACATTAATCGTTGTCGTTGTCACCGTCGGTGTGCTCCGATGACTTGTCAGCAACTCCCTCCTCGTAGATACGCGCCCTCTCCTCATCGGAGTCCTCCTCCTCATAGTCCCACGGGTCGACATCACTCCCATCCGCTTCTGCCTCCAACTGATCCATGAATGCCTCCTCATTGCCCGAGTTGAAGTCATCCTCATAGCTGGCTCCTCTATTCCTCCTATCCTTCTTCATGGTGGTCTCGCAGGCCTTCCTCCGGTGCTCCTCCATATTGGATGTTGCTTGGCGCTCCTCTGTATCTGCCGGTGCACCGCGCTTCTCAGGTGCGGAGGGTACGACAAGCTTCGACATTGCGGTGTCCTCGAGTGTCGATGTTGATGGATCGAGGTACGGTTAGACACGTTGTGGTGCCTTAGATGGATATCGACGGGAACGAACGATGCCGCGATGAGTAGGTGACGCAGTATGGTTAGCCACAGTCAAGGATCTGCCACTGCCACGACGCGGTTCCATCCTGCGCGAGGAAGTTGTTCGGAATGTGCAATGGCGGGTACACAAAGTTGGGTGCCAATCCTATAACAGGCGCGAGGAGCATATTCGTAGTCTTTTTTTGTGAATTTGCATACTCGTAGTCTAGTCACATAAAAATTGTACTACATCACAAAATATCTACGTACTATGTAGTCACGTAACAAATCACAAAATGCACGTGCTGGCAGCATCAGGAAGTATCCAGTGCGTCCATGTCGACGTGGAGTTCAATGTTTCAGCATGTTGTGTCCGTGTAGCAGTTGCGCGCGTCATGCCAACCCCTTGAACATGTGATGGACACTCGTAAGCATGCGTGCACGCTGGATGTGCAGCCCACAATTACTTCCTCGTAGTCCCACCCCTACCCTTATATCCACGGGATATTAGGCGGCGTGTGTCGAATCCCACTTAAACGTCCATTAAAGCCAGTCCAATCGAGTCCCATCATGCGTATATTAACAAACGAAGGGTGGATGTAGGTTGAGATAGCACCGAAGTAAACAGTGGACTTTTATAAGACTGTACCATGGACAAGACTCTTTGACCATTCTCCCGCACCCGTCACTTTATTCTTCCTCCTGCCCCCACCTTCCTCCATCTGCATTAGCCATGGCTCCCCGGAAGAGAGGTGGATTGACCGTGCGCGTGGAGAGAAACGAGAGAGATCTCTGCCAGAAACTTCTTGCTCAACCAGCTGCTAAATCCCCCCTCACATAAAGGCCCAATCTCTCCTAGCAATGGTGTTGAATGTTCTAGCAGGCGAGGGCTCCTCTCGGTACAATCTTCTTCTTCTCTATTTTCTTATTCTTCTATGCCTACTTCTTTTTATTCTTCTTGTAACTCTGCTACATATTCTAGGGAGGGTGTGGACCCTAAAACCAGCACGATGGCAGCAGCATCGCAGGACCTGTTCGACCCTAGTCCTCGGCTCGGTGAGATAGGAAATCCCCACACTTTTTACCACTCATAATGACATGCATTTGGTTTTATTTTTGAGATTCTAAATGTGGAAATATTAGATCGTGTCTGCCCGCAAGTAGCCTCTAAGTAGGGACCATGCTCAATCCTTTTAATCAATATTGTTCTTCATAGACACATTGGGGTTTTTGTGATTTGAATATTGTCCTTCCTAGGAACCTGCAGTACAATTATAGAGTATCTATTTTAAATATAATGAACGATGCAGCAAGTGAAGGCCAATTGTCGTGACAAGATGGTCGCGATCAATTCCAAGATTGACAACCAACTACAGGGTGCACGCTCCCTAACCTAGGATAATGAGTGCCTTCGGAAGTGTGTGTCTCTGCAGAAGGAGATCATGCTTGATTTTTCACTTGACATCAAGAGGCTTGAAGCAGAGCGCGATGAGCTGCAGAAGTTGATCGCACATAGCTCGAACAAACAAGACCTGGCCATCAAGTTAATTACGTAGCTCATGTGTGACAAGAAGAATCTCCAGAATAGATGCATCCTCCAGCAGGAGGAAGCCACCAAGGCACTTAGAGAACGCATCAACGAAGCAAAGGCTGCCATCGAAGCCTACAATAACAGGGACCATTGCATGGATGTAGTGAGATGGATGAAGGAGGACATGGGCCAAGGTCTCACTGTGCTCGAGGGTCTAAAGAAGGAGAACGAGGAGCTAAGGGCCAAGATGGAGGCGTATCGGGCAATGCCCAAGTCAGATTCGGAGTAGAGGGGACAGGAATCTCAGTTCATGCTCCACTTCTTTTGTAATTTATATATGTCGTGCAATTAAGGAATCTTGGAGCATCTCCATGTTTCTCTATTTATCTTACTTGCCTATCAACTAAATTATGGGTTTGTGTTTTCATGAATAGACATCATCCTTTCTTTCCATTATGTATCTGAGCTTGCTTTTAGATTATGACTATGCCACTACTATTTGGTTACATTGGAAAAACCCATAGCACCCTTAGTTGGAGATAGTCCTAGGTTGCTTTGAAATTGAAATTAGGACTGTGCAACTAGTTTATCCTGTTGAATTGGAAAAAGCCTATATTGCTCTAACATTGAAATTAGGACTGTGCCACTAGTTTATCCTATTGAATAGGAAACACGCATATATTGCTCTAACATTGGAATTAGGACTATGCCACTAGTTGATTCTGTTAAATTTTGAACAATCCTAGATCGCTATGTCCTTCAAATTATGACTTTGACACTAGTTAATTGTTTAAATTATGGAAACTAACCACATATTTTTGTTGCAGCTGAAGATGCGAAAGCTCAACCTAGAACTGCCGACCTGGCTAAAGGATAAGATGGCCATCCAAATGGAGAAGCGGAATTTTCATAAACTGGCCAATGACCGCCTGAGATAAGAAGTCACGATCATTTATGACAAGAGCCACAATCTGAAGGTGGACATCGCTGGCTAGAAGGAACTTCACAAGAAAGGTCTTGCCTCGACGCGTGTGAAGGAGGAGATCATCAAGTAGCTCATGGGGGATAATCTTAAGCTTATTGATAATCTTGTCGCATCCCAGACGGAATGCTTAAACCTGCCGAAGACGCTCGTCCAAGTACTAAGGGAGCAGGTAAAAACCAAAGCGGACCTGATCGAATGAACCCTCCAACTGGAGGATCTCGGGAAGGAAAACGAGCATCTTCATGCCAGGCTCAGTGCAAACTATAAGTTCTTATAAAATTAGTTTGCAAACTATGTGTTCTGATGGACCAAATCGTGTTTTATCCATGTAGTAGTGATTTGTAAACATGGACCTAATTCTATGTAAACTATGCTTTCTTCTGAAAGGTTATTTTTCTCAAGGATTGAGTTTGGATTAGTTAAGATATCACAATTACAAGTCTTACAGTTAACTAGTTTCAGATACTTCCATGGCATAAATTATTCATCTAAAGTGCCCTTCATCCTTTGTAGCTTGTTCTTGTTCACCTCGTGCTCCTTCTTTAGATCCTTCAACAGATCTACAATATAGAACTCTAGCTTCTTCTTCTCTTCCATGAGCCGATCCCTCTCCTTTTCTTCCTTCTGAAGATTTCGTGCAGTTCCCGCCACCAAGCACCCATTGATTGTGTCATTTAGTTCTGACTGCAAATTTTCGATTTCCTGTTCCAGCTCCTTATTTCCTACCAAGAGCTTGTAATTTTTTTCAGCTGCATCATAGGCATCAGTAGATCTCCCCGACCTTTCGAGCTCATACATATCCCACGACTGGGCCAAACATTTCTTAAGTGTGTATGGCCACTCAAGATCCACCCACTCTACTGCTTTACACATTGGGCCAGCCTTAAAAAACATGTGACCTAATTATCAACATAACATTACACAATTTTCTTCATGTCACCATTGTACATAACAAAAGCAAACCTGATTTGTACATACCAAAAACCTTCTTCTAGTGTTACTACCTTCAAATGCAACATATTTCCTCGGTTTAGCCCATGGTCACATGGTACTTCCCAATCGAGATCTAGGCCCTCCCAACCAGGATCGTAGATCATGAGTGGTACCTATAAGGGAACAAAAAACTAGAAATAAGCTTGATTGCATGCACATTTCAAGTCCCGGGTCATGGTAATTACCAATGCCTAACCATTGCCGAGAAAACAGAGGAACTCACATCAGGGAGGGAAGACTCGATGTCGGAGCAACCAACTAAGAGAGCAATAATGGCCATAATCATGTAGATCAACAAAACATTACTAATCAAAGAATAGAGTGGTATTACAAGTCAAGGACTAAATGATCATAGAGGCTATGGTGACTTGTTCATAGTCATAACATGGTGTGAGCATGTGCCAAGTCAACCCAAACAAAGCATCTAAGGAGAATACCACAATAATATGATTTTGTATGCTAAAACAATGCATGATTCTTTCAAGGCACACTAAGAAATCCTAATTGTTTGGAACAAGTCATGCTACAGCAATAAGCACTAAGCATAAGGTCAAAACAACATCTAGTATGACAATATAAAGCCTAATCCACAGTCAAAGAAGCTCACTTTTGTACCACTATAAGCATGAAACTTTCTACTCTTTTCCAACACCAATCGACTTATTTGAAACAACTCACAAAGATAATAATCAATAAAGATCAGTGAGTTTGTCTCACAAATCCACAAAGAAGAACTAAAAAGTTCTAAGCAACAAGCACAAAAAAACTAAGTATAAACACGGTGCTAGCAAAATAGAACACTCACAGAACAATAAGAGTGAAAACTAGAGTGTTCTAGGCAATGAAAATAGAGTGTGTCTCTATCCAAAAGAAGTGTGCTGACCTCCAACCAACTTACTCAAGCAAACTAAGAAAACTAAACAAAAACTAAGACACTCCAAGAACAACACAATAGTGCATGAAACAATAAAAACAAAGTGTCTAGAAAGACCTGAGCTTTTTATTGATGAAGAAGGGGATGCCTTGGGCATCCCCAAGCTTTGACGCTTGTACCTCTTGAATATTTATTGGGGTGACACGGGATGGCATCCCCAAGCTTGAGTTTTTGTCCATTCTTCATCTCATTACATCATTCTTCCCCTACACCTAAAAATTTTCCTTCATACAAAACTTCACACAATCTTCATTAGCAATATTAGTGTATTCAAAAGATAATAGCCCCTTGGGTTTAGCTTTAGAACAGAAAAACTTTCACTAAAAACACAAGATACTGTATCAATTCCCTCAAAAATTTCAATTTCCCAAAAAGAACCCAAAAAGGAATCAATAAGAAGCAAATGCACATAATGGCAGAAATCTGTCAAAACAGACCAGCAGGTAGAAACCGATTTTTTTGAAGACCTTATGTTGCTCAAATCAACAAGTGTTGAACTAACTAAAGTTAGATAACATACTGGGGGATTTATTCGTAAATTTTCAGCTCAATCAGACTTACATAGACTCCTCACGAATTTTTATGGTGTAGGACAGAAATCTGTTTCGGGACAGAAACTCCCCAAATCTTACTTCCCTCTCATTAGAGGTCATTTTTGGCACAAAAAGGATAAGGGGAGGTCATTACAGAAGTAATAACTTCCAAGACTCAAGAAAAATCTTGGGTTATCTCCCAACAAGTACTTTTCTTTAATGCCTTTAAGTTAGGCATGATAGTTTCAAAGATGCTCACATAGGAAATATGATTAGATTTAAAAGAGAGCATCAAGAAGCAAATTCAAAGAACATTTAAGTCTAACCCACTTCCTATGCACAGGTATCTTGTAAAGAAACAAGTCATGAAAGCACAAATCAACAAGCATAGGAAAGCAAAATAAGTGCAATATTCTTCTTCTGTTTGATTCTTCTCACAAGGTCTATGCATACCACAAAAATTAACATGCTTATAAGAAATAGTACTTTCAGAAGTTTGAGCATGTTTATTGCAATCATTAATAACATTTTCATTTTCCATGCAAGTGTCTTTAAAAGGTTCATGATACATGTCCCATTTTTCTTTAGTAGCATTAATATGGGAAGCAAAGGCTCTATAACATCTAACAAGAATTTTAGGATCAAGACCATATTTAGCACTAAGCTCTTGAAAATCAGCAGTTTCAGCAAAAGACTTAATGCAATCATACTCATAGTTTATACATGGTCCTTTACCTTTGTCATTATCCCAGTATTCATTATTGCTTTGAATTGTTTCAAGAAGATCCCACTTAGTTTTGACCTCCTTACTTGTGAAGGATCCCTCTAAACAGGTATCCAGATAGTCCTTGTAATGTCCTGAAAGCCTTGCATTAAAAGTATTGATAACAACATTACTGGGGAGCTCATGAATGGGACATTTGAGCATTAGTGACTTCAATCTCTCCCAAGCTTGGGCAATACTTTCTCCCTCATGAGGATGAAAATTATAAAAATAATTCCTATATTTATGAATTTCATGAGGAGGATAAAATTTAGAATAAAAGAGAGATTCAAGTTCCTTCCACTCCAAATGATGAGGATCATCTAGTAGATCATACCACTCCCTTGCTTTTCCCCTAAGTGAGAAAGGGAATAGCTTCCTCTTATCTTGGTCCATTGAAATACCTGCACACTTGAACAACTCGCATAATTCATGTATAAAGACTAAATGATCACTAGGATGGACAGTTCCATCTCCAAAGTAGCAGTTGTTCATAACACGTTCAACAATTTGAATAGGTATTTTAAAAGGGACACTTTCAGTATGTGGATCACAACTATCATTAGAATTACCACATATGGGATATAAAGTATCATCAGAGAAAATTTTCTTCCCTAAAGCTGGGGAACTAAAAAGATCTTTCTCATAAAAACTAGCTTCCCCAAGCTTAGACGTTTCCATACCATTAGTAATAATGGTGTTCAAAAAATTCATACTAATAACATTGCTATTAGCATGCAAATAAAGCTCCGTAGGTTTCTTAATTTTCTCTTCAAACACTTCATGTCCTAACTCAAGATAAGCACTATAAAGCTCTCTAATTTTTTTGTTGTTTTCCATTAAGCCTAACTAGTGAAAACAAGAAACAAAAAGACAAAATTGCAGAATCTAAAGGAAATAACTTCGAGCACTCACATCGGAGGATGTGAGTACCTTTTACCTTACCTCCCCGGCAACGGCGCCAGAAAAGAGCTTGATGTCTACGCACTTCTATTCTTGTAGACAGTTATTGGGCCTCCAAATGCAGAGGTTTGTAGAACAGCAGCAAGTTTCCCTTATGTGGATTGCCCAAGGTTTATCAAAATCAAGGAGGAAGTGGTCAAAGGTATTCCCTCTAAAGCAACCCTGCAATCAAGATACAAGAAGTCTCTTGTGTCCCCAACACACCCAATAAACTTGTCAGGTATATAGGTGCACTAGTTCGACGAAGAGATAGTGAAATACAAGTGGTAACAGCTCCAGAAAAGAGCTTCTGACTTGTTGTTGACGTGGGGTAGCGGTGCCAGAAAATAGCTGATGGCATGGAGGAACAGACTAAAGGAAAACTGAAGGAAGCAAGCAACATGCAACAGATCTCGTAGCAAATAGTGTTTCAATGTTTAGAAACAAGTCCTAGGTATCATACTTTCACTAGTGAACACTCTCTCATATAAATATCTTCTGTTCATGATACTACTCTCCGGTTGGACACTCTAATCCACGGTAGGGCCTTCCCCAATCTGGAAAACCCCACACTGTCACCTTGAGCGCTAGATGGTTCCAACAAACACCACAATTTCATAGAGACATCCAACTCCAAATTAACTCATAGCAAATATTCAATCTAGCCAAAGTTCCACACACGGTATGCACGTTGTCACTTTCACACACGTGGGAAAAAGCATAGATCTATTAAAGCACAAAGAGTATTTATGTAGACTCAAACCTAAGTGCCACCATGGCGTGCACGCTGTCACTTTCACACACATGGGGAGAGCAGAGATCTATTGAAGCACTTGAGTAGCAAGGTAGATCTACTTGTTACAAAGCTCATGACAGCAAGATCATGCATAGAGAGAGAGAGAGATGAACACATAGCTACCGGTAGAGCCCTTAGCCTCGAGGAAGAACTACTCCCTCCTCATCATGGAAATCAGCAACGGCGATGGAGATGGTGGTGGATATCAATGGAGATGGCTCCGGGGGCACTTCCCCGTCCCGGCAGGGTGCTGGAACAGAGACTTTCTGTCCCCCGGATCTGCCCTTCGGTGGCGGTGGCGCTACGGAGGTTTTCGTGGATTTCTTCTGGATTATCTAGGGTTTTTGGGTCGGAAGCTTATTATAGGCGCAGGAATCAAGGTCGGTGGGGGTCCAGGGGGCCCACGCCCCCTCCAGGTGCCTCCAGGGATTGCCCGTGCCTAGGGGGTGCGGCCACCCTGTGGCCCCCCTCCGGCTCTGCTTCGAGGTTCCGTGTTGCTCCGGGAAAATAATAATTTTGTCTTTTGTCCCATCCAATTCCAAGAATATTGATTCTCTGCCTTTCTAGAACCAAAAACAGAAGAAAATAGGCAACTGGAACTTTGGTAACTTGTTAATAGGTTAGTTCCAGAATAGATATAAAAACACCTCAAAGTATAGACAAAGAAAAGCAAAGTAGATACAAAACAAGCATGGAGCATCAAAAATTATATATACGTTTCTGACGTATCAGAGGGGGAGACCACCGCGTGCCTTGTGTGCTGCGATGGCGACCGCAGCCCAATGGGAGGTGGTGGCGACCGCCGCCAAACAGGAGGCGAGAGTGGTGCGCAATCGTGCATCCGCAACGACGGCCAGGCAGAGGGAGGCATAGACCCTCGCGCGCCACCACATGAGGCAGGCAACAAAGACCAAGAACGCAGCCTTGGCAACCCGGTGGGCATATGTGACCAAGAACGCAACCTCCAGCTATGATGGGGACGATGTTTAGTAGATTTGTTTAGTTTAAGAATTAAGTATTTCTATTCGGGAAATCTACTCTCAGACCGGTCGGTAGTTTGCAAAACTTGGCAGAAAGTGTGAACACATGATGTCAGCCAGATTAGAATCATTTCGAAAATTTAAAATGTTTTGTAGAACAAACTATTTGTCCGGTTTAAGATCCGTTTTCACCGTTGGACTAGTCGCGACGAGATCTTCAAAACTAGATCCTATGTTGATATGTTTCGATGAAATTTTTTTCAGACAAAGAAGTTATCCACCTCAAACATGTGAGTTATCCATTCCATAATATGTAAGTTATCCACCTAGTAACACATAAGTTATCCACCATATAAGACGTTCTCGCATACGTGCTAAGAAAGTTTAATTGGAACGCAATAGACTAGTTGTTAGGATATTGAGGCTTCATTCTCATCAATATGTTAGCGTCGACGAGTGATAAAGCACTGATACCCTAAAACTCTTCGAGGCTTCGTCACCCGTACACCACAGTAGCGAAGATGGACGATGGAGTCGAGCCGCTAGAATTCTGGTTGGGCGTCACGATTTTCACTACGACTTAGTGTAACATCCCAAAAATATGAAACAATGATCATCAAACTCTAATCACTAAAATTAGGGTTAACAAAAACTTTGATTAAATAAAAACAAAATGAATGCATGTGTGTATGTGATGATCTGATGAATGCATGAATGGACTTGTGTGATTAACCTAAATAGAAAGAAATGGTTTAAAGATGAAAATAACATCATATAAAACATTTCCAAGCAAAAACAAATAAAGAAAAAAAAACAAATCAAATAAAGCAAATGGTCATTTTTGCCAATCTTGCTCACTAGGTCACTTTGAGTGTTTCTAGTCCAAGATTTCAAACATAAACTTTTCCAATTATTTTCACCCCTTGCAAGACCAAGTAAAAGTGAATCAAAGCACACCTTTCAAACTTGCAGAACATTTGGAAACCCCATTCAAATGACAATTCAAAATTGAATCTTTAACATATGTGAAGATCACACAGTTTCAAAACCCAACCAAACCAGTGCCCATTTACCAATCCAACTAGACAGATACTCCCTAGTATGTGCCTAGCAAACCCACCAAGTTTGAACCAAAAATTCAAATTTGAATTTCTTGCGGCCATTTCATCAAACACTTGGAGACTGAAAATCAAACTGGCCAAACTTCACTGGTTTCAGCAGTAATTTGGATAAGCATTATTCACTATTGATCACACTTGTCTCCCTAGTGCCAACCAGTGCCTTGACCACCACTATACCCTACCCATTGCACCATGCCATGCCAACCCGTAGGCACCCTTGCCAGGCGACCATGGCTAGCTAGCCAGAGAAAGCACAAAGCCTATCCACCATGTCTAGGACACATGCCACCGTCCACTGCCACCCTCTGTCCCAGCCCCGAGCATTGCCAGCCACTGGAACACCCGCCAAGCACGCGCCCAGTGTCTCTGCGTGCGAGCCGAGACCACGCCAGTGCGCCGTCAGCGACACCAGCCCACAGACCACGTGCCGCCCTCGCCGCTTACGGACGTGAACTCCACCGCACCAGGAACCGCCTATACATACTCGTTCACCGTCGCGCGACCAGGAGCACCTGTGTGCCATGAAGACTTCCGTCGGAGCCGCCCAGAGTGTCGACGTGTTCCGACCGATTCGCACCGCCCCACGTGTGAGACCCTGGCGCATGGCTCAATAGGATTGATAGGAAACCCATACCAACAAGTTGCAACTTCTTTTCCGGAAGCTCATCCGAAAATAACTCTAAGATTAAGCGTGCTTGGCCTAGAGCAATTCTAGGATGGGTGACGATCGGAAGTGGAATAGCAAGACGCAGTGAGGACAAAGTGCGCAGAAAATACTAGTGTTGGTATGTGGGGTTAGTCTAGAGATCCTATTGAGCTACCAGAAGTGATAGCCGTCGGTCCGAAGTGACCGGGGGTGTTACAAATTGGTATCAGAGCCGACCCTCATGGTTAAACGGGCGTGTGCGGTCAGTGGCGGACATGTGGCGCATGAAGCGTGTGGCCCAGAGTGGACACGGCATGGCACAGGTGCCGGCACTGGACGCACAGACGTGTGCCAAGAGGGGACGTTCTTGGCTTGTGGTTGATCGACGAGGACGTCGATCTTCTAAGGGTGGGTGTATGTGAGACCCTGGCGCATGGCTCAATAGGATTGGTTGGAAACCCATACCAACAAGTTGCAACTTCTTTTCCGGAAGCTCATTCGAAAAGAACTCTAAGGTTAAGCGTGCTTGGCCTAGAGCAATTCTAGGATGGGTGACCGACCGGGAAGTGGGTAACCGGGTGCGCACGAGTGAGGACAAAGTGCGTAGAAAAGACTAGTATTGGTCTGTGGGGTTAGTCTAGAGATCCTATTGAGCTGCCAGAAGTGACACCCATCGGTCCAGAGTGATCGGGGGTGTTACACCATGCCTCGCCATCAAGCCGTTGAGCTTCGCCAGGAGGAAATGCACCGTCCCCTGCCTTCAGCCATGTCGTTAGCTCGTTGTGCAGCTGACCTCGATGAGCTCAGCCTGCACCCTTCGGTCCCCTTCAGCCACTATAAAAGGAGGCCTCCCCCGCTTGTTTTCTTCACACCAGTTCACTCCCCACCTCTCACTGATCACACCCACTCACTTCCGAAGCAAGGCGAGCACCAGGTGGCCGGAATTTCACTAGAGTACGCCGCTGCAGAGGAGTAGGGGAGCCGCCACAGGAGAAGCTGTCGGTACCAGGAGAATAGCCATCGTCGACTTCGTCGTTCGCCCCCGTCGCCGACCATCGCCTGAGCCCCGGGGAGCCTCACATGACCCCCACCGGCCATGCTAGGGTTCTGTCTCGCCGGAGCTGCCCGACGTGGACGATGAACCAGATCCATTCGATTAGAGTTAGATCGTGCGGCCTAGATCACCCCGTACCGCTTCGCCACTTGTTGTCTCACTGGCGAGTGGGGTCGCTCACTTAACTAGCCCGCGTGTGCGCTGTGCATAGTGGGTCGGCCCAGTTAAATATCCCGCGCAACCCAACAATTCATAGTTTTATTCATTTATTTCTAAACTTAGTTATGTACCTAGATTCAAAAAACAACCCATCTCGATTCACTGAACCAAAATGCATGAAACCAATTTTGTTAGAAAGGTACTAGTTTCCTTAATCCAAGACCGTTGGATTCAAACCATTTAGATTTGTAGATCACCCATGGTAAAAATAAGAAGGCAGAAGCTTTTCCGCATTGAAACATTTTTTCAAAATTCAACCATAAGAGCTTTTGAGTTGATTCCAACTCTCAAAAATCACATTTAACCCTACCTTCAGAATATATAAAAATATATAGGTTTACTTACAGAAATAATGATCAAGTAATAAAAGAATGCCACATAGGCATTTCTAGTCACTTTAATTAAATAAAATAAAAAGGTTAAACCTTATTAAATTGTGACACCACTTTAAATCACATTCCCATGTAGTGAAATGTGTGGTGATGACATGTATCAACTTGATCCCATGTTTGATTTGGAGAATATTAAATCTTAAGTAGTTTTTCAATGAGTAGAAATTACTTTTCTAAAATAAAATAAATGAGACAAGTGCTTTAATCTTGTAATGTTAGTGATGATGCTAGATCAACTAGTGTGAACCTTTGTGTGATGATTAGAAATAGTTAAGTATTGTTTGGTGATTGTGTACCTCGTATTTAATTATAGACGCTAGTACCAACCAAGGATACGAGGAGGAAGGAGGATACTACGAGGAAGAAGCAGAGGAGAACTTCAACCACTGCTCTGCACAAGGCAAGTTTATACTAATATCTTAGCAAGCCTAATATCACTAGTTGACTTAGCAAGCTACCACTTGCTTGTTGCTATGCCAACTATATGCCTTAAGCATATGTGATTATACCCACTTGACACACCATCCTAGTTTTACTTGCAAGCTTAGTATTTTATTTTCTTTATTAAAAGCTTTCTATAAAAAGTTTACTTAGTGACTTGTAGATTCTAGAAAGATAATTGAAGGTAGCATAAAGAGCATAAAATTTGGCCTAAGTTAGATAATCTTGATGTCATCCTAAGGCATGAGATTGAACTTAGCTAATCCCCACTTGTTTATTACCCATCATTAGTATTTACCCCCACTTATAGATGCTAGTGCTAAGCATAAAACTTGATCAAGTTTATATGGGAATACTTGGTGAAAATGGTTATGAGAACCTTAGAATGATGAGTCATTCTACTGAAATGTTTTGACATGTGTTTCCGAACACTAGATGATTTTGATGATGAAAATGTTAAGGCATGAGCCTTAGCCCTTTACAAAACTGATGGTTGTCTGGATGCGGTACCATTCCAATTTTACCGTACAACCACAATACCCGAAATTTGGGTAAGGCTTGACTGGAAATTTATATTCCTTAGTATGGGTTCCCTTGCGGCAAAGGTCTGAGCTGAGGCTACCTTGTGAAGATTGTCCACCTGTGCATTACCCAAGATGACGGTTGGTCATGGTTGGGAGGCCAAACTCATAGGAGAGGTGCCTATACTAGGGCGTGTACTTGAAAGGTTAGGATTGATTATGCGCATACTGAATATGCTGAATTTAGCATTGTTCCTGACAGATGTATCGAATGTTGTGGTGAAAGTGTACAATCTCTGCAGAGTGTCAAACTATTCGAATAGCCGCGTCCGTGGTTATGGATAGTTGGAGTGGCCATACGGTTCTATCGTCGGATGTCTTCAAAAGGACTTGTGAAATGATTCATGACTTTGACTTGACCACAACAGTGTTGTGACATGAAATTCAAGTTCCCACCTAGGTGTTATAAAACTTTCAACTAGTTTCCTTTGCTTTTGAACTTAGTAGAGGTAAATATGGATTTTTGCAAAACAACCATAGAGCTTAGTATATCCTATTCAAAACCACTTCACTTGTTAGTATTAGTTTGCAAGTACTTCAAGAGTACTCATGCCTTTGTCCCTGGCTATTCCCGTGGCCGGACTATGAAGAGGATTATCAGGAGGACGGACATCAGGAAGGTTACAACAACTAGGATCATCTCCTATCATCAGCATTGCCTGTGACCCTGAAGATGGAGCTTCGCCTACGCTATCGTTACTATTACGTTATTCCGCTGCTTGAATTGTATTAAGAATTGGATCATAAGATCCTTATTTGTGTAAGACCTTATGTATGGTTTGTAATGGATGATGTACTATGATATCCAATCTGTTATTTCTCGCAAAAATGGTAATCCTGGGATTGTGATGTATGGCATAACAGGAATCTGTGATTAAAATCTGGGTGTTGACACTTAGGATGGTATCAGAGCCATCCTTACCATAGGAGACCCTAGTTAGAATGGACGTTTGAATCAAAAACTTAGTTTCAAAACCAAAGAAGTGAGTATTTACAAAAACTTATTCTCATTCTTATCACTTGGACCCTTTTATGAAAATTCATGTTCCTCAAAAATTCTTGCAAACTTACATAAAATTTGACACACTTGATCACTCTACTAACTTACTCATCCTATATTCTTATAGATGGACGTGAAGAAAGTAAGTTTTATCAGTTGGGGAATGGAGGAGACCTCATATTTGAGCGTGACTTGGACCAGCTGTCGAAGATGCTGGAGCGTCCACACCCCGAGTTCTTCGGAGCTTAGCTCAATGATAAGGAAGGAGAAGATCTGCAGTGGTTAGTTGTTGCAAGTCTCCGAGGAAAGATTGAACCCCCCACTATAGAGGGAATTCAGTTCACCTTAAGAGAGAACAACTGGCTCGATGGACTTGCTAGGGCCATGCAGGAAGCTCTTTCCCGTTTGTGTGGGCAGAGTATCAATCAAATCAAGGGTACCCGCTTTGAGTTCTACCCAAGGAATGATGCTATGGGACAGCCACTGGAGGCCCCATATCACCATGAGCTGAAGACACAGTTGGACCATCTCAGCTTCATGATGTATGACTGTCAGAAGGAGTTGGACAATGCCATTACTACGCCAACCACAAGTACGCCATCGCCGCCAAGAAGGATCAGACCATTGCCATGCTAGTGAAAGATTGCAAGTCTCGTCGTCGTCAGCTCGACAAGAAGGAGCGCATCATTGCCCGTCTTCGCCACCGGATCACGGATTTGGAGGAGACCATCCACGAGAGAGACATGCAGTTTGAGGAAAGGGAGAATGCAGGGGAATACCTTCATGGAGACCCCTACTCCAATCTCAGCGATGATGATGAATTTCTGGAGGATCAGGCCATGGACTTCTTCACCGATGAGGATGACTTTGCCTTCATCGATGATGATGATGAGGATGACTTTGCCTTCATCGATGATGATGAGGATGATGAGGACACTAACTCCGAGGAGTAGTAGCACTTGAGCACTAGCGTTAATGAGTTGTATTCGGTCCCACTGTATCGTAGTTTCCCAGAATGGTTCTTAAAACCATCTGTTTTCTTTGTTGTGGTGTGTGTTTGTATCGTGTGCTATGAATGAATGAAAAGCAAGTTGCTAGAAAAATCTGAGTCAAAACTTGAAAACTTTAAAAACTTTTCAAAACCCCTAAACCTTAGAAATTTCCCTCTTTTCTCATGATCTATGTCAATCTTCAGATGCCTCCCGGAGGAAGCAACTCAGCCCCGGACCCGATGTTGCAACTCTTGCAAATGTTGGTTTCTAACCGTGAAGCTGAAAGAGCCAACTTAGCCACCCTTCAACAGATAGCTCAGATGGCCAACAACAATCAAGGTCATGGAAATCAGGACAACCATGGATCTAAGCTAAAGAATTTCCAGAACACCAATCCACCTATTTTCACTAAGTCAGAAGAGCCCCTAGATGTAGATGATTGGTTGCAAACCATGGAGAACAATCTGGAAGTTGCGGGAGTAGAAGCCAACGAGAAAGTGTTGTTTGATGCCCACTATCTGGCCGGAGATGCAAGAGCATGGTGGAACAGCGTTTGCGCAATGACATGAGGTCAGCTGATGACTTGGGAAGAGTTCAAAGTCAAGTTCAGCAGAACCCATGTGCCACCAGGTTTGATCAAGAGGATGAGAGATGAATTTAGGGAACTGAAGCAAGGAAGGATGATAGTAGTGGAATACCGTGACAAATTATTGTCATTGGCTAGGTATGCACCGGATGAGATAGACACTGAAGCCAAGAAGAAGGAGAGATTCCTGAATGGTCTGCACGATGAGATGCAGACAATGTTAGTCAATATCCCCTTTGCAGATATTGAAGCCTTAGTTGACTCTGCCATTCAGATGGAAGGAAAGATCAACCAAGCTAATGAGAACCGCAAGCGTCGCATGATGCATCAACCAGGAACCCACCATACACCAAAGTATCGCCCCAACCCATCTCCAGGATTTGCCCCAAGAACCAGCAGACCCTCGATGAACCGTCCGACCTATCATAACCGTGGAAACCCAAGGCCCGGAGGAAACCACAATAACCCCGGCAACCCCAGCAATTTCAACCGTGCACCACCAAATTTCAACCATAATAATGCTGCCACCAACACCAACACTGCCCCGAGGACTGTAAGCAATGATGTGCCTGTTGCAGCAAAGGACAAGTCGCAAGTGACTTGTTATGAATGTGGAACCAAGGGTCACTATTCCAATGAGTGCCCCAAGAAGATTGCCGCAGCCCCTAATGCAAATGCCCCAGCTCAGCAGCAGCATCGTGTTCAGCCTGGAAGAAGGTTTGCCCCAGGGAACTCGCTCAACTACAACGGTTGTCTCTTTATCATGCATGCTGAAGAAGCCCAAGAAGCGCCAGATGTCGTGCTGGGTATGTTTTCTATTAACTCGGTACTTGCAAGAGTGTTGTTTGATTCTGGAGCATCGCACTCATTTGTTACTGAAGAATTTGCATGCACTAGTAAGATTCAACAAACCAAATTGAAGCATGTTATGATTGTTCAAATACCTGGTTCAACCACCAAAGCTAGGCAAATTTGCAAAGCCGTCCCTATCCGAATCCATGGCATAGATTTTTATGCTAATCTAATAGTACTCGGAACTAAAGGTTTGGAAGTAGTACTAGGAATGTATTGGATGTCCAAACACAAAGGATTAATTGACTGTGCCAAGAAAGCCATAACCATGACTAGTACAGCCGGAATATCAGTCGAGCATGTATCTGAAACCTTGCCCCGTCAATTCAAGTGCAACAAGAGTATAGCCCAGCCAACCATTGACCAAGTCCGGATAGTCTGTGAATACCCTGATGTATTTCCAGATGTTTTGCCCAGTATGCCCCCAGAACGGTATATCGAGTTTATCATTGAACTAATCCCTAGAACCGGACCCATAGCCCAGAGACCATATAGTATGAACCCGTCTGAACTAATGGAACTAAAGAAGCAACTAGATGCTATGCTGGAAATTGGATTGATTCAACCAAGTGTGTCACCATGGAGATCACCTATTTTGTTTGTGGACAAGAAAGATGGAGGTAACCGTTTGTGTACGGATTATCGGAAGTTGAATTATGTCACCATCAAGAACAAGTACCCGTTGCCCGAGATAGAAGACTTGTTTGACCATTTGACTGGTGCCAAAGTGTTTTCTAAGATTGACCTTAGAACTGGCTATCATCAACTAAAGATTCGTGCAGAGGATATTCCAAAGACTGCCTTTACCACCCGATATGGATTATATGAGTATACTGTCATGTCTTTTGGATTAACCAATGCCCCCGCTTATTTCATGAACCTCATGAATAAGATTTTTCTAGACTTCCTGGATAAGTTTGTTGTTGTTTTTATCGATGACATTCTGATTTATTCCAAATCAAAAGATGAACATGAGCTACACCTAAGGACCATTCTTGGAACCCATAGAGAGCATCAGCTGTATGCCAAGTTTAGCAAATGTGGATTATGGTTACAGGAGGTAGGATTCCTTAGACATATCGTATCATCCGGAGGAATTACCATTGACCCTGTGAAGGTGAAGGATGTTGAAGATTGGCAAGCCCCAACCACTCAAACCCAAGTTCGTGCATTTCTCGGATTAGCGGGATACTACCGCAAGTTTGTAGAAGGATTCTTGAGTATTGCAAGACCCATGACCCAATTGCTGAAGAAGGATAAGAAGTTTGAATGGACAGACAAATGTGAAGCGAGTTTTCAGGAAATCAAGAGGAGATTGATTTCAGCCCCAATCTTGATCATGCCGGATATCACAAAACCCTTTGACTTTGATGTGTATTGTGACGCATCAAAGATCGGTCTCGGATGTGTGCTAATGCAATAAGGCAAAGTTATATCTTATCTATCCCGACAACTGAAATAGCATGAACAGAATTATCCAAACCATGACCTTGGACTAGCAGCTGTAGTTCTAGCCCTGAAGACATGGAGGCATTATCTCATGGGAAACCATTGTAATATTTATTCGGATCACAACAGCCTGAAGTATATATTCACTCAGAAGGAGCTGAATATGAGGCAGAGAAGATGGATTGAGCTAATCAAGGACTATGATCTGGACATTCACTATCACCCCAGTAAAGCCAATGTGGTAGCAGATGCCCTTAGCAAATTGTCGTGTCGCTTGAACTCCATGATCTTGAAGGAGCAACCAAGTTTGCACAAAGAGATGGAAGATTTCCGAATGGAATTAGTGAGTGAATGATTTTTGGCTAGCGTAGAACTTCAACCCACTTTGATCAGTCAGATCAAGGAGGCGCAGAAAGGAAATGCTAGTATCGACGGAATCAAACGTCGTATAGGTACAGGCAAAGTACCCGGATTTACCGAAGACGAAGAAGGAGTTATGTGGTACAAAGGACGCCTCTGTGTACCAGCAGATTCAGAGTTGAAAGAAGTTATTTTGAAGGAGGCCCATGATACCCTTTATTCTATCCACCCCGGAGGAACAAAGATGTATCAGGATTTTAAGGAGCAATTTTGGTGGCATAAGATGAAGAGAGAAATCGAAAGCTATATCGCCAAGTGTGATATATATGTCAGAGAGTCAAGGCGGGACATCAAAGACCCACAGGACTATTGCAACCATTACAGATTCCGGAATGGAAATGGGATTCCGTTGGAATGGACTTTATCACCGGATTGCCTACTTCTAGTAGGGGAAATGACTCTCTTTGGGTCATAGTTGACAGATTTTCCAAAGTAGCCCATTTCTTACCAGTCAAGACCACATACCAGAGTTCAAAGCTAGCAGAGTTGTACATCGCTAGAATCGTTAGTTTGCACGGAGTTCCCAAGAACATCGTATCTGATCAAGGAACTCAGTTTACCTCGAGATTCTAGAAGAAAGTCCAAGAAGGTTTAGGAACCTGACTAGATTTCAGCACCGCGTATCACCCTCAGAACGATGGACAAACGGAGCGAGTAAATCAAATACTCGAAGATATGTTGAGAGCATGTGTGCTAGAGTATGGATCTAAATGGGAAGACTGCCTGCCTTTCGCAGAATTTTCATACAATAATAGTTATCAAGCTAGTTTGCAAATGGCCCCATTTGAATTCATGTATGGAAGGAAGTGTCGCACCCCTTTGAATTGGTCGGAAGTGAGAGAGAGTCATATTTTTGGACCCGACATCCTACGAGAAGCAGAAGAGAAAGTTCACAAGATTCGTGAGCACCTCAAGACCGCCCAGTCAAGACAGAAGAGTTACGCCGACAAGAGACGTCGAGACCTCGCTTTCAATATCGGAGATTTTGTGTATCTCAAAGTGTCGCCTTTGAAGGGAATGCAGCGTTTCCAACTCAAAGGAAAGTTAGCCCCCAGATATATCGGACCCTTCAGTATTCTAAATCGTCTAGGAGAAGTATCATATCAATTGGAACTGCCAGAGGAAATGTCAGCAGTACACAATGTGTTCCATATATCGTTACTTCGCAAATGCCTTGAAGTTCCGGAGAAGACCGAAGTTTTCAAGAACATTGATCACCGGACCATAGAGATCAACAATGACCTGGCGTATCCTGAAGTACCCATCCATATTTTGGAAGAAGCTTTCAAAACCACCAGAACCCGAAGCATCAAGTTTCTCAAGATTCAGTGGAGCAACCACACTGAAGAAGAAGCTACCTGGGAGCGAGAGGATCACATCAAGACGGAGTTTACCGATCTCTTTAAATTCTAGGTAATCTTTTTCTTCTTTTTCAAATCTCGGGACGAGATTTCGTTTAAGGAGGGAAGGTTTGTAACATCCCAAAAATATGAAACAATGATCATCAAACTCTAATCACTAAAATTAGGGTTAACAAAAACTTTGATTAAATAAAAACAAAATGAATGCATGTGTGTATGTGATGATTTGATGAATGCATGAATGGACTTGTGTGATTAACCTAACTAGCAAGGAATGGTTTAAAGATGAAAATAACATCATATAAAACATTTCCAAGCAGAAAAAAATAAAGAAAAAAATCAAAACAAATCAAATAAAGCAAATGGTCATTTTTGCCAATCTTGCTCACTAGGTCACTTTGAGTGTTTCTAGTCCAAGATTTCAAACAGAAACTTCTCCAATTCTTTTCACCCCTTGCAAGACCAAGTAAAAGTGAATCAAATCCCACCTTTCAAACTTGCAGAAACATTTGGCAACCCCATTCAAATGACAATTCAAAATTGAATCTTTAACATATGTGAAGATCACACCGTTTCAAAACCCAACCAAACCAGTGCCCCTTGACCAATCCAACTAGCCAGATACTCCCTAATATGTGCCTAGCAAACCCACCAAGTTTGAACCAAAAATTCAAATTTTAATTTCTTGTGGCCATTTCATTAAACACTTGGAGACAGAAAATCAAACTGGCTAAACTTCACTATTTTGAGCAGTAATTTGGCTAAGCATTGTTCACCATTGATCACACTTGTCTCCCCCAGTGCCAACCAGTGTCTTGACCACCCCTATCCCCTACCCATTGCACCATGCCAGCCGACCATGGCTAGCTAGCCAGAGCAAGCACCAAGTCTATCCACCATGTCCGGGACGCACGCCACCGTCCACCGCCACCCTCTGTCCTAGCCCCGAGCATTGCCATCCACTGGACCACCCACCAAGCACGCGCCTAGTCTCTGCGTGCGAGCCAAGAGCACGCCAGTGCACCATCAGCGACACCAGCCCACAGACTACGCACCGCCCTCGCCGCTTGACGTGATCACCACCGCACCAGGAACCGCCCAGACATGCTCGTTCACCGTCGCGCGACCAGGAGCGCCTGTGCGCCATTAAGATTTCCGTCGGAGCCGCCCACAGCGTCGACGTGTTCCGACCGATTCACACCGCCCCACGCCTCGCCATCAAGCCGTTGAGCTTAGCCAAAAGGCAATGCACCATCCCCTACCTTCCGCCATGTCGTTAGCTCGCTGTGCAACCGACCCCGACTCGCTCAGCCCGCACCCTTCGGTCCCCTTTAGGCACTATAAAGGAGGTCTCCCCCGCTCGTTTTCTTCAAACCAGAAAACTCCCCACCTCTCACTGATCACACCCACTCACTCCCGCAACAAGGCGAGCACCAGGTGGCCGGAATTTCACCGGAGTTCGCCGATGTAGAAGAGGAGGGGCGTCGTCAATTGGAGCCTCCCCAAGAGAAGCTACCGGTACCAGGTGAATCACCGTCGTCGACTTCGTTGTTCGCCCCTGTCGCCGACCATCGCCTGAGCCCCGGTGAGCCTCCCATGACCCCCACCGGCCGCGTTAGGGTTCTGTCTCATCGGTGCTGCCCGACGTGGACGATGAACTAGAGCCGTTTGATTAGAGTTAGATCGTGCGGCCTAGATCACCCCATACCGCTTCGCCACTTGTTGTCTCACTGACGAGTGGGTGAAAGGATACGGATGTCGCCTAGAGGGGGGTTGAATAGGCGATTAAAACTTTTCCTAGAGTGGCTCAACAAAGGCGGAATAAAACTAGTGTTTACTTTGTTAAGCACAACCTAGAACAACTAAGGTTCACCTATGTGCACCAGCAACTTATGCTAAGCAATACAAGCAACAAAGTGATAGCAAGATATATATTACTTCAAGCACGAAGGCTATCACAATGTAAAGTGCATAAGTAAAGAGCTCGGGTATAGAGATAACCGAGGCACACGGGGACACCGATATTTTACCGAGTTCCTCCCAACATGGAGTACGTCTCGTTTGGAGAGGGGGTGGTATCAAACCACCAACGCCACAAAAGGCCTCCCTTATTCTCCGGTGAATCTCACCCCAACGGGATCGATCCACGTTTCCACTATCGGTGCACTTGTCGGTGGCAACCGGAACCTCTCACAAGGTTGGGGCACTTCTCCACAACTTAATTGGAGGCTCCCAACAAATTCCACAATAGGCCATAATGCCACCAAGGCCACAAAACCGTCTAGGGTTCCAAGAACCCAAGAGGGATAAGCTCCAAAGAGTCACACAAACCAAATCCTCCGAGGAGAACTCAAACCGATGCACCAAATGCAAATGGCAAGAACACCACAAAGGTGTTCAAATCCTTCTCTCCCAAATTCCACAAAAGACTCCAAGATCTAGATCCCAATATGTTCCCCTCACTTAGAGGAGAGATTGATTGGTGGGATTGTAGATCTAGATCTCCTCTTTCAAATCCCTCAAGAATATGAAAGAATCATCGGAGGGATTGAGAGAAAGCAAGCTCAAGAAGGTCAACAATGGAGGGGAAAACTTGTAAGAAAGGTTAAGGAACCATTGGGGAAGAAGGCCCCTTATATAGGTCCCTCCAAAATCCAACCGTTGCAGCCCAAAAACGCGATTCCCGGTACTACCGGACTTTTTCCCGGTACTACCGGACTTTTCCGGCACTACCGGACATTTCCTGGGGTTCCTAGGGCTCCAAATGCATTTTTTCTCTGCGCTCCCCGGTACCAAAATGATGTACTACCGGATCCTGGTCCGGTACTACCGGTCATCACAGAACGAAAACAGCCATAACTTTTGCATTCGGACTCCGATTTCGATGATCTTGGGCTCGTTTCGAAGAGGAAAACAACCTCTATAAGATCATGCAAAGAAACATCATAGTCCAGCAAGGGAGGATAGATCCAAATGATGAAGTAAAAAACCTTCTGCCGCGCTAGGTACTAAAATGCGGTACTACCGCTTTTTGGTACCTAGCCCGGAAGTGGATTTTGGCAACTTTCCAAAACCTTCTGCCTCGCTAGGTACTAAAATGCGGTACTACCGCATTTTGGTACCTAGGAGACCAGCATTTTGGTAACTCCGATCGACCCGATTCCAATTGCGTTGGAAAGAGGACGACATGAGCTTCCCTATAAAAGGTGAAAATATTGGTTATCACCAAGTGAGAATGTATCAAGTATAATAATGTGAGATACCTCACTTGGTGAGAAACCGAAAAACCGCATAGATCAAAATCACAATAAGATATTAAAGAGGGATCCGATTTTGATAAACAAGAGCTTGTTATGGAGATTACCACAAGCTCTATATCCTCACATGGATAAGACCAAATAACAACCAAATACGATGATGCAAGTATGCAAAGGTTTGAGCTCTCTCCGAACGATGTGATCGAGTTACTCATTCGAGAGCCCCTCTTGATAGTACGGTTATCTATCCTAAACCCGGTCTTCCACTAACAATATAAGACTGGCAAAAGGGAAAACCTATCAAGATTATACCTTTGCCTTGAGCAATCCACTTGAGCTCGATGTAGACGATCTTTCCCTTCTCAAGATGGAACGCCTTTCTTGATTCCTCATCATCGATCCATGATCACCGAGGATGCAAAGCATCAAACATGAGATCTTCTAAAGATAGCGCATTTTGAGCTTGCACAACATATCTTCTTCTAATTTCATCGACCTTGAAGCCGACACAAGCTCCAAGCGATGCCAATGGACAATTCCTACAAGTATAACTTAATACACACATTAGTCCATAAAGATTGTCATTAATTACCAAAACCACACATGGGGGCCCACATGTTCTTTCAATCTCCCCCATTTTGGTAATTGATGACAATCCCTTTAAGAGGGTTTATATAAGGAATTTTAATGAAGAAGATGGTAATACCAATATCAAATACTACAAAAGTATGTGATATTGGTACCACCACCATATATAGAGCAAACTCCCCCACAATCTATGCATGTGTGATGAACTTGAATTTCATTGCATATATTGCCAATCATTATCATTGGTGGAGTTTCCTCTATATATAACACATGCTAAGAAACAATAAAGATGCAAGAGCATGAAAAGCAAATGCTTAAGAACAAACTCAATGCATCAACCAACTTCCCTTAAACCCTCTAAAACTTCTCCCCCATTGGCATCGATTGCCGAAATGGGTGACAAGTTCTATACTTGGGAGGGAGTAGGACTATATCGAGGACCCGAAGATTGCCAAAATAAAGCCAAATGATGCAAGCAATTACAAGGTCCGATAACCAATTGAAAACAACAAATGAGTCCAAATAGAAACAACAAGATGTTATGATATGAGAAAAAGAGTGTTTGAAATAGAAAATAGGAAAGATCCCCAAGATTTGTGCATACTTTAAAATCGGTATATTTCAATACAAAAAATGCACAAATATGGAATCCTCACTCCTCCATAAACATTTAAAACACATCAAATGAAAGATCAAATAAATTCTTAAATAAAATAGAGAAGTTCCCCAAGATTTGTGCACACTTTAGAATCATTGTATTTCAATACAAAAATGCACAAATATGGAATTCTCACTTCTCCATAAACATTTAAGGCACAATAAAAGGGAAATAAGACAAATGAGCATTATTAAATGAATTAGATGATCTCCCCAAAGATAATGCACCAATTATGATAATTGTATTTGGGAACAAGGTGCATAATCATGGAATCCTCACTCATCCAAGTTTATTTAACAATGCAAGGCATGAGAGAACAAATATGAGTGCCCAAATATGCAAAAAAGAGGAACTAACACTCATAGGAACTTAAATTTGGAAGCCACTGAAGAATCAAAAGGAATAGAAAGGTGGTCTCCAAGGATTAAAAATCAACTAAAATTATCTTCTCATATGTGTATATGTCTATAAGTTGAAAACATCACAAAGACATATGCCAACAAAGAAATATGAACACATAAAGAAGATATACAAGAAGAACATGTAAGCAAAAATGAAGTCATAACATATACCAATAAGATTTTTGCTTCAAAGCACGGCCAAAGGCTCAAATATATCTTATTGTAGATTAATGAGCTTCAAACACTAACTCACTACATATATTACAACTATCACCAAGGGAAAAGGAGAAAGTTGGAATATATGGAGAAAGGCAACAAGTATCATAAGAGAAAATGGACTAGCAAAATATCACTATTGCACATGAGAGAAGTTGAGGAAATGATAGGAAATAAAATTGCTAGATTGACATATTTGGGATTGGAGGATCATGTGCATGATTTTGTATAGTCCCAATTATATGCACTCATCTCAACTTATACACATATAAAATAGAGAGTCCTCTTAATAGAATGGATAGAGATACAACAATAAATACAAAATCAAAGAAACCATGCCAAGATGCAACCTACAAAAGGTTGGAAGCAATATAAATATGCATGATCAAGAGATACTTGTTATCGATATATAATTGGTAGGATGTAGAGGATATGAATTCATTGATCATCCTATAGCTTGCCTCCAATTGTCATTAACGCACCACTTCTTCAAGATTGAGAGACAAGCATCCAATCTATCTCCAATGTACCTAAAACACATTTAAGTACAAAATGGTCCCCAAACTTATTGGGTCCAATGTAGTTAGTGCAACTACAATACATAGGAGAGACTCCACATAAATATGTGCATATTGATATGAAATTGAATTTCATGCACAACTTAGTCGATGGGATTTGGTGGAGTTTCCCCTATATATTGGATCAAAGAAAGCAAGCATGCCATAATATAGATATGTAGTAAATATGCATGCACAAGGCTTTCAAGAACCAAAAATGAGATACAGTTTGAACAAAAACACCAAGTAAACCAAGATGTTACACACAAGAGTGTGACAAGACAAGCGGTGTCCAAATTGTATCAAAGACCCAATTCAACACATGAAAGATCACAAGTTCAACAAATGAACTAGGCTAAGGCCAAAAGAGCAAAAATAGATAGAAATAAAAATGCTCAAGGATTTATCTCATTCTAAAATGGTCAAATCAAGAAACAAGGAATGAGACAAAACCAACTCCCAAAAAGAGCAAGGTTCCAACAAGAAACCAAACTCCCCAAACTTCACATGATGGCACAAAATACCAAAACAAAAAGATTGAGGTTCCAAGCACATAAAACCCGATATGGATCAAACAAAGAAGCATAAATATGAATGTTCTAAATAATATAGGAGAGCTCCTCCATGGATAGTGCATTATGTAGGATTTTCCTTTAGAATGCAAAATGCACACAAATGGGATCATCACTACTACCTACATTAACTAAAACACAAGAGGATATCAATAAAATAAGAAGATCCAAAAGAAGCAAGGAAGCTTGGGAGACAACATAAAACATTTTCTTGGCCAAAGATAGGATAAAATTAAACAAAGGCCAAAGTGAATATGATCAATAAATTCTACCTTAAATTGAGTACTCATTGTCCAAGGACAAGAAATATTGGGAATTATTTTCCATAGGTAGTTCATACGGATATCCAAGATCATATACACAAAATAAGAAGCATATAACTAAATATAAGAATTGAGAATGATACTTCAAACAAGATTCTTGGTAGCTTCCAATAGTCACACATTCACTAGTGATTAGAGTAACTTGAAGCAAATGGTTTCCATGCGAATATATATATCTAAATATGAGGAAACACATACCAAGAACCACTCTCATATACAAGATCCAAAATAAGATCAATAAAGCCATTCAAGAAAATTGGAAATTGTATGAGCAAATGTGTCACATACGTGCTAGATAATTATCAATATCAATTCTAAGTGACACAACCTCGAATATCCACATTTTCTATGATTTGTAATATGCACTAAGCATATGACTCCCCCATAATGTGATACTACCATAAAACCAACACGAGGCAAAAGGATACAAATAGAGATAATTAATGGACATTATAAAACTTAAATTTCTCATGAGAATTGTACCACATAGAGGCTAGACAATAATCCAATATAAATACTAGGTGGTATTCCTCATGTACACACAATTTTAGGATTGTGGAATGCCCAAGCATAACACTCCCCCAAAATGGGATAATCCACTAATCTCTCAAAAAGAGCCAAATAAGATACCAAATATAATCAAGAAAGGCTCAAACACAAGAAACACACATACATGTTGTGCCGCTTAATCATACACACATATGATTGATACCTCAAGATAATTATGTGGAAAGCACAACTTGTACAAAAGCATGGAATATACAAAACCAACACATGCACAAGGGGGCGAGTAACTTTCAATGAAATGCGTTAAGCATATGTTACCGCAAGGAGGAACATTGGAAATATACTAATAATAGGAGCAATATAAACCACATGACTTGGCTTGACAAATATAATAATGAAGATCCCTTAATTCTTCATGATGTAGCCAAGTCTCCAATGCCCTCCAAAACACACCTATTGATCAAGTTTTGGCTTGTTGGACCCCAACCAAGTTGGGTCCTAAGAGGTTAGTCACAATAGGTTTGGCAACCCAAATGGTTCTTTTCTTGACACCACATTGAGCACCAACAAATTTGGCAAACACATTGCCAACCTCATCCTTACAAAGAGAATAAGAATCATCAATCAAGATAGGATGGGATGAGGAGTTACCAATAGTGCATGCGGAAGAAATGTGCCCCTTCTCACGGCATATGTAGCAAGTTCTACTCTTGCCAACTTTCTTCTTAGGTGAAGCCACAACTCGAGGAATAGCTCAAGTAGTCCTCTTAGGAAGTGTCCCATTAATGACTTGAGGTGGAGCTTGAGGCCGCTTCCCTTGTTGCTTCACACTAAGAGGCTTTTTCTTCAATGGGCAAGATCTAACATGGTGCCCTTCTTCCTTGCACTTGAAGCAAACAATGTTGGCCGGATTCTTGACTTGATCTTGGCCATTCTTATTGTTGTCTTTATGCTTCAACTCGATAGTGGACTTTTTCTTGACATTGGAGTTGAATCCAAGCCCACTCTTGTCATTGGGGGATTTTTGCACACTCAAAATTTTGTTGAGTGTGATCTTCCCTTGATGACCCTTTTTCAAGTCATTTCTCAAAGAAGTGACTTGAGCCTTGAGCTCTTTTATTTCCTCTACATGGTTAGTTTCAACAAATGTACTAGAGGAAGTAGATGCCACATTGTTAGAGCAACAAGGCACAGAATGTAATTCATCATGAGATATAGCATGGTTGTGAGAGGATGAATTACATGGACTAGCACATGGCAATATAATATTTGGAGTAGATATAGTGCTAATGTCCACATGAGGCCCACTAGATGTTACCTTTGACACGATGGCCTCATGAGCTAATTTTAGCCTACCATGGGAGACTATAAGATCCTCATGCGAGCTCGAAAGCTTATCATGACTTTTTTCTAATTTCCCATAGTTGCTAGTTAGCAAAGCAAGTTGAGCCTTTAGCTCAACATTCTCCTTTATAGTAGATGCTTCACAAGAAATAGAGTTAGTAGCACAAGCATCATTATTATTAGCAAGAGGTGAGGGCAACTTGTCAAGCTCTTTTAAATATGAAGCTTTAAGTTGTTCATGTGACTCGGTGAGTTTGATGAGCTCCCTCTTAACGACCCGAGAGCCATTTTCGAGGTGCTTAAAATCCTCAACAAGTTTAGCATAAGCAACTTCAAGTTCATCATTTTTAATCTTGAAGGAGTTAGCCACCGCAAGTTCTCTATCATGGTATTCCTTTACTCTAGATAATTCTAGAGTAAAAGTCTCCTCAAGAGATTCTTTGGTGGTTTGTTCTTCTTCAAGGGAGTCCTTTACTTGAGCAAGTTAATTAGCATATTCACGCTCAAGTGTAAACTTTTCATCAATTATGTTTTCTTGCTCCTCAATAAGATCATTGCCTTCTATAGCATAATTCAAGATTTCAAGAAGGTTGGAGGAAGAAATTTTATTTTTGTAGAGAGCACTATAGACAACCTATCCCATTTTCTTAATAGAGGTAATATCATACTTACCTCGATAATCATCATTATCATTCTCAACCTCATCATCATCATCATGAGATACAATGGGATCCAAAGAGGTTACCTTTGTTCCCTTAGCCATAAGGCATATGTGAGAACCGGAGGAAGGTGATGATGAGATTGCACTTGTAGCTATATTCAAAACCTTGTCTTGGCCCATAGAATCTTCATTTTCCTCTACATGGTTAGCAACACAAGCACTAGAGGAAATAGAAGCATTTTTATCATGGCAACAAGACAACACAAGCATATCATCATGAGATTTATTCAAGTCATTTCTACAAGATATGCAAGGACTATTAACACAAGCATGTACGGAGTTTTGAGTGCTAGAAGTGTTAAGGTCCAAAGTTAGATCATTGCAACTAGATAGGGATGAAGGATTACAAATAGTAATATCACTATCCATATTGCAATTTCTATCACCACTCACCATATCATTACCTTGTGAAAAGTCACATGTTGGTGAAGTGGTAGATGATGAGAACTCATCTCGACCAGAAGTGGAAGCAACACAATCATCCTCAATAATGTTGGACTTGCTATATTTATCTTGAAGCTTGCTCCATATCTCACGAGCGCTTGAATAAGGCATGATAGAAGAAAGAACTACATTGCTCACAACATGCAAAAGAATTTTAGTAGCTAGAGCATCTATATGAGAGTTCAACTTCTCCTCTAAAGATTCATTTTGGGTATCCATAGGAGAAGAGAGACCCACATATAGATATCCCTCGATAATTGGGTGAATTTCCCGAAATAAATTAAGCATGCGAATTTTCCAAACATCATAATTTGTGCCATCGAATGTGAGCATGTCCTTGTGCACTAATCCCCTAGCCGACATCTTTACTCTCAAGGCGGTAAAGCCTAAATGAGAGACCGGGCTCTGATACCAATTGAAAGGATACGGATGTCGCCTAGAGGGGGGGTGAATAGGCGATTAAAACTTTTCCTAGAGTGGCTCAACAAAGGCGGAATAAAACTAGTGTTTACTTTGTTAAGCACAACCTAGAACAACTAAGGTTCACCTATGTGCACCAACAACTTATGCTAAGCAATACAAGCAACAAAGTGATAGCAAGATATTTATTACTTCAAGCACGAAGGCTATCACAATGTAAAGTGCATAAGTAAAGAGCTCGGGTATAGAGATAACCGAGGCACACGGAGACACCGATATTTTACCGAGTTCCTCCCAACATGGAGTACGTCTCGTTTGGAGGGGGTGGTATCAAACCACCAACGCCACAAAAGGCCTCCCTTATTCTCCGGTGAATCTAACCCCAACGGGATCGATCCACGCTTCCACTATCGGTGCACTTGTCGGTGGCAACCGGAACCTCTCACAAGGTTGGGGCAGTTCTCCACAACTTAATTGGAGGCTCCCAACAAATGCCACAATAGGCCACAATGCCACCAAGGCCACAAAACCGTCTAGGGTTCCAAGAACCCAAGAGGGATAAGCTCCAAAGAGTCACACAAACCACATCCTCCGAGGAGAACTCAAACCGATGCACCAAATGCAAATGGCAAGAACACCACAAAGGTGTTCAAATCCTTCTCTCCCAAATTCCACAAAAGACTCCAACATCTAGATCCCAATATGTTCCCCTCACTTAGAGGAGAGATTGATTGGTGGGATTGTAGACCTAGATCTCCTCTTTCAAATCCCTCAAGAATATGCAAGAATCATCGGAGGGGTTGAGAGAAAGCAAGCTCAAGAAGGTCAACAATGGAGGGGAAAACTTGCAAGAAAGGTTAAGGAACCATTGGGGAAGAAGGCCCCTTATATAGGTCCCTCCAAAATCCAACCGTTGTAGCCCAAAAACGCGATTGCCGGTACTACCGGACTTTTCCCGCACTACCGGACATTTCCTGGGGTTCCTAGGGCTCCAAACGCATTTTTTTCTCTGCGCTCCCCGATACCAAAATGCGGTACTACCGGATCCTAGTCCGGTACTACCGGTCATCACAGAACGAAAACAGCCAAAACTTTTGCATCCGGACTCCGATTTCGATGATCTTGGGCTCGTTTCGAAGAGGACAACAACCTCTATAAGATCATGCAAAAAAACATCATAGTCCAGCAAGGGAGGATAGATCCAAATGATGAAGTAAAAAACCTTCTGCCGCGCTAGGTACTAAAATGCGGTACTACCGCTTTTTGGTACCTAGCCCGTCAGTGGATTTCGGCAACTTTCCAAAACCTTCTGCCTCGCTAGGTACTAAAATGCGGTACTACCGCATTTTAGTACCTAGGAGACCAGCAAATATTCAAACGACTATAACTTTTGATTGGTAACTCCGATCGACCCGATTCCAATTGCGTTGGAAAGAGGACGACATGAGCTTCCCTATAAAAGGTGAAAATATTGGTTATCACCAAGTGAGAATGTATCAAGTATAATAATGTGAGATACCTCACTTGGTGAGAAACCGAAAAACCGCATAGATCAAAATCACAATAAGATATTAAAGAGGGATCCGATTTTGATAAACAAGAGCTTGTTATGGAGATTACCACAAGCTCTATATACTCACATGGATAAGACCAAATAACAACCAAATACGATGATGCAAGTATGCAAAGGTTTGAGCTCTCTCCGAACGATGTGATCGAGTTACTCATTCGAGAGCCCCTCTTGATAGTACGGTTATCTATCCTAAACCCGGTCTTCTACTAACAATATAAGAACGACAAAAGGGAAAACCTATCAAGATTATACCTTTTCCTTGAGCAATCCACTTGAGCTCGATGTAGACGATCTTTCCCTTCTCAAGATGGAACGCCTTTCTTGATTCCTCATCATCGATCCATGATCACCGAGGATGGCAAGCATCAAACATGATATCTTCTAAAGATAGCGCATTTTGAGCTTGCACAACATATCTTCTTCTCATTTCATCGACCTTGAAGCCGACACAAACTCCAAGCGATGCCAATGGAAAATTCCTACAAGTATAACTTAATACACACATTAGTCCATAAAGATTGTCATTAATTACCAAAACCACACATGGGGGCCCACATGTTCTTTCAGTGGGGTCGCTCACTTAACCAGCCCGTGCGTGCGATGTGCGTAGTGGGCCAGCCCAGTTAAACATCCCGCGCAACCCAACAATTCAAATTTAGTTTTATTCATTTAGTTCTAAACTTAGTTCTGTACCTAGATTCAAAAATCAACCCAGCTCGATTCACTGAACCAAAATGCATGAAACCAATTTTGTTAGAAAGGTACTGGATTGCATAATCCAAGCCCGTTGGATTCAAACCATTTAGATTTGTATATCACCCATGGTAAAAATAACAAGGCAGAAGCTTTTCTACATTCAAACATTTTTCAAAATTCAACCATAAGAGCTTTTGAGTTGATTCCAACTCTCAAAAATTACATTTAACCCTACCTTCAGAATATATAAAAATATATAGGTTTACTTATATAAATAATGATCAAGTAATAAAAGAATACCACATAGGCATTTCTAGTCACTTTAATTAAATAAAATAAAAAGGTTAAACCATATTAAATTGTGACACCACTTTAAATCACATTCCCATGTACTGAAATGTGTGGTGATGACATGTGTAAACATGAGCCCATGTTTGAGTTGGAGAATATTAAATCTTAAGTAGTTTTTCAATGAGTAGAAATTACTTTTCTAAAATAAAATAAATGAGACAAGTGCTTTAATCTTGTAATGTTAGTGATGATGCTAGATCAACTAGTGTGAACCTTTGTATGATAATTAGAAATAGTTAAGTATTGTTTGGTGATTGTATATCTCGTATTTAATTATAGACGCTAGTATCGACCAAGGATACGAGGAGGAAGGAGGATACTACGAGGAAGAAGCCGAGGAGAACTTCAACCACTACTCTACACAAGCCAAGCTTATACTAATATCTTAGCAAGCCTAATATCACTAGTTGACTTAGCAAGATACCACTTGCTTGTTACTATGCCAACTATATGCCTTAAGCATATGTGATTATACCCACTTGACACACCATCCTAGTTTTACTTGCAAGCTTAGTATTTTATTTCTTTATTAAAAGCTTTCTATCAAAAGTTTACTTAGTGACTTGTAGATTCTAGAAAGATAATTGAAGGTAGCATAAAGAGCATAAAATTTGGCCTAAGTTAGATAATATTGATGTCATCCTAAGGCATGAGATTGAACTTAGCTAATTCCCACTTGTTTATTACCCATCATTAGTATTTACCCCCACTTATAGATGCTAGTGCTAAGCATAAAACTTGATCAACTTTAGATGGGAATACTTGGTGAAAATGGTTATGAAAACCTTAGAATGATGAGTCATTCTACTGAAATGTTTTGACATGTGTTTCCGAACACTAGATGATTTTGATGATAAAAATATTAAGGCATGAGCCTTAGCCCTTTACAAAACTGATGGTTGTCTGGATGCGATACCATTCCAATTTTACCGTACAACCATAATACCCGAAATTTGGGTAGGGCTTGACTGGAAATTTATATACCTTAGTGTGGGTTCCCTTGCGGCCAAGGTCTGAGCTGAGGCTACCTTGTGAAGATTGTCCACCTGTGAGTACCCAAGATGACGGTTGGTCATGGTCGGGAGGCCAAACTCACAGGAGAGGTGCCTATACTAGGGCGTGTAATTGAAAGGTTAGGATTGATTATCCACATACTGAGTATGGTGAATTTAGGATTGTTCCTGATGGATGTATCGAATGTTGTGGTCAAAGTGTACAATCTCTGCAGAGTGTCAAACTATTCGAATAGCCGCGTCCGCGGTTATGGATAGTTGGAGTGGCCATACGGTTCTATCGTCAGATGTTTTTAAAAAGACTTGTGAAATGATTCATCACTTTGACTTGACCACAACAGTGTTGTGACATAAATTTCAAGTTCCCACCTAGGTGTTATAAAACTTTCAACTAGTTTCCTTTGCTTTTGAACTTAGTAGAGGTAAATCTGGATTTTTGCAAAACAACCCTAGAGCTTAGTATATCCTATTCAAAACCACTTCACTTGTTAGTATTAGTTTGCGAGTACTTAAAGAGTACTCATGGCTTTGTCCCTGGCTATTCCCATGGCCAGACTATAAAGAGGAGTATCAGGAGGACGGACAGCAGGAAGGTTACGACAATTAGGATCATCTCCCATTGTCAGCATTGCCTGTGACCCTAAAGATGGAGCTTCGCCTACGCTATCGTTACTATTACGTTATTCCGCTGCTCGAATTGTATTAAGAACTAGATCATGAGATCCTTATTTGTGTAAGACCTTATGTATGGTTTGTAATGGATGATGTATTGTGATATCCAATCTGTTATGTCTCGCAAAAATGGTAATCCTGGGATTGTGATGTATGGTATAAAAGGCATCTGTGATTAAAAATCCGGGTGTTGACACTTAGTATGGTGGGTGGTTGGACATAAGATCCTATTTATTTATATCGTATGCAAAAGAAGCTTAAATTTAGTTCCTTTAAAGAAATTATGTTTGATTTTTGACGCGGTAGAATTTGAAGGTTGAGTAGTTCATACGCTGCGAGAGCGGCGACGGCGACGAGTTCGAGCTATTAGAATATTTTTTATATTCTATCTAGTTAATTTTTATAGTGGTGGATAACTTACGTGTTATTGGATGGGTAACTTATATGATGAAGCATGGATAACTCTTGTGTTACTGATGGGTAACTTGTGGGTAAACAAAAAAGTTACCTATCTCTAACACGTGATTTGTGGATAATTTTATAATGGTGGATAACTTACATGTTATTGGATGGGTAACTTATATGTTGAAGTCCGGATAACCCGTGTATTACAGGAGGATAACTTTTGGTCCAAAAAATAGTTATCAGAACATGCCAACATAAGATCTAGTTTTGAAGATGTCGTCGCGACTAGCCTAACGGTGAAAACGGATCTTAATTCGGACAAACGGTTTGATCTAGAAAATATTTTAAATTTTCGTATTTGAATTGAGCTAGCTAATCAAAAATCTTGTCGTTTAGTCTTAGAGATCTCTGACAAATTTCTATCCGAACGATCTTCTGGATTTCTATACCGGTTGTTACGTAGTACAATCCTTTCTACTTACGTAATGAAAGCATTATTAGTAGTTTTCTATGTACTACGCGGGCTCATATGAGAACTGGTCCAAACCCGCCAGCAATCCAAGCCTCCGCAAACCAAAGTTCAACTTTTGGCCATTCACTAAAACAAATGGGTCCAGGACTCGATTTATAGGTGCACGTTGGACAGTGCCTCGGTCCGGAAGGATGGAATTGATGCATGGGTCCATTTGTGGGTGGCCTTATTAGTAGTTTTCTGTGTATGACAAAACAGACTGGTCCAAAGCTGCAAAAAATAATGTTTTGGCATTTACAAGGTGTTGTGAGAATAGAACTCATCACTTCTCGCACCCGAAGTGAGAATCATACCACTAGACCAAACAACCGATGCTGCTCTAACGCCTAATTTTCTTTTTAATATTAGACTAGTTAAATATGTATAACCAGATTAGTGCGGCGAACAGCATTGTTATACTACTAGTCAACTTCCTGCGGATTCTCATCAAGTCAAGTATAAGGACGGCAATGTACAGGAGTATGCGTAGGGTAAAGCAATACTATACTTATACATGTGTAGCGAATGGATACAGAAACTTATCCATATCCGTATCTATGGCTACAAAACTTTACTCATACCCATACGGCGGATAACTGTACCTATGGGGTATCCGGCGGTATATCCAATAGTATATAAGTTATTTAAAATTTTACTTTCATCGATAGCATATTTGAAAAAAAAATCTCTACTTACTAATAGTAAACGAGTACATGAAAGTATGAAATTAAAGTTTAAAATCACAATACATACTCATCCCTAAGCTGCTCAGGTTTAAACTCTATAAAATTTGACATGTCAATTTAAACAAACAAGGTATAGGTATACCCATAGGTATAAGTCTATACTCGTGTCCGTACCCGTGACTTTATGGTATAAAAGTATGTCCATACTCTACCCATATGGGTACAGTACCCGCAGATGCCCATATTCATAGATAAAATTGTCATCCTTAGTCAAGGGCAGAGAAGGACCATTATCCCGTTTGCTTCAGCCGAGCAGAAAGAACAGTGTACATCAGCTCATTATTTTGGTAAGTCACTACGAGCCGTTGAATCGTTCAACTGTGCCTGCTCCGTAGCATGAGGTAAATTATTTTACTTCTTCACAAAGATGACAACTTGGCGTCGTCATCATTTTTCTTTTTCATGAAAGAACCCAGTAATTATATTTTCGTATCGTCAGTGTCAACCAGCAACACGTCGAGCCAGAGGCACAAAACATATTGCGGACTTGTTGAACAAGTATTCTTCTGGGGGAGTGTTGAGGTAGAGGCATATTACACTTACAGAAGCCCGATTGTACATGAAAAAACAAACATCAATCGTCCACCCAGATGTTTGCATGGTCGAGAAGCACCAAAGCATCAGTTGCCGGAAACCCCAGTGTGGCTCCTACAAGTTGCATGTAAGACATACTGCAAATAGAACGCCCAACTTAGCTATCATACGTAGTGATCACTTCTTAAAAAAATACTTATATATCATCTACACAGTCAATTAATGGAAGATCATTGTCCAGAGAACAGATTTCAGGGGACCATAAAGAAGGAATAAGGACATGGTAAACGTCAGACAAAACTGGTTCCATAGACTTTTCTTATGATTCTACAAAAAGAATTATAAGTTATTAATTGACCCTGGTGTTTTTTTCCTTTCTGATTGTTCTTTCAGTAGTAGAGAACATCGTTCCAAAATATCCCAGTTATAAAAGAAGACACTTGCATAAAATTGCTGGAGAAATTGACTCACCCCTGGCTGGGTTAAAGTACGATGTTGGGGTTAACAGGTGCACGAACCTCCCACAATGAACAAGATCGAAAATGGGTCCCAGCAAGAAAATTAAGAACAGAGACATTCACTTCAACTAAGTTTATAGCATGAAACACTAATCATCACAGTTTTACCTATTATATGCTGAAAACAACTGCATCCCCATTGGTGGCCCAATACCATTGATATCTTATTAACTTCATCTTTATCAGTCAATTACTTTCAGTTCCCAAAGTTGAAATAGAACTTCAGCAACTCAAAAAAAAAGTAGGAAGAACATCCGTTACCTACCTGAGTTTTTTTCTCTTCTAAAAAGAAGATTGTAGGTTCCAACAAAGCTGCTAGAGCAGAGCAGAGATAAGCAGTTCAATAGAATCCATTTATACCATAATCGTAATAATAAATAGGAAAAATGGACACAATGGTCTACCTCATGAATCTCAACTGCGAAAGAACTATCTACATGTTCAGCTAATGATCTGGACTCCTGGACCTTCCATAGCCACGCCTGCCTGGGGAACGTGACCTGCTCCTCATTCTCCCTTGGCCCTTTGTCATATCGCCACTCCTATATCGATGTCTGTCTCTTTCAGAATCCCTACCATTTCTGTAGGAACTGCTCCTATACTGTGATCCTCTCTCTCTATGGTCATAGGGTTTTCCTCTTTCACGGCTTCGTTCATGGTTAAGATCGCGGTCATAGTCACGCTCCCCAGATTTCTCTCTTTTGGTACCACCCTCCCTGACCCCATGATCGTACTCCTTTTCCCTTTGTTTCCTGCGTTCCTCTGATTTCTTCTCCCTTGCAAGCCTCTCGTTTTCTTTTGCTGCCTGGATAGCAGGAGGGTACCCTCAGTACTTAATAAATTAAAGTTATAATACCTATTCTGTCGCAAATTACTTCACCTTGCATTCAGCTAGAAAATCTCTGACTAGACCGTAACCAATATGCTGTTTCCCAGTCAAATGGGACTGAGTCCTCTCGAGAACATCATCAGATACTAAAAATGAGCCACATATTTCACAAAGCTCCATCTTTTTCTCCTGGAGCATGAGCATTTTCTGGTCAGCTTGGTTAGTTAAAGCTGCCTTCTCAGCATTTAGAAGGTCAACCTGCAATCCAGAAGAGTCAATACAATGGTGTCAGTAAGTAATTTTGAAAGAAAAGTAAAGAATTAATATGGATTTTGTAGATCATTACCTTCCTCATAAGTGCCTCAGCTTCATCCACTTTACAAGCCTCACCAAGCTCCTCAATTTGCTCCAACAACTTCTTGATCTTTTCTTCTAGCACTGCCAACTGCTCAGATGTTTTTCCAGGGACGGGAGGTGGCACAATAGTATCTTGCGACAAGCGATCTCGACCACGCCTTATTTTTCTATCCAAATCTGTTACCTGGGAAAAAATAAACAAATTTAAATATTCTGGTTATCAAACTTTGCAAGAGCAAGTAAAAACTCACCAATTTTTCACACTGTTGAGCAAGCTCTGTCTCAAACCTTCGCAAATAGGCATCATGCCTTGGAGAACTCTCAAAGCTGCAAGTACCAAGAAAATTCAGTTTGAGACATAAAAATAATATTTTTTTAACACAGATAGCTAATCATACATACAAGAGAGCTGAATTATAGTTCAGACCAACATTCTACGCAGCTGAAGTTGCAAAGCAAGCACAATCAATTATGGTCACATATGACCTAGGAAGATACACGACATGGTTAATCCAGGTAGACCTTCAACCCTTCAGGATGCTATAGCTGCATATCAATTCTTCGGTTACTCAGAGTGAATTTCTAAGGTTGCAAATTCTGCATTCTGCATTATTTCTTATTGACGAGGGTTCGACTTGTCAATAGCCATTGTTATAGGCTTGGGTTTTGGAGAAGAAGGGGACGCTGGAGATCGCGGAACGGCTAGCAAACAAGCAACACGGGACACGAGATTTACCCAGATTCGGGCCCCCAAAGGGAAAGCTTACTCCTGGTTGTCTGCTTTTGATTAATGGCGAACCCGAAGGTTACAGGAGGTGCGCAGATGAGATCTGGCGGTGTGTATGCTAGGATTATGGATTGTCTAGATCTGTTGTCTATTGTGGCGTCTGGTGGAGCCCTCTCCTCGTTGGACCCTCCTAGCCTTTATATATGGGGGAGGCTAAGTCTCAGGTACTAATATGAGTAGGTTACAACTTGGATTCACTCTAGTCTTGAGCTTTCCTTCTCTTGCGCGCTCGAGAGTCCATGTCCATATGGCTTCGCACCACCCGAATCGTCATGGGCTTCGTGGACCTTGGCAGGTCGCCGAGTGGGCCTTCCGTCGGGGCGCACCAGGTAGGCTATAGTCGGGTGCCTGTTGGGCATACCCATGTTAGTAGCCCCCCCAGTGTCCATCCGAATCATAGATTCGGGTGGAGACTCAGTTGTCTTGAGTCTTGCAATAGAATGTCGAAGTCGCAGTTGTGTCAAGTGCGAAGCACTTCACCCGAAAGTTCATCGGGTCAGCTAAATTTGTAGCCGTTCATAGGGATGATAGTAAACGTACCTGGTGCGCTCGACGGATCAGGACCAGTTAATTGTTCTTGGGAAAAAGCAACTGTCACCTACTCAAACTCGAGTCCCCGGACTCGAATTCGAAAATTGCTGGCGTAGTTCGACTCATGCCGCGGAGGCCTTACTGAGCCAAACTCCAGTTGATAAGTATGTGTACCCAACGCGTCCGTCGGGATTTTCGTCACGCCTGCAGGCGCGGTATTTATCTGGTAGAGCGCAGCGGATGCGGTTGCCAGGCCATCAAATTGTACCTGCAGGTCTTATTTTTACGTCGTAGACGCAGCATCCGAATGTTTGTCACCGCGGAGGTGATTCAGGTGGTCAGGGAGATGTTATCTCTGAACTTGACAATGTAGTGCATAGCGGGCGAAATCGCCAATGCGTTCGATTGCTGTAAGGGAGTCGACATTATGGACACAGTCGACACAATAGACTATGTGGTGAATCTTTTCTATAGGGTGCGCGACTGGCGCTCCCTATGGGAGTAGCCCGCGAGTGTCTGTTCGAGTCGTAGACTCGAGTAGAGACTTATAGTCATCGGTTGTGTAGACACAACGATCCGAAAGTGCTTCGGATGATCTTGCAAATGCCATCAACACCTACACTTTTTTGAATGCGCGACCAACGCTCCCTATGGGAGTAGCCCCGAGTCTTCATTCAAGTCACAGATCGGAATGAGGAATCAGGGCGTGCCACTCGAAGATCTTGTATGTGCGCGACCAGTACTCCAGTTTGGAGTAGCCCCAAAATGTCTGGCCAAGTCAGACTCGGGGAGAGACTCAGGTCTTGTATCATGCTGTCGCAGTCGACAATCATGCGAGGAAATACCACTGACCCGAAAGTACATCGAGTCAGCGTCTTACGCATAAGAAACCGAGAGTCGACGTTGCAGTCGGAGTTGACGTGGCAGAGTCATGCGGCGTTGTGTCTTTGTAGCATCAAGCGATGCAGCCATCCGAGGAGAGACTCGACTCGGGTCTCGAGTTTATGGTGGAGCCACTTGTTTTGTCGACTCCTGTTAGAGGACCCGGTAGAATAGATCGGTGTAGTTCAATGTCAAGCTATAGAGAACATCAAGAATTGTGAAATACTTGTATCTTGTAACGAATATTTGCCTGCCAGCTTGTATAGTAAGATTCTGGTGCCGATCGAGTCGACACTTTTGCACTGTATGCTAGGCCTTTTCATTAGCCTGATTACCCTTAGTCTCAGTACCTTGCTGAGGTGCTCAGAGTTCAAGGATTCGACAATCAGGCAGAATCAACTACTCGGGCTGTCGCGTATGAGGTGCTCGAGTGCACGAGGTCGACAACACATTAGGTTACTCGAAGAGCGCGCAGCTCCCGAGTGTATCGAGTGCGATTAAAGTAAGAAAAAAACCAACTCCATGTAGAGAACTTAGCTTTGTTGGTTGTCGACGAGGTGAACGGATCGCGGGAGCCAATACGATCAGTAGATCACGGGAGCTGATGCAACCGGCAAGTCACGGTCACAAGGGCCGATATGACCGGCGGGTTGCGGGAGCGGATGAGATCGGTGGATCATGGGAGTCGCCGAAGATTGTAACGGATCACCACAGTCAAAGATTGCAGCGGCTCACTGCAGTAAAGGCGGCAGCGGATCGGGGGAGCCGATATGACCGGCGGTTCACCGCAATCGAAGACTATAGAGAGTCGCATGGCGGAGTCGGTGCAGCCCTCCGACGTATAGTCAACGTGGTCAGACATAGTCATTGCAGCGGAGTCGTCAGATTTTTGTTTGGAGGGAGTCGATGTGACGTCGAGTGGTTGCGAGTGGTCACAACGGATGAAGTCGACGCGACGGTCATGGATTCGCTTGGCAGACATAGTCGATGCGGCAACATGATGCCGCAGCCGATGACGATAGTGGATCGCCGGAACCGTCACGGGAGATGAAGTTGATGCAGCGGAGTCGGAGTAGTCCGTGATGACGACGAAGCCAGAGTAGTTCGCAACGATCGCGAAATCAGCCATGATGTAGATTCTCCCGAGAAATCCATGTACATAGCTAGCTGCTTTGTCTTGCTTCTAATGATCCAATTTATGTTGGGTATGTGCTCGTGGCCGGAATAATCCATGGATGCGATGCACCGTGCCACAAAATCCATGCGCGTACATGTAGCTAGGACTTGGCTTTTTTCTTTTTTTTGTCTTATTATCCTTCTCTTCCCGGGTGCGGATTCTGGTCAAACATGGTGATCCAAAAATATGCCAGATACGGTGTCGGCCAGCGTGACAAGTACTACAGAACATGATTAGTAGCTGTGCACGGGAGACCCGATCGATGTAGAGCCACATGAGTTTGGAATAGATTTGTTCTTTGATGTTGCTTGATTATTTCCGAGCAGTGCACCAGACAATGATTTCCACTTTCACGTGACGATCTTCTCTTGGAAATTGGGCCCACGTATATGCATCAGCTGGCGTTCCGACTCGATTTCTTCTTGCCATGCATTGATTTCTCTTGTGCTTCAAGCGGTGAATCCAGGCCTTCCCGTGGGTGTAGTGGCAGAATTCATATCGAGAACCTGACCCCTTTATTGCTATAGTGATTGTTGTATTGATCTTGCGAATCCATGTTCTCTGTCCCTTGCAGATCAAATTGATCTCCTACTTCAACACGATCTTGGTCGATAGCTCGTGCCAAAAATAATAATTCTGATCCATCTTCTCCTGCCATGAACCGATCTTCTCGGTGGATCGCAAACAGGCCAGCTTTCGACGACCACAGAATGCACGCCTGCAGACGGCGATCTTGCACTAGCGATGAAGCTGCAGCAGATTTATTCCTGGAAATCGACGAGTGGAAGATTGCTGGTGATGGAGCCGTCACGATCTCAACATCAGTGCCCCCTTTCCCACGGACAGCGTCAATTGACGAGGGTTCGACTCGTCCATGCCCATTGTATGGGCTTGGGTTTTAGAGAAGAAGGGGACGCTGAAGATCGCGAAACGGCTAGCAAACAAGCAACACGAGACACGAGATTTACCCAGGTTTGGGCCCTTGGAGGGAAACCTTACTCCTGCTTGTCTGCTCTTGATTAATGGTGAAACTGAAGGTTACAGGGGGTGCACATATGAGATCTGGCGGTGTGTATGCTAGGGTTCTGGATTGTCTAGATCTGGTGGAGCCCCCTCCTTGTTGGACCCTCCTAGTCTTTATATATGGAGGAGGCTAGGTCGTAGGTACCAATACGAGTAGGTTATAAGTTGGATTCAAACTCTAGTCTTGAGCTTTCCTTCTCTTGCGCGCTCGGGAGTCCATGTCCATATGGCTTCGCACCACCCGAATCGTCATGGGATTCATGGACCTTGGCAAGTCGCCGAGTGGGCCTTCCATCGGGCCATACCAGGTAGGCTATAGTCGGGTGCCTGTTGAGCATACCCATGTCACTTACTAATCCAAATAACTCTAGAAAACCTTTGGACCAAGCCAATAGGCGACATGGAGCTGGACATATCACTATTCCCCATAAGTACAACCACTATAGTAGTATTGTTAAGCTCAACAGCGGGGGGGGGGGGTTGAAAAGAAGCTCAATGGCGTTTTAGTGTGTGAAGAGATGTCGAAAATAACATGACAAGTTCATAAAAATAGTAATCCCTCAGGTCCATAATAAGTGTCGCTGATTTAGATCAACGACACTTCTTATGGATCGGAGTAATAATTGTAGACTACTTTTTGGGTGTTGTACTATACTATGTACTACTCCATCCATCGTTGTAAGATGTGGAATGTATTTTGACTGTACAAACCCATGCTTTAACCAATAATTAATCCAATAATACTTGACTATGTTCTATAAAGTTTGTGGTTTCATTAAAAAGTATTGCACATGAATATCATGGTCAAAGATCAAAATGGACAGTCGAAATATGTGTGATGGAGTACTGTTGAAATAAAAAAACTTTTGAAGGTAAGCATTTATCGGTCCTGAACTAGCTAAGACAACATTGGCTCCCTTAGTCCAAGATAAATCAGTGTTCCACCTAGGATTTCTTGCACAAGAACTAGCCAATTTATGATATTTAGGTATGTTCTGCTACGTAGCCAATACTAATATGTATTCAACCCACTGAGTTTACATATGCATAAGAAAAGGAAAACGATATAACTCCCCGGGGGATCGCTTCGTTCGCATCCCCCCGCCTCCTATCCATGACAGGCGACCTGCATGGGCCCACGAACGACCACACCGACCACGACCTTATCTTTCCATCGCTTCTCCCCTCATGCTTGTTTTTCCCCATCGACTCCATGGATCCCGCTAGCTCCTCACCACTAACCACTGTCCCCCACCGCCACCAGTCCCCCGCGTCGTCGCCCCCGTTGACGACCTCCCCAGACTTCTCTCTCACCACCACCCTTTGGGTCCTCATCTCCGGCGTCGGCCTCCCCGATCTCCCCACGTACTCGTGTGCTACCCGCGCCGGTGGTGGTGTCGCCTTGAGCATGTGCTGCCCATGCCGGTGGTGGTTCTGCCCGCGCCGGCGGTGGTACCGCCGCGAGCAGGTGCTACTAGCGCCGGTGGTGTTGACGCTCAGCTCCGCCTCCGCCACCGTTGCTCCGCGCCGCCCCTCACTGCTGGTTTTCCTTGGGCCAGAGCTACTACCAACGGTGGAAAACTCTGGTATGTACAGCATCGAGAGTTGCTACCTACTACGACCGATCTGCTACCTATGGCGGTGGGCTATGCTACCTACAACGACGGGAGTTGCTACCACTGGGCCGCTGCCGCACCTCCACCAGGCTGTCGTCTCCGCACACCGCGCCGCCGTAGCTCACCCCGGGAGTTGCTACATGCTTGTTTTTGTTTTGCTATGTATTCGTTCCGTCTTTGCTATATTGGTGTTCTCTATATGCTACACTGTTTCCTGTACAAATTTTGGGCTATGAATTCGGTGATGTCTCCAGCCAAGTCGTCTTTGCTATAATAGGACAAATATTTTGCTACAGCCGTTTTGTCATTTTGCTAGAATTGCGTAAAAAATTTGCTACAAAGTCTCCGACGAGGTCTTCCGGCGAAGTCAGTTTTGCTACATTAGAACTTATTTTTTCCTACAAAGTCTCCAGCAAGATGTCCGGCGAGATCTCCGACGAGGTCTAGTCTTTTTTTCTATTTTCTGGATCGAAACATTTTTTGCTACATGTAGCAAAAGCAAGACAATTTGTAACAAAAACAGGGCTTAATGTAGCAAAAGCGGATTTAGACCTTTTTTAAGGACACATGGCGGCACAGGGACCTAGGGGATTTTGGGGAATTATCCCCCAAGGGACGTGTAGTACTCCCCATAAGAAAATTGTTAATATTGAGATGACATTCACATGAGACGTCCATGGAAAACTAACAAACTCTCTACAGGAGAGTTCAAAAGAAAGAAAACAAACTCTCAGTAGGGAAAGCCGAACATTAAATTCCAATTCTGAAAATAAGCCCAATAGTTAGCACATTAAGAACTACCCATACCATTTTGGAATCATGACCTGACCTCTGACAAAACAAAAAAACTCCCTTAACAGATTTGATTGAGTACCATATATTGCTCAAAAAACATAACAAATTAATTACGAGGTATGTCAGCACTGCATAATTTCAAGAAAATCCACAGCACAATCCATCTTACCTCTCCTTAAGCTTGGAATCATGGATCTTCAAGCAAGGCCCTGAGACAGAAAACGGAACAATCAGAAAAACAGACCACGAGTCAATATAAAGGTAAGCGAATTGGCCTAGATGAGGAATTGGGCAGAATGGAAATACCGAGGTTGCTCTTGGTGTTGACGAAGAGGTCGTGGGGGCAGAAGCGGACCATGAAGGGCCCGCAGACATCGGGATCGTCCCACTTCACCTCCCTGTGTCCTTTCCTCTCCTCCTCCGTCAGGTTGCGGGCTGCAAGCACCGGCGGCCGCGGTGCCATTTGGTTAGGATTAGAATTTGGGAGGGGCTTTAGGATAGGGAAGGCCGGAGAATTCGTTAGTACCTGAGCCCATGAGCTCGTCGAGGAGAGCTCGCTGCGCGTCCATGGCGGAGAGGGTGGTGGAGTTGGAGAGAAACCCTAGCCAGTTCTTCTTCTCCTTTTTTTTTAATATAGGGATAGCCTGTTCTTCTTCTCACTTCTTCGTTGGTCCGTTCTCCGTTGGTCGGGCTTGGGAGTGTGTGACCTGTAATAACGTGACGAGAGTTCATAATGGATTCCGTTCTCACATCTCAAAAAAGGTTTTCCGTTCCGTTTAGAATTTATACTAGATGAACCTGCGCGCTCCACCACCCCATCCTCTGCTTATTGCGTCTAAATTCTGTGTATCAGGATGAATTGGGCGTTGCATTCTATCATCGTGTACTCTCGGGAGAACCAGATTTCACTTTTAATAGACCATTAGAATCAACTTTTTTCCTGCCTCACCTGACCAGATATGTTAATAGATGGCTCCGTAACTTATTTTAAGCAAAAATGTCTACATAACTTGTAAGGAGAAATCTGCTTTTCATAATTTATAAATTGTAAGTAATTGATTTACTAAAGAAGAGGCAACACTACTCTTGTTCTGGTCATGCTCATTACCCAATACGTATCTATCATAGCGTCTCATTCATAAGTTGTGGAATTCTCCGAATGTGAATAACATGTCCCCAGTAGAAGATTATCTGGTGTTGACTGTGAGCTATGTAGCCATTTTAGAAAGGGGAAAACTGATACATATATGAAAATCTAATATGCCATACATTGTTTTGCACAATAGGGAAATGAACAAATATGGCGATTAAGAAATCTAAAGACCTCAAGCTCAACTCATAAGGGCACATGATAAATCCAACCCTAACGTACAAGGAAAATCTTGACACACCAAGACTCATCTAAGATCTGAAATAAATCTTGCTCAAAAGTTGATGGAAACTACATTGTTTCCCTGATTTTCCATCTAAAAAAACATCAGCAGAAAATGCTACATCAAATCGAAATGTGTGTATACATACAACTGATGATGGAAACAAAAGTATATTCCAGTTGCATGTAATCATCTTGCTAACCACAAAACAACAACTGCATCACTAAGTAATACACGTGACCATGCACATGGAAATGACTAATTTGTTGCTTACCTCCAGCCATGAAACGAAGAGAATAGCTACGATCTTGACAATATTATGTTCTCACTACTGGAAGCATCCTGTTAGGTAATTGATTAAAAATTAGTTTAACCTGGGAACTAACATGGCAGTGATTCATAACACACGCACATATTTTCCTAAAAAATTCAGAGACAAAATTTAATTGGCACTGCATAACGAACGTAGGAAAGGAAAAAACTAAACTGATGGTTACTTTTGTATCTCTAAAAAAACATACCTTGTGATGCTGATATTTCAGATTGTTGACATGTATGAACAGATCTACGCGTATGTCTAACATTACTGAACTGGCAAGGCATATGTAAACCATGCATTAAATATGGGCACCGTAATGTTGATTTGGGTAACCTCTTTCTTAACAAATATTGAGTGCAAAGATGAAAAATTCTATACTTACTTGACGACATGTTCGGTGTAGAATGTGTCAGGCTTTGCCACAAGATTCATGTACTTCATTGTCAAGGACTTCTTGATCATCTACAGATGACCTGTATTGATTATTGAACAAGCACCAAGACTTGAGAACATAATCAAGATAGAAAGACATTTACCATCGTTACAAGTTTTATGTACTATAAAACTCATTTGGTTACAACTTATAGCAACCGAGAAAAAGAGATAAAATAATTAGAATATGACCGTCTAGGTCAGCTAATTATTGCTACACCTGCTATAGCTGAACAACAGGTAAGTTCTTGTAAACTGAAAAAACAACTGCCTATAAGTGAAACTAATCAGAGGACTGTGTTAACACAAACAGTAGGCCTACAATAGGACAAAGCCTTGAGTTGAGAAAGCTCAAATGCAACTGTTACAAATACCACTCCAATAACTGCAGCAATTTAGAGATTTCTGTCAATCAATCTGAGTTTGATTCACTTGAGATAGATATAGAGAAAACTATTAGTCCCATTTAGCTTATGCTCATCCACATGGCTAAAACGACGAACACTTAAAAATCTAGCAATGCGAATTTAGCAGATAGATATATGGAAAGTCAAGTGAAGCAACAGAAATTAGAAGCAACTTCAGCTATTGCTATCATACCTTGCAGCTCACATGTCGTGCCTAGATCAGCTTCTGCATCTTCCTTTTGCTTTTGGTAGTGTGAATGGAAGTAGGGTAGTAATAGGAACTAATTTGTGTACTCTTCCGTGAATGAAATCACGTACTGTAGTCCTTCTTAAACTACAAAAGGTGTGCAGGACAATTATTGATCTATTCACTTATCTCATATGTGGTTGAAACAATAATAAAGATAAGTGATTTTGCACTTCTAAAATCTGCTTTGATCCTCTGCAGTTCAGAAAAGATCAGATATGTGCCTTTAGCCTTTAGCAACACCCGAGATAAGTGATTTTCCACTGCTACATTCTTCTCTGATTTTGTGCAGTTTAGAAAAGATCAGAGACCCACCAGCTCTAACTGAGTAGTAACAAGCCTATTTTTCTATCGTTGTATCTCTTTCCTGAATTAAAGCACTACTTGATCATCTTCAACTGACCAGTTCATCTCGTTGATCCCTGGCCTTGTCTGATTCATGCTCACGGAGTCGCCCCCACACACGACTGATCTGTTGTTGCTGCTGCGGTGGCGGCAGTGGTGGACGGTCTGATCGTCGTTGACCTTGGCCACCTCGTAGGGCGACGGTCTGCTCCACCTTGCATCCTGCCGACTCCGTGCTCCTCGCGGATATCGTTGTCGCCGATCCGCCACAACTGGCCTCCCTCTTTCATTGTTCGGTGGGCCACCGCGGTCGCTCGAAGCTGCTCGTTCGTGTCCCGAACAATGAGGAGCTCCCTCTCCACACGCTTGCTGATGGCAAGCCGCTCCGCCGACACGCGCTGCAGGCCCAGCGCACCCATCGAAGCGTCAGCAACGAAAATCCTAAGTGTCTAGCCGCTGAAATTCAGCGACTAGCCACTCGGGGACTGGACAGCAAAAATTACTAAGTGCCTAGCCGATGAAATTCAGCGACTAGCCGCTTGGGGACTGTACTCGAAAACAATAAGAATCCGACCACTGAAATTCAGTGGCCCGATCCTCGGGGAGTGGACATACCTGGATGGCGGAGCCTAGCATGCCGTGAAGCTCCATTGCATCCACCGATGGGAGCACGAATGGAGTACGCCCGCGGCGCTGCTCGACCACCATGCCGGCGGCCTCGGGCAGTTGGCTCGACGGCACCGATGCACTCGCCACGGAGGCCCTCGCTACAAAGCGAGGGAACGTCGCCACCACGGCTCCCGCACCACTCGAAAGGGGGCTTGTCTCCCCAACCGAGGCCGCGGGCTCCGCCCGCTGCGACTCTGTGTCCACCATAACCCTCGGGGCTGCGTCCGCTTCAATTGGAGCCTCGCTCGGGGCGACCGTCGGTTCGTCCGAAATTATGATGACCTCGTCGCCCTTTGCTTTCTTTGCGCCTTCAGCAGGCACCTCGACCTCGTCCCCCTTCCTCTTCTTCGAAGGATCGACTAGTGCCTCCGCGGCACCCGATGGAACCTTGGCCACCGAAGGGTGACCTATCTTCTTCACTCCAGTCCTGCGGAACGACTTTGTTAGTGAACTCGCCAGTCGGACATAAATCAAGCAGACAAGTGAAAAGAGTGATAAACACTCACTTGGCGACTAGGATAAAACGCAGGCAGTACGAATGTTGGCCGGCTTCTCCAACTCTGGCCCTAGTTTCCGACTGAGGCCCATCTCGAACACGCTCTACGCCCAAGACACCGAGGGCTTCTTCGAGGACGAGGCCGCTGCAGGAGCTTAAGTGGCGATCGCCGTGGGAACTCCCCTCGGTGGCGAGGTCCCTCCGGCTGGAGCGGCCACAAGCCCGATGACAGGGACGAAGGGCGGCGACAATGATGCCAATGGCATCTCGCCTTCCGCAATGGCCGCTTCGGTCGCCGCAGTCGCATGCGCCGGTGCGCCGGCTTTAGCTTCCTCGGCTGCACTGGTAGCGTTGGAGCTACTCACGGACCGAGGCGGTGATACCTGCTTAGCCGGCTTCTTCTTCTTCTTCGGTGGTGGTGGTGGTTTCTTCTTCGTCGGCGTAGCTCCGCGCCGTGAGGTGTGTTCGGGGAGTTCGCTATCGTCTTCGTCATGAGCCTCGAGGCTCTTGCTGGCCTCGAGCTCGTGCTGGTGCTGCCCGCTGTTTTTTTGAACCGTGGGTGCAGCGACCTCCACAGCCTCGTCGCCACCGTCGTCATCGTCATCGTCGTCGCCCCCGTCACTTCTGACGCCGCCCTGGTCGGGTAAAGACTCGCTATCGTCTTCGGCGGACGAGGTCGAGTTCTTGTCGTCCGCGTGCGGGAGCCAACCTTCCACCACCTGGAACAACTGCAACAACAAAACAAATCAGCATACCCGCGAATGCAAATCTGCGACTGCGAATATACAAGAAAGGAAGTATTTATCATTGGGGCCTCGCGCTTTGTGGTGTAAGGAGCGACCCCGGCCTTTGCTTGGAGATACACCGCCAAGGTGATCTTCTTCAGGGCCAGGGTGTAGTCGTTGAGTCTCCACTCGTCGTGGCAGGACTTCGTTGGGTCGTCCTTGCCCGTGTACTCATACATATAGTGGGCGCGGCTAGCCAGGGGCACGAGCCATCACCCGAGCCAGCAATTGTAAAGGTTGATGGTTTGGAGGCCCTTCTTCTTCAGGTTGCGGATGGTTTGAAGCATCTCATCGACGACCATCCGCTGGTCTAGCGGAAGTTTGGTGACTTGGAGCCGACGCGGCTCGAGCCGGTTGGCGGAGTACGTCGGAAGAGCCACCTAATCACTCGGCGGCAACTCGATCACGTAAAGCCAGTTCTTATTCCACTCGTTCGCTGCTTTAGCGGGCAACATCAGATCAAAAAAGGACGCCTTCGACTTCAGCTGAAAGGTCAGGCTGCCAGCAGCCAGCATCGGGTCGCCTGCCTCTTCACAGCTGATTCTCCCATGGAACAGATCTTGCCATAGGGGGAAGTATGGCCGGCATCCCAGATAGCACTCGCAGAACGCCACGAAAATGGCGAGCTGCTCGATGCTATGAGGCCCTAGATTTGACGTTTGGATGTCGTAGTAGGCGTAGAAGCAACGGAAGAAGAGGGAAGTAGGGAATCCGAGCCCCCGCTCCAGATGACTGGTGAAGCAGATGAACTCTCCCTCACGTGGATTTGGGGTCACCTCTCCAGCCGCGGGGATGCGCCATCTCCCGGCGTGGAGGATCTGCCCCACGGTTCCGCTAGAGGGGCCATCGATTGAGGGATCTAGGGCTATGAGTCGCTCTGGGTCGCTGCACGGAATGGAGAATTGGGAAGGCACGAGATCGGAGGAAGTGAGGGAAGTGTTTTCCCCTCGCCGCTCACTCTCTTTATATAGTGGTTTTTACATGCCATCTTCGGGGAGCTGTTACCGCGCGGTAATTACGCCGATATTACCGTTGGATTACCCAACGGCTACTTTGACCAGCGCTGACGGTCCAACTTCATCCATTCGACTCGCTATCTTCAGCGACCTGACGATTCGCCGACCTGATCACTATAACAGTGACTTAACCACTCGCCGACCTATTCGCCAAGCTGTGATCTGACTAGTCGCCGTTATTGTGACTAAAATGACTAGTTCCTTCTTTTATTCAGGGAGTCCACCGCCAATTCGACTGGGCGTCCGAATTGTGCCCGCATAATCTGACTGCCAACGGACACCTGCGGAAAATCAACGACGGCCTCGGGGACTACTGATGGGGATATGCCGACTGGGGTTTACCTAGCAGGACGTTTCCTACTGTCCCAAGCTGCCAGCGAGTGGGCCTGCAGGACGGCGGCTGGATTGAGACCTGGCAAGGATCCAGGCGACTGGAAGCTGGAGGCCCAAAAGCGTAGCTAGGCCCAGTCGGATTAGGTCAAGAACCCTCCGAATCCTTAACTAATTCGGTTTTAGATATGTAAACCATAGCGAGGTGAGCTTATATAAACCTCCCTAGGGTACGCATAGAGGACACGTTCCATCATACACCCTAGTGACTTGCCACCTACTCGTCGAGCTCGCCCTTGTACTCTCTCCATAATAGAATCTAGCAGGAGTAGGTCTTTACCCTCCGGGGGGCCGAACCTGGGTAAATCCTTGTGTCTCCGCCCTCATCTCGCACCGCAGATGGCTTGCCGCCCTTGCCCTTTGTTCTACCATTCGCCGCCAATTGCAGCATCTGCCGTGGCCATTCCCACGACACATCATTTAAGGTGTTGGTATTTGATCATGATAACTACGAGAAGGTGATCAGATGTGTAGGTGTATTAATGTAGTGACAACCCACTTTTAATTATAACTATTCTATAAAGAGGTGGTCTATAACTATACCCCTCTAGTGATGCATTATGTTGGAACAATGTGGTATTTGATCGCGCTAGGCTCCAATATGTCAGTATTTATTGTACTATCTTTGTTCCATAATATGATTCTTTTTAGCAAACTAGAAACAATCATCTTGTTAGTTGTGGACCATACAAGAGTTGGCCTAACAATCAAGTGTACTACTTCTGTTTTAGGAGTTGGTACAACTCATGTATGCAGCGAAACTAACGAGATGATTGTTTCCTATGCTCTACTGCTAGTAGTAGTATTGTAGTAATTCTTGTACAAGTGTACTACTACTACATATTGTATGCACTAGTATTTTTTAGGAATATAGGAGCTATAAATAAACACCATCTGGTAAAACAAGACAGTAGTAACTCTAGTCGGCATGCACGACAGCGTGCCAGCCTAGTTGTAATGCCCCAGGATATGACATGGTTAATTTAGTGCATAGAAGCGTGCTAGTCTAGCTTATAATTTACTGAAGTTCAGCGTGCCAGCAAAACTATATTCATCATACTGGATGCAGCTCTAGAGACCTTGCAAAAAAACCTCGCTCAAAGACTAGAGCCATCCCATCTTCCCCATCTCGATCGTTTATCCCGACTCGCCAATGCCGTCTGGCTGCATTTGGTATCCTCTCTAATGCGTTTTCCCACAGTTTCCTCGCCATCTTGCAGGTCGTGCCACCCCTATCCAAAAGCCCTTGACAGTCATACTCTGGTCCGACCTCACCCCCAATCCATCATGATGTCGCAATCGACGCACAACCAGTTGTACAATGTCTGGAGTAAGGTCGGCGACGATGTTTCCAATGAAATTGCTATGAATATGGACAATGCTAGTGTGGCAAGGCTGGCCTCATGCTTCAAGGAGCTGTACCGCCAAGTCGCCGGTGGAAAAGGAGGTAGATTCCCCAACCACCACTGCGGGACATTCGTCCCCTACAACGACGTCTATGACAACATAATCTGGTGCTTCCACGGCCAGCAAGTCTACATGGAATCTGGATGCGAGTTCACCACCTCGTCAGTAGAGCTAACACCTTTGGTAGAGCTCGTCTAACACCTCAGAATTTCCCACTCGAGGACTGCAACCATAATGCCCTACAGCTACAAGCACTAGGAGCCGTATAAGCCATTGCACGCAAGAGGCTCACGGAGAGCGGCATCGGGAAAGAGGGCAAGGTGTTCATCTCCCAAATTGATAGACAAACACGGACCCCGTGATATCCCTCAGGTTCATCAGTTCAGGAGCGTGGGAATAGCTGTGGTACAAGGTGAATCTTTGGTCGATGTCTCTGTGGCATGAGCTCCATGCGGTCGAAATGGTGGCGACACCTTAGCTGTCGAGCAGGCCATCGTCGGCCAAAGTCGCCCTAGAAGGGCTCACATAGTACCTGTCATAGCTGCGGTTTTACCTGGAAGCTTCTGAACAGTTCGTCGGAATTCCATGTGGATTAGGAGTATTGCATCCACAAGTTTCAAGAGTGAGATAGCACAAATAAATATTCTTGTGATGAACCCAATGTTAAGATAGGTAATGTCATACTAATTAATTACTTTATATTGATGACAGACTCAATTTGTATGGGGAGGGGTGGAATGAAGTTGCGGTAATGTATACATATTTCCAATGCATGCTGCTGACATAGTGGGCCCACAGACGATAGTGTGACAAGAAAAGCTTAACTGGAAGGAAAGAAAGCACCGTGTATTTTGTATGACACGGCCAACACTTGTACAAGCCCATGCGTTATGTTGTGTATTTTGTATGGAGGTTTGCTACTGCTAGTCTATTTTGCAGTAACACATATGTATTGGTACTTGATCAGTTCGACCGATCGAGAGCAGAATATGGTCTCTCTTTCATTTTGAGTCATGGCCTTGCTACAACTATTGAATTTCATTGTCTGCATTGCTGAATCTGTCATATCTTGTGCCATTGTCTGTACTGCTAAATCGGTCACTTTGAAATACTGCTAAATCTGTCAAGTGCTATTGAATATGAGCTGGGAATCTACCGATATTTTCTCTGTCTTATTCTATACTACTGAATCTGTCAAATACTACTGACTAAAGTATTTTCTATAACTAATACTGATGTACTAGTACTTGTTTAGATCAAGTGCAATAGTTAGTCTTGATTTTGTTTTGAAACATGGCCTTGTCTCAATCTAGATGAGACTTGGGCATTTTGGGTTGCATCGGGAGTCACACATGCATTGATATGAGAAGAAGGTACTCAAAGCAGACTCGGTCGTCAGTTTTGCATGCTCCAATGGTCGAGTGTGTTTAGAGAAAAGAGAAAACTGATTGGGTGACAAGGTTTAAAGAGCTGAAATAAGAACTAGTTCTCTCTGTACTTATATTGTATTTCAGTTTCTGTATTGCTGAATTGCTCACATTGAAATGTGGCTGAATTGGTCAAGTGCTGCTGAATGTGAACTATGAATATATCGATAATTTTTCTATCTTATTTTGTACTATAGAATTTATATAAATATATGCAAAAAAGTATTATCGATTTCCTTCCCTCCCTCTCCGAGGTCTTTATTTCGAATATGGCCGAGCCATAGCAAAATGCAATTTTTATATACGAGGAGAACAAATCTAGCTCTTTCAGCACCTCTTTAGCCCAAAACATTTTAATTATGCCTTTTAGGTGTCAGGGGATTGCTGAGCATAGCATAGTGAAATTTGAGAATGGAGCCCATGGAGAGCAACCCATGTAGAATAGCCAAACTCTTTTTAATTCGGCCTTTTGGGCATTGCCTACAGTTTTTAGTTTAGCTTCCAGGATTGCCGCCTTATTATTTGATGGGAGATAAAAATGGTCAAAAAAGTATTTTTAAGGAGACAAATTTGTAAGTTATAATAGTAAAGTTTAACGATTCTATTGTATTAGATGTTTCTTTCGCATTTTCAAGACACCCAGTTAACCGCTGGTGAGGTGTCAAGAGTTCGAATCCTAGGTAATTTGTGTTAATATAGATTTAACTTTTTTGTACTCTTAGGCTAAAATCTGGGACCCAGATAAACTGTTGCTGCATCTAACAATGTCGCCAAGGTCAGGACGGCAGACTCAACCCAAAAAAATAGTCCAACATATATACACACGTTTCTTTTAAATAGAGACTGATATGTGGGACCCAGCATAGAGATGTTTCCTGCATAGAGAATGCTGACATGTGGGACCTAACATAGACACGTTTCCTGCACAGAGAAGGCTGAAATGTGGGAACCAGCAACAGACCAAGGTCAAAATAGTGGTCGTGGCAATTTCTGTTATAATATATACTATTATAAGGCTAACATGTGGGACCTAACAATGGAGTATAGCTTAACATTTTTTGAACTCTATAAGGCTGACATCTGGGACCCAGATAAACTGCTGTTGCATCTACCAATGTTGCCAAGGTAAGAACGATGGACTCGACCCGAAAAAACAGTCCAGCATACACATGTTTCTTTCAAATAGAGGCTGACATCTGGGACCTAGCATAGACACGTTTCCTGCACAGAGGTTGCTGACATCTAGGACCCATCTACGGACCAAGGTCAGAACAACGGAGGAGGCTGAAAAAGTTCATCATGGCACATTTCATTTACGGAGAGGCTCATATGTGGGACCCAGCAGCGTGACCAAATGGCAGATTCGTCGAGCAACGCTATCTAGTTCTGAATAGGGTAGCGCTAGAGAAGAAAAATCCATCATGTACACACGATTATTCTGATGCGAGGCTGACATACGGGACCCACCGGCCTGAATAAACGGTTGATGTAGAGAGCAAGGTTATCAAGTTAACACAGAGGCACGACCGAGGGAAAAAATTCCATCATACACACGTTTCTTCTAATGAGAGGATGACATGTGGGAGCCAACAACTTCATTAACGGCAGATAGACCGAGCAACATTATCGAGTTCAAATCAAGGAGGTACGAGCCAAGGAAAAAATCCATCCTACACATTTTTCTTCTAGTGTGAGTATGACATGTGGGCCCAACTGCGTGATTAAATGGTAGATGCATCTAGCAGCGCTATCATGTTCAGAATAGGGTAGTGAGAGCAAAGGAAAAGATTCCATCATACACACGGTTCTTCTAATGAGAGGATGATAGGTGGGACCTAGTAGCTTCATTAAAAGAAGATAGATCGAGCAGCGTTATCGAGTTCATATTAGGAAGACATGAGCCCAGAAAAATCCATCTAGCACACGTTTCTTCTAGTGTGAGTATGACATGTGGAGCCCAGCTGCGTGATTAAATAGTAGATGCATCTAGCAATGCTATCAAGTTCAGAATAGGGTAGCGGTAGCGAAGGAAAACATACCATCATAAACACGATTCTTCTAATGAGAGGCTGGCATGTGGGACCCATCAGCATGATTAATGGCAGTTAGATCGACCAGTGTTAGCGAGTTCAAATCAGGGAGGCATGAGCCAAGGAAAAAAAATCCATCATGCACACATTTCTTCTAATGAGAGGATGACATGTGGGGCCCAGCTGCGTGATTAGACTGTAGATGCATCTAGCAGCGCTATCAATTTCAGAACAGGGTAGCGGGATCGAAGGAAAAAATTCCATCATACACACGATTAACGGCATGTGGGACCCAGCATCATGATTAACGGCAGATAGATCGAGCAAACTTATCGAGTTCATAGCAGGGAGGAACGAGCCAAGGAAAAAACCCATCATGCACATGTTTTTTCTAATGTGAGGATGACACATGGGACCCAGTAGCCTAATTAAACGGCAGATGCATCGAGCAATGCTATTGTCAACACCCGGATTTTTAATCCCAGATGTCTGTTATGCCATACATCGCAATCCCAGGATTACCATTTTTGCGAGACATAACAGAATTGGATACCATAGTACATCATCCATTACAAACCGTACATAAGTTCTTACAAAAATAGGGATCTCATGATCCAGTTCTTAATACAACATCAAGCAGCGGAATACGTAATAATAACGGTAGCGTAGGCGAAGCTCCATCTTCGGGGTCACAGGAAATGCTGACAATGGGAGATGATCCTAGTTGTCGTAACCTTTCTGGGGTCCATCCTCTAGGTACTCCTTTTCATAGTCTGGCCATGGGAATATCCAGGGACAAAGCCATGAGTACTCTTTAAGTACTCGCAAACTAAAACTAACAAGTGAGAGGGGTTTTGATAATAGGACACTAGGCTCTAGGGTTATTTTGCAAAAGCCAGATTTATCTCTACTAAGTTCCAAAGCTAGTCACAATTTTATAACTCCTAAGAGGGATCTTGTACTCATGTCACAACTCTGTTGTGGTCAAGTCAAAGTCTCAATTCATTTCATAAGTCATTTTTAAAAGTCTGACGGGGGAACAGTATGGCCACTCCAACTTTTCATAACCGCGGACGCGGCTATTCGAATAGTTTGACACTCTGCAGAGATTGTACACTTTCACCACAACATTCGATACATCCGTCAGGAACAAATCCTTAATTCACCATACTCAGTATGCGGATAATCAATCCTAACCTTTCAACTACACGCCCTAGTATAAGCACCTCTCCTGTGAGTTTGACCTCCCAACCATGACCAACTGTCATCTTGGTTACTACACAGGTGGACAATCTTCACAAGGTAGCCTCAGCTCAGACCTTGGCCATGAGGGAACTAATACTAAGGTATATAAGTTTCCAGTCAAGCCCTACCCAATCTTCGGGTATTGTGGTTGTACGATAAAATTGGAATGGTATCGCATCCAGACAACCATCAGTTTTATAAAGGGCTAAGGCTCATGCCTCAGCATTTTCATCACCAAAATCATCAGGTGTTCGGAAACACATGTCCAAAACATTTCAATAGAATGATCCATCATTCCAAAGTTTTCATAACCATTTTTCCACCAAGTATTCCCATCTAAAGTTGATCAAGTTTTAGGCTTATCACTAGCATCTACAGGTGGGGGTAAGCAATAATGAGGGGTGGTAAACTAGTGGAGTTCTAACTAAGTTCAATCTCATGCCTTAAGATGACATCAAGATTATCTAGCTTAGGCAAAATTTTATGCTCTTTATGCAACCTTCAAATATCTTTCTAGTATCTATAATTCACTTAAGTAAACTCTAAGTAATAGCTTTGATAAAGAAATAAAGTATAAAGCTTGTAAGTAAAAACTAGGATTGGTTTATCAAGTGGATATGATCACATATGCTTAAGGCATATAGTGGGCAGAGTAACAAGTAGTGGTTTGTGGCATCAGTAGGGTATCTTGCAAGGGTTAGCTTGCATTGGTCCACTTAGTTAATAAAGCTTGCTAAAGTAGAGTGTCTTGCAAGTTTTAGCTTGCCTTGTGCAGGGCAGTGGTTGAAGTTCTCCTCGGCTTCTTCTTCGTAGAATCCTCCTTCCTCCTCGTATCCTTGGTCGGTACTAGCGTCTATAAATAAATACGAGGTACATAATCACCAAACAATACTTAACTACTTGCAATCATCACACACAAGGATCCTATAGATGATCTAACATCATCTCTAACATTACAAGATTAAGGTTTGGTTTAATTCCTTTTATTTTTAGAAAAGTAATTTCTACTCATTGAAAAACTACTTAAGATTTAATATTCTCCAAACCAAATATGGGATCATGTTGAAACATGTCATCACCACATATTTTAGTCCATGGGAACATGATTTAAAGTGGTGTCACAATTTAATAAGGTTTTACCCTTTTATTTTAATTAAATAAAGTGACTAGAAATGTCTATGGGGCATTCTTTTATTACTTGAACATTATTTCTGCAAGTAAACCTATATATTTTTATATATTCTGAAAGGTATGGTTAAATGTGATTTTTGAGAGTTGGAATCAACTCAAAAGCTATTATGGTTTAAATTTGAAAAATGTTTAAATGCAGAAAAGCTTCTTCCTTGTTATTTTTACCATGGGTGCTCTATAGATCCAAATGACTTGAATCCAACGGGCTTGGATTCAGCATTCCCAGACCTTTCCAACAAAATTGGTTTCATTCAATTTGGTGCAATGAATCGACCTGGGTTGATTTTTGAAACCGGGTATAGAAGTGTGTTTGAAATAAAATGGAAAAGGTTTAATTCAAATAACTGGGCTGCGCGGGAAAGGTTAACGGGCCGGCCTGCTAAGCGTAGCGCTTCCGCGGGCTGCTTAAGTGGGTGTCCCCACTTTCGCGACACAAGCGGTGCACGGGCAACGTGGGTCGTTCGATCTAATTCTAATCCAACGTCTGAGAGTCATCGTCGACGTTGGGCAACGCCGGCGAGAAAGAAACCTAGCACGGCCAGTGGGGATTGCTGGGGGCTCACCGGGGTGCAGGCGAGGGTCGGCGAGGCGGGCGAACGACGAAGTCGACGACGGCGAACTCAGGGGTGGTCGCGGCAGCTCCTGGGGTGGACGAAATCGATGGCGCCCTACTTCTCCAGAGGCGGCGGGCTCCGGTGAAATTCCGGCGATGCGCTCCTCGCCTTGCTCCGGGACTGAGGTGGGTTGGTTCTGGGTGAGAGAGGAGTGGAATGGTGTGAAGAATTCGAGTGTGGGTGGCCTCAATTTATAGTCGAGCGAAGGACCGGCCAGGCGCGCAGTGAGCTTCGCCGAAGGCGATAATGCAGACGGCTATTGGCATGGGCGAAGGTAGGGGACGGTGCGGTGTTCCCTGGCGATGCTCAACGACATGGTTTCGAGGCGTGGGGCGGTGCGGCTTGGTCTAGAACACGCGACGCTCTGCGCGGCAGAGGCGGCGTCTTCGACGACGAGCGGTGGCTGTGCGGCACGGGGCGGCGAACGGGGATGTCTGGCGGTCTCCTGGGTCGGTGGCGATCGTGTGTGCACGCGGCGAGGGCGGCGCGCGGTTTGTGGGCTTCAGTCGAGGGTGGCGCTCTGGCGCACGCTCGGCATGGTCGTTGGCGGTCTGGGCACGGTCCGTGCGTAAGGTCCAGTGGTTGGCGAGGTTCGAGCGTTGGACAGGGAGTGACGGTGGATGGTGGGCTGCCTCCCAGACATGCTGGCTAGGCTTGTTTCTCCTCCTAGCTTGCTGTCGACATGGGGGTGACAAGGTTGGCTTCGGCTGTTCACCATTGATGGTAATGTCAAGCTTACAGTGGGGCTAGTGCTTGGTTTAACTTGCTAGATGATCTACTGAGATGGTTGTGAGCTAGATAGGGAACCGGTTAGGCAAGAATCGCTGTTCACAATAGTGTTTAGATTTTGTTTGATTTGTGTCTGCAACCTGTTTGATGAAATGACCGCATGAATTTAAATTTTTAATTTTAAAAGGATTTTTGGTGGTGTGCTAGATTGGTGCTGGTGAGTCTGCAGATTAAGGATGTAAGTGACAGCGGCATCCAACGGTCCTGTATATGCCGCCCGCTAAAAAACAAGTATGTGGCGTTCGCGGCGAGCCACCACAATTATGTGGCTAATATGAACAGTCCCGTATAATCCATTGGAGCCAGCGGCAATTTTGGCAAACACTTCATAGTACAACGGCGACAGTAGCAAGCACCGAAAAATCGACGGGCGGACGAATTATTACTGATCTAATCAGGTGCAGCTAGCTAGCGTAGCAGGGCCTCCGTAGCAGGGCCTCGTCCTCAACTGAAACCAAGCGAGGCGGCGGCAGGCTAGTTGCACGTCTCATTGAGCTTCAAACATAGCGAGAGAGAGAGAGTGAACGAATCGCAGACACATAATTCACATTCCAAGGGACTAGAACAGTGCCGCAGCCCTCGGCAAGCCGCAAAAATAACCTGCCTAGGCATTCTGACATATTTAAATTCTTCTTAATTTTTTTAGGTAAAATCCTTCTTTATTACTCCCTCCGATCCATATTAGTTAACTTCAATTCTTGATTTTATTTTAAAAACACTTGTACAAACGTAGATGTCCACAATACGTACATATACTCATCCCCATGAAAACACGCACGCACACCCTATCCTATGAACACCTCCGAGAGACTGCCGGCGGGTCTTAAGATTGACAAAGTCACCGCAGGCGTCTCGCTATTCTGTTATTAAGTGGTCCCAATTTGTATGTGTACTTGTTAGAGCATCTGCACTCGTTCGGTACATGTTCTTAGGCTCAAATCCGGCATTGCGATCCAAGGGTGAGTTCGGGGGTTCAACCAAAATTTGACAAAACATAGTGAAATTTAGACTAATTTAGACGATTGCATTAAAATATGGACGAGTTCGTACATATCATGTCAAATTTGGAAATACACCGGAATCTCGACTGCAGCAGGCTAAGAAAAACTTTTAAAAACTTCAAAAATAGTGAAAGCTAGATGCTAACGCGCGCCGATCATATGCCGAAGTTGGGGTACAAGGCAGTGTAGTCGGCATCGTTGTCGCTCGGCGACTGTGGTGGCCAGGAGCTTCTCTAGCCGGCATCGTCGCAACGTCACGACTGTGAGGAGGTCCCGGTCTCATCTTCATGGTCGTTGTCGAGGACGACAAGCGAAGAGCCTTAATAGGCGTGGCGCTCGGCCTACAGATGGAGACGACGAGCGCGCTCGGCTTCCTCCCGCTCCTAGTCCTGCCTGGACCAAGTGCACGCGTCGCCACCGCATTGGCCGGACGTTGTTTAGCGACGCCTCCATCGCCATTTTGAGGAGGAAATCCTCCTCGGCGACGGACACAACCCACTTTGTCGGGTCAACAAATTTCGCCGTGCGTAGGCCGGCGGAAAAAGACGAAACGGCGAGAAGGTGTGCAAGAGGTGGCGCACTGTTATGGCGACGTTTGGGTGAGTGGACAGGCGGTCGTTTCCCAGCGGTCCGACGCGGGAGTAGAGACGACAACATAAGGATGAATCACTTCGGTCGCTGATAGGGCAGGGCCACCAGCACGGATTTTTTTCTTTTGAGGCCAATTCAGCTTCATTCGGTGTTCCCAAGTTCGGTCTAGAAACGTCGGATGTAATTTGGATCAAATCCAACAAAAAACAGCATCCGAAGAACATTTTCGCATATGGATATGCGAGTGGATATGCCCTTAGCTACGCGTGTTGATCAACCTAGGCGTGTTCATCAACTCTTCTAACGAGAGTGGCAGCGGAGCAGCTATTCACGGAGAAAACGCAACTGCGAAAGAAACAAACAGGAAAGTGCGTAGCTGTCAGATGCTAGAATGTATAGCGGGCATTGCGGCGCCATTTAACCACATAGTGCCGCAAAATAGATTAAGTGGCTACCGCAAATTCCATTTAACAGGCATGCGGCGGAAGCGGCGGAAGCCTTATCACCTAGCAAAAGTGCCACTTACATCCTGACTGCAGATGCTTGGGTTTTGAAAGTTGAGCTTGTTTGAGTGGTTTTTGAAAAGTGGGATCTTCTCATATGATAAAGATTCAATTTTAAATTGTCATTTAAACTATGTATTTGAAAGTTTCTGGATGATCACAAAGTGGGCCTTGATACCTTGTTATGAGTACATTCAAGGGGTGCAAAGATCCAGAGAAGTTTCTGTTAGGTTCTGAAAGTTTGAGACAGCCAAAGTAGGCATGGGAGTTAAATTGGTCAAAATGACCATTCCTTTATTTTATTTGTTTTGCTTTATTTGTCTTTGGGAGAAGTATGGGAAATGTTTTAGATGATGTTTATTTCACCTAAGAAACATTTTACAAGCAAGGAAACATACAAACAAGGTGGATCAAAAGAATTTCAAATTCAATGCATACTCATATGCATGCTTTCAAAATTTTATTTAGAAAAGTTTTTGTTAACCCTAATTTTGATGCTTAGAGTTTGATGATTTAAGTTTAGTATTTTTAGGATGTTACAAACCTTCCCCCCTTAAACAAAATCTCGTCCCGAGATTTGAAAAAGGACGAAAAGATTACCTAGGATTTGAAGAGATCGGGAAACTCCGTCCTGATGTGATCTTCACGCTCCTAGGTAGCTTCCTCTTTGGTGTGGTTGCTCCACTGAATCTTGAGAAACTTGATGCTTTGGGTTCGGGTAGTTCGAAAAGCTTCTTCCAAAATACGGATGTGTACTTCGGGATAGGTCAGGTCATCGTTGATCTCTATGGTCCGGTGGTCGATATTTTTGAACACTTCGGTCTTCTCGGGGACTTCGAGACACTTGCGAAGTAATGAGATATGGAACACATTGTGCACGGCTGACATCTCTTCGGGTAGTTCCAATTGATACGATACTTCTCCTCGACAGTTCAGAATCTTGAAAGGTCCGATATATCTGGGGGCTAACTTTCCTTTGAGTTGGAAACGCTGCATTCCCTTCAATCGCAACACTTTTCAGATAAAAAATAATCCTATGTTGAAGGCGAGGTCTCTACGTCTCTTGTCGGCGTAACTCTTCTGTCTTGGTTGGGCTGTCTTGAGGTGCTCACGAATTTTGTGAACCTTCTCTTCGGCTTCTCGCAGGATGTCGGGTCCGAAAATCTGACTCTCTCCTACTTCCGACCAATTCAAAGGGGTACGACACTTCCTTCCGTACATGAATTCAAAGGGGGACATTTGCAAACTGGCTTGATAACTATTGTTGTAGGAAAATTCTGCAAACGACAGACAGTCTTCCCACTTGGATCCATATTCTAACACACATGCTCTAAGCATATCTTCGAGTATTTGATTTACTCGCTCCGTTTGTCCATCGGTCTGAGGGTGATACGCGGTACTGAAATCTAAGCGGGTTCCTAAACCTTCTTGGACTTTCTTCCAGAATCTCGAGGTAAACTGAGTTCCTCGATCCGATACGATGTTCTTGGGGACTCCGTGCAAACTAACGATTCTAGCGATGTACAACTCCGCTACTTTCGAACTCTGATATGTGGTCTTGACGGGCAAAAATTGGGCGACTTTGGACAATCTGTCCACTCTGACCCAGATAGAGTCATTTCCCCTACTAGAAGTAGGCAGTCCAGTGATAAAGTCCATTCCTACAGAATCCCATTTCCATTCCGGAATCTGCAATGGTTGCAACAATCCAGCGGGTCTTTGATGTCCATCTTTGACTCGCTGACAAATATCACACTTGGCGATATAGCTTCCGATTTCTCTCTTCATCTTATGCCACCAAAATTGCTCTTTTAAATCTTGATACATTTTAGTTCCTCCGGGATGGATAGAATAAAGAGTACCATGAGCCTCCTTCAAGATAACTTCTTTCAACTCAGAATCTGATGGTACACAAAGGCGTCCTTTGTACCACAGAACTCCTTCTTCGTCTTCGGTGAATCCGGGTACTTTGCCTGTACCGATACGACGCTTGATTCCGTCCATACTGGCATTTCCCTTCTGCGCCTCTTTAATCTCACTGATCAAAGTGGGCTGGAGTTCTATGCTAGTCAAAAATCCTTCACTTACTAATTCCATTCGAAAAGCTTCCATCTCTTTGTGCAAACTTGGTTTCTCCTTCAAAATCATGGAGTTCAAGCGGCACGGCAATCTGCTAAGGGCATCAGCTACTACGTTGGCTTTACCAGGGTGATAGTGAATGTCTAGGTCGTAATCCTTGATTAGCTCAATCCATCTTCTCTGCCTCATATTCAGCTCCTTCTGAGTGAATATATACTTTAGGCTCTTGTGATCCGAATAGATCTCACAACGGTTTCCCATCAGGTAATGTATCCATGTTTTCAGGGCTAGAACTACGACTGCGAGTTCGAGGTCATGGGTTGGGTAATTTTGCTCGTGTTGCTTCAGTTGTCGAGATAGATAAGATATAACTTTGCCTTCTTGCATTAGCACACATCCGAGACCGATCTTGGATGCATCACAATACACATCGAAGGGCTTCGTGATATCTGGCATGATCAAGATTGGGGTTGAAATCAATCTCCTCTTGAGTTCTTGAAAACTCGCTTCACACTTGTCTGTCCATTCAAATTTCTTGTCCTTCTTCAGCAATTGGGTCATGGGTCGGGCGATACTAGAGAATCCTTCTACGAATTTGTGGTAATATCCCGCCAATCCGAGAAATGCACGAACTTGGGTTTGAGTGGTTGGGGCTTGCCAATCTTCTACATCTTTCACTTTGGCAGGGTCAACGGCAATTCCTCTGGCTGATACAATGTGACCGAGGAATCCTACCTCCTGTAACCAGAATTCACATTTGCTAAACTTTGCATACAGCTGATGCTCTCTAAGGGTTCCAAGAATGGTCCTTAGGTGTAGCTCATGTTCTTTTTCTGATTTGGAATAAATCAGAATGTCATCGATGAAAACAACGACAAACTTATCCAGGAAGTCCATAAAAATCTTATTCATGAGATTCATGAAATAAGCGGGGGCATTGGTTAATCCAAAAGACATAACGGTATACTCGTACAATCCATATCTGGTGGTAAAGGCAGTCTTTGGAATATCCTCTGCACGAATTTTGAGTTGATGATAGCCAGTTCTAAGATCAATCTTAGAAAACACTTTGGCACCGGTCAACTGATCAAACAAATCTTCTATCTTGGGAAAGGGGTACTTGTTCTTGATGGTGACATCATTCAATTTCCGATAATCCGTACACAAACGGTTACCTCCATCCTTCTTGTCCACAAACAAGATAGATGACCTCAAAGGTGACGCACTTGGTTGAATTAATCCAATTTTCAACATGGAATCCAGTTGCTTCTTCAATTCTTCTAGCTCTGACGGGTTCATACTATATGGTCTCTGGGCTATGGGTCCTGTTCCGGGAATTAGTTCGATGATAAACTCGATATCCCGATCTAGGGGCATACCGGGCAAAACATCTAGAAATACATCGGGGTATGCACAGACTATCCGGACTTGGTCAATGGTAGGTTGGGCTATACTCTTGTTGCACTTGAATTGACGAGATAAGGTTTCAGATATATGCTCGACTGATATTCCGGCTGTACTGGTCATGGTTATGGCTTTCTTGGCACAGTCAATAAATCCTTTATGTTTGGACATCCAATCCATTCCTAGTACTACTTCCAAACCTTTAGTTCTGAGTACTATCAGATTTGCATAAAAATCTATGCCATGGATTCGAATAGGGACGGCTTTGCAAATTTGCCTAGCCTTGGTGGTTGATCCGGGAATTTGAACAATCATAACATGCTTCAATTTGGTTGGTTGAATTTTACTAGTGCATGCAAATTCTTCGGTGACAAATTAATGCGATGCACCAGAATCAAACAACACTCTTGCAAGTACTGAATTAACAGAAAACATACCCAGCACGACGTCTGGCGCTTCCTGAGCTTCTTCAGCATGCATGAGAAAAAGATGGCCGTTGCAGTTGAGTGAATTCCCTGGGGCAAATCTTCTTCCTGGCTGAACACGACACGCTTCTGCTGGGCCATTGGCATTGGGGGCTGTAGCATTCTTCTTGTTGGGGCACTCGTTGGAATAGTGGCCTTTATTTCCACAGTCATAACATGTCACTTGTGACTTGTCCTTGGCTGCTACAGGCACGGCATTGCTTCCAGTCCTAGGGGAAGTGTTGGCGTTGGCGGTAGCATTGTTGTTGTTGAACTTGGGTGGGGCACGGTTGAAATTGCTAGCGTTGCCGGGGTTGTTGTGATTTCCTCCGGGTCTAGGGTTTCCACGGTTGGGATAGGTCGGACGGTTCATCGGGGGTCTGTTGGTCCTTGGGGCAAATCCTGGAGATGGGTTGGGGCGATACTTTGGGGTCTGATGGGTTCCTGGTTGATGCATCATGCGATGCTTGCGGTTCTCATTGGCTTGGTTGATCTTTTCTTCCATCTGGATAGCAGAGTCGACAAGGGCTTCAATATCAGCAAAGGGGATATTGACTAACACCATTTGCATCTCATCATGCAGACCATTCAAGAATCTTTCTTTCTTCTTGGCTTCGGTGTCAATCTCATCCAGTGCATACCTAGCTAATGACAAAAATTTGTCACGGTATTCCACTACAGTCATCCTTCCTTGCTTCAGTTCTCTGAACTCGTCTCTCATCCTCTTGATCAAACCTGGTGGCACATGGGTTCTGCTAAACTTGACCTTGAATTCCTCCCAGGTCATCATCTGGCCTCCGGTCATTGTGTGAACACGGTTCCACCATGCCCTGAATTCTCCGGCTAGATAGTGGGTGGCGAACAGAACTTTCTCATTGGCTTCCACTCCGGCGACTTCTAGGTTATTTTCCATGGTTTGCAGCCAATCATCAGCGTCTAGGGGTTCTTCTGACTTAGTGAAAACAGGTGGGTTGGTATTCTGGAAGTTCTTGAGCTTAGATCCGTGGTTGTCCTGATTTCCGTGGCCTTGGTTGTTGTGGGCAAGTTGGGCTACCTGCTGAAGTGTGGCTAGGTTGGCTTGATGTTCGGCTCTTTCAGCTTCACGGTCAGAAGTCAACATTTGCAGAATCTGCAACATCGGGTCCGGGGATGAACCACTTCCTCCACGTGGCATCTGAAGATTGAGATAGATCATGAGAAAAGAGGGAAATTTATAAAGTTTTGGGTCTTTGAATTTTTTTTAAAGTTTGACTCAGATTTTCTAGCAACTTGCTTTTTCATTCATTCATTCATTCATTCATTCATTCATTCATTCATTCGTTCATTCATTCATTCATTCATAACACCTAGTACAACACACACCACAACAAAGAAAAACAGATGGTTTTAAGAACCATTCTGAGAACTACGATACAGTGGGACCGAATACTACTCACTACGCTAGTGCTCAAGTGCTACTACTCCTTGGAATCTGTGGCCTCATCATCCTCATCATCATTGATGAAGGCGAAATCATCCTCATCGGTGAAGAAATCCATAGCCTGATCCTCCAGAAAATCATCGTCATCGCTGAGATAGGAGTAAGGGTATCTACGAAGATCCTCTCCGGCATTCTCCCTTTCCTCCAACTGCATGTCTCTCTCGTGGATGGTCTCCTCCAAAGATGAGATGCGGTGGCGAAGGCGGGCAATGATGCGCTCCTTCTTGTCGAGCTGACAGCAGCGAGACTTGCGATCTTTTGCTAGCATGGCGATGGTTTGATCCTTCGTCTTGATGATGGCAGACTTGTGGTTGCAATAGTCACGGCAGTTGTCTAACTCCTGCTGACGATCGTACATCATGAAGCTAAGGTGGTCCAATTGGGTCTTTAGTTCGGGGTGGTATGGGGCTTCCAGGAGTTGTCCATTTGCATCACGCCTTGGGCAAAACTCAAAGCGAGTACCCTTGATTTGATTGATGCTCTGCCCACACAGACGGGAAAGAGCTTCCTGCATGGCCCTGGCAAGTCCATCTAGCTAGTTGTTTTCTCTTAAGGTAAACTGAATTCCCTCCGCAGTGGGAGGTTCAATCTTTCCTCGGAGACTTGCAACAGTTAGCCACTGCAGGTCTTCTCCTCCTTGATCATTGAGCTGAGCTCCGAAGAACTCAGGGTGCGGACGCTCCAGAAGTTCCGAAAGCTAGTCCAAATCCCTCTCAAAGATCAGGTCTCCCCCATTCCCTAGCTGATAAAACTTGCTGTACTTCACGTCCATCTATAGGAATATAGGATGAGTAAGTTAGTAGAGTGATTAACTGTGTATGTATTTTGCAAGAGTTTTTGAGGAACATGAATTTTCATGAAAGAATCAAAGGGATAAAAATGAGAATAAGTTTTTGTAAATATTTGCTTTCTTTGGTTTTGAAACTAAGTTTTTGATTCAAACGTCCAGTCTAACTAGGGTCTCCTATGGTCAGGATGGCTCTGATACCAACTTGTCAACACCCGGATTTTTAATCCCAGATGTCTGTTATGCCATACATCGCAATCCCAGGATTACCATTTTTGCGAGACATAACAGAATTAGATACCATAGTACATCATCCATTACAAACCGTACATAAGTTCTTACACAAATAGGGATCTCATGATCCAGTTCTTAATACAACATCAAGCAGCGGAATATGTAATAATAACGGTAGCGTGGCGTAAGCTCCGTCTTGAGGTCACGAGCAATGCTGACGATGGGAGATGATCCTAGTTGTCGTAACCTTCCTGGGGTCCATCCTCCAGGTACTCCTCTTCATAGTCTATCCATGGGATAGCCAGGGACAAAGCCATGAGTACTCTTTAAGTACTCGCAAACTAAAACTAACAAGTGAGAGGGGTTTTGATAATAGGACACTAGGCTCTAGGGTTATTTTGCAAAAGCCAGATTTATCTCTACTAAGTTCCAAAGATAGTCACAATTTTATAACTCCCAAGGGGGATCTTGTACTCATGTCACAACTCTGTTGTGGTCAAGTCAAAGTCTCAATTCATTTCACAAGTCATTTTTAAAAGTCGGCGGAGAAGTATGGCCACTCAATCTGTCCATAATCATGGACGGCTATTCGAATAGTTTGACACTCTGCAGAGATTGTACACTTTCACCACAACATTCGATACATTCGTCAGGAACAAATCCTGAATTCACCATACTCAGTATGCGGATAATCAATCCTAACCTTTCAATTACACGCCCTAGTATAAGCACCTCTCCTGTGAGTTTGGCCTCCCAACCATGACCAACTGTCATTTTGGGTACTTCACAGGTGGACAATCTTCACAACGTAGCCTCAGCTTAGACCTTGGCCGTGAGGGAACTAATACTAAGGTATATAAGTTTCCAGTCAAGCCCTACCCAATCTTCGGGTATTGTGGTTGTACGATAAAATTGGAATGGTATCTCATCCAGACAACCGTCAGTTTTATAAAGGGCTAAGGATCATGTCTCAACATTTTCATCACCAAGATCATCAGGTGTTCGGAAACACATGACCAAAACATTTCAATAGAATGATCCATCATTCCAAGGTTTTCATAACCATTTTTCCACCAAGTATTCCCATCTAAAGATGATCAAGTTTTAGGCTTAGCACTAGCATCTACAGGTGGGGGTAAGCAATAATAAGGGGTGGTAAACTAGTGGAGTTCTAACTAAGTTCAATCTCATGCCTTAAGATGACATCAAGATTATCTAGCTTAGGACAAATTTTATGCTCTTTATGCAACCTTCAAAATATATTTCTAGTATCTATAATTCACTTAATTAAACTCTAAGTAATAGCTTTGATAAAGAAATAAAGTATAAAGTTTGTAAGTAACAACTAGGATTGGTTTATCAAGTGGATATGATCACATATGCTTAAGGCATATAGTGGGCAGAGTAACAAGTAGTCGTTTGTGGCATCGGTAGGGTATCTTGCAAGGGTTAGCTTGCATTGGTCCACTTAGTAAATAAAGCTTGATAAAGTAGAGTGTCTTGCAAGTTTTAGCTTGCCTTGTGCAGAGCAGTGGTTGAAGTTCTCCTCGGCTTCTTCTTCGTAGAATCCTCCTTCCTCCTCGTATCCTTGGTCGGTACTAGCGTCTATAAATAAATACGAGGTACAGAATCACCAAACAGTACTTAACTACTTGCAATCATCACACACAAGGGTCCTATAGATGATCTAACATCATCTCTAACATTACAAGATTAAGGTTTGGTTTAATTCCTTTTGTTTTTAGAAAAGTAATTTCTACTCATTGAAAAACTACTTAAGATTTAATATTCTCCAAACCAAACATAGGATCATGTTGAAACATGTCATCACCACATATTTTAGTCCATGGGAACATGATTTAAAGTGGTGTCACAATTTAATAAGGTTTTACCCTTTTATTTTAATTAAATAAAGTGACTAGAAATGCCTATGGGGCATTCTTTTATTACTTGAACATTATTTCTGCAGGTAAACCTATATATTTTTATATATTCTGAAAGGTATGGTTAAATTTGATTTTTGAGAGTTGGAATCAACTCAAAAGCTATTATGGTTTAAATTTGAAAAATGTTTGAATGCAGAAAAGCTTCTGCCTTGTTATTTTTACCATGGGTGCTCTATAGATCCAAATGACTTGACTCCAACGGGCTTGGATTCAGCATTCCCAGAACTTTCCAACAAAATTGGTTTCATTCAATTTGGTGCAATGAATCGACCTGGGTTGATTTTTGAAACTGGGTATAGAAGTGTGTTTGAAATAAAATGGAAAAGGTTTAATTCAAATAACTGGGCTGCGCGGGAAAGGTTAACGGGCCGGCCTGCTAAGCGTAGCTCTTCCGCGGGCTGCTTAAGTGGGTGTCCCCACTCGTCAGTGACACAAGGGGGTGCGAAGCGGTACGGGGCAACGTGGGTCGTTCGATCTGATTCTAATCCAACGGCTGAGAGTCATCATCGACGTTGGGCAACGCCGACGAGAAAGAAACCTAGCGCGGCCAGTGGGGGTTGCTGGGGGCTCACCGGGGTGCAGGAGAGGGTCGGCGAGGCGGGCGAACGACGAAGTCGATGACGGCAAACTCAGGGGTGGTCGCGGCAGCTCCTGGGGTGGACGAAATCGATGGCGCCCTTCTTCTCCAGAGGCGGCGGGCTCCGGTGAAATTCCGGCGATGCGCTGCTCGCCTTGCTCCGGGACTGAGGTGAGGTGGTTCTGGGTAAGAGAGGAGTGGAATGGTGTGAAGAATTCGAGCGGAGGTGGCCTCAATTTATAGTCGAGCGAGGGTACCGACGGGACGCACGGTGAGCTCGTCGGGGGCGATGGTACAGACGGATATTGGCATGGGCGAAGGTAGGGGATGGTGCGGTGTTCCCTGGCGATGCTCAACGACATGGTTTCGAGGCGTGGGGCGGTGCGGCTTGGTCTGGAACACGCGACGCTCTGCGCGGCAGAGGCGGCGTCTTCAACGACGAGCGTTGGCTGTGCGGCACGGGGAGGCGAACGGGGATGTCTGGCGGTCTCCTGGGTCGGTGGCGATCGTGTGTGCATGCGGCGAGGGCGGCGCACGGTCTGTGGGCTTCGGTCGAGGGTGGCGCTCTGGCGCACGCTCGGCATGGTCGCTGGCGGTCTGGGCGTGTGGCGGTGGTTGGCAAGTCGGCGTTGGAGAGTGGCGGTGGATGGTGGGTTGCCTCCCGACATGCTAGGCTTGTTTCTCCTCCTAGCTTGCTGTCGACATGGGGGTGACAAGGTTGGCTTCGGCTGTTCACCATTGATGGTAATGTCAAGCTTACAGTGGGGCTAGTGCTTGGTTTAACTTGCTAGATGATCTACTGAGATGGTTGTGAGCTAGATAGGGAACCAGTTAGGCAAGAATCACTGCTCACAATAGTGTTTGGATTTTGTTTGATTTGTGTCTGCAACCTGTTTGATGAAATGGCCGCATGAATTCAAGTTTTGAATTTTGAAAAGATTTTTGGTGGGTGTGCTAGATTGGTGCTGGTGAGTCTGTAGATGCCTGGGTTTTGAAAGTTGAGCTTGTTTGAGTGGTTTTTGAAAAAGTGGGATCTTCTCATATGATAAAGATTCAATTTTGAATTGTCATTTAAACTATGCATTTGAAAGTTTTTGGATGATCACAAAGTGGGCCTTGATACCTTGTTATGATTACATTCAAGGGGTGCAAAGATCCAGAGAAGTGTCTGTTAGGTTCTGAAAGTTTGAGACAGCCAAAGTAGGCATGGGAGTTAAATTGGTCAAAATGACCATTCCTTTATTTTATTTGTTTTGTTTTATTTGTCTTTGGGAGAAGTGTTGGAAATGTTTTAGATGCTGTTTATTTCACCTAAGAAACATTTTACAAGCAAGGAAACATACAAAAAAGGTGGTTCAAAAGAATTTCAAATTCAATGCATACTCATATGCATGCTTTCAAAATTTTATTTAGAAAAGTTTTTGTTAACCCTAATTTTGATGCTTAGAGTTTGATGATTTAAGTTTAGTATTTTTGGGATGTTACAGCTATCATGTTCGGAACAGGGAAGGAAAAAAAGTTCCATCATACATAGGATTCCTCTAATGAGAGGCAGACATGTGGGACCCTGCAACCTGACTAAATGGTAGAGGCATCGAACAATGTTATCGAGTTCAAATTATGGAGGCATGACCGAAAAGTAGGGTCCGCTAGAGTCACTGATGCCCGGGACCCACACGCCAAAAAATACTTTGGCGAGTCAACATCTCGCGAGGAACCAGAAATCTTACTTATTCCATGCACCCGTCGAGCTTCGTCTTTGTTTTTAGTGGTTTCATCATAGTAGAGGGGCGCGGAACAAAAAAAGGTTTTGCATCGGCCACGGTAGATCCGAGAATTTTGTCGCGGAAGATGCGCCTTCTACGACGACCGACAGTTCAAGTCGTTGCATATGGAAACATTTCTTGTAGTGTCTCATGTTGGATAAACTATTACTCAAGCTTGGGGGAGACTAAAGAAGCTCCTTTGTAAGAATCCTTCTCATGGTTTATCTAAAAGTATTATTATAGATCAATCTTTATGTGAGACTTCCTAAATATGAAAAGGACTTTCTGGATAATTCTTATGTTAGGAGTTTTACTCATAAGAGTATGGATGAAGCATGGGACTAATTGAAAACGTATCTGAGAATACTGATAATTGAGGTCTTGACAAAGGTAATGAACCCCGCCTAGAATATGAATATTCTTGTGTAGAGATTTTCTCTGCTTATGCTTTGTTTGAAGAACTATGCAATAGGTTTGGTCTTGACCCATTTGTTTTAGTATAAGTTGTTAAATATTTTGCTAATGATCTTGATGTTCCTATACAATGATTTATTAAATATGTTGAGCCTATTAATAATTCCATTATTATGCGCAATATTATTAAGTAGGTCAGCACTATTTCATGTTCTAAAATTAAAGAGTATGTTGAAACTCCTCTATATTAGAGTAAAGTGTAAGAGAATTTACTCACTTATATTTCAAATAAGTGTCCTGGATGATGTTGTATACCTTATGGGCAAATTGAAGTCCAACATCAAATTTCAGCCATTAAAGAATTAAATGAAAATGACCCATGTGATGTTTATTTACGTGAAGATTCCACAAAGGTAATTAAATGAAACACCACAAAGGTGGGCAAGAAAATTATAATATGTGCTATTGGAACTTCATGTTGTCATGGCCTTTATGATATTAGAGCAAGAAAAAGTGTCATACCATATTATTTAGGGATTTCTATTTTCGTGCCCTTGGTTCTTTAGTTGTACTCACTTTTCCCCAGCCGCTTAGCTTTTCCTCACATTTTCCCATCACCTATTATGGAACTCTCACACGGTCTGAAACTCGCTGTCCGTCAGCCTTGCCGTTAGATCCTGACAAGTGGGGCCGCATTCAGTCAGGTCTCGTAGTGGACCCTCTCCGTTACATGCTGACAAGTGGGGCTATGGTATGTCATGTCCTGTAGTGGACCCTTGCCATTACATGCTGACAAGTGGGGCCGCGTTTAGTTGGTTCCTGTAGTGGACACCTCTCTCCACTTATCCATATCAGCATGGGACCTATAGCTTATCCACGTGAGCGTTGGACCCACAGCTTATCCACGTGAGACAGCCCCGTGCCCGCGCCCATGCTGTTGCCTCCCCTTTCTTCTTCTTGTTCTTCAGCGACGGCGGCCCTTCTCCGATGACGGTGGCCCTTTGTCGAGCGTCACTTTGGCTTCCCGTTCGTCCTGGCCGCAGTATGGTGCCATCCCGTTGACCTATACGAAGGATGACAATGGCAACCGTGCATAGAGAAGGTTAGGTCTCGTACTAAAATGCACCAAAATCTCGCACCAAAATGGCAACCGGGGCGCTTGCTGTGGAGAATGCGGCCAGCGAGCCGTTCCGATGATTTAATTGGTTTATAGAGTTAATGTCTTGGCTGTAATCAAGTGAAAGGGTGTTTATAATTAAAAATTAGGGACATGGATATATAATAAATAAGAAAATGACATAACTCTTGAGCACTTTCGAATTAAAAAAATATACAACTCTTAATGTACAAGAGTGTTTATAAATGACACAACTCTTGAACACTTTCAAATTAAAAAAATTACAAATCTTAATGTAAAACAGATGTAAAAGAGTGTTTATAATTGACACAACTCTAGAACATTTTCAAATTAAAAACAAAATATACAACTCTTAATGTAAAAGAGTGTTTATAATTAACACAACTCTTGAACACTTTCAAATTTTAAAAAATTATACAACTCTTAATGTAAAAGAGTGTTTATAATTGAAACAACCCTTGAACACTTCCAAATTGAAAAAATTATAGAACTCTTAATGTAAAAGAGTTTTTATAATTGACACTACCCTTGAACACTTTTGAATTAAAAAAATATACAACTCTTAATGTAAAAGAGTGTTTATAATTGACACTACTCTTGAACACTTTCAAATTAAAAAAAATCATACAACTTTTAATATAAAAGAATGTTTATAATTGAAACAACTCTTGAACACTTTCAAATTGAAAAAAATACAACTCTTAATGTAAAAGAGTGTTTATAATTGACACTACTCTTGAACACTTTCAAATTAAAAAAAATCATACGACTCTTCATGAAAAGAGTGTTTATAATTGACAGAACTCTTGAACACTTTCAAATTGAAAACATTATACAAATCTTAATGTAAAATAGTGTTTATAATTGACACTACTCTTGAACACTTTAAAATTTTAAAAAATACAACTCTTAATGTAAAAGAGTGTTTATAATTGACACTACTCTTAAACAATTGCAAATTAAAAAAAATCATATGACTCTTCATGAAAAGAGTGTTTATAATTGACACAACTCTTGAACACTTTCAAATTGAAAACATTATACAACTCTTAATGTAAAAGAGTGTTTATAATTGACACAACTCTGGAACACTTTCAAATTTAAAAAATATACAACTCTTAATGTAAAAGAGTGTTTACCATTTTTATAGTGTGAAAAGTGATCCCTAAACTTGTGTATACGAAAATTATAAACCTTTGAACACTGTGAAATCGCACTTAATACATGATAATCATGTGCTAAGAAAATATTGAGAGATTATCATTTTCATAGAATGTAATGCATAAACTTGCATATGGCAAAAATTATACACCTCTGAATTCTTTGAAATCGAACTTAGGACATGATAATGTTGTGCCAATAAAATCCTGATCATTTATCATTTTCATTGAGTGAAATATAATGCAAAAAATTATACACCTTTGAACAGTTTCCCTTCAAATTATATTCAAAATCATGTGTTTATGGAGTTAAAGCATCGGTGGCCCCCGACAGATACAGGGGTTATCCTGTCCGCTAGATCACAGAGGATCAATCAGAGGATCAATGGTTGGTGGGTATGATCCGCATGACACCTGTCTCGACCAATCAGAGCGCATCAGCCAAGATGAGAACATGTGTGAGAGTTTGTGACTAAGAGAGAGGGGAAAACTGAGTAGAACGTAAAAACCAAGGGCAGAATTGAGTAGAACTTTAAAACCAAGAGAAAACTGACAAGGGGGTTTAAATAGAAAACAGAAACATATTTAAAAATGGAAAATGCTTATTTTATACAATAAAATACATATTGGCATACATCAAAGTATTTGCAATTCAAATATATATCAGTTTGACAATTATTGCCTCATTCAGACAAATTATGTTTTGGGGAGGGATGTTTTGGGAAGAGGCTTGAGTAGAAAGCCATGAACCTTCATAGATAGTAGGTGATTTGAGATGTGGTGATTTAGGTTAAAACTTGATTTATATACATTTCTTATGGTGGCAGGTCACATAATAAGACTCCCTGAGTAGATGCCACTATGTTTTGATTATTTTGAATTTGTGGTGCATAAAAAGACTCAATTATCTATCTAAAACCCATTTGTTGACTCTTTGTTGACCAGCCACCGGAGGGTAAAAGTGAGTATATTGCACACGGCAGTGTTAGTACTAGAGGGAAAAACTGAGTACAACCAAACTGCCAGTGCTACACTCGAGGGTATAACTGAGCACAACTAAGTGGCCAAGGTTAGACAAGAGGGGGAAAACGTGACGCACGGTACGCGTGTCGTGGTGCACGGGGCGGTATCGGACGGGTGTGGCCATGCACGGTGCAGTAGCACACGCGGTTACACGATGCACGGTGGTGCAACGAAACGTCTCCTCCCTTCACCTTATTGCACGCACTCACGCAACCATCTCCACTCTCACTCTCACTCATCACTCACTCTTTCACTCACTCACGCAACCATCTCCACTGTCTCATCACCTTCTGCAAACCCCTAAGAAAACCCCAACCACGCCGGCGATGGAGAAGAATGGAGCGGTGGCCATCATCGCCTCCAAGGCGGCCAACGAGGAGGTCCCCGTCCCCGTACAGGCCCCCGTCGAGGCATTGAAGGCAGCCGCCATCCCCGTCTAGACCCCCGTCCCTGCTTCCCCCGTAGCCGCCGTCGAGGAGGCCCCCGTCCCCGTACAAGACCCTGCAGTTCTCCTGCAGATCCCGCATGGATGGGAACCCTACGGGGACTACGATTACATCAGGCCAGAGAACCCATTTGACACCAGCTTAGCCGACCCATGGTGGGAGGTAACTATGGTTTTCTCCCTTCCTTTGTTCTTCCCCCATTCCCATCATTGGATGCTAGATCGTCTATTATTAGGGCTCGGTTGTTCGTAGTTTCAATCGTTGGATGCTAGATATTTTTAAAGTAGCTAATCCTCTTGTGTTAGATCTCGTATTTCGATGAATGCCCCTAGTTGGAATCAGTACTAGCACCAATCTGTAGTTGGGATCAGTACTAGCACCGATCTGTAGTTGGGATCAGTACTAGCACCAATATGTAGTTGGGATCAGTATTCGATTTGGTTTGAAATTTGGGGTTTGGGGAATAATCATGGGATGTCAATCGGTTAATTTATGCAATTAATCAATCCCGATAATCACGGTATCTCAATCATGTCCTTATTGCACGCTACTGTTTTTTGTAATAGGTGGATAGCAGCAACATCTGCAGTGACGATGAGTCCACGGACACCAAGACTCGTCAGGTGCTGAGGAAGATGAAGTCTGGCCAATTCAACGGCTTCTTCGCTGGCAACGTCTACATGTGCCCCTTCTACACCAGGGGCCTCTCCACCGACTTCAACTCCTTCGTGAGGAATGCCGAGGACGTGAATACCAGCGGCCTATCAAAGAACGTCGACGCGTTCAGAGCCAAGCACCAGGCGCTCGGTTTTCACCTCCGCAACCTCCATAAGGTGTCCATCGAGGAGGGTCGCATGCCCCCGATGAAGCCGAAGGCGCCCAAGGTCAAGGGACTTGGCAGCAGGAAGTGGAAGAAGCGCCAAAGGGCAGAGGCCCTCATAGCGGAGGCCATGAGGGGCCACTAATATTATGCTGATGCTGATGTTGTAAAGCAGCTTCTTTTGTTTTGTTATCTGTGTTGAACTTGTAAGCTGCTGCTGCTGAGCAGCCTAATTGTTGAACCTTGTTTAAGTACCATACTATATAATCCTTTATTAGCTGCTTTATCTATAGCTGCTCTATTTATCTACATATTTATGGTTCTGGTTAGATTTACTGCCAGATTGAGAAAATACGAGGGACAAAAGGAACCATGAATGAAGAGAGAAGATGCTCTAGATTCGCTGCCTTTTTGGGCAAAAATAATAACTATTAGCGACATAAAGGGAAAAAGGCGCTCTTAAAATGGCCAATTATAAAAATAATAAAAAAGAAATCTTCCAATTTAGACAACAAGACACACGTAACTACCAAACGCGCCCCACATGGTCCCACACCACATTCCCCAAAACGCGTTCCCAACAAGCCGGCCCCATGCAGTCTAACATGGGGGTCCTACTATGGGACCCGACTGAACGTGGCCCCACCAGTCAGCACATAACGGGGAGGGGCTACTTGTCAGCATGTAACAGCGAGGGTACACTACGGGACCCACCTGAATGGCCCCACTTGTCAACACATAACAACGAGGGTCCACTAACGGGACCCGACGGAGAGTGAGTTTCAGACCGATGTGAGAGTTTGGGACAAGGAGCTGGGCAAAAGTGAGGAAAAGTTAAGCGGCTGGGGAAAAGTGAGTACAGCTAACGAACTAAGGGCAAAAAATAGAAATCCCTATTCTTTATATCTTGAAATTAAGCCTAATATTTATCTAATACAAATGGAAGAGGCAACTATGACCATTCAACTTGGTAATAAATAATATATAAGTCCTCTTGTTATGGTAATACATGTTGAAGTACTTATAGGAACGATAAAATACCATGCAGACTTTATTATACTAGGTTGTCCTCAAGATTCGTTTTGTCCAATCATATTTGGTAGACCTTTCTTAGATACTATAGCTGCTGAAATTAGTTTGACTAAAGAGAAAGTTTATATTAAGTGTGGTGGTGAAAATCTAGAGTTCATTTTTTATGTTTACTGCTAAACATTTAGAAAGAGAACCATTATGTAGTTGTTGCTTCATGAGACCCGATGGAATGATATGTACTTAACCAAGAATAACCATTTACTAAAAAAGATAAAGAAGCTTTAGAAAAATACTATCTCAATACTTTTCAATTACATATTCCACCTGATGACTTAGGAGAATTATCCCTCCTAAAGAGGATCGCAGTTTTGAACATAAACCTTTGTTTGATGATATGAATATGCATACCTTAATGAAAATAATATATAATCTATTATTATTAGTGCTAAACTTTTAGCTGATGAGGAACCAAAGTTACTTGATGTACTACGTGCTCATAGACCAGTAATTGGTTATTCTCTTGACGATTTGAAAGGTATAAGACCAACTTTACGTCAGCAGAAAATTAATTTGGAAGAAGATGCCAAACCTATTGTTGATTATCAATAGCATCTCTGTCCAAAAATGAAAGAAGTGGTAAGGAAGGAGATAATTAAACTCATAGAAGCAGGTATTACTTATCCCAGAGCTGAGAGTAAATCGGTTAGTCCTGTTCATTGTGTATCTAATAAAGGTGGAATTACTGTTTTCCCGAATGATCAAAATGAACTTGTAGGTCAATGCACTATTACTAGTTATAGAATGTGCATTGATTTCAGCAAATTAAATAATGCTACTTATAAGGATCATTATACTCTACCATTAATTTATCAAATGCTAGAAAAGCTATCAAAACATTCACATTTGTGTTATCTAGATGGTTATTTAGGTTTCTCCAAAATTCCGGTGCATAAGTATGTCCAGGAAAAGATAACTTTTACTCGTCCATTTGGTACATTTTCTTATAGAAGAATGCTTTTTGATTTATGCAATTCTCTTGGTATATTTCAAAGATGCATGAATGCTATATTTCTTTATTATATTGTGAAAATTATGGAACTATTCATGGATGATTTTTATGTGTATGGTACCTCTTTTGGTAATTGTCTTTTCAATCTTAACAAAGTTTTGTAGAGATGTGAGAACAAACACTTAGTTTTAAATTGGTAGAAGTGCCACTTCATGATCATGGGAGGTGTTGTTCTTGGACACCGTGTTTCAGGAATAGAAACTAAAGTGGACCATGCTAAAATACAAGGTATAGAGAAGATACCATATCCCAAAGATATAAGAGGTATATAAATATTTCTTGGTCATGTAGGTTTTTATAGAAGGTTTATCAAAGACTTCTCTAAAATATCAAAGCTTCTAATTAATCTTTTACAAACGGATGACCCATTCTATTTAATGATGATTGTGTAGAGTCCTTTAATATATGAAAGAATGCTTTAAAAGGTGCTCCTATAATTTAACCTCCTAACTGGAATTTACCTTTTGAAATTATGTATGATGCTAGTGACTATGTAGTTGGTGCTATTTTAGGTCAATGAGTGGATAAGAAGTTGAATGTTATTTATTATGCTATAAAAACACTTTATGATGCTCAAAAAAATTATGCTACTACTGAAAAATTATTTTTAGCTGTTATATTTGCATGTGATAAGTTTAGACCTTACATTTATTGATTCTAAAATTATTGTGCACTCTAATCATTCTGTTATTAAATATCTTAAGAATAAGAAATATGCTAAACCTAGATTAATAAGATGGGTTCTTTTACTCCAAGAATTTGATTTACATATTATTGATAGGAAATGTGAAGATAATCTAGTAGATGACCATTTGTCTAGGATGGAAAACATTCCATCATCTCATATCCTATTAATGATAGTTTTTCTAATGAACAACTTGAAAATACTAGTGCTAGAGCTGCGTCTCCTTGGCTTGCTGACTATCCAAACTTCATTGTTGGAAAAGTAATGCCACCACACTTTAATTGTCAACAATGAAAGAAATTCTTCTATGATCTTATACGTAATTTTTTGGACGATACTTTCTTGTATAAGGAAAGTGTTAATGTTATTATTAGATGTTATGTACCTGAATTTTAGCAACAAGACATCATAAGGGTTTGTCATGATAGCCCTTATGGAGGACATCATTAAAGGGCAGTGCACCACTAGAAAGGTGTTACAATCTAGATTTTATTAGCCTTCTTTATTTAATGATTATACTGAATTTGTTAAATGCTATGATAAATGTCAAAGAGTAGGAAATAATTGTATAATAAATGAAATTCCTATGAATTATTCTTTACCATTGGAACCCTTAGATGTGTGGGGATTTGACTATATGGGGTCGTTCCCACCTTCTGCAGCAAAACATACACATATTTGGTTGTAGTAGATTATGTAAATATATGGGTAGAAGTAATTCCAACCAAGAGTGTAGATCATGCTACAATAGTGAAGATTTTACAGGAGATAATTTTTACCAGGTTTGGAGTGCCAATTTTTTTATTACTAATGGTGGTTCACACTTCTTGCATATAATTCTTAGGAAAACTTTAGCAAAATATGGTTGTTGAACATATAGTTGCATCTCCATATCACCCCCAACCAGGTGGACACGTTGAGTTAAATAATAGGGATATTAAACTCATCTTGGAAAAGATTGTTAATAGGTGTAGGCCTGATTAACCAACTAAGAATAATGATACTTTTGGGGCTTATAAAATTTCCTTTAAAGATCCTATAGGTATGTCTCCTTATAAGTAAAACCTGTCATATTCTAGTACAATTAGAACATAAGGCTAGGTGGGCGGCTAAGCAACCTAATTTTTAATTTAAAACTGCTAGTGAAAGAGAATACTTTATTTAAATTCGTTGGATGAATGGAGGAATGAAGCTTATGAGATTGAAAGATTGTTTAAGGAAAAAGTTAAAATTTGTCATGACAAGAAAATAAAAATAAAATAGTTTAAGGTGGATAATCCTTATTGTTCAACTATCGTTTCAAGTTCTCTCTAGGAAAGTTAGCATCCAAATGGCAGTGTCCATTAGTGATACATGAGGTGTATCGCTCCAAAGCCATCAGACTCCATGGAGATGTTAAAGGTAAACCTCATGTGGTTAATGGACAATGTCTTAAACATTATATTGCAGGTCCAATTTTGTTGGATATGTCGAGGATATAAATCTCTAGAATCCCGAGGATGTGATATCGATGAAATATCTTCTGCCAGAACTCTGAGATCAATAAAAGGTAACTTCGAGGTTAGTAATAATCTCAAAATATCGTGAGATTCTAGCATATTTATTCTTTTGGAAATTTATGCCGCATTGCAAAATAATCTGATGAAATGGAGTCCATGATCCCGAGTGCTGGCCACACCCCAAAGACTCTTTCGGCCTTCCGGACCCCATTTCGCCTCTATTTTGACTCCAACTCTTCATCTTACCCTAAATTTTTTCAATATATACCTCTCTATGCTGGTCTAATATCGCATCGAGTCTTTTTGAAGGGAACCTTGTTTTCTACTCCTATTCTTTCAGCTTTTTGCCATGGCAAGCTTTAGATTCAACCAAGGAGGTGAAGAGATAGGGAAAAAATGGTGTGGTGGTCCACTACCTCAACTTCGTGATGGATCCTATCAAGTCCTTGACCTTCAAGGAGTGGTATGAAAATTATGAGGATAAAAACAAACAAGAGGAAAGAGCTATGACAACAATCTATGCTTGGGAGAGTTTCACCTAATCCTTGATGCTTTATAGTTTATCATATGCATCTAGTTATGGTTTTTAGTTTGAGAGTGGTTTTATATTTTATATATCTTTGATCTTAGTTGATTGTAAAGTTCTTAGAGCATTATCATGTATCCTTGGTTGAGTGTTTTAAATAAAAATATAAAGTATTTTATCATCTGTGGTCCCATTATATGGACAACTATGGATAACACTCTTGGAGATGATCACATCATGTTATGGGTTTCAATTACATCTAGCCTTGAAATAAATTAACTTGATCATGTTGGACGATTATGAAATTAATATCAATAAATAAAGATAGAATAAGTGGAAATTTAGAAGAAAGTTGTGATTGAATAAATATTAAATTTGGAATTTGAAGGAGAGATGTGATCTTGTAGAATAAAAGGCTGGGAAGAGATGCTAAAAATAGGGCATGAGATACTCTTGTTATGTTTAGTAACCAAAACATAAATTGATGTTATGGATCTTTCAATACATATCCTAATGGAAAGTGAATGAAAGGAAGGAACCTTAGGATTCGGGCAGCCATGGTATGTGAAAGTTAAAAAGGTGGAAAGAGCATATGACATGATTTAAAGGTCCATGAATAAATTTTATGCTAGTGTTATAAATAAACAAGATCATTAACCAATACCATGTTTTGTGGTGAAGGTGTTTAGATTTTCAAGAGAAATACATGGGCATATGATTAACTTCATGCCTATCTTGTTCTCTCCATTCTCTTCTTTTATTTGGTTATCCTATGCGAGTTTATCTCTCGTGACAAAGTCATTAATAATACTATGAATAGTGCAAAGGTTATTGCTAAAATTTAATATGAAATTAAAGATGATTCAGATATCCAACATGCAATGTTAGTTTTCTTCCAAAGTAAACTGTAGTTTCTATAACTTCTATATATGTTGTCCTCATTTTCTTGGTTGCTAGTTTATAAATCTTTTAAGATAATTGAACCTGCACAAATTGATGATACAATGCTCGTATTAATTTTATCAACCATAAACTCATTGATAAATGATGTGATCTATTCTCTTATTTTCTTGAGGAAGCAAAGGTTTAAGCCTGGGGGAGTTGATATTTGTATTTTTTATCATCATAATAGCCACATATAGAGCTAATTTATATTGTTATTTGCATTAATTCACCATTGTTTATGAATTTTAAATGACTTATGGGACTTTCCGACAAAATCCCTTTTGGTAGTCTCGAGGACGAGCAAAGGTTTGAGTTTGGGGGAGTCGATATGTGCATTTTCTATCATCCTAATAGCCACATATAGAGGTAGTTTAAACTGTTATTTGAATTAATTCACCAGTGTTTATGCATTTTTAGATGATTTACGTGACTTTCCTACAAAGTCCCTTGTTTTTGTATTTAAGTTCTGGGAGTAAGGAAACCTCCCTTTTTGTATTTGTTGTCTCACGGACTTTCTAGATAGCAATTAATTCAAGAAAAAATACCACAGAAGTTTTTCATTAGAAGGACCCGGGGCACTAGAACAACATGAGGAGATCCATAAGGAACAAATGAGCCTAGGTGGGTTAGCCACCCTACTAGGCAGCGCCACCCATGCTCGTTTGGGCATTGAGCATCATCTCATCTCCTCCTTTTTACCACGCCTTCGCCTTGATAGAAAACATACGCTATATTTTCCCACGATTTATAGAGGCGGAGGCGATAGTCCTCTCCTACTCTTAGAGAGGGAAGATCATGCTACTCTGAGGCTGCTATAGGGCGGAAATCGAAGCCATCATCACCACCACTCCTCCTTTCCATAGGGGATACTCTTTATCAACATCTTCACAATATCAGCACTATCTCCATCTCGAGATCAACAACATTCCCCTCATAATTTGTGGTAGATTGGACCCTAGATATTGTTCTAGTGCTATGTCCATGATTATGCTTGGCAACTTATCATTATTTTATGGGGAAGTTATATTTTTAGATTGTGGTGTATCACATATGCCACTGATCCATATTATGTTTCACTATTGGGAGTAGTTCTCCATGTTCCTGAGGGCATATGGTGAATTGGCTATGATTTTTACATAATGTGCAATGAGTATTTGGTCGAGTTCTAATATTTTATGTGGTCTATAATGGTAATATGCAAGCTTTGACTGCATACAACTTCACCTATATGGGATCATAGGGTTGCACCTTAGTGTAATAAAGAGAGTAGGGTGGGACGAAATGAAAGAAACCATGTCCTATGAATTTTAGTTCCATTAGGGGAGGTTTTTTTTATCAGGTACCTTAGAACCTAAAGCAGTGGTGGGAATTTTATGTCTTAATGAATCCTTTGTCTACGCTTGAAAATGGTCTTAGGACCAATAATTATGGGTGTATTTGCATATGTATATCGTTGCTCATATTTTAGGATCTATCCAATGAGAAACAATGTTGACAAAATGCTTACCATGTTGTCATAGAAATATTTATGCTAAGTAAATCCATACCGCCCTCAGAAACATATATTATATATAACAACATACACTTGAGCTTGTCCTCTTGCTGCATAAAGGATTGTGATTTCTCTAAAAGGAGCATTTACTTACTTGCACTTTACTTATTTTAAATTACCTTTTGCAAACTATAAACCTCAAAAACACAAAACATTTGCATATTTCATTGGTTTACTTACTGAAATTATGACCAATACCTTTAGCTCTTCGTGGGACCGATAATCTTTTCTATATTGAAAGGTACTACAATAGATCTCTTACACTTGGGAGACATCACGTAGGCACGTTTGAGGTTGATGTTGGGGAGTTGTTGGTGACGATCATTGAATGAGGGCGAAAACATGCCCAGGGGTTAGGGTTGAATCCTACAATGTAATTATTTTATACATGTATGTCTCACACATCACCATATCTAATATAAAGCACTCGGTAATTAATCAACATCACACATGCATGTATCACACTCTAAGATCAAATAGGGCCTCATATTTGCATTGGACACAATGCACACACTATTTATTTGTGCATATCACAAGACTCACTTACACCCCCCCGACATTTCATCCTCACATTTTAATCATCAGCCATATGGAATTATATCACCAAAATTAATCGAAAGCATATTCATGTGAAAATCAATCTAAAAGTAGGGTCTCATACTCGCATTGGACACAAAATAATTTTAGGGATAGTGTAAGCGAGCCAAATAGGATGCACAAATTATTTATTTGTGCATCTCGCAAGGCTCGCTCACACCACCCCCGAGATCGCATCCTTCCATTTTTAATCATCGGCCTTACAGAAGAAAAAAACCAAAATCATCTAGATTTTGTACCCCTACAATTGTCGTGGTATTGCCAACGAGTACGCCATGGAGGGGTCCTCACAGTGCGTGTTTAGAGACATGGGGGAAGGCGGACGGTTGACGGGTACGAGGTAACACAACTTACCCAGGTTCAGATCCCACGACGATGGCGGAATCCTACTCCTGCTATAAATCACTATAAGGGCAGTACGCTGAGTTACAGAGATAGTTTCGCTGTGCGAGGTTGTATGAATCGATACTAAGTTGTGCCCTAAAGGCTCCCATAGGCCCGACTTATATAGTCGCCAGGTCCTAGGGTTACAGGGAAAAGTCCTAGCCGGACAGGTTACAAAGTCCTACACCGTCTATTACTAGTCTTGTGTATCTTGCACTCCAAGGCTCCGGGTACGCTGGTGACTCCACCGTAGCCTTCCTTTATCCGGCATGGGCCTCCCTTCTGAAGGGTTTCGCAGCATAGTAAAACAAAATTTTCTACGGAAGCGAACAGAGGGAAAGCCAAGATCTAATCTAGGAGATGCAAACAACGAGAGAGATTGGATTAGATCTTCATACCCTTGAAGATTCGCTGGAGCGTTAAACGTCGGGCGTGGGTGATGTAGTCGTACTCGCTTCTCCTCCTCGCGATCCGATCCGATCTAGCACCACAAGTGGCGGTGCCTCCGTGAGATGCACACGTGCAGCACCTCGACGTCTCCTCCTTCCTCGGACCAGCAAGTATGGTGGAGAGATGGATTGGATCTACAACACGACGGCGTGGTGTATATGGTGGAGAATTTCTGCAGTAGGGCTTCGCCTACAAACAGTCGGGAGGGAGAGAGGAGGGCAGCATGGCAACTAGGGTTTGGAGGAAGGTGTGTATCGGGGAGGAGGCGCACCAGCCCTCTATATATAGAGGGGGGGTGCGGCCAGCCCTTGCCCATCCTCCAAGCCTATCTCTAGTTTAAACGATTTAAACTCTCCCTTATCCAGAAACCCTATCTTATCTCTAGTTTAAACGATTTAAACTTATCTAGGATCGGCTGGGCCCTATGGGGCCTTGTGCCCCTAATGCGGCCAGGACACTCCCTCATAGGCCCATGCCCCTCCCGGAAGGTGGGGCCACGTTGGTCCCCTTAGGAAGGTTCTAGAAGCTTCGGTACAATACCGATTAATCCGGAACAATTCGAACTCCAAAAACTGCACTTGCCTTATATGAATCTTATTCTCGGACCATTAGGAACCTCTCGTGATATCCGGATCCCATCCGAGACTCGAACAAAAATTCATAAACCAATTATCCAATCTATCCTAGCGTCGAGATACGTTAAGTGTGTGACCTGCGGTTCGAGAATATGCGACATGATCTTCTATCAATAATCAACAATGGGTGCAGGCACCCATATTGACTCCACACATTCATCGATGATCATATCGGATGAACCACGATGCCAGATTCAATCAATCCCATATATATATTCCCTTCGTCTCGCGATGTTTTACTTGCGAGATTCGATCGTCGGTATCGTCATACCTAGTTCAATCTCGTTCACAAAGTACTTTACTCGTTCCGTAATCCAATATCACTTTGTGATCAACTCCTTAACCACATGCTTGCAAGCGGTGTTGATATCGATTACCGAGTGGGCCCGAAGTATATCTCTCCGACTTGGGAGGGACAAATTCCATCTCGATACATACAACCCAACAGATACTTTCCGATCACCTGAGAGACACCTTTATGATCACCCTCTCATAGGATGACGTTTGATGACCTCAAAGCTTTCTTCCGATACCAGGGAGTTGTATTATCTCATGGTCTAAGGAATACAATATTTGACATAAGAAAAGCTTCGCAATGACGAACACGATGACACGATCTAATTGCTTCGCTTAGTTTGGGTCTATCCACCACATCATTCTCCAATGATATGATCTCATTATCAATTGACAACTCATGTCTATGGTTAGGAAACCTTAACCATCATTGATCAATGAGCTAGTCCATAGAGGCGTACTAGGGACACGGTGTTGTTCACAAACCACACAAGTATTAATGTTTCCGCTTAATACAATTCTAGCATGGAATATAAACTTTATCATGAACAAGAATTATAATAATAACATCTTTATTATTGCCTCTAGGGCATAATTCCAACAGTCTCCCACTTGCACTAGAGTCAATAATCTAGTTTACATTTGGCAACAATCTCACCCATGGCGAGGTCTTGATCATGTTTTACGTGGAAGAGGTTTAGTCAATGGATCTGCGACATTCAGATCTGTATGTACTTTCTGATCTTCGATCTCCATCGCTATATAATCTTGGATTATATGAAACTTGATTGATATGCTTGGTCTTTGGATGATATCTTGGTTCCTTAGCGAGTGCTATGGCACGGTGTTGTCACATAATATCTCCAGTGGGTCCAATGCACTTGGAACCACGCCAAGCTCGATGATGAAGTTCTGATCCAAACTCCTTCACTTGATGCTTCAGCAGCCATGTATTCCGCTTCTCTGTAGATCCCGCGATCACGCTTTGCTTGCAGCTTCTCCACTCACAGCTCCTCCATTCAAAATATACACGTATCACATGCGAGATTTACAATCATCCTTGTCGGTGTCGAAACTAGCATCGACGTAACCTTTTCTGACGAGCTGTTCATCACCCCATAGACTAAGAACATTTCTTTAGTCCTATTTAGGTACCTTAGGATGTTCTTCACGGCTGTCCGATGTTCCACTCTGGATCACTTTGATATCTCGTCAAACTAAGAGCATTGGACACATCCGGTCTAGTACACAAGATGGCATACATGATGGAACCTATGGCGAGGCATAAGGCACTTTGCTCATAGCTTCCCTATCATTTAGTGGTGGACCGAGCCTTGCTCAATATCTTACTCGACAACATAGGCCTTGAACCTTTCAATGCCTTATCCATTGAACCTTTTCGAACTTTGTCTAGGTATGTACTCGGCTTAAAGCTATCAGCGTCTTTGTCTATCTCTATAGATTTTGATGCCCAATATATAAGCGAGCTTCACCTAGGTCTTTCATTGAAAAACACTTGTTCAAATAACTCTTCACATCGTTAAGCATGTTGATGTCATTTCCAATAATCAATATGTCATCCACATATAGTACCAGAAACGTCACCGAGCTCCCACTCACTTTCTTGTAGATGCAAGCTTCATAGCAATTCGGAACAAATCCAAAACTCTTGATCACTTGATCAAAACGAAGGTTCCAACTCCGAGATGCTTGCTTCAGTCCATAAATGGAACGCTGAAGTTTGCATACTTTATCAGCATCCTCAGGATCGACAAAACCTTAGGGTTGCATCATATACAACTCTTCATCAATGTTGCCATTGAGGAACGATCTTGACATCCATCTGCCATATTTCATAATCATGAAACGCAGCAATTGCTAATAAAATCCGAATGGACTTAAACATCGCTACGGGAGAGAAAGTCTCATCATAGTCAACACCTTGAACTTGTCGAAAACCTTTCGCAACAAGCCGTGCTTTATAGACGGTAACATTACCATCCGCGTCCGTTTTCTTCTTGAAGATCCATTTGCACTCAACGGCCTTTCGGTCGCTAGGAGGGTCCACCAAAGTCCATACTTGGTTTTCGCTCATGGATCCCAATTGGTTCATGGCTTCTAGCCATTTCTCAGAGTCTGGGCTCATCATCGCTTCCTCATAGTTCGTAGGTTCGCTGTCTTCTACTAACAAGACAGTCAAGACAGGGTTGCCGTACCACTCAGGAGGGGCACGCGACCTTGTCGACCTGCGACGTTCAGTAGCAGCATCGTCCGAAGCTTCATGATCCTTGTCATTAGCTTCCTCTATTGTTGGTGCAGCACTGGAACAATTTCAGGTGCTGCGCTACTCTCCAATTCAAGAGAAGGTTCAATAACCTCGTCTAGCTCTACTTTCCTCCACTCACTTCTTTCGAGAGAAACTCCTTCTCAAGAAAGGAACCGTTCTTCGACAAACACTTTGCCTTGATTACGTGATAGAAGGTATACCCAATAGTTTCCTTAGGGTATCCTATGAAGACGCATTTCTCCGCTTTGGGTTCGAGCTTGTCCGGCATCAACTTCTTGACGTAAGCTTCGCATCCCCAAACTTTAAGAAACGACAACTTAGGTTTAGCACCAAACCACAGTTCATACGGTGTCGTCTCAACGGATTTAGATGGAGCCCTATTTAAAGTGAATGCAGCGGTTTCTAATGCATAACCCCAAAATGATAACGGCAAATCAGTAAGAGACATCATCGATCGGACCATATCTAATAGGGTTCGATTCGGCGCTCAGACACACCATTCTTGTTGTGGTGTTCCGGGTGGCGTGAGTTGCGAAACAATTCCGCTTGCTTTAAGATGCGTGAGAAAATCATAACTCAAATACTCGCCCCCCACGATCGGATCGTAGAAACTTAATCTTTTTGTTATGATGGTTCTCCACTTCATTCTGAAATTCCTTGAACTTTTCAAATGTTTCAGATTTATGTTTCATTAAATAGATATACCCATATCTACTTAAGTCATCGGTAAAAGTGAGAAAATAGCGATATCCACCGAGCGTCGAAACACTCATCGGTCAGCATAAGTCGGTATGTATGATTTCCAACAAGTCCGTTGCTCGCTCCATCATACCGAGAAGCGGGTTTTGATCATCTTGCCCATGAGGCATGGTTCGCATGTGTCAAATGATTCAAAATCAAGAGACTCCAAAAGTCCATCGAATGGAGTTTCTTCATGCGCTTTACACCAATATGACCTGCAGCGATGCCACAAATAAGTAGTATTATCACTATCTACTTTGCATCTCTTAGCCTCAATGTTATGGATGTGTGTTTCATCCCTTTCGAGATTTAGAAGAAATAAACCATTCACAAGAGGTGCATGACCATAAAAGATGTTACTCATATAAATAGAACAACCATTATTCTCCGATTTAAATGAATAACCGTCTTGCAATAAACACGATCCAGAAATAATGTTCATGCTCAACGCAGGCACATAATAACATTTATTAAGGTTTAAAACTAATCCCGAAGGTAAAACTAAGGAGGCGTCGACGGCCATCACATCAACTCTTGATCCGTTGCCAACGCATCGTCACCTCATCCTCATAAGCCGCCGTCTATTCCGTAGCTCTGTTTGAGTTACAAATATTAGCAACTGAACCAGTATCAAATACCCAGGCACTACAACGAGGGCTAGTAAGGAAAACATCAATAACATGTATATCAAATATACCTTTGATGGTGCCAGCCTTCTTGTCCGCTAAGTACTTCGGACAGTTGCGCTTCCAGTGACCCTTGTCCTTGCAATAGAAGCACTCAGTGTCCGGCTTAGGACCAGACTTGAGCTTCTTCTCAGCAGGGGAAACACGCTTGCCGCCGCCTATCTTGAAGGGCTTCTTTGCACCTTTACCTTTCTTGAAGGAGGGCTTGTTGACCATCAACACATGATTATCCTTCTTGATGTCCACCTCTGCAGCCTTCAGCTTTGCGAAGAGCTCGGTGATTGTATCAGTGGAACCAATCTGATTATGAGTCACTACAAAACTTTTGTAGCTGGGAGGGTGTGATTGCAGAACCCTGTCAATCTTGAGCTCCTCTGGAATCTTGCAGTCCAGTTGCTCAAGGCGTTGAGTGTAGCCCGACATCTTAATGGCGTGCTCACTAACGGAACTCCCTTCCTCCATCTTGCAGTTAAAGAACTTCTCAGAGATCTCATATCTCTCAGAACGGGCCTGAGTCTAAAACATGGTTTTCAGCTCCTCGAGAATCTCAAAGGGCCCGAGATAGTTTTCAAAACGATTTTGAAGTTCCGGTTCCATAGCAAACAACATGGTGCTCTTAATCACACCATAATCATCTTTGCGCGACTGATAGACGGCTTTCTCATCAGCCGGCGCAGTTGCAGCAGGGGGGTTACCTAATGCTTTCTCAAGGACATAGTCCTTTTGTCCGCCAGACATAATGATTCTTAGATTGCGGAACCAGTTGGTGAAGTTAGACCCATTGTTTCTAAGCTTTTCTTTCTCAGCAAAAACGTTGAAGTTGAAGTTGGACTTGGCCATGTGATCTACAATATTTGCAAGTACAATTTAGACTATGTTCATGATAAATAGTTCAACTTAATCAAATTACTAGATGAATTCCCACTAAATTCAACATCCCTCAAGTTGCTTAGTGAACACGATCCAAATTCACCACACCTAATCCGATCTTCATGAGAAGAGATGTGGCTTCAATGGTGGACAACGAAGTGTCGATCATATCATTCATATGACTCATGCTTAACCTTTCGGTTCATGTGTTCCGAGGCCATGTCTGTACATGCTAGGCTCGTCAAGTCAAACCCAAGTATTTCCACGTGTGCAAAACTGGCTTGCACCCATTGTATGTGAGCGTAGAGTCTATAGCACCCGATCATCACGTGATGCTTGGACACGACGAACTTTCGCAACGGTGCATACATGGGGAGAACACAGTTTTATCTTGATCTTTAAGTGAGGAATCATCTTATAATGCTAAATGCGATCTAAGCATAATAAGATACATAAAAGGATAAACATCACATGCATATAACTTTATGTGACATGGTATAGCCAATCTTCGCGCAATGATCTCCATCTTGTGCGTTCCGGCAGGATCTCCATCACTCCACCATGATTGCCTCCACCACAAATAGCAACTACAACTATTGCTAACTACTTAGCGATAAAGTAAAGCTATTACATGGCGTATAAGAAGTTGACTTCAGGTCATACACAATTATAAAGACAACCATATGGCTCCTGCCGGTTGTGTACTCATCGACATGCAAGTCGTGAAACATTACAAAACATGATCATCGCATACAATATACACATCACATCTTGAGCCATACCATATCACAGAAAACACTCCCTGCAAAAACAAGTTAGACGCCTCTACTTTGTTGTTGCATGTTTTACGTGGCTCATGGGAGTAGATGCTAAGAACGATTCTTACCTACGGAAAGCCACAACAGTGATATTATGGTTGCCAAACTACGGTGTTAATCCCATGACAACTATAGTGAGAGAAACTGACATCCACCAGCCGCATGTGGTACAAGCCACACGTCAAGTGCGGAGCGGTCTCATGACGACGTCGCGTAAGGTTGGCCTGGACGCTTCAATCTCACTATCGCGTCATAAGAAGAACACGAACAAGAGGCTTGCAACGAGAAAACATCAACGCGCAACAACCATGTTGCGTTACTGCGTGAATCACATCTACGCATAGATCTAGCTCGATACCCGAAGGGTTTCGCGCATAGTAAAACAAAATTTTCTCTGAGCGAACAGAGGGAAAGCCAAGATCTAATCTAGGAGATGCAAACAACGAGAGAGATTGGATTAGATCTTCATACCCTTGAAGATTTGCACAGCGGAACGTTCGTCGGAACGTGGGTGATGTAGTCGTACTCGCTTCTCCTCCTCGCGATCCGATCCGATCTAGCACCACAAGTGGCGGTGCCTCCGTGAGATGCACACGTGCAGCACCTCAACGTCTCCTCCTTCCTCGGACCAGCAAGTATGGTGGATAGATGGATTGGATCTACAACACGACGGCGCGGTGTATATGGTGGAGAATTTCTGCAGCAGGGCTTCGCCTACAAATAGTCGGGAGGGAGAGAGGAGGCAGGGCAACTAGGCTAGGGTTTGGAGGAAGGTGTGTATGGGGGAGGCGCACCAGCCCTTTATATATAGAGGGGGTGCGGCCAGCCTGCCCATCCTCCAAGCCTATCTCTAGTTTAAACGATTTAAACTATCCCTTCTAGAAACCCTATCTTATCTCTAGTTTAAACGATTTAAACTTATCTAGGATCGGATGGGCCCTATGGGGCCTTGTGCCCCTGTCCCAATGCGGCCAGGACACTCCCTCATAGGCCCATGCCCCTCCCGGAAGGTGGGGCCACGTTGGTCCCCTTAGGAAGGTTCTAGAAGCTTAGGTACAATACCGATTAATCCGGAACAATTCCGAACTCCAAAAACTTTGCCTTATATGAATCTTATTCTCCGGACCATTCGGAACCTCTCGTGATATCCGGATCCCATTCGAGACTCGAACAAAAATTCATAAACCAATTATCCAATCTATCCTAGCGTCGAGATCGTTAAGTGTGTGACCTGCGGGTTCGAGAATATGAGACATGATCTTCTATCAATAATCAGCGGGTGCAGGCACCCATATTGACTCCCACACATTCATCGATGATCATATCGAATGAACCACGATGCCAGGATTCAATCAATCCCATATATATTCCCTTCGTCTCGCGATGTTTTACTTGCCCGAGATTCGATCGTCGGTATCGTCATACCTAGTTCAATCTCGTTCACAGCAAGTACTTTACTCGTTCCGTAATCCAATATCACTTTGTGATCAACTCCTTAACCACATGCTTGCAAAGCGGTGTTGATATCGATTACCGAGTGGGCCCGAAGCATATCTCTCCGACTTGGGAGGGACAAATTCCATCTCGATACATACAACCCAACAGATACTTTCCGATCACCTGAGAGACACCTTTATGATCACCCTCTCATAGGATGACGTTTGATGACCTCAAAGCTTTCTTCCGATACCAGGGAGTTGTATTATCTCATGGTTTAAGGAATACAATATTTGACATAAGAAAAGCTTCGCAATGACGAACACGATGACACGATCTAATTGCTTCGCTTAGTTTGGGTCTATCCACCACATCATTCTCCAATGATATGATCTCATTATCAATTGACAACTCATGTCTATGGTTAGGAAACCTTAACCATCATTGATCAATGAGATAGTCCATAGAGGCGTACTAGGGACACGGTGTTGTTCACAAACCACACAAGTATTAATGTTTCCGCTTAATACAATTCTAGCATGGAATATAAACTTTATCATGAACAAGAATTATAATAATAACATCTTTATTATTGCCTCTAGGGCATAATTCCAACACCTTCTGGATCCATTTAATGGGCCGCCCAGCAGGCCATAGGCCATTCTACCAACTATGGGCCACCCGGGTTATCCGGATAAGTGACTTGCTATGAGGACCCATATAGCATATCCCTAACAGTAGCCCCCGGAGAACTCCGAGATCTTGCGCCGTCTTGCCTTTTCAGATGAATGCTCCGTCTAGTTGGATGTTAGCAAATCGTCAAGCAATATCTTGTAGTCCTCCCAAAGAACCCTGCAAAACTTTCTTCGTCTTCAACTTGTAAGCCAGAGAAATGTCGAGTCTTCCATCGTACACTTCTGTAGTCAGATTAGATCCGTCTATGTCGGAATCTTCGATGTGACGGCTCATCTACCCATGTCAACTAGGATGGCGTAGGCTTAGGTCAGCGACGCCTCGTAACTCACACATGCAGAGAACGCAATCATGTCCGATTTTCCCGCGCGAGCGATATGAACCGTTGGCGGCGACGGTTGGAGACGTGGCGAAATTTCCGCGCATGCTCACGAACACGTCGTCTACGCGGCAATCGTCCGATCAAGCTGCACGAATCTTGACGCCGAGGATGATAAATAGTAACCATGGGGAATTTCCACTTTTTACCTCATTCTCCTCGCATCATCTTCTTCCTCCAGTCGCGTGTCTCCTCAAGCTCTCCGCGAGAACTCTCAAAAAAACCCTAGCTCGAATCTGCACCAGTCGCACCCAATCCTCACTCCATGGCTAGCAGCAGCACTTCTCCATCAATGGAGGCATCGAGCGAAGCCGCGGCGAAGCCGGCGAGCTCCATCGTCGTGCCTCTAGAGGGCCTAGTCATTCCCGCATCGGCGGTTACCAAGACCACCGGCGGCGACCTTAATCTGGCGGCGCTGGAGCCGTTGGAGGAGGAACCAGACTCGCATAAGGGCTACTGGCGCGGCTCGGATATCACCGACCGTGACATCCAAGAGATGATCACCGAGGGCTACCTCCCCGTGACGAAGGGGCTTGCCTAGCGGGCGGCGCTGGCCGGCAAGGTGACACCTACTCCCCAAGCCAGAGAAAAGGTGTACCTAAAAGCTCAACTGGTACGCGGCGTCTCCCTGCCCATCTCCAACTTCTTCCTATCCGTCTTGAACCATTATAGGGTCCAGCCCCAGAACCTTTCCCCCAATAGTATATTAGTGCTTAGCAACAATGCGACACTTTGCGAGGGATACCTAGGGATAAGGCCTAGGTTAGACCTTTTTGTGTACTTCTTCACCATCAAACGTGAAGCCAGAAATAGCAAGGAAGAGCTTAGGAACCGTGGCACCATAAGCTTCAAGATTCGACCTGGCCGGCAGTTCCCCAACATAATCGGCCACGAGTCCTGCAAGAATTGGCAACATACGTACTTTTACGGCCCAGACATCCCTCTGGCTGGCCGACAAGTTACGTGCAGGACTTCGTTAATGAGCCTTGGCTGAAGCCTCGTCATGGAGATCCCAAGCCTCCCTTCCCTTCGACCTCGACGCTTCTCGGGCCATAAGGCGGATCGAGTGGTTCATAGAGACGGGTCTGACCGGCTTGGACCTAGCCATGTGCTGGTTCATCAGGCGAATCCAACCTCTGCAGACACCTTGAAGCTCATCTGCGAGTATACCAGACGACAGAAGGGATAGTCTCCGCATCTCCGTGGACAACTTCTCGAGCGACTCCGTCAAGCTCCGCCTTAAGGACATCGTCAAGGTGAAGGATAAGAAGCGTGGCTTCACCATCACCTACGACATGTTCGTAGACGGCAAGTGCCCAAAGGTAGGTATTTATTTTCCGTGTACGACATATACTCCAGTTCTTCCGTCTTGCAAATACCATCTTATCTAACACGGTGATTTCTCACTTAACAGCTTAGCGATCTAGAGGAAGGCAACCTGGCTGCCCAAATCTACGATCCAAAGATGAAGGAAGTCATGGTCGTGTCCGACGAAGACGCTCCGTTGGCGCGGAAGCGGAAGAGCTCCACCTCTGATGCTGCCGACGGAGGCAAGAAGAAGAACACGGAGGGTGGAGCCTCCAAGAAGACTACCGCCGCCCTGGAGGCGGAAAAGAGAAAAGTTACTGGGATTACCTTTGCCAAAGCACCCCCACTTGTGTAAGCTTCTCATTTTCCGACATTGTCTATTTATCATCTTTTCTCACATTATGCATTTTGCACGTTTCAGGAAGAAAGCCACGACCAGCCTCAAGAAGACCTCCAAAACATCGGGGGCTTCTCAAAATATCAAGGACATGCTCCATCGCGACGCCTCCCCCGCCATCGCCCCTGCCACTCCTGCCAAAATGCCTCGCTCGGCAAGCTCACAAGCTAAGGAGGCATCAGGCCCTTCCGCCATGGAAGTGGATTCTGGCGCCTCTACCGAACTCGCTGTTGTCGGCGAGTAGGCAACGCAGGAGAGCACCGCTCAACAAATGGCTGAAGCTCCGGCTAAGGATTCCATCAGTGGCGGCAAGGCGGTGGTGGAAGCTGGTACTTCTGCTATTGGTGGCATCCCCACACCCAAGAAAACCATAGTCTATCCAAAGATAGTCTATCCGGTACTTACACCCATTAGCACTGCTTTGGTTCCTGGTGCGGCGCCGACATCTCCGACGTGCGGTCTAGAGGAGCTCCACCGGCAAGCAGAAATCTTGCAAGGAAATAGCGAATCCTTTGCCAAGCTACTGGCCAAGAGTGCTACGAACCTCAAGATCATCGCACATGTAAGTTCTCTTTGCCTTTTGCATTTCATATGAGTATCCCACTGTAGCCCCCGAGGATGTAGATGGAAAACCATAGGTTTTGCATCTATATGCTCTAAGAGTGACTAAGTTAGAAAAACTCTCACTGTAGCCCCCAAGCATTTAGATGGAATGAACTATCCTGACTAGATGCTTTAAGAGTAGCATACACAGTGTTTATAAATTTCAATACTGTAGCCCCCAAGACTCTAGTTGTAACTGAATTAGCTCCGACTAGATGCTTAAAGAAAAGCTAAGCAGATATCCGAGTTAAAAACTTTATACTGTAGCCCCCAAGCTTCTAATCGAGAACTAAATTAGTTCCGAATAGATGCTTAAAGAAAAGCTAAGCATATTGCTAAGTTAGAAACTCTTGCTGTAGCCCCCGAGCGTCTAGGTGGAAAATTTCCAACTAGATGCTCCAAGCAGACTAAACAACGGTTAACTTTGTCCTTTTTTCCACAGAACGAGAATGCTCGGAGGGGCATGGCAAATGACCAGTACCAGAAGATGCGCGCTGATCTTGAAGCCGAAAAGGGTAAAACTGCCTTCTTGAAGGAACAGATCACCAAGAGCAAGCGTCTGTTTTCTAATGCGCATTCCGACTTGGTTTTGTGCCTATATTCTCCAAGTACTCACTATGTACTTTTATTTTCTCCGACATGCAGAAACCATCGCCAAGGCCAAGAATATTGTCGAGCAATCCAAGAACATTCAAGAGCTGGATAGTGAAAACAAGATTCTTAAGCAGGAGAGGAAGGACATGCTGAAAATGCATGAGGAGTCGATGAAGGCCTTGCAGGACTCCGCCACCGAGGAAATCAACCGCTTGAAGGAGCATATCGCGATCTTAAAAGATCAGAAGCGAGCTGTCGATGAGCAGAATCACCGCCATAGCGAGGCGTACAAGCTCCTCCAACAAGAGAAACAATCCTTGGTGGATACCCTCTGGCAAGCTGAGGCCATCATCTTCAGTAAGTTTTCTTCGTCTTGGATTTCTGCAGTCTAGATATTTTGATTTATTGAACTCATGCGCTCCTTGTCGGAATTTTCAGTTCCAATGGGTTTAACCCGATCACCTTCACCGGCCAAGGAATGCATGGTTCTTGCCAGCAACTTCATCAACACCGCCATCACCCAAGCAAAGGAGATTTCCAAGCCCCTCCAGATACACATCAAGGCATTGGACTCCGTGGAGAAGTACTCGGAGATTCTACGCCGAGCCCCCGAGCGTATCACAAGCTGGAAAGCTTCGTGTGCACGGGCTGGCGCGAGGATGGCGCTGTCAATGGTGAAGGCACAATACGAAGGTGCCGACGTCGACACGGTGACCTCTGGCATCCCCGACGTTTTCGATGATGGCAAAGAGATTAATCAAGAAGCCATCTTGTCGTCACTCACGGGCTATGACACCAGAGTTGCCGAGTTGGTGGACATCGACGTTTTCGTGCCCATGAACATCATCGACAGCGGCAACCAAGATTCTTCTGAGTCCCACCACAACGCCGACTTCGAGGGTGGCTCTCCGGCTGGTGACGATGCTGCCTCCAAGTCACCTGCGCCAAAGAAGTGAAAAACAACTTTTGTAATATTTGTTTCACCTTTGGTGTATATGCGGAAAAAACTTGTTGATGTAACTTAAGGCCGAAAACAATGGTTTTTTATTTCCTGCTTCTTAAGAACTAACTTCCAGCATGTATATATTTTTTAAGCAAGTGTTGGCTTATCCATTACTTTGGTTCTTATGCTTGACTTTTCGTGAGTCGGAAGACTCGTTGTCAGAACCATGTGCTTAGGTAATTATGCAAAATGGCACCGTCAATAACCTGAGCACAAAATCGCCGACAATAAGTGCTGAAAGTCACTACTCCAAAATCCACATAAAAACAACAAAGAACGTGTAGACCAGAAAACTTAAGCTAACGCCGGTAGGCGGAATTTTCACAAGTGCAAACGCAAAGCTTGTGCATAAAGTTTTTACAATCCAAAAAATGAACACTAAAGGAGTTAAAAGACTCAGAAATATGAGTGAACCAGAGAGCTTTATTTCATTGATCATATAAGAGGTACACAATTTGATAAAAAATGCTAAGTGTAAAAAGGACGTAGCTATGCTATGTTCCATGGCCGATCAAGCTCCGGGTAGTCATCATCCGGGTCATGTCGCTTACGCTTATGATCCTCGTTGGGTCTATCCTTTAGTTCACGATTATCAACAAGGTAGTAAGACCCATTGAGTAGCGCCTTGCTTATGATGAACGGTCCTTCCCATGGCGGGGATAATTTGTGTGACTTCTTCTGCTTAAGTCGGAGCACCAAATCCCCCTCTTTAAACGAACGATGCCAAACGCGGTGACTATGGTAGCTGCGTAACTTCTGCTGGTAGATGGCGGATCTTTGGCATGCCAAAACGCGCTCCTCCTCGAGAAGGTCCACATCTAGGCGTCTGGATTCTTCAGCGTCATCTTCGTCATAGGCGGCAAATCTTGGTGCATCGTGAAGGATGTAGGAAGGCAGGATGGCTTCTGCTCCATATACCATGAAATAAGGGGTGTAGCCTGTGGATCTGTTGGGTGTAGTTCGTAAACTCCACAACATAGAAGGCAATTCTTCTGCCCAGGCTCCAGCTGCTCTATGTAGCGGTGCCTCAAGACGTGGCTTGATTCCCTGCAGAATTAATCCATTGGCTCGCTCAACCTGATCATTGGATTGTGGGTGTGCCACAGATTTGAGGTGAAGTCGGATGCCTTTCTCCCAACAATAAGCCTCCACTTCTCCGAGTGATAAATTGCTGCCGTTGTCGGTGATAATGCTGTGTGGGAGACCAAATCTCACCACTAGATCCCGAACAAACCTGAGGGCAGTTGCCCCATCAAGCTTTCTAATGGGTTTAGCTTCTATCCATTTAGTGAATTTGTCAACTGCTACAAGCAGATGCGTAAACCCACAAGGTGCCGTTTGTAACGGTCCCACCATGTCCAGCCCCCAAACTGCAAACGGCCAAGTTATTGGTATTGTTCGCAGTTCTTCAGCAGGAACATGTGGTTGTCGGGCATAATACTGGCATCCCATGCATGTCTCAACCATCTTGTCGGCGTCCGCCTCCGCGGTCAGCCAGTAGAATCCTTGCCAGAAGAGTTTCGCGACCAACGATCAAGGAGCGGCGTGATGCCCGCAATCTCCGAGATGGATTTCGCGTAGGATTTCCATACCTTTTAGCTGGGAAACACACTTTAGGTATACACCAGTAGTGCTCCTTTTGTAGAGTTGCCCATTAATTATGGTATAACCAATTACTCATCGTACTATTTGCCATCTTTCAACTTCATCGTCGGGCAAAGTTCCGTGTTCGAGATATTCCATGAACGGTTTTGTCCAAGCCGGAGGGACCTTAGTCACCATGTTGACGAAAGAGTCAGCTCTATCCGGATTGTCGATGTCGGCTCCCTTCACAGATGGTGTGCGCAGGTGCTCTACGAAAACTCCTGGCGGAATTTGCTTGCGCCCTGATCCAAGCTTAGACAGTAGATCAGCCGCCTCGTTTTGTTCCCTAGGTACATACTTGACTTTGTAGCCCAAGAAGCTCTTGGCTATCTCGTCCACTTCGTCTCGATATGCAGCCATCATAGGGTTCCGCGCATTCCAGGTGCCAGCCACCTGCTGGGAACCAAGTTGGAATCTCCACAGCAAACTATGCGCTTGATGCCAATATCCTTGGCTACGCGTAATCCGTGAATGAGTTCTTCATACTCCGCCATGTTGTTTGTAGCCTCTAAGTGGATCTACAGAACGTAGTGTAGCTTGTATCCTATTGGTGACTGTAGCAATACACCAGCCCCGAGCCATTGAGCAGCTTTGATCCATCAAAGTGCATCACCCAATACTCTGGTTCCAGCAACGGAGTAGCATCTGGAATCTCCGTCCAATATGCAACAAAATTCGCGAAGGTTGTGACTTAATAGCGCCGCGTCTCTTGTAGGTGATCTCGAAGGAGGCAAGCTCAATGCCCCACTTCGCGACCCTTCCTGTAGCGTCGCTGTTATTGATAATGTCGGACAGTGGAGTCCTGCTCACCACTGTGATTGGGTGCTCCTGAAAGTAATGCCTCAACTTCCGAGAAGCAAGGAATACTCCATAAGCTATCTTCTGGTAGTGCAGGTAACGCTGCTTGGACTCCTTCAAGATCTCGCTCACATAGTAAACTGGTCATTGAACTCCATGCTCATAGCCTGGTTCCTTCCGTTCTACCACGACGACGATGCTGATTACCCGGTTGGTTGCCGCCATGTAGATTAACATGGGCTCTCCAGTTCGGTCTTTGCAAGGATGGGCCGAGGAAAGAATCTCCTTGAGCTGCTTCAATGCTGCCTCGCCGTCCGTCCACGTGAATTTGTCCGCCTTCTTCAACAACTTGTACAGTGGCAGGGCCTTTTCTCCAAGTCGGCTGACGAACCGACTAACTGCTGCAACACAACCTGTTAGTCTTTGAATGTCCTTTAGGCATGTAGGACGGTTTATGTTTAAGATGGCCTTGATTTTCTCTGGGTTGACCTCGATTCCGCATTGGGAAACGATGAATCCCAACAATTTGTCGGCTGGAACCCCGAAGACACACTTCTTAGGGTTAAGCATCATGTTGTATTTCCGGAGATTATGAAAGGTTTCTTTTAAGTCAGAGATTAAGTCATTTGACTTTTTAGACATCACCACGATATCGTCCACATAGGCGTGAACGTTCCGACCAATTTGGTCATGGAGGCAACGTTGCATTGTCCGCTGGTACGTGGCACCTGCGTTTTTGAGCCCAAAGGGCATCGTGACATAGCAAAACGTGTCGTATGGGGTAGTGAACGAAGTGGCCAATTGGTCCGACTTCCTCATCTTGATCTGGTGGTATCCTGAGTATGCATCGAGAAAACACAAAAGTTCCGAGCCAGCCGTCGAGTCAATGACTTGGTCAATGCGAGGCAAAGCAAACGGATCTTTGGGACATGCTTTGTTCAAGCCGGTGTAATCAACGCACATTCTTAATTCATTGGTTCCCTTTTTGGGGACAAGTACAGGATTGGCCACCCATTGGGTGTGAAGGACTTCTCGGATAAATCTAGCCTTAAGTAACCTAGCTATCTCTTTGCCAATGGCGTGTCTCTTCTCATCTCCAAAGCATCGTAGAGGTTGTTTCACTGGTTTACATTTTGGATCAATGTTTAAGTTGTGCTCGGCAAGTTCCCTAGGTACACCTTTCATGTCGACGGTTTCCAGGCAAAGATGTCCCTATTCTCATGAAGGAACTCGACGAGCGCGCTTTCCTATTTGGTCTCGATGGCGGCCTTGAATGCATGAGCGGAGTCGGAGATCTGCTTCTTCGACGCGGGCATCTCTGAGTCATTAACCTTGCTCTGGATCTCTTTGAATTCTTATTTGTGAGGACACTTCGCAACGGCTGCTTCATTGACCTCGCAGTCCCTTGCCTTGGTAAAGCTTCCGGATACGGTGATGACACCGTTTGGTCCGGGTATCTTGACTTTGTTGTAGACGAAGCATGGCTTGGCCATGAACGTGTGGAATATGTCGCAGCCGAATATGACGTGGTACACGCTCTTGAAGGGGACCACCTCGAAGGCCATGCGCTCTTGGCAGTAATTATTAACATCCCTAAAGGCAACCTGAAGTGTAATGCACCCAAGGGATCAGGCCTCCCGACCAGGAACTACGCCATGGAAGATGGTGTTGGTCCGCCTTAGGTTTGCCTCCGTCAAGTTCATCTTCTGAAGTGTATCTAGGTACATGATCTTGATGCTGCTTCCACTATCCACCATACACTTGGTGAACTCCACGCCGTCAATCAAGGGGTTGATGACCATGGCGTACTGGTTCTCCGTAGGTATAAGGTCTGGGTGGTCCGTCATGTCCCAAGTGATTGGAACTTCCGACCAGCGCAGGTACTGGGGAACTGGGGGGGAGAGTAGCCATCAGGATCCTCAAAGAGGTCTTCTGTTGTCGGACGGTGGGGGTGCCAAGGAAAGTATGGTAGACTGGAGCCTTCTTTGCGAAGGGGTTCTTGCCCTTGTCGTCGCTCTTGGTGGAGTGCTTGGGGTCAACGTCTTCGTCTATGTCACTCGAATCCTTGGACTCTTCCTCCTTCTTCTTCCCCTTGCCCTTGCCTCGCGGTTTGTTCTTCCGACTTTGCTTGTAGCTGGACTCCGTGTCTTCCTTGAGGTCGTTGACGAACTTGTAGTGTCGATTGGTATGGGTGGCCTTGCCGTTTGCGTCGAGGTGTACGAGGCACAGCATATCGCGGTACTCCTCGTAGGTTTGTGGAACATGGAGCGGCGCCGAGGTTGTTTCGCTGCCTCGTTGCTGCCCACGGCCAGCTCCCCTTCCTCGTCCACGTTGTCCGCCATCACCTCGTCCTGCAAAAGTCATAGCGACCATGTCGGTAGATTGCTTTTCTTCTGGAGAGGTTTTCCGCTTTGTACTGCTGTTCCTCCGAGCTTGAGTTGGAACGGCTGTTGCCGGCAAGGAGCCGCGAGCATCATCGTCGGCAGCTGCGAACTCACTAGCCAACTGAATCATCTGGTTCAAGTCAAGCTGGTGATTGTCCTGCAAGCGCTTCAGCTTATGTTGGAGCAACGTGCCTCTTTCCAACCCGTCGATAAAGGCGGCCATGGCGGTCTGAGCGTGCACTCCTGCGTAGGAATTCTTCATATCCAGCCAGCAGGAGAGGTAGGCGCCAGATGTCTCGTCTTTTTCTTGCACGCACCGCTATAGATCGCCCACAGTGCAGGGACGCTTGTATGTACCCTCAAAGTTCTTGGTGAATGCTTCTTGCATGTCCAACCAGTTGTAGATGGATTTCTCCGGCAAGTCGTCGATCCATTGATGGGCCGTGCCTGCCAACATTAATGGGAGGTACTTTACGGCGACGTTGGGGTTTCCTCCGGCAATCTCTACCGCATTGCCGTAGTCCTGCAACCATGTGGCTGGCTTGGCAGTGCCATCATAGGGATTGATGGTCTTGTCAATCCGAAAACCTTTGGGGTAAGTTGCGGACAGTATTGCAGGTCCAAAGCAATGTGGTCCCAGGTATGGTCCTTCCCGGTCCTCGTGGATCTTATCGATCCGCGAACGTGCGTCGTACGGCTCCGAGTTCTTCTTCTTCTTGTCAACAGGGGATGGGCTACGTGAACGACGCGGGCCTCCTCCGCTATGGTGACTGCTTGGTGGTGACGGAGGCGGAGGTGGTGGTGGGTTAGCCTTCTTGCTGTTACCCTCCTGCGATGCCTCACGCCTGTCACGGTTGCTTGTCGGATACGGGGGGTCATGGCATGACCTGCTCTTGTGTCCTTGGTTGCACTCTCCATCATGACGGGTCTGCTCCACGTTGTCGCGGATGATGATGCCGCACTGCTTTGGTGGGGGAATATCCGTACTATGGTGAGCCTTGTAATCTTCGCGATGTCGGGGGGATCGGGGTGGTGGCGATGGGCGACGAGGTCGGGCCTTTTCTCCGTGGTTGGTGGATATGGGGATAGCATCCTTCCTGTTGTGCGCATCCCTCCGTCTTCATGCTGATGAACCCGTCTGGGACCCGACATCAAGAGGAGATCTGTCCCTTGGCGGCCTGTACTGGCTATATTGGCTGAGTGCTGGGTCAGACTCAAGCCTCTGAGAGGTGGCCTTTTCCTACTGCTTCACCGCCTTGGCCACTAGGTCATAGACCTATTCCACTGCCTCAGGCGGTCTATCCTGCTCCAGAAGGGTCTTGTCGACGGCGAGGTTAAGGAGTGGGATGGGCATCACCTGCTTGCCTTCACTGTCAATGTATGGCTTGGCTTGTGCCGGCTTCGAGGGGGCCCATCCTAGGTTACGCCGCACACCAGGATCATTGATGATGCGAGCTGGAGCTTTCTTAGCCTTCTGCTACTGCAGTAAAGTCTTGTACTCGACCTCCATTGCTCTAGCTTTCTCTATGGACTTCTGCGCGTTGACCAGATCTCGATCTAGCTTAGCGCCTTGATCCGCGATGGCTTGCGCTTCCTCCAGCAGCTGCTGGCGCTTCTCGTCAAGCTGGGTCATGTTCCAGATATGAGCAACGGTCAGTGGCTCGACGAGGAGATTGCCGTACATAACTCTATCAGCTGGAGTAACTTGGGCTGCTGCAGACATAGATGCTGGAGGTGGTAAGTTTTCGGTGTTGTTGTTGCTCGGGCAGGTGCCGAGTTCTTGCGGTTGCTGCACTGGATTAGGCGGAGGAGGCATGACTTTTGCGCGATCATCGTCAGCTGCAATGAGTGGCCCTTTCCCCTTTTCCAGCGCTGTAGGCGGAGCTCGTCCGGGTTGATCTTCATCCATCGCCGTCCCAATGGTGATGAACACCCCTCGAGACATGACGGCATTGTTGGCTTGCTCGTCGCGCGAGTACTCCTCCTCCATCTCCTGCATAGCGGAGTCTAGCTCTTCTGGACTGAAATCTATCTCCTCTGATTCTGCACTGAAATCATCATAGAGAGCATCAATGACAGAGTCGGAGGGTGCCAGGACTTCCTCGATGAAGGGCGGTGGAGCTGCAATGGCCTCGACGATGACTGGAGGTGGTGGTGCTGCGACGATGGCGGCAGGAGGCGGTGGTGGCGGTTGCTGAATCGGAGGTTCTCCGTCCTTGAGCGCAAGCGCCATCTGGGCTGCTGCATCAGCATCCACGTAGTTGTTGACAGTGTTCACCATCTCTTCGAGGGTAAGATGCCCTGTTCCCTGCTGCCATCTTAAAGAATGTCGGAGAAGCGTGCCACGGTCCAATCCTTCCACGAAGTGATACAAAGCGTTATCATCGGGGTAGTGAGCCAGATCGGCTCGTATATGGAGCCACCTGGCCAGGTAATCGCCAGGGTTTTCGCCTTCTCTCTGAACACAGCGCTCCATATCGAAGATGGTAACCACGCCGACGTACTTGGATCTCTCTTGTCCAGATGCACGGGCGAAGCCGGCGGATTTGCAGTGATCTTCCACCTTTATATCCTGCACAGGGGCAGTTTGGGTGGGCCTTGGATTTTTCCGATCTTTGCCGGCAAACTCCAAGGAGAGATCCGACATCGATCCTTCCGCGAACGTATCCTGCCCGTAGGCGGTCCGTGCGGGCCTTTATGCTTCTCTAACTCCTAGGGAACTAGTGCCCGAGTCGGTTTCGCCGATGAAGAGGTGGATGTCTCCGATAGGAACGATTGAACACCGCGTAGGGTTCGTCTTCGCCGGGATACAGAACTCGTCAGGAGGAACGATCGGAATGTTGCCGGAGAAGAGAACACGGCCGATGGCTACGGTTTTGCCGATTCCCACGAAGATCTTGGTCCTCGCCCGCTGAAGAGACTGAAGCGCCTCTTGCCCCACGGTGGGCGCCAACTGTCGTGGTATTGCCGACGAGTACGCCATGGAGGGGTCCTCATAGTGCGTGTTCAGAGACGTGGGGGAAGGCGGACGGTTGACGGGTATGAGGTAACACAGCTTACCCAGGTTCAGATCCCACGACGGTGGCAGAATCATACTCCTGCTATAAATCACTATAAGGGCAGTACGCCGAGTTACAGATATAGGTTCGCTATGCGAGGTTGTATGAATCGATACTAGGTTTTGCCCTAAAGGCTCCCATAGGCCTAGGTTTACAGGGAAAAGTCCTAGCCGGACAGGTTACAGAGTCCTACACCGTCTATTACTAGTCTTGTGTATCTTGCACTCCAAGGCTCCGGGTACGCTGGTGACTCCACCGTAGCCTTCCTTTATCCGGCATGGGCCTCCCTTCTGGATCCATCTAACTGGGCCGCCCAGCAGGCCATAGGCCATGCTACCAACTATGGGCCACCCGGGTTATCCGGATAAGTGACATGCTATGAGGATATCCATATAGCATATCCCCAACAACAATTATCTATATTTATTATACATCTAAAATCATATAGATTTTATACCCCTATAAATTATCTAAATTTGAACTAAATCTAAAATCCCTAAAATCACCTATTTTATATACGACACAAAAATCACCTAAAACCACTAAGATTACACTAAGAGGTAGTCTACCTGCGGTGGAGCAAGGTCGGACGAGGCGTGGATCGGTGGAGGCACGACGGCGAGGGTCGAGAGAACATGGGAAGAGAGGCGTGGGCGAGGGCAGAGTGGTGCGACATCGGGAGAGGCGCGGGTTGGTGGAGGCGTGATGACGTGGGAGGAGAGGGCAGGGTCAGAGAGGCGCATCGGCGAGGACGGAGAGGACGAGTTTGGAGATGCACATTTGAGGGAGGACAGGACGATGTCGAAGAGGAAGGTAGATCCATTGCCTTGTAACCGATGCGGAGCTGGGCCGCCGGCGGCAGGGCTGGGCCGACGACGGCAGGGCTGACCAAGGCGTGGCTGCAAGGCGTGGCCGATGGCGGCCCAGGAATGGAAGGCGGCAGCAGTTTGTGTGGAACATGCGAGAGGTGTGTGTGTGTGTTGCGTGGAATGAACGAGAGGAACCACTGCGCGTGGCGAGCGGTGCCTTTAGAAAAAAATTGGATGGCATAATGGTGGCGTGTTAAATTTATGGGACGCCATCACTACACCGTAGTTGCGGCGTTCTAAAGTGCCGAACGCCTAAGCTATATTAGTCCTGTCTCGTCTCATGGTCCCCACTTAGTGTCGGCGTTCGCAGTTTCGCTAACGCTGGCATTAATTTGTAGTGCCTGACCATATAGAGCGATCAAATTGGCATCGGAAGAATAAATGTTTGATTGTCTCATCCTGATGACAAAAGAAACATTTTTATTTCCTTGCCAATTACACTTAATAAGATTATCTTTAGTTAGGATCACCCCCGTCAAAGATACCATGCAATTTTTTTTCTTTTTAAAGGTATCTTCATATTCTAGATTTTCCTATTGTTATCAACTGGAATGGCTAGTTGGACCAATGCATTATACATGGAAAAAACTGAAAATTGTTTTTTCTCGGGTAAGTTCCAAAAAAATTCATTAGTCCCAGGCACTAGGTGAAAAAATGCGACAAGAGCAAAGCATTCCAAGAAGCAAGTCCAGGACCTAATACATCTCTTCTAAACTTCACATTTGGTGGAGATGATTCCATTATTTTGGCGATTGTATCACCTTTATGACAAAAATATTGTACAATGCCGGATATTTTTTCCAACCGTGTAGCATTTTCTAGCCATTTATCTTCCTACAAATGAATCTCGGATCCATCCTTAGTTGAAAATGACCCAAAGCGAAAGAAATGCTTCTTCGTTGCCATGAGTCCGACCTAGAAATACGAGTCTTCGGGTTTCTAGGTAACCTAGGATAATGATTTCGAGCCTACATATTTGTATTTAAGAAGAGTTTGTCATATCCCATCATTAGTTAGCATTTTGAAGAGCCATTTACCAAGGGGGACAAATTCTTAATCTGAAGATCATGTATACCCAGACCCCCTGGTCTTTGGGTTGGCAAACTATAAACCACTTAGCTAGTTAATATTTATTTTTATCGTTATCCCCATTTTAAAAGAATCTTGATCGGAAATAATCCAAACGTTTCAAGACCCCTTTTGGTAGTTGGAAGAATGATATGATAAATAGTACCATATTAATGAGTACTAAGTCTATGAGAACCATTATCCCCCAAGGATAAAAACATACCTGCCGCGTCTCGCCAACACGGACACCGGGGATGCTGGGCACCCCCTAATTGTTCGGTAGATGGAACGAATGCTTTACGACATCAGCTGTCATCATAGAAACCTGCTGATACATGAACAAAGCATACACAGAGCACACACGATCATTTTTTACCTAGGTTCGGGCCGCCCTTTGGCTAACAACCCTACGTCCTTCTTTGCTGGATTACATGGGGTGGACATATGTACAAGATTATGATCTCGGTGGTGCTAGGGAGCCGCTTTATCTCTAGCTTCTACACTTCCTAGGCTTCCTCTTTCTCACTTCTCTTCTCCTTCCTCTCCGGCGTGGAGGAGGATCTCAACGCTTTACCTTACCAGTATTCTTGGTGGGAATCAGTCTCTCTGCCTATCTCTCTCTCCAGAAGCCTTCTTCTTCTCTACCTAGCTGTCCCAAGAGGCCTCTTGCCAAAAACCCTTCTCCCCTCACCACAGGCTAAGTGCCTCCTTTTATACCACAAGGGGTCACTACAAGAGCTGGCGTGGAGCATCACTCTAGGGCGTTCCTGGGCTCAATCGCGGTGCACCATGTGGTCCTCAAGCAGATGGGCGGTGCTTGTGACCAATGGATGGCCACGAGCGGTGCGCAGGCGCACTTGATGGCCGCGTGACATCTCAGGTCCTAACCTGTCACACCCGTCTGCAGCGCGATAGCATTGTCGTAGAAACTTGCTGATATGGGCACAAAGCATACACTGAGCACACACGATCATTTTGTACCTAGGTTTGTGACGCCCTTTGGCTAACAACCCTACGTCCTGCTTTGGAGGATTATCTGGGGTGGATATATGTACAAGATGATGATCATGGTGGTGCCAGGGAGCCGCTTTCTCTCTAGCTTCTACACTTCCCAGGCTTCCTCTTTCTCACTTCTCTTATCCTTCCTCTCTGGCGTGGAGGAGTATCTCGTCTCTTTTCCTTACCACTATTATTGGTGTGAATCAGTCTGTCTGCCTATCTAGCTCTCCAGAAGCCTTCTTCTTCTTCTTCTCTACCTAGCTGACCCAACATGCCTCTCTCCAAAAACCCTTATCCCCTCACCATATGCTAAGTGACTTCTTTTATACCACAAGGGGTCACTACAAGAGCTGGCATTCTCGTGCTCAATCTACCTAGCTGACCCAAGAGCATCCCTCTAAGGTGTTCTCGTGCTCAATCGCGGTGCACCCCACGATCTTCAGGCAGATGAGCGGTGCCTGTGGCCAATGGACTACCACAGGCAGTGCGCAGGCACAGTTGATGGCCATGTGATAGCTCAAGTCCTGACCCGTCATGCCCGTCTACAGCGTGGAAGCACCATGATGTTGTCCAATGGCATAGGAGCGTCGCTTGTTCCCAAAGTTGTGCCCGACATGCCTTGTCATGCTTAGTTGACTTCCGCTCCCAGTCCGTGCCTGGCCCTTGAGGGGTGATATTTTAGTCTTTCTAGGGTACAGTCAAGACCGCTCATTGGCTCCACCGCCCCCATAACGCCCTTATCCTCCTTCTAGGGCAGCCTCCGAAAGGAGGGCTCGGGCTGCCTCGCACGCGTCCTTGTCCTTTTCTCCTAGTCCAAGCCTGGTTGGCGGGTGGCTCGCCTCGTAGTACTTGTCTCATTCAGTAGGAACATACACCATATCCGACTCTTAGTATCCATAGGCTCATCATGCCAAACCCATACCTGGTTGGAGCACACGGTGCTCATGTCCTTGTGATGTTCCCGCCGATTTAGCCTTGTGAGTGCTGAGCCGCCGACCGGTTGGTCCATGCCCACGCATTAAGGCATAATGTGAGGAACCCCCCGATCCCATTACGCCGATAGAAGCCCCTAGGAGAGGGCCGGAAACTTGCTGATGGTGCCTCCGAGTGAAGCTTGCCGTAGTCTGGCAAGGAGGCCATTGCCAGACTTCTCCCTAACAGTGCGTGGGCCCAATCCATGCCGCAGGGCACACAACATGACTAGAATGCACGCCTTCCTATTTAGTAGAGCTAGCATGCGCGTACTTGCGCACTCAAGTGGCTGCGGGACTGCCAGGCCACTCCTTAGCTTCCGTGACAGCCTGCATTGACTATGTCCACTTCGGTACCTACAACGTAATTTAAGAGGGGGGCTTGATACTTGCGCTCCCACAAACTGACAAGGTGGGCAGCAATCGCTCCCCTTCCTTTTGTTATAAAAGGGAGGGCTATTGCAGGATTGTGTCTCATTCCCCACTTCTCTTGCAGCCTTTCCGTTGCAACTTCTTGCTCGAAGGCGATTTCATCAGGGAGGTCCAGCAGTCGCCACCGCGACGATGATGCTCCATCTCCTAGGGGCGGTATGGCCTTGGATCTACCAGAAGCTCCACAGTGCGGGCGCAGGTGCCGATGTCAGGGCCGCTGCAGCGCCTCCGCAACTGGTGTAGATTTTCTGCAATCGAGCTCTAGAGCGCCATCCTACCATGGCTGTCGGGGTGGCGATAGCGAAAGGGGAGGTTCCCCTACGTGGCTTTCTCCATCCCCTTCCCCAAGGCGTGGGCTCAACCCCACTAGCCGAGGCCATGGTAGTGGTCGTTTACTTCATAGCCAGGCTCCTTAATTCTCTCCATACCAGTCTCTGGAGGAGTATTTGGCGGACTTGGTGGGCTCTGAATTCTTGGTCAACCTAGGCACCGGGTTTAGGAAGCGGTTGTTGCTTCCCCATTCCCTAGCCAAGGACTTGAACGGTCTCAGCGCGCGTGACGTTGAACTGTGTGAGACCAGTGGGGGCTAACCCATCTGGGATCTTCGGATGGATTTCGATGAAGATGTCTGCATGTTCTTGGACAAGGGGTGGCCCTGTTCGCACACTGGTACAAATTACGATCCGTCCATGTGCTGAAGTTTTGCTATCGCGGCGGGGGCCAATTCATGGTGAAGGTCTTCGACGACATCATGTGTTGCCGCAGATACCACCCCTACCTCCTAGACGATGGGGGTTCACAGGGGCTCTCCTCTTGATGTCGGTGACACCAGGGGGTCAGCAGGAGACGCAATGTGATGGGGAGCGATTCTTGCCCCCTCCTTCCTGCGTGCAGCCTTCGTACGCTCCCCATTTCCAAGTGTCTTCCATGCGCCGGTTGCTGAATTGTACATTTCACAAGTGTAATGCTGATTGGCCATTATAAATGCATTTTACCTCTGCCTTCATGTCATTTTCCTATTTTTCCTTGATGCGTTCATGGGTGCCCTTGGTCTATTCTTCCTTTAGTGTCTTAGCGTCACCATGGGGCCTATGGGGGCGTTGTTCATCTTCTCGACGCCTCTCTCCCGCTCTTCAGGTTCCAGCCATGCAGTTGATCCAAGTCTTTCTTGTGGGGCCATCCGTCCCCAGGATTTACGTGGTGGTTGCTACTCTGATATGCCGGTGTGCTAACTTCGTTGGCCCTACCAGGACCTTGCCTTGGTCCCCTTTCCTTGTTTATCCATCCTTTGCTTATCCTAAAACACGAATGAACACACCTTACGACATCTTACCCATGACTCATGTTTAAAACAGGGTGTCGTGTGCTTGATAAGGGCGCACGACGTTGCCAACTCGGGGGCCTAATGTGGGAGGTGTGTCTTCGTGATTTAGTGCTCGTCGGCAATGCATAGATCACAATGCTCATACCTCATAGCAGGTCATGAGAGTACAACTTTTGCTGTCCTGACATTCTCTTTACCCATGTTAGGCCAGGCATGAGAGGTGTGTCTATGCGATTTAGTGCTCGTTGGCAACGCCTAGAGCACAACTCTCATACCTCAAAGTGGTTCGTTACTCACGCCCGGTTCCGAGAAAAATCCAAAGGAATGCAAAATCCTAAAAAGCAGATGACAATAGGCAGAAAAGCGAGAGCAATGGGATTCTGATTCCATGACGGGGGCAACCCCTTGGTTAGAAGAGGTTTACACATAGGAGTGCCAAGACAGATACACTAGTATTCATCGCAGTTGCCGAGACCACTACTCACTCCCGGACTTTTGGTTGCCGTGAGCACTACACTCACTCCCTGGATTCTGGGTGCTGGGAGCACTACACTCACTCCCGGGCTTTCAGTTGCCGGGGGAACCTCCTCTCACACCCGGGATTTTGGTTGCCGGGAGCACTACACTCACTCCTGGACTTTTTAGCTGGTAGGGTGGATGCGAGAAGTTTTCAACTTACTCGGAGCACCATCAGTACCAGAGTTGTCATCGGAACTAGGTTCCGGAAAGGGTCACAGCCTCTTCCCAGGCGAGTCGGGAATCAGCACAGAAGGTTGGTCTGAATTGGACAGAGAGTCGGTTATAGTTATGGGAAAAGAAGTGGCTGCCAGTTTGAATAGTTGTTTAGAGCAGAGCACGGCGTCTCTCACATCACCTTTGATGGTCAAGGTCCCTCACGAGGAGGGAAGCTTGAGAGAGCTATAGGCATGGTGGGAGACCACCATGAATTTTGCCAAGGCAGGGTGCCCTATGATGTCGTTCTACGCTAGGGCAATGTCCGCAACATAAAAGATGATGTTTTTAGTGCGGTGGTTATATTTGGTGCCGAATGTGACTAGAATTTCAATCTTACCCCACGGCCGAGTACCTCCCGGGTTTATACTCACGAAAACCCCTGATCTTGGGCTAATCGATCCTTCTTGATCTAGATCTTGTCCAACAACTTTTATGATAGGATGTTGAGTCCAACACCTCCATTCACCATTATCTTGGTGACTTTGACGTTCTTTATGATGGGGGAGACCACTAGCTTCAAAAATAATCGACACGTGAGACCACCGAAGTAACTGCTGGGCCTCCGGGCTGGGCTGCATAGTGCATAGTTCACGGGAGAAAATCTTAAACTCCCCGTGGGAAGTTATGGCGTAAGCCCCTCTGTGTGTGCACACACATACTGGACATGTGGGTACTGTCTGCACCCGTCGTCGTCACCGTCCTGATCGACGGTTGGATTGTTTCCGCATGGTTGAGGGAATGCATTTCCATAGACCCATCCACGCCTTGCTGTTTCTCCGGATCCACCGCCTCCATCTCCGCCTCGTGTAGTTCCCATGTTTCCCCGTGTCCTCCTGTGGGGGCGCCTGGGCCAGGTGGGACTGGGCATTCCTTTGCATGATAGCCAGTTTTGTTGCAGCAGTAACTGTTCCTGAAGGTACCGTTAGCTCCTTGCTCAGCGATGCGCCTCTTCTGTCCCTCGGCATAGCCAAGGATGGAGCGGCAGTTCCGAGCATCCTGCTCGTTGGATTCGTGCATAGGGAACCACTTCCCTGTGGCGGGCTTGGAAGCCGCCGCCCCTTCCTCCAGTTTGGTCTTCTTCTCAGCCCCGACGGAAGCTCTAGGCGCTGCAGTCAAAGCCTGTCAAAGTCCTTGCTTGCGCGAGACATTCTTCTTTGTGGTCACGCTTCCCAGGTCTGCCACTCTTGCGGCTTCCCGAGCAGTGGCGTCGAGCGCAAGGTGTCCTTCCTCCGCTAAGGAGCAGAGGTCATCAAACGCCCACAACTCATGGATATTTTTTACGGGATGCATGTTGAGTTCTTCGCGCATCTTACTATCACGCACATTCATGGTGAACATGCCAATAATGGCGGAATCCTCCACCTCCGGGATGGTGTGTGCGATCTACGAGAATCGCAACATGAATTATCGCAGTTGCTCGCCCTTCCCCTGGACCACTATGTGGAGCTGAATAAGTGTTCCCGGGCGCTTGAAGCTTGCTTAGAACATGCTCACGAAGCGAGTACACAACTCGGTCTTGGAGCGAATGGACTCCTTAGGTAGGTTAGTGAGCCAGGACAAGTCCATGCCCTTCAAGGCCATTAGAAACCATTTGGACATGACCTTCTCATCAGCACCCGCTGCCACCATTCCGGTGGAGTAGATGTCCATAAACTCCTTTGGGTTGGTGTTTCCTTCAAACTTGACAGGGACGATGGGACGGAAATTTGGTGGACACGCCACTTGCCGAAGGGTAGGAGAGAATCCGGGGAGCCACTTCTGCATCACAAAGCCATGGTCACACCTGCAGCTTGCTGGCGCAGCTGCAGCGGGTAATCTCTAACTAGCACCTCATTCACCACTGCGGAATCGGCCCGGCACCCTTCTGCGTGCCTGTGCGCAGGGTCGACATATGAGCCCACAGAAATGTGATCTTGCTCCACAGGCCTCGGGGCTCCAGCCCCTAAGTGCCCTGTAGTGTGGTCATTGGTTATCCTTCCACCATCACGGGGTCCAGCAGCCCCTGCCCCAGGGGCAGGATTCCAGGAACACGACCTTCGGGCAGGGTTTTGCGCGGGCCCTGCAGTGATGGCGGGAGCGCTCTCTTCCCCACGTCTCGGCCCTAGGTTGGACTAGGAATGAGCGAGGGAAGACCCCGAATTTAGCCTGACGAACTCTAGTTGCGTGTCAAGGTCATCCCTCCATGCTGCGTACTCCACCATCCCAGGATCCGGTCGGTCTCGAGCTATTGTGCGGGCAGCAACGATGGCTTCTCCCAAATTTTGGTTCCTAGGGCGGTGAGACTGGGGTTGGCGGATAGTACTTGGCGCGGCGCAGGTTTGGGATGACACTCAATGCTTCGGCTCGAGGTTGGCTCCTCCGGCCCTAGCCGGTGGGGCCCCTTCTATCAAATGTCCCCCATCGGCAGCATTTCCTATGCCACCGGGGAGAGAAACTCCACCGGCGGCGCCTCCTACATCGCTGGGGAGCAGATAATTGAGTGCGATGCCTCCTACGTCTCCTAGCGGGGGTATCTCTCACGCAGCTATGATTCCGCCGCCATGCTCGCTTTCTTCAGCCATGAGATGTGGTTGAGGTTGCCATGGCACAACTGTGCTTGCTCCCGGAGCGGGTTGGCGTTCGTGGCGGTGTTCGTGCGCCGTGCATGGGGCTCGGCTCCCAAGCATCCAGTCGTGGGAAGGACGTGGGAGAGAGTCCGTGCAGCGGGCGAGTCCACCGTGGCAGGGTCGGTCCCGGTGCCAGAACCTCTACTTGGCGCCATGGATGACGATGGCGCAGTCTATGTTGATGTTGGAGACGAAGACGAAACGGACTTAGATGATGACGATGATGACGATGCGAATGTTGACGACGATGACAAAACTCATAAAGCTATTGATGCCGAAGCTAGTTGTCGGAGCCAAAAATGTGAGAGCCCCTACCTAGCGTGCCAGATGTCGTGTCACACCAACGCGAACACCAGGGATGCTAGGCACCGCCTATTTGTTTGGTAGTGGGAACGTATGCATTCTGGCCTCAGCATTGTCGTAGAAACTTGCTAATATGGGAACAAATCATACACTAGGCACACACAATCATTTTAACACAGTTTTGTGATGCCGTTTGGCTACAATCCTATATCTTTATTTGCTGGATTATCTAGGGTGGACAGATGTACAAGATTATGATCTCGGTGGTGCTAGGGAGCAGCTTTTATCTCTAGCTTCTACACTTCCCAGGCTTCCTCTTTATCACTTCTCTTCTCCTTCCTCTCCGGCGTGGAGGAGGATCTCAACGCTTTCCCTTACCAATATTCTTGGTGTGAATCAGTCTCTCTGCCTATCTATCTCTCCAGAAGCCTTCTTATTCTCTACCTAGCTGGCCCAAGAGGCCTCTTGCCAAAAACCCTTCTCCCCTCACCATAGGCTAAGTTCCTCCTTTTATACCACAAGGGTTCACTACAAGAGCTGGCGTGGAGAATCACTCTAGGGTGTTCCCGGGCTCAATCGCGGTGCACCATGTGGTCTTCAAGCAGATGGGAGGTGCTTGTGTCCAATGGATGGACACGAGCGGTGCGCAGGCGCACTTGATGGCCGCGTGACAGCTCAGGTCCTGACCTGTCATGCTTGTCTGCAGCGCGGTAGCACCATGATGTTGTCCAACGTCACATGCACGTCCCATGTTCCTAAAGTTGTGGCTGACACGCCTTTTTTGGATCGGTTGACTTTCGCTCCTGGCCCACGCCTGGCCCAGGAGGGGTGATCTTCTGGTCCTTCCTGGGTACAGTCGAGGCTGCTCCTTAGCTCCGTCCTCCCCCATCACACCCTTATCCTCCTACCAGGGAAGCCCTCGGAAGGAGGGCTCGGGATGCCTCGCGCGCGTCCTTGTCCTTTTCTCCTGGTCCAAGCCTGTTTGGTGGGTCGTGGCTCACCTCGTGGTACTTGTCTCATCTAGTAGGAACCTACACCATAGCTGACACTTAGTATCCATAGGCTCACCATGCAAAAGCCATACCTTCTTGGATTACACGATAATGAATCAAAATGCCCAAATACCTAATGGGGAACTGTGCTTGACTACAGCTAAAGAGCTATGCATACAAGTTAACCTCCTCTTGATCCACGCCAAAGAAAAACAACCTGCTCTTATTGAAATTAATTTTTAGATCTGAAAGTTGTTCGAAAGATGAAAGAATTAATTTAGTGAAAGTTGTAAGATGACAACTCCATCTCTGATTTTTGCGACTTTAGTGAAAATTTTAAAACTAACATTAAGGAGACGGATCATTCAATATTGTTGTCTCCTTTCTACCGTGTTAACCTTAGGTAATAAAATTATGTCACCAAAATTCAGACAAACCAGTTCTAGTTTTCTAGTATGAAGAATATAGAACTACTCTAGAAGAGAAGTCTTAAGAATGTCCTAGAAATTCTGATAGAATTCAGCAGAGAAACCATTACGACCAGGGGCTTTGTTATGTTCCATTTGAAAGACCACTTTCATGACTTCCTCCTCAGAATAGGGAGCAATGAAAATGTTGTTTTCCCAGTGTAAAACCTAGGCTATGTCATCTGTTAGGGACTCATCCAAAGAGAACTTTCCTTTTTCTAGGGCCCCAAATAGATCCTTATAATAGTTAGTTATGTATGACTTTAGATGTTCATGGCCTTCAATCGTATCCTCTTCTTGTACTAGAGATCGAATACTTTTCTTCATATGTCTGCCATTAGCAACATTGTGGAAGTATCTTGTATTGACATCTCCTTCCAAGATGAAATGGGCTTTTAACCATTGGTACCATTTAAGATTGTCTTCACGAATAAGTTTAGCTAACTATTCATTAGATTTCTTTTTAAGCTCAATTTGATTGACAATCGGCATCTGAACTTCTGCAATTTCTTTGAGGTTGTCGAGGATAAATGAAATTAGTTGCTTTACATTTTTACGCATACCTTTTATGTGCCTAGCCCATCCTCCGAAGTGTTTGCATGTTGCATGTACCTTATTGTTCCATGTTTGCATGGGGTTACAACCAACAACAGGTCTTTCCCAAACATACTTGACCATGTCATGGAAGCCTTCATGGTGTATCCATCCAACTTCGAATTTGAACCGGTGAGTACACTGTGTCCTAGGCAATCCAGTGGTCAGCAGAATAGGAGCATGGTCGGAGATGACCTCAATACATTCAAGGGAACATACTGAGAATAAGGGGAACTTTTCCTCCCATCCAGTGGTCTTGTATTGACCTCAGTACACGTTCTAGTTTTTTGTATGTAGGTTCTGGAAGACTATTGCCCATATAAACTGCCTTTCTAGTCATTTCAACCTCTCTTAAATCTAAGCTATCAATGGAAGAATTGAACAAGAAGGGCCAATGATCATCAAACCGACCGTGTCTCTTCTCAACCAGGAAACGAAGCAAGTTAAAATCTCCCCTATGAGAATAGGTTATGGATTATATTTTGCTAAATTTACCAATTCTCGAAGAAAATCAGCTTTATAAATTTCTTGGGAAGCACCATACACAGCAATAAGGATCCCTGTGAATTTATCATCTTTGTTACAGATATGGAGTTTAATATGATACTCCTCATCTAAACAAGATAAAACCTCCATAGTGGCATTCCTTATACCAAGTAAGATGTCCCTAGATCGTCCACGAGGTGGGCGAGAATGCCACACAAAGTCTATGCCATCCAAAACTCGGTTTACAAAACTTTGCGAGAAATATCATCTACTGGTTTCTGAGATTGCCAAAAAATCCAAATTACGTTCCCGAGAACCCTGAGCAATATGAAAATATTTAGCCAAGTCCCGAAGACCTTTACTATTCAAAAAAATGCCATTCATTGCGAAACATTTGGAGATTTTGAGAACTTAGCCCATTTCCGAGCCTTTTTACCAGTAGAAGATTTGGATTTTTGGCAACAAGTTGTTAGTTCATGTAAAGAAATTAGCATGTCCTCATCCAAAACCACCTCCGATACCTGACCTACCAAATGAGATAGAAGGTGACCATCTGATGTGGCAATCGCTTCGTCATCATCAAAATAGGTGAAGTACAAAACAGTCGAGGCTTTTGGAGTAACCGTAAGACGGTCAAAGACTAGGCCACTACAAGAATCTGGACAGTCTATGACGTTTTTTATGACGCACTCTAAAAACATAGCAGATCCATGGCATTTTAGTTAATTTCACTAGGGGGCGGTCAGAGGGCCTTATGCCCAGTTATTCGTGATGTTTTAGAATTTTGTCGTGGCAAATTCATTGCAGATTTCATCCCCAGCCTGTAAGCCTTGTCTCCCATTTCGTCTTGCATATAATCATCGTGGATTTCATCAGGGCATTCAATTTTTTCAACGAACGCGCTAGCCGTGGACTGACCCCACCTGCCAGCACGGTTTGTCAGATTGCAATTCACGGTGGTTTTGGCTGGTCCCACGTGTCAGTCTATTTGATATAAGGGTTAATAAAAGGGATAAAAGAAATTAAAATTGGCACTTCCTCGACTGCCCGTGTAGTGGGCTAGGGGAATTTCCGCTTCGTCTCCTCCACCGCGTAGTTGGCTAGGGGCAGTTCCTCTTCAACTCCTCTTATCCCTGTTCTTCTCCTCGTCGTCTTTCTTCCTTGATAGGAAGGCATGTCCTGCAGCAGGATGAAGGTGAACTGGTCCAATCTCCCGATCTACCCACTTTGCAAGATCGCCGACCACTTGCTGGAGAAAGAGGAGTACATCGACACCTATGCTGCTTGTCGGGAAGTATGCACCGATTGGCGCTGCACTTTAAAAGACCCCGAACTCCATCTTAACAACTAGTTCCTGATAGATCACACACTTCCAGACGTCGGCGACGTCGGCGACTTCACCTTCCTCAACCTCGCCACTGGTGGTTGCTTCATGACGAATATAATGAACGTCCATCGCAGGTTTAGATTCATATGCGATATATATTCATTTATTTGTATTAATTTCCCATTGTCAACATCTTAGGGGATAACTGTCCTCTTCTTCCAAAGATTCTACTTCGTTGGTGTTTCTCGTGGCGTCATTGTGCTTGCTCACAAGGTGGAGCCGTAAAATATTCAACTTCTGAACCCAATCACTCATAAGTCCAACACTAATTTTAAAGCACACATACCATCTGATATTATGCAATCTGTCATTGTGAACAAGTCCCCGACGATGGTGTCCGTTTGCACAGGTTCTCCGGAGATTGTTTTATTGGCCGACGAGAGCACCCCAAAGGGGGAAATCAATGAATCATTTGGAGAAGGAATTTATTCGCCACCACCCGATGTACGTCTGAACTGCATGGCACCATTACGAGGGGAAGTATATGCAATACTTGAGAATGGAGACATCATGTCGACCAACATACAATTAGAGAAGAATGCAAGCACTGTCAGGATGGCCAAAATAATTATAGCCCTGGTCTTTGAATGGATACGTGGAAACTATAATTTTTACCTTGTGGATTCAGATGGAGATCTGCTTCTTTTATGTTGAACAAGGTTTTCTCCAAAGGTCAATCGGTGTTGTACTGGGTGGTCACAGAGAACCACTCTCTCTAGGCCGTCGGTGATAGTGGAAGTAATGACCTCTTTGTTGATATCTATTGGTCTATCTCCATTGAACACCAGGTTGCACCCCACAATCACATCCAGTTGCATATACTACAGGGATTATATCAGACTATACAATCGCGATGTTCATGCCTGGGAAGAGATTCCAACAATGGTAATGCATGTCTTAGGTCAACATCAGCTAGAACATACACCAAGGCCTTACCCTCCGTATGAGATACTGGCAGCACATTGTAGACGGAGAGAGTTCTTTGAACATGTCATGCATCACTGGGAGGCCTCAGATGAAGAAATATATAGGGGATAATGAATCCTATATATTCATTGCTAGCGTGTTTAGGTCTTTTTGAAGTAAAAAATTGTATTTTGTTTATATTTTTTCAGCAGTATGTGTATTACCTTTCAGTTAAAAGTTGTAATGTATTTAGTTTTAGTGTACATTTAGAATTCTCTGTGGTACCTTTTAGAATTTTGTCCAAGTAATATATGTCAGCCATTACTCATAGAACTCAAGTTTTAATTACTGATCCAAAACCTCTAACGGAAATCAAAGTCTCACGCGAGTAACCCAAATGACTGGAATGCATGTGAAAAGGGAAGCTTTCATAATTCTTAGTAGTAGCTTCCATAATTCTTTGTAGTAGCTTCTAGTTGATATAATCATAACAATACCCAGCAAAATCCTCCAAAAGTACACTAAACAAGAAAATATATTATATATACACTAGGTTTCAAATGACTAATAATTACCTGTTCTAGACTACATCATACTTGTTAACCTTATAACAGTTTCCAACCATAAGTACTCTAGATGGTCTTGAACACAAACTTCACGTCCAACATCTCTTATGTGGTGTTCCCGCCAATGATTAGCACGACTTGTCCAACCTTTAGATCATCTTCACTCTAGTGAAATTTCTTCCACCCCTAATTGCTGAAGACTATACGACCATTTGGGTCAGTCTTGTATGCAATTGGGGTGATGTCAAAATATCCTAGCTGTACTCCAGCCATGCCATCATCAGGGATGTCCATGGAGGAAACCACTTTCGTAGGTAATCTCTGCGATGTCGTTCCATGGATTAAAAAAGAAGTAATCATGTCATAAGACCACCACAACAAGTTATATATATCCATATAAGGAACAAACAAAGGTAGTTGTCATACCATCTTATGTTGGACAAGATTTGTCCTTGTCAAACGGATCACAAATGGAACCCCAATAAAGGTGTTGATTGGCGATAGGGTATCTAGGACGTGTTCCATCTCATCATCAGTAAGGTGGCATCTTTGGGCTACAAGCATAGATTCATATACGTCTTCCTCGCCACCAAGACCAGAGGTATAGAGAACAGTTATCCTCGGTACAGCTCGTGTCAAAGAAAAACATAAAATTTCTTCCCTGGTAAGATCATTCTGTGGTCATTAATTGCTTCCATCCTTAAACTCCCATGATAGTCATGTTCTTTCTTTTCTCGAGGTCAATATTGTAGGTGCACCCAAGCACCTAGAAGGGCACACTCTCACATTCAGATGTTGCTAGATTGAACATGAACCTTGAATAGCATGGCATAGTCTGTGCACCAAAAACAAAATAATCAGACATTAAACAAACGGTTACAGACTTACAGTGTAGTTTGAAAGAAAATTGCTTGTAACCACTGCGTTCTGGAACCCCTCTGACCCTGACAAGTAGATACAAAGGACATGCCCGATGACAACCTGGATTCGCAATTTCTCTTGCATACTCGACACAATGCCACATCCTGTTAGGCAAAAATGATGAATGATTAAGTGATATATGGAACAAACTATCAAAAGGAATAGAGTGTAGATACATTAAACATATTATAATTTAAACATCTGAGTTGTGGTCTTAGTTTTATTAGCTTTGTTGGCTCTAAGAACAACATCGGATTCTATGAACCTCGCTTTCTTAGGTCTCTTGACTACAAGTTGCTTCACATCATCATCGTCATCGTCATCATGCGATGTGACTTCGATTGAGAAAGTGTTTGTTTTAGAAACCTAAATAGACATTGCAGTAATTAGAGTGTTTTGTGTTGAAGCTATACAGTAGGTTTAACTACTCTCTTAGAGTCAGTAGCAACAATTTTAAAACCTGCAATTCGATGAAATTGCTATGTTGTATAGTAGGCTCCATTGGCATCATCCATTCCATTTCGTAGTATTCACAATTCCTATAGGCACCTCTTTCTAGATCTGCCCTTGACAGTGCAGCCATTTGGAGACTTGCTAACTAGAAGAATCAAAATATAAGTAGTGAACTACAATAATCAAATTTAAAAGCATAAGGTTTTGTGAACTACAAGCATCACCCAATGAGATGAATCTGTATCTACCAAGGAGCATGTGGAACCATACACTAGTAGATAAAACCCTACCGTCGGCGAAGAGAAAAGGCTCATCGCTGGCGTCTCCATTGTCGCCGGCGACCTCCTCGTCGGTGGTAAGTCCTCATCGCCGGCGCCTCTGTATTTCGCCGGTGATAATATGCAGCTACCGCCGGCGAGCAGCAGCGAACGATGGGGGTACACCTACATCGCCGATGCTTTCAGATATCGCCGGTGGTAAAATTCTCCAGTGCCAGCGAGCAGGAAGAAACACCGGGGGTAAGCATGCTTTCCGGCGCCTCCTCTTATTGCCGGTGGTAGTTTAGTATAGGCAAAATCTGTTTTGCCAGGGATAGACCAATAGATTCACCAGAGATAACATTACCAGGAGTTAAAAAATAAAATCAATATACACACAGAATACACTATAACCTTGATACAATACACAAGATAGTGACAGAATGAACACATAGCAGATACAGGAAATACACATATGTTCAAACCATGCATCGATAGCATTCAAACAGTTCACACAAGTGTAGAAAGTGACCATGTATGACATAATATTACAAGTCTCCGGAGACAAATTTGTAAAAAATAGGTATGTAAAAAATAAAAGGCATCGGATATAGCTTAGTAATTCTATGACTAAAATTTGCATGGAAAGATAGGTATGCAAAAATAAAAGCATAAAATAAACTAATCGTCATTCTATGACTAACATTTGCAGGAGACAAGTTTGTGACTCGATCAGGTTTTCTTCAGCTTCTGCGGGAAGGATGGATGCCACCTAGCGTGGTGAATGTCCTCCCATCGGCGACCGCAGCTAAGCGTTCCTCGATCTCTCCATTAGTCAGCGGGATACCACTGTAGTTGAATGTGGCACCCCTAGTCAAGACATCCCTCTTGAGTATTGGGCCAATCTCCCGCTAGATGGCATGTAACTCATCTCTGGTGTTTGCATCGGTCATTTCCGTCATGTCTCTACACCTTTTCTTGAGACCGGATGGCATCAAGAGTTTCTCCTCATCCTTTGCGTACTCCCACATCTGTAGGATGGCGAACCAGGGCTCCATCCCATTGTCAGTCGATGATTGCCTAAGGCAGGGGAAATTGGTTACATGGGAGTTCACATAGATGCCTTTGGATCTTTTCTCATACTTGAGTTGGCCAACCGCGACTCTGAAGCCGTTGAGGGCTTTATCAAGAGTAGACTTGACGTCGGTGTAGTCTTTCTGCACGTCTCTCCCGGAGTCGAGATAGATGACATGGGAATAATACGGTTGAAAGGCGATGAGGACGCACCCATTCTCTTTGTGCAAAACAGTTGGAATAAACCATCATCCTTTTATATTAAGGAAATTCATGAAAGAATGTAATAGCGGGAAGTTTAGGGACCGACTACTTACTCGGGAAAGTATGGAAGGAGAAAGAAAGACTTATCCTTATTCTCCACCAAGAAATCCATGATATACTTCGCCACAAACGCTTGTTCCTTGTCGATGGTGCCTATGGTCATGTAGAAGGGGTCCATGATAGCGAGGTGCAGGGTCTTCTCCATGATGATATCGTGCGCCATTTTTAGCGATACCAGGAGGACCACGTTTCGATTGAGCCATAACATGTGGAAGAGCTTGAAGATTTCTTCAAACATGATGAAGAACAACTTGCCGGGGGGGGGGGGGGTGGTGACGAAGCCACAGTTAGTGGGACCCTGACCGTGAAGAGTGGGTAGGAGGGATTTTTATCATGGAGAAGCTGGTGCTCAAGATACCTAATAGTATCATGCAGGCTACTCAAGTCTAGAGACAGCGTCTTGCCAATGTGGACTGGCAGGATCGGTTCACCAAGATAATGCATCGTCCTCCACTTGGCCGGCGGCTTGTCGAGAACCATTTTCTTTCTTGCTACGGCGTCTTTCCCATGCTTCGACTTCCGCTTCCTGCCCTTCTTATGGAACGGAGGGGTGCCGGTTTGTCTTATCACCTCCATGGTCGTATCACAGAGTGTCCTCGGGGTAACCTTAGCATGCGGCAGAGCGTTGAAGGCGGTAGCGTCTTCCTGCTCGGGCATTTCTTGAGAAGAGAAGAGCTTCTTCTTCCTCATGGTATCATGGGTGGGTGCCTCGGAAGGATCAACATCGAAGGGAGCCTCCAAATAAGTGATGAGCGAATCGATGGGAGCCTTATCTATGTCCACCGTGTTATCGTGCTCATATGCCTCGAGCTCGGGAGGATCATTGGCAGGTGGTGGAGTGACCCTTTGGCTTGCCGCCGCAGGCACAAACGCTGGAGTGACCCTTTCTTGGCTTGCCGCCATAGGCGCAGACGCTGGAGTGACCCTTTCTTGGCTTGCCGCTGCAGGCACAGATGTTGGAGTGACCATTTCTTCGGAGGTCTTCAGCCGAAGTAGGGCTTTCGGCCATATAAGGACATGATTCTTCAGTTGCCCGACCTTCATCTTGTCTTCGGCACCCGGGGGTTAATGAGGAGAAACCAAGTGTGCGCATCCCGGGAACGACCGATCCACCTCAACCCGGTGCACGCTATCATCCATAGGCTTGTAGTGGAACGTCCGGTGTGTTGGGTTCATGATGCATCCCCTCGCAACATCCTTGAGATTGTTGTCCACATACATGAGAATGGTGCAAGGAACACTTTGCTCCTGTGAAGAAACATGCATGTGTTGGTCAGAGAGGGGCGGCGACGAAGTAATTAACTTGCGTAGAGGCTCAATTAATTACCGTGAGGGCATCGAGCTCGGATCACATTGAGGGACCAAGGCAGGGTGTGCAAGTGATCGAGGGGCTGCTGGCTGCCCCCATGGCCGGCGAATCCTCCCTAGCACCTGCATTGTCGCCGGCGGGTGGAGTCACCAATATAGGCGCGTCTAGAGCCCATGTAGCACGAGGCCGCATGTTGCCCGAGTTGCTGCTGCCTAGGCTGATCACCGGGAGTGGTCCCGTTTGGCCATTGGAAAAGTAAGTGGAGATCGACTCCACCATTCCAGGAATGATCACATTGAACCGGCTGGCCACCATGCCATCGACCTTGCTGGCCACCTCTGCCTGGACCCTAGTTTCTACCTCGGCTTGGATCGCAGCTTGGACGCGCTGCTCAAAGGTTGCTTCCAAGTTGGCCACCTTCTCCAATAGAGCCACGTGCTCTCGGTCCTTCTTCGCCTGCAGCGAGTCCTTGGTGGTGGGCACATCCAAGCCATAATCGACATGTTGGCGACCTCCTCCCGCGCCGGGGACATGGCCTCTTGCCGGCCTCTTCAACGGTGGCTGCTCCTTCATGATGTTCAAGCCCCTGATAAAAGGGTTGTCCCATGGGACTTTGCCCGTCGACGACTGGGACGAGGAGCCAGACTCGTTAGCTTCTTCCGTGAACTGCAATCAAGTAGCATGAAGAATTTTAGAGATGGAGTTGTGGTGAGCACTATGAAACTAGTAAGCCGGGAAATTGCTTACCACTATGTTCTCAACTTGCACCACCTTCGGGTCGGTGACCAAGACAACACCCTCCACCATTATAGGGCTCGTGACAAGTTTCCCATCCATCTCTTTATGGTACCGGGACCTGACAAATGCCCTGAAGAGCGGGTTCTTGTACTTGGCCCAAGGGTGCTCGATGCCCTTCTCTGCGTAGGTCTGGTCCTCCTTCTGCCACTTGTCCGCCTTGCTGTAGTAGCCACGGCAGCCGAGACGGTGGTGATCGATGTTCTTCTCCGCCAGCTCCTTTCCCCAGGCTGACTGATCCTTGGTGTAGGATAGCTCCTCGTTTTCCAGGAAGCGCGTGTAGTCCTCGGGCGTAAGTCACGGGAAGTGGCGCTTGATCTCTTCCCATGGCTTGTCGTCAGCAATCATCCCCCTTAGCATGGTTTTATATCCGCTCAGTTTCCTGGTGAACCTGCCGAGGGCGAACTTGTTCACGATGTTCTCCTTGGGATCCAGGATCGTGAAGCCCTCGGGGAACAGGTACCGCACATGCAGCCGCAAGAGGAGTTGGTCCTGCAGATGCTTCTTCTTCTTCGTTTGGAGTTTCGTCTCGTTGACATTGACGACGTCCCGAAGGATAGCTCCCAGCTTGAGGCCGTACCCCCTCGCGAGATGCTTCGGCTCCATAGGGATACCGGTCTTTGGGTCCACCGTTGTGAAAATCTCCTTCGTGGTGCCGACCGTGTTTGGTCGCCGCTTCTTCTGTTCCCTCTTGGCCGACGTTGTTGTCTGCAAGCCACCCCTGACGATGCCACTATCGGTGGTCTCGTCGCCCCTCTCATGACCGCCATCAAGACGGTCATCGACGCCCATCTCCTCACCGCCATCATCGGTGGTCTCTTCATCTTCTTCGCCCCGGCCCCTACCTCCTCTAGCTCTATCTACTGGGACATGATCCTGTAGTGCTACTCTAAGTCTCGCTGGCCCCGATCGTCTTCGTTGCGGTTTCCACAAGACGACATGGCTATATCGAGTACTACACAAGCAAAAAAAAGGATTTTAGATACACAAATTCATGGCGAAAATCCGTAATGACCTTTGCTAAAAATGGTCATGCCAGAGTGCCAGAAATTTGCTGGAACAGAAATTAATCGACATTCCGGCGAAACATTGTCACTCAATGTACCTGCACAACATTCAGCTACAACCACCAAAACAGACTTTATACAATATCCAAAATAGACTTTATTCAATATCCAAAATAGACTTTATACAATATCCAAAACATACAATATCAGATGCATTCACATTGACAGTAAAAAGTCATTTTGATTGTAAGTTGCAATCTGGCAACCATATCAGATGCATTCAAAATAGACAATGGCGGGGTTTTGGTGGTTGATAAGTCATGAGGTTTGGCGCGGGCCCGTAAGACAATGCCACTATGATTCTGTCCGTGACGCTTTTCATTGGCGCGGTATTAGCATCAATATGGTCTTTGAACCAGCACACGAAAGAGGAGTTGTGCGCTCTAAATACCTCTTCTTCTGTCATCGGCCTGTTAGCATTGTTCTTGATCATGGTTTTGTGCTTTTCCACCCACGGCGTGACATCATGCATGTGTTGTAGCGCTACTAAGTGGGCCCTATCAAAGTCGGATCTCCTATCACACTGATCCACGTCCATTTCCTTCTTGCCGGTGTGGTGGCCTACTCTCTCAAACCTGCCGAGGTGTGATGGGGATGTGCCTACCGGGGTATACCCAGCAGGACGTTTCCGACTGGCCCAAGAACTGGCGAGTGGGCCTGCAAGACGGCGACTGGATTGAAGCCCAGCGAGGATCCAAGCGATCGAAGTCAAGGCCCAAAGTAGTTGATAGGCCCGGTCGGATTAGGTTAAACGAGCACGAAGCTTTAACTGATTCGTTGAGATATGTAAACCCTAGGGAGGTGAGCCTATATAAACCTTCGCAGGCGGTAGACGACGTTCCATCATACACCAAGCGACTCCGCCTTAGCCGCCGAGCTCGCCCATTGTACCACCTCCATAATACAATCTAGCAGAGTAGGTCTTTACCCTCCGGGGTCAACCTGGTAAAACCTGAGTATCCGCCTCATCTCGCACCGCAGATGGCTGGCCGCTTGCCCTCGTTTCTACTACTCGCTGCCGATTGCAAAGATCGCCGTGACCATTCCACGATAGTGGCGCCCACCGTGGGGCCTGGCCGTCCGGCGGTGTTCTGCGGCGAGATCCAATCTGCCCATCAATGAGACGGCCGCCACCGCCGCATGATAGCGATCGGCGATGCTCCAAATCTTGCCGAGCAGCTATGTCCCGGAGCGCGACGCCACGCGACAACAGTGATCCCGCCGACGCACGATCAGCCTTCTTCGTCGGCCTCACCGACGTCATCATCTCGAGGATTCGCTCAGATCCGCGAAGTCGCCATACGTGATCGGCTCTCCGAGAGCCAGATCCGCACGATCCATCGCCTCGCCTCCGAGTACAATTCGGCCCACAGCGACGTGGCCGAAAACTCAGCGGCCGCAGAAGATGCGGCCCTCAACGACGACGCCGACTCGACACGGCGCCACTCGCTGGTCCAGCACCGCGGCCTCACCCGCGGGCTCCATCACCCAGGTCTCTAACGTGGGAGACTTCGAGGACCCCTCCATCCTCGGGATCTTCGAATTCGACTCCGGGTCGGAGAACTCCGCCGACCTCCGCGACGGCACCGGTCGCCATGCAGCGACCTACATGGCAACCGGCACTGAGCCGCCGGAGGACCCCTTCTCCACCCCAATCCCTCCTAACACCACGGCGACGGAGGTCGAGGAACTCCGCCTAAAACTGGCGGAGGCAGTGCGCAAGGAGCAAGCCGAGCGTGAATTTTTTTGCCTCGAGCAGGTGACGGCGCAGGAGCTATCGCGCTACCACCAACAGCGGATCAGGTCGCACCTGAACCCCACCGTTCAGGGGCGCGCCCTGAACTTCGACGATGAAAACGACCCGGCCCGCGTGGCCGAGCGCGCGATCTGCGAGAACGCGCCACCAGGAGGAAGCGCCCGACCCCCGCCAGGGTCGACGGCGATGGGCGCCCCGCCTCCACCCAACCGCACACCCCCCAGGGACCAGCCGCGGATAGTAGTCTCCTCACGGGAGCGAGACGCAAACGGCCTCCCACTATTCTCCACCCCGATGGACAACCTCGTGGCAGGCCGAGCAGCAGCCGACAACATCACGGCCACCGGCGACGGCGCCCTACAGATCCAGTACGTCAGGGCCCTGCTCGCAAAGGCCGTCGAGCAGCAAAGAGCGGCGCCGACTTCGCAGGTCGAGTATACTCGCGTTCCTCGGGAAGCAGGCAGTTGAGCGCCCAATGGCGGCAAACACACTCAACTGCCCGCCACCAGATCCACCGCAGCTCCAGCACCGACCCGCGAACGCGGCACTCTCCACCAACGACCCCAGGCCAGCGACCAACTTCGTCGCCGCCAACGGTCAACCCATCGACGCCCGCACCCACATCATCAACAACCAAAGCTGGCGCGCACGCCAGCCCGATGACCTGCGACACACTCTGACCAATCGCCGCGACGGCGAGCCCATGGGGTCGCCAATGACTCGCCCCAAGTGCTTGGACCAATGATCCGAGGCGAGAAGTACCCGCCAAACTTCAAGGCGCCAAGGAAATAGAAAAGTACCCCTGACGACCCCGCCGTCGCTTGACACATACCTCATGGCAATGGGGATCGCAGGCCACACCGACTACTAGCTGCTACCTCCCCGATGATGGAGGGACGGCGTGCGATGGATCAACACCTCCCCGTGATGCATCGACTCGGAAGAGATGCGCGACGCCGTGTGCATTTCGAGTGTTCTACCCGCGCCACCACCATCGAGGACTCGAGCGAGCGCGCCCAGGACCCGCGAGTCGACCCAAGAATCGGGTCCAATGGTGGCAAGAACTCTGGTACAACGCGGTCGGCATCCACCCGGACACCGCGATCCATTGCTTCAAGACCTCGTGCCGCTACGAGCCCCTCGTCGCCAAGCTTAAGCGACACTCCCGCACACCCGACAACATACCGGACCTCCTCGAGATCGCCAAACGGTACGTGGAGGAAGACCCAAACCAGGAAACTGACGACGAGTCAGGAGGTCAAAGCCGCACGAGCGGCAACGACGGCGGACGACGGTCCGACGGTACGCAGCAGCCTTTTCGCCACCGGCAAGCGCCGCAATGACGGGCGAGTCGACTTCGTCGCCAACGCTGGGCACGCACAACGCGAGCCTAAGAGCTTCCGCCGGGACGGCGTACAACGCCGCAACAGCGGCAACTACAAGGCCAAGCCAAGGTTCGACCCTGCGGCCCTCCTTAACCAACCGTGTGCGTTTCATAGCAGGGAAGGGAAGCCCGCAACGCACACAACCGCCAACTGCCACACCCTCAAGGAGATCGAGAAGGCATGGCGAGCACGGGAAGACCCTGACAACGACCCGCCAAACGGCGGAAAATTCGGCAAAGTGGCCGGCTCGCTCCATACCTTCACAGGCTTCAACACGAAGCGCGAGAAGAAGGTCATCGCCCGTGCCGCTGCCAACACGGTGGCCTGTGGACGTTCCCGTTCCTCAACTGGTCGGAGCAGCCCATCACCGAGCCGCCAAGACCACTCGCCACGATCGAGTACCTGTGGCGAAGTCGCCGGTGGTCAAGTTCAAAGTCGGCGATCATCGCTCCCCAAGACATTGATGGACGGCGGCAGCTCCATCAACATCCTGTACCTCGACACCTTCAGGCGGCTGCGGCTCCCGCAGTCGATGATCGAGACGACTCACACCACGTTCCACGACATCATCCCCGGTCGGAAGGCGTACCCGATCGGCAAGGTCACGCTGCCAGTCACCTTCGGCACACCAGCAAACTTCCGCACCGAGCGGATCGTCTTCGAGCTGGTGCCCTTCGATAGCCCCTACCACTGTGTCCCGGGGCGCCAAGCGTTCGCCAAGTTCATGGCAGCGCCCCACTACGCGTACAACGCGATGAAGCTCCCCGGGCCATGCGGCGTCATCACCATCAACGGCGACCCCGACATGGCCACCGAGTGCGAGGCCAAAGGAGCCGAACTCGCTGACGCTGTCATCGCGGCGGAGACCAACCACGCCGATGAGCTCGCCAAGTACGCGAGCGGGCTCAACAACGACGACCCCACCATACTCAAGAAGCCCAACTCGGAGGGCGCAAACACCTCAACCTTCGAGGCAGCGACGCACACCCGCACCGTCGAGCTGGTCCCAGGCGACTCCAGCCAGACGGTGACGATCGGGACGGGCATGAGCCCAGCGTAGGAAGGCACGCTCATCGAGTTCCTCCGTGAGAACAGGGACATCTTCGCATGTAAGCCCTCTGACATGCCCGGTGTCCCTAGGGAGCTCGCTGAGCACAAGCTAAACGCCGACCCCAAAGTGCGGCCCGTCAAGCGATCGCCGCGCCCTTCAATGAAGAGCGCCGCCGAGCAATTGCCGAGGAGGTGCAGCGTCTACTCGCTGCAGGCTTCATCCGGCCAATCAAATACTCCAAGTGGCTGGCAAACCCAGTCCTGGTCGAGAAGAAGAACGGGACCTGGAGGATGTGTATCGACTACACAAATTTGAACAGCGCCTGCCCAAAGGAGCAGTTCGTCCTCCCGCGGATCGACCAGATAATCGATTCCACCGCGGGCTCGGAGTAGCTATGTTTCCTCGATGCCTACTCCGGGTACAACCAGATCAAAATGGCCGTCGAGGACAAGGAGAAGACGGCGTTCATCACGCCATTCGGAGCTTTCTGCTACACCGCCATGACCTTCGGCCTCAAGAACGCCGGGGCGACCTACCAGCGGTGCATGCAAGAATGCCTTGCGAGCCAAATTGGCCGCAACATCCACGTCTACATCGACGGCGTGGTCGTAAAGTCCGCTCGCCAGGGTGACCTACTCCCCGACCTGGCGGAAACATTCGCCAACTTGCGAAAATACAATATAAAGCTCAACCCAGGCAAATGCACCTTCGGTGTACCAGCAGGACAACTACTGGGGTACGTCGTCTCCAAGCGAGGGATCGAGGCGAACCCCATGAAGATTGACACGATCGCCCAGCTCGGCAAACCCGAGTGCCTGCGCGACGTCCAGAAACTGGCCGGGCGAGTAGCGGCTCTCAGTTGCTTCATCCCCCGCCTGGGCGAAAAGGCGATGCCCCTATACCGCCTGATGCGCAAGAACCCCACCTTCCAGTGGGACAAGGAGGCGGATGACGCGCTCCGCGACCTCAAGAAGGTGCTACTCGCTGCACCGCTACTCGCCGACAAAGAACCCATGATGGTTTACGTCACGGATTCCGAGCGCATCGTCAGCGCCGTCATGGTCGTCGAGCGACCAGAGGAAGGAAAGGAACGCCCAGTACAGCGACCGGTGTACTACATCAGCGAGGTCCTTACTGAGTCGCGTCAGCGATACCCGCAGTACCAAAAGCTGGTATATGCGGTCTTCAGAGCTCAGCGGCGCCTGCCGCACTACTTCCAGGAGCACCCGATCACGGTCGTCTCCTCAGCACCATTGCAAGACATCATCCGCAATCGCGAGGCGACCGAGCGGGTCGCCAAGTGGGCCGTCGAGATCGGCATCCACAACATCAAATACGAGCCACGAAAAGGGATCAAGTCGCAGACCCTAGCGGACTTCATCGCCGACTGGGAAGAGGCCCAACAACCAGAGAAGCTGCCATACCTCCATTACTGGAGCCTGCACTTCGACGGCTCCAAAAACACGGACGGCGCAGGCGCAGGGATCGTGCTAACTTCACCGAAGGGCGACAAGCTCCGCCACGCCCTTCCGCCGACTTCACACCCTGCACCAACAACATGGCCGAGTACGAGGCCTTGCTCCACGGCATGCGAGCTGCCAAGGAGATGAACGTCAACCGCCTACGCTGCTACGGAGACTCCGACCTCGTCGCAGGGCAAGTCGCAGGCACTTGCGACGCCGTCTCCCCCACCATGGCGGCATACCGCCAAGTAGTGGACAAGCTGGGCGGACACTTCACAGGCTACTCCGTCGAGTGGATAGACAGACGGAAGAACGAAGAGGCCGACGCCCTCTCCCGTATTGGGTCGGCTCGACTCGCACCACCCGCCGGCGTCTTCCTCGACACGATAACCAAGCCATCAGTCTCTCCCCGAGGGAGATCGACATCGGAGTCCCGCTACAGCCGGAAGCAGCACTGGTCGCACTCGTCACCGAGCCAGACGACTGGACCAAGCCCTACATCGCCTACCTCGAGGCCGGCACCCTGCCGGCAGCTGAGACGGAGGCTCGGATGATCGCCCGCCGATGCAAGTCCTACACCATCATCGACGGCGAGCTCCACAAGCGCAGCGTCACCGGTGTGTTCCAACGTTGCGTCCAACCCGCCGAAGGACGCAAGATCCTCCACGATATCCACTCCGGTGACTGCGGCCACCACGCCGGCGCTCGCTCTCTGGTCGCTAAGGCTATGCGACATGGCTTCTACTGGCCCACCACACACGCCAATGCTGTCGACATTGTCCAGCGGTGCGCCGGGTGCCAGAAGTACGCCAACCAGACGCATGTGCCGAGCTCAGCGCTCAAAACAATCCCCATCACCTGGCCATTCGCTGTGTGGGGCATGGACATGGTAGGCCCCTTCAAGAAGGCTCCCTCCGGCTACACCCACCTCCTGGTCGCGGTCGACAAATTCACAAAGTGGGTGGAAGCCAAGCCAGTTCGGAAATGCGACGGGAAGACCGCCACCAAATTCCTACGTGAGCTCATATATCGCTACGGGTTCCCAAACAGCATCATCACGGACAACGGCACCAACTTCACCAAAGGAGCCATGGCCGAATTCTGCAAAGAGCACCACATTCGGCTCGACCTCGCGTCAGTCGCCCACCCGGAATCCAACGGCCAGGCGGAACGGGCCAACCAAAGCATCCTCCACGGCCTGAAGCCGCGACTCCAAGTACCACTTGAGCGCACCGCCGGGTGCTGGGTCGAGGAGTTGCCCTCTGTCATCTGGGGGATCCGCACCTCGGTCAACAGGTTGACAGGGTTCACCCCCTTCTTCATGGTTTACGGTGCCGAGGCAGTCATGCCCACCGACCTCGAGCACGACTCGCCGCGGGTCGTCCACTACACGGAGGCCGCAAACGAGCTCGCCCGCCAAGACGGGGTCGATCAACTCGACGAGGCACGTGACCTAGCTCGGTCACGCACCGCCATCTACCAGCAGGGACTCCACCGCTACCACAGCCGGCGGTTGAAAACTCGCACCTTTCAAGAGGGCGACCTGGTGTTACGCCTCATCCAGGACAAGAAGGGCATGCACAAGCTCTCCCCTCCGTGGGAAGGGCCATTCGCCATCGGGCGAGTACTCGGCAACGATGCCTACTACCTCATCGACGTCCGCGGGGACGGCGAACTCGACGTCAAGCGACCATGGAATGTAAACCTCCTTCGGAAGTTCTACCCCTAGAACCCCACATATGTATTCTCCAGTCGCTATGAAATAAAAAGAAATGGTTACCGCAAATTGCGCCTACTCTCCATGTCTTGTGCCACTCGCACTCATAATAACAGCATTACGCTAACCGCAGAAGTCAACCTTTGGTATAGCGATCGGCACGGCCAAGTAGTGCGGTGCAAGAGCACTGAGTCACCTCAGGTCTTGCATCGTCCATGAAAAACGCCTACCCGGAGCCCCATTGGAGTCGCCTTGCCCGACTGGTTCTACGAGCCAAGACAACTGCCTTCGCTTCTTAAAGCGACCATGGTCCTCCGCATCCTTGACATAGCGACTCGAACGGCTAAGTACCACGCTCGGGGACTGCAGACCAGTTCACCGCGAGCGGTCCGGGAAAACGCCAAGTACGAGAGCATGCCTAGGACTCGCCACGCGACTGACCCCACGGGCCAGGCAGGAGTGATGCGCTCAAACTAACGCGCCAAGTCCTCACTCACCCTCGAGTCGCGCCTGGAACAACCAAGTACCACGCTCGGGGACTCGGCCACCCGACCTCGTTCGCGCAAGGGAAAACGGCGAAGTACAGGGCATTCAAGGGAGTCGCCTAGCGACTGGCTCTTCGAGTCTGGGCGAGTCGACCACAATAACAAAACACACAAAAACAACAAACATATTACATAGGAGGTAAACCCCACAAAAGGGCGGACGCGCTCGGGGACTCGTTCAAACATCAATTACAAACACATGACAAATACCAAAATAGACACGATGTCTCATTCGTTAGCATGTTGCATTGTCTCATATTACAAAATATGCCCATATGGCAGACCTGCTGCTAACGCCGCAAGGGCAAACTATCCTATTCTGCAGGCTTAGACGACGACTCGCCAACACCCCAGCGATTGCGGATGAACGACGTGTATGGGTTCGACGGATACGTCGTCAGCTCACCCGCCATCGCCGCGCGGAAGGGTTGCTCGACCTTGAAATCACGATGCGGCGGCTCGGGGTCGTTAGGCACGATGACTGTCTCCTGGTACGGAAGGAGGTCGCCCATTGCCCAGACACGCTCCGAGTACGTGGCGGCTCGGTCCTACAACTTGAGGACCTCGGAAAGCTCCACCGTGCCAGTCGACGATGGGTAGCCACTCGTCACATCGTCGATATCGAAGTCCTCGGGGAAGTGGGCAAGTCCAAGACTAAGTGCCGTCGCCGCTCACAATAAACGCCGACCGCCATGAACTCAACGATCATGGGCGCCTTCTCCAAATACTTCCACACCTCAACAAGGTCGCTGGGAATCACTTCCGTGGGCGATATCTCTTGGAGATAGGCACGAATGCACGTCGCCGACAACGTCGCCGAGTCGACAAGCGTGGCTACACATTGCCGCGCGTCGAACGAGCTTGCCTCTTCCGCGCTATCGATGATGCGACCTGCGAGTAGAAGACAATAATGAATACGACGGACACCACAAAAGGCACAACTACTGGCAGAGGCAGACGCACTTACCAATCAACGGGCGTGCGAGATCCGTGATGAAGCAAGCCGGGCATGGTCGCCCCGAAGCCTAGCAACAAGGGTGTCCGACACTTTGCGATCCTCTTCGGCGGCTGCAATGGCGGCCTTGGCTCGCCTGTCACCGAAGCTCGCTTCTTCCTTCGCTTCCCCGCAGCTCAAGGCCGAGGTCGGCGATCCGCTATTCAGCCGAACTCAAAGCCGATTGCGCCGCCGCCAGTTCACCCGCGGGGACAAGTCCCTGGCGAGCTTCTTCTGCCTTCGCAGCAACCGCCTGAAGCCCTTTGTTTGCCTCCTGGACGATGGCTTTCCTTTCTCCGCGGTGTTTCGCTGCCAATCGGTCAGCCGATTCAAGTTGCAGACCCTGCACATCACCCAAAAAAGTTAACCAACACAAAATTCCTAAGTGCACACCCGCTGAAATTCAGCGAGTGTGCACTCGGGGACTGGCAATCAAGAAATTCCTAAGTGCCCACCCGCTGAAATTCAGCGAATGCGCACTCGGGGACTGGCAATCAGGGTTCAAGTACCCACCGCTGAAATTCAGCGAAAAGCGCATCGGGACTGGATGCGAAAAATACAAATAAGACACTAAAAGAATCAGGTCGCTACAAAGCACCGACCTGATCCTCGGGGACTGGACATAACTGGATGGCTGCGCCAAGCATGCCATGGAGTTGTATCGCGTCCACGGACGCGAGGAGAGCTGGCGTATGCCCACGACGCTGGTCGACTTCAGCATCGGCGTTCCCAGGATCGTGGCTCGAGGGCGAAGTTCCACTCGCCGCGGCCGCTTTGGCCATGAAGCGCGGGAAGGTGGCGATGGAAGCACCCGCCCCAAAGGAGGTCGGCTCGGCTGTTCCAGGCAGGGGAGCGCCCTCCTTCGTGGACGCGGCCGCCTCCGTTACGGGTCCAGCCGGCGCGACCGCCGTGTCATCAGAAATCATGACAACGTCATCACCCTTGGCCTTCTTGCCGCCATCCGCAGGAGCGGTGACTTCGTCCGCCTTCCTCTTGCGGGAAGGATCCTCTTCGCTGATGACGGGTGGCACCTTAGCCACGGTCGGGTGACCCATCCTCTTCACTCCGGTCCTGCACATCAATCATGTAAGCAAGATAATTCAAGCGATTATGGAAGACAAAGGAAGGCGAGTGTACTCACTTGGCGACTGGAATAAAGCGCAGCCCCGTACAGAGGCCGGCTAGCTTCTCCAGTTCAGGGCCCAGTCGGCGGCTGAGCCCCATGTCCAGGACATCGCGTGCCCAAGACACGGACGGCTTCTTCGTCGTTGAGGCTGCAACTGGAGCCTCTGTAACATCTTCGACAGGAGCTTCCCTGCGAGGCGAAGCCGCTACGGCCGGAAGGCCCCAGCCCCAGATCGGGCGAATGGCGGAGGCATCGATGCTGGGGCACCTCGATGGTGGTGGTTCAGCCAGCGCCGTTGCCGGCGGCGCCTCATCCTTGGCCGGGCTGGGGCGTTAGAATCGCCGCTGAATGCGGTGGCGAGGCCGGCCTCGCACTTTCGCTTCTTCTTCCTCGGAGGGCCTTCGCCTCCTTTCCTTCTTCTTATTTTTCGATGGAGTAGCCTGGCGGCGCGAGGTGGTTTCTGGAAGCTCGCCGTCGTCATCGTGACGATCGAGGCTTTTACTTGCCTCAAGCTCTCGCTGACGCTGCCCACGGGTCTTGCGGAGCAGCGGGGCGACTTCCTCTTCGGACTCATCGTCGCTGTCGCCTTCATCACTCCCGGCATCGCCCTTGGCGGGAGGCGACTCGCCCACGTCCTGGGTGAACGAGCTCGAGTTCTCGTCGTCCGAAGGCGGGAGCCATCCTTCCACCACTTGGAATAGCTGTAGTGAACACAAGACGAAATCAGAATTACCGCGACTGCAAAAACTGCGACTGCGAGTGAGGTGAAGAGATTACCGTTGGGGCTGGACGCTTATGTAGGGGCGACCCGGTCAGCGCCCGTGTACACCGCTGAGTGATTTTCTTCGCTGGAGGTAGTCCTCGAGCTTCCATTCGCCAGGCAGGCCTTTCGCCGAGTCGTCCGCCGTGTATCGATACATGTAGTGCTCGCGCCGGGCCAGCGGACGAGCCGCCGCCGAGCCAGCCAGGCTGTACAGTTTATTGTCCGAGAGGTTCTTCTTCTTCGACGCGGATGGTCTGAAGCATCTCGTCAACGACCATCCGCTGGTCGTTGGGGAGCTTGCCGATTTGAAGGCGGCGCGGCTCGGACCGGTTGGCGGAGTACCGCGGAATCGCCGTCTCGCCCTCCGGGGTTGCCTCGGCTACGTAGAACCACGATTTCTTCCAGTCGCTCGCTGCCTTGGCGGGCAGCATCAGGTCGAAGAATGAAGCCTTCGACTTCAGCTGGAAGGTTAGGCCGCCACGTTAGCATTGGGTCGCCTGCTTCTCGCGGCTGATCCGGCCCATGAAATAGATCTTGCCAGAGGGAAGTAGGGTCGGCCTTAAATAGCATTCGCAGAACGCCACGAAGATGGCGAGCTGCTCGATGCTGTGGGGACCCAGATCCGATGGCTGGATCCCGTAGTAGGCGCAGAAGCGCCGAAAGAACAGGTACGTGGGGAACCCTAGCCCCCGTTCAAGATGGCTGGTGAACCAGATGAACTCCCTCTCTCGCGGGTTCGGGGTCACCTCTCCGGCCGCGGGGATGCGCCAGCAGCCGGCTTGCAGGATCCCGGCCTCCTCAAAGGAAGCCAGTTGCGCCCTAGTGCACTTCGATCTGCCCCAAGGTTCGGTGGAGAGGGCCATGGCAGAAAGATTTGTGGGGGCTCGGAGGATTTCCGGTTGGCCGGGTCGCGATGCGGAGGGAGGCGAAAGTACGTGCAGTCGGAGGAAATGGTGAGAAGATGGTTCTCTGATCGCCTTCCATTCCTCTTATATAGCGGATGTTACCCACCAAATCAGGGAGCCGTTACTACGCGGTGATTACGCCAAAAGTTACCGTTGGATTACCCCAACGGCTAGTTTGACCACGGTTAAACGGTCCAACCTCAGCCACTCGGCTCGCCGACTCGTTCACTATGACAAGAGCCACGACCGACTCGCCAAAGCTGCGATCAGAACGTCAAGCTTCTCTTTATGAAGGAGCCCGCCGATGATTCGATTGATGCCGCTCAGCGTCGATACTCCGATCGCCGACCATCCATCTACGCCCAATCGACACGGCCTCGGGGACTATCGATGGGGATGCGCCTACCGGGTATACCCAGCAGACGCTTCCGATCGCCCAAGAACTGGCGAGTGGGCCGCAAGACGGCGATCGGATTGAAGCCAGCGAGGATCCAAGCGACCGAAGCTGAAGGCCCAAAGTAGTAGATAGGCCCAGTCGGATTAGGTTAAACGAGCACCAAAGCTTTAACTGATTCGGTTGAGATATGTAAACCCTAGGGGAGGTGAGCCTATATAAACCTCCCTGCAGGGCGCGTAGACGCACGTTCCATCATACACCCAAGCGACTCGCCGCCTAGCCGCCGAGCTCGCCCATTGTACCACCTCCATAATACAATCTAGCAGGAGTAGCTCTTTACCCTCCGAGGGGCCGAACCTGGGTGAAACCCTGAGTCTCCGCCCTCATCTCGCACCGCAGATGGCTGGTCGCCCTTGCCCCTCGTTCTACTACTCGCTGCTGATTGCAGCATCTGCCGTGACCATTCCCACGACAAGGTGCTTGTTCGTGGGCAAACCAATCGGACATGGGTTTTCCTTGTTAAGATAATTCTTGAAGAAAGAGACGCACTCCTCAGTGAGAAAGCCCTGGACGATTCTTCCATCCGGATGTGCCTTTTTATGGACGTACCCTTTGATGATTCCGTTCATTCTTTCTAACGTCATCATGTTGTGAAGGAACGGAGGCTCGAGATCCTCGATATCGTCCACTATATGCAACAGCAGGTGGACCATGATGTCGAAGAATGCGAGCAGGAAGTACATCTCCATCTCGGATATGATGGTGACGATCTCTTCCTGCAGCCGCCCGAGTTTCTTGATGGTTATCGACTTCCAAGTGATGACGTCGAAGAAGTTACAGAGGCTAGTCAGCGCTGCACAGACGTGCAGTTCCATGATCCCTCGGATTGCAACCGGAAGTATCTGCATCATCATGATGTGACAGTCATGAGACCTCATCTCGCTGAAGATTCCTTTCGTCAGGTCCAGCCATCTACGTATCAGCCCCATGTAGCCTAAGGGATACTTGGTTCCGAGGAGGCAACCGATCATCTGTTCGAGCTCGTTAGGATATAGAGTTAAGCAAGAGGGGTGCGGGGTTTCACTCTTCTTCGCCCTTTTTCCCTTAGGATCTTCCATCTCCTCCTCAGCCGGCTGCTTCCCCGCCCTTTTGCGCTTGCGATCATTTGTCTCCTACTCAACCGTAGAAAAAGACAGGGGGTGAAGCTCTTCTCTGATATTTAGGGCCTCTTTTAGGGCACACCACTTTCTTGGCCTCTTGTAGGCTACCTGCCAACGTGTTATCTTTAGGTAAGTGCTTCTTCAAGTATCGGAAGAGTTTGTCTACGCTTGCATCGTTCCATCCGTATCTTTCCTTCATCTCTAGAAGATCGAGAGTTACTCTAAAGCGGGTCTCCTCCGGCCCACGACCTGAGTCGTACAATGGAGTTCTCGAGTCTACCTCCAGTTGATCCAGCATAGACTTTCGTCTACCAACGAATCTAGGGTCAGTCGATGCGTTGCCGAGAAGAATTTCCTGAACATGAGGGCCGTGCACGGCCGTGGTTAGCGGGGTATTCCTACTCCTGTCCTTGTCGTCCGCATGTTCTTCTTCTTCCTGACGTTGTTCATCACGGCCATCATCGTCGTGTGCGACATCCCGTTCTTCTCTCTCCTCATCATCTTCATTTTCGTGTTGAATGGCATCCTCTTCCTTATGGTCAAAGTCATCGTCATCATATTCATCATCCATCCATGGAGTAGTGTAACCATCCATGAAACTACACCTGAGGAGGTGCTCATTCACTGTGCATGACAATGGGTCAAACAATGACGATAGTTTGCATTTTCTACAGGGACATATTATTTCCAAGCGGTTATGTCGATGCATGTCGGCAGTCGCGCGTTCCACATATCTATCCACCATGCTTTCCTTCATCTCGATGACCATCGTAGCCAGCACAATAAGAGAATATATTAGAATGTTACAGTCGCCTCGCTCGGCTGCTTTCACGGAAAAATTTGGCATGACCTTTCCTAAAAATGGTCTCGTCGGAGTGACAGAAATTCGCTGGAATGGAAGTTAATCGACATGCCGGCAAAACATTGGCAACTCATTGTACACGCACATTCCACCGGCAAAACAACACAAAAAGGTCCACATATGCGTGCAACCACACTTTTCACCATCACAAGTGACATCACCAGTGAATTTTGTAGCCAAAACTCGTGCACATTCCACCATATTATACCTATTAGTTGACACGAGGTCCAAGAGCACCGGTAGAGAGAAGTGGGAAGGGTGGTGGGGGAGATGGATCTAGATCTTGCTAGGTAGATCTACTAATGCATGCGAGGGGAGCGACATCTCCACAAATATATTAAACTTTGTTGGTTGAATTAGCTAAAATAGGTGGGGAGAAGTGGGGGAATGATCTAGCAAAGCTTGGGCTTGAGTTTCCAAGAAATGGGAGGTAGTGGTGAGTGAGGAGGTGTTGGTAGTGGGTTGGTTCGCGACCTTGTAATAAGTGCCAGGTTACCACCGGCGAAATAAGCCGAACACGCCGGTGGTAGTCCTTTACCACCAGAGGAAAGCAACAATTTGCCGGCGGTAAAAACACAGCCCAGTGGCCCACCCGTCCCTCCATGCATCCCTGGCGAGCGCTGCGTATTTCGCCAGCGGTATAAGTACCTATCCCCGACGAGCAAGAGGCCTTCCGCCAGCGGTAAGTGGTGGCCCAATCGGGAGGCATGAGGCCCACCCTATCCCTGGCGTGCGCGGAATGTTTTCACCGGCGCTAAATTTTCTAGCCCCGGTAAGCACGGGCTATTTCGCCAGCGGTAAGTGACAGCCCATCCAGGGGCACGCAGCCCACCCTATTCCTGGCGTGCGCGAGACCCTTTCGCCGGTGGTACTTCTTGCTATTGTCCGCGTGTAGATTTCATTTCGCCGGTGGTAATGTTATGCAGGCCTGGAAGCGCTTACCGCCGGCGAGCACGGTTCTTCTTCATCGGTGATAAGGATTGCTGCTATAAGGTTTTCTCTACTAGTGATAGTGGTCGTACAAAAACAATAAGTAGATGCCTATCATCCCATCAACATTCAATGTGCCACATTTTCATCATTGACCAGCTGTAAATAGTGAAAATCATAAGATTATACCTTAGCACTAACATAGCTTTGAAAAACAACAATCCCGGCCTCATACTAACAAAGCACACATAAGTCAATGAGATAATCTAACTTATAGCGCAAGAATCATGCGCAACCAATGTGGTTGTACATGTGCTATATGCACATTATCACATGGACACAGATAGTGCCACACTCTGATCATTGGCCAAATGCATGTGAAGAAAACAATGAAAACCAATATATATTGTGGGCTTCATAGTTAGATAGAACACACAAGTCAGTGAGATGAATCTAAAATAAAGCATAGTGGTTTTACAAAGAGACTAGGTAGATGCAGATAATCTCATCAACATTCTAAGTGCCACATCTTCATCATTGGCACTAATTTGGGGCATAAGGTTGTCCATTAGCACTAACATAGCTATGAAAAACAAGAATTTGGGGCATTAATTTGGTGACTACTACAAGATCATAAAGAGGCCTAGATAGAAATGCCGATCCTCTGCCCAAGAACAAGGAGGTGACATGGCGACCAACATCCATCGCCGGTGAACTAGATGGAGCACAGACGCGGTGAACCTAGATGACAAGGTGACGTAGAGAAGGGCAGTAGGTCGAGGAGCACTTACATTGGTGGCCTAGATGCATCCACCATCGCGGGGAGATAATGGGATTTGATTGGCGCTAGGGAGGGGAGGGGATTTGGTTGTTGTCAGCAAGGGAAGAGGATTTTGCCATCGCCGGAGAGGGTTTTCCTAGCGATGGGATCTGGAGGTGAGTGGATTTGGTCGAGGTGGGGACTGGGGAAGGGAAAGCGACTAAAGGACCCGTATCACCCAATGAGAAGTGGGTCCCATGCTGGAGATGACTAGTGGCCCCAAACACACCACACCACACGACACTAGACCGCACCATACCACGTCGTCTCTGGCGCAACTCCATCACCATCGCTTCCGCATCTTGGCTGCCATAGTGGAGGAAGAGGGATAACATGGGGATGCACGCGCGGGCAGGAGAGGGCGACATTGTGGGCCAAGTACATTCGGTCTTCCTAAGTGAATCTGTTCTAGCTAGGGTTCTAGTGGTTTCGGTAAATTTAAGATGTCCCTCACTTGTTCTGTAGAGTTGGGTTGAACTCGATGGTGAGCTGCCAATTTCCATCATAGATCAAGAGATTGGTGGGAAGGAGCTAGATCCTAGTTGGAGATGCCAGTGCAACCATGTTCCTTCTAGGAAGGTTGCCTCCTATGGTGCAGACATTGGTATAAAATATGTAGGCTGTCCATATGAGTTGTGTTGTTTCTTGTACTAGATGGACAACCCATGTAAAACACAGATGCAGAGAATCCTTTCCCATCTACGTAAGAAGGCAGATGATAATATGTTGCTTAAGGTGATGCTGGTAGATAGAGACACAGATCTGCAGTTATTTAAATCAAGGTTGAAGAAAATGAGAAAAGAAATGGAATGCAAGCATGTTTGGTTCATGATGATGATTAGTGTGGCAGTGACTTTAGAATGTGTTCTTCTCTTTGTTGTTGGAAATGTGGATATAATGGTTGAGTTATGGATGTACTCTTCTCTTGGATTTGAATTGAGTTTCATGCTAACTATCAGAACTTATGAGAAGAAATGATCATCAGTAACTAAGAAGAAATGGTTGTGTTCAGTATTCATGAGAAGTATGTATTTTATTTGTTGTACCAAACTTGTTGCAACTAGGAAGAATCAAGGTTGCAAGTAATTATTGTGTGTATTTATCTTCGGTTGATTTCAGACATGTTAAAACCAGGAACAACCATGGCTTTTAATTTATATACTGGTGCAAAACCAGGAACAATCTTGTGTGTTTCTCAAAGATTCATAGTAAAATTTGGAAAGAAAAAAAGGAAATATGTGCAACCAGGAACAATCATAACTGAAATTAACTACTTAAAGGTGCTCATGATATATATATGTACTAGCTAAATAGGTTCGATCACAACCACCACATGTTACTTACATATAATAGTACTAGTAGTACTTAATTACAAAACCAACAATAATATTATCCCAGGGGCAGCAGAGGCAACACGGGGCGGCGACAGGCAACAGGAGGCGGCAATAGGAAGTATGCAGAGGGAGCTAGTTATGGTGCCTTCTGTTCCTCCTTGGAGCAGGCCGCAGAGCGATTGCATCGAGGTTGGCATACTTTCTTAGGTACACCATGAAGGCAGCATTCTCCTCCCTAGGAAATGCCCTTGGCATGCTGCACGATGTTGTTCAGGTCTTCCGCAATGATTCTGGTATAGAAAGGGCACTTGTACCCGCCGAGACCTCGGCGGAAGGGAAACCTCCCATTCCTCATCTGCTTCAGAATGTGCCGGCTTTTTGCATGCCTTGACGCCATGCCTTCGTCGACATCACTATATCGTTCATGCGAATTAGCAAGCATAGATAAGGATTCCATAAATGAAATTTATTACTACACCAGAAAACCATGAGGCCAAGCTAGGAAGCGGCTTTGTTGAGATATTAATCCTACACAAGTTGAAGAAGCTTTGAACAAACTAGAACATTAACATAGATTTGTTTGCATGCATATATGAGTGCTATGTAAAATCATAATCCCTCTATAGTAAAAAAATTACAATTGTTTTTCAAATTTGAATGAATCTACACGTTTTGGCGTATAGATATATCCAGAAATTAGAACAAATCTATGAGACATCCTTTTTAAGACACACAGAGTAATTCTTTCCATGCATCTTATCAGTAATATTGGTAGAACAAAAAGTAGCTAGGATTAACAGCTGCTCCCTCAAGTACATACTAATGGACTCAACTTTGTCTAGATACGAATGCATCTAGTCTAAACACTAGATTAGATTTGTACGAATGTAGATAAAGACAAGGCCATTAATATATGGATCAGAGGGAGTAGTTTATTCAGTCTAAACAATAAGAATTTGTTAGTCCTAAATAAATATAGTTGGTTAATTAGGAATTCAAGAATTTTTGGTTCCTAGATACTCACTATAAATGGACAACACATCATGCACATGTATCATTTGAATGCATCTGTTCAGATACATACACAACTTATTATAATAGAGATTGGACCATCCATTATTTAACATATAAATTAATATATATGACTCCAGTTGAACAAATTAAAAATGAAAATTAATGTGTTAAATATCTGAACCTTACTTCTAAACTCCATTGGCTTTCAGTTACGAAATGTTAAATTTCAGTTATTATACAATCAGGAGCTCATATGATAACTATATATATGCCTTCTTTGTGCAAATAAAACTACATTGGACAACATGAACTCAACTTAATACGTGAACTCCACATGAAGTTAGAGCACTAGAACATATGTTGATACAAATCAAACTACAAAATAAGGGCCTGGAAGTACTACTAGTGCCAGATGAAAGCAAACTAGAAATTAATGTGCGCATAGAACTACATAGTAGGGGCAGATCAAAAGAAACTACAAAATATGTGCACATATAAAACTAATAGGGCAGATCAAAACAAATCGTTTAATCAAACTATAAAATTAGAAAACCCCATCGAAATATGAACAGTAAACTCTGCATTCGAGGTAGTTCAGATCTAACCTCCGATTCTCCGTAGATGACCTCCTTCTCAAATGCAAACCGATCAGTGGGTTCATCTTCGGTGTCGTCGCTGAAATCATAGATGAACTGCTACACCACCGGATCTGCAACTGCTGCTTCTTCCTTGTCTACCTTTGTTAATTCCTACTTGATGAGGACCTTCACTGCCTCCACATTGACCATGTTTTCTGCCTTGCTAACCACCGATCTTGTTTTCTTCATCGTCGCGCCGGCGATCTTGATTTTTCAAGCATTTGTTTGGAGTGGGGAGTGGAATGTGGGAGGTGATGTGGCCGATGGTCCTTTAAATTCTCCCGGGAGACGATGGGGTAGTTTGGGCGGTGGTAGCGCACGAGTTTATCATTTTCATTTTTTAGGGGCAGGGCAAACGTATACGTGTCAATGAAAAACACAAGAGTGGGAAACCGTGTGTGTATGCCGTACAACTGTTATCCCACAATTTCTTTTCCATTAAATCATTTTTAGTCATCTCTCTAACCATCTATCTAGATCAAATTCTTCATATATATAATCGACAGAGTTTTAGTTATATACATGTATTGTTTTCCAAAACTTCATGAAGCAATATTGTTCGCCATCACAGGATACACGCATGTGCGGAATATGGGCGCATTAAAGCAAACTATGCCATGATTGTGTTCATGACCTTGCTCATTTGTCTTGAAAGCCATAAATCCTCGAAGGGGGTAGATGATTTCTTTTAACAGTTTTTTATAATAGTCCTCGTATGACATCTCCATTATTTTTACCTTCAAGTAGGCAATATAAAATAACAATATGCGAAGGTTTCACATTTTTTGATTTTTTTTGAATTTCTGTGGCCAGTTTCGAAATTCTGCAGAGATTCGATGCGCAGTTATGCTAGGGTTCATGTCTATGTGCCTTGTCTTTCTAATATCTTATTGGGTCTCTGAATAAATGCCATGTTTTGTACCTATAAATTATTTTTTAGAAAATTCATGACATAGCTACAAGGTAGCTCCATGCTAAATATTAGCCCCCTCCATGCAAGACCGGCGGAAACTTGTTTATATCGCGGGGTTGCACCGAGAGGTTCTAGCTGAAGCTAATTTGTGATTTGGCCATTAGATGCCCTATAGTATTTATAAATAATGGGGTGATGCATTTTCACTTGACACCCTCGGTGGCTGCCTCATAAAATAATCCCTTTTTTGGCATTGAGAAAATGGAAAATGGATTTTTTGTGCATTATTTTCCAAAACTTCTTGAAGCAACAATGTTCACCATCTAAGTACACATGTGTGCAGAATATGGACGCATTAAAGCAAACTATGACATGGCTGTGGTCATGATCTAGCTCATTTGCCTTGAAAGCCATGAATCCTCGAAGGCGGTAGGTGATTTCTGTGAACACTTTTTTAGAATACTCCTCGTATGACATGTCTCTTATTTTTGCCTTCAAGCAGGCAACATAAAATGACAATGTGCGAGGGTTTCACATTTTTTTAATTTTTCTTGTATTTCTAAGGCCGGTTTAAAAATTCTGCCGAGATCTGCTGCGTAGTTATGCTAGGGTTCCTGTCTATGTTCCTATTCTTGCTAATATCTTGTTGGGTATCTGAAGAAATGCCATGTTTTGTACCTGGAAATGATTTTTTGGAAATTTCCAAGGTAGCTACGAGGTAGCTCCAGGATAAATTTTAGCCCCCTCCCTGCTAGACCGGCCAAAACTTTTTTATATCACGGGGTTGCTCCGTGGGGTTCTTGCTGAAGCCAATTTGTGAATTGGCCACGAGATGCCCTCTAGTAAGCCCTTTTCGACATCCTTGATGGCTGCCTCACAAAGTAAGCCCTTTTTGGCACCGGTAAAATGGAAAGTGGATTTTCCATGCATTTGTTTCCAAAACTTAATGAAGCATCATAGTTCGCCATCACAAGACACATGCGTGCATGGAATATGGGCGCATTAAAGCAAACTATGCCATGGTTGTGGTCATGACCTAGCTCATTTTCCTTAAAAGCCATGAATCTTGGAAGGCGGTAGGTGATTTCTGTGAACACTTTTTTAGAAAATAGCCCTCGTATGCCATGTCTGTTATTTTTGTCTTCAAGTAGGCAACATAAAATGACAATGTACGAAGGTTTCACATTTTTTGAATTTCTGAGGCCGGTTTTGAAATTTCATCGAGATCTGCTGCGCAGTAATGCTAGGGTTCCGGTCTATGTGCCTGGTCCTGCTAATATCTTGTTGGGTCTATGAATAAATGCCATGTTTTGTACCTGGAAATTATTTTTTGGAAAATTCCCGAGATAGCTACGAGGTAGCTCCAGGATAAATTTTAGCTCCCTCACTACTAGACCGGCTAAACTTGTTTATATCCTAGGTGTTGCGCCAAGAGGTTCTTGTTGAAGCCAATTTGTGAATTGGCCACTAGCTTCCCTATAGTATTTATAAAAAATTGTGTGATGCATTATCACATCACACGCTCGTTGGCTGCCTCACAAACTAAGCCCTTTTTTGGAACCGAGAAAATGCAAAATGTATTTTTTGTGCATTGTTTTCCAAAACTTCATGAAGCAACATTGTTCGACATGACAAGATACACATGTTTATGGAATACGGGCGCATTAAAGCAAACTATGCCATGGTTCTGGTCATGACCTAGTTCATTTTCCATGAAAGCCATGAATCCTCGAAGGCGGTAGGTGATTTATGTGAACACATTTTTAGAATAGTCCTCGTATGCCATGTCTGTTATTTGTGCATTCAAGAAGGCAACATAAAATGACAATGTGCGAAGGTTTCACATTTTTTGATTTTTTTTGAATTTCTAAGGGTGGATTCAAAATTTTGCTGAGATCCGCTGCGCAGTTATGCTAGGGTTCCTGTTTATATGCCTGGTCTTGCTAATATCATGTTGGGTATCTGAAAAAATGCCATGTTCTATACCTGGAAATAAGTTTTTGGAAAATTCCCGAGGTAGCTACGAGGTAGCTCCAGGCTAAATTTTAGCCCCCTCCTGCTAGACCAGAGGAAACTTGTTTATATAGCGGGGGTTGCGCCAAGAGGTTCTAGATTAAGCTATTTTGTGAATTCTCCACTAGATGCCCTCTAGTATTTATAAAAATGGGGTGATGCAGTTTCACATCACACCCTTGGTGGCTACCTCAAATAGTAAGCACTTTTTTGGCACCAGGAAAATGGAAAATAGATTTTCTGTGCATTGTTTTCTAAAACTTCATGAAGCAACATTGTTCGCCTTCACAAGATACACGTGTGTGCGTAATATGGGCGCATTAAAGCAAACTATGCCATGGTTGTGGTCATGACCTAGCTCATTTGCCTTGAATTCTGTGAACACTTTTTTTAGAATAGTCCTCGTATGCCATGTTTGTTGTTTTTTCCTACAAGAAGGCAACATAAAATGATAATGTGCGAAGGTTTCACACTTTTGAATTTTTTTGAATTTTTGTGGCGTGTTTCAAAATTCTGCCGAGATACGCTTCGCAGTTATGGTAGGGTTCCTATCTATGTCTCTGGTCTTGCTAATATCTTGTTGGGTCTCTAAAGAAATTCCATGTTTTATACCTGGAAATCATTTTTTGGAAAATTCCTGAGATAGCTATGAGGTAGCTATCGGCTAAATTTTAGCCCTCTCCCTGCTAGACCGGCGAAAACTTCACTACTAAAAAACCATCTTCGGTTCGACGTGAACAAGGCCAGCAGTCCCGGCCTGGTACAGCCCGCGACTAGTGGGAGCACTAGTCCCGGGCCGTGAGGCCTCTAACGGATAGAAACGGCCGTAGTCACTAGTCCCGGGCCGGACCAGGTCATTAGTCCCGGTCCGTAATACGGACTGGGACTAATGACCTGGAGCAGGCGAGTTGGTCTTTTCATGGACTATTAGTCCTGGGTCGTATAACGGCCCGGGACTAGTTGTCCACCACTATATATTCTACTTCCTATCCTGCTGCGCTAAAGCATATGTTGGCCATTTTTCTCAAAGAAGCAAGAGAGTTCATGCTATTTTTTTCTCAAGATTTGTCAAGATTTAGTTTGCAACACCTAAATCCAAAGCTTTAAAAGGTTAGAACTTCATTCTTTCATCTCTTATTGCTACTTTAACTCTATAATGCTCTAGAAGTATAGAGATATGGATAAATGCATGCATGCTCTAGAAGTAGCTAGAAGGATTTTGATATATATATGTGTAACAAATTTTGATTAGGCACATAGTTACTGAAAATTGAAATGTGTAATTTTAGAGTTTCAGAGATTAGAATGGAATGAGGTTTTCACTGATAGAACAATAATAAAAAACTCCACATTTATCATGTTGATTGTTTTCTCCAATTCACAAATTGGTGCATGTAAGTTTTTCAAAATTCAAAATTAATGCTCTAGAAGCTCTCAATATAACTTGTAGTAATTTTATCATGTTGTGTAATGGTTTTTGATATACTTTTAATATAATGCAGATGGTTCGGGAATGGATGTACGGTACTGACCGACGCTCTGGCGAGTTCATTAATGGCATGCATGAATTCATCCGTGTTGCTGATGCAAACAAGCGCAATGGTTTTGTAATCTGTCCATATAATGGATGTAGGAATCAGAAGGATTACTCTGACTCAAAAACCCTTCACAGCCACCTGTTGAAGTCCGGCTTCATGCCCAGTTATAATTTTTGGACCAAGCACGGAGAGAGAGGGGTTATAATGGAAGACAATGAAGAAGAGGAGGAGGATGACAACTATCATGGTTTCCCTGAGTACGGAGATACTTCCATGGGGGATGCTGAAGGGGAGGATGAAAAATAGACACATGATGAACCCGCTGATGATCTTGGTCGGACCATTGTCGATGCACGAAGAGATTCTGAAACTGAAAAGGATAGGGAGAAGTTCAATCACATGTTAGAGGATCACAAAAAGTTGTTGTACCCAAATTGGGAAAATGGTCTGAAAAAGCTGGGCAGCACACTGGAATTGCTGCGATGCAAGGCTGAGTGTGTTATACCTGACTCCGCATTTGGAAAGTTTCTGAAAAAGATGAAGAATATGCTTCCAAAAGATAACGTATTGCCCGCCAGTACGTACGAAGCAAAGAAGGTTGTCTGCCCTCTAGGTTTAGAGGTTCAGAAGATACATGCATGCCCTAATGACTACATCCTCTACCGCGGTGAGGAGTATGAGAATTTGGATGCATGCCCGGTATGCACTTCACTTTGTTATAAGATTAGACGATATGACCCTAGTGACGTTGAGGGCGAGCCCCCCCGGAAGAGGGTTCCTGCCAAGGTGATGTGGTATGCTCTTATAATACCACGGTTGAAACGCTTATTCAGAAATAAAGAGCACGCCAAGTTGTTGCGATGGCATAAAGAGGAACGTAAGTCAGACGGGATGTTGAGACACCCCGCTGATGGGTCGCAATGGAGAAAAATCGATAGAAAGTACCCGGACGTTGCAGATGACGCAAGGAGTTTAAGGTTTGGTCTAAGTACAGATGGCATGAATCCCTTTGGGGAGCAGAGCTCCAGTCACAACACCTGGCCTGTGACTCTATGCATATATAACCTTCCTCCTTGGTTGTGCATGAAGCGGAAGTTCATTATGATGCCAGTGTTGATCCAAGGTCCGAAGCAACCCGGCAACGACATTGATGTGTACCTAAGGCCATTAGTGTAAGAACCTTTACAGTTGTGGCACAAACCCAGGATACGCGAGTGGGATGAGCACAAGTAGGAAGAATTTAACCTCCGAGCATTGCTTTTCGTAACAATCAATGATTGGCCTGCTTTTAGTAACCTTTCAGGATAGTCAAACAAGGGATACAATGCATGCACACACTGTTTAGATGAGACTGAAAGTATATATTTGGAACATTGTAAGAAGAATGTATACAATGAGCATCGTCGATTTCTTTTGGCCAAGCATCCCTTAAGAAATAAAGGCAAGCATTTAAATGGTCTGGCATGTCACCAAACGCGTGAGGACGCTGAAGGACACACACCCATGTGGAAGATGAAATCTATATTTTGGGAGCTACCATATTGGAAATTCTTATAGGTCCACTCTGCAATCGATGTGATGCATGTGACGAAGAATCTTTGCGTGAACCTGCTAGGCTTCTTGGGCATGTATGGGAAGACAAAATATACACCGGAAGCACGAAAGGACCATCAATGTGTGAAAGACCCAGATGGCCTGCATCCAGAATGGTTTGAAGGTCATGCCAACTACGCTCTTACCAAATAAGAGAAGGAAATATTTTTTGAATGACTAAGCAGTATTAAGGTCCCGTCTGGCTTCTCGTCGAATATAAAAGGAATAATAAATATGGCAGAAAAAAAGTTCCAAAACCTAAAGTCTCATGACTGCCACGTGATTATGACGCAAATGCTTCTGATTGCATTAAGGGGGCTTCTACTAAATAATGTTCGGAGTACCCATTGTGAAGCTATGTGCATTTCTCAATGCAATCTCTCAGAAGATAATCAATCCTAAAGATCTACCACGGTTACATAATGATGTGGTCCAATGTCTTGTCAGTTTTGAGTTGGTGTTCCCACCATCCTTCTTCAATATTATGACGCACTTGCTGGTTCACCTAGTCGAAGAGATTTCCATTCTCGGTCCTGTATTTCTACACAATATGTTTCCCATTGAGAGGTTCATAGGAATCTTAAAGAAATATGTTCGTAACCGTCCTAGGCTAGAAGGAAGCATCTCCAAGGGCTATGGAACAGAGGAGGTCATTGAATTTTGTGTTCACTTGGTTCTTGACCTTAGGCCGATTGGTCTTCATCAATTGCGTTATGAGGGGAGACTGAGTGGAAAGGGTACTCTAGGAAGTAAATCAATAATATGTAGGGACGAACATTCTTACACCGAAACACATTACACCGTTCTACATAATTCTAGCTTGGCAGCACCATATATCGAGGAACACAAGAAAATCTTACGCTCCAACAACCCTGGAAACCATGACTCTTGGCTTGGAGATGAACACATGAAGAGTTTCGGCGGTTGGTTGCAACATCTCATCAAAAACAACACTCTTGGAGATCAGCTATACTTGTTGTCTAGGTCACCATCTTCGACTATATCGAATTTCCAAGGGTACGAGATAAATGGGTATACATTTTACACGATAGCCCAAGATAAAAAGAGCACCAACCAAAATAGTGGTGTCCACTTTGATGCAACAGACAACAATGGGTCAAAGACCACATATTATGGTTACATAGAGGAGATATGGGAACTTGACTATGGACCTACTTTTAAGGTCCCCTTGTTTCGGTGCAAATGGGTCAAGCTTACAGGAGGAGGGGTTGAGGTAGACAAGAAATACGGAATGACATCGTTGGATCTCAACAATCTTGGGTACTTAGACGAACCATCCGTTCTAGCCAATGATGTGGCTCAGGTTTTCTATGTGAAGGACATGTCTACCAAACCTAGAAAAAGAAAACATAATAAAAATAATACATCAGATGATGAGCCAAAGCGTCACATAGTTCTTTCAGGAAAAAGAAACATCATGGGAGTGGAGGACAAGAGAGACATGTCAGAAGATTGTGATAAGTTTCATGAAATTCCGCCCTTCACGGTGAAGGATGACCCAAGCATCATGTTAATGAATGAAGATGCATCATGCATACGGCGGGATCAGAAAGGAACACACGCAAAGAAATGATGTGTAATAATTGTAACATTTGATGAGTGAAGATGCTCCATGTGTCCATTTTTATAGTGTTTTCTGCAAACAATCTTGAGTGTGTTAGTCCCGTTTTGTGGCTGGACCGGGACTAAAGGAGGGCCTTTAGTCCCGATTCATACTTACCATTAAGATCTGATCTCCAAACGCGTGAGGTCACATATTAGGGAGTGCCTCTATGACCAGTTTCTTGGAGATGCCGGAGGACTGGGCTCCGGCGGCATCTCCCTGAAAATGGCCGTAGCGGTGTCCCTGCTCTCGAAAACCATCTTGCAGCTTGTAACTTCTCTAACTAGATCAATACGCCTGGGAGCTAACTAATTTCACATATTAGGGAGTGCCTCTATGACCAGTTTCTTGGAGATGCCGGAGGACTGGGCTCCAGCGGCATCTCCCTGAAACTAGCCGCAGTGGTGTCCCTGCTCTCGAAAACCATCTTGGAGATGCCTCAAACTGGCTGGAGGACTGAACTCACAAGGATGCCTATTTATAGTACAAGCAGCTCGGCATAATGTCGACACTCACGACATAATGTCGACACTCACCCCTATTATTAGTGCTGACTCATGTTTTGTCCCGGTTGGTGTCTCCAACCGGGACTAAAGGTTCATCTTTAGTCCCGGTTGGTGACACCATCCGAGACAAGGTACAAGACGCACGACATAATGTCGACACTCACCCCTATTAGTAGTGCTGCCTGGCCCAGTCTGCCGCAATCCCTTCAGTCGCGGTTGGTTTCTCCAACCGGGACTAAAGATGAACCCTCTCTTTATAGGCATTTCCCTCTGTTTATAGGCTGCTCGATCCAGCCTGCTCTATTTATAGGCCTTTTCCTCTAAATACAACATCTTCATATTTAGGTAACACTCAAGACATTTATTAATATTAAAAACCGGGCCAAACCGGGACTAGCTAACACTCGGGACTAAAGCCACCCCCTTAAGTCATAAGCATGACTAGTCCTATAGTACGCAGCTTCAGGGTCTTCTTCGTCATCATCATCATCATCATCATCGTCACCTGCCACTCCGGGGATCCTCAGCCCAGCCATGGCTTATACATGGGCCATTTTGGCCTCGGATTCACGACAAGCGGGGGAGGGGTCTCCTGGAAGATGATGCCGCTACTGCCGGGCGGGGGTGGGGCCTTTTTGTGGCTCTATGGCAGGTGGACTTGTGGGCACCGCAGGCGAGGATGGTATCCCCCGGTGATGTAGCGCATCACTCTGATGATAGTACGATTATCCCACCACAGACGACGGATGGCTTCGTTGTGGTTCACCGGGGACGGGCCATCACCCTCGTACCTGGCGAGCTCCCTTTTCCGCCTATTAGCAAAGAAGGCATTCCAGGTGTCGTATTTGTCGGGATCCCACTAGGGATCCATCCGCTGCTTCGTCGTGAGCTCGTGGTAGAAGTGGTTCGTGATGGCCTCCTAGCGTGCGTAACCTTGAGAGACAGGAGGGACAGGAACCCCTCTAGTGCTCAGCATCCAGCCAGCGGGCGGGCGGTAGCCCGGCGGACAAGGGTAGTTGGAGGCGCACAGCGCCTCGGACTCCTCGAAGGTCAGAATGGCCCGATAGGCGTTGTCCATTGTTCTAAGAGAGGAAGGTGTGGAAGTATGGATAGCCATGTCACGATCGCCCAAGATATAGAGGCAAAGGGCGGAAAAACTTGGCGTGAAGCTTTGGGAAATGGCGGGAAATATCTTTAGTCCCGGTTAGTGACTATAACCGGGACTAAAAGCTCTCATAGAAAGGAGAGGGCGGGAAAACTTGGCGGGAAGCGGTGGGAAATGGCGGGAAATATCTTTAGTCCCGGTTTGTGACTACAACCAGGACTAAATGGATATTATATTAAGATTCTTTATATTTTTCTGATAATAATAGACATATTATTTGTTTTATTTGGATTTTTACAATAAAAGATATGATTTTCCAAAGTTTTATATTTGACTTGAATTAAAAAAGAAATTTACAAATGAAATAATTTATAAATGATGCAAACAGATAAATGGATATTATATTAAGATTCTTTATATTTTTCTAATAGTAATAGACATATTATTTGTTTTATTTGGATTTTTACAATAAAAGATATGATTTTCCAAAGTTTTATATTTGATTTGAATTAAGAAAAGAAATTTACAAATGAAATAATTTATAAATGATGCAAAAAGATAAATGGATATTATATTAAGATTCTTTATAGTTTTCTGATAATAATAGACATATTATTTGTTTTATTTGGATTTTTACAATAAAAGATATGATTTTCCAAAGTTTTATATTTGATTTGAATTAAAAAAAGAAAAATTACAAATTAAATAATTTATAAATGATGAAAACAGATAAATGGATATTATATTAAGATTCTTTATATTTTCTGATAATAATAGACATATTATTTGTTTTATTTGGATTTTTACAACAAAAGATATTATTTTCCAATGTTTTATATTTGATTTGAATTAAAAAAAGAAAATTTACAAATGAAATAATCTATAAATGATGCAAACAGATAAATGGATATTATATTAATATTATTTATATTTTTCTTATAATAATAGACATATTATTTGTTTTATTTGGATTTTTACAATAAAAGATATGATTTTCCAAAGTTTTATATTTGATTTGAATTAAAAAAAAGAAAATTTACAAAAAGTAAACTAGTCACGGGTCGTGGCTGGACCTGGGACTAGAGGATGCGTGCGCGCGTGAAAACCAAGCGGCCGAAAAAATACATTAGTCCCGGGTCGTGGCTTAACCCGCGACTAAAGGGGGGTCTTTAGTCATGGGTTAACTTACGACCGGACTAATGACCTTCTAGTCTGTCCGTGGCTTATACCGGACTATAGGGGGGGGGTAACTGCTACCTTTCCCGCCTCCCCACTCCCCAAAGACTTGGCGAAATCGACGAGGAGACGAACAGACGACGGCGAGAGCTCGATCGACGCAGGGGAGGTGCTGCCGGATTCCACCACGCCGCCTCGCCTCCCGCCGTCCTGCCTCTCTGTCAAGACCGCGCCGCCACGAGTCGCCGCCTCAAGACCGTGTTGCCTTGGCCACCGCCGCCACAGATTCTGCCTCGCCGCCCACAATGCGCCATTGCCGCCGCCCGTCTCATTACCAACGCCGACGCATGCTTTTAGGAATTTTTAGTTTCTTTTTTTAGTGTCTTAGCATTTTTAGTATCTTAGCATTTAGTTTCTTTTTTAGGAATATGTAATTGTTTTTAGTTTCTTTTTTTAGAATATATATTTGTTTATATAATTGTTTTTAGTTGTTTTTAGGAATATATAATTCTTTATATAATTATTTTTAGTTATTTTTAGGAATATATAATTGTTTATATAATTGTTTTTAGTTTCTTTTTTAGGAATATATAATTGTTTACATAATTGTTTTTAGTTGTTTTTAGGAATATATAATTGTTTATATAATTTTCTTTAGTTGTTTTTAGGAATATATAATTGTTTATATAATTGTTTTTATTTTCTTTTTTTAGGAATATATAAATGTTTTTAGTTGTTTTTAGGAATATATAATTGTTTTTAGGAATATATAATTGTTTATATAATTGTATTTAGGAATATATAATTTTTTAGGAATATATAATTGTTTTTAGTTGTTTTTTAGGAATATATAATTGTTTATTAGGAATATTAATTGTTTTTAGTAGTTTTTAGGAAAATATAGTTGTTTATATAATTATTTTTAGTTGTTTTTTAGGATTATTAATTAGTGTTATTAGGGTTATTAATTATATAATTATTAGGGTTATTAATTTGTGTTATTAGGGTTATTGTTTTTTTGTTTTAATTATTAGGGTTATTGTTTTTTCTAACCTGTTTAACTCTCTTTTTGTTATAGTTAATTAAGTCATGGATCCATCCGAAGATCCTGGTCGCATTGGTGAAGGTTTTCTTCAGGGCATGATAAGAGGTGAAATTCCTCTTAATATTAATACCGGTGAAGATATTTTGCTCGAGGAAGAGATATCCTCATATCTGAATCCATCCGGTGAAGGACTAGAGGAAAACCTAATGTACCAAGGGGAAGACCGGATGGACGAAGGGAAACAACTAACAATCATAATGATGGACCCTCGACAGGATCCGGCGAGGTACATATATATATAAAGTCTCATGTTACCTCTTTTCATTAACTGATCTAGATATATATTAATCAATCTCTCTTCTTCTTTTAGCCCACCGGATCGAAGCAATCGACAGCTCGAACGAAACGAGGGCCGAACAAAAAAGTTGGATGGTAATCAGAGGTTCAGCATCAAAGATATATATGATGATGGTGAACCGATTGCTCCAGTGAAGCACCGGAGGATGTTTATAAATCAATGCGGGGTGCTTGTTAGGGACAACCTACCGATCACCATCCAAGAATGGAATCAGTCAAAAAAAAACGGTGAAGAATCCAACAGCTATGTCACCGATGATGCCAAAGATGACCTTTGGCAGAAGCTCATAGCGCATTTCATACTACCTCAAGAGTATGAAGAATATGAGGTAGATGGTATTACCCCAAGGCCGGGTGGGCTTGAAAATAGAGCGAAAGTGAAGGAGTAGGCTCTGAGTAAGATGGCTGAACTGTACCGGAACCACAAGAAAAGTTTATACGTGAAATATGTCATGAAAAAGAAAACTCCAGACATCAAAGGAGTAAACGAAAAGTTGAGAGAACAGTGGCCCAATTTTGTACAGTACAAGTAATCTGATAAAGCAAAGGCAAATTCAGCAAAGAACACGTTAAATGCTGCCAAAAAGAAATACCATCATAAAATGGGGACAGGTGGCTACAAGAGTGCCGTCCCTAAGTGGGAAACTATGGATAAGAACATGAGGGCTAGAGGCGTCACTCCTGGTACAGATGGATGGCCCGAGAGGTCAAAGCACTGGTGGTACGGGCACAGGGGATCCTTGGACCCAGAAACAGGGAAGACATTATTTCATGATAAAATTCTAAAACCTTCCCAAAACCTTATTCAAGCAATGAACAATGCTCAATTGGGATTGTTCCGTCCCGAGAGAGAGAACGACGAGCTGACACGCGCCCTAGGGAATCCTGAAAAGGGAGGACGAACACGAGGCAAAGGCGTCGGTGTCTCGTGGAAGAAAGGGTTTCCTCAGTACGATGCCAGTTACAGAAGCCGTCAGAGAAAGAAGGACCGGGAGGCAGACCGGATCTCCAGGGTAGAGCAGGACCTAGCTGATCTGAAGAACCTCATGCATGAAATTAGCCAAAGGCCGCCGCCATCAACTCACCCGCGGGCTGATGATCCTGCATTGGATCTTAGCCAGCGGAGAAGCAGCGTGGCTTCCATGGAGGTCCGGGCTGATGATGAAGCACCGCTGGATGATGCACCAGCTACCCCATGGATGATGTCAGAGAGATGGCACAATGTGAGCTACATCAGCCAATGAACAACCTGTCCTTCAAGGTGGCGATCGACACTGCTTTACCTTGTCTACCTGGAGCACTCCACCATTCACTTCCGATTCCACCAGGCTATGCTCGTGTCACGGTGGATGACATACTAGAGGATTTTGCGGACCTAGAGATTGAAATCGCTACGCCTGAAGGCCTTACAAAACTAGGAGATGTCAAGCGCAACATCATTCTATGGAATAAGAAGTACATCAAGTTTCTAGGCTTGACGCCAAGGCCACCGACTCCGAGGAATCCAAGTCCACCCCGCATCGAATATCGTCAACCTCCAAGTCCACCCCAACCCGATTATCGCCAACCTCCAAATCCACCCCACCCCGCTGACGATCGCCGCAGCAGGAGTACATCAATTTGATCTCCGCCTCCGCCTCCGTGCAATACTACTACCTCGTCTAAGAAACGGAAGTTCGACGGTCCCCCGCGCCCCACATCGAAGAAAGGTCAAACGGCGAAGATAGTCGACATCCCGCCGGCTCTTCCAAAGAGACCTTATGACAAGACCGATGAGGAAACTAACGTGGATGTGGCTGTCCTTTCTTGAGCAACCATCCCAGATATCAATGAATCTGGAATCAGACTATGACCGGGAGATTATTAAGCAAGCATAGAAGAAAAAAAATCAGAAGTGCAAAAAGCGGGAAGCAAGTTGCCTAGCTCGGAGCACAAAAGAATCAATCGATCGCCCTGCTCAAAGTCATTTCAGACCTCGACAAGGCCTTCAAAGCTGAAATGGATATGGACATGCAAATAATGGACCCCAGAGCTAGTAATAATGCTGCACTTATGGGAATCACTGTATCGCAGGCCAAAGCACTTGCTACCAAAGCAAATATGTGTCTTGGTCAATATTTAGGCTATGAATATACGCCAGTGGGTCAGATAGTACGGCAGTATGTGCAAGGGGAGCCTCTAGTCTGTAATGAGGAGCTCGCTCGTCTATCCACACATATGCGAAATCTGCACGAATGGTACATGTTGCAAGCAGAAAAAAGCATCAGAAAGATTGGTTTCCCGTGGACGTTAGAAAGGAGCATCACTTCAAACCATACTCGATACAGGTTCAAATGACCGAACTATTTCAGTTATACAACCAGCACACCCTCGACAAATCTATCATTGGTTGCTACTGTCTGTAAGTGATTTATTTCAATAATTAAGTTTGTAGGTCAGCTTGTTCATTGCATTTAATATACTATCCTAACTATATATCCTTTTGTATGAGATATTATATTCTGCAGAATGAAGATGCTTGAATACAAAAGAGCTAGAAGATACGACGTTGGGTTCATTGACACATATATCGTTAATGAATATACGTTAAAGAATCACCCCAAGGACGTCGAGGAAGACCTGTGCAGGTTCTTAACCGAGAATAATTTTGTTAAGGAAATACTATTTCCTTACAACTTCAAGTGAGTGTTTATATCTTGTACACATTTTATTTTTGCTTACTAGATGAGCTATGCATGTATGCTTATGTAAACGTCCGCAGATTCCACTGGATCTTGCTAAACATTCAAGTTGACAACTCCCTAGTTGAAGTCCACGACTCATTAAGTTGGGACCAAGAGCAGTTGAGCGACATGAAAGCAATGCTCCATAAGTAATTTCAATCATTATCACATTATATCGTCCTCTTTCATTCATTTCCTGATATCAAGTAACTAATAACTCCTTTGTTCATTTTCTTTGCCGAGCAGGTGTTGGACATGGTTCAGACATAAAATACCAGGTCCATTCAAAGAGGAGTTAACTTATAAAATGGTGAAGAGTTTACAGCAGCCACCGGGAACTCATTTATGTGGATACTACGTCATGAAGTACATCCATGAGTTGACCAAAGGAGCGGAAAGTTGACTCACATTATATTTATGATTTGCGGAGAAACTAGAGCGCATCAGCAGATAAGAGCAATTCAAGAGGAGCTGACGGGATTTATGATGAAGGAAGTCCTTGATGTACATGGAGAGAATTATGCGGATGGCGTGGAACTAGATTTGCCTTAGTCATCTCCATGTAGCTGATATGATATATATTCATCAATGACCATGTAATTTCAAAACATTTCTTCCTTTTGATATGATTGATTATATGTATACTTGCAAGGGATCGATTAATTATATAAATGCATCGACGTGTAGTGTGTATGTAGTAGCGTATAAAATGTATACTGAAATATATGTATGAATTATAGTGAACCACAAATGGCAAAAAGAAAGGAAATACACAATCTCTGATGTGGCAGAGAAACACACAATTCTCTGCCGCGACAGGAAACCTTATAGTCTCGGGTGATATTACGGCCCGGGACTAGAGGGTTTCCGCCCCTTGCAGCGCTGAAACAACCACGTGCCTGTTATCAGTCATGGTCCGTAGCGAGCCAGGACTAGAGGGGGGGGGGCCTCTAGTCCCGTTTTCGCAGTCCCGGGCCCAAAACCGGGACTAAAGCCAGTTGTGGCCCGGGACTGCAGGCCCTTTTCCACCAGTGCTTGTTTATATCATGGGGGTTGTGCCGAGAGGTTCTTACTGAAGCCAATTTGTGAATTGGCCACAAGATGCTAGTTTTTATATAAAAATGGGGTGATGCATTTTCACATCACACCCACGGTTTCGGCACCGGTAAAATGGAAAATGGATTTTCTGTGCATTTTTTTATAAAATTCATGAAGCAACATTGTTCTCCATCACAAGATAAACGCGTGTGCGGAACATGAGCACATTAAAGGAAACTGTTCCATGGTTTCGGTCAGGACCTAGCTCATTTGCCTTGAAGTCCATTAATCCTCGAAGGCGGTAGGTGATTTCTCTGAACACTATTTTAGAATAGTTCTCGTATTCCATGTCTATTATTTTTTCCTTCAAGTAGGCAAAATAAAATGCCATTGTGCGAAGTTTTCACATTTTTTGAATTTTTTTTAATTTCTGAAGCTAGTTTCGAAATTCTGTGGAGATCTGGTGTGCAGTTATGCTAGGGTTCCTGTCTATGTGCCTGGTCATGCTAATCTCTTGTTGGGTCTCTGAAGAAATTCCATGTTTTGTACATGGAAATAATTTTTTGGAAAATTCCCCAGATAGCTACGAGGTAGCTCGATGCTAAATTTTAGCCCCCTCCCTGCTACACCGCCGGAAACTTGTTTATATAGCGGGGGTTGCGCCGCGAGGTTCTAGCTTAAGCCAATTTGTGAATTGTCCACTAGATGCCCTCTAGTATTTATAAGAAATGGGTTGATGTAGTTTCATATCACACCCTTGGTGGATGCCTCAAAAAGTAATCCCTTTTTTGGCTCCAGGAAAATGGATTTTCCATGCATTGTTTTCCAAAAATTCATGAAGTAACATTGGTCGCCATCAGAAGATACACACATGTGCGGATTATGGGCGCATTAAAGCTAACTATGCCATGGTTGTGGTCATGACCTAGCTCATCTGCCTTGAATTCTGTGAACACTATTTTAGAATAGTCCTTGTATGCCTTGTGTGGTATGTTTCCTACAAGCAAGCAACATAAAATGATAATGTGCGTAGGTTTCACTTTTTTTTTGAATTTCTAAGGCCGGTTATGAAATTCAGCCGAGATACGCTTCGCAACTATGCTAGGGTTCCTATCTATGTCCCTGGTCTTCCTATCTCTGTTGGATCTCTAAAGAAATTCCATGATTTATACCTAGAAATGATTTTTTTGGAAAATTCCCAAGATAGCTATGAGGTAGCTCCAGGCTAAATTTTAGCCCCCTCCTGCTAGACCTGCGGAAACTAGTTTATATCATGGGGGTTGCACCGAGAGGTTCTTGCTAAAGCCAATTTGTGTATTGGCCACGATATTCCCTCTAGTATTTATATAAAAATGGGGTGATGCATTTTCACATCACACCCTCGGTGGCTGCCTCACAAAGTAAGCCCATTTTCGGCACCGGTAAAATGGAAAGTGGATTTTCTATGGATTGTTTTCCAAAACTTCATGAATCAACATTGTTCTCCATCACAAGATACACGCGTGTGCGGAATATGAGCACATTAGAGGAAACTATGCCATATTTTCAGTCATGACCTAGCTCATTTGCCTTAAAGGCCATGAATCCTCGAATGCCGTAGGTGATTTCTGTAAACACATTTTTAGAATAGTCCTCATATTCCATGTCTATTATTTTTTCCTTCAAGTAGGCAACATAAAATGCCATTGTTCTAAGGTTTCACATTTTTTGATTTTTTTTGAATTTCTGAGGCTGGTTTCAAAATTCTGCGGAGATGTGTTGCGCAATTAGGCTAGGGTTCCTGTCTAGGTGTCTGGTCTTGCTAATCTCTTTTTGGGTCTATGAAGAGATTCCATGTTTTGTACCTGGAAATGATTTTTTGGAGAATTCCCCAGATAGCTAAGAGGTAGCTCCATGATAAATTTTAGCCCCCTCCTTGCTACACCAGCAGAAACTTGTTTCTATAGCGTGGGTTGCATTCTGGCTTAAGAAAATTTGTGAATTGTCCACTACATGCCCTCTAGTATTTATAAAAATGGGGTGATGCAGTTTCACATCACACCCATGGAGGCTGCCTAAAAAAGTAAGCCCTTTTTTGGCACCGGGAAAATGGAAATTAATTTTCCATGCATTGTTTTCCAAAACTTCATGAACTAACATTGTTCGCCTTCACAAGATACACGCGTGTGCGGAATATGGGCGCATTAAAGCAAACTATGCCATGGTTGTGGTCATGACCTAGCTCATTTGCCTTGAATTCTATGAACACTTTTTAGAATAGTCCTCGCATGCCATATGTGTTATTTTTTCCTACAAGCAGACAACATAAAATGATAATGTGCGAAGGTTTCACATTTTTAAATTTCTAAGGCTGGTTTCGAAATTGTGCCGAGATACGCTTCACAGTTATGCTAGTGTCCTATCTATGTCCCTGGTCTTGCTAATCTCTTGTGGGATCTCTAAAGAAATTCCATGTTTTATACCTGGAAATGATTTTTTGGAAAATTCCCGGGATAGCTATGAGGTAGCTCCATGCTAAATTTTAGCCCCCTCCCGGCTAGACCGGCGTAAACTTGTTTGTATCATGGGGGTTGCGCCGAGAGGTTCTTGCTGAAGCCAATTTTTGAATTCGCCACGAGATTCCCTCTAGTATTTATTTTAGAAATGGGGTGATGCATTTTTACGTCACATCCTCGATGGCTACCTCACAAAGTAAGCCCTTTTCTGCACCGGTAAAATGGAAAATGGATTTTCTGTGCATTGTTTTCCAAAACTTCATGAAGCAACATTGTTCTCCATCACAAGATACACGCATGTGCGGAATATGGGAACAATAAAAGAAACTATGCCATGGTTATGGTCATGACCTAGCTCATTTGCCTTGAAAGCCATGAATCCTTGAAGGAGGTTGGTTATTTCTATGAACACTTTTTTAGAATAGTCCTTGTATTCCATGTATGTTATTTTTGCCTTTAAGTAGGCAACATAAAATGACAATGTGTGAAGGTTTCACATTTTATGATTTTTTTTTTGAATTTCTGATGCCGGTTTTGAAATTCTGCCGGGATCTGCTGCGAAGTTATGCTAGGGTTCCTGTCTATGTGCCTGGTCTTGCTAATCTCTTGTTGGCTCTCTAAAGAAATTCCGTGTTTTGTACATGTAAATGACTTTTTGGAAAATTCCCCAGATAGCTACGAGGTAGCTCCAGACTAAAATTTAGCCCCCTCCCTGCTAGACCGGCGGAAACTTGTTTATATCGTGGGGGTTACGCCGAGAGGTTCTAGTTTAAGCCAATGTGTGAATTGGCCACTATATTCCCTATAGTATTTATAAAAAAATTTGGGGGATGAATTTTCAAATCACACCCTCGGTAGCGGCCTCACAAAGTAAGCCCTTTTTCGGCACCAGGAAAATTGAAAATGGATTTTCTGTGCATTGTTTTCAAAAACTTCATGAAGAAACTGATGAGTGCATATTTGCATCATGTTTTATATTATTATTTTGTATTGTGGTGATTGGATCTTGGTATTTTACGACCTTCGCGCTCATCTTTATGTCTATTTTCACCAGGATCAGGACAGATGATGGATACAATGGACACAATTCTTGGACCAATTGTATTGGAGCAAAAAGGATAGAAAAACAATGTAAACCGCTAATTTGGGAAATATCAGTAACACAAGAAAAAAACCCGAGGCGGTCGAAGCATACATATGGTTTAATGACCAACTATATGACCGGAATATTTTCTCCGGTCGTATAGTTAGCGCCGGCACCGCCTCCTCAAATAGTTTCACCCCATGCAGCTTGATCAGGGAGACAACATACAGAACAACTAGAAATCGCAGAAACCTCACCTTTTGAAGGGATCTGTAGGGGGAACTCATCCACCAGGGATCCATCTTCACCCTACGCACATCCGGGAGGTTAAGGCATCGATCTTCATCATTAACCGCTGTATCACCACCATCTCCATCCATCCCATCTACATCTTGACTAGATATTGTTGTAATTTCCATACTCGTTGTGGATTTATACAACTACTATTCATCTATGATAGATTCCATTGATTTTGCCATGATGTTGATTGACTCCATGTCTGAGATGATTATTAGTTCTTGGGGAGATGGAGAAACCCTATCATGAGATTCAAATAATATAAAGTTTATTATGATATTCATCGATGTGACCATGTGTTAGATTGTCTTCATATTCATGTTTGGAGAACTCGACCTCTCAATATTTGCCTCTTGTGAGGACTTGATGGAGAGAACTACTTATTGGTAGACGGAGGTGTGCTCGCATTTACAGTGACTATAAAGCTGTTGGCACTCCTTATGTATCAACTTGGGAACCGAGGAAATTCACGGAACACTACGCATGCCATGGGATATATCCTACGGGAGAAAGTCCCTTAATAGCGCAATAATTCAATTGATGTCGATTGCTTGTCTTCTATGGTTATGAGGATGATGTGAGGAGTGGTTGCTGCCTATTCGACCAAATATGGAGTTCCTCCCACACATACATAGTTGAGAATGTTCATGATAATAATCTTTGCCTTAAACACTTTATAATGCTAGAGGTGTATCCGCTACTCCCTGAGAATGCTTTTTCCCATTGCAGTTTCAAATTTATTTTACATACGCGATACTTACTTTCTATATTCAGTTTGTTTTACTTTACTTATTGTTCTCTTATACAAAAACCCAAAAAACACATTTTTACACAACACTCGCATTTTATATTGTTACTTAGAACGTTATTTAGCATTTCTATTTTAGTATTTAATTCAAGACTTATTAGACATCGGGACTCCCGCTCCCTGTGGGATCAATATCTTTATTTCGAAACTAGCTACAAATGATCTGTGCACTTGCAGTTATCAAGCTATTTTTTGGCGCAATTGCCGAGGAGATAAGTGCTATAGGTATTTTAGTTTTTTCTTATTCATTTTAGTCTTGCTAAGTTTTGTTTTGATTAACAGGTTTCCACCAACATGATGGAATTTGAGCATTTGACTAGCGCTAACCCACTCAGCCACTTTGGGAAGCCCTATGATATTAATAAAAGAGACAACTCCAACGAGAAGACAAAGGGTTTTGAAATGAATCCTCTACTACATGGTATTCTACAAAGAAGAAATTTACTAGAGATGAAGAAGATCCTGATCCATATGAGCATATTGAATGTTTTAAGGATATATGTGGAACTTTTCAATTACCGGGGTATACTGCTAATGAGGTAAGGCTGAAACTCTTTAGTCGGACTTTGACTAGCACACCTCTCTCATGGTATAGATCTTTACCCCTAGAATCCACTACTACCTGGGATAATTTATCTTGTGAGTTTCTATCCAAGTATTATCCTTTATCAAAATCTTTTGGAATCAGGTGTCTTATAATGACTTGGAGGAACCGTCCTAATGAAGGACTAGTAAGAGCTTATATAAGATTTAAAGATTTTCTTAATAAATGTCCTCATCATGATTTGCCTGAATGGTATTTATTGCATATCTTTTATGGCGGTTTAATCGAACCAAATAAATTGGAACTAGACTCTTGCACGATTGGAGCTTTTATGAATCTTCCCATAACTAAAGCTTGGGCTTTACTTAATAGAATTCGCGATCATAGAGTTTCTTGGAATTTTGGTCTAGGAAGCGAAGGAGGCATAGAAATAAATTATGATTGAATTTATGACATAATAAAAAGGGCAATGTTAATGAATTATCTAAAGAACTTTATTTGGATTCATATCTTGTGTTGCATGTTGTTAAAGATTTTACAGAACACATCAAAGATCCAAAAGAGGGTACAGTCAAGTATGATCCACCACCCGAACCTGAGAAGAAAAGAGAAATTAAAGCAACACTGGCCTCCCTAGAACCAATATATGCGATACCTTTCCTTAAAACTATGCAGAAGCATATTTTGGAATATGAACAGGTCAAAGAAGTACAACATAAGAAAGAAGAGGAAAGTGTGCCAGAAGTTGAAGAACATTTGGATGAAACCAAGGAAGCAATTATTGCTATGTATGCACATTGCAACATAGTTCAACTTGATAAAGAGACTTCCCTACTGGTCGAGTGTAAAATTGAGGTAAAGGATGCGGGTAAGCCTATTCTTCCCTGCATATTTAAAGAAACCTCGCATTATTGTTTATGTGATCTTGGCACCGAAATTAAAGTTAAATCTTATGATTTTTATTTAGAAATAAAAGAAGAGATAGTACCGATTACAATAGTGAATATTGATATGAAAATCATGATAGCTAATAAATCTCTTAGAGTTAAAATGGGAGTAGTTGAAGATGCAACTGTCACAATTGGCTATGAAAATTTTCCTATCGATTTTGTAGTTGTTGATATGCCAGCTGACAATCTTTGCCCAATTATATTTGGAAGAAACTTTTTGAATGATTTAGGTGCCAAAGTTGATTTCAAAAAGGATATTGTGTCTATTAAGCTTGGGGAAGCGGAAAAAGAATTCCACTTTTCCAAATTTAAGGACAGACCTCTACAAATACAAGAATAATAGAAAGGAAAAATATTGAGGATATGGCAGCTCTCTTCTTTAGTAATCAAGTAGAAGAAGGAAATGAAGACTCAAATTATGAAGAAATAATTATGGAGGACATGTCCCTAGAAGAATTAGAAACAGAATTCGATTCGCTTCCCATTTTAGGTCCTCCGAATGATGAGGCTTTTGAAGATCCAGAAAAGAGAGGGGACAAGGAATTACCAACCCCTAAATTAAAGACTTTACCAGATAATCTTAAATATCGATTTTTGGACAATACAAATAAATTCCCTTATTAGTCCTAAACATTCAATGGATGAAGAATAAGAACTCATGAAAGTACTTAACGAGCATCGCAAGGCCTTTGGGTACTCGATGGATGATTTGAAGGGCATTAGTCCCATGATCACCGTCCATCGAATATTCATGGAGGAAGGTGCTAAACCAGTTGCATAATGTAATAGACAGCTGAAGCACGAAATGAAGGAAGTGGTAAGAAAAGAAATAGTACGCCTACTAGATGCAGGTATAATCTATCATGTAAAAGAAAGTGAATGGGTAAGTCATGTTCATTGTGTTCCTAATAAGGGCGACTTTACTGTTATTCCTAATGAAAACAATGAATTGATACATACTAGAACTATTGTTGGACATAGGATGTATATATAATTTAGGAAATTGAATAAAGAAACTAGGAAAGATTAGTATCCTTTACCGTTCATAGACCAAACTTTAGAGAGGTTAGCAAACCACACTCATTTTTGCTACTTGGATAGATATGATACGCCCAATTTGCAGCACCTTTCTATATCATAATTTACCTCTATTCATTGATGTTTGTCTTATTATGAGGTATTACTTATGGATTTTTCATCTGTTTATGCATGTTGGATGATTCTTGGCGGATGGACTGCCGTAGTCTGGATTCTGATGGAAAAGAAGGCATTTCTGCACAATTTCGCAAAGATTAGAAAAATACCAGAAAAATATGGAAACATATTATTTTACTAGAAGAATGAGGGAGCCAGAAGGAGGGACGGAGAAGGGCCTCAGGGGGCCCACACCCCTAGGAGCGGGCCCACCTGACCCCGCGCCTAGGGCAGGTGTGGCCCACCTGCCGGGCTCTCGACTCCGCCCGTCTGCCTATATCTTCCCTACGGAACCCTAAGCCTCAGGGAGTGACCACAGATATATTTTCGCCGCCTCTGGGGGGCGGAAAACACCGAGAGAGAAAGATCTCTCTAGCAGACAGATTTCTGCCAGGGGAATTCCTTCTCGGAGAGGGGAGACCATCACCATCAACACCGTCATCAAGCTAGGCTTCATCGGGATCATCATCATCATCATCATCCACACCATCATCTCCATCGGCACCATCATCACCACTCCGTCCCACTGTAACAATTGTGTTGGATATTGCTTTAGTTCATAGGGGAAATTTTCCTGGTGTTGATTACTATTGTAGTTGATGCTTGTGAGTGGAACCATTGGATTATTGTTTATGTTCAGATTGTTATCCATTATCATATCATCCTTGATCTTGATCCATATGATGTCTTGTGAGTAGTTCGTCTAGTTCTTGAGGACATGGGAGAAGTCATGTTGTTATTAGTGAATCTGTGATGAGTTATTATTCAATGGTTTATTATTTAAGTTGTGGTGCTATTCTTCTAGTGGTGTCATGTGAACGTCGACTACATGACACTTCACCATTTATGGGCCTAGGGGAATGGATTGTGTATTTGGATACTAATCATGGGGTTGTAGGAGTGACATAAACCAGAACTCCCGTTAGGACACCTTTGCACAAGGGAGTGTAGGATCTCAGAGTTTAAGGCTGTGGTTAGATTTATATTTTAATTACTTTCATGTAGTTACGGATGTTTGTAGGGGGTTTAATCACAAGTATGTATTAGTCCTAGGAAGGGCAGTATGTTAGCACAGGTTCACCCACACAACACTTACAAACACCAAATAAGAGTACTCAGATATTTGAAGCGAAAGCACTTCACAGAATTCCCATGTGTCCTCGAGAACATTTGGTCCTTATAAGTATTTCCACCGACTTGTCCTTTGCTAAGAAAGGATTGGGCCACTTTCTCCGTTTGCTCGTTACCTTTGTTACTTGCTCCTTGTTTTGTTGCCTTGTCAGAAAACCACTAAAAATCCGTTTGCTAAGTATTCACAGATATTTCCTGTAACATCCCAATTTCAGCAACCCTGATTTAATGTCAAAAAGGCAAAAATCAGGGAGAACAAATTTCTTTTTGCAATGTGTGCTTACTTGCTTGCTGGTGCTCAAGCAACTGTTTGTGTATTAGTTGTGTGCTCCTCATCTCAAACCTAGTTTACAAAAAACTATTTTACAAAAGAGATGTCTTGGCTCATCTTTCATATTCTCAAATGTTCTGTCATTTCAACAACCTGAGCCAAGATGACTTTGACACAACCAAATACCTTACTAGCTTCAATTTCCAAAACTATGGAGACATATATATACTCTCCTTATGTTTTCAAGATAGAACCTTCAACTACTCTTATCCCTAGGTTTTTCCAAAAACTTTATTAAATCCTTTTAATCTCCATCTTGGTAGAGATACCAAGATGGTACTTATCTTACTTCAAGCAAAACCCCTTTCAACCTACCCATCCTTACCTCAAGCTAGGCTTGATGGTAACCCTAGTACTAGTTGGATAAGTAATATGATGAATTGCCTTGATCTGCTGTCTAATGAATTGGCTTGTATGTTGTTTGTATTGTTTGCTTAGGAACTAGAGTGATCTAATCTAGTATCTCATCCCTTAGGACCCAATCTAGGCTTGTGATCATCAATGTCAAAGCAAGCATCCAAGTCTGGATCTATCCTAAGCCACTCAAGTGATCAACGCATCTCCTTCTTACCTAAATCCAAGTATAACCCTTCTTGATGGTTTCCAACCTAGTGAATACCCCATCTAAGCATGGATACTATCTACTTATCCATTACCTCAACATCATCTCCTTGACCATGAGTTTGGAACCTAGCATACTCTCAAAATCATCTACACTTGCACTCTAGTCAAAATCTCCGAATTTCTTATCTAGATTCAATCTTTGGAACTCTACCATTTCCACCCTAGGTGCATTCCTGAGAATGTACCTGAACCATATTGTAGAACCTTAGTAGTACTACCAAAGCCCACTCTTTCCCTCGTCTAAGCCATTCTATGTCCCACGCAACCATGATGGTTTTGTAGTCAAGATAATAATCTTTTCTGCAAATCTTATCATCTTGCCTACTTCGGTAGAATCTCACATCTATATGCCACCTCCCCTTGACCAACTCTTTGCTTGGTTATTATCTACTAATCATGTCCTATCGACTCCCACTTCACTTGTTTCCATTGGATCCTTGTGCTTCTTAAACCCACTTGGTTTAAGAGGCTACCTGATGTGTTTGTTATGGCAGCCTTATTTTCAACAAAGTTTGAAACATCTTCTAGATCACCTCAAATGCAACCAAGCCCAACTCTTGCTTCCATGATCATCTATATGACATGGTCTATCCGTCCATATACCCCTTGTACTTAGGTGAGCTCTGAGATCCTTAATCCAACCATGTTTAGGTGGCATCAGAATAACTAAACCATAGATCCTTCCCCTATCTAGTTTCCATTCTTCCACCACTTCCCTCCAAAACCAAGGTTGATATTTATGCCTGAATCAAGCTTACCCCATCTAACTTATATATAAGCACATCCAAATAATTCTCCCAATTATTTGTATTATTAAATTATTTTATTTCCTTATCTTGCAAATTCCTCAAACTCCTTGTCTTTAAAGGCAAGTTTGTTTTTCTCCAAACTACTTTGCCAACTCAATGTATATTTGAGTTCTCCATATCATATCCCATATTTCCAACTCAAAAATAAATATTTTTGAGATCCTTTATTATTTCTTTTTGCCCTTTTTATTAAATGGTAGAAACAAGAAATAATTCCCTAAAAATACTTTTCCACCTCAATATATCCCAATAAAATTCTCCAATATGTTTTATGGTATTTAGGACCATATCACATCAAAAACCAAGCTTGTCTAGTATAAAAATATCATTTTTGCTTCCATAATCTACTTTAGCACCTTTTGAAGAAGTGCAGTTAAATGGGATTATAATAATTAGAAAAATCTCATTTAAATCACGAAGTGATTATTTGACCTATACCACCTACCAGTACCATTTCCACACTTTTCTCAATGCAACATTTTCAACTTTCTTCACAATCCCTAATTTGATCAATTTTTGCCAAGCCAACCAAACTTGGTCCAAACAAAACCTAAACAAGCTCCAACCTTCTCAAGCACTATACCACAGCCACCCCTACACTATCTGGTCGTGTACTAAAGTACCACCTACTATAACCACCCCTCCTTTTGTCCCTTGTTCTTGTTTGAGAGGAGAGACAAAGGCCATGTCTTGTCCAAAGCAATATTTAAAACCTTGCAGCACCACCCCCACCCTCTCCCTGTCCCTAGCCTGACCAGGGCCCCCTCTCTCTCCTCCCCACCGCCCCTGCTGACCAATAGATGGCTACCTCCCTCCCTCCAAGCTTTCCCCATGGACTTAGACCACCATACACCCTCTTCTTTGGTTTATAAGCCAAGAGGCCAGAGCACACCTCCCCTGCCCTCTTATTTCTCCCCCAAGCCACCAGAGAGCCTCCCCAAAGATCCCCCTCTCCCTCCTTCCCTCTCCTCTGGCCACAAGAGCAAGAAGTGGCCATTTCGGCCATTTTAGAGCTCTCAAGCTCGTGCTCATTTCCACCCACCCCTAACTCCTCCACTCCTACCAAGACACCCCTATGTAGTAGTATTACTCTCCCCCAAAAGCCCCTGGATCCTTTCACCCTCTACAGCTCGGGAGCAAGAGAACTTCATCTGCGGTGCTCAAACTTGCATGCAAGCAAGCAGCTCGCCTCGACCCTCCCCTCCTCTATTATTTGCAGTACATGTGCTTACCTTGTGAAGATCTATCAATCCCCGCTATTTTCTGGCCCAGGACTAACCAAGCAACCCCCCCCCCCCCGACGAGCTCCTGAAAGGCCGTCACCATCGTATTCGCGCGAGGATCATCCCGGGGCCAAACGGGGCGCTGCCGACCATCACCGGACTTTCCGGAGTGAGCCCTGTCACCCTGGCTCGTCTCCGGCACCTGAGAAGCACCCTGGTGAGCTCCCCTGACCTCCCCGTTCGCCCTAGGGTTTCGCCACGGCGGCCCCCGTCCTGTGGTTGAACACCAGCGCCAGCCGTAGATCCTCCACAAATCCAACGGCCTACGACCACCGGTACCCTTTCGGCCTCTCAGTCGCTGACCAGCGGGCCCCGGCGAGTAGATCTGAATTTTTTCCTCCCGCGCATGGTGACTCCGGGTGGGCCGAATTGCTCCTGCGCAGCCCATTCTCAGATATATCTAGCCCAGAACCTCCCTCCCTTTTATCTATTTTCTCCAGATCTAGAAAGTATTTGTAAAGTTTAAATCCAAATGAAAATGCAAAACCACTTAAAATATTCAGATCCCATTTTTCTTAGGTACTTGCATGTCTTTACAAACCTTCAGACTTGGTGCTGGACCAAAATAATGTTCAAAATAAAGATGACAAATCTTCTGTCAAGATCTGACCATATCACTAATTATTTTCTCCAGAAATTTTTACAAAACCAATTGAAGTAAAGCCAACTTTTTCTGAAAGGTATAATCCATATCTTTCATATACCACTGGCCCCATCCTATTTCGCTTCATAGATTTCAGTTAGCAAAAATAACAAAAACAAGCCTTTTCTGCCTTTAGGAAATTCCCTAGTCCAAACCAAATGAGGTTTGGAACTAATTCCAACTTTCCGTACAAATACATACTGCTCTCTTTCAAAATCCAGCAGCTCATATTTTTATAAGTCTCTATTGTATTCTGGTGAATTAAACTCTTCGGTGCATGGTTTACTCACTGGAAAAATCCCTATAGTACCTATCTAACTCCAAAAAGGTTGATTCCAATTTCTAAAGAAAGGTATTTTCATCACCTAACATTTGTCCTTGGAATCAACTAAAAAGCGTCTGTAAAATAAATCTCATGACAAAGACAAATCTTGTCCAGTATTGCCTTTGGGGATTTCTCAAGGGCATTTTGATAAATTTTTTGAGGTGATTCTAACTCCTCCTGATTCAGTACACCACATAGTACTTAATCACCCAAGGAAATAATTTTTGGATCTCCAGAGAAGCTCTGGTGAATTATTTCCTAAAACTAGAGATTTAATCACTATAAAATCCATTATAAATCAAGGAAAATTGATAAAATAGTGAAACCACTTTTGTTGGATTCATTTTATCAATACCTATCTGATGGTACCATTTTCATACAATGGTATCATACAGATCAAGCCCTTGGTAAAAAACCTCTCCTAGTTAGTTCCTAGACTCTAAATCAGAAGGGAGCCTTTCTCCCTAATATCTCCAAGTCTCCTCCCCATCCCATCCAATCCAACCCCCAACATCCTTGTCGTGGGAATGACCACGGCAGATGCTGCAATCGGCAGCGAGTATTAGAACATGGGGCAAGGGCGGCCAGCCATCTGCGGTGCGATATGAGGGCGGAGACACAAGGATTTACCCAGGTTCGCCCCCCGGAGGGTAAAGACCTACTCCTGCTAGATTGTATTATGGTGAGAGTACAATGGGGCAAGCTCGGCGGCTAGGCAGCGAGTCGCTTGGGTGTATGATGGAACGTGTCCTCTATGCGTCCTCTAGGGAGGTTTATATAGACTCACCTCCCTAGGGTTTATAGATCTCAACCGAATCAGTTAAGGTTTCAACGATCCTTTAACCTAATCCGACTGGGCCTATCCACGCTTCTGGGCCTTCAGCTTCCAGTCGCTTGAGTCCACGCCAAATCCAGATCCAGTCGCCATCCTGCAGGCCCACTCGCTGGCACCCAGGCCAGTCGGAAACGTCCTGCTGGGCATACCCCGGTAGGCATATCCCCATCAGTAGTCCCCGAGGCCGTCGTTGATTGGTCGCAGGTGTTTACTGGCAGTCGGTGTATACGGGTCCAATGCGTATGCCCAGTCGAATCGGGGGCGGACTCCTGAATAAAGGAAAAACTAGTTATTCTAGTCGCAATAACAGCGACCGATCGGGTCACAGCTCGGCGAACGGGTCGGCAAATTCTCAGTCACTGTTGTAGTGATCGGGTCAGGCCGGTGGGGCTTGGCCGGTGGGGCTTGGCCGGTCAGGCCGGTGTTCTGCGGCGATATCCAATCTATCCATCAACGAGTCGCCGCCACGCGACCGGCTTTCTGAGAGTCAGGTCCGCACGATCCACCGTCTCGCCTACGAGTACGACTCGGCCCACAACGACGTGGCCGAAACCACTGCAGCCGCGGAAGACGCGGCCCTCAACGACGACGCCGACTTGGCGACCCCGGCCTCACTCGCCGGATCCATTGTTGCCGCGTCGCCCGCGGGCTCCATCACCCAGGTCTCGAACATCGGAGACTTCGAGGATCCCTCAATCCTTGGGATCTTTGACTTCGACTCTGGGTCGGAGAACTCCGCCGACCTCCGCGACGGAATCGACCGCCACGCCGCGACCTATATGGTGACTGGAGCCGACCCGCCGGAGGATCCATTCTCCACTCCGATCCCTCCCAACGCGACAGCAACGGAGGTCGAGGAACTCCGCCTGAAGCGATCCGCAGGAACAAGCCGAGCGAAAAATTTCGCCGAAAGGTGTGACAGCAGGAGCTGTCGCGCTACCACCAGCTCCAAATCAGGTCGCGCCTGAACCCCACCATCCAGGGGCGCGCCTGAACTTCGACGATGAGAGCGACCCGGCCCGCGCGGCCGAGAACACGATCTGCGAGAACGCGCCACCAGGAGGAAGCGCTCAGCCCCCACCAGGGTCAACGGCCAATGGCGCCCCGCCACCACCCAACCGCGCACCACCCAGGGAGCAGCCGAGGATCGTGGTCTCCTCACGGGAGCGAGACGCGAACGGCCTACCGCTGTTCTCCACCCCGATGGACAACCTCATCGTGGGCCGAGCAGCAGTCGACAACATCGCGGCCACCGGTGACGGCGCCCTACAGATCCAGTATGCCAAGGCCTTGCTCGCAAAAGCGGTCGAGCAACAAAACGCAGGCGTCGACTCAAAGGGTCGGATGTACTCGTGTTCATCGGGCCGCAGAGCGGCCTCAAGCGGCCGCCCCATGGAGGCAAACACCCTTAACTGCCCGCCACCCGAACCACTGCAGCTCCAACACCGACCCGTGAACGCGGCACTCTCCACCAACGACCCCTGGCCGGCGACCACTTCATCGCCACCAACGGTCAGCCCGTCGATGCCTGCACCCATATCATCAACAACCAGAGCTAGCGCGCACGCCAGCCCGACGACCTACGACATACCCTAACCAACTACCGCGACGGCGAGCCGAGGGGGTCGCTAAGCCGACTCAGGCCCCGGTGCTTCGGACCAATGATCCGAGGCGAAAGATACCCGGCGAACTTCAAAGCGCCGAAGGAAATAGAGAAGTATGACCCCTCGTACGACCCCTCCGTGTGGCTGGATACCTACCTCATGGCGATGGGGATCGCCAGCACACCGATCTACTAGCCGCCTGCTACCTTCCCCTGATGATGGAGGGAGCATGCAGGCAGTGGATTAACACTCTCCCCGCGGATAGCATCGACTCCTAGGAAGAGATGCGCGATTCCTTCGTCAGGCACTTCGAGGGTTCATACACCCGCGCCACCACCATCGAGGACCTGGAATGATGCGTCCAGGGACCTCGCGAGTTGACCCACAGCTGGGCCCAACGGTGGCAAGAACTATGGTACAACGCGGTCGGCATCCACCCAGACACCACGATCCACTGCTTCAAGACCTCGTGCCGCTACGAGCCCCTGGTCGCCAAGCTCAAACGAGTGTACCGCACACTCGACAACATACCGGACCTCCTGGAGATCGCCAAAAGGTACGCGGAGGAAGACCCAAACCAAGAAACCGACGACGAGTCGGGAGGACAACACCGCACGAGCGGCAACGACAACGAACGACGATCCGATCTACGCTATATCAACACTCGCCTCACCGGCAAGGGCCGCAGCGATGGCGAGTCGACTTCATCGCCAACGCTGGATACGCGTAGCGCGAGCCCAAGAGATTCCGCCGTGAAGGCGGCAACTACGAGGCGAAGCCGAGGTTCGACCCCGTGGCCCTCCTTAACCAACCTTGTGTATTTCACAGCAGGGAAGGAAAGCCCGCCACGCACACGACCGCCGACTGCCACTCTCTCAAGGAGATCGAGAAGGCACGACGCGCGCGAGAAGACCCCGACAACAACCCGCTAAACGGCGGAAATTTCGGCAGCGTCGCCGGCTCGATCCACACCTTCACAGGCTTCAACACGAAGCGCGAGAAGAAGGTCATCGCCCGCACCGTCGCCGTCAACGCGGTGGCTCAGGTGGACGTCCCCCAGTTCCTCAACTGGTCTGAGCAACCAATCACTTGGAGCCGCCAAGACCACTCGCCACGGATCGAGTGCCCAGGCCGAGTCTCCCTGGTGGTCAAGCCCAAGGTGGGGGACTACTGGCTCCCCAAGACATTGATGGACGGCGGCAACTCCATCAACATCCTATACCTGGACACCTTCAGGCGACTGCGGCACCCGCAGTCGATAACCGAGACGACCTACACCATGTTCCACGGCATCGTCCCCGGTCGGAAGGCGTACCCGATCGGCAAGGTCACGCTGCCAGTTACCTTCGGCACACCGGCGAACTACCGCACCGAGCGGATCGTCCTCGAGCTGGTGCCCTTCGACAGCCCCTACCACTGCGTCCTGGGGCGCCAGGCATTCGCCAAGTTCATGGCAGTGCCCCACTACACGTACAACGCGATGAAGCTCCCCGGGCCGTGCGGTGTCATCACCATCCACGGCGACCCCGACATGGCCGCCGAGTGCGAGGCCAAAGGAGCCGAGCTCGCCGACGCCGTCATCGCGGCAGAGTACAACCACGCCGACGAGCTCGCCAAATACGCGAGCGGGGTCAACAACGACGACCCCACAATACTCATGAAGCCCAAATCAGAGGGCGGCAACCCCGCAGCCTTTGAGGCAACGACGCATACCCGCATCGTCGAGCTGGTCCCAGGCGACTCCAGCCAGACGGTGACGATCGGGACGGGCATGAGCCCAACATAGGAAGGCGCGCTCATCGAGTTCCTCCGTAAGAACAGGGACATATTCGCATGGAAGCCCTCTGACATGCCTGGTGTCCCTAGGGAACTCGCTGAGCACAAACTCAACGCCAACCCCAAAGTGCGACCTGTCAAGAAGTCGTTGCAGCCCTTCAATGAAGAGCGCCGCCGAGCCATCGCCGAGGAGGTGCAGCGTCTACTCGCTGCAGGCTTCATCCGGCCAATCAAGTACTCCAAGTGGCTGGCAAATCCAGTCCTGGTCGAGAAGAAAAACGGGACCTGGAGGATGTGTATCGATTACACAAACCTAGAAGGAGCAATTCGTCCTCCCGTGGATCGACCAAATCATCGATTCCACCGTGGGCTCGGAGTCTCTATGTTTCCTCGACGCCTACTCTGGGTACAACCAGATCAAAATGGCCGTTGAGGACGAAGTGAAGATGGCGTTCATCACGCCATTCGGAGCCTTCTGTTACACTGCCATGACCTTCGGCCTCAAGAACACCGGGGCAACCTACCAGCGGTGCATGCAGGAGTGCCTTGCGAGCCAAATTGGCCTCAATATCCACGTCTACATCGACAATGTGGTGGTAAAGTCCGCTCGCCAGAGCGACCTACTTGCTGACCTGGCGGAAACATTCGCCAACCTGCAGAAATACAAGATAAAGCTAAACCCAGGCAAATGCACCTTCGGTGTACCATCTAGGCAGCTACTGGGATACGTCGTCTCCAAGCGCGGGATGGAGGCGAACCCCACCAAGATCGACACGATCTCTCGACTCGGCAAACCCGAGTGCCTGCGCGACGTCCAGAAGCTGGCCGGGCGAGTCGCGGCTCTCAGTCGCTTCATCCCCCGATTGGGCGAAAAGGCGATGCCCCTCTACCGCCTGATGCACAAGAACCCCACCTTCCAGTGGGACAAGGAGGCGGATGATGGGCTCCGCGACCTCAAGAAGGTGCTACTCGCAGCACCGCTACTCGCCGCCCCCGTCGACAAGGAACCCATGATGGTCTATGTCGCGGCTTCCGAGCGAGTCGTCAGCGCCGTCATGGTCGTCGAGCGACCAGAGGAAGGAAAGGAGCGCCCGGTGCAGCGACCAGTGTACTACATCAGCGAAGTCCTCACCGAGTCGCGCCAGCGCTACCCGCAATACCAGAAACTGGTATACGCGGTCTTCAGAGCACAGCGGCAACTGCCCCACTACTTCCAGGAGAACCTGATAACGGTCGTCTCCTCAGCACCGTTGCAGGACATCATCCGCAACATGAGGCGACCGGGCGAGTCGCCAAGTGGGCCGTCGAGATCGGCGCACACAACATCAAGTACAAGCCGCGCAAAACGATCAAGTCGTGGGCTCTCGCGGACTTCATCGCCGATTGGGAAGAGGCCCGGCAGCCAGAAAAGCTGCCATACCTCCATTACTGGAGCTTACACTTCGATGGCTCCAAGAACACGGACGGTGTAGGAGCAGGGATCGTGCTAACTTCTCCAAAGGGCGACAAGCTCCGCTACGTCCTCTGCCTCGACTTCACCCCCTGCACCAACAACATGGCCGAGTACGAGGCGCTACTCCATGGCATGTGAGCTGCCAAGGAAATGAACGTCAACCGCTTGCGCTGCTACGGAGACTCCGACCTCGTCGCCAGGCAAGTCACCGGCACCTGCGATGCCGTCGCCCCCACCATGGTGGCATACCGCCAAGCAGTGGACAAGCTAGGTGGACACTTCGTAGGCTACTCCGTCGAGTGGATTGATAGGTGGAAGAACGAGGAGGCCGACGCACTCTCCCGCATTGGCTCGGCTCGACTCGCACCACCCGCCGGTGTCTTCCTCGACACCATCACCAAGCCTTCCGTCTCTCCCCCAAGGGAGATCGACATCGGAATCCTGCTGCAACCAGAGGCAGCCCTGGTCCCGCTCATCGCCGAGCCAGACGACTGGACCACGCCGTACACTGCCTACTTGGAGGGAGGCACCCTGCCAGCGGATGAAACGGAGGCCCGGATGATAGCACGCCGCTGCAAATCCTTCGTCATCATCAACGACGAGCTCCACAAGCGCAGCGTGACCAGCGTGTTCCAACGCTGCGTTCAACCCGCTGAAGGATGCAAAATCCTCCAAGACATCCACTCCGGTGACTGCGGCCACCACACCGGCGCCCGCTCTCTGGTCGCAAAGGCTATGTGACACGGCTTCTACTGGCCCACCGCACACGCAGACGTTGTCGACATTGTCCAGCGGTGCATCGGGTGCCAGAAATACGCCAACCAGACCCACGTGCCGAGCTCGGCGCTCAAGACAATCCCCATCACCTGGCCGTTCTCCGTGTGGCGTATGGACATGGTAGGCCCTTTCAAGAAGGCCCCCCTCCGGCTTCACCCACCTCCTGGTCGCAGTCGACAAATTCACAAAATGGGTGGAGGCCAAGCCAGTCCGAAAATGCGACGGGAAGACCGCCACCAAGTTCCTACGCGAGCTAATCTATCGCTACGGGTTCCCAAACAGTATCATCACGGACAACGGCACCAACTTCGCCAAAGGAGCCATGGCTGAGTTCTGCGAGGAACATCACATCCGACTCGACCTCGCCTCAGTCGCCCACCCGGAGTCTAACGGCCAGGCGGAACGAGCCAACCAGAGCATCCTCCATGGCCTGAAGCCATGGCTCCAAGTACCGCTCGAGCGCACCGCCGAGTGCTGGGTCGAGGAGTTACCCTCCGTCATCTGGGGCATCCGCACCTCCGTCAACAGGTCGACAGGGTTCACTCCCTTCTTCATGGTGTACGGCGCCGAGGCAGTCATGCCCACCGACCTAGAGCACGACTCGCCCAGGTTGGTCAACTACACGGAGGCTGCAAATGAACTCACACGCCAGGATGGAGTCGACCAGCTCGACGAGGCACGCGACCTAGCTCTCTCCCGCACCACCCTCTACCAGCAAGGGCTCCTCCGCTACCATAGCCGGCGAGTAAGGACTCGCCATGCGACTGATCCTTCAGGTCAGGAAGGAGTGACGCGCTTAATCTAACGCCCTTAGTCCTCACCTACCTTGGAGCTGCGACTAGAACCACCAAGTACCATGCTTGGGGACTCGGCCACCCGACCTCGTTCACGCACGGGAAAACGGTCAAGTAAAGAGCACCCACGGGAGTCTCCCTGCGACTGGCTCTCCGAGCTCGGGCGAGTCGACCTCAATAGCGAAACAATCTAAAAACATTCAAAATCGCAAACCAAAACAAACGAGGTCAACCCCATAAAAAGGGCGGACGCGCTCGGGGACTCTTCCAATCAACAATCAAAATCACGAACCAATCCACAAAACAACACAAATTCCTGTTACAGCAGAACAAAGTCGTTCCAAAATATAAGATAAGTCCAATGGCTATTTGCTACTAACGCCCTAGGGCACAATGCTTCTACTCCGTAGGTCTCGACGCCGACTTGCCGCCACCCCTGCGGTTGCGAATGAAGGGCACGTACGGGTTTGACGGGTACGTCATCAACTCACCCTCCATCGCCGCACGGAATGGCTGCTCGACCTTGAAGTCCCGATGCTTCAGTTCAGGATCGTTGGGGGCGACAGTCGTCTCCTGGTAGGGGAGGAGGTCGCCCATCGCCCAAACGTGATCGGCATACACCGCGGCCCGGTCCGTCAGCTTCAGCACCTCGGCAATCTCCACAGAGCCCGTCGACGAGGGGTAGCCACTCGTCACATCATCAAGGTCGAAGTCCTCCGGGAAATGGGAAAGCCCAAGGCTCAGAGCCGTCGCCGCCCGCGCCGGAAGGCCGACCACGCCATGAATTCGACGACTGCTGGAGCCGCCATCAGGTCACCCGCCGGGACAAGGCCTCGACAGACCTCTTCCGCCTCGGCTGCAATTGCTTGGAGTCCCTTGTTCGTCTCCTGGACAGCAACAAGTTCCTTCTCCATGCGACACTTTGCTTCAAGCCGATCAGCCGATTCACGCTGCAGGCCCTGCGCACAAATTAAACCGTCAACAACATCAAAAATCCTAAGTGCCCACCCGCTGAAATTCAGCGACTAGGCACTCGAGGACTGGAGATAAAAAATCCTAAGTGCCCACCCGCTGAATTCAGCGACTAGGCACTCGGGGACTGGAGATCAAAAATCCTAAGTGCTCACCCGCTGAAATTCAGCGACTAGGCACTCGGGGACTGGAGATCAAAAATCCTAAGTGCCCACCCGCTGAAATTCAGCGACTAGGCACTCGGGGACTGGACGCTACAAAAACACTAAGAATCCGACCACTGAAATTCAGTGTCCCGATCCTCGGGGACTGTACATACCTGGATGGCTGCGCCCAGCATGCCGTGGAGCTGCAGCGCGTCCACAGACGCAAGCAGGACCGGAGTGTGTTCGCGACGCTGCTCGACCTCCGTCTCGGCGACCCCAGGCATCTGGCTCGTTGGTGCCGCGTGACTCACTGCGGCCGCCTTGGCCATGAAGCGGGGGAAAGTCGCAGCGGACGCCGCAGCGCCACTAGGAGCCGGCTCGACCACCCCGGGCGAGGAAACAACCTCCTTGGTCTTCGAGGCCACTTCCGCCGCAGTCGGGGGATTGATTGGAGCAACTGCCGTGTCATCAGAGACCGTGACGACATCGTCGCCTTTCGCCCTCTTCTTAGCATGTCAAGGGGAGCAGCGATTGCCGCTTTTCCTCTTCCGCGAGGGGTCCTCCTCGGTGACGACTGGCGGAACCTTGGCCACGGAAGGATGGCCGATCTTTTTAACTCCAGTCCTGTGAAACAACGATATGAGTAAAACTGTCCAATTAAAACGGAAGGCAGGCCGATGAACAAGACTTACTTGGCGACTGGTATGAACCGCAGACCCGTGTGGATGTTGGCCGGCTTCTCCAGCTCGGGCCCCAACTTCCGAATGAGGCCCATCTCGAACACATCGTGTGCCCAAGACACAGAGGGACTCTTCGAAGACGAGGCCGCGGCAGGAGCCTCCGTGATGACATCTGCGGGAGCTTTCCTGGGAGGCGAAGCTGCTGCGGCTGGAGCAGCCCCCAACCCAGAGACCGGGGCGAATGGGGGTGGAAGTGATGCCAGAGGTACCTCATCCAGGGGAGCGGCAGCATCCAGTGCTACTGTCGTGCGCGCCGCTTAGCCCTTAGCCGAGCTGGTGGCGTCAGAACTAGTCACAGAACAGGGCGGAGACGCCTGCTTTGCCGGTTTCGTCTTCCTCCTCGGCGGAGCCTTCACCTCCTTCTTCTTCTTCTTCGATGGCGTGGCCTCGCGATGTGAGGTGTGCTTGGGAAGCTCGTCGTCATTGTCATCGTGAGGTTCGAGGCTTCTACTCGCCTCGAGCTCGCGCTGATGTTGCCCGCGAGTCTTGCGAATCGTCGGGGCAGCGTCTTCCACGGGCTCGTCGTCATCATCGTCGTCGTCTTCACCCTCATCGCTCCCGACGTTGCCTTTGGCGGGAGGCGACTCGCTCCCGTCCTGGACGGATGAGCTCGAGTTCTCGTCGTCTGCGGGTGGGAGCCATCCTTCCACCACTTGGAACAACTACAATAAGCATGAGACAACGTCAGCACAACCGCGAATGCATCATATGCAACTGTGAATGGTGGCGAAAATGGCGACTTACCGTCGGAGCTGGGCGCCTTGCGGTATAGGCGACCCGACCTCCGGCCCGTGCACGCCACCGGGTGATCTTCTTCAGGCCAGGATGTAGTCTTGAGTTTCCACCGACGAGGCAGGATTTCGCCGGGTCGCCTACCCGTATACTGTACATATAATGGTCGCGCGGGCCAAAGGCACGAGCCGCCGCCGAGCCAGCAGTTGTAGAGGTTGATGGTTTGGAGGCCCTTCTTCTTAGACATGGATGGTTTGCAACATTTCATCGACAACCATCCGCTGATCCAGCTTGCCGAGCTGAATCGAGCCGACACGGTTCGGGCCGGTATGAGTACAGAAGCGCCACCGCCGCCGAGTCGACTCGGTGACGTAGAACCAGGATTTCTTCCATTCGTTTGCCGCCTTGGCGGGAAGCATCAGGTCGAAGAACGGCGCCTTCGACTTTAGCTAAAATGTCAGGCCACCCGCAGCTAGCATCGGGCCGCCTGATTCTTCGCGACTGATCCTCCCATGGAACAGATCTTGCCACAAGGGGAAGTAGGGCCTGCATCCCAGATAGCACTCACAGAACGCCACGAAAATGGCAAGATGCTCGATGCTATGCGGGCCCAGGTCCGATGGCTGGATCCCGTAGTAGGCACAGAAATGCCGGAAGAAGAGAGAAGTGGGAAACCCCAGCCCCCGCTCCAGGTGGCTGGTGAAGCAGATGAACTCTCCCTCGCGCGGGTCCGGATTCACTTCTCCGTCCGCGGGGATGTGCCATCTGCCGGCGCGCAGGATCCCGGCCTCCTCGAAGGATGCCAGTAGCACCCTGGTGCACTTGGATCTGCCCCATGGTTTGGTGGAGGGGGCCATTGGTTGGAAGATTCGTGGAGGTCGGGGCTCTCTAGATCGGATGGATCACGATGCGAGGTGGAAAACAGAGATGGGCGAAATCGGAGGAAAGACAAAGGAGTGTTTCCCCGCTCGCCTATCATTCTCCTTATATAGAGGTTGCTACCCGCCAATTTCGGGAGCCATTACTACGCGGTAATTACGCCAAAAGTTACCGTTGGATTACTCCAACGGCTAGTTTTGACCCCACTTGACGGTCCAACTTCATCCATTCGACTCGTCGCTCTGTGCGACTCGACGACTTGCCGACCCGATCACTACAACAGTGACTGAGTATTCGCCGACCCGATCACTACAACAGTGACTGAGAATTCGCCGACCCGTTCGCCGAGCTGCGACCCGATTAGTCGCTGTTATTGCGACTAGAATAACTACTTTTTCCTTTATTTAGGAGTCCGCCGCCGATTCGACTGGGCATCCGCATTGGACCCGTATACACCGACTGCCAGCAAACACCTGCGACCAATCAACGACGGCCTCGGGGACTACTGATGGGGATATGCCTATCGGGGTATGCCCAGCAGGACGTTTCCGACTGGCCCGGGTGCCAGCAAGTGGGCCTGCAAGACGGCGACTGGATCTGGATCTGGATCTCGCGTGGACTCAAGCGACTGGAAGCTGAAGGCCCAGAAGCGTGGATAGGCCCAGTCGGATTAGGTTAAAGGATCGTTTAAACCTTAAATGATTCGGTTGAGATCTGTAAACCCTAGGGAGGTGAGTCTATATAAACCTCCCTAGAGGACGCATAGAGGACACGTTCCATCATACACCCAAGCGACTCGCTGCCTAGCCGATGAGCTCGCCCCATTGTACTCTCACCATAATACAATCTAGCAGGAGTAGGTCTTTACCCTCTGGGGGGCCGAACCTGGGTAAATCCTTGTGTCTCCGCCCTCATCTCGCACCGCAGATGGCTGGCCGCCTTTGCCCCATGTTCTACTACTCGCTGCCGATTGCAGCATCTGCCGTGGTCATTACCATGACAATCCTACTAATGTGTATCATATATTAGCTTGTTGTATGGTTTGATGTTTGTATGCTTTTATTGATTAGTGTATTGTTTGTTTGCATGTATGTATGTTCTATAACGGCGATAGTTGCGATTGTGTGACGCCGAGAAGAAGGAAGCATCGGGGTTTTCCTTATTATTGACATTATTGGTATTCTGGTTATCTAACACTATCAAGGGACATCTCACTGGTCACAGGCAAGCCACCACTCCTGAACTCCTGTATTTACCTTCTCCCGTTTATCAGTTGTTTTATACCTTGTTTATAAATTGCATGATTAAAGGCATGTTTTGAATCCAAATAAATAGACATGAGTAACTTGGCTAGTCCAAGTTATGAATTAGTGTCCCTTGGACACCTACCCTATTCACACCTACTTTTACCCCTTAAAATAAGGCTAAGATGATTAGCATCTTCCCTCTTGGAACCCACGAGTTTTCAACGATGAAACTATTTTGGGTTATACCCTACTGCAAAGTTTTCAAAATAAAACCCTTGGAAAGAGGCATCCTTTCCAAGCGGAAGTTTTACTAAAAGAAGATACGAGGTGGATGAAGGGAAAGTTAAGTAAGAGAAAGGAAGGGATGTTCTAAGCCAATGTCCGGAACAATTTATCCGTGCAACCACATTACCCAGACGCTGGGGCTTAGCTCGAAGTTTGTGATCTTTATCCGGGGCTGCTCTTACTCGCTAAGTGGAGAAATCCCCTGAAATCCGGGCTATGTGTAGGGTAAGGCACTAGTGCAACAATTGGGTCTCTTGCGGACGGTATGATTTAGGTAGTACGGATGGAAGATTGTCACTATTGCTACCGGTCAAACTTAGGTCTGGAGGTAGGGGTCAGTACGGGAGGAAGGACCAGGGTCGTCGTACCCCATACTTGTACCGGAGAGATAAACCTAAAAGGAAAAGCCCTCGTTGCTAGGGATGGACAAATGAAAGGTGTAAGTTTGATTATCCGAGCCCCTGTCTACCATGTGTATCAGGTCGTGGTTTTAACCCGGTGGATGTATTGATTCTTGTGGGTAAAGTGCACAAACTCTGCAGAGTCTAATCTATTCGAATAGCCGTGTCCAGGGACAAGGACGGTTGGAATGGCAAGTGCTAGGAGGACCCTTTGGATAAGTTGAGATGAAATAAAGGATGTGATTTGGTCACGAGGAAAGATAAGAACAAGTTTGGTTTTGACCAGTGATGGTCGAAGACGTTTAAAAAGGGTTTTACAACAAAATTGTTTTAAATCTTTTTAACAAGGATGTGGAGATGTCCGGATTTTCAAAAAGGAGGCATATTTTCTAAAAACAATTTTGCAACAAAAATATAGAGATGCCAAGGATTGGTCTTTCAAAAACAACTATAGTGTAGATCTATCTCGCCACAGCTAGATATGCATTATCTTATTACCTTGTCTCGGTGGTTTGCGAGTATATTCAAAGTATTCACCGACATTGTCCCTGGCTATTTACTATGCCAGATTGCAGATGTTAAGAAGTAACAAAGGTGTTGACGTCTATGCGAGCTAGGCCGTCTTCCCAGTCAGTTGCATGTAGGTTAAGGCACAGGCTCTACGCTAAAGACTTATGCTACTTGTGTTGTAATTTCCATAATGGCCCCTTTGTAAGTTTTGTAGTCTTTATTGTAAGGATGATGTAATGATACTAGTCGGTTATGCTCACGGCTCAGTGATCATGGGAACGTGAATTGTGTGCATAACGGGTATTCTCGGACCATAAATCCGGGGTGCCACAGACATGGTATCAGAGCCATACTACTGTAGGAGACCTTAGTTAGCATGGACGTTAGACAGGACCACCCCTATTTCTGAAAACCCCGGTTTTTCGCAAACTATTTCCTCAAAAGCTTTTCAAAAGAATGCTTCTCTCATATTCTATGAATTAAACAATGTGAAAATGGATTACTCTATATCTCATCCACTTAAAATGTTCCGCTTTCAAAAACAAAGTCCAACTCGGAAACTATGAAGCCGAAGATCCGGAAATGAAGAGACCCCAAGACAGGCAAGACAAAGGAGTTACCAACGAAGATAGACACTACAAGATCGCCCCACCAACGGAGTCCTCCATCACCTCCGACTAATCAAGTACGACACCGACGACAAAAGACGGTAAGACCGAAGTTACGACCCCCGTAACGTCAGTGCTTAGGAGTATCATCCCTAAAGTAGGATTCCCTTCTATGGCGTGTACTTACCCCCTTAGTACTTATGGTATGCTCTGTTTGCTTGTCAAGTGCGTGTTTGATGCTTGGTATGTATTGATTGTCTGCCGAGAATCATCCAATACTCTAGTCTTGACCACCAAGTTGGTAGATCCCAATACTAACTCTCGCAAACCCCTTAACCGGAAATCTCTCCTCAGCAGGATGGCCACCTATGGAAACCTCGACCACCCTCAAGTAAAGCCCTAAGGTGGAAATACTGCGTCTTTCCACTCAACTCCAACAAACCGTCCACCCTCGACTTCGAGAGTCGTCCGAAGAAAACCAAGCCATGACGCCGTTTAGAAATAATTGTGTACCCAGATAAATCTGCACCTATCTATTTATTCTCACCCCTGAACTACAAACCCTCCTCTGTGTAGATTGAACCCATTGATGAGACATGGCTAAGCGCATGATTCCCTATGCTCCTATGGGATTCCCTGCAACTTTGCGGATACACCCAATCTCCCACCTACCACCTCCACAAAGGACTAGAGACCGGACTATATCTGGGTCAAGTGATCATTCAACCAAAGTATAGAGTACCCGGAGAACCCATTCGCGCCACCGGATTCCGTATGCCAACCCTAGTGCTGGTCTGCAAATGGCGGCAAGAGAAGCCCTGTTCTGCATTCGGGATGTCCTTCCCAAGATGAGTCAACCTATGACCTTCTTTCTGCCCATCAAAGGAAGCGTGGATTCATCCGGTCAATCCCAAGATCCTCGCTTGACCTACCCTGCCCTCCAGCTACAAGCCCGTTATAGCTATGAGGGAAATGAGCTTCTCACCGCAGTCATCGATGAATACCGTCGCACCCAGATGGAACTCCACCGTGTGCAAGCTATCCTGGATCGCAAGGAAGCTTTCGAAGTCCAACACATGAATCAAGAAATAATCAAGGAACCGAAAGAAGCCTCTGGAAGCTGCATCCTCCAAGGAAGAAAGAAGTGTGTCACCGCGCGGCAGTACCTCAAGAGGTTCAATCCACCCCAAGATATACAAGGATCCTCCACCCACCTCCCTGAAGGCGAGGATGGACCCAAAGAGGATTCTCCTGGATCTTCCGCAAGCGGCAATTAGCCTAGCGTGGTACCGATGGATCGTAGTACCTATGTATCGCCCTAGAACCTGTTTTGTAAAATTCTAAAAGCCTTGTTGCCTTGCGGCACAGTCCTATTCTGTAACCCTTAAGTACCTCCGCCACCGACCGTTGTGAACCTGTTAATTGCATGGATGTTATGCAAGTGTGATATCCTTCTTTGCATGTTTTACCCACAATGTTTCATCGGACCAAAACCCCGTAGTTTTGCTCTAAGGGGGAAAGACTGCGTCTTGCCTGCCCAAAAACCCTCTAGACCCCGGGAGCCGAACACTAGTTAGCGTTAAATGATAACCACCTCTCCAACTTTGAATCATCGACCCTGCAAGAAGAACGACATTCAGCACTCCAGAATCAGAAGGATCTTCAGGAAGATCCTCCCACTCGAAGTCGACCGCCGCAGCCAACACTCCGGTGGATCAAGACCTTGAAGAGAGAAAGGTCGACCGCAAGACGAAAAAAATAAAGAAGACTCAACTCACTGTCCCGCCTCAAGAAGGAAGTACCAAGTCGATGCTAAACCTACCTAGGCTTGTCCTAAGGGGAAAAGACTCCGTCTTTTCCACTTGTTCCAACTAAACCACCCAATCTGAAGACCCTCAGCTCCAACCCATGACTAACCACGTGGGATCTTTGTAAAGGTTATTAATGCCTAATAAATTCCACTGCTAAAATTGCTAAGCGGATGTTATCACCCCTACTCTACTCCTCCCTAATCTCGGGACGAGATTATTTTAAGGGGGAAAGGTCAGTAACATCCCAATTTTTGCAACCCTGATTTAATGTCCAAAAGGCAAAAATCAGGGGGAACAAAAATTTTTTTTTTCAATGTTTGCTTACTTTCTTGCTGGTGCTCAAGCAACTGTTTGTGTATTAGTTGTGTGCTCCTCATCTCAAACCCAGTTTACAAAAGAGATGTCTTGGCTCATCTTTCATATTCTCAAATGTTCTGGCATTTCAAAAACCTGAGCCAAGATGACTTTGACACAACCAAATACCTTACTAGCTTCAATTGCCAAAACTATGGAGACATAGATATACTCTCCTTATGTTTTCAAGACAGAACCTTCAACTACTCTTATCCCTAGGTTTTCCCAAAAACTTTATTAAAACCTTTTCATCTCCATCTTGGTAGAGATACCAAGATGGTACTTATCTTACTTCAAGCAAAACCCCTTTCAACCTACCCATCCTTACCTCAAGCTAGGCTTGATGGTAACCCTAGTACTAGTTGGATAAGTAATATGATGAATTGTCTTGATCTACTGTCTGATGAATTGCCTTGATCTGTTGTTTGTATTGTTTGCTTAGGAACTAGAGTGAGCTAATCTAGTAGCTCATCCCTTAGGACCCAATCTAGGATTGTGATCATCAATCTCAAAGCAAGCATCCAAGTCTGGATCTATCCTAAGCCACTCAAGTGATCATCTCATCTCCTGCTTACCTCAATCCAAGGATAACCCTTCTTGATGGTTTCCAACCTAGTGAAGACCCCATATAAGCATGGATACTATCTACTTATACATTACCTCAACATCATCTCCTTGACCATGAGTTTGGAACCTAGCCTCCTCTCAAAATCATCTAGACTTGCATCATCTCCAAGTCTGGATTTCTTATCTAGATTCAATCTTTGGAACTCTACCATTTCCACCCTAGGTGCATTCTTGAGAATGTACCTGAACCATCTTGTAGTACCTCAGTAGTACTACCAAAGCCCACTCTTGCCCTGGGCTAAGCCATTCTATGTCCCACTCATCCATGATGGTTTTGTAGTCAAGATAATAATCTTTTCTGCAAATCTTATCATCTTGCCGACTTTGGAAGAAGCTCACATCTATATGCCACCTCCCCTTGACCAACTCCTTACTTGGTTATGATCTACTAATCATGTCCTATAAACTCCCACTTCACTTGTTTCCATTGGATCCATGTGCTTCTTAAACCCACATGGTTTAAGAGGCTACCTGATGTGTCTGTTATGGAAGCCTTAGTTTCAACAAAGTTTGCAACCTCTTCTAGATCAGCTCAAATGCAACCAAGCCCAAATATTTCTTCCATGATCATCTATATGACATGGTTTATCCATCCATATACCCCTTGTACTTAGGTGAGCTCTGAGCTCCCTAATACAACCATGTTTATGTGGCATCCTAATAACTAAACCATAGATCCTTCCCCTATCTAGTTTCCATTCTTCCACCACTTCCCTCCAAAACCAAGGTTGATATTGATGCATCCATCAAGCTTACCCCATATACCTTCTATATAATCACATCCAAATAATTCTCCCAATTATTTGGATTATTAAATTATTTTATTTCCTTATCTTGCAAATTCCTCAAAATCCTTGTCTTTAAAGGCAAGTTTGTTTTTCTCCAAACCACTTTGCCAACTCAATGTATATTTGAGTTCTCCATATCATATCCCATATTTATAACTCAAAAATAAATATTTTTGAGATCCTTTATCATTTCATTTTGCCTTCTTTCTTAAATGGCAGAAACAAGAAATAATTCCCTAAAAATACTTTTCCACCTCAATAAATCCCAATAAAATTCTCCAATATGTGTTATGGTATTTAGGACCATATCACATCAAAAACCAAGCTTGTCCAATATAAAAATATCATTTTTCTTCCATAATCTACTTCAGCACCTTTTGAAGAAGTGTAGTTAAATGGGATTATATCATTAGAAAAATCTCGTTAAAATCATGAGTGATTATTTGACCTATACCACCTACCAGTACCATTTCCACACTTTGCTCAATGCAACATTTTCAACTTTCTTCACAATCCCTCATTTGAGTTTTTTTGCCAAACCAACCAAACTTGGTCCAATCAAAACCTAAACAAGCTCCAACCTTGTCATGCACTACACCACAGCCACCCCTACACTATCTGGTTATGTACTAAAGTACCACCTACTGCAGCCACCCCTCCTTTTGTCCCTTGTGCTTGTTTGAGAGGAGAGACAAAGGCCATGTCTTGTCCAAAGCAACATTCAAAACCTTGCAGCACCACCCCCACCCTCTCTATGTCCCTAACCCAACCAGGGCTCCCTCTCTCTCCTCCCCACCGCCCCTGCTGACCAATAGATGGCTACCTCCCTCCCTCCAAGCTCTCCCAATGGAATTAGACCACCATACACCCTCTTCTTCGGTTAATAAGCCAAGAGGCCAGATCACACCTCCCCTTCCCTATCATTTATCCCCCAACCCACCAGAGATCCTCCCCAGAGCTCCCCCTCTCCTCCTTCGCTCTCCTCTGGCCATAGGAGCAAGAAGTGGCCATTTCGGCCATTTTTAGAGCTCTCAAGCTCGTGCTCGTTTGCACCCACCCCTAACTCCTCCACTCCTTCCAAGACACCCCTATGAAGTAGTATTACTCTCCCCCAAAAGCCCCTGGATCCTTTCACCTCTACATCTCGGGACCAAGAGAACATCATCTTCGATGCTCAAACTGGCATGCAAGCGAGCAGCTCGCCTCGACCCTCCCCTCCTCTGTTATTTGCAGTACATGTTCTTACCTTGTGAAGATCTATCAATCCCCGCTATTTTCTGGCCCAGGACTACCCCAAGCGACCCGCCCCCCCCGACGAGATCCGGAAAGGCCATCACCATCATCTTCGCGCGAGGATCATCCCGGGGCCAAACAGGGCGTTGCCAACCATCACCAGACTTCCTGGAGTGAGCCGCATCGCCCTGGCTCGTCTCCGGCACCTGAGAAGCACCCTGTTGAGCTCCCCTGACCTCCCCGTTCACCCTAGGGTTTTGCCGCGGCGCCCCCCCGTCCTGAGGTTGAAGACCAGCGCCAGCCGTAAATCCCCCATAGATCCAATGGCCTACGACCACGGTACCCCTTCGGCCTCTCACTCGCTGACCAGCGGGCCCCGACCGGGTAGATCCAAATTTTTGCCTCCCTCGTGTGGTGACTCCGGGTGGGCCGAATTGCTCCTACGCAGCCCATTCTCAGATAGATCTAGCCCAAAACCTCCCTCCCTTTTATCTATTTTCTCTAGATCTCGAAAGTATCAGTTTAGTTTAAATCCAAATGAAAATGCAAAACCACTTAAAATATTTAGATCCCATTTTTCTTAGGTAGTTGTATGTCTTTACAAACCTACAGACTTGGTACTGGACCAGAATAATGTTCGAAATAAAGATGATAAATCTTCTATCAAGATATGTCCATATCACTAATTATTTTCTCCAGAAAGTTTTACCAAACCAATTGAAGTCAAACCAACTTGTTCTGAAAGGCATAATCCACACATTTCATATCCCGCTGACCCCATCCTATTTTTCTTCCTAGATTTCAGTTGGCAAAAATAACAAAAACAATCCTTTTCTACCTTTAGGAAATTCCCTAGGTCAAACCATATGATGTTTGGACCTAATTCTATCTTTCCATGAAAAGACATACCCCTGTCTTTCATAATCTAGCAGCTCATATTTTTATGTGTCTCTGTTGTATTTTGGTGAATTAAACGCTTTGGTGCATGGTTTATTCACTAGCAAAATCCCTACAATAGCTATATAACTCCAACAATGTTGATTCCAATTTCTGCAGAAAGGTATTTTCATCACCTAAGATGTGTGCTTGGAATCAACTAAAAAGCGTCTGTAAAATAAATCTCATGACAAAGACAAATCTTGTCCAGTATTGCCTTTGGGGATTTCTCAAGGGCATTGTGTTAAATGTTTTGAGGTGATTCCAACTTCTCTTGATTCAGTACACCACATACTACTGAATCACCCAAGGAAATAATTTTTAAAACTCCAGAGGAGGTCTGGTGAATTATTTCCTAAAACTAGAGCTTTAATCACTATAAAATCCATTATAAATCAAGGAAAATTGATAAAATAGTGAAACCACTTTTGTTGGCTTCATTTTATCAATACCTATCTGATGGTATCATTTTCATACAATGTTATCATACAGATCAAGACCTTGGTCAAAAACCTCTCCTAGTTAGTTCCTACTAGAAAAAAAGGCTTTCTACCTAGGGATCGTAAAAACAACGATTTTTCCCTAGACTCTAAATCAAAAGGGAGCCTTTCTCCCTAATATCTCCAAGTCTCCTCCCCATCCCATCCAATCCAACCCCCAACATCCTACTGATGTTTATCATGTATTTATCCTTAGCTTGCTGTATGGTTTGATGTTTGTATGCTTGTATTGATTGGTGTATTGTTTGTTTGCATGTATGTTTGATAACAACGATAGTTAGGATTGTGTGACGCCGAGAAGAAGGAAGCATCGGGGTTATCCTTATTATTGACATTATTGGTATTATGGTTTTCTAACACCATCAAGGGACATCTCGCTGGTCATAGGCAGGCCACCACTCCTGAACTCATGTATTTACCTACTCCCATTTATAAACTGTTTTATACCTTGTTTATGAATTGCATGATTAAAGGCATGTTTTGAATCCAAATAAACAAACGTGAGTAACTTGGATCCTCCAAGTTATGAATGAGTGTCCCTTGGACACCTACCCTATTCACACCTACTTTTACCCCTTAGAACGAGGCTAAGATGATTAGCATCTTCCCTCTTGGAACCCATGAGTTTTCAATGATAAAACTATTTTGGGTTATACCCTACTGCAAAGTTGTCAAAATAAAACCCTTGGAAAGAGGCATCCTTTCCAAGCAGAAGTTTTACTAAAAGAAGATATGAGGTGGATGAAGAGAAATTTAAGTAAGAGAAAGGAAGCGATATTCTAAGACAATGTCCGGAATAATTTATCTGTGCAACCACATTACCCCAGACACCGTGGCTTAGCTCATAGTTTGTGATCTGTAGCCGGGGCTGCTCTTACTCGCTAAGTTGAGAAATCCCCTGAAATCCGGGCTACCTGTAGGGTAAGGCACTGGTGCAACAATTGGGTCTCTTACAGACGGTATGCTTTTAGGTAGTATGGATGGAAGATTGTCACTATTGCTACCGGTCAGACTTCGGTCTGGAGGTAGGGGTCAGTACGGGAGGAAGGACTAGGGTCGTCGTACCCCATACTCGTACCAGAGAGATAAACCCAAAAGGAAAAGCCGTTGTTGCTAGTGACGGACAAATGAAAGGTGTAAGTTTGATTATCCGATCCCCTGTCTACCGTGTGTAGCAGGCCGTGGTTTTATCCCGGCGAATGTATTGATTCTTGTGGGTAAAGTGCACAAACTCTGCAGAGTCTAATCTATTCGAATAGCCGTGTCCACGGACAAGGACGGTTGGAATGGCAAGTGCTAGGAGGACCCTTCGGATAAGTTGAGATGAAATAAAGGATGTGATTTGGTCACGAGGAAAGATAAGAACAAGTTTGGTTTTGACCAGTGATGGTCGAAGACGTTTAAAAAGGGTTTTACAACAAAACTATTTTAAATCTTTTTAACAAGGATGTGGAGATGTTCGGATTTTCAAAAAGGAGGCATATTTTCTAAAACTCTTTTGAAACAAAAATATAGAGATGCCAAGGATTGGTCTTTCAAAAACAACTATAGTGTAGAGCTATCTCGCCACAGCCAGTTATGCATTATCTTATTACCTTGTCTCAGTGGTTTGCGAGTACATTCAAAGTATTCACCGGCATTGTCCCTGGCTATTTACTTGGCCAGATTGCAGATGTTAAGAAGGAACGAAGGTGCTGACGTCTATGCGAGCTAGGCCGTCTTCCCAGTCAGTTGCCTGTAGGTTAAGGCACGGGCTCTGCGCTGAAGACTTCCGCTACTTGTGTTGTAATTGCCATAATGGCCCCTTTGTACGTTTTATACTCATTAATGTAAGGATGATGTAATGATACTAGTTGGTTATGCTCACGGCTCACTGATCATGGGAACGTGAATTGTATGCATAACGGGTATTCTCGGACCGTAAATCTATGGTGCCACATTTCCTGCTCCATACCACTATTAAGCACCTTCTTCTCCTCGTTGGAATCGAGACTCTTATTTATCGAAAGTACTACGATACACCCCCTATACTTGTGGGTCATCAAGACTATTTGTTGGCGCCGTTGCCGAGGAGTGAAGCGCTATTGAAGAGTAGAACTGGTAAGGGAAACTTTTACTGTGAGTATTTCTTTTGTTACTGTTTGTTACTTTGTTTCCAATATGGATAACCCACTTGGTTTTATGTTTGGGAAAACTACTACCACTGCTAGGGTAGTAGATGAACCACCTCCTGTTGAGATAGATCCTTTTAAGATACTTACAAGTATTGTTCATCTTGTTATGGATAATTATTATTTTGGGGATGGAAATGTCCATCCTGGTGATCATTTTTTTTATCCATGAATTATGCAAGTTGTTTAAGTGTGCATGTATCACAACTGAACAGGTGAAGAAGAAGTTACTCTCCATATCCTTCAAAGGGAGAGCTGAAGAATGGTATAAGCTACTGAACAATGGACAATCCATGGAATGGGAGGAGATGACATCTCTCTTTTACTCTAAGTTCTATCCTCCCAATGAAATTCATAAGGATAGAAATCTTATATATAACTTTTGGCCGCTTGATGGAGAGAGTACAACTCAAGCTTGGGGGAGATTGAAGTTACTAATGCTTAAATGTCCTATTCATGAACTCCCTAACAATATTATTCTCAATAACTTTTATGCTAGGCTTCATCTTCATGATAAAGATTTACTAGATGCTTCTTGTGCTGGATCATTCACACGTATGAAGGAAGAAGCTAGCTGGGATCTCTTAGACCGTATTCAAGATAACACTGAAGCTTGGGAGAATGACAAAGGAAGAAAGTCAGGTATGAACTATGATTATGAATGCATTAAATCTTTTATGGGAACTGATGACTTCCGTGATATTAGTAATGAGTTTGGCCTTTATACCCAAGTTCTTGCAAAATGTTTTAATGCCTCTGCCTCTTATATTGAACTTCCCAAGAAAGAGTGGGACAAGTACCACGCTCCTTATAAAGACACTGTCACCCATGTTCCTGCTAGTACAGAGGTTTGTACTATTGATCCTATTTTGCCTGAACCTTATATTGAGAAAACTCCTTTTCCTTCCAAGGTAAGGGAGCATTCTATTATGGATAATGTGGTTAGCAAAAGCACAAAGAAAACTGTAGGGTCCGATGAGGTTATTGATATTGAGCATGTGGTAGCTATTGTGAAAGATCTTGTCACTATAAATATAGAGGATGAGCATATTGTCTTCTGTGAAGACGCTACTAATATTGTTTCTCATCCTAAGAAAGTTAGAAAATCTAGTTTCCCTATGCTTCTGTTAAAATTGGTAGTCATAGCTACAATGGTTTAGTGATATTGGTGCTAATTCTAGTGCTATTCCTTATGAGCTTTACATGGAAATTAAGCATGAGATTGGTCCTTGTGAGCTTGATGACATTGATGTGGTTATTCACCTTGCTAATAGAGAGCCAGTTTGCCCCATTGGTATTGTAAGAGATGTGGAGGTCCTTTGTAGTAAGATTAAATATCCTGCTGATTTTCTAGTACTTGGTAAAGAAGCTAGTAAAACCTATCCTATCATCTTTGTTAGACCCTTCCTTAATACTTGTGGGGATATCATAGATTGTAGGAAGGAAAAAAGTTTTGACTAAGTTTGCTGGAGAATCTTATGAGTTTAATTTTTCCAAATTTGCCAAATCTCCTTATGAAAATGAACTACCATATGAGGATTTCAGTGTTAAACAATTGTCTGCTATTTCTCTTGCTCCTAATAATGCTTTGCAGCAGTTCATGGAAGACCATGAAAGTGATGTTTTCATGAAGGAAAGAAATGAGATTGACGAAGTTTTCCTTCGTCAGCCGGAACAGCTTAAGCATAATCTACCTATGAAAGATTTGGGTACCACACTACCACCTAAAGGGGATCCTGTTTTCGAATTAAAACCTTTACCTGATGATCTTAAATATGCTTATCTTGATGATAAGAAAATATATCCTGTTATTATTCGTTCTAAACTTTCAGGGAAGGAAGAAGAAAGGTTATTGGAAGTATTGAAGAAGCACCGAGGAGCTATGGGTTATACTCTTGATGATTTAAAAGGAATTTCTCCTACTATATGTCATCATGCTATTAATATTGAGCCTGATGCAAAACCAGTTGTTTAGCACCAACACTGTCTAAATCCTAAGATGAAGGATGTGGTAAGAAATGAGGTATTAAAACTCCTTGATGCTGGTATTATTTATCCTATTGCTGATAGTCAATGGGTTAGCCCTGTTCATTATGCTCCCAAGAAAGGGGGAATAATTGTTGTTCCTAATGAGGATAATGAGCTTATACCCCAAAGAGTAGTGGTTGGGTATAGAATGTGCATTGATTTTATAAATATTAATAAAGTTACTAGGAAAGATCATTATCCTTTGCCCTTTATTGATCCAATGCTTGAGAGGTTGTCCAAAAAGACTCACTTTTGCTTTCTTGATGGTTATTCAGGGTTTTCTCAAATTGTTGTGAAAGCACAGGACCAAGAGAAAACCACTTTCACTTGTCCTTATGGTACTTATGATTATAGGCGTATGCCTTTTGGTGTGTAATGCTCCTGCTACCTTTTAGAGATGTATGTCTGCTATCTTTCATGGTTTTTGGGAAGAAATTGTGGAGGTTTTCATGGACGATTTTTTCGTCTATGGAACTTCTTTTGATAACTGTTTGCACAACCTTGATAAAGTTTTGCAGAGATGTGAAGAAACCAACTTTGTTCTTAACTAGGAGAAATGCCATTTCATGGTTAATGAAGGAATTGTTCTTGGACACAAGATCTCTGAAAGAGGCATTGAAGTTGATAGAGCCAAAATTGAAGCAATTGAGAAGATACCTTGTCCTAGAGATATCAAAGGTATTCGTAGTATTCTTGGTCATGCTGGTTTCTATAGGAGGTTTATTAAAGATTTCTCCAAAATTTCAAAGCCCCTTACTAATCTTCTTCAAAAAGATGTACCTTTTGTTTTTGATGATGATTGTAAGGAAGCTTTTGAAACTTTAAAGAAAGCTTTGACAACTGCTCCTATTGTCCAACCACCTGATTGGAGTTTACCTTTTGAAATTATGTGTGATGCTAGTGACTTTGCTGTGGGTACTATCCTTGGACAATGTGTTGACAAGAAGCTGAATGTTATTCATTATGCTAGCAAAACCCTGGATGCTGCTCAAAAGAATTATGCTACTACTGAAAAAGAGTTATTAGCTGTAATATTTGCTTGTGATAAGTTTAGACCTTATATTGTTGATTGTAAGGTTACTATTCATACTGATCATGCAACTATTAAGTACCTTATGACAAAGAAGGACGCGAAGCCTAGGCTTATAAGGTGGGTGTTTCTTTTGCAAGAGTTTGATCTACATATTGTGGATAGGAAAGGTGTTGATAATCCTGTTGCTGATAATTTATCTTGTTTGGAGAAAATTTCTTTTAACCCTTTGCATGTTAATGATAGTTTTCCAAATGAGCAGTTAGCTGCAATAAGGGTAAGTCCACATGAGAGTCCTTGGTATGCTGATTATGCTAATTTTATTGTTTCCAAGTATTTGCCTCCAACCTTTACAGCTCAGCAAAAAAGGAAAATCTTTTACAATCTAAGGCATTATTTTTGGGATGACCCACACTTATATAAACAAGGAGTAGATGGTATTATGCGAAGATGTGTTCCAGAATTTGAACAACAACAGATATTGGGAAAATGTCATGGCAGTGCTTATGGAGGACATCATGCTGGGGATAGGACCGCACAAAATGTTTTACAATCTGGATTTTATTGGCCTACTCTTCTTAAAGATGCAAGGAAGTTTGTCTTATCATGTGATGAATGCCAACGAGTAGGTAACATCTATAGACGTAATGAAATGCCTATGAATTATTCTCTTGTTATTGAACCTTTTGATTGTTGGGGATTTGACTTTATGGGGCCTTTTCCTCCTTCAAAGGGTATACTCATATTCTTGTTGTTGTTGACTATGTTACAAAATGGGTGGAAGCCATACCTACAAACAGTGCTGATGGACGTTACCTCTTTGAAAATGCTTAAAGATGTCATTTTTTCCTCGGTTTGGTGTACCTAGATATCTGATGACTGATGGAGGCTCTCAATTTTTTCATGGGGTTTTTAGAAAAACTCTCGCTAAGTATGATGTAAACCACAGAATTGCTTCATCTTATCACCCCCAAACTAGTGGGCAAGTAGAACTTTCCAATAGGGGAAATTAAAGCTATCTTGTAGAAAACTGTCAATAGATCTAGGAAAAATTGGGCTAAAAAGTTGAATGACGCTTTGTGGGCTTATTGAACTGCTTATAAAAATCCTATGGGGATGTCTCCTTACAAAATGGTCTATGGGAAAGCTTGTAACTTGCCTTTATAATTAGAACACAAAGCTTATTGGGCAGTGAAAGAGTTGAATAGAGATTTTAGACTTGCTGGTGAGAAATGACTGCTTGATTTAAGTAATCTAGATGAGTGGAGAGGGGAAGCTTATGAAAATGCTAGGCTCTTTAAGGAAAAAGTAAAAATATGGCATGATAGGAGAATTCTCAAAAGGGAGTTCCATGTTGGTGAGAAAGTTCTTTTCTATAGGTCTTGTCTCAGATTTTTTGCAGGGAAACTACTCTCCAAATGGGAAGGACCTTTTGTTATCAAGGAAGTGTGCCGTTCAGGTGCCATCAAAATTTCTTCTCTACAGGATGACACAACATAGGTGGTTAATGGTCAAACACTAAAACATTATATTTTTGGATATTCTTACAATGAAGATGTGGATGTCATTCAAATGGTGACTCCAGAAGAATTTATCAAGAACCAAACACCAGAAACTGCAGAGTTCGTCTTTGAATAGGTAAAAGTGGTGAAAACAAAAGGTTCGTGAAACTCCAATCTTTTTATATTTTTGACGTTTTTAATACATAAGGGAAGTTATAAGACGAAACTGAAGAGGAAACGGAGCCCGGAGTGGACAAACCCACCCCAAGCGCAGCCCCAGCCTGGCCGCGCTTGAGGGGGGTGTCTCCCCCTCGAACTCCGTCTCCACCTCGTTTCCATGTCAAAACCTTCCTTATGCATTGAAACTTCGTAATATATAACCCCCCAGGTTCCCGAGGTTCTTGCACCGTGTTCTCGTCGTGTTTTCGTTTCGATCTTTTTCTGTTAGGAAAATTCTCAGATTTGGAACCTCAGTGTCTTCCTCTCGATCACCCACGGAGGGTTCCTCTGCGGACATCCTCAACCCATACATGTATGAGTTGAGGATTCATCCCAAAGAGTTGATCCTCAAGGAAGGGAAGGTACAGATGAAAGAAGTTCAAGGCCCTAAAGGAGAAGGCAGTCTAGAAGACAGGATGGAAGCATTGGAACAGGAAGTTTTCAGGTACAAGAAGATGGTAAAACGCGAAGTGGATGCTATTCACAAGACAAGTTCAGAACTCATCGCCAAGCACGAGGAAGAAGTAGCTGAGCTCCGAGAACAGAACTTTTCACTCCGACAGACCACCAACCAATTACAAGCACATCTCTATGACATACAGAACCAAAACTATGAGTATGAGGCTAGATTTGAACTCATAAGCTCTGCTGCTAGTTTCAGGATTGCAGAGACAAGGACATCCTTTTTGGATGGGGAACCATTGCCTTGGAAGTTTGATGATGACAAGGCAACATCACCACCACCAAGGGACTAATTCATCATCAGGTTTGGCATCCCCTTGGCTTGTTCCAAGCTTCGGGTAGTGCCGCGGTATCACCACTATTATCTTATATCTTTTACCTTTTTAGTGGATTCATATCTGTGGTAGAGGGGTTATCTTATAGTTTGGTTTGCATCAGGAAGTATCTCTCCTTTAGTTGATTATCTATGTATCCCTTGGTGTGAGTGCATTTATTGGAATATTAATGAGAAGTCTCATCTTTTACTTTTTGCACTTCTTATTTTAGTTTGCAATCTCTATTATATGGTGGATCTTGTTGATCAATATTGGCACCACTTTGGGATCATCAAGTGGATCTAAATTGGTTTTGGCAAACCGAGTTCTGGTCAGTAGCATTACTATGAAAGAGAAAAAGAAAGAAAAAGCTTACAGGTATTTTGTATTATTTGTTTTCTTTCTTGTTGGATCATAAGCTTAATATTCTTTATTTAAGATTCTTTTGTGTCTTAAAGGAAGATTGCATGTTTGGCTTTATTACTTGTATGTTTGCTTGTTTCTTTCAACTCTCTTGCTTGCTACCCAGCCTTGCTACCCAAAAACCTGTTTCGAGAAGGCATACTTCTCATGTTTCCAAAACCCTTTGTACCAAAAACCGTTGCCACTTGTGTCCACCATATCTACCTAGTAGCTTTTGCTATTCCTAGCAAATTCACAAGCTTCATCTACCCTTCTAATTAAAAAGTATTTTTTTATGTGAAAACTAGTTAGTAAAGCTCTCACGAACTTGATGGCACACTTTATTTCTTTGCCTCTAATAGACTTGAACAATTGTGAACATCGAAGTTGTATATGAATGCATATATACGTTGGAATTAGTAGAACCGTGCTATCACAGGGAACGTTTTCAACATTGCACTTGTACTCTATACACAGTTGATATCGTGCTCTTTTGTCTATGGATGTCAACAGTGTGAAATAAAGAGGGAACTTGTAAGTCCATGGCGTTTGTATCTTGTGTTAGAGAAATGCCTAGGCCGCTAGCCTAAGCCATGCTTAATCATGGTGGAAACTTGAAGCATCACCATAGTGAGATATCTATGAAGCATCCTCAATAAAAAGCTATGCATATGGTAAATAAAAATATTGCTGAGATGCTTGTTGTCTACTTACCTTATCATTTTGGTTATGGGAAAGCTCTTGTACCATGTGCAAGGGCTACCCCGTTGGTGGTTCTCAATTATATGCAAATACTTACAATGACAAGAACTTACCTGGACCCAAAGTTGAGTTTGCATGAGGAGTGGCCCTCATATTCAAGGGACATGAGATTGCCAACTTATATTTTGTGAAGCATATACTCCATCTTTGTTCACTTTAACCTTAATCATCTCAAGATGCTTATGATAGGGGCAATGAGGGCTAAAAGCTAGTAAGTACCATAATCTTTTGGAAGCTCTTTATGACTTGTAATCCATGCTACCCTCTAAGAAGGGACCTTTCTCCTAGTTACCAGTTGAGTCAGTAAACCTACTTCCTCTCTATCTCCAGCAAGCATTTGAGTTGTCGTGTTTCAAGCATTCATATGGTGATTTATTCAATCATGTTCTTTATCTTCCTTATTTGCACAAGACTCTTATCTATTGAGTATTACTTTGAAAGCCTTCAACTTGTAAAAAACCTTTTGAGCAAAGAGTGCTCCTATTTTGAAACTTCTGCAAAAAGCTTTTGTGAAACTGTTTGCCAGGTGTTCTCTGACCAAGAACAAGTTTGCTAATTCCAATTATGATTTATCTTTATGCATTTATATTATGACTGATGTACTTGGTTGCAAGCTAAGTTATATAATGGTGAGTTGCTTTCTTCTATGAGTTGTGCAATGGTAAGTGTGATGCTTCTTGTTCATATTCTTTTATCGACACTTCACTCCATAAACCTGTGGACATGTTTACTGATCTTAGTATTCGCTTGGGGACAAGCGAAGTCTAAGCTTGGGGGAGTTGATACGCCCAATTTGCATCACATCTATTCATTATTGTTTATCTTATTATGAGGTATTACTTATGGCTTTTTCATTTGTTTATGCATGTTGGATGATTCTTGGATGATGGACTGCCGGAGTCTAGATTCTGATGGAAAAGAAGGCGTTTTGGTGCAATTTTGCAAAGATCAGAAAAATACCATAAAAATATGGAAACATATTATTTTACCAGAAGAATGAGGGAGCCAGAATGAGGTACGGAGAAGGGCCTTAGGGGGCCCACACACCCCTAGGTGCGGGCCCACCTAACCCCGTGCCTAGGGCAGGTGTGGCCCACCTGCCCGGCTCCCGACTCCGCCCCTTCGCCTATATCTTCCCTACAGAACCCTAAGCCTCAGGGAGCGACCACAAATAGATTTTCACCCCCTCTGGGGACGGAAAACACCGAGAGAGAAAGATCTCTCAGATAGACAGATTTCTGCTGGGGGAATTCCTTCCCGGAGAGGGGAGACCGTCGCCGTCAACATCGTCATCAAGCTAGGCTTCATTGGATCATCATAATCATCATCCACACCATCATCTCCACCAGCACCATCATCACCACTCCGTCCCGCTGTAACAATTGAGTTGGATATTGCTTTAGTTCTTAGGGGAAACTTTCCCGTTGTTGATTACTATTGTAGTTGATGCTTGTGAGTGGAACCATTGGATTATTGTTTATGTTTAGATTGTTATCCATGATCATATCATCCTTGATCTTGATCCATATGATGTCTTGTGAGTAGTTCGTCTAGTTCTTGAGGACATGGGAGAAGTCATGTTGTTATTAGTGAATCTGTGATGAGTTATTATTCAATGGTTTAGTATTTAAGTTGTGGTGCTATTATTCTAGTGGTGTCATGTGAACGTCGACTACATGACACTTCACAATTTATGGGCCTAGGGGAATGCATTGTGTATTTGGCTACTAATCGTGGGGTTGCCGGAGTGACAGAAACCTGAACCCTCGTTAGGACACCTTTGCACAAGGGAGTGTAGGATCTCAGAGTTTAAGGATGTGGTTAGATTTATATCTTAATTACTTTACTGTAGTTACGGATGTTTGCAGGGGTTTAATCACAAGTATGTATTAGTCCTAGGAAGGGTGGTATGTTGGCACAGGTTCACCCACACAACACTTACAAATAGCAAATAAGAGTACTCAGCTATTTGAAGCGAAAGCACTCGACAAAATTCCCATGTGTCCTCGAGAATGTTTGGTCCTTATAAGTATTTCCACCGTCTTGTCCTTTGCTAAGAAAGGATTGGGCCACTTGCTCCGTTTGTTCGTTACCTTCGTTACTTGCTCCTTGTTTTGTTGCCTTGTCAGAAAACCACTAAAAATCCTTTTGCTAAGTATTCACACGGATTTCCTGCTCCATACCACTGTTCAGCACCTTCTGCTCCTTGTTGGGATCAACACTCCTATTTATCAAAAGTAATACGATACACCCCCTATACTTGTGGGTCATCAAGATACTTTGGTTTTTCCCAAATAGTTGTTCATCCTGATGACCAACATAAAACAACTTTCATTGGTCCTTATTGTTTACATGCTTACCGATGCATGCCTTTTTGTTTATGTAATGATCCAACTACTTTTCAAAGATGGATGACTGCTATTTTTTAAGATTTTATAGAAGTAATAATGGAAGTATTTATGGTTGACTTTTCTGTCTATGGAACTTCGTTTACTAGTTGCTTGGATAATGTCAAAGGGTTTTGTAGCGTTGCGAAGAAACCAACCTCATTCTAAACTGGGAGAAGTGCCATTTCATGGTCAAACAAGGTATAGTCCTTGGACATATGGTATCAGTTAAGGGTAGTGAAGTAGAAAGGTCTAAGGTCGAAGCAATATAGAGAATGCCACAACCAAGGGATATCAAAGGTATAAGAAGTTTTCTTGGTCATGTGGGTTTTTATAGACGGTTCATTAGGGATTTCTAAACCTTTAACTAACCTTTTGCAAAAGGGAGTAAGATTTAATTTTGATGATAAATGCCTTATTACCTTTGATAAACTTAAATATGCTTTATGCCATGCTCCCATCATTAAACCACCTATATGGAATATGACTTTTGATTTAATATGTGAAGCTAGTGATGCTGCTGTAGGAGTAACTCTAGGACAACACATAGGTCGCCGATTTAATACCATACATCATGCTAGTAGAACTCTTAATAGTTCTCAAAAGAATTATCCTAAGAAAGAAAGAGAACTTTTTGCTGTATTTTTCTCTTACGATACATTTTGTTCTTATATAGCTAATGCAAAAGTAAGAGTTTATACGGATCATGATGGTTTAAAAGAACTCCTTGAGAGAAAAAATCATAAGCCAAGACTGATCCGTTGGATCCTGTTACTTCAAGATTTTGAGTTGCAGATTATGCAGAGGCAAGAAATAAAGATACTGCATGCATTAACAATATTTTCCCAACAAGGTACCAATCTTATTCAGAGGAACTTTAGTCCTGGTGATTTTCGTTGACGAGAATTATTAGATGAACTAAGGTCAATTCCTCCAAAAGAGAAGAAGTCCTTGTTGTTGGAGGAGTTTTTCATCCCCAACTAAACAAAAGGTGAGTGCAAGGTAAGTTTTATTTTTCTAAATAAGTGATTTGTCTTCACAATTTTTACTTCTGAAATTTTTACCTTTGAATTCCTCTTGTTTTTCTGAAGTTTTGGAGGGGTTTTACAAACTATACGGCCGCAACTATACGATGAGAGAAAAATATCCCATCGTATAGTTGGTCGTTAAACGAACTGATGGGGATATGCCTACCGGGGTATACCCAGCAGGACGTTTCCTACTGGCCCAAGTGTCAGCGAGTGGGCCTGCAGGACGGCGACTGGATCAAGACTTGGTGTGGACTCAAGCGACTGGAAGCTGAAGGCCCAGAAGCGTAGCTAGGCCCAGTCGGACTAGGTCATAGAATCTCCAAATCCTTAACTAATTCGGTTGTGATCTGTAAACCCTAGCGAGGTGAGTCTATATAAACCTCCCTAGAGGACGCATAGAGGATACGTCCCATCATACACCCAAGCGACTCGCCGCCTAGCCGTCGAGCTCGTCCCATTGTACTCTCATCATAATACAATCTAGCAGGAGTATGTCTTTACCCTCCGGGGGGCCGAACCTGGGTAAACCCTTGTGTCTCAACCCTCATCTCGCACCACAGATGGATGGCCGCCCTTGCCCCATGTTCTACTACTCGCTGCTGATTGCAGCATCTTCCGTGGTCATTCCCACGATAGTGGCGCCCACCGTGGGGCCTGGCCGGTCAGGCCGGTGTTCTGCGGCGAGATCCAATCTGCCCATCAACGAGTCGATCGCCACCGGCCGCATGATCGCGATCGTCGAGATGCTCTAGATCTTGCCGAGCAGCTACGTCCCAACGGCGCGACCCGTCACGCATAGCGTAATCCTGCCGGTCGACACGATCATCCTCTTCGTCGGTCTCACCGACGTCATCGTCTCGGAGGACTCGGCTCGCATCCGCGAGTCGCTGCCACTCGACCGGCTCTCCGAGAGTCAGGTCCGCATGATTCACCGTCTCGCCTCTGAGTACAACTCGGCCCACAGCAACGTGGCCGAAACCACCGCGGCCGCGAACGACGTGGCCCTCAACGACGACGCCGATTCGACGACCCTAGCGTCGCTCGCCGGATCCATCACCGCCACGTCACCCGCGGGCTCCATCACCCAAGTCTCCAACATCGGATACTTCGAGGATCCCTCCATCCTTGGGATCTTTGACTTCGACTCCGGGTCAGAGAATTCTGCCGATCTCCACAGCAGAACCGGTCGCCACGCCGCGACCTACATGGCGACCGGCGCCGCCCCGCCGGAAGACCCCTTCTCCACGCCGATCCCACCAAACGCGACGGCAACGGAGGTCGAGGAACTCCGCCTGAAGCTGGCGGAGGCAGTCCGCAAGGAACAAGCCGAGCGTGAAATTTTTTGCCTCGAGCAGGTGACAGCGCAGGAGCTGTCGCGCTACCACCAACTCCGAATCAGATCGCGCCTGAACCCCACCGTCCAGGGGCGCACCCTGAATTTCGACGACGAAAACGACCCGGCCCGCGCGGCCGAGCGCGCGATCTGCGAGAACGCGCCGCAGGGAGGAAGCACTCGGACCCCACCAGGGGCAACGGCCAATGGCGCTCCACCACCGCCCAACCACGCACCCCCCCAGGGACCAGCTAAGGATCGTGGTCTCCTCACGAGAGCGAGACGCGAACGACCTCCCGCTGTTCTGGACAACCTCGTCGCTGGCCGAGCAGCAGTCGACAACATTGCAGCCACCGGGGAAGGCGCCCTGCAGATCCAGTACGCCAGAGCCCTGCTCGCCAAAGCGGTCGAGCAACAAAACACAGGCGCTGACTCACAAGGTCGAATGTACTCGCGTTCATCAGGCAGCAGAGCGGCCTCGAGCGGTCGCCCCATGGCGGCGAACACTCTCAACTGCCCGCCACCCGAACCCCTACAACTTCAACACCGACCCGCGAACGCGGCAGTCTCCACCAACGACCCGCGGCCGGCGAACAACTTCGTCGCCGCCAACGGACAGCCTGTCGACGCCTGCACCCACATCATCAACAACCAGATCTGGCGCGCACGCCAGCCTGACGACCTACGGCACACCCTCACCAACCGTCGCGATGGCGAGCCGAGGGGATCTCTAATCCGAATCGGACCCCAATGCTTAGGACCAATGATCCGAGGCGAAAGATACCCGGTGAACTTCAAAGCACCGAAGGAAATAGAGAAGTACGACCCCTCGTACGATCCCTCCGTGTGGCTGGATACATACCTCATGGCGATGGGGATCGCCGGACACACTGATCTACTAGTCGCCCGTTACCTCCCTTTGAGGATGGAAGGGGCGTGCAGGCAGTGGATTAACACCCTCCCCGCGGATAGCATAGACTCCTGGGAGGAGATGCGCGATGCCTTCATCAGGCACTTCGAGGGTTCATACACCCGCGCCACCACCATCGAGGACCTGGAACGATGCGTCCAGGGACCCCGCGAATCGACCCGCAGCTGGGTCCAACGGTGGCAAGATCTGTGGTACAACGCGGTTGGCATCCACCCAGACACCACGATCCACTGCTTCAAGACCTCGTGCCGCTACGATCCCCTAGTCGCCAAGCTCAAACGAGCGTACCGCACACTCGACAACATACCGGACCTCCTGGAGACCGCAAAAAGGTACGCGGAAGAGGACCCAAACTAGGAAACCGACGACGAGTCGGGAGGACATCGCCGCATGAGCGGCCACGACAATGGAAGGCGGCCCGAGCTACGATACAGCAGCACTCGCCTCACTGGCAAACGCCGCGGTGATGCGCGAGTCAACTTCGTCGCCAACACTGGGTACGCGCAGCACGAGCCCAAGAGCTTCCACCGCGACGGAGGACAGCGTCGCGACGGCGGCAACTACAAGACAAAGACGTGGTTCGATCCCATGGCCCTTATCAACCAACCTTTTGTGTTTCGTAGCAGGGAAGGAAAGCCCGCCACGCACACGACCGCTGAATGCCACTCTCTCAAGGAGATCGAGAAGGCACGGCGCGCGCGGGAGGACCCCGACAACAACCCGCCAAATGGTGGAAAGTTCGGCAGCGTCGCCGGCTCGCTCCGCACCTTCACCGGCTTCAACACGAAGCATGAGAAGAAGGTCATCGCCCGCGCCGTCACCGTCAATGCGGTGTCCCAGATAGACATCCCTTAGTTCCTCAACTAGTCCGAGCAATGAATCACTTGGAGCCGCGAGGACCACTCGCCGCGGATCGAGTATCCAGGCTGAGTTGCCCTGGTGGTCAAGCCAAAGGTGGGGGACTACTGGCTCCCCAAAATACTGATGGACGGTGGCAGCTCCATCAACATCCTGTACCTGGACACCTTCAGGCGACTGCTGACGAGGTTTTATCTCATCAATGTCCATTGTTATGGACTTGGGTTTTGGAGAAGATGGGGATGCTGGAGATCGTGGAACGGTTAGCAAACAAGCAACACGGGGACACAAGGTTTACCCAGGTTCAGGCCCCCGGAGGGAAAACCCTACTCCTGCTTGTCTGCTCTTGATTCTGTGGGCCAGAAGGTTACAAGGGTGCGCAGATGCAATCTGGCGGGGAGGTGTGTATGCGAGAGTATGAGTCGAGAGATCTAGGTCGTGCCCTCCTGGCCTTTATATAGACTTAGGAAGGTCTCGGGCATAGTCCTAGTCGGTTACAGGTTCTAGGGTTTTACCCCTTTGAATTTCCTATCTACTCTAGTCTTGCTCTCCAAGGATCCGAAGGCACCATGGGCCTGGGCCACCCAAAATTCTTCATGGGCCAACGTACTTTTGTCGTGGGCCTTCCTTGGGCTGGACTAGGTATGCTGAGGTCATGCACCCGCGGGGTATAACCATGTCAACTGCGGCTCCTGCAGTCGATGATCGAGACAACCTACACCACGTTCCACGGCATCGTCCCCAGTCGGAAGGCGTACCCGATCGGCAAGGTGACGCTGCTAGTCACCTTCGGCACACCGGCAAACTTCCGCACCAAGCGGATCGTCTTCGAGCTGGTGCCCTTTGACAGCCCCTACCACTGCGTCCTGGGGCACCAGGCGTTCGCCAAGTTCATGGCAGCACCCCATTACGCATACAATGCGATGAAGATACCCGGGCCGTGTGGCGTCATCACGATCCACGGCGACCCCGACATGGCCGCAGAGTGCGAGGCCAAAGGGGCCGAACTCGTTGACGCTGTCATCGCGGCAGAGGCAACCACGCCGAGGAGCTCGCCAAGTATGCGAGCAGGGTCAACAACGATGACCCAACCATACTCAAGAAGCCCAACTCGGAGGGCGGCAACTCCACTGCCTTCGAGGCAACGATGCATACCCGCACTGTCGAGCTGGTCCTAGGCGACTCCAGCCAGACGGTGACAATCGGGACGGGCATGAGCCCAGCATAGGAAGGCACACTCATCGAGTTCCTCCGTGAGAACCGGGACATCTTCGCATGGAAACCATCCGACATGCCTGGTGTCCCGAGGGAACTCGCTGAGCACAAACTCAATGCCGACCCCAAAGTGCGACACTGTTAGCGGTCGTGGCCCTTCAATGAAAGCGCCCGCGAGCCATCACCGAGGTGCGGCGTCTACCATTGCCGAGCTTCATCCAGCCAATCAAGTACTCCAAGTGCCTGGCAAACCCAGTCCTGGTCGAGAAGAAAAATGGGACCTGGAGGATGTGTATCGATTACACAAACTTAAACAGCGCCTGCCCGAAGGAGCAATTCGTCCTCCCGCGGATCGACCAAATCATCGATTCCACCGCGGGCTCGGAGGCGCTATGCTTCCTCGATGCCTACTGGGTACAACCAGATCAAAATGGCCGTCGAGGATGAAGAGAAGACGACGTTCATCACGCCATTCGGAGCCTTCTGCTACACCGCCATGACCTTCGGTCTCAAGAATGCCGGGGCGACCTACCAGCGGTGCATGCAGGAGTGCCTTGCGAGCCAGATTGGCCGCAATATCCACGTATACATCAACGATGTGGTGGTAAAATCCGCTCGCTAGAGCGACCTACTCGCCGACCTGGCGAAAACATTCGCCAACCTGTGGAAGTATAAGATAAAGCTAAACCCAGGGAAGTGCACCTTCGGAGTGCCAACTGGACAGCTACTGGGATACGTTGTCTCCAAGCGCGGGATCGAAGCGAACCCCGCCAAGATCAGCACGATCGCTCGACTCGGTAGACCCGAGTGCCTGCGCGACGTCCAGAAGCTGGCCGGGCGAGTCGCGGATCTCAGTCGCTTCATCCCCCGGTTGGGCGAAAAGGCGATGCCACTCTACCACCTAATGCGCAAAAACCCCATCTTCCAGTGGGAAAAGGAGGCAGATGACGCGCTCCACGACCTCAAGGAGGTGCTAATCGCAGCACCACTACTCGCTGCCCCTGTCGACAAGGAACCCATGTTGGTCTACGTCACGGCTTCCGAACGCGTCATCAGCGCCGTCATGGTCGTCGAACGGCCAGAGGAAGGAAAGGAGAGCCCGGTGCAGCGACCAGTGTACTACATCAGCGAGGTCCTAACCGAGTCGCGCCAGCGCTATCCGCAATACCAGAAATTGGTATACGCAGTCTTCAGAGCACAGAGGCGATTGCCGCACTACTTCCAGGAGCACCCGATAACGGTCGTCTCCTCAGCACCGTTGCAGGAAATCATACGCAACCGGCGACTGGGCGAGTGGCCAAGTGGGCCGTCGAGATCGGCGTCCACAACATCAAGTACGAGCCGTGCAAGGCGATCAAGTCACAGGCTCTCGCAGATTTCATCGCCGACTGGGAGGAGGCCCAGCAGCCAGAGAAGCTGCCATACCTCCATTACTGGATCTTACACTTCGACGGCTCCAAGAACGCGGACGGTGCAGGAGCAGGGATCGTGCTATCTTCTCCGAAGGGCGACAAGCTCTGCTACGTCCTCTACCTCGACTTCACCCCCTGCACCAACAACATGGCCGAGTACGAAGCGCTACTCCACGGCATGCGAGCTGCCAAAGAGATGAACGTCAATCGCCTGCGCTACTACGGAGACTCCGACCTCGTCGCCGGGCAAGTCGCCGGCACCTGCGACACCGTCTCCCCAACCATGGCAGCATACCGCCAAGCAGTGGACCGGCTAGGTGGACACTTCGCAGGCTACTCTGTCGAGTGGATCGACAGGCGGAAGAACAAGGAGGCCGACGCACTCTCTCGCATCGGCTCGGCCCGACTCACACCACCCGCCGGCATCTTCCTCGACACCATCACCAATCCTTCTGTTTCTCCCCCAAGGGAGATCGACATCGGAATCCCGCTGCAACCAGAGGCAGCCCTGGTCGCATTAATCGCCAAGCCAAACGACTGGACTGCGCCATACGTCGCCTACTTGGAGGGGGGAACCCTGCCCGCGGACGAAACGGACTCCCGGATGATAGCACGCCGCTGCAAATCTTTCGTCATCATCAACAGCGAGCTCCACAAGTGCAGCGTGACCGGCGTGTTCCAACGCTGTGTCCAACCCACTGAAGGACGCAAGATCCTCCAAGACATTCACTCCGGCGACTGCGGCCACCACGCTGACGCCCGCTCTCTGGTCGCAAAGGCTATGCGACATGGCTTCTAATGGCTCACCGCACATGCAGACGCTGTCGACATCGTCCAGCGGTGCGTCAGGTGCCAGAAATACGCCAACCAGACCCACGTGCCGAGCTCAGCGCTCAAGACAATCCCCATCACCTGGCCGTTCTCCGTATGGGGCATGGACATGGTAGTCCCCTTCAAGAAGGCCCCTTCATGCTTCACCCACCTCCTAGTCTCAGTCGACAAATTCACAAAATGGGTGGAGGCCAAGCCAGTCCACAAATGCGACAGGAAGACCGCCACCAAGTTCTTACGTGAGCTCATCTACCGCTACAGCTTTCCAAACGGCATCATCACGGACAACGGCACCAACTTCGCCAAAGGAGCCATGGCCGAGTTCTGTGTGGAACACCACATTCGACTCGACCTCGCCTCAGTCGCCCACCCGGAGTCCAACGGCCAGGCGGAACGCGCCAATCAGAGCATCCTCCATGGCCTGAAGCCACGGCTCCAAGTTCCACTCGAGCGCACCACCGGGTGCTGGGTCGAGGAGCTACCCTCCGTTGTCCGGGGCATCTGCACCTCCGTAAACAGGTCGACAGGATTCACCCCCTTCTTCATGGTGTACGGCGCCGAGGCAGTCATGCCCACCGACCTCGAGCACGATTCACCAAGGGTGGTCAACTATACAGAGGCCACAAACGAACTCGCACGCCAAGATGGGGTCGACCATCTCGACGAGGCACGCGATCTAGCTCGCTCCCGCACCACCATCTACCAGCAAGGGATCCGCCGCTACCATAGCCGGCGAGTAAGGACTCGCACTTTCCAGGAAGGCGACCTGGTACTGCGCCTCATCCAAGACAATAAGGGCACGCACAAGCTCTCCCCCCTTGGGAGGGACCATTTGCCATCGGGCGAGTCCTAGGCAACGACGCCTACTACCTCACCGACGTCCGAGGAGACGGAAAACTCGACAACAAGCAGCCATGGAATGTAAACCTCCTACGGAAGTTCTACTCTTAGAACTCCATACATGTACTTTCCACCCGCTATGAAATAAAACAGATCGGTTACCGAAAATTGTGCCTACTCTCCATGTCTTGTGCCACTCGCACTCGTAATAACAGCATTATGCTATTTGAAGAAGTCAACCTTTGGTAAAGCGACCGGCGCGGCTAAGTAATGCAGCACGAGGGTACTGGAAAACCCCAGGCCTCGTAACGTCCATGAAAAAGCCAACCCGGAGCCCCATTGGAGTCGCCTAGCCCGACTGGCTCACCGAGCCAAGACAACTGCATTCGCTCCTCACAGCGACCAAGTCCTCCGCACCCTTGGCGCAGCGACTCGAACGGCCAAGTACCACGCTCGGGGGCCGACGCCCAGCCAAATACGAGCGACTAGGAAAAAACGCCAAGTATTAGAGCGCGCTCAGGACTCGCCACGCGACTGATCCTCCGGGTCAGGCAGGAGAGACGCGCTAATAACTATGCGCTTAGTCCTCACCTACCTTGGAGTTGCGACTAGAACCACCAAGTACCACGCTCGGGGACTCGGCAACCCGACCTCGTTCGCGCCCGGGAAAACGGTCAAGTAAAGAGCACCCCTAGGAGTCGCCTTGCGACTGGCTTTCCGAGCCATGGCGAGTCAACCTCAACTCACTAAAAATTAACAAACATATAACAACGAGGTAAACCCCATAAAAAGGGCAGACGCGCTCGGGGACTCGTTCAATCAAAACCCAAAATTGCAAAGCGAATAACAAAATAATACGAGTTTCCTTTATAATAGCACAAAGGTGTTCCAAAATACAAGGAATGTTCAATAGTTATCTTGCACTAACGCCCAAGGGAAAACACTTCTATTCAGCAGGTTCTGACGCAGGCGCGCCACCGTCCCTGCGACTACGGATAAAGGGCACGTGCGGGTTCGACGGGTACGCCGTCAACTCCCCCACCATTGCCGCACGGAATGGCTGCTCGACCTTGAAGTCCTGATGCTTCGGTTCGGGATCGTTGGGGGCAACAATCGTCTCCTGATAGGGGAGGAGGTCGCCCATCGCCCAAACGCGATCAGAATACACCGTGGCCCGGTCCGTCAGCTTCAACACCTCGGCAATCTCCACAGAGCCCGTTGACAAGGGGTATCCGCTCGTAACATCGTCGAGGTCGAAGTCCTCCGGGAAATGAGCAAGCCCAAGGCTGAGCGCCGTCGCCGCCCCGCGCCGGAAGGCCGACCGCGTCATGAATTCGACGACAGACGGAGCCTTCTCCAGGTAGCGCCATACCTCGACGAGGTCGCTGGGGATCACCTCCGTGGGCGATATCTCCTGAAGATACGCTCGAATGCAAGTCGCAGACAACGCGGACGAGTCGACCAGGGTGGTCACACATTGCCGCGCATCGTATGACTGCGCCTCCTCCGCGTTATCAGTAATCCGGCCTGTGGAACAGAAGTGGGCAGTGAGCACAACAACGACTTCACAATGCAGTTGTTGCAGGCAGAGGGAAGAGGAAGGAAGGTTTACCAATTAGCGGACGGGAGAGGCCCGTGATGAAGTTTTGAAGAGAAGAGAAGTTGTTCTGTAGCCCAGCTACGAGTGCGTCAGACAGTTTCCGCTCTTCAACGGCAGACGTAACAGCAGCTTTCGCTCGCCCTTCCGCCGAGCTCGCTTCTGCCTTCGCCTCCTTAATCTCACGCTCTAGGTCGGCGATTCGTTTTTCCGCCGTGCTCAAAGCAGACTGAGCCGCCGTCAGGTCAACCACCAGGACAAGACCTCGGCGGGCATCCTTCACCTCGGCTGCAATTGCTTGAAGCCCCTTGTTCGTCTCCTGGACGGCAACGAGCTCCTTCTCCAAGCGACACTTTGCAGCAAGCCGATCGGCCGACTCGCGCTGCAGGCCCTACGCACACACTGCAACATCAACAACAATGAAATTCCTAAGTGCCCTCCCGCTGAAATTCATGTTGGAGATATGCCCAAGAGGCAATAATAAAGTGGTTATTATCATATCTTCATACTTATGATAAATGTTTACATACCATGCTATAATTGTATTAACAGGAAACATTAATACTTGTGTGATTTGTAAACTAAAATAAGAGTCCCTAGTAAAGCCTCTTGTTAAACTAGCTTGTTGGTTAATATATGATCATTGTTTCCTGATCATGAACATAGAGATGTTATTAACAAACAGGGTCATATCATTAGGAGAATGATGTGATGGACATACTCCTATAGACAAGCGTAGCATAAAGATCAAGTCATTTCAATAGTTCAATTGCTATATGCTTTCTGATACATAGTAACCTAATTCCTTCGACCATGAGATCATGCATATCACCTTTACCGGATGGATGCTTTGATGTCATCAAACACCACACCGTAACAGGGTGGTTATAAAGGTGGCATTGAGTGTTTGGAAAGTATTGGTTGAGACACATGGATCAAGAGTGGGATTTGTCCATCCACATGACGGATAGATATACTCTGGGCCCTCTCGGTGAAATGTCATCCAATTAGCTTGCAAGCATGTGACTGGCTCACAAGGGATCACATATCACGGGAACGAGAAAAGAGTACTTATCGATATGAGGTTGAACTAGGTATGCAGAGATACCGACGATCATAACCTCGGATAAGTAACATATCGTGAGACAAAGGGAAATTGGTATCGTATGTAAGTGGTTCATTCGATCGCAAAGTAATCGTAGAAATATGTGGGAGCCATATGAATTTCCAGATTCCTCTATTGGTTATTGATCGGAGAAGTGTCTCGATCATGTCCGCATAATTCACGAACCGTAGGGAGACACACTTAAGGATTCGACGTTGTTTTGAGTAGTTATGGTATTATGAGAAAGAGACCGAATGTTGTTCGGAGTCTTGGATGGGATCCGGGATATCACGAGGAGATCCGGAATGGTCCGGAGAATAAGATTCATATAAGGAAAGTCCCATTTCGGAGTTGGGGAATGGTTCCGGTGTTTTCATCGGGAACATTCTAGAAAGTCCCGGAATGTCCGGCACTCCGGAGGGGGAAGGGTACATGAATGTGTCATTACATATTGGAATGATTGCATCATGTACTAAGTGTTCTCGCTGTCCAAAATAAAGGGTTTATTTAAATCCTAAATTGAAAAAGTCAAACGGCTAGTTTGAAAGTCAAACGGCAAGTTTTGGAAAGTGGAAAGAGGAGGAGAAGTGGAAACCGAGTTGGGGAGGATTCCTCCTCCCAAGCCGGCGCCCCACCTCAAGGCCGAGTTGGGGAGGGACTCCACTCCCTCCCCTTGGCCGGCCGGCCCTCCCACCTATAAAGGGAGGGGCAGGGCCTCCCCTCCTATACACACTAGTTCCTATCCTCTAAACTAAACCCTAGACCTAAACCCCGGTTTAGAGCTATTTTGGTTTAGAGCCTTCTAATTGGTTTAGAGCCTTCTAATTGGTGTGTCTATTTACTAGACCACTAATAGCCTCTCTCATAAGCTCCACCATACTCGCACCGGCTTAAGGCGAAGCCCTGCGGGATCTCCCCTCTACTTAGGTACCACGCCGTTGTCCTTAGGAATCGCGAGAGAGTGCTACAACCTCCGCTGCCTGCTGGAACAAGGGAGAGGAAGGTCTTCGTCAGTCGAGCGATGTGACCAGGCTGAGGCGCTGCTGGAACGTGGCTGGAAGGATCGTCTCTGCGATCTTGAGATCGGAAGAAATGCGACTACATCACCCACGAGAATCTGCTCGTTAACCGCTTTGGAATCTTGAGGGTGAGTTCCTCTATCGACTCGTTGCTACAATCTAGTAGATAGATCTTGGCTTGTTTGTTTGTATCACGATAGAAATTTTTGTTTTCCATGCTACGAACCCCTACAAGGGTATCGAGCCGTGTCTATATGTAGATCTGTTGCGAGTAGAACACAATGGTCATTGTGGGCGTTGATGCTTTATTGTAGATTGTTTTTGTGTACTTTGCATCTTGCGGTATGTTGGGATGAAGCGGCCGGGCTAACCTTACATGACATCGTTCATGAGACTTGCTCCACGCTTGACATGCAACTTCGTATTGCATAAGTGGCTTTATGGTGCTGTTTCTCCTAGCATAGTAAAGATCCAATTTACAACGGGTAATCAACAATGCTAGTATCAATGTTGTGGTTCTTGTTCGTAGGTTAGAACGACACTTATGGAAAGCCCCAAACCACGTAAAATATGCAAAGAAAGTAGAAGTGTCTAACTTTGTTTTGCAGGGTGTCTTGATGATGTGATATGGCCATGATTGTGATTATATTTGATGTATGCAATGTTCCTTATTGTAAGTTGGCAACGGCGGGAGCCATATGGTTGTCTTTAATTTACATTAAGACCTGCGTGTCTATTCAAAATAGTTGTAATAGTTGAAGCTGGTGGACGACAACCATGAAGAAGCGTCATTGACCTTGATGCTATGCCGGTGATGATGGAGATCATGTTCGTGCTTGAAGATGGAGATCGGAAGCACAAAGAAGAAAGGCCATATCATATCACATATTATGAATTGCATGTGATGTTAATCCTTTATGCATCTTGTATTGCTTAGTAGACGACGGTAGCATTATAAGATGATCCCTCATGCACATAAATTTCAAGTTCTAAAGTGTTCACCCTTAGTATGCACCGTTGCCAAAGCTTGCTGCTTCGAAGCACCACGTGATGATCGGGTGTCTTTGATTCCGCGGGTGAATACAACGTAAGCAAGCCAGATTTGCTTATCACGGTAGCTAAGGTTTGATCTTGATGAGCCTAGCATGTACAGACATGGTCTCAGGAACACGGATCACCGAAAGGTAAAGCATGAGTCATATAGTAGATATGATGAACATGTTGATTGTTCGCCATTGAAGCTACATCAACTCTCGTGATGATCGGTTTTGATGTGGTGGATTTGGTTCGTGTGATCACTAAAACAATGTGAGGGATGTTGTTTTAAGTGGGAGTTCACCTAGATTAATTTAATTATTAATTAGAACTCAATTTATCATAAACTAAAATCAAAGTGAATTTGCATAGTTGTTGTAGTCATTGGCATCCGTTTACCACCTTGCGCTTAGTTATAATTGAGATGATAGAACTATAGAATTCTGGTTAGTTACTTTACGAACTGGTATCGTATTGTTTTGAAGTGTTAATCTAAAGTTTAAAAGTCCTATTGCAAACTTTCAGTAATTTCCGGTTACTCCATAAAGTTTAATAATTAGTATTAAAACAAGAGTGACAATTCCAAGTGTTAGTGTTTGAGTATCATGTTTGTCTCCATGATTCTTGATATTCAAAGGATTGTCTTAATATCAAGGTTATCTAGGATCTGAAAGAGTTGTTTCAGAAACCATGATGTGTGGAAGATATTGTGATATCTGAAATGAAGTTTTGGTTACAACATGATAGAGTATAATATGGCAAAAGTCATGTTCTCATATTTGATGAGAATTTGCAAAAGGTTGGAGACACTGGTTGTCCTAATCTTCCAAAAGGTTTTGGAGAGCAACATTATACTCGTGATTCACCGTTGCAAGCTAAAAGTAGCTAGATCATGGATAAAGTCCATGATGAGGGTGAATATTTGATGTAGGTAAAATGTTTACTACACCAAGAGATTACTAAAGAAAGGAATATGAAAGAACACCAAATATTTGATAATGGTGATCTACTTCAAAGTGCAAGTTCAAAGACATTGGTATTTAACTATACACGCTTTGGACTATGTGTCATAAGTATGACTGCACTATTGATGTTGATAGATTCTTTCAAACAGAAAAGGAAATACTGAAAGAGAATCTCATAAGTATATGGCAGAAAAGAAAAGACTAGAATTGTTCAGTTTAAGTATATAGATGATATACGTGTTATGGCTATATTCTTTGCTTATTAAACAATGTGGTTCTTAAGTATTTGATACTGAATTTGTTGGTGTGAATCGTCATACGAAACAACACAATTCATGAACTACAATGGCCTAAGTAACTAGCAAAAGAATATGTGATGATGTTCATCGAAAACAAATAAAAGGTTATTGTGTTGCTCGTTAAACATCAAAGCTTGCCTTCAGGATTTGTTTTATCAGGTATTATGAGAACAAAAGGGTTGTTCAAATAATTGCCGTAATCCATAAAAGATGGATGATTCACAAATCTCGTTGGATAAATCACATCCATAAAACTAGTGCTAAAATTGTCGAAAGACAAATTGATTGAAAGATCACTTAGGAAGTGACATCGCCGTTTAAATTATATTGGAAAGAAAACATGAAGAAACTCCATGTGGATGGAATTTTGGAGTCTTTTGATTTTTGATCAAATGACGGTTGTGAAACTTTCCTAGAGATAATTAAAACTTCGTTCATAGGCCAAAAGGGAATGAATGACTAGCTTATTGGAACTTGTGCATATTGTTGTACGAACTCCATTATGTGTAGTCAAGAGCGATGGATTTCAACTTCATATGCTTTCTCCGAAAATTTGAGTGAATATGTGAATATTTACTTAATAAGGATGAAGTGTGAAATATTTGAAAAGTTCGAAAGATTTTCAAGATGAAGTGCAAAATCATTGTAACAAGAATATAAATAGTTTATGATAAGATCATAAAGGAAGATATTTAAGTTACAAGTTTAGCATAATACCTAAGATTTAAGGAATCAGTCCATGGATTTGCATTTCCCGAAACACCATAAGAGTATGGAGCGTTCGAGATGTGTAATTGAACCTTGTTTGACATGGTAAGATCGAAGGTATAATTCATAAAACTGCTATTATATTTTAAAGATTAAAAGCTTTAGAGACTACCGCTTTTCCACTGAAAAGAGCTCCATCATAATCCGCTGAAATGACACCATATAAAGTTATGGTTTGGGATAAAACCCAAGTAGTCTTTTCTTAAAACATTGGTATGCTATGCATAAAGAAAGATGTGTGCAACCAAAGTCGGATAAACCTGTCTTTGTATAAATGTTAAAGTATTCCTCCATAAACACCGGAGACAAAAGTGTTTGTCGCTTAGAACGTCAAGTTTCTTTGAGAAGGAATTTTTCGTGAAAAGTTAAGTGGGAGGACAATAGAACTTTGATAAGGTTAAAGGAACCTTAGCTATATGTGCAAAGTTGCGCAGCACCGAAAAGTGTTCCGGAGTCAGCAACAATGCTCATGGCTCACGTGCCTCAAAGGTTGTGGTCACGGAGGTCTAAGTTTCTATTGAAACAAGTAGGTCGGATGAACAATCAAATACCAAGATTTGAGGGTTGAATCATTATTTGAGAATAATGAACCTACTACATGCAAAGAAGCGATGATGGGCCTGACTCGTCAAATGGCTTGAAGCCATATAATCCGTGATAGTTCCATACACGAGAAATCAAGTTTTGAACTTGAAGGACCCTCGAAAAAGGTGTAAGACCTTGCAGTTGTGTTTGGATCTATAAAGAAGTAGACATGGATGTTTCACATCTATGAAATAGTCGACATGTTGGGAAAGAGTTCACAACAATGTTCAAAGGTTGTATATGACAAGATTTGATCTTTCATAGCGATTTTTAGTCTAGACGGATTAATGTAGCAACCACTACATATAATTTGTTATGTGGTAGTAGAATAAACAAAACAAGTTCTTCTAATAGAATGGTTACCTAGGACGTGTGCATGACACGGTCCAAAGGGTTTTGTTAATTCATGGGATGCTAAAAGCATATGCAAACTTCAATGGTTGAAGTAAGCATAGCGGAGTTGGAATCTTCACTATGATGAAACTGTTAAAAGAGTTTAATTTCATCGGAGACAATGAAAATGCTTGCATTTGCAAGAAATTAAGTGGGAGCGCTAAGACATGTTTCTAATACATTATGTGGAGGACATATTGTTGATTGGAAAAGATGTATATTTTATTAACACATATTAAGAATTTCATCCCGATGAAAGACTTAGGCAAAACCCAAATATTTGGCATCAATAGACGCTAATATGGTTGTGCCAGAAGTACATAGACGAGATATTGAATGAATTCAATATAGAAACTACAAGAAAGGTTCTTGTTGCACAGAAAGGATTGAAAGAGTTCAATGTTGATGATATATTCAAGTGTATTGGCACTTGGTAAGTGAAACAAAGATTCAAGTATAGATTGATACTTGATGTATGAAATCACAAAGAGTATTTATATCAATCATACTGTGATATGTGCAAATCCAGATATGTCCTATGCTATAAATATTATGAGCATATACCAGAATGATTCATAAGATGATCATTGGACGATAGTAAGGATATTCTTATGATCTTTTGGAAGAACTAAGAGTATATTATTTGTAAAAGTGACAAATAGATGGTTAGTTCATTGTAAAAGTACTACATTGATACTAGTTTTGTCACAAAGTACAAATTAAGTTTATCTCAATCTAAATTAAGGGTGGCACAATATAATGGAAAGTGAGTTCCATAATGGATTTGGATGAGTTCCAAAGTTAAGACATTGTGACAGATACTACAACAAAAGGCTAAGTATATGACTGCTATTATAGCAGCAAAAGAGGGCATTTGTGTCAAGTAGTTTGTTATCAAACTAGGTGTAGTTCACAGCGGGATAATACTATGAAGATATATTGTGCGACAATATTATCAACATGTTTTAAACCCCAAAAGAACTAAAGGTCACACCGAAAGACCAAATTATACAAAGCCATCTCATTAGAGAATGAGTGATGCGTAGAGACGCAAAGATATGCAATTACACACGGACCTGGAAGTGTCAGATCCGGAGATCAGTTGACCACTAGCAATCGTGTACATACAACACCGGAAAGCCATAGGTGTTGAATACACAAAGGTTTGAAACTAGATTATTGACTCTAGTGCAAGTGGGAGACTGTTGGAGATATGCCCAAGAGGCAATAATAAAGTGGTTATTATCATATCTTCATACTTATGATAAATGTTTACATACCATGCTATAATTGTATTAACAGGAAACATTAATACTTGTGTGATTTGTAAACTAAAATAAGAGTCCCTAGTAAAGCCTCTTGTTAAACTAGCTTGTTGGTTAATATATGATCATTGTTTCCTGATCATGAACATAGAGATGTTATTAACAAACAGGGTCATATCATTAGGAGAATGATGTGATGGACATACTCCTATAGACAAGCGTAGCATAAAGATCAAGTCATTTCAATAGTTCAATTGCTATATGCTTTCTGATACATAGTAACCTAATTCCTTCGACCATGAGATCATGCATATCACCTTTACGGATGGATGCTTTGATGTCATCAAACACCACACCGTAACGTGGTTATAAAGGTGGCATTGAGTGTTTGGAAAGTATTGGTTGAGACACATGGATCAAAGAGTGGGATTTGTCCATCCACATGACGGATAGATATACTCTGGGCCCTCTCGGTGAAATGTCATCCAATTAGCTTGCAAGCATGTGACTGGCTCACAAGGATCACATATCACGGAACGAGAAAAGAGTACTTATCGATATGAGGTTGAACTAGGTATGCGAGATACCGCGATCATAACCTCGGATAAGTAACATATCGTGAGACAAAGGGAAATTGGTATCGTATGTAAGTGGTTCATTCGATCAAAGTAATCGTAGAAATATGTGGAGCCATATGAATTTCCAGATTCCTCTATTGGTTATTGATCGGAGAAGTGTCTCGATCATGTCGCATAATTCACGAACCGTGGGAGACACACTTAAGGATTGACGTTGTTTTGAGTAGTTATGGTATTATGAAAGAGACCGAATGTTGTTGAGTCTTGGATGGGATCCGGGATATCACGAGGAGATCCGGAATGGTCAGGAGAATAAGATTCATATAAGGAAAGTCCCATTTCGGAGTTGGGGAATGGTTAGGTGTTTTCATCGGGAACATTCTAGAAAGTCCCGGAATGTCCGGCACTCCGGAGGGGGAAGGGTACATGAATGTGTCATTACATATTGGAATGATTGCATCATGTACTAAGTGTTCTCGCTGTCCAAAATAAAGGGTTTATTTAAATCCTAAATTGAAAAGTCAAGCAGCTAGTTTGAAAGTCAAACGGCAAGTTTTGGAAAGTGGAAAGAGGAGGAGAAGTGGAAACGAGTTGGGGAGGATTCCTCCTCCCCAAGCAGCGCCCACCTCAAGGCCGAGTTGGGGAGGGACTCCTCCTCCCTTGGCCGGCCGGCCCTCCCACCTATAAAGGGAGGGGCAGGGCCTCCCCTCCTATACACACTAGTTCCTATCCTCTAAACTAAACCCTAGACCTAAACCCCGGTTTAGAGCTATTTTGGTTTAGAGCCTTCTAATTGGTTTAGAGCCTTCTAATTGGTGTGTCTATTTACTAGACCACTAATAGCCTCTCTCATAAGCTCCACCATACTCGCACCGGCTTAAGGCGAAGCCCTGCGGGATCTCCCCTCTACTTCCGGTACCACGCCGTTGTGCTGCCGGAATCGCGAGGAGAGTGCTACAACCTCCGCTGCTTTGGAACAAGGAGAGGAAGGTCTTCGTCGAGTACGAGCGATGTGACCATTGCGGGGCGCTGCTGGAACGTGGCGCTGGAAGGATCGTCTACGCGATCTTGAGATCGGAAAGAGTACGACTACATCACCCACGAGAATCTGCTCTCGTTAACCGCTTTGGAATCTTCGAGGGTGAGTTCCTCTATCGACTCGTTGCTACAATCTAGTAGATAGATCTTGGCTTGTTTGTTTGTATGCGATAGAAAATTTTTGTTTTCCATGCTACGAACCCCTACAATTCAGCGACTAGGCACTCGGGGACTGGACAATGAAATTCTTAAGTGCCCACCCGCTGAAATTCCGCGACTAGGCACTCGGGGACTGGATAATGAAATTCCTAAGTGTCCACCCGCTGAAATTCAGCGACTAGGCACTCGGGGACTGGATGGCATAAAAACATTAAGAATCCGACCACTGAAATTCAGTGGCCCGGTCCTTGGGGACTGGACATACCTGGATGGCAGCGCCTAGCATGCCGTGAAGCTCCAGCGCATCCACAGACGCAAGCACGACCGGAGTATGGCCACGACGCTGCTCAACCTCCACCTCGGCAACCCCAGGCATCCGGCTTGACGGTGCCGAGCCACTCGCTGCGGCCACCTTCTCCATGAAGCGAGGGAAGGTCGCCGGAGATGCCGCTGCGCCACTCGGAGCCGCTCGGCCACATCGGGTGAGCCAACACCCTCCTTGTTCTTCGTGGCCATGTCCGCTGTAGTCGGAGGATCGCTCGGAGCAACCGCCGGGTCATCAAAGACCGTGACGACGTCGTCGCCCTTCGTCCTCTTGACGCCTTCGGCGGGAGAAGCGACTTCGTTGGCTTTCCTCTTCCGCGAGGAGTCCGCCTCGGTGGTGACTGGTGGAACCTTGGCCACAGAAGGATGGCCGATATTTTTAACACCAGTCCTGTGAAACAACGTTATGAATAAGACTGTCTGACTACAACGAAAAAACAAGCAGATGAATAGCACTCACTTGGCGACTGGTATGAACCGCAGACCGGTGTAGATGCTAGCCGGCTTTTCCAACTCGGGCCCCAACTTCCGAGTGAGGCCCATCTCGAACACATCGTGTGCCCAAGACACTGACGGCTTCTTCGAAGATGAAGCCGCGGCAGGAGCCTCCGCGATAATTACCGCGGGAGCCTCCCTTGGAGGCAAGGCCCCTGCGGCTGGAGCAGCCCCAAACCAACGATCGGGGCGAATGGAGGTGGAAAAGACGCCAGCGGCGCCTCGTCCCTAGGGGCGGCAGCGTCTGGTGCCACCGTCGCGTGAGCCGCTGCATCCCTAGCCGAGCTAGGGGCATCGAAGCTGCTCGCAGATCGGGGCAGAGATATCTGCCTCGCCGGCTTCGCCTTCTTCTTCGGCGGAGATTTCTTCTTCTCCGACGGCGTTTCCTCGCGATGTGAGGTGTGCTCGGGAAGCTCATCGCCGTCGTCATCGTGGTGATCGAGGCTCTTGCTCGCCTCGAGCTCGCGCTGGTGTTGACCGCGGGTCTTGCGAACCGTGGGGGCAGCAACATCGACGGGCTCGTCTTCTTCATTGTCGTCGTCGTCGCCTCCATCACTGTCGGCGCCATCTTTGGTGCGAGATGACTCGCTCCCGTCCTGGACGGACGAGCTCGAGTTCTCATCATCAGCGGGTAGAAGCCACCCTTCCACCACTTGAAACAACTGCAACAGGAACAAACGAACCTAGCACGACCGCGAGTGCACAAACTACGACTGCGAGTGTTAATAGGATAACAACGTACCGTTGGGGCTGGGCGCCTTGCAGTATATGGGGCGACCCCGGCCTTCGCGTCAAGGTACACCGCCTAAGTGATCTTCTTCAGGGCCAGGGTGTAGTCGTTGAGTCTCCACTCAACGAGGCAGGACTGCGTCGGGTTGTTTTTACCCGTATACTCGTACATATAGTGCTCGCGGCTGGCCAAGGGCACGAGCCGCCGCCCGAGCCAGCAGTTGTAGAGGTTGATGGTCTGGAGGCCCTTCTTCTTTAGGCCGCGGATGGTTTGCAACATTTAGTCGACAACCATCCGCTGGTCTAGCGGGAGCTTGGCGACCTGAAGCCGACACGGCTCGGGCCGGTCGGCGGAGTATCTCGGAAGCGCCACTTCATCGCCTGGAGTCAACTCGGTGACGTAGAACCAAAACTTTTTCCACTCGTTCGCCGCCTTGGCGGGCAGCATCAGATCGAAGAACGACACCTTCGCCTTCAGCTGGAATGTCAGGCCGCCCGCGGCTAGCATCGGGCCGCCTGACTCCTCGCGGCTGATTCTCCCGTGGAACAAGTCTCGCCACAGGGGAAAGTAGGGCCTGCAGCCCAGGTAGCACTCGCAGAACACCACGAAGATGGTGAGCTTCTCGATACAGTGCGGACCTAGATCCGATGGCTGAATTCCATAGTAGGCGCAGAAACGCCGGAAGAAGAGGGAAGTTGGGAAGCCCAACCCCCGCTCCAGGTGGCTGGTGAAGCAGATGAATTCTCCCTCGCGCAGATCCAGAGTCACTTCTCCGGCCACGGGGATGCGCCATCTGCCGGCGCGGAGGATCCCGGCCTCCTTGAAGTATGCCAGTAGCGCCTTAGTGCATTTGGATCTGCCCCATGGCTCGGTGGAGAGGGACATCGGTTGGAGATTCGTGGGGATCGGGGCTCTTTGGATTGTTCAGATCGCTGTGCGGAATGGGGAAATGAAGACGAGCGAGATCGGAGGAAGAAAGAAGAAGCGTTTCCCTGTTCGCCTATCATTCTCCTTATATAGCGGTTGCTACCCGCCTGTTTCGGGAGCCGTTACTACGCGGTAATTACGCCGAAGTTACTGTTGGATTGCCCAACGGCTAGTTTGACCCCAATTGACAGTCCAACTTCATCCATTCGACTCGTCGCTCCCAGCGACTCGACGACTCGCCGACCCGATCACTATAACAGTGACTAAGTATTCGTCGACCCGTTCGCCGAGCTGCGACACGATTGGTCGCCGCTATTGCGACTAAAATGACTAGTTCTTCCCTTTGTTCAGGAGTCCGCCGCCGATTCGACTGGACGTCCGCATTGGCCCCGCATACTCCGACTGCCAGCAAACGCCTACGACAAATCAACGACGGCCTCGGGGACTGCTGATGGGGATATGCCGACCTTGGAGGGTGCAGCCGCCCTAAGGTGCCCCTCCGGCTTCCCTTTGGTCTATGTGTTCTTCTTTGTGAAATATTGACTTTGGCTTTTGTCCCTTCCAATTCCGAGAATATTTTTTTACTAGCTTTTCTAAAACCAAAAACAGCAGAAAATAGGCAACTGGCACTGCAGCATCTTGTTAATAAGTCAGTCCTAGCAAATGTATAATAATACCTCAAAGTGTAGAAAAAGCATAGCAAAGTTGATACTAAACAAGCATGGAACATAAAAAATTATAGATACGTTTACGACGTATCAACTTGTACATGTGAAATTTGTAGCTTAAGAAGAGGTTAAGAAGACAACTGCCAAGTTAAAGATGGCTCATGTGGTGGTGGATCAACTCGCAAGCATGTCGCGGCAGCAATATCTCCAGACCCAAATATGAGTTAAACGCGAGATCCAAGTGGATTTCGCTAAAAGGAGGACTTCCACCTCCAAGTTCCACACGATTAACAACAAAAGTTCCAAAGCCCGTGACCCATTCGCAAGAAGCTCCGAGTGTAACACATAAAGCTCTCAAAGCCACACTTCCTGATTCCTGGCAAACGACCAAAGCTAGACTTCCTGGTGCCATGGATGCAACTAGAGATGCACTTAATTTATTTGTGTCGGTTGCGAAGGATGCAGTTCCTGATGCGAACCAACTAGCCAAACCTTTAGTTCCCAATGTCGGGGAAGTGGATAAAGCTTCAGTTCCTGATGCCCACCAAGTGGACAGAGCTGTAGTTCCTGAGGCCAGCCCAGTGGCTAAAGCTGTAGTTCCTGATCCCCACCAAGGAGAGAAGCAAGTAGCCAACAATCTACCACCTACCTAGGCCGAGAAGGCAGCTGCCCAAGACACGCAACAAGCCGCCCAAGGAGAGCTGGCATCTGCCCAACATGAGCAGCAATATGCCTAAGGCGAGCTGCCTACTTTCTCCAATCTTCCCCAAAGCCGGTAGCCACCCACCAAAGCAACCAGCCACACCCCTAAAGCCAGCAGCCGCGTACCCACAAATAGTTGTTGCCTCGCCAAATCCAGCCTCCACATACCCAAGGCCTAGAACCACAACACCCATCCCGCCTTCTGCTGGCACCTCCCAATACCAACCTTCCACATCTCCAAAAAAAGCAGCCACCTTCCCAAGGAAAGCTGGCAGCTGCCCAACATGATAAGCACTCTCCCCAAGGCAAGATGTCCACTCCATCCAACCTGCTGGTATGCCAGCCGCTACCTCCCCAAATCCAAGGGCCACCTCCCCAAAGCCAGTAGCCACATACCCATGGACAACGGTTGCCTCAACAAAGCTAGCCTCCACATACCAAAGGCCTAGAACCACAACCCCCACCCTTATGTCCGCTGTCACCTCCCAAATCCAAACCGCCACCTCTACAAATGACACAGCCACCTTCCCAAGGTAAGCTGGCAGCTGGTCTACATGAGCAACACTCTTGCCAAGACGAGCTATTCACTCCCTCCGACCTGCTGGTATGCCGGCCGCCACCTCCCCAAAGCCATCCAAAGGCTCCACAAAGCCAGCAGTAAGCTACTGAAAGCCTGCTGCCACGTACCCAAAGCTAGCTACCACACACCCATAGACAGCAGGTTTCTCCCCAAAGCCAGCCGCCACATACCGAATGCCTGGAACCACCACCCAAATCCCGCCGTCCGCTGGCACTTCACAATGCCAACCTACCGCCTATGCAGATGAAGCATCCACCTTCCCAAGGCATAAAGTCTCCATCCCGCTGTCCACAACCATCTCCCAAAGGTGACTTGCAACCTCTCCAAAGCCAGCAACCAACTCCCAGCCATCTGCGGGCACCTCCCCAAGGAAAACTTGCAATGTTCGAAACTGATTGGTTAGCTACCCAAGGCGATGTGTCAGCTACCCAACATTTGTTTTCTGGTGCTGAAGGCGAGGAGTCGGGTACCCAATGTGAGGGTCATGGTTTAGCTACCCAATATTATAGGTAAGCTACCAAAGATTAGGACTCTGATCCTACCCGTTAAGATCCGCATCAAGACTGGACCGATTGTTCTCAACCTACAGGTAATGTGTTTAACAAATTGCTAGCTCTACAGCAATCCATTTAATTGCTTCATGTTACTATGGAACACTAAATCAAAACATTATATTGCTTTAGATTATTATGGGTACAATCAATCTCAACACACTGATCCACCTTGTTCTGAATACATGGAAACCCAACATTCTGAAGATAGAGTTTTGCATGATGATCGTGAAGTGGTGTTAGGGGGTAACATGGGAAACAGGCTTGACAAGATGTCCAAAGGAGGGAGGATTTCACTTACCATTTCTGTAGGAAGAACTAGACCAACAGAGCCGGACGTTGCTGGAAAGTTTGCCACTGATTATGCAGTAACAGTCAGGACTCGCATGCCTATCTTCGCCCACTGGAAAGAGAACAAGGAGAGGGAGGATGTGAAAGTAGACTTGAGAGGGGCAGTTTCTGTATGTTCTTTAACTCATCTCTCCTTTTACTTTCCATTTCTATGTGCATGCTAATGTTGATGATCCATGTTTTTCTTCAGCAAAACTTTGCGATGGACACAAATCTTCCTGACGTGAAGAAGGCTTGTGGCATTCAGTTGATGAAGCATGCAAGAAATCAATGCCACCATCTGAAGAAGAAGTATTTTGATAATTTCCCTCTGAACCAGGTTACAAGGAAATGTCCTAATGAAGTGAAAACACATGACCGATGAGGAGTGGTGCAAGTTTGTGGATACTTAGTCTGACCCGGGAAACAGGTCACTTTGTGCTCTCCAAGAACAACAAGAGAAAGGAAATGTTCCTGAAGAACATTGACCTCTATCAAAGTACTTCAAGAAGAAGTAAGTCTGGCCTTGAAGTGGAACTGAATGCTGAGAGAGCAGGCAGAGGACAAACTGCGCTCTATCATAGTGGAGTTATAGAAAGCCTAAGAAGTTGTTGAAGCAGACATACTGCATTGTCTTCAAGACTTGCAAGACATGAAGAAAACGCAAGAAGAGTTGTAGACTAAAAAAGACCATTCAACTCACTTGCTTCAGCAAGTGTTGTCTAAGATGGCTCAGCAGAAGCAGCAGCAACAACAACAACTAACTGCTTCAGCTTTAGCTGTTGCAAGGTAAGTGAACGGGTGGTTGAAACTTGAGTTTTTGGGAAAGGTAATCTGTGTTGAGCAAGAAATGTTAAGTGGTATGTAAAAACTTGTGAGGCTTTTTGGGTAGGGAAACTTGTGAAGTGGTGGTTGAAACTTGTCATATTGTGGTCATGTAAAGTTAACTGGTGTTGAAAATTGTGAGGCTTCTGGCTTTCGCGGCTGCTGATGAAATTTATATGCAAACTTGTCCTAAAAATTCTTGCCAAATTATGTCATTTGATGCATCTGGAGTGAAATGGGACAAAAAAGATTAGGGCTAGTAGAATTTTACATGCAACCATTACGCACACAAATGGCCGCTAACGCCAGCTTGCATCCACGACAAAAACAAATTTGTCTCATAAGTACATGACAGAATATATCCGTCACAGATAAACGCCCATGTGGCCCGCTTTCATTTCTCAGCGACCTAGATGAAAACAGAAACGTCAAGGTCAACGATGACATCATCACACAGAATTCGTCATGGTTAGAAGGTACGTGTCATGTTCTGATTAGCCCATGCAGCGTCGTCCAATTAATCCACGTGTCATAAGGCCGGAGACATGTGGCAACGAAAATAAATTCGTCACAGTCTTGATGACATTCGGAACGGCCTTGATGACGCCAGGGATGGGATGTATGATGTCATGGATACTCCGAGAATGGAAACAAGCCACGATGAAAACAAAACATCAGGATGATGATGACGTCACTGACGACCGACGCGTCGTCAGCTGACGTCTCTAATGGACGTGGCGCCGACCGTGATGCAAAAAAAATATCACGACCGGTTGGGCCTGTGCTGGGCCGGCCCCATTGATCACGGCGAAAATTAAGGACGTCACGGATGGCCGTGATGTTTTTAGACGGAAAAAACGTGGCAGATTAGATTATGTCGTGAGGTTTTTGACCTTTTTTTCGTCACAAAATTTGTTTGGGATGTTAATCTACAACGTTTTTTCACTGATCCACGATGATGTCAGATTGTCATGGACCGTCCAGATTCTTGTAATGGGCCCCTCAAGACTTTAGTGGACATAGAAATATCATTTACATTATTACCAAGTCTAACACCCACATGTCGTAACTTAGATGAAATATATGGGGACGAGAAAGACAAATAAGATTTAGAAGACGTAGATATACTTGACCAGTCGAAATTATGAGCCGCTTTACGACGCATAGACTTGAACATTGTGTCCTCGTCCGTCATTTGTCCCACCTGACCATTAGTCATATGACGTCCACTACGACGCGACGGGGTAGCAGCCTAGTAGTCGAAGCAGAGGAGTGTGTCAGTGAGGCAATGGTCGTAGTAGAGACAGGTACAGGGGCTGACAAGGTTGGCGTTGAGGCCACCTATCCCCGGCAATAGGAATGCAATGCTTGAGCACCGGTTCTTGATGATGCACTAGGGGAGGCAATGTCAGTGTGAAGTGTCCTCCCTGTCTAACATCCCCTAGTAGACCCCTCTGGTCTAGCGGTAGGGACCAACAGTGAAGGAGCCCCAGACCCAGCCAGGACGTCACCCGCACCTGTAATTAACATAGTTCCAGCAGGGGTGTTGGGCTGGACCATTGCTGCCGCCGCTAGTGCTCGATGCAGGGGAGGAGAATTTGGTGGTGAATCCTCCCCTAAGCCCAGCACAACACGCGGTGGAAGCACAACCACCTGGAGACGAGGCCCATCGATGGGTGCCATCACCGGCTCCTAGAGCAGCGGCCAAGTACAAACAGACGCAGCATATACCGTGGTGGTGCAATGAGGACCATAAGAACTAGCAGCCATCTCACGCCCAGGTATAGGAAAAAAGCTGAAACAACAGGAGTCAAAAAAAGGAGTAGTGTTGTGTAGCAACTAGAGAAAAATAGCAAGCCTCGTCCACATTCTCTTTTCCTCTCGGCGTCATAGGATTTGGATGAAAAGGAGTTACTGCCATAGCAAAGGAGGTACAATTTGATGTAACAATAGAAGAAGAGCCATTTGATTTTTCCACCTCCATATTAGCAACCTGGGATCCATTAACTATGTGCTGAACCAAGACATCCTTCTCCTTTGATTTGGTATTATCCTCATCTTCACAGTCTTTTCCTCTACGCCTCCAAAAGAAAGAAGAGAACTTTGGATCAGGGACAAAATCATCCGCCTCGCGACGGAAAAAAATTCATACCCCTTAGCCCAAGAGTTGAAGTCACACGAACATAAGGTCCCTTATCATCAACCATCTTATTGAATATATTAGGATTCATCATAGCAATAAGAATACGAACAACATTGCAACTGTGTAGAGTAACAAGATCAACATCCACTTTTGTCCCTAAGTGAGAGCCAAGTGCCAAAAGACCATGGAAGTTTCTAACTGTATCTAGAACTCCATCGACATGAACCAAAACGTGAGGAAACTCAAACATGTGCTGAATGTCTTGGACCTCCCAAACACTAATAATGAACTTAGCCTTAAAATAGGGAACATTCACCTGCATACCATCTACCCTATCAAGATCTTTGAATGAAGGAAGATTAACCAAGAATGAGTCACTGCCATGAGGAAGAGCCTCCCACTTCCACTGAGTGTATAGCGGGCAAATTCTACCCATCAGATACTCAATGGTGGAAGCAGGAACAACGTCACCAACAATCTTCACCAAAACAATAAGAGAACGCTTTTTGTGCTAGGTGGGCTTTAAACACATTATCCGGTAATTGTAAAAAATTGATTCCTATGTTCCATATCCAGTAACAAAAGAAGATGTTGTACCATGCAATCCTTTGTAGCATGAGAATCCACAGATCATTTCCAACAGTTAACTTTCCTGCCCTTGCCCTGGTCCACAACAGATTGATCATGCATCAACCAAAACCGGTATAATAACCAGGGGAAACAAAGTTTTACCAATATAAGGCGCAAACATGTTCGGAAAGCATCGGAAACTGAGGTTGCACAGGCACAAACTACTGCTGCGGCGGCTGATGCTCCAACTATGGAAGTTGTTGCTACGGCGACACGCGGCTGTTGTACACCCTAAGACTTACTTTTTTTTTTCCTTTCGACAAGGCGCACCCTAGGCACCCGTCGATAGTTGGGTATAACCTTGTTGCGGATGTTGGTACTGAAACTGAGGATAGCTAGGTGCAAATTGTTGTTGAAATTGGAAGTGCGGGAGGGCCTGGTGCTGACCTTGTGCGGGCTGATACGTACCCTGGTGCTAGGGATAGGCGGACATCCGCCCAGGCATCCCGACCTGTTCTCCTAATTAATATTGTCTTCTAATCAACTAATCACTTACGTACTAAATACTCAACCAATTTGGTTCATGCACTAGTCTAATGGACATTCCGCATTGTTCGGTGGACCGTCCACTTGCATCCATACCTGGTGCTGTGGTTGTAAAGGAATGTGAGCTGGAGGTCCTGGACGCATAGGTGGAGGTTGCAGATGTTGAAGCAAATGCCCAGGTGTAGTCGAGAACTATCCCGTCGCGGGCGCAGACGCCCCCTGCACACCCATGCCCTAAACTCATGACACGGGTTGCTGCGCAAATTGCCCCATCGCCTGGGCGGGCGCAGAGACATGGGCAGACTGCCTTGCACGTGGCCGGACGTGTGCCACCGAGACCAGCAGCCGTCGGCAGGCGAGGAGGAGGCCTGGACCTGGCGATCGGAGGCGGAGTTGCCACAACCTCGGCAAAGGAGCGACGGAAGGAAGCAGCGATTGGGGAAGATGCAGGAGCCCTTGTTGACAATGGGGGGAATGCGACAGAGTCCAAGGTGGCATAAGGAGGAATCGGCATGGATGTCGAAGTGTACGTGATCAGCGCGACAGTTCGCTATTGCCAGTCCCACAAATTCCTTCAACGATGGCGCATGTGTCCCCAGCTAATCGAACATTTGAAATCGGTAACATGCAGATCGGGAGCAGTCTCCCCCGCAATCCGCACATTCCGAAATAGTCTCCTTCGCTGATACCACTTCTTACAAAACGGCTACCGCTGTAGAATTCAAAAAAAGGGTATCGTCGGAACAACACCATCCATTCCTTGAAGGCGGCGTGAGTACAAAGCATGGCGACGCATTGGAAGGATCTTCTGCCGCCACAGAGCTCGCTCGTGATCTTCGTCACGGTACCACGCTGGATCTCTTAGGGTTTCCCCTGCAAAGCACGGCGATACCTAAATTAGACGAACTGAATAAACACAAAATGTTTTAATGGGAAATGAGGTCAACACTTAATTGTCGACTGTGATCGTTCGTAGCCCGGTGGTGATATGAGCAGGCTTCTCCAGTTCTGACCCAATTGGCCACGACATCCGCTCCTCCAGCATGCTCGCATGGCGCTGCTGCTTTGGCGGAGCCTTCGGTTCGCCTGCGGGGTAGGACGATGTTGGATCCCTCTTGGAGATCGCCTCCATAGCGACCTCCGGTTCACTGTCTCCTTCATTGAGGCTAAGACTAGCCTCGGTCTCATGGCGCTTCTGGCTATGCGTCTTGCGAGCCGCCGTGAGGCTCGCGCTCCTCCTCGATGGTTTCTCCCTCTTTCTCCTCCCCAGCAGAGGAGTCACCCACTTCATCCTGAAGAAGCTCTTGTAGGACATCCTCGTCCAGAGGAGGTAGTCAGTGCTCTAGTATCCTAAAAGTCTGCGAACGAGTGCGTCAATGAGAATAAGCTATGAAACACGATTGAAGAAAGAAAGCAAAAAACCACTCACCGTGGGGGCCGGAGCATTGCACCGATTGTACAGGGCAAGTCCGTCGGCAATGTATCCCTCCGACTTCCATTGTGCAGAATTCACCCTCGAGGGGTTGGTGAGCCCAGTGTATTCGCACATCAGCGTCGGACGGATCATCAACAGAATAAGCCAGCGGCTGAGCCAGCAGGTGAAGAGGTTGATCGTCTTCAACCCTTCGTCCTCCAACTTGGTCATTTTGGCGATCATTTCCGTAACCACCATTCTTTGCGACTGTGGCAGCTCCTTCACCGATAGCAGCCACGGAACACTCTGCTCCATGATGTACGCCGGGATCGCAACCTCCCGGGATAGATTCGACTCTATCACATAAAACCAGGACTTCTTCCAGTCACTGGCCGCCTTCTTCGGCAACATCAGTTTAAAGAAACTGGCGCCGGACTTCACTTGGAAAGTGATGATGCCGGCCGGTAGTAGGGGCCCGTTCTTCCTCTCGCGACTGATCTGACCATGGAACAGCTCAAGCCAATGTGGGAAGTACAGGTAACAACCTAGGTATGACTCATAGAATGCGAGAAAAACCGCGATCTACTTGATGTTGTCGGGGCCAGATCAGAGGGCATAATTCAATAGAAATGAAGGAAGCGCCTAAAGAAGAGGGAAGTGGGAAAGCCAAGGCCGCGTTCTAAATGACTTACGAGCATGATGAACTCGCCGGGACGCGTCTTACGTTAGCTTGTTGGAGATATTCCCAAGAGGAAATAATAAAATGGTTATTATCATATTTTTATATTTATGATAAATTTTTAAATACCATGCTATAATTGTATTAACCGGAAACATTAATACTTGTGTGATTTGTAAACATGTAAGAGTCTCTAGTAAAGCCTCTTGTTAAACTAGCTTGTTGATTAATAGATGATCATGGTTTCCTGATCATGAACATTGGATGTTATTGATAACAAGGTCATATCATTAGGAGAATAATGTGATGGACATACTCCTATAGTTAAGCGTAGCATAAGATCAAGTTATTTCAATAGTTCGTTTCCTATAACCTTTTAGATACATAGTAACCTAAATCCTTCAACCATGAGATCATGTTAATCACCATCACCGGATGGATGCTTTGATGACATCCAACACCACTTCATAACTGGGTGGTTATAAAGGTGTCATTGAGTATTCTGAAAGTATGTGTTTAGGCACATAGATCAAGAGTGGGATTTTTTCCATCCATATGATGGATAAATATACTCTAGGCCCTCTCGGTGGAATGTCATCAAATTGGCTTGCAAGCATGTGACTATCTCACAAGGGATAACATATCACTGGAACGAGTAAAGAGTACTTATTGGTAACAAGGTCGAACTAGGTATGCAGAGATACCGACGATCAAACCTCGGATAAGTAAAGTATCGTGAGACAAAGGGAAATTGGTATCGTATGTAAATGGTTCATTCGATCATGAAGTAATTGTAGAAATATGTGGGAGCCATATGAATTTCCAGATTCATGTATTGGTTATTGATCGGAGAAGATTCTCGATCATGTCTGCTTAATTCACGAACTGTAGGGAGACACACTTAAGGATTCAATGTTGTTTAGTAGATATGGAAAGTGAGTAAAGAGACCAAATGTTGTTTGGGGTCTCGGATTGGATCCGGGACATCACGAGGAGATCCAGAATGGTCCAGAGAATAAGATTCGTATAAGGAAAGTCCAATTCCTTAGTTCGGGAATGGTTTCGGTGTTTTCACCGGAATGTTCTAGAAGTGTCCAGAAGGTCCATCACTCCGGAGTGGGAAGGGTACATGGATGTGTCATACCAAATTGGAATGGTTGCATATCCTAGGTCACTTGGCTGGGCAATGGGAAGAGAGAAATCAAACTCTAGTTTGAAAGTCAAATGCCAATTTGAAAAAGTCAAATCCCAACATGGTTGCCTAGTGGAGGGAGGAAAGGAATCCCACCTAGGGAAGGATTCCTCCCTCCCTTTGCCATCGGCCACAAGGAGGAGTTGGGGGAGGCCTCCCCTCCCCCCAAACCTCCCCTCCCTCTCATAAATAGATGGGAGTGGGAGCCCCTTGCCCTCCACGAGAAACCCTAGATTGGCCACAGCCCTCTCAAGTTGTCGTCGATTTAGAGCCCTCTAAAGTAGTCGCCACCTATCCCCCTACTAGCCGCCGACCACCACCTCTAAACCTCGTCCCTCTAAACCCTAGATCGTCGAGGCTATCTTCTACTCCACCATACCTGCTCCGTCTTAGGAGAAGCCCTGTGGGATTTCCCTATACTTCCACCACCACGCCGTCGTGCTGCTGGAATCGCGAGGAGAGATCTACTACCTTTGCTGCCTGCTCGAACAAGGGAGAGGAAGGTCTTCATCGAGTACCGAACATGTGACCGACTGTGGGAGCGCTGCCGGAATGCGGTGCCGGAAGTATTGTCTACACGATCTTGAGATGGGCAAGTGAACGACTACATCACCCACGATAATCGGATATCGTTAACCGCTTTGGATCTTCGAGGGTTAGTACTCTACAACTCGTTGCAACGATCTAGTAGATTAGATCCACGCTTGTGTGTGTTCATGCGATAGATTTTTTTGTTTTCCATGATATGAACCCCTTCAGTGGTATTATAGCCGTGTCTATGCGTAGATATGTTGCACGAGTAGAACACAATGGTTATTATGGGCATTGATGTTTTTGTTGTCAATTGCTTTTTGTGTACTTTGCATCTTGCGGGATGGTGGGATGAAGCGGCCCGGGCTAACCTTACATGACATCGTTCATGAGACTTGCTCCACGCTCAACATACAACTTGTATTGCATAAGTGGCTTTGCGGGTGTCTTTCTCTCCCACTATAGTGAAGATTCAATTTAAAACGGGACTTGACAATAGTTGTATCAACGTTGTGGTTCATATTTGTAAGTTAGAACGGTTCTTATGCGAAAGCCCCAGCCACATAAAACATGCAAAGAAAGATTAGAGGTGTCTAACTTGTTTTTGCAGGGCTGTGTTGTGATGTGATATGGCCATGATTGTGATTATATATGATGTATGCAATGATCCTTATTGTAAGTTGGCAACCAGCAGGAGCCTTATGGTTGTCTTTAAATTTCGTTTAGACCTGCATGTATATTATTCAAAGTAGTTGTAATAGTTGATGCTGGTGGACGACAACCATGGAGCGGCGCCATTGATCCTGACGTCTCGCCGGTGATGATGGAGATCATGTTCATGCTTGGAGATGGATATTGAAGGCACAAGAAGAAAGGCCATATCATATCACATATTATGAATTGCATGTGATGTTAATATTTTTATGCATCTTGTATTGCTTAGATCGCTACAGTAGCATTATAAGATGATCCCTCTCACCAAATATCAATTAATAAAGTGTCCGTCCTTAGTAAACACCGTTGCTAAGACTCATCGTTTCGAAGCATCATGTTATGATCGGGTGTGATAGATTCTACATGTGCATACAACGGGTGCAAGCCAGATTTGCACACGTGGCTACTAAGGTTAACCTTGAAGAGCCTAGCATGTACATACATGGTCTCGGAACATGGAATACCGAAAGGTAAAGCATGAGTCATATAGATGATATGATGAACATGTTGATTGTTTTCCTTTGAAGCTACATCATCTCTCGTGATGATAGGACTTGGTGTAGTGGATTTGGTTTGTGTGATCACTAAAACAATGTGAGGGATATTGTTTTGAGTGGGAGTTCAATAGTAATATGATTAAAAGTTGAACACTTTTCATCATAAATTAATTCAAAGTGAATTTGCATAGTTCTTGTAGTCATTGACATTCATTACCACCTTATGCTTAGTTATAATTGATATAATATAACTATAGAATTCTGGATAGTTACTTTACGAACTGGTATTGTATTGTTTTGAAGTGTTAATCTAAAGTTTAAAAGTCCTATTACAAACTTTTATCAAGTTCAGTTTACTCCATGAAGTTTGATTATTAGTATTAAATCAAGAGTAACAACTCTAGTGTTTGTATCTAAGTATCATGTTTGTCTCCATGATTCTTGATATTCAAAAGATTGTTTAAATATCAAGGTTATCTAGGAGATGAAAGAATTGTTTCAGTAACCATCATGTGTGGAAGATATTGCGATATCTGAAACAAAGTTTTAGTTGCAACATATGGCAAAAATTTATGTTCTCATATTTGATGATAATTTGCAAAAGGTTGGAGATGATAGACGTCCTAATCCTCCTAAAGGTTTTGGAGATCGACTTTATACTCGCGATTCACCATTATAAGCTAAAGTAGCTTGATCATGAAAATTGTCATGATAAGGATGAATATAAGATGTAGGTAAAATGTTTACTATGCTAAAAGATTACTAAAGAATGGAATTTCAGAGAACACCAAACATTTGATGATGGTGATCTACTTCAAAGTGCAAGTCCAAATATATTAGTATTTGACTATACATGCTTTGGACTATGTGTCATATGTATGGTGCCACTATTGATGTTGATAGATTCTTTTAAAAGGAAAAGGAAATGCTGAAAGAGAAATCTTATAAATATTTGGCAGAAAAGAAAAGACTAGAATTGTTCAGGATAGGTATATAGATGTATTCTTTGCTTGTTAGAAAATATTGTTATTAAGTATTCGATATTGAATTTGTTGGTGTGAATTATCATACAACACAATTCATGAACTGCAATGGACTAAGTAACTAGCAAGAGAATAGGTCATGATGTTCATCGAAAACAAACAAGGTGTTGTTGTGTTGATCGTTAACATCAAATATTACCTTCAAATTTTTTTTCAATAATTGTTATTTCGATCAGGTATTATGAGAAAAAGGGTTGTTCAAATAATTGCCGTAATCCATAAAAAATGGATGATTTACAAATCTCTTTGGAGAAATCACATCCATAAATCTAGTTCTAAAAATGTCGGAAGATAAGTTATTGAAAGATCACTTAAGAAGTGACATCGCCGTTTAAATTATATTGAAAACAAAACATGAAGAAACTCCATGATTGATGGAATTTTGGAGTCTTTTGATTTTTTATCAAATAACATTTGTAAAACTTTCCTAGAGATAATTAAAACTCCATTCATAGGCCAAAAGGGAACGAATGACTAGCTTATTGGAACTTGTACATATAGATGTATGAAGCCCATTATGTGTAGTCGAGAGCGATGGATTTCAACTTCATATGCTTTCTCCGAAAATTTGAGTGACTATATGCATATTTGCTTAATGAGGATGAAGTGTGAAATATTTGAAAATGCTCAAAGACTTTCAAGATGAAGTGGAATATCAATGTAACAAGAAAATAAAGAATTTATGATAATATCATAAAGGAAGATTTTTTAGTTACAAGTTTAGCAAAAACACCTAAGATTTGACGAATCTTTCCATGGATTTGCATTTCCCAAAACACCATATGAGTATGGAGTGTTCGATATATGCAATAAAACCTTGTTTGACATGGTGAGATCAAAGGTGTTAGTAATAAAACTTCCATAGTATTTTAAAGAATAAAGCTTTAGTGATTACTGCTTTTACACTGAAAAGAGCTCCATCATGATCCATTGAAATGACACCATATAAAGTTATCGTTTGGGGGTAAAACCCAAGTTGTCCTTTCTTAAACATTGGTATGTTATGCATAAGTAAGATGTTTACAACCAAAGTCCGATGAGCATGTCTTTGTAAGTTATTTCGAATAACCGTTGAATATTCCTCCATAATACCGAAGAAAAAAGTGTTTGTCGCTTAGAACGTTAAGTTTCTTAAGAAGGAATTCTTCGTGAAAAGTTAAGTGGGAGGACAATAGAACTTTTATAAGGTTAAAAGAACCTTAGCTATATGTGCTGAGTTGCACAGCACCGGAAAGTGTTCCGGCGACAGCAACAATTGTCATGGCTAACGTGCCTCAAAGGTTGTTGTGGCGGAGGTCTAAGTTCCTATTGAACCAGGTAGTTCGGGTAAATAATCAAATACTTAGATTTGAGAGTCAATCATTGTTGTTTAACAATGATAAACCGACTATATGCAAAGAAGCGATGATGGTCCCTGACTCCGTCGGATGGCTTGAAGCCATAGAATCCGTGATACTTCCATACACGAGAAATAAAGCTTTGAACATGGAAGACCCTATGGAAAGGTGTAAGACCTTACACTCATATTTGGATCTATAAATAAATAGTCATAGCTGTTTCACATCTATGAAATTGTCGACATGCCGGGAAAAGAGTTTACGACAATGTTCAAAGGTTGACTATGACAAGATTTGATCGTTCATACCGATATTTGGTCTAGACGGATTAATATAGCAACCACTACATATAATTTTGTTATATGGTAGTTGAACAAACAAAGCAAAGTTTTTCTAATAGAATGGTTACCTAAGATGTGTACATGACACGATCCAAATGGTTTTGTTGATTCAAAGGATACTAAAAGATCATGCACACTTCAATGGTTGAAGTAAGCATCGCAGAGTTGAAATCTTCACTGTGATGAAACTGTTAAAAGTTTTAAATTTCCTTGGAGACGATGAAGATGCTTGCATTCGCAAGAAATTAAGTGGGAGCGCTAAGACATATTTCTAATGCATTATGTGAAAGAAATATTGTTGATTGGAAATGATGTATCTTGTATTGAAACAAAGTTAAGAATTTCATACCGATGAAAAACTTAGGCAAAACCCGAATATGTGGCACCAATATCTATATGGATAGATTGAGACGCTAATATGGTTGTGCCAAATGTACATAGATGAGATATTGAATGAGTTCAATATGGAAATGAAAAGAAAGGTTCTTGCCACACAGAAAGGATTAAATTGAAATTCAAGTATATCGAGACTTGCTAAGTGAAACAAAGATTCAAGTATTTTTGATACTTGATGAATGAAATCACAAAGAGTATTTTTTATTCATACGGTGACATGTACAAATCCAGATATGTCCTATACTCTAAATGTTATGAGCATATACTAGAGTGATTCATAAAGATGATCATTGGATAATAGTAAGGATAATCTTATGACCTTTTGGAAGAACTAAGAATATTTTATTATTATAGAGGTGACAAATAGATAGATAGTTCATTGTAAAGTATTACATTGATACTAGTTTTGTCATGAAGTACAAATTAAGTTTATCTCAATTCAAACTATGGGTAGCACAATGTAATGGAAAGGAAGTTCCATAATGGGTTTGGATGAGTTCCAAAATTAAGACATTGTGAAAGATACTACAACAAAAGGCTAAGTATATGACTGCCATCATAGTAGCAAAATAGGGAATTTGTGTCAAGTAGTTTGTTATCAAACTAGGTGTGGTTCACAGTGGGCTGGTACTATGAAGATATATTGTACGATAATTGTATCAACATGTTTTAAACCTAAGGAACTAAAGGTCTCACCAAAGTACCAAATTTATACAATGCCATCTCATTGGACAATGAGTGATGCATAGAGACGCAAAGACATGCAGTTACAAACGGACCTGAAAGTGTCGGATCCGAAGATTAGTTAACCACTAGCAATCGTGTATATACAACACCGGAAATCCATAGGTGTTGAATGCACAAAGGTTTAAAAGTAGATTATTGACTCTAGTGCAAGTAGGAGACTATTGGAGATATGACCAAGAGGCAATAATAAAGTGGTTATTATCATTTCTTTATGTTTATGATAAATGTTTACATCCCATTCTATAATTGTATTAACCAGAAACTTTAATACTTCTATGATTTGTAAACATATAAGAGTCCCTAGTAAAGCCTTTTGTTAAACTAGCTTGATTAATAGATGTTCATGGTTTCCTGATCATGAAAATTAGATGTTATTGACAACAAGGTCATATCATTAGGAGAATGATGTGATGGACATACTCCTATAGTTAAGCGTAGCATAAGATCAAGTCATTTCAATAGTTTGTTTTCTATAACCTTTCAGATACATAGTAAACTAAATCCTTCGACCATGAGATCATGTTAATCACCATCACCGGATGGATGCTTTGATGACATCAAACACCACTTCGTAATTGGGTGGTTCTAAAGGTGGCATTTGTATTCTGAAAGTATGTGTTGAGGCACATGGATCAAGATTGGGATTTTTCCATCCATATGACGGATAGATATACTCTAGGCCCTCTCAGTGGAATGTCATCCAATTGAATTGGAAGCATGTGACTATCTCACAAGGGATCACATATCACTGGAACGAGTAACGAGTAACGAGTACTTATTGGTAACGAGGTCAAACTAGGTATGCAGAGATACCGACAATCAAACCTTGGGTAAGTAAAGTATCGCGATACAAAGGACTGGTATCGTATGTAAATGGTTCATTCGACCACGAAGTAATTGTAGAAATATGTGGGAGTCATATGAATTTCCAGATGCCTCTATTGGTTATTGATCGGAGAAGAGTCTCGATCATGTCTGCATAATTCAAGAACCGTAGGGAGACAAACTTAAGGATTCAATGTTGTTTAGTAGATATGGAAAGTGAGTAAAGAGACCAAATGTTGTTCGGGGTATCGGATTGGATCCAGGACATGACGAGGAGATCCGGAATGGTCCAGAAAATAAGATTCATATAAGGGAATTCCAATTCCTTAGTTTGGGAATGGTTTCGGTGTTTTCATCGGAATGTTCTAGAAGGGTCTAGAAGGTCCATCACTCTAGAGTAGGAAGGGTAAATGGATGTGTCATACCAAATTTGAATGGTTTCATCATGTCCTAGGTCACTTGGCTAGGCAATGGGAAGAGAGAAATGAAACTCTAGTTTGAAGGTCAAATGCCAATTTGAAAAAGTCAAATCCCAACATGGTTGCCTAGCGGAGGGAGGAAAGGAATCCCACCTAGGGAAGGATTCCTCCCTCCCCTTGGCACCGAACACATGGAGGATTTGGGGGAGGCCTCCCTGGCCCCAAACCGCATCTCCCTCTCATAAATAGAGGGGAGGGAGTGCCCCTTGCCCCCCACAAGAAACCCAAGATTGGACGCAGCCCTCTGAAGTTGTCGTCGATTTAGAGCCCTCTAAAGTAGCCGCCACCTAGCCCTCTACTAGTCGCCAGCCACCACCTATAAACCTTGGCCTCTAAACCCTAGATTTCCAAGGCTCTCTAATACTCCACCATACCTGCTCTGGCTTAGGAGAAGCCCTCTCGGATTTCCCCTATACTTCCACCACCACACCCTCGTGCTGCTGGAATCGCGAGGAGAGATCTACATCCTTCGCTGCCTGCTGGAACAAGGGAGAGAGGTCTTCATCGAGTACGGACCGTGTGACCGACTGCGGGAGCGCTGCCGGAACGCGGCGCTGGAAGGATCGTCTACACGATCTTGAGATGGGCAAGTGAACGACTACATCACCCACAAGAATCCGATCTCGTTAACCGCTTTGGATCTTCGAGGGTTAGTACTCTACAACTCGTTGCAACGATCTAGTAGATTAGATCTTGGCTTCTGTGTGTTCATGCGATAGAAATATTTTTTTTCCATGATACGAACCCCTTCATATCTCTCACTAGGCGGTTGAGTTTGCCAGATGCCTTTCATGACGATCCCTGCATCCTAGAAGGACTGTAGGACGGTTGTGGTGCATCTGGTCTTGGACCACGAAGGCTCCATGGAGGTGGGTTTGTTGAGATCTGAGATTCGGATGGGGGCGAATGCGAATGAGGAAGAGAGCAAGCACAGAAAGAATGTAGTGAGATCTTCATTCCCTCCACTGTTCGCCATTTAGAGCAACCAAGTGTTATTAGAGTTAGGATGTCCTGCCGCTCCCTGAAGACGGTGTCGAGGAAGATCCCCTGCACCAGTGGCAGCGTGACTCTCTTCTTCGGCAGAGGGCCCTTCCAGCTCCCCATGCACGACAACCGGCAAAAACAAAGACCCAAAGGCGATGATGATGAACAATGTTCGCCACCGGCAATGGGGACACAACCTCCGGTGCCACAGAACGTGGCCTGTCGAGTTCCTCACCTTGATCCGCCTCCGCCCCTGACCTACAAAACAAAGAAGACATACTTGCTCCAGCCGACGAGCCTGATGATGGTGAACGAGAACCCCGCTCCCAAAATATTAACGCCAACATTGGGAATCCAACATCATTCCAGAACTCCCAGACAAGCTCCGCCTCCCTATCCACTGCATCATGGACCTGCTGAGCGATATGTAGCAGAAGCGTCTTGGCGTCGGCATCGATTTCAGCAGGCTCTCCATGGAGACGGGAGAACCTTGAGCCACATGGAGAAAGCGGTGGTGAAGTCGCCCTAGGTTCCAAAGTAAGTCGGCTCTAGCGAACCACCGCTTGCATGCCATGCTCCATTTTCTTATAATTGGAAAAGGAAAATTTAAAAATTGGGGGAATTTTACTTCCCGCCTCTTCACCAACCAGAGATGCGCAAAACTACTAAATATGAATACCAGGATTTTTAAACTTGGTTAAACACCAAGCCTGATCCTCGGGACAAATTGCATGCACTACCAGAAAAATCTTCGTTGTCGTGATGCCCAACTTTGTCGTGCGCCGAAACATGGCAAAGATTCCTTTGTTGTGCACCAGCAAGGAGACACACGGCAATGATATATACCATGGCATAGCACACACACAGCACATAGCAAAGAATCCGCTCATGGGAAAGAACCATCAAAACGCATGACAAAGAGAATGATACGGCAAAGAATAGAAACGACGCACGGCAACAAATGCAGTGACGACAACAAACTTTCACATGGGCCCACCGGCTACAGTTAACAGAGCGGGCGACGACGCGCCTATAGGACGTGCGTTTCCGTGCGACCAGTTAAGAGAACGCACGACAAAGATCCTACCTTTGTCGTGCATGCAGGCTTTGTTGTGCGCTTTTCTGTTTTTTATTTTCTTCTCCATTTTATCTTTTCATTTGTATTTCTTAATTTTCTTAAGTTACTTAATCTTTAAATTACTTTGATTTAATTAGGATGGCTTAGATTAGATAAATGTCTCTCTTTATCGCCAACCATCGTTGTCTAATCTATATATATACCCTTCATCCTGATGCCTCGGAGCGCGGTTTGCTGCGAAACCCTGATTTGTGGACCTCAGATCGTCTACCCCCTAGACGTTCTTCTGAGAGGGGAATCCTGGTGTAACTCTCTCTTGTTTTGTGTTTTTAGGTCATAGGATGATGTAAAACCATGTTGGGTCACAAGGTGCGGCAGTATCCTACCCAGTTACACTAGAACGGGCAGTTTCCCCCTTATACAAGTCTAGAACCTTTGCTCTTAGGTTACAGCGCATGCCTGCGAAGGGGGACACATGGACCTAGGGGCTAGGTTTTTTATGTTTAAACATTGCACCACACTTTCATGCATGCGCTAGGGCCACATTCAAGTTCTTGAGGTATTCTGATTCCCCGAAGGGCGGTTTTCTACAGAACCCTTGTCTGTGGGCCTCAGATCATCTACCCCCCTAGACGTTCTTCTGATAGGGGTATACCGGTGTAGCCCTCTATTGTTTTTTGTTTTTTAGGTCATATGATGATCTAAAACCATGTTGGGTCACAAGGAATGGCAGTATCCTACCCGGTTTCACCGGAACAGGGAGTTTCCCCCTTATACAACTCTAGAACCTTCGCTTTTAGGTTACAGTGCATGCATGCGAAGGGGGACACATGCAACGGGGGACTAGGTTTTGGATATTTCAACATAACACAACACTTTCATTCATGTGCTAGGGCCACATGGAAATTCTTGAGGTATTCCGATGCCCCGAATAGCGGTTTGCCATGGAACCCTGATCTATGGGCCTCAGATCGTGTACCCCCTAGACGTTCTTCTAACAGGGGTAGACGGGTCTAGCCCTCTCTTGTTTTGTGTTCTTTAGGTCATAGGATGATGTAAAACCATGTTGGGTCACAAGGTGCCGCAGTATCCTACCTGGTTTCACTGGAACAGGGTGTTTCCCCCTTATACAAGTCCATAACTTTCGGTTTTAGGTTATAGCACATGCCTGTGAAGGGGTACACATGCACCTGGGGACTAGGTTTTGTATGTTTCAAGATAACACCACACTTGCATTCATGTGCTAGGGCCACATACAAGTTCTTGAGGTATTCCGATGCCCCGGAGCACGATTTGCCGCGAAACCCTGATCTGTGGGCCTCTTATCATCTACCCCCTAAATGTTCTTCTGATAGGGTAGCCCGGTATAACACTCTCTTTTTTTGTGTTTGTTTAGGTCATATGATGATGTAAAACCATGTTGGGTCACATGGTGCGATAGTATCCTATCCGGTTTCATCGGAACGGGGAGTTCCCCCTTGGGTTAGAGCGCATGCCTACAAAGGGGGACACATGCACCCGGGGACTAGGTTTTGTATGTTTCAACATAACACCACACTGTCATGCATATGTGTTAGGGCCACATGCAAGTTATTGAGGGTATTGTGTTGGTGATGTCGTTTCCTGAACAGACCACCTAGTACTCACAAGCATTCTCTTCAGGCATTTAAAGTATACATCCATGATGATCACAAAGTCAAAATTGACTTGTGCATTGTCAGCATAATTGACTTGTGAAGGGGACATATTCCTAGTCAAGGACATCACTGTAATAAAACTGGATCTTGACAAAGGATCTGTTCAGGCCTCATTCTCGGATATACTGTCTTCCATTCTTTGTGTAAAGGGTCCAAGAGATGCGCTCCAATTCTTGAACGCGTTGCAGCCCCTTCTAATGGAATTTTTACTTCTAGATGGTTTTAGTGTAATTCTTCAAGATTTTAGTGTGTCCAAGCTTCTATTGGAAGAAGGACAGGAAAGCATTCAAAAGCAGTCCGCGGTTCTAGAACAGTCAAGGTGCTTGAAAAGCCAGTTTGAGGAAATGCAGGTTGAGAACAATATAAAGGTTGTCAAACAACAAATTTCAGACTATGTCGTGAAATCCTCTCATCTTGGTATTTTTATTGACTAAAGAATGACCATTTTGTTTCAAAATTAGTCCAACATCTTGGTTTTGTTAGTCAGCAGCTCTCTACCGTGAGGGGAAATTCTACTCTAGCCGATTGGTTATGGATTGTTTCTCAAATTTTGTGAATAGGAACCCACGTAATGGAAATAAAGTTCAGCATCCTCCAGAAGCTTATGGTCTTGTGCAAAGTTCATATTTCCATGGTCTCAATCCTTATGAAGAGTTGGTACATGCTATATCTACAAGATAAACTATCGTCCGCTCCTCAATATTTTACTAAGTGTTAACGCATGTGTGCGAAGGGGGTCACACTTGGGACCTACATATGCCACCTACCAACCTTGCACCACACATACATATATGTTAGGGACACATGCAAGTTTTCATGTGATTTCGACGCTCCGGTGGTCTTTCTCTAACGATATCCTAGACCCGGGGCCCCGTAGGTCTACCCCTATAGCTTTCTTCATAGGAGGGTAGCTCGGTGGACATTTCTATTTGTTTAGGTTTGTTTAGGACATATGTACATGGAAAGCAAAGGTTGTACCAACTTTGCCATAAAATAGGCTCCGGATGCCCTGCCGCGGCAGTTTCCACATACATATCTAGGATTTTACTAAGTGTCAACGCATGTCTCTAAAGGGGGTAACACTTGGGACCTACAAATGCCACCTACCAACCTTGCACCAAACTTACACACATATGTTATGGACACCTGCAAGTTTTCATGCAAGTTAGGCACACACATATGTATCATTCAACATAACACCACTTTCATGCATGTGCTAGGGCCACATGCAAATTCTTGAGGTATTCCGATGCCCCGAATAGCGGTTTGCTACGAAACACTAATCTGTGGGCCTCTGATCATATACCCCCTAGACGTTCTTCTTATAGGGGTAGTGTGTTGTAGCCCTCTCCTGTTTTGTGTTTGTTTAGGTCATAGGATGATGTAAATCCATTTTGGGTCACAAGGTGCGGCATTATCCTACCCGGTTTCATCGGAATAGGAGTTTCCCCCTTATACAAGTCCAGAACCTTTGCTTTTAGGTTACAACGCATGCCTGCGAAGTGGGACACATGCACCCCAAGGACTAGGTTTTTTATGTTTCAACATAATACCACACTTTCATGCATGTGCTAGGGACACATGAAAGTTTTTGAGGTATTCTGATGCCCCAGAGTGCGGCTTGCTGCGGAACCCTGATCTGTGGGCCTCAGATCGTATACCCCCTAGAGGTTCTTCTAATAGGGGTTGCCCTCTATATCCCTCTCTTGTTTTGTGTTTGTTTAGGTGTAAATCCATGTTGAGTCACCAGGTGCGGCATTATCCTACCCGGTTTCACCAGATAGGGTGTTTGCCCCTTATACAAGTCTAGAACCTTTGATTTTAGGTTACAGCACATGGCCTGCAAAGTGGGACACATGCACCCCAAGGACTAGGTTTTTTATGTTTCAAAATAACACCACACTTTCATGCATGTGCAAGGGCCACATGGAAGTTCTTGAGGTATTACGATGCCCCGGAGTGCGGCTTGTTGCGGAACCCTGATCTGTGGGCCTCAGATTGTCTACCCTCTAGATGTTCTTCCGATAGGGGTAGCCCGGTGTAGCCCTCTCTTGTTTTGTGTTTCTTTAAGTCATAGGATGATGTAAAACCATGTTGGGTCACAAGGTGCGGTAGTATCCTACCCGGTTTCATCAGAATGGGGAGTTTCCCCTTATACAAGTCTAGAACCTTCGCTTTCAGGTTATAGCGCGTGCCTGCGAAGGGGGAAACATGCACCCAGGGAATAGGTTTTGTATGTTTGAATATAAAACCACATGTTCATGCATGTGCTAGGTCCACATGTAAGTTGTTGAGATATTCAGATGCCCCGGAGAGCGGTTTGCTGCGGAACCCTGATCTATAGGCCTCGGATTATATACCCCTATACGTTCTTCTGATAGGGGTAGACTGGTGCATCCCTCTGTTGTTTTGTGTTTGTTTAGGTCATATGATGATATAAAACCATGTTGGGTCACAAGGTGCGGCAGTATACTACCCATTTTCACCGGAACAGGCAGTTTCCCACTTATACATGTCCAGAACCTTCGCTTTTAGGTTATAATGCATGCCTACAAATGGGTACACATGCACCCGGGGACTAGGTTTTGTATGTTTCAACATAAAACCACACTTTCATGCATGTTCTAGGGCCACATGCAAGTTCTTGAGGTATTCTGATGCCCCGGAGTGCGGTTTGCTGCGGAACCCTGATCTGTGGGCCTCAGATTGTCTACCCCCCCCTAGATGTTCTTCTGATAGGGTTAGCCCTGTGTATAACTCTCTTGTTTTGTGTTTGTTTAGGTCATAGGATGATGTAAAACCATGTTGGGTCACAAGGTGCGGAAGTATCCTACCCAGTTTCACTAGAACATGTAGTTTCTCCCTTATACAAGTCCAGAACCTTTGCTTTTAGGTAACAGTCCATGCCTGTGAAGGGGGACACATGCACCTGGGGACTAGGTTTTGTATGTTTCAACATAACACCACTCTATCATGTATGTGCTAGTTCCACATGCAAGTTATTAGGTATCCTGATGCCCAGAGCGCAGTTTAATGCGAAACCTTCATCTGTAGGCCTCAGATCGTCTACCCCCCCTAGACGGTCTTCAGATAGGGGTAGCCCGCTGGATACCTCTCTTGTTTTGTGTTTTTTAGGTCATAGGATAATTTAAAACCATGTTGGGTCATAAGGTGCGGCAGTATCCTACCCGGTTTCGCTGGAAAGGGGAGTTTCCCCCTTATACAAGTGCACAACCTTCGCTTTTTGGTTATAACGCATGCCTGCGAAGGGGGACACATGCGCCCAGGGACTAGGTTTTGTATGTTTCAACATAACACCACACTTTCATGCATGTGCTAGGGCCACACGCAAGTTATTGAGGTATTCCAATGTGTCGGAGCATGGTTTGCTGCGCGCGGAACCCTGATCCATGGGCCTTGGATTGTCTACCCCCTAGATGCTCTTTTGATAGGGGTAGCCCAGTCTGGTTCTCTCTTTTTTTGTGTTTGTTTAGGTCATAGTAAGATGTCAAACCATGTTGGGTCACAAGGTGCGGAAGTATCCTACCTGGTTTCACCGGAACAGGGAGTTTCCCCCTTCAAGTCTAGAACCTTCGCTTTTAGGTTACAGCGCATGCCTGTGAAGGGGGACAGATGCACCCGGGGACTAGGTTTTGTATGTTTCAACATAACACCACACTTTCGTGCATGTGCTACGACCACATGCAAGTTATTTAGGTATTCTGATGCCCCGGATCGTGGTTTGCTACGGACCCTGATCTGTGGGCCACAGATCGTCTACCCCCTTAGACGTTCTTCTGATAGGGGTAGCCCGGTGTACCCCTATCTTGTGTTGTGTTTCTTTATGTCAGAGGATGATGTAAAACATTGTTGGGTCAAAAGGTGAAGTAGTATCCTACTCGGTTTCACCGGAAAGGTGAGTTTCACCCTTATACAAGTCGATAACCTTCACTTTTAGGTTATAGCGCATGCCTGTGAAGGGGGACACATGCACCCGGGGACTAGGTTTTGTATGTTTCAACATAACACTACACTTTAATGCATGTGCTAAGGCCAAATGCAAGTTATTGAGGTTTTCCGATCCCTGGAGCGTGGTTTTCTACGGAACCCTGATCTGTGGGCCTCGGATCATCTACCCCCTAGACGTTCTTCTGATTGGGGTATCCTGTTGTATCCCTCTCTTGATTTGTGTTTGTTTAGGTCATAGGATGATGTAAATCCATGTTGGGTCACAAGGTGCGGCATTATCCTATCCAGTTTCACCGGAACAGGGAGTTTCCCCCTTATACAAGTCCAGAACCTTCGATGTTAGGATATAGTGCATTCCTACGAAGGGGGAAACATGCACCCGGGGAATAGGTTTTGTATGTTTCAACATAACACCACACTCTCATTTATGTTCTAGGTCCACATGCAAGTTATTAGGTATCTCGATGCCCCGGAGCACGGTTTGCTATGGAACCCTGATCTGTGGGCCCCAGATCGTTTACCCCCTAGACGTTCTTGAGATAGGGGTAGACTGATGTAGCCCTCTCTTGTTTCATGTTTGTTTAGGTCATAGGATAATGTCAAACCATGTTGGGTCACAAGGTGCGGCAGTATCCTACCTGGTTTCACCGGAAGGGGGACACAAGCACTTGGGGACTAGTTTTTGTATGTTTCAACATAACACCACACTTTCATGCATGTGTTAGGGCCACATGCAAGTTCTTGAGGTATTCCCATGCGCCGGAGCGCGGTTTGTTATGGAACCCTAATCTGTGGGCCTCAGATCGTCTAACCCCCTAGAAGTTCTTCTGATAGGGGTAGCTTGGTGTAGCCCTCTCTTGTTTTGTGTTTATTTAGGTCATAGGATGATGTAAAACCATGCTGGGTCACATGGTGCGGCAATATCCTACCCGGTTTCGCCGAAAGGTGAGTTCCCCCCTTATACAAGTCCATAACCTTCGCTTTTAGGTTATAGTGCATGCCTACGAAGGGGGACACATGCAACCGAGGACTTGGCTTTGTATGTTTCAACATAACACTACACTTTCATTCATATGTGCTAGGTCCACATGCAAGTTCTTGAGGTATTCCGATGGTGATGTCGTTTTCCTGAAGATGCCACCTAGTACTCACTAGCATTTTCTTCAAGCATTTAAAGCATACATCCATGATGATCACACAGTCAAAATTGACTTGTGCGTTGACACTAAAATTGAGTTGCGAAGGGGACATATTCCTAGTCAAGGATAGCACTATAATAAAACTGTATCTTGCCAAAGAATCTGTTTAGGCCTCATTCTCGGATATACTCTCTTCCATTCTTTGTGTGAAGGGTCCAAGAGATGCGCTCCAATTCTTGAACACTCTGTAGCCCCTACTAATTTTTACTTCTAAATGATTTAAGTGTAAGTCTTAAAGATTTTTGTGTGCCCAAGCTTTTGTTGGAAGAAGCACAGGAAAGTATTCAAAGCACTCCGCGGTACTGGAACAGTCAAGGTGCTCAAAAAGTCAGTTTGTGGAAATGCAGGTAGAGAACAATCTAAAGGATGTCAAACAAAAAATTTTAGGCTTTGTCATGAAATCCTCTCATCTTGGTCTTTTGATTGACCGAAAATTGACCCTTCTATTTCAAAAGTAGTACAACAGCTTGGTTTTGTTGGTCAGCAGCTTTCTAGAATGAGGGGAAATTCTACTCTAGCCGATTGGTTAAGGATTGTTTCTTTTGTGAATAGGCACCCACGTAATTGAAATGAAATTCAGCATCCGCAAGAAGCTTATGGTCTTGTGCAAAGTACATATTTCCATGGTTTAAATCCTTATGAAGAGCTGGTACATGCTATATCTACAAGAGAAACTATCGTCCGCTCCTCAATATTTTACTAAGTGTTAACGCATGTGTGCGAAGGGGGTCAAACTTGGGACCTACATATGCAACCTAACAATCTTGCACCACATGTACACATATGTTAGGGACACATGCAAGTTTTCGTTTGATTTCTACACTCCGGTGGTCTTCCTCTAGCGAAACCCTAGACCGGGGGCCCCGCAGGTCTACCCCTATAGCTTTCTCATAGGAGGGTAGCCCGGTGGACTTATCTATTTGTTTTGATTTGTTTAGTACATATGTACATGGAAAGCAATGGTTGGACCAACTTTTCCAAAAAAATACTCAGGTTGCCCCGCGGCGGGAGTTTCCACGTACATATCCAGGATTTTACAAGTGTTAACACATGTCTGCGTAGGGGGTCACGCTTGGGACCTACAAATGCCACCTACAAACCTTGCACCACACTTACACACATATGTTATGGACAGGTGAAAGTTTTCATGCAAGTTAGGGACACACATATGTATCTTTCAACATAGCACCACACTTTCATGCATGTGCTAGGGCCACATGCAAGTTCTACAGGTATTTCGATGCCCCGGAGTGTGGTTTGCTATGGAACCCTGATCTGTGGGCCTCGGATCGTCTACCCCCCTAGACTTAATTATGATCAGGGTACCCTGGTGTAGCCCTCTCTTGTTTTTTGATTGTTTAGGTCATAGGATTATGTAAATCCATGTTGGGTCACAAGGTGCGGCATTATCCTACTCGGTTTCACCGGAAAAGGGAGTTTCGACATAACCTTCGCTTTTAGGTTACACCGCAAGCCTGCGAAGTGGGACACATGCACCCTAGGGAATAGGTTTTGCATGTTTTGACATAACACAACACTTTCATGCATGTGCTAGGGCCACATGCAAGTTCTTAAGGTATTCCGATGCCCCGGAGCGCGGTTTGCTACGGAACCCTGATCTCTGGGCCTCAGAGTGTCTACCGCCCTAGACATTCTTCTAATATGGGTAGCCCAGTGTATATCTCTCATGTTTGTGTTTGTTCAAGTCATAGTATGATGTAAAACCATGTTGGGTCACAAGGTGCGGCAGTATCCTACCTGGTTTCCCTAGAACGGGGAGTTTCCCCATATACAAGTCTAGAACCTTCGCTTTTAGGTTATAGCACATGCCTTCGAAGGGGGACACATGCACCCGGGGACTAGGTTTTGTATGTTTCAACATAACACCACACATTCATGCATGTGATACGGCCACATGCAAGTTCCTGAGGTATTCTGATGCCCTAGAGCGTGGTTTGCTGCGGATCCCTGATCTTTGGGCTTGGGATCATCTACCCCCCTAGACGTTCTTCTGATATGGGTAGCCCAGTGTAGCCCTCCCTTGTTTTGTGTTAGTTTAGGTCATATGATGATGTAAAACTATGTTGGTCACAAGCACTACTAGGAAAATAGATATAGATAGACATACCTTATGTGGCCCATGGGGCTGACCATGCGCCACAAAAGAAGTCCAGTGGCGCATATGTGGGAATGCGCCATAGAACCTTCAAACTTCTGTGGCGCATGCACTTTGGCAATGCGCCATACATGTAAGGTGGGACCCATGACAAGCGTTGGTCTATGAAACTTCTGTGGTGCATTTGGGCATATGCACCACAGAAGCATTGGGTGGGACCCACATCAGGCAGGATTTGACCGGGCTCTAACCAACCTTCTGTGGTGCATATGATGATATGCGCCGCAAAAGTTAATGTCTTCTGTGGCGTATATCACCATATGCGCCACAGAACATGGATGTGCGTCCCACAGTCTGGCCACCTACGGCCAAGCTTCTGTGGCGCATATGGTGATATGCACCACAGAAGATCACACTTTTGTGGCGCATATCTGCCATATGCGCCGCAGAACCCTGCGTCCAGATCTGCACAAAATGGTGGCAGCTTTGCAACCCTCTATCTACCACTACCCATTTCACATCATCCTTCCCCCTCCTCCCAGCTCGTCTTCCTCCTCTCTCCCACCCCATTGTTCCCATAATTTTCTCCATTTTGTTGTATTTAAACCTACTATAGTTGATAGATTGGTTAGGGAAATCCTTTCTCCAACTTGTAGATCTAAAACACACTTACTTTTCTCCTCCACATCTCTATTTGTCTACCACTATCTTACCATAGATCTATTGGTCCACACTCTCTCACATCGCGGTCTCGACTCGGTATTCGATCTACTAGTTGAGTAATTGGCCATTAATATGCATGTTTTGTAGGTGTGAAGCTTGTCCCGCGGGCGGTGTGTACATGCGATGGCGCCAAGATGATGTTTGTGCATGAAGCTTGTCTGGTGCATGAATGTTTGCATGGGAAGAAGTTTCTTGTTGTTGCTTGTCTGCCCCGGTGTGGTGCATGGATGTTTGCCGAAATGTTGATTCATTTCTATTTCGGAAAAAATCTGCACCACCCATATGTCCTACTTTTAGGAAAGGTCATGCCTAATTTTTCTGGCGAACATGCATGTGTGTTTGTGTGTGCATAAGGTGTGGTTTCTAATTAACCTACTCTCTCTTTTGATCTATACATGCATACCGCATAGGAAACCATGGTCGTCAGGATGAGCGAAGGTCGAGTTACTAGGTATATGAAAGACGCGAAGGCGAACATGATTCGGAACAACAAGACCCAGATAAGATGTCCATGTCGAACATGCAAACTCCAGCGCTAGATCGACCCTGATTCTGGACAATTGGAGGATCACCTACTCAGGCGCGGTTTCATGTGCGTCTTCGATGAGGAGCCAACAGCAAATGGTGGTGGTCATCATGAAGACGTGGGGGGCGAGAGGACAAAGAGTCTCCCGGCAGGCATGGTCATCATAACGAAGAATATACCAGCGGGCATGATCATCATGACGAAGAAGGAGATGTCGACGGGCATGACCATCATGAAGAAGGAGAAGACGCGAACACCCAAACGCTGCTAACTTCGGCGTTGCGGGACCCTCATGTTCAAGAACTACTTCTCAAGGAGATGAGCAATGCCAAAGCTGCAGCCAGAGAGAAAGCCAAGATGGCGCAAATGGAGATAGACGGGATGACTCCATTGTATCCTGGGTGTCGGCCCAAGGATACACACCTGAGTGTAATGCTCAAGGCTCTAGATATGAAGGCGGAACACAAATGGACCGACGTGAGCTTTAATGCTAACATGGAATTCTGGCGCGATCGTCTTCCTAAGGGGAACACATTGCCAACAAGTATAGAGGAGGCCAAGAAAATTGTGTGCCCTCTCGACCTACCTCACATTAAATACCACACATGAATCAATGATTGCACACTTTATCATAACGAGTACGTGGAGAGAACCACATGTCCGCTATGCGTCCATGGACGGTACAAGAGAGGGAACAAGAAACTTCCTCGAAAAGTGGTATGGTACTTTCCTATCACTCCCCGTCTATAGCGATATTTCGTAGATCCTAAGGAAGCAAAGCTGATGCAATGGAACGCGGAAAGGGAGAAACCCGAAGATGATCCAGAGATGGGGAAGATCCTGGCACACCCTTCAGATGCTAGCTAGTGAAATGCATTGGACATCGAGTTCGAAGAGTTCGGGGGCGATGGAAGGAACGTTAGGCTGGGTATGAGCACCGATGGACTCAATACTTTTGGCAACCAGCTACCAAAGGATCCTGAGTCTTCGAAAACCGTGTTCCAAGTGACTCGAAAGTGCCTTCGCATGGATCATCCATGGAGAAAACGCTGTGAACTATTCAATGGTAAAGACGAGCTCGAAAGATCCCCGTGTACGAGGAGCGGCGAATAAATCGAGGAGCTTCTGAATAATTGTTAAGAGTGTCCTACGCCAGGAAAGAAGCGATCAAGGACAAAGCCGTTTCTGGGTGTATGGAAAGCGAGGTCTGTTTTCTGGGACCTGCCATACTGGAAGGTCCTCCACAAGCCCCATAGCCTCGATGTAATGCACATCACAAATAACATTACCAAGAGTCTGCTTGGCACTCTGCTCAACATGCAGGAGAGGACCAAGGATGGGCTGAAAGCAAGAAACGACCTGAAATTGCTTAGCATCAAGAAGGAGCTTCATTACTCTGATAGTGATGATGATGACGATCAGACGGAAGGGACTCAAGGTCGCCTCAAAAGGGTTAAGAAGAATGAGGTGGTTGTTCTTCGCGCTTCCTACTTCACTCTGTGTCAGGAGGAGATCGAGCAGTTTTTCAGGTGCCTCCTAGGATTCAAAGTTCCTCACGGTTACTCTAGAAAGATAAGCAGATATCTCGACATAGTGAAGAAGAGGTTCAGCGGTATGAAGTCCCACGACTGTCACGTGCTTATGACACATATACTTCCAGTTGCAATACGAGGGATAATGGATGAGCACGTCCGTGAGACGCTGTTTGGCCTGTGCAACTTTTTCGACGTCATCTCTAGGAAGTCGATCGGTATGAAGCAGATCAATAGGCTACATGAAGAGATCGTGGTGATACTATGCGAACTCCCGATTTACTTCTCGCCCGCATTCTTCGACATCATGGTGCATCTGCCTGTCCATGTCGTGGATGACATCATCCAGCTCAAGCCAACATTCCTGCACATCATGATGTCGTTTGAAAGGCTGAACGCTGTCATCAAAGGGTTCGTTTGCAATAGGTCCTGTCCATATGAAAGCATAGCCAAGGGCTTTCTGATCTATGATTGCATCTCTTTCTGCTAGAACTATCTAACCACCAAGAATGAGGATGTTGGAATACCCACCAAGAAACACCTTGGTAGGCTCGCTGGGTATGGCACCATGAGGGCCACCTCTCACTGCATGTCGGCATTGCTAATCGACGCGCCGACTTTGGCAGGGCACATCGAGTCGTGCTACAACACATTTAATGTCACATCCCAAGATTTTAGAAATTGGGACTAGAAAAAAATTGCATTTGCATGACATTCATCAGCATTGCATTGCATATTTGCATCAAGAAAAATTTCTAAATCGAAATAAAGGACGAAAACCCAAATAGTATGTGCCACTTTGTTCCTAAAGGGAATTAAATTGGCTTTATAAAAACCCATTATTGCTAAATTATAGCATAAAAATATCCAATAAATATTACAAAATTTTAGAAACAAAATTAAGCTCATTTGGAGCTATTATGAAAAAGTTATGAAATAAATACAAACAAATAAAGATATAAATAAAATAAAATATACAAGGATTTATAAATCCACTACTTTCAAACTAGTAAAAAGATTACAAATATGATCCTACAATGATCTATTCGATTTTAGAAAATTTTAGAAACAAGTTTGAACTCATTTGGAGTTTGTATGTGAAAGTTATGAGGGAAACACATAAATAGAAAATAGAAAAAGAAAAAAATATAACTAGGCTAGCCCGGCCAACCGAAACAGCCTGGAGCAGGCACGGGAGGAAGTATCGATCACATAGGATGCTTTAATTTCCGTGCAAATCGGTTTTTCTCAAACCTGTCTCTATTCAAATTTTTATATCTTTTTATCTACAACTCCAAATCGACTTTCGTTTATTTCGACTTGTTTCCTACTCCAAGGCCTATCTCTCCACTATCCTAAACCTCCATATAAACCAGTGGAGCCATAGTTGTATGAGTTTTACTTCTCGAAATCCTGAATCTACACATGTCCGAATCTTATTTCGTTTATTCACCCATCTAGACTTCGTCGTTTGCCTTTGGCCAAAACACGAAAGTTCTAGATCTTGTCGAAATCTTTCAATCCCGAGAAATCTCACCTCTTTTCATCCACCATAGCCGGAGAATTTCACACCGCAATATTTCCGATATGACGGTGTAAATCCAAGATCTACTCGCGCTCGTTTTTTCAAATCCAAATTCCTTTGGTGAAAAGGTAGGACTAATGACTCCTCACAACTTTCATGTTGTAAGTTTTTCAATTTGACCTAAGGATTTGTCTCTAACACAGATCTATTTCTTGTCTATTCTGAGCCAAAATCGGGTCAATCTCCTCTCCTAGCCACTGGATCTCATCCCGACGGTCAAGATTATAACTTATCAATGAAGGGGTACGAGTCAACCAGATCTCGCCACGTGTCAAGCCAGGTCAGCCCCACGTCCCAGTCAGCATAGAATATTCCTAGGGAATATTCCCTGTAGATTTTGAATTGAATTTAATTTGCAAAAAAATTGTGTAAACTTGCAAAAATCATATAAAAAGATTCGTAGGTCCAAAAATATCAAATTATAGGATGGTTTCAGAGCTAGGTTGTTGACTATAGGATCGTCACCTAGAAATGGATTAGGAAAACCATATGAAAATTATAAAGACTATATGATTCTATCTATTCTCTTCTTACACTTCTTTCTAGTATCTTCTTATCACTTCAATTCTCATACTCTTCTCTTTTATGATATAGAAGGAAGGCTCTCTCTAGCAATGACCTCATAATTTTGTACTTACTAGATTCTTGTAATCCTTCATCTATCTTTTCTAATCTCATCTTGTTCAAACTTGTAGATGACCACTTGTGCAAGAAAGTGCAAGATTAAAGAATAGTTAGATGATCACCACCATATAGTTTGATATGATCTCGTTTAGATATAGCAATCGATTGTTGTAAGAACTTATTTGGTAGTTGTTTATTATGTTTATGTTGTGCTATTTGATACCTTAAAGTTCCATATATTTTTCTGAGATTCCATAGTGTATTAATGAATGTTTTGATTAGAAATTCGTGATATTTTCGCTGTAGTTTTCTACTGAACCTGCTATACTGTATGATTTTTCATGTTTTTTGGTAACTGGGAAAAATATGAAAATATAGGGTTTGGTGCGAAACTTCATGTACTATATGTGTAAAATTGGCCAAAATTCCTGATGAGTCTAAGGTGCCTAGGAAAATTCGTGAACACTGCTGTAGTTTCAGGACAGATTATGTCTATTGCTGTTATGATTGTAGGTTCACCCCCAAATGAATATTAGTCAATGGAAAACTATATTGTGGATGGTATGCCACTAAAACAAAACTTCTGGAACATAAACAAAACTATTTTGGATTGAGTGTTGTTGTGTTGATTGTGTGCTTATGTGCTATTTGTGTTTTTCATATAGTTATGGGTAGTATTACTTCTCTAGTCTTTCTATCTTTAACTCATCTATGATACCCAAAACAAATTACACCATTGGACCATACAGATTGGAGCACATAAAAAATTCCCACTAGCTAGATTATATTGGATTCACGTGACATAGTAGTAATAGTAGACATAGACTGGATGGTTAAATAAGAAGATCGAATTGTTGGTGCACAACTTGATACTACACTCACAATCCTAGAGGGAGGAAGAACAAGATATAGTTTATCAATTAACCTTGGAGATGCCATGTTTAATTTTCTTAAGGGGGTTAGCCTCGCTAGCAAACACCCACACCTTGCTAGCCATTCCAAATATCGGGACGAGATTCATCTTAAGGGGGTTAGTCTGTCACATCCCAAGATTTTAGAAATTGGGACTAGAAAAAAATTGCATTTGCATGACATTCATTAGCATTGCATTGCATATTTGCATCAAGAAAAATTTCTAAATCGAAATAAAGGACGAAAACCCAAATAGTATGTGCCACTTTGTTCCTAAAGGGAACTAAATTGGCTTTATAAAAACCCACTATTGCTAAGGCAGCGATTATTGCTAAATTATAGCCTAAAAATCCAATAAATATTACAAAATTTTAGAAACAAAATTAAGCTCATTTGGAGCTATTATGAAAAAGTTATGAAATAAATACAAACAAATAAAGATATAAATAAAATAAAATATACAATGATTTTTAAATCCACTACTTGCAAACTAGTAAAAATATTACAAATATGATCCTACAATGATCTATTCGATTTTAGAAACAAGTTTAAACTCATTTGGAGTTTGTATGTGAAATTTATGAGGGAAGCATATAAATAGAAAATAGAAAAAGAAAAAATATATATAACTAGGCCGGCCCAGCCAACCGAAACAGCCAGGAGCAGGCCCGGGAGGAAGTATCGATCGCATGGGATGCTTTAATTTCCGTGCAAATCGGTTTTTCTCAAACCTATCTCTATTCAAACTCTTATATCTTTTTATCTACAACTCCAAATCGACTTTCGTTTGTTTCTACTTGTTTTGTACTGCAAGACCTATCTCTCAACTGTCCTAAACCTCCATATAAACTCGTGGAGCCATAGCTGTATGAGTTTTACTTCTCGAAATCCCGAATCTACACATGCCCGAATCTTATTTCATTTATTCACCCATCTATACTTCGTCGTTTGCCTTCGGCCAAAACACGAAAGTTGTAGATCTCGTCAAAATCTTTCAACCCCGATAAACCTCACCTCTTTTCATCCACCACAGCCGGAGAATTTCACACCGCAATATTTCCGATATGACGGTGTAAATCCAAGATCTACTCACGCTCGTTTCTTTAAATCCAAATTCCTTTGGTAAAAAGGTAGGACTAATGATTCCTCACAACTTTTATGTTGTTAGTTTTTCAATTTGACCTATGGATTTGTCTCTCTAACACATATCTATTTCTTGTCTATTCTGATCCAAAATCGGGTCAATCTCCTCTCCTAGCCACTGGATCTCATCACGACGGTCAAGATTAGAGCTTATCAACGAAGGGGTACGAGCCAACCAGATCTCGCCACGTGTCAAGCCAGGTTAGCCCCGCATCCCAGTCAGCATAAAATATTCCCACGGAATATTCACTGTAGATTTGAAATTGAATTTAATTTGCAAAAAATTGTGTAAACTTGCAAAAATCATATAAAAAGATTCGTAGGTCCAAAAATATCAATCAATAAGTTCAGAAAATTGAATAGAATAATAATATCTATTCGGATCTAACTTTTACAGTACGTATTTATTGTAATAATTTAATTAGTTTTAATGGTCTTTTAGATTAATAAATTAATAGGAAATTATCTGTAACTCTGAAAAATATGAACAATAGGTTGAAATAAAGTTAATCTAAAGTACAATAATAATATCAGATTAGATTGAATCTTTGCAGTACATATTTACTGTAATGATTTAATTAGTGTTAAATGGCTTTTTAGATCATTAAATCTATAGTAAATTATTTGTCTATCACAAAAATATAAATAATATACCGATGGAAAGCTAGTTCCAGGTAGATAAGCAATACGCATTTGGTTTAGGCAAATATTTTAAGGTTATTCTTTCGATATTTAAACAAGATAATACCCATTTTGTGCAATAAATTCATAAGAAAATAAATACTATTCAGAAAATTGCAAATAATATGTCCCTGGAATCCCAATCCTGTGGAGATTACAGATATAATTTTAGTTTAATTTTTAAGCAACAGAAACTATATAAATGATTTAAAACCCATTAAACACTATTTAAATCATAAGAAAATATTTATAACTCCTATTAGGGAGAATCCAATGCCTACTGGTTCGTATTGACGTCCGCTATCCAGTACACTTCAGATCAAAATTTAATTCGATAGTTGGAATAGGCGTTATAACAGAACTATTAAAACCCTATATTGGCAAGCAATTATTAATAAAAAATACTCCATTGCATTAATTGATCTCTTGCATGCATCATGTACTTCAGTAATATTTAGAGAACAAAAACAACAACCATTGTGAATTATTAAATTTTCATGCATGCATTTGTTGTATTTGTTTGATCTCTATGTGATATTGTTTATGTTGTATGCAATTATTTTCTTGATAGATTGCGAGGAGTGCAACGAGTGCTTGAACGACTTCAGCTGCAACCAAGGCAAGTAGATGCTAATTGTTTATGATTATTGTACTACTATTTTCAATGCATTTTCGTGTATTTTGTAGATGCATGTGTAGGAAAGTACTATCGAGATGCTATGTCCTATTTTGTGGTATTGATCTCCTATAGATGAGCCACCGTTGGTAGATGTGCTTAGTCGTGCTATGATGAACGAGGGTTGGGTTACATCACGTGAAAGTTGTTTATAAAGTATTGTTTGTGAAAACAAAAAACAACTTAATCAATGAACCTCCTAGGTGTGATGGGATTGATATTTTTTGGTGGTATCATTGCGGAAAGGCACCCAGGTATCAAGAGAAAATTATTGGCTTCTTTATTTGGTAGCTTACATGTACAACCATGTACCAATAATGGAATGGACGGTTGGTTGGACTCAGTAGGTTGTGGTAACTCGAATCCACGTATTCAGAGATGTATAATTTTGGTAGGTAGGTACGGTGCGTGTCGGGTTTGGAGAGCTACTTCCCGAACGGTCCCTTCTTAGATTTTCCCTATCATCACCCAATATGAGAGTGGAGGTACGAGCTGGGCTGGCCAAGTCACATGGGTACAGTGTACTAACCCCTGCAGGGTGTATAATCTAATCGATTAGCCGTGTCCCCGGTTATGGACATCTTAGTTGTTTGATATTGAGTTCATGACATGTTTCTCGCTCATTATAATTTCCTAATTGCTTTAATGTTGATGGGTTAACTTAATTGGGATCTTTTCAAAGAAAAGAAAAAATTGTTTATGAAAGTAGGACAAAGGTATTTGCAAATGCAAGCTAGCCACAACTCCACTTGCCAAATATGCATGTAGATGTTAGTTCTATTGTCTCCTTTAATAGTTCTACTTGCCATACATTCCAAGTATTGACCCTTCGGGGCTGCTACGTTTTATGTTGCATGTTTTTATTCTGATTAAGAGTGATCGACTAGGTTGCGATACTCCACTCAACATTTGTTCGCTTGTGGGCAATTGAAGATGGAGTCTACTTTATACTATTGCTTCTGTATGCTACTTGATATTGAGCTAGCCTTGAGCTAAGCATTATTGTAATAATTGCAAATTCTGGATCAATTCGTTATTTATGATGTACTGTTAAATTCTTTGGTACTCATCTGTACTGTGTGTGCCAGTGAACCGATCCAGGAATTGGCACTATACACATGAACTCAGCCTTATCAGGCGAGGGTGTTACATTGAATTGGTTTGCCCTTGGGTGGAAGAGAAAAAAAGATTGATCGAGCAGTAGTACGTGGACCGGGCCCGCCCGAGAAAGAAAGGAGACGTACCAAGAGACCACAACTCCAGCTTCACAGGTGGTTCAAGAAAAGGCTGCTGGACAATTCCCTGCAGATGCCTTCTACGGAAGATCAACAACTCATATTCTCCTTGTCACAGGGCCCAGCGCATAACGTAAAGACCTATCAGTCGTATGACATCAACTGTTATAGATTCTACACCGAGGAAAAGGACATGGATAGCGAATATCAAAACTCGCGAGTAACTATGATGTCCTTCGCCGATGACGAGACTACTATCATGGAAAGATTCTACGGAAGGATCGAGGATATATGGGAGCTTGACTACTGTGGAGAGACTGTACCGATGTTCTGTGTTAGATGAGCCAAGAAGGGTAAGAAGGGAGCTTGACTACTGTGGAGAGACTTCTCGGGCTAAAGTATTCAACCGCAAATAAAAAGGGTAAGAAGATTGTGAATAGAGGCTAGCTCGACTAAAATTATATTGATGTATATGATTTGGGTTATAAATAATATTCGGATTTTTTATATATAATTATGTATATGATATTCAAGGTTTTTTTATATATAATTATGTATATGATATCTAGAGAATAATATAATTATGTATATGATATTCAGGGTTTTTTTATGTATATGATTCTTGGTTTTAAATATATTTGTAACCTATAATTAAAAATATTTTTTAAATAAGGAACAAAATATTGAGACAACCAGGGATTCGAACCTGGCTGCCCCAGATTAGTGCTGTCAAGCAAGACCAATAGGCTAGTGGGTGATTCATGTCAAACTAGAAAATTGCGTCCTTTTGGACTAAGTGCCAAAGTTCTATGGTGCATATCGCCCGAATGTGCCACAGAAGTTTCAACTTCTGTTGCGCATTTTGGTGATATGCACCACAGAACTGTGGCAATTAGTCAAATGGACGGTTTGACCTTTTCTTTCCCCCACCTCCGTTTCACTTTCCCCAAATCAAACACGGTCGACGAACCCTAGCGACCGCCCTAGCACCGCCAGCCCAAGCACCGCCCGCACGCCCCTCGCACCGAAGCCTGTGGAGGAGGATTCGCCAGAGCCCGTGGAGGAGGAGCCACTGGAGCCCGTGGAGGAGGATTCTCCAGAGCCCGTGGAGCCACCGTGCACCCGTGGAGGAGGAGCCGCCGGAGCCCTAGGAGGTGAAGGCCAGTCCCGTGCGCCCTAGGAGGAGCAGGCCAGTCACGCAGCAGGACAACACCACTGTGCCACCTCGTCGATGACCACCTCCCCATCTATAGGTTCTTTATTTCTCCTTGTCTCTCTGCAGGAAATTAATCCACTACGAGTTAAGATTCTTGCTGCATCCTAAGAGCAGGGCATTTGATCCCATGTGTCTTGTTTCTGGAAATCATGTGTCTTATTCTGATTAGAAAATAGTGCAAGTTCTTATTCTTGTTTTAGCATGCACAATGTGACATTTCCACGTGTATGAGCTATGGCTTCATCGATATGTATAGGATTATAAAAGAACCTAGGAATAGGGAAAAGAAGGAACCAGATTCTACACTATTCTGAAAAATCTCTGAACTTTATGTGTAAAAATTCAGTTAACATGTGTGTGTTTATGTGAAAAATTCAGTTATCTTTATGTGAAAAATTCAGTTAGCTTGATTGATTTTGTAGCAAGTGAGGTACGTTGTAGCGAGTGAAAAATGACAGAAAGTTGGCACTACATATTGTAGGTTCACTAAATATAAGAAAATTCATTGTATTTCCAGTGTCCCAACCTGTGTTGGTTCTTGATGACTGCCACTAGTTACTACATGTACATTTCTGTTAGTTCCTGAAAACTGTAAAAATTGAATAAAACTTCAATTTGAATCAATGTTAATGATGGATCTCTGTATTTTCTGTTTACTATATGTGAATGATGGATCTCTTTATACTATATGTATCTCTGTGTGTGAATGATGGATCTTTATATCTGTTGTACACTATTGTATACAAAAATAAATGTATACTTCTATATATAAATTTTATGTCCATGTTCTATGGTAGGATATGATTTTCAGTACACGATGGTGAATGTAGAATTCCCATCATTACCACAAAAGCAATTTACAACATGTCGATAATTACAAAATAAATTCCTGTGCATCTTAAGTATCTACATATAAAACTACATACCTAACAAAACTGATGTGTTGGATACTAAGCAGGTGGATAAGATGTGAAGTGCACACATCTGCAGAATGTGAAGTGCATACATGTGCAGAATATTTAAATTCAACATAAATGGAAGAAACTCCTTAAGTAAATAAGATTAATATTTGTATAAACTGTGGTCATTATCTATCCATGCTTATCAAATGGGTATAATTGGCCATCTTGAATATCTTTTGCACTATGACTGAATTGCAAAATTTTATAACTTGTTTGAAATTGAGGTACATGGTTGAGAGGCTCTTATAATGTGTGCAGGCTTCTGATAATATTCCTATTTATATTCATGCCAATGATTGCGATATAACCAACTCAGGAGAGAGAGGGATCTTCGGACTCGCACGAATTCCGAGGCATGTGGTGGCTCTGAGGTGAGTTTCCTCCGGCTCTTGCCGGCGCCACTCCGGCGTTGGTGCCCACCCCCATGGATTTTCCGGTTGATAGTTGGAAGGTCACCTACACGGGTGCAAGCTCTGGTGGTAAGTTTGTTGAAGGCTCTCTGATTCTTTCTTCGGATGATTGGTTGGTGCTTCTCAATGCCAAAGGTCCTTTGGATGGAAAGGTTGTCGAAAATGGGGAGATCTTGGTTGGATCTGTGGTGAGGTTCCCCTCTCACCTTGCCAAAGATAATGATGTCTTGATCTCTCTAGATGTTTTTTTGGTAGATCTCCTTCTCCTGATGGATCAGATGAACATTTCTATCTGAAGTGGTGTGCTCTCTATTTCTCTCAAGATAAGAAATTTCCAGAGTTTTTGATATTAAATTATCGTGCCAAAAGATTGGTTCTTCTCAATCAAAATGAAGTGGTCATCGATGCTAGATATTTGCTTAAGGATGATCAAATTGTGGAAGGGGCAGAGATGGAATTGCCAGTTTTAAAAATCCGGTTTGGTGCTCAAATTGTCTCCAATTTTTCTAAGAGCAAACCAAAATGCTCCACGATAGACAAGGGTTTTTGACATGGAGAAGATATCTTCAAATATTTCCAATGTTGACAAGTCTGTTGTTAAGATGGAAGTTACGGCTGGTTCTTTTGATCCTGTCAAGAAAGAGTTTCCTAAACCCTGTGTTACCAAACAAGTTCAAGTGGATTCTACTTTATCTGGTGCAATTTCCTTGGATTTCAATGTTGGAAAGAAGTTTGATAATGACATTCTTTCTAAATTTGGTCATTCAGTCAATTTTCGTCCTGGTTTTCGTAGAAGAACCTTTTTCATGGTTTGCTCTTTTGGTAGAGCTAATTTCAAACTTGAAGTTCATACTATGGTTATTGTTCTGCAATCTTGCTTTGGAGGATCTGCTGCTCTCTTTCAAGTTAGACTCTTTCAAGACGGGACATTCAGGTTTGCAGTTGCTTCCAGGGCGGTTGGATTTGAAATTTACAATTCTTCAAAAATTTCAAATGAACATTTTGTTATGTTCATCAAACTTTGGGGTGATGGTGGGCCTAATTGGCAGGCGGAAGAAATACAATTTTACCGTGAAGAAGATCTTGCTTGGAAAACAATCAAGTCCAAAAAAAACTCGGCACGAAATTCTGGTCAAACCTCATGTGCTAGGCGTTTGGGCATTAAGTCTGTCTTTGACCGTTTAAAATTTCCATTACCACCATCAGAATCACCGGTCAACCGTCAAGTTTATTTGGCGGTTTCTACTGATCTTAAGACAAATCACTCTTAGTCTTTCGCTGATGCGGTCATTAATGGTGATTCATGACAAAAATGCTTGATTGTCGATTCTCCCGCACGCGTGAAATTGGGCTCATTTACTCTGCCTGGACTCGTTCCATTTATGCGCTTCCCCTCCTTCCAAAAAGGGAATGGCCCAATGATTCTTTCCTTACTTGGTTTAAGGCCCAGCCCAATGCGAATTTCTAGCCCTAGGTCTTCTCCTGCCTAAAAGACTTCTTCATTTTTGGCCACTCTTTTACTGCTGCAACAGTTGTAGAGAACCCCGTCTCCTCAACTCCCCTGCCTCTAGAAACCCCAACTTCTCCTCCCCCTGGCAAGACCTCGTCGCTGGTGGACATCGAAGCAATGGCGAATATTCCTATCGACCCTGCACCTTTTCTACCTCGGGGCTTTGAGATTATGCAGGCTGAAGGCCGGGTGGGGCTTCGAAGAGTGGTGGTTCCTCGCCGACAGCGCCTGCATGAACAGTATGTCATTGCCTCAATTCATCCTCTGCCTCCTGGCCCTGTCCCTTTCCCAAATATTTGTGATGTGCTTCTGGATTTCCTTCATAATGAGGCGAGGGTTGGTTTTGGTGAAGTTCAGGACTGCCCTTTTGGTGCGGCTTATGTGCAGTTTACCCATGTTAGTGATAGAGACAGACTGATTAGGGAGAGTCCCATTGCTTTTCAAGATGTGCATGTTTTCTCTGTCAAGCATAATGAGGGGACTAATTGGCGTAGAGTTCAATTTAATAATGAATGATGGGTTATGCTTGTCGTCCCCCCTCTGGACCATATGAACACAGAGGACCTCAATGCTATCTTTAATGGCATTGGTAAAATGTTGTTGTGGGAAAGGGATCCTGAAAACAAAGACAAAATCCTTGCTATGGTGAGAGTGACTGATCTTGCTAACATTCCCAAGAGTGTCAGAATGACACTTGGATATAGTGAAGAATCTGGATCTTGGACTTTCTTAGTTGAGATCCTGTTTAGTAACCTTCTTGGAGGGGGGCCACCTGATGAAGACCCTGCTCCTGATGATGGGGTATACCAACACCCTATCCCTGTAGTAGCTGCTCCTTTTGTCCCCCCACCACCTCCCCCTCCTCCTCCACAAGAGGACAATGCTTGTGAGTGGGACCAATGGGTGGTGCAAAATGTTGCCGAAAATGTGCATGCTGGACCTGTTCAGGAGGATGGATAAGAACTACAACCAGACAATCTCCATTCCCCTCCCAATGTTATTCACAGTGGGATAACTAACTCTTCCCCTGAGAAGGCAGTGGACCCTGCCTTTATCCAGCCTGCTAATTCTAGTGAGCAGGAGGTGAATCAAGCCCCCACTTCTAGCCAGGAACATGCTGTATTTCAGCTTCAAGATGTTGGTATTGGGGATGGCCTGCTCAGTATACTTAATGCATATGTTGAATCTGAAGAACATGATTTCATCCAGTTGCATCAGACAATGTGGATGGGGATGGTGACTTTATGATCGAAGACACCAACCTGCTTGAACCAAATGAGGCTCACCTACAAATAGGAATGGCCTATACTCACTTTATGGAAACTCCTGACCTCATGACAGCAAAGTTCAGGTTCTCTAAACAGGGTCTGGAAATTTCGGACAGATTCTTTGCTCCTCACATTCAAAGTCAATCTTCTTCACAGAATATGGCAAAGTTTGAGATTCCTGTAAGTTGGTTTAATTTCATTACTCTTATGCTTATCACCCCTGAAAAATTTAATTGGGCAAATAATTTTCATTCTTCACCTCTTTGGGAAATTATTAAACAGCCTATTGCAAGTGAATCTACAATTTCATTCTTGGTTCCTGAGGAATGTGTTACTGAGTCTGCATGCATTCAGGATTCTCTGGATCCTGGCTCTCTAAAGAAAACTCCCTCTGATCCATCAAAGAAAAGGAGAGGAGCGGGTCCAATTATTGAGACTGAGGTGAGAAGAAGTCCCAGAATTATTGAACTTAATGGTGGTTTAAAAAGCCATATCAATTGCTCTAATATTAACTGTCTATCCTGTAATGTTGAACCACCAACTCTTGGCACTAAGGTGGTTAAAAACCTGGGTGTTAATTTTTGTAAGGTGTCTGAGGAGACCTTGACACAAAGATGCAGAAGAAGAGCAAGATTGCTGACATGACAATAAGGCCACCTGGTGCAACCAAAAGGACTACTGGAGTTGCTACTAATTCCATTCAGGGAGATAAGAAGAAGAAAGAGGCTGCTGGGCCCTGTGGGCAACATGCCAAAAAAGAAGATGAATAAATATGTTTCCAATGTTAGAAAACTATGCTTTTGGGTTGTCATCCTTGGATCTGTGATCCAAAGGATTGTCCTTGTTGATTATCAAAACATGTGGTTCTGAAATATTGAATGGTGGAAGTACCTTTCTTTTGATGGATCATATTATCCTTTAAATGTTTCTGCCTCTGTGTTATTCCCTTGCATGGATGTTATATCATGTTTTGATATACATCAAACCCTTTGTCTCAAATATAGTTTCCATGGATAGTAAAAGAATTTGGAAAATTTTAAACTGGAACTTGAGAGGCATCAATTGTGAGAAAAAATGGGTGGCTCTTTCACAATTTTTTTTGGAATTTGAGTGTGAGATCATTTGCCTTCAGGAAAAAAAAGGGAAAATTTTGATGAAGAATATATCAGGAAATTTTGTCCAAAGAGATTGAATAAGTTTTCTTTTCTACCTTTATTTGGGGCCTCTAGGGTGCAGTTATTATCTGGAATGGGAATCTTTTTGATGGAGAGATGGATTTCCAAAATGAGTTATCCATTTCTGTCAAGTTTACCTCTAGGATTTCCAATGATTCTTGGATTCTTACCAATGTCTATGGTCCCTGTCAACCTGAAAAAAAAGCCTTATTCATTGATTTGTTGTCCAATATTGATATGCCTGATGACATTGACTGGTTGCTCATTGGAGATTTCAATTTTATCAGGAAACCAACTGATAGAAATAAAGTGGGCGGTGATGTAAATAACGTGCTACTCTTTAATGAATCCATCAGTAACCTTGGTCTTGTTGAACTCCCTTTAAAAGTAAGAAAATTCTCCTGGAGTAATATGCAGAAAGATCCACTCTTGGAGAGATTAGATTGGTTTTTCTCATCTCCCTCATGGACAATCTCTTACCCATCCTATTTTGTCTATTCCCTTTCAAACCCACCTTTGACCAAAAACCTTTTGTGATCTCAATTGGCACTAGAATCCCTAAGGCTCAGGTGTTTAGATTTGATAATTATTGGCTTCAACATAGTGAATTTAAGGAGACTATGAAAATGCCTAGGATATCCCTGTGGGGTATGTAGACAATGCAAAAAAGATAAATGCCAAGCTTAAGAATGTTAGAAGAGTACTCAAGCTGTGGGCAAAATCTCTTCTTTTCCTTAAACACATAATTGCAAAAGTTAATGAGTCCATTGATTTATTGGAATTCTTGGAAGAATTATGGACCCTAAGCATCTTTGAGTGGAATCTAAGAGACATACTCAAGACTCACCTGATAAAATTATTTCAGAATCAAAGGACATATTGGAAAAAAATAGGAAAGATAAAATTGGTAAAACTTGGTGATGAGAACACAAAAAATTTTCATGCCAAAGTAACAACTAGCTCCAGAAATAACTATATCTCCATGCTGAAAAGTGAGAATTCCTCTAATATCTATTATCATGATGGAAAGGCCAGCAATCTTTGGAATGATTATAAAGGTAGAATGGGCTCCTCTGACAAGCCAACGATGCACTTTAGCTTACCAGAGATGTATAATGGTCACATGGATTATGATACCTCTGCTACCCTGGAAGCCCCTTTCTCAGAAAAGGAAATTGAAGAAGTCATTCAAGATCTACCTAATGAGAAATATCTAGGGCCTGATGGCTTCAACAATGAAATTATCAAGTCCTGTTGGAACATTATTCGAGCAGATGTTACTCAATTGATTCATGATTTTTATCATGAAAATATTTCTCTGGAAACCATTAACTCTGCTTTCATCACTCTCATTCCAAATAGTGAGTCCCCTTTCCATAATAATGATTTCAGGCCAATTTATTTATGGAACAGTGTGTTCAAAATCATTACAAAACTTCTTGCCAACAGGCTCCAAACTATCAACCTCAAGCTTGTGCATAAAAACCAATATGGTTTTCTCAAGAATAGATCCATTCAAGATTGTCTAGGCTGGGCATTTGACTACCTCTTTCAATGTAATCAATTAAAGGAAGAAATTGCAATCCTAAAGCTGGACTTTGAAAAAGCTTTTGATAAAATTGAACACTCCACCATTATAAGCATCCTGTAAGCAAGAGAATTTGGAATCAAATGGATTAATTGGATAAAATGATTTTCAATACTGGGAACTCATTTGTACTCCTAAATGGAGTACCTGGAAAAAAAATTACTGTAGAAGAGGAGTCAAACAAGGTGATCCCTTATCACCTCTTCTATTTGTGCTGGCAGCTGATTTTCTGCAATCCCTTCTAAACTCTACCATGAATAAGAATCTTTTTAGCCTTCCCATCCCTTGCCCTGCTTGTCCTGATTTCCCTGTGATCCAATATGCTGATGATACCTTGGTTTTCATGAAGGCTGACTCAAAACAATTACTTTGCCTTAAATCAATGCTGAATTGTTTTGCCACTTCTACTAGGCTCAAGGTTAATTATGCCAAATCATGTATGATGCCTATCAACCTAGACCCTGAAAGATTGCTTCATTTCTCTTCTACCTTTGGCTGTAAGATGGGTAGCCTCCCCTTCACATATCTTGGACTCCCTCTCAGCCTTAACAGGCCCTCTCTGGAGTTCTACCTTCCTATGGTGCAAAGGGTTCAATTTAGACTTGGAGGAATTGCAGATTTTTTGAATTATGGGGAAAAACTTCAAATGGTCAAGTCAGTTTTATCATATTTACCACTCTTCTTCATGAGCTCTCTTGATGTTCCCATTACAATCAAGGACCAAGTAGTTAAATACATGAGACACTGTCTATGGAGAAAAAATCTGTTGATGTTCAGGCTAAAGGCACTGCAATGGTTGCTTGGACAAAGGTTTGCAGGCTAAAGAATCAAGGTGGTCTAGGAGTTCTTAATCTTAACATCCAAAATACTGCTTTACTGCTCAAGAATCTTGATAAATTTTTTAACAACCATGATATCCCTTGGGTTCATCTTGTTTGGGAATCTTATTATAACCAAGGTAAACTCCCTGGTTATCAATTGGAAGGATCCTTCTGGTGGAAGGCACACCTGAAACTCATTGATGCCTACAAGGCAATGGCTAAATGTCAACCTAGAGATGAAAAACTACCTATTTCTGGTCTGACCTATGGGATAAAGAATGTATGCAATTTCAGATGCCTCATCTGCTCTCCAGAATTACTGTCAACGAGGTTGTTCAGAATGAATATCTTGAGGATCTCTTTAATCATCCTCTGTCTCAAAAGGCTTTTTCTGAGTTTGAACAACTTGAACTGAGATGCCAACAATTTAGTCAGTTGGCAACACCTGGGGCAGTGACAATTTTTCTGTTAAAAAAGCCTATGAAGTTATGGCTGGCTATCAACATGCTCCCCCTCACTTCACCTAGATTTTGGATTCTTCTTGCCAGGCTAAACATAAATTTTTCTTCTGGCTACTTCTTCTAGATAGGCTAAATACAACGAACCTTCTCAAAAGGAAAATTTGCTCTCTACCCGACTACAATTGTGCAATTAGAAACTGTCACTCAAAAAAACTTTGATTCACCTTTTTTGGAACTGCCCTTTTGCTGCTGAATGCTGGGATTATATTTTCCCCCATAGAGATCATAGACTCTCTGTGTTTGAGGCTTTCCAAGACATAAAAACCAGACTCAAGCTTCCCTTTGTCATGGAGATAATAAAATTATCTGCTTGGGGAATTTGGATCTGTAGAAATAAAAAATATTTGAGAATGTCACACCGCAATTCTCTACCTGGAAAGCAGTATTTCTGCAAGAAATAAGATGGCTCAAACTCAGAATAAAAAAGAAGCATGGCCCCCAATTTGATAGCTGGTTCCAGACACAAGTACATTAGTGGGTTACTTCTGGTAAACACAATGTAACATCTGTAATGATCTACTCCATTGTAACCATGTACTTACTGCTTTGTACTATGTTGCTATGACTATATAATAAAGAAAAAAGCTATAGTGGGGGTTCCCTACCCTACTGTTTTACCCCCAAAAAAATGCCAATGATTGCATTTCAATTAATGTTGGCCTTTGCCTAATGCATAATAACACTTGTTTTATATTTTTTAATTTCCTAGTTGATAATACCACTTGTTTTAAACTAGATTCTACTGGGCTAATTACTGATTATACAACTACACTGTCTATTTTTAGTTACTGTTAAATGTCAGCCCAATCCTGATAGTTAAATGTCAGCCCAATCCTGATAGTTAAAATAATTATGGTCCATTAAAGAAAGCATGAGTGCTTTAATTTCAATACATATGGTTACTGCTGCTATTATAGCTCTGTTTGATTCAATATATGCTGGTAGGAGGTCATCTGTTTTGATTTTACACGGAGAATAGGAGGTCATATATTTTTATTTTACGGGGAGAACAGGAGGATACATGGATCTGTTAGACATGTATCTATTTATATGTTGGTACTATGTATGTTGTGACGGGAGCTGTGTGCTGGTACTGTGTATGTTGTGCTCGTACTATATATGATGTTGTTGGATGGGGGATGGGGATGTGGATGGAGGCTGGGGCTATTTTCTTGTTTATGAATGTTTGCAGGGATTTCAATTGAGTTTCCCGTTTCTCTTGAAGTGTTGATTCACTTCCGTTTCGGTTTAGAAATGGGCACTCGTAGGTCCCCAAATTAGAAAGGTCATGCCAAATTTTTCGGTCAATATTTGTGCTAACTTTTTCCCTCTTTTATTTAATAATAAAGTGGAAACATGTAGACCAACGACGAGGCTGGCCCTTCTAAGCACATGAGCGTCGAGGATCAAGCCCGAGAGGCCAACATGTCGTTTTGGGGGGCGTCCCAAGAGCATGAGGAGGCGGAGGAGGATATGATAATGACACCACCACCGGCGACCGTCGTCAGAGGTGCTAGGGGAAATGAGGGAGATCCAGGTTACGAGGGGGATGATGATGACTACGAGGGAACTAGTGAAGGCGGGGAGGAGGGTGACACCACCACCAATGGCGGCGAGCGCACGGATGGGGGTAGCGGCAACCTGGCCACTATACATAATAAGAAGAAGGAGATTAAGGATCGGAAGCCGCAAGTGCTCGCCAACGTCTCTGATGAGTTCACTGATGTCACAGAAAGTGGCCAACTCATTGCACCTGCGTCGATTGCCAAAGGGTACGGCATGCAACTTGGGTGCATTGTCCGGAAAAGCATGTCGATCAACATGAAGTACACGGATGTACTGCCAATGGGGCTTTGGTTGAGAACCTCCTTAAGAAGCTTCACAAACGATACACATTCCTAGAGCAGTTCAGAAACCTAGAGAGAAAGAACCTGGTGAACAAACTAGCACTGACAAAGATGAGCAACGCCTTGAGCAGCTATAAAACCCAGGTATAGAACAACATTGACAAAGGTGAAAGTTGGGAGATTATAAGTAGGAAAAATTCAATGCTCGATGAAGAAGAGTTCAAGATATTCAAGGTGGAGTTAGCTACTGCTGAATCTAAAGGAAGGACTACGTGGGGAAAGAATATGTGAGAGCAGAACATAGGTAACCACCATCTTGGAAGCGGCGGATACAGAGGGAAACAACCTATTTGGGACAAGGAGGACGCCGAGATTGAACGCCTCAGTAAAGACAACCCATGGCATAAAATCACGGACCTGCAGCTCTGAAACTTTGTCCGGGCCCGCTACTAAATGGACCCGAATACAGGGGACTTCGTCACCGAGGATCCGGAGGTGAAGGCCTTTGAGGATGAGCTGGTGAGGAATTTACCGCGGATCTCTCAAGAGTTTCGATTAAAATAATAAAGCCAAGAATCTAAATGCATTGGTTCACCTCCCCTTGTCTCTCTGTAGGAGAAGGAATCGAACGCTACTGGTGACTCGTCGTCCCAGGATTCAACGGTGGAGCCGTGGGACACGGTTTTCAACAGGGCGACAAATGCTTATAAGAAGAGGGACAAGAATTTGCCGCCGTCCTCAGCTGGCCATGTGTCCGGCTTTGGTACGAGCATGATGTTTGTCGAGTACTACAAGGAGGACGCAAAGAAGAGTTGGAGAGGAAGAACTAGTTGGCGGCTCAAGATAAAGCTGAGGTTGAAGAGCTGAAGTTGAAGCTGAAGACATTATAGGAAAAAGTGGATGAGAAAACAGTGGACAGGTTAGTGGAAGAGAAGCTCCACGTGATCATCCCCTGGGTTTTTTGTGGGCTAGATGCTTGAAATGTGCAGGTCGAGAGGGGCCGATACAGCTGCCCAGCTTCAGCGGCAGCAACTCGAGCATCAATGTTAACGCGTCGCCGGACTTGGTAACCCCGTCGGCCACCATCTCCGCGGCGCAGCCGCAAGAGCTGGTCACACAGCTGCCCCCTGCAGGTCTCGGCAAAAATACCAAGCTACAGCTGGCGGCGGTGGTGCTTCATAATGCACCACCGCGGGAGAATGTTGATGATAGGCCTGCCGCCGGCACCAGCCATGTCTCGACATTAGCCGACATCTATCCCCTCACCAAGGTAACTAATTAGTTACTCCGCTTCATCTCCTTTATGCGCCTTGGTGACTGCCACCTCGATGATGATGCCCAACATATATGTTTTGACACAGGACGCTACATGCGTACTACTCCACAAAATTGTTGGCGGCGAGATGAAGGATGTTGCCAAGGGCGCTATCATAAAACCGGCGAACTGCACAATGCACAATAATCCAATGGACGATGCCGTGATGAGGGTCCGGATTGCTCGGGTGTTGCCAGGGTGCAATGACATGGAACCTCCTTTCAACCTCAGGGAGCCAACGAACACAAGACCCTTGCAGAATGCCACGACTAGCCCTTGACATGGCCGAAGACCCATATTCGTCTTGTGGGGCGCACCGGCACCACCTCGATTGTAATGCCCCCGAATCGGGTCTATGTAGATATCAGCATTTCCCGCCAAAACCCGCATAGAAGCGATTCAAATACGCCCACCAGACACTTTCGTGTGGGTGGGATTTGATTACAAGTAGTTACATCACAGTAGTTTACAATAGAGTCCACAAAAACTTATATATACAACAACGACTCAATGAGCCAAGAATACAAAAGGTACAATACGAAGATACAACTCAAGAAGAAAGCAAGATAGTATCCGAGTACGGACAAGATCCAAATGGGACTAAGAGTCCTGAAGAATAACCAAGCGGTGTCCAACCCTGCCAGGCCAAGCCGGAAGGGTAACCTTGCTAACGTCGTCAATCACATACCTGTCAAACCAAAGGGTGCCGACAAAGGGCAAAGGAAAAGCGAAGAAAGAGCGGTCAAGATCGAGGCCGATTACAGCAAGACTAGAGTTCGGCGGTCCTCGCCTACATAGGTATGGTGGGGCTCAGCGGCAGCAAAGCTTGCACTATCTAACTTATAGAGACACACTACAACTTCGGCTATTAGAGCGAGATAAGAGAGCACTACACGATAACAATAATATAACACCAAACATAACCCATCCGAAGATTTCCCCCTCGAAGACCAGTCGAGGAAGTCCTCTTGCGGAACATACGCAGTGGAAAATTTAGTTAAGCATGTGTTTAGTTCATAAGGCTAATTACTATTCATATTATTAAAGAGGCAAAATATTAGTGGCGTTGTCTATGATCATGACACTGTACTCCTGAGGCATCCATAACCGTGGACACACGGCTTCTCGAAAAGATTTACCCTGCAGGGGTGCACTACTGTACCTAAACGCATGCCCAACCCTTCAGGCAACATATAACGCGTGCCTTCCGAATCTCACAACAAGAACTGTCCCATAACTACGCGCATATCCAGAGGCATCACCTACTGTGTTGATCCAACCAAGAGGTACGACGATTCTCGAGGGAGGCACAGCGTTTGAGTCTCACTACGGGCGATGATCGGAAGATAACTTGTAGAGCTCCATCCCACCTCCGACACGATATCCCGATTTTATGCAATGCAAGCCATGGCAGTCCACCAAAATATCAAGTCCGAAGACATATTAAGTCACCCATGTCCGAGGACATATTATGCATATGCACCAAATGGAAAACCAATTTTGTAACCCTCTGGATATACGAAAAGCGCCGGTAGTTGAGGGGGGGATCCTAGAGGCCCCCACGTTTGGTTAGCGCGATCAACTCAGAACTGGTATCGTAGAACGAACGGGTCCTAGGTCAGCTTAAGCAGTTCCCAAAGGTGGTCCCTGCCGAGGCCTTATCATTAGGTGAAACCATAACCAACAACATCAGATTAATTTATCTTATCACCAACCATATCCGAGTATCATGTTCCACCTGTATGAGAGCGGTACTAAGCATGCCTATGACTCGCAAGGACAAAGCTAGATAATCAAACAAGGCAATAGGATAACCAAGGCAATATAGTGGAGTAGGTAAATAAAAGGGACAATACTAAAGCATCGACAATAAGGATAGCAATAGATCAATTGGAGGAAGTAAAGACTATAAATGCAAAATAGGTTGAAGGGGGAGAATGCTCGCCTGTGAGACAAAGTCGGGAAATCGAAGGCTTGTCGCAACTCGCATCCACTCATCGTCCTATCCGGTGAAGAAGCAAACACTAGAAAGAACAGCCGGTGCAATATTTAACACTAGGCGGAAGATCCGGCATGTTTATGATATGATGCATGGCATGGCAATATGTGGTCCCACTTAGCAATATTAAGCGGAATCGGGATCCCGACAATTGTTATTGAGTTCAAGTTATTTAACTACCCGCATATTAGATGTTGAGTTAACAAAGCAAAACATGGCATCAGTGAGCTACACAAATTTAAATGGAGTAGAGATAAGGCATAAATAGCCCGCATATGGCCTCCATATTTAATTTAGATGAATTGCTATTTAGCCCAAACCACATGATATATATATAAGCATACACGATTTAATATGCACAAGATATATGACATTTATATAAAATAAAGCTATGATTGAGATCTTACGATTCGGATTGAAGAGTCAAAGAGACAATCTTCGAGTTGAAGTTGAAGCACCAAAACGAAAGAAAATAGGTCATGCTGAAAGGGATGTGATGTCAAACAACGGTTGTTGGTGCGGTCTAATGATACGGAGGCAAACTTGATGAAATAGAATTAGTCGGCAACGGAATTAATTAGGCATGCTAAGCCAAATTGGATCTTTTGAGAACAATTGGTCGAACATGTTGCAGACAAATTGGGCTGACAAAGGCTGCTGTGTACGATGGAAAAGAAGCAAATTAGTTGATTCCCTGACACGGAATACTGAATCCAAAACCTGCAAACAAAATGGCGGTAGATCGGAATAAACTAGAGGAATTGCGTGAGCTACTCGGACGCATACACGTAGGGGAATGGGGGATGACACCGACGGACGGCAGGTTCACCTGAAGGAGAAAAAAGGACCGGCAAGAGCTTGCTTGCGCTGCGCTCGCATGAGCTGGAGGCCGCAGAGGCGCTCGCGCGCAGCCCAAGGCGGTGTGGAGCGAGCAGGTCAGCTGCTGGACGGCTGCATATGTCGCTACAGGGTGGGGATCTGGTGGCGTTAGGACCTGGAGTGTGTGGTGTATGCAGATCGATGGCAAGCTGCTGCTATTGTTTGCATGTGGCAAGAAAATAAAAAGGATAACAACCCCACATATCCAGGAATCAAAAGAAGCAAGGTCGTCGCTGGGGAGTTTTTGGACAGGAAGTGGAGACATGAAGAAATGCCTCCAATGCGCGGCTAGGAAAAGAAAACGAATCATGCTTAGTGCAGACTCCAAGCAGCTTAGCAGAGGATTTTGCATGCGAAGGACCAGAAAATCAAGGATGCAGTGATCTGTTAGATTGATTGATCGGGATCAACTAGCTAGCTCTTGGAGAAATACTGTACGAGACTGTTGTATCTACTGCTGCTGTCCGACAAGAGAAAAAAAGAAGCGCTGGCGGCGACGGTGGAAAAAGAAAGAGGTGGAGAATTTGGCTCAGATTTGGAGTCTAGTGTTTGAGGAAAGAAGGACGATGGATTATTTATCTAGTCCAAAATAGACTAGATAGGTCTAATTTTGGACTAAACTTTAGACGGGCTTTGGGCCTAGTTTTATTTATAAAACAAGAGAAACCTTTTGCAGTCTTATAACAGACCAAAAATACTATTTTATTTTAATTTAAGAATAAGAAGAGAACGACGGGATTTAATAGAACCACGGGGATACTTTAGAAAAACAAAAATAGTTTAGCAAAATAATTTGAGGTTGAAATATACAAATAAAATATGTATGATAATGTCATGATGATGCACAAAATAAAAATAACAAACAATTTCCAATTTTTAATATTTTCGGGCATTATATCGATCTTCCGTCCACCACATCGAAAGCCAGTTGTCATCGTCTCCACCGACAATTGTTGGTAGCGTGTGGGCCGCCCCAAGGAGAAGTCGTCGCACCGCAACCGCCGTTGCCCCGCCACCACCATCACCACATGGTGGCAACAATGATGATGAAGAATTTGTCAATGTCGATGACTTCATCAACACCGGCTCCGACGAAGGATTGTACATGCCTTCTATGGATGAAGAACCCTTCGTCGCTCACGACAGTCAAGGTCAACATCCCATTACATGCACGCAATGCCTGGTCTTCCATGGTTTTTCTCAAGAGACGCCTCCGGCCGCCGATCAATAGGAGAAACCTACTGAATTCGTCTTTAGCCCTGGCACACTCCAAAAGGCAGCCGTTGAGCACTTAGCATCCCTGGTGGAGGAGCCTTCTCAGAAGACGAAGAAGCATAGGAAGAGATGTAAGAAATCCGAGAGCCAACGTGCTCTGAAGAGGATCCGGGCTAAGGATGATGTCATAGCAGACCGCGAGGATGTCTTGCCCCGAATGCATGTAGCCGGTGAAGCGATACTGACTCCGGAGTTTATTTTCCTTGCTCGTGGACATATGATCTCTTTGAGTGATGGTATCAAGACACTAGAGGGCATGCTTCTTAAATACAACGATACAAATTACCTGGTTTTCACTGTCAAGGTGCCATCGGACGTGGACTTCGTCCATGAAGGCCCTACAGACGTGTTCTTCATAGCTCACGAGGACGTCTTCAAGTTGTTTCTCTCAAAACGGCTGGACTATAACATGGTCCGCGTATTTGTGCTCAATCTGGCGATGAAGATCGAGAGAGAGCAAAATCCCTACATGACGATAGTGGATCCCTACTACATGCATGATAGCCAGTTGAGGGAAGGATCAGAGACGCGTGCCATGGTGACGGCGTACCTCGAGAAGTTCATGGTGGACCACAAGAGGACGAACACGCTTCTTTTGCCTTTCTTTTCCGAGTAAGTACACACACCCGCTAGCCGTGGTAAATTAGGCTTTCTTCTAGCTTTCTTCCTTTGCCCTTTTCCAACATCCTGTTTCAACCGTGTTGTGCAGAGACAAATACTGCACACTCATCGTCATTTCCACAAAGTAATTGCTAGCAACGTATTTTGATTCGGGGAGAAATAAGAATAAGAAAGACTACACCAGAATAAGGGGTGTTCTGAATGAGGCTCTTGAGGGCTACGCTAGAAATGGATGCCCCTTCGTCAATAAGGGGCAATGTTTCAATGACGGCAAACACGTGTTCAAGCACATGCTCGAGTTCCCCTCGTCAAGGAGCCGACTACTGGCAACGCAAAGGAGGCCTTCTACGTCATGTATCTCCTTAAAGGGTTTGTCCGGGATTGCCACAACCTAACTCTGCCATCTAGTCTCTGAGCATGAGCCAAAAATTTGGTGCAATCCGACGATGATGATCTTAGAGAAGAATTCCATCGCATCCAGGTTAAGTTGTCGGAAATCATCGTGGAAGATGTCAACACAGGGGGAGGGGTCCTAAAACACAACAGAGGGTTGACTAAGAGGGATATTGAAAATATTCTTCGTAACTAGGGTGACAACAGGACGTGGATGACGAAGGATGGCTATCTACCGTTTCCAAAGCCAAGCATTAGCAGTTCTCAATGATCGATGTGTGCGCCTAGAATTGTCATGGATGTCTGCATGTAGTGTTATGTCACAAACTTTATTACTGTGGTCGTATGTCGTCAACTTTACTATTGTGGTTGTTGTCGTCGAACTTCTATGATTGTGATCGATGTTCTCTCTTTTATGTTTACTGATCTATTGCTTTAGTTTATGTGAACATATATGCATGTGAACCAATTTAGATCTTTCTTTTGCATGATTTACTAATATGCCTTATCTATAGAGATGACGAAGTGGTACGTGGTGTACAAGGGTGGGGTTCCAGGAGTCTACGATGAGTGGGAGGACTGTTAGAAACAGGTGACCAAGTTTAGTGGCAACAGCTAGAAAGGATACGCGACTCGAAACGAGGCGGTAGCCAAGTGGAGGAACCACCTGTGGAAGGAGAACTGGATGAAGATATTGCTAGTGCTCTTGCTCACCTTCATCACAACTATATTCTATTTGATTCTAGTGTAGGCGGTGACTGATACGTCATAAATGTATCTATAATTTTTGATATTCCATCCTTGTTTAGTATCCACTTTGCTATGATTTGTCTATACTTTGAGGTATTTTTATACATTTCCTGAGACTAACCTATTAACAAGATGCCATAGTGCTAGTTGCCTGTTTTCTGCTGTTTTTGGTTTTAGAAAAGCAAGTATGGAAATATTCTCGGAATTGGACGGGACAAAATCCAAAGTCAATATTTTACCGAGAAGAACACAGAGCCCGAAGGGCGACCAGAGGGGAGTCATAGGGTGTCCACACCTCCCCATGCATGGGCCCACCATAGGCCGCGCCTGGGCAGGGTGTGGGCCCCCTGGACGCCCTCCTACCTCGCCTCTTCGCCTATAAAATCCCCCCAATGCCAAAACCCTAACTACCCGATCAGATCTCCACGAAAACAGTCCATAGCCGCCGCCACCATCGTCCCTAGATCAGGGGATGGGGTCTGAAGCTCTTCCCGACACCCTGCCGGAGGGGAGAGATCACCCTGGAGGCCTTCTTCATCACCATGCCATCCTACGGTATGGTGCGTGAGTAGTTCACTCTTGGACGATGGGTCCATATAGTAGCTAGATGGTTGTTTCTCCTCCTTTGTGCTATCATGTTTAGATCTTGTGAGCTCCGTTCATGATCAAGATCATTTATTTGTAATCATACATGTTGTGTTTGTGGGGATCTGATGGATATTTAGATTACTATGTCAGATTGATTATTGATTCTATCATGTCTTATTGATTATTGATTCTATCATGTCTGTGTTGTTTGAGATCTTGCATGCTCTCCGTTTCTAGTAGCTATCTTGGCCAAGTAGATGCTAGTGACTCTAGGAGGGAGTAGTTATGCTCGATAGTGGGTTCATGCCTCTATTGACTCTAGGGAAGTGAAAGAAATCTCTAAGGTTGTAGATGTGTTGTTGCCACTAGGGAGAAAACAACAATATTTTGTTCATGGAACAATTGTATTGTTTACTTTACACACATTTCTTAATGCAGTTATGCGTTGCTTGCAACTTAATATTGGAGGGGGTTCGGATGATAACCTGAAGGTGGATTACTAGTCATAGATGCAGTTGGATTGCGGTCTATGTATATAGTTGTAATGCCCAATCAAATATCATAGGATCATGAATGTCTAGTATTGCATTGTTATGCCTTGCTCAGTCCTGTCAATTGCCCTGCTGTAATTTGTTTACCCAGCATGTTATGTTATTTATCTTAAGGAGGACACCTCTAGTGAATTGTGGACCCTGGTCCAATCTTTACCATTGATACATCATCTACTATTACTGTTTACTCTCTACAAGAAACCATTACCTTCCACACTATACGTTTAATCCTTTGTTTTCAGCAAACCAGTGAGATTGACAACCTCACTATAAGTTGGGGAAAAGTCTTGAGTTTGTGTTGTGCAGGATTCCAAGTTGCTAGCAACACCTTGGAAGTTGTTTCCTTCCTCCTACTGGTTCGATAACTGAGGGAAAACTTACTGCTGTTCTCATCACACCTTCCTCTTGGGGTTTCCCAACGAAGCTCTATAGTGATCTGAGCACATCAAGACTTTTTCTGGCGCCGTTGCCAGGGAGTAAGGACAGCTTCACAAGGGGAGTCCTTCACAACCTTTCTCTTTACTTTGTTTCTGTTTTGCTTAGTTCCTCTTGCTTTGTCTTGCTTGCTTCTTTTTATCAAAAATTCCAATTTTTTTTGGTTTCGTTTGGTTTGCTTTTTCTTATAAAAAACACACAAAAATTAGTTCCTACTCTAGTTGCTGCTGCTGTTGGCTTGCTTCACCTTTGCAAAAATGAATTCTGCTGAGAACACCAAGTTGTGTGACTTCACTAGGACAAACAAAAATGATTTCCTAAGTACACCTATTGCTCCACCTGCTCCTGATGCTACCTTTTATGAAATTAAGCATTTTTTATTGAATCTCGTTATGAAAGAGCAATTTTCTGATGCTAGTTCTGATGATGCTGCTGCCCACCTCAATAAAGTTGTTGAACGTTGTGAGATGCAAAAGTATAAGGATGTAGATGGAGATATTATTAAGCTCAAATTGTTTCTTTTCTCCTTGAGAGGAAAAGCTAAAGAATGGTTACTATCCTTGCCTAGAAATAGTATTGATTCTTGGATTAAATCCAAAGATTCTTTTATTGGAAAATACTATCCTCCTGCTAAGATTACATATATGAGAAGTGAAATAATGAAATTTAAACAACTTGATAATGAACATGTTGATCAAGCTTGGAAAGGAATGAAATCTTTGGTAAAGAATTGTCCCAGTCATGGACTGACTCTTTGGATGATTATCCAGACTTTTTATGCAGGATTAAACTTCTCTTCAAGAAATCTGTTGGATTCTGCTGCTGGAGGTACCTTTATGACCATTACTTTGGATGCTGCAACAAAGCTCCTTGATAATATGATGGTTAATTATTCTGAATGGCACAGTGAGAGAGCTCCACAAGGTAAGAAGGTAAATTCTGTTGAAGAAACCTCCTCCTTGAGTGATAAAATTGATGTTATCATGGCTATGATTGTTAATGGAAAATCTCATATTGATCCAAATAATGTTCCTTTAGCCTCTGTGGTTGCTCAAGAAGAGCAAGTTCATGTGAACTTCATTAGAAATAACAATTTCAACAACAATTCATATAGGAATAATTTTCGTAATAATTATTATAGCCCTTATCCTCCCAATAATGGTAATACTTATGGAAATTCCTACAACAATAGAAGTGCTCCCTCTAAACTTGATGTTATGCTTAAATACTTTATTAGTAAACAAACCACTTCAACAAGACTGTGGAGGAAAAGCTTTTGAATGTTGAGAAAAATATTTCATTTTTATCTGAAGCATAATCCTCTTTGATTAATAAAATGGCTGCTAAACCTGAAACCTTGGAAAGTACCTTTGCTGCTACTCATGCCATACAAGTTATTATTGATGAAAATGTTAGACTGTTAGATAAATTATATGCTAAATGGGAAAGAGAAGCTAAAATTGCTAGAAACAATAGTATTTGTACTATTACTACCACCAATGTTGATGATAGTAAACCACAAGAAGTCCCCATTCCTCCTACAACAATGCCTAAAACCAATGAGTCTACTACCTGTGATGCTAAGTTTGTTTTTGATCTTGATGGTTGCAATATTTTTGAAGTGATTATGTTCCTACAAAAGCTTGCCAGAAGTCCTAATGCTAGTGCTATGAATATGGCTTTTACAAAACACATTAAAGATGCTCTCATTAAAATTAAGGAAGAAAAATTGAAACATAAAGCCTATTCCTAGGAATGTAGAAGATAGTTGGGAATCCATCATTAATATGCAAGTGAATGACTGTGATCTCAAAGCTTCAGGTGACCTTGGTTCTAGTGTGTCTATTATGTCTAGAAAGATTTATGAAATGCTTTATTTGCCACCTTTGGAAGATTGCTATTTAGATGTGCCACTTGATGATAATGCTAAGAAGAAACTTATGGGGAGTGTTAATGATATTATTATTATGGTTAAAATGCCTATATCCCTGTTGATTTCTATGCTTCGGATGTTGAATGCAATCCTTCTTGTCCTATTACTTTGGGAAGACCTTTTCTTAGAACTGTTGATGCCATCATTGATATGAAAGAAGACACCATTAAATATCAATTCCCATTCAAGAAAGGTATTGAACAATTCCCTATTAGGATAGATAAGTTACATTTTGCTCCTCCTTTTAAAGCAAAATTTAGTGTTAATGCTTTATCATTTGAAAATACTTGATTCTTGCTTCTTGTGCCTCACTTAAAGGCGTTAAAGAAAAATACTTCTTGGGAGATAACCCAATAGTTTTATTGAGTCTTGGAAGTTATTTACTTCTGTAATAACCTCTCTCTATCCCGTTTATTTGATTTTTGTACCAAGAGTAACCTCTAATGAGAGGGAAGTAAGATTTGGGGAAGTGCTGTCCCGAAACAGATTTTTGTGCTTAACTGTAAAAAATCGTGAAAAATCTCTGTATGTCGGATTGATATGTAATTTTCTGAATAAATCCCCCAGGTTGTTAGATAACTTTATTTAGTTCAACACTTTTTGATTTGAGCAACAGAAGGTCTTTTAAAAAATCTGTTTTTACCTGCTAGTCTATTTTGACAGATTTCTGTCATTATTTGCATTTGCCTCTTTATCGATTTTTTGGGTTATCTTTGGTAAATTGAGATTTTTGAAGGAATTGCTACAGTAGCTTGTGTTTTTAATGAAAGTTTTTCTGTTTGGAAACTAAACCCAAAGGTTTATTACTTTTGAATGCACTAATGTTGCTAATGAAGATTGTGTGAAGTTTTGTATGAAGGAAAAATTTCAGGTGTAAGGGACGAATGATGTAATAAGATGAAGAATGGACAAAAGCTCAAGCTTAGGGATGCCACCCCATGTCATCCCAAGAAATATTCAAGAGGTACAAGCGTCAAACCTTGGGGATGCCCAAGGCATCCCCTTCTTCATCAATAAAAATCTCAGGTCTTTCTAAACACTTCATTTTTATTGTTTCATACACAGTTGTGTTGTTCTTGGAGCGTCTTAGTTTTCTTTTTGGTTTTCGTTTGCTTGAATAAAGTAGTTGGACCCCCACTTTCGCTGTGATGTTTCGAAAAAGTTGATTGGTGTTGGAAAAGAGTAGAAAGCTTCATGCTTATAGTGATACAAAAGGGAGCTTGTTTTGACTGTGGCTTAGACTTTATCATGTCATGCTAGATGTTGTTTTGACCTTATGCTTAGTGATTATTGTTGTAGCATGACTTGTTCCAAACAATTTAGATTGCTTAATGCGCCTTGCAAGAATCATGCATTGTTTTAGCATACAAAATCATAGTATTGTGGTATTCTCCTTTGATGCTTTGTTTGGGTTGACTTGGCACATGCTCACACGATGTTATGACTATGAACCAGTCACCTTATCCTCTATGATCATTTAGTTTTTGACTTGTGGTACAACTTTATTCTTTAGTTGATAATATTTTTGAAGGTTTTCGCAGCATAGTAAATCAAAATTTTCTACGGATGCGAACGGTAAAGGCAAGATCTAATTTAGGAGATGCAATCGACGAGAGGGATAGATGAGATCTTCATACCCTTGAAGAAATCGCACAGCGGAAACATTCAACAGAACGTGGTTGGTGTAGTCGTACTCGCCTTCTCCTCCTCGCGATCTGATCCGATCCAACGCCGCAAGTGGCGGCGCCTCCGAGAGATGCACATGTATAGTGCCGCGATGTATCCTCCTTCCTTGGTCCAGCAAGTGGGGTGGAGAGATAGATTGGATCTACAACACGACGGCGTGGTGCTATGGTGGAGAGTTTCTGCAGCAGGGCTTCGCCTACACGCAGTCGGGAGAGAGAGAGAGAGGTAGGGCAGCAGCTGGGGGCTAGGGTTTTGGGGTGAGGGGAGGGTGCACCCCCTGCCCACCTTATATAGGGGGCTGGCCGGCCCCCTTTCCCCCTCCTCCAAGCCCTAGGGCGGCGGCCCCAAGGGTGGAGTGGGGGGCAAGTCTTCCCCCCCTTCTAGAAGGTTTCCTAGGGTTTCCCCTAGGGTTTCGGCCGGCTGGGCCTATGGGGCCTTGTGCCCCTGGCCCAATGCGGCCAGGGCACTCCCTCGTAGGCCCACGCACCCCTCCGACAAGTGGGGCCACGTTGGTCCCACTCCGGAAGCTTCTAGAACCTTCCGATACAATACCGAACATTCCGAAACGATTCCGAAATCCAAAAACTACTTTCCCTTATATGAATCTTATTCTCCGGACCATTCCGGAACCTCTCGTGATGTCCTCGATCTCATCTGAGACTCCGAACAAAAACTCATAAACCATTTATCCATTCTATCCTAGCGTCGAGACACGTTAAGTGTGTGACCCTACGGGTTCGAGAATACGCAGACATGATCTTCTATCAATAATCAACAGCGGGATCTGGAAACCCATATTGACTCCCACATATTCATCGATGATCATCTCGGATGAACCACGATGCCAGGATTCAATTAATCCCATATATATTCCTTTAGTCACGCGATATTTTACTTGCCCGAGATTCTATCGTTGGTATCGGCATACCTAGTTCAATCTCGTTTACAGCAAGTACTTTACTCGTTCCGTAATCCGATATCACTTTGTCATTAACTCCTTAACCACGTGCTAGCAAGCGGTGTTGATATCGATTACCGAGTGGGCCCTAAGTATATCTCTCCGACTTGGGAGGGACAAATCCCATCTCGATACATACAACCCAACAAGTACTTTCTGATCACCTGAGAGACACCTTTATGATCACCCTCACATAGGATGACGTTTGATGACCTCAAAGCTTTCTTCCGATACCAGGGAGTTGCATTATCTCATGGTCTAAGGAATACAATATTTGACATAGGAAAAAGCTTCGCAAAGATGAACATGATGACACGATCTAATTGCTCTGCTTGATTTGGGTCTGTCCATCATATCATTCTCCTAATGACATGATCTCATTATTAATCGACAACTCATGTCTATGGTTAGGAAACCTTAACCATCATTAATAAATGAGCTAGTCCATAGAGGCGTACTAGGGACACGGCGTTGTTCATAAACCACACAAGTATCAAAGTTTCCACTTAATACAATTCTAGCATGGAATATAAAATTTATCATGAACAAGAATTATAACAATAACATCTTTATTATTTCCTCTAGTGCATAATTCCAACAGTCTCCCACTTGCACTAGAGTCAATAATCTAGTTTACATCTAGCAACAATCTAACACCCATGGCATTAAGGTGCTGATCACGTTTTGCACGTGGAAGAGGTTTAGTCAACGGATCTGCGACATTCAGATCCGTATGTACTTTGCTAATCATCAGATCTCCATCTGTTATATAATCTCGAATTATATGAAATTGGCGGTTGATGTGCTTGGTCTTTGGATGATATCTTGGTTCCTTAGCCAATGCTATGGCGCCAGTGTTGTCGCACAATATCTCCAGTGGGTCCAAGGCACTTGGAACCACACCAAGCTCAGTGATGAAGTTCCTGATCCAAACTCCTTCACTTGACGCATCTGTAGCAGCCATGTATTCCGATTCTACTGTAGATCCCGCGATCACGCTTTGCTTGCAGCTTCTCCAGCTCACAGCTCCTCCATTCAAAATATAAACGTATCCTGTCTGAAATTTAGAATCATCCGGGTCGGTGTCGAAACTAGCGTCGACGTAACCTTTTACGACGAGCTGCTCATCACCTCTGTAGACCAAGAACATTTCTTTAGTCCTATTTAAATACTTTAGGATGTTATTTACGGCTGTCCAGTGTTCCACCCCTGGATCACTTTGGTATCTGCTCGTCAAACTAAGAGCATTGGACACATCCGGTCTAGTACACAGCATGGCATACATGATAGAACCTATGGCCGAGGCATATGTCACTTTGCTCATAGTTTCTCTATCGCTTACCGTAGTCGGACACTGATCCTTGCTCAATATCTTACCTAACAACATGGGCACTGAACCTTTCTTTGCCTTATCCATTCTGAACCTTTTTAGAAATTTTTCTAGGTATGTACTTTGGCTTAAAGCTATTAGGCGTCTTTGTCTATCTCTATAGATTTTGATGCCTAATATATAAGCAGCTTCTCCTAGGTCTTCCATTAAAAACATTTATTCAAATAACTCTTCACATTGTTAAGCATACCAATGTCATTGCCAATAATCAATATGTCATCCACATATAGTACTGGAAATGTCAGTGAGCTCCCACTCACTTTCTTGTAGATACAAGCTTCGTAGAAATTTGGAACAAATCCAAAGCTCTTGATCACTTGATCAAAGCGAAGGTTCCAACTCCGAGATGCTTGCTTCAGTCCATAAATGGAACGCTGAAGTTTGCATACTTTCTCAGCATCCTTAGGATCGACAAAACCTTCGGGCTACATCAGATACAACTCTTCATCAATGTTGCCATTGAGGAACGCAGTCTTGACATCCATCTGTCATATTTCATAATCATGAAACGCAACAATTGCTAATAAAATCCGAATGGACTTAAACATCGCTACGGGAGAGAAAGTCTCATCGTAGTCAACACCTTGAACTTGTCGAAAACCTTTTGCGACAAGCCGAGCTTTATAGACAGTAACATTACCATCCGCGTCCGTTTTCTTCTTTAAAATCCATTTGCACTCAACGGCCTTACGGTCGCTAGGAGGTTCCACCAAAGTCCATACTTGGTTTTCGCTCATGGATCCCAATTCGGATTTCATGGCCTCTAGCCATTTCTCAGAGTCTGGGCTCATCATTGCTTCCTCATAGTTCGCAGGTTCATTGTTGTCTACCAACAAGACGGTTAAGACAGGGTTGCCGTACCATTCAGGAGTGGCACGCGACCTTGTCGACCTGCGACGTTCAACAGTAGCATCGTTCGAAGTTTCATGATCCTCGTCATTAGCTTCCTCTCTTTTTGGTGCAGACGGCACTGGAACAATTTCAGGTGCTGCGCTACTCTCCAACTCGAGAGAATGTTCAATAACCTTGTCTAGCTCTACCTTCCTCCCACTCACTTCTTTCGAGAGAAACTCCTTCTCAAGAAAGGATCCGTTCTTTGCGACAAACACTTTGCCTTCGGATCTGTGGTAGAAGGTATACCCAATCGTTTCCTTAGGGTATCCTATGAAGACGCATTTCTCCGCTTTGGGTTCGAGCTTGTCCGGCATCAACTTCTTGATGTAAGCTTCGCATCCCCAAACTTTAAGAAACGACAACTTAGGTTTAGCACCAAACCATAGTTCATACGGTGTCATCTCACCGGATTTAGATGGTGCCCTATTTAAAGTGAATGCAGTGGTTCCTAATGCATAACCACAAAAAGATAACGACAAATATGTAAGAGACATCATCGATCGCACCATATCTAATAGAGTTCGATTCCGGCGTTCAGACACACCATTGCGCTGTGGTGTTCCGGGTGGCATGAGTTGCAAAACGATTCCGCTTGCTTTAAGATGCGTGAGAAAATCATAACTCAAATATTCACCTCCACGATCGGATCATAGAAATTTAATTTTCCTGTTACAATTGTTTTCCACTTCGTTCTGAAATTCTTTGAACTTTTCAAATGTTTCAGATTTATGTTTCATTAAATAGATATACCCATATCTACTTAAGTCATCAGTAAAAGTTAGAAAATAGCGATATCCACCGCGCGTCGAAACACTCATTGGTCCGCATACATCGGTATGTATGATTTCCAACAAGTCCGTTGCTCGCTCCATTATTCCGGAGAACGGGGTTTTGATCATCTTGCCCATGAGGCACGGCTCGCACGTGTCAAATGATTCAAAATCAAGAGACTCCAAAAGTCCATCAGAATGGAGTTTATTAATGCGTTTTACACCAATATGACCTAGATGGCAGTGCCACAAATAAGTCGAATTATCACTATCTACTTTGCATCTCTTAGCCTCAATATTATGGATGTGTGTTTCATTGCTTTCGAGATTCAGAAGAAATAAACCATTCATAGCAGGTGCATGACCATAAAAGATGTTACTCATATAAATAGAACAACCATTATTCTCCGATTTAAATGAATAACCGTCTTGCAATAAACACGATCCAGATATAATGTTCATGCTCAATGCAGGCACATAATAATACTTAATAAGGTTTAAAACTAATCCCGAAGGTAAAACTAAGGAGAGCGTGCCGACGGCCATCACATCAACTCTTGATCGTTGCCAACGCGCATCGTCACCTCATCCCTTGCTAGTCATTGCCTATTCCGTAGCTCTGCTTCGAGTTAAAAATATTAGCAACGAACCAAAGATTAAATACCTGTGCACTACAACGAGCGCTAGTAAGGTAAACATCAATAATGTGTATATCAAATATACCTTTAATGGTTCCAGCCTTCTTGTCCGCTAAGTACTTCGGACAGTTGCGCTTCCAGTGACCCTTGTCCTTGCAATAGAAGCACTCAGTGTCCGGCTTAGGTCCAGACTTGAGCTTCTTCTCAGCAGGGACAACGCGCTTGCCGCTGCCTTTCTTGAAGGAATTCTTTGCACCCTTACCTTTCTTGAAGCTAGGGGTCTTGTTGACCATCAACACATGATTATCTTTCTTGATATCCACTTCTGCAGCTTTCAGCTTAGAGAAGAGCTTAGTGATTGTATCAGTGGAACCAATCTGATTGTGAGTAACTACAAAACCTTTGTTGCTAGGAGGGAGTGATTGCAGAACTCTGTCAATCTTGAGCTCTTCTGGAATCTTGCAGTCCAGTTGCTCAAGACGTTGAGTGTAGCCCGACATCTTAATGGCGTGCTCACTAACGGAACTCCCTTCCTCCATCTTGCAGTTAAAGAACTTCTCAGAGATCTCATATCTCTCAGAATGGGCCTGAGTCTGAAACATGGTTTTCAGTTCCTCAAGTATCTCAAAGGGCCCGGCGAACTCCTCAAAACGATTTTGAAGGTCCGATTCCATAGCAAACAACATGGTACTCTTAATCACTCCATAATCATCTTTGTGCGACTGATAAACAACTTTTTCATCAGCCGACGCATCTATAGCAGGGGCGTCACCTAGCGCTTTCTCAAGGACATAGTCCTTTTGTCCGCCAGCGAGAATGATTCTCAGATTGCGGAACCAGTTGGTGAAGTTAGACCCATTGTTCTTAAGCTTTTCTTTCTCAGCAAAAACGTTGAAGTTGAAGTTGGACTTAGCCATTTGATCTACAAAATTTGCAAGTACAGTTTAGACTATGTTCATGATAACTAGTTCAACTTAATCAAATTACTAGATGAACTCCCACTAAATTCAACATCCCTCAAGTTGTTTAGTGAACACGATCCAAATTCACCACACCTAATCCGATCTTCACGAGAAGAGATGTGGTTTCAATGGTGGACAACAAAGTGTCGATCATATCATTCATATGACTCATGCTTAACCTTTAGGTTCGTGTGTTCCGAGGCCATGTCTGTACATGCTAGGCTCGTCAAGTCAAACCCAAGTATTTCCGCGTGTGCAAAACTGGCTTGCACCCGTTGTACGTGAACGTAGAGTTTATAGCACCCGATCATCACGAGGTGCTTGAACACGAGAAACTTTCGCAACGGTGCATACATGGGGAGAACACAGTTTTTATCTTGATCTTTAAGTGAGGAATCATATTATAATGCTACCGTCGCGATCTAAGCATAATAAGATACATAAAAGGATAAACATCACATGCATATAATCTTATGTGAAATGGTATAGCCAATCTCCGCGCAACGATCTCCATCTTGTGTGTGCCAACATGATCGTCATTCCACCATGATTGCCTCCACCATGAACAACAACTACAACTATTGCTAACTACTTACTGATAAAGTAAAGCTATTACATGCCGTATAAGAAGTTGACACACAGGTCATACACAATTATAAAGACAACCATATATTCCGCCGGGTTGTGTACTCATCGACATGCAAGTCGTGAAATATTACAAAACATGATCATTGCATACAACGTACACATCATATCTTGGGCCATACCATATCACAAAACACTGCCAGCAAAAACAAGTTAGACGCCTCTACTTTGTGGTTGCATGTTTTACGTGGCTTATGGGAGTAACAAGCTAAGAACGATTCTTACCTACGGAAAGCAACAACGGTGATATTATGGTTGCTAACATCCGGTGTAAATCCCATGACTACTATAGTGAGAGAAACTGGCATCCACCAGCCGCATATGTGGAACAAGGCACACGTCAAGTGCAGAGCCGGTCTCGCGAACGAGGTCGCGTAAAGTTGGCCTGGACCGCTTCGATCTCACTATCCCGCGTCATAAGAAGTAGACAACAAGAGGCTTGCAACAGAAAACATCAACGCCCGCAACAAGAATGTTGCGTTCTACTCGTGAAACACATCTACACATAGATCTAGCTCTGATACCACTGAAGGGTTTCGCAGCATAGTAAATCAAAATTTTCTACGGATGCGAACAGGTAAGGCAATATCTAATCTAGGAGATGCAATCAACAAGAGAGATAGATGATATCTTCATACCCTTGAAGAAATCGCATAGCGGAAACGTTTAACAGAACGTGGTTGGTGTAGTCGTACTCGCCTTCTCCTCCTCGCGATCCGATCCTATCCAACGCCGCAAGTGGCAGCGCCTCCGAGAGATGCACACGTATGGTGCCGCAACATCTCCTCCTTACTTGGTCCAGCAAGTGGGGTGGAGAGATAGATTGGATCTACAACACGACGGCGTGGTGCTATGGTGGAGAGTTTCTGCAGCAGGGCTTCGCCTACACGCAGTTGGGAGAGAGAGAGAGAGAGGTAGGGCAGCAGCTGGCGGCTAGGGTTTTGGGGTGAGGGGAGGGTGCGCCCCTGCCCACCTTATATAGGGGACTGGCCGGCCCCCTTGCCCCCTCCTCCAAGCCCAAGGGCGGCGGCCCCACGGGTGGAGTGGGGGTCAAGTCTTCCCCTCCCCCTTCTAGAAGGTTTCCTAGGGTTTCCCCTAGGGTTTCGGCCGGCTGGGCCTATGGGGCCTTGTTCCCCTGGCCCAATGCGGCCAGGGCACTCCCTCGTAGGCCCACGCACCCCTCCGACAAGTGGGGCCACATTGGTCCCACTCCGGAAGCTTCTAGAACCTTCCGGTACAATACCGAACATTCCGAAACAATTCCGAAATCCAAAAACTGCTTTCCTTTATATGAATCTTATTCTCCGGACCATTCCGGAACCTCTCGTGATGTCCTGGATATCATCCGAGACTCCGAACAAAAACTCATAAACCATTTAACCATTCTATCCTAGCGTCGAGACACGTTAAGTGTGTGACCCTACAGGTTCGAGAATACGCAGACATGATCTTCTATCAATAATCAACAGCGGGATCTGGAAACCCATATTGACTCCCACATATTCATCGATGATCATATCAGATGAACCATGATGCTAGGATTCAATTAATCCCATATATATATATTCCCTTAGTCACGCGATATTTTACTTGCCCGAGATTCGATTGTTGGTATCGGCATACCTAGTTCAATCTCGTTCACAGCAAGTAATTTACTCGTTCCGTAATATGATATCACTTTTTGATTAACTCCTTAACCACGTGCTTGCAAGCGGTGTTGATATCGATTACCGAGTGGGCCCGAAGTATATATCTCTGACTTGGGAGGGACAAATCCCATCTCGATACATACAACCAAACAAGTACTTTCCGATCACCTGAGAGACACCTTTATGATCACCATCACATAATGACGTTTGATGACCTCAAAGCTTTCTTCTGATACCAGGGAGTTGCATTATCTCATGGTCTAAGGAATACAATATTTTACATAGGAAAAAGCTTCGCAAAGATGAGCACGATGACACGATCTAATTGCTCTGCTTGATTTGGGTCTGTCCATCATATCATTCTCCTAATTACATGATCTCATATTAATTGACAACTCATGTCTATGGTTAGGAAACCTTAACCATCATTAATCAATGAGCTAGTCCATAGAGGCGTACTAGGGACACGGTGTTGTTCATAAACCACACAAGTATCAAAGTTTCCGCTTAATACAATTCTAGCATGGAATATAAAATTTATCATGAACAAGAATTATAACAATAACATCTTTATTATTGCCTCTAGGGCATAATTCCAATAGTTTTGTCGCTCTGCATGATTATGGCCATTATTGCTCTCTTAGTTGGTCGCTCCCAGTCTTTTGCTAGCCTCCACTTGTATTGAGTAAGATCTACTCATGCATCCAACTCCCAATAAACTATGTTTTCCCAAAGAGTCCACTATAAATTCCTATGCATGGTGTATTACAACATTCCAAGTATATTATTGTTTTATCTATCTTCCAAATTAAACTTGTTATGTGAAACTTAGTGATTAAAGCTCTCACAAACTTGATGGCACACTTTATTTTTCTTGCCCCTAAAAATTTTGAACCATTGTGTCATCTATGTTGTATATACTTGTACTTATAAGTTGGGAATTAGCAAAACCGTGCTGTCATGGGGAACGCTTTCAACACCTATAAATATTTACCAAGTTGATATCATGCTCTTTTGTTTATGGATGTCGACGGTGTGAAATAAAAGGGGAGACTATAAGTCCATGGAGTTATGTATGTGTGTTAGAGAAGTCCCTGGGCCTCTAGCCTAAGCCATTCCTAATCATGGTGGAAACTTGCAGCATTACCATAGTGAGCAATTTGTGAAGCATCCTCAATAAAAGCCTATGTAAATAGCAAATAAAAAGATCGTTGAGATGCTCATTGTCTGTTGCCGAGTCATTTTCATATGGGATAGCTCCTGTATCATGGGGCAAGGGGTACACTGTTGGTGGTTCTTTATGATACACATATACTTACTATGACAAGAACTTACCAGTGACTAAAGTTGAGTAGCATGAGGAACGACCCTCGTACTCATGGTACATGAGATTTCCAACTTATACTTTGTCAAGCATATACTCCATACTTTGTTCACTTTAACCTTAATAATTTCAAGATGCTTATGATAGGGACAATGAGATATGAAAGATAACAAGTACCATAATTTTTGGAAGCTCTTTATGAAACTTGAAATCCCTGCTTCCCTTTGGAGGGACTTTCTTCCACTTTTATATTGAGTCTCCACCTTCTACCTTTATGCACCAATTAAGAGAGCATACTTGTCATTCTTAGTTCTATGTGCATTGTCCTAAAACTTATTGATTGATTCATAATGTTGATATTGCTTGTTCTTGAACTATTTGTATCTAGTCACCCTTATGAACTTTGAAGGTGTCCTATGCATTTATGTTTTTCTACTCCATGAGGGACAAGCTGAATACCACTATGCTATGTTTTCTATATGTGAAACAAACAAACGTCTTTCAATGCATTGTTATTCATGATCTTTGTTTGTATCATTTCATGTTGCAGCACAGTTACTATGTCTTATTGTTAGAACTTCATCTTTCATGCTCATGTTTAGAGTACTTTGATCCCATCTTTCAATGCTTGCAAATGGTTTGATCAAGATTGTGATGGTGCATTTCACCTCAAAAATTATTCTTTTTATCACTTACCTAATCGAGGAATAGCAATAGTTAAGCTTGGGGATGCTTGATACGTCCTAAACGTATCTATAATTTTGATGTTCCATGCTTGTTTAGTATCCACTTTGCTATGATTTGTCTACATTTTAGGTATTTTTATATATTTTCTAGGACTAACCTATTAACAAGATGCCACAGTGCCAGTTGCCTATTTTATGCTTGATGACCCACAAGTGTAGGGGATCGCAATAGTCTTCACGGGTAGTATTACCCAATTTATTGATTCGACACAAGGGGAGCCAAAGAATACTTGCAAGCCTTAACAACTAAGTTGTCAATTCAGCTGCACCTAGAAATAGTTCTTTCCCACAGAAGTTTATCAGTAGCAACAGTTTGTAGTAGCAACAGCAACAGTGAAACAGGAGCAATAGTAATGGTAAACCGTGGGATTCGAGTGTGGTTGGCATAGGGATGGATGGACGGGCATTGCATGAGCGAGTCTAAACATGTAACTTCAATATCTAGGGCATTGCAGATAAATAATAATAAGTATCCAAGTACTAAACAATCCTAGGCATGTGCTCCAAATATAGTCATACGTGCTCGCAATGAGAACTTGCATAACATCTTCTGTCCAGCCAGCCCGTGGCAGCGGGGCCTCTAGGGAACTACTAGCAATTAAGGTGCTCCTTTTAATAGAGCACCTGAGCAAAGCATTAACACTCCATGAACACATGCGATCCTCACACCACATCCATCCCCTCCGGTTGTCCCAATTATTGTCACTTTGGGGCCTTTGGATCCGGACAATGATATGTGTACACAACTTGCAGATAAGATCACAAACAATACTCTCATAATTATTCAATAATAAGTACATATTTGAGATCATGGCACTCGGGCCCTAGTGACAAGCATTAAGCACAACAAGTTTCCACAAACTCAAATATAACTAATAGAGATTCTAGGCACTATGCCCTAAATGATCTTATTCGATTACATGATAGAACTATTCCAATCCCTACCATTCCCAAGACTACAGCGGGGGATTACTCACTCATGGATGAGGGAAACATGGATGGTTGATGAAGATGCGTTGGTGATGATGATGTCGATAATCCTCTCCAAATTCCCCGTCCCGGCAGGGTGCCAGAACGGAGTTTCTGGATCCGAATCTTTGTTTATGGTGGCGGCGGCGGAGTGGAACTCTTTCTGGAAAACTATCGAACCCCCCTTTGTTTTTAGGTCAAGAGGCAACTTATAGGCGCAGATGGAGGCCGAAGGGGTGCCTGGGGTGGCTGCACCCCCTAGGAGTGGCCAGAGGTGGGCACGCGCCTGGCATGGGTGTGGGCCCCCCAGGCCCCTTCTTCGTCTCGTCTTCTGGCTCCATGGGTCTTCTGGTGAAATATAATTTTTGGCATATTTTCCGGGATTTTTCCTAATAGTTGATTTTCTGCACAAAAACAAGACACCAAGGTAGTTCTGCTGAAAACAGCGTCAGTCTGTGTTAGTTGTATCCAAATCACACAAGTTTAGAGGAGAAACAATAGCAAAAGTGTTCGAGAAAGTAGATACGTTTTGGAGATATCAACTCCCCCAAGCTTAGCTTATTTCTTGTCCTCAAGCAATTCAGTTGAAAACTGAGTGCGATAAAAGAACTTCCACGAACACATTTGCTTCATATGATGTATATATTCTTAGCACAGGAGTATATGCTTAAACTATTCATAATAAGAAATATGCAACCAAGTCTACTCAATAATCATTGCAAGTTATGAAGAGAAACCAACTCAATAATAATAAGTAGCATGGAACATAAACATAAGCAACATTGCAATGCTCATAGTAAGGTATGATAGAGTGGTATCTCGTTTGCCTCTATTTGTAGAGCACAATATAAATGCCGAGGCACCTCTGAAGTTCAAGTGAAGACTAGAGGTAAAAATATCAGAGATACAAGCATCAAAGTCATGACATAATTAACCAAGTTTTGGAAAAAACACAAGAATGACAACTATGCTCTCAAGAAGGTGCTCATAGAATAAGTGGTGACTCGACAAGTTTGTTAAAATGGTTTTGAAAAGTTTGAAAGGCTTCCTAATGCTGAAAGGAAGGTACTCATTACCTTTGAGCTATCATTGCCCCTATCAAAGGCATCTTCATGTGGTTAAGGTGAAAGTGAGGTCCAATCTGAGTTATATGCTTGACAGACCACAAACTACAAATCCAATGTCCCTTGAGTATGAGGGCCGCTCTGCATGCTACTCAACTTTGGTCACCTGCAAGTTCTTGTCATTGTACATACATGCATATCATAGAGAACCGCCAATAGGGTACCCCTTGCACATGATACAAGAGCTATCCCATGATCAAAATTACAAGGTAAGCAGACAATGAGCATCTCAGTGATCTTTTTATTTACTATGTGCATAGCTTTTTATTGAGGATGCTTCACAGAATGCTCATTATGGTGATGCTGCAAGTTTCCACCATGATTATGCATGGCTTAGGCTAGCGGCCCAGGAATTTCTCTAACACGATATATATACTCCGTGAACTCACAAGATCCCCTTTTATTTCACATCGTCGACATCCACAAACAAAAGAGCAAAGTATCAACTGGATAAGATATCAAAAAGTGTTGAAAGCGTTCCCCGTTACAGCACGGTTCTGCTGACTCCCAGCATTTAATTTGCAAGCATATAACTTTCATGGACAGGTCACAATGGTTCATGATTATTAAGTGCAAGGAATAAAGTGTGCCATCATGTTCGTGAGAGCTTTACTAACTAACTTTCTCAAAACAGACAAACATTTTATTTGGAAGAAAACAAGGCATATAGAATATGCACTGAAATAGCAATGATGCTAATAGGTAGGTATGGTGGACACAGTTGGCAATATTGGTTTTGGGGAGTTGGAATCACAGGTAGAGCTCATACTCAGTGCAAGTGAAGGCTAGCAATAGAGAGGGAGCGACAAACAAGAGAGCAATAATTGTCATAATCATGCTTGCAACAAAACATGACTATTTATGCCATGAAAGTGATACAAGTACTCTGAGGCAAAATAAATCATCGAGGCTTACTGACTATCGATTAGTCATATGCATGCGTGAGCATGTGCCAAGTCAATTCACATGAAACTTCCATATGAGGATACCACAATATCATACCAAAATCTGAATAAAACAATGCAAGCAAACATTCATATGACATGCTACAAACTATTAGCATGATGGAGCTAATCATAGACAAGCAAGAACTACTAAGCATCCATCAGTAACATACCCCTTACAATGAACAGACTAAGCATGCTCACAATGATGAGTATATGTACAAAAATGAAACAAATAGAGTTCGCTACCAGCCTCTTACCACTCCTCAAGTTGTCTTAATCTTCATTATTTCCCTTCACTTGTGTGACTTGAATAATAACATGAAAACCAAAATCCACTGAGGACGGCTGAACCCTGCAAAGAACTCATAAAACCAAAGAATAACAACAAATATTTTTGGTGTTTTCAATTTTTTAAAGAAGCCAACAAAGCAAAAACAAGCAAAGCAAAATCTTTTTGGATTTTTCTTTGAAGGCAAACCAAAGCAGAAAGCAAAGAAACAAAGCAAGAGAAACAACAAAAATATTTTTGGTATTTTTGTGTTTTTGAGAAAGAAGCAACAAGAACCAAAAAGAAAGAGAACAATGGATATACAAAGAACCGACCGAACATGATATATATATATATGAGTAAGATGTCGATATACCTCCCCCCACGCTTAGGATTTTGTCCTAAGTGGGGCTCAATAGCGCGGGTTGTAACCCCAAGCTGGTGGGTCATCATAGGAATGATCATAGTCAGGCGCTTGCGATGAACAAGAAGACACGCCCCAATCAAATGAGGGCTGCTGATATGAAGACTCTCCCAAGTTGGAGGGCTGAACTGAATCATCTTCGGCATCCTCTCCGACATTCTCCTATTGCTGGGAGAGTTCTGCCATGTAAGTGTCAACCTCCTCCTCCGGGAGCGACCATCCTTGCTGTTATCAAAGTTAAACAAAGCAGGTGCAGGAAAATAAACTATTTTCTTAGTCCTACCCTTTCTCCAACCTTGCTGGGCAAAAGATAATTCAAACGGTAAACTTCTCACATTAGCTCCCAAGGAAAAAAACCATGGGGAATCATGGATTCAAGATCAAGCCTCTCTATGGGGAACCGATAATCTGAATGGTGAGGCTCTAAACCATGGAAAGATAGCAACCTAGAAGCAAGAAGACCTCCACAAATTCCACCCGTATCACGATTGGTGGTGAGACGGTGAGCTATCAAAGCACCCAAGCTGTAAGATCTATTCCTATTCAGAGCAGCTACGATAAAAGCTAGATCAGAAGAAGACAACTTTCTACCAATCTTTCTAGCAAGAACACACTTGGTAATGAAATAGGTAAAGTATCTAATGGCTGGGAGCTGAATGTTCCGAATTTTACCACTTTCCTTTGAGAAGTCGAAACCTTGGCAAATCTCAGCATATAAATCCATAAGTGACTTGGGTCTCTCCTTGATCTTCTCACAAGATCCCCACTGAGGTACTCTAATTGCTGCACAGAAATCAGCAAAAGGCAGGTCGACAGGTATATTGTATATTTTGTAATGGACCATGGGATAAGAAGTAGATCAAGTAAACCAAAAGTCCTGCACAAAATCCATGGTTAGCTTAACAAATTGAAATGGTTAACCTTAAACAAAGTGTTCCAATCCTGCATTGGCAATCAAAGTTTGGAAATCCTGAGAGATTCCCGCGGTTCTCATGAATTCCTGGCATGGATATATGGAAGGAAAAACTGATTCCTCACGATGAACCTTCATTGGTTCAGACACCATCAAGTCATATTGATTCACTGGATAGGTACTCATCTTCCTTGCAGAAATTTTTAGACAAACATCAAACCAAGTGATTTCCAAGTTGATAAATGATGAGAAACTACTATAGGAACTTGCTAGAGGGCTACACATGCATCAAAATGAAATATATAAGAATATAACAAGAATGCAAGATCACCCAACCTGTCACCTATAGCAGTAAAATACTCAAGATACAATCTACCAATCACAAATCTAATTGAACAAGTGGAGGGGGCACATACCAAGGAGCAATCCCTCCAAAAATCAGAACAAAAATCGTGAGCAAGAACAGCAAGAACTTGAGTTTGAGCAAGTTTTCCGGTGTTTTTCAGGAGAGAGAAAGAAGATGATGTGAGGGGGCACCTTGAAGGGCCCCAGGTGGGCCAGAACCCCTAGGCACCACCCATAGGTAGGTCGTGCCTACCATGGGTGTGGTGGCCTGGGGTGGCTCCCTGGGTCACTTCAGGTGTCCCTCTGCCCCTTTTTTCGAGGAAAAATTTATTTTGAATTTTCTAGGATTTTTCGGGAAACTTTATTTTTGGCCAATTTTCAGGGTATGAAAATCGATTTTCTCGCACAAACAGTTTTTTCAGAAGAAGAAAAAGCAAACCAAAAGCAAAACTAATGAAGCTCTAAGAAAAACTAACAAGCAAACAGCTAACAAAACCAAAGCTAGCAAAATAAAAGCAAAGACTAGGAAGGAGAAAATTAAAAGAAAGCGAGTATAACCACAGTGAAAACATTATTTTGTTCATAAAAATCCTTTTGTTAACAAGGTTGATCATGTCTTGTTACCAAAACAATCTTATATGAAACAAAACTTTGCATTCCACAAGGTGATTATGTTACCTCATACTTGATAGCAATGGTCCCAATCATAATAGTTTCAAAATTTTCCTATGGAATAGGACAATATATTTCTCCAACCTTTATGCTCTCCACATTTTCAATGGAATTCAGGCAATAGCTCCTAACAACCTTCTTGGCGAAATAAATAGTATGCTCTTTGTCATCAATATTGAATGTTACATTTCCTTGATTGCAATTGATGACAACACCTGCAGTATTAAGAAAAGGTCTCCCAAGAATAATAGACATATTATCATCTTCAGGCATCTCAAGCACAACAAAATCAGTCAAAACCAAGAAATTATGAGCCACTTGAACAGGAACATCCTCACATATACCAACATGAATAGTGGTTGACTTATCAGCCATTTGTAAAGATATATCAGTTGGTATCAACTTTTCTAGCTCGAGTCTCTTGTAGAGAGAAAAAGGCATAACACTAACTCCAGCTTCCAAATCACATAAAGCAGTTCTGACATAATTATTCTTAATAGAGCAAGGAATGTATACCTAGATCAGCAAGTTTCTTTGGAACCTTACCATTGAAGGAATAATTATCAAGCAAAGTAGAAATCTCCTCATTAGGAATCTTTATTTTATTACAGACAATATCCTTCATATACTTTGAATAAGGAGGCACTTTAATAGCATCAGTCAAAGGAATTTGCAAAAATAAAGATTTCATCCACTCACAAAACTTGTTGTAGTGTTCTTCCTTCTTTGACTTGTGTTTCTTACCTGGAAAAGGCATAGGTTTATGCACCCAAGGTTCTCTCTAACTACCATGTTTCTTAGCAATAAAATCTTCCTTAGTGTACCTAGTGTTCCTAGTGTGCTTCTCAGGTTCTTCCTCAACCTCCTCCTTATCAGGAGCATCATTATTATTACCACTCTCAGTTTCAGGATCAGAGCCAGATATACTATTACGATCTACTGCAGGTTCAAGTGGTTCCTCAACTTTCTTATGTTTCTTTTTCTTTCTTTTACGAGGACTACCACTACTTTCACCTTGTTGACAATCCTTCTCAATTCTTTTAGGGTGTCCTTTAGGATATAAAGGATCTTGAGTAGCTATACCACTCCTAGTTCTAATTCCATAAGCATGTTTATTTCTCGAGGCATTAACTAGCATATCCTTTTGTACCTTAGCAAGTTGATCAAGTTGGGTTTGAACCATTTGAAATTGTTTACAAAGAATTTTAGTAGCATTAGAAGTTCTTTCCACAATATCTTTCAACTCATTGATAGCTCTAGAGTTTTCCAATAAATGATTCTGAACCTGTTTATTAAAATTATCTTGTTTAACAATAAAAATGTCAAGTTCCTCTAAGCATTGATCAGGAGGCTTACCATAAAGAATATCACCTTCATCAAAGTGTTGGAGAGAGTGTACCTCAATAGTAGATGAGTGGGGAATTGGCTTACATAATTCTTCGATAGGAGGTACATTCTACACATGTTCAGCTCTAATAACTTTCTCCTTTAGACATTTCTTAGCTTCTTTCGTCACTTCATCATTTAATGCAATAACTCCCCTATTCTTTGGTGTTGGTGTTGGAACTGGTTCAGGCACAACTGATTCAGGAGTAATAGGCTCAGGTGTATTTAGCTCAGCTGAAGTCCAATCATCATAATTCTTGCTTATCTTAGCCATTAATTCTTCAGCACTTGTAGGAGTTCTTTTCCTGAAAACACAATCTGCAAAGCTATCTAGGTAGGTCCTAGAATCATCAGTTAGTCCATTATAATAAATATCAAGAAGCTCATTCTTAAGAAATGGACATCCAGGATGTGCATGAATCAAGGCATAGAACCTTGTCCATGAATCAGGCAATTTCTCTTCTTCTCCCTGTTTAAAATCAAAAAGTCTCTGCAAAGCAACATGTCTAGCACTGGGAGGAAAATATTGCTGGAAGAAAGAAGCAATCAAGCAATTAGGGCAGTCAATGGAACTAGGAGGTAATATATTAAACCAAGCCCTAGCAAGAACAAAGCACTCATAGTAGAAAGCTCATTCATATGAGCCGCAACACTCTCATTTTCAGTCCCACAAAAAGGATCTTTCTCAACAATGTCCAAATAGGATAAATCAAGAGAGAAATCATAATATTTATCTTTAATATCTATGGGAGAGGTGGCAAACTTAGGATAAGAGGACAGTTTAGGCATAATAGTACGTCTAGTAAGGAGACTCTTAATAGCACTAGTACCATGTGTGTTTCGGCACTCTAAAACAAATTCATCAATGAACTCAATGTAACCATCACTAATATCATAACTTTCTCCAAACTCAGGTGAGCTAACAGGTGTAACAATGTCTTCACTAGGAGTTTTGGTATTTCCTAGACTAGCCATAGTAGCATCTAGAAAAGTACCTAGTGAACCACTCGCATCAAGCACAGTAGAAGTAACATCATGAGCATCAAAAGCAGTTTCAGATTCAGCAGTAGTAGCAGTGTATGTAGCATGAGTATGTGGTGGTGTGACAAGCTTACTTATAACAGACGATGAATCAAGAGCAACAGAGGTGTTTAGGACTGTACCTCTTCTTGTAGTGGATGCTAAAATAGGGAACTTTCCATCACGAGACTTCCCCATGATGAAGTGAGTAGCAGTGAACAAAAATAGATCCAAGAGAACTTACAAATAAAGCTATGTCCCCCGGCAACGGCGCCAGAAAATAGTCTTGATGACCCACAAGTGTAGGGGATCGCAAGAGTCTTCGTGGGCAGTATTACCCAATTTATTGATTCGACACAAGGGAGCCAAAGAATACTTGCAAGCCTTAACAACTGAGTTGTCAATTAAGCTTCACCTGGAAATAGTTCTTTCTCACAGAAGTTTATCAGTAGCAACAGCAAAGCAACAACAATAGTGAAACAGGAGCAATAGTAATAGAAACAGTAAACAATGGGATTCGAGTGCGGTAGGCATGGGGATGGATGGACGGGCGTTGCATGAACGAGTCTAAAAATGTAACTTCAAGATCTAGGGCATTGCAGATAAATAAGAATAAGCATCCAAGTACTAAAAAATCCTAGGCATGTGCTCCAAATATAGTCATACGTGCTCGCAATGAGAACTTGCACAACATCTTCTGTCCAGCCAGCCCGTGGCAGCGGGACCTCTAGGGAACTATTGGCAATTAAGGTGCTCCTTTTAATAGAGCACCAGAGCAAAGCATTAACACTCTATGAACACATGCGATCCTCACACCACAGCCATCCCCTCCGGTTGTCCCAATTGTTGTCACTTTGGGGTCTTCGGATCCGGACAATGATATGTGTATGCAACTTGCAGATAAGATCACAAACAATACTATCATAATGATTCAATAATAAGTTTATATCTGAGATCATGGCACTCGGGCCCTAGTGACAAGCATTAAGCACAACAAGTTGAAACAAAGTCAAATAGCACTAATAGAGATACTAGGCATTATGCCCTAACAGATCTTATTCGATTACATGATATAACTCATCCAATCCCTACCATCCCCAAGACTACAGCAGGGGATTACTCACTCGTCGATGAGGGAAACATCGGTGGTTGATGGAGATGCGTTGGTGATGATGATGGCGATGATCTTGTCCAAATTCCCCGTCCCGGCAGGGTGCCAGAATGGAGTTTCTGGATCCGAATCTTGGTTTCTGGTGGCAGTGGCAGAGCAGAATTCTTTCTAGAAAACTATCGACCCCCTTTGGTTTTAGGTCGAGAGGCAACTTATAGTCATAGAGGGAGGCCGAAGGGGTTCCTAGGGTGGCTGCACCCCCTAGGCATGACCAGAGGTGGGCCCGCGCCTGGCAGGGGTGTGCCCCCCAGGCCCCTTCTCCGTCTCGTCTTCTGGCTCCGTGGGTCTTCTGGTGAAATATAATTTTTGGCATATTTTTCGGGATTTTTCCTGATAGTTGATTTTCTGCACAAAAACAAGACACCAAGGTAGTTCTGCTGAAAACAACGTCAGTCTGTGTTAGTTGTATCCAAATCACACAAGTTTAGAGGAGAAACAATAGGAAAAGTGTTCGAGAAAGTAGATTCGTTTTGGACGTATCAATGATGTTTTTGGTTTCAGAAAATCTAGTAAGTAAATATTCTCGGAAATTGACGGACAAAAGCCAAAGTCAATATTTGACCAAGGAGAACACAAAGACCGAAGGGTGACTGGAGGGGAGCCATAGGGTGGCCACCCCCCACTCACAGGCCCACCCTAAGGCGCGCCTAGGCAGGGTATGGGCCCCCTGGCCGCCCTCCTGCCTCGCCTCTTCGCCAATAAAAGCCCCCCGATGCCAAAACCCTAAGTACCCGATCAGATCTCCACGAAAAAGTCCTTAGCCGCCTCCACCATCATCCCTAGATCGGGTGGGGGGAGGGATATTTAGCTCTTCCCGGCACCCTGCCGAAGGGGAGAGATCATCCCGGAGGCCTTCTTCATCACCATGTCAGCCTCCGATATGATGCGTGAGTAGTTCACTCTTATACCGTGGGTCCATATAATATCTAGATGGTTGTTTCTCCTCCTTTGTGATATCATGTTTAGATCTTGTGAGCTCCATTCATGATCAACATGATCTATTTGTAATGATACATGTTGTGTTTGCGGGGATCCGATGGATATTGAGATTGTTGGGAATATGCCCTAGAGGCAATCATGTATGATGATATTTCCCATTGTATTCATAAAGATATTAAGTTGTCCTTGTATAAACATCTGATGTGTATCATTGAATATGTGATTCAGTTGTGGAACTATACATTCATGTTGTTTGTACTAAATATCCTTGGTCATAGAGGTTGTGCTGGACACATAACTTAGACCAATGTGAAAGTCGGCTTGATGACTCGGTTCCACTTGTCATGGGCATGGAGATGCCATTCCGACTTACATAGATTCAGCTAAAGAGTTTAGCGAGTCGGATTGACCCATATTGAGGTACAACGAACAAGTTGTCATTTGTATATCTCAATCAATGTAATCCTTAGACCTGAGGTTGTTGCAAAATCCGAGTTGAGGATCACCGACTTAGGTTCTATCAAACGCTGATCCGTAACAGGGCAGTTATAAAGGCAGAGTTCGGGTCGACTGAGAATCAAAGCTGCGTGATGTGAATAACCAAGATTGGATTTTGCCCCTCCACTTGGAGAGATAATCTCTGTACCCTCTCGAATGATATGATTCAGAAAGCATGGCCATGCACGACTTGGTTAAGTGTTAACCGAGGCGATCGACTAAGAGTTATTTGGATGAATCACTTATCTCGGATCGAGAAGAGAGTCGGACTATTTAAGGGATGACAATTATTCGCCTATAGTCTGACAAGGTATATCATGAGGCAAAAGGGACTCGGACGCAAGGCGCATTGGAAAGGCAAGTCATCATGACTCTTTGGTACTAGGGAGTCGGCACGTTCTGCTAGGAGCCGCTACCGACTGATTGATTGAGAGTCGGACTCCAATCGTGTCCAAGTAGCCATGAGCCTGCGGGGTCAAACACTTAAGAGAAGGAGCTAGTTCAGATTGGATCTGAACCGGAAATTTGGTTGGGTTGGACCTTAGCCGGATTTGGACTGAGTCAGTGAGTCGGACTCACAGTGACTAATATTATATGGGCTTTAGTGAATGGGCCACAAGTGAGTGGAGCCCATGTTCACTCCCTATATATAGTGGGGAATAGAAACCCATGAGAGTCGATCGGTTAGGTCATTCCACGAGTTGGAAACCCTAGCTACACATCAGTCCATCCGTCGTATCGAATCTAGCAGTTCGTCGCCGGTGCTCCTCCTTGTACGTGTGGATACCATCAGAGGTGATGTACGATCAGCACTAGGACGATCGTGATCGGATTGGATCTCGAGGACTACACTGCATCAACAGACGTGCTTCATCAGTACTCCACAACTACGCATCTAGTCATAATCCTCGTGGCCTTCTACCTCAGCTAGATCTTGGGATCACCACATTAGACAAAAAAGTTTTGTTTTATCTCGACGTGGCCCAACCGTGTTATTAGAGCGATAGCTTCTGGTTTTAGGCTCGAGATCTCGCATATGTGATATGCGGTTGGCTGTAGATTGGATCTATGTGTTGTTTCGGTGGTCGATCTATGAGATAGATCTATTTTGTATGATGTTGATTGGATCAACTATACTCGGGAATGGTAGATTTGATTTTCGTGATCATACTACTGAGGTCGTGGAACGACATACCCCTACCGATCGGTTTCAGCCATCGGGGTAGACTGTCACACATAAATCCAGAAGAGGTGATCGAAGATCAAAGAGTTTGATTGAGTCAGAACGATGGTCGGAATCCATGTTCGGAATGTAGATGATATCCATGTTCGGGGACCGCCGGCTTCGCCCTATCGTAGCGCCTTAGATGTCGTTGCGAGTTTCACAACGCCGGTAGATAGCGTATCTATGCATAACTTGTTTTCATAGGAAGTTGTATATGGTATAGTTCATGTGAATGTGATGTATGTGTGTATCCATACGTGATCTGCGAATCATGGTTTTGTCAGCCGGCTGGAGCCTAGGTGTTGTCATTTTATTGTATAACGGCCTGCGTGTCGGATTATCCATGTAATTTTCTTTCCTAAGCTAGTGTAGCTGTATGGATAACCCGGATGGCATGCAAGGCGATGTACATGTCGGCGACATGGTGTAAGACGGAAAGTGACAAGAGTTGGCACGACTCGGATTACAGGCTTTATGGAGATGGAGATGGCCATGAATAGAGCCATACCATTTCACATTATAATTGCTTTATTTTGTGTTATTGTTATGTCTCTGTTTTACCTCTATTAGATAGTCGGTAAAATTTAATCCCTCAAAGAAGGTCTAGTCGATTTTCCCACCAGTTTTTGCACCATCACAAGTCTGACATTTTTGGTAGTGGGCTCATAAAATTGAGGTGCTGCCAATTCTTTCTGACTAGGTGAGTTCGAGTCAGAATCTTACAGTGGAAACCCTCGGTAAGCTAGACGGGTCTACCACAACGGTTGTGGGACTCGGGAAAAAGTCGGATGGGATCCGGTGCATGTGATGCCACTCGACCAACAGGAGTCGTATGAGATGCGATTGACAAGGAGTTGCGTACCTAGATCACTTGGTGGCTAGCGGTGATTCTAAAGCTCACTAGATGACTTTCTTATTTAGGATCCTGAATCACTAAGCAACCATCGGAGGGGTGTTGGTTCTAGTGGGAGCATAAATATTGAAGTGTTTAATATGCTTGATCTTTTATGAATACATGTCTTAAGTGTTTTGCATTTTTCTGTTGTAGATCATGGAACCAAGTAACAGTCACTTTCAGATATCCGGTTTTGCTTTGAGAACCATTCTTGAGAAAGATAAACTGAAAGAAACTAATTTTACCAACTGGTATCAAAATCCGAGAATTGTTCTCAAACAAGAAAAGAAGGACCATGTCCTAGACAACCCACTTCCAGATGAGCCGAATGAGAATGCGACTGTCGCTGCCACCAATGCCTACCGTCGGGCTAAGGATGAGTCCATGGATATTAGTTATCTTATGCTTGCTCACATGGAACCGGGCTTGCAAAAGCAGTTCAAGAATGTTGAGGCCTACGATATGATCGAAAGCCTCAAAAGTATGTTCCAGGCTCAGGCGAAGACTGAGAGGTATCAAGTCTCTCAGGATTTGCTGAGTTGCAAGCTTAAGGATGGCGATCCACTAAGTACGCATGTGATCAAAATGGTTGGTTACGTGCAGTCTATGGAGAGGCTTGGATACCCCATTAGCAAAGAGTTCGCTACAGATATAACTATAAACTCTATTCCTAGTGCGTATGGTCAGTCTATTTCGAACTACCACATGCATGGTATGGATAAGAAGATCACTGAATTGCATGGGATGCTCAAGCAGGCAGATGCGGATCTCAAGAAGGGCGCCAGCCAAGTGTTGATGGTTCAGAATAAGGCTAAGTTCAAGAAGAGTTCTTGGACTAAGAAGAAGGCTAAGTTGGGAGGAAAGCAGGCTCAGTACTCGGTCCCAAGCGCTTCGTCAGGGACTAGGCAATCTCCTTCAGCTGGATCCAGTTGCTTCTACTGCAAGGCGGATGGCCAGTGGAAGAGGAACTGCAACAAGTATTTGGCTGATAAAGCCAAGAGTTGAGGTATGACTTCTTACACAAGTACACTTGTTTGCAATGTTATAGACATATATCTTGATGATGCACCTAATAGTTCTTGTTTATATGATACCGGATCAGTTATTCACATCTGCAACTCGTTGCAGAGAATGGTAAGAACTAGGAGCGTAACAAGAGGCGAGGTTGATATTCGAGTCGGCAACAAAGCAAGAGTTGATGCGTTGGAAGTCGGCACGATGCAACTTCATTTACCTTCTGGATTCATTATGGAACTAAATAATTGTTATTATGTTCCAGTGCTCAGTCGAAACATTATTTCTGCTTCATGTTTGCTGAGGCAAGGCTATGAGTCGAATATCAAGAATAATGGTTGTTCTTTGTATTTGAATGATATGTTTCATGACTTTGTACCCATCCAGGACGGGTTATTTATTTTGAATCTTGATGGTGAGTCGGTTTATAACATAAATGTTAAAAGGTTGAAAACCAAATGATCTGAATATGACTTACTTTTGGCATTGTCAGCTAGGTCATATAAGTTGGAAACGCATGAAGAATCTCCATGATGATGGACTCCTAAATTCGTTCGACTTGGATTCGTTCGAGACATGCGAATCTTTCCTACTCGGCAAAATGACCAAGACACCTTTTGCAAAGAGTTGCGAAAGGGCGTCCGACTTGTTGGGACTAGTACATAGTGATGTATATGGACCAATGAGCACGGCAGCCAGGGGTGGTTATGAGTACTTCATTACCTTCACTGATGATTTGAGTCGGTATGGATATATATACTTGATGAAGCATAAGTCGGAAGCCTTTGAAAAGTTCAAAGAATTCCAGAATGAAGTACAAAATCAACTTGGCAAGAAAATAAAGTTTCTTCGGTCGGACCGAGGAGGCGAGTACATGAGCCATGAGTTTGATGACTGTAACACTCCAGTAATTAGTTAATCTATTTTAGGGTTTGTTTTGTGCATCATGAGCATCATGTCTTAAAATTTGCATTGAAGAAAATAATCAAACCCTAAAACCCTAGCTTTTCCCTCTCTTTCTATTTGTAAATATATTCAAAAAGGGGTTTGAATATTTTGAAAAGTACCAAAAATGTGGAGCCCAAATTGTTTTAGGGCCCCTTAGTGTTTTAGCTATTTTACAAAACCTTCTGGTATTTTTGAAATATATAAAACAGATTTCAAATTGAAATATAAAGAGAGAAAACAAAATCAGGAAAAGGAAAACAATTCTAAAAAACTAGAGCTAGCAGCAGCAACCAGGCCTAGCCTAGTTATCTCCCCTTCTCTCCCTGTCGCCCCGCACAGTGTTCCACGGCCCAGCTAAGGCCCAAGTGTACCCCAACGCAGCCCATACCCCTTTGTTCCCCTTTTCCTTTTCTTATACCTCGCGACAGAAGGATGCCGCCGAGGAGCTGCTGCGTGTCGATGCCGGCGCCATTCCTACCTTGCCGAGATGCCCGCCGCGCCAAGATGATCGCTACCGACACCACTGACGCCTATAAGACCCCCTGTTTCCGCCAACATGAACCGTATCTTCTTCCTTCTCCCTAATCTCTCCTCCGGCCGAACCCTAGCCCTCGGGCTCCGCCGTGTCCCACCGTCTCCGGCCTCCTCTCGCTGTTCTGAGGCCACCGCTGAGCTCGCCCAGCTGCAATGATTCGTCCCAGCTAGGTCACGAAGCCCCGCGCGCTCGTAGTCAAGCGAATCGAGGTCTCCGACCCGACTCTAGTCACCGCCGTCCCCGTCGATTCCGGCCACCCCAAGCTTCGCCGTCGACCCCTGCTTGCTCCTGGTGAGCTAACGGTCCCAGTAGGCCTCTCTGTTGCCTCTCCCTCTTCCTCTGTCAATCTCGCACTGTGCGTCTGCCGCTGTCCGCCGTCGCCGGCCATGTTTCGGTGGTCATCCCGCAGCGTCGCCCCGCCAGTTTTTGGTCCAACCCAATGAGCCGCGTCGAACGAGACAAACCTCGAGCCCAGACGCGCAGCCAATCCCTCGATCCATGCTTAACCTGGGAGCAATCCCCGTGGTGACGTCATGCTGACGTCATCGCGATATCAGCCAACGCGGGTCAGCCCATTCAAACCTGGGTGGGTTCCACCCTGCCCACGTGGAGGCTGAGGTGGCGAGTGCCCCTCCTGTTTGTCTCTAGGGCTAGCCCAACCCTCGCTGTAAAAAGGTTTTCCAGTTTTATTTAAATTAAGAAAAGGTTTAATGATTTTAGAAATTGTTTTGAATATTGTAAATTCAATAACTAATTCATAATAATTCATAAAAATACAAATAATATATCAAAATGTTCAGAAAAATGAGAACTACCTCTTTAAGCGATCATCATGCATTGTTGAAAAACTTTTAAGACAAGTTTAATTAGAGAACATAGTAACCCCTCTCATATATATCCAGAGTTTCCCGAGGTAGGGTTTATACCCCTCGGAACCCCGATTAAACTGTCGAGCATGTTTTAGGGTTACTTTTCAATACAATTTAACTTGTCATATCATCATCATTGTTTGAGCATTGCATCAATGACATGTGTTGATTGTTTCCCTTTCTTTTCGGTGTTTGGTTCTTCCTCGGTAGAATAAGATATCGAGATCAAATCCCGAGGACAGCACCGTCGAAGATCGAAGATCGACGAACAGTACTTGACCAACTCTAATCAAGTCAAGTACAAGGATTCCGAAGATCTACTTATCTATTATCAACTGGCAAATGCAAGCATAGCCCCACCATGATATAATCCTATGATTTCGAAAGCATTTCAATTCTTGCCATGTTGCATACGTTTCTACTGTGGTCTTTTATCGATATATAGATTATCCTATCTATTGCATACTACCTTTGATCTTATATTACCTGATCCACTGCTCCTAGCATAACTAGGTTTGGCTTGTGTGCAATGCTAGAGCATTTATCTGTGTCTTGCTTAGCCATGCTTAGCTATTGAGTCTGGTTCATCCAGATGATGTATCAGATGCAAAGAATATAGTATGACAGGAGAAAGTGATAGGATGAGATCAGTGAGATGAGATTAAACATGCTAAGGCTTGTATGGGAGGCCACGGTGGGATGTGGTTTTTCTAGTCCCATGCTCGCCACCCTTAGGACCCTAGGTTCTTACCTCTTGAACCAAGACGAGCGTACAACCACACGGGGTAACAAGGGACCCCATGATGGACTAACTTGCCTAGTAGATTTCATGATTCACATAGTCCGGGCGTTCCATTTGACATACACATTGAAAACATTTTCAAAAGAAGGAGGCGCATTCATACAGGTAGGGAAGCGTGGACCGGGTTTCTTAGGGTTGATGGCGCCCCTAGTAAACCAACCTCGCCTCACATTTTTAAGTACCGGCTTATTGAGTGAACCATACTTATTGCGTGACTCATGGTCTCGGAAAAAGCAAGGTAAAGGTCGTGTCCAACCACACCCTCTTCCAGCACACCAAGGAAGTGTGTCAAGTAGGCATTAAGAGTCGGTTGGTACGTGTGGGTAAAGTTGTACACGCCTGCAGGGTAATAATCTTTCGGAAAGTCGTGTCCATGGTTATGGACGACTTGGGAATGGACAGGAGATCATAGAGAACATGAACCTAATCGTAAAACTTGGCAACTAATGTTTGTTAAGGATGCTTCCTCATGGGTACGAGGGGGTGATCCTAGTTCAGATGATGATGATCCGGTGGATATCAAAAGATGATGATCAATATTTTCGGAGATGTCGCTCTCTTATCCCCTTTTAAAATACTCTAAATAGACGAGCTTCTTCTCTCTCTTGTTTTATAAACAAAGATGGCTTTATGCAAAACAACTCCACCATCCATATGTCTTGCGGAGTACACACTATACTCACCCTTGCTTTGTTGATACTTTTGGCAGAGTAAGTGTTCCCGGAAGATCAGTTTGGTACTACATCAACATCGATGAGTAGCTTGGGGTTCCTAGCCGACAGCCTGGAATCTATGGGCTGGGACATCATCGTTATGCTTCAGGCCTCTTAGGCCACTTGTTAAGTTTGCTATACTTAATAGCATAATTTGCCTTCCGTTGTTTGATGTTTGTGGTCAGTGACCTCTGCTTTTAATAATTTGGTTCTCTGCTCAGCTATGAGCTTACTATAATAAATTTTATGTCGTAGGGTCACTGTTGTGTTACCGATTCTTCACTGGATATTCTCGAGCTCAAGGTTAAGATTATGCCAGACGGAGGTCTAGGATTTGTTTAGCCCTGATCCTAGGGGTGTCACAATGACCATCTGAAAAGTTGTGGAATAGTTCCTCAACTTACTCCATGGGGAACACCATAGAGGAACGGTGTCTCAAAAAGGTAGAATCCGACCTTGTTGGACATGGTACGATCAATGATGAGTCATACAGATCTGCCTTTATCATTTTTGGGTTATTGTCTAGAAAATTCAGCGTTCACACAAGACAGAGTACCATCAAAGTCGGTAGAGAAGACACCGCTTGAGATGTGGACATGCAAAAAGCCGAGTTTGCCTTTTCTTAAGATTTGGGTTTGTGAAGTGTTTTTCAAGCGACTTTAGTCGGACAAGATTACATCCAAGTCGGATAATTGTATTTTCGTGGGGTATCTGAGGGAAACCTTGGGTTACTACTTCTACAACCGAGAAGAGGGAAAAGTGTTTGTCGCTCGAAACGGTGTCTTCCTAGAGAAAGAGTTTCTTGGTCAGAAGTCAGTGGGAGCACAGTGCAGCTTGAAGAAATTCGAGAGGAACCGGATAGTAGCAAGTCGGCAAAGACCTTGGAGGTTGAGCTGGTCGTGGTAGCTGAGCCGGAAGCAGCACCTGTACTACGAAGATCGGCGAGATTTCGAAGTGTTCGTAATGTATTACTGTTAGATAGTGATGAGCCGACAAATTATTTGGAAGCAATGTTGGGATCTGATTCCGAGTCATGGCTTGGTGCCATGAGATCCGAGTTAAAATCCATGGATGAAAATCAAGTTTGGAACTTGGTTGATCTGCTAGACGGTGTAAGACCTGTCGAGTGCAAATGGGTCTTTAAGAATAAAAATGACATGGATGGAAATGTTTCTGTCTATAAAGCACGTCTTGTCGCAAAGGGGTTGCGACAAGTTCAAGGAGTTGACTACGATGAGACTTTCTCTCCTGTAGCAATGCTTCAATCATTTCGGATCATGTTAGCTATGGCAGCCTATTTTGACTATGAGATATGGCAGATGGATGTCAAAACAACTTTCCTTAATGGAAATTTAACCGAGGACGTGTATATGATACAGCCCGAGGGTTTTGTCGATCCGGCTAATTCTGACAAGGTGTGCAAACTTCAGAAATACATTTATGGGTTGAAGCAAGCATCTCAGAGTTGGAATATTCGCTTTGATGAGGTAGTAAAATTGTTTGTCTTCATCAAGAGTGATCATGATTCTTGTTTATACAAGAAGTTTAGTGGGAGCAAATTAGACTTTCTAATCTTATATGTGGATGACATATTATTGATTGGAAATGATGTCCAGATTTTGCAAGAAACCAAGGAATCATTGGAAAGGAGTTTCTCAATGAAAGACTTGGGTGAAGCAACATATATTCTCAAAATTTGGATCTATAGAGATAGATCAAGAAGGCTCATTGGATTGAGTCAGGGTACTTATTTGGACAAAGTGTTGAAGAATTTCAACATGGAATCGTCTAAGAAGGGGTTCTCACTGATGTCCCATGGTGTAAAACTAATCAAGACTTAGTGTCCTTCAACGACTAATGAGCAAAGTTGGATGAGTGCGATTTCGTATGCTTCTTTAGTCTGATCCATCATGTATGCCATGATTTTTACTAGGCCGTATGTTTCATATGCTCTAAGTGTTGTGAGCAAATACCAGGCTGATCCTGGAGAGATCCACTAGACAGCAGCTAAAAATATCCTAAAGTACTTGAGAAGGTTTATGGTGGTGAAGATGAACTCGGCGTACAGGGTTACACGGATGCGAGTTATCTTACCGACTCTGATGATTCTCGTTCGCAATTCGGGTATGTGTTTGTAATAAATGGAGGTGTTGTAAGCTAGAAGAGTTCCAAGCAAGAGACTGTGTCTGCATCTACAACAGAGGCTGAGTATATTGCCGCCTTGGAGGCAGCAAAGGAAGCTGTTTGGATGAGGAATTTCCTCATGGATCTTGGTGTGGTTCAGGACTCGTCCAATTCTTTATACGTGTATTGTGACAACAATGGTGCTATTGCACAAGCCAAGGAACCTAGACAACACTAGAAGAACAAGCACATACTCATGCGGTACCACCTGATTCGCCAGTTCGTGGATCAGGGTGATATCATGTTATGCAAGGTACACACAGATGCAAATATTGCGGATCCGTTGGCAAAACCATTGCCGCAGCCGAAGCATGAGGCACACCTAAGATATATGGGTATTAGATGCCTAGACATGTGATGTCGGAAGATTGACTCTAGTGCAAGTGGGAGACTGTTGGGAATATGCCCTAGAGGCAATCATGTATGATGATATTTCCCATTGTATTCATAAAGATATTAAGTTGTCCTTGTATAAACATCTGATGTGTATCATTGAATATGTGATTCAGTTGTGAAATATACATTCATGTTGTTTGTACTAAATATCCTTGGTCATAGAGGTTGTGTTGGACACATAACTTAGACCAATGTTAAAGTCATCTTGATGACTCGGTTCCACTTGTCATGGGCATGGAGATGCCATTCCGACTTACACATATTCAGCTAAAGAGTTTAGCGAGTCGGATTGACCCATATTAAGGTACAACGAACAAGTTGTCATTTGTATATCTCAATCAATGTAATCCTTAGACCTGAGGTTGTTGCACAATCCGAGTTGAGGATCACTGACTTAGGTTCTATCAAACGCTAATCCGTAACAGGGTAGTTATAAAGGAAGAGTTCGGGTCGACTGAGAATCAAGCTGAAACTGATGTGAATAACCAAGATGGGGTTTTGCCCCTCCACTTGGAGAGATATTCTCTAGGCCCTCTCGGATGATATGATTCGGAAAGCATGGCCATGCACGACTCGGTTAAGTGTTAACTGTCGGGGGAATAACCCCCGGTAGGGTCATAAGGGGTAAAACATTGCCCAGCGTGGCTTATGCCGAGTAAAGAATAAACTAGGCCGGGAACCAACGGCCGGGTAAGAAGATCAGGTAGGGCCGACATAGAATTATGTCGGCCCGTATAAGACAAGTTTGTTTGCCATGCAGGAAGCAACGAGGCGAGTCTCATGAGAAAAGGCCAATTCAGAAAGGACGCGTGGCAGCTTTCTGAGTGAGGATCAGGAGGGACCATGGTAAAGCACGATCAAAAGAGAAGGGCGACGTCGGGTGACACGAAAGGAGCCGGGTGACGCCTAAAGCAAGGGATGGCGTACAAATTACTGTGTGACGCCAAAAGAACTGGAGGCTGCGTACGAGAAGACCGTTAGCTGTCTAGCTTTGTGGACTGGGCCAAGGGCCTTAGGGCTAGCCCATGACCCGGCCCGTACAGTAAGGACCAAGATCCAAATAGTAACCTTAGGACCCAAAGGGGTGTAACCTAGTTGGCCTTCGCCTATATAATGAGGGGGATAGCTAGGTTTTGAGGAGGTTGGACCAAGTAGGAAACTAGTGCCCCAAGGCTTCGTTCATACAGCTCAAGGAGCACTTGTAAACTTCTAGGATCAATAAAATTCCTAAGCATGGAGAGTTCATCTCGTTCTTCGTGCGCAGCTAGACCGTGCACTCCCTCCCCGGTTACCACAAGCATCCATTCGGCCCCCAACTTAAGCCTACCTATGGCATCTGTCGCGACACCACCACGACTGTTGGTGCCCACCGTGGAGCAGAAACAGGTGCTTGATGGAGTTGTCATCTAGACGGGTAACATCATCGCCAAGACCGGCGAGCGCGTCTACTCCTGCCTCATCTAGAGGTTTGGAGCGCTCAACTTCGTTAGCGACAGTGCGGGCTGCTTCGGGACCAAGAAGTTCCATAGGGGCGGTCGCTTCATCAAGTTTGGCGAGCACCAGGTCTATGTCGCAGTGCGCGTGGAGCGTGTGTACCCGAAGCACGTCATCCTAGCGCCAGATCCACCTGCGGTTCCTACCGCAGGAATACTTCACCAGCTCGTCTGCGTTGAGGTAATGGTGACAGCTCCTAACCCTGTAGCACCTCCAGTAGTCCCTGTGGTGAATGAGGATGCTGAGGGAGGAAATCAAGAGGAAACGCCAAGGGCGGAAAGAACCGCAAAGGTACCTCTAGAAAAGCTAGAGAACATAGCTAGGAGTAAGAGAGCCAAAGAATTGCAAGAGGCAATAGACAAATTGGTAGAGCCAGTAGCGCAAGCAGCAGATCCGGCACGCGTGCGGGCCGAGTTGGAGGAGGCCAGGATAAAAGTCCTGGAGAAGGCAAAGGAATTAGCGCAGTTATAGCAAGATGTGGATATCACGATCCGAGAGCTCAACTCGGCAAATCGAGTCAAGGGCGCTAAGACCCGGCTTGATGCAACAAGGTTGAGAGGGAGAAACCTCAATGAAGAACTGGCGGACGCAACGTCAAATATAACACTAGAAAACAGCAACGAAGTAGCCATGCGGCCGACATACAATACTGCAGCAGCGAATCTAAGGGTGGCAGAGGCAGCAATGGATGAGCTTCCTCATCTGACGGGTGAAGGAAAGAGAAAGCAACAAGAGCGAGTCAATGAATTGGTCAGAGCAGCAGGGATGCTGAATGAAGCATACTACAGGGCGAATCCGGGTATAGCTGGGAGGTCACAGCTGGTTCACTCGGCAACTCCGATCCTGGCAAGATCAGTAGGTCATACAGCTTCCTCACCAAGTGTGGCACTGAGGCAGAGAAAAGAAAAGAGTGTGGATTCGAGAAGGAACAAGAAAATTGTTACCTATGACCCGGCAATGGCTCAAGGAAACCCAGCACGTGCACAGGGAACAAGAAGGAATATTGTTCAGGGAAATGAGAACCAGGAAAATGCAGGCCTTGAAAGGCAAGCAGGACAAAGAAATGACAATGGAGGGCAAAATTTTGCGCCTCGACCTAGGCGTGGAACTCACTCGGCAGGAGAAGGAAATGCAGCTCCGAATACTGCGCCAGCTCAACCCGAAAAGAGACAGCAAAGCACGGGAAAAGCAGTGCAGCAACCTGCAGACCCAAACGCAAACAGATACAATGATGGTTACTCGGCGATGGTGAATAACGGGTATGAATTGCCGGATCATGTGTACCAAGCAATGGGAGCCAGACTAGGAGGCAGAAATCTTTAGTCGGATGATGCAAGGCTAAAGCTCGATCAAATAAAGATGGCAGAATTGATCGAGTCGCAAGATCCACAGGGTCCACCATGCTTTGGTCCAAGGATCATGAAGGAGCCGCCAGTGCCGAACTTTCAGCTGGCCAGAGGAACAAAGACCTACGATGGAAGCACAAAGCCAGAAGACTGGTCATAGATTATGGAACTGTTATAAAAATCGCATAGGGAAATTTGAGATGGGCAGTACGATATGTGCCGCAGATGCTAGAAGGACTAGCGAGGGTGTGGCTAAACAACTTGCCACCCAGAAGCATCAACAGTTGGATTGATTTTTAGGATGATTTTGTGAGAAATTTCACAAGCACATACAAAAGGCCGAATTTCCCGCAACAGCTTGCTATGTGCAAGCAAAGGCCAAATGAGACAGACAGGGAATTCCTTACAAGGTGGTGCACAATGCACAACTCTTGCGAAGGGGTAATTGAGTCTCCGGCCATCGCATGGTTTGCACAAGGATGCAGACATGGAAGCATACTGTGGCAAAGGTTACAGATTGACATGCCGACAAGGTTGGTAGAAACAATAAGAATCGCGACTCGTATGCGTTAGGAGATCCGACTCAGCCTCTGCTCATGTCGGCATACGGGATGACTGAGACTCAGATCTATGACGCTGCCGGGTAGCAAAGGCGCGAGGAAAGGGCCGAGTATAGAAGCAAAAGAAGAGACAAGAGGCCAGACTACAGGTACGGTTCGACTCAAGTTGCGGCTGTGAGTCAAGATCATCCGGATGCTGGAAGTAGCCAACATCAAAGGACAAATGGGCAACAATAGTGGATACCAAAGAATGATGACAAAAATCCATATGAACAAAGAAAGCCATATCAGGACAGGCAGAAATATACTTATGAAATGATGTTGGACCAACCGTGCAAGTTCCACACGCCAAGTCCGAGTAAGCTAGCAAATTACACAACAATACAGTGCACGTGGTTTTAGAAGGGAGACAGAGTGGATTCACCGACTAAGCAATTACTACCACCTCCCCCTCCACCGCTCACAGGAGGAAATGCTCAAGTTGTTGGAACTGAACATAGATATGAGAACAGGCAAGCGAGATACCATAACAAAGAAAGAAGGGAGGTTGTGCATCAGGTGCATAACCCAAGAGGTGATGACGCTCATGTCGGCCATGGAACTATAAATGAGTACATAGAGCATCACCAGAGCTATGTCGTATTTGTCATAGAGCTGAATGACAAAAAGAGTCAGCGGAGACGTATGATGGAAGTGAATGCCACAATGCAGGCAATTCCAAAGTACATGCATTGGTCTGAACAGGAGATAACTTGGATCATAAAGGATCACCCCAAGATCATGCCAAACCCAGGAGGTTATGCTTTTGTCTTGGATCCAACTTTCATGGGCCCTGATATCAATGTGAAATTCTCCAAGGTACTGATTGATGATGGAAGTAGCATCAACATCATGTACAAGGATACCATGCTCAAGTTAGGCATCACCATGAACATGTTGGAGCCGACTAAGACAACCTTCCATGGGATTGTGTCGGGATTGTCATGTGAGCCAATTGGCAAAATCTGGGTTGATGTCTTATTCAGCAATAGAGAAGACTATCGCACTGAAGACATAGAGTTCGAGGTGGTTGAACTGGTCAGCTCATACCATGCCTTACTCGGCAGGCCGGCTATGGCAAAGTTTATGGCTACTCGTCACATTGCTTACTTGAAGATGAAACTGTCAGGTCCATGTGGAGTCATCACAGTGGAAGGAGATTACAAGAGATCAATTTCTTGTGCCTCAGCCGGATCTTTGCTGGACGAGTCACTGGTCATAGCACAGGAAAAGCATCAGATGATGGAAGTAGCAGCATTGTCCAAGGCAGCACAAATGTCCATGCCGGCACTCACTAACCCGCATGGCAGTGTAACTTTCCAAGCTACCAAGGAAATAAAAAAGGTACATGTGGACGAGACCTTCGCAGAGCGCATAGTTACCGTCGGTGCTAGGCTGACTGACAAATAGGAAAGCGAGCTCACCAGCTTCCTCTGTGAGAATCGGGATATCTTCGCATGGTCCACACAGGATTTGCAAGGAGTTCAGAGGGAGGTGGCTGATCACTCTCTTCATGTAAGGCTAGATGCCAAGATGGTGAAGCAACCCCTCCGCCACTTCACCGAAGATAGGAGGAAGGTGATAGCCATCAAGATAGCCAGGCTATTGGCTGCTGGGTTCATAATGGAAGTGCTGCACCCGGATTGGTTGTCAAATCCAGTCTTGGTCGAGAAGAAAAAAGATGACCCGAACGTGGCAGTGGTGTGGCGCATGTGTATTGATTACACGAACCTCAATAAGGAGTGTCCAAAAGATCCATTTCCCCTACCATGGATCGATCAAGTCATAGACTCTACTGCCAGGTGTGAGTTGTTGACATTTGTGGATGCGTATTCTGGTTTCCACCAGATACCACTGAATCCGAATGATCAAATAAAGACAGCTTTTATCACCCCGTATGGGGCTTATTGCTATCGTACTATGCCGTTTGGATTGAGAATCGCAGGTGCAACATACCAAAGGTGTATGCAAAAATGCTTGCAAGATCAATTGGACAAAAATGTTCAAGTATACGTCGATGACGTGGTGATAAAAACCAAGCAAAGTCATACTCTAATTGAGGACTTGCGTCAAACATTCGCAAACTTAAGAAGATTCCGGGTGTAACTTAACCCGGAAAAATGCATGTTTGGTGTCTCGGCTGGAAAGTTACTCGGATTCCTTGTATCCAGCCAAGAAATTAAGGCTAACCCGACAAAGATCAGGGCCATCGAAAGAATGGAATTGCCAAAAACCCTCAACAATGTCCAGAAGTTCACAGGATGCATGGCCTCATTGAGTAGATTTATCAGTCGGCTAGGCGAAAAAGCCTTACCACTATATCAATTGATGAAAAAATCAGACAAATTCCCATGGACAGTTCAAGCTGATAGCGCTTTCCATGAACTCAAAAAGATGTTGGCAACAACACCAATATTAGCATCACCACTATCCAAGGAGCCAATGCTGCTCTATGTCACCGCAACCAACAGAGTTGTAAGTGCAGTAATAGTGGTAGAACGCGATGAAGAGGGCAAATCAGTCCAAAGGCCAGTTTACTATTTGAGCGAAGTGCTCTCTATATCAAAGCAAAATTACCCCCATTACCAAAAAATGACGTATGGGGTGTATATGGCAGCAAAGAAGCTAAAGCATTATTTCCAAGAACATCCAATCCGGGTAAGATGTGAGGAACCCATCTCAGATATATTGGGCAGCAAAGATGCCAGTGGCCGAGTGGCAAAATGGGCCATAGAGCTGGCACCATATACTCCACGATATGATAGGTGAGATGCCATTAAATCTCAAGCCGTAGCGGATTTCTTCGTGGATTGGATGGAAATGCAGTACGAGCCACCACTGCCAGAACCGAATTACTGGAAGATGCATTTTGACGGATCCAAGTCACAAATGGGTCTGGGTGCCGGGATAGTGCTCACATCACCAAAGAGGGATCAACTCAAATATGTGTTGTAGATCCACTTCGCTGCATCCAATAATGTGGCTGAGTATGAAGCACTTGTCCACGGTATAAAAGTAGCCAAAGAGATTGGCATCAAAAGGATCATGTGTTTTGGTGACTCGGATTTGGTTATCCAGCAAGTATCTGGGTATTGGGACGCATTGGATGCAAACATGGCACTATATCGTTTTCATGTGCAACAGATTTTGGGATATTTTGACGCGTGTGAATTTCATCAGATACCCAGAGCAGAGAATTAGGAAGCGGATGTACTATCCAAGTTAGGCTCATCTCAGCAAGAAATACCACCAGGAGTAGCATTGGAACATCTCAGGAAACCATTGATCAAGCCGTCACCAGAATCCGAGTCAATTAGGCTCATCCCGGCAAATCAGGAGTCAGACCTGTGCCAATGGATGTTGACTTAGGGGCAGGTCCGAGTCACTCTGGGAATTTTCCGCTCACCTCAGGGGTTGCCGAATCACACTCGGTGACTCCTCAGGTTATGTCGGCAGAACATATGTGGGCTGAGCCAATGGAAATTGATGAAGCACCAAATCCGGCACCGCTGATACCAGCGTGGGCGCAACAAATATTCAACTACTTAAAAGATGGAACTCTGCCAAATGATGAGATACTGGCAAGGAAAACAGAAAGAAGGGCAAAAGCATACACAATAATCAAAAAGGAGTTCTATAAAAGAAGTGTGACAAGTGTACTGCAGCGTTGCATAAGTCCAGAGAAAGGTCAAGAGATACTGTTAGCATTGGTAGCCAAGGCATTCCGACATGGATTCTATTGTCCAAGTGCACTGTCAGAGGCACAAGAACTTGTGAGAAAACGCAACGGTTCCTAGCATTATGCGTCAAAGTCACACTTGCCAGCATCCGAATTGAAAACTATACCGATCACTTGGACATTTGCAGTATGGTGTCTGGATATGGTAGGACCATTCAAACCAGCGAGGGGTGGCATGACCCACATACTGGTAATGGTTGACAAGTTTACCAAATGGATAGAAGTGAATCCCATCAAAAAATTGGATGGAAAAATATCCGTCACATTCCTAAAAGATATAATCTTGAGATACGGTTACCCGCATAGTGTGATCACAGATAATGGCACAAACTTTGCCGAAGGAGCTTTTGCTCGCTTCTGCTGGAAAAACCGAATAAGACTTGACGTAGTGTAAGTCGCTCATCCAGAATCAAATGGACAAGTTCAACGAGCTAACGACTTTGTCCTATCTGGGATAAAATCCTGCCTAATGGAACCACTCTAGAGATCACCTGGTTGTTGGATAGAGGAATTACCCTCAGTGTTGTGGAGTTTAAGGACAACTCCGAATCGATCAATAGGCTATACGCCGTTCTTCCTTGTGTATGGGGCAGAAGCAGTTTTGCCTGACGACATAGAGTATGACTCACCAAGTGTAAGACAATACCTGGAACCGAAGTAAAAGAGGCCCGAGAAGATGGAGTTGACTTACTCGAAGAAGCAAGAGAACTAGCATTGTCCAGATCCGCCATATACCAACAAAGTCTCCGATGCTATCATAGACGGAAAGTTCAACCTCGTGTTTTCCGAGAAGGGGACATGGTGCTCATACTAGTGCAACGCATAGCTGGAATGCATAAACTATCACCCCCATGGGAAGGACCATTCATTGTAAGCAAAGCATTGCACAATGATTCATATTACCTAATAGATGCTCGCGAAGCACAAAATAACAAGGCGGACAGATCAGGCGATGAAACCAAAAGGCCATGGAATGTGGCACTGCTACGTCCTTTCTACACTTAGGAGAAGCAGTGAATGTATCTCTCAAACTCTCATATGTCGGATTCTTATGCCGGCTATGTGCTGATAAGGTATGACTCGAAAAACTGACTCAGGGACTGCCCCTTATGTTTATCCTTCGATTATTCTATGTCGGCTGGTGTTGACACTTAAGACTTATCTCAGAACAAGAAATGTTTACTCGAATAGAATCAACTCTTCGACTATGCTGTTGTCCAAAAACACGGATTCATGGAAAGCAAGAGGAAAAGATCAATGTTGAGTAAACATGAACACCAGATAAGTAAAGGGAAAAACGCGAGTTGACCCTATGTATGTTTTTAACTAACCCACTGCAGGTTATGTTGCTTTGTACGTCGAATGATCCTAGGTCAAGTGGTCTAGTTTCATATCCGCTAACTCAATCCTTAGAACTCTGAGACTCTAATATCAAATGCCAAAAATGGTAGACAAGAGCCAAATTCAAGGAAAAGGGTATCAGCAAAACAAAACTCGGGGACTTTCCCCTAGATGATTCACATTCAGAGCAGGATAAAAGTTTAAGCCTTATCAAAAGGCACACACCAAAAATAATTGCATTATATATTAGATCTGCACCTGGCATACCGGGGATCTCATGAAATTCAAGTGTTTTTGTAATCAGCCTAAGAAGCAGATGGGCTCGGAGGCGTGTCCTTGGGGCTGGATCTAGGAGAATCATCTGGAGCGTCTGCCGAGTCAGGTGCGTCAGCAGTCGAGTCTGCAGGTCCATCTGAATCGGTGGCTTTGCTGTACACACCTTCGTCATCGACAGTCTCGGCAAGAGGCTCGCCAAGGTCGAGGAAGATGGGACCATCGCACCAAGCATGCACCAGCGCATATTCGACCATGGCATAAGCTTGCTCCTAGCATTTCTTGATAAGCTCAGGATCATGGAGCCACCTGCCTTCAGCTCTCATGCGCTCGAGAGCATATGGGTTGACGTCCTCGTACCATGGAAGCACAAAGGCAAGAGCCTTGTCCGCTGCAGCTCTGCCGACCGACTCACGCCATTGATCCAACTTGTCTTCAGTCTGAAGTAGCCTGGCAGCCAAAGGCTCGATGAGTGTGGGCACGTCTTCATCCGGCTAGAGCATCCTGAACGCGTGGATCACCGATTTAAGCAAGTCAACACCGCATGATTTGAGGGTCGTTGCGTGTTCTGATAGTGCTTCAAGGTGCGTGTCGATGGTGACCTAGCCATTAGCTGGAGCTCCAGACTCGGCGCGAAGCCTCTTCATGGCCCGTATTGTGAACATCACGGCCTCGGGGAAATTTTCTGCAAGCATGAAAGAACATTAACAAAACAAAGAAAAAGGAGACAAAGAAATGAGTACAGTGAAAAGGTTTAGAACTCACTACCGAGGAAAGAGTTGATGGCACCAAGCTTGCTTTGCCAAATTTTATCCTTGGCCTAAAGAGCGTCCAGGTTCTGATGAGCCGACTCAACTGCCGACTCGACATCTTTTCGGAACTGGGAGCATGTTGGCTATTTTTCTCGGCAAGCTCCTCCCACAGCCCCTTCACCTTCGATTGGTGCTTCTGCTCCATATCCACTATTTGCTTTTTCAGCCGAGTCACCTCGTCTTGCTCCTTTTGGAGCTCGATCCAGTGCTTCTCTGCTTATTCGGAGCATATGACTCGCCAGCAACAACAAAGCGATCTCGGATCCGTCAATATGAAAATGGAAAAGGGATAAACATAAATACATAGCGGAGACAAAATCTCCAAGAGCTTACTTTCAGCGTCGCCGATCTTTAGGTGCAGAGCATCAATGGTGGATTGGGAAGAAGCTACAGAAGGGCAATGGACAAAATCAGCAATATGAAGCAAAGAAGGTGTGCTGAATAAAAGCAAGACGAGTCAAAAAAGTACCTTGGCCCATAGCCGCAGCTTGCAGATTTTGGTGAGCGAGCTCCAGCTTGCGATACTCCAAGAGGAGAGCCTGATGCACCTTGGTGCACTCATTATGCGTAAGCTATACAAGAAAGAGATAATCAGCAGATGTGCGATCAAGCTTACAACCGAATAAGAGTTGATTTCTAACTTAGAGCTTACAGCCGAGTAAGTTCCTTACTCGGCTGTAACCTCGGGGACTAGGGATCATGTATAACAAAAAGGTACTCAATACACAAAAGAGTAAGAAGATTACATACCTCGTTCACTTCATCTGATCTTGCCATCAAGGAGATGGCCTGCTGGGTCATATCAGAAATGGCCTTGGGGCCTAGCTTCATCTTTTTGCTAGGACTGGAGCTGACCTCTTGCTTGCCAGCTCCGTTCCAAGCCACAGCATAACGCTCTATAGAACCGAGGCTATTCCCGCTAAGCGTCCGAGTGAGGACTTGCCCTTTTTTCAGGGTAGTTACTACCTTGGCACGGGTAGCAGTGGCACTGGTATGTAAGCCGCCAGCTCTGGAAGCGCTACCCGATCCAGCAGCTGCAGATTCGCCCAACTTACCTGCCGGATTGGGTGCCGTTGTTGTTGTTGTGGGCCAAATATGTGGTGCAGTGCCTGGGGCGTGGATCAAGGTCAGTTGCTTGGTCAATGAGGTTTTGCTAGTTGTGTGGCGAGTATGACCTTGGGTAGGAGGCCGGGTCTAATCTTTTGACAGAAGAGGAGAGTGAGTAGGTCTGGGACTGGAAAAGATAGGAGCTGAATGAATAGGCTCAGCAATGTTTTGGGCAGCGACAACAGGGTTTAGTACACTGGGATCAGGAGAGCTAGTGTCTAGGGTTCTCTCAGCACCGATGTTGCTAGCGCCGGGTTCAGGAATCTGTTCTGGAAAAGCAAGAGGGGAGCTGGGCCGAGTCTCCTCCGACGGATGCACCGCCAGGTCAGCCTTACTCTGAGACGCTTGAGTCTCAGTAGTGGGGGCAGTGACCCGGATGGGGCTTGGCACAGCAGTGTCGGCACGAGGAGGAGATACAGGCCTCAAAGGCGAAGAGGCCATGCTAGGGCAGCCTGGCTGACAAGTAGAGGCGCCGCGCTGAAAATAACAAAAATTGCTTATAAGAAAGCAATCACAAAACAGGAAAATAAAAATGGAAATTAACAAGCAGCAAAACTTACCCAGATACGGTCGGATCGCGCAGTATGCGACGAGTGACCCGGCGCCCAACAGCTTTGCGAGTCTCGGTTAGCGTGGCAGCAGGATTAACTTTGCGCTTCTTGGCGGGCTGAGCGTTGGAGGAGGCCCTGCGTCGCTTACCCGACTTGGCAGCAGGGATCTTGCCGACTCTGCCCACATCGAGAGGGGGAACATCATGTACCTACTTAGCTGCATAAGTAAATGACGAGCTCACTCGGATAAGTTAGAAAGTTAAGGTTAAAAGACAAGTACCTCCAGAATCTCACAGTCATCATCATCGTCGTCAGACCAATATCGTAAGGGGTTTCGAGTGTGGGTCTTACCCGGAGTTGAAGCGGCAGCTGCATGCGGGATGGACATGAAGCACTCTAGGTCAAACTTGACTTCGTCAAAGTCGGAGCGATCCTCGTAATAGCCACCAGGAGGGACAACACTGTCATCAACCTGGTGAACGAGATTCTGTGAAAGACAAACAGAATAAAAACAAAAAACAAACGGAACAACAAATGAGCATAAGAAAAGCTATGTCGGCTAGAAAGTGACTCGGAAACTTACCCAGGGGACAAGCCTATCCCGGCTAAAAGGGGGGTAGCTCCAGGCCCAGTCCTCCACCAAAGTCAGCTTAAAGATCGAGCTGACTCGGCGGGCCACAGAGTCATGGGTAAGCTCCAACGTGGAGTGCAGAGTAGGGTCCTGCGTGCCGCTCATGAAGCACATCTTGTGGCTCCTGGCTTGGATAGGCTGACCCAGCGTGCAATAGAAGGACACATGAGATCCTCCTCAGTTAAGTGGAAGTTCTCATCCAGCGGCAGCAGCCTCTCCAGAATCCCATTGGCCTCGTTCACCGCAGCATTCTTGTCGCGCGGGTCAAGCTTCCATAACTCCTTGCTAGGAACTTTGTCCGAGAAAGGGGGAGCCGAATATAGTCATTGGACCCGCTGTTTTTGACATAGAAGAAACTCCTATGCCATTTATTGCAAGAGGCTAAGCGGGTGACCCGAGGAAAGATGGACTCTTTCCTGGGTGTGATGCTAGCGGCACCGCACCTAGTAGGCCTTTTCTCGGCACGTGGAACGCTGGGATCTGGCACTACTTGGATCCTGAAGCTAAAGTACTTGGCCCAAAGAAGAACAATGGCCCAAATGCCGAGATAGCCCTTGCAGGAGGAAATAAAACAAGACAAGGAGCCAATCGCATTGGCAGGAAGATGGTGAGTTTGAAGATGGAAGGTGGAGAGAAAAGAAACAAAGAAGTTGCTCACTGGCAAGGAAAAACCGCTCTCGAAATGCGAGAGGAAAACTACCCTCTCGTTAGCATAAGGCTTGGGGGAAATCTCACCTGACGGGAGGCGGAAATAAACCTCGAGCGGGATGCGCCTGGTGGAGCGCAACCACTCAACTTACTCCACGGAAAACCTCTGAGCCCTCCCAGCCGCCGCGCTCGCCGGCGGCGACCTCCTGCTCCTCTGCTCCCTCAGCGGCGTCGCAAGCATCCATGAACTCTCTGGCTTCTGGCTCTTCCACCGCTGGAAGAGGCTTGGAGGAGCGAGGACCTGTAATGGAATAGAAAGGGGAAGAGAGCAATCGTAGGGAAGAAGCTATGGAAAAGAGGAACCGCAAGGGAGAAGTTAGGATTTGGGAGCGCAAGGAGGAAGAAGATGGCAAAGGGAAACTGAACGGGTGAGGGAGGCTAAGTCCCCTCACCCCTACTTAAGGGGAGTAAAAACCCCAAACGAGGGATCCTCCTGCGCCGTGTGGCCAGCGTGTGGCCATGTATTCGGCCGAGTGATCCAGTCAGCGAACGCCACATGTAGGAGATACATGGAAAATCCACTTCCACGTCACGCTGTGCAGGACACGCGGTGCTGGTCGATGGGACTGCCATAGTGACGAGCAGTTACTATGCCGCCATCATTGTGCGGTGAGGATTTGGGACCGAATTTGAGGAAAGTCATCATGATTAGAAGCTGTTAGTGACTAAGGCAAGCCAAAATTGACTCAGTAGCGGCCAAAATGACTCGGCACGAGGCAAAGGTGAGCCAAAAAGTCAAAGATGAGACTCAGAAAGGGAAAAACAGACTCAACAAAGAACGAGATTACGCCAAACAGTGCGCCCTAAGCAGTAAATGCTGACTGAAAGAGAAGTTCCAAGCACATTAAAGGAACCTGGAGACGCCAAACAGCAAGAACTGCTAGGCCTCACCATCTTCAGGGACTAATGTCGGGGGAATAACCCCCGGTAGGGTCATAAGGGGTGAAACATTACCCATCTTGGCTTATGCCGAGTAAATAATAAACCAGGTCGAGAACCAATGGTCGGGTAAGAAGATCAGGTACGACCGACATAGAATTATGTCGGCCCGTATAAGACAAGTTTGTTTGCCTTGCAGGAAGCAATGAGCCGAGTCTCACGAGGAAAGGCCAAGTCAGAAAGGACGCGTGGAATCTTTCCGAGTGAGGATCAAGAGGGACCATGGTAAAGCACGGTCAAAAGAGAAGGGCGATGCCGGGTGACACGAAAGGAGTCGGGTGACGCCTAAAGCAAGGGCTGACGTACAAAGTTACTACGTGATGCCAAAAGAACTGGAGGCTACGTACGAGAAGACCGTTAGCTGTCTAGCTTTGTGGACTGGGCCAAGGGTCTTAGGGCTAGCCCATGACCCGGCCCGTATAGTAAGGACTAAGATCCAAACAGTAACCCTAGGACCAAAAGGGGTGTAACCGAGCTGGCCTTCGCCTATATAAGGAGGGGGATAGCTAGGGTTTCAGGATTTTGGACCAAGTAGGCTTACTTCATACAGCTCAAGGAGAACTTCTAAACTTCTAGGATCAATAAAATTCCTAAGCATGGAGAGTTCATCTTGTTCTTCGTGCGCGGCTAGAACGTGCACTCCCTCCCCGGCTACCACAAGCATCCATTCGGCCCCCAACTTAACCCTACCTATGGCATCTGCCGTGACACCACCACGACATTAACCGACGCGATCGACTAAGAGTTAGTCGGATGAATCACTTATCTCGGACCGAGAAGAGAGTCGGACTATTTAAGGGATGACAATTATTCGCCTATAGTCTGACAAGGTATATCGTGAGGCAAAAGGGACTCGGACGCAAGTCGCATTGGAAAGGCAAGTCGTCATGACGCTTTGGTACTTGGGAGTCGTCACGTTCTGCTAGGAGCCGCTACTGACTGATCGATTGAGAGTCGGACTCCAATCATGTACAAGTAGCCATGAGCCTCGGGGTCACACACTTAAGAGCAGGAGCAAATTCGGATTGGATCTGAACCGGAAATCTAGTTGGGTTGGACCTGAGCCGGATTTGGAATGAGTCAGTGAGTCGAACTCACGGTGACTAATATTATATGGGCTTTAGTGAATGGGCCACGAGTGAGTGGAGCCCAGTTCACTCCCTATATATAGTGGGGCAGAAAACCAGGAGGGTTGATCGATTAGGTCATTCCATGAGTTGGAAACCCTAGCTCCACAGCAGTCCAGCCGTCGTATCAAACCTAGCAGTTCACCGCTGGTGCTCCTGCTTGTACGTGTGGATACCAGCAGAGGTGTTGTACGATCATACTAGGACGATTATGATCGGATTGGATCTCGAGGACTGCACTGCATCAACAGACGTGCTTCATCAGTAATCCGCAACTGCGCATCTAGTGGTAATCCTTGTGGCCTTCTACCTCAGCTAGATCTTGGTATCACCATGTTATAGGAAAAGGTTTTGTTTTATCTCTATGTGGCCCAATAGAGATTACTATGTCAGATTGATTATTGATTCTACCATGTCTGTGTTGTTTGAGATATTGCATGCTCTCCGTTTCTAGTAGCTATCTTGGCTAAGTGATGCTAGTGACTCCAAGAGGGAGTAGTTATGCTCGATAGTGGGTTCATGCCTCTATTGAATCTGGGGAAGTTACAGAAATCTCTAAGGTTGTAGATGTGTTGTTGCCACTAGGGAGAAAACAACAATATTTTGTTCATGGAACAATTGTATTGTTTACTTTACACACATTTCTTAATGCAGTTATGTGTTGCTTGCAACTGAATACTGGAGGGGGTTCAGATGATAATCTGAAGGTGGATTACTATCCATAGATGCAGTTGGATGGTGGTCTATGTATATTGTTGTAATGCCCAATCAAATCTCATAGGATCATGAATGTCTAGTATTGCATTGTTATGCCTTGCTCAGTTCCTGTCAATTGCCCCGCTGTAATTTGTTTATCCAGCATGTTATGTTATTTATCTTAAGGAGAACACCTCTAGTGAACTGTGGACCCCGGTCCAATCTTTACCATTGCTACATCATCTATTTTTACTGTTTACTCTCTACAAGCAACCATTACCGTCCACACTATATGTTTAATCTTTTGTTTTCAGCAAACCAGTGAGATTGATAACCTCATTGTAAGTTGGGGCAAAGTCTTGAGTTTGTGTTGTGCATGATTCCAAGTTGCTGGAAACACCTTGGAAGTTGTTTCCTTCCTCCTACTAGTTCGATAACCTTGGTTTCACAACTGAGGGAAAACTTACTGTTGTGCTCATCACAGCTTCCTCTTGGGGGTTCCCAACAAAGCTCTAACAGTGATCTGAGCTCATCAGTGAACACTTCATTTGTAATGTGAGATGGTGAACTTTGTACCAACATTTATATAAATATTTGCCACTTTTCACTTGTATTGTAGTATGATGACCATTTGGGTACCTCGATCGGGCTCTAAGTAGTGTGATGACACTATATTCGTGTTTGTATTATGTCTTTTTCATATACTACGTGAAATATACTGTTTCTACTGCTATGTGTATAATACCTGTATAACACATGATTATGGACCAGTACTGTTTTTAATAACTGAAATACACACCCGTGGCGCATGCAAAAAATCTTATGTGGCGCATTTGTCAACTAAACAACTACCTATGGTGCATATAGCAGAATGCGCCACAGAAGTATCATCAATGCCGACGTAACAGTGGCGCATCCCATATGCACCACAGAAGGCCAAATTGGATGCGCCACTAATGAAGGTTTTCCTAGTAGTGAAGGTGCGGTAGTATCCTACCCGGTTTCACCGGAATAGGTAGTTTCCCCCTTATACAAGTCCAAAACCTTCGCTTAGTTTATAGCGCATGCCTCCGAAGGGGGACACATGCACCCGGGGACTAGGTTTTGTATGTTTCAACATCACACCACACTTTCATGCATGCTAGGGCCACCAGCAAGTTATTGAGGTATTCTGATGCCCTGAAGCGTGGTTTGCTGCAAAACCCTGATATGTGGGCCTCGCATCGTCTACCCCCTAGAAGTTCTGCTGATAGGGGTAGCCTGGTGTAGCCCTCTCTTCTTTTGTCTTTGTTTAGGTCATAGGATGATGTAAAACCATGTTGGGTCACAAGGTGCGCCAGTGTCCTACCCGGTTTCACCGAAAACGGGAGTTTCCCCCTTATACAAGTCCATAACCTTCTCTTTTAGGTTATATCGCATGACTGAGAAGGGGGATACATGCACTCTGGGACTAGGTTTTGTATTTTTAAACATAACACCACACTATCATGCAAGTTGTTGAGGTATTCTGATGCCCCAGAGCACAGTTTGCTGCGAAACCTTGATATGTGGGCCTTAGATCATCTACCCCCTAGACGTTCTTATGATAGGGGTAGCCCGGTGTATCCCTCTCTTGTTTTGTGTTTTTTATCGTGAGGTAGTATCCTACCTGGTTTCACCGGAAAGGGAAGTTTCCCCCTTATACAAGTCCATAACCTACGCTTTTAGGGTATAACGCATGCCTGCGAAGGGGGACACATGGACCCGGGGACTAGGTTTTGTATGTTTCGCCATCACACCACACTTTCATGCATGTGCTAGGGCCACATGCAACTTCTTGAGGTATTCCAACGCCCCGGGGCACGGTTTGCTACGGAATCTAGATCTGTGGTTCTCGGATCGTCTACCCCGTAGACATTCTTATGATAGGGTTAGCCCAGTGTAGCCCTTTCTTGTTTTTTGTTTGTTTAGGTCATAGTATGATGTAAAACCATGTTGGGTCTCAAGGTGAGGCAGTATCCTACCCGGTTTCACCAAACAGGGAGTTTCCCCCTTATATAAGTCCAGAACCTTCGCTTTTTGGTTACAGGGCATGCCTGCGAAGGGGGACACATGCACCAAACTTTCATGCATTTTCTAGGGACACATGCGAGTTCTTGAGGTATTCCGATGCCCTGAAGCGCGGTTTGCTGTGAAACCCTGATCTGTGGGCCTCGAATCGTGTACACCCTAGACGTTCTTCTGATAGGGGTATCCTAGTGTATCCCTCTCTTAATTTGTGTTTGTTCAAGTCATAGTATTATGTAACTACATGTTGGGACACAAGGTGTGCCAGTATCCTACTCTGTTTCATCGAAAAGGGTAGTTTCCTCCTTATACAAGTCAATAACCTTCTATTTTACGTTATAGCGCATGCATGCGAACGGGGACACATGCACCCGAGGACTAGGTTTTGTATGTTTAACCATAACACCACACTTTCATGCATTTTCTAGGGCCACATGCAAGTTCTTGAGGTATTCCGATGCCCCGGAGTGTGGTTTGTTGTGGAACCCTGATCTATGGGCCTCGGATCTTCTACCCCCCTAGACGTTCTTCTGATAGGGGTAGCTCGGTTTATTCCTCTCTTGTTTTGTATTTCTTTGGGTAATAGGATGATATCAAACCATGTTGGGTCACAAGGTGCGGCAATATCCTACCTGGTTTCACTAGAACAGGGAGTTCCCCTTATACAAGTCCAGCACCTTCGCATTTAGGTTATAGCACATGTCTAAGAAAGGGGACACATGCACCCGGGGACTAGGTTTTGTATGTTTTTCCATAACACCACACTTTCATGCATGTGCTAGGGCCACATGCAAATTCTTGAGGTATTCCGATGCCCCGGAACGCGGGTTGCTGTGGAACCTTGATCTGTGGGCCTCGGATCGTCTACCCCCCTAGACGTTCTTCTGATAGGGGTATCCCGGTGTAGTCCTCTCTTGGTTTGTGTTTGTTGAGGTCATAGTATGATGTAAAACCATGTTGGGTCGCAAGGTGCGGCAGTATCCTACCAGGTTTCACCGGAAAGATGAGATTCCTCCTTATACAAGTCCATAATCTTCACTTTTTGGTTATATCGCATGACTGCAAGGGGGTACACATGTACTCGGGGACTAGGTTTTGTATGTTTCAACATAACACCACACTTTCATGCATGTGCTAGGGCCACATGCAAGTTGTTGGGGTATTCCAATGCCCTGGACCGCGGTTTTCTATGAAACCCTTATATGTGGGCCTCGGATCATCTACCCCCTAGACGTTCTTCTGATAGGGGTAGCCCGGCGATCCCTCTCTTGTTTTGTGTTTGTTCTGGTCATAGTATGATGTAAAACAATGTTGGGTCACAAGGTGCAGCAGTATCCTACCCGGTTTCATCAGAAAGGGGAGTTTCCCCCTTATACAAGTCCATAACCTTTGCTTTTAGGTTATAGCGCATGCCTGTGAAAGGGGAAAGATGCACCCGGGGACTAGGTTTTGTATGTTTCACCATCACACCACACTTTCATGCATGTGCTAGGGCCACATGCAACTTCCTGAGGTATTCCAATGCCCTGCGGCATGGTTTGTTCCAGAACTCTCATATGTGGGCCTCAGATTGTATACCCCCCTAGACGTTCTTCTGATAGGGGTAGACCATTGTAGCCCTCTCTTTTTTGTGTTTGTTTAGGTCATAGTATGATGTCAAACCATGTTGGGTCAGAAGGTTCGACAGTATCCTACCTGGTTTCACCAGAACATGGAGTTTCCCCCTTATACAAGTCCAGAACCTTCGCTTTTAGGTTACAGCGCATGCCTGCGAATGGGACACATGCATCCAGGGACTCTGTTTTGTATGTATCAACATAACACCGCACTTTCATGCATGTCCTAGGGCCACATGCAAGTTCTTGAGGTATTCCAATACCCCGGAGCAAGGTTTGCAGCGGAACCCTAATCTGTGGGCCTCGTATCGTCTACCGCCTAGACATTCTTCTGATAGGGTTATACCGGTGTAGCCCTCTCTTGTTTTGTGTTTGTTTAGGTCATAGGATGATGTAAAACCATGTTGGGTCACGAGGTGCGGCACTATCCTACCCGGTTTCACCGAAACAGGTAGTTTCCCCTTATACAAGTCTAGAACCTTTGCTTTTAGGTTACAACGCATGCCTACGAAGGGGGACACATGCACCCGGGGACTAGGTTTTTTATGTTTCAACATAACACAACACTTTTATGCATGTACTAGAGCCACATGCAAGTTCTTGAGGTATTCTAATGCCCAGAGCGCGGTTTTCTACGTATCCCTGATCTGTGGGCCTCAGATCGTCTACCCCTAGACGTTCGTCTGATAGGGGTATCCCGGTGTTTCCCTCTCTTGTTTTATATTTTTAGGTCATAGGATGGTGTAAAACCATTTTGGGTCACAAGGTGCGGCAGTATCGTACCTGGGTTCACCGGAACAGGGAGTTTCTCCCTTATACAAGTCTAGAACCTTTGATTTTAGGTTACAACACATGCTTGCGAAGGGGGACACATACACCCGGGGACTAGGTTTTGTATTTTTGAACATGACACCACACTTTTATGCATGTGCTAGAGTCACATGCAAGTTCTTGTGGTATTCCGATGCTCCGGAGTGTGGTTTGTTACGGAACCCTCACCTGTGGGCCTCAGATCGTCTACCCCCTAGACGTTCTTCTAATAGGGGTATCTCGGTGTATCCCTCTGTAGTTTCGTGTTTGTTTAGGTCATAGGATGATGTAATACCATGTTGGGTCACAAGGTGTGGCAGTATCCTACCCGGGTCCAGAACCTTCACTTTTAGGTTATAGCACATGCCTGCAAAGGGGGCCACATGCAACCGAGGACTCGGTTTTGTATGTATCAACATAACACCACACTTTCATTCATGTACTAGGGCCACATGCAAGTTCTTGAGGTATTCCGATGCCCCGGAGGGCGGTTGCTGCGGAACCCTGATCTGTGTGCCTTAGATCGGCTACCCCCTAGACGTAATTCTGATAGGGGTAGCTCGGTGTATCCCTATCTTGTTTTGTGTTTTTTTAGGTCATACTATGATTTAAAAACACGTTGGGTCACAAGGTGCGGTAGTATCCTACCAGGTTTCGCCGAAACGGGGAGTTTCCCCTTATACAATTATAGAACCTTCGCTTTTAGGTTATAGTGCAAGCCTGCGAAGGGGTACACATGAACCCGTGGACTAGGTTTTGTACGTTTCAATATAAAACCACGCTTTCATTCATGTGCTAGGGCCACATGCAAGTTATTGAGGTATTTCGATGCCCCAGAGCGCGCTTTGCTACAGAACCCTGATCTGTGAGCCTCAGATCGTCTACCCCCTAGAAGTTCTTCTGATAGGGGTAGCCTGGTGTAGACCTATCTTGTTTAGTATTTGGTTAGGTCACAGGATGAGGTAAAACCATTTTGGGTCACAAGGTGTGGAAGTATCCTACCCGGTTTCACCGAAAAGGGTAGTTCCACCTTATACAAGTCCATAACCTTCGCTTTTAGGTTATAGCGCATGCCTTCGAAGGGGGACATATGCAACCGGGACTAGGTTTTGTATGTTTAAACATAAAATCACACTTTAATGCATGTGCTAGAGCCACGTGCAAGTTCTTGAAGTATTCCGATGTGCCGGAGTGCGGTTTGCTGTGGAACCCTGATCTGTGGGCCACAGATCGTCTACCCCTAGATGTTCTTTTGATAGAGGTATCCCGGTGTATCCCTCTCGTGTCTTGTGTTTGTTTAGGTCATAGGATGATGTAGAACCATGTTGGGTCACATGGTGCGGCAATATCCTACCTGGGTTCATCAGAACAGGGAGTTTCTCCCTTATACAAGTCTAGAATCTTCACTTTTAGGTTACAACGCATGCCTATGAAGAAGGACACATGCACCCGGGGACTAGGTTTTGTATTTTCAACATGACACCACACTTTCATGCATGTTCTAGAGCCACATGCAATTTCTTGAGGTATTCTGATGCCCCAGAGTGTGGTTTGTTGCGGAACCCTCATCTATGGGCCTCAGATCGTCTACCCCGTAGACGTTCTTCTGATAGGGGTATCCCGGTGTAGCCATCTCTTGTTTTGTGTTTGTTTAGGTCATAGTATGATGTAATACCATGTTGGGTCACAAGGTGTGGAAATATCCTACCCGGGTTCACCGGAATATTGAGTTCCCCCAATACAAGTCCAGAACCTTCGCTTTTAGGTTACAGCGCATGCATGCAAAGGGGGCCACATACACCCGGGGACTCAGTTTTGTATGTATAAACATAACACCCCACTTTCATGCATGCACTAGGGCCACATGCAAGTTCTTGAGGTATTCCGATGCCCCAGAGCTCGGTTTGCTGCGAAACCCTGATCTGTGTGCCTCAGATCGTCTACCCCCTAGACTTTATTCTGATAGGGGTATACCGGTGTATCCCTATCTTGTTTTGTGTTTGTTTAGGTCATAGTATGACGTAAAACCATGTTGGGTCACAAGGTGCGGTAGTATCCTACCTTGTTTCACCAAAACGGGGAGTCTCCCCCTTATACAAGTATAGAACTTTCGCCTTTAGGTTATAGCGCATGCCTGCGGAGGGGGACACATACACTCGTGGACTAGGTTTGGTATATTTCAATATAAAACCACACTTTCATGCATTTGCTAGGGCCACATGCAAGTTATTGAGTTATTCCGATGCCCAGAGCGCGGTTTGCTGCAAAACCCTGATCTATGGGCCTCAAATCATATACCACCCTAGAATTTCTTCTGATAGGGGTAGCCTGGTGTAGCCCTATCTTATTTAGTATTTTCTTAGGTCACAGGATGATGTAAAACCATTTTGGGTCACAAGGTGTGGTAGTATCCTACCCGGTTTCACCGAAAAGGGTAGTTCCCCCTTATACAAGTCCATAACATTCGCGTTTAGGTTATAGAGCATGCCTTCGAAGGGGGACATATGCAACCGGGAACTAGGTTTTGTATGTTTCAACATAATATCACACTTTCATGCATGTGGTAGAGCCACATGCAAGTTCTCGAGGTACTCCGATGCCCCGGAGTGCGGTTTGCTGCGGAACCCTGATCTGTGGGCCAAGGATCGTCTACCCTATATGTTCTTTTGATAGAGGTAGCCCAGTGTATCCCTCTCTTGTTTTGTATTTGTTTAGGTCATAGGATGATGTAGAACCATGTTGGGTCACAAGGTGCGGAAGTATCCTACCTGGGTTCAGCACAATAGGGAGTTTCTCCCTTATACAAGTCTAGATCCTTCGCTTTTAGGTTACAACGCATGCCTAAGAAGGGGGACACATGCACACGGGGACTAAGTTTTGTATTTTTCAACATGAAACCACACTTTCATGCATCTGCTAGAGCCACATGAAAGTTCTTGAGGTATTCCGATGACCGGACTGTGGTTTAATGCGGAACCCTCAGCTGTGGACCTCGGATCGTCTACCCCCTAGACATTCTTATGATAGGGGTATCCCGGTGTATCCCTCTCTTTTTTTGTGTTTGTTTAGGTCAAAGGATGATGTAATACCATGTTGGGTCACAAGGTGTGGCAGTATCCTACCCGGGTTCACCGGAATATTGAGTTTCCCCTTATACAAGTCCAAAACCTTCGCTTTTTGGTTACATCGCATGCGTGCAAATACGGCCACATGCACCCGGGGACTCGGTTTTGTATGTATCAACATAACACCACACTTTCATGCATGCAATAGGGCCACATGCAAGTTCTTGAGGTATTCCGATGCCTCGGAGCGCGGTTTGCTGCGAAACCCTGATCTATGTGCCTCAGATCGTCTACCCCCTACACGTTATTCTGATAGGGGTATCCAGGTGTATTCCTATCTTGTTTTGTGTTTGTTTAGGTCATAGTATGATGTAAAACCACGTTGGGTCAGAAGGTGCGGTAGTATCCTACCTGGTTTCACTGAAACAGGGAGTTTCCCCCTTATACAAGTATAGAACCTTCGCCTTTAGGTTATAGCGCATGCCTGCGGAAGGGGACACATGCACCCATGGACCAGGTTTGGTATGTTTCAATATAAAACCACATTTTCATGCATGTGCTAGGGCCACATGCAAGTTATTGAGGTATTCCGGTGCCCAGAGCGCGGTTTGCTGCAGAACCCTTTTCTGTGGTCCTCAGATCGTCTACCACCCTAGAAGTTCTTCTGATAGGGGTATCCTGGTGTATCCCTATCTTGTTTTGTATTTGCTTAGGTCACAGGATGATGTAAAACCATTTTGGGTCACAAGGTGTGGCAGTATCCTACACTGGTTCACCGGAAAGGGTAGTTCCCCTTATACAAGTACATAACCTTCGCTTTTAGGTTATAGAGCATACCTCGAAGGGCGACATATGCAACAAGAGACTAGGTTTATGTTTCAACATAATATCACCCTTTCCTGCATGTGCTAGAGCCACATGCAAGTTCTTGAGGTATTCCAATGCCCCGGAGTGCGGTTTGCTGCGGGACCCTGATCTGTGGGCCACTGATCGTGTGCCACTAGATGTTCTTTTGATAGAGGTAGCCCGTTGTATCCCTATCTTGTTTTGTATTTGTTTAGGTCATAGGATGATGTAGAACCATGTTGGGTCACAAGGGGCGACCGTATCATACCTAGGTTCAGTAGAAAAGGGAGTTTCTCCCTTATACAAGTCTAGAACCTTCGCTTTTAGGTTACAACACATGCGTGCGAAGGGGGACACATGCACCCGGGGACTCAGTTTTGTATTTTTCAACATGACACCACACTTTCATGCATGTGCTAGAGCTACATGAAAGTTCTTGAGGTATTCCGATGCCCGGAGTGCGGTTTAATGCGGAACCCTCATCTGTGGGCCTCGGATCCTCTACCCCCCTAGACGTTCTTATGATAGGGGTATCCCGGTGTATCCCTCTCTTTTTTGTGTTTTTTTAGGTCATAGGATGATGTATTACCATGTTGGCTCACAAGGTGTTGCAGTAACCTACTCGGGTTCACCGGAATATTGAGTTTCCCCCTTATACAAGTCCAGAACATTCACTTTTAGTTTACAGGTCATGCGTGCAAAGGCGGCCACATGCACCCGGGGACTCAGTTTTGTATGTATCAACATAACACCACACTTTCATGCATGCACTAGGGACACATGCAAGTTCCTGAGGTATTCTGATGCCCTGGAGCGCGGTTTGCTGCGTAACCCTGATCTGTGTGCCTCAGATCGTCTACCCCCTAGACGTTATTATGATAGGGGTAGCCCGATGTATCCCTATCTTGTTTTTGTGTTTGTTTAGGTCATAGTATGATGTAAAACCACGTTGGGTCACAAGGTGCGGTATTATCCTACCCAGTTTCACCGAAACGGGGAGTTTCCCCCTTATACAAGTATAGAACTTTCGCTTTTAGGTTATAGCATGCCTGCGGAGGGGGACACATGCACCCGTGGACTAGGTTTTGTATGTTTCAAAAGAAAACCACACTTTCATGCATGTTCTAGGTCCACATGCAAGCTATTGAGGTATTCCGATGCCCTAGAGTGCGGTTTGCTGCAGAACCTTGATCCGTGGGCCTCAGATCATCTACCCCCCTAGAAGTTCTTATGATAGGGGTAGCCTGGTGTATACCTATCTTGTTTAGTATTTTCTCAGGTCACAGGATGAGGTAAAACCATTTTGGGTCACAAGGTGTGGCAGTATCCTACCCGGTTTCACCGGAAAGGGTAGTTCCCCCTTATACAAGTCCATAACCTATGCTTTTAGGTTATAACACATGCCTTCGAAGGGGGACATATGCAACCGGGAACTATGTTTTGTATGTTTCAACATAATATCACACTTTTATGCATGTGCTAGAACCAAATGCAACTTCTTGAGGTATTCCAATGCCCCGGAATGCCGTTTGCTGCGAAATCCTGATCTGTGGGCTACAGATCGCGTACCCCTAGATGTTCTTTTGATAGAGGTATATCGGTGTATCACTCTCTTGGTTTGTGTTTTTTTAGGTCATATGATGAAGTAGAACCATGTTGGGTCACAAGGTGCGGCAGTATCCTACCTGGGTTCACCGGAACAGGGAGATTCGCCCTTATACAAGTCTAGAACCTTTGCTTTTAGGTTACAACGCATGCCTGCGAAGGGGAACACATGCACCCGGGGACTAGGTTTTGTATTTTTCAACATAACACCACACCTTCATGCATGTTCTAGAGCCACATGCAAGTCCTTGAGATATTCCGATGCCCCGGAGTGCGGTTTGTTGCGGAACCATCATCTGTGGGCCTCGAATCGTCTACCCCCTAGATGTTCTCCTGATAGGGGTATCCCGGTGTATCCCTCTCTTGTTTTATGTTTCTTTAGGTCATAGTATGATGTAAAACCATGTTGGGTCACAAGGTGCGGTAGTATCCTACCCGGTTTCACCGAAACAGGGAGTTTCCCCCTTATTCAAGTATAGAACCTTCGCTTTTAGGTTATAGTGCATGCCTACGAAGGGGGACACATGCACCCGTGGACTAGGTTTTGTATGTTTCAATATAAAACCGCACTTTCATGCATGTTCTAGGGCCACGTGCAAGTTATTGAGGTATTCCGATGCCCCAGAGCACGGTTTGCTGCAGAACCCTGATCTGTGGGCCTTAGATCGTCTACCCACCTAGAAGTTCTTCTAATAGTGGTAGCCTGGTGTAGCCCTATCTTATTTTGTATTTGCTTAGGTCATAGGATGAGGTAAAACTATTTTGGCTCATAAGGTGTGGCAGTATCCTACCCGGTTTCACTGGAAAGGGTAGTTCCCCCTTATACAAGTCCATAACCTTCGCTTTTAGGTTATAGCGCATGCCTTCGAAGGGGGACATATGCACCCGGGGACTAGGTTTTTTATGTTTCAACATAACACAACACTTTCATGCATCTGCTAGAGCCACATGCAAGTTCTTGAGGTATTCTAATGCCCTAGAGCGCGGTTTTCTACGTATCCCTGATCTGTGGGCCTCGGATCGTCTACCCCTAGACGTTCGTCTAATAGGGGTATCCCGGTGTTTCCCTCTATTGTTTTGTATTTTTTAGGTCATAGGATGGTGTAAAACCATTTTTGGTCACAAGGTGCGGCAGTATCCTACATGGGTTCACCGGAACAGGGAGTTTCTCCCTTATACAAGTCTATAACCTTTGATTTGAGGTTACAACACATGCTTGCGAAGGGGGACACATACACCCGGGGACTAGGTTTTGTATTTTTGAACATGACACCACACTTTTATGCATGTGCTAGAGTCACATGCAAGTTCTTGTGGTATTCCGATGCTCTGGAGTGTGATTTGTTACGGAACCCTCACCTGTGGGCCTCGGATCGTCTACCCCCTAGACGTTCTTCTAATAGGGGTATCTCGGTGTAGCCCTCTGTAGTTTCGTGTTTGTTTAGGTCATAGGATGATGTAATACCATGTTGGGTCACAAGGTGCGGCAGTATCCTACCCGGGTCCAGAACCTTCACTTTTAGGTTATAGCACATGCCTGCAAAGGGGGCCACATGCAACCGAGCGCGGTTGCTGCGGAACCCTGATCTATGTGCCTCAGATCGGCTACCCCCTAGACGTTATTCTGATAGGGGTAGTTCGGTGTATCCCTATCTTGTTTTGTGTTTTTTTAGGTCATACTATGATTTAAAACCATGTTGGGTCACAAGGTGCGGTAGTATCCTACCAGGTTTCACTGAAACGGGGAGTTTCCCCTTATACAATTATAGAACCTTCGCTTTTAGGTTATAGTGCAAGCCTGCGAAGGGGGACACATGAACCCATGGACTAGGTTTTGTACGTTTCAATATAAAACCACACTTTCATTCATGTGCTAGGGCCACATGCAAGTTATTGAGGTATTTCGATGCCCCAGAGCGCGCTTTGCTACAGAACCCTGATCTGTGAGCCTCAGATCGTCTACCCCCTAGAAGTTCTTTTGATAGGGGTAGCCTGGTGTAGACCTATCTTGTTTAGTATTTGGTTAGGTCACAGGATGAGGTAAAACCATTTTGGGTCACAAGGTGTGGAAGTATCCTACCCGGTTTCACCGAAAAGGGTAGTTCCACCTTATACAAGTCCATAACCTTCGCTTTTAGGTTATAGCGCATGCCTTCGAAGGGGGACATATGCAACCGGGACTAGGTTTTGTATGTTTCAACATAAAATCACACTTTAATGCATGTGCTAGAGCCACGTGCAAGTTCTTGAGGTATTCCGATGCGCCGGAGTGCGGTTTGCTGTGGAACCCTGATCTGTGGGCCACAGATCATCTATCCCTAGATGTTCTTTTGATAGAGGTATCCCGGTGTATCCCTCTCGTGTCTTGTGTTTGTTTAGGTCATAGGATGATGTAGCACCATGTTGGGTCACATGGTGCGGCAGTATCCTACCTGGGTTCATCAGAACAGGGAGTTTCTCCCTCATACAAGTCTAGAATCTTCACTTTTAGGTTACAACGCATGCCTATGAAGAAGGACACATGCACTCGGGGACTAGGTTTTGTATTTTCAACATGACACCACACTTTCATGCATGTGCTAGAGCCACATGCAAGTTCTTGAGGTATTCTGATGCCCCAGAGTGTGGTTTGTTTTGGAACCCTCATCTATGGGCCTCAGATCGTCTACCCCCTAGACGTTCTTCTGATAGGGGTATCCCAGTGTAGCCGTCTCTTGTTTTGTGTTTGTTTAGGTCATAGTATGATGTAATACCATGTTGGGTCACAAGGTGTGGAAATATCCTACCCGGGTTCATCGAAATATTGAGTTTCCCCTAATACAAGTCCAGAACCTTCGCTTTTAGGTTACAGCGCATGCGTGCAAAGGGGGCCACATACACCCGGGGACTCAGTTTTGTATGTATAAACATAACACCCCACTTTCATGCATGCACTAGGGCCACATGCAAGTTCTTGAGGTATTCCGATGCCCTAGAGCGCGGTTTGCTGCGGAACCCTGATCTGTGTGCCTCAGATCATCTACCCCTAGACGTTATTCTGATAGGGGTATACCGGTGTATCCCTATCTTGTTTTGTGTTTGTTTAGGTCATAGTATGACGTAAAACCATGTTGCGTCACAAGGTGCGGTAGTATCCTACCTGGTTTCACCAAAACAGGGAGTCTCCCCCTTATAGAACTTTCGCCTTTAGGTTATAGCGCATGCCTGCGGAGGGGGACACATACACTCGTGGACTAGGTTTGGTATGTTTCAATATAGAACCACACTTTCATGCATTTGCTAGGGCCACATGCAAGTTATTGAGTTATTCCGATGCCCAGAGCGCGGTTTGCTGCAGAACCCTGATCTATGGGCCTCAGATCATATACCACCCTAGAAGTTCTTTGATAGGGGTAGCCTGGTGTAGCCCTATCTTATTTGGTATTTTCTTAGGTCACAGGATGATGTAAAACCATTTTGGGTCACAAGGTGTGGCAGTATCCTACCCGGTTTCACCGAAAAGGGTAGTTCCCCCTTATACAAGTCCATAATGTTCGCGTTTAGGTTATAGAGCATGCCTTCGAAGGGGGACATATGTAACCGGGAACTAGGTTTTGTATGTTTCAACATAATATCACACTTTCATGCATGTGGTAGAGCCACATGCAAGTTCTCGAGGTATTCCGATGCCCCGGAGTGCGGTTTGCTGCGGAACCCTGATCTGTGGGCCACGGATCGTCTACCCCTATATGTTCTTTGGATAGAGGTAGCCCAGTGTATCCCTCTCTTGTTTTGTATTTGTTTAGGTAATAGGATGATGTAGAACCATGTTGGGTCACAAGGTGCGGCAGTATCCTACCTGGGTTCAGCAGAACAGGGAGTTTCTCCCTTATAAAAGTCTAGAACCTTCGCTTTTAGGTTACAAAGCATGCCTGAGAAGGGGGACACATGCACCCGGGGACTAAGTTTTGTATTTTCCAACATGAAACCACACTTTCATGCATCTGCTAGAGCCACATGAAAGTTCTTGAGGTATTCCGATGACCGAAGTGTGGTTTAATGCGGAACCCTCAGCTGTGGACCTCGGATCGTCTACCCCCTAGACATTCTTATGATAGGGGTATCCCAGTGTATCCCTCTTTTTTTTGTGTTTGTTTAGGTCATAGGATGATGTAATACCATGTTGGGTCACAAGGTGTTGCAGTATCCTACCCGGGTTCATCGGAATATTGAGTTTCCCCCTTATACAAGTCCAGAACCTTCGCTTTTTGGTTACATCGCATGCGTGCAAACGCGGCCACATGCACCCGGGGACTCGGTTTTGTATGTATCAACATAACACCACACTTTCATGCATGCAATAGGGCCACGTGCAAGTTCTTGAGGTATTCTGATGCCTCTGAGCGCGGTTTGCTGCGAAACCCTGATCTATGTGCCTCAGATCGTCTACCCCCTACACTTTATTCTGATAGGGGTAGCCAGGTGTATCCCTATCTTGTTTTGTGTTTGTTTAGGTCATAGTATGATGTAAAACCATGTTGGGTCAGAAGGTGCGGTAGTATCCTACCTGGTTTCACCGAAACGGGGAGTTTCCCCCTTATACAAGTATAGAACCTTCGCCTTTAGGTTATAGCGCATGCCTGTGGAAGGGGACACATGCACCCGTGGACTAGGTTTGGTATGTTTCAATATAAAACCACACTTTCATGCATGTGCTAGGGCCACATGCAAGTTATTGAGGTATTTCGATGCCTAGAGCGCGGTTTGCTGCAGAACCCTTTCTGTGGTCCTCAGATCGTCTACCACCCTAGAAGTTCTTCTGATAGGGGTATCCTGGTGTATCCCTATCTTGTTTTGTATTTGCTTAGGTCACAGGATGATGTAAAACCATTTTGGGTCACAAGGTGTGGCAGTATCCTACACTGGTTCACCGGAAAGGGTAGTTCCCCTTATACAAGTACATAACCTTCGCTTTTAGGTTATAGAGCATACCTTCGAAGGGGGATATATGCAACAAGAGACTAGGTTTATGTTTCAACATAATATCACCCTTTCCTGCATGTGCTAGAGCCACATGCAAGTTCTTGAGGTATTCCGATGCCCCGGAGTGCGGTTTGCTACAGGACCCTGATCTGTGGGCCACTGATCGTGTACCACTAGATGTTCTTTTGATAGAGGTAGCCCGTTGTATCCCTATCTTGTTTTGTATTTGTTTAGGTCATAGGATGATGTAGAACCATGTTGGGTCACAAGGGGCGACAGTATCATACCTAGGTTCAGTAGAAAAGGGAGTTTCTCCCTTATACAAGTCTAGAACCTTCGCTTTTAGGTTACAACACAAGCGTGCGAAGGGGGACACATGCACCTGGGGACTCAGTTTTGTATTTTTCAACATGACACCACACTTTCATGCATGTGCTAGAGCCACATGAAAGTTCTTGAGGTATTCCGATGCCCGGAGTGCGGTTTAATGCGGAACCCTCATTTGTGGGCCTCGGATCCTCTACCCCCTAGACGTTCTTATGATAGGGGTATCCCGGTGTATCCCTCTCTTTTTTGTGTTTGTTTAGGTCATAGGATGATGTATTACCATGTTGGGTCACAAGGTGTTGCAGTATCCTACCCGGGTTCACCGGAATATTGAGTTTCCCCCATATACAAGTCCAGAACATTCACTTTTAGTTTACAGGTCATGCGTGCAAAGGCGACCACATGCACCCGGGGACTCAGTTTTGTATGTATCAACATAACACCACACTTTCATGCATGCACTAGGGCCACATGCAAGTTCTTGAGGTATTCTGATGCCCTGGAGCGCAGTTTGTTGCATAACCCTGATCGGTGTGCCTCAGATCGTCTACCCCCTAGACGTTATTATGATAGGGGTAGCCCGATGTATCCCTATCTTGTTTTTGTGTTTGTTTAGGTCATAGTATGATGTAAAAGCACGTTGGGTCACAAGGTGCGGTATTATCGTACCCAGTTTCACCGAAACGGGGAGTTTCCCCCTTATACAAGTATAGAACCTTCACTTTTAGGTTATAGCATGCCTGCGGAGGGGGACACATGCACCCGTGGACTAGGTTTTGTATGTTTCAATAGAAAACCACACTTTCATGCATGTTCTAGGTCCACATGCAAGCTATTGAGGTATTCCGATGCCCTAGAGTGCGGTTTGCTGCAGAACCTTGATCCGTGGGCCTCAGATCATCTACCCCCCTAGAAGTTCTTATGATAGGGGTAGCCTGGTGTATACCTATCGTTTAGTATTTTCTTAGGTCACAGGATGAGGTAAAACCATTTGGGTCACAAGGTGTGGCAGTATCCTACCCGGTTTCACCGGAAAGGGTTGTTCCCCCTTATACAAGTCCATAACCTATGCTTTTTGGTTATAGCGCATGCCTTCGAAGGGGCACATATGCAACCGGGAACTACGTTTTGTATGTTTCAACATAATATCACACTTTTATGCATGTGCTAGAACCAAATGCAACTTCTTGAGGTATTCCAATGCCCCGGAATGTCGTTTGCTGCGAAATCCTGATCTGTGGGCTACAGATCGCCTACCCCTAGATGTTCTTTTGATAGAGGTATATCGGTGTATCACTCTCTTGGTTTGTGTTTTTTTAGGTCATATGATGAAGTAGAACCATGTTGGGTCACAAGGTGCGGCAGTATCCTACCTGGGTTCACCGGAACAGGGACATTCGCCCTTATACAAGTCTAGAACCTTTGCTTTTAGGTTAAAACGCATGCCTGCGAAGGGGAACACATGCACCCAGGGACTAGGTTTTGTATTTTTCAACATAACACCACACTTTCATGCATGTTCTAGAGACACATGCAAGTCCTTGAGATATTACGATGCCCAGGAGTGCGGTTTGTTGCGGAACCATCATCTGTGGGCCTCGAATCGTCTACCCCCTAGATGTTCTCCTGATAGGGGTATCCCGGTGTATCCCTCTCTTGTTTTGTGTTTCTTTAGGTCATTGTATGATGTAAAACCATGTTGGGTCACAAGGTGCGGTAGTATCATACCCGGTTTCACCGAAACAGGGAGGTTCCCCCTTATTCAAGTATAGAACCTTCGCTTTTAGGTTATAGTGCATTCCTACGAAGGGGGACACATGCACCCGTGGATTAGGTTTTGTATGTTTCAATATAAAACCACACTTTCCTGCATGTTCTAGGGCCACGTGCAAGTTATTGAGGTATTCCGATGCTCAAGAGCGCGGTTTGCTGCAGAACCCTGATCTGTGGGCCTCAGATCGTCTACCCCCCTAGAAGTTCTTCTAATAGTGGTAGCCTGGTGTAGCCCTATCTTGTTTTGTATTTGCTTAGGTCATAGGATGAGGTAAAACCATTTTGGCTCATAAGGTGTGGTAGTATCGTACCCGGTTTCACCGGAAAGGGTAGTTCCCCCTTATACAAGTCCATAACCTTCGCTTTTAGGTTATAGCACATGCCTTCGAAGGGGAACATATGCATCTGCTAGAGCCACATGCAAGTTCTTGAGGTATTCCGATGCCCCGAAGTGCGGTTTGCTGTGGAACCCTGATCTGTGGGCCACAGGTCGTCTACCCCTAGATGTTCTTTTGATAGAGGTATCCTAGTGTATCCTTCTCTTGTTTTGTATTTTTTAGGTCATAGGATGATGTAGAACCATGTTGGGTCACAAGGTGCGGAAGTATCCTACCTGGGTTCACCGGAACAGGGAGTTTATCCCTTATACAAGTCTAGAACCTTTGCTTTTAGGTTACAACACATGCCTACAAAGGGAGTCGCATGCATCCGGGGACTAGGTTTTGTATTTTTCAACATGAAACCACACTTTCATGCATGTTCTAGCGCCACATGAAAGTTCTTGAGGTATTCCGATGCCCCGGAGTGCGGTTTGCTGCGGAATCCTCATCTGTGGGCCTCAGATCGTCTACCCTCTAGATGTTCTTCTGATAGGGGTATCCCGGTGTAGCCCTCTCTTGTTTTGTGTTTGTTTAGATCATAGGATGATGTAATACCATGTTGGGTCACAAGGTGCGGCAGTATCCTACTCGGGTTCACCGGAATATTCAGTTTCCCCCTTATACAAGTCCAGAACCTTTGCTTTTAGGTTACAACGCATGCGTGCAAAGGCGGCACATGCACTCGGGGACTCAGTTTTGTATGTATCAACATAAAACCACACTTTAATGCATGCACTAGGGCTACATGCAAGTTCTTGAGGTATTCCGGTGCCCCGGAGCGCGGTTTGCTGCGGAACCCTCATCTATGTGCCTCAGATCATCTACCCCCTAGAAGTTATTCTGATAGGGGTACCCAGGTGTATCCCAATATTGTTTTGTGTTTTTTAGGTCATAGTATGTTGTAAAATCATGTTGGGTCAGAAGGTGCGGTAGTATCCTACCCGGTTTCACCGAAACACGGAGTTTCCCCCTTATACAAGTATAGAACCTTCGCTATTAGGTAATAGCGCATACCTGCGGAGGGGGACACATGAACCCGTGGACTAGGTTTTGTATGATTCAATATAAAACCACACTTTCATGCATGTTCTAGGGCCACATGCAAGTTATTGAGGTATTTCGATGCCCTAGAGCGCGGTTTGCTGCAGAACCCTGATCTGTGGGCCTCAGATCGTCTACCCCCTTGAAGTTCTTCTGATAGGGGTATCCTAGTGTAGCCCTGTCTTGTTTAGTATTTTCTTAGGTCACAGGATGAGGTAAAATCATTTTGGTTCACAAGGTGTGGCAGCATCCTACCTAGTTTCACCGGAAAGGGTAGTTCCCCCTTATACAAGTCCATAGCCTTCGCTTTTAGGTTATAGCGCATTCCTTCAAAGGGGAACATATGCAACCTAGCACTAGGTTTTGTATGTTTCAAAATAATATCACACTTTCATGCATGTGCTAGAGCCACATGCAAGTTCTTGAGGTATTCCAATGCCTCGGAGTGCAGTTTGCTGCGGAACCCTGATTTGTGGTCCACGGATCGTCTACCCCTAGATGTTCTTTTGATAGAGGTATCCCGGTGTATCCCTCTCTTGTTTTGTGTTTGTTTAGGTCATATGATGGTGTAGAACCATGTTGGGTCACAAGGTGCGGAAGTATCCTACCTGGGTTCACCGGAACAGGGAGTTTCTCCCTTATACAAGTGTAGAACCTTCGCTTTTAGGTTACAACGCATGCCTGCGAAGGGGGACACATGCACCCGGGGACTAGGTTTTGTATTTTTCAACAAAACACCACACTTTCATGCATGTTCTAGAGCCACATGAAAGTCCTTGAGGTATCCCGATGCCCCGGAGTGCGGTTTGTTGCGGAACCACCATCTGTGGGCCTCGGATCGTCTACCCCCTAGACGTTCTTCTGATAGGGGTATCCCCGTGTATCCCTCTCTTTTTTTGTGTTTTTTTATGTCATGGGATGATGTAATACCATTTTGGGTCACAAGGTGCGGCGGTATCCAACCCGTGTTCAATGGAATATTGAGTTTCCCCTTATACAAGTCCAGAACCTTCGCCTTTAGGTTACAACGCATGCGTGCAAAGGGGGCCACATACACCCGGGGACTCAGTTTTGTATGTATCAACATAACACCATACTTTCATGCATGCACTAGGGCGACATGCAAGTTCATGAGGTATTTCGATGCCCCGGAGCGCGGTTTCCTGCGGAACCCTGATCTGTGTGGCTCAGATCGTCTACCACCCTAGACGTTCTTCTGATAGGGGTAGCCTGGTGTAGCTTTATCTCGTTTAGTATTTTCTTAGGTCACATGATGATGTAAAACCATTTTGGATCAAAAGGTGTGGCAGTATCCTACCCGGTTTCACCGGAAAGGGTAGTTCCCCCTTATGCAAGTCCATAACCTTCGCTTTTAGGTTATAGCGCATGCCTTCGAAGGGGGACATATGCAACCAGGGACTAGATTTTGTATGTTTCAACATAGTATCACACTTTCATGCATGTGCTAGAGCCACATGCAAGTTCTTGAGGTATTCCGATGCCCAGAGTGCAGTTTGCTGCGGAACCCTAATCTGTGGGCCACTAATCGTCTACCCCTAGATGTTCTTTTCATAGAGGTATCCTGGTGTATCCATCTCTTGTTTTGTATTTGTTTAGGTCATCGGATGATTTAGAATCATGTTGCGTCACAAGGTGCGGCAGTATCCTACCTGGGTTCACCGGAACAAGGAGTTTATCCCTTATACAAGTCTAGAACCTTCGCTTTTAGGTTACAACACATGCCTGCGAAGGCGGACGCATGCACCCGGGGACTAGGTTTTGTATTTTTCAACATAACACCTCACTTTCATGCATGTGCTAGAGCTACATGCAAGTCCTTGAGGTATTCCGATGCCCCGGAGTGCGGTTTGCTGCGGAACCCTCATCTGTGGGCCTCGGATCGTCTACCCCCTAGACGTTCTTCTGATAGGGGTTATCCTGGTGTATCCCTCTCTTGTTTTGTGTTTTTAGGTCATAGGATGATGTAATACCATTTTGGGTCACAAGGTGCGGCAGTATCCAACCCGGGTTCACCGGAATATTGAGTTTCCCCCTGATACAAATCCAGAATCTTTGCTTGTTACAGCGCATGCGTGCAAAGGGGGCCACATTCACCCGTGGAATAGGTTTTGTATGTTTCAATATAAGACCACACTTTCATGCATGTGCTAGGGCCACATGCAATTTATTGAGTTATTCCAATGCCCCAGAGCGTGATTTGCTGCAGAACCCTAATCTATGGGCCTCAAATCGTCTACCCCCCCTAGAAGTTCTTCTGAAAGGTGTAGCCTGGTGTAGTCGTAACTTTGTTTGTGTTTGTCTAGGTCATAGGATGAGGTAAAACCATTTTGGGTCACTAGGTGTTGCAGTATCCTACCAGGTTTCACCGGAAAGGGGAGTTCCCCCTTATACAAGTATAGAACCTTCGCTTTTGGGTTATAGCGCATGCCTGCGAAGGGGGACACATGCACATATGGACTAGGTTTTTTATGTTTCAATATAAAACCACACTTTCATGCATGTGCTAGGGCTACATGTAAGTTATTGAGTAATTCCGATGCCCCAGAGCGCGGTTTGCTGCAAAACCCTGATCTATGGGCCTCAGATCGTCTACCCCCCTAGAAGTTCTTCTAAAAGGGGTAGCCTGGTGTAGCCGTATTTTTTTGCGTTTGTCTAGGTCATATGATGAGGTTTAAACCCTTTTGGGTCACAAGGTGTGGCAGTATCCTACCCGGTTTCACCGGAAAGGGGAGTTCCCCCTTATTCAAGTCCATAACCTTCGCTTTTAGGTTATAGCACATTCCTTCAAAGGTGGGCATATTTAACCGGGGACTAGGTTTTGTTTGTTTCAACATAATACCACACTTTCATGCATGTGCTAGATCCACATGCAAGTTCTTGAGGTATTATGATGCCCCGGAGTGCGGCTTGTTGCGAAACCCTGATCTATGTGCCACGAATCGTCTACCCCTAGACGTTGTTTTGATAGGGGTATCCCGGTGTAGCCCTCTCTTGTTTTGTGTTTTTTAGGTCATAGGATGATGTAAAACCATATTGGGTCACAAGATGCGGCAGTATCCTTCCCGGTTTCACCGGAAAGGGGAGTTCCCCCTTATACAAGTCCCTAATCTTCGCTTTTAGGTTATAGCACATGCATGCGAAGGTGGACACATGCACCCACGGACTAGGTTTTGTATGTTTCAACATAACACCACACATTCATGCATGTTCTAGGGACACATAAAGTTCTTGAGGTATTCTGATGCCCCAGAGCGTGGTTTGCTGCTGAACCCTAATCTATGGGCCTCAGATCATTTACCCCAAGATGTTCTTCTGATAGGGGTATCCCGGTGTAGCCCTTTCTTGTTTTGTGTTTGTTTAGGTCAAAGGATGATGTCAAACCATGTTGGATCACAAGGTGCGGCAGTATCCTACCCGGTTTCACTGGAACAGGGAGTTTCCCCCTTATACAAGTCTAGAACCTTCGCTTTTAGGTTACAATGCGTGCCTACAAAGGGGGACACATGCACCTAGGGACTAGAATTTTGTCCCAGATTGGCGCATGTAGCCATATGCACCACAAAATCCTTTTTTCAGAATTTCGAAATATTTCGAATCTGGTACAAATACAGGTATATTACAAGAAATACACCAAATTTGACAGAAATACACAGAAAAGCTACACACAACAGTACAAATGTTCCAGTTCACATATAATACATCAACAAGCACACATGTTAACAAGTGTTCATCAATCACATATTAGAACCGAATATGTGTACAAGTACATTTCACAAGTGTTCATATCACTCACATATCTTACAACCGTGTGATGTTGTCACCGCCTATACTACCTTAGGACAGAATGTAGTACACCGTAACCGCGATGCCGGTGAGGAGGAGCGAAACCAAGATCTTCGTCTGGTTCATCTACCATACATGTCTCCTCCACTTGGCCACCACCTCCTCTCTAGTCGTGTATCCCTTGTAGCTATTGCCGCTAAACTTATCGACTTGTTGGTGGCAGTCCACCCACTCCTCGTAGACCCCTGGAACCCGACCCTTGTACACAACGTACGTCGACATCTCTATTGACAAGGCATATTAGTACATCATGCAAATATATATGTTGACAAATATTAGGGCAAGGCATTCATAAACTTAAAATAATGCATCGATGACAATGAAAGAAACACGACACATGTCCGACACAATAACAACGACGGTTTCATGCTAGGCAAGTTAAGTTTTTCGACACAAACACTACATGTGTCCACCGATACACAAGCTGTCTCGGTCAAGTAGCCTTCTCCTCGGAGGGCATCGGGAACGGCTTTTACATGTCTTTCGTCGTCCACGTCTTGAAGTCACCCTGCGCCTTGAGGCGGGCTTCGATCTCCCTCTTGCTGAATGGCCTAGGGTGGTGTAAGAGCCCACCACTTGTGTTGACTTGTTCCACGATGATATGTGATAGCTTCACCTGCATATCATGCAAGTCTTTCCTGAGATCAGGGTCATTGATACCAAGCAACTTTTGGACCCATCCTCAGAGAGAAGATGGCAGTGTTAGCATCTCGCAATCTTGGACAAACCGTTTAAGGTGATGGCAAACACAGAAGGCCTCCTTCACGCTGCTAGGCGGCTGCATGATGCAGGGGAACTCGAACACGTGCTTGAACTTGTGTGAGACATCGTCCATGTAAGCCTCCCCTTATAGTTGAAGGGGCCTCCATGTTTGGTATAGCCCTCGATAGCATCATCCAGAACTCTCATTACTATGGTGTAGTTCTTCCTCCTCACACTCCTCGAGTCGAAGTAGGTGGCAAGCGAATACCTCATGGAGAGGACGCTGAGAGTGCAGTACTTGTCTCTGCACGCAACACACAATGTGGAACGGGATGTTGGAAAAGAGCAATGGAAAGAAATACTTATGTGTTACGACGGAGGTAGGAGGATGTGTACAATTACTTGGGAAAGAAAGGCACAAGGATGTTGTCCTTCCTCTTGCTGTCCATCAATAGCTTATGAAGGTAGGACTTTGCCTGGGCCCGGGTCGTTGTTCCTTCTTCCAGCTGGCTGTACTGCATGTAGTACGGATTCTCTATCTCGACAAACGGGGTTTGCTCTCCCTTGACCTTCATCGTCAGATTGAGCGCAAATAGGCGGACCAAGTTATAGTCCAGCCGTCTCGAGTGGAATAGCTTGAAGATGTCCTCGTAGGCTATGAAGAACACATCCGCAGGGGAATCAATGACGAAGCCCACGTCCTCCGGCACCTTGACGGTGAACACCAGGTAACTCTGGTGCTTGTCCTTGAGAAGGAGGCTCTCCAGTGTCAGAATACCTTCATGCAAACTCATCATAGCTATAAAGCGGTAGCCTTGATTCGGAGGAAGCGATGTCTGTTGACCAGCTTCGTGCACTCTGGTCAAGCCATCCTGGCGGGGTGGTTCAACATCGTCCCGGTAACAGATCGGAGCGGGCTAGCTCGCAGCCTTGTCCTTGTTCTTGTTCGGCCCCTTCCTCACCCTCTTCCTCTTCTCATCAGCAATGTCCTCCACTGACGATGTTATCCCCTCACCGACCATCCTGTGGACTGTGTCAGGGCTGAAAACGATTCCGTCCGGTGGAGGTTGTGTCTCGGCGGCCAGAGGCTTCTCCTGAGAAAACCCACGGAAGACAAGGTGCTTCTTGGGATGGCTAGCTTGATCGCGGAATGATGGTTCTTCAACGAGAGGAGGCATGAACGGTCCTTTGCCGGTGCTGGTGTTGACGAAGGCATTGATGTTGATCGGTGCATCATCATCATACACCTCGATGTTGGCATCAAAGGATGCCATGTCCACGTCGTCCTGGGGTGGTGCCGATGGTGGTTACGGTGCCACGGCCTTGCCTTTAGGCGAGGCAATGGCGGTCGAGGAGCAACCACGCCCTTGGCTGCTTGTGGCGCCGGTGCAGACGCTCCCAATAAGAGTCTCTAGTGAAGGCTTGTGGTGGCAGCGATGACCGATGCAACATGAGGCTTCGTCCTTGGCAGCCGGACGACCGAGGTGGCATCGGTGGAGCGAGACCGAGTACGAATCTGGGTCTTTGGACAAATCATGGGATAGCCATGGCAAGCTTCCAGGTTCAGGTGCTCTTCGGCTCCCGGAGGTTGCATGTGAGAGTCCATGTCTTCGCACCCCCCAACACCCGACCCAACTCGACATTCATAATGGCATCGTCCATGGGCTTGCAGTGCATCATGCAGTTCGCCGGTTGTATTAGCTTTCCTGTGGCAACATCCTTCAACTCACCGCCGGGCACCTTGTGTAGGAGCACGCAAGGAGTGTCCTGAGGCATATAGATATGCATCATGAGATGGCAGCTAATCAAACGCATTAAGTAGAGCATCCTAACTAAATACTTATTTTACCTTGGTGAGGGCGCCGAGCTTGGCTAATGTTGAGACACGGGCGGCCGGCGGCTGATCCTTCTTCTTCTCCGGCTCGATTGCATTAGGAAGCACCACCGCCGCCGGCTGCTGCGCCTTGGTAGTCTTGGCAGGTGGGAGCAGCTCCGGCGCATCCAACTCCATCAGCTGCGCCACGGGGATGGAGGGAGGCGAGGTAACCATGTCCGATGACATGGTGGCTCGAGGTGCTATCACCGTGCTGGGCACTTGTATTGGCCTCACCTGACCATCCGCATTCCATTTTGCTATCCCCTCCATCAACTGAGGGGGTAGCATCTCGAGGATCTTTTGCTGCACTATTGCGTTCACCTCATCCTGGTCCACCTTACTGGCCTCCAGATGCACGATCTTCCGCTTCAGCTCTTCCTTATCGGCTTGATCCTCAGCCACCGACAGGATCCGCCTCTCCTTTCTCTTCTTGGCTTCCTTGTTGTAGCACTCGTGAAACTTTGTGGTCGTACCAAATCCAGAGATACGACCACCTGACGTGGGCGGCTCAGACTTCGACCTCCCCTTGTAGGCGTTGGTCGCCCTGTTGAAAATCGTGTCACATGGCTCCGTCGAGCCCTAGGACGATGAGTCCTGCTCCTCGTGCAAAACCTTGATTTCAGCGTCCTGCGGACAAGGAAAGGTGAACCCATTTAGGAACTTTCCTTCATTATTCAAAATGAAAGCAAATGAACCGCGGGTAAATTCCTTACCAGCTTCTCCTCAAACCTCCTCACATCGTCATCGTCGGTGACGAATTCCATGGTATCCTTGTCCAGATAGTAGCGGGCCCGGACAAAGTTCTAGGTATGCTCATCCATGATTTTTAAAAACGGATTTTCTTTCCCGAGATGCTCAACCTCAGCGTCCTCCCATGACCATATGTCCTGCTTTCCCCTGTAATCACCGCTTTCACATTGGTGGTTACCTATGTTTAGTTCCCGCATTTCCTGACCCTACTCCGTCCATGCCTTCGAATCGTCAGTCTCCATCTCCGCCTTGAATATCTTGAACTCGTCTTCGTCGATCATGGGCTCACCCTTCTTGATCTTCTCCCAGCTTTGCTTTTTCATGATCTTGTTCTTCACCCGGGTTTTCCAGCTGCTCAAGGCATTATCCATCTTCATGATGGCTAACCTTTTCACCTTATTGGACTTTTCCTGTTTTTCGGTGTACGGGGCCGGGAAATTGTACTGTTGGTGAAGCTTCTTAAGGTAGTTCGCCACCGACCGCTCATTCTCTTCACTTCTCAGGTGCTTCGTGTTGATCGGCATGCTTTCCCGGACAATGCACCCGAGTTGCATGCCGAACCCGGCGGCAATATCCGAAGGCTCGAATGGAAGGCCATTTTCCGAGACCAGAGTGATATCGTCGATGGTGTCGGCGAGCTTTTTCGGCTTCCGATCCTTCCTCGGTTTCTTCTTCTTAACGAACGGGCTACTGCTACCGCCATCCGTGCGATCCCCGCCATCGGTCGTGTGGTCTCCGCCATTTGTCGTGTGGTCCCCGCCATCGGAGGTGGTCGCATCCTCCTCCTCGGCTTCATCTATCTGGTAGTCCTCGCCCCCTCTTGCTCATCATCCCCATCGTGGTCCGTAGAAGCTTCCACGTGCTCATGGTGAGACTCCGCCGCCTCGTGCTGCGATGCCACCTCCCAGAAAGTGATGTTCGCCGCTCTAGCTTGTTCTTCGATGCTCATGGCGACCTTAGAAGTGCCGGCCCCATCGGAGACCGACATGTTTGCACACTTCTAAACAAATTAAACTAAGTTAGATTAATTAGTGTCAACAATATTTAGAATGAGCCGCCCATTTCTCCCGAAGTGTCGATTCACTTCCACTTCGGTCGAGAAATGGGGATCATATGTCAAAAAACTAGCAAAGGTCATGCCGAACCATTTCTCGACCGAAATGGCTCGAATTCAACATTTTAGGAGAAATGGGCAGCTCAGGTGATTTCCCTGCAAATATTCCACATACAAAAAAGCACAAATTATGCTCCACAACCACATATGGTGCTCCAGCAGCATACAAACATCACTAAAAGTGCTCCAACAGCACACAAAAGGCACAAATAGTGCTCCAGCATTTCCAGATTTAAAACTGGACCAAAAACAGTAGCTTTGCATAGTTTATGTGTGGGTAAGTAAAACTGGACCAAAAACATTAGCATTATAAACAGGATGAGAAGGTCAATAACAATGTTGTCAACACTAATATTAGATGGATTGCATCAAGGCATGCCAAGTGGCCCATTTTTTGCACTCCCAGATAGTTTGCAGTAGCTGCACTCACAGATAGTTTACAGCGTGGATTACTTCGATTATCTATCGTAGAACTGGGACTATGATACTGACTGGTGTCTTGATCATAACATAATTCAAAAGAACAAGAACACACAATCCTTTAGAGAATATATGCACATTTTTTAGTACGTAACTTGGTGATCTAGTCCTAGAGGTCAACATCAGAACATGTCATCTTGGCATAATACTACTACTACTACTGTTTGTTCAAAAGAACATGTCATCTTGGCATAATAATACTACTATTGTGTCATCTTGGCATAATAATACTACTATTGTGTCATCTTGGCATAATACTACTGAGACTCCACCCAACAAAGAGAAACAAACCAATAATACTACTACTGTGTGTTCAAAAGCAAGTCAACTAACAAATCGAAGACAATTAATTACTACTACTGTGTGTTCAAGACAGAATAACCACTAAAACAGACAAAAGAAGAGGCCATGTCCACTGTTCAAAATGACCTGCTCATCTGATATTAGTGCTCCAGCTTTTATCTGGATATAAACCCTAGTATTATAAACCATCTGGATTTAAACCCCTAGCTTTATTTAGATATAAACCATAATTTAAACCCTCTAGCTTTATCTGAATCTAGATATAAACCATTTGGAAAAAAGATTGTCTACTATCATGTACTAGCCCCTGCGAAATTGCTCTCTAATTTTATCATGAAATTAGCAGCACCCTGTTCTGAATCTGTTAAGGAAGGTCGCATAGTGAAGGAAGCTAGGGGTAGGGAAAAAGGAGGGGAGGGGGACACCTACGGGGTGTGGTGTTGGCGGTTGTCATGGACGCCGGAGCCTCCTCTACATGGTGCTCTACAAGGCCACAACAAGGTCAGCATGGACAATGAAGGAAAGTAGGGGCAAGGAAGAAGGAGGGGAGGGGGTCACCTGCAGGGTGTTGGTGGCGGTGGTCCTGGATGTCGGTGGAGCCTCCTCCTCCTTGTGCTCTGCGAGGCCACTGCGAGCACAGCGTGGGCTAGAGCTGTAAGGGGGGACAGTGAAGGAATCTAGGGGCAGGGAAGGAGGGAAGGGGGTCACCTATAGGGTGGTGGTGGCGGTGGTGGTGGTCCTGGACGCCAGCGGAGCCTCCTCCTCCTGGTGCTCTGCGAGGCCATGGCGAGGTCAACATGGAGAGTGAAGGAAGGGGGCATGGAAGAAGGAGGGGAGGGCCAGGGGTCACCTGCGGGGTGGTGGTGGCGATGGTGGACGGCCGGCGCGACACAGCGGCACAGTGGGGTGAGCGTGGCGCGGCGGCACGGCGCGGCAAGCTCGGCACGACGACGAGATTGAGCGGACGCGTGCTAGTAGCTAGGGTTCATCAATTTGGTCAGTTTGGGGAAGAAAGAGGGAGAAGCGAAGCGCGGCATCAAAATGGCAAAGTCCCAGAATTCTGTGGCGCATCTGTTCAGATATGCGCCACAACATTTTTGGTGATGGTACAAAATGTGGGTTGCACACTTGTCTAACACCAAACACAGCTTACCGCATTTGTTTAGCGCTTGCTCCTCTGCTCTGATGCCCCAGGTGTGATTCTTGGCTGCCACATTTTTTTATTATTTTAAATATTTTAAGGATGGTAATAATATATTAAAGGCAAGAACTAATATATTTGCCTATTAAAAACAATAATTAATATATTATATGCTTGTCACACCCACATCAATATATCTGTATGCATTAGTTTGTCAAAGTAATAAATATATGCAGGCGCTCGAGCACACATGTGCATTAATTAATACAAAAAAGGCGTCAAAACCGTTAAGTCGGCTCCGAGGTAGAGCTAGTGTCTCTTCACAACCATTTTCTTGCCCTTCTTCTTCGCGGTAGAATACTTTAGGTCGACCACCTTGATATTTCTCATCGTGTATGGGCAACCTTTAGCCGGTAGGGTGGGCTTCCTTCTTCGATTAGCATAATTAGTAGGCTTGTCAAAGTACTTGTTGAAGTACTTGTCAAATTCCTCTTCGATCCTTGGATCACCGTTCTTGTCGATGTCTTGCTTGTTGGCGGGTCCTTCGATTCCGATGATGCTCCTCTTGCCCCTCCTCACGAGAACACAGATTGGCTTTGCCGGGTCGGTAATGAAGAAGCATTGATCAACTTGGTTAGCGAGCACCCATGGCTCATTTTTCGTGGAGGCGTTCTTCGATTTGTAATCGGGTATAACCATGGTGGTGAAAAACCGGCCATCTTTTTCAACGTACTTGGCCCATCTGACACGAAACATCGGCACCGTCACTCCGCAGTATTCGAGTTCCCATATCTCCTCGATCCTTCCGTAGAATCTTTCCTTGACATCAGTCTCATCATCGACATATGATAGCATAGTTACTCCTGAGTTTTGGTATTCGCTATTCTTGTCCTTATCCTCGGTGTAGAATTTGTAGCCGTTGATGTCGTATGTCTGATAGGTCCTAACATTGTGCCTGGGGCCCTGTGAGAGTGAGAATATGAGTTTTTGATCTTCAGTATAAGGCGTCGGCATGGGACTTTCTAGTAGCCTTTTCTTGAACCACCCCGTGAAGCTGGCGTTGTGCTCTCTGGTTACGTCTCCATTCTTCCTTCGATTTCCCAGGTTATTAGCGAGCTTCTGCTCGATTAAGGTTTTGTGGTCATTCACCCAGGGGCCGACCAACTCTATGTGTTGTAGCGCGACTCGGTTTGCCCTATCAAAGTCAACGCGTTCGAGTTTGATGCCGACGTGGAGTGCGCGGTAGCCGTCGCAGTGACCTGAGCCTCCCTAGGTGCTTCCTGGTGGGAAGACCGACATCCTGGTTCTCGTGCTTAGGTAGTTCTGGCAGAAGGAGATGCACTCGTAGGTCAGAAAGCCCTTGATTATGCTTCCATCTAGACGGGACCTATTGCGAATGAATCCTTTGATGACACCGTTGAGCCTTTCGAACGGCATAATGTTGTGCAGGAACGCCGACCCGAGATGGATGATGTGATCCACGACATGGACAAGCAGATGCACCATGATGTCAAAGAACGCGGGAGGGAAGTAAATCTCGAGCTCGCATAGTATCTCGACGATCTCTTCCTGTAGCTTGCCGAGCTGCTTCACGCCGATAGACTTCCTAGAGATGACGTCGAAGAAGTTGCAGAGGCCAAACAGCATCTCACGGACATGCTCGTTTATTATCCCTCAGATCACAACGGGGAGTATATGCGTAATCATCACATGACAGTCGTGAGACTTCATCCTGCTACACCTCTTCTTCGCTACGTCCAGATATCTATTTATCTTACTAGAGTAGCCGTGGGGAAAACCTCTCGAGCTCCTCCTCGCTCAGAGTAAAGCATGCAGCTTTAAGCACCACCCCATTCTTCTTATCCATTTTGCGGCGACCATGGGTCCCTTCCGTTTGTTCATCGTCATTGCCGGCATCAGCACTATAGGCGTACTAAAGTTCCTTCTTAATGCCAAGCAATTTCAGGTCGCTTCTTGCTTTCGGCCCATCCTTGGTCCTATCCGGCATGTTCATCAGAGTGTCGAGCAGGATCTCGGTAACATTATTCGTGATTTGCATCATATCAAGGCTATGGGGCATGTGGAGGACCATCCAGTAAGGCAGGTCCCAGAAAATAGACCTCGCCTTCCATACTCCATGCAACGGTGGAGGTTATTCCCTCGTTCGCGTCTTTACTGGCGCAGGTGTTGTGCGTGCTACTCTGGTTGCGAAAGGGATTGAGTCCGTCGGTGCTCATGCCTATCCTGACGTTCCTTGGGTCGAGCCCAAACTCATCTTGGAATTTGATGTCTAGCGTATTCGACTGGCTAGCGTCTGCGGGGTGTGTTAGGATCTTGCCCTTCTCTGGATCATCTTCCGTCTTCTCCCTCTTCGCGTGCCATTGCATGAGCTCTACTTCCTTAGGGTCTAAGAAATACCGCTGTAGACGAGAAGTGATAGGAAAGTACCACACCACTTTTCGGGGAACTTTCTTGTTCCCTCTCTTGTACCGTCCCTGACCGCACACCGGGCATGTGGTTCTATCCTTGTACTTGTTCCGATAAAGTGCGCAGTCGCTGATGCATGCGTGGTACTTCACATATGGCATGTCTAGTGGGCAAACTACTCTCCTCGCCTCCTCGATACTTTTTGGCAGTGTGTTGTCCTTGGGAAGACGAGCGTGCCAGAATTTCATGTGAGTGTTGAAGCTAGTGTCGGTCCATTTGTGCTCTGCCTTCATCTCCAAAGCCTTCAGCATTACACTCAAGCGTGTATCGTCGGGCCGGCACCCAGGATACAATGGAGTCCTCATGTCTACCTCCATCTGTGCCAGCTTGGCTTTCTCTCTGGCTGCAGCTCTCGCGTTGGTCGTCTGCTTGAGGAGAATTTCTTGAAGATGAGGGTCCTGCAAGGGAGAAGTTAGCGGCGTGTCCGTGCTCCCGTCTTTTCCGCCACCACCACCATCTTCTCTGGCATCATCTCCTTCATGATGATCGTGTCCGCCGGCATCTCCTTCTTCATGATGATCATGTTAGTCTGCATCTCCTTCATCAAGAGGACCATGTCCGGGAGACCCTTCATCTTCTCCCCCGCCCCCGGCCTCTTCTTCATCATGGCCACCGCCATCTCCCAGCGGCTCCTCATTCACTAAGAAGCCGGGCATGAAACCACGCTTGAGAAGGTGAGACTCCAGTTGTCTAAAATCAGAGTTGATCCACTTCCGGTGTTTGCACGTTCGGCACGGACATCTTATCTTCATCATGTTGTTCTGAACCATGTCGGCCACCGCGCCAGCCTTGTATCTAATCACCCAGCATTTGCTCATATGAATGACCATGGTCGCCTGCATGTGAACATATACCAAATTAAAGAGAGTGTGTTAGTACCATGCACACACACGGCGCGCACACATATATGCATGATCGCCGGAAAATTTTGGCATGACCTATCCTAAAAATAGGACATATGGCTAGTGCATAAATTTTCCGAAATGGACGTGTATCAACATTTCGGCAAACCTCCATGCACCCGGCGCGAGCAACATGCATTCAAGCACAACGCAAAGCTCCTCCACAAGTAAACATGCATTCAAACACAACACAAAGCGAAGGAACATCGTCTCGCCATCGCACACCACCCGTGGAACCATCTTCACCTACAAAACATCCATATACACACCGCACCGAGGCCCACCGGCCACACAAAACATGCATCACACACTAGTACCCATGCACACCTCACAAATCTACAAACAAAATCTACACCACAACCCATAGGCATAGTGTAGAAAGAGGGTGTGGGATGTGGTACGGTGGAGGAGGAAAGTATGGGTAGGTGTAGTACCTTTACAAGTAGGAGTAGCTTCCCCTCACAAGTACATGAACCAAAGTATGTCTAGATGTCAACAATGGAGGTGAGTATGAGCAAAATGGAGTGGCAGGGAGGAGGGGGACGAGCTAGTTAGAGGTGGGAAGGGAAAGGGTGGTGCTAGGTAGGAGGGGATGCCACCTTTTTTTAGATCTATTTCGCACATTCTCTGGTGCATATGGCAAATGCCCCACATAATGTCAATATTCTGTGGCGCATATGGCTATATGCGCCACAGAATTTTGATATTCTGTGGCGCATATATCCATATGCGCCATAGAATTCTGGCATGCCCATGTGCTAGGTCAGGCCCACATGGGGACCACAGGAATTCTATGGCGCATATGGCTATATGCGCCACAGAATTGCAAGAAGTATGTTGAGCATTTGCTATATGCGCCACATAATTAATTTTACTGGAGCATTTTTCCTATAAGAGCCACAAAATTAAAATCTACCTATAATCGTTTTCCTAGTAGTGACAGATGCACCCGAGGACTAGGTTTTGTATTTTTTAGCATGACACCACACTTTCATGCATGTGCTAGACCCACATGCAAGTTCTTGAGGTATTTCGATGCCCCGGAGTGCGGTTTGCTGCGGAACCCTGATATGTGGGCCTCGGATCGTCTACCCCCTAGACATTCTTCTGATAGGTGTATTACGGTGTAGCCCTCTCTTGTTTTGGATTTGTTTAGATCATATGATGATGTAATACCGTGTTGAGTCACAAGGTGTGGCAGTATCCTACCCGGGTTCACCGGAATAGGGAGATTCCCCTTATACAAGTCCAGAACCTTCGCTTTTATGTTACAATGCATGCCTGTGAAGGGGGACACATGCAGCAGGGGACTCGGTTTTGTATGTACCAACTTAAGACCACACTTTCATGCATGTCCTAGGGCCACATGCATGTTCTTGAGGTATTTTGATGCCCTGGAGCACGGTTTGCTATGAAACCCTGATATGTGGGCCTCAGATCATCTACCCCCTAGATGTTATTCTGATAGGGGTATCCCGGTGTATCCCTCTCTTGTTTTCTATTTGTTTAGGTCATAGGATGATGTAAAACCATGTTGGGTCACAAGGTGCGGCAGTATCCTACCCGGTTTTATCGAAACGGGGTGTTTCCCCCATATACAAGTCTAGAAGCATCGCTTTTAGGTCACAAGGCATGCCTGCGAAGGGGGACACATGGACCTGGGGACTAGCTTTTGTATATTTCAACCTGACACCACACTTTCATGCATGTGCTAGGTCCACACGCAAGTTCTTGAGGTATTCTGATGCCTTGGAGCACGGTTTGCTATGGAACCCTGATCCGTGGGCCTCAGATCGTCTACCCTCCTAGACGTTCTTCTGATAGGGGTATCCTGGTGTAGCACTCTCTTTTTTATGTTTTTTATGTCATAGGATGATGTAAAACCATGTTGGGTCACAAGGTGCGGCAGTATCCTACCCGGTTTAACCAAAACGGGGAGTTTCTATCGTATACATTTCCTGAACCTTTGCTTTTAGGTTACAGTACATGCCTGCAAAGGGGGACACATGCACCCGTGGACTAGGTTTTGTATGTTTCAATATAATACCACACTTCCATGCATGCCCTAGGGACACATTCAAGTTAATGAGGTATTCCGATACCCTAGAGAGCGGTTTGCTGCGGAACCATGATTTGTGTGACTTAGATCATACCCCCTTAGACATTCTTCTAATAGGGGTAGCCTTCCCTTTGTTGTTTTGTGTTTTCTAGGTCATAGGATGATGTAAAACCATGTTGGGTCAAGGTGCAGCAGTATCCTATCCGGGTTCACCGGAACAGGGAGTTTCCCCCTTATACAAGTATAAAACCTTTGCTTTTAAGTTACAGTGTATTGCCTGCGAAGGGGAACACATGCACCAGGGGACTAGGTTTTGTATGTTTCAACATATCACAACACTTTCAAGCCTGTGCTAGGGCCACATGAAAGATCGAATTATTCTGATGCCCTAGAGTGCATTTTGCTCCAGAACCCTGATTTGTGGGCCTCAGATCGTCCACCCTAGACGTTCTGATGATAGGGGTAGCCCGGTGTAGCGCTATCATGTTTGTGTTTGTTTAGGTCATAGGATGATATAAAACCATGTTGGGTCACAAGGTGCGGCAGTATCCTACCCGGTTTCACTGGAACAGGGAGTTTTCCCTTATACAAGTCTAGAACCTTCGCTCTGAAACCCTGTTATGTGGGGGCATGAAGATGTAGAGGACATGTATTTCTTGACAAAAGTATGTGTATACACATTGTCACAACCAATACTAACAAATATTCAACAAAAGGTATACTTAAAACTTAAAATAATTTAAAGAATAAATACAATTGAAAGGAAAGAAACAAATAATTTGAAAAAGGTACCCATAGGCGCACCGCAAAGGATGAAGCACACGACAAAGAGGTCCATTGCCATGCGCTTTGAATTGCGCACCGCAAAGCGGTGCGTTGCCATTCGTCTCTCGTATTTCACAGCAAAGAGTTCCATTGTCATGCGTAATGTATGGCAAAGATCCTAGCACACGACAAAGCTGTTTTCCGTGTGTATGTATAAAACAAATATCCATTCCCTACCTTATCCAACGGCCCACCCGAAGAAAATATCATCTATTCGTCTCGCGCGCCCCGCCCACCCCGTCTGCCATCGCCGATCGAAGCTTGATAGATACCCGCCGCCTCTGCTGCCCATTGTAGCCGGCTGCCACCATAGCATCTCCACCCCTACTGCAGGCCACCATGCGCCCTGCTCCCTCGCCTCCGCTGAAGCCCCCTCCTCCCTTCCCTCGTCCTCATTGTCTCCATGGCTGCCGCTCCCCTCCTCCACCGAGATCGGTAGGGTTGCGGTCAAGATAGGAGGAGCCCGGCCGGCTACTCCCCTCCTGCACCGAGTGGCTCTGCCGCTCCCCTCCTCCACCTAGCAGCGGTCGGCTGCCCCCTTCTCCTCCATCCGAGCTGGCAGCAAGAGGAAGCAAGTTATAGCTCGATTTTTTTCCAGTTGGACTTAGTTCTAGTTCTAGATAGTGTTGTATATATGTTAGTTTTTGTACATTAGGGTAGTAAATTAATGTAGGTGGATTTAGCAAAATGGATAGGTAGATTTAGCAAAATAGATACACTACATGTGGCATATTTGTATGTATGTGATGTGATGTTAAATGGAACTAGTTAGTGGACCCTAAAATATATTTGGCATATGTTAGTACATTTCGGTAAGGGCTCCCCGGCCTAGAACAATATATGTGGCATATTTTGGTGCAATGTAAAAATAGAACTAGGGGACACTAAAATGGATACGAGGAAATTTGTGGAAATTTAAATTGATAAACTATTATCCTTCGTGCAGGATATGGGTTGAGTTTGAGGGGGGCTATCGGTCGGAGGGGATATTGCCGAAGGATCATTGGTCTTCTTCGCAGGCCATCGATCACGCTTCGAGGGTGAGATTTCGTTTGCCTATCTTATACCTAGGTTTTTTCCGTGTCAAGATAACGAAGTTTGTCGTGTTACCTAGGCGTCTCTTCCCTCCTGTAAGAGTTACGCACATAAATATGCATTAGAGGTCTTGCATATTTTGAACCGTAACTTTTATGACATTGATTGGGACAGCCAGCAGATGCGTAGTTGGGTACGTTTTCCTTGTTCTACTCTGGTCTGAGTCAGGATTTCGGCAATTCCTCTTCGTTGTTCTCCGGATACACATTCCTCTCAGCTTTTTTTACGGGAAGTCTACCGGGAGAGCAGCGGGGAGGTGCTACCGAAATTCTGTCTCGGATCGGGATAGAGCAGGGAAAACATACTCAATCTATGGATCCGGTGGTTGCTAGGACCCTATTTACCTATTAGAGAGATAAGTTTGTGTATGCCATAAAATTTGTATTTGTTAAAATCAATCGAACCAATACCGGATATATTTAATGCCATGTTAAATTGGGAGCACTGTGTTTGTCTGTTTTGGTGCTTATTAGAGAATGGATAATCATGAGTGGATGTATGATGGCAGAATCAGTCAGTGGAACTATACTCAGGAGTGGGGAGAAAAGACCGAGCGGTTCGTGAACAGGGCGTTTGACATCCCTAGCAGACCCAGAATAGTGTTTCGGCCTTGTTGAAGGTGCGCTAACGAAAAACCACAGGACAAGGATACTATGACTACTCACATGCTCAAGTTAGGATTCACACCATCCTACCAGACTTGGTCTTTTCATGGAGAAAAGTTATCGAAACGCGTTAGGATGGAGGTGCGGCAGATTCAGCCTAGGGGAGAATATCATACTGGGTTTGATAAGTTCTTAGAAAACTTGGCTAATGCTAATGTGCCTGAAAGCCCACATGTAGAGGCGGAGACCCCTTAGGATGTGGAGACAAGTGAGGATTCGGAGAAAAACACAAAGAAGTACTACGAGGTTTTGTTTGCTTCATAGAAACCCCTACATGTAAATACATATGTAACCCAACTATATGCCATCGCTATCCTTATGGACTTCAAGTGCCACATGAACTTGTGCAGAGATGGGTTTGATGAACTTCTGGTCATTGTTGGCAGCATTCTCTTACCGCTGAACTTCTACCATTCAACCCAATTGCTCAGTGACCTTAAGATGTCATCTCAGCAGATACACGCTTGTCCAAAGGGATGTGTGCTATTCACAAAGGAGCATGTTGACAAAAATTATTGCATCCATTGCAAATCCGATAGGTACTTCGTGGTTGACACCAATGGTGATGGATAGAAGAGGCAGACCAATGGTGTTTCTAGAGCCCTCCTCAGTATGTCGGTAACGACAAACAGTGCTTTTTGGCGATGGTAATGTGGTGGACGTGCCCCAAGTACCTCCAGAAGCACGAGGAGGGAAAGAAGAAGCGAGACGAGAAGTGAGGTGGATCACTGTCAACACCCGGATTTTTAATCCCAGATGCTTGTTATGCCATACATCGCAATCCCAGGATTACCATTTTTGCGAGACATAACAGATTGGATATCACAGTACATCATCCATTACAAACCATAAATCAGGTCTTACACAAATAAGGATCACATGATCTAGTTCTGAATACGTTCAAGCAGCGGAATAACGTAATGATAACGATAGCATAGGCGAGGCTCCATCTTCATGGTCACAGGCAATGCTGATGATGTGAGATGATCCTAGTTGTCGTAACCTTCCTGCTGTCCGTCTTCCTGGTACTCCTATTCATAGTCTGGCCATGGGAATAGCCAGGGACAATGCCATGAGTACTCTTTAAGTACTCGCAAACTAATACTAACAAGTGAAGTGGTTTTTGAGTAGGAAATACTAAGCTCTAGGCTGTTTTGTAAAAATCCAGATTTATCTCTACTGAGTTTAGAAGAAAAGAAATCTAGTTGAATGTTTATAACACCTAAGTGTGAACTTGAATTTCATATCACAACTCTGTTGTGGTCAAGTCAAAGTCATGAATCATTTCACGGGTCATTTTGAAAACATCTGATGATGGAACAGTATGGCCACTCCAACTGTCCATAACCGCGGATGCGGCTATTCGAATAGTTTGACACTCTGCAGAGGTGGTACACTTTCACTACAACATTCGATACATCCGTTAGGGACAAACCCTGAATTCACCATACTCAGTATGCGGATAATCAATCCTAACCTTTCAATTACACGCCCTAGTATAGGCACCTCTCCTGTGAGTTTGGCCTCCCGACCATGACCAACTGTCATCTTGGGAACTGCACAGGTGGACAATCTTCACAAGGTAGCCTCAGCTCAAACCTTGGCCGCAAGGGAACCCACACTAAGGTATATAAATTTGCAGTCAAGCCCTACCCAAACTTCGGGTATTGTGGTTGTACGATAAAGTTGGAATAGTATCGCATCCAGACAACCATCAGTTTTATAAAGGGCTAAGGCTCATGCCTTAAAATTTTCATCATCAAAATCATCTAGTGTTTCAAGAACACATGTCAAAACATTTTAGTAGAATTACTCATCATTCTAAGGTTTTCATAACCATTTTCACCAAGTATTCCCATCTAAAGTTGATCAAGTTTTATGCTTAGCACTAGCATCTACAAGTGGGGGTGAACACTAATGAGGGGTGGTAAACAAGTGTATTGATCTAAGTTCAATCTCATGCCTCAGGATGACATCAAGATTATCTAACTTAGGTCAAGTTTTATGCTCTTTATGCTACCTTCAATGATCCTTCTAATATCTACAAATCACTAAGTAAACTCTAAGAGAAAGCTTTGATAAAGAAATAAAATACTAAGCTTGCAAGTAAAACTAGGATGGGGTATCAAGTGAGGTATGCTTGCAAGTAGAACTTGCATAATTTAGCTTAGCTTGCTAAGATATTAGTATAGGCTTGCATAGTCAACTTGTAGTGTTAGGATTTCCTTGTGCAGAGCAGTGGTTGAAGTTTTCCTCGGCTTCTTCCTCGTAGTATTCTCTTTCCTCCTCGTATCCTTGGTCGGTACTAGCGTCTATAAATAAATATGAGGTACACAATCACAACACAATACTTAACTAGTTCTATTCATTACACCAAGGTTTTCACTAGATTATCTAGAATCCTCACAAACATTACAATCATTAAAGTAATTAGTTTTATTTCCTTTATTTGAGAAAAGTATTTCTACTCATTCAAAAACTACTTAAGATTTAATATTCTCCAACTAAAACATGGGATCATGTTGACACATGTCATCACCACGTATTTCAGTACTTGGGAATGTGATTTAAAGTGGTGTCAAAATTTAATAAGGTTTAACCTTTTTATTTTACTTAATAAAAGTGACTAGAATGGGCTATGAGGCCTTCTTTAATTGATTGTTCATTATTTCTGCAAGTAATCCTATATATTTTTATATATTCTGAAAGGTCTAGTTGAATGTGATTTTTGAGAGTTGGAATCAACTCAAAAGCTTTTGTGGTTGAATTTTGAAAAATGTTCGAATGCAGAAAAGCTTCCGCCTTGTTATTTTTACCATGGGTGATCTACATATATAAATGGTTTGAATCCAACGGGCTTGGATTAAGCATTCCAGTACCTTTCTAACAAAATTGGTTTCATGCATTTCGGTTTAGTGAATCGAGCTGGGTTGATTTTTGAATTTGGGTACAGAATTAAGTTTGAAATGAAAAGAATCAACCTAAATTTGAATTACTGGGTCGCGCGGGAGGTTAACTGGCCCGGCCCACTGTTCACAGCGTGCGTGCGGGCTGGTTTGAGTGGCTGTCCCCACTTGTCAGTGAGACAGAGAGTGGCGAAGCGATATCGGGAGATGTGGACCGCACGATGAACTCTAATCCTATGGCTGTGGTTCATCGTCCATGTCGGGCAACACCGGCGATGCAGAACCCTAGCGTGACCACTGGGGGTCGTGGGACGCTCAAGGGGCTCAGGCGATGGTCGGCGACAGGGGTGAATGACGAAGTCGACAACGGCGATCCTCCTGGTACCGGCAGCTCCTCCTAGGGCGGCTTCAATCGACGGTGCACTTCTCCTCCAGCAGCGGTAGATTCCGGCCAAATTCCAGCGATGCGCTGCTCGCCTTGCTCCAGGAGTGAGGTGGGGTGCTTCTGAGAGAGAGGGGAGTGAGATGGTGCGATCAAATCGAACGGGGGTGGCCTCCTTTTATAGTGCCAAAAGGGGACCGATGGGCGCGGGCTGAGCTCGTAGTGGTCGTCGGCACAACAAGCTAAAGGCATGGGCGACGATAGGGGGCGGTGTTGTGCTCCCTGGCGAAGCTCAACGGCATGGCTACGCGGCGTGGGGCGGTGCGAATTGGTCGGAATGTTGCGGCGCTCTAGGAGGGTCTGACGGTGGTTTTAATGGTGCACAACGTCTATGGTTCGCGCGGCGGCGAACGGGCATGTCTGGGGTGTTGCTAGGGTGCTGGCGATCCTGCTTGCACGCGGTGAGGGCAGTGCATGTGGGCGTGTCGGTTGGCGCACTAAGCGCGCTCGGCTTCGCTTCAGAGAGGCTTGGCATGCTCGGGCCGTGTGGTCCAGGGGCTGGCAGTGCTTGAGGCTTAGACAGGGGGTGGCGGTGGACAGTGGAGAGTGTCACAGACATGCTTGCTAGTCTTGGTGCTTCTCCTAGCTTGCTGTCGACATGGGGGTGGCAAGTTAGGCTCGGCCTGGTCACCATTAATGGCTAGGGCAAGGTCACAGTGGTGCTAAAGATTGTTAAAGGGGCTAGATGAGCTACTAAGAGCTTGCTGCAAACTAGAGAGGGAACAAGGTTGGCCAAAATCACTTCTTCTAATAGTGTTTGTTGTTTGTTTGTTTGGTGATTACAAGGTGTTTGATGAAATGGCCGAAAGAGATTCAAATTTGAATTTTTGATTCAAACTTGGTGGATGTGTTGGTTACATACTAGGGCGTCTCTGGTTAGTGCGATTGGTCAAGGGGAATTGATTTGGTTGGTTTTTGAAAAAGGGATGATCTTCACATATGAATCAGATTCAATTTTGAAATGTGATTTGAATTAGGTTGCCAAATGTTTCTGCAAGTTTGAAAGGTGTGCTTTGATTCACTTTTACTTGGTCTTGCATGGTGTGAAAATAAATGGAAAATTTTCTGTTTGAAATCTTGGACTAGAAACACTCAAAGTGGCCTAGTAAGCAAGATTGGCAAAAATGACCATTTGCTTTATTTGGTTTGTTTTTTATTTTCTCTTGATTTGTTTTTGTTTGGAAATGTTTTATATGATGTTATTTTCATCTTTAAACCATTCCTTGCTATTTAGGTTAATTACACAAGTTCATTCATGCATTCATATAATCATCACATACACACATACATTCATTTGATTTTTATTTAACCAAAGTTTTTGTTAACCCTAATTTTGGTGATTAGAAAATGATAATCATGATCAATATTTTTGGGATGTTACAATCACATATCCAGTGTAGCATCCCCCTCACCCTTGACATCCAAAGGGAGGTGAGAAAATGCTTCCTTCATTCGTTGCTTACACATTATTGTTTACTTCTCAAGGGTCTCCCCCTTCACTTAATTACAAGTTCTCTTTCGTAGTAAATTGCGACAGGCGTGAAGCCATGCTTATTTAGCCACTATCAAAAGATGAAGGCCAGGAAGACACCGTATCCTAAGACAGGGTCCATTTGGGTCAATGATGGATCCGAGATCCAGTGTGGGACGTACATCACGAAGTATAAGGAGAAGCACGACGCGAACTCCAATACACTCACCAAGGAGTTGACCCCAAGGTTGTGGTGCTTGTGGGACAAGGCCTGAAGAATGGCCGCCTATCAATGACCATTCGAGCTCTACGCTAGGCCCATCGTGGTTGTAGGAGCGGCGGGCCTCAGGTAGAGACCCGCCCACAGGCTTTGGATCTAGCTGTCGACCACTTACGTGTATGTTCTTCCTCGGTCCTCTACGCTTAATTACATTTTTTCCATTGCAAAGTTAATGATATCGTGGCGACATAATGTAGGCGGAGATGGAAGCAAGGGAACAGAGAATCCGAGAGGAGTACGAGAAGTGGCAGCAGCACATGGAGCAGCAGTAGGCGCAGATGCAGCAACAGATGATGAGCTGGTTTGTGAACCAGTAGCTTCTAAGTGCTCCACTGGGGACTATTCCTACTCGTCCTTTCGCCTTCTCGTGGGTAATTTCTTAACATAATATCTTCATCTTATTTTCTCCTCTCTTATTATTTAATGCTCAAAATATATTTCCCAGATTGTATATGCCGGGGTACAACCCAGCAGGTGGGTCAACAAGTGGATCGAACGTTCCGCCATCTAGCCACTGCCCAGCCAGAGCCCGATGACTCCTCATACCACTAGTGGAAACGAGGCCTCTAACACCGGTTCGTAGAGGCCTCTAACACCGGTTACAGAACCGCTGTTGGGGGTTCGGTGTTAGAGGCCCCCCCTTTAACAGCGGTTCTTATACGAACCGCTGTTAAAGGGTGGCGCACGTGGGGCTGCCGCAGCTCTCAGGTCCCCCCTTAACACCGGTTCATAACATGAACCGGTGTTAAAGAATCTCTTCCATGGCAAGAAAACGGCATAAATCTTTGCCGCGACAGAGTTCTGCTGCCGCCCCATTCTGGGCAGATTTCTGCGGCGCGGCGGGGACGGGGAGGGGGAGGGGGAATCGATCGGGAGAGGTATACACATACATCGTTGGTACATACAAGTACATGAATAATTAAGCAACTATTATTATACACAAACATCATCATTGTGGTATTCTCCGTACACGTTGAAGCATCAAGTACAAGACAAACACGTTCAAGCATATATACAATATAACATCTCCGTACACGTTCATTTTGGTGGATATCTAAAGAGTTCTCCGCCAGGCGTGACAACCTCATCAATTATGAACCCCGCCAATTCCTCTTGAATGGCTCGTATGCGGTCAAATGGTAGGAGTTGGTCCCACATCAGTTTGATCTAAATATATATGAAGAATGGGGTCAATATATATATATATATATATAAGAATAAAAATCAACACGACTGATGGTAATAAAATAATGTTGTGTACTTTGTTTACTTACTCTAAGTTGTTCTAGTGCGTCTTGGCCCGTCGCACATATCGTGTTGCGAATGAACTCGCAAACATAGTATCCACATAAGTTATTGCCGGGTCCCTGATGCGCACACTTTACGAGAATAGAGAGTTCAATCAAAATAATAATCAATAAAGCATGATATAATGGAATTGATAGCAGAATCAAAGAGATACGCAGACCTAGTTGGCTAGTATTACTTACATTTTGGTCTACAAATTTTAGTTCTTCTGACCATTCATCCACGGCCTTGCCCGTGGACCTTTTCCAAACCCTGTCCGGCAAAGAAAATGTATAAAGGAGTAATTAATTACTTGTTATCACGAAAGTTGCCGATCTAGTGCGATAATATGATTGAAATTACCTCTGGAGCATCTCTTTAAAGTCTGCCCATAGCTCTTGGTCTTTTCGTAACGAGTCCATGACAAGGAATTTTCCTGAGTCAACTTGAATAACTAGCAGAATAAAGTGGAACCTACGCACGCATAACTCATCATCAGTTACACTTAACATCGAGTAAGCCGAAACAGAATGTGTACAAGAGAGGGTAACACTCACAAGAAGTTGTAAGATAATAGTATTTCCCTTTTGGTTTGTTGTCTCGGTAAAGACGTTAGCAAGAAATCTTCTATTTGCCCGGGTTTGTTTTTTTACCACTTGTTCATGAACTCTATTTGGGTCAACGAACCCAATGTCAAAAGGGCCCCCTTTCATGCATTTCATAACTTTTTTCTTGCATAATAGTCTATACATATATGGTGAGCATATATATACATGAATTGAATGAGCTAAGATAGAAATTACAGAAATAGTACTTACACACAATAAAGGCTGATGACAGCTTTGTCGAGTTCCTTTTGATTGAATAGAAATGCAAGTTTTGAATGTTGAAGGTGATCGCGTCGCCTCCGCACAAGAAAATTTGATCTCTTATGTGCGCCATGATCCATTCTTCCTTTCTCGTCTTTCAGAAATCAAGGTACCACTTATGCAATCTTCGCATTTTTGTTGGTAGATTCTTGAGCTCCTCTTTCTTGACGAGATTCTTCCCGTACTTCCATGGCTGTATGGGGTTGACATCGCCTTTAGGCAAGTGGTCTCCCATGATGTTCAAGTATGCAATGTAGGTCATCCCCATCTCATTGGCCTTTCTTTGTAGCTCTTCCTCGTAATCATTTACAGGAGGAGCTATCCGTGTGTCGAAAACTGGGAGCTGGGCGCACGATTTGTTTTCTTGCTCTCCGAGCATGGGAACTGTTTTCGGGGTTCCGCATGACTGCTACTTTCAGACTCCCTCCGCCTTGCATCCCCCTTCATAATCTGGCGCTCGTAGTCCAGAACAAGTGGGGTTTCAGGTTTCAAAAGATTATTGTAAAACTTCTCCACCATCGCCAGATCTAGTTTCTCCTTTGGCTAGGCCGGTCTAGGTGCAAAGAATTTCTTGACCTCTTCTTCCGAGATCCTCTTGTTCTCCTCGTTGCTGCCATTCCGCGGTAATACCGGCAATGGCTTGGCGGAAGGCTGCGGGACGTAGTTTCTTGAACTCTTTGGCTTACGGTTTCCTGCGGATTTCTTCGTGGCAGTGCTAGTGATGCTCTACGTGGCAGTGCTCTTCCGCCTACGTTGACGCGTAGGAGATGGCAGAAGTGCCGAAGATAGATGACCCACCAAAGATGGCTGGCGCGCCGAAGATGGCTGACACGCAGGAGATGGATAGCGTGCCGGAGATGGCTGCCGCAAAGGAGATGGCTGAAGCGCCCGAGACGACTGATGTGGCGGAGACGATAGGGGAGTATTCTGATGACTTGGAGACGGCTGAGGCGGCTCAGACTGCTGACGCCGTGGAGATGGCGGGGGTGCTAGTGGCCTCCAATTTGGAAGCACGATGTGTTCCTTCTTCCAAAGAATGGTTGTTTTCACTACAAATTTGAGTTGAGTTTCCCCTTCACCTATAGCATGGCCAAGCTATGCTTCATCATATTCCTTCACAACCTCATCCACCCCGAAAATAGCATAGCCATCTGGAATTAGTCGGCAGTGGTAAGTTCCACCAGCTACAGTAGGTAAGGCATAGCCGACCGCCACCTTAATGGATAAGCCCATTAATCTCACATGCAACTCAGCGTGTTCGCTCTCCGTGTTCTCATCCACGGGGTATCGAGGACCCGCCATTTCAAGCATGGGCTACACGTTGTCCGTGGAAGCCACACTGCTTTTCCGCGCAGAGTCTGGACCGCCGGCAGCTTCCAATGCAGGCTCTTCGTGCCGCTGAGATGGGCCGGTAGCTTGCTGGCTCTTTTGTGCATTCACTTGTTCCTGCAGCGCCACAAGTGCATGTTCTATCTGTTCATCCGGTTTGTACGCTCTTTTTTTCTGTCGCTCCATCTGTAAGAGTCGCCCCACTCGGCAAACCCATCCTTCCACGTCATACCGCCAGTGCCTCGTGCAAGTCCAGGGTGTTCTTTTTTACCAATGGCGGGTGTCACCTGGTCATTATCTGGAGTATAAATTTGTCTGGCATGATGTAAGGTCCTGGCGGCTGTTTCCTCGTATGCCATGATGAGTTGACTGACGGGTTTGGCAAGAATTGTTGGGAAGATACACAATCCCATTTCTGGGTCCAACCTTGCCCCGATTTCGTAGAACCAAGTCTTTGCACATAGGTCCCACCCCTGTGTCTGGGGTGTGATCCCTCTAGCACGCAGGGCCTTCTCAGCTTCCTCCCACTTAGGCCTCTGAGATATGTAACCACCTGACCCTGTCCTCTGGTGATATTCCTTCTTCTAGGAATTTAGCGTATTGGTTACTGACCTCTTTGTAGCTAGAGCACCTTCCTTGTACGCCACAAATTCGGGCCAGTGAGGTCTTATCTTCGCATAATATGCGTCTTCAAAATCTAGAGTCTTGCGAACTTTGACAAATTTGTTCAATTTTGTCTTCCAGTTGCGGAAAGCGTCAGCCATCTTCTTTTGAGTCCACTCTTTGACCTTTTCCTTTATAACCGGTTTATTTTCATCCTCCTCTAGCGGGAGGGTGAAATTTACCAACTGCGATGTCCAAAGCGTTTCTCTGGATCTTTCATTGACAAAGGTACCGTTGCCCTTCTTGGATCTTTCATCTTCTTGGTCCCTAATAAGAACTCTAGACTGACGTATAAATTTGTCTACGGCCTCCTTGGGCTCCATCCGCCTGCCATCAACACGGACAGCTTCGATCGTGAACTTTTGCCCAATCTTTCAACCGATGGCTCGCGCCTCGCTTGCTCATTTTCATAGAAGAAGATTATTGCTGGCTGGTTGATCCAGAGGGCTAAAAGAAGAAAGAAGCATTAATTAATACATGTACATATATATACAAATCAATCGGTGCAAGTCAGCAGAGGCTTAATCCGTGCATATACCTTGACGGAGTTTGTAATCACTAAAGTGCGTTCACTAGAGTCGTCATCTTCTCCATGACTACTTCAGCTGTCATCATGTCCCTCCAAGTTCAGATATTGTGAGGTGTCCTCGTGGATCATGTTGTCCATTATTTCTTCCTCTTCAAGGTTTCTACTCAGTGGATCCATAGTTTCTAAAACAATAATATTATCTAGAGTAAGAGAGTAAACATTCAAGTGGACTTGGATTCATACACAAATATACATATTATTCATACAAAATACACAAATAAATACACAAATGAAATTAAAACCGTAAGCATGCTTGATCATTTTAAACGAGGTCCGAGGGGTCTAAACCCTAATTCGGAGAAATCCCGGATGCATATGAGAGGGTTCATTATGTTCTTATAATTAAACTTGTCATGTAAGATGATTAACAATGCATGATTATAACTGAAATATATAGTTCTCATTTTTCTGAACATTTTGATATATTATTTGTATTTTTTGACTTATAAATAATTAGTTATTGAATTTACAAGGTTTAAACATTTTCTGGAATTATTAAACCACTTATTACCTCAACCTGACGTCAGCACACACTGACCCTAACTCTTTTCTCACCAAAACAGGGGCTAGCCACAGTGGCTAACGCGTGGGACCGGGGCCACGTCACAGCCACACAGGCGCCACGCGGGCTCGCCGGAGGGGCTGCAGACGGCGGCGGCTGGAGGCACTGGAGAGCGACCTAGGGCGCGCGAGCAAGCGTCTTCGACTCAGCGAGATGCATCCTACCTAAAACGGGTGGCGCCGCTACCTAGGGTCACCGGAGCGACGGCAACGACGACGGCCACCGGCGGCGCATGCAGAGCAGCGAGGCGACGACGGCTCCGAGCGAGAGGGAGCGAGCAGTGGGGCAGGTGAGCACCGTGGGCTCACCGTGGGTCTACCAGAGGGGTCCGCGAGTCTGGGCGGGGTCGGAAACAGCGACGATGGTGACGGTGGTGGTCATCGGGCTCGAAGAAGAAGCGGTGCTGGTGGGTCGATTGCGGATGCCCCGCGTCTATTCCTTGGACGCAGAAGAAGAGCACGACTAGGCAGCGACAACGGTGTGGGTGGGCGCGGCGGCAACTGCTCCTCTCTCTGTGCTCCTCTACTCCTTGATCTTCCTGGGGGAAGAGGAAGATGAGGTGCGCGTGTTATAACCCCCCTTTAACACCGGTTCCATCCACGAACCGGTGTTAAAGGGGGGAATTCGTTTCGCGCGCACCCTCCCTTAACAACGGTTCCATCCACGAACCGGTGTTAAAGGGGGGAATTCGTTTCACGCACCCCCCCCTTAACACCGGTTCCAGCCACGAACCGGTGTTAAAGGGGGGTGGGGGGCATTTATTTCGTACATTAAAGGGGGGCATTTTTAATTCAAAAAAAGGATAAAATTTAGAAAATTCATATCTTTTTCATTTCAACTCATAAAAATAGGAATAATATATCATAATTTTCAGAAAAATAAGATCTATCCATTCATATAAAAACATTTTATAGTTACTGTAGATGAAATTTTTCAAAATGATTAAAACACTTACATATGGATTTTGATTACTCAATTAAGACAAACATAAAATAGTCAAACCCTAAAACTTTGAACTTAAGAAATATTAAGCGTCTGAAAAGGAATCTAACCCTATTTTATTAGAGAAAATCATATTTTATTTTATATTAACATTTTTGAATTGTTTGGATATTTAAATTTAGCATCTTTTGTATACTTTGGAATCTGACAAAACTTTTAACAAGAAAATTGTTTGCATTTGAATAATTAATCCTAAAACTTTTTTTGTTTTTAAAAAATAAAATTCTAACTATTCAAACTAGTAACAAAAGGGAAAGGGCGGGCAGAATGCATGGAAGGAAAAGGGCGGGAAGAAAAATTTATTATGATAGAACTGGAATTAAAGTACATAACGCAACTAAAAAAGCACGACTAAAAATTAAGATACATGGCTAGATTAAGTCACAATCGGCCGAACTTGTTTTGGAATGTTGGAGTGATTCAGTCATACTCCTGCCTACACCTGTAATACTCGCCACTGTAGTCGTCGTACTCGTCGCGGACGTCGTTGGTGTCGTCGTCGGGGTCGCCGTAGTTGAACCTTGAAGGCTGAGTGCCAAAAATGGCTCACTTAATACATATAGTCAATCTTATGATCGCGTCGACCGTAACCATGGAGTATCAGCACCGTTTAACAGGATGGTTGGGTTAGTCTTCACTTTGAAGGGCGGAATTTTATCAAACTTATTATAATCTTCTGACATGTCTATGTTGTCCTCCACTCCCACGATGTTTCTTTTCCCTGAAACAACTATGTGACGCTTTGGCTCATCGTGTGATGTATCTGTTTTCTTATTTTTTTCGTTTTTCGGTTTGGTAGACATGTCCTTCACATAGAAAACCTGAGCCACATCATTGGCTAAGATGAATGGTTTGTCTAAGTTCTTGTCTACCTTCATAAGATTGTTGAGATCCACTGTTATCATTCCATACTTCTTGTCTACCTCAACCCGTCCTCCTGTTAGCTTGACCCATTTGCACCGAAACAAGGGGACCTTAAAATTAGGTCCATAGTCAAGTTCCCATATCTCCTCTATGAACCCATAATATGTGGTCTTTTGCCCATTGTCTTCTGCTGCATCGAAGCGGACACCACTGTTTTGGTTAGTGCTCTTTTTATCTTGGCCTATCGTGTAAAATGTATTTCCATTTATCTCGTACCCTTGGAAAGTACAGACAGTCGAAGATGGTGTCCTGGCCAACAAGTACAGCTGATCTCCAATAGTGGTGTTATTCGTGAGAAGTCTTTGCGTCCAGCCGCCAAAACTCGCCATGTGTTCACTTATAATCCATTCATCAGACTGCCAGGGTATTTAAGGCGTATAAAATTCTTGTGTTCATTGAAATACGGGACAACCAAGATAGATCTTTGTAAAACTGTGTAGTGTGATTGATTGAGAGAATGCCCATCCCTACATATCATTGCTTTACATTGTAGGGTGCCTTTTCCACGTAGTCTCCCCTCATGTCGTGATTCTGGAACACCAATCGCCTTAAGGTCAGGAATAAAGTAAACACAGAACTCAATGACCTCCTCTGTTACATAGCCCTTTGAGATGCTTCCTTCTGGCCTAGCACGGTTATGAACATATTTCTTTAAGACTCCCATGTACCTCTCAAAGGGGAACATATTGTGTAGAAATACAATCTCTTCTACTAGGTGAACCAGGAGATGCGTCATAATATTGAAAAAGGATGGTGGGAACACCAACTCAAAGCTGACAAGACATTGGGCCACATCATGCAGTAACCTGGTAGGCTTTGGATCGATTACCTTACGAGATATCCCATTGAGGAATGTACATAGCTTCACAATGGGTACTGAACATTTTCAGGTAGAAGCCCCTCAATGCAATCGAAGCAATTCGTCATAATCACGGGCAAGAATGAGACTTCAGGTTTTGGAATTTTTTCTCGCCATATTTATTATTCCCTTTATATTCGACGACCTTGACGGACCTTGATAACGCTTTCTGCATTCAAAAAATATTTCCTTCTCTGCTTTGGTAAGAGCATAGCTGGCAGGATTTAAGTGGCATCCTTTACCCTTCTCGTTCTCAGGATGCATAGGCTCTTCAGGGTCTTTCATACGTTGCTGGTCCTGCCGTGCTTCCGGTGTATCTTTTGTCTTCCCATACACTCCCAGGAAGCCTAGCAGGTTCACGCAAACATTCTTCATCACATGCATCACATCGATTGAAGAGCTGACCTCTAGGACTTTCCAATAGGGTAGGTCGCAAAATATAGATTGCTTCTTCCACATGGGCACGTGTCCGGCATCGTCATTCGGAACAGATAGACTGCCAGGACCTTTTCCAAAGATTACTTCTAGGTCCTTGACCATACCAAATACCTCCTCACCGGTCTGAGAGGATGGCTTCCTCCGGGGTTCTGCCAGACGCTTGAAATGCTTGCCTTTCTTTCTTACGGGATGCAGGTTCGGAAGAAATCGACGATACCCTAGGTACACAACCTTCTTACATTTATCCAAATATACACTTTCAGTCTCATCTAAACAGTGCGTGCATGCTTTGAATCCCTTGTTTGTCTGCCCTGAAATGTTACTAAGAGCAGGACAATCATTGATGGTTACGAAAAGCAACGCTCGTAGGTCAAATGGCTCCCCTTTGTGCTCATCCCACATATGTACACCTAGTTTGGCCCACAGCTGTAAAAGTTCTTCAACTAATGGCCTTAGGTACACATCAATGTCGTTGCCGGGTTGCCTCGGGCCTTGGATGAGCACTGGCATCATAATGAACTTCCTCTTCATACACAACCAAGGAGGAAGGTTATAGATACATAGACTCACAGGACATGTGCTGTGACTGCAGCTCTTCTCACCAAAAGGATTCATGCCATCTGTACATAGACCAAAACTGAAGTTCCTTGCGTCACGTGCGAAGTCCGGGTACTCTCGCTCGACTTTTCTCCATTGTGACCCATCAGCGGGGTGTCTCAACATCGCGTCTTTCTAACGGTCTTGCATGTGCCATCGCAACAACTTGGCATGCTCTTTATTTCTGAAGAGACATTTTAACCGTGGTATTATAGGAGCATACCACATAACCTTGGCAGGAACCTTCTTCCTACGGGCCTTGACCTCAACATCGCGAGGGTCGTCTCGTCTGATCTTATACCGCAGTGCAGTGCATACCGGGCATGCATCCAAATTCTCGCATGCCGATCATGTAGAGGATGCAGTCATTAATGCAGGCATGTATCTTCTGCACGTCTAATCCTAGAGGGAAGATAACCTTATTTGCTTGGTATGTAACTGTCGGGCAATTCATTTTTTCTTGGAACCAGATTCTTCATTTTTACCAACAATTTTGAAAATGCGCTATCAGTCACACCGTTCTCTGCCTTCCATTGCAGCAAATCCAGTGTGGTACCTAGCTTTTTGTGGGCATCTTCGCAAGTTGGGTACAACAATGTTTTGTGATCCTTTAACATCTGCTCCAGCTTCTCCTTCTCCTTTTCAGTTTCACATTCTTCCTTTGCATTAGTAATGGCCTGACCAAGATCATCATCAGCGGTCCCATCTGCTTCCTCTTGATATTCATTATCTACCCCCATTGCATTATCATCGTATTTAGGATACATATTATGATAGTTCTCATCATCCTATTCTTCTTCGTTGTCTTCCATCACAACCCCTCTTTCTCCGTGCTTGGTCCAACAATTATAGCTGGGCATGAAACCGGATCGAAGCAGGTGGGCGTGAATGGTTCTGGTATTTGAGTAGTCTTTCTTGTTCTGACAGTGAACACACGGACAACACATAAAACCATTGTGACCACGGTTTGCATTAGCCACAACGATGAAATTTTGGAGGCCCATAATGTACTCAGAAGTGCGTCGGTCACTTTACATCCATTGCCGGTTCATCTGCATTATATAGTATATCAAAAATTAATAGGGAGATGACCACTTATACAGTACATCAATGACACATGAAAGGATAAAGTTGCCGACCTCGACCGAGAAGGAAAGAGCAACGAGAAAACTTGATTCGAGCTCTCGGGCATTTCACCGGACACATCTTGTGCATAGGAAAAAAACACAAACTAGCACACCTCTCACCCTCTTGCTAAGCTCCAAAATGAGAGAGTGAAAAAATGAGAGAGAGGGGTGTGGGCTGCAGTGTGTTATATAGGCGCACCCCCTTTAACACCGGATCATGACACGAACCGGTGTTAAAGGGGGGGCTTCGCGGGGCGGTGGTGCAGGTCCTTTAACACCGGTTCGTGGCTCGAACCGGTGTTAAAGGGGTGCGCTTTTTTTCTTTCTGGACCACGCTGGTACGGGCTCCCGCTTTAACACCGGTTCTGTCAACACCCGGATTTTTAATCCCAGATGCCTGTTATGCCATACATCGCAATCCCAGGATTACCATTTTTGCGAGACATAACAGATTTGGATACCACAGTACATCATCCATTACAAACCATACATAAGGTATTACACAAATAAGGATCTCATGATCCAGTTCTTAATACAACTCAAGCAGCGGAGTAATGTAATAATAATGGTAGCGTAGGCGAAGCTCCATCTTCGGGGTCACAGGCACTGCTGACGATGGGAGATGATCCTAGTTGTCATAACCTTCCTGGGTTCCATCCTCCTGGTACTCCTCTTCATAGTCTGGCCATGGGAATAGCCAGGGACAAAGCCATGAGTACTCTTCAAGTACTCGCAAACTAATACTAACAAGTGAAGGGGTTTTTGTAGTAGGAGACTAAGCTCTAGAGTTGTTTTGCAAAAAGCCATATTTACCTCTACTAAGTTTAGAAACGAAAAAGCTAGTTGAAGTTTTATAACATCTAAGTGGGAACTTGTATATCATATCACAACTCTGTTATGGTCAAGTCAAAGTCTCAATTAATTTCACAGGTCATTTTGAAAACATCTGACGGGGGAACAGTATGGCCCTAATCCATAATCTTGGTATGGGCTATTCGAATAGTTTGACACTCTGCAGAGATTGTACACTTTCACCACAACGTTCCATACATCTATCAGGAACAAATCCTGAATTCACCATACTCAGTATGCAGATAATCAATCCTAACCTTTCAATTACACGCCCTAGTATAAGCACCTCTCTTGTGAGTTTGGCCTCCCAACCATGACCAACTGTCATCTTAGGTACTGCACAAGTGGACAATCTTCACAAGGTAGCCTCAGCTCAAACCTTAGCCGTGAGGGAACCCATACTAAGGTATATAAGTTTCCAGTCAAGCCCTACCCAATTCTCGGGTATTATGGTTGTACGGTAAAATTGGAATGGTATCGCATCCAGACAACCATCAGTTTTATAAAGGGCTAGGGCTCATGCCTCAACGTTTTCATCACCAAAAATCATCTGGTGTTCGGAAACACATGTCAAAACATCTCAATTGAATGATCCATCATTCCAAGGTTTTCATAACCATTTTCCACCAAGTATTCCCATCTAAAGTTGATCAAGTTTTATGCTTAGCACTAGCATCTACAAGTGGGGGTAAGTACTAATGAGGGGTGGTAAACTAGTGGAGTTTAACTAAGTTCAATCTCATGCCTTAGGATGACATAAAGATTTTCTAGCTTAGGCCAAATTTTATGCTCTTTATGCAACCTTCAATTATCTTCCTAGACTCTACAAGTCACTTAAGTAAACTCTAAGTAATAGCTTTGATAAAGAAATAAAGTAGAAGCTTGCAAATAAAACTAGGATTGGGTATCATCAAATGTGTCTAACCAAGCATGCTTACTGCATTGCATAGGTTATTTAACTCTCATAATTGCAAGTGTTAGCTTGCAAGTATTGGCTTTCTCAATCATCTAGTAGTATTAGGCTTGCTAAAATAGAGTATCTTGCAAGTGTTAGCTTGCCTTGTGTGGAGCAGTGGTTGAAGTTCTCCTCGGCTTCCTCTTCATAGTATCCTCCTTCTTCCTCGTATCCTTGGTCGGTACTAGCGTCTATGACTAAATACGAGGTACACAATCACCAAATAATACTTAACTATTTTCAATCATCACACAAAAGGGTCCAATAGATGATCTAGCGTCATCACTAACATTACAAGATTAACGCTCGGTTTAATTTATTTTATTTTTAGAAAAGTAATTTCTACTCATTGAAAAACTACTTAAGATTTACTATTTTCCAGACCAAACATGGGATCATGTTGACACATGTCATCACCACATATTTCAGTACATGGCAATGTGATTTAAAGTGGTGTCACAATTTAATAAGATTTAACAGTTTATTTGAAATAAAAATAAATGACTAGAATTGCCTATGTGGCATTCTTTTATTACTTGAACATTATTTCTGTAAGTAAACCCATATGTTTTTATATATTCTGAAAGGTATGATGAAATGTGATTTTTGAGAGTTGTAATCAACTCAAAAGCTATTATAGTTTAAATTCTAAAAATGTTTGAATGCAGAAAAGGTTCTGCCTTGTTATTTTTACCAAGGTTGATCTATAGATTCAAATGATTTGAATCCAACGGGTTTGGATTATCATTTCAAAACCTTTCTAACAAAATTGGTTTCATTCAATTTGGCTCAGTGAATCGAGCTGGGTTGATTTTTGAAACTGGGTACAGAACTATGTTTGAATTAAAATGGAAAAAGTTAAATTCAAATGACTGGGCTGCGCGGGAACTGCTAATGGGCCGGTCCAGTGTCACTCCGCGGCGCGGGGCACAACAGACAGGGCGGGTCTACTGGTCAGTGACTCTTTAAACGCGAAGCGATACGGGGCAATCTCATACGCAGGATCTAAGTCTAATCGAACGGCTGCTACTCATCGTCCACGTCGGGCGGCGCTGGCAAGACAGAAACCTAACGCGGCAGGTGGGGGTCGTCGGGGGCTCACCGGGGCTCAAGCGAAGGTCGGCGATGCGGGCGAACGACAAAGTCGACGACGGCGAACCTCCTGGTGCCGGTAGCTCCTCCTAGGGTGGACGAAATCGATGGCGCCCTTCTTCTCTAGAGGCGGCCTTCTCCGGCGCAATTCCAGCGATGCGCTGCTCGCCTTGCTTCGGGAATGGGGTGGAATGATCAGTGAGGTGAGGGGAGTGAGATGGTGTGAAGAAATCGAGCGGGGTCGTCTCTTTTATAGGCTCGACGGTGAGACCGAACGGGATGGGCAGGCGACGGTGGCGACACGGCTACGGGCGGCTAGAGGCATGGCCGAGGGTGGCGATCGATCGGTGGTCTCCTGGCGATGCTCTATGGTTTTAATGCGCGTGTAGGGGCGGTGGCAAATGGTCGGAAACGCTCGATGCTCTGCGAGGCAGAGGCGGCGTCTTCAACGGCGATCGGTGGCTACGGGGCACGGGTGGTGAAATGGGCATGTCTGGCGGTCTCCTGGGACGGTGGGGAGCATGCTGGCAGGCGGCGAGGGCTCGAGGTGGTCGGGTTGCGTGGGAACGGTGCATGCTCTGCGGTGCACGTCGGCATGGTCGACAGCAGCACGGGCGCGGCATTCCTGGCGGTTCTGGTTGCTGTCTACGAGGCAGGTCTGGTCGAGAGGGGGAGGTGAGGCATGGGCTACCTCCCAGACAAGGTTGGCATGGCTAGTTCTTCCTCTAGCCTGCTGTCCACATTGGGGTGACATGGGTGCTCTCGGCCTGTTCACCATTGATGATATTGGCAAGCTTACAGTGGGGATAGTGATTAGTTAAGGTTGTTAGATGATCTACTAAGGCTAGTGGTGTCCATAGAGAGGACAAGTTAGGCCAGAATCACTGCACACTATAGTGTTTTGATTTTGTTTGATTTGTATCTGCAAGGTGTTTAATGAAATGGCCGCATGAATTCAAGTTTTGAATTTTGAAAATATTTTTTGTGGGTGTGCTAGGCATGTGATGGTGAGTCCGTAGATGCTTGGGTTTGAAAGTTGAGCCTGTTTGAGTGGTTTTTGAAAATGTGGGATCTTCCCATATGAAATACATTCAATTTTAAACTGTCATTTAAACTAAGCATTTGAGTGTTTCTGGATGATCACAAGGTGGTCCTTGATACTTTGTTATGAGTACTATAAAGGGGTGCAAAGATCTAAATAAGTTTCTGTTAAGTTCTGAAAGTTACAGATAGCCAAAGTAGGCATGGGAGTTAAATTGGCCAAAATGACCATTCACTTAATTTGTTTGTTTTGATTTATTTGTCTTTGGGAAAAGTTTGGAAACCTAGGAATCATTTTCCAAGCAAAGGAACACATAATCATGGAAATTCAAAAGAATCCACATTTTAATACATACACATATGAATGCTTTCATATTTTAATTGGAAAAGTTTTTGTTAACCCAAAATTTGGTGATTAGAGTTTGATGGTTCTAGTTTAATATTTTTGGGATGTTACAAACCTTCCCTCCTTAAACAAAATCTCGTCCCAAGATTTGAAAAAGGACGAAAATATTACCTAGAATTTGAAGAGATCGGGAAAATCCGTCCTGATGTGATCTTCGCGCTCCCAGGTAGCTTCCTCTTCTGTGTGGTTGCTCCACTGAATCTTGAGAAACTTGATGCTTCAGGTTCTGGTAGTTCTGAAAGCTTCTTCCAAAATGCGGATGGGTACTTCGGGATAGGTCAGGTCATCGTTGATTTCTATGGTCCGGTGATCAATATTCTTGAACACTTAGGTCTTCTCCGGGACTTCGAGACACTTGCGAAGTAATGAGATATGGAACACATTATGCACGGCTGACATCTCTTCGGGTAGTTCCAGTTGATATGACACTTCTCCTCGACGGTTCAAAATTTTGAAGGGTCCGATATATCTGGGGGCTAACTTTCCTTTGAGCTGGAAATGCTCCATTCCCTTCAATGGCGACACTTCTAGATACACAAAATCTCCTATGTTGAAGGCGAGGTCTCGACTTCCCTTGTCGGCGTAACTCTTCTGTCTGGACTGGGCGGTCTTGAGGTGCTCACGAATCTTGTGAACCTTCTCTTCTGCTTCTCGTAGGATATCGTGTCCGAAAATCTGACTCTCTCCTACTTCCGACCAGTTCAAAGGGGTGCGACACTTTCTTCCGTACATAAATTCAAATGGGGCCATTTGCAAACTAGCTTGATAACTGTTGTTGTATGAAAATTCTGCGAACGGCAGACAGTCTTCCCACTTAGATCCATATTCTAGCACACATGCTCTCAGCGTATCTTCGAGTATTTGATTTACTCGCTCCGTTTGTCCATCGGTCTAAGGGTGATAAGCGGTGCTGAAATCTAGGCGGGTTCCTAAACCTTCTTGGACTTTCTTCCAGAATCTCAAGGTAAACTGAGTTCCTCGATCCGATCCGATGTTCTTGGGGACTCCATGCAAACTGATGATTCTAGCGATGTATAACTCCGCTAGCTTCGAACTCTGATATGTGGTCTTGACGGGTAAGAAATGGGCGACTTTGGACAACCTGTCCACTATGACCCAAATAAAGTAATTTCCCCTACTAGAGGTAGGCAATCCAGTGATAAAGTCCATTCCAACGGAATCCCATTTCCATTCCGGAATCTGCAATGGTTGCAACAATCCAGCGGGTCTTTGATGTCACCTTGACTACGACATATATCACACTTGGCGATATAGCTTCCGATTTCTCTTTTCATCTTATGCCACCAAAATTGCTCCTTCAAATCTTGATACATCTTCGTTCCTCCGGGATGGATAGAATAAAGAGTATCATGAGCTTCCTTCAAAATAACTTCCTTCAACTCAGAATCTGCGGGTACACAAAGGCGTCCTTTATACCACAGAACTCCTTCTTCGTCTTCGGTGAATCCGGGTACTTTGCCTGTACCGATACGACGCTTGATTCCGTCGATACTAGCATTTCCTTTCTGTGCCTCTTTGATCTGGCTGATCAAAGTGGGTTGAAGTTCTATGCTAGACAAAAATCCTTCACTTACTAATTCCATTAAAAAATCTTCCATCTCTTTGTCCAAGCTTGGTTGCTCCTTCAAAATCATGGAGTTCAAGCGGCACGGCAATCTGCTAAGGGCATCTGCTACCACGTTGGCTTTACCGGGGTGATAGTGAATGTCCTGGTTGTAATCCTTGATTAGCTCAATCCATCTTCTCTGTCTCATATTCAGCTCCTTCTGAGTGAATATATACTTCAGGCTCTTGTGATCCGAATAAATCTCACAACGGTTTCCCATCAGGTAGTGCCTCCATGTCTTCAGGGCTAAAACTACGGCTGCGAGTTCGAGGTCATGGGTTGGGTAATTTTGCTCATGTTGTTTCAGTTGTCGAGATAGATAAGATATAACTTTGCCTTCTTGCATTAGCACACATCCGAGACCGATCTTGTATGCGTCACAATACAAGTCGAAGGGCTTCGTGATATCCGGCATGATTAAGATTGGGGCTGAAATCAATCTCCTCTCGAGTTCTTGAAAAATCGCTTCATATTTGTCGGTCCATTCAAACTTCTTGTCCTTCTTCAGCAATTGGGTCATGGATCTGGCGATACTTGAGAATCGTTCTACGAACTTGCGGTAATATCCCGCCAATCCGAGAAATGCACGAACTTGGGTTTGATTGGTTGGGGCTTGCCAATCTTCGACATCTTTCACCTTTGTAGGGTAAACGGCAATTCCTCCGGCTGAGACAATGTGGCCGAGGAATCCTACCTCCTGTAACCAGAATTCACATTTGCTAAACTTGGCATACAACTGATGCTCTCTAAGGGTTCCAAGAATGGTCCTTAGGTGTAGCTCATGTTCTTCTTCTGATTTGGAATAATTCAGAATGTCATCGATGAAAACAACGACAAACTTATCCAGGAAGTCCATAAAAATCTTATTCATGAGATTCATGAAATAAGCGGGGGCGTTGGTTAATCCAAAAGACATAACAGTATACTCGTACAATCCATATCTGGTGGTAAAGGCAGTCTTTGGAATATCCTCTGCGCGAATCTTGAGTTGATGATAGCCTGTTCTAAGATCAATCTTAGAAAACACTTTGGCACCAGTCAACTGATCAAACAAATCTTCTATCTTGGGCAATGGATACTTGTTCTTGATAGTGACATCATTCAACTTCCGATAATCCGTACACAAACGGTTACCTCCATCCTTCTTGTCCACAAACAAGACAGGTGATCTCCATGGTGACGCACTTGGTTGAATTAATCCAATTTCCAGCATGGAATCCAGTTGCTTCTTCAGTTCTGCTAGTTCCTACGGGTTCATACTATAGGGTCTCTAGGCTATGGGTCCTGTTCCGGGGATTAGTTCAATGATAAACTCGATATCCCGATCTGGGGGCATACCGGGCAAAACATCTGGAAATACATCGGGGTATTCACAGACTATCCGGACTTGGTCAAAGGTAGGTTGGGATATACTCTTGTTGCACTTGAATTGACGAGGTAAGGTTTTAGATATATGCTCTACTGATATTCCGGCGGTACTGGTTATGGTTATGGCTTTCTTGGCATAGTCAATCAATCCTTTATGTTTGGACATCCAATCCATTCCTAGTACTACTTCCAAACCTTTAGTTCCAAGTACTATCAGATTAGCATAAAAATCTATGCCATGGATTCATATGGGGACGACTTTGCAAATTTCCCTAGCATTGGTGGTTGAACCGGGGATTTGAACAATCATAACATGCTTCAGTTTGGTTGGTTGAATCTTACTAGTGTAGGCGAATTCTTCGGTGATAAATGAATGCGATGCACCCGAATCAAACAACACTCTTGCATGTACTGAATTAACAGAAAACATACCCAGCACGACGTCTGGCGCTTCCTGAGCTTCTTCAGCATGCATGAGAAAAAGACGGCCGTTGCGGTTGAGTGAATTCCCGGGGCAAATCTCCTTCAGGGTTGAACACGACGCTGCTGCTAAGCTGGGGCATTGGTATTGGGGGCTGTGGTATTCTTCTTGTTGGGGCACTCGTTGGAGTAGTCACCCTTATTTCCAAAGTCATAACAAGTCACTTGCGACTTGTCCTTTGCTGCAACAGGCACAACATTGCTTCCAGTCCTCGGGGCAGTGTTGGTGTTGGCGGTAGCATTGTTGTTGTTGAACTTGGGTGGGGCACGGTTGAAATTGTTAGAGTTGCCGGGGTTGTTGTGATTTCCTCCGGACCTTGGGTTTCCACGGTTGGGATAGGTCGAACGGTTCATCGGGGGTCTGTTGGTTCTTGGGGCAAATCCTGGAGATGGGTTAGGGTGATACTTTGGGGTCTGATGGGTTCCTGGTTGATGCATCATGCGACGCTTGCAGTTCTCATTTGCTTGGTTGATCTTTCCTTCCATCTGGATGGCAGAGTCGAAAAGGGCTTCAATATCGGCAAAGGGGATATTAACTAGCACCATCTGCATCTCATCGTGCAGACCATTCAAGAATCTCTCATTCTTCTTGGCTTCGGTGTCGATCTCATCCGGGGCATACCTAGCTAATGACAAGAATTTGTCACGGTATTCCACTATGGTCATCCGTCCTTGCTTCAGTTCTCTGAACTCGTCTCTCATCCTTTTGATCAAACCCGTGGGCACATGGGTTCTATTGAACTTGACCTTGAATTCATCCCAGGTCATCATCTGTCCTCCGGTCATTTCACGAACACTGTTCCACCATGCTCTGGCATCTCCTGCTAGATAGTGGGTGGCGAACAAAACTTTCTCGTTAGCTTCCACTACGACGACTTCTAGGTTGTTTTCCATGGTTTGCAGCCAATCGTCTGCATCTAGGGGCTCTTCTAACTTAGTGAAAACAGGTGGGTTGGTGTTCTGGAAATTCCTGAGCTTAGATCCATGGTTGTCCTGGTTTCCGTGGCCTTGATTGTTGTGGGCTAAATGATCAATCTATTGAAGGGTGGCTAGGTTGGCTTGACGTTCGGCTCTTTCAGCTTCACGGTCAGAAACCAACATTTGCAGGATCTGCAACATCGGGTCCGGGGATGAACCACTTCCTCCGTGTGGCATCTTAAGATTGAGATAGATCATGAGAAAAGAGGTAAATTTCTAAGGTTCCGGGACTTTGAAAAGTTTTTAAAGTTTCACTCTGATTTTTTTAGCAACTTGCTTTTCATTCATTCATTCATAGCACACGATACAAACACACACCACAAAACAAGAAAAACAGATGGTTTTAAGAACCATTCTGGAAACTACGATACAGTGGGACCGAATACAACTCACTACGCTAGTGCTCAAGTGCTACTACTCATCGGAGTCGGTGTAGTCGTCATCCTCATCATCCTCATCGTCATCGATGAAGGCGAAGTCATCCTCATCGGTGAAGAAGTCCATAGCCTGATCCTCCAGAAAATCATCATCATCGCCGAGATAGGAGTAGGGGTCTCCACGAAGATATTTTCCGGCATTCTCCCTTTCCTCCAACTGCATGTCTCTCTCGTGGATTGTCTCCTCCAAATCCGAGATACGGTGGCGAAGACGAGCAATGATGCGCTCCTTCTTGTCCAGCTGACGGCGACGAGACTTGCGATCCTTCGCTAGCATGGCGATGGTCTGATCCTTGGTCTTGATGATGGCGGACTTGTGGTTGCAATAGTCACGACAATTATCCAATTCATGCTGACGATCATACATCATGAAGCTAAGGTGGTCCAATTGGGTCTTCAGCTCGGGGTGGTATGGGGCTTCTAGTGGCTGTCCATTAGCATCACGCCTTGGACAAAACTCAAAGCGGGTACCCTTGATCTGGTTGATACTCTGCCCACACAGACGGTCAAGAGCTTCCTGCATGGCCCTGGCAAGTCCATCGAGCCAGTTGTTCTCTCTTAAGGTGAACTGAATTCCCTCGGCAGTGGGAGGTTCAATCTTTCCTCGGAGACTTGCAACAATTATCCACTGCAGATCTTCTCCTCCTGGATCATTGAGCTAAGCTCCGAAGAACTCGGGGTGCGGACGCTCCAGAAGTTCCGAAAGCTGGTCCAAATCCCGCTCAAAGATAAGGTCTTCTCCATTTCCCAACTGGTAAAACTTGCTGTACTTCACGTCCATCTATTAAGACTATAGGATGAGTAAGTTAGTAGAGTGATCAAGTGTGTAAAATTTTATGTATTTTGCAATAGTTTTTGAGGAACATGAATTTTTATGAAAGAAACAAGGTGACAAGAATGGGAATAAGTTTTTGTAAATATATGTTTCCTTGGTTTTGAAACTAAGTTTTTGATTAAAATGTCCAGTCTAACTAGGGTCTCCTATGGTCAGGATGGCTCTGATACCAACTTGTCAACACCCGGATTTTTAATCCCAGATGCATGTTATGCCATACATCGCAATCCTAGGATTACCATTTTTGCGAGACATAACAGATTTGGATACCACAGTACATCATCCATGCCAAACCATACATAAGGTCTTACCCAATTAAGGATCTCATGATCTAGTTCTTAATACAACTCAAGCAGCGGAATAACGTAATAATAACGGTAGCGTAGGGGAAGCTCCATCTCCGGGGTCACAGGCAATGCTAACAATGGGAGATGATCCTAGTTGTCGTAACCTTCCTAGGTTCCATCCTCCTGGTACTCCTCTTCATAGTATGGCCATGGGAATAGCCAGGGACAAAGCCATGAGTACTCTTCAAGTACTCGCAAACTAATACTAACAAGTGAAGGGTTGTAGTAGGACACAAAGCTCTAGGGTTGTTTTGCAAAAAGCCAGATTTACCTCTACTAAGTTTAGAAACGAAGAAAGCTAGTTGAAGTTTTATAACACCTAAGTGGGAACTTGTATTTCATATCACAACTCTGTTATGGTCAAGTCAAAGTCTCAATTCATTTCACAAGTCATTTTGAAAACATCTAACGGGGGAACAGTATGGCCACTCCAATTGTCCATAACCGCGGATGCGGCTATTCGAATAGTTTGACACTCTGCAGAGATTGTACACTTTCACCACAACATTCGATACATCCGTCAGGAACAAATCCTGAATTCACCATACTCAGTATGCGGATAATCAATCCTAACCTTTCAATTACACGCCCTAGTATAAGCACCTCTCCTGTGAGTTTGGCCTCCCAACCATGACCAACTGTCATCTTGGGTACTGCACAGGTGGACAATCTTCACAAGGTAGCCTCAACTCAAACCTTGACCGTGAGGGAACCCATACTAAGGTATATAAGTTTCCAGTCAAGCCCTACCCAATTCTCGGGTATTATGGTTGTACGGTAAAATTGGAATGGTATCGCATCCAGACAACCATCAGTTTTATAAAGGGCTAAGGCTCATGCCTCAACGTTTTCATCACCAAAAATCATCTGGTGTTCGGAAACACATGTCAAAACATCTCAATAGAATGATCCATCATTCCAAGGTTTTCATAACCATTTTTCCACCAAGTATTCCCATCTAAAGTTGATCAAGTTTTATGCTTAGCGCTAGCATCTACAAGTGGGGGTAAGTACTAATGAGGGGTGGTAAACTAGTGGAGTTTAACTAAGTTCAATCTCATGCCTTAGGATGACATAAAGATTTTCTAGCTTAGGCCAAATTTTATGCTCTTTATGCAACCTTCAATTATCTTCCTAGACTCTACAAGTCACTTAAGTAAACTCTAAGTAATAGTTTTGATAAAGAAATAAAGTAGAAGCTTGCAAATAAAACTAGGATTGGGTATCATCAAATGTGTCTAACCAAGCATGCTTACTGCATTGCATAGGTTATTCAACTCTCATAATTGCAAGTGTTAGCTTGCAAGTATTGGCTTGCTCAATCAACTAGTTGTATTAGGCTTGCTAAAATAGAGTATCTTGCAAGTGTTAGCTTGCCTTGTGTAGAGGAGTGGTTGAAGTTCTCCTCGGCTTCCTCTTCGTAGTATACTCCTTCTTCCTCGTATCCTTGGTCGGTACTAGCGTCTATGAATAAATACGAGGTACACAATCACCAAACAATACTTAACTATTTTCAATCATCACACAAGAGGGTCCTATAGATGATCTAGCATCATCACTAACATTACAAGATTAAAGGTTGATTTAATTTATTTTATTTTTAGAAAAGTAATTTCTACTCATTGAAAAACTACTTAAGATTTACTATTCTCCAAACCAAACATGGGATCATGTTGACACATGTCATCACCACATATTTTAGTACATGGGAATGTGATTTAAAGTGGTGTCACAATTTAATAAGATTTAACCTTTTATTTCAAATAAAAATAAATGACTAGAATTGCCTATGTGGAATTATTTTATTACTTGAACATTATTTCTGTAAGTAAACCCATATGTTTTTATATATTCTGAAAGGTATGATCAAATGTGATTTTTGAGAGTTGGAATCAACTCAAAAGCTATTATAGTTTAAATTTGAAAAATGTTTGAATGCAGAAAAGGTTTTGCCTTGTTATTTTTACCAAGGTTGATCAATAGATTCAAATGATTTGAATCCAACGGGCTTGGATTAGGCATTTCAAAACCTTTCTAACAAAATTGGTTTCATTCAATTTGGTTAACTGAATCGATCTGGGTTGATTTTTGAAATTGGGTAGAGAACTATGTTTGAATTAAAATAGAAAAAGTTAAATTCAAACGACTAGGCTGCGCGGGAACTGCTAATGGGCCGGTCCAGTGTCACTCCGTGGCGCGGGCGTGATGCATGTATGGTTCATGGTCGCTGACTCTTTAAACACGGTTGCACGGGCAATCTCATCTGCACGATCTAAGTCTAATCGAACGGCTGCTACTCATCGTCCACGTCGGGCGGCGCCGGCGAGACAGAAACCTAACGCGGCAGGTGGGGGTCGTCGGGGGCTCACCGAGGCTCAGGCGAAGGTCGACGATGCGGGCGAACGACGAATTCGACGATGGCGAACCTCCTGGTACCGACAGCTCCTCCTGGGGTGGACGAAATCGATGGCGCCCTTCTTCTCCAGAGGCGGCCTGCTCCGGCGCAATTCCGGCGATGCGCTGCTCGCCTTGCTCCGGGAATAGTGTGGAACGATCAGTGAGGTGAGGGGAGTGAGATGGTGTGAAGAAATCGAGCGGGGGTCGTCTCCTTTTATAGGCTCGACAGTGAGACCGAACGGGATGGGCAGGCGACGGTGGCGACACGGCTACGGATGGCTATAGGCATGGCCGAGGGTGGCGATCGATCGGTGGTCTCCTGGCGATTCTCTATGGTTTTAATGCGCGTGTAGGGGCGGTGGCAAATGGTCGGGAACGCTCGATGCTCTGCGAGGCAGAACCGGCGTCTTCAACGGCGAGCGGTGGCTACGGGGCACGGGCAGTGAAATGGGCATGTCTGGCGGTCTCCTGGAACGGTGGGGAGCATGCTGGCGGGCGGCGAGGGCTCGAGGTGGTCGGGTTGCGTGGGAGCGGTGCGTGGTCTACGGTGCACGTTGGCATGGTCGACAGCGGCACGGGAACGGCGTTCCTGGCGGTTCTGGTTGCTGTCTGCGAGGCAAGGCTGGTCGAGAGGGGGCGGTGAGGCATGGGCTACCTCCCAGACAAGGTTGGCATGGCTAGTTCTTCCTCTAGCCTGCTGTCCGTACAGGGGTGACATGGGTGCTCTAGGCCTGTTCACCATTAATGATATTGGCAAGCTTACAGTGGGGTTAGTGATTAGTTAAGGTTGTTAGATGATCTACTAAGGCTAGTGGTGTCCAGAGAGGGAACAAGTTAGGCCAGAATCACTGCACACTATAGTGTTTTGATTTTGTTTGATTTGTATCTGCAAGGTGTTTGATAAAATGGTCGCATGAATTCAAGTTTTGAATTTTGAAAAGATTTTTGGTGGGTGTTCTAGGCATGTGCTGGTGAGTCTGTAGATGCTTGGGTTTTGAAAGTTGAGCTTGTTTGAGTGGTTTTTGAAAAAGTGGAATCTTCCCATATGAAATAGATTCAATTTTAAACTGCCATTGAAACTAAGCATTTGAATGTTTCTGGATGATCACAAGGTGGACCTTGATACTTTGTTATGAGTACTATCAAGGGGTGCAAAGATCTAAATAAGTTTCTATTAAGTTCTGAAAGTTAGAGATAGCCAAAGTAGGCATGGGAGTTAAATTGGCCAAAATGACCATTCACTTAATTTGTTTGTTTTGATTTATTTTTCTTTGAAAAAAGTTTGGAAATTGTTTAGATGATGTTTATTGCACCTAAGAATCATTTTCCAAGCAAAGAAACACATAATCATGGAAATTCAAAAGAATCCACATTTTAATACATACACATATGAATGCTTTCATATTTTAATTGGAAAAGTTTTTGTTAACCCTAAATTTGGTGATTAAAGTTTGATGATTCTAGTTTAATATTTTTGGGATGTTACAGGTTCGTAGAAGAACCGGTGTTAAAGACCATTTCCGACCTCAACCAAAGGCCTCGTTTCCACTAGTGTACCCTCACCAATCCGAACATCATCCGGAGCATGACGCAGTTTCCAGATGAGTTCTCCTACAATTGTGCCTAACGCGCTTCTAGTTTGTAGAATGCAATGTCAATGTGAAAATATAGCAATGCCATGTCACTTGTAGAATTTGAACTTGAAAATTCTAAATTTACTCTAATGTGATAGACTTGTATAATTCCATGTCTTTATGAAAATTTTAACGATGCCACTTGTAGAAAATGTAGCAATCTCATGATTTTTCTTTTAACCTTGTAGGAGAATGACACGGAGGAGACATAGAAGGACATGGTTATATACCATCAAGGTTAGTTCTCCTAAATTTGTCACTTGTTCAAAATGTTTCCACCTGCGACGAGACTTGTACGATCTTGTCAAATTCATGTACCCGCCAAAATTTAACCATAGCAATGCCATGTCTACTAAATTCATGTACTCGTCAAAATTTATTTGTCAAATTCATGTACTTGTTTAATTCCATGCCATTGTGTAATTTAACTTGTCAAATTCATGTGCTTGTCAAAATTTACTTTTCATTTTCATTTAGTTTTGCTTTCGAACTTGTAGGATCTCATGGAGGATTCATTCATGGATTTGTAGCACTTGAGCTTGAGGAGAACTTGATGGTGATGATCTTGTCATGGTCATGTTGTGTATACATATCGTGGTTATGTACTTTGTGGTGATGATGTTATGATGATCTTGTGATGGTGATGATGTGCATTTGAACACTTGTGAAATTGTTTTGATCATGTTTATATGTGTGATAATCTTGTGATCATGTTTTGGTATGATACAAGTGATCATATTTATACAAGTGTTTTGGTATATATTGTATATATACTTTGTATTTGAATGCAGAAAATAAGAAAAAACAGAAACAATGGAATTTGATGGGGCCATTTCCGTGTGTATGCACATGGCAAAGGACGGCAAAGTAAAGAGCGCACGACATCGCATAGGGCCTGGGGAGGCGCGGGAATCTCTTTGCCATGGGTGGTGAAGATGGAAGACGCACGGCAAAGCCGTCCTCTTGGCAATGATACAGGATCACGGCAAAGAAGAAGGTGCACGACAAAGCCGAAGCACACAACGACGTTGCAGGTCATGGCTAAGCAAGAGGTGCACGGCAAAGACGAAGACACGACAAAGACGCGGTGCACGGAAAAGAGGTTTTCTTGCCGCCTTGTCACGGCCGGCTTGTTATCTACTTTACTTTGTCGTGAACAGAGTAAAACGCACGACAAAAGCCTTAGCCGTGTAGATTGAGAAAAGCGCACAGCAAAACGGCTTTGCCGTCTCATTTGTTGCCGTGCACGCATTGCCATGCCACGCTGCATGACAATGTTTTTGCCATGCCCTTTTGGTTCTTTGACGTTTTTTATGGGTACACGACAACGCTGCAGATTCCGGTAGTGATGAGTACCAGAATAGCCTGATTATTAAGTATAAATAATAACTAAATTCGTATCCACTAGAATTTAAAGATAGGTGTTAAATTTGTACATTCATTCCCTAACCGGTTGAACTAAACTCACTTTATTTAAAATGGGAAGAGAATTTTATTTCCCGAACTACGGCCCCAACTAAAAATACACAGCCATTAAGTATAAGTATTTTGCTCCTACTTTATTCTTTGCGTGCGATATGCCCACTGCGGTAGATAATATGAGTTTGCGCACATGATACGATGTGCAATTGTTTCATGACACATTACAAATACATGTGTCAACAGTGCTGCTTATCGCATACAGATTTGAAGCTATATGGGAGAGTACATTTAGAATATAGTCCCTCCGTTTCAAAATATAAGATATTTTAGGTTTGTGAAAAAAATATATCTAGACTTATTTTAGTGTCTAGATTCACTTCAAACATGAGTTAGCCTATATACTAAAAAAAATCTAAATACATTTGCTTCATAAAGCTAAAACATCTGACATTTTGAAACGGAGGGAGTACATGCTTAGATTATAGTACTATTTCATCTAGTTCTAATTTCCTAGTAAGTTGTCTGAGAAGTTGTTACTACTAAATCGATCACTTTATGCACCACTTCTAGAACGTGTAACTACTCAGTTTTCGCCGCATAAAAAATCAACTGTAAGGATTTTATCAAATGTACAAAATAAGTTACTTTGAATAAATATTCCATAATTTTAAATTTGACAAATATCCTTAGCCGTACAAGAGGAATTAACGACCTGATCAATCATGTTATGCTAGATCCCCGATGAAACGAAAACATATGCATGAATTTACCTGAGAAGTACTCCCTCCCCAGTTTATATACGTACTTTGAGGAGTAACATGTCAGTTGTGTACTCCCTCCCGTCAGGTTTATTAGGCCCGCATATAGTTTAAAAATAACTTTGACCAATAATTTTAGTCAACAAATTTTATATAATATGTCGCAAAAATTATACCATTGGATTCATTTTTATAGTTTTCAATGTTATATTTTTTAAGACATATTGTATATTTTATTGGTCAAAATTAATGGTCAAAATATTTATTAAACTACGTGCGTATCTAATAAACTGGACCGAAGAGAGTACAAAGTTTATGTCCAATTTATGTATTCCCAGAAATAGCATTTACTGATAAAAGTAATTACATAAAAGAATGAGCAAACCAATTGGTTACCTAGTCTAATTATTTGCTCCGATAAGCAGAGCGGCTAATCTTGTGTTGCACTGAAATACTAGTAACTATCTAGTATTTCAGTGGGGTATTTTACTACCGCAAGACGTGCTACAAAGCAGAGCAGATGGTGAAGGACACCGTGAAGAAGCCTGTGAAGGCCAACCCCGGCATCTGCGCCGGGATCATCCGCCTCTTCTTCCATGACTGCTTCGTCAGGATCTTGATAGGCATGCAAAATTCGATCACTACGTACAGTAGTATATATGTCTATTCCTGGGGTGGGAGCCGACGAAATGTATGCGGGGTTGTGATGCCGTGGTCCTCCTTGACCCGACATCGGCCAACGCTCAGCCAGATAAGCTCGGACTCCCCAACTTCCCCAGCCTTCGCGGCTTCCAGGTCATAGACGCGACCAAGGCAGTGCTAGAGAAGGCTTGTCCCGGCGTGGTCTCATGTATGGACATCGTCGCCTTCGCTGGGTGCGACGCCACCTTCTTCCTCAGCAACAAGAAGGTGAACTTCCAGATGCCGGCCGGCCGCTGCGACGGACGTGTATCCCTCGCCAATGATACCCTCGCAAACCTTCCTCTGCCTTTCACCGACGTCCAGCTACTCAAGGATATGTTCGCAGCCAAGGGGCTTACCACAAACGATATGGTCACCCTCTCTGGGGCTCATACCTTCGGGATCTCCCATTGCTCCTCCTTCGCAGACCGCCTCCCTGCCAATGCGTCAGACCCCACATCCATGGACGCTAGGTTCGCCAAATCGGTGGCGAAGCAAAGCAGAAGGAGCGGTGACCCCGTCGTGGTTCAAGACGTCATGTCCCCTAGACTTCTCTACAGCAGTACTACCAAAACGTACTCAAGCGTAAAGTGTTGTTCAAATCGGATGCCGCACTCACGTCGCCGGAGACATTAAAAGGGGTAAAGCTCAATGCCAGGTTCTCTTGGAGATGGGAGAAGAAGTTCAAGGCAGTGATGGTGAAGATTGATAGCATCGAGGTCAAGACCCGTGCCAATGGGGAGATCAGAAAGCAGCGCCGCTTTTTCAACTAGAGGTTGATCAAACCACCACAGCGAGGCCGGGCAAGGCCGGGCACTCGTACGAATAAGCTCTTTGTGTTTGCCGCTTTTCAATTCACTGAGATTTCTGTTCATGCTTGCATTACATTTGTGCGCTTCTTATGTGTGTACTTTGATTGATTTATTAATAAATATTTCCACGCTACATTTTGTTCTAAAACACTCGCTTCAGTGTTTTACATTTCTATCTCGGATTCTTTGTTTGCTTTGTGTTTTGTTTTGGCGGTTCAGGTTTGTATGATCTTTGTATGAACTATTTTGAAAAAAAATCTCGAATTCTTTGTGTACTTCGAAAACAATTTTTTTATTTTTTGAAAAGGGATCTACACGACTTCTGCATCCACTAGTAGAAAACAGGCTATCCGTTCGTGCCTCCTAACAGCATTAGTCCCGGTTTCGTCACGAACCGGAACTAATGCTGGCACGCGTCCTGGTTCGAACGGGCACTGTGGCGGGGGTCATGCGTCCCGGTTGGTAAGGGGTCATGCGTCCCGGTTTGTAACCGGGACTAAAGGTTGGACGTCAGCCACGTGGCATGGCACGCACCTTTAGTCCCGGTTTGTGACGTATGATCCCGCCCTCTATAAATGCGACGCTCCAGCCCTCTGCCTCCAGTCTGTTTTTTCTTGGTGGAGGGTGTGAGAGGTGTGCTAGTTTTTTTCCTATGCATGCATTCAAGGTGTTTGATAAATATTTGAGTGAATGATCCCGTTCAATTTCTCATAGAACAAAAATATAGAAGGTGTCTGAGACGAACTAGAGCTTTCTCTCCTCTTTATTTCCCTCGATCGAGGTTAGCAATCTTATCTTTTCTCTGTCATTGATACAATGCATGTGTCGATGTGAATTGGTCATTTCACTATTTATGATGTCCTGTTTTTGATAAACTTACTTATATGATGCAGATGAACGGTCGGGAATGGATATACGGTGACCGGCGTGTACCCGGTTACATTAAAGGCATGGATAAATTTATCGATGTGGCTACGACAAACAAAGAGAATGGTTTTATACGTTGTCCAAGTGTTAAATGTCGGAACAACAAGGAGTACTCTTCCTCGAAAATCATTCGCGGCCACCTGATTATGAAAGGTTTCATGCCCAACTATAATTGCTGGACCAAGAACGGGGAAAGAGGGGTTATGATGGAAGACGGTGAAGAAGAAGATGATGATAACAACTATCATCATATGTTTCCTAAATACAGTGATACTGCAATGGAAGACAATGAAGAGGAAGAAGGTGAAGAACGGGCATCAGATGAGCCGGCTGATGAACTTGGTAGGGTCATTTCTGATGCAAAGCGAGACTGTGAAACAGAAAATGAGAAGTTGAAGTTAGAGGGAATGTTAGAAGATCACAAGAAATTGTTGTACCCAAATTGTAAAGATGGCATCACAAAGCTCGGTACCACACTGAAATTGCTGCGATGGAAGGAAGAGTGTGGTCTAACTGACTCCTCATTTGAAAAGATGCTGAAAATAATGAAGCCGAAGTTTCCAAAACATAACGAACTTCCCGAGAGTACCTACGAAGCAAAGAAGACTCTCTGTCCTCTAGGATTAGATGTGCAAAAGATACATGCATGCATTAATGACCGCATCCTCTACCTTTCCTACCCCATAGCCCCCATGGTTATTTGCTTCCTAGTTTGCTGGTAGCAAAAATAACAAAAACATAGACTTTTTGCGTTTAGGAAATTCTATAGGTCAAACCAAGTGAGGTTCTGACCTAATTCCAACTTCCCTTGAACACACATGACCATATCTTCCATAATCCAGCATCTCATAATTTTATGAGTCTCTGTTGAATTTTAGTGAATTAAACTCTTTTGTGCACGGTTTAATCACTAAAAAATCACTACATTAGCTCTGTAACTCCAAAAAGGTTGATTCGAATTTCTACAGAAATGTTTTCATCACCTAACATGTGTCCTTGGAATCAACTAAAAATATTCTATAAAATAAATCTGATGAAAAAGACAAATCCCATCCAGTACTGCCTTCGGGGATTTCTCAAGGGCCTTCTGGTAATTGTTTTTAGATGATTCCAACTCCTCTTGAATCACTACACCAAATTCTACTTAATCACCCAAAGAAATAATTTTTGGAATTCCAGAGAAGTTCTGGTGAATTATTTCCTAAAACTAGGGTTTTATCCAATATAAAATCCATTATAAATCAAGGAAAATTGATAAAATAGTGAAACCACTTTTGTTGGCTTCATTTTATCAATACCTATCTGATGGTATCATTTTTATACAATGGTATCATACAGATCAATCTCTTGATCAAAAACCCCGCTCATAGGTAGTTCCTAGCCTCTGAACCCAAAAGGACCCTTTTTCTCTAATGCCTCCAAATCTTCTCCCAATCCAATCAAATCAAATGTCCAATCATCCTACTGATGTTTATCTTGTATTTATACTTGTTTGTTGTATGGTTTGATGCTTGTATGCCTTGTATTGATTGGTGTATTGTTTGTTTGCATGTATGATCGATAACGGCGATAGTTGCGATTGTGTGACGCCAAGAAGAAGGAAGCATCAGGGTTATCTTTATTATTGTTTTATTGGTATACCCCTTTTTATCGAGGCTGATATGATTAGCATCTTCCCTCTTGGAACCCACGGATTTTAATGATAAAACTATTTTGGGTTTTTACCCTACTACAAAGTTTTCCAAATAAAACCCTTGGAAAGAGGCATCGTTTCCGAGTGGAAGTTTTACCAAAGAAAAGATGAGGTGGATGAAGAGAAGGTCAAGCAAGAGAAAGGAAGGGATGTTCTAAGCCAATGTCCGGAACAATTTATCCGTGCAACCACATTACCCCAGTCGCTGGGGCTTAGCTCGTAGTTTATGGTCTTTAGCCGGGGCTGCTTGTACTCGCTAAAGGGGAGAAATCCCCTGAAATCTGGGCTGCCTGGGGCAAGGTACCGGTGCAACAATTGGGTCTCTCGCGGACGGTATGCTTTTAGGTAGCACGGATGGAACATTGTCACTATTTCTATCTGCGGACTTGATGCGGAGATAGGGTCAAGTCTGGGAGGAAGGACCAGGGTCGTCGTACCCCATACTCGTACCGGAGAGAACAACCCAAAAGGAAAAGCCGCTGTTGCTAGGGATGGACAAATGAAAAGTCTAAGTTTGATTATCCGAATCCCTGTCTACCGTGTGTAGCAGGCCGTGGTTTTATCCCGGCGGATGTATTCATTCTTGTGGGTAAAGTGCACAAACTCTGCCGAGTCTAATCTATTCGAATAGCCGTGTCCACGGTCAAGGACGGTTGTTATGGAAAGTGCTAGGAGGACCCTTCGGATAAGTTATGATGAACTAAGGATGTGACTTGGTCACGAGGAAAGTTATGAAAGAGTTTGGTTTTGACTAGAGATGGTCGAAGATGTTTAAAAAGGGTTTTACAACAAAACTTATTTAAATATTTCTAACAAGGATGTGGATATGTACATATTTTTTTAAAGGAGACATATTTTTCTAAAAACTCTTTTTCAACAAAGATATGGAGATGCCATTGTTAGGTCTTTCAAAAGCAACTATAGTGTAGAGCTATCTCGCCACAGCCAAATATAAATTATCTTTGTTACCTTGTCTCCGTAGTTTGCGAGTACATTGAAAGTACTCACCGGCATTGTCCATGGCTATTTACTTGGCCAGATTTGCAGATATTAAGAAGGAACGAAGGTGTCGACGTCTATGCGATCTAGGCCGTCTTCCCGATCGGGCTTGTTAGGTTAAATGAACGGCCTTATCAAGACTTCTGCTACTTGTGTTGTAATCGCCATAATGGCCCCTTTTTAAGTTTTTGTACTCGTTACTTTATGGATGATGTAATGATACTAGTCGGTTATGCTCACAGCTCACTGATGATGGGAACGTGAATTGTATGCATAACCGGTATTCTCGGATCTTAAATTCGGGGTGCCACAAACTCCCTCTCCTAGTTGACTTGTGGTGGAGGGAAAGAAGGATTCTTTCCTTCCTCCACCAGGATACATTGTCCCAGTTTGACTTTTCAAACAAATGCCCAACCAAGTGACCTAGGACATGACGCAATCATTCCTCTTTAGTCATGACACATTCATGTACGCTTCCCCTTCTGGTCCGGTGAACCTTCAGTGAAGGGATACGGGTAGGCTACACTAGCGCAAATCAAAATTTTCTACCTCGTAAACCAGGATTACTATTGTCATAGATCACGAGATTACCACTATACGCGTAGTTGCGGAACTTGATGAAGCGCGTCGAAGCAGTGCATACGATCTACGTCCCCTCTTCGTTCTTGTCCCACGAGCAGCTCCCCTTGTGTGGCTCGTCCAAGCGCTACAGATGCAGCGCCTCCGAGGTATCCACACGTACAGGATGGAAGCGTCAGACTCCGGACTGCTAGGTCCGCACGTGTAATACAGGCGTGAGGAGTGGCGGCTGGGTGGAATGGTCTAACCCTGGTCTGCACGCCCCATCCTCTCTTATATAGGCGTCCCTAGTGGGCTTCTACATTAGTACCCCATTAGTAGCCTAAGCCTGGTCTAATTCGGATCCAATACTCATTAGGCTTCCATCCCCTTAAGTGTGTGACTCTATAGGTTCATATACGTATAGACATGACACGAATACACTTATTCTGTCAATAGTTGGTAGCGGCCTCTAGCAAGACGTGCCAACTCCTAAACGCATACAAAGATCATATCGGACAAACCACCACAAGGTTTAGTACATGTCTTTCCCTTTGACTCACGATATTTGGTCTAGCTCCAAGCTGACCTCCCTTTCTCGATACTATGATACCGAATCCCTTTACTAGGTTAACTTTTAACCATATGTAGCACGGCCATGCATTTCTGTATCCGATCACTCGAGGGGCCCAAAGATATCTCTCTTAAGTAGAGAGGGGCAAATCCCATCTTGATTGACCATGCCTTGCAGCATGCTTCAGGACAAACCCGAAAGCTACCTTTATAACTACCCAGTTACGGAGTAGCGTCTGATAGCCCCAAAGTAGGTCGATCCACATCTCAAGTACATGCGACAATCTCAAGTCTAAGGACAAAACGTACATGATGTGTAGATAGAGAGCTGCAACTAATTGCTAGTCTCAAGTTGGGTCCGTCCAACCCCATGTTCATAACATGTGTCCACATCATTGGTTTGACATCACCATGTCTATGACTTGCGAAACATAGTCATCAACCAATCGATGTGCTAGTATAATATTCACGTGTGTCCTCACATGAACTCCGACTAGGGACAACTATTAAATAACCATACAAGTAAAGTGTTTCACAAACAATTCACATAATTGTCCATCAATACAAGTTGCCTGATATGTATATTTAATGAATATTATAATAACTCATGGAGACATAAAAAATATAATCATCTCTATGATTGCCTCTAGGGAATATTTCCTTCAGTCTCCTACTTGCACTAGAGTCAATCTAGATTGTATCTAATACCTATTGCTCTTGCGTGCACCTCATGCGCAGGCTGCGGGAGTGGCTTTGTAAAAGGATCAGCAACATTTGAGTCCATAAGTAATTTGCATATCATGACACTACCATCCTCAACGAACTCACGAATCTGATGGTAACGCATGCAAATATGTTTGTTCTTCTGGTGCTGTCTAGGTTCCTTGGCTTGTGCAATAACACCATTGTTGTCACAATAAACGTCCATGGGATTGGACGCGCCCTGAACCACACCAAGAGCGATCAGGAAATTCCTAATCCAAACAGCTTCCTTTGCAGCCTCCGAGGCAGCAATATATTCAGCTTCTGTTGAAGAGGAGGCCACCATATCTTGCTTGGAACTTTTCCAACTCACAGCACCACCATTCATGACAAACACGTAACTTGATCGCACGATCTGGAATCATCTGAGTCGTTAAGGTAACTCGCATCTGTGTAACCTTCACCTGGATCAGCCTGATATCTTCTCGTAACAATTAGAGCATAGGAAACATCTGGGCGAGTACATATCATTGCATACATGATGGTTCCAATAGCCGAAGCATATGGAACCCTACTCATGCGCTAACGCTCATCAGTAGTCGAAGGACACTGAGTCTTGCTGAGTTTAATGCCGTGAGACATGGGAAAGAACCCCTCCTTAGCCTCTTCCATGATGAACCGTTTCAACACTTTGTCAATGTATGTACTCTAGCTTAATCCAATTAGCCTACTTGATCTATCTCTATAGATCTTGATGCCAGAATATATGCCGCTTCTCCTAAGTCCTTCATCGAAAAACTATTTTTCAATGAGGTCTTAACAGACTCAAGCATAGGAATGTCATTTCCAATCAGCAATATGTCATCTACATATAAGATTAGAAATACTAGCGCTCTCCCACTTTCCTTCTTGTAAACACAAGGTTCTTGTCCGTTTTTGATGAAGCCAAACTCCTTTACAACTTGATCAAATCGAATTTTCCAACTCCGAGATGCTTGCTTTAGCCCATAAATAGACTTTAGAAGTTTGCATACCTTTCCAGCATTGTTTGGATCGACAAAACCTTCGGGCTGTATCATATACACGTCCTCGGTTAGGATTCCATTTGGGAAATCCGTCTTGACATCCATCTGCCATATTTCATAGTCTAAATGTGGAGCAATGGCTAGAATGATCTGTATAGATTTAAGCATCGCTATGGCGAGAAAGTCTCGTCGTAGTCAACTCCTTGAACTTGTCGAAAACCTTTTGCAATAAGTCGAGATTTATGGATGTGAACATTTCCATCCATGTCAATCTTCTTCTTATAGATCCATTTGCACTCGATGGATTTAAAACCATTAGGCAGGTCAACCAAGTTCCAAACTTGATTGTCTCCCATGGACTATCAACACCCAGATTTTTAATCCCAGATGCTTGTTATGCCATACATCGCAATCCCAGGATTACCATTTTTGCGAGACATAAAAGATTTGGATATCACAGTACATCATTCATTAAAAACCATACATAAGGTCTTACACAAATAAGGATCTCATGATCCAGTTCTTAATACAACTCAAGTAGCGGAATAACGTAATAGTAACGATAGCGTAGGCGAATCTCCATCTTCAGGGTCAGAGGCAATGTTGACGATGGGAGATGATCCTAGTTGTCATAACTTTCCTGCGGTCCGTCATCCTGATACTCCTCTTCATAGTCTAGCGACGGGAATAGCCAGGGACAAAGCCATGAGTACTCTTTAAGTACTCGCAAACTAATACTAACAAGTTAAGGGGGGGTTTTGTAGTAGGATACTAGGCTCTAAGGTTGTTTTGCAAAAATCCAGATTTACCTCTACTAAGTTCAGAAGCAAAGAAAACTAGTTGAAAGTTTATAACACCTAAGTGGGAATTTGAATTTCATATCACAACTCTGTTGTGGTCAAGTCAAAGTCATAATTCATTTCACAAGTCATATTGAAAACATCTGACGGGGGAACAGTATGGCCACTCCAACTGTCCATAACCGCGGACGCGGCTATTCGAATAGTTTGACACTCTGTAGAGATTGTACACTTTCACCACAACATTCGATACATCCGTCAGGAACAATCCAGAATTCACCATACTCAGTATGCGGATAATCAATCCTAACCTTTCAATTACACGCCCTAGTACAGGCACCTCTCCTGTGAGTTTGACCTCCCAACCATGACGAACTGTCATCTTGGGTACTGCACAGGTGGACAATCTTCACAAGGTAGACTCAGCTTAGACCTTGGCCGCGAGGGAACCCATACTAAGGTATATAAATTTCCAGTCAAGCCCTACCCAAATTTCGGGTATTGTGGTTGTACGGTAATATTGGAATGGTATCGCATCCACACAACCATCATTTTTATAAGGGGGCTAAGGCTCATGTCTCAACATTTTCATCATCAAAATCATCTGGTGTTCGGAAACCCATGTTAAAACATTTCAGTAGAATGACTCATCATTCTAAGGTTTTCATAACCATTTTCACCAAGTATTCCCATCTAAAGATGATCAAGTTTTATACTTAGCTCTAGCATCTACAAGTGGTGGTAAATACTAATGAGGGGTGGTAAACAAGTGGGGATTTGCTAAGTTCAATCTCATGCCCTAGGATGACATCAAGATTATCTAACTTAGGCCAAATTTTATGCTCTTTCTGCTACCTTTAGTTATCCTTCTAGAATCTATAAGTCACCATGTAAACTCTAAGAGAAAGCTTTGATAAATAAAATAAAGTACTTAAGCTTGCAAGTAAAACTAGGATTGGGCATTATCAAATGTATCTAACCAAGCATGCTTAATGCAATGCATAGGTTCTCTAACTTTCATAGGTGCAAGGGTTAGCTTGCAAGGTTTCAAGTATTGGCTTGCCTTGAGCAGAGAAGTGGTTGAAGTTCTCCTTGGCTTCTTCCTCGTAGTATCCTCCTTCCTCCTCGTATCTTTGGTCGGTACCAGCGTCTATAAATAAATACGAGGTACACAATCACCAAACAATACTTAACTATTTTTAAACATCACACAAAAAGTCACACTAGATGATCTAGCATCATCACTATTATCACAAGGATTAAAGCACTTGTCTTATTTATTTTATTTGAGAATAGTAATTTCCACTCATTGAAAAATTATTTAAGATTTAATATCCTCCAACTCAAACATGGGATCATGTTGACACATGTCATCACCACATATTTCAGTACATCGGAATGTGATTTTAAAGTGGTGTCACAATTTAATAAGGTTTAATCTTTTTATTTTAATTAAATAAAGTGACTAAAAATGCCTATGTAGCATTCTTTTATTACTTGAACATTATTTATGCAAGTAAACCCATATGTTTTTATATATTCTGAAAGGTATGATCAAATGTGATTTTTGAGAGTTGGAATCAACTCAAAAGCTCTTATGGTTGAATTTTGAAAAATGTTTGAATGCAGAAAAGCTTCTGGCTTGTTATTTTTACCATGGTTGTTCTGTAAATCCAAATGGTTTGAATCCAACGGGCTTGGATTAAGCATTTCAGTACCTTTCTAACAAAATTGGTTTCATACATTTTGGTTCAGTGAATCGAGCTGGGTTGATTTTTGAATCTAGGTACAGAACTATGTTTGAAATTGAATGAATAAAGCTTAATTTGAATTGTTGGGTCGCGCGGGATGTTTTCCTGGGCCGACCCACTACACATAGCGCGTACGCGGGCTAGTTAAGTGGCTGTCCCCACGCGTCAGTGAGACGGGGAGGGGCGAAGCGGTACAGGGCAATGTGAACCACACGATCTAACTCTAATCGAACGGCTACGGTTCATCGTCCACGTCGGGCAGCGCCGGCAAGACCGAACCCTAACGCGGCAGGTGGGGGTCATGGGAGGATCACCGGGGCTCAGGCGATGGTCGGTGATGGGGGCGAACGACGAAGTCAACAACGGCGGTTCTCCTGGTACCGGCAGCTTCTCCTGGGTGGCTCCAATTGATGGCTCCCTTCTTCTCCAGCAGCGGCGGGCTCCGGCCAAATTCCGGCGATGCGCTGCTCGCCTTGCTCCGGGAGTTAGGTGGGGTGGTTCTGGGTGAGAGGGGAGTGAACTGGTGTGAAGAAAGAGAACGGTGGAGGCCTCTATTTATAGTGGCTGAAGGGGACCGACGGGCACAGGCTGAGCTCGTCATGGTCGACGACATAGAGGGCTACTGGCATGGGCGACGGTAGGGGGCGGTGATGATCGGTCGGAACGTCGCCGTGCTCTGAGCGGGTCCTACGGAGATTTTAATGTCGCACAGCGCGCGTGGTCCGCGCGGCGTCGAACGGGCATGTCTGGCGGGGTGCTAGGGTGCTGGTGATCATCCCTGCAAGCGGCGAGGGCGGCGCGCGGTCTGTGGGTGCTGGTCGAGCATGGTATACTGGCGCGCTCTCGGCTCGCGCGCAGAGATATTTGGCATGGGCGTGTCATGTGGTCCAGGGTCTGGCATTGCTCGGGGCTGGGACAAAGAGTGGCGGTGGACGGTGGGGTGCTTGCTAGACATGCTGGCTAGGCTTAGTGTTGCTCGTAGCTTGATGTTGACAATGGGGTGGCAAGGTGAGGCTCGGCCTGCTTGCCATTGAAGGCATGGTCTGGTTTATAGTTAGCTAGAGGAGTTAAACAAGTTAGATGATCTACTGAGGGTGTAGTGTGAGCTAGATAGGGAACAAGTTAGGCCAAATTTACTACACACTATAGTGTTTGATGTTTTTTTGATTTGTATCTGCAAGGTGTTTGATAAAATGGCCGCAAGAACTTTAAATTTGAATTTTGGATTCAAACTTGGTGGGTTTCCTAGGCACATACTAGGGAGTGTCTGCTTAGTTGGATTAGTCAAGGGGCACTGGTTTGGTTGGGTTTTGAAAATGGGTGATCTTCACATATGATAAAGATTCAATTTTGAATTGTGATTTGAATGTGTTTGCCAAATGTTTGTGCAAGTTTGAAAGGTGGAATTTGATTTACTTTTACTTGTACTAGCAAGGGGTGAAAAGAGTTGGAAGAACTAGAAACACTCAAAGTGGCCTAGTGAGCAAGATTGGCAAAAATGACCATTTGCTTTATTTTATTTGTTTTTTATTTTCTCTTGTTTTGTTTCTGCATGGAAATGTTTTATATGATGTTATTTTCATCTTTAAACCATTTCTTGCTATTTAGGTTAATCACACAAGTTCATTCATGCATTTATCAAATCATCTCATTCACACATGCATTCATATGATTGTGGTGCTTCTATTTCCACGGGTTCCTCAATTTGTTCTGCTACAATAGTATCACTCGTAGAAGCATTCCGACAGGCTCATATTGAACTTCTTCAAGTCACACCGACCTTCCACTCGTTCTCTTTGTGAGAAACTCTTTCTCTAGGAAAACACCGCTACGAGCGACAAACACTTTGCCCTCTTCTCGGTTGTAGAAGTAATATCCCAAGGTTTCCCTTGGATATCCCATGAAAATGCATTTATCTGATTTGGGTGTTAGCTTGTCCGACTGAAGTCGCTTGACAAATGCATCACAACCCCAAATCTTTAGAAAAGACAAACTCGGATTCTTTCCAGTCCACAGCTCATAGGGTGTCTTAACTACGGATTTAGATGCTACCTAGTTAAGTGTGAAAGATGCCGTTTCTAGAGCGTATCCCCAAAATGATAATGGTAAATCCGACTGGCTCATCATTGATCGAACCATGTCCAACAAAGTTTGATTGCGCCGTTCGGAGACCCTATTTCTTTGAGGCGTTCCGAGCGGCGTGAGCTGTGGAGCAATTCCGCAACTCTTAAGATGATTGCTAAACTCGTGACTTAAATATTCTCCTCCACGATCAGATCACAAGGCCTTTATTTTCTTGCCACGTTGATTCTATACCTCACTCTAAAACTCCTTGAACCTTTCAAAAGTTTCAGACTTATGCTTCATCAAGTAGAGATAACCATATCTACTAAAATCATCAGTGAAAGTAATGAAGTAGTGATATCCTCCTCTTGCTGTCGTGCTCATTGGTCCACATACATCAGTATGTATGAGTTCCAACAAGTCTGTCGCTCTCTCGGGTAAACCCGAAAAAGGCGACTTGGTCATCTTTCCAAGTAAACAAGCCTGACATGTCTCGTATGATTCAAACTCAAACGAAGTTAGAAGACCATCACCATAGAGCTTCTTCATGCGTTTTTCACTTATATGGACCAAACGACAATGCCATAAATAGGTAGGACTCAAATCATTAGGCCGAAGCCTTTTAGCACTAACATTGTAAACAAATGCATCATCAAGATTTAAAATAAATAACCCATTCACAATGGGAGCATCATCCATAAACATATCATTCTTAGAGATTACACAACCATTGTTTGCACTCGCGAATGAATATCCATCCCTCATAAATCATGAAGGTGATAAAATGTTTCGACCCATACTTGGAATGTAATAACAATTATTCAACTCCATAATAAATCCTGACGGAAGGTGAAGTTGCATGACGCCGACGAACAAAGCAGCAACCCTTGCTTTATTTTCGACACGAAAATCCACTTCGCCTTTCTGCACTTCTCTAGTCCTTATTATCGCCTGCATCGAATTGCAAATATGAGCAACCGATCCGGTATCAAATACCCAAGAGTTAACATAGGAATCAACGAGAAGAATGTCCACAACATTTACAACAAGCGTAACTGAGTGGGAAGTACTCTTACTTCCACTCTTCTTCAAAGAAGCCTGGTACTTGCTGCAGTTTCTCTTCCAGTGGTCATGTTCATGACAAAAGAAGCACTGAGTGTCTTCTACATGTCCAGCCTTTTGCTTGGCTGCAGGCTTAGGGATCGTATCCTTAGCCTTGCCCTTCTTCTTCCAAGAAGTACCCTTTTTCTTGAAGCTAGGATTATTTTGCATAGCCATCACATGGCTATGCCCTGCACACTTCTTCATGTCACTTTCTGATGTTTTTAGCATCCTGCATAACTCATTAAGGCCCTTCTCCACCCCATGCATATGGTAGTTCGAAATGAACTTCCCATAGCTGAATGGAAGAGACGCCAAAATGAAGTCAGTGGCCAACTCTTGTGAGGGATCGTTCTACTTCTATCATCTAAGCATGCATAGAGTAAAACACGTAAGAATAGCATTCACATAGTTGTGACACAGTATGGCCCATTTTCTCATGGTGATCTCTATCTCCATAGAACCTGTCCACCATGATGATCTCCATCTTCATGTTCCATGCGAGCCATCCTCCAAGTGATGAGTCCTCCAAGAACTAATACAAGATATTACCCCTAACAGCTAGTAATCAAAATTACATAGAATTGGGATCATCACAAGTTGGCACGCAGGCCATTACAATAATTGACAAAACACATGGCTCCAGCCGTGTTGCCCTACTCACGACACGCAGGTCATGATAAATTTCATACATGCATCACATACATATATGGGCCATACTGATCACATACATCCTGCAAAAACAAGTTATGCATAGAATCGCATTCTACCGGATCATGTGACCTCGCAGCACCTAATTACCTTAACGAGATACAAAAATGTGCTACGACTAGGGGGATCTAGGGGGTCTCCCCCTGCGGGGTTTGAAGGGGCAGCGCCCCTCGCGGTAAGGATTTTGATTGGCAAATGAGAGATCGAATCTACATAATTTTCTTTAAGGATTTTGATTGGCAAATCAAATTTACCATAAACCATCTATTGTTCTAATCTGATTAAACTCCTTTGATCACGATACATATATTTTAGATCTAGGTTCCGATTCGATCAATCATATTGATCTTCGTGTGATTCAACAAGATTTATGTGTCACTGTCTACCCCGATGGCGAAAACCGACCGGTAGGGGTAAGTCGTTCGACTACCTCAGAATCACGATCATGGAAAGCAAGATCATAGATCAATCCAGAACCACCACAATATAAACGATCACATCATTCATATCAATCTGCATATCACCATATGCAAACATCCCAAATCTATAACTGAACAGCATCAGCTCTTATACCACTGAAGGGATACAGGTAGGCTACACTAGCGCAAATCAAAAATTTCTACCGCGTAAACCAGGATTACTGTTGTCATAGATCACGGGATTACCACTAGACGTGCAGTTACGGAACTTGATGAAGCGCGTCGAAGCGGTGCAGATGATCTACGTCTCATCCTCGTTCTCGTCCCACGATCCGCTCCCCTTGCGTGGCTCGTCCAAGCGCTACTGATGCAGCGCCTCCGAGGTATCCACACGTACAGGGTGGAAGCGTCAGACGCCGGACTGCTAGGTCCACGTGTGCAACATAGGCGTGAGGAGTGGCGGCTGGGTGGAATGGTCTAACCCTGGTCAGCATGCCCCACCCTCTCTTATATAGGCGTCCCTAGTGGGCTTGTACATTAGCAGCCCATTAGTACCCTAACCCTGGTCTAATTCGGATCCAATCCTCATTAGGCTTCCAGCCCCTTAAGTGTGTGACCCTGCAGGTTCATATATGTATAGACATGACACGAATACCCTTATTCTGTCAATAGTTGGTAGCGTCCTCTAGCAAGACGTGCTAACTCTTAAACGCATACAAAGATCATATCGGACGAACCATCACAAGGTTTAGTACATGTCTTTCCCTTTGCCTCACGATATTTGGTCTAGCTCCAAGCTGACCTCCCTTTCTCGATACTGTGATACAGAATCCCTTTACAAGGTTAACTCTTAACCATATGTAGCACGGCCATGCATTTCTCGATCCGATCACTCGAGGGGCCCAAAGATATCTCTCTCAAGTAGAGAGGGGAAAATCCCATCTTGATTGACCATGCCTTGCAGCATGCTTCAGGACAAACCAGAAAGCTACCTTTATAACTACCCAGTTACGGAGTAGCGTCTGATAGCCCCAAAGTAGGTCGATCCACATCTCAAGTACATGCGACAATCTCGAGTCTAAGGACAAAACATACACGATGTGTAGATAGAGAGTTGCAACTAATTGCCAGTCTCAAGTTGGGTCAGTCCAACCCCATGTTCATAACATGTGTCCACATCATTGGTTTGACATCACCGTGTCTATGACTTGCGAAACATAGTCATCAACCAATCGATGTTGAAAGGATCGTATGGGCACCTAGAGGGGGGTGAATAGGTGCTACTTCAAATTTTCTTCTTTTTCAAATTAAGGTTTGACAATAAGGTAAATTATCTAGCTAATGCAACTAAGGTGAATTTACCTATATGACACTTATGCAAGAGCTACAACAACACAAGGTAAGAGTAAGTAGGTAAAGTGTGGTAAAGGATAGAAGTAACCAAAGTGGTGGACAAGGAGACACAAGGATTTGTTTCCCGTAGTTCCTTCCTTTTGAGGGGAAGTACGTCTACGTTTGGAGAGGGGGTGGTTTCAAACCACCAACGCCACGAAAGGCCTCCCTTGTTCTCCGCTGAATCTCACCCCAATGGGATCGATTCACCTTCCACTATATCGACAACCTTCAAGGTGGAAGCCGGCACCTTTACAAGTTTGGGGCACACATCCACAACTTAATCGGAGGCTCCCAAATACAAGCAAGCTGTCAAAGCAACCAAAGACAAGCTTGTAAGAACCAAAACAAGAACTAGGGTTTCCAAGAAAACACTAGAGCAAAGGGGCCCTCAAAGAAATGAGGGGGAAATGAAGATCTCTTTTGGTGAAGTAGTAGATCGGGGCCTCCTTCTTCGATTCCCCAAAGATCAAAGACTTTGGGTGGTGGAATGAGGAGATCTTGAGATTTGGTGGCTCCAATGGTGGTCTTGACTTTAATGTGATTGAGCAAGTTGTCCCAAGGTACTACCCCTCCAGGAAATCTGGCCATTGGAGCCTTTAATGCACCGGTAGTACCGGTACTCAAGTGGTAGTACCGCTGGCAAGCGGTACTACTGGTCCAGTACCGGACTAGGTACCGGAGGGGTCTTGAATGGTCGAGCCAGCACCAGTAATGCCCGGTATTCCCTTGTGGTACTACCCCCAAGCGGTAGTACCGGTCGTATGAAGCGGTACTACCGGTGCAGGCAGTAATGCAGTCCCAAGTACCGCTTGGAACGAGCAAAAGCGAGAGGTGGGTTTTCTTGACGCCCGATCTCGCCGATGATACGACCATGTCCAACCGGTAGTACCGCTTGTCTCAAGCGGTACTACCGGTTGGACCGGTAGTGCCGCTCCGTTGTATCGGGTGGTACTGACTAAAACCCATCCTTATCAGCCTTGCACTGCACCAACCGGTACTAGAACCGGTAGTACCAGTGCCAAGCGGTAGTACCGATTCGATACTACCGGTTGACCTGACGATGGTTTTCGCAAAGGGAATTGTTAGGCCAATATTTGTGCCACACCCTTATCAAACCTGTGATACACTTAGCACATGATTAAACTGATAAGTGTGTTGTTATCAAACATCAAAATCAGAGGGATAGAAAAATGCTCTTTCAATCTCCCCCTTTTTTGTGTTTGATGACAATACACTTTTGCAAGATAATTTTAATAGGAAACACATGATATTTGTAAAATAGAGACGGGGCTCCCCCTAGATGTGTAGAAACAAACCTCCCCCTCTATTTTACAAACCCAACATGGGTGCACAAATATTGATACTAGCATTTGAAATTATACCTTTGCATAATAACATGTGATGAGCAATATATAGACAATAGATAACGCATATCATCACAAGATGGATCCAATGAAATAAACCACATAGTCTCATAAGATGGATCCATGACATAACCACGACATAACCACATAGTCTCACACATAAATAGAGGGAAATTGAAGTTCACAAGCAATAAAAGGATCAAAATAAGAATGAGCTTGTGACTTCCCATGCAACACCCGTGCCTAAAGTGCAACTTCTCCCCCTTTGGCATCAAAACGCCAAAAAGGGACAAGTGCAAGACTACCGTCCCGACAGTCAATCCTGCTCCTCCTCCTCCTCATCCTCAAGGTCTTCCTCGTAGGGGGGTGGGGCGCGGTGCGAGGAAGAGACATCATCGTCCCAACGGCTGTGCTGAGAGATCCACTGATCTTCTGGAGTGATGTTGCTCTCGAACCCCTCGGAGACGGTCAAACCCTGGGCAGCCATCATATCCTTCTATCGAGCACTGGCTTTCTTGGCATACACATGCGCTTCTAGTTGTCAACCTGGAAGCATAAGATCTTCTTGAGGTTGGCCTCCATCCTTTTGGCCCAAGAGGGCTTAGCATTCTTGCCACGGGACACGACATAGTCAGTGTCACGACCACTGTCAGCATCCTCAGAGTCATCCTCTTCCTCCTCACCGCCACAACGCGGGGTTTAGCATGTGTCTTGATCTTGAGTGCCTTGGGCCTGTGCACAATGAGAGAGCGAGTGGATAGTGTCCTAGCAATGGTAGAGCACTTTGACACAATGAGGGCCATAATATAAGGAGCAAATGGTGGAACCCTCCGAGTGTGTGCAGCAGCAACCATCTCATTCCATATGAAGTCTGACACATCAAGAGGAGTGCCTGAGTCGCGGTTGAGGAAGGTGTTGAACAGCAAGTCTACAGAGAACCCATGTATCTCATCCTTGTTGCCCGCACGAGGAGCAACAGTCTCACGGAAAATGCGATGGAGAATGTCATACGTGGGGAGAAGATCCTTGATCTTGCCAGCAATCCCGCGGCCCTGGATATATAGAGGTGTAAGGACAACCTTCTTGGAGGGGTGATCCCGCATGTGACAGCGAAAACCACAAGGAGTGTCCCGGCCGCGTTCTTCATACCCCAATATTGCAACAAACTCCGCAAGTGTAGCTTCCTTGACTGCACCTTGAGTCATCCATGTGATCTTCCGAGTACGGCCAGTGTGGAAATGTGCAGTGGCATAAAACTGTGCAATAAGGAGTAGATCATAGTCATACTGGAACTCCATAATAGGGAACAAGCCTAGGTGAGAGCAGATTTCCTTAGCTTCAGCAAAGTAGTCAAGATTCTTGTTAATGTGCTCCATGTCAATACACTGCTGAGGCACCACCATCTGGATATTGGTCAAAAGAACCACATGATAAACACGCTCTTGGAAATCATTGAAGAAAAGACTGTCTTCTCTGGCCTCGCCCCGGTTGCGGGAGTATGGATTGTCAATCCGGAGAGCCCGAAACTCCGACTCAGAGATGTCTGACAGTTTCCTTGGCCCTGATGGCCCTGAGCTAAGACTCTTGGTACGCCCTGAGGAAGGGGTGAGAGGGGGGGGCGCTGCCACGCCCAGCAGACAGCTTGGTGACCCCCTCACGACCCCCACGACCACCTCGAGTGGCAGGCAACTTGGAACGGTGTCTTGGCTGTGGCATAACCTCTTCCTTAGACTCTGTCTCTTCCTCAACAATCTCATGGCTAGCTTTAGAACGCTTACGTGCACCCCTAGAACCACCTGCATCTGTGAAAGCACGAGGGAGGATAGCAAGGGGTAAGGGCACAAGAATCACAAGGAGCAAGGAGAGAATCCAATATTAAACAGAAAAAGTGCGGTCAGTTGGGGCCGGTACTATCGGACCTGACGACCGGTAGTACCGCTTGCAAGCGGTAGTACCGGAAAAGTTCCGGTACTACCGGTTGAGTGGCACGGGTTCGTCAGATCTGGTAGAAACGGACCAAAGTGATGGCACTAAGCTGTAAATAAATGATTCTACTTGGTAACAAGGGAAGCATATGGCAGTACAACCTTACAACATGTCAATTTCTTCACAAATCTATGCCAAAACCTAGATCCGATGAGGAAATCAAATGGAGAGAGAGAAAGGGCAGTTGTACCGGGATCCATGGCGGTGGAAAGGAGTGGGAGCCCGCCAAGAGGCCGAATCCAAGGGGGATCCGGGGAGAGGAGGGCGCAGGGGCTCCGGGCGTCGAGGTTCCGGCGGTATGAGTATGAGTGGAGCACGTGGGTAAGAATGAGGCACTGATGGGTGCCTCCCCACGCGCGTCCAATATATACCAGAAAAACGCCGACCGGTAGTACCGGTTCCTGGAGCGGTAGTACCGCTCGCAAGCGGTAGTACCGGTTCAGCAACCGGTAGTACCGGTGACCGGTAGTACCGGGCGTGCGGGCGGTAGTACTGCTCCTGGAGAAGGTTCCAGGATGCGCCCTGGGAAATTCCCAGGGGCGGTAGTACCGCTCATACAACCGGTAGTACCGGTCCCATCTGATTCCAAAGCCAGGAAACGAAGGTGATTCTTGTGCGGATAGTGAGAGGGTTTTTGTGAGGGAGTATGGAGGCTTGGGTTGAGACAAGTGTGATGTGAAGCACATGCACTCTAAAACTCGAGAAAAATATGTCAAAAACCAAACTAGAGTGCATGAGACTAAGAACGGTGAAGACAACTCAAAAGATGACAACCATGAGTAAAAATCAATTAAAAAATGACAAACACGAGTATGCACATCAACCTCTCCATTGAGAGGGGGCGGTGGCCTAGGCCACCATGTTAGAGTTTACTCGGCTTGGCACCACGAAGATATATCTTGGGTCCATTACCAAAACTCATCATTAAGATCACATATCACAAAATGATATTAAGAGGAATGATTTTGTTTTACTTTGTTCATAATGGGGGGAAGGATGGTCCAATCAATTAGGACCGCACTCCCCCTATGTCCATGCCTACACCTAAACCAAATATGGGTCGAGTATTAGGTGAGAGTGCAAGATAATCAAGTCAAGCTCCTTCAATCTATGATATTTAGTTCATTCCTCAAGTAGCAAACCCTTGCTTCATCAAGTGGCTTTGTGAAGATATCGGCAAGTTGATCTTTGGTTGATACATAGGATAGATCAATATCACCTCGAGCAACATGATCTCTAATGAAGTGATGACGAATCTCAATATGCTTTGTCCTTGTGTGATCCACCGGGTTGTATGCAATCTTGACGGCACTTTCATTGTCACATAAAAGAGGCACTTTGTCACAATGGAAACCGTATTCCTTTAGAGTTTGCCTCATCCATAGCAATTGGGTGCAAGCACTAGCAATTGCCACATACTCGGCTTCGGCGGTGGAGAGAGATATACAATTTTGCTTCTTGGAAGACCAACATACCAAGGACCTACCAAGGAATTGGAAAGCTCCGGATGTTGATTTTCTATCATCTTTGTCCCTCGCCCAATCCGAATCCGTGTATCCACAAAGAGCAAAATTTGAGCCTCAAGGATACCAAAGACCATAAAATGGGGTATGAACTAAATATCGAAAGATTCTCTTGACCGCCATTAAATGGCTTTCCTTAGGAGCCGCTTGATATCTTGCACACACACCTACACTCAACACAATATTGGGTCTAGATGCACAAAGGTAAAGCAAAGAACCAATCATGGATCAGTATACCTTTTGATCCACATCTTTACCATTTGGATTTTGTTCTAGATGAGTCTTTGTAGCCATGGTAGTAGGAGCTCCATTTAAACCTTGCATTTTGAATCTATTGAGCATATCTTGAGTATACTTGGCTTGATTGAAGAATGTCCCTCCTCTAACTTTCTTGATCTCAAAGCCAAGAAATACTCTCAACTCTCCCATCATAGACATCCGGAACCTACTAGTCATAAGCTTTGAGAATACATCATTAAAAGCTTTGTTAGATGAGCCAAAGATAATATCATCAACATATATTTGGCATACAAAAAGCTCCCCATTGACCTTCTTAGTAAAAAGAGTGGGATCGATTTTCCCAACCTCAAAGCCACGGTCAAACAATAACTCTCTAAGGTGCTCATACCACGTGCGTGGGTCTTGCTTGAGCCCATAGAGCACCTCATCAAGTTTGTAGACATGGTTTGGGAAGTTGGGGTCCTCAAATCCCGGGGGTTGCTTAACATATACCAATTCATTTAATGTACCATAAAGAAATGCACTTTCTACATCCATTTGTTGCAACTTAAAGTTATGATATGCTGCATAAGCAAGAAGGATACGGATGGACTCAAGGCATGCCACGGGCGCATAAGTCTCTCCATAATCAATGCCTTCAATTTTAGAATACCCTTGTGCAACCAATCTAGCCTTGTTCCTTACTATAATTCCATTCTCATCTTGCTTGTTCTTGAATATCCACTTTGTTCCAATAACATTGCGGCAATCCTTTGGCTTCTCAACTAACTTCCATACTTTGTTTTTCTCAAAGTTGTTGAGCTCTTTGTGCATAGCTTCTAACCAATCCGAATCTTCATGAGCTTCCCACACTTTCTTTGGTTTAATCATGGAGATGTGAGCTTGGTGTTCACTGAACCTCTTCAATTGTGCTCTTGTGGAAATACCTTTCCTTAGATCACCAACTACATTTTGTAGAGTGTGATCTCTTATTTCCAACATTCTTTCCTTTCTAGCTTCACGACGAGCGTGGATCTCTGTGTTGTTTCTTGGAGGACCCTCTTCGTCATTTTGATCCTTGTCTTGACCATCATCTTGACCTTGATCATCATTAGAGTCATCCTCTACAATGGGAGGCCAAGATTGACCTTGGTCTTAATCAAGTGCTCTTCTAGCGTCAATTTGAGCTTGTCTCAAAGCAGCTTGTACGGATCTTCCTTGACAAATTGACTTGGCACCACTTGACAATCCGTCGAATGGACCAATCTCCCCTTGACTAGAGTTGACACTTTGATCACCATGTTGAGGGACCACATCTTGTCTTTGGCTTGAGTCAATGTCCTCTTCGGTGGATGGAGCATATTGAGGTTGTGAAGATGAGGGCTCCACTTGAGTGGAGCATAGTTCTTCTCGATCCGCCATAAGGGGTTCCTCAACGGGGCGAATATATCCCACACCCATTCTTCCTATGGCATCCTGAGGCATTTCATCATCTGCATCACAAGCGTCAACATGCCCCCCTTGGGGACCATCATATTCTTCGAAGGTCACACTACAAGATTCTATGACGGCTCCGGAGAGCTTATCATAGATTCTATAAGTGTGAGATTCGAGACCATAGCCAACAAAAATACCCTCTAATGCTCTAGACTCGAATTTAGAAAAACGAACACCTTTTATGAGATAGAAACACTTACAACCGAACAACCGGAAGAAGATATGTTGGGCTTGTTACCGGTAAGAATTTCATATGGAGTCTTGTTGATTTCTTTGCGGAGGTAGAGCCGGTTTGAGGCATGGCAAGCAGTGGAAATGGCTTTGGCCCAAAAGTTGTATGGAGAATTAAACTCCGCCAACATGGTCCTAGCCATCTCAATAAGAGTCCGGTTCTTCCTTTTGGCCACGCCATTTTGTTGAGGGGTGTATGCAGCGGAATATTGATGTTTAATCCCCTCATCACTAAGGAAATCATTCAAGGTGTAGTTCTTGAACTCGGTGCCATTGTCACTTCTAATGATCAACACAGGAACATTGTATTGCCTTTGGACCAAATTGATGAAGTCGATGAAGGTCTTTTGAGTTTCACGCTTCAATTTGAAGAAATAAACCCAAGAGTATCTTGAAAAGTCATCAACAATCACCAAGCAATATTTCTTCCCACCAAGACTTGCATGAGATGGAGGACCAAAGAGGTCCACGTGGAGGAGCTCCAAGATCTTGGTGGACTTGATGCGATTCTTAGGCTTATGAGGAGCATCATGCATCTTCCCTAGAACACATGCCCTGCAAACACGATCTTTGGCAAAGGAAACATTTTCTTTTAGTCCAACAATATGGCCCTCCTTGTGGAGACTTTGCAAAGTCCTCATATTGACATGGGCCAGTCGGCGATGCCATAACCAACCCACATCGGCCTTTCCGAATAAGCACATCGCACTTGTAGTGGCTTGCCCCGAAAAGTCCACCACATACAAGTCATGTTCGACATACCTAACAAAAGCGACCTTGAGAGACTTGCTCCACATGAGGACCACAAGATCATTATGTATAAAGACGGAAAAACCCATCTTTCCAAGAGCACAGACTGAAAGTAAATTGTACCCAAGGGTCTCAACAAGCAACCACAACTTTGCCAAAACCCAATACCTTAGATTTTGACTTGTCGGCATATGTCATGGTGATTTGATCATCATTTGGCTTTAACTCCTTGAAAATAGACGAGCTTCCGGTCATATGACTTGTGCAACCACTATCAAGCACCCACTTTGACCCTCCGGAAGCATAAGTCTACAAAAGATCAAGCTAATTTTTAGGTACCCATTTGGGTCCTCTTTTGTTAGCAACAAGGGTCTTGGAAACCCAAATACACCAAGAAATATAACCATCATATGGGCCAACATATTGTTCATACACATCACCATAATAATCATGCATTAGAACATAGTGAGGGTTAGCACTACCCGCAAAGTCATCATGAGACATAGTTTTACCACTTGTGGTCTTACTACCCACAATGGCCTTGTTAGTTTCTTGTGTGGGCTTGGCCTTCTTCTTGTTGTTGTTGTTGTTCTTCTTCTTCTTAGAATTGGAGACAAATCCAATGCCCCCTTTATCACCACTAGGTCTTTGCTTACTCAAAAGATCATCAATAGACTTGTTGCCTTGTGGAAATGTGGCCTTAGCAAGCTCCCCCTTCAACCTAGAATTCTCTTCAAGAATAGTTGTACTACTAGATGGAATGAAGTTACTAGGTGAAGGAATATTGGCCAATTGAGTTTGAAGCGTTTCATGGGACTTTGTGAGTGACAAGAGTTCACTCTCCAAAGCCTTGTTAAGCAACCTAAATTCCTCGGCAAGTTTTTCATGAACCACACCAAACTCAATCTTGTCCTTTTTAGAAATTTTGTATTTAGCAATAGCATGATCACGCTCTTTGATGAGTTTGTTCACAATAATGTCATTGGCCTCATCAAGCCCTTCAAGTTTTAATTCAAGTGACAACCTAGTTTCTTGTTCTTCTTCTAGAGCATTGTTTAAAGCCTCTAGCTCACTCATGTGTTCATGCCCAAGTTTACATCTTACATCTAGAAGCTCTTGAGTATGTGAAAGTTGATCTAGGATGTTTTCAAAGTGTAACTTAGCATCTCCTTCTAGGTTAGTCATAAACTCATCAAAGGCAATTAATTCCTTTTTAACATCAAGAGACATCTCATCATCAAGTTCATCATTATCTAAGGGAGTAGAGTGGGATGATGAGGATACCTCCGTTCCTCTTGCCATAAGGCAAGTGACGTTCTTGGTGGGAGAGTTTTCATTTGGAGAATCGAAGAGTGAGAATGTCGGAGTAGAGATGGTGGCTAGAGCAGCCACACCATGAGAAGTTTCCTCTTCCTCATCTTCATCATCTTCATTGTCGGAGGAGTATTCTTCATGAGTGATCAAGACAATTTCTCCCGACTTCTTGTTGATGGGATTCTTCTTGATGAAAGGTTTCTTGTAAGGTGCCTTGAGAGTCTTCTTCAACACAAGCTTACCACCATGATCTTCTCTCTTCTCATAGGGACAACTCGCTACAAAGTGATAGCGGTCACCACAATTGAAGCAAGTTTTCAATCTCGTTGTATTTTCTCTTTTCCAATTTGGGTTGCTTTTTCTTTGCATTTACATCTTGGCCTTGGTGGGGTTCTTCCAAAAGTTCTTAGCCTAGAAGGCCATATATTGACTATGAGAAATCTTGACTTCATCAGGGTGGTCCATGGAGAGCCCTTCATCACTATCATCTTCATCCCCATGATCCAAAACCTTGTCCTTCAAAGCAACATTGACAACATTGCTCATACCAAGGGCACGAGCACGGGCATCTTTGGCATTCTTGGCGGCAACCTTGAAAGCGGCCATCTCTTGCATAACTTCATTTGAGGTCATGAGATGGTAGTTGTGTCTTCCTTGTAGGCTCTTCAAGTCGGTGGGCTCAAAAGGCATGAGTGCACTCACATATTTCCTTTTTATCCATGCATCATCCACATGTGAGGAACCCACATTTCTAAAAGCGGTGGCGGTGGTCTTGAGCCTTCGGTACATGTCTTCGTGATCTTCACCTTCTTTCATGTAGAAGCCTTCGGCTTCATTGCTTAGAGCATCATATCGGTTCTTCCTCATACTCTCATTTCCAACAAACAACACAGTGAGAGCATCCCAAGCTTCCTTGGCAATGCTAAAGTGCTCAATGTGTGGATAATCCTTTGTCCCCAATCCTTGTTGAATCATGTGCAAAGCAGTGGCATTGAGTTGACTATTGACAATCTCTCTTCTTGTCAAGTTGTTTTGATCCCCATTAAAGAGTCCATGCTCGATGATGTTCCATAGTTCAATGCAAGAGATGTGCACATGAGTTCTCATTAGTGATTGCCATTGAGCAAAAGTAGCAGACTCTTCAAGCTCAGGTGGGTCACCCCTATTGTAAACATGAGGGTGAGGGATGGGAGGATTGGGAGAGTACCAAGAATCATGGTGCTCACCCTTCCCCCCATCAAGTTGTGTGGAGGAATTAGCGTTGTCTAGTTTACCCCCACCACCATACCCTCGGGGGATACCGAAGTATTCCCTTTAGGTACAACGAATGGTAGATCCTCTTGAGGAGATGGGGGTGATGAGCCATCTTTGTCTTTAATAAGTTGCTCAAACATCTTCTTGACTTTGTTGACCAAGGAAGAGCTCAATCTTGTTTCCAAGTTTCTGAGATCTTCCATGGTCACTGGGGTCGGCTCACTACCACCATCCCCTTCTTGGCTACCCATATTCTCTTAGGCGGTAAAGCCCAAATAAAGAGCCGAGGCTCTGATACCAATTGAAAGGATCGTATGGGCACCTAGAGGGGGGTGAATAGGTTCTACTTCAAATTTTCTTCTTTTTCAAATTAAGGTTTGACAATAAGGTAAATTCTCTAGATAATGCAACTAAGGTGAATTTACCTATATGACACTTATGCAAGAGCTACCACAACACAAGGTAAGAATAAGTAGGTAAAGTGCGGTAAAGGATAGAAGTAACCAAAGTGGTGGACGCAGAGACACAAGGATTTGTTTCTCGTAGTTCCTTCCTTTTGAGGGGAAGTACTTCTACGTTTGGAGAGGGGGTGGTTTCAAACCACCAACGCCACGAAAGGCCTCCCTTGTTCTCCGATGAATCTCACCCCAACGGGATCGATTCACCTTCCACTATATCGGCAACCTTCAAGGTGGAAGCCGACACCTTTACAAGTTTGGGGCACACATCCACAACTTAATCGGAGGCTCCCAAATACAAGCAAGCTATCAAACCAACCAAAGACAAGCTTGTAAGAACCAAAACAAGAACTAGGGTTTCCAAGAAAACACTAGAGCAAAGGGGCCCTCAAAGAAAAGAGGGTGAAATGAAGATCTCTTTTGGTGAAGTAGTAGATCGGGGCCTCCTCCTTCGATTCCCCAAAGATCAAAGACTTTGGGTGGTGGAATGAGGAGATCTTGAGATTTGGTGGCTCCAATGGTGGTCTTGACTTTAATGTGATTGAGCAACTTGTCCCAAGGTAGGTGGAGGGGTATTTACACCCCTCCAGGAAATCTGGCCGTTGGAGCCTTTAATGCACCGGTAGTACCGGTACTCAAGCGGTAGTACCGCTGTACCGCAGGGGTCTTGAATGGTCGAGCCAGCACCAGTAATGCCTGGTATTCCCTTGCGGTACTGCCCCCAAGTGGTAGTACCGGTCGTATGAAGCGGTACTACCGGTCTGGGCGGTAGTACCGGTCCCAAGTACCGCTTGGAACAGAGCAAAACTGAGAGGGGTGGGTTTTCTTCAGAACGCCCCGGTACTGCCGAGCGGTATGACCGTGTCCAAGCTTGTCTCAAGCGGTACTACCGGTTGGACCGGTAGTGCCACTCCGTGGTACCGGGTGGTACTTACTAAAACCCATCCTTATCAGCCTTGCACTGCACCAACCGGTACTAGAACCGGTAGTACCGGTGCCAAGCGGTAGTACCGGTCGTATTTCCGGTACTACCGGTTGACACAGTGGTTTTTCGCAAAGGGAATCGTTAGGCCAATATTTGTGCCACACCCTTATCAAACCTGTGATACACTTAGCACACGATTAAACTAATAAGTGTGTTGTTATCAAACATCAAAATCAGAGGGATAGAAAAATGCTCTTTCATATGTGCTAGTCTAATATTCCCGTGTGTCCTCACATGAACTCCGACTAGGGACAACTATTAAATAACCATACAAGTAAAGAGTTTCACTAATAATTCACATAATTGTCAATCAATACAAGTTTCCTGATATGGATATTTAAGGAACATTACAATAACTCATGGATACATAAGAAATATAATCATCTCTATGATTGCCTCTAGGGCATATTTCCTTCATCTAGACCCTTCTACATCATTCCGGTGAAAACATCGGAATCATTCCCGAACTCCAGAATTGGACTTTCCTTATATTAATCTTATTCTCCGGACCATTCCGGATCTCATCGTGATATCCTGGATACCATCCGAGACTTCGAACAACATTAGGTATCCCTACTTACATTCCATATCTACTAAACATTAGAGGAATCTGGAAATTCATATGACTCCCACATATTTCTACGATTACTTTGTGATTGAATGAACCACTTACACACGATACCAATTTCCCTTTGTCTCACGATATTTTACTTATCCGAGGTCTGATCATCGGTATCTCTCCCTACCTAGTTCAACCTCATTATCGATAAGTACTCTTTTCTCGTTCCCGTGATATGTGATCCCTTGTGAGCCAGTCACATGCTTGCAAGCTAATTGGATGACATTCCACTGAGAGGCCCCAGAGTATATCTATCCATCATATGGATGGACAAATCCCACTCTTGATCCATGTGCTTCAACACGTACTTTGCAAACAATCAATGCCACCTTTATAACCACCCACTTATGAAGTGGTGTTTGATATCATCAAAGCATCCATCAGGTGATGGTGATTAGCATGATCTCATGGTTGAAGGAATTAGGTTACTTTGTATCAGAAAGCTTATAGCAAGTGAACTATATTTAAATGACTTGATCTTTATGCTATGCTTAACTATAGGAGTGTATCCATCACATCATTCTCCTAATGATATGACCCTGTTGTTAATAACATCTCAATGTTCATGATCAGGAAACCATGATCATATATTAACGAACAAGCTAGTTTAACAAGAGGCTTTACTAGGGACTCTTTTATGTTTACAAATCACACAAGTATTAATGTTTCCTATTAATACAATTATAGCATGGTATGTAAACATTTAACATAAGCATGAAGATATGATAATAACCACTTTATTATTGCCTCTTGGGCATATCTCCAACATTCTCCCACTTGCACTAGAGTCAATAATCTAGTGTCATACCTTTGTGCATTCAACACCTATGGCTTTCCGGTGTTGTCTTTACACGATTGCTAGTGGTCAACTAATCTCCGGATCCGACACTTTCAGGTCCATGTGTAATTGCATGTCTTTTCTTCTCTACGCATCACTTATTTCCTAATGAGATGACTTTGTATAAATTTGGTCCATTGGTGAGACATTTAGTTCCTTGGGGTTAAAACATGTTGATAATATTGTTGTACAATATATCTTCATAGTACTATATAGCTGTGAACTACACCTAGTTCTATAACAAACTACTTGACACAAATACCCTCTTTCGCTGCTATAATAGCAGTCATATACTTAGCCTTTTGTTGTAGTATTTGTCATAATGCCTTAACTTTGGAACTCATCCAAATCCATTATGAAACTTACTTTGCATTATATTGTGCCACCCTTAGTTTATATTGAGATAAACTTAATTTGTACTTTGTGACAAAACTAGTATTAATGTAATACTTTTACAATGAACTAACCATCTATTTGTCACTTCTACAAAATAATATATTCTTAGTTGTTCCGAAAGATCATAAGAATTTCTTTACTATCGTCCTATAAACATCTTATGAATCATTCAGATATATGCTCATAAAATTTAGAGAATAGGACATATATGGATGTGTACATATCACAGTATGATTAAAAAATACTCTCTGTGATTTCATTCATCAAGTATCAATCAATACTTGAATCTTTGTTTCACTTACCAAGTGTCGATACACTTGAATTTCGATTTAATCCTTTCTGTGTGGCAAGAACCTTTCTTGACATTTCCATATTGAACTTATTCAATATCTAATCTATGTACATTTGGCACAGCCATATTAGCGTCTCAATCTATCCATATAGATATTGATACCAAATATTTGGGTTTTGCCTAAGTCTTTCATCAAAATTGAAATTCTTAACTTGTGTTAATATAATACATCATTTCCAATCAACAATATGTCTTACACATATTGTATTAGAAATATGTCTTAGCGCACCCACTTAATTTCTTGCAAATGCAAGCATCTTCATCGTCTCCGATGAAATTAAATACTTTTAATAGTTTCATCATGGTGAAGATTCCAACTCCTCTATGCTTACTTCAACCATTGAAGTTTGCATATGTTTTTAGCATCCTCTGAATTAACAAAACCCTTTGGGACCGTGTCATGCTCACGTCCTAGGTAACCATTCTATTAGTAGAACTTATTTCGTTTATTCAACTACGACATAACAAAATTATATGTAGTGGTTGCTACATTAATCCGTCTATATTAAATATCGCTTAATGAAAGATCAGATCTTGTCATAGTCAACTCTTTGAACATTGTTGTGAACTCTTTCTCGACATGTCGACAATTTCATAGATGTGAAACATCCATGTCTATTTCTTTATAGATCCAAATACGACTGTAAGGTCTTGCACCTTTTCAGAGGGTCTTTCAAGTTCAAAGCTTGATCTCTCGTGTATTGAACTATCATGGATTTTATGGCTTCAAACCATTTGATGGAGTTAGGGCCCATCATTGCTTCTTTGCATGTAGCCGGATCATCATTTCCAAATAATGATTTAACTCTCAAATCTTGGTATTCGATTGTTTACCCGACCTAATTGGTTCAATAGGAACTTAGACCTATGTGACCACAACCTTTGAGGCACGTGAGACATGAGCATTGTTGCTGTCTCCGGAATGCTTTCCGGTGTTGCGCAACTTTGCACGTATAGCTAAGGTTCTCTTAACCTTATCAAAGTTCTATTGTCCTCTCACTTCACCTTTTCACGAAAAATTTCTTCTTAAAGAAACTTGTCGTTCTAAGCGACAAACACTTTTGTCTCTGGTGTTATGGAGGAATACTCAACGATTATCCGAAATAACCTACAAAGACACGCTCACCCGACTTTGGTTGTAAACATCTTACTTATGCATAGCATACCAATGTTTAAGAAATGACAACTTGGGTTTTATCCCAAACCATAACTTTATATGGTGTCATTTCAACGAATCATGATGGATCTCTTTTCAGTGAAAAGCGGTAGTCACTAAAGCCTATAATCGTTTAAAATATAATGGCGGTTTATAAATGACACCTTTGATCTTACCATGTCAAACAAGGTTTTATTACATATCTCGATTATTCCATACTCATATGGTGTTTCGGGAAACGCAAATCCATGAAACGATTCCTCAAATCTTAGGTGTTATGCTAAACTTGTAACTCAAATATCTTCCTTTATGATCCTATCATAAATTCTTTATTTTCTTGTTACATTGATTTTGCACTTCATCTTGAAAGTCTTCGAACTTTTCAAATGTTCCACACTTCATCCTTATTAAGTAAATATTCATATATTCACTCAAATTTTTGGAGAAATCATATGAAGTTGAAATCCATCGCTCTCGACCACAATAATGAGCTTCATACATCTATATGTACAGGTTCCAATATTCTAGTCATTCGTTCACTTTTGGCCTATGAACGAAGTTTTAATTATCTCTAGGAAAGTTTCACAAGCGTCAATTGATCGAAATCAAAAGACTCCAAAATTCCATCCACATGGAGTTTCTTCATGTTTTCTTTCCAATATAATTTAAACAGCAATGTCACTTCCTAAGTGATCTTTCAATCAATTGTCTTTCGACATTTTAGCACTTGTTTTATGGATGTGATTTATCCAACGAGATTTGTTAATCATCCATCTTTGATGGATGACGACAATTATTTGAACAACCCTTTTGTTCTCAAAATACCTGATAAAACAAATCTTAAAGGCAAGCTTTGATGTCAACGAGAAACACATCAACACTTTATTTGTTCTCGATGAACATCATCGCATATTCTCTTGCAAGTTACATAGGCCATTGCAGTTCATGAATTATGTTGTTTCGTCTGACGATTCACACCAACAAATTCAGTATCCAATACTTAAGAACCACATTGTTTAATAAGCATGGAATATAGCCATAACATGTGTCCTGAGATGAGCTCAACGAGAACAGAAATCTCGTGTGGAACAAAAGGGTAAAAGCTCGTTTGATTCTGATTTCCAGTACAAATACGAACCGTGAAAGCGTGGCCTATCGATCCTTTAGATCTTCGTAGTTTGAAGCTAGAGGTGTCAGAAAAGTTACCACAGGGATAACTGGCTTGTGGCAGCCAAACGTTCATAGCGACGTTGCTTTTTTATCCTTCGATGTCGGTTCTTCCTATCATTGTGAAGCAGAATTCACCAAGTGTTGGATTGTTCACCCACCAATAGGAAACGTGAGATGGGTTTGGACTGTCATGAGACAGGTTAGTTTTACCCTACTGATGACAGTTTCGCGATAGTAGTTCAAACTCGTACGAGAGGAACCGTTGATTCACACAATTGATCATCGCGCTTGGTTGAAAAGCCAGTGGCGCGAAGCTACCATGTGCTGGATTATGACTGAACGCCTCTAAGTCAGAATCCAAGCTAGCAAGCGACGCCTGCGCCTGCTGCTCGCCCCGACCCATGCTAAACCGGTCCGACCGATGTGCTGTGGCCGGCCGCCTCGAAGCTCCCTTCCAAACGGGCGGTGGGATGAATCCTTTGTAGACGACTTAAATACGTAACTAGGCATTGTAAGTGGTAGAGTGGCCTTGCTGCCATGATCCTCTGAGATCCATCCCCACGTCGCACGGATTCGTCCCTCCCCTAACTCCTCTCTTCCGCAGAAAGGTTCGAACCTGCGAGAAGGATGCCTCCTAGCATTGTCAAGTGCTTCCCGAAAAGCACCAAGTATGAGAGAAAGGATATACAATTCCACCGTAAAGCACTTAGCTGCCACCGTAAAGCACTTGGCATTATATCACACGAAATCCGTGTGGATCCTCCCAGATTAAGCCAAGTGCTTACCCAAACGTAACAAGTCTGGAAGAAAGCATATATACAAGGCCACATACAAGCACTTAAGTGCCAAGTATGGAAGGATATGCAAAGAAGATGAGAAGCACTTAGCTGCCACCAGAAAGAACTTGGCATCGTGTGAAGCCTCACACCATTCCAAGTGCTTCCCCAATCGTACCAAGTCTAAGAAAGCATATGCAAGGCCACATACAAGAACTTTGCGGCCACGGAAATTTACTTGGAAGTTTATTACATGGAATCAGGGTTTGGCCATACGAAAGTACCATGTCCCTGTACTGAAAGCATAAATAATAGACCTCGAGAGAACATGCCATGACCATATATGGATGCCACTACTGTCTTTAATACTAAAAACTCATAATTTTTCCAGTAAGGATTCCAGGTAGAAACCATAGACTGGCTTGGGGAATGAGGCACTAAGATGAAAACATGGCGATACGGAAATACCAAAGGAATCCTGGTAGAAACCATAGACCAAACTATGGATGTGGTCATGGTAGAAACCATAGACCAAACTATGGATGTGTTTGGCATCACAATATACACCCATCCACGGAATATCGGCTCATTAAGGCAAACTATGCGATGGATGTGGTCATGTCCTAGATCATTTTCCCTGAAAGCCATGAATCCCCAAAGGTGGTAGGGTATTTCCAAGAACAGTTTTTTAGAATAACCCCCATATTCCATGTTTGCTATTTTTTGCATGCAACTAGGCAACATGAAATGGTAATGTGCGAAGGTTTCACATTTTTTGACTATTTTGAATTTTTTATGCTGGTTTCGAAATCTTGCCGAGACCGCAACATTCAGGGTTCCTGGCTATGTGCTGGGTCTTGCTAATATCTCGTTGGATCTCTAAAGAAATTCCATGTGTTTGTACCTAGAAATGGTTTTTTGCAAAATTGTCGAGATAGTTATGTGGTAGCTCCATGCTAAATTTGGGCCCCCTCTAGCAAGACCAGCAGAAACTTGTTTATATCACGGGGGTTGCGCGGAGAGGTTCTAGCTAGAGAAAATTGGTGATTTGGACACTAAATGCTCTATAGTATTTATTAAAAATGGGGTGATGCATTTTCACATCACTTCCTTGAAGGCTTCTTCACAAACTGAGCCCTTTTCGGCACCAGGAAAATGGAAAATGGTTTTTTTGCGTGGAGAATGTGAAAAATTCATAAAGAAATATTGTTTGGCATCACAATATGCACCCATGCACAGAATATGGGTGCATTAAGGAAAATTTTGCCATGGTTATGGTCATGACCTAGCTCATTTTCCCTGAAAGCCATGAATCCCAAAGGCGGTAGGTCATTTATGTTAACACTTTTTTAGAATAACCCCATATTCCATGTTTGCTATTTTTGCATCCAACTAGGCAACATGAAATGTCAATGTGTGAAGGTTTCACATTTTTTGAATTTTTTTAACGGTTTTGAAATCCGACCGAGACCGCGGCAGTTAGGGTTCCTGGCTTCGTGCCGGTTCTTGGTAATCTCTTGATGGATCTCTGAAGAAATGCCATATTTTGTACCTGGAAATGATTGTTTGGAAAATTACCGAGATATCTACGAGGTAGCTCTAGGCTAAATTTGGGCCCTCTCCAACAAGACCGGCATAAACTTGTTTATATCGCGGGGTTGCACCGAGAGGTTCTATCTGGAGACAATTGGTTATTTGGCCACTAAATTCTCTATAGTATTTATTAAAAATGGGTTATGCATTTTCACATCACTTCCTTGGTGGCTGCCTCACGAAATAAGCCCTTTTTGGCAGCAAAAAATGGAAAACAGATTTTCCATGCAGATAATGTGAAAACTTCATGAATCAACATTGTTTGGCATCACAATATATACCCATCCATGGAATATCGGCTCATTAAGGAAAACTATGCCATGGCTGTGGTCATGTCCCAGCTCATTTTCCCTGAAAGCCATGAATCCCCAAAGGTGGTAGGGTATTTCCATGAACATTTTTTTAGAATAACCCCCATATTCCATGTTTGCTATTATGAAATGGTAATGTCTGAAGGTTTCACATTTTTTGACTATTTTGAATTTTTATGTCAGTTTTGAAATCCTGCCGAGATCGCGGCTGTAAGGGTTCCTGGCTATGTGTTGGGTCTTGCTAATCTGTCGTTGGATCTCTCAAGAAATGCCATGTGTTTGTACCTAGAAATGATTTTTTCCAAAATTTCCGAGATAGCTACGAGGTAGCTCCATGCTAAATTTGGGCCCCCTCTAGCAAGACCGACAGAAACTTGTTTATATCGCGGGGTTGCGTGGAGAGGTTCTAGCTAGATACAATTGGTGATTTGGCAACTAAATGATCTATAGTATTTATTAAAAATGGGGTGATGCATTTTCACATCACTTCCTTGGTGGCTTCTTCACAAACTGAGCTCTTTTTGGCACCAGGAAAACTGAAAATGGTTTTTCCGCGCGGAGAATGTCAAAAATTCATCAAGAAACTTTGTTTGGCATCACAATATGCACCCATGCATAGAATATTAGCGCATTATGGAAAACTTTGCCATGGCTGTGGTCATGACCTACCTCATTTTCCCTGAAAGCCATGACAGCCCAAAGGCGGTAGGTCATTTCCGTTAACACTTTTTTTTAGAATAACCCCATATTCCATGTTTGCTATTTTTGTATGCAACTGGGCAACATGAAATGGTAATGTGTCAAGGTGTCACATTTTTTAAATTTTTTTGACGTTTTTGAATTCTGGCCGAGACCGCGGCAGTTAGGATTCCAGGATACGTGCCGGTTCTTGGTAATCTCTTGTTGGAGCTCTGAATAAGTGCAGTATTTTGTACCTGAAAATGATTTTTTGGAAAATTACCGAGATAGCTATGAGGTAGGTCCAGGATAAATTTGGGCCCCCTCCAACAAGACCGGCATAAATTTGTTTATATCATGGGGGTTGCACCGAGAGGTTCTATCTGGAGCCAATTCATTATTTGGCCACTAAATTCTCTATAGTATTTATTAAAAATGGGGTGATGCATTTTCACATCACTTCTTTGGTGGCTGCTTCACAAGATGAGACCTTCTCGGCACCGGAAAAATATAAAATGGATTTTCCGTGTAGAGAAAGTGAAAACTTCATGAATCAACATTGTTTGGCATCACAATATACACCCATCCACGGAATATCGGCTCATTAAGGCAAACTATGCCATGGATGTGGTCATGTCCTAGCTCATTTGCCCTGAAAGCCATGAATCCCCTAAGGTGGTAGGGTATTTCCATGAACAGTTTTTTTAGAATAACCCCCATATTCCATGTTTGCTATTTTTTGCATGCTACTAGGAAACATGAAATGGTAATGTGTGAAGGTTTCACATTTTTTGACTATTTTGAATTTTTATGCCGGTTATGAAATCCTACCGAGACCGCGTAGTCAGGTTTCCTGGCTATGTGCTGGGTCTTGCTAATATCTCGTTGGATCTATGAAGAAATGCCATGTGTTTGTACCTAGAAATGATTTTTTGCAAAATTGCCGACATAGCTATGAGGTAGCTCCAAGCTAAATGTGGGCCCCCTCTAGCAAGACCTACAGAAACTTGTTTATATCGCGGGAGTTACGCAGAGAGGTTCTATCTAGAGACAATTGGTGATTTGGACACTAAATGCTCTATAGTATTTATTAAAAATGGGGTGATGCATTTTCACATCACTTCCTTGGTGCATTCTTCACATACTAAGCCCTTTTCGGCACCAGGTAAATGGAAAATAGTTTTTCCACGGGGAGAATTTGAAAAATTCATTAAGAAATATTGTTTGGCATCACAATATACACCCATGTACACAATATGGGGCATTAAGGAAAACTTTGCCATGGCTGTGGTCATGACCTAGCTCATTTTCCCTGAAAGCCATGAATCCCCAAAGGCGGTAGGTCATTTCTGTTAACACCTTTTTAGAATAACCCCATATTCCATGTTTGCTATTTTTGCGTCCAACTAGGCAACATGAAATGTCAATGTGTGAAGGTTTCACATTTTTTGAATTTTTTGACGGTTTTGAAATCCGGCCGAGACCGCGGCAGTTAGGGTTCCAGGCTACGTGCCGGTTCTTGGTAATCTCTTGTTGGACCTCTGAATAAATGCCATATTATGTACCTGGAAATGATTTTTTGGAAAAATATCGAGATAGCTAGGAGGTACCTTTAGGCTAAATTTGGGCCCCCTCCAACAAGACCGGCATAAACTTGTTTATATCATGTGTTCTTGAGAGGTTCTATCTGGAGACAATTGGTTATTTGGCCACTAAATTCTCTATAGTACTTATTAAAAATGGGGTTATGCATTTTCACATCACTTCTTTGGTGGCTGCTTCACAAGATGAGATCTTTTCGACACCAGAAAAATATAAAATGGATTTTCCGTGTAGAGAATGTGAAAACTTCATGAATGAACATTGTTTGGAATCACAATATACACCCATCCACGGAATATCGGCTCATTAAGGCAAACTATGCCATGGATGTGGTCATGTCCTAGCTCATTTGCCCTGAAAGCCATGAATCCCCTAAGGTGGTAGGGTATTTCCATGAACATTTTTTTTAGAATAACCCCCATATTCCATGTTTGCTATTTTTGGCATGCTACTAGGAAACATGAAATGGTAATGTGTGAAGGTTTCATATTTTTTGACTATTTTGAATTTTTATGACGGTTATGAAATCCTACCGAGACCGCGTATTCAGGTTTCCTGGCTATGTGCTGGGTCTTGCTAATATCTCGTTGGATCTATGAAGAAATGCCATGTGTTTGTACCTAGAAATGATTTTTTGCAAAATTGCCGACATAGCTATGAGGTAGCTCCAAGCTAAATGTGGGCCCCCTCTAGCAAGACCTGCAGAAACTTGTTTATATCGCGGGGGTTGCGCGGAGAGGTTCTAGCTAGAGACAATTGGTGATTTGGAGACTAAATGCTCTATAGTATTTATTAAAAATGGGGTGATGCATTTTCACATCACTTCCTTTGTGCATTCTTCACATACTAAGCCCTTTTCGGCACCAGGTAAATGGAAAATAGTTTTTCCATGCGGAGAATTTGAAAAATTCATTAAGAAACATTGTTTGGCATCACAATATACACCCATGTACACAATATGGGGCATTAAGGAAAACTTTGCCATGGCTGTGGTCATGACCTAGCTCATTTTCCCTGAAAGCCATGAATCCCCAAAGGCGGTAGGTCATTTCTATTAACACCTTTTTAGAATAACCCCATATTCCGTGTTTGCTATTTTTGCGTCCAACTAGGCAACATGAAATGTCAATGTGTGAAGGTTTCATATTTTTTGAATTTTTTGACGGTTTTGAAATCCGGCCAAGACCGCGGCAGTTAGGGTTCCAGGCTACGTGTCGGTTCTTGGTAATCTCTTGTTGGACCTCTGAATAAATGCCATATTTTGTACCTGGAAATGATTTTTTGGAAAAATACCGAGATAGCTAGGAGGTACCTTTAGGCTAAATTTGGGCCCCCTCCAACAAGACCGGCATAAACTTGTTTATATCGCGGGGTTTGCGCCGAGAGGTTCTATCTGGAGACAATTGGTTATTTGGCCACTAAATTCTCTATAGTATTTATTAAAAATGGGGTTATGCATTTTCACATCACTTCTTTGGTGGCTGCTTCACAAGATGAGACCTTTTCGGCACCAGAAAAATATAAAATGGATTTTCCGTGTAGAGAATGTGAAAACTTCATGAATCAACATTGTTTGGCATCACAATATACACCCATCCACGGAATATCGGCTCATTAAGGCAAATTATGCCATGGTTGTGGTCATGTCCTATCTCATTTGGCCTGAAAGCCATGAATCCCCAAAGGTTCTAGGGTATTTCCATGAACAGTTTTTTTAGAATAACTCCTATATTCCATGTTTTCTATTTTTTGCATGCAACTAGGAATCATGAAATGGTAATGTGCGAAGGTTTCACATTTTTTTGACTATTTTGAATTTTTTAAGCCGGTTTTGAAATCCTACGGAGACCGCGGAAGTCAGGGTTCCTGTCTATGTGTTGGGTCTTGCTAATCTCTCGTTGGATCTATGAAGAAATGCCATGTATTTGTACCTAGAAATGATTTTTTGCAAAATTGCCGACATAGCTATGAGGTATCTCCATGCTAAATCTGGGCCCCCTCTAGCAAGACCAGCAGAAACTTGTTTATATCGCCGGGGTTGCGCGGAGAGGTTATAGCTAGATACAATTGGTGATTTGGACACTAAATGTTCTATAGTATTTATTAAAAATGGGGTGATGCATTTTCACATCACTTCCTTGGTGGATTCTTCACAAACTGAGCCCTTTTCGGCACCAGGAAAATGTAAAATAGTTTTTCCGCGCGGAGAATTTGAAAAATTCATGAAGAAACATTGTTTGGCATCACAATATGCACCCATGCACAGAATATGGGCACATTAAGGAAAACTTTGCCATGGCTGTGGTCATGACCTAGCTCATTTTCCCTGAAAGCCATGAATCCCCAAAGGTGATAGGTCATTTCCGTTAACACCTTTTTAGAATAACCCCATATTCCATGTTTGATATTTTTGCGTCTAACTAGGCAACATGAAATGTCAATGTGTGAAGGTTTCACATTTTTTGAATTTTTTGACGGTTTTGAAATCCGGCCGAGACCGCGGCAGTTAGGGTTCCAGGCTACGTGCCGGTTCTTGGTAATATCTTGTTGGCCCTCTGAATAAATGGCATATTTTGTACCTGGAAATGATTTTTTGGAAAATTACCGAGATAGCTAGGAGGTACCTCTAGGCTAAATTTGGGCCCCCTACAACAAGACCGGCATAAACTTGTTTATATCACGGGGGCTGCACCGAGAGGTTCTATCTAGAGACAATTGGTTATTTTGCCACTAAATTATCTATAGTATTTATTAAAAATGGGGTTATGTATTTTCACATCACTTCCTTGGTGGATGCTTCACAAGATGAGACTTTTTCGGCACCGAAAAAATGTAAAATGGATTTTCCGTTTATTGAATGTGAAAACTTCATGAATCAACATTGTTTGGCATCACAATATACACCCATCCACAGAATTTTGGCTCGTTAAGGCAAACTATGTCATGGCTGTGATCATGTCCTATCTCATTTGCCCTGAAAGCCATGAATCCCCAAGGGTGGTAGGGTATTTCCATGAACAGTTTTTTTAGAATAACCCCCATATTCCATGTTTGCTATTTTTTGCATGCAACTAGGAAACATGAAATGGTAATGTGCGAAGGTTTCACATTTTTTGACTATTTTGAATTTTTTATGCCAGTTTTGCAATCCTGCCGAGACCGTGGCAGTCAGGGTTCCTGGCTATGTGCTGGGTCTTGCTAATATCTCGTTGGATCTCTCAAGAAATTCCATGTGTTTGTACCTAGAAATGATTTTTTGCAAAATTGCCGAGATAGCTACGAGGTAGCTCCATGCTAAATTTGGGCCCCCTCTAGCAAGACTGCAGAAACTTTTTTATAGCGCGGGGTTGCACAGAGAGGTTCTAGCTAGAGACAATTGGTGATTTTGCCACTAAATTCTCTAAAGTATTTATTAAAAATAGGGTGATGCATTTTCACATCACTTCCTTGGTGGCTTCTTCACAAACTGAGCCCTTTTCGGCACTAGGAAAACTGAAAATGGTTTTTCTGCGCGGAGAATGTGAAAAATTTATCAAGAAACTTTGTTTGGCATCACAATATGCACCCATGCATAGAATATGGGCACATTATGGAAAACTTTGTCATGGCCGTGGTCATGACCTAGCTCATTTTCCCTAAAAGCCATGACAGCCCAAAGGTGGTAGGTCATTTCCGTTAACACTTTTTTAGAATAACCCCATATTCTATGTTTGGTATTTTTTCATGCAACTAGGCAACATGAAATGGCAATGTGTGAAGGTTTCGCATTTTTTGAATTTTTTTGACAGTTTTGAAATCTGGCCGAGACCGCGGCAGTTAGGTTTCCAGGATACGTGCCGGTTCTTGGTAATCTCTTGTTGGAGCTCTGAATAAGTGCAGTATTTTATACGTGGAAATGATTTTTTTGGAAAATTACCGAGATAGCTACGCGGTAGGTCCAGGCTAAATTTGGGCCCCCTCCAACAAGACCGGCATAAACTTGTTTATATCACGGGGGTTGCACCAAGAGGTTCTATCTGGAGCCAATTCGTTATTTGGCCACTAAATTATCTATAGTATTTATTAAAAATGGGGTGATGCATTTTCATATCACTTTCTTGGTGGTTGCTTCACAAAAAGAGCCCTTTTCAGCAACGGAAAAATGGAAAATGGATTTTTCGTGCAGAGAATGTGAAAACTTCATGAATCAACTTTGTTTAGCATCACAATATACACCCATCCACGGAATATCGGCTCATTAAGGCAAATTATGCCATGGCTGTGGTCATGTCCTAGCTCATTTGCCCTGAAAGCCATGAATCCCCAAAGGCGGTAAGGTATTTACATGAACAATTTTTTTATAATAACCCCCGTATTCCATGTTTGCTATTTTTTGCATGCAACTAGGAAATATGAAATGGTAATGTGTGAAGGTTTCACATTTTTTGACTATTTTGAATTTTTATGCCGGTTATGAAATCCTGCCGAGACCGCGTAGTTAGGGTTCCTGGCTATGTGCTGGGTCTTGCTAATATCTCGTTGGATCTATGAAGAAATGCCATGTGTTTGTACCTAGAAATGATTTTTGGCAAAATTGCCGACATAGCTATGAGGTAGCTCCAAGCTAAATGTGGGCCCCCTCTAGCAAGACCTGCAGAAACTTGTTTATATCGCGGGGGTTGCGCGGAGAGGTTCTAGATAGAGACAATTGGTGATTTGGACACTAAATGCTCTATAGTATTTATTAAAAATGGGGTGATGCATTTTCACATCACTTCCTTGGTGGATTCTTCACATACTGAGCCCTTTTCGGCACCAGGTAAATGGAAAATAGTTTTTCCACGTGGAGAATTTGAAAAATTCATTAAGAAACATTGTTTGGCATCACAATATACACCCATGCACACAATATGGGGCATTAAGGAAAACTTTGCCATGGCTGTGGTCATGACCTAGCTCATTTTCCCTGAAAGCCTTGAATCCCCAAAGGCGGTAGGTCATTTCTGTTAACACCTTTTTAGAATAACCCCATATTCCATGTTTGCTATTTTTTGCGTCCAACTAGGCAACATGAAATGTCAATGTGTGAAGGTTTCACATTTTTTGAATTTTTTGACGGTTTTGAAATCCGGCCGAGACCGCGACAGTTAGGGTTCCAGGCTACGTGCCAGTTCTTGGTAATCTCTTGTTGGACCTCTGAATAAATGCCATATTTTGTACGTGGAAATGATTTTTTGGAAAAATACCGAGATAGCTAGGAGGTACCTTTAGGCTAAATTTGGGCCCCCTCCAACAAGACCGGCATAAACTTGTTTATATCGCGGGGTTTGCGCCGAGAGGTTCTATCTGGAGACAATTGGTTATTTGGCCACTAAATTCTCTATAGTATTTATTAAAAATGGGGTTATGCATTTTCACATCACTTCTTTGGTGGCTGCTTCACAAGATGAGACCTTTTCGGCACCAGAAAAATATAAAATGGATTTTCCGTGTAGAGAATGTGAAAACTTCATGAATCAACATTGTTTGGCATCACAATATACACCCATCCACGGAATATCGGCTCATTAAGGCAAATTATGCCTTGGCTGTGGTCATGTCCTATCTCATTTGGCCTGAAAGCCATGAATCCCCAGAGGTGGTAGGGTATTTCCATGAACAGTTTTTTTTAGAATAACCCCTATATTCCATGTTTGCTATTTTTTGCATGCAACTAGGAATCATGAAATGGTAATGTGCGAAGGTTTCACATTTTTTGACTATTTTGAATTTTTTATGCCTGTTTTGAAATCCTACGGAGACCGCAGAAGTCAGGGTTCCTGGCTATGTGCTGAGTCTTGCTAATCTCTCGTTAGATCTATGAAGAAAGGCCATGTGTTTGTACCTAGAAATGATTTTTTGCAAAATTGCCGAGATAGCTATGAGGTAGGTCAATGCTAAATTTGGGCCCCCTCTAGCAAGACCAGCAGAAACTTGTTTATATTGCGGGGGTTGCGCGAAGAGGTTCTAGCTAGAGACCATTGGTGATTTGGACACTAAATGCTCTATAGTATTTATTAAAAATGGGGTGATGTATTTTCACATCACATCCTTGGTGGATTCTTCACAAACTGAACCCTTCTCGGCACCAGGAAAATGGAAAATAGTTTTTCCGCGCGGAGAATTTGGAAAATTCATCAAGAAACATTGTTTGGCATCACAATATACACCCATGCACAGAATATGGGGCATTAAGGAAAACTTTGCCATGGTTGTGGTCATAACCTAGCTCATTTTCCCTAAAAGCCATTAATCCCCAAAGGCGGTAGGTCATTTCCGTTAACACCTTTTTAGAATAACCCCATATTCCATGTTTGCTATTTTTGCGTCCAACTAGGCAACATGAAATGTCAATGTGTGAAGGTTTCACATTTTTTGAATTTTTTGACGGTTTTGAAATCCGGCAGAGACCGCGACAGTTAGGGTTCCAGGCTACATGCCGGTTCTTGGTAATCTCTTGTTGGACCTCTGAATAAATGCCATATTTTGTACGTGGAAATGATTTTTTGGAAAAATACCGAGATAGCTAGGAGGTACCTTTAGGCTAAATTTGGGCCCCCTCCAACAAGCCCGGCATAAACTTGTTTATATCGCGGAGGTTGCACCGAGAGGTTCTATCTGGAGACAATTGGTTATCTGGCCAATAAATTCTCTATAGTATTTATTAAAAATGGGGTTATGCATTTTCACATCACTTCTTTCGTGGCTGCTTCACAAGATGAGACCATTTCGGCACCGGAAAAATATAAAATGGATTTTCCATGTAGAGAATGTGAAAACTTCATGAATCAACATTGTTTGTCATCACAATATACACCCATCCACGGAATATCGGCTCATTAAGGCAAACTATGCCATGGTTGTGGTCATGTCCTATCTCATTTGCCCTGAAAGCCATGAATCCCCAAAGGTGGTATGGTATTTCCATGAACAGTTTTTTTAGAATAACCCCCATATTCCATGTTTGCTATTTTTTGCATGCAACTAGGAAAGATGAAATGGTAATGTGCGAAGGTTTCAAATTTTTTAACTATTTTAAATTTTTTATGCCGGTTTTGAAATCCTTCGGAGACCGCGGAAGTCAGGGTGTCTGGCTATGTGCTGGGTCTTGCTAATCTCTCGTTGGATCTATGAAGAAATGCCATGTCTTTGTACCTAGAAATGATTTTTTGAAAAATTTCCGAGATAGCTACGAGGTAGGTCCATGCTAAATTTCGGCCCCCTCTAGCAAGACCAGCAGAAACTTGTTTATATTGCGGGGGTTGCACGGAGAGGTTCTAGCTAGAGACAATTGGTGATTTGGACACTAAATGCTCTACAGTCTTTATTAAAAATGGGGTGATGCATTTTCACATCACATCCTTGGTGGATTCTTCACAAACTGAACCCTTTTCGGCACCAGGAAAATGGAAAATAGTTTTTCCGCGCGGAGAATTTGAAAAATTCATCAAGAAACATTGTTTGGCATCACAATATGCACCCATGCACAGAATACGGGTGCATTAAGGAAAACTTTGCCATGGCTGTGGTCATGACCTAGCTCATTTTGCCTGAAAGCCATGAATCCCCAAAGGCCGTAGGTCATTTCCGTTAACACGTTTTTATAATAACCCCATATTCCATGTTTGCTATTTTTGCGTCCAACTAGGCAACATGAAATGTCAATGTGTGAAGGTTTCAAATTTTTTGAATTTTTTGACGGTTTTGAAATCCGGCCGAGACCGCGGCAGTTAGGGTTCCAGGCTACGTGCTGGTTCTTGGTAATCTCTTGTTGTACCTCTGAATAAATGCCATATTTTGTACCTGGAAATAATTTTATGGAAAATTACCGAGATAGCTAGGAGGTACCTCTAGGCTAAATTTGGGCCCCCTCCAACAAGACCGGCATAAACTTGTTTATATCGCGGGGTTGCACCGAGAGGTTCTATCTAGAGACAATTGGTTATTTGGCCTCTAAATTCTCTATAGTATTTATTAAAAATGAGGTTATGCATTTTCACATCTCTTCCTTGGTGGCTCCTTTATAAGATGAGACCTTTCCGGCACCAGAAAAATGTAAAATGGATTTTCCGTGTATTGAATGTGAAAACTTCATGAATCAACATTGTTTGGCATCACAATATACACCCATCCACGGAATTTCGGCTCATTAAGGCAAACTATGCCATGGCTGTGGTCATGTCCTATCTCATTTGTCCTGAAAGCCATGAATCCCCATAGGTGGTAGCGTATTTCCATGAACACTTTTTTTAGAATAACCCCCATATTCCATGTTTGCTATTTTTTGCATGCAACTAGGAAACATGAAATGGTAATGTGCGAAGGTTTCACATTTTTTTACTATTTTGAATTTTTTATGCCGGTCTTGAAATCCTGTCGAGACCGCGGCAGCCAAGGTACCTGGCTATATGTTGGGTCTTGCTAATATCTCGTTGGATCTCTCAAGAAATGCCATGTGTTTGTACCTAGAAATGATTTTTTGCAAAATTGCCGAGATAGCTACGAGGTAGCTCCATGCTAAATTTGGGCCCCCTCTAGCATGACCAGCAGAAACTTGTTTATAGCGCGGGGTTGCGCGGAGAGGTTCTAGCTAGAGACAATTGGTGATTTGGCCACTAAATGCTCTATAGTATTTATTAAAAATGGGGTGATGCATTTTCACATCACTTCCTTGGTGGCTTCTTCACAAACTGAGCCCTTTTCGGCACCAGGAAAATGGAAAATTGTTTTTCCATTCAGAGAATTTGAAAAATTCATCAAGAAACAGTGTTTGGCATCACAATATGCACCCATGCATAAAATATGGGCACATTAAGGAAAATTTTGCCATGGCTGTGGTCATGACCTAGCTCATTTTCCCTGAAAGTTATGAATCCCCAAAGGCGCTAGGTCATTTCTGTTAACACTTTTTTTAGAATAACCCCATATTCCGTTTTTGATATTTTTGCATCCAACTAGGCAACATGAAATGTCAATGTGTGAAGGTTTCACATTTTTGAATTTTTTTGACGGTTTTGAAATCCGGCCGAGACCGCGGCAGTTAGGGTTCCTGGCTACGTGCCGGTTCCTGGTAATCTCTTGTTGGATCGCTAAAGTAATGCCATATTTTGTACCTGGAAATGATTTTTTGGAAAATTATCGAGATAGCTACGAGGTAGCTCCAGGCTAAATTTAGGCCCCCTCCAACAAGACCGGCATAAACTTGTTTATATCATGGGGGTTGCACCGAGAGGTTCTGTCTGGAGCCAATTGGTTATTTGGCAACTAAATTCTCTATAGTATTTACTAAAAATGGGGTTATGCATTTTCACATAACTTCCTTGGTGGCTGCTTCACAAAATGAGCCCTTTTCGGCACTGGACAAATGGAAAATGGATTTTTCGTGAAGAGAATGTGAAAACATCATGAATCAACATTGTTTGGCATCACAATATATACCCATCCATGGAATATTGGCTCATTAAGGCAAACTATGCCATGGCTGTGGTCTTGTCCTCGCTCATTTGCCCTGAAAGCCATGAATCCCCAAAGGCGGTAGGGTATTTCCATGAACAGTTTTTTTGAATAACCCCCATATTCCATGTTCGCTATTTTTTGCCTGCAACTAGGCAACATGAAATGATAATGTGCGAAGGTTTCACATTTTTTTGACTATTTTGAATTTTTTATGCCGGTTTTGAAATCCTGCCGAGACCGCGGCAGTCAGTATTCCTAGCTATGTGTTGGGTCTTGCTAATCTCTCGTTGGATCTCTGAACAAATGCCATGTGTTTGTACCTAGAAATGATTTTTTGCAAAATGCCGAGATAGCTACGAGGTAGCTCCATGCTAAATTTGGGCCCCTCTAGCAATACCGGCAGAAACTTGTTGATTTGACCACTAAATTCTCTATAGTATTTATTAAAAATGTGGTGATTCATCTTCGCATTACATCCTTTGTGGCTGCTTCACAAAATGAGCCCTTTTCGGCACCGGGAAAATGGAAAATGGATTTTCCGTGCGGAGAATGTGAAAACTTGATGAAGAAACATCGTTTGGCATCATAATATACACCCATGGGCAGAATATGGGTGCATTAAGGAAAACTATGCCATGGTTGTAGTCATGACCTAGCTCATTTACCCTGAAAGCCATGAATTCCCGAAGGCGGTAGGTCATTTCCATGAACACTTTTTTAGAATAACCCCCATATTCCATGTTTTATATTTTTTCATGCAAATAAGAAACATGAAATGGCAATGTGTGAAGGTTTCACATTTTTTGAATCGTTTTTTATTTTTTTATGCCGGTTTCGAAATTCGACCGAGATTGCGGCAGTCAGGGTTCATGGCTATGTGCCGTGTCTTGCTAATATCTTATAGGAGTCTCTAAAGAAGTGCCATATTTTGTACCTGGAAATGTTTTCTTTGGACAATCCTTGGGAGAGCGACGAGGTAGCTCCATGCTAAATTTGAGCCCCTTCCAGGTAGACTGGCAGAAACTTGTTTATATCACGGGAGTTGCTTCGAGAGGTTCTAGGTGAATCCAACCGGTGATCTGGCCACTAAATGCTCTCTTGTATTTATTAAAATGGGGTGATGCATTTTCACAACACATCCTTGGTGGCTGCTTCACATAATAGGTCCTTTTTCATCACCGAGAAAATGGAAAATAGCACTGAAGATGGAAACTTATATATCTTAGGGCACCATATATTATTTTCCATTGCACACATGTGGAAACAACAACTAGATACATAATGACAAATAATCTCTCAAACTAAATGCATGAAAGATCTCTGAAACTGAACACATACTATCCAAAATAAAATGAACTGATTATGCATGTTTGATCCATGTTCCCCCTTCAAACACATAGATCCCAAATTGAACTGTGTAGATCACAAACATACTACACAAAATAAACTATAAACTGAACAAGTTCACACATAATTGATCAGCACCACTTGTTGTCGTCCTTCTTGATCTGCTTCCCCTTCAACTGCGTGCTGCTACCATCGTTCCAACATTCCTGCTCCTTCTCCCACTACTTCCTGTCCTCCTCCTGCTTCCTCTTCTAGGCTATCTTGCAACAAGGTCATAGCTCTGTCGCAAAAATCCCCTGAGGCATCCCATCTTTCATGGTAATGAGGCTACGGTACATCTCATATGCCATGTAGGCATATCTTGCTGCATACTCAAGGCGCACCTGGGTCATCGTCTTCCACTCCCAATAGTTGTGGTGTGTCTAGTGCAAATTATTAAATTTTGCACAGGAGGCTTCAATGAATTCTTCTACCATATCACCCATTCCATCCCTTTTTGGTAATGATTTGATCTTGTATAGAGTCTAGATGTCGACATGGTACCCATATGGAATTTTTATCTACGTAGGAGCAAGCATAGTTGTGCATTTATGATGTCCACACTGACGAAAGTTATCCCTCTATCACACAAGAAGCTGACCAGAGCCGGACAACTCTTCTCAGTTGGTTTACTCCTGCAGTTAGAGGGTTAGAGATACAAGGTGGACATGTAAGTATTTCAAAAGGGATGCAATGTGATATCAAATTTAAATTTCATGCATATCTGCAGACGTGGTAAATGAGGACGTCCTCATGTAGGGCGATTTTCACGACGACAATATCTTGTGGAGGTTCTTTCCTCTTATTTTCAACGGTGTAACTCCAAGTTTAGGCCAACAAACCTGTACTTCTCCTTCGCAAGCAATTGGTCAAACTTGGCAAGAGTTCTTCCCACTGTCGATTCATCATTGGTGTACACCACCTTCAAAGTCGTGGTGCCATGGGAAGGGACGACGTGGGTCTCTGTTGTGATTTTCCCATCATCCATGCCTATGAAATGGGTGAAAATGAGTAGGCGGAATAGGAAGAATGTGAGAGGAAGAATTGAATAAGGGAGAGGGTATACGAACTCGTGGAATAGGAACTATCGACGGTTCTAGAACTAGTGGGAGAGGAAGAAGAACCTGCAGAGAGAACTCACCGGGGATATGTGGTGACTGTGGAGATGGCTCCGATTCCACAAGTGGCAATGGACGATTCCTGCGATAATATGGGATTATAAGTAACTGCGCATTTTTATAAGTAATTTTCCTATGTGATAAATTGAGAGAAATCATTTCTATTGTCTCTTGCATAATTAAACAGAATGGAGTTGTTACTACTACCACTATATATATACAACACAACAGATTTTCTAGTTTAACATACAACAACACAAACAACAATCATGCATTCTTAAAATTTAAATTCTAATAGTATATTCAGAAATTCCGAGCTACAACTGATCCAACGCTGTTGTCGTTGTCCTGCTCCTCCTCCTCATCATTGTCATCATCGTTGTCATCTTCGTCGTCGTCCTGCCGCTCCTCATCTGGACAGACAACCTCAATAATCATCTAGATATAGTGCGTTGTCACCTTCACATGGACGACGAGTAGATCATCAAGGTCAATTTTGTTTGCATGACATAATTCATGCTAGCCGGTAGTTAACTCAATGGAATCATCTCTCTCGGATACGCGATATTCCCCCATGATATGGCCTTGGTCAGAATCATTCCTCATGCATACACGATAAAACCCTCTCTCTGGGATAACGTTTACCCTCTTGCATCTCAAAGGGATATCTTGAGTAATAATTCAATATAATAGATCTTAGTTAACTGATGACCTTTATAAATTTACAAAAATAAGGAGGAAAAGCATAGGAAAAAGTGATCAACTAACCATCTGATTAAGATCATCTTCGGCTTGCACCTAGTGCACTAAGAACTGAGGGATCTCAAAGACCTCATATTTATCCAGGTCTCTTTAAACCACTTTGTAGAATGCCTAGGATATGCAATTCATTTCAGAGAAATTGACACTACATGGGTGCTGAAATCTGGATTTCTGTAGTGTCGTCCTACAACAATCTTTGGACTCATAAGACCCTGATCGTGCATTTGAGATTGAAGGAGGTTTGTGTGTAAGAAAAACATAATTAAGTAACTAGTCAACGTGTGTAAAGAAAATCAATTCAATGTAGAGAAGTCAATACATACCATGGTGTTGAACCATAGGTTTGACAATATTATTAACATTAAACACTCTATCATATGAAAATGTTAGAACATCATTCTTCTTAATGTTATAAGATGCACACAACCCCCTCCAATATGCCCCACATAATGCTATCAACCTCCCTAAATTGCCATCATACATCACATATAAGTAGTATTCATCAGTTCTTCTGTATTTATCATGGCGGTCAATCCGAGCATGGATCCATTTCATATGTGGACCAATAGTGAATTGTTGCATACACTCAACAAAACAACAAGGAATACCTTGCTTTAATTTGCGAAATAGAAAAATTACATGAGATCATGAACATAAAGCAGTATATATGTGGCAATTTTAAATAAGATCAGCAACATCTAAATATGCATATGTATATGGAAATTATGAATACTTACAAATCCATCTACAAAAAAGGTGATCTCGGCCTCATTCAAAAACACAGCATATTGTCTAGTTTTCCTCTCCCACACCAGGTAGATTTCTACTGAGATGCCACATATTCGTTTTGAGCCATTCCTTTATTCTGAACACAAGAATTACAAAATATCAGAAAAATAAATGATATGATGATACTAATATCATCTTTGAACACTATGGATACTAGTGTAAAAAATATGCAATTCTGTATATTACGAAAAATGTGCAAACTGCACTAATCTATAATTCTACACACATATACTGAAGATTGTTATTAACAAAATCTAAGCAGAAATTGCACCAACAAAAAAATATGCAGAAATTGAACCCAAACAAAATCTGCAGATCCTAGATTCAATAAAATATATAGATACGCTGCTCCTGAAAACCCTATGGATTTGATGAAGAACTAGTACAATATTCATCGAGATATGATGCTCATGAAAACCCTAATGAATCATAAAGCGGCTGCTCCTAAAGATCCTAGCCACCGGGATGTACTGTAGTGAAGGGTATTCTTACCTCCATTGACGAGCCTTGCCATCGGTAATTCCATGACCGATTGCATCCCTTCTTACTACGTCGTTGTCCCGTGGATGTTGCCACTCCCCTGCATTCGTGTAGAGAAAATGTGTGAGATTGGGCCGCGCCGCGTACCTACAAGCGAAGGAAGAATGGAGAATAAGTCGCGCACCCGCTGCCGAAGGAGAGCTCGCCCGAGAAGAGCTCGCTGGAGGCAGAGATGGGGCATGCTCTCTCTCTCTCTCTATAAGAGTTGCACATGTCTTGTTCACTCTCTCTCTCTACATGCCTCTTTGGCTCCGACAAAATGGAGCCAAAATAAAGGCCAAAAATTTCAATGAAATAGATTCCTCTAGGACTCCAACCAGCGACCTAGAGGTCCCTGAACTGTGGGTCCATAAGGTATGGACCCCACATGTCAGCTGGACATAAAATGTTTCTATGGCTGACTTGTGGGACTCACCTCCTTGGCGCCCAAATACTCACCTAAATCCCCCCACCACCAGGTGATTTCGAAATCACATCTAAAATCCAGTCCACCACATGCGGCGGCAGCTAGGGCACCACTGTCTCTGCCGGTGCACCACCCGTTGCAGCGCCATAGTTCCGTCACTGCTCGTATCCTGCCAGTGTCTGCACTCAAGGCACACTCCACGTTTACCGCGCATCCACACGTTATGTCCCCCTCCCACGTCCCCTTTCGTGCACCATCTCCGTGATCAAGTCGGCGGTGCTCCCCTTTCGTCCGTCGTATCCGTGTTTTCCAAGGTGAAAAATCTACCAGTTTCTAATTGTTCATGATATAGAATATTGTTAAACACATGGATATTAGTTTGATTTCTCGTTGTTAAAAAATTGTTCTAAAAATGATTAGTCTATTCTAAAAATGTGATTAGTTAGTTTGTTTGTCCAACAGATGGATATGAGTTGGATTTGTTCATTATAAAGTAAATTGTTCTAAAAATGACTAGTCTATTCTAAAAATGAGATTGTTTTTTTAATTGTTTATCACATGGATATGAGTTGGATTGTTCATTGTAATGAATATTGTTCTGAGAAAATCACTAGCCTATTCTAAAAGTATGATATGTTTGTTTAATTTTCAACAGATGGATAGGAGTTGGATTGTTCATGGAAGATAATTTACTAGTCCCTACAATGATGGCCTTAAGGAGTTTGTAGACTTGTCAAGGAGATATATGGCGAGAATGCAGAGGTTCCATGCCCAGGACGTAAGTGCTTGAACCAGAATACGATACATGTAGGGTATCTTCATAACCACTTACTCATAAGTGGTATGTCACACACATATAATACCTGTATACAACATAGGGCATCTTCATAAACACTCCAGGTTTGAATTTTTTGTGTAGCTCCTTCATCACAAGTCATATCACCGGATCAACAACACTGCCATTGATGATTGGATGAAGCTATTTGCTGATGCAGTGCCAGACCCCAATACCATGTCGATATCATATCATGAAGCAAAAACTTATCTGAAGGATCTTGTACTTCCTTATGATAGCATACACGTGTGCAAAAACAACGACGTGTTGTTCTGGAAGACAAATTCCAAGCTGGAAAACTACAATAAGTGTGGCGCCTCGAGGTGGAAATATATGGATAGAAAGTCATCGGCTATCAAACTCTTACGTCATTTTCCTTTGGCACCACGGCTGAAGAGATTGTTATCTTTGAGGAAAACTTTGGAGAACATGTTGTGGCACATGTTTAAAACAATGCCCAGACTTGGTATACTTAGTCATCCGGCTGATGGTGAAGCATGGAAGGATTTTGACAGAGCATGACAGGACTTTTCAAATGATCCTAGAAACGTAAGGTTTGGCCTTACCACAGATGTCTTCAATCCTTATGGAACGATGAGAACAAGCTACAATATGTGGCCTATATTTTCCATCTCGTACAACCTTCCACCATGGAATTGTATGGATGCATCAAACTACATGATTTGCCTTATAATCTCTGGCAAATCAAGTCCTGGAAAGGACTTTGATCTCTTTATGGTGCTTCTGCAAGACGATTTTCATCAGCTTTGGAAGGGCATCCATTCTTATGATGCAGTTCAAATGGAATGTTTGATCTTCGTGCAACGCTTATTTGGTGTACACATGACTACCCAGCTTGCAGCACTATGTCTAGGCGTACAACAAATGAATATCATGCATGCCTGCATTATGACAAAAATACTCTGTCCAAATACATATAGAGCAAAATATGCTACATTGGGCACCATCATTTCCTCCCTAAGGTCCACCACTTACGGCGAGATACGGAGCTTGCCAGCATTCATGATGACCACTCGAGGCTAGGAAAATTTACTACATTTGAGTTACAAACTGATCTAGAGAAAGTTAGGCATCTTAATCCAGGAGTTGGAGGTGATCCTGGGAGAAAAAGAGGAAGCGGACAGATCCCTCACCAATCTGGAACCAAGGACATGGTTTTTGGGACTTGCCTTACTGGGCATCATTGAAACTTCAGCACAATCTCGATGTGATGCACATTGAGAAAACATCTGCGACAACTTCGTTGGCACACTACTTGAACTTGATGGGAAGAATAAGGAAACCTTGATGGCTAGGTACGATTGTGAAGCCCTACGTATAAGGCGAGATCTATAGGTGCAACCAACAGAGATAGACAAGAACCTTCTCTGTCCACATGCACCATATTACCTGAATAAGGAGCAGAGATGGGTTTCTCTCAATATCTATGGGACTGCACTTTTCCTGATGTGTTTTGTTCAAATGTGTTAGCGTTCCTACATGCAAAATCAAAGGGCTTAAAACCCATGACTGCCACATCCTGTTGCAGGGAATATTGGTTGCAGTCATGAAAGGGTATTTGTATCCCGATATCTACACAACACTTGGAGAGCTAGAAAGATTTTTTAGGCAATTGTGCAGTAAAAATTTGAAACTATCGATATTGGAAACGCTCAAAGATGAAATCCCAGTAATTATTTGCAAACTTGAATACATCTTTCTGCTTAGAGGCCCTATGAACTATAGGTGGATGTATCCAATGGAGAGGTTGTTGTGTAATCTGAAGAGATATGTTAGTAACATGTCATGTCCAGAAGGTTCAGTGGCATAGGCCTACATTACATCTGAGTGTGTGACTTTTTTCTCTAGGTACCTCGATGATATTGTCACAAGATTCAATTGGCCAACAAGAAATGTAGGTGACCATCATGAATCATCTTGTGATGTCTTTGGCCATGGTATGAATTTGATTGGAGGAATCCATGTCACCTGCTATGGAGGATGCGATGATACTGATTTGAGCCTCGAAAGGGGGCTAACCAAGATGAATTCGTATGTCCTAAACAACTATGAGGAGGTTAAGCCATATATCATGTATGATCTGATCTCCCATACTTATGAATTCGAAATTTCCATACACGTAAAGATTTTAATTCCGAGTTACTCTGGATTGCAGTCTTCGCCAAGAATAGCTGGTGAATGATGGGATGCCCAATGTGGAAAGATGGCTCGAGCTGGGATATCAAAGATGGTTCAAGGACCATGTTAGTTTCCTTTTGCATTTATCCCTGTGCTTCGTACATAGCGTTTCAATGCATCATTTGACTGTACTATTTTTTTGCTTTGATACATACAGGTCATAAAAAGCGATAGGAGAATCCGGAAGAACATATTAAGCTTGTATTGTGGATGGTGTTCGATTCCCCACCGTTGACCGTGAGAAGGGAAATAAAACACAAAACAGTGGAGTAATGACTTAAGGTTGTCACTATGAGAAGGATATCCATTTTAATGGTGTCCTCAAGGATGTCAAGGTGCTATATTTTAACTTTGATTTGGAACACCAACGATCAGTTGTGTTATTCCACTACGATTGTTATCATCTTGAGGGACGCAAGGATACGAAAATGGTGTATGATAAACTCTTCCGGAGTATTAAAATTATCAATTCTTTATACAAAGATGATAGTTACATCTTGGAAGCCCAGGCTACAAAAGTGTTTTATGTGCCAGACACAGCCAAGGGAAAAAACTAGAAGGTGGTTCAAAAAATAGTTTAGAGACAAGTATGATGTTTCCGAAGGAGAGGAGGAGGAGGTGGTGCATAATGATGTAGCATACCAAGAGTTTGTAGGATCTAACGACGAGACTGTATCCGAGGCTCTCCCTTTTCAAAAATGTTGACTCCCTATCAAAGGAGGACGCATCATAGATGCATCAGCGTTCGAGCGTATGAAAGGTAAAAAGGAAAATTGTTGAGGAGGAGGAAATTGACAGTGTGCATGAAGAAGATGACACAACTGAGGAGTACTGCAGTGACATAGAAGAGGAACTACAAGATGATACTAATGAAGAGTAGTTCTAGCCTATGGTGAACTGATGATCGTGTACATGCTCTGTGTGGCATGATGGAACTAATGATCGTGTGCATGCTTGTGTTAAACTGAAGTTTGTATTGCATGCCTGAACCGATGGTTGTGTTAATGCTTGTATTGAACTAATGTTTGTGTCTGCATGCATGTGTGTTGCATGCTTGAACAAATGGTTGTGTGCATGACTATGTGCATCCCTGAATAGATGCTTGGTTGAACTGATCAATTAGCCAAAATATTGTGCTGTTATTCTGCCTATCAAACTTCGCTGATTGTAAGCTCTTTTTTGTGGTAGAAAAATTGTGCTTTTATTCAGTCCACGTGGGACCCATTCTTCATCCTCGCAGACGATGCCTGTGCGAACCAAAACTGCCTACGCATGGGACCCACCCGTCATAGCACCTCGAAAAATCCCTCTCCGCTCCATGCCACTCCCAAATCCCACACCAGTTCCCCCAAATACGCGCTAGAAAAACCCTCTCACCTCCATGTCGACAACCAAATCCCCTCCTCGCAGATGACCAAATCCCCTCCCTGCCGGCGAAGATGGTGGCAGCGGAGGCTGCAAACTGACGTGTAAGTGCTCCTCGACCTTTCATCGTGTTAACTCTTTATTGACCGATCGGCGATGTCATCGCCTCATCGTCACCGTCGATGTCATCGCGTCGTTGTTCTAGATCAACGCATCGCCTCCTTATTCTATATGGCAGCGCCTCTGCGCTTTATCTAGGTCACTACATCGACGTTGTTGTTTAGTTCAATCTAGTTCACCATTGTCACATCATCGGAAATGATATGCCTGACATTGCTGCTTACGACAAACGTTTATTCGAGTTCACCGGAAGCACCCATTAGTTTTATTCTGTAGATGCTACCTTTACTCGTTGAATTTCATTCTCGTAATAATTCACTAATTAAAATATTTATTCTAACATAATTCTTATATTTAATCTTTTGGGGCAGGTAGGATGAACTATGAGGAACACCAGTTCTGCCATATAAAAGCTAGGGAGATACATGAGCAGGTTCTAAAATTGTCTCTACTGGCACTACTTTATATATGGCATAAAAAATATTCTAATTACTGCAATGTCCAATTTGGGCTAAAAAGGATGCCTACAAGGTTGGTGAAACCAAGGCGGTCATCATCGATGTCTCATCAAATGATGACGATGTGAAGAAACCAATTGTAGTTTCTCGCAAGATGAAAGCTAAGATGGCGAGGCGAAGAGCTAAGGCTTATATGAAAAGATTTAAATTATTCGAGAACTGAGGATCCTTATTCGTAGAGGTGTGGCATTGCCTAAGTACATGTTTTGATACATTTATATGTAGCTATAGATACAGATTATTACTTTCTAATATTTTCTTTCTAGGTCCATGGATGATGGGGGCGAGGAATTCAATAATCACTGCGTGTTCTGTAACAATTTGGAATTGAATTCTGACCTAGTTGCTTCCCTCAAAGCGATAGTTAAAGGAAACAAGTCATCTATACCATACTATGTGTGCAAGATGAACAAGTCAAATATCATCCCTGGGAAGGCCAAGATGGTTAACATTTATTAATATTTCAATATTTAAAGTTTCTTATGAACATTGAACTCTAGCCAACAACTAATATTCTTCTTCTCCTATAGTAGTTTTTAGCCAGATATAGTAGTGCTCACCTCCACCGCTATCTCCCGAAGGGTTTACCACTCGTATGCTCCTACAAGACCATTTTTTAGCATGAACGGTGCTGCCCAGATGACAAGTGGCTGGTCTAAGGTTCTTGAAGTCGCTCAAATCAGGAAGAGGAATTTGTTCCTATTGAGCTTTTTAAATGAGGGGAAACCAGGCTTCATTGGTAGTGCTAATGTTCTCTAGTCAGGCTAAAATTTATTTGGTTTATTCTGTTGTTGGATGCACCATTGAAGTAATATGTTGTCAGCGAACTTGTAGTGGTGAGGAACTCTATCTCAACCTAGTGATGTACATGCTAAGTAATATTATCTCTATATGTTATGTCTATATTTGGTTGATTGTGTGCATGTTGTTACCTTTCTATGTACTCTTAACAGATGATCTAAAAATGTGCTATGTTGTGTTTTCTTTTATGGTTGTGCGAAACATACATACATATTGTGCCGATTCTTCTATTTTCAATTTCTTAATTCCTGTGATTGAGAGCTGGTCTGTAACATCTAGACTGAAGTAGTTTATATGGAACAAACAACTGGACAACTACAGCGGTTACAATTGTATATGGTCCCAAACAGCATGTCACCGGTTCGATTCTATCTTTGCACATATAATTTTTTTCTCTTATTTAATTTCTACAAAGCGCACTAACAGCTGGGGCGGGCCAAAAATGTCAGGAAGCACCATCAAACCCATCCGATACCATGAGACACTACTGTCCAGACCGATCTGACATGTGGGCTTGACACACAGATGGCGCGGTTGATGAGAAAAACAATTGACCATGGGCCGTGACAAAATCCATGACGAATGAAGCAAGAGACGAAATGGCAAACTAGGCTTCAGGGCCCAGGACAAAAACTGTGAAGAAATTTGCCGCGACGAACCAAGGATCGTCATGGAAAACCGAGCTAGAGGGCCTTCTAGGGAGTTGTGACGAAATAGGCAAGAACATTAGGGATTTGTGATGTTTTTAGGGAGGATCATAAAAAATGTCATGGACCACCCAGATTCTTGTAGTGATAATGTACTTGGCGTCGCGCATCGCGGTTGGCCAGTAGATGCCAGCTCTTAGAACCTTGGAAACTAGGGTGTGGTTGCCAGCATGGTGGCAGCAGATGCTCTTCCCATCGCTGTTGGTGACACATCACTAGAGTACCCCAGTGATGCTTCGCTTGTACAGCTCGCCATTGATGATGCTTCGTTTTTGGACGGTGGGCCTAGCGCCCGTCGGGTCGGACGGCAGTTGCTTGCTCAACAAATACTTGATGTATGGTTGAGTTCATATTTGCTCTATTGCCAGGACTTGCATGAGGCTCACCAGCATGACGTTCGCCTCTAGTTCTACATATGCCTCCATTTTCTCGGGTGGTGCATCCCCCGAGTGTCCCGCAGCATCGACTGTGCCCTTGGAAGTTTTGCACTTAATAGAGCGCTGGAATATTTGTTCAAGAAACACCCCCGGTGGTACTGGAGCATAGGTGGATCCAATTTTGTCGAGATTTTAGGCCTCCTTTTTGCTTTCCCGGCCGATGTGCCGGACTTCGCAGCCGTTGAAATCTCCTTCGAGTGAGTTGTAGAGGTCGCGGTAGGAGATCATGTTGTCGTTGAAGGTGTCGCACTGGTCATCGTCAGCTGGACAACGAGGTTGGAGTCGCCATAGATGACTAGTTGCATGGTTCCACAGACTTTAGCCATCCGTATGGCATGGCTCAGCACCTCATATTCCGCCTCGTTGTTGGACGCGCGGAGCCTCATCCGTAGCACATATCTCATCTTTTCCCCTTGGGAAGATGTGGAGATTACTCCGGCTATGGCTTCTTCCCCACGTTTGGATCCATCGAAGTGCATTGTCTAGAGCTGATACATGTCCGGAGTGTCCGGGAGATGAAGTAGCATCTAATGGAAGAAGAAGTCAGGAAGAACCTACGATTTGATGGCGGGGCACCTCTCATAGATGATGTCTCGCGGGGACAGTTAAATGACCCAGAGGGCCGCTCGCCCCATTGCTTCGGGGTTGTGGATGATGTGTGATAGTGATGCGTCATTGACGACCACTATCTGGTGCTCCTAGAAGTAGTTGCGTAGTCGATGCGCGGTCATGGTTATGCCGTATGCTAGCTTCTGATAGGGAGGGTACCTCTACTTCATTGGTGTTAGCACCTCGCTGAGGTAGTACACCGGGCATTGCACCCCATGGGTTTTGCCATCCTGGGGCCGCTCAACCACAAGTGATGTGCTAACCACTTGGTGCGTTGCAGCAATGTATAGCAGCATGGGAAGAGGATACGTTTGAGGTCTTCGAATGCCTCGTTGGCTTCAGCCGTCTATTCTCATTTGTCCAACTTGCGGAGCAGCTAGTAGAAGGGAGAGCCTTTATCGCCCATGCGGCTGATAAACCTGCTGAGAACTGTGATTCTCCCAGCTAGAAGCTGGACTCCTTTGATGTTTTTCAGCTTCTCCATGGCTAGTATAGCCTTGATTGTCTTCGAGTTGGCCCCGAAGCCTCTCTAGAAGATGAATTACCCGAGCAATTGTCCGGATGGGACACCAAAGGCGCACTTTTACGGGTTCATCTTGATCCTGTATCGATCAAGGTTATCGAACGTCTTGCGGAGATCATCGATCAATGTTCGGCTCTCCTTGTTCTTGACCACTATGTCATCGACATAGAGCTAAATGTTTCGACCAATTTGATTCTTTAGGCGGGCCTGAATGCAGCTTTGATAGGTTGCGCCTGCGTTCTTTAGCCCGAAAGGCATTATGTTGTAGCAAAAGACTCCGAACAGCATAATGAAAGCTGTCTTTTGCTAATCCTTAGCCTCTAGTCGAATCTGATTGTAGCCTGAATAGGCATCGAGGAACGAGAGACGTTCACACCACGCGGTGGAATCGATGATTTGGTCGATCTGTGGTAGGGGGAAGTGATCCTTTGGGCAGTGCTTGTCGAGAGCCATGAAGTCCACACACATCCGCAGGATGTCCATCTCCTTCTTAGGGACCAGCACAGAGTTAGCTATGTAGGTGCTTTGTTTGATTTCCCTTACAAAGTTAGCATCAGGGAGTCTATTGACTTCGATACCGATTGCCTCCTCTCTTCCCTCGGACAGTCCAAGCATCGTTTTCTTCACTAGACACGCATCCTAGTATATGTTGAGTGCGTGAGCGGCGAATTCCCTGGGAACTCCTGGCATTTCCGCAGGACACTAGGCAAAGATTTCATAGTGCTCACGGAGGAATTCGATGAGCGCGAGTTCCTATGCGGGACTCGGGTTGTTGGCGATCAGAGCCATTTTGGTGGGATCCGTTGGGTGGACATGCACCACCTTGGTCTTGACCGTGGAGTCGAACGACAGGTCGAGTGCATTTTTCTTGGTCATAGGGGGCAAACTGTTGTCTATTGACTCCTTCAACCTCGCGAGGTCCTCTTGCATGACGAAGAACTGAGAGATTTTGTTGAAGTCTTTGTCACATCTATCGTACTTGGTGAAGCTTCGTAGAACGATGATGATGCCATTAGGTCCTGACATCTTCAGTAGGAGGTACCCATAGTGCGGTACTGCTAGGAATCTTACAAATGCCACACGACCAAGGATGGTGTGGTATTGCAAGGGCCAGTCGACCACCTCAAACTCAAGCCACTCATGCCTGAAGTTCTTAGGGCTTCCGAAGATGACGTTGATCCATATTTTTCCTAGGGGGTACACACCTTTCCCCTGGACTATGTCGTGGAAGGTTGTGTTGGATTCTTCCAGGCTGCTGAGCGGGATCCACATGGCTTCGAGTGTGCTGGAGAAAATCAGATTGATGCCGCTGCCACCATCCATGAACACATGACTCATATCGAATCCGCCGATCTATGCCTCAAGTACCAGGGCAGAGTGTCCTGGGCGAGGTGTTTGGCGGGGCTGATCCGATCGGTTGAAGGTGATGCATGACTCCGAGCCGCTGAGGTACATAGGTATGGCTGGTGGAGAAGTGATGGATAGGTTTATCTGACAGGTGATTGTATTTTGGATCCTATTGGATGATGTCCCTTTTGTATCATCATGGTACCCAGTGGTCATTGGTACTTTTTTGCTCCATTGTTCTAGGCCAGCGTAGCTGCAGGTTGCGCGGATCATCCGAGCGGTGGAGGTGGGGCACCATATGAAATTGGTCCGGGTGTGGAGCAGACCCCCTGATTCACCGTGTTGCGCCTCCACTTGGCGTATCCCTCATGGAGTTTCTGGAACTCCCTATAGTCTTTGAGGAGATGGCTAGCTTTCTTCTTCCCATCATGCTTGTCGATGTAGAAGTGGATGGTGCAAAGACCCGACAGCTTTTAGAATGGGGATGGCTCTTCATCCCGAGTGCGGCGTTGCCACGATTGCGTGGGTTTCCCGCTGTCGCGGTAGCTGCCGCTGTGGTAGCCGCTGCTGTGGTTCCCATCTTCATGGCAGTCGGCGTAGCCAGCCACGACCATATGAACATCCTCGCGATCGTCGTAGACTCGCGCTCTTGTTTTTCCTTGGTAGTCAACTCCGCGACTGAGGTCGTCTTCGTCATCCAAACATGTTCGGTTGACAACATCTTCACCATCCGCCCAGCGGTTGGCGATGTCCATCAGATGATCAATGGTTTTGGGCTTGATCCAGCCCAGCTCCTATCTGAGTTCGCGGCGCTCTATGCCACCATTAATGGCGTCGATTTCCCTCTCCTTCGAGATGTCTTTGGCGGAGTTATTCATGATGAACGAATGATGGACATAGGAGCGGATCGACTCGTTGGACCATTGGAAGCAGGCATGTAGCTCTTCGATGGAGGTTGGCTTCTTGTAGGTGCCTTTGAAGTTGCGGATGAAGCTGTAGACCAGCTCTTCCCAACTGTGGATGGATCCGGAGGGAAGGTTATTGAGCCAGGCTCTGGCCACGCCCTTCATCTGCAGCTGAAGGAACTGCATGGCTATATTCTTACTTCAACCGTGAAGTTTGACTGATGAGATGTGATCATCTAGCCAGATCTTTGGCTCCTATAAGCCGTCGAACATGGGGTTGTCAGATGAAGCTTGATGCCCTTGGGAATCCGTGTTTGCCGTATGGCCCTGCAGAAGCATCTGGCACCACAGAGCTCCATTTCTTCGTCCTCTAATTCCATGGAGCACAAACATTTTGCATGTGATTTATCAATCTTGTGCTGCATGATCCTGCTATGAGCATCGTAATTGAGACTCCTTCGCCGCGGGCTACGACATCGCCGCGATAGGTCGTAGTCGTCCTCGTCGGATGAGGGCGTCCGACTCTTTGTAAATTTCACCGTGGCCTTTTTAGTTCGGCTTCGTAGTTTCCTCTCCGGTCAACGTGGCTCCAACAAGTCTGAGGCCTGCGATTGCGGATTTGTGCATGAAGGATCATGGATCCCGGCTGGTGGCTGATTGGCAAGCAGGTACGTAATAGCTACTATTGACATGAAGGATATGTTGAGTGCCTTGGTGGCCTCGTGTCTGGCGCTGGGGTCCATGCGTTTGAGCTGAGAGCGACTCTTGTAGGCGGCGTGTATGTCATAGTTTTTGGAGGAGGACCCGCCAATTGAGGAGAGTGCAACTCGTCAGGCGCTTGATTCGCCGGCTGCCCTCCAACATTGTTCGAGCTCCTTGTGCCGTGCAACCTGTCGGTTGTGTTTCTTCACGAGGAGAGAGTGATATCCAATAAGCATGTCATGTGAGTTATCCATAGGCAAGGGGTTACCATGCACGTCCTCTCGAACCCTCTCCCATTCGACCTCGGTGAGGTGAATCTCCCGCCGAGCCGCATCGTTACCGTTGGCGGCATTGGGGTTCGGAGGATCCAGAGGATTCAAGGGATTCGGAGGGGGAATAGGTCCTCCTTTTGCAGTGTTAGAGGGAGCATGTGGATTTCTCCATTATCATTGTGAGCGTCAATGATAGTTGCGCCCATGAAGTGGTAGGGGAGGTCGTTACTCTTGCAGCTTTCAGATGCGGAACCATAGGAGTGTCGCAAAGATCGGAGTTGCAGCTGTTGCCGTCATCCAAATAGTATGTCAGTGAGGGTGCACTTAGGACACTGATTGGCAGCACCCATGAAGAAGGTGCGATTGCCGGAGGAACCACTCGTTCAGGGAGTCAAAGGGTGCCAACCTTTCCCACCTAGAAGAATAGGCTCCTGAGCATCATGTCGACCCTGTCTCCTATGGAATCGAAATCTTGGTGAGTCGCTGCTGAGCGGATGGTGAAGTCGATGATGCCAAAGAGGAGGTGGTTCTCCGTCGCAGAGGAGTTGAAGATTGCGGTGGATGGGGTCATGGTGACTACAACATCAACATCCCCAGTTCCCACAGACAGCGCCAATCAACGAGGGTTCAACTCGTCAATGCCCATTGTTATGGAATTTGGTTTTGGAGAAGGAGGGGACGCTGGAGATCACATAACAACTAACATACAAGCAACATGGGCACACGAGGTTTACCTAGGTTCAGGCCCCCAGAGGGAAAACCCCACTCCTGCTTGTCTGCTCTTTGTTAATGGCGATGCCGAAATTTACAGGGGTACGCAGATTGGATCTGGCGAGGTGTGTGCTAGGTTATGAGGTAGGTCCTTCTTGTCGTGCCCTCTTGACCCATATATAGATGGGCCAAGTCTCGGGGATAGTCCGAGTCGGTTAGAAGCTTAGGGTTTTTACCTTTAAGTTTCTATCCAAAGAAAACGTGTCCTCCAAGGAGTCACATCAGTCTTGGGCTTGGACCACCCGAAATCCTCCTAGGTTCACTATTGAGGTATGCCTTATTCATGGTCTTCTTGCTGGACCGTACCGGGTAGACTAATATCCGGCACTCGTATGGCATACCCATGTCAGAAGTACTTGGTGTTAATACCCCCACTAGAAGAAATCTTTCCTTCCACAACAACTTGGCCCGACGGTCATTGTAGAAGGAATGCCTTCCGCGGAGAAATTCTCGGCTCGACCTTGGCTGATGGAAAACTATTTTTTCGGTTTCACGTCCCTCTACTATGACAAAACCGCCAAAACATGGACGAAGCTCGGCCGACGCGTCGCCGAAGAAATATTTCCGATTCCTCGCGCGATGTTGACTCACCAAAGTCTTTTTAGGCGTCTGGGTCCTAGACATTAGTATCTCTAGAAGACCATACTATTCAGTTGCGCCACCCTGATTTGAACTCGATAACGTTGTTCAATGCCTCTTCCATTTAGTCAGGCTACTGGGTCGTACATGTCTACCTCTCACTAGAAGAATCGTGTGTATGATGGAATTTTTTCATTCCCTATTCCGAAATTGATAGCGTTGCTTCATGCATCTACCGTTTAATCAGGTTATTGGGTCCCACGTGTCATCCTTACACTAGAATAAATGTGTGCATGCTGGATTTTTTCATTGGCCCGTGTCTTCCTGATTTGAAATCTCTAACGTTGCTCGAGCTATCTGCTATTTAGTCACGCTGCTGAGTCCCACATGTCAGCCTCTCATTAGAAGAATCGTGTGTATGATAGAATTTTTCCTTCGCTTGCACTACCCTATTCTGAACTTCATAGCGCTGCTAGATGCATCTACCGTTTAATCATGCATCTAGGCCCTACATGTCATCCTCTCAATAGAATAAAAGTGTGTAAGATGGATTTTTTGCCCTTGGTTGTGCCTCTGTGTTAACTTGATAGCGTTGCTTGCTGGATCAGCCATTTATTCTGGCTGGTGGGTCCCTTATATCAGCCTCACATTAGAATAATCGTGTGTATTTGATGGAATTTTTTTCTTCTCTACTACTACTACCCTGTTCCAAACTACATAGTGTTGCTCGATGAATCTATCGTTTGGTCACGCTTCTTGGTCCCACATGTCAGCCTCTCATTAGAAGAAATGTGTGCATGTTGGACTTTTTTCTCGCTTGTACCTTCGTTTTTCAAAATTGGCAATGTTGCTCGATGCATCAGCCATTTATACAGACTCGTGGGTTCCCATGTCAGCCTATCATTATAAGAAATGTGTGCATGCTTGAATTTTTCACACTCTCTCCTCCCTATTTCACACAGGTAAATGTTGCTCGATGCATAAGTTGTTTATACAGGCTGGTGGGTCCCGCATATCATCCTCTCATTCGAAGAAATATGTGCATGCTGGAATTTTTTCTTGCTCGCGCCGCCCTATTACGAACTTGGCAACATTGGACGATGCCTTCTTTGTATAAGGTATTGCTAGTCGGTCCCACATGTCAGCCTCCTCTATAGAGTAAACATGTATATGTTGGACATTTTTTCAGTCGCCTCCCCCGATATGAGCTTGGTAATGTTGCTGGGTCCCATATGCCAGCCTTCTTTGTGCAGGAAACGTGTGTATGCTAGAAAGAATGTACAAGTACGGCAGAGCTTATATTTATTGATAAACCTAGGATTCTAATCGAAATCTAGACTTCAACAAGTGGCAACTGCACGCACTTCCACTATGCCAGAACCAACTATGCTACTCCTAAAAGATTAGGTTTAGAAATGTTGATATCACTTAAAATGAAAAGGCAGCGATCCTAAGGAATTGCCATAAAAAATGCTACATGGTCTGTATAAATAAAACTTGGGTAGACAAAGCTTACAATATAATTTATCAGAACGACACGGAAAATGCTAAATTTAGAAGATTTTGGGAGATACAAAAAATAATTTGGGTCCAATCTTGTGAAAATGGGATTATTATCATGGGCTACTTAGCAGAACTTCTTCAGTGTAATTCATGCTTAAAAAAGTAACAATGTGTTGAGGGTTGGCGGCCCACAGCCGACCTGACCCCAGAAGAATAAATTAGCTAGATTTTGGGCCACAGTTGAGTCTAATGTACTATTTTATATTGAGCTCCTCGCTGAAAATTCAATGTACTCAATATGTCGGGGTCAGCAGTCCACCTTTTCTGGCATGCTAAATTTGTAATGTTTTCGGCCGGACTTGGGTCGAATGTCCAATCTTTTCGTTAGCTCCTTAGTCAAAATTCGATGTAGTTGGTAGAATGTACTTGGACTTGGCAGCTCTGTTCACCACTAAAGGCTAATTAAGGGAAGATTTATTTTAAGACACAAGATTATGGGAAGTTTTTTGTCCGAAGTGGGTTTGAAAATTTCATTTCCATGGAATAAGTAGTAAAAATACATTGTACTGAAGTTTGTTGGTCTTCGATCATGGAAAGTACAGAGGGAGTTTGACTGATTGACATAAAATTGTGTCATATCAAGTCTTATAGCGCAGGATCATCTTTTTAGCAAAGGTTATACTTTGAGATGGTTTGGGTGGCTTTAAATCTTCCCAATCAATTTGATATAGTCAAAACCATTTAATCATGTCATTTAAATTGTAGGTGATAGAGACACGGTGACCTTGACTTGCCCAATGTCAGATAGCTCGGGTAAGCACCGGCTTATACTGATCACTCAAAGTTGTATGCTTTAGTATGATCAAATTAATACATGATGTAATTAGCACCAACATGTCGCATTGTCATCATGCAAAAACTCAAAGAATTCGCACATTTAATTCACAGTTTCGAACACAATAATACAACCAGTTTGCACACTAACACATCACACTACAATGTCCTTCATTAGAGCTTGACTTGTTCATTTCACATACGGTGAAGCAGATTCGGTACCAAATGCCTTACCTAAAATTATACAGAATAAGTCCCCCAGACCGAGCCGTTGAGCCATAGAAGCTGTGGCCATCATCCTGAATAGGAGCAGGTCCCTTCCGAGCAACATAGGAAATATGTCAGGCAAAAGAGCATAACATTTTCCATTATGAGTATTGTCATGGAGAACGTGTTGAACATGCATGAGCACGTGATGCTTGAACATAGGCCATGACCTCTCAAATGGCGACTAAAGCAACCCATCAGCCTTTATCGATTCATGCACCGACAAGTCAACAAAGAGGACCTTGGCAAGTGTGAAGGTTTCTTTAACCATGCAACATACAATAGAATACTCCTGTCTCTTAGAGGAAATATCTTCACCAGCTCATCGTCTAGGCCGTTTAGCATCTCCTTCACTGTCTTGCGGCCCCAATCCCATCGTGGTAGGGCCTAGAAGGTTAGCTTCGTCAAAAAGGATAACTCTATGCACTCCGAGGTACCCGAACCTGGGTGCCGCCTTGTGAACCTAACCCGCACACCCAGGCAGAGAACGGGTGATTCCTTGAACACAAGACATCATTCAGTGTCCTTCGGAATGTAAACATAAAATATGCTGGGGGACACACACTTCAATAAGAATGTCACGGGACCGGATGCCATGGATAGCCTCTAGAGCTTTTGCTAGGTCATCCGGCAACCTCGCATGATGGGGCACTTCCACGGTAGCAATGAGGCCTAACCTACTATACTCGTAGTCTCGCGCTAACAAGCCAGCATTCATCGACATAACACAATTCCCGAATTAGGAAGGAGCACCAGATCGCCGTGCTGGAGTTCTTTCGAGCAATCGAAGGGGGTCGGTATGACAGTGATGTTGGCGCTTGATACATGGAGTGGTGTGTGTGTGGTGGTGGTGTGTGTGGGGGTTTCCCGGGTGGGGGTGGTGGATCAGGACTGTGGAAGAATGAGCAAGGATACATATTGAAGAAGTAATTTCATGGTAGCGCCAAAAGGTTTCAGCCCCACGCCAAAAGTATTCCATGTATCAGTGACAATATTGGTATGCGTAAACATTTTTTTTTAGGAAAAGTCTAAAAAAACAATTTTTTTTGAAAATGTGCATGAACAATTGCGGATATTATCCTAGGGTGACTTGGCCTGCTTTGTGTACCAAGCCTAGACCAATTACGGCCTAGTTAAGGCCTATTTCCTGGCCGCGGTGACCTACTTTTCCTGCTCGCTAAGAGGAAAGAAGGAATATCCTCTGAAAACACGAAGCTGCATAGTACAAGTACTAATAAATATAATACATAAATGAAGCTATGATATAAGTACCGCTACATGGATTATAACATGGAAGGCAATACTAATTACAAAAGAAAGGCAGGGATCATATAAAATGATTCAAGCTAGCCACTAAAACCAGTGTACTAACAGTCAACTGTTGAACCACGACGTAAAAAAAAGATGACACAGTGATACACCAGAAAGATCCATAGCCCAGTCTAGGGATGGAACAACGATCCTACCACACCTAAACTAGGCCTAAACCAAATTGCAACCTATCGCACACTATTCCAAACATCTTAGTGAAGGCTGATAACTGCCACAAGCTCATGTTCAGGGTTTAATCTGAGGGCATTGTATTTCTAGAAACCTCCAGTATGTTGTGTACACACAGTTTTTCCTCATGAATGGGAACAGTGTGCCATCAGGAGTCTGGCATCTGCATTTCTTCATCATCTTTTCAATGGTTGGATAATTGAGACTGAGAGACAGACAGTTGTTGCCCAGGCTGTTAACCTTCCTCCAAACGATGACCCTTGGAGTAGCTAGGATCGTGTTAAAAACATAGACATGAGCAGCTCCTTGTTTCCTGCAACATCCGAATTGGAGATAAAAGTGTGTTACTGGCATACATATTCTAATATCAGCATTCTTCATTGTTCATGCTAATAGTGTGAATAGGAAAATCCTGATTAGTAATTGATTTTTCATATTCTGTTGTTCTAAATATTTGGATTTCTTACTTATCTTACTTCCTAGTTGTTGTAAGTTTTAAAAGAGGGACCGATCATTCAGTTATATGAAAATATGAGGGATTCTTTGGATTGCATGAACACATGAATGAGAAAAACACTGGCAGCGCCATTTTTTATTGATATAGAGGCATGTCCCCTTGAATCCTATAGGATTAGATACCTATAGGATTTTGGATCAAGTGTAGTGTTTGATTGCACATGAAATTTGAAGAAATTATACAAAGAGGTTGGAGTGGATGGAAATTTTCCTACAAAATAGAGTGAAAATCCTTTGAGTAATTCCTAAGAATTATACCCTTTTGAATCAAACAACATTTATATAAAAAACCTAATGATCCAACTCGTACAAAAATCATACACCAATCCAAAGGAAAATATTTGTGTCCTAGAAAAATCCTGTGTGATTCCTACTAAAATCCTATGTGATTCCTACAATCTGAGGAGGCCCTAAAAGTACAAACAAAACAAGAAACCCGGTCCGTCTTCATTGTGTCACCCTCACATTTGAGATGTTGGTTAATACCTTTCATACGCTGACAATGAACAAACATACTAGTGCAGCGACGCCGTCATACACTATATTCTTTAAGGACTTATTACTGGTACTAATTCATTAGTAGCAATGGTTCATTCATATTTTTTAGGACATAAAGGGTGTGCTCATTCAGTCATATGAAAGATAAAACATAAACAAGGTAGTTAAAGAACAACTTAACTAAATCACTCATAATGTAACATGGAACTAGAATTACCTTCCAATGTGGGATCCCAACAGTAGGTGCAGGCTTCACCTGCGACCACAAAAATGAGGCCACCATGTTCAATGGCATCATGGTAATGTCGTCTCCCATGACCTGAATGGTCCAGATATCTCCAAACTTTGCTTCCTCCTTCCAGGCAGGCGATTTCACTATTGAAAAATGCGAGGAGCTTGTATTCTGTGTAACCCCCAGCTTTTGCGGGCACTCCACTACTAGGGAAAAGCCTACTCGGGGCGCATATGGAAATCCATTAGTGTCGCATTAGGGATGCGCCTCGAGCGCCGCGACTCAAGTATTTCTTATGTGAGTCGCATCTTGGATTCGCCTTGTACAAGCTACATATGCGAGTCGCATATCAGTATGCGCCTCCTATAATACAAGGCGCATCCCTAATGTGACTCTAGTATGTATTATAGATGCGCCTTGCTTATTTCTGTCATATGCACCTCCAATAATTTTACAGATGCGCCTCAAATAGCATTTTCGAATTTTAAATTTTACAGAACCACAATACAGTCCAGAAAACATAATACACATGTATTATACAGTCCAGAATACAGTATTAACATCATAGAATTTCCAGAAAGTTGCAATTGTCCAAAACATAGTATAACCAATACTAATACAATTACATCACACATCAACTTTAATTAAGCTGTGACATACGAGAGTTCACACATGTACATCACATAGAACACCAAGCTCACATCTCTCGGGGACCGAGTACAAGTTCATATATCTCGGGGGACCGAGTACAAGTTAATCACAATCATATTACAACTACACGATGGAGCTCTCTAGGTGAAGTAGAGAACACAACCTACCATGAAGAGCAAGGTGGTGATCATTATGACAAACTTCCTCCACTTATTCCTCCCATGCTTCCTCCACTTCTCCGCCACCTCTCTACTCTTCTAATCTTTGTAGCTATTGCCCGAGAAGTTGTTCACTTTCTTCTGGAAGTCTTCCCACTCGTACACACTTGGAACCTTACCGACGTACATTACATAGCACTTCTTCGCCATATCTCATGTACACAAGATAGATGATATTATCTATATATGTCAGTGGAAAGAAAAACAGTTCACAAGATAAGATCATGCATATATATGGGTTCCATACTATATGAATGTCGCCATGCTATACGAATCACGAACTTATTTGTCCCCTCTCGACTTTGGGGCTACATAGTTTATCATTTCACTGTATCGCCAAAGACGAAAGGAAAGAAATCATTCCACGATTCATATAACAATGTCGCCCATTGCTATACAAATAGTAAAGTAATGTCTTTACTTTCGACTTTGGAGCTACAATGAGATATTTGAAACTACATAATTCACCATATAATTTAATTAACACTATCTAATCTCTTCGTATTGCCAAAGACGAAAGGAAAGAAATCATTCCACAATTCGTATAACAATGTTTCTCAATGCTATATGAATAGTGAAGTAATGTCTTTCCTTTCGACTTTGGGGCTACAATGAGATATTTGAAACTACAAAATTCACCATTTCATTTAATTCACACTATCTAATCTCTTCGTATCACCAAAGACAAAAGGAAAGAAATCATTCCACGATTCATATAACAATATTTCCCACTGATATACGAATAGTGAAGTAATGTTTTTCCTTTCGAATTTTGGGTACAATGAGATATTTGAAACTACGGGAGGCAACATTTCATTTAAATCACGCTATCTAATATATTATTATCGGAAAAGACGAAGAAGAGAAATAATTCCACAGTTCATATAGCATGGGCATGATATGTCCAGTGGCAAGACAAAGAAAGGATTCGGTCTCCATGACAGTGACTCATTTTGAGTTTGGTGTGTCTAAAGGAGTCGTTGCCGTGGACCCGGAATCCTTTCCTGGGCTTACCAATAGAAATATTATGGCTATGTATATGAATCTCGGAAATATCTGTCCTCTTTCGACTTTGGGGCTACAAGATGAAAAAGCAAACCAAGAATGTCCTGGATTAGTGTCTCATACTTAGGTTGTGCATAGAAATAACAATGCCGCTGATAGAATTAGTGCGGCAAGCAGAGGAAGCTCAAATTACAAGTCTACTTGGCACATGATACGTTGCAAACGTATCTATAATTTTTAATGCTCCATGCTTGTTTTACACCAATTGTTTTATGTTTTGCTTGCACTTCGTGGCATTTTATGCATTTTCTAGAACTTACCTATTAACAAGATGCCATAGTGACATTTCCTGTTTTCTGCTGTTTTTCTATTCCAGGTTTTTACCAAAGGAAATATTCTCGGAACTTCACAAAACAAAAGCCAAACCTCCTATTTTTTCCGACACGAAGATGGAGTCGAAAGCAGAGACGTAGGAGGTCACCGAGGCAGCCACACCATAGGGTGGCGCAGGTCCCCCTGGCCACGCTTGGCCATGGTGTGGGCCCCTCGGGCATCCACCGACCTCGCCTCTCCGCCTATATATACGCCTTCCCGAGCAAACCCTAAGTACAAGATCAGAATTCCACGAAAAGACGATATTCGGGGGACAGAAGTCTCGGTTCTAACACCCTGCCCGGACGGGGAATTGCCCCTGCCATCGCCGTTGCTGACCCCATGATGAGGAGGGAGTAGTTCTCCCCCGAGGCTAAGGGCTCTACCGGTAGCTATGTTTTCATCTCTCTCTCCCTGTTGTGATCTTATTGTGATCATGAGCTTTGTAATCTAGTTGAATAAGTATATGCTACTCTTTGTCTATTATGCTACTCAAGTGCTTTTATTAATGTGATCTCCAGAGACAACTTGTCCCACATGTGTGAAGGTGACAGTGTGTGCACCGTGTGTGGCTCTTAGGCTAAAGATTATATAAATACTTATCACGAGTTATAATTTGAGTTGGATGTCTCTATAAAATTGTGGTGTTTGTCTGGAACCATCTAGCTCTCAAGGTGACAGTGTGGAGTTACCTATATGGGGAATGCAAACTTTAAGGTGTGCTTTTATATCCCTACGCGGTGAATTGGTGTTCGTTATCCAACCGGATAGTAGTTCACGGTAGCATAGTGAAGAGAAGATATTTATGTGTTCAATTATGTTATCATTATTGAGAGTGTCCACTAGTGAAAGTATGATCCATAGGCCTTGTTTCTAAGCATTAAAACACTGTTTACAACCAGTCCTGCTACATGTTTGCTTTCTGCCATTTTTATTTCAGATTGCAATTACCGCTTGTAATCATCCATATTACTTGTATATCACTATGTCTTTGCCCAACTAGTGCACTTATACACCTGACAAGTGTATTGGGTGTGTTGGGGACACAAGAGACTTCTTGTATCTTAATTGCAGGGTTGCTTGAGAGGGATATCTTTGACCTCTTCCTCCCTGAGTTCGATAAACCTTGGGTGATCCACATAAGGGAAACTTGTTGCTGTTCTACAAACCTCTACACTTGGAGGCCCAACACTGTATAAAAGAATATAAGCGTGCGTAGACATCAAACTATTTTCTGGCGCCGTTGCCGGGAGGTAAGGTAAAAGGTACTCACATCCATTAGCTACTAAGCCATCTTCTAGTACTATTGCTGGTGTGTAAGTTCTCGTAGTTATTTCCTTTAGATTATGCAATTATATATTTTTTTTTCTTTTTTTTTAATTTCACTAGTTAGGCTTAATGGAAAACAACAAAAAATTTAGAGATCTTTATAGTATTTTTAATGAGTTACGACATGATGTGTTTGAAGAGAAAATTTAAAAACCTATGATACTTTCTTTGCATGCTAATAGCAATGTTATTAGTATGAATTTTTTGAACACCATTGTTGCTAATGTTATGGAAACGTCTAAGCTTGGGGAAGCTAGTTTTTATGAAAATGATCTTTTTAGTTGCCCAGCTTTAGAGGAGAAAATTTGCTCTAATGATACTTTATCTCCCATATGTGGTAATTCTAATGATGCTTGTGATATTTTAAATCCACATATTGAAAGTGTCCCTTTTAAAATACCTATGAAAATTGTTGAATGCATTATGAATAACAACTATTTTGGAGATGGAATTGTCCATCCTGGTAATCATTTATTCTTTATACATGAATTATGCGAGTTGTTCAAGTGGGAAGGTATTTCAATGGACCAAGTTGAGAGTAAGCTATTATGTTTATCACTTAACGACAAAGCAAGGGAGTGGTATGAGCTACTAGATGATCCTCATCATTCAGAGTGGAAGGAACTTGAATCTCTCTTTTACTCTAAATTTTATCCTCCTCATGAAATTCATAAAGATAGGAATTATATTTATAATTTTCATCCTCATGATGGAGAAAGTATTGCCCAAGCATGGGGGAGATTGAAGTCACTAATGCTCAAATGACCCATTCATGAGCTCCCTAGTAATATTTTTATTAATATTTTTATGCAAGGATTTCAGGACATTACAAGGACTACCTAGATGCCTGTTTAGAGGTATCCTTCACAAGTAAGGAGGTCAAAGCTAAGTGGGATATTCTTGAAACAATTCAAAGTAATACCGAAGATTGGGATAATGACTAGGGTAAAGGACCAGGTATAAACTATGAGTATGATTGCATTAAGTTTTTCGCTCAAGCTGTTGATTTTCAAGAGCTTAGTGCTATATATGGTCTTGATCCTCAAATTCTTGTTGATTATTTTAGAGCATTTGCTTCTCATATTAATGCTCCTAAAGAAAATTCGGACATGTATCATGAACCTTTTAAATACACTTGTATGAAAAATGAAATTGTTATTAATGATTGCAATAAACATGCTCAAGCCTCTGAAAGAACTATTTCTTATAGCATGTTAATTTTTGTGGAGTACTTAGACCTTGCGAAAAGAATCAAATCAAATAAGAATATTGTATCCATCACATGAATGAAAAAACTAGAATGTGGGACAAGGCTCTAAATTATCTCAGTGAAAACGTTTGTGCCCTCTATCCTTTTATTTGTGAACTTTGCTATAAAGTGGGTCATTTCAATTTTCAATGCTTAGGCTATGATAATAGCCTTTCTAATCCAATGAGTACTACAATTTTGTATTGTGATGACATGATCACTCCTAATCAGCAAGATGAACTTATATTATTTTTGGGGTGTGAAGAGCTATCAAGAAAAAATTCTTTGGCAGATATGAGTTCTTTTGATATGAATACCGTCCTGCATGGGTTTCATATTTATTGTGTTGATAATTTCCACACAAATACTTACATACAAAACATTGTAAAAGAGGAGACTTTACCAAAATATGACAGGATTAATATGTGTTTTGCTCTTATTAATGAAAAGTAGGAATACTCTAAAGTTTCTCCTATTGTCTCTAGAAATAAACCAGGGTATGTGGAGAAGCTTCCTTTCAAGCCTCTTCCTCCTAAATAGGGGAAGAAGAAGAAGAAGAAGAAGAAGAGGAGGAGTAAAAGGAGAGAGGAAACGGTATTTTCCCCTAAGCATGTTGCTCCTATTATAGTTTTTGCTAATGAGTCTGAACTCGATGATGAACCTATTCCTGTTACCTATAGTAGTGATCATGATTGGGAAAAGCACACTAGTTTTGATATTTAAAATCTCTTGGGTACCAATACTGAAAATGATGATATTAATAATTGTTGTACTATTTGTACTATCCATGTCCCTTCCAATGATGATATGCTTACAAATGAACACACTTTGGATGATAACTATTCTATTGCTTATGATGATACTATACGTCCAATCTATGATGATTACAATGATGAATATGATATTTTTGGGGATATGCTATATGGGTATCCTCATAGCATGTATCCTATCCGGATAACCCGGGTGGCCCAAAGTTTGTAGCATGGCCCATGGCCTGCTGGGTGGCCCAGTTAGATGGATCCAGAAGGGAGGCCCATGCCAGATAAAGGAAGGTTATGGAGGAGTCACCAACGTACCCGGAGCCTTGGAGTGTAAGACACACTAGACTAGTTGTATGCAGTGTAGGATTCTGTAACCTATCCAGCTAGGACTTTCCCTATAACCCTAGGACCTGGCGACTATATAAGCCGGACCTATGGGAGCCTTTAGGGCATAACTCAACTCATACCTTACACAGCGAACTGATCCCTGTAACTCGGCGTATCGCCATTATAGTGATTTATAGCAGGAGTAGGATTCCGCCACCGTCGTGGGATCTGAACCTTGGTAAGCTGTGTTACCTCGTACCTATAAACCGTCCGCCTTACCCCACGTCTCTAAACACGCACTGTGAGGACCCCTCCATGGCGTACTCGCCGGCAATACGACGACAGTTGGCACCCACCGTGGGGCAAGAGGCGCTTTAGGCTCTACAGCGGGCGAGATCCAAGCTCTTCGCGGGAATCAGGGAAACTGTAGCGATCGGTCGTGTTCTCTTCTCTGAAAATGTTCCAATCGTCCCTCCCGACGAGTTCTGTATCCCGGCGAAGACGAACCTCACCCGCTGCTTGATCGTCCCTATCAGAGACATCGACCTCTTCATAGGCGAAACCGACTCGGGCACTAGTTCCCTGGAAGTAGGAGGAGCGTCAAGACCCGCACGGACCTCCTACGGGTAGGATACATTCGCGGAAGGATCAAAGTCCGATCTCTCTTTGGAGTTTGCCGGCAAAGATCGGAAAAATAAAAGGCGCACCCAAACCGCCCCTTTGTAGGATATAATGGTGGAAGATCGCTGCAAGTCCGCCGGCTTTGCCCGTACGTCTGGACAGCAGAGATCCAAGTTTGTTGGAGTGGTTACCATCTTCGATCTGGCGCGTTGCATGTAGAGAGAGGGTAAAAATCTCCACGATTACCTAGCCAGGTGGCTCCGCATACTGGCCGACCTGGCGCATTACCCCAATGATGATGTCATGTATCACTTTGTGGAAGAACTAGACCAAGGTACGCTTCTCTGACATACGCTAAGGTGGCAGCAGGCTTCAGGACGCCTCACTTTCGAAAGAATGGTGAACACCGTCAACAACTACACGGAAGCGGAGGAGGTAGCTCAGACAGCGCTCGTGCTCTTAGACGGTGCCCCTCCGGTCATTGTCGTTGCAGCTGCACCACCACCTCCAGTCATCATCGCTGCTGTCGCACCTCCACCGCCCCTCATCGAGGAAGCCCCGACACCCTCTGACTCCGTGCTTGATGTGCTCTACGACGACATCAGCGCTGACTCGGAGGAGATATATTTCAGCCCAGAGGAGCTAGACTCTGCTATGAAGGAGATGGAGGAGGATTACAAACGCGATGAGCAGGCCAACAACACCGTCACGTCCTGAGAGGTGTTCGTCGCCATTTGTACCGTGATGGATGAAGATCAACCGGGACAAGATCCACCTAAAGCGCTGGACAAAGGGAAGGGACCACCTGTTGCTGTCGGCAATGATCGTGCAATGGCTATGCCCCCTCCGCCTAAACAAGTGCAGCAGTCACAGGAACTTGGCACCGGTCCGAGTAACAACAACACCGCAAATCCGCCGCCTCTGGCATCTACGTCTGTTGCTGCCCAAATCACTCCAGCTGATAGAGTGATGTACGAAAACCTACTCGTCGAGCCCATGACTGTGGCCCATATTCGGAACGTAGTCCAGCTTGACGAGAAGCGCCAGCAGCTGCCAGAGGAAGCGCAGGCCATCACGGAGCAAAGCGCTAAGCTGGATCGAGATCTGGCCAATGCGCAGAAGTCAATAGAGAAATCCAGAGAAATGGAGGAGTACAAGACTCTGCTCCAGCAGCAGAAGGCTAAGAAAGCTCCGTCTTGCGTCATCAACGATCCTGGTGTACGGAGAAACATAGGATGGCCCCCCTCGAAGCCGCCACAAGCAAAGCCATACATTGACAGTGAAGGCAGGCAGTTGATGCCCACCCCTATTCTCAACCTCGCCATTGCCAAGACCCTTTTGGAGTAGGATAGATCACCCGCAACTGTGGAATAGGTCTATGACCTCATGGCCAAGGCGGTGAAACAGCAGGAAAATGCCACCTCTTAGAGGCTTGAGTCTGACCCAGCGTTTTGCCAGTCTAGCCAGCCTAAGCCGCCAAGGGACCGATCTCCCCATGATGTCGGGTCCCAGACAGGTTCGTTAGAACAAATATGGAGGGATGCGCGTAACAAGAAGGATGTTATCCCCATATCCACCGACCATGGAGGCAAGGCTCATCCGCATCGCACATCTCCATCGCCCCGATCTCCCTAACATCGCGAAGACCCCAAGGCTCACCATCTCACGGATATGCCTCCGCCAAGGCAAAGCAGCATCGTCATCCGCGACAACACGGAGAAACCCCGTCAAGATGGAGAGCGCAACCAAGGACACAAGAGTAGGTCGCGTCATGACTCTCCGTGTCCCACAAGCAACCGCGAAAAGCGTGAGGCGTCGCAGGAGGGTACAGCAAGAAGGCTTACCTACCGCCACCTTCGCCTCAGTCGCCCCCTAGCAGCCACCATGGCGGAGGAGGCCCGCGTCGTTCACGCAGCCCATCCCCTGGCGGCAAGAAGAAAAGAGAAAGCCTGGAGCCATATGACGCACATTCCTGTTTGGACAAGATTCACGAGGCCCTTGAAGGACAATCCTGGGACCACGTTGCTTTGGACCTGTAATATGGACCGCAACTTACCCCAAGGGTTTGCGGATTGACAAGGCCATCAAGCCCTCTGATGGCACCGCAAAACCAGCTACGTGGTTGCAGGATTACGGCAACACGGTGGAGATCGCAGGGGGCAACCCCAACATCGTCATCAAGTACCTCCCGCTGATGCTGGCGGGCACGACCCGGCAATGGATTGATGACTTGCCGGAGAAGTCCATCTGCAATTGGTTGGACATGCAAGAAGCGTTCACCAAGAACTTCGAGCGTACGTATAAGCGTCCCTATACTGTTGGCGATCTACAGCGGTGCGTGCAGGAGAAAGACGAGTCATCTCGCGCTACCTCTCTCGCTAGATGGATATGAAGAATTCATGCGCAAGAGTGCATGCTCAAACCGCCATGGCCTCCTTCATCGATGGGTTGGAGAAAGGTATGTTGCTCCGACATAAGTTAAAGTGCTTGTAGGACAATCACCGGCTAGATCTCAACCAAATGATCCATCTAGCTAGTGATTTCGTGGCTGCCGACGATGATGCTCGCGACTCCCTGCCGGCAACGGCCATTCGAACTCAAGCTAGGAGGAACAGCAGCACAAAGCGGAAGAGCCCGCCAGAAGAAAAGCAAACCTCCAACATGGTCGCTATGACTTTTGCAGGGCGAGGTGATGGCGGACAGCATGACCGATGATGGGGGGCTGGTCGTGTGCAGCAGCACGGTAGTGAAACTACCCCGGCAGCGCCCCGTGTTCCCCAGACATACGAGGAGTATCGTGATATGCCATGCCTTGTACACCTCGACGTCAACAACAAAGCCACTCACACCAATCACCATTGCAAGTTTGTCAATGATCTCAAGGAGGACCCCGGAGTCCGGCTACAAGCAAAGTCGGAAGAACAGGCCGCGGCAAGGGCAAGGGGAAGAAGAAGGACGAGGAGTCCAAGGATTCAAGTGAAATGGACGAGGACGTTGACCCCAAGCACACCGCCAAGAACGATGGCAAGGGCAAGAACACCTTTGAGAAGAATGACCCCGTCTACCACACTTTCCTTGGCACCCCAACTGTCCGGCAACAAAAAACCTCTCTTAGGATACTGATGGTCACCCTAACCACAGTTCCCTAGTACCTGCGCTGGTCGGAGATACCAATCACATGGGACAGGAAGGATCACCTAGACCTCATCCCTATGGAGAACCAGTACGCCATGGTCATCAACCCCCTGATTGACGGCAATGAGTTTACCAAATGCATGGTGGATAGTGCAAGCAGCATCAACATCATGTACCTAGATACGCTGCACAAGATGAAGTTGACGGAGGCCAACCTAAGGCAGACCAGCACCATGTTCCATGGCGTAGTTCCTGGCCGGGAGGCTCGGTCCCTTGGGTGCATTACGCCTCAGGTCGCTTTTGGCGATGTTAATAATTACTGCCAAGAACGCATGACCTTCGAGATGGTCCCTTTCAAGAGCGTGTACCACATCATCTTAGGACGCAACATCTTCCACACCTTCATGGACAAAGCATGTGTCGTCTACAACAAGCTCAAGATACCCGGACCAAACGACGTCATCACCGTATCCGGAAGTTTTTACCAAGGCAAGGGACTGCGAGATTCGAGAAGCAGCCTTTGCAGAAGGTGTCCTCTATAGCGAAGAATTCAAGGAGATCCAGATTAAGGTCGATGCCTCGGAGATGTCGGCGTCGAAGAAGCAGATTTCTGACTCTGCCCCAGCCTTCAAGGCCGCCATCGAAACCAAGCCTGTGGAACTTGTGGTAGGCGACGCCTCCAAGACCACCGCCATTGGGACGAACCTGGATCCCAAATAGGAAGCAAGCTCGTCAAGTTCCTCCGTGAGAATAGGGACATCTTTGCCTGGCAACCTGCTGACATGAAAGTTGTACCTAGGAAACTTTCCGAGCACACCTTGAATATTGATCCAAAATGCAAACCGGTGAAACAACTCTACGACGCTTCGGAGACAAGAAGAGACGCACCATAGGCAAAGAGATATCTAGGTTACTTAAGGCTAGTTTTATCCGAGAAGTCTTCACACCCGATGGGTGGCCAATCCTGTACTTGTCCAAAAAAAGGGAACCAAAGAATTAAGAATGTGCGTTGATTACACCGGCTTGACCAAAGCGTGTCCCAAAGATCTGTTTGCTTTGCCTTGCATTGACCAACTCATTTACTCGACGGCTGGCTCGGAACTTTTGTGTTTTCTTGATGCATCCTCGGGATACCCTCAGATTTAGATGAGGAAGTTGGACCAATTGGCCACTTTGTTCACCACACCTTACGACACTTTTTTCTACGTCATGATGCCCTTTGGACTGAAAAACGAAGGTTCTACGTACCAGTAGACTTTGCAGCATTGCCTACACGATCAAATTGGTCGGAACGTTCATGTCTATGTGGACGATATAGCGGTGATGTCTAAAAAGTCAAACGAATTAATTTCCGACTTAAAAGAAACCTTTGATAATCTCCGGAAATACAACATGATGCTTAACCCTAAGAAGTGCGTCTTCGGGGTTCCAGCCGGCAAATTGTTCGGCTTCATCGTTTCCCAGCGTGGAATCGAGGTCAACCCGGAGAAAATCAAGGCCATCCTAAATATAAACCATCCAACATGCCTGAAGGACATACAACGGCTCACGAGCTGTGTTTCAGCGGTTAGCCGTTTCGTCAGCCGACTTGGAGAGAAGGCTCTGCCGCTGTACAAGTTGCTAAAGAATGCGACAAATTTACCTAGACAGACGAAGCAGATGCAGCATTAAAGCAGCTAAAGTAGATACTCTCCTCATCGCCTATCCTTGCAGCATACGAAATTCAACGACCAGTTTACTATGTAAGAGAGGACTTGACGGAGTCCAAGCAGCATTACCTGCACTACCAGGAGATAGCTTATGGAGTGTTCCTTGCTTCTCGGAAGCTAAGGCACTACTTCCAGGAGCACCCTATCACAGTTGTGAGCAAGGATCCACTGTCCGACATCGGCAACAACAGCGACGCTACAGGAATGGTCACGAAGTGGGGAATTGAACTTGCTGATGACCCACAAGTATAGGGGGTGTATCGTAGTACTTTCGCTAAATAGGAGTGTCGATCCCAACGAGGAGCAGAAGGTGCTGAACATTGGTATGGAGTAGGAACTCTCTGCAAATACTTAGCAAGCGGATTTTTAGTGGTTCTCTGATAAGGCAACAAAACAAAGTGCAAGTAATAAAGAACAAACGCAGCAAGTGGCCCAATCCTTTCTTAACAAAGGACAATCCGATTGAAATACTATAAGGACCAAACGTTCTCGAGGACACATGGGAATTCTGTCAAGTGCTTTCGCTTCAAATAGCTGACTACTCTTCTTTGGTGTTGTAAGTGTTGTGTGGGTGAACCTGTGCTAATGTACCGACTGTACTTGGACTAATACATACTTGTGATTAAACCCCCTGCAAACATCCGTAACTACAGGAAATTAATTAAGATATAAATCTAACCACAACCTTAAGCTCTGAGATCCTACGCTCCCTTATGCAATGGTGTCCTAACGGGGGGTTCAGGTTTCTGTCACTCCGGCAACCCCACAATTAGTAGCCAAATACACAATGCATTCCCCTAGGCCTATAAATGGTGAAGTATCATGTAGTCGACGTTCACATGAAACCACTAGAAGAATAGAACCACAACTTAAATACTAACCATTGAATAATAACTCAACACAGATTCACTAATAACAACATGACTTCTCCCATGTCCTCAAGAACTAAATGAACTACTCACAAGACATCATAAGGATCAAGATCAGAGATGAGATGATAATGTATAACAATCTGAACATAAACAATAATCCAATGGTTCCACTCACAAGCATCAACTACAATAGTAATTAACACCGGGAAAGTTTCCCCTAAGAAGTAAAGCAATATCCAACACAATTGTTACAGCGGGACGGAGTGGTGATGATGGTGCTGGTGGATATGATGGTGTGGATGATGATGACGATGATCCCGATGAAGCCTAGATTGATGATGGTGTTGATGGCGACAATCTCCCCTATTCGGGAAGGAATTCCCCCGGCAGAAATCTGTCTGCCGGAGAGATCTTTCTCTCTCGGTGTTTTCCGCCCCCAGAGGCAGCAGAAATCTATCTGTGGTCGCTCTCCTGGCCTTAGGGTTTCGTAGGGAAGATATAGGAGAAGGGGAGGAGTCGGGAGCCGGGCAGGTGGGCCACACCTGCCCTAGGCACGGGGCCAGGTGGGCCCGCGCCTAGGGGGTGTGGGCCCCCTACAGACCTTCTTCGTCCCTCCTTCTAGCTTCCTCAATCTTCTAGAAAATAATATTTTCCCATATTTTTCTAGTATTTTTCTGATCTTCGCGAAATTGCATCGAAACGCCCACTTTTCAATCAGAATCCAGACTCCGGCAGTCCATCGTCCAAGAATCATCCAACATGCATAAACAGTGGAAAAGACATAAGCAATACCTCATAATAAGACAAATATCAATGAATAGAGGTAGATTATGATATAGAAAGGTGATGCAAATTTGGCGTATCACTTGCCGCCTTCGAGATTACCTACAAGTGACGTGACACTATCAAATCACAGGCCTTTGAGGATTTTATTGCAGATTGGACGGAGATGCCAGATTCTACTCCTATGCCAGAGCAGAATACTGGGTGATGCACTTTGACGGATCAAAGCTACTCAATGGCTCGGGGGCTGGTGTACTGCTGCAGTAACCAACTAGGGAGAAGCTACACTACGTTCTAAAGATCCACTTCGAGGCTACGAACAACATGGCGGAGTATGAAGCACAAATTCACGGACTACACGTAGCCAATGATATTGGAATCAAGCACATAGTTAGCTATGGAGATTCCGACTTGGTTTCCCAGCAGGTGGCTGGCACCTGGAACGCGCGGAATCCTATGATGGCGGCATATCAAGACGAAGTGGACGAGATAGCCAAGAGCTTCTTGGGCTACGAAGTCAAGTATGTTCCTAGGGAGCAAAATGAGGCGGCTGATCTACTGTCAAAGCTTGGATCAGGGAGCAAAAAAATTCCGCCTGGCATTTTTCTGGAGCATCTACGGACACCATCTGTGAAGGGAGTAGACACCAAGAACCCTCTGGCTTGGACAGAACCATGCATGGAATATCGCGTACACGGAACTTTTCCCATTGACGAGGTCGAAAGTCGGCAAATAGTACATCGAGCAAAGGGCTATACCATAATCAATAGAAAGCTCTACAAAAGAAGCACCACTGATGTATACCATAAGTGTGTTTCCCAGCAAGAAGGTATTGAAATCCTTCGTGAGATCCATCTCAGAGATTGAGGGCATCACGCCACTCCTCGATCGTTGGTCTCCAAAGCATTCCGGCAAGGATTCTACTGGCTGACGGCGAAGGAGGATGCCGACAAGCTGGTTGAGACATGCCTAGGATGCGAGTACTATGCCCGACAACCACATGTCCCAGCTGAAGGATTGCGAACAATACCAATAACTTGACCATTTGCAGTCTGGGGGCTAGACATGGTTGGTCCGTTGCAAATGGCAGCATGTGGATTTACGCATCTGCTAGTAGCAGTTGATAAATTCACCAAATGGATAGAAGCTAAACCCATTAGAGAGCTTGATGGGGCAACTGCCCTTAGGTTTGTCTAGGATCTAGTGGTGTGGTTTGGTATCACACATAACATTATCACCGACAACGACAGCAACTTGTCACCCGGAGAAGTGGAAGCTTATTGTTGGGAGAAAGGCATCCGACTTGACTTAGCATCTGTGGGACACCCATAGTCCAATGGCCAAGTTGAGCGAGCCAATGGATTAATTCTACTGGGAATCAAGCCACGTCTAGAGGCACCGTTGCATAGAGCAGCTGGAGCCTGGGCGGAGGAATAACCATCTGTGATGTGGAGTTTACGAACTACACCCAATAGATCTACCGGCTACACCCCTTACTTCATGGTATATGGAGAAGTAGCCATCCTACCTTCTGACATCCTTCACGATTCACCAAGAGTTGCCGCCTACGACGAAGATGACACTGAAGAATCCAGATGCCTAAATGTGGACCTTCTCGAGGAAGAGAGCGTATTGGCATGCCAAAGATCCGCCATCTACCAGCAGAAGCTACGTAGCTACCATAGTCGCCGCGTTTGGCATCGCTCGTTTAAAGAGGGGTATCTGGTGCTCCGACTTAGGCAGAAGAAGTCACACAAATTATCCCCGCCATGGGAAGGACCATTCATCATAAGCAAGGCGCTTCTCAATGGGTATTACTACCTCGTTGACAATCGTAAACTTGAGAATATACCCAGCGATGATCATAAGCGTAAGAGACGTGACCCGGATGATGACTACCCGGAGCTTGATCGGCCATGGAACATAGCACAGCTACGTCCTTTTTACACTTAGCATATTTTTTGTCTACTGTGTACCTCTTATATGATCAATGAAATAAAGCTATCTAGTTCACTCATATTCTTGAGTCTTTTACCTCCTTTAGTGTTTATTTTTGTATCGTATAAAACCTTTATGCACAAGCTTTGAATTTGCACTTGTGAAAATTCCGCCTACGGGCGTTAGCTTAAGTTTTCTGGTCTACACGTTCTTTGTTGTTTAATGTGGATTCTAGAGTAGTGACTTTTGACACTTGTTGTTGACGATTTTATGCTTAGGTTTTTGACGGTGCCATTGGGCATCATCACCTAAGCGCATGGTTCCGACTATGAGTCTTCCGACTCATGAAAGGTGAAGCATAAGAACCAAAGTAATGGATAAGCCAACACTTGCTTAAAAAATATTTACATGCTGGAACCAGTACTTGAGTAGCAGGAAATTACAACTATTGTTTTTCTGCCTTAAGTTAACATAGTAGTTTTTCCGCATACACCAATCCAGAGGAAACAAATATTACAAAGTGTTTTTTATTCCTCTGGCACAAGAGACTTAGAGGTAGCATCGTCGGCACCAAGAGAGCCATCTTCTTCAAAGTCAATGGTCTTGAGGGACTCGGAGGAGCTCTGGTGGTCGCCGTCAATGATCTCGAGCGGCACGAAGACATTGTGATCGACCAACTCGGCAACCCTGGTGTCAAAACCCGCGAATGATGCCCAGATATCCTTGTGGTCAATCTTCTGGCCTTCATCGTCTGTGTCGGGAAGACCCGAGGTCACCGTGTCGAGGTCGGCGTTTTCGTAGTGTGCCTTGACCATCGCCAGAGACATCCTTGCACCAGCACGGGTACATGAAGCTTTCCAGCTTACAATACGCTCGGGGGCTTGACGCAAGATCTCCGAGTACTTCATCACGGAGTCCACCGCCTTGATGTTGATGTTGAGAGGCTTGTAAATCTCCTTAGCTTTCTTAATGGCGGTGCTGATGAAGTTGCCAGCGGGAACCATGCATTCCTTTGGCGGAGGAGGCGAATTGGTCAAACCAATAGGAGCTGCATTTTCGACAAACAAAGGAGCACATGAGTTCAATAACACAAAAGGTTCATAGTATCTAGCTTACAGAAGTACAAGACGGAGAATTGCTTACCAAAGATGCTCGTCTTCGCTTGCTAGAGTGTCTCCGCCATGGAGTCCTGCTCTTGTCGGAGAATCTTGTAAGCCTCAAGGTTGTGTTGATTCTGCTCATCGGCAGCTTTCTTCTGCTCCTTGAGGATCGCAATTTCCTCCTTCAGGCGATTCATCTCCGTGTTGGAGAACTCCTATAATGCCTTCATGGATTCCTCGTGCATCTTCAGGGTATCAGTCCTCTCCTGCTTGAGGATATTTTTTTGCTATCCAGCAACTCAATGTGCTTGGATTTCTCAACAATGTCCTTGGCCTTGGTGATGGTTTCTGCAAGTCGGAGAAAGAACAGCACACAATGAGTAGTCGGAGAATGATGGCACAAGACCAAGTTGATTGCGAAATTGAAAGGAAAACATACTCTTGCTCTTGGTGATTTGTTCCTTCAAGAAGGCAGTTTTACCCTTTTCAGCTTCCAGCTCAGCGCGCATCTTGTGGAACTTCTCATTGGCGACGCCTCTCCGAGCATTCTCATTCTATGGAAAGAAGATCAAAATTACATAGTCTACTTGGAGCATCTAGCCGGATAACTATCCACCTAGAGGCTTGGGGGTACAATGAGAGTTTCTAACTCGGTAAAATGCTTAGTCTTTCTTTAAGCATCTAGTCGGAACTAATTCAGTTTTCACCTAGAAGCTTGGGGGCTACAGTACGAGTTTTTAGCTCAGCAGTATGCTTAATCTTTCTTTAAGCATCTAGATGGAACTAATTCTGTTTCAACTAGAAACTTGGGGGCTACAGTATTGAAATTTACAAACACTGCGTATGCTACTCTAAAAGTATCTAGTCAGAATAGTTCATTCAAACTAAATACTTGGGGGCTAGAGTGAGAATTTTTCTAGCTTAGTCACTCTTAGAGCATTTAGATGCAAAGACCTATGGTTTTCCGTCTAAATCCTCGGGGGCTACAGTGGGATTCTCATATGAAATGTAAAAGGAAAATAAAACGTACAAGTGCGATGATCTTGAGATTGGTAGCGTTCTCGGCAAATATCTTGCTGAAGGAAAGGCTATTCCCTAGCAGAATATCAGCTTGCCTGAGGAGCTCCTCAAGGCCGCAAATCGGAGATGTTGGCACTACACTAGGAGCCAGAGTTGAGCTACTCGGCGTAAGCGCCGGGTAGACTATCTTCGGAAGCTCTGTGGATGTCCTGGGTGCAGAGGTGCCGCCTTCGAGAGACCTTCCACCTACCAACATTTCCTTACTGCTACCGATGGCATCCTTAGCCGGAGCTTTAGCCATCTTGGATGCAGTACTTTCTTGTGTCTCCTACTCGTCGACAAGGACAAGATCCACGAGGACACCTGGATCCACCTCCATGGCGGAGGGGCCAGATGGCACCTTAGATGGAGATCTTGTCGGAGCGGCGGCATGCTGGACGCTGGGAGTTGTAGGGGCAATGGCGGCAGACGCTTGGTGCAACATATCCTTGATATTTTTAGAAGCCCCCAATGTTTTGGAGGACTTCTTCAGACTTAAACTGGCCTTCTTCCTGAAACGTGCAAAAGTATAAGTATATGAAGAAGACGAGCAATGGACAATGTCGGGGGATAAGAATCTTACACAACAGTGGGTGCATTGGTAAAAGGAATCCCGGTAATTCTTCTTTTCTCCGCCTCCAGGGCGTTAGTGGACTTCTTGGAGGCTCCACCCTCCGTCTTCTTCTTCTTGCTTCCGTCAGCATCGTCAGAGGTGGAGCTCTTTCGCTTACGCGCCAACGGGACATCGTCGTCGAACATGATGGTGACTTCCTTCATCTTGGGGTCATAGATTTGGAAATCCATGCTATCCTCCTCTAGACTTTTTAGTTGTTAAGTGAAATCCCAAAGTGTTTAGATGAGATGAGAATGGCTAGATGGAAAAATTGGAGTATATGTCATACACGGAAAATAAACAGGTACCTCTGGGCACTTGTCGTCTACGAACATGTCATAGGTGATGGCGAATCCACGCTTCATGTCCTTAACCTTGACGATGTCCTTATGGCGAAGCTTGATGGAGTCACTCAAAAAGTTGTCCATGGAGATGTAAGGCTATCCTTCCTATCCGTGGCGTGCTGGTGCATCAGCTTCTCACGGTGCTACAGAGGCTGGATCCGCCTGACGAACCAGAACATGGCCAGGTCCAACCCGGTCAGATCCGTCTCTACGAACCATTCTATCCGCCTTATGGTGCGGGAAGCATTGTTGTCGGAGGGAAGGGAGGCCTAGGATCTCCATGTCGGGGCTTCAGCAGCAGCCCCATCGATGAAGTCTGGGTACGTTCCTTCTCGGCCGGCCAGAGGGATATCTGGGCCGTAGAAGTACGTCTGCTGCCAGTACTTGCAGGACTCATGGCCGACGATGCCGGGGAACCGCCGGCCAGGCAGGATCTTAAAGCTAATCGGTCCGCAATTCCCGAGCTCGTCCTTGCTCGCTCCGGCTTCTCTCTTGATGGTAAAAAATTAGATGAACAAATCTAACCTAGGTCTAATCCCTAGGTAACCCTCACAAAGCGCCGCGTAGTTGCTAAGAGCGAGGATGCCATTGGGGAGAGGTTCTGAGGTTGAACCCGATAATGTTTGAGGAAAGCAAGGAAGAAGTCGGATATCAGGAGGGAGACGCCGTGTACTAGTTGTTCTTTTAGGTACACCTTCTATCCGACTTGGGAAGAAGGGGTGACCTCGCCGTCCGGCGCCGCCCGCCAGATGAGCCCCTCCGTCGCGGGGAGGTAACTTTCAGCGAGAAACTCCTTGATATCACCATGAGTGATATTAGAGCCGTTCCAATCTCCCTTATGGGAGTAACCCTCCTCCAGTGGCTCCAGCCCCGCTAGAATATGATCGTCACCGGTGGTTTCCACCACCACGAATTGTGGCACCACCACACCTTCTGGGGGCACATGGATGGCGCTCGCCGGTTGGCCGCAGCATCGTTCGCCGCCGCCATGGAAGAGGTGGAGATGCTACTAGCCATTGGGGTGAGAGGGGAAGTGACTGGGAGAAGTTAGGGTTTTTCGCGTGCGCGCAGAGAGCTTGAGGAGGTGCTCACAAGAGGAAGAAGACGACACGGGGGAAGAATGAGGTGAAAAAGTAAAAATCCACCGCGGTTGTAATTTATAATCCCCAGCGTCAAGATTCGTGCAAGTGATCGAATGGTTGTCGCGTGGACGACGTGTGTGTGCGCGTGCACGGAAATTTCGCCATGTTCCCAACCGCCACCGCCAATGGTTCATATCCTTTGCGCGGGAAAAACAGACATGATTGTGTTCTCTACATGTGTGAGTTACTAGGCGTCGCTGACCTATGGTCTATGTTGCTCTAACTAACACGGATAGGTGAACCATCCCATCGGAAGATTCTGACATGCTCGGATCCAGTCCGGCTACGAGAAGAGTACGATTGAAGATTCAGCATTTCTCCGACTTACAAGTTGAAGACGGAGAACATTGCAGGGTTCTTGGGAGGACTACAAGATATTGCTTAACGATTTGGCGACATCCATCTAGACGGAGCATTCAAACTGAAGAGGCAAGACGGTGCAAGATCTCGGCATTCTCCAGGGGCTACTGTTGGGGATATTCTATATGGGTACCCTCATAGCATGTCTCCTATCCGGATAACCCGGGTGTCCCACAGTTGGTAGCATGGCACATGGACTTCTGGACGGTCCAGTTAGATGGATCCAGAAGCGAGGCCCATGCCGGATAAAGTAAGGCTACGGAGGAGTCACCGACGTACCCGGAGCCTTAGAGTGCAAGACACGCTAGACTAGTTGTATGTAGTGTAGGACTATATAACCTTTCCGGTTAGGACTTTCCCTGTAACAATAGGCCCTGGTGACTATATAAGCCGGACCTATGGGAGCCTTTAGGGCATAACTCAACACATACCTCGCACAGAGAACCAATCCCTGTAACTCGGCGTATCACCATTATAGTGATTTATAGCAGGAGTAGGATTCCGCCACCGTCGTGGGATCTGAAACTGGGTAAGCTGTGTTACCTTGTACCCATCAAACGTCCGCCTTACCCCACGTCTCTAAACACACACTGTGAGGACCCCTCCATGGCGTACTCGTCGGCAATACCACGACAATATTTCCAGTCCACCAACTATTGAGGAGAAAATTAATCATGATTACAATATGCCTCCTATATTTGATGACCATGGTGATGAGAATAATAAATATAGCTATTTTGTTGAATTTTCTCCCACTACGATTAAAAAGAATGACTATGCTTATATGGAGAGTAATAATTATTTTATGCATGTGGCTCATGATAAGAATGTTTTATATGATAGTTATATTGTTAATTTTATTCATGATGCTACTGAAAGTTATTATTATAGAGGGAAACATGTATTTATGCATCTCAATAATATTAAGTTTCCCCCCTTTATGTTGAAAGTTTTGATGTTGCACTTGTTTTGCCTTCCTGTGCTAGTAGCCTCTTGTTTCGATAATTTATTTTCTTACAAAATTACTTTGTATAGAAAGTGGCTTAGACTTAAATGTGTTGGATATTTTCTTCTTGATGCATTCTTATATGTTCAATTTATATATATGAGAGTGTCATAGAAATTATCATGGCTATCTTAATGGCTATAAAGAAAGAGCTTTTGGGAGACAACCCATTATATTTTTTCTTTCAGTTTATTTTTGTTTATTTGAGGCTTGGAAGTTGTTACCTCTATAGCAACCTCTATTTTTCCTATTTATTTTGTTTTTGTGCCAAGAGTAGCCTCTAATAGGGAGAAGGTAAGATTTGGGGAAGTTGCTGTCCCAAAACAGATTTATGTGCTTCGCTGTAAAAAATCGTGAAAAATCCCAGAACATCGTATTGATCTGCAATTATTTGTACACGTGACCCAGGTTATTATTTAACTTTCGTTAGTTTTTCACTTTTAGCTTTGAGCAACAGAAGATTTTCTAAAAAATCGATCTTTACCTGTTGTTCTGTTTTGGCAGATTTCTACCACTATTTGCATTTGCCTCTTGATCTCTTTCTTTTTGAGTTATTTTGATTGGAAGAGCTTTTAAAATAAGTTGCTACAGTATCTAAGGTTTTAATGGATGTTGTACTTGAGTTGAAACTGAACCAAAAGTGGATCTACTATCTTGCATACGCTAATGTTGCTAATGAGAATTGTGTGAAGTTTTGTATGAAGGAAGTTTTCAAGTGTAGGGAAAGGAGAGTGATGTGATGAGATGAAGGATGGACAAAAGCTGGATCTTGGGGATTCCCATGTCACCCCAAGAAATATCCAAGAAGTACAAGAATCAAAGCTTTGGGATGCCTAAGGCACCCACCTTCTTCATCAACGAAAATATCAGGTCATCTTTCAAGACACTATTCTTATTGATTCATATACTATGTGTTATTCTTCGAGCGTCTTTATTTTTTTCAGTTTTCTTTTGTTTTGTTTGTTGTAATATATTGTTGGGTCCCAGCATGTTTGGTTTGGAGAGAGACACACTATGTTTTCATTGTTTAGAACACTCTAGTTTGCACTCTTATTGTTCTGCGAGTGTTCTCTTTTGCTAGTACCGTGTTTAGCTTTTGTTTTCACCCTTATTTTGTTCAAAAAAATTAGTTATCTCTTTTCAGTTTGGTGTGTTTAGCCCTATGGTCTTTGTTGATTATTATCTTTGAGAGTTGTTTTAAATAAGTTGATTCGTGTTGGAGAAGAGTAAAATAATTCATGCTTATAGTGGTGCAAAAGGAAGCTTGTTTAGACTGTGGCTTAGACTTTAGCATGCCATGTTACATACTATTTTGATTATATTCTTAGTAGTTATTGTTGTAACATGGCTTTTCTCAGATTACTAAGAGTGCTTAATGTGCCATTGAAAGAATCTTGTGTTCTTTTTACCATACAGAAGCATAATATTGTGGCATTATCCTTAAATGCTTTATTTGGGTTGACTTGGCACATGCTTACACCATGTTATGACTATAAAATAGTCACCTCAATCCTCTATGATCATTTAGTTTTTGACTTGTAATATCATATTATGCTTTGATTAGTAATGTTTTGTCGCTATGCTTGATTATGGCTATTATTGCTCTCTTAGTTGGTCGCTCCCAGTCTTTTGCTAGCCTCCACCTGTACTGAGTATGAGCTCTGGTCGTGCATCCAACTCCCAAGAAACCAAGTTATTCCAAAGAGTCCACTATAAATTCCTACGCATGGTGTTTTACACCATTCCAAGTATATTCATGTTTTTATCTATCTTCCAAATTAAATTTTTGTTATGTGAAAATTAGTGATTAAAGCTCTCACGAACTTGAAGGCACATTTTATTTATTGCACTTAATAAACCTGAACCATTGTGACTATCTTATGATGCTTATATGCTTGCAAATTGTAAGTTGGGAGTTAGCAAAACCATGCTTTCAAGAGGCACGCTTTCAACATTGCACTTATTTATTCAGTTGATATCATGTTCTTTTGTTTATGGATGTCGTCGGTGTGAAATGAGATGGAAGCTTGCAGGTCCATGGAGTTTGTATATGTTTTAGAGAAACTCCTGGGCAGACAGCCTATGCCATGCCTAATCATGGTGGAAACTTGCAGCAAAACCATAGTGGCATTCTATGAAGCATCCTCGATAAAAAACTATGCAAATAGAAAAAAAAGGATTGCTGAGATGCTCAATGTCTGTTGCCTTGTCATTTTGATATGGTATAGCTCCTGTGTCATGGGGCAAGGGGTACCCCATTGGCGGTTCTCTATGATACACATATACTTAAAATGACAAGAACTTGCCTAGGACCAAAATTGAGTAGCATGAGTCCTCAGTACTTGTACTCAAGGGGCATGAGATTTTCAAATTGTGTTTTATCAATCATATAACTCATATTTGCCCTCACATTAACCTTAACCATTCAAGATGCCAATGATAGGGGCAATGAGAGCTCAAAGGTAATAAGTACCATAATTTTTGGAAGCTTTATAAAAATTTGAAATCCATATTTCCCTCTGTGAAGGGCCTTTCTTTTTACTTTTTGTTGAGTCTCCATCTTCTATCTTTATGCACCAGCTAAGAGAGCATAGTTGTCATTCTGAGTTCAATGTGCATCGTCCCAAAACTTGTTGATTGATTCATAATTATGGTATTTCTTGTTCTTAAATTATTTTTATCTAGTCACCCTTATGAACTTTGAAGGTGTCCTATGCATTTATGTCTTGCTATTCCATGAAGGACAAGATGAATACCAATTTTCTATAGACAAAGAGTAGCACTTGTGATCATTAGCTTTGTAATCTAGGTTAATAAGTAGATGCTACTCTTTGTCTATTATGCAACTCAAGTGCTTTTATTAATGTGATCTCCGGATACACCTTGTTCCACGTGTGTGAAGGTGACAGTGTGCGCACCGTGTGTGGGTCTTAGGCTAAAGATTACAGAAATACTTATCATGGGTTATAGTTTGAGTTGGATTTCTCTATGAAATTGTGGTGTTTGTCTAGAACCATCTAGCTCTCAAGGTGACAGTGTGGGGTTACCTAGATGGGGAATGCGAACTTTAAGTTGGGATTTTATAGACCTACGCGGTGAATTGGTGTTTGTTATCCAACTGGATAGTAGTTCAGGGTAGCATGGTGAAAAGAAGATATTTATGTGTTCCATTATATTATCATTGTTGAGAGTGTCCACTAGTGAAAGTATGATCCCTAGTCCTTGTTTCTAAGCATTAAAACACCGTTTACAACTAGTCCTGCTACATGTTTGCTTGCTGCCATTTTTATTTCAGATTGCAATTACCAATTGTAATCATCCATATTACTTGTATTTCACTATCTCTTCGCCGAACTAGTGCACCTATACATCTGACAAGTGTATTGGGTGTGTTGGGGACACAAGAGAATTCTTGTATCTTAATTGCAGGGTTGCTTGAGAGGGATATCTTTGACCTCTTCCTCCCTAAGTTCGATAAACCTTGGGTGATCCACTTAAGGGAAACTTGCTGATGTTCTACAAACCTCTGCACTTGAAGGCCCAATACTGACTACAAGAATAGAAGCGGGCGTAGACATCAGCACACCAAATCCAGCAGCAGTATAGTCACACACATATATAGTGCCACAACACACTTTAATCATCGACATTTTGAAGAAAGACGGAAAGCAAACCAAGAAGTAGGGCGGCAATAAAGAATGAGAAGCAACATATGACCAAGAACTAAAATACTTTAGAACACAAATAACTAGCGTCACTCACAATCAAGATCAATGGTATAGAAACATACTCTAGAGGTTGCTAGGCAAGTTAACATAGGGATAAAGTTTACAACACAAGTTCGGAACTACCAGCTAACTAGGGAAACATCAAGACTTCTTCGGCTGATGAGTCGGCTCGAGGATATTGTTGAAGCCCCGTTTAGCTCCTTTCACTAACATCATGAACGTCTTGCCGTCACCCTGCTTCGCTAAGTGTTCATCTATCTTCTTGTTGCATGGTGGAGTTCTGCCATAGAAGAGCCCCCCAATTTTTACCACATGATGGTGCACGCTTGTCGAGATCTCCTGGACACCATTCCGAGGGGAAGTATATGCAATACTTGAGAATGGAGACATTAGTTCGACCAACATACAATTAGAGAATCATGCAATCACTGTCAGGATGGCCAAATAATTACAGCCCCCGTCTTTGAATGGATACGTGGAAACTATAATTTTTACCTTGTGGACTCAGATGGCGATCTGCTCCTTTTGTGTTGAATAGGGTTTTCTCCAAAGGTCAGTCGGTGTTGTACCGGGTGGACACGGAGAACCACTCTCTCTAGGCCATCGGTGACATTGGAAGTCGTGCCCTCTTTGTTGATATCCATTGGTCTATCTCCATCGACACCAGGTTGCACCCCACAGTCAAACCCAGTTACATATACTACAGGAATTATATCAGACTATACAATCGCGATGTTCAAGCCTGGGAAGATATGCCAACAACGGTAATGCATGGCTTAGGTCAACATCAGCTGGAACAGGCACCAAGGCCTTACCCCCCTCAATGATATACTGGCAGCACATTGCAGATGGAGAGAGTTCTTTGAACATGTCATGCAGCACTAGGAGGCCTCAGACGAAGAAATATATAGGGGAGAATGAATCCTATATATTCATTGCTAGCGTGTTCAGGTCTATTCGAAGTAGAAATTTGTATTTTGTTTATATTATTTCAGCAGTATGTGTATTACCTTTCAGTTAAAAGTTGTAATGTATTTAGTTTTAGTGTACATTTAGAATTCTCTGTGGTACCTTTCAGAATTATGTCTAAGTAATATCTTTCGGCCATTACACATAGCACTCAAGTTTTAATTACTGATCCAAAAACTCTCACAGAGATTAGAGTCTCACGGAAATCTCGCGACCAAGGACACTCTCGCGAGCAACTCAAATGACTAGAATGCATGTGGACAGGAAAGCTTTCAGAATTCTTAGTAGTAGCTTCCATAATTCTTTGTAGTAGCTTCCAATTGACACAATAGTAACCATACCCGGCAAAATCCTCCAAAAGTAGAATAAATAGGCAAATATATTATATATACACTAGGTTTCAAACGACTAATAATTAACTGTTCCAGACTACATCATACTTGTTAACCTTATAAAAGTTCCCAACCACAACTACTCTAGGTGGTCTCGAACACAAACTTCACGTCCAACATCTCTTCTGTGGTGTTCCTGCCAGTGATTAGCATGCCTTGTCCAACCTTTAGATCATCTTCACGCTCGTGAAATTTCTTCCACCCCTGATTGTTGAAGACTATACGACCATCTGGGTCAGTCTTGTATGAAATTGGGGTGATGTCAAAATCTCCTAGCTGTACTCCAGCCACTCCATCATCAGGGATGTCCATGGAGGAATCCACTTTCGTAGGTATTCTCTGTGATGTCATGCCATGGATTAAAAAAGTAGTAATCATGTCAGACGACCACCACAACAAGTTATATATGGATCCACATAAGGAACAAACAAAGGTAGTTGTCATACCATCTTATTTTGGACAAGATTTGTCCTTGTCAAACGGGTCACAAATAGAACCCCAATGAAGGTGTTGATTGGCGATAGGGTATCTAGGACGTGTTCCATCTCATCATTGGTAAGGTGGCATCTTTGGGCTATAAGCATACATTCATATACATCTTCCTAGCCACCAAGACCAGAGGTATAGAGAAAAGTTATCCTCGGCATAGCTCCTGTCAAAGAAATATATAAAATGTCTTCCTCGGTAAGATCATTATGTGTAATGAATTGCTTCCATCCTTCAACTCCTATGATAGTACAGTTCTTTCGTTTCTCGAGGTCAATATTGTAGGTGCGCCCAAGCACCTTGAAGGGCACACTCACATTCAACTGCGGCTAGATTGAACATGAAACTTTAATTGCATGGCATAGTCTGTGCACCAAAAACAAAAGAATCAGACATTAAAGAAACAGTTACAGACTTATAGTGTAGTTTGAAAGAAAATTGCCTGTTACCACTTACCACTGAGTTCTGGAACCCCTCTGACCCTGACAAGTAGATACAAAGGACATGCTCGATGACAACCTGGATTCGCAATTGCTCTTGCATACTTGACACGACGCCACATCCTATTAGGCAAAATGATGAATGACTAAGTGATATATGGAACTAAACTATCAAAAGGAATAGAGTGTATATACATTAAACATGTTATAATTTAAACACCTGAGTTGTGGTCTTAGTTTTATTAGCTTGTTGGTTCTAAGAACAACATCAGATGCCATGAACCTCGCTTTCTTAGGTCTCTTGACTACATGTTGCTTCACATCATCATTGCCATCACCATGCGATGTGACTTCGATTAAGCAGGCGTTGATTTTAGAAACCTAAATAGACATTGCAGTAATTAGAATGTTTTGTGTTGAAGCTATACAATAGGTTTAACTACTATCTTAGAGTCAGTATCAACAATTTTAAAACCTGCAATTCGATGCTATTGCTATGTTGGACAGTAGGCTCCATTGGCATCATACTTTCCATTTTGTAGTATTCACAATTCCTACAGGCGCCTCTCTCTAGATCTTCCCTTGACAGTGCAGCCATTTGGAGACTTGCTAACTATAAGAATCAAATTATAAGTAGTGAACTACAATAATCAAATTTAAAAGCATATGGTTTTGTCAACTACAAGCATCATCCAATGAGATGAATCTATATCTACCAACGAGCATGTGGAACCATAGTGGTCGTACAAAACCAATAAGTAGATGCCTATCATCCCATCAACATTCAAAGTGCCACATTTTCATCATTGACTAGTTGTAAATAGTGAAAATTATAAGATTATACCTTAGAACTAACATAGCTTTGAAAAACAACAATCCGGGCCTCATACTAACAAACCACACATAAGTCAATGAGATAATCTAACATAGAGCGCAAGAAGCATGCATAACTAATGTGGTTGTACACGTGCTATATGAACATTATCACATGGACACAGATAGTGCCACACTCTAATCATTGGCCAAATTCATGTGAAGAAAACAATGAAAACCAGTATATATTGTGGGCTACATAGTTATACAGAACACACAAGTCAATGAGATGAATCTACAATAAAGCATAGTGGTTTTACAAAGACACTAGGTAGATGCAGATCATCTCATCAACATTCTAAGTGCCACACCTTCATCATTGGCACTAATTTGGGGCATAAGATTGTCCATTATCACTAACATAGCTACGAAAAACAAGAATTTGGGGCATTAATTTGGTGACTACTACAAGATCATAAAGAGGCCTAGATAGGAACTCTGATCCTCTGCCCAAGAACCAGGAGGTGACATGGCGACCAAAATCCATCACCGGTGAACTAGATGGAGCACGAATGCAGTGAACCTAGATGACAAGGTGACGCGGCAAAGAGAAGTAGGTCGAGGAGCACTTACATTGGTGGCCTAGATGCATCCGCCATCGCGGGGAGATAATGGGATTTGATTGGCGCCGGGGAGGGGAGGGGATTTGGTTGTTGTCAACGAGGGGAGGGGATTTCGCCATCGCCGGAGAGGGTTTTCCTAAAGATTGGATCTGGAGGTGAGTGGATTTGGTCGAGGTGGGGAATGGGGAAGGGAAAGCGACTAAAGGACCCGTATCACCCAATGAGAATTGGGGCCCACACTAGAGCTGACTAGTGGCCCCGACCACACCGCACCACATGGCACTAGACTGCACCGCACCACGTCGTCTCCTAGCATTGGTTGTGGTCATGACCTAGCTCATTTTCCTCGAAAGTCATGAATCCTCGAAGGTGGTAGGTGATTTCGGTGAACACTTTTATAGAACAGTCCTCATATGCCATGCCTATTATTTTTGCCTTCAAGCAAGCAACATAAAATGACAATGTGCGAAAGTTTCACATTCTTTTTTTTTGAATTTCTGAGGTCGGTTTTGAAATTCTACTAAGATCCGTTGCGCAGATATGCTAGGGTTTCTATCTATGTGCCTGGTCTTGCTAATCTCTTGTTGGATCTATCCAGAAATGCCATGTTTTGTACCTAGAAATGATTTTTTCGAAAATTCCCGAGATAACTATGAGGTAGCTCCAGGCTAAATTTTAGCCCCCTCCCTACTAGACCGGCGGAAACTTGTTTATATCACGGGGGTTACGCCGAGAGGTTGTAGGTGAAGCCAATTTGTGAATTCGCCACCAGATACCCTTTAGTACTTATAAAAAATGGGATGATGCATTTTCACATCACATCCTCGGTGTCTACCTCACACAGTAAGCCCTTTTTCGGCACCAAGAAAATGGATTTTCCTTGCATTGTTTTCCAAAACTTCATGAAGCAACATTGTTCTCCATCACAAGATACACGCATGTGTGAAATATGGGAGGACTAAAGCAAACTATGCCATGGTTGTGGTCATGACCTAACTCATTTGCCTTGAAAGCCATGAATCCTCGAAGGCGATAGGTGATTTTTGTGAACACTTTTTTAGTATAGTCCTCATATGCCATGTCTGTTATTTTTGCTTTAAAGCAGGCAACATAAAATGACAATGTGCGAAGTTTTCACATCTTTTGATTTTTTTTTAATTTCTGAGGACGGTTTCCAAATTTCACTGAGATCTTCTGTGTACTTATGCTAGGGTTCCTGTTTATGTGCATGGTATTGAAAATCTCTTGTTGGGTATCTGAAGAATTGCCATGTTTTGTACCTGGAAAACATTTTTTGGAAAATTCCAGAGATAGCTATGAGGTAGTTGTAGGCTAAATTTTAGCCCCTCCCTGCTAGACCGGTGGAAACTTGTTTATATTGCGGGGGGTATGCCGAGAGGTTCTTGCTGAAGCCAATTTGTGAATTGGCCACTAGATGCCCTCTAGTATTTATAAAAAATGGGGTGATGCATTTTCACATCACACCTTCAGTGGCTGCCTCACAAACTAAGCCCTTCTTCGGCACCGACAAAATGGATTTTCCCGTCATTGTTTTCCAAAACTTCATGAAGCAACATTGTTCGTCATCACAAGATACACGCGTGTGCGGAATATGGGCGCATTCAAGCAAACTATGCCATGGTTGTGGTCATGACCTAGCTAATTTGCCTTGAAAGCCATGATTCCTCGAAGGCGGTAGGTGATTTCTATCAACAATTTCTTAGAATAGTCCTTGTATGCCATTTCTATTATTTTTGCCTTCAACAAGGCAACATAAAACAAAAATGTGCGAAGGTGTCACATTTTTTGAATTTTTTTTGAATTTCTGAGGCGGTTTCATAATTCTGCCGAGATCCGCTGCACAGTTATGCTAGGGTTCCTGTCTATGTGCTTGGTCTTGCTAATATCTTGTTGGGTCTATGAAAAATGCCATGTTTTGTACCTGGAAATGATTATTTTGAAAAATTACTGAGAAAGCTACGAGGTAGCTCTAGGCTAAATTTTAGCCCCTCCCTACTAGTCCGGCGGAAACAGGTTTATATCGCGGGGGTTGGGGTAAGGGGTTCTAGCTGAAGCAAATTTGTGAAATGAACACTAGATGCCCTCTAGTACTTATAAAAAAATGGGGTGATGCATTTTCACATCACACCCTCGGTGCCTTCCTCACAAAATAAGCCCTTTTTCGGCACCGGTAAAATGTAAAATCAATTTTTTGTGCATTTTTTCGAAAACTTCATGAAGCAACAATGTTCGCCATCTCAAGATACACGCATCTACGGAATATGGGAGTATTAAAGCTAACTATGACATGGTTGTGGTCATGACTTAGTTCATTTGCCTTGAAAGCCATAAATCCTTTAAGGTGCTAGAATAGTCCTCGTATGCCATGTCTCTTATTTTTTTCTTCAAGTAGGCAACATAAAATGACAATGTGCGAGGGTTTCACATTTTTTGATTTTTTTTTGAATTTCTGAGGCCGGTTTTGAAATTTGGCCAAGTTCCACAGCGCAGTTATGCTAGGGTTCCTGTCTATGTGCATGGTCTTGCTAATCACTTGTTAGGTCTCTAAAGAAATGCCATATTTTGTACCTAGAAATGATTTTTTGGAAAATTCTAGAGATATCTATGAGGTAGCACCAGCCTAAATTTTAGCCCCCTCCCTGCTAGACCGGCGAAAACATGTTTATATTGCGGGGTTGTGCCGAGAGGTTCTTGCTGAAGCCAATTTGCGAATTGGACACTAGATGCCCTCTAGTATTTATAAAAAATGGCGTGATGCATTTTCACATCACACCCTCAGTGGCTGCCTCACAAAGTAAGCCCTTCTTCGGCACCGGAAAAATGGATTTTCTGTGTGTTGTTTTACAAAACTTCATGAAGCAACATTGTTCGCCATCACAATATACACATGAGTGCGGAATATGGGTGCATTAAAGCAAACTATGCCATGTTTGTGGTCATGACCTTGCTCATTTGCCTTGAAAGCCATGAATCCTCAAAGGCGGTAGGTGATTTCTATGAACACTTTTTTAGAATAGTACTCGTATGTCATGTATGTTATTTTTGCCTTCAACCATGCAACATAAAATGACAATGTGCGAAGGTTTCACTTTTTTTAAAATTTTCTGAGGCCTGTTTTGAAATTCTATCGAGATCTGTTGCATAGTTATGTTAGGGTTCCTATCTATGTGCCTGGTCTTCCTAATATCTTGTTGGGTCTCTAAAGAATTGCCATGTTTTGTGCCTGGAAATGATTTTTTGGAAAATTCCCGAGATGCTATGAGGTAGATCCATGCTAAATTTTAGCCCCTCCCTGCGAGACCAGCTAAAACTTGTTTATATTGCAGGGGTTGTGCCAAGAGGTTCTTGCTGAAGCCAATTTGTGAATTTTCCACTAGATACCCTCTAGGATTTATAAAAAATGGGATGATACATTTTCACATAACAACCACGATGGTTGCATCACAACGTAAGCCCTTCTTCGGCATTGGCAATATGGAAAATGGATTTTCCGTGCATTGTTTTCTAAAACTTCATGAAGCAACATTGTTCGCCATCACAAGATACACACGTGTGCGTAATATGAGCGCATTAAAGCAAACTATGCCATGGTTGTGGTCATGACCTAGCTCATTTTCCTTGAAAGCCATGAATCCTCGAAGGCAGTAGGTGATTTCTGTCAACACTTTTTAGAATAGTCCTCGTATGCCATTTCTGAAACTTTTCCATCAAGAAGGCAACATAAAATAACAATGTGCGAATGTGTCACATTTTTTGAATTATTTTTGAATTTCTGAGATCGGTTTCGAAATTCTACCGAGATCTGCTGCATAGTTATGCTAGGGTTCCTATCTATGCACCTGGTCTTGCTAATCTCTAGGTGGGTCTCTAAAAATGCCATGTTTTGTACCTAGAAATTATTATTTTGGAAAATTCCCGAGATAGCTATGAGGTACCTCTAGGATAAATTTTAGCCCCCACCCTACTAGACCGACGAAAACTTGTTTATATCGCGGGGGTTGGGGAAAGAGGTTGTAGCTGAAGAAAATTTGTGAATTGGCCACTAGATGCCCTCTAGTATTTATAAAAAATGGGGTGATGCATTTTTACATCACACCCTTGGTGGCTGTCTCACAAAATAAGCCCTTTTTCGACACCGAGAAAATGGATTTTTTGTGCCTTGTTTTCCAAAACTTCATGAAGCCATCTCAAGATAAACGTGTGTGTGCGGAATATGGGCGCATTAAACTAAACTATGCCATGGTTGTGGTCATGACCTAGCTCATTTGCCTTGAAAGCCATGAATCTTTGAAGGCGGTAGGTGATTTCTATGAACACTTTTTTAGAATAGTCCTCGTATGCCATGTCTCTTATTTTTTCCTTCAGTAGGCAACATAAATGAATGTGCGAGGGTTTCATATTTTTTGAACTTTTTTTGAATTTTTGATGCCGGTTTCGAAATTTTGCCAATATCCGCTGCACAGTTATGCTAGGGTTCCTGTCTATGTGCCTGGTCTTGCTAATCACTTGTTGGGTCTCTGAAGAAATGTAATGTTTTGTACCTAGAAATTATTTTTTTGGAAAATTCCCGAGATAGCTACGAGGTAGCTCCAGGATATATTTTAGCCCCCTCCCTGCTAGACCGGAAAAGACTTGTTTATATCGCGGGGTTTGCACCAAGAGGTTCTAGCTGAAGGAAATTTGTGAATTGGCTGCTAGATTCCCTCTAGTATTTATAAAAAATGGGGTGATCCATTTTCACATCACACCCTCAGTGGCTGCCTCACAAACTAAGCGTTTTTTGGCACCGGAAAAATAGAAAATGGATTTTCCGTGCATTGTTTTCCAAAATCTCATGAAGCAACATTGTTCGTCATCACAAGATACACGCGTGTGCGGAATATGGGCGGATTAAAGAAAACCGTGCCATGGTTGTGGTCATGACCTTGCTCATTTTCCTTGAAAGCCATGAATCCTCGAAGACAATAGGTGCTTTTTGTGAACACTTTTTTAGAATAGTCATCGTATGCCATGTCTATTATTTTTACCTTCAAGGAGGCAACATAAAATGACAATGTGCAAATGTTTCACATTTTTTGAATTTTGTTTGTATTTCTGAAACTGGTTTCAAAAATCTGCCGAGATCTGCTGCGTAGTTATGCTAGAGTTCCTGTCTATGTGCCTGGTCTTGCTAATATCTTGTTGGGTTTCTGAAAAAATGCCATGTTTTGTACCTGGAAATGATTTTTTGGAAAATTCCCTAGATAGTTATGAGGTAGCTCTAGGCTAAATTTTAGCCCCCTCCTTGCTAGACCGGCCAAAACTTTTTTATATCGCTAGGGTTGCGGCATGTGGATCTTTCTAAAGAAAATTTGTGAATTTTCCACGATATGCCCTCTAGTATTTATAAAAAATGGGGTGATGCATTTTCATGTCACACCCTTGGTGGCTGCCTCACAAAGTAAGCCCTTTTTCGGCACTGGTAAAATGGAAAATGGATTTTCCGTGGATTGTTTTCCAAAACTTCATGAAGCAACATGGGTCTCCATCACAAGATACACGCATGTGCGGAATATGTGCACATTAAAGGAAACTATGCCATGGTTCTGGTCATGACCTAGCTCATTTGCCTTGAAAGCCATGAATCCTCGAAGGCAGTAGGTGATTTCTGTGAGCACTTTTTTAGAATAGTATTTGTATGCCATGACTGTTATTTTTGCCTACAAGCAGGCAATATAAAATGACAATGTGCGAAGGTTCCACATTTTTTGAATTTTTTTTCATATCTGAGGACAGTTTCAAAACTCTACCGAGATCCACTGGGCAGTTATTCTATGTGCCTGGTCTTGCTAATATCTTGTTGGGTCTCTGAAGAAATGCAACGTTTTGTACCTAGAAATAAGTTTTTGGAAAATTCCTGAGGTAGCTACAGGCTAAATTTTAGCCCCCTCCTACTAGACCAAAGGAAACTTGTTTATATATAGGGCGTTGCGCCGAGAGGTTCTAGCTTAAGCCAATTTGTGAATTGTACACTAGATGCCCTCTAGTATTTATAAGAAATGGGTGATGCAGTTTCACAACACATAGGCTGCCTCAAAAACTAAGCCCTTTTTTGGCACCGAGAAAATGGAAAATGGATTTTCCGTGCATTGTTTTCCAAAACTTCATGGAGTAACATTGTTCTCCACCACATTATATACGCGTGTGTGTGGAATATGGGCACATTAAAGCAAACTATGCCATGGTTGTGGTCATGACCTACCTCATCTGCCTTGAAATCCATGAATCCTCGAAGGCGGTAGGTGATTTCTATGAACACTTTTTTAGAATAGTCCTTGTATGCCATGTTTATTATATTTTCCTTCAAGAAGGCAACATAAAATGATAATGTGCAAAGGTTTCACAGTTTTTCATTTTTTTTGAATTTCTGAGGCCGGTTTCGAAATTCTGGTGAGATACGCTTCGTATTTATGCTTGGGTTCCTATCTATTTCCCTGGTCTTGCTAATCTCTTGTTGGGTCTCTAAAGAAATTCCATGTTTTATACCTGGAAATGATTTTTGGAAAATTCCCAAGATAGCTATGAGGTAGCTCTAGGATAAATTTTAGCCCCCTCCCTGCTAGACCGGCAAAAACTTGTTTATATCATGGGGGTTGCGCCAAGAGGTTCTTGCTGAAGCCAATTTGTGAATTGGCCACGAGATGCCCTCTAGTATTTATATAAAATTGGGGTGATGCATTTTCACGTCACATCCTCGGTGGCTGCCTCAAAAATTAAGCCCTTTTTCAGCACCAATAAAATGGAAAATGGATTTTTTGTGCATTGTTTTCCAAAACTTCATGAAGGAACATTGTTCTCCATCACAAGATACATGCAGGTGCAGAATATGGGCACATTAAAGGAAACTATGACATTGTTGTGGTCATGACTTAGCTCATTTGCCTTGAAGGCCATGCATCCTCGAAGGCGGAAGGTGATTGTGACACCCCCGGGATCATGGCTAAATAAATCCCAGACCTCCGTTTGACATAAGGTTAACCTTGAGCTCGAGAATATCTAGTGAAGAATAGATAACATAGCAGTGACCCTACGACACAAAGTTTATTACAGCGAGCTCATAACTGAGCAGAGAACCAAATTATTACAAGCAGAGGTCACTGACCACAAACATCAAATAACGGAAGGCAAATTATGCTATTAAGTATAGCAAACTTAACAAATGGCCTAAGAGGCCTGAAGCATAACGATGACGTCCCAGCCCATAGATTCCAGGCTGCCGGTCGGGAACCCCAAGCTACTCGTCAGTGTTGATGTAGTACGGAACTCGTCTTCAGGGGAACACTTACTCTGCCAAAAGTATCAACAAAGCAAGGGTGAGTACAAGGTGTCCTCCGCAAGACATATGGTTGGTGGAGTTTTTTTGCATAAAGCCACTTTTGTTTATAAAACAAGAGAGAGAAGAAGATCGTCTAGTCAGAGTATTTTAAAAGGGGATAAGAGAGTGACATCTCTGAAATATTGATCATCTTCTTTGATATCAACCAATCATCATCGTATGAACCCTATCTAGGATCACCCCTCGTACCCATGAGGAAGCATCCTTAATCACACGTTGATCTACCAAGTTTTACGATTAGGTTCAAGTTCTCTATGATCATCATGTCCGTTCCCATGTCGTCCATAACCGTGGACACGGCTTTCCGGAAGATTATTACCCTACAGGGGTGTACAACTTTACCCACATGTACTAACCTTCTCTTAATGCCACTTAAGATTAGCCCACTTCCTTGGAAGGCCGACAGAGGGTGGTTAGACACGACCTTTACCTTTCTTTCGCCGAGACCATGAGTCACGCAATAAGTATGGTTCCGCCGTATCGGGTCAAATCTCGAAACCGGTACTTAAAGATGTGAGGCGAGGTTGGTTTACCAGGGACTCCATCGACCCCAAGCAACCCCGGCCACGCTTACCTACCTGTTATGAATGCACCTTCACCCGGCAAATCTTTCAAAAAGTTTTCTATGCATATGTCGAATGGAACGCCCGAACTATGTGACTCATGGAATCTACTAGGCAAGTTAGTCAATCAGGGGGGTCCGTGTTGGGGATATGCTATATGGGTATCCTCATAGCATGTCACCTATCCGGATATCCCGGGTGGCCCACAGTTGGTAGCATGGCATATGGCCTGCTGGGCGGTCCAGTTAGATGGATCCAGAAGGGAGGCCCATGCCGGATAAAGGAAGGCTACAGTTGGAGTCACCGACGTACCCGGAGCCTTGGAGTGCAAGATACACAAGACTAGTAATAGACGGTGTAGGACTCTGTGACCTGTCCGGCTAGGACTTTCCCTGTAACCCTAGGACCTGGCGACTATATAAGTCGGGCCTACGGGAGCCTTTAGGGCACAACTTCAGACAACCTAGTATTGATTCATACAACCTCGCACAGCGAACCTATCTCTGTAACTCGGCGTATTGCCCTTATAGTGATTTATAGCAGGAGTAGGATTTCGCCACCGTCGTGGGATCTGAACCTGGGTAAGATGTGTTACCTCGTACCCGTCAACCGTCCGCCTTCCCCCACGTCTCTAAACATGCACTGTGAGGACCCCTCCATGGCGTACTCGTCGGCAATACCACGACAGTTGGCGCCCACTGTGGGGCAAGAGGCGCTTCAGGATCTTCAGCGGGCGAGGACCAAGGTCTTCGCGTGAATCGGCGAAACCGTAGCCATTGGTCGTGTTCTCTTCTCTGGCAACGTTCTGATCGTCCCTTCTGACGAGTTTTGAATCCCGGCGAAGACGAACCCTATGTAGTGTTCGATCGTTCCTATCGGAGACATCCACCTCTTCATCGGTGAAACCGACTCGGGAACTAGTTCCCTGGAAGCCGGAGGAGCATCAAGGCCCGCATGGACCGCCTACGGGCAGGATACGTTCGCGGAAGGATTGATGTCGGATCTATCGTCGGAGTTTGCCGGCAAAGATCGGAAAAATTCAAGGCCCACCCAAACCGCCCATGTACAGGATATAAAGGTGGAAGATCACTGCAAATCCATCGGCTTCGCCCGCGCGTCTAGACAGCAGAGATCCAAGTTCGTCGGAGTGGTTACCATCTTCGATCAGGCCCGCTACATTCAGAGAGAGGGCGAAAAACCCCACGATTACCTGGCCAGGTGGATCCGTATACGAGCCGATCTGGCCCACTACCCCGATGATAATGCTTTGTATCACTTCATGGAAGGACTGGACCATGGCACGCTTCTCCGACATTCTCTAAGACGGCAGTAGGCAACAGGACGCCTTACCCTTGAACAGATGGTGAGCACTATCAACAACTACGTGGAGGCTGACGCAGATGCCCAGAAAGGGCTTGCGCTCATCGACAGAGAACCTCTGATTCAGCCACCGCCACCACCGCCTCCGGCTGCCATCGTCGCAGCTGCACCACCACCTCCAGTCATCATCGCTGCTGTTGCACCTCCACCGCCCGTCATCGAGGAAATCCTGGCACCCTCTGACTCTGTCATTGACGCGCTTTATGCTGATTTTAGTGCAGATTCAGAGGAGATAGATTTTAGTCTAGAAGAGCTAGACTCCGCTATGCAGGAGATGGAGGAGGAGTACACGCGGAACGAGCAAGCTAACAATGTCGTCACGTCTCGAGGGGTGTTCGTCACCATTGGGACGGCGATGGATGAAGATCAACCCGGACGAGCTTCGCCTACAGCGCTGGAAAAGGGGAAGGGGCCACTTCTTGCTGCTTACGATGATCGTGCAAAGGTCATGCCTCCTCCGCCTAACCCAGTGCAGCAGCCGCAGGAACTTGGCACCAGCCCGAGCAACAACAACACCGCAAACATGCCGCCTCCGGCATCTACGTCTGTAGCAGCCCAAGTTACTCCGGCTGATAGAGTGATGTATGGCAATCTTCTCGTCGAGCCACTGACCATTGCACATATCCGGAACGCAACCCATCTTGACGAGAAGCGCCATCAGCTACTGGAGGAAGCGCAGGCCATCGCGGAGCAAGGCGCTAAGCTAGATCTGGTCAACACGCAGAAGTCCATAGAGAAAGCTAGAGCAATGGAGGCCGAGTACAAGACTTTGCTGCAACAGCAGAAGGCTAAGAAAGATCCAGCTCGCATCATCAATGATCCTGGTGTACGGCGCAACCTAGGATGGGCTCCCTTGAAGCCGCACAAGCCAATCCATACATTGACAGTTAAGGCAAGCAGGTGATGCCCACCCTACTCCTTAACCTCGTCGTCGCCAAGACCCTTCTAGAGCAGGATAGATCACCCGAACTAGTGAAACAGGTATATGACCTAGTGTCCAAGGCGGTAAAGCAGCAGGAAAAGGCCACCTCTCAGAGGCTTGAGTCCGACCCAGCGCTTTGCCAGTCTAGCCAGTATAAGCCGCCAAGGGACAGATCTCCTCTTGATGTCGGGTCCTAGATGGGTTCATCGGAACAAAGACGGAGGGATGCGTGCAACAGGAAGGATGCTATCCCCATATCATCCGACCACGGAGAAAAGGCCCAACCTCGTCGCCCATCGCCGCCGCCCCGCTCCCCCCGACATCGCAAAGATTACAAGGCTCACCATCGTACGAATATGCCCCCACGAAAGCAGTGCGGCATCGTCATCCGCGACAACACGGAGCAGACCCGTCATGATGGAGAGCGCAACCAAGGACACAGGAGCAGGTCACACCATGACCCTCTGCGTCCGACAAGCAACCGTGACAGGCGTGAGGTGTCGCAGGAGGGTAACAACAACAAGGCTAACCCACCACCACCTCCGCCTCCGTCACCACCAAGCAGTCACCATGGCGGAGGAGGCCCACGTCTTTCACGCAGCCCATCCCCTGTTGACAAGAAGAAGAAGAATCCGGAGCCGTACGATGCATGTTCGCGGATCGATAAGATCCACGAGTCACGGGAAGGACCATACCTGGGACAACGTTGCTTTGGACCTGCAATATGGTCCGCAACTTACCCCAAAGGTTTCCGGATTGACAAGACCATCAAGCCCTATGACGGCACCGCCAAGCCAGCAACATGGTTGCAGGACTACGGCAACGCGGTGGAGATTTCCGGAGGCAACCCCAACATCGCCGTCAAGTACCTCCCATTAATGTTGGCGGGCACAGCCCGTCAATGGATCGACGACTTGCCGGAGAAATCTATCTACAACTGGTTAGACATGCAAGAAGCGTTCACCAAGAACTTTGAGGGTACATACAAGCATCCGTGCACTGTGGGCGATCTACAGCGGTGCATGCAACATAAAGACGAGACATCTCGCACCTACCTCTCCAACTGGCTGGACATGAAGAATTCCTGCGCAGGAGTACAGCTCAGACCGCCATGGCCGCCTTCATCGATGGGTTGGAAAGGGGCACGTTGCTCCAATAAGCTGAAGCGCTTGTAAGACAATCACCAGCTTGACTTGAATCAGATGATTCAGTTGGCCAGTGAGTTCGCAGCTGCCGACGACGATGCTCGCGGCTCCTTGCCGGCAACAGCCGTTCCAACTCAAGCTCGGAGGAACAGAAGTACAAAGCGTAAAACCGCTCCAGAAGAAAAGCAATCTACCGACATGGTCGCTATGACTTTTGCAGGACGAGGTGATGGCGGACAACGTGGCCGAGGAAGGGGAGCTGGTCATGGGCAGCAACGAGGAAGTGAAACCACCTCGGCGCCGCTCCACGTTCCCCAAACCTACAAGGAGTACCGCGATATGACGTGCCTCGTACACCTCGACGTCAACGGCAAAGACACCCATACCAATCAACATTGCAAGTTCGTCAATGACCTCAAGGAAGACCCGGAGTCCGACTACAAGCAAAGTCGGAAGAACAGACCACGAGGCAAGGGCAAGGGGAAGAAGAAGGAGGAGGAGTCTAAGGATTCAAGTGACATGGACGAGGACGTTGACCCCAAGCACGCCGCCAAGAGCGACGACAAGGGAAAGAACCCCTTCGCGAAGAAGGCTCCAGTCTACCACACTTTCCTTGGCACCCCCACCGTCCGACAAAATAAGACCTCTCTGAGGATCCTGATGGCTACTCTCCCCCCAGTTCCCCAGTACCTGCGCTAGTCGGAGGTTCCAATCACTTGGGACAGGACAGACCACCCAGACCTTATACCTACGGATAACAAGTACGCCATGCTCATCAACCCCTTGATTGATGGCGTGGAGTTCACCAAGTGTATGGTGGATAGTGGAAGCAGCATCAACATCATGTACATGGATACACTGCAGAAGATGAACTTGATAGAGGCAAACCTAAGACGGACCAACACCATCTTCCACGGCGTAGTTCCTGGTCGGGAGGCTCGGTCCCTTGGGTGCATTACACTTCAGGTTGCCTTTGGCGTTGTTAACAATTACCTCCAAGAGCGCATGACCTTTGAGGTGGTCCCCTTCAAGAGCGTGTACCACGTCATATTCGGTCGCGACATATTCCACACGTTCATGGCCAAGCCATGCTTTGTCTACAACAAACTCAAGATAACCGGACCAAACGGTGTCATCACCGTATCCGGAAGCTTTACCAAGGCAAGGGACTGCGAGATCAATGAAGCAGCCATTGCAGAAGCTGTCCTCTATAGCAAAGAATTCAAAGAGATCCAGAGCAAGGTCGATGACTCAGAGACGCCCGTGTCGAAGAAGCAGATCTCCGACTCCGCTCCTGCGTTCAAGGCCGCCATCGAGACCAAGCCGGTGTAACTTGTGGTAGGCGATGCCTCCAAGGTCACCGCCATTGGGACGAACCTGGATCCCAAATAGGAAAGCGCGCTCATCGAGTTCCTCCATGAGAATAGGGACATCTTTGCCTGGAAACCGTCGACATGAAAGTTGTACCTAGGGAACTTGTCGAGCACAGCTTAAACATTGATCCAAAATCCAAACCAGTGAAACAACCTCTACGACTTTTTGGAGATGAGAAGAGATGCGCCATTGGCAAAGAGATAGCTAGGTTACTTCAGGCTAGATTTATCCGAGAAGTCCTTCACACCCGATGGGTGGCCAATCCTATATTTGTCCCCAAAAAGGGAACCAATGAATTAAAAATGTGCGTTGATTACACCGGCTTGAACAAAGCATGTACCAAAGATCCGTTTGCTTTGCCTCGCATTGACCAAGTCATTGACTCGACGGCTGGCTCGGAGCTTTTGTGTTTTCTCGATGCATACCCAGGATACCACCAGATCAAGATGAGGAAGTCGGACCAATTAGCCACTTCATTCACTACCCCATACGGCACATTTTGCTATGTTACGATGCCCTTTGGGCTAAAAAGTGCAGGTGCTACGTACCAGCGGACAATGCAATGTTGCCTCCACGGCCAAATTGGTCGGAACGTTCACGCCTATGTGGACGATATCGCGGTGATGTCTAAAAAGGCAAACGACTTAATCTCTGACTTAAAAGAAACCTTTGATAATATCCGGAAATACAACATGATGCTTAACCCTAAGAAGTGCGTCTTCGGGGTTCTAGCCGGCAAATTGTTGGGTTTCATCGTTTCCAAACGCGGAATCGAGGTCAACCCGGAGAAAATCAAGGCCATCTTAAACATAAACCATCCTACATGCCTAAAGGACATTCAACGACTAATAGGTTCTGTTGCAGCAGTTAGTCGGTTCGTCAGCCGACTTGGAGAGAAAGCTCTGCCGCTATACAAGTTGCTGAAGAAGGCAGACAAATTCACGTGGACAGATGAAGCAGATGCATCATTGAAGCAGCTCAAGGAGATTCTTTCCTCAGCTCCTATCCTTGCAGCACCCGAGCCTGGAGAGCCCCTGTTAATCTACATGGTGGCAACCAACCGGGTAATCAACATCGTCGTCATGGTAGAGCGGAAGGAACCAGGCTATGAGAACGGAGTTCAACGACCAGTTTACTATGTGAGCGAGGTCTTGACGGAGTCCAAGCAGCGTAGCTTATGGAGTATTCCTTGCTTCTCGGAAGCTGAGGCATTACTTTCAGGAGCACCCAATCACATTGGTGAGCAAGACTCCACTATCCGACATAATCAACAACAGCGACGCTATAGGAAGGGTCGCGAAGTGGGGCATTGAACTTGCCGCCCTCGAGATCACTTACAAGAGACGCGACGCTATCAAGTCACAAGCCTTGGCGGATTTTGTTGCAGATTGGACGGAGATGCCAGATGCTACTCCGTTGCCGGAACCAGAGTACTGGGTGATGCACTTTGACGGATCAAAACTGCTCAACGGCTCGGGGGCTGGTGTATTGCTACAGTCACCAACAGGAGACAAGCTACACTACGTTCTGGAGATCCACTTCGAGGCTACAAACAACATGGCGGAGTATGAAGCACTCATTCACAGACTTCGTGTAGCCAAGGATATTGGCATCAAGCGCATAGTTTGCTGTGGAGATTCTGACTTGGTTGCCCAGCAGGTGGCTGGCACCTGGAATGCGCGGAACCCTATGATGGCGGCATATCGAGACAAAGTGGACGAGATAGCTAAGAGATTCTTGGGCTACGAAGTCAAGAATGTACCTAGGGAGCAAAACGAGGCGGCTGATCTGCTGTCTAAACTTGGATCAGGGCGCAAGCAAATTCCGCCAGGAGTTTTCCTAGAGCACCTGCGCACACCATCTGTGAAGGGAGCCAACATCGACAACCCGGATAGAGCTGACTCTTTCGTCAACATGGTGACTAAGGTCCCTCTGGCTTGGACAAAACCGTTCATGGAATATCTCGAACACAGAACTTTGCCCGAGGACAAAGTCGAAAGACGACAAATAGTACGACGAGCAAAGGGTTATACCATAAACAATGGGCAACTCTACAAAAGGAGCACTACTGGTGTATACCTAAAGTGTGTTTCCCAGCTAGAAGGTATGGAGATCCTACGCGAAATCCATCTCGGAGACTGCGGGCATCACGTCGCTCCTCGATCGTTGGTCGCGAAAGCTTTCCGGCAAGGATTCTTCTGGCTGACCGCGAAGGCGGACGCCGACAAGCTGGTTGAGACGTGCATGGGATGCCAGTATTATGCCCGACAACCACATGTTCCTGCTAAAGAATTGCGAACAATACCAATAACTTGGCCATTTGCAGTCTGAGGGCTAGACATGGTGGGACCGTTACAGACGGCACCTTGTGGGTTTACGCATCTGCCTGTAGGAGTTGATAAATTCACTAAATGTATAGAAGCTAAACCCATTAGAAAGCTTGATGGGGCAACTGCCCTCGGGTTTGTCCGGGATCTAGTGGTGAGATTTGGTCTCCCACACAGCATTATCACCGACAACGGCAAAAATTTGTCACTCGGAGAAGTGGAGGCTTATTGTTGGGAGAAAGGCATTTGACTTGACCTTCCATCTGTGGCACACCCACCATCCAACGGTCAGGTTGAGCGAGCCAATGGATTAATTCTGCAGGGAATCAAGCCACGTCTGGAGGCATAGCTACATAGAGCAGTTGGAGCCTAGGCGGAAGAATTGCCATCTGTGTTGTGGAGTTTACGAACTACACCCAACAGATCCACCGGCTACACCCCCTTACTTCATGGTATATGGAGCAGAAGCCATCCTGCCTTCCGACATCCTTCACGATGCACCAAGAGTTGCCGCCTACGACGAAGATGACGCTGAAGAATCCAGACGCCTATATGTGGACCTTCTCGAGGAGGAGCGCGTTTTGGCATGCCAAAGATCCGCCATCTACCAGCAGAAGCTACGCAGCTACCATAGTCGCCGCGTTCGGCATCGCTCGTTTAAAGAGGGGGATTTGGTGCTCCGACTTAAGCAGAAGAAGTCACACAAACTATCCCCGCCATGGGAAGGATCGTTCATCATAAGAAAGGCGTTACTCAATGGGTCTTACTACCTCGTTGACAATCGTGAACTGAAGTATAGACCCAACGAGGATCATAAGAGTAAGCTACGTGACCCGGATGATGACTACCCATAGCTTGATCGGCCATGGAACATAGCACAGCTACGTCCTTTTTACACTTAGCATTTTTTATCTAATTGTGTACCTCTTATATGATCAATGAAATAAAGCTCTCTGGTTCACTCATATTTCTGAGTCTTTTACCTCCTTTAGTGTTCATTTTTGGATCATATAAAACCTTTATGCATAAGCTTTGCGATTGCACTTGTGAAAATTCCGCCTACGGGCATTAGGTTAAGTTTTCTGGTCTACACATTCTGTCTTTTTTATGTGGATTCTAGAGTAGTGACTTTCGGCACTTATTATCGGCGATTTTGTGCTCAGGTTCCGACAACGAGTCTTCCGACTCACAAAAAGTCAAGCATAAGAACCAAAGTAATGGATAAGCCAGCACTTGCTTAAAACAATATATACATGCTAGAAACTAGTTCTTGAGCAGCAGGAAATAACAACCATTGTTTTCCGCCTTAAGTTACATAAACAAGTTTTTTCCGCATATGCACCAAAGGTGAAACAAATATTACAAAGTTGTTCTTCACTCCTTTGGCGCAGGTGACTCGGAAGAAGCATCATCACCAGCCGGAGAACCACCCTCGAAGTCGGCGCTGTGGTGGGACTCAGAGGAACCTTGGTTGCCGCTGTCGATGATGTTCATGGGCACGAAGACGTCGACGTCTACCAACTCGGCAACTCTGGTGTCATAGCCCGCGAGTGATGACAAGATGGCTTCATGGTTAATCTCTTTTCCATCATCGTCTATGTCGGGAATTCCAGAGGTCACCGTGTCAATGTCGGCATCTTCATAGTGTGCCTTCACCATTGACAGCGTCATCCTTGCGCTAGCCCGTGCACATGAAGCTTTTCAGCTTGTGATACGCTCGGGGGCTCGGCGCAGAATCTCCGAGTACTTCACCACGGAGTTTGATGCCTTGATGTTTATCTGGAGGGGCTTGGCGATCTCCTTGGCTTGCGTGATCGCGGTGTTGATGAAGTTGCCGGCAAGAACCATGCATTCCTTGGCTGGAGGAGGTGATCGGGTTAAACCCATAGGAGCTGCAAATTCCGACAAGGAGCGCATGAGTTCAACAATTCAAAGTACCCAGACTACAAAAATCCAAGACAGAGATAGGTCCCTAAAGATGCTAGCCTTAGCTTGCCAGAGGGTGTCCGCCAAGGATTCTTTCTCTTGTTGGAGGAGCTTATACGCCTCGCTATGGCGTTGATTTTGCTCATCGGCAGCTTGCTTCTGATCTTTTAAGATCGCAATCTCCTCCTTCAAGCTATTGATTTCCTAGGTGGTGGAGTCCTGCAGGGCTTTCATAGATTCCTCATGCATTTTCAGCATATCAATCCTCTCCTTCTTAAGAATCTTGTTCTCGCTATCTAGCTCTTGAATGTGCTTGGATTGCTCGACAATATTCTTGGCCTTGGCGATGGTTTCTGCAAAGTCGGAGAAAATAAAAGTACAGAGTGAGTTCTCAGAGAATATGGGCACAAAACCAAGTCAGAATGCGAAAAAGAAAACAGACGCTTGCTCTTGGTGATCTGTTCCTTCAAGAAGGCAGTTTTACCCTTTTCAACTTCCATTTCTGCACGCATCTTCTGGTACTTGTCATTGGCCATGCCCTCCGAGCACTCTCGTTCTGTGGAAAAAAGGTCAAAGTTAAAACGTTGTTTGGTCTGATTGGAGCATCTAGCCGGAAATCTTCCACCTAGACGCTCGGGAGCTACAGTGAGAGTTTTTGACTTACTAATATGCTTAGCTTTTCTTTAAGCATCTAGTCGGAACTAATTCAGTTCTCAATTAGAATCTTGGGGGTTACAGTATAAAGTTTTTAACTCGGATATATGCTTAGCTTTTCTTTAAGCATCTAGTCGGAACAAATTCAGTTACAACTAGAGGCTTGGGGCTATAGTACAGAAAATTATAAACACTGCGTATGCTACTCTTAAAGCATCTAGTCAGAATATTTCATTCCATCTATATGCTTGGGGGCTACAGTGAGAGTTTTTCTAACTTAGTCACTCTTAGATCATATAGATGCAAAAACCTATGGTTTTTCCGTCTACATCCTCGGGGGCTATAGTGGGATACTCATACGAAATGCAAAAGGCAAACAAGACTTACAAGTGCGATGATCTTGAGGTTTGTAGCACTCTCGGCCAGCAGCTTGCCAAAGGATACGCTGTTTCCTTGCAAGATTTGTCCTTGCCGGCGGAGCTCCTCTAGACCGCACGTCGGAGATGTCGACGCTGCACCAGGGACCAAAGCAGTGCTACCCGGTGTAAGTACCGGATAGACTATCTTTGGATAGGCTATGGTTTTCTTGGGTGCGGGGACGCCGCCAACGGCAGAGGTACCTTATTCCGCCACCGCCTTACCGCCACCGATGGCATCCTTAGCCAGAGCTTCAGCCATTTGATGGGCGACACTCTCCTGCGTCGCCTGCTCGCCGACGACTGCAACCCCGGTAGAAGCACCTGAGTCCACTTCCATGGCGGAAGGGCCAGATGCCTCCTTAGCTTGTGAGCTTGTCGGGGCAGAAGAAGGCTTGACGGAGGGAGTTGTAGGGGCGATGGCGGGAGATGTGTCGCGATGCAGCATGTCCTTGATAGTTCTAGAAGCCCCCAGTTTGGAGGTCTTCTTGAGGCTGGTCGTGGCTTTCTTCCTGAAACATGCAAAATGCATAAGTACAGGAGCAAGACAGATAAATAGACAATGTCGGAGGAAGAGAAGCTTACACAAGTGGGGGTGCTTTGGCAAAGGGGATCCCAGTAACTTTTCTCTTTTCCGCCTCCAGGGCGGCGGTAGTCTTCTTGGAGGCTCCACCCTCCGTCTTCTTGTTCTTGCCTCCGTTGGCAGTGTCAGAGGTGGAGCTCTTCCACTTTCGCACTAACGGAGCATCTTCGTTGGACACGACCGTGACTTCCTTCATCTTTGGATCGTAGATTTGGGTAGCCAGGTTGCCCTCCTCTAGATCGCTAAGCTGTTAAGTGAGAAGTCACCGTGTTAGATGAGATGACATTTCCATAACGGAAGAACTGGAGTATACGTCCTACACGGAAAATAAATACCTACCTTTGGGCACTTGCCGTCTACGAACATGTCATAGGTGATGGTGAAGCCACGCTTCTTATCCTTCACCTTGACGATGTCCTTAAGGCGGAGCTTGACAGAGTCGCTCGAGAAGTTGTCCATGGAGAGGCGGAGGCTATCCCTTCTATCGTTGGTATACTCATGCATGAGCTTCGCGTGGTGCTGCAGAGTTTGGATTCTCTTGATGAACCAGCACATGGCTAGGTCCAAGCCGGTCAAACCCGTCTGTACGAACCATTCTATCCGCCTTATGGCGCGGGAAGCATCGAGGTCGGAGGGAAGAGAGGCCTGGGATCTCCATGACAAGGCTTTAGCGGCGACTCCATCAACCAAGTCCAGGTACGTTACTTGTCGGCCAGCCATAGGGATATCTGGGCCATAGAAGTATGTTTGTTGCCAGTTTTTGCAGGACTCGTGGCTGACGATGTAGGGGAATCGCGGGCCAGGTCGAATCTTGAAGCTTATGGTGCCACAGTTCCTGAGTTCTTCCTTGCTAGCTCTGGCTTCACGTTTGACAGTGAAGAAGTACACAAAGAGGTCTAACCTAGGCCTTATCCCTAAGTATCCCACGCAGAGTGTCGCGTAGTTGCTAAGCACTAAGATACTATTGGGGGAAAGATTCTGGGGCTGGACTCTATAGTGATTCAAGACGGAGAGGAAGAAGTTGGAGATGGGCAGGGAGACGCCGCGTACCAGTTGGGCTTTGAGGTACACCTTTTCTCCGGCTTGGGGAGAAGGTGTCACCTTGCCGGCTGGCGCCGCCCGCCAGGCAAGCCCCTCTGTCGCAGGGAGGTAGCCCTCGGCGATCAGCTCTTGTATATCACGGTCCGTGATATCTGAGCCGCGCCAGTCGCCCTTGTGCGAATCTAGCTCCTCCTCCAATGGCTCTAGCGCCGCCAGATTAAGGTCGCCGCCAGTGGCCTCGATCACCGCCGATGCGGGGATGACCAGGCCCTCTGGGGGGCACGACAATGGAGCTCGCCGGCTTCGCCGCGGCTTCGTTTGACGCTGCCATGGAGGGAGAGGTGCTGCTGCTGGCCATGGAGCAAGGTTGGGTGTGACTGGTGCGGATTGGAGGCTACGGTTTTTTCGCGAGTTAGGCGCGGAGAGCTCGAGGGGGCACGTGCTGGAGGAAGAAGACGATGCGAGGAGAATGAGGTAAAAAGTGGAAATTCCACCACGGTTACTATTTATCATCTCCAGCGTCAAGATTCGTGCAGCTTGATCGGATGGTTGCCGCATAGACGACATGTTCGCGAACATTCGTGGAAATTTCGCCACGTCTCCAACCGTCGCCGCCAACGGTTCGTATCGCTCGCGCGGGAAAATCGGACATGATTGCGTTCTCTGCATGTGTGAGTTACGAGGCGTCGCTGACCTAAGCCTACGTCATCCTTGCTGGCATAGGCAGATGAGCCGTCACATCGGAAGATTCCGGCATGGACGGATCTAGTCCGGCTACGGAAGAGTACGATGGAAGATTCAGCATTTCTCTGGCTTACATATTTAAGACGGAGAATTCCTTGCAGGGTTCTTTGGGAGGACTACAAGATGTTTCTTGACGATTTGCCGACATTCATCTAGACGGATCATTCCACACGAAGAGGCAAGACGGCGCAAGATCTCGGAGTTCTCCGGGGGCTACTGTTGGGGATATGCTATATGGGTATCCTCATAGCATGTCACCTATCCGGATAACCCGGGTGGCCCACAGTTGGTAGCATGGCCTATGGCCTGCTGGGACCCGATTAGATGGATCGGAAGAGTCCCATGCCGGATAAAGGAAGGCTATGGTTGGAGTCACCGACGTACCCGGATCCTTGGAGTGCAAGATACACAAGACTAGTAATAGACGGTGTAGGACTCTGTGACCTGGCCGGCTAGGACTTTTCCCTGTAACCCTAGGACCTGGCGACTATATAAGTTGGGCCTATGGGAGACTTTAGGGCACAACTTCAGACAACCTAGTATCGATTCATACAACCTCGCACAGCGAACTTATCTCTGTAACTCGGCATATTGCCCTTACTGTGAGGACCCCTCCATGCCGTACTCGTCGGCAATACCACGACAGTCCCCATAAACCCCGTGTGGTTGTATGCTCGTCTTGGTTCAAGAGGCAAGAACTCGGGTCCTAGTGGTGGCGAGCATCAGACTAGAAAAAACACATCCCACTGTGGCCTCCCATACAAGCCTTAGCATGTTTAATCTCATATCACTGATCTCATCTCATCACGTTCTCCTGTCATACTAGATTCTCTGTATCTGATACATCATCTGGATGGACTAGTACTGACAGCTATGCATGGCTAAGAAAGACACAGATAATAGCTCTAGCTGTGGACACAAGCCAAACCTAGTTATGCTAGGCGAAGTGGATAAGGTAATATAAGCTCAAAGGGAGTAATGCAATAGATAGGATATTCTATCTATCGATAAAAGACCATAGTAGAATCGTATGCATCATGGCAGAATTGAAATACTTTCAAAATCGTAGGATTATATCATGGTGGGGCTATGCTTGCCTTTGCCAGTTGATAACAGATAATAAGATCTTCGGAAGCTTGTACTTGACTTGGTTATAGTTGGTCAAGTATTGTTTGTCGATCTTTGATCTTCGATGGTCTTGATCTTTGACTTCAATCTCGATCTCGAATTCTACTAGGAAGAACCAACACCGGAAAGAGAGTGAAACATTCAACACATGGCATCGATGCAATGCTCAATCAAGTATGATGATATGAAAAGTTGAATTGTATCGAAACGTAACCCTAGGGCATGCTTGGTAGTTTAAACGGGGTTCCAAGGGGTGAAAACCCTAACTCGGGGAAACTCCGGAATCATATGAAAGGGGTTACTATGTTGTTCTAATTATACTTGTCATGTAAGTTGATTAACAATGCATGATTATAGCTCTAATAGATAGTTCTCATTTTTTTGAACATTTTGATATATTATTTGTATTTTTATGACTTATAAATAATTAGTTAATGAATTTACAAGTTTATAGAAATTTCTAAAATTAAGTACAAAAAGGGCAAAATAATTTTTGCACCGGGGCAACCCCTAGCTAGTGAGACTGACAGAAGGGCCCCAGTGCCAGCTCAGCCTCCACGCAAGCAAGAAGGACCCATCGCAAGTTTGACCGTGCTGACCCCGCCCGCTGATGTCACCAGGACGTCAGCGTGACGTCATGCACCGGGGATCAGCCACAGATCGTCGACGGGGAGGGTGCTGGAGAGCGAACGGGACAACCTGCCTACGCGAGCCCGACACGGACAACTGCGGGGAACCAAAACAGGGTGGCGCCGCTGGATTTTGACCACCGGAGGATCTCCGGCGAACCTGTCCGCGGTGGTGGGCTACAGTTGCACGACGCGGGAGCGATACAGAGAGGGAGGGAGAGGGTGGAGAGGCTCTGGGTAACCGCCAGCTCACCTAGATGCTCATGGAGAGGTCGTAGAGGCAGGACGAGGTCGGGTGCAGCCGGAATCGAGGTTAAACACGACAGCCGGAGTTGGGGAGGGAGGTCGCGATTCCGTCAACTGGGACCTCGCCTGCTTGCGCGGGATGGGGCAAACGACGGAGACGAACGACGCGGAGATCCCTAGCATCACGACAAGGTTCGGGACGGCCAGAAACATCGGCGACAGACGGCTCTGGCCGGAGCTAGGTTTCGGGTGCTTGCGGGGAGAAAGGGAGAGAGTGCTGGGGGAGAGATGGAGATAAGAGAAGTAGGGGGAGAGACGTGCACGACGATGTTCTTATCCTCGCGGGAACCTCAGCGGCGGCACGAATCATGGCGTGTCAACGGCGGACGGCGGCAGAGCAGCCACCGAGCTTCTTCTCTCATTCGTTCGCGAGGAAGAAGAAAAGAGGAGGACGCCGAAACAGAATGGCCGGGTTGGCCCGCTGCTGGGCTGGAATGGGCTGTGACTGGGCTCTAGCTGCTGTGCGCGGGCAGCAGACAGAGGGAAGAGAGGAGAGGTGGCCTCGCGGCTGGGCCGGAATGGACTGCGACTGGTTAGCTCGCTGGCTCTATTTTTTTATCAAAATCCTTTTTCCTGATCTGTTTTGTATTTCCATTTTGAAATCTGTTTTTGACATTTCGAAAATACCAGAGGATTTGTAAAATATGTGAAATACTCAGAGGCCCTTGTAACACTACTAGGAAAACGGCTATAGGTAATCCATACATCCGTGGCGCACGTGCTTGTGGTGCCCCACGGGTAAAATAGGCGTGGCGCACTACCCACAGGTGCCCTACGGCTAACTGCCATAAGTGTGGCACACATGCGGGTGGTGCGCCACGGCTATGTGTGGGACAGGGTACAGGTGGCCACAACACACATACCCGTAGCGCACTATGTCAAGGTGCGCTACGGATGTGAAACTTAACCGTAGCGCACCTTGACCTAGTGGGCTATGGGTATGTGTGCTGCAGCTGCTGGGTCAACTTAGCCGTAGGGCACTCTGCCCTAGTGCCCTAGGGATATTGGCCTACACCAACTCCACCCCCCCCCCCCCCGTGGATCGCCTTTTTAGCTTTGCAAAAAATAAGAGAAAATGAAAAACACTTCAAATAATAGAATCCTTTCATATTTAGATAGATAATGTGGCCTAGTTTCTAGTAATTCCAGATCCGCTTGCAACACCTTTAGGTCGTTTAGCGATTTTTTAGAATCTCAAAATTCGAAAAGAGTAAAAATTTATGGCAAAAACAAGATTTTTTGCTGCAAAAAAAATTAAGGCAACTTACCCGTAGCGCACCACCACCTAGTGCGCCACGAGTAAGTTGGGCGGGATTCGAAATTCGAATCACCACCCCGCCCACCTACCTCCCTCTCTTCCTCTCTTCTTTCCTCTTCTCTTCCTTCCTCCCTCTATTCTTCTCTTCCCCTTCTCTTCCTCCCTCTCTTCTTATCTTCCTTCCTCTTCTCTTCCTTCATCCCTCTCTTCTTCTCTTCCTCTTCTCTTCCTTCCTCCCTCTCTTCTTCTCTTCCTCTTCTCTTCCTCCCTCTTCTCCTTCTCCTCACTTCGGCCTCCTCCGACCAAGGACGACCACGGGTAACCAGCTCCTTCAGCAGTCGCCATCGCCTCCTCCGACCACACGTCCTCCAGCTGCCGTTGCCGCTACCACCTCCTCCGACCATACCTCCGTCCACCTCTGACTGCACCTCCGACGCACCTTCGGCCGTCTCCTCCGACCACACCTCCTCCTACTGCCTCGACGCCGACGAGGACTAGCATGTCCACGGCCTCCCGCACATCCTTGCGGTGGTAGGTCGTGGCCACGGCCACTGCTCCGGCGAGGCGACGCGACGGCGGCTATTTCTAGACCCGATTGCTTTTGCAATTCAAACCGAGGGTGTTGTTTGCATTTTTTTTGTTTTTTGAAAAACACATCCGTGGCGCACCTGTACCCCTACCAGTGGCGCACCTAGTAGTGCGCTACGCATATCCTCATATAACCGTAGCGCACCAGGGTAGTGCGCTACGGGCACTTTTTAGCCGCAGCGTGTGCGCCACGAAAATCCCTTTTCCTAGTAGTGTAATCCATTTGGGCTCCAATAATTTTGTAGTTCTCAAAATAATCAAAACCATTTGAATGCATTTTCAAATAGAGGAGGAAGATTAGGGTTTTAGGGTTTTCTATATTTCTTCAATGCACAATTTAATATATGATGCTCATGATGCATAATCAAACCCTTAAAACAGGATTAACTAAAACTGGGGTGTTATAGTGATTTCTCTGAACACTTTTTTAGAATAGTCCTCGTATTCCATGTCTATTATTTTTGCGTTCAATTTGGAAACATAAAATGCCATTGTGCAAAGGTTTCACATTTTTTAATTTTTTTTTTCAATTTCTGAGGCTAGTTTTGAAACTCTACCAAGATCTGCTGCGCAGTTATGCTAGGGTTCCTGTCTATGTGCCAGGTCTTGCTAATCTCTTGTTGGGTCTCTAAAGAAATTCCATGTTTTGTACCTGGAAATGATTTTTTGGAAAATTCCCTAGATAGCTACGAGGCAGCTCCATGCTACATTTTACCCCCCTCCCTACTACACTGGTGGAAAATTCTTTATATAGCGGGGGTTGCGCCGAGAGGTTCTAGGTTAAGCAAATTTGTGAATTTTCCACTAGATGCGCTCTAGTATTTATAAGAAATGGGCTGATGCAGTTTCACATCAAACCCTTGGTGGCTGCCTGAGAAAGTAATCCCTTTTTTGCACCGAGAAAATGGAAAATGGATTTTCCGTGCATTGTTTTCCAAAACTTCATGAAGTAACATTGTTCGCCATCACAAGATACACGCGTGTGTGAAATATGGGCACATTGAAGAAAACAATGCCATGGTTATGGTCATGACCTAGCTCATTTGCCTTGAATTCCGTGAACACTTTTTTAGAATAGTCCTCCTATGCCATGTGTGTTATTTTTTCTTACAAGAAGGCAACATAAAATGATAATGTGCGAAGGTTTCACATTTTTGAATTTTTTTTTTGAATTTATGAGGCGGGTTTTGAAATTCTTCCGAGATACACTTCGTAGTTATGCCAGGGTTCCTTCTATGTCCCTGGTCTTTCTAATATCTTGTTGGGTCTCTAAAGAAATTCCATGTTTTATACCTAGAAATCATTTTTTGGAAAATTCTCGAGATAGCTATGAGGTAACTCCAGGCTAAATTTTAGCCCCCTCCCTACTAGACCGGCGGAAACTTGTTTATATCATGGGGGTTACACCAAGAGGTTATTACTGAAGCCAATTTGTGAATTGGCCACGAGATGTTGTCTAGTATTTATATAAAAATGGGGTGATGCATTTTCACGTCACACCCTTGGTGGCTACCTCACAAATTAAGCCCTTTTCTGCCACAAGTAAAATGGAAAATGGATTTTCTGTGCATTGTTTCCTAAAACTTCATGAAGCAACATTGTTCTCCATGACAAGATACACGCGTGTGTGGAATATGGGCACATTAAAGTAAACTATGCCATGGTTGTGGTCATGACCTAGCTCATTTGCGTTGAAAGCCATGAATCCTTGAAGGCAGTAGTTGATTTCTTTGAACACTTTTTTAGAATAGTTCTCATATTCCATGCTATTATTTCTGCCATCAAGTAGGCAACATAAAATGCCATTATGCAAAGATTTAAATTTTTTTGAATTTTTTTTCAAATTCTGAGGCTGGTTTCGAAATTCTGCCGAGATCTGCTGCGCAGTTATGCTAGGGTTTCTGTCTATGTGCCCGGTCTTGCTAATCTCTTGTTGGGTCACTGAAGAAAATTGCATGTTTTGTACCTGGAAATGATTTTCTGGAAAATTCCCTAGATAGCTATGAGCCAGCTCCATGGTAAATTTTAGCCCCCTTTGTGCTACACATGCGGAAAATTGTTTATATAGCGGGGGTTGCGCCGAGAGGTTATAGCTTAAGACAAATTGTGAATTATCCACTAGATGCGCTCTAGTATTTATAAGAAATAGGGTGATGCAGTTTCACATCACACCCTTGGTGGCTGCCTCAAAAAGTAAGCCCTTTTTTGGCACCGTGAAAAAGGAAAATGGATTTTCTGTGTATTTTTTTCTAAAACATCATGAAGTAACATTGTTCGCCATCACAAGATACACGACGTTTGCGGAATATGGACGCATTGAAGCAAACTATGCCATGCTTGTGGTAAAGACCTAGCTCATTTGCCTTGAATTCTGTGAACACTTTTTTAGAATAGTCCTCGTATGCCATGTGTGTTATTTTTTCCTACAAGGAGGCAACATAAAATGATAATGTGTGAAGGTTTCACATTTTTGATTTTTTTTTGAAATTATGAGGTCGGTTTTGAAATTCTGTTGAGATACGCTTTGCAGTTATGCTAGGGTTCCTATCTATGTCCCTGGTCTTGATAATCTCTTGTTGGGTCTCTAAAGAAATTCCATGTTTTATACCTAGAAATAATTTTTTTGGAAAATTTCCTAGATAGCTACGAGGCAGCTCCATGGTAAATTTTAGCCCCCTCCCTACTACACTAGCGGAAAAAAATTTATATAGCGGGGGTTGCACCGAGAGGTTCTACCTTAAGACAATTTGTGAATTTTCCACTAGATGCGCTCTAGTATTAATAAGAAATGGGGTGATGCAGTTTCACATCATACCCTTGGTGGCTGCCTCAAAAAGTAAGCCCTTTTTTGGCACCGGGAAAATAGAAAATGGATTTTCCATGCATTGTTTTCCAAAACTTCATGAAGTAACATTGTTCGCCACCACAAGATAAACGACGTGTGTGGAATATGGGCGCATTGAATCAAACTATGCCATGGTTGTGGTAAAGACCTAGATCATTTGCCTTGAATTCTGTGAAAACTTTTTTAGAATAGTCCTCCAATGCCATGTGTGTTATTTTTTCCTACAAGAAGGCAACATAAAATGATAATGTGCGAAGGTTTCACATTTTTGAATTTTTTTTAAAATTTATGAGACCAGTTTTGAAATTCTGCCGATATACGCTTCGCACTTATGCTAGGGTTCCTATCTATGTCCCTGGTCTTTCTAATCTCTTGTTGGGTCTCTAAAGAAATTCCATGATTTATACCTAGAAATGATTTTTTGGAAAATTCCTGAGATAGCTATGAGGTAGCTCCAGGTAAATTTTAGCCCCCTCCCTGCTAGACCGGCTGAAACTTGTTTATATCATGGGGTTGCGCCGACAGGTTCTTACTAAAGCCAATTTGTGAATTGGCAACGACATGCCCTCTAGTATTTATATAAAAATGGGGTGATGCATTTTCACGTCACACCCTCGGTGTCTACCTCACAAAGTAAGGCCTCTTCCGCCACAAGTAAAATGGAAAATGGATTTTCTGTGCATTTTTTCCAAACCTTCATGAAGCAACATTGTTGTCCATCACAAGATATACGCATGTGCGGAATATGGGCACATTAAAGGAAACTATGCCATGGTTGTGGTCATGATCTAGCTCATTTGCCTTGAAAGCCATGAATCCTTGAAGGCGGTAGGTGATCTGTGGACACTTTTTTATAATATTCCTCGTATTCCATATTATTTTTGCCTTCAAGTAGGCAACATAAAATGCCATTGTGCGAAGGTTTCACATTTTTTGAATTTTTTTTGAATTTCCGAGGCTCGTTTTGAAATTCTGCCGGATCCACAGTTATGCTAGGGTTCCTATCTATGTGCCTGGTCATGCTAATCTCTTGTTGGCTCTCTGAAGAAATTCCATGTTTTGTACCTATAAATGATTTTTGGAAAATTCCCTAGATAGCTATGAGGCAGCTCCATGCTAAATTTTAGCCCCCTCCCTGCTACACTGGCGGAAACTTATTTATATAGCGGGGGTTGCGCCGAGAGGTTCTAGCTTAGCCAATTTGTGAATTGTCCGCTAGATGCCCTCTAGTATTTATAAGAAATGGGGTGATGCAGTTTCACGTCACACCCTTGGTGGCTGCCTAAAAATGTAAGCCCTTTTTTGGAACCGGGAAAATGGATTTTCCGTGCATTGTTTTCCAAAACTTCATGAAGTAACATTGTTCGCCATCACAAGATACACGCGTGTGCGGAATATGGGCACATTAAAGAAAACTATGCCATGGTTGTGGTCATCACCTAGCTCATTTGCCTTGAATTCTGTGAACACTTTTTTAGAATAGTCCTCGAATGCCATGTCTGTTATTAATTCCAATAAGTAGGAAACATAAAATGATAATGTGCGAAGGTTTCACATTTTTTATTTTGAATTTCTGAGGCCGGTTTCGAAATTCTGCCAAGATACGTTTCGCAGCTATGCTAGGGTTCCTATCTATGTCCTAGTCTTGCTAATATCTTGTTGGGTCTCTAAAGAAATTCCATGTTTTATACCTGGAAATGATTTTTTTGGAAAATTCCCGAGAAAGGTATGAGGTAGCTCTAGGGTAAGTTTTAGCCCCTCCCTGCTAGACCGGCTGAAACTTGTTGATATCATGGGGGTTCCGTCGAGAGGTTCTTGCTAAAGCCAATTTGTGAATTGGCTACGAGATGCCCTCTAGTATTTATATAAAAATGGGGCGATGCATTTTCACGTCACACCCTCGGTGGCTGCCTCACAAAGTAAGACCTTTTTCAACCACCGGTAAAATGGAAAATGGATTTTCTGTGCATTGTTTTCCAAAACTTCATGACGCAACATTGTTCCCCATCACAAGATACACGTGTGTGCGGAATATGGGCACATTAAAGGAAACGATGACATGGTTGTGGTCATGACCTAGCTCATTGCCTTGAAATCCATGAATCCTCGAAGGCGGTAAGTGATTTCTATGAACACTTTTTTAGAATAGTCCTCGTATTCCATGTATATTATTTTTGCCTTCAAGTAGGCAACATAAAATGCCATTTTGTGAAGGTTTCACATTTTTTCAATTTTTGAGGCTGGTTTTGATATTCTACCGAGATCTGTTGCGCAGTTATGCTAGGGTTCCTGTCTATGTTCCTGGTGTTGCTAATATCTTTTTGGGTCTCTAAAGAAATTCCATGTTTTGTACCTGGAATTGATTTTTTGGAAAATTCCCCAGATAGCTACGAGGTACCTCCATGCTAAATTTCAGCCCCCTCCCTGCTACACCGACAGAAACTTGTTTATATCACGGGGGTTGCACTGAGAGGTTCTAGCTGAAGCCAAATTGTGAATTGGCCACTAGAAGCCCTCTAGTATTTATTAAACATTGGGTGATGCATTTTCATATCACACTCTCGGTGGCTGCCTCAGAAAGTAAGCCCTTTTTCAGCACCAGGAAAATTGAAAATGGATTTTCTGTGCATTGTTTTCCAAAAGTTCATGGAGCAACTGATGAGTGCATATTTTCATCATGTTTTATATTATTATTGTGCATTTAGTGATTGGATCTTGGTATTTTACGGCCTTCACACTCATCTTTTATGTCTATTTTCACCAGGATCAGGACAGATGGTGGATACGATGGACACAATTCTTGGACCAATTGTATTGGAGCGAAAAGGATTCAAGAACAATGTAAATCGCTAATTTGGGAAATATTAATAAAACAACCAGAAAACCAGAGGCGATGAAAGAATACAGAAGATTTAATGACCAACTATATGGTGGGAATATTTTGTCCGGCCGTATAGTTCCCGCTGTATAGTTGGCGCCGACACCGCCACCTCAAATAGTTTCACCCCATGAAACTAGATCAGGGAGACCACATACAGAACAACCAGAAATCAGAGAAACCTCACCTTCGGAAGGGATATGGAGGGGGAACTCATCCACCAGGGATCCATCTTCACCCTACGCACATCCGGGAGGTTAAGACATCAATCTTCATCATCAACCATTGCATCACCACCATCTCGATCCATCCCATCGACATCTTGACTAGATATTGTTGTAATTTCCATACTAGTTATGGATTTATACAAGTACTATTCATCTATGATAGATTCCATTGTTTTTGCCATGATGTTGATTGACTCCATGTTTGAGTAGGACATTAGTTCTTGGGGAGATGGAGAAACCCTAGCATGATATGAAATAATATAAAGTTTATTATGATATTCATCGCTGTGACCATGTGTTAGATTGTATTCATCTTGATGTTGGGAGAAGTCGACCTCTCAAAATTTGCCTCTTGTGGGAACTTGATGGAGGGAACTACTTGTTGGCATACAGAGGTGTGCTCACACTTATAGTGACTATAAAGCTGTTGGCACTCCTTACGTATCAACTTGGGAACCGAGGAAACTCACGGAATACTATGCATGCCATGGGATATATCCTACGAGATAAAGTCCCTTAATAGCACAATAATTCGATTGATGTTGATTGCTTGTCTGCTATTGTTATGAGGATGATGTGAGGAGTGGTTTCTTCCTATTCGTCCAAATACAGAGTTCCCCCCACACATACATAGTTGAGAATGTTAATGATAATAATCTTTGCCTTAAACTCTTTATAATGCTAGAGGTGTATCCGCTACTCCCTGAGAACGCCTTTTCACATTGCAGTTTCACATCTCTTTTGCATACACGATACTTATTTTCTGTATTCAGTTTGTTTTACTTTACTTACTGTTCTCTTATACAAAAACTCAAAAACACCTTTTTACACAACATTCACCTTTTATCTTGTTACTTAGAACGTTATTTAGCATTTCAATTTCAGTATTTAATTCAAGAGTTATTAGACTTCAGAACCCCCACTCCCTATGGGATTGATATCTTTATTTTGAAACTAGCTAGAAACGATATGTTCACTTGCAGTCATCAGCAACATTGTTCGCCATCACAATATACACGCGTGTGTAGAATATGAACACATTAAAGCAAACTATGCCATGGGTGTGGTCATCACCTAGCTCATTTGCCTTGGAAGTCATAAATCCTTGAAGGCTATAGGTGATTTCTGTGAACACTTTTTTATAATAGTTCTTGTATGCCATGTATGTTATTTTTGCCTTTAAGCAGGCAACATAAAATGAAAATGTGCAAAGGTTTCACCTTTTATGATTTTTTTTGAATTTTTGAGGCCATTTCAAAATTCTATCGAGATCCGCCATGTAGTTATGCTAGGGTTCATATCTATGTCCATGGTCTTCCTAATCTCTTATTGGGTCTCTGAAGAAATGCCATGTTTTGTACCTGGAAATGATTTTTTGAAAATTTCCGAGATAGCTACAAGGTAACTCCAGGCTAAATTTTAGCCCCCTCGAACTAGACCGGAGAAAACTTGTTTATATCGCGGGGGTTGCGCCAAGAGGTTCTAGTTGAAGACAATTTTTGAATTGGCCACTAGATGCCCTCTAGGATTTATAAAAATGGGGTGATTCATTTTCACATCACACCATCGATGGCTACCTCACAAAGTAAGCCCTTTTTGGCGCCGGGAAAACGGAAAATGGATTTTCAGTGCATTTTTCCAAAACTTCATGAAGAAACATTGTTCGCCCTCACAAGATACATGTATGTGCGGAATTTGGGCGCATTAAATAAAACTATGCCATGGTTGTGGTCATGACCTAGCTCATTTTCCTTGAAAGCCATGAATCCTCGAAGGCTGTAGGTGATTTCTGTGAACAGTTTTTTAGAATAGTCCTCGTATGCCATGTCTATTATTTTTGACTTGAAGCAGGAAACATAAAATGACAATGTGTGAAGGATTCACATCTTTTGAATTTTATTTTGAATTTCTGAGGCTGTTTTTGAAATTATGCCGAGATATGATGTGCAGTTATGCTAGGGTTCCTGTCTATGTGCCTTGTCTTTCTAATATCTTGTTGGATATCTAAAGAAATGCCATGTTTTGTACCTGGAAATGATTTTTTGGAAAATTCCCGAGATAGCTACAAGGTAGCTCCAGGCTAAATTTTAGCCCCCCTTGCTAGACCTACGGAAACTTGTTTATATCGCGGGGGTTGCACCGAGAGGTTCTAGCTGAATCGAATTTGTGAATTAACCACTAGATTCCCTCTAGTAATTATAAAAAATGGGGTGATGCATTTTCACATCACACCCTCGGTGGATGCTTCACAACGTAAGCCCTTTTAGACACCAGGAAAATGGAAAATGTTTTTTCTATGCAGAGAGTGTGAAATCTTCATGAACAAACATTATTTGCCATCACGAGATACATGCACGTGCAGAATATGGGCGCATTAAAGTGAACTATGCCATGGTTGTGGTCATGACCTAGCTCCTCAAAACCCTAAAACATGGGACGCCATTAGATATAAGATTTATAATTTTTCGTACCACACCTTGGTTTTACTTCACCTATATCAATATTTTGGCACACATCTACGTAATAAGTCTTTTTTGCTAATTTTCTGTTTCAGTAGTTGCTAAATTTCTTTAGAATGTGCCCTTTGTAACTAGTTTCATATCTTAATTATTTTGAGCCACCCATTATGAAATAGACGGCCAGGATACGCCATCCAATAAATTGGTCGAGATAGTGCTCTAAAATTTAGCACCTAGGAATTAAATTCTACCGCGAGAAAGTCGTCACGAAATTTTCGTGGATTGAATAGATGGTTAAGCCCTCCAGCCCACCACCACACATGATCACCCAGAGGGAGTCTAGGTAATCGGTAAGAAACCCTCCTTATCCCCTCGCTGAAAGGCGACGATATCCAATTTTCTTCACCTCGCCGTCCTTCCCCTCCTTGACTCGCCATGGTATGCCCCTCCCTGACTCGCTGCCGTCTACCCCTCCTCCACTCGCCGATGTCCGCCTGTCCTGACCTTCCTAGTCGGTTCTCCACCACGCCGTGTCAACCTCATCAACAAGATCTGCCACCCCGCCGTGCACCTCTCCTTCAGGGTCTCGTACTCTCTGTGCACTTTACCATCAAGGTCTGCCCAGTTGTCGCGCACCTCGCCAACGAGGTACGCCCACTCGTTGTGCACTTCACCGACAAGTTACACCACCTCCCGTGCACCTCGTCGACAAGGTCTACCACCTCGCCGCCAAGGTCTTCCAACTGTCGGTGCACCACGCCATCAAGGTCTTCCCCCTCTCCTTGAAGGTCTCCCTACTCGTCGTCAAGATCTCCCTACTCGCCGTCCACCTCGCCATCCACCTAGTCTACAAGGTCTACCACTTCGCCATCCACCTCGTCGACAAGGTCTTCTACCAAGGTCCGCTGACAAGCCTTCATGCCATGACTCAAGCTTTCTGCCAAGAAAAGCAGTAAGAAAAGTCCCCACAGCCTGAAGGCAAGGAAGCACTCACCTAGCTTTTATGTTGTTTGATGTATATGGTTATATTGTTTGTTTATTGGTTATATTGATTTTTGCATAATGCTAATGGTTGCATTATCTTGTTTGTTGTATTATTTAGCAGCTTCTTATTGCATACTGATAATTGTATATGGTTATATTGCTTGTTTCATACTGATAATTGTCATGCCCTGCTTATTATTGAAACCAATTGGTGAATTTTCCAGCATGTGTTGTGTTATGCTTATGATCAGTTTGCGTGTGATAAAGGTTACAACATCTTGTTTATTGATTTACTTTGGCTGCTTCCTGACATGTCTTATGTTAAGAGTATAAGTTGTTCACAGTGTATTGTTTTACATAATGGTTACTATAGGACAATGAACACCATGGGATATATTTTGCTTAATTGCATATTTAATTGCATGATAGCTTGCTACTAGGCTATGCTACTTCCCACTATAACCTGCCTTCAGATTATCACCATTGTGAGCAGTGTCATATGTCTGAAAACATACACACCATCATGTAGGTTGTTCATAGTGGGAGGTTTTTACACCATTATCCTATGTATGATACTAGTGTATAATACTAGATAGGCTACCCATAGTAGGAGTAGCATTCAATCCACATTGCATTTGTTTTGTTGTTTCGTGATATGTCTTGTGATCAGAGTATAAATTGGCAATAGTGGACCTATCTACACCATATGTTGCATTTTGAGCCGTATTTGGAGTTCCTGATGCAACCCATTAAAGAACGTAGGCTGAAAACCATCATCATAAACAATTTGTGGATGCAAAAACTATGTAGGACATGTACAGTGGAAGGTGCTTGGAGTGTTGCTTAGAAAAATAATCCATGCTTTTTTGTAAGAACCAGTTCTTATTTGTATTGGAGAGGTGCCAATTTAGACACCACACTGTTATAAATAAGCACTTCTCTAAGAGTCTTTGCATTGTACATGCTCTTATGTTCTTAGCATATTTGTTGCATCGCCAACTATATTATCCCCTCCCCTAGAAGTATGAAGAATGAAGGCTTTAGACCAGGTTACATTATCCTATGTGTTGCATTAGTTTGATAGCACATGAGCATTGTTTACATTTCTCATGACGCGACCTATTAAATGATGAGTACTATATAACATAGGTTGGTATCGCACCTAGTTTCATGTTTCTAGATTAATTGGAGTTCTTTATTCATGTTAGAACCAAAAATACTACCGATGGAAGAAATTCAGATGAAAACCATCATGAGAAACAATCCATGGATCCAACAACTTGGTTTAGGTTTGTAGCCAATGTTGTTGCATCGCCAACTATATTATCCCCCAAAAAGAGAAGTAGCGATGGCTCTACACCTCAGTATGATCCTGAATGTGGGGGAGATACCAGTGAAGGTGACCTATCAGGTGATGAAACACTAGTCACGAAGGTGACTGGGCTGCAGGTAGTCCCCTTACCTGCTAGCTCACCATTTTTTCATGATTTCACCACAACCAAGGTGCTGCCTACACATCTCGTGTGGAATTGTTTGCTTCCTGTTTTTACCATATATTTTGTGTCTATTTAGCTTCCCCAATTGACTTGTACATGTGAAATGTGTAGCTTAAGAAGAGGAAATTTAAGAAGACAACTGCCAAGGTAAAGATGGATCCTGGTGGTGGTGGATCAACTCGCAAGCGTGTCGCGGCAGCAATATCTCCATACCCAGAAAATGAGAGAAACACGAGATCCAAGGGGATTTCTCTTAAAGGAGGGCCTCCACCTCCAAGTTCCACACGATGAACAACAAAAGTGCTAAAGCCCACGACCCATTCACAAGAAGCTCCGAGTATAACACAGAAAGCTTCCAAAGCCGCACTTCCTGATTCCTGGCAAATGACCAAAGCTGGATTTCCTGGTGCCATGGATGTAGCTAGAGATGCACTTAATTTATCTGTGCCGATTGTGAAGGATGCAGTTCCTGATGCCAACCAACTAGCCAAACCTTCAGTTCCCAATGCGGGGCAAGTGTCTAAAGCTTCAGTTCCTGATGCCCACCGTGTGGCTAGAGCTGTAGTTCCTAAGGCCATCCTAGTGGCTAAAGCTGCAATTCCTGATCCCAACCAAGGAGAGAAGCCAACGGCCAACAATCTACCACCTACCCAGGCCGAGAAGGAAGCGGCCCAAGACAAGCAACAAGCCGCCCAAGGATAGTTGGCATCTTCCAAACATGAGTAGCACTTTCCCAAGGCAAGCTTCCCACTTCCTCTGACCTTCCCCAAAGCCGGCAGCCACCCCCCCAAAGCCAGCAACCACACCCCCAAAGCCAGCAGCCACGTACCCACAGACATCAGCTGCCTCGCCAAAGCCATCCGCCACGTATCCAAGGCCTAGAACCACAACCCCCATCCCACCTTCCGCTGGCACCTCCCAATACCAACCTGCCACATCTCCAAAAAAAGCATCCACCTTCCCAAGGAAAGATGGCAGCTGCCCAACATGAGAAGCACTCTCCCCAAGGTGAGATGTCCACTCCATCCAACCTGCTGGTATGTCGGCCACCACCTCCCCAAATCCAGGAGCCACCTCCCCAAAGCCATCAGCCACATACCAATGGAAAACGGTTGCCTCTCCAAAGCCATCTGCCACATACCCAAGGCCTAGAACCACAACCCCCACCATGCCGTCCGCGGTCACCTCCCAAATCCAACTGCCATCTCTCCAAATGACGCAGCCACATTCCCAAGGCAAGCTGGTAGCTAGTCGACATGAGGAGCACTCTTCCCAAGACATGAGAAGCAGCAGCAATAGCTGCTTCAACTTTAGCTATGGCAAGGTAAGTGAACCGGTGGTTGAAACTTGAGTTTTTGGGCAAGGTAATCTATGTTGAGAAAGGAATGTTAAGTGGTGTGGAAAACCTTGTGAGGATTTTTGGGTAGGGAAATTTGTGAAGTGGTGGTTGAAACTTGTCATCGTGTGGTCAGGGAAAGTTAACTGGTGTTGAAAATTGTGAGGCTTTTGGCTTTCGCAGCTACTGATGAAATTTATGTGCAAACGTGTCCTAAAATTTCTTGTCAAATTATGTCATTTGATGCATCTAGAGTGAAGTGGGACAAAAACGATTAGGGCTAGTAGAATTTTACATGCAAGCATTACACACACAAATGTCCCCTAACGCCAGCTCGCATCCACAACAAAAAAGAATTTGTCTCATAAGTACATGACAGAATATATCCGTCACAGATAAATACCCATGACAGAATATATCCATCTACCCATGCACGACGACCGGAAAAAACACAGACCCAATGGCGATGATGATGAACAACGCCCAGCCACCGGCAATAGGTACACAACCTCCTGTGCCACAGAATGAGGCCTGTCGAGTTTCTCACCTTGAGCCGCCTCCTCCCCTGACCTTCAAAACAGAGGCGACATACCTGCTTCAGCCGATGATCCATACGATGCCGAACAAGAACCCGCTCCCAAAATCTTAACGCCAGTGTTGGGAATCCAACATCATTCTAGAACTCCTAGATAAGATCTACCTCGTCCTCTTTCTCCTATAATTCACCGGCGTCCAGCTTGCCTCCCAATCCACTGCATCTTGGACCTGCTGACCGATATGCACTGAAAGCGTCTCGGCGTCGGCATCAATTTTAGAAGGCTCTCCATGGAGACAGAAGAACCTTGAGACACATGGAGAAAGCGGTGGTGAAGTTGCCCTAGGTTCTAGAGTCAGTCGGCGCTAGCGAACCACCGCTTGCATGCCACGCTCCATTTTATTCTAATTGGAAAAGGAAAATTAAAAAAAATTGGGGGAATTTTACTTCCCGCCTCTTCACCAACTAAAGATGCACACAACTACTAAATATGAATACCAGGATTTTTAAACTTGGTTAAACACCAAGCCTGATCCTCGCGACAAATTGCATGGACTATCGGAAAAATCTTTGATGTCGTGATGCCCAAATTTGTCATGCGCCAAAACACGGCAAAGATTCCTTTGCTGCGCACCAGAAAGGAGACACACGGCAACGATATATACCATTGCACAGCACACACACAGCGGACGACAAAGAATCCGCTCATGCCAAAGAACCATCAAAACGCACGACAAAGAGAACGATACGGCAAAGAACAGAAACGACGCACGAAAAAGAATACATTGACGACAAAAAACTGTCACACGGGCTGTAACATCCCAAAAATCATGAATTATAAAGTTTGCATATCATTCGTGCATCCTCATGCATTTGGGTCATTTTCAAACAAAGTTTCAAATCAGGAACCATTTGTTTTGCCTATTATTTCATGTAAGCAAGACAATGGCTTTATTTCTACTCTCTAATATGAGAATACTTTGTTTCAACCATAAAAGGTTTGAATATTGATTTCAAAGCTTACTCAAGTTTTCAAAACAAAGAATATAAATTTAAAACCATTTTAATGCCTTATATAAATAAATAGGCAAGACATGGTTTTATTTTATTTTTAATGGGCCAAGACATTTGTGAGCAAACAACAATGTTTTATACACAAAAATGAGCATGGTTCACTTTACAAAAATGCAGAAGTGGTTTGAATTCAAACTCATTAGAATTCATTTGAATATAGTTTCTGAAAATCAAAAACAAAAATAGAAAAGGAATAAAGAAAAAGAAAGGGGCCAGTACCAGCCTTTTGGACCAGCAACAGAGCCATCCCAACAACCAGCCCACCGGGGTTTCCCTCTCCCTCTGTTTCTCACCCGTGCGAGCGCCCCCCACTCGCTGACGCCCCGGACCCACCTGCCCTGTCATCGTCGTCCCCAAACCCCGCCCACGACCTGGCCTTGCCGTTTCTTCCTCCTCCTTCACTGCTGCATTTTAATTCGATTAATTACTGTTGATTCCGTGTGCAATCCTCGCCCCTTCTCTGGCTACTTAATCCCCTCCCCCTCACGGCCATTTCCCCCAACACAACCAGCCAGAAGTGCCGCCAGGCTCCGCGAATTCTCGCTTGCACCGCCGCAGCACTGAGCAGCTCCGGTGACTGATTCCGGTGAGTTCCGAGCGCCCCTTGATTTCTTCTTGACCCTGTCAAGTTCGCCATGTCCTGGTGCATCTTCTAATGACTCCGGTTTGCCTGCGCATGACCCAGGTCGCTGTGCCTGTTCACTACCGCAAATGACAGAGCCACCGCTCAACTCCGACGAACGATTTAGGTAAAACCCGACTGCCCCTCGCCTTCTCCCTGACCCTATCATGTTCGCCTGATCGTTGCGCACATGCTGATGCCTTTGGTTTCTGTTAGGGTGGTCCAGAACGTCGTCAACATCGCCGTCTACCCAAGCCCGACGCTGTCCGCAACTCCGACAAGCTCCCACGGCCACAGCAGCTCGCCCCTGTCCACGCCAGCAGCACCTTGAGCATCCTCGCAGCCTTGCGATGCTGGTAAGCACCGCCACTGCCCCTAGCCCCCTCTGGAATCGCCGGAGCACCATTTCTAGTAGCGCCGCCGCCGCGCCACCATCGCTAGCGCCGCCCATCCATGGTCGCATGCTCTGCAGTCGTTGGATCTAGATCTAGCGCGTAGTATTAAATCACTTAACGAAGGGGTACGAGTAGATCTGGCCCGTGCAATTTCATTTAGATCGTGCGGCTCTCATTGATCGATCCGTGCGAATCAGTATCAGCCAATAGAATCATTCCACGTGGCCTAGCCTGACTTTTTAAAATTCCAGAAATGATTTTTGAATGTTTAAACTTGTAAATTCAATAACTTTTGTTCTGCATATCCAAAAATTACAAATAATATATCAATGGATTCAAAAAAATAAACCCTACACATATATGGGCTTATTTTTGTATTTTGTTTCTCTTAAAATAGAATTTTATGCAGAGAAATTTGTAGGCCTATTTTGTGTATAAAAATTAATTGGAAAATGTTTTAAAGGCCAAATAAAGTTTATTTGATGTAAAAAAGTTTAGTTTATTGATCAGTACTGTTTTACTTGTCTTGGTTCGTTTAGAAAAATCATCATATGGCATTTGCATGCATTCATATATTTTTGTTTGATTATTTGAAATATGAATTTGGTGCTGTCATTTTATGTGTAGATTTTGGTGCTAGTGGTGATTGTGACTGTGAGGATTGTTGTTACTCCCCCAACTACCAAGGCAAGTGGTGCTTCATATTTTTGTCCCAATATTTTGACTATGCATTAGAGATATTTTGTATAGGGCTTGCATGATAATTTTTGCTAAGTATCTATATGCTATGCTTGGGAAATCCTAGTAGTTGTAGAATTGTTAGAATTTTCTCTATGTTAAGATACTTTCTATTGCCATGCTTAGCCTAGCTAGTAGCAACCAAGGGTGGATTATATATATGCTATGGAAAAATATTGCTAAGTCTTTGACTTGTGTTTTTGCTTAATAAAACAACTAAGTGAATGAACCACCTGGGTGGAATGGTTGTTTGGGTTATGTTGAGTGGTTACACAAGGCCCATATCTATGGTCTACCTTGTGTATCACACTTGTGGAAAGCCACCCAGGAACAAAGGGATTTGAGATGCCATATGTTAAGAAGCTTCTAGTGCAGCCACATGGCATTATGGGCTCTGCTTGGATCATATAGGTTGCAATAACTTAGCCAAATGGACAGTTGGTGGTAGGGTGATAGGTTTGGAAAGCGTCCATTTTGGTCTAAGGGAAGGCTTCTGAAAGGTCCTGTCTTGATGAAAGTCAAGTCTTGTGGGGAAAGTGCACAACCTCTGCAGAAGGAAGAATCTAAGTACTTAGTCGTGTCCCCAGAAATGGACAATTTGAGCTATCAAGAATCTCCTTATCCCAATTTCTAAGTTAAAAACTTGTGGTTGAACAAGGGTAAAGGTTCACCAATCTCTATTGGTGGTTCCTTGGTAGTTTTTGCCAAACAAAAACTTAATGTTTTCAATTGATAGGTAAAACCTATTTTGAGCAAAGCAAGCCTAAGCTACACTTTTACAAATTCATGTAGAAGCTAGTTTCTAATATTCTACTAAGGTATCACTTGCCAATACTATTCCAATGTATTGACCCACTATGGCTGTAACTTGTGATGTTGCAGGTTACTCTGATGAGGATTAGGGTTATGAGTCTACACTCAACATGCTTGTCTGTGGCACATGAAGATGAAGACTTTTATCTATATTGTTAAGTTAAACTCTTGTACTAGCCTATGGCTATGGAGTTGTAAAAGACTATGTTATCTCTGGAATGACGATGTAATAATGACCTTTGTTTCTGTGTACTTCATCTTAAACTGTGGATGCTAGCATTAGATCCAGGGACTAGCATTGCAATCACAGGGACCTTTACCTTTATAAAGGTGGGGTCTTATAGATGGTATCAGAGCACTGTGTTGCCTGTAGGATTATGACCCTAGGATTGGATTAGAAACCACTAAGGAAAAAAATTCAACACTTTGAAAAATTTCCACACTTGTCTTTTTCTTCTCGTAAACTTTTCTAATCTTCTTTCTCATCCCTATTTGTAGATGAACTCCATCAACGAAGCCGTGAGGAAGGGACCACTCATGACCATGACTTTGGAGTGTGAGACAGAATTTCCCAAGGCACTCAAGAACCTTATGGTTACCATGGGGATACATGGTGCAGCTGTGTACAAGGGATTCCCTGTGATGGATGAAGGATAAGTGTATTGGTGGGTGCAACTTCACTTGTACAAAAATAAGGAAGACAACCACAAGGATTCAGGATTTTGCATGGTCACCAACTCTCAAATGCACACAACATTCTTTGACTCTACAAGAAATGCAGCTTGGAATGCCATCAAGGAGCTTGGTGATAGACTCAAGTGCAGAATGATCAACACCCAAAATGACCTTAGAGAAGAAAAGAAGCATACCCAAGAATTAGAGTCTACCAATCAACAACTAAGAGGAGACATCATAGATTTAATATGGGAGTCTTGTGAACAAGATAGACAGATGGCTACTAAGGATGCCCTGATAGCTATTTTGTCTAGTGAGTGAGAGTTGTAACGTACTTCGTTAGTTGGACCACCACACTTATCGCTTTTACTTCCAAAAATTTGTCTAAGTCATGTTGAGCCTTTGATGTTTCTAATGGATTGTGTATGTCATGACTTGTGTGTTTGTTGCAAAAGATGTGCTTGTGATATTTTGTCTTGTGAATTTTCTCTACTTGTGTTGGTTCTAACTTTTCTCTGTCTTATAAAAATAGATGCCTAATGTTGTTATCAACGCGGCCGAGGAGTTCAAGGGAACTCGTTTTGGTACTCGTCTCATTGAGCTCACTAGTGTGCTCAACCTTCCACTTCCTAGCATCATGACACTTCAGCTCACCAAGTTAGAGAGGAAGGACCTATGGGGCTTTAGAGTCACACAGCCGGGACGCCAGACAGAACCAACCACGGAGGCCATCACTTTCAAGCTGATGCATGACGACAGGGAGAAAGGCTTAGATGTAGTCATGCATGAGTTACTTGGGCGCCTGGTAGGGAGGCACTCCACCGAGCTTAGAGGTATTTACTTTCACCCCTTCGGCAGACGCAACGAGGAGGGTGAGGCTACTAAGTACGAGGATGTTGCTAGAGGGACGATGGAGCCGATTCGTCTATACCTTCAGGACCTAGAGGGTCTTATTAGACACCTTGATACTGATAGGACCAACGTCATGCTTAGCAATGACGAGCTCCAGGTTCAGCTTTGTGAGAAGGACAAGCTCTTCATGGAGCAAGACGAAATTGTCAAGGAAATGGAGGCCAAGTTTGAAAGCCAGGACAAGAAGTTCAAGAGCCAGGAGAAAAGAGTCCAAGACAGGAACAAGAAGATCCGGGAGATGAAGGAAGAGTTAGAGGCCAAGGACTTCGAGCTTGAGCATCAGCAGGGAGTGATCGAGAGGCTTCGCTAACAGAAGAGTGCTCTTAGGGCCAATATTGAGGCCCAGAATGCTAGTGTTGATGAGTACAAGACCGCCACGGAGAATGCAGGTCTTACCCTCATTGATGTGGAGATTGATGCGAAGGAGTAGTGTAGACTACTCGCTTATCTTTCATCTACCGTACTTTTATTATTGAGTCGCAATGACCATCCAACATGTGGATGGCTTGCTATGGTGTGTTTGCATTTTCCAAAAACTTGTTGTTTATGTCGTTCAAACTCTATGTTATTTTGATCCTTGGTTATTGTGATTGTCTATGTGATGTATTGTGCATGTTAAGCATCTATGGGTATCTCATTCTTATCCTTATAAACCACAGATGCCTCCTCGACGTGCCAACCCCAACCAAAACAACAACAACAATGTCACTCCCGAGATGCAACAGTTGATGACAGCACCAGCTCAACTGATGCAGATGATGACAACCTTCATGCAGAACCAAAACCAGAATAACAACAACAACCAGAACAATCCGCCAGGATTTGACATGCTCATCAGATTTCTAAGACTAAGGCCTGAAAAGTTCTCGGGAACCACTGATCCAATGGTGGCCAATGACTGGTTATGTTCAGTGAACAAAGACTTGGTGACTGTTGGCTGCACCGACAAAGAGAAGGTCAGGTTTGCCGCACATCTGCTAGAAGGGCCAGCAGCAACCTGGTGGGACAACTTTCATATCACCACTCCCATTGAGGATGTGACTTGGGCTATCTTTGAGGATGGATTCCGTACAGCTCACACCTCATCCAGAGTGATGAATTTGAAGAAAAAGGAGTTTCACAATTTGAAGCAGCGTCACCAAAGTGTGGCCAAGTACATTGAAGAATTCAACAATCTGGTGCGTTATGCACCGGATGAAGTTGATACAGATGCCAAGAGGAAGGAGAAATTCCTCGAAGGACTGAATGATGAGTTGAATCTGTGGCTGTCCGTGGCTTATGTCCCAACCTACCAATCACTTTGTGACAAGGCTACCATCTTGGGAAACAAGATGAAATAGGTTGAGAGCAGGAAAAGGAAGCATAGCTTTGATAAGCACAGCTCGGGATCGTCTCACAAGCATTCCCACCATGATGATAGTGGGAGTTTTGGATCCCACAAACATGGAAAGTACAACAACCACCACAGCCACAACCGTCATCATGACAACAAGCATCACCGCAGTCATGATAATGAGAAGTATAAGAACCACAAGAGTGGACACAAGAGCCACCACAACGGAGGTGGAAGTGGTAGTGGAAGTCAGCCTGTCAAGAAAGATCTCAATCAGGTTGAATGCTTCAAGTGTAAGAAGATGGGGCATTATGCTAATGAGTTCCCAGAAAACAAAGTCGAAGGTGCCAATAAGCCCAATCCCTTCCAAAAGGGACAAGTGAACCACATCAATGTGGAAGAAATCTATGATGAGTCTGATGTTGTGGCTGGTAAGTTCAAACTCAATTCTGTTCCATCACTTGTTCTTTTTGATACTGGCTCATCGCATTCATTCATATCAAGAGAATTTGTTGATAGAAATGGACTTCCAGTTGAAACTATTGGGTGTCCTATAAAAGTAAGTTCTCCTGGTGGAGAAATGATAGTGAACTCGAGATGTCACGATCTAGTGATAGAATTTGGGAGATATAAGTTTCCCGTTAATTTGATAATCCTAGATTACCAAGGATTGGATGTCATTTTAGGAATGGATTGGATGACTAAGTACAAGGGAGTACTAGATTGTGCCAGTCATACTGTGACACTCACAACCCCGAGTAATAAAAGGATTAGATTCAAGTCTAACTTTGAATAAAAAGGAAGTAAGTTAAATTCTCTTAAGGGGGTTAGCATAGATAGTGTGCTAATTGTGAGAGAATATCCGGATGTGTTTTCGGAGGAATTGCCCGGAATGCCACCAGATAGGGATGTCGAGTTTTTGATTGACTTGCTGCCAGGATCGGGACCAATAGCAAAGAGACCTTACAAGATGTCAGTTGATGAGTTGAAAGAACTAAAGAAACAACTTGGAGAACAGTTGCAGAAAGGATTTATTCAACCAAGTTCTTCATCTTGGGGAGCACCCATTTTTTTTGTTTAAAAGAAAGATAGAAGTCAAAGGTTATGCATAGATTATCGTTCACTCAATGAGGTGACTACCAAGAACAAGTATCCTTTGCCCATAATCAATGACTTGTTTGATTAGTTAGAAGGATCCCGTGTGTTCTCAAAGATTGATCTTCGATCAGGCTATTTTCAACTAAAGATAAGGGAACAAGACATACCTAAGACCGCTTTCACCACTAGGTATGGATTGTATGAGTACACCGTGATGCCATTTGGTTTGACCAATGCACCAGCCTACTTCATGCATATGATGAACAAGGTGTTCATGGAATTTCTTGACAAATTCATTTTCATTTTCATCGATGACATTTTGATCTATTCCAAGAGCAATGAAGAGCATGAGGAACATTTGCGATTGATACTTGAGAAGCTTAGAGAACATAAGTTGTATGCCAAATTCAGCAAGTGTGAATTTTGGCTGAATGAGGTTGGCTTTCTTGGACATATTGTGTCAGGAGATGGTGTAGCAGTTGATCCCAAAAAAGTGTCAGCTGTAACTGAGTGGGAATCTCCTAAGTCAGTGAAAGAAGTTTGTAGTTTCCTTGGATTGGAAGGGTACTATAGAAGTTTTATTGAGAATTTCTCAATGGTAGATAAACCAATGACGGAGTTGCTTAAGAAAGACAAGAAATTTGATTGGACTGAAGGATGTGAAATTAGTTTCCAAGAGTTTAAGAAGAGACTAGTGACAGCACCAGTCTTATGTCTGCCAGATTTGGAGAAGGATTTCCAAGTGTATTGTGATGCATCTCACCAAGGATTAGGTGCAGTTCTAATGCAAGAAGGGAAAGTTGTGGCTTATGCCTCGAGACAACTCAAAACTCATGAAGTGAATTATCCTACTCATTATTTAGAGTTAGCTTCTGTTGTCCATGCACTCAAAACATGGAGACATTATCTTTTGGGAAAGCGATGTGAAGTGTTCACAGATCACAAAAGTTTGAAGTATATCTTCACTCAGAAAGAAATCAACATGAGACAAAGACGATGGCTAGAACTCATCAAGGACTATGACTTGAGTTTGCAATACCACCCCGGTAAAGCAAATGTTGTAGCGGATGCATTAAGCCGTAAGGTTTATGTGAATGGCCTTACTAAAGGAGAGTTGCCAGATGATCTGTGTGCCCAATTCAAAGATCTCAGATTGTAAATAGTACATGAAGGACATATCATGTCATTGGATGTTCAACCCACCTTGTTAGACAAAATCAAGGAAGCCCAAAAGATAGACAAAGAAATTGAAGAGATTAAGGAGAAAATTAGCAAAGGGAAAGCTAAAGGATTCCATGAAGACGAACAAGGTACTTTATGGTATGGGAAACGTATTTGTATTCCGCAAGATCCGGAGCTTCGGAAACTGATTTGGCAAGAAGCACACAACTCACCATATTCCATTCATCCGGGTAACACCAAAATGTACATGGATGTGAAGGAAAGATTTTGGTGGAATAATCTCAAGAAGGACATCGCCGAACATATTGCTTTGTGTGATGTATGTAGTAGAGTGAAAGCGGAACATCAGAAACCAGCATGATTGTTACAAACACTACCTATTCCTGATTGGAAGTGGGACATGATTGGCATGGATTTCATCACTGGATTGCCAAGGACTAGATCAGGATATGATTCCATTTGGGTCGTGGTATATTGCCTGACTAAAGTGGCTCATTTCATACCCGTGAATACAACCTATAAAGTGCTAAGTTAGCCAAGATCTATATGAATAGGATTGTGTGTCTGCATGGAGTACCCAAGAGTATTATGTCTTATAGGGGAACTCAATTCACTTCCCATTTTTTGAGGCAACTGCATGAGTCATTGGGAACAAGATTGGAATTCATCACTGCTTTTCATCCCCAGACTGATGGACAGACAGAAAGGACCAACCAGATTTTAGAGGATATGCTGAGGGCATCTGCCCTAGATATGGTGCTAGTTGGGATGAAAGTCTGCTTTACATGGAGTTCTCTTACAACAACAGCTACCAAGCCATTATTGAGATGGCACCGTTTGAATTTTCTATGGGAGAAAGTGTACTACACCATTGCTATGGAATGGTGTTGGAGAAAGAAACTTGTTCGGGCCAGAGTTAACCAAGGAAGCTGAAGAGAAAGTCAAGTTGGTAAAGGACATATTGAAGATAGCACAGTCCTGACAAAAGATCTATGCAGATCCAAAGCGTAGAGAAGACACCTATGAGGTGGGTGATAGAGCTTATCTTAGAGTATCACCACTTCGTGGAGTAAAGAGGTTTGGAGTCAAAGGAAAATTGACACCAAGATATGTTGGACCCTTCAAGATTCTGAGCCGTAAGGGAGAAGTAGCATATGAGATTGAATTGTCTGAATCCTTGTCTGCCGTTCACGATGTATTTCACGTAAGTCAGCTAAAGAAATGCCATCCGGAGATGGAGGAGACTTCTTTGAAAGATACTATACCTTTGGAAGAGGTCCAATTGGAGAGTGATCTCACTTATGAGGAAAAACCTATCAAGATTCTTGAGACTGCAGAAAAAGTTACACGGACAAAGACTATCAAATTCTGCAAAGTTCAGTGGAACCATCATTCCGAAGAAGAAGCAACATGGGAAAGAGAAGATGATCTTCGGAAAGAACACCCTCACCTATTTGCTAGCCAATCCGAATCTCGAGGGCGAGATTCACCTTAAGGGGGTTAGATTTGTAACATCCCAAAAATCATGAATTATAAAGTTTGCATATCATTCATGCATCCTCATGCATTTGGGTCATTTTCAAACAAAGTTTCGAATCAGGAACCATTTGTTTTGCCCATTATTTCATGTAAGCAAGACAATGGCTTTATTTCTACTCTCTAATATGAGAATACTTTGTTTCAACCAGAAAAGGTTTGAATATTGATTTCAAAGCTTACTCAAGTTTTCAAAACAAAGAATCTAAATTTAAAACCATTTTTAATACCTTATATAAATAAATAGGCAAGACATGGTTTTATTTTATTTTCAAAGGGCCAAGACATTTGTGAGCAAAAAGCAATATTTTATACACAAAAATGAGCATGGTTCACTTTACAAAAATCCAGAAGTGGTTTGAATTCAAACTCATTTAGAATTCATTTGAATTTAGTTTCTGAAAATCAAAAATAGAAATAGAAAAGGAATAAAAAAGAAAAGGGCTATCGCAAGCCTTTCGGCCCAGCAACAGAGCCAGCCCAACAACCAGCCCACCCGGGGTTTCCCTCTCCCTCTGTTTCTCACCAGCGAGCACCCCACTCGGCGACGCCGGACCCACCTGGCCATCGTCGTCCCCAAACCCCGCCCACGACCTAGCCTCGCCGTTTCTTCCTCCTCCTTCACTACCGCATTTTAATACGATTAATTACCGTTGATTCCATGCGCAATCCTCGCCCCAACTCTGGCTACTTAATCCCCTCCCCCTCGTGGCCATTTCCCCCAACACAACCAGCCAGAAGCGCCGCCAGGCTCCACGAATTCTCGCTTGCACCGCCGCAGCACTGAGCAGCTCCGACGACTGATTCCGGTGAGTTCCGAGCGCCCCTTTTTTCTGCTTGACCCTGTCGAGTTCGCCATGTCCTGGTGCATCTTATAATGACTCTGGTTTGCCTGCGCATGACCCAGGTGACCGTCCCCATTCACTCCCGCGAATGACAGTGCCGCCGCTCAACTCCGACGAATGATTTAGGTAAAACCCGACCGCCCCTCGCCTTCTCCCAGACCCTATCATGTTCGCCTGATCATTGCGCACACGTTGATTCCTTTGGTTTCTGTTAGGGCAGTCCAGAACGTCGCCAACATCCCCGTCCACCCAAGCCCGACGCTGTCCGCAACTCCGACGAGCTCCCACGGCCACAGTAGCTCGCCCCTGTCCACGCCAGCAGCACCTTGAGCATCCTCGCAGCCTTGCAACGCTGGTAAGCACCGCCACTTCCCCTAGCCCCCTCTAGAATAGCCGGAGCACCATCAACAGTAGCGCCGCCGCCGCACCGCCGTCGCTAGCACCGCCCATCCATGGTAACATGCTCAGCAGCCATTGGATCTAGATCTAGCGCGTAGGATTAGATCACTTAACGAAGGGGTACGAGTAGATCTGGCCCATGCGATTTCACTTAGATCGTGCGGATCTCGTTGATCAATCTGTGCGAATCGGTATCAGCCAATAGAATAATTCCACGTGGCCTAGCCTTGTCTGTTTAAAATTCCAGAAATGATTTTTGAATGTTTAAACTTGTAAATTCAATAACTTTTGTTCTGCTTATCCAAAAAATACAAATAATATATCAATGGATTCAAAAAAATAAATCCTACACATATATGGGCTTATTTTTGTATTTTGTTTCTCTTAAAATAGAATTTTATGCAGAAACATTTGTAGGCCTATTTTGTGTATAAAAATTAATTGGAAAATGTTTTAAAGGCCAAATAAAGTTTATTTGATGTAAAAATGTTTAGTTTATTGACCAACTTGTCTTGTTTGGTTTAGAAAAATCATCACAGGACATTTTCATGCATTCATATATTTTTGTTTGATTATTTGAAATATGAATTTGGTGCTGTCATTTTATGTGTAGGTTTTGGTGCTAGTGGTGATTGTGACTGTGAGGATAGTTGTTACTCCCCCACCTACCAAGGGAAGTGGTGTTTCATATTTTTGTCCCAATATTTTGACTATGCATTAGAGATATTTTGTATAGGGCTTGCATGATAATTTTTGCTAAGTATCTATATGCTATGCTTGGGAAATCCTAGTAGTTGTAGAATTGTTAGAATTTTCTCTATGTTAAGATACTTTCTATTGCCATGCTTAGCCTAGCTAGTAGCAACCAAGGGTGGATTATATATATGCTATGGAAAAATATTGCTAAGTCTTTGACTTGTGTTTTTGCTTAATAAAACAACTAAGTGAATGAACCACCTGGGTGGAATGGTTGTTTGGGTTATGTTGAGTGGTTACACAAGGCCCATATCTATGGTCTACCTTGTGTATCACACTTGTGGAAAGCCACCCAGGAACAAAGGGATTTGAGATGCCATATGTTAAGAAGCTTCTAGTGCAGCCACATTGCATTATGCGCTCTGCCTGGATCATATAGGTTGCAATAACTTAGCCAAATGGACAGTTGGTGGTAGGGGTGATATGTTTGTAAAGCGTCCATTTTGGTCTAAGGGAAGGCTTCTGAAAGGTTCTGTCTTGATGAAAGTCAAGTCTTGTGGGGAAAGTGCACCACCTCTGCAGAAGGAAGAATCTAAGTACTTAGCCGTGTCCCCGGAAATGGACAATTTGAGCATCAAGACATGGAAGCTATCAAGAATCTCCTCATCCCAATTTCTAAGTTAAAAACTTGTGGTTGAACAAGGGTAAAGGTTCACCAATGTCTATTGGTGGTTCCTTGGGAGATTTTGCCAAACAAAAACTTAGTGTTTTCAACTGATAGGTAAAACCTATTTTGAGAAAAGCAAGCCTAAGCTACACTTAGCCAAATTCATGTAGAAGCTAGTTTCTAATATTCTACTAAGGTATCAATTGCCAATACTATTCCAATGTATTGACCCACTGTGGCTGTAACTTGTGATGTTGCAGGTTACTTTGATGAGAATTAGGGTTATGAGTCTACACTCAACATGCTTGCCTGTGGCACATGAAGATGAAGACTTTTATCTATATTGTTAAGTTAAACTATTGTTCTAGCCTATGGCTATGGAGTTGTAAAAGACTATGTTATCTCTGGAATGACGATGTAATAATGTCCTTTGTTTCTCTGTACTTCATCTTAAACTGTGGATGCTAGCATTTGATCCAGGGACTAGCATTCCAATCACATGGACCTTTACCTTTATAAAGGTGGGGTCTCACACGGGCCCACCGGCCACAGTTAATGGAACGGGCGACGGTGGGCCTAACGGACATGCATTGTCGTGTGACCATTTAAGAGAACGCACGACATAGATCCTACCTTTGCCATGCATGCAGGCATTGTTGTGCGCTTTTCTGTTTTTAATTTTCTTCTCCATTTTATATTTTCAATTGTATTTCTTAATTTTATTAAGTTAATTATTATTTAAATTACTTTGATTTAACTAGGATGGCTTATATTAGATAAATGTCTCTCTTTATCTCCGACCATCATCGTCTAATCTCTATATATATACCCCACATCCTGATGCCTCGGAGCGCAGTTTGATGCAGAACCCTGATCAGTGGACCTCAGATCGTCTACACCCTAGACATTTTTCCGAGAGGGGCAGCCCGGTGTAACTCTCTCTTGTTTTTTCTTTGGTTAGTTCATAGGATGAAGTAAAACCATGTTGGGTCACAAGGTGCGGCAATATCCTACCTGGTTTCACCAGAACAGGGAGTTTCCCCATAATACAAGTCTAGAACCTCCATTTTTAGGTTACAGCGCATGCCTACGAAGGGGGACACATGCACCCGGGGACTAGGTTTTGTATGTTTCAACATAGCACCACACTTTCATGCATTCTATAGGGCCACATGCAAGTTCTTGAGGTATTCCGATGCCCCAAAGGGCGGTTTTCTGCAGAACCCTGATCTGTGGGCCTCAGATCGTCTACCCCCTAGACGTTCTTCTGATAGGGGTAGCCTAGTGTATCCCTCTCTTGTTTTGTGTTTGTTTAGGTCATAGGATGATTTAAAACCATGTTGGGTCACAAGGTGTGGTAGTATCCTACCCAGTTTCAATGGAACAGGGAGTTTCCCCCTTATACAAGTCTAGAAGCTTCGTTTTTAGGTTACAGTGCATGCCTGCGAAGGGGGACACATGCAACCGGGGAATAGTTTTTGTATGTTTCAACATAACACCACACTTTCATGCATGTTCTAGGGCCACATGGAAGTTCTTGAGGTATTTCGATGCCCCAAATAGCGGTTTTCCATGGAACCCTGATCTGTGGGCCTAGAATCGTGTACCCCTAGACGTTCTTCTAATAGGGGTAGCCTGGTGTAGCCCTCTCTTGTTTTGTGTTTTTGAGGTCATAGGATTATGTAAAACCATGTTGGGTCACAGGGTGTCGCAGTATCCTACCCGGTTTCACTAGAATGGGGTGTTCCCCCTTATACAAGTTCAGAACCTTCAGTTTTAGGTTACAACGCATGCCTGCGAAGGGGGACACATGCACTCGGGGACTAGGTTTTCTATTTTTCAACATAACACCACACTTTCATGCATGTGCTAGGGCCACATGCAAGTCCTTGAGGTATTCCGATGCCCCGGAGAGCGGTTTGCTGCAGAACCCTGATAGTGGGCCTCTGATCGTCTACCCCCCTAAATGTTCTTCTAATAGGGTAGCCTGGTGTAGCACTCTCTTTTTTGTGTTCGTTTAGGTCATAAGATGATGTAAAACAATGTTGGCTCACAAGGTGCGGTAGTATCCGACCTGGTTTCACCGGAACAGGGAGTTTCCCCCTTCAAGTCCAGAACCTTCGTTTTTAGGTTACAGCGCATGCCTTGGGGACACATGCACCCGGGGACTAGGTTTTGTATGTTTCAAAATAACACCTCACTTTCAAGCATGTGTTACGGCCACATGCAAGTTCTTTAGGTATTATGATGCCCTAAAGCACGGTTTGCTGCGGAACCCTGATTTGTGGGCCTCGGATTGTCTACCCCCCTAGACGTTCTTCTGATAGGGGTAGCCCGTTGTAGCCCTCTCTTATTTTTTGGTTGTTTCTGTCATAGGATGATGTAAAACCATGTTGGGTCACAAGGTCCAGCAGTACCTTACCCGGTTTAACCGGAAAGGTGAGTTTCCCCCTTATACAAGTCGATAACCTTCGCTTTTAGGTTATAGTGAGTGCCTGCAAAGGGGGACACATGCACACGGGGACTAGGTTTTGTATGTTTCAACGTAACACTACACTTTCATGCATATCTGCTAGGTCCACATGCAAGTTCTTGAGGCAATCCGATGGTGATGTCGTTTTCCTGAACATGCCATCTAGTACTCATAAGCATTCTCTTCAAGCATTTAATGTATACATGCATGATGATCACACAGTCAAAATTGACTTGTGCGTTGTTAGTAGAATTGACTTGTGAAAGGGGACAGATTCCTAGTCAAGGGCAGCACTGTAATAAAATTGGATCTTGCCAAAGAATATATTCAGGCCTCATTCTCGGATATAGTGTCTTCCATTCTTTGTGTGAAGGGTCTAGGAGATGCGCTACAATTCTTGAACATGCTGCAGCCCCTGCTGATGGAATTTTAACCTCTAGATGGTTATAGTTTAAGTCTTCAAGATTTTAGTGTGCCCAATCTTATGTTGGAAGAAGCATAGGAAATCATTCAAAAGCAGTCTGCGGTACTGGAGCAGTCAAGGTGCTCAAAAATCTAGTTTGTGGAAGTGCAGGTAGAGAACAATCTAAAGGATGTCAAACAACAAATTTCAGACTTTGTCGTGAAATCCTCTCATCTTGGTCTTTTTATTGACCAAAGAGTGACCCTTCTGTTTCAAAAGTAGTCCAACAGCTTGGTTTTGTTGGTCAGCGGCTCTGTACCGTGAGGGGAAATTCTACTCTAGCCGATTGGTTAAGGATTGTTTCTTTTGTGAATAGGCACCCACGTAATGGAAATGAAGTTCAACATCCTCTATAAGCTTATGGTATTGTGCAAATTACATATTTCCATGGTCTCAATCCTTATGAAGAGCTGGTACATGCTATATCTACAAGTGAAACTATCGTCCGCTCCTCAATATTTTACAAAGTTTTAACGCATGTTTGCGAAGGGGGTCACACTTGGGACCTACATATGCCACCAACCAACCTTGCGACACACGTACACATATGTTAGGGACATGCAAGTTTTCATGTGATTTTGATGCTCTGGTGGTCTTCCTCTAGCGAAACCCTATACCAGGGCCCCCCTAGGTGTACCCCTATACCATTCTCCGTAGGAGGGTAGCCCGATGGACTTTTCCATGTGTTTTGGTTTTTTTAGGACATATGTACATGGAAAGCAAAGGTTGGACCAACTTTTCCATAAAAAAGGCTCAGGTTGCCCCGTGGCGGGAGTTTCCACGTACATATCCAGGATTTTACAAAGTGTTAACGCATGTCTGTGAAGGGGGTCACACTTGGGACCTACAAATGCCACCTACCAACCTTGCACCACACTTACACACATATGTTATGGACAGATGCAAGTTTTCATGCAAGTTAGGGACACACATATGTATCTTTCAACATGACACCACACTTTTATGCATGTGCTAGGGCCACCAGCAAGTTATTGAGGTATTCCAATGCCCCGGGGCGCGGTTTGCTTCGGAACCTAAATTTGTGGTCCTCGGATCGTCTACCCTGTAGACATTCTTATGATAGGGGTAACCCGGTGTAGAACTTTCTTGTTTTGTGTTTTTTTAGGTCATAGGATGATGTAAAACCATGTTGGGTCACAAGGTGCGGCAGTATCCTACCCGGTTTCACCAAAACAGGGAGATTTCCCCTTATACAAGTCCAGAACCTTTGCTTTTTTGGTTACGGTGCATGCGTGTGAAGGGGGACACATGCACCCGGGGACTAGGTTTTGTATGTTACAATGTAACACCAAACTTTCATGCATTTTCTAGGGACACATGCGAGTTCTTGAGGTATTCCGATGCCCCGAAGCACGGTTTGCTGTGAAACCCTAATCTGTGGACCTTATTTCGTCTACCCCCTAGACGTTTTTCTGATAGTGGTAGCCCAGTGTATCCCTCACTTTATTTGTGTTTGTTCAAGACATATTATGATGTAAAACCATGTTGGGTCACAAGGTGAGCCAGTATCCTACCCCGTTTCACCGGAAAGGGGAGTTTCCTCCTTATACAAGTCCATAACCTTCGTTTTTAGGTTATAGCGCATGCATGCGAAGGGGACACATGCACCAGGGAACTAGGTTTTGTATGTTTCAACATAACACCACACTTTCATGAATGTGCTAGGTCCACATGCAAGTTCTTGAGGTATTCCGATGCCCCGGAGTGCGGTTTGCTGTGGAACCCTGATCTATGGGCCTAGGATCATCTACCCCCTACACGTTCTTCTGATAGGGGTAGCCCGGTGTATCCCTCTCTTGTTTTGTGTTTCTTCAGGTAATAGGATGACGTCAAACCATGTTGGTGAAGGGTTCGCAGCATAGAAAACAAAAAAATTCCTATGATGGGAACATCTATGTACCAAGATCTATCTACTAGATACAGGCAACAGGTGGATATACATCCATAGAATATATACCCTCAAAGACCGAATAGCGTTAATGAGGTTGTACTCTTGGATGATGTAGTCGAACCCTTGCTGATCTCAAGATCGAGAAGAAGTCCATCCGGTGCAGCACCATCCAGTCCAGCACCACAAAGCAGTGGTGCATCCGTGATCGCACACACATCTGGGTACCCCGACAATCTCCGCTCCCTCGCTCCCGCGAAGCAGCGGAAGCAACAAATCCTTCTAGAAAAAGCCACCGGGAACATGTATCTCGCTGATCCGAGACCATGGGGAAATTCTAAAGGGGGAGAGAGATCCTTCACGAGGAGGTGTACTTTGAGAGGAGGAGAGGGGGGCCTTTTATAGGGAGAGGGGGCACCCCAAGGGGCATGGCGCCCAGCCATGGTGGCTGCCCCCACCTCTTCCACATTCATGTGGGTGGAGCTCCCACTCAAAATGAAAAGCCTCCACTCCCATAAAAGAGCCTTCACTCAAAAATCCACTCACATACATTAAATTTCCACCAAATTTAATGCAAGCTCTCAATTAAATAAAACTCTTTTATTTATTTATTCATAAATTTGTTAATTACTTTAATTAACAAACATTCACATAAAACCCCTTGCTAGTATTCAATTTCACATGCAGAACCAGTTTCAGCAATTTCAACCGAAATAGTTCCGATGTCTAGTGAAATAAATTCATGCGCTTTCCTTTTTCTTTCTCTGGCCTATTATTTGCTCCAAATGGTGTCGGTATCCCTTAAGTGTTTCACCCTATGGTTCGCAAGTAATGTAGACATGATTGAGACCCCTCACCGATCAATAATCGGCACCGGGACCTAGAGATCCGTACTGACTCCCACATATTCAACAATGACTTGTATCATCGTGTGAACCTTATACGAATGTAACTCAATCCCTTTGTCTCGCGATATATTACATGTCCGAGATTCGATCATCGGTATCTCCTTACCTAGTTTGATCTCGTTACTGACATGTACTCTTTTCTCGTTCCCGTGATATAACATTCTAGTGATCAAATCTCTTGCTTGCAAGCTAACTAATGTGATATCACCGAGAGGGCCCAGAGTATATCTCACCGTCATCGGGATGGACAAATTCCACTCTTGATCCATGAGCCTCAACATAACACCTTCGTAGCACTGAACCCATCTTTATAGTCACCCTGTTACGGTGTGACGTTTGATGTTATCAAGATACTCTTCTGGTGTTAGTGATTGACATGATCTCATGGTCTAAGGACTAATATTACTTCATATGATGTTATAGTAATATAAACACAATGACCTTGATCGTAATGCTATACTTCGGATGAATGTTCATCACATTATTCCAACAATGTTGTGACCTTGTTATTAACAACATCCAATGTCCATGATCAGGAAACCTTTGGTCATCTTCTTAATCAACGAGCTAGTTTATAAGAGAGGACTAACTAGGAACTTCCTTTTGTTTATTAAACACACATGTATTAACGTTTCCGTATTAATACAATTATAGCATGCAAAATAAACATGTATCATAAATAAGGAATACGATAATAACCACTTTATTATTGCCTCTCGGGCATATTCCCTTCAGTCTCCCACTTGCACTAGAGACAATAATCTAGTTTAGCAACTTTGCGTATTGAACACCTATGGCTTTCTGGTGTTCCATATACGCAATTGCAAGTGGTTAACATAATCTACGGATCTGACGCTTCAGGTCCTTGTGTATTTGCATGTCTTTGCATCTTCACGCATCACTCATTCTCCAATGAGATGGCATTGTATAAATTTGGTCTTTTGGTGAGACCTTTAGTTCTTTGGTGTTAAATCATGTCTATACTATTTTCGTACAATATATCTTTAGTGTTAGCCCATTGGGAACCACACCTTAGTTTGATAACAAACTACTTGACACAAATTCCCTCTTTTGCTACTACTATAGCAGTCATATACTTAGCCTTATGTTGTAGTATCCGTCACAATTTCTTAACTTTGGAATTCATCCAAATATGTCATGGAAAATCCTTTCCATTTAATTGTTCCACCCATATTTTAAATTGAGATAAAATTAATTTGTATCTTGTGACAAAACTAGTATCAATGTAACGCTTTACAATGAACTATTTGTAATTGTTTTACACCTATACACAAATATATTCTTAGTTCTTCCAAAGATCATAAGAATTTCCATACAATCTTCCAATGATCATTTTATGATTCATCCTGGTATATGCTTATAACACTTAGAGCATAGGACATTTCTGGATGTGTACATATCATGGTATGATTGATCAAAACATTCTTGTGATTTCACTCATCAAGTGTCAAAGCACTTGAATATTGTTTCACTTATCAAGTGTCGATACACTTGAATCTTGATTCAATTCTTTTCCATGCGACAAGATCCTTTTCTCGTCGTTTCTATATTGAACCCCTTCAATATCTCATATATGTACGTTTGGCATAACCATATTAGCATCACAGTCTATACATCTAGTCATTCATGCTAAATATTTGGGTTTTTCCTAAGTCTTTCATCGAAATGAAATTCTTAACCTTTGTCAATAAAAGAAATATCATTTCCAATCAACAAGATGTCCTCCACATAATGTATTAGAAATATTTCTCAGCGCTCCCACTTAATTTCTTGCAAATGCAAGCATCTTCATCGTCTCCAGATGAAAACTCCTTTAACAGTTTCATCACAGTGAAGATTCCAACTCCGCGATGCTTACTTCAACCATTGAAGTTTGCATGCCCTTTTTAGCATCCTTTGAATTAACAAAACCCTTTGGATCATGTCATGCACACATCCTAGGTAACCATTCTTTTAGACAAACTTTGTTTTGTTTATTCATTTACCATATACCAAATAATATGTAGTGGTTGCTACTTTAACCCGTCCAGACTAAATATCGCTATGATAGATCAAATCTTGTCATAGTCAAATCCTTGAACATTGTCGTAAAAAACTTTATAACATGTAGACTATTTCATAGATGTGAAACATCCATGTCTTTTCTTTATAGATCCAAATACGACCGATAGGTTTTTACACCTTTCCGGAGGGTCTTCCAAGTTCAAAAAACTTTATTTCTCGTGTATGGAACTATCACGGATTTTATGGCTTCAAGCCATTTGACGGAGTCAGGGCCCATCATCGCTTCTTTGCATGTAGTCGGTTCATCATTGTCAAACAATAATAATTTATTCTCAAATCTCAGTATTTGATTATTTACCCGACCTACTTGGTTCAATAGGAACTTAGACCTCTGTGACCAAAACCTTTGAGGCACGTGAGCCATGAGCATTCTGGCTGCCTCCAGAACATTTTCCGGCGCTGCGTAACTCAGCACATATAGCTAAGGTTTGTTAACCTTATCAAAGTTCTATTGTCCTCCCACTTAATTTTTGCAAAAAAATCCTTTTTCAAGAAACTTCACATTTCAAGCGACAAACCCTTTTATCCTCGGTGTGATGGAGGAATACCCAATGGTTATTCGAAATAATCTACAAAGCCATGCTCATCTGACTTTGGTTGTAAACATCTTACTTATGCTTAGCATACCAAAATTTTAAGAATGGACAACTTGGATTTTACCCCAAACCAGGTGTCATTTCAACGGATCAAGATGGAGCTCTTTTCAGTGTAAAAGCGGTAGTCTCTAAAGCTTAATCTTTTAAAACATAATGGCAGTTTTATAAATAACACCTTTGATCCAACCATGTCAAACAAGGTTTCATTGCAAATATCAAACACTCCATATTCCTATGGTGTTTCGGGAGATGCAAATCTAGGTGTTTTTGCTAAACTTGTAACTCAAATAAATCCCTTTACGATAAAATCATAAATTATTTATTTTCTTGTTACACTTGCAACTCAAATAATCCCTTTATGATGAAATCATAAATCATTTATTTTCTTGTTACAATGATTTTCCACTTCATCTTGAAAGTCTTTGAACATTTTCAAATATTTCATACTTATTTCTCATTAAGTGAACATTCACTCAAATTTCTGGAGAAAGCATATGAAGTTGAAATCCATCGCTTACGACTGTACATAATGGACTACATACATCGATATGTATAAATTCCAATATTTTAGTCGTTCGTTCTTCTTTGGCCTTTGAACGAAGTTTTAATTATCCTGAGGAAAGTCTCACAAGCATCACTTGATCAAATCAAAGACTCCAAAAATCCGTGAATATGGAATTTTATTCATGTTTTCTTTCCAATATAATTTAAACAAAGATGTCACTTCGTAAGTGATATTTCAATCATTTGTCTTGCAACATTTTAGCATTAGTTTTTATGGATGTGATTTCTCCAACTAGATTTGTAAATCATCCATTTTATATGGAATACGGTAATTATTTGAACAAACTTTGTTCTCATAATACCTGATTTAAATAACTATTATGAAAACAAATATTGAAGGCAAGCTTTGATGTCAACGAGAAATACAAACAACGGTTTGTTTGTTTTCGATGAACATCATCACATATTCTCTTGCTAGTTACTTAGGCCATTGTGGTTCATGAATTGCGTCGTTCTGTATGAAATTTCATACCAACCAATTCGGTATTCAATACCCAAGAACCACATTGTTTAACCAGCAAAGAATACAACCATAACATGTATATCATCCATATACTCCCTCCGATCCATATTACTTGTCATTGGAATGGATGTATCTAGCACTAAAACATGTCTAGATACATCCATTTTAGTGACAAGTAATATGGATCGGAGGGAGTACCTAAATTGGATATTTCCAATCTTTTCTGCCAAATATATTTTATAGATTCTTTTTCAGCATTTCCTTTTCCTTTTTAAAAGAATCTATCAACATCAACAGTGGCGCCATATACATGACACATAGTCCAAAGTGTGTATATTCAAATACAAATACCTTTGGTCTTGCACTTTGAAGTAGATCACCATCATCAAATGATCGACATTCTTTCAAAATTCATTCTTTAGTAATATTTTAGTGTAGTAAACACTTTACATACATCTTCTATTCATCCTTTATCATGACGACTTTCATGATCAAGCTAATGTAGCTTATAAAGGCGAATCGTGAGTATAACATTACTTTCAAAAACCCTTTTGGATGATTAGGATGTCTAGCATCTCCAACCTTTGCAAATTCTCATCCAATATGAGAACAAATATTATACTCTATCATATTGCAACCAAAACATTGTTTCAGATATCGTTATACTTGCCACACATGATGGTTTTTGAAACAATTCTTTTAGCTCCTAGATAAACTTGATATTAAAACAATCAAGAATCATGGAGGCAAACGTGATATTTAAGATACTAACACTGGAATTGTTACTCTCGGTTTAATACCAATTATTAAATTTCACGGAGTAAACAGAGTTTGCTGAAAGTTTGCAATAGGACTTTAAACTTTAGACCGACACTCAACACAATACGATACTAGTTCGTAAAGTAAATATCCAGAATTCTATAGTTCTATTATCTCAATTACAACTAATCATAAGGTGTTGAACGAATGCCAATGACTACAACAAATTATGCAAATTCACTTTGATTTAATTTATGATAAATTGAGTTCTACTAATCCAAATTAGAAATGAACTCCCACTAAAAAACGACATCCCTCGTGTCTTTTTGGTGATTACATGAACCAAATCCACTACACCAAGTATGATCATCACGTGAGTCGGTGTAGCTTCAAAGGCGAGCATCAAATGGGCATCATATCTTTCATATGACTCATGCTTAACCTTTCGGTCCATGTTCCGAGGCCATGTCTGTACATGCTAGGCTCGCCAAGTAAGAACCTTAGTATCCGTGTGTGTGTAACTATCTTACACCCGAAATATGATCGTGGATGCAAGAACACCTGATCATCACGTGATGTCTTGGAGCGACGAAACATAATCGGTGCATACTTAAGGGAGAACACATTTTTATCTTGATATCTAAATGAGGGATCATCTTATTATGCTAATAAAAATGCCAAACAAGCAATATAAGATGCAACAAACATCACATGTTAATAAGTGAAATGATATGGTTCTTGCACTTGATCTCCATCATGTGCATCATGGTATGATCGCCATCATACCTCCTTGTGTAAGGATAAGGTCTATGGAACTTACACGTTATTTTTGTTGTAAGAGTATCGACTTATACTTCTACTTACAACATCACCATATCATGACACTATCCCGGCAACAATCTAAACTAGACGCCTCTAATTTATCCATTGCAAGTTTTGCGTGGCTTAGGGATTTCGAAGATAGAACCGTTCTTACCTACGAACATGAACCACAATGAGGATAACCAAATTGTTCACAACTCGTTGCAAATTAGATATTGACTATAGTAGGAGAGACATACACCCACTAGCAACTTATGCAAAACTAGTTGCATGTCAAGCGTGGAACCAGTCTCATGTTCGAGAACATGTAAAGTTTGTCTAGGCCGCTTCATCCCATTGTGCCACCAATATCCAAAGTACAACTGTAGCATCCCAATTGTCTAACAATTGCAATGCTACTAGCCTAGTCTATATATATGCTACTTCCTACATATAATTGTTGCATCATAATTATATCATGCTCATGTCATCATGCCACCTTGCATTTGAGCATCATATAAAACCCTTTTTGTGTTGGTTTTTCTCTCATATGCATTGTAAATTGTATTTGCCTCTTGATATTGTATTTGGTTCTCGATATATTGTTTAATGCCCAAGTTGAGTTGGGGGCACATCTTTTATTTAACTCCACCACTTTTCTTGTCATCACCCCATCTTTCCACCATTCCATTATCCATGAGCTTGCATTTGTTTTTATTTTGGATTTTACCCCTAGCTCATGTGGGTTGGGATGGATCCAATTCTTTTTCCCCATGCTCTCATCTTAGCATCATGTTGTTTTCACATTATTGATATATGAGAGCCACATGGCCACCTTTGCATGCCTTGTGAGTGGGACCCTTTCTCCTAGCTTCCATATGGATTATTATGGATTTATGCTCATGTTGGGATATTTTTGGGACTAGTAAGCATCTAGTGGAATATACACACTAGTAATTCCCAATTATAATCAAATGTGATCATCTCCATCTACTCCACTTGGAGCTTTATTTTAAAATCTTTTGCTTGGCTTATTCCACTTTTGGAAATGCATAAGAATAATGCCATGTTTATTATTTTGTTTTCAGAAGATTAAGCATGGCATTAATTGTTTTGCATGGGCCATGCAAGTACCACCACATTCTAGTCTTTTGGGTTTTTATTTGAATTTTTGAGTGAATCATCAATCCCCCTCTCCACCATCCTTTGGCATCTAAACTTGGTTTTGTTAAGCATCATGGTATGCTTATATTCCATGTGTAGATGTCTCTTTTCCTTCTTATCCAAAATCTTTTCTCTCTTACCCCACCTCCAAAACCTCAACACCCCATGCTTTGTCACCACCTTCCCTATCTCTTGTTTTTGTGTAGATGGGTTTTGTTTGTTTGAGTCATTTCAAATACAATTGAAAACCCTATCTACCCCTCTAAACCCTAGCAAACCAAACCCTAAGCCATACCCCCCTCTCTCTAATCCTCTATCCTAGATCCTCCCTAATCACCATACCCCTCTCTCCAAACCCTAACCAAGCCCTCCACCTACCTAACCCGAGCTACCCCTCCCCTCTCTCTCGGCTTCCCCCTCTCTCCCTACCAGGCAGGCCCACCACGTCACCCCCCTTATCTGCCCCACTTCTATCTTTGGCTTCAAGACAAGGAGAAGAAGGAGGGAGAGACCTAGCCCGATCACCCCTCCTCACCTTTTTCAAAAGCCACCACCCCATGTGCCCTACCCTCCTCCCTCATCTGCCCACACCTCACCCCACCCAGATCCCATCTAGGAGGCGCCCAAGCCCCCTCCCTTCTCCTTCTTCCTCGCAAGCTGCCATGACCCTCTCCTCCTCCTAAACCCTAGCCACGGCCTCCTCTGCCCTTCATTGCTCGTGGACGTCAAGACGATCTAGGAGTTCCAGCACCTTCCCCTGCCTCTTCACCGTCGCCCTGGACCTGCGGCAGCGCCTGGACCTCGCCGGAGCGTCGCCGTCGCCACCATGCCGCGAGGGAGCCGACGAAGCCGGCCACGAGCCACGCCGTTGATCTGGTCCACCTCGAGCACGTTTGTCTGCACCGTACGGTCGCTGGTGAGCCCCTCTCCCTCCCGGACATCTCCCTTTCCCTTCTAGCTCGCCGTAGCTCCGCCTTCCGTCGAACGCTTCGCTGCTGCCTTGCCGCTGTCAAGCCTCTGCAGCAGAACAGTGCAGTTTTCCGTCCCCGCCTCGTTCTTCGTCAGGTCTGTGGCCGTAGGGCGCCGTCTCCGTGTGAGCGTGCTAAACGAGAGTTGTAGCCCGTGGATCCCTCTACCTTTTTCGTTTTTGGGTCGACGCGATTCGACCAGCGTACGCGTCGCCATCGTCGCCGGAAGACGGCCGATTTTCGGCCACGGCAAAGACCGTCCGATTCAGCAGCGCTTCGCCGTTGTCGCTTTTTTGCCCTTCGCCTAAACCCGCGGTCCTCCGAACCCCACCAGTCAGCCAGCCCTTTGGTTTTTCTAAAAACACCCCTAGGAGAAACCGACCGGCACAGACCAGTCCCCCCGCGCGCAGGATCGCCCACGTGTCCAGCACGCGTTGGCCGCGCGCGCGCTGTGGCCCCGCAGCCCTGGGACCCACCTGTCATTCTCAGAGACTAGATTAGCCCGCGGTGTAAAACGTTTTCCATCGCGCTGTGACGCCCAGTCAGCCAGTGGCCCACCTGTCATTGTCTGTGGCTAACTTAACCTGAGTAGAAAAAGTATTTCTGCTTTTCTGTTTTAATTCAAACTTTTCCAAATTAAATTAAATTCAAATTTCAAATCTGTTTTCAAATAACTTTTAAAATATAAATCCAAATTAAACAAATAATATATGTTTTGAAATCAGAAAAATGTGAGGAATTCAAATCTGGCCTTCAAAATATATTTTGAACATTTTAAATTGCAAGTTGATTAAAATTACAATAGAATGCCCTTTTTCCTTAATTAATTAATAACTTTTGTTTTATAACTCCAAATTTAACAAATAATATGTCTAAAATGATTAGCTCGACGAGACCTTTCTGTTTATGCATTCCATGTTCTGAATTGCAGCATGCATCATATAAATATAATATATACAGCAACTTAATTGAGGTTAAAATATGATTAAAATTCAATAAAATGATTATTTCTTGTATTCCACACCTCACCCATGCCATGCTACTTTAATGCCATGCAAATTGTGCATCATTCATCATGGCATGATTGTTTGCTTGTCGCATTTAACTCATATGCTTGTGCACTTTATTTATGTCGGCCCTTGTTTGTTTGGTTCTTCTCCGAATAGTCATTGAAGTGGGATATACCAAGAGAACCAGAGCACTACCTGGATCCTTCTCTCGCTTCAATCGAGCTGCCAGCAAGCACTACCACATGCTTGCATACATATAGTACCTATTGCCTCTATCTTATTCTTGCATCATTGAGTCGCGATTGCATTAAACTGAATCCTGGCATTGGATAGCCTTTACTTTTAAACCCCACCGAAGCTTGTTCCTCCATCCCATGAGCCATTACTACAGGAGTTGTTTGAGCCATGCGAGTCGTAGAACAGCATGTGTAGGGTATGTGAGTGTCTGATGGATAACGAGGTACCTAAACAACTTAACCTGAGTAGTAATGGGATAACTAATGAAAGTGGCATCGATGAGCCATATTCGCTATTGGTTTTTCAGGCTCACTTGTGTCCCGTAGGACCCCGAGTACTTGATTCCTGTTCCTTGAATATTCGCGCTATCCACATCCGGGAGGCTTATGAACCCCCCTGAGCCAGAGCTTGATTCATTCTTATTTCTTGGGGCCACAAACTAGTTTGAGGTTTTATTTACTATCCTGTACTTATGCCATGCTTTACTGCTTTATTTAAATTGTGCGAGGTACTGCACCTGTACTGTTTAGGACCGTGACCCGTTTTCGCTGTATCGACAAGCCCAGTCACACTTTCGGGTTCCCAGTCGTTTACAGCCGGCCCCACAAACCTTGAGTCCGTCTCGTAGCCGGCCAGCTTCGTTGCGGGTAGCTTAATGGGGTGGCCCCCTGAAATATTTCTGAATCCTGTGATCGCTTTGTCGTGACTGCCTCGTTGGGTTTTGATTTGGTTTTTCCGAGGTTGATCGAGTGTGTGTTGCTATTTGTGCACCCCTGCAGGGTAAAACTTTCTGAAAGCCGTGTCCGCGGTTATGGACGACTTGGAGCACAGTTTCTCGATCATAGACAAGCATAACTAAAGTACCGCTTTTAACTTGACTAAGTATCTGACTAGTAACTAGTGCAACACTCATGGAATGGATAATAAAACTGCCAACGGATGGGGGGGTTGTTCGTCCGCTTCCTCGTCGGTAAGCGAGGAGGAGGATGGATCTGTTAATATTACCTTTATAACTGTTGTTATTAATTCACGGACATCCGTCTATCTCTGGTTAGGCGGATGGTTAGCGAGTATATTTAGAATTGTTAGGTTTTTTCTTTTGCTGCAATTCGTCACCCAGGTTGTGTCCCTTTAGAGGCATAAAGACTTGCTGAGTACCCCTAGGGTCTCACACGATAAATTGTTTGATTCAGATGAACAGGTAAACCAGCAAGATGGATACTGGGTGGAGGAGACGGACGATGTGGGCAACGATCATTCGGTGTAGAGATTCCGGGAACGGGGATCCGTGAGATCTGTGGGCGGGATGTGTTTATTTATGGGGCATCTTATGCCGATTTGCTTCTTATCCGTACTCGGATCTTGTTTTCCGCTTCCGCTTGATACTCTGATGTTTGATGTATGAGGAGATATCCTAAACTATTATATCTATCTAGGATATTTGGATCTTTTCGTATGGCGTTGCAATATTTCCTTTCTTTTTAGATGGAATGACTCTGAGAACCATTGTATGGTGGCTTGCATACATACTCATTTGTGTATGTAGTTGATCCCTTCGCCTGCCGATTACGCCGCCCGTTCTTGTCCCGATGTTTGGAAATGGTTGGGACGGCGAAAAGGTTCACTGTGAGTGGCATTTGGGCCCCACCGTACTATTTCAACCATTTCTGCTCATCCAGGCTTGTAACTAGGAGCGTAATTCACCGAGGTAGTTACAATTGGTATCAGAGCCATCCCGACCTTCAGGGTCTCAGCCAAATGGTCGTTTTCTATCTAGCAAATATTTTTGGTAGTTATGTATACTAGGGAAAAACAAAACGCGAGAGTAGGACTGCTTCCACTTTTCTTCTTACCCACCCACCACCCTTTTCTGGTAAGGAAGTGTAACGTTTTCAATCCTCTTCTTAAAATTCAAACTAGGATTCACGTGTTCTGGGTTTCCGTAGTACCATAGAAAGTGTGTGAGTGTGTGTGCGTAATTCCTTGTCTATCTGTTGCATCCAATTTGTTATCACAGTCTGCCTTTGGTTATCAACTGTTGGTACATTCCATACTGACAGTCTTTTGAAAACCGGCGCGATCTATCCGACTCCTTGTTAGTGCCATCTTCTTAAGGGTGTTCTTCCTTCTAGCAACTCCTCATTCTGTGTAAGCATCAGTTGCTAATCTCTACCTGTTAAGTGGTTTTGCACATCTATTGGTATTTTAATGCCGAAAAATGCGGAAAATTTTTCTTTGATGCATCTGTGTTTCCACACTCCTTTCCAGTCGTGTGTGAAACATTATCTATCTCCCTTTTATCAGCATGTTCATGTTAACTCATTCTTTTGTCACCGGCGCTTAATCCTGGAGTTTCATTTCATCTCCTTTTCTCTTGGGCTAATTTCATAACATGTGTCGATCCGATGCTGGTGATTGTAATTTGGTTCTCGGCATAGCTATATGACACTTATCATGAGTGGAATATGGAAAATGCAATCACCACTATCCTCCAAATGGTGACGGTCATCTCCTGTGATTTTGAGTACACCGTGATCATATCTATGCATATTCAACATCTTTGGCAATCCGGAGTTTCTCAAGGCACTACGGTGGTCTATCATCTGTTTATCATGCTGCACATCTTTTTCAACCCCATATCTGCACAATTCTCCTGGATACGAGGGAATTGCATCTTTTCGCTTCCGATAGCTTTGCTTAAGGTATGAGCTATCATCGTTTCTTATCCAAGATCTCTTTATCTTTGTAACCGGCGATCCAATCGACAATGTGAACCAGGTGACATCTCTTTTTCTTCCGAAGGACCAGATAATCTATTCTTCCAGTGCATCTTCTTCAACACGAACCCGTGCTCTTAATATTGATATTTCTAAGAGCGTTGAGCTCAGGAAGTGTTTGAGCATTTGTTCGTTTCTCTCGCCTTTTGAACTTGGTATTCTGGGTATATCCTGTTAATCCATGGTGGTATATGTTGTTAATATGCTTGCCTATTCGATATCAATGGAAGGACATGGAAGATCATTTGTGTCTCTTTCTCTCAAGCTTCGTGAGCACTGCCTGTGTGCAAAGTCTCAAAGTGAGAATTCTGACTTTTTGAAGTCACCTATCTCGGCCACGTCCTTCTGCTAAATAGATCGCTCCAATTCTGGAATCAGCAAGTTCATTGTTAATTCCATCTTCCATCTTCAACCAATCCGGAGTTGTTCCTTGTTGGCAAGTTATCATCGTCGTTCCGCCGAAGTTTTCCTCAAGACTGCTAAATCTTTCTCAATCTTTTCAAGAAGAACATGGAGTCTTTCACCTCAGTCTCGTCAAGTAATCTTTCGAAACCCTCTCGTTCTATCAGCTATGCTCAATCCACCGGAGACCATGAAGACTTTTCAGATCTTTTGTATTCCTTCTGTTCAAGTGGTGCTATCTTTTTCTTTGTCTGTGGAATCTTGCAGTTCTTATCCGTAATCTTCCTTCATATCTTTCTAGTGGCTTGGTACTTCAGACATGACGACAACATCATCATCTTTATCTATCTATGAATCCGGCGAATCGTTTGCATCTATCCTTGTTTTCTTACGAAGTTCCATGAGTTTTTGACAATACCTTCAGTCTGTTTTGGTAGTTGGGTTGCATGGTTTTCTTATTCATGTGCGGAGTAATGCTTTGAGTGCGGGATGGAGTAGCTACCATACCACTACTCTTATCATTTGCTCTTGTACATTGAATTGGTGAATTAATGTGATTTCACTCATTCCACGGAAGTTAGAAGTGGCCTTTATCCCTTGATACTTTAACTTCCGTCCTTGTTTTTCCGGAGTGCTCTCTCGAAGGAAGTAATCAATAATCTCTTGTTGGTGGTCTGTCTATTCTATATGGCGCAAAATCTACACTTATCTGGTGGAAACAAACGCAAACTCCTTTCGGCCCTCGTCTTTCTACCGATGCTCGACATCCACAAACAAGATGAAAGGAAGCTATCTCTCTTTTTGTTTCATCAATTCTTTTTCTGTGGTAAAGCCAATTATGGTTGATGCCATCAGCCGCAAATCTATTGCATTAGCCTCAAGGCTAAAGAAAGCAATAAGTATCTATACAATAAACTCCAGATCCTCCATATTCTTTGCTTCTCGGGATTCCACCATGATCTGGCTTCACATCCGTAACTAGAAGTTATATCCGCGCACCTCAATTGCGTGATCCTTTGGGTTCTTACCGGCGCAACAAGAATCTAATCCGACGATGTCTAACTAAATCTTTCTGTTGATATCAAGGGACTCTATTGTTTGAAGGCAATATTGTTTCTGAACTTCATTTCTCAAATCCGAGAGAAGATACGATGCTATTGTCATAGTGGTTCAAAACCTCTCCAATCTAGCTCTCTTTCTTCCGGCGAGATAAAGATTCATCCTCTCTAGTATCGATAAATCTTTAATCTTAATGGTGTGTCTTTCGTTATCCATGATACATCATCTGGTCCTTTTCTTTCACAAGTGGTTCTATTCTTTTATCATGTTTCTTGAGAAAACCGGAGCTATGTCCATCCTATCCTTCTTGTCTCACGACAATCCTTCAATTCTTCTAACCCTTTGTGTCTCAAGCAAAACGCAAGACTCGCAACAAGTCTAGCAAGTTTTGCAAGGTGTAGTGGTCGCACCATTCCGTTCTTCATCATCTTGGGAACGCAAGGATCACCTTCGTTCCGAACACCCGCCTCTTCTTGTGTTGTTCTCTTTTTCCTAGGAATCTCGGGGCGAGATTCTTGTTTAGTGGGGGAGAGTTGTAGCATCCCAATTGTCTAACAATTGCAATGCTACTAGCCTAGTCTATATATATATGATACTTCCTACATATAATTGTTGCATCATAATTATATCATGCTCATGTCATCATGCCACCTTGCATTTGAGCATCATATAAAACCCTTTTTGTGTTGGTTTTTCTCTCATATGCATTGTAAATTGTATTTGCCTCTTGATATTGTATTTGGTTCTTGATATATTGTTTAATGCCCAAGTTGAGTTGGGGGCATATCTTTTATTTAACTCCACCACTTTTCTTTTGGATTTTACCCCTAGCTCATGTGGGTTGGGATGGATCCAATTCTTTTTCCCCATGCTCTCATCTTAGCATCATGTTGTTTTCACATTATTGATATATGAGAGCCACATGGCCACCTTTGCATGCCTTGTGAGTGGGACCCTTTCTCCTAGCTTCCATATGGATTATTATGGATTTATGCTCATGTTGGGATATTTTTGGGACTAGTAAGCATCTAGTGGAATATACACACTAGTAATTCCCAATTATAATCAAATGTGATCATCTCCATCTACTCCACTTGGAGCTTTCTTTTAAAATCTTTTGCTTGGCTTATTCCACTTTTGGAAATGCATAAGAATAATGCCATGTTTATTATTTTGTTTTCACAAGATTAAGCATGGCATTAATTGTTTTGCATGGGCCATGCAAGTACCACCACATTCTAGTCTTTTGGGTTTTTATTTGAATTTTTGAGTGAATCATCAATCCCCCTCTCCACCATCCTTTGGCATCTAAACTTGGTTTTGTTAAGCATCATGCTATGCTTAATTTCCATGTGTAGATGTCTCTTTTCCTTCTTATCCAAAATCTTTTCTCTCTTACCCCACCTCCAAAACCTCAACACCCCATGCTTTGTCACCACCTTCCCTATCTCTTGTTTTTGTGTAGATGGGTTTTGTTTGTTTGAGTCATTTCAAATACAATTGAAAACCCTATCTACCCCTCTAAACCCTAGCAAACCAAACCCTAAGCCATACCCCCCCTCTCTCTAATCCTTTATCCTAGATCCTCCCTAATCACCATACCCCTCTCTCCAAACCCTAACCAAGCCCTCCACCTACCTAACCCGAGCTACCCCTCCCCTCTCCCTCTCTCTCGGCTTCCCCCTCTCTCCCTACCAGGCAGGCCCACCACGTCACCCCCCTTATCTGCCCCACTTCTATCTTTGGCTTCAAGACAAGGAGAATAAGGAGGGAGAGACCTAGCCCGATCACCCCTCCTCACCTTTTTCAAAAGCCACCACCCCATGTGCCCTACCCTCCTCCCTCATCTGCCCACACCTCACCCCACCCAGATCCCATCTAGGAGGCGCCCAAGCCCCCTCCCTTCTCCTTCTTCCTCGCAAGCTGCCATGACCCTCTCCTCCTCCTAAACCCTAGCCACGGCCTCCTCTGCCCTTCGCTGTTCTGGTGGACGTCAAGACGATCTAGGAGTTCCAGCACCTTCCCCTACCTCTTCACCGTCGCCCTGGACCTGTGGCAGCGCCTGGACCTCGCCGGAGCGTCGCCGTCGCCACCATGCCGCGAGGGAGCCGACGAAGCCGGCCACGAGCCACGCCGTTGATCTGGTCCACCTCGAGCATGTTTATGCACTGCCGTCATTGGTGAGCCCTCTCCTCCCGGACATCTCCTTTCCCTTCTAGCTCGCTCTTCCAGAGCGCTTCCGCTGAACGCTTCATACAAGCGTCGCGCTCTGGCAGCTGCAGCAGTTTTCCGTCCCGCCTCTGTTCTTCGTCGTGCCCCGCGCGCTGTAGGCCGTCTCCGTGTGAGCGTGCTAAACGAGAGTTGTAGCCCGTGGATCCCTCTACCTTTTTCGTTTTTGGGTCGACGCGATTCGACCAGCGACGTTGCCGCCATCGCCGGAAGACGGCCATCTTTTCGCCGTCGGCGACACCGCGTCGCCGATTCAGCAGCGGCCGTTGTCGCTTTGGCGCTTAGCCCCTGCTTTTTTCCCGCTTAAACTCAAGGGTCCTCCAAACCCCACACCAGCCAGCCCTTTGGTTTTTCTAAAACACCCCTAGGAGAAACCGACCGCAGTCCCTGCAGGAGATCGCCCACGTGTCCAAGACGCGTGCCTCACAAGGCTGTGGCCCCGCAACCCTGGGACCCACCTGTCATTCTCAGAGACTAGATTAGCTCGCGGTGTAAAACGTTTTCCATCGCGCTGTGACGCCCAGTCAGCCAGTGGCCCACCTGTCATTGTCTGTGGCTAACTTAACCTGAGTAGAAAAAGTATTTCTGCTTTTCTGTTTTAATTCAAACTTTTCCAAATTAAATTAAATTCAAATTTCAAATCTGTTTTCAAATAACTTTTAAAATATAAATCCAAATTAAACAAATAATATATGTTTTGAAATCAGAAAAATGTGAGGAATTCAAATCTGGCCTTCAAAATATATTTTGAACATTTTAAATTGCAAGTTGATTAAAATTACAATAGAATGCCCTTTTTCCTTAATTAATTAATAACTTTTGTTTTATAACTCCAAATTTAACAAATAATATGTCTAAAATGATTAGCTCGACGAGACCTTTCTGTTTATGCATTCCATGTTCTGAATTGCAGCATGCATCATATAAATATAATATATACAGCAACTTAATTGAGGTTAAAATATGATTAAAATTCAATAAAATGATTATTTCTTGTATTCCACACCTCACCCATGCCATGCTACTTTAATGCCATGCAAATTGTGCATCATTCATCATGGCATGATTGTTTGCTTGTCGCATTTAACTCATATGCTTGTGCACTTTATTTATGTCGGCCCTTGTTTGTTTGGTTCTTCTCCGAATAGCCGCTGAGCAGGGGATATACCAAGAGAACCAGGAGCACTACCCAGATCCTTCTCTCGCTTCAACTGAGCTGTGCAAGCACTACCACATGCTTGCATACATATAGTACCTATTGCCTCTATCTTATTCTTGCATCATTGAGTCGCGATTGCATTAAACTGAATCCCAAGTACTGCATAGCCTTTACTTTTAAACCCCACCGAAGCTTGTTCCTCCATCCCATGAGCCATTACTACAGGAGTTGTTTGAGCCATGCGAGTCGTAGAACAGCATGTGTAGGGTATGTGAGTGTCTGCTGGATAACGAGGTACCTAAACAACTTAACCTGAGTAGTAATGGGATAACTAATGAAAGTGGCATCGATGAGCCATATTCGCTATTGGTTTTTCAGGCTCACTTGTGTCCCGTAGGACCCCGAGTACTTGATTCCTGTTCCTTGAATATTCGCGCTATCCACATCCGGGAGGCTTATGAACCCCCCTGAGCCAGAGCTTGATTCATTCTTATTTCTTGGGGCCACAAACTAGTTTGAGGTTTTATTTACTATACTGTACTTATGCCATGCTTTACTGCTTTATTTAAATTGTGCGAGGTACTGCACCTGTACTGTTTAGGGCCGTGACACGTTTTCGCTGTATCGACAAGCCCAGTCACACTTTCGGGTTCCCATGCATACAGCCGTCCCCACAAAACCTTGAGTCCGTCTCAGAGTCCGCCCAGTTGCTATGGTAGCTTAATGGGGTGGCCCCCTGAAATATTTCTAAATCCTGTGATCGCTTTGTCGTGACTGCCTCGTTGGGTTTTTTATTTGGTTTTTCCGAGGTTGATCGAGTGTGTGTTGCTATTTGTGCACCCCTGCAGGGTAAAACTTTCTGAAAGCCGTGTCCGCGGTTATGGACGACTTGGAGCACATTTTCTCGATCATAGACAAGCATAACTAAAGTACCGCTTTTAACTTGACTAAGTATCTGACTAGTAACTAGTGCAACACTCATGGAATGGATAATAAAACTGCCAACGGATGGGGGGTTGTTCATCCGCTTCCTCGTCGATGGCGAGGAGGAGGATGGATCTTGATATTACCTTTATAACTGTTGTTATTAATTCACGGACATCACTATCTCTGGTTAGGCGGATGGTTAGCAGTATCTATAGAATTGTTAGGGTTTATCTTTTGCTGCAATTGCGTCACCCTGTGTTGTGTCCCCTTTAGAGGCATAAAGACTTCTGAGTACCCTAGGGTCTCACACGATAAATTGTTTGATTCAGATGAACAGTAAACCAGCAAGATGGATACTGGGTGGAGGAGACGATGTGGGCAACGATCATTCGTGTAGAGATTCCGGGAACGGGATCCGTGAGATCTGTATGGATGTGTTTATTTATGGGGCATCTTATGCCGATTTGCTTCTTATCCGTACATCGGATCTTGTTTTCCGCCCGCTTGATACTCGATGTTTGATGTATGAGGAGATATCCTAAACTATTATATCTATCTAGGATATTTGGATCTTGCCGTATGCTGTAATATTCCTTTCTTTTTAGATGGAATGACTCTGAGAACCATTGTATGGTGGCTTGCATACATACTCATTTGTGTATGTAGTTGATCCCTTCGCCTGCCGATTACGCCGCCCATTCTTGTCCCGATGTTTGGAAATGGTTGGGACGCGAAAAGGTTCACTGTGAGTGGCATTTGGGCCCCACCGTACTATTTCAACCATTTCTGCTCATCCAGGCTTGTAACTAGGAGCGTAATTCACCGAGGTAGTTACAACAACTAAGAAGTAATAAAATGATCATCATCGCCCACATACTCATATGTGTACTACCCATGCAAAGCATCTACACATAGATCCGGCTCTGATACCACTGAAGGGTTCGCAGCATAGAAAACAAAAAAATTATTTTGTAAAACCTGGGGATAGCCCGGTTTAGCACTCTCTTCTTTTGTGTTTTTTTAGGTCATAGGATTATGTAAAACCATTTTGGGTAACAAGATGCGGCAGTATCCTACCCGGATTTACCGGAACAGGGAGTTTCCCCCTTATACAAGTCCAGAACCTTCGCTTTTTGGTTACAGCGCATGCCTATGAAAGAGCACACATGCACCCGGGGACTAGTTTTTGTATTTTGCAACGTAACACCACACTTTCATGGATATGCTTGGGCCACATGCAAGTTATTGAGGTATTCCGATGCCCCAGATCGCGGTTTGCTACGGAACCCTGATCTGTGGGCTCAGATCGTCTACCCCCTAGACATTCTTCTGATAGGGGTAGCCCGTTTTATCCCTATCTTATTTTGTGTTTACTTAGGTCATAGGATGATGCCAAACCATGTTGGGTCACAAGGTGCAATAGTAACCTACCTGGTTTCACCAGAACAGGGAGTTCCCCCTTATACAAGTCCATAACCTTCACTTTTAGGTTTTATCTCATGCCTCTGAAGGTGGACTCATGCACGCAGGGACTAGGTTTTGTATTTTTCAACATAACACCATACTTTAATGCATTTTCTAGGTCCACATGCAAGTTCTTAAGGTATTCCGATGGCCCAGAGAGCGGTTTGCTGTGGAACCCTAATCTATGGGCCTCAGATCGTCTACCCCCAAGACGTTCTTCTGATAGGGGTAGCCCAGTGTAGCCCTCTATTTTTTTGTGTTTGTTTAGGTCATAGCATGAGGTAAAGCAATTTCGGGTCAGAAGGTGTGCCAATATCCTACACTATTTCAACGGAAAGGGGAGTTTCCCCCTTATACAAGTCCATAACCTTCGCTTTTAGGTTATATCGCATGTCTTCGAATGGGGACACATGCACCCGGGGACTAGGTTTTGTATGTTTAAACATAACACCACACTTTCATGCATGTGCTAGGGCCACATGCAAGTTATTGGGGTATTCTGATGCCGAGAGCACGAATTGCTGCGGAACCCTGATTTGTTGGCTTCAGATCGTCTACCCCCTAGACGTTCTTCTGTTAGGGGTATCCCATTGTAGCACTCTCTTGTTTTGTGTTTGTTTAGGTCATAGTATGATGTCAAACCATGTTGGGTCAGAAGGTACGGAGGTATCCTAGCTGGTTTCACCAGAACAGGGAGTTTCCCATTATACAAGTTTAGAACCTTCGCCCTTAGGTTACAGCGCATGCCTGCGAAGGGGGACACATGCATCCGGGGACTCAGTTTTGTATATATCAACATAACACCACACTTTCATGCATGTCCTAGGGCCATATGCTAGTTCTTGAGGTATTCCGATGACCCGGAGCGTGATTTGCTGCGGAACCCTGATCTGTGGGCCTCGGATCGTCTACCCCCAAGACCGTCTTTTGATAGGGGTATCCCGATGTAGCACTCTCTTGTCATGTGTTTTGTTAGGTCATAGGATGGTGTAAAACCATGTTGAGTCACAAAGTGAGGCAGTATCCTACCCGGTTTCACCGAAATGGGGAGTTTCCCCCTTATACAAGTCTAGAACCTTCGCTTTTAGGTTACAATGCATGCCTGTGAAGGGGGACACATGCACCCGGGGACTACGTTTTGTATGTTTCTACATAACACCACACTTTCATGCATGTTCTATAACCACATGCAAGTTCTTGAGGTATTCCGATGCCCTAGAGCGCGGTTTGCTGTGGAACCATGATTTGTCGGCCTCGGATCGTCTACCCCCCTAGACGTTCTTATGATATGGGTATACCAGTGTTTCCCACTCTTGTTTTGTGTATGTTTAGGTCATAGGATGATGTAAAACCATGTTGGGTCACAAGGTGCAGCAGTATCCTACACAGTTTCACTGGAACAGGGAGTTTTCCCCTTATACAAGTCCAAAACCTTTGCTTTTAGGATACAGTGCATGCCTGCGAAGGGGGACACATGCACCTAGGGACTATGTTTTGTATGTTTCAACATAACACCACACCTTATTGCATGTGCTAGGGACACATGAATGTTCTTGAGGTATTCCGATGCCCTAGAGCATGATTTGCTGTGAATCCCTAATCTATGGGCCTCAGATCGTCTACCCCTAGACGTTCTTCTGATAGGGGTAACCTGGTGTAGCCCTCTCTAGTTTCGTGTTTGTTTAGGTCAAAGGATGATGTAAAACCATGTTGGATCACCAGGTGTAGCAGTATCCTACCCGGTTTCACCCGAACAAGGAGTTTCCCCTTACACAAGTCCAGCACCCGGGGACACATGCCTACGAAGGGGGACAAATGCACCCGGGGACTAGGTTTTTTATTTTTCACCATGACACCACACTTTCATGCATGTGCTGGATCCACGTTCAAGTTCTTCAGGTATTCCGATGCCCCGGAGTGCGGTTTGCTGCGGAACGCTGATATGTGGGCCTCGGATCGTCTACCCCCTAGACGTTCTTCTGATAGGGGTATCCTAGTAGAGCCCTATCTTGTTTTGTGTTTCTTTAGGTCATAGGATGATGTAATACCATGTTGGGTCACAAGGTGCGGCAGTATCCTACCCGGGTTCATCGGAATATTGAGTTTCCTCCTTATACAAGTCCGGAACCTTTTCTTTTAGGTTACAACGCATGCCTGTAAAGGGTACCACATGCACCCGGGGACTCGGTTTGTATGTATCAACATAACACCACACCTTCATGCATGTCATAGGGACACAAGCAAGTTCTTGAGGTATTCCGATGCCTCGGAGCGCGGTTTGCTGTGGAACCCTGATCTGTGGGCCTCGGATCGTCTACCCCCTAGACGTTCTTCTGATAGGGGTATCCCGGTGTATCACTCTCTTGTTTTGTGTTTGTTTAGGTGATAGGATTATGTAATAACATGTTGGGTCACAAGGTGCGGTAGTATCCTACCTGGGTTCACCGGAACATTGAGTTTCCCCCTTATACAAGTCTAGACCCTTCGCTTTTAGGTTACAACGCATGCCTGCAAAGGGGGACACATGCACCCGGGGACTCGATTTTGTATGTATCAACATAACACCACACTTTCATACGTGTCCTAGGGCCAGAAGAAAGTTCTTGAGGTATTCTGATGCCGCGGAGCACGATTTGCTACGTAACCCTGATCTTTGGGCCTTGGATCATCGACCAACTAGACATTCTTCTTATAGGGGTATCCCGGTGTATCCCTCTCTTGTTTTGTGTTTTTTTAGGTCATAGCATGAGGTAAAGCCATGTTGGGTCAAAAGGTGTGCTAGTATCCTACACTATTTCACCGGAAAGGGGAGTTTCCCCCTTATACAAGTCCATAACCTTCGCTTTTAGGTTATATCGCATGTCTGCGAAGGGGGACACATGCACCCAGGGACTAGGGTTTGTATGTTTCAACATAACACCAGACTTTCATGCATGTGCTAGGGACACATGCAAGTTATTGGGGTATTCCGATGCGCAGAGCACAGTTAGTTGTGGAACCCTGATCTATGGGCCTCGGATCGTCTACGCCCTAGACATTCTTATGATAGTGGTATCCCGGTGTAGCCCTCTCTTGTTTTGTGTTTGTTTAGTTCATAGGATGGTGTAAAACCATGTTGGGTCACAAGGTGAGGCAGTATCCTACCCGGTTTCACCGAAACAGGGAGTTCCCCCTTATACAAGTCTAGAACCTTCGCTTTTCGGTTACAATGCATGCGTGCGAAGGGGGAGACATGCACCCGGGGACTACGTTTTGTATGTTTCAACGTAAAACCACACATTCATGAATGTTCTATAGCCATAAGTTCTTGAGGTATTCTGATGCCTCGGAGCGTGATTTGCTGCGCAACCCTGATCTGTGGGCCTTGGATCGTCGACCACCTAGAAATTCTTCTGATAGGGGTATCCCGGTGTAGCCCTCTTTTGTGTGTGTTTGTTTAGGTCATAGAATGAGGTAAATCCATGTTGGGTCACAAGGTGTGCCAGCGTCCTACACTATTTCACCGAAAAGGGGAGGTTCCCCTTATACAAGTCCATAACCTTCGCTTTTAGGTTATATCACATGTCTGCGAAGAGGGACACATTAACCCAGGGACTAGGGTTTGTATGTTTCAACATAACACCACACTTTCATGCATGTGCTAGGGCCACATGCAAGTTATTGGGGTATTCCGATGCCCGGGGTACAGTTTGCTGCAGAACCCTGATTTGTTGGCTTCAGATCGTCTACCCCCCTAGGCGTTCTTCTAATAGGGGTATCACATTGTAGCCCTCTCTTGTTTTCTGTTTATTTAGGTCATAGTATGATGTCAAACCATGTTGTGTCAAAAGGTACGGTAGTATCCTAGCTGGTTTCACCAGAACAGGGAGTTTCCCCCTTATACAAGTGTAGAACCTTTGCTCTTACGTTACAGCGCATGCCTGCGAAGGGCGACACATGCATCCGGGGACTCGGTTTTGTATGTATCAACATAACACCACAATTTCATGCATGTCCTAGGGCGAGATGCAAGTTCTTGAGGTATTCCGATGCCCCGAAGCGGGATTTGCTGCGAAACCCTAATCTATGGGCCTCGGATCGTCTACCCCCTAGACATTCTTCTGATAGGGCTATCCCGGTGTATCCCTCTCTTGTTTTATGTTTTTTAGGTCATAGGATGGTGTAAAACCATGTTGGGTCACAAGGTGCGGTAGTATCCCACCCAATTTCACCGAAACTGGGAGTTTCCCCCATATACATGTCTAGAACCTTTGCTTTTAGGTTACAACGCATGCCTGCGAAGGGAGACACATGCACCCGGGGACTAGGTTTTGTATGTTTCAACATAACACAACACTTTCATACATGTGCTAGAGCCACATGCAAGTGCTTGAGGTATTCCAATGCCCTGGAGCGCGGTTTGCTCCGGAACCCTGATCTATGGGCCTCGGATTGTGTACCCCCTAAATGTTCTTCTGATAGGGGTATCCCGGTGTTGCGCTCTCTTGTTTTGTTTTTGTTTAGGTGATAGGATGATGTAAAACCATGTTGGGTCACAAGGTGCGGCAGTATCCTACATAGTTTCACTTGAACAAGGAGTTCCCCCTTATACAAGTCTAAAACCTTCGCATTTAGGTTACATCGCATGCCCGTGAAGGGGGACACATGCACCTAGGGACTAGGTTTTGTATTTTTCAACATAACACCACACTTTAATGCATGTGCTAGGTCGGCATGCAAGTTCTTGAGGTATTTAGATGCCCCAGAGCACGGTTTGCTGCGGAACCCAGATTTGTGGGCCTTGGATCGTCTACCCCCCTAGACGTTCTTTTGATAGGGGTATCCCAGTGTATCCCTCTCTTTTTTCTGTTTGTTTAGGTTATAGGATGATGTAAAACCATGTTGGGTCACAAGGTGCGGCAATATCCTACCCGGTTTCATCGAAACGGGAATTTCCCCCTCATACATGTCGAGAACCTTTGGTTTTAGGTTATAGAGCATGCCTGCGAAGGGGACACATGTACCTATGAACTATTTTTTGTATGTTCCAACATAACACCACACTTCCATGCATGTGCCAGGGCCACATGCAAGTTCATGAGGTATTCCGATGCCCTGTAGTGCGGTTTGCTGCGGAAACCTGATCTGTGGGCCTCAGATCGTCTACCCCCTAGACGTTCTTCTGATAGGCGTAGCCCATTGTATCCCTCTCTTGTTTTGTGTTTTTTAGGTCATAGGATGATGTGAAACCATGTTGGGTCACAAGGTGCGGCAGTATCCTACCCGGTTTCACTGAAATGGAGAGTTTCCCCCTTATACAACTCGAAAACCTTCGCTTATAGGTTACAACGCATGCCTATGAAGGGGGACTAATGCAATCGGGGACTAGATTTTGTATGTTTGAACATGATACCACACTTTCATAAATGTTCTAGGGCCACATGGAAGTTCTTGAGGTAATCTGATGCCCTAAAGCGTAGTTTGTTGTGGAACCCTGATCTATGGGCCTCGGATCATCTACCGCCTAGACGTTCTTCTGATAGGGGTACCCCGGTTTAGCCCTCTCTTTTTGTGTTTCTTTAGGTCATAGGATGATGTAAAACCATGTTGGGTCGTAATAAGGTGCGGCAGTATCCTACTCGGTTTCACCCGAAAGGGGAGTTTCCCCCTTATACAAGTCCATAATCTTCACTTTTAGGTTATAGCGCATGCCTGCGAAGGGGGACACATGCTTCCCGCGGAATAGGTTTTGTATGTTTCAACATAACACCACACGTTCATGCATGTTCTAGGGCCACATGGAAGTTCTTGAGGTATTCCGATGCCCCAGAGCGCAGTTTGCTGTGGAACCCTGATATGTGGGCCTCGGATCATCTACCCCCTAGACATTATTTTGATCGGGGTAGCCCGGTGTATCCCTCTCTTGTTTTGTGTTTGTTTAGATCATAGGATGATGTAATACCATGTTGGGTCACAAGGTGCGGCAGTATGCTACTCGGGTTCACCAGAATAGGGAGATCCCCCTTATACAAGTCTAGAACCTTTTCTTTTAGGTTACAATGCATGCCTGCGAAGGGGGACACATGCACCCGAGGACTCTATTTTCTATGTATCAACTTAACACCACACTTTCATGCATGTCCTAGGGCCACATGAAAGTTCTTGAGGTATTTCTATGCCCCAGAGCGCGGTTTGCTGCGGAACCCTGATCTGTGGGCCTCAGATTGTCTACCCCTAGACGTTCTCTTGATTAGGGTAGCCTGGTGTAGTCCTCTCTTGTTTGTGTTTGTTTAGGTCATAGGATGATGTAAAACCATGTTGGGTCACAAGGTGCGGCAGTATCCTACCCGGTTTCATCAAAATGGGGGCTTTCCACCTTATACTAGTCTAGAACCTTCGCATTTAGGTCATAATGCATGCCTGCGAAGGGGGACACATGCACCTGAGGACTAGGTTTTGTATGTTTCAACATTACACCACACTGTCATGCATGTTCTAGGTCCACATGAAAGTTCTTGAGGTATTTAGATTCCCTAGAGCACGGTTTGCTGCGGAACCCAGATTTGTGGGCCTTGGATCGTCTACCCCCCTAGACGTTCTTCTGGTAGGGGTATCCCAGTGTATCCCTCTCTTTTTTCTGTTTTTTTATGTCATAGGGTGATGTAAAACCATGTTGGGTCACAAGGTGCGGCAATATCCTACCCGGTTTCATCGAAACGGTAATTTCCCCCTTATACATGTCCAGAAACTTCGGTTTTAGGTTACAGAGCATGCCTGCGAAGGGGGACACATGCACCTGGGGACTATTTTTTGTATGTTTCAACATAACACCACACTTCCAGTCATGTGCCAGTTCCACAAGCAAGTTCATGAGTTATTCTGATGCCCTGTAGTGCGGTTTGCTGCGGAACCCTGATCTGTGGGCCTCAGATCGTCTACCCCTTAGACGTTCTTCTGGTAGGCGTAGCCCAGTGTATACCTCTCTTGTTTTGTGTTTTTTAGGTCATAGGATGTTGTAAAACCATGTTGGGTCACAAGATGCATCGTACCCGGTTTCACTGAAATAGGGAGTTTCCCCCTCATTCAAGTCCAGAACCTTCGCTTTTAGGTTACAGTGCATGCTTGCGAAAAGGGACACATGCACCTGGGAAATAGGGTTTATATGTTTCAACATAACAACATAATTCCATTCATGTGCTAGGGCCACATGCAAGTTCTTGAGGTATTCCGATGCCCTGGAGCGCGGTTTGCTACGGAACCCTGATTTGTGGTCCTCTCATAGTCTACCCCCCTAGACGTTCTTTTTATACGGGTATCACGCGGTGTAGCCCTCTCTTGTTTTGTGTTTTTTTAGGTCATAGGATGATGTAAAACCAATTTGTGTCACAAGTGCAACAGTATCCTACCCGGTTTCACCAGAACAGGGAGTTTCCCCCTTATACAAGTCTAGAACCTCTGTTGTTAGGTTACAAGTCTAGAACCTTCGCCTTTAGGTTACAGTGCATGCCAGCGAAGGGGGACATATGAACCTTGGGACTAGGATTTGTATGTCTCAACATAACACCACACTTTCATGCATGTCCTAGGGCCACATGCAAGTTCTTGAGGTATTCTGATTGCCCGGAGAACGGTTTGCTGCGGAACCCTGATCAGTGGGCCTCGGATCATCTACCCCCCTATACGTTCTTCTGATAGGGGTAGCCCGGTGTAGCCCTCTCTTATTTTGTGTTTTTTTAGGTAATAGGATGATGTAAAACCATGTTGGGTCACAAGGTGCGTCAGTATCCTACCTTGTTTCACTAGAACAAGGAGTTTCCCACATATACAAGTCTAGAACCTTTGCTTTTAGGTTATAGCGCATGCCTGCTAAGGGGAACACATGCACCTGGGGACTAGGTTTTGTATGTTTAAACATAACACAACACTTTCATGCATCTTCTAGGGCCACATGAAAGATCTTGACTTATTCCGATGCCCTGGAGCGCGGTTTGCTGCAGAACCCTGATATGTGCGCCTCAGATCGTCTACCCCTAGACGTTCTTCTGATAGGGGTAGCCCGATGTAGTGCTATCTTGTTTGTTTTTGTTTAGGTCACAGTATGATATAAAACCATGTTAAGTCACAAGGTGTGGCAGTCTCCTACCCGGTTTCACCGATACGGGGAGTTTTCCCCTTATACAAGTCCAGAACCTTCACTCGGAAACCCTGATATGTGGGGGCATGTAGATGTAGAGGACATGTATTTATTGAAAAACATATGTGTATACACATTGTCACAACCATACTAACAAATATTCAACAAAAAGTACAGTTAAAACTTAAAATAATTTACAGAATAAATACAATTGAAAGGAAAGAAAGAAATAATTTGAAACAGGTACCGATAGGCGCACGACAAAGGATGAAGTACATGACAAAGAGGCCTGTTGCCATGCGCTTAGAATTGCGCACGACAAAGTGGTGCGTTGACATTCATCTCTGGTATTTCATGGCAAAGAGTGATGTTGCCGTGCGTATTGCATAGCAAAGATCCTAGCACACGGCAAAGCTCTTTACCGTGTGTATGTACAGAGCAAAGATCCAAACCCTACCTTATCCAACAGCCCACCTGAAGAAAATATCATCTAATCGTCTCGCACACCCCACCCACCTTGTCCGCCACCGCCGCTCGAAGATTGCTAGATACGCGTCGCCACCGTTGCTCGATGTAGCCGGTTGCCGCCACGGCACTGCCACCCCCGCTGCAGGGCCACCCTGCGCCCTTCTCCCTTCGCCTCCGCTGTAGCCCCCTCCTCCCTTCCCCCATCCTCATTGCCTCCATGGCCGCCGCTCCCCTCCTCCACCAAGCTTAGTAGGGTTACGGTCAAGGAGGGAGGAGCCTAGCCGGCTGCTCCCCTCCTCCACCGAGTGGCTCGGCCGCTCCCCTCCTCCACTTAGAGGCAGCCGGCTGCCTCCTTCTCCTCCATCCGAGCCAATAGCATGAGGAAGCAAGGTATAGCTCAATTTTGTCCAGTTGGACTTAGTTCTAGTTCTAGATAGTGTTGTATATATGTTAGTTTTAGTACATTAGGATAGTAAATTAAGTAAATTAATGTAGGTGGATTTAGCAAAATGGATAGCTAGATTTAGCAAAATGGATACACTACATGCGTCATATTTGTATGTATGCGGTGTAATGTTAAATGGAACTAGTTAGTGAAACCAAAATATATGTGTCATATTTTAGTACATTTCAGTAAGGGATCCCCAGCCTTGAACAATATATGTGGCATATTTTGGTGCAATGTAAAAATAGAACTAGGGGACATTAAAATGGATAGGTGGAAATTTGTGGTCATTTATATTGATAAACTATTCTCCTTCGTGCAGGATATGGGTTGAGTTTGAGGGGGGCTGTCGGTCGGAGGGATATTGCCGGAGGATCGTTGGTCTTCTTCACGGGCCATCGATCACGCTTCGAGGGTGACATTTTCTTAACCTCTCTTGTACCTAGGTTTTTTTCAGTGTCTAGATCACCCAGTTTTTGTTCCGTTACCTAGGCGTCTCTTCCCGCCTGTAAGGGTCACATAAATATGCATTGGTGGTCTTTCATATTTTGAACCGTAACTCTTGTGGCATTTATCGGGACAGCCGGTAGATGCGTAGTTGGGTACGTTTTCCTTGTTCTACTCTAGTCCGAGTCACGATTTTGGCAGTGCCTCTCCATTGTTCTCTGGATACACATTCCTCTCGGGTTTTTTACGGGACATCTACCAGGAGAGCACCGGGGAGGTGCTACCGAAATTCTGTCTCGGATCGGGGTAGATCAGGGAAAACATACTAAATCTACGGATCTGGTGGTTGCTAGGACCCAATTTACCTATTATAGATATAAGTTTGTGTATTCCATAAAATTTGTATTTATTAAAATCAATCGAACAAATACCGGATATATTTAATGCCATGTTAAATTGAGAGCAATGTGTTTGTATGTTTTGGTGCTAATTAGAGAATGGATGATCGTAAGTGGATGTATGATGGCAGAATCAATCAGTGGAACTATACTCAGGAGTGGGGAGAAAAGACCGAGCAGTTCGTGAACAGGGCGTTTAACATCCCTAGCAGACCCAAAACAGTGTTTCGCCCTTGTTGAAGGTGCGCTAACAAAAAAGCACAGGAGAAGGAAACTATGAGTACTCACATTCTCAAGTTCAGGTTCACACCGTCCTACCATACTTGGACTTCTCATGGAGAAAAGTTATCTAAACATGTTGGGATGGAGGTGCGGTAGATTCAGCCTAGGGGAGAATATGATACTGGGTTTGATAAGTTCTTAGAAAACTTGGCTAATTCTAATGTGCCTCAAAGCCCACATGTAGAGATGGAGACACCTCAGGATGTGGAGACAAGTGAGGACCGGAGAAAAACACAAAGAAGTACTACAAGGTTTTATTTGCTTCGTAGAAACCCCTACATGTAAATACATATGTAACCCAACTAGATGCCCTCGGTCTCCTTATGGCCTTCAAGTGCCACATGAACTTTTGCAGAGATGGTTCTGATGAACTTCGGGTCATCGTTGGAAGCATTCTGCCAAAAGAGCACCTCGTGCCGCAGAATTTCTACCATTCAACCAAATTGCTCAGTGACCTTAAGATTTCATCTCAGCATATACATGCTTATCCAAAGGGATGAGTGCTATTCAGAAAGGAGCATGTTGACACAAATTATTGCATCTATATTGCAAATCCGCTAGGTACTTCGAGGTTGACACCAATGGTGATGGATAGAAGAGGCAGACCAATGTTGTTTGTAGAATCCTCCTCGGTATGTCGGTAACGACAAACAGTTCTTTTGGCGATGGTAATGTGGTGGACATGCCCCAAGTACCTCCAAAAGCACGAGGAGGGAAAGAAGAAGAGAGACGAGATGGGAGGTGGATCACATATCCAAGGAAGCATCCCTCTCGCCCTTGACATCCAAAGAGATGTGAGAAAATGCTTCCTTCATTCATTACTTTCACATTGTTGTTTACTTCGCAAGGGTGTACTCCTTCACTTAATTACATGTTCTCTTTCATAGGAAATTGCGAAAGGCCTGAACCCAAGCTTATTTAGCCTCTATCAAAATATGAAGACCAGGAAGATACCACATCCTAGGATAGGGTCCATGTGGGTCAATGATGGATTCGAGATCTAGTGTGGGACGTACATCACGAAGTATAAGGAGAAGCATGGCGAGAACTCCAATACACTCACCGAGGAGTTTGACTCCAAGGTTGCGGTGTTTGCGGGACAAGGCCTAAAGAATGGACGCCTATGTATTGGTGAAGGATCCATCGACCCAATGACCATTCCAGCTCTACGCTAGGCCCGTCGTGGTTGTAGGAGCGGTGGGCCTCAGGTAGAGACCCGCCAACGGGCTTTGGATCTAGTTATCGACCGCTTACGGGTATGTTCTTCCTCGGTCCTCTACTCTTAATTACATGTTTTCCATTGAAAAGTGAATGATATCGCGGCGACACAATGTAGGAGGAGATGGAAGAAAGGGAACATATAATCCGAGAGGAGTACGAGCAGCATATAATCCGAGAGGAGTACGAGCAGCGGCAGTAGCACATTGAGCAGCAGTAGGCATAGATGCATCCGCAGATGATGCAGCAGAAGTAGATGATGAGCTGGTTTGTGAACCAGTAGCTTCTGAGTGCTTCAGTGGGGACTATTCTGACTCCTCCTTTCGCCTTCTCGTGGGTAAGTGGTTAACTTAATATCTTCATCTTATTTTCTCATGTCTTATTATTTAATGCTCGAAATATATTTCCCATGTTGGGTCAACGAGTGGATCGAACGTTTCTCCCATCTAGCCACCGCCCAGCCAGAGCCCAATGACTCCTCATACCCTCACAAATCCGAACATCATCCGGAGCATGACGCAGTTTCCAGGTGAGTTCTCCTACAATTGTGCCTAACGCGCTTCTAGGTTGTAGAATGCAATGTCAATGTAAAAATATAGCAATGCCATGTCAATTGTAGAATTTGAACTTGAAAATGCTAAATTTACTCTAATGTGAGAGACTTGTACAATTCCAGGTCTTTATGAAAATTTTAGCCATGCCATTTGTAGAAAATGTAGCAATCTCATGATTTTTCTTTTAACTTTGTAGGAGAACGACATGGAGAAGACATAGAAGGACATGGTTAGATACCATCAAGGTTAGTTCTCCTAAATTTTTCACTTGTTCAAAATGTAGCCACCTGCCATGAGACTTGTACGATCTTGTCAAATTCATGTACTAGTCGAAATTTAACCATAACAATGCCATGTCTCCTAAATTCATGTACTCGTCAAAATTTACTTGTCAAATTCATGTACTTGTCTAATTCCATGCCATTGTGTAATTTAACTTGTCAAATTCATGTACTTGTCAAAATTTACTTTTCATTTTCATTTAGTTTTGCTTTCCAACTTGTAGGATATCATCGAGGATGCATTCATGGATTTGTAGCACTTGATCTTGAGGAGAACTTGATGGTGATGATCTTGTCATGGTCATGTTGTGTATATATATCGTGGTTATGTACTTTGTGGTGATGATGTTGTGACGATCTTGTGATGGTGATGATGTGCATTTGAACACTTGTGGAATTGTTTAGATCATGTTTATATGTGTGACGATCTTGTGATCATGTTTTGGTATGATACAAGTGATCATATTTATATGTGTCCTGCAATGGATATGTTTTGGTATATATTGTATATATACTGTCTATTTGAATCCATGAAATAAGAAAAAATAGAAACAATGGAATTTGATGGGGCCTTTGCCATGTGGATGCACATGGCAAAGGACGGCAAAGGCCACCACGTAGCGCCCACCTGTGCATCGCATAGGGCCTGGGAAGGCGCGGGAATCTCTTTACCGTGTGTGGTGAAGATGGAAGGCGCACGGCAACGCTGGTGCACAGCAAAGTAAAGAGCGCACGACAAAAACGAAGGTGCATGACAAAGGCGAAACACATGACAACGTTGCAGGTCACTCGGCAAAGCGAGAGGTGCATGGCAAAGACGGAGACACGGCAAAGACGCCGCGCATGGCAAAGAGGTTTTCTCGCCTTCTTGCCATGGCCGGCCCATTATCTACTTTACTTTGCTGTGAACAGAGTAAAACACACCGCAAAGACCTTTGCCGTGTAGATTGAGAAAAAGAGCACAGCAAAGCGGCTTTGCCATATCGTTTGTTGTCGTGCACGCATTGCCGTACCATGCTGCACGATAGTGTCTTTGCCGTTTTTTCTAGGTGCACGGCAACGATGCAGATTTCGGTAGTGATGAGTACCAGGATAGCCTGATCATTAAGTATAAATAAGAACATAAATTCTCATTCAATAGAATTTGAACCTAGGTGTTGAATTTGTACATTAATTCCATAACCAGTTGAACTAAACTTACTTTATTTAAAATAGGAATAGAATTTTACTTCACGAACCTGCACCAACTAAAAATACACACATCCATTAACTAGAAGTATTTTGCTCCTATTTTATTGTTTGCGTGCGATATACCCACCACGGTAGATAATATGAGTTTGCGCAAATAATACGATGTGCAATTGTTTGATGACACGTTACAAATACATGTGTCAACAGTTGCTGCTTATCGCGTACAGATTTGAAGCTATCGCTAGTAGAAACATGACACTAGTTCCAGTTTGTAAGAGGCGTTAGTCCTAGATCGGGACTAAAGGTTAGGCCTTTAGTCCCGGTTCTGTTACAAACCGGGACTAGAATGTCTCCACGTGGCTCCGTTGCACGCGCTGGGCTTGAGGATCTTTAGTTCCGGTTCGTAACACGAACCGGGACTAACGTTTTTCTACCGCGACAGCGTTTTGCACCAAACCGCTGTCGCGATAGGAGGTGGGGTTTTAGGGTTTTCTTTTTTGTGTTTGATTAATTTTCATTTTTTGTTTTTATATACATATTATTCTACGCTACTATATGTTGTATACATTGATGCATATATAATATAATTTCTCTCATGATTACATAAGGACATATAAATATATACACAACCGAGAATAGAGCTCGTCTAATTGATTTACACGAAGATCATTACAATGGATACTGTCCTTTTGTGTCTATCCACGATTACACGAAGGTCTATCCACGTTGTACTCTCCTTTTGTGTTTATGATGTCCCTGAGCAAAAATTCCGACAACTCCTCTTGAATTGCTAGTAGGCGTTCATGTGGTAGGAGCTCATCCCGCATCGCATACGTAATATCCACATAAATTAAAACTCAAGAAAAACTATGGTATAGAATAAATTACGAATATATTGTTTACGTACTCGAAAAAAGTCTGTGACCTTCTCCATACACCCACGAATGAACTCGCATACATAATATTCACATAAATTAGTCCCCTGTGGCTGCGTCACACACTTTTCGATTAAAAAATGTAATTCAATCAAATAATAATCAAGCATGATAATTGTATGGAGACTAGAATTGAAGAGATGCGAGGACATAGCTCTCGTACTACTTACCGGGACCGCACGAAAAGTGATCTCCTCACGCCATTCATCCCGAACCTCCTTTGTAAACGTTTTTCAAACCATGTCTGGCAAAAAAGAAATGAATGAGTTATTAATTAGTTTACATCTCAGAGAATGAACGAAAAAGATAGATATAGTGCGATAATTATTGAAATTACTTTTAGAGGCAATCAATTATGCTACAGTAGTCTTCCATCGGCTTCTTTAACGAGTCCGAGATTTCTACTTTTGCATGGTCAACGTCAATGTTTAGAAGAATCCAGTGGTAGTTGCGCACGTTTATATACACTTAACATCTAGTAAACAAAAATTAAATGTGTACAAGACAGTAGACTCTTATCCATGTTGTAAGGAAATAGTATTTACGTCTTGTAATGTTGCTCCATTAAAAGCATTAGCAAGTTATCCTCCGTTTCCTCGAGGTTATTTATTAGCGTATGTCCATATACTCTGTTTGGGTCAACGAACCCAATGCTGTAGATTGACTTTCTTCTACATTCTTGAATATTCATTCTGCATATATAATAGCATACAGAAGGAGATATAGTGAGGATAACGACAAGAAATGAATTGAACGAGCTGAGTTAGTGACTTAATTACTTACAGACAATAGCAGCTGAGGAGGGACTTGACGAGGGCGTCTAGGTTGAATAACTGAAATAGTTCACAAAGTTCAATGGAGATCTCGTCTGGACGGAAGTATTTCTCTCCAACTTTATATACGATAAATTGTCGCCCTTCCTTTGTGACTTTCAAGTACCAGATATGCAACAGTTGCATATGCATTGGCAGATCATCGAATACCTCATCGCTGACCAGAGGCTCCCTGTAGACAAATTTCCGTGCTATTGGTCCCTTGGCGACATTATCTCCATCGGCTAGAAGTGCTTCGAGGGGTACGTTACACTCATTGGCTAATTTAATAGATAATTCCATATATATTCCACCTTGTGTGGGCTGGGGTAACACCTTGAGCGGGGCGATGGATTGTTTTGCCTATTTGCCGAGCTGGGCAACTTCTTTTAATTTTCTCCCGCTTGCAGTACTGATTGATGACTTCTCTTTTAGTTTCTTCGTAAGACAGCGTGTATAGTCATCTTTCCTATTTAACACATATTGGGGTGGTTGCTCAAGGAATGCCTTGAAGTGCTTCTTGACTTTTGGATCAACTTGCACATGTGGCTCGGGTTGTTTTGGTGCAAAATGGGCCTTCACTTTGGCCTGGGAGGTCACCGCGCTTTTACTCATCAGTCCGGCGATAAGCTAACTTGGGAGGAGACGGTGGTACTCTTGGGAGGGGATCTTGTCGTTTTCGGCGTCGGGTCTCCCTCGATGTAGCGGTGTTATTCTTCCGCTTTCTTCCCTTTGATTCAGTGGGAGGAGGCGGAGGCGCCGGAGATGGAGATGCAGTCATGCTGCGATCCCTCTCAGGAAGGGGTGGAATATTGTTTCTCGGTGGAGACGGTGGACTCGGAGGTGATGGTGGCCTCGGAGGTGATGGATTGCTTCTCGGAGGAGAAGATTGCCTTGGCACCAAGCCTGGAAACACGATGTGCTGTTTTTTCCAAAGAATGATCCGACCCTCCACTTCTCCCAGTGTTTTATCCCCTTCGCCTGCAGGGATGTCAAGCTCAAGTGATCGACATGTCGGTCCAACTTCATCCACACTGACACGAGCATAGCCAACTGGAATCTGACTTCCATGGTAGGTCGCTTCCGGTGGACAATGTAAAGCAAAGCTGAGCACCACCTTCATAGAAATGTTCTTCAATGTTACATGTAGCTCACAAGCTATCCTTGCCTCGACTTCATCCACGGGGTAGTGAACCATCGTTGCACCGGCCGTATCATCTATCACCGGTGCATTATTCTCCACCAGCATTAGATTATTAGCTTGTACTTCCGTGGAAGCCACGCTGCTTCTTCGCTGAGATGGGCCCACCGGACTGTCCAATGCATGATCTTGCTGTCGGGCTAGTACTCTAAGCTCATTAATCTGCTCCTGCTGCAGCTTGAACATGGCTTGAAATTCCTCGTTCCTTTTTTCAACTGCCTCCAACCGCGCTGCCTCCTCCGCCTTCTGCCGGTTTGTTTTCTGGATCGGCTTCTATAAGTGTTGATGTCATCGGGCAACCCTTTCTTCCATGGAACAGATGGGCCAAAGCCTCGTGTTCGTCCGACTTTTTCAGGATTCCCGAGGGCATATATCAGCTCATCGTTCTCTCTGTCAGGAATGAACTTTCCATCTTTTCTCAATTGTATCACTTTAACAAGTTCATCTTTGGGTTTAGTAATGGCCTTCTTTCTAACAATAATCTCCCTGGTTTCAGTGTCATACGACCCCCCATGCCCAAGGAGCCAATTTTTTGACCTCACGGGCCACTTATTTGTAGCTGGCGTGACCCCTTTTTCACGCATTTCTTTCTCGGTTTTTGCCCATTTAGGCGCGGGCGTCTTGTAGCCACCTGTCCCTATAGTATTGTGATATTTATTTTTGGCCGCATTTAACTTATTCTTTTCTGACTTGGCCGTAGCTTCTTATGATTCCTTGTATGTCACAAATGGGGCCCAGTTATCCCGCTGCTTCTCCAGCAGGCCAGTGAATGGCGGAGTCACCCCTTCTTGGCAAAGTTATTGTACAATCTTTTCTTCCAGTCCTTGAACTGTCCGCCAATCTTCTTAAGGGCCCACTTTCTGACTTTCAACCTCAATGCCTCATTGAGTTCATGAGTGTCCAATTCAGGCAGAGAGAAGTGTGCCATGAGTGAACTCCAAAGACCCTCTTTGGCTCTGTCATCGACAAAAGTTTCTCCAACTCGATCACTTTTCTTTCCTGGCTTATTCCACTTCTGAGTGGTGATCGGGATGGTGTTCCTGACTATCGCTCCGTATTGGTATACAAATACACTTGTGGCCTCTTTCGGCTCCAAAGGTTCGCCGAACTCAGACACTAGATCAATAGTGAAACGCGCACCATCGGCCAACTTTTTGGTCGGGCCTCGTTTCCTTGCAGAAGATTCACCCGATGCGGAGGTCTAAGAGAAGAAACAGTCGTTAGTATATATATATATGAATCAACTAATGCATCTACTAGATCGTGATCAGCAGAGGCTTTATATACCTCGCCGGTCTTTGCTATGGTGTCTCCACCATTAATTCCACCGTCGTCTCCACCAAAAAATTCATCATAGTCATCTCTTCGGTTGGCTTCATCCAAGTTGAGGTATTGGAACCATCATCATCTTCATCGTCGTATGCTCCATCGTAATGATAACCTCATGTACCCTCATCTATCATGTTGTACATGATGTTCTCTTCGTTGTCTCTATCGTCCATAATTTAACTAATACATAACAAAGATAAAACCATTTTGCTTAATGCGATAAAATAAAGGAAGATAAAGTAATTCAGCTTAAACAATGTGATAAAGAAAGATAAAGTACCAATTAAACAACAATACATCTCGAATAATCCAGCTAATACAACAATAAAGTACCAATTAAACAACAATACATCTCGAATAAAAGATGGCACCCTATTACACATCTAGCTCAGCGAAGACGTCGAGCTCCGTCTACTGAGCCGCCGGAGGTGTGCACCCAAAGAGTAGGAACCATCACCGGAGAATATCTCGGGTAAGGTGTCTGAAGATGCTGCCAGGTATTGGCGACCCGGACTTGTAAAATGTACATGTAGCATCGGACGTGCTCGTCCTCCTCCCTGACATGACGCTGTACCTACTCGTCGTGGGCCGGCTCCCTCTGCACCGCACCTGAACCACTTCGCCACCACCACAGAAGATCCGGGTCGACGACGACCCCCGGATTCCTTACCAGACCACGTCCCCCGGCTGGTAGCACCTCCCAATGCCAGCCCGGCAGAGCCCAGTCCTGTGGATGCCCGGCGACACTGTCTAGTAGTGCTCCGTTGTTCAAGCCGAGTGAACGAGGATGAGGAATCGGCATAATTTCCTAAACACTAAAATTAAACCTATATACTTTAACCATGATGAAAATAAATAGTACCAACTAAAATAAACTATATTAAACACTAACTAAATTACACTAACTAAACTATATTAACACTAATAACACTAACAAAATTACACAACAAAATACACTAACTAAATTACACTAATTAACAGGAACAAATTAACTACCAAATTAACAAATTACACTAACAAATTAACAAACTACACCAAGAAATTAAACTAAGAAAACGGCAGGGAGGCGGTCGCCGGGCGGCAGAGGCGCTGGTGCGCGTGAGGTGGCGGCGGTCGCCGCGGGGCGGCAGAGGCGCGGGGCGGCACGGGCGCGGGGGAGAGGCGGCACGGATAAACATTCGCCGGATAAAAAAAATCAACTGTAAGGATTGTTGAAATGTAGAAAATAAGTTACTTTGAATAAACATTCTCTAATTTTAAATTTGAAAAATATCCTGAGCCGCACAAGAGGAATTAACGACCTGATCAATCATGTTTCATGTTTTGCTAGATCCCCGATGAAACGAAAACACATGCATGAATTTACGTGAGAAGTACTCCCTCCTCAGTTTATATACCAGTTTATATACGTATTTGAGGAGTAACAGGTTACTTGTGTACAAAGTTTATATCCAATTTATGTATTCCCAGGAATAGCATTTACTGATAAAAATAATTACATAAAATAATGAGCAAACCAATTGGTTACCTAGTCTAATTATTTGCTCCGATAAGCAGAGCGGCTAATCTTTTGTTGCACTGAAATACTAGTAACATACCCCACTAGCTAGTATTTCAGTGGGGTATTTTACTACCGCAAGACGTGCTACAAAGCGGAGCAGATCGCGAAGGACACCGTGAAGGCTGTGAAGGCCGACCCCGGCATCGGCACCAGGATCATCCGCCTCTTTGTTAACACCACTCCACTAGATTCACTCAACAAGATCAAGGGATTCGATTACAAGTAGAAAATTCAGCTAGTTCCATGAACTACAGAGGAAGGAGAAGGGAATCACGAGATAGAGAAGAAGAAAACCGAAGCAGAGGAGGCCGAAGCCGTCCAGTTCCAAGACGAATTGTCCGGTTGCCTCTTCCGTGCATTTGTAGAAACTGATCCACGAAGTCCTGGAGCAGGCCAAGCCCAGGATGGTGGCCCAGGGTCCACCCGGGAGTAGCAGTAGGAGAGGCCGCTAACATTCCCTCCTTAATTTTGGCTTGACCTCAAGCCGATGCCATGTCAAACCTCCGGGATCCCACGTTACTTGATGATTCACGACTTTACCAAGGTCGCGGTGGGAGCTGTAGTCAAAGCATACCTTGACGAGGTGGTAGCAGACGACACATACAAGATAGTAGTCGTGGCCGATGTGCACTTGGTCATGGAAGATGTTGATGTAGTAGTCTCGGTCAGCACAGATTTTGTCGAAGTAGTAAGCAAGGCTAAGGTAGTGGATTTGGTAGTAGGAAGTAGCTGGAACATTCTGCCTTTTGCTTCAACTTGTGTGAAAAATCCAAAGAAGAAGCGAAGTGCCCAGATGCCTGGATCGCATGACAACTTCCCTTGACAAAACTCCAGACTGTGGAAGCTCCACACGGCAACATAAGCAAGTAACTGAAATGATACAGTACTTGTTGTGCCTTCACATCTCACTTTTGTTCGTTGAAATAGTTTACCATACTCCAGACCAAACTGAATTATATACCCCGTATACAGCATCATCTAGTCCACACTTGGATATCTCCAGAAGCTCAAATACTTGTAACGCAATGGAGGAAGCATGCCTAGTTTGAAGTGTGGCTAGAACATGATAGCAACAACTCGACTGCATAAATAGGATGATCCAGCACCAGATGACCCTATTGCCAGTAACTGGAACCATTTTTCTTGGTATATGGCAGGACAGCTCTGCTGTAGAACGACACAGTATAGTCGCGTCTGATGATCAGATAGAGAGAACTGACAACTGAGAGTCCATGCAGTTATCCATTAAAAATTCTTTCCTTTGTACAGATAGTCACGTGCAACACCATAATACTGGAACCAAGACTTCAGTAATACCAAGCTAACTATCCAAGGAATTTTTCATTGCTCCAACAAACAAAAACAGAAGATAATATTTCCCGGAATGCAAAACCCCAATTCAGACTGCAAATAAGACAATTCAATCAGTTCAGAACATGACTGTTACCTCGAAGAATGTGATGAGCATCAGTTAGGACCCTCAGATCAGGAATAAGGAGACATGAAACATGGCAATACTGAGTGTATCTACAAACGAGACTTGCAATGCGTGAATCCCATTGCTCCATTGGTTCCTTCAATGTTACGTTTTCACAGGCAAGCATAAGTAATGCCGTACTTTGTGACCACAAGATGCATGGCCTAAACTCACTGCTCCTCCAATTTGCCATCCAAATTTCGCACAAGCTGGACCATACATTTTCCCATAGTAGAGAAACAGAGCCATAGGGAAAACCCAGTCCAACAGTGATATGGGCATAGTGATAATGTTCTGAATTTGCTGGCAGTGACCAGTATGATGATGCTTCTAGATATAGAGAATGAAAATTGATCCAAATTGAGATCAAGCAGTTAGATAATCACGTGTCCTACACGTATTGAAATTGCAGTCCGAGTAGGTGTAGGTGTCCAGGTACTATACGTATATGTATTAGACTAGGTTTAGCTACCGAGCCGGTTGTCTAGTCTTGGCATATATATATGTGTGTATCCTGGCCTGTAAACACCACCGTGAGTTGAGCAATACAAGAGAGGAAGCAAGGCTCGACAAGAGCCTTTGGCAATCAAAGTTGTTTTGCGTGTGCGTGCGTGAGTGTACTAGTTAGGTTAAAAGAATTGATCGGCTAGCAGCACGTGCATCTCGGCGGAAGTTATCGGATACGTGCGTGTCGTCTCGTCAGAATTTCCTCGTCGGTGTCGTCGGAAAGTACTCGGCGACAGGGGCTGTGCTAACAATTGGTATCAGAGCCTCGCAGAGGATCTCCTAGTAACGGGAGGTCATGACGGGCAAGGAGCTAGGCGAGTATTCTGGTGCGTCTGCGGGTGCGCCGGTGTCGATGCAGTATCCGCGGTACAGCCGCGACAACTACACGGTCTGGGCGGTCCAAATGGAGTGGGCGTTAGAAGGCGCCAGACTCTGGGAGGCTGTCGATCCAGGTGGCGACGAGTTCAAGAAAGGCGCGTCGAAGTACCACCTAGACCGACTAGCACTCACGGCCATATGCTCGGTGGTGCCAACAGATCTGATGCAACACCTGATCTCGAAGAAATCTGCAAAGAAGGTGTGGGATACGCTCAAGACGCTAAATCTTGGGCACGAGCGCGTCCGTGAGGCGACCCTACAAACCTTGCAGAAGAAGTACGAGAATCTGGAGATGGGAGAAGATGAGACGCTAGACGCTTTTGCTTCAAGGGTCGCTACACTGGTCAATGGGATTCGCGGACTTGGCGAGAAGCTGGATGAGATCTCTATTGTGAGGCGTTTCCTCCGCGTGGCGCCGCCGCGTTACTCACCCGTTGTCTCGGCGATCGAGCAATCCGTTGATCTCAAGACTCTCACGATGGATGATCTAGTTGGACGGTTCAAGGCGCACGACGAGCGGATGAAGATCACCTATGGCGACGCGAAAGTGGATGAGCATCTCATGCTTATGGCTCGAGCGTTGTTCGCCAAGGAGAAGAAGGGCGATAAAGCATCCGGCAGCAGGAGTGATAGAGAATATTCTCGCCCAGCGAAAAAGCATATCGCAGGGGAGGACGAGGACGAGAGTCCGCCGCGGAGGAAGTTTGACATCAAGAAAGTAAGATGTCATAAGTGCGGCGAGCTCGGTCACTTCAAGAAGGATTGCAAGAAATCGTCGAAGGAGAGGGCTCTCATCGCCCAGGAAGGAGACGATGATGGACCGATGATGTTGATGCTCGAAGTAACTGAGCTGAAGGATGAGAAGGATCCTCCATCACCGGGTATGGAGATTGTGGCACAAGTGGATCACGATCTACCGTGTGTGGATCACGAGCAACGGAGTGCCCCGTTTCTGCGTGAAGCCACGTTTGAGGCAAGTGAAGCTTCAGAATCTGATCATGGCGATCTATGCGTTGGAATTTCACCCGCAACTCCGTCCGGCAATAAGTTCTTCATGCTTGCGGTGGATGATCATAGTAAATACATGTGGATTGTGTTGCTGAAAAGTAAGTATCAAGCACAACAAGCATTCGAGAAGACCAAGGAAGCCGAAGAGTTTAAGGTGGAGGCGAAGATAAGAGCTCTACGCATTGATCAGGAAGGCGAGCTGCATCAAACCGTGTTGACCATGGCACGGAGGATGATGAAGAGTAAAGGTTTGCCAGGAAACTTCTGGGGTGAGGCAGTCAATACGGCTGTGTATTTTCTGAACATGGAGCCAACTGAGAGTGGAGTTGGTATGACTCCGTATGAAGCATGGTACGGACGGAAGCCCTCGGTTGATCATCTTCGCACTTTTGGGTGTGTGGCGCATGACAAGACCGGCCAGCAGAGTACTCCAATGATCATGACGGGCTATAAAGGCTCGAAGGAATACCGTTTGTGCAATCCTTATACCAATAAGGTGGTTTTCACGGACGACGTAGTCTTTGAGGAAGAGAAATCATGGAATTGGGGCTCCAAGGAACCGTATTATTCATCTTTTCACATCATGTGGGATCTTGAGTATGAAGAAAATATGGATCAACCAAACTTATCTTTGTCAGCAAATTTGGACCCAGAAGAGATTGAAGGCCTAGGGGGTGATCCAGACATGGACACCAGGCCAGAAGCACTAGGGATACTCCCAGAAGAAAAAGTGTCCGGAGAAAAGACTAGTCCGTGGTCAGAAAAACAGAGCTAGAAGGTGTTGTGTTTAGCTCATCATCTGCTAGTATAGGAGGTGATGATCCACGTGAAGAGCTTGGGGCAAAGGAGTATCCAGAAGTGCAAGGGTCATGTGATGTGGTGGCGAGTCAAGAAATTGGCTCAGAAATAGGCATGTAGGATACGCTGCATGTAGAGCCGTTGGCTCTCGGAGCTCTACGTGGAGACACACAAGGTTTAGAAACTGAAGAAACAAGCGCGTTGTCGGACGCAGAAGAGTATGTCGTGATGACTCCGATAGAACTGGAGACAAGGCAACTATGACCGACACGAGCATGCATGCGAGGCGTGTTGGACTACTATCCAAGGAAAGAATTTCGGACAATAAATTATCTGGTGAAGATGGAGTACGAAAATTGATGTTTGTTCATCAAGGAACCAGTGAAGACTGAAGGCACGTTCATGGCCTTTATCGACAAGGAGGACGCGGACGAGGAGGATCAATGTGAAGCCATGGAGAAACCGATAAAAGCAAAGTCGGTGACATGGAGGATGACGCCTGGAGCAGCGAAAGCAATGCCAAGGTTGACACTCGCGAGGAGCGGCTGGCGCATTTGGGACCCAGGTCGATGTAAAGAAGCACATCGTGATTAGGGGGTGATTGTTAGATAATCACGTGTCCTACACGTATTGGAATTGTAGTCCGAGTAGGTGTAGGTGTCCAGGTACTATACGTATATGTATTAGACTAGGTTTAGCTACCGAGCCAGTTGTCTAGTCTTGGCATATATATATGCGTGTATCCTGGCCTGTAAACACCACCGTGAGTTGAGCAATACAAGAGAGGAAGCAAGGCTCGACAAGAGCCTTTGGCAATCAAAGTTGTTTTGCGTGTGCGTGCGTGAGTGTACTAGTTAGATTAAAAGAATCGATCGGCTAGCAGCATGTGCATCTCGGCGGAAGTTATCGGATACGTGTGTGTCGTCTCGTCGGAATTTCCTCGTCGGTGTCGTCGGAAAGTACTCGGTGACAGGGGCTGTGCTAACAGCAGTCGCACCCGGCACCCCGCCGCATCAACCACCACCGCCTCCAGCCAACGTTCCTGCAGACTCAGCATCTTCTTCCGTCGTCGAGCAAGCCTCCGCACCCTCCGACTCTGTTTTGGATGCGCTCTACACCGACATCAGCGTGGACTCGGAGGAGATGGACATCAACCCAGAGGAACTCGGCTCTGCTATGCAGGAGATGGTGGAGGACATCAAGCGCGAGGAGCAGGCCGACAAGGCCATCACATCCCGAGAGGTGTTCGTCGCCATTGGGAGTGTGATGGAGGAAGATCAACCCAGACAAGCTCCGCCTAAAGCGCTGGACAATGGTAAGGGACCACCTGCTGCCGCCGACAATGATCACGCAAAGGCCATGCCCCCTCCTAACCCGGTGCAGCAGCCGCAGGAACTCAACATCGGTCCGAGTAACAAAAACACCGCAAACCCTCCGCCTCCGACATCTACGTCTGCGGCTGTCCAAATCACTCTGGCTGATAGAGTAATGTACGGAAATTTTCTCGTCGAGCCCATGACTGTGGCTCACATAAGGAACGTAGTCTAGCTTGATGAGAAGCGCCAGCAGCTGCTGGAGGAAGCGTTGGCCATCGCGGAGCAAGGCGCAAAGCTATATCAAGATCTGGACATGGCGCAAAAGTCAATCGAGAAAGCTAGAGCCATGGAGGCCGAGTACAAGACTCTGCTCACGCAGCAGAAGGCTATGAAAGCTCCGACTCGCGTCATCAACAATCCTGGCGTATGGCGAAACCTAGGATAGACTCCCCCGAAGACGCCACAAGCCAAGACATACATTGACAGCGAGGGCAGGCAGGTCATGCACACTCCTATCCTCAACCTAGCCGTCGCCAAGACCCTTTTGGAGCAGGATAGATCATCCGCAGTGTGAAAAGAGGTCTATGATCTTGTAGCGAACGCGGTCAAATAGCAGGAAAAGGCCACCTCTTAGAGGCTTGAGTCTGACCCAACATATTGCCAGTCTAGCAATCCTAAGCCTCTAAGGGACCGATCTCCTCAAGATGTCGGGTCTCAGACGAGTTCATCAGAGCGAAGACGGGGGGATGCATGCAACAGGAAGGATGCTATCCCCATGTCCTCCAACCATGGGGGTAAGGCTCATCCTCTTCGCCAGTCTCCATCGCCCCGATCTCCCCAACATTGCGAAGACCCAAAGGCTCACCATCATACGAGCATGCCTCCACCAAGGCAACGGGGCATCGTCATCCACGACAACACGGAGCAGCCTCTTCAAGATGGAGAGTGCAACAAAGGACACAAGAGCAGGCCACGCCATGACCCTCCACGTCCGATAAGCAACCGCGACAAGCGCGAGGCATCGTAGGAGGGTAACAGCAAGAAGGCTAACCCACCTCCACCTCCGCCTCCGTCGCCACCTAGTAGCCACCATGGAGGAGGGGGCCCGCGTCGTTCACGCAGCCCATCCCCTGGCGGCAAGAAGAAAAAAGCAAGCCCGGAGCCATACGCCGCATGTTCACGCCTGGATAAGATTCACGAGGCCTGGGAAGGACCTTACCTGGGAACACGTTGCTTTGGACCTATAATACGGACCACAACTTACCCCAGGGGTTTCCGGATTGACAAGACGATAAAGCCCTATGACGGCACCCCCAAACCAGCTATGTGGTTGCAGGATTACGACAACATGGTGGAAATCGCCGGGGTAACCCCAACGTTGTCGTCAAGTACCTCCCACTGATGTTGATGGGTACGGCCCACCAATGGATTGATGACTTGCCGGAGAAGTCCATCTGCAACTGTTGGACATGCAAGAAGCGTTCACCAAAAACTTTGAGGGTACTTACAAACGTCTCTGCACTGTTGGCGATCTACAACGGTGCGTGCAAGAGAAAGACGAGACATCTCGCGCCTACCTCTCCCGCTGGCTAGATATGAAGAATTCATGCGCAGGGGTGCACGATCAGACCACCATGGCCGCCTTCATCGATGGGTTGGAAAAATATACGTTGCTCTGACATAAGTTGATCCAACTAGATGATCCAGTTGGTCAGTTAGTTCGCGACTGCCGACGATGATGCTCGCGGATCCTTGCCGCAATAGCCGTTCCAACCCAAGCTAAGAGGAACAACATCACTGAGGACCCACAAGTATAGGGGGTGTATTGTAGTACTTTCGATAAATAGGAGTGTCGATCCCAACGAAGAGCAGAAGGTGTTGACTAGTGGTATAGAGTAGGAAATCTCTGTAAATACTTAGCAAACGGATTTTTAGGGGTTTTCTGATAAATCAAACAAACAAAGTGCAAGTAATAAATACAACGAACAAAAGCAGCAAGTGGCCCAATCCTTTCTTAGCAAAGGACAAGCCGGTGGAAATACTTATAAGGACCAAACATTCTCGAGGACACATGGGAATTCTGTCAAGTTCTTTCGCTTCAAATAGCTGAGAACTCATCTTTGGTGTTGTAAGTGTTGTGTGGGTGAACCTGTGCTAATGTACCGACCTTGCTTGGACTAATACATACTTGTGATTAAACCCCCTGCAAGCATCCGCAACTATAGGAAAGCAATTAAGATATAAACCTAACCACAGCCTTAAACTCTGAGATCCTACACTCCCTTATGCAATGGTGTCCTAACGGGATTTCAGGTTTTTGTCACTCCGGCAACCCCATGATTAGTAGCTAAATACACAATGCATTCCCCTGGTTCCATAAATGGTGAAGTATCATGTAGTCAACGTTCACATGACACCACTAAAAGAATAGCATCGCAACTTAAATACTAAACCATTGAATAATATCTCAACACAAATCCACTACTAACAACATGACTTCTCCCATGTCCTCAAGAACTAAAGAACTACTCACAAGACATCATATGGATCCAGATCAAAGATGATATGGTGATGAATAAAAATCTGAACATAAACAATAATCCAATGGTTCCATTCACAAGCATCAACCACAATAGTAATCAACACCGGGAAAGTTTCCCCTCAGATCTATGCAAGTATTCAACACAATTGTTACAGCGGGATGGAGTGGTGATGATGGTGCTGGTGGAGATGATGGTGTGGATGATGATGAAGATCCCTATGAAGCCTAGCATGATGATGGTGCTGATGGCGACGATCTCCCCTCTCCGGGAAGGAATTTCCTCGGCATAAGTTTGTCTGCTAGAAAGCTCTTTCTCTCTCGGTGTTTTCCGCCCCGCAGAGGCGGCAAAATCTTTCTGTGGTCACCCCCTGTGTTTTAGGGTTCCGAGAGGAAGATATAGGCGAGAGGGCGGAGTCGGAGGCCAGCCAGGTGGGACACACCCACCCTAGGCACGGCCCAGGGGGCCCACGCCTGGGTGGTGTGGGCTCCATGTGGCCCAACTCCGCCTCCCCTTCTGGCTCCCTTCCTCTTCTGAAAAAATATAATTTTCCATGATTTTCTGGTATTTTCTGATCTTCGCGAAATTGCATCAAAACACCTCTTTTTCCATCAGATTCCTTACTCCGGTAGTCCATCCTCCAAGAATCATCCAACATGCAAAAACAGAGGAAAAGACATAAGTAACACCTCATAATAAGACACATATAAATGAATAGTGGAAAATTATGATATAGAATGGTGATGCAAATAGGACGTATCAACTCCCCCCAAGCTTAGACCTTCGCTTGTCCCCAAGCAAAAACTGAGCTCAGTAAACATGTCCACGGGTTTATGGAGTGAAGTGTCGATAAAAGAATACAGACAAGAAGCATCACACTTACCATTACACAACTCATAGAAGAAAGCAACTCACCATTATATAACTTAGCTTGCAACAAGTACATGAGTCACAATAGAGATGCATAAATATAAATCATAATTGGAATTGGCAAACTTTGTTCTTGGTCAGAGAACAACTGGCAAACAGTTTCACAAAAAGCTTTTGTAGAAGTCTTCAAAAACCAGAGCACTCTTTGCTCAAAAAGGATTTTCACAATAATGGCTTTCAAAGTAATACTCAATAAATAAGATTCTTGTGCAAACAAGGAAGACAGAGGACATGATTGGGTAAATCATCATATGAATGCTTGCAACACAACAACTCAAATGATTGCTGGAGATAGAGAGCAAGTAGGTTTACTGACTCAACTAGAAATAGGAGAAAGGTCCCTTCATAGAGGGAAGCAGGGATTTCAAGTCAAAAATAGCTTCCAAAATATTATGGTACTTACGAGCTTTGAGCCCTCATTGCCCCTATCATAAGCATCTTGAGATGATTAAGGTTAAAGTGCACAAGGATGGAGTATATGCTTGATGAAATATAAGTTGGCAATCTCATGTCCCTTGAGTACGAGGGCCGCTCCTCATGCTACTCAACTTTAGTTACCAGTAAGTTCTTGTCATAGTAAGTACATACGTATCATAGAGAACCGCCAACGGGGTACCCCTTGCACATGATACAGGAGCTATCCCATAACCAAAATGACAAGGCAAGCAGACAGTGAGCATCTCAGTGATCTTTTTATTTGCTATTTGCATAGGTTTTTATTGAGGATGCTTCATAGATTGCTCACTATGGTTATGCTGCAAGTTTCCACCATGATTAGGCATGGCTTAGGCTAGCGGCCCAGTCATTTCTCTAACACACATACATAACTCCATGGACTTACAAGCTCCCCTTTTATTTCACACCGACGACATCTGCAAACAAAAGAGCATGATATCAACTGGATATGTATCCGTAAGTGTTGAAAGCGTTCCCCGTGACAGCACGGTTCTGCTAATCCCAACGTATAGTTGCAAGAATATACAACTTCGATGACACAATGGTTCAAGTTTATTAGGGGCAAGAAAATAAGGTGTGCCATCAAGTTCGTAAGAGCTTTACTAACTAGTTTTCATAACAAAATACTTTTTAATTCGAAAGATAGATGAAGCTTGAGAATTTTCTTGGAATAGCAATAATGCTAATAGGTAGATATGGTGGACACAAATGGCACATGTTTGGTTCAAAGGGGTTGGATGCATGAGAAGTATGCCTTCTCAAAAAAGGTTTTTGGCTAGCAAGGCTAGGTAGAAAGCAAAAGAGTTGAAAGAAACAAGCAAATCTACAAGTGATAAATCCAAATATGCAATCTTCCATGAAGACACAAAAGATCTTAAATAAAGAATACTAAGCTTATGAGCCAATCAAGAAATAAAATAAATGATACCAAATACCTATAAGCTTTTTCTCTTTTCCTTTCAAACCTCAAAAAGTGTTGCTACTAACCAGATCTCGGTTTGCCAAAACCAATGTAGATTTACGTGATGCTCCCAAAGTGATGCCAATACTGATCAACAAGATCAATCATATAATAGAGATTGCAAACTAAAATAAGAAGTGCAAACGGTAAAAGATGAAACTTCTCATTAATATTCCATAAAGGCACTCACACCAAGGATACATAGATAATCAACTAAAGGAGAGATACTTCCACATGCAAACCAACCTATAAGATAAATTCTCTACCAAAGATACGAATCCACTAAACAGGTAAAAGATAAAATATGATGATGTGATACCACGACACTCCCCCCAGCTTGGAACAAGCCAAGGGGATGCCAAACCTGATGATGAATTACTCCTTCAGTGGTGATGGTGTTCTCTTGATAAGCTCCTCAATCAGTTTCCTCAAATCCTCAATCTTGAAGGTCAGAATACGAATCAACTCCGAATTTTGCTCAATGCGATTCATGTTTATATCGGACCAATAGTCCCAGTCCTTACTATTCTTTCCCCACTCTTCCTTCTTAGTGTGTTCCTTCCCTGCATGGTTTGAACGAGGCAAATCCCACACCGAGGGCAAGTTCCCTTTGGGCACCTATTGGTATTTATGATCATGTATAAGAGTATGGAAGGGATTCTTGGTATGTGGAGGAGGTGACCGTGGAGCGAGGATATGACGTGGGGTTTTCCCTCCTGTAGACATACGTGTTGTCCTCCTAAGCTTGGTAGGTTTTGCCACCACTCCAATGCTTGCGACGGTAGCACGGGTGTCTGGATGCTCGTCCTCCTCCATATCTTCCTCATCCCCTACCAAAATCTCCTTTCCTTGGGGTTTTGAGGATCATCTTCCTCGGGCTTCTTGCCTTTGTTCGTTGGCGGAGACCATGGTGCTCTAAACTTGAGAAAATTTCCGGACATAAACAGATCGAAACAAAAACACGACTAGAACACGATGCACGAACCTCGGGGAACCTGAGGGGGTATATATTATGAAGTTTCAATGCATAAGGAAGGTACTGGTGCGAAAACGAGGTAGAGACGGAGATCGGGGGGCTCACACCCCCTCCAGGCGCGGCCAGCTAGGGCCCGCGCCTGGGGTGGGTGTGGCCACCCCAGCCTCCATTTCCTCCTCTGTTTCCTTTTGTAGCCTTCCGTATGTAATAAAAACATCAAAAATATAAAAAGATTGGGTTTTCACGAACCTTCTATTTTCACCACTTTTACCTAATCAAAGACGAACTATGTAGATTCCTGTTCTCCATCTCCTGGAAATTTCTTTCATGCAAGGCATTACACAAACCTCAATGGCCACATTAGTGTAATCAAAAACAATAAAACTTTGGTTCACACTTCAACTAAAATCCATCAAAACAAATGCTACTGTAGCAACCCCTTTCCAAAAATCCAAAAGAATCTGGAAGGGAATCAATATAAGAGGCAAATGTAAATGATGGCAGAAATCTGTCAAAACAGACCAGCAGGTAAATATTGATTTTTTCGAAAACCTTCTGTTGCTCAAATCAAAAAGTGCAGAACTAATGAAAGTTGGGTAACAACTTGGAGAACAAGCATAGAAAAATACAGCTCCATCCGAAGTACTGATCTTCCTCATGAATTTTTCCAATGCAGCACAAAAATCTGTCCCTGGACAACCACTTTTCACAACTCCTCCACTTCACAAAAGTAGTTGAACTTGACACAAGAACCAAAAAAAGGATAAGGAACGGTTATTACCGAGGTAATAACTTCCAATACATGACAAAACTATTGGGTTATCTCCCAATAAGTAATTTTCTTTAATGTCTTTAAGTTAGGCTTGATAGTTTCAAAGATGCTCGCATAGGAGATAAATATCTGAAGTGAAAGAGAGTATCAAGAAGCCAATAACCAACACATTTGAGTCTAACCCACTTCCTATGCATGGGGGTATCATGAGAAACAAATTTTTGAAACAAAAAGCCACTAACATAGGAAAACAAAACAAATGCAACTTCAAAGCTTTCAACATAAAACAGGGAAACTTAACATTATTGAGATGCATAAAACCTTGTTTCCCTCTCCCATAATAACTTTCAGTAGCACTTTGAATAAAGTTGACAATATAATTGTCACTGTCAAAAAATTTATCATCAGAATGAGCATACTTACAATCACCAAAAAGAGGTCCAAGGTCATAAAGCGGATCAATAAAAGCAAGTTGTTCCATCCTAAAATCTTTATTAGGCAAGCTATTTTCACAAGGAGCTTTAGAAAATTTAGAAAAGTTAAACTCATAAGAATATCCATCAAACTTAGTTAAAAAAAATTCTTTTTTACAATCTATAATAGCTCCACAAGTGTTCAAGAAGGGTCTACCAAAATTTATAGGGCAAGTTTTGCTAGCTGCTGAATTAAGCACTAGAAAATCAGCAGGATACTTAATCTTATCACAGATAATCTCCGCATCTCTTACAATTCCAATAGGGCAAATGATTTCCTTATTAGCAAGGTGAACAACCACATCAATGTCCTCAAGCTCACAAGGACCAATTTCATGCATAATTTCCCTGTAAAGCTCATAAGGAATAGCACTAGAACTAGCACCAATATCACATAAACCATAATAGCAATGATCACCAATTCTAACAGAAAGCACAAGGACACTAGCTTTTCTAGCCTTAGTAGGATGAGAAATAATATTAGAAGCGTCTTCACAGAAGACAATGTGCTCATCCTCTATATTTCTAATGACAAGATCCTTCACTACCACAGGTTCATTATTTATTTGCTCATCAGGTTCCATAGTTTTCTTTGTACCTTTGTTATTCGCACTAATCATCATAGAATACTCCTTTATCTTAGTTGGGAAAGGTATTTTCTCAACATAAGGTCAGGCAAAATATGATTAGTAGTACAAAATTCGGTATTTCTAATAGGAACATGACTAATAACATGTTTATATGGTGCATAGTACTTATTCCATTTATTTTTAGGAATTTCTATGTAAGAGGCAAAGGCCTTAAAACAATTGACAATACTTTAGGAGTCTAGATCAAACTCATTACTAATATCACGGAAGTCGTCAGTTCCCATAAAATATTTAATGCATTCATAATCATAATTTATACCTGATTTTCTTCCTTTGTCATTCTCCCAAACTTCAATGTTCTCTTGAATTCGTTCTAGGAGATCCCATTTAGCTTCTTCATTCATACGTGTGAATGATCCAGCACAAGAAGCATCTAGTAAATCTTTATCATGAAGAAAAATCCTAGCATAAAAGTTATTGATAATGATATTGTTAGGGAGTTCATGAATAGGACATTTATGCATTAGTGACTTCAATCTCCCCCAAGATTGAGCTGTACTCTCTCCATCACAATGCCAAAAGTTATATATCAGATTTCTATCCTTGTGAATCTCACTGGGAGGATATAATTTAGAATAAAGGAGAGATGCTATTTCCTCCAATTCCATGGATTGTCCATTCTTCAGCAGCTTATACCATTATTCGGCTCTCCCTTTCAAGGATATAGAGAGTAACTTCTTCTTCACCTCTTTAGTTGTGATACCTGCACACTTAAACAACCCACATAATTCATGGATAAAAAGCAAATGGTCACCAGGATGGATAGTTCCATCCCCAAAATAATAATTATCCATAACACGATCAACAATACTTGTAGGTATCTTAAAAGGATCTATCTCAATAGGCGGTGGTTCATCTACTACCCTCACAGTGGTAGTAGTTTTTCCAAACAGAAAACCAAGTGGGTTATCCATATTGGAAACAAAGTAACACACATAAATAAAAAATACTCATAGTAGAAGTTTCCTTTACCAGTTCCACTCTTTAAAGCAAAAAAACAAAGTGCAAGTAATAAAGACAACGAACAAAAGCAGCAAGTGTGTTGAATACTTGTGAGTGGAACCATTGGATTATTGTTTATGTTCAGATTTCTGCCAGGGGAATTCCTTCCCGGAGAGCTCTTTCTCTCTCGGTGTTTTCCGCCCCGCAGAAGCGGCGAAATCTTTCTGTGGTCGCCCCCTGTGTTTTAGGGTTCCGAGAGGAAGATATAGGCGAGAGGGTGGAGTCGGAGGCCAGCCAGGTGGGCCACACCTACCCTACGCGCGGCCTAGGGGGCCCGCGCCTGGGGGGTGTGGGCCCCTTGTGGCCCAACTCCGCCTCCCCTTCTAGCTCCCTTCGTCTTCTGGAAAAATATAATTTTCCATGATTTTTCTAGTATTTTTCTGATCTTTGCGAAATTGCATCAAAACACCTCTTTTCCATCAGAATCCTGACTCCGACAGTCCATCCTCCAAGAATCATCCAACATGAAAAAAAGAGGAAAAGACATAAGTAACACCTCATAATAAGACACATATCAGTGAATAGAGGCAAATTATGATATATAATGGTGATGCAAATTGGACGTATCAAGCACCAACCAGAAGAGCCCGCCAGAAGAAAAGAAAACCTTCGACATGGTCGCCATGACGTTTGCAGGACGAGGTGATGGCGGACAGCATGGCCGAGGACGAGGGGCTGGTCATGGGCAGCAACGAGGTAGTGAAACTACCCCGGCAGCGCTCCGTGTTCCCCAAACGTATGAGGAGTACAATGATATGCCATGACTTGTACACCTCGATACCAACGGCAAATCCACTCACACCAATCGCCATTGCAAATTTGTCAACGACCTCAAGGAGGACCCAGAGTCCGGATACAAGCGAAGCCGAAAGAACAGACCGCGAGGCAAGGGCAAAGGGAAGAAGAAGGAAGAGGAGTCCAAGGATTCAAGTGACATGGACGAGGACATTGACCCCAAGCACGCCGACAAGGGCGATGGAAAAGGCAAGAACCCCTTCGAGAAGAAGGTCGCCGTCTACCACACTTTCCTTGGCACCCCTACTATCCGGGCATAGAAAAACTCCATGAGGATACTAATGGCCACCCTACCCCCAGTTCCCCCGTACCTGCGCTGGTCGGAGATTCCAATCACTTGGGACAGGAAGGATCACCCAGACCTCATCCCTACGGAGAACGAATATGCCATGGTCATCAACCCTTTGATTGACGGCAACGAGTTCACCAAATGCATGGTGGACAGTGGAAGCAACATCAACATCATGTACCTGGATACACTGCACAAGATGAACTTGACGGAGGCCAACCTAAGGCGGACCAACACCATGTTCCATGATGTAGTTCCTGGTCGGGAGGCTCAGTCCCTTGGGTGCATCACGCTCCAGGTCGCTTTTGGCGATGTTAATAATTACCGCCAAGAACGCATGATCTTTGAGGTGGTCCCCTTCAAGAGCGTGTGCCACATCATATTCGGACGCGACATCTTCCACGCCTTCATGGCCAATCCATGCTTCGTCTACAACAAGATCAAGATACCCAGACCAAACGGCATCATCACCGTATCCGGAAGCTTTACAAAGGCAAGGGATTGTGAGATTGGAGAAGCAGCCTTTGCAGAAGCCATCCTCTACAGCAAAGAATTCAAGGAGATCCAGAGCAAGGTTGATGCAACGGAGATGTCAGCATCGAAGAAGAAGATTTTTGACTCCGATCCCGCCTTCAAGGCCACCATCGAGACCAAACCGATGGAACTTGTGGTAGGCGATGCCTCCAAGACCACCACCATTGGGACGAACCTGGACCCTAAATAGGAAAGCGCACTCGTTGAGTTCCTCCATGAGAAAAGGGACATATTTGCCTAGCAACCTGCCGACATGAAAGGTGTACCTATGTAACTTGCCGAGCCAGCTGGAATATTGATCCAAAATGCAAACTAGTGAAACAACCTCTACGACGCTTCGGACACGAGAAGAGACGCGTCATAGGCAAAGAGATAGCTAGGTTACTTAAGGCTAGTTTTATCCGAGAAGTCCTTCACACCCGATGGGTGGCCAATCCTTTACTTGTCCCCAAAAAGGGAACCAAAGAATTAAGAATGTTCGTTGATTACACCGGCTTGGACAAAGCATGTTCGAAAGATTCGTTTGCTTTGCCTCACATTGACCAAGTCATTGAATCAATGGCTGGCTCGGAACATCTGTGTTTTCTCGATGCATACTCAAGATACTACCAGATAAAGATGAGGAAGTCGGACCAATTGGCCACTTCATTCACCCGACACGTTTTGATATGTAACGATGCCCTTTGGGCTGAAAAATGCAGGTGTTACGTACCAGCGGACTATGCAGCATTGTCTACACGATCAAATTGGTCGAAACGTTCACGCCTACGTGGACGATATAGCGGTGATGTCTAAAAAGTCAAACGACTTAATCTCCGACTTAAAATAAACCTTTGACAATCTCCAGAAATATAACATGATGCTTAACCCTAAGAAGTGAGTCTTCGGGGTTCCAGCTGGAAAATTTTTGGGATTCATCGTTAACCAGCATGGAATCGAGGTTAACATGGAGAATATCAAGGCCATCCTAAACATAAACCGTCCAACATGCCTGAAGGACATCCAATGGCTCGCGGGCTGCTTAATAGTAGTAAGCCGGTTCGTCAGCCAACTTGGAGAGAAGGCTCTACCGCTGTACAAGTTGCTGAAGAAGGCGGACAAATTTACATGGATGGACGAAGCAGATGCTGCACTCAAGAAGCTAAAGGAGATACTTTCCTCGACACCTATACTTGCAGCACCCGAGCCTGGGGAGCCTATGTTGATCTACATGGTGGCCACCAACCAGGTAATCAGCATCGTCATTGTGGTGGAGCGGAAAGAACCAACGCATGAGTACGGCATGCAACGACCAGTTTACTATGTAAGCGAGGTCTTGACGTAGCCAAGAAGCACTACCCGCACTACCAGAAGCTAGCTGATGGAGTGTTCCTTGCTTCTCGGAAGCTGAGGCACTATTTCCAGGAGCACCCTATCACAGTTGTGAGCAGAGCTCCACTGTCCGACATCATCAATAACAGTGACGCTACAAGAAGGGTTGCAAAGTGGGGAATTGATCTTTCCACCTTTGAGATCACCTACAAGATATGTGATGCTATCAAATCACATGTATTGGCAGATTTCATTGCAGATTGGACGGAGATGCCAGATACTACCCTGTACCAGAACTAGAATACTGGGTGATGCACTTTGACAGATCAAAGCTACTCAACGGCTCGGGGGCTAGTGTACTTCTACAGTCACCAACATGGGAAAAGCTGCACTACGTTCTGCAGATCCACTTTGAGGCTACAAATAACATAGCAGAATATGAAGCACTCATTCACAGACTTCGCGTAGCCAAGGATATTGGCATCAAGCGCATAGTTTGATGTGGAGATTCCGACTTGGTTGCCCAACAGGTGGCTGGCACATGGAACACGTGGAACCCTATGATGGCTGCATATCGAGACGAAGTAGACGAGATAGCCAAGTGCTTCGAGTGCTACGAAGTCAAATATGTCAAGAGGGAGGACAATGAAGCGGCTGATCTGCTGTCAAAGCTTGGATCAGGGCGCAAACCAATTCCACCTGGCATTTTCCTAGAGCATCTACGGACACTATCCATGAAGGGAGCGAATCCATCTAACCCGGATAGAGTTGACTCTTTTGTTCACATAGTGACAAAGGTCCCTCCGTCTTGGAAAAAACCGTTCATGCGGTATCTCGTACACGGAACTTTGCCCATCGACGAAGTAGAAAGTCAGCAAATAGTACGTCGAGCGAAGGGCTATACCATAATCAATGGGCAGCTCTATAAAAGAAACACCACTGGTGTATACCTAAAGTGTTTTTCCCAGCAAGAAGGTATTGAATATCCTTCGTGAGATCCATCTCGGAGATTGCGGGCATCACACCGCTCCTCGATCATTGGTCTCCAAAGCCTTCCGGCAAGGATTCTACTGGCTAACCGTGAAGGCGGACATCGACAAGGTAGTTGAGACGTGCATGGGATGCCAGTACTATGCCTGACAACCACATGTTCCAGCTCAAGAGTGGCGAACAATACCAATAACTTGGCCGTTTGCAGTCTTGGGGCTAGACATGGTTGGTCCATTATAGACGACACCCTGTGGGTTTACGCATCTGCTAGTGGCAGTTGATAAATTCACCAAATGGATAGAAGCTAAACCCATTAGAAAGCTTGATGGGGCAACTGCATTTAGGTTTGTACAGGATCTAGTGGTGAGATTTGGTCTCCCACATAGCATTATCACCAACAACGGCAGCAACTTGTCACTCGGAGAAGTGGAAGCTTATTGTTGGGAGAAGGGCATCCGACTTGACTTGGCATCTATGGCACTGCCACAATCCAATGGCCAAGTTGAGCGATCCAATGGATTAATTTTGCAGAGAATCAAGCCACGTCTAGAGGCACCACTACATAGAGCAGCTAGAGCCTGGGCGGAAGAGTTACCATCAGTTCTGTGGAGTTTACGAACTACACCAAACAGGTCTACCGCCTACACCCCTTATTTCAAGGTATATTGAGCAGAAGCCATCCTTCCTTTCGACATCCTTCACGATTCACCAAGAGTTTCCTCCTATGACGAAGATGACGCTGAAGAATCCAGACGCCTAGATGTGGACCTTCTCGAGGAAAAGCATGTATTGACATGCCAAAGATCCTCCATCTACTAGCAGAAGCTACGCAGGTACCATAGTTATTGCGTTCAGCATCGCTCTTTTAAAGAGGGGGATCTGGTGCTCCGACTTAAGCAGAAGAGGTCACACAAATTATCCCCGCCATGGGAAGGACCGTTCATCATAAGCAAGGCGCTACTCAATGGGTCTTACTACCTCGTTGACAATCGTGAACTTGAGGATAGACCAAACGAGGATCATAAGCGTAAGCGACGTGACCCGGATGATGACTTCCCGGAGCTTGATCGACCATGGAACATAGCACAGCTACGTCCTTTTTACACTTAGCATATTTTTTATCTACTGTGTACCTCTTATATGATCAATGAAATAAAGCTCTTTGGTTCACTCATTTGCTTGAGTCTTTTACCTCCTTTAGTGTTCAATTTTGGATCGTATAAAACCTTTATGTGCAAGTTTTGCATTTGCACTTGTGAAAATTCTTCCTATGGGCGTTAGCTTAAGTTTTCTGTTCTACACGTTCTTTGTTGTTCTTATGTGGATTCTGGAGTAGTGACTTTTGGCACTCAAAGTCGGCTATTTTGTGCTTAGGTTTTTTGACGGTGCCATTGGGCATCATCACCTGAGCGCATGGTTCCGACTACGAGTCTTCCCACTCACGAAAAGTCAAGCATAAAACCCAAAGTATTGGATAAGCCAACACTTGCTTAAAAAATATATACATGCTGGAACTAGTACTTAAGTAGCAGGAAACATATAGCTATTGTTTTCCGCCTTAAGGTTAAATCGTAGTTTTTTCCGCATACATACATCCAAAGGAAACAAATATTACATGTGTTCTTCATTCCTCTAGTGGAGGAGACTTTGAGGCAGCATTGCCGGCAGCAGGAGAGTCATCGTGATCATCAACAAAGTCGTTGGTCTTGAGGGACTCGGAGGAGCTGGGCTGGTCGCCATCGATAATATCGAGAGGCACAAAGGTGTCTGGATCCACCAACTCGGCAACCCTGGTGTTGTAGCCGGCGAGCGATGACCAGATAGCTTTATGATCAATCTTCTGGCCGTCATTGTCTACGTCGGGCAAACCCGAGGTCACCGTGTCGATGTCAGCATTTTCATAATGGGCCTTCACAATTGCCAGCAACATTATTGCACTAGCCCGGGTACATGAAGCTTTCCTTCTTACGATACGCTCGGGGGCTTGCCTTGATGTTGATGTTCAGGGGCTTGGCAATTTCCTTTGCTTGCTTGATGGCGGTGCTAATGGAGTTGCCGGCAAGGACCATGCATTCCTTTGGCGGAGGAGGCGTATTGGTTAAAAAAATAGGAGTTGCATTTCTGGCAAAGCAATGGAATACATGAGTTCAATAACACAAAAGTTCAGAGTACCTGGCTTATAGAAGTACAAGACGGAGATTGCTTACCAAATATGCTCGCCTCGGCTTGTTGGAGCATATCCGCCATGGAGTCCCGTTCTTGTCGGATGATCTTGTAAGCCTCAAGGTTGCATTTATTCTGCTCTTTGGCAGCTTTCTTCTACTCCTCGAGGATCGCAATTTCCTTCTTCAGTCAGTTGATCTCCGTGTTGGCAGACTCTTGCACGGCCTTCATAGATGCTTCATACATCTTCAGTGTGGCAACCTTCTCCTGCTTGATGATTTTGTTCTCGTTATCTAGTAGTTCTATGTGCTTGGATTGCTCGACAATATCCTTTGCCTTGGCGATAGTTTCTGCATGACGGAGAAATGACATCGCACGATGAGTAGTCGGAAGTTAATGGCGCAAGACCAAGACTGAGTGCAAAATTGAAAAGAAAAACAGACTCTTGCTCTTGGTGATTTGATCCTTCAAGAAGGCAGTTTTACCCTTTTCAACTTCAAGGTCAGCACAAATCTTGTGGAACTTCACGTTGGCGAAGCCTCTCCGAGCATTTTCATTATGCGAAAAAAATCAATGTTACTTAGTCTACTTGGAGCATCTAGCCGGATAAATATCCACCTAGAGGCATGGGGGCTACAGTGAGAGTTTTTAAATCGGCAATATGATTAGTCTTTCTTTAAGCATCTAGTCAGAACTAATTTTGTTTCAACTAGAAGCTTGGGGGTGCAATATTGAAATTTACAAACACTGTGTATGCTACTCTAAAAGTATCTAGTCGGAATAATTCATTCAAACTACATACTTGGGGCTACAGTGCGAAGTTTTCTAGCTTAGTCACTCTTAGAGCATTCAGACGTAAAGACTTATGGTTTTCCGTCTAAATCCTCGGGGGCTACAGTGGGATACTACATATGAAATGCAAAAGGCATACAAAACTTACAAGTGCAATGATCTTGAGGTTGGTGGTGCTCTCGGCAAGTATCTTGCTGAAAGCAAGGCTGTTTCTACGCAGGATATCTGCCTACTTGAGCAGCTCCTCAATACCACATGTCCGATAAGTCGACACAGCACCAGGAACCAGAGATGAGATACTCGGTGTAAGCACCGGGTAGACAATCTTCGAAAACTCTGCTGGTGTACTGGGTGCAGTGGCGCCGCATGCGGCAAAAGTTCTGCCTTCCACAATCGCTTTACCACTACCAGTGCAATCCTTAGCCGGAGCTTCAGCCACTTTGGGTGCGGTGCTTTCTTGTGTCGTCTGCTCGCTGACAACAGCAAGTTCCGCGGCAACGTCTGGGTATACTTCCATGGCGGAAGGTTCAGACATTACCTTTGCTAGAGAGCTTGTCGGTGCGGCAGCAGGCTGGACGCTTGGATTTGGAGGGGCGATGGCGGGAGATTCTTGGTGAAACATTTCTTTGATGTTTTAAGAAGCCCCCGATGTTTTGGAGGTCTTCTTCAAACTCATACTGGCCTTCTTCCTGAAACGTGTAGAAGTATAAGTACGGGAACAAGACGAGCAAGGGACAATGTCGGATGTTAAGAAGCTTACACAATGGTTGGTGCCTTGGTCAACGGAATACCGATTATTCTTCTTTTCTCCGCCTCCAGGGAGGCGGTGGACTTCTTGGAGGCTCCACCCTCCGTCTTCTTCTTCTTGCCTCCGTCGGCAGCGTCAAAGGTGGAGCTCTTCCACTTACACGCCAACGGTACATCGTCGTCGGACACGACAGTGACATCCTTCATCTTGGGGTCATAGACTTGGGAAGCCATGCTACCTTCGTCTAGTTCCTTGAGCTGTTAAGTTAATCCGAATGTGTTAGATGCAATGGTTAAGGCTAGACGGAAGAACTGGAGTATATATCATACACGGAAAATAAACAAGTAAGTACCTCTAGGCACTTTCCGCCCTCAAACATGTCATAGGTGATGCCAAAGCCGCGCTTCCTGTCCCTCACCTTGACTATTTCCTTGAGGCGAATCTTGATGGAGTCACTCGAGAAGTTGTCCTCGGAGATGCGGAGGCTATCCTTCCTATCCTTGGTATACTGGTGCATGAGCTTAGCGCGGTGTTGCAGAGGATGGATCTGCCTGATGAACCAACACATGGCTAGGTCCAACCTGGTCAGACCCGTGTCTTCGAGCCATTTGATCCGCCTTACAGAGCGGGAGGCTTCGTCGTTGTAGGGAAGGAGAGCTTGGGATCTCCATGCCGGGGCTTCAGCGGCAGCTCCATTGACAAAGTCTGGGTACATTCCATCTCGGCCATTCAGAGGGATATCTGGGCCGTAGAAGTACGTCCTCTGCCAGTTCTTGCAGGACTCGTGGCCTACAATGTCGGGGAATCACCGGCCAGGCCGGATCTTGAAGCTAATGGTTCCACAATTTCTGAGCTCATCCTTGCTCACTCTGGCTTCCCTCTTGACGGTGAAGACATATATAAACAGATCTAACCTAGGCCTAATTCCTAGGTAGCCCTCACAAAGTGACACGTAGTTGCTAAGCGCGACGATGCTATTTGGAGAAAGGTTCTGAGGTTGAACCTGGTATTGTCTAAGGACCTCTATGAAGAAGTCGAAGATTAGGAGGGAAACACCGAGTACCAGTTGGGCTTTGAGATACACCTTTTCTCCGGCTTGGGGAATAGGGATGACCTTGCCGGCCGGAGCCGCCCGCCAGACCAGCCCCTCCATCTTGGGGAGGTACCCTTCGGCGAGCATCTCCTTGAGATCACTCTCGGTGATATCGGAGCCGCGCCACTCTCCCTTATAGTTCCAGCCCTACTTGAATATGGTCACTGCCGGAGGTTTCCACCACCGCGGTGCGTGGCACCACCACGCCTTCTGGGCGCACGAGGACGGAGCCCACCAGTTTGTCCGTGGCTTCGTTCGTCGCTGCCATGGATGGTGTGGTGCTGCTGCTGGCCATTGGTGTGGAAGGAGACTGGCAGCGAGATGGGAAAAGCTATGGTTTTTCCCTACGTGCGCGAAGAGCTCGAGAAGGCGTTTGCTGGAGGAAGAAGACGATGCGAGGAATAATGCGATGAAAGGATAAGAATTACCACGGTTATAATTTATAGTACTCAGCATCAAGATTCGTGCAAGTTGATCGAACGGTTGTTGCGTGGATAGCGCGTGCGTGCACGTGTGCGGGAATTTCGCCACGTTCCCACCGCCGCCGCCAACGTTTCACATCCCTCGCACGGGAAAAATGGATATGATTGCATTCTATGCATGTGTGATTTACGAGGAATCTCTGACCTATGATCTACATTGCTCTACTGACATGGGCAGGTGAACCATCCCATCTGAAGATTCCGGCATGGACGGATTCTGTCCAGCTACGAGAAGAGTACGATGGGAGATTCAGTAGTTCTCCGACTTACATGTTGAAGATGGAGAACATTGCAGGGTTCTTGGGAGGACTACAAGATATTGCTTGACGATTTACCAACATTCATCTAGACGGAGCATTCAACCTGAAGAGGCAAGACGACGCAAGATATCAGAGTTCTCTAGGGGCTACTGTTCGGGATATGCTAAATGGGTATCACCATTGCATGTCTCTAATCCGGATAACCTGGGTGTCCCACAGTTTGTAGCAAGGCCCATGGCCTGCTAGTTGTCCCAGTTAGATGGATCCAGAAGGGAGGTCCATGTTGGATAAAGGAAGGCTACGGAGGAGTCACCAGCGTATCCGGAGCCTTGAAGTGCAATACATGTTAGACTAGTTTTGTATCGTGTAGGACTCTGTAACCTGTCCGGCTAGGAGTTTGCCTATAACCCTAGGATTTGGCGACTATATAAGCCGAACCTATGGGAGCCGTTAGTGCAGAACAACTCATATCGCGCACAGCGAACCGATCCCTGCAACTCAGCGTATTGCCATTGTAGTGATTTATAGCAGGAGTAGGATTCTGCCACCATCGTGGGATCTGAACCTGGGTAAGCTGTGTTACCTCGTACCCGCCAACCTCCCGCCTTACCCCACGTCTCTAAACACGCTCTGTGAGGACCCCTCCATGGCGTACTCGTCGACAATACCACGACAAGGGGAACTTATGGATAGCCAGCACTATCAAACTGATACAAGAGTAATTTAACTTAGATGCCGTTACAGGAACACTTGACTAGCACATTCTGACTTGAGCAAAAGACTTGAATAGGCCAATAAAAATACTTCTGAATTTTTGCATAATTGGACTGGTTGTAATTGTCTAATGAATCTGCATTTAATTGCTTAACACATGCATCCCAAGCAATATCTCTAGTCTGGACATAATCTGTTGATACCCCTGTTTTCTCTCTCGGGTACCATGTCAATAAGCAATTCATGGCACAACTAAGATCACAACACATAACATTGTACCTTGCGTGAAGCTGATTCAAGGATGTGCCCCACACCACCATGGCAAGAATGCATTGTGGTATTAGAGGAGATACGTATGACTGCTTGCTCTTGGATAATGGCACTAGTAGCTTGAGCTCCAAATTGATCTTGTGCTTGTTGGCAAGGCAACTGCCATCGACACTGAGTCACTATAAGGAATTTGTGTTGGAGATATGCCCTAGAGGCAATAATAAATATAGTTATTATTATATCTTTGTGTTTATGATAAATGTTTACATTCATGCTATAACAGTATTAACAAGGAAACATTAATAATTGTGTGATTTGTAAACTAAATTAGAGTCCCTAGTAAAGCCTCTTTATAATACTATCTTGTTGGTTAATAAATGATTGTGGTTTCCCTATCATGAACATTGAGATGTTATTAACAACAAGATCATATCGTTAGGAGAATGATATGATGGACATACTCCTATAGATAAGCGTAGCATAAAGATCAAGTCATTTTAATAGTTCAATTTCTATATGCTTCCTGATACATAGTAACCTAATTCCTTCGACCATGAGATCATGCATATCACCATCACCGGAAGGATGCTTTGATGACATCAAACACCAAACCGTAACTGGGTGGTTATAAAGGTGGCATTGAGTTAAGTATGGGTTGAGACACATGGATCAAGTGGGATTTGTCCATCCATATGACGGATAGATATACTCTAGGCCCTCTTGGTGGAATGTCATCCAATTGGCTTACAAGCATGTGGTACAAGGGATCACACATAACGGAAAAGAGTGAGTACTAGCTTGAGGTTGAACTAGATATGCAGAGATCTTCAGCGATCAAAACTCGATAAATAAACTCGTGATAAAAAATTAGTATCGTATGTAAGTGGTTCATTCGATCACAAAGTAATCGTAGAAATATGTAGAACCATTTGAACTTTCCTCTATTGGTTATTGTTAGGAGAAGTGTCATCATGTCGATCATGTCCAATTCACGAAACCGTAGGGAGACACACTTAAGGATTCGGTGTTGTTGAGTAGTTATGGAATGATGAGTAAGAGACCGAATGTTGTTCGGAGTCTCGGATGGGATCCGGATATCACGAGGAGATCCGGAATGGTCCGGAGAATAAGATTCATATAAGGAAAGTCCTGTTTCGGGGTTGGAGAATGATTCGGTGTTTTCATCTGGAATGTTCTAGAAGGTTAGGAAGGTCCGTCACTCGGAGGGAAGGGTACATGAATGTGTCATAACAAGTTGGAATGGTTGCATCATGTACTAGGTGTCATCGCTGAGCAAAATAAAGGGATAAATCAAATCCTAGTTTGAAAAGTCAAACGCCAATTTGAAAAGTCAAATGGCAAGTTTGCTTGGTGGAGGGAGAGTAGGAAACCTACTTGGGGAGGAGTTCCTCTCCCTCCACCGCCGTCCTTGGAGGCCGAGTTGGGGGAGGACTCCCTCCCCCTTGGCCGGTGCCCTCCACCTATAAAAGGAGGGGCAGGGCTGCCCTGTAGGGTTTCGTAGCATGGAAAACAAAAATTTTCTACCGCATACAAACAAACAAGCCAAGATCTATCTACTAGATTGTAGCAACGAGTCGATGGAATAACTCACCCTCGAAGATTCCAAAGTGTTTAACGAGAGCGGATTCTCGTGGGTGATGTAGTCGTACTCTTTCCGATCTCAAGATCGCAGAGACGATCCTTCCTACAGCTGCTCCCAGCACTCCTGATGGGTCACATCGCTCGCATTGACGAAGACCTTCCTCTCCCTTGTTCCAGCAGGTAGCGGAGGTTGTAGCACTCTCTCGCGATTCAAAGACAACGGCGTGGTACCAGGAAGTAGAGGGAGATCTCGAGGCTTCGCCTTAAGCCGAGCGAGTATGGTGGAGTATGAGAGAGTCCTCGACGATCTAGGGTTTAGACACGCCGAGGAGGGGCTAGTGCCGGGTCTAGGGTTTCACCTAGGCGTGGCGGCGAGTGCCCTAGGCTGGCGGCGGCTTGGAGGCGGCGGCTTGGTACTAGGGTTTGGAGGAGAGGATCTTGTGTGTCTCTAGGAGGGAGCCCTGTCCCTCCTTCTATAGGTGGAGCGGCCGGCCAAGGGGAGGGAGAGGAGTCCCTCCCCAACTCGGCTTGGAGGTGGGCTGCCGGTTGGAGGAGGGAACTCCTCCCCAACTCGGTTTCCCCCTTCCTCATCTTTTCCTCTTTCCAAATTTAGCCGTTTGACTTTTCAAACTAGCTATTTGACTTTTCAAACTAGGATTTGAATTAATCCTTTATTTGGTACAGCGATGACACTTAGTACATGATGCAATCATACCAACTTGATACAACACATTCATGTACCCTTCCCTCCGAGTGCGGACATTAGGAACATTCTAGAACATTCCCGATGAAAACACCGGAACCGTTCCCTAACTCCGAAACGGGACTTTCCTTATATGAATCTTATTCTCCGGACCATTTCGGATCTCCTCGTGATATCCCGGATCCCATCCGAGACTCCGAACAACATTCGGTCTCTTTCTCATCATTCCATAACTACTCAAACAACGTCGAATCCTTAAGTGTGTCTCCCTACGGTTCGTGAATTATGCGGACATGATCGAGACACTTCTCCGAACAATAACCAATAGAGGAATCTGGAAATTCATATGGCTATTTCTACGATTACTTTGCGATCGAATGAACCACTTACATACGATATCAATTTCCCTTTGTCTCACGATATTTTACTTATCCGAGGTTATGATCGTCGGTATCTCTGCATACCTAGTTCAACCTCGTTACCGATAAGTACTCTTTTCTCGTTCCCGTGATATGTGATCCCTTGTGAGCCAGTCACATGCTTGCAAGCTAATTGGATGACATTTCACCGAGAGGGCCCAGAGTATATCTATCCGTCATATGGATGGACAAATCCCACTCTTGATCCATGTGTTTCAACCAATACTTTCCAACACTCAATGCCACCTTTATAGCCTTACGGTGTGGTGTTTGATGTCATCAAAGCACCCATCCGGTAAAGGTGATATGCATGATCTCATGGTCGAAGGAATTAGATTACTATGTATCAGAAAGCATATAGCAATTGAACTATTAAAATGACTTGATCTTTATGCTACGCTTATCTATAGGAGTATGTCCATCATATCATTCTCCTAACGATATGATCTTGTTGTTAATAACATCTCAATGTTCATGATAGGGAAACCACAATCATCCATTAACCAACAAGCTAGTATTATATAGAGGCTTTACTAGGGACTTCAAATTAAGTTCACAAATCACACAAGTATTAATGTTTCCTTGTTAATACTATTATAGCGTGAATGTAAACATTTATCATAAACACAAAGATATAATAATAACTACTTTTATTGTTGCCTCTAGGGCATATCTCCAACAGTCTCCCACTTGCACTAGAGTCATCTAATCTAGATTACATGGTAATATACCGAACACCCATGGCAGTTTGGTGTTGGTCATGTTTTGCCCTCGGGAGAGGTTTAGTCAACGGATCCGCCACATTCAGATATGTGTGTACTTTGCAAATCTTTATATCCCCATCTTGGATATGTTCTCGAATAGCGTGGAAACGTAGCTTGATATGCTTCAGCTTCTTGTGTGACCTTGGTTCTTGCGCATTGGTTATGGCGCCCATGTTATCACAGTAGATAGACATTGGGTCCAGCGCACTAGGAACCACACCCAGCTCTGCAATGAACTCTTTCATCCATATCGCTTCCTGTGAAGCCTCCGAAGCAGCAATGTATTCCGATTCAGTTGAAGATCTCGCCACAACGCTTTGCTTTGCACTCCTCCAGCTAACTGCTGCACCATTCAAAATAAATACGTATCCGGATTGTGATTTAGAATCATCCGGATCGGTGTTCCAACTAGCATTGGTGTAACCATTAACAACGAGTTGTTCATCACCTCCATAAGAAAGAACCATATCCTTAGTTCTTCTCAAGTACTTAAGGATGTTTTTGACCACTGTCCAATGATCCACTCCTGGATCACTTTGATATCTGCTAGTTAAACTAACAGCATATGCAATGTCGGGTCTAGTACATAGCATGGCATACATTAGAGATCCTATGGCTGAGGCATAGGGAGTCTTACTCATCCTTTCTCTATCTTCTGCCGATGTCGGACTTTGAGTTTTACTCAAGGTCGTATTGGGCAACATGGGCAAGAACCCTTTCTTGCTATCTTCCATTCCAAACCTCTTTAGAACTTTGTCCAAATATGTACTCTGTGACAATGATATTTGGCGTTTCGATCTATCTCTATAAATCTTTATGCCTAATATGTAAGCTGCTTCGCCAAGATCCTTCATTGAAAAACTATTATTCAAATATTCCTTGACACTATTAAGAAGGTCTACATCATTCCCAATCAATAATATGTCATCCACATATAGTATTAAGAATGCTACAGAGCTCCCACTCACTTTCTTGTAAATACAAGCTTCTCCATAAGTTTGTATAAAACCAAAACTTTTGATCACCTTATCAAAACGTTGATTCCAACTACGGGATGCTTGCTTCAATCCATAGATGGACCGTTGAAGTTTGCATACCTTGTTAGCATCTTTAGGATCAACAAAACCTTTGGGTTGCATCATATACAACTCTTCATCAATGTCTCCATTGAGGAATGCTGTTTTGACATCCATCTGCCATATCTCATAATCGTAATATGCAGCGATTGCTAACATAATCCTCACACTTTAGCTTCACATCTTGGTGAGAAAGTCTCATCGTAGTCAACTCCTTGAATTTGTCGAACCCTTTTGCGACAAGTCGAGCTTTATAGATGTGAACATTACCATCAAGATCTGCTTTCTTCTTGAAGATCCATTTGTTCTCGACGACCTTCCGCCATCCCAGAAGTCCACCAAAGTCCATACTTGGTTTTCGTACATGGATCCAATCTCGGATTTCATGGCTTCTTGCCATTTATTGGAATCTGGGCTCATCATCGCTTCCTCATATGTCTCAGGGTCATCGGTGTTGTCCACCAACATGACACTCATAACGGATCATACCAACTGGAGTGGTACGAGTTCTCGTTGACTGCGAGGCTCAGAGCAACTTCAACCAAGTTTCATGATCATCATCATTAGCTTCCTCTCTTATTGGTGCACCACAGAACTTCTTCGGTGCACTACTCGCAATTTCGAGAGAAGGTTCGACAACCTCGCCGAAGTTCTACTTTCCTTCCAGTCACTTCTTTCGAGAGAAATTCCTTCTCTAGAAAGGATCCATTCTTAACGAAGATTTTGCCTTGGATCTATGATAGAAGGTATACCCAATAGTTTCCTTCGGGTATCCTATGAAGACGCATTTTTCCGCTTTGGGTTCAAGCTTGTCCGGCTGTAACTTCTTTACATAGGCTTCGCACCCCCAAACTTTAAGGAACGACAATCTAGGTTTCTTCCCAAACCATAATTCATACAGTGTCGTTTCAACGGATTTAGACGGTGCCCTATTTAAAGTGAATGCGGTTGTTACTAATGCATAACCCCAAAATGATAGCGGTAAATTTGTAAGTGACATCATAGAACGAACCATATCTAAGAGAGTTCGATTACGACGTTCGGACACACCATTACATTGTGGTGTTCGGCGGTGTCAATCATGAAAGTATTCTGCATTTCTTCAAATGCTCGCCAAACTCGTAACTTAGATATTCACCTCCACGATCAGAACATAGAAATTTAATCTTCTTATTACGTTGATTCTCTACCTCACTTTGAAATTCCTTAAACTTCTCGAAAGTTTTGGACTTATGTTTCATGAAATAGATATACCCATATCTACTCAAGTCATCCGTGAAGGTAAGAACATAACGATAACCATCATGATGCTACACTCATTGGACCACATACATCGGTATGTATGATTTCCAATAAGTCCGTAGCTCGCTCCATCATACTGAAAATGGAGTCTTAGTCATTTTACCCATCGGACATGCTTCGCATCTTTCAAGTGATTCGAAATCAAGTGATTCAAGAAGTCCATCGGAATGGAGTTTCTTCATACGCTTCACTCCAATGTGACCAAGACGACAGTGCCACATATAGGTCGAGTTATTGCTCGATTTCAAACGTTTAGCCTCAATGTTATTAATATGTGTATTTCCACTATCGAGATTCAATAAGAATAGACCATCTATCAAAGGTGCATGTGCATAAAACATATTACTCATATAAATCGAACAACCATTATTCTCGGACTTAAACAAGTAACCGTCTACTTAATAAACAAGATCCCGATATAATGTTCATGCTTAACGGGCACCAAATAACAATTATTTAAGTATAAAACTAATCCCGATGGTAGATGAAGGGTAGCGTGCCAATCGCGATCACATCAACCTTTGATCCGTTTCCAACACGCATCGTCACCTCGTTCTTCGCTAGCTTCTGTTTATTCTGCAAAACCTGTTTCGAGTTACAAATATGAGCAACCGAACCAGTATCAAATACCCAGGCACTACTACGAGTACTAGTGAGATACACATCAATAACATGTATATCGGATATACCTTTCTTCTTGATGTTGCCGTTCTTTAAATCCGCCAAGTACTTTGGGCAATTCCGCTTCCAGTGACCTTCTCCCTTGCGTTAAAAGCACTCGATGTCGGGCTTAGGTCCAGCCTTGGTCTTCTTCGTCGGTGTGGTAACTTTCTTACCACCCTTCTTGAAGTGTCCCTTCTGCTTAGACTTGCCTTTCTTGAATTTGGTGGTCTTATTGACCAACAACACTTGGTGCTCTTTCTTGATCTCCACTTCTGCAGACTTCAACATGGCAAAGAGTTCTGGCAACGTCTTGTTCATGTTTTGCATGTTGTAGTTCATCACAAAGTTCTTGTAACTTGGTGGTAGTGATTGGAGGACACGGTAAATCCCCAAAGCATTGGGAATCACTATACCCAAGCTTTGAAGTTTGTTTGCGTGCCTAGACATCTTAAGCACATGCTCGCTGACGGAGCTGCCCTCTTCCATCTTGCAGTTAAAGAACTTTTCAGAAGCCTCATAGCTTTCAATTGCCACATGAGTTTCAAAGATCAATTTGAGATCCTCGACAATATCATATGGGTCTGAATTCTCAAACCTTTTCTGAAGCTCCGATTCTAAACCATACAAGATAGCACACTAAACTGTGGAGTACTGAGTCTTCCGAGTGAGGTAAACATTCTTTACTTCATCGGAAGCAGTAGCTGCAGGTGGGTCACCCAGCGGTGCATCCAGCACATAGGTCAAATTACCAGCTGTGAGGACAATCCTCAAATTGCGGAACCAATCCGCGAAGTTGCTTCCATTGTTTTTCAACTTTTCTTTCTCTAGGAACGCATTAAAATTGATGGTAGGGGCTGCCATTGATCTACAACATATTTGCAATAGTTTAGACTAAGTTTATGACAAATTGAGTTCAAATTAATAAATTTAATCTAGGTGAACTCCCACTCAAAACAATATCCCTCACATTGTTTTAGTGATCACACGAACCAAATCCACCATATCAACACCGATCATCACGAGAGTTGATATAGTTTCAATGGCGAACAATCGACATGTTCATCATATCTACTATATGATTCATGCTTTACCTTTCGGTGATCCGTGTTCGAGACCATGTACGTACATGCTAGGCTCGTCAAGATCAAACCTTAGTTTCCGCATGAGCAAATCTGGCTTGCTCACGTTGTATACACTTGCGGAATCTAACACACCCGATCATCACGTGGTGCTTCGAAACAACAAGCTTTGGCAACGGTGCTAACTAAGGGTGAACACTTTATGACTTGAAATTCATGTGCATGAGGGATCATCTTATAATGCTACCGTTGTCTACTAAGCAATACAAGATGCATAAAGGATTAACATCACATGCAATTCATAATATGTGATATGATATGGCCTTTCTTCTTTGTGCTTCCGATCTCCATCTTCTAGCACGAACATGATCTCCATTATCACCGGCATTGCATCAAGGTCAATGACGCTTCTCCATGGTTGTCGCCCACGGCTTCAACTATTACAACTACTTTGAATAGACATGGTCGTAATGTAAATTAAATACAACCATATGGCTCCTGCGGTTGCCAACTTACAATAAGGAACATTGCATACATCAAATATAATCACAATCATGGCCATATCACATCACACACACCGCAAAACAAAGTTAGACGCCTATACTTTCTTTGCATGTTTTACGTGGTTTGGGGCTTCCAATAAGTGTCGTTCTAACTTACGAACAAGAACCACAACATTGATACTAGTATTGTTAATCACCCGTTGTAAATTGGATCTTAACTATGCTAGGAGAAACAGGCACCCGCAAAGCCACGTATGCAATACAAGTTGCATGTCAAGCGTGGAGCAAGTCTCATGAACGATGTCATGTAAGGTTAGCCCGGGCCGCTTCATCCCAACATACCGCAAGATGCAAAGTACACAAGAAGCAATCGACAATAAAAGCATCAACGCCCACAATGACCATTGTGTTCAACTCGTCTGTGAGATCTACATATAGACACGGCTCTGATACCACTCTAGGGTTTCGTAGCATGGAAAACAAAAAATTTCTACCGCATACAAACAAACAAGCCAAGATCTATCTACTAGATTGTAGCAACGAGTCGATGGAATAACTCACCCTCGAAGATTCCAAAGTGTTTAACGAGAGCGGATTCTCATGGGTGATGTAGTCGTACTCTTTCCGATCTCAAGATCGCATAGACGATCCTTAGGCGCTGCGTTCGGCACTCCCTTGATCGGTCTGCGTTCGATTTCGGCGAAGACCTTCCTCTCCCTTGTTCCAGTGAGGCGGAGGTTGTAACACTCTCCTCGCGATTCCGGACTGTGGCGTGGTGCGGAAGTAGAGGGAGATCTCATGAGGCTTCGCCTTAAGCGGGCGAGTATGGTGGAGTATGAGAGTCCCTCGACGATCTAGGGTTTAGACACGCCGAGGAGGGGCTAGTGCTTGGCTAGGGTTTCACCTAGGCGGTGGCGGCCTGGGCCCTAGGGCGGCGGCTTGGAGGCTGGCTGGCTTGGTACTAGGGTTTGGAGGAGAGGATCTTGTGTGTCTCTAGGAGGGAGCCCCTCCTTATATAGGTGGAGGGGGCCGGCCAAGGGAGGAGAGAGTCCCTCCCAACTCGGCTGGAGGTGGGCGCCCGGTTGGAGGAGGAACTCCTCCCCTTCCTCCTCTTTCCTCTTTCCAAATTTAGCCGTTTGACTTTTCAAACTAGCTATTTGACTTTTCAAACTAGGATTTGAATTAATCCTTTATTTGGTACAGCGATGACACTTAGTACATGATACAATCATACCAACTTGATACAACACATTCATGTACCCTTCCTCCGAGTGGGACATTCCGAACATTCTAGAACATTCAGATGAAAACACGGAACCATTACCCAACTCAGAAACAGGACTTTCCTTATATGAATCTTATTCTCCGGACCATTCCGGATCTCCTCGTGATATCCCGGATCCCATCCGAGACTCCGAACAACATTCGGTCTCTTTCTCATCATTCCATAACTACTCAAACAACGTCGAATCCTTAAGTGTGTCTCCCTACGGTTCGTGAATTATGCGGACATGATCGAGACACTTCTCCGAACAATAACCAATAGAGGAATCTGGAAATTCATATGGCTCCCACATATTTCTACGATTACTTTGCGATCGAATGAACCACTTACATACGATATCAATTTCCCTTTGTCTCACGATAGTTTACTTATCCGAGGTTATGATCGTCGGTATCTCTGCATACCTAGTTCAACCTCGTTACCGATAAGTACTCTTTTCTCGTTCCCGTGATATGTGATCCCTTGTGAGCCAGTCACATGCTTGCAAGCTAATTGGATGACATTTCACCGAGAGGGCCCAGTATATCTATCCGTCATATGGATGGACAAATCCCACTCTTGATCCATGTGTTTCAACCAATACTTTCCGAACACTCAATGCCACCTTTATAGCCACCCAGTTATGGTGTGGTGTTTGATGTCATCAAAGCACCCATCCGGTAAAGGTGATATGCATGATCTCATGGTCGAAGGAATTAGATTACTATGTATCAGAAAGCATATAGCAATTGAACTATTAAAATGACTTGATCTTTATGCTACGCTTATCTATAGGAGTATGTCCATCATATCATTCTCCTAACGATATGATCTTGTTGTTAATAACATCTCAATGTTCATGATAGGGAAACCACAATCATCCATTAACCAACAAGCTAGTATTATATAGAGGCTTTACTAGGGACTTCAAATTAAGTTCACAAATCACACAAGTATTAATGTTTCCTTGTTAATACTATTATAGCGTGAATGTAAACATTTATCATAAACACAAAGATATAATAATAACTACTTTTATTATTGCCTCTAGGGCATATCTCCAACATGCCCGTCTAGACCTACACCTCCACCACCCAAAACCCTAGCCCTAGCCGCTGGCCCTCCTGCAGCCACCGCCGCCCTAGGGCAAACCCTAGCCGCCGACTTGGGGCAATCCCCTTGCCCTAGACGCCGGCCTAGCTCCCTCTCCTTGGTGTGTCTAAACCCTAGATCGCCAAGGCCTCTCTCATAGTCCACCATACTCGCTCCAGCTTTAGGCGAAGCCTTGCGAGATCTCCCCTCTACTTCCGGTACCACGCCGTCGTGCTGCCGGAATCACGAGGAGAGTGCTACAACCTCCGCTGCCTGCTGGAACAAGGGAGAGGAAGGTCTTCATCGAGTACCGAACGTGTGACCGATTGCAGAAGCGCTGCCGGAACGCAGCGCCGGAAGGACCGTCTACATGATCTTGAGATAGGCAAGAGTACGACTACATCACCCACGAGAATCCGCTCTCGTTAAACACTTTAGAATCTTCGAGGGTGAGTTATTCTATCGACTCGTCGCTACAATCTAGTAGATAGATCTTGGCTTGTTTTGTTTGTATGCGGTAGAAATTTTTTGTTTTCCATTCTACGAACCCCTACAGTGGTATCAGAGCCGTGTCTATATGTAGATCTGTTGGACGAGTAGAACACAATGGTCATTGTGGGCGGTGGTGCTTTTATTATCAATTGCTTCTTGTGTACTTTGCATCTTGCGGTATGATGGGATGAAGCGGCCCGGGCTAACCTTACATGACATCGTTCATGAGACTTGCTCCACGCTCAACATGCAACTTGTATTGCATAAGTGGCTTTATGGTGTCTGTCTCTCCCATTATAGTATAGATCCAATTTACTTGGGCACTTGATAGTTCAAACATCAACGTTGTGGTTCTTGTTCGTAAGTTAGATCGACACTTATTGAAAGCCCCAAACCACGTAAAATATGCAAAGAAATTAGAGGCGTCTAACTTTGTTTTGCAGGGGTGTGCTGTGATGTGATATGGCCATGATTGTGATTATATTTGATGTATGCAATGTTCCTTATTGTAAGTTGGCAACCGGCGGGAGCCATATGGTTATCTTTAATTTCTGTTAAGACCCGCGTGTCTATTCAAAGTAGTTGTAATAGTTGAAGCTGGTGGAAGACAATCATGGACCAGCGTCATTGACCTTGATGCAATGCCGGTGATGATGGAGATCATGTTCGTGCTTGAAGATGGAGATCGGAAGCACAAAGAAGAAAGGCCATATCATATCACATATTATGAATTGCATGTGATGTTAATCCTTTATGCATCCTGTATTGCTTAGTTAATGACGGTAGCATTATAAGATGATCCCTCATGCACATAAATTTCAAGTTCTAAAGTGTTCATCCTTAGTAAGCACCGTTGCTAAAACTTGTTGTTTCGAAGCACCACGTGATGATCAGGTGTGTTAGATTCTGCAAGTGTATACAACGTGAGCAAGCCATATTTGCTCATGCGGAAGCTAAGGTTTGATCTTGACGAGCCTAGCATGTACAGACATGGTCTCGGAACACGGATCACCGAAAGGTAAAGCATGAATCGTATAGTAGATATGATGAGCATGTCGATTGTTCGCCATTGAAGCTACATCAACTCTCTTGATGATCGGTTTTGATGTGGTGGATTTGGTTCGTGTGATCACTAAAACAATGTGAGGGATATTGTTTTGAGTGGGAGTTCACCTAGATTAATTTAACTATTAATTAGAACTCAATTTGTCATAAACTTAGTCTAAACTATTGCAAATATGTTGTAGATCAATGGCAGCCCCTACCATCAATTTTAATGCGTTCCTAGAGAAAGAAAAGTTGAAAAACAATGGAAGCAACTTCGCGGATTGGTTCCGCAATTTGAGCATTGTCCTCAATGTTGGTAATTTGACCTATGTGCTGGATGCACCGCTGGGTGACCCGCCTGCAGCTACTGCTACCGATGAAGTAAAGAATGTTTACCTCGCTCGGAAGACTCAAGACTCCACGTTAGGTGCTATCTTGTATGGTTTAGAATCGGAGCTTCAGAAAAGGTTTGAGAATTCAGACCCACATGATATTGTCCGTGAACTCAAATTGATATTTGAGACTCACGCGACAGTTGAGAGCTATGATGCTTCTGAAAAGTTCTTTAACTGCAAGATGGAAGAGGGCAGCTCCGTCAGTGAGCATGTCCTTAAGATGTCTGGGAACGCAAACAAACTCCAAAGCTTGGGTATAGTGATTGCTAATGCTTTGGGGATTTACCGTGTCCTCCAATCACTACCACCAAGTTACAAGAACTTTGTGATGAACTACAATATGCAAAGCATGAACAAGCATTGCGAACTCTTCTCCATGTTAAAATCTGCGAAGTGGAGATCAAGAAAGAGCACCAAGTGTTGATGGTCAATAAGACCACCAAATTCAAGAAAGGCAAGTCTAAGCAAAGGGACACTTCAAGAAGGGTGGTAAGAAAGTTACCACCGACGAAGAAGACCAAGGCTGGACCTAAGCACGATCTTGAGTGCTTTTGCAAGGAGAAAGTCACTAGAAGTAATTGCCCAAAGTACTTGGCGGATTTGAAGAACGGCAACATCAAGAAGAAAGGTATATCCGATATACATGTTATTGATGTGTATCTCACTAGTACTGTAGTAGTGCACGGGTATTTGATCTGGTTCGGTTGCTCATATTTGTAACTCAAAGCAGTCTGCGAGAATAAACGTAAGCTAGCAAAGAACGAGGTGAAGATGCTGGCGTAGGAAATGGATCAAAGGTTGATGTGATCATGGTGACGCTACCTCTTCATCTACCATCGGGATTAGTTTTATACTTAAATAATTGTTATTTGGTGCATGCGTTAAGCATGAACATTATATCGGGATCTTGTTTATTAAGGCGATTACTTGTTTAAGTCCGAGAATAATGGTTGTTCGATTTATATGAGTAATATGTTTTATGCACATGCACCTTTGATAGATGGTCTATTCTTATTGAATCTCGATAGTGGAAATACACATATTAATAACATTGAAGCTAAACGTTTGAAATCGAGCGATAACTCGACCTATATGTGGCACTGTTGTCTTGGTCACATTGGAATGAAGCGTATGAAGAAACTCCATTCCGATGGACTTCTTGAATCACTTGATTTCGAATCACTTGAAAGATGTGAAGCATGTCTGATGGGTAAAATGACTAAGACTCCATTTTCTGGTATAATGGAGCGAGCTACGGACTTATTGGAAATCATACATACCGATGTGTGTGGTCCAATGAGTGTAGCATCATGTGATGGTTATCGTTATGTTCTTACCTTCATGGATGACTTGAGTAGATATGGGTATATCTATTTCATGAAACATAAGTCCGAAACTTTCGAGAAGTTTAAGGAATTTCAAAGTGAGGTGGAGAATCAACGTAACAAGAAGATTAAATTTCTATGTTCTGATCGTGGAGGTGAATATCTAAGTTACGAGTTTGGCGAGCATTTGAAGAAATGCTGAATACTTTCGCAATTGACACCGCCGGGAACACCACAGCGTAATGGTGTGTCCGAACATCGTAATCGAACTCTCTTAGATATGGTTCGTTCTATGATGTCACTTACAGATTTACCGCTATCATTTTGGGGTTATGCATTAGAAACATCCGCATTCACTTTAAATAGGGCACCATCTAAATCCGTTGAGATGACACTGTATGAATTATGGTTTGGGAAGAAACCTAAATTGTTGTTCCTTAAAGTTTGGGGTTGCGAAGCCTATGTAAAGAAGTTACAGCCGGACAAGCTTGAACCCAAAGCGGAAAAATGCGTCTTCATAGGATACCCAAAGGAAACTATTGGGTATACCTTCTATCATAGATACGAAGGCAAAATCTTCGTTGCCAAGAATGGATCCTTTCTAGAAAAGGAATTTCTCTCGAAAGAAGTGACTGGAAGGAAAGTAGACCTCGACGAGGTTGTCGAACCTTCTCTCGAACTTGCGAGTAGCGCAGCACCGGAAGAAGTTCCTGTGGTGCCTGCACCAATAAGAGAGGAAGCTAATGATGATGATCATGAAACTTCGGTTGTAGTTGCTCTGAACCTCGCAGTCAACGAGAACTCGTACCACTCTGATTGGTATGATCTGTTATGAGTGTCATGTTGGTGGACAACCGATGACCTGCAACATATGAGGAAGCAATGATGAGCCCAGATTCCAATAAATGGCAAGAATCCATGAAATCCGAGATTGGATCCATGTACGAAAACCAAGTATGGACTCTGGTGGACTTACGGATGGCGGAAGAACATCGAGAACAAATGGATTTTCAAGAAGAAAACAGATCTTGATGGTAATGTTATCGCTATAAAGCTCGACTTATCGCAAAAGGGTTTCGACAAATTCAAGGAGTTGACTACGATGAGACTTTCTCACAAGTAAGCTAAAAGTCTGTGAGGATTTTGTTAGCAATCGCATATTATGATTATGAGATATGGCAGATGGATGTCAAAACAGCGTTCCTCAATGGAGACATTGATGAAGAGTTGTATATGATGCAACCCAAAGGTTTTGTCGATCCTAAAGATGCTAACAAGGTATGAAAGCTTCAACGGTCCATATATGGATTGAAGCAAGCATCCCGAAGTTGGAATCAACATTTTGATAAAGTAATCAAAAGTTTTGGTTTTATACAAACTTATGGAGAAGCTTGTATTTACAAGAAAGTGAGTGGGAGCTCTGTAGCATTCTTAATACTATATGTAGATGACATATTATTGATTGGGAATGATGTAGACCTTCTTAATAGTGTCAAGGAATATTTGAATAATAGTTTTTCAATGAAGGATCTTGGCGAAGCAGCTTACATATTAGGCATAAAGATTTATAGAGATAGATCGAGACGCCTAATATCATTGTCACAAAGTACATATTTGGACAAAGTTCTAAAGAGGTTTGGAATGGAAGATAGCAAGAAAGGGTTCTTGCCCATGTTGCCCAATACGACCTTGAGTAAAACTCAAAGTACAGCAACGGCAGAAGATAGAGAAAGGATGAGTAAGACTCCCTATGCCTCAGCCATAGGATCTCTAATGTATGCCATGCTATGTACTAGACCTGACATTGCATATGCTGTTAGTTTGACTAGCAGATATCAAAGTGATCCAGGAGTGGATCATTGACAATGTCAAAAACATCCTTAAGTACTTGAGAAAAACTAAGGATATGGTTCTTTCTTATCGAGGTGATGAACAACTCGTTGTTAATGGTTACACCGATGCTAGTTGGAACACCGATCCGGATGATTCTAAATCTCAATCTGGATACGAATTACTTTGAATGGTGCAGCAGTTAGCTGGAGGAGTGCAAAACAAAGCATTGTGGCGAGATCTTCAACTGAATAGGAATACATAGCTACTTCGGAGGCTTCACAAGAAGCGATATGGATGAAGGAGTTCATTACAAAGCTCGGTGTGGTTCCAAGAGCGCTGGACCCAATGTCTATCTACTGTGATAACATGGGCGCCATAGCCAATGCGCAAGAACCAAGGTCACACAAGAAGCTGAAGCACTTCAAGCTACGTTTTCACGCTATTCGAGAACATGTCCAAGATGGTGACATAAAGATTTGCAAAGTACACACAGATCTGAATGTGGCGGATCCGTTTACTAAACCTCTCCCGAGGGCAAAACATGACCAACACCAAACTACCATGGGTGTTCGGTATATTACCATGTAATCTAGATTAGTTGACTCTAGTGCAAGTGGGAGACTGTTGGAGATATGCCCTAGATGCAATAATAAATATAGTTATTATTATATCTTTGTGTTTATGATAAATGTTTACATTCATGCTATAACAATATTAACAAGGAAACATTAATACTTGTGTGATTTGTAAACTAAATTAGAGTCCCTAGTAAAGCCTCTTTATAATACTAGCTTGTTGGTTAATAAATGATTGTGGTTTCCCTATCATGAACATTGAGATGTTATTAACAACAAGATCATATTGTTAGGAGAATGATATGATGGACATACTCCTATAGATAAGCGTAGCATAAAGATCAAGTCATTTTAATAGTTCAATTGCTATATGCTTTCTGATACATAGTAACCTAATTCCTTCGACCATGAGATCATGCATATCACCATCACCGGAAGGATGCTTTGATGACATCAAACACCACACCGTAACTGGGTGGTTATAAAGGTGGCATTGAGTGTTCGGAAAGTATGGGTTGAGACACATGGATCAAGAGTGGGATTTGTCCATCCATATGACGGATATATATACTCTGGGCCCTCTCAGTGGAATGTCATCCAATTGGCTTGCAAGCATGTGACTGGCTCACAAGGGATCACATATAACGGGAACGAGAAAAGAGTACTTCTCAGTAACGAGGTTGAACTAGGTATGCAGAGATACCGACGATCAAAACCTCGGATAAGTAAACTATCGTGAGACAAAGGGAAATTGGTATCGTATGTAAGTGGTTCATTCGATCGCAAAGTAATCGTAGAAATATGTGGGAGCCATATGAATTTCCAGATTCCTCTATTGGTTATTGTTCGGAGAAGTGTCTCGATCATGTCCGCATAATTCACGAACCGTAGGGAGACACACTTAAGGATTCGATGTTGTTGAGTAGTTATGGAATGATGAGTAAGAGACTGAATGTTGTTCGGAGTCTCGTATGGGATACGGGATATCACGAGGAGATCCGGAATGGTCCGGAGAATAAGATTCATATAAGGAAAGTCCAGTTTCAAGGTTGGAGAATGATTCCGGTGTTTTCATCGGGAATGTTCTAGAAGGTTCCGGAAGGTTCGGCACTCCGGAGGGGAAGGGTACATGAATGTGTCATAACAAGTTGGAATGGTTGCATCATGTACTAGGTGTCATCGCTGAGCAAAATAAAGGGATAAATCAAATCCTAGTTTGAAAAGTCAAACGCCAATTTGAAAAGTCAAACGCCAAGTTTGCTTGGTGGAGGGAGAGTAGGAAACCTACTTGGGGAGGAGTTCCTCTCCCTCCACCGCCGGCCTTGAGGCCGAGAGTTGGGGAGGACTCCTCCCTTGGCCCGCGCCTCCACCTATAAAAGGAGGGGCCGCCTCTGAACCTACACCTCCACCACCCAAAGCCCTAGCCACAGGGCCTCCCTGGCCGCCTAGGGCAAACCCTAGTCACGACTTGGGGCAATCCCTTGCCCTAGTCATGGGCTAGCTCTCTCCTTGGTGTGTCTAAACCCTAGATCACCAAGGCCTCTCATAGTCCACCATACTGCCTCGGCTTAAAAGCCTGCGAGATCTCCCTCTACTTCGGCACCACGTCAGGTCACGGAATCGCGAGGAGAGTGCTACAACCTCATTGTCTGCCTTGGAACAAGGGAGAGGAAGGTCTTCATCGAGTAACGATGTGACCGATCAAGGAAACGCCTTTAACGCAGTACGGAAGGATCGTCTACACGATCTTGAGATCGGCCAGAGTACGACTACATCACCCACGAGAATCCGCTCTCGTTAAACACTTTGGAATCTTCGAGGGTGAGTTATTCTATCGACTCGTTGCTAGAGTCTAGTAGATAGATCTTGGCTTGTTTTTTTGTATGCGGTAGAAATTTTTTGTTTTCCATGCTACGAACTCCTACAATTTGGTCATACATGACCCGCCATATTGGTCACTGAAAGGTCATATTTTTTAATTTATAAACTTTTTGTGACCAAATACAGATGGTCAAAAGCTGAGCGTCACTAGTTAAACACCACGACCTTTTTTCTAAATTGGTCATAGACGTATATGACCAATATAGATGGCCACATATTATATGACCAACTCTATTGGTCATTGAATGTTTGCCTTGTCCATGTCAGATCCTACGTGGCAAATCGGTGACCAATTGAAAAGGCCGTCAATCAGATTTAGCCCAATCCAGTAAGATTTTTTATATGATAATTTCAGAATTTTGTTTTCTAGGCCTTTCCCTTATACACAACATTTCTTTCTGGGCCATATACTTTTCAATGCTGGTTCCTTTATGGTATGTGCTATTTATAGGGTCATGTTAGCTTATGGGCTAAGGCCTTTTGTGTTTGTTTCATTTCCTAGTTTAAAGCCCATTTCATGCGTACTATTCTCGTACAGAATTGTTGGGCCTGTGCCTTTTTAAATCCAATAGAGGCCTAACTAATAGTACAACAACCAAACTAGTAAACTTATATTTTCCAATAATGTAATTCACAAAGCATAACAATTCTCAATAATACAATTTACAAAGCATCACAACAGTCACCTCAAGTGGACATCTTTTATCTTATGGCTGACTTTAGGCTACAGATGTACTTGAAATAATATAAAAAATAAATGTACTTCCTTCAGTACAGCTGCCACTTCTATTTGTCTCGGCGTCGTCCGTCGTCGAGCTTCGCCGTAGCTGCCACTTCTATCTGTCTCGGCGCCGTCTGTCATCGAGCTTCGCCGCCAACTTCCACGCTCTCCGGACTTCGCCCCCCATCTTTCGCGCTCTCCGGACTTTCCACCCATCTTTCGCGCTCTCAGGACTTCGCCGCCGTCTTCCACGCTCTCCAGAGCTTGAAGTTCTGATATTACATGATAATCAAACAATTAGCAAACAAATAGGAAGATATACACATAAATAGGAAGATATACATATAAATAATTGGTAGTGCTACATTCAAGGTACATTAATAACTCATGAAAGCACTCGATTAAACAAGAAACAATGCATATATCAGAATGGGGTGTTCTCTAACATGGAGATTACATCTGTGAAGCTAAGATTCAGGTGTACTAGATCAAACTACACAGAATTTGCAGTAAGAGCAACAACATCACATGTTTTTCATAGAATTGTCAGCAAACACAATGTGCATTCAGGAACACAGAGTGTATTCTAAGGAATTTCTACTTGCAGAACTTGAAAATAAGATCAGCCATGTAATATTTCTTTCATACAAAATCAGACATGTAGAAAAACAAATACTACTAGGTGAACATCAGCTCAAAAACAGGCTTGCTAATAAACTAGCACAACACCGACCTCCGGACTCAATCGACTCTAGTGGATCCTCTCCTCATCAGCCTACCGTTGTTTGTTGCTGCATGCATCTTCAAACTTCAGCATGGAGCATTTGTAAGAGAAAGCAACACCACTCATTATCTAGTAACAGCAAAGAATAAGTGAGATAGAAAGAATGCCAGAAACTAACGAAATTAGTAACAGAATGTAAAGAAATATCATAAATCTTAGTAGAACAAAGTACTTTTGAGAAAATTAGTAGGGAAAAGATCAGGACATAACTGTCGTAATGTACCCAGCAATATGGAAATACTATGGTCGTAGGGAGAATCAATGCATCATACCAATAGATGGGAAAATAGCAGACATAACAGATAATCAATAGTGCACTCTCTTTATTCTAGAAATTATATACATATTAGGCAGAGTAGCGCAGCAGTTTATTCCAGAAATTCTGTACACTTGGGTTACACATTGATGTTCTGTATGGGGTCAGGGATACTTTGTGGTCCATAGATACATAAGCTCACTAGTTGTTGTAGTTAGATGCAACCAAATACTAACCAACAAGTACAACACAATGGTTCATGCATACATGAACTGGAAACTATGCAAACAAAACACTGTATGGCCCAGTCTAGTTTAATTACCAGCAAAGTACAATATTCGATCCTTTGCCTCACTTAATATAACTACCATTGCAAAAGGAGAGAATATTTGTATTCAAAGAAAGACAACATGTATTATTTACAATAATATATACAAAAGTTACAGGGCAGTAGCGTGGCGATGGTTGATGCGCTCCAGCAAAAGCTCCAGCAAACATAAGCAATTAGGGATCCTTCAGGTATGCGAGAACAAACAAAAAGGGTGTGCTTGCATCAAGGATACTACAGCGGGTAAAAATAAGTAAAAACAAGGGGCATAACATTTCAGGTTGACGGTAACTAACATGTGCACATCTCCAGCAAACTATCACTAGTACCTACAGCTACACAATATTATAGAAGTAATGTGCCTTGCAGATTGTAGTTAATGCATGTGAAAAATAAAGGAAGAAGTACTAGAGCTAAAGGATTTGAATGGAAAGATATCAAACCTGCTAGTCTCTATAGCGGTATATGACCATAGTGAGTCTAGTTTTGAACCTAAAAATTTGACAAAATATCACTGAAATTTTCGAACATATGAAATGAGATCAGAGAATCAAGTTTGCAAGCTAAAAAAGACACAAAATAACTTCTGTGAGGCACTTCACTGGAATTAACCCCTGTTACAGTAAGTACGTTAAGCTACCAAGAATTCTAGAATAACCTACTATTTCTACTGATTGCAAGAATTTCAGCAAATGCACCAAAGGAACTTGAACTGGACATGTTGCATACTGATCTAGTAAAACATCACGTATCACTGGTGTGGTAAGAATAAGATAATTCTAACATAGATCAAAAGGTTCATAATAATATAACATGTACCATTTGGGCATCAGTCAAAATTATATATAAACCATAGTCGGAGAATACCCAACATTTACTGAACGAGCTCACTACTCAACCTACACAAGGGATCATTTTGGAGTGTAGGCATCTAAATATTCTATTCATTTTATTCTAATACCTCCAAAGGAATTCCATCCGACAAATCACATCTAAAACGACCAAACATTAGTCTAGGAAGACAATATTCCGTAGTATACAAGGAATAGACCAGCAGTTGGAATTAACAATACATCATTCTCATGAATACACTGCTAGATCTAGCATGCACTTTAAGCAAGACGCATCACATGCAATTTAAGAAATACAGCAAGAAACAAGTTAATATGGATGATAAAATGTACCTATAACTGCATCGAATTGACATGCTTTAAGGCCAGATTAATATGGATTATAAAGGATGATTTTTACAACACCTAGTCAACATGCCAATTACAGAATACATAACAAATAAAACGTGACAGAGAATTATCTATCTAAGCTCCAACAATTTTAGAAATACACCATAACGATGCGGTCATGTGAACAGCTTGTAAATCACTATATTTAACAATTATTATAGAAATGTTTCATAAAAGAAGCACCAGCTAATTAATAGAAGCAAAAGAACACACCATTGCCTGTATATTAAGCAAAAGAACATCAACATTTGCCTATACATTATTATATTTCCAGTTCTTAACGTTGATGAATAATTCATGAAAAAATGAACATCAAGTAGTGAAAAGACTAGCAGAAAAAACCAATATATATATCAGATTAAAAATGCTCACCATACAGCTAATAATGTTAATAATATTAGTGTTACACAAGTACGCATAGAATAAGTGAAACTTGGTTCAGGAGATGGCCAAAAGTGAGCGATATGAATATGTTATCAATCAACTCTCTACTCTCTACCTCTAGCATCTATTATTTTTTGCCATAACTAAATATTGAGGAGATGAAGCTCATGAAATCTTCATTAATAAATGAGTACATCCTCCCCCAATTTTCCCAGAATCATCTCATGCTAAGTTCATGGTATTCCATTCTGGTAGTTGTAATCTATCTAAAATGTGGACAGAGACAAGGAAGAGCAGGTCCAAGGCAGAAGGGGAGTAGGGCGAACGAAAGGCCATGTCCGGGGAAAGACGGAGATGAGCACATACCGCCGGAGAGGTTTGCGTTGACCCAACTAGACAGGACAGCCATGAAGAGCTCGCTGTCGGCACCTCGGGACGGCTTTCGTCGACGTCAATCTGGCACCCCACCTGCCGCCTCCGCCCTCGATTGGGTGCCCACCTGCCGTCGCCGCCCTAATCTGGCACTAGGATGCGCCCCACCTGCCGTCGCCGCCGAGTCTGCACGCGTCCCGACCTAAAAATGCAACAAGAAAAATGTGAGATCAGCGTGCATCGAAGCACATCTGTGTCAGCGAGGGATGGGATGCGTTCATAGGCGACGAGGGAAGAGGGGTAGGGGTGTCGTGGCCCGTGACCCCGTGGCCAGATCTTGCGAGCCGTCGTGGTGGGAGATGGGGTCGGGAAGGAAAAAGTGGCGGCGGGATCTGGGAGATGAGCGAGGGGCACGAGGGCCTGAGGGGATTTGGGCTTCCGGAGAGGATTTCACTAAAATACCCCTGATCACTTCTCAGGTGTAAGACTGTTGGGACTGCAGGGACATTTGGTCATTTTACGTCAAAAGTGTGTTGGGTGTTGCGAGGGGGAACGGGAGGCGGGAGAAAATTCTGAGCGGGAGATGACATTTCGGGACGTTGGATGGACGGCTGAGATATACTTTAGTGGGTGATCCGTGGGTAGTCTGATGGTCTATTCTGATTGGCTGGCTTTATACCACATCTTGAAGCCGACCTTCACCTTGCGTCGTTTTATGGCCAGAATTGCGGCATAGTTTTGATAAAATGTGCTCATATTATGCATTGATGTCTATCATAGTATGGCGAACAATGTTGCAGGAGAAAGTTTTCTTTTTCGTATCACGGAAAAAAACCATTTTCTATTTTTCGAGCGTAAAAAACGAGGAGTTTTGTGAAGCAACCACTAAATGTATAATTCAAAATGCTACCACCCTATTTTTAAAAATACTTTACCACGTTACATGGACAATGTCCCAACCGGAATATTTCAAACCTTTTCTTTTATCCCTCGCGAAAAAGACAAATGTGTGTCAAATCGGTAGGAGGTGGGTTCGATTTGAACTGCATGTACATTATATAATGCTCATGATTTTAAAAAAAAATATTTTTAGACTCACAATATGCTGTTTTATCAGAGATCTGGTAAAATTTTAGCTAGGCTCGTTTCCTAGCTAAGAACCTTCACGCCTACTGTTTTGACCATAGTTTAAAACAGGCATAATAAATTTAAAAACGGTCCAAACAAGGTAAATCCTTCGCTTGGTGTCTTATTATGTGACATAGTTGCAACGAAAAATACCAAACTTGGTATATTGCAAGTGTCTCGAAAAAACTTTTATAGAAATGACCTATGATGTTCGAGGTTTCATGGCTTTCGGGCCAAACGACCAATGTTATGGTCAGAATCGCGACATAATTTGTGATAATGTGTCCATATTGTGCATGCATGCGCATCTTAAGATGGCGAACAATGTTGCTGGAGGAACTTTTCCTTTTCGTCCCACAAAAAATGCGTTTTCTATTTTCTGAACGCAAAAAAGGGGCGTTTTGTGAAGCAACCATCAAATGAGAGTTTCAAAATGGTTCCACCGGATTTTTCAAAAATATTAGACCACCTTAAATGAACAATTTACAAAATGAGGTATGTCATACCTTTTCATGCACACCTCGTGAAAAAGACAAATGTCTGCCGAATAGGTAGGAAGCGGGTCCGATTTAAACTATAGGTACACGATCTACCGCTCGTGATTTTTTGAAAAAAATCATTTTTAGACCTGCAATATGCTGTTTTATCAGAGATCCGATAAAATTTTAGCCAGGCTCGTCCCTAGCTAAGAACCTTCAGGACTGCTGTTTTGACCATAGTTTGAAATGGGCAAAATAAATTTAAAAACGGTCCAAACATGGTAATTCCTTCGCATGGTGTCTTATTATGTGACATAGTTGCAAAGAAAAATACCAAACTTGGTATATTGCAAGTGTCTCAAAAAAAACATCACAGAAATGACCTATCATGTTCGAGGTTTCATGGCTTACCGGACAAACGAGCAATATTATGGCCAGAATCATGGCATAATTTGTGATAATATGCCCATACTGTGCACGCATGCGCATCTTAAGATGGCGAACAATGTTGTTGGAGGAACATTTCCTTTTCGTCCCATAGAAAATGCGTTTTCTATTTTCTGAGCGTAAAGAACGCAACATTTTGTGAAGCAACCACCAAATGAGAGTTTCAAAATGGTTTCACCGTATTTTTTAAAAATATTAGACCACCTTACATGTACAATTTCTAAACCGGGGTATCTCAAACCTTTTCATGCACCCTTCGTAAAAAATAAAAATGTTTGTCAAATCGGTATGAAGCGGGTCCGATTTGAACTATAAGTACACGATCTAACGCTCATGATTTTTTGAAAAAATCATTTTTAAACTCACAATATGTTGTTTTATCAAAGATCCGATAAAATTTTAGCGAGGCTCGTCCCCTAGCTAAGAACCTTCACGCTCTCCGTTTTGACCATAGTTTGAAACAGTCATAATAAATTCAAAAACGGTCCAAACATGGTAACTCCTTCGCATTGTGTCTTATTATGTGACATAGTTACAACGAAAATACCAAACTTGGTATATTGCAAGTGTCTCGAAAAAACCATCACATAATGATCTATCATGTTCGAGGTTTCATGCCTTTCGGGCCAAACGACCAATGTTATGGTCAGAATCATGCTTATAGTTTGTGAGAATGTGCCCATATTGTGCACGCATGTGCATCTTAAGGTGGCGAACTATTTTGCTGTAGGAACTTTTCCTTTTCATCCCACAGAAATTGTGTTTTCTATCTTCCGAGTGCAAAAAAATGGGACGTTTTATGAAGCAACCACCAAATGAGAGTTTTAAAATGGTTCCACCACATTTTTCAAAGATATTAGACCATCTTAGATGGACAATTTCCAAACAGGGGTATCTCAAACATTTTCATGCACCCCTCGTGAAAAAGACAAATGTCTGTCGAATGAGTAGGAAGCGAGTCCGATTTGAACTACAGCTACATGATCTAACACTCGTGATTTTTTGAGAAAATTATTTTAGACTCAAAATATCCTCTTTTATCAAAGATCCGCTGAATGTTTAGCGAGCCTCGTCCCCTAGATAAGAACTTTCACGCTCGCCGTTTTGACCGTAGTATGAAAAAGGCATAATAAATTCAAAAACGATCCAAACGAGGTAACTCCTTCGTGTGGTATCTTATTATGTGACATAGTTGCAAGGAAAAATATCAAACTTGGTATATTGCAAGTGTCTCGAAAAAACCTTCACAGAAATATCCTATCATGTTCGAGGTTTCATGGCTTTCTGGCCAAACGACCAATGTTATAGCCAAAATTGTGGCATAGTTTGTGATAATATGTCCATATTGTGCATGAATGTGCATCTTAGGATGGCGAACAATATTGCTAGAGGAAGTTTTCCTTTTTGTCGCTCAAAAAAGGCATTTTCTATTTTTCGAGTGCCAAAAAACAGGGCCTTTGTGAAGCAACCATCAAATAATAGTTTCAAAATGGTTTCACCACATTTTTCAAAAATATTAGACTATATTACATGGACAATGTCCCAACTGGGGTATCTAAAACCTTTCCGTCCACCCATCGCGAAAAAGACAAATGTCTGCTGAATCGGTAGAAAGTGGGTCTGATTTAAACTAAAGGTACATGATCTAATGCTTATAATTTTTTTAAATTATTTTTAGATTCACAATATGCTATTTTATCAGAGATCAACCAAAAGTTTACTGAGGTTCATCCTCTAGAAGAGGACGGTCAGCCTCGTCGTTCTGACCATGTCTTGTAAAAGGCATAACTAATTCAAGAAACATTAAAAAAAAACCTTCGCATTTCATAATTTTATATGACAATAATGTTATGTATGTCCTAAACATAAACCAAATTGATTTTTATATCATCCCAATCCGATGTGATGTGCAAAAATTATGGAAAAAATAAGTTTTTAGACTTTGGTATGGGCTCAAATGTACAAGAACCCAGTAATTTTTAATAAAATCGACCCGTTAATGGACTATTAGGCCCTTGGCCCAGCCGGTTGGCTAAAATATTGAGAAAAAAAGGAGAAGCCATCCGTAGGAGGCCCAGGCCTAACACCAGGTGCGCTCATACAAATAGTCAAACGCAGATTTAGTGATAGAACAGTTATCTTGGTGCAGTGGTTTGGTCAGTTCGGGAGATGTAGGCGGTCGCCTGTTCGATTCTCCTTTTCTCTCTTTCTCGTTTATTCTTTTCAATTTGTTCTGCCGATGGCACCTAGGAAATATGTTAAAGGAAGTTGAGCTCCAGATTTAGAAACAGGTAGGCTGGTGTTGCAGTGGTTAGTTGCCCTCACGTACGAAATGAGGTTTTGAGTTCGATCGTCCACGGGCACCTTTTTTCGTTTTTTCTTCGGCTGATGGCACTTAGTCGTTATCTTAAAGAAGGTTGAGCTCCTCAAATGCAAACAACATGGCCGGTGCTGCAGTGGTATGTGCCAGTCATGGAAAAACTGACACGTGGATATGAAGTTGATACTGCTGAGTTGGCGAGCCAGTCTTTTTTTGTCTCGAAATTTAACCATAACAACCATCTAAATTGGTCGTAGTCTGTGAAATAAAAGGCTCTAAACCAGAGTTGTTCGTCTATGACCATTTCATGTTACAAAAATGTGACCTTCTTGAGCAAATTGGTCGTTATTTTTTAAGATTTAGGTCCTTCCAAATTCTCTACGACCAATTGGCTCAGAATGGTCATATATCTATGACTAAAAAATACATGGTCATTAAGAAAAGGTCACCACAATAAATATGCTCACTAGTGACCTTTTCTTAACGAAGCTTGATGCCATAGTAACATTGACGGTTGTTGTCATGGCCACTCGTTCTGCCACAGGGTAAACACAGTTGTAGCGCGCCGTGCAAGCTGTGGTCACATCCGCCTCACCAAGCACCACAGACGCCCTCATGGGAGACGGCAGACCACTCGTTTCTCTGCCTGGACATAAGACGAACTGGTTGTGGACGACGTAAGGTCAAGGTCGCCATCTCGCACCACACACGCAGTGAGGACAGCAGCGGACGCGAGCGAAGTTTCGGTCGATGATAGCGCTCGGAAAGCAGCACAATGCCTTGATATCTTCTCCGCCCACACATGGTCACGCATCATCCTCTCTTCTACGAGCTTGATGCGACACCTTCGACGCCTTGTCATCTCGTCCAGTGACTCCTCGAACGCTGAATCGCGAATTGGGAGTATGGAGGAGATATTGGCGGGGGCAAGCATTAGCACCGACTCTTTGACGACGCATCTTGGACATTGTGTCGAACAGGTGACAGGTGCCTCGAGAGCAAGCTCAAAGTCGTTGCAGATGGACGTTACTTCCACTTTGATGGAGATGGAGTCAGCTACAGCTGCCGTCCGGACAGAAATGGCCCTCTCGAAGGTGATGCTCGTGTCCTGAATAGGGGCGCGCATATCGGACGGCGACGAGGCCGGAGTCATTGCTGACAAAACCCTTGGGTGATCCATGATGTTGGCGACCGCGTCCCTGATCGCCTCCTAGCACCACTCGAACACAGCGTGGAGCGCTGCTATTACGGTCGCTGTTACTTTCGTTGTTACCGCTGCCTTCACCTCCGCCGCCATGACCAAATGCGGGCTGCAAACTCGGCGCGATGTTGTGCCCTCTTTTCCTCCAACTCAACGAGGCGCTTCTGGGTTTCCTCCATTAACGCGAACGCACGATCTTGGTGGGCAACCCAATCAGAACCTCTCAACATGGTTGAACAGGCTCGATCGAAATCGAAATCGAGTGAAAGAAAAATTGATTGGAATTTGGGGATTTTTGCGTGGAGGATTCAATTGGCTCTGATTACCAAATGTTAACACCACTCCACTAGATTCACTCAACAAGATCAAGGTATTCGATTACAAGAAGAGAATTCACCTAGTTCCATGAACTACAGAGGAAGGAGAAGGGAATCACGAGATGGAGAAGAAGAAAACCGAAGCAGAGGAGGCCGGAGCCGTCCAATTCCAAGCCGAATTCTCCGGTTGCCTCTTTCGTGCATTTGTAGAAACTGATCCACTAAGTCCTGGAGCAGGCCAATCCTAGGGTTGTGGCCCATGGTCTAGACCGGGAGTAGCAGTAGGAGAGGCCGCTAACACTCTTTTTCCATGACTACTTCATCAGTGTAAAATCTTGATAGGCATGCAAAATTTGATCACTATGTACAACAGTATATAACTCTATTACTGTGCTGGGAGCTGACGAAATGCATGCAAGGTTGTGACGCCTCGGTCCTCCTTCACCTGACGTCGGCAACACTTAGCCAGAGAAGCTCGGACTCCCCAACTTCCCCAGCCTTCACGGCTTATAGGTCATAGACGCGTCCAAGGCAGCGCTAGAAAAGGCTTCACTAGTGCAAAAAAGAGCCACGCGTCCCGGTTGGTAAGGGGCTTTAGTCCCGGTTTCCCAACCGGGACGGGGCAATCAGGACTAAAGCCCCCACCCTTTAATCTCGGTTCAACCACGAACTGGGACAAAATGTGCTCCATGTAGCCGCGCCCATCGTGACGAGGGGAGGAGAAATCGTCTTGCATTTAACCGGACAAATCACTGTCATGAGAGATTTCTATTTCCGCCTCGAGAAAGAATTCATTTTGGCCACCTTTTTTGTCGCGGCACAGAATTCATTTATATTGTTTTATTTTTTATTTTGTGTTTTCACTCATCAATGAAGGAACCATTATACTCCACAACATCATCATGACAATAGAGATCCAAGTGTTTCATGCAAAATAATCTCTTTGTACAGTCCCTATTGCCTATACAGCCGGTTCCGTATAGTATTCTTCTTTTGGGTTTAGGAAATCTGCATCGAAGAATCCCGCCAATTTCTCCTGAATTGCTCGTATGCGATCCTTTGGCAAAGGACCGTCCCGCAGCCGTTCGAGCTAATTTAAAAAAGGAATCAAGTTATATGAATAAAACTAAACACAATTTGATGGTAAAAAAACTATGAAAATTGTTTACGTATGTTAAGTTGCTCTAAATTTCTGCCCTTCTCACAGCATGTTTGAAGGATTGATACGTCGGAAACATATCTATAATTTTTGATGCTCCATGCTTGTTTAGTATCTACTTTGCTTTGCTTTGTCTACACTTTAAGGTGTTTTTATATCTTTTCTAGAACTAACCTATTAACAAGTTGCCATAGTGCCAGTTTCCTGTTTTCTTCTGTTTTTAGTTCCAGAAAGGCAGAAAATCAATATTCTCGGAATTGGACGGGACAAAAGCCAAAGTCAATATTTTACCGTGAGGGACACGAATCTAGAAGACAAGACAGAGACGCGAACCAGAGCGGCCAAACCCACCTAGGCGCGGCCAGGGGTGGGCCCGCGCCTGGGCAGGGTGTGGCCCCCCTGGTCGCCTCCCGGCCTTGCCTATTCGCCTATAAGAAGCCCCCGATGCAGAAACCCTAAGTACCCAATCAAAACTCCACGAAACCTTCTGTAGCCACAGCCACCATCATCCCTAGATCGGGGGGGATCTAAAGTCCCGGCACCCTGTCGGAGGGGAGATCATCCCGGAGGCCTTCTCTCCGGTATGATGCGTGAGTAGTTCCACCTTGGACTATGGGTCCATGTAGTAGCTAGATGGTTGTATCTCCTCCTGGTGCTTTCACGTATAGATCTTGTGAGCTCCGTTCATGATCAAGATCTTATCTATTTGTAATCATGCATGTTGTGTTTGTGGGGATCCGATGGATATTGAGATTATTATGTCAGTTTGGTTAATGGTTTTGTCTTTATGGTTCTATCATGTCTGTGCTGTTTGTGATCTTTCATTCTCTCTGTTGTAAGTAGGTATCTTGGCCGAGTAGTTGCTAGTGACTCCAAGAGGGGGTATTTATGCTTGATAGTGGGTTCATGCCTCTAGTTTCCAAGGGAAGTGATAGAAATCTCTTCGGTTGTAGATATGTTGTTGCTACTAGGGAGCAAACAACGATCTCTTGTTCATGGAACAAGTGGATTGTTTACCTTACACACTTTGCTTAAAGCAGTTGTCTGCTGCTTGCAACTTAATACTGGAGGGGGTTCGGATGATAACCTTAAGGTGGACTTCTAGTCATAGATGTAGTTGGATGATGGTCTATGTATCTTGTTGTATTGTCCAATCGAATCTCATAGGATCTTTCTGACTAGTATTGCATTGTTATGCCTTGCTCGCCTCGCCAATTGCCTACTGTAATTTTTTACCCTTCATGCCATGTTGTTTATCTAAGGAGAGCACCTCTAGTGAACTATGGACCCCGGTACAATCTTTACCATTGGTACATCTTCCACTATTACTATTTACTTGTTGCAAACCATTACCTTCCACACCATATAGTTAATCCTTCGTTACAGCAAACCGGTGAGCTTGACAACCTCACTGATTCGTTGGGACAAAGTCTTGAGTTTGTGTTGAGCAGGTCTCCATGTTGTTTGCAACACCTGTGTGATGTTTCCTTCCTCCTTATGGTTCGATAACCTCGGCCTCTACTGAGGGAAACTTGCTGCTGTGCTCATCACACCTTGCTCTTGGGGTTCGAACGAAGTGTCCCACGACAACATTGGGTGCACGCATCAAAGATTTCTGGCGTCGTTGCCGGGGAGGCTAAGGACGTCTTCACAAGGGGAGTCCTTCACTTCCTTTCTCTTTACTTTGTTTTTAGTTTGATTTGTTTCTTTTGCTTGGTTTTGTTTGCCTCTTTTCAAAAACTCCAAAAAAATAGTCTAGTTTGGTTTTCTTCCTTTATTCAAAAACACAAAAGAATTAGCTCCTACTCTAGTTTGTGGTCTGTTATTGCCTTGCTTGGTCATGCTTTCTATCAATGGATGGTTTCTTTGAAACTAGTTCTTATTGGCAAGGTGGGTTCACGGAAGAACAAAAGTATTATAATAAGGAACACCGTTTGTCACAAAAAGGGAAACATTTATGGGAAAAAATTGATAAGTTGAATACTATTGCTAGAGACGTGTGCTCTACTTATAATGTTACTTATTGCACTTATAAAGCTTGTTGATGCAGGAGGTATAAACACCTACCCTTTGAATGTGAGTATAATGATAATGTTACCATATCTTCTTATGTTAAAGGAAATTATGATTTTGATGATGTGGAACAAATTGAAGAATTTATGGCCTTCAAGGGTGCATTTGAACTTGCAACTTGCCAGATTTCTTGAAAATATTGATGATTCACCATATAAACATGAAGTTTTTGAGATGCTTAAAGTTTTCTTTGATAATTACAAGGAAGAAAATGGCTATATTCTTGAATATTTTAATAGGCGTTTTCCACAAATGGAAGAGACTAATGCCTTGCAGGATCCTATGGAAGAAGAAATTATTGAAACTGGAAACTCATTAGATGAAAAAGAAGGAGGAAAGTGATGAACAAAAGGAGGAAGAATGGATCTAACCATGTCTACCTTCTAACGAGAGTAACTCTTCACCTATTATATTATTTGATTGTCCACCATGCTTACCAAAGGAGGATGAATGTTATGTTCCTGCGGATCCTTTTGAAACATCTACTTTGGGTAAAACCAGTGAAGGTTTTAATCCCACTTTTTTTGAGCTTGATAGAGATTATGTGTCTGTAGATCATGAAAAGCATGCTTTATGTGATAGTTATATTGTTGAGTTTATTCATGATGCTACTGAAAATTATTATGAGAGAGGAAAGTATGGTTGTAGAAGTTTTGATGGTAGTGAAACACCTCTCTATGTGCTGAAAGTTTTGAAGTTACTCTTGTCTTATCTTCCTATTCCTATCACTTTGTTCTTCATGAATTTATTTGTGTGCAAGATTACGATGCATCGGAAGAGGGTTAGACTTAAATGTGTTTTGAATTTGCTTCTTGATGTTCTCTTTTACTTCAATTCATATTTCTTTTGTGAGTATCTTCTCAAGCTATCAAGCCTAACTTAAAGGCATTAAAGAAAAGTACTTGTTGGGAGATAACCCAAGAGTTTCCTTGAGTCTTGGAAGTTATTACTTCAGTAATGACCTCTTCTTATACTTTTTGTTAGCTTTTTGTGCCAAGAATGACCTCTAATGAGAGGGAAGTAAGAATTGGGAAGTTGATGTCCCGAAACAGATTTTTGTCCTCCACCAAATAAAATCGCGAGGAGTCTCTATAACTCGGATTGAGCTGAAAATTTACAAATAAGTCCCTCCTTATGTGAGCTAACTTTCGTTAGTTCAACACTTTTTGATTTGAGCAACATACGGTCTTCGAAAAAATAGGTTTCTATCTGCTGGTCTGTTTTGACAGATTTCTGCCATTATTTGCTTTTGCTTCTTATTGATTCCTTTTTGAGTTCTGTTTTGGGGAATCGAGCTTTTGGAAGGAGTTAATACAGTATCATGTGTTTTTAGTGAAAAGTTTTTCTGTTCCAAAGCTTTGCCTAAGGTCTAATATCTTTTGAATACACTAATGTTGCTAATGAAGATTATGTGAAGTTTTGTATAAAGGAAAAATTTCAGGTGTAGAGAGAGAATGATGTAATAAGATTAATAATGGACAAAAGCTCAAACTTGGGGATGCCACCCCGGTGTCACCCCAAGAAATATCCAAGATGTACAAGTGTCAAAGCTTGGGGATGCCCAAGGCATCCCCTTCTTTATCAATAAAAAGCTAAGGTCTGTCTAGACACTTCATTTTTATTGTTTCATGCACAGTTGTGTTGTTCTTGGAGCGTCTTATTTTTCGTTTTATTTGCTTAGGTTGTTTAGTTTGCTTGAATAAAGTAGTTTGGACCCCTGTTCTCGCTGTGTTGTTGCAAATAAGTTGCTTGGTGTTGGAAAGGAGGAGGAAGTTCCTGCTTGAAAGTGCAAGATGAGCTTGCATTGACTATGACTTAGACTTTAGCATGACATGATAGGTGTTGTTTTGACCTTATTCTTAGTGATTATTGATGTAAGCATGTATTTTTCCAAACAATTGGGATTGCTTAGTGTGCCTTGAAGAAATTATGCATTGTTTTAGCATGCAAAAGCATAGTATTGTGGTTTTCTCCTTTGATGCTTTGTTTGGGTTGACTTGGCACATGCTCACACCATGTTATGACTATGACAAGTCATCATAGCCTCTATGATCATTTAGTCATTGACTTGTATTACCACTCTACGCGTTGATTAGTAATGCTTTGTTGCTCTGCATGATTATGGCCATTATTGCTCTCTTAGTTGGTTGCTCCCAGTATTTTGCTAGCCTCCACTTGTATGAGTAATCTCTACTCATGCTTCCAACTCCCAAGAAACCATGTTTTTCCAAAGTGTCCACTATAAATTCCTATGCATGGTGTGTTACACCATTCCAAGTATATTCTTGTTTTTAGCTATCTTCCAATTAAAAACTATTTTGTTATGTGAAAACTTAGTGATTAAAGCCCTCACAAACTTGATGGCACACTTTATATTCTTTGACCCTAATAAACTTGAACCATTGTGTCGTCTATGTTGTATATGCTTGCACTTATACGTTGGAATTAGCAGAACCATGTTGTCATGGGGAACGTTTTCAACATTGCACTTGTACTTTGTACTCAGTTGATATCATGCTCTTTTTTCTATGGATGTCACCGGTGTGAAATAAAGAGGGAACTTTTAAGTCCATGGAGTTTGTATTTTGTGTCAGAGAAACACTTGGGCCGCTAGCCTAAGCCATGCCTAATCATGGTGGAAACTTGCAGCATCACCATTGTGAGCTATCTATGAAGCATCCTCAATAAAAATCTATGCATACAGTAAATAAAAAGATTACTGAGATGCTCATTGTCTCCTTTCCTTGTCATTTTGGCTATGGGATAGGTCCTGTACCATGTGCAAGGGGTACCCCGTTGGCGTTTCTCTATGATATGCAAATACTTATAATGACAAGAACTTATAGGTGACTGAAGTTGAGTAGCATGAGGTGTGGCCCTCGTATTCAAGGGACTTGAGATTGCCAACTTATACTTTGTCAAGCATATAATCCATAGTTTGTTCACTTTAACCTTAATCACTTCAAGATGCTTATGATAGGGGCAATGAGGGCTGGAAGCTAACAAGTACCATAATTTTTCGAAGCTCTTTTTGAAACTTGAAATCCCTGCTTCCTTTATGAAAGGACTTTCTTCCACCATTATTTGAGTCTCCACCTTCTATCTTTAGGGACCATTAAGAGAGCATAGTTATCATTCTGTGTGCAGTGTCCCAAAGCTTATTGATTGATGCATATTGTGGTATTACTTGTTCTTGTGCTATTTGTTTCTAGTCACCGTTGTGAACTTTGAAGGTGTCCTTTGCATCTATGAGGGACAAGCTGAATGCCACTATGCTATTTTTTCTGTATGTGAAACAAACAAACATTTTTCAATGCATGTTATTCATGATCTTTGTTTGTAGCCTTTCATGTTGCATGCATAGTTACTTTGTCTTATTGTTAGAACTCCATCTTTCATGCACATGTTTAGAGTTCTTTGATCCCAGCTTTCAATGCTTGCAAATGGTTTGATATTGGTTTTGATGGTGCATGTCACCTCAAAAATTATACTTTTTATCACTTACCTACTCGAGGACGAGCAGGAGTTAAGCTTGGGGATGCTTGATACGTCGAAAACGTATCTATAATTTTTGATGCTCCATTCTTGTTTAGTATCTACTTTGCTTTGCTTTGTCTACACTTTGAGGTGTTTTTATATCTTTTATGGAACTAACCTATTAACAAGTTGCCACAGTGCCAGTTGCTTGTTTTCTTCTGTTTTTGGTTCCAGAAAGGCAGAAAATCAATATTCTCGGAATTGGACGGGACAGAAGGCAAAGTCAATATTTTACCGTGAGGGACACGAATCCAGAAGACGAGACGGAGACGCGAACCAGGGAGGCCAAACCCCCCTAAGCGTGGCCAGTGGTGGGCCCGCGCCTCGGCAGGGTGTGGCCCCCGTGGTTGCCTCCCGGCCTCGCCTCTTCGCCTATAAGAAGCCACCGATGCAGAAACCCTAAGTACCCGATCAAAACTCCACGAAACCTTCTGTATCTGCCGCCACCATCGTCCCTAGATCGGGGGGAGGGTCTGAAGTTCTTCCCGGCACCCTGTCGGAGGGAGATCATCTCGGAGGCCTTCTCTCCAGTATGATGCGTGAGTAGTTGCACCTTGGACTATGGGTCCATGTAGTAGCTAGATGGTTGTATCTCCTCCTTGTGCTTTCATGTATAGATCTTGTGAGCTTCGTTCATGATGAAGATCTAATCTATTTGTAATCATGTATGTTGTGACTACGGGGATCCGATGGATATTGAGATTATTATGTCAGTTTGGTTAATGGTTTTGTCTTGATGATTCTATCATGTCTCTGTTGTTTGTGATCTTGCATGCTCTCCGTTGTTAGTAGCTATCTTGGTCGAGTAGTTGCTAGTGACTCTAAGAGGGGGTATTTATTCTCGATAGTGGGTTCATGCCTCTAGTTTCCAAGGGAAGTGACAGAAATCTCTTTGGTTGTAGATGTGTTGTTGCTACTAGGGAGAAAACAACGGTCTCTTGTTCATGGAACAAGTGGATTGTTTACCTTACACACTTTTCTTAAAGCAGTTGTCTGTTACTTGCAACTTAATACTGGAGGGGGTTCAGATGATAACCTGAAGGTGGAATTCTAGTCATAGATGTAGTTGGATGGCGGTATACGTATCTTGTTGTATTGCCCAATCGAATCTCATAGGATCTTTCTGACTAGTATTGCACTGTTATGCCTTGCTCAGTTCCTGTCAATTGCCCTGCTATAATTTTTTTACCCTTTATGCCATATTGTTTATCTAAGGAGAGCATCTCTAGTGAACTATGGACCCCGGTCCAATCTTTACCATTGATACATCTTCCACTATTACTGTTTACTTGTTGCAAACCATTACCTTCCATACCATACAGTTAATCCTTTGTTACAGCAAACCGGTGAGCTTGACAACCTCACTGATTCGTTGGGACAAAGTCTTGAGTTTGTGTTGTGAAGGTCTCCACGTTGTTTGCAACACCTGTGTGACGTTTCCTTCCTCATTCTGGTTCGATAACCTCGGTCTCTACTGAGGGAAACTTGCTGCTGTGCTCATCACACCTTGCTCTTGGGGTTCCAACGAAGTGTCCCACGACAACATTGGGTGCACGCATCACGGATGAACTCGCAAACATAATATCCACATAAATTGTTCCATGGTCCCTGCGTCAGGCACTTTACAAGAACAGAGTTTAATTAAAATAATAATCAAGCATGATAACGGTATCAAAACTAGAATCAAAGAGATGCACGAATATAGCTAGTGGTACTTACATCTAGTGGTTTAAATGTAAGCTCCTCTTTCCAAACACCCCTAGCCTTCTTAGTGAACCGTTTCCAAGCGCTGCCCGACGAAGAAAACGAATAAAAGGAGTTATTAATTACTTGATATCATGAAATTCATGAACGTTGCCGATATAGTGCCGTAATGATTCGAATTACCGCTGGAGCGTCATCTGCATGTCCGCCCACGTCTCAAGGGGTTTATGTTTCGAGTCCATGACTAGTACCCACCCTTTGTCAGGTTGAATGATTAACAGAATATAGTTGAAGCTGCGCATGCATAACTCATAAATTATACACTTAACGTCGAGTAAGCGAAATAGAAAGTGTATACAAGACAACAACACTCACTCTAAGTTGTAAGGAAATAGTATTTCCCTTCTGGTTTCTTGAAACCTTAACGTGTGTACAATATTATCCTCTGTATCCTGGGGTCTTGCTTTGAGATTAGCTTGATGAAAAAAATATGGGAACGAACCCAATGTCATAGATTTGTCCTCTGCTACATTCGAGAATCTTCATGCTGCATATTATAGTATGATTATATACATGCAATAAATAGGTGAGATAGCTAGAGACTTAATTAATTATAGAATTAGTACTTACAGACAATATGCACTAATGATCGATTGAATAATTTAAATAGTTCAACAAATTCAATGGCTACCACATCATCTTCTTCCCGTAATGCTTTTTTGTAACCCTCAGCATTATCTATTTAGCCTCGGCCTTTGTGGCATGCATGTACCAGTTATGCAATCTTCGCATTTTCATTGGAAGATTATTTACCTCCTCAGGTTTGACGAGAGGTTTCCCGTACTGTTATTTGTATGCTACTTGAGTCTCGAGGAAGTACTGTAACTAGGATAAGTAGTAGGCAATACTTATACCTTGAGCAGCGGCCGCTTCTCCGTATAGTTCAACTACCTCTAGATCATACTGCTCTTCAGCCGCATATTTGCTCGACCCCAGATTGGTATGGGAAATCACCTTGAGAGGGGCGCAAGAATGTTTTTTATTCTTCGAGCTAGGGAACAAATTTCCCACTTGCACTAGTTCTCTTCGACACTTTTTTTGCCGCATGTGACTTGTGAATAGAGTGCTCATAGTCTGATGACAGCTTTGGCTCAGGTTGGTGAAGGCCCTTTAGCATTTTGAACACTCGGGATTTATCTTCTTCGGTGCTGGGGAACTCTGGCTCTTTCGGCCGCCTTAGCTTAGCGAAAAACCTGGCATTTCCGCCTCGACGATCGCCGTAGTATCCTCTTCAGTACATTCATAAGCTCTCTTGGGAGGAACCTTTGGTACTTTTGGAAAAGGCTCCTGTTTACGTGTCAGAGATCGCTTACCACTCCGCAGAGTAGCAGTGGTAAGGTTACACTTTTTTTCCTGAGGCACCGGCCATGGCTGCCATGGCGGCGACAGTTGTGCTGGAGACTGGTGAGGCGACGGAGACGGGTGCCGCGGCGACGACGGCTTCGCTGGAGACGGGTGAGGCGGCAGCGAAGATGGCCTTGGCGTCTGATGTGGAAGCACGATACATTCCTTTGGCCATAGAATGGTGACGTTTGTTGCTTCTCCCAGTTCAGTCACTTCCCCTTCACCTGCAGGGTAGTCAAGCTTCAACTGGTGAAAGTTGTGCATGACTTCATCCACCCTGACAACAGCGTAGCCCTGTGGAACGGGATGACAGCGGTAAGTTGGTGCAGGTCCAATTGGTAAGGCATAGCCGACCGCCACCTTCATTGTTATGTTCACAACTTTGACATGTAGCTCGCAGTGTGTCATCTGCGTGATATCATCCACTGGGTAGCCAACACAAGCCATCGTCGGTGCACCATCATCATCATCATCACCTGGGACCTTGGTGAAAGCCACACTGCTTTTTTGATTATTCGATAGGCCGGTAGCATCGAATGCAGGTTCTACCACCATTTACTACTGAGATGGGCCGGTAGTACCTTTCTAGCTAAGTGCGTTAATTTGATCTTGTTGTTGCTTTATTGTTCTTCAATTTTATGCATCCGGTCTGCCTGAATATTTGCTTCAATTTCCACCTTGTCCTTTCTCCTCTTACGGCTTCTATCAGAATATTTCTTCCTGTCTGCGGGAAACCCAGTGCTCCATGGTTGGGAGCCTATTGTTCCTTGTGTTCGTCCATTGTGTTCCTTATTCCCAAGGGCGAGTGTGAGCTTGTCATTCTCTCTATCGCGAATGAACTCCCCCTCTTCAACAGCCTTTACTTCACTTCTTATGTTCTCGATTGGCAAGGGTTTTTCTTTATGTCTTATGTTATATATACACTTCCCTTCTGAGTCCAACGTGCCCCCATGCCCGTAAAACCAATTCTTTGCACGTTCGATCCAATCGCCTGTCTCTGGGTGGACCTCTTTATCACGCAGATCATCCTCAAGTTTCTTCCACTTAGGAATGCCATCCCTGTAGCCACCTTGCCCCATAGTATGGTGATACTTCTTGTTAGCAGCATTTAGCTTATTCGTTTCAGACATTTTCTTTGCTTCCGCTGATGTATTGTAATTCACAAACTCAGACAAGAATGGTTTTAACTTCTAATACCGAATCATCTTGAAATCTGGAGTCTTCTCTTTGACGACATACTCAAGGTGCAATCTTTTCTTCCAGTTGGTGAATTGCTGGGCCATATTCTTCAAATCCCACTCCTTGACCTTCTTCTGGGTGGCAGCGGCATGTTGCTTGGCCTCCTCAACTGGATTCTCCGCATTTGGATCCACCTCTTCCGCATTAGCAGGCCTATTCCAATTTCGAATGGTGATCAGGACGAAGTCCCTAACGATTACTCCGCATTGTGCCACAAATTTGTTTGCGACAAAAAAGGGAGCCGTCGGTTTGCCGTCGTGACCGACTTCTTCAATCCTGTACCTCTCATGGTCTTCCAACTTTTTGGTTGGGCCTCGTTTGCTCTTTTCAGTAGACTTACTCGACCCGGAGGGCTAAAAGAAGAAAGATCGTCGTTAATATATGTACATAGAAAACATATGATTAATTAATTTACATGCACCGCGCCGGAGTTTTTAATATTGAATGTTCCAACGGAGCGGTCGTCTTCTCGCTCACAGAAGACATCGCCTTCTACCTCGCGGAAGGTGTCACCTTCTCCCTCAAAGAAGTCGTCTCTTCCGGCAAAACTAGGATCACCCTCATCAGAGTTGTTCAAAAACATCGATACATCCATATTTTCCTCCCCATGGATCACACCATGGATCAACTCTTCCTTTTCTTCGTCTCTGCCATGTGGTTCCATATTTTCTACATAGGTGGAAAAACGGATAAGTCAAAGCGGCTAAGGGAGAAGGTAATGTAGGGTGTTGAGAGATATAAACCCTAATTCGAAGAAACCCTAATATGTTCATACACAATAATAAAAATGAATTTACAATAATAAAAATCAACTAAAATCAATATTCCGGAGTTCCGAGGGGTGTAAAACCTAGTTCGGAGAAACCTCGGATGCATATGAGAGGGGTCACTTAGGTATACTATTTTGGTATATTATTTATACCAAAATGTTGGTATATAATTTATATTTTTCTCATTTATGAATATTAAAAAATGAATTTTCAAAGTATTAATACTTATAAAATATTTATCAAATAATAATTATTTATATAGTTAACATAATAATGTATGGTAATAGTTTTAAGTTGTACATTTTATTTTTCTGAAATTTTTCATATATTAAGCATATTTTTCTGAATTATTAAACAATAGTTATTGAATTTATAAGATTTGTCATTTCCTAAATAAGGAATTAATTTTTACACATGTTCAGGATCTACCCTAGGTCATTGACTCATGGTGACGTCACTTCGCCGGTGATGCAAAGATGATGCAGGCACGACGTCATGGTGACGTCACTTCGCCGGTGATGGTCAGGTGATGCACGGTGGCGGCGTTCCAGCGTGAGTTAGCAAGCGTGGTTAGGCTTAATAGAACGAGCGTATCACGGGGAACCCTAAACTAGCGGCGCTGCTAGCAAATGGTCATCGGAACCGTGACCACGACGACGGTGGATGGAGGCGACGTTGATTCCATTGAGGCGGAACTACAAAGAGGAAGAGGAGGATGGTGGAGATGTCCATGAGGACCAGTGGCTCACCCTGGTTGTCGTGGTGGAGTCGGTGAAGGCAGACGCAGCCAGAATCAATGGAGTCGATGGCGGCCGGCATCAAGGCAGAGGTAGCAATACTAACACCTGGGGCTTCCTCGGCTTCCGACGAACGATGACGATGGACGGAGGTGGCGGCGCGGACGACGACGGCGGTCTAGTGGGGCCCGTGGGGTAGCCTGACGGCGTCGCTGGAGATCTGGGCGGCGCCTCCCTGCGCGAACAATAGTTAGAAGAATGTGAGAGAGATGAGAAAGAAGAAGATGCGCTCTAGTTATAAAGAAGAGGCCTTTAGTCCAGGTTGGAGCCACCAACCGGGACTAAAGGGCTATGCATCCCGGTTTGTGGCACCAACCAAGACGTATGCTCTACTTTTTTTTATATTTTGTCCTGGGCCCAAGCGGCGCGCGGAGGGGGCCTAAAGGTCCTATTTTCAATTTTTTTTCACAAATTATCTCTCTGTTTCCGCCTTATTTTTTATTTTGGGTTTCAATTGTAATGTTTCTTAAATGATAATTAATTTGGAATATTAAAAAAAATTAAACATAAAAAGTGTTTGAATTTGAATAGCTAATTCAAAAAAAATTCTGTTTTAAAAAATAATTAATGTAACCATTTAAACTATTAACCATTTTAAATTAAAAATGAATTAGCTTATATTTTTTGCATATTAATTCGGAATATTGAAAAACTTTAAACATAAAAAGTGTTTGAATTTGAATAACGAATTAAAAACCATTTTCTATTTTTTTAAAATAATTAATGTAACCATTTAAAATATTAAACATTTTAAATTAAAAAAGAATTAACTTATATTTTTTGCATATTAATTTGGAATATTGAAAAACTTTAAACATATAAAAAGTGTTTGAATTAGAATAACTAATTCAAAACCATTTTCTGTTTTAAAAATAATTAATGTATCCATTTGAACTATTAACCATTTTCAATTTCTTATGCCCGTTTTGAATTTTTTCCGTTTCGAACTAAGGTCGAACCGGCATGCATGAAGATAGGGACGAGCCTCATTATAACTTGCATTGTATCTCTGAAGAAATAACATATTGCAAGTATAAAAATGATTTTTTCTAAAAATCACGAGCGTTAGATCATGTACCTGTAGTACAAACCGGACCCACTTCCCGCCGATTCGGCAGACATTTGTCCTTTTCACCTGGAATGGACGGAAAGGTTTGAGATTTCCTGTTGGGAAATAGTCCATGTCAGATGGTCTAGTACTTCAGAAAAATGAGACAGTAGCATTCTGAAATAGCATTTTGGTGGTTGCTTCATAAAACAACCCGTTTTTGCGCTCGCAAAATGGAAAATGGTTTTTTCGTGCGACGAAAAGGAAAACTTCCTCCTACAACATTGTTCTATATCCCAATATCCACATGCATGCATAATATGGGAACAGTATCACAAACTATGCCGTGATTCAGCATATAACATCTGTCATTTGGACTGAAAGCCATGAAACCTCGAACATGATAGGTCATTTTGTGAAGGTTTTTTCGAGACATGATCAATATACCAAGTATGGTATTTTTCCTTGCAACTATGTCACATAATATGACACCAAGTGAAGGATTTACATTGTTTTGATCGTTTTTGAATTTCTTATGCCCATTTTAAATTTTCCCCGTTTCGAACTAAGGCCGAACCGGCGTGCATGAAGATAGGGGACGAGCCTCGTTAGAACTTGCATTAGATATATCAAGAAACCACATATTGCGAGTCTAAAAATGATTTTTTCAAAAAATCACGGGCGTTAGATCATGTACATGTAGTACAAATTGGACCCACTTCCTGCCGATTCGGCAGACATTTGTCCTTTTCACCCGGGATGGACGGAAAGGTTTGATATCTCCCGGTTGGGTGATAATACATGTAAGGTGGTCTAGTATTTTAGAAAAGTGGGACAGTAGCATTCTAAAAATCATTTTGGTGGTTGCTTCACAAAACGACCCGTTATGTCCTACGGCTTGACGGATTGCGGTAGGCTAGCCAGGCAACACTATTGATAGGGATGGTGTCGACATTATGTCCTGCGTCTTGTACCTTGTCCCGGGTGGTTTCACTAACCGGGACTAAAGCTGAACCTTTAGTCCCAGTTGGAGACATCAACCGAGACAAAACATGAGTGAGCACTAATAATAGGGGTGAGTGTCGACATTATGTCGTGAGTGTTGACACTATGCCGAGCTGCTTGTACTATAAATAGGCATCCTTGTGAGTCCAGTCCTCTAGCCAGTTTTTTCTCCAAGATGGTTTTCGAGAGCAGGGACACCACTACGGCCAGTTTCAGGGAGATGCCGCCGGAGCCCAGTCCTACGACATATCCAAGAAACTGGTCATAGAGGCACTCCCTAATATGTGAAATTAGTTAGCTCCCAGGCGTATTGATCTAGTTAGAGAAGTTACAAGCTACAAGATTGTGTGCGAGAGCAGGGAAACCACTACGGCCAGCTTGAGGGATATGCCACCGGAGCCCAGTCCTCCGGCATGTCCCTTAAGTTGGTCACAGAGGCACTCCCTAATATGTGATCACGCGCGTTTGGATATCAGAACTTAATGGTAAGTACGAAACGGGACAACATCTTCATAGCTCGGGAAAGTCGTTCTACGAATCGGGACTAAAGGCCCCCCTTTATTCCTGGTCCAGCCACAAAATAGGACTAACACTAAAGAAACTTATTAATATTAAAAACTGAGACTACGAAATCGGAACTAAAGGCCCCCCTTTAGTCCCGGTCCAACCACAAAACAGGACTAACACACAAGATATTTATTAATATTAAAAACTGAGACTAGGGAGTCGGGACTAAAGGCCCCCTTTAGTCTCGGTCCATCCACAAACCGGAACTAACACTCAATACATTTATTAATATTAAAAGGGGACTAAAGGCCCCCTTTAGTCATGCTCATATCTATCCCTGTAGTACATAGCTTCAGGCTCGTCTTCATCGTTGTCATCGTCATCTTCGTCTTCATTGTCGTGGTCGTTGTTAGGCGCACGCGGCTGGATTCTCAGCCCATCCATGGCATATTGTGGGGGCACCTCCCACTCCGGCCTCGGATTCATGATGCGTGGGGAAGGGGGCTCCCGGATGACGACGCCTTCAACACCTCCACCCTTCTTATGGCTCTGTGGCGGGTGCGGGTACCGCAGGCGAGGATGGTCTCCCCCGGCGATGTAGCGCATCACGCTGATGATAGTCTGGTTCGCCCACCAAAGGCGATGGCCGGCTTCGTTGTGGTTCACCGGGGAAGGGCCATCACCCTCGTACCTGGCGAGCTCTCTTTCTTGCCGATTAGCCAAAAAGGCATTCAAGGTCTCATAGTTGTCGGGATCCTACTGGGATCCATCTGCTGCTCCGACGTGAGCTCGTGGTAGAAGTGGTTCGTGATGGCCGCCTGGCGTGCGGAACCTTGAGGGACAGGAGGGACAGGAACCCTTATATTTTTGTTTTGTGAGACATTGAATGGGATCATTCACTCAAATATTTTATCAAACACCTCGCATGCGTAGGAAAAAATAAACTAGCACACCTCTCACACTTGCTTCCACCAAGAAAAACAGAGGGGAGGCAGAGGGCCAGGGCGTCGTATTTATAGAGGGCTGGCTCATACGTCCCGGTTTGTAACACAAACCAAAACTAAAGGTGTGTGGCAGGCTACGTGTATGGCGCCTAGAATTTACTCCCGGTTTGTGTTACAAACTGGGACGCATGCTCCCTCACGAACCGGGACGGATGACTTCGGCTCCCGTGCGACAGGCTGGCCCCGCTCGTAGCGGGACGCATGCTAACATTAGTCTTGGTCGTCCGAACCGGCACTAATACAATTGGCGCGGGCGAACGGATGGCATGTTTTCTACTAGTGCTTGTCCTGGCGTCGTCTCATGTGCGGACATCGTCGCCTTTGATGGGAGAGACGCCACCTTCTTCCTAAGCAATAAGAAGGTGAACTTCCAGATGCCGTCCGGCCGCTACGATAGACGTGTATCCCTTGTCAATGATACCCTCGCAGACCTTCCTCCGCCTTTCGCCCACCTCCAGCTGTTCAAGGATATGTTCACAGCCAAGGGGCTTAGCACAAACGATATGGTCACCCTCTCTGGGGATCATACCATCGGGATCTCCCAAATCTCCTCCTTCACAGACCGCCTCCCTGCCAATGCATCAGACCCCACATCCATGGACGCTAGGTTCGCCAAATCGGTGGCGAAGGAATGCAGAAGGAGCGGCGACCCCGTCGTGGTGTCAGACGTCATGTCCCCTAGATTTCTCGACAAGCAATAATACAAAAACGTGCTCAAGCGTAAAGTGTTTTTCAAATCGGATGCCGCACTCACGTTGCCGGAGACATTAAAAGAGGTAAAGCTCAATGCAAGGTTCTCTGGGAGATGGGAGAAGAAGTTCAAGGCAGCGATGGTGAAGATGGGTAGCATCGAGGTCAGGACCCGTGCCAATGGGGAGATCATAAAGCAGTGCCTCTTTGTCAATTAGAGGTTGATCAAACCACCACAGCGAGGCCGGGCACTCGTACGAATAAGCTAGGTGTTTACTGCCTTTCAATTCACTGAGATTTCTATTCATGCTTGCATTACATTTGTGCGCTTGTTATGTGTGTACTTTGATTGATTTATTAATAAATATTTCCACACTACATTTTTTTCTAAAACACTCACTTCAGTTTTTTACATTTCTATCTCGGATTCTTTGTTTGCTTTGTGTTTTGCACTAGTAGAAAAGAGGCCATTCGTTCGTGAATGCTAACAGCGTTAGTCCCGGTTCCGCCATGAACCGAGACTAATGCTGGCACGCGTCCCGGTTCGAGCGGGCACGGGGCCGGAGGCATGCGTCCCGGTTGGTAGGGGGCATGCATCCCGGTTTGTAACACAAACTGGGACTAAAGGTTGGGCGTCAGCCACGTGGCGTGGCACACACCTTTACGTATGATCCCGTCCTTTATAAATACGACGCCCCAGTCCTCTGCCTTTCCTCTGTTTTTTCTTGGTGGAAGGTGTGAGAGGTGTGCTAGTTTATTTTTTTCCTATACATGAATTCAAGGTGTTTGATGAATTGTTTGAGTGAATGATCCCGTTCAATTTCTCACAGAACAAAAATATAGAAGGTGTCTGAGACGCACTTGAGCTTTCCCCTCTTTATTTCCCTCGATCGAGGTTAGCAATCTTATCTTTTCTCTGTCATTGATACAATGCATGTGTCGATGTAAATTGGTCATTTCACTATTTATGATGTCCTGTTTTTGATAAACTTATTTATATGATGCAGATGAATGGTCGGGAATGGATGTACGGTGACCGGCGTGTATTCGGGTATATGAAAGGCATGGATAAATTTATCGATGTGGCTATGGGAAACAAAGAGAATGATTTTATACGTTGTCGATGTGTTCAATGTCGGAACAACAAATAGTACTCTTCCTCGAAAATCATTCGCGGCCACCTGATTATGAAAGGTTTCATGCCCAACTATAATTGCTAGACCAAGCACGGGAAAAGAGGGGTTATGATGGAAGACGGTGAAGAAGAAGATGATGATAACAACTATCATCATATGTTTCCTGAATACAGTGATACTACAACGGAAGACATCAAAGAGGAAGGAGGTGAAGAACGGGCATCAGATGTGCTGGCTGATGAACTTGGTAGGGTCATTTCTGATGCAAAGCGAGACTGTGAAACAGAAAATGAGAAGTTGAAGTTAGAGGGCATGTTAGAAGATCACAAGAAATTGTTGTACCCAAATTATGAAGATGGCAACACAAAGATCGGTACCACACTGGAATTGCTGCGATGGAAGGCAGAGTGTGGTCTAACTGACTCCTCATTTGAAAAGATGCTGAAAATAATGAAGCCGAAGTTTCCAAAACATAACGAACTTCCCGAGAGTACCTACGAAGCAAAGAAGACTCTCTGTCCGCTAGGATTAGATGTGCAAAAGATACATGCATGAATTAATGACTGCATCCTCTACCACAGTAAGGAGTATGAGAATTTAGATAAGTGCCCGGTATGCAATGCATTGCGGTATAAGATCAGACGAGATGACCCTGGTGATGTTGAGGGAGAGCCCCTCCGGAAGAGGGTTCTTGCTAAGGTTATGTGGTATGCTCCTATAATACCAAGGTTGAAATGCATGTTCAGAAACAAAGAGCATTCCAGGTTGTTGCGATGGCACAAAGAAGACCGTAAGAAAGACAGGAAGTTGAGACACCCTGGTGATGGGTCACAGTGGAGAAAAATTGAGAGGGACTTTCCGGACTTTGCAGGTGACGCAAGGAACTTATGGTTTGGTCTAAGTACGGATGGCATGAATCCTTTTGGGGAGCAGAGCTGCAGTCACAGCACCTAGCCCATGACTCTATGTATCTACAACCTTCCTCCTTGGTTGTGCATGAACCGTAAATTCATTATGATGCCAGTGCTCATCCAAGGCCCGAAGCAACCGGGCAACGACATTTATGTGTACCTTAGGCCATTAGTTGAAGAACTCTTACAGCTGTGGGGCAAACCAGGTGTACGTGCGTGGGATGAGAACAAACAGGAGCCATATGATCTACGAGGGTTGCTTTTCGTAACCATCAATGATTGGCCTGCTCTTAGTAACCTTTTAGGATAGACAAACAAGGGATATAAGGCATGCACGCACTGTTTAGATAAGACTGAAGGTACATATTTGCATAAATGCAAGAAGGTTGTGTACCTGGAGAATCGACGATTTCTTCCGACCAATCATCCCATAAGAAAGAAAGGCAAGCATTTCAAAGGTGAGGCAGATCACCGGAAGAAGCCTAAACTCCCTGCTGGTGATGATGTATTTGGTATGGTCAAGGACATAGAAGTAATCTTTGGAAAGGGTCCCGGCGGTCAATCATTGCCGAACGACGTCGCTACAGGACACACACCCATGTGGAAGAAGAAATCTATATTTTGGGAGCTGCCATATTGGAAAGTCCTACGTGTCCGTTCTTCAATCGACGTGATGCATGTGACGAAGAATCTTTGCGTGAACCTGCTAGGATTCCTAGGCGTGTATGGGAAGACAAAAGATACACCAGAAGCACGGGAGGACCAACAAATTATGAAAGACCCAAAGAACATGCATACACAGAACAAGACGGATAAAGGGCGTCAGTTAAGTCATGCCAGCTATGCTCTTACCAAAGCAGAGAAGGACATTTTTTTTGAAGTCCTTTACAGTATCAAGGTGCCGTCTGGCTTCTCATCTAATATAAAGGGGATAATAAATATGGCAGAGAAAAAGTTCCAAAACCTGAAGTCTCATGACTGTCACGTGATTATGACGCAGTTGCTTCCGATTGCATTGAGGGGGCTTCTACCGGAAAATGTTCGAGTACCCATTGTGAAGCTGTGTGCATTCCTCAATGCAATATCTCAGAAGGTAATCAATCCAGATATTCTGCCAAGGTTACAGAAGGATGTGGTACAATGTCTTGTTAGTTTTGAGTTGGTGTTCGCACCATCCTTCTTCAGTATTATGACACATCTCCTGGTTCACCTAGTGGAAGAGATTGCCATTCTTGGTCCGGTATTTCTGCACAATATGTTCCCCTTTGAGAGGTTCATGGGAGTCTTAAATAAATATGTTCATAACTGTGCTAGACCAGAAGGAAGCATCTCCAAGGGATATGGAACATAGGAGGTCATTGAGTTTTGTGTTGACTTTATTCCTAACCTTAAGTCGATTGGTGTTTCTGACTCGCGGCATGAGGGAAGACTAAGTAGAAAAGGCACGCTGGGAAAGAAAGCAATGATATGTAGGGACTGGGATTCTTTCACTAAAGCACACTACACAGTTCTACATAATTCCACCTTGGCAGCTCCGTATATCGAGGAACACAAGAATATTGTACGCTCCAAAAACCCGGGGAAGCCTGAATCATGGATTACAGATGAACACATGAAGTATTTTGGTGGTTGGATGCGGAGACATCTCTTGAATGACACCACTGTTGGAGATCAGCTATACTTGTTTGCCGCGTCACCATCTTCTACTATATTGAATTTCCAAGGGTACGAAATAAATGGAAATACATTCTACACGATCGCCCAAGATAAAAAGAGCACCAACCAAAATAGTGGTGTCCGCTTTGATGCAATAGACGAGAATGGACAAAAGGACACATACTATGGTTACATAGAGGAGATATGGGAACTAGACTATGGAGTCTCTTTTAAGGTCCCTTTGTTTCGCTGCAAATGGGTCAACCTGAATGGGGAAGCGGTAAAGATAGACCAGTTGTACGGAATGACAATAGTGGATCTCAACAATCTTTGTTATAGAGATGAACCATTCGTCCTAGCCAATGATGTGTCTCAGGTTTTCTATGTGAAGGACATGTCCTCCAGACCGAAAAAAGAAAAATATGCAAACGAATACATCATATGATTAGCCAAAGCGTCACATAGTTCTTTCAGGGAAAAGAAGCATCGTGGGAATCGAGGACAAGACAGACATGTCATGAGATTTTAATAAGTTTGGTGAAATTCCGCCCTTCACAGTGAAAACTGACCCAAGCATTCCATTAAGTAAAGAAGATGCTCCATGGTTACGTCTGAAGCGATCATAAGGAAGGACATATGCCAAGAAGTTCATGTTCATATTATGTAACTCTAGTTCATGTCTGGCCGGGATATCTTTCGCGGTTTGTGGCTTGACCGGGACTATATATAGGGGGGACTTTAGTCCCGGTTTTGTAGTCTTAGTTTTTAATATTAATAAATGTCTTGAGTGTTAGTCCCGTTTTTTGGCTGGACCGGGACTATGAAGAAGTTGTCCCGATTCGTACTTACCATTAAGATCTGATCTCCAAACACGCGTGGTCACATATTAGGGAGTGCCTCTATGACCAGTTTCATGGAGATCTTGGGAGGCCAGGATCGGCGGCATCTCCTAAAACTGGTCGTAGTTCATCCCGCTCTCACACACCATCTTGCAGCTTGTAACTTCTCTAACTAGATCAATACACCTGGGAGCTAAATAATTTCACATATTAGGGAGTGCCTCTATGACCATTTTCTTGGAGATGCCAGAGGACTGGGATCCGGCGGCATCTCCCAAAAACTGGTCGTAGTGGTGTCCCTGCTCTCGAAAACCATCTTGCAGCTTGTAACTTCTCTAACTAGATCAATACACCTAGGAGCTAACTAATTTCACATATTAGGGAGTGCCTCTATGACCAGTTTCTTGGAGATCTTGGGAGGATCGATCCGTGCTTCTCCTGGCTCGGTGTCCCCTGCTCAAACAATATTGGAGATGCCTCAATCTGGCTGGAGGACTGGACTCACAAGGATGCCTATTTATAGTACAAGCAGATCGGCATAGTGTCGACACTTACGACATAATGTCGACACTTACGACATAATGTCGACACTCACCCCTATTATTAGGGCTGACTCGTGTTTTGTCCCGGTTGGTGTCATCTTTAGTCCCGGTTGGTGACACCATCCGGGACAAGGTACACGCCACACGACAGAATGTCGACACTCACCCCTATCATTAGTCTTCGCCCATACTTAGAAATCCCTCCAATCGGGACTAAAGATGAACCTTTAGTATATTGAAAATCCAAATAATGAAAATCCTTCGCGTGGTGTCATATTATGTGACATAGTTGAAACTAAAAATACCAGACTTGGTATATTGATCATGTCTCGAAAAAACATTCACAAAATGACCTATCATGTTCGAGGTTTCATGGCTTTCGGTCCAAATGACCGATGTTATGTGCTGAATCACGGCATAGTTTGTGATGCTGTGCCCATATTATGCATGCATGTGTAAATTGGTATGGAGAACAATGTTGCAGGAGGAAGTTTTCCTTTTCGTCGCACGTAAAAGCCCTTTTCCATTTTCCGAGCGCAAAAAATCGGTCGTTTTGTGAAGTAACCACCAAAATGCTGTTTCAGAATGCTACCGTCCCAATTTTCTAAAATACTAGACCACCTTACATGGACTATCTCTCAACCAGGACATATCATACCTTTTCGTCCATCCCGGGTAAAAAGGACAAATGTGTGCCAAATCGGTAGGAAGTGAGTCCGGTTTGTACTACAGGTACATGATCTAACGCCCGTGATTTTTTGAAAAAATCATTTTTAGACTCGCAATATGTGGTTTCTTCAGATATCCTATGCAATTTCTAACGATGCTCGTCCCCTATCTTCATGCACGCCGGTTCGACCATAGTTAGAAATTCAAAAAATTTAAAACGGGCATAAGAAATTCAAAAAAAATCCAAACAATGAAAATCCTTTGCATGGTGTCATATTATGTGACATAGTTAAAAGGAAAAATACCAGACTTGGTATATTGATCATGTCTCGAAAAAACCTTCACAAAATGACCTATCATGTTCAAGGTTTCATGGCTTTCGGTCCAAATGATCGATGTTATGTGCTAAATCATGACATAGTTTGTGATGCTGTGCCCATATTATGCATGCATGTGGACATTGGTATGGAGAACAATGTTACAGGAGGAAGTTTTCCTTTTCGTCGCACGAAAAAGCCCTTTTCTATTTTCCGAGAGCAAAAAACGGGTCGTTTTGTGAAGTAACCACCAAAATGCTGTTTCAGAATGCTACCGTCACTTTTTCCTAAAATACTAGACCACCTTACATGGAATATCTCCCAACCGGGATATCTCAAACCTTTTCGTCCATCCCGGGTAAAAAGGACAAATGTCTGCCGAATGGTAGGAAGTGGGTCCGGTTTGTACTACAGGTACATGATCTAACGCCCGTGATTTTTTGAAAAAAATCATTTTTAGACTCGCAATATGTGGTTTCTTCAGATATCCAAAGCAAGTTCTAACAATGCTCGTCCCCTATCTTCATGCACGCTGGTTCGACCTTAGTTAGAAATTCAAAAAATTCAAAACGGGCATAAGAAATTCAAAAAAAAATCCGAACAATGAAAATCCTTCGCGTGGTGTCATATTATGTGACATAGTTGAAAGGAAAAATACCAGACTTGGTGTATTGATCATGTCTCGAAAATACCTTCACAAAATGACCTATCATGTTCGAGGTTTCATGGCTTTCGGTCCAGATGACCGATGTTATGTGCTGAATCATGGCATAGTTTGTGATGTTGTGCCCATATTATGCATGCATGTGGACATTGGTATGGAGAACAACGTTGCAGGAGGAAGTTTTCCTTTTCATCGCACGGAAAATCCCTTTTCCATTTTCCGAGCGCAAAAAATCGGTCGTTTTGTGAAGTAACCACCAAAATGATGTTTCAGAATGCTACTGTCCTATTTTCCTAAAATACTAGACCACCTTACATGGACTATCTCCCAACCGGGATATCTCAAACCTTTTCGTCTATCCCGGATAAAAAGGACAAATGTCTGCCGAATCGGTAGAAAGTGGGTCCGGTTTGTACTACAGGTACATGATCTAACGCCCGAGATTTTTTGAAAAAATCATTTTTAGACTCGTAATATGTGGTTTCTTCAGAGATCCAATGCAAGTTCTAACGATGCTCGTCCCCTATCTTCATGCACGCCGGTTCGACCATAGTTAGAAATTCAAAAAATTCAAAACCGGCATAAGAAATTCAAAAAACATCCGAACAATGAAAATCCTTCGCATGGTGTCATATTATGTGACATAGTTGAAAGGAAAAATACCAGACTTGGTATATTGATCATGTCTCGAAAACACCTTCACAAAATGACCTATCATGTTCGAGGTTTCATGGCTTTCGGTCCAAATGACCGATGTTATGTGCTGAATCACGACATAGTTTGTGATGCTGTGCCCATATTATGCATGCATGTGGACATTGGTATGGAGAACAATGTTGCAGGAGGAAGTTTTCCTTTTCGTCGCACTGAAAAGCCCTTTTCCATTTTGCGAGCGCAAAAAACGGGTTGTTTTGTGAAGTAACCACCAAAATGCTGTTTCAGAGTGCTACCGTCCCATTTTCCTAAAATACTAGACCACCTTACATGGACTATCTCCCAACCGGGACAGCTCAAACCTTTTCGTCCATCCTGGGTAAAAAGGACAAATGTATGTCGAATCGGTAGGAAGTGGGTCCGGTTTATACTACAGGTACATGATCTAACGCCCGTGATTTTTTGAAAAAATCATTTTTAGACTCGCAATATGTGGTTTCTTTAGAGATCCAATGCAAGTTCTAAATGAGCCATTTTTCTTTCTGCCATTTCTTCCCGCCATTTTTTCCCGCCAGTTCTTCCCGCCATTTCTTCTCGCCAGTTCTTCCATCCAGTTATCTTCCTGCTATATATATATATGTAGGGTTGGCCTCCATTGTCATTGCACATCTCTAGACTCATATTTGCAACCTCATCACTCTTTCCCATGACTTCCACCGTAGCACTAACCCCCAGGGAGGCGGAGGAGCTTTGCCCCTCGAACTAACCCTGACCGCCGGGCTACTGTGTCCCCGTCGGCTAGATGCTGAGCGCCGGAGGCGTGTCGGTTCCTCCTGTCCCTCTAGGTGTGGCGCGTCGGATGGCCATCACGAACCACAACTACTTCGAGCTCACGCCGGAGCAGCGAAGGAATCCCAGATGGCATCCCGACTATTTCTCGACTTGGTAAGCCTTCTTCGTGGATCGGTGTGAGAGGGCGCTCGCCAGGCACGAGGAGGACGGCCCACCTCCTCCGAACTTCAATGAGGCTGGCCTTCGACTGTGGTGGCGCGACCGGACTCTCCTGAGCGTCATGGCCTACGACATGGCCGCCGACTCTAACCCCCGCCTGCGCTACCCTCAAGTCCAGCCCACTCGTACTCAGCCTTCAAGGTTCAACTACGACGATGGCGGCGACAACGGCATGGCGAAATGGTCTGACGACGAAAGTATAGTATTACAGGTGTAGGCAGGAGCATGACTGAATCACTCCAACATTGCAAAACAAGTTCGGCAGATTGTGGCTTAATCTGGCCATGTATCTTAATTTCCAGTTCATCTATGTAACTTTATGTTAGTTGCGTTATGTACTTTAATTCCAGTTCTATCCTAATAAAATTTTCTTTCCGCCCATTATTTCCCGTCCTTTTCCCCCTGCCATTAATATATAAAAAATATAAGTTAATTCAAATCCAAATTAAAAACAGAAAATGGTTTTGAATTAGTTATTCAAATCCAAACACTTTTTATGTTTAAAGTTTTTCTAAATTCCAAATTTATTCAAAAAATATAAGTTAATTCATTTTTAATTTTAAATGGTTCATAGTTTAAATGGTTACATTAATTATTTTTAAAAACAGAAAATGGTTTTGAATTATTTATTCAAATTTAAACACTTTTTATGTTTAAAGTTTTTCTAAATTCCAAATTAATATTCAAAAAATATAAATTAATTCATTTTTAATTTAAATGGTTCCATTAATTATTTTTAAAAATCTACAAAATGGTTTTGAATTAGTTATTCAAATCCAAACACTTTTTATGTTTAAAGTTTTTCTAAATTCCAAATTAATATTCAAAAAATATAAGTTAATTCATTTTTAATTTTAAATGGTTGCATTAATTATTTTTAAAAATAGAAAATGGTTTTGAATTAGTTATTCAAATCCAAACACTTTTTATGTTTAAAGTTTTTCTAAATTCCAAATTAATATTCAAAAAATATAAGTTAATTCATTTTTAATTTTAAATGGTTCATAGTTTCAATGGTTACATTAATTATTTTTAAAAACAGAAAATGGTTTTGAATTAGTTATTCAAATTCAAACACTTTTTATGTTTAAAGTTTTTCTAAATTCCAAAGTAATTATCATTTAAAAAACATTACAAATTTAAACCCCAAAATAAAAAATAAGGCGGGAACAGAGAGAAAATTCCTGAATTTTTTTGAAAACAAGGTCATATGTCCCGGTTGGTGGCTCCAACCGGGACGTATGACACTTTAGTCCCGGTTGGAGCCACCAACTAGGACAAAAGGTCCTTTGGTTATAACTGGGTACCCCTCCTCTTCTTCTTCCCCATCTCACAATCTCTTCTCAAGACGACGCCACAGTCGCCTCGCCACCAGACGCCTCTACCGGCCCCGCCCAGCCAAGCGTGCAGGAAGCTTCGCCTCGTCTGTCGTGGTATTGCCGACGAGTACGCCATGGAGGGGGTCCTCACAGTGCGTGTCTAGAGACGTGGGGTAAGGCGGACGGTTGACGGGTACGAGGTAACACATCTTACCCAGGTTCAGATCCCACAACGGTGGAGGAATTCTACTCCTGCTATAAATCACTATAAGGGCAATACCGAGTTCTGAGGATTGGTTATTGTCGAGGTGACTAGAGAGTCTAAGTTATCGTGCCTAAAGGCTCCCATAGGCCTGACTTAAATAGTGGCCAGTCCTAGGGTTCTGAGGAAAAGTCCTAGCCCGACAGATTCTGAGTCCTACACCGTATTACTAGTCTTGTGTATCTTGCACTCCAAGGCTCAAGATGCATTTGGTGACTCCACCGTAGCCTTCCTTTATCCGGCATGGGCCTCCCCTCGATCCATCTAAGCTGGGCACTAAAGTGCCATAGGCCATGCTACCGATTATGGGCCACCCAGGTTAGCCGGATAAGAGACATTCTATAAGGATACCCATATAGCATATCCCCAACAGTAGCCCCCGGAGAACTCCGAGATCTTGCGCCGTCTTGCCACTTCACGTGGAATGCTCTGTCTAGATGGATGTTGGCAAATCGTCAAGCAACATCTTGTAGTCCTCCCAAAGAACCCTGCAAGGCTTTCTCCGTCTTCGACTTGTAAGCCGGAGAAATGCTGAATCTTCCATCGTACTCCTCCGTAGTCGGATTGAATCCGTCTATGTCGGAATCTTCGATGTGATGGCTCATCTACCCATGTCAGCTAGGACGACGTAGGCTTAGGTCAGCGACGCCTCGTAACTCACACATGCAGAGAACGCAATCATATCCGATTTCCCCGCGCGAGCGATACGAACCGTTGGCGGCGACAGTTGGAGACGTTGCGAAATTTCCGCTCACTTCGCGAACACGTCGTCTACGCGGCAACCGTCCGATCAAGCTGCACAAATCTTGACGCCGAGGATGATAAATAGTAACCGTGGGGAAATCTCCACTTTTACCTCATTCTTCTCGCGTCATCTTCTTCCTCCAGTCGCGCGTCTCCTCGAGCTCTCCACGAGAAACCTCAAAAAAACCCTAGCTCCCATCTGCACCAGTCGCACCCAACCTTCACCCCATGGCTAGCAGCAGCACCTCTCCATCAATGGCGGTGTCGAGCGAAGCCGCGGCGAAGCCGGCAAGCTCCATCGTCATGCCCCTAGAGGGCTTGGGCATCCCCGCATCTGTGGTGATCGAGTCCACCGGCGGCGACCAAAATTTGGCGGCGCTAGAGCCACTGGAGGAGGAGCCAGATTTGCACAAGGGCGACTGGCACGGCTCGGACATCACCGACCATGACATCCAAGAGATGGTCGCCGAAGGCTACCTCCCCATGACGGAGGGGCTTGCCTGCCGGGCGGCGCCGGCCGGCGAGGTGACACCTTCTCCCCAAGACGGAGAAAAGGTGTACCTAAAATCTCAGCTGGTACGCGGCGTTTCTCTGCCTATCTCCCAATTCTTCCTCTCCGTCTTAAACCGCTACAAGGTCTAGCCTCATAACCTTTCCACCAATAGTAGCTTAGTGCTTAGCAACTTCGCGGCACTTTGCGAGGGATATGTAGGGATAAGGCCTAGGTTAGACCTTTTTGTGTACTTCTTCACCGTCAAACATGAAGCCGGACATAGTAAGGAGGAGCTTAGGAACTGCGGCACCATAAGCTTCAAGATTCGACCTGGCTGGCGGTTCCCCGACATCGTCGGCCACGAGTCCTGCAAGAATTGGCAGCAGACGTACTTCTACGGCCCCGACATTCCTCTGGCGGGCCGAGAAGTAACGTACCCGGACTTCGCGGACGGAGCCTCCGCTGAAGTTTCCACATGGAGATCCCAAGCGTCCCTTCCCTCTGACCTCGACGCTTCTCGCGCTATAAGGCGGATCGAATGGTTTGTAGAGACTGGTTTGACCGGCTTGGACCTAGCCATGTGCTGGTTCATCAGGCGAATCCAACCTCTGCAGCACCGCTCTAAGTACATGCACGAGTATACCAACGACAAAAGCGATAGTCTCCGCATCTCCGTGGACAACTTCTCGAGCGACTCTGTCAAGCTCTGCCTTAAGGACATCGTCAAGGTGAAGGAAAAGAAGCGTGGCTTCACCATCACCTATGACATGTTTGCAGACGGCAAGTGCCCAAAGGTAGGTGTTTTTTCCTTGTATGACATATACTCCAGCTCTTCCGTCTTGCAAATGTCATTTTGTCTAACACGGTGACTTCTTACTTAACAGCTTAGCGATCTAGAGGAGGGCAACCTGGCTGCCCAAATCTATGATCCAAAGATGAAGGAAGTCACGGTCGTGTCCGACGAAGATGTCCCGTTGGCGCAAAAGCGGAAGAGCTCCACCTCTGACGCTGCCGACGGAGGCAAGAAGAAGAAGACAGAGGGTGGAGCCTCGAAAAAGACTACCGCCGCCCTGGAGGCGGAAAAGAGAAGAACCACCGGGATTTTTTCCATAGCACCCCCCCTAGTGTAAGTTTCTCATTCTCCGACATTGTCTATTTATCTGTCTTGCTCCTGTTCTTATGCATTTTGCACGTTTTAGGAAGAAAGCCACGACCAGCCTTACGAAGACCTCCAAAACTTTGGGGGCTTCTCGAAATATCAAAGACATGCTGCATCGCGACGCCTCCCCTGCCGTCAAGCCCTCATCTGCCCCTACAAGCTCACAAGCTAAGGAGGCACCAGGCCCTTCCGCCATGGAAGTGGATTCTGGTGCCTCTACCAAACTTGCTGTTGTCGGCGAGCAGGCGACGCAGGAGAGCACCGCCCAACGAATGGCTGAATCTCCGTAAGCTGGTACTTCTCGAGCTAAGGATGCCATCGGTGGCGGCAAGGCGGTGGTGGAAGCTGGTACTTCTGCCAAAGGCGGCGCCCTTGCTCCCTAGAAACCCTTTGAGTTTCCAAAGATAGTCTACCCGGCGCTCACGCCGAGTAACACAACTCTAGTTCCTGGAGGAGTACCGACATCTCCGACATGCGGTCTTGAGGAGCTCCTCCGACAAGCAGAAATATTGCGAGGAAATAGCGTTTCCTTTGGCAAACTGCTAGTCGAGAGCGCTACAAACCTCAAGATCATCTCACTTGTAAGTTTACTTTGCCTTTTGCATTTCATATGAGTATCCCACTGTAGCCCTCGAGGATGTAGACGGAAAACCATAGGTTTTGCATCTATATGCTCTAAGAGTGAGTAAGTTAGAAAAAACTCTCACTGTAGCCCCCGAGCATTTGGATGGAATGAACTATTCCGACTAGACGCTTTAAGAGTAGCATACACAGTGTTTATAATTTTCAATATTGTAGCCCCCAAGCCTCTAGTTGTAACTGAATTAGTTCTGACTAGATGCTTAAAGAAAAGCTAAGCAGATTCCGAGTTAAAAAATTTATACTGTAGCCCCCAAGCTTCTAATCGAGAACTGAATTAGTTCCGACTAGATGCTTTAAAGAAAAGCTAAGCATATTGTTAAGTTAAAAACTCTCGCTGTAGCCCCGGAGCGTCTTAAGTGGAAAGTTTTCCGACTAGATGCTCCAAGTAGACTAAACAACAGTTTAACTTTTTTCTTTTTTCCACAGAACGAGAATGCTCGGAGGGGCATGGCCAACTACAAGTACCAGAAGATGCGCGCAGATCTTGAAGCCGAAAAGGGTAAAACTGCCATCTTGAAGGAACAGATCATCAAAAACAAGAGTCTGTTTTCTTTTTGCGCATTCCGTCTTGGTTTTGTGCCTACATTCTCCGAGTACTCACTGTGTACTTTGTTTTCTCCGACTTTGAAGAACATGTTTCCAAGGCCAAGGACATTGTCGAGCAGTCCAAGCACATCCAGCAGCTGGACAGCGAGAACAAGATCCTTAAAAAGGAGAGGGAAGACATGCTAAAAATGCATGAAGAACCAATGAAGGCCTTGCAGGACTCCACCGCCGAGGAAATCAGCCACTTGAAGGAGGAGATCGCGATCTTGAAAGATCAAAAGCGTGCTGCCGATGAGCAGAATCACCGCCATGGCGAGGCGTACAAGCTCCTCCAACAACAGAAACAATCCTTGGCGGACACCCTCTGGCAAGCTGAGGCCAGCATCTTCAGTAAGTTTCCTCCACCTTGTGTTTCTATAGTCTGGATACTTTGAATTGTTGAACTCATGCGTTTCTTGTCAAAATTTGCAGCTCCTATGGGTTTAACCAGATCGCCTCCTCCAGCCAAGGAATGCATGGTTCTTGCCGGCAACTTCATCAACACCGCCATCGCCTAGGCCAAAGAGATTGCCAAGCCCCTCCAGATACACATCAAGGCCTCGGACTCCGTGGCGAAGTACTCGGAGATTCTGCGCCGAGCCCCCGAGCGTATCACAAGCTAGAAAGCTTCATGTGCACGGGCTGGCGCAAGGATGGCGCTGTCAATGGTGAAGGCACACTACGAAGATGCCGACATCGATACAGTGACCTCTGGTATTCCCGACGTTGATGATGACGGCAAATAGATTGATCACGAAGCCATCTTGTCATCACTCGCGGGTTATGACACCAGAGTTGCCGAGTTGGTGGACACCGACGTCTTCGTGCCCATGAACACCATCGACAGCGTCAACCAAGACTCCTCCGAGTCCCACCACAGTTCCGACGTTGAGGGTGATTCTCCGGCTGGTGACGATGCTGCTTCCAAGTGTCCTGCACCAAACGAATGAAAAACAACTTTGTAATATTTGTTTCACCTTTGGTGTATGCACGAAAAAACTTGATGATGTAACTTAAGGCGGAAAACAATGATTGTTATTTCCTGCTACTTAAGAACTAGTTTCTAGCATGTATATATTTTTTAAGCAAGTGCTGGCTTATCCATTACTTTGGTTCTTATGCTTGACTTTTCATGAGTCGGAAGACTCGTTGTCAAAACCATGCGCTCAGGTGATGATGCCCAATGGCACCGTCAATAACCTGAGCACAAAATCGCCGACAATAAGTGTCGAAAGTCACTACTCTAGAATCCACATAAAAACAACAAAGAACGTGTAGACCAGAAAACTTAAGCTAACGCCCGTAGGCGGAATTTTCACAAGTGCAAATGCAATACTTGTGCATAAAGGTTTTATATGATCCAAAAATGAACACTAAAGGAGGTAAAAGACTCAGAAATATGAGTGAACCAGAGAGACTTATTTCATTGATCATATAAGAGATACACAATTAGATAAAAACTGCTAAGTGTAGAAAGGACGTAGCTGTGCTATGTTCCATGGCCGATCAAGCTCCGGGTAGTCATCATCCAGGTCACGTCGGTTACGCTTATGATCCTCGTTGGGTCTATCCTTTAGTTCATGATTTTCAACAAGGTAGTAAGATCCATTGAGTAGCGCCTTGCTTATGATGAACTGTCCTTCCCATGGCGGGGATAATTTGTGTGACTTATTCTGCTTAAGTCGGAGCACCAAATCCCCCTCTTTAAACGAGCGATGTCGAACGCAGCGACTATGGTAGCTGCATAGCTTCTACTGGTAGATGGCGGATCTTTGGCATGCCAAAACGCGCTCCTCCTCGAGAAGGTCCACATCTAGGCGTCTAGATTCTTCAGCGTCATCCTTGTCGTAGGCGGCAACTCTTGGTGCATCGTGAAGAATGTCGGAATGCAGGATGGCTTCTGCTCCATATACCATAAAATAAGGGGTGTAGCCGGTGGATCTGTTGGGTGTAGTTCGCAAAATCCACAACACAGATGGAAATTCTTCTGCCTAGGATCCAGCTGCTCTATGTAGCGGTGCCTCAAGATGTGGCTTGATACCCTACATAATTAATCCATTGGCTCGCTCAACCTGACCATTGGATTGTGGGTATGCCACAGATGTGTAGCATCCCGGGGAAAACCACTACTAGAAAATCGCATGTTAAAGAAAACTTTGTGCATCCTCATGGCATCATGCATTTTTGGCTCTCAGAATATTTTAACTAAAAACTATTTTGTCTAAAACAATACCTCTTCTCTTATTTCAAAACAAGTCTTATATTTATCTGTTAAACTATTTGTCTAAAAACTATTTGCTAAAAAGATTTAAAACAAAACAAATAGAATATTTTATAAACAAATAGTAAACCTAATCTAGACCTAAACCGGTCAGGCCCAAAAGGCCCAACCGGTTGAACCCTAACCCTAACACCCCAGCCACCAAACCCTAGACCACCTACTCCCACCCACCGCCACCGGCGACACACAAATTTCACACTCGCGGCACACCCCACACCCGGTACACACCCCGACCCCATCCATGACCCTGCTTCCACCTACGCGCGGCCACATCCCGTCCCCGTACGAACCAAACCGCCTCTCCTCGCATCGGGATTCCCCTGTCCCCACCCCGACATCCACTCCTCGAACCCCACCTTCCTGCAACCCGCGCCCCATCCTCGCCTCTCCCCATCTCGCGAAGCCCGCTGCCAACTGAATCCCGCCGCCAAGAGTCCCCCTCTCCTCCCCTCTCCTCGCATGCGCTGATGGCTGCCAAACCGCCACCGCTAGCGGGCCCTCAACCCCCATCGGCCCCGAGCCCGACCCTCTCTCGCTCTCGAGCCGGCCCCGTCGCCTCTCCTGCTTCCTCTATGTATCACCCTCGAATCGTCCCTATGCAAGTTTTAGCCTTTTCCGCCAAACCCGCATAGAAACGATTCAAGGACGCCCACCAGGCACTTGCGTGCGGGTGGAAAACGAAGTAATAACATTACACAACAGTCCTCGATGGGACCCACAGAACAGATATATACAACTGCGACTCAAAGAGTCAAGAATACAGATATAATATACAAAGATCCAAATCACATTGAAAATGTTAGAGCGTCCGACTACGGACAAGATGCAAATGGGGCTAAGAGCCCTGAAGAATAACCAATGGCGTCCATAACCCTGCCCAGGCCAAGCCAGAAGGGTAACCCTGCTAACAACGACGGTCTCGAACCTGCTAACACAAAAGGGGTGCCGACAAAGGGCAAAAGAAAAAGAGGAGCGTCAGTACTGAGGCCAGTACACGGCGAGACTAGAATTCGGCGGTCCTCGCCTACATAGGTATGGTGGACTGAAGCGACAGCGCGGCATGCACTAAACAAACTATAGAGACTCGAGATAACTGTCGGCTACCAGAGAGGGATAAGAAAGACCTATTCGGAACCAACCTAATACTATCACCAAGCATACCCATCCTGGGATTTCCCCCTCGAGACCAAACGAGGAAGTCATCCGAGGAACTCACACAGTTGGCAGTTTTATTTATTCAGTTATCGTTGCAGCAATTACTAGTCAGGTATAGATAGTCATCCTGATATAATAAGCAGTGGGCAGTTTTATTAACCATTCCGTTGTAGTTGCAACACTTACTAGTCAGATACAATTAGCATGAGATATCCCAAACCCAAAGCAGTTGTTGGTACTTTTATTTAGCCATTCAGTTGGAGTGACGCTGATTACTAGTCACATCGGATACAAGTCAGATTATAACAGTAAACTTTAGTTATAGTTGTCTATGATCGAGAACTGTGCTCCAAGTCGTCCATAACTGCGGACACGGCTTTTCGAAAAGATTTAACCCTGCAGGGGTGCACCAAAGTATCCACACGCACTTCGACCCTTTTTGCCAGATCAATTAACATACACCCATCGGTATTTCGGCGGGGCCTAAGTCATGACGTTTCCTGCACCCAAAGTAAGTACATGGGGCCACCCCACTAAGCTACCCGTAGAAGTCGGCCGGTCTCGAGACGGACTCGGGGTTTGCGTCGATGGCTGTAAACGCGGGAACCCGAAGTGTGGCTGGGCTTGTCGATACAGCGAAAACACTACGCTTCCCTAAGCGATGCGATGTGCAGTACCTCGCACAATTTAAATAAAGCAGTAAAGCATGGCATAAGTACAGGATAGTAAATAAAACCTCAAACTAGTTGTGGCCCCCAGTACAGTACTTTGAAATCAGGTACTAATCGATGGGGGTGCCCATACACCCCACCTGTGGTTAGCGCGCTCGATCTCGGAACAAGTGTCAAGAACTCGGGGTCCTACGGGACACAAGTGGACAGTTAACAACCAAATAACATCTATTGCCCACCTGTGCCTCTGTATTATTTACCTACTTCAATTTTAGTTATTAAACAATAATTAAAGCCATGATCATCTTCAACGTTAACACACGTCCATACTCCAACAACTGTGGTACAGGACGACACGCAACAGCACTTGAGCAAGAGACTACGACGCGCAAGTCCAACTATCTACCAAGCAACAGGTAATAGGATGTGTCCAAGGCAATATAAGGCTGCAAGGGATATCACGGGTACAAAAACTAGAGCATCGCAACACAGATAGCAATAGATCAACAAGGGGGAATAAAGACTATAAAAGTAAAATAGGTAGAAAGGGGGAGAATGCTCGCCTGAAAACATTGTCGAAGGTTCATCCGAAGATCGGGTCGACACTCGCATCAACTCATCGGCCTAATCCGCGAAGAAGCAAAACACTAGAAGAAACACCGGATGCACTATTTAATACTACGGCAAAAGATCGGGCATGATGCATGTATGATGTATGACATGGCAAAGGTGCGATGCAATTAGGCAATATTAAGCGGAACCGGGGTCCCGACAATTAAATATAAGGTTCATGTTGTTTAACTACCCCGCAAATTAAATGTGGATTTAACAAGGCAAAGCATGACATTGGTTCGCTACACAAATTTAAATGGAGGCAATATGAGACTAGAAAGGTCCGCATATGGTCTCCGTATTTAATTAGATGAATCATCGAAACACCCCCAAACACCCATAGATGTGTATGCGACATGAATGATTTAATGCAACAAGTTTATATCATATATTATAAAAAATATGAGGGGTCTCGGATAGGGGTCACAGATTAGGGTTTCGACGCACTTGGTTCTTGGGGTTCGGGGTAGGTCTCAGGGTTCGACGGGGGAACGGCTCGACGGGATCGGTCTCGGACAGCGGAAGTCGATCTTGTCGCATCCGAGAAGAAGAACTTGGTTAGCGTCGGGGGCACATCGGATCCGCCCTGGTCGGTGCCGATCTTGTTGTCACGAAGATCTTGTCGGTTCCTCGTATCGGGTCGGTCTTGGCGTTCCGCGGCGAAGTGCTTGGCGTATCCGTGTCGACGACCTGGGCGTCCGGGTTCTCGGGCATCAGATCCGGGAAGAAGTACTTGTCGCATCTGTGTCCTTCGGGTCGAAGAATTTGGCATGCCCGGGTTCGGTCTTCGGGTCCGTGTCGATGCGCCCTGCGTCCCGTGTTGGAGATCATGGTAGTTCGGCGTCGGTTGCCGACGATGTACTTGGTTTGGCGTCGATGCGTCTTCGGGTCCGGGACCGGGGTCCTTTGAGCCTGCGAATAAGTACTCGAAGTTCCGTGACGAAGATCTTGGGAGGGGCATCGCCGTGTCCGGTTCCGGTGTCGACGAACGTGTTGTCCATGAAAATCTTGGCATTCCGCGGACAACCGGGTTGGTCTTGATCCTGTAGGGGTTCTCGGCCGTGGTCGGCGGAGAACTCGGTGCAGGCCACACTTGTCGGATAGGTCGGTTGCCATCGATCTTCTTGTTTCAGAGAGACACGCGAGGGGTAGCTTGCGGGCTCGCCACGACGCAGCGAGTGGGCCGGAAAGCGGCACTGGCGCTTCAGGAAGGCAGCCAGGCGGAGGAGACAGAGGCCGCGACGGAGCGGCAGCCGGGGCGGCAGGACCATCACCGGGGAGCCCCTGGCTCGTACGGACGGCCTAGGGCGGAGGAACGGCGAAGGGGCGAGATGCGGCCGGCGAGGCCACTCGAGGCAGACGAAGCGCGGCTCAGGAGCAGAGGAGATGGCGGCCGGAGGTCAACGGGAGGACTCGGCCAGGGATGGCTCGGTGGAGAGGAACTCGCGGTGGCGGACGACGGAGGGGTGGCCGACGCAGGGCGGCTTGGGATCGACGCGCAGCGAGGTCGATGTTGGCGCCACGCCTGAAGGAAGGGGCGATGCGGCTGCGGCTCGCTGACGGAGGAGGTCGGCGGTGACCTTGGTGGTGGTGTCGAGCGGCGGTGCTCAGGGCCAGGGGCGGCGAGGTCGAGAGGAGAGCGACGCGGAGGGAGGCGGCGGCGGGGATTGCGTGAGGGAGAGGAAGACGCGGGGTGGAACGCGAGTGGTGGAGAGGAGCGGGGTCAGGTGGTGGGGCCGGGGCGGCACAGGTGGCGTGGGGTTGGGATCGGTGCGGGAGGGGTGGTGGTTGGTGGGGGCCAGGGGAGGGTGGTCGGCTGAGGTGGCAGGCTGGGATAGGTTGGGGGAAAAGGAGAGGTGAGGTGGCGAGAGGGGATTGGACGGGGTGATGTGGAGGCAGGGGGTAGAATAGGGTTTGGTAGATTTAGGATTAGATATTTTTGACTAGGTTTTTCTTGGACCGGTTAGTCTGGTTTTTGTACTGGGGGTGGCCGACTGGGTCGGATCGGCATGGTACGGCTGCCCCCTAAAAATAAAATAAATAATTTTAATATTTAAAACGGGGCTTTTGAAATCCATTGGTAGACGAAACAAAATAATCCGGAGACCCGGGTTTTACTTTGAAATAAAGATGGGGCGTTTCGAAAACAAAGATAGTCTTTCGAAAATAGTTTTAGACAAACAGATGCATGATGATGACGATGCTCAAATGCAATGTGGCATGATGGCATGAGCATGCGGTCATGATGATGCAATGCACAAAAACAACGCGATTTTCTAGTAGTGGTTTTTGCGGGGCGCCACACTCTAGGCCGCGCTCGGTCCCCGCCGACCAACGCCTCCCCGGCACTCGGACTGCCCTTTGCACCGTCTCCCTAAGCACCCCCTCTCCCCGTGCCCGCTGGAGGCCATCGTCGACCACCCTCTGTGCTCCCTGCATCCCCTCGGGGCTCGCCCCCGCCAAGCTCTGCCAGGATCTCGCCGCGTCCTCCAGCTCTCCTCGCGCCTAGCCCGCTTCGCCGCTGAGGCTGCCTCGAGCCGCCGTCGGCTTCCCAACGTACCCCGTCCTGCGAGCCAGCATCCCGTGTTGCCTCTGCGAGCTGATCCATCTCGACACAGTCCTGGTGCCTCTGTTGCAAGCCAAAGGCTGCACGTGTTGTGCAAGGTGGGGCTCATGAACCACGCAAGTACTTCGCCTTGCAAACAACACCGTCAGCAGGTCCTTGTTCCTGTTCCCGGTGATAGTTTGACTGTGTGGTGCTGTTGTATGCCCCTACTCAAGATCGACGGCGACATGTGCATCGCCGGGTTCCTCATCTATGTTGTCGCCCGTGTGATCGATGTTTGGATGAGAAACCGAGGGGCTATACCAATGCCAAGATCTCCGAAGGTTCTATCGTTAACCAAGTTCACCAACGACCGTGATACCGACGTCACCTTCACGGATGCAACAAGGTCTTATTCCTGGATCCGATGACCAAAGGTATTCTACATGGACGCCAAGTTCTTCTTCTCGATCCGAAGCCTTGACCCCGAAGACTGATCTGGCCCGAACCCCGTCAAACCCTAACCAAGATCGCCGAGCCCCTATGTGTGACCCTTTCCTCAAACCCCTATGTTATAAATGATATATCCTTGTTGCATATTAAATTGTCCATATTGCACACATATCATGGGGTTTGGGGGCATTAGGCCGATTCACCCATAATTAAATATGGAGGCCATATGCGGGCTTTTCTAGTCTTATATTGGCCCCATTTAAATTTGTGCATCAAACTGGTGATATATTTTACCATGTTAAGATAACATTTAAATTGCGGGGTACCTAAACAACATGAACCTATTAATTAATTGTCGGGGCCCCGGTTCCGCTTAATATTGCCTAATTGCATTGCATCTTTGCCATGCCATAGATCATACATGCATCATGCTCGATCTTTTGCCGTAGTATTAAATAGTGCATCCGGGTTTCTTCTAGTGCTTTGCTTCTTCACGGATTAGGCCGATGAGTTGATGCGATGAGTTGATGCGAGTGTCATCCCAATCTTCGGATGAATCTTCGACAATGTTTTCAGGCGAGCATTCTCCCCCTTTCTACCTATTTTACATTTCTAGTCTTTATTTCCTCCTGTTGATCTATTGCTATCTGTATTGTGATGCTCTAGTTTTCGTACCCGTGGTATCCCTTGCAGCCTTATATTGCCTTGGACACATCCTATTACCTGTTGTTTGGTAGATAGTTGGACTTGTGTGTCGTAGTCGCTTGCTCAAGTACTATTGCGTGTTGTCAAGTACCACAGTTGTTGGAGTAATGCCGCATGTTTAATGTTGAAGATGATCATGGCTTTAATTATCGTTTAATAACTAAAATTGAAATTAGGTAAATAATGCAGAGGCACAGGTGGACAATAGATGTTATTTGGTTTTTAACCGTCCACTTGTGTCCCGTAGGACCCCGAGTACTTGATAACTGTTCTTTGAATATTCGCACTATCCGCATGTGGGACCATGAATCCCCCTAGCCAGAGCTTGAGTCATATATTATTTCTTGGGGCCACAAACTAGTTTGGGGCTTTATTACTATCCTGTACTTATGCCATGCTTTACTGCTTTATTTACGATTGTGCGTGGAGCGCCTGTACTGTTTCGGAATTGTGATACGTTTATGCGGTATCGACAAGCCCAGTCACACTTTTGGGTTCCCAGTCGTTTACAACCGTCGACACAAAACTCTGGGTCCGTCTCGGAGCCGGCCAACTTCGTCACAGGTAGCTTAGTGGGGTGGCCCCCTGAAATATTATATGAATCTTGCAATTGCTCTGTCGTGATGCCTCGTTCGGTTTTATTTGGTTTTTCTCGAGGTTGATCATGCGTGTGTTGCTATTTGTGCCCCCCTGCAGGGTAAAACTTTCTGAAAGCCGTGTCCGCGGTTATGGACGACTTGGAGCACAGTATCTCGACCATAGACAACTATAACTAAAGTAGTGCTATAAATTTGACTTTATAATTACTAGTAATCAGCTTCACTATAATGGAATGGATAAATAAAAGTGCCAACAATTGCTGGTTTGAGTTGTCACCTGTTACCATTGTATCTGACTAGTAAGTATTGCAACTACAACGGAATGACTAAATAAAAGTACCACCAACTGCTGGGTTTTGGGATACCTCATGCTATATGTATCTGACTAGTAAGTACCACAACTATAACGGAATGGTTAACTAAAACTGCCCACTCCTTATTATATCAGGATGACTCATGCTATCTATATCTGACTAGTAATTGTCGTAACCATAACGGAAAGAATAAAACTGCCAACTGTGTGAGTTCCTCGGTTGACTTCCTCGTTTGGTCTCGAGGGGGAAATACCAGGATGGGTATGCTTGGTGATAGTTTCAGGTTGGATCTGAATAGGTATTTCTTATCCCTATCTGATAGCCATTAGTTGAATTGAGTCTCTATAGGTTGTTTAGTGCATGCTGTGCTGTCGCTTCAGTCCACCATACCTATGTAGGCGAGGACCGCCGAATTCTAGTCTCGCAGATGTCTTGACCTCGATCTTGACCGCTCTCTTTTTCCTTTGCCCTTTGTCGGCACCTCTTTTGTTTAAGCAGGTTTTGAGATCGACGTCATTAGCAGGGTTACCCTTCCGGCTTGGCCTGGGCAGGGCTATGGACACCATTGGTTATTCTTCAGGGCTCTTAGCCCCATTTGCATCTTGTCCATAGTCGGACGTTGTATCATTTTTAAGGTGATTTCGATCTTTGTATGGTATATCTGTATTCTTGACTCTTTGAGTCATTGTTGTATATATCTGTTCTGTGGGTTCCATCGTGGACTATTGTGTAATGGTATTACTTCGTTTTCCACCCGCACGAAAGTGCCTGGTGGGCACCTTTGAATCGTTTCTATGCGGGTTTGGCGGGAATCGCTGAAGTTTGCATAGGATCGATTCCGAGGGTGTTACAGAGTGGTATCAGAGCTCAGCAGTTACGATACCCCACTGGTCCAGCCTGTAGGATAACCTAGCTAACATCCGTTGTAGACTGTCAAAACTATTTTGGAAAATTGGTTGGATAGATATGATTAGCTCTGCTTTTACTCCTTACCTCTCTGCTATTCTTATCTTACCTTTGCGAGTTTTGGATCTACCTCTTATCTTTTCTTCGAGTCTAGGATTTCTCGCGGTTGGGTTTCTATCGTACCTTCAGGGTTTCGCTTCCTCCCTTTTATAACGGTGGTGCTACAAACATCTTATCTGCATCTTGTTTGGTGTACCCTTCATCCAATCTTTTTGTTCTTGAACTCTTTATCTATATGTGTACCTTGCTGGATATCCGTATCGTTGGAAAACATATGAGAAGGACGAGCATTGGTGAAGTTGGAGTATACCTTGAGCATGTGTTGTCCATGCCAATGGAACCATTGCGAAACCTAATCGTTATGTATTTTCATAAAAAATAATTCTTTTGTATCTTCCGGTGTTTTCCAACGTGATGACCTCATCTACATCAGATCCAATGCAGAGCGTGCATCACCCCTTTGTTCCGAATACCGCTTATGAAGATCTTCATTCTAAATTTCGAGAGTTGTGTTGCATGATTTTCCTATTCATGTATAGAGTTAATAGTTTGGGTACGGGATGGACTGATCACCCTAACCGGAAGGCTTTCACGACCAACGATCGAGGAGCGGCGTGATGCCCGCAATCTTCGAGATGGATTTGTGCAGTATTTCCATACCTTCTAGCTGGGAAACACACTTTAGGTATACACCAGTAGTGCTCCTTTTATAGAGTTGCCTATTGATTATGGTATAACCCTTTGCTCGTCGTACTATTTGCCGTCTTTCGACTTCGTCGTCGGGCAAAGTTCCGTGTTCGAGGTATTCCATGAACGGTTTTGTCCAAGCCGGAGGACCCTTGGTCACCATGTTGATGAAAGAGTCAGCTCTATCCGGGTTGTCAATGTCGGCTCCCTTCACGGATGGTGTGCATAGGTGCTCTAGGAAAACACCTGGAAGAATTCGCTTATGCCCTGATCCTAGCTTAGAGAGCAGATCAGCTGCCTCGTTTTGTTCCCTAGACACATACTTGACTTCGTAGCCCAAGAAGCACTTGGCTATCTCGTCCACTTCATCTCGATATGCCGCCATCATAGGGTTCCGCGTATTCCAGGTGCCAGCCACTTGCTGGGCAAACAAGTCGGAATCTCCACAGCAAACTATGCGCTTGATGCCAATATCCTTGGCTACGCAGCCCGTGAATGAGTGCTTCATACTCCGCCATGTTATTTGTAGCCTCGAAGTGGATCTGCAGAACATAGTGTAGCTTGTCTCCTATTGTGACTTTAGCAATAAACCAGCCCCCGAGCCGTTGAGCAGCTTTGATCCATCAAAGTGCATCACCCAGTACTCTGGTTCTGGCAACGGAGTAACATCTGGCATCTCCATCCAATCTGCAACAAAATCCGCCTAGGCTTGTGACTTGATAGCTTCGCGTCTCTTGTAAGTGATCTCGAAGGCGGCAAGTTCAATGCCCCACTTCACGACCCTTCCTATGGCGTCCCTGTTATTGATGATGTCGGACAGTGGAGGCTTGCTCACCACTGTGATTGGGTGCTCCTGAAAGTAATGCCTCAGCTTCCGAGAAGCAAGTAATACTCCATAAGCTATCTTTTGGTAGTGCGGGTAACGCTGCTTGGACTCTGTCAAGACCTCGCTCACATAGTAAACTGGTCGTTGAACTCCGTGCTCATAGCCTGGTTCCTTCTGCTCTACCACGACGACGATGCTGATAACCCGGTTGGTTGCCGCCATGTAAATTAACAGGGGCTCACCAGGCTCGGTGCTGCAAGGATGGGCGCTGAGGAAAGAATCTCCTTGAGCTGCTTCAATGTTTCATCTGCTTCGTCCGTCCACGTGAATTTGTCCGCCTTCTTCAGCAACTTGTATAGCGGCAGGGCCTTCTCTCCAAGTCGGCTGACGAACCGACTAACTGCTGCAACACAACCTGTTAGCCGTCGAATGTCCTTTAGGCATGTCGGACGGTTTATGTTTAAGATGTCCTTGATTTTCTCCGGGTTGACCTCGATTCCGCCTTGGGAAACGATGAAGCCCAACAATTTGCCGGCTGGAACCCCGAAGACGCACTTCTTAGGGTTAAGCATCATGTTGTATTTCCGGAGATTATCAAAGGTTTCTTTTAAGTCGGAGATTAAGTCATTTGACTTTTTAGACATCACCGCAATATCATCCACATAAGCGTGAACGTTCTGACCAATTTGGTCATGGAGGCAACGTTGCATTATCCGCTGGTAAGTAGCACCTGAGTTTTTCAGCCCAAAGGGCATCGTGACATAGCAAAACGTGCCGTATGGGGTAGTGAACAAAGTGGCCAATTGGTCCAACTTCCACATCTTGATCTGGTGGTATCGTGAGTATGCATCCAGAAAACACAAAAGTTCCGAGCCAGCCGTCGAGTCAATGACTTGGTCAATGCGAGGCAAAGCAAACGGATCTTTGGGACATGCTTTGTTCAAGCCGGTGTAATCAACGCACATTCTTAATTCATTGGTTCCCTTTGTGGGGACAAGTACATGATTGGCCACCCATTGGGTGTGAAGGACTTCTCGGATAAATCTAGCCTTAAGTAACCTAGCTATCTCTTTGCCAATGGCGCGTCTCTTCTCATCTCCAAAGCATCGTAGAGGTTGTTTCACTAGTTTACATTTTGTATCAATGTTTAAGCTGTGCTCGGCAAGTTCCCTAGGTACACCTTTCATGTTGGCAGGTTGCCAGGCAAAGATGTCCCTATTCTCACGGAGGACCTCGACGAGCGCGCTTTCCTATTTGGGATCCAAGTTCGTTCCAATGGCGGTGACCTTGGAGGCATCTCCTAACATAAGTTCCACTATCTTGGTCTCGATGGCGGCCTTGAACGCAAGAGCGGAGTCAGAGATATGCTTCTTCGACGCGGGCATCTCTGAGTCATCGACCTTGCTCTGGATCTCCTTGAATTCTTTGCTGTAGAGGACAGCTTCTGCAACGGCTGCCTCGTTGATCTTGTAGTCCCTTGCCTTGGTAAAGTTTCCGGATACGGCGCTGATGCCGTTTGGTCCGGGTATATTGAGTTTTTTGCAGACGAAGCATGGCTTGGCCATGAACGGGTGGAATATGTCGCGGCCGAATATGACGTGGTACATTCTCTTGAAGGGGACCACCTCGAAGGTCATGCACTCTTGGCGGTAATTATTAACATCGCCAAAGGCAACCTGAAGTGTAATGCACCAAAGGGATCGAGCCTCCCGACCAGGAACTACGCCGTGGAAGATGGTCTTGGTCCGCCTTAGGTTTGCCTCCGTCAAGTTCATCTTCTGCACTGTATCCAGGTACATGATGTTGATGCTGCTTCCACTATCTACCATACACTTGGTGAACTCCACGCCGTCAATCAAAGGGTTGATGATCATGGCGTACTAGTTCTCCGTGGGTATAAGGTCTGGGTGGTCCGTCCTGTCCCAAGTTATTGGAACCTCCGACCAGCGCTGGTACTGGGGAACTGGGGGGAGAGTAGCCATCAGGATCCTCAGAGAGGTCTTCTGTTGTCGGACGGTGGGGGTGCCAATGAAAGTGTGGTAGACTGGAGCCTTCTTTGCGAAGGGGTTCTTGCCCTTGTCGTCACTCTTGGCGGCGTGCTTGGGGTCAACATCCTCGTCCATGTCACTTGAATCCTTGGACTCCTCCTCCTTCTTCTTCCCCCTGCCCTTGCCGCGCGGTCTGTTCTTCCGACTTCGTGTGTAGCCGGACTCCGGGTCTTCCTTGAGGTCGTTGACGAACTTGCAGTGTCGATTGGTATGGGTGGCCTTGCCATTAGCTTCGAGGTGTACGAGGCACGTCATATTGCGGTACTCCTTGTAGGTTTGGGGAACACGGAGCGGCGCCGAGGTGGTTTCACTTCCTCGTTGCTGCCCACGACCAGCTCCCCTTCCTCGGCCATGTTGTCCGCCTTCTCCTCGTCCTGCAAAAGTCATAGCGACCATGTCGGTAGATTGCTTTTCTTTTGGAGAGGTTTTCCTCTTTGTACTACTGTTCCTCCGAGCTTGAGTTGGAACGGCCGTTGCCGGCAAGGAGCCACGAGCATCGTCGTCGGCAGCTGCGAAGTCACTAGCCAACTGAATCATCTGGTTCAAGTCAAGCTGGTGATTGTCCTGCAAGCGCTTCAGCTTATGTCAGAGTAGCGTGCCTCTTTCCAACCCATCGATGAAGGCAGCCATGGCGGTTTGAGCGTGCACTCCTGTGCAGGAATTCTTCATATCCAGCCAGCGGGAGAGGTAGGCGCGAGATGTCTCGTCTTTCTCTTGCACGCACCGCTGTAGATCGCCTACAGTGCAGGGACGCTTGTATGTACCCTAAAAGTTCTTGGTGAATGCTTCGTGCATGTCCAACCAGTTGTAGATAGATTTCTCTAGCAAGTCGTCGATCCATTGACGGGTCGTGCCCGCCAACATTAATGAGAGGTACTTGACGACGATGTTGGGGTTGCCTCCGGCAATCTCCACCGTGTTGCCGTAGTCCTGCAACCATGTGGCTGGTTTGGCGGTGCCTTCATAGCGCTTGATGGTCTTGTCAATTCGGAAACCTTTGGGGTAAGTTGCGGACCGTATTGCAGGTCCAAAGCAACGTGGTCCCAGGTATGTTCCTTCCTGGGCCTCATGGATCTTATCGATCCGCGAACGTGCATCGTATGGCTCCGGGTTCTTCTTATTTTTGTCAATAGGGGATGGGCTGCGTGAACGACACGGCCCCCTCCGCCATGGTGACTGCTTGGTGGTGACGGAGGCGGAGGTGGCGGTGGGTTATCCTTCTTGCTGTTACCCTCCTGCGACGCCTCACGCCTGTCACGGTTGCTTGTCGGACGCGGAGGGTCATGTCGTGACCTGATCTTGTGTCCTTGGTTGCGCTCTCCGTCATGCCGAGTCTGCTCCGTGTTGTCGCGGATGACGATGCCGCACTGCTTTGGTGGGGGCATATCCGTACGATGGTGAGCCTTGTAATCTTCGCGATGTCGGGGAGATCGGGGCGGTGGTGATGGGCGACGAGGTCGGGCCTTTTCTCCGTGGTCGGAGGATATGGGTATGGCATCCTTCCTATTGCACGCATCCCTCCGTATTCGTTCTGATGAACCTGTCTGGGACCCGACAACAAGAGGAGATCTGTCCCTTGGCAGCTTGTACTGGCTAGATTGGCAGAACACTGGGTCAGACTCAAGCCTCTGAGAGGTGGCCTTTTCCTGCTGCTTCACCGCCTTGGCCACTAGGTCATAGACCTGTTCCACTACCTCAGGTGATCTATCCTACTCCAGAAGGGTCTTGGCGACGGCGAGGTTAAGGAGTGGGGTGGGCATCACTTGCTTGCCTTCACTGTCAATGTATGGCTTGGCCTGTGCCGGCTTCGAGGGAGCCCATCCTAGGTTGCGCGGTACACCAGGATCGTTGATGACGCGATCCGGAGCTTTCTTAGCCTTCTGCTGCTGTAGCAAAGTCTTGTACTCGGCCTCCATTGCTCTAGCTTTTTCTATGGACTTCTGCGTGTTGACCAGATTTCGATCTAGTTTAGTGCCTTGCTCCGGGATGGCTTGCGCTTCCTCTAGCAGCTGCTGGCGCTTCTCATCAAGCTGGGTCACGTTCCGGATATGAGCGACGGTCAGTGGCTCGACGAGGAGATTGCCGTACATCCCTCTATCAGCTGGAGTAACTTGGGCTGCTGCAGACGTAGATGCTTGAGGCAGGAAGTTTGTGGTGTTGTTGTTGCTCGGGCCAGTGTCGAGTTCGTGCGGCTGCTGCACTGGGTTAGACGGAGGAGGCATGATTTTTGCGCGATCATCGTCAGCAGCAATAAGTGGTCCCTTCCCCTTTTCCAGTGCCGTAGGCGGGGCTCGTCCGGGTTGATCTTCATCCATCGCCGTCCCAATGGTGACGAAGACCCCTCAGGACATGACGACGTTGTTGGCTTGCTCGTCGCGCGAGTACTCCTCCTCCATCTCCTGCTTAGCGGAGTCTTGCTCTTCTAGACTGATGTCTATCTCCTCTGAATCTACACTGAAATCAACATAAAGCGCATCAATGACAAAGTCGGAGGGTGCCAGGAATTCCTTGATGACGGGCGGTGGAGGTGCAACGGCCTCGATGATGACTAGAGGTGGTGGTGCTGCTGCGACGATGGCGCCGGGAGGTGGTGGCGGCGGCTGCTGAATCCGAGGTTCTCTGTCTCTGAGCGCAAGCTCCATCTAGGCCGCTGCGTCAGCTTCCGCGTAGCTGTTGACGGTGCTCACCATCTCTTAGAGGGTAAGGCGTCCTGTTGCCTGCTGCCATCTTAGAGAATGTTGGAGAAGCGTGCCATGGTCCAGTCCTTCCACGAAGTGATACAAAGCGTTATCATCGGGGTAGTGGGCCAGATAGGCTCGTATACAAAGCCACCGAGCCTGGTAGTCGTGGGGGTTTTTGCCCTCTCTCTGAATGCAGCGCGCCAGATCAAAGATGGTAACCACGCCGACGAACTTGGATCTCTGCTGTCAAGACGCACGGACGAAACCTACGGATTTGCAGTGATCTTCCAACTTTATATCCTGCACAAGGGAAGTTTGGGTGGGCCTTGAATTTTTCCGATCGTTGTCGGCAAACTCCAAAGAGAGATCCGACATCGATCCTTCCGCGAACGTATCCTGCCCGTAGGCGGTCCGTGCGGGCCTTGGTGCTTTCCGATCTTTGCTGGCACACTCCAAAGAGAGATCCGACATCGATCCTTCTGCGAACGTATCCTGCCCGTAGTCGGTCCGTGCGGGTCTTGATGCTCCTCTGACTCCTAGGGAACTAGTGCCCAAGTCGGTTTCGCTGATGAAGAGGTGGATGTCTCCGATAGGAACGATCGAACACCGCGTAGGATTCGTCTTCGCCGGGATCCAGAACTCGTCGGGAGGGACGATCGGAACATGGCCGGAGAAGAGAACGTGACCGATGGCTACGGTTTCGTTGATTCCCGCGAAGATCTTGGTCCTCGCCCACTGAAGATCCTGAAGCGCCTATTGTCGTGGTATTGCCGACAAGTACGCCATGGAGGGGTCCTCACAGTGCGTGTTTAGAGACGTGGGGTAAGGCGGACGGTTGACGGGTATGAGGTAACACAGCTTACCCAGGTTCAGATCCCACAATGGTGGCGGAATCCTACTCCTTCTATAAATCACTATAAGGGCAATACGCCGAGTTACAGGGATTGGTTCGCTGTGCGAGGTGACTAGAGAGTCTACGTTATCGTGCCCTAAAGGCTCCCATAGGCCCGACTTATATAGTCGCCAGGTCCTAGGGTTACAGGGAAAAGTCCTAGCCGGACAGATTACAGAGTCCTACACCGTCTATTACTAGTCTTGTGTATCTTGCACTCCAAGGCTCCGGGTACGCTGGTGACTCTACTGTAGCCTTCCTTTATCCGGCATGGGCCTCCCTTCTGGATCCATCTAACTGGGCCACCCAGCAGGCCATAGGCCATGCTACCGACTATGGGCCACCCGGGTTAGCCGGATAAGAGACATGCTATAAGGATACCCATATAGCATATCCCCAACTCATACATGCAGAGAAGGCATTCATATCCGATTTTCCCGCGCGAGCGATACGAACCGTTGGCGGCGACGGTTGGAGACGTGGCGAAATTTCTGCGCACGTTCGCGAACACGTCGTCTACGCGGCAACCGTCCGATCAAGCTGCACGAATCTTGACGCCGAGGATGATAAATAGTAACCGTGGGGAAATCTCCACTTTTTACCTCATTCTTCTCGTGTCATCTTCTTCCTCCAGCCGCGCGTCTCCTCGAGCTCTCCGCGAGAAACCTCTAAAAAACCCTAGCTCCCATCTGCACCAGTCGCACCCAACCTTCACCCCATGGCTAGCAGCAGCACCTCTCCATCAATGGCGGCGTCGAGCGAAGCCGTGGTGAAGCCGGCGAGCTCCATCATCGTGCCCCCAGAGGGCTTGGTCATCCCCGCATCTGCGGTGATCAAGTCCGCTGGCGGCGACCAAAATTTGGCGGCGCTAGAGCCACTGGAGGAGGATCCAGATTCGCACAAGGGCGACTGCCGCGGCTCGGACATCACCGACCGCGACATCCAAGAGATGGTCGCCGAAGGATACCTTCCCGACGAAGGGGCTTGCCTGGCGGGTGGCGCCGACCGGCGAGGTGACACCTTCTCCCCAAGCCGGAGAAAAGGTGTAACTAAAAGCTCAGCTGGTACGCGGAGTTTCTCTGCCTATCTCCCACTTCTTCCTCTCCGTCTTAAACCACTACAAGGTCCAGCCCCATAACCTTTCCCCCAATAATATCTTAGTGCTTAGCAACTTCGCGGCACTTTGCGAGGGATATGTAGGGATAAGGCCTAGGTTAGACCTTTTTGTGTACTTCTTCACCGTCAAACGTGAAGCCGGACATAGTAAGGAGGAGCTTAGGAACTGCGGCACCATAAGCTTCAAGATTCGACCTGGCCGGCGGTTCCCCGACATCGTCGGCCACGAGTCCTGCAAGAATTGGCAGCGGACGTACTTCTACGGCCCTGACATTCCTCTGGCGGGCCGAGAAGTAACGTACCCGGACTTCGCGGACGGAGACGCCGCGGAAGTTTCCACATGGAGATCCCAAGCGTCCCTTCCCTCCGACCTCGACGCTTCTCGCGCTATAAGGCGGATCGAATGGTTTGTAGAGACGGGTTTGACCGGCTTGGACCTTGCCATGTGTTGGTTCATCAGGCGAATCCAACCTCTGCAGCACCGCGCGAAGTACATGCACGAGTATACCAGCGACAGAAGGGATAGTCTCCGCATCTCCGTGGACAACTTCTCGAGCGACTCCGTCAAGCTCCGCCTTAAGGACATCGTCAAGGTGAAGGATAAGGAGTGTGGCTTCACCATCACCTACGACATGTTTGTAGATGGCAAGTGCCCAAAGGTAGGTTTTTATTTTCCTTGTATGACATATACTCCGGATCTTCTATCTTGCAAATGTCATTTTTTCTAACACGGTGACTTCTTACTTAATAGCTTAGCGATCTAGAGGAGGGCAACCTTGCTGCCCAAATCTACGATCCAAAGATGAAGGAAGTCACGGTCGTGTCCGACGATGATGTCATGTTGGCGCGAAAGCGGAAGAGAGGCAATACCACGACAGTTGGCGCCCACCGTGGGGTAAGGAGGACGGTTGACGGGTACGAGGTAACACAGCTTACCCAGGTTCAGATCCCACAACGGTGGCGGAATCCTACTCCTGCTATAAATCACTATAAGGGCAATACGCCGAGTTATAGGGATTGGTTCGCTATGCGAGGTGACTAGAGAGTATAAGTTATCGTGCCCTAAAGGCTCCCATAGGCCCGACTTATATAGTCTCCAGGTCCTAGGGTTACAGGGGAAAGTCCTAGCCGGACAGGTTACAGAGTCCTACACCGTCTATTACTAGTCTTGTGTATCTTGCACTCCAAGGCTCCGCGTACGCTGGTGACTCCACCGTAGCCTTCCTTTATCTGGCATGGGCCTCCCTTCTGGATCCATCTAACTGGGCCGCCCAGCAGGCCATAGGCCATGCTACCGACTATGGGCCACCCGGGTTATCCGGATAAGAGACATGCTATAAGGATACCCATATAGCATATCCCCAACATTGTCGCCCCGAGGCTTCTCCCCGAAGGAATCGGCCCCGCTCGCTCCCAATCGTCGCCAACGACTCTGTCTCCCTCGAGCCAGACGACTGCCGTCGTCGATTCGCCGGCTCCCGACCTCGCCTCGCCTCCCCGACACCACCACCGCACACCTGGTGAGCTGCTGGTTCCTCCTTCTCGTCGACCACCTGCCACCACCGCCGCTCACTATCGTCGTGCTCCCCTCTCCGGTGACCTTTTCGAGGCGGCGCCGCTACTCTTTGGCTCGCCTCAACCTCCTCTCTCTAACGCGCGCCCTAGATCGCCTGTAACGCGTTCCCGTCACCGTCCTGCAAGCCACCGCTGGCGTGATGTCATCCTGACGTCACCGTGCGTCGTCATGTGTATGAACCAGTCGAAACCTAGCCAGGGACCCACTTTGCCTGCATGTCTTGCCTATGTGGCCTCTGGCCCACAGGCCAGCCTCTCTGGCTTGCCCCAGCCCGAGTGAAAAATGCCCCTGAACCACTTTTGCTTGTGTGGCTGCTGAGGTGGCTCCGGGCCCCTCTGTCAGTCACTGTGGCTAGGTATGCCTGCGGCGTAAAAAGTTTAACCAACCTTTAATAATTTCATAAATAATTATAATCTTATAAATTCAATAACTTTTAATCTATAAGTCAGAAAAATATGAATAATATATCAAAATGTTCAGAAAAATGAAACCTAGCTATCTAAGCTATAATCATGCATTGTTCAACAACTTAAATGATAAGTTTAATTAGAAGAACAAATCCACCCCTCTCATGTGTTCCGGAGTTTCTCCGAGTTAGGGTTTTCACCGCTCGGAACCCCGATTAATTGTAGAGCATGCTTTAGGGTTACATTTCAATGCAATTCAACTTGTCATATCATCATACTTGCTTGAGCATTGCATCGATGCCATGTGTTGATTGTCTCCCTTTCTTTCCGGTGTTTGGTTCTTCCCAGTATAATACGATATCGAGATCGAGATCGAAGCCAGAGATCAACACCGTCGAAGCTCGAAGACAAATACTTGACCAACTGTAATCACGTCAAGTACAAGGATCCTGAAGCTCTGCTTTCGGCTATCAACAGGCAAAGGCAAGCATAGCCCCACCATGATATAATCCTATGATTTCGAAAGCATTTCAATTCTTGCCATGATGCATACAATTCTACTGTGGTCTTTTATGGATAGATAGAGTGTCCTATCTGTTGCATTACTCCCTTTGAGCTTATATTACCTGATCCACTGCTCCTAGCATATTAGGTTTATTAGTTTGGATTATTAGGTTTATTATTAGTTAGGTATCATTAGGTTTATTAATTAGTTAGGTATTATTAGTCTTCGGCCCCACTGTGGATCCTTGTGGGTAGCCCCAGACCCGATGAAAAACTACCCCCTGTGCTGATGTAAAGTGACACAGTAATTGTTTTAAAATGGTTTAATATTTTCAGAAATTCATATAAACTTGTAAATTCAATAACTAATGAATTATAAGTCAGAAAAATACAAATAATATATCAAAATGTTTAGAAAATTGAGAGCTATGTGTCTAAGAAATCATAATACATTGTCAAGCAACTTTAAACCCTAGTTTAGTTAAAGAAACATCGACACCCCTTATGTACATGTGGGTTCGCCAGTGTGTACTTACTAGGGCATCCCGAACCCTTTTAAATCGATGTTGCACCTAGGGTTAGTGTAGGATCTCTAAATCTGACATGTCATACATATTGATTGCGCATTGTATTATGCCATGTATTGATTGCCGCCTTTCTTTCCGGTATTGGTTCTTGCAATAGGATCCACATTCTCCCTTAGCCGCTTTGACTTATCCGTTTTTCCACCTATGCTGAAAATACGGACCCACATGATAGAAACGAAGAAAAGGAAGAGTTGATCCAAGGTGTGATCCGTGGGGAAGAAAATTTAGATGTATTGACATTTCTGCACAACTCCGGTGAGGGTGATCCTCTTTTTGCCGGAAGAGACGACTTGTTTGAGGTTGAAGGTGATGCCTTCCGCGAGGGAGAAGGCGATTCCTTGTGTGGTCGAGAAGACGACCGCTCCGGCGAGGTGCATGTAATATAATTAATTCATTAATTCATCATCTGCTATCTATATAGAAAGAGTAACGATGATCTTTCTTCTTTTAGCCCTCCAGATCGAAGAAATCTACTGAAAAGAGCGGACGAGGCCCAACGAAAAGGTTGGAAGACCATGAGAGGTTCAGGATTGAAGATATCGGTGAAGATGGCAAACCGATTGCTCCCGAAGTTGTCGCAACCAAATTTGTGGCACAATGCGGAGTAATCGTTAGGGACTTCATCCCGATCACCATTCAAAATTGGAATAGGCCTGCTAATGCGGAAGAAGAGGGAACATCTTTATTTCTCCCTAATGTGGCCAAAGATTTAGTGTGGAAGAGGCTCATGGTTAATTTCAAACTACCGAAGATAGAGCTGGATCTAAATGCAGAGGATCCAGTTGAGGACGCCTTAGAACATGCGCGAGCCATGGAGGCTAAGGTCAGGGAGTGGGCTATGAAGAAGATGGCCCAGTGTTTCACCAACTAGAAGAAAATATTGCACCTTGACTATGTCGTGAAAGAGAAGACTCCGGATTTCAACAAGATTCAGTTTCAGAAGATAGAACCATTCTGGGCTGAGTTTGTGAATTACAAGACATCAGAAAAAACTAAGAAAATGTCTGCAACGAATAAGTTGAATGCTGCTAACAAGAAGTATCACCATACTATGGGGCAAGGTGGCTACAGGGCTGGCATTCCTATGTGGGAGAAACTTGAGAATGAACTGCGTGCTAAAAAGATCATCCCAGAGACAGACGATTGGATCGAACATGCAAGGAATTAGTTTTACGGGCATGGGGGCAAGTTGGAGTCGGAAGGGAAGTGTATATATAACATACGACATAAAGAAGACCCCTTGCCAATCGAGAAGATGAGAAAACTAGTAAAGGCTGTTAAAGATGGGGACTTCATTCCCGATAGAGAGAATGATGAGCTCACACTCTCCCTTGGAAATAAGGAACATGATGGACGAACACGAGGCACAATAGGCTCCAAACCATGGAGTACTGGGTTTCCCGAAGAGAGGAAGAAATATCCTGATAGAAGCTGTCAGAGGATAAAGGACAAGGCGGAAGTTGAAGCAGATATTCAGAAAGAGCGAAAGCGTATAATTGAAGAACGAATAAAGAAACAACAAGATGAAATTAACGCACTTAAAGAGCAAAGTACTACCGGCCCATCTCAGCAGCACACTGCATTCGATGCTACCGGCCTATCGAATAATCGAAAAAGCAGTGTGGCTTCCACCGAGGTCCCGGGTGATGACAATGACGATGGTGCACCGACGATGGCTCCTGTTGGCTACCTAGTGGATGATATCACACAGATGACACACTCCAAGCTACATGTAAAAGCTGTGAACATATCAATGAAGGTGGCGGTCGGATATGCCTTACCAAGTGGACCCACACCAACTTACCATTGTCGTCCGGTTCCACAGGGCTACGCTGTTGTCGGGGTGGATGAAATCATGCCCACCTTTGAAGTTTTGAAGCTTGACTACCCTGCAGGTGAAGGGAATGTGACTGAACTGGGAGACTCAACAAACGTCACCATTCTATGGCCAAAGGAATGTATCATGCTTCGAAATCACATGCCAAGGCCATCTTCGCCCCTCTCCCTCGTCTCCAATTAAATCGCCGCTTGGCAGTCTTCGTCGCCTCACCCGGCTCCGTCGCCTCACCCGGCTCCATCGCCTCACCAATCTCCGGCGCAGCCATCGCCGCGGCAGCCATCTCCGGCGCCTCAGGATAAAAAGCGTAAGCGTACCGCTACTCTGCGTCATGGTAAGCGATCACCTAAATGTAAACAAGAGCCTCTTCCAAAAGTACCAAAGGTTCCTCCCAAGAGAGCTTATGACTGTACTAAAGAGGAGACTACGACTATCGTTGATGCAGAAACGACAGCGTTTTTTGCTAAGCTGAGGCGGCCGAAAGAGCCAGAGTTCCCCAACACCAAAGAAGAAAAAGCCAGAGTGTTCAAAATGCTAAAGACTCTTCATCAACCTGAGCCAAAGCTGTCATCAGACTATGAGAGTTCTATTCTCAAGTCACATGCGGCACAACAAGCCTCGAAGAGCAGTACTGATGCAAGCGAGAAATCTGTTGCCCAGCTCGGAGAACAAGCAAAACAGTCTTGCGCCCCTCTCAAGGTGATTTCCTATACCAATGTGGGGTCAAGAAAATATGCGGCCGAAGAGCAGTATGATCCAGAGGTAGTTGCACAATATGGAGAAGCTGCCGCTGCTCAAGGCATGAGTATTTTCCAGTACTTATCCCAGTTAGAGTACTTCCTCGTGAGTGAAGTAGCATACAAATACCAGTACGACAAACCTCTCGTCAAACCTGAGGAGGTAAATAATCTTCCAACAAAAATGCGAAGATTGCATAACTGGTACATGCATGCCACAAAGGCCGGGGCTAACTGGATAGTGCTGAGGGTTACAAAAAATCATTATGGGAAAGAAATAGATGACATGATATCCATTGAATTTGATGAACTATTTCAATTATTCAATCAAGACGCCTTGGACAAATCCATCATCAGTGCCTATTGTCTATAAGTACTAATTCTGTAATTAATTTAGTCTCTAGCTATCTCACCTCGTTTATTGCATGTATATAATCATACTATAATATGCAGAATGAAGATTCTCGAATGCAGAAGAGGACAAATCTATGAAATTGGCTTCATTGACCCATATTGGGTTCATCAAGCTAATCTCAAAACAAACCCCCAGGATACGGAGGATAATATCATACACGCGTTAAGGTTTCAAGAAACCAGAAGGGAAATACTATTTCCATAAAACTTCGAGTGAGTGTTATTAGCTTGTATACACTTTCTATTTCGCTTACTCGATGTTAAGTATATAATTGATTAGTTATGCATGCCCAGCTTCCACTATATTCTGTTAATCATTCAACTTGACAAAGGGCGTGTACTAGTCATGGACTTGAAACATAAACCCCTTGAGAAGTGGAAGGACATGCAGATGCTTCTCCAGCAGTAATTCTAATCATTACAACACTATATCGGCAACGTTCATGAATTTTATAATATCAAGTAAGTAATAACTTCTTTTATTGTTTTCTTCGCAGGACAGCACTTGGAAATGGTTCAGCAACAAGGCTAGGGGTGTTTGGAAAGAGGAGCTTACATTTAAAGCACTAGATATAAGCACCACTAGCTATATCCACGCATCTCTTTGATTCTAGTTTTGATACCGTTATTATCATGCTTGATTATTATTTTGATTGAACTATGTTCTCGTAAAGTGCCTGACGCAGGGACCAGGGAACAATTTATGTGGATACTATGTTTGCGAGTTCATCCGGCAGACGTGCTGTGAGAAGGGCAGAAATTTAGAGCAACTCCATGTACGTAAAAAATTTATATAGTTTTTAATTACCATCAAATTGTGTTTAGTTTCATTCATATAGGTTGACTCCTTTTTTAAATCTGATCGAACGTCTACGGGACGGTCTTCTGCCAAAAGATCGCGTACGAGCAATTCAGGAGGAATTGGCGGGATTCTTGGATGCAGAAGTCCTCAACCCAAAAGGGGAATACTATTCGGGTGTGTATAAACAATAGGGATTGTACAAAGAGCTTATTTTGTATGTAGTGCATGAACTCGATCCGTGTATCGAATGTAATATGTTCGACACTTGGATCTATATTGTCATGATGATCTTGTGTAATATAATGGTTCCTTCATTGATGAGTGTAAAACACTAAATAAACAATAAAACAACATAAATGAATTCTCTGCCGCGACACAAAAAGTGGCCAAAATGCTGCCGCAACAACAAAAGTTGCCAAAATAAACTCTCTGCCGCGGCAGAGAAATGTTTCAAATCTCTGCCGCGGCAAAGAGTTATTTGTCCCGGTTCGTGTTACGAACTGGGACGGTTGCCCCCCTCGCCCTCTTCCACGGCCACGTGTACCCCCTTTTGTCCCAGTTGGTGGGGCAACCAGAAGTAAAGGTTGGGGCTTTAGTCCCGATTGCCCCGTCCCGGTTGGGGAACCGGGACTAAAGCCCCTTACCAACCGGGATATATGGGCCGTTCTGCACTAGTGTTGTTTTGGCGGTTCTGGTTTGTATGATCTATTTTGAAAAAAAATCTCGGATTCTTTCTGTACATCAAAAACAATTGTTTATTTTTTTGTTTTTTGAAAAGGGAATGTACCCGGCTTTTGCATCAGTTGATACACATAGCCTTTTATTGATAATTCAAACTCCAGTCACTACCGGAAATCGATATTTTGTTTGGTATTTTTTAGTTTGCCTAGTGTTTGAAGGCCGGACATTCAACAAACAGATATTTGTTGTGTATCGTCCTGATGACACCCGACAAACCGGTAATTCACGACAAATTTATCTCTTTGCCAAGTGTTCATCGGAAAACACTCGGTAAAAACAGACATACACGGCAACGTCCTGAAAAACATTTGGTAAAATATGGATACACGGCAAACCATCGCGCCACACGTCCTTCCCGCCCGCGGTTGACGGCGCACCTTACGGCGTTATGGTTTGCCGAGTGTCGTCAGAAATACACACTGTAAAAGTTGACACCAATTTTTCTTCCACCGTGCTCTAAAATCCTAGGTTTGAAATAATGATATGCCGTGTATGTTGAATCGTTGCTGTGTGTGTTAGTCTGAAACACTCGGTAAAGATGTAGTTTGTTGTGTCTCTATTTTTACCGAGTGTTTACGTCTGATACACGGTAAATTAGTAGGAACTGGGTTTAGGGCTGAGATGGATCTATGATGAGCCTCGCCAAACTCATGTTGGATCTTTGATAAAATAGCATATTATGTGTCTAAAAATAATTTTTTCAAAAAATCATGGGCATTATATAATGTACTCGTAGTTCAAATCAGACCCGGTTCCTACCGATTCAGTGGGAATTTGTATTTTTTATCAGGGTGGATGGAAAGGTTTGAGATACCCTAGTCGGGACATTGTCCATGTAAGGTGTTCTATGATTTTTGAAAAATGGGGTGATACCATTTTGAAACTTTTATTCGGTGGTTGTTTCACAAAACAAGCCCGTTTTTGGCACTCGAAATATGTAAAAAGGCTTTTCCGAGGGACGAAGAGAAAAACTTCCTCCTAAAACATTGTTCGCCATCCCAATATATACATTCATGCACAATATGGACACATTATCACAAACTATGCCGCGAATATGGCCATAACATTGGTCATTTGGCCTAAAAGACATGAAACCTCGAACATGATAGGTCATTTTTAAGAAGGTTTTTTTAAGATGCAATCAATATACCAAGTTTGATATATGCCACGCGAAGTTTCACATTGTTCAGACAATTTTTTAATTTCTTATGCCCATTTTATACTATGGTAAAAATTACGGGCATGAAGGTTATTAGCTAGGGGATGAGCCTCGCTAAACTCGCGTTGGATATCTGATAAAATAGCATATTATGAGTCTAAAAATGATTTTTTTTTCAAAAAATCATGGGCATTATGTAACGTACTCGTAGTTCAAATCAGACCCGCTTCCTGCCGATACGTGGGATGAAGAGGAAAACTTCCTCCTACAACATTGTTTTCCATCCCAATATGCACATGCATGCACAATATGGGCACATTATCACAAACTATGCCACTAAACTGGCCATAACATTGGTCATTTGGCCTAAAATCCATGAAACCTCGAACATGATAGGTTATTTATAAGAAGGTTTTACTTGAGATGCAATCAACATACCAAGTATATAATTTTTCCTTGCAACTATGTCACATAAAATGACGCCACGCAAAGTTTTCACATTGTTCAGACCGTTTTTGAATTTCTTATGCCCGTTTCAAACTATGGTCAAAACGGTAGGAATGAAGGTTCTTAGCTAGGGGATAAGCCTCGCTAAACTCGTGTTGGATCTCAGATAAAATAGCATATTATAAGTCTAAAAATGATTTTTTTCAAAAAATAATAGGCATTATATAACGTACCCATAGTTCAAATCGAACCCGCTTCCTACCGATTCGGCGGGAATTTGTATTTTTCACCAGGGGTGGATGGAAAGGTTTGAGATACCACAGTCGATACATTTTCCATGTAAGGTGGTCTATGATTTTTGAAAAATACGGTGGTACCATTTTGAAACCTTCATTCGGTGGTTGCTTCACAAAACAACCCCGTTTTTGGCACTCAGAAAATGTAAAGGGCCTTTTTCCATGGGACAAAGAGGAAAATTTCCTCCTACAACATTGTTCGCCATCCCAATATGCACATGCACACACAATATCGACACATTATCATAAACTATGCCACGAATCTAGCCATAACATTGGTCATTTGTCCTAAAAGCCATGAAACCTCGAACATGATAGGTCATTTCTAAGAAGGTTTTTTGAGATGCAATCAATATACCAAGTTTGATATTTTTTCTTGCAACTATGTCACATAAAATTACGCCGTGCAAAGTTTTCATATTGTTCGGGCCGTTTTTTAATTTCTTATGCCCGTTTCAAACTATGGTCAAAACGGCGGGCATGAAGGTTCTCAGCTAGGGGATGAGCCTCGCTAAACACGCGTTGGATCTCTGATAAAATAGTATATTATGTGTCTAAAAATGATTTTTTCCAAAAATCATGGACATTATATAACGTACCCGTAGTTTAAATCGGACCCGCTTCCTATCGATTCGGCGGGAATTTGTCTTTTTCACTAGGGATGGATGGAAAGGTTTAAGATACCCCAGTCGAGACATTGTCCATGTAAGGTGGTCTATGATTTTTGAAAAATGGGATGGTACCAATTTGTAACTTTCATTCGGTGGTTTATTCACAAAACAATCCTTTTTTGGCACTTAGAAAATGTAAAAGGGCTTTTCCGTGGGACGAAGAGGAAAACTTTCTTCTGCAACATTGTTTGCCATCTCAATATGCACATTCATGAACAATATGGACTCATTATCACAAACTAACTGTGAATCTGGCTATAACATTGGTCAGGCCAAGAAACCTCGAATAAGTTAGGTCATTTCTATGAAGGTTTTTTTGAGATGCAATCAATATACCAGGTTTGATATTTTTCCTTGCAAATATGTCACATAAAATTAAGCCACGCGAAGTTTTCGCATTGTTCAGACCGTTTTTTTAATTTATCATGCTTGTTTCAAACTATGGTCATAAGGGCGGGCATGTTGGTTGTTAGCTAGGGGATGAGTCTCGCTAAACTCTCGTTGGATCTCTGATAAAATAGCATATTATTAGTCTAAAAATGATTTTTTTTAAAAAATCATGGGCATTATATAATATACCCGTAGTTCAAATCGGACCCGCTTCCGGCGATTCCGGACCAGGGGTGGACGGAAAGGTTTGAGATACCCCAGTCGGGACATTGTCCATGTAAGGTGGTCTATGATTTTTGAAAAATGGGGTGGTACCATTTTTAAACTTTCATTCGGTGGTAGCTTCACAAAACAACCCCATTTTTCGCACTGGGAAAATGTAAAAGGGCTTTTCCGTTGGGCCGAAGAGGCAGACTTCTCGACTAAAAATGCTTATAGGTAATTTGAATCTATTTCGGGTATTTTGGTGTTAGTGCCAAAACTAGCTAACGTGTTTTCCGTGTGTTTGTCGTGTATCATACATGAATACACGACAAAGGCAAATAGCCCTAACTGACCTAGATCGAGAGCAAACGGTAAGTCCACATCATGTTCCTGTCGCCCCATCCTCTCCACCTGCATGCTGCCGCCGCCCCCTTCTCCAGACCGTTGCCGCCCTCCTAACTAACCTAGATCAAGAGAAAACGGTAAGTCCACATCATGTTCCTGTCGCCCCATCCTATCCTCCTGCATGCTGCCGCCGCCCCCTTCTCCAGACCGTCGCCACCCCTTATCCAGACTGCCGCCGCCCCTTCTCTAGACCGCCCGCGCTGCTCCAGACAGCCGCCACCGACTCCCTTCCTGCCCTGACCCCATGATGAGTGCATATTTGCATCATGTTTTAGATTATTATTTTGCACTGTAGTAGTAGGATCTTGGTATTTTACGAGTTCGCACGCACTTTTTATGTTTATTTTCACCAAGATCAAATCATATGATGGATCCGATGGACAGAATTCTTGGACCAGTTATATTGGAGTGAAAAGGAGCCAAAAACTACGTAAATTGCTTCTTTGGTAAATATTAATAACACTAGAAGAAAACCCAAAGTAACTGCAGGATACAGAAGAGTTAACGACCAACTATACGGCGGGAGGAAATATTCTGGCCGTATAGTTCCCGCCGACACTGCCTCCTCAAATAGTTTTAACCCGTGCAACTAGGACAGAGAGAAGACATATCGAACACCCAGAAATCACCAAAACCTAATCTCTGGAAGGCATCTGGAGGGAGATCTCATCCACCGGGGATCCATCTTCGCCCTGCGCAGATCCGGGAGGCTAAGGCATCGATCTTCATCATCAACCACTTCATCATCACCATCTCCATCCATCCCATCTACATCTTGTCTAGATCTTGTTGTAATTCCCATACCCGTTGTCGATTTATACAAGTACTATTCATCTATGATAGATTCTATTACTTTTGTTATGATGTTGATTGCCTCCATATCTGAGTAGATCATTAGGTCTTGGGCAGATGGATAAACCCTAGCATGAGATTGACATAAGATAAAGTTTATTATGATATTCATAGTTGTGACCATGTGTTATATTGTATTCATCTTGATGTTGGGAGAAGTCGACCTCTTAATATTTTCCTCTTGTGGGGACTAGATGGAGGGAACTACTTATTGATAGACAGAGGAATGTTAGCACTAACAGCGACTATAAAGCTGTTGGCACCCCTTACGTATCAACTTGGGAATCGAGGAAACTCACAAAATACTATCCATGCCATGGGAAACGTCCTGCGGGATTATGTCCCTTAATAGCACAATAATTCAATTGATGTTGATTATTGTCTGCTGTAGTTATGAGGATGATTTGAGCAGTGGTTGCTGCCTCATTGTCTAATACGGATTTCCTTCCACACATTCATAGTTGAGAATGTTCATGATAATAATCTTTACCTTAGCCCTTTATAATACTAGAGGTGTATCCGCTAATCCCTGAGAACACTCCTTCCCAGTGAAGTTTCAAATCTCTTTTACATACGCGACACTTATTTTCTGTATTCAGTTTTGTTTACTTTACTCATTGTTCTCTTATACCAAAAACCCCAAAACACCTTTTTACGCAATACTTGCATTTCATCTTGTTACTTAGAACTTTATTTAGCATTTCTATTTTCAGTATTTATTTCAAGAATTCCTAGACTTCAGACTCCTACTCCGTGTGGGATCGATATCTTTATTTTGAAACTAGCTACAAACGATCTGTGCACTTGCAGTCATCAAGCTATTTTCTAGCGCCGTTGCCAGGGAGCTAAGCTCTGTAGGTCTTTTAGTTTTTGCTTATTTACTTTGTTTTTGTTAAGTTTTGTTTTGAGTTATAGGTTTCCACCAACATGATTTTGGTAGTAACAACAATTATAGGCCTTATCCTCCTAATAATGACAATACCTATGGAAACTCCTATAACAATACTAGAAGTGCCCCCTCTGAACTTGAAGTCATGCTCAAAGACTTTATTAGTAAAAAAACCACTTTCAACAAGACTATGGAGGAAAAGCTTTTGAATGTTGAGAAAAATATTTCGTCTTTGTCTGAAGCACAATCCTCTTTGATTAATAAAATGGCTGCCAAACCTGAAACTTTGGAAAGTACCTTTGCTGCTACTCATGCCATACAAGTTACTATTGATAAAAATGTAAGACTATTAGCCCAACTTCATGCTAAGTGGGAAAGAGAAGCTAAAACTGCTAGAAACAATAGTGTGTGCACTATCAACACCACCAATATAGATGCCACTAAACCACAAGAAGTCCCTATTCGTCCTACCACAATGCCTATCCCAATGAGCCTACTACTAGTGATGCTAAGATTGATTTTGATCTTGATGGTTGCAATATTTCTGAAGTGACTATGTTCCTACAAAAGCTTGCTAGAAGTCCTAATGCTAGTGATATGAATGTAGCTTTCACCAAACACATTACATATTCTCTTATTAAAATTAAGGAAGAGAAGTTGAAACACAAATCTTCTATTCCTAGGAAAGTAGAAGATAGTTGGGAACCCATCATTAATATGCAAGTGAATGACTTTGACCTCAAAGCTTCATGTGACCTTGGTTCTAGAGTCTCTATTATGCCTTGAAAGATTTATGAAATGCTTGATTTGCCACCTTTGGAAGATTGTTATTTGGATGTCCCACTTAATCATAATGATGAAAGGAAACTCATGGGGAGTGTTCATGATGTTCTTATTGTGGTTAACAATGCTTATGTCCCTGTTGATTTCTATGTTTTGGATGTTGAATACAATACTTCTTGTCCTATTACTTTGGGAAGACCTTTTCTTATAACTATTGGTGCCATAATTGATATGAAAGAAGACACCATTAAATATCAATTTACATTCAAGAAAGGTATTGAACACTTCCCCATGAGGAGAGAGAAGTTGCTTTTTGCTCCTCCTTTGAAAGCAAGGTTTGATATTAATGCTTCTTCATTTGAAAATACTTGATTCTTGCATCTTGTGCCTAACTTAAAGGCGTTAAATAAAAGTACTTATTGGGAGATAACCCAAGATTTTTATTGAGTCTTGGAAGTTATTACTTCAGTAATGACCTTTCCTTATCATTTTTGTTTCCTTTTTGTGCCAAGAATAACCTTTAATGAGAGGGAAGTAAGATTTGGGGAGTTGCTGTCCCGAAACAGATTTTTGTCCTCCACCATAAAAATTCGTGAGGAATCTCTGTAAGACGGATTGAGCTGATATTTTGCGAATAAATCCCCCAGTATGTTAGCAAACTTTCGTTAGTTCAACATTTTTTGATTTGAGCAACAAAAGGTCTTTGAAAAAAATCGGTTTCTACCTGCTGGTCTGTTTTGACAGATTTCTGCCATTATTTACATTTGCTTCTTATAGATTCATTTTTGGGTTATTTTTGGGAAATTGAGCTTTTTGAGGGAATATATATAGTATCTTGTGTTTTTAGTGAAAGTTTTTCTATTCCAAATCTAAGCCTAAAGGTCTATTATCTTTTGAATACACTAATGTTGCTAATGAAGATTGTGTGGAGTTTTGTATGAAGGAAAAATTTCAGGTGTAGAGAGAGAATGATGTAATGATATGAAGAATGGACAAAAGCTAAAGCTTGGGGATGCCACCCCGTGTCACCCCAAGAAATATTCAAGAGGTACAAGCGTCAAAGCTTGGGGATGCCCAAGGCATTCCCTTCTTCATCAATAAAAAGCTCAGGTCTTTCTAGACACTTCATTTTTATTGTTTCATGCACTGTTGTGTTGTTCTTGGAGCGTCTTAGTTTTTGTTTATTTTGCTTAGTTTGCTTGAATAAAGTAGTTTGGACCCACATTTTCTCTGTGTTGTTTCAAATAAGTTTATTAGTGTTAGAGAGGAGTAGAAAGTTCTTTCTTAAATAGTACAAGAGGAGCTTGCTTTGACTCTGACTTAGACTTTAGCATGCCATGCTAGATGTTGTTTTGACCTTATGCTTAGTGATTATTGATGTAGCACTACTTGTTCCAAACAATTGGGATTGCTTAGTGTTCCTTGAAATAATCATGCGTTGTTTTAGCATACAAAAGCATAGTATTGTGGTATTCTCCTTTGATGCTTTGTTTGGGTGGAGTTGGCACATGATCACACCATGTTATGACTATGAACAAGTCGCCATAGCCTCTATGATCATTTAGTCCTTAACTTGTAGTACCACTTTATTCTTTGATTAGTAATGTTTTGTCTCTCTGCATGATTATGTCCATTATTGCTCTGTTAGTTGGTCGCTCCCAATCTTTTGCTAGCCTCCACTTGTATGAGTAAGCTCTACTCATGCATCCAACTCCCAAGAAACCAAGTTATTCCAAAGTGTCCACTATAAATTCCTATGCATGGTGTGTTACACCATTCCAAGTATATTCTTGTTTTCATCTATCTTACAATTAAAAAGTATTTTGTTATGTGAAAACTTAGTGATTAAAGCTCTCACAAACCTGATGGCACACTTTATTTTTCTTGCCCCTAATAAACTTGAACCATTGTGTCATCTATGTTGTATATGCTTGCACTTATACATTGGAATTAGCAGAACTGTGTTGTCACGGGGAACGCTTTTAACATTGCACTTGTACTTTGTACACAGTTGATATCATGCTCTTTTGTCTATGGATGTCACCGGTGTGAAAAAAAGGGGAGCTTGTAAGTCCATCGAGTTATGTATGTGTGTTAGATAAACGCCTGGGCCGCTAGCCTAAGCCATGCCTAATCATGGTGGAAACTTGAAGCATCACCATAATGACATCTATGAAGCTTTCTTCTTTTAAAAAAGAGACATATTGAAAATAGGAAAGAGAGAAAAAAACACAATATTCCCATGCTAAATAAGAAGATCGCTAAGATTCTCATTGTCTGCTTGCCTTGTCATTTTGAATATGGTATTTCTCCTATATCATGTGCAAGGGGTACCCTGTTGGCGGTTCTCTATGATACACATGTACTTACTATGACAAGAACTTACAGGTGACTAAAGTTGAGTAGCATGGGGTGTGACCCTCGTATTCAAGGGACATGATATTGCCAACTTATACTTTGTCAAGCATATACTCCATAGTTTGTTCACTTTAACCTTAATCACTTCAAGATGCTTATGATAGGGGAAATGAAACCTGAAAGCTAACAAGTACCATAATTTTTGGAAGCTCGTTTTGAGACTTGAAATCCCTGCTTCCCTTTATGAAGGGCCTTTATTCCACTATTATATTGAGTCTCCACCTTCTATCTTTAGGAACCAGTTAAGACAACATAGTTTCCATTCTTAGTTCTATGTGCATTGTCCCAAAACTTATTGATTGATGCATATTGTTGATATTACTTGTTCTTGTGCTATTTGTATCTAGTCACTCTTATTACCTTTGAAGGTGTCCTATGCATATATTTGCTACTCCATGAGGGACAAGCTGAATGCCATTATGCCATGCTTTCTGTATGTGAAACAAACAAACGTTTTTCAATGCATGTTATTCATGATTTTTGTTTGTAGCCTTTCATGTTGCATGCATAGTTACTTTGTCTTACTGGTAGAACTCCATCTTTCATGCTCATGTTTAGAGTTCTTTGATCCCATCTTTCAATGCTTGCAAATGGTTTGATCTTGATTTTGATGGTGCATGTCACCTCAAAAATTATTATTTTTATCACTTACCTACTCGAGGACAAGTAGGAGTTAAGCTTGGGGATGCTTGATACGTCGGAAACGTATCTATAATTTTTTATGTTCCATGTTTGTTTACCATCTACTCTGCTTTGCTTTGTCTTCACTTTGAGTTGTTTTTATATGTTTTCTAGTACTAACCTATTAACAAGATGCCACAGTGCTAGTTGCATGTTTTCTTCTGTTTTTGGTTCCAGAAAGGTAGAAAATCAATATTCTCGGAATTGGACGGGACAAAAGCAAAATTCAATATTTTACCATGGGGAACACGAAGCCTGAATACGAGATGGAGGAGAGCCACCAGGGGGCCACACCCCCTGGCTGTGCGGCCAAGGTGGGCCCGCGCCTATGGGGTGCGACCTCCCCGGTGACCCTCTGCCTAGCCTCTTCGCCTATAAAGACCCATCGATGCCTAAACCCTAAGTACCCTTTCAATATTCCATGAAACCGTCTGTAGCCTCCGCCACCATCGTCCCTAGATCGGGGGATCTAAAGCTCTTCCTGGCACCCTGCCGGAGGGGAGATCATCCCGGAGGCCTTCTTCTTCATCATGCCAGCCTCTGGTATAAAGCGTGAGTAGTTCCAACTTGGAGTATGGGTCCATATAGTAGCTAGATGGTTGTATCTCCTCCTTTGGGCTACCATGTTTAGATCTTGTGAGCTCCGTCCATGATCAAGGTCATATCTATTTGTAATCATGCATGTTGTGTTTGTGGGGATCCGATGGATATTGAGATTACTATGTCAGATTAATTAATGGTTTTGTCTTATTGATTCTATCATGTCTGTGTTGTTTGTGATCTTGCATGCTCTCCGTTTCTAGTAGCTATCTTGGCCAAGTAGATGCTAGTGACTCCAAGAGGGGGTATTTATGCTAGATAGTGGGTTCCTGCCTCTATTTAATCTAAGGGAAGTGACAGAAATCTCTAAGGTTGTAGATGTGCTGTTGCCATTAGGGAGAAAGCAACAGTCTCTTGTTCATGGAACAAGTGGATTGCTTACCTTACACACTTTGCTTAAAGCAGTTATCTGTTGCTTGCAACTAAATACTGGATGGGGTTCGGATGATATGAAGGTGGATTTCTAGTCATAGATGCAGTTGGATGGCGGTCTATGTATCTTGTTGTATTACCCAATTGAATCTCATAGGATCATGAATGTCTAATATTGCATTGTTATGCCTTGCTCAGTCCTATCAATTGCCCTGCTGTAATTTGTTTACCCAGCATGTCATGTTTGTTTATCTAAGGAGAACACCTCTAGCGAAATATGGACCCCGGTCAAATCTTTACCATTGATACATCTTCCACTATTACTATTTACTTGTTGCAAGCCCCTATTACCTTCCACACCATATAGTTAATCCTTTGTTTTTAGCAAACCAGTGAGATTGACAACCTCACTGTTCGTTGGGGCAAAGTCTTGAGTTTGTGTTGTGCAGGTCTCCAAGTTGGTAGCAACACCTTTGAGTTGTTTCCTTCCTTCTACTGGTTCGATAACCTCGATTTCTTAGTGAGGGAAAACTTGCTTTTGTGCTCATCACACCTTGCTCTTGGGGTCTCCCAACGAGGCGTCAATAGCACGCCAACACGGGATTATGTCCCTTAATAGTGCAGTAATTCAATTGATGTTGATTGCTATCTGCGGTGGTTATGAGGATGATTTGAGCAGTGGTTGCTGCCTCATTGTCCAAATATGGAGTTCCTCCCACACATACATAGTTGAGAATGTTCATGATAATAACCTTTACCTTATCCCTTTACAATACTAGAGGTGTATCCGCTAATCCCTGAGAATGCTTTTTCCCACTAAACTTTCAAATCTCTTTTACATACGCTATACTTATTTTATGTATTCAGTTTTGTTTACTTTACTCATTGTTCTCTTATGCCAAAAACCCCCAAAACACATTTTTATGCAATACTCGCATTTTATCTTGTTACTTAGAACTTTAGTTAGCATTTTTATTTTCAGTATTTATTTCAAGAATTCCTAGATTTTAGACTCCTGCTCCTTGTGGGATCGATATATTTATTTCAAAACTAGCTACAAAGGATGTGTGCACTTAGAGTCATCACCGCACCGCCGCTGCCGAATGGCTCCCGGGTAAGCACGAGCTGTCGTGCTCAGCTTACCACCGCGTAGCTAGGGACGTCCGCTCAGGCCTCTGTTATGGCCGACTGCAGGAGAGTTGGATTTGCACCACCAGGGGCTCCCTGCCCCGCGCCACCACCTACCCGTTTCGACCTCCCTACCCTGCAGCTAGACCAAGATCTCCACCACCAAGGGCTCCACCACGAGCGAGAGAACCAGGAGCTCCACCATGGTGAGTTGCCTGTAGATTTTGTCTAGTGGATTTTGTCCCCTGCCAAAACTAGCTCATGTGTTTCTCTAGTGGATTTTGTCCCATGCCAATATAGTGGAGTTTAATTATAGTACTGATTATAGTAAGTGACTTTATTCAGTGGATATAGTACTGATTAAAGTAAGTGAATTTTGTCCCGTGCCAATCTAGTGGACTTTAATTAGAGTACTGATTTTGTCCCCTGCCAACCAGTCATGGGTATTCAAGTTCAGTACTAATTATTTGAAAGAAACATAAGATGCACATGTAAAGTTTATTTGCTTGATGCAGTAAAACCTTCTGTAAGCATACGAGTAACAATTTTTTAGTTCTAGCGTTGCATTTACATGTCAAAACAATCATGGGCGTTAAAACTTCGGATTTCAAAACGTAGCTCTTCTCTTTCCAGGCAATGATTCGAGTTTGACACTAGGAACGGCGTCGCAAGGCTTCTTGAAGGAGCATCTCGGATGTTTTTCGACGATTCAATCATTCTTCGAGGGAAATTCAAACACATCTCTTGTAATTATTGTGTGTAGGTTTATTTCTGGTCTAGATAACCAATTCAGTCGCGTTACCTAGGCGTTTCCTGGAAGTGTTATGCAAATAAATATGCATTAAATTACATATTTATAGCCGTAGATCTTTCGGATTGTCCATGTTTTTGGAGAACCGGAGGATGTGTAGATTGGGTATGTTTTCCATGCTCTGCTCTAGTCCGAGACCGGATTTCGATGGCGCCTCCCCGTTGTTCTTCGGATGCACATCCTCTCCGCTTTCTGCCGAAACGTGTTTCGAGAGAACAACTGGAAGGTGCTGCCGGAATTTTTTTCTCGGTTGAGGGTAGCACATGGAGAACGTATCCAATCTACACATCTTCGGGTGGGATTAGGTCCTTTACACATTAGATATATATATATGTTGATGCATGCCGTAAAACATGATTTTGCTTGAATTAAATGGACTAAAAATTTGTTAATTAAATATATTATATGCCTATTTTGGTATTTCTTAGAGGATGGAGAATCATCGTGCCTGAATGTACAATGGCCGACTCAATCAAGCGAAATGATCACAAAATCGAAGGAAAAGACCAACAAGTTCTTGGAAGCAGCGTTTGATGGTACTAGTAGAGCTTTCTATCCATGCAAACACTATAATAACAAGAATCGATTGACAAAGACACAAGTGGGTGAACAATCTTTACAAAAATGGGTTCACACCAATGTACACCACTTGGGATTTTCATGGAGAGTCAAAATCAAAATGTGCGAGAAATGATGTTGATGAGGCAGAGCAAAGCACAGAAAGTCATGGCATGGGAGAATTTGATACTGGGATTGACCGATTCATGGATGACTTCTGTAATACGTTTGTGCCTAAAAATCTAGATGTAGGGGATACACAGGATATGGCGAGAAAAACACAAAGAAGTATTATGATACTTTGTTTGCGAACCAGAAACCCCTTCATGTTAACACTAAGGTGACTCGAATTGATGCCATTGCACATATAATGGCCTTCAAGAGTGACATAAACTTGAGTAGAGATAGTTTTGATGATCTCTTGGTCATTGTTGGGAGCCTTATGCCGCAAGGTCACATGTTGCCAATGACCATGTACGAGGCAAAACAAAATCCTCTCTGGACTTAAGATGTCGTACGAGCAGATAGACGCTTGTCCAAAGGGATGCATGTTATTTAGGAAAGAACATGAGAAAGCAAAATATTGTGTCAAGTGCAAATCATCTATGTATATGGAGGATGACACTGGTGATGGTCAGAAGCGTAAAACTGGGGTTGCCCAAAAGATCCTTTGGTATCTTCCATTCATACCGAGGATCCAACGATTCTTTATGAACATGGAAACTGCCCAACAGATGAGATGGCCCACAATGGGCAAAAGAAGTAATCCAAAGAAGATGATACATCCATCTAATGGTTCATCATGGAAGAACTTTGCTAAAAAGTACCCCAAGGAAGTGGTTAACGAGATGAGTGCATCAATTGGGATATCAACTGATGGGTTCAATCTGTTTGGTATGACGGCTACAACATATAGTCATTGGCCCGTGTTTGTTATTCCCATGAATCTCCCCCCGGTATCTGCATGCAAATACAACACATGTTCGTGTCGATGATAATCCTAGGGCCAAAATACCTGGGGAAAAATATGAGCATGTACATGGAACCCCTGGTGGATGACCTATTTGATGCGTGGAAGGATGGGGTGCAAACATACGATTCCATAACAGAGAAGCACTTTGATATGTATGTTTGGTACCACACATCCCTGCACGACCTACCAGCACGTGCTTTGTTCTGTGGCTGCAGTACACATGGGAAGTGGCCTTGTCCACAGTGCAGGCAGGAAGTGACTTTCTGGTGGCTCGACAAGGGTGGCAAGTACTGTTTCTTTGACGAACATCGACCCTTCCTTCAACCACATCATGAATTTAGGGGGGACATAGTTAGTTTCAAAAAGCCGTTGTTGTCCATGCTATGAAACCACATTTGATGACTGGTGTACAAATCAAGGCCAAGTTAGATGCTCTCATTCCCAATGCCAATATGACTGGTTTGAGTGGTATGGGGAGACACACCAATGGACGCACATTCCATCATTGTGGAAACTCCCTTACTTTCAGGATCTCGAACTTCCACATAACATTGATGTCATGCACACTGAAAAGAATATTGCCGAGGCCCTTTGGATCACAACAATGGAGACTGAGAAGACAAAGGATAACATCAAGGCTAGAATTGATCAAGAATGTTGGTGCCAAAGGACAAATTTAAATATGAAGCCTCCAGGAGTCAGATCCAAAGTTTGGAATAAGCCACAGGCCCTGTTCAGTCCTACAAGGACCCGGAGGTGGGAAATATTCCAGTGGATCCTCGATAGCTTGTTCTCCACTGATGGGTATGCAGCTAGTTGGCAAAGGGGAGTGAATATGGATACGTTGCGTGTAGGGGGCTGAATAGTCATGACTATGACGTATGGATTGAGCGGATAATGCTGGTAATGATTCGAGGTTATGTCGATGAAATATTTGGCGAGTGCTTGCTGAGTTGAGCTATTTTTCCCGCCAGCTTTGTGCTAAAGAATTAGACCGTGAAGTGTTTGACAAGCTACATGAACAAGCACCTGAGTTGATTTGCAAGCTTGAGAAGCTATTTCCTCCTGGCTTCTTTAATACGATGCAACATATGATCTTGCATATCGCTGGAGTGGACAAAAAGGGGGGCTGTGTAGTTTCGTTGGCATTATCCACCCGAGAGAGAGACAAAGCATGTTCGTGTCATTTGCGACATAAATTCATGACAAAATAGTATGATGAAAATATTCGTACCATGTATAATCCAATCATTCATTACAATGTCGCCAACCCCCAAGATTTACCCGATCTTAGCATCTAACATCCTATGGTGGGAAAGCTAGTGGTTGGTAGCACCAGGCCTCCTACCGATGCTGAAGCTTTAAAACTTCTCCATAATGAATGTGATAGCGGATTCGTTGGATGGTTTGGGGAAAAGGTAGTTTTTGCATCTAACCTGGCTTCTACTGCTGACATTATAAGAATTAGAACTTGTACTACAACTAATACATCAAACTTCTCCTAATTATTCAAATATAGGGACGAACAGATGTTGGAATGAGGCATGATTTGAAACCAATCGCCAAAGGTTTTAGGTATTTTGTCAAGACTTACATTTTTATGACGTGAATGGGTACCGCTTCCATACCCATTCACACACCATGAATCGGGCCAACCGGAAGACAATAAATAGTGGAGTCATGGTTGAAAGGGAGGATAAATTTCATTACTATGGAAGGGTCGAGGAAATATACCAGCTTGACTATGGATCTGGTTACAAGCACCAAATAGTTATATTCAAATTCCATTGGTTTAACCCAACCAAAGTGAGATGAATACCTGATATTGGGTGGGTCGAAGTTGCACGAGACTCGGTTTATGCGGGAGATGATGTCTATATTTTGGCTTGTCAAGCCACACAAGTTTTTGATCTGCCGTACCCGTGCAAAAACCCAAAGAAGCGTCTACAAGCATGGGAGGTTGTCTTCGCGGTACCGAATCATGGTAAAAAACACCCCCTAACAAATATGATTACCACCGCATAGATCCCAAGACTTATGAGGGAGAGTTTTACCAAGAAGAAAGCCTCCCAGGGGAATTCACTATTGAATTGTCAATTGATGAGGATATGGACATTTCCATGGAGGAAGAAGCTAAGGGCATGGCAATAGAAAATTCACAAGCTCAAATTGAGGTGGTGGAGAACCCACAAGACCATGCATTACTTGAGAGGTTCCGCAAAGGGCTTGACCTTACTGATCCAAAAGGTCCACCTCTAGGCTTCACGGATGAATGGTGGCAACTACATAACTGCGATAACCATGATGATCCAACATATGATCCCAATGTTGAAGACACATGCTAAGGAACTTAGCCAATTTGTAGCAACAACTCAATGTACTCGCGATTGTAAACTTATCTTATTTTTAGCAACAACTCTATGTCCACGTGATTGTAAAATTCGCCTATTCTGTAGTAACTCTGGTTCTACAATTAACCTATGTACCCGTGATTGTAAAATTATCTTATTTTGTAATAACTCTTGTTCTACAATTAGCAACCTATGTACTCGTGGTTGTACAATTAGCCTATTTTGTAATAACTCTATGATGCATATGCTTACAAATATTTTATACTTTACTCATTATATTTTAATATGGTTCATCTCATTGTATCATGTGTACTAATCAAGATTTGTTTTTGTCAATGCAGGTGATTGAATCATGCCGGGAGGTAAAGGTGTGAGAGGTGGAGGAGGTGGGAGAGGTGGGAGAGACACGCTGAAATTGAGCATGTTGTACGGGTCCACCAAGCCCGACATAAGGAATGTACCCACTAGAGGACGAGATGGGTGGGAGGCGCCACGTAGGGGCCGTGCTACACATTCTGTGTCCCTTTGTAGTCCCATCCCCGAGGATGATTCTAATAAGGAGGAGTTGGATATGACCAACTTTGTTTGTGTCCCCAATCACGATGGGGTCGTATCCTCACATGGTTTGGTTGAGGAGGAGCAGGATAAGGAGGATCAACAACATGAGGATGAGGATGGGCAGGAGGAGGAGGAGGTGGAGGGTGAGGTGGAGGGTGAAGAGGAAGAGGAGGAGAGTGAGGATGATATTATGGAGGAGAGGTTTGTGGGGAAGTAAAAACTTGGTTCCATTCCATCGTCGAAGGAGAAGGTGTTCTTGTGTGGGGTGTCAAAGCTCCCCGACAGGCCATATGCACTTAAGAACATCCATCTTAAACCTACTAGAAAGGCGTAAGCGGTTCTAAATTGTGCACCATATTGATATTGTCTTGCCATTGTTCAACATTTTGATCTTATCATTCTATTTTTCAACATATTGAGCTTGTCTTTCCATTTTTCAACATATTGATCTTGTCTTATCATTTTTCAAAATATTTATCTATTCTTTCCATTTTCAACATACTTATCTTGTCTTTCTATTTTGCAGGAGCTTCGAGTCGTTGGGACCCCAGAAGCCCAAACGCGCCTATGGTGGCATCATTGGATGTCTTATTCGGGAACATTTTTCTAGGATGGTAAATATGTTGGATGGTTCCTAGGAGCCTCCTTGGACATGGGATCATTCAAAACACGGGGAGGATTCCAAGTACATCTCATCCGCTGGCCATGTGGTCAATGAGTTTGGGGTAAGTTTCGTTCACACTATTAGTCAACAATATGCTCCGATCGAGCAACACAATTTGTCTTGTCTTGGTTTGATTTATTGCAAGATTTTTTTACCCCGGCTGAGGGTACATTTGATGAAGGATGTAAGGTGGTTGTCAAGAAAGCCAAGAAGATTATCCCCGAGATGCACTACGACGCGCGTGTGAACTTCGGGACCAATAGGTATGGGCACGAGCAGAAGATTGCATTGCCGAAGAAGCGCGCCCGAAAAAGGCTTCTAACATGTGAGCAATACTTGAAGGTAGGAATATTTGCTTCTTTTGACTTCACACATGACTATAATTTACTTTCATTCCTCTATTAATTTATATCATGTGTATGTAGGTGCCTCCTCAGTATGCCGCCTCCAAGGGCCAATGCTTTTAGTTGATGGTTGCCAGGTGGGTAACCAAGGACTATGTGAAAGATCACATGGAACGGGTTACAGGGATCGGTTCGCTATGCACGATATGAGTTGAGTTATCTGCTTGTTACGTTCCCTAAAGGCTCCTCTAGGTCCATCTTATAAAGACACTAGATCCTAGGGTTACAAGGAAAGTCCTAGCCGGACAGGTTACAGAGTCCTACATGGTATACAACTAGTCTAACGTGTCTTGCACTCCAAGGCTCCGAGTACGTTGATGACTCCACCATAGCCTTCCTTCATCCGGCATGGGCCTCCCTTCTGGATCCATCTAACTGGGCCGCCCAGGAGGCCATAGGCCTTGCTACCAACTGTGGGCCACCCGAGTTATCCAGATTAGAGACATGCAATGGTGATACCCATTTAGCATATCCCCAACAGTAGCCCCCGGAGAACTCCGAGATCTTGCGCCGTCTTGCCTCTTTAGATTAAATGCTCCGTCTAGATGGATGTCGGCAAATCGTCAATCAATATCTTGTAGTCCTCCCAAGAACCCTGCAACGCTCTCCGTCTTCAACATGTAAGTCAGAGGATTACTGAGCTTTTCCATCGTACTCTTCTCCTAGCCGGATGGGATCCATCCATGCCGGAATCTTCAGATGGGACTGTTCACCTGCCTATGCCAGTAGAGTGATGTAGACCACATGTCAGCAACACCTAGTAACTCACAGATGTAGAGAACGTAATCATAGTCGTATTTCCCGTGTGAAGGATACGAAACGTTGGCGACAACGGTGGGATCGTGGCGAAATTTCCGCGCACCCTCGCGTAGCGCTGTCCACGCAGCAAGCGTTCGATCAACTTGCATGAACCTTGACGCTGAGTACTGTATATTATAACCGTGGTGACTTTTATCTTTTCACCTCATTCTTCCTTGCATCATCTTCTTCCTCTAGCCAACGTCTCCTCGAGCTCCTTGCGTGCAGAGGGAAGAAACCCTAGCTTTTCTCCAAATCCAGTCATCTCCCACCTGCACCAATGTCCCGTAGCAGCACCGCGTCGATGGCGGCGTCAGGCGTGGCCACAACCAAGTCAATGGGCTCTATCCAAGTCCCGCCGGAGGGCGTGGTGGTGCCGCGTTCCACGGTGGTGGAATCCACCAGCGGCGACCATATTCCAGCGGGGCTGGAACCACTAGAGGAGGAGGCTGATTCCCACAAAGGGGAGTGGCATGGCTTGGACATCACCGAGAACGACATCAAGGAAATGCTCACCGAAGGATACCTCCCCGCGATGGAAGGCCTAAACTGGCGGGCGGCACCGGCCGATGCGGTCGTCCTTTCTCCCCTAGCCGGAGAAATGGTATACCTCAAGGCTCAATTTGTGCGCGGTGTCTCCCTCCCGATCTTCGACTTCTGCATCCAAGTCCTCCTGCAATTCTGGGTTCAACCTCAGAACCTACCTCCTAATAGCATCCTCGCGCTTAGCAACTATGCGGAGCTGTGCGAGGGTTACTTAGGAATCAGGTCTAGGTTAGATATGTTTATTTACTTCTTCACCATTAAGAGGGAAGCTGGAGTAAGCAAGGAGGAACTTAGGAACTACGGAACCATTAGCTTCAAGATCCGGCCTGGCCGGCGGTTCCCCGACATTGTAGGTCATGAATCTTGCAAAAATTGGCAGAGGACGTATTTCTACGGCCCAGATATCCCTTTGTTTGGCCGAGAAAGAACGTACCCGGACTTTGTCGATGGAGCTGCCGCTGAAGCCCCGACATGGAGATCCCAATCCCTCCTTCCCTTCGACGATGAAGCCTCTCACGCTGTAAGTCGTATCGACTGGTTTGTAGAGAGAGGTTTGACCGGGTTGGACCTAGCCATGTGCTAGTTCTTCAGGCTGATCCAGCCTCTGCAGCACCACGTGAAGCTCATGCACCAATACACCAAGGATAGGAAGGATAACCTCCATATCTCCGAGGACAACTTTTTGAGTGAATACATCAAGCTTCGCCTCAAAGACAAAGTCAAGATGACAGATCGGAAGCATGGCTTCACCATCACCTATGACATGTTCGAGGGCGGCACATGCCCAGAGGTACTCATTTATTTTCCGTGTATGACATATACTCTAGTTCTTCCGTATTGCATAAACCTTTGCATCTAACACTTTAGGATTCACTTGACAGTTCAAGAATCTAGACGAAGTTAGCATAGCTTCCCAAGTCTACGATCCCAAGATGAAGGAAGTCACCGTCGTGTCCGACGACGAGGTCCCGTTGGTGCAAAAGCGGAAGAGCTCCATCTCTCACGCTGCCGACGGAGGCATGAAGCAGAAGACGGAGGGTGGAGCCTCCAAGGGATCCACCGCCTCCCTAGAGGCGGAGAAAAGAAGAATAAGTGGAATCTCGTTAACCAAGGCACCAACTGTTGTGTAAACTTCTAATCATCCAACATTGTCTCTTGCTTATCATATTCCTGTACTTATACTTTTGCACGTTTCAGGAAGAAGACCTGTGTGAGTTTGAAGAATACCTCCAAAACATCGGGGGTTTCTAAAAACATCAAAGAATGTTTGTCCAAGCATATCCCGCCATCACCCCTCCGACTCCGAGCGTCGAACCTACTGCCGCCCCAACAAGTTCTCCGGCAAAGGTAGTGTCTGAACCTTCCGCCCTGGAAGTGGACCCAACTCCTTCTTAGGAGGTCCCAAACGTTTCCATAGAGCCCAACGTTGTCGCTGAGCAGGCCACGCAAGAGAGTACATTCTCTAAAGTGGCTGAAGCTCCGGCTAAGTATGCCACTAGTAGTGGTAAGGCGGTGGTGGAAGGCAGAACTTCTGCCGTAGGCGAAGTCGTTGCACCCAAGACGCCAACAGAGCTTCCCAAAGTTGTCTACATGGTGCTTGCACCGAGTAGCTCCACTTTTGCTCCTGGTGCAGCGTCGACTTCTCCCACGTGCGGCCTTGAGGAGCTGCTCAAGCAAGCGCATATCGTCCTTGTAAACACTCTTGCTTTTAGCAAGATATTCTCCGAGAGCACAAGCAACCTCAAGATCATCGCACTTGTAAGTTTTATATGCCTTTTGCATTTCATATGCAGTATCCCACTGTATCCCCCGAGGATTTAGACGGAAAACCATAGTTCCTTGGTTCAGAATGCTCTAAGAGTGACTAAGCTAGAAACTTTGCAATGTAGCCCCCAAGTATTTAATTTGAATGAATTATTCCAACTAGATACTTTTAGAGTAGCATACACAGTGTTTGTAAATTTCAATATTGTAGCCCCAACCTTTAGTTGAAATAGAATTAGTTTCGACTAGATGCTTAAAGAAAGACTAAGCATATTGCTGAGTTAAAAACTCATACTGTAGTGCCCAAGCCTCTAGGTGGATATTTATTCGGCTAGATGCTCTAAGTAGACTAAGTAACTTTGATCTTTTTGCAGAATCAGAATATTCGGTGGAGCGTCGCCAACAACAAGTTCCACAAGATGCGTGCTGGTCTCGAAGTTGAAAAGGGTAAAACTGCCTTCTTGAAGGATCAAATCACCAAGAGCAAGAGTCTGTTTTTCTTTTCAATTTCACACTCAATCTTGGTCTTGTGTCATTAACTTCGGACTACTCATTGTGCTTTGTAATTTCTCCGACTTGTAGAAGCCATTGCCAAGGCCAAGGACATTGTCGAGCAATCCAAGAACATATAGGATCTAGATAGCAAAAACAAAATCCTGAAGCATGAGCGAGTGGACTCGCTGAATATGCATGAAGATGCCCTAGCTGCCATGCAAGAATCCGCGAACAAGGAAATCAACCGCCTTAAGGAGGAGATTGCAATCCTCAAGGAGCAGAACAAAGCTGCCGCCAAGCAAAATACTCGCAACCTTGAGGCTTACAAGACCCTCTGGATGGAACGCGATTCCATGGCGTACACTCTCCAGCAAGATGAGGATAGCATATTTGGTAAGCATTCTCCGTCTTGTACATCTGAAAACTAGGTACTCTAAACTTTATATTGTGTTGAATCATGTAATCCAATGCTTTGGCCGGAAATGCAACTCCTATTGGTTTAACCAATAATCCTCCTCCACCAAAAGGAATGCATGGTTCTTGCCAGCAACTTCATCAGCACCGCCATCACCCAAGCAAAGGAAATCACCAAGCCCTTAGTCATCAATATTAAGGCAGTAGACTCCGTCATAAAGTACTCGGAGATCCTGCGCCAAGCCCCTGAGCGTATCGTAAGCTAGAAAGCTTGATGTAAATGGGCTAGTGCAAGAATGTCGTTTGCCATGGCAAGGCTCACTACGAGGATGCCGACATCGACACGGTGACCTTTGTCTTGCCGAACATAGATGATGACGGACAGAAGTTCGATCACGGAGCTATCTGGTCATCGATCACCGGCTACGACACCAGGGTCGCCCAGTTGATGGATGTAAACACCTTTGTGACCCTTGAGACAATTGACGTCGACCAAGCCAGCTCCTCCGAGTCCCTCAAGACTGCCGACTTCATTGATGGGCAAGATGGCTCTCCTGCGGCCAACGACACTACCTCGAAGTCTCCTGCACCAGAGGAACGAAAACACTATGTAATATTTATCTCCTCTGGATGTTTTGTATGTATATAGAAAATAATGGGTTTATCTTAAGGCAGAAAACTATGGCTATAAGCTTCCTGCTAGTTAAGAACTAATTCCAACATGTATATATTTTTAAGCAAGTGCTGGATTATCCATTACTCAGGTTTCTATGCTTGACTTTTCATGAGTCGGAAGACCCTTAGTCAGAACTATGCGCCCAGGTGATGATACCAAGTGGCACCGTCAAAAACCTAGGCACAAAATCGCTGACTTCGAGTGCTGAAAGTCACTACTCTAGAATCCACATAAAAACAACAAAGAACGTTTAGACCAGAAAACTTAAGATAATGCCCGTAGGCGGAATTTTCACCTATGCAAATGCAAAACTTGCGAATAAATGTTTTATATGATCCACAAATGAACACTAAAGGAGTTAAAAGATTCAAGCCTATGAGTGAACCAAAGAGCTTTATTTCATTGATCATATAAGAGGTACACAGTAGATAGTAAAATATACAATGTGTCAAAAGGACGTAGCTGTGCTATGTTCCATGGTCGATCAAGCTCCGGGTAGTCATCATCCGGCCCACGTTTCTTACACTTATGATCCTCATTTTGTTTATCCTCTAGTTCATGATAGTCAACGAGGTAATATGAACCATTGAGTAGCACCTTGCTTATGATGAACGGTCCTTCCCATGGCGGGGATAATTTGTGTGACTTCTTGTTCTTAAGTTGGAGCACCAGATCCCTCTCCTTAAATGAGCAATGCCGAACGCGGCGACTATGGTAGCTGCGTAGCTTCTGCTGGTAGATGGCAGATGTTTGGCATACCAATATGTGCTCTTCCTCAAGAAAGTCTACATCTCGGCGCCTGGATTCTTCAGCGTCATCCTCGTCATAGGCGGCAACTCTTAGTGAATCGTGGAGGATGTCGGATGGTAGGATTGCTTCTGCTCCATAGACCATGAAATAAGGGGTGTAGCCGGTGGATCTATTGGGAGTAGTTCATAAAATCCATAAAACAGATGGTAATTCCTCCGCCCAGGCTCCAGATGCTCTATGTAGCGGTTCCTCGAGACGTGGCTTGATTCCCTGCATAATTAATCGATTGGCTCGCTCAACTTTCCCATTGGATTGTGGATGTTCCACAGATGTCAAATCAAGTCGGATGCGCTTCTCCCAACAATAGGCTTCCACTTCTCTGAGTTACAAGTTGTTGCCATTGTTGGTGATAATGCTATGTGGGAGACCAAATCTCACTACTAGATCCCGGACAAACCTAAGGGCAGTTGCCCCGTCAAGCTTTCTAATGGGTTTATCTTCTATCCATTTTGTGAATTTATCAACTGCTATTAGCAGACACGTAAACCCTCAAGATGCCGGCTGTAATGGACCAACCATGTCCATCCCCAAGACTGTAAACGGCCAAGTTATGGGTATTATTCGCAATTCTTGAGCTGGTATATGTGGTTGTCGGGCATAGTACTGGCATCCCATTCATGTCTAGACCAGCTTGTCGGCGTCCGCTTTCGCGGTTAGCCAGTATAATCCTTGTTGAAAGGCTTTGGAGACCAATGATCGAGGAGCGGCCTGATTCCCACAATCTCTAAGATGGATCTCACGAAGTATTTCAATACCTTCCTGCTGGGAGACACACTTCAGGTATACACTAGTGGTACTTCTTTTGTAGAGCTATCCATTTATTATGGTATAGACCTTTGATCGGCATACTATTTGATGAATTTCGACTTTGTCGATGGGCAAAGTTCCGTGTACGAGATATTCCATGAATGGTTTTGTCCAAGCCGGAGGGACTTTTGTTACTATATTAAAAGATGAGTCAACTCTATCCGGGTTCTTAGGGTCTGCTCCCTTCATGGATGGGGTCCGTAGATGCTCTAAAAAATGCCAGGTGGAATTGGTTTGCGCCCTGATCCAAGCTTTGACATAGATCAGCCGCCTCATTTTCCTCCCTTTTGACATACTTGACTTTGTAGCCTTCGAAGCACTTGACTATCTCGTCCACTTCGTCTCGATATGCCGCCATCATAGGGTTCCACGTGTTCCAGGTGCCAGCCACCTGCTGGGCAACCAAGTCGGAATCTCCACAGGAAACTATGCGCTTGATGCCAATATCCTTGGCTATGCAAAGTCCGTGTATGAGTGCTTCATATTCCGCCATGTTATTTGTAGCCTCCAAGTGGATCTGCAAAATGTAGTGCAGTTTTTCTCCTATTGGTGACTAGCAGTACACTAGCCCCCGAGCCATTGAGTAGCTTTGATCCGTCAAAGTGCATCACCCAATATTATGGCTCTGGTATAGGGGTAACATCTGGCATTTCTGTCAAATCTGTAATAAAATCCGCCAAGACTTGTGATTTGATAGCGTCGTGTCTCTCTTAGGTGATCTCGAAGGCGGAAAGTTCAATGCCCCACTTCGCGACCCTTCCCATAGCATCGTTGTTGTTGATGATGTCAGACAGTGGATATTTGCTCACTACTGTGATAGGGTGCTAATGGAAGTAGTGCCTTAGCTTCCGAGAAGCAAGGAACACTCCATAAGCTAGATTTTGGTAGTGGGAGTAACACTGTTTGTATGCCGTCAAGACCTCGCTTATACAGTAAACTGGTCGTTGTACTCCGTACTCATGTGTTGGTTCTTTCCTCTCCACCATGATGACGATGCTGATGACCCGGTTGGTGGCCGCCATGTAAATCAACATAGGCTCCATAGGCTCGGGTGCTGCGAGTATAGGTGCCGAGGAAATAATACCTTTTAGCTCCTTAAGCGTAGAATCTACTTCGTCCGTCCATTCGAATTTGTCCACCTTCTTCAGCAACTTGTATAGCGGCAGAGTCTTATCTCCAAGTCGGCTGACGAACCGGCTTACTGCTACAACGCACCCTGAGAGCCATTGGATGTCCGTTAGGCATGTCGGACAATTAGTGTTTAGGATGGCTTTGATCTTCTCTGGATTGACCTCGATTCCACGCTGGGAAATGATGAAGCCCAACAATTTGCCGGCTCGAAACCCGAAGACGCACTTCTTTGGGTTAAGCATCATGTTGTATTTCTGGAGATTATCAAAGGTTTCCTTTAAGTTGGAGATTAAGTCATTTGATCTTTTAGACATCACCGCGATATCGTCCACATAGGCATGAACGTTCCGACCAATTTGGTCGTGTAGGAAATGCTGCATAGTCCGCTGGTAGGTAGCACCAGCATTTTTTAGCCCAAAGTGCATCGTGACATATCAGAACATGTTGTAAGGTGTGGTGAACAAAGTGGCCAATTGGTCCAATTTCCTCATCTTTATCTGGTGGTATCCTGAGTATGCATCTAGAAAACACAGAAGTTCCGAGCCAGCCGTCGAGTCAATGACTTGGTCAATGCGAGGCAAAGAAAATGGATCCTTTGGACATGCTTTGTTCAAGCATGTGTAATCAACGCACATTCTTAATTTGTTGGTTCCCTTTTTGGGGACAAGTACAGGACTGGCCACCCATCGGGTGTGAAGGACTTCTCGGATAAAACTAGCCTTAAGTAACGTAGCTATCTATTTGCCTATGGCGCGTCTCTTCTCGTCTCCGAAGCGTCGCAGAGGTTGTTTTACCGATTTGAATTTTGGATCAATATTCAAGTTGTGCTCGACAAGTTTCCTAGGTACACCTTTCATGTTAGCAAATTGCTAGGAAAAGATGTCATTATTCTCGATGAGCGCGCTTTCCTATTTTGGGTCCATGTTTGTCATGATGGCGGTGGTCTTGGAGGAATCGCCTTCCACAAGTTCCACCGACTTGGTGTCGATGGCGGCCTTAAAGGCGGGACCAGAATTAGAAATCTGCTTCTTCGATGCTGGCATATCCGAGGCGTCGACTTTGCTCTGGATATCCTTGAATTCTTCGCTGTAGAGGACAGCTTCTGCAAAGGCTACTTCTCCAATCTCGCAGTTCCTTGCCTTTGAAAAGCTTCCGGATACGGTGATGACTGCTCCGGGTATCTTGAGCTTGTTGTAGACGAAGCATGGCTTTGGCCATGACGGAGTGGAGGATGTCGTGTCCAAATATGACATGGTACACGCTCTTGAAGGGAACCACTTCGAAGGTCATGCATTCTTGGCGGTAATTGTTAACATCACCAAAAGAAACTGGAAGCGTGATGCACCCAAGGGACCAAGCCTCCCAACCAGGAACTACGCCATGGAACATGGTGTTGGTCCGCCTTAGGTTGGTCTCCATCAAGTTCATCTTGTGCAGTGTATCTAGGTACATAATGTTGATGGTGCTTCCACTGTCCACCATGCATTTGGTGACCTTGTTGCCATCAATCAAGGGGTTGATGACCATGGCATATTGGTTCTCTGTTGGAACGAGGTCTGGGTGATCCTTCCTGTCCCAAGTGATTGGAACTTACGACCAGCGCATGTACTGGGGAACTGGGGGTAGGGTGGCCATCGGTATCCTCAGTGAGGTTTTCTGTGCCCGGACAGTTGGGGTGCCAAGGAAAGTGTGGTAGACGGGGGCCTTCTTCTCGAAGGGGTTCTTGCCTTTTCCATCGCCCTTGTCGGCGTGCTTGGGGTCAATTTCCTCGTTCATGTCACTTGAATCCTTGGACTCCTCTTCCTTCTTCCCTTTGCCCTTGCCTCGCAATCCGTTCTTTCGGCTTCGTTTGTAGCCGGACTCCGGGTCTTCTTTGAGATTGTTGATGAACTTGCAATGGCGATTGGTGTGTGTGGCTTTGCCGTTGGCATCTAGATTTACAAGGCATGGCATATCATGGTACTCCTCGTACGTTTGGGGAACACGGGGCGCTACCAGGGTAGTTTCACTACCTCGCTGCTGTCCATGACCACCTCCCCGTCCTCGGCCATGCTATCTGCCATCACCTCTTCCTGCAAATGTCATTGCGACCATGTCGGAGGTTGGCTTTTCTTCTGGCGGATTCTTCCGCTTGGTGTTGTTGCTCCTTTTAGCTTGGGTTGGAATGGCAATTATCGGCAAGGAGCCGCAAGCATCATCGTCGGCAACCACGAACTCACTAGCTAGTGAGAACATCTGATTGAGATCTAGCATGTGATTTTCCTACAGATGCTTCAACTTATGTCCGAGAAACGTACCTTTTTCCAAACCATCAATGTAGGTGGCCATAGCAGTCTGATCATGCACTCCTACGATGTAATTTTTCATATCTAGCCAGCGAGAGAGGTAGGCCCGAGATGTCTCGTCTTTCTCTTGCACGTACTGCTGTAGATCCCCAACAGTGCATGGACTTTTGTATGTACCCTAAAGTTTTTGGTGAACTCTTCTTGCATGTCCAACCAATTGCATCTGGACTTCTACGGCAAGTCGCCAATCCATTGGCGGGCCATGCCCGTCAACATCAGTGGGACTTACTTGATGACAACATTGGGGTTCCCCTGCGATCTCCACCGCATTGCCGTAATACTGGAACCACGTAGCTGGTTTGGCGGTGCCTACATAGCGCATGATCGTATTGTCTATCCGGAAACCCTTCGGGTAAGTTGCGGTCCGAATCACATGTCCAAAGCAACGTGGTCCCAGGTATTGTCCTTCCCGAGCCTCGTGAACCTTGTCCAGGTGTGAACGTGCGTCGTATGGCTCAGGGCTTGCTTTCTTTTTCTTGCCATCAGGAGAAGGGCTGAGTGTGCGACGCGGCCCTCCTCCGCCATGGTGGCTGCTAGGTGGCGACGAAGGCGGAGATGGCGGTGGGTTAGCTTTCTTGCTGTTACCCTCCTGCGACTCGTCGTGTTTGTTGCGGTTGCTTGTCGGACGCGGAGGGTCATGGTGTGACCTGCTCTTATGTCCTTGGTTGCCATTGCGCTCGCCTCCATGACGAGGCTGCTCCATGCTATCGCGATTGACGATGACGCCCTGAGGGCGTCTTGGCGGGGGCATTTTCGTTTGGTGGTGATCTCTTGGTTCTTCGTGATGTCGAGGGGACCGGGGCAGTGGAGATGGGCGACAAGGATGAGCCTTGCTTCCATGGTTGGAGGTGTAGTGGTTCGTAGCATGGAAAACAAAAAATTTCTACCGGATGAACACACACAAGCCAAGATCTATCTACTAGATTGTAGGAACGAGTCGATAGATTACTCACCTCGAAGATTCCAAAGCGGTTAACGAGAGAAGATGCTCGTGGATGATGTAGTCGTACACTTCAAATCTCAAGATCGCACAGACGATCCTTCCTGTGCTGGGTTACGGCAGCGCTTCCGCAGTTGGTCACACGTTCGGTACTCGATGAAGACCTTCCTCTCCCTTGTTCCAGCAGGCAACGGAGGTTGTAGTTCCCCCCTCGCGATTCCGGCAGCACGACGGTGTGGTATCGGAAGTAGAGGGAAGATCCAGTCGGGCTTCGCCTAAGCCGGAACGGGTTATGGTGGAGAATTAGGGTTTCTGGCGATGTAGGGTTTAGAGGGCCAAAGAGGAGGAGGTGAAGTCGGTGGCGGCTAGGGAGGCGGCGATGAACCGACGGCGGCACGAGGCGGCGGCAGCACTGGGCGGCGGCGGAGGCGAGGCAGTGGTGTGGGGAGGAGCTGGTGTTGTGTCTCTTGGGGAACCCCCTCCCTATATTTATGAGAGGGAGGGCAGCTTGGGAGAGGGGAGTTTGAATCCTTCCCCAACTCCCTCTCCTAGTTGGCTTGTGGTGGAGGTAAAGAAGGATTCTTTCCTTCCTCCACTAGGATACATTGTCCCAGATTGACTTTTCAAACTTGCCTTTTGACATTCAATTTGGAGCTCAATTTCTTTCTTAAAAATTCCCAACCAAGTGATCTAGGACATGATGCAATCATTCCACTTATTCATGAAACATTCATGAACCCTTCCCCTTCTGGTCCGGTGAACCTTCTAGACCCTTCTAGAACCTTCCGATGAAAACACCAGAATTATTCCCAAACTCCGGAATTAGATTTTCCTTATATGAATCTTATTCTCCGGGCCATTCTGGATCTCCTCGTGATATCCCGGATCCCATCAGAGACTCCGAACAACATTTGGTCTCCCTACTTACATTCCATATCTACTAAACAACATCGAATCCTTAAGCGTGTCTCCCTATGGTTCGTGAATTATATAGACATGACCGAGAATCTTCTCCGATTAATAACCAATAGAGGAATCTACAAATTCATATGCCTCCCACATATTTCTACGATTACTTTGTGATCGAATGAACCATTTACATACGATACCAATTCCCTTTGTCTCGTGATATTTTACTTATCCGAGGTCTGATCGTCGGTATCTCTGCATACCTAGTTCAACCTCGTTACCGATAAGTATTCTTTTCTTGTTCCCGTGATATGTGATCCCTTGTGAGCCAGTCACATGATTGCAAGCTAATTGGATGACATTCCACCGAGTGGGCCCAGAGTATGTCTATCCGTCATATGGATGGACAAATCCCACTCTTGATCCATGTGCCTCAACACATACTTTCCAAACACTCAATGCCACCTTTATAGCCACCCAGTTACCGTGTGGTGTTTGATGTCATCAAAGCATCCATCCGGTGATGGTGATTAGCATGATCTCATGGTCGAAGGATTTAGGTTACTATGTATCTAAAAGCTTATAGCAACTAAACTATATTAAATGACTTGATCTTTATGCTACGCTTAACTATAGGAGTATGTCCGTCACATCATTCTTCTAATGATATGACCTTGTTGTTAATAACATCTCAATGTTCACGATCAGGAAACCATGATCATATATTAACCAACAAGCTAGTTTAACAAGAGGCTTTACTAGGGACACTTACATGTTTACAAATCACACAAGTATTAATGTTTCCGGTTAATACAATTATAGCATGGTATGTAAACATTTATCATAAGCATGAAGATATGATAATAAACTCTTTATTATTGCCTCTTGGGCATAACTCCAACAGTATCCAACTTGCACTAGAGACAATAATCTAGTTTCAAATCTTTGTGTATTCAACACCTATGGCTTTCTGGTGTTGTATGTACACGATTGCTAGTGGTCAACCAATCTTCGGATCCGACACTTTCAGGTCCATGTGTAATTGCATGTCTTTGCGTCTCTACGCATCACTCATTCTCTAATGAGATGGCTTTGTATAAATTTGGTCCTTTGGTGAGACCTTTAGTTCCTTGGGGTTAAAACATGTGGATAATATTGTCGTACAATATATCTTCATAGTACTATCCCGCTATGAACCACACCTTGTTTGATAACAAACTACTTGACACAAATGCCCTCTTTTGCTGCTATAATAGCAGTCATAGACTTAGCCTTTTGTTGTAGTATCTGTCATAATGTCTTAACTTTGGAACTCATCCAAATCCATTATGGAACTTAATTTCCATTATATTGTGCTACCCTTAGTTTAGATTGAGATAAACTTAATTTGTACTTTGTGACAAAACTAGTATCAATGTTGTACTTTTACAATGAACTAGCCATCTATTTGTCACATCTTCAAAACAATACATTCTTAGTTCTTCCAAAAGATCATAAGAATATCCTTACTAACCTCCAATAATCATCTTATGAATCATTCTGGTATATGCTCATAATATTAGAGCATAGGACATATCTGGATTTGTACATATCATAGTATGATTGAGAAGAATACTCTTTATGATTTCATACATCAAGTATCAATCTATACTTGAATCTTTGTTTCACTTACCAAGTGTCTATACACTAGAATTTCGATTCAATCCTTCTGTGCGACAAGAACCTTTCTTGTAGTTTCTATATTGAACTCATTCAATATATCATCTATGTACTTTCGGCGCAACCATATTAGCGTCTCAATCTATCCATATATACATTGATGCCAAATATTCGGTTTTTACCTAAGCCTTTCATCAAAATGAAATTCTTAACTTAGAGCTCCCACTTAATTTCTTGCAAATGCAATCATTCTTCATCATCTCTGATCTGATTAAACTCTTTTAACAGTTTCATCATGGTGAAGATTCCAACTTCACAATGCTTATTTCAACCATTGAAGTTTGCACACACTTTTAGCATCCTTTGAATTAACAAAACCCTTTGGATCGTGTTAAGTACAGGTCCTAGGTAATAATTATATTAGAATAACTTTGTTTTGTTTGTTCAACTATCATATACCAATATATGTAGTGGTTGCTAATTAATCTGTCTAGACTAAATATCGCTATGAGAGATATAATCTTGTCGTAGTCAATTGTCTAGACTAAATATCCATGTCTATTTCTTTATAGATCCAAACACGACTGTAAGGTCTTACACCTTTTCAGAGGGTCTTTCAAGTTCAAAGCTTGATTTCTCGTGTATGGAATTATCACATATTCTATGGTTTCAAGCCATTTTACGGAGTCATGGCCCATCATCGTTTCTTTGCATGTAGTTGGTTCATTATTGTCAAATAATGATTCAACTCTCAAATCTTGGTATTTGATTGTTTAATCGACCTACCTGGTTCAATAAAAACTTAGACCTCCGTAACCACAACCTTTGAGGCACGTGATCCATGAGCATTGTTGCTGCCTCCGGAACACTTTTCGGTGCTGCGCAACTCAGCACATATAGCTAAGCTTCTTTTAACCTTATCAAAGTTCTATTGTACTCCAACTTAACTTTTCACAAAAAAGTTTCTTCTCAAGAAACTTGACGTTCTAAGCGACAAACACTTTTGTCTTTGGTGTTATGGAGGATTACTTAACGTTTATTCGAAATAACATACAAAGACATGTTCTTCCGACTTTGGTTGCAAACATCTTTCTTATGCATAGCATACCAATGTTTAAGAAAGGACAACTTGGGTTTTATCCCAAACCATAACTTTATATGGTGTCATTTCAACGGATCATGATGGAACTCTTTTTAGTGAAAAAGCGGTAGTCTCTAAAACTTTTAATGGTAGTTTTATGAATTACACCTATGATCTTACCATGTCAAACAAGGTTTCATTGCATATTTCGATTTATTCCATACTCATATGGTTTTTCGGGAAATGCAAATCCATGGAAGGATTCATCAAATCTTAGGTGTTATGCTAAACTTGTAACTCAAATATCTTCCTTTATGATCCTATCATAAATTCTTTATTTTCTTGTTACATTGATTTTTGCACTTCATCTTGAAAGTCTTTGAACTTTTCAAATGTTTCACACTTCATACTCATTAAGTAAATATTCATTTATTCACTCAAATTTTTGGAGAAAGCATATGAAGTTGAAATCCATCGCTCTCGACTACAAATAATGAGCTTCACACATCTATATGTATAAGTTCCAATAAGCTAGTCATTTGTTCACTTTTGGCCTATGAATAGAGTTTTAATTATCTCTAAGAAAGTTTCAGAAGCGTCATTTGATCAAATCAAAAGAATCCAAAATTCCATCCACATGGAGTTTCTTCATGTTTTCTTTCTAATATAATTTAAACGGCGATGTCACTTCTAAAGTAATCTTTCAATCAATTGTCTTTCGACATTTTTAGCACTAGTGTTATGGATGCGATTTCTTCAACTAGACTTGTACATCATCCATCTATTATGGAATACGGAAAATATTTCAACAACATTTTGTTCTCATAATGCCTGATTAAAAGAAATAACTCTTTATTTTGTTTTCGATGAACATCACCACATATTCTCTTGCTAGTTACTTAGGCCATTGAAGTTCATGAATTATGTTGTTTCGTATGATGATTCACACCAACAAATTCAGTATCTAATACTTAAGAACTACATTGTTTAACAAGCAAAGAATATAGCCATAACATATATATATATTCTATATACCTAAGCTGAACAATTCTAGTCTTTTCTCTTTTGCCAAACATTTCTTAGATTTCTCTTTTAGTATTTCTTTATCCTTTTAGAAGAATATGTCAACATCAACAGTGGCACCATACTCATGACACATATTCCAAAGCGTGTATAGTTAAATACCAATGTCTTTGGACTTGCACTTTGAAGTAGATCACCATCATCAAATGTTTGGTGTTCTTTCAAATTCCATTCTTTAGTGATCTTTTAGTGTAGTAAAAATTTCAGCTACATCAAATATTCACCATTATCATGGAACTATTCATGAGTAAGCTACTTTATCTTATAACGGTGAATCACAAGTATAACATTGCTCTCCAAAACCTTTTGGAGGATTAGGATGACCAACTTCTCCAACCTTTTGCAAATTCTCATCAAATAAGAGAACATGACTTTTTCCATATTATACTCTATCATGTTGCAACCAAAACTTTGTTTTAGATATCATAATATCTTTCACACATGATGATTTCTAAAACAATTCTTTTAGTTCTCCGATAACCTTGATATTAAAACAATCTTTTGAATATCAAGAATCATGGAGACAAACATGATACATATATATTAATACTGGAATTGTTACTCTTGATTTAATACCAACTATTAAACTTCATGGAGTAACCGGGACTTACTAAAAGTTTGTAATAGGACTTTTTAAACTTTAGATTAATACTTCAAAACAATACGATACCAGTTCGTAAAGTAATTAACCAGAATTCTATAGTTCTATTATCTCAATTATAACTAAGCGCAAGGTGGTAAACTGATGCCAATGACTACAACAACTATGAAAATTCACTTTGATTCAATTTATGATAAATAGTGTTCAACTTTTAATCATATTGCTGTTGAACTCCCACTCAAAACAATATCCCTCACATTTTTTTATTGATTACATGAACCAAATCTACTATACCAAGTCCGATCATCACATGACATGATGTAGTTTCAAAGGCGAACAATCATCATGTTCATCATATCATCTATATGACTCATGCTTTACCTTTCGGTATTCCGTGTTCTGAGACCATGTTTGTACATGCTAGGCTCGTCAAGATCAAACCATAGCTTCTGCATGAGTAAATCTGGCTTGGTCCTGTTGTATACACTCGCAGAATCTAACACACCCGATCATCACGTGGTGCTTCGAAACAACGAGCTTTGGCAATGGTGCCTACTAAGTATGAACACTTTATAACTTGATATTTTGTGAGAGGGATCATCTTATTATGCTATTGTCGCTATCTAAGCAATACAAGATGCATAAAAGGATTAACATCACATGCAATTCATAATATGTGATATGATAAGGCCTTTCTTCTTGTGCTTCCGATATCCATCTTCAAGCATGAACATGATCTCCATCATCACTGGCGTGGCATCAAGTTCAATGGTGCCTCTCCATGGTTGCTGTCCACCAGCATCAATTATTACAACTACTTTGAATAATCGACATGCAGGTCTTAACGAAATTAAAAAAACAACCATAAGGCTCCTGCCGATTGTCAACTTACAATAAGGATCATTGCATACATCATATATAATCACAATCATGGATATATCACATCATAGCACACCCTTGCAAAACGACGCCTCTAATTTTCTTTGCATGTTTTACGTGGTTTGGGGCTTCCAATTAGTGTTGTTCTAACTTACGAACAAGAACCAGAACGTTGATACTAGTATTGTCAATCACCCATTGTAAATTGAATCTTCACTATGTTGCGAGAAATAGGCACCCGCAAAGCCACTTATGCAATACAAGTTGCATGTCAAGTGTGGAGAATGTCTCATGAACGATGTCATGTAAGGTTATCCCGGGCCGCTTCATCCCACCATCCCGCAAGATGCAAAGTACACAAGAAGCAATCGACAATAAAAGAATCAACACCCACAATGACCATTGTGTTCTACTCGTGCAACAGATCTACATATAGACACGACTCTGATACCACTATAGGGGTTCGTAGCATGGAAAACAAAAAATTCTACCACATGAACACACACAAGCCAAGATCTATCTACTAGATTGTAGCAACGAGTCAATAGATTACTCACCTCGAAGATTCCAAAGTGGTTAACGAGAGCAAATTCTCGTGGATGATGTAGTCGTACACTTCCGTTCTCAAGATCACACAGACGATCCTTCCGGTGATGCGTTCGGGCAGCGCTTCCACATTCGGTCACGTGTTCGGTACTCGATGAACACCTTCTTGTCCCTTGTTCCAGTAGGCAGCAGAGGTTATAGTTCGCCCCTCGTGATTCCGGCAGCACGACGGCGTGGTATCGGAAGTAGAGGTAAGATCCCGCAGGGCTTCGCCTAAGCCGGAGCAACTTATGGTGGAGAATTAGGATTTTCGGTGATCTAGGGTTTAGAGGGCCGGAGAGGAGGAGGTGGAGTCGACAACGGCTAGGACGGCGGCGGCGCGGCGGTGGTGGTGTGGGGAGGGGCTGATGTTGTGTCTCTTGGGGCACCCCCTCCCCTCTATTTATGAGAGGGAGGGAAGCATGGGAGAGGGGAGTTTGAATCCGTCCCCAACTCCCTCTCCTAGTTGGCTTGTGGTGGAGGGAAGGAAGGATTCTTTCCTTCCTCCACTAGGATACATTATCCCAGTTTGACTTTCAAACTTGCCTTTTGACTTTCAATTTGGAGCTCAATTTCTTTCTTACAAATGCCCAACCAAGTGACCTAGGACATGATGCAATCATTCCACTTATTCATGACACATTCATGAACCCTTCCCCTTACGGTCCGGTGAACCTTCTAGACCCTTCTAGAACCTTCCGATGAAACACCGGAATTATTCCTGAACTCCAAAATTAGACTTCCCTTATATGAATCTTATTCTCCGGACCTTTCCGGATCTCCTCGTGATATCCCGGATCCCATCCGAGACTCCTAACAACATTCGGTCTCCCTACTTGCATTGCATATCTACTAAACAACATCGAATCCTTAAGTGTGTCTCCCTACGGTTCGTGAATTATGCAGACATGACCGAGACTCTTCTCCGATCAATAACCAGTAAAGGAATCTGGAAATTCATATGGCTCCCACATATTTCTACGATTACTTTGCAATCGAATGAACCATTTACATACGATACCAATTTCCTTTGTCTCACGATAATTTACTTATCCGAGGTCTGATCATCGGTATCTCTGCATACCTAGTTCAACCTCATTACCGATAAGTATTCTTTTCTTGTTCCCGTGATACGTGATCCCTTGTGAGCCAGTCACATGCTTGCAAGATAATTGCATGACATTCCACTGAGAGGGCCCAGAGTATATCTATCCGTCATATGGATGGACAAATCCCACTCTTGATCCATGTGCCTCAACACATACTTTCCAAACACTAAATGCCACCTTTATAGCCACCTAGTTACCATGTGGTGTTTGATGTCATCAAAACATCCATCCGGTGATGGTGATTAGCATGATCTCATGGTCGAAGGATTTAGGTTACTATGTATCTGAAAGCTTATAGAAACTGAACTATATTAAATGACTTGATCTTTATGCTACACTTAACTATAGGAGTATGTCCATGACATCATTCTTCTAATGATATGACCTTGTTGTATCTGAAAGCATCCATCCGGTGATGTTCATGATCAGGAAATCATGATCATATATTAATCAACAAGCTAGTTTAACAAGATGTTTTACTAGGGACTCTTATATCTTGACAAATCGCACAAGTATTAATGTTTTCGGTTAATACAATTATAGCATGGTAAGTAAACATTTATCATAAGCATGAAGATATGATAATAACCTATTTATTGTTGCCTCTTGGGCATATCTCCAACATGAGGATATGGGGATAGCGTCCTTTCTATTGTGTGCATCCCTCCGTCTTCTTTCCGACGAACCCGTCTAGGACCCGACATCGTGAGGAGATCTCTCCATTGGAAGCTTAGGATTGCTAGACTGGCAATATGCTGGATCAGACTCAAGCCTCTGGGAGGTGGCCTTTTCCTGCTATTTGACAGCCTTTGCTACAAAGTGATAAACCTGTTCCACAGCCGTGGGTGATCTATCCTGCTTCAGTAGGGTTTTGGCAACGACCAGGTTGAGGATAGGAGTGGGCATGACCTGCCTGCCTTCGCTATCCATGTATGGCTTGGCCTGTGGCAGGTTCGAGGGAGCCCATCCTAGGTTGCGCCATACACCAGGGTTGTTGAAAACGTGAGCCGAAGCTTTCCTAGCCTTCTGCTATTTGAGCAAAGTCTTGTACTCAGCCTCCATGGCCCTAGCTGCCTCTATTGATTTTTGCGCCTTGGCTAGATCTCGATCTAGCTTTGCGCCCTGCTCCATGATGGCCTGTGCTTCCTCCAGTAGCTGCTGGCGCTTCTCGTGAAGCTGGACTAACTTCCGAATATGGGCCACAGTCATGGGCTCGATGAGAAAATTGCCATACATCAGTCTATCAGCTGGAATGACTTGGGCGGCAACTAACGTAGATGCTGGAGGCGGCGGATTTGCGACGTTGGGGTTACTCATACCGATGTTGAGTTCCTGCGGCAGTTGCATTGGGTTAGGCGAAGGGGGCATGACCTTTGCACGATCATTGTCGACAGCATCGGCTAGTCCCTTTCCTTTGTCCAGCGGTTTAGGCGGAGCTTCTCCGGGTTGGTCTTATTCCATCACGTTTCCCGTTGTAGAGCCTGAAGCGCCTCTTGCCCCATGGTGGGCGCCAACTGTCATGGTATTGACGACGAGTACACCATGGAGGGGTTCTCATAGTGTGTGATTAGAGACGTGGGGTAAGGCGGAAGGTTGGCAGGTACGAGGTGACACAGCTTACCCAAGTTCAGATCCCACGATGGTGGCGGAATCCTACTCCTGCTATAAATCACTATAACATCAATACGCCGGGTTACATGGATCGGTTCATTGTTCATGATATGAGTTGAGTTATCTGATTTTTAGGTGCCCTAAAGGCTCCTCTAGGTCCGGCTTATAAAGACACCAAATCCTAGGGTTATAGGGAAAGTCCTAGCCGGACAGGTTACAGAGTCCTACACGGTATACAACTAGTCTAATGTGTCTTGCACTCCAAGGCTCGAGGTACGTTGATGAATCCACCATAGCCTTCCTTCATCCGGCATGGGCCTCCCTACTAGATCCATCTAACTAGGCCACCCAGCAGGCCATAAGCCTTGCTACTAACTGTGGGCCACCGGGTTATCCGGATTAGAGACATGCAATGGTGATACCCATTTAGCATATCCCCGACATCTGCGACCGAGGTCGTCTTCGTCATCCAAACGTGTTTGGTTGACAACATCTTCACCATCCACCCAGCGGTTGGTGATGTCCATCAGATGATCAATGGTTTTGGGCTTGATCCAGCCCATCTCCTCTCTTAGTTCGTGGCGCCTTACGCCACCGTTAATGTCGTCGATTGCCCTGTCCTTCGAGATGTCTTCGGTGGAGTTCTTGATGACAGACCAATGATGGACGTAGGAACGGATAAACTCGTTGGACCATCAAAAGCAGGCGTGCAGCTCTTCGATGGAGGCTGGCCTCTTGCAGGTGCGCTTGAAGTTGCGGATGAAGCTGTAGGCCAGCTCTTCCCAACTGCTGATGGATCTGGAGGGAAGGTTATTGACCCAGGCTCTGGCCGCTCCCTTCATCTGCAGCTGAAGGAACTGCATGGCTATATTCTTGCTTTAGCCATGCAGTTTGACCGATGAGATGTGATCATCTAGGTTGATCTTAGTCTCCTGTAAGCCGTCGAACTTGGGGTTGTCCGACAGAGCTTGATGCCCTTGGGCATCCGTGTTTGCCGTATGGCCCTACAGAAGGATCTGGCACCGCAGAGCTCCGTGTTTTCGTCCTGTGATTCTGTGGAGCACGAACATTTTGCGTGTGATTTATTGATCTTGCGTTGCGTGATCTTGTTATGAGCATTGTAATTGAGACTCCTTCGCCGCGGACTACGGAATCGCCGCGATAGGTCGTGGTCGTCCTCTTCGGATGAGGGCGTGAGGCTCTTTGTAAGTTTCACTGCGGCCTTTTCTTCGACTCTGGAGTTTCCACTCTGGTCAACACGGCTCCAACAAGTCCGAGGCCTGCGATTGAGGATTTGTCCACAAAGGATCATGGATCCCCGGCTGGTGGCTGATTGGCAAGCAGGTACGTAATAGCTACTATGACCAGAGCCTACGATGTCTTGGGCATCATGTTGCCATGCGAGTCCATCGACATGAAGGACAGGTTAAGTGCCTTGGTGGCCTCATGTCTGGTGCTGGGGTCCATGCGTTCCAGCCGAGAGCGGCTCTTGTAGGCGGCGTGGATGTCATAGCTTTTGGAGGAGGACCCGCCGATGGAGGAGAGTGTGACTCGTCGAGAACTTGATTCGTCAGCTTCCCAACAACGTTGTCCGAGCTCCTTGTGCCACGCAACCTGTTAGTTGTGTTTCTTCAAGAGAAGCCAGTGATAGCCCATCAGTATGTCATGTGAGGCATCCATAGGCAGGGGGTTACCCTGCACGGCCTCTCGGACCCTCTCCCATTCGACCTCGGTGAGGTGAATCTCCTACCGAGCCGCATTGTTACCATTGGCGGTGTTGGGGTTAGGAGAATTCGGGGGGATTCAGAGGGGGAATAGGTCCTCCATTTGCATCGTTAGAGGGAGCATGTGGATTTTCTCCATTATCAACATGAGCATCAATGATCGCCGCGCCCATGAAGTGGTAGGGGAGGTCGTTACTCCCGCAACTTTCAGACGCGGAACGATAGGAGGGTCATAGAGATCGGAGTTGCAGCTGCTGCTATCATCCGAATAGTATGTCATTGAGGGTGCACTTAGGACACCGATCGGAAGCACCTACGAATAAGGTGAGATTGCCGGAGGCACTAAACATTCAGGGAGGCGAAGGGTGGCAACCTTTCCCACCAGGAAGCAAAGGCTCCCAAGCATCATGTCGACCCCGTCTCCTACGGAATCGAAATCTTGTCGAGTCGCTGCTGAGTGGAAGGTGAAGTTGATGGTTCCAAAGAGGAGGTGGTTCTCCATCGCAGAGGTGTCGAAGATTGTGGTGGATGGGGCCGTCACGACCGTAACATCAGTATCCCCAGTTCCCACAGATAGTGCCAATTGACGAGGGTTCAACTCGTCAATGCCCATTGTTTAAGGACTTGGGTTTTAGAGAAGGAGGGGACGCTAGAGATCGCGGAACGGCTAACAGACAAGTAGCATGGGAGGACACGAGGTTTACCCAGGTTTAGGCCCCCAAAGGAAAAACCCTACTCCTGCTTGTCTCCTCTTTGTTAATGGCGATGCCAAAAGTTACAGGGGAGCACAAATTGGATCTAGAGAGGTGTGTGCTAGCTTATGAGGTAGGTCCTTCTCGTCGTGCCCTCCTGGCCCATATATAGATGAGCCAGGTATCGGTAATAATCCGAGTCGGTTACAATCTTAGGGTTTTTCCATTCAAGTTTCTATCTGAAGAAAACGTGTCCTCCAAGGAGTCGAATCCGTCTTGGGCTTGGACCACCCGAAATCCTCCTGGGCTTCACTATTGGTACGCCTTCTTCATGGGCTTCTTGCTGGGCCGGACCGGGTAGACTAATATCGGGCACTCTTAGGGCATTCCCATGTCAGAACTACTTGGTGTTATTACCCCCACTAGAAGAAATCTTTCCTTCCGCAACGACTTGGCCTGACGGTCGTTGTAGAAGGAATGTCTTCCTCGGCGAAATTCTCGGCTCGACCTTGGCTGAAGGAAAACTATTTTTTCGGTTTCACGTCCCTCTACTACGATAAAACCGTTAAAACATGGACGAAGCTCAGCCGCCGCGTCGTCGAAGCAAGATTTCCAATTCCTCGCGCGGTGTTGACTCACCAAAGTCTTTTTAGGCGTGTGGGTCCTAGACGTCAGTGTCTCTAGTGGACCATATTTTTTAGTTGCGCCTCCCTGATTTGAACTCGATAACGTTGTTTGATGCCTCTTCTATTTAGTCAGGCTACAGGATCATACGTGCCTGCCTCTCATTAAAAGAACCGTGTGTATGATGGAATTTTTTCCTTCCCTATTCTGAACTTGATAGCGTTGCTCGATGCATCTACCATTTAATTAGGCTATTGGGTCCCACGTGTCATCCTCACACTAGAAGAAACGTGTGCATGCTGGATTTTTTCCTTTGCTCATGTCTTCCTAATTTGAAATTGATAACGTTGTTCGATCTATCTGCTGTTTAGTCACGCTGCTGAGTCCCACATGTCAGTCTCTCATTAGAAGAATCGTGTGTATGATAGAATTTTTTCCTTCGCTCCTGCTCCCCTGTTCTGAACTTGATAGCGCTGCTCGATGCATCTGCCTTTAATCATGCATCTAGGCCCCACATGTCATCCTCTCATTAAAATAAAATCGTGTAAGATGGATTTTTTGTCCTTGGTTGTGCCTCCATGTCAACTTGATAGCGTTGCTTGCTAGATCAGCCATTTGTTCAGGCTGGTGGGTTCATTATATCAGCCTCACATTAGAAGAATCATATGTATTTGTTGGAATTTTTTTCTTCTCTACTGCTACCTTGTTCCAAACTAGATAGAGTTGCTCAATGAATCTGTCGTTTAGTCACGATTCTTGGTCCCACAACCTCTCATTAGAAGAAATGTGTGCATATTGGACTTTTTCTCTCTTGCGCCTTTGTGTTTCAAACTTGGCAATGTTGCTCGATGCATCAACCATTTATACAGGTTGGTGGGTTCCCCATGTCATCCGCTCATTACAAGAAACGTGTGCATGCTAGACTTTTTGACGCTCTCTCCTCCCTATTTCAAATAGGGAGATATTACTCGATGCATCAGTCGTTTATACAGTCTGGTGGGTCCCACATATCATCCTCTCATTAGAAGAAATTTGTGCATGCTAGAATTTTTCTCGCTCGCGCTGCCCTATTACGAACTTGGCAACATTGCTCGATGGATTCTTTGTATAAGGTCTTGCTAGTGGGTCCCACATGTCAGCCTCCTCTATAGAGGAAACATGTATATGTTGGACATTTTTTTAGTCACCTCCCCCGATTTGAGCTTGGTAATGTTGTTGGGTCCCATATGTCAGCCTTCTTTGTGCAGGAAACATGTGTGTGCTGGAAAAAATGTAAAAGTACGACAGAGCTTATATTTATTGATAAACATAGCATTCTAATTGAACTCCGGACTTCAAGAAATGGCAACTGCATGCGCTTCCACTATGCCAGAACCAACTATGCTAATCCTAAAAGATTAGGTCTAGAAATTTTGATATCACTTAAAATGAAAACGCAGCGATACTGACGAATTTCCATAAAAAATGCTACATGGTCTGCATAAATAAAACTTGGATAAACAAATCCTACACTGTACTTTATCAGAATGGCATGGAAAATGCTAAATGAAGAAGATTTTGGGTGATACATAAAATAATTTGGGTCCAATCTTGTGAAAAAATGGGCTTATTATCATGGGCTCCTTAGCAAAACTTCTTTAGTGTAATTCATGCTTAAAAAGTAACAATGTGTTGAGGGTTGGCGGCCCATGGCCGACCTGACCCCGGACGAATAAATTAGCGAGATTTTGGGCCAGAGTTGACTCTAATGTACTATTTTCTAATGAGCTCCTCACTAAAAATTCAATGTACTCAATATGTCGGGGTCAGCAGTGCACCTGACCCAGGAGGCTAAATTTGCAATGTTTTCGGGCGGACTTGGGTCAAATGTCCAATCTTTTTGTTAGCTCCTTAGTGAAAATTTGATGTAGTTGGTAAAATGTACTAGGGCTTGGCAGCTCTGTTCACCACAAGATTATGGGAAGTTTTTTTGTACGAAGTGGGTTTGAAAATTCATTTTCATAGGCTGATTAGTAAAAATACATTGTACTGATGTTTGATGGTCCAGCTGACCTGGCTGTACCCACGACGCATCCAAAAGAATCAAGTTCGTAAGGGAGACAATTGACCAATATTGTAAGACTTGCTATGACCTAGCTAGCAAAGAACTTTGGTGGCACATGATTCGAACATGGAAAGTACAGGAAAGAGTTTGATTGATTAACATAAAATTGTGTCATATCAAGTCTTATAGCGCAGGATCATCTTTTTAGCAAAGATTATATTTCGAGATGGTTTGGGTGGCTTTGAATCTTCCCAATAAGTTTGATGTACTAAAAACCATTTAATCATGTCATTTACATTGTAGGTGATAGAGACATAGTGGCCTTGAATTGCCCAACGTCAGACAGCTCGGGTAAGCACCAGCTGCAATTAGCACCAACATGTGGCATTGTCATGCTAATCACTCGAAGCTGTATGCTCCAGTACGATCAAACTAATACATGCTGCAATTAGAACCAACATGTGTCATTTTCATCATGCAAAAACTCAAAGAATTCGCATATTTAGTTCATAGTTTCGAACACAATAATACAACCAGTTTGTACACTAGCACATCACACTACAATGTCAGCTCATTAGAGCTTGACTTGTTCATTTCACATAAGGTGAAGGATATTCTGTATCAAATGCCTTACCTAAAATCATGCAGAATCAGACCCCCAGACCGACCCATTGAGCCATAGAAGCTGTGGCCACCATCATGAATAGGAGCAGGTCCCTTCCGAGCGACATAGAAAAGATGTCAGGCACAAGAGCATAACATTTTCCATTGTGAGTATTGTCGTGGAGCACGTGTTGAACAAGCACAAGCATGTGATGCTTAAACATATGCCATGCCCTCTCAAATGGCGACTGCAGCACACCATCGGCGATTATTTCTTCATGCACCAGCAAGTCAACAAAGAGGACCTTTGGCAAGTGTGAAGGTTCCTTCAACCATGCAACCACCGATAGACAACTCCTGTCTCTCGGCGGAAATATCTTCACCAACTCACCATCTAGGCCATTTAGCATCTCCTTCACTGTCTTGCGGCCCAAAGCCCATCGTGGTAGGGCCTAGAAGGTTAGCTTCGTTAAAAAGGGTAACTCGACGCACTCCGAGGCACCCCAACCTGGGTGCCGCCGTGTGAAGCTAACCCACACACCTAGGCAGAGTACGGGTGATTCCTTGAACACAAGACATCATTCAGTTTCCCTTCGGAATGTAACCATCAAATCTGCCAGGGGCGCGCAGTCTTCAACGAGAAAGTCACGGGACCGGATGCTGTGGATAGCCTCTAGAGCTTTTTCTAGGTCATCCGGCAATCTCTCAGGATGGGGCCCTTCCACGGTAGAAATGAGGGCTAACCTTCCATACTCATTGTCCCGTGCCGACAAGCCCGCATTCATCGACAGAACACAATGCCCAAATCAGGAAGGTGCTCGGGATTGCCGCGCTGGAGTTCTTTCGAGCCATCGAAGGGGGTTGGCATGACAGTGATGTTGGCGCTTGATACAGGGAGTGGTGTGTGTGTGGTGTGGGTGAGTAGGGGATTTGATTTGGGTGTTGACCGGATGGCGGTGGTGGATCAGGACTATGAAAGAATGAGCAAGGATACATATTCAAGAAGTAATCTCATGGTAGCGCCAAAAGGTTTCAGCCCAGCGCTAAAAGTATGCCATGTATCAGTGACAATATGTGGTATGCGTAAACATTTTTTTTAGGATAGGTCTAAAAAACAATTTTATTTAGAAAATCTGCATGAATAATTGCGGCTATTATCCTAGCGCGACTAGGCCTGCTTTGGAGTACCGAGCCTAGACCAATTACGGCCTAATTAAGGCCTGTTTCCTGGTCGTGGTGACCTACTTTCCCTACTCACTAAGAGGAAAAAAGGAATATTCCTCTGAAAACACAAAGCTACATAGTAACAATACTGATAAATATAATACATAAATGAGGATAGGAGATAAGAACCGCTACATGGATTATAACATGGAAGGCAATACTAATTACAAAAGAATGGCAGGGCTCATGTAAACTAATTCATGCTAGCCACTAAAACCAGTGTACTAACAGTCAACTGTTGAACCACGACGCAAAAAAAGATGACATGATGATACACCAGAAAGATCCACAGCCCAGTCTAGGATGGAACAACGATACTACCACACCTAAACCAAATTGCCACCTGCCGCACACTGTTCGAAACATCTTAGTGAAGGATGATAACTGCCACAGGCTCACGTTCAGGGTTTAATCTGAGGGCATTGTATTTCGCGAAACCTCCAGTATGTTTTGTACACACAGTTTTTCCTCATAGAAGGGAACAATGTGCCATTAAGAGCCTAGCATCCGCAGTTCTTCATCATCTTGTAATGATTGGATAACTGAGACCGAGAGACAGAGAGTTGTCGCCCGGACTGTTAACCTACCTCCAAACGATGACCCTCGGAGTAGCTAGGATCGTGTTAAAAAACTTAGACATGAGCAGCTCCTTGTTTCCTGCAACATCCGAATTGGAGATAATAATTGTGTTACTAGCATACATATTATAATATCAACATTCTTCATTGTTCATGCTAATAATGTGAATAGGAAAATCCTGATTAGTAATTGATTTTTCATATTTTGCTATTCCGGATATTTTGATTTCTAACTCATCTTACTTCCTAGTTTTTGTAGGTTTTAAAAAAGGGACGGATCATTCAGTTATATGAAAATATGAGGGAATCTTTGGATCGCATGAACACATAAATGAGAAAAAACACTAGCAACGCCACTTTTTATTGATATAGAGGCATGTCCACTAGAATCCTATCGGATTAGATACCTATAGAATTTTGGATCAAGTGTAGAGTTTGATTGCACATGAAATCTGAAGGAATTATAGAAAGAGGTTGGAGTGGATGGAAATTTTCCTCCAAAATAGAGTGCAAGTCCTTTGAGGAATTCCTAAGAATTATACCCTTTTGAATCAAACAACATTTATATAAAAAACCTAACGATCCAAATCTTACAAAAATCCTACACCGATCCAAAGGAAAATATTGGTGTCCTAGAAAAATCCTGTGTGATTCCTACAAAAATCCTGTGTGATCCCTACAATTTGACGAGGGCCTGAAAGTACAAACAAATCAAGAAACCCGGCTTTGTTGTGTTGCCCTCACATTTGAGATGCTAGTTAATACATTTCATATTCTGACAATGAACGAACATACTAGTGCAGGGACGCCATCATACACTATATTCTTTAAGGACTTATTACTGTTACTAATTCATTAGTAGCAATGGTTCATTCATATTTTTTAGGACATAAAGGGTATGCTCGTTCAGTCATATGAAAGGTAAAACATAAACAAGGTAGTTAAAGAACAACTTCACTAAATCACTCATAATGTAACATGGAACTAGAATTACCATCCAATGTGGGATCTCAACAGTAAGTGCAGCCTTCACCAGCGACCGAAAAATGAGGCCACCGTGTTCAATGGCATTAAGTTAATGTCGTCTCCCATGACCTGAATGGTCCACATATCTCCAAAATTTGCTTCCTCCTTCCAGGCAGGCGATTTAATTGTTGAAAAATGCGAGGAGGTTGTATTATGTGTAACCCCCACCTTTTTTGTGGACTCCACTAATAGGGAAACGCCTACTCGAGGCGCATATGGAAATACATTAGTGTAACATTAGGGATGCGCCTCAAGCGCCGCGACTCAAGTATTTCTTATGTGAGTTGCATCTTGGATGCGCCTAGTATAAGCTACATATGCGAGTCGCATATCAGTATGCACCTCCTATAAAAATATAGGAGGCGCACATTGATATACGCCTCGCATATGTAGCTTATACAAGGCGCATCCCTAATGCGACTTTTGTATGTATTCTAGATGCGCCTTGCTTATTTTTGTCATATGCACCTCCAATAAGTTTACATATGCGCCTCAAATAGCAATTTCGAATTTTAAATTTTACAGAACCACAATACATTCCAGAATACATAATACACATGTATTATACAATCTAGAATACAGTATAAACATCAAAAAATTTCCAGAAAGTTGAAATTGGCTAAAACATAGTATAGCCAACACTAATACAAGTTCATCATACATCAACTTGAATTAATCTGCGACGTACAAGAGTTCACACAGGTACATCACATAGAACACCAAGTTCACATCTCTCGGGGACCAAGTACAAGTTCACATGTCTCGGGGGACCGAGTACAAGTTCATCACAATCACATTACCACTACACGATGGAGCTCTCTAGGTCAAGTAGAGCACACAACCTACCATGAAGAAACGTGTGCATAATGGATTTTTTCCTTTGCTCGTGTCTTCCTAATTTGAAATTGATAACATTGCTCGATCTATCTACTGTTTAGTCAGGCTGCTGAGTCCCACATGTAAGCCTCTCAGTAGAAGAATTGTGTGTATGATAGAATTTTTCCTTCGCTCCCACTACCCTGTTCTGAACTTGATAGCGCTGCTAGATGCATATGTCGTTTAATCATGCAGCTAGGCCCCACATGTCATCCTCTCATTAGAAGAAAAGCGTGTAAGATGGATATTTTGTCCTTGGTTGTGCCTCCGTGTTAACTTGATAGCGTTGCTTTCTAGATCAGCCGTTTATTCAGGCTGGTGGGTTCCTTATATCAGCCTCACATTAGAAGAATCGTGTGTATTTGATGGAATTTTTTTCTTCTCTAGTGCTACCCTGTTCCAAACTAGATAAAGTTGCTTAATGAATCTGTCGTTTAGTCATGCTTGTTGGTCCCACATGTCAGCCTCTCATTAGAAGAAATGTGTGCATGTTGGACTTTTTCTCGCTTGCGCCTTTGTGTTTCAAACTTAGCAATGTTGCTCGATGCATCAGGCATTTATACAGGCTGGTGGGTTCCCCATGTCATCCGCTCATTACAAGAAACGTGTGCATGCTAGACTTTTTCATGCTCTCTCCTCCCTATTTCAAATAGGGAAATATTGCTCGATGCATCAGTCGTTTATACAGGCTGGTTGGTCCCACATATCATCCTCCCATTAGAAGAAATGTGTGCATGCTGGAATTTTTTCTCGCTCGTGCCGCCCAATTATGAACTTGGCAACATTGCTCGATGCCTTCTTTGTATAAGGTCTTGCTAGTGGGTCCCACATGTTAGCCTCCTCTATAGAGGAAACATGTATATGTTGGACATTTTTTCAGTCGCCTCCCTCGATTTGAGCTCGGTAATGTTGCTGGGTCCCATATGTCAGCCTTCTTTATGCAGGAAACATGTGTGTGCTGGAAAAAATGTAAAAGTATGACATAGCTTATATTTATTGATAAACCTATGATTCTAATTGAACTCCAGACTTCAACAAATGGCAACTGCATGCGCTTCCACTATGCCAGAACCAACTATGCTAATCCTAAAAGATTAGGTTTAGAAATTTTGGTATCACTTAAAATTAAAACGAAGCGATCCTAACAAATTGCCATAAAAAATGCTACATGGTCTGTATAAATAAAAATTTGATAGACAAAGCTTAAACTATAGTTTATCAGAATGGCACGAAAAATGCTAAATTAACAAGATTTTGGGTGATACATAAAATAATTTGGATCCAATATTGTGAAAAAATGGGCTTATTATCATGGGCTCCTTAGCAAAACTTCTTTACTGTAATTCATGCTTAAAAAGTAACAATGTGTTGAGGGTTGGCGGCCTACAGCCGACCTGACCCCGGAAGAATAAATTAGCGAGATTTTGGGCCAGAGTTGACTCTAATGTACTATTTTCTAATGAGCTCCTCACTAAAAATTCAATGTACTCAATATGTCGGGGTCAACAGTCCACCTGACCCAGCAGGCTAAATTTGCAATGTTTTCGGGCGGACTTGGGTCGAATGTCCAATATTTTTGTTAGCTCCTTAGTGAAAATTTGATGTAGTTGGTAAAATGTACCAGGGCTTGGTAGCTCTGTTCACCACTAAAGGCTAATTAAGGGAAGATTTATTTTAAGAAACAAGATTATGGGAAGTTTTTTTGTCCAAAGTGGGTTTGAAAAATTCATTTACATAGGCTGAGTAGTAAAAATACATTGTACTGACGTTTGATGGTCCAGCTAACCTGGCTGTACCCACGCCGCATCCAAAAGAATCAAGTTGGTAAGGGAGACAATTGACCGATATTGTAAGACTTGATATGACCTAGCTAGCAAAGAACTTTGGTGGCACATGATTCGAACATGGAAACTACAAGAGGGAGTTTGATTGATTGACATAAAATTGTGTCATATCAAGTCTTATAGCACAAGATCATATTTTTAGCAAAGGTTATATTTCGAGATGGTTTGTGTGCCTTTGAATCTTCCCACTAAATTTGATGTACTAAAAAATATTTAATCATGTCATTTAAATTTTAGGTGATAGATACACAGTGGCCTTGAATTGCCCAACGTCAGACAGCTCGGGTAAGCACCAGCTGCAATTAGCACCAACATGTGGCATTGTCATGTTGATCACTCGAAGTTGTATGCTTCTGTACGATCAAACTAATACATGCTGCAATTAGCACCAACATGTGTCATTTTCATCATGTAAAAACTCAAAGAATTCGCACATTTAGTTCATAGTTTCGAACACAATAATACAACCAGTTTGTACACTAGCACATCACACTAAAATGTCATCTCATTAGAGCTTGACTTGTTCATTTCACATAACATGAAGCAGGTTCTGTACCAAATGCCTTACCTAAAATCATGCAGAATCAGACCCCCAGACCGACCCATTGAGCCATAGAAGTTGTGGCCACCATCATGAATAGGAGCAGGTCCCTTCCGAGTGACATAGGAAAGATGTCAGGCAAAAGATCATAACATTTGCCATTGTGAGTATTGTCGTGGAGAACGTGTTGAACATGCACGAGCACATGATTCTTAAACATAGGTCATGCCCTCTCAAATGGCGACTGCATCACACCGGTGGCCATTATTGCTTCATGCATAGGCAAGTCAACAAAGAGGACCTTTGGCAAGTGTGAAGGTTCCTTCAACCATGCAACCACCCATAGACAAATCCTGTCTCTCGGAGGAAATATCTTCACCAGCTCACCGTCTAGGCCATTTAGCATCTCCTTCACTTTCTCGCGGCCCAAAGCCCGTCGTGATAGGGCCTAGAAGGTTAGCTTTGTCAAAAAGGGTAACTCGATGCACTCCGAGGCACCCCAACGTGGGTGCCCCCGTGTGAAACTAACCCACACACCCAGGAAGAGTACGGGTGATTCCTTGAACATAGGACATCATTCAGTTTCCCTTCGGAATGTAACCATAAAATCTGTCAGGGGTGCACAGACTTCAACGAGCAAGTCATGGGACCGAATGCTATGGATAGCCTCTAGAGCTTTTTCTAGGTCATCCGGCAACCTCGCATGATGGGGCCCTTCCACGATAGCAATGAGGGCTAACCTTCCATACTCATAGTCCCACACTGACAAGCCCGCATTCATCGACAGAACACAATGCCCAAATCAGGAAGGATCTCGGGATTGCCGCGTTGGAGTTCTTTCGAGCCATCGAAGGGGGTTGGCATGACAGTGATGCTGGCGCTTGATACAGGGAGTGGTGTGTCTGTGGTGGTGTTTGGGTGGGTAGGGTATTTGATTTGGGTGTTTCCTGGGTGGGGGTGGTGGATCGGGACTGTGGAAGAATGAGCAAGGATACATATTGAAGAAGTAATCTCATGGTAGCGCTAAAAGGTTTCAGCCCCTCGCCAAAAGTATGCCATGTATCAGTGATAATATGTGGTATGCGTAAACATTTTTTTTTGGATAGGTCTACAAAAACATTTTTTTTAGGAAATCTGCATGAACAATTGCGGCTACTATCCTAGGGCGACTAGGCCGGCTTTGGCGTACCGATCCTAGACCAATTATGTCCTAATTAAGGCCCGTTTCCTGGCCGCGGTGACCTACTTTTCCTACTCGCTAAGAGGAAAGAAGGAATATTCCTCTGAAAACACAAAGTTACATAGTAACAATACTTATAAATATAATACATAAATGACGCTATGAGATAAGCACCGCTACATGGATTATAACATGGAAGGCAATACTAATTACAAAAGAATGGCAGGGCTCATGTAAACTAATTCATGCTAGCCACTAAAATCAGTATACTAACAGTCAACTATTGAACCACGACACAAAAAAAGATGACACGACGATACACCATAAAGATCCACAACCCAGTCTAGGGATGGAACAACGATCCTACCACACCTAAGCTAGGCCTAAACCAAATTGCCACCTATCGCACACTGTTCCAAACATCTTAGTGAAGGCTGATAACTGCCACAAGCTCATGTTCAGGGTTTAATCTGAGGGCATTATATTTCATGAAACCTCCAGTATGTTGTGTACACACAGGTTTTCCTCATGAATGGGAACAATGTGCCATCAGGAGCCTAGCATCTGTGTTTCTTTATCATCTTGTAAATGATTGGATAACTGAGACCGAGAGACAGAGAGTTGTCACCCGGACTATTAACCTGCCTCCAAACGATGAACCTTGGAGTAGCTAGGATCGTGTTAAAAAACATAGACATGAGCAGCTCCTTGTTTCCTGCAACATCCAAATTGGAGATAAAAAGTGTGTTACTAACATACATATTATAATATCAGCATTCTTCATTGTTCATGCTAATAGCGTGAATAGGAAAATCCTGATTAGTAATTGATTTTTCATATTTTGCTATTCCAAATATTTGGATTTCTTACTTATCTTACTTCCTAGTTGTTGTAGGTTTAAAAAAAGGGACCGATCATTCAGTTATATGAAAATATGAGGGACTCTTTGGATCGTATGAACACATGAATGACAAAAAAATACTAGCAGCACCACTTTTTATTGATATAGAGGCATGTCCACTTGAATCCTATAGGATTAGATACCTATAGGATTAGATACCTATAGGATTTTGGATCAAGTGTAGAGTTTGATTGCACATGAAATCTGAAGGAATTATACAAAGAGGTTGGAGTAAAGAGGTTGGAGTGGATGGAAATTTTCCTCCAAAATAGAGTGCAAGTCTTTTGAGGAATTACTAAGAATTATACCATTTTGAATCAAACAGCATTTATATAAAACCTAACGATCCAAATCTTACAAAAATCCTACACCGATCCAAAGGAAAATATTGGTGTCCTAGAAAAATCCTGTGTGATTCCTACAAAAATCCTATGTGATTACTACAATCTGAGGAGGACATAAAAGTACAAACAAATCAAGAAACCCGTCTTCATTGTGTTGCCCTCACATTTGAGATGCTGGTTAATACCTTTCATATTCTGACAATGAACGAACATACTAGTGCAGGGACGCTGGCATACACTATATTCTGTAACGACTTATTACTGTTACTAATTCATTAGTAGCAATGGTTCATTCATATTTTTTAGGACATAAAGGGTATGCTCATTCAGTCATATGAAAGGTAAAACATAAACAAGGTAGTTAAATAACAACTTCAATAAATCACTCATAATGTAACATGGAACTAGAATCACCTTCCAATGTGGGATCCCAACAGTAGGTGCAGCCTTCACCAGTGACCGAAAAATGAGGCCATCGTGTTCAATAGCACCTACATATGCGAGTCCAGAACGTATGTATTCTAGATGCGCCTTGCTTATTTTTGTCATATGCGCCTCCAATAAGTTTATAGCTACGCCTCAAATAGCAATTTCGAATTTTAAATTTTACAGAACCACAATACATTCCAAAATACATAATACACATGTATTATACAATCTAGAATAGAGTATAAACATCACAAAATTTCTAGAAAGTTGAAATAGGCTAAAACATAGTATAACCAACACTAATACAAGTACATCATACATCAACTTGAATTAATCTACGACATACAAGAGTTCACACATGTACATCACATAGAACACCAAGTTCACATCTCTCGTTGACCGAGTACAAGTTCACATCTCTCGGGGGACCGAGTTCAAGTTCATCACAATCACATTACCACTACACGATGGAGCTCTCTAGGTGAAGTAGAACACACAACCTACCATGAAGAGCAAGGTGGTGATCATTATGACAAACTTCCTCCACTTCTTTCTCCCATGCTTCCTCCACTTCTCTTCCGTCACTTCTCTACTCTTGTATCCTTTGTAGTTATTGCCCGAGAAGTTGTTCACTTTGTTCTGGCAGTCTTCCTACTCCTCGTACACACCTGGAACCTTATCGACGTACATGACACAACACTTCTTTGCCATATCTCCTGTACACAAGATAGATGATATTTGCTATATATGTTAGTGGAAAGCAAAAACAATTCACAAGATAAGATCATGCATATATATATGGGTTCCATACTGTACGAATGTATCCATGCTATACGAATCACGAACTTATTTGTCCCTTCTCGGCTTTGGGGCTACATAGTTTATCATTTCACTATATCGCCAAAGAAAAAAGGAAAGAAATAATTCCACGATTCATATAACAATGTCACCCATAGCTATACGAATAGTGAAGTGATGTCTTTCCTTTTGAATTTGGGGCTACAATGAGATATTTGAAACTACATAATTCACCATATCATTTAATTAACACTATCTAATCTCTTCGTATCGCCAAAGACAAAAGGAAATAAATCATTCCACAATTCGTATAACAATGTTTCATACTGCTATACAAATATTGAAGTAATGTATTTCCTTTCGACTTTGGGTCTACAATGAGATATTTGAAACTACACAATTCACCATTTAATTTAATTCACACTATCTAATCTCTTCGTATCGCCAAAGACGAAAGGAAAGAAATCTTTCTGTGATTCATATAACAATGTCGCCCATTGCTATACGAATAGTGAAGTAATGTATTTCCTTTCGACTTTGGTGTAAAATGAGATATTTGAAACTACAGGAGGTAACATTTCATTTAAATCATGCTATCTAATCTATTTGTATCGCCAAAGACAAAAGAAGAGAAATACTTCCACAATTCATATAACATGGGCATGATATGTCCAGTGGCAACACAAAGAAAGGATTCAGTCTCCACGACAATGACTCATTTTGAGTTTGGTGTGTCGAAAGGAGTAGTTGCCATGGACCCAGAATCCTTTCCTGGGCTTACCACTGGAAATATTATGGCTATGTATATGAATCTCAGAAAATATCTGTCCTCTTTCGACTTTGGGGCTACGAGATGAAAAAGCAAACCAAGAATGTCCTGGATTAGTGCCTCATACTTAGGTTGGGCATGGAAATAAAAATGCCGCTGATGGATCTAGTGCGGCAAGTAGAGGGATCTCAAATTACAAGTCTACTTGGCACACTAGATCCAGCAGCGGTATGTCACACACATATATAGTGCCACAACACGTTTTAATGATCGGCATTTCAAAGAAAGACGGAAAGCAAACGAAGAAGTAGAGCGGCAAAAACGAATGAGAAGCAACATATCACCAAGAAATAAAATATTTCATAACACAAATAAGTAGAGTCACTCACAATCAAGTTTAATGGTTTACGAAACATACTCTAGAGGTTGCTAGGCAAGTGAACATAGGGATAAAGTTTACAACACAAGTTCGAAACTAACAGATAACTAGGCAAACATCTAGACTTCTTCGGCCGATGAGTCGGCTCGGGGATATTGATGAATCCCTGTTTAGCTCCTTTCGCTAACATCATGAACTTCCTGCCGTTTCCCTACTTCACTAAGTGTTCATCTATCTTGTTGTTGAGCGGTGGAGTGCCGCCATAGAAGAGGCCCCAATTTTTATCATTTGATGGTGCACGATTGTCTAGATATCCTCCTGGATATCAAAGAAATCCATCCTAAGGTGCGATATTGTATATGTTCAAGATCTTTAGCCCACCCTCAAATGTCATATGGAAACACATTGTTATGCTGGTCCCGTACGAACGCCTTCATGTGGTGTAGGGCATAGAAGGCATCCTTCTCGCTGTCAGGCGCCTGCTTGGCATAGGGGAACTGCATTTTGTGGCCGAACACGGGCATGCCATTCCTCTTAACTATCCTACTAGGGACGACACCTCCCGCTGCAATGTAGCCATTGAAAGCATCATTAAGAACGCTCTTGATACTGGAGTAGTCTTTCCTTGTCGCACTACCTGAGTCGAGATACAAGGCGTTCGAGCATTGCACATTCAAGGCTATGATCACGCAGCCTTGGTGACCACTCTTCGACTCTGGATGGTAGGGAATGAGAATCACATCCTTGCCCGAGTTTGTTTGAAGAAATTATGAGAAGTAATCGGTCGCCATTAGGGCGCCCTAATGTGTTCTCAAGACGGCGTCATGCGTGAAGTAGGGATCCACTATTGTGATGCCCGAGGTCTCGTATCTAATGATCTGCATGGCCATATTGAGCGAGAAGAGCCAGACCAGGGTATCGTGCAGCCGGAATCCTTGCAACATGTGAAAGAGGTCGGTATGTCGCACGTAGAAAATATCCCCGGGGGCTACTGTGATGAAACCCGACACATTTGGCACCTTAGCCCTGTAAACAATGTATGACTGATTGCCCTCTTGAATCTGGCGCCCATCAACAAACAAACAGCCATGATGAATAGCCCGCATATGCGAGCCTGCGACCGCGAGCATCTGTTTAGTGAGCATCGGTGTACCTGCCTCATGTAGCCGCTTTGTGGGATTTTCTTTAGGGTTGTCCTGAGCCTGGAAAGCAGACTTTGGATTCTGGCTCGCAACCTTAGGCTCCCTTTTATGACCCTTCTTTCCCTCTATGATGTCATCGGCCGCCGCTATGATCTCACCGGCCGCCCTATGGAGGGTGTTGGGGCTGATCATAGGACGAGTTGGCATCTAAGTCTCGGTGAAGGCGGCGGGTGGCGGCTTCTCCTAAATAGATGGGAAGAGACGCACTTGGCAAGTGGGTTTCACCGAGGGTCTAGTTGCTAGTTGGGGCTCTAAAACTATTTGCGTGAATAGCTAGCCTCCCTGCCGATCATGGTCATCATCACCAAACCTTGTGTTCAAGAAATGGTCGCCAAAGTTTTAATCAACTTCATTATCATCATCAGCAGGATCCTGTGCCATCTCGAAGTCTTCATGATGTGCCGGCTATGCTGCCTCTGAAGTGGTGCCCTGGCCATTTGTCCCCAAACGGATCTGGCTCTTTGGCCATAGGAACATGTAGCCGAAGCCGGTACTGAGGACTGCCGGCTCGTCACTATCCCATCCATGAGGTTGAGAGGGAGGTTCCAAACCCTCGTAGCCCGGAAGCACAATACTGTATTTGACCCTAAGCATGTCGCATGTCGGGTGCCATTGGTTTGCTATGGAAGTTGCATTTCGCCAGTGGAACGATAGAACCCTTGGCAACATCCTTCAACTCGCTCTTCACCAAGTGCATTAGAGTGCAAGGAGTGTCTTCCTTCGAAATACATGTATAGGCCAGTCATCATTAAAACCGGGAGAGAAGGGAGATGAAATCATCGATTAAGCATCCCATCTCCTGCTTTAATTAGTTACCTTGGGGCCATCGAGTCGGCCAATGTCGAAGAACCACCGCCGATGTTGAGCACACAAGTGGTGGAGTGGATGCTTGCTGGCAAAGTGTGGTCCGACGAATTCGCCGCACAGACAAGGTAAGCTATGGACCTTTAGGCCCCGTCGGAGGAGTCACCAACACCTCCGGCGCCGCGTTGTCCGATTAGGTGCTGGCGATGTTGGGAACCAGGTATGTCACCAATTTACCACTCTTATTCCACTTGGCGTACTGATCAAAGTAGGAGGGAAGGATGGTGTTGAGATTTTCGGTCACTTGTGTCTAGACTTGTGATTGGAATTGTGTCTGGGCTGTCGTCACAACCTCCTTCACTATATCTTGGAGAACCTGCGGAAACTTCTGCACTTGTTCCCTTAGGTGTTTTACCTCGGCGCTCTCGGACTGCTTCCTACCCTTCCGTGATGAGGTGCCATAGTATTCGGACCATGTAATACCGCCAAAGCCGGTCACATGGCTAACCGACTTAGGTGGCGCCTGGGGATCGATATTCTTGACCCGGTTCAGTGCCCTGTTAAAAGTGGTATCCCACTTGGCAACCGGTGCTAACCCCTGGGATCAGGAGCTCCTATATTCCTCGTCCTGCGCATAAGGAACGTGAAGCATTTAAGAAATTGTACTTCATTGATTAATTGTGAATGCAATTAATTGACTTGCATGCAAATTACTTACATATTTAGTGATGAAGTCCCTCACCTACGGAACAAAGGGGCATGCACAAAACAAAGGAAGCAGACAACACAATCTAGTCGGTGTCGCTGACAACGCGCATACATGTAACTACGACTTCACCAACAATGTGACTAGGAGTAGGAGAGCCGGAGGAGTAAAGTGAGATCTTGTATATATATAGAGTGCAAGATATTTCACTTAAATATGTGTGTCAACCAATGGAGGTTTGGCAAGCTTCTATGGTGAAAGAATGGATAAAATGAGGTGGGGGGGAGGAGGGGGCGACCAGATGTTCCTTTGTGTGGAGAGAGAAGGATTGGGGTGTAGGTGATAAAGGTGGCAAAAAAATGAAAAAGGTGGCGACATTACTCGAGGAGCATCCCATATAATATGTGCCTAGTATACATAAATTACCTGAGGCGCATCTTATATATGCGTCTCGAGTGTCTGGAGCCTGCCACCCCCGAGCCCACATCACTTACTCGAGGAGCATGCCACAGTGATGCACCTCAAATATTGAAGAATACTCGAGGCACATATCAGCTGGTGCGCGTCCTACATTGTGCCACCTACCACCACTGGGCCCACCCACCTTACTTGAGGCGCATCTGCTCCATATGCGCCTCAAGTATTTGAACTACTCAAGGCGCATATGGAGCAGATGCGCCTCGAGTAAGTGGCAACAGCCATATCTGGTCCATATATGCGATATAAGAGACACACTGTTTAGACATGTGCCTCAAGTAATAATATACAGGAGGCGCACTATTTAGACATGCGCCTCATGTATTTACTGGAGGCGCATGTTTGAGGTATGTGCCTTCAATAAGCATGTATCATATAGGCTTTTCCCTAGTAGTGCTCTGCAGATTACAATTTTCAACAGGTCAAGACATCCATCCCACGACTTTTCGTAATTTTCTCCATAGTTGTGGATTCGCCAAAAAAACAAACTTTTGAAATATGCAGGAGTATAGAAATGAGTACAGGTAACTGCGGGAACCCTGGCTGGCTAGTAGAATTACCTATTATATATTGGTAATGACTTCCACTCAATGCCACAAGTTTCTGTCGATGGAAGGTTGACTACTCGATAGGTGTAGATGTTCGCTAGGCACCAGACCCCGCTCGGGTCCACAACGGCGAGCTAGTCGCCATTCATGCCCACCCACAAATTTTTGTGCATGAAGGGTAGGACGGCAGTGTGCCGAGGATGGTCGAGGGGCACCACGTTGTACACCATGTCATGCAGAAAATTTACCATCAGCTCGTCACAGTGCTCATCGAACCAATAAGCGGGCTAAGGCATCAATAGGCAGGGTTCATTCCAAAGGTCCAAATCCCATTTCGTAACTTCATTGTTGCCGATACGATCGTACATCATCTTTCCTACGGTGCTGGAAATGTCCAAACGATGAATGATGAGATTGATGTAGTCCACACTGAGTTGATCCCACTTGCATCGCCTGCTAAACTTTGAATCGGCCATCACGGCCAGATTAATTTAGGCAGAGTAGGCAGATGCAAGTGCGATTAGGGTTTTCTGGAGGAGGGGGAGCATTATGTAAGGAACGAGTGGGAAGAGGGAGAGCGGGCAGATCGTCCGCGGAATGGGACTAGGGAAGAAGATGGAGAAGCAAAGAAAAAATGACAGGAGGGAGATTTTACTTGCTTGGTCTGTCAACAGCAGCATCAAGGATGTAACCGCCGCTTAGACTTGACTATATGTTAGACTAGCACGCTACAGAGCTACTCCTACTTATCAGAGGTGCAATATGGTATAGTCACATCAGTTTGACTAGATGGTTTTCTTTTTACAACTTTCATTTTGACATAGTATTTTCAATAGAAAATAGGAGGATGAACTACTAATACTAGTAGTAGCCGCGACATGGATACGCGTACTTTCATAGTATAGGACCAAAAATATATACATCGGATACAATGCATAGTACGGATGTGTCCATCGTAATTTTGGCACGTTGCATGTGTCCGTATATACATGAAATTGCACATGTCCAGCATGCAACCGCGTAGCAAAATGAGAGACGTGTACTACGTGCACTGTAACATCCCAATTTCAGTAACCTTGATTTATTGTTCAAAAGGAAAAATCAGGGGGAAGAAAAACTTTTTCTTGTTAAGTGTTGAAATGTAGTTGATTGTTTTTCTATGCTCATACATCTGATTGTGTATTAGATGAGATACTCCTTACCACATCCTTAGTTGACAAAACTATTTTACAAAAGAAATTTCTTGGCTTATCTTTCATATTCTCAAATGTTCTAACAATTAAAAACTTGAGACAAGATGACTTTGACACCACAAAATATTTTACTAATTTCTATTAACAAAATGATGGAGATCTATATATAATCTCCTTATATTTTCAAGACAAAACCTTCAACTACTCTTTAACTCTTGGTTTTTCCAAAAACCTTTCCTAAGACCTTTTCATTCTAATGTTCGTAGAAATACCAAGAGGTCCTTACCTTACTTCAAATCACAATCTCTCAAATACCCATCCTTACCTCAAGCTAGGCTTTATGGTACCCTTAGTAGTAGCTGGATAAGTTTGATAAGATGAATTAACTTGATCTGTTGTCTGATTAATTGCCTTGATCTACTATTTGCCTAGCTTGCTTAGGAACTAGAGTGAGCTAATATAGTATATCATCCCTTGGGCTCAAGCCAATAATTGAGACCACCAATCTCAAACCAAGCATCCTAAGATGGATCTATCCTAATCCACTCAAGTGACCTTCTAATCTACTTAACCAGATTAATCATGATCTAGTGCTTTTTATTAGCATTTAACTCATCAAATACCAAATACTAGCATGAATCTCCTCTAGACAAGATAACCATACTTATTGCGTGACTCATGGTCTCGGCGAAAGCAAGGTAAAGGTCGTGGCCAACCACCCTCTGTCAGCCTTCCAAGGAAGAGGGCTATATCAACAACTTGATGATTAGGATGGACCCTTGCATTCTCTCCAATTCTTTCCCACCTTCATACTTGTCCAAATACGCAAATCTGCCAAATTTGACTATGTCTGGAATCCTTATTTGGATTCAATCTTTGGAACGCCACCTACTCCAATATATGTGCATTCTTGAGAATTTACTTGAACCATATTGTAGTACATTATAAGTACTACCAAATCCCACTATTTCCCTTGGCTAAACCATTCTTGTATCCACTCATCCTCGATGGTTTTGTAGTCAAGATAATAATCTTTTCTACAAATCTTATCATCTTGCCTATTTGTGTAGAAGCTCACATCCATATGCTACCTCCCCTTGACCAAATATTTGCATGGTTAGGACCTAATAACCATGGTCTATGAACCCACCCTTCATTTGTTTCCATTGGATATTTGTGCTTCTTAAACCCACATGGTTTATTAGGCTTCATGATGCATCTACTATGGCATCCTTATTTTCAACAAAGTTTGCAATCACTCCTAAACCACCTCAAATATAAACAAGTAAAACTATTGCTTCCATTATAATATATAACTTGTTATACCCAACCACTTATCCCTTGCATCAAGGTGATCTCTAAGCTCACCAATCCAACATTGCTTAAATGATATAAAAACATTAATGCCCTAGATCCTCTAATCCTTATTCTCTTCTAAAATCCCACTTGTTTTGCAAAAACCAAGGTTGCCAATGATGGATAATTCAAGTTGACATCATCCACCTTGAATATAATCAATTACCAAATAATTTCCATAATTATTGGATTCTAAAACTATTTAAATTCCATTCCTTGCAAAATCCTCAAAACCTTCTCTATAAAGGCAAGTTTGTTTCTCTCCAAACTACTTTGCCAAGTCAAGGCATGTTTGATGCCTATATATAATATCCTATCTTTACACCTAAAAAATAAATATTTTATCCTTTATTATTTCGTTTTTCCTTTTTTTCTTAAATGGCAGAAACAAGAAATAATTGATTAAAAATACTTTTCTATCTAAATAAATTACAATGAAATTTACCAAAGTGTGTTATGGTATTTAAGACCATCTCACATCAAAAACCAATCTTATCTAATGTAAAAATATCAACTGAGCTTATAGAAACCAAATCAGCACTTTTTGAATAAATCGATTTAAGAGGACTGATACTTCTTAGAAAAATCCGAAACAAATATTAAAGAGTTATGTTCACCTCATCTATTCCCCAGTACGCTCTCCCCATCATGTCTAATACAAGTTTTGAGACCTCCTTCATAACCATCTATTTGATCAAAATTGCAATGTAAACAAACCCACTATTCAAAAACCACCAAACTCCACACTAACTTGGTCAAACAACCTTCCACAACACACCTCTCACCCCTCTGGTCGCAACAGTGTAGCACCCCTCCCCTTGTCCCTTAGTGCTTGTAAAAAGTAGGAGACACAATATCTATATCTATTCTTGTCCCTCTTGAAATCATAATAGCTACCCTCCTCCCCCTGCCATATCACTCGACCAGAAACCACTTCTGTTGGGCCACGTAGAGATAAAACAAACTTTTTTCCTCTGACACGGTGATCCCAAGATCTAGCTGAGGTAGAAGGCCACGAGGATTACCACTAGACGCACGGTTGCGGATTACTGATGAAGCATGTCTGTTGATGCAGTGTAGTCCTCACGATATAATGCGATAACGATTGTCCTGGTGCTGATCGTACAACACCTCTGCTGGTATCTACACGTACAAGGAGGAGTGCCAGCGGTGAATTGCTAGGTTCATTATGACGGCATGATGCTATGGATCTAGGGTTTCCAACTCATGGAATGACCTAACCGATCAACCCTCGTGGGTTTCTTCCCCCCACTATATATAGGGAGTGAACATGGGCTCCACTCACTCATGGCCCATTCACTAAAGCCCATATAATATTAGTCACCGTGAGTATGACTCACCGACTCAGTCCAAATCCAGCTCGGGTCCGACCCAACTAGATTTTTGGTTTAGATCCAATCCAAACTTGCTCCCGCTCTTAAGTGTGTGACCCCGCGGGCTCATGGCTACTTGGACACGATTGGAGTCCGACTCTCAATCGATCAGTCGGCAGCGGCTCCTAGCAGAACGTGCCGACTCCCAAGTACCAAAGAGTCATGATGACTTTCCTTTCCAATGCGACTTACGTCCAAGTCCATTTTGCCTCATGATATACCTTGTCAAACTATAGGCGAATAATTGTCATCCCTTAAATAGTCCGACTCTCTTCTCGATCCGAGATAAGTGATTCACCCGACTAACTCTTAGTCGATCGCCTCGGTTAACACTTAACCGAGTCGTGCATGGCCATGTTTTCCAAATCATATCATCCGAGAGGGCCCAGAGAATATCTCTCCAAGTGGAGGGGAAAAATCCCATCTTGATTATTCACATCACGCACCTTGATTCTCAGTCGACCCAAACTCTGCCTTTATAACTGCCCAGTTACGGATCAGCGTTTGATAGAACCTAAGTCGGTGATCCTCAACTCAGACTGTGCAATAACCTCAGGTCAAGGATTACATTGATTGAGATATACAAATAACAACTTGTTCGTTGTACCACAATATGGTCCAATCCTACTCGCTAAACTCTTTAGCCGAATCTGTTTAAGTCGGAATAGCATCACCATGCCCATGACAAGTAGAACCGAGTCATCAAGCCGACTTTCACATTGGTCTAAGTTGTGTGTCCAACACAACCTCCATGACCAAGGAAATTTAGTACAAACAACATGAAAGTATAGTTCCACAACCGAATCACATATTCAATGATATACATAAAATGCCCATACAAGGACAACTTAACAACTCTATGAATACAATGGGAAAAATCATCATACATGATTGCCCCTAGGGCATATTCCCAACAGTCTCCCACTTGCACTAGAGTCAATATTCTGACATCACATGTCTAGGCATCTAATACCCATGGCTCTCAGGTGCGCCTCATGCTTTGGCTGTGGTAACGGCTTTGTCAACGGATCCGCAATATTTGCATCCGTATGTACCTTGCATAACTTGACATCACCCTGATCTACGAACTGACGAATCAGGTGGTACCGCATGAGTATATGCTTATTCTTTATGTGTTGTCTAGGTTCCTGGCTTGTGCAATAGCACCATTGTTGTCACAATACACGTCTAATGGATTGGACGAGCCCTGAACCACACCAATATCCATGAGGAAATTCCTCATCCAAACAGCTTCATTTGCTGCCTATGAGGCGGCAATATACTCAGCCTCTGTTGTAGATGTAGACACAGACTCTTGCTTTGAACTCTTCTAGCTCACAGCACCTCCGTTTATTACAAACACATACCCGGATTGCGAACGAGAATGATCAGAGTCGGTAAGATAACTCGCATCCGTGTAAGCCTTTACACTGAGTTCATCTTCACCTCCATAAACCAAAAACATATCCTTTGTCCTTCTCAAGTACTTTAGGATATTTTTAGCCATTGTCCAGTGGATTTCTCTAGGATCAGCCTGGTATCTACTCACAACACTTAGAGCATAGGAAACATCCGGCCTAATACAAATCATGGCATACATGGTGGATCCGACTGCAGAATCATACGAAATCGCACTCATCCGACTTCGCTCATCAGTCGTCGAAGGACACTGAGTCTTGCTAAGTTTTACACCATGGGACATCGGTAAGAATCCCTTCTTAGACGATTCCATTTTGAACTTCTTCAACACTTTGTCCAAATAAGTACTCTGACTCAATCCAATGAGCCTTCTTGATCTATCTCTATAGATCCGGATTCTGGGAATATATGTTGCCTCACCCAAGTATTTCATTGAGAAACTCCTTTCCAATGATTCCTTAGTTTCTTGCAACATCTGGACATCATTTCCAATCAATAATATGTAATCCACATATAAGATTAGAAAGTTTAATTTGAAGGGTTTCGCAGCATAGTAAATCAAAATTTTCTACGGAAGCGAACAAAGGGAAAGCCAAGATCTAATCTAGGAGATGCAAACAACGAGAGAGATTGGATTAGATCTTCATACCCTTGAAGATTCGCACAGCGGAACGCTCGCTTAACGTGGGTGATGTAGTCGCATTTCGCTTCTCCTCCTCGCGATCCGATCCGATCTAGCACCACAAGTGGCGGTGCCTCCGTGAGATGCACACGCAGCACTCGACGCCTCCTCCTTCCTCGGACCAGCAAGTAGGGTGGAGAGATGGATTGGATCTACAACACGACGTGGTGTATTTGGTGGAGAATTTCTGCAGAAGGCTTCACTGCAAGCAAATGGGGAGAGAGAGGAAGGCAGCAGGCTACTAGGGCTTGGAGGAGATGTGTGTGTGGGGAAGGCGCACCAGCCCTCTATATATAGAGGGGGTGCGCCAGCCCTTGCCCATCCTCCAAGCCTATCTCTAGTTTAAACGATTTAAACTCTCCTTCTAGAAACCCTATATTATCTCTAGTTTAAACGATTTAAACTTATCTAGGATCGGCTGGGCCCTATGGGGCCTTGTGCCCTGGCCCAATGCGCCAGGACACTCCCTCATAGGCCCATGCCCTCCCGGAAGGTGGGGCCATGTTGGTCCCCTTCCGAAGGTTCTAGAAGCTTAGGTAATACCGATAACCCGGAACTATTCAACTCCAAAAACTGCTTCGCCTTTATATGAATCTTATTCTCGGACCATTCCGAACCTCGTGATATCCGGATCCCATCCGAGACCAACAAAAATTCATAAACCAATTATCCAATCTATCCTAGCGCCAAGACACGTTATGTGTGACCCTGGTTCGAGAATATGCAGACATGATCTTCTATCAATAATCAACAGCGGGGTCTGGGCACCCATATTGACTCCCACACATTCATCGATGATCATATCGGATGAACCACGATGCCAGGATTCAATCAATCCCATATATATATTCCCTTCGTCTCGCGATATTTTACTTGCCCGAGATTCGATCGTCGGTATCGTCATACCTAGTTCAATCTCGTTCACAGCAAGTACTTTACTCGTTCCGTAATCCGATATCACTTTGTGATTAACTCCTTAACCACATGCTTGTAAGCGGTGTTGATATCAATTACCGAGTGGGCCCGAAGCATATCTCTCTGACTTGGGAGGGACAAATCCCATCTCGATACATACAACCCAACAGATACTTTCCGATCACCTGAGAGACACCTTTATGATCACCCTCTCATAGGATGACGTTTGATGACCTCAAAGCTTTCTTCCGATACTGGAGTTGTATTATCTCATGGTCTAAGGAATACAATATTTGACATGAGAAAAGCTTCGCAAAGACGAACACGATGAAACGATCTAATAGCTTTGCTTAGTTTGGGTCTGTCCACCATATCATTCTCCCAATGATATGATCTCATTATCAATTGACAACTCATGTCTATGGTTAGGAAACCTTAACCATCATTGATCAATGAGCTAGTCCATAGAGGCGTACTAGGGACACGGTGTTGTTCACAAACCACACAAGTATTAAAGTTTCCGCTTAATACAATTCTAGCATGGAATATAAACTTTATCATGAACAAGAATTATAATAATAACATCTTTATTATTGCCTCTAGGGCATAATTCCAACAGTCTCCCACTTGCACTAGAGTCAATAATCTAGTTTACATTTGGCAACAATCTCACACCCATGGCACTGAGGTGAGGTTCATGTTATACACGTGGTAGGGGTTTAGTCAATGGATCTGCGACATTCAGATCAGTATGTACTTTGCTGATCTTCAGATCTCCATCTACTATATAATCTCGGATTATATGAAACTTATGTTGATATGCTTGGTCTTTGGATGATATCTTGGTTCCTTAGCGAGTGCTATGGCGCCAGTGTTGTCACACAATATCTCCAGTGGGTCCAATGCACTTGGAACCACGCCAAGCTCAGTGATGAAGTTTCTGATCCAAACTCCTTCACTTGACGCTTCTGCAGCAGCCATGTATTCCGCTTCTACTGTAGATCCCGTGATCACGCTTTGCTTGCAGCTTCTCCAGCTCACAGCTCCTCCATTCAAAATATACACGTATCATCCGAGATTTACAATCATCCTTGTTTGTCGAAACTAGCATCGACGTAACCTTTACGACGAGCTGTTCATCACCCCATAGACTAAGAACATTTCTTTAGTCCTATTTAGGTACCTTAGGATGTTCTTCACGGCTGTCCAAAGGTTCCACTCGGATCACTTTGATATCTGCTCGTCAAACTAAGAGCATTGGACACATCCGTCTAGTACACAAAGATGGCATACATGATGGAACCTATGGCCGAGGCATAAGGCACTTTGCTCATAGCTTCCCTATCATTTACCGTAGCTGGACACTGAGCCTTGCTCAATATCTTACCTGACAACATAGGCACTGAACCTTTCAATGCCTTATCCATTCTGAACCTTTTCAGAACTTTGTCTAGGTATGTACTCTGGCTTAAAGCTATCAGCCTTTTGTCTATCTCTATAGATTTTGATGCCCAATATATAAGCAGCTTCACCTAGGTCTTTCATTGAAAAACACTTGTTCAAATAACTCTTCACATCGTTAAGCATGTTGATGTCATTTCCAATAATCAATATGTCATCCACATATAGTACCAGAAACGTCACCGAAGCTCCCACTCACTTTCTTGTAGATGCAAGCTTCAGAGCAATTTGGAACAAATCCAAAGCTCTTGATCACTTGATCAAACGAAGGTTCCAACTCCGAGATGCTTGCTTCATCCATAAATGGAACGCTGAAGTTTGCATACTTTAGCCGCATCCTTAGGATCGACAAAACCTTCGGGTTGCATCATATACAACTCTTCATCAATGGTGCCATTGAGGAACGCAGTCCTGACATCCATCTGCCATATTTCATAATCATGAAACGCAGCAATTGCTAATAAAATCCGAATAGACTTAAACATCGCTACGGGAGAGAAAGTCTCATCGTAGTCAACACCTTGAACTTGTCGAAAACCTTTCGCGACAAGCCGTGCTTTATAGACGGTAACATTACCATCCGCGTCCGCTTTCTTCTTGAAGATCCATTTGCACTCAACGGCCTTCGGTCGCTAGGAGGGTCCACCAAAGTCCATACTTGGTTTTCGCCATGGATCCCAATTGATTTCATGGCTTCTAGCCATTTCTCGTAGTCTGGCTCATCATCGCTTCCTCATAGTTCGAGGTTCACCGTCTTCTACTAATAAGACCAAGACAGGTTGCCATACCACTCAGAGGGCACGCGACCTTGTCGACTGCGACGCTCAAGAGCAACATCGTCCAAAGCTTCATGATCCTTGTCATTAGCTTCCTCTATTGTTGGCGCAGCGATCTTTGGAACAATTTTAGGTGCTGCGCTACTCTCCAATTCAAGAGAAGATTCAATAACCTCGTCTAGCTCTACTTTCCTCCCACTCACTTCTTTCGAGAGAAACTCCTTCTCAAGAAAGGAACCGTTCTATGCATAAACACTTTGCCTTCGATTCTGTGATAGAAGGTATACCCAATAGTTTCCTTAGGGTATCCTATGAAGACGCATTCGCTTTGGGTTCAAGCTTGTCGGGCATCAACTTCTTGACGAAGCTTCGCATCCCTAAACTTTAAGAAACGACAACTTAGGTTTAGCACCAAACCAGTTCATACGGTCGCCTCAACGGATTTGGATGGAGCCCTATTTAAAGTGAATGCAGCGGTTTCTAATGCATAACCCCAAAATGATAACGGCAAATCAGTAAGAGACATCATCGATCGGACCATATCTAATAGGGTTCGATTCATGCTCGACACACCATTGCGCTGTGGTGTTCCGGGTGGCGTGAGTTGTGAAACGATTCCACTTGCCTTGAGATGCGTGAGAAAATCATAACTCAAATATTCGCCCCCACGATCGAATCGTAGAAACTTAATCTTTCTGTTACGATGGTTCTCCACTTCATTCTGAAATTCTTTGAACTTTTCAAACGTTTCAGATTTATGTTTCATTAAATAGATATACACATATCTACTTAAGTCATCGGTAAAAGTGAGAAAATAGCGATATCCACCACGCGTCGAAACACTCATCGGTCCGCATACATCGGTATGTATGATTTCCAACAAGTCCGTTGCTCGCTCCATCATACCAGAGAACGGGGTTTTGATCATCTTGCCCATGAGGCATGGTTCGCATGTGTCAAATGATTCAAAATCAAGAGACTCCAAAAGTCCATCAGAATGGAGTTTCTTCATGCGCTTTACACCAATATGACCTAGACGACAGTGCCACAAATAAGTAGTATTATCACTATCTACTTTGCATCTCTTAGCCTCAATGTTATGGATGTGTGTTTCATCCCTTTCGAGATTTAGAATAAATAAACCATTTACAAGGGGTGCATGACCATAAAAGATGTTACTCATATAAATAGAACAACCATTATTCTCCGATTTAAATGAATAACCGCCTTGCAATAAACACGATCCAGAAATAATGTTCATGCTCAACGCAGGCACATAATAACATTTATTAAGGTTTAAAACTAATCCCGAAGGTAAAACTAAGGAGAGCGTGCCGATGGCCATCACATCAACTCTTGATCCGTTGCCAACGCGCATCGTCACCTCATCCCTCGCAAGCCGTCATCTATTCCGTAGCTCCTGTTTCGAGTTACAAATATTAGCAACTGAACCAGTATCAAATACCTAGGTACTACAACGAGGGCTAGTAAGGAAAACATCAATAACATGTATATCAAATATACCTTTGATGGTGCCAGCCTTCTTGTCCGCTAAGTACTTCGGATTCTGCCCAAAGGACCCTTGTCCTTGCAATAGAAGCACTGGCCTGCCTTGGGACCAGACTGAGCTTCTTCTCAAGAGGGCAAGCTTGCCGCTGCCCTTCTTGAAGGGCTTCTTTGCTCCCTTACCTTTCTTAAAGGAGTGCTTGTTGACCATCAACACATGATTATCCTTCTTGATGTCCACCTCCGCAGCCTTCAGCTTTGCGAAGAGCTCGGTGATCATATTAGTGGAACCAATCTGATTGTGAGTCACTACAAAACTTTTGTAGCTGGGAGGGAGTGATTGCAGAACCCTGTCAATCTTGAGCTCCTCTGGAATCTTGCAGTCCAGTTTCTCAAGGCGTTGAGTGTAGCCCGACATCTTTATGGCGTGCTCACTAACGGAACTCCCTTCCTCCATCTTGCAGTTAAAGAACTTCTCAGAGATCTCATATCTCTCATAACGGGCCTGAGTTTGGAACATAGTTTTCAACTCTTCGAGAATCTCAAAGGGCCCGGGATAGTTTTCAAAACGATTTTGAAGTTCCGGTTCCATAGCAAACAACATGGTGCTCTTAATCACACCATAATCATCTTTGCGCGACTGATAGACAGCTTTCTCATCAGCCGGCGCAGTTGCAGCAGGGGGGTCACCTAACGCTTTCCCAAGGACATAGTCCTTTGTCCGCCGCATGTAATGATTCTTAGATTGCGGAACCAGTTGGTGAAGTTAGACCCATTATTTCTAAGCTTTTCTTTCTCAGCAAAAACGTTGAAGTTGAAGTTGGACTTGGCCATGTGATCTACAGTATTTGCAAGTACAATTTAGACTATGTTCATGATAAATAGTTCAACTTAATCAAATTACTAGATGAACTCCCACTAAATTCAACATCCCTCAAGTTGTTTAGTGAACACGATCCAAATTCACCACACCTAATCCGATCATCACGAGAAGAGATGTGGTTTCAATGGTGGACAACGAAGTGTCGATCATATCATTCATATGACTCATGCTTAACCTTTCGGTTCTTGTGTTCCGAGGCCATGTCTGTACATGCTAGGCTCGTCAAGTTAGACCCAAGTATTTCTGCGTGTGCAAAACTGGCTTGCACCCGTTGTATGTGAGCGTAGAGTCTATAGCACCCGATCATCACGTGATGCTTGGACACATTTAACTTTCGCAACGGTGCATACTTGGGCAGAACACGCTTTTATCTTGATCTTTATGAGGAATCATCTTATAATGCTACCGTCGATCTAAGCATAATAAGATACATAAAAGGATAAACATCACATGCATATAACTTTATGTGACATGGTATAGCCAATCTTGGCGCAATGATCTCCATCTTGTGCGTTCGCATGATCTCCATCACTCCACCATGATTGCCTCCACCACGAATAGCGACTACAACTATTGCTAACTACTTAGCGATAAAGTAAAGCTATTACATGGTGTATAATAAGTTGACTCGCAGGTCATACACAATTATAAAGACAACCATATGGCTCTGCCGTTGTGTACTCATCGACATGCAAGTCGTGAAACATTACAAAACATGATCATCGTGACATACATACACATCACATCTTGGGCCATACCATATCATAGAAAACACTCGCAAAAACAAGTTAGACGCCTCTACTTTGTTATTGCATGTTTTACGTGGCTTATGGGAGTAGATGCTAAGAATTCTTACCTACGGAAGCCACAACGGTGATATTATGGTTGCCAAACTCCGTGTTAATCCCATGACAACTATAGTGAGAGAAACCGACATCCACCACTGCATGTGTGGTACAAGCCACATGTCAAGTGGAGTCGGTCTCATGAACGACGTCGCGTAAGGTTGGCCTGGACCGCTTCAATATCACTATCGCGTCATAAGAAGAACACAAACAAGAGGCTTACAACAGAAAACATCAACGCCGCAACAACCATGTTGCTCTACTCGTGAATCACATCTACGCATAGATCTAGCTCGATACCATCAAGGGTTTCGCAGCATAGTAAATCAAAATTTTCTACTAAGCAACAGAGGGAAAGCCAAGATCTAATCTAGGAGATACAAACAACGAAAGATTGATTCGATCTTCATACCCTTGAAGATTCGCACAGCGAACGCTCATTTAACGTGGGTGATGTAGTCGTACTCGCTTCTCCTCCTCGCGATCCGATCCGATCTAGCACCACAAGTGGCGGTGCCTCCGTGAGATGCACACATGCAGCACCTCGACGTATCCTCCTTCCTCGGACCAGCAAGTAGGGTGGAGAGATGGATTGGATCTACAACACGACGGCGTGGTGTATTTGGTGGAGAATTTCTGCAGCAGGGCTTCGCCTGCAAAAAGTCGGGAGGGAGAGAGGAAGGCAGCAGAGCTACTAGGGCTTGGAGGGAGATGTGTGTGTGTGGGGGGAAGGGGGCGCACCAGCCCTCTATATATAGAGGGGGGGTGCGGCCAGCCCTTGCCCATCCTCCAAGCCTATCTCTAGTTTAAACGATTTAAACTCTCCCTTCTAGAAACCCTATCTTATCTCTAGTTTAAACGATTTAAACTTATCTAGGATCGGCTGGGCCCTATGGGGCCTTGTGCCCCTGGCCCAATGCGGCCAGGACACTCCCTCATAGGCCCATGCCCCCTCCCGGAAGGTGGGGCCACGTTGGTCCCCTTCTGGAAGGTTCTAGAAGCTTCCGGTACAATACCGATTAACCCGGAACTATTCCGAACTCCAAAAACTGCACTGCCTTATATGAATCTTATTCTCCGGACCATTCCGGAACCTCTCGTGATATCCCGGATCCCATCCGAGACTCCGAACAAAAATTCATAAACCAATTATCCAATCTATCCTAGCGTCAAGACACGTTAAGTGTGTGACCCTGCGGGTTCGAGAATATGCAGACATGATCTTCTATCAATAATCAACAGCGGGGTCTGGGCACCCATATTGACTCCCACACATTCATCGATGATCATATCGGATGAACCACGATGCCAGGATTCAATCAATCCCATATATATATTCCCTTCGTCTCGCGATATTTTACTTGCCCGAGATTCGATCGTCGGTATCGTCATACCTAGTTCAATCTCGCTCACGGAAGTACTTTACCTGCTCCGTAATCCGATATCACTTTGTGATTAACTCCTTAACCACATGCTTGTAAGCGGTGTTGATATCAATTACCGAGTGGGCCCGAAGCATATCTCTCCGACTTGGGAGGGACAAATCCCATCTCGATACATACAACCCAACAGATACTTTCTGATCACCTGAGAGACACCTTTATGATCACCCTCTCATAGGATGACGTTTGATGACCTCAAAGCTTTCTTCCGATACCAGGGAGTTGTATTATCTCATGGTCTAAGGAATACAATATTTGACATGAGAAAAGCTTCGCAAAGATGAACACGATGAAACGATCTAATAGCTTTGCTTAGTTTGGTCATCCCACCATATCATTCTCCCAATGATATGATCTCATTATCAATTGACAACTCATGTCTATGGTTAGGAAACCTTAACCATCATTGATCAATGAGCTAGTCCATAGAGGCGTACTAGGGACACGGTGTTGTTCACAAACCACACAAGTATTAAAGTTTCCACTTAATACAATTCTAGCATGGAATATAAACTTTATCATGAACAAGAATTATAATAATAACATCTTTATTATGGCCTCTAGGGCATTATTCCAACATAATTTTCTCCCACTAAACTCCTTGTATAAACAAGAACCATGATCACTCTTGATGAAGCCAAACGATTTGACTACCTCATCAAAGCGAATATTCCAACTCCGAGATGCTTTCTTCAACCCGTAAATGGATTTATAAAGTTTCCACACTTTGTCAGTATTAGCCGGATCGACAAAACCCTCGGGCTGTATCATATACATGTCCTTGGTTAAATTTTTGTTAAGTAAATCCGTTTTGACATCCATCTGCCATATCTCATAGTCGAAATAGGTTGCTATAGCTAACATGATCCGAAATGATTTAAGCATCGCTACGGGCGAGAACGTCTCGTCGTAATCAACTCCTTGAACTTGTCGGAACCCCTTCGCGACAAGACGTGCTTTATAGACGGAAACATTTCCATCCATACCAGTTTTCTTCTTAAAGACCCATTTGCACTCGACGGGTCTTGCACCATCTGGCAGATCAACCAAGTTCCAAACTTGATTTTCATCCATGGACTTCAACTCAGATCTCATGGCTCCAAGACATGACTCGGAATCAGATCCCACCATCGCTTCTGAATAATTTGCCGGCTCATCACTATCTAACAGTAATACATCACGAACACTTCGTAAACTCGCCGATCTTCGTAGTACATGTGCTTCTACCGGCTCAGTTACCACGACCGGCTCAACCTCCAGGGTTTTTGCCGACTCGCTACTAGCCGGTTCCTCTCGAATTTCTTCGAGCTGCACCATGCTTCCACTTACTCCCCGACTGAGAAACTCTTTCTCAAGGAAGACACCATTCCGAGTGACAAATACTTTGCCCTCTTCTCGGTTGTAGAAGTAGTATCCCAAGGTTTCCCTTGGATACCCCACGAAAATACACTTATCCTACTTGGCCGTGAGCTTGTCTGACCGAAGTCGCTTGACAAATGCTTCACAACCCCAAATCTTAAAAAATACAAACTCGGATTTTTGCCTGTCCACATTTCATGCGGTGTCTTCTCTACCGACTTTGATGGTACTCTGTTTAGTGTGAATGCTGTTGTTTCTAAACAATAGCCCCAAAATGATAAAGGTAGATCTGTCCGAATCATCATTGATCGTACCATGTACAACAAGGTTCGAATCGGCCTTTCCGAGACACCGTTCCTTTTTTGGTGTTCCTGGCGGAGTAAGTTAAGGAACTATTCCGCAACTTTTCAGATGGTCATAAAAATCATGGCTCATGTACTCGCCTCCTCGGTCCGACCAAAGAAACTTTATTTTCTTGTCGAGTTGATTATGTACTTCATTATGGAATTCTTTGAACTTTTCAAAGGCTTCCGACTTATGTTTCATCAAGTAGATATATCCATACTAACTCAAATCATCAGTGAATGTAATGAAGTACTCATAACCACCTCTGGATTTCGTGCTCATTGGTCAACATACATCACTATGTACTAGTCCCAACAAGTCGGACGCCCTTTCACAACTCCTTGCAAAAGGTGTCTTCGTCATTTTGCCGAGTAGGCAAGATTCGCATGTCTCGATCGACTCCAAGTCGAGCGAAGTTAGGAGTCCATCATCATGGAGCTTCTTCATGTGTTTCCAACTTATATGACCAAGCCGACATTGCCAAAAGTAAGTCATATTCAGATCATTTGGTTTCAACCTTTTAATATTTATGTTATAAACTGACTCACCATCAAGATTCAAAATAAATAACCCGTCCTGGACGGGTGCAAAGCCGTGAAACATATCATTCAAATACAAAGAACAACCATTATTCTTGATATTCGACTCATGGCCTTGCCTCATCAAACATGAAGCAGAAATAATGTTTCGACTGAGCATTGCAACATGCTAACAATTATTCAGTTACATAATGAATCCGGAAGGTAAATGAAGTTGCATCATGCCGACTTCCAACGCGCGACTCTCACTTTGTTGTCGACTCGAATATCAACCTCGCCTCTTGCTATGCTCCTAGTTCTTACCAGTCCCTACAACGAGTTACATATGTGAATAACTGATCCGGTTTCATATACCCAAGAACTATTAGGTGCATCAGCAAGATAGATTTCTATAACATTGCAAACAAGTGTACTTGAGTCGGACGTCATACCTCCACTCTTGGCTTTGTCGGCCAAGTATTTGCTGCAATTCCTCTTCCAGTGGCCATCTGACTTGCAGTAGAAGCAAGTGGATTGGGCTGAAGGAGATGGCTTAGTCCCTGAGGAAGCACTTGGGACCGGGTCCTAAGCTTGCTTTCCTCCCGACTTAGCCTTCTTAGTCCAAGAACTCTTCTTGAACTTAGCCTTATTCTACACCATCAACACTTGACTGGCGCCCTTCTTGAGATCCTCCTTTGCCTGTTTGAGCATCCCATGCAATTCAGTGAGCTTCTTATCCATACCATGCACATGGTAGTTTGATATAAACTGACCATACACACTAGGAAGAGAGTTCAGAATTATATCTGTAGCGAACTCTTCGCTAATGGGGTAGCCAAGCCTCTCCAAAGACTGCACATAACCAACTATTTTGATCACATGCGGACTCAGTGGATCACCATCCTTAAGCTTGCAACTCAGCAAAGCCTGAGAAACTTGATATCTCTCAGTCTGCGCCTGAGCCTGGAACATACTTTTGAGGCTTTCGATCATCACTACTAGGAAAACGCTTGTTCGTGGCGCACTTGAAAAGGCCTTCCGTGGCACACTAGCTGTGTGCCACTAGCCTCGCGCTGCGTCTATCTCCTAGCCATGGCACACTGCATGGTGCGCCATGGTTGTGTCGAGATAGGCCACGGGTAGGGTGCAGTGCGCCATGATGTGTTTTCAAAAACAAAAAAGCAAAAACATCCTCGTTGAATTGCAAAGCAATCGCCGCCGTCGTGTCACCTCGCCGGAGCATGGTCGTGGCCATGACCTACCACCGCAGGAAGGTGCGGGAGGCCGTGACCGCTCTAGTCCTCGCCGGCGTCGAGGTGGTAGGAAGGGAGTGGTTGGAGAAAGGGAGGTAGGAAGAGATGGACGAAGAGAAGGAGGAAGGGAGGTCGGTGAGGAGAAGGATGCCGCCGTCGCCCATTGTCACTGCGAGGAGGAGGAGAAGGCCGCCGTTGTGCTGCCGTCACTGCAAGGAGAGGAGGAGGCCGCCGTCACGCCACGGTAGAAAGTACGCGGCCATGGAAAGAGAGGAGGAGGCCGGAGAAAGGATGCCGGAGCAAGGTGGCTAGAGAGAGGAGAATGGGAAGGAGGAGAAGGAGAAGGAAGAAGGAGAAGGGAGAAGGAAGAAGGAGAAGGGAGAAGGAAGAAGGTAGAAGGAGAAGGGAGAAGGAAAAGGGAGAGGGAAAAGGGGAAATGAAAAGGTAGGTGTGGGCGGGGTGGGGTTTCAAATTTTGAATCCTGCCCAACTTACCCGTAGCGCACTAGGGGTTTCAAATGAAAAAACTGTCTTTTGACCGTAACTTTTTACTCTTTTCGAATTTTGAAAATCTAAATAATCGCTAAACGACCAAAGGCATTCTAAATAATCTCGTTCTCGTCATTTTGGTATATTATATGATTTTTTTCGACATCGTATGCAAAAGTTACGGCCATTTTACCGTGGCATGACTTTTTTTGCAGAAAAAGTGAAAACTCATGTTTGTTAATTTTCCTAGAAACTATACCACATTATGTACCTAAATATGAAAGGATTTAATTTTTTGATGTGTTTATCATTTTATTTTATTTTTTGCAAAGCCAAAAAGGCGATCCGGGGGGGGGGGTGGAGTTGGTGAAGGATAGTTAGGCATAGGGCACTAGGGCAAGGTGCCCTACTACCAAGTTTATACATCCGTGGCGCACATGGCATAGTGCGCCACAGAACTTCCCACAACCGTAGCGCACCTACCCCATGTGCGCTACAGGTACGTGGCATACGGCTGGCAGGCCCCTGGCCCATACATATCTGTTACTAGTAGGGCACTACCCACAGGTGAGCCACACCTATTTTACCCGTGGGGCACTTCAACCATATGAGCCACGGATGTGCGGATTACCTATAGCCCTTTTCCTAGTAGTGCATATCGTAGGCCTCAACATTTTCGAACTGCTTTTGCAAGTCCGGTTCCATGTGAGCAAGCATAAGACAGCTAATATCAATGGACTCATCCTTAGCCCGACGGTAGGCATTGGTGGCAGCGACAGTCTCATTCTCATTCGGCTCATCTGGAAGTGGGTTGTCTAGGACATGGTCCTTCTTTTCTTGTTTGAGAACAATTCTTAGATTTCGATACTAGTTGGTAAAATTAGTGTCGTTTAGTTTATCTTTCTCAGGAATGGTTCTCAAAGAAAAACCGGATATCTGAGTGTGACTGCTACTTGGTGCCATGATATACAACAAAAATATGCAAAACACTTAAGACATGTATTCATAAAAGATCAAGCATATTAAACACTTTAATATTTATGCTCCCACTAGAACCAACACCCCTCTGATGGTTACTTAGTAATTTAGGATCCTAGATAAGCAAGTCGGCTAGTGAGCTTTAGCATCAACGCTAGCCGCCAAGTGATCTAGGTAGACAACTCCTTGTCAATCGCATCTCATACGACTCCTGTTGGTCGTGTGGCATCACATGCCTCGACTCCCATCCGAATTTTCCCCGAGTACCACAACCGTTGTGATAGACCTGTCTAGCTTACCGAGTGTTTCCGCAGTAAGTGTCCGGCTCGAACCCACCTAGTCGGAAAGAATTGGCAACACCTCAATTTTATGATCCCACTACCAAAAATGTCCGACTTGTGATGGTGCAAACACTATCGGGAAAAATGACTAGACCTTCTTTGAGGGATTAAATTTTACCGACTATCTAATAGAGGTAAAATAGAGACATATCAACAACACAAAATAAAGCAATTATAATATGAAATGGTATGGCTCTCTTCATGGCGATCTCCATCTCCCCAAAGCCTATAATCCGACTCGTGCCAACTCTTGTCACTTGCCGTCTTACTCCATGTCGTCGACATGTACATCAACTTGCACGTCATCCATATTCTCCAAACAGCTACACTAGCTTAGTAAAGTAAATTACATAGAGAATCCGACACGCAGGTCATTATACAATAAACTGACAACACCTAAGCTCTAGCCGGCTGACAAAACCGTGATTCGCAGATCACGTACGGATTACACACATACATCACATGCACATGAACCATACCATTCACAACTTCCTGCAAAAACAAGTTATGCATAGATACGCTATCTACGGGCGTTGTTAAACTCGCAACGACATCTAAGGTGCTATGACAGGGCGAAGCCCGACAATTTTTCTGAAAACGTAGATATCATCTATGATCCGAACATGGATTCCGACCATTGTTCCGATCCGATCAAACTCTTTGATTTTCGATCACCGCTTTTGGATTTACGTGTCACAGTCTACCCCGATGGCGAAAACCGACCGATAGGGGTATGTCGTTCCACGACCTCAGCAGTATGATCACCAAAATCAGATCTACCATTCCCCGAGTACATTTGATCCAATCAACATCGTACAAAACCGATCTATCTCATAGATCGACCACCAAAACAGCACATAGATCCAATCTACAGCCAACCGCATATCACATATGCGAGATCTCGAGCCTAAAACCAGAAGCCATCGCTCTGATACCACTGTTGGGCCATGTACAGATAAAACAAAACTTTTTCCCTCTGACGCGGTGATCCAATGATCTAGCTGAGGTAGAAGGCCACGAGGATTACCACTAGACGCGCGGTTGCGTATTACTGATGAAGCATCTCAATTGATGCAGTGCAGTCCTCATGGTCTGATCTAATCACGATCGTCCTAGTGCTGATCGTACAACACCTCTGCTGGTATCCACACGTACAAGGAGGAGCGCCGGCGGTGAACTGCTAGGTTAAGTACGACGGCAGGACTGCTGTGGAGCTAGGGTTCATAACTAATAGAATTACCTAACCGATCAACCCTCCTGGGTTTCTGCGCCACACTATATATAGGGAGTGAACATGGGCTCCACTCACTCGTGGCCCATTCACTAAAGCCCATATAATATTAGTCACCATGAGTCCGACTCACTAACTCAATCCAAATCTGGCTTGGGTCCAACCCAACTAGATTTCCTGTTCAGATCCAATCCGAACCTGCTCCCGCTCTTAAGTGTGTTACCCCGCGGGCTCATCGCTACTTGGAGACGATTGGAGTCTGACTCTCAATCGATTAGTCGTTAGCAGCTCCTAGCAGAACCTGTCGACTCCCAAGTACCAAAGAATCATTTAGACTTGCCTTTCCAATGCAACTTACATCCGAGTCCCTTTTTTCTCACGATATACCTTGTCAGACTATAGGCGAATAATTGTCATCCCTTAAATAGTTCGACTCTCTTCTCTATCCGAGATAAGTCATTCACCCAACTAACTCTTAGTCGACCGCCTCGGTTAAAACTTAACCGAGTCGTGCATGGCCATGCTTTCTGAATCATATCATCCGAGAGGGCCCAAAGTATATCTATCCAAGTGGAGGGGCAAAATCCCATCTTGATTATTCACATCACGTAGCTTGATTCTTAGTCGACCCGAACTCTGCCTTTATAACTGCCCAATTACGGATCAACATTTGACATAACCTAAGTCGGTGATCCTCAACTCGGACTGTGCAATAACCTCAGGTCTAAGGATTACATTGATTGAGACATACAAATGACAACTTGTTCGTTGTACCTCAATATGGGTCAATACGATTCGGTAAACTCTTTAGCCGAATCTGTGTAAGTCGGAATAGCATCACCATGCCCATGACAAGTAGAACCGAGTCATCAAGCCGACTTTCACATTGGTCTAAGTTGTGTGTCCAGCACAACCTCAATTACCAAGGACATTTAGTACAAACAACATGAAATTATAGTTCCACAACCGAATCACATATTCAATGATATACATCCGATGCTCATACAAGGACAACTTAAAAACTTTTTGAATACAATGGGAGAACATCATCATACTTGATTTCCTCTAGGGCATATTCCCAACAACTTCCCCTGGCCCACAACAACCTCCCCTAGTTTCTACCCCTCCCCATTTCTCTCCATGTACCTAGTCCACCCCAAGCCCTCCTCTTTGGTTTATAAAGACAGGAGCTACCCCCAGCACCACCTACTGCTCATTTTCTCCCTCTCCATCCCACTTACCCCTCTAGATATCCACTCCCTCTGCTCTTCCCTGCCCCAGAGAAGGAAGAAGAGCAAACTTCGGACCGAAGAAAAAAATCGAGCGTAGCCTCTCCTCCCTTGCTCCCCTGGCTCTACATGTCACTCTCCCAAACTCCCCTTGCTCTTCTGGTTCTAACCCTGGCCTTCTTTTCAACATGCAGCAACCCCGGATGTAGCTCCGGCGAGCTTCGACGAGCTCCATTCGGGCGCCGTCGTGTAATCCGTTATCCAGAAGCAAACAGAGCCGTGCCGCCTACCCCTGGAGTCGCCTTCGTCTACCATGTCGCCTCCACCCTTCCCCGATGACCCATACGCCCTTAGGTGAGCCCCTCGACGCACCCCGACCACCTCTAGGGTTCAGTCTCTGCTACGCCTGTTGCAAGGAGGACGACGCATCCCAACCGTCCATCCCACTCTAATCCTATAGCCCTAAATCCGCAGTACCCCTTGGCCGCCTTGAGTCACTGGCACCTGGTCTTGTCCTGGCGGTTTGACCGGTGCCCTCCTGCGAGTCGCATTACGCACTATGGGCTGAATCTGCCCCTTCGGCCCGTATAACCCTAGATCTCAGCCCACAACCCCTTTGTTTTTATCCATTTCTGCCTAGATCTAGAATTGGCACCTCGGTTTAAAAAATACAAATCAACCCTAAATGCCTAGATCTAAAATCTCTAGTGTTTCTCAAGATTTTCTCTAACATGCAGTACCTTTAGACCACCCTACTTTTGTCTAGACTAATTATCAAAAAATCAGCTACCAAGATATACCCAATTCACTAGTAAAATTATCTATAGAGTTTGAGTTTTTCCCAAATGGCATGAAATTTTTTTGTTCTAAAAGGTATCACTAATACCTTGCATGTCATATAGGCCCTAGATTAAATTGCTTCCTATTTTGCCCATTGTCAAAATAACAAAAAATAGTCCCTATCTATATTTAGGAATTTCTCCACTTCAAACCAAAAGTGGTATTTACATAATTCCAACTCTCGGGACACATGCATTCAAATATCCTCCAAACCCCAGAAGTTCATAATTTAATACACCTTGATTGAATTTTGGTGAATTAAACTATTATGTGTATGATTTATTCACTAATAAAATCACTACAGTAGTTCTATAAATCCAAAAAGAGTGATTCCAATTTTTTCAGAAAAGTATTTCAAATATGTAACATGTTTCTTTGGAATAATATCAAAATCTCATGTAGATCAAATCTGATGAAAAAGACAAAAACCATCCAATACCGCCCTTTGGAATTTCCTGAGGGCATTTTGTTAAATATTTTGACATGACTCCAACTATTAGTGAACCAGTCCACCAAAATCTACATAACCTCCAAGGAAATGAATTTTGGAAGCACAAAATTTTTATGATGAATTATTTTCTAAAACTAGAGTTTTTAACACTAGATAATTCATAGAAAATCAATGGAATTTGATAAAATAGTGATACCACTTTTGCTGGTTTCATTTTATCAATACCTATATAATGGTATCATTTTTATACAATGACATCATACAGAACATGGCTTTGATCAAAAGACCCTCTCCTAGGTAGTTTATAGACTTAAAATCCTAAGGGATCATCTTCCAATGCCTCCAAGTCTTTTACCAATCTCATCAAACCAATCATCCAACACCCTACTGCTAGCGCCTTGTTGACGTGGGAGCTTCTTTCTTTATTCCCCGGCAACGATGCCAGAAAGACTTGACGTTGCTCGATGTGGCACTTTGTTGGTGACCCCAAGCGCAGGGTGTGAAGAGCACAACAATAAGTTTTCCCTCAGTTGAGACCGAGGTTATCGAACCAGAAGGAGGAAGGAAATGTCACACAAGTGTTGTAAACAACGTCGAGAGCCGCACAACACGAACTCAAGACTTTTCCCCAACGAACAGTGAGGTTTTCAAGCTCACCGGTTTGCTGTAACAAAGGATCAAACATATGGTGTGGAAGGTAATGGTGGTTTGCAGCAAGTAAACAAGTTACAGTGGAAGATGTATCAATGGTAAAGATTGGACCGGGGTCCATAGTTCACTAGAGGTGCTCTCCTTAGATAAACAACATGGCATGAAGGGTAAACAAATTACAGCTGGGCAATTGAAAGGAACTGAGTAAGGCATAACAATGCACTACTAGTCAAAAAGATCCTATGATATTCTATTGGGCAATACAACAATATACATAGACCGCCATCCAACTGCATCTATGACTAGAAGTCCACCTTCAGGTTATCATCCGAACCCCCTCCAGTATTAAGTTGCAAGCAACAAACGACTGCTTTAAGCCAAGTGTGTAAGGTAAACAATCAACTTGTTCTATGAACAAGAGACCATTGTTTTCTACCCATCTACAACCGAAAATATTTTTGTCACTTCCCTTGGAAACTAGAGGCATGAACCCACTATCAAGCATAAATACCCCCTCTTAGAGTCACTAACAACTACTTGGACAAGATAGCTACTAACAACAAAGAGCATGCAAGATCACAAACAACACAGACATCATAGAATCATAAAGACAAAACCATTAATCAATCTGACATAATAATCTCAATATCCATCGGATCCCTGCAAACACAACATTTACGATTACAAATAGATTAGATCTTGATCATGAATGAAGCTCACAAGATCTATACATGAAAGCACAAAGGAGGAGATACAACCATGTAGCTATTACATGGACCCATAGTCCAAGGTGGAACTACTCACGCATCATACCGGAGAGAAGGCCTCCGGGATGATCACCCCTCTGGCAGGGTGCTGGGAAGAACTTCAGATCCCCCCGATCTAGGAACGACGGTGGCGTCGGCTATAGAAGGTTTCGTGGAATATTGATCGGGTACTTAGGGTTTCTGCATCGGGGGCTTCTTATAGGCGAAGGGGGAGGCCGAGGAGGTGGCCAGTGGCCCCACACCCTGCCTAGGCATGGGGTAGGGCCCACCCATGCCTAGGGGGTGTGGCTTCCCTAGGACGCCTCTCTATATCCCCTCTGGACTTCTTGTTCCCCACGGAAAGTAATTGACGTTGATGTTTTTCCAATCCAATTTTGAGAATATTTCCTTACTAGCTTTTCTAGAACCAAAAACAGCAGAAAACAGGCAACAGGAACTGTGGCAACTTGTTAATAGGTTAGTACCGTAAAACAAGTAAAAAGCACCTCAAAGTGTAGACAAAGCAAAGTAGATACTAAACAAGCATGGAGCATAAAAAATTATAGATACGTTTCTGACGTATCAAGCATCCCCAGGCTTAACTCATGCTCGTCCTCGAGTAGGTAAGTGATAAAAAGAAATTTTATGAGGTGACATGCACCCTTACAATAAAGATCTAACCATTCGCAAGAATTGAAAGCTGGGATCAAAGAACTCTAAACATCTGCATGAAAGATGGAGTTCTAACAATAGGACATAGTAACTATGCATGCAATATGTCAAGCTACAAACAAAGATCATGAATAACATGCATTGAAAAACGTTTGTTTGTTTCAGATACAGAAAACATGGCATAGTGGCAATCAACTTGTCCCTCATAGAGTAGCAAATAGATCCATAGGACACCTTCAAAGTTCACAAGGGTGACTAGAAACAAGTAGCACAAGAACAAGTAATATCACAATATGCATCTTGAAGTGATTAAGGTGGAAGAAAGGCCTTTTATAAAGGAAGCAGGGATTTCAAGTCTCAAAAAGAACTTCCAAAAATTATGGTACTTGTTATCTTTCAGCCCTCAGTGCCCCTATCATAAGTATCTTGAAGTGATTAAGGTTAAAGTGAACTAAGATGGAGTATATGCTTGACGAAGTATAAGTTGGCAATACGAGGGCCACACCTCATGCTACTCAACTCCAGTCACCTGCAAGTTCTTGTCATTGTAAGTATTTGCATATCATAGAGAACCACCAACGAGGTACCCCCCGCACATGGTATAGGATCTATCCCAGAACCAAAATGACAAGGCAAGTAGAAAATGAGCATCTCAGCAATCTTCTTATTTACCATGGGAATATGGTTCTTTTTTTCTCTCTTTCCTCTTTTCTCAATGTGTCTCTTTTTTATAAGAAGAATGCTTCATAGATGTCACTATGGTGATGCTGCAAGTTTCCACCATGATTAGGCATGGATTAGGTTAGTGGCTCAGGCGTTTCTCTAACACAAAATACAAACTCGATGTACTTACAAGTTCCTTTTTTATTTCACACCGGTGACATCCATAGACAAAATAGCATGATATCAACTATGTACAAAGTACAAGTGCAATGTTGAAAACGTTCCCCATGCAGCGTGGTTCTTCTAATTGCAACTTATAAGTGCAAGCATATACAACATAGAAGACACAATGGTTCAAGTTTATTAGGGGCAAATAATATAAAGTGTGCCATCAAGTTTGTGAGGGCTTTAATCACTAAGTTTTCTCATAACAAAGTAGTTTTTAATTGGAAGATAGCTGAAAACAAGAATATACTTTGGAATGGTGTAACACACCATGCATAGGAGTTTATAGTGGACACTTTGGAATAACTTGGTTTCTTGGGAGTTGGAAGCATGAGTAGAGCCTACTCATACAAGTGAGGGCTAGGAAAAGACTGGGAGCAACCAAATAAGAGAGCAATAATGGCCATAATCATGCAGTGCAACAAAGCATTACTAATCAAAGCATAGAGTGGTACTACAAGTCAAGGACTAAATGAAGACACACTAAGGTACAAACATCAAAGGAGAATACCACTATACTATGCTTTTGCATGCTAAAACAATGCATAATTTCTTCAAGACACACTAAGAGATCCCAATGTCTTGGAGAAAGCCATTCTACAGCAATAATTACTAAGCATAAGGTCAAAACAACACCTAGCGTGTCATGCTAAAGTCTAAGTCACAGTCAATGCAAGCTCCTCTTGCACTTTCAAGCAAGAACTTACTACTCCTTTCGAACACCAAGCAACTTATTTGCAAACAACATAGCGAGAACGGGGGTCCAAACTACTTTATTCAAGCAAACTAAACAAACTGAGAAAACCAAACAAAAACTAATACGCTCCAAAAACAACACAACTATGCATGAAACAATAAAAAATGAAGTGTGTAGACAGACCTGAGCTTTTTATTGATGAAGAAGGGGATGCCTTGGGCATCCCCAAGCTTTGACGCGTGTACCTCTTGGTTATTTCTTGGGTGACACCATGGTGGCATCCTCAAGCTTGAGCTTTTGTCCATTCTTCATCTCATTGCATCATTCTCTCTCTACACCTGAAATTTTTCCTTCATACAAAACTTCACACAATGTTCATTAGCAACATTAGCTTATTAAAAAGATATTAGACCGATGGCAAAGCTTTGGAACAGCAAGGATTTTCACTAAAAACAGAAGCTACTGTAGTAACTCCTTCAAAAATCTCAATTCACCTAAAGAGAACTCAAAAAGGAATCAATAAGAAGCAAGTGCAAATAATGGCAGAAATCTGTCAAAGCAGACCAGCAGGTAGAAACCTATTTTTTCTAAACTCTTCTGTTACTCAAATCAAAAAGTGTTGAACTAACTAAAGTTATATAACATACTAGGGGATTTATTCGTAAATTTTCAGCTCAATCCGAGTTACAGAGACTCCTCACGAATTTTTTTGGTGGAGGACAGAAATCTGTTTTGGGACAGCAACTCCCCAAATCTTACTTCCCTCTCATTAGAGGTCATTCTTGGAACAAAAAGCAGACAAAAAAGATAAGGAGAGGTCATTACAGAAGTAATAACTTCCAAGACTCAAGGGAACTCTTGGGTTATTGTGACACCCCCGGGATTACGGCTAGACAAATCCCAGACCTATGTCTGATATAAGCCTAACCTAAATCTCGAAAGAGTACAGAGAGAGAATTGATAACACAACAGTAACCCTATGACACCGAAATTATTACAGCAAGCTCATAACTGAGCGAAGAACCAAAATATTACAGGAAGAGTTCACTGACCACAAACATCAAACAACGGAAGGCAAATTATGCTATTAAGTATAGCAAACTTAACAAATGGCCTAAGATGCCTGAAGCATAACGATGACGTCCAATCCATAGATCCCAGACTTCCGACTGGGAACTCCAAACTACTCATCGATGATGATGTCGTGAAGAAATCATCTTCAATGGTAACACTTACTCAGCTGCAGAAGTATCAACGAAGCAAGTGTGAGTATAGGGTGTACTCCGCAAGACTTTTGGCTGGTGGTTTTTTTTTGCATAAAGCCATCTTTTATTTGTAAAACAAGAGGGAGAAGAATCTCGACTAATCAGAATATTTTAAAAGGGGATAAGAGAGCGGTATCTCCAACTTTGATCATATTTTGATATCCACCAAATCATCATCAGCTGAACCTATCTAGGATCACCCCCTCGATCCCTGAGGAAGCATCCTTAAGCACACATTACTTAACTTGCCAAATTTTACTATTAGGTTCAAGTTCTCTATGATCTTCACGTCCGTTCCCAAGTTCGTCCATAACCGCGGACACGGCTTTTCGAAAAGATTAATAACCCTGTAGGGGTGTACAACTTTACCCACACGTACTAACCTTCTCTTAATGCCACTAGATAAGCCCTCTTCCTTGGAAGGCCGGCAGAGGGTAATTAGACACGACCTTTACCTTGCTTTCGCCGAGACCATGAGTCACGCACTAGGGAGATGCCGCCGTAATGGGTCGAGTCCCAAAGACGGTCCCTAATGATGTGAACAGGGTTTGAGATTACGGATGCTGGGCATCTCCCATTTCCTGCCACGCTTACCTACCTTTATGACTGCACCTCCTTCACCTCCTTCGAGAAGAGCCAGAATGCATATGTCGAATGGAATGCCCGAACTATGTGACTCATGGAATCTACTAGGCAAGTTAGTTGGTCGAGGGGGTTTCCAGGCCCCCGTGTGGTTGTACGCTCGTCTTGGTTCAAGAGGCAAGAACGTCGGGTCCTAAGGGTGGCAAGTATGGGACTGCAAAAACCACAAACCATGTGGCCTCCCATACAAGCCTTAGCATGTTTATTATTCATCTCTGATACTACCACGTCATGTTGTCATACTAGATCATTCGCAGCTCTGATTCATCAACCGGATGGACCAGTGGTAATAGCTAGGCATGGCTAAGCACAACAGATGTAACAGATCTAGCAACGCTTCACAAGACAACCCCTAGTTATGCTAGGAGCAGTGGATCAACGAATATAGGATTCAAAGGAAACATGCATCAGATAGGATTACTCTATCTATCAATAAAATACTTTAGATTCGTATGCACATGGCAAGAATATAAATGCTTTGAAAGCATATGATTCATATGTATGTGTGGGGCTTCGCTTGCCTTTGCCAATTGATATCCAGAAAGCAGAGTTCTGGACAACTGGTACTTGACTTGATTATAGTTGGCCAAGTATTTGTCTTCGAGTTTCGACGGTGTTGATCTCGATCTTCAGTCTTGAACTTGATATCGATTCCGATATCGTATTCTACCGGAGAAGAACCAAACACCGGAAAGAAAGGAAACAATCAACACATGGCATCGATGCAATGCTCAAACAAGGATGATGATATGACAAGTTGAATTGTATTGAATTTAAAACCCTAAACATGCTTGGTCATTTTTATCGGGGTCCGAGGGGTCCAAAACCTAATTCGGAGAAACCCCGGAGGCATATGAGAGGGGTTGTTTTGTTGTTCTAATTAAACTTGCAATTGGAGTTGCTTATCAATGCATGATTATCATTTACTTAGATAGAATTCATTTTTCTGAACATTTTGATATATTATTTATATTTTTCTGATTTAAAATGAATTAGTTATAAACTTCTTCAATTTTAATTCATTTTAAATCATTTCTAGAATATTATAAAATAATTTAAATTTTGGAATTAAATTAATATTTTTATTAAATAGAAAACATTCTGAAAATGTTTATTTGAATTATAGAAGGGGCCCACATGTCAGGGATTTCTTATTTATAGAAAACAATTACTGAAATCAATTAAATAAAAGAAAAAATTGTGACATAGGCATGACGTCATGCTGACATCAGACGAAGCTTGATCCTCAGAGCCTTGATCGAATCCGAGGCTAGGGGCGACGCGGGGCTGCGGGGATGCGCGTGCTCGATGCGGGCTGGCGCACTGAACAGGTTAGTGGCAGCGCCGCCTAAGAATGGTCGCCGGAGGGTAGCTGGCGATGGCGGAGAGCGGCGACGGCAAGTGTTCGACGGGGGAGGTGAACCAGAGCGAGAGGGGACAGGAGAGAGGGTCCAAGAGGACCAGCTGCTCACCAGGAGCAAGATGGTGAGGTCGGTGGAGCGAGGGGAAGCCGGACGAAGGAGAATCGACGGCGAACATGGTGACGGCCGGCGAGGTGGTGAGCTCGATTCCGGCCTGGGTAGAGCTTCCTAGCTTGCTTGGCTTGGCGAGAAAGAACAAGGAGACAATGGCAGTCACGCCTATGGCCTCAGGGAGGGTGAAGGGGTGGTCAGAAATAGAGGGGTGCCGACGGTCAGCGAGCTAGGGTTTCGGGCACGCGCGGCGCATAGAGGAAGGGAACGCGCGCGAGAGGGAGAAAGAGGGCTAGGGTTCTCGGCGGCGTCCAACTGATCTTGTAGGCGCTTGGGGGTGGCAACATTGATCTTGGCGTGCGGCGGCGAGGCGAAGACATATGCGGCTTCGCCGGTGGCGAGGAAGACGACGCGAAAAGAAAGGCCGAAGGGGTACAGGCCAGGGGCGGGCTCCAGATGGGCTGAATTGGACCGCTGCAAAGCAAGGGCGACATGCTGCTGCGGTGGTGCTGTGCAGCAGTTAGGGGGAGAGGGGAGATGGGCTCGGCCCAGAGAGAGAGGAAGACATTTTTTTCTGCTGAAACGTTTTTCTATTTCTGTTTTCTCACTTTTCTCTTTATATTTTTCAAATACAAACCTGTTTTGATTAATTTAAAAATACAAAGACTTTATAAATATTTAAAATAATACAGGGACCCTTTAACCATTTGGATTCCACATTTTTTTGTTCTTTTTGAAATTTGAAACCATTTTGAATATGTTTCAATTAGGAAGGGGAAAATAGGGTTTAGGGTTTTATGTATGTTTCTTGTTGTTTGCATTTTTTATTTGTCTTAGCAAAATACATGATGCTCATGAATGCACAAACAAACCTAATTAGTATTTAATAAAACTAAGGTTGTTACAGTTATATCCCAACAAGTACTTCTCTTTAACGCCTCTAAGTTAGGCAGAAGAATCAAGTATTTTTAAATGAGGAAGCGTTAACATCAAATCTTGCTTTCAAAGGAGGAGCAAAAAGCAACTTCTCTCTCGTCATAGGGAAGTGTTCAATACCTTTCTTGAATGGAAAATGATATTTGACGGTGGCTTCTTTCATATCAATAATGGCACCAACTGTTCTAAGAAAAGGTCTTCCCAAAGTAATAGGACAAGAAGCATTGTATTCAACATCCAAAACATAGAAATCAACAGGGACATAAGCATTGTTAACCATAATTAGAACATCATTAATACTCCCCATGAGTTTCTTCTTAGAATTATCATGAAGTGGGACATCCAAATAACAATCTTCCAATGGTGGCAAATCAAGCATTTCATAAATGTTCCTAGGCATAATAGAGACACTAGAACCAAGATCACATGAAGCTTTGGGATCAAAGTCATTCACTTGCATATTAATAATGGGTTCCCAACTATCTTCGACTTTCCAAGGAATAGAAGCTTTGTTTTTTAGCTTCTCTTCCTTAATTTTCACAAGAGCATCTGTAATATTTTTGGTGAAAGCAACATGCATATCACTAGCATCACGACTTCTAGCAAGATTTTGTAGGAACACGATCACTTCAGAAATATTGCAACCATCAATATCAAAATCAAACTTAGCATCACTAGTAGTAGGCTCAATAGTCTTAGGCATAGTAGGAGGAGGAACAGGGACTACTTGTGTTTTAGTGGTGATGGTGCACACACTATTGTTTCTATCAATTTCGTCTTCCCTTTCCCACTTAGAATGAAGTTGAGCTAACAGCCTAATGTTTTCATCAATTGTAACTTGTATGGCATGAGCAGTAGCAAAGGTATTTTCCATAGTTTCAGGTTTAGCAGCCATTTTATTTATCAAGGAATACTGAGCTTCAGACAAAGAGGATATATTTTTTTCAACAGTTAAAAGTTTCTCCTCCACAGTTTTGTTGAAAGCATTTTGTTTACTAATAAAGTCTTTGAGCATGACTTCAAGTTCATAAGGGGCACTTTTAGCATTTTTGTAAGAACTTCCATAGGAATTACCATTATTAGGAGGATAAGGCCTATAATTGGTGTTGCTACCAAAATTGTTCCTATAGGCATTGTTGTTGAAATTGTTGTTTCTAATGAAGTTCACATCAACTTGCTCGTCTTGAGCAACCAAAGAGGCTAAGGGAACACTATTAGGATCAAGAGGAGCTTTCCCATTAACAAGCATAGCCATAATAACATCAATCTTATCACTCAATGAGGAAGTTTCCTCAACAGAATTTACCTTCTTACCATGTGGAGCTCTCTCAACGTGCCATTCAGAGTAGTTAACCATCATATTATCAAGGAGCCTTGTTGCAGCACCCAAGGTGAGGCCCATGAGGGTACCTCCAGCAGCTGAATCCAACAGGTTTCTTGAGGATAAGTTCAAACCTGCATAAAAAGTCTGGATAATCATCCAAGCAGTGAGTCCATGAGTGGGCCAATTCTTAACCAAAGACTTCATTCTTTCCCAAGCTGGATCAACATGTTCATTATCAAGTTGTTTAAATTTCATAATGTCACTTCTCATAGATATAATCTTAGCAGGAGGGTAGTACTTTCCAATAAAAGCATCTTTGCACTTAGTCCAAGAATCAATACTATTTTTAGGCAAAGATAGCAACCATTCTTTAGCTTTTCCTCTCAAGGAGAAAGGAAACAGTTTGAGCTTAATAATATCTCCATCTACATCCTTATACTTCTACATCTCAAAAAGTTCAACAAAGCTATTGAGATGGGAAGCAGGATCACCAGAACTAGCACCAGAAAATTGCTCTCTCATCACAAGATTCAACAAAGCAGGCTTAATTTCATAAAAGGTAGCATCAGGAGCAGGTGGAGCAATAGGAGTGCTTAGGAAATCATTGTTGTTGGTTCTAGTGAAGTAACACAACTTGGTGTTCTCAGCAGAGTTCATTTTGGCAAAGGTGGGCAAGCCAAAAACAGCAGCAGTAGCTAGAGAAGGAACTAAATTTTTTATGTTTTTGAATAAAGAAAGCAAACCAAACTAGACTAATTTTTTTGTGTTTTTTCAAAAGAGGCAAATAAAACCAAGAAAAATAAACAAATCAAACTAAAAACAAAGTAAAGAGAAAGGAAGTGAAGGACTCCCCTATTGAAGACATCCTTAACCTCCTTGGCAACGGCGCTAGAAAACTTGTTGATGGCGCCTTGTTGACGTGGGAGCTTCTTTCTTTATTCCCCGGGAACGGCGCAAGAAAGACTTGACGGTGCTCGACGTGGCACTTTTTTGGTGGCCCCAAGCGCAGGGTGTGAAGAGCATAGCAGCAAGTTTTCCCTCAGTTGAGACCGAGGTTATCAAAGTAGAAGGAGGAAGGAAACGTCACACAAGTGTTGTAAACAACGTGGAGACCTGCACAACACAAACTCAAGACTTTGCCCCAACGAACAATGAGGTTGTCAAACTCACCAGTTTGCTATAACAAAGGATTAAACGTAGGTGTGGAAGGTAATGGTGGTTTGCAGCAAGTAAACAAGTAATAGTGGAAGATGGTCAATGGTAAAGATTGGACCGGGGTCCATAGTTCACTACATGTGCTCTCCTTAGATAAACAACATGGCATGAAGGGTAAAAAAATTACAGCGGGGCAATTGATAGGAACTGAGCAAGGCATAGCAATGCAATACTAGTCAAAAAGATCCTATGAGATTCGATTGGGCAATATAACAATATACATAGACCGCCATCCAACTGCATCTATGACTATAAGTCCACCTTCAGGTTATCATCCGAACCCCCTCCAGAATTAAGTTGCAAGCAACAGACAACTGCTTTAAGAAAAGTGTGTAAGGTAAATAATCAACTTGTTCTATGAATAAGAGACCGTTGTTTTCTCCCTAGTAGCAACAAAAAATCTACAACTGAAGAGATTTCTGTCACTTCCCTTGGAAACTATAGGCATGAACCCACTATCGAGCATAAATACCCCCTCTTGGAGTCACTAGCAACTACTTGGCCAAGATAGCTACTAACAACGGAGAGCATGCAATATCACAAATAACACAGACATGATAGAATCATAAAGACAAAACCATTAATCAATCTGGCATAATAATCTCAATATCCTTTGGATCCCCCCAAACAAAACATGCATGATTACAAATAGATTAGATCTTGATCATGAATGGAGCTCACAAGATCTATATATGAAAGCACAAAGGAGGAGTACAACCATCTAGCTACTACATGGACCCATAGTCCAAGGTGGAACTACTCACTCATCATACCGGAGAGAAGGCCTCCGGGATGATCTCCCCTTCGGCAGGGTGCCAGGAAGAACTTCAGATCCCCCCTGATCTAGGGAAGACGGTGGCGGCGACTACAGAAGGTTTCGTGGATTATTGATTGGGTACTTAGGTTTTCTGCATCGGGGGCTTCTTATAGGCGAAGGGGGAGGCCGAGGAGGTGGCTAGGGGCCCCACACCCTGCCTAGGTGCAGGGCAGGGCCCACCTGCGCTTAGGGGGGTGTGGCTGCCCTGGCACGCCTCTCCGTCTCCCCTATGGACTTTTTGTTCACCACGGAAAGTAATTGACTTTGACGTTTGTCCCGTCCAATTCCGAGAATATTTCCTTACTAGCTTTTCTAGAACCAAAAAACAGAAGAAAACAAGCAACATGCACTGTGGCAACTTTTTAATAGGTTAGTACCAGAAAACATGATAAAAGCACCTCAAAGAGTAGAGAAAGCAAAGCAAAGTAGATACTAAACAAGCATGGAGCATCAAAAATTATAGATACATTTCCGATGTATCACCTACTATTTTATATCATGTGTTTCTCAATTTCTTGCTATATGTATTGGTGCTTCTATCCCTTGTATTGAATGAGGTGTTGTTTTCATGTTTGATTGATAACGGCGACAGTTGCGATTGTGTGCCACCGAGAAGAAGGAAGAGTCGGTATATTATTATTGGTATTCTAGTATTCTAAACAAGTCAAGGGACATCTCGCTGGTCACAGGCAACCAACTATTACCAAACACCTATAATTGACCTACTCTTTTTATCACTTGTTTGGTATCTCATCTATAAACTTCATAGTTACTTACATGTTTTGTTTTAAATAAAACAACGATAACAACTTGTCTCCTCCAAGTTATTACTGAGTGTCCATTAGTACACCCACGTCTTGTTGAAACCCACCTTTACCTCTTTAGATTGAGGTTAGGATGCTTAGCATCTTCCCTCCTTGGAGACTACGATCTTTCGTTGATAAAAATATTTTTGGCTTTACCCTACTACAAAGTTTTCAAAATAAAACCCTTTGAAAGAGGCATCATTTCTGAGTGGATGTTTTACAAAATAAAATATGAAGAGGTTAAGGAAGAAAGTTCAGCAAGAGAAAGATAAGGGGTGTTCTATGCCTTTACTAGAACAATTACTCCGTTCAACCACACTACCCCAGGAGCTGGGGCTTAGATCATAGTTTGTTATCTTTAGCCGGGCAGCTTGTACAGGCCAATTGGGAGAAATCCCTTGAAATCCGGGTAGGCTCTACAACAGATCTTCGGATTTGGGGCCTGCAACTTTCTTCAACAAGAAACTGAGCATGTCTCGGCAGGAGCCTGGTGCAACAATTGGGTCTCCCGCGGACGGTGTACTTTAGGAGTGCAGAAGCAAGTGGAGTCACCGAGGTTATTGTATATGGAAGCTAGGGTTTGGGTATACGAAAGTGCAGAAGGGTGGACTATGTCCGCGGGCCACAGACTCGTTGTCAGGGAGAACAAAGACAAATGGAAAAGCCACCGTTACTAGGGATGACAAATCAAAGGTTAGGTTTGATTATCCGAACCCCATCTACCATGTGTAGAAGGCTGTGGTTGTATCCTGGTGGATGTATTGATTCTTGTGGGTAAAGTGCACAAACTCTCCAGAGTATAATCTATTCTAATAGCCATATCCACGGTCAAGGACGGTTAGAAAGGTGATTGCTAGGAGTACCCTTGGGAGTGGGTTTTTAGAAACTAAAAAGGATGTGACTTGGTCACGAGGAAGTATCAGAACAAGCTTGGTTTCGACTAGAGATGGTCGAAGATGTTTTAAAAAGGGTTTTGCTCTAGAACTGTTTTCAAAAGGATGTTTTAACAAGGATATGGAGATGTCCATATTTTTGATAAGGAGACCTGTTTTCAAAAATTCTTTTTCCACAAATATATAGAGATGCCATATTTATAAGAGAAACTAGGATTAAAAAAACCTTAGTAGAGCTATCTCTCCACAACCCAAAAATTCATTATCTTGTTTTACTTTTCTAGGTGGTTTGCGAGTACATTCAAATGTACTTACCGGCTTTGTACCTAGATATTTACTTCGCCAGAATTTTAGAAGCACGAGGATTGATGAGGAGATACAACCATGTAGCTACTACATGGACCCATAGTCAAAGGTGGAACTACTCACGCATCATACCGGAGAGAAGGCCTCCGGGATGATCACCCCTCTGGCAGGGTGCCGGGAAGAACTTCAGATCCTCCCGATCTAGGAACAACGGTGGCGTCGGCTATAGAAGGTTTCGTGGAATATTGATCGGGTACTTAGGGTTTCTGCATCGAGGGCTTCTTATAGGCGAAGGGGGAGGCCGAGGAGGTGGCCAGGGGCCCCACACCCTGCCTAGGCACGGGGTAGGGCCCACCCACGCCTAGGGGGGTGTGGCTTCCCTGGCACGCCTCTCTGTCTCCCCTCTGGACTTCTTGTTCCCCACGGAAAGTAATTGACTTTGACGTTTGTCCAATCCAATTCTGAGAATATTTCCTTACTAGATTTTCTGGAACCAAAAACAGCAGAAAACAGGCAACAAGCACTGTGGCAACTTGTTAATAGGTTAGTACCATAAAACATGTAAAAAGCACCTCAAAGTGTAGATAAAGCAAAGTAGATACTACACAAGCATGGAGCATAAAAAATTATAGATACGTTTCTTACGTATCAAGCATCCCCAGGCTTAACTCATGCTCGTCCTCGAGTAGGTAAGTGATAAAAAGAAATTTTATGAGGTGACATGCACCCTTACAATAAAGATCTAACCATTTGCAAGAATTGAAAGCTGCGATCAAAGAACTCTAAACATGTGCATGAAAGATGGAGTTCTAACAATAGGACATAGTAACTATGCATGCAACATGTCAAGCTACAAACAAAGATCATGAATAACATGCATTGAAAAACGTTTGTTTGTTTCACATATAGAAAACATGGCATAGTGGCAATCAGCTTGCCCCTCATAGAGTAGCAAATAGATCCATAGGACACCTTCAAAGTTCACAAGGTTGACTAGAAACAAGTAGCACAAGAACAAGTAATATCACAATATGCATCTTGAAGTGATTAAGGTGGAAGAAAGGACTTTTATAAAGGAAGCAGGGATTTCAAGTCTCAAAAAGAACTTCCAAAAATTATGGTACTTATTATCTTTCAGCCCTCAGTGACCCTATCATAAGCATCTTGAAGTGATTAAGGTTAAAATGAACTAAGATGGAGTATATGTTGACGAAGTATAAGTTGGCAATACGAGGGCCACACCTCATGCTACTCAACTCCAGTCACCTGCAAGTTCTTGCCATTGTAAGTATTTGCATATCATAGAGAACCACCAACGAGGTACCCCTTGCACATGGTATAGGAGCTATCCCAGAACCAAAATGACAAGGCAAGTAGACAATGAGCATCTCAGCAATCTTCTTATTTACCATGGGAATATGGTTCTTTTTTTCTCTCTTTCCTCTTTTCTCAATGTGTCTCTTTTTTATAAGAAGAATGCTTCATATATGTCACTATGGTGATGCTGCAAGTTTCCACCATGATTAGGCATGGCTTAGGTTAGTGGATCAGGCGTTTCTCTAACACAAAATACAAACTACATGGACTTACAAGTTCCTTTTTTATTTCACACCGGTGACATCCATAGACAAAATAGCATGATATCAACTATGTACAAAGTACAAGTGTAATGTTGAAAACGTTCCCCATGACAGCATGGTTCTTCTAATTGCAACTTATAAGTGCAAGCATATACAACATAGAAGACACAATGGTTCAAGTTTATTAGGGGCAAATAATATAAAATGTGCCATCAAGTTTGTGAGGGCTTTAATCACTAAGTTTTCTCATAACAAAGTAGTTTTTAATTGGAAGATAGCTAAAAACAAGAATATACTTTGGAATGGTGTAACACACCATGCATAGGAGTTTATAGTGGACACTTTGGAATAACTTGGTTTCTTGGGAGTTGGAAGCATGAGTAGAGCCTACTCATACAAGTGAGGGCTAGGAAAAGACTGGGAGCAACCAAATAAGAGAGCAATAATGGCCATAATCATGCAGTGCAACAAAGCATTACTAATCAAAGCATAGAGTGGTACTACAAGTCAAGGACTAAATGAAGACACACTAAGCTACAAACATCAAAGGAGAATACCACTATACTCTGCTTTTGCAGGCTAAAACAATGCATAATTTCTTCAAGACACACTAAGAGATCCCAATGTCTTGGAGAAATCCATTCTACAACAATAATTACTAAGCATAAGGTCAAAACAACACCTAGCATGTCATGCTAAATTCTAAGTCACAGTCAATGCAAGCTCCTCTTGCACTTTCAAGCAAGAACTTACTACTCCTTTCCAACACCAAGCAACTTATTTGCAAACAACATGGCGAGAACGGGGGTCCAAACTACTTTATTCAAGCAAACTAAACAAACTGAGAAAACCAAACAAAAACTAATACGCTCCAAGAACAACACAACTGTGCATGAAACAATAAAAAATGAAGTGTGTAGACAGACCTGAGCTTTTTATTGATGAAGAAGGGGATGCCTTGGGCATCCCCAAGCTTTGACGTGTGTACCTCTTGGTTATTTCTTGGGGTTACACCATGGTGGCATCCTCAAGCTTGAGCTTTTGTCCATTCTTCATCTCATTGCATCATTCTGTCTCTACACCTAAAATTTTTCCTTCATACAAAACTTCACACAATGTTCATTAGCAACATTAGCTTATTCAAAAGATATTAGACCTCTGGCAAACCTTTGGAACAGCAAGGCTTTTCACTAAAAACAGAATCTACTGTAGTAACTACTTCAAAAATCTCAATTCACCTAAAGAGAACTCAAAAAGGAATCAATAAGAAGCAAATGCAAATAATGGCAGAAATCTGTCAAAACAGACCAGCAGGTAGAAACCTATTTTTTCTAAACTCTTCTGTTACTCAAATCAAAAAGTATTGAACTAGCTAAAGTTATATAACATACTGGGGGATTTATTCTTAAATTTTCAGCTCAATCCGAGTTACATAGACTCCTCACGATTTTTTTTGGTGGAGGACAGAAATCTGTTTTGGGACAGCAACTCCCCAAATCTTACTTCCCTCTCATTAGAGGTCATTCTTGGCACAAAAAGCAGACAAAAAGGATAAGGAGAGGTCATTACAGAAGTAATAACTTCCAAGACTCAAGGAAACTCTTGGGTTATTGTGACACCCCCAGGATTACGGCTAGACAAATCCCAGACCTATGTCTGATATAAGCCTAACCTAAATCTCGAAAGAGTACAGAGAGAGAATTGATAACACAACAGTAACCCTACGACACCGAAATTATTACAGCAAGCTCATAACTGAGCGAAGAACCAAAATATTACAGGAAGAGTTCACTGACCACAAACATCAAACAATGGAAGGCAAATTATGCTATTAAGTATAGCAAACTTAACAAATGGCCTAAGAGGCCTGAAGCATAACGATGACGTCCAATCCATAGATCCCAGACTTTCGACTGGGAACTCCAAACTACTCGTCAATGATGATGCCGTGAAGAAATCATCTTCAATGGTAACACTTACTCAGCTGCAAAAGTATTAACAAAGCAAGTGTGAGTATAGGGTGTACTCCGCAAGACTTGGCTGGTGGTTTTTTTGCATAAAGCCATCTTTGTTTTGTAAAACAAGAGGGAGAAGAATCTCGACTAATCAGAATATTTTAAAAGGGGATAAGTGAGTGGTATCTCCAACTTTCATCATATTTTGATATCCACCGAATCATCATCATCTGAACCTATCTAGGATCACCCCCTCGATCCCTGAGGAAGCATCCTTAAGCACACATTACTTAACTTGCCAAATTTTATGATTAGGTTCAATTTCTCTATGATCTTCACGTCCGTTCCCAAGTTCGTCCATTACCGCGGACACGGCTTTTCGAAAAGATTAATAACCCTGCAGGGGTGTACAACTTTACCCACACGTACTAACCTTCCCTTAATGCCACTAGATAAGCCTTCTTCCTTGGAAGGCCGACAGAGGGTGCTTAGACATGACCTTTACCTTGATTTCGCCGAGACCATGAGTCATGCACTAGGGAGATGCCACCGTAATGGGTCGAGTCCCGAAGACGGTCCCTAATGATGTGAACAGGGTTTGAGATTACGGATGCCGGGCATCTCCCATTCCCTACCACTCTTACCTACCTTTATGAATGCACCTCCTTCACCTCCTTCGAGAAGAGCCAGAATGCATATGTTGAATGGAATGCCCGAACTATGTGACTCATGGAATCTACGAGGCAAGTTAGTTGGTCGAGGGGGTTTCCAGGCCCCCGTGTGGTTGTACGCTCGTCTTGGTTCAAGAGGCAAGAACGTCGGGTCCTAAGGGTGGCAAGTATGGGAATGCAAAAATCACAAACCATGTGGCCTCCCATAAAAGCCTTAGCATGTTTATTATTCATCTCTGATCATACCACGTCATGTTGTCATACTAGATTCATTCGCAGCTCTGATTCATCAACCGGATGGACCAGTGGTAACAACTAGGCATGGATAAGCACAACAGATGTAACAGATCTAGCAACACTTCACAAGACAACCCCTAGTTATGCTAGGAGCAGTGGATCAAGGAATATAGGCTTCAATGGAAACATGCATCAGATAGGATTACTCTATTTATCAATAAAATACTTTAGATTCGTATGCACATGGCAAGAATGTAAATGCTTTGAAAGCATATGATTCATATGTATGTGTGGGGCTTCACTTGCCTTTGCCAGTTGATATCCAGAAAGCAGAGTTCTGGACAACTGGTACTTGACTTGATTTTAGGTGGCCAAGTATTTGTCTTCGAGTTTTGACGGTGTTGATCTCGATCTTCAGTCTTGAACTTGATCTCGATTTCGATATCGTATTCTACCGGAGAAGAACCAAACACCGGAAAGAAAGGAAACAATCAACACATGGCATCGATGCAATGCTCAAACAAGGATGATGATATGACAAGTTGAATTGTATTGAATTTAAAACCCTAAACATGCTTGGTCATTTTTATCGGGGTCCGAGGGGTCCAAAACCTAATTCGGAGAAACCCAGGAGGCATATGAGAGGGGTTGTTTTGTTGTTCTAATTAAACTTGCAACTGGAGTTTCTTATCAATGCATGATTATCATTTAATTAGATAGAATTCATTTTTCTGAACATTTTGATATATTATTTATATTTTTCTGATTTAAAATGAATTAGTTATGAATTTCTTCAATTTTAATTCATTTTAAATCATTTCTAGAATATTATAAAATAATTTACATTTTGGAATTACATTAATATTTTTATTAAACAGAAAACATTGTGAAAATGTTTATTTGAATTACAGAAGGGGCCCACATGTCAGGGATTTCTTATTTATAGAAAAAAATTACTGAAATCAATTAAATAAAAGAAAAAATTGTGACATAGGCATGATGTCATGCTGACATCAGACGAAGCTTGATCCTCAGATCCTTGATCGAATCCGAGGCTAGGGGCGACGCGGGGCTGCGGGGATGGGCGTGCTCGATGCGGGCTGGCGCACTGAACAGGTTAGTGGCAGCGCCGCCTAAGAATGGTCGCCGGAGGGTAGCTGGCAATGGCGGAGAGCGGCGACGGCAAGTGTTCGACGGGGGAGGTGAACCAGAGCGAGAGGGGGCAGGAGAGAGGGTCCACGAGGACCAGCTGCTCACCAAGAGCAAGATGGTGAGGTCGGTGGAGCGAGGGGAAGCCGGACGAAGGAGAATCGACGGCGAACATGGTGACGACCAGCGAGGCGGTGAGTTCGATTCTGGCCTGGGTAGAGCTTCCTAGCTTGCTTGGCTTGGAGAGGAAGAACAAGGAGACGACGGCAGTCATGCCTATGGCCTCAGGGGGAAGAGGGGGTGGTCGGAAATAGAGGGGCGCTGACGGTCAGCGAGCTAGGGTTTCGGGCACGCGCGGCGCAGAGAGGAAGGGAATGCGCGCGAGAGGGAGAAAGAGGGCTAGGGTTCTCGGCAGCGTCCAGCTGATCTTGTAGGCGCTTGGGGGTGGCAGCATTGATCTTGGCGCGCGGCAGCGAGGCGAAGACATCTGCGGTGACACGTAGCAGCTTCGCAGGTGGCGAGGAAGACGATGCGAAAAGAAAGGCCGAAGGGGTACAGGCCAGGGGCGGGCTCCAGATGGGCTACCTTGGGCCGCTGCAAAGCAAGGGCGACAGGCTGCTGCGGGTGGTGCTGTGCAGTAGTTAGAGGGAGAGGGGAGATGGGCTCGGCCCAGAGAGAGAGGAATACATTTTTTTCTGCTGAAACATTTTTCTATTTCTGTTTTCTCACTTTTATCTTTATATTTTTCAAATACAAACCTGTTTTGAATAATTTAAAAATACAGAGACTTTATAAATATTTAAAATAATACAGGGATCCTTTAACCATTTGGATTCCACATTTTTTTGTTCTTTTTGAAATTCGAAACCATTTTGAATATGTTTCAATTAGGAAGGGGAAAATAGGGTTTAGGGTTTTATGTATGTTTCTTGTTGTTTTCATTGTTTATTTGTCTTGGAAAAATACATGATGCTCATGAATGCACAAACAAACCTAATTAGTATTTAATAAAACTAAGGTTGTTACAGTTATATCCCAATAAGTACTTATCTTTAACGCCTCTAAGTTAGGTAGAAGAAGCAAGAAGAATCAAGTATTTTTAAATGAGGAAGCGTTAACATCAAGTCTTGCTTTCAAACGAGGAGCAAAAAGCAACTTCTCTCTCCTCATAGGAAAGTGTTCAATACCTTTCTTGAATGGAAAATGATATTTGATGGTTCCTTCTTTCATATCAATAATGGCACCAACTCTTCTAAGAAAAGGTCTTCCCAAAGTAATAGGACAAGAAGCATTGTATTCAACATCCAAAACATAGAAATCAACAGGGACATAAGCATTGTTAACCATAATTAGAACATCATTAATACTCCCCATGAGTTTCTTCTTAGCATTATCATGAAGTGGGATATCCAAATAACAATCTTCCAATGGTGGCAAATCAAGCATTTCATAAATGTTCCTAGGCATAATAGAGACACTAGAACCAAGATCACATGAAGCTTTGAGATCAAAGTCATTCACTTGCATATTAATAATGGGTTCCCAACTATCTTCGACTTTCCAAGGAATAGAAGCTTTGTTTTTTAGCTTCTCTTCCTTAATTTTCACAAGAGCATCTGTAATATGTTTGTTGAAAGCAACATGCATATCACTAGCATCACGACTTCTAGCAAGATTTTGTAGGAAGACGATCACTTCAGAAATATTGCAACCATCAATATCAAAATCAAACTTAGCATCACTAGTAGTAGGCTCAATAGTCTTAGGCATATTAGGAGGAGGAACAGGGACTACTTTTGTTTTAGTGGTGATGGTGCACACACTATTGTTTCTATCAATTTCGTCTTCCCTTTCCCACTTAGAATGAAGTTGAGATAACAACCTAATGTTTTCATCAATTGTAACTTGTATGGCATGAGCAGTAGCAAAGGTATTTTCCATAGTTTCAGGTTTAGCAGCCATTTTATTTATCAAGGAAGACTGAGCTTCAGACAAAGAGGATATATTTTTCTCAACAGTTAAAAGTTTCTCCTCCACAGTTTTGTTGAAAGAATTTTGTTTACTAATAAAGTCTTTGAGCATGACTTCAAGTTCAGAAGGGGCACTTTTAGCATTGTTGTAAGAACTTCCATAGGAATTACCATTATTAGGAGGATAAGGCCTATAATTGGTGTTGCTACCAAAATTGTTCCTATAGGCATTGTTGTTGAAATTGTTGTTTCTAATGAAGTTCACATCAACTTGCTCGTCTTGAGCAACCAAAGAGGCTAAGGGAACACTATTCGGATCAAGAGGAGCTTTCCCATTAACAAGCATAGCCATAATAACATCAATCTTATCACTCAAAGAAGAAGTTTCCTCAACAGAATTTACCTTCTTACCATGTGGAGCTCTCTAAACGTGCCATTCAGAGTAGTTAACCATCATATTATCAAGGAGCCTTGTTGCAGCACCCAAGGTGAGGGTACCTCCAGCTGTTGAATCCAACAGGTTTTTTGAAGAGAAGTTCAAACCTGCATAAAAAGTCTGGATAATCATCCAAGCAGTGAGTCCATGAGTGGGCCAATTCTTAACCAAAGACTTCATTCTTTCCCAAGATGGATCAACATGTTCATTATCAAGTTGTTTTAATTTCATAATGTCACTTCTCATAGATATAATCGTAGCAGGAGGGTAGTACTTTCCAATAAAAGCATCTTTGCACTTAGTCCAAGAATCAATACTATTTTTAGGGAAAGATAACAACCATTCTTTAGCTTTTCCTCTCAAGGAGAAAGGAAACAGCTTGAGCTTAATAATATCTCCATCTACATCCTTATACTTTTGCATCTCAAAAAGTTCAACAAAGCTATTGAGATGGGAAGCAGGATCATCAGAACTAGCACCAGAAAATTGCTCTCTCATCACAAGATTCAAAAAAGCAGGCTTAATTTCATAAAAGGTAGCATCAGGAGCAGGTGGAGCAATAGGAGTTCTAGGAAATCATTGTTGTTGGTGCTAGTGAAGTAACACAACTTGGTGTTCTCAGCAGAGTTCATTTTGTCAAAGGTGGGCAAGCCAAAAACAGCAGTAGTAGCTATAGAAGGAACTAAATTTTTTGTGTTTTTGAATAAAGAAAGCAAACCAAACTAGACTAATTTTTTTGTGTTTTTTAAAAGAGGCAAATAAAACCAAGCAAAATAAACAAATCAAACTAAAAACAAAGTAAAGAGAAAGGAAGTGAAGGACTCCCCTATTGAAGACGTCCTTAGCCTCCTTGGCAACGGCGCTAGAAAACTTGTTGATGGCGCCTTGTTGACGTGGGAGCTTCTTTCTTTATTCCCCGGGAACGGCGCAAGAAAGACTTGACGGTGCTCGACGTGGCACTTTTTTGGTGACCCCAAGAGCAGGGTGTGAAGAGCACAGCAACAAGTTTTCCCTCAGTTGAGACCGAGGTTATCAAAGCAGAAGGAGGAAGGAAACGTCACACAGGTGTTGTAAACAACATGGAGACCTGCACAACACAAACTCAAGACTTTGCCCCAACGAACAATGAGGTTGTCAAACTCACCAGTTTGCTATAACAAAGGATTAAACGTAGGTGTGGAAGGTAATGGTGGTTTTCAGCAAGTAAACAAGTAATTGTGGAAGATGGTTAATGGTAAAGATTGGACCGGGGTCCATAGTTCACTAGAGGTGCTCTCCTTAGATAAACAACATGGCATGAAGTGTAAACAAATTACAGCGAGGCAATTGATAGGAACTGAGCAAGGCATAGCAATGCAATACTAGTCAAAAAGATCCTATGTGATTCGATTGGGCAATATAACAATATACATAGACCGCCATCCAACTGCATCTATGACTATAAATCCACCTTCAGGTTATCATCCGAAACCCCTCCAGTATTAAGTTGCAAGCAACAGACAACTGCTTTAAGCAAAGTGTGTAAGGTAAACAATCAACTTGTTCTATGAATAAGAGACCGTTGTTTTCTCCCTAGTAGCAACAACAAATCTACAACCGAAGAGATTTCTGTCACTTCCCTTGGAAACTATAGGCATGAACCCACTATCGAGCATAAATACCCCCTCTTGGAGTCACTAGCAACTACTTGGCCAAGATAGCTACTAACAACGGAGAGCATGCAATATCACAAACAACACAGACATGATAGAATCATAAAGACAAAGCCATTAATCATCTGGCATAATAATCTCAATATCCTTTGGATCCCCCCAAACAAAACATGCATGATTACAAATAGATTAGATCTTGATCATGAATGGAGCTCACAAGATCTATACATGAAAGCACAAAGGAGGAGATACAACCATCTAGCTACTACATGGACCCATAGTCCAAGGTGGAACTACTCACGCATCATACCAGAGAGAAGGCCTCCGGGATGATCTCCCCTCCGGCAGGGTGCCAGGAAGAACTTCAGATCCCCCCTGATATAGGGACGACGGTGGCGGCGGCTACAGAAGGTTTCGTGGATTATTGATTGAGTACTTAGGTTTTCTGCATCGGGGTCTTCTTATAGGCAAAGGGGGAGGCCGAGGAGGTGGCTAGGGGCCCCACACCCTGCCTAGGTGCAGGGCAGGGCCCACCTGCGCTTATGGGGGTGTGGCTGCCTTGGCACGCCTCTCCGTCTCCCCTCTGGAATTTTTGTTCACCATGGAAAGTAATTGACTTTGACCTTTGTCTCGTCCAATTCCGAGAATATTTCCTTACTAGCTTTTCTGGAACCAAAAACAGCAGAAAACAGGCAACGGGCACTGTGGCAACTTTTTAATAGGTTAGTACCAGAAAACATGATAAAAGCACCTCAAAGAGTAGAGAAAGCAAAGCAAAGTAGATACTAAACAAGCATGGAGCATCAAAAATTGTAGATACATTTCCGATGTATCACCTACTATTTTATATCATGTGTTTCTCCATTTCTTGCTATATGTATTGGTGCTTGTATCCCTTGTATTGGATGAGGTGTTGTTTTCATGTTTGATTGATAACGGCGACAGTTGCGATTGTGTGCCACCGAGAAGAAGGAAGAGTCGGTATATTATTATTATTGGTATTCTAGTATTCTAAACAAGTCAAGGGACATCTCGCTGGTCATAGGCAACCCACTATTACCAAACACCTATAATTGACCTACTCTTTTTATCACTTGTTTGGTATCTCATCTATTAACTTCATAGTTACTTAAATGTTTTGTTTTAAATAAAACAACAATAACAACTTGTCTCCTCCAAGTTATTACTGAGTGTCCATTAGGACACCCGCCTCTTGTTGAAACACACCTTTAACTCTTTAGATTGTGGTTAGGATGCTTAGCATCTTGCCTCCTTGGAGACTACGATCTTTCGTTCATAAAAATATTTTTGGTTTTACCCTACTACAAAGTTTTCAAAATAAAACCCTTTGAAAGAGGCATCATTTCCGAGTGGATGTTTTACAAAATAAAATATGAAGAGGTTAAGGAAGAAAGTTCAGCAAGGGAAAGATAAGGGGTGTTCTATGCCTTTACTAGAACAATTACTCCGTTCAACCACACTACCCCAGGAGCTGGGGCTTAGATCATAGTTTCTTATCTTTAGCCGGGCAGCTTGTACAGGCTAATTGGGAGAAATCCCTTGAAATCCGGGTAGGCTCTACAACAGATCTTCAGATTTGGGGCCTGCAACTTGCTTCAACAAGAAACTGAGAATGTCTCGGCAGGAGGCTGGTGCAACAATTGGGTCTCCCGCGGACGGTATACTTTAGGAGTGCAGAAGCAAGTGGAGTCACCGAGGTTATTGTATATGGACGCTAGGGTTTGGGTATACGGAAGTGCAGAAGGGTGGACTATGGCCGAGGGCAACAGACTCGTTGCCGGGGAGAACAAAGACAAATGGAAAAGCCACCGTTACTAGGGATGACAAATCAAAGGTTAGGTTTGATTATCCGAACCCCATCTACCATGTGTAGAAGGCTGTGGTTGTATCCTGGTGGATGTATTGATTCTTGTGGGGTAAAGTGCACAAACTCTCCAGAGTATAATCTATTCTAATAGCCATGTCCACGATCAAGGACGGTTGGAAAGGTGATTGCTAGGAGTACCCTTGGTAGTGGGTTTTTAGAAACTAAAAAGGATGTGACTTGGTCACGAGGAAGTATCAGAACAAGCTTGGTTTCGACTAGAGATGGTCGGAGATGTTTTAAAAAGGGTTTTGCTCTAGAACTGTTTTCAAAAAGATGTTTTAACAAGGATATGGAGATGTCCATATTTTTATAAGGAGAACTGTTTTCAAAAATTCTTTTTCCACAAATATATAGAGATGCCATATTTATAAGAGAAACTAGGATTTAAAAAACCTTAGTAGAGCTATCTCTCCACAACCCAAAAATTCATTATCTTGTTTTACTTTTCTAGGTGGTTTGCGAGTACATTCAAATGTACTTACCGGCTTTGTACCTAGATATTTACTTCGCCAGAATTTTAGAAGCACGAGGATTGATGGAGATGCTGACCTCTATGCGAGCTAGGACATCTTCCCTGTCAGTTGCTTGTAGGTTAAGGCTTGACATGGGCTCTACGAATGAAGGCTTCTGCTATTGATGATTGTAGTCACCATAATGGCAATAATATAAGTTTTGTACTTGTTACTTTCTCGATGTTGTAATGATACTCGTCGTTTATGCTCACGGCTCACTGATCATGGGAACACGAATTGCAGGCATAACAGGGATTCTCGGACCGCAAATCCGGGGTCTCACAGACATGGTACCAGAACCATCCTGACTGTAGGAGACCTTAGTTAGCATGGACATTAGAAAGGACAACCACTATTTCTCAAAACACCAGTTTTCGAAAACTATTTTGTCGAAAGCCTTTCGAAAGATTCCATATCTTATCCCCTCTTACTTAAACTATTTTAAAATGGATTACTCTACATCTTGTGTAACTTCAAATACTCTGTTTTAAGAACAAATCCAATTTCAAAAATGTGAAGACGGAGATCCCGAGATGGAGAACAAAAGACACAAGCAAATCTAGAGAAACGACCAACGATGAAAGACACTACAAGATCACCCTACAAATGGAGTCCTTGATCAACCCAATGGATCAAGTGTGGCACACATGAAGTAGATGGCAAGACATAAGTCAATACCCTCCGCAACATCAGTACTTAGGATTAGCTGAGACCTCTTCTCAGCATGATGGCCACATCAGGAAATCTATGACAACCCCTTTCCATTCATAACGCCAACTGTATACCCTGATGAATCTACACCCCTATGCCTAAACTCACTCCAAACCTAAACCCCGTGTAGATGGCTCCTTCCCGCTCATAGTGCATCATCGCTGTAGAAAGCTTCTGGACCTTTGAAGAGCAAATGCATGACTTACTAAAGATCGTCTGTCATCCCCCACCAAGATCGAAGGGACAAAGCTTCCTCGCAATGATTCAAGCGTAACTTAATGGGTCATCAAGGCCACCATTCCATCTCGCGAAACCGACCCCGAGCCCATCATCTTCACCTTCATTGACCATAACTGGGTACATGGCATCGTGCGAGCTATAAAGAACATCATGGCACGCCTTTGCAAGATCCATGAATAAGAGATAAAAGAAACCCCGTACCAGCTGTTTGGAAAGTGTGACAAGGATGGACTTCCCATCGAGTCTTTCCTCACTTGTTGCATCGGGAATCAACTAGAGAATATGGAATACCTACTGCAGTGCCATCAGGAAGACCTCGACAAGAGCCTCCATCAAAACATCCTCATGCATATGGATCTCGGCGCACCCGGGAGAAAAGTATGCGAGCCGCCAATGCTCGTCTAGAAACAAAAGTATCCCCTTTAGCGCCCTAAACTTCTGAAGATGATAACCCTGAGACTGAAAACGGATAATTGTCCTTGTACGAATATCAACCCATCTTTTAGTCACCACCTCCGGAAGATCCACCCGTCAAAGTAGCTACCAGAGAAGGCACGACCATTACCTTCACTACTGAAGAACTAAATATCCCTCACACTCTCGAGGATGGCGACAAGAGTCAAGAAATATCCATGGAGTCGTCTTTTGCACCCTACAACTCACCCTTCTAGCATAGGGTAGAGTTATGTATCATCCCGGAACCTGTTTTGTAAAACCCCAAGTACTTGACACTTTTTAGATCCTACTGGATTTGTGGGACCCCGGATTTAAGGTCCGAGCATCCCTGTTATGCCTGCAATTCACGTTCCCATGATTAGTGAGCCGTGAGCATAACCAACCACTATCATTACAACATCTATAAGGTTACAAGTACAAAGCTTACATAGTTGCCATTATGGCGATTACAACACAAATAGAGGAAATCTTCAATCGCAGAGCCCATGTCGTCCCATAACCTACATGCAGCTGATTGGGAGACGGCCTAGCTCGCATAGACGTCAGCATCTCCATCCTTCCCCGTGCTTCTGGAAATCTGGCCAAGTAAATAGCCAGGGACAATGCTGGTGAGTACATTGAATGTACTCGTAAACAACCTTAAAAGAATAATAATAAAGGATATGTAGTATGGTTTTGGTAGTAGGAGGGTTCCATAAGAGGTTCCTTTGTAAACTAGTTTCTCTTGTAGATATAACATCTACATGGTTTTGTTTGAAAACTTTTAGATTTTTTTTAGAAATACTAGGATTGGGTCACCGTATTTATCTCCATGGTCCTCATCTGACCGGGTTATCCTCTTCCTTCTCTGGTGTCCCTCGGACCACCAGGTTTTAGAAAACACTTACTTTTTTTAAATTTGTTTCGAAAACAAATCCAGCACCACTCTACAGCAATGTTCCCAACCGTCCATGATCGAGGACTCAGTTATTCGATTAGATTTACACTCTGTAGAGGTTGTACACTTTACCCACACCAAACGGGTAACCTGCCTTGATCCTTACTGATCGTGGGTCGAGTAACCGATCAAGACTCTCTGGATACTATTCTATCATGCTTACCCTTGAGTTGTTCCTCTAAACACCGGGACGTCGGAATTCATAGACCAACCGGAGTGCTCCCAACTCCTCTAGAACTGTCACTTTCAATGAGAGGCTCATAATATCTCCCGGCACTCACAGCGGTGGTACTGCTTCCTTTAGGTGACTGCTTATCAGTTAACCCTTTCTGTAAAGGAAGCCTGGAATTAGAGGGAGTTGATCCCTTATAAGTAGTTGCAAGAATTACCACACCGGAGTAGCAAACTATTCGCATTCCATAGTAATGTGGTTGCACGGGTTAATTGTTCAGGCAAAACTACAAAGAACCAGGTGCCTTTTTGTAAACATTTTTCTTCTGTCCTTTATCCCACCTTTTTGTAAACAAAACATTTCTAATTTTTCAAACATCTCTTGGTAGTTCGAACCTCACCAAGGTTTCCTAATAAAACATTTTATAAACATCTTTGTGGGTCTTCCCATCCTAAACTTTTTCTTAGGCTAAAACGGGGTCTCCAAGGGGTTATGGTGTTAAAAACCATCTACCATACTAGGTTCAAGTAGGTGTTGACAAGGGGGTTGTAATTAGTAGTACAAAGTGGTAATGATTTGGAGGAGACAAAAAATACCAGATATAAATCATTATATATAAAAGAACAATGCAGTTTCATAAACAACTGGTAAAACATGCATAAGTGAAACAATAGGGAGAAGTCTTATGAGAAAGAGGGTGGCTTTCCTGTGATCAGCAATATGGCATATTTGTCCCTGGACTTCTTCTTAGAAAACCATAATATCCATATAATGACCATCCATTTCCGATCTTTGAGGATAATCACAACTATCATCGTCAGGGATAACGCATGCAAGCAAATAAAGCCACAATCAACAAAAGGGATACAAGCACCAATACAAATCAGAAATAAAACACACAACACAGTACTAACTTTAGGAGGTTTTGTTATATTGAGTCCCTAGAAAATGGGAAATACTTTATTTGCATTTGTGGAATTCCCTTAATGATTTAGGTGACATATATCCTTGATTTTTGAGGGGTTTAAGGCCAACTATTGGTTATGTATGATATCAATATACAAATATGATACATTCGGATAGATAATGAAAATATGAAAGCAACAAAAGTGGTTTCACTATTTTATCAATTGCCATTGATTGATAGTGAATTTTCTAGTGAAAGAAATTCTAGTTTTTGCAAATAATTCACCAGAAAAGTTCTGGAGCTATAAAAATTATTTCCTCTTAGGGTTAGATAGAATCTGATTGACTGGTTGTATGAGAGTTGGAATCACTTAAGAATAATTAGCAGAATGGCCTCAGGAAATTCCCCAAGGCGGTACTGGAGGTTTTTTGTCTTTTTAACCAGACTAAAACTACAGGAGCTTATGATATGATTCCAAAGTAACATGGTAGTTATTAAGAATACCTTTCTACAGAAATTGGGATCATCACTGTTGGATTTGTAGAAATATTACTATTATTTATTTGGTGGAAATACCCAAGGCAACAATGTTTAAATTACTACAATTAATACAGAGTTCAATAAATCATGAGCTCCTAGGTGTTGATAGATATGATGAGATAGGAGTAATGAGAGTTGTAATTAGGTCACTAGCAGTTTTTATTGACCTAGAGAAATTCTTAAAAGCATAAATGTACTGTTTTTGGTATTTTTTCCACATGCAATTTAGGAAGCCAATTAGGGTGTTTCCAAGGTGGTATACAAGACACAGAAGATAACTTTCAGTACAAAGAGGTTTCAAACGAGTTGGAATTTTAAAACTCTCTAGAGAAATAAAAGAGTGCTTTAGATACTTTTTGGTATTATTTTCATTATAAAATAAGTATAGATTATTTTGGTGCAGCACTGGTTCTGCCTGTTAGATGAAACACACAGAAACCTGGTAAGAATTACGTCTGGGCAATAACTTGTCTTTTTCATTTTCTTACGGATTTAAGCCAAACAGTAATTACCAGATCTGTAATTTTTAGGAAATAAAAGAAAAAGTAAATGGGGCACTCAGACTGGATTCCAGCTGCAATTGGGCTGCAGGGGGAGAAGCCGTCCCATCTCCCTGTGGATTAGCACGCGTGGGAGGGTTCAAACCAGCAGCACGGAGCCTTGCTGTCTGCAAGAAAGGGGAACTGAAGGGGTATCGACGAGCCCCATCCATTTGATTAGGCGTAGATCCGATGGTCGGGACATCGTCTTCTAGCCCATGATAGATAGCTGAGAGGAAACCCTAGGGAGGAGTTCGGGTCGGAGTTGGCTGCATACCTAGGAGCGGGAGAGCCAAAGGGGAGGCGGCGGGGAGGCACGACGCACGTTGGCAACCTAAGAGAGGGGCAACATTAGGTGGTTCCTGGCGTCGGAAGGGTCCCGTGAGGCAGCGCCTGTCAGAGCTTGTTCGGTAGGTCGTCGGCGGCGAGGACTCTGTCTATTCCTGTAGAAATAGAGAGCATGGTTAGAAAGAGGAGACTTCAGATATGCAACATGCATAGGGAGAGAGGAAGGGAAAGAGGGCTCCATGCTTAGATCTTTTTGATGGCTGAAGGGTTCGTGCTTCTCTTCTTATGTCCAGTACAGGGTGGGGGATGGAAAGTGGAGCTCGGTGTGGTGAATAGAAGGGAGGGAGAGCAAATGAGGGCAGCAAGAGAGGGCAGGAGGCCTCAGGCATTTTTATTACAAAGGGATGGAGAAATATAGGAAATGTCTATTTTGAACATGGGAAGGGGGAACAAATGGCTAGGGCTGGTGCCAGGTGGAGAGGAGGGAGTGTGGGTGTGCTCTGGGTCGAGCAAGGGCATGGAGGTGAGTTTGTGGCTGCTGTAAGGGCAATAAAAGGGACAAGACAACACATGCCTTATGTCTCCTCCATGTACAAGCATAAGGGACAAGAATTTAGTTTAGCTATAGTGGATGCTGCCGTGATCACGACCATGCGGGAGGGCTGGGTGCTAGAGGATTGCATGACAAGCTTTGGTGAGGCTTTGAGAGAGGATTAGCTCATAGTTTGGTAGAAATTCTATTTTGGCCTTAATGAGGATCATGAGGATACTTGGAAATCATGATCTTGCCAAGCTAGGGTAATGATGCTGGTGGATGGATATGGTCAATATACACCTCCATGATTTATTTTGAAATTATTGGAGATTCTTTGGTTCATTATTTAGCTTTTCTCCAAATAGTGTTGAAATGGTTTTATTGAGTTCATTTGAGTTTTTTGAATTGGTAAACTTGATATTTTGGTGTGATATTGTCCTAAATGCCATATCACACATTGGGGAATTTTCTTGGAATTTATTGAGATGTTAAATTATATATAAGGGATTATTTCTTGTTTCCGCCATTGAAGAGAAAGGGAAAAAATAAATAATGAAGCATCTCAAAAATATTTATTTTGAGTTGGGAAGCTAGGGTACGATATATAGGCATCATCTATTCCTTGAGTTGGCAAGGAAATATGGAGAAAAACAAACTTGTCTTTATAGATAAAGTTTTGAGGATTTAGCAATTAAAGGAATTTAAATAGTTTTATGCTCCAAATAATTATGGAAATTATTTGGGAAATGGTTTTATCCAAGGTGGATGATCTCAACTTGAAGTATCTATCATAACCAACCTTGGGTTTGAATATATTCCTAGAAAATGGAAGGAAACTAGATGTTGAAGGATCTAGGATTCTGATATTTTTATACCACCTAAACATGGTTGGAGTAGTGAGCTCAGAGCTCACCTTGGTACAAGGGATAGATGGATATTTAGACCAGGTTATATAGATGATCATAGTGAGAAGAGTTGTTCTTGGTTGTATTTGAGGTTATTTGGGAATGATGGCAAACTTTGTTGAAAATAAGGCTGCCATAATAGATGGGTCCTGATGCCTCATAAGCCATGTGGGTTTAAGAAGCACAATGCTCCAATGGAAAAAAGTGAATTATGGTCTGATAGAACATGGTTAGTAGTTCATAACCATGCAAAGAGTTGGTCAAGGGAGGTAGCATAAGGATGTGAGCTTTGGCCAAAGTAGTAATAAGATTTGGAGAAAAGATTATTTTCTTGACTATAAAACCATCATGGATGAGTGGGTCCAGGAAAGGTTTAGCCAAGTACGAGAGTGGGCTTTGATATTACTAATTATTTACTACAAGGTGGTTCAAGTAAATTCTGAATAATTCACATAGGTTAGAACAAGTGGAGTCTCAAAGATTGAATCCAGCTAAGGTTTCCATACTTTGCCAGATTTTGGCAGATTTAGGGTTTTGACTAGAATGTAAGAGAGGAGGGTTTTGAGAGGATGCAAGGTTCCAATTCATCATCAAGTGGACAATGATGAAGCATGGATTTAATATGAATGATCCATGCTTAGATTTGGTCTTCATTGAGTGGTAAACTATCATAAGGGATTAACCATTGATTGATCTGAGTAAGAGATGGGAGGGTCACCTTAATGACTAGAGATCAGATCAAACTTAGAGGGGGTGCTTAGGAGTTGTATTGTTAATTTAGCTTAATCCTAAAGGATGAGCTCCTAGGGTGGCTCATGCTACTTCCTAAGCAATCAAGTCAATCAGTAGATAAGAGCAATGCTTCAAACAGCAGATCAGGGCAATTCATCCTCTCAAACTTATCAAACTACTACTAAGGCTACCATCAATCCTAGCTTGAGGTAAGGATGGGTATGTTTAAATGTTGGGGTTTGAATAAGGTTAGATCTCTTGGTATCTTTACCAAGAGTATAATTCAAAAGCTTTATAATAAGGTTTTGGAAAGCCTAGAGGTAAGAATAGTTGGAAGTTCTATCTTGGAAACATAAGGAGAGTATATGTAGGTCTCCATAGTTTTGTTAAAGATAAACTAATAAAGTATTTTGTATTATCAAATTCATCATCTTGGCTCAGGTTTGAAATTCCATAATAGTTGAGAGTATGAAAGATGAGCCAAGACATCTCCTTTGTAAAATAGTTTTTGTCAGCAGAGGTTGAGGTAAGGAGTATATGATCTAATATACAATCAAATGTATGAAGACAACAATCAAGCAACAAGCATTCGAACACTTAACAACAAAAAGTTTTTGTTCCCCCTTATTTTTGCCTTTTTGACAAAAGATCAGGGTTGCCATGTAGGAACCCCTTTGGATGATATGCCAGTCAGGTATGTCCCTCTTTCCGTGTTTTACCCATGACGTTGCATCAAACCCAGCCTGGAATGACCGCATCCCATAAGACTGCTTTCTTAGACCATTGACCGTAAACGGCATCCTCCAACCTATCAGACCCCTAACTAGCTCAGAACTAACTACTAGGAAGCTATCTAAATGCCTTTCACGATAGACTTCCTATCTCAATAAGTGGTATCGACGTCTGATGGCTCAGATCAATATAGAGCTTCGTTGGGAAACCCCAAGAGGAAGGTATGATGAGCACAGCAGTAAGTTTTCCCTCAGTTATGAAACCAAGGTTATCAAACCACTAGGAGTAAGGAAACAACTCCAAGGTGTTTCTAACAACATGGAACCTGCAAAACACAAACTCAAGACTTTGCCCCAACTTATAGTGAGGTTGTTAATCTCATTGGTTTGCTGAAAACAAAGTATTAAACGTATAGTGTGGAAGATAGTAGTTGCTTGTAGAAAGTAAACGGTAACAAAGGTTGATGTATCAATGATAAAGATTGGACCAGGGTCCATAGTTCACTAGAGGTGTTCTCCTTAAGATAGATGACATGTTGGGTGAACAAATTACAACGGGGAAATTGATAGATTGAGCAAGCATAACAATGCAAATACTATACATCATGACTCCTATGAGATTTGATTGGGCATTACAACAATATACATAGACCGTAATCCAACTACATCTATGACTAATAATCCACGTTCAGGTTATCATCCGAACCCCCTCCACTATTAAGTTGCAAACAACGGATAATTGCATTAAGCAATGTGTTTAAAGTAAACAATACAATTGTTCCATGAACAAAAGATTGCTGTTCTCTCCCTAGTAGCAACAGCACATCTACAACCTTGGATATTTCTGTCACTTCCCCAGATTACTAGAGTCATCAACCCACCATAGAGCATAAATACTCCCTCTTGGAGTCACAAGCATCTACTTAGCCATGAAAACTATTAGGAACGGAGAGCATGCAAGATCACAAATAACATATACATGATAGAATCAATAATCAATCTGACATAATATCTCAATATCCATCGGATCCCTGCAAACACAACATGCATGATTACAAATAGATTGTCTTGATCATGAACGGAGCTCACGAGATCTAAACATGATAGCACAAAGGAGGAGAAACAACCATATAGCTACTGTATGGACCCATAGTCCAAGGGTGAACTATTCACGCATCATACCGGAGGCTGGCATGGTGATGAAGAAGGCCTCCGGATGATCTCTCCCCTCTGGCAGGGTGCCAAGAAGAGCTTCAGATCCCCCCGATCTAGGGACGATGGTGGTGCCGGCTACAGACTGTTTCTTGGAGATTTGATCGGGTACTTAGGGTTTTTTCCTCGGGAGACTTTTATAGGCGAAGGGGCAAGGTCGGTGGGCACCCGAGGGGGCCACACCTAGGGCTAGCGCGCCCCCTGGCCGCGCCACCAACAGGTGTAGTCGCCTCGTGGCCCCACTTCATTTTCCCTTCGGACTCCGTGATCCTTTTGGTAAATATTGACTTTGGCTTTTGTCCCATCCAATTCCGAGAATATTTCCTTACTATCTTTTTCTGAAACAAAAAAACAGCAGAAAACAGGTAACTGGCACTGCGGCATCTTGTTAATAGGTTAGTCCCAGAAAACGTATAAAAATACCTCAAAGTGTAAACCAAACATAGCAAAGTTGATACTAAACAAGCATGGAGCATAAAAAATTATAGATACGTTTACGGCATATCAAGCATCCCCAAGCTTAACTCCTACTCGTCCTTGAGTAGGTAAGTGATAAAAATAATAATTTTTGAGGTGACATGCACCATCACAATATTGATCGAAATATTTGCAAAGCATTGAAGGCTGGGATCAAAGTACTCTAAACATGAGCATGAAAGATGTAGCTCTAACAATAAGACATAGTAACTATGTTGTAACATGCAAGGTACAAACAAAGGATCATGCATAAAAATGCATTGAAAGACATTTGTTTGTTTCACATATTGAAAACATAACATGTGTGGTATTCATCTTGTCCCTCATGGATTAGCAAAATATAAATGCATAGGACACCTTCAAAGTTCATAAGGGTGACTAGATACAAATAGTTCAAGAACAAGCAATATCAACATCATGAATCAATCAATAAGTTTTGGGACAATGCACATAGAACTAAGAATGACAACTATGCTCTCTTAATTGGTGCATAGAGATAGAAGGTGGAGACTCAATATAAAAGTGGGAAGAAAGGCCCTTCACAAAGGGAAGCAGGGATTTCAATTTTCATAAAGAGCTTCCAAAAATTATGGTACTTATTAGCTTTCAGCTCTAATTGCCCCTATCATTGGCATCTTGAAGTGATTAAGGTTAAAGTGAAACAAATATGGAGTATATGCTTGACAAATAATAAGTTGGAAATCTCATGTCCCTTGAGTATAAGGGATGTTCCACATGCTATTCAACTTTAGTCACAAGAAAGTTCTTTTCATTGTAAGTATATATGTATCATAGAGAACCACCAATGGGGTACCCCTTTCCCCATGACACAGGAGCTATCCCATATCAAAATGACAAGGCAACAGACAATGAGCATCTCAGTGATCTTTATATTTGCTATTTGCATAGGTTTTTATTGAGGATGCTTCACAGATTGCTGACTATGGTTATGCTGCAAGTTTCCGCCATGATTAAGCATGGCTTAGGCTAGCCGCCCAGGCGTTTCTCTAACACATATACATAACTCCATGGACCTACAAGCTCCCCTTTTATTTCACACCGCTGACATCCGCAAACAAAAGAGTGTTGGGAATATGCCCTATAGGCAATCATGTATGATGTGTTTTCCCATTGTATTCATAAAGATATTAAGTTGTCCTTGTATAAACATCTGATGTGTATCATTGAATATGTGATTCGGTTGTGGAACTATACATTCATGTTGTTTGTACTAAATATACTTGGTCATCGAGGTTGTGTTCGACACACAACTTAGACCAATGTGGAAGTAGGCTAATGGCTCGGTTCCACTTGTCACGGGCATGGAGATGCTATTCCGACTTATGCAAATTCGGCTAAAGAGTTTAGCGAGTCGGATTGACCCATATTGAGGTACAACGAACAAGTTGTCATTTTTATATCTCAATCAATGTAATCCTTAGACCTGAAGTTGTTGCACAGTCCGAGTTGAGGATCACCGACTTAGGTTCTATCAAATGTTGATCCGTAACTGGGCAGTTATTAAGGCAGAGTTCAGGTCGACTCATAATCAAGCTGCGTGATGTGAATAACCAAGATGGGATTTTCCTCCTCCACTTGGAGAGATATTCTCTGGGACCTCTCGGATGATATGATTCAGAAAGCATGTCCATGCATAACTCGGTTAAGTGTTAACCGAGGAGATCGACTAAGAGTTAGTTGAATGAATAACTTATCTCGGATCGAGAAGAGAGTATAGCCTGACAAGGTATATCGTGAGGAAAAAGGGACTCGGACGTAAGTCGCATTGGAAAGGCAAGTCGTCATGACTCTTTGGTACTTAGGTGTCGGGACGTTCTGCTAGGAGCCGCTACCGACTAATCGATTGAGAGTCGGACTCCAATCGTGTCCAAGTTGCCATGAGCATGCGGAATCACACACTTAAGACATGGAGCAAGTTCGGATTGAAATCTGGTTGGGTTGGACCCGAGCTAGATTTGGACTGAGTCAGTGAGTCGAACTCGCAGTGACTAATACTATATGGGCTTTAGTGAATGGGCCACGAGTGAGTGGAGCCCACATTCACTCCCTATATATAGTGGGGCGCAGCAACCCAGGAGTGTTTATCTTGATCGGTGAGGTAATTCCATGAGTTGGAAACCCTAGCTCCACAGCAGTCCAGCCGTCATAACGAACCTAGCAGTTCGCCGCCGGTGCTCCCCCTTGTACGTGTGGATACCAGCAGAGATGCTGTACGATCAGCACCAGGACGATCGTGATCGGATCGGATCGGATCGGATCATGAGGACTGCACTGCATTCAACAGACGTGCTTCATAAATTCCGCAACTGCGCGTCTAGTGGTAATCCTCGTGGCCTTCTACCTCATCTAGATCTTGGGATCACCATGTTAGAGGAAAAAGTTTTGTTTTATATCTACGTGGCCCAACAAAGATCATGATATCAATGGGTAATATGTACGTGTGTTGAAAGCGTTCGCCATGAAAGGATGGTTTTGCTAATTCCCAACTTATAAGTGCAAGCATATACAACATAGATGACACAATGTTTCAAGCTTATTAGGTGCAAGGAAGTAAAGTGTGCCATCAAGTTTGTGAGAGCTTTAATCACTAATTTTCTCATAACAAGTTTGATTTGGAAGATAGATAAAAACATGAATATACTTGGAATGGTGTAACACGCCATGCATAGGAATTTATAGTGGACTCTTTGGAATAACTTGGTTTCTTGGGAGTTGGATGCATCAGTAGATCTTACCCGGTACAAGTGGAGGCTAGCAAAAGACTGGGAGCGACCAACTAAGAGAACAATAATGGCCATAATCATGCAGAGCGATAAACCATTATCAATTAAAGCATAAAGTGCTATCACAAGTTAAAAACTAAATGATCATAGAGGATAAGGTGACTGGTTCATAGTCATAACATGGTGTGAGCATGTGCCAAGTCAACCCAAACAAAGCATCAAAGGAGAATACCACAATATTATGCTTTTGTATGCTAAAACAACACATGATTCTTGCAAGGCACATTAAGAAATCTCAATTGTTTGGAACAAATCATGCTACAACAATAATCAGTAAGCATAAGTTCAAAGAAACATCTAGCATGACATGATAAAGTCTAAGCAAAAAATTCAAAACAAGCTCCCTTTTGTATCACTAATAGCATGAAAGTTTCTACTCTTTTCCAACACCAATCAACTTATTTGCAACAAAAGTGCAAAAGCGGGGGTCCAACTAATTTATTCGAGTAGACTAAACAAACTAAAACCAAAAACAAAAACTAAGACGCTCCAAGAATAACACAAAAGTGCATGAAACAATATAAACGAAATTTCTAGAAAAGAGACAGGAGATTTTTATTGATGAAGAAGGGGGTGCATTGGGAATCCCCAAGCTTTGAAGCTTGTAACTCTTGAATATTTCTTAGGGTGAAATGGGGTGGCATCCACAAGCTTGATCTTGTGTCCATTATTCATCTTATTACATCATTCTTCCCCTACACTTGAAAATTTCCTTCATACAAAACTTCACACAATCTTCATTAGCAACATTAGTGTATTCAAGATAATAGGCCTTTGGTTTTCGTTTAAAAACAAGAAAAACTTTCATTATAAGACAAGATACTGTAGCAATTTCTTTTAAAAATCTCAAGTGATCAAGGAGAAGTCAAAAAAAACCCGATTAAGAGACAAATGCAAATAATGGCAGAAATCTGTCAAAACAGACCAGCAGGTAAAAACCGATTTTTTAGAAGACCTTCTGTTGCTCAAATCAAAAAGTGTTGAACTAATGAAAGTTAGATAACAACCTGGGGCATAAACTCAAAAAATCACAGATCAATCCGACATACAGGGATTTTTCACGAATTGTACAGTGAAGCACAAAAATCTGTTTTCGGACAGCAACTTCCCCAAATCTTACTTCTTTATCATTAGAGCGTATTATTTGCACAAAACCCACAAAAAAAAGGATAAGGATAGGTTATTAAAGAAGTAATAACTTCCAAGACTCAACAAAAGAAAATCCTAATGAAATTTGAGCTATCTCCCAATAAGTACTTTTCTTTAGCGCCTTTAAGTTGGGCATGATAGTTTGAGAATATGCTCACATAAGAAATATGAATTGAAGTAAAAGAGAGCATCAAGAAGCAAATTCAAAACACCTTTAAGTCTAACCCACTTCCTATGCATAGGAATCTTGTATGCAAATAAATTCACAAAGAACAAAGTGACATGCATAGGAAGATAAGATAATGGTAACTTCAAAACTTTTAGCACATAGAGAGGTGTTCAGTACCATGAAAACTTCTACAACCATATTTTCCTCTCTCATAATAATTTTCGGTAGCCTCATGAATAAACTCAACAATATAACTATCACATAAATCATTCTTTTCATGATAGACAAACACATAATTTTTATCAACCAATATAGGACCATCATCTAGAGCTTTATCATAAACATTTTCTAAGCAAAACTCTTTAGTACCATGCATTTAGAACTTAGGAACAAATAAAGGATTATCATAGATAACAGGACCGTAATTATTATCACAAGTTTTACCCATAGTAGATATTTCAAAAGAATCCACGGGAACATAACATTCATCCTCCTTTGGTAAGCATGGTGGACAATCAAATAATGTAAGGGATAAAGAGTTACTCTCATTAGAAGGTAGGCATGGGTAGCTAATCCATTATTCCTCCTTTTGTTCATCACTCTCCTCCTCTTTTTCATCTAATGTGCTTCTAGTTTCAGCAATTTCTTCTTCCATAGGCTCCTGCAAGGCATTAGTCTCTTCCGTTGGTGGAAATAATCTATTAAAGTATTCAAGAATATACCCATTTTCTTCCGTCTAATTATCAAAGAAAAGTTTAAGTATATCATAAACCTCATATTTATATGGTGCATCATCAGTATTTTCAAGAAAATTAGCAAGTTCGAATGCACCCTTCCAAGCAATAAATTCTTCAATATGTTCCACACCATAAAAGTCATAAATTCCCTTAACATAAGAATATATGGTAACATTATCGATATACTCACATTGAAAATGGAGTTGTTTATACCTCCTACAGCAACAAGATTTGTCAAAGCAATAAGTAACATTATAAGTAGAGCACACGTTTCTAGAAATGGTATTTAATATATCAATTTGTTCCCATAAGTGATTCCCTTTTTGTGACAAACGGTGTTCCTCATAATAATATTTTTGTTCTTCCGTGAACCCACCTTGCCAATAAGATCTAGTTTCAAAGAAACCAACCATTAATAGAAAGCATGACAAAGCAAGGCAAAAACAGACCAACAACTATAGTAGGAACTAATTTTTTTTGTATTTTTGATAGAAAGAAACAAGCAAAACAAAGCAAAAGAAACTAAGCAAAACAAAAACAAAGTAAAGAGAATGGTTGTGAGAGACTCCCCTTGCATGAATCTTCTTTCTCCCTGAAAGGTGACTGACGAGGAGGAAGAGATTGAAGATTTCCTTAACTCCCCAGCAACAACGCCAGAAAATGTCTTGATGGCTTAGATCACTATAGAGCTTTGTTGGGAAACTCCAAGAGGAAGGTATGATGAGCATAGTTGTAAGTTTTCCCTCAGTTATGAAACCAAGGTTATCGAACTATTAGCAGTAAGGAAACAACTCCAAGGTGTTACTAACAACTTGGAACCTGAGCAACACAAACTCAAGACTTTGCCCCAACTTAAAGTGAGGTTGTCAATCTCACCGGTTTGCTGAAAACAAAGGATTAAGCATATAGTGTGGAAGATAGTAGTTGCTTGTAGAAAGTAAATGGTAACAGTGGTTGATGTATCAATGATAAAGATTGGACCGTGGTCCACAGTTCACTAGAGGTGTTCTCCTTAAGATAGATGGCATGCTGGGTGAACAAATTATAGCGGGGAAATTGACAGATTGAGCAAGCATAACAATGCAAATACTAGACATCATGACTCCTATGATATTTGATTAGGCATTAGAACAATATACATAGACCGTAATCCAACTGCGTCTATGACTAATAATCCACCTTCAGGTTATCATATGAACCCCCTCCAGTATTAAGTTGCAAGCAACGGATAATTGCATTAAGCAATTTGTGTAAAGTAAACAATACAATTGTTCCATGAACAAAAGATTGTTGTTTTCTCCCTAGTAGTAATAGTACATCTAAAACCTTAGAGATTTATGTCACTTCCCTAGATTACTAGAGGCATGAACCCACTATCGAGCATAAATACTCCCTCTTGGAGTCACAAGCATCTACTTGGCCAAGATAGCTAATAGCAACAGAGAGCATGCAAGATCATAGATAACACAGACATGATAGCATCAATAATCAATCTGACATAGTATCTCAATATCCATCAGATCCCCACAAACACAACATGTATGATTACAAATAGATGATCTTGATCATGAACGGAGCTGACAAGATCTAAACATGATAGCAGAGAGGAGGATAAACAACCATCTAGCTATTGTATGGACCCATAGTCGAAGGGTTAACTACTCACGCATCATACCGGAGGATGTCATGGTGATGAAGAGTGCCTCCAGGATGATCTCTCCCCTCCTACAGGGTGCCGGGAAGAGCTTCAGATCCCCCCGATCTAGGGACGATGGTGGCGGTGGCTATGGACTGTTTCATGGAGATTTGATTGGGTACTTAGGGTTTTTGCCTCGGGAGACTTTTATAGGCGAAGGGGCAAGGTCGGTGGGCGCCCGAGGGGTCCACACCTAGGGCTGGCGCCCCCTGGCTGCGTCGCCACCAGTTGTGGTCGCCTCATGGACCCACTTCATTTGCCCTCTGGACTCCGTGTTCCTTCTAGTAAAATATTGACTTTGGCTTTTGTCCCATCCAATTCTAAGAATTTTTCCTTATAAGCTTTTTTGAAAACAAAAACAACAGAAAACAGGCAACTGGCACTGCGGCATCTTGTTAATAGGTTAGTCCTTGGAAATATATAAAAATACCTCAAAGTGTAAACAAAACATAGCAAAGTTTATACTAAACAAGCATGGAGCATCAAAAATTATAGATACGTTTACGACGTATCAGCGTCTCTCAAGAAGCAACAAGTACTAGGTCGATAGAAAATACCCATTTCCGGACGAAAGGTGCAACGCTTCTCCCGCATCATCCTACGACTTTTCAGGGGGAAAGGTCTGTAACATAGCAATTTCAGCAACCTTGATTTATTGTCCAAAAGTCAAAAATTAGGGAGAACAAAAACTTTTTCTTTTTAAGTGTTGCAATGTTGTTGATTTTTGGTTGCACTCATCCATCTGATTGTGTATAAGATGAGATACTCCTTACCTCAACCTTAGTTGACAATAATATTTTACAAAAGAAATGTCTTGGCTTATCTTTCATATTCTCAAATGTTCTGGCAATTACAAACTTGAGCCAAGAGGACTTTGACACAAAAAAATATTTTACTAGTTTCCAAACTATGGAGATCTATTTATAAACTCCTTATGTTTTCAAGATAGAACCTTCAACTACTCTTAACTCTAGGTTTTTCCAAAAACCTTGCCTAAAAACTATTCATTCTAATCTTGGTAGAAATACCAAGAGGTCCTTACCTTACTTCAAATCACAACCTCTCAAATACCCATCCTTACTTCAAGATATACTTGATGGTACCCTTAGGAGTAGTTGGATAAGTTTGATAAGATGAATTTCCTTGATCTGCTGTCTGATGAATTGACTTGATCTGCTATTTGCCTAGCTTGCTTAGGAACCAGAGTGAGCTAATCTAGTAGCACATCCCTTAGGATCAAACCAATAAATTATACCACCAATATCAAACCAAGCATCCTAAGATGGATCTATCCTAAGCCACTCAATTGACCCTCTAATCTACTTAACTAGAACAATCATGAGCTAGTCCTTTTTATTAGCATCCAACTCATAAAATATCAAATAGAAGCATGAATATCCTCTACACAAGCTAAATTTCAATATAAAACACTTGATTATAAGGATGGACCCTTGATTGCTCTCCAAATCTTTCCCATTTTCATACTTGTCCAAATACACAAATCTGCCAAATTTGACTCTGAATGGTGTCGTCGGATTGTCGGCAAGTACGCCATAGGGGGTCCTGAAGGCATTGAGAAGATGGGGTGTGGGATGAACGGTGTTCCGAGAGCTGTGAGCACAAGTTTACCCAGGTTCAAATCCAACTGCGATGATTGGATCCTACTCCTGCTAGCAACCTAGTAATATATCGCCGAGAGCTGGATGTTATAGCGGATTACAAGAGAGGTTCGCCTGTGCGAGTAGGTTGTGGTGTTGTAAGATTGATTGCGCTAAAGGATCCCATAGGGGCGGTTTATATAGTCACCGGGGACTACGGTTATAGGGGATACCTATCCGGCTATGCTATAGAGTTGGTAACTAAAACATCTTGGACTACAAGTAATACTATAGGCCTAAGTCGATAACTCTTCCGGGCCTTGTCATAGCCGTAAGTGACTCCTCCACTTTCACTGACTGGGCCACGCGTGAAGCAAATATCTAACCCATTGGTGGGCCACCCTAGTCAGTGAGTCCTGTGGGTATACCCAGAAAGTATGTCCACAACAGTAACCCCCGGAAGTCTCCAAGATCCAAAGTCGTATAAATCGTCTAGCTTGATGGTTTCTTCGTCTTGAGAATCTTGAAGGGTTCCCAATAACTTCTTCCAGTAATGTAGGATTCCGAGTCTCATCTGAGTCGGATATGTCTTGTTGAGTTCAGTCATTTTCCTGCTCGTTTCAAAACATGAGCCAGGTTTAAACAGTGCCATGCTGTCTGACAACTTTTTTAAACCAGGCCTTAACACTGACAAACGTCCAGTCATCACGACCGTTGGTTGGTCCGTTCTTTACGGAACAGAACACCGTTTCAATGCCCGTGCGAGAATCGAGGGGGCGGAGACGTCGCATGGAAGCCTCCTCTCTATATCATATATTCATGGCACAAATCGTGCAAATTAGCGCGAATCTTGGCGCGGAGGTTAATAACAGTAGAGATTTTCTCCTTCTCCCAGATTCATTCCTCGCTTCTCTTCATTTCCTCCTCGTACTCCTCGAGTGTTCCGCATCCTTTCCCATCTTTCACCAAAAAACCCTCAGCGCCACCAATGTTTGACCCTTCCGGGTGAGATGGAGGCACCATCCAGCTATAGAGCGGCAGCTTGGAGTGTTTTAAGCTTGTTCGCTCTTTTTCTCCTCATAATCCGACTTTACTTTTACTGATGTTCTTAATACTTATCAGCTTGAGAAACTTCCCAAGTCCGAGCTTGCCCCTGTCGAGGGTTATCTTTCTGATGACTTGGAAGCGACGGAGGACGACAAGGTGAAAGAAGTTCCTGCGTCTACTTCCAACAAGCGCAAGGCCAAGGAAACTATTGTTACTACTCGCACACAAGTGTTGCCAGTAGTTAAAAGGTAACCATCTCATGGTTTTTAGTACTCTGTACATTGTTTCTTTCTGTAGCATACCTGACATTATTCATGTGTGTTTCAGAGCTAAATATGTTTTGAAGAGTAAGCCGAAGCCGGAGAGAAAGCCAGTCAAGCAAATGCATCAACAGAAGCTTGGATTATCTCCAGTGATGGCTCGTCCAACCCCTAGCAGTACTCATACCTCAACACTAGAGGTTTTAGCCTCTCCTAGTGCCCATTCATTCATCCCTGACGCTGCCATGACCTCACAAGCCCTGCTTACCATTGGTATCCAGTTAACTGACAAGGGTGAACCCGTCAAGAGTAATGATCCCATGTTAATGTCGCCAGGGAAGATCGATCAAATGGCCAGTTCTACTGCCTCTAGCCTGAAGCGGAAGAAGAAGGAGGAGATTCTAAGGCTAGCACAATCTAGCCTTGAGAAGCAAGTCCTTACTCCAGAGGTAGAAAGCCAGGAGATGGAGGATGTAAAACTGGTGAGCCTCCTGGACCAAATTTTGGTTCGGGATAAAAAGAAAGAATCTGACGAACTTCCGGCAGCAAGCATTGCTCCCCTCTCCCTTGCCGAGAAAGTTTTTCACAACATGAAACTTTGATACGAAATGCTGCACCTGGAGCACATTGTAAGTTTTCCGAATCTCATTTGCAGTATTTATTATCATATCCTCTAGCCCCCAAGCATAAAGTCGGACAAATATCGTAGAATAAGATCCAAGTTGATGCTTAAAAGATGCAAAAGAACGATATAGTGTAGCCCCCAAGGCTCGTGCTAGATTTTGACTTAGTTAAAGTTGCATCCCGAGTCTTAGTACCTGTTTGACGGTTATTCCATCTTTAAATTACAGAAAGTTACATCTTGCAAACAGGATTTGCTCAAGAACATTTACAACAAGCACATGAGAACTCCAAGCTGTATGTTGAGAAGGATGAGGCGGAAGGTAATCATTTCCTACCTTAACCTTAGTATTTCTCATAGTCGAACTGTTTAGCTGAATGATAATTTTTTCTTTGGAAAATTGCTGAGTGAATGCAGCAAGATGGTGGAGGAGGCCGAGAACTTCAAGGTATTAAAAATAGAAAATGCTAAACTCTGGGATGAGCTTGAGAAGCTGAAAACTAAATCGGAGAAATCCGTGAACGCCTTTCTATAATCAAGCAACATGGAGACCGAGAGGATCGAGAAGTTGTTGGCCCTCCGAGATAAACAACTTGATGATCTTAAGAAGGATTTCGAGAGCTAGCAAGATCTAGCCCAGGCCACAGAAGCAGAGCTGAAGATTCTCCAAGAGGAGCATTCTCAGTGGAACCACTCTGTGCTAGGTAAGATTTCTGAATTTCACTATTCCTTTGATTTTGGACATTTCTCTGAGTTAAATTTTTATTTTTGGTTCTTTCCTAGATCCTATGCATATTTTTGACTCCTATTCCTCTGAACCCGGCCTCGGGCGCATAAAACTTGTCAAAGATGTTCTTTTCGACTTCCGCAAGACTCTTGAAGAGGCTGGCGAGTCGGTCAGACTTTCTGACTTGAGGAACATGCCAGTGATGGAGGTGAGGGACAGAGTGAAGGAGATTCCTAAGCTCATCGAGGATTGGATGATTTACTACGCCCGAACTGCTGCACAGAGCGCCCTCACTATGGTGATGAGCCACCATAGTGACATGGAGGTCTGGCACGTCACCAAGGGCATCATCAACGAGGATGATGAGGGTAACCCGCAAGACATCAATGCCATCCAAGAATCTTGTGCGGGATATGCTTGTCGCGTGGTGGAGATGACGAGCTACAGGACGCCATTCTCCCAATCTATTGTTGTGCCTCCTTCACCCAAAGAGCCAGAAGACAACCTCATTGATGATGAAGTTTCCGAGTCTTTGGAGCAAGGTGGCGATGACGTCGATTTCAGTGCTCCAAGGTCTCCTCCACCACCGCCTGAATCTGCAGCATAACCATCTTGATGCATTATACTTAACTTTTATTTGGCATGTAATGATGGTAACAGTATTTTGTTTAAATGTGCTAGTATGTAAGAACTGATGCTTTACTACTTATCACTTGTTGTATAAATTTTTATGTGTGTGCTCGAAATTTCTTAAGCACTGTGTGTTTATACTTTTTGTTTTATATGGCTCTCTGCCACGTCCCTTTATGAGCCGGCCAACCTTTAGCACGGAAACTCTGCCGATTCAATGGAGTGCAATTGCTAAACCAGTTTAAACTTGTAAACAAAGCCATCTTCCAGTACCAACAATTCATTACTCGAAATATGCCCGCGTCTCAACAATCAGATAAAAAACCAAAGTATAAACACAAAATTGTATTTATACCCTAAGGTAACATTGTTTTTTTAGATATTCAAAAATCATAACCAGAACGAACATGAGCATAAAGTACTTTCAAGCATCCTAGGATTTTTGAAAATGACATGCTCTTTTGGAAATAAGATGGTAAAAAACTTCTAAAAAATAATATATGATGAAACCAATACTTTATTTCTCTTTGAACCTGTACATATATGCTTATAAGGAAATATAACTAAGAATAGAAGGGACGTAGTTGTGCAATGTTCCATGGAAGGTCTAATTCATCAGGGTTTCTACTACCGCCAGCTCTCTTTCTCTTCCGAGTATCCGGTCTTTCCTTGATTGGTCTCATATCGGTTAAATAATATGACCCGTTATGCAGAACTATGCTAATCATCAAAGGTCCTTCCCAAATCAGGGAAAGTTTGTGATTTATCTTTTGCACGAGTCGGAGAACTAAATAGCCTTTCCTGAAAGAACGGTTTTGCACTCTCTGAGTATGATACTTGCGTTACTTCTGTTGATAGGATCAGCAATGACGCGAACTTCTTCGACTATGTCGAGATCATCCTGTCGAGAAACTTCTACATCTTCTTTGATATACGCTTTGATTCAAGGAGACTAATGAATTAAATCACTTAGAAGAACTGCTTCTGCCCCATAGACCAAGAAGAAAGGAGTGTATCCGGTTGATCTGTTAGGAATTGTACGTAAGCTCCATATCACAAATGGTAATTATTCCGCCCAAGCCCCTGCGGCACGAAAAAGTGGTGCCTCGAGGCGAGGTTGAAGTCCTTGTAAAATAAGACTATTTGTTCTTTCGACTTGTCCATTAGCTTGTGGATGTGCGACTGATGCAATATCATGTCGGATCCCATGCTCTTCGCAGAATTCGGCCAATTTCCCATGTAAAAGATGCTCCCGTTGTCAGTAATAATGCTATGCAGATATCCGAATCTAATGATTACGTCCTCGACAAACTTTCTGGTTGTGGCTCCATCGCCATTTGTTTTGGGTTTAGCCTCAATCAATTTGGTAAATTTATCCACCATCACTAGTAGGTGAGTAAATCCACACTTTCCATACAAAACGGTCCTACCATGTCAATCCCCCGGACCGGAAATGGCAATGTAATAGGGATTGTTTTCAACTAACTAGCCGGAATATGTGCTTGACGGGCGTACTTCTGGCAGCCTCTGCATGTTTTGACCAGTTTTTCAGCATCTGCCTTAGCTGTAAGCCAAAAGAATCCGTGTCTAAAAGCTTTTGACACTAAGGATTTGGCTGCAGCATGGTGACCACACTCGCCTTCGTGGATTTCTCGTAATATTTCCATTCCTTCTTTCGGAGAAATACAGCGCTAGAAACACCCCAGAAACACTCCGCTTGTAGAGCTCATGATTGATTATCGTATAGTCTTCTGCTCGTCGGACGATTTGTCGGCCCAGAAATTCATATTCAGGTAATTTTCCGTTTATCAGGAAAATCCAGATAGGTTTTTGTCCAGCTAGGGATTATAGCCAGAACTGCTACTAAAGGTAAGTCGGATTTTGTCGAGTAGTCCTCATTAACTCTTGTGATGGAGGGGACTTTTAGGTGCTCTAGAAAAGCGCCATCCAGGACTTGTTTCCACGAAGATCCTATCCTTGATAAAGCATCTGCTTCCTCATCTTTTGCTCGAGGGATGTGTTGAATCTCAAAACCCTCGAACGATTTAGATAATTCATCCACAAGAGCTTTGTAGGCTGCCATGTGCTTGTTTGCATTGCATATATCGGATACTTGCTGAGCAACTAAATCCGAGTCTTTGTAACACATGGGTGTAGTTATGCTAATATTGTTGGCCATGTGTATTCCATGTAACAGTGCTTCATACTCGGCAATATTATTGGTTGCCGCGAAGTGTATCTGTAACACATAGAACAACTTGTCTCCTTGGGGTGACTTGAGAACCACGCCAACCCCCGATCCCCCTTGTGCTTTTGACCTGACAAAATGTAGGGTCCAAAATTCTGAGTTTGGAGGACTTGTATTTTCTGTCGTCTCTGTCCAATCAATGACGAAATCGGCAAGTATTTGGGATTTGATTACTGTCTGTGGCTTTTACTCGATGTCGAAAGCTGCAATCTCTATTCCCGACTTTGCGGCACGTCATGTGGCAACGCGGTTGTTGATTATATCTCGAAGGGGAGCGGTACTCACCACTATGATCTTGTGATCTTGAAAGTAGTGTTGTAGCTTTCTAGAGATGAAGAACACTCCATAGTCTAGCTTTTGCTAATGTGGATACCATTTTTTTACTCTATCAGGACCACACTTAGGTAGTATGTTGGATGGTGCACCTTATGTTCATAGCCTTATTCGTCGTGCTCCACTGATGTTACCACACTTATGACTTTGTTAGTCGCTATGATGTAAAGTAACATAGGCTTGTGTGGCTTTGGTGCCACGAGAATTGGTAGAATCGAAAGTAGATCTTTCAAACTTTGTAGAGCAGCGTCGGCTTCCTGGGTCCAGACAAATTTTTCAGTTTTCTTCAAGAGTTGGTATAACGGCATGGCTCTTTCTCCGAGTCGGCTAACGAATGGACTCACTGCTACAATGCAACCAGTGAGACGTTGCACGTCCTTCAGGCAAGATGGCCTGGTAATGTTGAGTATAGCCTTAATTTTGTCCTAGTTCACCTCTATGCCTCTTTCAGACATGATGAAACCTAACAATTTTCCGGCTAAAATTCCAAAGAAACACTTCTTCAGATTTAGCATAATATTAAATTTTCGTAGGCTAGCAAATGTTTCCCCCAAGTTGGAAATAAGTGTTTCTTTATTTTTGGACATCACTGCTATATCATCTACATATAGATGGATGATGCGTCTGATTTGATCATTAAGGCAACGTTGCATTGTGTGTTGATGTGTAGCTCCTACGTTCTTTAAGCGAAAAGGTATAGTTTTGTAGCATAAGGTTCCGAAACGTGTGACAAAAGACGTGTTTAGTTGATCCGATTCTTTCATCAGTATTTGGTGATATCCGGAATATGAATCTAGAAAATAGAGTAACTCTGACCCTGTCGTTGAGTCGATAACTTGATCGATTCTGGGCAAAGGGAACGGATCTTTAGGGCAAGCCTTGTTCAAGGTAGAATAATCAATGCACATCCTTAATTTAATAGTGTCCTTTTTAGGGACGAGTACAAGATTTTCCACCCAATCAGCGTGGATGACCTCTGATGGGCCACATAGAGATAAAACAAAACTTTTTCCTCTAACGTGTTGATCCCAAGATCTAGCTTAGGTAGAAGGCCACGAAAGGTTACCACTAGACGCACAGTTGTGGATTACTGATATAGCGCGTCAGTTGATGCAGTGCAGCCCTCACGATCTGATCCGATCACGATCGTCCTGGTGCTGATCATACAGTACCTCTACAGGTATCCACACGTACAAGGAGGAGCGCCGGCGGTGAACTCCTAGGTTCGATATGACGGCTGGAATGATGTGGATCTAGGGTTTCCAACTCATGGAATGACCTAATTGATCAACCCCTTTGGGTTACTGTGCCCCACTCTATAGAGGGAGTGAACGTGGGCTCCACTTACTCGTGGCCCATTAACTAAAGCCCATATAATATTAGTCACGGGGAGTCCGACTCACTCACTCGGTCCAAATCTGGCTCGGGTCCAACCCAACCAGATTTCCGGTTCAGATCCAATCTGAACTTGCACCCTCTCTTAAGTGTGTGACCCCGCAGGTCATGGCTACTTGGACACGATTGGAGTCCGACTCTCAATTGATCAGTCGGTAGTGGATCCTAGCAAAACGTGCCAACTCCCAAGTGCCAAAGAGTCATGACGACTTGCCTTTCCAGTGCGACTTACGTCTGAGTCCCTTTTGCCTCACAATATACCTTGTCAGACTATAGGCGAATATCTGTCATCCCTTAAATAGTCCGACTCTCTTCTCGATCCCAGATAAGTGATTCATCCAACTAACTCTTAGTTGATAGCCTCAGTTAACACTTAACCGAGTCGTTCATGGCCATGCTTTATGAATCATATCATCCGAGAGGGCCTAGAGAATATCTATCCAAATGGAGGGGGAAATCCCATCTCGGTTATTCACATCACACAACTTGATTCTTAGTCGACCCAAACTCTACCTTTATAACTGCCCTGTTACGGATTAGCGTTTGACAAAACCTAAGTCGGTGATCCTCAACTCGGACTGTCCAACAACCTCAGGTCTAAGGATTACATTGATTGAGATATACAAATGACAACTTGTTTGTTGTACCTCAATATGGGTCAATACGACTCGCTAAACTCTTTAGCCGAATCTGTGTAAGTCGGAATGGCATCTCCATGCCCATGACAAGTGGAACCTAGTCATTAGCCGACTTCCACATTGGTCTAAGTTGTGTGTCCAACACAACCTCGATGACCAATGATGTTTAGTACAAACAACATGCATGTATAGTTCCACAATCGAATCACATATTCAATGATACACATCAAATGTTTATACAAGGACAACTTAATATCTTTATGAATACAATGGGAAATATCATCATACATGATTGCCTCTAGGGAATATTCCCAACAACCTCTGTGATAAATCCGGCTAATTCTAGTCGGCTAATTCCTTATCTATAGCTTTGCCCTTCTCATCACCAAGCCATCATAAGGACTATTTGATGGGTTTAGCGTTAGGGTATACATTAAGAGAGTACTCGGCAAGGTCCCTAGGTAATCCAGTCATGTCAGAAGGCTACCATGTGAATATATCACTATTAGCTTTGAAGAACTCAACGATCGCACTTTCCTATGCATGGTCTAAGCCTACCCCTACGTTCTTTGTCCTGGAGGGATCATCTTCCTTGAACGACGTATTCTTCGTACCTTCCGATGCCTTGAACTGCAGGCTTGGTTTCAGCACCTCGTTTTTCGTGGCAGGCATCTCGGAGGGGGGAATGGTCTTCTTGATCTCCTGGTACTCCGGGGGTGTACAACACAGCTTCAGCAAGGGAGGCAAATGTAGGGGTTCGTAGCATGGAAAACAAAAAAATTCTACCGCATGAACACACAATCAAGATCTAATCTATGATCAAGCCAAGATCTATCTACTAGATTGTAGCAACGAGTCGTTAGAATACTAACCCTCGAAGATCCAAAGCGGTTAACGAGAGCAGATTCTCGTGGGTGATGTAGTCGTACACTTCCGATCTCAAGATCGCGTAGACGATCCTTCCGGCGCTGCGTTCCGGCAGCGCTTCCGCAGTCGGTCACACGTTCGGTACTCGATGAAGACCTTCCTCTCCCTTGTTCCAGCAAGCAGCAGAGGTTGTAGCACTCTCCTCGTGATTCCGGCAGCACGATGGCGTGGTACCGGAAGTAGAGGGGAGATCTCGCAGGGCTTCGCCTTAAGCCGGAGCGAGTATGGTGGAGTATGAGAGAGGGCCTTGGCGATCTAGGGTTTAGAGGCACCAAGGGGAGAGCTTGGCCGGCGGCTAGGGTTTGGGGAAACCCTAACTCGGCAACTTAGAGGATGCCCTAGGCGGCGGTTGCACTGGAGGTGGCCGGCGACTTGGGGCTAGGGTTTGGGGTGTGAGAGGTGTAGGTAGTGGGGCACCCTTGCCCCTTCTTTTATAGGTGGGAGGGAGGCGGCTAGGAGGAGGGAGTCCTCCTCCAACTCCTCCTCCTTGGCCGGCGGGTGGAGGGAGTGGGACTTCCTCCCCAAGTAGGTTTCCTACTCTTCCTCCACCAAGCAAACTTGCCGTTTGACTTTTTCAATTTGGTTTTGACTTTCAAACTAGGATTTGATTTCTCCCTTTATTTTGCCCAGCCAAGTGACCTAGTACATGATGCAATCATTCCACATTGTCATGACACATTCATGTACCCTTCCCCTCCGGAGTGCCGGACCTTCCGGACCCTTCTAGAACATTCCCGACGAAAACACCCGAATCATTCCCCAACTCCGAAACAGGACTTTCCTTATATGAATCTTATTCTCCGGATCTCCTCGTGATATCTCGGATCCCATCCGAGACTCCGAACAACATTCGGTCTCTTACTCATCATTCCATAACTACTCAACAACATCGAATCCTTAAGTGTTTCTCCTTACGGTTCGTGAATTATGCGGACATGACCGAGACACTTCTCCGATCAATAACCAATATAGGAATCTGGAAATTCATATCGCTCCCACATATTTCTATGATTACTTTGCGATCGAATGAACCACTTACATACGATACCAATTTCCCTTTGTCTCATGATAGTTTACTTATCCGAGGTTTTGATCGTCGGTATCTCTGCATACCTAGTTCAACCTTGTTACCGATAAGTACTCTTTTCTCGTTCCCGTGATATGTGATCCCTTGTGAGCCAGTCACATGCTTGCAAGCTAATTGGATGACATTCCACCGAGAGGGCCCAGAGTATATCTATCTGTCATCTGGATGGACAAATCCCACTCTTGATCCATGTGCCTCAACCCATACTTTCCGAACACTCAATGCCACCATTATAGCCACCTAGTTACGGTGTGGTGTTTGATGTTATCAAAGCATCCTGCCGGAGATGGTGATTAACATGATCTCATGGTCGAAGGAATTAGTTTACTATGTATCAGAAAGCTTATAGAAAATGAACTATTAAATGACTTGATCTTTATGCTACGCTTAACTATAGGAGTATGTCCATCACATCATTCTCCTAATGATATGACCCTGTTGTTAATAACATCTCTATGTTCATGATCAGGAAACCATGATCATATATTAACCAACAAGCTAGTTTAACAAGAGGCTTTACTAGGGACTCTTTTATGTTTACAAATCACACAAGTATTAATGTTTCATGTTAATACAATTATAGCATGGTATGTAAACATTTATCATAAGTATGAAGATATGATAATAACCACTTTATTATTGCCTCTTGGGCATATCTCCAACAGTCTCCCACTTGCACTAGAGTCAATAATCTAGTTTCAAACCTTTGTGTATTCAACACCTATGGCTTTCTGGTGTCGTATGTACACGATTGCTAGTGGTCAACTGATCTCCGGATCTGACACTTCCAGGTCCGTGTGTAATTGCATGTCTTTGCGTCTCTACGCATCACTCATTCTCTAATGAGATGGCTTTGTATAAATTTGGTCCTTTGGTGAGACCTCTAGTTATTTGGGGTTAAAACATGTTGATAATATTGTCGTACAATATATCTTCATAGTATTATCCTGCTGTGAACTACACCTAGTTTGATAACAAACTACTTGACAAAAATGCCCTCTTTTGCTGCTATAATAGTAGTCATATACTTAGCCTTTTGTTTTAGTATCTGTCACAATGTATTAACTTTGGAACTTATCCAAATCCATTATGGAACTTACTTTCCATCATATTGTGCCACCCTTAGTTTAGATTGAGATAAACTTAATTTGTACTTTGTGACAAAACTAGTATCAATGTAGTACTTTTACAATGAACTAACCATCTATTTGTCACTTCTACAAAACAATATATTCTTAGTTTTTCCAAAAGATCATAAGAATATCCTTACTATCGTCCAATGATCATCTTATGAATCATTCTGGTATATGCTCACATCATTTAGAGCATAGGACATATCTGGATTTGTACATATCACAGCATGATTGATATAAATACTCTTTGTGATTTTATACACCAAGTATCAATCTATACTTGAATCTTTGTTTCACTTACCAAGTGCCAATACACTTGAATATATCATCAATAGTGAACTCATTCAATCCTTTCTGTATGACCAGAACCTTTCTTGTAGTTTCTATATTGAACTCATTCAATATATCATTTATGTACTTTCGGCACAACCTTATTAGCGTCTATTGATGCCAAATATTTGGGTTTTGCCTAAGTCTTTCATCGGGATGAAATTCTTAATATGTGTTAATAAAAGATACATCATTTCCAATCAACAATATGTCTTCCACATAATGTATTAGAAACATGTCTTAGCGCTCCCACTTAATTTCTTGCAAATGCAAGCACCTTCATTGTCTCTGATGAAATTAAACTCTTTTAAAAATTTCATCATAGTGAAGATTCCAACTTCCGTGATGCTTACTTCATCCATTGAAGTTTGCATATTCTTTTAGCATCCTTTGAATTAACAAAACCCTTTGGACCGTGTTAAGCACATGTCCTAGGCAACAATTCTATTAGAAGAACTTGTTTTGTTTATTCAGCTACCTCATAACAAAATTATATGTAGTGGTTGCTACATTAATCCGTCTAGACTAAATATTGCTATGAAAGATCAAATCTTGTCATAGTCAACTTTTGAACATTGTTGTGAACTCTTTCCCAACATATCGACTATTTCATAGATGTGAAACATCCATGTCTATTTCTTTATAGATCCAAACACGAGTGTAAGGTCTTACACCTTTCTCGAGGGTCCTTCAAGTTCAAAGCTTGATTTCTCGTGTATGGAACTATCACGGATTTTATGGCTTCAAGCCATTTTACGGAGTCAGGGCCCATCATCGCTTCTTTGCATGTAGTCGGTTCATTATTGTTAAATAATGATTCAACCCTCAAATCTTGGTATTTGATTGTTTACTCGACCTACTTGGTTCAATATAAACTTTGACCTCCATAACCACAACCTTTGAGGCACGTGAGCCATGAACATTGTTGCTGCCTCCGGAACACTTTTCGGCGCTGCGCAACTTTGCACATATAGCTAAGGTTCTTTTAACCTTATCAAACTTCTATTGTCCTCCCACTTATCTTTTCACAAAAAATTCCTTCTCAAAGAAACTTGACGTTCTAAGCGACAAACACTTTTGTCTCTGATGTTATGGAGGAATAGTTATTTGAAATAACATAAAAAGACAGGTTCATCCGACTTTGGTTGCAAACATCTTTCTTATGCATAGAATACCAATGTTTAAGAAAGGACAACTTGGGTTTGATCCCAAACCATAACTTTATATGGTGTCATTTCAACGGATTATGATGGAGCTCTTTTTAGTGGAAAAACGGTAGAATCTAAAGCTTTTAATCTTTAAAATATAATGACAGTTTTATGAATTACACCTTTGATCTTACCATGTCAAACAAGGTTTAATTACATATCTTGAACGATCCATACTCTTATGGTGTTTCTAGAAATGCAAATCCACGGAACAATTCCTTAAATCTTAGGTATAATGCTAAACTTGTAACTCAAATATCTTCCTTTATGATCTTATCATAAACTATTTATATTCTTGTTACAATGATTTTTCACTTCATCTTGAAAATCTTTGAACTTTTCAAATGTTTCATACTTCATCCTTGTTAAGTAAATATTCATATATTCACTCAAATTTTCTGAGAAAGCATATGAATTTGAAATCCATCGCTCTTGACTACACATAATGGACTTCATACAACAATATGTACAAGTTTCAATAAGCTAGTCATTCGTTCCCTTTTGGCCTATGAACGAAGTTTTAATTATCTCTAGGAAAGTTTCACAAGCATCATTTGATCAAAAATCAAAAGACTCCAAAATTCCATCCACATGGAGTTTCTTCATGTTTTCTTTCCAATATAATTTAAACGGCGATGTCACTTCCTAAGTGATATTTCAATCAATTTGTCTTTCGACATTTTTAACACTAGTTTTATGGATGTGATTTCTCCAACGAGATTTGTGAATCATCCATCTTTTATGGATTATGGCAATTATTTGAACAACCCTTTTGTTCTCATAATACCTGATAAAACAAATCTTGAAGTCAAGCTTTGATGTTTTAACGAGCAACACAATAACCCTTTATTTGTTCTCGATGAACATCATCACATATTCTTTTGCTAGTTACTCAGGCCATTGTAGTTCATGAATTGTGTTGTTTCGTATGACGATTCACACCAACAAATTCAGTATCAAATACTTAAGAACCACATTTTAATAAGTAAAGAATATATCCATAGCATGTATATCATCTATATACTTAAGCTGAACAATTCTAGTCTTTTCTTTTCTGCCATATATTTATGAGATTCTCTTTTAGTATTTCCTTTTCTGTTTGAAAGAATCTATCTACATCAATAGTGGAGCCATATAAATGACACATTGTCCAAAGCATGTATAGTAAAATACCAATGTCTTTGGACTTGCACTTTGAAGTAGATCACCATCATCAAATGTTTGGTGTTCTTTCAAATTCCTTTCTTTAGTAATCTCTTGGTGTAGTAAACATTTTACCTACATCAAATATTCACCCTTATCATGGAACTATCCATGATCAAGCTACTTTTAGCTTATAACGGTGAATCGCGAGTATAATGTTGCTCTCCAAAACCTTTTGGAGGATTAGGAAAACTAGTGTCTCCAACCTTTTTCAAATTCTCATCAAATATGAGAGCATGACTTTTGCCATATTATACTCTATCATGTTGCAACCAAAACTTTGTTTCAGATATCACAATATCTTCCACACATCATGGTTTCTGAAACAACGCTTTTAGATCCTAGATAACCTTGATATTAAGACAATCCTTTGAATATCAAGAATCATGGAGACAAACATGATACTCATGCACTAACACTTGGAATTGTCACTCTTGATTTAATACCAATTATTAAACTTCATGGAGTAACCGAAACTTACTGAAAGTTTGCAATAGGAATTTTAAACTTTAGATTAACACTTCAAAACAATACGATACCAGTTCGTAAAGTAACTAACCAGAATTCTATAGTTCTATCATCTCAATTATAACTAAGCGCAAGGTGGTAAACGGATGCCGATGACTACAACAATTATGCAAATTCACTTTGATTTAATTTATGATAAACAGTGTTCAACTTTTAATCATATTGCCGTTGAACTCCCACTCAAAACAATATCCCTCACATTGTTTTAGTGATCACACGAACCAAATTCACCACATCAAAACCGATCATCACGAGAGTTGATGTAGCTTCAACGGCGAACAATCAACATGTTCATCATATCTACTATATGACTCATGCTTTACCTTTCGATGATCCGTGTTCCGAGACCATGTTTGTACATGCTAGGCTCGTCAAGATCAAACCTTAGCTTCCGCATGAGAAAATCTGGCTTGCTCATGTTGTATACACTCGCAGAATCTAACACACACGATCATCACGTGGTGCTTCGAAACAACGAGCTTTAGCAACGGTGCTTACTAAGGATGAACACTTTAAAACTTGAAATTGTGTGCTTGAGGGATCATCTTATAATTCTACCGTCGTGAACTAAGCAATACAAGATGCATAAAAGGATTAACATCACATGCAATTCATAATATATGATATGATATGGCCTTTCTTCTTTGTGCTTCCGATCTCCATCTTCAAGCACGAACATGATCTCTATCATCACCGGCATTGCATCAAGGACAATGACGCCGCTCCATGGTTGTCGTACACTAGCTTCAACTATTACAACTACTTTGAATAGACACGCGGGTCTTAACAGAATTTAAAGACAACCATATGGCTACTGCCTGTTGCCAACTTACAATAAGGAACATTGCATACATCAAATATAATCACAATCATGGCCATATCACATCACAACACACCCCTGCAAAACAAAGTTAGACGCCTCTAATTTTCTTTGCATGTTTTACGTGGTTTGGGGCTTTCAATAAGTGTCGTTCTAACTTACGAACAGGAACCACAACATTGATACCAGTATTGTCAATCACCCATTGTAAATTGAATCTTAACTATGTTGGGAGAAACAGGCACCCGCAAAGCCACTTATGCAATACAAGTTGCATGTCAAGCATGGAGCAAGTCTCATGAACGATGTCATGTAAGGTTAGCCCGGGCCGCTTCATCCCACCATCCCGCAAGATGCAAATTACACAAGAAGCAATCGACAACAAAAGCATCAACGCCCACAATGACCATTGTGTTCTACTCGTGCAACAGATCTACATATAGACATGGCTCTGATACCACTGTAGGGGTTCGTAGCATGGAAAACAAAAAATTCTACCGCATGAACACACAATCAAGATCTAATCTATGATCAAGCCAAGATCTATCTACTACATTGTAGCAACGAGTCGATAGAATACTAACCCTCAAGATCCAGCGATTAACGAGCAGATTCTCGTGGGTGATGTAGTCGTACACTTCGATCTCAAGATCGCGTAGACGATCCTTCCGGCTTGCGTTCGTCCAGCTTCATGATTGGTCACGTTCGGTACTCGATGAAGACCTTCCTCTCCCTTGTTCCAGCAGGCAGCGGAGGTTGTAGCACTCTCCTCGTGATTCCGGCAGCACGATGGCGTGGTACCGGAAGTAGAGGGGAGATCTCGCAGGGCTTCGCCTTAAGCCGGAGCGAGTATGGTGGAGTATGAGAGAGGGCCTTGGCGATCTAGGGTTTAGAGGCACCAAGGGGAGAGCTTCGCCGGTGGCTAGGGTTTGGGGAAACCCTAACTCGGCGACTTAGAGGATGCCCTAGCCGGCGGCTGCACTGGAGGTGGCCGGCGACTTGGGGCTAGGGTTTGGGGTGTGAGAGGTGTAGGTAGAGGGGGCACCCCTGCCCCTTCTTTTATAGGTGGGAGGGAGGCGGCTAGGAGGAGGGAGTCCTCCTCCAACTCCTCCTCCTTGGCCGGCGGGTGGAGGGAGTGGGACTTCCTCCCCAAGTAGGTTTCCTACTCTCCCTCCACCAAGCAAACTTGCCGTTTGAATTTTTCAATTTGGTGTTTGACTTTCAAACTAGGATTTGATTTCTCCCTTTATTTTGCCCAGCCAAGTGACCTAGTACATGATGCAATCATTCCACATTGTCATGACACATTCATGTACCCTTCCCCTCCGGAGTGCCAGACCTTCCGGACGCTTCTAGAACATTCCCGATGAAAACACCGGAATCATTCTCCAACTCCAAAACAGGACTTTCCTTATATGAATCTTATTCTCCGGATCTCCCGTGATATCTCGGATCCCATCCGAGACTCCGAACAACATTCGATCTCTTACTCATCATTCCATAACTACTCAACAACATCGAATCCTTAAGTGTGTCTCCTTACGGTTCGTGAATTATGCGGACATGACTGAGACACTTCTCCGATCAATAACCAATAGAGGAATCTGGAAATTCATATGGCTCCCACATATTTCTACGATTACTTTGCGATCGAATGAACCACTTACATACGATACCAATTTCCCTTTGTCTCACGATAGTTTACTTATCCGAGGTTTTGATCGTCGGTATCTCTGCATACCTAGTTCAACCTCGTTACCGATAAGTACTCTTTTCTCGTTCCCGTGATATGTGATCCCTTGTGAGCCAGTCACATGCTTGCAAGCTAATTGGATGACATTCCACCGAGAGGGCCCAGAGTATATCTATCCGTCATATGGATGGACAAATCCCACTCTTGATCCATGTGCCTCAACCCATACTTTCCGAACACTCAATGCCACCTTTATAGCCACCCAGTTACGGTGTGGTGTTTGATGTTATCAAAGCATCCTTCCGGTGATGGTGATTAACATGATCTCATGGTCGAAGGAATTAGGTTACTATGTATCAGAAAGCTTATAGCAAATGAACTATTAAATGACTTGATCTTTATGCTACGCTTAACTATAGGAGTATGTCCATCACATCATTCTCCTAATGACATGACCCTGTTGTTAATAACATCTCTATGTTCATGATCAGGAAACCATGATCATATATTAACCAACAAGCTAGTTTAACAAGAGGCTTTACTAGGGACTCTTTTATGTTTACAAATCACACAAGTATTAATGTTTCATGTTAATACAATTATAGCATGGTATGTAAACATTTATCATAAGTATGAAGATATGATAATAACCACTTTATTATTGCCTCTTGGGCATATCTCCAACAGCAAATCCTTTCCCGCAGTCTAGAGATTTCTTCGGATTTTCCTTGATGGTGATGACGCCCTTTGGACCTGGATGTTATATCATGTTCTAAATGTAACAGGGACGAGCCATGAATGCCCATAAGCCGGACGCCTAAAGATGGCGTGGTAAGCACTTTTTAATGGTACCACCTCGAAGGAGAGTAGCTATGTATGATAGTTATCTCGGGTTTCGAATGTCACGTCCAGTGTGATCTCACCTAGAGAATCCGCCTGTCTCCCTGGTACAATGCCATGAAATGTTACACTATTGTAACTCAACTGGCTCTCATGGATCTTCATGCATTGAAGCGTTTCGATTTAGAGGATGTTGATGCTGATACCATCATCCATGAGAGTTTTAGATAACTCGTAGCCATCAATGAGAGGATTGACGACCAGAAGGTACTTTCTCTGTTGATGTATTTTCCTCGGGTGATCTGTGCGGTCAAAGGTGATGGTTACATCCGGAACCGTGGCATTGAGCTCACATAGAACCTCCTTTTTGACCTTAGCCGACTGATTGCCAAGGAAGCAGACGTATGCATCTTTATTTCTGTGATAATCCTACTTGGGTTGTGCGGCGTTTGCTTCTTCCATGCCAGAATTATCCTTGGGCTCCATGCCTTTCTCAGAATTTTTCTTTCCTTTTCGTCACTTGGCTCTGTAGCCAGCGGATTCGCCTTTCTTGATGTTGTCATTGAAATGACACTCGACATTTGTGTGGGTAGAACCTCCACTCCTGTCTAGGTGATGTACACAAGGGTTGTTGGTGATGTCGGCCTAGGAATATGATTTTACGGGTTGTTGATCTCCTCTACCTTGGACCTAAGAAGTCCCGCGACCTTGTCCTCGGCCGCCTCCGCGCCCTCCTCGTCCTCTGAATCTGAATGTTGTGTTAACTGCTGTGTTTTCCTCAGCCGGTATATCCTCCGAGGTATTCTTGTGCTTCTCAGTTTGTTGTTTCTGCTGCTTGGCCGCATTTGGATTGGCCAGCATATTCAGCAATCCTGCTGAATTGTCATTGGCGTCGGCATACTTGCTCGCTGTTTCTATCATCTCTCCCAGATCTGTGACATGATCATGATTCAGTCTATGATGCACAAGTCCGACTAGGAGTCATGCAATGAAAGATTCAATCGCAATTTGCTTGTTTACTCCCTCATTGGAGTTTTTCGTCTCGATCCAGCATTTGAGGTACTCCTGGCAGGTTTCTCCGGTACTCTAAGTGCAACGTTGCAAGTGTCCAACTGTGTAGGGCCTCTGAAAGAACATGTGTGCCCCCATGTGTGGTTTTGGTAATTAATGACAATGTTTTATGGACTTATGTTTGCATTGAGTTTTACTTGTAGGATTTGTCCATAGACAATGCTTGAACCATATGGTGGCTTCAAGGATGGAATAAGAATAAAGTGAAGAAGATCAAGTGTTGATCAAGGTTTCTTAAGATGATCTCAAGTGTATCGTGCCATCCTTATGGTGATCATGGATATGTGAAGATATGCCTAAAAGAGAGGCTCTTCCATAGTGGAGTATGGGGGAGCATCTTCAACAAGCTAGTGCAATCAAGAAAGGTGCTCCATCCTAAGGTGTGGAATATACAAGTCAAAGGTTTGATTTTGATAGGGTTTCTTTCTAACTGGTCTCGTGGTGTTAGTTGGAGAGACCGGTTTATAGGATAGATAACCGTACTATCAAGAGGGGCTCTCAAGTGAGTAACTTGATCATATCCCTCGGTGAGAGCTCAAACCTTTGCATACTTGGCATCATATTTCTTGGTTCCTATTTGGTTCTTATCCATGAGAGGATTTAGGTATTGTGTCAATCTCTATGACAAGCTTAAGTCCATCGAAAACGGATTTCTTATGCATTCTCTATTGTGTTTTCGATATTGGAGGTTTTACCGGTTTGTCTTTTATAGATAGGTTAAACCTTTCATCATTTCATTTTATCCTCCATTGATGGACTATGATGGTTCTCTGCATGATCTTGTAGAAATTGTTACTATCTCCGAAACGAGCCCAAGATCATCAAAATCGGAGTCCGAATGAAAAAGTTATGATGGTTTCAGTTTTGCTGTTCCTGCCAGTTTTCAGGGGGGCGGATTATCCGGCCATGGGGGCGGATTATCCGCCCCAAAAATCCGCCCTATCTTTGAGGTCGCGCCACAAGTCCTTAGCCATTTTTTTGGTCCGAGGAACCCGGAATATCCGGGGGAGGGGCGGATTATCCGGCCTGGAGGTCCCAAACGGTCATATTTCATTGGGGAGGGGTATAATTCGACCCCTTCTTCCTCCTTAGGCCTGTGACTTGCATTCTCTCTCTCCTCCATTGTTTTGACCTTCAAGAGCTTGCAAATACTCTCAATCCCTCCCATATTTCTTGAATCTTTTTGGGGGATTTGAAAGGGGAGATCTAGATCTACAACTCCACCAATCCATCTCTCCTCTATGTGAGGGGAACATATTGGGATCTAGATTTTGGGGTTTCTTTTGTGGATTTCCTCGTGTGTTCTTCCTCTCTTATTCTCCCACTAGCTTTTGTAGATTTTGTGGAATTTGGGAGAGAAGGACTTGAGCACTTCCTGTGTTCTTGCCATTGCATTTGGTGCATCGGTTTGAGTTCTCCTCGGAGGATTTGGTGAGTGAAAGTTGAGAAGCTTTTTACTCTTGGGTTCTTGGAACCCTAGACGGTTTGTTGGTGTTGCAGGTTGTGGCCTTGGTGGCGTTTGTTGGGAGCCTCCGATTAAGTTGTGGAGAAGTGCCCCAACCTTGTGAGAGGTTTCGGTTGCCACCGACAAGTGCACCGATAGTGGAAGTGTGGATCGATCCCGTTGGGGTGAGATTCACCGGAGAATAAGGGAGGCCTTTTGTGGCGTAGGTGGTTTGATACCACCCCCTCTCCAACGAGACGTACTCTCTTTATGGGAGGAACTCGGTAATAAATCATCGTCTCCACGTGCCTCGGTTATCTCTATACCGAGCTATTTACTTATGCACTTTACTTTGTGATAGCCTTCGTGGTTGAATTATTATATCTAGCTATCACATAGTTTCTTGTTTTGCTTAGCATAAGTTGTTGGTGCACATAGGTGAACCGTAGTTTATATAGGTTTTGTGCTTGACAAAGTAAACGCTAGTTTTATTCCACCTTTGTTAAGCCCATCTCGTAAAAGTTTTAAACCGCCTATTCACCCCCCCCCTCTAGGCGGCATCTGTATCCTTTTCAATTGGTATCAGAGCCCGGTCTCTCATTTTAGGCTTCACCGCCTTGAGAGTAAAGATGTCGGCTAGGGGATTAGTGCACAATGAAATGTTCTTATTCGATGGCACAAATTATGATATATGGAAAACTCGTATGCTTATTCATTTTCGGGACATGGACCCAAATTTGGAGCGTATTGTAGATATAGGTTTTTCTCCTCCTATGGATTTCAAAAATCTATCTTGTGAGGATGAGAAAAACTTATATCTCGATGCTCAAGCTTCTAATGTGCTTGTTAATGCTTTGAGCTATGTAGTTACCTCTTCAATCATTCCTTTTTGGAGCGCTCATGAGTTATGGACAAAACTTCAAGATAAATATGTTGTGTCCAATATTGTTGAGGATGATTGTGTTGCTTCCACTTCCGGTCAAGATGAGTTCTCATCTTCTACCACTTCACCAACATGTGATTTTTCACAAGGTAATGATATGGTGAGTGGTGATAGAAATTACAATTTGGATAGTGTGCTTACTATTTATAATCCATCATCTCTATCTAGTTGCAATGATCTATCTTTGGACTTTAACACTTCTAGCACTACAAACTTCTTACATGCTTGTGTTAATAGTCCTTGCATATCTTGTAGAAATGACTTGAATAAATCTCATGATGATATGCTTGTGTTTTCTTGTTGCCATGATAAAAATGCTTCTATTTCCTCTAGTGCTTGTGTTGCTAACCATGTAGAGGAAACCAAAGACTATGGGCCAAGACAAGGTTTTGAATGAAGCCACAAATGCAATCTCGTCTTCACCTTCTTCCGGTACCCACCTATGCCTTATGGCTAGGGATTCAAAGGTAACTCCTACTTTGGAACACATTACCTCTTGTGATGAGGAGGATGTCGATAATGTGGAAGAAGAGCTTGATATTGATGATTTATATGAAAAGGGTGAGATGGTTTATCGTGCCCTTGTTAAGAACATTATTGCATGCTCTAACTTTGTTGAAATCTTGGACTTTGCTATTAAGAGCAAGGAACATATTGATAAGTTAGAAACACAAATTGAGGTGCATGATAACAACTTTGATAAAATGGGTAGTCTTGAGCGTGAGTATGCTAATATAATTGCAAACCTAAATAAAGCTCTTGAAGAGGAACAAACCACTAAGGAATCTCTTGAGGAGACCTTTGCTTTAGAGTTGTCTAGAGTAAAGGAATCTCATGATAGAGATCTTGAGGTGGCAAGTGATCTCAAAAGTAAAAATGATAAGATTCAAGTTGCTTATGCTAAACTCCTTGAGGATTTTGAGCACCTCAAAAATGGCTCTAGGGTCATAAAGGGTGAGCTCATCAAACTCACTGAGTCACATGAGCAACTTAAAGCCTCTTACTCAAAAGAGCTTTCAAAGTTGCACTCACCTCTTTCAATTAATAATGATGCTTGTGCTACTAACTCTATTTCTTGTGAAGCATCTATTTTGAAGGAGAATGTTGAGCTAAAGGCTCAACTTGCATTGCTAACTCGGAACTATGGGAAATTAGAAGAAAGTCATGTTAAGCTCTTGAGCTCGCATGAGGATCTTCTAGTCTCCCATGGTAGGCTAAAGTAAGATCATGAGGCCATCATGTCAAAGGTAACATCTAGTGGGCCTCATGTGGACATTACCACTATATCTACTCCAAATTTTATATTGTCATGTGCTAGTCCTTGTAATTCATCCTCTCATAACCATGCTATATCTCGCGATGAATTACATTCCATGCCTTGTTGCTCTAACAATGTAGCATCTACTTCCTCTAGTACTTTTGTTGAAACTAACCATGTAGAGGAAATCAAAGAGCTCAAGGCTCAAGTCACTTCTTTGAAGGATGACTTGAAAAAGGGTCATGAAGGGAAGGCCGCACTCAATAAAATATTGAGTGTGCAAAAATCCCCCAATGACAAGAGTGGGATCGGATTCAACTCCAATGTCAAGAACAAGTCCACTATCAAGTTGAAGCACAAGGATAACAAGAAGAATGGCCAAGATCAAGTAAAGAATCCGGCCAACATTGTTTGCTTCAAGTGCAAGGAAGAAGGGCATCATGTCAAACATTGCCCATTAAAGAAGAAGTCCCTTGGCAAGAAGCAACAAGGGAATCGGCCTCAAGCTCTACATCTTGTTAGAGATGGGTCTCCTCCCAAGAAGACTCAAGCTCTTCCTCAAGTTGTTGCTTCATCCAAAAATAAAGATGGCAAGAGTAGAACTTGCTACATATGCCGTGAGAAGGGTCACATTTCTTCCTCATGCACTATTGGTATCTCCTCATCCAACCCTATCATTATCGATAATGTTTATTCTCTTTGTAAGGATGAGGTTGGCAATGTGTTTGCCAAATTTGTTGGTGCCCAATGTGGTGTCAAGAAAAGAACCATTTGGGTGGCCAAGCCTATTGTTAATAACTTCTTAGGACCCAACTTGGTTGGGGACCATCTAGCTAAAATTTGATCAATAGGTGTTGGTTGGAGGGCATTGGAGACTTGGTTACATTATGAAGAATTGAGGGATCTTCATCTAGTATAATTGTCAAGTCAAGTCATGTGGATTATATTGCCTCTACTATATATCCAATGTTCCTCCTTGCGGTAACATATTCTTAACTCATTACATTGTATGTTACCCGCCCCCTTGTGCATGTGTTGGTTTTGTATCTTCCATGCTCTTGTACATGTTGTGATTTCCACTTAATTATCTTGAGGAATCAAGCATATTTTTGTGTATGATTAGGTGGCACACCATGTATGTGTGTTTCTTATGTTTGAGCCTTTCTTGGTTATATTTGGTATCTTATTTGGCTCTTGTGAGATATTAATGGACTATCCCATTTTGGGGGAGTGTTATGCTTGGGCATTCCACAATCCTAAAAATGTGTGTACATGAGAAATTTAAGTTCTATAATGTCCATTAATTATATCTATTTGGATCCGTTGCCTCGTGTTGGTTTTATGGTAGTATCACATTATGGGGGAGTCATATGCTTAGTGCATATTACAATCCAAAAAAATGTGAATATTCGAGGTTGTGTCACTTAGAATTGATATGGATAATTATCTAGCGCCTATGTGACACATTTGCTCATACAAGTTCCAATTTGCTTGAATGCATTTATTGATCATATTTTGGATCTTGTATATTAAAGTGTTTCTTGGTATGTGTTTCCTCATATTTAGATCTCTATATCATCATGGAAACCATTTGCTTCAAGTTAATCTAATCACTAGTGATTGTGTGACTATTGGAAGCTACCAAGAATCTTGTTCGAAGTATCATGCTTAATTCTTATATTTTGTTATATGCTTCTTGTTGTGACTATGATCTTGGATATCCATGCAAGCTACCATGGGAAAATTATTCCCAATTTTTCTTGTCCTTGGACAATGAGTACTCAATTTATGGTAGAATTTATTGATCATATTCACTTTGGCCTTTGTTTAATTTTATCCTATCTTTGGCTAAGAAAATGTTTTGTGTTGTCTCCGAAGCCTTCCTTGCTTCTTTTGGATCTTCTTATTTTATTGATATCGTCTTGTGTTTTTCTTATTGTAGGTAGTAGTGATGATCCCATTTGTGTGCATTTTGCATTCAAAAGAAAATTCTATATAATGTACTACTTATGGGTGAGCTCTCCTATATTATCTAGAACAATATTTTTATGCTTCCTTGTTTGATCCATATCGGGTTTTATGTGCTTGGAAGTTTTATCTATTCATTTTGGTATTTTGTTCCATCATGAAAAGTTTGGAGAGTTTGGTTTACTTGTTGGAACCTTACTCTTTTTGGGAGTTGGTTTTGTCCTTTTATGTGATTTATTGTATATCTTCCTTATGTGTGCTTGTTTTGTTATGGGCATATGTCTTTGTGATGTTATCCAGTTAGAAACATACACACATATGTGAAGATAATGTTAGTTGATTTTTAATCCTTGGAGACCACCTTTCTATTCCTTTTGATTCTTTGGTGGCTTCCAAATTTAATTGCCTATGGGTGCTTGTTCCTATTGTTTGCATCTTTGGGCACTCATATTTGTTCTCTCAAGCCTTGTATTGTTCAATGAACTTGGATGAGTGAGGATTCCATGATTATGCACCTTGTTCCAAAATGAAATTATCATAATTGGTGCATTATCTTTGGGGAGCTCATCTAATTCATTTAATAATGCTCATTTATCTTCTTTATCATTTATTGTGCCTTAAATGTTTATGGGGGAGTGAGGATTCCATATTTGTGCATTTTTGTATTGAAATACACCGATTTTAAAGTATGCACAAATCTTGGGGAGCTTCTCAATTTTATTTAAGCATTTATTTGATCTTTCATGTGTTGTGTTTTAAATTCTTATGGGGGAACAAGTATTCCATATTTGTGCATTCTGTATTCCAATGCATTTATTTTGAAATTGTGCACAAATATTGGAGAGCTTCTCTATTTGTTATTTAAAACACTCTTTTGCTCATATCATAATATCTTGTAGTTTCCATTTGGACTCATTTGTTGTTTTCAAATTGGTTTGTCGGATCTTGTGGTTGCTTGTGTCTTTTATTTTATTCCTTTGGCATTCTTCGGATCCTCTATATAGTTCTACTCCCTCCCAAGTATTCATCATTGTATATGTGCGAAGACACACCTTTGGAGGAATTATTACTATATTGGTTCTAGAACTATTCACCCATTTGGCAATCGATGCCAATGGGGGAGATGTTTTGGAGGGTTTAAGGGAAGTTTGTTCTTAAGCATTTGCCTCTCATGCTCTTGCATCTTTGTTGTTTCTTTGCATGTTGAATATATAGAGGAAACTCCACCAATGGTAATGGTTCATCACACACGCATATATTGTGGGGGAGCTTGCTCTATATATTATGGGCGTACCAACATCACATACTTGTGTAGTATTTGATGTTGGCGCAACCATTTTTTTCGTTAAGTTGATTATATAAACCCTCTCAAAGGATTTTCATCAATTACCAAAATGGGGGAGATTGAAAGAACATGTGTGCCCCATGTGTGGTTTTGGTAATTAATGACAATGTTTTATGGACTTATGTTTGCATTGAGTTTTACTTGTAGGATTTGTCCATAGACAATGCTTGAACCATATGGTGGCTTCAAGGTTGGAATAAGAATAAAGTGAAGAAGATCAAGTGTTGATCAAGGTTTCTTAAGATGATCTCAAGTGTATCGTGCCATCCTTATGGTGATCATGGATATGTGAAGATATGCCTAAAAGAGAGGCTCTTCCATAGTGGAGTATGGGGGAGCATCTTCACCAAGCTAGTGCAATCAAGAAAGGTGCTCCATCCTAAGGTGTGGAATATACAAGTCAAAGGTTTGATTTTGATAGGGTCTCTTTCTAACTGGTCTCGTGGTGTTAGTTGGAGAGACCGGTTTATAGGATAGATAACCGTACTATCAAGAGGGGCTCTCAAGTGAGTAACTTGACCATATCCCTCGGTGAGAGCTCAAACCTTTGCATACTTGGCATCATATTTCTTGGTTCCTATTTGGTTCTTATCCATGATAGGATTTAGGTATTGTGTCAATCTCTATGACAAGCTTAAGTCCATCGAAAACGGATTTCTTATGCATTCTCTATTGTGTTTTCGATATTGGAGGTTTTACCGGTTTGTCTTTTATAGATAGGTTAAACCTTTTATCATTTCATTCTATCCTCCATTGATGGACTATGATGGTTCCCTGCATGATCTTGTAGAAATCGTTACTATCTCCGAAACGAGCCCAAGATCATCAAAATCGGAGTCCGAATGAAAAAGTTATGATGGTTTCAGTTTTGCTGTTCCTGCCAGTTTTCAGGGGGGCGGATTATCCGGCCATGGGGGCGGATTATCCGCCCCAAAAATCCGCCCATATACTGAGGGTCGCGCCGCGAAGTCCTTAGCCATTTTTTTGGTCCGAGGAACCCAGAATATCCGGGGGAGGGGCGGATTATCCGGCCTGGAAGGTCCCAAACGGTCATATTTCATTGGGGAGGGGTATAATTAGACGCCTTCTTCCTCCTTAGGCCTGTGACTTGCATTCTCTCTCTCCTCCATTGTTTTGACCTTCAAGAGCTTGCAAATACTCTCAATCCCTCCCATATTTCTTGAATCTTTTTGGGGGATTTGAAAGGGGAGATCTAGATCTACAACTCCACCAATCCATCTCTCCTCTATGTGAGGGGAACATATTGGGATCTAGATTTTGGGGTTTCTTTTGTGGATTTCCTCGTGTGTTCTTCCTCTCTTATTCTCCCACTAGCTTTTGTAGCTTTTGTGGAATTTGGGAGAGAAGGACTTGAGCACTTCCTGTGTTCTTGCCATTGCATTTGGTGCATCGGTTTGAGTTCTCCTCGGAGGATTTGGTGAGTGAAAGTTGAGAAACTTTTTACTCTTGGGTTCTTGGAACCCTAGACGGTTTGTTGGTGTTGCAGGTTGTGGCCTTGGTGGCGTTTGTTGGGAGCCTCCGATTAAGTTGTGGAGAAGTGCCCCACCCTTGTGAGAGGTTTCGGTTGCCACCGACAAGTGCACCGATAGTGGAAGTGTGGATCGATCCCGTTGGGGTGAGATTCACCGGAGAATAAGGGAGGACTTTTGTGGCGTAGGTGGTTTGATACCACCCCCTCTCCAACGAGACGTACTCTATTTATGGGAGGAACTCGGTAATAAATCATCGTCTCCGCGTGCCTCGGTTATCTCTATACCGAGCTATTTACTTATGCACTTTACTTTGTGATAGCCTTCGTGCTTGAATTATTATATCTAGCTATCACATAGTTGCTTGTTTTGCTTAGCATAAGTTGTTGGTGCACATAGGTGAACCGTAGTTTATATAGGTTTTGTGCTTGACAAAGTAAACGCTAGTTTTATTCCGCCTTTGTTAAGCCCATCTCGTAAAAGTTTTAAACCGCCTATTCACCCCCCTCTAGGCGGCATCTGTATCCTTTTCAGCCTCCTGTATGTGCCCTAAATTTTTGAAAAGAACGCACTTTGCATATCATAACAGTTGTGAATTGAATTCTTTGGTAGATCATTGAGCCATGATCGAGCCGTATTCCGCAACATAAGTGAGAGATATCGGACTGCAACCCTGTTTCCTCCTTTGGCGATGCAGCAAGCCTGGAAAAAATCTTGCAGCCAAGTATCTGGCCGAGCTATGCTGTCATAGGCTTTAATGTGTTTGGCAATGCCGAAGTCAACTAGAAATTTGGTTCGATGGATACGCGGGCCAAAGCATTTAGGTCCCCCATATACGTCCTATTCCTCATACCGTCGTGCTGCCATGTTTGACTCAATGCGATAGCGAGCGTCGTTTGGCGAGAGAGATCTATGCCTTGGAGGCTCGCGGCTTCTGCGCGCCGAGTCGAATTCCTGCTTGTCCTTTCAACATCGCCACCTCCGCCTCTACGGCTTCCATGGCTGCGATATCGCTGGGGGACGGTGATGTTGGCTCTGGCGGGTTATTTCGGGCTGAGCGACGTGGTGGTGGAGCCTCATTATGCTGACACCGAGGTTGATTTCTTTGGGCCCAGTCACTACTTTATTCAGGACGGTCCGGGTCATCTCTTCGTCCAGCGTTACTAGCCAGATGGCTTGGGGGTGGCAATCTTAGCCGAACTTGTTCTCATTGGCGGCGCACCTCCGAGTCTTCTCTCTAGCGATTATTCTGTCGATTATGGCCCTGGTGATGCACTAATGCCCTGATGGCATCTTCAGACACAGCCGGAATAACTCTTGACTAGTCCTTCGAGGCCCTACAATGATGACTGTTTGATCCGGTCCTTGAATTTTCTTCTTCCCGGGGATGGGGGCGTTGATCCGTATCCCTGTGGGATCTTTCATCAGCGCTTTGGCCTGCGCCAGTGTGGCAAAATTATGACTTTGAATCCATCTTACCACTGAATGATGCGGTTGTCTTCTGTTGTTTCAATACCTTGTCAAGCAACGCTACACATTGTCGAACCCATCCTGGAGACAGATTATTGGCAAGGATAGCTCGAGCAGCCGCATCATTCTCTATTGGAGCGCTGTAGGCTCAGATCATCTCTCTAGATTTACCGTCGAATAAATCTCTCTAGACATCCGGGTTCCTATTAGCAAGAACTAGACCTCCCCTTGTCTTGTTTTGTAGTCGCTTGAAATCAGACTGGTATTGGACAGGATTACTGTCTATCTGCCGTCTGAGCTCGACGATGCCTGCATCCTCCTCGAGCAAAAACATGCGATGTTTTTTCAGGTCCTTAGGCCTTTTCTCCTGCGCATGCGGAGTAAGATCTGAAGCAGTTGGGATTGGTATTGTGAGAGCGTCTCCGTAGATTTCACGTGCACCCTTTGTGACAACATGTCCATCCACCGAAGGGTCGATTGGTGTGGGATTAATCAGATCTCCTTCCTGATTCTCCATCTCCATCTCTTTTTCAACTTGCTCTTCGCTGGCTTCCTTGACTGGCTCTACCGGTGTCGGTTTCTTGTTCTTCTTATTCTTATTTGACTGTCTGATAGCCTTAATGAGGGTACCGGTGGCAAAGACGGCTTTCTGTCTGGTACCGGGAGATAAACTTCCATTGGTACTTTCTGTAGTAGTTGGCTTCTAGACCTCGGATGAATCTCCCATGTCCATGTCATCTTGCAGGGTGTAATCTTCGTCCATGCTATCATATGGACTTGGAGGGGTCTCCGGATCACCTTGCGCTAGTTTGGAGGCGTACTCTTCTTCGTATGCATCCATATCTTTCTCGAAGCCTCGAAGCTCCTGTGACGTTATTGACTCCTGAGGGGAATTAGGTAAGTCGGCACTTTCTTCGATTGGATCACGAACTGAATCATTTCCAACTCCAGCATCGACAGAGTCGGATCCAGATCTCACGTGGTATATGAAACAATGCTTCTTCTTGTTCATGGTCTTGGGGTATCAGAGCGTCCTGACTTCCTCCTTCAACCTGCAGTTAGCGCGGGGGCGTCTCGCCTTCTCAGTCCTGTACCTTGAGAATGAATTTTCTACTTCAGCGTCGATAGAGTCGGTTCCGAAAAGAATATACTCCTAATCTGTGTATCTGATCTCAACAAGGAGATCAGATCCTGATTTTTCTTCCACCACTTCTTACACTACAGGAGAGGGTTGGGTGGGTTCAGGTTTTTCTGGGAACATGAACCCTTCTGCCTCTGCGAATAGAGCAGATCCGGATTTTTCTTCCACCATGTTCATCACCTCCAGGATGGGTTGGGCAGGTTCAGCAAAGCCGAGGTAGATGTCGATCTCGCCGATGGACATGATTGTGTAGGTTGTCACGGGTTCCCTAGCCGGAAACCAAGTCTCGTCGATAAACGAGAGAGACATCACTGTCAGAGACCACACGATCCATGGAGATGGCTTCGCCGATTCCTACACGTGCATATTCCGCCCAGAACAAAGCTCTGAAACTCACGTGCCCCATGGTGGGCGCCAAATGTCATCGAATTATCGGCAAGTATGCCATAGAGGGTCCTGAAGGCATTGAGAATATGGGGTGTGATACGTACGGTGTTCCGAGAGTTGTGAGCACAAGTTTACCCAGGTTCATATCCAACTATAGTGATCGGATCCTACTCCCGCTATCAACCTAGTAATATATCAGCGAGAGCCGGATGTTACAGTGGATTACAAGAGAGGTTCTCCTGTGAGAGTAGGTTTTGGTATTGTAAGATTAATTGCCCTAAAGGGTCGCATAGGGAAGATTTATATAGTTACCGGGGCGCATAGGGTTATAGGGGAGACCTAGATACATCTTGGACTACAAGTAATACTATAGGGCTAAGTCGGTAACACTTCTGGGAATTGTCATAGCCGGAAGCGGCTCCTCCTCTTTCTCTAACTAGGCCGCTCGTGAAACAAAGCTCTAACCCATTGGTGGGCCACCCTGGTCAGCGAGTCGTGTAGGTATACCCGGAAAGTATATCCCCAACATCTGGAATCCTTATCTGGATTCAACTTTGGAACTCCACCTACTCCAATCTATGTGCATTCTTGAGAATGTCCTTGAACCATCTTGTTGACATGGTTATACCCTACGGGTACACGACCTTAGCATACCTGGTCCAGTCCAAGAAAGGCCCACAAGAATATATGCGGCCCATGAAGATTTTCGGGTGGCCCAAACCCCTGACATCTTCGGATCCTTGGAGGACAAGACTAGAGTAGATAGAATATTCAAAGGGGCAAACCCTAAAACCTGTAACCGACTCGATCTGTGCCCGGTACCTGCCTACTTCTATATAAAGGCTAGGAGGGACGACGAGGAGGGCACTTCATACCACCGCATACACACCTCCACGCCAGATTGCATCTGTGCACCCATGTACTTTTTGGTTCCGCCATAATCAAGAGCAGACAAGCAGGAGTAGGGTTTTCCCTCCGGGGGCCTGAACCTGGGTAAACCTTGTGTCCCCATGTTGCTTGTTTGGTAATCATTCCGTGATCTCCAACATCCCCATCTTCTCCAAAACCCAAGCTCATAACAATGGGCATTGACGAGATTAAACCTCGTCAATTGGCGCTGTCTGTGGGAACTAGGGACGCTGATTGTGCGATCGTGACGGTCCCATTCAAAACGATCTACAGCTCCGCGGCGATGGAGAGTCATCACCTCTACGGCGCTTTCGACTTCACCGCCCACTTTCCAGCCATCCTGAAGGACTTCGAGCCCGTTGGCGACGGGCTCGAGATCCTGTTCGGGAGCTTCTGCTTCCATGTGGGGCAGACCGGCACTCTCCGTCTCCTAGAACGGGTGCCCCTGCCATCGATCAGGCCCTCTTCATGGGATCCACACCCCGTGCTACGCACATCGCCATCGACAGATGAGTCCTATGACAGCAGCAGCTGCAACTCAGATCTGTGCGATCCACCATCGAAGGAAGGGACCTACGGTTCCGGATCTGAAAGCTGCGGCTGCAGCGATCCAATCTACGAGTGCTACTAATGTGCCGCAGTCATCCAGAGAGACATGGATCAGGAACACAACCCGCCACCCAACCCGCTGGGTAGAAACGTCGAGAATAGGAGAAACCAGTCCCCCTCCCCGCCCAACGAGGAGGACACCGATACCAATCGGATAATCCACCTCAGCGAGGAAGGATGGGATCAAGCACGCGAAGCCGTGGCAGGCAACAAGATCCTGCCTGTGGGTGCCTCACGGGACCTACTGATGGCGGACCATCTGCTCCTTGTCGAAGAGCACAAGAAGTAGGTGAAGATGCAAGAAGTGCTTGACAAGCGCAAGCAAGCGGCCTCGGAGTCCAGTGCACGGTGAGCTGCTCTCTCCGCCATTGGCGGCTCCAGCTCGCACGTCAACCACGACAACAGGCACCGTTCTCGCATGGAGAACATGAATCCCACCGCATGTTGTGAGGTGACTCGGACCCTCAACACATCTTTCATGGAGATGGATGCCGACGGCAACGTCATCCTGAAGACACCGCAAGCTGTGATCATGGCAGCCACCACATACCTCGCGTCCCATCCACCTCCGGTGGGGAACCCGAAAAGGGCCATGCACATGTCCGCACTAACAGGGCTCGGACTCATTGGAGCTGCGCTCCACGGAGAAGCTCCTGCGGAGCCAAAAAAGAAGGCTGTGGTCAGGTTCAACCGCAGTCCCACGCCTTCATCCGACGAGGAAGAGCAAGACCTACCTTGAAGGCACAAGAGCTCGCTCCATCGCAGCCGCGATTACGACGCTCGAAGCGAGCTCACCCAACGCAAGATCGACAAAGAGCGCGCCAAGCGCGTCTTCTTGTCTGAATCCGAGGAGGACGATGATGAAGGAGAACTCTGCGGAGCCCGATGCTTCAGCAGATCCATCTGGCGGACAAGGATGCCGTGGAACTTCAAGCTTCCTTCGGACACTCCGAAGTTTGACGGCACACAGGACCCCAAGCCGTGGCTCAGCGACCATCTGTCATCCGTCCTGCTACACGGCGGAAATAAGAACACCGCCCTGCAGTGCCTTCAGCTACAGCTGACAGGCGTAGCCTGGATCTGGCTCAGCAGCCTATCCTCAGGATCTATCCGAAGCTGGGTGGAGCTGGTGTACAACTTCTTCCGAAACTTCAAATGCACCAGCAAGAGGCCAGCCTCGATCGAGGAGCTACGAGCCTGCACCCAACGAACGGGTGAATCCATTCGCTCGTAAATATTACGCTGGTCCAACACCTAGAACTCCACGACACACATCTCTGAGGAGAGAGCGATCGACGCCTTCAAGGATGGCGTCAAGCGCCAGTACTTCAAGGAAGAACTTGGGCGCGTCAAGCCCAAGACACTCGACCAGCTCATGGACATCGCCAACAGGTAGGCAGATGGCGAGGACTCCGTCCACCGAGTGCACTCGGAGGAGGAAGATGACAATGGCCATCGATGTGAACACCGTAGCAAGAGAAGATCATGCGTCTCTGATGATTGCGACGAACCCGACATGGTCGCGGCTGGCTACGCCGAACGCCGCAGCGACGGAAACCGTAGCAGCGGCGGATACCGTGGAAACAACTTCCGCGACGGAGGACGCCCAGCGCAGTCATGGCAACGTCGCGGCCGCGATGATGGATCCTCAGCATACGATAAACTGTCGGGTCCATGCACCATCCACTTCTACATCGACAAGCAGGATGGTAAAAAGAAGGCAAGCCACATGCTCAAGGATTGCCGCGAGTTCGAGAAACTCAGCGAGACCATGTCCCAGATGAGGCAACAAGCCCCGCACCCCGGGTACGGGAACACGCCCGCACCAGGTGACATCGCCCATGGAGATCCTCCACCACCACCCGTGGGACCTTCGAATCATCCAATCGCACCTGTTGTGAACAACGGCGGAAACGGGTACCCCATGCCAAAAGGATCACTGATGATCCAAAAAGGGCGCCCAATGAACAGGGTGCAAAAGAAAATTACCCGTTAGATCAATCTGCCTGTGACCGCTCCACCCGCCATCCCTGAGTACCTCAGCGGATCGGAGTCCTGCATCACGTTCAGCCATTCGGATCACCCCTGCCAGGTTCCTCGCCCAGGTCATGTTGCCCTGGTGCTCGAGGTGAAGATCGGAGGATTCGACATGAGCCGCGTCTTCATGGACGGCGGCAGCGGCATCAATCTGATGTTCGCCAGCACCTTAGGAGCAATGTGGATCCCACTATGCAGCCTAGAACAATCCGACACAACGTTCCACGGCATCATCCCAGGGAAGGGCATATTCCCCCTGGGAAAGATATGGCTCGACGTCATCTTCGGCAAGCATGCCAACTTTCGGTGCAAGCGACTCGAGTTCGAAGTGGTGGACTGGCCATCACAATACCACGCCATTCTCGGGCGTGTGGCATTCGCACGATTCCTGGCAGTACCGCACTACGCGTACCTGCTACTCAAGATGCCAGGACCTAAGGGCGTCATCATGGTCCACGGGAGCTTCACCCGATCAGACCACTGCGACAGGGACTTCAACAGAATCTCCTAGTCATTCGGCATGCAGGAGGAGCTCATAAGGCTCCGAGAGGTGACAGACAATGGGGCACCCCTAGTTGCAAGACAGAACGCACCCGACATGTCTTTCGACTCCACCGTCAACACAAAGAAGGTGCAGGTCCACCCGACGGACGCCTCCAAGACGGAGTTGATCGCCAACGACCTCAGCCCCGCATAGGAAAGCGCGCTCGTCGAATTCCTTTGTGAGCGCTGGGAAATCTTCGCCTGGTGTCCTGCGGACATGCCAGGAGTTCCCAGGGAATTCGCCGAGCACACACTTAACGTCTTTCCAGACGCCAAGCCCGTAAAACAGTCCATCCGACGACTGTCCGAGCCACGGGCTGAAGCCATCGGAGTTGAAGTCAACAGACTACTCGACACAAACTTCATCAGGGAGATCAAGGAAAGCGAGTGGCTAACCAACACCGTGATGGTCCCCAAAAAGGACAAGGACATCCTGCGGATGTGCATGGACTTCACATCGCTGAACAAGCACTGCCCGAAGGATCACTTTCCTCTTCCTCGGATCGATCAGATCATCGATTCGACTGCAGGATGCGAGAAGCTCTCCTTCCTCGACGCCTACTCAGGCTACAATCAGATTCGACTGAAGGTCGAAGATCAGGAGAAAACGGCGTTCATCACGCCTTTGAGAGTGTTCTGCTACAACACAATGCCCTTCGGGCTGAATAACGCAGGCGCCACGTACCAACAGTGTATGCAGGCATGCCTAAAGGACCAGATCGGCCGCAACATCCAAGTCTATGTCGACGACATAGTAATCAAAACAAGGGAGGCCAAGACACTGATCGACGATCTCCGCGAGACGTTCGACAACCTTGATCGATACAAGATCAAGCTAAACCCGGAAAAGTGCGCCTTCGGCATACCATCTGGTCAACTGCTAGGCTACTTCATCTCCCAGCAAGGGATCGAGGCGAACCCGAAGAAAATCCGGGCCATAATGGCCATGGAGAAGCCGAAGAACCTCAAAGGCGTCCAGCAGCTTGCTGGGCGAATCACGGCATTGAGCAGGTTCATCAGCCGCATGGGCAAAAAAGCCCTGCCTTTCTATCAGATGCTACGCAAGGCAGACAAATTCGAATGGACCCCCGAAGCAGACGATGCATTCGAAGATCTGAAGCGGCTGCTCTCCACCTCGCCCGTCTTGGTCACGCCAAAAGAGTGCGAGCCTCTACTGCTGTACATAGCAGCTACACACCATGTGGTAAGCACGGTGCTTGTGGTCGAAAGACCCGAAGACGGCAAGACCCATGGGTCCAACGCCCAATCTACTACCTCAGCAAGGTATTGACGCCGACAAAGCAGAGGTATCCTCATTACCAAAAACTCGCCTACTGCGTATTCATGACGGCTTGTCGGCTGAGCCACTACTTCCAGGAGCATCAGGTGATGGTCGTCAACGAAGCACCCCTGAAAAGCATCCTAAACAACACGGAGGCCATAGGACATGTGGCCCTGTGGGGCATCAAGCTGTCACCTCTAGGCATCGTCTACGAGAAGCGCCACGCGATCTAGTCTCAGGTCCTTTCGGACTTCCTCGTCCACTGGATGGAACTGCAGCTACCAGACACCCCGAACATGACACAATCATGGACAATGCACTTCGATGGCTCCAAGCGCGAGGCCGGAGCAGGAGTCGGGGTCATACTGACCTCCCCGCAGGGCGACAAGATGAAGTACGTACTCCGGATGAAATTTTGAGCTTCCAACAATGAGGCCGAATACGAGGCCCTCATCCACGACATGAGGATGACCAAGATCTGCAGCACGACGCACCTGGTCATCTACGGCGACTCGAACCATGTCGTCCAGCAGACGATGAACGAGTGTGACGCACACGCTTCCAACATGATTGCGTACTGTGCACTATACAACAAACTCGAAGGAGACTTCGACGGCTGCGAGCTTCGGCACGTGGGGAGAGAAAGTAACGAAGAGGCCGGAAGACTCGCCAACATTGGCTCCACCTGCACACGGGTGCCACCAGGTGTGTTCCTCGTACAGATCTGCGTGCCACCCATTAAAAGGAAATTCCCAAAGGGATCACCCGAAGAAGCAGAACACTCGGGGGCTGCGCTACTCAAAGGATAGGAAGGACCATAAAAGCTCGACACAGAGGTCGTAGTGGTCAACCTGATGCAGGTCATGGCAGTCGAAGAAACATGGACGTAGCCATACCTCCGATATCTGATAGACGGGGAGCTTCCTGACAGCCCAACAGATGCCCAGCGCATATCTCGTCGGTCCAAGGCCTTCACCATCATCAATGGCGAGCTGTACAAGCGTAGCATTTTGGGTCTACTCCAAAGGTGCGTCACCATCAGTGATGGCAAAACTATCCTCCAAGACATCCACGAAGGCTTCTGCGGCCATCACGTGGGCAGCCGCGCCCTTGTCACCAAAGCTCTACGAGATGGGTTCTACTGGCCAACGGCCATGAACGACGCCAAGGACATCGTCTGAAGGTGCAACGGGTGCCAGAGGTTCGCAGATAAACCACACGCACCAGGATCGGAGCTCAGTCCCATACCCCTGGCATTGCCCTTTGCCCAATGGGGCCTCGACATGATCAGCAAACTGCCCAAGTCATCGAAAGGAGGCCATGTCTACCTCCTGGTCGCAGTCGACAATTTCACCAAGTGGATTGAGGCCATGCCCGTTACTAACCAAAAGGGAAAAACGGCCGTAAAATTCTTCGAATCCATAGTCTACAGGTTCGGCGTGTCGCACAGCATCATCACCGACAACGGGTCGAACTTCAGCTCCAAGGAATTTCAGGACTTCTGCGAAGACCTCAGAATCAACATCACATACGCCTCCGTGGCGCACCCGCAAACAAATGGGAAGGTCAAAAAGGCCAACGGACTCATCGGCGACGGCATCAAGAAACGTCTAATGAGCGCACTCCAGCGACTCACAGGATCCTGGACACAAGAGCTACCCTCCGTCCTCTGGAGCCTACGCACGACGCCGAACAGCTCAACTGGCTACACGCCTTTCTTCATGGTGCACGGAGCCGAAGTCGTGCTGCCTGCAGAGGTACGCCACAAGGCCCTACGGGTCGTCGCCTACAACGAAGCCGAATCGACGGCCGCACTCGAAGATGCCGTCGACACACTTGACGAGGCACGTGACATAGCCGCGGCTTGATCAGCGGTCTATCAACAGAGCCTCCGCAACTATCATAGCCGTCCGCTGCGACCAAGGTCCTTCGTCGAAGGAGACCTAGTCTTACGACTCAAGCAAGAGCGACGGAAGAAGCTCGAGTCATCGTGGGAAGGACCCTACGCCGTCACCAAAGTCATACCAGGTGGCGCCTATCGCCTCAAGCACGTGGAGTCTGGAGTAGCATACTCCAACCCATGGAACGTCGCACAACTGCGATGCTTCTACCCCTAGCTACCCCCCTCCTTTTACTTTCAATAAGGCTATTCAACCAGGGCTACTCAACCGAACAATGTACCTCCTCCTTACGATATGAATAAAGCTAAGTGTCTCGCCCCAAAAATTTGTCTATTATACACATTTTCTTCATGTTACAACACACTCGGGGCTCCCCTCACCTCACGACTTCGTCGACTGAGGATAACGCGTGTACACCTGAGTAGCTGACCATGTCAGGCTAACGAAAAGGGCACGCATACAAATAGAGCACCACGTGCTAAAAACAATCAACCTTTACAGCAAAGGGGCATAACACGCCTAGTCGAATACATACAAATTTTACATCTATATTTTTAAAGGTCCTATCTATTCTGAAGAATCACCTGCGCACGCTGCTCAAAGAGATCTACAATTTGTTCGGCATACTGCCTTACAGCCACATAATGTGGACGCATGTCCCACATTCCACCATCCGGCCGAAGAGACGGCCCAGCTGCCACAACAACAAGATCAACATCAGGGCGATGTAGCCATACGAGGGAAAGCACAACCTTCACCCCTGCAACCAGCTGATGCCGCACCACCTCCCTGACATGATGCACATCCTGAAACTTCGCCAGTAGGCCCCATAGAGTCGATGGTGCCTCATCCAGGGGAAACATGACATGCAGAATTGACGACAAGGAAGTATTCGCTTGCCGCAGCACCCGCGACACCTAGTGAACACGATCCTGCATAGTCGCAAGGACCATAGCACGATCACGGTCCATCCAGAAAAAGCCGCTGGCCTCCATGTCCTGCTGGGTTAGGCAATTGATCCGAACAACAACATGCTCTTTTTCCTCCCTTGGAACATGGTTAGCACCTACAACAACTGCAAAGTAAGATGACAAGCCAACATGCGCATCCGAGAAATGAGCAAAGTAAGAAACTCACATTGAAGCTGTTTGGCCAAACGCTGCAACTCCCCCATCAGATACTCCTCCCTAGCGATGCCCCACTCCGCCTTCGACTTCCAAACATCCGCGTGGCCTCGAACTCCAAGCAACTCTTTCTCAAGACTACGGATGCGGTCACGAAGAAATACAAGCTGCGACGCATCATCCAAGGATGGCCGCAGCTGCGGCGCAGACAAAGTATCAACGGGATCATCACCCGAAGGTCCCTAGAGGAAAAGAAGGCAAGGATATGAACAAACGCACGATTGAGCAAACAACTCGGATATTCATTATATGTAGCAAAAGCCACTACGTGGCACAAGGAGTGTTCATAAATACATTACAACAAAGAAACAAAAGCTATCCTACAACTACAAGGGCTAACAAGCTGCATCCTGAGTGGCCTCGGAGCCGGATTGCCTTCTCTTGGCCTCCCCCTGCTGCCTCACCGCGTACTCCGCCAGCAAGTCAATCAGCTTCAGCCCATAGCTTTTACAACGGGCCAGCGTAAAGGGCGAAGGCTACCTCAGATCCGTTGGCAGTCGTCAGCATCTGGGAGGTGACCTGATGAAGATCCAGCTCCGCTCCAGACGCCATGGCCATCGCCAGCCCCATGGACGCGCCGATGCCCTTTTGCTTGCTCTTGTACGCCGCGCGGGCCTCGGCTGACAGTGCGTCCGCCAACAATTCGACATCCTCGAGGGCGACGCCCTTGGGGAAGAGCTCCTTGTAGAAGCGCCCGAGAACCACCTTGGCCTTGGCAAGCGAGCCGACCACTGATCACCGTAGCGGTCATCTAGAGCACTTCCGTGCTCCAGGGCACCATGGTCAAACTCGATGACCGCGGCATCTAGAAAACGGAAGAGGCAACGTGAAAACCAAGAAAAACTAGAGAGAGAAGGAAGACAAAAAAGAACATACGAAACTACTCACCCGAAATAGCCTTGGCAGCAGCCATCAGCTTGCCGGCTACCTCCTTCTCGCGTGAGGCCGTAGCGGTGGCGAGCTGCTCCTCGCGATCCGTGGCCTCATGCTGCAGGCGCTCCTTGGCCGCAGCCGCATCGGCTAACTCCTGCTCAAGGCGCTCCTTAGTGCCAACGTCATCTTCAGCTTTTTTCTCCGCTCACCCGAGGCTCTTTTCGAGAGCATCAATCTCCCGGAGGGCAGTGTTATTCTCATCTGCAACAAAGACCAAGCATGAGATTCGTAAGTAAGCAAGCAGCCGAAGAAGGAGAAGATTGATAAAAAACACAAACCATGAAGCCGTTGAAGGCTGGCCTCCAATGCCAGATGCTGCTTCACCAGCTGGTTGACACCTTGAACAAAAGGCTGCGAGAAGACGCAACTTGTCAGAAAAAGGCTTGGGGGCTGCGCCCAAGAAAACGAGCAAAGCAAATCACGCATACGAAAAGCGCTCGGGGGCTCCCCTCGAGACACACACAAAAAAAAAGAGAGAGACATGATCAACAGATCATCCGAACAATGCTGGGTGGCTCCCCCACGGAAAAAACGAAAGTACTTACATGATCAGACGGCGACTCCGAAGGTCCGGCTATAGTCTTCTGGGAGACAACCACCTGAGCCTCCTATGGAGAAGGGTTCGGAGCAGCGCCCCCAGAGCTGGCCACCGTTTGAGGAGGAGGAGGAGCAACCTTTGACTCCCCCACCATATCCCGAGCGCCATCACGGAAGGAGCCATCGGAGGAGTGGCTACAAAAGAAAACATCAGACAAGTACAAGCAAGCAAAATTGAAAGAAATAAAAAGGCAACTACAGATACTTACGAGTCCATATCGCTCAAATTGAAGAAAGTCAAGGCCCTCTTGCCTTTCTTCTCTTCCTTCTTCTCTTCCTTCTTCCGCTTCGCCGATGGCTGCGGCGCCATAGCCCGCATGGGCACGGCCGGAATAGGAGAGTAAGAGCCACCATCACCCCCACTGTGACGCTCAAGGCATGACGGGTTCCTAGGAGTCAGCAGAGTCGAGGCATCCGACGATTCGCTCGAGCTCCACGTCCGCTTTCGAGTCTGCTCCTCGCTCGACCCAAAAGTTTCTTCAGCCGACGACCGCGTTGAAGGAAGCTCAGACATGGAGTCCACTACCTCATTGTACGGTGCATCCGAAAAACGTTCGGGTAGTGGAGGCGCCATGCCAGGTACCTTGAACTCTTGCACAAAAGTAAACAAACTCTCAGAATAAACGAACTGCAAAGAGGCGCAGTCGAAAAAAGTGCTACGCGCACGTCCCAGATCTACACCTGCGGCACCAGTCGAGAGGCCCTGAATGGAAGGGTCACCGATCCACCCGGAATGTCCTCGTCAGCCTTAAACTTCAGCAGCGGCCGGAGGATTTCGTCCACATCCCCTTGGAGAGCTCTCCAGTTGAAACTCTAGTCGGGTCATTGTAGCCAGAATAAAGAAACATCGGGTGCGCCCTAGCCTGGAGCGGTTGCACCCGACGTTTGAGGAAGGTGCGGATGATATCCACACTGTTCACCTCTTTATCCGGAATCACCTGAAGGTCCAGCACCCGACGATAGAGTCCCTCTATATCCGCCACCTCACAATCCAAGATGTGGTTCTTCCAGGACCTCTTCGGCTGGATTTTCTGGGAGAGGTCGAAAGGAGCAAGGCCAAACTTTTGCCCGTCCACTATGGAGTTGCGGATGTAAAACCATCGCCTCCGCCAGTATTGGACGGACTCAGACATAGAAAAAGAAAAGAAGAGAAAGTTGGATTTAAGGGAAATGATGTAGCCACCAATGGGATAAACGCTATCGGAGCCAGATTGCCTCTTCACGGAATAAAGCTTCCGGAAGAGGCCAAAGTGTGGCTTGATACCGAGCCAGCACTCGCAGAAGGTGATGAAGCAGGCAATGTGAAGAACAGAGTTCGGCGAAAGATGATGGAGTTGGATGCCATAGAAGAAAAGCAATCCACGGAGAATATCATGGCCTGGGAGAGAAAGGCCCCGAAGGACAAAAGAGACCAACATGACCCGAAACCTAGCGGGTGGACGGGGAGTTACCTTGTCACCGGGAATCTTGACGGCCTGCTTATCCTGCGGTATTAGGCCCCGCTCACGGAGCTTGCGAAGATCGCCCTCACGCGTCTCCGACCGCCGCCATCCACCATCGATGACGCGGGCAGCGGCGTTGCTACCAACTGTGGTGGAGGCCTTCTTCGGCTTCCCCATAGCAGAGCAGCGACAGCAATGTGAACATAGGAGAGAAGATGGGAAGGATCGGAGAATTTCCAGCGCGCGGCGAGAAAAGCTCAAGACGGTGGAAGCAGTGAAACAAGAATGGATGCGGTGAAAACAAACAAGTTTTTCCTCAATGATTATAAGGATAAAGAAGACGCACGGTGACCGTTCATCGCGAAGCCCTAGAGCCAACATCAAGATCCGATCATCCACGTGTCAGCACGGCAGCGAACCGTCGCTCACACGCCGTCCACTACGCACGGAAATAGAGGCGACGCCGTAATTATCTCCACATTGCGCGTGACCAGTCAATTCAAAGTAAGAAGGTGGGACCCATGTTTGTCCAGTCACGTCACCTCTGGCACCGCAGACGCTTGAGGTCACCGATCGTCAGCACTGACGTAATCAAGGATATACTAGCAACGGTTACAATTCTTCGGCTACACAGCTAAAAGTAATCACTCGAATCTACGATTCGAGTAACTACTCGGGGGCTACTCCTATCAGGAGCGCTGGCCGCGCACCCGAAATACGATCAAAGTACTACACCATTGAACTATTCTTCGAGTCCTATGTCGAGTCTACGACTCCACTCTGGACTCGGGGGCTACTCCCATATGGAGGATGGATTCAAGCATCCGAAAAATTTGTGTCCTATGGACCTAAAAGTCAACAAAGACTGAATTAAAGTCTTTGCTCGAGTCTACGACTCGAACAGACACTCGGGGGCTACTTCCATACGGAGCGCTGGTCGCGCACCCTATGAATTCTTCGACTATGATCCTTCGGATTAGTATGCAAAAAAATTTCGGCAACTCTGCCCCAGTTAACGCTAAGTGATTAACATCCTCCTTGGCCACCCGAAACAGCTCCATGGTGATAAACATTCGGATGCTGTGTCTGCAACACAAAGATAATACCTACAGATATCATATGATGGCTTGGCAACGCACACGACTATGCTCTGCTAAGTAAGAATCCGTGCCAGCAGGCGCGATGGAAATCCCGATGGACGCGTTGGGTACATCATTTGAAAATCACTGGAATTCCACTTTTGTAAGTCCTCAACGTGCTGAGTTGAATTACGCCAGCATCTATTCCGAGTTCGAGTCGAGGGACTCGAATCTGAAGAAGATCGTTTTGTTTTGTCCTAAGACAGTTAACTTACCCTGATGCGTCGGGAGAGTCAGGCACACGCATCAACAATCCCTACACACTAAAATCATTCTCCGATGAACAAAAACAGCTGCACCCGAAAGATTGAAGAGTCCTCAGTTGAATCTACGATTCGACTGAACACTCGGGGGCTACTGACATGGTTATACCCTACGGGTACACGACCTTAGCATACCTGGTCCAGTCCAAGAAAGTCCCACAAAAATATACGCGGCCCATGAAAATTTTTGGGTGGCCCAAACCCATGACGTCTTCGGATCCTTGGAGAAAAAGACTAGAGTAGATAGAATATTCAAAGGGGCAAACCCTAAAACCTGTAACCGACTCGATCTGTGCCCGGGACCTGCCTACTTCTATATAAAGGCTAGGAGGGTACACCGAGGAGGGCACTTCATACCACCGCATACACACCTCCACGCCAGATTGCATCTGCGCACCCATGTACTTTTCGGTTGCCGTAATCAAGAACAGACAAGCAGAAGTAGGGTTTTCCCTCCGGGGGCCTGAACCTGGGTAAACCTCGTGTCCCCGTGTTGTTTGTTTGCTAACCGTTCCGCGATCTCCAGCATCCCCATCTTCTCCAAAACCCAAGCTCATAACAATGGGCATTGACGAGATTAAATCTCGTCACTTGTAGTACATTATCAGTACTACCAAAGGCCACTATTTCTCTTTTGGCTAAACCATTCTTGTACCTATTCATCCTTGATGGTTTTGTAGTCATGATAATAATATTTTCTCTAAATCTTATCATCTTTCCTACTTGGGCAGAAGATCACATCCATGTGCTACCTCCCCTTGACCAAATCTTTGCATGTTAGGACCTACTAACCATGGTCTATCAACCCACCCTTCATTTGTTTCGATTAGAGATCTGTGCTTCTTAAACCCACATGGTTTATGAGGCTTCATGATGCATCTGCTATGGCAACCTTATTTTCAACAAAGTTTGCCATCACTCCTAAACCACCTAAAATATAACAAAGTCAAACTATTGCTGCAATTATCATCTATATAACTTGGTATACCATCCACCTATCCCTTTCATCAAGGTGAGCTCTAAGCTCACCAATCCAACCTTATTTTGGTGGTATAAAAACATTAATGCCCTAGATCCTATAATCCTTGTTCTCTTCTAAAATCCCTATTGTTTTGAAAAACCCAAGGTTGCCAATGATGTATGCTTCATGTTGACATCATTCACCTTTGATATAATCAATTTCCTTATAATTTCCATAATTATTTGTAACCTAAAACTATTTAAATTCCATTCCTTGGAAAATCCTCAAAACCTTCTCCATAAAGGCAAGATTGTTTCTCTACAAACTGCTTTGACAACTCAAGGAACATTTGATGCCTATATATCATATCCTATCTTTACACCTCAAAAATAATTTTTGAGATCCTTTAGTATTTCTTTTTGCCCTTTTTCCTAAATGGCAGAAACAAGAAATAATTGATTAAAATACTTTTTTATCTAAATAAATTACAAGGAAATTTTCCAAAGTGTGTTATGGTATTTAAGACCATCTCACATCAAAAACCAATCTTGTCTAATGTAAAAAATATCAATTGAGCATATAGAAACCAAATAAGCACTTTTTGAATAAATGTATTTAAGAGGACTGATACTTCTTACAAAACTCCCAAACAAATATATAAAGGTATCTTGACCTCATATATTCCCCAGTACCATCTCCCCATCATGTCTAATACAAGTTTCTAGACCTCTTTCATAACCATCTCTTTGGTCGAAATTGCAAAGTAAACAAACCCACTATTCAAAAACCACCAACCTCCTCACTAACTTGGTCAAACAACCTTGCAAAATACACCTCTCACCCCTCTAGTCGTAGCACTGTAGCAATTATACTGTAGCACCTCTCCCCTTGTCCCTTAGTGCTTGTAAGGAGACACAATATCTATATATATTCTTTTCCCTCTTTAAATCACAGCAGCTACCCTCCTCCCCCTGCCATATCACTCAAACAGAAAGCACTTCCCCTCGCCCACAGCAGCCTCCCCTGGTTTCTACCCCTCCCCATTGGTCTACATGGACCTAGTCCACCCCAAGCCCTCCACTTTGGTTATAAAGCCAGGAGCTAACCCCAGCACCCCCTGCTTCTCATATTCTCCCTCTCCCTTCGACTTACCCCTCTAGAGCTCCAATCCCTCCCCCTTGCTATGCCCTTCCCGAGAGAAGGAAGAAGAGAAACCTTCAGCCCAAATCAAAAGTCGAGCGTAGCCTCTCCTCCCTTGCTCCCTTGGATCTGCATGTCACTCTCCTTACCTCCCCTTTCTCTTCTAGTTCTAACCATGTCCTTATTTTCAACATGCAGCAACCCCAGGTGTAGCTCCGGCGAGCTCCGACAAGCTCCGTTCGGGCGTTGTCACGCGAGCTGTTTTCTAGAAGCAAACAGAGTTGTGCCGCCCACCCCTAGAGTAGCCCCCGTCGACTGCGTCGCCTCCACCCTTCCCCAACTCCTCCCGCGCCCTTAGTGACCCCTCAGCACTCCCCGACCATCGATAGGGTTTGGTCTCTACCACGCCTGTCGTGAGGAGGATGATGCATCTCGGCCGTCCATCCCGCTCTAATCCTACGTCCTCCCTAGTACCCCTTCGCCGCCTTGAGTCGATGGCGCCTAGGCATGTCTTGGCGGTTTGACCGGCACCCTCCCGCATGTCGCATTGCACGTCGTGGGCCGAATCCGTCCCTCCCGCCCATATAACCCTAGATCCCAGCCTACAACTCTTCTGTTTTTATTCATTTCTGCCCAGATCCAGAATTGGCGCCTCGGTCTAAATCCATAAGAAAATACAAATCAACGCTAAATGCCCAAATCTAAAATCTCTAGTGTTTCTAAATGTTTTCCCTAACATGCAGTAGCTTTAGATCACCCAACTTTTGTCTAGATTAATTATAAAAAAAATTAGCTACCAAGATATACCCAATTCACTAGTAAAATTCTCCATAGAGTTTGAGTTACCCAAATGGCATGAAACCTTTTTCTGAAAGGTATTAGTGATACCCCGCCATGGGCCGAATCCGCCCCTCCCGCCCGTATAACCCTAGATCCCATCCCACAACCCCTCTATTTTTATCCATTTCTTCCTAGATCCAGAATTGGCAGCTCGGTTTAAATATGTTTGAAGATACAAAGCAACCCTAAATTCCCATATCTAAAATCTCTAGTGTTTCTGAATGTTTTACCTAACATGCACTAGCTTTAGGTCACCCAACTTTTGTCTAGATTAATTATAAAAAATCAGCTACCAAGATATACCCAATTCACTAGTAAGATTATCCATAGAGTTTGAATTACCCTAATGACATGAAACCTTTTTTCTGAAAGGTATATGTGATACCTTGCATTCCACACAGGCCTTAGATTAAATTGCTTCTTATTTTTGTCTTGCAAAAATAAGAAAAATAGTCCCAATATGTCTTTAGGAATTTCTCCAGGTCAAACCAAAAGTGGTTTTGACCTAAGTCCAACTCCAAGGACACCTGTATAACGATATACTCCAAACCCTAGGAGCTCATAATTTATTACGCCTTGATTTAATTTTGGTGAATGAAACTATTATGTGCATGGTTTATTACCTAATAAAATCACTACGGTAATTTTGTAAATCCAAAAAGAGTAATTCCAATTTCTTCGTAAAGGTATTTCAAATACCTAACAAGTTTATTAGGAATCATATCAAAACCTCACGCAGATTAAATTTGATGAAAAAGACAAAAACCCTCTAGTACTACCCTTGTGAATTTCTGGAGGGCATTTTGTTAAATATTTTGACATGACTCGAACTGTTAGTGAACCAGTCCACCAAACTCTACATAACCGTCCAAGGATATGAATTTTGGAGGCACGGAACTTTTCTGATGAATTATTTTCTAAAACTAGAGTTTTTAACACTAGATAATTCATAGAAATTCAATGGAGTTTTATAAAATAGTGAAACCACTTTTGTTGGTTTAATTTTATCAATACATATCTGATGGTATCATTTTTATACAATGACATCATACAAAATATGGATGTGATCCAAAGACCCTCTCCTAGGTAGTTTCTGGACTATAAATCCTAAGGGCTCCTCTTCCAATGCCAAGTATTTTATCAAACTCATCAAACCAATCATCCAACACCCTATTTTATATCATGTGTTTCTCATTTGCTTGTTGTATGTATTGATGCTTGTATGCCTTGTATTGAACGAGGTATTGTTTGTTTGCATGTTTGCTCGATAACGATGATAGTTGCGATTGTGTGACGCCAAGAAGAAGGTAGAGTCAGTCTATTATTATTGGTATTATGGTATTCTAAAGAAGTCAAGAGACATCTCGCTGGTCACAGGCAAGCCACCATTCCCGAACTCCAATAATTGACCTACTCTTTTTATCACTTTTTTATATCTCGTCTATAAACTGCATAGTTACTTGTATGGTTTGTTTTAAATAAAACAACGATACCAACTTGTCTCTTCCAGGTTATTATTGAGTGTCCATTAGGACACCCACCTCTTGTTGACACCCACCTTTCCCACTTTAGAAGGTTAGGAATTTTAGCATCTTCCCTCCTTGGAGACTACGATCTTTCGTTTATAAAACTATTTTGTGTTTTACCCTACTACAAAGTTTTCAAAATAAAACCCTTAGAAATAGGCATCATTTCCGAGTGGATGTTTTACAAAATAAAATATGAAGATGAGATAGAATAAGTTTGAGCAAGAGAAAGATAAGGGATGTTCTAAGACTTTACCAAAACAATTTCTTCGTGCGACCACACTACCCCAGGAGCTGGGGCTTAGCTCGTAGTTTGTTAAATTTAGCCATGGCAACTTGTACTTGATAATTGGGAGAAATCCTTTGAACTTTGGTGGGCTCTACAATAGATCTTTGGATTTGGGGCCTGCAACTTGCTTTGGCAAGAAACTGAGCCTGTCTCAGCAGGAGTCTGATGCAACTCCCGCGGACGGTATGCTTTAGGAGTGGAGAAGGAAGTCGAGTCACTAAGGTTATTTTATAAGACAAGCTACGGTTTGGGTATATGTAAGTGCAAAAGGGAGAACTATGGTCGGGGGCCACATACTCATTGCCGGGGAGAACAAACCCAAAAGGAAAAGCCATTGTTGCTAGGGATGACAAATGAAAGGTTAGGTTTGATTATCCGAACCCCCGTCTACCTGTGTAGCGGGCCATGGTTGTATCACGGCGGATGTATTGATTCTTGTGGGTAAAGTGCACAAACTCTGCAGAGTATAATCTATTCGAATAGCCGTGTCCACAGTCAAGGACGGTTGGAAAGGTGATTGCTAGGAGTATACTTGGAAGTGGTTTTGAGAAAGTAAAAAGGATGTGACTTGGTCACGATGAAGTATGAGAACAAGCTTGGTTTTGAAGAGAGATGGTTAGAGATGTTTTAAAAAGGGTTTTCCTCTAAAACATTTTTCAAAGAGATGTTTTAACAAGGATATGGAGATGTGCATATTTTTGAAAAGGTGACATGTTTTCAAAAATTCTTTTTCAACAAAGATATAGAGATGCCATATTTATAAGAGAAACTAGGCTTTTTACAAAACAACCTTAGTATATCTATCTCGCCATAGCAAAAATGCATTATCTAGTTTACCTTATCTTTGTGGTTTGCGAGTACATTAAAATGTACTTACCGGCTATGTCCCTGGCTATTTACTTGGCCAGACTTTTAGAAGCACGAGGATTGATGGAGATGCTGATATCGATGCGATCTACGAAGTCTTCCTAGTCAGTTGCCTGTAGGTTAAGGCTTGACATGTGCTCTACAAATGAAGATTTACGCTATTGATAATTGTAGTCGCCATAATGACAATAAGGTAAGTTTTGTACTCGTTAGTTTATGGATGTTGTAATGATACTCGTCATTTATGCTCATGGATCACTGATCATGGGAACGTGAATTGCAGGCATAATAGGGATTCTCATACCGTAAATCCGGGGTCTCACATGCATGGACACCAAATTTAATGTACATAGCATTCTGTGGCTCTGAATCACTAACAGGCGGGCCCAGTTTAGGTTGGTCCCACTTGCCAGTTAGAACCTGCATGCATCATGCGCTTAGAGCCACTAGAGATATCTATGATAGAAATTACAATTGGTAACTAGTTGCAACCGCAACTAGTTGTTGCATGTCGCACTTCCATGTTTTTCATAAAATGTGAAATAAATAATTATAATATATCCTATTGTATATATATACCGTCTGTAAATTTCCAGCCCAAAATATTACATGGTCTGGCAACCACAAAATTAAAAAATGAACACAAGATATCCCTCAATTAGGTTTTTCCCTTTTTACACAGGTCACATAAGATCATATTATGGGAACGAGTATTGTAGATGCACGAGATACAACATAACCAATGTTCCTGATTTATTTCATATTTTTTGAGAACTAGAAAGTGCAACAAATAATAAAGGGGTGCGGGCGCAATGAGTTGCGGAATAATCGACACGCACTAACGAAAGTTATGGCTTGCATACAAAAGGAGTTTGATCAAATTGCAGCACCTGCTCTTACATTGCGGCAAATTTAGTGTTTGAGTACAACAAGTTAACGGCTGAGGCGATGGGATACAAAGGAGGCAAAGGAAATAATTAAATATACGCAAATCCCTAATCCATATGATCGCTATGTTCAACCTCTCTTCCTTGAACTGGTAATTATGTCGGTTTGAATCCTTCACATTGTACAAGCTTGGGATGAACCACAACGGAGTCTGCCGCCAATTCTAGCCAATCTTTATTGAGAAATCAATAGTGGCATCTTGAGTATTCATACTGAAGCGGCATATTTCAGGACGAGAATTAAATCCACCGAGGCTAACTACATGCAGCGAGGTGTATACATAGTTGCTCCTCGTTACATCTATAGGGCCAAATCATGCCGCGCCAACAGGAATAGTAATCGGATAGTTCAATCCAAGGAAGATAGAAAATGCTCCAAATTTAAAAACCCTCCGCCATTGCCTCGGTGGAAGTAACCTACTAGTGTCAATCGACAAAACATGGCAGCAAAGCCCAGTAGAATAGGTGTGAATAGTGCAACCGTGATGATAAGCTATATTATCAGCGACATGATAACCATCATAAGTATTGTCATACTGCCTATCACTAACGCCCATAGTATTGATCAGAATAAGGCTACCACCATCAGGAGATCTTGCTCACCACCATAGATCAGGAACATACTCACGATTACCGTCAAAATTGGGTGCCCTGAAAGACGCACAGGACCTTGCAATGAAATCACATTCAAAGGTCAGTTCGACAAAATTTGAACGATGATGAAGCTAAAAAATTTAAGGATGGAAATTTTAACCCATGCGCGAGGATCCAATACATAAACATCGCCAACCTGAGTTATGGCATAGAAATATCCCTTGTGGATAATTACATCACGGTAGCTGAACTGGTTCTCAAGAACCATCCACATACCATGAGGACCATCAAGGAAGGCAATTAAAGTGTCGAAGATGCCCATGACAAAAATCCTTATAGTTCCTAGCAGATGTGGAAACTCGGAAAATGTCTATCTTTAGTATATTAGTTGGCTGACCAGCGGTCACAAACTTAAGTACATCGGGGGTGGCCTCAAAGTCGAAGATTGCTGGTAGACAAATTTGGCGACGAGTGAACAGATTCACAATCTTCCAGTTCTAGGCAAGGTCAACAGTGGCGATCCAATCTCCATTCGCGCCTGCCCAATTCTTACCGTCACAATCTGGCATCACAACATCAAAGGAGGACATGTCTAGTAGTGTTAGCTCGAACAAGGTCCAGCTGAACTTCTTCTATGGCTTTTTGTCCCTACCGCAATAGTAGCTACCCCTATAGAACTGCTTCTTGCGATTGTCGCGGTAGAAGACATTGTACTCATGTGGTAGCTCAGTTGGGTGATAGTGAAGAACATAGGTTAGACCAAATGGATGAGATTTCTCCAGGGATGCACTATGTGTTGATGAGTAAACAAAACGTTTGTAATAGGCGACAAGGCTCGCAGCGGTGATGATGTGGCAGTTAGCTGAGATTTCTTTAAGGGGGCCATTGGAAAACACCCTAGAAGTGTCACTGTCATCCATCGATTGGGACATCGCGAGGAATAGCTCAAGCAGGTGGGGGCCAATGGCATTTGTTTTTGATTGGGGTTTGGAGCAGAGCGAGTAGAGCTGGCAGGGCAAGATGGAAAATATTCTATCAAACTGGGCGCTGAAGCTGATCCTAAACCGGCTTGCGGTGTTGGCGGGTTACTGTATTGGTGTTCGAGTGGGAATGTCCATCGCTGAGACGTTGGAGGTTAAGTGAGGATGGAGATCAAGGCAAGGAGAAATACTGGACGAAACAAAACCAAGCGTGCATTCTTTCTCTCTGCTAAATCTACTATGCCTATTGAACTGGGCTCCGGAGATGATCTGAAAGCAGCATGGCGGCATTGGCGTGTGCAAAGGTGGGAGAGTGGGGATTATCGAGAAGATGGAGAGGAAGAGGACAGAGAACAAAATAAAATACTACTAGGAATTGAATAAATCGATTGAAATCATACCGACTGGAGTAGATCTGGCCTTAACTATAGAATACCTAGCCTAACACGCCATGGAGCTATAATGTCCTATCAAATGAATGGTCATGGTAGTGAGACGGTCTGGCGTATACTCAGAGCTCCTCTTGACGAACATAAATAATCATTGGATCTTCTACATTCATCATAGTGTGCAGGCACATTCGGAACAAGTATTGTACTAGTTCCACCAGTAAGGAACCAAAACTGGAATACTCTCAAAATCTTGTAGTAGTAAAAAAATTCTCACAAAATGGGATACCAGTACCATCTATTCACTCACACGCTGCCACCCAAAATCAAAATTCCTATGACACCATTAATTTCCTCTCCTTGTTGGCCTCTATACCCCGTACCCGGACCCCAAATCGACCATCTCTCGAAAAAAGTCAACCATCAACCAAAATAAAATCCATTGTCTAATCCTTTCTATTCATTTTCGAAGGACGGTCGCAATTTATCGAGAGCCACACGAGTAGATGTCTGAACTACTGGTTATAGATCCATAGAAGCACGCGCATGGAAGCGTCGGAAGAATTATTCTCTATCAGTGATGGACGAAGATTGACGATATAGTACCAAATCAACAAGTCAGTGGATTTCTCCATCTGACCATTGAGGTCCGACACGAGTGGCGAACAACTTATGAAAGGTGTCTTTAAGGCATACGTTATGTAGTACAATTGTAGTATACCACCGTTTTTATTAGGGATGGTCATCATAGTGCTAAATACTACTAACTTAGACTAGTAACTTGCACATGTCATTTCTACCTTCATATAGTATTGGGTAATAACATGTGTGTAGTGTCATCCAAGGCGTAATTAATTTGGTTGTAAAATCATACTGGTCTTGGTATGTGTGATTTTATGGTAACTATATAATTTACTACCTCCCTCGCATTTTTCATTACTTACCTTCGAAACACATTTAATTCGAGACTAGTATATTTCACTTACATGTAGTTCAAGTTTGACCTAATTTCGTTAAATTGTCAATATGCAAAATCTTAGAAAGTAGTTAGAACTTGTTGTCAGAACTCGTGATGGCTTCTAATATATTAATTACCTGCTGACGGGTACGTCCAAAATATTGTTCTTAAAACTTTCAAAGCAACCTAAAATTTACATCGTAGTTCAAATTTGACCTAATTTTGATAAATCTACATAAAATCATTCAAGTGGGCGGAGTTATCTAGAAAGTTTGAAAACTCATAAAATATAGGAATCGTTAGTATAGCATGTTGGTCCACTATCTATATGTCTAAAAGCTTGGCTTGTGGCATTCAAATTCATATTCTTTGCACTTTCTTTACGGAAAGGAGCAATCTCGTCGTCACTCAGAACATTGAGAATGTTCTTTCATGGTAGTTGGTTGGTTACTACAAGAAGATGTACCCATCTACCTCCAAAATGACAACTATTTCAATAGCAATCTATTGCTCTTACTTGTAGCTAAGTTTGACCAAATTTCGGTAAATTTCCAAGGTATGAAATATTAGCAATAAGTTGAAGTTGTTGTCAAAACTCTCGGTGGTTTGTTATATATTAATTGACCCCTCGATGTATACGTTCAAAAGATTATTGTTAAAACTTTCAAAGAAACCTACAATTTACTTCTAGTTCAAATTTGACCTAATTTCGATAAATTGACATAATGTCATTCAAGTGGGCGAAGTTAGCTAGGAAAAAATATGAAAACTCATAAAACATGGGAATTGTCAGTAAAACATGTCGGTCCACTATACTATATATGTCTAAAAGCGTGGCTTGTGGCATTCATATCCATGTTCTCTAGACTTTATGTACGGAAAGGATCAATCTCGTCATCACATGGAAAATTGAGAATGTTCTTTCTTGATAGTTGGAAACTCACACCGACGGTACTATTTACTACAAGGGGATGCACCCATCTACCACCGAAAATACAAATAATTCAAGAGAAATTGATCGCGCTTAATTGTTGCTGAAGTTTGACCTAATTTTGTTAGATTGACAAGATACAAATCTTAGCAAAATGTTGAACATGTTGTCAGAACTCTCGATGGTTTCTGATATATTAATTGACCCTCGATGGGTACCTCCAAAAGCATTTTTGTAAAACTTTCAAAGCAACCTAGATTTTCTTGTAGTTCAAATTTTACCTAGTTTTGATAAATTGACATAAAGTCATTCAAGTGTGCATAGTTTGATAGGAAGTTTGAAAAATAATAAAACATGAGAATCGTAAGTATAACATGTCGTTCCACTATAAATATTTGCAAGCTCTACTTGTGTCATTCTAATCCATATTCTTCATAATTTGTTTACAGAAAGGAACTATCTCATCATCACTCAAAAAATTGTTGTACTAAGAGATAAGAAAAGATAAAGATAATATAAGTACTATTGCGAATGACTGATATTTTGAATAACCTTCCCTCTCGATGTTTGGGAAGCAAGTGAAAAATTCGAAACCGGAGAAGTTTGAATTTTTTGCCACCAAGGACCAAAGTGGTTTTCTTCCTATTTACTCCTACTACACACGAACGCGACTGCCAAACACGCCAGAGAAACAGAATCGCCCTCTCAAAAAAAGAGCTGTCGTACCAAGGCACACATGCACAACACCACGCTGTGGATGAGGGAGAGATCCGCCAGGCTGGTGCGCGAGGGAAGAGGGGTGGAGAGATGAGAGACAGCGAAGGAAAGAGAAAACACATTTTTTGCATGCATAGGTCCTGAAATTTACTACTAGTAGAGTGTACACTATAAGGCGGCAGGATTACCTCGTGTCAGGAACCCATCTCCTTTAACATCGAACCACCTTCAACTCCTCTTCTCTAGGCCTACCTTAGCTTAAAAAAATGCCACCACCCCATATTTTAGACAAAGTGGATCGTGCTTTTCTTACAATTCCCAATTTTAAGCATTTTTCAAGGTTCATAGCTAACTTCACCCACTTATAGGACTTTATGTTGATTTAATGAAATTAGTTCATATATGAACTACAAGTAAGCGCGATTGGTTTCCCTTGAAATTTACAAATGTCGTTTGAAGGTACCAACACTATCAACATATACAGACCCATACCGAGTTTTGAATAATTTATTTCATGTGATTATTTTCAAAACAAGTTCAAAATTGTCAAGATGCAAAATCTTAGCAAAAGTGGGAACCTTTTGTCAAAACTATTGGTGGTTTATGATATATTAATAACATGGAGAGAGGTTAGCATATGTCTAAGACAAAAAATATTGGACTACAAAGTAAGCTCGAATGTTTAGACAATGTCTAAGGGAGATGTTTCGTGGGACCTGCTAAACTAAAGATGCTAACTTTTGCATAGGAGTTTTATAGCTTGCTCATACAAAGCCAGGTGGGCCCATTATTTTCTTTTTACTTAGACACTTCTTCCTCGTAATCCCCTTGTCATCGCGCTATACTTGCTTTTTTTAGAAATATTTTTAACTGCTGAAGTTAGATAGGAAGCGAGATCCACTATATCTCTAAACACTCCCACTCGCAACAATGCTTATATATGGTAGGACAGTATTGCAAACCTATTTTTCAAGAACTTGTTAAATCTCGTGGTTACCCATTTTCATGGCACGTAGTGCATGCGACCTGATCGGACATCATGCATAAATCTTTTGTTTTTTGTTCTTCTTTCTTTCATGTGATCATTTTCAAGGGGGGTTCAAATTTTTAAAGATGCAACATCTTACTAAGAAGTCAGAGCATTCATCAAAACTCTCGGTGGTTTCTGATATATAAATTGACGCTCGATGGGTGCCTCCTAAAGCTTTTTCATTAAACTTTCATCGTAACCTACAATTTACTTATAGTTCAAATTTGACACCATTTCGATAGATTGATATAAAGTCAATTAGATGATGGGAGTTAGCTTGGAAGCTTGAAAATTCATAAAACATGGGAGTCATAAGTGCAACATGTTGATTCATTATATAGGTTTGAAAACTTGTATTGTGGCATTCAGATCCAATATTCTTCTAACTTTCTTTATGTAAAAGAACAATTTCATCATCACTTAGAAAATTGAGAATGTTATTTGCTAATAATTGGAAAATCACATCGACGATATTGTTTACTACAAGAAGATTCACCCATCTACCTCTGAAATAAAATTTAATTCAAGAGAAATCTATGGTGCTTACTTGTAGCTCTAGTTTGACTTAGTTTCATTGTCAAGATGCAAAATCTTAGCAAGTAGTTGGACCTGTCATCAAAACTTATGGTGGTTTATGATATATTAATTGACCTACCGATGGGTACATCCAAAAGCTTTTTCGTAAAACTTTCAAAGCAACCTACAATTTACATCTAGTTAAAATTTGACCTAATTTCGACACATCATCATAAAGATATTCAAGTGGGCGAAGTTAGCTAGGAAGCTTAAAAATTCATAAAACATGGCGACCGTAAGTACAACATGCTGACCCACTAAATATGTCTAAAACTTGGCTTGTGGCATTCAGATCCAATATTTTCAGGCTTTCTGTGCATAAAAGAACAATCTCATCATCACTCAGAAAATTGAGAATGTTTTTCCTGATAGTTGGGCACTCACACCTACAAAATTATTTAATACTCCCTTCGTCTATAAATAGATGTCTCGGACTTTTCAAATTTTGGATGAATCTATATGCTAAATAGTGTATAGATTCATCCAAATATTGGCCACTATATATGTCTGAAAGCTTTGCTTGTGGCAGAGGGGCTAATATTAAACAAAGAGAGTAAAGGATAAGATTAGGAAAACAACATTTTTTAAAAACCTCACAAGATTTTTCTTAGACCATGATCTGAACATTACATTAACACTGATGATTAGCCAAACTACAAGTAGATCAAACCCACACTCATACGGAGTACAGTACAACTTAACATCTTCTAGGGCGACTTCACGGTCTTCTTAGGCAACTTGGCAGCATCCTCCGTGGGCAACTTGGTTCTTTCTCCGCGATACCATCGCCACGCAACCACTGATGGATGTTGCGAAGCACAACACCGTGCGCGATGGTGACGCCGACTAGCATCTTGCTGACCTCCTCGTCACGTATCATGCTGAGCATCACATGACTTGGGATGATGCAGATCTTCTTGTTGTCCTTGGCAGCTTGCCTGGCGATGTCCAGCACCTCGGCGGTGCGGTACTCAAAGACGGCCGCGAGGTAGATGGGAACCCGGAAGCCTATGCGCCAGGAGTACCGACCTTCCTTAAGGTCGCACCAGATCCGACCGATGGGGAAATGCAGCCCGGCCTTGACGGACCATGTCACCTGCTTCTTCCTGTGCCTGCCTGGTGCGAGAATACGACCTGGAGTGACCAGAGCAGGATTTGGAATCCGGCAACATGTCTTATTTTTCTCCACGGCCTTTGTTGCCGCCACCTGGATATTCTTATTCTTCACCCGGGAAGCTTCGGTCTTTGGAGCCATAGCTGCAAAGTCGTAAAGGAGCAGGGCGAAGAAGAGGAAGAAAGTTTAATTGTAGAGGTCCGGTGAAAGAGCCCAGGTCCCTTATATTGAAACTTTAGCAATATATTTTTTACTGTTTTACTATGAATTTTTAATAAAAGGATATGTATATCAACCGATGCGGAGTCTGGGGTTCTACTCCCCTTTCTAAAAGAAAAAATCGACCTTCGTCATTTTTCCAATATTTTCATATTTTCTTTGACTTTTTTGAAACATGGTCATATCTGTCGGCATCAAAATTCATACAAAGAACTGTAATCTTTCAAAATAGTCATTGATTTTTAGTATGACTGCATGGGTACTATAATTATATAGAAATACAGTGACAAAACGTCATTTAAGTATGAGAGATTATATAAAAATCTTGAAAATTCATGAAACAACATACTCTATTTTGTTTTAATTTAGTGTGTTGTGGCATTCAGAGCCATAATCTTTGCATTATATTTAGAAAAATTATATGTGGCACTTCTAAAATTATTTGAAAATGTTTAAATACATAAAAGTTGAAAAGTCACATTAACAACATTAACACGTCATGCCAAGATGCACCCATCTATCAGAAATGGACACGTTATGATAAACTATGTAGATAATAGCCATGACCTTTGTTATTATTTAGCTTGAAACCCAAGTATGTTAACATATCACTAGTTATATTGTGAATAAAATGGTTTTAAACCATAGCAAAATTCATGTTTATCATTTATGGAAGAGGACACCATACGCAAGTGCTTAACTTTTTTATTGTTTTCTTTAATTTATCGAAAATAAATGGGACGAATGATGTAGATATGACATTGACATTGGTAACTTGTCTTGAAATGTGAACAATCCATCGTCGTTCGTAGCCTCCTCCTCAACGACGTCCTTAGACTCCTGTTCCTCAGTCTCATTGTCCATCTTATGGGAATTGCTTGGTGTTGGTGGTGACGTCCCTTCGAAAAAGTGCTTCAAGTGTCTATATTCTCATATGAGGAGTCAGACAGCAGTGGTAACCATGGCTCGCCAACTAAATCTGCACTTCTAGGCAGACTTTCTGTAACATCCCAATTTTAGCAACCTTGATTTTTTGTCCAAAAAGGAAAAAATTGGGGGGAACAAAAAATTCATGTTAAATGGTACAATGTTTTCTTGGTTGATTGCTTGTGTTGATGCATCTGATAGTGTAGTAGATCATATACTCCTTACGTCAACCCTAGTTATCCAAAAACTATTTTACAAAAGAGATGTCTTGGCTTGTTTACATATTCTCAAATGTTCTAGATTTTCAAAACTAGAGCCAAGATGAATCTGGCACAACAAATTTTTTTACTAGTATCCATTTTTAAAATTATGGAGAACTATAGGATATAATCTCCTTATGTTTTCAAGACAGAAAAAATCCAACTACTCTTACCTCTAGGTTTTTCCAAAAACCTTTTCATAAAATACTTTTAAATTCTATTATTGGTAGAAGTACCAACAAGCTCTCATCTCATTTGAAAACCTAACCTCTTCAAAATACCCATCCTTACCTCAATCTAGACTTGATGGTAAACTCTGCGGTATTTGAATGTTTGTCAAGATGAATTACCTTGATCTACTGATTGACTTGTCTACTTAGGATATTAAAATGAGATACTCTAGGATCTCATCTTCTAGGACCAAGCTAAGTTATTAATTAAAACCTAAGCAAGTTACCTAAACATGATCCATCTCTGATCACTAAGGTGACCCTACAAATTCCCTAAGCTAGATCAATTCTAAGCTAATCCCTCCTAGTAACTTCCAAGTCCATGGAGACCAAATCTAAGTATGGATACTCATTACCTAACCTATACTTCAACATCATCCACTTGATGGAGAGTTAGGATCCTTGCATCCTGTCAAAATTGTCTCCCCTTTCATACTAGTCCAAAACCTCAAATCTGCCAAATTTGACCAAGTCTAGAAATGATATCAATATCACATCTTTGATTCCTAGCCCTTATTAACCCTTGTGCCCTTTTAGAAATGCACCTGAACCATCTTGTAAACCATTTTAAGGAATATCAAATACCACTATTTCCCTTTACTAAACCATCCTCTAACCCACTTGTTCTTGATGGTTTTGTAGGCAAGAAAATAATCTTTTCTGCAAATCTTATCATCATGCCTAATTTGACAGAAGCTCCCTTCTCTATGATATCTTATTTTAACCAACTATTTGTATGTTTATAACCTACTAACCATATTCTCTCAATCCAAACTTCCCTTGATTCCATTGGAGCTCTATGCCTCTTAAACCCACTTGGTTTCTGTGGCTAAATGATAATCCGTTATGGCACCCTTAATATCAACAAAGTTTGGCATCACATCTAGACTAACTCAAATATAATACAACTCAAATCTTGTTACCATGCTCATATATATAACTTGTTCAATCCATCCGTGTGTCCCTTGCCCCAAGGTAAGCTCTGAGATCCTTAATCCATCTAGGTTTAAATGGTACAAAAGATATTAGCCCTAGATCCCTCCTCTCTTGTCTTTTTTCAAAATCAAGTTTGTTTTGCAAAATCCACAGTTGCAAATGATGAATACACTAAGTTAATATCATCTACCTTGGATAAATAGATTTATAAAATATTTTCCATAATTGTTCTTGTACCAAAACTTTTTAATTTCTTCCTATTACAAAATCTTCAAAACTCCCTCTATTTAAGAAACTTCTTTTTCTCCAAAATAAGTTTCCAAATCAAGGAACACTTGAGGCCCATATATATTATTATGTTATCCCATCTCAAAAATAAATATTTTTAAAAAGCTTTATTATTTATTTTTGCCCTTTTCTAAAACTGTAGAAATGGAAAATAATGAATTTAAATACTTTTCCTTCCCAATAAATACTAGGAAAATTCTCCAAAGTAATAATACATATTTGAGGCCTCCTAAAATAAAAAAACACCACTTGTACAATTCAAAAATCTCAAATCACCATCATAAAATCATTTCAACACTTTTTTATGTATAGTTATTTGGAGCATCTAGTCTATTCAGAAAATTCCCAACAAATTCCTAGAGAGGTGCCTTGACCATATCTACCAACACAACCCCTGCCCCATATTTCCTAGATCAGAAATCAAGAGTGGCTTCATGATCATCATATTTTCCAATATTTTAAGTCATTCCAATTCATACATTAAAACTCACCAAAACCCTACCATAACCCTCGATTAAAATGCACAGCAACCATTCACTCGCCCTCTGGTTGAAACCACTGTATCCTTGCACTATAGCACCCCTTCTCTGTCCCTTAGAGTTTGGTATGAAATGAATAAAGAGTCATGTCCAATCTTGTATTTTATTCACCTTGCAATAGCTCCCTCCACCACTTTGTGCCCCAGCTCGACCAGAAACAACTCTCCGCCGCCCACTACAACTAGCCCCAAAGTTTTCCACCTCTCCCTCTCATGTACATGGACATGGTTCACGTTGGACTTGCTCCCCTTGGTTTATAAGCACAGAGACCACCCAGCCACTCCTCTACTGGATCATTTGACCCCTTTCCTTCCCACTTACCTCCCTGGAACACCACTCCCTCTCCCTTACTCTTCCTTGTCCGAGAGAAGAAGAAATTAAGCACCTCGGCCATGCGCAAGATCCGAGCATAAATCCTCCTCAGATGCTCACCTTGCTCTGATGTTCCCTTCCTGTACTCCCATTGCCCTTCCGAATCTAACCATGTCCCTTTATTTACCATGTAGCGGCTCCTGGGGCATATCCGGCAAGCTCCGAAGCTTGTGTTGCAGTGGCTCCGACGCGAGCACCCTCTCAGAGTCAAACACACCCTTGCCACCCCTATTCTAGATCGTGTCGATGCCCCGTGTCGCCGCATTGCTCTGTCAGCTCCTCTCCGCCTCCCCAACTCCCAGGTAAGCTCCCTCACGTCCTCTGACCCAAGCTAGGGTTGCTGCCCCGTCGCCTTGTCGTGGGGAGGACAACAAGCGTCTGTCGTCGGTTCCATTCTAATCCAACGGCCCCCATACTCCATACCCTAGAGTTCCCCTCCCACTGATGAATGGACCCCTCTAGGCAGGTTTTGAACCTGGATATCCCATGCACCATGAAGCCTTGGTGGGCCGATTGTCTGCCGCTCGGCCCATCTTGGCGCCGAACCAGCCCACCGCCCTCAGAGCCGTTTTTCCTTTATATTTTCTCTCCAGATCTCACATGTAGCTTCTTGGTTTAAATATTTTCAAAAATGAAAATACTGAGAAATGCCCAGATCTAAAATTTCACTCATACCACCATGTTTTGTTAAACATGTAGATCAAATCACCTGTCCATATGGATTATCATTATTTTATGGTGTTTAAATAACTAGAATGTATCTAAAACTGTCATTAAATTATCTAGGGAGTTGTACAACTCCAAATGGATTGAAACCTTTTTATGCTGCAAGGGATCTCTGTTTCCTTGAATGTCACTATGGCCTCACCCTAATTTGCTTCCTAGTTGACCTATAGCAAAAATAAGAAAAACAGGACATTCCTGCCTTTAGGAATTTCTTTCGGCCAAACCAAAAATAGTTTTGACCTAATTCAAACTCTCAGAAAATAAACCACCTTACCTAATAAACTCTATAATCCCTTTATTTATTGGGACATGGTTTATTTTTAGTGAATAAAACAATTCTATCTATAGTGGTTTCACTCATAAAATCACTCCAATAGTTATGTCTCTCCAAATATAGTGATACCAATTTCTATAGAAAGGTACTTCCATTATCTATCATGTGTCCTTTGATTCATATAAAAATCCTCTATAGTTTTAATCTGGTGAAAAAGACAAAAAGCTTCTAGAACTTCCTTTGGGAATTCTTCAAGGGCATTTTGGTTATTAGTTTGAGATGAAATCAACTCTCTGTGACTTAGTAGCTCCAAGCCTTCATAACCATAAGAGGAAATAATTTTTGGACCTACAGATCTTTTCTTGTGAATTATTTCCTAAAACTAGAGCTTTTATCACTAGAAAATTCTTAGTAAATCAAAGAAAATTGATAAAATAGTGAAACCACTTTTGTTGGCTTCATTTTGTCAATACTTACCTGATGATACCACTTTTGTACATTGATATCATACAAAACCTGGCCTTGATCTAAACCCCTTAACTAACTAGCTTTAGCCCTTAACTCATAAAGAAAGTTCCACAAATGGATCCAAGTCAATTCCAATCGCTCTAAATACAATTTCCCAAATCCTACTGAACTATATGAGATTCTATTGAATTTCTTTTTGTGTTGTATTGATACTTGTATGCCTTGTATTGATTGTGGTAATTGCGTGTTTGCATGTATGCTCGATGATGACAATAGTTGTGATTGTGTGATGCCGAGAAGAATGAAACATCATATTATTATTATTTAGTATTCTTTGTTATGTAAAGAATAAGTCCAGGAACATCTCGCATGTTATAGGAAATCCACCATTCATGAATACTGATACTTACCATACTCCTTCTACTCACTTGTTTTATATCTCTTCTATAAACTGCATTACTACCTGCATGTTTTGTTTTACTAATATTAAATTAGTAACTTGGCTCCTCTAAGTTATGAATGAGTGTCCAGTTGGACACCTCCCTTATTGACACCTACTTCTCCCATTAGTTCGAGGTTATTATGATTATCATCCTTCCTCGTTGGAAACCATGGATTTTGATGAATAAAACAGTTTTGGGGTTTACCATACTACCAATGTTTCAAAAATGTTTTGTAAAACCCTTGGGTGGAGGCATCGTTTCCAAGTGGATTTTATTACTAAAGAAATGATGATAATGAGAAGTGGGAAGGATGGACAAGAGAAATATAAGGGTTGTTCTACGCCTTTACCAAAACAACTTAATCATGCAACCACATTACCCTAGGAGCCGGGGCTTAACTCGTAGTTTGTTGTCTTCAGCATGGGCAGCCCATAGACTTGCTATACGGGAGAAATCCTACGAATTACAATCTCTCCCCTGTAAAGGTCTATGTATCTAGGGTTTTGCAGATGTCTGGAAAATGCTGGTTTAATAATTGGGTCTCCCGTGGACGGTATGACTTAGGAAGTACGGGAGGAAGTGGAGTCACCAAATTAAGGTATTTCACAAACTATGGTTTTGGTATACCCGTGTACCAGAGGCGGGTCTATGGCGCTGATAGCCTCATATTGGTTGTCGGGGAGAACAAATCCAAAAGGGAATGGTTCCTTTGCTACGGTCTACAAATGAAAGGTTAGGTTTCATTATCCAGACCCCCGTTTACTTTGAGTAGCGAGCCCTGGTTGAATCCAAGTGGATGTATTGATTCTTGTGGCTAAAGTACACAAACTCTACATAGTATAATCTATTTGAATAGTCATGCCCATGGTCAAGGATGGTTGGAAAGGTGATTGCTAGGAGCACCCTAGTGGTGGTTTTGATAAAGATAAAAAGGATGTTACTTGGTCACGAGGAATCATGAGAACAAATCTTTATTTTGACCATAAATGGTACAAGGTGTTTCAAAAAGGGTTTTACTCAAAAAAATGATTTATAAAGGTTTTTAACAATGATACGAAGGTATCCTACTTTCAAAAAGGAGACATGTTTTCAAAAGTATTTTTCAAAAAAGTATTTTTCAACAAAGATATAGAGACTTTGAGAAGCAAGAAACATGATGGAGATGCCGACGTATATGTGATCTAGGTTGTCTTTCCAGTCAGTTGCATGTAGGTTAAGGCTTGACATGGGCTCTACGTTTGATTAATATCCACTATTGATGTTTGTATCGCTATAATGGCAACAATGTAAGTCTTATATTTGGTAATTTATGGATGTTGTAATGATACTCGTCAGTTATGATCACGGCTCACTAATAATGGGAACGTGAATTATATGCATAACAGTGATTCTCGGACTATCAATCTGGGGGCCCCATAGACTTGGTATCAGAGCCATCTTGACTTTAGGATACCTTAGTTAGCATGGACATAAGATAGGACTGAAACTATTTCTAGAAAACACCGTCTTTCGAAAACTATTTTCTCCAAAATATTTTCGAAGGATCCCCATACCTTACCTTCTCTTACTTAAACTATTTGAAAATGGATTACTCTATATCTCGTCTACCCTCAAATATTCGGTTTTAACAACAAGTCTGACTTATAAACCATGAAGATAGAGATTCCAAGATGAAGATAAAACAGAAACAAGCAAACTAAAGGAGCTACCAATGACGAAAGACACTAGAATATTTCCCTACCAACAAAATCCTTCCTCGCCTAAAAGGATAAAGGCGGAAATCAATGACCTTAGAGGGAGGACATAAGTCTAGACCTCCCATAACATCTATGCTTAGGATCAATATATCCAGCATAGGATTCCCACATATGGCACGTAGTCACTACCTGGTATCTAGGGTACGCCTTGTTTGCTTGTTCTTGAAAGGAAAATGCCCGAGAGGCAATAATAAAGTGGTTAATATGCTATTCCATGTTTATAATAGATGTTTATTTTTCATGCTATAATTGTATTAATAAGGAAACATTAATAAATGTGTGATTCATAAACAGAAATGGTTCCTAGTAAATCCACTCTTTATATTAGCCTGTTGATTAACAGATGATCAAAGGTTTCCTGATCGTAACATTGGGTGTTGTTAAAAACAGGGTCATATTATTGGAGAATGATATGATAAATACTCACTCGAAGTAAATGTAGCAATGTGATCATGTCATAAAGTTTAATTTTATATCACATTCTTAGTAACTCAATATCCTTAGACCATGAGATGACGTCAATCACATTCACCGGAAGTGTAGTTTGATTACATCAAACGACACATCGTAACAAGGTGATTATAAATGTGTCGTTAGGTATTTGGAAAGTGTCAGTTGATGCTCGTGGATAAATATTGGGATTTCTCCATCTGGATGACGGAGAGATATACTCAGTGCCCTCTCGGTGATATAATATTGATATAGCCTTGCAAGAAAGTGATTTGACCACTAGAATGTCATATCACAGGAACGAGAAAAAGAGTACTTGTCAGAAAACAAGATTAAACAAGGTATAGATGATACTGAGTGATCAAATCTCAGAAAAGTAATATATCGTGAGACAAAAGGAATTTGATTACAGAGAAATAGGTTCGGACGATCATGAGATCTTCGAGGAACTAGTGGGAGTTATTATGGATCTCTAGGTCCCGATAATGATTATTGATCAAAAAAGTCTCGATCATGTCTACATAGTTCCCGAACCCGTAGGAACACACACTTAAGGTTAACTGAGACGTTTGAGAAGATAGGGTACATAGGGGAAGTCAATGGACATCGCAGAAAATTGTTCTGCTATAGAAAATTATTCTTCCAAATCATCTGAAATAGTTTCGAGGTATCGAAACAAAGAAAGGGATCATTGTTAATGTGTTCAGTACTCATTAAATGAATTGTTCCTTAAATTGAGTTGCATTAAAGTGGAATTAAAGTGCATTCATGTATAGACCTTTAAGGGAATTAAAGTGCTTTAATGGAATTAAAGTGCTTTAATGGAATTAAAGTGCTTTGATGGAATTAAAGTGCTTTAATGGAAAGACCTTTTAGGGAATCAAAGTGTTTTAATAGACCTTTAAGGGAATTAAAGTGCTTTAATGGAGATTGAATGAGAGTAGGGGAGGGGGAAGCCCCATGGCGCCTATAAAAGTAGGTTGCATCCTCCTCTCCACACACTCTCTCACAAGATCTCTCATATGCCCCAAGGTTGGCATCTTCTCCCCCTTGCTTGCCTTGTCCATTGCCACTAGAAAAGGTGCTTGGCGAAGCCCTGCTCCAAACCTTCGCCTCCACCACCATTACCATGGCGTAGAGCTGTTAGAGTTCCCGGGGATCTGCTACTTCCTCTGCCCGGCTGGAGAAAGGGATCGGGAGTGTCGACACACCAAACGTGTGACCGATTAAGGAGGCGCTACCAGCCTATGGTGCTGATCGTCTACACATCCTTGATTACGGTCGTGTACCATCTACATCAACCACATGTGTTTGCAGGAAAGTTATCCCGCTTATGGTCTACGAGGGTGAGTCCATATGTAACCGTTACAAAGTATTGCCTAGATTTGATCTTCGCAGTTTCAAACTATAGGAAATTCTTTGTTTTCTATGCAATGAACCCCATCAGTGCTATAAGAGTTGTTTATATGCGTAGATGCTTTTGATGGCTACAACACATGGAGATGTGGGAGTTGATAAGTCTTGTTATTGCAAATCTCTTGTATTTCGGATATTGGTGGCATAGTGGGATGAAGCGGCTCGGAGAAACTTTACATGTCCTCGCACATGAGACCTGTTCCACGCTTTACATGCAACTCGTTTTGCATAAGTGGCTAGAGGGTGTCTGTCTCTGCCTCTATAGTTTATATCTGATTTACAATAGTCTGCTTAACATCTTGGTTATCACCGTTGTGGCTGTAGTTCGTAGGTAGAACAGTTCTATCCTAGAAAGCCCACAACTGCGTAAAATATGCAAAAATAAATTAGAGGCATTTAATTTGTTTTTGCAGGGCATCTGATGTGAATGTTCTGTGATACAAATGTTATTGTATGCAATGTGTTTTATTGTAAAACAACCAGCAGGATCCATATGGTTGTTATTTTATTTTATGGCATGTGTGCCGGAAAATGGAAATCCATGTAATTAGATTCGTGGAGAACAACCGATGGTGGCGCCATAGACCTTGGTGACACGCCGGTGGAATGATGGAGATCATGCCATGACACACGAGATGGAGATCGAATGCAAGAAGGACCATAACATATCACATTGTATATGCATGTGATATTTATCCTTTGATGTATCTTATTTTGTGTTGATTTGATTGCCTAGGTAGTATCTGATTGCCTTGGTAGCACTATAAGATGAACCCTCTCACTAAATATCAAGATAATAATTTCTTACTTAGTATGCACCATTAAGAAAGTTCGTCGTCTCGAAGGACCCCGTGATGATCGGGTGTGATAGATTCTATGTTCGCATACAACGGGTATATGATAGTTTTACACACGCGAATACTAAGATTCTTACTTGACGAGCCTAGCATGTACATACATAAACTCGAAACATGAACCGAAAGGTAAAACATGAGTCATATGGAGATATGATGAACCATACGATGCTCACCATTGGAGTTGCGCCACAACTCATGATGATTGGTCGTGACATAGTGAATTTGGTTCATGTAGTCACTAAATTGGCTAGAGGGATGTCATTTTGAGTGGGAGTTAATATAAGAAATTTTGAATTAGCTTGAACTCTATCTGTTATAAATCTAGTCTAAATAGTCTTTGCAAATACATTGTAGATCATGGCACCGCCTGCATTCAATTTCAATGCATTCCTTGAGAAAGAAAAGCTGCTAGACAATGGGTATAACTTCACCAACTAGCACCGCAACTTGAGGATTATCCTCGCGGGGATGAAAAGGTCATATGTACTTGATGGTTCGTTAGGTGATGCTCCTGCAGATGATGCTCCTTAGGAGCAGCATATTGTGTATGACACAAAGTTTGATGACTACACTCTTGTGCGGTGCGCGATAATCTAATCGTTGGATCCCGAGCTCCAAAAGCATTTTGAACTTATTGATGCTGATATCATGGTGGAGGAAATCAAAACTATTTTTGGGGACCAAATCCGTTCCAAGAGATATCAGATCTTGGAAAAGTTATTTAGCGCTAAAATGGAGGAGCAGAGCTCTATAAACAAGCACGTCATAAAGATGAGGGATACGCTCAATGTCTTGAGACACTGGGATGTGAGATTCCAGCTGATCTCAAGACAGACAGGGTTCTGCAATCGGTGCCACTGAGTTACAAAGCATTTGTAATTAACTACAAGATGAATTGTGCCGACAAGTTGCTAACCGAACTCGCTGCTATACTTAAGACTGTCGAGGTAGACATCAAAAAGGAACATCATGTGTTGATGATCAATAAAACCACCAGTTTCAAGAAAAAAGGTTGGAGGGGAAAGCCCAAGGGTAAGTTCAAGAAGCATGGAAAGTCTATTGTCGTGCCTAAGAAGAAGACAAAGGGAGGCCCGAAGCCCGATACTGAGTGCTTTAACTACAAGGAGGTTGGTCACTGGAGGCTGAACTGTCCGAAGTACTTAGAAAATAAGAAGGCCGGGAAAGTGAACAAAGGTATATATGGTATACTTGTTATTGATGTGTACCTTACTAGTAGTCGAAGTAGTACCTTCGTATTTGATACCGGTTCAGTTGCTAATATATGTAACTCGAAATAGGGGCTAAGGAATAGTCGACCACTAGCAAAGGATGAAGTGATTATTCCCGTTGGCATTGGATGGAAGGTTGATGTGATCACCATCGGGATGCTGCCACTTCATCTGCCATAATAAACCTTAATAATTATTATTATTATGTGCCTGTGTTGAGCATGAACATTGTGTATGGATCATGTTTAATTCAAGACGGTTATTCATTTGTATCGAAGAAAAATGGTTGTTCCTTATATATATATAAATAATATATTTTATGGTCACACACCTTTGTTGACTGGTTTATTCGTCTTGAATCTTGATATTAGTAGTACAAATATTCATAATGTGAATGCCAAAATAATTAAGTTGAATGATGATATTGCTACATATTTTTGGCATTGCCGTTTAGGTCATATTGGTGTAAAGAGCATGAAGAAGCTCCATTCTGATGGACTGCTTGAATCACTGTATTATGAATCATTTGAAACATGTGAACCATCCCTTATGGACAAGATGGCTAGAACTCCGTTCTCAGGAACAATGGAGTGTGCGACTATTTGTTGGAAATAATACATACTGATGTATGTGGTCCAATGAGTGTGTCGGCACTTGGCGGATATCGTTATTTTGTAACCTTCATGGATAATTTAAGTATATATGGGTATATTAACTTAATGAAACACAAGTCTGAAACATTTGAAAAGTTCAAAGAATTTCAGAGTGAAGTAAAAAATCATCATAACCGAAAGATCAAGTTTCTATGATCCAATCATGGAGGAGAATATCTTAGTTACGAGTTTGGCACACACATGAGACAATGTGGAATTGTTTCACAACTCACTCCCGCCGAAACACCTCAGCATGATGGTGTATACGAATGTTGTAATAGAACCTTATTAGATATGGTATGATCCATGATGTCCCTTACAGATTTGCCATAGTCATTTTGGGGTCATGCATTAGAGACTGATGCATTCATATTAAATAGGGGACCGTCAAATCCGTTGAAACGACACCGTAGGAATTATGGTTTGGCAACAAACCGAAGCTGATATTTCTAAAAGTTTGGGGATGCAATTCTTATGTGAAGAAACTTCAACCTGATAAGATCGAACCCAAAGCGGAGAAATGTGTCTTCATATGATACCCAAAAGAAACAATTGGGTACACCTTCTATCACCGATCCAAAGATAAAGTGTTTGTTGCCAAAAATGGATCCTTTCTAGAAAAAGTGTTTCTATAGAAAGATGTGAGAAGTAGGAAAGTAGAACTCAACGAGGTTATTGAACCTCCCATTCTAGTAGTGGCGAGTAGCACAACCCCGGAATCTGTTCCAGTGTTGAGTGCACCAATGGAAGAAGAAAATGATGATGAGGTACCCACCCCTCCTCATGAAAATCCAAGAAAGAGTCCTACCAAACCTCGCAAGTCAGGAAGGATACGTGCGTCTCCGGAATTGTATGGTGATCCAGTCCTCAATTTTTTGATAGATGGAAATGATGACCCTATGACGTATGATGAAGCGATGATGAGCCCATATTCCAAAAAATGGCTAGAAGCCATGCTATCCGAGATGGAATCCATGTATGATAACCAAGATTGGACCGAAAGGCCATTGAGAATAAATGGATTTTTAAAAAGAAAACTGACACTGACGGTAATGTGACCGTCTATAAAGCTCGACTTCTAACGAAGGGGTTCCGACAAATTCAAGGACTTGACTACAATGAGAATTGCTCACCAGAAGCGATGCTAAAGTCTGTTAGGATTATGTTAGCAATTGCTATATTTTTCGATTATGAAATCTAGTAGATGGATGTCAAAACAACATTCCTTAATGAAAACATTGAATAAGAGTTGTATATGATACAACCAAAAGGTTTTGTCGATCCTAACGATGCTAACAAGGTATGCAAACTTCAGCGATCCAAGCAAGCACTCCGAAGTTGGAATCTCCAATTTGATGAAGTCATCAAAAGTTTTGGATTTATCCAAACCATCGGAGAAGCTTGTATTTACAATAAAGTGAGTGGGAGCTCTATTGTATTTCTAGTGTTATATGTGGCTGACATATTTTTGATTGGAAATGACACAGAACTTTTGAGAAGAGTAAAGGATTACTTAATTAGTATGTTTTCGATGAAAGATCTTGGTGAAGCTGCATACATATTAGGCATCAAGATCTATAGAGATAGATCAAGACACTTAATAGGATTTTCATAAAGTACATACCTTGACAATATTTTGAAGAAGTTCAAAATGGACGTAAGTAAGAAGGGGTTCTTATCGATGTTGCAAAGAATGGTTTTGAGTAAGACTCAAAGTCCGGTGACAACAAAAAATAGAGAAATAGTGGTCCGTGTCCCCTATTCCTCATCCATAGGTTCTCTTATGTATGCTATGTTATGTACAAGGCCAGATGTGGCACATGCTGTTATTTTGAATAGAAGGTACCAATCTGATCCAGGTTCAGAACACTAGAAGGCATTCAAGGATGTCTTTAAGTACTTAAGAAGAACTAAAGACATGTTTCTCGTATATGGAGGTGAAGAAGAGCTCATCGCAAGGTGTTACATTGATGCTAGGTTCGACACCAATCCAAATGACTCTAAGTCACAATCCGGATATGTATATTTGATGAATGGTGTAGCGTGAGTTAGAGGATCTCAAAGAAACCAGTGATTGCGAGATCTATAATGGAGGCATAATATATCTCTACTTCGGAAGCAGTGGTGGAAGTAGTTTGGATGAAGGAGTTCATTTCCAAACTATTTGTGGTCCAAGTGCTTTGGATCCTATGCTGATCTATTGTAACAACAATGGTGCCATAGCGAATGCTAAGGAACAAAGGTCTCACAAGAATTCCAAGCATATAAAGGGCCGCATTAACTCCATCCAGGAACATGTTCAGGATGGCGATGTAGAGATTTGCAAAGTAGATATGGATTTGAAAGTTGCAGATCCATTGACTAAAGCTCTCCCAAGGGCAAAACGTGATCAGCACCAGAACTCTATGGGTTTTAGATTCATGACTATGTAAACTAGATTATTGACTCTAGTGCAAGTGGGAGACAAAAAGGAATATGCTCGAGAGGCAATAATAAACTGGTTATTATGCTATTATAGGTTTATAATACATGTTTATTTTTATGCTAGAATTGTATCACTAAGGAAACATTAATACATGTGTGATTTATAAACATAAATGGTTCCTAGTAAAGCCTCTCATTATACTAGATTGTTGATTAACGGATGATCAAAGGTTTCCTGATCATAACATTGGATGTTGTTAATAACAGGGTTATATCATTGGAGAATGATATGATGAAGAGTCACCCAAAGTAGATGTAGAAATATGATCATGTCATAAAGTTTTAAATTTCTATCACATTCATAGTAACTCAATGTACTTAGACCATGAGATCACGTCAATCACTTTCACCGGAAGAGTACTTTGATTACATCAAAGGTCATACCGTAACAGAGTGATTGTAAAGGTGTCGTCAGGTATTTGGAAAGTGTCAGTTGAGGATCATGGATCAAGATTGGGATTTGTCCATCCGGATGATGGAATACTCAGGGCCCTCTCGGTGATATCACATTGACATAGCCTTGCAAGCAAGTGATTTGATCACTAGAATGCCATATCACAGGAACGAGAAAAAGAGTACTTGTCAGGAATGAGATTAAATGAGGTATAGATGATACCGAGTGACCAAATCATAGACAAGTTATATATCGTGAGACAAAAGGAATTGGATTATAGTGAAAGAGCTTTAGACGATCATGAGATCTTCGAGGAACTAGTGGGAGTCATTATGAATCTCTAGGTCCCACTAATGATTATTGATTTGATAATGTCTCGATCATTTCTACGTAGTTCCCGAACCTATGGGGATACACACTTAAGGTTAGCCGACGTGTTTGAGTGGATAGGAATCAAAGGGGAAGTCAATTGACATCGCAGATAATTGTTCTGTTGCAGAAAATTGTTCTACCGAATCTGCCGAAATAGTTTTGAGGTATCGAAACAAACCAATGGATCAAAATATTAATGTGTTAATTAAATAAAGTTCTTCATTGAATTAAGTACTCATTAAATTAAGTGTTCATTAAATTGAGTTCTATTAAAATGGAATTAAAGTGCTTTAATGGAAAGACCTTTAAGGGAATTAAAGTGTTTTAATAAACCTTTAAGGAAACTAAAGTATTTTAATAGACCTTTAAGGGAATTAAAGTGATTTAATGGAGATTGAATTAGAGGAGGGGAGGGGGCAGACCCATGTAGCCTATAAATGGAGGTGGCCGCCACCTCCTCTCGACACACTCTCTGACAAGCTCTCTCATATGCCCCAATTTTGGCATATTCTCCCCTTGCTTTCCTTGTCATTTGCCACTAGAAAAGGTGCTTGGCGAAGCCCTTCTATAAACCTTCCCCTCCACCACCACTACCAAGTCGTAGCATTGTTGGAGTTCCCAAGAATCCGCTACTTCCGCTGCCTGGATGGAGCAAGGGATCGGGAGTCGTCGGCACAACGAACTGTGACTGATTAGGGAGGCGTTGTCCGTCTGTGGCGATGATCCTCTACATGTCCTGGAGGACGATCGTGTACCATCTACATGAACCATGTTTTTTTCGAGAACATTATCCCTCTTACGGTCTATGAGGGTGAGTCCATCTGTAACCGTTACAAAGTATTACCTAGATTCGATCTTGGCTGTTGGAAACCATAGGAAATTTTTTCTATGCAACCAACCCCATCAGGTCTATGTCGATGTGATGATTGGGATGTGTTGCTTGAGTGCCTTAGATCATTTGATCATGTTGTATTGTCCACCTTGTATGTGTTTCCCATCCCCAGATAGTCATAGGCCTATTATAGGAGTTCTCTCCTCATCAGGATGGCAACATAAGAGTTATATGTCAAATTTCCCCTTCCAATCCGTCACCACCCCCTTATAGTAAAATAAGCTATAAATCCTTAAGAATTCGCATGCCTTCCCCTTATTTCTCAATTTTATCTAAAAATGTATTTAGATGGCTCCTTCTCGCTCGTAGAGGATCATCGTTCGACAAAGCTTTTGTCCATTTGAAGAGAAAGTATATGACCTACTGAAAATCGTCCGTAGGGCCCCACCCAAGATTGAAGGAACACAGCTTCCCGCAACAATTAAAGCCTAACTCAATGGGTCATCAAAGCCACCATTCCATCTCATGAAACTGACCCTGGGTCCACCATCTTCTCCTTCAGCGACCACAACTGGGTTGATGGCGTCGTGCGAGCTATACATAACATCATGGCATGCCTTTGTAAGATCCATGAAGAAGAACTGAAAGACGTCCCATATCACATGTTCGGAAAGCGCGAAAAAGATGGACTTACCGCCAAATCTTTACTTACGTGTTTCATTGGAAATCAACTAGAAAATATGGAATACTTACTGCATCACCATCAGGAAGACCTTGATAAGACCCTTCATCATAACATCCTTATGCTTATGGATCTAGCATAATCCACACCCGGGAAAAGAGTCTACGAGCCGCCAATGGTCGCCTAGAAAGGAAAGTCTCTACTACCGTTCGCTCTACTCCTAAAGCTACAAACCAAGAGACTAAAGACGACCAACTATCCCTATATGAGTATCAACCTATCTTTCAGTCACCACCACTGGAAGAACCAGCCGTTGAAACCGCCACCGGTGAAGGCACCACCCTTATCTTTAGTGCCGAAGAACTGAATATCCCTCACACCCCTAAGGATTTGTAGTAACACGAGCTTGCACCCCATCCAACATCGACAATAGTACCTCGCCTCACCCCTTTTGCTTAGGTTAAAGTTATGTAACATCCCTAAACCTGTATTATAATGCACAAAGTACCACCGACACCTAACAGCGCAGACTTGCTTGTTATGTACGAACCTGGTTTGGATATTAGGCTAATCTAACGTTCTTCTCTACATGTTTTGCCCACGACGTTGCATCAGACCCTAACATAGAACGACCATACCCCGAAGGACCTGACCGTGTCCTTCGACCAACTATCTGAATTAGACCATCTAGATACTTACCCGTACCTCCTCAACCCACCTCCTAGCATGTGTATCACCCTTTAGTTGCATTTTTTGCTATAGGACCAGCAGGATATTCTAAGACCCGTCCATACCTACCCCTTTCTCAGAAATTCACCCAGTGGGCTACCCCAAAGCAAAATAACTCCTCCCAATTGACCTAATAAGAGTTTCATTCTTTATAGGCTCAACCAGGAAGACCATGAACCTTGGAAGGAAAAAAGAAAGCATGTAGCCATCGTAGAGAACAAGGACATCAAGCCAAGAATTGCCCAGGAAACTGCCCAAACTATGGAGCACTACACATCGCTAACGAATGTCCAACCCAGTTTGTCACATGCTACCTCTGTGAAAGTCATGATCATGTCCCCGCTAAATTCCCTCAAGACCGTCTAGTTGGAAACATTATAAGGGTTGCATTCGTCCAAGCTCGAAGGAAACGACAAGCAGCATGCAATACTAGAAGCAAGGATTGCTATTACTGTGGCCAGCCTGGCCATTTCTCCCGGGAGTGCCCCACCAGATCCTCCAAAAGCCCGCTAAGTAAAATTAATCCTCATACGCCCGCTAGTACTACCATTTTTATCCTTGTAATAGATTGTCTACAACTCCCTCCCAAAAGAGTTGAGAAGCGTGAGATAGAATAGTGCCACAAGCATGATACCTTCTTCAATTGTTACCAACCGGATCACTATGTCAGAGACTGCCCTCAACCAGGAAAGCAATACTTTACCCTACCGGTCCATCAAGAGACAACTGCTTTGCCTAATAAGGGCCAAGAAGCATCGAGCCCTTCAATCAAAAAAATCTGGAAGCCTATCATTCAAGAGCCTCCCCTACCTCCGAGAATACACGTCCTGAGAAACAACAACAAACACCTGGAGAAGCAGCTCCCCATAGAATCTCCCACGAAGACCCTCCAAGGACCAAGGATCGCAAAAGCAACATCAACGAACCAATGCCACTCCCGACTCGTCTTCTTATTCCTAGAAGAACAATCCAGTAGTACTCAAATCTATGTAGAATCGTCCTAAGGGGAAAAGACTGCATATTTTACACTAGAATAACCTAAGCGCTCAACCGTAATTGAGCTCTGACCTGATGTTGACTTGGCATTTTCAATGTAAACCTATTTCCTCCGAGATTTCCCCAGATCATAATTATCTAATTGTAGTTCCTCCCCCAAACACTTTTTCCTCTTGAATCTCGGGACAAGATTCTTTTAAGGGGGAAGGTCTATAACATCCCAATTTCAGCAACCCTGATTTGTTTTTCAAAAAGGCAAAACTCGGGGGGAACAAAAACCTTTTCTTGTTAAATGGTGCAATGTTTGCATGGTTGATTGCTTGTGCTGATGCATCTGATGGTGTAGTAGATGTTATACTCCTTACCTTAACCCTAGTTAACCAAAAACTATTTTACAAAAGAGATGTCTTGGCTTGTTTACATATTCTCAAATGTTCTAGCATTTCAAACCGAAGCCAAGAAGACCCTACCAAAAAAATGTTTTAGTAGTATCCATTGATAAAATTATGGAGATCTATAGGATATAATCTCCTTATGTTTTGAAGACAGAACTTCCAACTACACTTACCTTTAGTTTTTTCCAAAAACATTTTCATCAAACCCTTCTAAATTCTACTCTTAGTAGAAGTACCAAGAAGCTCTCATCTCATTTAAAAATCCAACTTCTTCAAAATACACATCCTTACCTCAAGCTAGACTTGATGGTAACCTATGTAGTATTTGAATGTTTGTCAAGATGAATTTCCTTGATCTGGTGATTGACTTGTCTACTTAGGACATTAGAATGAGCTACTCTAAGAGCTCATCTTCTAGGACCAAGGTAAGTTATTAATACAAACCCTAATAAAGTTACCTAAACTTGATCAATCTCTAATGACTAAGGTGAACCTACTAATTCCCTAAACTAGATCAATTATATGCTAATCCCTTCTAGTAACATCCATGACCATGCATGGAGACCAAATCTAAGTATGGATCCTCATTACCTAACTTATACTTCAACATAATTCACTTGATGGAGAGTTAGGAGCCTTGCATCCTCTCAAAATCATCTCCCCTTTCATACTAGTGCAAAACATCAAATCTACCAAATTTGACCAAGTCTGGAAATGATATTAATATCACATCTTTGATTCATTGCCCTTCTTAACCCCTATGCCCTTCTGGAAATGCGCTTAAACCATTTTGTATTCCCTTTTATGGACTATCCAATACCACTCTTTCCCTTGACTAAACCATCCTATGACCCACCTGTTCTTGATGGTTTTGTAGGCAAGAAAATAATCTTTTCTACAAATCTTATCATCATGCGTACTTTGACAGAATCTCCCATATCTATGGTATATTCTTTTAACCAACTATTTTCTTGGTTATGACCTAATAACCATGGTATATCAATCCACACTTCCCTTGATTCCATTGGAACTCCGTGCCTCTTAAACCCACCTGGTTTTTGAGGATAAATGATAATCTGTTATGACACCCTTAATTTCAACAAAGTTAGGCATCACTTCTAGAGTACATCAAATATAATAGAGCTCAAATCTTGGTACCATGCTCGTATATATAAATTGGTCTATCCATCCATCTATACATTGCCCCAAGGGAAGCTCTGAGATCCTTAATCCTGCTAGGTTTAGATGGTACAAAAAGATTCCACCCCTAGAACCCTCCTCTCTTGTCTTATTTAAAAATCAAGTTTGTTTTGAAAAATACAAGGTTTCAAATGATAAATACACTAAGTTTACATCATCTACCTTGGATATAAAGATTTATCAAATATTTTCCATAATTATTCTAATACCAAAACTTTTTAATTTCTTCGTGTTGCAAAATTTTCAAAACTCCCTCTATTAAAGAAACTTTGTTTTTATCCAAAATACTTTACCAAATAAAGGCTCACTTGAGGACTATATTTTTTATCCTATCTTCCCATATAAAATATAAATATTTTTTAAAATCTTTATTATTTCTTTTTGTCCTTTTTCTAAAAAGGGAAAAAGGAAAAATAATGATTTTAAATACTTTTCATTCGTAATAAATCCTAGGAAAATTCTCCAAAGTAATAATCCATATTTGAGGCCTCCTGAAATTAAAAAAAACCACTTGTACAATTCAAAAATTTCAAATCACCTTCATAAAACAATTTCAGCACTTTTCTATGTATAGTTATTTGGAGCATCTAGTCTATTTAGAAATTCCCAATAAATTCCTAGAGAGGTGCCTTGACCATATCTACCAACCATTACCCCTGCCCCATATTTCCAAGATCAGAAATCAAGAGTTGCTTCATGATCATCATTTTGGCCAATATTTGAAATCATTCAAATTCATACATTAAAACTCACCAAAACCCCCACCACAACCCTTGATTGAAATGCACAACAACCATTCACTCACCCGATGGTCGAAACCACTATATCCCTACACTGCAGCACCCTTTATCTTTGTCCCTTAGTGTTTGGTTAGTAAGAAATAAGGAGACACCTCAAACCTTGTCTTGTATTCGACTTGCAGCAGCTCCCTCCACCACTCTTTGTCGTAGCACAACCAGAAACCACTCTCCATAGCCCAAAGCAACGAGCCCCATATTTTTCCACCTCTCCCTCTCAAGTTGGACTTGCTCCCCTCATTTTATAAGGCCAGAGGCCACCCAACCACTCCTCCGCTGGATCATTTGCCCCCTTTCCGTCCCACTTACCTCCTCGAAACACCACTCCCTCTCCCTACTCTTCCTTGTCCTAGAGAAGAAGAAAAGAAGAACCTCGGCCATGCGCAAGATCTGAGCATAGCTCCTCCTCTAATGCTCCCCTTTCTCTGTATGTTCCCTTCCTGAACTCCCCTTGCCTTTCTGCATCTTACCCCGCATGTTTCTTCACCATGCAGTGTCTCCTAGGGGCATATATGGCGAGCTCTAAAGCTTGCATCTCCGTGGCTCCCATGGGAGCACCCTCCCGGAGTCAAACTCACCCTTGCTTCCCCTCTTCTGGATTGTTTCAATGCACCACGCCGCTGCGTCATCTCCTCTCTTCCTCCCACCTCCTAATGTCTATGCACTTCTATTCTTGTAGACAGTTGTTGGGCCTCCAAGTGCAGAGGTTTGTAGAACAACAACAAGTTTCCCTTAAGTAGATCACCCAAGGTTTATTGAACTCAGGGAGGAAGTGGTCAAAGGTATTCCCTCTCAAGCAACCCTGCAATCAAGATACAAGAAGTCTCTTGTGTCCCCAACACACCCAATACACTTGTCAGGTGTATAGGTGCACTAGTTCGGCGAAGAGATAGTGAAATACAAGCGGTAACGGTGCCAGAAAATAGCTTGACGGTGAGGTAAAGACTAAATGCAACAAGAAGGAAGGAAGCAAGCAAACATGCAACAGATCTAGTAGCAAACAGTGTTTCAATGCTTAGAAACAAGGCCTAGGGATCATACTTTCACTAGTGAACACTCTCTCACATAAATATCTTCTCTTCATCATAGTACTCTGAACTACTCTCCGATTAGATACTCTAGTCCATGGTAGGGCCTTCCCCAATCTAGATAAACCCACATTGTCACCTTGAGCGCTAGACAGTTCCAACAAACACCACAATTTCATAGAGACAACCAACTCAAAATATAACTCATGAATATATATGTAATCTAGCTTAAGTGCCACACACGGCACGCACGATGTCACTGTCACACACATGGGGAAAAGCATACATCTATTAAAGCATGATGAGTATTTATGTAGACTCTAGCCTAAGTGCCACCATGGCGTGCACGTGGTCACTTTCACACACATGGGGAGAGCAGAGATCTATTGAAGCACTTGAGTAGCAAAGTAGATCTACTTGATTACAAATCTCATGACCACAACATGATCATGCATAGAGATAGAGATGAACACATAGCTATCGGTAGAGTCCTTAGCCTCGAGGAGAACACTCCATCCTCATCATGGGAATCAGCAACGATGATGGATATGGTGGTGGAGATCGAAGCAGATGGCTCTGGGGGGCACTTACCTATCCCGGCAGGGTGCTGGAACAAAGACTTTCTATCCCTCGAATCTTCCCTTCGGTGGCGGCGGCGCTGCGAAACTTTTCGTGGCTTTCTAGTTGATGATGTAGGGTTTTTGAGTCGGGGGCTTCTTATAGGCGAAGGAGGCAAGGTCGGTGGAGAGCCAGGGGGCCCACACCCCCTATGTGCGCCACCAGAGCTGGCCCGCACCTAGGGGGTGTGGCCACCATGGTGTCCTCCTCCACCTCTGATTCGTGGTTCCGTGTTGCTCCAGGAAAAATAGGAAGATTGGCTTTTATCCCGTCCAATTCTGAGAATATTGATTTTCTGCCTTTTCTGGAACCAAAAACAGAAGAAAACAGGCAACTAGCACTGTGGCATCTTGTTAATAGGTTAGTACCAGAAAATATATAAGAATACCTCAAAGTGTAGGAAAAGCAAAGCAAAGTAGATACTAAACAAGAATGGAACATCAAAAATTATAGATACGTTTTCGACGTATCAAGCATCCCCAAGCTTAACTCCTGCTCGTCCTCGAGTAGGTAAGTGATAAAAATAATAATTTTTGAGGTGACATGCACCATCAAAATCAAGATCAAACCACTTTAAAGCATTGAAATCTAGGATCAAAGAACTCTAAACATGAGCATGAAAGATGAAGTTCTAACAGTAAGACAAAGTAACTAAGCATGCAACCTGAAAGGCTACAAATAAAGATCATGAATAACATGCATTGAAAAACGTTTGTTTGTTTCACATACAAAAAACATAGCATGGCGGCATTCATCTTGTCCCTCATGGAGTAGCAAATAGATGCATAGGACACCTTCAAAGTTCATAAGGGTGACTAGATACAAATAGTTTAAGGACAAGCAATATCAACAATATGAATCAATCAATAAGTTTTGGGACAATGCACATAGAACAAAGAATGACAACTATGCTCTCTTAATTGGTGCCTAAGGATCGAAGGTGGAGACTCAATATAATATTGGAAGAAAGGCCCTTCAAAGGGAAGCAGGGATTTCAAGTCTCAAAAAGAGCTTCCAAAAATTATGGTACTTGTTAGATTTCAGCTCTCATTGCCCCTATCATAAGAATCTTGAAGTGATTAAGGTTAAAGTGAACAAACTATGGAGTATATGCTTGACAAAGTATAAGTTGGCAATCTCATGTCTCCAATACGATGGTCGCTCCTCATGCTACTCAAGTTTAGTTACTTGCAAGTTCTTATCATAGTAAGTACATGTGTATCATAGAGAACCGCCAACAGGGTACCCCTTGCACATGGTACAGGAGCTTTCCCATAACCAAAATGACAAGGAAAGCATACAATGAGCATCTCAGCGATATTTTTATTTGCTATTTGCATAGGTTTTTATTGAGGATGCTTCACAGATTGCTCATTATGGTGATGCTGCAAGTTTCCACCATGATTAGGCATGGCTTAGGCTAGCGGCCTAGGCGTTTCTCTAACACAAAATACATAACTCCGTGGACTTACAATCTCCCCTTTCATTTCACACCGACGACATTCATAGACAAAAGAGCATGATATCAACTATGTACAAAGTACAAGTGCAATGTTGAAAGCGTTCCCCATGAAAACATGGTACTGCTAATTCCAACATATAAGTGCAAGCATATACAACACAGATGACACAATGGTTAAAGTTTATTAGGGGCAAGAAAATAAAGTGTTCCATCAAGTTTGTGAGAGCTTTAATCACTAAGTTTTCACATAACAAAAAGACTTTTTTGATTGGAAGGTAGATGAAAACAAGAATATACTTGGAATGGTGTAACACACCATGCATAGGAATTTATAGTGGACACTTTGGAATAACTTGGTTTCTTGGGATTTGGATGCATGAGTAGAACTTACTCATACAAGTGGAGGCTAGCAAAAGACTAGGAGCGACCAACTAAGAGAGCAATAATGGCCATAATCATGCAGAGCGACAAAACATTACTAATCAAAGCATAAAGTGGTACTACAAGTCAAGGAAGAAATGATCATAGAGGCTATGGTGACTTGTTCATAGTCATAACATGGTGTGAGCATGTTCCAAGTCAACCCAAAAAAATCATCAAAGGATAATACCACAATACTATGCTTTTGTATGCTAAAACAACGCATGATTCTTTCAAGGCACACTAAGCAATCCCATTTGCATGGAACAAGTCATGCTACAACAATAATCACTATGCATAACGTCAAAACAACACCTAGCATGACATGCTAAAGTCTAAGTAACAGTCAATGCAAGCTCCTCTTGCACTTCTCAAGCAAGAACTTTCTACTCTTTTCCAACACCAATCAACTTATTTGAAACAACTCACAAAGATAATAATCAATAAAGATCAGTGAGCATGTCTCACACATCCACAAAGAAGAACTAAAAAGTGCTAAGCTGAAAGCACAAGAAAACTAAGGCTAAACATAGTGCTAGCAAAAGAGAACACTCACAAGACAATAAGAATGAAAACTAGAGTGTTCTAGGTAATGAAAATAGAGTGTGTATCTCTCCAAAAGAAGTGTGTTGGGATCAACCAACTTTATTCAATCAAACTAAGCAAACGAAAACTAAGACGCTCCAAGAACAACACAACTGCATGAAACAATAAAAATGAAGTGTCTAGAAAGTACTGAGATTTTTAATGATGAAGAAGGGGATGCCTTGGGCATCCCCAAGCTTTGACGCTTGTACCTCTTGAATATTTCTTGGGGTGACACGGGGTGGAATCCCCAAGCTTGATATTTTGTCCATTCTTCATCTCATTACATCATTCTCTCTCTACACCTGATAATTTTCCTTCATACAAAACTTCACACAATCTTCATTAGCAACATTAGTGTATTCAAAAGATAATAGACCTTTGGGTTTAGCTTTAGAACAGAAAAACTTTCACTAAAAACACAAGCTACTATAGCAATTCCCTCAAAAAGCTCAATTTCGCAAAAATAACCCAAAAAGGAATCAATAAGAAGCAAATACAAATAATGGCAGAAATCTGCCAAAACAGACCAGCAGGTAGAAACCCATTTTTTCGAAGACCTTCTGTTGCTCAAATAAAAAAGTGTTGAACTAACGAAAGTTAGCTAACATACTGGGGGATTTATAAACAAAATATCAGCTCAATCCGACTTTTAGATATTCCTTAGGATTTTTACGGTGGAGCACAAAAATCTGTTTCGGGACATCAACTCCCCAAATCTTACTTCCCTCTCATTAGAGGTCATTCTTGGCAAAAAAGCAAAAAATACGGATAAGTTAAGGTTATTACAGAATTAATAACTTCCAAGACTCAAGATAACTCTTGGGTTATCTCCCAACAAGTACTTTTATTTAATGCCTTTAAGTTAGGCTTGATAGTTTGAGAAGATGCTCACATGAGAAATATGAATTGAAGCAAAAGGGAGCATCAAGAAGCAAATTCAAAACAATTTAATTCTAACCCACTCCCTATGCATAGGAATCTTTTAAAGAAACAAGTCATGAAAGCACAAAGCAACAAGCATAGGAAAGCAAAACAAGTGCAACTTCAAGATTTTCAGCATAAAGAGGGGAAACTTAATATTATTGAGATGCATAAAACCATGTTTCCCTCTCTCATAATAACTTTCAGTAGCCACATGAATAAAATTAACAATATAACTATCATATAAAACATTCTTATCATGAGCCACATGCATATAATGATTATTACTCTCCACATAAGCATAGTCATTCTTATTAATTATAGTGGGAGCAAATTCAACAAAATAGCTATCATTATTATTCTCATCACCATAATCATCAAATATAGGAGGCATATTGTAATCACAATAAATTTTCTCCTCAAAAGTAGGTGGACTGAAAATATCATATTCATCATTGTAATCATCATATATTGGAGATTTGGTATCATCATAAGCAATAGAATAGCTATCTTCCAAAGCTGGGGGACTAAAAAGATCATTTTCATAAAAACTAGCTTCCCCAAGTTTAGATGTTTCCATAGCATTAGAAATAACGGTGTTCAAAGAATTCATACTAATAACATTTCTATTAGCATGCAAATAAAGTTCCATAGGTTTTTTAATTTTTTCTTCAAACACTTCATGTCCTAACTCAAGACAAATACTATAAAGATCTCTAATTTTTTTGTGTTTATCCATTAAGCCTAACTAGTGAAAAAAAGAAACAAAAAGACAAAATTGAAGAATCTAAAGGAAATAACTTCGAGCACTCACACCGGAGGATGTGAGTACCTTTTACCTTACCTCCCCGGGAATGGCGCCAGAAAATAGCGTTCTGGCTTGTTGTTGCCATGGGGTAACGTGTGTGAGTGCCTTTTACCTTTCCTCCCTGGCAATGGCACCAGAAAATAGCTTGATGTCTACGCACTTCTATTCTTGTAGACAATTGTTGGGCCTCCAAGTTCAGAGGTTTGTAGAACAGCAGCAAGTTTCCCTTAAGTGGATCACCCAAGGTTTATCGAACTCGGGGAGGAAGTGGTCAAAGGTATTCCCTCTCAAGCAACCTTGCAATCAAGATACAAAAAGTCTCTTGTGTCCCCAACACACCCAATACACTTGTCAGGTGTATAGTTGCACTAGTTTGGTGAAGAAATAGTGAAATACAAGCGGTAACGGTGCCAGAAAATAGCTTGACGGTGAGGTAAAGACTAAAGGCAACAAGAAGGAAGCAAGCAAACATGCAATAGATCTAGTAGCAAACGGTGTTCCAATGCTTAGAAACAAGGCCTAGGGATCATACTTTCACTAGTGAACACTCTCTCATATAAATATCTTCTCTTCATGATACTACTCTGAACTACTCTCTGGTTGGCTACTCTAATCCATGGTAGGGCCTTCCCCAATCTAGTAACCCCACACTGTCACCTTGAGCGCTAGACGGTTCCAACAAACACCACAATTTCATAGAGACAACCAACTCAAAATATAACTCATGAATATATATGTAATCTAGCTTAAGTTTCACACACGGCGCGCATGCTGTCACGGTCACACACATGGGGAAAAGCATACATCTATTAAAGCACGATGAATATTTATGTAGACTCTAGCCTAAGTGCCACCATGGCGTGCACGCTGTCACTTTCGCACACATGGGGAGAGCAAAGATCTATTGAAGCACTTGAGTAGCAAAGTAGATATACTTGATTACAAAGCTCATGACCACAAAATGATCATGCATAGAGAGAGATGAACACATAGCTACCTGTAGAGCCCTTAGCCTCGAGGAAGAACTACTACATTATCATCATGGGAATCAGCAACGGCGATGGATATGTGGTGGTGATCAATGGAAATGGCTCCGGGGGCACTTCCCCGTCCCGGCAGGGTGCCGGAACAGAGAATTTCTGTCCCTCAGATCTCCCCTTCGGTGGCGGTGGCACTGCGGAACTTTTCGTGGCTTTCTGGTTGATTCTTTAGGGTTTCTGATTCGGGGGCTTATTATAGGAGAAGGAGGCAAGGTCGATGGAGGGCCAGGGGGCCCACACTCCCTGTGGGCGCCACCAAGGCTGACCCACGCCTAGGGGTGTGGCCACCCTGGTGTCCTCCTCCACCTTTGCTTCGTGGTTCCGTGTTGCTCCAAGAAAAATAGGAAGATTGTCTTTTATCCCGTCCAATTCTGAGAATATTGATTTTCTGCCTTTTCTGGAACCAAAAACAGAAGAAAACAGGGAACTGGCACTGTGGCATCTTGTTAACAGGTTAGTACCAGAAAATGTATAAGAATACCTCAAAGTGTAGAAAAAGCAAAGCAAAGTAGATACTAAACAAGCATGGAACATCAAATATTATAGATACGTTTCTGACGTATCACCTCCCAGGTAAGCTCCCTGACCTCCTCGACCAAAGCCGGGGTTCCTGCGTCATCGTGGGGAGGATGACGAGCGTCCTCCATTAGTTCCGTTCTAATACAATGGCCCCCATAGCTCCATACCCTTTCGTTTTCCACTCTCACTAAAGAATGGACCGCACCAGGCAGGTTTCATACCTGGATCTCCCACGCACCATGAAGCCCGGGTGGGCCAGTTGGCTGACGCTCGGGATATCTTAGCGTAGAACCCCCCCCTCACCGCTATCTGACCCCTTTTACTTTATATTTTCTCTCTAGAAATGACCTTTAGCTGCTTGGTTTAAATCTTTTCAAAAATGAAAAATGCTAAGAAATTCCTAGATCTAAAATTGCACTCATACCACCATATTTTCTTAAACATGCATAAAAAATCACCTGTCCATGTAGATTATCATTATTTTCTGGTTTTAAAATTACCAGAAAGTATCTAAAACACTCATTAAATTATCTAGGGATTTGTACAACTCCAAATGGATTTAAACCTTTTTGTATTGCAAGGTATCTCTAATGCCTTTCGTGTCACTTTGGAATGTAGCAAAGATAAAAAAAAGTTCATTTCTACCTTTAAGAATTTCTTTAGGCCAAACCAAAAATGGTTTTGACCTAATTACAACTACCATACCTAAGAAACCGTAGAAGACCTTTATATATTGGGACCTAGTTTATTTTTATTGAATAATTTTTTTCTTTCTATAGTGGTTTCACTAATAAAATCACTCTAGTAGTTATGTATCTACAAATATAAAGAATACAATTTATATAGAAAATTAATTCCAATACCTATCATGTGTCCTTGGATTCATATCTAAATCCTCTGATTTTTAACCTAGTGAAAAAAGATAAAAAGCTTGCAGAACTTCCTTTAGGAATTTCTCAAGGGCATTCGGGTAATTAGTTTGAGATGGAACCAAGGCTCAGTTAATCAATACCTCAAATTCTTCCTAAACCTAGGAGGAAATAATTTTTGGACCTACAAATCTTTTCTTGGGAATTATTTCCTAAACTAGAGCTTTTATCGCTATTAAATTCATAGTAAATCAAAGAAAATTGATAAAATAGTGAAACCATATTTGGTGGCTTCATTTTGTCAATACCTATCTAATGATACCATTTTTGTACATTGATATCATATAGAACCTGGCCTTGATCTAAAACTCCTTAACTAAGTAGCTTTAGCCATTAACTCATAAAAGAAGTTCCACAAATGCATCCAAGTCAATTCCAATCGCTCTAAATCGAATCCAAAACCTTACTAAAGTATATGCGATGCTATTCAATTGCTTGATTTGGTGTATTGATACTTGTATGACTTGTATTGACTGTGTTAATTTCTTGTTTGCATGTATGCTCGATCATGATGATAGTTGGGATTGTGTGACACCGAGAAGAAGGAAGAATCGCATTATTATTATTTGGTATTCTTGGTTATCTAAGTAATAAGTCCGGGAACATCTTGCTGGAAACAGGCAAGCAACCATTCCTGAATTTCGATACTTTCCCTACTCCTCTTACTCACTTATTTTGTATCTCTTCTATAAACTGCATTACTACATGTATGTTTTGTTTTACTAATATTACGTTAGTAACTTGGATCCTCCAAGTTATGAATGAGTGTCGAGTAGGAAACCTACCCTTATTGACACCTACTTCTCCTTTTAGTTTGAGGTTATGATGAATATCATCCTACCTCGTTGGAAAACACGGATTTTGATGAATAACACTATTTTGGGGATTACCCTACTACCAATGTTTCTAAAATGCTTTGTAAAACCCTTGGGAAGAGGCATCATTTACAAGTGAATGTTTTTACTAAATAAATGATGATAATGAGAAGTGGGAAGGATGGACAAGATAAAGAGAAGGGATGTTGTACACCTTTACCGGAACAACTTATTCGTGCAACCACATTACTCCAGGAGCTTGGGCTAAGCTCGTAGGTTTTTGACTTTAGCATGGGCCTCCCCTACACGTTCTATAGGGGAGAAATCCTCCGAATTATGGGATCTCCCCTATAAAGGTCTACGCATCTGGGGTTTGCAGATGTTTAGAACATGTCGGTGCAACAATTGGGTCTTCCGCAGATGGTATGACTTAGGAAGTACGGGAGAAAGTGGAGTCACCTAATTAAGGTATTTCCCAAACTGCGGTTTAAGTATACGCGTGTATGGAAGGGAGGACTATGGTGTTGATAGCCTCATACTCGTTGTTGGGGAGAAGAAACTCAAAGGGGAATGTTGCCTTTGCAAGATTCAACAAATGAAAGGTTAGGCTTGATTATCCGAACCCTAGGTTACTTTGAGTAGCGGGTCATGGTTGTATCCCGGCAGATGTATTGATTCTTGCGGGTGAAGTGCACAAAATCTATAGAGTATAATCTGTTTGAATAGCCATCACCACTGTCAAGGACGGTTGGAAAGGTGAATTTTAAGAGTACCCTAGTGGTTGTTTCGAGAAAGATAAAAAGGACGTGAATTGGTTACAAAGAAGCATGAAACAAAGTTTTGTTTTGACCATGAATGGTCTAAGGTGTTTCAAAAAGGGTTTTACTCAAAAAATGTTTTATAAAGGGTTTTAATAAAGATATGAAGGTATCCCACTTTCAAAAAGGAGACATGTTTTCAAAAGTTTTTTCAACAAAGATATAGAGATGCCATACTTGGAAGAGAAACTAGGCTTTTCAAAACAACTGTAGGATGGCGCTATATCGCCATAGCCAAACTGCATTTATCTTGTTTATCTTATCCTGGTGGTTTTCGAATACATTCAATGTACTCATCGGCTTATTCTTTGGCTATTTACTTGGCCAGACTTTCAAAAGAAAGAAGTATGATGGAAATGTTGACGTCTGTAACATCCCAAAAATATTAATCAAGGTTATCAATTCCAATCACCCAAATTTAGGGTTAACAAAAAATTTTGTTAATTAAAATCATTATGAATGCATGTGTGTATGTGGTGAATGCATCAATGCATGAATGGACTTGTGTGATTGTTGTGAATAGAAAGGATTGATTTAAAGATGAAAACAACATCATCTAAATCATTTCCAAGCATAAAAAATAAGAGAAATTTAAAAACAAACCAAAGGAGCTAATGGTCATTTTTGCCAATCTTGCTCACTAGGCCACTTTGAGTGTTTCTAGTCCAATATTTCAAACAGAAACAAAGCCAAATATTTTCACCCATTGCTATACCTAGTAAAAGTGAACCCAAGTCCACCTTTCAAACTCACAGAAACATTTCGCAACTTGATTCAAATGACATTTGAAAATTGAATCTATATCATATGTGAAGATCACCAATTCTCAAAAACCAACCAGACCAGTGCACCTTGACCTTTCCAACTAACCAGAGATTACCTAGTATGTGACTAGTACACCCACCAAGTTTCATCCAAAAATTCAAATTCAAATCTCTTTCGGCCATTTCATCAAAAACCTTGCAAACACAAATCAAACAAAACACAAAACACTATAGTGAGCAGTGTTTGTGCCTAACTTGTTCCCTCTCTAGCTCACAGCATACCCTTAGTAGATCATCTAGCTCAGTTAACAAGTTTTAGCTCACTGTGAGCTTGCCATTTCCATCAATGGTGAGCATGCCGAGCCTCAACTTGCCACCCCATTGTCGACACCAAGCTAGGAGCAGCTCTAGCCTCGCCAGCCTTGTCTGGGACACTGACCACCGTCCACCGCCACCCCTTGTCCAACGCCAAAGCACAGCCAGCCCCTGGACCACTCAGGCCGAGCGTGCCTAGCTTCTCTATAAGCATGCCGAGAGCGCGCCAGAGCACGACACTCGACACGCGAGCACAGAACGCGCGCCTCCCTCGCCGCTTGCGTGCGTGATCACCACCACCCCAGGAATCGCCAGGACATGCCTGTTCATCGCGGCGCGACCAGGACAACCCGTGCGCCATTAATTTTCCCGTCGGACCCGTCCAGAGCACCGCAGCGTTCCGACCGCATCGCACCGGCCCACGCCTCGCGACCATGTCGTTGAGCTTTGTCAAGGAACACAACACCGTCCCCTACCGTTGCCCATGCCATTAGACCACTGTGACGACGACCACGACGAGCTCCACCCGTTCCCTTCGGTCCCCTCTTGGCACTATAAATAGAGGCCACCCCCATTCGATTTCTTCACACCAACACACTCCCCTCTCTCTCAGAACCACCCCCACTCATCCACGGAGCAAGGCGAGCAGCAGGTCACCGAAATTTTGTCGGAGTCTTCCCTGGACGAGGAGAAGAGGAGCTGTCGATTGGAGCCGTCCAAGGATAAGCCACCGGTACCAGGAGGTTCGCTGTCATCGACTTCGTCATTCGCCCCCATCGCCAACCCTCGCTTGCGCCCCGGTGAGCCTCACATGACCCCCACTGGCTACGTTAGGGTTCAGTCTCGCCGGCGTTGCCCGCGGAGACGAGAAGGCATAGTCGTTCAATTAGATGTTGATCGTGTGGCCTAGATTGCCCCGTACCCCTTCGCACCCCCTGTCTCACTGACTGGTGGGGACAACCACTTAACCCCCCCCCCCCCCCGCGTGCGCGCTGTGCGCCGTGGGCCGGCCTAGTAAACTTCCCGCGTGACCTAGTAGTTTGAATTTAGGATTATTAATTTATTTTCAAACTTAGTTCTGTATCTAGATTCAAAAATCAACCCAGATCGATTCGCTGAACCAAATTGCATGAAACTAATTTTGCTAGAAAGGTACTGGAATTCTTAATCCAAGCCCGTTGGATTCAAACCATTTAGATTTGTAGATCACCTATAGTAAAAATATCAAGGAAGAAGCTTTTCTGCATTCAAACATTTTTCAAAATTCAACCACAAAAGCTTTTGAGTTGATTCCAACTCTCAAATATCACATTTAACAAAAGAATAATGGTCAAGCAATAAAATAATGCCCCATAGGCATTTCTAGTGACTATATTTAATTAAAATAAAAAAGGTTAAACCTCATTAAATTGTGACATCACTTTAAATCACATTCCCATGTACTAAAATATGTGGTGATGACATGTGTCAACATGATCCCATGTTTTTGTTGGAGAATATTAAATCTTAAGTAGTTTTTCAATGAGTATAAATTAGTTTTCTAAATTAAAATAATTAAAACTATTGCCTTAATCTTGGTGATGTTTGTGATGATATGAGCTCATCTAGTGAAAACCTTGGTGTGATAAATAGAAGTAGTTAAGAATTTTTTGGTGATTGTGTACTTCGTATTTATTTATAGACGCTAGTACCGAACAAGGATACGAGGAGGAAGGAGAATACTACGAGGAAGAAGCCGAGGAGAACTTCAACCAATGCTCTACACAAGGCAAGCTACCAGTTGCATCTTACCTATGCAAGCTAACACTTGCAAATTAGCAAGCTATCTAAGCAAGCTTATACTTGCAATTGTGCAAGCTTACACCACTTGATACCAAATCCTAGTTTTATTTGCAAGCTTAGTTATTTTATTTCTTTATCAAAGCTTTCTATTGGAGTTTACTTAGTGACTTGTAGAATTTAGAAAGATGTTTAAATATAGCATAAAGAGCATAAAACTTGGCCTAAGTTAGATAAATCTCGATGTCATCCTGAGGCATAAGATTGAATTTAGATAAGTCACATTTTTTTATCACCCCACCATTAGTGTTTACCCCCCCCCCACTTGTAGATGCTAGTTCTAAGCATAAAACTTGATCACTTTAGATGGGAATACTTGGTGAAAATGAATATGAAAACCTTAGAATAATGAGTCATTCTACTGAAATGTTTTGACATGTGTTCTTGAACACCAGATGATTTTGATGATGAAAATGTTGAGGCATGACCCTGCCCTTTATAAAACTGATGGTTGTATGGATGCGATACCATTCCAATTATACCGTGCAACCATAATACCTAAAATTTGGGTAGGGCTTGACTGGAAATTTATATACCTAGTATGTGTTCCCTTGCAGCCAATGTTTGAGCTAAGGCTACCTTGTGAAGATTGTCCACCTATGCAGTTCCCAAGATGACAGTTGGTCATGGTTGGGAGTACAAACTCATAGGAGAGGTGCCTATACTAGGGCGTGTAATTGAAAGGTTAGGATTGATTATCCGCATACTGAGTATGGTGAATTCAGGATTGTTCCTGTCGGATGTATCGAATATTGTGGTGAAAGTGTACCACCTCTGCAGAGTGTCAAACTTTTCGAATATCCGCGTACGCGGTTATGGACAGTTGGAGTGGCCATACTGTGCCGTCGTCAGATGTTTTCAAAATGACTTGTGACAATCATGACTTTGACTTGACCACAACAGGATTGTGATATGAAAACCCAAGTTCCCACTTAGGTGTTATAAAACTTTCAACTAGCTTTCTTTGCTTCTGAACTAAGTAGAGGTAAATCTGGCTTTTTGCAAAACAACCTAGAGCCTAGTACTTCTTACTCAAAACCCCTTCACTTGTTAGTATTAGTTTGTGAGTACTTAAAGTGTACTCATGGCTTTGTCCCTGGCTATTCCCATGGCCAGACTATGAAGAGGACTATCAGGAGTACGGATCGCAAGAAGGTTACGACAACTAGGATCATCTCCCATCGTCAGCATTGCCTGTGACCATGAAGATGGAGTCTCGCCCATGCTATCGTTATTATTACGTTATTCCGCTGCTATGATTGTATTAAGACTGGAGCATGAGATCCCTTTATTTGTTGTAAGACCTTATGTATGGTTTGTAATGGATGATGTACTATGATATCCAATCTGTTATGTCTCATAAAAATGGTAATCCTGGGATTGTGATGTATAGCATAACAGGCATCTGGGATTAAAAACCCAGGTGTTGACAACGTCTATGCGAGCTAGGCCATCTTCACGGTCAGTTGCCTGTAGGTTAAGGATCGACATAGGCTCTTGATTCGATGAAGATCCACTGCTGATGTTTGTATTTCCATAATGGAAACAATGTAAGTCTTGTATTCGTTAATTTAAGGATGTTGTAATGATACTCGTTAGTTATGATCACGGCTCGCTGATCATGGAAACATGAATTATATGCATAATAGGGATTCTCGAACTGTCAATCTCGGGGCCCCACGAACATGGTATCAGAGCCATCCTAACTGTAGGAGACGTTAGTTAGCATGGATGTTAGATAGGACCATAACTATTTCTATAAAACACCATCTTTCAAAAAATGTTTTCTTCAAAAGCTTTTCGAAAGATTCCATATCTTACCCTCTCTTACTTAAACTATTTTAAAATGACTTACTCTATATCTCGTCTACCCTCAAATATTTGGTTTTAACAACAAGTCCGACTTATAAACCATGAAGACGGAGATTCCGAGATGAAGGGAGAATAGAAACAACCAAACCAAAGGAGGTACCAACGATGAAAGGCACTACAAGATCTCCCTACCAACGGAATCCTTCCTCTCCCTAAAGGGTAAAGGCGGCGATCAACAACCTTAGAGGCAGGAAAAAAGTCAAGACCTCCCATAACGTTCGTACTAGGATCAATATCTCCAGCATAGGATTCACACATATGGCGCGTAGTCACTACCTGGTATCAAGGGTACGCCTTGTTTGCTTGTTCTATGTCGATGTGATGATTGGTATGTGTTGCTTGTCTGCCTCAGATCATTCGATCCTATTGTATTGTCCCCCTTGTATGTGTGTCCCGACCCCAAACAGTCATAGTACCATTATAGGAGATCTCTCCTCATCATGATGGCAACAGAATAAGTATATTTCAACTTCCCCCTTCCAACCCGTCACCACCCCCTTATAGTAAAATAAGCTCTAAATCCTTAAGAATCCGCATACCTGACCCTTCTTTCTCAACTTTATCTCAAACAGTATGTAGATGGCTCCTTCCCGCTCAGAGAGAACCATCGTTGGAGAAAGATTCTGGCCATTTGAAGAGCAACTGCTTGACTTGCTGAAAATTGTCCGTAGGCCCCCACCCAAGCCACATAAATCCATTTAAGTAACGAAGTTATATAGGAATCATGATAAACAATGTTTGAAACCATTGGCTTGTGGCATTCTGAACAATATTATTCGGAGTTTTTACACATAAAAAACTTCACCGTCGTTGCTAGGAAAATTTGAATTTATTTTTTCCTAAGTGTTGGAAACTCCCACAAGAAACAGTGCTTACTATGACAAGATGCACCCATCTACCAAACTAATGTTAAGACTCTATCAGATCCTAAACTATGATGTCGATATGGCCTGTGTGAGATTGGTCGCTCGGGTTGAAACACAATAATATCCATACACATGGTATGACAATATTGTGAAACTGTTTTTCCAAAACTTGTCTAATCCTATGGTTACGGTTTTCATAGCACGCAGTGCAATGCGACATGATAGGACATCATGCGTAAATCATTGGTTTTTATTTATTCCATGTCATTATTTTCAAAACAGGTTCAAATTTTTAAAGATGAAAATCATAGTAAGAAGTCGAACCAGTCATCAAAACTCTTGGTGGTTTCTGATATAAAAATGGAGCGCCTGATGGGTACCTCCAAAAGCTTTTTTCGTTAAACTTTCAACACAACCTAAAATTTACTTGTAGTTCAAATTTGACCTAAGTTCGATACATCGACATAAGTAATTCAAGTGGGCAGAGTTAGCTAGGACGAAGTTTGAAAACTCATAAAACACGAGGATAATAAGTAAAACATGTCGGTCCACTATATAGGTCTGAAAACATGTATTCTGGCATTCAGATCCAATCTTCTTCGGCCTTCTTTATAGGAAATAAACAATCTCGCCATCACTCGAAAAATTGAGATAGTTATTTCCTGATAGTTGGAAACTCACACCGACGGTATTGTTGACTACAAGAAGATGCACCCATCTACCTCTGAAATGACATTTAATTCGATATCAATCTATCGCGCTTACTTGTAGTTCAAGTTTGACCTAATTTCGTTAAATTGTCAAGATGCAAAATCTTAGAAAAAAGTCGAACTTTTTGTCAAAACTCTCGGTGGTGGTCTGTGATATATTAATTGACCCCCCATGGTTACCTCCAAAAAATCACAATTTTTTTAAAGAAGCCTACAATTTTCTTCTAGTTCAAATTTGACCTAATTTCGATAAATCGGAATAAAGTCATTCAAGTGGGCGGAGTTAGCTAGGATGGAATTTGAAAACTCATAAAATTAAACATAGGAATCGTAAGTAAAACATGATGGTCCACTTAATATGCTAGGAAGCTTGGCTTATGGCATTCAGATCCATATTCTTCGGACTTTCTTTATGGAAAAGAGCAATCTCGTTATCACTAGCGAAATTGAGAATGTTCTTTCAAGATAGTTGGAAACTCACACCAACATCATTTTCTACTACAAGAATATGCACCCATGTACCTCTAAAAAGACATTTAATTCAATAGCAATCTACCTATATTTCTATGCTATGCTATATCCTATTAGGATATCCTTATATCCTTATTAGTGAAAACATTGTAGTTGTAGTATGCTTAGCCCTGCTATATATTTGGGATGGGATACATGATATGATTATATGAAGTGATGGAAAGATATATGTTTTATATAATAAAACAAGTACTCAATGAACCACCTGGGTGGAAAAGGATACTCAAGATTTGGACAAGGTGGCAACAAAGGGAACCATGTTTATATGGCTATCTTTTTGTGTGTGCACTAGAAGAAAACCACCCACGGACTTAGAGATTGAACATGTTTCTCGTACAGTGGCTTCCGTGTACAGCCACATGCTAAATGGGCTATGGCTTAGTCAACTACATAGTGGAAGACCCATGCATTGGCATCTTCAGGTTAACTAGAATTTTGTATGGGAAATATATCCCTACATTGGTGCCTGGTAGACAAGCTAGCATTGTGAATTGGAAGGACTTCTATGGAAAGACTTTGTCACATTCTCGATCTGCCAGTACTCCACTTTGGTGAGTACTTATCCAGCGGCCACTGGTGGCGTCAAGACGAGATTGTGTCATATCGGTAAAGTGTACAACTTCTGCAGAAGATCAAAATTCTAAGTACTTAGCTGTATCCCCGGTTACGGACAACTCTGAGCAACTAAGGCCTGAAGCTATGGAAGATCTCGACATTCCAATTTCTCAAAGTAAAACTTGATGGTGACAACAAGGGATTAGAAGCACTTGGAGTTTTCCAAGGAGTTCAGAAAGATTTGACAAAAGATCAAAACTATTTTGAAAAGATAGAATAAAACTATATTGCTTTCTGCAAAAGAGCCTAAACCCTACTTAGCCAAATATGCATGTAATGATAGGATCCACTTACTTCTACATAATAGTGAAACTTGCCAATACAATTCAAATGTATTGACCCTTGTGGCTGCAACTTATTATGTTGCATGTTTGTTTGATGTAAGTGAAGTGTGTTGAATAAGATTACAAGTCTACAACCAACATGATTGCCTATGGCACTTTGAAGATGAAGGACTCCATGCTATATAGATATTCCGCTGCATTGAAATGTGATAGCCAAATGAGCTATGTAAGATGTAATAAATTATTTTATTCCTAGTTATAAAGTTGTATTATGACCTTTGTTTCTTGATATTATATCTTAACTGTGGATGCTAGCTATTGATCCAGGGACTAGCATTGTAAACACATGGATCTCTACCTTATTAAAGGTTGGGACCTCTACAATTCTGTAGCTAATAAAAAATAGTTAATAATTCATATATTTTCATAAAACAATATGTGCATGACAATATAATCAATTCAATGCTAAATATGGATAGAAGACCACTGAATGGAAACCCATTTTTCTTACTATTAAACTTTTGAGTCTATAATATTCATCATGCATGAAGAGCATCTAACAATGTTCAAGCTAAAATAAAAATATTTTAGCATCTACCAGCAGTCAAGCATGCATGAAGATCATCTAACAATGTTATCTCATTTGCATGTAGTTATAAATCATAGTAAAACATGTACATAACCCAAGCAACAAGTTGTCGTGGGAATGACCACGGCAGATGCTGTAATCGGAAGCGAGTAGTAGAACATAGGGCAAGGGCGGCCAGCCATCTTCGGTGCGAGATGAGGACGGAGACACAGGGTTTTACCCAGGTTCGGCCCCCCGGAGGGTAAAGACCTACTCCTGCTAGAATGTATTACGATGGAGGTACAATGGGGCGATCTCGACGGCTAGGCGGCGAGTCGCTTGGGTGGATGATGGAACGTATCCTCTACACGCCCTGTAGGGAGGTTTATATAGACTCACCCCCCCTAGGGTTTACATATCTCAACCGAATCAGTTAAGGTTTCGACACTCGTTTAACCTAATCCGACTGGGCCTATCTACTCTCCTGGGTCTTCAGCTTCTAGTCGCTTGGATCCACGCCAGGCCTTGATCCAGTCACCATCCCGCAGGCCCACTCGCCAGTTCCTGGGCCAGTTGGAAATGTCCTGCTAGGTATACCCCGGTAAGCATATCCCCATCAGTAGTCCCCGAGGCCGTCATCGATTGGGCGCAGGTGTTCGTTGGCAGTCGGAGTATACGGGTCCAATGCGGACGCCCAGTCGAATCGGTGGCGGGCTCCTGAATAAAGGAAAAAACTAATTACTCTGGTAGCAATGATAGTGGTTAATCAGGTCGCAGCTCGGCGAACGGGTCGGCGAAATATTTAGTCACTGTTGTAGTGATTGGGTCGGCGAGTCGAATGGATGAAGTTGGACCGTCAGACGCGGTCAAAACTAGCCATTGGGGTAATCCAACGGTAACTTTGGCGTAATTATCGCGTGGTAACGGCTCCCTGATTTGGCGGGTAACAACCGCTATATAAAGGAAATGGTAGGCGATCGGGGAACCATTCCTTCGTCATTTCCTCCGATTTCGCCCATCTCTGTTTTCTTCCGCATCACGATCCAATCGATCCAAAATCCCCCGACCTCCACGAACCTTTCCGCCAATGGCCCCCTCCACCGAACCATGGGGCAGGTCCAAGTGCACAAGAGCGCTACTGGCATCCTTCGAGGAGGCCGGAATCCTGCGCGCTGGCAGGTGGCGCATCCCCGCGGCCGGAGAGGTGACTCCGGATCCGCGCGAGGGAGATTTTTTTTGCTTCACCAGCCATCTGGAACGGGGGCTGGGGTTCCCCACGTCTCTCTTCTTCCGACGCTTCTGTGCGTTCTACGGGATCCAGCCGTCGGACCTGGGCCCGCACATCATCGAGCAGCTCGCCATTTTCGTGGCGTTCTGCGAGTGCTACCTGGGCTGCAGGCCCTACTTCCCCCTATGGCAAGATCTGTTCCATCGGAGGATCAGTCGCGAAGAATCAGGCGGCCCAATGCTTGCTGCGGGTGGCCTGACATTTCAGCTGAAGTCGAAGGCCTCCTTCTTCGACCTGATGCTGTCGGCCAAGGCGGCGAGCGAGTGGAAGAAGTCCTGGTTTTACGTCACTGAGGCGACTCCAGACGGCAAGGTAGCGATCCCCAAGTACTCCGCCAACCGGCCCGAACCACGCCGACTCCAGGTCGGCAAGCTCCCACTGGACCAGAGGATGGTTGTGGACGAGATGCTTCAAACCATCTGCGGCCTGAATAAGAAGGGCCTTCAAACCATCAATCTTTACAACTTTTGGCTCGGACGGCGAACCGTTCCCCTGGCCTGCCGCCAGCACTACATGTATGAATACACGGGCAGGGAGGACTCGACGAAATCCTGCCTCGCCGAGTGGAAACTCGAGGACTACGTCCTGGCGTTGAAGAAGATCACCCAGGCAGCGTACCTAGACGCGAAGGCTGGGGTCGCCCCCTACACCGCGAAGCATCCAGCCCCAACGGTCAGTCACTGTCTACCATTCGCAGTTGCAGTTGATGCTGTCGCGGTTATACTGATATTGTCTCATGCCTACTGCAGTTATTTCAAGTAGTGGAAGGGTGGCTCCCACCCGCGGACGACGAGAACTCGAGCTCATCCGTCTAGGACGGGGGCGAATCGCCTCCTGCCAAAGGCGGCATCGGGAGCGACACGAGTGATGATGGCGACGATGACGACGAGCCCAGGGAATAAGCCGCCCCGATGTTTCGCAAAACTCGCGGTCAACATCAGCACGAGCTCGAGACGAGTAGAAGCCTCGAACGTCACGACGACGACAACGACGAAGACAACGATGACGAGCTTCCCGAGCACACCTCGCGTTGTGAGGCTACGCCGTCAAAGAAGAAGAAGAAGAAGAAGAAGAAGAAGGAAGCAAAGGCTCCACCAAAGAGGAAGACGAAGCCGGCGAAACAGGCATCTCTGCCTCGTTCGACGAGTAGTTCCGACGCCACCAGCCTGGCTGAGGATGAAGCACCAGATGCCAGCACGCCGCATCGAGTGAGGTACCTCTGGCCCCGCTTCCCCCCCATTCGCCCTAGTATCTAGGTTGGGGGCTGCTCCAGCCGCGGCGGCTTCGCCTCCCAGGAGAGCTCCTGCCGAATTCGTTTCAGAGGCTCCTGTCGCGGCCTCATCGTCGAAGAGGCCTTACGTGTCTTGGGCGCATGATGTTTTGGAGATGGGCCTCAGTCAGAAGCTGGGCCCCGAACTGGAGAAGCCGGCCAGCATCCGCACGGGGCTGCGGTTCATACCAATCGCCAAGTAAGTTTTGTTCACCCGACTTGCCTTTCGTTGTACTCGGACCATTTTGCTCATGTAATCAACTCGCAGGACTGGGGTTAAAAAGATAGGCCACCCGTCCGTGGCCAAGGTGCCACCAGTCGTCGTCGAAGAGGACCCCTCTCGGAAGAGGAAGGCTGATGAGGTCGCTGCCCCTGCAGACAGTGCCAAGAAGGTCAAGGGCGACGATGTCGTCATGGTGTCTGACGACACGACGATTGCTCCGAGTTGTCCTGCAATGGAGGCGGCCTTGAAGATCAAGGAGGGTGCTTCCTCGCCTGGGGTGGCCGAGCCGGCTTCTTTTGGTGCCGGCGCATCCACCGCGACCTTCCTCCGCTTCATGGCCAGAGCGGCTATGGCGAGTGGTACTGCGCCATTGAGCCGCGTACCTGGGGTCGCCGAAACAGAGATCGAGCAGCGTCGCGGGCATGCTCCGGCTCTTCTCGCATCCGTGGACGCGTTACAGCTCCATGGCATGCTTGGCGCAGCCATCCAGGTAAGCCCAGTCCCCGAGGATCGGGCGATTGGATTTCAGTGGTCAGATTCTTTTGGTGTGTTGTTTTTATTTCTAGCACCCAGTCCCCGAGTGCGTAATCGCTGAATTTCAGCGGGTGGGTACTTAGGATTTTTTATCTCCAGTCCCCGAGTGTCCAGTCACTGAATTTCAGCGGGTGGGCACTTAGGATTCCGTTGTTGTTAACTGTTTGACATGTGCGCAGGGCTTGCAGCGTGAGTCAGCCGACCGGCTTGCTGCGAAGTGTCGCACGGAGAAAGAACTTGTTGCCATCCAAGAGGCGAACAAGGGACTCCAGGCGATTGCTACGAAGGCAGAGGAGGTCCGCCAGGGCCTTGTCCCGGCGAGTGAACTAACGACGGCTCAATCTGCGCTGAGTTCGGCTGAGAAGCGGATCGCCGACCTTGAACGCGAGCTTAAGGAAGCGAAGGAGGAGGCGAGTTCAGCGGATGGGCGAGCCAAGGCTGCTGTTACGGCCGCCGCTGAAGAGCGTAAGGTCTCTGACGCCCTCGTTGCTAGGCTACAAGACGAGTACTCCTCTCTTCAAAGCTTCATCACGGGTCTCTGCTGTCCTTTGATTGGTAAGTGTGTCTGGCTCTGCCTGCAGTAGCTGCATTGCATGATCTTTGTTGTACTCACTGCCATCCTCTGTTCACAGGTCGGATCATCGACAGCTCGGAAGAGGCGCAGTCGTACGACATGCGGCAGTGTGTGGCCACTCTGGTCGACTATGACACGTTGTCCGCGGCTTGCATTCGGGCGTATCTTCAGGAGATGTCGCCCACGGAAGTGATTCCCAGCGACCTCTTCGAAGTGTGGCGGTATCTGGAGAAGGCGCCGTCAGTCGTCGAGTTCATGACGCGGTCGGCGTTCCAGCGGGGGGTGGTGACGGCGCTTAGCCTTGGGCTCGCCCACTTCCCGGAGGATTTCGATCTGGACGACGTGACGAGTGGCTACCCGTTGTCGACGGGCTCGGTGGAGATTGCCGAGGTGCTGAAGCTGACGGACCGTGCCGCGGTATACTCCGATCGTGTCTGGGCGATGGGCGACCTCCTTCCTTATCAGGAGACGACCGTCGCGCCCAACGATCCCGAGCCGCCGCACCGGGACTTCAAGATCGAGCAGCCCTTCCGTGCGGCGATGGAGGGTGAGCTGACGATGTACCCGTCGAACCCGTACACTCCCTTCATTCGCAACCGCAAGGGTGGCGGCGAGTCGACATCGAAGCCTGCGGAATAAAACATTGTGTCCTGGGGCGTTAGTAGCAGTTCGTCCGTTGGGCGCAACTTGTATTTTGTAACAACTTTGGTCTGCTATAATGGGATTTCGCGTTATTTTGTGAGTTGTCTTGCGATTTTGATTGATGATTGGACGAGTCCCCGAGAGCGTCCGCCCTTTTTATGGGGTTTACCTCGTTTGTTATGTGTTTGTGGTTTTGAGCGTTTTGTTATTGAGGTCGACTCGCCCGAGCTTGGAAAGCCAGTCGCAGGGCGACTCCCATGAGTGCTCTTTACTTCACCGTTTTCCCTTGCGCGAACGAGGTCGGGTAGCCGAGTCCCCGAGCGTGGTACTTGATGGTTCTAGTCGCGGCTCTAGGGTGGGTGAGGACTGGGCGCGTCAGGGTGAGCGCATCACTCCTGCCTGGCCCGTCGGGTTAGTCGCATGGAGAGTTCTAGGCACGCTCTCATACTTGGCGTGTTTCCCTAGTCGCTCGCGCTGAACTGGTCGTCAGTCCCCGAGCGTGGTACTTGGCCGTTCGAGTCGCTGTGTCGAGGATGCGAAGGATCATAGTCGCTGTGAGGAGCGAAGGCAGTTGTCTTGGCTCGTTAAGCCAGTCGAGCTAGGCGACTCCAACAGGGCTCCGGGTAGGCGTTTTTCGTGGACGTTACGAGTCCTGGGGTAACCCAGTGCCCTCGTAGCGCACTACTTGGCCGTGCCGATCGCTGTACCAGAGGTTGACTTCTGCAGTTAGCTTGGCGCTGTTATTACGAGTGCGAGTGGCACAAGACATGGAGAGTAGACGCAATTTGCGGTAACCGATATATTTTATTTCATAGCTAGTGGAGGGTACATGTATGGAGTTCTAGGAGTAGAACTTCCGTAGGAGGTTTACATTCCACGGTTGCTTGACGTCGAGTTTCCCGTCTCCGCGGACGTCGGTGAGGTAGTAGGCATCGTTGCCGAGTACTCGCCCGATGGCGAATGGTCCCTCCCACGGGGGGGGGGGGGGAGAGCTTGTGCATGCCCTTCTTGTCCTGGATGAGGCGTAGCACCAGGTCGCCTTCCTGGAAGGTGCGAGTTCTCACCCGCCGGCTATGGTAGCGGCGGAGTCCTTGCTGGTAGATGGCAGTGCGGGAGCGAGCTAGGTCGCGTGCCTCGTCGAGTTGATCGACTCCATCCTGGCGTGCGAGTTCGTTCGTAGCCTCCGTGTAGTGGACGACCCTTGGCGAGTCGTGTTCTAGGTCGGTGGGCATGACTGCCTCGGCGCCATTCACCATGAAGAAGGGGGTGAACCCTGTCGACCTGTTGACCGAGGTGCGGATACCCCAGATGACGGAGGGTAGCTCCTCGACCCAGCACCCGGCGGTGCGCTCGAGTGGTACTTGGAGCCGCGGCTTCAGGCCGTGGAGGATGCTCTGGTTGGCCCGTTCCGCCTGGCCGTTGGACTCCGGGTGGGCGACTGAGGCAAGGTCGAGTCGGATGTGATGTTTCTCGCAGAACTCGGCCATGGCTCCTTTGGCAAAGTTGGTGCCGTTGTCCGTGATGATGCTATTTGGAAACACGTAGCGATATATGAGCTCGCGTAGAAACTTGGTGGATGATGGAACGTATCCTCTACACGCCCTGCAGGGAGGTTTATATAGACTCACCCCCTAGGGTTTACATATCTCAACCGAATCAGTTAAGGTTTCGGCACTCGTTTAACCTAATCCGACTGGGCCTATCTACTTTCATGGGCCTTCAGTTTCTAGTCGCTTGGATCCACGCCAGGCCTTGATCCAGTCGCCGCCCCGCAGGCCCATTCGCCAGTTCCTGGGCCAGTCGGAAACGTCCTGCTGGGTATACCCCGGTAAGCATATCCCCATCACAAGTTGTTACTAGTTGCAGTTGGTACCATCTAAATTATATGAGCATCGTTTCACACTACATGAACCTTTCATACTATCCAAGAATCGATTGATTCATTCTGATTCCAGTTCTACCACTAGAGTTAGTGATCATCAAACCGAGCAACAGAAAAAATACTCAATAATGAATGAGTAAAATAGAAACACTGTAATCATTCAATAAGTAGCTTAGGCAAACACCTAAGGCACACAAGGACAAGTAGTTAACTCCCCTAACCAAAGTACGCACTAATAGGAATACGCAGTTAAAAATGGATCTAGCCTACCCTTCTTAAATTCTTCTTCTTCTTTCATTCTTTCTTTTACCTTCTCACATGCAAAGACACAAAAGATAGCATCACAATCCATACAATTGGTCTGATCCTCAAATTATTTCGTCCAATCAATAAAAGGAATTAATTAGTAGAGCTAAAAAATATTTCCAACCCATCTTAGCAACAACAGTAGCAAGCATTCCAAACATGCAACAACACAATCCATCCTTCTTACTTGGCAGCAACATAGCATCGACTCACAAAAGTTTTAACTACTTTCAGCTACTACTAGTCCACATCTACAACTCCAACAAGTGCAACTAGAAGACGCAAGAAACTACCAAGCATCATGACATGTATACCATCTTGGGCATTTGTGCGTCGTACCTGCAAGACGATGTGGACGAGGTAGACCTTGACACCCCTACCTCCAAGGATAAAGATCCCCTCGGCTAGCTGGTTGAACCTGGCTTGTGCGTCATATGTAAGCTGAAAAGAAACAAAGGCATAAATTATAATAGTATTAAATGTGTAGGGAAAATAAGAGGTTGCAGTAGATTTCTTAAATTACCTAAACGACAGTAAAATGTACAGAATTCAAAAAACAAAACATGAGAACATTCTATTGATACTCTCGAAACAAAACTGTCTATGGAAGCTATCCCCAGCGCTAATGTTAGTGATAGGAATACTACATGCTTACAATAGCAGACACAAATCAAGTTCTGGAAGTGAAATACTGAATCATTTGACAAGAAGTTGCTACCATGAAAACTATGGTGATACGTTTTGTACTACTTACTACAAGCAGTTGGTACCATGTCCTGAAGTAAACAAACCGTTCAGCATTGTAACCACATAACAATGGCAGCACCAACCAGCAAACAGGGACAAACTAATCAATTCAACATACGGCACCATGTAGATAGACTAAGGAAATCTACAAAATTCTAATGCAGATCAAAAAAAAGGACAAGAAAACAGATCATAATTCAACATCTACGGGGAAATAAAATCCTATTCGCTTGCTAGTTAGACTTATCAGAAATAGGGCACCAAGTAGTTTCGTGCCAGGGATACACTCACCAGAGACCACCAGCACGGGAGGACGGCTACGTCTGAGAAGGACCCAACGTGGGACACTGGCTGTGTGTCACAAAGGAAGAGGGGAGGAGGCGCTCGCTAGAGAGGGAGATGGATAGAGAAGGCCACCTACCAGGGTACGATGGGGTCGGAGGTAGAGGCGCGACATGATGCGGGGCACATGATGGTGTTCGGGACACAGTTGTTGAGGTCGTGTAGGATCTCGACGAGCATGCGAGTGATACCCGTCGGCGCGTTGTCTAGCGGCACGGTGTAGTTTCTCGTCGTGGTTGACGGCATGCCCGACGGCCTCCTCCTCCACACCTACGCTACCATGACAGAGACATGCACCAGGCAGGCACGGGAGGCCGTGGATCTCCCAATGCGTCCATTGCCGCTCCTCCATTCTCGATGCGGAGAGAGGTGGGCAGATGATCTACCATCAATCACCCCACCACCTGCTGCTATGGCGGAAGGTGTGGGGATTAGGTGGGTGAAAAGGAGCGAGGAAGAAGTGGTGGCTCCAGTTGGGGTCACGTGATTAGGGGAATTAGGGTTTGGGGGCAGTGCGGGTCTCGTGAAGGAGGATTTCACGCAAATAGCCATGATCAGTTTTGTGGTGAAAGTAGGAACTATAGGGCATTTCAGACTTTTGGCAGGGGAGTAGGAGGGCCTGTGGAAATATTGGATGTTGGATGGAGGCAATGTGGACGGCTAAGATCTAATTCATTGGGGTGATCCGTGGGTAGTCTTGCTCTCTTTTCTGATTGGCTACTTCTATTTTCTATTTTTTGAGTGGAAAGAATGGGTTTTTGTGAATAATCCACCAAAAATAAGGTCAAACATTGTTCCAACCTATTTTTATAAAATACTATACTGCATTACACGGACTATTTACCACTTGTCTTATCTAAAAACCATTTTGTCCACCCCTAGTGAAAAAGACAAATCCCGGCCAAATCGATAGGAAGTGTGTCCGATTTGAACTATAGAATCATTTTCAAACACACTATATGATGTATCTTTAGAGATCCAATGCAAGTTTAGCGAGGATCATCCCCTATCTATGAACCTTCATGCCCACCCTTTTGACCATAGTTTGAAATGGGCATAAAAATTTAAAAAACGGTCCAAACAATGTAAAACCTTTGCGTGGTGTCATATTATGTGACATATTTGCAAGTAAAAATACCAAACTTGGTATATGGAAAATATCTTAAAAAAACCTTTTTAGAAATGACCTATCATGTTCGAGGTTTCATGGATTTTAGGTCACACGACCAGTGTTATGGCCTGAATCACGACATAGTTTATGATAATATGCCTATGTTGTGCATCCATATGCATCTTTGGATGGCAACCAATGTTGTAGCAGGAAGTTTTCATTTTCGTTGCACAGAAAACCAATTTTCCATTTTGCGTGTGCCAAAAATTGGGGGGTTTTGTGAGATAACCACAAAATTCACAATTCAAAATGCTATCACCCCATTTTAAAAAATACTAGACCACCTTACATGGACAATATCCCAACTTGGGTATATCAAGCCATTCCGCCCACTCCTAGTGAAAAAGAAAAATTTCGGCCGACTCGGTAGGAAGTGGGTCCGATTTGAACTATAGGTACATGATCTAATTCTCATTATTTTTTGAAAAAAATCATTTTTAGACTCAAAATATGATATTTCTTTAGAGATCCAATGCAAGTTTAGCGAGGCATATCCCCTATCTATGAACCTTCATGCCTGTTGTTTTGACCATAGTTTGAACGAGCATAAAAAGTTCAAAAACGGTCCAAACAATGTAAAACCTTCCCGTGGTGTCATATTATGTGACATATTTGCAAGTAAAAATACCAAACTTGGTATATTATAAATATCTCAAAAAAAACTTCTTAGAAATGACCTATCATGTTCGAGGTTTCATGTCTTTTAGGTCAAACGATCAATATTATGGCCTAAATCACAGCATAGTTTGTGATAATGTGCCTATATTGTGCATGCATGTGCATCTTGGGAAGGCGACCATGTTGCAAGAGGAAGTTTTCCTTTCGTTGCACGCAAAAGCCATTTTCTATTTTACGAGTGCGAAAAATGGGGCATTTTGTGAACCAACCACAAAATTCAAAATTCTACCACACCATTTTCAAAAATACTATACCACCTTACATCGACAATATCCTAGCCGGGATATCTCAAATCATTCCGCCCAGCTCCGGTGAAAAAGAAAAAATGTGACCGAATCGGTAGGAAGTGGGTCTGATTTGAACTACAGGTACATGATCCAAAAAATATTTTTGAACTCACAATATGATGTTTCTTCATAGATCTAATGTAAGTTTAGAGAGGCTCATCCCCTATCTATGAATCTTCATGCCTGCCGTTTTGACCATAGTTTCAAAAAAGGCATAAAAAAAATTAAAAATGTCCCAAAAAATGTAAAACCTTCGTGTGGTGTCATAATATTTGACATATTTGCAAGGGAAAACACCAAACTTGGTATATTATAAATATCTTAAAAAACCCTTCTCAGAAATGACCTATCATGTTCAAGGTTTCATGGCTTTCAGGTCAAACGACCAATGTTATGGCCTAAATCACGGCATAGTTTGTGATAATGTGCCTATATTGTGCATGCATGTGCATCTTGGTATGACGACCAATGTTGCAGGATGAAGTTTTCCTTTTCATCGCACAGAAAATCCATTTTCCATTTTTCGAGTGCCAAAAATGGGGCGTTTTGTGAAGCAACCACCAAATTCACAATTCAAAATGCTACCAACCCATTTTCCAAAAATACTAGACCACCTTCCATGGATAATATCCCAACCGGGGTATCTCAAGCCATTCCACCCACCCCTGGTGAAAAAGACAAATTCAGGCCGAATCGATAGGAAGTGGGTCCAATTTGAACTACAGGTACATGATCTAATGCTCATATTTTTGCAAAAGTCATTTTTAGACTCAAAATATAATGTTTCTTCAGAGATCCAATGCAAGTTTAGCGAGGCTCAACAAAAATTTCAATTTCAAACCCTAATGTCAAAACCATGATTTAAAAATCTCTATTAACATGTATTAAGGTTTTATATGATTGCAATATCTGCTTACTTGTTTGCTTTTGTTCATGCAACTGATTGTGTATTAGGTGATATACTTCTTATCTCAACACTAGTTGACAAAACCTATTTTACAAAAGAGATGTCTTGGCTCATTTTTCATATTCTCAAATATTCTGGCACTTCAAACATAAGTCAAGATGATTTTTATACAAAAAAATATTTTATTAGTTCTATGAACAAAACTATGGAGACCTTGATATAATCTCCTTATGTTTCCAAGACAGAACTTCAACCATGAAAGGATACGGGTAGGCTACACTAGCGCAAATCAAAATTTTCTACCGCGTAAACCAGGAATATTGTTGTCATAGATCATGGGATTACCACTAGACGCGCAGTTGCAGAACTTGATGAAGCGCGTCGATGCAGTGTAGATGATCTACATCTCCTCCTCCTTCTCATCCCACGAGCAGCTTCCCTTGTGAGGCTCGTCCAAGCGCCACAGATGCAGCGCCTCTGAGGGATCCACACATACAGGGTGGAAGCGTCAGACGCCATACTGCTAGGTCCACGCGTGCAACACAGGCGTGAGGAGTGGCGGCCGGGTGGAATGGTCTAACCCTGGCCAGCTCGCCCACCCTCTCTTATATAGACGTCCCTAGTGGGCTTCTACATTAGTAGCCCATGAGTAGCCTAAGCCTGGTCTAATTCGGATCCAATCCTAATTAGGCTTCCAGCCCCTTAAGTGTGTGACCCTATAGGTTCATATACGTATAGACATGACACGAATACACTTATTCTGTCAATAGTTGGTAGCGGCCTCTAGCAAGATGTTCCAACTCCTAAACGCATACAAAGATCATATCGGACGAACCATCACAAGGTTTAGTACATGTCTTTCCCTTTCCAAGCTGACCTCCCTTTCTCGATACTGTGATTCGGAATCCCTTTACTAGGTTAACTCTTAACCATATGTAGCACAACCATGCATTTCTGGATCCGATCACTCGAGGGGCCCAGAGATATCTCAATCAAGTAGAGAGGGGCAAATCACATCTTGATTGACCATGCCTTGCAGCATGCTTCAGGACAAACCCAAAAGCTACCTTTATAACTACCCAGTTACAGAGTAGCGTCTGATAGCCCCGAAGTATGTTGATCCACATCTCAAGTACATGCGACAATCTCAGGTCTAAGGACAAAACATACACGATGTGTAGAGAGAGAGCTGCAACTAATTGCCAGTCTCAAGTTGGGTCAGTCCAACCCCATGTTCATAACATGTGTCCATATCATTGGTTTGACATCTCCATGTCTATCACTTGTGAAACATAGTCATCAACCAATCCATGTGCTAGTTTAATATTCATGTGTGTCCTCACATGAACTCCGACTAGGGGCAACTATTAAATAACCATACAAGTAAAGAGTTTCACAAACAATTCACATAATTGCCAATCAATACAAGTTGCCTGATATGGATATTCAAGGAACATTACAATAACTCATGGATACATAAGAAATATAATCATCTATATGATTGCCTCTAGGGCATATTTCCTTCAGTCTCCCACTTGCACTAGAGTCAATCTAGATTGTATCTAATACCTATTGCTCTTGCGTGCGCCTCATGGGCAGGCTGTGGGAGTGGCTTTGTAAAAGGATCAACAACATTTGAGTCTGTATGCATTTTGCATATCATGACACTACCATCCTCAACAAACTCACGAATCTGATGGTAACGCATGCGAATATGTTTGTTCTTCTGGTGCTGTCTAGGTTCCTTGGCTTGTGCAATAGCACCATTGTTGTCATAATAAACGTCCATGGGATTAGATGCACCCTAAACGACACCAAGAACGATCAGGAAATTCCTAATCCAAACAGCTTCCTTTGCAGCCTCCGAGGCGGCAATATATTCAGGTTCTATTGAAGAGGAGGCCACCGTATCTTGCTTGGAACTTTTCCAACTCACAGCACCACCATTCATGACAAACACATAACCAGATTGCGATCTGGAATCATATGAGTCATTAAGGTAACTCGCATATGTGTAACCCTTTACAATGAGTTCATCCTCACCTCCATAAACTAGGAACACATCCTTAGTCCTTCTCAAGTACTTAAGGATATTCTTTACCGCTGTACAGTGACATTCACCTGGATCAGCTTGGTATCTGCTCGTAACACTTAGATCATAGGAAACATCTGGGCGAGTACATATCATTGCATACATGATGGATCCAATAGCCGAAGCATATGGAATCCTTCTGATGCGCTCACGCTCATCAGTAGTCAAAGGACACTGATTCTTGCTAAGTTTTATGCCGTGAGACATGGGCAAGAACCCCTTCTTAGCCTCTTCCATGCTGAACCATTTCTACACTTTGTCAATGTATGTACTCTGGCTTAATCCAATTAGCCTCCTTGATCTATCTCTATAGATCTTGATGCCCGGAATATATGCCGCTTCTCCTAAGTCCTTCATTGAAAAACTATTTTTCAACGAGGTCTTAACAGACTCGAGCATAGGAATGTCATTTCCAATCAGCAATATGTCATGTACATATAAGATTAGAAATACCATCGCTCTCCCACTTTCCTTCTTGTAAACACAAGGTTCTTGTTCGTTTTTGATGAAGCCAAACTCCTTTACAACTTCATGAAATCGAATGTTCCAACTCCGAGATGCTTGCTTCAGCCCATAAATGGACTTCAGAAGTTTGCATACCTTTCCAGCATTTTTTAGATCGACAAAACCTTCGGGCTGCATCATATACACATCCTCAGTAAGGATTCCTTAGGAAAGCCGTCTTGACATCCATCTGCCATATTTCATAGTCAAAATGTGAAGCAATGGCTAGAATGATCCGTATAGATTTAAGCATCGCTACGGGCGATAAAGTCTCGTCATAGTCAACTCCTTGAACTTGTCAAAAACCTTTTGCAACAAGTCGAGCTTTATGGATGTGAACATTTCCATCCATATGAATCTTCTTCTTATAGATCCATTTGCACTCGATGGCTTTAAAACCATTAGGCAGGTCAACCAAGTTCCAAACTTTATTGTCACCCATGGACTCTATCTCGGATCTCATGGCGATCAACCATTTCTCAGAGTATGGGTCCACCATCGCTTCTACATAGGTCGCAGGCTCATCATTGTTTAACAATAATAATTCCCGCGTTTCGCGGAGCCTCGCCGACCTTTGTGGTTGTGGTGCTTCTGTTGCCACGGGTTCCTCAACTTGTTCTGCTACAATAGCATCACTTGTAGAAGCATCCCCAACTGGCTCATCTTGAACTTCTTCCAACAGACCGACCTTCCACTGCTCCTTTGTGAGAAACTCTTTCTCTAGGAAAACACCACTGCGAGCGACAAACACTTTGTCCTCTTCTCGGTTGTAGAAGTAATACCCTAAGGTTTCCCTCGGATATCCCACGAAAATGCACTTATCCGATTTGGGTGTTACTTGTCCGACTGAAGTCGCTTGACAAATGCATCACAACCCCAAATCTTTAGAAAAGACAAACTAGGATTCTTTCCAGTCCACGTCTCATATGGTGTCTTAACTACGCATTTAGATGGTACCCTGTTAAGTGTGAAAGCTACCGTTTCTAGAGCATAACCCTAAAATGATAATGGTAAATCTGACTGGCTCATCATCGATCGAACCATGTCCAACAAAGTTTGATTGTGCCGTTCGGAGACCCCTTTGTAGGGTTTCGTAGCATGGAAAATAAAAAATTTCTACTGCATACAAACAAACAAGCCAAGATCTATCTACTAGATTGTAGCAACGAGTCGATGGAATAACTCACCCTCGAAGATTCCAAAGTGTTTAACGAGAGCGGATTCTCGTGGGTGATGTAGTCGTACTCTTCCCGATCTCAAGATCGCGTGAGCGATCCTTCCGGCCATGCTAAAGCAGCACTCCCGCATCGGTCACACGCTCGTATTGACGAAGACCTTCCTCTCCCTTGTTCCAAAGCAGCGGAGGTTGTAGCACTCTCTTAGCGATTCCGCAAGACAACGCGTGGTAAGCAGAGTAGGGGAGATCTCGCAGGGCTTCGCCTTAAGCCGGAGCGAGTATGGTGGAGTATGAGAGAGTCCCTCGACGATCTAGGGTTTAGACACGCCAAGGAGGGGCAATCCGGTGGCTAGGGTTTAGCTAGGCGGCGGCGGTTTGCCCTAGGGCCAGCGGCGACTATGGAGGCGGCGGCGGCTTGGTACTAGGGTTTAGAGGTAGGAACTTGTGTGTCTAGGAGGGGAGCCCTGCCCCTCCTTTTATAGGTGGAGGGGGCCGGCCAAGGGAAGGGGAGTCCCTCCCCAACTCGGCTTGGTGGTGCGCCGGTGGTGGGAGGAGGATCTCCTCCCCCAAGTCGGTTTCCACCTCCCTCTCCACTTCCCAAAAATTGCCGTTTGACTTTCAAACTTGGCGTTTGACTTTTCAAACTAGGATTTGAATAAACCCTCTATTTTGTTCAGCGATGACACCGAGTACATAATGCAATCATATCAACTTGATATAACACATTCATGTACCCTTCCCCTCCGGAGTGCCAGACATTCCAGAACCTTCTAGAACATTTCCGATGAAAACACCGGAACCATTCTCCAACTCCGAAACGAGACTTTCCTTATATGAATCTTATTCTCCGGACCATTCCGGATCTCCTCGTGCTATCCCGGATCCCATCCGAGACTCCGAACAACATTCGGTCCCTTTCTCATCATTCCATAACTACTCAAACAACGTCGAATCCTTAAGTGTGTCTCCCTACGGTTCGTGAATTATGCGGACATGATCGAGACACTTCTCCGAACAATAACCAATAGAGGAATCTGGAAATTCATATGGCTCCCACATATTTCTACGATTACTTTGCGATCGAATGAACCACTTACATACGATATCAATTTCCCTTTGTCTCACGATAGTTTACTTATCCGAGGTTATGATCGCTTGATCTGCATACCTAGTTCAACCTCGTTACTAATAAGTACTCTTTTCTCGTTCCCGTGATATGTGATCCCTTGTGAGCCAGTCACATGCTTGCAAGCTAATTGGATGACATTTCACCGAGAGGGCCCATAGTATATCTATCTGTCATATGGATGGACAAATCCCACTCTTGATCCATGTGTCTCAACCAATACTTTCCGAACACTCAATGCCACCTTTATAGCCACCCAGTTACGGTGTGGTGTTTGATGTCATCAAAGCATCCATCCGGCAAAGGTGATATGCATGATCTCATGGTCGAAGGAATCAGGTTACTATGTATCAGAAAGCATATAGCAATTGAACTATTAAAATGACTTGATATTTATGCTATGCTTATCTATAGGAGTATGTCCATCATATCATTCTCCTAACGATATGATCTTGTTGTTAATAACATCTCAATGTTCATGATATGGAAACCACAATCATTTATTAACCAACAAGCTAGTGATGTATAGAGGCTTTACTAGGGACTTCAATTTAAGTTTACAAATCACACAAGTATTAATGTTTCCTTGTTAATACTATTATAGCATGAATGTAAACATTTATCATAAACACAAAGATATAATAATAACTACATTTATTATTGCCTCTAGGGCATATCTCCAACACCCGTTTCTTTGAGGCGTTCCGGGCAGCGTGAGCTGTGGAACAATTCCGCAACTCTTAAGATGATTGCTAAATTTGTGACTCAAATATTCTCTTCCACGATCATATCGCAAGGCCTTTATTTTCTTGCCACGTTGATTCTCTACCTCACTCTGAAACTCCTTGAACTTTTCAAAAGTTTCAGACTTATGCTTCATCAAGTAGACATAACCATATCTACTGAAATCACCAGTGAAAGTAATGAAGTAGTGATATCCTCCTCTGGCTGTCGTGCTCATTGGTCCCCACACATCAGTATATATGAGTTCCAACAAGTCTGTCGCTCTCTCGGGTAAACCCGAAAAAGGCGATTTGGTCATCTTTCCAAGTAAACAAGCCTGGCATGTCTCATATGATTCAAAATCAAACGAAGTTAGAAGACCATCACCATGGAGCTTCTTCATGCACTTTTCACTTATATGCCCCAAACGACAATGCCATAAATACGTAGGACTCAAATCATTAGGCCGAAGCCTTTTAGCACTAACATTGTAAATAGATGCATCATCAAGATTTAAAATAAATAACCCATTCACAATGGGAGCATCAGCCATAAACATATCATTCTTATAGATTACACAATCATTGTTTGCACTCGCGAATGAATAACCATCCCTCATCAAACATGAAGGTGATAAAATGTTTCGACCCATACTAGGAATGTAATAACAATTATTCAACTCCATAATAAATCCTGACGGAAGGTGAAGTTGCATGACGCCGACGAACAATGCAGCAACCCTTGCTTTATTTCCGACGCGAAAATCCACTTCGCCTTTCTGCATTTCTCTAGTCCTTATTAGTCCCTTCATCGAATTTCAAATATGAGCAACCAATCCGGTATCAAATACCCAAGAGTTAACATAGGAATCAGCGAGAAGAATGTCCACAACATTTACAACAAGCGTACCTGAGTGGGAAGTACTCTTACTTCCACTCTTCTTCAAAGAATCCTGGTACTTGCTGCAGTTTCTCTTCCGGTGGCCATGTTCATGACAAAAGAAGCACTCAGTGTCTTCACAGGTCCATCCTTTTGCTTGGGTGCAGGCTTAGCGATTGTATCCTTAGCCTTGCCCTTCTTCTTCTTCCAAGAAGTACCCTTTTTCTTGAAGCTAGGCTTGTTCTGCACAGCCATCACATGGCTATGCCCTGCACACTTCTTCATGTCACTTTCTGCTGTTTTTAGCATCCCGCATAACTCATTAAGGCCCTTCTCCACCACATGCATATGGTAGTTCGAAATGAACTGCCCTGGATGGAAAAGACGCCAAAATGAAGTCAGTGGCCAACTCTTGGACTAGTGGAAAACCAAGCTTTTCCAAAGTCTGACTGTAACCAACCATTTTGATCACATGGGGGCCTACAGCTTCTCCCTCTGCTAGCTTGCATTCGACAAAGGACTTGGCAACATTGTACCTCCCAGTCCTTGCCTGATCTTGGAACATGTCCTTAAGCGCGACGATCATATCGTATGCATCCTGATCCTCAAACTTCTATTGGAGTTCAGGTTCCATGCATGCAAAGAATAAGACAGCTAACCTCAAGAGAATCATCACATGCTCTCTTGTAGGCGTTCTTTAGGGCAGCAGATGCATTATCAGCAGGTTCATCGGGATTGGTATCCAACTGCTTCTTTTTATCAGACCTGAGAACAATTCTCAGGTTATGGACCATGTCCGTATAGTTTGTTCCATTTAGTTTATCTTTGTCAAGAATCGAACGCAAAGAAAAAGGTGATGCAGTGTTCGGTGCCATTGATCTAGAACAGAAAAAATGCAAAATACTAAGCCATGTAACCATGAAAGATTAAAACATATTAAACAATTTAATAGCATATACTCTCACTTAAATCAATATCCCTCTATTGATACTAAGTGATTCAAGATCCACAATTAATAAGTTGACTAGTGAGCTTTAGCATCACTGCTAGAAGACAAGGTAAATTGGTAAGCAACACTTGCTAATCATATGACATATGACTCTTGTTGTTGGGTGACATCTCTATGTCTTAACTAGGCGCCCAACCTTTATGCCCCAAGGTCCTTAACTGTTAAGATGACCTTGTCAATCTCACCAACCCTTATGCGTGTAGGTATCCGATACAAACCCATCCAGCCAAGGAAAACCACGACACCCTAATTTCATAGGCCCACCAATGATTGTACGGGGCATAGGATGGTGCAAGGTTTGGTTGGGAGGGCATGGTTTAACTTAAACTTTGTGAGGGATCGTTCTACTTCTATCATCTAAGCATGCATATAGTAAACGCATAAGAATAGCATTCACATAGATGTGACACAATATGGCCCATTTTCTCATGGTGATCTCTATCGCCATAGAACCTGTCCACCATGATGATCTCCATCTTCATGTTCCATGCGAGCCATCCTCCAAGTGATGAGTCCTCCAAGAACTAATACAAGCTATTACCCCTAACAGCTAGTAATCAAAATTACATAGAATTGGGATCATCACAAGTTGGCACGCAGACCATTACAATAATTGACAACACACATGGGTCCAGCTGTGTTGCCCTACTCACGACACACAGGTCATGATAAATTTCATACATGCATCACATACATATATGGGCCATACTGATCACATACATCCTACAAAAACAAGTTATGCATAGAATTGCATTCTACCGGATCATGTGACCTCGCAGCACCTAGTTACCTGAACGAGATACAAAAGGGGCTACGACTAGGGGGGTCTAGGGGGTCTCCCCCGGCGGGGTTCAAAGGGGCAGCGCCCCACGCGGTATCTACACAATTTTCTTTAATGATTTTGATCGGCAAATCAAATTTACCATAAACCGTCTGTTGTTCCGATCTGATCAAACTCCTTTGATCACGGTACATCGATTTTAGATCTAGGTTCCGATTCGATCATTCATATCAATCTGCATATCACCATATGCAAACATCCCGAATCTATAACTGAACAACATCGCCTCTGATACCACTGAAGGGATACGGGTAGGCTACACTAGCGCAAATCAAAATTTTCTACCGCGTAAACCAGGAATACTGTTGTCATAGATCACGGGATTACCAATAGACGCACAGTTGCGGAACTTGATGAAGCGTGTCGATGCAGTGTAGATGATCTATGTCTCCTCCTCCTTCTCGTCCCACGAGCACCTCCCCTTGCGTGGCTCGTCCAAGCGCCACAGATGCAGTGCCTTCGAGGGATCCACACGTACAAGGTGGAAGCTTCAGACGTCGGACTATTAGGTCCGCGCGTGCAACACATGAGTGAGGAGTGGCGGCTGGGTGGAATGGTCTAAACCTAGTCAGCTCGGCCCACCCTCTCTTATATAGACATCCCTAGTGGGCTTCTAGATAAGCAGCCCATTAGTAGCCTAAGCCTGGTCTAATTCGGATCCAATCCTCATTAGGCTTCCAGCCCCTTAAGTGTGTGACCCTATAGGTTCATATAGGTATAGACATGACACGAATACACTTATTCTGTCAATAGTTAGTAGTGGCCTCTAGAAAGACGTTCCAACTCCTAAACGCATACAAAGATCATATCGGACGAACCATCACAAGGTTTAGTACATGTCGTTCCCTTTGCCTCACGATATTAGGTCTAGCTCCAAGCTGACCTCCCTTTCTCGATACTGTGATTCGGTATCCCTTTACTAGGTTAACTCTTAACCATATGTAGCACGGCCATGCATTTCTGGATCCGGTCACTCGAGGGGGCAGAGATATCTCTCTCAAGTAGAGAGGGGAAAATCCCATCTTGATTTACCATGCCTTGAAGCATGCTTCAGGACAAAGCCAAAAGCTACCTTTATAACTACCCAGTTATGGAGTAGCGTCTGATAGCCCCAAAGTATGTCGATCCACATCTCAAGTACATGCGACAATCTCAGGTCTAAGGAAAAAAAGTACACGATGTGTAGAGAGAGAGCTGCAACTAATTCCCAGCCTCAAGTTGGGTCAGTCCAACCCCATGTTCATAACATGTGTCCACATCATTGTTTTGACATCGCCATGTCTATGACTTGTGAAACATAATCATCAACCAATCGATGTGCTAGTCTAATATTCATGTGTGTCCTCACATGAACTCTGACTAGGGACAACTATTAAATAACCATACAAGTAAAGAGTTTCACAAACAATTCACATAATTGCCAATCAATACAACTTTCCTGATATGGATATTCAAGGAACATTACAATAACTCATGGATACATAAGAAATATAATCATCTCTATGATTGCCTTTAGGGAATATTTCCTTCAAACTACTCTTACCCCTAGGTTTTTCCAAAACCTTTTCACTCCAATCTTGGTATAAATACCAAGAGGTACTTACCTTATGTAACATCCCAAAAATATGAAAGAATGATCATCAAACTCTAATCACTAAAATTAGGGTTAACAAAAACTTTGATTAAATAAAAACCAAATGAATGCACTTGTGTGATTAACCTAAATAGCAAGAAATGGTTTAAATATGAAAATAACATCATCTAAAACAATTCCATGAAGAAACAAATCAAGAGAAAATCAAAAACAAATCAAATAAGGCAAATGGTCATTTTTGCCAATCTTGCTCACTAAGTCACTTTGAGTGTTTATAGTCCAAGATTTCAAACAGAAACTTTTCCAATTCTTTTCACCATTTCTAGAACAAGTAAAAGTGAATCAAAGCCCACCTTTCAAACTTGCAGAAACATTTGGCAACCTCATTCAAATCACAAGTGAAAATTGAATCTTTATCATATGTGAAGATCACACTTTTTCAAAACCCAACCAAACCAATGCCCCTTGACTAATCCAACTAACCAGATAATCCCTAGTATGTGCCTAGCAAACCCACCAAGTTTGAATCCAAAATTCAAATTTTAATTTCTTTCGGCCATTTCATCAAACACCTTGTGATCAACAAACAAACAAACAACAAACACAATAGTGTGCAGTAATTTTGGCCAACCTTGTTCCCTCTCTAGCTCTCACTACACTCTCAGTAGATGAACTAGACTAATTAACAAGACTTAGCACCACTGTGAGATTGGCATAGCCATTAATGGTGACCATGCCAAGAGCACCCTTGCCACCCCAATGTCGCCATCAAGCTACACGCCTCTCTAGCCTCGCCAACCTTGTCTCACAGAGCAGCACCGTCCACCGCCACTCCCTGTCCTAGCCCCGAGCGCTGCCATCCCCTTGACCACACAACACGCTGATTCCAAACCTCTCTGCGTGCGAGCCGAGAGCGCGCCAGTGCGCCACACTCGACCAGCACCCACAGACCGCGCGCCGCCTTTGCCACTTGCGTGCATGATCACCACCGTCCTAGCAACCCCACAGAAATGCCCATTCGCCGCCGCGAGGACCATGCACGCTGTGCGCCATTAAAATCGCTGTCAGACCCGCCCAGAGCATCGACGCGTACTGACCGAGCAGCACCGCCCCACGCCTCTCCACCATGTTGTTGACCTTCGTCAGGGAGCACAGCACCACCCCCTATTGTCGCCCATGCCATTAGCCTTCTGTTCCGTCGACCACGACGAGCTCAGCCCGCAACCTTCTGTCCCCTCGCTGCACTAAGAAGACCTCCCCCGCTCGTTTTCTTCACACCATTTCACTCCCCACCTCTCACTGATCACACCCACTCACTCCCGGAGCAAGGCGAGCACCAGGTGGCCGGAATTTCACCGGAGTTCGTTGCTGTAGAGGAGGAGAGGCGCCATCGATTGGAGCCGCCCTAGGAGAAGCTACCGGTACCAGGAGGATCGCCGTCGTCGACTTTGTCGTTCGCCCCCGTCGCCGACCATCGCCTGAGCCCCTGTGAGCCTCCCACGACCCCCACTGACCGCGCTAGGGTCCGTGCTCGCCGCGTCCTGTTCAGGCATGGACGATGAACTCGAGCCGTTCGATTAGAATTAGATCCCACGGTCCACATTGCCCCATACCGCTTCGCCCCGCACTGTCTCACTAACGCGTGGGGACAGCCACTTAACCAGCCCTTGCATGCTCTGTGCATAGTGGGCCAGCCCAGTTAAACCGCCGGCGCGACCCAACAATTCAAATTTACTTTTATTCATTTAATTTCAAACGCAGTTCTGTACCTAGATTCAAAAATGAACCCATCTCAATTCACTAAACCAAAATGCATGAAACCAATTTTTTTAGAAAGGTACTGGAATGCTTAATCCAATCCCGTTGGATTCAAACCATTTAGATTTATAGACCACCCATGGTAAAAATAACAAGGCAGACGCTTTTCTGCATTCAAACATTTTTCAAAATTCAACCATAAAAGATTTTGAGTTGATTCCAACTCTCAACAATCACATTTGACCATACCTTTCAGAATATATAAAAATATATAGGTTTACTTATAGAAATAATGATCAAGTAATAAAATAAGGCCAGATCGGCATTTCTAGTCACTTTAATTAAATTAAATAAAAAGGTTAAACCTTATTAAATTGTGACACCACTTTAAATCAAATTCCCATGTACTGAAATATGTGGTGATGATATGTGTCAACATGATCCCATGTTTGAGTTGAAGATTATTAAATCTTAAGTGATTTTTCAATGAGTAGAAATTACTTTTCTAAAAATAAAATAAATAAGACAAGTGATTTAATCTTGTAATGTTAGTGATGATGCTAGATCATCTAGTGTGAACCCTTGTGTGATGATTGAAAATAGTTAAGTATTTTTTGGTTTTTCAAGGATACGAGGAGGAAGGATGATACTATGAGGAAGAAGCCGAGGAGAACTTCAACCACTGCTCTACACAAGGCAAGCCTATACTTGCAACCTTGCAAGATAACACTTGCAAGATACCATACTTATGCAAGCTACTACTTGCTTGTTACTATGCCAACTATATGCCTTAAGCATATGTGATCATACCCACTTGACACACCATCCTATTTTTTTACTTGCAAGCTTAGTATTTAGTTTTCTTTATTAAAATCTTTCTCTTAGAGTTTACTTAGTGACTTGTAGATTCTAGAAAGATAATTAAAGGTAGCATAAAGAGCATAAAACTTGGCCTAAGTTAGATGATCTTGATGTCATCCTAAGGCATGAGGTTGAACTTAGTTACTACCCACTTGTTTAGTACCCCTCATTAGTATTTACCCCCACTTATAGATGCTAGTGCTAAGCATAAAACTTGATCAACTTTAGATGGGAATACTTGGTGAAAATGGTTATGAAAACCTTAGAATTATGAGTCATTCTACTGAAATGTTTTGACATGTGTTCTTGAACACCATAGGATTTTGATGATGAAAATGTTGAGGCATGAGCCTTAGCCCCTTTATAAAACTGATGGTTGTCTGGATGCGATACCATTCCATTTTTACCGTACAACCCCACAATACCCAAAAATTGGGTAGGGCTTGACTGGAAATTTATATACCTTAGTATGGGTTCCCTCGCGGCCAAGGTCTGAGCTGAGGCTACCTTGTGAAGATTGTCCACCTGTGCAGTACCCTAGATGACAGTTGGTCATGGTTGGGAGGCCAAACTCACAGGAGAGGTGCCTATACTAGGGCGTGTAATTGGAAGGTTAGGATTGATTATCCGCATACTGAGTATGGTGAATTCAGGATTTGTTCCTGAAGGATGTATCGAATGTTGTGGTGAAAGTGTACAATCTCTGCAGAGTGTCAAACTATTCGAATAGCCGCGTCCGCGGTTATGGATAGTTGGAGTGGCCATACTGTTCTATTGTCATATGTTTTCAAAATGAACTATGAAATGATTTATGACTTTGACTTGACCACAACCGAGTTTTGACATGAAATGCAAGTTCCCACTTAGGTGATATAAAACTTTCAACTAGCTTTCTTTGCTTTTGAACTTAGTAGAGGTAAATCTGGCTTTTTGCAAAAAAAAACCTAGATCTTAGTATCCTACTACAAAAACCCCCTTACCTGGCTATTCCTGTGGCTAGACTATGAAGATGAGTATCAGGATGACGGACCGCAGGAAGGTTACGACAACTAGGATCATCTCCCATCGTCAGCATTGCCTGTGACCCTGAAGATGGAGCTTCACCTATGCTATCGTTACTATTACGTTATTCCACTTCTTGAATTGTATTAAGAACTGGATCATCAGATCCTTATTTGTGTAAGACCTTATGTATGGTTTGTAATGGATGATGTACTGTGATATCCAATCTATTATGTCTCGCAAAAATGGTAATCATGGGATTGCGATGTATGGCATAACAGGCATCTATGATTAAAAATCCGGGTGTTGACAAGTTGGTATCAGAGCCATCCTGACCATAGGAGACCCTAATTAGAATGGACGTTTGAATCAAGAGCTTAGTTTCAAAACCAAATGGAGTATTTACAAAAACATATTCTCATTCTTATCACTTGGATTCTTTCATAAAAAATCATGTTCCTCAAAAATTATTGCAAAATACATAAAATTTCACACACTTGATCACTCTACTAACTTACTCATCCTATATTCTTATAGATGGACGTGAAGTATAGCAAGTTTTATCAGTTGGGTAATGGAGGAGACCTCATCTTTGAGCGTGACTTGGACCAGCTATTGGAGATGCTGGAACATCCGCACCCCGAGTTCTTCGGAGCTCAGCTCAATGATCAGGAAGGAGAAGATCTGCAGTGTCTAGTGTTGGGAATATGCCCTAGAGGCAATCATGTATGATGATATTTCCCATTGTATTCATAAAGATATTAAGTAGTCCTTGTATAAACATCTGATGTGTATCATTGAATATGTGATTCGGTTGTGGAACTATGCATTCATGTTGTTTGTGCTAAATGTCCTTGGTCATTGAGGTTGTGCTGGACACACAACTTAGACCAATGTGAAAGTTGGCTTGATGACTCGGTTCCACTTGCTATTCCAACTTACACAGATTTGGCTAAAGAGTTTAGCGAGTCGGATTGACCCATATTGAGGTACAACGAACAAGTTGTCATTTGTATATCTCAATCAATGTAATCCTTAGACCTGAGGTTATTGCATAGTCTGAGTTGAGGATCACCGACTTAGGTTCTATCAAACGCTGATCCCTAACTGGGCAGTTATAAAGGCCGAGTTCGGGTCGACTGAGAATCAAGCTGCGTGATGTGAATAACCAAGATGGGATTTTGCCCCTCCACTTGGAGATATATTCTCTGGGCCCTATCGGAATATATGATTCGGAAATCATGGCCATGCACGACTCGGTTAAGTGTTAACCGAGGCGGTCGACTAAGAGTTAGTCGGGTGAATCACTTATCTCGGATCGAGAAGAGAGTCGGACTATTTAAGGGATGACAATTATTCTCCTATAGTCTGAAAAGGTATATCGTGAGGCAAAAGGGACTCGGACGCAAGTCGCATTGGAAAGGAAAGTCGTCATGACTCATTGGTACTTGGGAGTCGGCATGTTCTGCTAGGAGCCGCTGCCGAATGATCGATTGTGAGTCGTACTCCAATCGTGTCCAAGTAGCCATGAGCCTACCAGGTCACACACTTAAGAGCGGGATCAAGTTTGGATTGTATCTGAACCTGAAATCTGGCCGGGTTGGACCCGAGCCGGATTAGGACCAAGTCAGTGAGTTGGACTCGTGGTGACTAGTGTTATATGGTCTTTAGTGAATGGGCCACGAGAGTGGAGCCCAGGTTCACTTCCTATATATAGTGGAGCATAGTAACCTAGAAGGGTTAATTGTTGATCGGTTAGGTCATTCCATGTGTTGGAAACCCTAGCTCCACAACAGTCATGCCGTCGTACCGAACCTAGCAGTTCGTCGCCGGTGCTCCTCCTTGCACGTGTGGATACTAGCAGAGGTGATGTACGATCAGCACTAGGACGATCGGATCGCAAAGGACTTCACTGTATCAACTAACGTGCTTCATCAGTAATCTGCAACTGCGCGTCTAGTGGTAAACCTCGTGGCCTTCTACCTCAGCTGGATCTTTGGATCACCACGTTAGCGGAAAAATTTCATTTTATCTCCGTGTGGCCCAACATCTAGTTGTTGCAAGTATCCGAGGAAAGATTGAACCTCCCACTGTAGAGGGAATTCAGTTCACCTTAAGAGACAACAACTGCCTCGATGGACTTGCCAGGGCCATGCAGGAAGCTCTTTCCCGTCTATGTAGCAGAGTATCAATCAAATTAAGGGTCCCTGTTTTGAGTTCTACCCAAGGTGTGATGTTATGAGACAGCCACTAGAGGCCCCATACCACCACGAGCTCAAGAGTCAGTTGGAACACCTCAGCTTCATGATGTATGACCGTTAGAAGGAGTTGGACAATGCCCGCTCCTACGCCAACCACAAGTACGCCATCGCCAAGAAGAAGGGTCAGACCCTCGCCATGCTAGTGAAGGATCGCAAGTCTCGTCGTCATCAGCTCAACAAGAAGGAGAGCATCATTGCCCGTCTTCACCACCGGATCACGGATTTGGAGGAGACCATCCACGAGAGAGACATGCAGTTGGAGGAGAGGGAGAATGCAGGAGAAGACCTTCGTGGAGACCCCTACTCCTATCTCAGCGATGATGATGACTTTCTGGAGGATCAGGCTATGGACTTCTTCACCCATGAGGATGACTTTGCCTTCATCGATGATGATGATGAGGATGATGAGGACACTAACTCCAAGGAGTAGTAGCACTTGAGCACTAGTGTTAGTGAGTTGTAGTCGGTCCCACTATATTGTAGTTTCCTAGAATGATTCTTAAAACCATCTATTTTCCTTTGTTGTGGTGTGTGTTTGTATCGTGTGCTATGAATGAATGAATTAAAAGCAAGTTGCTAGAAAAATCTGAGTCAAACTTCAAAAACTTTTCAAAACCCCTGAACCTTAGAAATTTCCCTCTTTTCTCATGATCTATCTCAATCTCAGATGCCTCGTGGAGGAAGCGGTTCATCCCGGAACCGATGTTGCAGATCTTGCAAATGTTGGTTTCTGACCGCGAAGATGAAAGAGCCTAACGTCAAGCCAACTTAGCCACCCTTCAACAGATAGCTCAGATGGCCAACAACAATCAAGGCCATGGAAATCAGGACAACCATGGATCTAAGCTCAAGAATTTCCAGAACACCAATCCACCTGTTTTCACTAAGTCAGAAGAGCCCCTAGATGCAGATGATTGGTTGCAAAGCATGGAGAACAATCTGGAAGTTGCAGGAGTGGAAGATAACGAGAAAGTGTTGTTTGTTACCCACTATCTGGCCGGAGATGCAAGAGCATGGTGGAACAGCGTTCGTGCAATGACAGGAGGTCAGATGATGACTTGGCAAGAGTTCAAAGTCAAGTTCAGCAGAACCCATGTGCCACCGGGTTTGATTAAGAGGATGAGGAATGAATTCAGGGAACTGAAACAAGGAAGGATTACAGTAGTGGAATACCGTGACAAATTCTTGTCATTGGCTAGGTATGCACCAGATGAGATCGACACTGAAGCCAAGAAGAAGGAGAGATTCGTGAATGGTCTGCACGATGAGATGCAGATGGTGTTAGTCAATATCTCCTTTGCTGATATTGAGGCCTTAGTTGACTCTGCCATTCAGATGGAAGGAAAGATCAATCAAGCCAATGAGAACCGCAAGCGTCGCATGATGCATCAGCCAGGAACCCACCATACACCAAAGTATCGCCCCAATCCATCTCTAGGATTTGCCCCGAGAACCAACAGACCCCCGATGAACCGTCCGACCTATCCTAACCATGGAAACCCAAGGCCCGGAGGAAACCACAACAACCCTGGCAACTCCAACAATTTCAACCGTGCACCACCCAAGTTCAACAACAACAATGCTGCCACCAACACCAACACTGCCCGAAGTACTAAAGCAATGTTGTGCCTGTTGCAGCAAAGGACAAGTCGCAAGTGACTTGTTATGAATGTGGAACCAAGGGTCACTATTCCAATAAGTGCCCCAAGAAGAATACCGCAGCCCCAAATGCAAATGCCCCAGCTCAACAGCAGCGTCGTGATCAGCCCGGAAGAAGGTTTGCCCTAGGGAATTCGCTCAACCGCAATGGCCATCTCTTTCTCATGCATGCTGACGAAGCCCAGGAAGCGCCAGATGTCGTGTTGGGTATGTTTTATGTTAACTGAGTACTTGCAAGAGTGTTGTTTGATTCTGGAGCATCGCACTCATTTGTTACGGAAGAATTTGCATGCACTACTAAGATTCAACCAACCAAATTGAAGCATGTTATGATTGTTCAAATACCTGGTTCAACCACCAAAGCTAGGCAAATTTGAAAAGCCGTCCCTATCTGAATCCATGGCATAGATTTTTATGCTAATCTAATAGTACTCGGAACTAAAGGTTTGGAAGTAGTACTAGGAATGGATTGGATGTCCAAGCATAAAGGATTAATTGACTGTGCGAAGAAAGCCATAACCATGACCAGTACAGTCGGAATATCAGTCGAGCATGTATCTGAAACCTTGCCCCATCAATTCAAGTGAAACTAGAGTATAGCCCAACCAACCATTGACCAAGTCCGGATAGTCTATGAATACCCCGATGTATTTCCAGATGTTTTGCCCGGTATGCCCCCAGATCGGGATATTGAGTTTATCATTGAACTAATACCTAGAACCGGACCCATAGCCCAGATACCATATAGTATGAACCCGTCTGAACTAGTGGAACTGAAGAAGCAACTGGATGCCATGCTGGAAATGGGATTGATTCAACCAAGTGCGTCACCATGGAGATCACCTGTTTTGTTTGTGGACAAGAAAGATGGAGGTAACCGTTTGTGTACAGATTATCGGAAGTTGAATGATGTCACCATCAAGAACAAGTACCCGTTGCCGAAGATGGAAGATTTGTTTGACCAGTTGACTGGTGCCAAAGTGTTTTCTAAGATTGATCTTAGAACTGGCTATCATTAACTCAAGATTCATGCAGAGGATATTCCAGAGGCTGCCTTTACCACCAGATATGGATTATACGAGTATACTGTCATGTCTTTAAGATTAACCAATGCCCCCGCTTGTTTCATGAATCTCATGAATAAGTTTTTATGGACTTCCTGGATAAGTTTGTCGTTGTTTTTATCGACGACATTCTGATTTATTCCAAATCAGAAGAAGAACATGAGCTACACCTAAGGACCATTCTTGGAACCATTAGAAAGCATCAGCTATATGCCAAGTTTAGCAAATGTGAATTCTGGTTACAGGAGGTAGGATTCCTCGGACATATTGTATCAGCCGGAGGAATTTCCATTGACCCTGCGAAGGTGAAAGATGTCGAAGATTGGCAAGCCCCAACCACTCAAACCCAAGTTCGTGCATTTCTCAGATTAGCGGGATACTACCGCAAGTTTGTAGAAGGATTCTCGAGTATTGCTATACCCATGACCCAATTGCTAAAAAAGGACAAGAATTTTGAATGGACAGACAAATGTGAAGCGAGTTTTCAGGAACTTAAGAGGAGATTGATTTCAGCCCCAATCTTGATCATGCCGGATATCACGAAGCCCTTTGATGTGTATTGTGACCCATCCAAGATCGGTCTCGGATGTTTGCTAATGCAAGTAGGCAAAGTTATATCTTATCTATCCCAACAACTAAAATAGCATGAACAGAATTATCCAACCCATGACCTTGAAGTAGCAGCCGTAGTTCTAGCCCTGAAGACATGGAGGCATTACCTGATGGGAAACCGTTGTGAGATTTATTCGGATCACAAGAGCCTGAAGTATATATTCACTCAGAAGGAGCTGAATATGAGGAAGAGAAGATGGATTGAGTTAATCAAGGACTATGATCTGGACATTCACTATCACCCCGATAAAGCCAATGTGGTAGTAGATGCCCTTAGCAGATTCTCGTGCCACTTGAACTCCATGATTTTGAAGGAGCAACCAAGTTTGCACAAAGAGATGGAAGATTTCCGAATGGAATTAGTGAGTGAAGGATTTTTGGCTAGCATAGAACTTGACCCACTTTTATCGATCAGATCAAAGAGGCGCAGAAAGGAAATGCTAGTATCGACGGAATCAAACATCGTATCGGTACAGGCAAAGTACCTGGATTCACCAAAGACGAAGAAGGAGTTATGTGGTACAAAGGACATCTCTATGTACCAACAGATTCGGAATAGAAAGAAGTTATTTTGAAAGAGGCCATGATACTCTCTATTCTATCATGCCAGAGGAACAAAGATGTATCATGATTTGAAGGAGCAATTTTGGTCGCATAAGATGAAGAGATAAATCGGAAGTTATATCGTCAAGTGTGATATATGTCAGAGAGTCAAGGCAGGACATCAAAGACCCGCAGTACTGTTGCAACCCTTACAGATTTCAGAATGGAAATGGGATTCAGTCGGAATGGACTTTATCACCGGATTGCCTACTTATAGTAGGGGATGACTCTATCTGGGTCATAGTTGACAGATTGTCCAAGGTCACCCATTTCTTACCAGTCAAGAACGCATACCAGAGTTCGAAGCTAGCGGAGTTATACATTGCTAGAATCGTCAGTTTGCACAGAGTCCCCGAGAGCATCGTATCGGATCGAGGAACCCAGTTTACCTCGAGGTTCTGGAAGAAGGTCCAAGAAGGTTTAGGAACCCGACTAGATTTCAGCACAGCTTGTCACCCTCAAACCGATGGACAAACGGTGCTAGTAAATTAAATACTCAAAGATATGTAGAGAGCATGTGTGCTAGAGTATGGATCTAAATGGGAAAACTGTCAGCCTTTCGCAGAATTTTCATACAACAACAGTTATCAACCTAGTCTGCAAACGGCCCCATTTGAGTGCATGTATGGAAGGAAGTGTCGCACCCCTTTAAATTGGTCGGAAGTAGGAGAGAGTAAGATTTTCGGACCCGACATCCTACGAGAAGCAGAAGAAAAAGTTTACAAGATTCGTGAGCACTTCAAGACCGCCCAGTCAAGACAAAAGAGTTACGCCGACAAGAGAAGTCAAGACCTCGCTTTCAATATCGGATATTTCGTGTATCTCAAAGTGTCGCCTTTGAAGGGAATGCAGCGTTTCTAGCTCAAAGGAAAGTTATCCCCTAGATATATCGGACCCTTCAAGATCATGACCCGTGGAGGAGAAGTATCATATCAATTGGAACTCCCAGAGGAAATGTCAGCAGTGCACACTGTGTTCCATATATCGTTACTTCGCAAATGCCTTGAAGTTTCGGAGAAAACTGAAGTTTTCAAGAACATTGATCATCGGACCATAGAGATCAATGATGACCTGACGTATCCCGAAGTACCCATCTGTATTTTGGAAGAAGCTTTCAGAACCACCAGAACCCGAAGCCTCAAGTTTCTCAAGATTCAGTGGAGCAACCACACCGAAGAAGAAGCTACCTGGGAGAGAGAAGATCACATCAGGACGGAGTTTCCCGATCTCTTTAAATCCTAGGTAATATTTTTTCTTCTTTTTCACATCTCGGGATGAGATTTTGTTTAAGGAGGGAAGGTTTGTAACATCCCAAAAGTATGAAACAATGATCATCAAACTCTAATCACTAAAATTAGGGTTAACAAAAACTTTGATTAAATAAAAACCAAATGAATGCACTTGTGTGATTAACCTAAATAGCAAGAAATGGTTTAAATATGAAAATAACATCATCTAAAACAATTCCATGCAGAAACAAATCAAGAGAAAATAAAAAACAAATCAAATAAGGCAAATGGTCATTTTTGCCAATCTTGCTCACTAGGTCACTTTGGGTGTTTCTAGTCCAAGATTTCAAACAGAAACTTTTCCAATTCTTTTCACCCCTTGCTAGAACAAGTAAAAGTGAATCAAAGCCCACCTTTCAAACTTGCAGAAACATTTGGCAACTTCATTCAAATCACAAGTTAAAATTGAATATTTATCATATGTGAAGATCACACTTTTTCAAAACCCAACCAAACCAATGCCCCTTGACTAATCCAACTAACTAGATAATCCCTAGTATGTGCCTAGAAAACCCACCAAGTTTGAATCCAAAATTCAAATTTTAAATTCTTTCGGCCATTTCATCAAACACCTTGTGATTAGCAAACAAACAAACAACAAACACTATAGTGTGTAGTAATTTTGGCCAACCTTGTTCCCTCTCTAGCTCTCACTACACTCTCAGTAGATGAACTAGCCTAATTAACAAGCCTTAGCACCACTGTGAGATTGGCATAGCCATTAATGGTGACCATGCCGAGAGCACCCTTGCCACCCCAATGTCGCCAGCAAGCTACACGCCTCTCTAGCCTCGCCAACCTTGTCGCACAGACGCAACACCGTCCATCGCCACTCCCTGTCCTAGCCCCGAGAGCTGCCAGCCCCTGGACCACACGACACGCTCATGGCAAACCTCTCTGCATGCGAGCCGAGAGCGCGCTAGTGCGCCACACTCGACCAGCACCCACAGACCGCGCGCCGCCCTTGCCGCTTGCATGTGTGATCACCACCGTCCCAGCAACCCCGCAGACATGCCCGTTCGCCGCCGCACGGAGCATGCACGCTGTGCGCCATTAAAATCGCCGTCGGACCCGCCCAGAGCATCGACGCATTCCGACCGAGAAGCACCGCTCCACGCCTCTCCACCACGCCATTGAGCTTCGCCAGGGAGCACAGCACCGCCCCCTATCGTCGCCCATGCTATTAGCCTTCTGTGCCGTCGACCATGACGACCTCAGCTCGCAACCTTTGGTCCCCTCACCGCACTATAAAAGGAGACCTCCCCCGCTCGTTTTCTTCACACAAGTTCACTCCCCACCTATCACTAATCACACCCACTCACTCCCGGAACAAGGCGAGCACCAGGTGGCCGGAATGTCACTGGAGGTCGCTGCTACAGAGGAGGAGAGGCGTCGTCGATTGGAGCCGCCCCAGGAGAAGCTGCCGGTACCAGGAGGATCGCCATCGTTGACTTCGTCCTTCGCCCCTGTCGCCGACCATCGCCTGCGCCCTAGTGAGCCTCCCACGACCCCCACTGACCGCGCTAGGGTTCGTGCTCGTCGCATCATATTCAGGCGTGGACGATGAAGTCGAGCCGTTCGATTAGAATTAGATCCCACGGTCCACATTGCCCCGTACCGCTTTGCCCCACACTGTCTCACTGACGCGTGGGGACAGCCACTTAACCAGCCCGCGCGTGTGCTGTGCGTACTGGGTCGGCCCAGTGAAACCCCTCGCACGACCCAACAATTCAAATTTACTTTTATTCATTTAATTTCAAACATAGTTGTGTACCTAGATTCAAAAATCAACCGATCTTGATTCACTCAACCAAAATGCATGAAACCAATTTTGTTAGAAAGGTACTGGAATGCTTAATCCAAGCCCGTTGGATTCAAACCATTTAGATTTATAGACCACCCATGGTAAAAATAACAAGGAGGAAGCTTTTCTGCATTCAAACATTTTTCAAAATTCAACCGTAAAAGCTTTTGAGTTGATTCCAACTCTCAAAAATCACGTTTGATCATACCTTTCAGAATATATAAAAATATATAGGTTTACTTACAGAAATAATGATCAAGTAATAAAAGAAGGCCACATAGGCATTTATAGTCACTTTAATAAAATAAAATAAAAAGGTTAAACCTTATTAAATTGTGACACCACTTTAAATCAAATTCCCATGTACTGAAATATGTGGTGATCATATGTGTCAACATGATCCCATGTTTGAGTTGGAGATTATTAAATCTTAAGTGTTCTTTCAATGAGTAGAAATTACTTTTCTAAAAATAAAATAAATAAGACAAGTGCTTTAATCTTGTAATGTTAGTGATGATGCTAGATCATCTAGTGTGAACCCTTGTGTGATGATTGAAAATAGTTAAGTATTGTTTGGTGATTGTGTACCTCGTATTTATTTATAGACGCTAGTACCGACAAAGGATACGAGGAGGAAGGAGGATACTACGAGGAAGAAGCCGAGGAGAACTTCAACCACTGCTCTACACAAGGCAAGCTTATACTTGTAACCTTGCAAGCTAACACTTGCAAGATTCCATACTTACGCAAGTTACTACTTTCTTGTTACTATGCCAACTATATGCCTTAAGCATATGTGATCATACCCACTTGACACACCATCCTATTTTTTTACTTGCAAGCTTAGTATTTTATTTACTTTATTAAAAGCTTTCTCTTAGAGTTTACTTAGTGACTTATAGACTCTAGAAAGATAATTAAAGGTAGAATAAAGAGCATAAAACTTGGCCTAAGTTAGATGATATTGATGTCATCCTAAGGCATGAGGTTGAACTTAGTTAATACCCACTTGTTTAGTACCCCTCATTAGTATTTACCCCCACTTATAGATGCTAGTGCTAAGCATAAAACTTGATCAACTTTAGATGGGAATACTTGGTGAAATGGTTATGAAAACCTTAGAATGATGAGTCATTCTACTGAAATGTTTTGACATGTGTTGTTGAACACCAGATGATTTTGATGATGAAAATGTTGAGGCATGAGCCTTAGACCCTTTATAAAGCTGATAGTTGTTTGGATGCGATACCATTCCAATTTTACCGTACAACCACAATACCCGAAAATTGGGTAGGGCTTGACTGGAAATTTATATACCTTAGTATAGGTTCCCTTGCGCCTAATGTCTAAGCTGAGACTACCTTGTGAAGATTGTCCACCTGTGTAGTACCCAAGATGACAGTTGGTCATGGTTGGGAGGCCAAACTCATAGGAGAGGTGCCTATACTAGGGCGTGTAATTGAAAGGTTAGGATTGATTATCCGCATACTGGGTATGGTGAATTCAGGATTTGTTCCTGACGGATGTATTGAATGATGTGGTGAAAGTGTACAATCTCTGCAGAGTGTCAAACTATTAGAATAGCCGCATCCGCGGTTATGGACAGTTGGAGTGGCCATACTGTTCTACCGTCAGATATTTTCAAAATTACTTATGAAATGATTTATGACTTTGACTTGACCACAACCGAGTTGTGACATGAAATGCAAGTTCCCACTTAGGTGATATAAAACTTTCAACTAGCTTTCTTTGCTTTTGAACTTAGTAGAGGTAAATCTGGATTTTTGCAAAACAACCCTAGAGCTTAGTATCCTACTACAAAAACCCACTTAACTTGTTAGTATTAGTTTGCCAGACTATGAAGAGGAGTATCAAGATGACGGACCGGAGGAAGGTTGCGACAACTAGGATCATCTCCCATCATTAGCATTGCTTGTGACCCTGAAGATGGAGCTTCGGCTATGCTATCGTTACTATTATGTTATTCCGCTGCTTGAATTGTATTAAGAGCTGGATCATGAGATCCTTATTTGTGTAAGACCTTATGTATGGTTTGTAATGGATGATGTATTGTGATATCCAATCTGTTATGTCTCGCAAAAATGGTAATCCTGGGATTGTGATGTATGGCATAACAGGCATCTATGATTAAAAATCCGGGTGTTGACACCTTACTTCAAAGCACAACCTCTTCAAAACACAAATGCTTTCCTCAAGCTGGCTTGAGGATGACTCTAGTAGTAGTTTGACAAGTTTGATAAGATGAGTTACCTTGATCTGCTATCTACTAAATTTCCTTGATTATTTGATTGCCTTGTTTGCTTAGGAACTAGAGTGAGCTAATCGAGTAGCTCATCATTAGGGATCAAATCAATAGTTGAGATCATCAATCTAAAAGTAAGCATCCCTAAACTCAATCTATCTTGAGTCACTCACTGAATTCCTAATCTACTTACCCATATCAATCCGGAGCTAGTATTCTGTATTAGCATCCAACTCATCAAGGACCTAATAAAATCATGAATACACTATACAGAATACATATCTCAACATCATCCCCTTGATGATAAGAATAAACCCTTGTATTCTTCCCTCTTTCATAATGGTCCAAAATTTGGCTAAGTCTGAAATCCATATCTAGGTTTAATCTTTGGAACTCCACATATTCTAAACCTGATGAATTCTTGAGAATGTTCTTGAACCATATTGTAGTACATCATTAGTACTACCAAACACCACTTTTTACCTTGGATAAACTTTCTAGTTCCCACTCATCCATGATGTTTTTGTAGACAAGATAATAATCTTTTCTACCAATCTTATCATTTTTCCTACTTTGGCAGAAGCTCACAACCATACGCTAACTCCTTTTGACCAAATCTCTGCATGGTTATGATCCACTCACCATGTTCTATCACTCCATACTTCACTTGTTTCCATTGGAGCCTTGTGCATCTTAAACCCACGTGGTTTATGAGGCATCATGACCGTAGCCTTATTTTCAACAAAGTTTGCTATCTCTTCTAGATCACCTCAAATAGAACTAGGCCAAACTATTGCTGCCATGATCATCTATATAACATGGTGTATCCATCCATCTAACATGTGTTTCAAGGTGAGCCCTAAGCTCACTAATCCAACCATGCTTAGGTGGCTTAAAAATATCAATACCCTAGATTCTCCCAAATCTAGTTCCCATCCTTTTTCACCATAATTCTTCAAAACCCAGGGTTGGCTATGATGGATAAAATATGTTGACATCATATACCAAGATTATAGAGATTCATCAAATATCTTCCATAATTATTTGGAACCTAAAACTATTTATTTTCCACTCTTGACAAAATCCTAAAAACCATTCCTATAAAGGCAAGTGTGTTTTTATCCAGATCACCTTCCCAAATCAAGGCACGTTTGATGTCTATACATCATAACCTATCTAGAAAACTCAAAAATAAATATGTTTGAGATTCTTTATTATTTATTTTTGCCCTTTTTCTTAAATGGAAGAAACAACAAATAATTGCTTAAAAATACTTTTACTTCCAAATAAATTCTTGGTAAATTATCCAGTGTGTGATATGGTATTGAGGACCATATTCCTTAAAAACAAACCATGTCCAATGAAAAAATATCAAATGAGATTCTATAAACTACTTGTGCACTTTTTGAATAAATGACTTTAAGTGGACTAAGAATCGTCTGAAAATCCGAAATAATTAGAGGAGGCATATTTTGGATATACCTTTCTGCCAGGACCATTTCTCTGTCATGCTCAATGCAATATTTTAGACTTCCTTCATAAGCACTCTCTTGATCAATCTTGATAAACTAACCAAACCATTGAGTTAAACCAAATCAAAACCTAACCAAAACTTCTCTAGGACTCCTCTCCAGCACCATGACAACCTCTGGTCACAGCATTTTAGAAATTGCAATGTACCTTCACTCTCCCTTTTCTTTTTGCACTTGGAGGAAAGGGATACAAGTGGTTGTCATGTCTATCTTATTTAAAACTCTTGCAGCTAGTACCCCTCCATCCCTGCCCCACAAACACGACCAAGAGCTACCTCACACCCCTCTCCACTGCCCAAGTCGACTAATCCCTGGCCAACCCCTCTTCCCCCAAACTCTCCCTACACCAAGATCACCATGGACCATAGTCCTTCGGTTTATAAGGCCAGTGGCCTGTACAATCCTCTCCTGCCCTCCCATTTCACTCACTCACCCTCACCTACGTCACCCCGAGCTCTAGATCTCGCCCCTTGCTCTCCCTCGCCATGGGGAGAAGAACGGACCCTTCCTTAGTCATTTTCTAACACTTGAGCTAGTGCTTGTCTCTAACCACCCCGAACCCTCCCCTGCTGTCAGGAACACTCCCTACCTCAGTACTCCCCTCCCCTATAGGCCCAGCAGCATCACCCCCTATGATGATCGAGAGGAGAAGAATAAACCCTCTCAGGTTTGAACTGGCGAACGAGTTTGCAGGACCACCCGAGCTCCCCCACTCCTTCTCTCTGCTGGCATATATGCCTCTGGCCAGATCTACTTAACCATCCCCTTATTATCGACATGCAGGCGCCCGAGGAAGTGTTCCGACGAGCTCTAGAAAGAACCCTGTGGTCGTCTTCGCGCGAGCATGGTACCAGCAATGAACCCTGCCTTGTCGCCCCTCTTTGGACTCTTCGCCGCCCTCCGCACCTCCCTGGACCCTACCTAGCCGCCTTCGAGCCCCGAGGTGATACCCTCCAGCCCTTATCGATCGCCCCTAGGGTTTCCTCCCCCATGCCCAGATGAGGGGAAAGATGACTCCCCTTTGTCGCCTTGGTACTAATCGGATGGCTCAGGGTGCCTCATACCCCTTCGATCTCAACATCCACTGACGGGTGGGCCCCCATCCCTGCATTCGAACTCACGGACTCTCGCACGTGGATTCTCCGGGTGGGCTAAATCCGCCCTCCGGCCCAATTGCCCCACGGAGCTGTCCCACGAAACCTGGCCTCCCTTTTATTTTTAATAGACCTATTATTTCCATATTCTTCCCCATTGGTTTAATTCATTTAAAAAATGGAAAATTCCTGGTACTGGATGAATATAAATTTTATCAAGTTCCTTAGTGTTTTATCCAACATGAAGAACCAGTCTTTCCCTAAAATTATATCCATTTATTTTCCAGTAAATAAAATAAAAAGGTGTATCAATTCTACTAAATAAATCCTCCAGGAATTTCTACAACTCCAAATAATATGGAACCATTTTGCACTGGATGTTAGCGTCCATACCTTTCATGTAATTTTGGCCTCACCCTAAATTTCTTCCTAGATTACATGGAACAAAAATATACATATTCTACATTTAAGAATTTCTCCAGGACAAAAAAGTGTTATTGACCTATTTCCAACTCACAGAACCTATGCACACCAATATCCATCAAACCCTAGAAGCTCATAATTTATTAAGACTTAGTAGAATTTTGGTGAAGTAAACTATTCTGTGCATAGTGGATTCAACAATAAAATCACTACCGTAGTTCTGCAAGTCCAAAAAGGATGATTCCAATTTCTATAAAAATGTATTTCAAATACCTAACATGTGTCTTTGTAATCACACCAAAAGCTTCTGTTATTGAAATCTGGTAAAAAGGTCAAATAACATCTAGAACTGCCTTTGGGAATTTACTGAGGACATTCTGGTAAATATTTTGAAGTAATTGGAACTCTCAGTAAATCATTCCATCAAACCCTACTTAACATCCAAGGAAATAATTTTCAATATCCAGAACTTTTTTGGTGAATTATTTCCGCAAACTAGAGTTTTATTCACTATAACAATCATTATAAATCAATGGAAATTTATAAAATAGTGAAACCACTTTTGTTGGTTTCATTTTATCAATATGTATCTAATGATACCATTTTTACACAATGATATCATACAGAACATGCCCTTGTCCCAAAACTCCTCTCTTAGGTAACTTCTAGACCGTAAACCCTATGGGATATTCCTCCATGTCTCCATGATTTTTCCAATCTATCTAAATCCTTACTTCCCAATCCCTACTGAATTCTAACATGTATAACTTGTTTGTTTGATGTATGTTATGATGCTTGTATGCATTGTTTTGATTGTGGCTTTGCTTGTTTGCATGTTTGCTCAATAACAACGATAGTTGCGATTATGTGGCGCTGAGAAGAAGGAAGCATCGGGTTTTATTCCTATTATTATAGTTATTTGTATTCTAGTATTATAAACAAGTCAAGGGACATCTCGCTAGTCACAGGAAAGCCACCTTCTTGCTCATAAGCCATTTTCCTACTTTTATACTCATGCATGTTTTATGTACTTGTTTATATAAATTGAATGGTTTTACTAGTATATTTTATATGTGGGAATGTTTGGACCCTCCAAACCATTACCCATTTGCACCACTAAGTACAACCCTCTTGCCGACACCTACTTGCCCCTAGTATGGAGATGGTTTTTTAACACCATAACCCATTGGAGACACCGTATTAGCCTAAGCAAAAGTATAGGATGGGAACACACCTGAAAATTGCTTATAAAATGTTTTATGAGAAAACCTTTGTGGGGTTGGACCTACCAAGAGAAGTCTGAGAAATGAAAAAGGTTTTGTTTTACAAAAAGGTTGGACGAAGATGGAGGAAAAAGGTTTACGAAAACACACCTAGTTCTATGCAATTTTGCTTGAACAATTAACCCGTGCAACCACATTACTCTGGAATGGGACAGGGTTGGATTTGAAGTTTGCTACTCTGGTATGGGAATTCTCATGACTACTTACAAGGGATCATCTCCCTTTAATGTTGGGGTTCCTTTACGAAAAGGTTCAACTATGAGACAATCACCTGGAGGAACTGCGAACTGCCCCTCGGAGCATCCGGGCGATACTATGAGCCCCTCAATGAAAGTGCCCTTTCTCGTGGAGTCGGAAGGCACTCTAGTTGTTCCATGGATCTAGACATCCCGGTATTGAGGGGATCAACTCATAGGGTAGGTCCTATACTAGAGTGGCATCCGGAGAGTCTTGACCGGTTACTCGACCCATGATCGTTATATATAAGGGAAGTCTAATCGGATGATGTGGGTAAAGTGTACAACCTCTACAGAGTGTAAATCTATTCGGATATCGGAGTCCTCGGTCATGGACAGTTGGGAAGGTTGTAGTAGAGCAGTGCTGGTTTTGTTTAAAAAAGGACTTCGGAAAAGCAAAGGTTTTGGAAATGTTTGGACCATCGGATGGTCGGGAAAAAGGAAGGAAAGAAGTTTGGTCATGGGATGACCGAAAGGAAATAACAAATGGGTGACCCAATCATAGTGTTTCCCAAAACTTTTCGACCACTGTTCGAACCACCGTCATCGAAAACGTCGTTCGCCCCCATCGCGACCCTAGTTGGAGCCCTGGTACGTCGTGTACCCCCACCAGGGTTCGGTCTCACCGGAGCTATTCGGCGGTGACGACGAACGTGAACCATAGATCCTAGTCTAATCGTAAGGCTCATATTGAAAGATAGCGCTTCGCGTAGTTAGAGCCGCTGACGCGTGGGACCACTCTGTTAGCAGCCCACTGCATGCGCTGTCCAATTGGGTCGGCCCGGTTTAGTTCCCGCGCTCAGCCCAGTAATTCAAATATAGATTTTCCAATTTAATTCAAACCTAGTTCTATCAGTAGATTACAAAATCAATTCAGAGAGTTTTACCAAACCAAATTGCATGAAACCAATTTTGTTAGAAAGGTATTGAAATTATTAATCCAATCCCGTTGGATTCAAACCATTTGCAATTATAGATCACCTATACCAAAAAAAACAAGATGGAGACTTTTCTACATTCAAACATTTTTCAAAAATCAACCATAAATGCTTTTGAGTTGATTCCAACTCTCAAAAATCACATTTGAAAAGATATAACTGAATATGTAAAAATATTTTGTTTCACATGCAGTAATCTTGAACAAGTATTAAAAGAATGGTACATAGGCATTTCTAGTCACTTTAATTAATTAAAATATTAATGTTAAACCTTATTAAATTGTGACACCACTTTAAAATCACATTCCCAAGTATTAAAATATGTTATGATGACATGTGTCAACATGATCCCATATTTTAATTGGATAATATTAAATCTTAAGTAGTTTTCAATGAGTAGAAATTACTTTTCCAAAATAAAATAAAGAAGACTAAGTCTTTATTTCATGTGATGATTGTGATCATGCTAGATCATCTAGTGTGAACCTTTGTGTGCCTAATAGAGATAGTTAAGAATTGTTTGATGATTTTGTACCTCATATTTGCTTATAGACGGTAGTAACGACCAAGGCTACGAAGAGGAGGAGTACTACGAAGAAGAAGAAGAGAACTTCAATCACTGCACTACTCAAGGCAAGCTACAACTTGCAAGTTTCTTAAGCATGCAAGCTAAGCTAAACCATGCAAGCCATCCTTGCAAGCCTAAACCTACCAGTTAACCTATACAATGTATTAGGCATTCTTTGGTTATGCAACCTTGATTATACAAATCCTAGTTTTACTTGCAAGTTTAATTCTTTTATTTCTTTATCAAAGATCTTTATTACTTCTAGTTAGTGTTTATGATTTTTGGAAAGATATTACAGGTAGCATAAAGATCCCTTTATAAAACTGATGGTTGGGTTCGGATGGGACACCATTCCAATTTTACCGTACAACCACAATACCCGAATTTGGGTAGGGCTTAACTGGAAGTTTATATATCTTAGTATGGGTTCCCTTGCGGAAGAGGTTTGAGCTGAGGCTACCTCGTGATGATTGTCCACCTGTGCAGTTCCCAAGATGACAAATGGTCATGGTTGGGAGGCCAAACTCATACGGGAGGTGCCTATACTAGGGTGTGTAATTGAAAGGTTAGGATTGATTATCCACATACTGAGTATGGTGATTCAGGATTGTTCCTAACGGATGTATCGAATATTGTGGTGAATGTGTACCAGCTCTGCAGAGTGTCAAACTATTCGAATAGTCGCGTCCACGGTTATGGACAGTTGGAGTGGACATATTGTTCCGTCGTCAGATGTTTTCAAAATGACTTGAGAAATGAAATGTGACTTTGACTTGACCACCACATGGTTGTGAACATGAAAATTAAGTTCCCACTTAGGTGTTTTAAAACATTAAACTATTTTTCTTTACTTCTAAAATCAGTTAGAGATAAACCTGGCTTTTTGAAAATAAACCTAGATCTTAGAATTCCTACTCAAATGACTTGTTATTGATAGTTTGCGAGTACTTAAAGAGTACGCATGGCTTTTTCCCTAGATATTCCTATAGCCAGACTATGAGGAGGACTACCAGGATGATGGACAGCAGGAAGTCTATGACAACTAGGATCATCTCCCATCGTCAGCATTGTATGTGTCCCTGAGGATGGAGCCGTGACCACGCTACCGTTATTATATTATTCCGTTGCATTTATTGTATTAAGACTGGATCATGAGATCCTTTAAGATCTTTATTATGGTTTGTAATGGATGATGAACTATGGTACCAATATGTTATGTCTCTTAAAAATGGTAATCTTGGGATTGCGATGTATGGCATAATAGGCATCTGGGATATAAAATGGGTGTTGACAAGTTGGTATCAGATCCATCTTGACCATAGGAGACCATAGTTAGAATGGACGCTTGCATCAAAAACTTAGTTTCAAAACAAAAGAAGTGAGTATTTATGAAAACTTCTTATTCTTATCACTTGGATTCTTTCATGAAAATTCATGTTTCTAAAAAATTCTTGCAAACTTACATAAATTTTGACACACTTGATTACTCTACTAACTTACTCATCCTACATTCTTGTAGATGGATGTCAAGTATAGCAAGTTCTACCAGTTGGGCAATGGAGGAAAACTCATATTTGAGCGTGATTTAGACCAACTCTCGGAACTTCTTGAGCAGTCGCACCCTGAGTTCTTCGGAGCACAGCTCAATGATCAGCAAGGAGGACAATTACAATGGCTGATTGTTGCCAATCTCAGAGGCAAGATGGAGGCACCAACCTCAGAGGGGATCCAATTCAGCTTGAGGGAGAACAACTGGCTAGACGGACTCGCCAGGGATATGCAGGAAGATCTTGCCTGTCTATGTGGGCAAAGCATAAATTAAATAAAGGGCACCCGCTATGAGTACTACGCAAGGCGTGATGCTATGGGACGGCCATTGGAGGTGCCACAACATCCGGAGCTGAAGCATCACGTGGATCATCTAAGCTTCATGTTGTATGACAGGCAGAAGGAGTTGTACAATGCCCGCGCATACGCCAACCACAACCATGCCATTGCAGTCAAGAAGGACCAGACCCTCACCATCCTTACGAAGGAGCGAAAGTCATTTCGCCGTCTGCGTGACAAGAAGGATCACATCATTGCTTGCCTTCACCACAAAGTGTCAAATTTGGAGGAGACCATCCATGAGCGGGACATGCACCTTGATGAGAGGGAGAATGCAGGGGAAGATTTATGTGGAGATCCCTGCTCCTACCTCAGTGATGATGATGACTACCTGGAGGACCAAGCCATGGACTTCCACACTGATGATGATGATTCCACCTTCATTGATGATGACAAAGATACAGATTCTGATGAGTAGTAGAACTTGAGCACTATCGTAGGTGTGAGTTGTATCTGGTCCCACTGTATCATAGATTCACAGAATGGTTCTTAAAACCATATGTTACCTTAGTGTGGTGTGTGTTTGTATTGGGTGCTATGAATGGATGAATGAAAAGAAACTTGCTAATGGCAAAACCAGAGTCAAACTCAAAGTTTAAAAACTTTTCAAAAGCAAATCCATGAACCTTAGAAATTTCCCTTTTGTCTCATGATCTATCTCAATCTTCAGATGCCTCGCGGAGGGAGCAGCTCATCTCAGGACCCAATTGCAAATCTTGCAAATGTTGGTTTCAGACCGTGAAGCTGAAAGAGCTGAACGTCAAGCCAAGTTAGCCACCCTTCAACAGATAGCTAAGATGGGCAATAATAATCAAGGCCATGGAAACTAGGACAACCATGCATACAAGCTCAAGAACTTTCAAAACACCAATCCCCCCATATTTAGTAAGTCTGAAGATCCCTTAGATGCTGATGACTGGCTGCAGACCATGGAGAACAACTTAGAAGTCGCAGGAGTGGAGACCCATGAGAAAGTACTATTTGCCACCCATTATATGGTAGGAGATGCAAGAGCTTGGTGGAATAGCATTCACACCATGAATGGAGGACAAATGATGACTTGGGATGAATTCAAACTCAAGTTCAGCAGAACCCATGTGCCACCGGGTTTAGTCAAGAGGATGAGAGATGAGTTCAGAGAATTGAAGCAAGGGAGGATGACAGTAGTTGAGTACCGTGACAAATTTCTATCATTAGCTAGGTATGCACCAGATGAGATTGACACTGAAGCCAAGAAGAAGGAGATATTCTTGAATGGTCTACATGATGAGATGTAGATGGTATTAGTCAACATTCCTTTCGCTGACATTGAAGCCTTAGTGGATTCTGCAATCCAGATGGAAGGCAAGATCAACCAAGCCAATGAGAATCACAAGCGTTGAATGATGCATCAACCATACCCAAAAGTATCGCCCAACCCGTCTACATGATACGCCCCGAGAAACAATAGACCCCCTATGTCCCGTCCGAACTATCCCAACCGTGGAGGAGGAAACCCAAGGCCCGGAGGAAACCACCACAACAACCCCGGCAACTCCAACAATTTTAACCGTGCACCACCCAAGTTCAACAACAACAACAACACCAATAACACTAATACATACCCAAGGAATGGAAGCAATGTCATGCCTGTTGTAGGAAACGACAAGTCTCAGGTTACTTGTTTTGAATGCGGAGTCAAGGGTCACTACTCCAATGAGTGCCCCAAGAATCTTGCAGCAGCCACCAATGTGAATGCCCCAGCTCAGCAGCAGTGCCGTGTTCAGCCTGGAAGAAGATTTTCCCCAGGGAACTCACTAAACCGCAATGGCCGTCTATTTCACGTGAATGCTGAAGAAACCTAGGAAGCGCCAAATTTCGTGTTGGGTATGTTTTCTGTTAACTCAGTACTTGCAAGAGTGTTGTTTGATTCTGGAGCATCGCACTCGTTTGTTACAGAAGAATTTGCATTCACTAGTAAGATTCAACCAACAAATTCTAAGCATGTTATGATAGTTCAAATACCTGGTTCAACCACCAAAGCTAGAAAAAATTACAAGGCCGTACATATCAGAATCCATGAAATAGATTTTTATGCTAATATAATAGTACTTGGAACCAAAGGTTTGGAAGTAGTACTAGGAATGGATTGGATATCGAAACATAAGGGATTAATCGACTGTGCCAAGAAAGCCATCACCATGACTAATACCACTAGAGTATCAGTAGAGCATGTATCTAAAACCTTGCCCTGTCAATTCAAGTGCAACAAGAGTCTAGCCCAACCAACCATTGACCAAGTCAGAGTAGTCTATGAATACCCCGACGTATTCCCAGATGTATTGCCCGGTATGCCCCCATATCGTGATATAAAGTTTATCATTGAACTAATCCTTGGAACTGGACACATAGCTCAGAGACCTTATAGCATGAACCCGTCTGAATTAGTGGAGCTAAAGAAGCAACTAGATGCTATGCTGGAGATAGGTATGATTCAACCAAGTGCGTCGCCATGGAGATCACCTGTTTTGTTTGTGTATAAGAAAGATGGAGCTAACAGTTTGTGCATGGATTATCGGAAGATGAATGATGTCACCATTAAGAACAAGTACCCACTACTGAAGATAGAAGATATGTTTGACCAGTTGACCGGTGCCAAAGTGATTTCTAAGATTGATCTTAGAACTTGTTATCATCAACTAAAGATTCGCGCCGAGGATATTCCAAAGACTGCCTTTACCACCAAATATGGATTGTATGAGTAGACTGTCATGTCTTTCGGATTAACCAGTGCCCTCACTTATTTCATGAACCTCATGAATAAGAATTTTATGAACTTCCTGGATAAATTTGTCGTTGTTTTCATCGATGACATTGTGATCTATTCCAAATCAGAAGAAGAACATGAGCTACACCTAAGGACCATCCTTGAAACCCTTAGGGAGCATCAGTTGTATGCCAAGTTTAGCAAATGTGAGTTCTGGCTAAAGGAAGTAGGATTCCTAGGACATATCGTGTCGGCAGGAGGAATTGCGGTCGATCCTGCCAAGGTTAAGGATGTTGTAGAATGGAAAGCCCCAACCACCCAAACCCAAGTTCGCGCATTTCTCGGATTAGCGGGACATTACCGCAATTTGTAGAAGGATTCTCGAGCATCACAAGACCCATGACCCAATTGTTGAAGAAAGATAAGAAGTTTGAATGGACAGACAAATGTAATGCAAGTTTTCAAGAACTCAAGAAGAGATTGATCTCAGCGCCAATCTTGATTATGCCAGATATTACGAAGCCTTTTGATGTGTCTTGTGACGCATCCAAGATTGGTCTCGGATGTGTGCTAATGAAAGAACGCAAAGTCATATCCTATTTATCCCGACAACTGAAGCAACATGAGCAGAATTACCCTACCCATGACCTTGAACTAGCAGCCATAGTTTTAGCCTTGAAGACATGATGGCATTATCTCATGGGTAACCGTTGTGAGATTTATTCGGATCACAAGAGTCTGATGTATATTTTCACCCAGAAGGAGCTAAATATGAGTCAAAAGAGATGGATAGAGTTAATCAAGGACTATGACCTTGACATTCACTATCACCCTGGCAAAGCCAATGTGGTAGAAGATTGCCGTGTCGATTGAACACCATGATTCTGAAGGAGCAACCAAGTTTGCGCTGTGAGTTGGAAGATTTCCGAATGGAATTAGTTAGTGAAGGATTTTTGGCTAGCATAGAACTTCAACCCACTTTTATCAGTCAGATCAAGGAGGCGCAGAAAGGAAATGCTAGTATCGACAGAATCAAACGTCGTATCGGTATAGGGAAGGTACCAGGATTCACCGAAGATGAAGAAGGAGTTTTGTGGTACAAAGGACGTATCTGTGTACCAGCAGATTCAGAGTTGAAACAAGCTATTTTGCAAGAAGCCCATGATACTCTTTATTCTATCCACCCTGGAGGAACGAAGATGTATCAAGATTTGAAGGCGCAATTTTGGTGGCATAATATGAAGAGAGAAATCGGAAGCTACATAGCCAAATGTGATATTAGTCAGAGAGTCAAAGCCGGACATCAGAGACACGCAGGACTTTTGCAACCATTGCAGATTCCGGAATGGAAATGGGATTCAGTTGGAATGGATTTTATCACCGGTTTGCCTACATATAGTAGGGGAAATGACTCTATCTGGGTCATAGTGGATAGACTGTCCAAAGTCACTCATTTCTTACCAGTCAAGACCACTTATCAGAGTTCGAATCTATAAGAGTTGTACATTGCTAGGATAGTCAGTTTGCATGGAGTCCCCAAGAACATTGTGTTAGATCGAGGAACCCAGTTTACCTCGAGATTTTGGAAGAAAGTCCAAGAAGGATTAGGAACAAGACTGGATTTCATCACAGCTTATCACCCACAGACTAATGGACAAACGGAGCGAGTAAACTAGATACTCGAAGATATGTTGAGAGCTTGTGTGTTGGAATATGGATCAAAATGGGAGGACTGTCTGCCTTTCGCAGAATTCTCATACAACAAAAGTTACCAAGTTAGTTTGCAAATGGTCCCATTTGAATTCATGTATGGAAGGAAGTGTCATACCCCGTTGAATTGGTCGAAAGTAGGAGAGAGTCAGATTTTCGTACCCGACATCCTACGAGGAGCCGAATAGAAAGTTCACAAGATCCGTGAGCACGTTAAGACCGCCCAATCCAGACAGAAGAGTTATGCCGACAAGAGACGTCGTGACCTAGCCTTCAATATCGGAGATTTTGTGTATCTGAAAGTATCACCCTTGAAAGGAATGTAACGTTTCCAACTCAAAGGAAAGTTAGCCCATAGATATATCGGACCCTTCAAGATTTTGAATCACCGAGGAGAAGTATCATATCAACTGGAACTGCCAGAGGAAATGTCCGCCATGCATGATGTGTTTCATATCTCGTTACTTCGCAAATGCCTAGAAGTCCCGAAGAAGACCAAAGTTTTCAAGAATATTGATCACATGACCATAGAGCTAACAATGACCTAACTTATCGTGAAGTACCCATTCGTATTTTAGAAGAATCCTTCAAAACCACCAGAACCCGGAGTATCAAGTTTCTCAAGATCAAGTGGAGTAACCACACTGAAGAAGAAGCTACATGGGAACGAGAAGATTACATTAGGATTGGGTTTCCTGATCTCTTTAATTCCTAGTTTTCCTTTTCTTAAATATCGGGACAAGATATTGTTTAAGGAGGGAAGGTTTGTAACATCCCAAAAATATTAATCAAGATTATCAAGTTCTAATCACCCAAGTTTAGGGCTAACAAAAACTTTTGCTAATAAAATTAATATGAATGCATGTGTGTGTGTGATGAATGCATGAAAGATTGCAATGCCATGTTTGATTGATATGAATGCAAGGATTGGTTTAAAGATGAAAACAACATCATCTAAATCATTTCCAAGAAGAATCCAATGAAAGGAAAATCAAATATAAACATAATAAGCAAATGGTCATTTTGAACAAAGTTAACCACTAGACCACTTTGAGTGTTCCTAGTCCAAGTTTTCTAACAGAAACAAATCCAATTCTTTTCACCCTTTGCTAGACCAAGTAAACGTGAACCCAATCTCACTTTGAAAACTAACAGAAACAAATTTCAAATCTATTCAAATGACAATTCAAAACTGAATCAAGTGTAGGTACTAAGATCACCATTTCTCAAAACCCAACCAAACTAGTTCACCTTGACAAACCAAAGAAACCATATACTACCAAGCATGTGACTAGAGAACTCACCAAAATTTATCCAAAAATTCAAATGTAAAGTTCATGCGGCCATTTCATCAAACACTTGATGAGCACAGTAATCACTGCCTAACTTATATTGTTCTTGATCAATGCATTGTCCAATTCTTGTCCCCAATTCACTCACTTTGTCTCCCCTAGTGACCACACTCGCATTGAACAAGTTAGCCTCTACCCTTTTACACCAGCGCCATGCCACCCGAGCCCCCCTTGCTAGCCGACCATGGCTAGCCCGCAGGAGCAAACACCGCGTTCATCCATGATGTCCAGGAGGCAGCTCACCATCCACAGCCACCCCCTGTCCAGCCCTCGAGCACAGCCAGGCCCTGGACCATAGAGAAAATTCCGCGCCCATTTCTTCTCTACCATGCCGAGAGCACGCTAGAGCGCCGCAGCCGACACGCGCGTACACTCCGCGACTCGCCCTCAAGGCGCGTGCCTGAACTCACCACGACACCAGCTACCCCTAGACATGCCCGTTTGCCACCACGCGACAAGCAGCCACTGTGCGTCGTCGAAAATGTCGTTGGTGCCACACAGAGCGTCGACCCGTTCTGACCAACTTCGACCGCCCCTTGCCATGCCATTAAGCCCTTGAGGATCGCTAGGAGACACCGCACCGGCCTACGCCTTTCGCCATGCCGTTAGCTCACTCCATCGTTGTCACTGACGAGCTCTGACCATGTTGCATTGCCCCTCTCGCTCGGCTATAAAAGGAGGCCACCCCCGTCTCAATTCTCCACACCATCTCACTCCCCACTCCTCATAGACCACCCTTGACCCTTCCCGGAAGCAAGGCGAGCTCCGCATTGCTGGAATTTCACCGGATTCCGCCGCTGCAGAGGAGGAGCGGAGCCGTTGATTGGAGCCACCCTAGGCGCCACCGCGACCACCGTTCGAACCTCCGTCATCGACAACATCGTTTTCCCCCATCGCCAACCCTAGATGGAGCCCTCGTAAGCCGCCGCGTAGCACCACCCTCGCCGTTAGGGTTCGGTCTCGCTGGATCTGATCGGCGGAGACAACAAACGTGAACTGTAGATCCTAGTCTAATTGTAAGGCTCAGATTGAAGGATACCGCTTCGCAAAGTTAGATCCGCTGACACGTGGGACCGCTCTGTTAGCAGCCCGCTGCGCGTGCTGTGCAGTTTGGCTGGCCCAGTTTAGTTCCCGTGCTCAGCCCAGTAATTCAAATATATATTTTCCAATTTAATTCAAACTTAGTTCTGTCAGTAGATTCAAAAATCAATTCAGAGAGTTTTACTGACAAAATTGCATGAAACCAATTTTTTTAGAAAGGTATTGAAATTATTAATCCAAGCCCGTTGGATTCACACCATTTGCAATTATAGATCACCTATACCAAAAATAACAAGACATAGACTTTTCTACATTCAAACATTTTTCAAAAATCAACCATAAATTCTTTTGAGTTATGCAACCTTGATTATACCAAATCCCAGTTTTACTTGCAAGCTTTATTTTATTATTTCTTTATCAAAGTTCTTTATTACTTCTTGTTAGTGTTCTGTGAGTTTTGGAAAGATATTAGAGGTAGCATAAAGAGCATAAAACTTGGCCTAAGTTAATTAGAACTAGATTTCATACTAAGGCATGAGATATAGATTTGGATAAGTCACACCTCATTAGTGAATACCATCCATTTTAGTGGCTTGTGCTAAGCATAAAAGTTGATCACTTTAGATGGGAATACTTGGTGAAAATGATTATGAAAACCTTGGAATGATGAGTCATTCTAATGAAATGTTTTGACATATGTTATGAACACCAGATGATTTGATAATGAAAATGTTGAGGCATGATCCTTGGCCCTTTATAAAACTGATGGTTGGGTTTGGATGCGATACCATTCCAATTTTACCGTACAACCGCAATACCCGAATTTGGGTAGGGCTTAACTAGAAGTTTATATATCTTAGTATGGGTTCCCTTGCGGAAGAGGTTTGAGCTGAGGCTACCCCGTGATGATTGTCTACCTGTGCAGTTCCCAAGATGACAGATGGTCATGGTTGGGAGGCCAAACTCATAGGGGAGGTGCCTATACTAGGGTGTGTTATTGAAAGGTTAGGATTGATTATCCGCATACTGAGTATGGTGATTCAGGATTGTTCTTGACGGATGTATCGAATGTTGTGGTGAAAGTGCACCACCTCTGCACAGTGTCAAACTATTCGAATAGCCAAGTCCATGGTTATGGACAGTTGGAGTGGCCATACTGTTCCGTCGTCAGATGTTTTCAAAATAACTTGAGAAATGAACTGCGACTTTGACTTGACCACCATAGGGTTGTGAACATGAAAACTAAGTTCCCACTTAGGTGTTGTAAAACATTAAACTAGTTTTCTTTACTTCTAAACTCAGTTAGAGATAAACATGGCTTTTTGCAAATAAACCTAGAGCTTAGGATTCCTACTCAAATGACTTACTTGTTAGTGATAGTTTGCGAGTACTTAAAGAGTACTCATGGCTTTGTCCCTGTCTATTTCTATGGCCAGACTATGAGGAGGACTACAAGGATGATGGACAGCAGGAAGTCTATGACATCTAGGATCATCTCCCGTCGTCAACCTTGCATGTGACCATGAAGATGGAGCCGTGACCATGCTACCGTTATCATGAGATTCTTTATTTGTAAGACCTTTATTATGGTTTGTAATGGATGAGGAACTATGGTACAAATCTGTTATGTCTCGCAAAAATGATAATCTTGGGATTGCGATGTATGGCATAACAGGCATCTGGGGTTAAAAATCCGGGTGTTACAGACCCCAAGTAAAGCTCTAAGGTCAAAAGACCGCGTCTTTCCACTCAATCCCACAAGAACACCTCGAGAGTCGTCAGAGGAACGGAAGATAGACCCCATCAAAAATCTTAGAAAGTCTGCATGATCCTCCCATCACCCGCGACGCTCGGATTTAAGACGACAAGACTACCCGACGCCACCAATACTACTCTGCCAGGAGTAGAAAGCAACCCAAGGAATCGAGATTCTCTGAAGGCGCCGCGAAGTCCTTCTCTGCTACCTCTGCCAATACCCAACTAAAAAGACCTCCGAATCTATGAACCCCGATATGGAGAACAAGGAGCTATCTTCCTACAAATATCAACCCATTATTTTGGTCACCACCCCCTGAAGAGCTAAATATCCCTCATACCCCCAAGGAACTGCAGTATCCGAAGCTAGGACAACAACTCAAGAACGGCAGCAAGACCTAAGCAGTACCCCGGGAGTAGTCCTTCCCACCCCGTAACTCACCCTTCCGACATAGGGTAGATTATGTATCATCCCAGAACCTATTTTGTAAAACTCTAAGTGCTCCGACGCTTGGCAGTCCAGACCTATTCTGTAATGTTCATGTACCCTAGCAGTTGGCCAGCGCAAACATTTAATCTATGGGTGAACTCAGTTTGATGATATGCTATTCTGAGTTCACATCTACGTGTTTTACACATGACGTTGCATCAGACTCAGCCCGGAATGACCTCATCCTATAAGACTGCCTCTCTAGCCCATCAACCGGAAACGGCATTCTCCAGCCTATCGGACCCCTAACTAGCCTATAACTAACTAACATGAAGCTAGTTAAATGCCCTTCCCACTATGACTACTACCCCAATAAGTGATATTGGCGCCCCTTAAAAAGCAGCACCTACCCCATCAACTGAAGACAACCCACTCCGGACAGAAGGTGTAGCATTCTCCCAAAAACTCCAACCAAGAAGATCTGCGACCTCGCCAAGCACCGTTAGTCTAACTCTATGGGGGAAAGACTATGTATTTCCCGCAAAAACCATAATCACCCTAAGAGAGTAAACCCTTAGTCTTTGCAAGGAGATACACTGACAAGAAAATCTAGAATCACAGACACTGCTTGAAGGACAACAATCGGCACTTCTCTAGAATCAGAAGATACTTAGGGAAAGTTCTCCATCACCAAGTCGATCGTCCAGCCAACGCCCTAGTGTGCCAAGACCAAGAAGGTAGAAAAGATGACTTTAGCAAGAAAGGATTGAAGAAGGATCAACTCGTCGTATCGCCCTAATAAGAAGGACCCTGGCGATGCTAAACCTACCTAGAATCGTCCTAAGGGGAAAAGACTGCATCTTTTCCACTTGTTTGATCTAAACCGCACTCAGCTCCGACCCATAGCTGACCACGCCTGCTAGTCGTAAAACCTTTTACCATCCAATATTTCCACCACTGAAATTATTAAGCGAATGTTATTACCCAACCCTACTCCTCCCAAATCTCGGGACAAGATTCTTTAAGGGGGAAAGGTCTGTAACATCCCAATTTTAGCAACTCTGAATTGTTGTCAAAAGGCAAAAATTAGAGGGAACAAAAACTTTTTATTGATACATGATTGCAATACTTGCTTACTTGTTTGCTTGTGTTCATGCAACTGATTGTGTATTAGGTGATATACTTCTTATCTCAACACTAGTTGACAAAAGCTATACAAAAGAGATGTCTTGGATTATCTTTCATATTCTCAAATGTTCTAGCACTTCAAACTTGAGTCAAGATGATTTTGATACAACAAATTATTTTATTAGTTCTATTAACAAAACTATGTAGACCTAGATATAATTTCCTTATGTTTTCAAGACAAAACTTCAACTACTCTTACATCTAGGTTTTTCCAAAACCTTTCCTAAAACCTTTTCACTCGAATCTTGGTAGACATATCAAGTGGTACTTACCTTAATTCAAATCACAACCTCTTCAAAACACCCATGATTACCTCAAGCTAGGCTTGAGGATTACTTTAGTAGTAAATTGAAAAAAATTATAAGATGAGCTGCCTTGATCTGTTGTCTGATGAATTGCCTTGATCTGCTGATTGCCTTGTTTTCTTAGAAACTAGAGTGAGCTAATATAGTATCTCATACTTAGGGATAAAACCAATAGTTGAGATCATCAATCTCAAACTAAGAATCCCCAAACTCAATCTATCTTCAGTAACTCAAGTGAATCCCTAATCTACTTACCGAGATCAATCCGGAGCTAATCTTTTGTATTAGCATACAACTCATCAAGGACCTAATACAATCATGAATCCACTCTACACAATCTATATATCAACATCATCCCCTTGATTACAAGAATAAACCCTTGTATTCTTCCCTCTTTCATAATGGTCCAAAATTCACAAGTCTACCAAATTTGGTTAAGTCTGAAATCCTTATCTAGGTTCAATCTTTGGAATTCCACCTAGTCTAACCCTTGTGCATTCTTGAGAATGTACTTGAACAATATTGTAGTACATCATTAGTACTACCAAATACCACTTTTTACCTTGGTTAAACCTTTCTGGTTCCCACTCATCCATGATGGTTTTGTAGACAAAATAATAATCTTTTCTGCAAATCTTATCATCTTGCCTACTTTGGTAGAAGCTCACAACCATATGCTAACTCTCTTTGACCAACTCTCTGCAAGGTTATGATGCACTCACAATGGTATATAACTCCATACTTCACTTTTTTCCATTGGAGCCTTGTGCATCTTAAACCCGCATGGTTTATAGGCATCATGACCCATCTGTTATGGCAGCCTTATTTTCAACAAAGTTTACCATCTCTTCTAGATCACCTCAAATAGAACCAGGCCAAACTATTGATTCCATGATCATCTATATAACTTGGTTTATCCATCTATATAACTTGTATCAAGGTGAGCTTAGATCTCACTAATCCAACCATGTTTAGGTGGTTTAAAAATAACAAAACCCTAGATTCTCCCAAATCTATTTTCCATCCTTTTTCACCACAATTCTTCAAAACCCAAGGTTGTCTATGATGGATACAATATGTTGACATCATCTACCTAGATTATAAATATTTATCAAATATCTTCCATAATTATTTGGAACCTAAAACTATTTATTTTCCACTCTCGAAAAAATCCTAAAAACCATTCCTATAAAGGCAAGTGTGTTTTTCTCCAAATCACTTTGCCAACTCAAGGCACATTTGATGTCTATACATCATACCCTATCTAGAAAACTCAAAAATAAAAAAAATTGAGATTCATTATTATTTCTTTTTGCCCTTTTTCTTAAATGGCAGAAATAACAAATACTTTATTAAAAATACTTTTACTTCCAAATAAATTTTAGGTAAAATATCCAATGTATGACATGGTATTCAGGACCATATCCTATCAAAAACCAACCATGTGCAATGCAAAAATATCAAATAAGCTTCTATAAACTACTTCTGCACTTTTTGAATAAATGACTTTAAGTGGACTAAGAATCATCTGAAAAATCCCAAATAATTAGAGGAGGTATATTTTGGATATACCTTTATGCCAGGACCATTTCCCCATCATGCTCAATGCAATATATTAGACTTCCTTCATAAGAACTCTCTTGATCAATCTTGATAAACTAACCAAACCATTGAGGTAAACCAAATCAAAACCTAACCAAAACTTATCTAGCACTCCTCTCGAGCACCATGACAACCTCTGGTCGCAGCACTGTAGCAATTGCACTGTACCTTCACTATCCCTTGTATTTTTGCACTTGGAAGGAGGGAGACAAGTGGTTGTCATGTCTAGCTTCTTTAAAACTATTGTAGCTAGTACCCCTCCATCCCTGCCCCACAAACATAACCAGACCTCACACCCCTCTCCACCGCCCAAGTCGACCAACCCGTCTTTCCCAAACTCTCCATACACCAAGATCACCATGGACCACAGCCCTTCGGTTTATAAGGCCAGTGGCCAGTACAATCCTCTCCTGCCCTCCCATTTCACTCACTCACCCTCACCTACCTCACCCCGAGCTCCAGATCTCACCCCCTTGATCTCCCTCACCATGGAGAGAAGAACCAACCCTTCCTCGGCTATTTTATAACTCTTGAGCTAGTGCTTGTCTCCAACCACCCCAAACCCTCCCCTGCTGCCAGAAACACTCCCCTACCTTAGTACTCCCCTCCCCTACCGGTCCAACAGCTTCCTCCCCCTATGTTGCTCGTGAGGAGAAGAATAAACCCTATCAGGTTCGAACTTGAGAACGGGTTTGCAAGACCACCCGACCTCCCCCCACTCCTTCTCTCTACTGGCAAATATCCCTCTAGGTGAGATCTACTTAACCCTCCCCTTCTTCTCGACATGTAGGTGCCCGAGGAAATGTTCCGGAGAGCTCCATAAAGCTCCCCGCGGCCGTCTTCGCGCGAGCAAGGTCCCAACGTCGAAACCTGCCTCGCCACCCATCTCTGTTCTCGTCGCCGCCCGCCATACCTCCCTATACCCTACCTAGTTGCCGTCGTGCCCCGAGGTGAGCCCCTCGAGCCCTTCTCGACCACCCCTAGGTTTTCCTCCCCCGCGCCCAGATGCGCAGGGGAATATGACTCCCCGTCATCGCCTTGGTCCTATTTGGACGTCTCAGGGTGCCCCGTACCCCTTCGCCCACCACAGCAACTGACGGGTGGGCCCCCATGTTGGCATTCAAAGTCACGGCCTCCAGCGCGTGGATTTGTCGGGTGGGCCAAATCCGCCCTCCGTCCCAATTGCCCCATGGAGCTGGCCCACTAACCCTAGCCTCCCTTTTCTTTTTAATAGACCCATTATTTCCAGATTCTTCCCTATTGCTTTAATTCATTTTAAAAATGGAATATCCCTGGTATTGGACTAATATAAATTTTATCAGGTTCCTCAGTGTTTTATCCAATATGAAGAACCAGTCTAGCCCTAAAATTATATCCATTTATTTTCCAGTAAATAAAATACAAAGGTGTATCAATTCTACTAAATAAATCCTCTAGGGAGTTCTACAACTCCAAATAATATGGAACCTTTTTGCACTAGAGGTTATCATCCATACCTTGCATGTAATTTTTGCCTCAACCTCAATTGCTTCCTAGATTACCTAGAGCAAAAATAACAAAAACATCCCTATTTTGCCTTTAAGAATTTCTCCAGGACAGAACAAAAGTGTTATTGAGCTATTTCCAACTCACATAACATATGCACACAAATATCCACCAAACGCAAAATCTCTGAATTTATTAAGCCCTGGTTCAATTTTGGTGAATTAAACTATTCTGTGCATAGTGGTAAATATCATCCAGAACTGACTTTGGGAATGTCTTAAGGGCATTATGGTAAATAATTTGAAGTAATCCAACTCTTAGTGACTCATTCCATCAAACCCTACTTAACCATCGAAGTAAATAATTTTTGGAGGTCCAAAACTTTTCTGGTGAATTATTTCCTCAAACTAGAGTTTTATTCACTATAACAATCATTATAAATCAATGGAAATTGATAAAATAGTGAAACCACTTTTGTTGGTTTCATTTTATCAATATCTATCTGATGATATCATTTTTACACAATGATATCATACATAACATGCCCTTGGCCCAAAACCCCTCTCTTATGTAATTTCTAGACCATAAACACTAAGGGATATTCCTCCATGTCTCCATGATTTTTCCAATCTATCTAAATCCTTAGTTCCCAAACCCTATTGAATTGTAACATGTATACCTTGTTTTTTTGCTGTATGTTCTGATGCTTGTATTCCTTGTGTTGATTGTGGATTTTCTTGTTTGCATGTTTGCTCGATAACGACGATAGTTGCGATTATGTGACGCCGAGAAGAAGGAAGCATCGAGTTTTATTCCTATTATTATTGTTATTGATATTCTATTATTCTAAATAAGTCAAGGGGCATCTCGCTAGTCATAGGCAAGCCACCTTCTTGCTCATAATCCCTTGTCCTACTTTTATATTCATGCATGTCGTATGTACTTGTTTATATAAATTGCATGGTTTTACTAGTATGTTTTATATTATGGAATGTTTGGCCCCTCGCAGGGTAATGATTTGGCTGCACGATTGACTAATCACCATCTAACTACTCTTATAATTCGCTCTTGTACATTGAATCGATGGATAAAGCAATTTTACTCCTTTTGCAGAAGTTAGAGGTGGCCTTATCTTTTGAGATCTCGACCTTTCCCTTTGTTTTTCCTGAGCATAAAAACGACTATCATGGACAATGACCCCTTGTTGGTGTTGTCGCTATTTTACAAGATGAAGAAAGAACCCTTCTTAGTAGTGTCGCGAGGATCTACACGAAGAGAGAAGGTTCAGGTCGACATCCTTCTTCCCCGTACCATGATGTGGATCTCGAGGGCGAGATCCATTGTTAGTGGTGTCCAATTATAGCACCCAAGGAAAATCCCCATTATAGTAATCGCTTGTTATCTTCTATTTTCTACATCAACATAGCATCATGCATTTTTGTCTCCAAAAATATTTTAACTAAAGTTATTTTTGTTGCCACAATACCTCTCCTCTTATTTCAAAACCAAATATTATATTTATCTGCTAAACTACTTGTCAAAAACTATTTGCTAAAAATAATTAAAACAAAAAATAAAATATTTTATACATATATATATAAAAAACCCTAAACCTAGACCTAAACCGACCAATCCAAAAGGCCTAGCCGGATGAACAAACCCTAGACCGTCACCTACCTAACCCTAGCCACCTCCTCTCCACACCTTGCAGCCGTCGCCGCACCCAACTCCAACCATCCTCGTCTCTCTCCCTGGCACCACACCCTTCCTGTACTATAGCCACATGCGCCCACACAGGCGTCGCTCTCACCCAGCGACCATTAGCCCCGGCCCTGCGCTGCAATCCCCGCACAGCGATGCGAGCGTCCCCACGCCATGCGTTCGTGTCATGCTAACCACCACAAGCCCTCGTTCTCTCCTCGCCTCTCGCTCACATTCTCGCGTCCTTCTCACCCACCTTCCCTCGATCCCGCAAGCCTCTCTCCCTCCCTGATTTCCTTCCTATCGACCCTCTCTCTCCTCTCCTGTTGGTCGCCTGCAGGGGCTCCCTGCTGCCTTTAGTCCCCGCACCGTCCCGCGAGCTTCCGCGCCCCTCGTCTTCACCATCAGACACCGCCGTGTCATATCCTCTGCCTACGTCGTCCGCGCACCTATAGATGTCTGCCCTTGTCTCCTTCTGCAGCCTCCCAGCAAGGTCCCTCCCTGCCTACACTACACCACGCATCCAGCCCCTGGTCACGGCCCGTCATTCCCCCTTTGCGCATGTCTCCGTAGGCCCAGCACTGCCCCCGTAGCCGCGGGCGCCCTCTCTTGCTGTCTCGTTGCCCTCAACCCGCCTCTTCGGCATGATCTTACCCTCCTCCGCATGCGCCCCACGGCCTCCTCTCTGCGTGCTCATCTCATATCCCAAATTTTTCCAAATTTTGAAATGTGAAAAAATAAACAAACAAAATAAACAAATGTTGAAATTTAGAGGGAAAAGAAACTTTTTTCTTCTAAGTGGAAACATCAAAAACCTACTTGAACAAAACTTGAATGAAAAAACAACAAACAAATTTTCAAATAGATCAAATGCATCCATGCATGGAATGTATCTTGATTTTCAACACTTGGGAAACTTAAACCAAAAACCTAAACCCTAATAATAGAAATCATCATCAAGATCACTCATATACTATGGCTTTATTCCATATAAAAATTTAGCAACAAGCATTCCTAAATAAACAATAATGGTAAACAAAAATATTACAAAACCATGGGACTTGATTTCACTCCATTTGGAGCCATGGATAAAAACTTATGATTTTTATAAGATAAAAGAAAGTATTTCCAAGGCTAATAAAAGCTCATAGCTAAAATGAATACCAAATTTTGAACAAAGTAATCCTAAAAAGATTAAAAAAGATAAATAATTATTAAATATAATTATACAAATTGGAATCACTATTTTTGGAGATACAAATAAAAATATATGAATTTTATAAGAGAAAGAATTAAATAAGATTTATTACAAAGACAATTTAAATCATGGCTAAATCCATAAGTAAATGGAATAAAAGTAATTTAAATAATATAGAAAGATAAAAGTTTATTTAAATAAAATTATATGGGCTTATGAACCATATTGAAATTTTATTTAAATAAAAGCCAAAATGCCTCACTTAAATGAATATTAAATCATAAGAAAAATATTTGATATACTTCAAAGTGGACTAATTAATCAAATTTTATTTGGTATAAAAGCTACTGAGAAGTTTGGTAAAAATTGAATCAATTTGGAGTTGAAATCAAATTGATTTGAATAAAAACAAAAAACAGAAAAAGAATAAACGTTTTGAAAAAAAGCGGAAATCTAGTCCTGCCCAAACCCCTGGCCCAACACGGCCCAACCAGCCCACCCGGGCCACCTCTCTCACTCATAGGTTTCCTTTTCGCACCACCCATGCACCACACCCCCTCGCTGACCGCCTGGACCCACTGCTTCGTCAGCATCATTGTCCTCACCTCGCGTTGAACACGCCCTCCTCGCTGTTTCTGCTCGAATTCATTCAAGTTAATACGGTTAACTACGCGCGTAATTCTCTGCCTTATCCTGCCTTCTTAACCACCTCTCCCTGCTCTTCGTTTCCCCTCAAGCCCCACGCCCTGAGAGCCCCAAGGCTGCCCTTAATCGAGTTAGCACCACCGCAGCACCCGACGCGCTCCAGCGCAGATTCTGGTGAACCTCGACCTCCCCTTGCCCCCTAGTTCATTCTAGCTTGATCGCCATCGTTGTGCGCACCTGCTGACATTGCCCGTGTGCTCGCGCGCACCCCAGAGGCTCGGCTCCGTCTCCAACTAAAAACCACTAACGGTGCGCGCAACTCCGGTGACGAAATTTGATGAGCCTCGACCGCGCCTTGTTCCCTTCCCTGCACCGACTCATTCGCTGTCCTCCTATGCACTTGTTGATGCCTTTATTTTGCTAGCTTGTGGCCCAGATGCTCGGCAACATCTCCGTCTGCAAGCACCCGACGACGGGAGCTACTCCGCCGAGCAATAAAGGCCAAACCAGCGCGCCCCTTCGTTAACGGTGACCACCAACGCGACCACCTCAACCCCATGACTCGGTAATGCCCTAGTGCCCCTCCCCTCACCCCCTAGTGTCGCTTGATCCCCGCCGCCGCAGCTCGCCAGCAGTGCCGCCAGTTCCTGGCAGAGCGCTTAGGACTGCTAGATCTTGATCTGAAGACAAAGATTGGATCTTCTAGCAAACAGGTATCCATCGTTCTGAGCCATGCGATTCCACTTAGATCCAACGGTCTGCGTAGCATGATCTGCATGAAGCGTTATTCCACTTAAATCCAGAATTTGATCTAATTGATGTTTAAATTTGTAAAATCAATAACTTTTGATTACAAATTTGGTGTCTATGGATTCAGAAAAATGAGAACTTTGCACCTATGGCCTTACTATGGTAATTTTATTATTAAAAATTAGAGTTTTTATGCAGAGACTTGTTTAGGGCTATTTTGAATATAAAAATTGTTCCAAAAATTATTTTTGAGTAAATACTTTTGCAAATGGTTTTGTTTTGAACCCTCTGACCATAAACACTAACATTTGAAATTAAAAATATATTTTGTTGACACTAGGAATACTTCCTTTGAATAAAAGCTTTTCTAACCAAAGAAAAATGATTTAAATGACTTATTTTCTCTAACTTGGTTTCAAATGAAATTCCACTCTTATAAAAAGAACAGTAAGTGTTTTTAAATGTTTATAACCTTGTTAGAAACCACTTTTTCAATAAAATAACCTTTTGCATGCTTGCATGCATTTCTTTGTTTTCTTGTTTTGATTTTTTTGTGCTAGTTTTGAAAGTGTGCTTTGCTTGATTGTGATGTAGTGAACTTTGAGGAGTGTGCATGATAGGACAAATGCAAGATCAAGGAGAGTACCTAGATTTTCTACTAAAAAGGCAAGTGATACTTTGGTCATAAAAATTCCTAACTTTTCAATATTGCATTAGTGATATTTTTGTAGTATGCATGATAGGACTATTTTGTATAGTGCTATGCTATGGTAGATACTATAGAATATATCTTTGTAGAAATTTTCCTAAGATAAGGGACATGTTATACTAGTATTCTTATCCTAGCTATCATAATTCAAGGATGGAAATTCATGTTATGATATTATGGAAAAGTTATGCCTATGTGTTTTTGACTAAGAAAACAACTTGTAAATGAAACACCTAGGTGGAATGGAAGGTATGTTTTGTGTTGAGTGGTTACTCAGGTCCCATTTTTATGGTTTAACCTAGTGTATCTCACTTGTGGATGGTCACCCAGGAACAAAGACATTTGAGATGTTTAGTGTTGAGAAGCTTCCAGTGCAACCACATGGCATATGGGATCTGCCTTGACCAACTAGGTTGCAAGAACTCAGCCAGATGGACAAAAGGTGGTAGTGATGATAGGATGGAACGCGTCCATGGTGGTCTGAGGGATTGCTTCTGAAAAGTCTCATCTCGATGCATGTCGAGTCTTGTGGGGAAAGTGCACCACCTCTCGAAAGGGTAAAACCAAAGTACTTAGCCGTGTCCCCGGTAATGGACATTTTGAGCCTCAAAGACATTGGAATGATCAAGAATATCCTCATCCCAATTTCTCTAAGTTAAAACATGATGGGTGAACAAGGGTAGCACCTAGTGTGACTCCAGTGTGCCATGTTTGATGAAGTGTTTTTGGAAAAATAGAAAAACTATTTTTCAAAGGATAGGGAAAACTTATTTTATGCAAAGGCCAGCCAAAACTCCACTTAGCCATATATTCATGTATATGTTAGATTCTCCATATCAATATGATATGACTTGCCAATACAATTCAAATGTATTGACCCTTGTGGCTATAACTTATCATGTTGCAGGTTTGTTTGATGTTAGTGAAGTTTGTTGAGTAGGGATTATAAGTCTACAACCAACATGATTGCATGTGGCATATGAAGATGAAGGACTCCATGTTTATAGTTATATCTGCTGCTTTGTAATAAGATATCCATACGAGCTATGTAAGTTGTAATAAATTATTTTATTCCTAGTTATGAGTTGAAATATGACCTTTGTTTCTATATATTACATCTTAAACTGTGGGTTCTAGCTATTCGATCCAGGAACTAGCATTGTAAACACAGGGACTTGTACCTTATTGGGTTCAGGCCTCTATAGATGGTATCAGAGCACTATGTTTCCTGTAGGATTGTAAACCTAGGATTGGACAAAACCCTTAGAAATAGGAGTTGTATTTGTTCTACCTTACGTACAAACAATCTTGTAAACTCTTTCCTCAACATTTTGTTTTGATTCTACATCTCTGCCTTTTCAACCTGATGGACAAATAATTCAACATGAGCAAGGACTTCAACATCACCAATGACTTTAGCTTAAACATCTCAAAGGACTTCAGCTTCAGTTTCACCAAGGACTTCAACTTGGACATCACTAAGGACTACAAGTGAGATAAGAAGAATACTCAAGACTTGGAGACTAAGGAAACTCAACTCATGACGAATCATTATAGACATCACCATTGAACTTTGTGACCAAGATGCAATAAAATCTTACAAGGATACCATGATCTTATTCCTGATGTAATAGCTAATAAGAAGGATTGAATGATCTCAAGTGATACCCTATAGTTGGACCACCATACTAGTGTTTAGTTTAAAATGATTTCCCAATCATTTATTAATCATACCAACCAATGTGGTATGGGAATACTATTTTGTTTGCCTAAGTTATGCTTAGACTTTGTTGTTTGAGTGAAATCCATGATTGATATTGCTTGAACATTGCTTTGTTTGAATTGTTGTGTGTGAGTAGAATTATTTCCCTAGAAATATTTTGTCTATTCTAATTCCAACCCCACCCAAGGAGATGACTTCTCCAAGAGACCACAACTCCACATCAACGATGGTGACAACAACAACCTCGAGATGCACATGATAGTACAACTGCTAGCAACCCAAACTAAGTTGAATCAAGTGACAACCCAGTTTTTAGCCAAAAAACACAATAACACTAAGTTAGACCCAACCATGCTAAAATTCTTGGGATCCCAATCCCAATTGATGCAAAGGATGACCAATCAGATGATCAACATGAGAAACAACCCTTCCCAAAGAGATTGTGACAACAATGATTTCAAGTATGATATTGTGGGAAGAAATCAAGCTTACAAAATCTGTGCAAACAGAGGACACACTTATAAAGAGCATATTGACCAGTGCCCAAATTGTGATGGGAAACATCCAGTTAGACAATGCCCCACATCTCAAGTTACCTGTTTCCTGTGTGAAGGAACTAATCATGTCCCTGTCCAATGCCACATATATCCTATAGTTCAACAAATGAAACATCAAGCTAAGGATGGAATACATCAAGACTTTGGAAACACCCATGATGGTATAACTTCCACCAAGAATGATGAAGACAAAGTCAAATCTCAATATGCACCTCCATACAGGGTAACCAACTTTGGTGAGCAAAAGAGGAAACATGGACTTTATACTAGGAACCATTTTAAGAACCGAGGAAGTTTTCCTACATTTGTAGTGAAATATTAAGAACATGAACTAAGAGATATCCTAGCTTTGGAGAGACCCAAAAATAAGAAGGGCCAAGAAAACAAACAAGATATAGTGATACCAAAGATAAAGAGGGTTATTAGCCAGGTGATGTGCCACAAATGCAAAGAGCTAGGCCATTATGCATCAAATTTTCTAGAAAAGGAGAAGAACAAGAAAAGCAAGCCTGTGAAGGATCTCAACCTTATCACATGTTTCAGATGTGGTAATAAGGGACACTATGCAAACAAATGTCCAGAGAAGTTACATCAAGACACCAAGTAAGCCAAGATGCAATCTAGTAAAATCCTTTTAAGGGTGATAGTAACCTAGTTGTCTTGAAACTAACTTGTTGTTTCTAGCCTTCCCGAATCTCATGACGAGATTCCTTTTAAGAGTGGTAGTCTATCACATCGCAAAATTTTCCAAATTTTGAAATGTGAAAAAATAAACAAACAAAAGAAACAAATGTTGAAATTTAGAGGGAAAAGAAACTTTTTGCTTCTAAATGGAAACATCAAAACCCTACTTGAACAAAACTTGAATGAAAAAAGCAACAAAGAAATTTTCAAATAGATCAAATGCATCCATGCATGGAATGTATCTTGATTTTATACACTTGGAAAAGTTAAACCAAAAACCTAAACCCTAATAATAGAAATCATCACCAAGATCACTCCAAGACTATGGATTTGTTCCATATAAAAATTTAGCAACAAACATTCCTAAATAAACAATAATGGTAAACAAAAATATTAAAAAAACATGGGAATTGATTTCACTCCATTTGGAGCCATGGATAAAAACTTATGATTTTTATAAGATAAAAGAAAGTATTTCCAAGGCAAATAAAAGCTCATAGCTAAAATCAATACCAAATTGTGAACAAAGTAATCCTAAAAGGATTAAAAAAGATAAATAATTATTAAATAGAATTATACAAATTGGAATCACTATTTTTGGAGATACAAATAAAAAGATATGAATTTTATAAGAGAAATAAATAAATAAATAAGATTTATTACAAAGACAATTTAAACCATGGCTAAATCCATAAGTAAATGGAATAATAGTAATTTAAATAATATAGAAAAATAAAAGTTTATTGAAATAAAATTATATGGGCTTATGAACCATATCCAAATTTTATTCGAGCACGCACCACCGTAGCACCCGACGCGCTCCGGCGCCGATTCCGACGAACCTCGACCTCCCCTTGACCCTGGTTCACGCTAGCTTGCTCTCCATCGTCATGTGTACCTTCTGACATTGCCCGTGTGCTTGCGCATGCCCTAGAGGCTGGGCTCCATCTCCAACTGAAAACCACCGACGGTGCGCGCAACTCCGGCGACGAAATTTAGTGAGCCTCGACCGCGCCTTGTTCCTTGCCCTGCACTGACTCATTCGATATCCTCCTGCGCACTTGTTGATGCCTTTATTTTGCTTGCTCGCGGCCCAGATGCTCGACAACATATCCGTCTGCAAGCACCCGATGGTGGGAGCTACTCCGGCGAGCAATAACGGCCAAACCAGCGCGCCCCTTCGTCAACGCTGACCACCAGCGCGACCACCTTGACCCCGCGAATTGGTAACGCCCCAGTGCCCCTCCCCTCAACCCCTAGTGCTGCCAGACCCCCGCCGCCTGACGCGCCGCCGCTGCAGCTCGCCAGCAGCGCCGCCAGTTCCTGGCAGAGCGCTTAGGACCACTGGATCCTGATCTAAAGGCTAAGATTAGATCTTCTAGAGAAGAGTTATCCATCATTCTGAGCCGTCCGATTCCACTTAGATCCAACGGCCAGCGTAGCATGGTCCGCACGAAGCAGTATCGACCAATCAGAACACACCACGTGTCTATGAGTTTGATTTAAAATCTAGAATTTGATCTAATTTATGTATAAAGTTGTAAAATCAATAACTTTTGATCTATGCCCTTACTTTGGTAATTTGCTTTTGAAAAATTTGAGTTTTATGCAGAGACTTGTTTAGGGCTATTTTGAATATAAAAATTGTTCTAAAAATTATTTTTGAGTAAATCCTTTTGCAAATGGTTTTGTTCTGAACCCTCTAAGCATAAACACTAACATTTGAAATTAAAAGTATATTTTGTTGACACTAGGAATAGTTACTTTGAATAAAAGCTTTTCTAACCAAAGAAAAATGATTTAAATGACTTATTTTCTCTAACTTGGTTTCAAATGAAATTACACTCTTATAAAAAGATCAGTAAGTGTTTTGAAATGTTTAGAACCTTTTTAGAAACCACTTTTTCAATAAAATAACCTTTTGCATGCTTACATGCATTTCTTTGTTTTCTTGTTTTGATTTGTTTTTTTGTGTGCTAGTTTTGAATGCGTGCTTTGCTTGATTGTGATGTAGTGAACTTTGAGGAGTGTGACAATTGCAAGATCAAGGACAGTACCTATATTTTCTACTAAAAAGGAAAGTGATACTTTGGTCATCAAATGTCCTATCTTTTCAATATTGCATTAGTGATATTTTTGTAGTATGCATGATAGGACTATTTTGTATATTGCTATGGTATGGTAGATCCTATAGAATATATCTTGGTAGAAATTTTCCTAAGATAAGAGACATGTTATGCTTGTATGCTTAGCCTAGCTATCATAATTCAAGGGTGTAAATTCATGTTATGATATTATGGAAAAGTTATGCCTGTGTGTTTTTGACTAAGAAAACAACTTGTTAATGAAACACCTGGGTGGATTGGAAGGTATGGTTTGTGTTGAGTGGTTACTCAGGGCCCATTTCTATGGTTTACCTGGTGTATCTCACTTGTGGATGGCCACCCAGGAACAAAGAGATTTGAGATGTTTTGTGTTGAGAAGCTTCTAGTGCAACCACATGGAATATGGGATCTGCCTTGACCAACTAGGTTGCAAGAACTCATCCAGATGGACAGAAGGTGGTAGTGATGATAGGATTGAACGCGTCCATGGTGGTCTAAGGGATTGCTTCTGAAAAGTCTCGTCTTGATGCATGTCGAGTCTTGTGGGGAAAGTGCAACCCCTCTCGAGAGGGTAAAACCTAAGTACTTTGCTGTGTCCCCGATAATGGACATTTTGAGCGTCAAAGACATTGGAATGATCAAGAATATTCTCATCCCAATTTCTCTAAGTTAAAACTTGATGGGTGAACATGGGTAGCACCTGGTGTGACTCCAGTGTGCCATGTTTGATGAAGTGTTTTTGGAAAAAGAGAAAAACTATTTTTCAAAGGACAAGGAAAACTTATTTTATGCAAAGGCCAGCCATAAACACGTAACTGATGGACTTCGACACGGAACGACAAGATCCTCATCATGGATGTCAAGTCCCTTGAACACCGAACTCTCCCTCCCAGAACCCGAAGACTAAACCCGGCGTCCTCCTCCCTCTCGGCTCTGAAGCCTCGATCTCGTCGAGACCGAACCCGAACCCCTCCGAGCCCCAAGTTCACCAAACCATCCATGTGTGACCCTAAATCTGATCCCCTATTTTATTAAATGCTATATACATTTGTTGCATATAAATTGTTCATACTTGCATACATATTATGTCGTTTGGGGGCATTATGCCGATTCACATCATAATTACATATGGAGACCATATGCATGCGAATCTAGTCTTATATTGGCTCCATTTAAATTTGTGTAGCATACCGATGCCATATTTTGGCTTGATAAGATAACATTTGAATTGTGGGGTATCGAAATTACTTGAACCACTTAAATAATTGTCGGGACCTCGGTTCCGCTTAATATTGCCTAATTGCATCGCATCTTTGCCATGTCATGTATCATACATGAATCAGGCGCGATCTTTTGCCATAATATAAAATAGTGCATCCGGTGTTTATTTTAGTGCATTGCTTCTTCACGGACTAGGTCGATGAGTTGATGCGAGTGACGCCCGTTCTTCAGACGAACCTTCGGTAGTGTTTCTTAGGCGAGAATTCTCCCCCTTTCTACCTATTTTGTTTTATAGTCTTTACTTCCTCCTATTGATCTATTGCTATCCGTGTTGAGATGCTCTAGATTCCGTGCACCAGTTAAATTTCTTCCAGCCTCTATATTGCTTTGGACACCTCCTATTTCCTGTTGATTGATAGACATTCGGCATTGCGAGTCGTAGTTGCTTGCTCAGGTGCTGCTTCGCACCATCGATGTTCCACCGTTGTTGGGTGGTTGGCACATGCTTAATGGTGGATATGATCATGACTTTAATTACCGTTTAATAACTAATATTGAAAGTAGGTAAATAATGCAGAGGCACCGCTGGGTAATAGGCAATATTTGGTTTTTAACAGCCCACTTGTGTCCACCTAGGACCTGAGTTCTTGACACCTATTCCGAGATCGAGCGCGCTAACCATAGGTGGGGTGTGTGGGCACCCCAATTGATTTAGAACATGATTTCAAAGTATTGTACTGGGGACACAAACTAGTTTGGGGCTTTATTACTATCATGTACTTATGCCATGCTTTACTGCTTTATTTACTATTGCGCGTGGAGCGCCTGTACTGTTTAGGAACCCCATGATATGTTTTCGCTCTATAGACAAGCCCAGTCACACTTTCGGGATCCCATTCGTTTACTATCGTCGACACAAACCCTGGGTCTGTCTCGGAGACCGGCCGACTTTGTTGCGGGTAGCGTAGTAGGGTGGAAACGTTGCTTTGGGTCTAGGAAACGTTGTGTCCCAAACCCCGTCGACATACCGTTGGGTGTATGTTTTATGATCTTGTACCTACCTGATCTAACAACAAGGTTATAGGTGCGTGTGGAAACTTTGGTGCACCCCTGCAGGGTTAAATCTTTTCGAAAAGTCGTGCCCGCGGTTATGGATGACTTGGAGCATAGTTCTCGATCATAGAAAACTATAACTAAAGTTTACTTTTATAATATTACTTGTATCTGATATGACTAGTAAGTTGGATAACCACCATGGAATAAATGGATAAAACTGCCAACCGTGTGAGTTTCCTCGGCATGACTTCCTCGTTTGGTCTCGAGGGGGAAATAGTAGGATGGGTATGATTGGTGGTAGTATTAGGTTGGTTCCAATTAGGTCTTTCTCATCTCTTTCTGATACCGACAATTGCTTTGAGTCTCTATAGGTTGTTTGGTGCATGTTGTGCTACCGTTTCAGTCCACCATACCTATGTAGGCGAGAGCCGCCGAATTCTAAGACTCGTTGTGTACTGGCCTCAGTACTGACCGCTCTCTTTTTCCATTGCCCTTTGTCGGCACGCCTTTGGTTTGAGCAGGTTTACAATCATAGTCGTTAGTAGGCTTACCCTTCCTGCTTGTCCTGGCAGGGTTATGGACACCATTGGTTATTATTCAGGGCTGTTAGCCCCATTTGAATCTTGTCCATAGTCGGATGTTGTATCATTTTCAAGGTGATTTGGATCTTTGTACTACATTTATGTATTCTTGACTCATGGAGTCGTGTTGTATTTATCCGTTATGTGGGTTCCATCATGGACTATTGTGTAATAGTATTACTTCGTCTTCCACCCGCACGAAAGTGCCTTGTGGGCATCTTTCAATCATTTCTATGCGGTTTTGGCGGGAATCGCTAAAACTTGCATAGGGTCGATCCGAGGGTGTTACACCTATGGCCTCTAATATTTTGGCCGATCTTGCAACCTATGGGTCCGTCTTTGGAGCCGGCCGAATTTGTGACAGGTATCTTACTGGGGTGGCCCCCATGTACTTGCTTTGGGTCTAGGAAAGCATCATGTTCGATGCCCCGCCGACATACCGATGGGTGTATGTTAATTGATCTGGAAAAAAGGGTTGAAGTGCGTGTGGAAACTTTAGTGCACCCCTGCAAGGTTAAATCTTTTTGAAAAGTCGTGTCCGCGGCTTTGGATGACATGGAGAACATTTTCTCGATCATAGACAGCTATAATTAAAGTTTACTGCTATAAATTTGAATTGTATCTGATATGATTAGTAAGTTGGATAACCACCATGGAAAGAAAGAATAAAACTCCCAACCATGTGAGTTTCCTTGGAAGGACTTCCTCGTTTCGTCTCAAAGGGGAAAAACCAGGATGGGTATGATTGGTTTTGGTATCAGGTTGGTCCCGCATAGGTCTTTCTTATCTCTCTCTGATAGCTGACAGTTGTATCAAGTATCTATAGGTTGTTTAGTGCATGCTTCGCTGTCTCTTCAGTCGCCATACCTATGTAGGCGAGAGCCGCCAAATTCTAAGACCCATGTGTACTGGCCTTAGTACTGACCACTCTCTTTTTCCTTTGCCCTTGGCCGGCACCCCTATTGTTTTAGCAGGTTTGAGGTTGACGTCGTTCGCAGGGTTACCCTTCCGTCTTGGCCTGGGTAGGGTTATGGACGCCATTGGTTATTCTTCAGGGCTCTTAGCCCCATTTGCATTTTATCCATACTCGGATGCTTTATAGTTTTCAATGTGATTTGGATCTTTATATTGTATATCTATATTCTTGACTCATGGATCATTGTTGTATATATATTTTTTCTGGGTTCCATCATGGAATTTTTTGTAATGATATTACTTCGTTTTCCACCCGCACGCAAGTGCCTAGTGGGCACCTTTGAATCGTTTCTATGTGGGTTTGGCGGGAATCGCTAAAACTTGCATAGGGCCGACCAGGGGTATTAAAAGTGGGGTACCATGGGAATCCCCAAGATCACTATTCTTGGATATCTCTTGGTGTGATGTTCCGCCATTCCCTGCACAAAAACTTCAGTACAAAACTTTCTCCCATTTCTTTATCTATGGGGTGAAATTAGTGGAACAAGATTATGCTAATAGCTACCATATTATTCATAGACAAAAAATTTCCTCAGTAGTCCATCAATAATATAGTGTCCTACACATTCCTAGCATATCAAAAGACTCATGGAAAATCATTTTGGCCCCCAAAGAAATGGCTCCAACACTAGTGGAAAGAATATGTCCACATTTTTAGCAGCAGCAAAACGAATTTATTTCAACCACCTAGACATGTCACGAATTTTGGCCAATTTTTGTGCATATTGAGAATAAAAAGTTGCAACCACAATGTAAATTTGAGATCAATCGGATTTACATAACAAATCAGGTAATTTTGCTGCTAAGCAGCGTTGTGCGGGAATTTGCTTCTCCATGTGTTATATCAACTTTCTAGCATCCAAAATGGTTTCTGCTTGGTAATTTATTGATAACCTATAGAGAATACACAAAAAGGTAATATTTTACTATAGCAAGCATGCGTAAAAACAAATAACTTGGTTGTCTCCTACAAAGCGCTTTCTTTATAGCCATATAGCTAGGCTTAGTTACTTGTTTCAAGTGATGTGGAGATCATGTGGTTGCTTGTACCTTGGTGTTATATCCTTATTCTTTGGGAAGTTTCCCATACATTTCTTATGAGGGAACTGAAACTTCATATTCCCTTCATTTGAATCAATGATTTCACCTGTAGTTCTCAAAAAAGGACTTCCAAGAATTATAGGAATAGAGGGTTTACTCCCCATGTCCATTACAAAAAATCAACAGGCACAAAAGTCATATTTAACTCAACCATTATATCATTTACTTTTCCTAAAGCATGTTTAGCATCAGCAAGAAAAAGATCTATTGAACATTTTCCATGGTTTTGATTTCTAGTAGATCATATAGTTCTTTTGATAACATAGAGACACTAGATTCTAGATCTTGAATAGCATGATGGGTCTCTTTGCCAATAGTGATTAATATCTTCGGAAGCCAAGCATCCCCAAGCTTTGGTTGTATTGTGGCTTAATTATTATATCTTTCTATATTTTCCTTGATGATATAGTTTGCTATATAGGATCCAAAACCTGATTGATGAACATTAATAGATGGGTCATTAAATTTTTATTGCAAGATATTGATAAGTCATACAAGCTGCATTTTTCAAGGTCAAATAGAGGTTATTTTGTTTCACTTAGCATTTTAACTTCATCTACTTATTTATCATTTTTGATCATTGGTGGATCTTTCTTATCAACAAGTATAGTATTCCTTTTCTTCTTTCATCGGTTCTTTATCTCCTTCCATTAACTACCCAAACTCATTTTTCTTCCTTCTTAAATTATTTAGTTGTTGGTAATGTTGGCCTTTTGGCTTTGGTTTTTGGTAAATATTTACATGAGGCATCTCATTTAAATATATCACCCAAGTATGCTACCTTTTTTCTATACTTAAAAGTTGCTGGTCATCTTTTGTAAATTCATTTTCACAAATATCTAGCATTTGGATGGTAGTGGCCATTGAGTTCCTTTGGAGAAGTGTTCTAAGTTTTCAAAATCTTTCTTAGCAGGAAGTTCTTTGATACAACTTCCAATTCTTTCTTTTGCTGAATTAAATATTGTTATTATACCATCTACTTCCCTATCATTTCCTCGGTAAGTGCCAAAGATATTTTTAAGAGCAAAGGTTGGCCCTGCAGGTGAGGATAAAATGTAACTTCCCCATGTAGCTATATCCAAAGCATTTTTGTACCATCCATCTAATCGATAATAAAAGAAAAGGATCATATTATTCTCCCATAAGGAATAGGATCCTCAATATGCATTTTGTTTATTCTTTCCCAAGCATCTCTTAGTGTTTATCCAAAGTGTTATTTAAAGGAAGTAGTAGCATTCATAGGGACAATTGGTCCGGGTTTCATAATTCTCAAGTTTGCAAATAAGGTTAATACTAATTTTTATGAGTTTTTGTGTTTTAAAGGAAAACTAAAAAGACAAAAACAAGACAATGGAAATTACTTTGAAATCTAAAGGAGAAGTAAAAGCTCATAGTGGTGCAACCTCCCCAAGCTTAGGTGTTTGCACAAAGTTGGTGTTGACGTCACCATGAAGATGCAGTTGTGATGTCCCTCTTGAAATTTCCTGGCAACGGCGCTAGAAAATTTTCTTGATGGCAACAACTCCGTGTTTACCAACTTATTGGGACTCCAAGTGCATAGTGTTGTAGCAAACTTCTTTTCCCCACAAGGGTGACTAGAAGGTTTATATCGAACTCTCGGGGAACTAGCTTAGAGGTTCTTCTTCTTGTCCTCTTCAAGCAACCTACAAAGCAAAGTTTTTGTCTTGTGTTCCCAACTCCATCGTCTGGTTTTCAAGCACAAGGTTTCGTATTAGTAATACTAAATAACAATATAAATAGAGTAAAGTAAAACAAGGCAAGCAAAGTAAAAAAGGATGGTTTTTTTTGGGTTTATGTGTGTTTCCAAGTGAAGGGACTATTTTTTAATTTCGAAATAATAAATTGCAGCAAATGAAAAATGTTATAATGGTGTTGGAAAGGAATTTTTTATTGTTTAAAATGGACCGGGTTTCAGGGGTTCACTTGTCTACTCTCTTTTTGGGTTGTAGTGGAAACAAACAATTCATCAAATTCATAATATTGGTGGAACTTCAACATGTATTTGATATGCATTCATATGGGCATCACATTCTATCATAAATATGATGAAACACATCTCTCTTCTACTCCTCAAGAAAAGGGAAAACTCTAAGCAATCTTGAATTAAGAATCAAAAAAGTATAGCCTTAAGTAATTTGACATGATTAAGCCTGTGCAAACCCGATTTAGCCGGTTTGAGCTAGTTCAAAAAATTTCACTAGTTTCAAAGTTTAGATTGGATTTATGAATAAGATTGAACTAAGAAATATTTGGCCGGGTTGAACAGTTTAAACGGTTTCACTTTTTTCACAGGCTTAGACATGATGTTTGAATCACAAATATGCTACCTTGACCAAACAAGATATCAAGCTGTCACAAGATAATTATAGCACATAAATTCACTTTATCCCTAGTGAGCCAACAAATGAAAGGTAAAGACCATAGTATATCTTGAATTTGTTGTCAATATTCAATCACTACCACCATGCTACTCCCTCTAATACACACTTCTCCCCACACATGCTCTTGCATACAAGTTTTATCAGATCAAGTACTTAAGAACATGGTACAAGATAAGCATCGATCAATACATCTTACACATAATAGGTTCCAATCTCATATGTCAAATCATAGAATAAAGATCCACCATATAGGAATTACAAATATGACCATAATCATGTTGGGTAGCTCATATGGTACTAGAGCTATGAAGAACAAGAGAGAAATAGATCAAGCTACTACCACAAACCATAGTCCAGAGGTGGAATACTCCCTCTTCATCATGGGGATGATGGTGGATACGTTGGAGAAGGTAGAGATCCGTACGATGGCGGCTCCCTCCAATCTTCGCTGATCCTGGCTCTATTTTGGTGTTTCGATTTTTCTGCAGCGCCTCATTCATGGAACTCTAGAGGAACCATTTATCATAGTTTTTATGTCATACAGAGGCGATGGGTTAAATATCGAAGTGAATCTATGATCGAGGAGGAAAAGAGGCTGGGTGGTGTGCCCACCTTGCCACCTAGTCTCTTTTAGGCCTCCTGGCCCATCTGATGAGGTCCAAGTGCTCCAAGTGTTTCTCTTGATGAAATATTAATGCTCCCAAAATCCTAGCTCCATTTGACTTTGTTTAGGTCCCTAAATGGTAAAAATACACAAAACAGGGTTTTCCTGTCCTACAAAGTTATAACCAAAATAAAGGGGGTCATTAGCAAATCCCCATAAATTAATGTAAAACATGGACATAACATCATATATGTTGCAAATATGTGGGAATTCATATCAACAAAGTAAAAGGTTCATGTATGCATTTTACATGCATTAGTGACTGGTCGGGAAGTTATCCCGGGTGCGGACGAGTGAGGACAAAGTGCATAGAAAATACTAGTGTTGATCTGTGGGGCTAGTCTACATATGATAGAAAGCTGCTAGTACGAACAGCCGCCGGTCAGGGGAGGCTGGGGTGTTATATTTGGCTTGTTCGAGAGCTAGTACATAGGGCTACACTAGTACTTGAAGAAGTTTGTTAGAGACGCACTGTGGACGAGGTGAGCTTGGTCGAAAAGGGCCTAGAAGGAGGCGGTTTTGGCTGTTATTGTTGAGGGCGTGCAACGGCGACACGTGAACTCTAGTGCTAGAACCAGATGGAGGCGAGTACGAGGAGATACATCGCGACAAGGCCGAGCTACTGGGCATGGTGGTTGAGGCCGAAGACGTTAGGATCAAAGGGAGCTTGAAGCGTGGTGGTGGATGGTGGCGCACACAGGGCATTAAAACAAAAGGCACAATGATGCAGGAAGAGACGGGGCAATGGAGGGTGTATGGGGCAAAGATAAGCTCACCAGGGGGATGTTGATGCAACTATTGGTGCAAGAGGCAACGACGATCAGTGCAAAGGCCCACACCCCATCTTCTACTAGTGCGCTAGGGCATGGATACGATGTAACGATTTCGGTGGGCTCCAACAACAGCTATGGGTACAAGGCTACGTAGGGGATGCAGGGGGCCTTCTAATGTTGTTGGGCTTGCTTGGCGTGTAGCAAAGCGACGGGAAGGAGGATATTTTGAGGCTAGGGTTTTGGAGCACCATGGCAAGCATGGATTGGAGAGAAGGTTGATGGGAGCCTGGGCATTCTCCCAGATCCCGATCTGGTAGATTACGTGTGTGTGGTGGTTGAATGCCCAATAGGTAAAGCAAGGAGAGGAGAGGGATCAGATGTACTAGATGGTTGCTCTTGCACTAGGAGGGACTCGGCTTAATGGGGTTTATGCTTCTCTCCTTTTTATTTTCTTGTCATCCATCAAGAAATGGAAGGAGAGGGGGACTAGAGATGGGTTGATTGCCTTGGAGATCAAGAAAGGAGAGGGTGAAAGTATCGACTTTGAATCGACTAGAGGGGGTGAATAGGCGACTACCAATTTTTAATTTGTTACAAACTTTTAGGCTTAACGAGAAGGAAAGTTCTCTAGATATGCAACTAGGTGAACAACCTATATGCTAGAGAACTAATAACAACCACAAGAACGGTAAAGAGAAAGAATTAAAGGTAGGGAACGAGATAACTGGAGCGGGGACACGGAATGCAATTCACGTAGTTCACTCCCAAGGGAGCTATGTCTATGTTGGAGAGGTTTCGGGGCCACACAAGGTCACCCGAGCGCCACAAATGCCTCACCTTCTTCTCCGGTGAGCTCCCCCACAAAGGAGGCCTCACAATCCACTAACCGGTGACCTTGAAGGCGCCAATCGAAACCTTTACAACAAGGTTGAGGGAGAAGATCCACAACTCAATTGGAGGCCCATAACGACACCATGGAGCTTTACAACACAAGCCCTTAGCTCCGAGGATACCCTACACCGTATAGGGTTCCAAGAAACCCAAGAGTAACAAGATCCACAAAGGATAGGTGGGGGGATCAAATCTTCTTTGGTGGAAGTGTAGATCTAGGTCACCTCCCTCACCTATCAAAAGATCAAGTGATTTGAGTGGCTAGGGAGATAGATCTAGTGTGGTGATGCTTGGGTATTAATGGAGGAGAGAGAAAATTGAAGAGTTAGGTAGGAGGAAGAAGGAGGGCGCCTTAAATAGGATCCCTCCAAACTGAATCATTGGAGCCTTCGCGACCTCACCGGAAGTTCCGGTGAGTGGCCGAAAGTTCTGCCCAGCGTAGCCCCCAACGGTCATTGATACGTCGGAAACGTATCTATAATTTTTTATGCTCCATGCTTGTTTTGTATCTACTTTGCTTTGCTTTGTCTACACATTGAGGTGTTTTTATATCTTTTCTGGAACTAACCTATTAACAAGATGCCACAGTGCAAGTTGCCTGTTTTCTTCTGTTTTTGGTTCCAGAAAGGCAGAAACTCAATATTCTAGGAATTGGACAGGACAAAAGCCAAAGTCATTATTTTTCCCGGAGCAACACGAAACCACGAAGTAGAGCCGGCGGGGGGCCACAGGGTGGCCGCACCCCCTAGGCGCGGGCAAGCCCTGGAGGCGCCCATAGGGGGTGTGGGCCCCTGGACCCCCACCGACCTTGATTCCTGCGCCTATAAGAAGCCTCTGACCCAAAAACCCTAGGGCATCCAGAAGAAATCCACGAAAACCTCTGTAGCGCCACCGCCACCGAAAGGGAGATTCGGGGGACAGAAAGTCTCTGTTCCGGCACCCTGCCGGGACGGGGAAGTGCCCTCGGAGCCATCTCCTTTGATCTCCATCGCCATCTTCATCACCGTTGCTGATTCCCATGATGAGGAGGGAGTAGTTTTTCCTCGAGGCTAATGTCTCTACCGATAGCTATGTGTTCATCTCTCTCTATGCATGGTCATATTGTGATCATGATCTTTGTAATTAAGTAGATCTACCTTGCTACTCAAGTGCTTAAAGATCTCTGCTCTCCCCATGTGTGTGAAAGTGTAAGCGTGCATGCCATGGTGGCACTTAGGTTTGAGTCTACATAAATACTCTTTGTGCTTTAATAGATCTATGCTTTTCCTGACGTCAAGCTCTTTTCTGGCACCGTTACCACTGGTATTTCACTATCTCTTTGCCGAACTAGTGCACCTATACACCTAACAAGTGTATTGGGGGTGATGGGGACACAAGAGACTTCTTGTATCTTGATTGCAAGGTTGCTTGAAAGGGAATACCTTTGACAACTTCCTCCTAGAGTTCGATAAAGCTTGGGTAATCCACTTAAGGGAAACTTGCTGTTGTTCTACAAACCTCTATACATGGAAGCCTAACAACTGTTTACAAGAATAGAAGTGTGTAGACATGAAGCTCTTTTCTGGCGTCGTTGCTGGGGAGGTTTTGGGCTTTTACCTTCCCTCCATGCCATAAGCTCTTTTATGGCTCCGTTACCGGGGAGGAAACGTAAAAGGCACTCACACACGTTACCCCACGGCAACAACAAGCTAGAAAGCTCTTTTCTGGCGCCGTTGCCGGGGAGGTAAGGTAAAAGGTACTCACATCCTCCAGTGTGCGTGATCGAAGTTATTTCCTTTAGATTCTGCAATTTTTTATTTTTGTTTCTTGTTTTCACTAGTTAGGCTTAATGGAAAACAACAAAACAATTAGAGAGCTCTATAGCATTTATCCTGAGTTAGGACATGAAGTGTTTGAAGAGAAAATTAAAAAACCTATGGAACTTTATTTGGATGCTAATAGCAATGTTATTAGTATGAATTATTTGGACACCATTATTGCAAATGCTATGGAAAAGTCTAAGCTTGGGGAAGCTAGTTTTGATGAAAATGATCTTTTTATTCCCCCAACTTTGGAAGATAGCTATTCTATTGCTTATGATGATACCAAACCTCCAATATATGATGATTACAATGATGAGTATGATATTTTCAGTCCACCTACTATTGAGGAGAAATTTAATTGTGATTACAATCTGCCTCCTATTTTTATGATTATGGTGATGAGAATAATGATGATAGATATTTTGTTGAATTTGCTCCCACTACAATTAATAAGAATGACTATTCTTATGTGGAGAGTAATAATCATTTTATGCATTTGGCTCATGATAAGAATGTTTTATGTGATAGTTATATTATTAATTTTATTCATGTTAATACTGAAAGTTATTATGAGAGAGGTAAACATGGTTTTATGCATCTTAAGAATATTAAGTTTCCCCTCTTTATGTTGAAAATTTTGAAGTTCCATTTGTTTTGCTTTCCTATGGTTGTTGCTTTGTGCTTTCATGACTTGTTTCTTTAAAAGATTCCTATGCATAGGAAGTGTCTTAGACATAAATGTTCTTTGAATTTGCTTCTTGATGCTCTCTTTTAAATCAATTCATATTTCCTATGTGAGCATCTTGGAAGCTATCATGCCTAACTTAAAGGCATTAAAGAAAAGTACTTGTTGGGAGATAACCCAAGAGTTTTATTGAGTCTTGGAAGTTATTACTTCAGTAATGACCTCTCCTTATCCTTTTTATTTGCTTTTTGTGCCAAGAATAACCTCTAATGAGAGGGAAGTAAGATTTCGGGAGTTGCTGTCCCGAAACAGATTTCTGTCCTCCACCATAAAGATTCGTGAGGAGTCTCTGTAAGTCGTGTTAAGCTGATCATTTACGAATAAATCCCCCAGTATGTTAGATAACTTTCGTTAGTTCAAAACTTTTTATTTGAGCAACATAAGATGTTCTAAAAAATCGATTTCTACCTGCTGGTCTGTTTTGACATATTTCTGCCATTATTTGCATTTGGTTCTTTTTGATTCGTTTTTGAGTTCTCTTTAGGTGAATTGAGATTTTTTAAGGATTTTCTACAGTAGCATGTGTTTTTAGTGAAAAGTCTTGCTGTTCCAAAGCTTTGCCTAAAGGTCTATTATCTTTTGAATACACTAATGATGCTAATGAAGATTGTGTGAAGTTTTGTATGAAGGAAAAATTTCAGGTGTAGAGAAAGAATGATGTAATAATATGAAGAATGGAAAAAAGCTCAAGCTTGGGGATGCCACCTCGGTGTCACCCCAAGAAATATCCAAGAGTTACAAGCGTCAAAGCTTGGGGAAGCCCAAGGCATCCCCTTCTTCATCAATAAAAATAGCAGGTCTTTCTAGACACTTTATTTTTATTGATTCATGCATAGTTGTGTTGTTCTTGGAGCATCTTAGTTTTTTTTTGGTTTTCATTTGCTTAGTTTTCTTGAATAAGGTTGGTTGGTTACACCACACTTCTTTTGTAAAGATACACACTTTGTTTTCATTTCCTAGAACACTGTAGTTTTCATTCTTATTGTTCTGTGAGTGTTCTCTTTTGCTACCACTGTGTTTAGCCTTAGTTTTCTTGTACTTTCAGCTTAGAACTTTTTAGTTCTTATTTGTGGATTTGTGAAACAAGCTCACTAATCTTTGTTGATTATTATCTTTGTGAGTTGTTTCAAATAAGTTGTTTGGTGTTGGAAAGAGTAGAGAGCTTCATGCTTAAGTGGTACAAAAGGGAGCTTGCATTGACTTAGACTTAGACTTTAGCATGACATGCTAGGTGTTATTTTGACCTTATGCTTAGTGATTATTATTGTAGCATGTCCTGTTCCAAACAATTGGGATTGCTTAGTGTGCCTTGAAGAAAGCGATGTTTTAGCATACAAAAGCATAGTATTGTGGTATTATCCTTTGATGCTTTGTTTGGGTTGACTTGGCACATGCTCACACCATGTTATACAAGTCACCATAGCCTCTATGATCATTTAGTCCTTGACTTGTAGTACCACTCTATGCTTTGATTAGTAATGTTTGGTTGCTCTGCATGATTATGGCCATTATTGCTCTCTTAGTTGGTTGCTCCCAGTCTTTTGCTAGCCTCCACCTGTATGAGTAAGATCTACTCATGCTTCCAACTCCCGAGAAACCAAGTTATTCCAAAGTGTCCACTATAAATTCCTATGCATGGTGTGTTACACCATTCCAAGTATATTCTTGTTTTCAGCTATCTTCCAATTAAAAACTATTTTGTTATGTGAAAACTTAGTGATTAAAGCCCTCACAAACTTGATGGCACACTTTATATTCCTTGACCCTAATAAACTTGAACCATTGTGTCATCTTTGTTGTATATGCTTGCACTTATACGTTGGAATTAGCAGAACCATGCTGTCATGGGGAACGTTTTCAACATTGCACTTGTACTTTGTACTCAGTTAATATCATGCTCTTTTGTCTATGGATGTCACCATTGTGAAATAAAAAGGGAACTTGTAAGTCCATGGAGTTTGTATTTTGTGTTAGAGAAACGCCTGGGCCGCTAGCCTAAGCCATGCCTAATCATGGTGGAAAATTGCAGCATCACCATAGTGACATCTATGAAGCATTCTTCTTATAAAAAAAGAGACACATTGAGAAAAGAGTAAAGAGAGAAAAAAGCACCATATTCCCATGGTAAATAAGAAGATTGCTGAGATGCTCATTGTCTGCTTGCCTTGTCATTTTGGTTGTGGGATAGCTCCTGTACTATGTGCAAGGGGTACCTCGTTGGCGGTTCTCTATGATATGCATATACTTACAATGACAAGAACTTACAGGTGACTGAAGTTGAGTAGCATGAGGTGTGGCCCTCGTATTCAAGGGATTTGAGATTGACAACTTATACAACGTCAAGCATATACTCCATGTTTTTCACTTTAACCTTAATCATTTCAAGATAATTATGATAGGGGCAATGAGGGCTGAAAGCTAACAAATACCATAATTTTTAGAAGCTCTTTTTAAAACTTTAAATTCCTTCTTCCTTTATGAAAGGCCTTTCTTCCACCATTATTTGAGTCTCCACCTTCTACTTTTAGGCACCATTAAGAGAGCATAGTTGTCATTCTGGGTGCAGTGTTCTAAAGCTTATTGATTGATGCATATTGTGATATTACTTGTTCTTGTGCTATTAGTTTCTAGTCACCCTTGTGAACTTTGAAGGTGTCCTATGCATCTATTTGCTACTCTATGAGGGACAATCTGATTGCCACTATGCTATGTTATCTGTATGTGAAACAAATAAACATTTTTCAATGCATGTTATTCATGATCTTTATTTGTAGATTGTCATGTTGCATGCATAGTTACTATGTCCTATTGTTAGAACTCCATATTTCATGATCATGTTTAGAGTTCTTTGATCCTAGATTTCAATGCTTGCAAATGGTTAGATCTTCATTGTGAAGGTGCATTTCACCTCAAAAATTATTCTTTTATCACTTACCTACTCGAGGACGAGCAGGAGTTAAGCTTGGGGATGCTTGATACGTCGAAAACGTATCTATAATTTTTTATGCTCCATGCTTATTTTGTATCTACTTTGCTTTGCTTTATCTACACTTTGAGGAGTTTTTATATCTTTTCTGGAACTAACCTATTAAAAAGATGCCATAGTGCCAATTGCATGTTTTCTTCTGTTTTTGGTTCTAGAAAGGCAGAAAATCAATATTCTTGGAATTGGACAGGACAAAAGCCAAAGTCATTATTTTTTTCCCAGAGCAACACGGAACCATGAAGTAGAGCCAAAGGGGGGCCACAGGGTGGCCGCACCCCCTAGGCACGGGCAAGCCCTGGAGGCGGCCATAGGGGGTGTGGGCCCCCACCGACCTTGATTCATGCGCCTATAATAAGCCTCGGACCCAAAAACCTTAGGGCATCCAGAAGAAATCCACGAAAACCTCTGTAGCGCCACCGCCACCGAAAGGGAGATTCGGGGGATAGAAAGTCTCTGTTTCGGCACCCCGCCGGGACAGGGAAGTGACCCCAGAGCCATCTCCATCGATCTCCATTGCCATCTTCATCACCGTTGCTGATTCTCATGATGAGGAGGGAGTAGTTCTTCCTCGAGGTTAAGGGCTCTACCTATAGCTACGTGTTCATCTGTCTCTATGCATGGTCATATTATGATCATGAGCTTTGTAATCAAGTAGATCTACCTTGCTACTCAAGTGCTTTAATAGATCTCTGCTCTCCCCATGTGTGTGAAAGTGACAGCGTGCATGCCATGGTGGCGCTTAGGTTTGAGTCTACATAAATACTCTTTGTGCTTTAATAGATCTATGCTTTTCCCAACGTGTGTGAAAGTGACAGCGTCCATACCGTGTGTGGCACTTTGGCTAGATTGAATATTTGTTATGAGTTATATTTGGAGTTGGATGTCTCTATGAAATTGTGGTGTTTGTTGGAACCATCTAGTGCTCAAGGTGATAGTGTGGGGTTATCTAGATTGTGGAAGGCAGACTTTGAGGTGTGCTGTTATAGCCCTACCATGGATTAGCGTGTCCAAAGGGAGAGTAGTTAAGAGTATATTTATATGAGAGAGTGTTCACTAGTGAAAGTATGATCCATAGGCCTTGTTTCTAAACATTGAAACACCATTTGCTACTAGATCTGTTGCATGTTTCCTTTCTTCCTTCTTGTTGCCGTTAGTCTTTACCTCATTGTCAAGCTCTTTTCTGGCACCGTTACCATTGGTATTTCACTATCTCTTCGCCGAACTAGTGCACCTATACAACTGACAAGTGTATTGGATGTGTTGGGGAAACAAGATAATTCTTGTATCTTAATTGTAGGGTTGGTTGAGAGGGAATACCTTTGACCACTTCCTCCCTGAGTTCAATAAACCTTGTGTAATCCACTAAGGGAAACTTGCTGCTGTTCTACAAACCTCTGCACTTGGAGGCCCAACAACTGTCTACAAGAATAGAAGTGCATAGACATCAGTCATCAGGCCGTTGACGCACACTCCAAAAGCGTGAACGGAAGTTCCGGTCAAAACGACCGGAAGTTCCGGTGAAACTTATGATGCAAATTATGGCCCAAGTTCCGTAAAATAGAACACTTCCAAACAAAAGTATACTGATTCAGAGCGGAACTTGGAGCGGAACAGGGGGCAGAACAACTGGGTCGCAAACCTTGTCTGACCGGAAGTTTCAGCGCCTAGGCGGAAGTTCCGCTCAGGGTCTCAGTGGAAGAAGCAACGGAAGTTCCTGGCCTGAACTTCCGGTGGAAGTTCCGGCAAATAGAACATACCAAAACAGTAGGTTCTGGGAGCTGGCCGGAACGCGCCGGAAGTTCCGCTCAGACAAGAATTGCTCCAACAGATCAGAACTTTGCTCTCTCGTAGATGAGTAGGATGGTTGTGGCGGTGCATATATGGTTTTTGAAAATACAGATGATTCCCCACAGCCTTCCGAGGTGGACCCCTTCTTGATAGTACGGCGATCTAAAGCAATAAAAGGAGAGAAATAGAAAAATGAAAGACCGCCGTCTTCACGAGATCCCAAAGAGAGCATCTACATACTTCATAAGAATCATCAAAAGCAATTTTCCTTAAACTCAAGCACACGATTAGATCACAAGTGGGATTTTCGTCATCACCAAAATAGCATGGGAAAATATAGTCCTTTCAATCTCCCCCTTTTTGTTGTTTGATGACAATCCCAAAGATTTGCATAAGAAGGAGCAGTCTTTGCAATGGATGGAACAAGCTCCCCCTATATGTGTGCAAGGTAGAGATAATGCTCTAAGGACAAGATTAGCACACATACAAGGAGGCTCACCCTTTCTATTGCAAAGATAGCACATGTGCAAGGGAAAGACAAGATAGAGATCATACCGTTGCACCAAACAAATGTGGTGGAGACAATAGAAGAAATAATATCAATGAAGACTATGAATGCTCCACCACCATATACACAAGCCCATAAGCCAACAACAATAATACCAAACACTAGGCATATCATAGAATAACATACCACATAGTCTCATACAAATAACATGGTCCACAAGAACAAATAGGTCCACAAGCATGAAGAGGTCCACAAGCACACACAAATAAACTAGAGAGTTCACGAGCGAGAAAAGATCAAAGATAAGAACGAACTCGCGACTCAGCCCATGCAAACACCATGAACAACCTAATAGACATCTTTCTCCCCCTTTGGCATCGAGACGCCAAAAAGGAATAAAAGATCACTCTAATCGCCCCAACCATGAACAGGAGGAGGAGAAGGCCCGGGGTCCCAAGATGCATTGTTCCACGCAGGCGGGGGACCGGTGACTTCCTCCTCAACTCATCCTCAGACCACTGGCAGTTGTTGCGAATCCACTCATCCCTGGGAGTAGTGAAGGAGCTAGTAACTGGAGAGCAAGGAATGTTGAGAGATGACATGATAGCCTTCTGACGCTGAGCACTGTGCCGCTGATCAACATAAGACTGATACTCTCAGTTCTGTAGAAAGCAAAAAGTCTTCTTCACCTTTCCTAGCAGCTTCTTGGCCAAAGATGGGTGCCTCTCAAGAGAAGGACCACCAGCACTAGAGCCACCATGAGCAGAAGAGGGATCACCAGCATCAACACGAGCCTTATGGAGAGCTTCTTCCTTTTCTTCTTGGGACCGAGGCTTATTGTGTTTGCTCACACGCAACTTCTTCTCCTCATGAATGGTGATGCTGTCCTGTGAGAAGCGCATACCAGTCACTTCAAACCACTTGGCATTGATGAGAGTTTGAATGTATGCAGCATAGGGGCAGGAGCGCTTGTCAATAATGGCTTGCCAGATCTCAGTGTAGATGAAGTGCATGACATCCAGCTTCCTATCAGAGTCACGGCGAAGGTAAGTCTGATACATGAGGTCAACTTGATATGCATGAAACCAATCAAAATTGTCGGCCTTTGGAGAGATGGTGTTCAAGTAGACCCTGCGCATGATGTCATAGACTGGCTGGAGATGGTTCACATAACCACAAGTGCCCCATCCTTCAATATAGAGAGGCTCCAAGACCTCAGGAGCAGTAGCTTGAGCGGTATGAACACGCCATCCATTCGCCCCCTTACCAGGAAAGATGGGATATCCAAGGAGAGGAGCAAACTCGGACCATTTGGCGGTAAGAAGCACGCAATTAGTCATCCACTTCAAAACCCCATCAGTAGAACTCATCTCCATGTGAAGAGTGGTGTAGAGCTGAGCAATAGCACCCTCATCATAATTCTAACGATGCTCCATGATAGGAATCATCCCAAACCTTCGGCAAATGTCAAGAGCTTCGCCAAAGTACGCAATCTTGTCTTCCATGTGAGCCACATTGATGTATTTCCGAGGAGCAACGACAAACTTTGTCTTGGTAGCATAGATTTCAGCAAAGATATGTTATTGTCGATAGTTGTGGAAGAGTGGATCCAAGCTAAGATGGTCACGAGGAACAAGATAAGGATCCACATGCCGAAATGCAGAGTAGGCCTTCTGAGTCCACTTAGAGATCTTGCTCTTGGATTTATCAGGCCCAGCAACAGTGGCCTTCGGAGAGGCAAGTATAGGCCGCTTACCTTCAACAGCAGCAGTACGACGAGCAGCAGCGGACTTCTGACGGGCAGTCTGAGTAGATGGATGCACAACCTCAACATCTTCTTCATCAATCTCAGGAGGAATATCGAAGGAAGGTCGACGGGCGCGCTTGCCTTTGCGGGAACCACCTTGCCCTAAGAAGAAAGAAAAGGAGTAGGGAGGGAGGGTGGGGTAAGTGCACAAGTTCGAAAGAAGAAACAAAAGGAGATTGGAAAATTGCAGTCAGGAAATCTTATACTGTGCGCCGGAACTTCCGCTGAGCCATCGGAACTTCCGGTGAAAATGGTACCACCGGAAGTTCTGGTCGTGGCTCACCGAAAGTTCCGGTGAGACCACGAACAGGGCGGTTCAAGCAGAAAATGCCATAGATCTAGATCTAACTAGCACATGTACGGATTCCCATGAATGTATTGGACCAATCTACCCTAGCAAGGTTCCCTAGGCCTACCAAGATCTCCCAACATGTTCTAGCCAAAGAACTAGCCTAGACAAGGTGAGCCCTAACTCAAGAAATGGTGAGAAAGCAAGATCTCCATTAATGGAGGGAGTTGAGGGAAAATACCGGAGTCCATGGCGGGAGATCGAGGTGGGTAAGGTTCCCACGGAGGAGATCTTAGGAAGTGTGGTCGTAGATGGAGGGGCCGGAGCACCTCCGCGGAGTAGGCGTCGCTGGCGGCTGCTCCAAATAAGAAGTGGGTCTTGGGGAAAAGAGGAAGAAGATCCTGTTTTCCCAGGGACAACTTTATATAGGACAAAGAGCCTCACCGAAAGTTCCGGTCAACGACCAGAAGTTCCAGTGAACTGCAAGTTCTAAGCCAGGCGGAAGTTATCCAGGTCAGCAAGCAGTTCCAAAGAACAGCGTGCTGACCGGAAGTTCCAGCAACTGGCCGGAAGTTCCGATGACGCCAAAAACGCTTTCTCGGGACAGTAAGATAACAAGGAAGAAGTTGTGCAGGGAATAGAGAGGGCTTGTGGAAAGGAAAGGCTTGGGATAGAGAGCTCAAACTGTGAAGAACCAAAACAAAACAAAACAAAACACCAAGAAAAGAACAAGAACAACCACGCACACAAAAACAAAGAAAACCAAACAAGAAACACAAAAAGGGTCGATGGCCGAGGCCACCTTATATAAGAGCAAATGGCTTGACACCGCAAAGATGTATCTTGGGTTCATTACCAACACTCAACATGAAGCTCAAATGGTCTCCTTTAGATACTATAGAGTATGAAAACTTTAATGTGCACATAATAGCGATAGTGTTCGTTCATAAGAGGAATTACACTCCTCCTAAATCCATGCCTACATCCAAACAAAGATATACATTAAGACATGGGTAGTTGTGCAAGGTACTCAAGCCACATTGCTTGAATATATGATATTTAGCTCATGCCTCAACTCTCGGAACCTTGCTTCACCAAGAGGCTTCGTAAAAAGATCCGCGAGATTTGCCTTGGTGGGAACATACTCCAAATAAATGTCTCCTCTTGCAACATGGTCCCTAATGAAATGATGATGAATCTTAATGTGCTTAGTACGGTTGTGTTGCACGGGGTTGTGAGCAATAGCAATGGCACTCTTATTGCCAGAAAGAAGGGGCACCTTGTCAAAAGAAAGTCCAAGATCCTACAAGGTTTCCTTCATCCATAGCAATTGAGGACAACAACTTGCGGCAGAGATGTATTCAGCTTCGGCAGTGGACATAAACACACAATTTAGCTTATTTGAGGACCAACAAACCAAGGATCTTCCGAGAAACTGACAAGCTCCGGAGGTTGACTTCCTTCCCACATTGTCACCAGCCCAATCCGAGTCCATGTATCCAGTAAGGTCAAAGCTGGCTTCCTTGGGGTACCACAACCCAAAGTTTGGGGTATGAACCAAATATCTAAAGATTCTCTTGACCTCCACTATGTGGCTTTATTTTGGTGCGGCTTGGAATCTTGCACACGTACGCACACTCAACCTAATATCTGGTCGGGATGCACAAAGATAGAGCAAAGAACCAATCATAGAGCGATAAAGTTTTTGATCCACATCCTTACCCTTATGATCGAGATCAAGATTAACCTTAGTTGGCATGGGAGTCTTGGCACCTTTGACTTGATCAAACTTGAACTTCTTGAGCATGTATTGAATGTATTTGGCTTGGTTGATGAAAGTCCCTTTCCTCAATTGCTTGACTTCAAACCCAAGGAAAAACTTCCACTCTCCCATCATGGACATCTTGAAGCAATCGGTCATGAGCTTGGCAAAATCCTCATTAAAAGCTTTTTAATAGACCCAAAGATAATGTCATCAACATAGATTTGGCATACGAACAAGTGGCCTCCAACTTTCTTAGTAAAAAGAGTGGGGTCAATGAGGCCCACTTCGAAGCCACGGTCTAACAAGAGCTCTCTAAGGCAATCATACCACGCACGTGGGGCTTGTTTGAGGCCATAGAGTGCCTTATTGAGCTTTTAGACAAGGTTCGGGAAAAGTGGATCCTTAAAGCCTGGAGGTTGCTTGACATAAACTAACTCTTTCAAAGGACCATTAAGGAAAGCACTTTTAACATCCATTTTACGCAACTTGAAGTTATGATGAGTAGCAAAAGCAAGAAGCATACGAATGGATTCAAGGCGAGCAACGGGGGCATAAGTCTCACCCTAGTCGATGCCCTCAACTTGTGACTATCCTTGGGAAACTAACCTTGCCTTGTTGCGCACAACTATCCCATTCACATCACACTTGTTCTTGAAAACCCATTTGGTACCGATGGCATTTTGACAATCTTTGGGCCGCTCAACCAAGGTCCATACTTTGTTCCTCTTGAAGTTGTGAAGTTCTTCGTTCATAGCGTCAAGCCAATCATCATCTTCAAGAGCCTCGATGACTTTCTGTGGTTCCACAAGAGATATAAAATCATGGTGAGAGGTAAAGGAGGCTAATTGCCTCCTTGTAGTGGAACATTTATTGAAATATCCGTAAACATTATCAAGGATATGGCCATCTCGAACGAGCTTGGCGAGACGATAATCTTGATGGCGGGCTTGAGCTTCAATACGAGATTCTTGAGCAACCACTTGGTCATTTCCATCATTTGAGTTCAAGCCTTGACTATAAGCACGGACACGAGGATCATCTTCATCAATTTGCACTTTGGGAGAGTCATCATTTGGAGTAGAGCCTTGATTATCATTAGCTTGCCCTTGTTCTTGACGAGCTTGACCTTGGGAAGAGCCTTGAGAAGGAGCCCCATCTTGGGGAGGTTGATGTTGTTGATGAAGAACTTGACCTTGGGAGGTGCCTTGAGGAGGAGCCCCATCTTGGGGAGGTTGATGTTGTTGATGAGGAGCTTGACCTTCGAGGCTTGGAGAGTCATGAGAATGAGGAGCTTCAAAAGAGCTTGAGGGAGCTTGTGCCAAAATAGTAGGTCCTTGGGAGGCAAGATGATCTTGTGAGAGTGAGGGCTCCACTTGAGTAGAGCTTGGTCCTTCTCCTTCGGCCACAAGGGGGTCCTCAATGGGGAGGTGGAAACCCACACCCATTCTTCTTATGGCCTTAGGAGGAATTTCATCACTTAGATCACGAAAACCGTCTTGCCTAACAAGGTACTCATGGTCTTCATAAAACATCACATTGGTCGTCTCTTCAACTCCTCCATTGGCTTTGTTGTAGACTCTATAAGCATGGGATTGGTTTGAGTACCCAACAAAAATTCCTTCTTGAGCCTTGGATTCAAACTTGGACAAACGAACTCCTTTCTTGAGAATATAGCACTTGCAACCAAATACTCGAAAGTAGCTAACAATTGGCTTTTTCCTGGTGAGAAGCTCATAAGGGGTCTTGTTCTTTTTCTGGCGTAGGTATAGCAGGTTGGTTGCATGACAAGCGGTGGAGATGGCCTCGGCCCAAAAGTTGTATGGAGACTTGAATTCAGCTAGCATAGACCGAGCCTCATCCATCAAAGTGCGATTCTTCCTTTCGGCAACACCATTTTGTTGAGGGGTATAAGGATTGGAGTATTGATGCTTGATTCCTTCATCACTAAGAAACTCATCCAAGGTATAGTTCTTGAACTTGGTGCCATTGTAACTTCGGATGGAGAGAATGGTTGCATTGTGTTTCCGTTGAACTTCATTGGAAAATTTGATGAAGGTTTGTTGAGTGTCACTCTTGTACTTGAAGAAGAACACCCAAGTGTATCTTGAGAAATCATCCACAATAACCAGACAATACTTCTTGCCTCCAAGACTATCATGAGAAGGAGGCCCAAAGAGGTCCATGTGCAAGAGCTCCAAGCATCTCTCCAAGGTGATTTGATTGAGAACTTTGTGAGGAGTTTCATGCATCTTTCCTTCAATACAAGCCCTACAAACACGATCTTTGGCAAAATAAACATCGTTAAGACCAAGGATGTGGCCCTCGGAGTGAAGTCTTTGCAAAGTTCTCATGTTAACATGGGCTAGGCGGCGATGCCACAACCATCCCTTGTCGGCTTTAGCATAGATACATAGAGCATGAGGAGTGGTGCTCCCCGAAAAGTCCACCACATACAAGTCATGCTCTATATACCCTATGAAAGCCACCTTGAGAGACTTTCTCCACATGAGGACCACAGAGTGCTCATTAAAGAAAGAAGAGAGACCCATAATGGCAAGAGCACGAACGGAAAGTAAATTGTAACCAAGCGTTTTGACAAGCATGACGTCAACTAAGGATACATCCGGGGTTACCACCACTTTGCCAAAACCCAAAACCTGAGAACTTGTTTTATCACCGTAGGAGACCATGGTGTTGGCAATATTTGGCCTCATCTCCGTCATGATAGACTTGATTCTAGTCATATGACTTGTGGTGCCACTATCAAGCACCCATTTATCTCCACTGGAAGCATAGTCCTACAAGAAAGTAAAGCTTTGGTTTTAGGTACCCATTTTGCAATGGGTCCCCTTTTGTTAGTAACAAGAGTCTTTGGCACCCAAATGACCCAATGATAATCATGCGTGTAAGAATGTCACATCCCAAATTTTATATTTGGTTATGCATAGCATTCATGTCATTGCATCATAATCATCCATGCAAAATTTCAATTTGAAACGATTCTGGCAAAACACTACTTTCAAAGCCCTATTTTGATTTGCTACAAAGCTCCTGCAAGGGATCATACTAGGGTTGTATTTCCACCCTTTTTGGGAAACTAGTGGTGTTGATACAAATGATCTTATGATGACCCTCTGGTTTTTACAAAAATTTAGAGACAAGAATCACTCGATTCGGAGTTCGTATGATGGAAAAACTAAAACAGAAATAGAAAACAAAAGAACAAAAAAGATGAAGAAGCAAAGCCCATTTGGCTGAACCGAACTGCCGCCACCACCCTTACCTGACACGCGCCTGGTTGCAGCCGCTGGCCGTACCACAAGAGCAGAAATTATCTGTCGTCAGACCCGCTTAGCCACCCAGGTGGGGTCCACCTGTCGGCGCCGCCACCGCCGCCGTGTCAGCCCCGGACACCGTCCACCGCCGCCTCGAAGTCCGCAACCGCCGCGCGCCGAATCCGCCTTTGACCCCGCGTGGACCCCCTCTTAACCCCGCGCGTGCCCCTGCCCTCTCCCTATCGCGCCGCCACCTCCCCATCGCGACGCCGCCGCCTCGCCAATTTCGCCGCCGCACGCCGCCCGTGGTAAGCGCCGTCGCTGCCCTCTCTCTCCCTCGCCTCGCCCGCGCCTCCCCACAAGCTCGCCGCCCCGCTGACTCCCTCCTCCCTCCTCTCTTCCCGCAGGGACCACCGGAGCGCCGCCCGGGACCAAGCCGCCGCCGCCCGGGACCCCGACGACCCCGACGCCCCCGACGCCTTCGACCCCAACGACCCCGACGCCATGCCGCCTACCGCCACGGAGACCTCGCCGCTTAGGAGCTGAACTGGCCGTCGCCGCCACGACATCGCCGGTGAGCACCACCTCGCCGCCTTCTCCCTGACCGCTCAATCAAGATCTGATGGTCCAGATCGGACCGTTGACTGGTCAGCTCAGGCGCTGACTGGTCAACCGCCCCGTCAGCCGCCACGTCAGCCCAGTCAAAGTCAAAGTCTGACTGGGTAAATTCCTAAATAGATTTATTTGGCAGATTTTAGGTAAAATTATAAAATGCGTAGAAAATAATATAATGGGCCAAAAATTGCAAATAAAATATGTGTAGATTCAGTAAGTCGTGTAGAATCTTTATGTACCTTTGTTTTACACTTTTACAGCAAGATTTTATCCAGAATAATTAAATGAGTTAATGGCCTTTTTGGAATAATTAATTCGTAGCAAAAGATCTGTAACTCCAAAAATTGCAAATAATATGTCCCTCGAATCAGTAGAACAAGGAGAATCTCAAAGTGAATTAAAAAGTTAGGCTTACAGTAACAAATTTTGCAGAACCTATTTAATGGCTTTCTGCAGTATTTTAATTACTCAGGGAGTTATAAAATTCCTTTTTGAGAAATTCCAATTGGTACTATTCCAATTCAGTAATGCCTACACAGTAGAATTTTCCCAAGATTTTACAAACAGTATGTTAACAGTAGTGAATTATTTGGGTTCTAGCTCTATTATTGAGCATTATAAATTGCATACTAGTTTTCCTTGCGCTAAAAATATTTTCCATGCATGCATTTAGTAGATTTACTGAATGAGATTATGTGATGCTGCTGTAGCATCAATCCATTTGTCATGCTTGCATCTCGCATCATCTTTGTTTGCATATGCTTGTGGATGGTTTGTTTATGATTGCAATTGTATCGTGTAGATTGTGACGAGTGTAACGCTTGCTCGTGTGTGGATTGTTCTTCCGACCGCTACAACCAAGGCAAGTAGATGCTACCGTGTTCAAGATGTTGTCCTACTATTTTCAATGCATTGTCGTGTATTTTGTAGATGCATGTGTAGGATGATACTATCGCTATGCTATGTCCTATTATGTGGTAGGGCTTCCCTTGTAGATGAACCACCGTTGGTAGATGTGCTTAGCCATGCTATGATGAACGAGGGCTAGGTTACATCACTGAAAGTTGTTTCTAAATGTGTTGGTTTGCGAAAACTAAAACAACTTAATCAATGAATCCCCTGGGTGTGATGGGATTGATAATTTTTGGTGGTATCATTGTGGAAAGGCACCCAGGCATCAAGAGAAAATGATTGGCTTCTTTATTTTGTAGCTTACGTGTACAACCATGTGCCAATAATGAAATGGGCGGTTGGTTGGACTTAGTAGGTTGTGGTAACTCGAACCCGCGTATCCAGAGATGTAGAATTTTGGTAGGTTGGACCGGTGCACGTCGGGATTGGGGAGCTACTTCCCGAACGGTCTCTTCTTGGACTTCTCCCTATCATCACCCAAAATGAGAGTGGTGGTACGAGCTGGGCTGGCCAAGTCACATGGGTAAAGTGTACTAACCCCTGCAGGGTGTATAATCTAATCGGTTAGCCGTGTCCCCGGTTATGGACATCTGAGTTGCTTGATATTGATTCCATGACATGTTTCTCGCTCATTCTAATTTCATAATTGCTTTAATGTTGTTGGGTTAACTTAATTGGGATCTTTTCAAAGAAAATCAAAAACTGTTTATGAATGTAGGACAAAGGTATTTGCAAATGCAAGCTAGCCACAACTCCACTTTCCAAATATGCATGTAGATGTTAGCACTATTGTCTACTTTACTAGCTCTACTTGCCATACATTCCATGTATTGACCCTTCGGGGCTGCTACGTTTCATGTTGCAGGATATTCCAATTATGAGTAATCGATATAGGCCACGGTACTCCACTCGACACTTGTTCACTTGTGGGCAATTTGAAGAATGGAGGATTTGCTTTATTTATGTTGCTACCTGAATGATTTGAGCTAGCCTTGAGCTAAGCTTATTGTAATAATGGTACTCTGGATCTTCGATATTTATGATACACGGATATTTTGCTATGTTATTCATCTTATTCTATTGTGGGCCAATGAACCGATCCAGGGATTGGCATGTCACATAGAAGCTACGGTCTTTTCAGAACCGTGGTGTTAGAAGATGGTATCAGAGCCCGTGTGTCGACTGTAGGATCGTGACCTAGGTTTGGATTAGGAAGCCATAGAATTATTAAAGCTTATAATAACTCTGTCTTTCATCTTATGCCTTTCACTCTTGTAAATTCTTACCATATGCTATTCCCACACTTTCCTCTTTTGATAGATGGGAGAAGTCAGGACTGAGTATGCAACCATGGAGTCACCAAGGCCCTTTGCAAGACAGTTAGCACAACTCTCGCAGTCATTGGGATTGCCACTGCCCATGTTCAAGGGAAGGAGGCTGTACACCTATGGATATGGCGAGGATGCATGGGAGATCACCACCTTCATATTCAGAGATGCCGCCTTGCCAAACCCTGTGCATCTGATCTACACCAAGACATACTGCAACTGGGGACTTGGAATAAACTTGGCCATGCATGAAGCCCTGTCTCGCCAGTGCCACCTTGTCCGACACCTACTGCCAGCAGACTCACCCTACCGTGACTATGGGAGGCGTGATGAAGATGGGAACATTGTGGTTACCCCGGGCGACAGGAACAACATGCCGCCCCATCGGCGGCACATAGAGGACGTGGAAAGGGAGAATGGAGCTCTAGCTGAGAAAGTGATGATGGTAAAGGAGATTGCAGATTTTGCCAGCAATGGTATGGTGGTCCAAGGACAGGAGATTGACACCTTGCATGAAGCTGTGGGAGTTCTGGAAAATGCCCTGATAGGCAGGGATGCAACCATAGCTCATCTTAATGGAACTGTGCAGGAAAATACCCAGAACATACAACAGCTGCAAGGGACCGTCCAGGAAAGGGATCAAACTATTGAAGTTATGGCAGCCCAGATTGCCGCTCTCCAAGCACAGCTGAATCCACCCTCTAATGATGACAATGGAGATGGTGGCAACAATGATGATGATGATGATGACAGTGGGAACGATGATGATGATGAGGACGAGGATGATGATGATGGAGACGATGATGGTGGAGGAGATGAAGTTGTTGCAGTTGCAGCAGAAAGTGAAGAAGAAGAGGAGGATCCAGAAGAGGTGGAGTTTGAGATTTTAAGTGATGACTTAGGAGAGGTGTACACTCCTCCTCCATGGTTGGTTCGAGGACAGAAACGCCAACGCATGAGTGCAAGGACCTACCGCAACCTCTTCAAGAAGTAGATAGAAGTCCACCAATTAGTCTTTATTAGGTAAAATCGTTAGGATTAGTCTCGATCGATGTAAAACTTAATTACTGTTAGTTTAAGAGTTTTTGGTTGCTTATTTGTTTACTCCAATATCCCAGGATTATTTGTGCGAATTTTATGAAAGAGTTATGGCAAGTTTGGTTAATATCTGTGTTATTCCTGCTGCAGTTTTCTGCTGTTACAGAAGTACTGTATGATTTTTCATATTTTACTGGTATATGGGAAAAATCTGAAAAAAATAGGGCTGGTTCTAAACTCTATGTACTATATGCACAAAAATTAGATAAAATTCCTGACGAGTTTAAGTCAGGTAGAAAAATTCGTGAACACTGCTGGACTGTTCTGGCAGATTGCTGTTTTTAATGCTTTATTGATCAACTGTTTAGATAACCATTGCCAACTCTTCTAAAAACTATTTCAGTAGGTATATACTTCTAGGATAACCCCTGGGATGTTGCTGGATCACTTGTTTGTTGATGTGTTGCTTGCTTGAGATTGTCTGCTATTGTTTTGTTGTTGTTTGATCATAATGCATGGGTAGAATCCTGTTTTCGTAGTTGATTCTTTCTAAGCTTACCTGTGCTGAACCGCAGATGCCTCCCCGCTGTCAACCCACTGAGTTGGAGCAGCTCATGGTAGCTCAGGCACAGCTGACCCAAGTTATGACCCAGTTCATCGAAGCTCAGAACAACAACAACAATGGGAACAACTAGCCTCAGGGAGATGCTCTCACTAGGTTTCTGAGGCTAAGGCCAGCTAAGTTCTCTACTGCAACGGAGCCGATGGTCGCTCTCGACTGGTTGCGTTCAGTCAACAAGGATCTGGTAACTGTTGGATGCACTGATGCTGAGAAGGTGAGGTTTGCTGCTCACCTACTGGAGGGACCAGCCGCTTCTTGGTGGGACACTTTTCAGATCACCCACCCGCTGGACACCGTGACTTGGGCAATGTTTGAGTAAGGTTTCAAGACCAACCACGTGTCTTCAGGAGTTTTGAGCCTGAAGAGGAAGGAGTTTTGCAACTTGCGCCAAACCAACCGCACCGTGGCTCAGTACATTGAGGAGTTCAACAACCTGTCCCGTTATGCACCTGAGGATGTTGACACTGATGCAAAAAGGAGGGAGAGATTCCTAGATGGCCTCAGTGATGATCTTTCAGTGCATCTACTGGTGGTTTATTGCCCCACTTTCCAGGAGCTGATGGACAAGGCCAGGATCTTAGAAGGGAAGCACAAGCGGGTGGAAAGCCGCAAGAGGAAGAGCAACAATCACCACTATGGTTCTCACCACAATTCTCGCACTTCTTATGATGGATACTCCAAGCATGGAGGGAGTGACCATGGGCACCATGGGAGCCATGACCGCCTCCACCATGGAGGCGATGGACATCGCCATGACAACGACAAGAGCAGACACCACAACCACAAGGGAGGACACTCTCACCATTCTGGAGGACACGGTGGACATGACCGCAACCGTGATCACATCTTTGTGAAGAAGGATCTGAGTGAGGTGACATGCTTCAAGTGTGGTCAGAAGGGACATTATGCAGACAACTGTCCGGAAAAGAAGGTGCTGAAGCCAACCAACAACCATAAGGCCACAGTGAACCACATGAATGTGGAGGAGATCCCAGATGAGCCTGACCTTGTGATTGTTAAGTTTCCAATCAACGCTCACCCTGCACTTATACTTTTCGATACTGGTGCGTCGCATTCATTCATATCAAGGGCATTTGTGGATAAGTATAAGTTACCTACTGAGTCTATGAAAGAGTCTATTAGAGTAAGCTCACCTGGAGGAGATATGATAGCTAGCGTGGGATGCCGCGACTTAACTGTGAGGATTGGAGCACACAATTTCATTCACATCTGGTCATGTTGGAATCACAAGGGTTAGATGTTATTCTGGGTATGGATTGGATGTCTATGCATGGGGGACACATAGATTGTGCACAGCGAGCTGTTTCACTCAAAACCCCGGATGGTAAGAGAATTAGGTTCAAGTCGGCTGTGTGACCGGGAAGGTGTAAGCTGAATTCTCTTAAGGGGGTTATCATGGATACCGTGCCTGTGATTAAGGATTACCCCGACGTGTTCCCGGAAGAGCTGCCAGGGATGCCACCTGACACGGAAGTGGAGTTTCTCATCAATCTGATGCAGGGAACAGGACCTATAGCAAAGAGACCATATAAGATGGACGTGGATGAGCTGAAGGAATTGAAGAAGCAGCTGAAGGAGCAATTGGACAAGGGATTTATTCAGCCTAGTTCGTCGTCATGGGGTGCACCTGTTCTGTTTGTGGAGAAGAAAGACAGCAGCAAGAGATTAGTGGTGGACTATCGCTCGCTGAATGAAGTAACCATCAAGAACAAATACCCCCTGCCGAACATAAATGATTTGTTTGATCAACTGGAAGGAGCAAAGGTGTTTAGCAAGATTGATCTGCGATCGGGCTACTTCCAATTGAAGATCCGGGAGGAGGACATACCAAAAACCGCTTTCACTACTAGGTATGGTTTATATGAGTATACAGTTATGTCTTTTGGAGTAACGAATGCCCCAGCATATTTCATGACCATGATGAACAAGGTATTTATGGAGTACTTGGACAAGTTCGTGGTGGTGTTTATTGATGACATACTGATATATTCCAAGGATGATGCTGAGCATGAGAAACATCTGCGACTGATTATGGAGAAGCCGAGGGAACACAAGCTGTATGCCAAATTCAGCAAGTGTGAATTCTGGCTTAACACTGTTGGATTTCTTAGACACGTGGTGTCAGGAGAAGGAGTCGCTGTTGATCCAAGCAAAGTGACTGCAGTAACTGAGTGGGAAGCCCCCAAGAATGTGGGTGATATTCGTAGCTTTTTGGGACTTGCTGGATACTACAGGAGGTTCATTGAAAACTTCTCCAAGATTGCTAAGCCGATGACAGAACTTCTGAAGAAGGAGAGAAAGTTTGAATGGACGGATGCGTGTGAAGCCAGCTTTCAGGAACTGAAGCGTCGACTAGTGACCGCACCTCTTCTGTGTTTGCCAGATCTTCAGAAGGATTTCCAAGTGTATTGTGATGCTTCTCGACAGGGACTTGGTAGTGTGCTGGTGCAATATGGGAGAATGGTTCCATATGCCTCGCGGCAACTTAAACACCATGAGAGGAATTATCCCACACACGACTTGGAGTTAGCGTCAGTTGTGCATGCGCTCAAAGTATGGAGGCACTACTTAATGGGAAAACACTGTGATGTGTACACCGACCACAAGAGCCTGAAGTACATATTTACACAGAAGGAACTGAACATGAGACAAAGGAGATGGTTGGAACTTATCAAGGACTATGATATGAATCTGCAATACCATCCAGGAAAGGCCAATGTGGTAGCAGATGCTCTGAGCCGGAAGGTTTATGACAATGGATTGACAATTGGGGAATTGCCCGAGGATTTGTGCAAGCAATTGAAGGACCTTAGACTGGAGGTAGTGTCTGAAGGATACTTGGCAGCAATGGAAGTCCAACCAACGCTATAGGACAGAATCAGGAAGGCTCAAGTGGGAGACAAAGAGATTGATGAAGTAAAGGAAAAGATGAAGGAGGATCGAGCAAAAGAATTCCGCGAGGATGAGCAAGGAACCTTGTGGTATGGAGATCGTTTGTGCGTTCCCAACGATCCGGAGATAAGGAAATTGATTCTGCAGGAAGCTCATGACTCGTTGTCTTCCATACATCCGGGCAAAAAGATGTATATGGACCTAAAGGACAGATTTTGGTGGAACAACATGAAGGGAGACATCGCTAAGCATATTGCCTTATGCGATGTGTGTAGCCGAGTGAAGGCGGAGCACCAGAAGCCAGCAGGACTACTGCAGCCACTGCCTGTGCCGGATTGGAAGTGGGATAGAGTGGGAATGGACTTTATCACGGGATTGCCCAGGACCAGGTCAGGATATGACTCCATTTGTGTAGTGGTCGACCATTTGACCAAGGTAGCCCACTTTATACCAGTGAAGACGACCTATACGAGTGCCAAGTTGGCCAAGATCTACATGGAAAAAATTGTGTGCCTACATGGAGTTCCCAAGAGCATTGTATCAGATAGGGGCACCCAATTTACCTCACACTTCTGGCGCCAGCTGCACGAGTCACTTGGGACTAGGTTGGAGTTTAGCACAGCGTTCCACCCCTGCATCGATGGATGTACCGAGAGGGTGAATCAGATTTTGGAAGATATGCTGAGAGCTTGCGCTTTGGCTCATGGTTCTAGTTGGGATGAGAATTTGTCGTATGCTGAGTTTTCCTACATCAACAGCTATCAGACCAGCATTAAGACGTCACCGTTCGATGTGCTATATGGGAAACGGTGCCAGACACCATTGCTATGGGATGGAGTAGGAGAACGTCAGTTGTTTGGACCTGATTTGATCAAGGACGCTGAGGAGAAGGTCGCCTTGATTAGGGACAGGCTGAAGGTAGCGCAATCAAGGCAGAAGAGCTATGCTGACGCCAAGCGCAAGGAAGTGGTGTACGAGGTAGGTGATAGAGCATATCTCAGAGTGTCGCCACTTCGTGGGATCAAGAGATTTGGAATCAAGGGTAAGCTGGCACCTCGGTTTATTGGACCATATCGGGTCTTAGCACGCAAAGGGGAAGTTGCTTATCAGTTGGAGTTGCCAGAGGCTCTGTCCGCTGTCCACAATGTGTTCCACGTGTCTCAGCTGAAGAAGTGTCGTCCGGAGATGGTGGATACACCATTGAGGGACACTGTGCCACTAGAGGAGGTTCAACTTGAGAATGACTTGACCTATGAGGAGAAGCCGGTCAAGATTCTGGAGACAGCGGAGAGGATCACCCGTACCAAGACGATCAGGTTTTGCAAGGTGCAATGGAGCCACCACACCGAAGAGGAAGCCACTTGGGAGCGTGAGGATGACATCCGAGAGGACAACCCGCACCTATTTGCTAGCCGCGCCGAATCTCGGGGACGAGATTCATCTTAAGGGGGTTATTCTTGTCACATCCCAAATTTTAGATTTGGTTATGCATAGCATTCATGTCATTGCATCATAATCATCCATGCAAAATTTCAATTTGAAACGATTCTGGCAAAACACTACTTTCAAAGCCCTATTTTGATTTGCTAAAAAGCTCCTACAAGGGATCATACTAGGGTTGTATTTCCACCCTTTTTGGGAAACTAGTGGTGTTGATACAAATGATCCTATGATGACCCTCTGGTTTTTACAAAAATTTAGAGATAAGAATCACTCGATTCGGAGTTCGTATGAAGAAGATACGATGGAAAAACTAAAACAGAAATAGAAAAGAAAAGAACAAAAAAAAGCAGCGCCAAATTGGCCTCTGAGCCGAGGCCCAGCTGCCGGCCCACACACAAGCAACAGCCGCCGCTTCACAGGCAGAAATTATCCTCGTGGACCCCTCTTAACCACAGCGCCTGCCCTCTCCCTATCAAGCCACCTCCCCATCAGCACGCCGCATTCCAATCCGCCTTCACCCACTGTAAGCGCCGCCGCCCTCTCTCTCCCTCGCCTCGCCCGCGCCTCCCCGCAAGAACGCCGCCCCGCTGACTCCCTCCTCCCTCCTCTCTTCCCGCAGGGACCACCGGAGCGCCGCCCGGGACCAAGCCGCCACCGCCCGGGACCGAAGCCGCCGCCGACCACCCCGCGCGCCAGCCCCCTCCCCCTCTGCGTCAACGCCTTCGACCCCGACGACCCCGACGCCAAGCCGACCGCCCGCCGCCGCCGGGAGACCTCGCCGCCGCCAGGAGCCGCCGGAACCGCCGCCGTCGCCCGCTACTGACATCGCCGGTGAGCACCACCTCGCCGCCTTCTCCCCGGCCGCTCGATCAATATCTGACGGTCGAGATCGCACCGTTGACTGGTCAGCTCAGGCGCTGACTGGTCAACCGCCCCGTCAGCCGCCACGTCAGCCCAGTCAAAGTCAAAGTCTAACTGGGTAAATTCCTAAATAGATTTATTTGGCAGATTTTAGATAAAACTTGTAAAATGCATAGAAAATAATCTACTGGGCCAAAAATTGCAAATAAAATATGTGTAGATTCAGTAAGTCGTGCAGAATCTTGCCGTACCATTGTTTTACACTTTTACAGCAAGATTTGGTCCAAAATAATTAAATGAGTTAATGGCCTTTTTGGAGTAATTAATTCGTAGAAAAAGATCAGTAGAACAAGGGGAATCTCAAAGTGAATTAAAAAGTTAGGCTTACAGTAACAAATTTTGCAGAACCTATTTAATGGCTTTCTGCAGTATTTTAATTACTCAGGGAGTTATACAATTCCTTTTTGAGAAATTCCAATTGGTACTGTTCCTATTCAGTAATGCCTACACAGTATAATTTTCCTAAGATTTTACAAACAGTATGTTAACAGTAGTGAATTATTTGGGTTCTAGCTCTATTATTGAGCATTATAAATTGCATACTAGTTTTCCTTGCGCTAAAAATATTTTCCATGCATGCATTCAGTAGCTTTACTGAATGAGATTATGTGATGCTATTGTAGCATCAATCCACTTGTCATGCATGCATGTTGCATCATCTTTGTTTGCATATGCTTGTGGATGGCTTGTTTATGATTGCAATTGTATCGTATAGATTGTGACGAGTGCAACGCTTGCTCGTGTGTGGATTGTTCTTCCGACCGCTACAACCAAGGCAAGTAGATGCTACCTTGTTCATGATGTTGTCCTACTATTTTCAATGCATTGTCGTGTATTTTGTAGATGCATGTGTAGGATGATACTATCGCTATGCTATGTCCTGGGTTACATCACTGAAAGTTGTTTCTAAATGTGCTGGTTTGCGAAAACTAAAACAACTTAATCAATGAATCCCCTGGGTGTGATGGGATTGATAATTTTTGGTGGTATCATTGCGGAAAGGCACCCAGGCATCAAGATAAAATGATTGGCTTATTTATGTTGTAGCTTATGTGTACAACCATGTGCCAATAATGAAATGGGTGGTTGGTTGGACTTAGTAGGTTGTGGTAACTCGAATCCACGTATCCAGAGATGTAGAATTTTGGTAGGTTGGACCGGTGCGCGTCGGGATTGGGGAGCTACTTCCCGAACGGTCTCTTCTTGGACTTCTCCCTATCATCACCCAAAATGAGAGTGGTGGTACGAGCTGGGCTGGCCAAGTCACATGGGTAAAGTGTACTAACCCCTGCAGGGTGTATAATCTAATCGGTTAGCCGTGTCCCCGGTTATGGACATCTGAGTTGCCTGATATTGATTCCATGACATGTTTCTCGCTCATTCTAATTTCATAATTGCTTTAATGTTGTTGGGTTAACTTAATTGGGATCTTTTCAAAGAAAATCAAAAACTGTTTATGAAAGTAGGACAAAGGTATTTGCAAATGCAAGCTAGCCACAGCTCCACTTGCCAAATATGCATGTAGATGTTAGCACTATTGTCTCCTTTACTAGCTCTACTTTCCATACATTCCATGTATTGACCCTTCGGGGCTGCTACCTTTTCATGTTGCAGGATATTCCGATTCTGAGTAATCGATATAGGCCACGGTACTCCACTCGACACTTGTTCACTTGTGGGCAATTTGAAGAATGGAGGATTTGCTTTATTTATGTTGCTACCTGAATGATTTGAGCTAGCCTTGAGCTAAGCTTTTATTGTAATAATGGTACTCTGGATCTTCAATATTTATGATACACGGATATTTTGCTATGTTATTCATCTTATTCTATTGTGGGCCAATGAACCGATCCAGGGATTGGCATGTCACATAGAAGCTACGATCTTTTCAGAACCGTGGTGTTACAAATAAGTTCCAACATATCTAGCATATACATGACCATCATAGGACTTGCAAAGAATATAAGAGGGATTGTTCTTTCTGGCAAAGTTGTCACTTTGTAAGATGGTTGGGCCATTAGAAGGTCCTTGAGCCATGCCCTTGTTCTTTTCCTCTTCTTGTTCTTGTTCTTCTTCTTCTTCTTAGTCTTGGCAAGTTGTTGTGGTATTGCCGACGAGTACGCCATGCAGGGGTCCTCATAGTGTTTAGAGACGTGGGGTAAGGAGGATGGTTGACGGTACGAGGTAATACAGCTTACCCAGGTTCAGATCCCACGACGGTGGCGGAATCCTACTCCTGCTGTAAATCACTATAATGGCAATACGCCGAGTTACAGGGATTGGTTCGCTGTGCAAGGTATGAGTTGAGTTATGCCCTAAAGGCTCCCATAGGGCCGGCTTATATAGTCGCCAGGACCTAGGGTTATAGGGAAAGTCCTAGCCGGACAGGTTACAGAGTCCTACACAATATACAATCAGTCTAACATGTATTGCACTCCAAGGCTCCGGGTACATTGGTGACTCCTCCGTAGCCTTCCTTTATCCGGCATGGGCCTCCCTTCTGGATCCATCTAACTGGGCCGCCCAGCAGGCCATGGGCCATGCTACCAACTGTGGTCTACCCGGGTTATCCGAATAGGAGACATGCTATGAGGATACCCATATAGTATATCCCCAACAGTAGCCCCTGGAGAACTCCATGATCTTGCGCCGTCTTGCCTCTTCAGGGTGAATGCTCCGTCTAGATGGATGTCGGCAAATCTTCAAGCAATATCTTGTAGTCCTCCCAAGAACCCTTCATTGCTCTCCGTCTTCAACTTGCGAGTTGGAGAAATGCTGAATCTTCCATCGTACTCTTCTCGTAGCCGGACTGGATCCGTCCATGTCGGAATATTCCGATGTGATGGTTCACCTGCTTGTGTTAGCTAGAACGACGTAGACATATGTCAGCAGCGCCTCGTAACTCACACAATGCAGAGAACACAATCATGTCCGGTTTTCCCGCGCGAAGGATACGAACCGTTGGCGGCGGCGGTTGGGAACGTGGCGAAATTTCCGTGCACGTGCCCGCACACGTCGTCCACGCGCCGACCATTCGATCACTTTGCACGAATCTTAATGTTGGGGTTATAAATTTTAATCATGGCAGATTTTCATCTCTTCTCCTCATTCTTCCCCTGCGTCATTATCTTCCTCATGCGAGCACCTCCTCAAGCCCTCTGCGCGTACGCGAAAAACCCTAATCCCCCAATCTGTCCAGTCACCTCTTCTTCCATCCCAATGGCGAGAAGTAGCTCCAACCCATCCATGGCGGCCGCGGTTGATGCAGCGGCGAAGCCGGCGGGCACCATCCATGTGCCCCTAGAGGGTCTGGTGCTGCCAAAGTCCGCAGTGGTGGAATCAACCAGCGGCGACCATAACCCAGCGGCGCTAGAGCTGCTGGAGGAAGAGAGCCACTCCCATAAGGGGGATTGGCACAGCTCCAATATCACCAACAATGATATAAAGGAGTTTCTCGTCGAAGTCTACCTCCCTACGACGGAGGGACTTGACTGGCGAGTGGCGCCGGCTGACGAGGTCACCCCTTCTCCCAAAGCCGGAGAGAAATTGTACCTCAAAGCTCAACTGGTATGCGGCGTCTCCCTCCCTATCTCCGACTTCTTCCTTGCTGTCCTCAAGCCTTACCAGGTTCAACCTCAGAACCTTTTCCCCAATAGCATCCTCGCGCTTAGCAACTACATGGCTCTTTGTGAGGGTTACCTAGGGATTAGGCCTAGGTTAGACTTGTTCATCTACTTCTTTACCGTCAGGAGGGAAGCCGGAGCGAGCAAGGACGAGCTCAGGAATTGTGGAACGATTAGTTTTAAGATCCGGCCTGGCCTGTGGTTCCCTGACATCGTCGGCCACGAGTCTTGCAAGAACTGGCAGCGGTCGTACTTCTACGGCCTAGATATTCCTCTAGCTGAGCGAGAAGATACATACCCGGACTTCGTCGATGGGGCCACTATTGAAGCCCCGACATGGAGATCCCAGGCCACCCTTCCCTTTGACAACGATGCTTCCCGCGCCATAAGGCGGATAGAGTGGTTCGTAGACACAGGTCTGACCGTGTTGGACCTAGCCATGTGCTAGTTCATCAGGAGGATCCAGCCTCTGCAGCATCGCTCGAAGTTGATGCATGAATATACCAAGGAGAGGAAGGATAGCCTCCGCATCTCCGAGGACAACTTCTCGAGTTACTCCGTTAAGCTCCGCCTTAAGGACATCGTCAAGGTGAAGGATAGGAAGCGTGGCTTCACCATCACCTATGACATGTTCGAGGAGGGCGAGTGCCTAGAGGTACCTGTTTATTTTCCGTGTATGACATATACTCCAGTTCTTCCGTCTAGCCATTATCATCTTATCTAACACTTTGGCATTTCACTTAACAGATCAAAAGTCTAGAGGAGGATAGCATGGCTGTCCAAATCTATGACCCCTATATGAAGGAAGTCACCGTCATGTCCAACGACGATGTCCCGCTGGCGCGAAAGCGGAAGAGCTCCACCTCTGACGCTGTCGACGGAGGCAAGAAGAAGAAGACGGAGGGTGGAGCCTCCAAGAAGACTCCCGCCACCCTAGAGGCAGAGAAAAGAAAGATTACCGAGATCCCTTTTACCAATGCACCCACTGTTGTGTAAGTCTCTTTTCCTCCGACATTGTCCATTTCTCATCTTATTCCTGTACTTATACTTTTGCACGTTTTAGGAAGAAGGCCAGTATCAGTTTGAAGAAGACCTCCAAAACATCGGGTATTCTAAAAACATTAGAGACATGCTGCACCGTGATGTGTCTCACCAAGCATCTCCCTCCATCGCCCCTGTCACTCCTAGCGCCCAGCCTGCTACTGCTCTGACAAGCTCTCCGACTAAGGATGCATCTGGCCCTTCCACCATGGAAGTGGACTCAGCTGCCTCCACGGATCTCGTCGTTGCTGGCGAACAGGCGACACAAGAAAGCACCACAACCAAAATGGCTAAAGCTCCGGCTAAGGATGCCATCGGTAGCGGTAAGGCGATGGTGGTGGTGTAACGTCTATCGAAGGCGGCGCCTCTGCACCCAGGATAACCACAGAGCTTCCAAAGATAGTCTACCCGACGCTTATGCCGAGTAGCTCAACTCTGGCTCCTGGTGCGGCTCCAACATCTCTGACATGTGGTCTTGAGGAGCTTCTCCGACAAGCAGATATCTTGCGAGGAAATAGCCTTTCCTTCAGCAAGTTATTTGTCGAGAGCGCTACCAATCTCAAGATCATCGCTCTTGTAAGTCTTATTTAACTTTTGCTTTTCATATGAGTATCCCACTGTAGACCCCGATGATTTAGACGGAAAACCATAGGTCTTTGCATCTGAATGCTCTAAGAGTGACTAAGCTAGAAAACTTCACACTGTAGCCCCCAAGTATTTAGTTTGAATGAATTATTCTGACTAAATACTTTTAGAGTAGCATACGCAGTTTTTGTGAATTTCAATACTGTAGCCCCCAAGCCTCTAGTTGAAACTGAATTAGTTCCGACTAGATGCTTAAAGAAAGACTAAGCATGTTTGTTGAGTTAAAAACTCTCAATGTAGCCCCCAAGCCTCTAGGTGGATATTTAGCCGGATAGATGCTCCGAGAAACTAAGTGATTCTGATCTTATTTCCACAGAATGATAATGCTCGAAGAGGCGTCGCCAACGAGAAGTTTCACAAGATTCTCGCCGAGCTGGAAGCCGAAAATTGTAAAACTGCCTTCTTAAAGGAACAAAACACCAAGAGCAAGAGTCTGTTTTTCATTTCGTTTTCGTACTCCGACTTGGTCGTGTGCCATCACTCTCTGACTACTCACTGTGTACTATTCTTTCTCCGAATTGCAGTAACCATCACCAAGGCCAAGGACATTGTTGAGCAGTCCAAGCAGATTCAGTTGCTGGATAGCGAAAACAAGATCCTTAAGCAGGAGCGGACTGATACCTTGAAGATGCACGAAGAGTCCATGGCGGCGTTGCAGGAGTCTGCCAACACTGAGATCAACCGCTTGAAGGAGGAGAGTGTGATGCTGAAAGAGCAAAAGAAAGGTGCCGATGAGCAAAATCAGCGCAATATTGAAGCATACAAGATCCTCCGACAAGAACGGGTTTCCATGGCGGAGACGCTCTAGCAAGCTGAGGCGAGCATCTTTGGTAAGAAATTCTCCGTCTTGTGCTTCTGTAAGATAGGTACTTTGAATTTTGTGTTACTAAAATCATGTGCTCCCTTGTCGGAATTGCAACTCCTATTGGTCTGACCAAGTCGCCTCCTCCGCCAAAGGAATGCATGGTCCTCGCCAGCAACTTCATCAGCACCGTCGTCAAGCAAGCTAAGGAGATCGCCAAGCCCCTCAATATCAAATCAAGGTGGTGGACTCTGTGATGAAGTTCTCGGAGATCTTGTGCCAAGCCCCCGATCTTATCGTAAGCTGGAAAGCTTCATGTATACGGGCTCGCGCAAGGATGTCTCTGGCGATGGTCAAGGCGCACTATGAAAATGCCAACCTCGACACGGTGACCTCGGGTCTTCCCGACATAGACGATGAAGGCCAGAAGATTGACCACAAGGCTATCTGGGCATCACTCGCGGGTCTTGACACCTGGGTTGCCGAGCTGCTCGATCCAAACGTCTTTGTTCCGCGGGAATTCATTGACGGCGACCACCAGAGCTCCTCCAAGTCCCTCAAGACCACCGAATTTGAAGATGATGGCTCTCCTGCTGGCGATGATGTTGCATCAAAGTCCCCTGCACCAGAGGAATGAAAAAAAAACACTTTGTAATATTTGTTTCCTCTGGCTTGGTGTATGCGGAAAAACTACTATGTTAACTTAAGGCGAAAAAACAATAGTTGTAATTTCCCGCTACTCAAGCACTGGTTCCAGCATGTAATTACTTTTTAAGCATGTGTTGGCTTATCCATTACTCTGGTTTTTATGCTTGACCTTTCATGAGTCGGAAGACTCATAGTAGGAACCATGGACTCAGGTGATGATGCCCAATGGCACCGTCAAAAACCTAAGCACAAAATCGCCGACAACAAGTGCTGAAAGTCACTACTCCAGAATCCACATAAAAACAACAAAGAACGTGTAGACCAGAAAACTTAAGCTAACGACCGTAGGAGGAATTTTCACAAGTGCAAATGCAAAGCCTGTTCATAAAGGTTTTATACAATCCAAAAATGAATACTAAAGGAGGTAAAAGACTCAGAAATATGAGTGAACTAGAGAGATTTATTTCATTGATCATTTAAGAGGTACACAGTAGATAAAAAAATATGCTAAGTGTAAAAAGGGCATAGTATGTTCCATGGCCGATCAAGTTTCGGGTAGTCATCATCTGGGTCATGTCGCTTACGCTTATGATCTTCGCTAGGTCTATCCTCAAGTTCACGATTGTCAACGAGGTAGTAAGACCCATTGATTAGCGCCTTGCTTATGATGAACGGTCCTTCCATGGCGGGGATAATTTGTGCGACTTCTTCTGCTTAAGTCGGAGCACCAGATCCCCCTCTTTAAACGAGTGATGCCGAACGCAGCGACTATGGTAGCTTCGTAGCTTCTGCTGGTAGATGGCGGATCTTTGGCATGCCAAAAGGCGCTCTTCCTCGAGAAGGTCCACATCTAGGTGTCTGGATTCCTCAGCATCATCTTCGTCGTAGGCAGCAACTCTTAGTGAATCGTGAAGGATGTCGGAAGGCAGGATGGCTTCTGCTCCATATACCATGACATAAGGGGTGTAGCCGGTGGATCTGTTGGGTTTAGTTCGTAAACTCCATAGCACAGATGGTAGTTCCTCTGCCCAGGCTCCAGCTGCTCTATGTAGCAGTGCCTCAAGGCGTGGCTTGATTCCCTGCAGAATTAACCCGTTGGCTCGCTCAACTTGGCCATTGGATTGTGGGTGTGCCACAGATGCTAGGTCAAGTCGGATGCCCTTGTCCCAACAATAAGCTTCCACTTCTTCGAGTGATAAGTTGCTGCCGTTGTTGGTGATAATGCTATGTGGAAGACCAAATCTCACCACTAGATCCCGGACAAACCTAAGTTTAGTTGCCCCATCAAGCTTTCTAATGGGTTTAGCTTCTATCCGTTTGGTGAGTTTATCAACTGCTACTAGCAGATGCGTAAACCCACATGGTGCCATCTGTAATGGACCAACAATGTCTAGCCCCCAGAGTGCAAATGGCCAAGTTATTGGTATTGTTCGCAATTCTCTAGCAAGAACATGGGGTTGCCGGGCGTAATACTGGCATCCCGTGCATGTCTCAACCAACTTGTCGGTGTCTTCCTTCGTGGTGAGCCAGTAGAATCCTTGCCGGAAGGCTTTGGAGACCAATGATCGAGGTGAGGCGTGATGCCCGCAATCTCCAAGATGGATTTCAATACCTTCTTGATGGGAAACACACTTAAGGTATACACCAGTGGTGCTCCTTTTGTAGAGTTTTCCATTGATTATGGTATAGCCCTTTGCTCGACGTACTATTTGCCGTCTTTCGACCTTGTCGTTGGGCAATGTTTCGTGTAAAAAATATTCCATGAACGATTGTGTCCAAGCCAGAGGGACCTTTGTCAATGTGTGAACGAAAGAGTCGACTCTATCCGGGTTGTCGATGTCCGCTCCCTTCACGGATGGTGTCCGTAGATGCTACAGAAAAATGCCAGGAGGAATTCGTTTGCGCCCTGATCCAAGCTTAGACAATAGATCAGCCGCCTCGTTTTGCTCCCTAGGTACATACTTGACTTCGTAGCCCAAGAAGCTCTTGGCTATCTCGTCCACTTCATCTCGATATACCACCATCATAGGGTTCCGCACGTTCCAGGTATCAGCCCCTTGCTGGGCAACCAAGTCGGAATATCCATAGCAAACTATGCTCTTGACGCCAATATCCTTGGATATGCGTAGTCCGTGAATGAGTGCCTCTTATTCCGCCATGTTATTCATAAACTCGAAGTGGATCTGTAGAATGTAGTGTACCTTCTCCCAAGTTGGTGAGTGTAGCAGTACACTAGCCCCCGAGCCGTTGAGTAGCTTTGATCATTCAAAGTGCATCACCCAGTATTCTGGCTACGGCATATGGGTAGCATCTGGCATCTCCGTCCAATCTGCGATAAAATCCGCCAAGGCCTGTGACTTGATAGCGTCGCGTCTCTTGTAGGTGATCTCGAAGGAGGCAAGCTCAATGCCCCACTTCGTGACCCTTCTTGTAGCGTCGCTGTTGTTGATGATGTCGGACAGTGGAGCTTTGCTCACAACTATGATAGGGTGCTCCTGGAAGTAGTGCCTTAGCTTTCGGGAAGCAAGGAACAGTCCATAAGCTATCTTCTGGTAGTGCGGGTAATGCTGCTTGGACCCCATCAAGACCTCGCTTACATAGTAAACTGGTCGTTGAACTCCGTACTCATAGCCTAGTTCATTCCGCTCTACCACGACGACGATGCTGATTACCCGGTTAGTGGCTACCATGTAAATTAACATAGGCTCCATAGGCTCGGGTGCTACTGGGATGGGAGCCGAGGATAGTATCTCCTTTAGCTGCTTCAATGCTGCATCTGCCTCATCCATCCATGTGAATTTATCCGCCTTCTTTAGCAACTTGTACAGCGGCAGATCCTTCTCTCCAAGTCGGCTGACGAACCGACTAACTGCTGCAATGCAACCTGTCAGTCGTTGTATGTCCTTCAGGCATGTCGGACGTTTTATGTTTAAGATGGCCTTGATTTTCTTCGGGTTCACCTCGATTCCATGCTGGGAGACGATGAAGCCCAAAAATTTGCCGGCTGGGACCCTGAAGACGCACTTATTTGGGTTAAGCATCATGTTGTATTTTCGGAGATTATCAAAGGTTTATTTTAAGTCAGAGATTAAGTCGTTTGATTTTTTATACATCACCGCTATATCGTCCACATAGGCATGAATGTTCCGACCAATTAGATCATGTAGGCAATGTTGCATTGTCCACTGGTACGTAGCACCTGCGTTTTTCAACCCAAAGGGCATCGTGACATAGCAAAACATGCCGTAAGGTGTGGTGAATGAAGTGGCCAATTGGTCCGACTTCCTCATCTTACTCTGGTGGTATCCTGAGTATGCATCGAGAAAACACAAAAGCTCCGAGCCAGCCGTCGAGTCAAGGACTTGGTCAATGTGAGGCAAAGCAAACGTATCTTTGGGAAACGCTTTGTTCAAGCCGGTGTAATCAATGCACATTCTTAATTCTTTGGTTCCCTTTTTGGGGACAAGTACAGGATTGGACACCCATCGGGTGTGAAGGACTTCTCGGATAAAACTAGCCTTAAGTAACCTAGCTATCTCCTTGCCTATGGCGCGTCTCTTCTCGTCTCCAAACGTCGTAGAGGTTGTTTCACCGGTTTGCATTTTGGATCAATATATAAGTTGTGCTCGGCAAGTTCCCTAGGTACACACTTCATGTCGGTAGGTTGCCAGGCGAAGATGTCCCTATTCTCACAGTGGAACTCGACGAGCGCGCTTTCCTATTTGGGATCCAGGTTCGTCCCAATGGCGGTGATCTTGGAGGCATCGCCTACAACAAGTTCCACCGGCTTGGTTTCGATGGCGGCCTTGAATGTTGGGGCGGAATCAGAAATCTGGTTCTTCGACGTCGGCATCTCCGAGGCATCGACCTTGCTCTGGATCTCCTTGAATTCTTCGTGGTAGAGCATAGCTTTTGCAAAGGCTGCTTCTCCAATCTTGCAGTCTCTTGCCTTAGTAAAACTTCGGGATACGATGATGACTCCGTTTGGTCTGGGTATCTTGAGCTTGTTGTAGACGAAGCATGGCTTGGCCATGAAGGCGTGGAAGATGTCGTGTCCAAATATGACGTGGTACACGCTCTTGAAGGGGACCACCTCAAAGGTCATGCGTTCTTGGCGGTAATTATTAACATTGCCAAAAGCGACCTGAAGTGTGATGCACCCAAGGGACCGAGCCTCCCGACAAGGAACTACGCCATGGAAGATGGTGCTGGTCCGACTTAGGTTATCCTCCGTCAATTTCATCTTGTGTAGTGTATCCAGGTACATGATGTTGATGCTGCTTCCGCTATCCACCATACACTTGGTGAACTCGTTGCCGTCAATCAGGGGATTTATGACCATGGCGTACTGGTTCTCCGTAGGGATGAGGTTTGGGTGATCCTTCCTATCCCAAGTAATTGGAATCTCCGACCAGCGCAGGTACTGGGGAACTGGGGGTAGAGTGGCCATCAGTATCCTCATAGAGGTCTTCTGTTGTTGGATAGTGGGGGTCCTAAGGAAAGTGTGGAAAATGGCTGCCTTCTTCTCGAAGGGGTTCTTGCCCTTGCCGTCACCCTTGGCGGCGTGCTTGGGGTCAACATCCTCGTCCATGTCACTTGAATCCTTGGACTCCTCGTCCTTCTTCTTCCATTTGCCCTTGCCTCGCGGTCTGTTCTTCTGACTTCGCTTGTAGCCGGACTCCTGCAAACGTCATGGCGACCATGTCGGAGGTTTGTTTTTCTTCTGGAGGGCTCTTCCTCTTTGTGTTGTTGTTCCTCCTAGCTTGAGTTGGAACGACCGTTACCGGCAGGGAGCCGCGAGCATCGTCGTCGGCAGCCTCGAACTCACTGGCCAGCTGGATCATCTGGTTGATATCTAGCCGGTGATTGTCCTGCAAGCGCTTGAACTTATGTCAGAACAACGTACCTTTATCCAACCCATCGATGAAGGTGGCCATGGCGGTTTGAGGGTGCACCCCAGCGCAGGAATTCTTCATATCCAGCCAGCGAGAGAGGTAGGCGCGAGATGACTCGTCTTTCTCCTGCACACACCGCTGTAGATCGCCAATAGTACAGGGACACTTATACGTACCCTCTAAGTTCTTGGTGAACGCTTCTTGCATGTATAACCAGTTGCAGATGGATTTCTCCGGCAAGTCATCAATCCATTGTCGGGTCGTGCCTCCCAGCATCAGGGGGAGGTACTTGACGGCGACGTTGGGGTTACCGCCAGTGATCTCCATCGCGTTGCCATAATCCTGCAACCACGTAGTTGGTTTGGCGGTTTTGTCATAGGGCTTGATGGTCTTGTCAATCCGGAAACCCCTGGGGTAAGTGGCGGTCCATATTACAGGTCCAAAGCAACATGGTCCCAAGTATTGTCCTTCCCGGGCCTCGTGAATCTTGTCCAGGCGTGAACATGTGCCGTATGGCTCCGGGCTTGCTTTCTTCTTCTTGCCACCAGGAGATGGGCTGCGTGAACGACGTGGTCCTCCTCCGCCATGGTGGCTGCTAGGGGGCGATGGGGGCGGAGGTGGCGGAGGGTTAGCCATCTTGATGTTACCCTCCTATGACGCCTCGCGCTTGTCGCGGTTGCTTGTTGGACACGGAGGGTCATGGCGTGACCTGCTCTTGTGTCCTTGGTTGCGCTCTCCATCATGGCGGGTTTGCTCAGTGTTGTCGCGGATGACAATGCCACTCTGCCTCGACGGAGGCATATCCGTGCGATGGTGAGCCTTGGGGTCTTCGCGATGTCAGGGAGATTGGGGCGGTGCAGATGGGCGAAGAGGATGAGCCTTACCTCCATGGTCGGAGGATATAGGGATAACATCCTTCTTGTTGCACGCATCCCTCCGTCTTTGCTCTGAGGAACCCGTCTGGGACCCGACATCATGAGGAGATCGGTCCCTTGGCGGTTTAGGATGGCTAGACTAGCAAAACGCTGGGTCAGACTCAAGCCTCTGAGAGGTGGCCTTTTCCTGCTATTTTACCTCCTTGGCCACAATGTCATAGACCTGGTCCACAGCCGTGGGTGATCTATCCTGCTCCAGATGTGTCTTGGCAACAACGAGGTTGAGAAGAGGGGTGGGCATCACCTGTCTGCCTTCGCTATCAATGTATGGCTTGGCTTGTGCCGGCTTGGGAGCCCATCCTAGGTTTCGCCGTACCCCGGGATCGTTGATGATGCGAGCTAGAGATTTCTTAGCCTTCTGCTGCTGTAGCAGAGTCTTGTACTCGGCCTCCATGGATCTAGCTTTCTCTATTGACTTCTGCGTGTTGGCCAGATCTCGATCCAGCTTAGCGCCTTGCTCCACGATGGCATGCACTTCCTCTAGTAGTTGCTAGCGCTTCTCATCAAGCTGGACTACGTTCCGTATATGGGACACGGTCATGGGCTCGACGAGTAGATTGCCGTACATCACTCTATCAGCTGGAGTGACTTGGGCAGCAGCACATGTAGATGCCGGAGGTGGCGGGTTTGCGGTGTTATTGTTGCTCAGACCGGTGCTGAGTTCCTGCGGCTGTTGCACTAGGTTAGGCGGAGGGGGCATGATCATTGCGCGATCATTGTCGGTAGCAACAAGTGGTCCCTTCCTTTTGTCCAGCGCTATAGGAGGAGCTCGTCCGGGTTGATCTTCATCCATCATGGTCCCAATGGCGATGAACACTTCTTGGTATGTGACGGCGTTGTTGTCCTGCTTGTCGCGTTTGTAATCCTCCTCCATCTCCTGCATAGCAGAGTCTAGCTCCTCCGAGCTGAAGTCTATCTCCTTCGAGTCAGCGCTAATGTCGATGTAAAGCGCGTCAAGCACGGAGTCGGAGGGTGCCGGGGCTTCCTCGATGATGGGCGGCGGTGGTGCAACAACAGCGACGATGACTAGAGGTGGTGGTGCAGCTGCAGCAATGACGACCGGAGGTGGTGGCGGTGGTGGCTGAGGCGGAGGGGCGCCGTCTAAGAGCGCAAGCGCTGTCTGGGCTGCCTCCTCAGCCTCCACGTAGTTGTTGATGGTATTCACCATGCTTTCAAAAGTGAGGCGTCCTGAAGCCTGTTGCCGCCTTAGCGTTGTTGGAGAAGCGTACCTTGGTCCAGTCCTTACACAAAGTGATACATGGCATCATCATTGGGGTAATGTGCCAGATCGGACCATATATGGAGCCATCTGGCAAGGTAATCACAGGGGTTTTCGACTTCTCTCTGCATGCAACGCGCTAGATCGAAGATGGTTACCACTCTGACGAACTTGGATCTCTATTGTCCAGACGCACGGGCAAAGCCGGTGGACTTGCAGCAATCTTCCACCATTATATCTTGCACAGGGGCGGTTTGGGTGGGCCTTGAATTTTTTTGATATTTATCGGCAAACTCCGAAGAGATATCCGACATAGATCCTTCCGCAAACGTATCCTGCCCGTAGGCGGTCCATGCGGGTCTTGACGCTCCTCCGACTTCCAGGGAACTAGTGCCCGAGTCGGTTTCGCCGATGAAAAGGTACATGTCTCCGATAGGGACGATCGAGTATCGGGTAGGGTTCGTCTTCATCGGGATCCAGAACTCATCGGGGGGGATGATCGGAACGTTGCCGAAGAAGAGAACGCGACCGATGTTTACGGTCTAGCCGATTCCCACGAAGATCCTGGACCTCGCCCGCTATAGAGCATGAAGCGCCTCTTGCCCCACGGTGGGCGCCAACTGTCATGGTATTGCCGACGAGTACGCCATGGAGGGGTCCTCACAGTGCGTGTTTAGAGACGTGGGGTAAGGCGGATGGTTGACGGGTACGAGGTAACACAGCTAGCCTAGGTTCAGATCCCACGACGGTGGCGGGATCCTACTCCTCCTATAAATCACTATAATGGCAATATGCCGAGTTACAGGGATTGGTTCGTTGTGCGAGGTATGAGTTGAGTTATACCCTAAAGGCTCCCATAGGGCCGACTTATACAGTCGCCAGGACCTAGGGTTACAGGAAAGTCCTAGCCGGATAGGTTACAGAGTCCTACACAGTATACAATCAGTCTAACGTGTCTTGCACTCCAAGGCCCCGGATACGTCGGTGACTCCTCCGTAGCCTTCCTTTCTCCGTCATGGGCGTCCCTTCTGAATCCATCTAACTGGGCCGCCCAGCAGGCCATGGGCCATGCTACCAACTGTGGGCCACCCGGGTTATCCGTATAGGAGACATGCTATGAGGATACCCATATAGCATATCCCCAACACAAGTTGATCCTTCAACCCCTTGTTCTCCTCAATAAGATGATCATTCTTGCAACAAGGTTAGGAGTGCTAGACAAGTCTATAATTTGCACATCGGAAGACTTAGCATGTTCACAAGTTAGTTGAGTTTGAAATTGTTCATGGGCTTCAAAAAGACTTGAGAATTTGCTCTCCAAGGCTTTGTGTTTCTCTTTGAGTTTCTCAAAATCTTCTCGAGTCCTATCATGACCAACACCAAACTCAACTTTCTCTTTCTTAAGCACCTTAACCAAAGCAAGAGCATGATCACATTCTTTAGTGAGAGAGCACATGGTGTTGCTATGGTCATCTACAAGTTTAGATACACTTTCCTCAAAATTAATTCTCATATTTTGTTCATCCTCGAGACTTTGAGTGAGAGAAGCAATTTCATCGGCGGCATCTCTTTCATTTTTACTTAGCAAGTCAAGAAGTTCTTCCTTTTCATCTAAAGCATCCCTAGCATTGTCAAGTTGTGCAAGCAAGGAATCAAAGCAAGTTTTAGTTTCTTCATCCAAGGTAGCAATAAACTCACACATGTCTATCATCTCTTTCTTTATCTCTAGACCAACAAGATCAAGAGAAGAAGGCTCACTAGATATGGTTTGAGGAGTGGGTTTAGATGTTACCTCGGTGGCCTTGGCCATGCGACACTTTTGGTTGGAGGAGATGACGTTTTCATTTGGTGAGTCGAAGAGTGACAATCATGGAGTAGAGGTAGTGGCAATAGCAGAAACTCCCAAAATCTCTCCGCCTTGGACTTCATCATCATCTTCTTCATCCGTGCCCGAAAGGTATTCTTCATGGACCACTATAGCTCTTTCCTTGTTGGCGACATTCTTGACAGCGTAGTTCTTGTTCAAAGGATGAGGAGGCCTTGACTTGATCTTGTGAATGAGACGACCACCATTGTCTTCACGGTTCTCAAAGGGACACTTGGCCATAAAGTGACGCTTGACGTTGCAATTGTAGCATGACCTTGCCTTGGGAGACTTGTTGGATGAGTTGAATCTTGAGTTGTCCCTTGACCTTGACTTGAGCCCGGACTTGTTCCAAACGGCCCTTGAATCGAGAGCAAGATGTTCGTTGAAGGCACACTTGAGGTCCTCTTGAGACCACTCACTTGATGTATCATCATCATCAACTTCAATAGCATTGGCCTTCAAAGCAATATTCACTTTTGTTGATCCAATAGCCCTAGCACGGGCGGACTCCGCATTCTTCTTGGCAATGGTCATGGCAATCACTTCACTCAAGACTTCTTGGGAGCTAATTAGGTGAAAGTTGGTTCTTCCCTTGATGGAGTTGAGCTTTTGTTCTTCAAAAGGAAGAAGAGCTTGAATGAACTTCCTCTTCATGAACTTGTCATCAACATAGGTGGAACCAAGATCCATCATAGTGTAACAAAGGACCTTGAGCCTCTTATAAATGTCTTCGGGAGTCTCATCATCTTGCATAGCAAAACCATCGCACTCGTTGTTGACTTCATCAAACTTGGAGCTTTGAATGCTTGCATTCCCAACAAATAGCTCGGTAAGTTGATCCCATGCTTGCTTGGCGGTGTTGAATTGGCGAATGTGCGCAAAGTCCTTGGGAGTCAAGGCCTTTTGAATCATCCCCAAAGCCATGGCATTGAGTTTCTTGTCCACCACTTCACCTCGAGTCAACTTCTTTGGGTCATATTGAGAGAACCCATCCTCCACAATCCTCATTAACTCAATAGAAGAGATGGAAATATGTGAGCGCATTAGATATTGCCAATTGGAAAAATTTGAAGTATCTAGCATAGGTGGTTCTCCATGAGGACTGATGTGTGGCATTGGAATGGGTGGATCCGGAGTGTACTTCGGCGGTGGGGTACTGCCGAGTAGTTCTTTCCGCCACTTTCCTCTTTGGAAGTTGAGTCTACGGGCTCCTCAGTGTTCTCGCTTGGAACCTTGGTAGATGTTTGAGCAACAAAACCAAGTCTCAAGTGAGTGGTGACGGCTGCGGGATTCACCCAGGTGGCGGTCACGGGAACGGTGGGAGGAAGCTCGGTGGTTTGGGGTGTGGCAAGAGCAACCATGGGGTTTGGCTTGAGATACCGCAAAATAGTCATCATTTCCTCGAACTTGGACATCATGGATGTATCCAATTGCTTGAGGTCATCCATGGTGGCCAAGTTCTTGGAGTTTTCATTTTCACTACCCCCTTCGTCGGCCATTGTCTCTTAGGCGGTAAAGCCCGAAATAAGAGCATTGGCTCTGATACCAATTGAAAGTACCGACTTTGAATCGACTAGAGGGGGGTGAATAGGCGACTACCAATTTTTAATTTGTTACACACTTTTAGGCTTAACGAGAAGGAAAGTTCTCTAGATTTGCATCTAGGTGAACAACCTATATGCTAGAGAACTAACAACAACCATAAGAACGGCAAAGAGCAAGAAGTAAAGGTAGGAAACGAGATAATCGGAGTGGGGACACGAAGATGTAATTCCCGTAGTTCACTCCCAAGGGAGCTACGTCTATGAGAGCTGTCGGGGCCAGACAAGGTCACCCGAGCGCCACAAAGGCCTCACCTTCTTCTCCAGTGAGCTCCCCCACAAAGGAGGCCTCACAATCCACTAACCGGTGACCTTGAAGGCGCCAACCGAAACCTTTAAAACAAGGTTGAGGGGGAAGCTCCACAACTCAATTGGATAAAGTGATTTGAGTGGCTATGGAGATGGATCTAGTGAGTTGAACCTCGGGTACTAATGGAGGAGAGAGAAAATTGAAGAGTTAGGTAGGAGGAAGAAGGAGGACACCTTAAATAGGATCCCTCCAAACTGAACTGTTGGAGCCTTCGCGACCTCACCGGATGTTCCGGTTAGTGGCCGGAAGTTCCGCCCAGCGTAGCCCCCAACGGTCATCAGGCCGTTGATGCATGCTCCAAAAGCCTGTAGCATCCCAATTGTCTAACAATTGCAATGCTACTAGCCTAGTCTATATATATGCTACTTCCTATATATAATGGTTGCATCATAATTATCTCATGCTCATGTCATCATGCCACCTTGCATTTGAGCATCATATAAAACCCTTTTTGTTTTGGTTCTTCTCTCATATGCATTGTAAATTGTATTTGCCTCTTGATATTGTATTTGGTTATTGATATATTGTTTAAATGCCCAAGTTGAGTTGGGGGCATATCTTTTATTCCACTCCACCACCCTTTCTTCACCACCTTATAATTCCACCATCCCATTATCCATGAGCTTGTATTTTATTTTCTTTTGGTATTTAATCTAGCTCATGGGAGATAGGATGGATCTACTTCTACAAATTCTTTTGCTTGGCCTTTATTCCACTTCTTGGGAATGCATAAGAATAATGCCATGCTATTATTTTTGTTTTCACAAGAATTTAATCATGGAATTTAATACCCATACATGGGCCATGCAAATCTCACCATATTTCCCTCCTTTGGGTTTTTCATGTATTTTTGCAAGTGAAGCATGGATCTTTGTGAGTCCATCTCATGTTGGCCCTATTCTTCTGCTTTTGACTTTAAAAACCTCACCTTCCTCTCCTTTTTCACCTCCATCCAGGCATAATCAAGGGTGATCTAGCTAAGCCCTACCCTAAACCCCCTCTCTCTATTTCTATCTCTAAACCCTACCACCATCATGATCTACTCCAACAACCCTCACCACCATCTCTCTCTCCCTCCTTTTGCTTGATCTTGCTAAAAGCCACCACCACATCACCCTCTCTCTCTAATCCCTCCTCTCTATCCAAAACCCTAACCCTAATCAACTACTCCCTATCACCATCTACCATATCACCCCCCTCTAGCTAACCCGAGCCACCCCTCTCTAGCTAACCCTAGCTACCCACACCTCTCTCACCCTCCCTCTCTCTACCATGATGACCCCACCTAGCCACCCTACTCCCCCTGGCCGAGCTACCCTCCTACCCCAACCCTAGCACCAGCCCTAACCCGAGGCACTACCTCCATCCGACCCTAGCTCCATGCCACACCCCTTTCTCTCTTTCTATCTCTCTTGCCAGGCCCCACTTTCCTCTCCTCCCTCCCTGGCCTACCTGGCAGCCTCCATCACCCTCTCCCCTGCCCCTGCCGTCCAGCCCGAGCACGTGAGGAGGAGAGAAAAGGTGGCACCCGAGCCACCTTTATCTACCCCCCCTGCCACAGCTGGTCTCTCCCCTCTCCCTCCTTTTCCTCCTTCCCCACGACTCTCCTGCATCTCCCAGATCTGTCCAGAGCGCCCTGCCCTCCTCCCCTTCGCCACCCCGGCTGACGCAGCCGGCGCCAAGACACCGGTCTACCTTCCGAACCAGCTGCAGCCAGACTGAAGCGGCTGGAAGGACGAGGCCTGTCCCCCTCCTCGCATTCCGCCGGAGAGGAGGAGGAGGAGGCTGCTGCACGCCGAGACGCGCCGCCAAAACCCTAACGCCTCCGGTTCGCCAGCGCCGTCACCGATCCAACGCTCCCCGCTCCGATCCGAGCCCACTGCCGAGCCTGCGGTGAGCACCTCCTTCTCCCTGACACGCTCCGCCTCACCGTACCGCCCTAGCCCCGCCGATCTTTTCGTCGAACGCCCACCGTGCGCGCCGTCCGTTGTAGTCTGCAGCCTCCCCACGCTGCGCCAACCTCTCCTAGCCTGCGTCCACCCTCCTGACACCAACCCTAGCGCTACCGCATCGGCTCGCACCCGGCCGCACCCCACGTCCCGGTTCGATCTCACAGGCGCTCGCAAGGGTGAACACCGATTGGTCGTTGCGGAGAAGATCCACAGTACGGGCGACCCTTTTGCACTTAACCCCTGCATCTTTTTCGGCTAAACCCGCGGTACGCAGAGCCCCACCAGTCAGCCGCCCTGTCCTTTTTACAAAGAGCACCCCGTAGAACCCTAGCCTTAACCCGCGCTCCAGCACACGTTCCACCTGTCAGCCTCTGCCGGTTCACCCACTGGCACGGGGGCCCTCAACCATCGGCCCCACCTGTCATTTGCTGTGGCTAGATAAAGTCATGTGAAAAAACCTTTTCAAGGCTTTCACCAAGTCAGCCTGGCCCCAAATGTCACTGTCTGTGGCTAGGACTGGGCTGAGTAGCAAAAGGTTTTCTATTTTCTGTTTAAATTTAAAACTTTTCAAATTTGTTTTAAATTCAAATTCAAATCTGTTTTTAAATAACTTTTCAAATATAAATCCAAGTAAGACATATAATGTATGTTTTGAAATCAGAAAAATGTGAGGAATTCAAATATGCTATTCAAAATAATGTTTGAACACTTTAATTTTCGAGTTGATTAAAATTACAATAAAATGCCCTTTGCCTTAATTAATTAATAACTTTTGTTTTATAACTCCGAATTTGACAAATGATATGTCCAAAATGATCAGCTCGACGAGACCTTTCTGTTTATGCATTCCATGTTCTGAATTGCAGCATGCATCATGTAAATATAAAGTATACAGAAACTTATTTGAGGATAAAAGGTGACTAAAACACCATAACATGCTTTATTCTTGCACCCCACACCTCACCCATGCCATGCTACATTATTGCCATGCAAATTGTGCATCATTCATCATGGCATGATTGTTTGCTTGTCGCATTTTATTCATATGCTTGCGCACTTTATTTATGTTGGCCCTTGTTTGTTTGGTTCTTCTTCGAATAGACGCTGAGCAGGGGATATATCAAGAAACCCAGGAGCACTACCCAGATCCATCCCTCGCTTCAACTGAGCTGCCAGGCAAGCACTACCACATGCTTGCATACATATAGTACCTATTGCCTCTATCTTATTCTTGCATCATTGAGTCGCGATTGCATTAAACTGAATCCCAAGTACTGCATAGCCTTTACTTTTAAACCCCACCGAAGCTTGTTCCTCCATCCCATGAGCCATTACTACAGGAGTTGTTTGAGCCATGCGGGTCATAGAACAGCATGTGTAGGGTATGTGAGTGTCTGATGGATAACGAGGTACCTAAACAACTTAACCTGAGTAGTAATGGGAACACTAATGAAAGTGGCACCGGTGAGCAATATCTGCTATTTGGTTTTTCATGCTCACTTGTGTCCCGTAGGACCCCGAGTACTTGATTCCTCTTCCTTGAATATTCGCGCTATCCACATCCGGGAGGCTTATGAACCCCCCTGAGCTAGAGCTTGATTCATTCTTATTTCTTGGGGCCACAAACTAGTTTGGGGCTTTATTACTATCCTGTACTTATGCCATGCTTTACTGCTTTATTTACGATTGTGCGCGGAGCACCTATACTGTTTAGGATCGTGACACGTTTTTGCTGTATCGACAAGCCTAGTCACACTTTCGGGTTCCCAGTCGTTTACAGCCGTCCACACAAACCTTGAGTCCGTCCCGGAGCCGGCCAACTTCGTTGCGGGTAGCTTAATGGGGTGGCCCCCTAAAATATTTCTGAATCCTGTGATCGCTTTGTCGTGAATGCCTCGTTGGGTTTTGATTTGGTTTTTCCGAGGTTGATCGAGTGTGTGTTGCTATTTGTGCACCCCTGCAGGGTAAAACTTTCTGAAAGCCGTGTCCGCGGTTATGGACGACTTGGAGCACAGTTTCTCGATCATAGACAAGTATAACTAAAGTACCACTTTTAATTTGACTAAGTACCTGACTAGTAAATAGTGCAACACTCATGGAATGGATAATAAAACTGCCAATGGTTGGGGGGGTTGTTCGTCCGCTTCCTCGTTGGTAAGCGAGGAGGAGGATGGATCTGTTAATATTACTGTTATAACTGTTGTTAATAATTCACGAACATCCGTCTATCTTTGGTTAGGCGGATGGTTAGCGAGTATCTATAGAATTGATAGGGATTATCTTTTGCTGCAATTGCGTCACCCCAGGTTGTGTCCCCTTTAGAGGCATAAAGACTTGCTGAGTACCCCTAGGGTCTCACACGATAAATTATTTGATTCAGATGAATAGGTACACTCCCAAGATGGATACTGGGTGGAGAAGACGGACGATGTTGGCAACGATCACTCGGTGTAGAGATTCCGGGAACGGGGATCCGTGAGATCTGTGGGCGGGATGTGTTTATTTATGGGGCATCTTATGCCGATTTGCTTCTTATCCGTACTCGGATCTTGTTTTCCGCTTCCGCCTGATACTCTGATGTTTGATGTATGAGGAGATATCCTAAACTATTATATCTATCTAGGATATTTGGATCTTGCCATATGGCGTTGCAATATTTCTATTTCTTTTAGATGGAATGGCTCTGAGGACTGTTGTATGGTGGCTTGCATACATACTCATTTGTGTATGTAGTTGATCCCTTCGCCTGCCGATTACGCCGCTCGTTCTTGTCCCGATGTTCTAGAAATGGTTAGGACGGCCGAAAGGTCTACCTGTGAGTGGCATTTGGCCCCACCGTACTATTTTAACCATTTCCGCTCATCCAGGCTTGTAACTAAGAGCGTAATTCACCGAGGTAGTTACAATTGGTATCCGAGCCATCCCGCCCTTCAGGGTCTCAGCCAAATGGCCGTTGTCAGTCTAGCAAATATTTTGGTAGCTATGTATACTAGGGAAAAACAAAACATGAGAGTAGGACTGCTTCCACTTTTCTTCTTACCACCCACCCACCCTTTTCTGGTAAGGAAGTGTAACGTTTTCAATCCTATTCTTAAAATTCAAACTAGGATTCACGTGTTCTGGGTTTCCGTAGTACCATAGAAAGTGTGTGTGTGTGTGTGTGTGTGTGTAAATCCTTGTCTATCTGTTGCATCCAATTTGTTATCACAATCTGCCTCTGGTTATCAACTGTTGGTACATTCCATACTGACAGGATTTTGAAAACCGGCGCGATCTATCTGACTCCTTGTTAACCGGTGCCATCTTCTTAAGGGTGTTCTTCCTTCCAGCATGCTTTCACAGGTGTGGAGTTGCTAATCTCTACCTGATAAGTGTTTTTGCGCATCTATTGGTATATTAATGCCGAAAAATGCGGAAAAAATTTCTTTGATACCTCTGTGCTTCCACACTCCTTTTCAGTCATGTGTGAAACATTATCTATCTCCCTTTTATCAGCATGTCCATGCTAACTCATTCTTTTGTCACCGGCGCTTAATCCTAGAGTTTCTTTTCATCTCCAATTCTCTTGGGCTAATTACATAACATGTGTCGATCCGATGCTGGTGATTGTAATTTGGTTCTTGGCATAGCTGTATGACACTTATCATGAGTGGAATATGGAAAATGCAATCACCACTATCCTCCAAATGGTGACGGTTATCTCCTGTGATTTTGAGTACACCGTGATCATATCTATGCATATTCAAGCATCTTTGGCAATCCGGAGTTTCTCAAGGCACTACTGATACATCATCTGTCCATCATGCTGCACATCTTTTGAACTCCATATCTGCAAAATTCTCTTTGAGACGAGGGAATTGCATATTTTCGTCTCTGATATCTTTGCTTAAGGTATGAGCTATCATCGGTTCTTATCCAAGATCTCTTTATCTTTGTAACCGGTGATCCGATCGACAATGTGAACCAGGTGACATCTCTTTTTCTTCCGAAGGACCGGATAATCTATTCTGCCAGCGCATCTTCTTCAACAGGAATCCTTACTCGTAACGTTGATCTTTCAAAGAGCGTTGAGCTCAGAAAGTGTTTCGAGCATTTGTTCGTTTCTCCCGCCTCTTAAGCTTGGTATTCTGGGAATATCTTGTTAATCCATGGTGGTATATGTTGATAATATGCTTGCCTATTCCGTATCAATGGAAGAACATGGAAGATCGTCTGTGTTCCTTTATCTCAAGCTTTGTTAACACTGCCGTGTGCAAAGTTCCCAAAGTGGAAATTCTGACTTTTTGAAGTCACCTATCTCGGCCACGTCCTTCTGCTAAATAGATCGCTTCAACTCTGGAATCAGCAAGTCCATTGTTAATTCCATCTTCCATCTTCAATCAAAACCGGAGTCTTTCCTTATTGGCGAGTTATCAGCGTTGCTGCACGGAAGATTTCCTCAAAACGGCTAAATCTCTCTCAATCATTTCAAGAACAACATGGAGTTCTTTTCACCTCAGTCTCGTCAAGTAATCTCTTGAAACCCTCTCGCTCTATCGTCTATGCTCAATCCACCGGAGGCCATGGAGACCTTCTAGATCTTGTATTCCTTCTGTTCAAGTTGGTGCCATCTTTTCTGTGGCTGTTGAATCTTGCAGTTCTTCTCCGTAATCTTCCTTCATATCTTTCCGGTGGCTGGTTACTTATGATATGACGACAACATAATCACCCTTATCTATCTATGAATCCGGCGAATCGTTTGCATCTATCCTTGTTTTCTAACGAAGTTCCATGAGTTATTGTCAATACCTTCAGTCTGTTTCGGTAGTTGGGTTGCATGTTTTTCTTATTCATGTGCGGAGTAATGCTTTGAGTGCGGGATGGAGTAGCTACCATACCACTACACTTATCATTCGCTCTTGTACATTGAATTGGTGAATTTATGTGATTTCACTAATTCCACGGAAGTTAGAAGTGGCCTTTATCCCTCGATACTTTTACTTCCGTCCTTGTTTTTCCGGAGTGCTCTCTCGAAGAAAGTAATCAATAATCTCTTGTTGGTGGTCTGTCTATTCTAGATGGAGCAAATCTACAATTATCTGGTGGAAACAAACGCAAACGCCTTTCGGTCCTCGTCTTTCTACCGATGCTCTACATCCACAAACAAGATGAAAGGAAACTATCTCTCTTTGTTCATCAATTCTTTTTCTGTGGTAAAGCCAATTATGGTTGATGCCATCAGCCGCAAATCTATTGCGTTAGCCTCAAGGCTAAAGAAAGCAATAAGTATATCTACAATAAACTCCAGATCCTCCATATTCTTTGCTTCTCGGGATTCCACCATGATCTGGCTTCACATCCGTCTCTGGAAGTTATATCCGCGCACCTCAATTGCGTGATCCTTTGGTTCTTACCGGCGCAAGAAGAATCTACTAAATCTTTCTGTTGATATCAAGGGACTCTATTGTTTGAAGGCAATATTGTTTCCGAACTTCATTTCTCAAATTCCAGAGAAGATACGATGCTATTGTCATAGTGGTTCGAAACCTCTCCAACCTAGTCTTCCGGCGACACAAAGATTCATCCTCTATAGTATCGGTAAATCTTTAATCTTAATGGTGTGTCTTTCTTTATCCATGATACATCATCTTTTCCTTTTCTTTCACAAGTGGTTATATTCTTTTATCATGTTTCTTGAGAAAACCGAAGCTATGTCCATCCTATCCTTCTTGTCTCACGACAATCCTTCAACTCTTCTAACCGTGTTTCTCAAGTAAAACGCAAGACTCGCAACAAGTCTAGCAAGTTTGCAAGGTGTAGCGGTCGCACCATTCCGTTGTTCATCAACTTGGGAACGTGAGTGTCACCTTCGTTCGGACACCCGCCTCTCCTTGTGTTGTTTTCTTTTTCCTAGGAATCTCGGGGCGAGATTCTTGTTTAGTGGGGGAGAGTTGTAGCATCCCAATTGTCTAACAATTGCAATGCTACTAGCCTAGTCTATATATATGCTACTTCCTATATATAATTGTTGCATCATAATTATCTCATGCTCATGTCATCATGCCACCTTGCATTTGAGCATCATATAAAACCCTTTTTGTTTTGGTTCTTCTCTCATATGCATTGTAAATTGTATTTGCCTCTTGATATTTTATTTGGCTATTGATATATTGTTTAAATGCCCAAGTTGAGTTGGGGGCATATCTTTTATTCCACTCCACCACCCTTTCCTTCACCACCATGAGCTTGTATTTTATTTTCTTTTGGTATTTAATCTAGCTCATGGGAGATAGGATGGATCTACTTCTACAAATTCTTTTGCTTGGCCTTTATTCCACTTCTTGGGAATGCATAAGAATAATGCCATGCTATTATTTTTGTTTTCACAAGAATTTAATCATGGCATTTAATACCCATGCATGGGCCATGCAAATCTCACCATCTTTCCCTCCTTTGGGTTTTTCATGTATTTTTGCAAGTGAAGCATGGATCTTTGAGAGTCCATCTCATGTTGGCCCTATTCTTCTGCTTTTGACTTTAAAAACCTCACCTTCCTCTCCTTTTTCACCTCCATCCAGGCATAATCAAGGGTGATCTAGCTAAGCCCTACCCTAAACCCCCTCTCTCTATTTCTATCTCTAAACCCTACCACCATCATGATCTACTCCAACAACCCTCACCACCATCTCTCTCTCCCTCCTTTTGCTTGATCTTGCTAAAAGCCACCACCACATCACCCTCTCTCTCTAATCCCTCCTCTCTATCCAAAACCCTAACCCTAATCAACTACTCCCTATCACCATCTACCATATCACCCCCCTCTAGCTAACCCGAGCCACCCCTCTCTAGCTAACCCTAGCTACCCACACCTCTCTCACCCTCCCTCTCTCTACCATGATGACCCCACCTAGCCACCCTACTCCCCCTGGCCGAGCTACCCTCCTACCCCAACCCTAGCACCAGCCCTAACCCGAGCCACTACCTCCATCCGACCCTAGCTCCATGCCACACCCCTTTCTCTCTTTCTCTATCTCTGCCGTGCTGGCCCCACTTTCCTCTCCCCTCACAGCCTGCAGCGGCCTCCATCACCCTCTCCTCGCCTCGCCGTCCAGCCCGAGCACGTGAGGAGGAGAGAAAAGGTGGCACCCAAGCCACCTTTATCTACCCCCCCTACCACAGCTGGTCTCTCCCCTCTCCCTCCTTTTCCTCCTTCCTCACGACTCTCCTGCATCTCCCAGATCTGTCCAGAGCGCCCTGCCCTCCTCCCCTTCTTCTACACCAACGCCACCAGCAGCCGACGTCGCCCGCTTCCAGCACACCGTCGCCCTCGTCGAACCAGCCGTGCAGCGCGACCGTGAAGCGGCCTGGAAGGACGAGGACTTGTTCCTGTGTCGCCCCGTACCCGCCAGCGAGGAGGAGGAGGCCTGTACACCGCTGCACACCGAGACGCGCCGCCGAAACCCTAACGCCTCCGGTTCGCCAGCGCCGTCACCGATCCGACTCTCCCCGCTCCGATCCGAGCCCACCGCCGAGCCCGCGGTGAGCACCTCCTTCTCCCTGACACTCTCCGCCTCACCGTACCGCCCTAGCCCCGCCGATCTTTTCGTCGAACGCCCACCGTGCGCGCCGTCCGTTGTAGTCTGCAGCCTCCCGCCAGCCGCCTCTTCTAGCTCTGCGTCCACCCTCGACACCAACCTAGCTACGCAAGATCGGCTCGCACCCCTGCGCACCCATCGTCCCGGTTCGATCTCGCCGCGCTCCGCGCGGGTGAACACCGATCGGTCGTCGCGGAGAAGATCCACAGTACGGGCGACCCTTTTACACTTAACCCCCTGCATCTTTTTCGGCTAAACCCGCAGTACGCAGAGCCCCACCAGTCAGCCGCCCTGTCCTTTTTACAAAGAGCACCCCGTAGAACCCTAGCCTTAACCCGCGCTCCAGCACACGTTCCACCTGTCAGCCTCTGCCGGTTCACCCACTGGCACGGGGGCCCTCAACCATCGGCCCCACCTGTCATTTGCTGTGGGTAGATAAAGCCGCGGTGAGAAAAACCTTTTCTGCGCGCCGTTTCGCCAAGTCAGCCTGGCCCCACATGTCACTGTCTGTGGCTAGGACTAGGCTGAGTAGCAAAAGGTTTTCTGTTTTCTGTTTAAATTTAAAACTTTTCAAATTTGTTTTAAATTCAAATTCAAATCTGTTTTTAAATAACTTTTCAAATATAAATCCAAATAAGACATATAATATATGTTTTGAAATCAGAAAAATGTGAGGAATTCAAATATGCTATTCAAAATAATGTTTGAACACTTTAATTTTCGAGTTGATTAAAATTACAATAAAATGCCCTTTGCCTTAATTAATTAATAACTTTTGTTTTATAACTCCGAATTTGACAAATGATATGTCTAAAATGATCAGCTCGACGAGACCTTTCTGTTTATGCATTCCATGTTCTAAATTGCAGCATGCATCATGTAAATATAAAGTATACAGAAACTTATTTGAGGATAAAAGGTGACTAAAACACCATAACATGCTTTATTCTTGCACCCCATACCTCACCCATGCCATGCTACATTATTGCCATGCAAATTGTGCATCATTCATCATGGCATGATTGTTTGCTTGTCGCATTTTATTCATATGCTTGCGCACTTTATTTATGTTAGCCCTTGTTTGTTTGGTTCTTCTTCGAATAGACGCCGAAAGGTGGGATATATCAAGAAACCTGTGAGCACTACCTGCATCCATCCTCGCTCAATCGAGCTGCCAAGCACTACCACATGCTTGCATACATATAGTACCTATTGCTTCTATCTTATTCTTGCATCATTGAGTCGCGATTGCATTAAACTGAATCCCAAGTACTGCATAGCCTTTACTTTTAAACCCCACCGAAGCTTGTTCCTCCATCCCATGAGCCATTACTACAGGAGTTGTTTGAGCCATGCGGGTCGTAGAACAGCATGTGTAGGGTATGTGAGTGTCTGATGGATAACGAGGTACCTAAACAACTTAACCTGAGTAGTAATGGGAACACTAATGAAAGTGGCACCGGTGAGCAATATCTACTATTTGGTTTTTCATGCTCACTTGTGTCCCGTAGGACCCCGAGTACTTGATTCCTGTTCCTTGAATATTCGCGCTATCCACATCCGGGAGGCTTATGAACCCCCCTGAGCCAGAGCTTGATTCATTCTTATTTCTTGGGGCCACAAACTAGTTTGGGGCTTTATTACTATCCTGTACTTATGCCATGCTTTACTGCTTTATTTACGATTGTGCGCGGAGCACCTGTACTGTTTAGGATCGTGACACGTTTTCGCTGTATCAACAAGCCTAGTCACACTTTCGGGTTCCCAGTCGTTTACAGCCGTCCACACAAACCTTGAGTCCGTCTCGGAGCCGGCCAACTTCGTTGCGGGTAGCTTAATGGGGTGGCCCCCTGAAATATTTCTGAATCCTGGGATCGCTTTGTCGTGAATGCCTCGTTGGGTTTTGATTTGGTTTTTCCGAGGTTGATCGAGTGTGTGTTGCTATTTGTAAACCCCTGCAGGGTAAAACTTTTTGAAAGCCGTGTCTGCGGTTATGGACGACTTGGAGCACAGTTTCTCGATCATAGACAAGTATAACTAAAGTACCGCTTTTAATTTTTCTAAGTTCCTGACTAGTAAATAGTGCAACACTCATGGAATGGATAATAAAACTGCCAACGGATGGGGGGGTTGTTCGTCCGCTTCCTCGTTGGTAAGCGAGGAGGAGGATGGATCTGTTAATATTACTGTTATAACTGTTGTTAATAATTCACGAACATCCGTCTATCTTTGGTTAGGCGGATGGTTAGCGAGTATCTATAGAATTGTTAGGGATTATCTTTTGCTGCAATTGCGTCACCCTGTGTTGTGTCCCTTTAGAGGCATAAAGACTTGCCGAAAATTCTAGGGTCTCACACGATAAATTATTTGATTCAGATGAACAGTACATTCCCAAGATGGATCTGGTGGAGAAGACGACGATGTTGGCAACGATCACTCGGTGTAGAGATTCTGGGAACGGGGATCCGTGAGATCTGTGGGCGGGATGTGTTTATTTATGGGGCATCTTATGCCGATTTGCTTCTTATCCGTACTCGGATCTTGTTTTCCGCTTCCGCCTGATACTCTGATGTTTGATGTATGAGGAGATATCCTAAACTATTATATCTATCTAGGATATTTGGAACTTGTCGTATGGCGTTGCAATATTTCTATTTCTTTTAGATGGAATGGCTCTGAGGACTGTTGTATGGTGGCTTGCATACATACTCATTTGTGTATGTAGTTGATCCCTTCGCCTGCCGATTACGCCGCTCGTTCTTGTCCCGATGTTCTGGAAATGGTTAGGATGGCCGAAAGGTCTACCTGTGAGTGGCATTTGGCCCCACCGTACTATTTTAACCATTTCCGCTCATCCAGGCTTGTAACTAAGAGCGTAATTCACCGAGGTAGTTACAAAGCCTGACCAGAAGTTCCGGTCAAAACGACCGGAAGTTCCGGTGAAACTTTCGATGCAAGTTCCAGCCCAAGTTCCGTCAAATAGAACACTTCCAAACAGAAGTATACTGATTCTGAGCAGAACTTGGAGCGGAACAAAGGGCGGAACAACTGGGTCACAAACCTTTTCTGATCGGAAGTTCTGGCGCCTGGGCGGAAGTTCCGCTAAGGGTCTCTGTAACACCCTCGGATCGCTCCTATGCAATTCTTAGCGATTCCCGCCAAACCCGCATAGAAACGATTCAAAGGTGCCCACCAGGAACTTTCGTGCGGGTGGAAAACGAAGTAATACCATTAAACTTTAGTGCACGATGGAACCCATAGAACAGATATATACAACAACTACTCAAAGAGTCAAGAATACAGATTTGCAATACAAAGATCCAAATCTCCTTGAAAATGATACAACGTCCGACTACAGACAAGATGCAAATGGGGCTAAGAGCCCGGAAGAATAACCAATGGCGTCCATAACCCTGCCAAGGCCAAGCCGGAAGGGTAACCCTGCTAAGGACGTCGATCTCAAAACCTGTTTACACAAAAGGGGTGCCGACAAAGGGCAGAGGAAAAAGAGAGCGGTCAGTATTGAGGCCAGTACACGGCGAGACTAGAATTAGGCGGTCCTTGCCTACATAGGTACGATGGACTGAAGCAGTAGCGCAACATGCACTAAACAACCTATAGAGACTCAAAACAACTATCGGCTATTAGAGAGGGGTACGAAAGACCTATTCGGAACCAACCTGATTCTACCACTAAACATACCCATCCTGGTATTCCCCCTCGAGACTAAACGAGGAAGTCAAGCCAAGGAAACTCACACGGTTGGCAATTTTATTCATTCTTTCCATGGTGGTTATCCAACTTACTAGTCATATCAGATACAAGTCATATTATAACAGTAAACTTTAGTTATAGTTGTATATGATTGAGAACTGTGCTCCTAATCGTCCATAACCGCGGACACGGCTTCTCGAAAAGATTTAACCCTTCAGGGGTGCACCAAAGTTTCCACACGCACCTACACCCATGTTGTCAGATCATGTAGGTACAAGATCACAAAACATACACCCAACGGTATGTCGACGGGGTTTCGGACACGACGTTTCCCAGACCCAAAGCAAGCACGGGGAGCCACCCCACTAAGCTACCCGTAACAAAGTCGGCCGGTCTCCGAGACGGACCCAGGGTTTTTGTCGACGGATGTAAATGACTAGGAACCCGAAAGTGTGACTGGGCTTGTCGATACAGCAAAAACGTATCACGGGGTTCCTAAACAGTACAGGTGCTCCACGCGCAATCATAAATAAAGCAGTACGGCATGGCATAAGTACACGATAGTAATAAAGCCTCAAACTACTTTGTGTCCCCCAGTACAGTACTTTGAAATCAGGTACTAAATAGATGGGGGTGCCCACACACCCCACCTGTGCTTAGCTCCCTCGATCTCGGAACAGGTGTCAAGAACTCGGGGTCCTACAGGACACAAGTGGGCGGTTAAAAACCAAATATTGTCTATTACCCACTGGTGCCTCTGCATTTAGCTACTTTCAATTTTAGTTATTAAACGGTAATTAAATCCATGATCATATCCACCATTAAGCATGTGCTAACCACCCAACAAGGATGGAACATCAACGACACGAAGCAGCACCTGAGAAAGCAACTATGACTCGGAAGGCCGACTATCTACCAAACAACAGGCAATAGGAGGTGTCCAAGGCAATATAATGGATGCACGGGATATCTCGGGTACGGAAACTAGAGCATCACAACACAGATAGCAATAGATCAATAGGTGGAAATAAAGACTATAAAAGTAAGATAGGTAGAAAGGGAAGAAGCAAAGCACTAAAAGAAACACCGGATGCAAAGCACAACACAGATAGCAATAGACCAACACTCGCATCAACTCATCGGCCTAATCCGTGAAGAAGCAAAGCACTAAAAGAAACACCGGATGCACTATTTAATACTACGGCAGAAAATTGGGCATGATGCATGTCATGGCAAAGATGCGATGCAATTAGGCAATATTAAGCGAGACCTAGGGTCCCGACAATTAAATATATGGTTATATTTGTTTAGATACCCCGGAATTTAAATGTTGTCTTATCAAGGCAAAAATATGTCTCCGGTTTGTTACACAAATTTAAATGGGGCCAATATTAGACTAGATTCGCCCGCATATGGCCTGCATATTTAATTATTAGGTGAGTCGACAAAATACCCTCCAATCAAATAAACATGTATGCGAGCATGACAATTCAATATGCACAAATTAAATATCATGTTATAAAAATATAGGGGCTCAGGGTCACACATTAGAACTCGACGATCTTGGTTTGGAGCCGTCCGGGTTCGGTCTTCGGATCCGGGAGGGAGATCTTCGGTTCATCAGATCCATGAATAAGATCTTAAGGGTTCCCCTATTTCGATTGTCGAAGGAGAACTTTTCTCGGTGTCGGTGGCCTTGTCAACAGGAAGATCTTGTCGCATCGGACTTTTGTTGAATCATCTTCGGAAGATCTTGAAGAAATAAGGAATAGAGATCTCATGGGGTTTCGGTATTGTTTGGATGGCATCACCATCTTCGTAGTTCGTACGACCTTCACCATTGCAACCCCAAACCACCACCACTATTACTTCACATCCATAGCAGCACGTATATACACCATCTGGTAACACCACTAGCAGTACCAGCTTGGCAGGAGAAAAAGGGCACCAGGGCACACGCTGGTGCCGCAAGGCAGCAGAGCCCAGTAGAAGGCATGAACGAGACATGCAAGACCAACCGCCGAGGGTCGACGAAGAGGCAGCAGCCACTCGCGGTCTGTCCATGGCGATGTAGGGGCCCGGAGCTCAAGGCCACGTGTGTTGGCGAGGTGGTAGAGGACAGGGAGTGGCGAGCGGGGAAAGGACGATGGCGATGTCGAGGCTTGCCGCGACGGCGAGGGCGTTGCAAGACGCGGCCGCGGGAGAGGTGGCGGACGGCGCTCGAGGAGAAGACGACCAAGGTAGCAGCGGCTCGTGAGCCGAGGAAAACGAGGCTGGGCGGCGTGGACGAGGACGATGCAGGGAGGCCGAAGGAAGGGCGGCCATGTTGGTGCCTACGGAAGCAGAGTGACGCGATAGCGGCGGTACCGCGAGCAAGAGGCGGGTGGCGAGGTCGAAGCAGAGGGGACCCGTGATGGAGGAGGCCCGGGGCGACGGATGAGGACAAAGGAAAGGCGCAGGGAAAGCAAGGGCGAGGTCCGCCGAGAGGGGGGCTCATAGGGGTGGCCGCGTGCCCGGGAGAATGTCCTGGTGACGGCGGCAGATCGGGGATGGGAGGTGGAGGCGGCGGTGCTGTGCGGGAGGACGCGACCGAGAGAGTGGGGGGTCTCGGGTGGCGACAGGTTCGTGGGGAGCGGGTGTAGGACGCGGGGTGGTGGGGCCAGGGAGCGGGGCATGTGTTGCGTCTGTACGGGTGTGGGTTGCTGTGTGTGTTGCGGAGGAGTGGCGGTGGGTGAGGAAGAGTTGGGGTGAGCTAGAGCTAGGGTTTAGGTCAGTGTTGTAGCTTAGGGTTTGGTCTGGGTTGTAGACGGGCCGACGGTGGGGCCTTGGGCCTGACTGGTGGTGGTCTCTCTAGACAAAACAAAATAGTTTTATTTGTGCCGTTTATTTTAAATAGCCTTTTGTAAATAGTTTTTAGGAAAACCGAGATATCCGGAACGCCGGAGTTTTCATTTGAATAGGAGAGGAATATTATAGAAAACAAAGATAGGGTTTAGTAGAATATTTTTAGATACAAGTATGCATGACGTATGATGATGCACAAAGATAAATACATGCAATTTCTAGTAGTTGTTTTTTCCCGGGGTGCCACAATTCGACACCACTAACAATGGATCTCTCCCTCGAGATCCGCCTCATGGTATGGGGAAGAAGGCCAACAATCGTATCCTTTGTGCTTTGTGTAGATCTTCGTGACACCACTAACAAGAGTTCTTTCTCCCTCTAGAAATCGGCGACACCACCAACAAGTGATCACTGCTCACGTTCGTCGAGAGAACACTCCGGAGAGACAAAGACGAAGGTAAAGGTATCAAAAAATAAGGCCACCTCTAACTTCCGTGGAAGGAGTAAAATTGCTTGATCCACTGGTTCAATGTTCAAGAGCGAATGATAAGAGTGGTCGGATGGTGATCAGTCCATCGCGCACCCAAAGCATTACTCTGCACATGAATAGGACAATTATGCAACCAACTCTCGGAATTCAGTCTGTAGATCTCTACAAGCAAGGTTCAGAAACTAAGGAGGGATGGAGATTCTCATCAGATCTGATGTAGATGACTTTGTCGTATCAAAAAACATCGGAGGATAGAAATAAAAAATTTAGTGAATTTTCGGTCCACTAAAAGATACAACAGAGGAAAGATTCATCAGATAGCATAAAGGTCGGATGTAGAAATACCATTACAAGAGAATGGAAGTGAAACCCTGAAGGTACGACAAAAACCCAACCACGAGAAATCCTGGACTTAAGAAGAAGATAAGAAAGAAGATTCAAAACACACAGAGGTAAGAAGAGACAGCATAGGGGTAAGGAGTAAAACCAGACCTAATCAGATCTATCCAACCAATTTTGTAAAATAGTTTCGACACTCCAAAACAGCCGTTAGCTAGGTTATCCTACAGGCTGGACCAGTGGGGTATCGTAACTGCTGAGCTCTGATACCACTCTGTAACACCCTCGGATCGGTCCTATGCAAGTCTTAGTGATTCACGCCAAACCCGCATAGAAACGATTCAAAGGCACCCACCAGGAACTTTCGTGCGGGTGGAAAACAAAGTAATACCATTGCACTTTAGTCCACGATGGAACCCACAGAACAGATATATACAACAATGACTCAAAGAGTCAAGAATACAGATTTACAACACAAAGATACAAATCTCCTTGAAAATGATACAACGTCCGACTACGGACAAGATGCAAATGGGGCTAAGAGCCCTGAAGAATAACCAATAGCGTCCATAACCCTGCCCAGGCCAAGCCGGAAGGGTAACCCTGCTAACGACGTCAATCTCAAAACCTGCTTAAACAAAAGGGGTGCCGACAAATGGCAAAGGAAAAAGAGAGCGGTCAGTACTGAGGCCAGTACACAGCGAGACTAGAATTCGGCGGTCCTCGCCTACATAGGTACGGTGGACTGAAGCGGCAGCGCAGCATGCACTAAACAACCTATAGAGACTCAAAACAACTATCGTCTATCAGAGAGGGGTAAGAAAGACCTATTCCGAACCAACCTGATTCTACCACCAAACATACCCATCCTGGTATTCCCCCTCGAGACAAAACGAGGAAGTCAAGGCGAGGAAACTCACATGGTTGGCAATTTTATTCATTCTTTCCATGGTGGTTATCCAACTTACTAGTCATATCAGATACAAGTCATATTATAATAGTAAACTTTAGTTATAGTTGTCTATGATCGAGAACTGTGCTCCAAGTCGTCCATAACCGCGGACACGGCTTCTCGAAAAGATTTAACCCTGCTGGGGTGCACCAAAGTTTCCACACGCACCTACAGCCTTGTTGTCAGATCAGGTAGGTACAAGATCACAAAACATACACCCAACGGTATGTCGATGGGGTTTCGGACACGATGTTTCCCAGACGCAAAGCAAACATGGGGGGCCACCCCACTAAGATACCCGTAACAAAGTCGGCCGGTCTCCGAGACGGACCCAGGGTTTGTGTCGACGGCTGTAAACGACTGGGAACCCGGAAGTGTGACTGGGCTTGTCGATACAGCAAAAATGTATCACGGGGTTCCTAAACAGTACAGGCGCTCCAAGCACGCTATTAGGGTAGCGAACCCCCGCCGGTTTTAACCAATTGCTGCACAATAAACAAGCATTAGTACATGCCAAATTTTTATGAGCAAAATCATGAGTTAGTCACTTACTATTTACCGTAGGGCTTAATCGTAGGTCTCTCTTCCGGGCGAGGCTCCTTCTTAGGGACACGAGCCTCCCCACGAATCGACAACTTCTTCGGCGGTGCCTCACCTTCTGGCGGCACCTCAACCTCCTCCTCCCCATCCGACATCCCCCCAACTCCTCATCCGACTCTGACTCTGAAGCCATAGTGCCAGAAGCGGAGGGTAAGTCGGACAAACGGGCAAGACGCCGCGGGGGAGACGAGTCTGGATCCTCTGAATCGAGTCCTGCACCTGCATTGATAAAGATTAAACAATTTAGCATGAATACATAAAAAATATAGACGTAATTCATAAACAACAAGGGAGATCAGTATGTACCCGAGGGTGCACCTCCTCGTCCTCGTGGTGCACCTGGTCGTCCTCGTGGTGCACCTCCTGGTCCTCGTCCTGGTCCTCGTGCCACGGGAAGTTCTGCTTGCCAGGGAGGTGGGTCCTCCAATCCCCTTCCTCGAGCTCCACCATAGTGTGGGTTGGGACGAGGTACTCTTCTCCTTTGGGTAATCTTCTCTTGGCTCATCATCGTGAGAAGGGAGGCCGTTGATTCCTTGCTACCCCAAGGCATTGGTCAATCACCTGCACTATAGACATGTTGAAATTAATAAGCATAAAGACATAATGCCATTAAGAAGCATGTTAAGAAATAAATACTAAGCATAAAGACATAATGCAATTGAGAAGCATGTTAAGAAATAAATACTAAGCATAAAGACATAATGCAATTAAGAAGCATGTTAAGAAATAAATACTAAGCATAAAGACATAGTGCAATTAAGAAGCATCTTAAGAAATAAATACTAAGCATAAAGACATAAAAGACCCTCACCTCTAGTCATCACTATCATAAAGTACTTGGTTGTGGTGCATCACGTTCTCATTTTCACTATCACTGTCACGTGAGTAGTAAGGCTCGTCGCACGGTGGAGGCTCATCATTGTTGAAATTCACCTCATGAAACTTGTTGAGCATATCAACGTCCTTTAAATCTACCACTCTCTCACCACGAGTTTGTGCTTCGTTCTCGAGGTCCTCATGACCCACTTGTATGTCAAAACCCCCGAAGTTCTCTTCCTCTTGATAGAAAATTCCATCATATGTCATAGGGTCAATGTTGAGGTAATCGTTGGCGTTGGTCCTGGGTATCTTACCATGTGGCAATATCTGGAAGATGACTTCCCAACCTAAAAGTTCCTCTTTCTTGCATGGGTAGGGCAAGTAATCAACTTGCTTGGCTTGGTGAGCCACTATATAGACATCGGCTCCATAATAGGTGGTTGAAGGCCTAACTTCAACTAACCCAATGGAAGGGGTACTTCTCTGTCCATCAATGGGGTCGATCCAGTGGCATTTGAACACAACGAGCTTGAGTTTTATGTTCGTCACAAATTTCAGCTCGTATACGTCCTCTAATATCCCGTAGTAATCAACTCCATCGGTTCCTCCGGTGAAGACCCCAGTATTTTTAGTTTTTGCATTAGGCCGATTGTTCTGGTGAAACTCTGTATGGAAGCGGTACCCATTAACATCGTACTTCTGATACCTCATGACTCTATGGATACAACCCTCTGAAACACATCGAATCTCATTCGTCATCTCAACATTGCGATCAGCTCCCTGCAAGTCACGGATTGCAAGGTAAGAGGGATATGTGTAATATTAGGGACAAGTCACGGATTGCAAGGAAAGATGGACATGTTAGAAATTACTTTGGCCCTAAACCAAGCCACAATTTTTTTCTTTTCTGGAGCACCATCTTTTAGAAGAGTGTCCAGCTCCGCGCAACTGGGATCCCTCGTTTCCGACCACTATTCATCCTTGAATTGGATAAAAGGAGAAAACATGTATTAGACTGAAACCGAGTTACTAGTTGCAATAGGTAATTTGTTCATCAGTTTACCTCATGAAACCGATAAGTTCATGCTTCATGTTCATGAGCACATAGAACATTATTCCCTTGTTTTCTTCCGGCTTCAATATGTACTCTTTTCTAGCACCGGACTTTCCACCGGGAGATTGAAAGAGTGCGATCTTGGGGTCTTCCTCTAGCTCGTCGACATTGTACCGAGTGATCGGGTTATGCAGAGTGGGAACATCATCGGCATAGTACTTTGTCGTGACGTCTGATATCTCCCCGATCAGAGTTGCCTCAGCTATGCATGCTTCAATCTTACTTTTGTTTCCACATTTCATTCGAATATACTTAAACTCTCTCTCAATACAGAACTGCCAACAAAACTGCACTGGTCCACCCAAAAGTACCTCCTTCACGAGGTGCACAATGAGATGTGCCATCGGAGTAAAAAATCCTGGAGGAAAGATCATCTCCAACTTGCATAGCAACTCTGGCACTAGTTCCTGTAGCCTCTCAATCAGCTCGGGAGATACCTGCTTAGCACACAGAGTGCGAAAGAAATGGCTCAACTCCACGAGAACTCGCCATACATGATCGGGGAGATACCCTCGAACCATCATAGGCATCAGCCGCTCAATCCATATATGATAGTCATAACTCTTTAGGTCGGTGAGTTTTCCCATCGCAAGATTGACTCCCTTACTCATATTTGAACAATAACCATCAGGGAAGATCATGACATACTTGGGCCACCTGAATGACTCCTTCTTTTGGTCACTATCAAGGCAGAAGATGGCATGCGGCTTGAACCAATTTCTTCGATTGCGGTCAGGAGACTGCATGTGTTGTTTCTTCCTATCACATAGCTTCTTAACATCGACCCTAGCCTTGACATTATCCTTTGACTTTCCAGGGATGTTGCAAATTGTGTGAAATAGGGACTCTCCTACATTCTTTTCAGTGTGCATCACATCGATGTTATGAGGAAGTTCGAGGTACTTGTAATACTCGAGCTTCTTTATGGCTGCCTCGTGAGTCCAGTTGTGCGTTTTACCATATCCCTCAAATTGTGGGACAGGAATCTCAATACGCTTCAGAGCAAGTAGCTCGGCTTTAATAACTGCACCATCAAACACTGGTATCGCTTTTTCTTCATTCACAACTACGCCCTTCATGAAGTTCTTTTTGTCTAGTCTGAACCGGTGCCCTCTTTTGAGGAAAGGTCGATTTTTGTCAAAGGCGACATACTTGCCACCCGCGCTTAGCCAAAAGAAATCAAGTTGGAGCCTGCAAAATATGGCGTAGCCGGGCATGTCATGCATGGAATACCGGTACCAAACTCTCATGAGGAAGTTTGTCTTAGATGCTCGGTCATATGTAAACGTCCCGTGGTGCCAAAAGTGGTTCAAATCATCAATAAGCGGCTGCATGTAGACACTCAAATTATTCTCCGGGTATTCAAGCCCTAGAATGACAAGCGATAGGAATATGGTATTCCTTTGCATTAGGATTCCGGGACAGAGATTGAGCGGAATAACAAACACGAGCCAGTAGTTGTAAGAGGCGGTCAACATACCATATGGATTGAATCCATCGGTTGCTATCGCAATTCTGACATTTCGAGCCTCACTTGAGAATGCCTCGTGTTTTGCGTCAAAGTTCTTCCATGCCTTACCATCAGATGTATGTCCCATCATTTCATGTCCGTGCTCGTCATGGCATCTCTTCCCTGTCTTGTGCCACTTCATCTGTGTGGCAGTCTCCTCGATCATGTAAAGCCGCTAGATTCTTTTTATGAATGGGAGGTAACGAAGAATCTTCATGGTGAAATTTGTCTGTGTCATCTGACCATCACGTCCCTTTCTCTCATGATACCTAGAGGCCCCACACTTGCTGCAGTACTTGTCATCCTCAAACTGTTTCCAAAACAAAAGACAGCCTGCTGGACAACAATCTATCTTTACATAATCCATGGTGAGCGCTTTCATGATTTTCCGGCATTCGTACATGCTTTTAGGTAGACAATGCCCTTCAGGCAACATGTTACCATACGTAAACAAATTACGTTCAAAGCTTGCTCGGGTGGTGGCATACTGGGACTTGTCGGCTAGTATTTGTGAGATGGCATCGAGCTGAGACACTTTCGCACCCGGATATAGATACCTCTTAGCCGAGGCCATCATATCAAGGAAAGCCTTCGCGGTTGCCTCCGGTTCCTCCGGTTCACCTGGTTCCTCTGGTTCCTCCTGTGGAGGTGACAAATCTGGCATGTCAGCGTTGCGAAAATCCTCTAGCAAGTATATAATCCCATCGTCCTCAATGCCATTGATCCGCTGTCGCATCACCTCGGCTCTATCACGTTCGTACTGACAAAAGTCGACCAAAGGCTCATAGTCAAGCATATACCCATACTGCCAAAGGTGTTTACTCATATCATCCTTTCTCTGACAACGAAGCCTCATGCAATGAGCGCAAGGACACCTTGGACGAACTACCTTTGAACCACACGCCAACTCCTTCACCAGAAAATTGGTCTTCCATACCCACTCATCTGTTCTTTCAAGCACACTAATACGACCATTGTGCATCCAACCATTACTAGCCATCCTCTGCTTCATCGGGAGCCACAATACAAATTCAACATTTTATATTAATTAATGGCATCAAACTAAATACACAAATTTTACGTTGTTATTCCATGCATACACCTAACATGTCTAATAGGAAAAGATATGCCATAATCCCACCTGAGGATGTGTAGATTGGATACGTTCTCCACGGTCAACCCCGAACCGAGACAAAATTTTAGCAGTACCTCCCTGATGATCTCCCGATACACGTCCCGACAAAAATGCCAAGAGAATTGTGCATCCGGAGAACAACGGGGAGGCGCCGCCGAAATCCTGTCTCGGTTCGGGGTAGACCGTGGAGAGCGTACCCAATCTACACATCCTCCGGCTGTCCAAAAATCGTGGACAATCTGAAAGAGTTACATTTTTAAATATTCAATCGAATGCATATTTATTTGTGTAACAATTTCGAACAGGAGACGCCTAGGTTTCGCGACTGACATGGGGATCTAGACACAAAAATAAATACCTGGGTACATTACAAGATGGGCGCAAGATTTTTACCCTCGAAGAGTTAGCGAATAGTCGAGGGAGATCGAGTAGAGGAAGGGCGACCTGTCCAACGGCGACCTCCAGTCACGAACTTCAGGACGGCGACCTCTCCAACGGCAACCTCCAGTCACGACCTCCGGGACGGCGACCCCTCCGATGGAGCCTAGTGTCCACCTAAAAGTCTACATATTACAAACACAAATAAAATAAAATTAACCTATTTAGCTCACATAATTTATCTAACCTAACTAAAAATACCATATACTACCTTAACTACTTAAAAGAGAGAACAAAACATAGAACTAACCTATACAAACTACTTAACAGCGTACCTGCAGGGAGCTCCAGCAGGAAGGAGCCACGAGCGGTCAGGGACAACGCGCGCTGCAGCAGGAAGGAGCCACGAGTGGACAGGAACGACGCGCGCCGCAGCAGGGTGGAGCCACCAGCGCACGCGACTCGGGAGTTTCCCTCTTATATAAGTCCATAACCTTAGCTTTAGGTTACAACGCACGCATGCGAAGGGGGACACATGCACCCGGGGACTAGGTTTTGCATGTTTCAACATAGCACAACACTTCCATGCATGTGCTAGGGTCACATGCAAGTCCTTGAGGTATTCCGATGCCCCGGAGCGTGGTCTCATGGAACCCGATTCAGGCATCAGATCGTCTACCCCCCTAGACATTCCTCTGACAGGGGTAGAACTCTCTTGTTTTCTGTTTGTTTAGGTCATATGATGATATAAAACCATGTTGGTTCACAAGGGGAGGGAAGTATCCTACCCGGTTTCACCGGAACGGGGAATTTCCCCCTTATATAAGTCCAGAACCTTAGATTTAGGTAACAACGCACGCATGTGAAGGGGGACACATGCACCCGGGGACTAGGTTTTGCATGTTTCAACATAGCACCACACTTCCATGCGTGTGCTAGGGACACATGCAAGTCCTTGAGGTATTCCGACGCCCTGGAGCGTGGTCTGCTGCGGAACCCTGATCTATGGGCATCGGATCGTCTACCCCCTAGACGTTCCTCTAACAGGGATAACACTCTCTTGTTTTGTGTTTGTTTAGGTCATATGATGATGTAAAACCATGTTGGTTCACAAGGGGAGGGCACTATCCTATCTGGTTTCACTGGAACGGGGAATTTCCCCCTTATATAAGTCCAGAACCTTAGCTTTCGGTTACAACACACACATGCGAAGGGGTACACATGCACCCGGGTACTAGGTTTTGGTTGTTTCAACATAGCACAACACGTCCATGCTTGTTCTAGGTCCACATGCAAGTCCTTGAGGATTCCGACGCTCCGGAGCATGGTCTGCTGCGGAACCCTGATCTGTGGGGATCGGATCGTCTACCCCCTAGATGTTCCTCTGACAGGGGTAGCACTCTCTTGTTTTGTGTTTGTTTAGGTCATATGATGATGTAAAACCATGTTGGTTCACAAGGGGAGGGCACTATCCTACCCAGTTTCACCGGAATGGGGAGTTTCCCCCATATATAAGTCTAGAACCTTAGCTTTAGGTAACAACGCACGCATGCGAAGGGGGAAACAAGCACCCGGGTACTAGGTTTTGCATGTTTAAACATAGCACCACACTTCCATGCATGTGCTAGCGCGACATGCAAGTCCTTGAGGTATTCACTGACGCCTGAGCATGGTCCGCTTTAACCCCGATCAGTGGTCAATTGATCGTACCGACGCCCTCCGACAGGGTAGCACACTCTTGTGTCGTGTTTGTTTAGGTCATATGATGATGTAAAACCATGTTGGTCCACAAGGGGAGTTCACTATCCTACTAGGTTTCACCGGAACAGGGAGTTTCCCCCTTATATAAGTCTAGGACCTTAGGTTTAGGTTACAATGCACGCATGCGAAGGGGGACACATGCAACCGCCGACTAGGTTTGCATCTTTCAACAGAGCGCAACACTTACATGCATTTGCTAGGGCCACATGCAAGTCCTTGAGGTATTCCGATGCTCCGAAGCATGGTCTGCTGCGGAACCCTTATCTGTGGGCATCGGATCGTCTACCGCCCTAGACGTTCCTCTGACAGGGGTAGCCCGGTGTAGCACCCTTTTGTTTTGTGTTTGTTTAGGTCATATGATGATGTAAAACCATGTTGGTTCACAAGGGGAGGGAACTATCCTACCCGGTTTCAACGGAACAGGGAGTTTCCCCCTTATATAAGTCCAGAACCTTAGTTTTAGGTTACAACGCACGCATGCGAAGGGGACACATGCACCCAGGGACTAGGTTTTGCATGTTTCAACATAGCACCACACTTCGATGCATGTTCTACGGCCACATGCAAGTCCTTGAGGTATTCCGACGCCCCGGAATGTGGTCTGCTGCGAAACCCTGATCTGTTGGCATCAGATCATCTACCACCTGGACGTTCCTCTGACAAGGGCAGCAATCTCTTGTTTTGTGTTTGTTTAGGTCATATGATGATGTAAAACCATGTTGGTTCACAAGGGGAGGTCACTATCCTGCCCGGTTTCACCGGAACGGGGAGTTTCCCCCTTATATAAGCCAGAACCTTAACTTTAGGTTACAAGGCACGCATGTGAAGGGGGACACATGCACCCAGGGACTAGGTTTTGCATGTTTCAACATAGCACCACACTTTCGTGCATATGCTAGAGCCACATGAAAGTCCTTGAGGTATTCTGACGCCCCGGAGCATGGTCTGTTGCGGAACTCTGATCTGTGGGCATCGGATCGTCTACCTCCCTAGACGTTCCTCTGACAGGGGTAGCACTCTCTTGTTTTGTGTTTGTTTAGGTCATATGATGATGTAAAACCATGTTGGTTCACAAGGGGAGGGCACTATCCTATCTGGTTTCACTGGAACGGGGAGTTTCCCCCTTATATAAGTCCAGAACCTTAGCTTTAGGTTACAACGTGTAACATCCCAAAAATATTGATCATAATTATCAAATTCTAATCACTCAAATTTGGGTTAACAAAAACTTTTATTAAATAAAAATCAAATGAATGCATATGTGTATGCGATGATTGTATGAATGCATGAATGGACTTGTTTCATTAACCTAAATAGCAAGGAATGGTTTAAAGACGAAAATAATATCATCTAAAACATTTCCAAACAGAAACAAATCAACAGAAAATAAAAATAAAACAAATAAAGCAAATGGTCATTTTTGCCAATCTTGCTCACTAGGCCACTTTGAGTGTTTCTAGTCTAAGATTTCAAACAGTAACTTTTCCATTTCTTTTCACCCCTTGCAAGACCAAGTAAAAGTAAAGCAAAGCCCATGTTTCAAACTTGTAGAAACATTTGGCAACTTGACTCAAATCACATTTCAAAATTGAATCTGATTCATATGTGAAGATCACCCGCTTTTTTCAAAAACCAACCAAATCAATTCCCCTTGACCAATCCCACTAACTAGAGACTCCCTAGTATGTAACCAACACATCCACAAAGTTTGAATCAAAAATTCAAATTTGAATCTCTTTCGGCCATTTCATCAAACACCTTGTAATCACCAAACAAACAAACAACAAACACTATTAGGAGCAGTGATTTTGGCCAACCTTGTTCCATCTCTAGTTTGCAGCAAGCTCTTAGTAGCTCATCTAGCCCCTTTAACAATCTTTAGCACCACTGTGACCTTGCCCTAGCCATCAATGGTGACCAGGTCGAGCCTAACTTGCCACCCCATTGTCGACAGCAAGCTAGGAGAAGCACCAAGCCTAGCAAGCATGTTTGTGACACTCTCCACGGTCCATCGCCACCCCTGGACCACACGGCCCGAGCATGCCAAGCCTCTCTGCCAGAGATCCGAGAGCGTGCCAGTGCACCAACCGCGACACACGCCCACGGACCGCGCGCCTCCCTCGCCGCGTGCAAGCAGGATCGCCAACACCCCAGCAACACCCCAGACATGCCCGTTCACCACCGTGCGGACCGTAGACGATGTGCACCATTAAACCCATCGTTAGAACTGCCCAGAGCGTCGCGATGTTCCGACCGTTTCGCACCCCCCACACTGCGTAGCCATGTCGTTGAGCTTCGCCAGGGAGCACGGCACCGCCCCTATCGTCGCCCATGCCTTTAGCTCGCTGCGCCGACGACCACGACGAGCTCATCCTGCGCCTGTCGGTCCCCTTCAGGCACTATAAAAGGAGGCCACACCCGTTCTATTTGAGCACACCATCTCACTCCCCTCTCTCTCAGAAGCACCCCACCTCACTCCCGAAGGAAGAAGGGAAGTGCATTGCCGGAATTTGGCCAAAGTCTGCCGCTGCTGGAGGAGAAGTGTGTCGTCGATTGAAGCTGCCCCAGGAGGAGCTGCCGGTACCAGGAGGATCGCCGTCATCGACTTTGTCATTCGCCCATGTCGCCGATCATCGCCTGAGCCCCGGTGAGCCTCCCATGACCCCCACTGGCCGCGCTAGGGTTCTTCCTCGCCGTTGTTGCCTGACATGTACGATGAACCACAGCCGTAGGATTAGAGTTGATTGTGCGGTCCACATCCCCCGATACCGCTTTGCCACTCTCTGTCTCACTGATGAGTGGGGACAGGCACTTAAACCATCCCGCGCACACACTATGCGCATTGGGCCAGTCCAGTTAGCATCCCGTGACCCAGTAATTCAAATTTAGGTTTATTCTTTTAGTTTCAAACTCAGTTCTGTACCCAGATTCAAAAATCAACCCAGCTCGATTCACTGAACCAAAATGCATGAAACCAATTTTTTTAGAAAGGTACTGGAATGCTTAATCCAAGCCCGTTGGATTCAAACCATTTAGATTTGTAGATCACCCATGGTAAAAATAACAAGGGAGAAGCTTTTCTCCATTCAAACATTTTTCAAAATTTAACCACAAAAGCTTTTGAGTTGATTTCAACTCTCAAAAATCACATTTAACTAGACTTTCAGAATATATAAAAATATAAAGGATTACTTGTAGAAATAATGAACAAGCAATAAAAGAATGCCTCATAGGCCATTCTAGTCACTTTTATTAAATAAACTAAAAAGGTTAAACCTTAATAAATTGTGAGACCACTTTAAATCACATTCCCAAGTACTGAAATATGTGGTAATGACACGTGTCAACATGATCCCATGTTTTAGTTGGAGAATATTAAATCTTAAGTAGTTTTTTCAATGAGTAGAAATTACTTTTCTCAAATAAAGGAAATAAAACTAATTACTTTAATGGTTGTAATGCTTGTGATAATTCTAGATCATCTAGTGAAAACCTTGGTGTAAAGAATAGAACTAGTTAAGTATTGTGTGGTGATTGTGTACCTCGTATTAATTTATAGATGCTAGTACCGACCAAGGATACGAGGAGGAAGGAGAATACTACGAGGAAGAAGCCGAGGAAACCATCAACCACTGCTCTGCACAAGGCAAGCCTATACTAATATCTTAGCAAGCTAAGCTAAACTATGCAAGTTCTAATTGCAAGCTTACCTCATGTCACCACCCAGATTTTTAATCCCAGATGCCTGTTATGCCATACATCGCAATCCCAGGATTACCATTTTTGCGAGACATAACAGAATTGGATACCACAGTACATCATCCATTACAGACCATACATAAGGTCTTACACAAATAGGGATCTCATGATCCAGTTCTTAATACAACTTCAAGCAGCGGAATACGTAATAATAACGGTAGCATAGGCGAAGCTCCATCTTCGGGGTCACAGGCAATGCTGACGATGGGAGATGATCCTAGTTGTCGTAACCTTCCTAGGGTCCATCCTCCAGGTACTCCTCTTCATAGTCTGGCCATGGGAATAGCCAGGGACAAAGCCATGAGTACTCTTTAAGTACTCGTAAACTAATACTCACAAGTAAAAGGGGTTTTTGATAATAGGACACTAGGCTCTAGGGTTGTTTTGCAAAAGCCATATTTATCTCTACTAAGTTTAAAAGCAACGAATTCTAGTTGAAGTTTTATAACACCTAAGTGGGAACTTGTATCTCATGCCACAACTCTGTTGTGGTCAAGTCAAAGTCTCAATTCATTTCACAAGTCATTTTGGAAAAGTCTGATGGGGGAATAGTATGGCCACACCAACTGTCCATAACCATGAACGCGGCTATTCGAATAGTTTGACACTCTGTAGAGATTGTACACTTTCACCACAACATTCAATACATCCGTCAGGAACAAATCCTGAATTCACCATACTCATTATGCGGATAATCAATCCTAACCTTTCAATTACACGCCCTAGTATAAGCACCTCTCCTATGAGTTTGGCCTCCCAACCATGACCAACTGTCATCTTGGGTACTGCACAGGTGGACAATCTTCACAAGGTAGCCTCAGCTCAGACCTTGGTCGTGAGGGAACTAATACTAAGGTATGTAAGTTTCCAGTCAAGCCCTACCCAATTCTCGGGTATTGTGGTTGTACGATAAAATTGGAATGGTATCGCATCCAGACAACCATCAGTTTTATAAAGGGCTAAGTCTCATGCCTCAACATTTTCATCACCATAAATCATCTGGTGTTCGGAAACACATGTCCAAAACATTTCAATAGAATGATCCATCATTCCAAGGTTTTCATAACCCTTTTTCCACCAAGTATTCCCATCTAAAGTTGATCAAGTTTTATGCTTAGCACTAGCATCTACAAGTGGGGGTAAGTACTAATGAGGGGTGGTAAACAAGTGGAGTTTCAACTGAGTTCAATATCATGTCTTAGGATGACATCAGGATTATCGAGCTTAGGCCAAATTTTGTGCTCTTTATGCAACCTTCAAATATCTGTCTAGTATCTACAATTCACTGAAGTAAACTCTAGGTAATAGCTTTGATAAGGAAATAAAGTGATAAGCTTGTAAGCAAAAACTAGGATTGGTTTATCAAGTGGGTAGGATCATCTATGTTTAAGGCATATAGTTGGCATGGTGACAAGCAAGTATTTGCTTGCACAGTATCAGTATAAGCTTGCTAAATTGCAAGTGTTAGCTTGCACATTCAACTAGTAGCATTAGGCTTGCCTTGTGCAAAGCAGTGGTTGAAGTTCTCCTCGGCTTCTTCTTCGTAGAATCCTCCTTCCTCCTCGTATCCTTGGTCGGTACTAGCATCTATAAATAAATACGATGTATACAATCACCAAACAATACTTAACTACTTTCAATCATCACACAGAAGGGTCCTATAGATGATCTAGCATCATCACTAACTTTACAAGATTAAAGCTTGGTTTAAATCCTTTTATTTTTAGAAAAGTAATTTCTACTCATTGAATAACTACTTAAGATTTAATATTATCCAAACCAAACATGGGATCATGTTGACACATGTCATCACCACATATTTTAGTCCATGGGAATGTGATTTAAAGTGGTGTCACAATTTAATAAGGTTTTACCCTTTTATTTTAATTAAATAAAGTGACTAGAAATGCCTATGTAGCATTCTTTTATTACTTGAACATTATTTCTGTAAGTAAACCTATATATTTTTATATATTCTGAAAGGTATGGTTAAATGTGATTTTTGAGAGTTGGAACCAACTCAAAACGATTATGGTTTTAATTTGAAAAATGTTTGAATGCAAAAGCTTCTGCCTTGTTATTTTTTACTTAGGATGGTCTATAGATACAAATGACTTGAATCTAAAGGGCTTGGATTCAGCATTCCCAGACCTTTCTAACAAAATTGGTTTCATTCAATTTGGTTCACTGAATCGACCTGGGTTGATTTTTGAAACTGGGTACAGAAGTGTGTTTGAAATAAAATGAAAAAGGTTAAATTCAACTAACTGGCTGTGGAAGCGACATCGGGCCGGCTCGCTAAGCAAGGCTTACTGGCTGGTTAAGTCGCTGTCCCCACGCGTCAGTGAGACAGGGGGTGCGAAGCGGTATGGGGCGATGTGGGGCGTTCGATCTGGTTCTAATCCAACGGCTGAGGGTCATCGTCGACGTTGGGCAACACCGGCGAGACAGAAACCTAGCGCCGCTGGGGGTCGTTAGCTCACCGTTCGTTCGAGGGTCGGCGAGGTGGGCGAATGACGAAGTTGACAACGGCGAACCTCCCGGTACCGGCAGCTTCTCCTGGGGCGGCTCCAATCGCTGGCCCCCTTCTTCTCCAGCAGCCGCAGACTCCGGTAAAATTCCGACGAAGTGCTGCTCGCCTCGCTTCGGGAACGGGGTGGCACGATCAGTCAGGAGAGGGGAGTGAGATGGTATGCTCAATTCGGCTGGGGGTGGCCTCTATTTATAGTGGCGAGAGGGGACTGTCGGGGCGCAAGGTGAGCTCGTCGTGGTCGACGGTACAGACGGCTATCGGCGTGGGCGACGGTAGGGGGCGGTGCGGTGCTCCCTGGTGATGCTCAACGACACGTTGGCGAGACGTGGGGCGGTGCGGTTTGGTCGGAACGCGACGGTGCTCTGCGCGTGCCTGACGGAAGATTTAATGGCGCACAACGCGCGTGGTCCGCGCGGTGGCGAACGAGCGTGTCTGCGGGGTTGCTGGGACGGTGGTGATCACGTATGTACGAGGCGGGCTGTGGCGAGTGTGGCGTCATGGTTCTCAGCATGGTTGGCGTAGCTTGGCATGGTTCGTAGGCGTGTGGTCCAGTGGCTAGCAGGGTTCGAAAGGCTACAGGAGTGGGGTGTTGGCTGCCTCCTAGACATGTTGTGGCTTGGTGCTTGCTCTGGCTAGCTAGCCATTGTCGGCTGGCAAGGGGATGCTCGGATTGGCATGGCATGGGGCAAAGGGTAGGGCTAGGGTTTGTCCATGCACTGGTTGGCACTGGGGAGACAAGGGTGATCAATGGTGAACATTGCTTAGCCAAATTACTGCTCCAAACAGTGAAGTTAGGCCAGTTTGATTTGTTTCTGCCAAGTGTTTGATGAAATGGCCGCAAGAATTAAAGTTTTGAATTTTGAAAAGATTTTTGGTGGGTGTGCTAGGTTGGTGCTGGTGAGTCTGCAGATGCTTGGGTTTTCAAATTCGAGCTTGTTTGAGTGGTTTTTGAAAAAGTAGGATCTTCCCATATGATAAAGATTCAATTTTGAACTGTCCTTTAAACTATGCATTTGAATGTTTCTGGATGATCACAAAGTGGGCCTTGATACTTTGTTATGAGTAAAATCAAGGGGTGCAAAGATCCAGAAAAGTTTCTGTTAAGTTCTGAAAGTTTGAGACAGCCAAAGTAGGCATGGGAGTTAAATTGGTCAAAATGACCATTCACTCATTTATCTTTGTTTTGATTTATTTGTTTTTGAGAAAAGTTTGGGAATTGTTTAGATGATGTTTATTTCACCTAAGCATCCATTTACAAGCAAAGGAACACACAAACAAGTTGGTTCAAAACGATTCAAAATAAAATGCATACTCACATGCATGCTTTCATATTTTTATTTAGCAATGTTTTTGTTAACCCTAATTTTGATGATTAGAGTTTGATGATCCAAGTTTAGTATTTTTGGGATGTTACAAACCTTCCCCCCTTAAACAAAATCTCGTCCCGAGATTTCAAAAAGGACGAAAAAGATTACCTAGGATTTGAAGAGATTGGGAAACTCCATCCTGATGTGATCTTCGTGCTCCTAGGTAGCTTCCTCTTCTGTGTGGTTGCTCCCCTGAATTTTTAGAAACTTGATGCTTCAGGTTCGGGTAGTTCTGAAAGCTTCTTCCAAAATACGAATGGGTACTTCAGGATAGGTCAGGTCATTTTTGATTTCTATGGTCCGGTGGTCGATATTCTTGAACACTTCGGTCTTCTCTTGGACTTCGAGACACTTGAGAAGTAACGAGATATGGAACACATTGTGCACAGCTGACATCTCTTCGGGTATTTCCAATTGATACGACACTTCTCCTCGACGGTTCAGAATCTTGAATGGTCCGTTATATCTGGGGGATAACTTTCCCTTGAGTTGGAAATGCTGCATTCCCTTCAGTGGCGACACTTTCAGATATACAAAATCTCCTATGTTGAAGGCGAGGTCTCGACGTCTCTTGTCGGCATAACTCTTCTGTCTGGACTGGTTTGTCTTGATGTGCTCACGAATCTTGTGAACCTTCTCTTCTGCTTCTCGTAGGATGTCGGGTCCGAAAATCTGACTCTCTCCTACTTCCGACCAGTTCAAAGGGGTGCGACACTTCCTTCCGTACATGAATTCAAATGGGGCCATTTGCAAACTGGCTTGATAACTATTATTGTATGAAAATTCTGCAAACAGTAGACAGTCTTCCCACTTGGATCCATATTCTAGCACACATGCTCTCAGCATATCTCCGAGTATTTGGTTTACTCGTTCCATTTGTCCATCGGTCTGAGGGTGATACGCGGTGCTGAAATCTAGGCGGGTTCCTAAATCTTCTTGAACTTTCTTCCAGAATCTCGAGGTAAACTGAGTTCCTCGATCCGATACGGTGTGCTTGGGGACTCCATGCAAACTAACTATTCTAGCAATGTGTAACTCCGCTAGCTTCGAACTCTGATATGTGGTCTTGACGGGTAAGAAATGGGTGACTTTGGACAATCGGTCCACTATGACACAGATTGAGTCATTTCCCCTACTAGAAGTAGGCACTCCAGTGATAAAGTCCATTACAATGGAATCCCATTTCCATTCCGGAATCTGCAAGGGTTGCAACAATCCAGCGGGTCTTTGATGTCCTGCCTTGACTCGTTGACATATATCACACTTGGCGATATAGATTCTGATTTCTCTCTTCATCTTATGCCACCAAAATTGCTCTTTTAAATCTTGATACATCTTAGTTCCTCCGAGATGGATAGAATAAAGAGTATCATGAGCCTCCTTCAGAATCACTTCTTTCAACTCAGAATCTGCTGGTACACAAAGGCGTCCTTTGTACCACAGAACTCCTTCATCTTCGGTGAATCCGGGTACTTTGCCTGTACCGATACGATGCTTGATTCCGTCGATACTAGCATTTCCCTTCTGCGCCTCTTTAATCTGACTAATCAAAGTGGGCTGAAGTTCTATGCTAGCCAAAAATCCTTCACTCACTAATTCCATTCGAAAATCATCCATCTCTTTGTGCAAACTTGGTTGCTCCTTCAAAATCATGGAGTTCAAGCGGCACGGCAATCTTCTAAGGGCATCGGCTACCACATTGGCTTTACCAGGGTGATAGTGAATGTCCATATCGTAATCCTTGATTAGCTCAATCCATCTTCTCTGCCTCATATTCAGCTCCTTCTGAGTGAATATATACTTCAGGATCTTGTGATCCGAATAAATCTCACAACGATTTCCCATCAGGCAATGCCTCCATGTCTTCAGGGCTAGAACTACGGCTGCGAGTTCGAGGTCATGGGTTGGGTAATTTTGCTCATGTTGCTTCAGTTCTCGAGATAGATAAGATATAAGTTTGCCTTCTTGCATTAGCACACATCCGAGACCGATCTTGGATGCATCACAATACACATCGAAGGGCTTCGTGATATCCGGCATGATCAAGATTGGGGATGAAATCAATATCCTCTTGACTTCTTGAAAACTTGCTTTACATTTGTCGGTCCATTCAAACTTCTTGTCCTTCTTCAGTAATTGGGTCATGGGTCTGGAGATACTCGAGAATCCTTCTACAAACTTGCGATAGTATCCCGCCAATTCAAGAAATGCACGAACTTGGGTTGGAGTGGTTGGGGCTTGCCAATCCTCGACGTCTTTTACCTTTGCAGGTTCAACGGAAATTCCTCCGGCTGATACTATGTGACCGAGGAATCCTACCTCCTGTAACCAGAATTCACATTTGCTAAACTTTGCATACCTTAGGTGTATCTCCAAGAATGGTCCTTAGGTGTAGCTCATGTTCTTCTTCTGATTTGGAATAAATCAGTATCTCATCGATCAAAACAACGACAAACTTATCCAGGAAGTCCATAAAAATCTTATTCATGAGAAAACAGATCTTCTATCTTGGGCAAGGGGTATTTGTTCTTGATGGTGACATCATTCAACTTTTGATAATCCGTACACAAACGGTTACCTCCATCCTTCTTGTCCACAAACAAGACAGGTGATCTCCAAGGTGACGCACTTGGTTGAATCAATCCAATTTCCATCATGCAATTCAATTGCTTCTTCAGTTCTGCTAGCTCAGACGGGTTCATACTATATGGTCTCTGGGCTATGGGTCCGGTTCCGGGGATTATTCTATGATAAACTCGATATCCCGATCTGGGGGCATACCGGGCAAAACATTTGGAAATACATCGGGGTATTCACAGACTATTCGGACTTGGTCAATGGTAGGTTGGGCTATACTCTTGTTGCACTTGAATTGATGAGGTAAGGTTTCAGATATATGCTCGACTGATCTTTTGGCTGTACTGGTCATGGTTATGGCTTTCTTGGCACAGTCAATCAATCCTTTATGTTTGGACATCCAATCCATTCCTAGTACTACTTCCAAACCTTTAGTTCCGAGTACTATGAGATTAGCATAAAAATCTATGCCATGGATTCGGATAGGGACGGCTTTGCAAATTTGCCTAGCCTTGGTGGTTGAACCGGGAATTTGAACAATCATAACATGCTTCAGTTTGGTTGGTTGAATTTTAGTGCATGCAAATTCTTCGGTGACAAATAAGTGCCATGCACCAGAATCAAACAACACTCGTGCAAGTACTTAATTAACAGAAAACATACCCAGCACAACGTCTGGCGCTTCCTGAGCTTCTTCAGCATGCATGAGAAAAAGACGGCCATTGCGGTTGAGTGAATTCCCTGGGGCAAACCTTCTTCCTGGCTGAACACGACGCTGTTGCTGAGCTGGGACATTGGCATTGGGTGTTGCGGCATTCTTCTTGTTGGGGCACTCGTTGGAGTAGTGACCCTTATTTCCACAATCATAACAAGTCACTTGCGACATGTCCTTTGCTGCTACAGGCACAACATTGCTTCCAGTCCTCGGGGCAGTGTTGGTGTTGGCAGTAGCATTGTTGTTGTTGAACTTGGGTGGGGTATGGTTGAAATTGCTTGAGTTGCCGGGGTTGTTGTGGTTTCCTCCGGGCCTAGGGTTTCCACGGTTGGGATAGGTCGGACGGTTCATCGGAGGTCTATTGGTTCTTGGGGCAAATCCTGAAGATGGGTTAGGGAGATACTTTGGGGTCTGATGGGTTCCTGGCTGATGCATCATGCGACGCTTGCGGTTCTCATTGGCTTGGTTGATCTTTCCTGCCATCTGGATAGCAGAGTCGACAAGGGCTTCAATATCAGCAAAGGGGATATTGACTAAAACTGTCTGCATCTCATCATGCATACCATTCAGGAATCTTTCTTTCTTCTTGTCTTTGGTGTCTATCTCATCCGGGGCATACCTAGCTAATGACAACAATTTGTCACGGTATTCCACTATGGTCATCCTTCCTTGCTTCAGTTCTCTAAAATCGTCTCTCATCCACTTGATCAAACCCGGTGGCACATGGGTTATGCTAAACTTGACCTTGAATTCCTCCCAGGTCATCATCTGGCCTCTGGTCATTGCGCGAACATTGTTCCACCATGCCCTGGCATCTCCGGCTAGATAGTGGGTGGCGAACAGAACTTTCTCGTTGGATTCCACTCTGGCGACTTCGAGGTTATTTTCCATGGTTTGCAGCCAATCATCGGCGTCTAGGGGTTCTTCTGACTTAGTGAAAACAGGTGGGTTGGTATTCTGGAAATTCTTGAGCTTAGATCCATGGTTGTCCTGATTTCCGTGGCCTTGGTTGTTGTGGGCTAGCTGGGCTATCTGCTGCAGGGTGGCTAGGTTGGCTTGACGTTCGGCTCTTTCAGCTTCACGGTCGTAAGTCAACATTTGCAGGATCTGTAACATCGGGTCCGGGGATGAACCACTTCCTCCGCGTGGCATCTGAATATTGAGATAGATCATGAGAAAAGAGGGAAATTTCTAAGGTTCTGGGATTTTGAAAAGTTTTCAAAGTTTGACTCAGATTTTTCTAGCAACTCGCTTTTCATTCATTCATTCATTGCACACGATACAACACACACCACAACAAAGAAAAACAGATGGTTTTAAGAACCATTATGGAAACTACGATACAGTGGGACTGAATACTACTCACTACGCTAGTGCTCAAGTGCTACTATTCCTCGAAATCGGTGGCTTCGTCATCCTCATCATCATCGATGAAGGCGAAATCATCCTCATCGGTGAAGAAGTACATAACCTAATCCTCCAGAAAATCATCGTCATCGCTGAGATAGGAGTAGGGTTCTCCAGGAAGATCCTCTCCGGCATTCTCCGTTTCCTCCAACTGCATGTCTCTCTCGTGGATGGTCTCCTCCAAAGATGAGATACGGTGGCGAAGACGGGCAATGATGCGCTCCTTCTTGTCGAACTGACGGCGGCGAGACTTGCAATCCTTTGTTAGCATGGCGATGGTTTGATCCTTTGTCTTGATGATGGCAGACTTGTGGTTGGAGTAGTCACGGCAGTTGCCCAATTCCTGCTGACGATCGTACATCATGAAGCTAAGGTGGTCTAATAGAGTCTTCAGCTCAAGGTGGTATGGGGCTTCCAGTGGTTGTCCATTTGAATCACGCCTTGGGCAAAACTCAAAGCCGGTTCCCTTGATCTGATTGATGCTCTGCCCACACAGACGGGAAAGAGCTTCCTGCATGGCCCTGGCAAGTCCATCGAGCCAGTTGTTCTCTCTTAAGGTAAACTGAATTCCCTCAGCAGTGGGAGGTTCAATCTTTCCTCGGAGACTTGCAACAATCATCCACTGCAGATCTTCTCCTCCTTGATCATTGAGCTGAGCTCTGAAGAACTCGGTGTGCAGACGCTCCAGAAGTTCCGAAAGCTGGTCCAAATCCCTCTCAAAGATAAGGTCTCCTCCATTCCCCAACTGATAAAACTTGTTGTACTTCATGTCCATTTATAAGAATATAGGATGAGTAAGTTAGTAGAGTGATTTAGTGTGTCAATATTTTATGTATTTTGCAAGAGGTTTTGAGGAACATGAATTTTCATGAAAGAATCAAAGGGATAAGAATGAGAATAAGTTTTTGTAAATATTTGTTTTCTTTGGTTTTGAAACTAAGTTTTTGATTCAAATGTCCAGTCTAACTAGGGTCTCCTATGGTCAGGATGGCTCTGATACCAACTTGTCAACACCCAGATTTTTAATCCTAGATGCCTGTTATGCCATACATCGCAATCCCAAGATTACCATTTTTGCTAGACATAACAGAATTGGGTACCACAGTACATCATCCATTACAGACCATACATAAGGTCTTACACAAATAGGGATCTCATGATCCAGTTCTTAATACAACTTCAAGCAGCGGAATACATAATAATAACTAGAAGCGAGAAGCTCCATCTTCGGGTCAAGGTGCAATGTCGATGGGAGATGATCCTAGTTGTCGTAACCTTCCTGGGGTCCATCCTCCGGGTACTCCTCTTCATAGTCTGGCCATGGGAATAGCCAGGGACAAAGCCATGAGTACTCTTTAAGTACTCGCAAACTAATACTGACAAGTAAAGGGGGTTTTTGATAATAGGACACTAGGCTCTAGGGTTGTTTTGCAAAAGCCAGATTTATCTCTACTAAGTTTAAAAGAAACGAATGCTAGTTGAAGTTTTATAACACCTAAGTGGGAACTTGTATCTCATGCCACAACTCTGTTGTGGTCAAGTCAAAGTCTCAATTCATTTCACAAGTCATTTTGGAAAAGTCTGACGGGGAACAAGATGGCCACTCTAATCATTCCATAATCATGGACGCTGCTATTCAATAGTTTGACACTCTGCAGAGATTGTACACTTTCACCACAACATTTGATACATCCGCCGTGAACAAATCCTGAATTCACCATACTCGTGTCGGATAATCAATCCTAACCTTTCAATTACACGCCCTAGTATAAGCACCTCTCCTGTGAGTTTGGCCTCCCAACCATGACCAACTGTCATGTTGGGTACTGCACAGGTGGACAATCTTCACAAGGTAGCCTCAGCTCAGACCTTGGCCGTGAGGGAACTAATACTTAGGTATATAAGTTTCCAGTCAAGCCCTACCCAATTCTTGGGTATTGTGGTTGTATGATAAAATTGGAATGGTATCGCATCCAGACAACCATCAGTTTTATAAAGGGCTAAGGCTCATGCCTCAACATTTTCATCACCATAAATCATCCGTGTTCAAACACATGTCCAAAACATTTCAATAGAATGATCCATCATTCCAAGGTTTTCATAACCCTTTTTCCACCAAGTATTCCCATCTAAAGTTGATCAAGTTTTATGCTTAGCACTAGCATCTACAAGTGGGGGTAAGTACTAATGAGGGGTGGTAAACAAGTGGAGTTTCAACTAAGTTCAATCTCATGTCTTAGGATGACATCAGGATTATCGAGCTTAGGCCAAATTTTATGCTCTTTATGCAACCTTCAAATATCTTTCTAGTATCTACAATTCACTGAAGTAAACTCTAGGTAATAGCTCTAATAAAGAAATAAAGTGATAAGCTTTTAAGCAAAAACTAGGATTGGTTTATCAAGTGGGTAGGATCATCTATGTTTAAGGCATATAGTTGGCATGGTGACAAGCAAGTATTGGCTTGCACAGTATCAGTATAAGCTTGCTAAATTGCAAGTGTTAGCTTGCGCATTCAACTAGTAGCATTAGGATTGCCTTGTGCAGAGCAGTGGTTGAAGTTCTCCTCGGCTTCTTCTTCGTAGAATCCTCCTTCCTCCTCGTATCCTTGGTCGGTACAAGCATCTATAAATATATATGATGTACAAAATCACCAAACAATACTTAACTACTTTCAATCATCACACAAAAGGGTCCTATAGATGATCTAGCATCATCACTAACTTTACAAGATTAAAGCTTGGTTTAAATCCTTTTATTTTTAGAAAAGTAATTTCTACTCATTGAAAAACTACTTAAGATTTAATATTCTCCAAACCAAACATGGGATCATGTTGACACATGTCATCACCACATATTTTAGTCCATGGGAATGTGATTTAAAGTGGTGTCACAATTTAATAAGGTTTTACCCTTTTATTTTAATTAAATAAAGTGAATAGAAATGCCTATGTAGCATTATTTTATTACTTGAACATTATTTCTGTAAGTAAACCTATATATTTTTATAGATTCTGAAAGATATGGTTAAATGTGATTTTTGAGAGTTGGAATCAACTCAAAAACTATTATGGTTTTAATTTGAAAAATGTTTGAATGCAGAAAAGCTTCTCCCTTGTTATTTTTTACTCAGGATGATCTACAGATCCAAATGACTTGAATCCAATGGGCTTGGATTCAGCATTCCGAGACATTTCTAGCAAAATTGGTTTCATTCAATTTTGTTCACTTAATCGACCTGGGTTGATTTTTTAAACTGGGTACAGAAGTATGTTTGAAATAAAATGAAAAAGGTTAAATTCAAATAACTGGGCTGTGCGGGAAGCGATACTGGGCCGGCCTGCTAAGCACAGCTCTTAGGCTGGATGGTTAAGTTGCTGTCCCCACGCGTCAGTGAAACAGGGGGGTGAGAAGAGGTATGGGGCGATGTGGGGCATTTGATCTGGTTCTAATCTAACGGCTGAGGGTCATCGTCGACGTTGGGCAACGCCGGCGAGACAGAAACCTAGCGCGGCCAGTGGGGGTCGTTGGGGGCTCACCGGGGTAGCATAAATATCATAAAACTTGACCTAAGTTAGATAATCTTGAGGTCATCCTGAGGGATGAGATTGAACTTAGATCAATACACTTGTTTACCACCCCTCATTAGTGTTTACCCCCACTTGTAGATGCTAGTTCTAAGCAAAAAACTTGATCAACTTTAGATGGGAATACTTGGTGGAAAAAGGGTTATGAAAACCTTAGAATGATGAGTCATTCTATTGAAATGTTTTGACATGTGTTCTTGAAAACACCAGATGATTTTGATGATGAAAATGTTAAGGCATGAGCCTTATCCCTTTATAAAACTGATGGTTGTCTGGATGCGATACCATTCCAATTTTATCGTACAACCACAATATATACCCGAAGATTGGGTAGGGCTTGACTGGAAATTTATATACCTTAGTATGGGTTCCCTTGAGGCCAAGGTTTGAGCTGAGGTTACCTTGTGAAGATTATCCACCTGTGCAGTTCCCAAGATGACAGTTGGTCATGGTTGGGAGGCCAAACTCACAGGAGAGGTGCCTATACTAGGGCGTGTAATTGAAAGGTTAGGATTGATTATTCGCATACTGAGTATGGTGAATACAGGATTGTTCTTGACGGATGTATCGAATGTTGTGGTGAAAGTGTACCACCTCTGCAGAGTGTCAAACTATTCGAATAGCCGCGTTCGTGGTTATGGACAGGTTGAGTGGCGATACTGTTCTATCATCAGATGTTTTCAAAATGACTTGTGAAATGATTCATGACTTTGAATTTATCACAACAGAGTTGTGATATGAAATTCAAGTTCCCACTTAGGTGTTATAAAACTTTTAACTAGCTTCCTTTGCCTCTGAACTCAGTAGAGATAAATCTGGCTTTTTGCAAAACAACCTAGAGCTTATTATTTCCTACTAAAAAACCACTTCACTTGTTAGTATTAGTTTGCGAGTACTTAAAGAGTACTCATGGCTTTGTCCCTGGCTATTCCCGTGGCCAAACTATGAAGAAGAGTATCAGGAGGACGGACAGCAGGAAGGTTACGACAACTAGGATCATCTCCCATCGTCAGCAATGCCTGTGACCATGAAGATGGAGCCTCGCCTACGCTATCATTATTATTACGTTATTCCGCTTCTTCAATGTATTCAGAACTAGATCGTGTGATCCTTATTTGTGTAAGACCTTATGTATGGTTTGTAATGGATGATGTACTGTGATATCCAATCTGTTATGTCTCGCAAAAATGGTAATCCTGGGATTGCGATGTATGGCATAACAGGCATCTGGGATTAAAAATTCCGGGTGTTGACACAATGCATGCATGCGAAGGGGGACACATGCGCCCCGGGACAAGGTTTTGCATGTTTCAATATAGCACAACACTTCCATGCATGTGCTAGGGCCACATGCAAGTCCTTGAGGTATTCCGACGCGCTGGAGCGTGGTCTGCTGCGGAACCCTAATCTGTGGGCAACAGATCGTCTACCCCCCTAGACGTTCCTCTGAAAGGGGTAGCACTCTCTTGTTTTGTATTTGTTTAGGTCATATGATGATGTAAAACCATGTTGGTTCACAAGGGGAGGGCACTATCCTACTCGGTTTCACCAGAACAGTGAGTTTCCCCCTTATATAAGTCCAGAACCTAAGCTTTAGGTTACAACGCACGCATGCAAAGGGGGACACATGCACCCGGGGACTAGGTTTTGCATGTTTCAACATAGCACCACACTTCCATGCATGTGCTAGGGCCACATGCAAGTCCTTGAGGTATTCCGACGCCCCGGAGCGTGGTCTGCTGCGAAACCCTGATCTTTGGGCATCATATCATGTACCCCCTAGACGTTCCTCTAACAGGGGTAACACTCTCTTGTTTTTTGTTTTTTTAGGTCATATGATGATGTAAATCCATGTTGGTTCACAAGGAGAGGGCACTATCCTACCCGGTTCCACCAGAACAGGGAGTTTCCCCCTTATATAAGTCCAGAACCTTAGCTTTAGGTTACAACGCACGCATGCGAAGGGCGACACATGCACCCGGGGACTACCTTTTGCATGTTTCAACATAGAACAACACTTCCATGCATGTGCTAGGGCCACATGCAAGTCCTTGAGGTATTCCGACGTGCCAGAGCATGGTCTGCTGCGGAACCCTGATCTGTGGGCATCGGATCGTCTACTCCCCTAGACGTTCCTCTGTCAGGGGTTTCACTATCTTGTTTTGTGTTTGTTTAGGTCATATGATGATGTAAAACCATGTTGGTTCACAAGGGGAGGGCACTATCCTACCCGGTTTCACCGGAACAGGGAGTTTCCCCCTTATATAAGTCCAGAACCTTAGCTCTAGGTTACAACGCACGCATGCGAAGGTGGACACATGAACCCGGGGACTAGGTATGGCATGTTGCAACATAGCACAACACTTCCGTTCATGTGCTAGGGCCACATGCATGTCCTTTGAGGTATTCCGACGCGTCGGAGCATGGTCTGCTGCGGAACCCTGATCTGTGGGCATCAGATCAACTACCGCCATAGACGTTCCTCTGACAGGGGTAGCACTCTCTTGTTTTGTGTTTGTTTAGGTCATATGATGATGTAAAACCATGTTGGTTCACAAGGGGAGGGCACTATCCAACCCGGTTTCACCGGAACAGGAAGTTACCCCCTTATATAAGTCCAGAACTTTTGCTTTAGGTTACAACACACATGCGAAGGGGGAGACATGGACCCGGGAACTAGGTTTTGCATGTTTGAACATAGCACCACACTTCCATGCATGTTCTAGGGCCACATGCAAGTCCTTGAGGTATTCCGATGCCCCGGAGCGTGGGCTGCTGCGGAACCCTGATCTTTGGGCATCGGATCGTCTACCCCCCTAGACGTTCCTCTGACAGGGGTAGCACTCTCTTGTTTTTTAGGTCATATGATGATGTAAAACCATGTTGGTTCACAAGGGGAGGGCACTATCCTACCACATTCCACCGGAAATGGGAGTTCCCCCTTATATATGTCCAGAACCTTAGCTTTAGGTTACAACGCACGCATGCGAAGGGGGACACATGCACTCTGGTACTAGGTTTTGCATATTTGAACATATCACCACACTTCCATGCATATGCTAGGGCCACATGAATGTCCTTGAGGTATTCCGATGCCCTGGAGCATGGTCTACTGCGAAACCATGATCTGTGGGCATCAGATCGTCTACCTCCTTAGACGTTCCTCTGACACGGGTATCACTCTCTTGTTTTTTGTTTGTTAAGGTCATATGATGATGTAAAACCATTTTGGTTCACAAGGGTAGGGCACTATCCTACCCGGTTCCACTGGAATGGGCAGTTCCCCCTTATATAAGTCCAGAACCTTAGGTTTAGGTTACAAGGCACACATGCGAAGGGGGACACATGCACCCGAGGACTAGGTTTTGCATGTTCCAACATAGCACCACACTTCCATGCATGTTATAGGGCCACATGCAAGACCTTGAGGTATTCCGACGCCTCGGAGCATGGTCTGCTATGGAACCCTGATCTGTGGGCATTGGATCGTCTACCCCCCTAGACGTTCCTCTGACAGTGGTAGCACTCTCTTTTTTTGTGTTTGTTTAGGTCATATGATGATGTAAAACAATGTTTGTTCACAAGGGGAGGGCACTATCCTACCCGGTTTCACCGGAACGGGGAGTTTCCCCCGTATATAAGTCCAGAACCTTAGCTTTAGATTACAACGCACGCATGCGAAGGGGGACACATGCACCCGGGGACTAGGTTTTGCATGTTTTTTCAACAGAGCACCACACTTCCATGCACGTGCTAGGGCCACATGCAAGTCCTTGAGGTATTCCGACGCCCCGGAGCATGGTCTGCTGCGGAACCCTGATCTGAGGGCATCGGATCATCTATCCCCTAGACGTTCCTCTGATAGGGGTAGCACTCTCTTGTTTTGTGTTTGTTTAGGTCATATGATGATGTAAAACCTTGTTGGTTCACAAGGGGAGGGCACTATCCTACCCGGTTCCACCGGAACATGGAGTTTCCCCCTTATATAAGTCTAGAACCTTAGCTTTAGGTTACAACGCATGCATGCGAAGGGGGACACATGCACCCGGGGACTAGGTTTTGCATGTTTCAACATAACACAACACTTCCATGCATGTTCTAGGGCCACATGCAAGTCCTTGATGTATTCCGACGCGCCGGAGCATGGTCTGCTGCAGAACCCTGATCTGTGGGCATCGGATCATCTACCCCCCTAGACGTTCCTCTGCCAGGGGTAGTACTCTATTGTTTTGTGTTTGTTTAGGTCAGATGATGATGTAAAACCACGTTGGTTTACAAGGGGAGGGCACTATCCTACCCGGTTTCACCGGAACACGGAGTTTCCCCTTATATATGTCCAGAACCTTAGCTTTAGGTTACAACGCACGCATGCGAAGGGGGACACATGAACCCGGGGACTAGGTTTTGCATGTTTCAACATGGCACCATAGTTCCATGCATGTACTAGGGCCACATGCAAGTCCTTGAGGTATTCCGATGCCCTAGAGCGTGGTCTGCTGTGGAACCCTGATCTGTGGGCATCAGATCGTCTACCCCGTAGAAATTACTCTGACAGGGGTAGCACTCTCTTGTTTTGTGTTTTTTAGGTCATATGATGATGTAAAACCATGTTATTTCACACGGGGAGGGCCGTATGTTACCTGGTTCCATCGGAACGGGGAGTTTCTTCCTTATATAAGTCCAGAACCTTAGCTTTAGGTTACAACGCACGCATGCGAAGGGGTACACATGCACCCGGGGAATAGGTTTTGCATGTTTCAACATATAGCACCACACTTCCATGCATGTGCTAGGGACACATGCAAGTCCTTGAGGTATTCCGACGCGCCGGAGCTTGGTTTGCTGCTGAACCCTAATCTGTGGGCATCGGATCGTCTACCCCCCTAGAAGTTCCTCTAACAGGGGTAGCACTCTCTTGTTTGTGTTTGTTTTGGTCATATGATGACGTAAAACCATGTTAGTTCACAAGGGGAGGGCACTATCCTACCCGGTTTCACCGGAACAGGGACTTTCCCCCTTATATATGTCCAGAACCTTAGCTTTAGGTTACAACGCACGCATGCGAAGGGGGACACATGCACCCGGGGACTAGGTTTTGCATGTTTCAACAGAGCACCAAACTTCCATGCATGTGCTAGGGCCACATGCAAGTCCTTGAGGTATTCCGATGCCCCGGAGCGTGGTCTGCTGCGGAACCTTGATCTAAGGGCATCGGATCATCTACGCCCTAGACGTTCCTCTGACAGGGGTATCACTCTATTTTTTGTGTTTGTTTAGGTCATATGATGATGTAAAACCTTGTTGGTTCACAAGGGTAGGGCACTATCCTACCCGGTTCCTCCGGAACAGAGAGTTTGCCCCTTATATAAGTCCAGAACCTTAGCTTTAGGTTACAACGCATGCATGCGAAGGGGGACACATGCACCCGGGGACGAGGTTTTACATGTTTAAACATAGCACAACACTTCCATGCATGTGCTAGGGACACATGCAAGTCCTTGAGGTATTCCGACGCGCCGGAGCATGGTCTGCTGCGGAACCCTGATCTGTGGGCATCGGATCGTCTACCCCCCTAGGCGTTCCTCTGCCAGGGGTAGTACTCTATTGTTTTGTGTTTTTTTAGGTCATATGATGATGTAAAACCATGTTGGTTAACAAGTGGAGGGCACTATCCTACCCGGTTTCACCGAAACAGGGAGTTTCCCCCTTATATAAGTCCAGAACCTTAGCTTTAGGTTACAACGCACGCATGCAAAGGGGGACACATGAACCCGGGGACTAGGTTTTGCATGTTTCAACATGGAACCACACTTCCATGCATGTGGTAGGGCCACATGCAAGTCCTTGAGGTATTCTGACGCCCCAGAGCGTGGTCTGCTGCGGAACCCTAATCTGTGGGCATCAGATCATCTACCCCTAGACGTTCCTCTGACATTGGTAGAACTGTCTTGTTTTGTGTTTGTTTAGGTCATATGATGATGTAAAACCATGTTAGTTCACAAGGGGAGGGCACTATGCTACCCGGTTCCACCGGAACGGGGAGTTTCCCCTTATATAAGTCCAAGACCTTTGCTTTAGGTTACAACGCACGCATGCGAAGGGGTACACATGCACTCGGGGACTAGATTTTGCATGTTTAAACATAGCACGACACTTCCATGCATGTGCTAGGGCCACATGCAAGTCCTTGAGGTATTCCGACGCCCCGGAGCGTGGTCTGCTGCTGAACCCTGATCTGTGGGCATCGGATCGTCTACCCCCCTAGACGTTCCTCTAACAGGGGTAGCACTCTCTTGTTTGTGTTTGTTTAGGTCATATAATGATGTAAAACCATGTTGGTTCACAAGGGGAGGGCACTATCCTACCCGGTTTCACCGGAACAGGGAGTTTCCCCCTTATATAAGTCGAGAACCTTAGCTTTAGGTTACAACGAACGCATGCGAATGGGGACACATGCACCCGGAGACTAGGTTTTGTATGTTTCAACATAGCACCACACTTCCATGCATGTGCTAGGGCCACATGCAAGTCCTTGAGGTATTCCGACGCCCCGGGGCATGGTCTGCTGCGGAATCCTGATCTGTGGGCATCGTATCGTCTACCCCCCTAGACGTTCCTCTAACAGGGGTAGCACTCTCTTGTTTGGTGTTTTTTAGGTCATATAATGATGTAAAACCATGTTGGGTCACAGGAGGAGGGCACTATCCTACCTGGTTCCACCGGAACGGGGAGTTCCCCCTTATATATGTCCAAAACCTTAGCTTTAGGTTACAACGCACGCATGCGAAGGGGCACACATGCACCCGGGGACTAGGTTTTGCATGTTTCAACATAGCACAACACTTCCATGCATGTGCTAGGGACACATGCAAGTCCTTGAGGTATTCCGACACGCCGGAGCATGGTCTGCTGCGGAACCCTGATCTGTGTGCATCGGATCATCTACCCCCTAGACGTTCCTCTGCCAGGGGTAGTACTCTATTGTTTTGTGTTTGTTTAGGTCATATGATGATGTAAAACAATGTTTGTTCACATGGGGGAGGGCACTATCCTACCCGGTTTCACCGGAACGGGGAGTTTCCCCCTTATATAAGTTCAGAACCTTAGCTTTAGATTACAACGCACGCATGCGAAGGGGGACACATGCTCCCGGGGACTAGGTTTTGCATGTTTCAACAGAGCACCACACTTCCATGCATGTGCTAGGGCCACATGCAAGTCCTTGAGGTATGCCGATGCCCCGGAGCATGGTCTGCTGCGGAACCCTGATCTGAGGGCATCGGATCATCTACCCCCTAGATGTTCCTCTGATAGGGGTAGCACTCTCTTGTTTTGTGTTTGTTTAGGTCATATGATAATGTAAAAAGTTGTTGGTTCACAAGGGGAGGGCACTATCCTACCCGGTTCCACCGGAACATGGAGTTTCCCCCTTATATAAGTCTAGAACCTTAGCTTTAGGTTACAACGCATGCATGCGAAGGGGGACACATGCACCCGGGGACTAGGTTTTGCATGTTTCAACATAGCACAACACTTCCATGCATGTTCTAGGGCCACATGCAAGTCCTTGATGTAATCAACGCTGTCGAGCATGGTCTCATGAACCTCGACCGTGGGCATCAGAACATCTACCCCCCTAGACGTTCCTCTGCCAGGGGTAGTACTCTATTGTTTTGTGTTTGTTTAGCTCAGATGATGATGTAAAACCACGTTGGTTCACAACGGGAGGGCACTATCCTACCCGGTTTCACCGGCACACGGAGTTTCCCCTTATATAAGTCCAGAACCTTAGCTTTAGGTTACAACGCACGCATGCGAAGGGGGACACATGAACCCGGGGACTAGGTTTTGAATGTTTCAACATGGCACCATAGTTCCATGCATGTACTAGGGCCACATGCAAGTCCTTGAGGTATTCCGATGCCCTAGAGCGTGGTCTGCTGTGGAACCCTGATCTGTGGGCATCAGATCGTCTACCCCATAGAAATTCCTCAGACATGGGTAGCACTCTCTTGTTTTGTGTTTTTTAGGTCATATGATGATGTAAAACCATGTTAGTTCACACGGGGAGGGCCGTATGTTACCCGGTTCCATTGGAACGGGGAGTTTCCCCCTTATATAAGTCCTGAACCTAAGCTTTAGGTTACAACGCACGCATGCGAAGGGGTACACATGCACCCGGGGAATAGGTTTTGCATGTTTCAACATATAGCACCACACTTGCATGCATCTGCTAGGGACACATGCAAGTCCTTGAGGTATTCCGACGCGCCGGAGCATGGTTTGCTGCTGAACCCTAATCTGTGGGCATCGGATCGTCTACCCCCCTAGAAGTTCCTCTAACAGGGGTAGCACTCTCTTGTTTGTGTTTGTTTTGGTCATATGATGATGTAAAACCATGTTGGTTCACAAGGGGAGGGCACTATCCTACCCGGTTTCACCGGAACAGGGACTTTCCCTCTTATATATGTCCTGAACCTTAGCTTTAGGTTACAACGCACGCATGCGAAGGGGGACACATGCACCCGGGGACTAGGTTTTGCATGTTTCAACAGAGCACCAAACTTCCATGCATGTGCTAGGGCCACATGCAAGTCCTTGAGGTATTCCTACGCCCCGGAGCGTGGTCTGCTGCGGAACCTTGATCGGAGGGCATCGGATCATCTATGCCCTAGACGTTCCTCTGACAGGGGTAGCACTCTATTTTTTGTGTTTGTTTAGGTCATATGATGATGTAAAACCTTGTTGGTTCACAAGGGTAGGGCACTATCCTACCCGGTTCCACCGGAACAGGGAGTTTACCCCTTATATAAGTCCAGAACCATAGCTTTAGGTTACAACGCATGCATGCGAAGGGGGACACATGCACCCGGGGACTACGTTTTGAATGTTTCAACATATCACAACACTTCCATGCATGTGCTAGTGACACATGCAAATCCTTGAGGTATTCCAACGCGCCGGAGCATGGTCTACTGCGGAACCCTCATCTGTGGGCATCAGATCGTCTACCCCCCTAGGCGTTCCTCTGCTAGGGGTAGTACTCTATTGTTTTGTGTTTGTTTAGGTCATATGATGATGTAAAACCATGTTGGTTAACAAGGGGAGGGCACTATCCAACCCGGTTTCACCGGAACAGGGAGTTTCCCCCTTATATAAGTCCAGAACCTTAGCTTTAGGTTACAACCCACGCATGCAAAGGGGGACACATGAACCCGGGGACTAGGTTTTGCATGTTTCAACATGGCACCACACTTCCATGCATGTGGTAGGGCCACATGCAAGTCCCTGAGGTATTCTGACGCCCTAGAGCGTGGTCTGCTGCGAAACCCTGATATGTGGGCATCAGATCGTCTACTCCCTAGAAATTCCTCTCACATGGGTAGCACTCTCTTGTTTTGTGTTTTTTAGCTCATATGATGATGTAAAACCATGTTAGTTCAAACGGGGAGGTCCGTATGCTACCCGGTTCCATCGGAACGGGGAGTTTCCCTCTTATATAAGTCCAGAACCTTAGCTTTAGGTTACAACGCACGCATGCGAAGGGGTACACATGTACCCGGAGAATAGGTTTTGCATGTTTCAACATATAGCACCATACTTCCATTCATGTGCTAGGGCCACATGCAAGTCCTTGAGGTATTCCGACGCCCTGGAGCGTGGTCTGCTGCTGAACCCTGATCTGTGGGCATCGGATCGTCTACCCCCCTAGACGTTCCTCTGACAGGGGTAGCACTCTCTTGTTTGTGTTTGTTTAGGTCATATAATGATGTAAAACCATGTTGGTTCACAAGGGGAGGGCACTATCCTACCCGGTTTCACCGGAAAAGGGAGTTTCCCCCTTATATAAGTCCAGAACCTTAGCTTTAGGTTACAACGAACGCATGCGAATGGGGACACATGCACCCGGGGACTAGGTTTTGTATGTTTCAACAAAGCACCACACTTCCATGCATGTGCTAGGGCCACATGCAAGTCCTAGAGGTATTCCGACGCCCCGGGGCATGGTCTGCTGCAGAACCCTGATCTTTGGGAATCGTATCGTCTACCCCCCTAGACGTTCCTCTGACAGGGGTAGAACTCTCTTGTTTGGTGTTTTTTAGGTCATATGATGATGTAAAACCATGTTGGTTAACAAGGGGAGGGCACTATCCTACCCGGTTTCACCGGAACAGGGAGTTTCCCCCTTATATAAGTCCAGAACCTTAGCTTTAGGTTACAACGCACGCATGCAAAGGGGGACACATGAACCCGGGGACTAGGTTTTGCATGTTTCAACATGGCACCACACTTCCATGCATGTGGTAGGGCCACATGCAAGTCCTTGAGGTATTCTGACGCCCTAGAGCGTGGTCTGCTGTGGAACCCTGATCTGTGGGCATCAGATCATCTACCCCCTAGACGTTCCTCTCACATTGGTAGAACTCTCTTGTTTTGTGTTTGTTTAGGTCATATAATGATGTAAAACCATGTTGGTTCACAAGGGGAGGGCACTATCCTACCCGGTTTCACCGGAAAAGGGAGTTTCCCCCTTATATAAGTCCAGAACCTTGGCTTTAGGTTACAACGAACGCATGCGAATGGGCACACATGCACCCGGGGACTAGGTTTTGTATGTTTCAACATAGCACCACACTTCCATGCATGTGCTAGGGCCACATGCAAGTCCTTCAGGTATTCCGACGCCCCGGGGCATGGTCTGCTGCGGAACCCTGATCTTTGTGAATCGTATCGTCTACCCCCCTAGACATTCCTCTGACAGGGGTAGCACTCTCTTGTTTGGTGTTTTTTGGTCATATGATGATGTAAAACCATGTTGGGTCACAGGGGGAGGGCACTATCCTACCCGGTTCCACCGGAACGGGGAGTTTCCCCCTTATATAAGTCCAGAACCTTAGCTTTAGGTTACAACGCACGCATGCGAAGGGGCACACATGCACCCGTGGACTAGGTTTTGCATGTTTCAACATAGCACAACACTTCCATGCATGTGCTAGGGACACATGCAAGTCCTTGAGGTATTCCGACGCGCTGGAGCATGGTCTGCTGCGGAACCCTGATCTGTGTGCATCGGATCATCTACCCCCTAGACGTTCCTCTGCCAGGGGTAGTACTCTATTGTTTTGTGTTTGTTTAGGTCATATGATGATGTAAAACCATGTTGGTTCACAAGGGGAGGGCACTATCCTACCCGGTTTCACCGGAACAGGGAGTTTCCCCCTTATATAAGTCCAGAACCTTAGCTTTAGGTTACAATGCACGCATGCGAAGGGGGACACATGCACCTGGGGACTAGGTTTTGCATGTTTCAACAGAGCACCAAACTTCCATGCATGTGCTAGGGCCACATGCAAGTCCTTGAGGTATTTCGACGCCCCGGAGTATGGTCTGTGGCGGAACCTTGATCTGAGGGCATCGGATCATCTACGCCCTAGACGTTCTTCTGACAGGGGTAGCACTCTATTTTTTGTGTTTGTTTAGGTCACATGATGATGTAAAACCTTGTTCGTTCACAAGGAGAGGTCACTATCCTACCCGGTTCCACCGGAATAGGGAGTTTCCCCCTTATATAAGTCCAGAACCTTAGCTTTAGGTTACAACGCATGCATGCGAAGGGGGACACATGCACCCGGGGACTAGGTTTTGCATGTTTCAACATAACGCGACACTTCCATGCATGTGCTAGGGACAAATGCAAGTCCTTGAGGTATTCCGACGCGCCGGAGCATGGTCTGCTGCAGAACCCTGATCTGTGGGCATCGGATCGTCTACCCCCCTAGACGTTCCTCTTCCAGGGTAGTACTCTATTTTTTTGTGTTTGTTTAGGTCATATGATGATGTAAAAACATGTTGGTTCACAAGGGGAGGGCACTATCCTACTCGGTTTCACCGGAACGGGGAGTTTCCCCCTTCTATAAGTCCAGAACCTTAGCTTTAGTTTACAACGCATGCATGCGAAGGGGGACACATGCACTCGGGGACTAGGTTTTGCATGTTTCAACATAGCACCACACTTCCATGCATGTGCTAGGGCCACATGCAAGTCCTTGAGGTATTCCGACGGCACAGAGCGTGGTCTGCTGCGGAACCCTGATCTGTGGGCATCAGATCGTCTACCCCCTAGACGTTCCTCTGACATGGGTAGCACTCTCTTGTTTTGTGTTTTTTAGGTCATATGATGATGCAAAACCATGTTGGTTCACAAGCGGAGGGCACTATCCTACCCGGTTTCACCGGAACAGGGAGTTTCCCCCTTATATAAGTCCAGAACCTTAGCTTTAGGTTACAACGCACGATTGCGAATGGGGACACATGAACCCGGGGACTAGGTTTTGCATTTTTCAAAATGGCACCACACTTCCATGCATGTGCTAGGGCCACATGCAAGTCCTTGAGGTATTCCGACGCCCCGGAGCATGGTCTGTTGCGGAACCCTGATCTGTGGACATCGTATCGTCTACCCCCTAGACGTTCCTTAGACAGGGAACTACTAGAACAACCCCCATAAAGCAATGTATAATCGGCAACGCTATGAGTATTCGTTGCAAAATTTTAACCTAGATACACATGTATGCGTTGCGGGTCAATCTGTTGTCAAAAGCGTATGAGCCCAGCCCACTAAGTATGACTCCCTTGCATTATCCCCACCAGCCACAACACAGAACGCACCTGCATCCCACTCCTTAGACTCTCCCAAACCTATCTGCCTCCCTAATACCTATGCTCCCCCAGGTCGCCTCTCGATCGGTGGGCAGGGCCTTCGGTGCCAGACCTGTCTCTTACGATGAGATCCCCTGCCTATGGAAAAGGCACATGAATGCAAGATAGATTTGGGATACTGCCTAACGTGGAGGTTTGCCGAAGAGCCACGACGGAAAATCGAAGAACAGGGGCACGGCGGCGCAAGGGCTCACGATAGGTTCAGGCTCCAGCGCAATTTCTGAGTTCCCCTGTCAGATTCCTATCTCCTTCCCTTTGGCTTGACCCGTTTTACAAGGAATTTAGTAATTTTGTGCATCCTTTAAAGGTGTGATGGCACCGGAGACAGAGGAGGCATTGCAGGCGGCACTAGAACGAGATGACGCAACAAGACGCAGCAAGAAGTTTCAAGCAGGCGCGCATCAGCAGCAACAACCAGCAGTAGGAGGACATGCAGGTATTAATTTCTCCCCTTTTGGCGCTTTATACACGTTCAATTTTGGTCCTTCTCATGCGATGTTTCACATGAAAGTTACGTGGTCAATGGGTATGAGTTCAATTCAGGACGCGCAACTCAAAGAATGCATACTAAACATACCCCTGCTAGAACTGATTTTCATGATTTTAACTTTTAAAGGAAAAAATGCAAATGGGTGTTCAGGTCCTTGTATCAGATCCAAGGGGACCAGAGAATATCTGTCAGATGTATGTGCATTTTTGTGTTAATTCTGTATTACTCCTTTCTGTTATCTCTAGAACATATTAGTACTCCCTCCGAATCATATTAGTTGACTCAAATTTATCTAGATTTAGATGAATCTAGACACAATTTAGTATATAGGTTCATCCAAATTTTAACAAATCCAAGTCAACTAATATAGGTCGAAGGGAGTACATGTTTTCTTCCCCATTTTTTGTGCTAGATCTTCTTGCCTTTGGTCCCATATTTTTCCAGGTCTCCAGTTAATTCCCCTGATAGAGAATCTGACATAACAAAACAGCAAATTGAGAAAGTTCTTAAGGACGGTGCTAACCTTTATTTTGCCACAAAGAAAATTGTTGAAATCTTACCGAGGTAAGCTTTTAGTATTCAAGCAGATTCTTCAACTGTTCCAATTTTTATTTTTATTTTGGATTTAGTTTCAGAGTTCTCAATGCAGACTATTTATGTATTAATCTTAACCGGTTCATGCTTCTGAAATATTCTACCTAGCTGCTGGTAGTCTGGTGGATACTATGTACTATAATCTATCGTATGACCCTTGACATAATTGACTCAAACTAGAAATTGTAGTTCGTTCCTTCTCATGACTAGCAAGTATTAATTTCTCCCTCATGTTATTTTTACAACTATAGCTTAGAATAAGCTATGACTAGCATCACACTTATGATCAAATGTAGATTCCTAATTATTTCCTTCACATGATATACATCTTGCATGGAATTGAAATCACACTGTGGCAACCAATAATATATTCTTGTGACATGAGTCCTTGTTAGATGTTTATCTAAGAATTTTTTTATGGTCTTGTTGTTGTTTTGTTAAGCAAGCATGGGCGATATAGTTTATTAAAAGATTTTGATCTTCTGTTTGCCGGATTTGGTTTTATTTTGTATAGTATATCCAGTTTTTGTTTTGTAGTTTCCCAATATATCAAGATTTCGTTATGTATTTCCATCTGTTTGGTAACCACTATGATTTGTGGCTCTGTTGAGCTGTTTTAAATGCACGTAATAGAAAAAATAGTTTTACATGCTTACTTAGTATAGTTCACTATACCCTACGATGTCTTATGGCACTTTAATACTAAGCATAATTTTTATTTGCAGGACCCATACATTAGCAAGACTTGCTACATTCAGATATCAGATGTCAAATATTAGAATGGATACAGACGAGTTGGTGCACTATTCCCTTTTGATGCAAGATTGTAATTATCTACTCTATATATGTAGGACTATGTAGAATATCCCATTTTGATGTAAGATTTACATTGTCTACTATTTGGTTGATGTTCTTGTATGAGATGATGATATAAATAATACTAAATATTGAAGTCTTTGTCACGTAATGCATTCATATTTTACGGTTTGTGTGATGTGGTATGTCACTTCTGAAGTATGTCCTCGCATTGAAAAATATATCATTTTCAAGAGCGCTTGAATGATCCAATAATAAAAGTTGTATTTTTTTGAAATAGTTTTTTCAATCCTAGGATCTCTCTACCAACGCATATGGTTGTTGCTTGAAATCTGTAGCTATTTTGCAACGCATATACCACTGGTTACCAACACACGTATATCTGTTGCATTGTATCCTAGCAACGCCCAAAAACGCAACGCATTTTTATTCGTTGGTATAGTCGCTAGCAACGCCTATATGAGCATTTAGATACGCATAAGTGCGTTGGTGTAGGGGGTTCTCTTGTAGTGGGGGTAGCACTCTCTTGTTTGGTTTTTTGGTCATATGATGATGTAAAACCATGTTGGTTCACAAGGGGAGGGCACTATCCTACCCGGTTCCACCGGAACAGGGAGTTTCCCCCTTATATAAGTCGAGAACCTTAGCTTTAGGTTACAACAACGCATGGGAAGGGGGACACATGCACCCGGGGACTAGGTTTTGTATGTTTCAACATAGAACAACACTTCCATGCATGTGCTAGGGCCACATGCAAGTCCTTGAGGTATTCTGACGCCCCGGGGCATGGTCTGCTGCGGAACCCTGATCTGTGGGCACCGTATCGTCTACCCCCCTAGACGATCCTCTGACAGGGGTAATACTCTCTTGTTTGGTGTTTTTAGGTCATATGATGATGTAAAACCATGTTGGTTCACAAGGGGAGGGCACTATCGTACCCGGTTTCACCGGAACAGGAAGTTTCCCCCTTATATAAGTCCTGAACCTTAGCTTTAGGTTACAACGCACACATGCGGGGGGGGGGGGGACACATGCACCCGGGGACTAGGTTTTGCATGTTTCAACATAGCACAACACTTCCATGCATGTGCTAGGTCCACATGCATGTCCTTGAGGTATTCTTATGCGCTGGAGCGTGGTCTGCTGCGGAACCCTGATCTGTGGGCATCGGATCGTCTACCCCCCTAGATGTTCATTTGAAAGGAGTAGCACTGTCTTGTTTTGTGTTTGTTTAGGTAATATGATGATGTAAAACCATGTTGGTTCACAAGGGGAGGGCACTATCCTACCCGGTTTCACTGGAACAGGGAGTTCCCCCCTTATATAAGTCCAGAACCTTAGCTTTAGGTTACAAGGCACGCATGCGACGGGGGACAGATGCACCCGGGGACTAGGTTTTGCATGTTTGAACATAGCACCACACTTCCTTGCATGTGCTAGGGCCACATGCAAGTCCTTGAGGTATTCCGACGTCCCGGAGCGTGGACTGCTGCGGAACCCTGATCTGTGGGCATCAGATCGTCTACCCCCCTAGACGTTCCTCTCACAGGGGTAGGACTCTCTTGTTTTGTGTTTTTTTAGGTCATATGATTCTGTAAAACCATGTTGGTTCACAAGGGGAGGGCACTATCCTACCCTGTTTCACCGGAACAGGGAGTTTCCCCCTCATATAAGTCCAGAACCTTAGCTTTAGGTTACAACGCACGCATGCGAAGGGGGACACAAGCACCCGGGGACTAGGTTTTGCATGTTTCTCAACAGAGAACCACACTTCCATGAATGTGCTAGGGCCACATGCAAGTCCTTGAGGTATTCCGACGCCCCGGAGCACGGTCTACTTCGGAACCCTGATCTATGGGCATCAGATCGTCTACCCCCCTAGACGTTCCTCTGACAGGGGTAGCACTCTCTTGTTTTGTGTTTGTTTATGTCATATGATGATGTAAAACCTTGTTGGTTCACAAGGTGAGGGCACTATCCTACCCGGTTCCACCGGAACAGGGAGTTTCCCCCTTATATAACTCTAGAACGTTAGCTTTAGGTTACAATGCATGCATGCGAAGGGGGACACATGCACTCGGGGACTAGGTTTTGCATGTTTCAACATAGCACAACACTTCCATGCATGTGCTAGGGCCACATGCAAGTGCTTGAGGTATTCCGACACGCCGGAGCATGGTCTGCTACGGAACCCTGATCTGTGGGCATCGGATCGTCTACCCCCTAGACGCCCTCCGCTGGGTAGCACTCTCTTGTTTTGTGTTTGTTTAGGTCATATGATGATGTAAACCATGTTGGTACACAAGGGGAGGGAACTATCCTACCCGGTTTCACCGGAACAGGGAGTTTCCCCCTTATATAAGTCCAGAACCTTAGCTTTAGGTTAAAACACATGCATGCGAAGGGGGACACATGCACCCGGGGACTAGGTTTTGCATGTTTCAACATAGCACCAAACTTCCATGCATGTGCTAGGGCCACATGCAAGTCCTTGAGGTATTCCGACGCCCTAGAGCATGGTCTGCTTCAGAACCCTGATTTGTGAGCATCGGATCGTTTACCCCCTAGACGTTCCTCTGACAGGGGTAGCACTCTCTTGTTTTGTATTTATTTAGGTCATATGATGATGTTAAACCATGTTGGTTCACAAGGGGAGGGCACTATCCTACCCGGTTTCACCGGAACAGGGAGTTTTCCCCTTATATAAGTCCAGAACCTTAGCTTTAGGTTACAACGCACGCATGCGAAGGGGGACACATGCACCCGGGGACTAGGTTTTGCATGTTTCAACATAGCACAACACTTCCATGCATGTGCTAGGTCCACATGCATGTCCTTGAGGTATTCTTATGCGCCGGAGCGTGGTCTGCTGCGGAACCCTGATCTGTGGGCATCGGATCGTCTACCCCCCTAGATGTTCATTTGAAAGGAGTAGCACTGTCTTGTTTTGTGTTTGTTTAGGTAATATGATGATGTAAAACCATGTTGGTTCACAAGGGGAGGGCACTATCCTACCCGGTTTCACTGGAATAGGGAGTTCCCCCCTTATATAAGTCCAGAACCTTAGCTTTAGGTTACAAGGCACGCATGCGACGGGGGACAGATGCACCCGCGGACTAGGTTTTGCATGTTCGAACATAGCACCACACTTCCTTGCATGTGCTAGGGCTACATGCAAGTCCTTGAGGTATTCCGACGTCCCGGAGCGTGGACTGCTGCGGAACCCTGATCTGTGGGCATCAGATCGTCTACCCCCCTAGACGTTCCTCTCACAGGGGTAGGGCTCTCTTGTTTTGTGTTTTTTTAGGTCATATGATTCTGTAAAACCATGTTGGTTCACAAGGGGAGGGCACTATCCTACCCTGTTTCACCGGAACAGGGAGTTTCCCCCTCATATAAGTCCAGAACCTTAGCTTTAGGTTACAACGCACGCATGCGAAGGGGGACACAAGCACCCGGGGACTAGGTTTTGCATGTTTCTCAACAGAGAACCACACTTCCATGAATGTGCTAGGGCCACATGCAAGTCCTTGAGGTATTCCGACGCCCCGGAGCGTGGTCTGCTACGGTACCCTGATCTGAGGCAATCGGATCGTCTACCCCCCTAGACGTTCCACTGACAGGGGTAGCACTCTCTTGTTTTGTGTTTGTTTATGTCATATGATGATGTAAAACCTTGTTGGTTCACAAGGGGAGGGCACTATCCTACCCGGTTCCACCGGAACAGGGAGTTTCCCCCTTATATAACTCCAGAACGTTAGCTTTAGGTTACAATGCATGCATGCGAAGGGGGACACATGCACTCGGGGACTAGGTTTTGCATGTTTCAACATAGCACAACACTTCCATGCATGTGCTAGGGCCACATGCATGTCCTTGAGGTATTCCGACACGCCGGAGCATGGTCTGCTACGGAACCCTGATCTGTGGGCATCGGATCGTCTACCCCCTAGACGTTCCTCTGCCAGGGGTAGCACTCTCTTGTTTTGTGTTTGTTTAGGTCATATGATGATGTAAACCATGTTGGTACACAAGGGGAGGGAACTATCCTACCCGGTTTCACCGGAACGGGGACTTTCCCCCTTATATAAGTCCAGAACCTTAGCTTTAGGTTAAAACGCATGCATGCGAAGGGGGACACATGCACCCGGGGACTAGGTTTTGCATGTTTCAACATAGCACCAAACTTCCATGCATGTGCTAGGGCCACATGCAAGTCCTTGAGGTATTCCGACGCCTAGAGCATGGTCTCGCTGTAACCCTGATTTGTGAGCATCGGATCGTTTACCCCCTAGACGTTCCTCTGACAGGGGTAGCACTCTCTTGTTTTGTATTTGTTTAGGTCATATGATGATGTTAAACCATGTTGGTTCACAAGGGGAGGGCACTATCCTACCCGGTTTCACCGGAACAGGGAGTTTTCCCCTTATATAAGTCCAGAACCTTAGCTTTAGGTTACAACGCACGCATGCGAAGGGGGACACATGCACCCGGGGACTAGGTTTTGCATGTTTGAACATAGCACCACACTTCCATGCATGTTCTAGGGCCACATGCAAGTTCTTGAGGTACTCCGACGCCCCGGAGCGTGGTTTGCTGCAGAACCCTGATCTGTGCACATCGGATCGTCTACCCCCCTAGATGTTCCTCTGACAGGGGTAGCACTCTCTTGTTTTGTATTTTTAGGTCATATGATGATGTAAAACCATGTTGGTTCACAAGGGGAGGGCACTATCCTACCCGGTTCCACCGGAACAGGGAGTTTCCCCCTTATATAAGTCCTGAACCTTAGCTTTAGGTTACAACGCACGCATGCGAAGGGGGACACATGCACCCGGGGACTAGGTTTTGCATGTTTCAACATAGCACAACATTTCCATGCATGTGCTAGGGCCACCTGCATGTCCTTGAGGTATTCTTATGCGCGGGAGCGTGGTCTGCTGCAGAACCCTGATCTGTGGGCATCAGATCGTCCACCCCCCTAGATGTTCGTTTCAAAGGGGTAGGACTATCTTGTTTTGTGTTTTTTTAGGTCATATGATTCTGTAAAACCATGTTGGTTCATAAGGGGAGGGCACTATCCTACCTGGTTTCACCGGAACAGGGAGTTTCCCCCTTATATAAGTCTAGAACCTTAGCTTTAGGTTACAACGCACGCATGCGAAGGCGGACACAAGCACCCGGGGACTAGGTTTTGCATGTTTCTCAACAGAGCACCACACTTCCATGAATGTGCTAGGGCCACATGCAAGTCCTTGAGGTATTCCGACGCCCCGGAGCGTGGTCTGCTGCGGAACCCTGATCTGAGGGAATCGGATCGTCTACCCCCCTAGACGTTCCTCTGACAGGGGTAGCACTCTCTTGTTTTGTGTTTGTTTATGTCATATGATGATGTAAAACCTTGTTGGTTCACAAGGGGAGGGCACTATCCTACCCGGTTCCACCGGAACAGGGAGTTTCCCCCTTATATAACTCCAGAACGTTAGCTTTAGGTTACAATGCATACATGCGAAGGGGGACACATGCACTCGGGGACTAGGTTTTGCATGTTTCAACATAGCACAGCACTTCCATGCATGTGCTAGGGCCACATGCAAGTCCTTGAGGTATTCCGACGCGCCGGAGCATGGTGTGCTACAGAACCCTGATCTGTGGGCATCGGATCGTCTACCCCCCTAGACGTTCCTCTGCCAGGGGTAGCACTCTCTTGTTTTGTGTTTGTTTAGGTAATATGATGATGTAAACCATGTTGGTACACAAGGGGAGGGAACTATCCTACCCGGTTTCACCGGAACGGGGAGTTTCCCCCTTATATAAGTCCAGAACCTTAGCTTTAGGTTAAAACGCATGCATCCGAAGGGGGACACATGCACCCGGGGACTAGGTTTTGCATGTTTCAACATAGCACAAAATTTCCATGCATGTGTTAGGGCCACATGCAAGTCCTTGAGGTATTCCGACGCCCCAGAGCATGGTCTGCTTCGGAACCCTGATCTGTGGGCATCAGATCGTCTACCCCCTAGACGTTCCTCTTAAAGGGGTAGCACTCTCTTGTTTTGTTTTTGTTTAGGTCATATGATGATGTAAAACCATGTTGGTTCACAAGGGGAGGGCACTATCCTACCCGGTTTCACCGGAGCAGGGAGTTTCCGCCCTTATATAAGTCTAGAACCTTAGCTATAGGTTACAACGCACGCATGCGAAGGGGGACACATGCACCTGGGGACTAGGTTTTGCATGTTTTAACATAGAACCACACTTCCATGCATGTTCTAGGGCCACATGCAAGTTCTTGATGTATTCCGACGCCCCGGAGCGTGGTTTGCTGCGGAACACTGATATGTGCACATCGGATCGTCTACCCCCCTAGATGTTCCTCTGACAGGGGTAGCACTCTCTTGTTTTGTATTTTTTACGTCATATGATGATGTAAAACCATGTTGGTTCACAAGGGGAGGGCACTATCCTAAACGGTTCCACCGGAACAGGGGGTTTCCCCCTTATATAAGTCCTGAACCTTAGCTTTAGGTTACAACGCACGCATGCGAAGGGGGACACATGCACCCGGGGACTAGGTTTTGCATGTTTCAACATTTCCATGCATGTGCTAGGGCCACATGCATGTCCTTGAGGTATTCTTATGCGCCGGAGCGTGGTCTGCTGTGGAACCCTGATCTGTGGGCATCAGATCGTCCACCCCCCTAGATGTTCCTTTGAAAGGGGTAGGACTCTCTTGTTTTGTGTTTTTTTAGGTCATATGATTCTGTAAAACCATGTTGGTTCATAAGGGGAGGGCACTATCCTACCCGGTTACACTGGAACGGGGAGTTTCCCCCTTATATAAGTCCGGAACCTTAGCTTTAGGTTACAACGCACACATGCGAAGGGGGACACATGCACCCGGGGACTAGGTTTTGCATGTTTGAACATAGCACCACACTTCCATGCATGTTCTAGGGCCACATGGAAGTCCTTGAGGTATTCTTATGCGCCAGAGCGTGGTCTGCTGCGGAACCCTGATCTGTGGGCATCAGATCGTCCACCCCCTAGATGTTCCTTTGAAAGGGGTAGGACTCTCTTGTTTTGTGTTTTTTTAGGTCATATGATTCTGTGAAACCATGTTGGTTCATAAGGGGAGGGCACTATCCTACCCGGTTTCACCGGAACGGGGAGTTTCCCCCTTATATAAGTCCAGAACCTTAGCTTTAGGTTACAACGCACGCATGCGATGGGGGACACATGCACCCGGGTACTAGGTTTTGCATGTTTGAACATAGCACCACACTTCCATGCATGTGCTAGGGCCACATGGAAGTCCTTGAGGTATTCCGATGCCCTAGAGCGTGGTCTGCTGCGCAACCCTGATCTGTGCGCATCGGATCGTGTACCCCCTAGACTTTCCTCTGACAGGGGTAGCACTCTCTTGTTTTGTATTTTTAGGTCATATTATTATGTAAAACCATGTTGGTTCACAAGGGGAGGGCACTATCCTACCCGGTTCCACCGGAACGGGGAGTTTCCCCCTTATATAAGTCCAGAACCTTAGCTTTAGGTAACAACGCACACATGCGAAGGGGGACACATGCACCCGGGGACTAGGTTTTGCATCTTTCAACATAGCACAACACTTCCATGCATGTGCTAGGGCCACATGCATGTCCTTGAGGTATTCCGACGCGCCGGAGCATAATCTACTGCGGAACTCTGATCTGTGGGCATCAGATCGTCTACCCCCCTAGACGTTCCTCTGCCAGGGGTAGCACTCTCTTGTTTTGTGTTTTTTAGGTCATATAATGATGTAAAACCATGTAGGTTCACAAGGGTAGGGCACTATCCTACCCGGTTTCACCGGAACGAGGAGTTTGCCCCTTATATAAGTCCAGAACCTTAGCTTGAGGTTACAACGCACGCATGCGAAGGGGGACACAAGCACCCGGGGACTAGGTTTTGCATGTTTCAACATAGCACCAAACTTCCATGCATGTGCTAGGGCCACATGCAAGTCCTTGAGGTATTCCGATGCCCTAGAGTGTGGTCAGCTGCGGAACCCTAATCTGTTGGCATCAGATCGTCTACCCCCTAGACGTTCCTCTCATAGGGGTAGCACTCTCTTGTTTTGTGTTTGTTTAGGTCATATGATGATGTAAAACCATGTTGGTTTACATGGGGAGGGAACTATCCTACCCGGTTTCACCGGAACAGGGAGTTTCCCCCTTATATAAGTCTAGAACCTTAGCTTTAGGTTACAACGCATGCCTGCGAAGGAGGACACATGCACTCGGGGAGTAGGTTTTGCATCTTTCAACATAGCACAACACTTCCATGCAAGTGCTAGGGCCACATGCAAGTCCTTGAGGTATTCCGACGCGCCGGAGCATGGTCTGCTATGGAACCCTGATCTGTGGGCACAGGATCGTCTACCCCCCTAGACGTTCCTCTGCCAGGGGTAGCACTCACTTGTTTTGTATTTGTTTAGGTCATATGATGATGTAAACCATGTTGGTTCACAAGGGGAGGGCACTATCCTACCCAGTTTCACCGGAACAGGGAGTTTCCCCCTTATATAAGTCCAGAACCTTAGCTTTAGGTTACAACGCATGCATGTGAAGGGGGACACATGCACCCGGGGACTAGGTTTTGCATGTTTCAACATAGCACCAAACTTCCATGCATGTGCTAGGGCCACATGCAAGTCCTTGAGGTATTCCGACGCCCCAGAGTGTGGTCTGCTGTGGAACCCTGATCTGTAGGCATCAAATCGTCTACCCCCTAGACGTTCCTCTGACATGGGTAGCACTCTCTTGTTGTTTGTTTGTTTAGGTCATATGATGATGTAAAACCATGTTGGTTCACAAGGGGAGGGCACTATACTACCCGGTTTCACCGGAATAGGGAGTTTCCCCCTTATATAAGTCCAGAACCTTAGCTTTAGGTTACAACGCACGCATGCGAAGGGGGACACATGCACCCGGGGACTAGGTTTTGCTTGTTTCAACATAGCACCACACTTCCATGCATTTGCTAGGGCCACATGCAAGTCCTTGAGGTATTCCGACGCCCAGAGTGTGGTCTGTTTCGGAACCCTGATTTGTGTGCATCGGATCGTGTACCCCCCAAGACTTTCCTCTGACAGGGGTAGCACTCTCTTGTTTTGTGTTTTTCTAGGTCATATGATTATGTAAAACCATGTTGGTTCACAAGGGGAGGGCACTATCCTACCCGGTTCCACCAGAACGGGGAGTTTCCCCCTTATATAAGTCCAGAACCTTAGCTTTAGGTAACAACGCACGCATGCGAAGGGGGACACATGCACCCGGGGACTAGGTTTTGCATGTTTCAACATATCACAACACTTACATGCATGTGCTAGGGCCACATGCATGTCCTTGAGGTATTCCGACGCGCCGGAGCAAGATCTCCTGTGGAACCCTGATCTGTGGGCATCAGATTGTCTACCCCCCTAGACGTTCCTCTGCCAGGGGTAGCACTCTCTTGTTTTGTGTTTGTTTAGGTCATATGATGATGTAAAACCATGTAGGTTCACAAGGGGAGGGCACTATCCTACCCGGTTTCACCGGAACGGGGAGTTTCCCCCTTATATAAGTCTAGAACCTTAGCTTGAGGTTACAACGCACGCATGCGAAGGGGGAGACAAGCACCCAAGGACTAGGTTTTGCATGTTTCAACATAGCACCACACATCCATGCATGTGCTAGGGCCACATGCAAGTCCTTGAGGTATTCCGACGCCCCAGAGTGTGGTCAGCTGCGGAACCCTGATCTGTGGGCATCAGATCGTCTACCCCCTAGACGTTCCTCTCACATGGGTAGCAATCTCTTGTTTGGTGTTTTTAGGTCATATGATGATGTAAAACCATGTTGGTTCACAAGGGGTGGTCACTATCCTACCAGGTTTCACCGGAACGGTGAGTTTCCCCTTATATAAGTCTAGAACCTTAGCTTTAGGTTACAACGCACGCATGCGAAGGGGGACACATGCACCTGGGGACTAGGTTTTGCATGTTTCAACATAGCACAACACTTCCATGCATGTGCTAGGTCCACATGCAAGTCTTTGATTTATTCTGACGCCCCAGAGCGTGGTCTTCTGCGGAACCCTGATCTGTGGGCATCGGATCGTCTACCCCCCTAGACGTTCCTATGACAGGGGTAGCTCTCTCTTGTATTTGTTTGTTTAGCTCATATGATGATGTAAAACCATGTTGGTTCACAAGGGCAGGTCACTATCCTACCCAGTTTCACCGGAACGGCGAGTTTCCCCCTTATATAAGTCTAGAACCTTAGCTTTATGTTACAACGCACGTATGCGGAGGGGGACACATGCACCCGGGGACTAGGTTTTGCATGTTTCAACATAGCACAACACTTCCAGGCATGTTCTAGGGCCACATGCAAGTCCTTGAGGTATTCCGTCGCCCAAGAGCGCGGTCTGCTGCGGAACCCTGATCTGTAGGCATCAGATCGTCTACCCCCCTAGACGTTCCTCGGACAGTGGTAGCACTCTCTTGTTTTGTGTTTGTTTAGGTCATATTATGATGTAAAACCATGTTTGTTTCACCGGAACAGGGAGTTTCCCCCTTATATAAGTCCAGAACCTTAGCTTTAGGTTGCAACGCACGCATGCGAAGGGGGACACATGCACCCGGGTACTAGGTTTTGCATGTTTCAATAGAGCACCACACTTCCATGCATGTGCTAGGGCCACATGAAAGTCCTTGAGGTATTCCGACGCCCGGAGCGTGGTCTGCTGCGGAACCCTGGTCTGAGGGTATCGGATCATCTACCCCTAGACGTTCCTCTGACAGGGGTAGCACTCTCTTGCTTTGTGTTTTTTTTAGGTCATATGATGATGTAATACCTTGTTGGTTCAAAAGGGGAGGGCACAATCCTACCCGGTTCCACTAGAATAGGGAGTTTGCCCCTTATATAAGGCCAAAACCTTAGCTTTAGGTTACAACATATGCATGCGAAGGGGGACACATGCATCCGGGGACTAGGTTTTGCATGTTTCAACATAGCACCACACTACCATGGATGTTCTAGGGCCACATGCATGTCCTTGAGCTATTCCGATGCACCGGAGCATGGTTTGCTGCGGAACCCTGATCTGAGGGCATCGAATCATCTACCCCCTAGATGTTCCTCTAACAGGGGTAGCAGTCTCTTGTTTTGTGTTTGTTTAGGTCATATGATGATGTAAAACCATGTTGGTTCACAAGGGAAGGTCACTATCTTACCCGGTTTCCCCGGAACGGGGAGTTCCCCCTTATATAAGTCTGGGGGACACATGCACCTGGGGACTAGGTTTTGTATGATTCAACATAGCACCACACTTCCATGCATGTGCTAGGGCCACATGCATGTCCTTCAGGTATTCCGATGCACCGGAGCATGGTCTGTTTCGGAACCCTGATCTGTGGGCATCTATGGGCATCGGAACGTTTACCCCCCTAGATGTTCGTCTGACAGTGGTAGCACTCTCTTGTTTTGTGTTTGTTTAGGTCATATGATGATGTAAAACCATGTTGGTTCAGAAGAGGAGGGCACTATACTACCCGGTTTCACCAGAACGGGGAGTTTCCCACTTATATAAGTCTAGAACCTTAGCTTTAGGTTACAACGCACGCATGCGAAGGGGGACACATGCACCCGGGGACTAGGTTTTGCATGTTTCAACATAGCACCACACTACCATGCATGTGCTAGGGCCACATGCATGTACTTGAGGTATTCCGTTGCCCCGGAGCATGGTCTGTTGCGGAAACCTGATCTGAGGGCATCGAATCATCTACCCCCCTAGATGTTCCTCTAACAGGGGTAGCATTCTCTTGTTTTGTGTTTGTTTAGGTCATATGATGATGTAAAACCATGTTGGTTCACAAGGGAAGGTCACTATCCTACCCGTTTTCCCCGGAACGGGGAGTTTCCCCCTTATATAAGTCCAGAACCTTAGCTTTAGGTTACAAGCACGCATGCGAAGGGGGACACATGCACCTGGGGACTAGGTTTTGTATGATTCAACATAGCACCACACTTCCATGCATGTGCTAGGGCCACATGCATGTCCTTGAGGTATTCCGACGCCCTGGAGCATGGTCCGTTTTGGAACCCTGATCTGTGGGCATCGGATCGTCTACCCCCCTAGACGTTCCACTGAAAGGGGTAGCCCGGCGTAGAACTCTCTTGTTTTGTGTTTGTTTAGGTCATATGATTATATAAAACCATGTTGGTTCATAAGGGGAGGGCACTATCCTACCCGATTTCATGGGAACGGGGAGTTTCCCCCTTATATAAGTCTATAACCTTAGCTTTAGGTTACAACGCACGCATGTGAAGGGGTACACATGAACCCGGGGACTAGGTTTTACATGTTCAACATTGCACCACACTTCCATGCATGTGCTAAGTCCACATGCAAGTCCTTGAGGTATTCCGATGCCCTAGAGCCTAGTCTGCTGCGGAACCCTGATCTGTGGGCATCAGATCGTCTACCCCCTAGATGTTCCACTGACATGGGTAGCACTCTCTTGTTTTGTGTTTGTTTAGGTCATATGATGATGTAAAACCATGTAGGTTCACAAGGGGAGGGCACTATGCTACCCGGTTCCACCGGAACGGTGAGTTTCCCCCTTATATAAGTTCAGAACCTTAGCTTTAGGTTACAACGCACGCATGCTAAGTGGTACACATGGACTCGGGCACTAGGTTTTGCATGTTTCAACATAGCACAACACTTCCATGCATGTGCTAGGTCCATATGCAAGTCTTTGAGGTATTACGACGCCCCGGAGCGTGGTCTGCTGCTGAACCCTGATATGTGGGCATCGGATCATCTACCCCCTAGACGTTCCTCTTAAAGGGGTAGCACTGTCTTGTTTTGTGTTTATTTAGGTCATATGATGATGTAAAACCATGTTAGTTCACAAGGGGAGGGCACTATGCTACCCGGTTCCACCGGAAAAGGGAGTTTCCCCCTTATATAAGTCCAGATCCTTAGCGTTAGGTTACAACGCACACATGCGAAGGGGTACACATGCACCCTGGGACTAGGTTTGGCATGTTTCAACATAGCACCACACTTCCATGGATGTGCTAGGGCCACATGCAAGTCATTGAGGTATTCTGACGCCCTGGAGCGTGGTCTGCTGCTGAACCCTGATCTGTGGGCATCGGAACATCTACGCCCCTAGACGTTCCTTTGACAGTGGTAGCACTCTCTTTGTTTGTTTAGGTCATATGATGATGTAAAACCATGTTGGTTGAGAAGAGGAGGGCACTATACTACCCGGTTTCACCAGAACGGGGAGTTTCCCACTTATATAAGTCTAGAACCTTAGCTTTAGGTTACAAGGCACACATGCGAAGGGGGACACATGCACCCGGGGACTAGGTTTTGCATGTTTCAACATAGCACCACACTACCATGCATGTGCTAGAGCCACATGCATGTCCTTGAGCTATTCCAATGCGCCAGAGCACGGTTTGCTGCGGAACCCTGAACTGAGGGCATCGAATCATCTACCCCCTAGATGTTCCTCTAACAGGGGTAGCATTCTCATGTTTTGTGTTTGTTTAGGTCATATGATGATGTAAAACCATGTTGGTTCACAAGGGAAGGTCACTATCCTACCCAGTTTCCCCGGAACAGGGAGTTTCCCCCTTATATAAGTCTAGAACCTTAGCTTTAGGTTACAAGCACGCATGAGAAGGGGGACACATGCACCTGGCGACTAGGTTTTGTATGATTCAACATAGCACCGCACTTCCATGCATGTGCTAGGGCCACATGCTTGTCCTTGAGGTATTCCGACGCCCCGGAGCATGGTCTGTTTCAGAACCATGATCTGTGGGCATCGGATCATCTACCCCCTAGACGTTCCTATGAAAGGGGTAGCCCGGCGTAGCACTCTCTTGTTTTGTGTTTTTTTAGGTCATATGATTATATAATACCATGTTGGTTCATAAGGGGAGGGCACTATCCTACCTGGTTTCACCGGAACAGGGAGTTTCCCCCTTAGATAATTCTAGAACCTTAGCTTTAGGTTACAACACACGCATGCGAAGGGGGACACATGCACCCGGGGACTAGGTTTTGCACGTTTCAACATAGAAACACACTTCCATGCATGTTGTAGGGCCACATGAAAGTCCTTGACGTATTCCGACGCCCCGGAGTGTGGTCGGATTCGGAACCCTGATCTGTGGTCATGAGATCGTCTACCCCCTAGACGTTACTCTGAAAGAGGTAGCACTCCCTTGTTTTGTGTTTTTTTAGGTCATATGATCATGTAAAACCATGTTAGTTCACAAGGGTAGGGCACTATGCTACCCGGTTCCACCGGAACAGGAAGTTTCCCCCTTATATAAGTCCAGAACCTTAGCTTTAGGTTACAACGCACGCATGTGAAGGGGTACACATGCACCTGGGGACTAGGTTTTTCATGTTTTAACATAGCACCACACTTCCATGCATGTGCTAGGGCCACATGAAAGTCCTTGAGGTATTTCGACGCCCCGGAGCGTGGTCTGCTGCTGAACCCTGATCTGTGGACATCGGAACGTCTACCCCCCTAGACGTTCCTCTGATAGTGGTAGCACTCTCTTGTTTTTTTTTGTTTAGGTCATATGATGATGTAAAACCATGTTGGTTCAGAAGAGGAGGGCACTATACCACCCGGTTTCACCGGAACGGGGAGTTTCCCACTTATATAAGTCTAGAACATTAGCTTTAGGTTACAACGCACGCATGTGAAGGGGGACACATGCACCCGGGGACTAGGTTTTGCATGTTTCAACATAGCACCACACTACCATGCATGTGCTAGGGCCACATGCATGTCCTTGAGGTATTTCGATGCCCCGGAGCATGGTCTGCTGCGGAACCCTGATCTGAGGGCATCGAATCATCTACCCCCTAGATGTTCCTCTAACAGGGGTAGCATTATCTTGTTTTGTGTTTGTTTAGGTCATATGATGATGTAAAACCATGTTGGTTAACAAGGGAAGGTCACTATCCTACCCGGTTTCCCCGGAATGGGGAGTTTCCCCCTTATATATGTCTAGAACCTTAGCTTTAGGTTACAAGCACGCATGCGAAGGGTTCAAGATCGCACCACACTTCCATGCATGTGCTAGGGCCACATGCATGTCCTTGAGGTATTCCGACGCCCTGGAGCATGGTCCGTTTTGGAACCCTGATCTATGGGCATCGGATCATCAACCCCCCTAGACGTTCCTCTGAAAGGGGTAGCCCGGCGTAGAACTCTCTTGTTTTGTGTTTGTTTAGGTCATATGATTATATAAAACCATGTTGGTTCATAAGGGGAGGGCAGTATCCTACCCGTTTTCACGGGAACGGGGAGTTCCCCCTTATATAAGTCTAGAACCTTAGCTTTAGGTTACAACGCACGCATGCGAAGGGGGACACATGAACCCGGGGACTAGGTTTTACATGTTTCAACATGGCACCACACTTCCATGCATGTGCTAAGTCCACATTCAAGTCCTTGAGGTATTCCGACGCCCTAGAGCCTGGTCTTCTGCGGAACCCTGATCTGTGGGCATCAGATCGTCTACCCCTAGACGTTCCACTGACATAGGTAGCAATCTCTTGTTTTGTGTTTGTTTATGTCATATGATGTTGTAAAACCATGTAGGTTCACAAGGGGAGGGCACTATGCTACCCGGTTCCACCGGAACGGTGAGTTTCACCCTTATATAAGTTCAGAACCTTAGCTTTAGGTTACAACGCACGCATGCTAAGGGGTACACATGCACCCGGGGACTAGGTTTTGCATGTTTCAACATAGCACAACACTTCCATGCATGTGCTAGGTCCACATGCAAGTCTTTGAGATATTCCAACGCCCCGGAGCGTTGTCTGCTGCTGAACCCTGATATGTGGGCATCGGATCGTCTACCCCCTAGACGTTCCTCCTAAAGGGGTAGCACTGTTTTGTTTTGTGTTTGTTTAGGTCATATGATGATGTAAAACCATGTTGGTTCACAAGGGGAGGGCACTATCCTAACCGGTTTGACCGGAACAGGGAGTTTCCCCCTTATATAAGTCCAGAACCTTATCTTTCGGTTACAATGCATGCATGCGAAGGGGGACACATGCAAGTCCTTGAGGTATTCCGACACCCTGGAGCGTGGTCTGCCGCGGAACCCTGATCTGAGGGCATCGGATCATCTACCCCCCTACACATTCCTCTAACAGGGCTAGCACTCTCTTGTTTTGTGTTTGTTTAGGTCATATGATGATTTAAAACCATGTTCGTTCACAAGGGGAGGGCACTATTGGACCCGGTTTCACCGGAACGGGGAGTTTCCCTCTTATATAAGTCCAGAACCTTAGCTTTAGGTTACAACGCACGCATGCGAAGGGGTACACATGCACCCGGGGACTTGGTTTTGCTTGTTTCAACATAGCACCACACTTCCATGAATGTGGTAGGGCCACATGCAAGTCCTTGAGGTATTCTGACGCGCCGGAGCATGGTCTGCTGCGGAACCCTGATCTGTGGGCGTCGGATCGTCTACCCCCTAGACGTTCCTCTGACAGGGGTAGCACTCTCTTGTTTTGTGTTTTTAGGTCATCTAATGATGTAAAACCATGTTGGTTCACAAGGAGAGGGCACTATCCAACCCGGTTTCGCCGAAACGGGGAGTTTCCCCCTTGTATAAGTCCAGAACCTTAGCTTTCGGTTACAACGCACGCATGCGAAGGGGGACACATGCACACGGGGACTAGGTTTTGCATGTTTCAAAATAGCACCACACTTCCATGCATGTGCTAGGGCCACATGCAAGTCCTTGAGGTATGCCGACGCCCCAGAGCGTGGTCTGCTGCGGAACCCTGATCTGAGGGCATCAGATCGTCTACCCCCTAGACGTTCCTCTGACAGTGGTAGCACTCTCTTGTTTTGTGTTTGTTTAGGTCATATGATGATGTAAAACCATTTTGGTTTACAAGGGGAGGGCACTATCCTACCCGGTTTCACAGGAACGGGGAGTTTCCCCCTTATATAAGTCTAGAACCTTAGCTTTAGGTTACAACGCACACATGCGAAGGGGGACACATGCACCCGGGGACTAGGTTTTGCATGTTTCAACATAGCACCACACTTCCATGCATGTGCTTTGGCCACATGCAAGTACTTGAGGTATTCCGACGCCCCGGAGCTTGGTCTGCTGCGGAAGCCTGATCTGTGGGCATCGGATCGTCTACCCCCCTAGACGTTCCTCTGACAGGGGTAACACTCTCTTGTTTTGTGTTTTTAGGTCATATGATGATGTAAAACCATGTTGTTTCACAAGGGGAGGGCACTATCCTACCCGGTTTCGCCGGAACAGGGAGTTTCCCCCTTATATAAGTACAGAACCTTAGCTTTAGGTTACAACACACGCATGCGAAGGGGGACACATGCACCCGGGAACTAGGTTTTGCATGTTTCAACAGAGCACCACACTTCCATGCATGTGTTAGGGCCACATGCAAGTCCTTGAGGTATTCCTACGCCTCGGAGCGTGGTCTACTGCGGAACCCTGATTTGAGGGCATCGGATCGTCTACCCCTAGACGTTCCTCTCGCAGGGGTAGCACTCTCATGTGTTTGTGTTTGTGTTTGTTTAGGTCATATGATGATGTAAAACCTTGTTGGTTCAAAAGAGGAGGGCACTATCCTACCCGGTTTCACCGGAACAAGGAGTTTCCCCCTTATATAAGTCCTGAACCTTAGCTTTAGGTTACAACGCACGCATGTGAAGGGCGACACATGCAAACCGGGGACTAGGTTTTGCATGTTTCAACATAGCACAACACTTCCATGCATGTGCTAGGGCCACATGCAAGTCCTTGAGGTATTCTGACGCGCCGGAGCGTGGTGTGCTGCGGAACCCTAATCTGTGGGCATCAGATCGTCTACCCCCTAGACGTTCCTCTGAAAGGGGTAGCACTGTATTTTTGTGTTTGTTTAGGTCATATGATGATGTAAAACAATGTTGGTTCACAAGGGGAGGGCACTATGTTACCCGGTTCCACCGGAACAGGGAGTTTCCCCCTTATATAAGTCCAAAACCTTAGCTTTAGGTTACAACACACGCATGCGAAGGGGGACACATGAACCCGGGGACAAGGTTTTACATGTTTTAACATAGCACCACACTTCCATGCATGTGCTAGGGCCACATGCAAGTCCTTGAGGTATTCTGACGCCCCGGAGCGTGGTCTGCTGCGGAACCCTGATCTGTAGGCATCGAATCGTCTACCCCCTAGAAGTTCCTCTAACACGGGTAGCACTCTCTTGTTTTGTGTTTTTTAGGTCAGATGATTATGTAAAACCATGTTGGTTCACAAGGGGAGGGCACTATCCTACCCGGTTCCACCAGAACGGGGAGTTTCCCCCTTATATAAGTCCAGAACCTTAGCTTTAGGCTACAACGCACGCATGCGAAGGGGGACACATGCACCCGGGGACTAGGTTTTGCATGTTTCAACATGGCACCACACTTCCATGCATGTACAAAGTCCACATGCAAGTCCTTGATGTATTCCGACGCCCTATAGCCTGGTCTGCTGCGAAACCGTGATCTGTGAGCATCAGATCGTCTACCCCCTAGACGTTCCACTGACATGGGTAGCACTCTCTTGTTTTGTGTTTGTTTAGGTCATATGATGATGTAAAACCATGTAGGTTCACATGGGGAGGGCACTATGCTACCCGGTTCCACCGGAACGGTGATTTCCCCCTTATATAAGTTCAGAACCATAGCTTTAGGTTACAACACACGCATGCTAAGGGGTACACATGCACCCGGGACTAGGTTTTGCATGTTTCAACATAGCACCACACTTCCATGCATGTGCTAGGGCCACATGCAAGTCCTTGAGGTATTCCGACGCCCCAGAGCGTGGTCTGCTGCGGAACCCTGATCTAAGGGCATCAGATCATCTACCCCCCTAAACATTCCTCTGACAGGGCTAGCACTCTCTTGTTTTGTGTTTGTTTAGGTCATATGATGATGTAAAACCATGTTGGTTCACAAGGGGAGGGCACTATCGCACCCGGTTTCACCGGAACAAGGAGTTTCCCCCTTATATAAGTCTAGAACCTTACCTTTAGGTTACAACGCACGCATGCGAAGGGGTACACATGCACCCGAGGACTTGTTTTTGCATGTTTCAACATAGAACCACACTTCCATGAATGTGGTAGGGACACATGCAAGTCCTTGAGGTATTCTGACGTGCCGGAGCATGGTCTGCTGCGGAACCCTGATCTGTGGGCGTCGGATCGTCTACCCCTAGACGTTCCTCTGACAGGGGTAGAACTCTCTTGTTTTGTGTTTTTAGGTCATATGATGATGTAAAACCATGTTGGTTCACAAGGGGAGGGTACTATCCTACCCGGTTTCACCAGAACGTGGAGTTTCCCCCTTGTATAAGTCCAGAACCTTAGCTTTAGGTTACAACGCACCCATGCGAAGGGGGATACATGCACACGGCAACTAGGTTTTGCATGTTTCATCATAGAACCACACTTCCATGCATGTGCTAGGGCCACATGAAAGTCCTTGAGGTATTCCGACGCCCCGGAGCGTGGTCTGCTGCGGAACCCTGATCTGAGGGCATCAGATCGTCCACCCCCCTAGACGTTCCTCTGACAGTGGTAGCACTCTCTTGTTTTGTGTTTGTTTAGGTCATATGATGATGTAAAACCATGTTGGTTCACAAGGGGAGGGCACTATCGCACCCGGTTTCACCGGAACAAGGAGTTTCCCCCTTATATAAGTCTAGAACCTTACCTTTAGGTTACAACGCACTCATGCGAAGGGGTACACATGCACCCGAGGACTTGTTTTTGCATGTTTCAACATAGAACCACACTTCCATGAATGTGGTAGGGACACATGCAAGTCCTTGAGGTATTCTGACGTGCCGGAGCATGGTCTGCTGCGGAACCCTGATCTGTGGGCGTCGGATCGTCTACCCCCTAGACGTTCCTCTGACAGGGGTAGAACTCTCTTGTTTTGTGTTTTTAGGTCATATGATGATGTAAAACCATGTTGGTTCACAAGGGGAGGGTACTATCCTACCCGGTTTCACCAGAACGTGGAGTTTCCCCCTTGTATAAGTCCAGAACCTTAGCTTTAGGTTACAACGCACCCATGCGAAGGGAGACACATGCACACGGCAACTAGGTTTTGCATGTTTCATCATAGAACCACACTTCCATGCATGTGCTAGGGCCACATGAAAGTTCTTGAGGTATTCCGACGCCCCGGAGCGTGGTCTGCTGCGGAACCCTGATCTGAGGGCATCAGATCGTCCACCCCCCTAGACGTTCCTCTGACAGTGGTAGCACTCTCTTGTTTTGTGTTTGTTTAGGTCATATGATGATGTAAAACCATGTTGGTTTACAAGGGGAGGTCACTATCCTACCCGGTTTCACCGAAACGGGGAGTTTCCCCCTTATATAAGTCCAGAACCTTAGCTTTTGGTTACAACGCACGCATGCGAAGGTGGACACATGCAGCCGGGGACTAGGTTTTGCATGTTTCAACATAGAACCACACTTCCATGCATGTGATTTGGCCACATGCAAGTCCTTGAGGTATTCCGATGGCCCGGAGCGCGGTCTGCTACGGAACCCTGATCTGTGGGCATCGGATCGTCTACCCCCCTAGACGTTCCTCTGACAAGGGTAGCACTCTCTTGTTTTGTGTTTTTTATGTCATATGATGATGTAAAACCATGTTGGTTCACAAGGGAAGGGCACTATCCTACCCGGTTTCGCCGGAACGGGGTGTTTCCCCCTTATATAAGTCCAGAACCTTAGCTTTAGGTTACAACGCACGAATGCGAAGGGGGACACATGCACCCGGGGACTAGGTTTTGCATGTTTCAACAGAGCACCACACTTCCATGCATGTGGTAGGGGCACATGCAAGTCCTTGAGGTATTCCGACGCCCCGGAGCGTGGTATGCTGCGGAACCCTGATATGTGGGCATCAGATCGTCTACCTCCCTAGACGTTCCTCAGACAGGGGTAACACTCTCTTGTTTTGTGTTTGTTTAGGTCATATGATGATGTAAAACCATGTTTGTTCACAAGGGGAGGGCACTATCCTACCCGGCTTCACCAGAACGGGTAGTTCCCCCTTATATAAGTCTAGAACGTTAGCTTTAGGTTAGAACGCACGCAAGCGAAGAGGGACACATGCACCCGAGGACTAGGTTTTGCATGTTTCAACATAGCACCACACTTCCATGCATGTTCTAGGGCCACATTCAAGTCCTTGAGGTATTCCGACGCCCCGGAGCATGGTCTGCTGCGGAACCCTGATCTGAGTGCATCAGATCATCTACCCCCCTAGACGTTCCTTTGACAGGGGTAGCACTCTCTTGTATTGTGTTTGTTTAGGTTATATGATGATGTAAAACCTTGTTGGTTCACAAGGGGAGGGCACTATCCTACCCAGTTCCACCGGAACAGGGAGTTTCCCCCTTATATAAGTCTAGAACCTTAGCTTTAGGTTACAACGCACGCATGCGAATGGGGACACATGCACTCGGGGACTAGGTTTTGCATGTTTCAACATAGCACAACACTTCCATGCATGAGCTAGGGCCACATGCAAGTCCTTGATGTATTCCGACACGCCGGAGCATGGTCTGCTACGGAACCCTGAAGTGTGGGCATCGGATCGTATAGCCCCCTAGACATTCCTCTGCCAGTGGTAGCACTCTCTTGTTTTGTGTTTGTTTAGGTCATATGATGATGTAAAACCATGTTGCTTCACAAGGGGAGGGCACTATCCTACCCGGTTTCACCGGAACAGGGAATTTCCCCCTTATATATATGTCCAGAACCTTAGTTTTAGGTTACAACACACGCATGCGAAGGGGGACACATGCACCCCGGTACTAGGTTTTGCATGTTTGAACATAGCACCACACTTACATGCATGTTCTAGGGCCATATGCAAGTCCTTGAGGTATTCCGACGCCCTAGAGCGTGGTCTGCTGCGGAACCCTGATCTGTGGGCATCGGATCGTCTACCCCCTAGAGGTTCCTCTGACAGCGGTAGCACTCTCTTGTTTTGTGTTTGTTTAGGTCATATGATGATGTAAAACCATGTTGGTTAACAAGGGGAGGGAACTATCCTACCTGGTTTCACCGGAACAGGGAGTTTTCCCCTTATATAATTCCAGAACCTTAGCTTTAGGTTACAACGCACGCATGCGAAGGGGGACACATGCACCCGGGGACTAGGTTTTGCATGTTTCAACATAGCACCACACTTCCATGCATGTTCTAGGGCCACATTCAAGTCCTTGAGGTATTTCGATGCCCCAGAGCGTGGTCTGCTGTGGAACCCTGATCTATGGGTATCAGATATTTTACCACCTAGATGTTCCTCTAATAGGGGTAGCACTCTCTTGTTTTGTGTTTGTTTAGGTTATATTATGATGTAAAACCATGTTAGTTCACAAGGAGAGGGCACTATGCTACCCGGTTCCACCGGAACAGTGAGTTTCCCCCTTATATAAGTCCAGAACCTTAGCTTTAGGTTATAACGCACGCATGCGAAGGGGTACACATGCACCCGTGGACTACTTTTGCATCTTTCAACGTAGCACCACACTTCCATGAATGTGCTAGGGCAACATGCAATTCCTTGATGTATTCCGACGCCCCAGAGCATGGTCTGCTGCTGAACCCTGATCTGTGGGCATCGGATCGTCTATCCCCCTAGACGTTCCTATGATAATGGCAGCACTCTCTTGTTTTGTGTTTGTTTAGGTCATATGATGATGTAAAACCATGTTGGTTCAGAAGGGGAGGGCACTATCCTACCCGATTTCACCGGAACGGGGAGTTTACCCGTTATATAAGTTCAGAACCTTAACTTTAGGTTACAACGCACACATGCGAAGGGGGATACATGCACCCGGGACAAGGTTTTGCTTGTTTCAACATAGCACCACACAGCCATACATGTCCTAGGGCCACATGCATGTCCTTGAGGTATTCCGACGCCCCAGAGCGTGGTCTGCCATGGAACCCTGATCTGAGGGCATCGAATCATCTACCCCCTAGATGTTCCCATGACACGGGTAGCTTTCTGTTGTTTTGTGTTTGCTTAGGTCATATGATGATGTAAAACCATGTTGGTTCACAAGGGTAGGTCACTATCCTACCTGGTTTCCCCGGAACGGGGAGTTTCCCCCTTATATAAGTCCAGAACCATAGCTTTAGGTTACAACACACGCACGCGAAGGGGGACACATGCACCTGCGGACTAGGTTTTGTATGTTTCAACATAGCACCACATTTCCATGCATGTGCTAGTTCCACATGCATGTCCTTGAGGTATTCTGACGCCCCGGAGCATGGTCTACTTCGGAACCCTGATCTATGGGCATCAGATCGTCTACCCCCCTAGACGTTCCTCTGACAGGGGTAGCTCGGCGTAGCACTCTCTTGTTTTGTGTTTGTTTAGGTAATATGATTAAGTAAAACCATGTTGGTTCACCAGGGGAGGGCACTATCCTACCCGGTTTCACCAGAACGGGGAGTTTCCCCCTTATATAAGTCTAGAACCATAGCGTTAGGTTACAACGCACGCATGCGAAGGGGTACACATGCACCCGGGGACTAGGTTTGTATGTTTCAACATACACTAGTAGAAAATAGGCTATCCGTTCGCGCCCCCTAACAGCATTAGTCCCGGTTGCGCCACAAACCGGGACTAATGCTGGAACGCGTCCCGGTTCGAGCGGGCACGGTGGCCGGAGGCATGCGTGCCGGTTCGTAAGGGGTCATGCGTCCCGGTTTGTAACACAAACCGGGTCTAAATGTTGTGCGTCAGCCACGTGGCGTGGCACACACCTTTAGTCCTGGTTTGTGTTACAAACTGGGACGTATGATCCCGCCCTCTATAAATACGACGCCCCAGCCCTCTACCTTCTCTCTGTTTTTTCTTGGTGGTAGGTGTGAGAGGTGTGCTAGTTTATTTTTTTCCTATGCATGCATTCGAGGTGTTTGATGAAATGTCTGAGTGAATGATCCCGCTCAATTTCTCACAGAACAAAAATATAGAAGGTGTCCGAGACGCACTTGAGCTTTCTCCTCTTTATTTCCCTCGATCGAGGTTAGCAATCTTATCTTTTCTCTGTCATTGATACAATGCATGTGTCGATGTGAATTGGTCATTTCACTATTTATGATGTCCTGTTTTTGATAAACTTACTTATATGTTGCAGATGAATTGTCGGGAATGCATGTACGGTGACCGGCATGTACCCAGGTACATTAAAGGCGTGGATAAATTTATCGATGTGGCTACGGCAAACAAAGAGAATGGTTTTATACGTTGTCCATGTGTTCAATGTCGGAACAAAAAGGAGTACTCTTCCTCGAAAATCATTCGTAGCCACCTGGTTATGAAAGGTTTCATGCCCAACTATAATTGTTGGACCAAGCACGGGGAAAGAGGGGTTATGATGGAAGACGGTGAAGAAGAAGATGATGATAACAACTATCATGATATGTTTCCTGAATACAGTGATACTGCAATGGAAGACAATGAAGAGGAAGGAGGTGAAGAACGGGCATCAGATGATCCTGTTGATGAACTTGGTAGGGTCATTTCTGATGCAAAGCGAGACTGTGAAACAGAAAATGAGAAGTTGAAGTTAGAGGGCATGTTAGAAGATCACAAGAAATTGTTGTACCCAAATTGTAAAGATGGCAGCACAAAGCTCGGTACCACACTGGAATTGCTGCGATGGAAGGCAGAGTGTGGTCTAACTGACTCCTCATTTGAAAAGATGCTGAAAATAATGCAGCCGAAGTTTCCAAAACATAACGAACTTCCCGAGAGTACCTACGAAGCAAAGAAGACTCTCTGTCCTCTAGGGTTAGATGTGCAGAAGATACATGCATGCATTAATGACTGCATCCTCTACCGCGGTAAGGAGTATGAGAATTTAGATAAATGCCCGGTATGCAATGCATTGTGGTATAAGATCAGACGAGATGACCCTGGTGATGTTGAGGGAGAGCCCCTCCGTAAGAGGGTTCCTGCTAAGGTTATGTGGTATGCTCCTATAATACCAAGGTTGAAACGCATGTTCAAAAACAAAGAGCATGCCAGGTTGTTGCGATGGCACAAAGAAGACCGTAAGAAAGACGGGAAGTTGAGACACCCTGCTGATGGGTCACAGTGGAGAAAAATCGAGAGAGACTTCCTGGACTTTGCAGGTGACGCAAGGAACTTATGGTTTGGTCTAAGTACGGATGGCATGAATCCTTTTGGGAGCAGAGCTGCATCCACAGACCTGCCCGTGACTCTATGTATCTACAACCTTCCTCCTTGGTTGTGCATGAAGCGTAAGTTCATTATGATGCCAGTGCTCATCCAAGGTCCGAAGCAACCGGGCAACGACATTGATGTGTACCTTAGGCCATTAGTTGAAGAACTCTTACAGCTGTGGGGTAAACCAGGTGTACATGCGTGGGATGAGAACAAACAGGAGACATTTGACCTACAAGGGTTGCTTTTCGTAACCATCAATGATTGGCCTGCTCTTAGTAACCTTTCAGGACAGACAAACAAGGGATATAAGGCATGCACGCACTGTTTAGATAAGACTGAAGGTACATATTTGCATAAATGCAAGAAGGTTGTGTACCTGGCGAATCGACAATTTCTTTCGACCAATCATCCCGTAAGAAAGAAAGGCAAGCATTTCAAAGGTGAGGTAGATCACCAGAAGAAGCATGAACTCTGTGCTGGTGATGATGTATTTGGTATGGTCAAGGACATAGAAGTAATCTTTGGAAAGGGTCCCAGCGGTCAATTAGTTCCGAACGACGTCGCTACAGGACACACACCCATGTGGAGGAAGAAATCTATATTTTGGGAGCTGCCATATTGGAAAGTCCTACGTGTCCGCTCTTCAATCGACGTGATGCACGTGACGAAGAATCTTTGCGTGAACCTGCTAGGATTCCTAGGCGTGTATGGGAAGACAAAAGATACACCAGAAGCACGGGAGGACCAAGAAATTATGAAAGACCCAAAGAACATGCATACACAGAACAAGACGGATAAAGGGCGTCACTTAAGTCGTGCCATCTATGCTCTTACCAAAGCAGAGAAGGAAATCTTTTTTGAAGTCCTTTACAGTATCAAGGTGCCGTCTGGCTTCTCATCTAATATAAAGGGGATAATAAATATGGCAGAGAAGAAGTTCCAAAACCTGAAGTCTCATGACTGTCACGTGATTATGACATAGTTGCTTCCGATTGCATCGAGGGGGCTTCTACCGAAAAATGTTTGAGTACCCATTGTGAAGCTGTGTGCATTCCTCAATGCAATATCTCAGAAGGTAATCAATCCAGATATTCTGGCAAGGTTACAGGTGGATGTGGTATAATGTCTTGTTAGTTTTGAGTTTGTGTTCCCACCATCCTTCTTCAATATTATGACACATCTCCTGGTTCACCTAGTGGAAGAGATTGCCATTCTCGGTCCTATATTTCTGCACAATATGTTCCCATTTGAGAGGTTCATGGTAGTCTTAAAGAAATATGTTCATAACCGTGCTAGACCAGAAGGAAGCATCTCCAAGGGATATGGAACAGAGGAGGTCATTGAGTTTTGTGTTGAGTTTATTCCTAACCTTAAGCCGATTGGTGTTTCTGACTCGCGGCATGAGGGAAGACTAAGTGGAAAAGGCACACTGGGAAAGAAAGCAATGATATGTATGGACGGGGATTCTTTCACTAAAGCACACTACACAGTTCTACATAATTCCACCTTGGCAGCTCCGTATATCGAGGAACACAAGAATATTGTGCGCTCCAAAAACCCGGGGAAGCCTGAATCATGGATTATAGATGAACACATGAAGTCTTTCGGTGGTTGGATGCGGACACATCTCTTGAATGACACTACTGTTGGAGATCAGCTATACTTGTTGGCCGCATCACCATCTTCTACTATATTGAATTTCCAAAGTACGGAATAAATGGGAATACATTCTACACGATCGCCCAAGATATAAAGAGCACCAAACAAAATAGTGATGTCCAGTTTGATGCAACAGACGAGAATGGGCAAAAAGACACATACTATGGTTACATAGAGGAGATATGGGAACTAGACTATGGAGTCTCTTTTAAGGTCCCTTTGTTTCGCTGCAAATGGGTCAACCTGAATGGGGAAGGGGTAAAGATAGACTAGTTGTACGGAATGACAACAGTGGATCTCAACAATCTTGGTTATAGAGCTGAACCATTCGTCCTAGCCAATGATGTGTCTCAGGTTTTCTATGTGAAGGACATGTCCTCCAGACCGAAAAAAAGAAAAAATATGCAAACGAATACATCATATGATGAGCCAAAGCGTCACATAGTTCTTTCAGGGAAAAGAAACATCATGGGTATCAGGACAAGACAGACATGTTAGAAGATTATAATAAGTTTGATGAAATTCCGCCCTTCACAGTGAAAACTGACTCAAGCATTACGTTAAGTAAAGAAGATGCTCCATGGTTACGTCTGAAGCGATCATAAGGAAGGACATATGCCAAGAAGTTCATGCTCATATTGTGTAACTGTAGTTCATGTCTGGCCGGGATATCTTATGATGTTTGCAATTTTCCAAGTTTAATAAATGTATTGAGTGTTAGTCCCGGTTTGTGGCTTGACCGGGACTATATATAGGGGGGCCTTTAGTCCCGGTTTTGTAGTCTTAGTTTTTAATATTAATAAATGTCTTGAGTGTTAGTCCCGTTTTGTGGCTGGACTGGGACTAAAGGGGGCCTTTAGTCCCGATTTGTAGAACAACGTTCCCGAACTATGAAAAGGTTGTCCTGATTCGTACTTACCATTAAGATCTGATCTCCAAACGCGTGTGGTCACATATTAGGGAGTGCCTCTATGACCAGTTTCTTAGAGATGCCGGAGGACTGGGATCCAGCGGCATCTCCCTGAAACTGGTCGTAGTGGTGTCCCTGCTCTCGCACACCATCTTGCAGCTTGTAACTTCTCTAACTATATCAATACACCTGGGAGCTAACTAATTTCACATACTAGGGAGTGCCTCTATGACCAGTTTCTTGGAGATGCCGGAGGACTGGGATCCGGCGGCATCTCCCTGAAACTGTTCATAGTGGTGTCCCTGCTCTCGCACACCATCTTGCAGCTCGTAACTTCTCTAACTAGATCAATACACCTGGGAGCTAACTAATTTCACATATTAGGGAGTGCCTCTATGACCAGTTTTTTGGAGATGCCGGAGGACTGGGATCCAGCGGCATCTCCCGGAAACTAGTCGTAGTGGTGTCCCTGCTCTCGAAAACCATATTGGAGATGCCTCAATCTGGCTGGAGGACTAGACTCACAAGGATGCCTATTTATAATACAAGCAGATCGGCATAGTGTCGACACTTACGACATAATGTCGACACTCACCCCTATTATTAGTGCTGACTCATGTTTTGTCCCGGTTGGTGTCTCCAACCGGGACTAAAGGTTCATCTTTAGTCCCGGTTGGTGACACCATCCGAGACAAGGTACACACCGCACGACATAATGTCGACACTCACCTTATCATTAGTGCTGCCTGGCCCAGCCTGCGGAAATCCCTCCAACCGGGACTAAAGATGAACCTATCAATGTTGTTATGCCCATATTATGCATGCATATGGACATTGGTATGGAGAACAATGTTGCAGGAGGAAGTTTTCCTTTTCGTCGCACGGAAAAGCCATTTTCCATTTTCTGAGCGCAAAAAACGGATTGTTTGGTGAAGTAACCACCAAAATGCTATTTCAGAATGCTACCGTCCCATTTTTCTAAAATACTAGACCACCTTACATGGACTCTCTCCCAACCGGGACATCTCAAACCTTTTCTTCCATCTCGGGTAAAAAGGACAAATTCAAACAGAAAATGGTTTTGAATTAGTTATACAAATCCAAACACTTTTTATGTTTAAAGTTTTTCTAAATTCCAAATTAGTATTAAAAAATATAAGTTAATTCATTTTTAATTTTAAATGCTTACATTAATTATTTTTAAAAACAGAAAATGGTTTTGAATTAGTTATTCAAATCCAAACACTATTTATGTTTAAAGTTTTTCTAAATTCCAAATTTATATTCAAAAAATATAAGTTAATTCATTTTTAATTTTAAATGGTTACATTAATTATTTTTAAAAACATAAAATCATTTTGAATTAGTTATCGAAATCCAAACACTTTTTATGTTTAAAGTTTTTCTAAATTCCAAATTAATATTCAAAAAATATAAGTTAATTCATTTTTCATTTTAAATGATTCATAGTTTAAATGGTTACATTAATTATTTTTTTAAAAATAAAATGGTTTTGAATTATTTATTCAAATTCAAACACTTTTTATGTTTAAAGTTTTTCTAAATTCCAAAGTAATTATCATTTTAAAAACATTAGAAATTTAAACCCCAAAATAAAAAATAAGGCGAGAACACAGAGAAAATTCCTGATTTTTTAAAAAAAAAGGGTCATACGTCCCGGTTGGAGCCACCAACCGGGACTAAAGACCCCTTCGTGCGCCCCTTGGGCTGATGAAAAAAAGGTGGAGTATACGTCCCGGTTGGTGGCTCCAACCAGGACGTATGACCCTTTAGTCCCGGTTGGTGCCAACAACCGGGACAAAAGGCCCTTCATTTATAACTGGCGCGCCTCCTCTTCTTCTTCCCCATCTCACTTCTCTGCTTCTCATCGATGCGCGCACAGGAAACCCCAACAACACCGGCAGGCTGCCCGAGCTCGCCGCCGCCACACCATCGCCTCCGTCTGCGCGTGCCCCGGCCGCCTCCGTCCGCGCAAGCAGAGGGCTCGAGCACGCCCCGCCCCCCTCGACGGTTTCTTCCCCAACCCCGACGAGGTTCGCCGCCGTCCATCAGCCCGATTCCGACCTCGCCGTGCTTCCCCGACCCCACCACCGCGCTCAGGGTGAGCCACCGGTCCTCTAGGACCCTTCCCTTCCTTTCCTCCCTCTCTGGTTTGCTCTAGCCTCGAGCGCCGCCATCGGCCACCGCCAGACCTTGCCGTAGACGTAGCTCCGGCTACCAAATAGGAGCGGCGCCGCCTCTATATCCTTCGTCGTGCTACGCTAGTTCAAACGCGCATAGCCCCGCAGTCCCGCGTGCTCCCCAGGGTCGCCGTCGACCACCGTCCGCCACGCCTCCCGTCGTGGTGACGTAGTGCTCGCGTGGCTACCGCGTAGTGTCCGCGTGGCCCCGGTCCCACCAGCCAGCCTCAGAGGCTAGGTGCCTCTACAGTGCAAATAGTTTAGGTTAGGGTCTAACCCCGTCAAGCCCTGGTCCAGGTCCCACCTGCCTACGTGGAGGCTGAGGTGTCCACGGGCCCCTCTGTCAGCCACTATGGCTAGTAGTGGCCTTGGTGTAAAAAGGTTTTCAGTTTTGTTCAAATTCAGAAATGGTTTATTAAATCCAGAAATTGATATAATATTGTAAATTCAATAATTAATTATTTATAACTCAAAAAAATACAAATAATATATCAAAATGTTCAGAAAAATGAGATCTAACTATTTAACCTATAATCATGCATTGTTAAACAACTTTCAAGACAAGTTTAATTAGAGAACAAAATCAACCCCTCTCATATACTCCGGAGTTTCGCCGAGTTAGGGTTTTCACCCCTCGGAACCCCATTTAAATTGCCGAGCATGTCTTAGGGTTACATTTCAATACAAATCAACTTGTCATATCATCATCCTTGTTTGATCATTGCATCGATGCCATGTGTTGATTGTTCCCCACTCTTTCCGGTGTTCGGTTCTTCGCGGTAGAATATGAGGTCGAGATCAAAGACCGAGGTCAACACCATCGAAGATTGAAGATTTCTTAATAGTCATCGTATTGTAGATGCTTAGCCATGATATTAGTTGTCATAGACCCCAGTTGAATCGATATTGCACCTAGGGTTAGCCGATGTATCCGCGCCAGGGCATCCCGATCCCGAGGGTTGATTGATTGTCGCCTTTCTTTCCGGTATTGGTTTTTTGCGATAGGATCCGAGCCCGATGGTTTCTCCGAATTAGGGTTTCTGATATTGTAAATTCATTTTTATTATTGTGTATGTATATATTAGGGTTTCTCCGAATTAAGGTTTATATCTCTCAGCACCGTACCTCACATTCTCCCTTAGCCGCTTTGACTTATCTGTTTTTCCACCTATGCAGAAAATATGGACCCACACGATAGAGACGAAGAAAAGGAAGAGTTGATCCAAGGTGTGAACCACGGGGAAGAAAATTTAGATGTATCGACGTTTCTGAACAACTCCGATGAGGGTGATCCTCTTTTTGCTGGAAGAGACGACTTGTTTGAGGTTGAAGGTGATGCCTTCTGCGAGGGATAAGGCGATGCCTTGTGTGATCGAGAAGACGACCGCTCCGGCGAGGTGCATGTAATATAATTAATTCATTAATTAATCATCTGCTATCTATATAGAAATAGTAACGATGATCTTTCTTATTTTAGCCCTCCGGATCGAAGAAATCTACTGAAAAGAGCAGACGAGGCCCAACCAAAAATTTGGAAGACCATGAGAGGTTCAGGATCGAAGATATCGGTGAAGACGGCAAACCTATTGCTCCCGAAGTTATCACAAGCAAATTTGTGGCACAATGTGGAGTAATCGTCAGGGACTTCATCCTGATCACCATTCGAAATTGTAATAGGCCTGCTGATGCGGAAGAAGAGGGAACGTCTTTATATCTCCCTACCGTGGCCAAAGATTTACTATGGAAGAGGCTCATGGTTAATTTCAAACTACCAAAGATAGAGCTGGATCAAATGTGGAGGATCCATTTGAGGACGCCTTAGAACATGCGCGAGCCATGGAGATGAAGGTCAGGGAGTGGGCTATGAAGAAGATGGCCTAGTGTTTCACCAACTGGAAGAAAATATTGCACCCTGACTATGTCGTGAAAGAGAAGACTCTGGATTTCGAGAAGATTCAGTTTCAGAAGATAAAACCATTCTGGGCTGAGTTTGTGGATTACAAGACATCAGAAAAATCTAAGAAAATGTCTGCAACGAATAAATTGAATGCTGCTAACAAGAAGTATCACCATACTATGGGGCAAGGTGGCTGCAGGGGTGGCATTCCTAAGTGGAAGAAACTGTTGGAATTATGCCCTAGAGGCAATAATAAAGATGTTATTATTATAATTCTTGTTCATGATAAAGTTTATATTCCATGCTAGAATTGTATTAAGCGGAAACATTAATACTTGTGTGGTTTGTGAACAACACCGTGTCCCTAGTACGCCTATATGGACTAGCTCATTGATCAATGATGGTTAAGGTTTCCTAACCATAGACATGAGTTGTCAATTGATAATGAGATTATATCATTGGGAGAATGATGTGATGGACAGACCCAAACTAAGCAAAGCAATTAGATCGTTTCATCGTGTTCATCTTTGCGAAGCTTTTCCTATGTCAAATATTGTATTCCTTAGACCATGAGATAATGCAACTCCCTGGTACCGGAAGAAAGCTTTGAGGTCATCAAACATCATCCTATGAGAGGGTGATCATAAAGGTGTCTCTCAGGTGATCGGAAAGTATCTGTTGGGTTGTATGTATCGAGATGGAATTTGTCCCTCCCAAGTCGGAGAGATATACTTGGGCCCTCGTGTCGATATCAACACCGCTTGCAAGCATGTGGTTAAGGAGTTAATCACAAAGTGATATCGATTACGGAACGAGTAAAGTACTTGCTGTGAACGAGATTGAACTAGGTATGACGGTACCGACGATCGAATCTCGGGCAAGTAAAATATCGCGAGACGAAGGGAATATATATATGGGATTGATTGAATCCTGGCATCGTGGTTCATCCGATATGATCATCGATGAATGTGTGGGAGTCAATATGGGTGCCTGACCATTTGTTGATTATTGATAGAAGATGATGTCTATTCTCGAACCCGCAGGGTCACACATAACGTATCTCGGCTAGGATAGATTGGATACTTGGTTTATGAATTTTTGTTGGTCTCGGATGGGATCCGGGACATCACGAAGGTTCGGAATGGTCGGAGAATAAGATTCGTATAAGGCGGTGCAGTTTTGGAGTTGAATTGTTCGGGTTAATCGGTATTGTACCGGAAGCTTCTAGAACCTTCCGGAAGGGGGCCAACGTGGTCCCACCTTCCGGGAGGGGGCATGGGCCTATGAGGGAGTGTCCTGGCCACATTGGGCCAGGGGCACAAGGCCCCATAGGGCCCAGCCGATCCTAGATAAGTTTAAACTCGTTTAAACTAGAGATAGGGTTTCTAGATAAGGGATAAGTTTAAAATCGTTTAAACTAGAGATAGGCTTGGAGGATGGGCAAGGGCTGGCCGCACCCCCCCCTCTATATATAGAGGGCTGGTGCACCCCCTCCCTCCCTACACACACCTTCCTCCAAACCCTAGTAGCCCTGCTGCCTTCCTCTCTCCCTCCCGACTGTTTGTAGGCGAAGCCCTGCGGCAGAAATTCTCCACCAAATACACCATGCCGTCGTGTTGTAGATCCAATCCATCTCTCCACCATACTTTCTGGTCCAAGGAAGGAGGAGACGTCGAGGTGATGCACGTGTGCATCTCACGGAGGCACCGCCACTTGTGGTGCTAGATCGGATCGGATCGCGAGGAGGAGAAGCGAGTACGACTACATCACCCACGTTCCGGTTTAACGTTCACTGCGAATCTTCAAGGGTATGAAGATCTAATCCAATCTCTCTCGTTGTTTGCATCTCCTAGATTAGATCTTGGCTTTCCTTCTGTTCGCGTAGAAAATTTTGATTTACTATGCCGAAACCCTTGATGGTATCGAGCTAGATCTATGCGTAGATGTGTTTCACGAGTAGAACGCAACATGGTTGTTCTTGAGCGTTGATGTTTTCTGTTGCAAGCCTCTTGTTTGTGTTCTTCTTATGACGCGGGATAGTGAGATTGAAGCGGTCCAGGCCAACCTTACGCGACGTCGTTCACGAGACCGGCTCCGCACTTGACGTGTGGCTTGTACCACACATGCGGCTGGTGGATGTCAGTTTCTCTCACTATAGTTGTCATGGGATTAACACCGGAGTTTGACAACCATAATATCACCGTTGTGGCTTTCCGTAGGTAAGAATCGTTCTTAGCATCTACTCCCATAAGCCACGTAAAACATGCAACAACAAAGTAGAGGTGTCTAACTTGTTTTTGCAGGGAGTGTTTTCTGTGATATGGTATGGCCCAAGTTGTGATGTGTATATTGTATGCGATGATCATGTTTTGTAATGTTTCACGACTTGCATGTCGATGAGTATGACCTGTGAGTCAACTTCTTATACGCCATGTAATAGCTTTACTTTATCGCTAAGTAGTTAGCAATAGTTGTAGTTGCTATTCGTGGTGGAGGCAATCATGGTGAAGTGATGGAGATCATGCCGGAACGCACAAGATGGAGATCATTGCGCAAAGATTGGCTATACCATGTCACATAAAGTTATATGCATGTGATGTTTATCCTTTTATGTATCTTATTATGCTTAGATCGCGACGGTAGCATTATAAGATGATTCCTCACTTAAAGATCAAGATAAAAACTGTGTTCTCCCCAAGTATGCACCGTTGCGAAAGTTCGTCGTGTCCAAGCATCACGTGATGATCGGGTGCTATAGACTCTACGTTCACATACAACGGGTGCAAGCTAGTTTTACTGCACGAAATACTTGGGTCTAACTTGACGAGCCTAGCCTGTACAGACATGGCCTCGGAACACAAGAACCGAAAGGTTAAGCATGAGTCATATGAATGATATGATCGACACTTCGTTGTCCACCATTGAAACCACATCTCTTCTCGTGATGATCGGATTAGGTGTGGTGAATTTGGATCGTGTTCACTAAACAACTTGAGGGATGTTGAATTTAGTGGGAGTTCATCTAGTAATTTGATTAAGTTGAACTATTTATCATGAACATAGTCTAAATTGTACTTGCAAACACTGTAGATCACATGGCCAAGTCCAACTTCAACTTCAACGTTTTCTTTGAGAAAGAAAAGCTTAGAAACAATGGGTCTAACTTCACCAACTGGTTCCGCAATCTAAGAATCATTCGTACGGCGGACAAAAGGACTATGTCCTTGAAAGCGTTAGGTAACCCCCTGCAAGCTGCGCGGTGATGAGAAAACTGTCTATCGATCGGCATAAAGATGATTATGGTGTGATTAAGAGCACCATGTTGTTTGCTATGGAACCGGAACTTCAAAATCGTTTTGAAAACTATCCCGGGCCCTTTGAGATTCTCGAGGAGCTGAAAACCATGTTTCAGACTCAGGCCCGTTCTAAGAGATATGAGATCTCTGAGAAGTTCTTTAACTGCAAGATGGAGGAAGGGAGTTCCGTTAGTGAGCACGCCATTAAGATGTCGGGCTACACTCAACGCCTTGAGCAACTGGACTGCAAGATTCCAGAGGAGCTCAAGATTGACAGGATTCTGCAATCACTCCCTCCCAGCTACAAAAGTTTTGTAGTGACTCATAATCAGATTGGTTCCACTGATACGATCACCGAGCTCTTCGCAAAGCTGAAGGCTGCGGAGGTGGACATCAAGAAGGATAATCATGTGTTGATCCAACAAGCCCTCCTTCAAGAAAGGTAAAGGTGCAAAGAAGCCCTTCAAGAAAGGCGGCGGCAAGCGCGTTGCCCCTGCTGAGAAGAAGCTCAAGTCTGGTCCCAAGCCGGACACTGAGTGCTTCTATTGCAAGGACAAGGGTCACTAGAAGCGAATCGTCCAAGTACTTAGCGGACAAGAAGGCTGGCACCATCAAAGGTATATTTGATATACATGTTATTGATGTTTTCCTCACTAGCCCTCGTTGTAGTGCACGGGTATTTGATCTTGGTTCGGTTGCTAATATTTGTAACTCGAAGCAGAGCTACGGAATAGGCGGCTTGCGAGGATGAGGTGACGATCTTGGCGTTGCAGCGGATCAAGAGTTGATGTGATGGCCGTCGGCACGCTCTCCTTAGTTTTACCTTCGGGATTAGTTTTAAACCTTAATAAATGTTATTATGTGCCTGCGTTGAGCATGAACATTATTTCTGGATCGTGTTTATTGCAAGATGGTTATTCATTTAAATCGGGGAATAATGGTTGTTCTATTTATATGAGTAACATCTTTTATGGTCATGCACCTCTTGTGAATGGTTTATTTCTTCTAAATCTCGAAAGTGATGAAACACACATCCATAACATTGAGGCTAAGAGATGCAAAGTAGATAGTGATAATACTACTTATTTGTGGCACTGTCGTCTAGGTCATATTGGTGTAAAGCGCATGAAGAAACTCCATTCTGATGGACTTTTGGAGTCTCTTGATTTTGAATCATTTGACACATGCGAACCATCCCTCATGGGCAAGATGATCAAAACCCCGTTCTCCGGTATGATGGAGCGAGCAACGGACTTGTTGGAAATCATACATAACGATGTATGCGGACCGATGAGTGTTTAATTGGCGGTGGATATCGCTATTTTCTCACTTTTACCGATGACTTAAGTAGATATGGGTATATCTATTTAATGAAACATAAATCTGAAACGTTTGAAAAGTTCAAAGAATTTTAGAATGAAGTGGAGAACCATCGTAACAGAAAGATTAAGTTTCTACGATCCGATCGTGGGGGCGAATATTTGAGTTATGATTTGCTCACGCACCTCAAAGCAAGTGGAATCGTTTCACAACTCACGCCACCCGGAACACCACAGTGCAATGGTGTGTCTGAACGCCGGAATCAAACCCTATTAGATATGGTCCGATCAATAATGTCTCTTACTGATTTGCCGTTATCATTTTGGGGTTATGCATTAGAAACCGCTGCATTCACTTTAAATAGGGCTCCATCTAAATCCGTTGAGACGACACCGTATGAACTGTGGTTTGGTACTAAACCTAAGTTGTCGTTTCTTAAAGTTTTGGGATGCGAAGCTTACGTCAAGAAGTTGATGCCGGACAAGCTCGAACCCAAAGCGGAGAAGTGCGTCTTCATAGGATACCCTAAGGAAACTATTGGGTATACCTTCTATCACAGAACCGAAGGCAAAGTGTTTATGTGAAGCGGTTCCTTTCTTGAGAAGGAGTTTCTCTCGAAAGAAGTGAGTGGGAGGAAAGTAGAGCTTGACGAGGTTATTGAACCTTCTCTTGAATTGGAGAGTAGCAGCACCTGAAATTGTTCCATTGCTTTGCACCAACAATAGAGGAAGCTAATGACAAGGATCATGAAGCTTCGGACGATGCTGCTACTGAACGTCGCAGGTCGACAAGGTCGCGTGCCCCTCCTGAGTGGTACGGCAACCCTGTCTTGACTGTCTTGTTAGTAGAAGACAGTGAACCTACGAACTATGAGGAAGCGATGATGAGCCTAGACTCTGAGAAATGGCTAGAAGCCATGAAATCCGAATTGGGATCCATGAGCGAAAACCAAGTATGGACTTTGGTGGACCCTCCTAGCGACCGAAAGGCCGTTGAGTGCAAATGGATCTTCAAGAAGAAAATGGACGCGGATGGTAATGTTACTGTCTATAAAGCACGGCTTGTTGCGAAAGGTTTTCGACAAGTTCAAGGTGTTGACTACGATGAGACTTTCTCTCCCGTAGCGATGTTTAAGTCCATTCGGATTTTATTAGCAATTGCTGCGTTTCATGATTATGAAATATGGCAAATGGATGTCAAGAGCTTTCCTCAATGGCAACATTGATGAAGAGTTGTATATGATGCAACCCGAAGGTTTTGTCGACCCTAAGGATGCTGATAAAGTATGCAAACTTCAGCGTTCCATTTATGGACTGAAGCAAGCATCTCGGAGTTGGAACCTTCATTTTGATCAAGTGATCAAGAGCTTTGGATTTGTTCCAAATTGCTATGAAGCTTGCATCTACAAGAAAGTGAGTGGGAGCTCGGTGACATTTCTGGTACTATATGTGGATGACATATTGATTATTGGAAATGACATCAACATGCTTAACGATGTGAAGAGTTATTTGAACAAGTGTTTTTCAATGAAAGACCTAGGTGAAGCTGCTTATATATTGGGCATCAAAATCTATAGAGATAGACAAAGACGCCTGATAGCTTTAAGCCAGAGTACATACCTAGACAAAGTTCTGAAAAGGTTCAGAATGGATAAGGCATTGAAAGGTTCGATTGCCTATGTTGTCAGGTAAGATATTGAGCAAGTCTCAGTGTCCAGCTACGGTAAATGATAGGGAAGCTATGAGCAAAGTGCCTTATGCCTCGGCCATAGGTTCCATCATGTATGCCATGCTGTGTACTAGACCGGATGTGTCCAATGCTCTTAGTTTGACGAGCAGATATCAAAGTGATCCAGGAGTGGAACACTGGACAGCCGTGAAGAACATCCTAAGGTACCTAAATAGGACTAAAGAAATGTTCTTGGTCTATGGGGGTGATGAACAGCTCGTCGTAAAAGGTTACGTCGATGCTAGTTTCGACACCGACAAGGATGATTCTAAATCTCAGACAGGATACGTGTATATTTTGAATGGAGGAGCTATGATCTGGAGAAGCTGCAAGCAAAGCGTGGTCGCGGGATCTATAGTAGAAGCGGAATACATGGCTGCTGCAGAAGCGTCAAGTGAAGGAGTTTGGATCAGAAACTTCATCACTGAGCTTGGCGTGGTTCCAAGTGCATTGGACCCACTGGAGATATTATGCGACAACACTGGCGCCATAGCACTCGCTAAGGAACCAAGATATCATCCAAAGACCAAGCATATCAACCGCAAGTTTCATATAATCCGAGATTATATAGCAGATGGAGATCTGAAGATCAGCAAAGTACATACAGATCTGAATGTCGCAGATCCATTGACTAAACCTCTTTCACGTGTAAAACATGATCAGCACCTCAGTGCCATGGGTGTGAGATTGTTGCCAAATGTAAACTAGATTATTGACTCTAGTGCAAGTGGGAGACTGTTGGAATTATGCCCTAGAGGCAATAATAAAGATGTTATTATTATAATTCTTGTTCATGATAAAGTTTATATTCCATGCTAGAATTGTATTAAGCGGAAACATTAATACTTGTGTGGTTTGTGAACAACACCGTATCCCTAGTACGCCTCTATGGACTAGCTCATTGATCAATGATGGTTAAGGTTTCCTAACCATAGACATGAGTTGTCAATTGATAATGAGATCATATCATTGGGAGAATGATGTGATGGACAGACCCAAACTAAGCAAAGCAATTAGATCGTTTCATCGTGTTCATCTTTGCGAAGCTTTTCCTATGTCAAATATTGTATTCCTTAGACCATGAGATAATGCAACTCCACAGTACCGGAAGAAAGCTTTGAGGTCATCAAACGTCATCCTATGAGAGGTGATCATAAAGGTGTCTCTCGGTGATCGGAAAGTATCTGTTGGGTTGTATGTATCGAGATGGAATTTGTCCTCCCAAGTCGGAGAGATATACTTTGGGCCCACTTTCGTGTCGATATCAACACGCTTGCAAGCATGTGGTTAAGGAGTTAATCACAAAGTGATATCGGATTACGGAACGAGTAAAGTACTTCGTGAGCGAGATTGAACTAGGTATGGCGTACCGACGATCGAATCTCGGGCAAGTAAAATATCACGAGACAGAAGGGAATATATATATGGGATTGATTGAATCCTGGCATCGTGGTTCATCGATATGATCATCGATGAATGTGTAAGTCAATATGGGTGCCCAGACCGCTGTTGATTATTGATAGAAGATGATGTACGCATATTCTCGAACCCGCGGTCACACATAACGTATCTCGGCTAGGATAGATTGGATACTTGGTTTATGAATTTTTGTTGAGTCTCGGATGGGATCCGGGACATCACGAGAGGTTCGAATGGTCCGGAGAATAAGATTCGTATAAGGCGCAGTTTTGGAGTTCGAATTGTTCCGGTTAATCGGTATTGTCGGAAGCTTCTAGAACCTTCGGAAGGGGCCAACGTGGTCCCACCTTCCGGGAGGGCATGGGCCTATGAGGGAGTGTCTGGCCGCATTGGGCCAGGGGCACAAGGCCCCATAGGGCCCAGCCGATCCTAGATAAGTTTAAACTCGTTTAAACTAGAGATAGGGTTTCTAGATAAGGGATAAGTTTAAAATCGTTTAAACTAGAGATAGGCTTGGAGGATGGGCAAGGGCTGGCCGCACCCCCCCTCTATATATAGAGGGCTGGTGTGCCCCCTCCCCCCCTACATACACCTTCCTCCAAACCCTAGTAACCCTGCTGCCTTCCTCTCTCCCTCCCGACTGTTTGTAGGCGAAGCCCTGCGGCAGAAATTCTCCACCAAATACACCACGCCGTCGTGTTGTAGATCCAATCCATCTCTCCACCATACTTGCTGGTCCAAGGAAGGAGGAGACGTCGAGGTGCTGCACGTGTGCATCTCACGGAGGCACCGCCACTTGTGGTGCTAGATCGGATCGGATCGCGAGGAGGAGAAGCGAGTACGACTACATCACCGCGTTAATGAGCGTTCGCTGTCTGAATCTTCAAGGGTATGAAGATCTAATCCAATCTCTCTCGTTGTTTGCATCTCCTAGATTAGATCTTGGCTTTCCTTCTGTTCGCTTCCGTAGAAAATTTTGATTTACTATGCTGCGAAACCCTTCAGAAACTTGGGGATGAACTGCGTGCTAAAAATATCATCCCAGATACAGACGATTGGATCGAACGTGCAAAGAATTGGTTTGATGGGCATGGGGGCACGTTGTACTCGGACGGGAAGTGTATATATAACATACGACATAAAGAAGACCCCTTGCCAATCGAGAAGATGAGAAAATCAGTAAAGGCTGTTAAAAATGGGGACTTCATTCCCGATAGAGAGAATGATGAGCTCACACTCGCCCTTGGAAATAAGGAACATGATGGACGAACACGAGGCACAATAGGCTCCAAACCATGGAGCACTGGGTTTCCCGAAGAGAGGAAGAAATATCCTGATAGAAGCCGTAAGAGGAGAAAGGACAAGGCGGAAGTTGAAGCAGATATTCAGAAAGAGCGAATGCGTATAATTGAAGAATGAATAAAGAAACAACAAGATCAAATTAACGCACTTAGCAAGCAAGGTACTACCGGCCCATCTCAAAAGCACATGGTGGTAGAACCTGCATTCGATTCTATCGGCCTATCGAATAATCGAAAAAGCAGTGTGGCTTCCACCGAGGTCCCAAGTGATGACAATGACGATGATGATGGTGCACCGACGATGGCTCCTGTTGGCTACCTAGTGGATGATATCACACAGATGACACACTGTGTGCTATATGTCAAAGTTGTGAACATATCAATGAAAGGTGGCGGTCGGCTATACCTTACCAATTGGACCCACACCAACTTACCACTGTCGTCCGGTTCCACAGGGCAACGCTGTTGTCGGGGTGGATGAAATCATGCCCACCTTTGAAGCTTGACTACCCTACAGGTGAAGGGGATGTGACTGAACTGGGAGAAGCAACAAACATCACCATTCTATGGCCAAAGGAATGTATCGTGCTTCCAAATCACACGCCAAGGCCATCTTCACCGCCGCCTCACCCGTCTCCAGCAAGGTCGTCGCTGCCGCGGCAGCCGTCTTCGTCGCCTCACCCGGCTCCGTTGCCTCACCCTTCTCCGTCGCCTCACCAATCTCCGGCGCAGCCATCGCCGGCGCCTCAGGATAAAAAGCGTAAGCGTACCATCGCTACTCTGCGTCGTGGTAAGCAATCGCCGAAACGTAAACAAGAGCCTCTTCCAAAAGTACCAAAGTTTCCTCCCAAGAGAGCTTATGACTGTACTGAAGAGGAGACTACGGCTATCGTTGATGTGGAAACGACAGCGTTTTTCGCTAAGCTGAGGCGGCCGAAAGAGCCAGAGTTCCCTAGCACCAAAGAAGAAAAAGCCCGAGTGTTCAAAATGCTAAAGAATCTTCATCAACCCGAGCCAAAGCTATCATCATACTATGAGCGTTCTATTCTCCAGTCACATGCGGCACAACAAGCCTCGAAGAGCAGTATTGATGCAAGCGAGAAATCTATTGCCCAGCTCGGAGAACAAGCAAAACAGTCTTGTGCCCCTCTCAAGGTGATTTCCCATACCAATGTGGGGTCGAGCAAATATGCGGCCGAAGAGCAGTATGATGCAGATATAGTTGCACTGTCAGAAGCGGGCTTCGCTGCTCAAGGTATGAGTATTGCCCGATACTTATCGATTCTGATACTTCCCGTGTGTGAAGTAGCATACAAATACCAGTACGACAAACCTCTCGTCAAACCTGAGGAGGTAAATAATCTTCCAACAAAAATGCGAAGATTGCATAACTGGTACATGCATGCCACAAAGGCCGGGGCTAACTGGATAATGCTGAGGGTTACAAAAAAGCATTATGGGAAAGAAATAGATGACATGATATCCATTGAATTTGATGAACTATTTCAATTATTCAATCAAGACGCCTTGGACAAATCGATCATCAGTTCCTATTGTCTGTAAGTACAAATTCTGTAATTAATTTAGTCTCTAGCTATCTCACCTCATTTATTGCATGTATATAATCATACTATAATATGCAGAATGAAGATTCTCGAATGCATCAGAGGACAAATCTATGACATTGGGTTCATTGACCCATATTGGGTTCATCAAGCTAATCTCAAAACAAACCCTAGGATACGGAGGATAATATCGTACACGCGTTAAGGTTTCAAGAAACCAGAAGGGAAATACTATTTCCTTACAACATAGAGTGAGTGTTATTGTCGTGTATACACTTTCTATTTCGCTTACTCGATGTTAAGTATATAATTGATTAGTTATGCATGTGCAGCTTCCACTATATTTTGTTAATCATTCAAATTGACAAAGGGCGTGTACTAGTCATGAACTCGAAACATAAACCTCTTGAGTCGTGGAAGGTCATGCAGATGATTCTCCAGTGGTAATTCTAATCATTACAACACTATATCGTCAATGTTCATGAATTTTATGATATCAAGTAATTAATAATTTCTTTTATTCGTTTTCTTCACCGGACAGCGCTTGGAAACGGTTCACCAACAAGGCTAGGGGTGTTTGGAAAGAGGAGCTTACATTTCAACCACTAGATGTAAGCACCACTAGCTATATCCGCGCATCTCTTTCATTCTAGTTTTGATACTGTTATTATCATGCTTGATTATTTTTTTGATTGAATTCTGTTCTCGTAAAGTGCCTGACACAGGGACCAGGGAACAATTTATGTGGATACTATGTTTGCGAGTTCATCCGTCAGACGTGTTGTGAGAAGGGCAGAAATTTAGAGCAACTCCACGTACGTAAACAATTTCTATAGTTTTTAATTACCATCAAATTGTGTTTAGTTTCATTTATATAGGTTGACTCCTTTTTTAAATCAGATCGAACGTCTACGGGACGGTCTTCTGCCAAAGGATCGCGTACGAGCAATTCAGGAGGAATTGGTGGGATTCCTGGATGCAGAAGTCCTAAACCCAAAAGGAGAATACTATTCGGGTGTGTATAAACAATAGAGATTGTACAAAGAGCTTATTTTGTATGTAGTGCATGAACTCCGTGTATCGGTAATATGTTCGACACTTGGATCTATCTTGTGTAATATAATGGTTCCTTCATTGATGTGTGCAAAACACTAAATAAAAAATAAAACAACATAAATGAATTCTCTGCCGCGGCACAAAAAGTGGCCAAAATGCTGCCGCGGCAAAAAAAGTTGCCAAAATGAATTCTCTGCCGCGGCAGAGGAATGTGTCAAATCTCTACCGCGGAAGAGGGTTATTTGTCCCGGTTCATGTTACGAACCGGGACAGTTGCTCCTCCCCCTCGCCCTCTGCCGCGGCCACGTGTATGGCCTTTTGTCCCGGTTGGTGGGGCAACAAGGACTAAAGGTTGGGGCTTTAGTACCGATTGCCCCATCCCGGTTGGGTAACCGAGACTAAATGCCCTTACCAACCGGGACACATGGGGCAATTTCCACTAGTGATAGCACCACACTTCCATGCATGTGCTAGGGCCACATGCAAGTCCTTGAGGTATTCCGATGCCCCGGAGCGTGGTCTGCTGTTGAACCCTGATCTGTGGGCATCAGATCATCTACTCTCCTAGACGTTCCTCTGACAGTGGTAGAACTCTCTTGTTTTGTGTTTGTTTAGGTCATATGATCATGTAAAACCATGTTGATTCAAAAGGGGAGAGCACTATCCTACCCGGTTTTACCGGAACGGGGAGTTTTCCCCTTATATAAGTCTAGAACCTTAGCTTTAGGTTACAACGCACGCATGCGAAGGGGGACACATGCACCCGGGGACTAAGTTTTGCATGTTTCAACATAGCACAAAACTTCCATGCATGTGCTAGGGCCACATGCATGTCCTTGAGGTATGCCGACGCCACGGAGTGTGGTCTACTGCGGAACCCTGATCTGAGGGCATCGAATCATCTACCCCCCAGATGTTCCTCTGACAGGGGTAACATTCTCTTGTTTTGTGTTTGTTTACGTCATATGATGATGTAAAACCATGTTGGTTCACAAGGGGAGGTCACTATCATACCTGGTTTCCCCTGAACGGGGAGTTTCCCCCTTATATAAGTCCAAAACCTTAGCTTTAGGTTACAACGCACCCATGCGAAGGGGGACACATGCACCTGGGGACTAGGTTTTGTATGTTTTAACATAGCACCACACTTCAATGCATGTTCTAGGTCCACACGCATGTCCTTGAGGTATTCCGACGCCCCGGAGCATTGTCTCCTTTGGAACCCTGATCTGTGGGCATCAGATCGTCTACCCCCTAGACTTTCCTCTCACAGGGGTTGCCCGGTGTAGCACTCACTTGTTTTGTGTTTGTTTAGGTCATATGATTATGTAAAACCATGTTGGTTCACAAGGGGAGGGCACTATCCTACCCGGTTGATCAGGAATAGGGAGTTTCCCCCTTATATGAGTCCAGAACCTTAACTTTAGGTTACAACACACGCATGCGAAGGGGGGCACATGAACCCGGGGACTAGGTTTTGCATGTTTCAACAGAGAACCACACTTCCATGCATGTGCTAGGGCCACGTGCAAGTTCTTGAGTTATTCCGACGCCCCGGAGCATGGTCTGCTGCAGAACCCTGATCTGAGGGCATCAGATCATCTACCCCCCTAGACGTTCCTCTGACAGGGGTAGCACTCTCTTGTTTTGTGTTTGTTTAGGTCATATGATGATATAAAACCTTGTTGGTTCAAAAGGGGAGGGCACTAACCTACCCGGTTCCACCGGATCAGGGAGTTTCCACCTTATATAAGTTGAGAACCTTAGCTTTAGGTTACAACGCATGCAGGCGAAGGGGGACACATGTACCCGGGGACTAGGTTTTGCATGTTTCAACATAGCACAACACTTCCAAGCATGTGCTAGGGCCACATGCAAGTCCTTGAGGTATTCCGACGCGCCGGAGCGTGGTCTGCTGCTGAACCCTGATCTGTGGGCATCGAATCGTCTACCCCCCTAGACGTTCCTCTGACAGTGGTAGCACTCTCTTGTTTTGTGTTTTTTTACGTCATATGATGATGTAAAACCATGTTGGTTCAGAAGGGGAGGGCACTATCCTACCCGGTTTCACTGGAACGGGGAGTTTCCCCCTTATATAAGTCCAGAACCCTATCTTTAGGTTACAATGCACGCATGAGAAGGGGGACACATGCACCCGGGGAATAATTTTTGCATGTTTCAACATAGAACCACACATCCATCCAGAGGCTAGGGCCACATGCAAGTCCTTGAGGTATTCCGACGCCCCAGAGCATGGTCTGCTGCGGAATCCTGATCTGTGGGCATCAGATCGTCTACCCCCTAGACGTTCCTCTGACTGGGGTTGCACTCTCTTTTTTTGTGTTTGTTTATGTCATATTATGATGTAAAACCATGTTAGTTCAGAAGGGGAGGGCACTATGCTACCCGGTTCCACCGGAACAAGGAGTTTCCCCCTTATATAAGTCCAGAACCTTAGCTTTAGGTTACAATGCACGCATGCGAAGGTGTACACATGCACCCGGGGACTAGGTTTTGCATGTTTCAACATAGCACCACACTTCAATGCATGTTCTAGGGCCACATGCAGGTCCTTGAGGTATTCCGACGCCCCGGAGCGTGGTCTGCTGCTTTACCCTGATCTGTGGACATCAGATCGTCTACCCCCTAGACGTTCCTCTGACAGTGGTAGCACTCTCTTGTTTTGTGTTTGTTTACGTCATATGATGATGTAAAACCATGTTGGTTCAGAACGGGAGGGCACTATCCTACCCAGTTTCACCGGAACGGGGAGTTTCCCCCTTATATAAGTCCAGAACCTTAGCTTTAGGTTACCACGCACGCATGCGAAGGGGGACACATGCACCCGGGGACTAGGTTTTGCATGTTTCAACATAGAACCAAACTTCCATGCATGTGCTAGGGCCACATGCAAGTCCTTGAGGTATTCCGACGCCCCGGAGCGTTGTCTGCTGCGGAACCCTGATATGTGGGCATCGCATCATCTACCCCCCGAGACGTTCCTCTGACGGGGGTAGCACTCTCTTGTTTTGTGTTTGTTTAGGTAATATGATGATTTAAAACCATGTTGGTTCACAAGGGGAGTTCACTATCCTACCCGGTTTCACCGGAATGGGGAGTTTCCCCCTTATATAAGTCCAGAACCTTAGCTTTAGGTTACAACGCACGCATGCGAAGGGGGACACATGCACCAGGGGACTAGGTTTTTCATGTTTCAACATAGCACAACACTTCCATGCATGTGATAGGTCCACATGCATGTCCTTGAGGTATTCCTATGCCCTAGAGCGAGGTCTGCTGCGGAACCCTGATCTGTGGGCATCGGATCGTCTACCCCCTAGACATTCCTCTGACAGGGGTAGCACTCTCTTGTTTTGTGTTTTTTAGGTCATATGATGATGTAAAACCATGTTTGTTCACAAGGGGAGGGCACTATCTGTAACATCCCAAAAAATTTGAACAATGATTATCAAATTCCAGTCACCAGTTAACAAAAACTTTTGTTAATTCAAATCATATGAATGCATGTGTGTATGTGATGATTGTATGAATGAATAAATGTACTTATGTGATTAACGTAAATAGAAAGGAATGGATCAAAGATGAAAACAACATCATCTAAAACATTTCCAAGCAGAAACAAATCAAGAGAAAATGAAAAACAAAACAAAGAAGCAAATGGTCATTTTTGCCAATCTTGCTCACTAGGCCACTTTGAGTGTCTCTAGTCCAAGATTTCAAACAGAAACTTTTCCACTTCTTTTCAGCCCTTGCTAGACCAAGTAAAAGTGAATAAAAGCCCACCTTTCAAACTTGCAGAAACATTTGGTAACTAGATTCAAATCACAATTCAAAATGGAACCTTTATCATATGTGAAGATCACACATTTTCAAAACCTAACTAAACTAGTGCCCCTTGACCAATCCAACTGACCAGAGACTCCCTAGTATGTAACTAGCAAACCCACCAATTTGAATTTCTTTCGGGCTTTTCATCAAACACCTTGTAATTAGCAAACAAAAAAACACAAAACACTATTAGAAGCAGTGATTTTGGCCAACCTTGTTCCCTATCTAGGTCACTCTACACTCTCAGTAGATGATCAAACTAATCTAACTAGCCTTAGCACCACTGTGAGCATGCATAGCCATCAATGGTGACCATGCCGAGAGCACCCTTGCCACCCCCATGTTGCCAGCAACCTAGGAGAAGCTCTAGCTTCGCCAACCTTGTCTGGCACACGCAGCACCGTCCACCGCCACCCCCTGTCCAAGCCCCGAGCCTTGCCAGCCACTGGACCACACGACAAGCTCGCGCCTAGTTTCTTTGCGTGCGAGCCGAGAGTGCGCCAGTGCGCCGCACGCGACACCAGCCCCTAGACTACGCGCCGCCCTCGTCGCTTGCGTGCGTGATCGCTAGCACCCCAGTAACCCACCAGATAACCCCGTTCGCCGCCGTGCGGACCATGGATGCTGTGCGCCATTAAAAATGCCGTCGGACCCGCCTAGAGCGCCGCGACATTCTGACCGTTCCTCACCGCCCCATGCCTCGCCATCAAGCCGTTGAGCTTCACCAGGAGGCAACGCACCGCCCCCTATCGTTTCCCATGCCATTAGCACGCTATGCCGACAACAACGACGAGCCCAGCCCGCGCCCGCAGGTCCCCTTCAGGCACTATAAAAGGAGGCCATACCCGTTCGATTTGAGCACACCATCTCACTCCCCACCTCTCACTGATCGCACCCACTCACTCCCGGAGCAAGGCGAGAACTAGGTGGCTGGAATTTCACCGGAGTCCGCCGCTGGAGAGGAGGAGAGGCGCCGTCGATTGGAGCCGCCCCAGGAGAAGCTGTCGGTACCAGCAGGATCGCCGTCATCGACTTCGTTGTTCGCTCTCATCAACGACCATCGCCAGAGCCCCGGTGAGCCCCAGTATACCCCCACTAGCCACGCTAGGGTTCTGTCCCGTCGGCGTTGCTCGACGTGGATGATGAATCGCAGCCGTTCGATTAGAGTTAGATCGTGCGGTCCACATCCCCCATACCGCTTCGCCACTCCCTGTCTCACTGACGAGTGGGGACAACCACTTAACCAGCCCGCGCGCACGCTGTGCGTAGTGGGCCGGCCCAGTTAAACCTCCGGCGCGACCCAGTAATTCAAATTTAGGTTTATTCTTTTAGTTTGTAACTTAGTTCTGTACCCAGATTCAAAAATCAACCTTGCTCGATTCACTGAACCAAAATGCATGAAACCAATTATGTTAGAAAGGTACTGGAGTGCTTAATCCAAGCCCGTTTGATTCAATTCATTTGGAATTGTAGATCACCTATAGTAAAAATAACAAGGCAGAAGCTTTTTTGCATTCAAACATTTTACAAAATTCAACCATAAAAGCTTTTGAGTTGATTCCAACTCTCAAAAATCACATTTAACCAAACCTTTCTGAATATATAAAAATATATAGGTTTACTTTAATTAATTAAAATTAAAAGGTTAAACCTTATTAAATTGTGACACCACTTTAAATCACATTCCCATGTACTGAAATATGTGGTGATGACATGTGTCAACATGATCCCATGTTTGAGTTGGAGAATATTAAATCTTAAGTAGTTTTTCAATGAGTAGAAATTACTTTTCTAAAATAAAATAAATAAGACAAGTGCTTTAATCTTTGTGATAATAGTGATGATGCGAGATCATCTAGTGTGAACCTATGTGTGCTAAATAGAGTAGTTAAGAATTGTGTGCTAATTGTGTACCTCGTATTTATTTATAAACGCTAGTACCGACCAAGGATACGAGGAGGAAGGAGGATACTATGAGGAAGAAGCCGAGGAGAACTTCAACCACTTCTCTGCACAAGGCAAGCTTATACTAATATCTTAGCAAGATATTGACTTTGCAAGTTAACCCTTGCATGACAACTATGCAACTAGATGCCTTAAGCATATGTGATTATACCCACTTGAGGATACCAAATCCCAGTTTTACTTGCAAGATTAGTATTTTATTTCTTTATCAAAGCTTTCTATTGGAGTTTACTTAGTGACTTGTAGGTTGTAGAAAGATATTTAAAGGTAGCATAAAGAGCATAAAACTTGACCTAAGTTAATAATCTTGGTGTCATCCTGAGGCATGAGATTGAACTTAGATAAGATACACTTGCTTATCACCCCTCATTAGTATAGTTGCTAGTGCTAAGCATAAAACTTGATCAACTTTAGATGGGAATACTTGGTGAAACTGATTAAGAAAACCTTAGAATGATGAGTCATTCTACTAAAATGTTTTGACATGTGTTCTTGAACACCAGATGATTTTGATGATGAAAATGTTGAGGCATGAGCCTTATCCCTTTATAAAACTGATGGTTGTCTGGATGCGATACTATTCCAATTTTACCGTACAACCACAATACCTGAAGATTGGGTAGGGCTTGACTGGAAACTTATATACCTTAGTATGGGTTCCCTTGCCGCCAAGGTTTGAGCTGAGGCTACCTTGTGAAGATTGTCCACATGTGCAGTTCCCAATATGATAGTTGGTCATGGTTGGGAGGCCAAACTCATAGGAGAGGTGCCTATACTAGGGCGTGTAATTGAAAGGTTAGGATTGATTATCCGCATACTGAGTATGGTGAATTCAAGATTTGTTCCTGACGGATGAATCAAATATTGTGGTGAAAGTGTACCATCTCTATAGATTGTCAAACTATTTGAATAGCCACGTCCGCGGTTATGGACAGTTGGAGTGGCGATACTGTTCTGTCATCAGATGTTTCACTTTGACTTGACCACAACAGGGTTGTGATATGAAATTCAAGTTCCCACTCAGGTTTATAAAATTTTCAACTAGATTTATTTGCCTTTGAACTTAATTAAGGTAAGTCTGGCTTTTTACAAAATAACCTAGAGCTTAGTATTTCCTACTCAAAAACCACTTCACTTGTTAGTATTAGTTTGCGAGTACTTAAAGAGTACTCATGGCTTTGTCCCTGGCTATTCCCGTGGCCAGACTATGAAGAGGAGTATCAGGAAGATGGACATCAGGATGGTTATAACAACTAGGATCATCTCCCATCGTCAGCATTTTCTGTGACTATGAAGATGGAGCTTCGCCTACTCTATCGTTATTATCACGTTATTTCCGCTGCTTGAATTGTATTAAGACTGGATCATGAGATCCTTATTTGTTGTAAGACCTTATATATGGTTTGTAATGGATGATGTAATGTGATATCCAATTTGTTATGTCTCACAAAAATGGTAATCCTGGGATTGCGAAGTATGGCATAACTGGCATCTGGGATTCAAAATCCGGGTGTTGACAAGTTGGTGTCAGAGCCATCCTGACTATAGGAGACCCCAGTTTAGAATGGACGGTTGAATCGAAAACTTAGTTTCAAAACCAAGGAAGTGAGTATTTATGAAAACTTATTCTCATTCTTATCGCTTAGACTCTTTCATGAAAATTCATGTTCTCCCAAAAATTCTTGCAAACTTATATAAAATATGACACACTTGCGCACTCTACTAACTTACTCATCCTATATTTTATAGATGGACGTGAAGTATAGCAATTTTTATTAGTTGAGGAATGGAGGAGACTTCATCTTTGAGCGTGACTTGGACCAGCTTTCAGAGATGCTGGAGCGTCCGCACCCCGAGTTCTTCGGAGCTCAGCTCAACGATCAAGAGGGAGAAGATTTGCAGTGGCTAGTTGTTGCAAGTATTAGAGGAAAGATTGAAGTCCCCACCACAGAGGGAATTCAGTTCACCATCAGAGAGAACAACTGGCTTGATGGACTTGCCAGGGCAATGCAAGAAGCTCTTGCCCATCTGTGTGGGTAGAGTATCAATCAGATCAAGGGTATCCGCTTTGAGTTCTTCCCAAGGCGTGATGCTATGGGACAACACCTGGAGGCACCATATCACCTTGAGTGAAGAACCAAGTGGACCACCTCAGCTTCATGATGTATGACCGGCAGAAGGAGTTATACAATGCATGTTCCTACGCTAACCACAAGTCCGCCATCGCCGTTCAGAAGGATCAGACCATCGCGATGCTAGTGAAGGATCGCCAGTCTCGTCGCTGTCAGCTCGACAAGAAGGAGCACATCATTGCCCGTCTCTGCCACCGGATCACTGACTTGGAGGAGACCGTCCATGAGAGAGACATGCAGCTGGAGGAGAGGGAGAATGCCGGGGAAGACCTTTGTGGAGACCCCTCCTCCTATCGCAGTGATGATGATGACTTTCTGGAGGATCAGGCCATGGACTTCTTCACCGATGAGGATGACTTTGCCTTCATCGATGATGATGATGAGGACACCGACTCCACGGAGTAGTAGCACTTGAGCACTAGCGTTAGTGAGTTGTATTTGGCCCCACTGTATCATAGTTTCCTAGAATGGTTCTTAAAACCATCTGTTTTACTTTGTTTTGGTGTGTGTTTGTATCGTGTGCTATGAATGAATGAATCAAAAGAAAGTTGCTAGAAAAATCTGAGTCAAATTTTGAAAACTTTTCCCAAAACCTCTGAACATTAGAAATTTCCCTCTTTTATCATGATCTATCTCAATCTTTAGATGCCTTGTGGAGGAAGCACTTCATCCCCGGACCCAATGTTACAAATCTTGCAAATGCTGGTTTCTGACCGTGAAGCTGAAAGAGCCGAGCGTCAAGCCCACTTAGCCACCCTTCAACAGATAGCTCAGATGGCCAACAACAATCAAAGCCATGGAAATCAGGACAACCATGGATCTAAGCTCAAGAATTTCCATAACACCAATCCACCTGTTTTCAGTAAGTCTAAAGAGCCCCTAGACACCGATGATTGGCTGCAAACCATGGAGAACAAACTGGAAGTTGCAGGAGTGGAAGCCAACGATAAAGTTCTGTTTGCCACCCACTATCTGGCCGGAGATGCAAGAGCATGGTGGAACATTGTTCGCACCATGAATGGAGGACAAATGATGGCTTGGGATGAATTCAAACTCAAGTTTAGCAGAACCCATGTGCCACCCGGTTTGATTCTGCGGATGAGAGATGAATTCAGGGAGCTTAAGCAAGGAAGAATAACTGTGGTGGAGTACCATGACAAATTCCTATCTCTGTCAAGGTATGCCCCTGATGAGATCAACACTAAATCCAAGAAGAAAGAGAGATTACTGAATGGTCTGCACGATGAGATGCAGACTGTGTTAGTCAATATCCCCTTTGCGGATATTGAAGCCTTAGTTAACTCTGCCATTCAGATGGAAGGAAAGATTAACCAAGCCAATGAGAACCGCAAGCGTCGCATGATGCATCAACCAGGAACCCACCATACACCAAAGTATCGCCCTAACCCATCTCCAAGATTTTCCCCAATAACCAACAAACCCCCGATGAACTGTCCAACCTATCCCATACGTGGAAACCCAAGGACCAGAGGGAACCACAACAACCCTGACAACCCCAGCAATTTCATCCATGCCCCACCCAAGTTCAACAACAACAATGCTGCCACCAACACCAACACTTCCCCAAGAACTATAAGCAATGTTGTGCCTGTTAAAGCGAAGGACAAGTATCAGGTGACTTTTAATGAATGTGGAACCAAAGGTCACTATTCTAATGAGTTCCCCAAGAAAATTGCTGCAGCCCCCAATGCAAATGCCCCAGCTCAGCAGCAGCGTCGTGTTCAGCCCGGAAGGAGGTTTGGCCTAGGGAATTTGCTCAACTGCAACGGCCGTCTCTTTCTCATGCATGCTAAAGAAGCCCAAGAAGTGCAGACGTCATGCTGGGTATGTTTTCTATTAACTTAGTACTTGCAAGAGTGTTGTTTGATTCTGGAGCATCACACTCATTTGTTACGGAAGAATTTGCATGCACTAGTAAGATTCAACCTACCAAATTGAAGCATGTTATGATAGTTCAAATACCTGGTTCAACCACCAAAGCTAGACAGATTTGCAAGGCCGTTCCTATACGAATCCATGGCATAGATTTTTATGCTAATCTAATAGTACTCGAAACTAAAGGTTTGGAAGTAGTACTAGGAATGGATTGGATGTCCAAACATAAAGGATCAATCGACTGTGCCAAGAAAGCCATAAGCATGACCAATACAGTTGGAATATCAGTAGAGCATGTATCGGAAACCTTGCCCCGTCAATTCAAGTGCAACAAGAGTCTAGCCTAGCCAACCATTGACCAAGTTAGGATAGTCTGTGAATACCCCGATGTATTTCTAGATGTTTTGCCCGGTATGCCCCCATACCGGGATATCGAGTTTATAATTGGACTAATACCTGGAACCGGACCCATAGCCCAGAGACCGTATAGTATGAACCCGTATGAATTAGTGGAGCTGAAGAAGCAACTGGATGCTATGCTAGAAATTGGATTGATTCAACCAAGTGCGTCGCCATGGAGATCACCTATCTTGTTTGTGGACAAGAAAGATGGAGGTAACCGTTTATTTATGGATTATCGGAAGTTGAATGATCTCACCATCAAGAAGAAGTACCCGTTTCCAAAGACAGAAGATCTGTTTTACCAGTTGACTGGTGCCAAAGTGTTTTCTAAGATTGATCTTAGAACTGGTTATCATCAACTCAAGACTCACGCAGAGGATATTCCAAAGACAGCCTTTACCACCAGATATGGATTGTACGAGTATACTGTCATGTATTTTGGATTAACCAATTCCCCTGCTTATTTCATGAACCTCATGAGTAAGATTTTTATGGACTTCCTGGATAAGTTTGTCGTTGTTTTCATCGATGACATTCTGATTTATTCCAAATCAGAAGAAGAACATGAGATACACCTAAGGACCATCCCTGGAACCCTTAGGGAGCATCAGCTGTATGCCAAGTTTAGCAAATGTGAATTCTGGTTACAGGAGGTAGGATTCCTCGGGCATATTGTATCAGCCGGAGGAATTGCCGTAGACCCTGCAAAGGTGAAGGATGTTGAAGATTGGCAAGCCCCAACCACTCAAACCCAAGTTCGTGCATTTCTCGGATTAGCAGAATACTACCGCAAGTTCGTAGAAGGATTCTCGAGTATCGCCTAACCCATGACCCAATTATTGAAGAAGGATAAGAAGTTCAAATGGAGGGACAAATGTGAAGCGACTTTTCAGGAACTCAAGAGGAGATTGATTTCAGCCCCAATCTTGATCATGCCAGATATCACGAAGCCCATTGTTGTATATTGTGACGCAACCAAGATCGGTCTCGGATGTGTGTTGATGCTAGAAGGCAAAGTTATACCTTACCTATCACGACAATTAAAACATCATGAACAGAACTATCCTACCCATGACCTTGAACTAACAGCCGTAGTACTAGCCGTGAAGACATGGAGGCATTATCTGATGGGAAACCGTTGTGAGATTTATTCGGATCACAAGAGCCTGAAGTATATATTAACTCAGAAGGAGCTAAATATGAGGAAGAGAAGATGGATCGGGCTAATCAAGGACTATGATCTAGACATTCACTATCACCCCGGTAAAGCCAATGTGGTAGAAGATGCCCTTAGCACATTGTCGTGCCGCTTGAACTCCATGATCCTGAACGAGTAACCAAGTTTTCACAAAGAGATGGAAGATTTCAGAATGGAATTAGTAAGTGAAGGATTTTTGGCTAGCATAGAACTTCAACCCACTTTGATCAGTCAGATCAAGGAGGCACAAAAAGGAAATGCTAGTATCGATGGAATCAAATGTCGTATAGGTACATGCAAAGTACCCAGATTCATCGAAGATGAAGGAGTGTTGTGGTACAAAGGACGTCTCTGTGTACCAGCAGATTCAGAATTGAAGCAGGATATTTTGAAAGAGGCCCATGATACTCTTTATTCTATCCACCCCGGAGGAACGAAGATGTATTAGGATTTGAAGGAGCAATTTTGGTGGCATAAAATGAAGAGAGAAATCGGAAGCTATATCGCCAAGTGTGATATTTGTCAGAGAGTCAAGGCGGGACACCAAAGACCCGCAGGATTGTTACAACCATTGCAGATTCCGGAATGGAAATGGGATTCAGTTGGAATGGACTTTATCACCCAATTGCCTACTTCTAGAAGAGGAACTGACTCTATTTGGGTCATAGTTGACAGATTGTCCAAGGTAGCCCATTTCTTACCTGTCAAGACTACCTACCAGAGCTCGAAGCTAGCGGAGTTATACATCGCTAGAATCGTCAGTTTGCATGGAGTCCCCGAGAACATCGTATCAGATCGAGGAACTCATTTTACCTCGAGATTCTGGAAGAAAGTCCAAGAAGGATTAGGAACCCGACTGGATTTCAACATAGCGTATCACCCTCAAACCGATGGACAAACGGAGCGAGTGAATCAAATACTCGAAGATATGTTGAGAGCATGTGTGCTAGAGTATGGATCTAAATGGGAAGATTTTTTGCCTTTCATAGAATTTTCTTACAACAACAATTATCAAGCTAGTTTGCAAATGGACCCATTTGAATTCATGTACAGAAGGAAGTGCCGTACCCCTTTGAATTGGTCGGAAGTAGGAGAGAGTCAGATTTTCGGACCCGACATCCTACGAGAAGCAGAAGAGAAAGTTCACAAGATTCGTGAGCACATCAAGACCGCCCAGTCAAGATAGAAGAGTTATGCCGAAAAGATACGTCGAGACCTCTCTTTCAATATCAGAGACTTTGTGTATCTCAAAGTGTCGCCTTTGAAGGGAATGCAGCGTTTCCAGCTCAAAGGAAAGTTAGCCCCCAGATATATCGGACCTTTCAAGATTCTAAATCATCAAGGAGAAGTATCGTATCAATTGGAACTGCCAGAAGAGATGTCAGTAGTGCATAATGTGTTCCATATATCGTTACTTCACAAATGCCTTGAAGTCCCGGAGAAGACTCAAGTTTTCAAGAACATTGATCACCGCACCATAGAGATAAACGATGACCTGACATATCCCGAAGTACTCATCCGTATCTTGGAGGAAGCTTTCAAAACCACCAGAACACTAAGCATCAAGTTTCTCAAGATTCGGTGGAGTAACCACACTGAAGAAGAAGCTACCTGGGAGCGAGAAGATCACATCAGGACAGAGTTTCCCGATCTCTTGAAATCCTACGTAATATTTTTCCTCTTCTACAAATCTCGATACAAGATTTTGTTTAAGGAGGGAAGGTTTGTAACATCTGAAAAATTTTGAACAATGATTATCAAATTCCAATCACCAAATTTAGGGTTAACAAAAACTTTTGTTAATTCAAATCATATGAATGCATGTCTGTATGTGATGATTTTATGAATGAATAAATGGACTTATGTGATTAACCTAAATAGCAAGGAATGTATTAAATATGAAAACAACGTCATCTAAAACATTTCCAAGAAGAAACAAATCAAGAGAAAATCAAAAACAAAACAAAGAAGCAAATGGTCATTTTTGCCAATCTTGCTCACTAGGCCACTTTGAGTGTCTCTAATCGAAGATTTCAAACAGAAACTTTTCCATTTCTTTTCACCCCTTGCTAAACCAAGTAAAAGTGAATCAAAGACCACCTTTCAAACTTGCAGAAACATTTGGCAAATTGATTCAAATCACAATTCAAAATGGAATCTTTATCATATGTGAATATCACACATTTTTAAAACCTAACTAAACCAGTGCCCCTTGACCAATCCAACTGACTAGAGACTCCCTAGTATGTAACTAGCAAACCCACCAAGTTTGAATCGAAAATTCAAATTTGAATTTCTTTCGGCCATTTCATCAAACACCTTGTAATCAGCAAACAAACAAACACAAAACACTATTAGAAGCAGTGATTTTGGCCAACCTTGTTCCCTCTCTAGGTCACTCTACACTCTCAGTAGATGATCAAACTAATCTAACTAGCCTTAGCACCACTGTGAGCATGCATAGCCATCAATGGTGATCATGCCGAGAGCATCCTTGCCACCCCCATGTCGCCAGCGAGCTAGGATAAGCTCTAGATTCGCCAACCTTGTCTGGGACACATAGCACCGACCACTGCCACCCCCTATCCAAGCACCGAGACTTGCCAGCCACTGGACCACATGACAAGCTCGCGCCCAGTTTCTCCGCGTGCGAGCCGAGAGCGCGCTAGTGCGCTGCACACGACACCAGCCCCCAGTCCGCGCGCCGCCCTTGCCGCTTGCGTGCATGATCGCCAGCACCCCATCAACCCACCAGACAACCCCGTTCGCCGCCACACGGACCATGGACGCTATGCGCCATTAAAAATGCCGTCGGACCCGCCCAGAGCGCCGCGACGTTCCGACCGTTCGTCACTGCCCCACGCCTCGCCGTCAAGCCATTGAGCTTCGCCAGGAGGCAACGCACCTCCCCCTATCGTCTCCCATGCCATTAGCATGTTGTGCCGATGACAACAACGAGCCCAGCCCGCGCCCGTCGGTCCCGTTCAGGCACTATAAAAGGAGTCCATCCATGTTCGATTTGAGCACACCATCTCACTCCCCACCTCTCACTGATCATACCCACTCACTCCCGGAGCAAGGCGAGCACCAGGTGGCCGGAATTTCACCGGAGTCCGCCGCTGCAGAGGAGGAGAGGCACCATCGATTGGAGCCGCCCCATGAGAAGCTGCCGGTACCAGGAGGATCGCCGTCGTCGACTTCGTCGTTCGCCCCCATCGCCGACCATCGCCAGAGCCTCGATGAGCCCCCGTCGACTCCCACTGGCTGCGCTAGGGTTCTGTCCCGCCGGCGTTGCTCGACGTGGACGATGAACCGCAGTTGTTCAATTAGAGTTAGATCACGCGATCCACATCCCCCCATACCGCTTCGCCACTCCCCATCTCATTGATGAGTAGGGACAACCACTTAACCAGCCCACGCGCGTTGTGTGGAGAGGGCCGACCCAGTTAAACCTCCCGCGCGACCCAGTAATTCAAATTTAGGTTTATTCTTTTAGTTTCAAACTCAGTTCTGTACCCACATTCAAAAATCATCCTCGCTCGATTCACTGAACCAAAATGCATGAAACCAATTTTGTTAGAAAGGTACGAGAGTGCTTAATCCATGCCCGTTTGATTCAATTCATTTGGAATTGTAGATCACCTATAGTAAAAATAACAAGGCAGAAGCTTTTCTGCATTCAAATATTTTTCAAAATTCAATCATAAAAGCTTTTGAGTTGATTACAACTCTAAAAATATCACATTTAACCATACCAATTAATATATAAAAATATATAGGTTAACTTGAAATAATGGTTAAGTGATAAAATAAAGCCTCATAGGACATTCTAGTCACTTTAATTAATTAAAATAAAAAGGTTAACCCTTATTAAATTGTGACACCACTTTAAATCACATTCCGATGTACTGATATATGTGGTGATGACATGTGTCAACATGATCCCATGTTTGAGTTGGATAATATTAAATCTTAAGTAGTTTTTCAATGAGTAGAAATTACTTTTCTAAAATAAAATAAATAAGACAAGTGCTTTAATCTTTGTGATAATAGTGATGATGCTAGATCATCTAGTGTGAACCTTTGTGTGCTAAATAGAGTAGTTAAGAATTGTGTGGTGATTGTGAACCTCGTATTTATTTATAGACGCTAGTACCGACCAAGGATACGAGGAGAAAGAAGGATACTACGAGGAAGAAGCCGAGGAGAACCTCAACCACTTCTCTGCACAAGGCAAGCTTATACTAATATCTTAGCAAGATATTGACTTTGCAAGTTAACCCTTGCATGAAAACTATGCAACTAGATGCCTTAAGCATATGTGATTATACCCACTTGAGGATACCAAATACCAGTTTTACTTGCAAGCTAGTATTTTATTTCTTTATCAAAGCTTTCTATTGGAGTTTACTTAGTGACTTGTAGGTTGTAGAAAGATATTTAAAGGTAGCATAAAGAGCATAAAATTTGACCAATGTTAGATAATCTTGATGTCATCCTGAGGCATGAGATTGAACTTAGATAAGATACACTTGCTTATCACCCCTCATTAGTATTTACCCTCACTTGTAGTTGCTAGTGCTAAGCATAAAACTTGATCAACTTTAGATGGGAATACTTGGTAAAACTGATTAAGAAAACCTTAGAATGATGTGTCATTCTACTGAAATGTTTTGACATGTGTTCTTGAACACCAGATGATTTTGATGATGAAAATGTTGAGGCACGAGCCTTAGCACTTTATAAAACTGATGGTTGTCTGGATGCGATACCATTCCAATTTTACCGTACAACCACAATACCTGAAGATTGGGTAGGGCTTGATTGGAAACTTATATACATTAGTATGGTTTCCCTTGCGGCCAAGGTTTGAGCTGAGGCTACCTTGTGAAGATTGTCCACCTGTGTAGTTCCTAAGATGATAGTTTGTCATGGTTGGGAGGCCAAACTCAGAGGTGAGGTGCCTATAATAGGGCGTGTAATTCAAAGGGTAGGATTGATTATCCGCATACTGACGGATGTACCGAATATTGTGGTGAAAGTGTACCACCTCTCCAGAGTGTCAAACTATTCGAATAGCCGCGTCCGCGGTTATGGACAGTTGGAGTGGCCATACTGTTCTGTCGTCAGATGTTTTCAAAATTACTTATGAAATGATTTATGACTTTGACTTGACCACAACAGGGTTATGATATGAACTTCAAGTTCCCACTCAGGTGTTATAAAATTTTCAGCTAGCTTTCTTTGCTTCTGAACTTAGTTAAGGTAAATCTGGCTTTTTGCAAAATAACCTAGATCTTAGTATTTCCTACTCAAAAACCACTTCACTTGTTAGTATTAGTTTGCGAGTACTTAAAGAGTACTCATGGGTTTGTCCTTGGCTATTCCCCTGGCCAGACTATGAAGAGGAGTATCAGGAAGATGGACAGCATGATGGTTACGACAGCTAGGATCATCTCCCATCGTCAGCATTGCCTATGACTATGAAGATGGAGCTTCGCCTACGCTATCATTATTATTACGTTATTTCTGCTGCTTGAATTCTTTTAAGTCTACATCATGAGATCCTTATTTGTTGAAAGACCTTATGTATGGTTTGTAATGGATGATGTACTGTGATATCCAATCTGTTATGTCTCGCAAAAATGGTAATCCTGGGATTGCGAGGTATGGCATAACAGGCATCTGGGATTAAAAATCTGGGTGTTGACACTATCCTACCCGGTTACACGGGAACTGGTAGTTTCCCCCTTATATAAGTCCAGAACCTTAGCTTTAGGTTACTACGCACGCATGTGAAGGGGGACACATGCACCCGAGGACTAGGTTCTGCATGTTTCAACATGGCACAACACTTCCACGCATGTGCTAGGGCCACATGCAAGTCCTTGAGGTATTCTGACGCGCCGAAAAGTGGTTTGTTGCGGAACCCTAATCTGTGGGCATCAGATCGTCTACCCCCGTAGATGTTCCTCTTAAACGGGTAGCACTCTCTTGTTTTGTGTTTGTTTAGTTCATATGATGATGTAAAACAATGTTGGTTCACAAGCGGAGGGCACTATCCTACCTGGTTTCACCAGAACGGGGAGTTTCCCCCTTATATAAGTCCAGAACCTTAGCATTAGGTTACAACGCATGCATGCGAAGGGGGACACATGCACCCGGGGACTAGGTTTTGCCTGTTTCAACATAGCACCACACTTCCATGCATGTGCTAGGGCCACATGCCAGTCCTTGAGGTATTCCGACGCCCCGGAGTGTGGTCTCCTGCGGAACTCTAATCTGTGGGCATCGGATCGTCTACCACCTAGACGTTCATCTGACATGGGTATCACTCTCTTGTTTTGTGTTTGTTTAGGTCATATGATAATGTAAAACCATGTTGGTTCACAAGGGTAGGTCACTATCCTACTCGGTTCCACCGGAACGGGGAGTTTCCCCCTTATATAAGTCCAGAACCTTAGCTTTAGGTTACAACGCACACATGTGAAGGGGGACACATGCACCTGGGGACTAGGTTTTACATGTTTCAACATATCACCACACTTCCATGCATGTGCTAGGGCCACATGCAAGTCCTTGAGGTATTCCGACACCCCGGAGCGTGGTCTGCTATGGAACCCTGATATGTGGGCATCAGATCATCTACCACCTAGACGTTCCTCTAAAAGGGGTAGCACTCTCTTGTGTTGTGTTTGTTTAGGTAAGAGATGATTTAAAACCATGTTGGTTCACAAGGGGAGGTCACTATCCTACCCGGTTTAACCGGAACGAGGAGTTTCCCCTTATATAAGTCCAGAACCTTAGCTTTAGGTTACAACGCACGCATGCGAAGGGGGACACATGCACCTGGGGACTAGGGTTTGCATGTTTCAACATAGAACAAGACTTACATGCATGTGCTAGGTCCACATGCAAGTCCTTGAGGTATTCCGACACTCCGGAGCGTGGTCTACTGCGGAACCCTGATCTGTGGGCATCAGATCGTCTACCCCCTAGACGTTCCTCTGTCAGGGGTAGAACTCTCTTGTTTTCTGTTTTTTTAGGTCATATGATGATGTAAAACCATGTTGGTTCACAAGGGGAGGGAACTATCCTACCCAGTTTAACCGGAACGGGGAGTTTCCCCCTTATATAAGTTTAGAGCCTTAGCTTTAGGTTACAACGCACGCATGCAAAGGGGGACACATGCACCCGGGGACTAGTTTTGCATGTTTGAACATAGAACCACACTTCCATGCATGTTCTAGGGACACATGCAAGTCCTTGATGTATTCCGACGCCCCGTAGCATGGTCTGCTTAGGAACCTTGATCTATGGGCATCGGATCGTCTACCCCCCTAGACGTTCCTCTGACAGGGGTAGCCCAGCGTAGCACTCTCTTGTTTTGTATTTATTTAGGTCATATGATGATGTAAAACCATGTTGGTTCACAAGGAGAGGGCACTATCCTACCCGGTTTCACCGGAATGGGGAGTTTCCCCCTTATATAAGTCTAGAACCTTAATTTTAGGTAATAACGCACGCATGAAAAGGGGGACACATGCACCCGGGGACTAGGTTTTGCATGTTTCAACATAGCACCAGACTTCCATGCATGTGCTAGCACCACATGCAAGTCCTTGAGGTATTCTGATGCCCCGGAACGTGGTTTGCTTCGGAACCCTAATCTGTGGGCATTGGATCGTCTACCCCCCTAGATGTTCCTCTTACACGGGTAGCACTCTCTTGTTTTGTGTTTGTTTAGGTCATATGATGATGTAAAACAATATTGGTTCACAAGCACAGGGCACTATCCTACCTGATTTCACCGGAACGGGGAGATTCCCCCTTATATAAGTCCAGACCCTTAGCATTAGGTTACAACACATGCATGTGAAGGAGGACACATGCACCCGGGGACTAGGTTTTGCATGTTTCAACATAGCACCACACTTCCATGCATGTGCTAGGGCCACATGCAAGTCCTTGAGGTATTCCGACGCCCCGGAGCATGGTCTGCTGCGGAACCATGATCCGTGGGCATCGCATCGTCTATCCCCCTAGACGTTCCTCTGACAGGGGTTACACTCTCTTGTTTTCTATTTGTTCAGGTCAAATTATGATGTAAAACCATGTTCGTTCACAAGTGGAGGTCACTATCATACCCGGTTTCACCGGAACGGGAGTTGCCCCCTTATATAAGTCCAGAACCTTAGCTTTAGGTTACAACGCACGCATGCGAAGGGGGACACATGCACCTGGGAACTAGGATTTGCATGTTTCAACATAGAACAAGACTTCCATGCATGTGCTAGGTCCACATGCAAGTCCTTGAGGTATTCCGACACTCCGGAGCATGGTCTGCTGCGGAACCCTGAACTGTGGGCACCGGATAGTCTACCCCCTAGACGTTCCTCTGTCAGGGGTAGCACTCTCTTGTTTTGTGTTTGTTTAGGTCATATGATGATGTAAAACCATGTTGGTTCACAAGGGGAGGGAACTATCCTACCCAGTTTAACCGGAACGGGGAGTTTCCCCCTTATATAAGTTTAGAGCCTTAGCTTTAGGTTACAACGCACGCATGCAAAGGGGGACACATGCACCCGGGGACTAGTTTTGCATGTTTGAACATAGAACCACACTTCCATGCATGTTCTAGGGACACATGCAAGTCCTTGATGTATTCCGACGCCCCGTAGCATGGTCTGCTTAGGAACCCTGATCTATGGGCATCGGATCGTCTACCCCCCTAGACGTTCCTCTGACAGGGGTAGCACTCTCTTGTTTTGTGTTTGTTTAGGTCATATGATGATGTAAAACCATGTTGCTTCACAAGGTTAGGGCACTATCCTACCCGGTTCCACCGGAACGGGGAGTTTCCCCCTTATATAAGTCTAGAACCTTAGCTTTAGGTTACAACGCATGCATGTGAAGGGGGACACATGCACCTGGGGAATAGGTTTTGCATGTTTCAACATAGCACCACACTTCCATGCATGTGCTAGGGACACATGCAAGTACTGGAGGTATTCCGACGCCCCGGAGCATGGTCTGCTGCGAAGCCATGATCCGTGGGCATCGGATCGTCTATCCCCCTAGACGTTCCTCTGACAGGGGTTACACTCTCTTGTTTTCTGTTTGTTCAGGTCAAATACTGATGTAAAACCATGTTGGTTCACAAGGGGAGGTCACTATCATACCCGGTTTCACCGGAACGGGGAGTTGCCCCCATATATAATTCCAGAACCTTAGCTTTAGGTTACAACGCACGCATGCAAAGGGGGACACATGCACACGGGCACTAGGTTTTGCATGTTTCAACATAGAATAACACTTCCATGCATGTGCTAGGTCCACATGCATGTCCTTGAGGTATCGACGCTGCGTAGCGTGGTCTGTTGTGGAACCCTGATCTGTGGGCATTGGATCATCTACCACCTAGACGTTCCTCTGACAGGGGTAGCACTCTCTTGTTTTGTGTTTTTTAGGTAGAATGATGATGTAAAACCATGTTGGTTCACAAGGGGAGGGCACTATCCTACCCGGTTTCACCAGAACGGGGAGTTTCCCCCTTATATAAGTCCAGAACCTTAGCTTTAGGTTACAACGCACACATGCGAAGGGGGACACATGCACCCGGGGACTAGGTTTTGCATGTTTCAACATAGCACCACACTTCCATTCATGTTCTAGGTACACACGCTAGTCCTTGATGTATTCCGACGCCCCGGAGCGTGGTCTACTACGGAATCCTAATCTGTGGGCATCGGATCATCTACCCTCCTAGACGTTCCTCTGACAGGGGTAGCACTATATTGTTTTGTGTTTGTTTAGGTCATATGATGATGTAAAACCATGTTGGTTCATAAGGGGAGGTCACTATCGTACCCAGTTTCGTCGGAACTGGGAGTTTCCCCCTTATATAAGTCCAGAACCTTAGATTTAGGTTACAACACATGCATGCGAAGGGGGACACATGCACCCGGGGACTAGGTTTTGCATGTTTCAACATAGCACAACACTTACATGCATGTGCTAGGTCCACATGCAAGTCCTTGAGGTATTCCGACGCTCCGGAGCGTGGTCTGCTGCGGAACCTTGATCTGTGGGCATCAGATCATCTAGCCCTAGACGTTCCTCTGACAGGGGTAGCACTCTCTTGTTTTGTGTTTGTTTAGGTCATATGATGATGTAAAACCATGTTGGTTCACAAGGGGAGGGCACTATCCTACCCGGTTTAACCGGAACGGGGAGTTTCCCCCTTATATAAGTCCAGAGCCTTAGCTTTAGGTTACAACGCATGCATGCGAAGGGGGACACATGCACCTGGGGACTAGGTTTTGCATGTTTTAACATGTAACCACACTTCCATGCATGTGCTAGGGACACATGCAAGTCCTTGATGTATTCCGACGCCCCGTAGCATGGTGTGCTTCGGAACCCTGATCTATGGGCATCAGATCGTCTACCCCCCTAGGCGTTCCTCTGACAGGGGTAGCCCAGCATATCACTCTCTTGTTTTGTGTTTCTTTAGGTCATATGATGATGTAAAACCATGTTGGTTCACAAGGAGAGGGCACTATCCTACCCGGTTTCACCGGGATGGGGAGTTTCCCCCTTATATAAGTCCAGAACCTTAATTTTAGGTTACAACGCACGCATGCAAAGGGGGACACATGCACCCGGGGACTAGGTTTTGCATGTTTCAACATAGCACCACACTTCCATGCATGTGCTAGGTACACATGCTAGTCCTTGAGGTATTCCGACGCCACGGAGCGTGGTCTGCTGCGGAATCCTAATCTGTGGGCATCGGATCATCTACCCTCCTAGACGTTCCTCTGAAAGGGGTAGCACTCTCTTGTTTTGTGTTTCTTTAGGTCATATGATGATGTAAAACCATGTTGGTTCACAAGGAGAGGGCACTATCCTACCCGGTTGCCCCGGAACGGGGAGTTTCCCCCTTATATAAGTCCAAAACCTTAGCTTTAGGTTACAACGCACGCATGCGAAGGGGGACACATGCACCCGGGGACTAGGTTTTGCATGTTTCAACATAGCACCACACTTCCATGCATGTGCTAGGTACACATGCTAGTCCTTGAGGTATTCCGACGCCCCGGAGCGTGGTCTGCTGCGGAATCCTAATCTGTGGGCATCGGATCATCTACCCTCCTAGACGTTCCTCTGACAGGGGTAGCACTCTATTGTTTTGTGTTTGTTTAGGTCATATGATGATTTAAAACCATGTTGGTTCATAAGGGGAGGTCACTATCCTATCCGGTTTCGTCGGAACAGGGAGTTTCCCCCTTATATAAGTCTAGAACCTTAGCTTTAGGTTACAACGCCGTCGGCACAACCCACACAATACACGGATGTGGAGGAGGACGTGGCGCATAGGATATACGCCGACGGCCCGGCCGTTGGCACAGAGTAGCCAGCAAACGACATTTGCGGCGCCGTGTCCAAGATGGGGATACGCTGAGGGCCAGGATTGTGCCGAGGGTCACCGTCGACGCACCTCGATCCACTACGCCGATGGCTGCGCTGTGTCGAGGGCCACCGTTGGCATAGAATGCTATGCTGATGACCGTTACTATGCCGACGGCCTGTCGTCGGGGGCTGCCTGGGGAGGAAGCTACGCCGACGGCCCCGACATTTGGCCGTCGGCTTAGCGTACTGGACGTCGGCGTCTTCAAGGTTTCCTATAGTGCATGTCGGTCTCGTACAGCCAGCCGAAACAATCATATGAGAGGAAGACTCTACCTCCTGTCGTTTTTTCTCCAGGGACCAACCTGTCATGTTGTTCCTCTGGACAAGACATTTGCACGAACACGAGTTCGTTCTCCACCGTGAAATCCCGAAGAAAAATCTTCACAATTCGGTCCATTTTATTGCCACTCCTCCATGAAAACTTGCCCATATATACTCCTCCCTCTCCTCGTCTAATTCTATTTGAAACCCTAACCCGAAACTAGCGATTCGAGCTCAAACAAGTCTCGCCGGAGTTAGCTAGGGCGAAGCTTCGAAACGGCAATTAACATCGACTGCAGTAGTTTTTCGAGCTCTTCCTCACCTCCTTTACTAATCCCTACTCCACCCCCCTTCTCTTTATATATTTTTTTCGTCTACAGAGCGCTTACACCATTGCCGAGTTTGTCACCGCCGCAGAAGCTCCAACCAGCCTAGCGTGCGTGGGATTAGCAGGATAAGACCAGTGACCACGCCTAAATTCTGCCTCATCATGGAGGACGCCCATCCAGAACCGCGTAGATTGCTGAAGCCTCGCCTGCATCCACGTCCGTCCGCCATCGCTATATACTTCGTCTGCTCCTTCACCCATGTTTTGCGACTGCCTATAGCAGTTAGATTCTGTTTTCTTTTGTACAGATTAGATCAGTTTTATGTTACTAGCCAAACCGATATGACCTTATTTTCCTTTTTCTTACACGCCGGTGCAGAGAAGCCATCGGGATGCAGTTTGGAGACACTGTATATTAGTTCACGTCTTCAACTTGCAAATTCAATATCTTCCGATCTAGAGCTCCGTTTTAATTGATTCTTTCCACGATGCACCGGTGGAAATGAGGCCTTTAGTTGAGGTCCAAATTAGCCTTTAACACCGGTTCTCCTACGAACCAGTGTTCAAGGGGTGCCCATACCAGCATGATCCAGAAAACAAAAAGGCCACCCCTTTAACACCAGTTCGAGCCACGAACCGATGTTAAAGGCCCTGCCCCACCGCGCCGCGCAGCACCCCCCCTTTAACACCGGTTCATAGCTTGAACCAGTGTTAAAGGGTATGCGCCTATATAAAATACACCGTGGCCCCCCTCTCTCTCATTGTTTCACTCTCTCATTTTGAAGCTTATCAAACACGGTGAGAGGGTGCTAGTTTGTGTTTTCTTCCTATGCACAAGAGGTGTTCGGTGAAATGCCCGAGAGTTCGAATTAAGTTTTCTCGTTGCTCTTTCCTCCTCGGTCGAGGTCGGCAACTTTATCCTTTCATGTGTCATTGATGTACTATGAAAGTGGTCATCTCCCTATTAATTCATGACGTACTGTAATGATTTTTGATATACATAATTAATTATATAATGCAGATGAACCGACAATGGATGTACAGTGACCGACGCACTTCCGAGTACATTACGGGCCTCCAAAATTTCATTGTTGTGGCTAAGGAAAACTGTGGTCACAATGGTTTTATGTGCTATCCATGTGTTCACTGTTAGAACAAGATAGACTACTCAAATATCAAAACCGTTCACGACCACCTACTTCGGTCTGGTTTCATGCCCAGCTATAATTGTTGGACCAAGCACGGAGAAAGAGGGGTTATGATGGAAGACAATGAAGAAGAAGAGGATGATGCCAACTATCATAACATGTATCCTGAATACGATCATACTGCAACAGGGGTAGATGAAGATCAAGAGGCAGCAGATGGGCCCGCTGATGATGATCTTGGTCGGACCATTACTGATGCAAAGGAAGAATGTGAAACTGAAAAGGAGAAGGAGAAGCTGGAGCAGATGTTAAAGGATCACAAAACATTGTTGTACCCAACTTGCGAAGATGGCCACAAAAAGCTAGGTACCACACTGGATTTGCTGCAATGGAAGGTAGAGAACGGTGTGACTGACAGCGCATTTTCAAAGTTGTTGGCAAAAATGAAGAATCTGCTTCCAAAACATAATGAATTTCCCGACAGTACATACCAAGCAAAGAAGGTTGTCTTCCCTCTAGGATTAGACGTGCAGAAGATACATGTCTGCATTAATGACTGCATCCTCTACCGTGGTGAGAAGTACGAGAATTTGGATGCATTCCCGGTATGCACTGCACTACGGTATAAGATCAGACGAGACGACGCTGGCGATGTTTAGAGCGAGGACCTTAGGAAGAAGGTTCCGGCCAAGGTTATGTTGTATGCTCCTATAATACCACGGTTAAAACGTCTCTTCAGAAACAAAAAGCATGCCAAGTTGTTGCGATGGCACATGGAAGACCGTAAAAAAGACGCGATGTTGAGACACCCCGCTGATAGGTCACAGTGGTGAAAAGTCGAGCGAGAGTACCCGGACTTCGCACGTGACGCAAGGAATTTAAGGTTTGGTCTAAGTACAGATGGCATGTATCCTTTTGGGGAGCAGAGCTGCAGTCACAACACCTGGCCTATGACTCTATGTATCTATAACCTTCCTCCTTGGTTGTGCAAGAAGCGGAAGTTCATTATGATGCCAGTGCTCATCCAAGGCCCGAGGCAACCCGGTAACGACATTGATGTGTACCTAAGGCCATTAGTTGAAGAACTTTTACAGCTGTGGGCCAAACCAGGTGTACGTATGTGGGATGAGCACAAAGGGGAGCCATTTGACCTACGAGCGTTGCTTTTCGTAACCATCAATGATTGGCCCGCTCTTAGTAACATTTCAGGACAGACAAACAAGGGATTCAAAACATGCACGCACTTTTTAGAGTAGAGTGAAAGTGTATATTTGGATAAATGTAAGAAGGTTGTGTACCTAGGCCATCGTCGATTTCTTCCACACATGCATCCCGCAAGAAAGAAAGGCAAGCATTTCAAATGTCTGGCAGAACCCCGGAGGAAGCCTGTCCTCCGTACCGGTGAGGAGGTATTTGGTATGGTCAAGGACCTCGAATTAATCTTTGGAAAAGGTCCTGACAGTCAATCTGTTCTGAATGACGATGCCAAACACGCGCCCATGTGGAAGATGCAATCTATATTTTGGGACCTACCCTATTGGAAAGTCCTAGAGGTCCGCTCTTCGTTCAACGTGATGCACGTGACGAAGAATCTTTGCGTGAACCTGCTAGGCTTCCTGGGAGTGTATGGAAAGACAAAAGATACACCGGAAGCACGGCAGGACCAACAACGTATGAAAGAACCTGAAAAGCCTATGCATCCTGAGAACGAGAAGGGTAAAGTACGCCACTTAACTCCTGCAAGATACGCTCTTACCAAAGCAGAGAAGGAAATATTTTTTGAATGTCTGAGTAGTATCAAGGTCCCGTCTGGCTTCTCGTCGAATATAAAGGGAATAATAAATATGACAGAGAAAAAATTCTAAAACTTGAAGTCTCATGACTGCCACGTGATTATGACGCAATTTCTTCTGATTGCATTGAGGGGGATTCTACCTGAAAATGTTCGAGTAACCATTGTGAAGATTTGTGCATTCCTCAATGCAATATCTCAGAAGGTAATCGATCCAGAAAGCCTACCAGGGTTATAGAGAGATGTGGCCCAATGTCTTGTCAGCTTCGAGTTGGTGTTCCCACCATCCTTCTTCAATATTATGACGCATCTCCTGGTTCACCTAGTAGAAGAGATTCTCATTCTCGGTCCTGTATTTCTACACAATATGTTCCCCTTTGAGAGGTACATGGGAGTCTTAAAAAATTTGTTCATAACCGTGCTGGGCCAGAAGGAAGCATCTCCAAGGGCTATGTAACAGAGGAGGTCATTGAGTTCTATGTTGACTTTATTCCTGACCTTAAGGTGATTGGTGTTCCACAATCATGAAATGAGGGGAGACTGCGTGGAAAAGGCACCCTAGTATGTAAATCAATGATATCTAGGGACAAGCATTCTCTCAATCAAGCACACTACACGGTTTTACAAATATTTATCTTGGTTGCCTCGTATATCAATGAACACAAGAATTTTATACGCCTCAAACACCCAGGACAGTCTGATGAATGGATTAGAAGTGAATACATGGTGAGTTTTGGTGGCTGGCTGCAAAGACTTCTCACGAATAACACCAAATGTTGGAGATCAGCTATACTTGTTGGCCAGGACACCATCTTCGACTATATGTACTTTCCAAGGTTACGAGATAAATGGGAATACATTTTACACCATAGGACAAGATAAAAAGAGCAGCAACCAAAACAGTGGTGTCCGCTTCAATGCAGCAGAAGACAATGAACAAAAGACCATGTATTATGGGTTCATAGAAGAGATATGGGAACTTGACTATGGACCTAATTTTAAGGTCCCCTTGTTTCGGTGCAAATGGGTCAAGCTGACAGGAGGAGGGGTCAAGGTAGACAAGAAGTACAGAAATGACAACAATGGATCTCAACAATCTTAGGTACTTAGACGAACCATTCGTCTTAGCCAATGATGTGGCTCAGGTTTTCTATGTGAAGGACATGTCTACCAAACCGAAAAAGGAAAAATAAGCAAACAGATACATCACACGATGAGCCAAAGCGTCACATAGTTCTTTTAGGGAAAAGAAACATCGTGGGAGTGGAGTACAAGACGGACATGTTAGAAGGTTATAATAAGTTTGATGAAATTCTGCCCTTCAAAGTGAAGACTGACCCAACCATCTTGTTGAACGGTGTTGATACTCCATGGTTACGACCGACGCGATCATAAGATTGACTATATGTATTAAACGAGCCATTTTTGTCACACATATGTATATCAACATGGAAATCAATGTCATATTTCTTCCGTTAACACTATATGTATTAAATTAGCCATTTTTCTTCCCGCCAGTTCTTCCCGCCATTTTTCTTCCTGCCATTTCTCACTATATATATGTAGGATTGGCCTCCATTGTCATTGCACATCTCTAGACTCATATCTTCAACCTCATCACTCTTTCCCATGGCTTCCACCGTACCACTAACCCCCAGGGAGGCGGAGGCGCTTTGCGTCTCGAACTACCCCTGCCCGCCGGGCTACTGCTTCTCCGTCGGCTGGATGCTGAGTGCCGGAGGCGTGCCGGTTCCTCCTGTCCCTCTATGTGTGGCGCGCTGGATGGCCATCACGAACCACTACTACTTCGAGATCACGCCAGAGCAGCGGAGGAATCCCAACTGAAATCCTGACTATTTCCCCACTTGGGAAGCCTTCTTCGGGGATTCGCGTGAGAGGGCGCTTGCCAGGCATGAGGAGGACGGCCCACCTCATCCGAACTTCAACGAGGCCGGCCGTCAGCTGTGGTGACGCGGTCGGACTCTCTAGAGCGTCATGTCCTACGACGCGGCCGCCGACTCTAACCCCTCCTGCGCTATCCTCAAGTGCAGCCCACGCGTACTCAGCCTTCAATGTTCAACTATGGCGACCCAGCAGCGACGATGGCGATTTATGGCCGACGGCGACTACGATGGCGAGTATTACAGGTGTAGGCAGGAGCATGACTGAATCACTCCAACATTTCAAAACAAGTTTGGCCGATTGTGACTTAATCTGCCATGTATCTTAATTTTAAGTTCTTCTATGTATCTTAATTTTCAGTTGTGCTTTATGTAACTTACTGTTAGTTGTGTTATTTACTTTAATTCCAGTTCTATCATAATAAAATTTTCTTCCTACCCATTATTTCCCGCCCTTTTCCTCCCGCGCATTCCGCCCGTACTTTCCCATTTGTTACTAGTTTGAATAGTTAGAATTTTATTTTTTAAAAACAAAAAATGTTTTAGGATTAATTATTCAAATGCAAACAATTTTCATGTTGAAAGTTTTGTCAGATTCGAAAGTATACAAAAGATGCTAAATTTAAATATCCAAACAATTCAAAAATATTAATACAAAATAAAATATGATTTTCTCTAATAAAATAGGGTTATATTCCTTTTCAGATGCTTAATATTTCTTAAGTTCAAAGTTTTAGGGTTTGACTATTTTATTTTTGTCTTAATTGAATAATCAAAATTCATATGTAAGTGTTTTAATCAGTTTGAAAATTTTCATATACAGTAACTATAAAATGTTTTTATATGAATGGATAGATCTTATTTTTCTGAAAATTATGACATATTATTCATATTTTTTCGAGTTGAAATGAAAAAGATATGAATTTTCTAAATTCTATCCTATTTTTGGGAATAAAAATGCCCCCCCTTGAATGTACGAAATAAATGTCCTCCCTTTAACACCGGTTCTAGCAACGAACCAGTGTTAAAGGGGGGTTGGTGCACGCGAAAAGAAATACCCACACCCCCTCCCCTTTAACACCGGTTCGTGGCTGGAACCGGTGTTAAAGGGGGGGCACGAAACGAATCCCCACCTTTAACACCGGTTCAAGCCACGAACCGGTGTTAAAGGGGGGGGTTATAAAGCGCGCGCCTTCCTCTTCCTCTTCCACCCAGCTAGATCGATCGAGCAGAGGAAAAAGTAGTGGAGCGAGCACGCACAGAGAAGAACGCCAACAGGCTGCCGTCACTGTCCACACCCTCGCCGTCGCCGCCGTGCCGTCCGCCACCGTCGCCGTCGTGCCCGTCCACTCGCGGGATCCGTCATCGTGGTGCCCGTCGCCGCACCGTTCCACGCCTGCCACATGTGAGTTATCATACATGTGTGTATTGTATGTGTATATTGGATAGATTTATTTGTATGTGTATGTATATATGTATATATTGTATATATGTATTGTATTGTATGTATTGCATATATTGGATTTATTTGTATGTATGTGTGTATTGTATTGTATTGCATATATTGGATTTATTTGTATGTATGTGTGTATATATATGTATGTATTGCATGTATTGTATTGTATGTATTTGTAACTATATGTTTTATTTGTGTATTGTATTGTATATATGTATTGTATATGTGTATATTTGGTGACACTGACGACCACCACCACCATTGTCGTCGACACTGACCTCCTCTGCCCTCGCTGAGCCTACACACGAGTCGAGGGTGAGTCACCCATTTTAGGTAGCCCACGTCATGCTGGTTCGAACGCACACCACCACGCATACCGGCCCCGCTCTCGCCCTAGCTCCGCCAGCCACCGCCCTAGCACACCTCTCATTGTCAATATAGCATTATAATAACCATGCATTGTTAATCAACTTTTATGACAAGTTAATTATAAGAACTAAATGTATCCTCTCATATGAATCCGGGGTTTTCCGAATTAGGGTTTGGAATGACCAAGCATGTATTAGGGTTACATTTCAGTACTTTTAACATGTCATATCATCATCCTTGCTTGAGCATTTCAATAGATGTATTACTGGTATTTGTGTGATAATATTATTGTTTTAAAACTATGGATCCACTCAGTAAAAACCTTGAAGAGGAAGAAATAATGGAGAACATGATCCATGAGGACACCTCACAATATATGAACTTGGAGGGACATGATGACAGCTCAAGTAGTCATGGAGAAGATGACGACTCCGGTGAACGCACTTTAGTGATTACAAAGTCCGTCGAGGTATATGCATGGATTAAGCCTCTGCTGACTTGCACCGATTGATTTGTATATATGTACATCTATTAATTAACGCTTCTTTCTTCTTTTAGCCCTCCGGATCGACCAACCATCAATAATCTTCTTCTACGAAAAATATCAAGCGAGGCGCAATCCATCGGTTGAAAGATCGTGCAAAGTTCACGATCGAAGCAGTCCGTGTTAATGGAAGGCCGATGGAGCCCAAGAAGGCCGCAGACAAATTTATACGTCAGGCTGGAGTTCTTGTTAGGGACCAAATCCCAATCACAATTGAATATTGGAATAAGCCAAAGAAGGGCGACAGTACCTTTGTCGATGAAAGATCCAAAGAAATGCTTTGGACTTCGTTGTTGTTAAATTTCACCATACCGCCAGAGGAGGATGAAAACAAACCGGTTATAAAGGAAAAGGTCAAAAAGTGGACTCTAAAGAAGATGACTAACGCTTTCCTCAACTGGAAGACAAAATTGAACAAATTTGTCAAAGCTGGGGAGACTCCAGATTTCGAAGATGCATATTATGCGAAGATAAGACCTCACTGTCCTGATTTTGTGACGTACAAGGAAAGTGCTATAGCTACAAAGAGGTCAGAAACCAATACGCTAAATGCCCAGAAGAACGAATATCACCAGAGGACGGGGTCAGGTGGCTACATATCTCAGAGGCCTAAGCGGGAGGAATCTGAGAAAGCCCTGCGCGATAGAGGGATCACACCCCAGACAGATGGGTGGGAGCTACGTGTAAAGACTTGGTTCTATGGAATTGGGGCAAAGTTGGAACCAGAAACGGGATTGTGTATATTCCCAACAATTCTTGCCAAACCCGTCAACAAACTCATCACGACATTCGAGGAAACAGCCGCCAGGACCTTCCATCCCGACAGAGAGAATGACCAGCTTACACGCGCCATCGGTAAAAAAGAACACCCTGGACTAGCACGAGGCACAGGGGGTATGACGTGGAAGGATGGGTTTGCCGCGTGGGGTGACTCTTATAGATGGCTCGGCAGAAAAGAAAAAGAGCGTACATGCCGGATGACACAGATAGAACATGCACTTAGGGAGCTGCAGGCGCAACTGAACGCACAAAATAGCTAGCAAGCTATCGGCCCATCTCAGCGGCACGAAGAGCCTGCATTGGAAGCTGTCGGCGGCCCAAACTATGCGCGGAAAAGCAATGTGGCTTCCATGGAGAACATGCATCCCACGCTTGAAATGGCGGGTCCTCGATACCCCGTGGATGAGATCACGGAGACCGAACACGCTGAGCTACATGTGAGATTAATGGTCTTATCCATTAAGGTGGCGGTCGGCTATGCCTTACCTCCTATACCTGGTGGAACTTTCCACTCCCGACCGATTCCAGATGGCTATGCTATTGTTGGGGTGGATGAGGTTGTGAAGGAATATGAGGAAGCACAGCTTGACCATGCTACAGGTGAAGGGGAAACTGAACTCAAATTTGGAGTGAAAACAACCATTCTTTGGAAGAAGGAACACATCGTGCTTCCAAATTGGAGGCCACTGACACCCTCGCCGTCTCTGCAGCGTCAGCAACCTGAGTCGTCTCAGCCGTCTCCGGGTCATCAGAATACTCCCCTGTCGTCCCGCCGCGCCAGCCGTCTCCGGCGCTTCAGCCATCTCCTGCGCGTTAGCCATCTCCTATGCGCCAGCCATCTCCTGTGCGTCCGCGTAAGCGGAAGAGCACTAGCACTGCCACGAAGAAATTTGCAGGAAACCGTATGACAAAGAGTTCAAGAAACTACGTCCCGCAGCCTTCCGCGAAGCCATTGCCGGTATTACCGTGGAATCGCAGCGACGAGGAGAACAAGAGGATCTCAGAAGAAGAGGTTAAGAAATTCTTTGCACCTAAACGGGCCGAGCCAAAGGAGAAACTAGATCCGGCAGTGGTGGAGAAGTTTTACAATAATCTTTTGAAACCTGAACCCCCACTTATGCCGGACTACGAGCGCCAGATTTTAAAGGGGGTTGCAAGGCGGAGGGAGTTTGAAAGTAGTATTCATGAACCCCAAAAAATAGTTCCCCAGCTCAGAGAGTAGGAAAATTAATCGTGCGGCCCGCTCCAAATGTTCGATACACGAATAGATCCTCCTGTAAATAATTATGAGCAAGAACTACAAAGAAAGGCCAATGAGATGGGGATGACTTACATTGCATACTTGAACATCATGGCAGACCAATTGCCCAAAGGCGATGCCAACCCCATACAGCCATGGAAGTACGGGAAGAATCTCGTCAAGAAAGAGGAGCTCAAGAATCTACCAACAAAGATGCGAAGATTGCATAAGTGTTACTTTGATTTCTGCAAGACGAGAAAAGAAGAATGGATCACGGCGCATATAAGAGATCAGATTTTCTTGTGCGGAGACAACGAGATCACCTTCAACATTCAAGACTTGCATTTTTTATTCAATTAGAAGGAACTCGACAAAGCTGCCATCATCCTTTATTGTGTGTAAGTACTATTTCTATAATTTCTATCTCAGCCCATTCAATTCATTAATTGCATATATATATATATATGCTCACCATATATGCACATACTATTATGCAGGAAAAAGGTTATGGAATGCACGAAAGGAGGCCCTTTTGACATTGGGTTCGTTGACCTAAATAGAGTTCATGAACAAGTGGTAAAACTCAAACCCGGGCAAATAGAAGATTTTTTGCTAAGGTCTTTACTGAGACCACAAACTAAAAGAGAAATACTATTGCCTTACAACTTCTCTTGAGTATAACCCTCTCTTGTACACATTCTGTTTTGGCTTACTCGATGTTAAGTCTCATTGATGATGAGTTATGCGTGCACAGGTTCCACTTTATTCTGCTAGTCATTCAAGTTGACGCAAGAAAAGTCCTTGTCATGGACTCGTTACAAAAAGACCAAGAGCTGTGGTTAGACTTTAAAGAGATGCTCCAGAGGTAATTTCAATCATATTATCGCACTAGATTGACAACTTTCGTGACAACAAGTAATTAATCACTCCTTTATCCATTTTCTTTGCTGGACACGGTTTGGAAAAGGTTCACGGGTAGGGTCGTGGGTGAATGGTCAGAAGAACTAAAATTTGTAGATCAAAATGTAAGTAATACTATCCAGCTAGGTCTGCGTATCTCTTTGATTCTGCTTCCAATTCCATTATATCATGCTTTATTGATTATTATTTTTATTGAACTCTCTATTCTCGTAAAGTGCGCGCAGCAGGGAGCCGACAATAACTTATGTGGATACTATGTTTGCGAGTTCATTCGCAACACGATATGTGCGATGGGCCAAGACGCACTAGAACAACTTAGAGTACGTTAACTAAGTACACAGCATTATTTAATTACCATCAGTTGTGTTGATTTTCATTCTTATATATATTGACCCCATTCTTCATATATGTTTAGATTGAACGGATGCAGGAGAAACTCCTACCATTTGACCGCATACGAGCCATTCAAGAGGAATTGGCAGGGTTCATACTTGATGAAGTCGTCACGCCTGGCGGAGAACTCTTTAGATATCCAAAATGAACATGTACGAAGATGTTATATTGTATATATGCTTGAACATGTTTGTCTTGTACTTGATGCTTGAACATGTACGAAGAATACTGTAATGACGATGTTTGTGTATAATAATAGTTGCTTAATTATTGATGTACGTGTGTACCGACGATGTATGTGTATACCTCTCCCGATCGATCCCCCCCGTCCCTGCCGCAACAGAGATTTAGGCCATTTTCCTGTCGCGGCCGGTGTTAAAGGGCAGGGTACCCTGAGCTCTGCGGCAGCCGCACATACGCAACCCTTTAACAACGGTTCGTATAAGCGGTTCGTATAAGAACCACTGTTAAAGGGGGGATCTAACACCAAACCCTCAACAGTGGTTCTATAACCGTTGTTAGAGGGTGTTCCGAACCGCTGTTAGAGGTAGTGTTCCGAACCGCTGCTAGGGCCACATGCAAGTCCTTGAGGTATTCCGACGCCACGAAGGGTGGTCTACTTCGGAACCCTAATCTGTGGGCATCGGATCGTCTACCCCCCTAGACGTTCCTCTGACAGGGGTAGGACTCTCTTGTATTGTGTTTATTTAGGTCATATGATGATGTAAAACCATGTTGGTTCACAAGGGGAGGTCACTATATTACCCGGTTTCACCGGAACGGGTAGTTTCCCCCTTATATAAGTCCAGAACCTTAGCTTTAGGTTACAACGCACGCATGAGAAGGGTGACACATGCACCCGGCGACTAGGTTTTGCATGTTTCAACATAGCACAACACTTCCATGCATGTGACAGGGCCACATGCAAGTCCTAGAGGTATTCCGACGCTCCGGAGCATGGTCTTCTACGGAACCCTAAAATATGGGCATCAGAACGTCTACCCCCCTAGACGTTCCTCTAACAGGGGTAGCCCGATGTAGCACTCTTTTGTTTTTTGTTTTTTTAGGTCATATGATGATGTAAAACCATGTTGGTTCACAAGGGGAGGGCACTATCCTACCCAGTTTCACTGGAACAGGGAGTTTTCCCCTTATATAAGTCCAGAACCTTAGCTTTAGGTTACAACGCACGCATGCGAAGAGGGACACGTGCACCCGGGGACTAGGTTTTTCATGTTTCAACATAGCACCACACTTCCATGCATGTGCTAGGTCCACATGCGAGTCCTTGAAGTATTCCAACTCCCCGGAGCGTTGTCTGCTACGGAACCCTAATCTGTGGGCATCGGATCATTTACCCCCCTATACGTTCCTCTGACAGGGGTAGAACTCTCTTGTTTTGTGTTTGTTTAGGTCATATGATGATGTAAAACCATGTTGGTTCATAAGGGGAGGTCACTATCCTACCCGGTTTCACCGAAACAGGGAGTTTCCCCCTTATATAAGTCCAGAACCTTAGCTTTAGATTACAACGCACGCATGCGAAGGGGGACACATGCACCCGGGGACTAGGTTTTGCATGTTTCAACATAGCACAACACTTCCATGCATATTCTAGGTCCACATGCAAGTCCTTGAGGTATTCCAACGCTCCCGAGCATGGTCTGCTGCGGAACCCTCATCAGTGGGCATCGGATTGTCTACCCCCTAGACGTTCCTCTGACAGGGGTACGACTCTCTTGTTTTGTGTTTGATTAGGTCATATGATGATGTAAAACCATGTTGGTTCACAAGGGGAGGACACTATCCTACTCGGTTTCACCGGAACAGGGAGTTTCCCCTTATATAAGTCTAGAACCTTAGCTTTAGGTTACAACGCACGAATGCGAAGGGGGACACATGCACCCGAGCAAAGAGAATCGCGACGATGGAGACAACTATCCGAATGTTACAAACGGCTACAATCGGAGTACAAAATATATTAACATTAAATTATTGGGAGTAATTAATAAATTAGTATAAAATATATGGCTAAAATTAAATGGAAAAAATAATCTAAAGGGATAAGCCCAACCAAACCCGGTAGTATACAAATAATCTAAAAATCAGAAGAAAAAAATTCTTAAGGGCTACGCCGATGGCTAAGAAGTCGTCACAACCCACACAATACACGCATGTGGAGGAGGACGTGGCGCATAGGGTCTATGCCGACCGGGCCGTCGGCACAGAGTATCCAGCAAACGGCGTTTGCGGCACCATGTCCGAACCGGGGATATGCCTAGGGCCAGGATTGCGCCGAGGGTCACCGTCGGCACACCTCGATCCACTACGCCGACGGCTGCGCTGTGCCGAGGGCCACCGTTGGCACAGAATGCTACGCCGACGTCCTGGCGTCGGGGCTGGCCTGGGGAGTAAGCTACGCTGACGGCCCCGACATTTGGCTGTCGGCGTAGCGTACTGGCCGTCAGCGTCTTCAAGATTTTCTGTAGTGCATGTAGTGCATGTATGAGAGGAAGACTCTACCTCCCGTCGTTTTTTCTCCTAGGGACCAACCTGTCATGTTGTTCCTCTGGACAGGAGATCTGCACGAACACGAGTTCGTTCTCCACCGCAAAATCCCAAATAAATTCTTCACAATTCGGTCAATTTTATTGACCCCTCCTCCACGAAAACTTTCCCATTTATACTCCTCCCTCTCCTCGTCTAATTCTGTTTGAAGCCCTAACCCGAAACTAGAGATTCGAGCTCAAACAAGTCTCGCCGGAGTTAGCTAGGGCGAAGCTTCGAAACGGCAATTAACATCGACTGCAGTAGTTTTTCGAGCTCTTCTCACCTCCTTCACTAATCCCTACTCCACCCCCTTCTCTTTACATATTTTTTCCGTCTACAGAGCGCCTATATCATTGCCGAGTTCGTCATCGCTGCAGAAGCTCCAACCAGCCTAGCGTGCGTGGGATTAGCAGGACAAGACCAGTGACCACGCCTAAATTCTGCCTCATCGTGGAGGACGTCCATCCAGAACCGCGTAGATTGCTGAAGGCTCGCCTGCATCCACGTCCGTCCGCCATCCATGTATACTGTTAGCCCCTAGCCTCTACTCCAGCTACACACGCTTAATCACTTGGACACAACCCAAACTCAAAAAAGAATGGACAAGAGCACACGCACACACTCTAGAGAGGATGAAGAACTCTCTCACGAGGTACACAAGAAGCTGGGGAAGTTTTCTGTTTATTCCTCTACTACTTGGTGTGCTGAAATGATACAAAGGATGTCCTATTTATACTACTAGTGAGCTAGTAAACCAGCTCACATACTACTCTCTTCAAGGTGTGAACACTTGACCTTGAAGTCCAGGAAATGCAGCCGCACTTATCCCTGCATCCTATCCTGACATGCTATCCTGACCTGCTGCTTTTTATCCTGACTACTGCTGAATGCTATCCTCTCAACTCAGCTGAGATTCTTGACTTTCTAGTGATGCAATGTCTCACGTTCACACCCCATGCATGTGAACCTAAATTAAGCAACAATTCTCCCCCTAATTTAGTTGCTCTTGACATCGATGATGCCGATTCTCTCTCGCAGACTCTGGAACTGAATTCGACCGAGTGCCTTAGTCAGGATGTCTGCCTTCTGGTCACTAGTCCCGATGAAATCCATGACAATGGAGCCATTTTCCACACAGTCACGGATGAAGTGGTAGCGCAGATCAATGTGCTTGCTGCGATCATGGAGAACCGGGTTCTTGCACAGCGAGATCGTAGATTTGTTGTCGATGAACAATTTGACTGGCGTAGCTTCTTGGTTTAGTAGCTCGCCGAAGAGACGGGCAAGCCAAATTCCTTGGCACGCCGCCGTCGCTGCCGCTATGTACTCTGCCTCGCATGAAGAAGTGGCGACAACCTTCTGCTTCTGAGATTACCAACTTACTGGACTGTCCCCGAGAAAGAACAGCACGCCAGAGGTGCTCTTTCTAGAATCCACGTCGCCGGCGTGATCGGAGTCACTGAAACCGATCAATGTCTCGCCGTCACCGCGGCGGTACACACACCCGTGGTTTAGTGTACCGGCTATGCATCGAAGAAGATGCTTCACTGCTGCAAGGTGATCGCCTGCCGGCACCTCCATGAACCTGCTCAGGAAGCCCACAGCGAACACAATGTCCGGGCGGGTATGAACCAGGTACCTAAGGCTGCCGATGACACTGCGATAGAACGTTGCATCCACTGGCGTCTCCTTGCTCTCCTTGCTCAGTTGGCATCGTGCTTCCATGGGCGTGTGCGCGGCGTCGCAGCCTGCCATGCCCGCCTTGTCGAGCAGTTTGCTCGCGTACGCAGCCTGTGTGATCGTGGTGCGCCCATGCTCCTGTTTTACCTCTAGGCCGAGGTAGTATCGGAGCAAGCCGAGGTCACTCATGGAGAACAACCGTTTCATCTCCTCCTTGAAATGGTGCACTTCTCGCTGCTCAACACCGGTGATCACCAGGTCGTCGACATAGACCCCGACAATCAACAGCGCATTCCCAGTTCCTCGTGCGTACACGCCGTGTTCCGTGACACTGCGCGTGAAGCCGAGCGAAGCTAGACTTGCATCCAGTTTGGCGTTCCATGCCCTTGGTGCTTGTCTCAACCCATACAGGGCCTTGTGGAGCTTGTAGACGCCGTGTTCGTGTCCATCAGCGATGAACCCTGGTGGCTGGGACACGTAGACCTCCTCCTCGAGATCTCCATTTCGGAACGCGGATTTAACATCCATGTGATGAACCTCCCAGCCACGGTGTGCCGCCAGAGCAAGGATGAGCCGCACAGACTCGAGCCTTGCCACTGGCGCGAATACCTCCTCGAAGTCCACACCTTGACGCTGCACATAGCCCTTTGCAACAAGTCGGGCCTTGTGCTTGATGATGTGCCCATGCTCATTTTTCTTCACCTTAAACACCCATTTGAGGTCGATCGCACGGTGGCCTGGAGGTAGAGAGGTGAGAGTCCATGTGTTGTTGTCGTCGATGGACTGAAGCTCGTCTAACATCGCGTGACGCCAGCAGTCCTCGCGTTCCGCCTCACCAAACGATGTCGGTTCTTCTCCGGCCACGAGATGCAACACCTCGTCGTCGAAGAACTGCTCCGCTAGTTGCGGTGTACCGGCAGGAGCTCCAAGCAGGTCATCGACGAGCCGACACCGTTGTGGTGCGGTGGCGCTGTCTTGGGCGTCGAAGAGAGCTGATTGCGCTGACGGGGGCGTCACGAACCGCACCTGAGTGGAGCCAGATGGGGGAATCTCAACATCATTGCTAGGCATCGTTGTCGGGAGCTTTTGCCATGCTGGAGACAGTGTGCCTGAAGGCGTGACGGCGACACGACTGCTTGCGGGAGTTGTGTCCCGGGAACGAGTCGTGGTCGATGTGGCCGCATGCGTGACGTGGACGGGGTATTCCACCGTGAAGGAGCTGCTTGCTGGGGCCTCCCCGGGCACCTCCCAGTTCCACCGTGCCTCTTCATCAAAGATGATGTCGCGTGACACGTGTAGGCGCTTGGAGACAGGATCGTACATCCTGTACGCCTTAGAACCTGTCTCATAGCCGATGAAGACCATGGGGGTGCTCCTGTCATCGAGCTTCTGCAGGTGCGGGCGTGCCACCTTGATGTGTCCAACGCAGCCAAAGACACGGAGGAAGCGCACGTCCGGCTTCTTGCCGTGCCACGCTTCATAGGGCGTCATGCCATCGACGCTCCTCGTGAAGCACCGGTTGAGGATGAACACTGCCGTGAGTACCGCCTCTCCCCAAAACAGGTTCGGCACCCGTTAGCCTTGAGCATGCTGCGTGCCATGCCCAACACTGTCTGGTTCCGCCGCTCGACGATGCCATTCTGTTGCGGCGTGTATGGCGCAGTGAGGTGACGTTGCACGCCACTCTCGGCGCAGTGCTCGTAGAAAGTGGCCGACGTGAACTCGCCGCCACGATCAGTGCGCAACACACGCATCTTGTGCCCGCACTCCACCTCAGTTGCCGCCTGGAACTTGACGATGGAGCGTGCAGCCTCGTCTTTGGATGCCAAAAGCTCCACCCACATATACCTGCTGCGATCGTCAATCAACAGCAAGATGTAGCGTCGGCCTCCTGGCGTCGGTGGCGTGATCGGGCCACACAAGTCCCCGTGAACGAGCTCAAGTGGCTTCTGGGCCCTGTAGTGTGCCTTTTGCGGGAAAGGCATGCGCCGCTGCTTCCCGGCAAGACACGCCTGGCACAGCTCGTCGGCGTGCTCGATGTGCGGAAGACCGCGCACCAAGCCTCCACGAGCCATCCTCTGCAGGCCATCGAAGTGCAGGTGCCCAAGCCGCGCATGCCAGCGCCAGGCATCGGACACGTGACCCATGGCGAGGCACACTGGACGTACAGGTGTGAACCGAAGTTTGTACAAGCGATTGGGCGAGCGTTGTACCTTCATCAGCAGGCGATTTCGCTGGTCTCGCACGCTGAGGATTCCATGACGTATGTGGATGTCATACCAGCTCTCGTCGAGCTGGCCGAGGCTCACGACGCTGCTCTTGAGCGCCGGGATGAAGAAGACCTCGGTGAAGGCGCGGTGATCTCCCCGTCGATGGCAAACACGACGGTGCCATGCCCGTGGATATCCACCACCGAGCTGTCCGCGAAACGCACCTTGCCAGTGACCGAACGGTCCAACTCAGCAAAGGCATCGACCGAGCCTGTCATGTGGTTCATTGCACCAGTGTCGAGGAACCATACCTCGCCACCTTGGTCATCGCCGTGGGCAGGGGTGACGATGGCCCTTTCCTCGTTGAGGAACACTTGACCACTGGTGCGTGCCATGGTGTTCTCGGGGCGTTCGAACGTCTCCTCGACGCACGCCATCATCAGTCCAGGGCCTTCGTCTTCCTCGGCCTGGACAAGATTGGCAGCGACCGAAGGTGCTACCGCCGCCGCTTGATCCCGCTGCTTCTTGTGGCATTCATGGGCCCAGTGGCCCTTTTTCCCGCAGTACCGCCAGTTGTTCCTGCCGATGTTGTTGCCAGAACCTTGCGTCGGCGCGGCCTGCTGCTGAGGCTGACCGCCCTTTCGACCATTTCCAAGACGGCCATTGCCGGGGCCACCCCCTTTGCCGCTTGTTCCGCCTCCCCGCGGATGTCTCTTTCGCGCCTCCCACTGTTCCTCAGTGAGTAGGAGCTGGCCGCTGGAGCTGCCTCCTTGATCATCGTCCAGTCGTTCCTCAACGGCTCGGATATGGCCAACAACCTCCTCGACAGTGAGCGTTGCTGGGTCGAGGAGTGTCTCGATGGAGAAGGCAATTTGAACAAAGCGCGTAGGGACAACAGAGAGGAATTTTCTCACAACCTTCTCTTCGTCGACCGAGTCGCCGAGAGAGCGCAGAGCGGACGCGATGTTGGATATGCGCATCGCGAACTCGTCGATCCGCTCGTTGGCCTTGAACGTGACGGTTTCGAACTCAGTTCGGAGCCGGCGCACACGCGAGTCGCGCACACGATCGTTCCCCTGGTACTGGAGGCGGATTGCCTCCCAGGCCGCCTTGCTGCTCCCCTTCCCCACGAGCATGCAGTGCATCTCCGATGGGGTAGAGCGGAGCAGCGCCGCCAACGCCTGCTTGTCCTCTCTGCGAGGTACGGTCTCGTCCTCGATCGCTTCCCAGAGCGATGCCGCCTGGAGGTTCACCTCCATCACCATCGCCCAGTTGGTGTAGTTGGAGCGCGTCAACATCGGGAAGGAGAGGTTGGTGCCGCGGCTGCCTCCGGTCTCGCGCACCACTTGTTGCACGACAATCTCACCGCCATTGCGCCGCACCCTGCTGCGCCCACGGCTCGGCGATCGTCGTCGCTGCCCGGGCGAAGGTGTTGCGGATTGGCGTGGCGGTGGTGTGCCGTTATTACCTCTCCCATTGCCTTGCGACATGGCTACTAACTTGGCTCTGATACCAATTGTTAGCCCCCTCTACTCCAGCTACACACGCTTAATCACTTGGACACAACCCAAACTCAAAAAAGAATGGACAAGAGCACACGCACACACTCTAGAGAGGATGAAGAACTCTCTCACGAGGGACACAAGAAGCTGGGGAAGTTTTCTGTTTATTCCTCTACTACTTGGTGTGCTGAAATGATACAAAGGATGTCCTATTTATACTACTAGTGAGCTAGTAAACCAGCTCACATACTACTCTCTTCAAGGTGTGAACACTTGACCTTGAAGTCCAGGAAATGCAGCCGCACTTATCCCTGCATCCTATCCTGACATGCTATCCTGACCTGCTGCTTTTTATCCTGACTACTGCTGCATGCTATCCTCTGAACTCAGCTGAGATTCTTGACTTTCTAGTGATGCAATGTCTCACGTTCACACCCCATGCATGTGAACCTAAATTAAGCAACATATACTTCGTCTGCTCCTTCACCCACATTTTGCGACTGCCTATAGCAGTTAGATTCTGTTTTCTTTTGTATAGATTAGTTCAGTTTTATGTTACTAGCCAAACCGATATGAGCTTATTTTCCTTTTTCTTACACGCCGGTGCAGAGAAGCTAGCCATCGGGATGCGGTTTGGAGACACTGTATATTAGTTCACGGCTTCAACTTGCAAATTCAATATCTTTCTATCTAGAGCTCCGTTTTAATTGATTCTTACCATGATGGATTCGTCATTAAATTCAATATCTTTCTATACATTCAACCTTTAGATGATTTGAATCTGTTCGAATTTTAAATTTGAATTTGAACATTCTTTTGATCGTAATTCGATATCTGTAGATCAAATTTAGGTGATTCGTTTTGTAATATATCCTTGTGATATTATATACCCTTTAAGCCGTTCAATACTACCGATAGACGAAATAAATAATTAATTAATATTATTTTTATGTTTTGGGGTTTGTTTACATGTTTTATTTGGATCTTTATAGTTGTTTTTTAATTTTGAATGTTTGTTTATTTTTGCTATTTTCCGCTCGTTAGATTTATTCGAAGTGCGAGAGAAAGTTCACCAAGAAGAAATCAATCTCAATTTCACTAAGGCAAGTTACACCTTTGTTATATCTTTGTTCCAGATTTTGCTACTATGCATGTGCAGGATGTTTTAGTAGAAAGGAAATATTTTACAAGTGCTATGTTGTTTTGTAGTATGTCATGAGTAGCTTTATACTTAGAAATATTTCCACTCCTAATAGGTTCTGCTGAATTTTCTAAGTATTTTGTTTGTGCTATGCTATATATATACAAATACCGATGGGGATTCGAAAGACAAAAAAATTCTAAGTATAAGAGATCTGTGTATGAGCGCAAGTTTTTATCATCAAATCTACTTCAAAATAAAACTATGTTTTTCTCTGGGCAAAGTGGTATGTCTAGACCGACTAGAAGGGGAAGTAACCTGGATTGGCTCTACTTGTGCCCTCCACCGCCCAGGATCAAAGAAGTCTGCCGTGATTCAGAATTCAGAAGGTTCCGGTACAACCACAATACATATGGACTCCTTCTTGACATAGTACTTAGTGGGAAACCTCACCTTAGTACCATAGTTTTGGCTCCTGTGGAACCAGGTAGAGGGGCTACTGAGGGAAATCTTCACCATGGTCTTGTTTGTAACAGGACTTGATCATGGATTGTGGGTAAAGTGTACAAAATCTCGAGAGTATCAACCTGATCGATCAGCCGTGTTCATGGAAAATGATAACTTTTAGCGTCTGAAGGATGGACCCTCTGAAGGATTTCTTCTCTCTTTTCTAAAAGAATTGTTCTAAAACTCTATGGTCGTGGAATCGTCCATAGATGGGATTTTGAATTGCATGGTATACTCCATGTGTTAGGTTGAGAGATGGTAGCCTGATGGAATCCAGTGCGAGCCACTTGACCATGTTTTACTTATCAAATGTTTACAAAGTAGGATAAAAGATTTTTGTCTCTCTTCTTCTTCACTTAAGAAAAATTAGTTTATGCGAATAATCCTCAAGCCTTTTGTCAGCCTATGCATATAGAGATAGCCAAGTCTTTTCCTTCATGGTGTAGTTTTCCAATATATTCAAAGTATTGACCAACTCATTTGGCTGCATGTTTCATGTGAAGAATTTGGAGATCGTTGAAAGGTGCGCTAGGATCGCGGGTCTTCCCTCAACCTGCCTGTGGCATTGATGGGACTCCAAGTTGTATATATTTTGCTTCTGTTCTAATAATGTAAACTCTGGATTATTCGATTCATGTAATAAAGACTTGTGTTTTACATGATACTTCATCGACTGTGAGTGCTAGATATTGATCCAGGTACTAGCATGTTAATCACAGGGATGTAGGATCCTTATAGTTCTGAGGTCACCACACAGTTGCAACAAAACCTCCTCACAATGTAGAGCCCGATTCAAGACATTAACCCTACAGGAAACTGACTAGGAGAATGTTCTAGCTCGCATAGTCGTCAATTTCTCCATCTTCATCATCTCCTCGAAGTCTAGCCAAGTAAATATCCAGGGACAATAATGTCGATTAGTATGTTTGAATGTACTCTTAGGTAAACAAGAATACAATTGGGCTAAGGGGAGGAAAGGCTCTAGGCTAGCATTTCAGGGAGGAAACACCATTCCTCATGTAAGCATGAAATCTCTATATCTTTGTTGAAAAAATTTGAAAGAAAGTTTTTCTTTGCAAAACTCTTGGGTGGGTAACACATTTCTTAAAAATGACCTTCTCAAAGTCGAACCTAAAACCTCCGATGGTCGTCCCACGACCAACACCTCTCCACTTGCGGTCATCCCATGACCAACACACTTTGTTTGTCCAAAAACTCTTTTTCAAAATAACTCGACACAAGCTAGGAATTTTCCATCACAACCGTCCATGACCGCAGACGCAGATATTCTAATAGATTTACACACTGTAGAGGTTGTACACTTCACCCACAACATCCGATTACATGACGCTAACCACTCCAGGGTCGCCATACCTTAGTATGAAGGGGTCGAATAATCGATCACAGTGTTCCCCTTGTTCGGCCTAATATGGCGGTGTACCCTATGAGTTGTTCCTCCCAACACAGGGGCATCCCGTACCAAAGACCAACTGGAATGCATTATGCACTCTCTCTTGAGTGTGCACTTTCAAAGGAAGGCTCGTAGTATCGTCCGGCTGTAGACAACTACAGTGTATCATTTTCCCCAATCCTCCTAGGATAAAGGGATAATACCCAGCATCAGAGGAGACCCTCGGTCAACCTCCTACAGAGTTGTGATACCACAACACTAAGCTAGGAAAGGTTCCAACTATGCCCCATCCCATACTAGGGTAATTATGGTTGCACGATTTAGTTGTTCACGTGACATGCTTAGTGATCATGTGCCATTTTGGGAACATTTTCATCTATCCTTCATCCTCCTTTTTGTTCAAAGATTGATAAACATTAGTTCCTTCGAAAACACTTTCTCTCGAAAAGGGCAACATTACTATGGATTTCTAAAACATTTTTAAAACTTTGCCTTTATACTTCCCATCCCAAGAATTTAAGCTTCTGGAAACAAGGCTCAGGGGAATGAGGTGCTAATCACCAAGCCCACTTTCTAAGGGGAGTAGTGGGTGCTTCCAAGGGGGTTTACCTACAGTACACTATACCAATGCTTGGAGAGTCCAAGCTATGGACACGATAAATAGACGATAATAATAGTAATGCATATAGTAGTAAAACATGTATGAAAAAGATGGAACAAGTGGGTTTAGGAATGATGGATTGCCTCTGGTCAGCAATATGTCCCTAGACTTCCTCTTATATAACCAAAAATAAATTGCCTCCTTCTCAACGTCAACATAATCGCAACTATCGTCGTTACAGAGCACAAATGCAAACAAGCATGGTACCTCAATCAACACAAGGCAACAAGCACTAGTACAATTTCATTGAACATACATCAATAAAATTCAGTAGGTTTTGATATTACGAGTTCAAAACATTTGGAAGTATGCCATTTGCATTTTTAGATCTTTACTTATGATTTATTTATCAAACACTACATAACTAAGGGGTTTTACACCAAGGCCAAGTTCTGTAGGATACCAACATGCAAAAGTGGTACCAGTAGGTAGGTATTGAGATAACAAAGACACCAAACGTGGTTTTATCATCTTATCAATTTTATTTATTTAGTTATGAATTTTCTAATGAAATTAACTCTTGTTTTGGTAAGTAATTCACCAGAAAATATTGTAAAGCCAAACAATTAGTTCCTCCTAGATTTAGTAAGGTACTTCAATATTGGTTCACTAGGAGTTGGTGTAACATCCCAAAAATACTTAACTTGGATCATCAAACTCTAATCATCAAAACTAGGGTTAACAAAAACTTTTCCAATTAAAAATATGAAAGCATTCATATGTGTGTGCATTAAAATTTGTATTCTTTTGAATTGCCATGATTCTGTGTTTCTTTGCTTGTAAAATGATTCTTAGGTAAAATAAACATCATCTAAACAAGCGCCAAACTTTTCCCAAAGACGAACAAATCAAAACAAACAAATTAAGTAAATGGTCACTTTGGCCAAATTAACTCCCATGCCTACTTTGGCTATCTCTAACTTTCAGAACTTAACAGAAACATGCATGGATCTTTGCACCCCTGGATAGTACTCATAATATGGTACCAAGGCCCACTTTGTGATCATCCAAAAACATTTGAATGTATAGTTTAAAGGACAGTTTAAAATTGAATCTATTTCATATGGGAAGATCCCACTATTTCAAAAACCACTCAAACAAGCTCAATTTTCAAAACCCAAGCATCCACAGTATCACCAGCACATGCCTAGCACACCCACCAAAATCTTTTCAAAATTCAAAACTTAAGTTCATGCGGCCATTTTATCAAACATGTTGTAGATTCAAATCAACAAAATCACAAACACTATTTTGAGCAGTGTTTTGAGCCAACCTTGTTCCCTCTCTGGTTACACTAGCCTCAGTAGATCATATATCAACCTTAACTAAGCTCTAGCACCACTATAAACTCGCCAATGTCATCAATGGTGAACAGGCCGAGAGCACCCATGTCACCCCAGTGTGGACAGCAAGCTAGGAGAAGAACTAGCCGTGCTAACCTTGTCTGGGAGGGAGCCCATGCCTAACCGCCCCCTCTCGACCAGCCCTATCTCGCAGACAGCGACCAGAACTGCCAGGAACACCACGCCCGCGCCGCTGTCGACCATGTCGACACGCACCGCAGAGCACGCGCTGTTCCCACGCAACCCGACCACCTCGAGCCCTCGTCGCCCGCCAGCATGCACCCCACCGTCCCAGGAGACAACCAGACATGATCGTTTCACCGCCCGTACCCCGTAGCCACCGCTCGCTGCAGAGTTCGCCGCCTCTGCCTCGCAGAGCATCGCGCGTTCCCGACCGTTTTCCACAGCCCCTACACGCGCATTCAAACCTTAGAGCATCGCCAGGAGACCGCCCGTCGATCTCCAACCGCAGCCATGCCTCTAGCCGCCCGTAGCCATGTCGCCACCGTCGCCTGCCCATCCCTCTCGGTCTCGCCGTCGAGCCTATAAAAGGAGACGACCCCCGCTCGATTTCTTCACACCATCTCACTCCCCTCACCTCACTGATCGTTCCACCCCTTAGCCGGAGCAAGGCGAGCAGCGCATCGCCAGAATTTGGCCGGAGCTCGCCGCTACAGAGGAGAAGAGGAGCCATTGATTTTGTCCACCCTAGGAGCTGCCACGACCACCCCTGAGTTCGCCGTCGTCGACTTTGTCGTTTGCCCGCCTCGCCATCGTCACTGGAGCCCCGGTATGCCCCCTATGAACCCCCACTGAGCCTCTAGGGTTCGAGCTCGCCGGTGACTTGTTCATCATTGACGACGACCCTCAGCCGTCGATCTTCATTCTAATCCAACGCACCACATCGCCCTGTACCGCTTCACGTTTAAAGAGCCACTGACCAGTATACCCCCCTGCCAGTTTCGCCCCGCGCTGCAGAGTGACACTGGGCCGGCCCATTACCACTTCCCACGCAACCCACTCGTTTGAACTTAGCTTTTTCTATTTATATTCAAACTTAGTTCTTTACCCAGTTTCAAAAATGAACCCAGCTTGATTCACTGAACCAAATTGAATGAAACCAATTTTGTTAGAAAGGTATTGAAATGCTTAATCCAAGCCTGTTGGATTAAAATCATTTGGACTTATAGATCAACCTTGGTAAAAATAACAAGGTAGAAGCTTTTCTGCATTCAAACATTTTTCAAATTTAAACCATAATAGCTTTTGAGTTGATTCCAACTCTCAAAAATCACATTTGATCATACCTTTCAGAATATATAAAAATATATGGGTTTACTTATAGAAATAAGGTTCAAGTAATAAAGGAATGCCACATAGGCATTTCTAGCCACTTTAATGATTTAAAATAAAAAGGTTAAACCTTATTAAATTGTGACACCACTTTAAATCACATTCCCATGTACTGAAATATGTGGTGATGACATGTGTCAACATGATCCCATGTTTGAGTTGGAGAATATTAAATCTTAAGTAGTTTTTCAATGAGTAGAAATTACTTTTCTAAAAATAAAACCAATAAGACAAATGCTATAATCTTGTAATATTAGTTATGATGCTAGATCATCTATAGAACCCTTTTGTGTGATGATTGAAAGTAGTTAAGTATTGTTTGGTGATTGTGTACCTCGTATTTATTCATAGACGTTAGTACCGACCAAGGATACGAGGAGGAAGGAGGATACTACGAAGAAGAAGTCGAGGAGAACTTCAACCACTGCTCTGCACAAGGCAAGCCTAATACTACTAGTTGATTGAGCAAGCTAACACTTGCAAGATGCTCTACTTAAGCAAGCTTATACTGATACTGATGCAAGCCTTACTAATCAAGTTGACCTATGCAAGCTAATACTTGCTTGTTACCATGCCCACTATATGCCTTAACCATATGTGATCATATCCACTTGATAAACCCATTCCTAGTTTTACTTGCAAGTTTTCTACTTTATTTCTTTATCAAATCCTTCTCTTTGAGTTTACTTAAGTAACTTGTAGATTCTAGGAAGATAATTGAAGGTTGCATAAAGAGCATTAAATTTGGCTTAAGCTACATAATCTTGATGTCGTCCCAAGGCATGAGATTGACCTTAGTTAAACTCCACTTGTTTACCACCCCTCATTAGTACTTACCCCCACTTGTAGATGCTAGTGCTAAGCATAAAACCTGATCAACTTTAGATGGGAATACTTGGTGGAAAATGGTTATGAAAACCTTGGAATGATGGATCATTCTACTGAGATGTTTTGACATGTGTTTCCGAACACGAGATGATTTTGATGATGAAAATGTTGAGGCATGAGCCTTAGCCCTTTATAAAACTGATGGTTGTCTAGATGCGATACTATTCCAATTTTACCGTACAACCACAATACCCGAAATTTGGGTAGGGCTTGACTGGAAACTTATATACCTTAGTATGGGTTCCCTCACGGCCAAGGTTTGAGCTGAGGCTACCTTGTGAAGATTGTCCACCTGTGCAGTACCCAAGATGACAGTTGGTCATGGTTGGGAGGCCAAACTCATAGGAGAGGTACTTATACTAGGGCGTGTAATTGAAAGGTTAGGATTGATTATCCGCATATTGAGTATGGTGAATTCAGGATTTGTTCCTGACGGATGTATCGAATGTTGTGGTGAAAGTGTACAATCTCTGCAGAGTGTCAAACTATTCGAATAGCCGCGTCCGCGGTTATGGAAAGTTGGAGTGGCCATACTATTCCCCCATCAGATATTTTCAAAATGACTTGTGAAATGGATTGAGAATTTGACTTGACCACAACAGAGTTGTGATATGAAATACAAGTTCCCACTTAGCTGTTATAAAATTTCAACTAGCTTTTCTTGCTTCTGAACTTAGTAAAGGTAAATCTGGCTTTTGCAAAACAACCCTAGAGCTGAGTGTCCTACTACAGAAACCCCCCTTCACTTGTTAGTATTAGTTTGCGAGTACTTAAAGAGTACTCATGGCTTTGTCCCTGGCTATTCCCGTGGCCAGACTATGAAGAGGAGTACCAGGATGATGGACCCCAGGAAGCTTCCGACAACTAGGATCATCTCCCATCGTCAGCATTGCCTGTGACCCCGAAGATGGAGCTTCGCCTACGCTACCTTTATTATTACGTATTTCCGCTGCTTGAGTTGTATTAAGAACTGGATCATGATATCCTTATTTGTGTAAGACCTTATGTATGGTTTGTGATGGATGATGTACTGTGGTATCCAATTCTGTTATGTCTCGCAAAAATGGTATTCCTGGGATTGTGATGTATGGCATAACAGGCATCTGGGATTAAAATTCCGGGTGTTGACAGTTGGTTTTACTTCAAAATAATCACCAGGATGCCCTTTAGAGATTCCCAAAGTCAGTTCTACAAGCATTTTTCTTTGTCATCGGATTTGTTTTATAGGTTCAAATCGAATGAAACCAAGGGCACATGCTAGGCCTCACTGATTCCTTTCTAAGTAAATTGGTATTATTATTTTTAGAGTTGTGAAACTCTAGTTGTTGTTTATTAAGTGAAACCACCTCATACAATAGTATTTAATTAACAAGAATTCACTAGTTTCTCAATAAATCATGAGATCCTAGGGTTTGGTAGAGTTGGTAGTACCACATCACTGGGAGTTAGAACCAACTCAAGTTATGTAGTAGAACTCCCTAGAGAATTTGTTGAAGTTGGATTTGGGATTTAGTTGTTATATTCACTACTATAGATGCGGTGACCCAGCATACCATTTCATGATGTAGTACACTATAGTCGTTGACATAACACCAATGAAACAACATTCACTAGTATTACATCCCTCGGAGTGGTACAACAGAAACACAACAGGTCCAAGACATGACTATAGGTTACAACTCAACTCTTTACACAAGATCTAAAGAACACTCTAGGTTAAAGAGAGAGAAAGAAACTTCTTACAAAGAAGAATCAGAAATAATCAACTCAAAAACTATCATACTAATAAGACTAGGGTCTGAACTATTGGGTTGGCATTGCTGTTATTGCAATATTCTAAGAAATAGGTTCTAAGGCTAGAGATTATATTCCTATCTAATCATCAACTTCGTCTTCACTTTAGTTGATGTATATGTTGACTTCCTTGATTTCAATGAAGAGCTTGAGCTGTTGATGACGATTCCCTTGAGCATAAGTTGATGTAGATGTCGTCTGTATTGGCTTTAGAATCTAGCAAGGGTTAAGAAGATACGTTGAGTACGAGCGTACTCAACAAGTTCACTAGAAAGTATTGTTTGATGCACTATATCTACAGCCACAAACCATAGGTCATAGACAATGCATGTTTTCGTAAACATTTATTCAAATGTTGCTTTTATTCTGAAAATCTATGTCTGTCAGCCTTCATAGTTTTACCAGAACTTTCATGGAGTTCCTTTCCTGCCGCGTTCGTAGCTCCTTCCCGGAACTGGGAGTAACAAGTTACAGTTCTTACACTCTGTGGAGATGCGTTATTTAACCCATGAGAGATCTTAGCTTTGTTGCACATTCGGGCCACGAACCCGTTCACACTTCCTTGGTATGAGGCCCAGTCTAAGATCGAAGCCAATCACTACCTTCTCCGTGACCCTGCATGTCTCCTTGGTGTACGCTAGCCCACCTACTGAATTACGGCAATTGGCATTACAAACCATTCAGATGCCGGAACTATCATGGGACATTGAGGGTTCCCACCCATATGCTGCATATCCTCTACGAATTACCAATAACTGCACACTACGAGGATAGCAGCCACGACCCGCATCTCCGGCTCCATGCGAGAGGGAAAAGATACAGCTGACTTCTCCGTCCCTTTCCAAATCTCATGGTTAACGCGTAATATACGGCTCAAGAATCACTGGCGACATTGGTTGTTAAGTCCTAGGTAATATGTTCATTTACCACCGGAACTTTCATAATAGGTTATTACCTCATGGTAAATAACTTATAATCGTATTATTATGAAAATAGTGTTTTTTGACCTTTTTTTGAAATGCAGGTGATGACAATACTGGATTTGCAAAATACTTTATAGAAAATAATCAAAGGACATGAGCAAGTGTGAACTTGCCTTGGGTGATTACAAGATTATGCACTCATGGTCTTTAAGACAATTTAAGATCCGATATCTGAAAACAGCATCATTGGTCCGCTAAGGACTATTGTTTAAAGAAGCAATATGCAGTTATGCTTAAGTAATGCTATGCATTTTTGTAAAATTCCTAAAGTGTATCCCCAATACTTTAAGCAAAGTGAACTTAGATGAGTCCTTTAAGAGTTGTCCATCTTTAAATTTTTACTTTACAATAAATGCATTTATAAGGAACTTAGATGTTTAACAATCCAAAACATATAAGTAAAGTATAAAGCAATCTGATTATTGCTAATTGTCAACTGATGACTATGATACAAGTCTTTGGGTTGAGTTGTTAAAAGTTGAAGGAAATTTGTTTGACAATCCAAAACATATAAGTAAAGTATAAAGCAATCTGCTTATTGCTAATTGTCAACTGATGACTATGATACAAGTGTATCCCTAATAGTATTGTTTTTTGAAGTGGCAAAAATAATAACCTTCGAAGAAAAGGTTTCTTTAATAAGGTTTAAACAATCTTTTGGTTAATAGAATGTGGTCGATGTTTTTTGACGTTTGTTTGATTAGTTTGATCTTGATATGCTTTAGGTCTTAATTGAAATAGACCAAAGTTAACTATAAAAACAAATATTTTATGAAATATGATGTTTATAAGCTTTTGAGACTAAAGTTAACTTTAAAAGAGTAAATAAACTTAATGTGTAATTTGTTTTAATTATTCTTATTTTTTGGATTTATGATAAGTATAATTATGGATGTGGGATCATTCTCTTTTAAGGTGAGGAAATGATGAATTTAATCACATGCAACTTATTAAAGAGAGCCTAATTAATGGTCTTAGTACTTTGTTTCGGATTTTAATTTACGTGAATAATTATTAAGAGATAAAGATTGTTCACCATATTATATATGAGTGATACACAATATTTATTTAAATGATTTTAATTTGAATTTAAGATTTTAAAAGAATATTTTAAAGTTAATAGTTTAGTTATACTTAAGCTTGATTATGAATCCAAGTTATGGTTTTGGAATTAGTACTTAGATATTAAATATTTAAGGTTTTATTTAAATTTTTGATTATTTCTAATGAAGAATTGTTTTTAAAGAATTTACTAAAATAGGTAATAGATAAGGATTTATTACTTTAGGACATTAAAACTTTGGATTATTATATTTAGCATTATTCTAGTAAAATATATTTACGCAAGATCTTAAAAATGATTTTTTTATTTATTTTAAAGTATTATCTTGTTTTTTATAAAATTCTACAAAAGTTTTACTATCCTTAATTGTTTGTTTCAAGTTTTATTTTTTAATTTTTTAAGTTAGTATTTTTGTAAAATAATAGGTTTATTTTTATATACAAAAATGATTTTAATATATTGTTAAGATTTTTCCTTATTTTATTAGATTTTATTTAAGATTTTAGTAGCTTTAATATTTAGTATAATTTAATTTACATCAAACAAGTAGTTTTATATTTTCCTTAGATGAATCTCATTTTTGTGATTATCTAGAGCTTTAAATATCTTCAGGGTCATATTTGTAAATTTGTATTTTCCTTGATTCATTTTATTTTGTTTTAAAAATGAGCCTGGTACCCCGTAATGGGCTAATACTATACCAACTGGGGTACCGGATCGGTCAAACCGACCCAGCCCACAGCTCGCTCCAACACCTCGAGGCCCTCTTCTCCTCTCGTCGGTGGCTACCATTGTTCTTGCTAGATTTCGGCGAGACTGGCCACATAGGTCGGCGCGCTGGTCATGTTCGACGTGCCTCGTAAAGCTCGAACTGCCTACCCAATTCGATTCGAGTCTTATGCCACTACGTGCTCACCACCAACCTCGAAACCCTAACTTCCTCTTTTACTATTACTCCGGCGGGACGGCAAGGTTCTTTGCAACCCTGGTGGTATGGCGTGGGCGTTTGGATGCTGGCACCCTGCTGGTAGTGTGGCTTGATGCAGTGGAGCGCGATGGCTCTTCATCGTGTGGCCGTGTTGCCGTGCTGAGCTCCGCCTCTCTGACTTCGCCACTCCTGCTGCCTCATCAGCGAGCTTGGACTTGCCAGCAGGTAGGTACCACTCTCCTCCTCTCACAAATCTCTCGCTATCTCAGTGTACGACCTTAATTAGGTTTCTTTTCCTCCTTATTTTTATGCTTGTTGTTTCACAGTGGTTTGCTTAGTGAACAACTGTGTGCCTGCGACTCTTATCTTGATTAAATGCTCCTGTAGCTATTGGTATTATTTGTTAATAGCATTAAATATAATGAGCCTCTATTGTACTCTGATGTTTTCATGCCTGGAATTTAATATGTTGAAGTTTGCTTCAGTGATTGATGCTTCGAATCTATTATAACTACATCTTGGCTTAATTTGTTATCTCTTGATCAGGATGTTTGTCACGAGTGGCAATAGATTTGAATATGAAGGTGATTCCTGGTAATAATCCTAGGAAAAGGATTTGTTTTCTCGTGTGCATAAGCGTTACAAGTAAAGCTTGCTCATATTCTTGTTACTGTCTACATGATAGGGATTATGTGATAATGAAAGTGTACCCTTGGAATGCTCTCTGCTAACTGGTGATGGCGCCCAGTACTTGTCGTGGAACGCTTTGTTGGAAACCCCAAGATCAAGGTATGAAGAAGCACAACAGCAAGTTTCCCTCAGTAAGAAACCGAGGTTATCGAACCAGTAGGAGGAAGGAAACGTCACACATGTGTTGCTAGCAACGCGGAGACCTGCACAACACAAACTCAAGACTTTGCCCCAACGAATCAGTGAGGTTGTCAAGCTCACCGGTTTGCTGTAACAGAGGATTAAAAGTATGGTGTGGAAGGTAATGGTTTCCAGCAAGTAAACAGGTAATAGTGGAAGATGTATCAATGGTAAAGATTGGACCGGGGTCCATAGTTCACTAGAGGTGCTCTCCTTAGATAAACAACATGGCATGAAGGGTAAACAAATTACAGCGGGGAAATTATATGCGAAGGGGCGAGACCGGTGTCGTGGTATTGCCGACGAGTATGCCATGGAGGGGTCCTCACATTGCATGTTTAGAGACGTGGGGGAAGGAGAACGGTTGACAGGTACGAGGTAACACAGCTTACCCAGGTTCAGATCCCACAACGGTGGCGGAATCCTACTCCTGCTATAAATCACTATAATGGCAATACGCCGAGTTATAGAGATAGGTTCGCTGTGCGAGGTGTATGCTAATCGCTACTTGGTTGTGCCCTAAAGGCTCCCATAGGCCCGACTTATATAGTCGCCAGGTCCTAGGGTTACAGGGAAAAGTCCTAGCCGGACAGGTTACAGAGTCCTACATTGTCTATTGCTAGTCTTGCGTGTCTTGTACTCCAAGGCTCCGGGTACATCGGTGACTCCACCGTAGCCTTCCTTTATCCGGCATGGGCCTCCCTTCTGGATCCATCTAACTAGGCCACCCAGCAGGCCATGGGCTATGCTACCAACTGTGGGCCACCTGGGTTATTCGGATAGGAGACATGATATGAGGATACCCATATAGCATATCCCCAACAGTAGCCCCCGGAGAACTCTGAGATCTTGCGCTGTCTTGCCTCTTCACGTGGAATGCTCTGTCTAGATGGATGTCGGCAAATCGTCAAGCAATATCTTGTAGTCCTCCCAAAGAACCCTGCAAGGTCTTCTCCGTCTTCAACTCGTAAGTGGGAGAATTGCTGAATGTTCCATCGTACTCTTTCGTAGATGGACTGGATCCGTCCATGCCGGAATCTTCTGATGTGATGGTTCATCTCCCTATGTCAGCTAGGGCGACATAGACGTAGGTCAGCAACGCCTCGTAACTCACACATGCAGAGAACACAATCATGTCCACTTTCCCGCGCGAGCAATACGAAACGTTGGCGGCGACGGTTGGTACGTGGCAAAATTTCCGCGCACGCCTCCGCACACGTACTCTGTGCGGCAACCGTTTGATCAAGATGCACGAATCTTGATGCTGGGTATCATAAATAGTAACTGCGGTGGAAAATTTACTTTTTCACCTCATTCTCCCCTGCATCATCTTCTTCCTCAGGCAAGTGTCTCCTCGAGCTCTCCACGCCTCGCACGAAAAACCCTAACTCCCAATCTCGCCACTCACTTCCAAACACTCGCAATGGCTAGAAGCAGTTCTTCTCCTTCAATGACGGCGTCGGGCGAAGCCGCGGTGAAGCCGGCGAGCTTCATCGTCGTGCCCCCAGAGGGCCTGGTCATCCCCGTCTTCGCGATGGTCGAGGCCACCGGCGGCGACCATAATCTAGCAGCGCTGGAGCTGCTGGAGGAGGAAAATGACTCCCACAAAGGCGACTGGCGCGGTTCGGACATCATGGACCGTGACATCAAAGAGTTGATCATCGAGGGCTACCTCCCCGTGACGGAGGGGCTCGCCTGGCAGGCTGCACCGGCCGGCCAAGTCACACCTTTTCCCCCAGCCGAAGAAAAGGTGTACCTCAAAGCATAGATGGTACGCGGCGTCTCCCTGCCCATCTCTAACTTCTTCCTTGCCGTCTTGAACCATTACCGAGTCTATTCCCAAAACCTCTCTCCCAATAGTATCCTAGCGCTTAGCAATTACGCAGCGCTTTGCGAGGGTTACTTAGGGATTAATCCTAGGATAGACCTCTTTATATATTTCTTCACCGTCAAGCGTGAAGCCGGAGCCAGCAAGGACGAACTTAGAAATTGTGGCACTATTAGCTTCAAGATCCGACCTGGCCGGCGCTTCCCCGACATCGTCGGCCACGAGTCCTGCAAGAACTGGTAGCGTACTTACTTCTATGGCCCAGATATCCCTCTGGCCGACCGAGAAGTAACGTACCCAGACTTCGTCGATGGAGCAGCCGCTGAAACTTCGACATGGAGATCCCAGGCCTCCCTTACCTCCGACCTCGACACTTCCCGCGCTAGAAGGCGGATAGAGTGGTTCGTAGAGACGGGTTTGACCGGCTTGGACCTATCCATGTGTTGGTTCATCAGGAGAATCCAGCCTCTGCAGCACCGCTCGAAGCTGATGCACGAGTATACCAACGATAGAAGGGATAGCCTCCGCATCTCCGGGGACAATTTCTCGAGCAAATTTGTCAAGCTACGCCTCAAGGACATCGTCAAGGTGAAGGACAAGAAGCATGGCTCCACCATCACCTACGACATGTTCGTAGAGAGCAAGTGCCCAAAGGTAACTGTTTATTTTCCGTGTATGACGTATACTCCAGTTCTTCCGTCTATCCATTACCATCTCATCTAACACGGAGGTTCTTCATCTTAACATCTTAGCGACATAGACGAGGACAACATGGCTCCTCAAATCTATGATCCAAAGATGAAGGAAGTCACTATCGTATCCAATGACGATGCTCTGTTAGCGTGAAAGCGGAAGAGCTCCACCTCTGACGCTGCCGACAGAGGGAAGAAGAAGAAGATGGAGGGTGGAGCCTCCAAAAATACTACTGCCTCCCTGAAGGCGGAGAAAAGAAAGATTACTGGGACCCCCTTTGCCAAAGCACCACCTCTTGTGTAAGCTTCTTTCTCTCCGACATTGCCCATTTATCTGTCTTATTCCTGTACTTATGCATTTTGGACGTTTCAGAAAGAAAGCCACGACCATCTTGAAGAAAACCTCCAAAACATCAGGGGCTTCTAGAACTATCAAGGACATGCTGCATCGCGACGCATCTCCCTCCATCGCCCCTATCACTCCCACCGTCAATCCCTCGTCTGCTCCGTCAAGCTCTCAAACCAAGGAAGCAGCTGGCCCTTCCGCCATGGAAGTAGACTCAGGTGCCTCTACCGAGCTTGCTGTTGTCGGCGAGCAGGCGATGCAGGAGAGTGCCGCACACCAAATGGATGAAGCTCCGGCTAAGGATGCCATCGGTAGCGGTAAGGCGGTGGTGGAAGCTGGTACTTCTACCGAATGCGGCGCCCCCGCGCCCAATAAAACCATGGAGTATCCAAAGATAGTCTATCCGGTACTTACACTGGGTAGCACTGCTCTTGTTCCCGGTGCAGCGCCGACATCTCCGACATGCGGTCTAGAGGAGCTTCTCCGGCAAGCAGAGATCTTGCAAGGAAACAGTGTATCCTTCGGCAAGCTGCTGGATGAGAGTGCTACCAACCTCAAGATCATTGCACTTGTAAGTTTTATTTGCCTTTTTGCATTTCATATGAATATCCCACTGCAGGCCCCAAGGATGTAGACAGAAAACCATAGGTCTTTGCGTCTATATGCTCTAAGAGTGACTAAGCTAGAAAACTTCTCACTATAGCCCCCAACCATATAGGTGGAATGAACTATTCCGACTAGATGCTTTAAGAGTAGCATAAGTAGTGTTTATAAATTTCGATACTGTAGCCCCCAAGCTTCTAGTTGTAACTGAATTAGTTCCGACTAGATGCTTAAACAGAAGCTAAGCATACATCCGAGTTAAAAACTTTATACTGTAGCCCCCAAGCTTCAAAACTTTATACTGTAGCCCCCAAGCTTCTAATCGAAAACTGAATTAGTTCTGACTAGATGCTTAAAGAAAGACTAAGCATATTGCTAAGTTAAAAACTCTCGCTATAGCCGCCGAGCGTCTTGGTGGAAATTTTTCCGGCTAGATGCTCCAAGTAGACTAAACAATGTTTAACTTTTCTTTTTTCCATAGAACGAGAATGCTCGGAGGGGCATGGCCAACGACAAGTACCAGAAGATGCGTGCGGACTTGGAAGCCGAAAAGGGTAAAACTGCCTTCTTGAAGGAACAGATCATCAAGAGCAAGCGTCAGTTTTTCCTTTCTTTTTCATATTCCTACTTAAAATTGTGTATTCTCCGAGTACTCACTATGTACTTTGCTTTCTCTGACTTGCAGAAACCATTGCCAAGGCTAAGGACATTGTCGAGCAATCCAAGCACATTCAAGAGCTGGATAGCGAGAACAAGATCCTTAAGCAGGAGAGGAAGGACATGCTGAAGATGCATGAAGAATCAATGAAAGCCCTGCAGGACTCCGCCACCGAGGAGATCAACCGCTTGAAGGAGGAGATCTCGATCTTAAGAGATCAGAACAAAGCTGCGGACAAGCAGAATCAGCGCCATCATCAGGCGTACAAGATCCTCCAACAAGAACAGGACTCCTTGGCGGATACCCTCTGGCAAGCTGAGGCTAGCATCTTCAGTAAGTGATTCTCCATCTTGTATTTTTGTAGTCTAGATACTCTGAATTTATGAACTCATGTGCTCCTTTGTCAGAAACTCGCAGCTCCTATGGGTTTAACCCAGTCGCCTCCTCCGGCAAAGGAATGCATGGTTCTTGCCGGCAACTTCATCAACACCGCCATCGCGCAAGCCAAAGAGATTGCCAAGCCCCTCCAGATCAATATCAAGGCATCAGACTCTATGGCGAAGTTCTCGGAGATCCTGTGCAGAGCCCGCGAGCGTATCACAAGCTAGAAAGCTTCATGTGCACGGGCCGGTGCAAGGATGGCGCTGTCCATGGTAAAGGCACATTACGAGGATGCCTACATCGACATGGTAACCTCTGGCATTCCCGACGTAGATGACGAAGGCAAGGAGATAAATCACGAATCTATATTGTCGTCACTCGTGGGTTATGACACCAGAGTTGCCGAGTTAGTTGACGTCAACGTCTTTGTGCCGATGAATAACATTGATGGTGGCAACCAAAGCTCCTCCGAGTCTCTTCACACTGCCGACTTCGAGGGTGACTCTCCTGTTGCCGATGACAATGCTTCCAAGTCGCCTACGCCAAAGGAATGAAAAACAATTTGTAATATTTTTTTCCTCTATGATGCGTCTGCGTAAAAAACTATGTATTAACTTAAGGCGGAAAACAATGATGTATGTCCTGCTACTTAAGAATTAGTTCCAGCATGTATATATTTTTTAAGCAAGTGCTAGCTTATCCATTAATTTGGTTCTTATACTTGACTTTTCGTGAGTCGGAAGACTCGTTGTCGGAACCATGCGCTCAGGTGATGATTCCCAATGGCACCATCAATTACATAAGCACAAAATCACCGACAATAAGTGCCGAAAGTCACTACTCCAGAATCCACATAAAAACTACAAAGAACATGTAGACCAGAAAACTTAGGCTAACGCCCGTAGGTGGAATTTTCATAAGTGCAATCGCAAAGCTTGTGCATAAATGTTTTATACGATCCAAAAAAGAACACTAAAGGAGGTAAAAGACTCAGAAATATGAGTGAACCAAAGAGCTTTATTTCATTGATCATATAAGAGGTACACAATTAGATAAAAAATGCTAAGTGTAGAAAGGACGTAGCTATGCTATGTTCCATGGCCGATCAAGCTCTGGGTAGTCATCATCCGGGTCACGTCGCTTATGCTTATGATCCTCGTTGGGTCTATCCTTCAGTTCACAATTGTCAACGAGGTAGTAAGACCCATTGAGTAGCTCCTTGCTTATGATGAATGGTCCTTCCCATGGAAGGGATAATTTGTGTGACTTCTTCTGCTTAAGTCGGAGCACCAAATCCCCCTCTTTAAACGAGCGATGCCGAACATGGCGACTATGGTAGCTGCATAGCTTCTGCTGGTAGATGGCGGATCTTTCGCATGCCAAAACACACTCCTCCTCGAGAAGGTCCACATCTAGGTGATTGGATTCTTCAGCATCATCTTCTTCATAGGCGGCAACCCTTGGTGCATCGTGAAGTATGTCGGAAGGTAGGATGGCTTCTGCTCCATATACCATGAAGTAAGGGGTGTAGCCGGTGGATCTATTGGGTGTAGTTAGTAAACTCCACAACACAGATGGCAATTCTTCCGCCCAGGCTCCAGCTGCTCTATGTAGAGGTGCCTCAAGACGTGGCTTGATTCCCTGCAGAATTAATCCATTGGCTCACTCAACCTGACCATTGGATTGTGGATGTGCCACAGATGCAAGGTCAAGTCGGATGCCCTTCTCCCAACAATAAGCCTCCACTTCTCCGAGTGACAAGTTGCTACCGTTGTCGGTGATAATGTTATGTGGGAGACCAAACCTCACCACTAGTTCCCGGACAAACCTGAGGGCAGTTGCCCCATCAAGCTTTCTAATGGTTTTAGCTTCTATACATTTAGTGAATTTATCAACTGCTACTAGCAGATGCGTAAACCCACATGGTGCCGTATGTAACGGTCCCACCATGTCTAGCCCCCAGACCGCAAACAGCCAAGCTATTGGTATTGTTTGCAATTCTTCAGCAAGAACATGTGGTTATCAGGCATAATACTGGCATCCCATGCATGTCTCAACCAGCTTGTCGGCGTCCTCCTTCGCGGTCACCCAGTAGAATCCTTGTCGGAAGGCTTTCGCGACCAATGATCGAGGAGCGGCGTGATGCCCACAATCTCCAAGATGGATTTCGCGTAGGATTTCAATACCTTCTAGCCGGGAAACACACTTTAGGTATACACTAGTAGTGCTCCTTTTGTAGAGCCGTCCATTGATTATGGTATAGCCCTTTGCTCTTCGCACTATTTGCCGTCTTTCGACTTTGTCGTTGGGCAAAGTTCCGTGTTCGAGATATTCCATGAACGGTTTTGTCCAAGCCGGAGGGACCTTTGCCACCATGTGGATAAAAGAGTCAACTCTATTCGGGTTGTCGATGTCGGCTCCCTTCACGGATGGTGTCCACAGATGCTCTAGGAAAACTCCTGGCGGAATTCGTTTGCGCCCTGATCCAAGCTTAGACAGCAGATCAGCCGCCTCGTTTTGCTCCCTAGGTACATACTTGACTTCGTAGCCCAAGAAGCACTTGGATATCTTGTCCACTTCGTCACGATATGTTGCCATCATAGGGTTCCACGCATTCCAGGTGCCGGCCACCTACTAGGCAATCAAGTAGGAATCTCCACAGCAAACTATGCACTTGATGCCAATATCCTTGGCTACGCGTAATCCGTGAATGAGTGCTTCATACTCCGCCATGTTGTTCGTAGCCTCGAAGTGGATCTCCAGAACGTAGTGTAGCTTGTCGCCAGTTGGTGACTGTAGCAATACACTAGCCCCCAAGCCATTGAGCATCTTCGATCCGTCGAAGTGCATCACCCAGTACTCTAATTCCGGCATTGGAGTAGCATATGGCATCTCCATCCAATCTGCGATAAAATCCGCCAAGGCTTGTGAATTTATACCGTCACGTCTCTTCTAGGTGATCTCGAAGGCGGCAAGTTCAATGCCCCACTTCGCGACCCTTCCCGTAGTGTCTGTCACGACCCGGGATCAGGGATAGACAAATACCAGATCCTCATCTGATATAAGCCTAACCTAAATTCCAAAGCGCGCAGGGAAAGATCGATAACATTATAGAACATACAAACCATATATTAATAAGGTAAACTCTTAAGAGAGTTACAAACCAGTCATACAAGCCAGGGGTCACAGACACATCATTACATCAAACAACGGAAGCAAACAAGTTGTTCTAAACAACAAACTTAGGAAAGGGCCTAAGAGGCCTTAAACATAAGTAGCGACCATTCCATAGATCCTAGGCTGCTGCCCGGGAACCCCGACTACTCGTCGACTTCGACGTAGAAACCACCTTCCGTTGGAGTAGCATCATCTGTAGAAAAACATTAACGAAGCAAGGCTGAGTACAGGGTGTACTCTGCAAGACTTATGGCTAGTGGAGTTATTTTGCATAAAGCCATCTTTTGTTTTCAAAACAAGAGGGAGAAGAAACTCGTCTAGTCAGATCATTTTCAAAAGGGGATAAGAAGACTTCAACTCTAGCTCTTATAATCATCTTTGATATCCACCAAGAATCATCATCAACAGATCCTCTCTTCCCGAACTACCCCCTCAAACAACCCCGAGGAAGTACTCCGGATCTCACATTAGTTGACAAGTTTTAACATTCGGTTATAGTTTTCTATGATCTTCACGTCTGTTCCCAAGTCGTCCATAACCATTGACACGGCTTTTCGAAAAGATTAGTAACCCTGCAGGGGTGCACAACTTTACCCGCATGTACCAACTAATTCTTAATGCCAATATATTAGCCCTCTTCCTTGGAAGGCCGGAAGAGAGTGGTTGACCACGACCTTTACCTTCTTTTCGCCGAGACCATGAGTCACGCACTAGGGAGATGCCGCCATAACGGGTCAATTCCTAAGGCCGGTCCCTAATGATGTGCGCAGGGTTCAAGATTACGGATGCCGGGCATCTCTTGTTCCCGGCCACGCTTACCTACCTGTTATGAATGCACCTCCTTCACCTCCATTCAAGAACAACCAAGATGCGTATGTCGAATGGAAAGCCCAAACTATGTGACTCATGAAATCTACTAGGCAAGTTAGTGAGTCGAGGGGGATTCCAGGCCCCCGTGTGGTTGTACGCTCGTCTTGGTTCAAGAGGCAAGAACATAGGGTCCTAGGGGTGACAAGTATGGGACTACAAAAACCACCAACCACGTGGCCTCCCATACAAGCCTTAGCATGTTTATCATCCATCTCTGATCACATCACCATATCCTACCATACTAGATTCATTCGCATCTCCGGTGCATCACCTGAATGATCATCATCGGACCTCTAAGAATGGCTAAGCTTGACTGAACTGTGGCACTAGCGATGCTCATAAGCCAAACCCTAGTTATGCTAGGAGCGGTGGATCAAGTATTTAGTTCACAAGGAGAAACATGCATCAAATAGGATTACTCTATCTACTGATAAAAGACTGTTGAACCGAATGCATATGACGAGAATGAAATACTTTGTAGACTTAGGATTCACATGTATGAGTGGGGCTTCGCTTGCCTTGTCCGTTGTTGGACTGGTACTGCTCTTCGGTGGCGTTGAATTCAGCTTCGGGTTCGATTCCTATTCGCGAGAACCAATCACCGGAAAAGAGAAATCAACACTCAACACATGGCATGTGCAATTCTCATACAATATGTATGATATGACAATTTAAATAGTGTTGAATTGAACCCTAAAATATGCTTGTTCACTTTAAAGGGGGTTCCGAAGGTCCAAACCCTAAAAAGGGGAATCATCGGAATCACCTATGGGGTTCAATTGGTTCTTCTAATTAAACTTGCAATCAAAGTTGATTAACAATGTATGATTCTAGCTTAGTTAGAAAGGTTTCATTTTTCTGATCATTTTGGTATATTATTTATATTTTTCTGATTTAAAATGAATTAGTTATGAATTTCTCAAATTTTAATTCATTTTAATCATTTTTGGAATATTATAAAATAATTTGCCTTTTTAAATTACTTTAACATTTTATTTAACCAGAAAAATTTCTGAAAATGTTTATCTCACTTACATCTGAACCCCACCTGTCATATATTTAATGTTTACTGAAAATAAAAACAAAATAAAAAGGATTACTGCATCAGCTTGATGCAATGCTGACGTCACAGGGGCATTTAACCATTTTCTCACTGCATGCTGGTCTAGCCTTAGAGGCTGACCTGTGGGACAAGCGCCACGTCAGGTTGCCACATGGGCTCGCCGGCAGGCGCGTCGGCGATGGACATGGACGAACGGCAAGCGAGGCTGCGCGAGTATGTGCGTTCAAACTGGCGACGCCGCTACGTCTTGGTCGCCGGATCAGGGAAAACGACGGTGGCTACGGGTGCTCGCGGGGAGGGTGCTACGGCTAGCAATCGACGAAACAAAGAGGTCCAGGAGATGCAGGAACTCACCACCAACACGAGAAGAGGGTCAGCGAAGCGAGAGGAGGCCAGACGGCGTCGGCAACGTCGACGGAGACGACGACTAGAGACGGGGAAGATGGCGTCGATGGTGACGAATGCGCGCGAGAGGGGTCGATTCCTCCGGGGAGAAGCTTCAGGGCAACAAGGCAGAGCTCGAGGGACCTTCGGCTGGGCTCCGGGTGGCTCAGAGCGGCGGCGATTCGACGACGTGGTGTGGCTAGGGTTCGGCCAGAGAGAGAAGATCGAGAGAGGGAGGCCGCGGGAGAGAACAGGGAAGGATAAGGACGAGCAGGGCGTCAACGCAGAGATCTTATCCCTCTCCAGAGCACGACGGAAGGTGGGGCGCATGCGGTGGGATCGACGGCGGCGGCGCTTCCACAGAGCTTCTTGGCGTTGTCGTCGAAGACGACGAAGAACAGAGGAGGTCGAATCGGTATCGGGCCAGGCTGGGCCGGCTTGGGCCCCGGGTGGCTGGCTGCTAGCTGCGGTGGGCGACAGAAATAGATAGGGGAGAGGTGGGCTACAGCCCAGAGAGGTTTAAGGCTAGTTTTTTATTTGCATATTTCTTTTTATATTTCTGTTTTCTAATTTCTTTTGTAAATTCCATTTGTGATTCTATTTTAAATAATTTCAAATCACAGAAACTTGTATATGATATCTGAAAACTCTAAGGGGCCCTCAACACAATTTGGGCTCCATTTGTTTTGAGAATTTTGAAAAAAATATAGAAGCCATTTGAATTGATTCAAAGAGAGAGGGAAAGCTATTAGGATTTATGGTTTTGTTTGTTCTTTCTTGATTAAACCAAAGTGCAAGTGATATGCATGCATGAAATGTTCAAACATATCTTATTTATATTACACAAAATGTGGTATGTTACAGCTCTACCCCACTTACAAGAATCTCGACTCGAGATTCCTAGGTTTTAGAAAAGAAGGCAGGGTACTCAGATCGAAGACGATCTTCGTGTTCCCAGGTTGCTTTTAACTCAGAGTGATGAGACCATTGAACTTTCAGGAACTTGATGGTTTGGCGACGAGTCTTGCGCTCGTTTTCATCAAGAATACGAACAGGGTATTCTCGGTACGTTAGATCATCTTGGAGATCAAAAGTTTCATGGTCCACACCACGAATGGGATCCTGAAGCAATGCTTGAGTTGAGACACATGAAAGACATCATGAACCTCTGGAAAAGATGAAGGTAGATCCAATTTGTAGGCAAGCTCACCCCGCTTGGAGAGAATGCGAAAGGGACCAACATAACGAGGATCCAATTTTCCTTTGATACCGAATCGATGGACACCCTTCAGAGGAGTGACCCGAAGATAACCTTGATCACCAACTTCATAATGAACATCAAGATGATGACGATTGTAGTTGGTCTTCTGACGGGATTGAGCGGCCTTCAGACGCTCTCGAATTATGCAAACTTGATCTTCTGCTTCTTGGATCATGTCCAGGCAAAAGAATTGTCTTTCGCCGGTTTCTGTCCAGTTCAGCGGTGTTTGACATGTTCTCCCATAAAGGAATTGGAAAGGTGCCATGCCAAACTGGATTGAAAACTGTTGTTACAGGAGAACTCCGCAAACGGAAGACATTTCTCCTAGTTCTTTCCAAAGGATATGACACAAGCTCTAAGCATGTCTTCAAGAATTTGATTCACTCTTTCAGTTTGATCACCGGTTTTAGGATGATAAGCTGTGCTGAAGGAGACATGAGTCCCCATTGCTTCTTGGAAACGATGCCAAAATTTGGAAGTAAACAAACTTCCACGATCAGAGATGATCTTCTTGGGAACACCATGAAGAACGACGATCCGAGAGATGTATAGGTCAGCCATTTGACTAGAATGGATAGTTTCTCGAACTGGAAGGAAATGAGAAACTTTGGATAACCGATCAACTATTACCCATATGGCATCATTTCCTGCTGGTGTTCTTGGGAGTCTAGTGATAAAATCCATACCAATTTCATCCCATTTCCACTCAGGAATTTTTAATGGCTGCAGAAGTCTAGCAGGCCTTTGGTGTTCATCCTTCACACGACGGCAAACGTCGCACTCCACAACAAAGCGAGCGATTTCTAGTTTCATTCCACTCCACCAGAATCTTTGGTGGAGATCTCGGTACATCTTGGTACCACCAGGGTGGATAGTTAGAGGGGATTCATGAGATTCTAGTAGGATTAGATCTTTGATTTTCTGACTGTTTGGAACCACTAGCCGGTTACTGAATTATAGAATACCTTGATCATTGACGGAAAAACATTTAGCTTCACCGCTTGGAACACGTTCTTTGATCTTGATAACTTCATCATCTTGCTTTTGAGCTTCCTTGATTTGGTCCTCAAGAGAAGATTTCATTTCAATGTTAGCAAGGAATCCACAAGGAACTACTTCAATGTTAAGACGCTTGATTTCCTCGTAGAGAGCAGGTTGGGCTTGTGAAATCATCAGATTGTTGCAATAAGACTTCCGACTTAGCGCATCAGCTACGACATTGGCTTTGCCGGGTTGATATTTGAGACCCAGATCATAATCTTTGATGAGTTCCAACCATCGTCTTTGCCTGAGATTCAGATATGGCTGGGTAAGGAGATACTTAAGACTTTGATGATCCGAATAAAGTTCGCAACGGTTACCGATGAGGTAATGTCGCCATTGCTTGAGAGCATGAACAACAATAGTGAGCTCGAGATCATGGGTTGGATAATTGTTCTCATGTGGCAACTACCGAGATGCATAGGCCACTACATGACCATCTTGCATCAATACACAACCGAGCCCTTGGAGAGAAGCGTCACAGTAGATGACGAAGTCCTTTCTTGTGTCCAGAAGGACGAGCACAGGGGCGATGGTTAGCTTAGTTTTCAAAGCTTAGAATCTTTCTTCTGCTTTTTCTAACCATTCAAACTTCTTATCTTTCTTAAGAAGATCGGTCATAGGCTTGGCTATCTTGGAGAAGTTCTCGATGAATCGACGGTAATATCCTGCCATTCCAAGAAAACTTCGGACTTCCTTGACTGAAGTAGGTGACTTCCATTCCATAATGGTCTAAACCTTATCCGGTATGACAACAACACCACTTGCAGACACAACATGACCAAGAAAGATGAGCTCTTGTAACCAGAACTCATATTTGGAAAACTTGGCGTAGAGACGATGTTCACGAAGTTTAGTAATACCAAACGTAGATGTTCGGCATGCTCTTCTTTGGTCTTGGATTAGATTAGAATGTCATCAATGTATACGACGACGAACTTGTCGAGATACTCCATGAAGACGGAATTCATGAGCCTCATGAATGTGGCAGGGGCATTGGTCAACCTGAAGGACATCACTATATACTCGTAAAGACCATAACGAGTTGTGAATGCTATCTTTGGGATATCCTCCTTTCTGATCTTGATTTGATGATACCCTGATCTTAAGTCCATTTTGGAGAAGACAGTGGCACCACTTAATTGATCAAAGAGGTCATTTATCTAGGGAAGTGGGTACTTATTCTTGATTGTCACCGCGTTGAGTTGAAGGTAATCAACCACCAACCTTAGAATATTTGTATCCCTCTTCTTGACAAAGATGGTAGGGCAACCCCAAGATGATGTGCTAGGTTGAATGTATCCTAGACCCTCTAACTCTTCAAGTTGCTTCTTCAACTCAACCAAATCATGAGGAGGCATGCGGTAAGGTCTTTTGGAGATAGGAGGAGTTCCAGGAACTAGCTCTATGACAAACTCCACACTTCGATCAGGTGGCATGCCATGCAACTCTTTAGGAAAGACATCCGGGAAATCACAGACTACATGGACATCTTGGACCTCGAGAGCAGGTAGGACATCCATGGCATACAAATCCGAGAAAGGTTTAAGGACAGTTGACGGGGACTTTGAACCATCAGTCCAATACTTGACAGGTATGCCAGCAGGAGAGGTCACTGAAACTGTTCTAAGTGCACAGTCAATGATGGCTTGATACTTGGTTAACCAGTCCATGCCCAAAATGACGTCAATGCAGTTGACTTGAGTGCAATGAGGGAAGTGGGAAACTTCTGATATGCTATATCTATCTCAACCCCATGAGTAACCCAGATGGTCTGCCAACGAGACCCAGGAGTACTAATCTCTATAGGGGAAGACATTGCTTCAAAAGGTATACCATGGTCCCGTGCAAACTATTGTGATATGAATTTATGCGATGCTCCAGAATCAAACAAGATTGTTGCGAGAATTGAATTGACATGGAGCATACCCAGAATGACGCGTGGATCTTCCTGAGCTTCCTCAACAGTGACATGGGTCAAACGACCACGTCCGGCACCTTGAGCCTTATCATTCTTCTTTGCCTGCTGATCATTGCGTCCGGCAGCCCTTTGGGAGCACTCCCTTGAGTAGTGACCAGGCTGACCACAGAATGTGAGTAACCCGGTGTGAGAACCAGCGGGAGGATGATAGTTTGATCCACGATTTGGTATGGTGACGAGAGTTATTGCCAGAAGACTTGGGTGCATAAGGAGTACGAGGCACAACACTATATGGAACAAAGACACGACGCTTCTTGTTACCAGAGGAAGAAGAACGAGAATTTCCTTCTTCACGCTTCTGAGAGACTTCCATGTCCTTCCTTCCATGCTCCAGAGTAAGAGCCTGATTGTGCAAGTCCTGGAAAGACTGGAACTTGAAAGGCAGCAACTCATAGCGAAGTGCAAGGTTAAGTCCCTTACGGAACAGCTCTTGCTTATCTTCATCATTGGTCACATCCCTGGTTGCATAACGAGCCAGGCGAGTAAACTCACGCCCATAGGTTTCAATATCCTTGCGCCCCTGAGTCATATCCAGAAACTCCCTCCTTTTGAGATCCATGATGGGCTTAGGGATATAAGAGGAACGAAATGCTGCAAGAAACTCCTCCCAGGTAACAACATGCCCCTGAGCTTGTAGAATCTGAAAACCTTCTCACCAAACACCAGCCTCACCTTCCAGTTGATAGGAGGCGAAGTTGACACGGTCAGCGAGACGGAAACGGAGAGCATTGAACTTGCGCTCTATGGTGCGGAGCCAATCATCATCTTCAAGGGTCTCCTTGGAGTGGGTGAAGATTGGAGGAAAATAGCGGATGAAATCTCTAAGTGTGACACAGTCGTTACGACAACGTTTAGTGTTCTACGCCACATGCTCCAGAAGGGGTTCATTCCTCAAACGGTTGGTCTCAATGTTGTTGAGAACCTCGGCCATTGTGGGAGGTGGCGGAAGTTCCTGATCGGCATTGTTGTTTCCTCGACGGCCAACAGAACCACGAGTACTAGACGGCATCCTGAGGAGAAAACAGAAACAATGAGAATGGATTCACCAAAAAGGGTACAACAAAGGATGGCAAAACAATATCAAAAGATCATGGCAGAGGTGAACATGTGTATTAAAATTATATCAATGCATTAAGTATGGCAGTAGAACAAGTATAAAAAACGTATACGCTACCAACTTAGATACAAACCATAACAATGGAATGCAAGCATGATATGATACCAACAAGTCACAAAAGAGTTGAGAGCAGAATTGGAGGCATCCTTAGCAAAGTTAAAAAACAATGATTCAGTTGCATAGATATATCTTAGAAACTCTGATCCTTGCAAACAAGTACAGAGTACTTAGGAAAAAAACAACCCAAACCCGTATCTCCTGAAGATTTGAAATGATAGACGAGAAGTGAAAACCTTGAAAAGAAAACGAGATAAGATAACTCAGCAATAGAACAACCTTGGGTAAGGAGTAAAAAGAGTCATATTCAGAGGTTTGCAAATAGTTTTTAGCTTTCAAATAGTTTTCTCAAACTCTAGACTCAACATCGACCAGCTAGAAGGGTTTCCTACAGGAAGTCCTGCTTTGATACCAAAATCTGTCACGACCCGGGATCAGGGCTAGACAAATACCAGATCCTTATCTGATATAAGCCTAACCTAAATTCCGAAGTGCGTAGGGAAAGATCAGTAACATTACAGAACATACAAACCATATATTAATAAGGTAAACTCTTAAGAGAGTTACAAACCAGTCATACAAGTCAGGGGTCACAAACCCATCATTACATCAAACAACGGAATCAAACAAGTTGTTCTAAACAACAAACTCAGCAAAGATCCTAAGAGGCCTTAAACATAAGTAGCGACCATTCCATAGATCCTAGGTTGCTGCCCGGGAACCCCGACTACTCATCGACTTCGACATAGAAACCACCTTCAGTTGGAGCAGCATCATCTGTAGAAAAACATTAACGAAGCCATCTTTTGTTTTCAAAACAAGAGGGAGAAGAAACTCGTCTAGTCAGATCATTTTCAAAAGGGGATAAGGAGACTTCAACTCTAGCTCTTATAATCATCTTTGATATCCACCAAGAATCATCATCAAACAACCCCGAGGAATTACTCCGGATCTCACATTAGTTGACAAGTTTTAACATTCGATTATAGTTTTCTATGATCTTCACGTACATTCCCAAGTCGTCCATAACTGTGGACACGGCTTTTCGAAAATATTAGTAACCCTGCAGGGGTGCACAACTTTACCCACACGTACCAACCGATTCTTAATGCCAATATATTAGCCCTCTTCCTTGGAAGGCCGGCAGAGAGTGGTTGACCACGACCTTTACCTTTCTTTTGCCGAGACCATGAGTCAAGCACTAGGGAGATGCCGCCATAATGGGTCAAGTCCCGAAGTCGGTCCCTAATGATGTGCGCAAGGTTCAAGATTACGGATGCCGGGCATCTCTTGTTCTCGTCCACGCTTACCTACCTATTATGAATGCACCTCCTTCACCTCCATTCAAGAACAACAAAGATGCGTATGTCGAATGGAAAGCCCAAACTATGTGACTCATGGGATCTACTAGCAAAGTTAGTGAGTCGAGGGGGTTTCCAGTCCCCCATGTGGTTGTACGCTCGTCTTGGTTCAAGAGGCAAGAACATCGGGTCCTAGGGGTGACAAGTATGGGACTACAAAAACCACCAACCACATCCTACCATACTAGATTCATTCGCATCTCCGGTGCATCACCTGAATGATCAGCATCGGACCTGTAAGCATGGCTAAGCTTGATTGAACTGTGGCACTAGCGATGCTCATAAGCTAAACCCTAGTTATGCTAGGAGTGGTGGATCAAGTATTTGTTGGAGATATGCCCTAGACGCAATAATAAAAGCCATTATTATTATATCTTTGTGTTTATGATAAATTTTTACATTCATGCTATAATTGTATTAACAGGAAACATTAATACTTGTGTGATTTGTAAACTAAATTAGAGTCCCTGGTAAAGCCTCTTTATAATACTAGCTTGTTGATTAATAGATGATCGTGGTTTCTCGATCATGAACATTGAGATGTTGTTAATAACAAGATCATATCATTAGGAGAATGGTATGATGGACATACTCCTATAGATAAGCGTAGCATAAAGATCAAGTCATTTTAATAGTTCGTTTGCTATAAGCTTTCTGATACATAGTAACCTAATTCCTTTGACCATGAGATCATGCTAATCACCATCACCGGAAGGATGCTTTGATGACATCAAACACCACACCATAACTGGGTGGCTATAAAGGTGGCATTGAGTGTTCGGAAAGTATGGGTTGAGGCACATGGATCAAGAGTGGGATTTGTCCATCCATATGACGGATAGATATACTCTGGGCCCTCTCGGTGGAATGTCATCCAATTGGCTTGCAAGCATGTGTCTGGCTCACAAGGGATCACATATCACGGGAAGGAGAAAAGAGTACTTATTAGTAACGAGGTTGAACTAGGTATGCAGAGATACCGACGATCAAAACCTCGGATAAGTAAACTATCGTGAGACAAAGGGAAATTGGTATCGTATGTAAGTGGTTCATTCAATCCCAAAGTAATCATTGAAATATGTGGGAGCCATATGAATTTCCGGAATCCTCTATTGGTTATTGATCGGAGAAGTGTCTCGATCATGTCCACATAATTCACGAACCGTGGAGGAGACACACTTAAGGATTCAATGTTGTTTAGTAGATATGGAATGTTAGTAGGGATACCGAATGTTGTTCGGAGTCTCGGATGGGATCCGGGATATCACGAGGAGATCCGGAATGGTCCGAAGAATAAGATTCATATAAGGAAAGTCCTATTTCGGATTTCGGGAAAGTTTCCGATGATTTCATCGGAGAGGTTCTAGAAGGGTCTAGAAGGTTCACCGGTCCGGAAGGGGAATGGTCCATGAATGTTTCATGGATATGTGGAATGATCGGATCATATCCTAGGTCACTTGGTGTTGGCATTTGCAAGAGAGAAATAAATCTCTAAATTGAAAGTCAAACAGGAAGATTGAAAAGTCAAACTAGAACAATGGTTTCCTAGTGGGAGAAGAAACAAGTCCTTCTCTCAATCCAACTTGGGTTTGGGTTTGGATTTCCCCCCTCTCATAAATAGTGGGGGAGGGCTGCCCCAACACAATACAAGCCCTAGCCCTCCTCGAGCCGCGCCGCCGCCGACAGCTCCTCCTCCTCCCGGATCTCTAAACCCTAGATTTTCGGGAAACCCTAATCCACCATAACTCGCATCCGGCTTAGGCGAAGCCCTGCGGGATCTTTCTTCTACTTCCGACACAACGCCGTCGTGCTGCCGGAATCGCGAGGAGATAACTACAACCTCCGCTGCCTGCTGGAACAAGGGAGAGGAAGGTCTTCATCGAGTACCGAACGTGTGACCGACTGCGGAAGCGCTGCCGGAACGCAGCGCCGGAAGGATCTTCTACGCGATCTTGAGATCGGCAAGTGTACGACTACATCACCCACGAGAATGTGCTCTTGTTAACCGCTTTGGAATCTTCGAGGGTGAGTGCTTCTATCGACTCGGTTCTACAATCTAGTAGATAGATCTTGGCTTGTTTGTGTGCATGAGGTAGAAATTTTTTGTTTTCCATGCTACGAACCCCTACAGTATTTAGTTCACAAGGAGAAACATGCATCAGATAGGATTACTCTATCTACTGATAAAAGACTATTGAACCGAATGCATATGACGAGAATGAAATACTTTGTAAACATAGGATTCACATGTATGAGCGGGGCTTCGCTTGCCTTGTCCGTTGTTGGACTAGTACTGCTCTTCGGTGGCGATGACTTCAGCTTCGGGTTCGGTTCCTATTCGCGAGAACCAATCACCAGAAAAGAGAAATCAACACTCGACACATGGCATGTGCAATGCTCATACAATATGGATGATATGACAAGTTAAATAGTGTTGAACTGAACCCTAAAACATGCTTGGTCACTTTAAAGGGGGTTCCGAAGGTCCAAACCCTAAAACAGGGGAATCATCAGAATCACCTATGGGGTTCAATTGTTCTTCTAACTAAACTTGCAATCAAATTTGATTAACAATATATGATTCTAGCTTAGTTAGATAGGTTTCATTTTTCTGATCATTTTGGTATATTATTTATATTTTTCTGATTTAAAATGAATTAGTTATGAATTTCTCAAATTTTAATTCATTTTAATCATATTTGGAACATTATAAAATAATTTGCATTTTGAAATTACTTTAACATTTTATTTAACTAGAAAAATTTCTGAAAATGTTTATCTCACTTACATCTGAACCCCACCTGTCATATATTTAATGTTTACTGAAATGATTTACTGGAAATAAAAACAAAATAAAAAGGATTACTGAATCAGCTTGATGCAATGCTGACGTCATAGGGGCATTTAACCCTTTTCTCTCTGCATGATGGTCTATCCCTAGAGGCTGACCTGTGGGACAGGCGCCACGTCAGGTTGCCACATGGGCTCGCCGGCAGGTGCGTCGACGACAGACAGGGACGACGGAGGACGACAAGCGAGGCTGCGCGAGTATGTGCGTTCGAACCAGGAGACCGAGGCGGACCAGAAACTGGCGGTGCCGCTACGTCTTGGTCGCCGGAGCAGGGAAAACGATGGTGGACAACGACGGTGGCTACGGGTGCTCGCGGGGAGGGTGCTACGGCTAGCAATCGACGAAACAAAGAGTTCGAGGAGATGCAGCAACTCACCACCAACGCGAGAAGAGGGTCAGCGAAGCGAGGGGAGGCCGGACAGCGTCGACAACATCGACGGAGACGACGACCAGAGACGGGGAAGATGGCGTCGATGGTGACGACTGCATGCGAGAGGGGTCGATTCCTCCGGGGAGAAGCCTCAGGGTGACAAGGCGGAGCTCGAGGGACCTTCAGCTGGGCTTGGGGTGGCTTAAAGCGGCGGCGATTCGACAGTGTGGTGTGGCTAGTGTTCGGCTAGAGAGAGAAGATTGAGAGAGGGAGGTCGCGGGAGAGAACAGGGGAGGATAAGGATGAGGAGGGCGTCGGCGCAGAGATCTTATCCCTCTCCAGATCACGACGGGCGGTGGGGCGCAGGCCGCGGGATCGACAGAGGTGGCGCTGCCACAGAGCTGCTTGGTGTCGTCGTCGAAGTCGACGAAGAACAGAGGAGGTCGAATCAGTATCGGGCCAGACTAGGCCGGCTTGGGCCCCGGGTGGCTGGCTGCTAGCTGCGGTAGGCGGCATAAAGAGAGAGGGAAGAGGTGGGCTGCGGCCCAGAGAGGTTTAGGGCTAGTTTTTTATTTGCATATTTCTTTTTATATTTCTGTTTTCTAATTTATTTTGTAAATTCCATTTGTGATTCTATCTTAAATAATTTCAAATCACAGAAACTTTTATATGATATCTGAACACTCTAAGGGGACCTCAACACAATTTGGGCTCCATTTATTTTGAGAATTTTTAAAAAATATAGAAGTCATTTGAATTGATTCAAAGAGAGAGGGAAAGCTATTAGGGTTTAGGGTTTTGTTTTTTCTTTCTTGATTAAACCAAAGTGCAAGTGTTATGCATGCATGAAATGTTCAAACATATCTTATTTATATTACACAAAAGGTGGTATGTTAGAACGTCGTTGTTGTTGATAATGTCGGACAGTGGAGTCTTGCTCACCACTGTGATCGGGTGCTCCTGGAAGTAATACCTCAGCTTCCGAGAAGCAAGGAATACTCCATAAGCTATCTTCTGGTAGTGCGGGTAATGCTGCTTGGACTCCGTCAAGACCTCGCTTACATATTAAATTGGTCGCTGAACTCTGTGCTCATAGCCTGGTTCCTTCCGCTCTACCACAACGACGATACTGATTACCCGGTTGGTTGCCGCCATGTATATCAACATGGGCTCTCCAGGCTCGGGTGCTGCAAGGATGGGCGCTGAGGAAAGAATCTCCTTGAGTTGCTTCAATGTTGCATCTGCTTCGTCCGTCCACATAAATTTGTCCGCCTTCTTCAGCAACTTGTACAGCGGCAGGGCCTTCTCTCCAAGTCGGTTGACGAACCGACTAACTTCTGCAACACAACCTATTAGTCGTTGAATGTCCTTTAGGCATGTCGGACGGTTTATGCTTAAGATGGCCTTGATTTTCTCCGTGTTGACCTCAATTCCATGCTGGGAAATGATGAAGCCCAACAATTTGCCGGCTGGAACCCCAAAGATGCACTTCTTAGGGTTAAGCATCATGTTGTATTTCCGGAGATTGTCAAAGGTTTCTTTTAAGTCGCAGATTAAGTCATTTGACTTTTTAGACATCACCGCGATATCGTCGACATAGGCGTGAACGTTCCGACCAATTTGGTCGTGAAGGCAACGTTGCATTGTCCGCTGGTACGTAGCACCTGCGTTTTTTTAGCCCAAAGGGCATCGTAACATAGCAAAACATGTCGTATGGGGTAGTGAATGAAGTGGCCAATTGGTTCGACTTCCTCATCTTGATCTGGTGGTATCCTAAGTATGCATCAAGAAAACACAAAAGTTTCGAGCTAGCCGTCGAGTCAATGACTTGGTCAATGCGAGGCAAAGCAAACGGATCTTTGGGGCAAGCCTTGTTCAAGCCGGTGTAATCAACGCACATTATTAATTCTTTGGTTCCCTTTTTGGGGACAAGTACAGGATTGGCCACCCATTGGGTGTGAAGGACTTCTCGAATAAAACTAGCCTTATGTAACCTAGCTATCTCTTCGCCTATGGCGTGTCTCTTCTCATCTCCAAAGCGTCGTAGAGGTTGCTTCACTGGTTTGCATTTTGGGTCAATGTTTAAGCTGTGCTCGGCAAGTTCCCTAGTTACAACTTTCATGTCGGCAGGTTGCCAGGCAAAGATGTCCCTATTCTCACGGAGGAACTCGACGAGCACGCTTTCCTACTTGGGATCCAGGTTCATCGCAATGGCGGTGGACTTGGAGGCATCGCCTACCACAAGTTCCACCGTCTTGGTCTCGATGGCGGCCTTGAATGCTAGAGCGGAGTCGGAGATCTGTTTCTTCGACGCGGGCATCTCTGAGTCATCGACCTTGCTCTGGATCTCTTTGAATTCTTCGTTGTAGAGGACAGCTTTCGCGAAGGCTGCTTCATTAATCTCGCGGTCCCTTGCCTTGGTAAAGCTTCCGGATACGATGATGACACTGTTTGGTCCAGGTATCTTGAGTTTTTTGTAGACGAAGCATGGCCTGGCCATGAAGGTTTGGAATATGTCGCGGCCGAATATGACGTGGTACACGCTCTTGAAGGGGACCACCTCAAAGGTCATGCGCTCTTGGCGGTAATTATTAACATCGCCAAAGGCATCCTGAAGTGTGATGCACCCAAGGGACCGAGCCTCCCGACCAGGAACTACGCCGTGGAAGATGGTGTTGGTTCGCCTTAGGTTTGCCTCCGTCAAGTTCATCTTCTACAGTGTATCCAGGTACATGATGTTGATGCTGCTTCCACTATCCACCATACACTTGGTGAACTCCACGCCGTCAATCAAGGGGTTGATGACCATGGCGTATTGGTTCTCCGTAGGGATGAGGTCTGGGTGATCCTTCCTGTCCCAAGTAATTAGAACCTTCGACCAGCGCAGGTACTGGGGAACTGGGGGTAGAGTGGCCATTAGTATCCTCATAGAGGTCTTCTGTTGTCGGACATTGGGGGTGCCAAGGAAAGTGTGGTAGACTGGCGCCTTCTTCACGAAGGGGTTCTGTCCTTTGTCGTTGCTCTTGGCGGCGTCCTTGGGGTCAACATCCCCGTCCATGTCACTTGAATCCTTGGACTCCTCCTCTTTCTTCTTCCCCTTGCCCTTTGCCTCGCGATCTGTTCTTCCGACTTTGCTTGTAGCCAGACTCCCGGTCCTCCTTGAGGTCGTTGACGAACTTGTAGTGTCGATTGGTATGGGTGGCCTTGCCGTTGACATCGAGGTGTACGAGGCACGACATATCGCGGTACTCTTTGTAGGTTTGGGGAATACGGAGCGCTGCCGAGGTAGTTTCACTTCCTCGCTGCTGCCCACGACCAGCTCCCCATCCTTGACCACGTTGTCCTCCATCACCTCGTACTGCAAAGGTCATGGCGACCATGTCGGGAGTTTGCTTTTCTTCTGGAGCGGTTTTCTGCTTTGTGTTGCTGTTCCTCTAAGCTTGAGTTGGAACGGCCGTTGTCGGCAGAGAGCCGCGAGCATCGTCGGCGGTGGCTGCGAACTCACTAGCCAACTGAATCATCTGGTTCAAGTCAAGCTGGTGATTGTCCTGCAAGCGCTTCGGCTTATGTCGGAGCAACGTGCCCCTTTCCATCCCATCGATGAAGGCGGCCATGGCAGTCTAGGCGTGCACTCCTATGCTCGTTTTCTTCATATCTAACTAGTGGGAGAGGTAGGCGCAAGATGTCTCGTCTTTCTCTTGCACACATCGCTGTAGATCGCCAATAGTGCAGGGACGTTTGTACGTAAACTCGAAGTTCTTGCCGAACGCTTCTTGCATGTCCAACCAATTGCAGATGGATTTCTCCGGCAAGTCATCAATCCATTGACGGGTTGTGCCCGCCAACATCAATGGGAGGTACTTGACGGCAACGTTGGGGTTTCCCCCGGCAATCTATACCGCGTTTCCATAATCCTGCAACCATGTAGCTGGCTTAGCGGTGCCGTCATAGGGCTTGATGGTCTTGTCAATCCGGAAACCTTTGGGGTAAGTTGCGGACCGTATCGCACGTCCAAAGCAACATGGTCCCAGGTATGGTCCTTCCCGGGCCTCATGGATCTTATCAATCCACGAACGTGCGTCGTACGTCTCCGGGTTTTTCTTCTTCTTGTCAACAGGGAATGGGCTGCGTGAACGACGCGGGCCTCCTCTGCCATGGTGACTGCTAGATGGCGACGGAGGCGGAGGTGGTGGTGTGTTAGCCTTCTTGCTATTACCCTCCTGCGATGCCTCACGCTTGTCGCGATTGCTTGCCGGACGCGGAGGGTCATGGCGTGACCTGCTCTTGTGTACTTGGTTGCGCTCTCCGTCATGATGGGTCTGCTCCGTGTTGTCGCGGATGACGATGCCCCTCTGCCTTGGCGGGCGCATATCCGTACGATGGTGAGCCTTGGGGTCTTCGCGATGTCGGGGGGAGCGGGGCGGTGGCGATGGGCGACGAGGTCGGGCCTTTTCTCCGTGGTCGGAGGATATGGGGATAGCATCCTTCCTGTTGTGCGCATCCCTCTGTCTTTGTTCTGATGAAACCGTCTGGGACCCGACATCAAGAGGAGATCTGTCCCTTGGCGGCTTATGCTGGCTAGGCTGGCAAAACGCTGGGTCAGACTCAACCCTCTGAGAGGTGGCCTTTTCCTGCTGTTTCACTGCCTTGGCCACTAGGTCATAGACCTGGTCCACTGCCTCGGGTGATCTATCCTGCTCCAGAAGGGTCTTGGCGATGGAGAGGTTGAGGAGTGGAGTGGGCATCACCTGTCTGCCTTCACTGTCAATGTATGGCTTGGGTTGTGCCAGCTTTGGGGGAGCCCATCCTAGGTTTCGCCATACACTAGGATCGTTGATGACGCGAGCCGGAGCTTTCTTGGCCTTCTGCTACTGCAGCAGAGTCTTGTACTCGGCCTCCATTGATCTAGCTTTCTCTATGGATTTATGCGCGTTGACCAGATCTCGATCTAGCTTAGCGCCTTGCACCGCGATGTCATGCGCTTCCTCCAGCAGCTGATGGCGCTTCTCGTCAAGCTGGGTCACGTTCCGGATATGAGCTACAGTCAGTGGCTCGACAAGGAGGTTGCCGTACATCACTCTATCAGATGGAGTAACTTGGGCAGCAGCAGACATAGATGCCGGAGGCGGCAGGTTTGCGGTGTTGTTGTTGCTCGGGCCGCTGCCGAGTTCCTGAGGCTGTTGTACTGGATTAGGTGGAGGGGGCATGACCTTTGCGCGATCAATGTCGTCAGCAACAGGTGGTCCCTTCCCTTTGTCCAGAGTTGTAGGCGGAGTTCATCCGGGTTGATCTTCATCCATCGCCGTCCCAATGGTGATGAACACCTCTCGAGACATGACGGCGTTGTTGGCTTGCTCGTCGCGTGTGTACTCCTCCTCCATCTCCTCTTAATCTCCTCTCGAGTCTAGTTCCGCTGGTTTGAAATCTATCTCCTCTTAATCTGCACTGAAGTCGGCGTATAGCGCGTCAATCACAGAGTCGGAGGGTGCCAGGACTTCCTCGATGACGGGGGGTGGAGGTGCAACATCAGCAACGACGACTGGAGGAAGGTAAGGCATCCCGACGCCTGCTGCCATCTTAGAGAATGCGGGAGAAGTGTGTCGTGGTCCAGTCCTTCCACAAAGTGATACATAGCATCATCATTGGGGTAGTGGGCCAGATCGGCTCGTATACAGAGCCACCTGGCCAGGTAATCGCGGGGGTTTACGCCCTCTCTCTGAATGCAACACGCGAGATCGAAGATGGTAACCACGCCGACCAAATTGGATCTCTGCTGTCCAGACACACGGACGAAGCCGGCGGACTTGCAATGATCTTCTACCGTTATATCATGCACATCGGCGGTTTGGGTGGGCCTTGAATTTTTCCGATCTTTGCCGGCAAACTCCAAAGAGAGATCCGAAATCGATCCTTCCGCGAACTATCCTGCCCGTAGGCGGTCCGTGCGGGTCTTGATGCTCCTACGACTCCCACGGAACTAGTGCCCGAGTCGGTTTCGCCAATGAAGAGGTGGATGTCTCCGATAGGAACGATCGAACACCGCGTAGGGTTCGTCTTCGTCGGGATCAAGAACTCGTCGGGAGGGACGATTGGAACGTTACCGGAGAAGAGAACGCGACCGATGGCTATGGTTTCGCCGATTCCAGCGAAGATCTTGGTCCTCGCCCGCTGAAGAGCCTGAAGCGCCTCTTGCCCCACGGTGGGCGCCAACTGTCGTGGTATTGGCAACGATTATGCCATGGAAGGGTCCTCACAGTGCGTGTTTAGAGACGTGGGGGAAGGCGTATGGTTGACGGGTACGAGGTAACACAACTTACCCAGGTTCAGATCCCACAACGGTGGCGGAATCCTACTCCTGCTATAAATCACTATAATGGCAATACGTTGAGTTACAGAGATAGGTTCACTATGCGAGGTGTATGCTAATTGCTACTTGGTCGGGCTGTAAAGGCTTCCATAGGCCTGACTTATATAGTCGCCAGGTCCTAGGGTTATAGGGAAAAGTCCTAGCCAGACAGGTTACAGAGTCCTACACCGTCTATTACTAGTCTTGTGTGTCTTGTACTCCAAGGCTCTGGGTACGTCGGTGACTCCACCACAGCCTTCCTTTATCCGGCATGGGCCTCCCTTCTGGATCCATCTAACTGGGCCGCCCAGCAGGCCATGGGCCATGCTACCAACTGTGGGCCACCCGGGTTATCAGGATAGGAGACATGCTATGAGTATACCCATATAGCATATCCCCAACAACCGGGAGGCGGCCAGGGCCACCAAACACAAGCCAAAGTGCCCACCGCCTCGCTACTGGGTGGGTCCGCCCCTAGCCGGCCCCTCCGGATCTCCTCTGGACTTCTTGTTCCCCACAGAAAGTAATTGACTTTGACGTTTGTCCCGTCCAATTCCGAGAATATTTCTTTACTAACTTTTCTGAAACCAAAAACAGCAGAAAACAGGCATCTGGCACTGTTGCAACTTTTTAATAGGTTAGTACCAGAAAACATGTAAAAAGCACCTCAAAGTGTGGACAAGTAAAGCAAAGTAGATACTAAACAAGCATGGATCATAAAAAATTATAGATACGTTTCCAACGTATCAACTAGCACATGTTCCAAGCATGCACAATTGTGCCTGAGCTATCACTGTTGTGATCAGTTATGTGGGAAGCATAATTAAGTTGATAATACTCTGGTTTCCTGTTATTTTGAGCAGTGAATACATATATGCTTGATTTTTAATGTTTATATTTAGGAAAATAATTTGAATAAGACCATTAATCTAGAAATTGTTGGTGAATGCTAAAATGTAGATTAAGTTGGTAAATCTAGGCCCTAGTGGCACTTTTGGCTAGGTTGCTACTGAGGTGCTTCCCATATTTGGATTGTGCCCAGTATTAGCCAGCCAGTAAGTTTGACAGCTGTGTTGTTTGGATATACCTTCTCCTTGCTCCAGATTAGGTCAAGGATGCAAAGACTAAGATCAATTGTGGATTTCCTTTCTTTTGGAAAATGATTTGGACAACTTGATTATCTATATAGCCTCCAAGTGTATATTTAGTTGATGTGGTGCCTCACAACAGTGTGCACAACAATAATCTATCACTTTATGTCTGGATTTGTAGTTCTCTCATTTTGTTCTGGTGATCTAATCTTGATTATTTACACTAAAAACATGATCCAGGACCCCCTTATTGCTAATGATGCATAGAGGATGAGGCCCTGAATTAAACAAAAACATATGCTATTATTTGGCTTTGTATCACTCTATGATGATTATGCCAAAGCAACTCTTTGCCATGCTGAGAGTTCCACCCTATCCAATCCTCCTAGATGAAAATATAGTTGAAAGGAAATTGGATTTGGATGAGTTTGTACCACAACATTTATTCTACTTTATCTTGATGGTGCAGTGTAATAAGAACAAGTATGTTACCAGATCTAGCTAGTGATTTAGTGGGTTTCTACCTTGATGTATGTGGCTGCTAACCTGATGTTTGACCTTGTGTTCCCTTTATAGATAAATGATAAGATTCACATAGCACTCTATGTGAATCAGAGAGCTTCCTCCCTTTTCCAAACCATTCTGTGGATAAGTTACTAAGAACAAATACTACATCTGGTTTTGAGGAGATTCACTTATTGTTTGTAGAGATCCTCTTAATGAGCTGTTGGATTTGCTTGTTCCTCCCAGTGGTAATCTTATTCAAATATTATGGATCTTGGTGGCCTAATCCTCTTCCTCTCCTTCTAGATCAGCTCCATCTACCCCATGCTAGGCACCTGATTGGTTTGTCTTGGAGCCTTTACCTGATCTAGTCCTTAAGCTTCTAGTCTTCTTCTTGTGCTATTGGCTATTGTGATGATATTGGATGGTGTTCTAGGCTGTGTGGTATAGCATATGATGATATGGAGGGAGGTGTGTGTTGAGAAGAAAATGGCAAGCTAGCAGTTGTGCCCTGATTGCTTTCTCTCTTATCTATCCCCTGTTGTTGTTATTGCCGTGTCGACATCACATACATCTGCATGCATGTGTGAGCAGCCTGCCTGCTTACCTCCAGTGAGTGGATCAGATGAAGTAATTTGGCTATTACTTCTACTCCTTTACTATGTTCCTATCTGGTGAAACTAGCTTCTTGGCCCATAAGATTGTACTGAGGCTATACATAAGATAAGAACAAATGCCCTATATGGTGAAACTTTCCCCTGCCTATGATGCATCAGTTGAGAGACAAACATTCTGGATAAGAACAGATTTTTACATTGGCCCCTTTTTTTAATACTACTCAATGATGAGGCAAAGCAATGTATTACATTGCTAAGTCCTGAGAGTACAACTAACACTATCATAACCTTTCTTTATTTTTTTATAGTTTTGTTTATTTTCTTGTTTGTCTTTGCAAGGATAGTATAGGAAGAATAATAAGCAGAGAAAAAGTTACAAGGAATAGTATAGGAAATATTTTACGTTTTCTTTTTATCAGCTATTGTAATTTATTTTATGTTTGATTTATTGTAGAAACATTGTATGGTTGTATCTTATTCAATAAAATTACTTGTTTTATAATTTTTTTCTAAAGACAATGTAATACTGTAAAATATTAATAAAGCTTACATTTTCTTTCTATTTGTAATCTACATTCTTGTAATATTTATATCCTATTTATAATTATGAAATCAATTCATATTGTAAATCTTTTTACTTTTTGAATTTCAATTATCTTTTATATTTAGATAATTAGAAATACTATATCTTATTCATAAATAAGAGTTCACCTTTTATTCATTATTACAATATACTTTCCAGTTGTTATTCTTTTTCAAATTCTTTTAGAATTCAAATTTATCAATTGAATATTCATCTTTGAATTTTTCTCTTCCTCAAACACAAAAGTTACAGTAGAGTTCATGTCAAAATCTATCACACCTGCCCTGATGTTATCGTCAGAATAAGAGAGATCTTGATCCTTCTATAGCTTCTTTAGTTTTGCACGAAAATTCCCTGGATTTTCTTATGCATCAATGAATTGCAGAAACATGTGTCCTGTCTATTTTAAGATGCTAATCCTGGGATGTTACAGACTCTCCTCCTTAAAATAAACTTCATCCTTGAATTTTGTAAACTCTCACGTTTCAAAATGAGGAATTGCAATTGTATTGGCTATGACATTTCTCAATTCCATAGTAACCTCAAATGGAAATAATTGTAGTATCCCATAACCAGATCCTTTCCTTGAATTCTCATTATACTTGACATTCCCCAACTTGTTCTCTCCAATACTCCAATGTTCCTTTTACTATCATCTCTTAGGGATAAATCATTATAAAATATTTAAATTGGGTTCTCTTCTTTAGCGCATTACCCTGATCAGGTATCCTAATCCAACTTATTTTACTTGATCATTAAACGTCCTTAGTATACTATATAAGGTCTAGGAAGTCTCACTAAAATAGGGTTTTAAGTTCTTTTAGACAATAGTTGTGGCCAAAAGACTAAATGTTTATTTTGTTATTGTATGGTTTATACTGGTAGTCCTTCCAAAAATTGGTTTTGCACATATTTAGTCCATACTCATCAGAATTTCTTGTTTTTCTACACATGTCCAATTGGATATGCTATATTACCTCTTAAGGATCACTTAAGAGTTGTTTCCTCTAGAATTAGTCTGTTAGAATTAATCCATTTTATTGACTTCAAGCTTTTACCTTATCAAGCTTTATATAATCCATTGTTATTACCTTAAGTACTTCTTCAACTTCTATTTATTAATTACCTTTAGGTTTAAGTCCTACTATTTGGAAGTAAAATTCAATCTTACATCCAAACATAGTTCTGAAAGTACTTTTATAATGATGTCTTCTTTTAACCTTATAAAAATAAGGCTTAATGTTGTCATAGTTTAATACTTCTTATCCAACCTTTACTTGGAAAGTCAGATATAACACTTCCACTTCTTATTGTTTACTCTACCCCTTAGGGTTTACTAATGGTCTCTAAGCTGCCTATATATTACCTGTTGGATTATAACTAAGGTTGGTCTTTATCTATCTTATACTCTACCTATTTAAGGTCTAGTGCAAGAACTTATGGTATACCCACACAATTGTGGATCTCTGAAATAGATCTTCCAAGATTATTTGTCTTACTTACTGTTTGGACAATCTCTCTTTGGTGGACCTGATTTTGTAAAGCGTCTTAAAAAAACAACCGCTTTAATCTTATACTTCTCTATGTTTTTCTCAACTTAGGCCAAGTTTTATGCTCTTTATGCAATTCTAAGAAGGTCCGGTTAACTAAGTCAACCAAATACCAGTTGTGGATAAAATACCAGCTATGGACCATCATAGGGTGTATGTATTCCCCTACAGTTCCCGACGTACTACTGACATTCTCTCTGAATTGAGCTTGACTACCATTTTGTTCCAAAGCTCCTTATTTTTACTTATTCACGATACTTCCATGAATATGGTATAACTACTTTATTAACTTCTTAACAATACCACCTATTTTGGGTGAACTTAACTTCACCACTTCTTGTTGTTTCACTCTTCATGTATGTTCTCATCTTAGTATTCGGAACTCATCACTCCCTTACACGAATTCCCTTTTCCTATCTAGGTCTATAACATCAAGTAGCAACTGGATGTTACAACATGCATTTGCACACCTAGTCAAACTTCATGTATAGATCTAGTCAATCAAGAAGATTCAAGAAAATCCAAGAGTCAATAAACAATAAACATATACCATGTATTATGTATAGGATTTATATAACTTACAGATGAACTGGACGTTCCAACTGTTTGCCTCTCATATACATTACATAACTATTTTACAAGAACTTCTTGTTCCTATGAGTATATCCTCACTTATTTTAAGCAAACCTCTCAAAACTACAATACGCTTTACCCAATATGTACATTATTCAAGCACTCATCCTTTCGGACTTCATTCCATTCTTACTTTCATCCTTATCTAGTGCTTCCTGGAGTTCTGTCCATGGTGACGTGAAGTCCTACGACTGCCTTCTGGTGCATAAGAGCATCCAGGAGGTGCGTATTCTTGATTATAAGTACCTAGACTGAGGTTAGTCATTGAAAAATGACTAGAGTTGGCGTGATTTTCAATAGGATATTCATGTGTTTCTTGCAACGCTTCCTCAAAGTAAGATGGTTCCTTCGCCTTACCTTGGATCCATTCATACATATTGGTATAATAACTACCGGAATATTCCTCTAAGTTGATTGGATTGGTATTACCCCCATATGGTCCATAAGGCTCTCTAAGGTTATAGTTGGTTTCTTCTCTGATACCTGTATCACAAGGTATATGATTTCCTATAGTTCCATCCTTAGATTCTACTCCCTATTCATAATATTCCTTTTCAGGATTATTTGGAATGGCTTCTTCCCAAGTTTTCTGTTCTGAGGTATACTTCGTCCAGGGATCTTCAGGTGATTGAGGTTTATTGTGATAATAGGCATAGGTTTCTGACTGTGGATCATCGAATTCAGTTTCCTCATACACTTCACCTGAAAATATGTTTTTGGGATGCCTAGCTTCTTTATCTAACTTCTTTCTACGTGTCATTGCTTTGACAGGATTAGTGAAATACTCAATGACAGTATCCAGCTCCTGAACTAGGACTTGGTGAGTGTTATGGAAGGTGTTTAGTGAAGACCTACAATGATCCATATACTCTATGGCTAGAGTGGGTTCAGTTTGGACCAGAGTAGAGTGATCTAGCTAATGCTCTATACTTGAGGTTTCATGGGGTATTATGGTGTGAGTACTACCTTCCAGGGCCTGGGACTTCTGTTCTCGGATCATGGTTATGGCTGCTATTACTGCAATCTGATATGTATGCCATGCACCTTGCCTCTCTTGATGGCATTTCTCCATTAAGTCCTAACTTCTTGGATAACATGATCATGACACGGTATTTAGCTAATACCTGCCCATCATAGTAACTGTAAATCTTGACGAGAAGTCCTGATTCACAATCCAAACTGCATAGAAGTTGTCGGAGAGTATTTGTCCAATCCCCTCCATAGTCATTTATCGTCCTGTTCAACACTTGAACATTACGGGGTGGATACCGAGGTGCCATGTAAAAGTGTAGATAAGAAATTATCATCAGTCGCATAGAGTTAAAACTCCTGGTAACTATTGGAATTGCAATCATACTAAAGAATTATCGCACTAGCAACATGACAGGATTATTCTCAGTTGAATAACAATCATATCACTAGAGAACTCTTTATTATTGCGGATATCTTTCATACAGGTTCTACCCATTTACTATGTTTTCAACCTAAGGTCAAAGCATATGCTCTGATACCAGCTGCGGTGACCCAGCATACCACTGCATGATGTAGTACACTATAGTCGTTGATATAACACCAATGAAACACCATTCACTAGTATTACATCCCTCAGGGTGGTACAACAGAAACACATGAGGTCCAAGACATGACTATAGGTTACAACTCAACTCTTTACACAAGATCCAGATAACACTCTAGGTTAAAGAGAGAGAAATTAACTTCTTACAAAGAAGAATCAGAAATAATCAACTAAAAAACTATCATACTAATAAGACTAGCGTCTTAACAATTGGGCTGGCATTGCTGCTATTGCAATACTCTACAAAAATAGGTTCTAAGGCTAGAGATTATATTCCTATCTAATCATCAACTTCGTCTTCACTTTAATTGATGTATATGTTGACTTCCTTGATTTCAATGAAGAGCTTGAGCTATTGATGACAATTCCCTTGAGCATAAGTTGATGTAGACGCCGTCTGTATTGGCTTCAGAATCTAGCAAGGGTTAAGAAGATACGTTGAGTACGAGCATACTCAGCAAGTTCACTAGAAAGGATTGTTTGATGCACTATATCTATAGCCACAGACCATAGGTCGTAGGCAATGCAGGTTTTCGTAAACATTTCTTCAAAGGTTGCTTTTATTCTGAAAATCTATATCCGTCAGCCTTAACAGGTTCACCATAACTTTCATGGAGTTCCTTTCCTGCCGTGTTCATCGCTCCTTCCCGGAACAGGGAGTAACAAGTTACAGTTCTTACACTCTGCAGAGATGCGTTACTTTGCCCATGAGAGATCTTACCTTTTGTAACATCCCGGGATTAGCACCTAGAATTATAGACGACACATGTTTGTGCATTGAATTCATGCATAAGAAAATACAGAGAATTTTCGCGCAAAACTAAAGAAACTATAGAGGGATCGATATCTCTCTTGTTCCGATAGAAACATCAGAGTAAGTGCGATGGATTTCGACATGACCTCTACCGTACTTCTTTGTTTAAGGGGAAAGTAATTCAATTTGAATACTCAAAAGATATATTTGAATTATAAAAGAATAGGTAGAAGGAAAAATAAATGAATTACAATAATACAGAAATAATTGAATTCTTATTTATAATTAGGATATAAATATTTACGAGTTCTAAGTTACATTATGAAAGAAGACATTTAGTTTATTATTATCATATACATAATCTTACAAGATTAAGAAACAAATACTATTTATAATTATTACCATAAGAATATTCTACAATATTTATTGAATATTAACATGAGTGAAGAATAAAACTTTACTTTAACAAAAAGAATACCTTAATACAAAAATATCATTAGTCAATATTACAACATTCTATATTTCAGAAAGGAAAGAGAAAATTACAAAAATAATGAAAGGGAGAGTTCTAAACTATATTTCCTAAACTAAACTTTTGGTATCTGCTCATCTTCTTTTGTACCTACAAAACAAATAAATAAAAGATAAAAACAAAGAGAGGGGTTAATGTTAGTAATTTTGCTCTCAGTATGGCAATGAAATGCATTGCTATTCACAACATTGAGCATATTTAAATAGGGGGCAAGTTTCACCTTGGAAGAATAGTAAAGGAATCCATTCCACTTGGCAACACAAAAATAAAGCCCAACTTAAGATAATAACAACCAGCTAAGTTGATCCATCCCAATAAATATCCTACTATTGAAACTTGAACCCAGGGGTCCCATTTGATAGCAGCACAGTCACAACATGCAAGTGATGTGCTCTCGACACAAGAAGCATTCACATGGAGCATATAAAGGGAGAGCACACTCACCAGTACCACTGGTTAGCACATCAACAATCTCCTTACCCCTTTTCTGTTCATCACACTCAAGAACAAACTTCTCTCATAAAACCACAAGACTCACCCAGATCACCACCACATCCCTAACTTTGGTTGCTCAGTGGAGCCATCCAGGAGCTAGGATAAGGAGGAAATCAAGGCAAGACAGCAGCTCCAGGAAAAGGAATCCACGCCACAGCTTTAGAAGAAGCTGGACATGGGAATAAGGAGGAGGAGGTCAGATGTACCTGGAGCAACATCCACAAGATTGGATATAAAGTAATCAAGTACCAACTACAGCAGGAGGATAGCAAGGGCAAACAACTATTCACAAGAGTAAGGAGGAGCTGGAGAAGCACCAATAGGTGGAGAATAAGGTCTAGGGAGTGATCACCACTTCAGGATCAAGCTAGCAAGAGCAATCATCATAGCTACATCACCAACAACGGTTGTGTGGTGAGTTTATACAAAACCACACATAATTGATTTTATCCATTTCAACAGAACATATGATGTTCTGAACATGATCTTCTCAAAAAAACACCCAAGTGGGGTGTACAACCATCATGGAAGAAAGAAAACAAAGCCAACAGTAAATCTTTACAAACCACAATCAAAATCTCAGCCTTGCATCACAGATCTTAGATTAAAAGCTCTAGTTTTATAACTAGATACACATAATTCTTAGAATAATCATTTCTGGGCACATCCTATGGATGGTAGCACCTTAGAAATGATTATATCTTAAGATTTCATATTAAACAATAAGGATCTATCATATTATCCTTACCAAGACCTATCAAATCATTTTCCCAAGCACTGTAGGAATCATACTTAGAGATTATTCATCCTTTAAGAAAGAAAGCAGCAAGTAAAAATATTATTTTCTACTTATCACAGTCTCAGACCAGCATCATAAACTAACAGATCTAGTTCTAACTAGATATATACTCACCACATTGCTGGTACAGGGCATATCCCATCTGGGGAGCACCTCTGTATCAACAGGTTCATCCATATCTACTAAGAATCAGATAATCATTTTCCTAAAGGAATCCGGAAATCATATTTAGACATTTGATTCAGAAAAGACAGTGAATGTAGCACTGTCTATTATTAAGCCACACCTGACAGAGATCATTAAGTAAATCATCTTCCTATAATGAAATAGGAATAAATCAATATCTGAATCATTTTCGTAGTAATTCACCTAGGAATCATCTCAATCAATAGCTAACTTTTTAAGCAACAATGGCAATCTAATCAACACATATCATTTTCCTAGTAGAAAAATCTAGGAATCAAATTTGTACATGCTTTTACTGTTAATAAGGCATGAAGTCAGATACTTTTCCCAGGCTCTAAATCAGTATCAAAGTTACACCCATCATTCTAGTGTATCATCAGGCATTGTCCCTAAGAATCAAGCACATATATCTCCATGACCATCTTTAAACAAATATAAAGTTTCAGAAACCCAAATTGGTCCTGCAAGGCAGTACTAGACCAAGCCATGTATGAGTCCCACAAGTTTCTAATGGATGCTCACAGCAGATTGCAGTAGGTGAGATAAGCATGCAACCAAAACCATATGATCCATTGGATCATATCATTAACAGGGTGGATAGGAGCAATATCACTACTATTCCTAGATAATTCCACAACAAGTTATAGCACCAATTCCAGCAGTACATAACTTATGATTGTGTAAGCCACACCAATAGTGCAAACCAGCACCATCCACTATCCAATACAAATAGATAAATTAACAAGCCAAATTCAGTGAGCAAGCTATGTAGCAAAGCGACTGTAGTGTATCATGAACCAAAGTGAGGAACCCAAATTAGGGTTCATACCGAGAGAGAGTGGAATAGAGAAAAGTTTACCCGATTGGCCTCGCACAGCAAGAAGAGGAAGTAGACGGTGGTGACATAGAGGTGATGAGAGCCAGGGCGGCGGCACAAGGAGCACCTAAAGGCGCTGCAACCCGTGCCTACGCCGCAATCAATACAACCGAGGAGAAGCACGGCGGTGCTGGACATCACCACACCGGCAAAACATCAAGCGGCTGTGGCCAACGACCACGAACACACCACCACCAGGACCTCTCTGCATCACGAGGGCACCACCACAAACCAACAAAGGTAACATCAACCTTTAGAGCCTTGGGTAGTAAGAACCCTAGAACCAGATAATTGAAGGGGGCGAGATCAATAGGGCGTCATTCACAAATCGAATTGGAGGGATGAGTAGGTCTGATATGGGCGGAGCTAGGGTGGTCAAGTATGTGCCGGTATTACAGGCCAAGCGGCAGTGGGCGCCGCAGAGGGGAGGCTCGGGTTTGTCCCAGGAGCAAGATGTGAGCGAGGAGGGTGAAGGGGCCGGGGTCGTGTTGACCCCGAGCTAGGACTAGGCCGGGTCGGGCCGTTCTTATTACCAACCAAACAGACAAAAATAATAAAAAAAGGGGCATAAGATAAAGCTAAAATAAAGTAATGACCAAAACACCCCTAAACACTATTTTATATCTAGAAAAATGTAGGAAAAAAACCTAAAAATATATTTAGTACATCTAAATGCTTATAAGAATAATCTCCACCTAAGAAAAATATAATCATATTTATTTAAGGTTAATAAAATGTAGATAAACATTAACAACCTTAAATGACTAAATGAAATTTAATAAATTCAGAAAAAATTCCTAAAAATAAATAAAAATCACTTTCGTGCATACAAATAAATCTCTTATCTAATAGAAATACTAACTCAAAATTTTACAAATAAAACATAAAACAAATATTTAAAAACACTTAATTTTTTGATGAATTTCATAAAAATAAAGATAATACTTATAAATAAATAAAAATTCATTTCTATGGTCCTGAATAAATATATTACACTAGAAAAAAATTAAATATATTATTAGTAAAGTCTTTAATATTTTAAATAATAAATCCTTACCTAATACCTATTTTGTGAATTCTTAAAAAACAATTCTTAAGTAAGAAATAATCACAATTCTTAGAAAACCTTGAGCAATTAGTGACTTAGTATTAATTCCAAACCCATAACTTGAATTCATCATCAAACTTAAGTATAACTTTTAACTTTAAAATGTTCTTTTAAAATCTTATTAAGAATCCTTTTAAATAAACATTGGGTATCACCCATTTATATAATATGGTGAATGATCATTATATCTTAACCACTATTAACATAACTTTAAATTTTGACAAATTACTAAGACCATTTAATTATGATTCCATTAAATAAATACATATTCCTTTCATAATAGTAAAACAAATTTAATCTAATCATTCACTTAAATAGAAAGTGAATAATTCCACACCTTAGTTATACCTATCATAAATCTAAAACTGGGGAATAATTAAAATATATTACATATTAACTTACTTAACCTTTTAAAGTTAACTTTAGTCTCAAAAGATTATAAACATTGTGTCTAAGAACTACTTATGTTTTTATAGTTAACTTTGGTCTATTTCAATTAAGACATAATGCATCTCAAGTCCAAACTATTCAAGAAAGCATAAACAACATCAATCACATTCTATCAATCATATTCTAAAACCCATCGGGGTTGTTTAAACCTTAGGAAGGAAATCTTTTCTTCAAATGTTATTCTTTTTGCAACTTCAAACAATAATCTCATAATAAGTTCTTCAAGTCTTAACAACTCAATCCCAAGGACTTATATCATAATCAACACATGATAATTCACCATAATCACATCATCTTATACTATACTTACATATTTTGGATTGTTAACACCTAGGTTCCTTATTGATGTAGCCCGACCTACGGTCGTTACCACATCATGGTCTCCAACGTACGCCAAGTCGTCATGGAATCCAAAGGTGAATCTGTTCCTCTATGCGAGCCCACTTCCTACGCTATTGAATGGTATGCTACTTCATACTCCATCACATATGCATGATAGGTTCACACCGACAAGTACGGAGGCAAGGGAGGAATCCCGGAACATCAAGCCCGACAAGACGGAGGCTTGGAAGAGGAGACGGAAGAAGCCACGGCTGAACCACTGGAGTCTTCGGCCTACACCATAGTCTCCGGTCCTGCTACACTGGAGTCTCCGGTCCTGCGCACCGGAGTCTCTGGACCGACCTCCGGACCGACCCCAGCAACCGACCCGGGGACAGTCAGTACGCCACTCCGGAGACGACACCGGAGACTGACCGGAATCTCCGGCCCTGACCGGGTTCTCCGGCCCCTACACCGGAGTCTCCGGCCTGCATGATGGGCCTGCGTGCCGCCAGCTGGGCCTTCAGCCCATGTACCCCTCTAGCTCGTCCAAACCCTAGTTTTATCCCTAAAGTACCCCTATTTATGTGGCTGGCCTATAAATAGATCCCCCACCCCTTCATGTATCCCTTAGGAATAGATGATAGACTAAAGACAACCCCCTTGTGTGGAATCTCTAGTTTTGCCTCATCCCCTTATCCAAGGGGACCGACCATCGTCACCAACCTCGATTGAACTTTGCATCACGCATCCATCGTTGAACAAGGCCTTGGAGTTCGATGTCTTGTCTCCAAGTTGTCAAGACCCTCCCCAAGGTGTTCTTCCCTCTTCGATGTGGATTTGAGGGAGCACGTTGATCGATCTTTCCTTGCGAGGATTCTATCAGACCGGTGGCCGCCGTTCGGGAGCAATCAGCCTTGTATCGTGTGAGTTTTGCGTGTGTTCATCGTGTTCTTCACAAGGTGTGTGTTCGCTTCTACTAACTTCTCCCTTTCCCCTCGCTTTCCCATCGATTTGACCACGAGATCCGTGAAGATCGGGCCACCCAAGAGGTTAACCCCTCCATCATCTACAACACGGTTTTGGGCATAACTTTTGCATTTCAACTCGGATTTTGGTGTTCTTTAGCTCGTTTCGAAGAGGAGAAGGAGCTCTACATCATCATCCACGTTTTTCATGCTATCTACTCCATCCAAATTCTATGAGAAGGCGGAATCCAACAATAAAGGGTGAAGATCATCGATGAAAGGTATAAGCATTCCGCGACTTTTCCCCACTTGCATTCCTTTGTGAACCCCACTATCTTTGCGAGCAACAAACACCTATTGAGACTAGTTCCTCTTATGATTGCTTGGGCTATGCACATTTGATACCTTGTAGATTCCGAGCAAACATTGTGAGCGCTATCTCATATAGTTATCTTGTATAGTTGTTGGCACAAGTAAGAGGCAAGTGAAAAAGAAAAAGAAAAAGAAAAAGAAAAAGAAAAGAAAAAAGAAAAAAAAGGAAAAAGAGAAAAAAGAAAGAAAGATACATGTGCCTCATAGAATAGGAAGCGCAAGCTCGATGAACATCATATAGGTGGTACTTATTGTGCATATTTTGTAGCCCAACAATTTTGTGCAATCGAACTAGCGTCTCTCCTTGTACTTGTGTGACACGAGCTTATAGTCTTCGCTAGGTAATCATTTCGTTCTTAGCTCACTTTCTCCGCCGCACAAGTCCCATTTATCCCACCGTGTGTGTTTCCTTGTACATATTTCATATCTTGTGGATTAACTTGTTTTGCTTTGTGATCATTGTGGTTCTTTACTTGCCATTACAACATCTTGATTTCGGATTGGTTCTTGACATGCCACTTTCCATATCTATCCACCATAGGCCTTGTGTGTGTGTGTTTTTTGGTTAGTAGTTGGTTTTGGTGTTCCGCGTGAACTTCACTTTTCTTGGTTATTGCTCTCAAGTGTGGCCACTTGCACGATACGATCTTCCAAGGTAAAGTAAGGTTCGACGTTGTATCGCTAACACCCTCTAACACTTCCATATACAACACTTGGTCTTGTGAAGCATGTCTAGGGACTCCGGGACCGAGAATGATATCTATGAAGAATCCATGATGAGCCACCATGACTACGACTCCACAAGTATAGAGGACATGACGAAGCACAAAACCGACAATGGCTTCGCATGCTTTGAGGACCTGGAGCACTACACCGACAACGGCTCCACATGCATGGAAGACTTGGAGCTCTACATCGACAATGGCTCCTCATGCATGGAGAATATGGAGCACTACACCGACAATCGCTCCACATGCTTGGGTGATATGGAGTACTACACCAACAATTACTCCCCAAGCATGGACGACTTCGAGTGCGACATCGACGATGCATCGCCAAGCATGGAGGACACGGAGAACTTCATCGTCTTTGATGGCTCCTCCATGAGCCATGAAGAATTCCTCCACCGTGTGGAGATGGAAGCCTACTACGCCAAGCAAGTGAAGGCGCATCATCAAGATTCCATGACCTTCAAGTCCAAGCGTGCCACACCAAAGGGCACCACCTACTTCGATGATCCACCTCCAAGGCGACAAGCGCCACCACCTCAAAGGCGTCAAGCGCCACCATCGACAAGGCATCTAGTGCCACCACCTAGATGGTGTCAAGCTCCACCATCTCTAAGGCGCCAAGCTCCATCACCTCCAAGGCGCCAAGCTCCACCTCCTATCCAAACAAGAGTGGCGTCCAAACATCATATGCATCAAGACGCGCCAAGAAACAAGACTCTCCATCGACAAACATCCTCTCATGAGCATCGCCACCATAAAGAGGATACAAGACATCGTCAAAGGCATCTTCGCCATAAAGACGAAGAATCCGTGATAAGCACCAACCTTAATGCTCAAGCAAGCTCAAGAAGGCACCACAAGCATAAGAAGAGTGCCAAGGCAAGTGATCACCATCGTGAGCGTCATGTGCATGACCAAGTGCTTCACCAACATCAACCATCGGCAAGGCACGCCAATGACCTCCGTCGACACCATCATAGGGCACCTTCAACTACTCGTGCCACCAGCACAATGGCACCAAGAGCAAGCCTTCACCCACGCCATCAAGCTTCAACGCCTACGCTTGACTTACGTGACCTCGTGAACGAGGAAAATAAAGACCTCTACTTCGCCAAGTTGGATGGCATGAGACTACCTCCACCACTACTACAAGATGGCCACAAGACGGTCGAGCATGGGCTTTTCCCTTCGACCATGGAGGAGAGCAATGATGCCCATCTTATGGCATCCAACCTTGAAGGTGACAAGGTCAAGAATGGTGAGCATGGGATTTTCCCTTCACCAAAGGAGGCGCTTGGAGTTGAGGAAACCGAGCCTATCCCCATATTCTTGAGTGATGATGTGGTACCAATCCCATGTGAGTATGAGAGCCACTTAGCCCACTTGAGTGAGAACAAGAGTGAGATGAGTGACTCCACCTTATGTGAGATTTAGTGCTTCCACTTGGAGGGCATGAGCGATACTCCTAGTGAGTTGAGAGTAGTAGTTGATAGGTCAAGTGAGACCATCTCGATTTCTAACAACTTACCCTCTACCTCTAGTGTGTTCTCTTGTGTTGTGCTAGGTTCCATGGAGGAAGATGCGCCAAGGCATGAAGCAATGATGCCTCAATTGGAGAAGATGTACATGGTGCACGAAGATGATGCTACGCCATGGCTACATCAAGAAAACAAAGTTGTCCACAAGGAGGCCACTACTTCCACAACACCCACTTCATATGAGAGGTATGAACAAGGTAACAATAAGGGTGTTGATGATGCCATGATCCCACTAGTGGACATGATGAATTGTGAGGATATGCATGCTATGGATAATACTTGTGACATTACATATGCTTCAGCCACATTCCCATGTGATGCTTTGCCTTTGCATAATATTGAACATGTGTAATTGATTGATTGCGATATCATTGCCATAAACATTCCATGCTATGCATCTTGTGTGTATCCTCCAATTGCTTCGGACTTGCCTTGTCATGCTAGTCATTCAATTTCTCCCATTCTTGCGATAAGATGAATGCTTTCTATTTCACTTGTTTTGCTTGCAACAATATTGATTATATGCGTTATAATGAGATGGCCCCCATAGCTTTCTCAATTTTTGGAGATTTTGATGATTGCCATGATAAGCATGTTCCCCACTTGCAGACTCACCATGCATCTATTTCATACTTGATTGAAATTAATGGTGATGTGCACAAGAAGAGATACGTCATGATGGATGATGTGTATCTCTACCATGCACACACGTTCTTCCTTTGGTGTATGATGTGTGTAGGTACCCGCACAAGAATGTCAACCTAGGTTGAGCACGAGTTGAAAAAAGAGCTCTAGAGAGAATCCCACAAGTGAGTTCAAGATCGAACCTAGCTCTGATACCTTTTGCACGCTTTGCATCTTTCATGTTGACAAATTGCTCTTTCCTATGGTTTGATTGCAAGCATGTTGATGGTATTATCTCACCTTGTGACATTCATGTTTCTTCGCTTTTGGATAATGATGCTTTGTGTGTTGCAACAAAAATGTTGAACATTTTCTCTTTCCGATGTTTTGTGTGCAACCACAATTCCATTAAGAGCATGTATTGTCATGAGAGCTTCCAAGAATCTTGACTTGTTGTTGCAACAAACATAAGGACCACTTGCTTTTTCATTTGGTTTGTTTGCAAACATGCCGTTTTTGCTTTCGTTTGGGATACTCAAATTCCCATGATACTTGCTTTTGATGATATGTGTATGGCATCCAACATAATGAACAATATCTCTTTTCAATGGTTGGTTTGCACACATAATGATGTTGCTTTGGATATTCTTCCTTGTGTGTTTTTGCCGAATTCTCCAATTCTCTCATCAAGGATGTTGACCAAAAATCTAGTCAAGTGCCTTGAGTGCCGCACTAAGACATTATATGGAGTTTTTGAGTTCTCAAATTTGGATGATGTTCAACCGATTTCCATACACTTTGACCTTGCATATGAATTCCGTTTTCTATACTTGAGTTGTGCTAATAGTGTTGTGAACAAGAATGGACATGCGACAAATGACATGCTCCTCTATCACACACAAACATATGTTGCTTGGTCTTTGTTGTATGAAGGTACAAATGCATATACGTCAACCTCCACCAACCATGGGTTGACAAGAAGAACCGAAGAGAGTTACCTATGGCTACCCTTCATCGAGTTATCTCTTCAAGCTAAGGTGACTTCCTTCTACTTGAGGACTCATGCGATAATTTTCATGAATTGGCTACGCTTTGAGTGTTGCTTCTCTTTTGTTGTGAGCTTTGTAGGCTTCATGGAAGGTGAAGGAACATTAAAGTGTTGTCAAGTCAATCTTCCCGAGGACGACTATATGGTGAACCCCAGGATCATGAAGGTCTCTCAACCTCTTCTACTTTGTGATAAGCATGTAGAGTCAAGGACGACTCTTTTTGAAGGAGGGAGCTGATGTAGCCCGACCTACGGTCGTTACCACATCATGGTCTCCAATGTATGCCAAGTCGTCATGGACTCCAAATGTGAATCTGTTCCTCTATGCGAGCCCACTTCCTACGCTATTGAATGGTATGCTACTTCATACTCCGTCACATATGCATGATAGGTTCACACCGACAAGTATGGAGGCAAGGGAGGAAGCCCGGAACATCAAGCCTGACAAGACGGAGGCTTGGAACAGGAGACGAAAGAAGCCACGGCTGAACCACTGGAGTCTCGGCGCCTGCATCGACCCCAAAGAATCGACCTGGGACAACAAGACGCCACTCCGGAGACGACACCGAAGACTAACCGAAATCTCCAGCCCTGGCCGGAGTCTCCGGCCCCTACACCGGAGTCTTCGGCCCATGTACCGCTCTAGCTCGTCCAAACCCTAGTTTTATCCCTAAACTACCCTTGTTTATTTGGCTGGCCTATAAATAGAGCCCCCACCCCTTCATGTATCCCTTAGGAATAGATGATAGACTAAAGACAACCCCCTTGTGTGGAATCTCTAGTTTTGCCTCATCCCCTTATCCAAGGGGACCGACTATCGTCACCAACCTCGATTGGACTTTGCATCACGCATCCATCATTGAACAAGTCCTTGGAGTTCGATGTCTCATCTCCAAGTTGTCAAGACCCTCCCCAAGGTGTTCTTCCCTCTCCGATGTGGATTTGAGGGAGCACGTTGACCGATATTTCCTTGCGAGGATTCTATCGGACCGGTGGCCGCCGTTCGGGAGCAATCAGCCTTGTATCATGTGAGTTTTGCGTGTGTTCATCGTGTTCTTCGCGAGGTGTGTGTTCTCTTCCGCTACCTTCTCCCTTTCCCCTCGCTTTCCCATCGATTTGACCACGAGATCCGTGAAGATCGGGCCACCCAAGAGGTTAACCCCTCCATCACTTATAAAGGTCATTACTTGTAAAGTAAAATTTGAAGATAAACCAAATCTAAAAAGAATCACTTGAATTCACTTCACTCAAAGTATTGGGGATTCAATTTGGGAGTTTTACATAAATGCATAGCATTACTTATGCATAACTGCATATTGCTTCTTTAAACATTAGTACTTACCGGACCAATGATGCAGATTTCAGATATTGGCTCTTATATCATCTCGAAGACCGTGAGTGCATAATCTTGCAATCACAAAAGGCAAGTTCACACTTGCTCATGTCTTTGATTATTTTCTGTAAAGTATTTTACAAATCCAGTGTTGTCATCACCTGCATTTGAAAAAGGTTCGAAAACACTATTTTCATAATAATATGATTATCGGTTATTTACCATGAGGTAATAACCTACTATGAAAATTCCGGTGGTAAAGGAACATATTACCTAGGACTTAACAACCAATGTCGCCAATGATTCTTGCGCCGTATATCACGCGTTAACCATGAGATTTGGAATGAGACGGAGAAGTCAGCTGTATCTTCTTCCTCTCGCATGTAGCCGGATGTGTGTCGTGGTCATTATCACCGTAGCGTGCATATTAATTGGTAATTCATAGAGGATATGCAGCATATGGGTGGGAACCCTCAACGTCCCACGATAGTTCTGGCATCTAACGGTTTGTACAAACCATTGACGTAATTCATTATGTGGGCATGGTGTACACCAAGGAGGCATGCGAGGTCGCGAAGGGGGCAGTGATTGGCTTGGATCATCTACTGGGCCCCACACCATAGGAAGTGTGGACAGTAAAGATCGCCCGGTTGTGCAACAAGGATTTGATCTCTCATGGGTAGAGTAACGCACCTCTGCAGAGTGTAAGAACTGTAACTTGTTACTCCCTGTTCCGGGAAGGAGCTGCGAACGCGGCGAGAAAGGAACCCCATGAAGGTTCTGGTAAACCCGTGAAGGCTGACGGACATAGCTTTTCAGAATAAAAGCAACCTTTGAAGAAATGTTTCTGAAAACTTGCATTGCCTACAACCTATGGTCTGTGGCTGTAGATATAGTGCATCAAACACTCCTTTTATAGTGAAACTTGCTGAGTACGCTCGTACTCAAAGTATCTTCTTAACCCTTGCTAGGTTCTAAAGCCAGTACAGACGATGACTACATCAAGCCCGGCTCCAGGAATCATCATCAAAAGCTAAAGCTCTTCAATGAAGTCAAGAAAGTCAACATATACATCAGCTCAAGTGAAGATGAAGTTGCTGATTAGTTAAGAATAGAATCTCTAGCCATAGAACCTATTTCTGTAGTGTATTGCAATAGCAGCAATGCCAGACCATTACTTAAGATATTAGTCCTAATAGTATTATAGTTTTGGAGTTTTTTATTTCTGATTCTTCTTTATAAGAAGTTTCTTTCTCTCTCTTTAACCTAGAGTGTTCTCTGGATCTTGTGTAAAGATTTGAGTTGTAACCTATAGTCATGTCTTGGACCTGTTGTGTTTCTGTTGTACTACTCTAAGGGATGTAATACTAGTGAACGGTGTTTCATTGGTGTTATGTCAACGACTATAGTGTACTACATCATGCAGTGGTATGCTGGGTCACCGCACCTTTGTTTCACATCCGGGCCGCGAAGCCGTTCACACTTCCTTGGTATGAGGCCCAGTCTAATATCCAAGCCAATCACTGCCTTCTCCGTGACCCCGCATGTCTCCTTGGTGTACGCCTGCCCACCTATTGAATTACGGCAATTGGCAGTATAGACCGTTCAGATGCCGTGGGACGTTGAGGGTTCCCACCCATATGCTGCATATCCTCTACGAATTACCAATAAATGCACGCTACGAGGATAACAGCCACGAACCGCACATCCGGCTCCATGCGAGAGGGAAAAGATACAGTTGACTTCTCCGTCCCATTCCAAATCTCATGGTTAACGCGTAATATATGGCGCAAGAATCACTGTCGATATTGGTTGTTAAGTCCTAGGTAATATGTTCCTTTACCACCGGAACTTTCATAATAGGTTACTACCTCATGGTAAATAACCTATAATCATATTATTATGAAAATAGTGTTTTCTGACCTTTTTTTGAAATGAAGGTGATGACAATACTGGATTTGCAAAATACTTTATAGAAATAATCAAAGGACATGAGCAAGTGTGAACTTGCCTTGTGTGATTGCAAAATTATGCACTCATGGTCTTCAAGACAATATAAGATCTGATATCTGAAAACAACATCATTGTTCCGGTAAGGACTAATGTTTAAAGAAGCAATATGCAGTTATGCTTAAGTAATGCTATGAATTTTTGTAAAATTCCCAAAGTGTATCCCCAATACTTTAAGCGAAGTGAACTTAGATGAGTCCTTGAAGAGTTGTCCATCTTTTAATTTTTACTTTACAGTAAATTCATTTATAAGGAACTTAGGTGTTTAACAATCCAAAACATACAAGTAAAGTATAAAGCAATGTGATTATTTATAATTGTCAACTTATGACTATGATACAAGTCTTTGGGTTGAGTTGTTAAAAGTTGAAGGAAATTATTATAGTATTGTTGTTTGAAGTGGCAAAAAGAATAACCTTCGAAGAAAAGGTTTCTTTAATAAGGTCTAAACAAGCTTTTGGTTAATAGAATGTGGTCGATATTTTTGATGTTTGTTTGATTAGTTTGATCTTGAGATGCTTTAGGTCTAAATTGAAATAGACAAAAGTTAACTATAAAAACATAAGTAGTTTATTAAATATGATGTTTATAAGCTTTTGATATTAAAGTTAACTTTGAAAGAGTAAATAAACTTAAGGTGTAATTTGTTTTAATTATTCTTATTTTTTTGGATTTATGATAAGTATATTTATGGATGTGGGATCATTCTCTTTTAAGGTGAGGAAATGATGAATTTAATCAATGCAACTTATTAAAGAGAGCACATTTAATGGTCTTAGTACTCTATTTAGGATTTGAATTTACGTGAATAATTATTAAGATATAAAGATTATTCACCATATTATATATGAGTGACACAGAATATTTATTTAAAAGAATTTTAAGTTGAATTTAAGATTTTAAAAGAATATTTTAAAGCTAATAGTTTAATTATACTTAAGCTTGATTATGAGTCCAAGTTATGGTTTTGGAATTAGTACTTAGATATTAAATATTTAAAGTTTTATTTAAATTTGTGATTATGTCTACTTAAGAATTGTTTTTAAAGAATTCACTAAAATAGGTAATAGATAAGGATTTATTACTTTAGGACATTAAAACTTTGGATTATTATATTTAGCATTATTATAGTAACATATATTTACTCAAGATCTTAAAAATGATTTATTTATTTATTTTAAAGTATTATCTTGTTTCTAATAAAATTCTACAAAAGTTTTACTGTCCTTAATTGTTTGTTTCAAGTTTTATTTGTAAATTTTTTAATTTAGTATTTTCATAAAATAATAGGTTTATTTTTATATACAAAAATGATTTTAATATATTTTTAGGATTTTTTATTATTTTAATAGATTTTATTTAAGATTTTAGTAGCTTTAATATTTAGTATAATTTAATTTACATCAAACAAGTAGTTTTATATTTTCCTTAGATGAATCTCATATTTATGATTATTTAGACATATTATATTTATTTTTATAATCTTTTCTATATTTATCTAGAGCTTTAAATATCTTTAGGGTCATATTTGTAAATTTGTATTTTTCCTTGATTCATTTTATTTTGTTTTAAAAATGAGCCTGGTACGCCGCAATGGGCTAATACTAGACCAATTGTGGTACTGGATCGGTCAAACCGACCCAGCCCATAGCTCGCCCCAACACCTCGAGGCCCTCTTCTCCTCTTCTCCTCTCACAAATCTCTCCCTATCTTAGTGTACGACCTTAATTAGGTTTATTTTCCTCCTTATTTTGATGCTTTTTGTTTCACAGTGGTTTTCTCAGTGAACAACTGTCTGCCTGCAACTCTTATCTTGATTAACTGCTCATGCTGCTATTGGTATACGTTGTTAATAGAATTAAATATCATGAGCCTCTATTGTGCCTGCGACTCTTATCACAGTGGGTTTCCACCCTATCCAATCCTCCTATATGAAAATCTAGTTGAAAGGAAATTGGATTTGGTGGCCTACTCTAGCTTGATGGTGCATTTTAATAATAACAAGTATGTTACCAGATCTAGCTAGTGATTTAGTGGGTTTCTATCTTGATGTATGTGGCTGCTAACGTGATGTGTGACCTTGTGTTCCCTTTATAGATAAATGATAAGATTCACATAGCACGCTATGTGAATCAGAGAGCTTCCTCCCTTTTCAAAACCATTCCTTGGATAAGTTACTAAGAACAAATACTACATCTGGGTTTGAGGAGATTCACTTACTATTTGTAGAGATCCTCTTGATGAGCTGTTGGCTTTGTTTCTTCCTCCTAGTGGTAATCTTATTCAAATATTATGGATCTTGGTGGCCTACTCCTCTTCCTCTACTTCTATATCAGCTCCATCTACCCCATACTATGCACCTGATTGGTTTGTCTTGGAGCTTCTACCTGATCTACTCCTTAAGCTTCTGGTCTTCTTCTTGTGCTACTGGCTATTGTGATGATATTGGATGGTGTTCTAGGCTGTGTGGTATAGCATGTGATGATATGGAGGGAGGTGTGTGTTAAGGAGAAAATGGCAAGCTAGCAGTTGTGCCCCAATTTCTTTCTCTCTTATCTACCCCCTGCTGTTTTTGTTGTGTCGACAGCACACAAATATGCATGCATGTGTGAGCATCCTGCCTGCTTACCTCCAGTGAGTGGATCAGATCAAGTAATTTGGCTATTACTTCAACTCCTTTACTATGTTCCTATTTGTGAAACTAGCTTCTTGGCCCATAAGATTGTACTGATGTTGCACATAAGATAAGAACAAATGCCCTATATGGTGAAACTTTCCCCTAGCTATGATGCATTAGTTCTAGGGCAATTATTCTGGATAAGAACATATTTTTACATTGGCCCCTTTTTTTAATACTATCCAATGATGAGGCAACGCAATCAATTACATTGCTAAATCCTGAGAGTTAACATAACCTTTCTTTATTATTTTTATTTTTTCTAGTTTTGTTTCTTTTCTTGTTTGACTTTGCAGGTGAAGAATAATAAGCAGAGAAGAAGTTACAAGGAATAATATAGGAAATATTTTAGGTTTTCTTTTCATCAGCTATTGTAATTTCTTTTCTATTTGATTTATTGTAGAAACATTGTATGGTTGTATCTTATTCAATAAAATTACTTGTTTTATAATTTGTTTGTAAAGACAATGTAATATTGTACAATATTAATAAATCTTAACTTTTCTTTCTATTTGTAATCTACATTCTTGTAATATTTATATCTTATTTATAATTATAAAATCAATTCTTATTGTAAATCTTTTTCTTTTTTGAATTTCAATTAACTTTTAAATTTAGATAATTATAAATAATATATCTTATTGATAAATAAGAGTTCACCTTTTATTCATTATTAAAATTTACTTTCCAGTTGTTATTCTATTTTAAATTCTTTTAGAATTCAAATTTATCAATTTAATATTCATCTTTGAATTTTTCTCTTCCCCAAAAACAAATGTTACAATAGAGGTCATGTCAAAATATATCGCACCTACCCTGATGTTTTCGTTAGAACAAGAGATATCTTGATCCTTCTATAGCTTCTTTAGTTTTGTGCGAAAATTCCCCGGATTTTCTTATGCATGAATGCAATGCACAAACATGTGTCATATCTATTTTGAGATTTTAATCCTGGGATGTTACAGTAGATCTACAAATCTTTTTGGTATGGGACCAAAGTCATATGCAAGGTATCAAATAATCCTTCTAGTAGTAATTGGATCCACATTATTTGGAAATTTAGAACTCCAAGATTTTATTCATGATTTGGTAAAGGCACTTTTTAGTAGATTATTTTACAACAATTACCAAAAATTATTTTGGGCAGGAGGCTTGGTTTGCATGTTGTATAAAATACTAGGGAGCATGCAAAAATATAAATATGGATAGTTCCTTTCATTTTCCTTTTTCTTTTCCATTTAAACAAACATGCATATTGGAGGATCTGGAAATATATCGATTAAAGAAAATACAAAGCAACACAAGTGCTGCAGTCCATGCTGGGCCGGCCCAACAAGTGCTCGCACGGGCGTAGCATCGCCGCATGCTTAAATGCAAGGGTGGGGCCCAAACATTAGCTGCATGGCGACGTGAAGGGGTATTGGATGCCATGGGCCATCAGATCAAGTCGGGATTGACAGTCCTTGGTCGTCTCCCCCACGGAACGGGCACTAGTACAAACTCGTTACTTAGAGACAGTGCACTCAGACGATTTTCCCAAGTATGAAAAAACCCGCCTCTATTTGTTGTCCTCAGCCGGTTGTTACAAGACGACTACCTCTACTGGTCTTCGAAGTGGTTGTTTACCATAACCGACTCAAAAAATGACCCTAGGAGCCAAATAATAAAACCAAACAACTTAATATATGACCTTAGGCGGTCGAAAAACCAATCATCCCTAATACTCGGAGAAGTGAGCTGGTTATTATTACAAGCCGCCTCTATTTGGTTTCCTAACTTGTGCAGTTACAACACAAATGGTTGTCCTACCACATGCAGCACCGCGAGTGCACCTCAGACATATGGTAATAAGAATTGCCTCTAAGAGTAGTCAGGGGAAGCGGTTAGGGTTTTGCGCCACCTTCTATATCTACACTTAGGGAAAAATGAATTTGTGCACATACTCAACAATCAGTTCCAGAGGCAGAGTACAGAGAAACTCCCGCCCACAGGTTCTCCTTCCTCTCTACTATTATTTATATTTGATTTCTTTTACTAGATTTAGTCTAACAATACGCATACACTTGTTCATACATAGAGCTCAAGTTGCGCAGATTGTTCAGATGCTTCTCCATATCTATAAAAATGAGATTTTCTTGCTCTGTTTTCCCCATTTTGTCTACTATTCAAATGGGGTTTTTAGTTTGTTCTAAATCTTTTCTTCGATCTATTCTTTTTTCAGTGCGCAGAACCAAGCTACGGTGATGGAAATATGTCGTGTATGCAGCCAACCAAGGTAAAACTGTGGTTGTTCAAACAGGACTTCAAAATCATTCACCATTGTCCTGAACCAGCTTACCTTTCGGGTAGGCATGGTCAGAAATTTTAGCCTCAATATATCTACAAAGTCCTTCACTATCAGTTAATTAGCATGCCTACGTCTGAACTAAAATTATTGTTTCAATGCTTGGTAGTTAGGAATTTGAGTTTTTGTTGTTTGAGGAATTAGAAACATCAATATGCATATCTTGGAAAGTTTCCTTTAGATTTTAGCAGTGATAAACCATATATGTATCTCTGTTTTCTTCGGAATTTGTTAAAGAAACATCAATCAGTTGTTTTTTGTTTCTGCCAAATATGCATCTCTGTTTGGATATGATAATCCACACATGAGTACATGCATTTATGTTTTTCATATAGATTGTAGTGAATCTTCTTACTATTATATATATGATCCAACGTCATCATATTTATAGTGTATTTTCTTACTGGAAAATAATTGTACTATGTCTATGTTACAAAGCTAATTTAAATATTTTAGGAGTAGTGGAAATATTTTTCTTTGATTAATTAGTAACATCAATCAATGATACGGTCTATTTCTGCCATATATGCATCTCTATGATAAGCCACACATGAAAAATGCATTTTTGTTTTTCCTACTGTTATATATACTCCCTCCATTCCATTGAATAGTACCTATAGTTTTTGGCACGAAAATTAAGAAATGCTTGTGAAGAGAAAATTAAAATAGTTTTGGGTGGGATTTCTAACGGCCAATTGACGTGATAAAATAGAGGAGTTTGCGGGAGACATGAAACACTATATAATTTATGTAAACTCCCTAAACAATTTGTCCAAATGAGTTGTGTAACTCAATATATCTTATATTTTGGATTTTTTTCTTAAAAAACTATAGGCAGTATAGAAAGGAACGAAGGGAGTATTTGATTAGTAGTTTTTGATTATTTTAGTAGTACACTTTCTTAGTTTGTAGTAAATTCTTCCTACTGTTATATGTATAATCAACATCACATGTTTATTTGGTTTGTATTATCATACAGTTCCTTGTCACTTGCCAATAAAGTGGTTAGCAGCTTTGGATGGAGGGCGTAGGTTTGAGCTTTTCCTGCAGAAAAAGGAAGATGCTACATCTATAAGAGGGTCATTCTGGTTATATTTCTTGAGGAAACACAATGTTGATATCCATGATGTGGTGACCTTTAGCTTAATCATAGAAGATTATGATGAAGAAGATGAAGGAGATGATGAGGAAGGATATTATCAGTTTGTGTTTAGTATGGAAGTACATGCCCCTAATGGTGACAACAAGGGATACCAGACTATTTATGGTATGTGTATTTTTTCCATCAAATGTATGTATATTACTATTGTCATTTGTGGATCCCTACATTATTTCTCCTTTTAATGGTAATTGAATTTTACAGGATTTAGGGTGCCATTTGTGGATCCCATCATTATAGGTGTTTTCTACATGATTGTTTTCACACATATGTATATAATTACTATGGAAAACATGTATGCAATTAATTTTGATATGCTAAACGATGTAAGCAGAATATGCCGGCTACATGATGATGATTTTTTTTCCATCTCTCTAACATGCAATACTATGTTACAAGTCTTACTACTTTTAATTTAGCTAACAACACCGGTCTGAGTTATTGTACATGGACATGGTTTCAATGTTACTTGTATGTTTATTATTAATAATGTGTTTTAGTTATTTCATCATTTCAGGTCATGCCATCAAGATTTGCACTTGATTACAATATCCCAAAGAATGGCACAACGTTGCTTCATGTTTATGGCATGGACGACACATTTACTAGCTAGTACACTATCTTGCTTGGTAGACTAAACCATATAGTTCTCTATAATGGTTTGAACCTCTTCTGTAACATGAACCAACTTGAAGGTGGTTCAGTGGTTTCTATGAGGATGGAAATGAGGGAACACTACATTGACTTGTTTGTGAAAAAAATCGCTGAACCCTCTAAGGAAGACCCTGCATCATTATTTTGTTTAGCTAGATCTAACATAGGAACTATGTTTGAAGTATTCGATCTTGTTAACAACTATGTTTGTAATATATTCACCTCCTTTGCCTTTTTGTCATGAATATAATTCACAAGTTTTTGGATTACCAAAATCTGGAGTGTCCGAATATATCCGGAGTTCCGACTACACGAAATTCATGCAAAAAAGTTTAAATTGGTGAAAAATGTTTAAATTGATGATCAATTCATATTTAAGTAACCAAATGATCTCACATCATGATTAAACATTGGAATTAGTCGATTTCTAAACACTTGCACCTTATTACTATGCAGCAAGCGTATGAACACTAGGAGTTGTCATACCTTTTAGGATAAGATCCAAGGTTTGTATTACACCATATATTTTCATCAATGCTTGAACCTAATTTAGTCCTAGGACTTAATTTAACACTAGTACGCATGTATAAAGCACCTTTTTTTTGCCTTTTCGTAATCAATAATTCTAAAATATTAGGATCACCAAAATCCAGAGGGTCGGAATATATGCGGAGTGCCCGAATATATTGTTAAGGTAGATATGGTTATTTTTATGGGCCGCCTCCTACATAACCCCCCCCTTCCATTTAATATCGAGAAATCCCTCACAGGCCGGCTACCTCTCTTCTAGATCCAGCTCTCTCCTCCCGCGGCCCCTAAGTCTAGAAAGAGGCTGCCGCCGCCATGCATCGACGCCGGCTGGCTCGATGACGCGCGCATCGATGATGTCGACCCCCTCCCAGCGAAAAGATATATGGCAACGTGCCATGTTTGCAAGAATCACTACAAGGAAAGAATCTTGTCAACTAGCTCACTATTTAGTGTTCATCTCGTACCTGGTTATTTCGAGAAATCAGTGGTATATTTTCCAACACTCATACTATTTAAATTTATCTCATACTTTTTAGCATATTAAAATTGTTAATTTAATGTGTGAGTTTGGTGCACAGACTGTCCCATGTAATGAAAGGGCACATTTCAATGAACGCAGAGGAGATATGGTGCAATTCCGAGCTTGTGGGTGGATATACACAGTTGAAGTGAAAAAAGGGCCAACTAGGACTTGATTGGGAGGTGAAGGGTGGCTTCGGTTCATTGCTGGATGGTTAGTTGGTGTGTGATTTTCCTTGCAAGGAGATGGACCGAGGATAATTGTCATCTATCTAAACAATGTTGGCAAAGAGGAAGAAGATGAAAAAGAAGAGGAAGAAGATGAGGAACCGCCTATAGACCAGTTATCTCTAATTATCTCCTATAGATGCAAACTTACCGATGGTGAGAATGATCATCTCTAATGAATCATCCCTCCAAGTAATTCTATCATTGAGGTGCCATTTGTCACCCGCTTGACGAAGATGAATGTCAAAAGGCACCTTATGGTATGTATATCATGTCAACAAAGCTATACATATCGATCTACTATATTACTTATGATAATGGTCGAGTGTAACATCAAGTCATCTTACCTTTGCATCGTAGAAATTACCTAAGGACATGGTTTATCATCTTCATATGCCTGAAGATGGCTTTGTTAGACTACGCGTTGGAGCATGAGGTGGCATTAGCACCGTCGAGTACACGACAGATTTTGACGGCCGCATCTCCTTCACCACAGACGGTGGACTAACTTCCTCCAAACCAAGCATCTCCAGATTGGGCAAGCAATACTCATCACTGCAACGTTGACCGCCACGCGTAGGGACCTGCATATGATGTTTTGCATCGACATCATCAATGATTTGGAATCCCTACAGGACTCGGACTCATATGATTGATACTCGAAGGAGTACGCCATGTGACCTTAATAATATTGATTGCTAGATTATTGTCTGAACCAACTTTGATTATAGCTAGGTAGTTTCATCTCTATGTTTTGGACAGAATTCATCCTAATTAGCCATTTAACGATGTATGATAAGTTCTCTAGGCCGCTGATCTCATCTTCCAAATCTTTAGATCTATAATGGGCCTCTTCTCTCCCTTAATTACTTCATTTGTGTAAATATAACCTATAATTGAAATGAACAAAGTTTCCCATAGGAAATGAAAATTGAATTAGTACTTTTAAAATTCGAGATGGTTGTAATTTCTAGCCGCCTGAGGGAAGTAGTTTGTGGCAAAATATGAAATTTGGATGTTGTTAGAGACATTTTCCGTTCACATCCGTCTGAGGTTAATACTTGGCGGCAAAGACCTGAAAAAATATTTGGACAAATATTTTAGATTTGTGCCATATTTTTTGTTCCCCGCCCGCTGAGGTTAGTACTTGACCCCAACTGTCCATCGCCGCCGCTGCTGGCACCCTCCACCACCGCCGCCTCTGGTACCCTACCTCTCCTCCCCGCCGCCTTCGGTCTCCTGTGGTGCAGATGCTCTCCCTCGCCTCCAAGGACACCTTCATCGTCCAGGTAGGTATGCGTGAAAACCAAACCCCCAAAACCCTAATGTAGAGCTTTGATTTAGGAATTTTCACATGGAATTTTCCATTTTGCTTGTCAAATTTAGGGTTCAGGGTTTCCGAGCTGCAAAGCCACGACGGCGTCATCAGGAGAGCCTCCCCCAGCCTACCTCTATATGTCCCACCTCTTTTCCCTTTCTATACATCTTAAACTGTGCAATTTTTTATTCCTCATTGTTCGTTGCCCTTCAAGCAATATAGATTTAGTTGTCACTTTATTAGGCTGCTTGCATCTTGTTTATTCGATGAATTTCAAATTCTTTGGTTGTATATGATTTTTATTAATGTATGATAACAAGAATTGTGTTTCTATTTTTAGTATAATTCATTCTTATATTTGATTGTATTAAAATGCTCAATGTATGTATCTATTGAACATATGGGAACCTATAGTGATCTTGCAATAGTGCTCTATAGCGATGATAGTGCTGCCACTAGCTCTGGAAGTTTTGAATTCTTGTCATCAGAAGAGCCCACTGAGAGGCTTGAGCTTAGAGGTATCAAATGACATCAAAATTCCAGTCATCTGTTTTAAATTTGTATGTGTTTAGACTGTAGACACGGGAACCACCAGATTGAAATTTGTATGTGTTATTTCATTAGGACCTCAACACAACAGGGACACTGATTGTGATAAGCAGAACCTGTTTGGAAATGACATGTATCTGAAATAAGTTCATGTATACTTCCTTTTAGACTGGAGTGATGTAACATCCCAAAAATATTGAACTTGGACCATCAAACTTTAAGCATCAAAATTAGGTTTAACAAAAACTTTTCTAAATAAAATTATGAATGCATGCATATGAGTATGCATTGAATTTGAAATTCTTTTTAACCACCTTGTTTGTATGTTTCCTTGCTTGTAAAATGTTTCTTAGGTGAAATAAACATCATCTAAAACATTTCCCACACTTTTCCCAAAGATAAATAAAGCAAAACAAATAAAATAAGGGAATGGTCACTTTGACCAATTTAACTCCCATGCCTACTTTGGCTGTCTCAAACTTTTAGAACCTAACAGAAACTTTTCTGGATCTTTGCACGCCTTGAATGTACTCATAACAAAGTATCAAGGCCCACTTTGTGATCATCGAGAAACTTTCAAATGCATAGTTTAAATGACAATTCAAAATTGAATCTTTATCATATGGGAAGATCCCACTTTTTCAAAAACCACTCAAACAAGCTCAACTTTCAAAACCCAAGCATCTGCAGACTCACCAGCACCAATCAAAATCCAAAACTTGAATTCATGCGGCCATTTCATCAAACACTTGGCAGACACAAATCAAACAAAATCCAAACACTATTGTGAGCAGTGATTCTTGCCTAACTGGTTCCCTATCTAGCTCACAACCAGCTCAGTAGATCATCTAGCAAGATTAACCAAGCACTAGCGCCACTGTGAGCTTGCCAAAACCATCAATGATGAACAGCCGAAGCCAACCTTGTCACCCCCATGTCGACAGCAAGCTAGGAAGAGAAACAAGCCTAGCTAGCATGTCTGGGAGGCAGCCCACCGTCCATCGCCACTCCCTGTCCAGCGCTCGAACCCTGCCAGCCACTAGACCACACACACAGACCACGCCCATCTGCCAGCGACCATGCCGACCGTGCGCCAGAGCGCCACCCTCGACCGAAGCCCACAGACCGCGCGCCGCCCTCGCCGCGTGCATACACGATCGCCACCGACCCAGGAGACCGCCAGACATCCTCGTTCGCCGCCCCGTGACGCACAGCCACCGCTCGCCGTCGAAGACGCCGCCTCTGCCGCGCAGAGCGTCGCATGTTCCAGACCAACCCGCACCGCCCCACGTCTCGCCACCGTATCATTGAGCATCGCCAGGGAACACCGCACCGTCCCCTACCTTCGCCCATGCCAATAGTCGTCTGTACCATCGCCCCCGACGAGCTCACCATGCGCCCCGACGGTCCCCTCGCTCGACTATAAATAGAGACCACCCCCAGCCGAACTAAGCACACCATTCTACTCCCCTCTCATCACTGATCGTGCCACACCGTTCCCGGAGCAAGGCGAGCATCACTTCACCGGAATTTCACCGGAGCCTGCCGCCTCTGGAGAAGAAGGGAGCCAGCGATTGGAGCCGCCCCAGGAGGAGCCACCGATACCAGGAGATTCACCGTCGTTGACTTCGTCGTTCGCCCTCCTCGCCGACCCTCTCCTGCACCCGGGTGAGCCTCCAGCAACCCCCACTGGCCGCGCTAGGTTTCTTTCTCGCCGGTATTGCCCAACGTCGACGATAACTCCCAGCCATTGGATTAGAACCCGATCGAACGACCCACATCACCCCATACCGCTTCGCACCCCCTGTCTCACTGACGAGTGGGGACAGCCACTTAAACAGCCCGCAGAAGCGCTACGCTTAGCAGGCCGGCCCGTTAACTTTTCCCGCGCAGTCCAGTTATTTGAATTAAACCTTTTTCATTTTATTTCAAACTCACTTCTGTACCCAGTTTCAAAAATCAACCTAGATCGATTTAGTGCACCAAATTGCATGAAGCCTATTTTGTTGGAAAGGTATGGGAATGCTCAATCCAAGCCCGTTGGATTCAAGTCATTTGGATCTATAGATCACCCATGGTAAAAATAACAAGGCAGAAGCTTTTATGCATTCAAACATTTTTCAAATTTAAACCATAATAGCTTTTGAGTTGATTCCAACTCTCAAAAATCACATTTAACCATACCTTTCAGAATATATAAAAATATATGGGTTTACTTGCAGAAATAATGTTCAAGTAATAAAAGAATGCCCCATAGGAATTTCTAGACACTTTATTTAATTAAAATAAAAGGGTAAAACCTTATTAAATTGTGACACCACTTTAAATCACATTCCCATGAACTAAAATATGTGGTGATGACATGTGTCAACATGATCCCATGTTTGGTTTGGATAATATTAAACCTTAAGTAGTTTTTCAATGAGTAGAAATTACTTTTCTAAAAATAAAAGTAATTAAACCAAGCCTTAATCTTGTAATATTAGAGATGATGTTAGATCATCTATAGGATCCTTGTGTGTGATGATTGTAAGTAGTTAAGTATTGTTTGGTGATTGTGTACATCGTATTTATTTGTAGACCCTAGTACCGACCAAGGATACGAGGAGGAAGGAGGATTCTACGAAGAAGAAGTCGAGGAGAACTTCAACCACTGCTCTGCTCAAGGCAAGCTATTAACCTTGCAAGCTAACCCTTGCAATTTAGCAAGCTTATGCTGATATTGTGCAAGCCAATACTTGCTTGTTACCATGTCAACTATATGCCTTAAAGCATACATGATCATAACCACTTGATAAACCAATCCTAGTTTTACATGCAAGCCTCTTACTTTATTTCCTTATCAAAACTCTTATCTAGATGTTACCTAAGTAAATGGTAGATACTAGAAGAATATGTGAAGGTTGCATAAAGAGCATAAAATTTGGCCTAAGCTAGATAATCTTGATGTCATCTTAAGGCATGAGATTGAACTTAGTTAAAACTCCACTAGTCCCCACCCCTCATTAGTACTTACCCCCACTTGTAGATGCTAGTGCTAAGCATAAAAATTGATCAACTTTAGATGGGAATACTTGGTGGAAAAATGGTTATGAAAACCTTAGAATGATGGATCATTCTATTGAAATGTTTTGGACATGTGTTTCCGAACACCTGATGATTTCGGTGATGAAAATGTTGAGGCATGAGCCTTAGCCCTTTATAAAACTGATGGTTGTCTGGATGCGATACCATTCCAATTTTATCGTACAACCACAATACCCGAAGATTGGGTAGGGCTTGACTGGAAACTTATATACCTTAGTATTAGTTCCCTCACGGCCAAGGTCTGAGCTGAGGCTACCTTGTGAAGATTGTCCACCTGTGCAGTACCCAAGATGACAGTTGGTCATGGTTGGGAGGCCAAACTCACAGGTTAGGTGCTTATACTAGGGAGTGTAATTGGAAGGTTAGGATTGATTATCCGCATACTAAGTATGGTGAATTCAGCATTTTTTCCTGACGGATGTATCGAATGTTGTGGTGGAAGTGTACAATCTCTGCAGAGTGTCAAACTATTCGAATAGCCGCGTCCACGGTTATGGACAGTTGGAGTGGCCATACTGTTCCCCCGTCAGACTTTTCAAAAAGACTTGTGAAATGAATTGAGACTTTGACTTGACCACAACAGGGTTGTGATATGAAATACAAGTTCCCATTTAGGTGTTATAAAACTTGAACTAGCATTCGTTGCTTCTAAACTTAGTAGAGATAAATCTGGCTTTTGCAAAATAACCCTAGAGCCTAGTGTCCTATATCCAAAAACCCCTTTACTTGTTAGTATTAGTTTGCGAGTACTTAAAGAGTACTCATGGCTTTGTCCCTGGCTATTCCCATGGCCAGACTATGAAGAAGAGTACCTGGAGGATGGACCCCAGGAAGGTTACGACAACTACGATCATCTTCCGTCGTCAGCATTGCCTGTGACCTAGAAGATGGAGCTTCGCCTACGCTACCATTATTATTACGTATTCCGCTGCTTGATGTTGTATTATGAACTGGATCATGAGATCCCTATTTGTGTAAAAACTTATGTACGGTTTGTAATGGATGATGTACTATGGTATCCAATTCTTTTATGTCTCACAAAAATGGTAATCCTGGGATTGCGATGTATGGCATAACAGGCATCTGGGATTAAAAATCCGGGTGTTGACACGTTGGTATCAGAGCCATCCTGACCATAGGAGACCCTAGTTAGACTGGACGTTTGAATCAAAAACTTAGTTTCAAAACCAAAGAAAACAAATATTTACAAAAACTTATTCTCATTCTTATCCCTTTGATTCTTTCATAAAAATTCATGTTCCTCAAAAACTCTTGCAAAAATACATAAAATGTTGACACACTTGATCACTCTACTAACTTACTCATCCTATATTCTTATAGATGGACGTGAAGTACAACAAGATTTACCAACTGGGGAATGAGGAGACCTTATCTTTGAGAGGGATTTGGACCAGCTTTCGGAACTTCTGGAGCGTCTGCACCCCGAGTTCTTCGGAGCTCAGCTCAATGATCAAGGAGGAGAAGATCTGCAGTGGATAATTGTTGCAAGTCTCCGTGGAAAGATTGAACCTCCCACTGCGGAGGGAATTCAGTTTACCTTGAGAGAAAACAACTAGCTCGATGGACTGGCCAGGGCCATGCAGGAAGCTCTTTCATGTCTGTGTGGGCAGAGCATCAATCAGATCAAGGGTACTCGCTTTGAGTTTTGCCCAAGGCGTGATGCTAATGGACAACCACTGGAAGCCCCATACCACCCCGAGCGGAAGACCCAATTGGACCACCTTAGCTTCATGATGTACGATCGTCAGCAGGAGTTGGACAACTGCCGTGACTACTCCAACCACAAATCTGCCATCATCCAGACGAAGGACCAAACCATCGCCATGATAGCAAAGGATCGCAAGTCTCGCCGCCGTCAGCTCGACAAGAAGGAGCGCATTATTGCCCGTCTTCGCCACCGCATATCATCTCTGGAGGAGACCATCCACGAGAGATACATGCAGTTGGAGGAAAGGGAGAATGCCAGAGAGGATCTTCGTGGAGACCCCTACTCCTATCTCAGCGATGATGATGATTTTCTAGAGGATCAGGCTATGGACTTCTTCATCGATGGAGATGATTTCGCCTTCATCGATGATGATGAGGATGATGAAGCCACTGATTCCGAGGAGTAGTAGAACTTGATCACTAGCGTAGCGAGTAGTATTCGGTCCCACTGTATCGTAGTTTCCAGAATGGTTCTTAAAACCATCTATTTTTCTTTGTTGTGGTGTGTGTTGTATCGGGTGCTATGAATGAATGAATGAATGAAAAAGCAAGTTGCTAGAAAATCTGAGTCAAACTTTAAAAACTTTTCAAAGACCCAAAACTTTAGAAATTTCCCTCTTTTCTCATGATCTATCTCAATCTTCAGATGCCACGTGTAAGAAGTGGTTCATCCCCGGACCCGATGTTGCAGATTCTGCAAATGTTGACTTCTGACCGCGAAGCTGAAAGAGCGGAACGTCAAGCCAACCTAGCCATACTTCAGCAGATAGCCCAGCTTGCCCACAACAACCAAGGCCACGGAAATCAAGACAACCATGGATCTAAGCTCAAGAATTTCCAGAATACCATCCCACCTGTTTTCACTAAATCAGAAGAAACCCTAGACGCTGATGATTGGCTGCAAACCATGGAAAATAACCTAGAAGTCGCCGGACTGGAAGCCAACGAGAAAGTTCTGTTCGCCACCCACTATCTAGCCGGAGATGCCAGGGCATGGTGGAACAGTGTTCGCGCAATGACCGGAGGCCAGATGATGACCTGGGAGGAGTTCAATGTCAAGTTTAGCAGAACCCACGTGCCACCAGGTTTGATCAAGAGAATGAGAGACGAGTTCAGAGAGCTGAAGCAAGGAAGGATGACTGTAGTGGAATACCGTGACAATTTTTTGTCATTTTCTAGGTATGCCCCGGATGAGATCGACACCGAATCCAAGAAGAAAGAAAGATTCCTCAATGATCTGCATGACGAGATGCAGACAATGTTAGTCAATATCCCCTTTGCGGATATTGAAGCCCTTGTCGACTCAGCTATCCAGATGGAAGGAAAGATCAACCAAGCCAATGAGAACCGCAAGCGTCGCATGATGCATCAACCAGGAACCCATCAGACCCCAAAGTGTCGCCCCAACCCATCTCCAGGATTTGCCCCAAGAACCAATAGACCCCCGATGAACCGTCCAACCTATCCCAACCATGGAAACCCTAGGCCCGGAGGAAATCACAACAACCCTGGCAACGCTAGCAATTTCAATCGTGCCCCACCCAAGTTCAACAACAACAATTCTACCGCCAACACCAACACTGCCCCTAGGACTGGAAGCAATGTTGTGCCTGTAGCAGCAAAGGACAAGTCGCAAGTAACTTGTTATGACTGTGGAAATAAAGGCCACTATTCCAACGAGGGCCCCAACAAGGAAAATGCTACAGCCCCCAATGCCAATGTCCCAGCTCAGCAGCAGCATCGTGTTCAGCCAGGAAGAAGATTTGCCCCAGGGAATTCGCTCAACCGCAACGGCCGTCTTTTTCTCATGCATGCTGAAGAAGCTCAGCAAGCGCCAGACGTCGTGCTGGGTATGTTTTCTGTTAATTCAGTACTTGCAAGAGTGTTGTTTGACTCTGGTGCATCACATTCATTTGTGACCAAAGAATTTCCATGCACTAGTAAAATACAACCAACCAAACTGAAGCATGTAATGATTGTTTAAATTCCCGGATCAACCACCAAGGCTAGGCAAATTTGCAAAGCCGTCCCTATCCGAATCCATGGCATAGATTTTTATGCTAATATGATAGTACTCGGAACTAAAGGATTGGAAGTAGTACTAGGAATGGATTGGATGTCCAAACATAAAGGATTGATTGACTGTGCCAAGAAAGCCATAACCATGACCAGTACAGCCGGAATATCAGTCGAGCATATATCTGAAACCTTACCTCGCCAATTCAAATACAACAAGAGTATATCCCAACCTACCATTGACCAAGTCCGGATAGTCTGTGAATACCCCGATGTATTTCCAGATGTTTTGCCCGGTATGCCCCCGGATCGGGATATCGAGTTTATCATTGAACTAATCCCTGGAATCGGACCCATAGCCTAGAGACCCTATAGTATGAACCCGTCAGAGCTCGCAGAACTAAAGAAGCAACTGGATTGCATGCTAGAAATTGGATTGATTCAACCAAGTGCGTCACCATGGAGGTCACCTATCTTGCTTGTGGACAAGAAGGATGGAGGTAACCATTTCTGTAAGGATTATCGGAAATTAAATGATGTCACCATCAAGAAAAAGTACCCCTTTCCCAAGATAGAAGATTTGTTTGATCAGTTGACCGGTGCCAAAGTGTTTTCTAAGATTGATCTTAGAACTGACTATCATCAACTCAAAATTCATGCAGAGGATATTCCAAAGACTGCCTTTACCACGAGATATGGATTGTATGAGTATACTGTCATGTCTTTTGGACTAACCAATGCCCCCGCTTATTTCATGAATCTCATGAATAAGATTTTTATGGACTTCCTGGATAAGTTTGTCGTTGTTTTCATCGATGACATTCTGATTTATTCCAAATCAGAAGAAGAACATGAGCTACACCTAAGGACCATTCTTGGAACCCTTAGAGAGCATCAGCTGTATGCAAAGTTTAGCAAATGTGAATTCTGGTTACAGGAGGTAGGATTCAGCGGTCACATTGTATCAGCCGGAGGAATTGCCGTTGACCCTGCCAAAGTGAAAGATGTAGAAGATTGGCAAGCCCCAACCACTCAAACCCAAGTTCGTGCATTTCTCGGATTGGCGGGATATTACCGCAAATTCGTAGAAGGATTCTCTAGTATCGCTAGACCCATGACCCAATTTCTAAAGAAGGACAAGAATTTTGAATGGACAGACAAGTGTGAAGCAAGTTTTCAAGAACTCAAGAGGAGATTGATTTCAGCCCCAATCTTGATCATGCCGGATATCACGAAGCCCTTCGATGTGTATTGTGACGCATCCAAGATTGGTCTCGGATGTGTGCTAATGCAAGAAGGCAAATTTATATCTTATCTATCGCGACAACTGAAGCAAGATGAGCAAAACTACCCAACCCATGACCTCGAACTTGCAGCCGTAGTTCTAGCCCTGAAAACATGGAGACATTACCTAATGGGAAACCATTGTGAGATTTATTCGGATCACAAGAGCCTAAAGTATATATTCACACAGAAGGAGCTAAATATGAGGCAGAGAAGATGGATTGAGCTAATCAAGGATTACGATCTGGACATTCACTATCACCCTGGTAAAGCCAACGTGGTAGCAGATGCCCTTAGCAGATTGCCGTGCCGCTTGAACTCCATGATTTTGAAGGAGCAACCAAGTTTGCACAAAGAGATGGAAGATTTTCGAATGGAATTAGTAAGTGAAGGATTTTTGGCTAGCATAGAACTCCAGCCCACTTTGATCAGTCAGATTAAAGAGGCGCAGAAGGTAAATGCTAGTATCGACGGAATCAAGCGTCATATCAGTACAAGCAAAGTACCCGGATTCACCGAGGACGAAGAAGGAGTTTTGTGGTACAAAGGACGCCTTTGTGTACCAGCAGATTCTGAGTTGAAAGAAGTTATTTTGAAGGAGGCTCATGATACTCTTTATTCTATCCATCCCTAAGGAACTAAGATGTATCAAGATTTAAAGGAGCAATTTTGGTGGCATAAGATGAAGAGAGAAATCGGAAGCTATATCGCCAAGTGTGATATATGTCAGCGAGTCAAGGCGGGACATCAAAGACCCGCTGGATTGTTGCAGCCCTTGCAGATTCCGAAATGGAAATGGGATTCTATTGGAATGGACTTTATCACTGGACTACCTACTTCTAGTAGGGGAAATGACTCTATCTGGGTCATAGTGGAAAGATTGTCCAAAGTCGCCCATTTCTTGCCCGTCAAGACCACATATCAGAGTTCAAAACTAGCAGAGTTGTACATCGCTAGAATCGTTAGTTTGCATGGAGTCCCCAAGAACATCATATCGGATTGAGGAACTCAGTTTACCTCGAGATTCTGGAAGAAAGTCCAAGAGGGTTTAGGAACCCGTCTAGATTTCAGCACCGCGTATCACCCTTAGACCGATGGACAAACGGAGCGAGTAAATCAAATACTCGAAGATATGCTGAGAGCATGCATGTTAGAATATGGATCCAAGTGGGAAGACTATCTGCCATTTGCAGAATTTTCATACAACAACAGTTATCAAGCCAGTTTGCAAATGGCCCCATTTGAATTCATGTACGGAAGGAAGTGTCGCACCCCTTTGAACTGGTCGGAAGTAGGAGAGAGTCAGATCTTCGGACCCGACATCCTACGAGAAGCAGAAGAGAAGGTTCACGAGATTCGTGAGCACCTCAAGACCGCCCAATCCAGACAGAAGAGTTACGCCGACAAGAGACGTAGAGACCTCGCCTTCAACGTAGGAGACTTTGTTTATCTGAAAGTGTCGCCATTGAAGGGAATGCAGCGTTTCCAACTCAAAGGAAAGTTAGCCCCCAGATATATCGGACCTTTCAAGATTCTGAACCGTCGAGGAGAAGTATCGTATCAATTGGAACTACCCGAAGAGATGTCAGCCGTGCACAATGTGTTCCATATCTCGTTACTTCGCAAGTGTCTCGAAGTCCCCGAGAAGACCGAAGTGTTCAAGAATATCGATCACCGTACCATAGAGATCAACGATGACCTGACCTATCCCGAAGTACCCATCCGTATTTTGGAAGAAGCTTTTCGAACTACCCGAACCCGAAGCATCAAGTTTCTCAAGATTCAGTGGAGCAACCAAACAGAAGAGGAAGCTACCTGGGAGCGTGAATATCACATCAGGATGGAGTTTCCCGATCTCTTCAAATCCTAGGTAATCTTTTTGTCCTTTTTCAAATCTCGGGACGAGAATTTTTTTAAGGGGGGAAGGTTTGGAACATCCCAAAAATATTGAACTTGGACCATCAAACTCTAAGAATCAAAATTAGGGTTAACAAAAAATTTTCTAAATAAAATTATTAATGCATGCATATGAGTATGCATTGAATTTGAAATTCTTTTGAACCACCTTGTTTGTATGTTTCCTTGCTTGTAAAATGTTTCTTAGGTGAAATAAACATCATCTAAAACATTTCCCACACTTTTCCCAAAGACAAATAAAGAAAAACAAATAAAATAAGGGAATGGTCACTTTGACCAATTTAACTCCCATGCCTACTTTGGCTGTCTCAAACTTTCAGAACCTAACAGAAACTTTTCTAGATCTTTGCACCCCTTGAATGTTCTCATAACAAAGTATCAAGGCCCACTTTGTGATCATCCAGAAACTTTCAAATGCATAGTTTAAATGACAATTTAAAATTGAATCCTTATCATATGGGAAGATCCCACTTTTTCAAAAACCACTCAAACAAGCTCAACTTTCAAAACCAAAGCATCTGCAGACTCACCAGCACCAATCTAGCACACCCATCAAAAATCTTTTCAAAATTCAAAACTTGAATTCATGCGGCCATTTCATCAAACACTTGGCAGACACAGATCAAACAAAATCCAAACACTATTGTGAGCAGTGATTCTTGCCTAACTGGTTCCCTATCTAGCTCACAACTAGCTCAGTAGATCATCTAGCAAGATTAACAAAGCACTAGCACCACTGTGAGCTTGCCAAAACCATCAAAGGTGAACAGCCGAAGCCAACCTTGTCACCCCCATGTCAACAGTAAGCTAGGAAGAGAAACAAGCCTAGCCAAATATGCGGGAGGCAGCCCACGATCACGCCACTCCCTCGCCCAGCGCTGAAACCCTGCCAGCCTTTGGACCACACGCACGGATCAGCGCCCAGCCGCGCGACCATGCCGGCGTGCGCTAGAGCGCCACCCTCGACCAAAGCCCACAAGCGCCTCCCCGCAAGGCGTGCATACACGATCGCCACCGACCCAGAGACGCGGAGATCCATCTCGCTTACCGCGACCACCGCTTCGCCGTCGAAGACGCCGCCTCGCCAGCAGAGCGTCGCATGTTCCAGACCAACCCGCACCGCCCCACGTCTCGCCACCGTATCATTGAGCATCGCCAGGGAACACCGCACCGTCCCCTACCTTCGCCCATGCCAATAGCCGTCTGTACCATCGCCCCCGACGAGCTCACCGTGCGCCCCGACGGTCCCCTCGCTCGACTATAAATAGAGGCCACCCCCAGCCGAACTAAGCACACCATTCTACTCCCCTCTCATCACTGATCGTGCCACACCGTTCCCGGAGCAAGGCGAGCAACACTTCGCCGGAATTTCACCGGAGCCCGCCGCCTCTGGAGAAGAAGGGAGCCAGCGATTGGAGCCGCCCCAGGAGGAGCCACCGGTACCAGGAGATTCGCCGTCGTCGACTTCGTCGTTCGCCCGCCTCGCCGACCCTCGCCTGCACCCCGGTGAGCCCCCAGCAACCCCCACTGGCCGCGCTAGGTTTCTTTCTCGCCGGCGTTGCCCAACGTCGATGATGACTCCCAGCCGTTGGATTAGAACCCGATCGAACGACCCACATTAACCCATACCGCTTGGCACCCCCTGTCTCACTGACGAGTGGGGACAGCCACTTAAACAGCCCGCAGAAGAGCTACGCTTAGCAGGCCGGCCCGTTAACTTTTCACGCACAGCCCAGTTATTTGAATTAAACCTTTTTCATTTTATTTCAAACTCACTTATGTACCCAGTTTCAAAAATCAACCTAGATCGATTTAGTGCACCAAATTGAATGAAACCTATTTTGTTGGAAAGGTCTGGGAATGCTGAATCCAAGCCCGTTGGATTCAAGTCATTTGGATCTATAGATCACCCATGGTAAAGATAACAAGGCAGAAGCTTTTCTGCATTCAAACATTTTTCAAATTTAAACCATAATAGCTTTTGAGTTGATTCCAACTCTCAAAAAACACATTTAACCATACCTTTCAGAATATTTAAAAATATATGGGTTTACTTGCAGAAATAATGTTCAAGTAATAAAAGAATGCCCCATAGGCATTTCTAGACACTTTATTTAATTAAATTAAAAGGATAAAACCTTATTAAATTGTGACACCACTTTAAATCACATTCCCATGAACTAAAATATGTGGTGATGACATGTGTCAACATGATCCCATGTTTGGTTTGGAGAATATTAAACCTTAAGTAGTTTTTCAATGAGTAGAAGTTACTTTTCTAAAAATAAAAGTAATTAAACCAAGCCTTAATCTTGTAATATTAGAGATGATATTAGATCATCTATAGGATCCTTGTGTGTGATGATTGCAAGTAGTTAAGTATTGTTTGGTGATTGTGTACATCGTATTTATTTATAGACGCTAGTACCGACCAAGGATACGAGGAGGAAGGAGGATTCTACGAAGAAGAAGCCGAGGAGAACTTCAACCACTGCTCTGCTCAAGGCAAGCTATTAACCTTGCAAGCTAACCCTTGCAATTTAGCAAGCTTATGCTGATATTGTGCAAGCCAATACTTGCTTGTTACCATGTCAACTATATGCCTTAAAGCATATATGATCATAACCACTTGATAAACCAATCCTAGTTTTACTTGCAAGCCTCTTACTTTATTTCCTTATCAAAACTCTTATCTAGATGTTACCTAAGTAAATGGTAGATACTAGAAGAATATGTGAAGGTTGCATAAAGAGCATAAAATTTGGCCTAAGCTAGATAATCTTGATGTCATCTTAAGGCATGAGATTGAACTTAGTTAAAACTCCACTAGTCCCCACCCCTCATTAGTACTTACCCCCACTTGTAGATGCTAGTGCTAAGCATAAAACTTGATCAACTTTAGATGGGAATACTTGGTGGGAAAATGGTTATGAAAACCTTGGAATGATGGATCATTCTATTGAAATGTTTTGGACATGTGTTTCCGAACACCTGATGATTTTGGTGATGAAAATGTTGAGGCATGAGCCTTAGCCCTTTATAAAACTGATGGTTTTCTGGATGCGATACCATTCCAATTTTATCGTACAACCACAATACCCAAAGATTGGGTAGGGCTTGACTGGAAACTTATATACCTTAGTATTAGTTCCCTCACGACCAAGGTCTGAGCTGAGGCTACCTTGTGAAGATTGTCCACTGCGACTCCAAGATGACAGTTGGTCATGGTTGGGAGGCCAAACTCACAGGAGAGGTGCTTATACTAAGGAGTGTAATTGGAAGGTTAGGATTGATTATCCGCATACTGAGTATGGTGAATTCAGGATTTGTTCCTGACGGATCTATCGAATGTTGTGGTGAAAGTGTAGAATCTCTGCAGAGTGTCAAACTATTCGATAGCCGCGTCCGCGGTTATAAACAGTTGGAGTGGCCATACTGTTCCCCTGTCAAACTTTTTAAAATGACTTGTGAAATAAATTGAGACTTTGACTTGACCTCAATAGGGTTGTGATATGAAATACAAGTTCCCATTTAGGTGTTATAAAACTTCAACTAGCATTCGTTGCTTCTAAACTTAGTAGAGATAAATCTGGCTTTTGCAAAATAACCCTAGAGCCTAGTGTCCTATATCCAAAAACCCCTTTACTTGTTAGTATTAGTTTGCGAGTACTTAAAGAGTACTCATGGCTTTGTCCCTGGCTATTCCAATGGCCAGACTATGAAGAACAGTACCTGGAGGATGGACCCTAGGAAGGTTACGACAACTAGGATCATCTCCCATCGTCAGCATTGCCTGTGACATAGAAGATGGAGCTTCACCTACGCTACCATTATTATTACGTATTCCGCTGCTTGATGTTTTATTAAGAACTAGATCATGAGATCCCTATTTGTGTAAAAACTTATGTACGGTTTGTAATGGATGATGTACTATGGTATCCAATTCTGTTATGTCTCGCAAAAATGGTAATCCTGGGATTGCGATGTATGGCATAACAGGCATCTGGGATTAAAAATCCGGGTGTTGACAAGTGAACCTGAATTTCCACCAAAAATCAAGTACTACATCTAGAGGTTGCCCTATTCATTTGTCGTGCAAAAGAAGTGCATGCCGGTAAGATGATATATTCTTGAACATGTGATCAACAAGGTACCCTATGATATTTAAGTACTTCCATTTATCAAAGCATGCTAGTTCTTCAACTATTTGTACTTGCGTAGACATTTGGAGCTAAGTTCACAAGAAAATATCTAAAGAATCACCTTGATGAACCAATTGATGTCCATGTATGTCAAATGAAGAGTAAGAAGCCAAAGATGGTTACTATAAAGATGGGAGCTGGTGGGTCAAATGCAATCTTGATGACTGGATGGGAGAAGGTTGTGAGAAGCTTGAACTTAAAGCAGGATAACATTGTCCTTTCACTAGTAGGAAAATACCTAGTGTCAGCATTCAAAAAAGGAGGTTCGTGGCGTTGAACCCACATGCACTAATCTCACGCCACTAGTAGAAGATAGTGGTGGCGTCCCGGTGAACGCTAGTACTAAGTTAGCTACTAGTGGTGTTTTGTGGAACGCCACAAGTATGATAAGCTGTAGTGGCATTCGAGCTTTCCTCAACGCCATTAACCTTAATTCGGCAATTAAAAAATACTAAAAATCTTGATTATATCAGTAATATCAAATAATAGAATACAACAATACTAAACATCATTCAGAATACAACAACATGATACAACAAAGTTTACTGGATAACATTCAGAATACAACGATACAAAAAACTAACTAACTTAGAAGACTATCTAGCTTGTTCTACCTAGGGCATGGTCTTCAAAGTTAGGAGACTAGTTCTACCTAATGGAATGATTTTCAAAGTCACAAGACTCTGAGTCAGGGATCTCGTATGAGAAAAAGATGACTTCACAAGTTTTATCGAGGTAGATTATCAACCTCATCCCGGCATCCATCCCAAACCTTTCTACCAAATTTTTCGAAAGTGGTCCTGCAAAGTAAGTCCGGTTCGCCTCGTTGACGACTAGAATCTTGTAGCTCTTGTCAGGTATTGCCTCTTCAACCAAGGTAACCTCAAATTATCCCTGGTGATTTACACGTCTGTTCACATGGTCAAGAAAGTCATTTCTAGCGTGTCAAGGGATGGTTTGAGAAAAATATATATGAAAACAATATTTAATTAGTTTTGATCAAAATTCATGCAAGGTTGAAAATTATAATTAAACCAAACATACTGCCATAGTCTCAAAGTCTTCGGTAAGCACTATGACAAAAACTTCTTATCCTGACAACTTTCATGGCCACAATTGATGCAGGGATGCATTTGCTGCATCTCACAAGGTCATATGCAAAATAATTATAGGGACGGAGTAAGCAAGCCAACTAGTGCAAATTTTTAGGAAACTCAAACATAAAGGCAGGAAAGTAATATTACAAATATAAGATGTCACAGCTAAACTAAAGGTCTCACATAAAGACACACAAGACAAACAGAGTTCCTAAAGACCAAATCAAATGTACAAGATATTCATGGACATTTGACAAGGTCTTATGGGCACCTTTCACATTAGATTGTGGCATAGTGTAATCATCGACCGTTGGAAGGAAAACAACCAAAATAATCTAAAATCATCTACACTCACAAACTATCTACACTAACAACATTTTATGAATAAGAGAGACATTTCCATAGTTCGTATAACATGGTTGTGAACAATATTGTGCACTTAATTCAGCAACCATAATTTATCTCAACCATGTTTTATGAACCATAAAATTATATGTCGACTTCTGGACCAAAAAATTCTAACGAATCGAGAATCGTTGCACATGGAAATACTTCATCAATAACTCCAAAGTCTAAAGAAGCATATGGAAATACTTCATTTAGACTTTATGGTAACAAGATGAGATATTTGCATATAAAGTTATCTCGGCCTAGACTATCACTATGTAATTAACAAACTCATATCTCTATATCTACAATTTGAGCCAAACTTAATATCTAAAACACTATCTAACATACTTATATCTAGGATTTCTAATATTAATATCTAACACACATATTCGTCTACAATTTCTCTAAAACGTATTAAATACAGGGATTAGAGGCATGGCTGGTGGCTCACCGAAGTCATGGACGGAGAAGCTGTGGTGCGCGGCTCGGGACAGGGCAGTGGTGACCGCTGGTGTGACTCCGGGACCAGAGAAGTTGCAGCGACCATCGGGGATGTCCGCGGTGGTCGCGGCGCCTAGCGGCTCAGAGAGGAGGAGAGGTGCGGCGACCGGTGTCTCAGGAACTGATGTCCTGTTTAGCAAGCTTGTTTTCTAGTACTCGGATGCGTGTTGTGGACACAGATCTGTTCCTTGATATTGATCCAACTACGAAATTTAACAGGAACGTGCATGTGCTTGATCTAGTTATTCTCTTCTCCTTTAAGAGTTCTTATATAATCCGCACTTCTATTTTTTTGTCTCATCTTCTAGGCGTGGTATATTTTGCATGGTCTTTATTGCATCATGCAAATAAGTTCAAATGAAAGCATAAGAAATATTGAAGTATAAAGCTTATTCATTACAAAATATTAACAATATTAAAAATATCTTACATAAGCATATTTGTCTGTTGTAGTCATGATGCCTTCCTTGTTAGTGTGGCTAAGTCTATAGAATTCAATTGGAGATGTCACCTCCTCCAAGTTCTATAAAAAATTGGAATTACGAACATGAGTTAGCAATATTTCTACTTAGCTTGTAAAAACAATTGTTTCATATATGAATTTGAAAACTTAAAAGAGCTTAATAGTGTGCAACGAAGCATCTCGATCCATTTGTATGGTTCTTCTTCACAGCTTCTCTGTTCACTTGACTCTTCACACACATTTCCTAAATTTGAGTATTAACTTATAAGTTTTCTATGCCGCAAAGATTTATGTGCTGAGTATTTGTGAGTGTAAATTTTAGTACCTGATAGTGGGCTTCAAACCATTTGTCCACATGATCTTTCAAACTTCTCTCTAGTATATTTGATGGCTTCAACTTATATGCTTCCTGGGGGCTCATTTCTTTAATCTTGTCCCAATTATCCTTAAGCTTGTAATTTAGTTGGCGCATACTACTCTGTATAATATTAGTGCACACTGTCTTGGTTTTCTCTTCAACATTTTCTATAGGCAAACCTATAGCGGCTTGCGCTTCTTTGAAACGTCCATCATACGAGCTTGATTTTCTTCCAAATTTTTGTACCTATTTCCCTCATATGCATTAGTTAGTTTTTTGGGTGCCTGACAAGGGATGGTCTACTTAATATTTTTTTGAAGGTGCTAGGGGCACCAAAACTCTTATTACATCTCAACAACATATTACATCATGAATTTGAAAGTCCTACCAAATTTCATTTCTAAAATAAGCTATCCAAGGGAAGGCATATTGAGAGTGTTCTATTGAAGAGCAAACTAAAGTAGGCACAGTAGAAGTAGTTCTATGTACCTTATGAGCACATGAGTGAGCTATATTGCTTTTATCTCTACAAATGTGATTTACTCTAGCATTTGCCTTCATGACTGAATATAATTTTTTTTGCTAGGATGACTACAATTCCAGTGCATGTATTTTGAGTCAAGCCTGTTGCTAGAAACTGCATTTGCCACTAGAATGTTATTAGTACAGTGTTGGGGCTCTTTTATGTTCATTCTTTCCGCTATTTTAGTTTCCAATAACAAGGCTTTAGCCTTAAATTGAATAGGAGAGATCGAATAAGGAGCAGAGGAATGATTTTTCCTAGATGTAGCCAATGCTATCTTTTGCTTGGATAAAAATAAACATAATTGCACCATTCTACTGCCAAACAATATCATTGCGTGTGCGATAAAAATGTAGGGAGTAGATCGCTAGAATTATAACTAGAATGAATGAAAAATATACTTAACCACTTTGTAATGAACGGTTCTAGCAGATCTAGTGCATATAAGAGGGGTCGAGGGATTGAATTAACACCTAACAGTAGTTTGACGTTGCTCTTATTCTTCGGTGTACACCTCAATGGTTCACATGCCTTACATTTGCGAAGAGTCCCGATAATCATGTTGGCCAAGGAGATCGTCAATCATATGCGACAATGCGTTCTGATTCTCTAGGGACGAGATCAGATCTGGTGGAGGAGAAGGATGAGGCGCTAGAGGGGAATGGGCTGTGGGAGTTAAGATGAGACACAAATTGTGGGAGGGAATCATGCGCCATTTTTATGTTACGGGGTTTCAAATTTTGGCGGTGTGGTGAGGAGGGAAAAGGAGGGAACGAAAATGTGTCAAAAAATTTGGAGGAAGGTTCTATTTAGTTGTTAATTTTGACGTGGGGGGCAAAACATTTGTTCAAACTTACGTTTAATTCGTATGTAAGCTGTACACAATTGGTATAAAAAAATGAAATGAAGTACTGATAAGTTGAAAATTAATGATGAAAGAGTAGTACTATAATTTATAAATTAAGTCTTATCTCATTTTAATGAATTAATATTACATTAAAACGTACTAGTGTTAGACCTGAATGATGCATACATTAGCCATCCTTAATCATAACTAAGAATAGTGGAATATTTATATTGTTTAAATTACAAATTCATAACGCATGTTTTGATGTACTGATGCTAGCTAAATGGACTAAAATTTGGCACAAGCGTGAATCACCGCATGGCTAATGATGCTAGCATTGTATCTAGTGGTTTTGGTTTGAAAAATTTCAAAAATTTCATCCTCAAACTCAAAAACAGTCTTTCATTTGTGAAACAAGTACCACAACTACCATTTGTAACCTTCAAGTTACATGCTTGTATGGTTGTACACCACATTAGGACCAGAAAAAAAGATGTACTTTCCAGATGCTTTCACAAGCTCTTGAAATACTATGGTCAACCCTGGTTTGACCTAATGTTGTAAATTTCATAAAAGATGAACAATTCTCAAAATCTTTTGAAACCTTCAAATTTGGTCATTGTGTGGCAAATACTTTGCTTGAAACATAACAAACTAGGAAAAAAGTCCCCCTAGCAGTCCACTCTAAAATATAGGGTAGTTAGGTCAACGATCATGTCCGACTACTCGAAAGAGCCAGTTGTGTACCATGTTTTCATCTACCTTTCTTCAAATGGACTCAAATTTCGCTCAATGGTGTATCACCACGTGCATAAGGATGCTAGCATTCTATCTATCCATTGTGGTTTGAAAATTTCAAAAATTTCACCCTCGAACTCAAAAATAGGCTTTCATTTGTGAAGCAAGTACCAAAACTACCATTTGAATCCTTCAAGTTGCATGCTTGTGTCGTTTTATATCAAATTGGGATGACAGAACATCATTTGTACTTTTTAGATGCTTTCACTAGCTCTTGAAAGACTCTGGTCAACCCCGATTTGACCAAATGTTGTAAATTTCATAAAAGATGAGAAATTCTAATAATCTTTTAAAACCTTCAAATTTGGTGATTGTGTGGCAAATACTTTGCATGAAAAATAAAAAGTATCAAATGTCCCCCTAGTAGTCCACTCTCAAATGTGGGGTAGTTAGGTCAACGATCAGGTCCGACTACTCAAAAGAGCCACTTGTGTATCATGTTTTCATCTACCTTTCTTCAAATGGACTCAAATTTGGCGCAAGGATGTATCACCATGTGCCTAATGATACTAGCATAGATCAAGGACAATTATAAATCCGTTGTACGCATGACCATGCTACGTGAACAAAGTGTGGTACATGCAAAATTAGATCAAACACTGGTAGACCACATGGTTTACAACATGTGGGCCCTTATAGCATTTGTGAGTCCAATATGATTGCAAGATTGACTCATGAGAAGCCAGTTTGTTGATTGTACCATACATGTAGATCAAGAAGGTCACCAAGAGTACATGTAGGTATAGGTATCTTCAACTCGCATTTGTGGGTCCATGGGAGCAATTTTGATAGATGTGGGCCCATATGGCATTTGTGAGTGCAATGTTATTTGTTTTGGTGAATGTGGGCCCCTATAGCATATATCTGAGATAGAATGATATATGTATGGAAAGTTTGAGAATTATATGATTTAGTTAGGTCTACAAGTGTAGTAAGAGTATATGTACATCTTTGTATCTTCAAATGGAATTTGTGGGTCCAGGATTCACTAGATTCACAATGGTACCAAGAGTAGTATACGCAGGTATATGCAACTTGAACTAGAATTTGCGGGTCCAAGGATATCAAGATTGTTACATGTGGGCCCATAAATTATCTGTGAGTTCAATGTGAGTTGTGTTGGTGAATGTGGGCCCTTATAGCTAGCAAACAGTATTCCCAATGATGATAACTAACAAGATTCATACATGTTGGGCATTTTTATTATATGATAGTATTAGATCTAGTAGGGTACAAAGAATATATTTATTTTTGTCCATGGGCCCTTATAGCATATATGTGTTCAAGAAGAGTAAGATTGTTACACGTGGGGCAGGTTGATGATTATTGAATAGACATAGATATAGAAGGCTAGAGGATTTCTCTATCAAAAAAGAAGCCTAGAGGATAGGCAGCAAATGGATATCCGCAATTAAATTGCATGGTAGGATTTGATATGTGAAAACTAATGACGCATAGCACATGAGCTAAGATGCCGTAGTGGACAGGACAACACGACCGATAGCGTGAATTGACGTCACAACACATAGAGCGTATATCCTTGTTATTACTATTTTTAAACTTTGTTTACTCAAAAGCTGAAACGGACGCGACCACACGTCTCCCCGTTGTAATTTAATCCCCATTGTCTACAAGCACGTGATAATCACATTGATGGTTCCACCGTTCACCTATCTCACAAAAACCACTCTTCTTCTTCCTGTCCTCTGTCTTCTGCTTCCCCTGCCGTCTTCTTTACATCTTCTTATTGGCACTATGAAAGGTTACACTTTAGAGACAAGCTTCATTGCCTATGGAAATACGAAGATAGACGTCGTCTACACCAACGAGGAGGAGACGGTGGTGTGAGTCCTAAGGATATAAGAGGATTGCCTTGAGATATACAAGGACAAGTTTGTAGAATTGGACCTCGAGTACACCAAGGCGGACCCAGTGTTCTATAATGATTTGCCATCGTTTAATTGGCCATGAGGAAACACGTCCTCATCTATCACTTCTCCTGGTTTGTAGATCTACTATGTAGTTAACCGCTTTCAGGGTTTTCTTATTTTTGAAAGTTCACTTGTATGATTTTAATCAGTTGATCTTGCCTTTACTAAACTATTGTAGTCCCAAGTTTTATTCAAATGTTGATCTTGCAAGTACTGCAATCTTTCCATATGCTCATCTTTCATGTACTGAATTCCTTTAGTACCAAATGAATTATGACTAGGTAACTTTCAGAGTGTTAAACATGGATTTACTAAATTTTAGTAGTTTCAAATTTATTCAGGTTATGATATTGCATTGACTAAACAGTCATAGCCCCAAATTTTATTATAGTGTGGATCTTGCAAGTATTGCATTTTTGCAACTACTGAATTTTATTGCTTATCGAATCTATCCATTTGCTCATCTTGCTACTACTGAATTTTATTAATACCAAATAAATTATGACAAGCCAATGTTGCAAGTGTTGATCTTGCATTTAATAAACTTTTGTAGCTTAAAATTATATTCAGATGATGATTTTGTACTGATAAAACATTTGTAGTTCCAAATTTTGTTCAAGTTTTGGTCATGCATTTTATGATGACAAACTACATACTTTCAGGACTGACAAGAAGTATCCGGCGTTGCGCCAATTCCTTGTTGTTGGATACTTGGTACTGGGGGTACCCTGATTTGTCTGTGACTGGCTTGCCCGCCGATAGCTAGTTAGGCATCGCGAGGGGGCAGGAGGCCCCCTCCCGAGGATCATCATGCCTAGCTACCTCGGGAGGCCTACGAAGGATAGAGGGACCGGGCTGGAAATATTTCGCTGGTGCGATCAGCTGCACCAACCAAGGGGATACGACAAGTTCAACAGTGGCATTGGATGCCCCCCGAAGCAGGGCTGTCGGGGTCCAGCTAGAAGGACAGTGCCACCATGAAGCAGGGCTGTCAAGTTCAACGATGGCATTGGATGCCACCCCGAAGCAGGGATGTTAGTGGTGACCGAAGCCTGGAGTAGGATCGGAGTTTCCTATGAAGTGTAGACCAGTTCCACGCAAAGTAGTCTTGTGGACCGGGACCTCGAGGCGCGGCTCTATGGTAGCCCTTGCAGCCCAAAGATGGAGGGAAGAGGTCCATCGCCGCTATATATAAGGGACCCTTCCCCTACCTTGGAAGGAGTCGATCCGGGCGATCTAAAACCCTATAGTTTCATCCACCATTTTACCCTCGTGAAGCAAGCGAGCAATACAAAAAAGTAGGAGGAGGAGCTTTACCTCTTCACGAGGGTCTAGAAACCGGGTAAAAAAAACCGCGTCACCTCTCTATCGTGTGCTTGTACCACCATAGCCGCCATTGTTGAGGCTCCTTGGAACCGCGTGTTCAGCCCCCTCACGAACAAAGGGATCGTTGGAACCTAGTTCCTTCACAAGAAAAAACTCCGACATTTGGCATGCCAAGTAGGGGGTGAGACGCACTTTCGAGATCCTCGCCACAGTAGGGGCCATGGCAAGAAGCCCTCGCGTTGAGGCCGGCTCGAGAAGCATCTCGCACCGGGGCACGACTGGGACAATTGCCTGCATCTTGGGAGGTTCCTAGGATCCCGCCTCCGGGCGACACTTCAAGCAGGTCTCTCGTGAATTGGAGGCGGCAAGGCCCAGCGCTACCGTTGTCCCTCTCAGGTTATCACAAAAGCCGATCTCTTTCGGTGTCGTGGATCATCGTGAGCTCCACCCGTCTGGTGGAAGCTGTACCCATGGTCTGCACCGCCACGATTGACAGGGTCGCCGTATCCATGACCCTCATCGATGGCGGGTTAGAGATGAACATGCTCTAGGAAGGAGCATTCTGACAGTTGCGGGTGTCCACCGTGTTCCTTCTCCCTTCCCTAACATTTGTTGGGGCCATGGAGGGAACCACCATCCCCCTCATCTGGGTCCATCTCCATGTCACCTTCGGGACGAGCGACAACTACCGCACAGAGCTCATCAACTTTGACGTCACCCAGATTAGCCTGCCCTACAACGCTATCCTGGGCTACCCAGTGTTGGCCAAGTTCATGGCAGTCACTCACAATGCCTACAACCTGGTCAAGATACCGGGCAGGACTGGGACCTCCATCACGGTGCACTACAACAAGGTCGAAGTCGTACGCTCCCTCGATCAGGCCTACAAGGAGGCGGCGACCATGCTCCAGGAGATCGCGGACACCCCTACCGATAGTGGGCCTCCCCAGGTCAGCGAGGTCCCGGGGCCTAGAGGGAAGGAGCTAATGGCGTCGCTTGGTGAGGATGTCGCGCGTACAGCTGACATTGCTGGCAGGAAGAAGCTGGCCTTCTCCCAGAAGCATGTCGAAAATAAGAAGATCCCCCTCGACCCGGAGGTCCCGGAGGCTACCATCACCATTGGCGCCAACCTCTCACCTAAGAGGGAGGAGCCACACATCACCTTCCTTCGAGCCAAGGCGAACATTTTCGCTTGGACCCTGTCGGACATGACAGGGGTGACCCGGGGGGTGATTGATCACCACCTGACGGTATGTCCCACGGCGGGCCCGATGAAGCAAAAGGCGTGGAAGCTATCCAAGGAAAAGAAACAATTCATCAGTGCTGAGATGGAGAAGATGGACCAGTCACACCTTATCAAGGAGGTCTTCCATACCGACTGGTCGGCCAACCCCCTGGTGGTCCCAAAGGGCATTAGGGACCAGAGGCTCTGTGTCGACTTCATTGACCTCAACAAGGATTTCCCCAAGGACCCCTTCCTGCTCCCGCGGATAGACCAGGTCGTAGACTCTACGGCAGGTTGTGACCTGCTGTGCTTCCTGGATGCCTTCTCGGGGTACCACTAGATCAAGATGGCTAAGGAGGATGAAGAAAAAATGGCCTTCATCACCCCGTGAGGGGTGTACTACTACACATACATGCCATTTGGCCTCAAGAACACCGACACTACCTTCAAGAGGCTCATGCGCATCATGTTGAGCGAGCATATGGGAAGGAATGTGAAAGCCTATGTTGACGACACATGGTCAATACCCGAAATAAGGACACCTTGGTGGAGGATCTGACGGATACCTTTACCAACTTGTGCTAGGTAAACATCAAGATCAACCCTGCCAAGGGCATGTTTGAAGTTCTGTCGGGCAAACTACTCGGCTTCATGGTATCACACTGAGCAATCGAGGCTAACCCCAACAAGGTCCAGGCCATCGAGGAGATGCTCCCACCTACGTGGCTCAAGGAGATGCAGTGCTTGGTGGGTGTATGGCGGCGCTAGAGAGTTTCATATCCAAGCTAGGCGAGAAGGCCCTACCTTTCTTCAAGATTATGAAGTGCACAGGGAAGTTCGAGTGGACTCTAGAGGCTGACACGTCGTTTGAGGCCCTCAAGAGCTACCTCACTAGCCCTCCTGTCATGGTGGTTCCCAGATTCTGTGAGCCATTGCTGCTATACCTGGCGGCCACGCCACAGACGGAGAGCGTTGTCCTAGTAGCGGAGCATGAAGAGTTGGTGGCATGCAAGAGGAAGCGAAGGGCAGCAAACCGTCCAAAGGGCTCGGGGACTAAAGCAGAAAGAGGGGGCGCATGGGAGGAATATGGTGGAGAGGCCACGGGTGTAGACCCGACTAAAACAACTAAGCTCGTGCAGCGGCTGGTCTACTTCTTCACCACGGTGCTCAGGGACGCTAAGGAGAGCTACCCCATGTAGCAGTAGTTTCTTTACGCTCTCCCTATGGCGTCACGTAAGCTGTGCCACTACTTCCAAGGCCACCCCATCAGAGTGGTCACCAAGTTTCCTCTAGAGACGATCCTGCGCAACTCCAATCCCATGGGCCGCATGGCCGAGTGGACCATTGAGTTATAGCCTTTCGAGCTAACGTTCGACACCATGCCCACTATACGAGGGAGGGCCCTGGCAGAGTTCACGATGGAATGGACTGACCCGAGGGGTACGAGCCTCGAGAGGAAACGACCCAGCTCCCCGGGAAGCTGAATCCGGGGCTCTGGAGCAAGAGCTTCGATGGGGTGTTCAAAAGAGACCGATCGGGAGAGGCTGTCATGCTCACATCCCAACCGGCGAGAACCTCTACTATGTTGTTCAGCTATACTTTAGGGATGAAGTTAAGCGCCCCAACAACATCGCCAAGTATGAGGGTTTGATCGCTGGCCTCAAGAAGCCATCGCCCTCGGCATCAAGCGCATCACAATTTACGGAGACTCCCTGCTCCTGGTTAACTTTTCCAACAAAAGCTATAGCCCCAAGGATGAGCACATGGTGGCGTATCTCGAGGAGGTGTGGAGGCTCGAGAAGTATTTCCTAGGCATGGACCTATCCCATATTACCAGGGGGACAACTATGAGGTGGACGAAATCGCCAAGCACGCGTCCAGCCAAGATCCCCAGAGGCCTGGAGTCTTTGAAGAAAGGCTGTTTGAATCCTCGGCCGCCCCGCCACAAAAGGAAAAGGCCTAGCCCGAGGAGCTTCTGCCCCCACCCCTGTCAGGTTGGGCCTCCTCCTCGTCACCCACCATGCACGGAAACGCCTTGATCAGCAGGTCGACGAGCGTGGCGATGCTCCCCTCAAGGGCCAGCACGGCCTCCGACCGTCACAAGGCCAGGGAGTATTCGAACTTAGGTGACAGCTGCAGGAGGTTGGTGAAGAGCTACCTCCCTACAGTGGTCACCATAACCTGGCACTCCAAGGAGATGAAGTTGTCCAGGCCCTGTGCTACCGTGCAAGGGTTTCAGAACCCTTCGGAGAATCTCCAGGGATGCCTCGACCTCATGTCCGGCATGGATCTCTAGCGCAACGAAACCCTTAACCCTTAGGACCGGGAGGACGCCGACGCTCTATTTGGCAACGAAGGAGAAAGACTTGCGCTGAGGCTCCAGCGTGTCATTAGCTTGTCACCCCCCTCTTCACGGGCCGGAGTAACCGAGATGGTGGTCTCCTTCAGAGCTTTAACCTCGCCTTTGAGGTCCTCGTCCTCCTGGAGCAAGCTCTCGCGAAGCTTCTATGTGGCCTGGAGAGTTTCATGAAACTTCGAACACTCCTCACGCTCCTTGGCGAGGGACTCCTAGGCTTCTGACAGTTTGGCACATGCCTCTTGAGCCTAGGCTTTGAGTTCCCCCTGGCGCCGGGTCACGGCTACCTCCCGAGCAGAGATGTCTCCCTCGCGAGCGGTCAGAGCATCCCAAAGATGGGTGTCCTGGGCTTCCGGGTCAGCAATGACCTTCGCCACTCGCGCGGAGGCATATCGGATCATGCCCTGTGCATGAAGACGGTCCTTCTCCCGCTCTGACTCCGCTGTCTTCCAGGCCTCGTCAAGCTTTGCCCGGTCTAGGACCAGCTGGCGGTCTTCTCGGATGGCGGCTGCCAAGAACTGGTCCAGCTCGGCGCGTGCGCCTGAAACAAGCTAGCCCAAGAGCTTGGCCCGGGGAGTATACCCCGGATCTACTACAACCAACTCCCGTGACTCGCCGGGCCTCTCGCCAGAAAGAGCCTTCTCAGAGGCTAACTGACGGTATGTAGGAGTCGAGGGGGCTGGTCCAGGAGACACGCGACCTACATGGCTAGGGACGATGGCTAGCCCGGAGTCATCAGAGCGCTGACCAGGAGCGCCCTCCAGACCGGCAGGGACCGCGCTGCCCGCTGACCCTAGGGCTGTGGCCTTGTCCACCGCCACCGCGACATCCTGGACCTCGCCCTCAGCCGAGGGGGCAGCCTCTAGAGGGCTCCTCAAGGACAGATCACAACCCGTATCGACCACTTCCCCGGCCAGGAGCACCGGAGAAAAAGGGGTGTAGACTGCATGCATCAAAGAGGCCACTGTCCTCCCCTCAGGCACGGCTGACGGAACCTGGGCCCCCTCAGGCTGATCCATGGGGCAGACCACCAGATGGATTTTCCGGGTGGAGGTTCGCTTTAGCCAAAGAAGGGGGGCAGACTGCATGCATCAAATAAGGGAGGAATGCTCGGTAACGGCTTACCTGGAAGCACCCGTGGATTAGGACCACATGCCCAAGTTATCACTGTTTGCTCCTGGAGGAACGAAGTTCCTCGTGGGACAAGACCCACTTCTTCTCGATGTAGCACCCTCAAGAGGGGAGCTCTCCTCCTGAGTGCGTTTTCCTCGTGCCACCTAGGGAGGGTCAGCCTCGCTGGTGGAGCTTCTTGCCCTTGTGGATTCTACCACAATAGCCCCCAGAAGACCCTCGGAGGGAACAGTGGATGGAGAGTCTGCACCTAGGGGATTCACGCGCTTCCCCATGTGGCATGGAGGGAGAATATCCCACTCATCGAACTAGCGGAGTGAGGCCCGGATCTCTACCTTGCGAGGATCAAGATTGAGGGGAAGAACCCCCTTAGGCAGCTCGGAGGCGGTGGAGGCGTGCAGGAGCTCAGGGATGAATCCCATCACCATGGGGTTGTAAGTGATGCCTTCCCGCAGGGCTAGGTGATCCTGCTCGGTGAAGTCCCGCAGGTCTTTGTTTTACTTCTGCATCAGAGCGATCCGAAGGCGAAGATACTCCATGGCCACCAGAGGGCCCGTCAGGCCGAAGGAGTTGAGCAACTCAATGTGTATGACTAGAGAGTCAACCCTGTCCCCTTCCAGACTCGCTGTGGACCAGCGGTTGCTGACCTTTTCGGCCAAGGCAGTGGGAGCAGGAGACGAGGGTTATCGTCCTGCACATAAATCATAAGCTAGCGCTTCTAGACATCCTCCACACATACATCTGGCACATCAGTGCCACAGAGGGCTTCACCCCCACAAACATCTCGCACCAAAATGTGAAGATAGCAAGGGTGGTGACGGAGTTGGCTACAAGTGAAGTGCGCATATCTGGTAGTGCTCCAGCACCGCCAAGAAGGGGGAGAACGGCGGAACCAATCCCACTTTGACAGTATGGTAGAAGAACGGGCGCACAAAGCCGGTGTGGCTTGCCGGATCCACCAACCCAGGCCACGCCCAGGTCTTACCCCACTCATTCTAGCTTGAGGCAAGCTGCGAGCGGCACCGGTCGAGCCCAGAGTTGGACCAGATCATGGAAGGAATCATCACCGCCCAATATTCCTCCTTCCCTTCCTTGGCTCAGGAGGGAATGGGAGGAGGCATCTTCCCCTTCACGAAAGACAAAGCTCCTCGGCGAGACATCACGGGTGGCGAGTGGAGGCGGACGTGCTAAAGGAAGTGCGCAAGGAAGCAAGCGGCAAAGGCAAGGTAGAAGAAGAATAGCTCTCAGCGTGTGAAGGATAAACTTTCCTTATAGGCAAAGATTGGATTTGGGCAGACGTGTCTCTTCCGAGAAGGCGTATCGGGAACCTGGAGCGACACGCGTCCTATGCAGTTCCAGTCGTCAATGTGGTCGTTCGACCCTTTCATCGCCGCAAGCGAGACGCACCGGTCCAACGAATGGGGGCTACTGTCGGATACCTGGTACTTGGGGTACCCCAATCTGTCTATGATTGGCTTGCCCTCTGATACCTAGTTATGCCTCGCGAGGGGGTAGGAGGCCCCCTCCCGAGGATCATCACACTTGTATACCTCGGGAGGCCTATGAAGGATAGAGCCGTAACGGACTACATCACTTCGGAGGGTCTGGGCTGAAATATATCGTCGGCGCGATCAACTGCACCAACCAAGGGGATATGACAAGTTCAACAGTTGCATTGGATGCCACCCGAAGCAGTTTTCGAGGCAAAAGCCTAGTCAAAAGCAGGGCTGGCGGGATCCATCTAGAAGGAAAGTGCCCCCTGCTTTGGTGCATCGGGACAAAAGGAGGGGTGCCACGGACCAGGATGTCAGTGGTGACCAAAGCCTAGTGCAGGATCGGAGTTTCCTAGCTAGTGTAGACTCGTTCCACGCAAAGTAGTCTCGTGGACCATGACCTCGAGGAGCAGCTCTTTGTTAGCCCTTCCCGCCCAAAGATGGAGGGAAGAGGTCTGACGCCGCCCTATATAAGGGACCCTTCCCCTACCCTGGAAGGGGTCAATCTAGCCGATCTAAAACCCTAGACTTTCATCCACCATTGTACCCTCGCGAAACAACAGAGCAATACAACAAAGCAGGAGTAGGGGATTTACCTCATGAGGATCCCGAACCTGGGTAAAAAACCACCGTGTGACCTTTGTATCATGTGCTTGCACCGCTGTCGCCGCCATTGCCGAGGCTCCTTAGAACCGCTTGTTCATCCCCCTCATGAACCAAGGGATCACTGGACCCTAGTTCGTTCACGGGAAAAATCTTTGACACTTGTATAAAAAGGAATTGTTTTATGCACTGTCCACAATAGAACTGATTATTGTAAATTTCATTATGAGGGAATTACAATTCCTAAGCACAAGTGGATTGACATTCAGAGTCTTGTCAGTATGAAAGGGGGCTCGAGGAGGGATGGAATGGCTAGTCTCGCAGGTAAAATCATCGATGACTCGTACATCAAAATGAATGCATATTTCCCTGAAGATGGGCACGATTTCTGGAAGGAGAGGCCGTTGTCTGAGATAAACCTAAAGTATGAAGACATAGATGCTTATATGACCTACCAGTTGTACGTTCAGATCCATTTCTTTGAATGTTTCCTCGTGTTTTGCCCCTGTTGGAAGAGTGAAGACAAGCAAAGGGGAACCCTTTGTCACGACCCGGGATCAGGGCTAGACAAATACCAGATCCTCATCTGATATAAGCCTAACCTAAATTCCGAAGCGCGCAGGGAAAGATCGGTAACATTACAGAACATACAAACCATATATTAATAAGGTAAACTCTTAAGAGAGTTACAAACCAGTCATACAAGCCAGGGGTCACAAACCCATCATTACATCAAACAACGGAAGCAAACAAGTTGTTCTAAACACAAACTTAGCAAAGGGCCTAAGAGGCCTTAAACATAAGTAGCGACCATTCCATAGATCCTAGGCTGTTGCCCGGGAACCCCGGCTACTCGTCGACTTCAACGTAGATACCACCTTCAGTTGGAGTAGCATCATCTGTAGAAAAACATTAACCGAGTAAGGTTGAGTACAGGGTGTACTCTGCAAGACTTATGGCTAGTGGAGTTATTTTGCATAAATCCATCTTTTGTTTTCAAAAGGGGATAAGAAGACTTCAACTCTAGCTCTTATAATCATCTTTGATATCCACCAAGAATCATCATCAACAGATCCTCTCTTCTCGGACTACCCCCTCAAACAACCCCGAGGAAGTACTCCGGATCTCAAATTAGATGACAAGTTTTAACATTCGGTTATAGTTTTCTATGATCTTCACGTCCATTCCCAAGTCGTCCATAACCGTGGACATGGCTTTTCGAAAAGATTAGTAACCCTACAGGGGTGCACAACTTTACCCACATGTACCAACCGATTCTTAATGCCAATATATTAGCCCTCTTCCTTGGAAGGCCGGCATAGAGTGGTTGACCACGACCTTTACCTTGCTTTCGCCGAGACCATGAGTCACACACTAGGGAGATGCCGCCATAACGGGTCAAGTCCTGAAGCCGGTCCCTAATGATGTGCGCAGGGTTCAAGATTACGGATGCCGGGCATCTCTTGTTCCCGGCCATGCTTACCTACATGTTATGAATGCACCTCCTTCACCTCCATTCAAGAACAAACAAGATGCGTATGTCGAATGGAAAGCCCAAACTATGTGACTCATGGAATCTACTAGGCAAGTTAGTGAGTCGAGGGGGTTTCTAGGCCCCCGTGTGGTTGTACGCTCATCTTGGTTCAAGAGGCAAGAACATCGGGTCCTAGGGGTGACAATTATGGGACTACAAAAACCACCAACCAAGTGGCCTCCCATACAAGCCTTAGCATGTTTATCATCCATCTCTGATCACATCACCACATCCTACCATACTAGATTCATTCGCATCTCCGGTGCATCACCTGAATGATCAGGATCGGACCTCTAAGCATGGATAAGCTGGACTGAACTGTGGCACTAGCGATGCTCATAAGCCAAACATTAGTTATGCTAGGAGCGGTGGATCAAGTATTTAGTTCACAAGGAGAAACATTCATTAGATAGGATTACTCTATCTACTGATAAAAGACTGTTGAACCGAATGCATATGACGAGAATGAAATACTTTGTAAACTTAGGATTCACATGTATGAGTGGGTCTTCACTTGCCTTGTCCATTGTTGGACTGGTACTGCTCTTCGGTGGCATTGACTTCAGCTTCGGGTTCGGTTCCTATTCGCGAGAACCAATCACCGGAAAAGAGAAATCAGCACTCAACACATGGCATGTGCAATGCTCATACAATATGGATGATATGACAATTTAAATAGTGTTGAATTGAACCCTAAAACATCCTTGGTCACTTTAAAGGGGGTTCCGAAGGTCCAAACCCTAAAACAGGGGAATCATCAGAATCACCTTTGGGGTTCAATTGGTTCTTCTAATTAAACTTGCAATCAAAGTTGATTAACAATGTATGATTCTAGCTTAGTTAGATATGTTTCATTTTTCTGATCATTTTGGTATATTATTTATATTTTGCTGTTTTAAAATGAATTAGTTATGAATTTCTCTAATTTTAATTCATTTTAATCATTTTTGGAATATTATAAAATAATTTGCATTTTGAAATTACTTTAACATTTTATTTAACCAGAAACATTTATGAAAATGTTTATCTCACTTACATCTGAACCCCACCTGCCATATATTTAATGTTTACTGAAATGATTTACTGAAAAAAAGGATTACTGCATCAGCTTGATGCAATGCTGACGTCACAGGGGCATTTAACCCTTTTCTCACTGCATGCTGGTCTATGGGACAGGCGCCATGTCAGGTTGCCACATGGGCTCGCCGGCAGGCGCGTCGGCGACGGCCAGGGACGATGGAGGACGGCAAGCGAGGCTGTGCGAGTATGTGCGTTCGAACCAGGAGACCGAGGCGGACCAGAAACTGGCGGCGCTGCTACGTCTTGGTCGCTGGAGCAGGGAAAACGATGGTGGCCGACAGCGGTGGCTACGGGTGCTCGCGGGGAGGGTGCTACGGCTAGCAATCGACGAAACAAAGAGGTCCAGGAGATGCTGGAACTCACCACCAACTTGAGAAGAGGGTCAGCGAAGCGAGAGGAGGCCGGACGGCATCGGCAACGTCGACGGAGATGACGACCAGAGACGGGGAAGATGGCATCGATGGCGACGATTGCGAGCGAGTGGGGTCGATTCCTCCGGGGAGAAGCTTCAGGGCGACAAGGCGGAGCTCGAGGAACCTTCAGCTGGGATCGGGGTGGCTCGGAGCGGCGGCGATTCGACAGCATGGTGTGGCTATGGTTCAGCCAGAGAGAGAAGATCGAGAGAGGGAGGTCACGGGAGAGAATAGGGTAGGATAAGGACGAGTAGGGCATCAGCGCAGAGATCTTATCCCTCTCCAGAGCACGACGGACAGTGGAGCGCAGGCGGCGGGATTGACGGTGGCGGCGCTGCCACAGAGCTGCTTGGCGTCATCGTCGAAGACGACAAAGAACAGAGGAGGTCGAATCGGTATCGGGCTAGGCTGTGCCGGCTTGGGCCTCGGGTGGCTGGCTGCTAGCTACGGGGTGGGCGGTAGAAAGAGAGAGGGAAGAGGTGGGCTGCGGCCCAGAGAGGTTTAGGCTAGTTTTTTATTTGCATATTTATTTTTATATTTCTGTTTTCTAATTTCTTTTGTAAATTCCATTTGTGATTCTATTTTGAATAATTTCAAATCACAGAAACTTTTAAATGAGATCTGAAAACTCTAAGGGGCCCTCAACACAATTTGGGCTCCATTTGTTTTGAGAATTTTTAAAAAAATATAGAAGCCATTTGAATTGATTCAAAGAGAGAGGGAAAGCTATTAGTGTTTAGGGTTTTGTTTGTTCTTTCTTGATTAAACCAAAGTGCAAGTGTTATGCATGCATGAAATGTTCAAACGTATCTTATTTATATTACACAAAAGGTGGTATGTTATAGCTCTACCCCACTTACAAGAATCTCGACCCGAGATTCCTAGGTTTTAGAAAAGAAGGCAGGGTACTCAGATCGAAGATGATCTTCGCGTTCCCAGGTTGCTTCTGACTCAGAGTGATGAGACCATTGACCTTTCAGGAACTTGATGGTTTGGCGACGAGTCTTGCACTCGGTTTCATCAAGAATACGAACAGGGTATTCTCGGTAGGTTAGATCATCTTGGAGATCCAAAGTTTCATGGTCCACACCACGAATGGGATCCTTGAAGAAACGCTTGAGTTGAGACACATGAAAGACATCATGAACCTCTAGAAAATATGAAGGTAGATACAATTTGTAGGCAGGCTCACCCCGCTTGGAGAGAATGCGAAAGGGGCCAACATAGCGAGGAGCCAATGCCTTTGATACCGAATCGATGGACACCCTTCAGAGGAGTGACCCGGAGATAAACTTGATCACCAACTTCATAATGAACATCAAGATGAAGACGATCGTAGTTGGTCTTCTAACGGGATTGAGCAGCCTTCAGACGCTCTCGAATTATGAGAACTTGATCTTCTACTTCTTGGATCATGTCCGGACCAAAGAATTGTCTTTCGCCGGTTTCTGTCCAGTTCAGTTGTGCTCGACATGTTCTCCCATACAGGAATTGGAAAGGTGCCATGCCCAAACTGGATTGAAAACTGTTGTTATAGGAGAACTCCACAAAATGAAGACATTTCTCCCAGTTCTTTCCAAAGGATATGACACACGCTCTGAGCATGTCTTCAAGAATTTGATTCACTCTTTCAGTTTGACCACCGGTTTTAGGATTATAAGCTATGCTGAAGGAGACATGAGTCCCCATTGCTTCTTGGAAACCTTGCCAAAATTTGGAAGAAAACAAACTTCCACGATCAGAGATGATCTTCTTGGGAACACCATGAAGAACGATGATCCAAGAGATGTATAGGTCAGCCATTTGACTAGCACGAATAGTTTCTCCAACCGGAAGGAAATGAGCAACTTTGGATAACCGATCAACTATTACCCATATGGCATCATTTCCTTCTGGTGTTCTTGGGAGTCCAGTGATAAAATCCATACCAATTTCATCCCATTTCCACTCATGAATTTTAAATGGCTGCAGAAGTCTAGCAGGCCTTTGGTGTTTAGCTTTCACACGACGGCAAACGTCACACTCTGCAACAAAGCGAGCGATTTCTGGTTTCATTCCACTCCACCAGAATCTTTGGCGGAGATCTCGGTACATCTTGGTACCACCAGGGTGGATAGTTAGAGGGGATTCATGAGATTCTAGTAGGATTAGATCTTTGATTTTCCGACTGTTTGGAACCACTAGCCGGTTACTGAATTATAGAATACCTTGATCATTGACGGAAAAACATTTAGCTTCACCGCTTGGAACACGTTCTTTGATCTTGATAACTTCATCATCTTGATTTTGAGCTTCCTTGATTTGGTCCTCAAGAGAAGATTTTATTTCAAGGTTAGAAAGGAATCCACAAGGAACTACTTCAAGGTTAAGACGCTTGATTTCCTCGTAGAGAGCAGGTTGGGCTTGTGAAATCATAAGATTGTTGCAATAAGACTTCCGACTTAGCGCATCAGCTACGACATTGGCTTTGCCGGGTTGATATTTGAGACCCAGATCATAATCTTCGATGAGTTCCAACCATCGTCTTTGCCCGAGATTTAGATCTGGCTGGGTAAGGAGATACTGAAGACTTTGATGATCCGAATAAAGTTCGCAACGGTTACCGATGAGGAAATGTCGCCATTGCTTGAGAGCATGAACAACAGCAGCGAGCTCAAGATCATGGGTTGGATAATTGTTCTCATGTGGCTTCAACTTCCGAGATGCATAGGCCACTACATGACCATCTTGCATCAATACACAACCGATCCCTTGGAGAGAAGCGTCACAGTAGATGACGAAGTCCTTTCTTGTGTCCGGAAGGACGAGCATAGGGGCGGGGGTTAGCTTAGTTTTCAAAGCTTGGAAGCTTTCTTCTGCCTTTTTTGATCATTAAAACTTCTTATCTTTCTTAAGAAGATCGGTCATAGGCTTGGCTATCTTGGAGAAGTTCTCGATGAATAGACGGTAATATCCTGCCATTCCAAGAAAACTTCGAACTTCCTTGACTGAAGTAGGTGACTTCCATTCCAGAATGGTCTGAACCTTATCCGGTATGACAGCAACACCACTTGCAGACACAACATGACCAAGAAATATGAGCTCTTGTAACCAGAACTCACATTTGGAAAACTTGGCGTATAGACAATGTTCACGAAGTTTAGTCAATACCAAACGTAGATGTTCGGCAGGCTCTTCTTCGGTCTTAGAGTATATTAGAATGTCATCAATCTATACCACGACGAACTTGTCGAGATACTCCATGAAGACGGAATTCATGAGCCTCATGAATGTGGCAGGGGCATTGGTCAACCCGAAGGACATCACTGTATACTCGTAAAGACCATAACGAGTTGTGAATGCTATCTTTGGGATATCCTCCTTTCTGATCTTGATTTGATGATACCCTGATCTTAAGTCCATTTTGGAGAAGACAGTGGCACCACTTAATTGATCAAAGAGGTCATTTATCCGGGGAAGTGGGTACTTATTCTTGATTGTCACTTTGTTGAGTGGACGGTAATCAACCACCTGGAATATTTGTATCCCGCTCCTTGACAAAGATGGTAGGGCAACCCCAAGAGGATGTGCTAGGTTGAATGTATCCTAGACCCTCTAACTCTTCAAGTTGCTTCTTCAACTCAACCAACTCATGAGGAGGCATGCGGTAAGGTCTTTTGGAGATAGGAGCAGTTCCAGGAACTAGCTCTATGACAAACTCCACACTTCAATCAGGTGGCATGCCATGCAACTCTTCAGGAAAGACATCCGGGAAATCCCAGACTACATGGACATCTTGGACCTCGATAGCAGGTAGGACATCCATGGCAGACAACTGCGAGAAAGGTTTAAGGACTGCTGACGGGGACTTTGAACCATCAGTCCAATACTTGACAGTTATGCCAGCAGGAGAGGTCACTAAAACTGTTCTAAGTGCACAGTCAATGACGGATTGATACTTGGTTAACCAGTCCATGCCCAAAATGACGTCAATGTCAGTTGACTTGAGTGCAATAAGGGAAGTGGGAAACTTCTGATATGCTTATCTATCTCAACCCCATGAGTAACCCAGATGGTCTGCCAACGAGACCTAGGAGTACTAATCTCTATAGGGGAAGACATTGCTTCAAAAGGTATACCATGCTCTCGTGCAAACTCTTGTCATATGAATGTATGCGATGCTCCAGAATCAAACAAGACTGTTGTGTAACTACCTCGGTGAATTACGCTCCTAGTTACAAGCCTGGACGAGCGGAAATGGTTAAAATAGTACGGTGGGGCCCAAATGCCACTCACAGGTAGACCTTTCGGCTATCCTAAACATTTCCAAACATCGGGACAAGAACGGGCGGCGTAATCGGCAGGCGAAGGGATCAACTACATACACAAATGAGTATGTATGCAAGCCACCATACAATAGTTCTCGGAGCCATTCCATCTAAAAGAAATAGAAATATTGCAACGCCATACGGCAAGATCCAAATATCCTAGATAGATATAATAGTTTAGGATATCTCCTCATACATCAAACATCAGAGCATCAGGCGGAAGCGGAAAACCAGATCCGAGTACGGATAAGAAGCAAATCGGCATAAGATGCCCCTTAAATAAACACATCCCGCCCACAGATCTCACGGATCCCCGTTCCCGGAATCTCTACACTGAATGATCGTTGTCCACATCGTTCGTCTCCTCCACCCAGTATCCATCTTGCGAGCATACATGTTCATCTGAATCAAATAATTTATCGTGTGAGACCCTAGGGGTACTCAGCAAGTCTTTATGCCTCTAAAGGGGACTCAACCTGGGGTGACGCAATTGCAGCAAAAGATAAACCCTAACAATTCTAAAGATACTCGCTAACCATCCGCCTAACCAAAGATAGACGGATGTCCGTGAATTATTAACAACAGTTCTAACAGTAATATCCACAGATCCATCCTCCTCCTCGCTTACCGACGAGGAAGCAGACGAACTAAACCCCCCATCCGTTGGCAGTTTTATTATCCATTCCATGAGTGTTGCTCTTTTTACTAGTCAGGTACTTAGTCAAATTAAAAGCGGTACTTTAGTTATACTTGTCTATGATCGAGAAACTGTGCTCCAAGTCGTCCATAACCGCGGACACGGCTTTTAGAAAGTTTTACCCTGCAGGGGTGCACAAATAGCAACACACACTCGATCAACCTCGGAAAAACCAAATCAACACCCAACGAGGCGGTCACGACAAAGCGATCACAGGATTCAGAAATATTTCAGGGGGCCACCCCATTAAGCTACCCGCGACGAAGTTGGCCGACTCCGAGACGGACTCAAGGTTTGTGTGGACGGCTGTAAATGACTGGGAACCCGAAAATGTGACTGGGCTTGTCGACAGATAAACGTGTCACGGACCTAAACAGTACAGGTGCATCCTCGCACAATCTTAAATAAAGCAGTAAAGCATGGCATAAGTACAGAATAGTAATAAAGCCCCAAACTAATTGTGGCCCCAAGAAATAAGAATGAATCAAGCTCTGGCTCAGGGGGGTTCATAAGCCTCCCGGATGTGGATAGCGCGAATATTCAAGGAACAGGAATCAAGTACTCGGGGTCCTACGGGACACAAGTGAGCATGAAAAACCAAATAGCAGATATTGCTCACCGATGCCACTTTCATTAGTTATCCCATTACTACTCAGGTTAAGTTGTTGAGGTACCTCATTATCCATCAGACACTCACATACCCTACACATGCTGTTCTACGACTCGCATGGCTCAAACAACTCCTGTAGTAATGGCTCATGGGATGGAGGAACAAGCTTCGGTGGGGTTTAAAAGTAAAGGCTATGCAGTACTTGGGATTCAGTTTAATGCAATCGCGACTCAATGATGCAAGAATAAGATAGAGGCAATAGGTACTATATGTATGCAAGCATGTGGTAGTGCTTGCCTGGCAGCTCAGTTGAAGCGAGAGAAGGATGCGGTAGTGCTCCTGGGTTTCTTGATATATCCCCTGCTCAGCGTCTATTCGAAGAAGAACCAAACAAACAAGGGCCAACATAAATAAAGTGCACAAGCATATGAATAAAATGCGACAAGCAAACAATCATTCCATGATGAATGATGCACAATTTGCATGGCAATAAAGTAGCATGGCATGGGTGAGGTGTGGAATACAAGAAATAAGCAGTTTATTGAGTTTTAGCCACATTTTAACCTCATAAAAGTTGCTGTATACATTATATTTATATGATGCATGCTGCAATTCAGAATATGGAATGCATAAACAGAAAGGTCTCGTCGAGCTGATCATTTTAGACATATCATTTGTCAAAATTGGAGTTATAAAACAAAGTTATTAATTAATTAAGAAAAAGGGCATTTTATTGTAATTTTAATCAACTTGAAAATTAAAGTGTTCAAAATATATTTTGAAGGCCATATTTGAATTCCTCACATTTTTCTGATTTCAAAAAATATATCATATGTTTAATTTGGAATTATATTTCAAAAGTTATTTAAATACAGATTTGAATTTGAATTTTAAACATTTTCTGGAAATTTAAATCAAAACAGAAATCCAGAATTACTTTTGTCACCCAGCCAATAGCTTGAGCCACCGGCAGTGGGCCCTCTTGATCGGGCGACACAACATGTGAAAACCTTCCACATCGCGGCTAACCTAGTCTCTGAGAATGAATGGCAACAAGTGGCTAGGGCCAGTGGCCCGGAAGAGCTGGAGACCGGCAGTGTGGCCAAACGGAGGCGGGTTGAGGGGTGCTAAACTAGGGGGCCTATCTGCAAAGTGTTACTACGGCTGACAGGTGGGCTCAGGAGGACCGCGGGTTAGGAGAAAAAAGGTTGAGGGGTAAAAAGGGGCGCCCGTCTTGTTCCTCTTCTTTCTACGAACCATGACAGGTTCGTCGTGACAGCGCAGGCGTGTGGGATTCGATCCGGGGACCTGTGGCTTGTGCTCGGCGGCGGCAGCCACTGCGGTGGGCTAGGGTTGGTGCCAGGAGGGTGGACGCAGGCTAGAAGAGGCTCTTCGCGACGCGACGCCGCAGAGGACGCACGCGCACGCGACGCACCGAGAGCGCTCGACGGTTGGTCCGGTGAGAACAGGAAGCCACGGCGAGGGCGGAGGTGTCAGGGAGGAGGAGTAGCTCACCGGGAGTGGGTCGATGTGGTCGGATCAGCTTGGGACGCAGGGGATCGGCGACGACGCAGACGGACGGCGAGGTTAGGGTTTCGTGTCGGGCTCGGCGGGTGCAGCGGTTCGGGGGCTCCTCCTTCTCGGCTCCGTGTACAGGGGCGACGCTGGTGCTCGGCTCGGTCTTCCCCAACACCCAGACACCTCGCCCTCCTTCTGCTATGGTGGTGGTGGTGTGATGCCGACGATGGGGGGGTAGATGGAGATGGAAGAGAGGGTAGCAGGGGTAGGTGGGGAGGAAGGAGTAGAAGGCACGGCCCTGGGGAGTTCTGTGGTTGCTAGGCAGAGGAGGGGTAGATAAGAACGAGCAGAGGGAGGCACATGGGTTGGATCGGCATAAAGGTGGTGCTTGCCCTTTTCTACTCTCCTCTCTCACGTGATGGCATGGGGAGCAGGGAGGCTGCAGGTGGGGCAGGGTGAGGCCAAGGAGGGTAGGCTCGGTGTGGGGCATGCAAGGCAGAGAGAGAGCTAGAGAGAGAGGGGGTAGGCTTGGGTTAGGGTTTGTACTAGGGTCGGGGTAGGGTGGCTCGGGTTGGTGAGAGGAGAGGTGAGGGTTAAGGTTTGGGTTGGATGGTAGCTAGGTGGGCCAGGGTGGCTAGGTGGGGCCAGCTAGGTAAGAGAGGAGAGAGGCCGAGAGAGAGGGTGGAACTAGGGTTAGATAGAGAGGGGGCTCGGGTTAGGTTAGATGGTGCTCATGGTGGTGGTAGGGTTAGCTAGAGAGGGGGCTTGGTTTAGGGTTTAGATTAGGTGTAAGATTTTGGAGAAAGGATTAGAGAGAGAGGGTATGGTTTAGGGTTTTAGGCATGATCCACATGACCATGCGTGGATGGAGGTGAAAAGGAGAGGAAGGTGAGGAAAAGAGAGAGAGAGAGATGTGGTGTGGCTTCTAGCAAGACCAACTAGATCAAGCAAAAGAGGGGTAGAGGAAGATGGATGGCTATGGCTCCATAAGATAAAACCCATCAAAACCAAGAGAGAAACAAAGGGCTAAAGGTGGGGTACCCTTGCATGGCCCATGCAAAAATGATAATTGCCATGGTTAAAATCTTGTGAAAACAATAATATTAACATGGCATTATTCTTATGCATTCCCAAAATTGGAATTAAGCCAAGCAAAAGAATTTGTAGAATTGGATCCACCCTATCTCCCATGAGCTAGATTAAATACCAAAAGAAAATAATTACCAGCTCATGTATAATGGGATGGTGGAGTTGTAAGGTGGTGAAAAGAAAGGGTAGTGGAGTGCAATAAAAGATATGCCCCCAACTCAACTTGGGCATTAAACAATATATCAAGAAGCAAATACAATATCAAGAGGCAAATACAATTTACAATGCATATGAGAGAAGAACCAAAACAAAAAGGGTTTTATATGATGCTCAAATGCAAGGTGGCATGATGACATGAGCATGATATAATTATGATGCAACAATTATATTTAGGAAGTAGCATATATATAGACTAGGCTAGTAGCATTGCAATTGTTAGACAATTGGGATGCTACAACTCTCCCCCACTAAACAAGAATCTCGCCCCGAGATTCCTAGGAAAAAGAAAACAACACAAGGAGAGGCGGGTGTTCGGAACGAAGGTGATCCTTGCGTTCCCAAGATGATTAACAACTGAGTGGTGCAACCATTAGACCTTGCAAAACTTGCTAGACTTGTTGCGAGTTTTGCATTTTGCTTGAGACACAAAGGGTTAGAAGAATTGAAGGATTGTCGTGAGACAAGAAGGATAGGATGAACAAAGCTCCGGTTTTCTCAAGAAACATGATAAAAGAATAGAACCACTTGTGAAAGAAAGGACAAGATGATGCATCATGGATATAGAAAGGCACACCGTTAAGATTAAAGATTTACTGATACGAGAGAGGATGAATCTTTATCTCGCCGGAAGAAAAAGAGCTAGATTGGAGAGGTTTGGACCACTATGACAATAGCATCGTATCTTCTCTCGGATTTGAGGAATGAAGTTTGGAAACAATATTGCCTTCAAACAATAGAGTCCCTTGATATCAACAGAAAGATTTAGTTAGACATCGTCGGATTAGATCTTCTTGCGCCGGTAAGAACCAAAGGATCACGCAATTGAGGTGCGCGGATATATCTTCCAGAGATGGATGTGAAGCCAGATCATGGTGGAATCCTGAGAAGCAAAAATATGGAGGATCTGGAGTTTATTGTAGAGATACTTATTGCTTTCTTTAGCCTTGAGGCTAACACAATAGATTTGCGGCTGATGGCATCAACCATAATTGTCTTTACCACAGAAAAAGAATTGATTAAACAAAAGGAGAGATAGTTTCCTTTCAACTTGTTTGGGGATGTCGAGCATCGGTAGAATGACGAGGACAGAAAAGATTTTGCGTTTGTTTCCACCAGATAATTGTAGATTTTGCTCCATCTAGAATAGACAGAGCACCAACAAGAGATTATTGATTACTTTCTTTGAGAGAGCACTCCGGAAAAACAAAGACGGAAGTAAAAGTATCGAGGGATAAAGGCCACTTCTAACTTCCGTGGAATGAGTGAAATCACATTAATTCACCAATTCAATGTACAAGAGCGAATGATAAGAGTAGTGGTATGGTAGCTACTCCATCCCGCACTCAAAGCATTACTCCGCACATGAATAAGAAAACCATGCAACCCACTACCGAAACAGACTGAAGGTATTGACAATAACTCATGGAACTTCGTTAGAAAACAAGGATAGATGCAAACGATTCGCCGGATTCATAGATAGAGAAAGATGATGATGTTGTCGTCATGTATGAAGTACCAAGCCACCGGAAATATATGAAGGAAGATTACGGAGAAGACTGCAAGATTCAACAGCTACAGAAAAGATAGCACCAACTTGAACAGAAGGAATACAAGATCTGGAAGGTCTTCATGGCCTCCGGTGGATTGAGCATAGACGATAGAGCGAGAGGGTTTCAAGAGATTACTTAACGAGATAGAGGTGAAAAGAACTCCATGTTGTTCTTGAAAAGATTGAGAGAGATTTAGCAGTTTTGAGGAAATCTACGGCGGAACTACGATGATAACTTGCCAACAAGGAATAACTCCAGATTGGTTGAAGATGGAGGATGGAATTAACAATGAACTTGCTGATTCCAGAATTGAAGCGATCTATTTAGCAGAAGGACGTGGCCGAGATAGGTGACTTCAAAAAGTCAGAATTCTCACTTTGGGAGCTTTGCACACGGCAGTGTTAACAAAGCTTGAGAGAAAGGGACACAGATGATCTTCCATGTCCTTCCATTGATATCGAATAGGCAAGCATATTATCAACATATACTACCATGGATTAACAGGATATTCCCAGAATACCAAGCTCAAGAGGCGGAAGAAACGAACAAATGCTCGAAACACTTCCTGAGCTCAACGCTCTTGGAAAGATCAATATTAAGAGCACGGGTTCGTGTTGAAGAAGATGCACTGGAAGAATAGATTATCTGGTCCTTCGGAAGAAAAAGAGATGTCACCTGGTTCACATTGTCGATTGGATCACCGGTTACAAAGATAAAGAGATCTTGGATAAAGAAACGATGATAGCTCATACCTCAAGCAAAGCTACCAAAGACGAAAAGATGCAATTCCCTCGTCTCAAAGAGAATTTTGCAGATATGGAGTTCAAAAAGATGTGAAGCATGATGGACAGATGATAGACCGCCGTAGTGCCTTGGGAAACTCCGGATTGCCAAAGATGCTTGAATATGCATAGATATGATCACGGTGTACTCAAAATCACAGGAGATAACCGTCACCATTTGGAGGATAGTGTTGATAGCATTTTCCATATTTCACTCATTATAAGTGTCATATAGCCATGCCAAGAACCAAATTACAATCACCAGCATCGGATCGACACATGTTATGTAATTAGCCCAAAAGAATTGGAGATGAAATGAAACTCTAGGATTAAGCGCCGGTGACAAAACAATGAGTTAGCATGGACATGCTGATAAAAGGGAGATAGATAATGTTTCACACACGACTGGAAAGGAGTGTGGAAACACAGATGTATCAAAGAAAAAATTTTTCCGCATTTTTCGGCATTAAAATACCAATAGATGCGCAAAAACACTTATCAGGTAGAGATTAGCAATAGATGCTTTCACAGAATGAGGAGTTGCTAGAAGGAAGAACACCCTTAAGAAGATGGCACCGGTTAACAAGGAGTCAGATAGTTCGCGACGGTTTGCAAAAGCCTGTCAGTATGGAATGTACCAACAGTTGATAACCAACGGCAGATTGTGATAACAAATTGGATACAACAGATAGACAAGGAATTACACACACACACTTTCTATGGTACTACGGAACCCAGAACACGTGAATCCTAGTTTGAATTTTAAGAAGAGGATTGAAAATGTTACATTTCCTTACCAGAAAAGGGTGGTGGGTGGGTAAGAAGAAAAGTGGAAGCAGTCCTACTCTCGCGTTTTGTTTTTCCCTAGTATACATAGCTACCAAAATATTTGCTAGACTGACAACGACCATTTGGCTGAGACCTCAAGGGCGGATGGCTCGATACCAATTGTAACTACCTCGTGAATTACGCCCTAGTTACAAGCCTGGACGAGCGGAAATGGTTAAAATAGTAGTGGGGCCCAAATGCCACTCACAGTAGACCTTTTCGCCCCTAACCATTTCCAAACATCGGGACAAGAACGGGCGGTGTAATCGGCAGGCGAAGGGATCAACTACATACACAAATGAGTATGTATGCAAGCCACCATACAATAGTTCTCAGAGCCATTCCATCTAAAAGAAACAGAAATATTGCAACGCCATACGGCAAGATCCAAATATCCTAGATAGATATAATAGTTTAGGATATCTCCTCATACATCAAACATCAGAGCATCAGGCGGAAGCGGAAAACCAGATCCGAGTACGGATAAGAAGCAAATCGGCATAAGATGCCCCTTAAATAAACACATCCCGCTCATAGATCTCACGGATCCCCGTTCCCAGAATCTCTACACCGAATGATCGTTGTCCACATCGTTCGTCTCCTCCACCCAGTATCCATCTTGCGAGCATACCTGTTCATCTGAATCAAATAATTTATCGTGTGAGACCCTAGGGGTACTCAGCAAGTCTTTATGCCTCTAAAGGGGACTCAACCTGGGGTGACGCAATTGCAGCAAAATATAAACCCTAACAATTCTATAGATACTCGCTAACCATCCGCCTAACCAAAGATAGACGGATGTCCGTGAATTATTAACAACAGTTATAACAGTAATATCCACAGATCCATCCTCCTCCTCGCTTACCGACGAGGAAGCGGACGAACTAAACCCCCCATCCGTTGGCAGTTTTATTATCCATTCCATGAGTGTTGCTCTTTTTACTAGTCAGGTACTTAGTCAAATTAAAAGCGGTACTTTAGTTATACTTGTCTATGATCGAGAAACTATGCTCCAAGTCGTCCATAACCGCGGACACGGCTTTCAGAAAGTTTTACCTAGGGTGCACAAATAGCAACACACACTCGATCAACCTCGGAAAAACCAAATCAACACCCAACGAGGCGGTCACGACAAAGCGATCACAGGATTCAGAAATATTTCAGGGGGCCATCCCATTAAGCTACCCGCGACGAAGTTGGCCGACTCCGAGACAGACTCAAGGTTTGTGGGACGGTCAGAAACGATGGGAACCCGAAAATGTGACTGGGCTTGTCGATACAGCGAAAACGTGTCACGGACCTAAACAGTATAGGTGCATCCTCGCACAATCTTAAATAAAGCAGTAAAGCATGGCATAAGTACAAAATAGTAATAAAGCCCCAAACTAATTGTGGCCCCAAGAAATAAGAATGAATCAAGCTCTAGCTCAGGGGGGTTCATAAGCCTCCCGGATGTGGATAGCGCGAATATTCAAGGAACAGGAATCAAGTACTCGGGGTCCTACGGGACACAAGTGAGCATGAAAAACCAAATAGCAGATATTGCTCACCGATGCCACTTTCATTAGTTATCCCATTACTACTCAGGTTAAGTTGTTTAGGTACCTCGTTATCCATCAAACACTCACATACCCTACACATGCTGTTCTACGACTCGCATGGCTCAAACAACTCCTATAGTAATGGCTCATGGGATGGAGGAACAAGCTTCGGTGGGGTTTAAAAGTAAAGGCTATGCAGTATTTGGGATTCAGTTTAATGCAATCGCGACTCAATGATGCAAGAATAAGATAGATGCAATAGGTACTATATGTATGCAAGCATGTGGTAGTGCTTGCCTGGCAGCTCAGTTGAAGCGAGAGAAGGATCCGGTAGTGCTCGGGTTTCTTGATATATCCCCTCAGCCTATTCAAGAAGAACCAAACAAACAAGGGCCAACATAAATAAAGTGCACAAGCATATGAATAAAATGCGACAAGCAAACAATCATGCCATGATGAATGATGCACAATTTGCATGGCAATAAAGTAGCATGGCATGGGTGAGGTGTGGAATACAAGAAATAAGCATTTTATTGAGTTTTAGCCACATTTTAACCTCATAAAAGTTGTTGTATACATTATATTTATATGATGCATGCTGCAATTCAGAATATGGAATGCATAAACAGAAAGGTCTCGTCGAGATGATCATTTTAGACATAACATTGGTCAAAATTGGAGTTATAAAACAAAAGTTATTAATTAATTAAGAAAAGGGCATTTTATTGTAATTTTAATCAACTTGAAAATTAAAGTGTTCAAAATATATTTTGAAGGCCATATTTGAATTCCTCACATTTTTCTGATTTCAAAATATATATCATATGTTTAATTTGGAATTATATTTCAAAAGTTATTTAAATACAGATTTGAATTTGAATTTTAAACATTTTATGGAAATTTAAATCAAAACAGAAATCCAGAAATACTTTTGTCGGTGCTAGCGGAGCCTTGCGGGCAGTGGGTCAATTTGACAATGGCGACCCAGAGCCAATTAAGCAGATCAGGTGTCTTATTGGCATACACCAATGTATGAAAACCTTCTGTCACCGCGGCTAACCTAGTCTCTGAGAATGACAGGTGGGGCTAGCTGGCTAGGGCCCAGGTGCCAGCGGCGGAAGAGCGCGGAGACCGACAGGTGGCCAAAACGGGAGCGCAAGTTGAGGGGTGCTAAACTAGGGGGCCTATCTGCAAAGTGATACTACGGCTGACAGGTGGGCTCAGGCGGACCGCGGGTTAGGAGAAAAAAGGTTGAGGGGGGGGGGTAAGCGCAAACGGGCGCCTGTGATTCCTCTTCTTTCTCGAATCATGACAGGTTCATGCGCGACAGGCGCAGGGCACGGCGCGGGGATTCGATCCGGGGACCTGTGGCTTGCGCTCGGCGGCGGCAGCCACTGCGGTGGGCTAGGGTTGGTGCCAGGAGGGTGGACGCAGGCTAGAAGAGGCTCTTCGCGACGCGACGCCGCAGAGGACGCACGCGCACGCGACGCACCGAGAGCGCTCGACGGTTGGTCCGGTGAGAACAGGAAGCCACGGCGAGGGCGGAGGTGTCAGGGAGGAGGACTAGCTCACCGGGAGTGGGTCGATGTGGTCGGATCAGCTTGGGACGCAGGGGATCGGCGACGACGCAGACGGACGGCGAGGTTAGGGTTTCGCGTCGGGCTCGGCGGGTGCAGCGGTTCTGGGGCTCCTCCTTCTCGGCTCCGTGTACAGGGGCGACGCTGGTGCTCGGCTCGGTCTTCCCCAACGCCCAGACACCTCGCCCTCCTTCTGCTATGGTGGTGGTGGTGTGATGCCGACGATGGGGGGGTAGATGGAGATGGAAGAGAGGGTAGCAGGGGTAGGTGGGGAGGAAGGAGTAGAAGTCACGGCCCTAGGGAGTTCTGTGGTTGCTAGGCAGAGGAGGGGTAGATAAGAACGAGCAGAGGGAGGCACATGGGTTGGATCGGCATAAAGGTGGTGCTTGCCCTTTTCTACTCTCCTCTCTCACGTGATGGCATGGGGAGGCCAGGCAGGGGGCAGGGTGAGGCCAAGGAGGGTAGGCTCGGTGCGGGGCATGCAAGGCAGAGAGAGAGCTAGAGAGAGAGAGGGGGTAGGCTCGGGTTAGGGTTTGTACTAGGGTCGGGGTAGGGTGGCTCGGGTTGGTGAGAGGAGAGGTGAGGGTTAAGGTTTGGGTTGGATCGTAGCTAGGTGGGCCAGGGTGGCCAGGTGGGGCCAGCTAGGTAAGAGAGGAGAGAGGCCGATAGAGAGGGTGGAACTAGGGTTAGATAGAGAGGGGGCTCGGGTTAGGTTAGATGGTGCTCATGGTGGTGGTTGGGTTAGCTAGAGAGGGGGCTTGGTTTAGGGTTTAGATTAGGTGTAAGATTTTGGAGAAAGGATTAGAGAGAGAGGGTATGGTTTAGGGTTTTAGGCATGATCCACATGACCATGCATGGATGGAGGTGAAAAGGAGAGGAAGGTGAGGAAAAGAGAGAGAGAGAGAGAGATGTGGTGTGGCTTCTAGCAAGACCAACTAGATCAAGCAAAAGAGGGGTAGAGGAAGATGGATGGCTATGGCTCCATAAGATAAAACCCATCAAAACCAAGAGAGAAACAAAGGGCTAAAGGTGGGGTACCCTTGCATGGCCCATGCAAAAATGATAATTGCCATGGTTAAAATCTTGTGAAAACAATAATATTAACATGGCATTATTCTTATGCATTCCCAAAATTGGAATAAAGCCAAGCAAAAGAATTTGTAGAATTGGATCCACCCTATCTCCCATGAGCTAGATTAAATACCAAAAGAAAATAATTACCAGCTCATGTATAATGGGATGGTGGAGTTGTAAGGTGGTGAAAAGAAAGGGTAGTGGAGTGCAATAAAAGATATGCCCCCAACTCAACTTGGGCATTAAACAATATATCAAGAAGCAAATACAATATCAAGAGGCAAATACAATTTACAATGCATATGAGAGAAGAACCAAAACAAAAAGGGTTTTATATGATGCTCAAATGCAAGGTGGCATGATGACATGAGCATGATATAATTATGATGCAACAATTATATGTAGGAAGTAGCATATATATAGACTAGGCTAGTACCATTGCAATTGTTAGACAATTGGGATGCTACATGTTGCGAGAGTTGAATTGACACGAAGCGTACCCAGAATGACGCGTGGATCTTCCTGAGCTTCCTCAGTAGTGACATGGGTCAGACGACCACGTCCAGCACCTTGAGCCTTATCATTCTTCTTTGCCTATTGATCATTGCGTCAGGCAGCCCTTTGGGAGCACTCCCTTTAGTAGTGACCAGGCTGATCACAGGAGTAACAGGTAACCCCAGTGTGAGAACCAACATGAGGATGATAGTTTGATCCACCAGTATTTGACTGTGGCTGACGAGAGTTATTGCCAGAAGACTTAGGTGCATAAGGATCACGAGGCACAGTAGTGTCTGGAACAAAGACACGGTGCTTCTTGTTACCAGAGGAAGAAGAACGAGAATTTCCTTCTTCATGCTTCTAAGAGACTTACATGTCCTTCCTTCCATGCTCCAGTGTAAGAGCCTGATTGTGCAAGTCCTAGAAAGACTGGAACTTGAAAGGCAGCAACTCATAGCGAAGTGCAGGGTTAAGTCCCTTACGGAACAGCTCTTCCTTATCTTCATCATTGGTCACATCCTTGGTTGCATAACGATCCAGGCGAGTAAACTCACGCCCATAGGTTTCAATATCCTTGCGCCCCTAAGTCAGATCCAGAAACTCCCTCCTTTTGAGATCCATGATGGGCTTAGGGATATAAGAGGCACGAAATGCTGCAACAAACTCCTCCCAGGTAACAACATGTCCCTGAGCTTGCAGATTCTAAAAAGCTTCCCACCAAACACCAGCCTCACCTTCCAGTTGATAGGTGGCGAAGTTGACACGGTCAGCAGGACAGACACGGAGAGCACTAAACTTGCGCTCTATGGTGCGGAGCCAATCATCAGCTTCAAGGGTCTCCTTGGAGTGGGTGAAGATTGGAGGAAAGGAGCGAATGAAATCTCCAAGTGTGACATAGTCGTCAGGACGACGTTCAGTGTTCTGCGCCACACGCTCCAGAAGGCATTCATTCCTCAGACGGTTGGTCTCAATGTTGTTGAGAACCTCGGCCATTGTGGGAGGTGGCGGAAGTTCCTGATCGGCATTGTTGTTTCCTCGACAGCCAACAGAACCACGAGTACCAGACGGCATCCTAAGGAGAAAATAGAAACCATGAGAATAGATTCACCAAAAAGGGTACAACAAAGGATGGCAAAACCATATCAAAACATCATGGAAGAGGTGAACATGTGGATTAAAATTATATCAATGCATTAAGTATGACATTAGAACAAGCATACAAAATGTATACGCTACCAACTTAGATACAAACGATAACAATGGAATGCAAGCATGATATGATACCAACAAGTCACAAAAGAGTTGAGAGTGGAATTGGAGGCATCCTTAGCAAAGTTGAAAAACAATGCTTCAGTTGCACAGATATATCTTAGAAACTCTGAGCCTTGCAACCAAGTACGCAGTACTTAGGAAAAAAAGCAACCCAAACCCGTATCTCCTGAAGATTTGAAATGATAGAGTCCTATTCAGAGTTTTGCAAACGAGATAAGATAACTTAGCAATAGAACAACCTTGGGTAAGGAGTAAAAAGAGTCCTATTCAGAGCTTTGCAAAAAGTTTTTAGCTTTCAAATAGTTTTATCAAACTCTAGACTCAACATCGACTAGCTAGAAGGGTTTCCTACAGGCAGTCCTGCTCTGATACCAAAATCTATCACGACCCGGGATCAGGGCTAGAAAAATACCAGATCCTCATTTGATATAAACCTAACCTAAATTCCGAAGCACGCAGGGAAAGATCAATAACATTACAGAACATACAAACCATATATTAATAAGGTAAACTATTAAGAGAGTTACAAACCAGTCATACAAGCCAGGGGTCACAGACCCATCATTACATCAAACAATGGAAGCAAAAAAGTTGTTCTAAACAACAAACTTAGCAAAGGGCCTAAGAGGCCTTAAACATAAGTAGAGACCATTCCATAGATCCTAGGCTGTTGCCCGGGAACCCCGACTACTCGTCGACTTCGACGTAGAAACCAACTTCAGTTGGAGTAGCATCATCTGTAGAAAAACATTAATGGAGCAAGGTTGAGTACAGGGTGTACTCTGAAAGACTTATGGCTAGTGGAGTTTTTTGCATAAAGCCATCTTTTGTTTTCAAAACAAGAGGGAGAAGAAACTCGTCTAGTCAGATCATTTTCAAAATGGGATAAGAAGACTTCAACTCTAGCTCATATAATCATCTTTGATATCCACCAAGAATCATCATCAACAGATCCTCTCTTCCCGGAATACCCCATCAAACAACCCCGAGGAAGTACTCCGGATCTCACATTAGTTGACAAGTTTTAACATTCGGTTATAGTTTTCTATGACCTTCACGTCTGTTCCCAAGTCGTCCATAACTGTGGACACAGCTTTTCGAAAAGATTAGTAACCCTACAGGGGTGCACAACTTTACTCACATATACCAACCGATTCTTAATGCTAATATATTAACCCTCTTCCTTGGAAGGCCTGCAGAGAGTGGTTAACCACGACCTTTACCTTGCTTACGCCGAGACCATGAGTCTCACACTAGGGAGATGTCGCCATAACGTGTCAAGTCCCGAAGCTGGTCCCTAATGATGTGCGCAGGTTCAAGATTACGGATGTCGGGCATCTCTTGTTCCCGGCCACGCTTACCTACCTGTTATGAATGCACCTCCTTCACCTCCATTCAAGAACAACCAAGATGCGTATGTCGAATGGAAAGCCCAAACTATGTGACTCATGGAATCTACTAGGCAAGTTAGTGAGTCGAGGGGGTTTCCAGTCCCCTGTTTGGTTGTACGCTCGTCTTGGTTCAAGAGGCAAGAACATCGGGTCCTAGGGGTGACAAGTATGGCACTACAAAAACCACCAACCATGTGGCCTCCCATACAAGCCTTAGCATGTTTATCATCCATCTCTGATCACATCACCACATCCTACCATACTAGATTCATTCGCATCTTCGGTGCATCACCTGAATGTTCAGCATCGGACCTCTAAGCATGGCTAAGATTGATTGAACTGTGGCACTAGCGATGCTCATAAGCCAAACATTAGTTATGCTAGGAGCGGTGGATCAAGTATTTAGTTCACAAGGAGAAACATGCATCAGATAGGATTACTCTATCTACTGATAAAAGACCGTTGAACCAAATGCATATGACGAGAATGAAATACTTTGTAAACTTATTATTCACATGTATGAGTGGGGCTTCAGTTGCCTTGTCCGTTGTTGGACTGGTACTGCTCTTCGGTGTCATTGACTTCAGCTTCGGGTTCGGTTCCTATTCGCGAGAACCAATCACCGGAAAAGAGAAATCAACACTCAACACATGGCATGTGCAATGCTCATACAATATGGATGATATGACAAGTTAAATAGTGTTGAATTGAACCCTAAAACATGCTTGGTCACTTTAAAGGGGGTTCCGAAGGTCCAAACCCTAAAACAGGGGAATCATCGGAATCACCTATGGGGTTCAATTGGTTCTTCTAATTAAACTTGCAATCAAAGTTGATTAACAATGTATGATTCTATCTTAGTTAGATATGTTTCATTTTTCTGATCATTTTGGTATATTATTTATATTTTTCTGATTTAAAATGAATTAGTTGTGAATTTCTCAAATTTTAATTCATTTTAATCATTTTTGGAATATTATAAAATAATTTGCATTTTGAAATTACTTTAACATTTTATTTAACCAGAAACATTTCTGAAAATGTTTATCTCACTTACATCTGAACCCCACCTGTCATATATCTAATGTTTACTAAAATGATTTACTGAAAATAAAAACAAAATAAAAAGGATTACTGCATCAGCTTGATACAATGCTGACGTCACAGGGGCATTTAACCCTTTTCTCACTGCATGCTGGTCTAGCCCTAGAGGCTGACATGTGGGACAGGCCCCACGTCAGGTTGCCACATGGGCTCGCTGGTAGGCCCGTCGGCGACGGCTAGGGACGACGGAGGACGGCAAGCGAGGCTGCGCGAGTATGTGCGTTGGAACCAGGAGACCGAAGCGGACCAGAAACTGGCGGCCCCGCTACGTCTTGGTCGTCGGAGCAGAGAAAACAACGGTGGCCGACGGCGGTGGCTGTGGGTGCTCACGGGCAGGGTGCTATGGCTAGCAATCGACAAAACAAAGAGGTCGAAGAGATGCAGGAACTCACCACCAACGCGAGAAGAGAGTCAGTGAAGCAAGGGGAGGCCGGATGGCGTTGGCAACATCGACGGAGACGACGACCAGAGACAGAGAAGATGGTGTCGATGGCGACGACTGCGAGCGAGAGGGGTCGATTCCTCCAGGGAGAAGCTTTAGGGCGACAAGGCGGAGCTCGAGGGACCTTCAGCTCGGCTCGGGGTGGCTCAGAGCGGCGGCGATTCGACGGCGTGGTGTGGCTAGGGTTCGGCCAGAGAGATAAGGTCGAGAGAGGGAGGTCGCGAGAGAGAACAGGGAAGGATAAGGACGAGTAGGGCGTCGGCATAGAGATCTTATCCCTCACTAGAGGATGATGGACAGTGGGGCGCAGGCGGCAGGATCGACGGCGGAGGCACTTCCACAGAGCTGCTTGGCGTCGTCGTCGAAGACGACGAAGAACAGAGGAGGTCGGATTGGTATCGGGCCAGGCTGGGCCGGCTTGGGCCCCGGGTGGCTGGCTGCTAGCTGCGGTGGGCGGCAGAAAGAGAGAGGGAAGAGGTGGGCTGTGGCCCAGAGAGGATTAGGGCTAGTTTTTTATTTGCATATTTATTTTTATATTTCTATTTTCTAATTTCTTTTGTAAATTCCATTTGTGATTCTATTTTAAATAATTTCAAATCACAAAAACTTTTATATGATATCTGAAAACTCTAAGGGGCCCTCAACACAATTTGGGCTCCATTTGTTTTGAGAATTTTTAAAAAAATATAGAAGCCATTTGAATTGATTCAAAGAGAGAGGGAAAGCTATTAGGGTTTAGGGTTTTGTTTGTTCTTTCTTGATTAAACCAAAGTGCAAGTGTTATGTAGGCATGAAATGTTCAAACATATCTTATTTATATTACACAAAAGGTGGTATGTTACACCCTTTGTCAGAAATGCAGCATAGCTGATCGTGATGCTGCACTTGCAAAGTGAGAGGCAGAAGCTGAAGCAGCATATATAGAGGTTGCAATCGAAGTAGCAAACAAAGAGGAAGCGTCTTCCAGCGGCAACAACCAGGCCTGTGATGCACCACTATTTGTGCCATAGTATGCTAAAGATAGGGAAGCCAAGCCCCTTCCAGGTGGGATGAACTTGCATCTCGTCAGCTGTGGGAGGCCAATAAGAAAAGCGACAGCTGGGATGATGGTAGTTGGTCTTCTAGGAAATATGGCAAGCGCCTCAAGTGGTTTGATGAGAAGTGAATTAAATTTTACTTCTTTGTGTTATGTTTCTGTATGTGTCTGGTAGCTTGTTGTCAACACCCGGATTTTTAATCCTAGATGCCTGTTATTCCATACATCGCAATCCCAGGATTACCATTTTTGTGAGACATAACATATTGGTACCATAGTTCATCATCCATTACAAACCATAATAAAGGTATTACAAATAAAGGATCTCATGATCCAATCTTAATACAATCAACACAGCAGAATAATAATAAGGGTAGCATGGTCGAAGCTCCATCTTCAGGGTAACAGGAAATGCTGACGATGGGAGATGATCCTAGTTGTCATAGACTTCCTGGTGTCTATCATCCTGGTAGTCCTCTTCATAGTTTGTTCATAGGAATAGCCAAGGACAAAGCCATGAGTACTCTTTAAGTACTTGCAAAATAATACTAACAAGTAAGTAGTTTGAGTAGGAATCGTAAGCTCTAGGTTTATTTGCAAAAGGCAAGGTTTATCTCTAACTGAGTTTAGAAGTAAAGAAAGCTAGTTTAATGTTTTACAACACCTAAGTGGGAACTTAGTTTTCATTTTCACAACCCTGTTGTGGTCAAGTCAAAGTCATAGTTCATTTCATAAGTCATTTTGAAAACATCTGACAACGGAACAGTATGGCCACTACAACTGTCCATAACCGCGGACGCGGCTATTCGAATAGTTTGACACTATACAGAGGTGGTACACTTTCACCACAACATTTCATACATCCATCAGGAACAATCCTGAATCACCATACTTAGTATGCAGATAATCAATCCTAACCTTTCAATTACACACCCTAGTATAGGCACCTCCCCTATGAGTTTGGCCTCCCAACCATGACCATCTGTCATCTTGGGAAATGCACAGGTGGACATTCATCATGAGGTAGCCTCAGCTCAAAGCTCTTCTGCAAGGGAACCCATACTAAGTTATATAAACTTCCAGTCAAGCCCTACCCAAATTCGGGTATTGTGGTTGTAAGGTAAAATTGGAATGGTATCGCATCCGAACCCAACCATCAGTTTTTATAAAGGGCTAAGGCTCATGCCTCAACATTTTCATCACCAAATCATATGGTGTTCATAACATATGTCAAAACATTTCATTGGAATGACTCATGATTCCAAGGTTTTCATAATCATTTTCACCAAGTATTCCCATATAAAGTGATCAACTTTATGCTTAGCACTAGCCACTAAAATTGAGGGTAATCACTAAGGAAGGGTGCTAATCAGGTGTGACTTATCCAAATCTAATCTCATGCCTCAGTATGACATCTAGTTCTAACTAACTTAGGCCAAGTTTTATGCTACCTATAATATTTTTCCAAAACACACAAAACACTAACTAGAGGTAATAAAGAACTTTGATAAAGAAAATAAAAGAATAAACTTGCAAGTAAAACTGGGATTTGGTATAATGAAGGTTGCATAACCAAAGCATGCCTAATGCATTGCATAGGTTATCTAGATTGCAAGTTGCAAGTGTTAGCTGTCTAGGATGGCTTTCCTTGAGTAGTGAAGTGGTTGAAGTTTTCTTCTTCTTCTGCTGCTGCTTCTTCTTCCTCTTCGTAGTACTTCTCCTCCTCGTATCCTTGGTCGGTACTAGCGTCTATAAATAAATACCAGGTACCCAATCACAAACAATACTTAACTACTTCTATTTGGCACACAAAGGTTCACACTAGATAATCTAGCATCATCACAATCATCACATGAATTAAAGACTTAGTCTTATTTATTTTATTTTAGGAAAGTAATTTCTACTCATTGAAAACTACTAAAGATTTAATATTGTCCAATTAAAATATGGGATCATGTTGACACATGTCATCATCAAATATTTTAATACTTGGGAATGTGATTTAAAGTGGTGTCACAATTTAATAAGGTTTAACATTATTATTTTCATAATTAAAGTGACTAGAAATTCCTATGGGACATTCTTTTAATCCTTGTCCAAGATTACTATAGGTAAACGTAAATATGTTTATATATTTAGATAGATCTGGTCAAATGCGATTTTTGAGAGTTGGAATCAACTCAAAATCATGTATGGTTGATTTTCAAAAAATGTTTGAATGTGTAAAAGTCTCTGTCTTGTTATTTTACTATATGTGATCTATAATTTCAAATGGTTTGAATCCAACGGGCTTGGATTAATAATTTCAATACCTTTCTAACAAAATTGGTTTCGTGCAATTTGGTTTAGTAGATTTCCTTTAATTTATTTTTGAATCTACTGACAGAACTAGGTTTTGAATAAAATGGAAAATCTATATTTGAATTACTGGGTTGAGCGTGGGAACTAAATTGGGCCGGCCCAACTGCACAGCGCGCGCAGCGGGCTGCTAACAGAGCGGTCCCACGCGTCGGCGGCTCTAACTACACGAAGAGGTATCATTCAATCTGGGCCCTACGATTAGAACAAGATCTACGACTATGGTGCGTCGTCTCCGTCAAACAACTCCTACGATACTGAACCCTAACAGCGACGGTGGGGGTACGCGGCGGCTTACTAGGGCTCTAGCTAGGGTCGGCGATGGGGGCAAACGATGTTGTCGATGACAACGGTTCGAATGGTGGTCGCGGTAGCTCCTGGGGTGGCTCCAATCAACGGCTCCGCTCCTCCTCTACAGCGGAGGACTCCGGTGAAATTCCGGTGATGCGGAGCTCGCCTTGCTCCGGGGAAGGGTCAGGTGTGGTCTATGAGGAGTGGGGACTGAGGTGGTGTAAAGAATTGAGGCAGGGGTGGCCTCTATTGATACACCAGCGAGAGGGGAAGTGCGGCATGGGCAGAGCTCGTCGGTGACGAAAGTGCAGTGAGATAACGGCATGGCGAAGGGCGTAGGATGGTGCGGTGTCTCCTGGCGATCATCACGGGCTTAATGCTGTGGCACGGGGCGGTTGAGAATGGTCGGAATGGGTCAATGCTCTGCACGGCACCGACGGTGTATTTGACGATGCACAGGTGCTACTGGTCGCACGGCGGCTAACGGGCATGTCTGGGGGGTAGCTGGTGTCGCGCTGAGTGCAGGCACGTGCGGTGAGGGCGAGGCGCGGCGTTTACGCGCATGTCGCCTGTGGTGCTCTCGCGCGCTCTAGGCATGGCAGAGAGAAAATGGGCGCGGTTGTTCTCAGTGGTCCAGGGCCTGGCTGTGCTCAAGGGTTGGACAAGGGTGGCGGTGGACAGTGGCCTGCCTCCTGGACATCGTGGACGGGCGCAGCGTTGTCTCTAGCATGCTGGCCATGGTCGGCCGACAAGGGTGGCTTCGGCTGGCGCGACACTAGTGCAATAGGTAGAGGTCTAGCTTGTTCAATGCACTGGTAGTTACTGGGGGAGACAAGGGGAGTAAGTTGAGGACAATTGTTTGATCAAACACTACTCAAAACAGTAGAAGTTAGGCAGTGGTTTACTATGCTCACCATCTGTTTGATGAAATGGCCGCTTGAAATTTAGTTTTGAATTTTTGGATGAAGTTTGGTGAGTGCTCTGGTCACATGCTTGGTAGTCTGAGGTTGCGTGGGCTTGTCAAGGTGAACTGGTTTGGTTGGGTTTTGGGAAATGGTGATCTTAGCACCTATTAAGGATTCAATTTTGAATTTTCATTTGAATAGATTTGGAAATTGTTTCTGTTGGTTTGTAAAGTGGGCTTGGGTTCACTTTTACTTGATCTAGCAAGGGGTGAAAAGAATTGGATTTGTTTCTCTTAGAAAACTTGGACTAGGAACACTCAAAGTGGTATAGTGGTTAACTTTGGTCAAAATGACCATTTGCTTATATATCTTATTTTTGATTTTCTCTTCATTTGATTCTTCTTGGAAAGATTTATATGATGTTGTTTTCATCTTTAAACCAATCCTTTCCATTCATAGCAATCAAACATGGTATTGCAAGCATTCATGCATTAATCACACACACATGCATTCATATTAATTTTAATAGCAAAAGTTTTTGTTAACCCTAAACTTGGGTGATTAGAACTTTATAATCTTGATTAATATTTTTGGGATGTTACACTTGTCAAGAACTTCTTGTGGTCCTGTGGATTTATTAGTGTACGAACCACGTTTAATATGTATGAGAATCAGCATAACTTATTGTGTAATTATATATATGTGTTTGCTTATACTATATCTGCTGAGTTTGTTCATGCTATATTTTCTAAATTTATTCATATCCCTTTGAAAATCAAACTAAGATTATGTTTATAAGCCATGTTTTGATTATTTATACTAGCTAAGTATACTCAAATTTGGCACAAGGGTGTATCACCACATGCCTAATGATGCTAGGATTCTATCTAGCCATTTTGGTTTGAAAATTTCAAAATTTTCACCTCAAATCTCAAAAAAGGGCTTTCAATTTGTGAAGCAAGTACCAAAGCTACATTTTGAATCCTTCAAGTTGCATGCTTGTGTGGTTGTACATCACAATAGGACCATATAACATTAGTTGTACTTTTCAGATGCTTTCACGAGCTCTTGAAAGACTATGGTCAACCCTAGTTTGACCAAACCTTGTAAACTTCATAAGAAAATGAGTAAATCTCAAAATCTTTTGGAACCTTCAAATTTGGTCACTGTCTGGAAAATACTTTGCATGAAAAATAGCATGCAAGGAAAAAATTTCCCCCTAGCACTCCACTCTCAAATGTGGGGTAGTTAGCTCAACTATCATGTCTGACTACTCGAAAGAGCCACTTATGTACCATGTTTTCATCTACCTTTCTTCAAATGGACACAAATTTGGCGCAAGGGTGTATCACCACGTGCCTAATGATGCTCGAATTCTATCTAGACATTCTGGTTTGAAAATTTCACCCTCAAATTCAAAAACAGGCTTTCATTTTTGAAGCAAGTACCAAAACTACATTTTGAATCCTTCAAGCTGCAACCTTGTGTGGTTGTACATCACATTGGGAACATAGAACATCAGTTGTACTTTTCAGATACTTTCACAAGCTCTTGCAAAACCCTAGTCAACCATGGTTTGGCCAAACCTTATAAATTTCATAAGAAAATGAGAAAATCTCAAAATCTTTTCTAACATTCAAATTTGTTCATTGTGCGGAAAATAATTTGCATGAAAAATAATATGCAAGGGAAAAAAGGTGCCCCTAGCAGTCCACTCTCAAATGTGGGATAGTTAGGTCAACGATCATGTCCGACTACTCGAAAGAGCCACCTGTGTACCATGTTTTCATCTACCTTTCTTCAAATGGACTAAAATTTGGCGAAAGGGTGTATTAACACATACCTAATGATGCTAGCATTCTATCTAGCCTTATTGGTTTGAAAATTTCAAAAATTTCACCCTCAAACTCAAAAAAAGGCTTTCATTTGTGAAGAAAGTACCAAAACTACAATTTGAATCCTTCAAGTTGCATGCTTGTGTCATTGTACATCGCATTGGGACCACAGAACATGAGTTGTACTTTTCATATGCTTTCACAAGCTCTTGAAAGACTCTGGTCAACCCTGGTTTGACCAAACCTTGTAATTTTCATAAGAAAATGAGAAAATCTCAAATTCTTTTGAAACCTTAAAATTTGGTCATTATGTGTCAAATAATTTGCAAGAAAAATAACATGCAAGGAAAAAATGTCCACCTAGCAGTCCACTCTCAAATGTGTGGTAGTTAGGTCAACGATCATGTCCGACTACTCGAAAGAGCCACTTGTGTACCATGTTTTCATCTACCTTTATTCAAATGGACTCAAATTTTGCGCAAGTGTGTATCATCACGTGCCTAATGATGCTAGCATTCTATCTAGCCATTTTGGTTTGCAAATTTCAAAAATTTCACCCTCAAACTCAAAAACAAGCTTTCATTTGTGAAGCAAGTACCAAAACTACAATTTGAATCCTCCAAGTTGCATGCTTGTGTAGTTGTACATCACATTGGGACCACATAACATCAGTTGTACTTTTCAGATGCTTTCACAAGCTCTTGAAAGACTCCAGTCAACCTTGGTTTGACCAAACTAGGGTAATTTTCATAAGAAAATGAGAAAATCTCAAAATATTTTGAAACCTTCAAATTTGGTCATTGTGTGGTAATTACTTTGCATGAAAAATAACATGCAAGGAAACAAATGTACCCCTAGAAGTCCACTCTCAAGTGTGGGGTAGTTAGGTCAACGATCATGTCTGACTACTTGAAAGCGCCACTTGTGTACCATGTTTTCGTCTACCTTTCTTCAGATGGACTCAAATTTGGCGCTAGGGTGTATCACTTTGTGCCTAATGATGCTAGAATTCTAACTAGCCATTTTGGTTTGAAATTTTCAAAAATTTCACCCTCAAATTCAAAAACAGGATTTCATTTGTGAAGCAAGTACCAAAACTACAATTTGAATCCTTCAAGTTGCATGCTTGTGTGGTTGTACATCACATTGGTTGCACAGAACATCAGTTGTACCTTTCATATGCTTTCACAAGCTCTTGCAAGACTCCGGTCAACCCTGGTTTGACCATACCTTGTAAATTTCATAAGAAAATGAGAAAATCTCAAAATCTTTTGAAACTTTCAAATTTGGCCATTGTGGGGAAAATACTTTGCATGAAATATAACATGCATGGCATACTAGTACTGCATGTAGGCCTTGTTTCATCATGTATGTGTAGTTAAATCTTTTTTGAAACATATTTAATTATTTCAATTTAGGTGAAACAAATATTTGACCACAAATTTAAGGGTTTACCAATCTTGATGAGAATCGTCCCACAATAGGCTGCAAAAGGCTAATACTTATTAATTTCCCAAAACACAGTATACACAAAAATCGAAGCATTAGTATATAGGGGCTCCTAACGATCTCGTGTGCTCCCTCTTTCACCATGACCTGCTCCATCTCGCCACCATCTTGTTCTCTCCCGTCCTCACTCTTTCACATGCTGACGGAAAACGGGCTTATACCTGGATAACTATGGAAATAACTGCCCATGTACATTTGTCGTCTTGACCCAATGTAGTGTGAACTCTACTGGATGAGATTTTTTGTCCTTTCGGTTGTGAAAATGGTCGGCATATATTGTAGATCTGAGCGATTGCACTCACGATCTAACTATATTGATGATCTAATTTATCATGTAGTGTGGTGTTTGTTTTGACACGAAGATTTTGTGCACTATGATGGGGTTCGTTGCATAGAAAAATTCCTACGATTGCAACTACCAAAATCGAATCTAGGTGATACTTGCAACGATTACAGATGGACTCACCCTCATAGACCGTAAGCGGGATAATGTTCCTGCAAACAAACATGGTTGATGTGGATGTACATGACCATCCTCAAGGACATGCAGACTATCAGTACCACAGAATGGCAGCGCCTCCATAATCGATCACACGTTTAGTGTGCCGAAAACTCTCGAACCCTCACTCTAGCCGGGCAGCAGAAGTAGCCAATCCTGGAGAACTCCAATAGTGCTACGCCATGGTAGAGGTGCTGGAGGGGAAGATATCAAGCATGGCTTCACCAAGCATCTTTTCTAGTGGCAATGGGCAAGGCAACCAAGGGGGATAAGATGCCAACCAAAGGGCATATCAGATAGGCAAGTGAGAGTGTGTCTGAGAGGGGGAGGTTGCCACCTCCTTTTATAGGGGGAGGGGGAAAGCCCCTCCTTTGGACGGCGGCTAATAGGGTGCCCCCTCTGTTGGGAATATACTTTTCGGATATACCCACAAGACTCGCTAAATAGTGTGGCCCACCAATGGGTTAGAGCTTTGATCCATGGGCGGCCTAATCAGGGAAAGAGGAGGAGTCACTTTCGTCTACGACAAGGCCCAGAAGAGTTACCGACTTAGGCCTGTAGTATTACTTGTTGTCCAAGTTGTATCTAGTTACTGACTCTGTAATGTAGCCGAAAAGGTCCCTCCTGTAACCCTAGGCCCCGGTGACTATAAACCGGACCTATGGGAGCCTTTAGGGCACAATATACCAACCAGATCTTAGATCAACCACAACCTACTCGCACAGGCGAACCTCTCTTGTAATCTGCTGTAACATCCGGATCCCGCTGATATATTACTAATTTTCTACTAGGACTAGTGTCTGATCACCGTAGTCGGATCTGAACCTGGGTGAACTTGTGCTCACCGCTCCCGTAAAACCATACGGCTCACACACCAACTTATCAATGCCTTCAAGACCCCCTATGGCATACTTTTATACAATCCAATGATAGTTGGCACCCACCGTGGGGAACGTGACCTTTAGAGCTTCGTTCTGAGCGGAATCTGCACGTGCAGGAATCGACAAAACAATCGCCATGGGTCGCATGGTTTACGCTAGTGATGTCACTCTCGTTCTTCTCGATGAGACCTGGATTCCGTCTAAGGAGCCCGTGAGGACCTACACAATCATGCCTATTGGCGAGATTGATATCTATCTCGGTTTTTCTATTCCCGCCCAACCCACCCCTGAGGTGATGACCATGGCGGAAGAAAATTTCAGATCTGCTCTGTCCACACAGGCGGAAGAGTTCAAGATCCCGGAAAATCATGAACCCACCCAGCCCGTTCCTGTAGTGGAAGAAGTGGTGGAAGAAAAATCCAGATCTGATCTCCCCATTGAGATCGGATACATGGATGAGGAGTATATTTGCTTCGGATCATGTTTTACTGATGCTAGAGCAGAAAAAACACTCTTGAGGCACAGGATAAAGTAGATGATGAAGCGCCCCTACACCAATTACAAAGCAATCACCAAGATTAAGGAGTGCTTTGAGATGGCAGAGATGCAAACCCAACTGTGTCGCTACCTCGAGTCTATGAATAAAAGTAAGCATTGATTCATGCGCTACGTGGGCGCTGGATCCGACTCTATCGATGCTGGAGCCAGTAACGACTCAGTTCTTGATGCTATCGGAGAAAATACTGACTTGCCTTCTTCCCCTCAGGAATCACTAACGTCATAGGAACTCCGGGACTTTGAGAAGGAGATGGCAGCATACGAAGAAGAGTACACTTCCAAACAAGTGTAGCGTGAGCCGAAGAACCCTCCGAGTTCGTATGATAACATGGACGAAGACTACACCTCGCAAGATGACATGGACACCAGTTATTTGTTCGAGGTCCAGAAAACAACTATGATGGAAAGTACCGACGGAATTTTTTCTCCTCGTATCGAACCAAAAGCCGTCTTTGTCACTAGTACGCACGTTAAGGCTACCGGCCGATCAAAGAAGAATAAGAAGAATAAGAATCCAACACCGGCTAAGCCGGTAGAGGAAGAAAACGAGGAAGAAGTTGACAAAGAGATCGAGATGGAGAACAAGGACAGTGATTCGGTTAACCCCACACTGATTGACCCTCCTATGGATGGACATGTTGTCACTAAGGGTGCACGTGAAATCTATGGAGATGCACTTACCATACCAATCCCAACTGCTTCGGATATTACTCTAGAGGAGCTGGAGAAAAGGATTGAGGACCTAGAAAAACATCGCTTGTTTTTGCTCAAGGAAGCTACGAGCATCATCGAGCTTAGATAGCATATAGACATCAATCCTTCCCAGTACCAGTCAGAATTCAAGCGACTGCCAAACAACACAAGGAGAGGTTCGGTCTGATAGGAACCTAGATGTCCACAAAGATCTATTTGATGGTAAAACCGGAGAGAACATCTAATTCTACAGCACGCCAGTGGAGAACGCTGCAGCTTCTCGAGCCAAACACGGCAATAATCCGTCTCCATAATAGGTCCGGCAGAGCGTAGCATTCCTCGACAAAGGATTGTAACTGCAAAAGACGGCCGCATCATTTAGTGGAAAGGTGGCCTCAAGGTCGGAATTTTGCCACACTGACGCAGGCCAAAATGCTGATGGAAGACCCCGCTTCGATACAAATCAATGTCATCATCCCCAAAAGGAAGAAAACTCAAGGACCGGATTAAACAGTCATCCTCAAAGGGTCGCACGGGACTGGTCTGTAGTTATTCTGGCTACGTCTCAAGATTCCATCAGGGCATTGGTACCTCACTAGACGCATCATCGGCAGAATAATCGCCACAGGGAAGACCCAGAGGTGCACCGCCAGCAAGAGCAAGATTGGCTAAGTATGCCACCCCTAGACGTCCGGCTGGCAACGCCGGATGAAGAAATGACCCGGATCGCCCTGAATCAAGTAGGGATGCAGCCCGACAAAATCAACCTCGGAATCAGCATAATGAGGCTCCAGGACCATGCTGCTCATCCAAAAATAACCCGCCAGAGCCACCATCACCGGCCAGTAGCGACCATGAAGGGTCTCATCGCAGCCATGGGAGTCACTGATGTCTACGCACGTCTATTCTTGTAGACAGTTGTTGGGCCTCCAAGTGCAGAGGTTTGTAGAACAGCAGCAAGTTTCCCTTAAGTGGATTACCCAAGGCTTATCGAACTCATGGAGGAAGTGGTCAAAGTTATACCTCTCAAGCAACCCTGCAATCAAGATACAAGAATTATCTTGTATCCCCAACACACCCAATACACTTGTCAGGTGTATAGGTGCACTAGTTCGGGAAGATATAGTGAAATACAAGTGGTATGGATGATTATAAGTAGTAACGATTGCTGAAAAGAGCTTGACGGGGAGGAAAAGACTAAAGAAAGCAAACCTCCAATAGATCTAGATGTAAATGGTGTTCCAATGTTTTGAAACAAGGCCTAGGGATCATACTTTCACTAGTGAACACTCTCAATAAATATATTCTCTTCATGATAATACCCTGAACTACTCTCTGGTTAGACACTCTAATCCATGGTAGGGCTATAACAGCACTCCTCAAAGCACTCCTTCCCCATCTAGTAACCCCATACTGTCACCTTGAGCACTAGATGGTTCCAACAAACAACACAATTTCATAGAGACAACCAAATCAAAATATACTCATGATAATATTTATAAACTCTAGCCTAAGTGCCACCACGGCGTGCGTGCTGTCAATTTCACACACGTGGGGAGAGCAGAGATCTATTGAAGCACTTGAGTATTTATGTAGACTCTACCCTAAGTGCCACCACGGTATGCACGTTGTCACTTTCACACACGTGGGGAGAGCAGAGATCTATTAAAGCACTTGAGTAGCAGAGCAGATCTACTTGATTACAAAGCTCATGATCACAAAGATCTATTTGATGGTAAAACCGGAGAGAACATCTAATTCTACAGCACGCCAGTGGAGAACGCTGCAGCTTCTCGAGCCAAACACGGCAATAATCCGTCTCCATAATAGGTCCGGCAGAGCGTAGCATTCCTCGACAAAGGATTGTAACTGCAAAAGACGGCCGCATCATTTAGTGGAAAGGTGGCCTCAAGGTCGGAATTTTGCCACACTGACGCAGGCCAAAATGCTGATGGAAGACCCCGCTTCGATACAAATCAATGTCATCATCCCCAAAAGGAAGAAAACTCAAGGACCGGATTAAACAGTCATCCTCAAAGGGTCGCACGGGACTGGTCTGTAGTTATTCTGGCTACGTCTCAAGATTCCATCAGGGCATTGGTACCTCACTAGACGCATCATCGGCAGAATAATCGCCACAGGGAAGACCCAGAGGTGCACCGCCAGCAAGAGCAAGATTGGCTAAGTATGCCACCCCTAGACGTCCGGCTGGCAACGCCGGATGAAGAAATGACCCGGATCGCCCTGAATCAAGTAGGGATGCAGCCCGACAAAATCAACCTCGGAATCAGCATAATGAGGCTCCAGGACCATGCTGCTCATCCAAAAATAACCCGCCAGAGCCACCATCACCGGCCAGTAGCGACCATGAAGGGTCTCATCGCAGCCATGGGAGTCACTGATGTCTACGCACGTCTATTCTTGTAGACAGTTGTTGGGCCTCCAAGTGCAGAGGTTTGTAGAACAGCAGCAAGTTTCCCTTAAGTGGATTACCCAAGGCTTATCGAACTCATGGAGGAAGTGGTCAAAGTTATACCTCTCAAGCAACCCTGCAATCAAGATACAAGAATTATCTTGTATCCCCAACACACCCAATACACTTGTCAGGTGTATAGGTGCACTAGTTCGGGAAGATATAGTGAAATACAAGTGGTATGGATGATTATAAGTAGTAACGGTGCCAGAAAAGAGCTTCTGACGGGGAGGAAAAGACTAAAGAAAGCAAACCTCCAATAGATCTAGATGTAAATGGTGTTCCAATGTTTTGAAACAAGGCCTAGGGATCATACTTTCACTAGTGAACACTCTCAATAAATATATTCTCTTCATGATAATACCCTGAACTACTCTCTGGTTAGACACTCTAATCCATGGTAGGGCTATAACAGCACTCCTCAAAGCACTCCTTCCCCATCTAGTAACCCCATACTGTCACCTTGAGCACTAGATGGTTCCAACAAACAACACAATTTCATAGAGACAACCAAATCAAAATATACTCATGATAATATTTATAAACTCTAGCCTAAGTGCCACCACGGCGTGCGTGCTGTCAATTTCACACACGTGGGGAGAGCAGAGATCTATTGAAGCACTTGAGTATTTATGTAGACTCTACCCTAAGTGCCACCACGGTATGCACGTTGTCACTTTCACACACGTGGGGAGAGCAGAGATCTATTAAAGCACTTGAGTAGCAGAGCAGATCTACTTGATTACAAAGCTCATGATCACAATATGATCAAGCATAGAGAGAGATGAACACATAGCTACAGGTAGAGCCCTTAGCCTCGAGGAAGAACTATTCCCTCCTCATCATGGGAATCAGAAATGATGATGGAGATGGTGGTGGAGATCGAAGGAGATGGCTCCGGGGCAATTCACCGTACCGGAAGGGTGCCGGAATAGGTAATTATATCCGCCGAATCTCCCCTTCAGTGGTGGCGGCGCTGCGGAGGTTTTCGTGGATGTGTGCCGGACGATCTAGGGTTTCTGAGTCAGGGGCTTCTTATAGGCGAGGAGGTAGCCAGGGGGCCCACACCCCTGGTAGCGCGGCCAGGGTGGGCCCGCGCCACCCTAGGTTGTCGCCACCCTGGTGCCCTACTCCGTCTCTGCATCGATTTTCTGTATAGTTCCGGGAAAAATAGTAACTTTTCGTTTTGTCCCGTCCAATTCCGAGAATATTCATTCTTTAGCTTTTCTAAAACCAAAAACAACAGAAAACAGGCAAATGGCACTGTGGCATCTTGTCAATAGGTTAGTTCCGGAAAGTGTATAAAAATACCTCAAAGTGTAGACAAAAAATGAGACAAATGATACAAAAGAAGCATGGAGCATCAAAAATTATAGATACATTTATGTCGTATCAGCCGCATGGGCGGAGGCATTGATGGTGGAAAAAGAAGCAAGAATCCAACTCCACCATGCAGAAGCCGTGAGTCTCCAAGACGTAGGTCTCTCTCGCCAAACAACGCTCGCCATCAGATCGAATCCAATATTGCAGTGCGGTGGTACGAGGAGGAAGACGTGTATGTGGGACCCAAATGATTTGGCCCACATATCCTTCAAACAAATTTTCCGGTTGACTTCGGCATTGACAAACACATTCAACCCTACGACGGTGTAGCTCGGCCAGATACTTGGCTTCAGGATTTCTTCCAGGCTTGCTGCATCACCAAAGGAGGAAACAACTTAGTCGCAGTTTGATATCTCCCACTCATTTGGCGGAAGACGGCTTGATCATGGCTCAATGAACTACCAGAGAACTCGATTCACAACTGGTATGATATGCAAAGTGCATTCTTTTGAAACTTTTGAGGGAACTTATAGGAGGCCCTGCATAGTCGTAGACTTGCAGTGTTGCACTCAAAGAACCGGGGAACTTGCCGGGATTTCCTCGGATGCTAGATCGACATGAAGAACTCCTGCGAAAGAGTAAATGAGAAAACTGCGATTGAAGCTTTCATTGCAGGACTCCCAGTCGGAAATTTGCATCATAAACTAAAGCATTACCATGTCACAGACCCAGGAGAGATGATAGAAACTGCGAGCAAATTTGCTGACGCCGATGATGATACATATAGACTTCTGAATTATCTGGCCAACCCACATGCGCCCAAGCAGCAGAAGCAACAAACTCAGAAGCGCAAGAACACCTTGGAAGATAAACCGGCTTCAGACAACGCAGCCGTCAACGCAACATTCGGATCCGGAGGACGTGAAGGGCGCAGAGGCGGCCGGGGACGAGGTCGTGGAACTTCTCGAGTCCAAGGTAGAGGATATCAACAGCCCAAAAAATCATATTCCTAGGCCAACATCGCCAACAACCCTTGTGTTCATCACCTGTACACGAATGGAGGTTCTACCCATACCAATGGTGAGTTTCATTTCAATGAAGACATCATGAAATATGAATCCGCTGGCTATAGGTCCAAGCGAAAAAAAAGGAAATAAAAATTCTAAGAAAGGCAAGGAGCCCAAGGAAGATTCCAACATGGAAGAAGCGGATGCCGCATAGAACAAGTCGGATGGAAAGAAATATTATCCCACAAAGAAAGACACATATGTTTGCTTCCTTGGAACTTACCTAGGTAAGGATAGAAAGGCGGTTCTCCATGAGCTCAACGCCACGGTTCTAGTCGTCCCCCAATTCTTGGACTGGTCGGATGTAACCATCACCTTTAACCGCAATGATCACCCGAAGAAAACACAACATCGACGAAAGTACCCTCTGGTTGTCAATCCTCTCATAGATGGCTACGAGTTCTCTAAAATTCTAATGGACGGTGGCAGCAGCATCAACATCCTCTACATTGAGATGCTTCACCGCATGAAGATTCATGAAAGCCAGTTAAATCACAACAACGTGACTTTTCATGACATTGTACTAGGAAGACATGCGTATTCTCTAAGTGAGATCACAGTCGATGTGACATTTGGAACCCGAGACAGTTACCGGACCAAGCCACTCTATTTCGAGGTGGTACCATTCAAAAGTGCTTAACATGCCATCTTTGGGCGTCCGGCTTACTGGGCGTTCATGGCTCGTCCCTGCTACATATACAACATTATAAAGCTTCCGGGTCCAAAGGGCGTCATCACCATCTGAGGAAACCCGAAGAAAGCATGAGACTGTGAGGAAGGATCTGTCGCCTTGGCTGAAGCCATGCTACATGCCCAGGAGTACCAGGAGATCAAGAAGACCATTGATCCATCCGAGATTCCCGCTATGGAGAACGAGGTGCTGAAGCCAGGTTTGCGTTTCAAGGCATCAGAAGAGATAAACAATACTTTTTTGAAGGAAGATGATCCCTCCAAGACAATGAACATAGGGGTAGGCTTAGACATCGCATAGGAAAGCGTGCTCGTTGAGTTCCTGAAAGATAATAAAGATATCTTTGCATTGAAACCTTCTGACATGACCGGGGTACGTAGGGAACTTGCCGAGCACTCTCTTAATGTGTACCCTAATGCTAAACCCATCAAACAGTCCTTACGACGTTTTGGTGATGAAAAGAGCAAAGCTATAGCTAAAGAATTAGCCTGACTAGAATTAGCCAGATTTATCGCAGAGGTTATCCATGCAGAATGGATGGCAAATCATGTACTCGTCCCTAAAAAGGACACTATTGATTTAAGGATGTGCATTGATTATACTTCCTTGAACAAGGCTTGTCCTAAATATCCGTTCCTTTTGCCCAGAATTGATCAAGTTATTGATTCCACGGTAGGATCGGAATTACTCTATTTTCTTGACGCATATTCTGGATATCACCAAATACCAACGAAAGAATCAGATCAACTCAAAACGTCTTTCGCCAAACCTTTCGGAACCTTCCGCTACAAAACTATGTCTTTTGGCTTAAGAACGCAGGAGCTACATATCAACGCACCATGCAGTGTTTCCTTAACGACCAAATCGGACACAACGTCCATGTATACGTAGATGATATAGTAGTGATGTCCAAAAAGAAGGAAACTCTTATTTACGACTTAGAGGAAACATTTGCTAACCTACGAAAATTCAACATAATGCTAAATCCGAAGAAGTGTTTCTTTGGAATCCCAGCCGGAAAATTGTTAGAATTCATCGTGTCTGAAAGAGGAATAGATATGAACCGGGACAAAATAAAGGCTATACTAAACATCACCAGGCCGACTAGCCTGAAGGACATGAAACGTCTCACTGGTTGCATCGCAGTAGTGAGCCGGTTCGTCAGCCGACTCGGAGAAAGAGCCGCACCTTTATACAAACTCTTGAAGAAAACCGACAAATTTGTCGGGACCAAGGAGGCCGATGCTGGCCTACAAAGTTTGAAAGATTTACTTTCGAATCCACCAATTCTCGCAGCACCAGTGCCACAAGAGCCTATGTTACTTTACATCGCAGAGACTAACAAGGTCGTAAGTGTGGTAACATCAGTGGAGCACGAGGAAGAAGGCAATGAGCATAAGGTGCAACATACAACCTATTATCGAAGTGAGGTCTTGGTAGAGTCAAAGAAAAGGTATCCACATTACCAAAAGCTAGCCTATGGAGTATTCTTTTCTGCCAGAAAGCTACGACATTACTTTCAAGAGCATAAGATCACAACGGCGAGTACTGCTCCCCTATGATATATAATCAACAACCACGACACCACATGACGTGTCGCAAAGTGGGGAATAGATCTTGCATCTTTCGACATCGAGTAGAAGCCACAAGCAGCAATCAAATCCCAGATACTTGCCGATTTCGTCGCTTATTGGACAGAGACGGCAGAAAATGCAAGTCCTCTAGACTCGGAATTTTGGACCCTACATTTTGATGGGTCAAAAGCACGAGGAGGCTCGGGGGCTGGTGTGGTACTCAAGTCACCCCAAGGAGATAAGTTGTTCTATGTATTATAGATACACTTCACGGCAACCAATAATATTGTCGAGCATGAAGCACTATTACATGGAATACTCATGGCCAAAACTATTGGCGTAAATAGACTCATGTGTTACGGAGACTCAGATTTAGTTGCTCAATAAGTATTTGATATCTACAATGCAAACAAGCACATGGTAGCCTACAAAGCTATTGTGGATGAATTATCTAAATCGTTCAAGGGCTTTGAGGTTCAACACATCCCTCGAGCAGAAAATGAGGAAGCAGATGATCTATCAAGATTAGGCTCTGCGTGGAAACAAGTCTCGGATGGTGCTTTTTTATATCACTTAAAAGTTCACTCTATCACAAGATTTGATGAGGACTATCTAACGAAATCTGACTCACCTTTAGTAGCACTTATCGCCATAACTCCCAGCTGGAAAAAACCCTATCTGGATTTCCTGATAGACGGAAAATTACCCGAAGACGAAGTTCTGGGATGACAGATCGTCCGACGAGCAAAAGCCTATATGATAATCAATGGTGAGCTCTCTAAGCAGAGCGTTTCTGGGGTTTTCAAGCATTGTATTTCTTTGGAATGAGTAGAAATCTTACGAGAAATCCATGAAGGCAAGTGTGGTCACCATGCTACATCCAAATCTTTAGTTGTAAAAGCTTTTAGACATAGATTTGTTTGGCTCACAGCTAAGGCGGATTCCAAGAAACTGGTCAAAACATGCAGAGGTTGCCAAAAGTACGCCCGTCAAGCACACGTTCCGACTGATCAGCTACGAAAAATCCCTATTACATGGACATTTGCGGTGGATTTACTCACCTATTAGTTATGGTGGATAAATTTACCAAATGGATTGAGGATAAACCCATAAAAAATTGCAATGGAGCCACAACCAGAAAGTTTGTTGAGGACATGATTATCAGATTTAGATATTCGCATTGTATTATCACTGAAAACGGGAGCAACTTATCCATGGGATAATTGGCTGAATTCTACGAAGAGAAAGGGATCCGACTCGATATTGCATCAGTCGCAAATCCACAAGCTAATGGACAAGTTGAAAGAGAAAACGGTCTCATTTTACCAGGACTCCGACCTCGTATCAAGGCACCACTTCGTTGTGACACAGGGGCTTGGGCAGAAGAATTATCGTCTGTGATATGGAGCTTACGTACTGACAAGGGTTCGACCCGTTAATGCCCATTGTTATGGACTTGGGTTTTGCATAAGATGGGGATGCTAGAGATCACGATACGGTTAACAGACACACAGCAAGGGGACACGAGGTTTACCCAGGTTCAGGCCCCCGAAGGGAAAACCCTACTCCTACTTGTTTGTTCTTGATTACGGCAGAACCGAAGATTACAGGGGTGCGCAGATGCGATCTGGCGTGAGGTGTGTGTATGAGTTGGTAGAGATCTAGATCTGTAGATCTATTGTGGCATAGCGTGTGTTGTGCCCTCCTCGTTGGACCCTCCTAGCATTTATATATGGGGAGGCTAGGTCTCAGGTACCGATACGAGTTGGTTACAAGTTGTATTCAAACTCTAGTATTCAGGTTTCCTTGTCTTGTGCGCTTGAGACTCCGTGTCCATATGGGCTTCGTATCAGCCGAACCGTCTTAGGTGTCATGGAACCTGGCAGGTCGTCGAGTGGGCCTTCTATCGGGCTGGACCAGGTATTCAAACACCAGGCACCCATAGGGCATATCCCTGTCACATAGAACTCCTAATAGATCAACTAGATACACTCCTTTCTTCTTGGTCTACGGTGCAGAAACAGTTCTTCCGAGTGACTTAATTCATCAGTCTCCTAGAGTGAAAGCGTATATCAAAGAAGATGCATAAGTGTCTCGATAGAATGATCTCGATATAGTTGAATAAGTTCGCGTCGTTGCTGAGCAGAGATCCACAGCCTATAAGAAGAAGTTACGCAAGTATCATAGTCAAAGAGTGCAAAATCGTTCTTTCAGGAAGGGTGATTTGGTTCTCCGACTCATGCAAAAAACAAATCACAAACTCTCCCCGATTTGGGAAGGACATTTTATGATCAGCTGAGTTCTGCATAATGGGTCAATTATTTAACTGATATGAGACCAATCAAGGAAGGACCTGATACTCAGAAGAGAAAGAGAGCTGGCGGTAGTACAAATCTGGATGAATTAGACCGTCCATGGAATATTGCACAACTACGTCCCTTATATTCTTAGTTATATTTCCTTGTAATCATATATGTACATGTTCATAGAGAAATAAAGTATTGGTTTCCTCATATATTATTCTTGAGAAGTTTTTTACCATCTTATTTCCAAAAGAGCATGTCGTTTTCAAAAATCCCAGAATGCTTGAAAGTACTTTATGCTCATATTCATTCTGGTTATGATTTTTGAATATCTATAAAAATGCTACCTTAGGGTGTAAATCTCATTTTATGTTTACGCTTTAGGGTTTTATCTGATTGCTTAGACGCGGGAATATTCCGAGTAATGAATTGTTGGTACTAGAGGTCGGCTCTGTTTCCGAGTTTAACCTGGTTTAGCAATTGCACTCCATTGAATTGGCAGAGTTTCCGTTCTAAAGGTTGGTCGGCTTATGAAAGGGACGAGACAGAGAGACAGATAAATGATAAGTGTAAACACAAAGTGCTTAAGAAATTTTCGAGCACACACATCAAATATATACAAAAATTGCTAAGTATTAAAGCATACTTCTTACATACCAGCACATTTAAACACAAAATATTGTTCCCATCATTACAGACCAAATGAAAAGTTTAGGATAATGCATCAAATGTTTTATGCTGCAGATTTAGGCGGTGGTGGTGGAGACCTTGGAGCGCTGGAGTCGACATCGTCGCCACCTTGCTCTGGAGAGTCGGAAGTTTCTTCATAATCAACAAGGCTATCTTCCGGGTATTTGGGAGAGGGAGGCACAATGACAGACTGGAAAAAAGGCGTCGTGTAGTTCGTCATCTCCTCCACGCGACAAGCCTAACCCATGCAAGATTCTTGGATGGCCTTTATGTCTTGTCGGTTACCCTCATCATCCTTGTGGGCGATGCCCTTGGTGACATGCCAGATTTGCATCTCACTGTGATGACTCATCACCATAGTGAGGGCAGTCTGTGTAGCCGTCCGGGCATAGTAAATCTTCCAAACCTCAATGCGCTTCCGAATATCCTTCGCTTTGTCCCTCATCTCGAGCACTAGCAAGTTGTTCAAGCCAGAAAGTATAACCGACTCGCCAGTCACTTCAAGAGTCTGGCGGAAGTCGAAAAGAACATCTCCGACCAATTTGATGCGCTCGAGGCGATGTTCCGAGGAAGAGGATTCGGAAAGACACAGGGATCTGGGAAAGAACCAAAAAATAAAAATCTGACCAAACAAATAACGGAAATCAAAGGAAGAGTGAAGTTGGAAATGTTACCTAGCACAAAGTGATTCCACTGAGAATGCTCATCTTGGAGACTCTTCAGTTCTTCTCTATGGCCTGGGCTAGATCCTTCTAGTTGTCGAAGTCCTTCCTCAAATCATCAAGTTGTTTATCACGAAGGCCACCAGCTTCTCGAGCCTCTCGGTCTCCATATTGCTTGATTCCAGGATGGCATTCACGGATTTCTCCGATTCATTTTTAAGCTTCTTTAGCTCATCCCGGAGTTTAGCATTCTCCATTTGGCAGACCTTGAAGTTCTCGGCCTCCTCCACCATCTTGCTAGGCTGCTTGAGCAATTATGCAAAGGAAAAAATATCAGTCAACATAAATATTCGACTATGACAATATCTATGGTTGATAGTTGGAAAAGTTTACCTTCCGCCTCATCCCTGTCAACCTACAGCTTGGAATTCTCAAGACGCAAAGCCTTAATCTCTTTGTGCTTATTGCAAATATTCTTGAGTAAATCCTGGTTGTAAGATGTAACTTTCTATAAGTTAAAAAGGAAATATAGTTAGAAGGCTACTAAGACCCAGGCTTCAACTTTAACTAAGTCAAAATCCAGCACGAGCCTTGGGGCTACACTATATCATTCTTTTGCATCCTATAAGCATCAACTCGGATCTTATGCTATGATCTTTATCCGACTTTATGCTTGGGGGCTAGAGGATACGATAATAATTAATGCAAATGATAGTCAGAAAGCATAAAATGTGCTATAGGTGCAACTTATCAAATCCGAGTTTCGTGTTGTGGAATACTTTCTCGGCAAGGGAGAGGGGAGAAACACTCATAGATGGAAGATCGCGAGATTCAATTTTTTGATCCCGGACCAGAATTTGGTCCAAGGGGCTCGCCAGCTTGACGTCCTCCGTCTCCTGGCTTGTTACCTCTAGAGTGAGGATTTGTTTCTCAAGTCTAGATTGCACCAACTTGAGAATCTCCTCCTTCTTCTTCCACTTTAGGACAGAGGCAGCAGAGCCATCCATCTTGTAAATCCTCCCTAACAACATTACCATGGGATCATTACCCTTGACGGTTTCACCCTTGTCAGATGCCTTGCTACTAATGGTAACCAGGGCTTGTGAGGTCGTGGCAGCATCAGGGATGACGGAACCAGCATCCAGAGAGGTAGGAGCCTCTGGTACTGAGGTTTGAGTGCTGCTTGGAGTTGGAGGAGGCACGACTGGAGACAATGCAAGCTTCTGCTGGTGCAGTTTCTTGGCTGGCTTGCTTTCGACTTAAGCTTACCTTCAAACCGACTTAGCTTTAAAACACACAAGAATATCACTACTGCAAAATAGGCTATCAGTGAAAGGCTCAAAATGCCCATTAGTGACGGGCAAAGCGCCTGTCACTGATGACTAGTCATTGGTATGAGGGTACTAGTGACAGGCAAGTGCCAGTCACTAGTATGTGTACGAGTGACGGGCATTTATCTATGCCTGTCACTGGTATGTCTATACTAGTGACATGCAAAAAAGATGCATGCCACTGGTTGCGATGAATAGCTACAACACCATGGGTTTCCTAATGACATGCCATTATCTTGCCCATCACTAGTTTTAATTTCAATAATAAAAAAATTAAATGTGTTTTCCATGTATATTCCATACAACATAATAAGATGTTATAAGAATGAGTATAATGAATTTTCCACGAATATTTCAGATATCATAATAAAATGTTGTACCAATTCTACGCACATAAACCAATATGACATAATATTTACACTTATAATTGGAATAAGAACTTACAATATATCATAGACGAAGAAAAAATAGTTTCTTGATGAGTTATGTAGCTAGTATAAACTCCAAAGAACAGCACCAAGAACTTACAATCTATCATATACCAAGAAAGAATAGTTTCTTGATGAGTTATCTAGCTAGTTTCGAACTCCAAAGAACAGCACCACCACAGTACATGTATTATGGTCATATATATCATTGCATGTTTTTGTCACTATTCCATATTTCCATCATCTTTCATTGTGTTTTTCTCGTATGTCTTCCTTGTGTAGACATGAATCGCGTAGGACATTAATGGAATTCTTAACCTAATACAAACAAGAAAATGAGCATATAATTGTGAGAAATTTAGGTTGGTACAACAGATGAACAACTTCCATTATTATACTATACTAGGCAACGCCGCACCTGTGTGGTGATACCATGCATGCAAGAAAATATGTAATAATATATGGCTCTAGATAGAAGGAAATTGTTGTAAAAATATTTTTATTGTTATTTATCAAAGCCCAAAGAAATAAGAGAGAATTAACAATTTGGAAGGACTATATATGACTTACCCATTGCATTGAAGTCATATGGATCAGTTAGCAGAATGTATTCTAACTGTTATTGGGTACCAATGTTATCATGCCCCTAGTTTTGTTTTTCCTTCCTTCATAAAACATCCGTCCACTACAAAATAAACAATAATGTTGGTTAAAAGATCCATTTCAACACTTCTGTATTTGGTGCCAAGCATAAGAAATAGGATGATCATTTATTTTTCCATGATAAAAATCCAATGTAACAATATCACAATGAAACACTTGATATTACAAAAGGATGAAGCTAAAATTCTATATTATCAAGCCTACTGGTATCATTATAATACTTCACCACACACTAGAAAAAAAATAAAAAATCTGATCTGGATTCAACCATCCATTCAAATAACATACTTGTGTAGTGTAGATGAACCATAACAGAAGCTACCCGTTCTTAAGTCTTAGTCCCTCTGAATCCCGCGAGAATCTCCCATTTGGATCTATTCAGCTGAAACTTACTGAACAACATAAAAAACAACATGAGTTATAACAGCGAGAAAAATAGCCTGTTTTGGAAAATTCAAAAACCAAACAAAAAAAGTGAATCACGATGTAGACGGAAAAAAGCTCAGCTATGCATTCTCTTTGCAAGATTGAACCGGTGATAGACATAGAAACAAAAGAATCATTACCATAAAACCCGCAATCTAAAAACATGATCCTATTGGCCCATCCCCAAACGCCGAGTGCAGTCCGGCGTGACGACGACAAAGTATTCCAGCGAGTTGCGCGCACGTATAAGAACCAGCTAACAACGATCAACAAGCTAGCTATCTAGCCTGATCAAAAGAACTAGCTCTCTCAACTCACACGAGTACGTACCAGGAAAAACAATGTTGATGGCTACAGGGCCCTCTCGGTCCTGTTGTTTGTATTGAATCTCACGGTTGTCTTACAAGACTACTATATGGGTGTACATATACCCGGCAAGACGAAGCGTCAATACGAATAGGTGTTGGACTACTAGTCCTACTCGGAACACACACACACACAACACCGTTCCGTGTCCTATCGGGATTACTATTCCTAACAATCACCCCCCTAAGCACGATGTGCCCATCTTCACAGCTTGGACGCCGATCCTTCCTCGCATCTCCGCAAACTTCACTCGTCCCAAAGATTTAGTTAGGATATTCGCAAGCTGATCATCGGTGCAAACATAGTTGACTTCAATCTTGCTCTTCTCTACACACTGCCGTATGTAGTGATACTTTGTATCAATGTGCTTACTCCTGTCATGATGCACCGGATTCTTGCACAATGAAATTGCAGACTTGTTGTCAATATTGAGCACCACTTGTTCCGCCTCCCGATTGGTGAGATCACCAAGTAGACTTCTTAGCCACACACCTTGACACGCTACAGTTGCAGCCGCAATATACTCAGCTTCACAGGATGACTGTGCCACCACCTTTTGCTTTTGTGATAGCCAACTTACTATGCTTCTTCCCAAGAAATATGCCACGCCCGAGGTACTCTTACGGTCGTCAATATCTCCTGCCATGTCGCTATCACTGTAGCCAAGTAGCTTCACCTCCTCCTTCTCTTTCGAGTAGACAATACCAAAGTTTGTAGTACCTTTGATATACCTGAGTATATGTTTCATGGCTGTCCAATGCTCCATTGTGGGTGCTTCCATGAAGCGACTCACATAGCCAATGGAATAGGCCAAGTCGGGTCTTGTGTTAATGAGATACCTCAAACTTCCGACAACGCTCCTATACTCCGTTGCATCAACCGTAGGTGCTTCACTCCTTTTGCTCAGTTTAAGACGAGGTTCTATCGGAACATGAGTTGGATTGCATTCTTCCATGCCACACTTCTCGAGTATCTTCTTTGCATATGCCTCTTGGCATAGCGTGATCTCACCCAGCTTTTGATGTACCTCGATCCCAAGGTAGTAGCTCAACAAGCCTAGATCACTCATCTTGAATAACTCCTTCATCTGTAGCTTGAACTTTGCAATCTCCTTCTCATCCGCTCCAGTTATCAATAGATCATCAACATAGATGCCAACTAGTAGATGATCCCTTCCTTTACCTCGCTTATACATCGCATGCTCCAGTGGGCTCTTCTCGAATCCGAGAGAGATCAATGTACGATCAAGCTTGATGTTCCACGCCCGAGGGGCTTGCCGTAGCCCGTACAACGCCTTTTGTAGCTTCAACACCTTGTGTTCTTCTCCCTCTTTGATGTATCCCGGTGGTTGCTTCACATAAACTTCTTCTTCTAACTCCCCATTCAAAAACGCGGATTTCACATCCATGTGATGCAATTTCCAAGATTCTTGAGCTACGAGAGCGATAAGTAATCTCACCGATTCCATCCTTGCAACGGGAGCGAACACTTCTTCGAAATCCACACCTTGCTCTTGCACGTATCCCTTGGCCACTAGCCGAGCTTTGTGTTTCACCAACTTCCCTTTGGCATCCTTCTTGATCTTGTACACCCACTTGAGCCCTATGGCCTTGTGATTGTTGGGTAGATCGACAAGCTCCCATGTATCGTTGTCTTTGATCGACCCCAACTCCTCATCCATAGCACGACGCCAACACTCCTCCGTATTAGCATCCTCGAATTTCGTCGGCTCCTCGGTGAGTAAACACCGACCTTGTCCTCTCCCTCGCGCACGCGTTGTACGAAGGGTCTCCGGCGGATACAACTCCAGTACACTTTGGAATTTTTCTGGAGTAGGTGGCCGTCTCCTTTCTTCCTGTGCACTTGGAGGAGACGTGGAAGCTGACGTAGTACTTGTTTCAGCGTCTACTGAATTTCCTGCAGTTTCTGTCGGTGTACTGCATGTTGGCGACGTGACATCGTCGCCCGCGTCCACTTCTGGACTGCCGCTAGTCCCTCCTGGACGGGAGTGTGCAGCTGATGGGCCACTTGCGCCAGGGCTCTCGTCCGCGCGTGGACTGGATGGCGACGCCGAGCCTCCAGGTGCAACGCGTGAGATGCTGCTCGTGCCGGGACTCCCACGCGGAGATACCTCTCCAGGCGTAGCGCTGCTGCTGCTCACTTCCGTATTTCCATCTTCTGAACCAGCGCCTAAATCCGTAACGCCACGGGACGCTGTTTCTTGATCATCTGCATGCGAATCACTGTAGACTACAGTAAATATTTCATCAGAAATTGATTGTACCGGTTCCGCAGAGCCCCAATTCCATGATTTCTCCTCCTCGAAGACGACTTCGCGTGTCACCACCACCTGTTTTTTCACTGGATTGTACGTGCGATATGCCTTCGAACCGTATTCATAGCCGATCATGACCATTGGAGTACTTCGATCTGCCAACTTGCTAGTATGCCCGGTCACCGTCTTCACATGCGCCACGCACCCGAAAGTGCGAAGATGATCAACCGAGGGCTTGCGCCCGTACCATGCTTCGTATAGCGTCATACCAACTACACTCTTAGTTGGTTCCCTGTTCAGCAAATAGACAGCTGTACTAACTGCCTCACCCCAAAACCTGCCTGGCATGCCTTTGCTCTTCATCATGCTACGTGCCATAGCCACCACGGTTTGGTTCCTTCTTTCCACAACACCGTTTTGCTGCGGTGAATATGGTGCGGTGAGATACCGCCGGATCCCATGAGCTTCACAAAACGCCTTGAATTCATTGGATTTGAACTCCCCACCCCGATCAGTACAGAGGGCTTTCAACTTTGCCTCGGACTCCACCTCGGCTTCCATCTTCACAATCCTGAACGCTTGCAAAGCTTGATCCTTACTCTTCAGCAACACAACCCACATGTATCTACTGAAGTCGTCGACGATGAGCAAAATGTACTTGTTCCCGGTAGGGGTCGCCGGCGTGATTGGTCCGCATAAGTCTCCATGCACCAACTCAAGAACCTTACTTGCTCGATATTGTCCCTCCCTTGGAAACGGTGCTCGCCTTTGCTTCCCAATGAGACAACCGTCGCACACCTGCTCAACATGATCAACACACGGTAAGCCACGTACCATCTCCTTCTGTCCAAGTTGTCGTAGATCTTGGAAATTTAGATGTCCGTAGCGAGCATGCCACTTCCACGCCGAGTCTTCCATGCTTGTCATCAAACATACTGGATCCGCCCGATTGAGATTGAGGATGTAGAGTCTATTCTTCGACCTCTCCACCTTCATGATGAGCTGCCTTTGGCGGTCATATCCCCACGGGAACTCGTCCTCCAACACGATCTTGCATCCACGCTCCGCGAGCTGACCAAGACTGATAATGTTGGTCTTAAGCATGAGAATATAGTACATGTCAGTGAGTACCTTGTGACCTCCATCCTTTAACTCAAACAGGACAGTGCCTCGTCCTGCAATCTCCACTTTCGACCCATCGCCGAATCGAACGGAGCCTCCAACCGTGAGGTTCAACTCAGAAAACTGAGCCTTGTCGCCGTTCATGTGGTTGCTAGCGCCTGTGTCGAGGTACCAAACGTCGTGAGCCGTCTGCATCCTCCGCAGGAAGACCTTCTCTTCCACGAGCGTGACGTTCTCCATAGCGGACTCCTGAGGAGTTGATTCCTTGGTGGTCATTAACTCGCAAGCTTCGAGCATGAGCATCATCGGTCCATCATCTCCTTCCTTCGCCATGAAAGCCTTCTCTTTTGAACGGTTGGGACACTCCGATTTGAAGTGCCCGAGCTGATTGCACTTATGGCAGCGAAGATTCTTCTTGTCGAATTTCTTCTTTGGCTTCTTCGGCTTGCTGTCCGACTTCTTCACCGGGACCGAACCATCGCCACTGCCAGATGCTTTATCGCACCACTCCTTGGCGACCATTGCCTGCCACTGGGCATGTGTAAGCATGAGGTGCTCATCTTGATTCGCGTCGCCGTAGGTGATCTTCATCCGCTCATCATGCGCCTTGAACCGTCCAACCAGGTCATCCATCGTGAGGGTGGTGAGGTCAACGCATTGCTCAATTGCCGACACCACAGATATGTACCGCGGCGGCGCCGCGCGAAGGAAACGCATTACGACTGAGATATCTTCCAGCTTCTCACCTTGCGCGCGAATCCCGTTGACAATTGTGGCTACCCTCGAGGCAAAAGCGTCCGGCGTCTCATCTCCTTCCATCTCCAGGTTCTCGTACTTATTCTGCATGGTTTGTAGGGTTGCCCTGCGGACGCGCTCGTGCCCAAGATTCAACGTCTTGAGTGTCTCCCACGCCGCCTTTGCAGAATCCTTCGAGATCAGGTGCTGCATCACGTCCGCCGGCACCACAGAGCCGATGGCCGTGAGTGACTGTCGGTCCTTGCGGTACTTCGACGCGCCCTTCTTGAACTCGTCGCCGCCGGGATCGACAGCCTCCCAGATGTCGTTGCCCTCCATGGCCCACTCCATCCGTTTTGCCCACGTCGTGTAGTTGCCGCGATTATACCGCGGGTACTGTGACGACACCGATGCACCCGCAGCCGCACCGGAGTACTCGCCTAGCTCCTTGTCCGTCATAACCTCCCGTTACTAGGAGATCCTCCGCGAGGCTCTGATACCAATTGTTGGCTCAGCCCCAAATGCCGAGTGCAGTCCGGCGTGACGACGACAAAGTATTCTGGCGAGTTGCGCGCACGTATAAGAACCAGCTAACAACGATCAACAAGCTAGCTATCTAGCCTGATCAAAAGAACTAGCTCTCTCAACTCACACGAGTACGTACCAGGAAAAACAATGTTGATGGCTACAGGGCCCTCTCGGTCCTGTTGTTTGTATTGAATCTCACGGTTGTCTTACAAGGCTACTATATGAGTGTATATATACCCGGCAAGACGAAGCGTCAATACGAATAGGTGTTGGACTACTAGTCCTACTCGGAACACACACACGCACACGACACCGTTCCGTGTCCTATCGGGATTACTATTCCTAACACATCCATGATTAAATCGATCATAGAACAATCAGCTCTCGAGGGACCAACAACACTAGACAAAGACCAAACAGGTGGGGGCGTTGTACTCGCTGAGTGACACGGCTCCTCACCGCAGGAATATACATGCGTTAGAATAATCCATCAAAAAAGGTTGTGTGGGAAGGATGCAATCAACACTCTACCTGGAGCAGGCGACATAATACTCGCTGGAGCAAGCAGGCACCAAATGCAGAGAGAACACAAAGAAGATTACCATATTCTAAACATGTAATAATGAGCAATCTTCATAAATCCCTCTGTTTTGTACACAAATTCCTTTTCTCCATTTAGGCATAAATGGAAATAGCAGCAAGGCAGTTGTGTTACCTCCACATATAATTTGGCGGCAGAAAAAATAGAGAGATATAGGGTTTATGTGAGCTCCGTGCTGCTATGGCCTGGCTGCTGAATGGCGGAGCATACTCACGTCTCGCACAGAATGGTCTGATCCTCCACCATCGCCAATCTGTGCTGCTAAAAAAAGCAATAGAAGAAATGAAAAAAACAGGAAAGAAAGACGGTGGACACAGGGGAAACAGTTTCACCTGGGCAATAGAGAGTTGACGAACCTGGGACACATCGACGGTGGCAGGCCAGGCAGCGTCGACGCCTAGGACACGTCGATGGCAGGAGGCCTAGCGGTGTAGGGGAGGAAGGAGCGCATCTTCGGGTAGCGATGTCCTCGCGTCATGGGAAGGCGTCACTTGCGGCAGCATTGGTGTTGATACAGTTGGAGGGACGGAGGCAGTTGGGAACTTGGGAGTCGGGGACAGAGATGGGGAGAAGGGCGGCGGTGGCTATTGGGCACTCGGGAGTCAGTGCGGGGGACAGGAAGCAAGGCTGGCGGTGGTGGATGGGACGGGGGCGGCGTCGACTTGGGACTTGGGAGTTGAGGACGAGGATCCGGGTATAGGGAGCAAGGCGGCGATTAGGTATGGGAGTGTCTTGTTGAGTGAGATCATTCTTTTCTAGGAGAGAAATTATCTATTTTTTCTACTTTTAACTGACCGGCGTCCGGTACGGTGCTTGACAATATGGCCCAGTCCTTGACCACAGTAGGTGTCGAATATCATTGATTCGATCTTCCAAGCAACATGTTGTCCGTGCGCTGCCGGTTTATGCTGCGTGTGTCGCCCGAGCGGCCGTGTTATCGTACTGCGTATGAATAGTTTAGCTATAGCATGGGCATAATCAGATTAAGTTACACGGTCGGGAAGTTATCGTCCAATACATATCTCTTTTTCATCCCTGGAGAATCTGATAGCATGTACACACACAATTATTAGGGATTGATATCGCTACATTTGCTTCATGATATATAGCAAAAGTGACGCGCGGCACCGGCCGGTCTGGTTCGGTCTCCTCAGCTGGCAGAAAAAAATGCATATTACAAGTTACATGTCTTTAGAGACGTCCGTCACTAATAAATTGCCCACTTCCATCTGGTCTTCACAAAGAATACTAGTGGCTGGCATATTTTAGGCCTGTCACTAATCATAGCATCCTCTATGATAGGAATTTATAGACGCCTATCACTAAGAAATTTTTCAATTTGGTCTGCCACCCAAAAAAATACTTGTGACAGTCAATTTTATTCGCGCAACACTAGTGATTTGTACTAGTGACAGACATATTCTTGACTGTCACTAGGATACTTACGAGTGACAGACATCATTTTACCCATCACTAACCACCTGGAGTCTATAAGCCTTTCTGCAGTAGTGAATGTATGTCGAGTGTGATTCGAAAAGAAACAATGTACAAGTACTAAAAGATCACAAGGACAAGGTGCTTACCTTATAACCACTAGTGGCACTTGTGCGCACTAGTGGAAAAAGGGCCATCCGTTCGCGACCCCTCAGAGCATTAGTCGGTTCGCCTGCCACCAACCGGACTAATCTGCACGCGTCGGTTGGAGCGGGCACGGGCCGAGGAGCATGCGTCCCGGTGGTAGGAATACGTCGGTTGGAGCCACCAACCGGGACTAAAGGTGCCACAGGCACGTGGCGTGTACGCACCTTTAGTCGATTCTGGCTCCAACCGACTTATTCTCCCCGCCTCTATAAACGCCCCAGCCCCCTCTGCCTCCACTCTGTTTTTTCAAATGGTGGAAGGTGTGAGGGGTGTGCTAGTTTTTTCTCTTCTATGCATGCATTGAAGGTGTTTGATGAAATGTTTGAGTGAATAATCCCGTTGAATTTCTCATAGAACAAAAATATAGAAGGTGTCCGAGACGCATTTGAGCTTTCTCCTCTTTATTTCCCTCGATCGAGGTTAACAATCTTATCTTTTCTAGGTCATTGATACAATTCATGTGTCGGTGTGAATTGGTTATTTCACTATTTATGATGTCCTGTTTTTTGATAAACTTACTTATATGATGCAGATGAACGGTCGGGAATGGATGTACGGTGACCGGTGCGTAGCCGGGTATATCAAAGGCGTGGATAAATTTATCGATGTCGCTACGGCAAACAAAGAGAATGGATTTATACGTTGTCCATGTGTTCAATGTCGAAACAACAAGGAGTACTCTTCCTCGAAAATCATTCGCTGCCACCTGATTATGAAAGGTTTCATGCCCAACTATAATTGCTGGACCAAGCACGGGGAAAGAGGGATTATGATGGAAGATGGTGAAGAAGAACATGATGATAACAACTATCATCATATGTTTCTGAATCTGATGATCTTGCAATGGAAGACAATGGAGAGGAAAGAGGTGAAGAACGGGCATCAGATGAGCCGGCTGATGAACTTGGTAGGGTCATTTCTGATGCAAAGCGAGACTGTGAAACAGAAAATAAGAAGTTGAAGTTAGAGGGCATGTTAGAAGATCACAAGAAATTGTTGTACCCAAATTGTGAAGATGGCAGCACAAAGCTCGGTACCACACTGGAATTTTTGCGATGGAAGGCAGAGTGTGGTCTAACTGACTCCTCATTTGAAAAGATGCTAAAAATAATGAAGCGGAAGTTTCCAAAACATAACGAACTTCCCGAGAGTACCTACGAAGCAAAGAAGACTCTCTGTCCTCTGGGATTAGATGTGCAAAAGATACATGCATGCATTAATGACTGCATCCTCTACATGATAAGGAGTATGAGAATTTAGATAAATGCCCGGTATGCAATGCGTTGTGGTATAAGATCGACGAGATGACCTGGTGATGTTGAGGAGAGCCCCTCCGGAAGAGGGTTCTGCTAAGGTTATGTGGTATTCTCCTATAATACCAAGGTTGAAACGCATGTTGAAACAAAGAGCATGCCGGTTGTTGCGATGGCACAAAGAAGACCGTAAGAAAGGCGGAAGTTGAGACACCCTGCTGATGGGTCACAGTGGAGAAAAATCAAGAGAGACTTCCCAGACTTTGCAGGTGACGCAAGGAACTTATGGTTTGGTCTAAGTACGGATGGCATGAATCCTTTTGGGGAGCAGAGCTGCAGTCACAGCACCTGGCCCGTGACTCTATGTATCTACAACCTGCCTCCTTGGTTGTGCATGAAGCGTAAGTTCATTATGATGACAGTGCTCATCCAAGGCCCGAAGCAACCGGGCAATGACATTGATGTGTACCTTAGGCCATTAGTTGAAGAACTCTTACAGTTGTGGGGCAAACCAGGTGTACGTGCGTGGGATGAGAACAAACAGGAGCCATTTGATCTACGAGGGTTGTTATTCGTAACCATCAATGATTGGCCTGCTCTTAGTAACCTTCGGAGACGGACAAACAAGGGATATAAGGCATGCACCCACTGTTTAGATAAGACCGAAGGTACATATTTGCATAAATGCAAGAAGGTTGTGTACCTGGCGAATCGACGGTTTCTTCCGACCAATCATCCCGTAAGAAAGAAAGGCAAGCATTTCAAAGGTGAGGCAGATCACCGGAAGAATCCTGAACTCCCTGCTGGTGATGATGTATTTGGTATGGTCAAGTACATAGAAGTAATCTTTGGAAAGGGTCCCGGCGGTCAATCAGTTCCGAACGGCGTCGCTACAGGACACGCACCCATGTGGAAGAAGAAATCTATATTTTGGGAGCTGCCATATTGGAAAGTCCTGCGTGTCCGCTCTTCAATCGACGTGATGCACGTGACGAAGAATCTTTGCGTGAACCTGCTAGGATTCCTAGGCGTGTATGGGAAGACAAAAGATACACCAGAAGCACGGGAGGACCAACAAATTATGAAAGACCCAAAGAACATGCATACACATAACAAGACGGATAAAGGGCGTCACTTAAGTCGTGCCAGCTATGCTCTTACCAAAGCAGAGAAGGAAATCTTTTTTGAAGTCCTTTACAGTATCAAGGTGCCGTCGAGCTTCTCATCTAATATAAAGGGGATAATAAATATGGCAGAGAAAAAGTTCCAAAACCTGAAGTCTCATGACTGTCACGTGATTATGACGCAGTTTCTTCCGATTGCATTGAGGGGGCTTCTACCGGAAAATGTTCGAGTACCCATTGTGAAGCTGTGTGCATTCCTCAATGCAATATCTCAGAAGGTAATCAATCCAGATATTCTGCCAAGGTTACAGAAGGATGTGGTACAATGTCTTGTTAGTTTTGAATTGGTGTTCCCACCATCCTTCTTCAATATTATGACGCATCTCCTGGTTCACCTAGTGGAAGAGATTGCCATTCTCGGTCCGGTATTTCTGCACAATATGTTTCCCTTTGAGAGGTTCATGGGAGTCTTAAAGAAATATGTTCATAACCGTGCTAGACCAGAAGGAAGCATCTCCAAGGGATATGGAACCGAGGAGGTCATTGAGTTTTGTGTTGACTTTATTCCTGACCTTAAGCCGATTGGTGTTTCTGACTCGCGGCATGAGGGAAGACTAAGTGGAAAAGGCACGCTGGGAAAGAAAGCAATGATATGTAGGGACGGGGTATCTTTCACTAAAGCACACTACATAGTTCTACATAATTCCACCTTGGCAGCTCCGTATATCGAGGAACACAAGAATATGCGCTCAAAAACCGGGAAGCCTGAATCATGGATTACTGAGATGAACACATGAAGTCTTTGTGGTTGGATGCGGACACATCTCTTTAATGACACCACTGGGAGATCAGCTATACTTGTTGGCGCGTCACCATCTTCTCTGTATTGAATTTCCAAGGGTACGAAATAAATGGGAATACATTCTACACGATCGCCCAAGATAAAGAGCACCAACCAAAATAGTGGTGTCGCTTTGATGCAATAGACGAGAATGGACAAAAGGACACATATTATGGTTACATAGAGGAGATATGGGAACTAGACTATGGAGTCTCTTTTAAGGTCCCTTTGTTTACCGCAAATGGGTCAACCTGAATGGGGAAGGGGTAAAGATAGACTAGTTGTACGGAATGACAACAGTGGATCTCAACAATCTTGGTTATAGAGATGAACCATTCGTCCTAGCCAATAATGTGTCTCAGGTTTTCTATGTGAAGGACATGTCCTCCGACGAAAAAAGAAAAAATATGCAAACGAATACATCATATGAGGAGCCAAAGCGTCACATAGTTCTTTCGGGGAAAAGAAACATCATGGGAATCGAGGACAAGATGGACATGTCAAGATTATAATAAGTTTGATGAAATTCCGCCCTTCACGGTGAAAACTGGCCCAAGCATTCCGTTAAGTAAAGAAGATGCTCCATGGTTACGTCAGGCGATCATAAGGAAGGACATATTCCAAGAAGTTCATGCTCATATTATGTAACTCTAGTTCATGTCTTTCGCGGTTTGTGGCTTGACGAAGGATATCTTCGCGGTTTGTGGCCTTTAGTCCGGTTTTGTAGTTTCAGTTTTAATATTAATAAATGTCTTGAGTGTTAGTCCCGTTTGTGGCTGGACGGGACTATGAAGAAGTTGTCGATTCGTACTTACCATTAAGATCTAATCTCCAAACGCTGTCACATATTAGGGAGTGCCTCTATGACCAGTTTCTTGGAGATCTTGGGAGGATCGGGACCCACGGCATCTCCACGAAAATTGGTCGTAGTGGTGTCCCTCGCCTCAAAACCATCTTGCAGCTTGTAGCTTCTCTAACTAGATCAATACCTCGAGCTAACTAATTTCACATATTAGGAGTGCCTCTATGACCAGTTTCGGAGATGCCGGAGGCCCAGGCTCGTCGGCATCTCCTGGCGCCATGATGGTGTCCAGCTCTCGAAAACCATCTTGCGACTTGTAACTTCTCTAACTAGATCAATACACCTCGAGCTAACTAATTTCACATATTAGGGAGTGCCTCTATGACCAGTTCTCGGAGATGGGAGGCTGGGCTCAAATCGGCATCTCCTGGCCGGCAGTGGTGTCCCTGCTCTCAAAACCATCTTGGAGATGCCTCAAACTAGCTGGAGGATGGACTCGCAAGGATGCCTATTTATAGTACAAGCAGCTCGGCATAGTGTCGAACATACGAAATAATGTCGACACTCACCCCTATCATTAGTGCTGACTCGTGTTTTGTCCCGGTTGGTGTCTCCAACCGGGACTACAGGTTGATCTTTAGTCCCGGTTGGTGACACCATCCGGGACAAGGTACACGCCACATGACATAATGTCGACATAATGTTGTGCCCATATTATGCATGTGTCGCACGAAATAATGTCCCGGTTGGTGACACCATCCTTTTTGTCGCACGGAAAAGCCCTTTTCCATTTTCCGAGCGCAAAAAAGGGTCGTTTTGTGAAGTAACCACCAAAATGCCGTTTCAGAATGCTACCGTCCCATTTTCCTAAAATACTAGACCACCTTACATGGACTATCTCCCAACAGGGACATCTCAAACCTTTTCGTCCATCCCGGGTAAAAAGGACAAATGTCTGCCGAATCGATAGGAAGTGGTTCCGATTTGTACTACAGGTACATGATCTATCGCCCGTGATTTTTTGAAAAAATCATTTTTAGACTCGCAATATGTGGTTTCTTCAGAGATCCAATGCAAGTTCTAACGATGCTCGTCCCCTATCTTCATGCACACCGGTTCGACCATAGTTAGAAATTCAAATAATTTAAAACGGGCATAATAAATTCAAAAAAAATCCGAACAATGAAAATCCTTCGCGTGGTGTCATATTATGTTACATAGTTGAAAGGAAAAATACCATACTTGGTATATTGATCATGTTTCGAAAAAACCTTCACAAAATGGCCTATCATGTTCGAGGTTTCATGGCTTTCGGTCCAAATGACCGATGTTATGTGCTGAATCACGGCATAGTTTGTAATGTTGTGCCTATATTATGCATGTGTGTGGAAATTGGTATGGAGAACAATGTTGCAGGAGGAAGTTTTCCTTTTTTTCGCACGGAAAAGCCCTTTTCCATTTTCCGAAACGCAAAAAAGGGTCGTTTTGTGAAGTAACCACCAAAATGCCGTTTCAGAATGCTACCGTCCCATTTTCCTAAAATACTAGACCACCTTACATGGACTATCTCCCAACAGGGACATCTCAAACCTTTCGCCATCCGGGTAAAAGGACAAATGTCTGCCGAATCGGTAGGAAGTGGGTCCGGTTTGTACTACAGTACATGATCTATCGCCGTGATTTTTGAAAAAATCATTTTAGACTGCATAATATGTGGTTTCTTTAGAGATCCAATGCAAGTTCTAATGATGCTCGTCCCCTATCTTCATACACACCGGTTCGACCATAGTTAGAAATTCAGATAATTCAAAACGGGCATAATAAATTCAAAAAAAATCCGAACAATGAAAATCCTTCGCGTGGTGTCATATTATGTTACATAGTTGAAAGTAAAAATATCAGACTTGGTATATTGATCATGTTTCGAAAAAACCTTCACAAAATGACCTATCATGTTCGAGGTTTCATGGCTTTCGGTCCAAATGACCGATGTTATGTGCTGAATCACGGCATAGTTTGTGATGTTGTGCCCATATTATGCATGTGTGTGGAAATTGGTATGGAGAACAATGTTGCAGGAGGAAGTTTTCCTTTTTGTCAGACGGAAAAGCCCTATTCCATTTTCCGAGCGCAAAAAACGGGTCGTTTTGTGAAGTAACCACCAAAATGTCGTTTCAGAATGCTACCGTCCCATTTTCCTAAAATACTAGACCACCTTACATGGACTATCTCCCAACAGGGACATCTCAAACCTTTTCATCCATCCCGGGTAAAAAGGACAAATGTCTGCCGAATCGGTAGGAAGTGGGTCCGGTTTGTACTACAGGTACATGTTCTATCGCCCGTGATTTTTTGAAAAAATCATTTTTAGACTCGCAATATGTGGTTTCTTTAGAGATCCAATGCAAGTTATAACGATGCTCGTCCCCTATCTTCATGCACACCGGTTCGACCATAGTTACTAATTCAGATAATTCAAAACGGGCATAATAAATTCAAAAAAAATCCGAACAATGAAAATCCTTCGCGTGGTGTCATATTATGTTACATAGTTGAAAGGAAAAATACCAGACTTGGTATATTGATCATGTTTCGAAAAAACCTTCACAAAATGACCTATCATGTTCGAGGTTTCATGGCTTTCGGTCCAAATGACCGATGTTATGTGCTGAATCATGGCATAGTTTGTGATGTTGTGCCCATATTATGCATGTGTGTGGACATTTGTATGGAGAACAATGTTGCAGGAGGAAGTTTTCCTTTTTGTCGCACGGAAAAGCCCTTTTCCATTTTCCAACACTCACCTCTATTATTAGTGTTGACTCGTGTTTTGTCCCGGTTGGTGTCTCCAACCGGGACTAAAGGTTTATCTTTAGTCCCGGTTGGTGACACCATCCGGGACAAGGTACACGCCGCACGACATAATGTCGACACGCCATTTTCCGCCATTTTCTTCCCTTGATTCTTCCCTCCAGTTCTTCCCGCGAGTTCTTCACTATATATATGTAGGGTTGGCCTCCATTGTCATTGCACATCTCTAGACTCATATCTGCAACCTCATCACTCTTTCTGTTGGGAATATGCCCTAGAGGCAATTATGTATGATGATATTTCCCATTGTATTCATAAATATATTAGTCCTTGTATAAACATCTGATGTGTATCATTGAATATGTGATTCAGTTGTGGAACTATGCATTCATGTTGTTTGTACTAAGTATCCTTGGTCATTGAGGTTGTGCTGGACACACAACTTAGAACAATGTGAAAGTTGGCTTGATGACTCGGTTCCACTTGTCATGGGCATGGAGATGCTATTCCAACTTACACAGACTCGGCTAAAGAGTTTAGCGAGTCGGATTGACCCATATTGAGGTACAACGAACTAGCTATCATTTGTATATCTCAATCAATGTAATCCTTAGACCTGAGGTTGTTGCATAGTCCGAGTTGAGGATCACCGACTTAGGTTCTGTCAAACGCTGATCCAGAATCGGGCGTTATAAAGGCGTGGTCGGGTCGACCGAGAATCAAGCTGCGTGATGAATAACCAAGATGGGATTTTGCCCTCCACTGGAGAGATATTCTCTGGGCCCTCTCGTGAGATATGATTGAAAAGCATGGCCATGCACTCGGTTAAGTGTTAATCGAGGCGATCGACTAAGAGTTAGTCGGTGAATCACTTATCTCGGATCGAGAAGAGTCGACTATTTAAGGGATGACATATATTCGCCTATAGTCTGACAAGGTATATCGTGAGGCAAAAGGGACTCGGACGCAAGTCGCATTGGAAAGGCAAGTCGTCATGACTCTTTGGTACTTGGGAGTCAGCACGTTCTGCTAGGAGCCGCTACCGACTGATCGATTGAGAGTCGGACTCCTATCGTGTCCAAGTAGCCATGAGCCCTCTGAGGGTCACACTTAAGAGCGGGAGAATGTTCGGATTGGATCTGAACCAGTAATCTGGTTGGGTTGGACCTAAACCGGATTAGGACTGAGTTAGTGAGTTGGACTCACGGTGACTGGTGTTATATGGGCTTTAGTTAATGGGTCGCGCGAGCAGAGCCCACGTTCACTCCCTATATAAAGTGGAGCACCTTAACCTAGAAAGGTTAATCGTTGTTCGGTTAGGTCATTCCATGTGTTGGAAACCCTAGCTCCACAGCAGTCCTGCCGCCGTAACGAACCTAGCGATTCGCCACGGCGCCTCCTCCTAATGCGTGTGGATACGGCAGAGGTGATGTGCGATCAGCACCGGGCGATCGGATCGTGAGGGCACTTGCATCAATCGACGCTTCATCAAGAACCCAATCGCTGGCGTCTAGTGGTAAACCTCGTGGCCTTCTACCTTAGCTAGATCTTGGGATCACCATGTTAGAGGAAAAAGGTTTTGTTTTATCTCTGCTGGGCCCAACACTTTCCCATGGCTTCCACCGTAGCACTAACTCCCAGGGAGGCGGAGGCGCTTTGCGCCTCGAACTACCCCTGCCTGGCTCTGTGTCCCCGTCGGTGGATCTTTGGCCGAGGCATGCCGGTTCCTCCTGTCCCTCTAAGTGTGGCGCGTCGGATGGCCATCACGAACCACTACTACTTCGATCTCACGCCGGAGCAGCGGAGGAATCCCAGATGGCATCCCGACTATTTCCCGACTTGGGAAGCCTTCTTCGTGGATCGGCGTGAGAGGGCACTCGCCAGGAACGAGGAGGAGGGCCCACCTCCTACGAACTTCAACGAGGCCGGCCGTCGGCTGTGGTGGCGCGGCCGGACTCTCCAGAGCGTCATGGCCTACGACACGGCCGCCGACTCTAGACCCCGCCTGCGCTACCCTCAAGTCCAGTCCACTCGTACTCAACCTTCAAGGTTCAGCGACACCAGCGACTCTGATGCATTACGATTGGCGGTATTAGGTGTGGCGAGAGCATGACTGAATTATTCCAAAATTGCAAAACAAGTTCGGCCGATTGTGGCTTAATCTGGCCATGTATCTTAATTTTCAGTTCTTCTATGTAACTTTGTGTTAGTTGCGTTATGTACTTTAATTCCAGTTCTATCCTAATCAAATTTTCTTTCCGCCCATTATTTTTCGTCCTTTTTTCCGCCCATTAAAAACAGAAAATGGTTTTGAATTACTTATTCAAATCCAAACATTTTTTATGTTTAAAGTTTTTCTAAATTCCAAATTGATATTAAAAAAATATAAGTTAATTCATTTTAAATTGTAAATGGTTCATATTTTAAATGGTTACATTAATTATTTTTAAAAGTAAAATGGTTTTGAATTATTTATTCAAATCCAAACACTTTTATGTTTAAAGTCTTTCTAAATTCCAAATTAATATTCAAAATATAAGTTAATTCATTTTAAAAGGTTATATTAATTATTTTTAAAAATAGAAAATGGTTTTGGATTATTTATTCAAATCCATACACTTTTTATGTTTAAAGTTTTCTAAATTCCAAATTGATATTAAAAAAATATAAGTTAAGTCATTTTTAATTGTAAATGGTTCATATTTTAAATGGTTACATTAATTATTTTTTAAAACAAAAAATGGTTTTGAATTATTTATTCAAATCCAAACACTTTTTATGTTTAAAGTCTTTCTAAATTCCAAATTAATATTCAAAAATATAAGTTAATTCAATTTAAAAGGTTATATTAATTATTTTTTAAAAATAGAAAATGGTTTTGGATTATTTATTCAAATCCATACACTTTTTATGTTTAAAGTTTTTCTAAATTCCAAATTGATATTAAAAAAATATAAGTTAAGTCATTTTTAATTGTAAATGGTTCATATTTTAAATGGTTACATTAATTATTTTTTAAAACAAAAAATGGTTTTGAATTATTTATTCAAATCCAAACACTTTTTATGTTTAAAGTTTTTCTAAATTCCAAATTAATATTCAAAAATATAAGTTAATTCATTTTAAAAGGTTACATTAATTATTTTTTAAAATTAGAAAATGGTTTTGGATTATTTATTCAAATCCATACACTTTTTATGTTTAAAGTTTTTCTAAATTCCAAATTGATATTAAAAAAATATAAGTTAATTCATTTTTAATTGTAAATGTTTCATATTTTAAATGGTTACATTAATTATTTTTTAAAACAGAAAATGGTTTTGAATTATTTATTTAAATCCAAACACTTTTTATGTTTAAAGTTTTTCTAAATTCCAAATTAATATTCAAAAATATGAGTTAATTCATTTTAAAAGGTTACATTAATTATTTTTTAAAAATAGAAAATGGTTTTGGATTATTTATTCAAATCCATACACTTTTTATGTTTAAAGTTTTTCTAAATTCCAAATTGATATTAAAAAATATAAGTTAATTCATTTTAATTGTAAATGGTTCATATTTTAAATGGTTACATTAATTATTTTTAAACAGAAAATGGTTTTGAATTATTTATTCAAATCCAAACACTTTTATGCTTAAAGTTTTCTAAATTCCAAATTAATTATCATTTAAAAAACAATACAAATTTAAACCCCAAAATAAAAAATAAGGCGGGAACAGAGAAAATACGAAAAATTTGAAAAGGGAATATGTCGGTTGGAGCCACCAACCGACTAAAGACCCCAAGGCCAACCCTTGGTCTGCTAAAAATATTGGAGTATACGTCGGTTGGTGGCTCCAACTGACGTATATTTTAGTCCCGGTTGGAGCCACCAACCGGGACAAAAGGCCCTTCGTTTATAACTGACGCGCCTCCTCTTCTTCTTCCCCATCTCACTTCACTGCTTCTCACCGACGCGCGCACAGAACCGCCTTCGACGCAAGCCGCTCGAGCTACGCCGCCACGCGCATTCCCGTCGATTCCGGCGTCTCCCGAGCTCGCTGCCTCGCCACCACCTCTGTCGTGTTCCAGTGAGCTGCTCTCACGGTGTTCTTCTTTCTCTCCCTCTCCTCTTGTACTATTCTCCTGCGTGTGCAGACGCCACCGTGAGCTCGGAGGCGACGCCCGGTGAACAAGGAGCGGCGCCGCCACTCTTTCTCCCGCATCGCGCTCTCTCTAACGCCCATCCGGCGTCAGGCGTGCCTATCGCATGCTGCTGCCGCTGCCTGGGAGCTTACCGCCAGCGTGACGTCGTGCTGACGTCACTCGTGCATCACCTTGCTCGCGTGGCAGCTGATGTGGCCTAGGGCCCATCAGTCAGCCTCAGTAGGTAGGCTCCTCTATGGTATAAAAATGATCTGTACGCGTGGAGGCTGAGTTGGCACTGGGGCCCTTCTGTCAGTCTCACTGACTAGGGGGCGCCCCGGTGTAAAAACTATTTTCCTTTTTTTAATTCCAGAAAATGATTTAATATTGTAAAATCAATAACTTATTGTTTATAAGTTAGAAAAATACACATAATATATCAAATTGTTCAGAAAAATGAAACCTTTCTATTTAACCTATAATCATGCATTGTTCAACAACTTAAATGACAAGTATAATTAGAAGAACAAATGCACCCCTCTCATATGTTCCGGAGTTTCCCCGAGTTAGGGTTTTCACCCCTTGGAACCCCGATTAAATCGTCAAGCATGTCTTAGGGTTACATTCCAATGCAAATTAACTTGTCATATCATCATACTTGCTTGAGCATTGCATCGATGCCATGTGTTGATTGTTTCCCTTTCTTTTCGGTGTTTGGATTATTAGGTTTATTATTAGTTAGGTATTATTAGGTTTATTAATTAGTTTGGTATTATTGGTCTTATTGCAATGGTCAGGCACTATGGGTAACCCCAGACCCGATTCACATTGTCAAGCAACTTAAAAGCCCTATCTTAGATAAGGAATCATTAATACCCCTTAGGTGCATGTGGGTTCGACGATGTGCCTATCTACTACACGGTTTCCTTTTTGTAGCTAGGTTTAGGGTTTAGGGTTTCTCTTCATTTTTATTATTGTGTATGTATATATTAGGGTTTCTCTGAATTAGGGTTTATATCTCTCAACACCGTACCTAACTTTCTCCTTTAGCTGCTTTGACTTATTCGTTTTTCCACCTATGTAGAAAATATGGACCCACACGTCAGAGACGAAGAAAAGGAAGAGTTGATCCAAGGTGTGATCCGTGGGGAAGAAAATTTAGACGTATCAACGTTTCTAAACAACTCCGGTGAGGGTGATACTCTTTTTACCGGAATAGACGACTTGTTTGAGGTTGAAGGAGTTGCCTTCCGCGAGGGAGAAGGCGATGCCTTGTGTAATCGAGAAGACGACCGCTCCGGTGAGGTGCATGTAATATAATCAATTCATTAATTAATCATCTGCTATCTATATAGAAATAGTAACGACGATCTTTCTTCTTTTAGCCCTCCGGATCGAAGGAATCTACTGAAAAGAGCAGACGAGGCCCAACCAATAGTTGCAAGACCATGAGAGGTTCAGGATCGAAGATGTCGCTGAAAGACAAGCAAACCGGCTCGAAGTTGTCGCAAACAAATTTGTGGCACAATGCGGAGTAATCATTAGGGACTTAATCCCGATCACCATTAGAAATTGGAATAGGCCTGCTAATGCGGATGAAGAGGGAACATGTTTATTTGTCTCTAACCACGCCAAAGATTTACTGTGGAAGAGGCTCATGGTTAATTTCAAACTACCGAAGATAGAGCTGGATCCAAATGCGGAGGATCCAGTTGAGGACGCCTTACAACATGGGAGAGCCATGGAGGCTAAGGTCAGGGAGTGGGCTTTGAAGAAGATGGCCCAGTGTTTCACCAACTGGAAGAAAAGATTGCACCTTGACTATGTCGTGAAAGAGAAGACTCCCGATTTCAAGAATATTCAGTTTGAGAAGATAAAACCATTCTGGGCTGAGTTTGTGGAATACAAGACATCAGAAAAAGCTAAGAAATGTCTACAACGAATAAGCTGAATGCTGCTAACAAGAAGTATCACCATACTATGGGGCAAGGTGGCTACAGGGCTGGCATTCCTAAGTGGGAGAAACTTGAGAATGAACTGTGTGATAAAAAGATCACCCCAGAGACAGACGATTGGGTAGAACATGCAAGGAATTGGTTTTACGGGCATGGGGGCACGTTGGACTCGGAAGGGAGGTGTATATATAACATACGACATAAAGAAGACCCCTTGCCAATCGAGAGGATCAGAAAAGCAGTAAAGGCTGTTAAAGATGGGGACTTCATTCCCGATAGAGAGAATGATGAGCTCACACTCGCCCTTGGAAATAAGGAACATGATGGATGAACACGAGGCACAAGAGGCTCCCAACCATGGAGGACTGGGTTTCCAGAAGAGAGGAAGAAATATCCTGATAGAAGCCGTCAGAGGAGAAAGGACAGGGAGGAAGTTGAAGCAGATAGTCAGAAAGAGCGAATGCGTTTAATTGAAGAACGATTAAAGCAACAACAAGATGAAATTAACGCACTTAAAGAGCAAAGTACTACCGGCCCATCTCAGCAGCACACTGCATTCGATGCTACCGGCCTATCGAATAATCGAAAAAGCAGTGTGGCTTCCACCGAGGTCCCGGGTGATGACAATGGCGATGACGATGATGCACCGACGATGGCTCCTGTTGGCTACCCAGTGGATGATATCACAGAGATGACACACTGCGAGCTACATGTCAAAGTTGTGAACATATCAATGAAGGTGGCGGTCTGCTATGCCTTACCAATTGGACTCACACCAACTTACCACTATCGTCCGGTTCCAGAGGGCTACGTTGTTGTCGGCGTGGATGAAATCATGCCCACCTTTGAGGTTTTGGATCTTCACTACCCTGCAGGTGAAGGGAATGTGGTATCTTGGGAGGCAAAAACGTCACCATTCTATAGCGAAGGAATGTATCGTGCTTCAAATCACGCCAAGGCCATCTTCGCCGCCTCACCCGTCTCCAGCGATTAAATCGCCGCTGGCAGCCGTCTTCGTCGCCTCACCCGGCTCCATCGCCTCACCAATCTCCGGTGCAGCCATCGCCGCGGGAGCCATCGCTGGCGCCTCAGGATAAAAGCGTAAAGCGTGCCGCTCTTGTCGTCGTAGCGATCGCCGAAACGTAAACAAGAGCCTCTTCCAAAAGTACCAAAGGTTCCTCCCAAGAGAGCTTATGACTGTACTGAAGAGGAGACTACGGCGATCGTTGATGCGAAAACGACAGTGTTTTTTGCTAAGCTAAGGCGGCCGAAAGAGCTAGAGTTCCCCAGCACCAAAGAAGAAAAAGCCAAAGTGTTGAAAATGCTAAAGACTCTTCATCAACCCTAGCCAAAGCTGTCATCAGACTATGAGCGTTCTATTCTCAAGTCACATGCGGCACAAAAAGCCTCAAGAGAAGCGATCTTGATGCAAGCGAGAAATCTGTTGCCCAGCTCGGAGAACAAGCAAAACAGACTTGCGCCCCTCTCAAGGTGATTTCCCTAACCAATGTGGGGTCGAGCAAATATGGGGCCAAAGAGCAGTATGATCCAGAGGTAGTTGCACAATACGGAGAAGCTGCCGCTGCTCAAGGTATGAGTATTGCCCAGTACTTATCCCAGTTAGAGTTCTTCTCCGTGAGTGAAGTAGCATACAAATACCAGTACGACAAACCTCTCGTCAAACCTGAGGAGGTAAACAATCTTCCAACAAAAATGCGAAGATTGCATAACTGGTACATGCATGCCACAAGGCCGGGCTAGCTGGATAGTCTTGAGGTTACAAAAAGCATCATGGGAAAGAAAAGGATGACATGATATCCATTGAATTTGATGAACTATTTCAATTATTCAATCAAGACGCCTTAGACAAATCGATCATCAGTGCCTATTGTCTGTAAGTACTAATTCTGTAATTAATTTAGTCTCCTTGTATTTTATTTTGTTTATTGCATGTATATAATCATCTTGTAATATGAATGAAGATTCTCGAATGCAGCAGAGGACAAATCTATGACATTGGCTTCATTGACCCATATTGGGTTCATGAAGCTAATCTCAAAATAAGCCCCCAGGATACGGAGGATAATATATTACACGCGTTAAGGTTTCAAGAAACCAAAAGGGAAATACTATTTCCTTACAACTTCGAGTGAGTGTTATTGTCTTGTATACACTTTCTATTTCGCTTACTCGATGTTAAGTATATAATTGATTAGTTATGCATTTGCAGCTTCCACTATATTTTGTTAATCATTCAACTTGACAAAGGGCGTGTACTAGTCATGGACTCGAAACATTAACCCCTTGAGACGTGGAAGGACATGCAGATACTTCTCCAGCGGTAATTCTAATCATTACGACACTATATCGGCAACGTTCGTGAATTTTATGATATCAAGTACTTAATAAATTATTTTATTCGTTTTCTACGCCGGGCAGCGCTTGGAAACGGTTCACCAACAAGGCTAGGGGTGTTTGGAAAGAGGAGCTTACATTTCAACCACTAAATGTAAGCACCACTAGCTATATCCGCGCATCTCTTTGATTCTAGTTTTGATACAGTTGTTATCATGCTCGATTATTATTTTGATTGAACTCTGTTCTCGTAAAGTGCCTGACGCAGGGACCAGGTAACAATCTATGTGGATACTATGTTTGCGAGTTCATCCGGCAGACATGCGATGAGAAGGGCAGAAATTTAGAGCAACTCCACGTACGTAAACAATTTCTATAGTTTTTAATTACAATCAAATTGTGTTTAGTTTCATTCATATAGGCTGACTCCTTTTTTCAATCAGATCGAACGTCTACGGGACGGTCTTCTGCCAAAGGATCGCGTACGAGCAATTCAGGAGGAATTGGCGGGATTCTTGGATGCATAAGTCCTACACCCAAAAGGGGAATACTATTCGGCTGTGTATAGACAATAGGGATTGTAAAAATAGCAACTTTGAAGGAATTGGCCGGTAGCATCGAATAGCAACTTTTGTATGTAGTGCATGAACTCGATCCGTGTATTCAATGTAATATTGTCATGATATTCATGATGTAATATAAGGTTCCTTCATTGGTAAGTGCAAATCACTAAATAAACAATAAAACAACCTAAATGAATTCTCTGCCGCGGCACAAAAAGTGGCGAAAATGCTGTCACGGCAACAAAGTGTGCCAAAATGAATTCTCTGCCGCGGCAGAGAAATGGGCCAAATCTCTGCCACGGCACAAGGTTATTAGTCCCGGTTCGTGTTACGAACCGGGACTAATGCTCCACCCCCTCGCCCTCTACCGCTGCCACGTGTGCACCCTTTTGTCCCGGTTGGTGGGGCAACCGGGACTAAAGGTTAGGGCTTTAGTCCCGATTGCCCCGTCCCGGTTGGGCAACCGGGACTAAAGCCCCGTACCAACCGGGACTAAAGCCCCGTACCAACCGGGACCTATAGCCCCGTTTCCACCAGTGGTGCTAGCGGTAACAACAGTCTCCTTGGCCTTACGCTTCTTGGAAGAAGAGGCATGAACTTCCTTCAACTCGTCATCCTCCATCACTTCCAAGTCATATGAGGGATAGCCCTCAAGTGGGGCAAGATCAGACTCAGGGAGTTGTTCGAGCTGATAAGTTATAAAAACATCAGTGTAAAATAAAGTCGGATACAAGATGAAAAGGCAAAATGCATAAAGACGTAGTCGAAAAACTCACGGGAGCCAGAGGTAGTTCAACTGTATACATCTTCATGGAGACTTCGGGGATCTTCTTGTTCACCCTCTCCTTAATCAAAAACCGCATCCAGGTCTTGTAGTCCTTCGCAGAAATGCAATTTGGACAGACCCTCAAGTTGTCCTTCCGGTCTCTAGTGACCATGTGCATCAGGCGCTCTCTATGATGTTGTAGTGGCTAAATCAGGCAATCCAGCCAACAGTGGATCAAATCGAATCCACGGAGCCCCTGGTTCTTCATCAAAAAATCAATCCTCCTTTTGGCGAGGATCAAGTCTTCGGAAAGTTCCGGTGCGTATGCATCCCATGACACTTGGTGGGGAGGAGCACCGTCGATGAAGGCCGGAAGACCTTACGCCTTTTTTGGAGCCAGAATATCCTTGTGATAGAAGGAAGGTCCATCCCATCTCTTTACTGATTCACTAGCATTAATCCTAGGATAGATATAGTTTCTCCTGAGGACTAAGCTAAGAGTGTCGGTGGTGTAAGGTACACCGGCACTAATGGAGTTCTTCTGGGTACCATAGTAGTACCGGAAAAGGGTAAAACTCATCCTAATACCAAGAAATCCCTCACTGAGAGCTGCGTGAGTGCTAAGATCGAGCAAGGAATTGGGAGGAAGGTTATGAAGTTGCACACCGTAATATTGGAGAACTTTGGTGAAGAACTCCGACGATGGAAGGCTGACGCCACGATCGACGTGCATTCCGAAGAGGACTCGCTCGCCGTCGCGTGGTGCAGGAACGACATCTCCAGCGCCACTCCGTCACGCGCCAGCGACGAGGTAGCCCTCGTCCTCCATAGGTTGGAGCTCGGCGTTGTCCATGGCGCTCGGGACACAGAGGCCCCGCACTTTCCTTTCGTCCACCGCCGTTGTGCCTGCTGCCTCCGCCGCTCCGGACCTCGATGATGGTTCCATCTCGCCGAAGAAAGTCAAAAACTGGTGGCGCTAGGTTTTTTTTGGGTTTGTAGATGAGAGAGGATGCGGAGCGCTCGAGGAGTACGAGGAGGCAATGAAGAAAAGGTGAGGAATGAATCTAGGATGGAGAGATCTCTACTTTATTAACCTCCACGCCAAGATTCACGCTAAAACCGTGCTACTTGCCCCATGCGTATAGGAGAGAGAGGAGGCTTTCTTGCTATGCCTCCTCCCCCTCGATTCTGGCATGGGCATTGAAAAGGTGTTCTGTTCAAGTTGTATCTAGTTACAGTATTACCTGTAGTATTACTACTTGCTACTTGCTATAGTATTACTTGTACTTAGTTGCTACTTGCTACTTGCTATAGTATTACTTGTAGTCCAAGTTGTATCTAGTTACCGACTCTATAACGTATCCAGATAGGTCTCTCCTATAACCGTAGGCCCCCAATGACTATATAAATTGGAGCCATGGGAGCCTTTAGGGCACAATATACCAACCAGATCATAGATCAACCACAACCTACTCGCACAGGGGAACCTCTCTTGTAATCTTCTGTAACATCCGTCTGTCTCCGATATATTACTGGGTTGCTAGGAGGAGTAGGATCTGATCACCACAGTCGGATCTAAACCTGGGTAAACTTGTGCTCACCGCTCCCAAAACACCGTATGGCTCACACCCCACCTTCTCAATGCCTTCAGGACGCCCTATGGCGTACTTTTCAACATCCGAAGACACCCTCCCCTCCTATCATTCATGTGAGTTCTCTCTACACTCACATAAATCCCAACTCCACTTTCTCCCATTTAATCTCCACTCAAAAACCAAAGGTCTTTCCATTCAAGCACTTTAATTCTCTTGTTTTAATGCAACTCAATTTAATAAACACTTTATTTAATAGGTAATTCATTTAGTGAATACATTAACATTTTGATCCCTTGCTTCATCTCAATACCTCGATACCATTTCGGCAGATTTGATAGAACAAATTCCTGCGATGTCCATTGACTCCCCCTATGTTCCCTATCCGCTCAAATGCGTCGACTAATCTTAAGTGTGTCTTCCTAATGGTTCGAGAACTTTGTAGACATGATCGAGACTCTCTCCGATCAATAATCATTAGTGAGACCTAGATATCCATAATGACTCCCACTAGTTCCACGAAGATCTGATGATCGTCTGAACCTTTTTCGCTGTAATTAAATTCCTTTTGTATCGAGATATATTACTTGTCTAAGATCCGATAACTTGGTATCATCCATACCTTGTTTAATCTCGTTCTCAACAAGTACTCTTTTTCTCGATCCTGTGATACGATATTCTAGTGATCAAATCACTTGCTTGCAAGTTATGTCAATGTGATATCACCGTGAGGACCCTAAGTATATTTCTACAACATCTAGATGGAAGAATACTAATCTTGACCCACGAGCATGAACTAAGAATTTCCAAGTACCTGACGACACCTTTATAATCACCTTGTTATGGTGTGATGTTTGATGAAATCAAAGTACCTTACCGGTGAAATTGATTGACGTGATCTCATGGTCAAAGGACATTGAGTTACTATGAATGTGATAGAAATATAAACTTGAAGACGTGATCGTATTGCTACATCTACTGTGCGTGACTGTTCATCATATCATTCTCCAATGATATGACCATGTTATTAACAACATCAAATGTTGTAACACCCTCAGATCAACCCTATGAAAGTTTTAGCGATTCTCGCCAAACCCGCATATAAATGAAGTGCCCACCAGGAACTTTCGTGCGGGTGGAAAACAAAGTAATACTATTACACATTATTCCACAATGGAACCATAGAACAGATATATACAACACAACTCCACGAGTCAAGAATACAAATATACAGTACATAGAATCAAATCACCTTGAAAACGATACAACGTCCGAGTCCGGACAAGATGCAAATTGGGATAAGAGCCCTGAAGAATAACCAATGGCGTCCATAACCCTGCCCAGGCCAAGCCGGAAGGGTAATCCTACTAACGATGCCGATCTCAAACCTTCTAAACAAAAGGGGTGCCTAAAAAGGGCAATGGAAAAAGAGAGACCGGTCAGCACTAAGGCCAGTACACAGCAGTTCTTAGAATTCGGCGGCTCTCGCCTACATAGGTATGGTGGACTGAAGCGGCAGCGCAACATGCACTAAACAACCTATAGAGACTTGATACAACTATCGGCTATCACAGAGGGATAAGAAATACCTATGCGGGAATAACCTGATACTAACACCAATCATACCCTTCCTGGTATTTTCCCCTCGAAACCGAACGAGTAAGTCCTGCCGAGAAAACTCACATGATTGGCAATTCTATTCATGCTTTCCATGGTTGTTATCCAACTTACTAGCCATATCAGATACAAGTCAAATTTATAGCAGTAAACTTTGGTTATAGTTGTCTATGATCGAGAAACTATGCTCCAAGTCATCCATAACCGCAGACACAGATTTTCGAAAAGATTTAACCCTATAGGGGTTCACCAAAGTTTCCATATGCACTTCTACCCTTCTTGCCAGATCAATTAACATACACCCATCGGTATGTTGGCGGGGTCTCGGACACGACGCTCTCCCAGACCCAAAGCAAGTACATGGAGGCTACCCAAAAGAGCTACCCGTATGAGGTATAACTAATCCTCCTCTTACGGACCCTGACGTTGCATGCGCTTGTCCCGTGAGTAGAGGCCATAGACAATATATTCCCATGATAGAGTGTCACACCTATGCAACAGTAATAAACGCTCATCGAGCAACAGGTAATAAACATCTCATACATGGCACACATGTCATAAGCAAGGTAGGTAACGTATAAAGCCCAAACTAGTTTGTGGTCCCCAGAACAGTACTTTGAGATCAGGTACTAAGACGATAGGGGTGCCCATACACCCCACATGTAGTTAACGTGCTTAGTCTTGGAACAGGTGTCAAGAACTCGGGTCCAAGGTGGACATAGTAGGGAGGGATAATAACCAGATCTGAACTATTACCGCTCTGTGCCTCTTTATTAAATATATCCACTCCCAACATTTATTTAACAAGATGTAATTAAAACCATGATCATCCCCGCCATTAAGAATATTTCAACCCCCGACATCAGTGGAACATCGACAACGTGAAGCATCACCTCAGCAAGCAACTACAACTTGCAAGGCCGACTGTCTATCAAACAACAGGTATTAGGAAGTGTCCAAAGCAATATAGAGGCTGTAGGGAATATGAAGGGTACGAAAAGACTAAAGAATCGCAACACGGGCGGCAATAGATCAACATGAAAAAGTAAAGACTATAAATGTAAAATAGGTAGAAATGGGAGAATACTCGCCTGAGAAACACCGTCGAAGATTTATCCGAAGATCGGGTCGACTCTCGCATAAACTCATCGGCCTAATCCATGAATAAGCAAAGCACTAGAAGAAACACCAGATGCACTATTTAATACTACGACAGAAGATTGGACATGATGCATGTACAATGTATGACATGGCAAAGATGCGGTACAACTAGGCAATATTAAGCGGAACTGGGGTCCCGACAATTAATTAATAGATTCATGTTGTTTAGATACCTGCAATTTAAATATTGACTTAACAAGGCAAAATATGGCATCGGTTCACTACACAAATTTAAATGGAGCGGATATAAGACTAGAAAAGCCCGCATATGTTCTCCATATTTAATTTAGGTGAATCATATAAATACCCTGAAATATCCACTATATGCATGCGAGTATGAATGATTCATATGCAGCAAGTATATATCATTCAATAAAAATAAGGGCTCGGATATGGGTCACACATTGCGGATTGACGAACTTTGGGCTCAGAAGGGTTCAGGTTCGGTCTCCGAAAGCGAGGTCTTCGAATCTGGGAGGCCAATCTCGGGGTTCTCGGATCCAAGTTCAAGGCTCTTGAAGTTCCTTAATGGAGATCCTGACATCGGACTGTCCTTGTTGGGGAGGGTCTCATCATCACTTGTCGATCTTGTCGTCTCGAATCAGAGGAAGTCCTTATTGTAGCATCACGAAGTTCTTGTACCATCACCACAACATTCAGTACAACCAGGCAGATCTTCGAGGGTCACTTATGACCCCCATATCATTTGCTTGGTTCCTGAGCAGCATCACATCGGTAGAACATAAACAGCAGGGCATCCACTAACTGCGCACGTGAAACAAACGGCCGATGGAGGGGGCACGACGCATGACGGCCGGGAGAGCAGGGCGCAACGCGACATGCTGGTGCAGCCGGCAATTGAGGAGAAGGGCTCGAGGTGAGGTAGGTGTTGCGAAGCTTGGCGATGAGAGGCACCGCAGGTCGATGACGAGCGGTCGGCCACCGGCAGCACTAGGAGCTTGCGGCCAGAGGACGAGTGGCGGCGTAGACGACCGGAGGCGTCCTCACTGCGGTGGTGCAGGGGAGCCCGGGTACTACAGCGCTCGGTGCAGCCGGGCATCGCCGTAGGACGGGCGACCAAACGGAAGGAGGCCGGTGCAGAGGAGGCAGGGTGTAACACCCTCAAATCTGCCCTATGCAAGTTTTAGAGGTTCCCGCCAAACCCGCATAGAAACGATTCAAAACATATATATACAACAACGACTCAAAGAGTCAAGAATACAAACATACGGTATAAAGATGCAAATCACATTGAAAACGATACAGCATTCGAGTATGGATAAGAAGCAAATGGGGCTAAGAGCCCTGAAGAATAACCAGTGGCGTCCATAACCCTGCCCAGGCAAAGCCGGAAGGGTAACCCTGCTAACAACGACGATCTCAAACCTGCTAAATAAAAGGGGTGCCGACAAAGGGCAAAGGAAAAGAGAGCATTCAGTATTGAGGCCAATATACGGTGAAACTTAGAATTTGGTGGCTCTCACCGACATAGGTATGGTGGACTGAAGCGGCAGCGAAGCATGCACTAAACAACCTATAGAGACTAAATACGACTGTCGGCTATCACAGAGAGATAAGAAAGTATTATTTCGAAACCAACCTGATAGTACCACCAAACATACCCATCCTGGTATTTCTCCCTCGAGACCAAACGAGGAAGTCATGCCGAAGAAACTCACATAATTTGCAGTTTTATTCATTCTTTCCATGGTGGTTATCAAACTTACTAGTCATATCAAATACAAGTCAAATTATAACTTTAACTTTAACTTTAGTTATAGTTTTCTATGATCGAGATACGGTGATCCAAGTCATCCAAAATCATGGACACGGCTTTTCGAAAAGATTTAACCCTGCAAGGGTGCACCACCCTTTTTGGCAGATCAATTAACATACACCCATCGGTATGTCGGCCGGGCCTCAAACATGATGTATTCCCAGACCCAAAGAAAGTACATGGGGGCCACCCGAAAGATCTACTCATACAAGGTATAGCTAATCCTTGTACGGACCCTGAAGTTGCATGGACTTGTCACGCAAGCAGAGGCCATAGACAATATATTCCCGTGACAGAGGGCCGCACCTATGCAACAGTAATAAACGCTCATCGAGCAACAGGTAATAAACATCTCATACATCTCATACATATAAATCCCGAACTAGTTTGTGGCCTCTAGAATAGTACTTTGAAATCGGGTACTAAGGCGATAGGGGTGCTCATACACCCACATGTTGTTAGCATGCTTAGTCTCGAAACAGGTTTCAAGAACTTGGGTCCTAGGTGGACACAGAGGGGCGGGATAATAACCAAACCTCAACTATTATCCCTATGTGCCTCTGTATTAATTATATCTATTTGCAATATTTAGTTAACAAGTTGTAATTAAATTCATGATCATCTCACCATTAAGCATGTGCCAACCCCCTGGGAACATCGACAATGCGAAGCGACACCTTAGCAAGCAAATACGACTCGCAAGGTCGACTATCTACCAATCAATAGGTAATAGGAGGTATCCAAGTTAATATAGGCTACATGTGATATCATTGGTAGAGAAACTAAAGCATCGCATCACATATAGCAATAGATCAACAAGAGGACGTAAAAACTATAAATGTAAAATAGGTAGAAAGGGGAGAATGTTCGCCCTAGAAACACTATCAAAGATTCATCCGAAGAACGGGGCGAAGCTCGCATCAAGTCAACTTCCTAATCCGTGAAGAATCAAAACACTAAAAGAAACACCGGATGCACTATTTATTACTATGGCAAAAGATCGGACACGATGCATGTATAATGCATGACATGGCAAAGGTGTGATGCAATTAGGAAATATTAAGCGAAACCAAAATCCCGACACTTAATTAAGAGGTTCATGTTTTTTAGATACCTCGTATTTTAAATGTTATCTTAAGAAGTCAAACATGGCACTGGTTTTTTAAACAAATTTAAATGGAGCCAATATAAGATTAGATTTGCCCTCATATAATCTCCATATTTAATTATCAGGTGAATTGGCTATATGCCCCAAACCACATGATAATATGTACTCCCTCTGTTTCATAATATAAGACGTTTTAACTTTGTGAAGGAAATATATCTACTTTTAGTGGGTAGATTCACTCCAAACATAAGTGAAACTACGTACTAAAAGTAGTCTAGATACATTTTCTTTACAAAGCTAAAACATCTTATATTTTGAAATGGGGAGAGTATGCAACATGTACAATTTAATATGCAACAAGTTAACTAGTATGATGTATAAAATAGGAATATGGACGAGGTCTCACGCACTACAGGAAACGCCGACTACACCGAGGGCTGGAAGCAGTGCCGGCAAGACAATCGCCCTCGGCGCAGATCCTGGTCGGTAAAGGACCACGGCCGTCGGCACAGGTCCTCCCCCTCGGCGTATCATCCTCCTAGAGGGACCCGCGTGTCAGGCGACAGCGTCGACGGTAACGGCCGCATGCGCCGATACGCGGACGGCCTAGCCGTCGGCACAGCCCAGCCCAGGCATCACCCTGGTCCGCCACGTGTGCGTCTACGCCGACGGCCTAGCCATCGGCAGAGTCGTCAGCTACACCAAGGGCCACGTCGCCAGCTACGCCGAGGGCCCAAACCATCGGCACAGGTAGCCCCCGGAGGCGCCATGTCGCCAGCTACGCCGTCGGCACAGCCTTGCCATATGGCACGCCCGCTGTGCAGCATTGCCGTCGGCGTAGCTGCTGCCTTTTTTCTATTTTCATTTCTAATTCAGTTTTAGCATCCAAAATAGCAGCAGAATAATTGCAAATAAAGAACCAATCAACATGACATTGCAATATCCATCGCCATCCAAACAACAACATGATCATCCTCAAAACATATCCGTTATCCATACAAACTCATCACAAGTGGATACACATAGAAGATATGACAAATGCATACACACAGAAGATATGACAAGTGCATACACAAGCTCTAGCTCTAGCTCTAACCATGTCCATGCTCATGGTCCGAAACTCGTTGTATGTGTCGGTGTGTCAAGGAGCCCGAGGCTTCCTGTTCCGAGCTCAGGAGACGCTCGTAGGTGTCGGGCCATCGGGGAAGTAGAACCACTAGCGGAACCACCATCGGGCGCCATGATACGAAGTTGTGCATCAGCACGCGACGGACTATGCGAGTCCGAGGCACCAAAGGGTCCAACATTCACGCATCCTGTGCCCTACATGTTTGAGCAAAAACTTAGCAACTTGCGAGGCATATGAAAGCGGTAACAAGTGGTTTGGCAAAGAACTTACCGGGGTCCCTCCGTAGTATGTGGCAGCGAAATCTTCCCTTGATATGCAGCGAGGCGGCATCCCAGGATCAGGTGGCTGGTCACCTTCCACCGGAACCCGCTGTCCAGTGATAAAGTAGTGATTCATCGCCTACAGGATAGTTATATGTCAGTCGTTGCAGGAACAAAGGTTCAAAGTAGAGGAAGTGGGACTTATCATCATTTGCAAAAGTAAAGTTTCAAACTTACAGCCGTCACTTTCCTAGTGTACGCATCGCACTCTGCCCTCAGCGCAATCCATGCATCATACTCCTTGTTATAATCTGCCTGAAGGGCCTTATAGGCATCATCAAAATCACGCTACAATTGCAAAAATAACGAATCTCGTCAGCTTAGCCATTTAGGATCAAATTGCGGAAATAAGATGGAAGTGAGAAACACTCACATCGGCGGTGGAGGCAGCAGGCCGAGGACGAGGCACGATAGAGGGGTGATCGGGGGTGAGGGTAGCCTTGACTCGTGTGAGGGTCATGGTAGGCTGGACCACCGCATCAAGAATGTTGAAACGGCCATGTGGCTTGTCGTGGCTCGCCATGATCAAGGCAGTCTCATCGACCTCATGGTGCATGGGCTCATCCACCTCCGGATGCAAACCCTTGAGCTTCTCGCAGTAGGTGTTGAGCTTCTCCTTGGCGTTACCGAAGTACTGGGGAAGCTGAGGCTGAGGCTGCTCTAGGTCGGGATTCTTCATCTTCATCTTCTCCCACACGACCAGGTCGGTAATAGGGCTATTAACCTCCCCTCCATCTCCTCCTGCATCGGCAAAGAAATGTTAATTATGTGTGTCAACTAATAACATTATGGGAAATAAATGAAGGTTGTTCCATGTATATATATACCAAGTGCTTCTTGAAGAGACCATGGTTGCGGCTTCCCGCGCTATGTGTTCCCATGCTGCTGCGGTTTTTCTTGTTCCACTTTCACACGACCTCAAAGTCAGGATCTTCCCCGATCCACCTACTAGCCATCACCTCAAAAGCGTCTTCTTTGTGTTCACACCACATTGGCATAACCTGAAACCACAATACTCATTTCACTAACAGATAATGCAATACCAACTTAGCATCTATGGACCTTCTCATTGACAATTTACTTACCGTCATGAAATCAGCCACCGACATCTTTGTCTTGTGACCCTGGGCAATCTCATCCTTCCGTATCTTAAGGCCATGCTCAGCTTGAAAGTGATTGATCAATGTATTCTTGGTGTTGTACCATTGTTGTGTTGTCCACTTCCGACAAGCCTCAAGCAAAGTCGCATTCGCCGCCTCCTAATGCTCCGGTGTCACCTGATAGAAGACCTTCAATCATGCAAAAAATTATGGGAGTCATGAGATAGCACGATGGTGAGCAAAAAAATTTATGGGAGTCACAAGCCAAAGTATGCCTTACCCAAAAGCTGCTAATCACAACAACAGTAGCACTCTCGAAGCCCGGGCAATCGATGGAGGCCTCATAGTCCGACCAAAACCAGGCTAGCTTCCTTCGGCCGTTGGGGACTGTAGTGTACAAGCCCGGCCAATACTTCCTGATCAAAGATCCAAGCACGCTATTAGGGTGGTGAACCCCCGCCGGTTTTAACCAGTTGCTGCACAATAAACAAACATTAGTACATGCCAAATTGTTATGACCAAAAACATGAGTTAGTCACTTACTATTTGCCGTAGGGCTCAATCGTAGGTCTCTCTTCCAGGAGAGGCTCCTTCTTAGGGACACGAGCCTCCCCATGAATCGACAACTTCTTCTGCGGCACCTCACCCTCCGGCGGCGCCTCACCCTCTGCCTCCCCAACTCCTCGTCGGACTTTGACTGTGAAGCCACGGTGCCAGAAGCGGAGGGTAAGTCAGACAAACGGGCAACACGCCGTGGGGGAGACGAGTCTGGATCCTCTGAATCGAGTCCTGCACCTGCATTGATAAAGAGTAACAAATTTAGCATGAAGACATAAAAATTATAAACGTATTTCATAAACAACGGGGGAGATGAGTATGTACCCGAGGCTGCACCTCCTCGTCCTCGTGCTGCACCTGGTCGTCCTCGTGCTGCACCTGGTCGTCCTCGTGGTGCACCTGGTCGTCCTCGTGGTGAACCTCCTCGATCTCGGCCTCGTCCTCCTGCAGCGGGAAGTTCTCCCTGCGAGGGAGGTGGGTCCTCCAATCCCCTTCCTCGAGCTCCACCGTAGCGCGGGTTGGGACGAGGTACTCTTCTCCTTTGGGTAATCTTCTCTTGGCTCATCATCTTGAGAAGGGAGGCTGGTGATTCCTTGATCCCCCGAGGCATTGGTCAATCACCTGCATTATAGACATGTTGAAATTAATAAGCATAAAGACATAATGCAATTAAGAAGCATGTTAAGAAATAAATACTAAGCATAAAGACATAATGCAATTAAGAAGCATCAAAGTTCTTCCATGCCTTACCATCAGATGGATGTCCCATCATTTCATGTCCGTGCTCGTCATGGCATCTCTTCCCTGTCTTGTGCCACTTCATCTGTGTGGCAGTCTCCTCGGTCATGTAAAGCCGCTGAATTCTTTTTATGAATGGGAGATAACGAAGAATCTTCACGGCGACAATTGTCTGTGTCATCTGACCATCATGTCCCTTTCTCTCATGATACCTAGAGGCCCCACACATGCTGCAGTACTTGTCATCCTCAAACTGTTTCCAAAACAAAAGACAGCCTGTTGGACAACAATCTATCTTTACATAATCCATGGGGAGCACTTTCATGATTTTACGGCATTCGTACATGCTTTTAGTTAGACAATGCCCTTCGGGCAACATGTTACCATACATAAACAAATTACGTTCAAAACTTGCTTGGGTGGTGGCGTACTGGGACTTGTCGGCTAGTATTTGCGAGATGGCATCGAGTTGAGACACTTTCGCACCCGGATATAGAGGCCTCTTAGCCGATGCCATCATATCAAGGAAGGCCTTCGCAGTTGCCTCCGGTTCCTCCGGTTCATCTGGTTCCTCCGGTTCACCTGGTTCCTCTGATTCCTCCTGTGGAGGTGGCGAATCTGGCATGTTGGCATTGCAAAAATCCTCTAGCAAGTTTATAATCCCATCGTCCTCAATGCCATCGATCCGTTGTCGCATCACCTCAGCTCTATCAAGTTCGTACTGAGAAAAGTTGACCAAAGGCTCGTAGTCAAGCATATACCCATACTGCCAAAGGTGTTTACTCATATCATCCTTTGTCTGACGACAAAGCCTCATGCAATGAGCGCAAGGACACCTTGGAAGAACTACCTTTGAACCACGCGCTAACTCCTTCACCAGAAAATTGGTCTTCCATACCCAATCGTCTGTTCTTTCAAGCGCACTAATACGACCACTGTGCATCCAACCATTACCAGCCATCCTCTACTTCATCGAGAGCCACAATACAAATTCAATATTTCATATTAATTAATGGGATCAAACTAAATACACAAATTTTACGTTGTTATTCCATGCATACACCTAAAATGTCTAATAGGAAAAGATATGTCCTAATCCTACCCGAGGATGTGTAGATTGGATACACTCTCCACGGTCAACCCCAAACCGAGACAAAATTTCGGCAGCACCTCCCTGTTGTTCTCCCGATACACGTCCCGCCAAAAATGCCGAGATAATTGTGCATCCGGAGAACAACACGGAGGTGCTGCCGAAATCCTGTCTCGGTTCGGGGTAGACCGTGGAGAGCGTACCCAATATACACATCCTCTGGCTGTCCAAAAATTGTGGACAATCCGAAAGAGTTACATTTTTAATATGCAATCGAATGCATATTTATTCGTGTAACCCTTTCGAACGGGAGACGCCTAGGTTTCGCGACTGACTTGGTGATCTAGACACAAAAATAAATACCTAGGTACATTACAAGATGGGCGCAAGATTTATACCCTCGAAGCGTGAGAGAATAGTCGAGGAAGATCGAGTAGCGGAAGGGTGACCTCTCCAACGACGACCTCTCCAACGGCGACCTCCGGGACAGCGACATCTCCGACTGGGCCTAGTGTCCACCTAAAAGTCTACATATTGCAAACACAAATAAAATAAAATTAACCTATTTAGCACACACAATTTATCTAACCTAACTAAAACTACCTATACTACTTTAACTACCTAAAACAGAGAACAAAAAACAAAACTAACCTATACTAACTACCTAATGGCGTACCTGCAGGGAGCTCCGGCGACGTGGCCGGTGTAGGGGCGGCAAGGAGGCACGAGCAGGACAAGGCAGGGGCCGGCCAAGGAGGATCCCCCACGAGCTCCAGCTCGGGCCAGGTCGGGACCAGGGGAGGGCCCTAGGGCAGGGGCGAGTCGGTGGTGGCCGGTCAGCGATGGGGAAGGAGGGACGACGGCGGCGCAGGGGCCTCGCGTTGGCGGGTCAGCGATGGGGGGAGGAGGAGCGATGGCGGCAGGGGGCCTCGCGATGGTGGGTCAGCTGATGGGGGAGGAGGCGGCGCATAGGGGTGGAGCGGTGGCGGTCAAGTGGGAGAAGGAGGGCAGCGCGAGGGGGCCTCATGGGTGGCGGGTCACACGGGGAGGAGGGGCGGTGGCAGTGTAGGGGGGAGGAGGGGTGGCGGGAGGAACAGATACTGGGAGGAGGGGGCTCGCGGTGGCGGTGGGAAGGTGGCGGGCGTGGGGGTGGCGGGAGGCTGGGCCTGGGTGGGGGTGGCGGGGGGGGCTGGGGGGGTGGAAAGCTGGCGTGGGCAGGGGTGGGGTGGGGCGGCTGGGGAAGGGAGGTGGGGGGGGGGGGGGGGGGTCGCAGGGTGTGGGCCGGTTTGGGCTAAGGCCAAAAGGGCCCTATGCCGACGGTATAGCCGTCGGCACAGCCCTCTTTTTTTCACTTAAATTTATTTAGTTCCTTTTTTATTTGCTCTTATTTAATATATTTAATTTTATATTGGGTTCTACTTGATATATTATATTTTATATTTGCTCTTACTTAATATATTTAATTTTATTCCTCCTCCTTTTCATTTATTTCCAAGGGACCCGTAGATCTACCCCGTTGACCGGCCCCGGATGAGTGTTGACCAATATAGTTTTTTCTTTGTTTATGTTTGTTTAGTCGATTCCTACATATTATACCAAGGTAGGGACCATGAAACATAATGTAGCCCCCATTATACCCACTTCCTAGGGTTTCGTTGGAAAAGGACCGCCAGAGCTCCGTGGCCTAGAATGTCCGAGAAGGGGGCACACATGGCACCTACCAACCTTGCACCACACTTCCATGCATGTGCTAGGGCCACATGCAAGTCCTTGAGGTATTCCGGCGCCCCGGAGCGTGGTCTCCCGCGGAACCCTGATCTGTGGGCATCGAATCGTCTACCCCCCTAGACGTCCCTCTGAAAGGGGTAGCCCGGAGTAGCACTCAGTTGTTTTGTGTTTGTTTAGGTCATATGATGATGTAAAACCATGGTGCTTCACAAGGGGAGGGCACTATCCTACCTGGTTTCACCCGAACAGGGAGTTCCCCCTTATATAAGTCCAGAACCTTAGCTTTGGGTTACAGCTAGCGCACGCATGAGAAGGGGGACACATGCACCCGGTGACTAGGTTTTGCATGTTTCAACATAACACCACACTTCCATGCATGTGCTAGGGCCACTAGAAGTCCTTGAGGTATTAGGCGCCCGGGCATGGTCTCTGGAACCACGATCTGTGGGCATCGGATCGTCTACCCCCTAGGCGTCCCTCGGCGAGGTAGCCCGGAGTAGCACTCTCTTGTTTTGTGTTTGTTTAGGTCATATGATGATGTAAAACCATGGTGCTTCACAAGGGGAGGGCACTATCATATCCGGTTTCACCCGAGCAGAGTTTCCCCTTATATAAGTCAGAACCTTAGCTTTAGGTTACTAAGCGCATGAGAAGGGGACACATGCACCCGGGGACTAGGTTTTCATGTTTCAACATAGCACCACACTTCCATGCATCTGCTAGGGCCACATGCAAGTCCTTGAGGTATTAGGCGCCGGGCGTGGTCTCCATGGAACCACGATCTGTGGGCATCGGATCGTCTACCCCCTAGGCGTCCCTCGGCAGGGTAGCCGGAGTAGCACTCTCTTGTTTTGTGTTTGTTTAGGTCATATGATGATGTAAAACCATGGTGCTTCACAAGGGAGGCACTATCCTACAGTTTCACCCGAGCAGGGAGTTTCCCCTTATATAAGTCGAACCTTAGCTTTGGGTTACTGGCTACGCATGAGAAGGGGACACATGCACCCGGTGACTAGGTTTTGCATGTTTCAGCATAGCACCACACTTCCATGCATTTGCTAGGGCCAGATGAAAATCCTTGAGGTATTAGGCGCCCGGGCGTGGTCTCCATGGAACCACGATCTGTGGGCATCGGATCGTCTACCCCTAGGCGTCCCTCGGCGAGGGTAGCCTGGAGTAGCACTCTCTTGTCTTGTGTTTGTTTAGGTCATATGATGATGTAAAACCATGGTGCTTCACAAGGGAAGGGCACTATCCTACCCGGTTTCATCGGAACAGGGAGTTTCCCCCTTATATAAGTACAGAACCTTAGCTTTAGGTTACAGCGCACGCATGAGAAGGGGACAGATGCACCCGGGGACTAGGTTTTGCATGTTTCAACATAGCACCACACTTCCATGCATGTTCTAGGGCCACATGCAAGTCCTTGAGGTATTAGGCGCCCGGGCGTGGTCTCCATGGAACCACGATCTGTGGGCATCGGATCGTCTACCCCCTAGGCGTCCCTCGTGAGGTAGCCGGAGTAGCACTCTCTTGTTTTGTGTTTGTTTAGGTCATATGATGATGTAAAACCATGGTGCTTCACAAGGGAGGCACTATCCTACCGGTTTCACCGAGCAGGGAGTTTCCCCTTATATAAGTCGAACCTTAGCTTTAGGTTACTAAGCGCGCATGAGAAGGGGACACATGCACCCGGGGACTAGGTTTTGCATGTTTCAACATAGCACCACACTTCCATGCATGTGCTAGGGCCACATGCAAGTCCTTGAGGTATTAGGCGCCCGGGCGTGGTCTCCATGGAACCACGATGCATGGGCATCGGATCGTCTACCCCCTAGGCGTCCCTCGGCGAGGTAGCCGGATAGCACTCTCTTGTTTTGTGTTTGTTTAGGTCATATGATGATGTAAAACCATGGTGCTTCACAAGGGAGGCACTATCCTACCGGTTTCACCCAGGCAGGAGTTTCCCCTTATATAAGTCCAGAACCTTAGCTTTGGGTTCTACTAAGCGCGCATGAGAAGGGGACACATGCACCAGGGACTAGGTTTTGCATGTTTCAACATAGCACCACACTTCCATGCATGTGCTAGGGCCACATGCAAGTCCTTGAGGTATTAGGCGCCCGGGCGTGGTCTCCTGGAACCACGATCTGTGGGCATCGGATCGTCTACCCCTAGGCGTCCCTCGGCGAGGGTAGCCAGAGTAGCACTCTCTTGTTTTGTGTTTGTTTAGGTCATATGATGATGTAAAACCATGGTGCTTCACAAGGGAGGGCACTATCCTACAGGTTTCACCCGAGCAGGAGTTTCCCCTTATATAAGTCGAACCTTAGCTTTGGGTTCTGCATGCGCATGAGAAGGGGACACATGCACCGGGGACTAGGTTTTGCATGTTTCAACATAGCACCACACTTCCATGCATGTGCTAGGGCCACATGCAAGTCCTTGAGGTATTAGGCGCCCGGGCGTGGTCTCCATGGAACCACGATCTGTGGGCATCGGATCGTCTACCCCCTAGGCGTCCCTCGGCGAGGTAGCCGGAGTAGCACTCTCTTGTTTTGTGTTTGTTTAGGTCATATGATGATGTAAAACCATGGTGCTTCACAAGGGAGGCACTATCCTACCGGTTTCACCCGAGCAGGAGTTTCCCCCTTATATAAGTCGAACCTTAGCTTTGGGTTCTGCTAGCGCGCATGAGAAGGGGACACATGCACCCGGGGACCAGGTTTTGCATGTTTTAACATAGCACCACACTTCCATGCATGTGCTAGGGCCACATGCAAGTCCTTGAGGTATTAGGCGCCGGGCGTGGTCTCTGCGGAACCACGATGCATGGGCATCGGATCGTCTACCCCTAGGCGTCCCTCGGCGAGGGTAGCCGGAGTAGCACTCTCTTGTTTTGTGTTTGTTTAGGTCATATGATGATGTAAAACCATGGTGCTTCACAAGGGAGGGCACTATCCTACCGGTTTCACCCGAGCAGAGTTTCCCCCTTATATAAGTCGGAACCTTAGCTTTGGGTTCTGGCTGCGCATGAGAAGGGGACACATGCACCCGGGGACTAGGTTTTGCATGTTTCAACATAGCACCACACTTCCATGCATGTGCTAGGGCCACATGCAAGTCCTTGAGGTATTAGGCGCCCGGGCGTGGTCTCCCGGAACCACGATCTGTGGGCATCGGATCGTCTACCCCCTAGGCGTCCCTCGGCAGGGGTAGCCAGTAGCACTCTCTTGTTTTGTGTTTGTTTAGGTCATATGATGATGTAAAACCATGGTGCTTCACAAGGGAGGCACTATCCTACCGGTTTCACCCGAGCAGGAGTTTCCCCCTTATATAAGTCAGAACCTTAGCTTTGGGTTCTGAAGCGCATGAGAAGGGGGACACATGCACCAGGGGACTAGGTTTTGCATGTTTCAACATAGCACCACACTTCCATGCATGTGCTAGGGCCACATGCAGGTCCTTGAGGTATTAGGCGCCCGGGCGTGGTCTCGCGGAACCACGATCTGTGGGCATCGGATCGTCTACCCCCTAGGCGTCCCTCGGCGAGGGTAGCCGGAGTAGCACTCTCTTGTTTTGTGTTTGTTTAGGTCATATGATGATGTAAAACCATGGTGCTTCACAAGGGAGGCACTATCCTACCGGTTTCACCCGAGCAGGAGTTTCCCCTTATATAAGTCGAACCTTAGCTTTGGGTTCTGGCTTGCGCATGAGAAGGGGACACATGCACCGGGGACTAGGTTTGCATGTTTCAACATAGCACCACACTTCCATGCATGTGCTAGGGCCACATGCAAGTCCTTGAGGTATTAGGCGCCCGGGCGTGGTCTCGCGGAACCACGATCTGTGGGCATCGGATCGTCTACCCCCTAGGCGTCCCTCACGGGGTAGCCGGAGTAGCACTCTCTTGTTTTGTGTTTGTTTAGGTCATATGATGATGTAAAACCATGGTGCTTCACAAGGGAGGCACTATCCTACCGGTTTCACCGAGCAGGGAGTTTCCCCTTATATAAGTCCAGAACCTTAGCTTTGGAGTTACAGCGCACGCATGAGAAGGGAGACACATGCAACCGGGGACTAGGTTTTGCATGTTTCAACATAGCACCACACTTCCATGCATGTGCTAGGGCCACATGCAAGTCCTTGAGGTATTCCGACGCCCCGAAGCGTGGTCTCCTGCGGAACCCTGATCCGTGGGCATCGGATTGTCTACCCCCTAGACGTCCCTCGGCAGGGTAGCCAGAGTAGCACTCTCTTGTTTTGTGTTTGTTTAGGTCATATGATGATGTAAAACCATGGTGCTTCACAAGGGAGGCACTATCCTACAGTTTCACCCGAGCAGGAGTTTCCCCCTTATATAAGTCGAACCTTAGCTTTGAGTTCTACTTGCGCATGAGAAGGGTGACACATGCAACCGGGGACTAGGTTTTGCATGTTTCAACATAGCACCACACTTCCATGCATGTGCTAGGGCCACATGCAAGTCCTTGAGGTATTAGGCGCCCGGGCGTGGTCTCCGCGGAACCACGATCTGTGGGCATCGGATCGTCTACCCCCTAGGCGTCCCTCGGCAGGGTAGCCGGAGTAGCACTCTCTTGTTTTGTGTTTGTTTAGGTCATATGATGATGTAAAACCATGGTGCTTCACAAGGGAGGGCACTATCCTGCGGTTTCACCCGAGCAGGAGTTTCCCCTTATATAAGTCAGAACCTTAGCTTTGGGTTCTGCGCATGCATGAGAAAGGGACACATGCACCCGGGGACTAGGTTTTGCATTTTTTAACATAGCACCACACTTCCATGCATGTGCTAGGGCCACATGCAAGTCCTTGAGGTATTAGGCGCCCGGGCGTGGTCTCTGCGGAACCACGATCTGTGGGCATCGGATCGTCTACCCCCTAGGCGTCCCTCGGCGAGGTAGCCAGAGTAGCACTCTCTTGTTTTGTTTTTATTTAGGTCATATGATGATGTAAAACCATGGTGCTTCACAATGGGAGGGCACTATCCTACCGGTTTCACCGAGCAGGAGTTTCCCCTTATATAAGTCCAGAACCTTAGCTTTGGGTTCTGGCCTTGCGCATGAGAAAGGGACACATGCACCCGGGGACTAGGTTTTGCATTTTTCAACATACCACCACACTTCCATGCATGTTCTAGGGAAACATGCAAGTCCTTGAGGTATTTTGACGCCCCAGAGCATTGTCTCCTGCAGAACCCTGATCTGTGGGCATCGGATCGTCTACCCCCCTAGACGTCCCTCGGCGAGGTAGCCGGAGTAGCACTCTCTTGTTTTGTGTTTGTTTAGGTCATATGATGATGTAAAACCATGGTGCTTCACAAAGGGGAGGGCACTATCCTACCGGTTTCACCGAGCAGGAGTTTCCCCTTATATAAGTCGAACCTTAGCTTTGGAGTTCTGCTAAGCGCGCGCATGAGAAGGGGACACATGCACCGGGGACTAGGTTTTGCATGTTTCAATATAGCACCACACTTCCATGCATGTTCTAGGTCCACATGCAAGTCCTTGAGGTATTAGGCGCCCGGGCGTGGTCTCTGGAACCACGATGCATGGGCATCGGATCGTCTACCCCTAGGCGTCCCTCGGCGAGGTAGCCCGTAGTAGCACTCTCTTGTTTTGTGTTTGTTTAGGTCATATGATGATGTAAAACCATGGTGCTTCACAAGGGGAGGGCACTATCCTACCCGGTTTCACCCGAACGGGGAGTTTCCCCCTTATATAAGTCCAGAACCTTAGCTTTAGGATACAGCGCACGCATGAGAAGGTGGACACATGCACCCGGGGACTAGGTTTTGCATGTTTCAACATAGCACCACACTTCCATGCATGTGCTAGGGCCACATGCAAGTCCTTGAGGTATTTTGACGCCCCGGAGGGTGGTCTGCTGTGGAACCCCGATCTGTGGGCATCGGATCGTCTACCCCCCTAGACTTCCCTCGGCGGGGGTAGCCGGGTAGCACTCTCTTGTTTTGTGTTTGTTTAGGTCATATGATGATGTAAAACCATGGTGCTTCACAAGGGGAGGGCACTATCCTACCCGGTTTCACCGCACACGGGAGTTTCCCCCTTATATAAGTCCAGAACCTTAGCTTTAGGTTACAGCGCACGCATGCGAATGGGGACACATGCACCCGGTGACTAGGTTTTGCATGTTTCAACATAGCATCACACTTCCTTGCATGTGCTAGGGCCACATGCAAGTCCTTGAGGTATTCCGACGCCACGAAGCGTGGTCTGCTGCGGAACCCCGATCTGTGGGCATCGGATCGTCTACCCCCCTAGACGTCCCTCGGCGAGGGTAGCCGGGTAGCACTCTCTTGTTTTGTGTTTGTTTAGGTCATATGATGATGTAAAACCATGTTGCTTCACAAGGGGAGGGCACTATCCTACCCGGTTTCACCGGAACAGGGAGTTTCCCCCTTATATAAGTCCAGAACTTTAGCTTTAGGTTACAGCGCACGCATGCGGAGGGAGAGACATGCACCCAGGGACTAGGTTTTGCATGTTTCAACATAGCACCACACTTCCATGCATGTGCTAGGGCCACATGCAAGTCCTTGAGGTATTAGGCGCCCGGGCGTGGTCTCCTGGAACCACGATCTGTGGGCATCGGATCGTCTACCCCCTAGGCGTCCCTCGGCGAGGTAGCCGGAGTAGCACTCTCTTGTTTTGTGTTTGTTTAGGTCATATGATGATGTAAAACCATGGTGCTTCACACGGGAGGCACTATCCTACCGGTTTCACCCGAGCAGGAGTTTCCCCCTTATATAAGTCCAGAACCTTAGCTTTGGGTTCTGACTTGCGCATGAGAAGGGGACACATGCACCCGGGGACTAGGTTTGCATGTTTCAACATAGCACCACACTTCCATGCATGTGCTAGGGCCACATGCAAGACCTTGAGGTATTAGGCGCCCGGGCGTGGTCTCTGCGGAACCACGATCTGTGGGCATCGGATCGTCTACCCCTAGGCGTCCCTCGGCGGGGGTAGCCGGAGTAGCACTCTCTTGTTTTGTGTTTGTTTAGGTCATATGATGATGTAAAACCATGGTGCTTCACAAGGGAGGCACTATCCTACCGGTTTCACCCGAGCAGGGAGTTTCCCCTTATATAAGTCAGAACCTTAGCTTTGGGTTCTGGCGCACGCATGAGAAGGGACACATGCACCCGGGGACTAGGTTTTGCATGTTTCAACATAGCACCACACTTCCATGCATGTGCTAGGGCCACATGCAAGTCCTTGAGGTATTAGGCGCCCGGGCGTGGTCTCTGCGGAACCACGATCTGTGGGCATCGGATCGTCTACCCCCTAGGCGTCCCTCGGCGAGGGGTAGCCGGAGTAGCACTCTCTTGTTTTGTGTTTGTTTAGGTCATATGATGATGTAAAACCATGGTGCTTCACAAGGGAGGGCACTATCCTGCAGTTTCACCCGAGCAGGAGTTTCCCCCTTATATAAGTCAAGAACCTTAGCTTTAGGTTACAGCGCGCATGCGAAGGGGGACACATGCACCCGGGGACTAGGTTTTGCATGTTTCAACATAGCACCACACTTCCATGCATGTGCTAGGGCCACATGCAAGTCCTTGAGGTATTAGGCGCCCGGGCGTGGTCTCCATGGAACCACGATCTGTGGGCATCGGATCGTCTACCCCCTAGGCGTCCCTCGGCGAGGTAGCCGGAGTAGCACTCTCTTGTTTTGTGTTTGTTTAGGTCATATGATGATGTAAAACCATGGTGCTTCACAAGGGAGGCACTATCCTACCGGTTTCACCCGAGCAGAGTTTCCCCTTATATAAGTCGAGAACCTTAGCTTTGGGTTCTGGCATGCGCGCATGAAGGGGACACATGCACCCGGGGACTAGGTTTTGCATGTTTCAACATAGCACCACACTTCCATGCATGTGCTAGGGCCACATGCAAGTCCTTGAGGTATTAGGCGCCCGGGCGTGGTCTCTGCGGAACCACGATCTGTGGGCATCGGATCGTCTACCCCCTAGGCGTCCCTCGGCGAGGGTAGCCAGAGTAGCACTCTCTTGTTTTGTGTTTGTTTAGGTCATATGATGATGTAAAACCATGGTGCTTCACAAGGGAGGGCACTATCCTACCGGTTTCACCGAGCAGGGAGTTTCCCCTTATATAAGTCGAACCTTAGCTTTGGGTTACAGCATGCGCATGAGAAGGGGACACATGCACCGGGGACTAGGTTTTGCATGTTTCAACATAGCACCACACTTCCATGCATGTGCTAGGGCCACATGCAAGTCCTTGAGGTATTAGGCGCCCGGGCGTGGTCTCATGGAACCACGATCTGTGGGCATCGGATCGTCTACCCCTAGGCGTCCCTCGGCAGGGTAGCCGGAGTAGCACTCTCTTGTTTTGTGTTTGTTTAGGTCATATGATGATGTAAAACCATGGTGCTTCACAAGGGAGGCACTATCCTGCAGTTTCACCCGAGCAGGAGTTTCCCCCTTATATAAGTCCAGAACCTTAGCTTTGGGTTCTGACAGCGCGCATGAGAAGGGGACACATGCACCCGGGGACTAGGTTTTGCATGTTTCAACATAGCACCACACTGCCATGCATGTGCTAGGGCCACATGCAAGTCCTTGAGGTATTAAGCGCCCGGGCGTGGTCTCCTGGAACCACGATCTGTGGGCATCGGATCGTCTACCCCCTAGGCGTCCCTCGGCGAGGTAGCCAGAGTCGCACTCTCTTGTTTTGTGTTTGTTTAGGTCATATGATGATGTAAAACCATGGTGCTTCACAAGGGAGGCACTATCCTACCGGTTTCACCGAGCAGGGAGTTTCCCCTTATATAAGTCCAGAACCTTAGCTTTAGGTTCTGACTTGCGCATGAGAAGGGGACACATGCACCGGGGACTAGGTTTTGCATGTTTAAACATAGCACCACACTTCCATGCATGTGCTAGGGCCACATGCAAGTCCTTGAGGTATTAGGCGCCCGGGCGTGGTCTCCCTTGGAACCACGATCTGTGGGCATCGGATCGTCTACCCCTAGGCGTCCCTCGGCGAGGTAGCCAGAGTAGCACTCTCTTGTTTTGTGTTTGTTTAGGTCATATGATGATGTAAAACCATGGTGCTTCACAAGGGAGGGCACTATCCTACAGTTTCACCCGAGCAGGAGTTTCCCCTTATATAAGTCAGAACCTTAGCTTTGGGTTCTGGCTAAGCGCACGCATGAGAAGGGGACACATGCACAGGGACTAGGTTTTGCATGTTTCAACATAGCACCACACTTCCATGCATGTGCTAGGGACACATGCAAGTCCTTGAGGTATTAGGCGCCCGGGGCGTGGTCTCCCGGAACCACGATCTGTGGGCATCGGATCGTCTACCCCCTAGGCGTCCCTCGGCGAGGGTAGCCGGAGTAGCACTCTCTTGTTTTGTGTTTGTTTAGGTCATATGATGATGTAAAACCATGGTGCTTCACAAGGGAGGCACTATCCTGCAGTTTCACCGAGCAGGAGTTTCCCCTTATATAAGTCCAGAACCTTAGCTTTGGGTTCTGACTAAGCGCCGCATGAGAAGGGGACACATGCACCCGGGGACTAGGTTTTGCATGTTTCAACATAGCACCACACTTCCATGCATGTGCTAGGGCCACATGCAACTCCTTGAGGTATTAGGCGCCCGGGCGTGGTCTCCAGTGGAACCACGATCTGTGGGCATCGGATCGTCTACCCCCTAGGCGTCCCTCGGCAGGGGTAGCCGGAGTAGCACTCTCTTGTTTTGTGTTTGTTTAGGTCATATGATGATGTAAAACCATGGTGCTTCACAAGGGAGGCACTATCCTACAGTTTCACCCGAGCAGGAGTTTCCCCTTATATAAGTCCAGAACCTTAGCTTTGGGTTCTGGCGCACGCATGAGAAGGGGACACATGCACCCGGGGACTAGGTTTTGCATGTTTCAACATAGCACCACACTTCCATGCATGTGCTAGGGCCACATGCAAGTCCTTGAGGTATTAGGCGCCCGGGCGTGGTCTCTGCGGAACCACGATCTGTGGGCATCGGATCGTCTACCCCCTAGGCGTCCCTCGGCAGGGTAGCCGGAGTAGCACTCTCTTGTTTTGTGTTTGTTTAGGTCATATGATGATGTAAAACCATGGTGCTTCACAAGGGAGGCACTATCCTACCGGTTTCACCCGAGCAGGGAGTTTCCCCTTATATAAGTCAGAACCTTAGCTTTGGGTTCTGACTAAGCGCATGAGAAGGGGACACATGCACCGGGGACTAGGTTTTGCATGTTTCAACATAGCACCACACTTCCATGCATGTGCTAGGGCCACATGCAAGTCCTTGAGGTATTAGGCGCCCGGGCGTGGTCTCCATGGAACCACGATGATCTGTGGGCATCGGATCGTCTACCCCCTAGGCGTCCCTCTGAGGGTAGCCGGAGTAGCACTCTCTTGTTTTGTGTTTGTTTAGGTCATATGATGATGTAAAACCATGGTGCTTCACAAGGGAGGGCACTATCCTGCAGTTTCACCGAGCAGGAGTTTCCCCCTTATATAAGTCGAACCTTAGCTTTGGGTTACTAAGCGCGCATGAGAAGGGGACACATGCACCGGGGACTAGGTTTTGCATGTTTCAACATAGCACCACACTTCCATGCATGAGCTATGGCCACATTCAAGTCCTTAAGGTATTAGGCGCCCCGGGCGTGGTCTCTGCGGAACCACGATCTGTGGGCATCGGATCGTCTACCCCTAGGCGTCCCTCTGAGGGTAGCCGGAGTAGCACTCTCTTGTTTTGTGTTTGTTTAGGTCATATGATGATGTAAAACCATGGTGCTTCACAAGGGAGGGCACTATCCTGCAGTTTCACCCGAGCAGAGTTTCCCCCTTATATAAGTCGAGAACCTTAGCTTTGGGTTCTGACATGCGCATGAGAAGGGACACTTGCACCCGGGGACTAGGTTTTGCATGTTTCAACATAGCACCACACTTCCATGCATGTGCTATGGCCACATGCAAGTCCTTGAGGTATTAGCGCCCGGGCGTGGTCTCTGCGGAACCACGATCTGTGGGCATCGGATCGTCTACCCCCTAGGCGTCCCTCGGCGAGGTAGCCGGAGTAGCACTCTCTTGTTTTGTGTTTGTTTAGGTCATATGATGATGTAAAACCATGGTGCTTCACAAGGGAGGCACTATCCTACAGTTTCACCCGAGCAGGAGTTTCCCCTTATATAAGTCGAACCTTAGCTTTAGGTTACAGCGCATGCATGAGAAGGGGACACATGCACCCGGGGACTAGGTTTTGCATGTTTCAACATAGCACCACACTTCCATGCATGTGCTAGGGCCACATGCAAGTCCTTGAGGTATTACGACGCCCGGCGTGGTCTCTGCGGAACCACGATCTGTGGGCATCGGATCGTCTACCCCCTAGGCGTCCCTCGGCGGGGGGTAGCCAGAGTAGCACTCTCTTGTTTTGTGTTTGTTTAGGTCATATGATGATGTAAAACCATGGTGCTTCACAAGGGAGGCACTATCCTACCGGTTTCACCGAGCAGGAGTTTCCCCCTTATATAAGTCCAGAACCTTAGCTTTGGGTTCTGGCATACGCATGAGAAGGGGACACATGCACCCGGGGACTAGGTTTTGCATGTTTCAACATAGCACCACACTTCCATGCATGTGCTAGGGCCACATGCAAGTCCTTGAGGTATTAGGCGCCCGGGCGTGGTCTCCATGGAACCACGATCTGTGGGCATCGGATCGTCTACCCCCTAGGCGTCCCTCGGCAGGGGTAGCCAGGTAGCACTCTCTTGTTTTGTGTTTGTTTAGGTCATATGATGATGTAAAACCATGGTGCTTCACAAGGGAGGGCACTATCCTACAGGTTTCACCGAGCAGGAGTTTCCCCCTTATATAAGTCGAACCTTAGCTTTGGGTTCTGATACGCATGAGAAGGGGACACATGCACCGGGGACTAGGTTTTGCATGTTTCAACATAGCACCACACTTCCATGCATGTGCTAGGGCCACATGCAAGTCCTTGAGGTATTAGGCGCCCGGGCGTGGTCTCCTTGGAACCACGATCTGTGGGCATCGGATCGTCTACCCCCTAGGCGTCCCTCGGCGTGAGGTAGCCGGAGTAGCACTCTCTTGTTTTGTGTTTGTTTAGGTCATATGATGATGTAAAACCATGGTGCTTCACAAGGGAGGCACTATCCTGCAGTTTCACCCGAGCAGGAGTTTCCCCCTTATATAAGTCGGAACCTTAGCTTTGGGATTCTGACTAAGCATGCATGAAGGGGACACATGCACCGGGGACTAGGTTTTGCATGTTTCAACATAGCACCACACTTCCATGCATGTGCTAGGGCCACATGCAAGTCCTTGAGGTATTAGGCGCCCGGGCGTGGTCTCCATGGAACCACGATGCATGGGCATCGGATCGTCTACCCCCTAGGCGTCCCTCGGCGGTAGCCGGAGTAGCACTCTCTTGTTTTGTGTTTGTTTAGGTCATATGATGATGTAAAACCATGGTGCTTCACAAGGAGGCACTATCCTACCGGTTTCACCGAGCAGAGTTTCCCCCTTATATAAGTCGAACCTTAGCTTTGGGTTCTGACTAGCGCGCATGAGAAGGGGACACATGCACCGGGGACTAGGTTTTGCATGTTTCAACATAGCACCACACTTCCATGCATGTGCTAGGGCCACATGCAAGTCCTTGAGGTATTAGGCGCCGGGCGTGGTCTCCCGGAACCACGATCTGTGGGCATCGGATCGTCTACCCCCTAGGCGTCCCTCGGCAGGGGGGTAGCCAGTAGCACTCTCTTGTTTTGTGTTTGTTTAGGTCATATGATGATGTAAAACCATGGTGCTTCACAAGGGAGGCACTATCCTACCGGTTTCACCCGAGCAGAGTTTCCCCTTATATAAGTCGAACCTTAGCTTTGGGTTCTGGCGCATGCGCATGAGAAGGGACACATGCACCGGGGACTAGGTTTTGCATGTTTCAACATAGCACCACACTTCCATGCATGTGCTAGGGCCACATGCAAGTCCTTGAGGTATTAGGCGCCCGGCGTGGTCTCTGCGGAACCACGATGCATGGGCATCGGATCGTCTACCCCCTAGGCGTCCCTCGGCGAGGTAGCCGGAGTAGCACTCTCTTGTTTTGTGTTTGTTTAGGTCATATGATGATGTAAAACCATGGTGCTTCACAAGGGAGGCACTATCCTACCGGTTTCACCGAGCAGGAGTTTCCCCTTATATAAGTCCAGAACCTTAGCTTTGGGTTCTGACTAAGCGCCGCATGAGAAGGGGACACATGCACCAGGGACTAGGTTTTGCATGTTTCAACATAGCACCACACTTCCATGCATGTGCTAGGGCCACATGCAAGTCCTTGAGGTATTAGGCGCCCGGGCGTGGTCTCTGCGGAACCACGATCTGTGGGCATCGGATCGTCTACCCCCTAGGCGTCCCTCGTGAGGTAGCCGGAGTAGCACTCTCTTGTTTTGTGTTTGTTTAGGTCATATGATGATGTAAAACCATGGTGCTTCACAAGGGAGGCACTATCCTACCGGTTTCACCCGAGCAGAGTTTCCCCTTATATAAGTCAGAACCTTAGCTTTGGGTTCTACTAAGCGCGCATGAGAAGGGGACACATGCACCCCGGGACTAGGTTTTGCATGTTTCAACATAGCACCACACTTCCATGCATGTGCTAGGGCCACATGCAAGTCCTTGAGGTATTAGGCGCCCGGGCGTGGTCTCTGCGGAACCACGATCTGTGGGCATCGGATCGTCTACCCCCTAGGCGTCCCTCGGCAGGGGGTAGCCGGAGTAGCACTCTCTTGTTTTGTGTTTGTTTAGGTCATATGATGATGTAAAACCATGGTGCTTCACAAGGGAGGGCACTATCCTACCGGTTTCACCCGAGCAGGAGTTTCCCCTTATATAAGTCAGAACCTTAGCTTTGGGTTCTGGCTAAGCGCATGAGAAGGGGACACATGCACCGGGGACTAGGTTTTGCATGTTTCAACATAGCACCACACTTCCATGCATGTGCTAGGGCCACATGCAAGTCCTTGAGGTATTCAGCGCCCGGGCGTGGTCTCCTTGGAACCACGATCTGTGGGCATCGGATCGTCTACCCCCTAGGCGTCCCTCGGCGAGGTAGCCGGAGTAGCACTCTCTTGTTTTGTGTTTGTTTAGGTCATATGATGATGTAAAACCATGGTGCTTCACAAGGGAGGGCACTATCCTGCAGTTTCACCCGAGCAGGAGTTTCCCCTTATATAAGTCGAACCTTAGCTTTGGGTTCTGCTAAGCGCCGCATGAGAAGGGGACACATGCACCGGGGACTAGGTTTTGCATGTTTCAACATAGCACCACACTTCCATGCATGTGCTAGGGCCACATGCAAGTCCTTGAGGTATTAGGCGCCCGGGCGTGGTCTCTGCGGAACCACGATCTGTGGGCATCGGATCGTCTACCCCCTAGGCGTCCCTCGGCGGGGTAGCCGGAGTAGCACTCTCTTGTTTTGTGTTTGTTTAGGTCATATGATGATGTAAAACCATGGTGCTTCACAAGGAGGCACTATCCTACCGGTTTCACCCGAGCAGGAGTTTCCCCCTTATATAAGTCGAACCTTAGCTTTGGGTTCTGGCTAAGCGCCGCATGAGAAGGGGACACATGCACCGGGGACTAGGTTTTGCATGTTTCAACATAGCACCACACTTCCATGCATGTGCTAGGGCCACATGCAAGTCCTTGAGGTATTAGGCGCCCGGGGCGTGGTCTCCATGGAACCACGATCTGTGGGCATCGGATCGTCTACCCCCTAGGCGTCCCTCGGCGGGGTAGCCCGGAGTAGCGCTATCTTGTTTTATGTTTGTTTAGGTCATATGATGATGTAAAACCATGGTGCTTCACAAGGAGAGGTCATTATCCTACCCGGTTTCACCGGAACGAGGAGTTTCCCCCTTATATAAGTCCAGAACCTTAGCTTTGAGTTCTGGCGCCTTGCATGAGAAGGGGACACATGCACCGGGGACTAGGTTTTGCATGTTTCAACATAGCACCACACTTCCATGCATGTGCTAGGGCCACATGCAAGTCCTTGAGGTATTAGGCGCCCGGGCGTGGTCTCTGCGGAACCACGATCTGTGGGCATCGGATCGTCTACCCCCCTGGACGTCCCTCTGACAGGGGTAGCCCGGAGTAGCACTCTCTTGTTTTGTGTTTGTTTAGGTCATATGATGATGTAAAACCATGGTGCTTCACAAGGGGAGGGCACTATCCTACCCGGTTTCACCCGAACAGGGAGTTTCCCCCTTATATAAGTCCAGAACCTTAGCTTTCGGATTCTGACATGCGCATGAGAAGGGGACACATGCACCGGGGACTAGGTTTTGCATGTTTCAACATAGCACCACACTTCCATGCATGTGCTAGGGCCACATGCAAGTCCTTGAGGTATTAGGCGCCCGGGCGTGGTCTCCGCGGAACCACGATGCATGGGCATCGGATCGTCTACCCCCTAGGCGTCCCTCGGCAGGGGTAGCCGGAGTAGCACTCTCTTGTTTTGTGTTTGTTTAGGTCATATGATGATGTAAAACCATGGTGCTTCACAAGGGAGGCACTATCCTACAGTTTCACCCGGCAGGGAGTTTCCCCTTATATAAGTCCAGAACCTTAGCTTTAGGTTACAGCATACGCATGAGAAGGGGACACATGCACCCGGGGACTAGGTTTTGCATGTTTCAACATAGCACCACACTTCCATGCATGTGCTAGGGCCACATGCAAGTCCTTGAGGTATTAAGCGCCCGGGCGTGGTCTCCATGGAACCACGATGCATGGGCATCGGATCGTCTACCCCCTAGGCGTCCCTCGGCGAGGGGTAGCCGGAGTAGCACTCTCTTGTTTTGTGTTTGTTTAGGTCATATGATGATGTAAAACCATGGTGCTTCACAAGGGAGGGCACTATCCTGCAGTTTCACCCGAGCAGGAGTTTCCCCTTATATAAGTCGGAACCTTAGCTTTGGGTTCTGGCGCACGCATGAGAAGGGGACACATGCACCGGGGACTAGGTTTTGCATGTTTCAACATAGCACCACACTTCCATGCATGTGCTAGGGCCACATGCAAGTCCTTGAGGTATTAGGCGCCCGGGCGTGGTCTCTGCGGAACCACGATCTGTGGGCATCGGATCGTCTACCCCCTAGGCGTCCCTCGTGAGGTAGCCGGAGTAGCACTCTCTTGTTTTGTGTTTGTTTAGGTCATATGATGATGTAAAACCATGGTGCTTCACAAGGGAGGCACTATCCTGCAGTTTCACCCGAGCAGGAGTTTCCCCCTTATATAAGTCCAGAACCTTAGCTTTGGGTTCTGCGCGCGCATGAGAAGGGGACACATGCACCAGGGGACTAGGTTTTGCATGTTTCAACATAGCACCACACTTCCATGCATGTGCTAGGGCCACATGCAAGTCCTTGAGGTATTAGGCGCCCGGGCGTGGTCTCGCGGAACCACGATCTGTGGGCATCGGATCGTCTACCCCCTAGGCGTCCCTCGGCGAGGTAGCCAGGTAGCACTCTCTTGTTTTGTGTTTGTTTAGGTCATATGATGATGTAAAACCATGGTGCTTCACAAGGGAGGCACTATCCTACCGGTTTCACCCGGCAGGAGTTTCCCCTTATATAAGTCGAACCTTAGCTTTGGGTTCTGACTAAGCGCCGCATGAGAAGGGGACACATGCACCGGGGACTAGGTTTTGCATGTTTCAACATAGCACCACACTTCCATGCATGTGCTAGGGCCACATGCAAGTCCTTGAGGTATTAGGCGCCCGGGCGTGGTCTCTGCGGAACCACGATCTGTGGGCATCGGATCGTCTACCCCTAGGCGTCCCTCGGCAGGGGGGTAGCCAGGTAGCACTCTCTTGTTTTGTGTTTGTTTAGGTCATATGATGATGTAAAACCATGGGGCTTCACAAGGGAGGCACTATCCTGCAGTTTCACCCGAGCAGGGAGTTTCCCCCTTATATAAGTCCAGAACCTTAGCTTTGGGTTCTGGCTAAGCGCGCATGAGAAGGGACACATGCACCGGGGACTAGGTTTTGCATGTTTCAACATAGCACCACACTTCCATGCATGTGCTAAGGCCATATGCAAGTCCTTGAGGTATTAGGCGCCCGGGCGTGGTCTCTGCGGAACCACGATCTGTGGGCATCGGATCGTCTACCCCCTAGGCGTCCCTCGTGAGGGGTAGCCGGAGTAGCACTCTCTTGTTTTGTGTTTTTTTAGGTCATATGATGATGTAAAACCATGGTGCTTCACAAGGGAGGGCACTATCCTACCGGTTTCACCCGAGCAGGAGTTTCCCCTTATATAAGTCAGAACCTTAGCTTTGGGTTCTGACTTGCGCATGAGAAGGGACACATGCACCGGGGACTAGGTTTTGCATGTTTCAACATAGCACCACACTTCCATGCATGTGCTAGGGCCACATGCAAGTCCTTGAGGTATTAGGCGCCCGGGCGTGGTCTCCATGGAACCACGATCTGTGGGCATCGGATCGTCTACCCCCTAGGCGTCCCTCGGCGGGGTAGCACGGAGTAGCACTCTCTTGTTTTGTGTTTGTTTAGGTCATATGATGATGTAAAACCATGGTGCTTCACAAGGGAGGGCACTATCCTGCAGTTTCACCCGAGCAGGGAGTTTCCCCTTATATAAGTCAGAACCTTAGCTTTAGGATTCTGCTAAGCGCCGCATGAGAAGGGGACACATGCACCCGGGGACTAGGTTTTGCATGTTTCAACATAGCACCACACTTCCATGCATGTGCTAGGGCCACATGCAATTCCTTGAGGTATTAGGCGCCCGGGCGTGGTCTCCATGGAACCACGATCTGTGGGCATCGGATCGTCTACCCCCTAGGCGTCCCTCGGCGAGGGTAGCCGGAGTAGCACTCTCTTGTTTTGTGTTTGTTTAGGTCATATGATGATGTAAAACCATGGTGCTTCACAAGGGAGGCACTATCCTACCGGTTTCACCCGAGCAGGAGTTTCCCCCTTATATAAGTCCAGAACCTTAGCTTTAGGTTCTGACTTGCGCATGAGAAGGGGACACAAGCACCCGGGGACTAGGTTTTGCATGTTTCAACATAGCACCACACTTCCATGCATGTGCTAGGGCCACATGCAATTCCTTGAGGTATTAGGCGCCCGGGCGTGGTCTCTGCGGAACCACGATCTGTGGGCATCGGATCGTCTACCCCCTAGGCGTCCCTCGTGAGGGGTAGCCGGATAGCACTCTCTTGTTTTGTGTTTGTTTAGTTCATATGATGATGTAAAACCATGGTGCTTCACAACGGGAGGCACTATCCTACCAGTTTCACCCGAGCAGAGTTTCCCCCTTATATAAGTCGGAACCTTAGCTTTGGGATTCTGACTAAGCGCATGAGAAGGGGACACATGCACCGGGGACTAGGTTTTGCATGTTACAACATAGCACCACACTTCCATGCATGTGCTAGGGCCACATGCAAGTCCTTGAGGTATTAGGCGCCCGGGCGTGGTCTCTGCGGAACCACGATGCATGGGCATCGGATCGTCTACCCCCTAGGCGTCCCTCGGCGGGGGTAGCCGGAGTAGCACTATCTTGTTTTGTGTTTGTTTAGGTCATATGATGATGTAAAACCATGGTGCTTCACAAGGGGAGGGCACTATCCTACCCGGTTTCACCGGAACGAGGAGTTTCCCCCTTATATAAGTCGAGAACCTTAGCTTTAGGTTCTGCTAGCGCGCATGAGAAGGGACACATGCACCGGGGACTAGGTTTTGCATGTTTCAACATAGCACCACACTTCCATGCATGTGCTAGGGCCACATGCAAGTCCTTGAGGTATTAGGCGCCCGGGCGTGGTCTCTGCGGAACCACGATCTGTGGGCATCGGATCGTCTACCCCCTAGGCGTCCCTCGGCGGGGTAGCCGGAGTAGCACTCTCTTGTTTTGTGTTTGTTTAGGTCATATGATGATGTAAAACCATGGTGCTTCACAAGGGAGGGCACTATCCTGCAGTTTCACCCGAGCAGGAGTTTCCCCTTATATAAGTCGAGAACCTTAGCTTTGGGTTCTGCCATGCGCATGCGAAGGGCGACACATGCACCCGGGGACTAGGTTTTGCATGTTTCAACATAGCACCACACTTCCATGCATGTGCTAGGGCCACATGCAATTCCTTGAGGTATTAGGCGCCCGGGCGTGGTCTCCCGCGGAACCCTGATATGTGGGCATCGGATCGTCTACCCCCTAGACGTCCCTCGGCGGGGTAGCCGGAGTAGCACTGTATTGTTTTGTGTTTGTTTTGGTCATATGATGATGTAAAACCATGGTGCTTCAGAAGGGAGGCACTATCCTACCGGTTTCACCCGAGCAGGAGTTTCCCCTTATATAAGTCCAGAACCTTAGCTTTGGGTTCTGGCTAAGCGCGCATGAGAAGGGGACACATGCACCCGGGGACTAGGTTTTGCATGTTTCAACATAGCACCACACTTCCATGCATGTGCTAGGGCCACATGCAAGTCCTTGAGGTATTAGGCGCCCGGGCGTGGTCTCCCGGAACCACGATCTGTGGGCATCGGATCGTCTACCCCCTAGGCGTCCCTCGGCGAGGTAGCCTAGAGTAGCACTCTCTTGTTTTGTGTTTGTTTAGGTCATATGATGATGTAAAACCATGGTGCTTCACAAGGGGAGGGCACTATCCTTTTCACCGGAACCGGGAGTTTCACCCTTATATAAGTCCAGAACCTTAGCTTTGGGTTCTGACTAAGCGCACGCATGCGAAGGGGGACACATGCACCGGGGGACTAGGTTTGCATGTTTCAACATAGCACCACACTTCCATGCATGTGCTAGGGCCACATGCAAGTCCTTGAGGTATTAGGCGCCCGGGCGTGGTCTCCTGCGGAACCACGATCTGTGGGCATCGGATCGTCTACCCCCTAGGCGTCCCTCGGCGAGGGTATCCGGAGTAGCACTCTCTTGTTTTGTGTTTGTTTAGGTCATATGATGATGTAAAACCATGGTGCTTCACAAGGGTAGGGCACTATCCTACCCGGTTTCACCCGAACAGGGAGTTTCCCCCTTATATAAGTCCAGAACCTTAGCTTTAGGATTCTGGCGCGCATGAGAAGGGGACACATGCACCGGGGACTAGGTTTTGCATGTTTCAACATAGCACCACACTTCCATGCATGTGCTAGGGCCACATGCAAGTCCTTGAGGTATTAGGCGCCCGGGCGTGGTCTCCGCGGAACCACGATCTGTGGGCATCGGATCGTCTACCCCCTAGGCGTCCCTCGGCGAGGGTAGCCGGAGTAGCACTCTCTTGTTTTGTGTTTGTTTAGGTCATATGATGATGTAAAACCATGGTGCTTCACAAGGGAGGCACTATCCTACCGGTTTCACCCGAGCAGGAGTTTCCCCTTATATAAGTCCAGAACCTTAGCTTTGGGTTCTGGCCTTGCACGCATGAGAAGGGGACACATGCACCGGGGACTAGGTTTTGCATGTTTCAACATAGCACCACACTTCCATGCATGTGCTAGGGCCACATGCAAGTCCTTGAGGTATTAGGCGCCCGGGCGTGGTCTCCATGGAACCACGATCTGTGGGCATCGGATCGTCTACCCCCTAGGCGTCCCTCGGCAGGGTAGCCGGAGTAGCACTCTCTTGTTTTGTGTTTGTTTAGGTCATATGATGATGTAAAACCATGGTGCTTCACAAGGGAGGCACTATCCTACCGGTTTCACCGAGCAGGGAGTTTCCCCTTATATAAGTCGAGAACCTTAGCTTTGGGTTACTAAGCGCGCATGAGAAGGGGACACATGCACCGGGGACTAGGTTTTGCATGTTTCAACATAGCACCACACTTCCATGCATGTGCTAGGGCCACATGCAAGTCCTAGAGGTATTAGGCGCCCGGGCGTGGTCTCCTTGGAACCACGATCTGTGGGCATCGGATCGTCTACCCCCTAGGCGTCCCTCGTGAGGGTAGCCAGAGTAGCACTCTCTTGTTTTGTGTTTGTTTAGGTCATATGATGATGTAAAACCATGGTGCTTCACAAGGGAGGGCACTATCCTGCAGTTTCACCCGAGCAGGAGTTTCCCCCTTATATAAGTCCAGAACCTTAGCTTTGGGTTCTGACTAAGCGCGCATGAGAAGGGGACACATGCACCGGGGACTAGGTTTTGCATGTTTCAACATAGCACCACACTTCCATGCATGTGCTAGGGCCACATGCAAGTCCTTGAGGTATTAGGCGCCCGGGCGTGGTCTCCTTGGAACCACGATCTGTGGGCATCGGATCGTCTACCCCTAGGCGTCCCTCGTGAGGGTAGCCGGAGTAGCACTCTCTTGTTTTGTGTTTGTTTAGGTCATATGATGATGTAAAACCATGGTGCTTCACAAGGGAGGCACTATCCTACCGGTTTCACCCGAGCAGGAGTTTCCCCTTATATAAGTCGGAACCTTAGCTTTGGGTTCTGACTAAGCGCATGAGAAGGGGACACATGCACCGGGGACTAGGTTTTGCATGTTTCAACATAGCACCACACTTCCATGCATGTGCTAGGGCCACATGCAAGTCCTTGAGGTATTAGGCGCCCGGGCGTGGTCTCCATGGAACCACGATCTGTGGGCATCGGATCGTCTACCCCCTAGGCGTCCCTCGAGGGGGTAGCCGGATAGCACTCTCTTGTTTTGTGTTTGTTTAGGTCATATGATGATGTAAAACCATGGTGCTTCACAAGGGAGGCACTATCCTGCAGTTTCACCCGAGCAGGAGTTTCCCCTTATATAAGTCGAACCTTAGCTTTGGGTTCTACTAAGCGCACGCATGAGAAGGGGACACATGCACCGGGGACTAGGTTTTGCATGTTTCAACATAGCACCACACTACCATGCATGTGCTAGGGCCACATGCAAGTCCTTGAGGTATTAGCGCCCGGGCGTGGTCTCCGGGAACCACGATCTGTGGGCATCGGATCGTCTACCCCCTAGGCGTCCCTCGGCAGGGGTAGCCGGAGTAGCACTCTCTTGTTTTGTGTTTGTTTAGGTCATATGATGATGTAAAACCATGGTGCTTCACAAGGGAGGCACTATCCTACAGTTTCACCCGAGGAGTTTCCCCTTATATAAGTCAGAACCTTAGCTTTGGGTTCTGCTAAGCGCCGCATGAGAAGGGGACACATGCACCCGGGGACTAGGTTTTGCATGTTTCAACATAGCACCACACTTCCATGCATGTGCTAGGGCCACATGCAAGTCCTTGAGGTATTAGCGCCCGGGCGTGGTCTCGCGGAACCACGATCTGTGGGCATCGGATCGTCTACCCCCTAGGCGTCCCTCGGCAGGGGTAGCCAGGTAGCACTCTCTTGTTTTGTGTTTGTTTAGGTCATATGATGATGTAAAACCATGGTGCTTCACAAGGGAGGGCACTATCCTGCAGTTTCACCGAGCAGGAGTTTCCCCTTATATAAGTCCAGAACCTTAGCTTTGGAGTTCTGCTAAGCGCGCATGAGAAGGGGGACAGATGCACCCGGGGACTAGGTTTTGCATGTTTCAACATAGCACCACACTTCCATGCATGTGCTAGGGCCACATGCAAGTCCTTGAGGTATTAGGCGCCCGGGGCGTGGTCTCCGCGGAACCACGATCTGTGGGCATCGGATCGTCTACCCCCTAGGCGTCCCTCGGCGAGGGTAGCCAGAGTAGCACTCTCTTGTTTTGTGTTTGTTTAGGTCATATGATGATGTACAACCATGGTGCTTCACAAGGGAGGCACTATCCTACAGTTTCACCCGAGCAGGAGTTTCCCCCTTATATAAGTCGAACCTTAGCTTTGGGTTACGGCAAGCGCACGCATGAGAAGGGGACACATGCACCGGGGACTAGGTTTTGCATGTTTCAACATAGCACCACACTTCCATGCATGTGCTAGGGCCACATGCAAGTCCTTGAGGTATTAGGCGCCCGGGCGTGGTCTCCATGGAACCACGATCTGTGGGCATCGGATCGTCTACCCCCTAGGCGTCCCTCGGCGAGGTAGCCGGAGTAGCACTCTCTTGTTTTGTGTTTGGTTAGGTCATATGATGATGTAAAACCATGGTGCTTCACAAGGGAGGCACTATCCTACCGGTTTCACCCGAGCAGGAGTTTCCCCCTTATATAAGTCGAACCTTAGCTTTGGGTTCTGACATACGCATGAGAAGGGGACACATGCACCCGGGGACTAGGTTTTGCATGTTTCAACATAGTACCGCACTTCCATGCATGTGCTAGGGCCACATGCAAGTCCTTGAGGTATTAGGCGCCCGGGCGTGGTCTCCATGGAACCACGATCTGTGGGCATCGGATCGTCTACCCCCTAGGCGTCCCTCGGCGGGGTAGCCGGAGTAGCACTCTCTTGTTTTGTGTTTGTTTAGGTCATATGATGATGTAAAACCATGGTGCTTCACAAGGGAGGGCACTATCCTACCGGTTTCACCCGAGCAGGGAGTTTCCCCTTATATAAGTCGAACCTTAGCTTTGGGTTCTGGCTAAGCGCGCATGAGAAGGGGACACATGCACCCGGGGACTAGGTTTTGCATGTTTCAACATAGCATCACACTTCCATGCATGTGCTAGGGCCACATGCAAGTCCTTGAGGTATTAGGCGCCCGGGCGTGGTCTCCTTGGAACCACGATCTGTGGGCATCGGATCGTCTACCCCTAGGCGTCCCTCGGCGGGGTAGCCGGAGTAGCACTCTCTTGTTTTGTGTTTGTTTAGGTCATATGATGATGTAAAACCATGGTGCTTCACAAGGGAGGCACTATCCTACCGGTTTCACCCGAGCAGGAGTTTCCCCTTATATAAGTCAGAACCTTAGCTTTGGGTTACTAGCATACGCATGAGAAGGGGACACATGCACCGGGGACTAGGTTTTGCATGTTTCAACATAGCACCACACTTCCATGCATGTGCTAGGGCCACATGCAAGTCCTTGAGGTATTAGGCGCCCGGGCGTGGTCTCCATGGAACCACGATCTGTGGGCATCGGATCGTCTACCCCCTAGGCGTCCCTCGGCGGGGTAGCCGGAGTAGCACTCTCTTGTTTTGTGTTTGTTTAGGTCATATGATGATGTAAAACCATGGTGCTTCACAAGGGAGGGCACTATCCTGCAGTTTCACCCGAGCAGGAGTTTCCCCTTATATAAGTCGAACCTTAGCTTTGGGTTCTGCTAAGCGCGCATGAGAAGGGGACACATGCACCGGGGACTAGGTTTTGCATGTTTCAACATAGCACCACACTTCCATGCATGTGCTAGGGCCACATGCAAGTCCTTGAGGTATTAGGCGCCCGGGCGTGGTCTCCGCGGAACCACGATCTGTGGGCATCGGATCGTCTACCCCCTAGGCGTCCCTCGGCGAGGGTAGCCGGAGTAGCACTCTCTTGTTTTGTGTTTTTTTAGGTCATATGATGATGTAAAACCATGGTGCTTCACAAGGGAGGGCACTATCCTACCGGTTTCACCCGAGCAGAGTTTCCCCTTATATAAGTCCAGAACCTTAGCTTTGGGTTACAGCATGCGCATGAGAAGGGGACACATGCACCGGGGACTAGGTTTTGCATGTTTCAACATAGCACCACACTTCCATGCATGTGCTAGGGCCACATGCAAGTCCTTGAGGTATTAGGCGCCCGGGCGTGGTCTCTGCGGAACCACGATCTGTGGGCATCGGATCGTCTACCCCCTAGGCGTCCCTCGTGAGGTAGCCGGAGTAACACTCTCTTGTTGTGTGTTTGTTTAGGTCATATTATGATGTAAAACCATGGTGCTTCACAAGGGAGGCACTATCCTACCGGTTTCACCGAGCAGGAGTTTCCCCTTATATAAGTCCAGAACCTTAGCTTTGGGTTACTAAGCGCACGCATGAGAAGGGGACACATGCACCGGGGACTAGGTTTTGCATGTTTCAACATAGCACCACACTTCCATGCATGTGCTAGGGCCACATGCAAGTCCTTGAGGTATTAGGCGCCCGGGCGTGGTCTCTGCGGAACCACGATCTGTGGGCATCGGATCGTCTACCCCCTAGGCGTCCCTCGGCGAGGGAGTAGCACTCTCTTGTTTTGTGTTTGTTTAGGTCATATGATGATGTAAAACCATGGTGCTTCACAAGGGAGGCACTATCCTGCAGTTTCACCCGAGCAGGAGTTTCCCCCTTATATAAGTCGAACCTTAGCTTTGGGTTCTGACTAAGCGCATGAGAAGGGGACACATGCACCGGGGACTAGGTTTTGCATGTTTCAACATAGCACCACACTTCCATGCATGTGCTAGGGCCACATGCAAGTCCTTGAGGTATTAGGCGCCCGGGCGTGGTCTCCGCGGAACCACGATCTGTGGGCATCGGATCGTCTACCCCCTAGGCGTCCCTCGGCGAGGTAGCCAGGGTAGCACTCTCTTGTTTTGTGTTTGTTTAGGTCATATGATGATGTAAAACCATGGTGCTTCACAAGGGAGGGCACTATCCTACCGGTTTCACCGAGCAGGGAGTTTCCCCCTTATATAAGTCAGAACCTTAGCTTTGGGTTACTGCATGCGCATGAGAAGGGGACACATGCACCCGGGGACTAGGTTTTGCATGTTTCAACATAGCACCACACTTCCATGCATGTGCTAGGGCCACATGCAAGTCCTTGAGGTATTAGGCGCCCGGGCGTGGTCTCTGCGGAACCACGATCTGTGGGCATCGGATCGTCTACCCCCTAGGCGTCCCTCGGCGGGAGGTAGCCAGAGTAGCACTCTCTTGTTTTGTGTTTGTTTAGGTCATATGATGATGTAAAACCATGGTGCTTCACAAGGGAGGCACTATCCTACCGGTTTCACCCGAGCAGGAGTTTCCCCTTATATAAGTCGAACCTTAGCTTTGGGTTACAGCATGCGCATGAGAAGGGGACACATGCATCCGGGGACTAGGTTTTGCATGTTTCAACATAGCACCACACTTCCATGCATGTGCTAGGGCCACATGCAAGTCCTTGAGGTATTAGGCGCCCGGGCGTGGTCTCTGCGGAACCACGATCTGTGGGCATCGGATCGTCTACCCCTAGGCGTCCCTCGGCGGGGGTAGCCGGAGTAGCACTCTCTTGTTTTGTGTTTGTTTAGGTCATATGATGATGTAAAACCATGGTGCTTCACAAGGGAGGCACTATCCTACCGGTTTCACCCGAGCAGGGAGTTTCCCCCTTATATAAGTCGAACCTTAGCTTTGGGTTCTAAGCGCACGCATGAGAGGGGTGACACATGCAACCGGGGACTAGGTTTTGCATGTTTCAACATAGCACCACACTTCCATGCATGTGCTAGGGCCACATGCAAGTCCTTGAGGTATTAGGCGCCCGGGCGTGGTCTCCATGGAACCACGATCTGTGGGCATCGGATCGTCTACCCCCTAGGCGTCCCTCGGCGAGGTAGCCAGAGTAGCACTCTCTTGTTTTGTGTTTGTTTAGGTCATATGATGATGTAAAACCATGGTGCTTCACAAGGGAGGGCACTATCCTGCAGTTTCACCCGAGCAGGAGTTTCCCCCTTATATAAGTCGAGAACCTTAGCTTTGAGTTCTACATACGCGCATGAGAAGGGTGACACATGCACCCGGGGACTAGGTTTTGCATGTTTCAACATAGCACCACACTTCCATGCATGTGCTAGGGCCACATGCAAGTCCTTGAGGTATTAGGCGCCCGGGCGTGGTCTCCATGGAACCACGATCTGTGGGCATCGGATCGTCTACCCCCTAGGCGTCCCTCGTGAGGGTAGCCAGGTAGCACTCTCTTGTTTTGTGTTTGTTTAGGTCATATGATGATGTAAAACCATGGTGCTTCACAAGGGAGGCACTATCCTACCGGTTTCACCCGAGCAGGAGTTTCCCCTTATATAAGTCAGAACCTTAGCTTTGGGTTCTGCGCCTACGCATGAGAAGGGGGACACATGCAACCGGGGACTAGGTTTTGCATGTTTCAACATAGCACCACACTTCCATGCATGTGCTAGGGCCACATGCAAGTCCTTGAGGTATTCAGCGCCCGGGCGTGGTCTCCGCGGAACCACGATCTGTGGGCATCGGATCGTCTACCCCCTAGGCGTCCCTCGTGAGGGTAGCCGGAGTAGCACTCTCTTGTTTTGTGTTTGTTTAGGTCATATGATGATGTAAAACCATGGTGCTTCACAAGGGAGGCACTATCCTACCGGTTTCACCCGAGCAGGGAGTTTCCCCTTATATAAGTCGAACCTTAGCTTTGGGTTCTGACTACGCATGAGAAGGGGACACATGCAACCGGGGACTAGGTGTTGCATGTTTCAACATAGCACCACACTTCCATGCATGTGCTAGGGCCACATGCAAGTACTTGAGGTATTAGGCGCCCGGGCGTGGTCTCCGCGGAACCACGATCTGTGGGCATCGGATCGTCTACCCCCTAGGCGTCCCTCGTGAGGTAGCCGGAGTAGCACTCTCTTGTTTTGTGTTTGTTTAGGTCATATGATGATGTAAAACCATGGTGCTTCACAAGGGAGGGCACTATCCTACCGGTTTCACCCGAGCAGGGAGTTTCCCCTTATATAAGTCCAGAACCTTAGCTTTGGGTTCTGGCTAAGCGCGCATGAGAAGGGGACACATGCACCGGGGACTAGGTTTTGCATGTTTCAACATAGCACCACACTTCCATGCATGTGCTAGGGCCACATGCAAGTCCTTGAGGTATTAGGCGCCCGGGCGTGGTCTCCATGGAACCACGATCTGTGGGCATCGGATCGTCTACCCCCTAGGCGTCCCTCGGCGGGGTAGCCGGAGTAGCACTCTCTTGTTTTGTGTTTGTTTAGGTCATATGATGATGTAAAACCATGGTGCTTCACAAGGGAGGGCACTATCCTACCGGTTTCACCCGAGCAGGAGTTTCCCCCTTATATAAGTCGAACCTTAGCTTTGGGTTACATTGCCTTGCATGAGAAGGGGACACATGCACCCGGGGACTAGGTTTTGCATGTTTCAACATAGCACCACACTTCCATGCATGTGCTAGGGCCACATGCAAGTCCTTGAGGTATTAGGCGCCCGGGCGTGGTCTCCTGGAACCACGATCTGTGGGCATCGGATCGTCTACCCCTAGGCGTCCCTCGGCGGGGTAGCCGGAGTAGCACTCTCTTGTTTTGTGTTTGTTTAGGTCATATGATGATGTAAAACCATGGTGCTTCACAAGGGAGGGCACTATCCTACAGTTTCACCCGAGCAGGAGTTTCCCCTTATATAAGTCGAACCTTAGCTTTGGGTTACGGCATGCGCATGAGAAGGGGACACATGCACCGGGGACTAGGTTTTGCATGTTTCAACATAGAACCACACTTCCATGCATGTGCTAGGGCCACATGCAAGTCCTTGAGGTATTAGCGCCCGGGCGTGGTCTCCTTGGAACCACGATCTGTGGGCATCGGATCGTCTACCCCCTAGGCGTCCCTCGGCGGGGGTAGCCGGGTAGCACTCTCTTGTTTTGTGTTTGTTTAGGTCATATGATGATGTAAAACCATGGTGCTTCACAAGGGAGGCACTATCCTACCGGTTTCACGAGCAGCAGGGAGTTTCCCCCTTATATAAGTCCAGAACCTTAGCTTTGGGTTCTGATTGCGCGCATGAGAAGGGGACACATGCACCCGGGGACTAGGTTTTGCATTTTTCAACATAGCACCACTCTTCCATGCATGTGCTAGGGCCACATGCAAGTCCTTGAGGTATTAGGCGCCCGGGCGTGGTCTCCCGGAACCACGATGCTGTGGGCATCGGATCGTCTACCCCCTAGGCGTCCCTCGGCAGGGTAGCCGGAGTAGCACTCTCTTGTTTTGTGTTTGTTTAGGTCATATGATGATGTAAAACCATGGTGCTTCACAAGGGAGGCACTATCCTGCAGTTTCACCCGAGCAGGAGTTTCCCCTTATATAAGTCCAGAACCTTAGCTTTGGGTTCTGGCGCACGCATGAAGAGGGACACATGCACCCGGGGACTAGGTTTTGCATGTTTCAACATAGCACCACACTGCCATGCATGTGCTAGGGCCACATGCAAGTCCTTGAGGTATTAGGCGCCCGGGCGTGGTCTCCATGGAACCACGATCTGTGGGCATCGGATCGTCTACCCCCTAGGCGTCCCTCGGCAGGGGTAGCCGGAGTAGCACTCTCTTGTTTTGTGTTTGTTTAGGTCATATGATGATGTAAAACCATGGTGCTTCACAAGGGAGGGCACTATCCTGCAGTTTCACCCGAGCAGGAGTTTCCCCCTTATATAAGTCAGAACCTTAGCTTTGGGTTCTGACTAGCGCGCATGAGAAGGGGACACATGCACCGGGGACTAGGTTTTGCATGTTTCAACATAGCACCACACTTCCATGCATGTGCTAGGGCCACATGCAAGTCCTTGAGGTATTAGGCGCCGGGCGTGGTCTCCATGGAACCACGATCTGTGGGCATCGGATCGTCTACCCCCTAGGCGTCCCTCGGCGAGGGTAGCCGGAGTAGCACTCTCTTGTTTTGTGTTTGTTTAGGTCATATGATGATGTAAAACCATGGTGCTTCACAAGGGAGGGCACTATCCTGCAGTTTCACCCGAGCAGGAGTTTCCCCTTATATAAGTCCAGAACCTTAGCTTTGGGTTTCTGGCGCCTTACGCATGAGAAGGGGACACATGCACCCGGGGACTAGGTTTTGCATGTTTCAACATAGCACCACACTTCCATGCATGTGCTAGGGCCACATGCAAGTCCTTGAGGTATTAGGCGCCCGGGCGTGGTCTCCATGGAACCACGATCTGTGGGCATCGGATCGTCTACCCCCTAGGCGTCCCTCGGCGAGGTAGCCGGAGTAGCACTCTCTTGTTTTGTGTTTGTTTAGGTCATATGATGATGTAAAACCATGGTGCTTCACAAGGAGGGCACTATCCTACCGGTTTCACCCGAGCAGAGTTTCCCCCTTATATAAGTCGAACCTTAGCTTTGAGTTCTGGTAAGCGCGCATGAGAAGGGGACACATGCACCCGGGGACTAGGTTTTGCATGTTTCAACATAGCACCACACTTCCATGCATGTGCTAGGGCCACATGCAAGTCCTTGAGGTATTAGGCGCCGGGCGTGGTCTCCTTGGAACCACGATCTGTGGGCATCGGATCGTCTACCCCCTAGGCGTCCCTCGGCGAGGTAGCCGGAGTAGCACTCTCTTGTTTTGTGTTTGTTTAGGTCATATGATGATGTAAAACCATGGTGCTTCACAAGGGAGGGCACTATCCTACCGGTTTCACCCGAGCAGGAGTTTCCCCTTATATAAGTCAGAACCTTAGCTTTGGGTTCTGCGCCTTGCGCATGAGAAGGGGACACATGCACCGGGGACTAGGTTTTGCATGTTTCAACATAGCTCCACACTTCCATGCATGTGCTAGGGCCACATGCAAGTCCTTGAGGTATTAGGCGCCCGGGCGTGGTCTCTGCGGAACCACGATCTGTGGGCATCGGATCGTCTACCCCTAGGCGTCCCTCGGCGGGGTAGCCGGGTAGCACTCTCTTGTTTTGTGTTTGTTTAGGTCATATGATGATGTAAAACCATGGTGCTTCACAAGGGAGGGCACTATCCTACCGGTTTCACCCGAGCAGGAGTTTCCCCCTTATATAAGTCCAGAACCTTAGCTTTGGGTTCTGCTAGCACGCGCATGAGAAGGGGACACATGCACCCGGGGACTAGGTTTTGCATGTTTCAACATAGCGCCACACTTCCATGCATGTGCTAGGGCCACATGCAAGTCCTTGAGGTATTAGGCGCCCGGGCGTGGTCTCCATGGAACCACGATCTGTGGGCATCGGATCGTCTACCCCCTAGGCGTCCCTCACGAGGGGTAGCCGGAGTAGCACTCTCTTGTTTTGTGTTTGTTTAGGTCATATGATGATGTAAAACCATGGTGCTTCACAAGGGAGGCACTATCCTACCAGTTTCACCCGAAGGGAGTTTCCCCTTATATAAGTCCAGAACCTTAGCTTTGGGTTACAGCTTGCGCATGAGAAGGGGACACATGCACCCGGGGACTAGGTTTTGCATGTTTCAACATAGCACCACACTTCCATGCATGTGCTAGGGCCACATGCAAGTCCTTGAGGTATTAGGCGCCCGGGCGTGGTCTCCTTGGAACCACGATCTGTGGGCATCGGATCGTCTACCCCCTAGGCGTCCCTCGGCGGGGGTAGCCGGAGTAGCACTCTCTTGTTTTGTGTTTGTTTAGGTCATATGATGATGTAAAACCATGGTGCTTCACAAGGGAGGCACTATCCTACCGGTTTCACCCGAGCAGGAGTTTCCCCGTTATATAAGTCCAGAACCTTAGCTTTAGGATTCTGACTGCGCATGAGAAGGGGACACATGCACCGGGGACTAGGTTTTGCATGTTTCAACATAGCACCACACTTCCATGCATGTGCTAGGGCCACATGCAAGTCCTTGAGGTATTAGGCGCCCGGAGCGTGGTCTCCTGTGGAACCCTGATCTGTGGGCATCAGATCGTCTACCCCCTAGACGTCCCTTTGACAGGGGTAGCCCGGAGTAGCACTCTCTTGTTTTGTGTTTGTTTAGGTCATATGATGATGTAAAACCATGTTCCTTCACATGGGAGGCACTATCCTACAGTTTCACCCGAGCAGGAGTTCCCCCTTATATAAGTCTAGAACCTTAGCTTTAGGTTACGGCGCACGCATGCGAATGGGACACATGCACCCGGGAACTAGGTTTTGCATGTTTCAACATAGCACCATACTTCCATGCATGTGCTAGGGCCACATGCAAGTCCTTGAGGTATTAGGCGCCCGGGCGTGGTCTCCGCGGAACCACGATCTGTGGGCATCGGATCGTCTACCCCTAGGCGTCCCTCGGCGGGGTAGCCGGAGTAGCACTCTCTTGTTTTGTGTTTGTTTAGGTCATATGATGATGTAAAACCATGGTGCTTCACAAGGGAGGGCACTATCCTACCGGTTTCACCCGAGCAGGAGTTTCCCCTTATATAAGTCCAGAACCTTAGCTTTGGGTTCTGACTTGCGCATGAGAAGAAGGGGACACATGCACCCGGGGACTAGGTTTTGCATGTTCCAACATAGCACAACACTTCCATGCATGTGCTAGGGCCACATGCAAGTCCTTGAGGTATTAGGCGCCCGGGCGTGGTCTCCGCGGAACCACGATCTGTGGGCATCGGATCGTCTACCCCCTAGGCGTCCCTCGGCGAGGTAGCCGGAGTAGCACTCTCTTGTTTTGTGTTTGTTTAGGTCATATGATGATGTAAAACCTTGGTGCTTCACAAGGGAGGCACTATCCTACCGGTTTCACCCGAGCAGGAGTTTCCCCTTATATAAGTCCAGAACCTTAGCTTTGGGTTCTGACTAAGCGCCGCATGAGAAGGGGACACATGCACCCGGGGACTAGGTTTTGCATGTTTCAACATAGCACCACACTTCCATGCATGTGCTAGGGCCACATGCAAGTCCTTGAGGTATTAGGCGCCCGGGCGTGGTCTCCATGGAACCACGATCTGTGGGCATCGGATCGTCTACCCCTAGGCGTCCCTCGGCAGGGTAGCCGGAGTAGCACTCTCTTGTTTTGTGTTTGTTTAGGTCATATGATGATGTAAAACCATGGTGCTTCACAAGGGAGGCACTATCCTGCAGTTTCACCCGAACAGGGAGTTTCCCCCTTATATAAGTCCAGAACCTTAGCTTTAGGTTACAGCACACGCATGAGAAGGGGGACACATGCACCGGGGACGAGGTTTTGCATGTTTCAACATAGCACCACACTTCCATGCATGTGCTAGGGCCACATGCAAGTCCTTGAGGTATTAGGCGCCCGGGCGTGGTCTCCTTGGAACCACGATCTGTGGGCATCGGATCGTCTACCCCCTAGGCGTCCCTCGGCGAGGTAGCCGGTAGCACTCTCTTGTTTTGTGTTTGTTTAGGTCATATGATGATGTAAAACCATGGTGCTTCACAAGGGAGGGCACTATCCTACCGGTTTCACCCGAGCAGGAGTTTCCCCTTATATAAGTCAGAACCTTAGCTTTGGGTTCTGGCCTTGCGCATGAGAAGGGGACACATGCACCGGGGACTAGGTTTTGCATGTTTCAACATAGCACCACACTTCCATGCATGTGCTAGGGCCACATGCAAGTCCTTGAGTATTAGGCGCCCGGGCGTGGTCTCCTTGGAACCACGATCTGTGGGCATCGGATCGTCTACCCCCTAGGCGTCCCTCGTGAGGTAGCCAGATAGCACTCTCTTGTTTTGTGTTTGTTTAGGTCATATGATGATGTAAAACCATGGTGCTTCACAAGGGAGGGCACTATCCTACCGGTTTCACCCGAGCAGGGAGTTTCCCCTTATATAAGTCGGAACCTTAGCTTTGGGTTCTGACTAAGCGCATGAGAAGGGGACACATGCACCCGGGGACTAGGTTTTGCATGTTTCAACATAGCACCACACTTCCATGCATGTGCTAGGGCCACATGCAAGTCCTTGAGGTATTAGGCGCCCGGGCGTGGTCTCCCGGAACCACGATCTGTGGGCATCGGATCGTCTACCCCCTAGGCGTCCCTCGGCGAGGTAGCCGGAGTAGCACTCTCTTGTTTTGTGTTTGTTTAGGTCATATGATGATGTAAAACCATGGTGCTTCACAAGGGAGGCACTATCCTACCGGTTTCACCCGAGCAGGAGTTTCCCCTTATATAAGTCAGAACCTTAGCTTTGGGTTACAAGCGCGCATGAGAAGGGGACACATGCACCGGGGACTAGGTTTTGCATGTTTCAACATAGCACCACACTTCCATGCATGTGCTAGGGCCACATGCAAGTCCTTGAGGTATTAGGCGCCCGGGCGTGGTCTCCTGGAACCACGATGCATGGGCATCGGATCGTCTACCCCCTAGGCGTCCCTCGGCGGGGTAGCCGGAGTAGCACTCTCTTGTTTTGTGTTTGTTTAGGTCATATGATGATGTAAAACCATGGTGCTTCACAAGGGAGGGCACTATCCTGCAGTTTCACCCGAGCAGGAGTTTCCCCCTTATATAAGTCAGAACCTTAGCTTTAGGTTACAGCGCACGCATTTGAAGGGGACACATGAACCCGGGGACTAGGTTTTGCATGTTTCAACATAGCACCACACTTCCATGCATGTCCTAGGGCCACATGCAAGTCCTTGAGGTATTAGGCGCCCGGGCGTGGTCTCTGCGGAACCACGATCTGTGGGCATCGGATCGTCTACCCCCTAGGCGTCCCTCGGCAGGGGGTAGCCCGGAGTAGCACTCTCTTGTTTTGTGTTTGTTTAGGTCATATGATGATGTAAAACCATGGTGCTTCACAAGGGAGGCACTATCCTACCCGGTTTCACCCGAACAGGGAGTTTCCCCCTTATATAAGTCCAGAACCTTAGCTTTGGGTTCTGACTAAGCGCATGAGAAGGGGACACATGCACCCGGGGACTAGGTTTTGCATGTTTCAACATAGCACCACACTTCCATGCATGTGCTAGGGCCACATGCAAGTCCTTTAGGTATTAGGCGCCCGGGCGTGGTCTCCGCGGAACCACGATCTGTGGGCATCGGATCGTCTACCCCCTAGGCGTCCCTCACGTGAGGTAGCCGGAGTAGCACTCTCTTGTTTTGTGTTTGTTTAGGTCATATGATGATGTAAAACCATGGTGCTTCACAAGGGAGGGCACTATCCTACAGTTTCACCGAGCAGGAGTTTCCCCTTATATAAGTCCAGAACCTTAGCTTTGGGTTCTGACTAAGCGCACGCATGAGAAGGGGACACATGCACCCGGGGACTAGGTTTTGCATGTTTCAACATAGCACCACACTTCCATGCATGTGCTAGGGCAACATGCAAGTCCTTGAGGTATTAGGCGCCCGGGCGTGGTCTCCTTGGAACCACGATCTGTGGGCATCGGATCGTCTACCCCCTAGGCGTCCCTCGTGAGGGGTAGCCAGAGTAGCACTCTCTTGTTTTGTGTTTGTTTAGGTCATATGATGATGTAAAACCATGGTGCTTCACAAGGGAGGCACTATCCTGCAGTTTCACCCGAGCAGGAGTTTCCCCCTTATATAAGTCCGGAACCTTAGCTTTAGGTTACAGCGCACGCATGAGAAGGGGGACACATGCACACGGGTACTAGGTTTTGCATGTTTCATCATAGCACCACACTTCCATGCATGTGCTAGGGCCACATGCTAGTCGTTGAGGTATTAGGCGCCCGGGCGTGGTCTCCATGGAACCACGATCTGTGGGCATCGGATCGTCTACCCCTAGGCGTCCCTCGGCAGGGGTAGCCCGGAGTAGCACTCTCTTGTTTTGTGTTTGTTTAGGTCATATGATGATGTAAAACCATGGTGCTTCACATTGGGAGGGCACTATCCTACCCGGTTTCACCGGAACTAGGAGTTTCCCCCTTATATAAGTCCAGAACCTTAGCTTTAGGTTACAGAGCACGCATGAGAAGGGGGACACATGCACCCGGGGACTAGGTTTTGCATGTTTCAACATATCACCACACTTCCATGCATGTGCTAGGGCCACATGCAAGTCCTTGAGGTATTAGGCGCCCGGGCGTGGTCTCTGCGGAACCACGATCTGTGGGCATCGGATCGTCTACCCCCTAGGCGTCCCTCGGCGAGGTAGCCCGGAGTAGCACTATCTTGTTTTGTGTTTTTTTAGGTCATATGATGATGTAAAACCATGGTGCTTCACAAGGGAAGGGCACTATCCTACCCGGTTTCACCGGAACAGGGAGTTTCCCCCTTATATAAGTCCAGAACCTTAGCTTTGGAGTTCTAGCGCCACGCATGAGAATGGGGACACATGCACCCGGGGACTAGGTTTTGCATGTTTCAACATAGCACCACACTTCCATGCATGTGCTAGGGCCACATGCAAGTCCTTGAGGTATTCCGACTCCCCGGAGCGTGGTCTCCTGCGGAACCCTGATCCGTGGGCACCGGGTTGTCTACCCCCCTAGACGTCCCTCTGACCGCGGTAGCCCGGAGTAGCACTCTCTTGTTTTGTGTTTGTTTAGGTCATATGATGATGTAAAACCATGGTGCTTCACAAGGGGAGGGCACTATCCTACCCGGTTTCACCGGAACAGGGAGTTTCCCCCTTATATAAGTCGAGAACCTTAGCTTTAGGTTACAGCGCACGCATGAGAATGGGCCACATTCACCCGGGGACGAGGTTTTGCATGTTTCAACATAGCACCACACTTCCATGCATGTGCTAGGGCCACATGCAAGTCCTTGAGGTATTAGGCGCCCGGGCGTGGTCTCCTGGAACCACGATCTGTGGGCATCGGATCGTCTACCCCCCTAGACGTCCCTCTGACAGGGGTAGCCCGGAGTAGCACTCTCTTGTTTTGTGTTTGTTTAGGTCATATGATGATGTAAAACCATGGTGCTTCACAAGGGGAGGGCACTATCCTACCCGGTTTCACCCGAACGGGGAGTTTCCCCCTTATATAAGTCCAGAACCTTAGCTTTAGGTTACAGCGCACGCATGAGAAGGGGACACATGCACCCGGGGACTAGGTTTTGCATGTTTCAACATAGCACCACACTTCCATGCATGTGCTAGGGCCACATGCAAGTCCTTGAGGTATTCGGACGGCCGGGAGGTTGGTCTCCCGCGGAACCCTGATCTGTGGGCATCGGATCGTCTACCCCCGAGGCGGCCCTCGTCCAGGGGTAGCCCGGAGTAGCACTCTCTTGTTTTGTGTTTGTTTAGGTCATATGATGATGTAAAACCATGGTGCTTCACAAGGGGAGGGCACTATCCTACCCGGTTTCACCGGAACAGGGAGTTTCCCCCTTATATAAGTCCAGAACCTTAGCTTTAGGTTACAGCGCACGCATGAGAAGGGGACACATGCACCCGGGACTATGTTTTGCATGTTTCAACATAGCACCACACTTCCATGCATGTGCTTGGGCCACATGCAAGTCCTTGAGGTATTAGGCGCCCGGGCGTGGTCTCTGCGGAACCACGATCTGTGGGCATCGGATCGTCTACCCCCTAGGCGTCCCTCGGCAGGGTAGCCGGAGTAGCACTCTCTTGTTTTGTGTTTGTTTAGGTCATATGATTATGTGAAACCATGGTGCTTCACAAGGGAGGCACTATCCTACCGGTTTCACCCGAGCAGGAGTTTCCCCTTATATAAGTCCAGAACCTTAGCTTTGGGTTCTGGCATGCGCATGAGAAGGGGACACATGCACCCGGGGACTAGGTTTTGCATGTTTCAACATAGCACCACACTTCCATGCATGTGCTAGGGCCACATGCAAGTCCTTGAGGTATTAGGCGCCCGGGCGTGGTCTCCATGGAACCACGATCTGTGGGCATCGGATCGTCTACCCCCTAGGCGTCCCTCGGCGAGGGTAGCCGGAGTAGCACTCTCTTGTTTTGTGTTTTTTTAGGTCATATGATGATGTAAAACCATGGTGCTTCACAAGGGAGGCACTATCCTACCGGTTTCACCCGAGCAGGAGTTTCCCCCTTATATAAGTCAGAACCTTAGCTTTGGGTTCTGCTAAGCGCACGCATGAGAAGGGGGACACATGCACCCGGGGACTAGGTTTTGCATGTTTCAACATAGCACCACACTTCCATGCATGTGCTAGGGCCACATGCAAGTCCTTGAGGTATTAGGCGCCCGGGCGTGGTCTCCTGGAACCACGATCTGTGGGCATCGGATCGTCTACCCCCTAGGCGTCCCTCGGCGAGGTAGCCGGAGTAGCACTCTCTTGTTTTGTGTTTGTTTAGGTCATATGATGATGTAAAACCATGGTGCTTCACAAGGGAGGGCACTATCCTACAGTTTCACCCGAGCAGGAGTTTCCCCCTTATATAAGTCAGAACCTTAGCTTTGGGTTACAGCTTGCGCATGAGAAGGGGACACATGCACCGGGGACTAGGTTTTGCATGTTTCAACATAGCACCACACTTCCATGCATGTGCTAGGGCCACATGCAAGTCCTTGAGGTATTAGGCGCCCGGGCGTGGTCTCTGCGGAACCACGATCTGTGGGCATCGGATCGTCTACCCCCTAGGCGTCCCTCGTGAGGGTAGCCAGATAGCACTCTCTTGTTTTGTGTTTGTTTAGGTCATATGATGATGTAAAACCATGGTGCTTCACAAGGGGAGGGCACTATCCTACCTGGATTCACCCGAACGGGGAGTTTCCCCCTTATATAAGTCCAGAACCTTAGCTTTAGGTTCTGACTAAGCGCCGCATGAGAAGGGGACACATGCACCGGGGACTAGGTTTTGCATGTTTCAACATAGCACCACACTTCCATGCATGTGCTAGGGCCACATGCAAGTCCTTGAGGTATTAGGCGCCCGGGCGTGGTCTCCATGGAACCACGATCTGTGGGCATCACATCGTCTACCCCCCTAGACGTCCCTCTGACTGGGGAAGCCCGGAGTAGCACTATCTTTTTTTGTGTTTGTTTAGGTCATATGATGATGTAAAACCATGGTGCTTCACAATGGGAGGGCACTATCCTACCCGGTTTTACCGGAACAGGGAGTTTCCCCCTTATATAAGTCTAGAATCTTAGCTTTAGGTTACAGCGCACGCATGAGAAGGGGGACACATGCACCCGGGGACTAGGTTTTGCATGTTTCAACATAGCACCACACTTCCATGCATGTGCTAGGGCCACATGCAAGTCCTTGAGGTATTAGGCGCCCGGGGCGTGGTCTCCATGGAACCACGATCTGTGGGCATCGGATCGTCTACCCCCTAGGCGTCCCTCGTGAGGGTAGCCCGGAGTAGCACTCTCTTGTTTTGTGTTTGTTTAGGTCATATGATGATGTAAAACCATGGTGCTTCACAAGGGGAGGGCACTATCCTACCCGGTTTCACCCGAACGGGGAGTTTCCCCCTTATATAAGTCCAGAATCTTAGCTTTAGGTTACTTGCGCGCATGAGAAGGGGACACATGCACCCGGGGACTAGGTTTTGCATGTTTCAACATAGCACCACACTTCCATGCATGTGCTAGGGCCACATGCAAGTCCTTGAGGTATTAGGCGCCCGGGGCGTGGTCTCCCATGGAACCACGATCTGTGGGCATCGGATCGTCTACCCCCTAGGCGTCCCTCGGCGGGTAGCCGGAGTAGCACTCTCTTGTTTTGTGTTTTTTTAGGTCATATGATGATGTAAAACCATGGTGCTTCAGAAGGGAGGGCACTATCCTACCGGTTTCACCCGAGCAGGGAGTTTCCCCCTTATATAAGTCGGAACCTTAGCTTTGGGTTCTGCTAAGCGCATGAGAAGGGGACACATGCACCGGGGACTAGGTTTTGCATGTTTCAACATAGCACCACACTTCCATGCATGTGCTAGGGCCACATGCAAGTCCTTGAGGTATTAGGCGCCCGGGCGTGGTCTCCATGGAACCACGATCTGTGGGCATCGGATCGTCTACCCCCTAGGCGTCCCTCGGAGGGGTAGCCGGAGTAGCACTCTCTTGTTTTGTGTTTGTTTAGGTCATATGATGATGTAAAACCATGGTGCTTCACAAGGGAGGGCACTATCCTACCGGTTTCACCCGAGCAGGAGTTTCCCCCTTATATAAGTCGGAACCTTAGCTTTGGGTTACGACTTGCGCATGAGAAGGGGACACATGCACAGGGGACTAGGTTTTGCATGTTTCAACATAGCACCACACTTCCATGCATGTGCTAGGGCCACATGCAAGTCCTTGAGGTATTAGGCGCCCGGGCGTGGTCTCCATGGAACCACGATCTGTGGGCATCGGATCGTCTACCCCCTAGGCGTCCCTCGGCAGGGGTAGCCGGAGTAGCACTCTCTTGTTTTGTGTTTGTTTAGGTCATATGATGATGTAAAACCATGGTGCTTCACAAGGGAGGCACTATCCTACCGGTTTCACCCGAGCAGGAGTTTCCCCCTTATATAAGTCAGAACCTTAGCTTTAGGTTACAGCCTTGCGCATGAGAAGGGGACAGATGCACCCGGGGACTAGGTTTTGCATGTTTCAACATAGCACCACACTTCCATGCATGTGCTAGGGCCACATGCAAGTCCTTGAGGTATTAAGCGCCCGGGCGTGGTCTCCATGGAACCACGATCTGTGGGCATCGGATCGTCTACCCCCTAGGCGTCCCTCGGCAGGGGGTAGCCGGGTAGCACTCTCTTGTTTTGTGTTTGTTTAGGTCATATGATGATGTAAAACCATGGTGCTTCACAAGGGAGGGCACTATCCTACCGGTTTCACCCGAGCAGGGAGTTTCCCCTTATATAAGTCCAGAACCTTAGCTTTGGGTTCTGGCTATGCGCATGAGAATTGGGACACATGCACCCGGGGACTAGGTTTTGCATGTTTCAACATAGCACCACACTTCCATGCATGTGCTAGGGCCACATGCAAGTCCTTGAGGTATTAGGCGCCCGGGCGTGGTCTCCGCGGAACCACGATCTGTGGGCATCGGATCGTCTACCCCTAGGCGTCCCTCGGCGGGGTAGCCGGAGTAGCACTATCGTGTTGTGTGTTTGTTTGGGTCATATGATGATGTAAAACCATGGTGCTTCACAAGGGAGGGCACTATCCTACCAGTTTCACCCGAGCAGGAGTTTCCCCTTATATAAGTCCAGAACCTTAGCTTTGGGTTCTGGCTAAGCGCATGAGAAGGGGACACATGCACCGGGGACTAGGTTTTGCATGTTTCAACATAGCACCACACTTCCATGCATGTGCTAGGGCCACATGCAAGTCCTTGAGGTATTAGGCGCCCGGGCGTGGTCTCCATGGAACCACGATCTGTGGGCATCGGATCGTCTACCCCCTAGGCGTCCCTCGGCAGGGTAGCCAGGATAGCACTCTCTTGTTTTGTGTTTGTTTAGGTCATATGATGATGTAAAACCATGGTGCTTCACAAGGGGAGGGCACTATCCTACCCGGTTTCACCCGAATGGGGAGTTTCCCCCTTATATAAGTCCAGAACCTTAGCTTTGGGTTCTGACTAAGCGCATGAGAAGGGGACACATGCACCGGGGACTAGGTTTTGCATGTTTCAACATAGCACCACACTTCCATGCATGTGCTAGGGCCACATGCAAGTCCTTGAGGTATTAGGCGCCCGGGCGTGGTCTCCATGGAACCACGATCTGTGGGCATCGGATCGTCTACCCCCTAGGCGTCCCTCGGCAGAGGTAGCCGGAGTAGCACTCTCTTGTTTTGTGTTTGTTTAGGTCATATGATGATGTAAAACCATGGTGCTTCACAAGGGAGGCACTATCCTACCGGTTTCACCCGAGCAGAGTTTCCCCTTATATAAGTCCAGAACCTTAGCTTTGAGTTCTGACTTGCGCATGAGAAGGGGACACATGCACCGGGGACTAGGTTTTGCATGTTTCAACATAGCACCACACTTCCATGCATGTGCTAGGGCCACATGCAAGTCCTTGAGGTATTAGGCGCCGGGCGTGGTCTCTGCGGAACCACGATCTGTGGGCATCGGATCGTCTACCCCCTAGGCGTCCCTCGGCAGGGTAGCCGGAGTAGCACTCTCTTGTTTTGTTTTTGTTTAGGTCATATGATGATGTAAAACCATGGTGCTTCACAAGGGAGGGCACTATCCTACCGGTTTCACCGAGCAGGAGTTTCCCCTTATATAAGTCCAGAACCTTAGCTTTGGAGTTACAGCCTGCGCATGAGAAGGGGACACATGCACCCGGGGACTAGGTTTTGCATGTTTCAACATAGCACCACACTTCCATGCATGTGCTAGGGCCACATGCAAGTCCTAGAGGTATTAGGCGCCCGGGCGTGGTCTCTGCGGAACCACGATGCATGGGCATCGGATCGTCTACCCCCTAGGCGTCCCTCGGCGAGGGTAGCCGGAGTAGTACTCTCTTGTTTTGTGTTTTTTTAGGTCATATGATGATGTAAAACCATGGTGCTTCACAAGGTTAGGGCACTAACCTACCAGGTTTCAAACAAACGGTCAGATTCCCCCTTATATAAGTCAAGAACCTTAGCTTTGGGTTACAGCGCATGCGCATGAGACAGGGGACACATGCACCCGGGGACTAGGTTTTGCATGTTTCAACATAGCACCACACTTCCATGCATGTGCTAGGGCCACATGCAAGTCCTTGAGGTATTAGGCGCCCGGGCGTGGTCTCCTGGAACCACGATCTGTGGGCATCGGATCGTCTACCCCCTAGGCGTCCCTCGGCGAGGGTAGCCGGAGTAGCACTCTCTTGTTTTGTGTTTGTTTAGGTCATATGATGATGTAAAACCATGGTGCTTCACAAGGGAGGGCACTATCCTGCAGTTTCACCCGAGCAGGAGTTTCCCCTTATATAAGTCTAGAATCTTAGCTTTAGGTTACAGCGCACGCATGAGAAAGGGACACATGCACCCGGGGACTAGGTTTTGCATGTTTCAACATAGCACCACACTTCCATGCATGTGCTAGGGCCACATGCAAGTCCTTGAGGTATTAGGCGCCCGGGCGTGGTCTCTGCGGAACCACGATCTGTGGGCATCGGATCGTCTACCCCCTAGGCGTCCCTCGGCGAGGTAGCCGGAGTAGCACTCTCTTGTTTTGTGTTTGTTTAGGTCATATGATGATGTAAAACCATGGTGCTTCACAAGGGAGGCACTATCCTACCGGTTTCACCGAGCAGGAGTTTCCCCTTATATAAGTCGAACCTTAGCTTTGGGTTCTGACATGCGCATGAGAAGGGGACACATGCACCCGGGACTAGGTTTTGCATGTTTCAACATAGCACCACACTTCCATGCATGTGCTAGGGCCACATGCAAGTCCTTGAGGTATTAGGCGCCCGGGCGTGGTCTCCGCGGAACCACGATCTGTGGGCATCGGATCGTCTACCCCCTAGGCGTCCCTCGGCAGGGTAGCCGGAGTAGCACTCTCTTGTTTTGTGTTTGTTTAGGTCATATGATGATGTAAAACCATGGTGCTTCACAAGGGAGGCACTATCCTACCGGTTTCACCCGAGCAGGGAGTTTCCCCCTTATATAAGTCAGAACCTTAGCTTTGGGTTACAGCTTGCGCATGAAGAAGGGACACATGCACCCGGGGACTAGGTTTTGCATGTTTCAACATAGCACCACACTTCCATGCATGTGCTAGGGCCACATGCAAGTCCTTGAGGTATTAGGCGCCCGGGCGTGGTCTCTGCGGAACCACGATCTGTGGGCATCGGATCGTCTACCCCTAGGCGTCCCTCGGCAGGGTAGCCGGAGTAGCACTCTCTTGTTTTGTGTTTGTTTAGGTCATATGATGATGTAAAACCATGGTGCTTCACAAGGGAGGCACTATCCTACAGTTTCACCCGAGCAGGGAGTTTCCCCCTTATATAAGTCCAGAACCTTAGCTTTGGAGTTTACAGCTTGCGCATGAGAAGGGGACACATGCACCCGGGACTAGGTTTTGCATGTTTCAACATAGCACCACACTTCCATGCATGTGCTAGGGCCACATGCAAGTCCTTGAGGTATTAGCGCCCGGGCGTGGTCTCTGCGGAACCACGATCTGTGGGCATCGGATCGTCTACCCCCTAGGCGTCCCTCGGCGAGGTAGCCGGAGTAGCACTCTCTTGTTTTGTGTTTGTTTAGGTCATATGATGATGTAAAACCATGGTGCTTCACAAGGGAGGCACTATCCTACCGGTTTCACCGAGCAGGAGTTTCCCCTTATATAAGTCGGAACCTTAGCTTTGGGTTCTGACATGCGCATGAGAAGGGGACACATGCACCCGGGGACTAGGTTTTGCATGTTTCAACATAGCACCACACTTCCATGCATGTGCTAGGGCCACATGCAAGTCCTTGAGGTATTCAGCGCCCGGGCGTGGTCTCCATGGAACCACGATCTGTGGGCATCGGATCGTCTACCCCCTAGGCGTCCCTCACAGAGGGTAGCCGGAGTAGCACTCTCTTGTTTTGTGTTTGTTTAGGTCATATGATGATGTAAAACCATGGTGCTTCACAAGGGAGGGCACTATCCTACCGGTTTCACCCGAGCAGAGTTTCCCCTTATATAAGTCAGAACCTTAGCTTTAGGTTACATGCGCATGAGAAGGGGACACATGCACCGGGGACTAGGTTTTGCATGTTTCAACATAGCACCACACTTCCATGCATGTGCTAGGGCCACATGCAAGTCCTTGAGGTATTAGGCGCCGGGCGTGGTCTCTGCGGAACCACGATCTGTGGGCATCGGATCGTCTACCCCCTAGGCGTCCCTCGGCAGGGTAGCCGGATAGCACTCTCTTGTTTTGTGTTTGTTTAGGTCATATGATGATGTAAAACCATGGTGCTTCACAAGGGAGGGCACTATCCTACCGGTTTCACCCGAGCAGGAGTTTCCCCCTTATATAAGTCGAACCTTAGCTTTGGGTTCTGACTTGCGCGCATGAGAAGGGGACACATGCACCCGGGGACTAGGTTTTGCATGTTTCAACATAGCACCACACTTGCATGCATGTGCTAGGGCCACATGCAAGTCCTTGAGGTATTAGGCGCCCGGGCGTGGTCTCCCTTGGAACCACGATCTGTGGGCATCGGATCGTCTACCCCCTAGGCGTCCCTCGACAGGGGTAGCCGGAGTAGCACTCTCTTGTTTTGTGTTTGTTTAGGTCATATGATGATGTAAAACCATGGTGCTTCACAAGGGAGGCACTATCCTACCGGTTTCACCCGGCAGGAGTTTCCCCTTATATAAGTCCGAACCTTAGCTTTGGGTTCTGGCGCACGCATGAGAAGGGACACATGCACCGGGACTAGGTTTTGCATGTTTCAACATAGCACCACACTTCCATGCATGTGCTAGGGCCACATGCAAGTCCTTGAGGTATTAGGCGCCCGGGCGTGGTCTCCATGGAACCACGATCTGTGGGCATCGGATCGTCTACCCCCTAGGCGTCCCTCGGCGAGGGTAGCCGGAGTAGCACTCTCTTGTTTTGTGTTTTTTTAGGTCATATGATGATGTAAAACCATGGTGCTTCACAAGGGTAGGGCACTATCCTACCGGTTTCACCGAGGCAGGAGTTTCCCCTTATATAAGTCCAGAACCTTAGCTTTGGGTTACTGCGCCTTGCGCATGAGAAGGGGACACATGCACCAGGGACTAGGTTTTGCATGTTTCAACATAGCACCACACTTCCATGCATGTGCTAGAGCCACATTCAAGTCCTTGAGGTATTCCGACGCCCGGAGCGTGGTCTCCCGCGGAACCCTGATCTGTTTGCATCAGATCGTCTACCCCCTAGACGTCCCTCTGCAGGGGTAGCCCGGAGTAGCACTCTCTTGTTTTGTGTTTTTTTAGGTCATATGATGATGTAAAACCATGGTGCTTCACAAGGGGAGGGCACTATCCTACCCGGTTTCACCGAGCAGAGTTTCCCCTTATATAAGTCCAGAACCTTAGCTTTGGGTTCACTAAGCGCGCATGAGAAGGGGACACATGCACCGGGGACTAGGTTTTGCATGTTTCAACATAGCACCACACTTCCATGCATGTGCTAGGGCCACATGCAAGTCCTTGAGGTATTAGGCGCCCGGGCGTGGTCTCTGCGGAACCACGATCATGGGCATCGGATCGTCTACCCCTAGGCGTCCCTCGGCGAGGTAGCCGGAGTAGCACTCTCTTGTTTTGTGTTTGTTTAGGTCATATGATGATGTAAAACCATGGTGCTTCACAAGGGAGGCACTATCCTACCGGTTTCACCGAGCAGGAGTTTCCCCCTTATATAAGTCCGGAACCTTAGCTTTGGGTTACAGCGCACGCATGAGAAGGGGGACACATGCACCCGGGGACTAGGTTTTGCATGTTTCAACATAGCACCACACTTCCATGCATGTGCTAGGGCCAGATGCAAGTCCTTGAGGTATTAGGCGCCCGGGCGTGGTCTCTGCGGAACCACGATCTGTGGGCATCGGATCGTCTACCCCTAGGCGTCCCTCGGAGGGGTAGCCGGAGTAGCACTCTCTTGTTTTGTGTTTGTTTAGGTCATATGATGATGTAAAACCATGGTGCTTCACAAGGGAGGGCACTATCCTGCAGTTTCACCCGAGCAGGAGTTTCCCCTTATATAAGTCAGAACCTTAGCTTTGGGTTCTGCTAAGCGCGCATGAGAAGGGGACACATGCACCCGGGGACTAGGTTTTGCATGTTTCAACATAGCACCACACTTCCATGCATGTGCTAGGGCCACATGCAAGTCCTTGAGGTATTAGGCGCCCGGGCGTGGTCTCCATGGAACCACGATCTGTGGGCATCGGATCGTCTACCCCCTAGGCGTCCCTCGGCAGGGTAGCCGGAGTAGCACTCTCTCGTTTTGTGTTTGTTTAGGTCATATGATGATGTAAAACCATGGTGCTTCACAAGGGAGGGCACTATCCTACCGGTTTCACCCGAGCAGAGTTTCCCCTTATATAAGTCAGAACCTTAGCTTTGGGTTTCTGGCCTTGCGCATGAGAAGGGGGACACATGCACCCGGGGACTAGGTTTTGCATGTTTCAACATAGCACCACACTTCCATGCATGTGCTAGGGCCACATGCAAGTCCTGGAGGTATTAGGCGCCCGGGCGTGGTCTCTGCGGAACCACGATCTGTGGGCATCGGATCGTCTACCCCCTAGGCGTCCCTCGTGAGGGTAGCCGGAGTAGCACTCTCTTGTTTTGTGTTTGTTTAGGTCATATGATGATGTAAAACCATGGTGCTTCACAAGGGAGGGCACTATCCTACCGGTTTCACCGAGCAGGAGTTTCCCCTTATATAAGTCGAACCTTAGCTTTAGGTTACAGCGCACGCATGAGAAGGGGACACATGCACCCTGGGACTAGGTTTTGCATGTTTCAACATAGCACCACACTTCCATGCATGTGCTAGGGCCACATGCAAGTCCTTGAGGTATTAGCGCCCGGGCGTGGTCTCCTTGGAACCACGATCTGTGGGCATCGGATCGTCTACCCCCTAGGCGTCCCTCGGCAGGGGTAGCCGGAGTAGCACTCTCTTGTTTTGTGTTTGTTTAGGTCATATGATGATGTAAAACCATGGTGCTTCACAAGGGAGGCACTATCCTACCGGTTTCACCCGAGCAGGAGTTTCCCCCTTATATAAGTCGGAACCTTAGCTTTGGGTTCTGCTTGCGCATGAGAATGGGGACACATCCACCCGGGGACTAGGTTTTGCATGTTTCAACATAGCACCACACTTCCATGCATGTGCTAGGGCCACATGCAAGTCCTTGAGGTATTAGGCGCCGGGCGTGGTCTCCTGGAACCACGATCTGTGGGCATCGGATCGTCTACCCCCTAGGCGTCCCTCGGCAGGGTAGCCTGGAGTAGCACTCTCTTGTTTTGTGTTTGTTTAGGTCATATGATGATGTAAAACCATGGTGCTTCACAAGGGGAGGGCACTATCCTACCCGGTTTCACCCGAACGGGGAGTTTCCCCCTTATATAAGTCCGGAACCTTAGCTTTAGGTTACAACGCACGCATGAGAAGGGGGACACATGCACGCGGGGACTAGGTTTTGCATGTTTCAACATAGCACCACACTTACATGCATGTTCTAGGGCCACATGCAAGTCCTTGAGGTATTAGGCGCCCGGGCGTGGTCTCTGCGGAACCACGATCTGTGGCATCGGATCGTCTACCCCCTAGACGTCCCTCTGACAGGGGTAGCCCGGAGTAGCACTCTCTTGTTTTGTGTTTGTTTAGGTCATATGATGATGTAAAACCATGGTGATTCACAACGGACGGCATTATCCGACCTGGTTTCACCCGAACAGGGAGTTTCCCCCTTATATAAGTCCAGAACCTTAGCTTTAGGTTACAGCGCACGCATGAGAAGGGTGACACATGCACCCGGGGACTAGGTTTTGCATGTTTCAACATAGCACCACACTTCCATGCATGTGCTAGGGCCACATGCAAGTCCTTGAGGTATTAGGCGCCGGGCGTGGTCTCTGCGGAACCACGATCTGTGGGCATCGGATCGTCTACCCCCTAGGCGTCCCTCGGCGAGGGTAGCCGGAGTAGCACTCTCTTGTTTTGTGTTTGTTTAGGTCATATGATGATGTAAAACCATGGTGCTTCACAAGGGAGGGCACTATCCTGCAGTTTCACCGAGCGGAGTTTCCCCCTTATATAAGTCGAACCTTAGCTTTAGGTTCTGCTAAGCGCACGCATGAGAAGGGGACACATGCACCGGGGACTAGGTTTTGCATGTTTCAACATAGCACCACACTTCCATGCATGTGCTAGGGCCACATGCAAGTCCTTGAGGTATTAGGCGCCCGGGCGTGGTCTCTGCGGAACCACGATCTGTGGGCATCGGATCGTCTACCCCCTAGGCGTCCCTCGGCAGGGGGTACCCGGAGTAGCACTCTCTTGTTTTGTGTTTGTTTAGGTCATATGATGATGTAAAACCATGGTGCTTCACAAGGGAGGGCACTATCCTACCGGTTTCACCCGAGCAGGAGTTTCCCCTTATATAAGTCGAACCTTAGCTTTAGGTTCTAGCGTACGCATGAGAAGGGGACACATGCACCCGGGACTAGGTTTGCATGTTTCAACATAGCACCACACTTCCATGCATGTGCTAGGGCCACATGCAAGTCCTTGAGGTATTAGGCGCCCGGGCGTGGTCTCTGCGGAACCACGATGCATGGGCATCGGATCGTCTACCCCCTAGGCGTCCCTCTCGGCAGGGTAGCACTCTCTTGTTTTGTGTTTGTTTAGGTCATATGATGATGTAAAACCATGGTGCTTCACAAGGGAGGGCACTATCCTACCGGTTTCACCGAGCAGGAGTTTCCCCTTATATAAGTCCAGAACCTTAGCTTTAGGTTCTGCGCCTTGCATGAGAAGGGGACACATGCACCCGGGGACTAGGTGTTGCATGTTTCAACATAGCACCACACTTCCATGCATGTGCTAGGGCCACATGCAAGTCCTTGAGGTATTAGGCGCCCGGGCGTGGTCTCCATGGAACCACGATCTGTGGGCATCGGATCGTCTACCCCCTAGGCGTCCCTCGGCAGGGTAGCCCGGAGTAGCACTCTCTTGTTTTGTGTTTGTTTAGGTCATATGATGATGTAAAACCATGGTGCTTCACAAGGGGAGGGCACTATCCTACCCGGTTTCACCCGAACGGGGAGTTTCCCCCTTATATAAGTCCAGAACCTTAGCTTTAGGTTACTGCTAGCGCACGCATGAGAAGGGGGACACATGCACACGGGGACTAGGTGTTGCATGTTTCAACATAGCACCACACTTCCATGCATGTGCTAGGGCCACATGCAAGTCCTTGAGGTATTAGGCGCCCGGGCGTGGTCTCCTTGGAACCACGATCTGTGGGCATCGGATCGTCTACCCCTAGGCGTCCCTCGGCAGGTAGCCGGGTAGCACTCTCTCGTTTTGTGTTTTTTTAGGTCATATGATGATGTAAAACCATGGTGCTTCACAAGGGAGGCACTATCCTACCGGTTTCACCCGAGCAGGAGTTTCCCCTTATATAAGTCGAACCTTAGCTTTGGGTTACTGCTACGCATGAGAAGGGGACACATGCACTCGGGGACTAGGTTTTGCATGTTTCAACATAGCACCACACTTCCATGCATGTGCTAGGGCCACATGCAAGTCCTTGAGGTATTAGGCGCCCGGGCGTGGTCTCCTGGAACCACGATCTGTGGGCATCGGATCGTCTACCCCCTAGGCGTCCCTCGGCGAGAGGTAGCCCGGAGTAGCACTCTATTGTTTTGTGTTTGTTTAGGTCATATGATGATGTAAAACCATGGTTCTTCACAAGGGGAGGGCACTATCCTACCCGGTTTCATCGGAACATGGAGTTTCCCCCTTATATAAGTACAGAACCTTAGCTTTAGGTCACAGCTAGCGCACACAAGAGAAGGGGGACACATGCACCCGGGGACTAGGTTTTGCATGTTTCAACATAGCACCACACTTCCATGCATGTGCTAGGGCCACATGCAAGTCCTTGAGGTATTCGGCGCCCGGGCGTGGTCTCTGCGGAACCACGATCTGTGGGCATCGGATCGTCTACCCCCTAGGCGTCCCTCGACAGGGGTAGCCAGATAGCACTCTCTTTTTTTGTGTTTGTTTAGGTCATATGATGATGTAAAACCATGGTGCTTCACAAGGGGAGGGCACTATCCTACCCGGTTTCACCCGAACTGGGAGTTTCCCCCTTATATAAGTCCAGAACCTTAGCTTTAGGTTACATCGCATGAGAAGGGGACACATGCACCGGGGACTAGGTTTTGCATGTTTCAACATAGCACCACACTTCCATGCATGTGCTAGGGCCACATGCAAGTCCTTGAGGTATTAGGCGCCCGGGCGTGGTCTCTGCGGAACCACGATCTGTGGGCATCGGATCGTCTACCCCCTAGGCGTCCCTCGGCGAGGGTAGCCGGAGTAGCACTCTCTTGTTTTGTGTTTGTTTAGGTCATATGATGATGTAAAACCATGGTGCTTCACAAGGGAGGGCACTATCCTACCGGTTTCACCCGAGCAGGAGTTTCCCCTTATATAAGTCAGAACCTTAGCTTTAGGTTCTGCCTTGCGCATGAGAAGGGGACACATGCACCGGGGACTAGGTTTTGCATGTTTCAACATAGCACCACACTTCCATGCATGTGCTAGGGCCACATGCAAGTCCTTGAGGTATTCGGCGCCCGGGCGTGGTCTCCTGGAACCACGATCTGTGGGCATCGGATCGTCTACCCCTAGGCGTCCCTCGGCGAGGGGTAGCCAGTAGCACTCTCTTGTTTTGTGTTTTTTAGGTCATATGATGATGTAAAACCATGGTGCTTCACAAGGGAGGGCACTATCCTGCAGTTTCACCCGAGCGGGAGTTTCCCCTTATATAAGTCGAACCTTAGCTTTGGGTTACTGCTAAGCGCGCATGAGAAGGGGACACATGCACCCGGGGACTAGGTTTTGCATGTTTCAACATAGCACCACACTTCCATGCATGTGCTAGGGCCACATGCAAATCCTTGAGGTATTAGGCGCCCGTAGCGTGGTCTCTGCGGAACCACGATCTGTGGGCATCGGATCGTCTACCCCCTAGGCGTCCCTCGGCAGGGTAGCCAGGTAGCACTCTCTTGTTTTGTGTTTGTTTAGGTCATATGATGATGTAAAACCATGGTGCTTCACAAGGGAGGCACTATCCTACCGGTTTCACCCGAGCAGGGAGTTTCCCCTTATATAAGTCAGAACCTTAGCTTTAGGTTACAAGCATGCGCATGAGAAGGGGACACATGCACCCGGGGACTAGGTTTTGCATGTTTCAACATAGCACCACACTTCCATGCATTTGCTAGGGCCACATGCAAGTCCTTGAGGTATTAGGCGCCCGGGCGTGGTCTCTGCGGAACCACGATCTGTGGGCATCGGATCGTCTACCCCCTAGGCGTCCCTCTATGAGGTAGCCGGAGTAGAACTCTCTTGTTTTGTGTTTGTTAGGTCATATGATGATGTAAAACCATGGTGCTTCACAAGGGTAGGGCACCATCCTACCGGTTTCACCGAGCAGGAGTTTCCCCTTATATAAGTCAGAACCTTAGCTTTGGGTTCTGTATACGCATGAGAAGGGGACACATGGAACCGGGGACTAGGTTTTGCATGTTTCAACATAGCACCACACTTCCATGCATGTGCTAGGGCCACAGGCAATTCCTTGAGGTATTACAAAGCCCCGGTGCGTGGTCTCCTGCGGAACCACGATCTGTGGGCATCGGATCGTCTACCCCTAGGCGTCCCTCGGCGAGGTAGCCGGAGTAGCACTCTCTTGTTTTGTGTTTGTTTAGGTCATATGATGATGTAAAACCATGGTGCTTCACAAGGGAGGGCACTATCCTACCGGTTTCACCCAGGGGAGTTTCCCCTTATATAAGTCTAGAACCTTAGCTTTGGGTTACAGCTTACGCATGAGAAGGGGACACATGCACCGGGGACTAGGTTTTGCATGTTTCAACATAGCACCACACTTCCATGCATGTGCTAGGGCCACATGCAAGTCCTTGAGGTATTGGCGCCCGGAGCGTGGTCTCCCGCGGAATCCTGATCTGTGGGCATCGGATCGTCTACCCCCCTAGACGTCCCTCTGACAGGGGTACCCCATAGTAGCACTCTCTTGTTTTGTGTTTGTTTAGGTCATATGATGATGTAAAACCATGGTGCTTCACAAGGGGAGGGCACTATCCTACCCGGTTTCACCGAGCAGGAGTTTCCCCTTATATAAGTCCAGAACCTTAGCTTTAGGTTACAGCGCACGCATGAGAAGGGGACACATGCACCCGGGGACTAGGTTTTGAATGTTTCAACATAGCACCACACTTCCATGCATGTGCTAGGGCCACATGCAAGTCCTTGAGGTATTAGGCGCCCGGGCGTGGTCTCCATGAACCACGATCTGTGGGCATCGGATCGTCTACCCCTAGGCGTCCCTCGGCAGGGTAGCCCGGAGTAGCACTCTCTTGTTTTGTGTTTGTTTAGGTCATATGATGATGTAAAACCATGGTGCTTCACAAGGGGAGGGCACTATCCTACCCGGTTTCACCCGAACGGGGAGTTTCCCCCTTATATAAGTCCAGAACCTTAGCTTTAGGTTACAGCGCACGCATGCGAAGGGGAGACATGCACCCAGGGACTAGGTTTTGCATGTTTCAACATAGCACCACACTTCCATGCATGTGCTAGGGCCACATGCAAGTCCTTGAGGTATTCCGACGCCCCGTAGCGTGGTCTCCCGCGGAACCCTGATCTGTGGGCATCGGATCGTCTACCCCCTAGACGTCCCTCTGACACGACTAGCCCGGAGTAGCACTCTCTTGTTTGTGTTTGTTTAGGTCATATGATGATGTAAAACCATGGTGCTTCACAAGGGGATGGCACTATCCTACTCGGTTTCACCCGAACGGGGAGTTTCCCCTTATATAAGTCCGGAACCTTAGCTTTAGGTTACAGCGCACGCATGAGAAGGGGGACACATGCACCCGGGGACTAGGTTTTGCATGTTTCAACATAGCACCACACTTCCATGCATGTGCTAGGGCCACATGCAAGTCCTTGAGGTATTAGGCGCCCGGGCGTGGTCTCCTGCGGAACCCTCATCGGTGGGCATCGGATCGTCTACCCCCCTAGACGTCCCTCTGACAGGGTAGACCGGAGTAGCACTCTCTTGTTTTGTGTTGTTTAGGTCATATGATGATGTAAAACCATGGTGCTTCACAAGGGGAGGGCACTATCCTACCCGGTTTCAAACGAAAGGGGAGTTTCCCCCTTATATAAGTCCAGAACCTTAGCTTTAGGGTACAGCTCACGCATGAGAAGGGGGACACATGCACCCGGGGACTAGGTTTTGCATGTTTCAACATAGCACCACACTTCCATGCATGTGCTAGGGCCACATGCAAGTCCTTGAGGTATTTCGACGCCCCGGGGCGTGGTCTCCCGCGGAACCCTGATATGTGGGCATCGGATCGTCTACCCCCTAGGCGTCCCTCGGCAGGGTAGCCGGAGTAGCACTCTCTTATTTTTTGTTTGTTTAGGTCATATGATGATGTAAAACCATGGTTCTTCACAAGGGTAGGGCACTATCCTACCCGGTTTCACCCGAGCGGGAGTTTCCCCTTATATAAGTCCAGAACCTTAGCTTTAGGTTACGGCGCACGCATGAGAAGGGTGACACATGCACCCGGGGACTAGGTTTTGCATGTTTCAACATAGCACCACACTTTCATGCATGTGCTAGAGCCACATGCAAGTCCTTGAGGTATTAGCGCCCGGGCGTGGTCTCTGCGGAACCACGATCTGTGGGCATCGGATCGTCTACCCCTAGGCGTCCCTCACGGCAGGTAGCCGGAGTAGCACTCTCTTGTTTTGTGTTTGTTTAGGTCATATTATGATGTAAAACCATGGTGCTTCACAAGGGTAGGGCACTATCCTACCGGTTTCACCGAGCAGGGAGTTTCCCCTTATATAAGTCGAACCTTAGCTTTGGGTTCTGACTAGCGCACACATGAGAAGGGGACACATGCACCCGGGACTAGGTTTTGCATGTTTCAACATAGCACCACACTTCCATGCATGTGCTAGGGCCACATGCAAGTCCTTGAGGTATTGACGCCCGGGCGTGGTCTCCTGGAACCACGATCTGTGGGCATCGGATCGTCTACCCCCTAGGCGTCCCTCGGCAGAGGTAGCCAGAGTAGCACTCTCTTGTTTTGTGTTTTTTTAGGTCATATGATAATGTAAAACCATGGTGCTTCACAAGGGGAGGGCACTATCCTACCCGGTTTCACCCGAACGGGGAGTTTCCCCCTTATATAAGTCCGGAACCTTAGCTTTAGGTTACAGCTAGCGCACACATAAGAAGGGGGACACATGCACCCGGGGACTAGGTGTTGCATGTTTCAACATAGCACCACACTTCCATGCATGTGCTAGGGCCACATGCAAGTCCTTGAGTTATTTAGACACCCCGTAGCGTGGTCTCCCGCGGAATCCTGATCTGTGGGCATCAGATCGTCTACCCCCCTAGACGTCCCTCTAACAGGGGTAGCCCGGAGTAGCACTCTCTTATTTTGTGTTTGTTTAGGTCATATGATGATGTAAAACCATGGTGCTTCACAAGGGGAGGGCACTATCCTACCCGGTTTCACCCGAACGGGGAGTTTCCCAATTATATAAGTCCGGAACCTTAGCTTTAGGTTACAGCTAGTGCACGCATAAGAAGGGGGACACATACACCCGGGGACTAGGTGTTGCATGTTTCAACATAGAACCACACTTCCATGCATGTACTAGGGCCACATGCAAGTCCTTGAGTTATTAGGCGCCCGGGCGTGGTCTCCTTGGAACCCTGATCTGTGGGCATCGGATCGTCTACCCCCCTAGACGTCCCTCTAACAGGGGTAGCCCGGAGTAGCACTCTCTTGTTTTGTGTTTGTTTAGGTCATATGATGATGTAAAACCATGGTGCTTCACAAGGGGAGGGCACTATCCTACCCGGTTTCACCGGAACGGGGAGTTTCCCCCTTATATAAGTCCAGAACCTTAGCTTTAGGTTACAGCGCACGCATGAGAAGGGGGACACATGCACCCGGGGACTAGGTTTTGCATGTTTCAACATAGCACCACACTTCCATGCATGTGCTAGGGCCACATGCAAGTCCTTGAGGTATTAGGCGCCCGGGCGTGGTCTCCCGGAACCACGATCTGTGGGCATCGGATCCTCTACCCCCTAGACGTCCCTCTGAGAAGGGTAGCCCGGAGTAGCACTCTCTTGTTTTGTGTTTGTTTAGGTCATATGATGATGTAAAACCATGGTGCTTCACAAGGGGAGGGCACTATCCTACCCGGTTTCACCCGAACGGGGAGTTTCCCCCTTATATAAGTCCGGAACCTTAGCTTTAGGGTACATCGCACGCATGAGAAGGGGGACACATGCACTCGGGGACTAGGTTTTGCATGTTTCAACATAGCACCACACTTCCATGCATGTGCTAGGGCCACATGCAAGTCCTTGAGGTATTCCGACGCCCCGTAGCGTGGTCTCCCACGGAACCCTGATCTGTGGGCATCGGATCGTCTACCCCCTAGACGTCCCTCTGACAGGGGTAGCCCAGAGTAGCACTCTCTTGTTTTGTGTTTCTTTAGGTCATATGATGATGTAAAACCATGGTGCTTCACAAGGGGAGGGCACTATCCTACCCGGTTTCACCCGAACGGGGAGTTTCCCCCTTATATAAGTCCAGAACCTTAGCTTTAGGTTACAGCGCACGCATGAGAAGGGGGACACATGCACCCGGGGACTAGGTTTTGCATGTTTCAACATAGCACCACACTTCCATGCATGTGCTAGGGCCACATGCAAGTCCTTGAGGTATTCCGACGCCCGGAGCGTGGTCTCCCGCGGAACCCTGATCTGTGGGCATCGGATCGTCTACCCCCCTAGACGTCCCTCTGACAGTGGTAGCCATGCATAAGTCCGCACTCACCGGACTAGGACTTGTCGGAGCTGCGCTCCACGAAGAGGCTCCTGCGGAGTCGAAAAAGAAAGCTCCGGCCAGGCAGGACCGGAGTCTCACCCCCTCATCCGAAGAGGAAGAGGAGCACGATATTTCTCGAAGGAAGAAGAGCTCGCATCGCCATAAACGCGACCACGACGCCAGGGACAAGCTTACACAGCGCAAGATCGATAAAGCACGCGCTAAACGTGCATGCTCATCCGAATCTGAGATGGACGAGGACGAAGGAGAACTTTTCGGAGCTCGATGCTTCAGCAGATCCGTTCGGCGAACACAGATGCCACGCAACTTCAAGCTTCCTTCGGATACTCCGAAGTTCAATGGCACGCAAGATCCAAAATCCTGGCTCAGTGACCATCTATCATCCGTCAAGCTTCACGGAGGCAGCAAAGAAACCGCCATGCAATGCCTTCAGCTGCAGCTGACAGGCGCGGTGCGGGTCTGGCTTAGCAGCCTATCATCAGGGTCCATCCGAAGCTGGGAGGAGCTTGCCTACAGTTTCATCCGAAATTTCAAAGGCACTAGCAAGAGGCCCGCCTCAATCGAAGAACTGCGAGCCTGCACTAAGAGAACGGGTGAATCCATTCGCTCGTACATACTACGCTGGTCTACAACCAAGAACTCCGCAGCACACATCTCCGAAGAACGGGCCATCGACGCCTTCAGGGATGGTGTCAAGCGCCCAGATTTCAAGGAGAAACTTGGACGTGTAAAGCCCAAGACACTCGATCAACTCATGGAAATCGCCAACAGCTGGGCAGACGGCGAAGATTGCATCCAACGAGCGCAATCAGATGAAGAGGACGACTACGGCCGAAGACGCGAACGCCGCAGCAAGAGGAGATCACGCGTCTACGAGGAACACGACGGACTCGACATGGTCGCGGCCGGCTACGCTGACCGCTGTAACGACAAAGAGCCGCAATGGAGGATATCGCAGCGAAACTTCCGCGACAATGGACCCTCAGAATTCGACAAACTTTCGGGTCCATGCACCATCCACTTCTACATCGACAAACATGATGGCAAAAAGAAAGCCAGCCACATGCTCAAGGATTGCCGCGAGTTCCAGAAACTCAGCGAAAGCATGGTGCAGATGAGGCAACAAGCCCCTAACCCTATGTTCGGAAGCACACCTGCGCAGGGCGAAATAGCACACGGAGCTCCTCCACCGCCACCCATCGGGGGCCCAAGCCAACCAGTCGCACCAGCACAGAACAACGCCGGGATTGGGTACCCACCACCAAAAGGAGCACTCAATATGATACAGAAGGGACGCCCCACAAATAGAGTGTAGAAGAAAATCACCCGACAAATCAACTTGGCCGTGACAACTCCACCTGCAATCCCTGAGTACCTCAGCGGATCGGAGTCCTGCATCACATTCACTCGCGCAGATCATCCTTGCCAGGTCCCTCGCCCAGGTCATGCTGCCTTGGTGCTAGAGGCGCAGATCGGAGGTTTTGAGATGAGTCGCGTCTTCATGGACGGTGGCAGCAACATCAACCTAATGTTCGCAAGCACCCTGGCAGCTATGCGAATCCCGCAATGCAGCCTGGAACAATCAGACACAACGTTCCACGGCATTGTTCCAGGGAAGGGCATCTTCCCCCTGGGCAAAATAGGACTCGACGTCATCTTCGGGAAACCGGACAACTTTCGGCAGGAGCGCCTAGAAATCGAAGTGGTGGACTGGCCGTCGCAATACCACGGCATCCTAGGACGTGTAGCATTCGCAAGGTTCCTGGCCGTCCCACACTACGCATACCTACTACTCAAGATGCCAGGACCAAGGGGCGTCATCACAGTCCACGGGAGCTTCACCCGATCAGACCAATGCGACAGAGATTTCAACAAAATCTCCCAGTCTTTCGGCATACAAGACGAGCTTGTACGGCTCCGCGAAGTGACGGACAATGGGCTACCTCCCGTCGCAAAACAGAACGCACCTGACATGTCTTTCGACTCCACTGTCAACACCAAGAAAGTGCAAGTCCACCCGACGGACGCCTCCAAGACGGCGCTGATCGCCAATGATCTCAGTACCGCATAGGAAGGCGCGCTCGTCGAATTCCTCCGTGAGCACTGGGAAATCTTCGCCTGGTGTCCTGCGGACATGCCAGGAGTTCCCAGGGAATTCGCCGAGCACGCACTCAAAGTTTTTCCAGACACCAAGCCAGTCAAGCAGTCCATCCGAAGATTGTCGGAGCCACGAGCCGAAGCTATCGGCAAGGAAATCAACAGACTACTCGCAGCGGACTTCATTCGGGAAATAAAGGAAATCGAGTGGCTGGCAAACACGTTGATGGTCCCGAAGAAGGACACGGACATCCTGCGGATGTGCGTAGACTTCACCTCACTAAACAAGCACTGCCCAAAGGACCATTTCCCTCTTCCTCAGATCGACCAGATAATCGATTCGACTGCAGGTTGCGAGAAACTCTCCTTCCTCGACGCCTACTCAGGCTGATGGGAGAATACCAATCGGGGTATACCCACGAAGCGGATTCGCCAGCTGGATCGAGCCGACTGAAGCCAAGCCCATAGCGGGTCGACTATGTCTGGCGAGTGGCGTCTTTGGACCGAACGATGGCGCATTTGGAGGCCCAAGGCGGCGACTCCAATAGAAAGCCCACTAAAGCACTTGTAAACCCTAACTGGCTACATATATAAAGCCACCAAGGGCACCCCCAAGGGGTACGTCATATTAGATCTAGTCTCCCCCACCGCCTCCGGCGACTCCATTGTAAACCAATCTATGATCATATACTGGATTGATAGCAGGACGTAGCGATCCTCCACCGAGGGGACGTGAACCTGGGTACATCGTGTGCCAATCTCGCTCCCGGATTCTCCTACGTCGCCTTGCTCCCTCTACGTAAGCTACCCCCAGTAGCATCTGCCGTACAATACCACGACAGTTGGCGCCCACCGTGGGGCAAGCGGTGCATGGAGGGTGATAATCCGGGCGGGATCCCTCACTATCACCACCGACCAGATCGCATCCAACAGGTTTTGGCCGCTCGCCGCCCAACGCGAGTTCGCCCTATGAAGCTCGGTCATCCGATCGCGTGTGGCCTGTCGGTTCTTTACGACAAATGTCGGATCCGTTCTCCTACGCACGTGCGTCAAGGAATAGAAGGATCTTGATCTCGATCTCAGCGCCACTACTCACAGCGCACTACCGCACCAGCGCGTCCGAAAGTAGATCAGACTTCATCCAAGCAAAAACAGCAAAGGGCTGATGGGTTTCTTTTATTCTTTTAGATGCAATCGCTTGTCCTCTCTTATTGATTATCTTATTTGGACTGACTTATCACACATCGTGTGTATTTATTTGCTATGCATGTATCGAGCAATCGACGAGTCTAAGATTTCGAGGTAGACGGATAGTAAAATTCAGGGCACTTGCCGACGCCAGCCATGAGGAGATCACCAAATAGATACACAAAAACATCTGGTGATATCTATCCAACTATTTTTCTATCATAATATATTTACATGAAGATTTTTGTACTTTCAGACTTGTATATATACACAGGTTAGTTGGTTTACGACCATCATGGCGCATCCGTTAATCGGTGACTCGCCTCGCCTACCACGAACTCGCCACCATGGGCTCGTCCGTGAGGGACTAGCCCCTCGTCGACTCGTTTGCCGCTTTCGTCTACTTCCGTGTCGCGGACTCGCCCAGCGCGGACTCGCCATGCTGTAGAACTCGCCTACACGCGGACGCGCTTAAACGCGGACTCGCTAGGCTCGAGGACTCGCCTGTCAGGGACTCGACCGGCACGGACTCGCTTGTCGGGGACTTGCCCAGCGCGGAATCGCCTGCCACGGGATCGCCATAGCGCGACCTCCGTCCGCCGTGTCGACCCCGTGTCCGCCGCGTCGACATCGCCATAGCGCGACCTCCGTCCGCCGCGTCGACCCCGTGTCCGCCGCGTCGACATCGCCATAGCGCGACCTCCGTCCGCCGGCCGACGCTATCGCCATAGCGCGACCTCCGTCCGCGCCGGTCGACCCGTGGTCCGCGTCGACATCGCCATAGCGCGACCTCCGTCCGCCGCGTCGACCCCGTGTCTGCCGCGTCGACATCGCCATAGCGCGACCCCCGTTCGCCGCGTAGACCCCGTGTCCGCCGCGTCGACTCCTTCTGGCTACGTCGAGTGTGTACGCCGCGCTTACTAAGGGACCTTCATCGTCCGAGTCGCCAGAGAGGGTCGCATGCCATGCTGCATGGACTCACCACTGGGTGTCTCTTCCCCCCGAGAAAAATCTATCCTCCTTTGTCAACCTTTGAAAGAGCGACTCGCAATGGCCAAGTAGTGCGAACGAGGACTCTCAAACCGAGCCTCGGATCGTCCACGAAAAACGCTAACCGAGAGCCATCATTGGAGTCGCCTTGCTCGACTGGCCTTCCGGGCCAAGACAAATGGTAGTGCTACACAAACAGCACCATGTCCTCCTCAACCTTAGACAGTGCGACTCGCACGGCTAAGTACTGCGGACGAGGACTCGCAAACCGAGCCTCGGATCGTCCAGGAAGAACGCCAAGTTGAGAGCCATCTTTGGAGTCGCCATGCGACTGGCCCCCCGGGCCAAGACGAGAGACTCGCTAAACAGCGCAATCAACATCATCGCGGACTCGCAATCATCGCGGACTCGCCACACTCGGGGACTCTCCCCTCGCGGACTCGCAATCATCGCGGACTCGCCGTGCTCGGGGACTCTCCCCTCGCGGACTCGCAATCATCGCGGACTCGCCATGCTCGGGGACTCTCCCCTCGCGGACTCGCAATCATCGCGGACTCGCCGTGCTCGGGGACTCTCCCCTCGCGGACTCGCAATCATCGCCAGATCGCCACGCCGGGACTCTCCTCGCGAACTCGCATCATCGCGACTTCGCCGCCGTGCTCGGGACTCTCCCTCGCGACTCGCAATCATCATGGATTCGCCACGCCGACTTCTCGCGGACTCGCAATCATCGCGACTCCGTGCTCGGGACTCTCCTCGCGGACTCGCAATCATCGCGACTTCGCCACGCCGGGGACTCTCCTCGCGGACTCAATCATCGCGACTCGCAATCATCGCGACTCGCATCATCGCCAGACTTCGCCGTGCTCGGGACTCTCCTCGCGACTCGCATCATCGCCAGCAGATTCGCCACGCCGGGGACTCTCCTCGCGACTCGCAATCATCGCGACTTCGCCACGCCGGGTTTCTCTCGCGATTCGCACACTCGGGACTCTCCCTCGCGACTCGCATCATCGCCAGCGGACTCGCCACGCCGGGGACTCTCTCGCGACTCGCAATCATCGTGGACTCTCCACACTGGGACTCTCCTCGCGGACTCGCAATCATCGCGCCCACACACCTGAGACTCTCCTCGCATAGAGACTCGCAATCATCGCGGACTCGCCACACTCGGGGACTCTCCCCTCGCGGACTCGCCGCGCTCGGGGACTCGGCGCCCGTCGGTCGATCGACCTCGCCGCTCGCCGCACTCGGGGACTCGGCGCGTAATCGGTCGCTCGGCCTCGACGCTCACCGGTCGCTCGATCTCGCCACTCGCCGCACTCGGGGACTCGGCGCTCGCCGGTCGCCCGACCTCATCACTCGCCATGCTCCAGCAACCACACTATTTTCAAAATATGAGCCTCGAGTCGCCTCTACAAGCCAACTCGAGCCTCGGGGACTACTCCTAGGCATGCTGCATGTACGCGTGGTTGCACGACCGCGGCTCTCCCTCTTCGATTCGTCACCACGGACTATCCTCACAGACTAACATGCTCGAGGACTGCGCTCGGGGACTCGGCACTCGCCGGTCGTTCGACCTCGCCGCTCTCCGCGCTCGGGGACTCGGCGCCCGTCGGTCGATCGACCTCGCCGCTCGCCGCGCTCGGGGACTCGGCGCCCGTCGGTCGCTCGGCCTCGCTTCCCTCCGCGCTCGGAGACTCGTCGCCGAGGACTCGCCCTCGCGTACTCGACGCGCTCGGGGACTCGGCGCGCTACAGACAGCGGAACTCGCCGGTCGATCGACCTCGCCGCTCTCCGTGCTCGGGGACTCGGCGCCCGTCGGTTGCTCGTCCTCGATGCTCGCCGGTCGCTCGACCTAGTCCCTCTCCGTCGGTCTCGGCGCTTGCGGTCGCCGACCTACCGCCAAGGCTGGGACTCGGCGCCCGCCGGTCGCTCGACCTCGCCGCTCGTCGCGCTTGGGAACTCGGCACTCTACGGTCACTCGACCTCGCCCCTCGCCGCGCTCGGGGACTCGGCATGCTCCATGTTCGGAGAATCGCCGCAATTGGCGGCTTCACCGACACCCTACGTCTTTCGCCAACTGGTCATCACAGACTGGCTCACGCCGACTGCCTCCCGCTTCATGATTCTTTTCTATGTTCAGGAGCTCGTCGCCGATTCGCCACGACCCATCGTCAAGACTCTCCGCGCCCTGCCTCAAGTCCGCGTCGAATCGACAACGCGCTCGGGGACTACTGATGGGGGAATACCAATCGGGGTATACCCACGAAGCGGATTCGCCAGCTGGATCGAGCCGACTGAAGCCAAGCCCAGAGCGGGTCGACTAACACGGCGAAAGTGGCGTCTGGACCCAGACGATCGGCGCCGATCGAGGCCCAAGGCGGCGACTCAATAGAAAGCCCACTAAAGCACTTGTAAACCCTAATCGGCTGCATATATAAAGCCACCAAGGGCACCCAAGGGGTACGTCATATTAGATCTAGTCTCCCCCACCGCCTCCGGCGACTCCATTGTAAACCAATCTATGATCATATACTGGATTGATAGCAGGACGTAGCGATCCTCCACCGAGGGGACGTGAACCTGGGTACATCGTGTGCCAATCTCGCTCCCGGATTCTCCTACGTCGCCTTGCTCCCTCTACGTAAGCTACCCCCAGTAGCATCTGCCGTGCAATACCACGACACAGGCTATAATCAGATTCGACTCAAGGTCGAAGACTAGGAGAAAACGGCGTTCATCACACCGTTTGGAGTATTCTGTTACAACACAATGCCCTTCGGGCTGAAGAACGCAGGTGCCACGTACCAGCGGTGCATGCAGGACTGCCTCAAGGACCAGATCGGTCGCAACGTCCAAGTCTATGTCGACGACATAGTTATAAAAACCAGGGAGGCAAACACACTTATCGACGATCTCCGCGAGACGTTCGACAACCTTGATCGCTACAGGATCAAACTTAACCCCGAAAATGCGCCTTCGGCGTCCCATCAGGCCAGCTGCTCGGATACTTCATCTCTCAACGAGGGATTGAGGCGAACCCGAAGAAAATCAAGGCCATCATGACAATGGGGAAGCCAACGAACCTCAAGGGAGTCCAGCAGCTCGCAGGACGCGTGGCAGCACTCAGCAGATTCATCGATGGGCTTAAAAGGCCCTGCCATTCTACCAACTACTGCGCAAGGCAGACAAGTTCGAGTGGACACCAGAAGCCAACGACGCATTCGAAAACCTCAAGCGACTCCTCTCAACCTCGCCCGTTTTGGTCACGCCAAAGGAGAGCGAGCCCTTGCTGTTGTACATAGCAGCCACACACCAGGTGGTCAGCACCGTACTTGTGGTCGAGCGACCCGAAGAAGGCAAGACCCACGGGGTCCAGCGCCCAATTTACTACCTCAGCGAGGTACTTACTCCAACAAAACAGCGGTACCCGCACTACTGTGGTTACTCACGGCGTGTTCATGACGGCTCAATGACTGAGCCATTACTTCCAAGAGCATCAGGTGATGGTCGTCAACGAGGCACCCCTGAACAGCATCCTGAATAACCCAGAGGCCACAGGACGCGTGGCCCTGTGGGGCATCGAACTATCACCCTTGGACATCGTCTACGAGAAACGACACGCAATCAAATCTCAGGTCCTTCCGGACTTCCTGGTGCACTGGATGGAGCTGCAGCTGCCTGACACCCCAGACATGTCACAGTCCTGGACAATGCATTTCGATGGCTCCAAGCGCGAAGCTGGAGCAGGAGCAGGAGTAATACTAACCTCCCCACAAGGTGACAAGATGAAGTACGTTCTTCGGATGAAATTCAGAGCCTCTAACAATGAGGCTGAATACGAAGCCCTCATCCATGGCATGAGGATGGCAAAAATATGTGGCGCAACGCGCCTGGTCATCTACGGTGACTCCAACCTTGTCGTACAACAGACGACGAATGAGTGCGACGCACACGCCGAAAACATGATCGCGTACCGCGCGCTATACAACGCACTCGAAGGAGAATTCGACGGCTGCGAACTTCGGCACGTTGGAAGGGAGAGCAACGAAGAAGCTGATAGACTCGCCAACATCGGCTCCACTTGTGCAAAAGTACCACCAGGTGTGTTCCTCGAACAGATCTGCGTGCCATCCATCAAACGGAAATTCCCCAAGGGATCACCCGAAGAAGCAGAACACTTGGGAGCTATGCTACCCGAAGGTCAGGATACCGAAGTTGCCATGGTCAACCTGATGCAGGTCATGGCAGTCGAAGAAACTTGGACACGCCCATACATCCAATTCCTGGTAAACGGAGTACTGCCCGATAGCCCGACAGACACTCGGCGCATATCCCGTCGGTCAAAAGCCTTCACCATTATCAATGGCGAGCTATACAAGCACAGCATCACGGGTGTACTACAACGGTGCGTCACCATCGACGACGGCAAAACCATACTCCAAGACATCCATGAAGGCATCTGCGGCCATCATGCAGGCAGCCGCTCCCTCGTCGCAAAAGCTCTACGGGCAGGATTTTACTGGCCAACGGCCATGAGCGACGCAAAGGACATCATCCGAAGATGCAACAGATGCCAACGGTTCACCGACAAACCGCACGCACCCCGATCTGAGCTCAGACCCATACCAATTGCCTGGCCTTTTGCTCAATGGGGCCTCGACATGGTCGGCAAACTACCCAAGTCCTCGAAAGGGGGACATGTCTTCCTCCTGGTCGCAATTGACAAATTCACCAAGTGGATCGAGGCCATGCCAGTCACCAACCAGAAGGGCAAAACCGCCATCAAATTCTTCGAATCCATTGTCTACAGGTTCGGCGTACCGCACAGCATCATCACCGACAACGGATCGAACTTTATCTCCGAAGAATTCCAGGACTTGTGCGAAGGCCTCGGGATCAACATCACATACGCCTCAGTGGCACACTCGCAAACAAACAGGCAAGTGGAAAAGGCCAATGGCCTAATCGGCGCTGGCATCAAGAAGCGCCTCATGAGCTCACTCGAGCAAAAAGTTGGAAACTGGACAAAAGAGCTACCATCCGTCCTATGGAGCTTACGGACCACGCCAAACAGCGCCACCAGCTACACACCGTTCTTCATGGTACACGGAGCCGAAGCCGTGCTACCAGCCAAATCGCCACCAGCCCCACGCGGTCGTCGCCACACCAAGCGTAATCCACTACTGCACTCGAAGATGCCGTCGACACACTCGACGAAGCACGAGACATAGCAGCAGCTCGATCAGCGGTGTACCAGCAGAGTCTCCGCAACTACCACAGCCGTCGGCTGTGCCCAAGGTCCTTCGTCGAAGGATACCTCGTCTTGCGACTCAAGCAAAAGCAGCCGAATAAACTCGAGTCACCATGGGAAGGACCCTACGTCATCACCGAAGTCATCCCAGGTGGCGCCTACCGCCTCAAACACGTGGAGTCTGGAGTCGCATACTCCAACCCATGGAACATCTCGCACCTGCGACGATTCTATCCATAGCTACATGCCATTTACTTTCAATAAGGCTTTCAGCCAAGGCTATCCAGCCGAACAATGTACCTCCTCCATTACGATATAAATAAAGCTAAGTATCTCGCCCTCAACCTTCGGTTGGCTACTTTTCTGCAACTTTACTACATGCTACAAACGCACTCGGGGGCTCCCCCCACCTCGCGATTTCATCGACTGAGGACCAAACGTGTATACCTGAGTAGCTGACAACGTCAGGCAAACGAAAAGGACACGTATTCAATCAAAAGCACTGCGTGCTCACAACAAAACAAACCCTTTTCAACAAAGGGCAAAGTACGCCCAGCCGAAATATACAAATTTTACATCTATCTGTTTATTTTCAGGTACTACCTATTCTGAAGAACAACCTGAGCACCCTGCTCAAAAAAATCTACAATCTGTTCGGCATACTGCCTTACAGCCGCGTAATGCGGCCGCATGTCCCACTCGCCACCATCAGGACGACGAGGTGGCCCAGCGGCCACCGCAGCCAACTCTATATCGGGCCGATGCAGCCTCACAAGAGACAACGCAGCCTTCACTCCTGCGACGAGTTGTTGCCGCACCAACTCCCGAACATTGCCAACACTCCAAAACTTCGACAGAAGTCCTGCAAGGGTCGTCGGCATGGCATCCAACGGAAACATGACGTGCAACACCGAAGAAAAGGACGTCTGCACTTGACGGAGCACCCGCGAAACTTGATGCACATGGTCCTGCACCGTTGCCAGAGCCATGGCGCGATCGCGATCCATCCAGAAGAAACCGCCGGCCTCCATGTCCTGCTGAGTCAAGCAGTTGACCCGAACAGCGACACGCTCCTTTTCTTCCCTCAGAGCAAGATTCGCACCTGCGACAACAGTCAAATACAAGAATAAGGCCAACAGGCTCATCCGAAGAACTGAGCTACAGCTCGAACCAAAGAACAACTTACATTGCAGCTGCTCGGACAACCGAACCAGCTCCGCCATCAAGTACTCCTCTCTGGCAGCACCACGATCTGCCTTGGACTTCCAAACGTCGGCACGACCTCGTAACCCAAGCAACTCCTTCTCCAGACCACGCACACGATCCCGAAGGAAAGTGAGCTGAGAGGAATCATCCAAGGACGGTCGCAACGGCGTTGCGGACGGTGTGTCAACAGGGTCAACACCCGAAGGAACCTAGTACATCAGAAAAGAAAGGGACAACCACATTTTCAGACAAGGATAGAGCACAACTCAAAGGAATCCATTAAGACCACTACGTGGCACAGAGGCGAAGTTTTCTTCAAGATATTTACAACAAAATAGACTACAGACTACCCTACACCTACAAAATACCTAATATGCAGGGCCCTGAGTCGCTTCAGAGCCAGACTGCCTAGCCCTAACCTCACCCTGCTGCCGCAGCGCGTACTCCGACAACAATTCAATGAGCTTGGGCCCATATCGCTTGCAGCGAGCAGAATAGGTAGCAAAGGCTACCTCGGATCCATCTGCAGCCGTCGGCATCCGAGAGGTAATCTGGGGCAGGTCCAGCTCCGCCACTGACGCCAAGGCCATCGCCAGCCCGACGGACGCACCGATGCCCTTCTGCTTGCGCTTATACGCCGCAGGCGCATCGGCCGATAGAGCCTCTGCCAGAGCATCCACATCGTCAAGGGCCGCGCCCTTCGGGACAAGCTCCTTGTAGAAGCGACCAAGGACCTCTTTCGCCTTAGCAAGAGAGCCGATGACGGTGCTGCAGCGATCTTCAACTGCCACAGTGGCATCGTCTAGAGCACTGCCATGCTCTAGAGCACTGCGGTCGAACTCAATGCCTGCGGCATCTGAGACAAAAAAGAATACGAAGAAACATATGACGAAAAGCAGCATAGAAGAAGACATGAGGCATGAAGAAACAAAGGACAAAAATCTAGCACTCACCCGAAATAGCCTTGGCAGCCGCCATGAGCTTCGCTGCCAGCTCTTTTTCACGAGCAGATGCAACGGTGGCCAGCTGCTCCTCACGATCTGCGGCCTCTTGCTGTAGGCGCTCCCTCTCTTCGGCTGCTCTAGTCAGCTCTAGCTCGAGGCGCTCCTTCGCGCCAGCGGCAGCTTCGGCCTTCTGCTCAGATTGACCAAGGCTCTTTTTGAGAGCGTTGACCTCACGGAGGGACTCATTATGCTCCTATACATTCAAGACAAGCAAGCGTCAACACATAGGACCAAGATACATAATAAAGGCATTCAAATGCCGATGGATACCTTGAAGCTGCCGAAGTTTCGCCTCCAATGCCAGGCGCTCCTGTACCAGCCGCCTGGCCTTCGGCACAAAGGGCTGCAGCACAAGCAATAACAGTAAGAAAAGGACTCGGGGGCTACGCCCAACGCAATGGAGTTAAAACAAAATTCGCACACAAATATACTCAGGGGCTCCCCCCGCGGTATGAAAAGGAAGTACTTACGTGCTCCGCTGGCGACTCCGACGGACCGCCCACGAAATTCTGAGGCGCAACCACCTGCACCTCCTGCAATGGAGGATCCGGAGCCGCGCCACCCGAAGTCGCCACCGTCTGAGGAGGCGGAGACACAATCTTCGACTCCCCCATCATCTCCCGTGCGCCATCACTAGAAGAATCATGGGAGGAATGCCTGCATACGAACCAATCAGTACAGATGCAAGATCCATGAAGGAGTAAGGACAATAATACAAGCAAACACTTACGAGCCCAATGAACTCAGGTCGAAGACAGGAGGAGTCCTTCGGGCTCTCTTCTCCTCCTTCTTCTCTTCCTTCTCCTCCTCTTTCTTCTCTACCTTCTTCCGCTTTGTTGGCGGGTGCGGCGCAACAGCCCGCACAGGAATGGCGGGAATGGGAGAGGAAGAACCTCCATGACCATCACTATGACGCTCAAGGCCCAAAGGGTTCCTGGGAGTCGGAGGAGTTGAGGCATCCGAAGACTCGCTGGAGCTCCGTGATCGCTTTCGCGTGTGATCCTCACTCGACTCGCCGACATCCTCCGCCGGAGACCGCGCCGACGGTAGCTCGGACACGGAGTCAACCACTTCATTATCTGGGGCATCCGGATACCTTTCGGGCAATGGTGGTACCATGCCAGGCACTTTGAAGCTCTGCAACATCAGAAGAAACTTTGTTAGCAAACAAAGGAAATAAAAACAAAGCCAACAAAAAGCACTACGTGCACAAATCTACACCTGCGGTACGGGCAACGTCGAAGAAAAAGGGGGAGTCAGCGACTTCCCCGGGATTTCCTCTCCGGCTTTGAACTTCAGCAGCACGCGAAGGGTCTTGTCCAGATCCGCCTTGGACATCTTCTCAGCCGAAACCCTCGTCGGATCGTGGTGCCCAGAATACAGAAACATTGGGTGCGCCCTCGCTTGGAGAGGTTGCACCCGACGCTCTAGAAAAGTTCGGATGATGTCCACGCCATTCACCTCTTTCTCAGGAATCAGTTGGAGATCCTCCACCCGACGATAAAGGGCCTCTACCTCCTCTACCTCACCGTCAAGGATTTGGTTCTTCCAAGACCTCTTTCGCTCAATAATGTGGGTGGGGTCAAAGGGAACAAGACCAAAATCTTGCCCAGGCACTACGGAGTCGCGGATATAAAACCATCGCCTCCGCCAGTATTGGACAGATTCAGACATGGAAAAGGAGAAGAAGAGCAGATTGGGACTAAGAGAGATGATGAAGCCTCCAATGGGATACACACCATCCGAACCGGACTGCCTCTTCACGGAATAGAGCTTCCGAAAGAGGCCAAAATGCGGCTCAATGCCAAGCCAGCACTCGCAAAAAGGTGATAAAACACGCAATGTGGAGAAGAGAATTGGGAGACAGATGATGGAGTTGAATCCCATAGAAGAAGAGCAGTCCACGAAGGAAGTCGTGGACTGGAAAGGAAAAACCACACAAAACAAAGGCAACAAACATAACCCGATACCCAGATGGGGGACGGGGGATTACCTCATTGCCAGAGAGTTTGACAGCCTCCCTATCTTGCGGGATCAAACCCCGCTCGCGGAGCTTGCGGAGATCGCTCTCCCGCGTCTCTGAACGCCGCCAGCCACCATCGGTGACGCGAGGAGCGGCGGTGCCCTTCTTTCCTCCGGCGGCGCTGGTACCAACCGCAGACGACGACTTCTTAGTTTTTCCCATGACGCTACGGCGGCGCCGGCGACGACAACGCAGAAAGAGCGAGGGAAATGTGGATGGAAATCCCAGCGCGGCGCAAGAATCGCTCGAGCACAAGGAGACAAGCGAATACCAGAACTGGTGCGGTGAAAACTAACCGCGTTTCCCCCAAAGATTATAACTGCGAAGACGATGCACGGCAGCCGTCCATCCGGAAGACCTAGCGCCAACGGCAGATCTGACCGTACACGTGTCAACATCTCAACAAACCGTCCTTACCACGCCGTCCACTACGCGCGGAAATCGAGGAGACGCCGTAATAATCTCCACGCCATGTGTGACTGGTCAATTCAAAGTCAGCAAAGGGGACCCACGTCCGTTCAGTCAAGTCATCTCTGGCGTAGCAGACGCTTGAGGTCACCGATCGTCAGCACTGATGTCATCAAAAGCTACACTAGCACCCACTACAATTTCGGCTCCACAGCTAAGAGTACTCGCTCGAATCTTCGATTCGACCAAATACTCGGAGGCTACTCCTATCAGGAGCGCTGGCCGCGCACCCGGACGATAAAGTACAACAAGACATTCTCTTCGAGTCCTCCGTCGAGTCTTCGACTCCACTACGGACTCGGGGGCTAGTCCCATAGGGAGAATGGATTCAAGCATCCAAAACTTTTCGGGTCCTGCGGACTTAATGACAAGGAACAACGCTTAATTAAAGTCTCCGCTCGAGTCTACGACTCGAACAGACACTCAGGGGCTACTCCCATAGGGAGCGCTGGTCGCGCACCCTATGAATTGTTCGACTGTGATCTTTCGGATCCACACGCAAAAAACTTTTTGGCAACTTTGCCCCAACAAACGCTGAGTGAGCGACAATATCCTTGGCCACCCGAAACACCTCCGCGGTGACAAATGTTCGGATGCTGTGTCTGCGACGCAAAGATAATACCTACAGATGTCATCTGACGGCCTGGCAACGTACATGACTACGCTCTGCTAGTAAGAATCCATGCCAACAGGCGTGATGAAAAATCCCGACGGACGTGTTGGGTACATCAATTAAATTCACTGGAATTCCACTCCTGTAAGTCCTCCGTGTCCTGAGTCGAATTACGCCAGCATATGTTCCAGGTTCGAGTTGAGGGACTCGAGCCTGAAGAAGATCGTGTTGTTTCGTCCTAAGACAGTTAACTGACCCTGATCCGTCGGGTGAGTCAGGCACACGCATCAACAATCCCTACACCTGAACTATTGAAATACATAGCCATTAATACCTAGCTGCACCCGAAGGATTGAAGAGTCCTTAGCCGAATCTACGATTGGACTGATCACTCGGGGGCTACTGACATGGTTATACCATTCGGGTACATGACTCCAGCATACCTGGTCCAGTCCAAGGAAGGCCCACGGCAGACACACGCTGGCCCATGAAGATTTTCGGGTGACCAAGGCCCATGACATCTTCGAGTCCTTGGAGAACAAGACTAGTATAGATAGAAAACTCAAAGGGTAACACCCTAGAACTTGTAACCGACTAGGACTATGCCCGGGACCTGCCTAAGTCTATATAAAGGCCAGGAGGGTACGCCCTAGAGAACAGAACTCATACCTCGCACGCGCACCTCCACGCCAGATCGAATATGCGCAGCCTGTAAACCTTCGGTTCTGCCATAATCAAAGAGCAGACAAGCAGGTGTAGGATTTTCCCTCCGGGGGCCTGAACCTGGGTAAATCTCGTGTCCCCTGGTTGCTTGTCTGTTAACCGTGCCACGATCTCCAGCATCCCCATCTTCTCCAAAACCCAAGTCCATAACAATGGGCATTGACGAGATTAAACCTCGTCAGCAGTCTCTTGTTTTGTGTTTGTTTAGGTCATATGATGATGTAAAACCATGGTGCTTCAAAAGGGGAGGGCACTATCCTACCCGGTTTCATCGGAACAGGGAGTTTCCCCCTTATATAAGTCCAGAACCTTAGCTTTACGTTACAGCTAGCGCACACATGAGAAGGGGGACACATGCACCCGAGGACTATGTTTTGCATGTTTCAACATAGCACCACACTTCCATGCATGTGCTAGGGCCACATGCAAGTCCTTGAGGTATTCCGACGCCCTGGAGCGTGGTCTCCTGCGGAACCCTGATCCGTAGGCATCGGATCGTCTACCCCCTAGACGTCCTCCGATAGGGTAGCCCGGAGTAGCACTCTCTTGTTTTGTGTTTGTTTAGGTCATATGATGATGTAAAACCATGGTGCTTCACAAGGGGAGAGCACTATCCTACCTGGTTTCACCCGAACGGGGAGTTTCCCCCTTATATAAGTCCGGAACCTTAGCTTTAGGTTACAGCTAGCGCACGCATAAGAAGGGGGACACATGCACCCAGGGACTAGGTGTTGCATGTTTCGAAATAGCACCACACTTCCATGCATGTGCTAGGGCCACATGCAAGTCCTTGAGTTATTCCGACACCCCGTAGCGTGGTCTCCCGTGGAATCCTGATCTGTGGGCATCAGATCGTCTACCCCCCTAGACGTCCCTCTAACAGGGGTAGCCCGGAGTAGCACTCTCTTGTTTTGTGTTTGTTTAGGTAATATGATGATGTAAAACCATGGTGCTTCACAAGGGGAGGGCACTATCCTACCCGGTTTCACCCGAACGGGGAGTTTCCCCCTTATATAAGTCCAGAACCTTAGCTTTAGGTTACTGACAAGCGACGATAAGAAGGGGGACACATGCACCCGGGGACTAGGTGTTGCATGTTTCAACATAGCACCACACTTCCATGCATGTGCTAGGGCCACATGCAAGTCCTTGAGGTATTTCGACGCCCCGGAGCGTGGTCTCCCGCGGAACCCTGATCTGTTTGCATCGGATCGTCTACCCCCTAGACGTCCCTCTAACAGGGGTAGCCCGGAGTAGCACTCTCTTGTTTTGTGTTTGTTTAGGTCATATGATGATGTAAAACCATGGTGCTTCACAAGGGGAGGGCACTATCCTACCCGGTTTCACCCGAACAGGGAGTTTCCCCCTTATATAAGTCCAGAACCTTAGCTTTAGGTTACAGCCATCGCACGCATGAGAATTGGGACACATGCACCCGGGGACTAGGTGTTGCATGTTTCAACATAGCACCACACTTCCATGCATGTGCTAGGGCCACATGCAAGTCCTTGAGGTATTCCGACGCCCCGTAGCGTGGTCTCCCGCGGAACCCTGATCTGTGGGCATCGGATCGTCTACCCCCTAAACGTCCCTCTAACAGGGGAAGCCCGTAGTAGCACTCTCTTGTTTTGTGTTTGTTTAGGTCATATGATGATGTAAAACCATGGTGCTTCACAAGGGGAGGGCACTATCCTACCCGGTTTCACCCGAATGGGGAGTTTCCCCCTTATATAAGTCCGGAACCTTAGCTTTAGGTTACGTCGCACGCATGAGAAGGGGGACACATGCACCCGGGGACTAGGTTTTGCATGTTTCAACATATCACCACACTTCCATGCATGTGCTAGGGCCACATGCAAGTCCTTGAGGTATTCCGATGTCCCGGAGCATGGTCTCCCGCGGAACCCTGATCTGTGGGCATCGGATCGTCTACCCCCCTAGACGTCCCTCTGACAGGGGTAGCCCGGAGTAGCACTCTCTTGTTTTGTGTTTTTAGTTCATATGATGATGTAAAACCATGGTGCTTCACAAGGGGAGGGCACTATCCTACCCGGTTTCACCCTGAACGGAGAGTTTCCCCTTATATAAGTCCTAACCTTAGCTTTAGGTTACAGCACTTGCATGAGAAGGGGACACATGCACCCGGGCACTAGGTTTTGCATGTTTTAACATAGCACCACACTTCCATGCATGTGCTAGGGCCACATGCAAGTCCTTGAGGTATTCCACGCCTGAGCATGGTCTCATGGAAAAAACTCATCTGGGTATCGGATCGCCTACCCCCTAGACGTCCCTCCGACAGGGAGTAGCCTGAGTAGCACTCTCTTGTTTTGTGTTTGTTTTGGTCATATGATGATGTAAAACCATGGTGCTTCACAAGGGGAGGGCACTATCCTACCCGGTTTCACCCGAACGGGGAGTTTCCCCCTTATATAAGTCCAGAACCTTAGCTTTAGGTTACAGCTAGCGCACGCATGAGAAGGGGGACACATGCACCCGGGGACTAGGTGTTGCATGTTTCAACATAGCACCACACTTCCATGCATGTGCTAGGGCCACATGCAAGTCCATGAGGTATTCCGACGCCAGAGCGTGGTCTCCTTGGAACCACGATCTGTGGGTATCGGATCGTCTACCCCCTAGACGTCCCTCTGACAGGGGTAGCCCGGAGTAGCACTCTCTTGTTTTTTGTTTGTTTAGGTCATATGATGATGTAAAACAATGGTGCTTCACAAGGGGAGGGCACTATCCTACCCGGTTTCACCCTAACGGGGAGTTTCCCCCTTATATAAGTCCAGAACCTTAGCTTTAGGTTACAGCGCACACATGAGAAGGGGGACACATGCACCCGGGGACTAGGTTTTGCATATTTCAACATAACACCACACTTCCATGCATGTGCTAGGGCCACATGCAAGTCCTTGAGGTATTCCGACGCCCCATAGCGTGGTCTGCCGCGGAACCCTGATCTCTGGGTATCGGATCGTCTACCCCCTAGACGTCCCTCTGACAGGGGTAGCCCGGAGTAGCACTCTCTTGTTTTTTGTTTGTTTAGGTCATATGATTATGTAAAACCATGGTGCTTCACAAGGGGAGGGCACTATCCTACCCGGTTTCACCCTAACGGGGAGTTTCCCCCTTATATAAGTCCAGAACCTTAGCTTTAGGTTACAGCGCACACATGAGAAGGGGGACACATGCACCCGGGGACTAGGTTTTGCATATTTCAACATAACACCACACTTCCATGCATGTGCTAGGGCCACATGCAAGTCCTTGAGGTATTCCGACGCCCCATAGCGTGGTCTCCCGCGGAACCCTGCGTCTACCCCCCTAGACGTCCCTCTGACAGGGGTAGCCCGGAGTAGCACTCTCTTGTTTTGTGTTTGGTTAGGTCATATGATGATGTAAAACCATGGTGCTTCACAAGGGGAGGGCACTATCCTACCCGGTTTCACCCGAACGGGGAGTTTCCCCCGTATATAAGTCCAGAACCTTAGCTTTAGGTTACATCGCACGCATGAGAAGGGGGACACATGCACCCGGGGACTAGGTTTTGCATGTTTCAACAAAGCACCACACTTCCATGCATGTGCTAGGGCACATGCAAGTCCTTGAGGTATTCCGACGCCCCGGAGCGTGGTCTCCCGCGGAACCCTGATCTGTGGGCATCGGATCGTCTACCCCCCTAGACGTCCCTCTGACAGGGGTATCCCTGAGTAGCACTCTCTTGTTTTGTGTTTCTTTACGTCATATGATGATGTAAAACCATGGTGCTTCACAAGGGGAGGGCACTATCCTTCCCGGTTTCACCCGAACGGGGAGTTTCCCCCTTATATAAGTCCGGAACCTTAGCTTTAGGTTACAGCGCACGCATGAGAAGGGGGACACATGCACCCGGGGACTAGGTTTTGCATGTTTTAACATAGCACCACACTTCCATGCATGTGCTAGGGCCACATGCAAGTCCTTGAGGTATTCCGACGCCCCGGAGCATGGTCTCTCGCGGAACACTCATCTGTGGGCATCGGATCGTCTACCCCCTAGACGTCCCTCTGACAGGGGTAGCCCGGAGTAGCACTCTCTTGTTTTGTGTTTGTTTAGGTCATATTATGATGTAAAACCATGGTGCTTCACAAGGGGAGGGCACTATCCTACCCGGTTTCACCTGAACGAGGAGTTTCCTTATATAAGTCGAACCTTAGCTTTAGGTTACATAAGACGCATGAGAAGGGGGACACATGCACCCGGGGACTAGGTGTTGCATGTTTAAACATAGCACCACACTTCCATGCATGTGCTAGGGCCACATGCAAGTCCATGAGGTATTCCGACGCCCCGTAGCGTGGTCTCCCGCGGAATCCTGATCTGTGGGTATCGGATAGTCTACCCCCTAGACGTCCCTCTGACAGGGGTAGCCCGGAGTAGCACTCTCTTGTTTTTTGTTTGTTTAGGTCATATGATGATGTAAAACCATGGTGATTCACAAGGGGAGGGCACTATCCTACAGTTTCACCCTAACGGGAGTTTCCCCTTATATAAGTCCGTAACCTTAGCTTTAGGTTACAGCCACACACATGAGAAGGGGACACATGCACCCGGGACTAGGTGTTGCATATTTCAACATACCACCACACTTCCATGCATGTGCTAGGGCCACATGCAAGTCGTTGATGTATTCCGACGCCCCGTAGCGTGGTCTGCCGCTGAATCCTGATATGTGGGTATCGGATAGTCTACCGCCTAGACGTCCCTCTGACAGGGGTAGCCCGGAGTAGCAATCTCTTGTATATTGTTTGTTAACGTCAAATGAATATGTAAAACCATGGTGCTTCACAAGGGGAGGGCACTATCCTACCCGGTTACACCCTAACGGGAGTTTCCTTATATAAGTCTGTAACCTTAGCTTTAGGTTACAGGCACACATGAGAAGGGGACTCATGCACCAGGGGACTAGTTTTTGCATATTTCAACATAACACCACAATTCCATGCATGTGCTAGGGCCTCATGCAAGTCCTTGAGGTATTCCGACGCCCCATAGCTTGGTCTCATGAACCTCGCCTACCCCTAGACGCCCCTCCGACAGGGGTAGCTGAGTAGCAATCTCTTGTGTTGTGTTTGGTTAGGTCATATGATCATGTAAAACCATGGTGCTTCACAAGGGAGGGCACTATCCTACCAGCCACCCGAACGGGAGTTTCTTATATAAGTCCGTAACCTTAGCTTTAGGTTACAGCGCATGCGCATGAGAAGGGGACACATGCACCCGGGGACTAGGTGTTGCATGTTTCAACATAGCACCACACTTCCATGCATGTGCTAGGGCCACATGCAAGTCCATGAGGTATTCCGACGCCCCGTAGCGTGGTCTCCCGCGGAACCCTGATCTGTGGGTATCGGATCGTCTACCCCCTAGACGTCCCTCCCGATGTGGGTAGCCTGAGTAGCACTCACTTGTTTTTTGTTTGTTTAGGTCATATGATGATGTAAAACCATGGTGCTTCACAAGGGAGGCACTATCCTACCGGTTTCACCCTAACGGGAGTTTCCCTTATATAAGTCCGTAACCTTAGCTTTAGGTTACAGCCTTTTACATGAGAAGGGGGACACATGCACCCGGGGACTAGGTTTTGCATATTTCAACATAACACCACACTTCCATGCATGTGCTAGGGCCACATGCAAGTCCTGAGGTATTCGACGCCCCATAGCGTGGTCTCGCCATGAACCCCGATCTTCAGTATCGGATCGTCTACCCCCTAGACGTCCCTCTGACAGGGGTAGCCCGGAGTAGCACTCTCTTGTTTTTTGTTTGTTTAGGTCATATGATTATGTAAAACCATGGTGCTTCACAAGGGGAGGGCACTATCCTACCCGGTTTCACCCTAACGGGGAGTTTCCCCCTTATATAAGTCCAGAACCTTAGCTTTAGGTTACAGCGCACACATGAGAAGGGGGACACATGCACCCGGGGACTAGGTTTTGCATATTTCAACATAACACCACACTTCCATGCATGTGCTAGGGCCACATGCAAGTCCTTGAGGTATTCCGACGCCCCATAGCGTGGTCTCCCGCGGAACCCTGCGTCTACCCCCCTAGACGTCCCTCTGACAGGGGTAGCCGGAGTAGCACTCTCTTGTTTTGTGTTTTGTTAGGTCATATGATGATGTAAAACCATGGTGCTTCACAAGGGGAGGGCACTATCCTACCCGGTTTCACCCGAACGGGGAGTTTCCCCCGTATATAAGTCCAGAACCTTAGCTTTAGGTTACATCGCACGCATGAGAAGGGGGACACATGCACCCGGGGACTAGGTTTTGCATGTTTCAACAAAGCACCACACTTCCATGCATGTGCTAGGGCACATGCAAGTCCTTGAGGTATTCCGACGCCTTGAGCGTGGTCTCCGGAACCCCGATCTATGGGCATCGGATCGCCTACCCCTAGACGCCCCTCCGACAGGGGTAGCCGGAGTAGCTCTCTTGTTTTGTGTTTCTTTAGGTCATATGATGATGTAAAACCATGGTGCTTCACAAGGGAGGGCACTATCCTACAGTTTCACCCGAACGGGAGTTTCCTTATATAAGTCCGGAACCTTAGCTTTAGGTTACAAGACGCATGAGAAGGGGGACACATGCACCCGGGGACTAGGTTTTGCATGTTTTAACATAGCACCACACTTCCATGCATGTGCTAGGGCCACATGCAAGTCCTTGAGGTATTCCGACGCCCCGGAGCATGGTCTCTCGCGGAACACTCATCTGTGGGCATCGGATCGTCTACCCCCCCCTAGACGTCCCTCTGACAGGGGTAGCCCGGAGTAGCACTCTCTTGTTTTGTGTTTGTTTAGGTCATATGGTGATGTAAAACCATGGTGCTTCACAAGGGGAGGGCACTATCCTACCCGGTTTCACCCGAACGGGGAGTTTCCCCCTTATATAAGTCCGGAACCTTAGCTTTAGGTTACAGCTAGCGCACGCATGAGAAGGGGGACACATGCACCCGGGGACTAGGTGTTGCATGTTTCAACATAGCACCACACTTCCATGCATGTGCTAGGGCCACATGCAAGTCCATGAGGTATTCCGACGCCAGAGCGTGGTCTCCATGAACCCTGATCTGTGGGTATCGGATCGTCTACCCCCTAGACGTCCCTCTGACAGGGGTAGCCCGGAGTAGCACTCTCTTGTTTTTTGTTTGTTTAGGTCATATGATGATGTAAAACCATGGTGCTTCACAAGGGGAGGGCACTATCCTACCCGGTTTCACCCTAACGGGGAGTTTCCCCCTTATATAAGTCCAGAACCTTAGCTTTAGGTTACAGCGCACACATGAGAAGGGGGACACATGCACCCGGTGACTAGGTTTTGCATATTTCAACATAACACCACACTTCCATGCATGTGCTAGGGCCACATGCAAGTCCTTGAGGTATTCCGACGCCCCATAGCGTGGTCTCCCGCGGAACCCTGATCTGTGGGTATCGGATCGTCTACCCCCTAGACGTCCCTCTGATAGGGGTAGCCCGGAGTAGCACTCTCTTGTTTTTTGTTTGTTTAGGTCATATGATGATGTAAAACCATGGTGCTTCACAAGGGGAGCGCACTATCCAACCCGGTTTCACCCTAACGGGGAGTTTCCCCCTTATATAAGTCCAGAACCTTAGCTTTAGGTTACAGCGCACACATGAGAAGGGGGACACATGCACCCGGGGACTAGGTTTTGCATATTTCAACATAACACCACACTTCCATGCATGTTCTAGGGCCACATGCAAGTCCTTGAGGTATTCCGACGCCCCATAGCGTGGTCTCATGGAACCTGGCTACCCCCTAGACGCCCCTCCCGACAGGGTAGCGGAGTAGCACTCTTGTTTTGTGTTTGGTTAGGTCATATGATGATGTAAAACCATGGTGCTTCACAAGGAGGGCACTATCCTACCTGGTTTCACCCTAACGGGAGTTTCCTTATATAAGTCCGTAACCTTAGCTTTATGTTACATATAGCGCACGCATGAGAAGGGGGACACATGCACCCGGGGACTAGGTGTTGCATGTTTCAACATAGCACCACACTTCCATGCATGTGCTAGGGACACATGCAAGTCCATGAGGTATTCCGACGCCCCGTAGCGTGGTCTCCCTGAACCTCGATCTGGGTATCGGATCGCCTACCTCTAGACGCCCCTCCGACAGGGGTAGCCTGAGTAGCACTCTTGTTTTTTGTTTGTTTAGGTCATATGATGATGTAAAACCATGGTGCTTCACAAGGGAGGGCACTATCCTACCTTTTCACCCTAACGGGAGTTTCTTATATAAGTCCGTAACCTTAGCTTTAGGTTACAGCACACATGCGAAGGGGGACACATGCACTCGGGGACTAGGTTTTGCATATATCAACAAATCACCACACTTCCATGCATGTGCTAGGCCACATGCAAGTCCTGAGGTATGACGCCCCCATAGCGTGGTCTCGCCGGAACCCCGATCTCTGGGTATCGGATCGCCTACCCCCTAGACGCCCCTCCGACAGGGTAGCCTGAGTAGCACTCTCTTGTTTTTGTTTGTTTAGGTCATATGATTATGTAAAACCATGGTGCTTCACAAGGAGGGCACTATCCTACCTTTCACCCTAACGGGAGTTTCTTATATAAGTCTGTAACCTTAGCTTTAGGTTACAAATACACACATGAGAAGGGGACACATGCACCCGGGGACTAGGTTTTGCATATTTCAACATAACACCACACTTCCATGCATGTGCTAGGGCCACATGCAAGTCCTTGAGGTATTCCGACGCCCCGGAGCGTGGTCTCCCATGAACCCCTCAAGGCCTACCCCCTAGACGCCCCTCCGACAGGGTAGCTGAGTAGCACTCTTGTTTTGTGTTTTGTTAGGTCATATGATGATGTAAAACCATGGTGCTTCACAAGGGAGGGCACTATCCTACCTTTTCACCTTAACGGGAGTTTCCGTATATAAGTCCAGAACCTTAGCTTTAGGTTACAGCGCACACATGAGAAGGGGGACACATGCACCCGGGGACTAGGTTTTGCATGTTTCAACAAAGCACCACACTTCCATGCATGTGCTAGGGCACATGCAAGTCCTTTAGGTATTCCGACGCCCCGGAGCGTGGTCTCCCGAACCTCGATCCAGGCACGGATCGCCTACCCCCTAGACGCCCCTCCGACAGGGGTGGAGTAGCACTCTCTTGTTTTGTGTTTCTTTAGGTCATATGATGATGTAAAACCATGGTGCTTCACAAGGGAGGGCACTATCCTACCCGTTTCACCTTAACGGGAGTTTCCCCTTATATAAGTCCTAACCTTAGCTTTAGGTTACAAAGACGCATGAGAAGGGGGACACATGCACCCGGGACTAGGTTTTGCATGTTTTAACATAGCACCACACTTCCATGCATGTGCTAGGGCCACATGCAAGTCCTTGAGGTATTCCGACGCCCCGGAGCATGGTCTCACGCGGAACACTCATTCTGGCATCGGATCGCCTACCCCCCTAGACGCCCCTCCGACAGGGTAGCCCGAGTAGCACTCTCTTGTTTTGTGTTTGTTTAGGTCATATGGTGATGTAAAACCATGGTGCTTCACAAGGAGGGCACTATCCTACGGTTTCACCCGAACAGGGAGTTTCCCCTTATATAAGTCCGGAACCTTAGCTTTAGGTTACAGCGCACGCATGAGAAGGGGGACACATGCACCCGGGGACTAGGTGTTGCATGTTTCAACATAGCACCACACTTCCATGCATGTGCTAGGGCCACATGCAAGTCCATGAGGTATTCCGACGCCCCGTAGCGTGGTCTCCCGCGGAACCCTGATCTGTGGGTATCGGATCGTCTACCCCCTAGACGTCCCTCTGACAGGGGTAGCCCGGAGTAGCACTCTCTTGTTTTTTGTTTGTTTAGGTCATATGATGATGTAAAACCATGGTGCTTCACAAGGGGAGGGCACTATCCTACCCGGTTTCACCCTAACGGGGAGTTTCCCCCTTATATAAGTCCAGAACCTTAGCTTTAGGTTACAGCGCACACATGAGAAGGGGGACACATGCACCCGGTGACTAGGTTTTGCATATTTCAACATAACACCACACTTCCATGCATGTGCTAGGGCCACATGCAAGTCCTTGAGGTATTCCGACGCCCCATAGCGTGGTCTCCCGCGGAACCCTGATCTGTGTATCGATCGCCTACCCCCTAGACGTCCCTCTGACAGGGGTAGCCCGGAGTAGCACTCTCTTGTTTTTTGTTTGTTTAGGTCATATGATGATGTAAAACCATGGTGCTTCACAAGGGGAGCGCACTATCCAACCCGGTTTCACCCTAACGGGGAGTTTCCCCCTTATATAAGTCCAGAACCTTAGCTTTAGGTTACAGCGCACACATGAGAAGGGGGACACATGCACCCGGGGACTAGGTTTTGCATATTTCAACATAACACCACACTTCCATGCATGTTCTAGGGCCACATGCAAGTCCTTGAGGTATTCCGACGCCCCATAGCGTGGTCTCCCGCGGAACCCTGATCTGTGGGCATCGGATCGTCTACCCCCCTAGACGTCCCTCTAACAGGGGTAGCCCGGAGTAGCACTCTCTTGTTTTGTGTTTGTTTAGGTCATATGATGATGTAAAACCATGGTGCTTCACAAGGGGAGGGCACTATCCTACCCGGTTTCACCCGAACGGGGAGTTTCCCCCTTATATAAGTCCAGAACCTTAGCTTTAGGTTACATCGCACGCATGAGAAGGGGGACACATGCACCCGGGGACTAGGTTTTGCATGTTTCAACAAAGCACCACACTTCCATGCATGTTCTAGGGCACATGCAAGTCCTTCAGGTATTCCGACGCCCCGGAGCATGGTCTCCCGCGGAACCCTGATCTGTGGGCATCGGATCGTCTACCCCCCTAGACGTCCCTCTGACAGGGGTATCCCGGAGTAGCACTCTCTTGTTTTGTGTTTCTTTAGGTCATATGATGATGTAAAACCATGGTGCTTCACAAGGGGAGGGCACTATCCTACCCGGTTTCACCCGAACGGGGAGTTTCCCCCTTATATAAGTCCAGAACCTTAGCTTTAGGTTACATCGCACGCATGAGAAGGGGGACACATGCACCCGGGGACTAGATTTTGCATGTTTCAACATTGCACCACACTTCCAAGCATGTGCTAGGGCCACATTCAAGTCCTTGAGGTATTCCGACGCCCCGGAGCGTGGTCTCCTTGAACCCTAATCAGGCATCGATCGCTCACCCCCTAGACGTCCCTCTGACAGGGGTAGCCCGGAGTAGCACTCTCTTGTTTTGTGTTTGTTTAGGTCATATGATGATGTAAAACCATGGTGCTTCACAAGGGGAGGGCACTATCCTACCCGGTTTCATCGGAACAGGGAGTTTCCCCCTTATATAAGTACAGAACCTTAGCTTTAGGTTACAGCTAGCGCACACATGAGAAGGGGGACACATGCACCCGGGGACTAGGTTTTGCATGTTTCAACATAGCACCACACTTCCATGCATGTGCTAGGGCCACATGCAAGTCCTTGAGGTATTCCGACGCCCCGGAGCGTGGTCTCCCGCGAACTCGATCCGGCATCGGATCGCCTACCCCTAGACGCCCCTCTCGACAGGGGTAGCCCGGAGTAGCACTCTCTTGTTTTGTGTTTTTTTAGGTCATATGATGATGTAAAACCATGGTGCTTCACAAGGGGAGGGCACTATCCTACCCGGTTTCACCCGAACGGGGAGTTTCCCCCTTATATAAGTCCGGAACCTTAGCTTTAGGTTACAGCTAGCGCACGCATAAGAAGGGGGACACATGCACCCGGGGACTAGGTGTTGCATGTTTCAACATAGCACCACACTTCCATCCATGTGATAGGGCCACATGCAAGTCCTTGAGTTATTCCGACACCCCGTAGCATGGTCTCCCGCGGAATCCTGATCTGTGGGCATCAGATCGTCTACCCCCCTAGACGTCCCTCTAACAGGGGTAGCCCGGAGTAGCACTCTCTTGTTTTGTGTTTGTTTAGGTCATATGATGATGTAAAACCATGGTGCTTCACAAGGGGAGGGCACTATCCTACCCGGTTTCACCCGAACGGGGAGTTTCCCAATTATATAAGTCCGGAACCTTAGCTTTAGGTTACAGCTAGCGCACGCATAAGAAGGGGGACACATGCACCCGGGGACTAGGTGTTGCATGTTTAAACATAGCACCACACTTCCATGCATGTACTAGGGCCACATGCAAGTCCTTGAGTTATTCCGACGCCCCGTAGCGTGGTCTCCCGCGGAACCCTGATCTGTGGGCATCAGATCGTCTACCCCCCTAGACGTCCCTCTAACAGGGGTAGCCCGGAGTAGCACTCTCTTGTTTTGTGTTTGTTTAGGTCATTGATGATGTAAAACCATGGTGCTTCACAAGGGGAGGGCACTATCCTACCCGGTTTCACCCGAACGGGAGTTTCTTATATAAGTCCAGAACCTTAGCTTTAGGTTACAAACACGCATGAGAAGGGGGACACATGCACCCGGGGACTAGGTTTTGCATGTTTCAACATAGCACCACACTTCCATGCATGTGCTAGGGCCACATGCAAGTCCTTGAGGTATTCCGACGCCCCAAAGCGTGGTCTCCATGAACCTCGATCTGGGCATCGGATCCTTTACCCCTAGACGCCCCTCCGACAGGGTAGCCGGAGTAGCACTCTCTTGTTTTGTGTTTGTTTAGGTCATATGATGATGTAAAACCATGGTGCTTCACAAGGAGGGCACTATCCTACCCGGTTTCACCCGAACGGGGAGTTTCCCTTATATAAGTCCGTAACCTTAGCTTTAGGGTACAACGACGATGAGAAGGGGGACACATGCACCCGGGGACTAGGTTTTGCATGTTTCAACATAGCACCAGACTTCCATGCATGTGCTAGGTCCACATGCAAGTCCTTGAGGTATTCCGACGGCCCGTAGCGTGGTCTCCCACTAACCACGATCTGGGCATCGGACTGCCTACCCCCCTAGACGTCCCTCTGACAGGGGTAGCCCGGAGTAGCACTCTATTGTTTTGTGTTTATTTAGGTCATATGATGATGTAAAACCATGGTGCTTCACAAGGGGAGGACACTATCCTACCCGGTTTCACCCGAACGGGGAGTTTCCCCCTTATATAACTCCAGAACCTTAGCTTTAGGTTACAGCGCACGCATGAGAAGGGGGACACATGCACCCGGGGACTAGGTTTTGCATGTTTCAACATAGCACCACACTTCCATGCATGTGCTAGGGCCACATGCAAGTCCTTGAGGTATTCCGACGCCCCGGAGCGTGGTCTCCCGCGGAACCCTGATCTGTGGGCATCGGATCGTCTACCCCCTAGACGTCCCTCTGACAGTGGTAGCCCGGAGTAGCACTCTCTTGTTTTGTGTTTGTTTAGGTCATATGATGATGTAAAACCATGGTGCTTCACAAGGGGAGGGCACTATCCTACCCGGTTTCATCAGAACAGGGAGTTTCCCCCTTATATAAGTCCAGAACGTTAGCTTTAGGTTACAGCTAGCGCACACATGAGAAGGGGGACACATGCACCCGGGGACTATGTTTTGCATGTTTCAACATAGCACCACACTTCCATGCATGTTCTAGGGCCACATGCAAGTCCTTGAGGTATTCCGACGCCCCGGAGCGTGGTCTCCCGCGGAACCCTGGGCATCAGATCGTCTACCCCCTAGACGTCCCTCTGACAGGGGTAGCCCGGAGTAGCACTCTCTTGTTTTGTGTTTGTTTAGTTCATATGATGATGTAAAACCATGGTGCTTCACAAGGGGAGGGCACTATCCTACCCGGTTTCACCCGAACGGGGAGTTTCCCCCTTATATAAGTCCAGAACCTTAGCTTTAGGTTACAGCGCACGCATGAGAAGGGGGACACATGCACCCGGGGACTAGGTGTTGCATGTTTAAACATAGCACCACACTTCCATGCATGTGATAGGGCCACATTCAAGTCTTTGAGGTATTCCGACACCCTGTAGCGTTGTCTCCCGCGGAACCCTGATCTGTGGGCATCGGATCGTCTACCCCCCTAGACGTCCCTCTGACAGGGGTAGCCCGGAGTAGCACTCTCTTGTTTTGTGTTTGTTTAGGTCATATTATGATGTAAAACCATGGTGCTTCACAAGGGGAGGACACTATCCTACCCGGTTTCACCCGAACGGGGAGTTTCCCCCTTATATAACTCCAGAACCTTAGCTTTAGGTTACAGCGCACGCATGAGAAGGGGGACACATGCACCCGGGGACTAGGTTTTGCATGTCTCAACATAGCACCACACTTCCATGCATGTTCTAGGACCACATGCAAGTCCTTGAGGTATTCCGACGCCCCGGAGCGTGGTCTCCCATGAACCCCGATCTATGGGCATCGATCGCCTACCCCCTAGACGCCCCTCTCGACAAAGGGTAGCTGAGTAGCACTCTCTTGTTTTGTGTTTGTTTAGGTCATATTATGATGTAAAACCATGGTTCTTCACAAGGGAGGCACTATCCTACCCGGTTTCATCGTAATGTGGAGTTTCCCCTTATATAAGTCCAGAACCTTAGCTTTAGGTTACAGCGCACACATGCGAAGGGGGACACATGCACCCGGGGACTAGGTTTTGCATGTTTCAACATATCACCACACTTCCATGCATGTTCTAGGGCCACATGCAAGTCCTTGAGGTATTCCGACGCCCCGGAGCGTGGTCTCCTGCGGAACCCTGATCCGTGGGCATCAGATCGTCTACCCCCCTAGACGTCCCTCTGACAGGGGTAGCCCGGAGTAGCACTCTCTTGTTTTGTGTTTGTTTAGGTCATATGATGATGTAAAACCATGGTGCTTCACAAGGAATGGGCAATAACCTACCTGTTTCACCCGAACGGGAGTTTCCTCTTATATAAGTCCTAACCTTAGCTTTAGGTTACAGCAAGACGATAAGAAGGGGGACACATGCACCCGGGACTAGGTGTTGCATGTTTCAACATAGCACCACACTTCCATGCATGTGCTAGGGCCACATGCAAGTCCTTGAGGTATTCCGACGCCCCGGAGCGTGGTCTCCTGCGGAACCCTGATCTGTGGGCATCAGATCGTCTACCCCCTAGACGTCCCTCTAACAGGGGTAGCCCGGAGTAGCACTCTCTTGTTTTGTGTTTGTTTAGGTCATATGATGATGTAAAACCATGGTGCTTCACAAGGGGAGGGCACTATCCTACCCGGTTTCACCCGAACGGGGAGTTTCCCTCTTATATAAGTCCGGAACCTTAGCTTTAGGTTACAGCTAGCGCACGCATAAGAAGGGGGACACATGCACCCGGGGACTAGGTGTTGCATGTTTCAACATAGCTCCACACTTCCATGCATGTGCTAGGGCCACATGCAAGTCCTTGAGTTATTCCGACACCCCGTAGCGTGGTCTCCCGCGGAATCCTGATCTGTGGGCATCAGATCGTCTACCCCCCTAGACGTCCCTCTGACAGGGGTAGCCCGGAGTAGCACTCTCTTGTTTTGTGTTTGTTTAGGTCATATGATGATGTAAAACCATGGTGCTTCACAAGGGGAGGGCACTATCCTACCCGGTTTCACCCGAACGGGGAGTTTCCCCCTTATATAAGTCCAGAACCTTAGCTTTAGGTTACAGCTAGCGCACGCATGAGAAGGGGGACACATGCCCCCGGGGCCTAGGTGTTGCATGTTTAAACATAGCACCACACTTCCATGCATGTACTAGGGCCACATGCAAGTCCTTGAGTTATCCGACGCCTGAGCGTGGTCTCCCGCGGAACCCTGATCTGTGGGCATCAGATCGTCTACCCCCCTAGACGTCCCTCTAACAGGGGTAGCCCGGAGTAGCACTCTCTTGTTTTGTGTTTGTTTAGGTCATTGATGATGTAAAACCATGGTGCTTCACAAGGGGAGGGCACTATCCTACCCGGTTTCACCCGAACGGGGAGTTTCCCCCTTATATAAGTCCGGAACCTTAGCTTTAGGTTACAACGCACGCATGAGAAGGGGGACACATGCACCCGGGGACTAGGTTTTGCATGTTTCAACATAGCACCACACTTCCATGCATGTGCTAGGGCCACATGCAAGTCCTTGAGGTATTCCGACGCCCCGGAGCGTGGTCTCCCGCGGAACCCTGATCTGTGGGCATCGGATCGTCTACCCCCTAGACGTCCCTCTGAGAAGGGTAGCCCGGAGTAGCACTCTCTTGTTTTGTGTTTGTTTAGGTCATATGATGATGTAAAACCATGGTGCTTCACAAGGGGAGGGCACTATCCTACCCGGTTTCACCCAAACGGGGAGTTTCCCCCTTATATAAGTCCAGAACCTTAGCTTTAGGGTACAACGCACGCATGAGAAGGGGGACACATGCACCCGGGACTAGGTTTTGCATGTCTAAACATATCACCAGACTTCCATGCATGTGCTAGGGCCACATGCAAGTCCTTGAGGTATTCCGACGCCTGAGCGTGGTCTCCCACGAACCCCGATCTGGGCATCGGATCGTCTACCCCTAGACGCCCCTCTCGACAGGGTAGCCCGAGTAGCACTCTCTTGTTTTGTGTTTATTTAGGTCATATGATGACGTAAAACCATGGTGCTTCACAAGGAGGACACTATCCTACCAAGTTTCACCCGAACGGGAGTTTCCCTTATATAACTCCGTAACCTTAGCTTTAGGTTACAAAGACGATGATAAGGGGGACACATGCACCCGGGACTAGGTTTTGCATGTCTCAATATAGCACCAAACTTCCATGCATATGCTAGGGCCACATGCAAGTCCTTGAGGTATTCCGACGCCTGAGCGTGGTCTCCGCGAACCCCGATCTGTGGGCATCGGATCGCCTACCCCTAGACGCCCCTTCCGACAAAGGGTAGCCTGAGTAGCACTCTCTTGTTTTGTGTTTGTTTAGATCATATGATGATGTAAAACCATGGTGCTTCACAAGGAGGGCACTATCCTACCCGGTTTCATCGAACAGGAGTTTCTTATATAAGTCCGTAACGTTAGCTTTAGGTTACAGAAGCACACATGAGAAGGGGGAGACATGCACCCAGGGACTATGTTTTGCATGTTTCAACATAGCACGACACTTCCATGCATGTTCTAGGGCCACATGCAAGTCCTTGAGGTATTCCGACGCCCCGGAGCGTGGTCTCCGGAACCCCGATCCGTGGCATCGATCGCCTACCCCCTAGACGCCCCTCCGACAGGGTAGCTGGAGTAGCACTCCTTGTTTTGTGTTTGTTTAGTTCATATGATGATGTAAAACCATGGTGCTTCACAAGGGGAGGGCACTATCCTACCCGGTTTCACCCGAACGGGGAGTTCCCCCTTATATAAGTCCGGAACCTTAGCTTTAGGTTACAGCTAGCGCACGCATAAGAAGGGGGACACATGCACCCGGGGACTAGGTGTTGCATGTTTCAACATAGCACCACACTTCCATGCATGTGCTAGGGCCACATGCAAGTCCTTGAGTTATTCCGACACCCCGTAGCGTGGTCTCCCGCGGAATCCTGATCTGTGGGCATCAGATCGTCTACCCCCCTAGACGTCCCTCTAACAGGGGTAGCCCGGAGTAGCACTCTCTTGTTTTGTGTTTGTTTAGGTCATATTATGATGTAAAACCATGGTGCTTCACAAGTGGAGGACACTATCCTACCTGTTTCACCCAACGGGGAGTTTCCTTATATAACTCTGAACCTTAGCTTTAGGTTACAGCGCACGCATGAGAAGGGGGACACATGCACCCGGGGACTAGGTTTTGCATGTCTCAACATAGCACCACACTTCCATGCATGTGCTAGGACCACATGCAAGTCCTTGAGGTATTCCGACGCCCCGGAGCGTGGTCTCCGCTGAACCCCGATCTCAGGCATCGGATCGTCTACCCCTAGACGCCCCTCCGATGTGGGTAGCCTGGAGTAGCACTCTCTTGTTTTGTGTTTGTTTAGGTCATATTATGATGTAAAACCATGGTGCTTCACAAGGGGAGGGCACTATCCTACCCGGTTTCATCGTAATGGGAGTTTCCTTATATAAGTCCGTAACGTTAGCTTTTAGGTTACAGCCTAGCGCACATGAGAAGGGGACACATGCACCCGGGGACTATGTTTTGCATGTTTCAACATAGCACCACACTTCCATGCATGTTCTAGGGCCACATGCAAGTCCTTGAGGTATTCCGACGCCCCGGAGCGTGGTCTCCTGTGGAACCCTGATCCGTGGGCATCAGATCGTCTACCCCCCTAGACGTCCCTCTGACAGGGGTAGCCCGGAGTAGCACTCCCTTGTTTTGTGTTTGTTTAGGTCATATGATGATGTAAAACCATGGTGCTTCACAAGGGGAGGGCACTATCCTACCCGGTTTCACCCGAACGGGGAGTTTCCCCCTTATATAAGTCCAGAACCTTAGCTTTAGGTTACAGCTAGCGCACGCATAAGAAGGGGGACACATGCACCCGGGGACTAGGTGTTGCATGTTTCAACATAGCACCACACTTCCATGCATGTGCTAGGGCCACATGCAAGTCCTTGAGTTATTCCGACACCCCGTAGCGTGGTCTCCCGCGGAATCCTGATCTGTGGGCATCAGATCGTCTACCCCCCTAGACGTCCCTCTAACAGGGGTAGCCCGGAGTAGCACTCTCTTGTTTTGTGTTTGTTTAGGTCATATTATGATGTAAAACCATGGTGCTTCACAAGGGGAGGGCACTATCCTACCCGGTTTCACCCGAACGGGGAGTTTCCCAATTATATAAGTCCGGAACCTTAGCTTTAGGTTACAGCTAGCGCACGCATAAGAAGGGGGACACATGCACCCGGGGACTAGGTGTTGCATGTTTCAACATAGCACCACACTTCCATGCATGTGCTAGGGCCACATGCAAGTCCTTGAGTTATTCCGACGCCCCGTAGCGTGGTCTCCCGCGGAACCCTGATCTGTGGGCATCAGATCGTCTACCCCCCTAGACGTCCCTCTAACAGGGGTAGCCCGGAGTAGCACTCTCTTGTTTTGTGTTTGTTTAGGTCATATGAAGATGTAAAACCATGGTGCTTCACAAGGGGAGGGCACTATCCTACCCGGTTTCACCCGAACGGGAGTTTCCCCCTTATATAAGTCCGGAACCTTAGCTTTAGGTTGTAGCGCACGCATGAGAAGGGGGACACATGCACCCGGGGACTAGGTTTTGCATGTTTCAACATAGCACCACACTTCCATGCATGTGCTAGGGCCACATGCAAGTCCTTGAGTTATTCCGACACCCCGTAGCGTGGTCTCCCGCGGAATCCTGATCTGTGGGCATCAGATCGTCTACCCCCCTAGACGTCCCTCTAACAGGGGTAGCCCGGAGTAGCACTCTCTTGTTTTGTGTTTGTTTAGGTCATATTATGATGTAAAACCATGGTGCTTCACAAGGGGAGGGCACTATCCTACCCAATTTCACCCGAACGGGGAGTTTCCCAATTATATAAGTCCGGAACCTTAGCTTTAGGTTACAGCTAGCGCACGCATAAGAAGGGGTACACATGCACCCGGGGACTAGGTGTTGCATGTTTCAACATAGCACCACACTTCCATTCATGTGCTAGGGCCACATGCAAGTCCTTGAGGTATTCCGACGCCCCGGAGCGTGGTCTCCCGCGGAACCCTGATCTGTGGGCATCAGATCGTCTACCCCCCTAGACGTCCCTCTAACAGGGGTAAATGGAGTAGCACTCTCTTGTTTTGTGTTTGTTTAGGTCATATGAAGATGTAAAACCATGGTGCTTCACAAGGGGAGGGCACTATCCTACCCGGTTTCACCCGAACGGGAGTTTCCCCCTTATATAAGTCCGGAACCTTAGCTTTAGGTTGTAGCGCACGCATGAGAAGGGGGACACATGCACCCGGGGACTAGGTTTTGCATGTTTCAACATAGCACCACACTTCCATGCATGTTCTAGGGCCACATGCAAGTCCTTGAGGTATTCCGACGCCCCGTAGCATGGTCTCCGCATGAACCCCGATCCAGGGCATCGATCGTCTGCCCCTAGACGCCCCTCTAACAGTGGGTAGCAGTAGCACTCTCTTGTTTTGTGTTTGTTTAGGTCATATGATGATGTAAAACCATGGTGCTTCACAAGGGGAGGGCACTATCCTACCCGGTTTCACCCGAATGGGGAGTTTCACTACTAGAGAAAAGGCTATAGGAGACATGCTTATGCGAGGCACATTTAGCATATGCGCCTCCTATAAAAATAGGCGAGGCGCACATTGCGATATGCGCCTCTAGTATAAAAATAGGCGAGGCGCATATGATAAGAATGCGCCTCCTATAATCCCCAGAATCTAGCTGCCCCATATTATGCAGGCGCATTCTAGTCATATGCGCCTCCTATATATCGATAGGCAGGCGATATGCATGTAATGCGCCGCATATTTTGTGTGGGCCTGCTGTTGGTAGGTGCACGAATATGCGAGGCGATATGGCTATATGCGCCCTATATTTGATAATATGCGAGGCGATATGACCAAAATGCGCCTCGCATATTCTGTGGGCCTGCGTGTTGGTAGGTGCACGAATATGCGAGGCGATATGGCTATATGCGCCCTATATTTGACAATATGAGGTGCATATGACCAGAATGCGCCTATATTCTGTGTGGGCCCGCGTGTTGGTAGGTGCACGAATGCGAGGCGATTCTGATATATGCGCCAAGATATTTGACAATATGCGAGGCGATATGGCCATATGCGCCTCAAGTAACTCATGCGGCCCGGCTGGTAGGTGGTCGATATGCGAGGCGATATTGCTATATGCGCCCTATAGTTTGAATTAGAGGAGGCGATATTGTGCAATATGCGCCGCATAAGTCGGCACCACTTTTTTCCAGCTTTTTGCACATGGAGGCAACTACCACCCCACTCACTTGTGTCACTTCTTCCTCCTCCACCAAAACAAATCTGGTCGCCTCCTCCTCCCCACCTCATTTCCCCATTGATTCACCTTCAAGCTTGCTCAACATCCATTGGTTGACACCCATATGTAAGTGAAGTCTCTTGCTCCTCTAGATCTACAACATGTCCATTTACTTCCTCCGCCTCTTGCAAGTCGTTGTTGGAGGAAGCGTGAAGCTGCTTGCATGTATGCGCGTTGTCGAGACAATCACTATTTGATTGTGTTGTGGTGCTACTTTTGTGCAGGGATTTCATTTGAGATGCCAATGTTTCACCGAATGTCGATTTATTTCTTTTCCGCGAATTCGCACTCGCGGATGTCCTATTTTTAGGGAGGTCATGCGAATTTTTCCAGCGATCCACGCCCATATATGCTCTAATTATTCTCTTGCTCTTTGTACCACGCAGCGCCATGGTCCCACCACCGATCAACAAAGCCCGTGGATAGGTGGATGACATGCGAGGGCCGATATGGAACGCGCAAACAAGATGTAGATAAGATGTCCATGTCGGACCGCAAGCTGATGTATCCGATAAGGCATGATTCCGAATGCTGGAGTCGCACCGCTTCGATGTAGTTTCATGGATGGCTACACTGATGGATACGTGATGATCACGAAGATCAAGATGCCATGATGATCACGAAGATCAAGACGCCACCACGATCACGAAGATCAGGGTGGTGGCACTAGACATGGACACGAAGATGATCAAGGTGGCGCTCGGGCATGGACACGAAGATGATCAAGGTGGTGCCGACCATGATTCGAGCTGGTTGCGAGACCCTCATGTCCAAGATCCGCTTCTCAAGGAGACGAGTAACGCCAGAGCCGCCGGTAGAGAGAAGGCTAACCGAGAAAATGGAGAAAGACGCGTCACTCCATTGTTTGACGGATGCAACGACGGGATACCTGCCTAAATGTAACGCTTAGGGCTCGAGATGAAGGCGAAACACAAAATGACCGATTTAATGTTTCGACGACAACATTGTATTCGCACGATATTCTTCCCTAGAAGGGGAACACATGTCCGACTAGTATCGCTGAGGCGAAGAAAGTCGTGTTCCTCTCAATCTACCGCACGTGAAATACCACGCCCGCATAAATGATTGCATCATCTACCGGGCCGAGGACGCGGAGAAGACCACGTGTCCGTGTGCAAGACCTCTCGATACAAGAGAGGGACCAAGAAAGCTCCTAGGAAGGTGGTGTGGTACTTTCCTCTAACTCCTCGCTTGCAGCGGTATTTCGCAGAACCTAAGGAAGCAGCTCATGCGTACCGCACGGAAAGAAAGAGGCCAAGACGATGATCCGGAGAAGGAGGAATGTTGAGGCACCTTCTGATGCTTGCTGCTGGAAGGCGTTGGACCTACAATATTACCAACATTTTGGGAAAGAGTCAAGGAACCTCAGTGGGCGTGAGCACCGACGGACTCAATCCGCTTGGAAGCAGCAAAGACACACAAAGACCTGCCCGTGTTTGTATGGATCTACAACCTCCTCCCCGGTTGTGCATGAAGAAGAAGTACGTAACCATGAGTATGCTCGTTCAAGGGCCAAAACAACCTGCATGTACATCAATCAGATCTCACGTTGTTGAAAGAGGAGTTGGCCATGTTATAGGAAGAAGGATCCTGTACATGGGACGCCTCGAGACAAGAGTACTTTGACATGAGAGCGGTGATCACGATGGTGCAAGACTATCCTGTTACGGATACTTCTGGGCAGGTGGTCCAAGGATTCTATGGGTGCGTTAGGTGCAAAGATAATACAACGATCAGCTACCATGTAAAGATCCCGGTCCGGGAAAACCGTGTTCCTTGGGGCTCCTGAGGTGGCTTCCCAAGAATCACGCGGAGAAAGCTAGGACATCTGCTCGATGGGACGATCGAGTTCGAGGAATCCCACACCGTAAGAGTGGCGGAAATCTACAAGTTGTTGAATAACTAGAAGGAGTGCCTCGCCAGAAAGACCTGTAAGAAGCCGTTCTGTCAAGGTATGGAAGGCGAGGTCTGCTCGACTTGCCATATCGAAGATCCTCCGCGTGCCTCATAGCCTTGATCTCATGCATATCACGAAGAACGTAGAGTCCGCTGCCACCCTCCTTAACACCGACAAGACAAAAGATGGGTCAAGGCAAGGAACGACTTGAAGCATATGGGCATCGTGGATGAACTTCAACCACCACCTAGCGATGATGAGGAGGAGGACGAGGTGGAGGAGACAGGAAACACGTAATAGCCGCCCGCAAGGGGAAAAAGGTTAAGAAGGAGAGGTCAAGCTCAAGGCCTCATGCTTCACTCGAGTAAGAAGGAGGCCATAGGCTAGCTTATGAAGTGCCTCCTCGAGTCAAATCCGAACGGCTACGCGGGAAGATAAGCAGATGGCTAGACGAGGCGAAGCGGCGCTTCAGCGGGATGAAGTCTCACGACGCCGCTGCTAATGACGCAGTACTCCCGGTCGCGATCCGAGGTATAATGGACAAGCACATCCGCGGAAACACTGCTTGGCCTCGCAACTTTTTTTGACGTCATCTCTAAGTCGATAGGCATTAAGCAGCTCACGAGGCTACTGTGGCGCAGATCGTGGTGATAATGCGAGCTCGAGATCTATTTCCGCTTTCTTTGACATCATGCTTCATCCGCTTCTCCATGTCGTGGAGGATATCGTCCAACTCGGTCCTGCTTTGCGAAGCATGATGCCGCTCGAAAGGCTCAATCGACACATCAAGGGATACGTTAAGAACAAGTCCCGCCCATATGGAAGCATAGCAACGGCTTCGGTCAAGAGTGCATCTCTTCGCCGAACTTTCTACAAACCGAGACCCTCTTGGTATGCCATTCAACAAGCACCTCGAGGCTCATTGGATGGGGTCATGAGGGTCGACGTGCAAAGCATGTCGACATGGAGGGAACCAAGGACTTTGAAAGAGCAAACCTGGTCGGCTGCAACACCGCAGTGGTTGATCCATACATACATGAGCACAAAGAGTTTATCAAGAAGAATTACGCGATCAGGGCGCCAGTCCCGAGGAGGAAGATGTTATCAAGGAGCACAACTCCGGTTTCACGCGGTGGTTTAGGGAGAAGGTCATAGCTAATCCACCGCAGGCGTAGTACTCGGAGGAAGATAAACTCATATTCTCATTGTCACAGGGCGCCGCACAACCTCATGACCTATCAGCTTACGATATCAACGGATACACGCTTCTACACAGAGGAAAAGACAATAATCGCGATTACCGTAACTCGGGGTAACAGGGATATTCTACACCGACATCCCGGAAAGATACTACTAAGGATCGAGGAGATTTGGGAGCTCGACTATGTTACGAGAAGGTGCCGATGTTCCGTCGGTGGGCCAAGAGCGTCCGAGAAAGAAGACCGTATTTCACCACGATGGTTATACCTTAAAGACCACCAAATAACGCACCCGCAAGAAATGAGCCTTGGGTTTTGGCTAGCAAAGTCGACCAATGCCGGTACATCAAAGACCACAAAGCCTAGCCGGGTTGTCGCCGAGAGGCAAAAGGAACATTATAGGAATGGACGGAGTCGCCAACGAGCAAGACTTTGACCAGAACGGTGACCCGAAGATAGAAGACGGGTATGGCAACCAAACACCGTACACCACAACCCTACCTAAGAAAGGACTTTCGTTCAAGAGAAGTAGTGAAGACGTCCCGGACCTAACCTATGCAACCGCGACAAAGAAGGGCAAGAAGACGACCATTGTCAAGAAACGCTAGCGCGCTCCGACCATTGTCAAGAACCGTCGTGTGTGTGGCCTACTATTATGTATCAAAACATTCTTAATTTTCATTATGTGTGTGTTATAATAATATTGTATTGAGAATATTATGTATCGACAAGACACATTCATTGAGAATACTCACTTTTGTTGTTTTAGCAATATTTGAATATTTAAAATATTTGTAGTATATTTTATAGTTCATATTTGTATGCTTTTACATGAAAATTGGCCTTTAAAAAAATTTCCAAAAAATTGGCCCCCTTAGGATTCGAACTTGTGTGGCCAGCAGTGAAGGACAAGGCATGTTACCACTAGGCTGCTGTGTGATAGTTGATAGAAACTTGCGCACTGCCCTATTTATCTAGGAGTGCATATTATGCGAGGCCTCGCGTAATATTATACGAGACGCACCTTGCGATATGCGCCTCGCGTAACCGGCACCCATGGACCAAAGGTCTACGCCCCTTTTCTTCCCTGCAATGTGCTCCAATCGATAGTGTCTAGCTTATCCAAATCGACGGCCTCTCTCCACCCCGTAGTCCGGCGCGCGCGCAGCTCCTCGGCGCCAAGCCGCCGCCGCCGCCGTCACCGCTCCCCGGGCGCAGCTCCCCGGCCGGCGCCAAGCCACCGCTGTCCTTGGCGCCGCTCCTCGGCACGGCCGCCATCGTCGCTCCCCCGACGCAACTCCCCGGCCGGCGCCAAGCCGCTGCCGCTCCGCCCGCTCGCCGGCAAGTAGGTGAGTCCTCTCGCGCCTCCTCTCCTTGTCCCCCTCCTCCTGGTTAGCTAGTACTGTTGCTACGGCCGGCACCAGCATGGAGCATCTCTGGCGGCGGCGGCGTGCCGTGGCCGGCGGCTGCGCAGAGGTCGTCCTCGTCCTATACACCTGCGGGTCCTGCAAGAGGCGCTAGCTAGGGGGCATCATGAACGTCCACCGCGCGCAGGGAGAGGGCCAAGCACTGGAGTCTCTGGAATCGTACGTCATCCTCGTAGCTAGGAGCTGGTGGACGTTCTAGTTCGTGGATTGGAAACCAAGCTTGGTAGGTTCCAGAGCGCGGCGGATCGCACGCTGTCGCCGCCGATTGCGGGCAGGCTCTGAGTGCGCAGCGCGTCTTCTGTTCTACTGCAGTTACTCTAGAGTTACTAGTGAACGGGAGTACAGGAGTTCAGGACACAACGTGATATGTAACCTTATTTATCATTTTTCAGTTCCAAGCACGGCGGATCCAGGATTGGTGAAGCAGGACCTAAGCAAGCTCGACGTTACCAATCTCCACCCGCTGTCGCCTGAAGTCATCTCACGCCAAGCCACCATCAACATTGGTAATATAACTACTGATGCATTTCCCTGTTACTGTTTATCGCAGTTCCGATGTTCAGTAATTGACAGAATGCAGAATATGTTCAGAAAAGTATATGATTGCCCCTCGTTTGCAACCAAGTATCATGCAATTCACTGTGGAACCCTTCCTTCTTGCATTGTACATTTGCTGCTGATGCCTATGTTACGACTTCCAACTTAGCTCTTTTGAAATACCACTGTCTGTCTCAGTGACATGCGGGACCATGATTGCACGTCAGTCTCACGGCCAGTCTCATCTTGTAAAACCGCAAGTTTGCAGTAGCATTTATCTTATGTGTAACAGTGCTATACTAATATTAAAAACACTAAATCACCTCGTTTGGGACACGGGTGTATCATCACCTCGTTCTGCTGGGCATTGTAGTTTCTCTTTTCAAAGAGACCATGCCTCTGTGTATGATACATGGTGCTTCTGATCATTTGAGCTTCTGATAACTGTACTATTCATGCAGTTATTAGGTTCTGTACATTTGAGCTTATGATACATGGTGCTTTTTTTCTCCCTGCAGTTCTGTACATTTGAGCTTCTGATCATTTATTCCTTTAGTTCCTGGTAACTGTACTATTCATGCTCAGGTTGTTGACAAGCAAACAGATGATACATGGTGCCTCTGTGTATGTATGGTCTGGAGCATGATATATATACATGGTGTTTGTGTATGTATGCTAGCAAAATGGCTGTGTTTTGATCCTTTTTGTGCAGGTTTTTCTTTTTGAGTTGCCAATGTTTCGCCGGAATGTTGATTTATTTCTGTTCCGGCGAATTTCTGACACTCCTAGACATAGAAAATTAGCAAAGTTCGTGCCAAAATTTTCTGTGAATTTTTGTGCTTATTAGTTTCATTTATTTGTGTTTTTAGAAATGTCGGATCCGGGCCCTTCTAGCCAGAAGCCCTTTTGGGAGCAGCAGGAGGAGATGGAATCCCTAGAGGCCCCGGAATTTGTTCCGCGGGACGACGAGATGGAGGAGGACGAGGATACCTCGTCGGGCAATGAGGAGATGGGGACGCCGATGACGCCACTACCACTGATGGCGGCGGTGAAGCTACTACAGACGGTGGTAGCGCATCGAAGAAGTCTCGGAAGGATCGAACCCCGATTGTGGTCGACCTCAAAAGGTCCATCATCACAAGCGTGAGCCCTAAAGGTGCGCCTTTGGAGCTAGAAGAATTTGTTGGGGTTTACTCTAACCAGATCGCGGCAATCCTCTGGAACACCGTCACGATCAACATGGAGAACCTGAAGGCCGAAGAGAACAAGGGTTTTCTCATCCAAATTTTTCCTAAGTCGCACGCAAGATACGCTGCTCCCGGTGATGAGGAAAACAAGTATAATAATGACAATCTCAAAAGGAATCCGGTGAACAAGTATGCCCTGGAGGATGACCAAGGCCTTGTCAAATTGGAAGGCTCGTGAAGAATCTGATTTTCGAGGAGAAGTTATCCAGAGCTCACAAGAAGGAGCCTCTGGTCAAGGAAGAAGACTACAATGTTTTCAAGGCCGATGTAACTCCGCCTTGGGCAAGGCCAGATCGAGAAGGGCAAGAATATGAGATCCGAAACATTGGTACCCACCATCTCGGCTCGGCAAGTTATAGAGCCGCGAGGCCCAAATGGGATAAGGAGGACGCCGACGTCAGGCAAAGGGGTCGACACGCCCTTGACGACATAAAGGAGGAGCAGTAAAGAACTTCGTGGGGCCCGGTTTGCCCTGGCCAAGAAAGGGTTCTGATTATTCTTGAGCCCGCCGGCCCTTTGTTCGAGGGTGACGGACTTCATGCAAAAATATGTAAGTAGTTTGCATGCAAGTCGATTAATTGCATTCATGATTAATCAATGAAGTCTAGTTTTCGATCAAATGCTTCGCTGCTCAGCGCAGGACGAGGAGTGTAGGAGCTCCTCATCCTGTGGGGTCACGCCACCGCCGCCAAGTGGGACACCACTTTTAATAGGGCGCCGAACCAACCAAGAGTGTCGATCTCTCGGCGCCTGGCTGGGTCGTGGTCGGTTTTGGCGGCATATCATGGTCCGAGTACTATGGCACCCCGGGCGGAAGGGCAAGAAGGCCGAAGCGCCGAGGTAAAACTCCTAAGGAACAGGTGGAAGCCTTTCCAAATATAGTCCAAGATGCCGTGAACAAGGTCAGGTTTACCGCCGAGACAAAGTTTCAAGAACAAGTCCACCACAAGTCCACCACAAGTCCATTCACAAGTGAACGAGAAGCTCAACACCATCCTTCCCGCTCACATGGATAAGTACAACAAGTAAAGGTAAGTGGTAAACGGCCGCCACCTCCCAACCTCAACAACGCCTAATCGGACAATGTGGCGCCGGAGGCGTTGGTGACTCCTCCAAAGAGTCGGTGGTGGTGGAGACCTCTAGCTCCGGAGCTTAACTTGCCCATCTGCGGGCGCCTACCGCACCATTGTGCCATCAGTAGCCACTCCGCCACTTGCGTCAAGCCTGTCGGCTTGGTGCCTCGACATTGGCCGAGTTTGACGCCTCAAGGTAACTAACTAATTAAAGCGAGAGTTGGGAGGCTCAACCACACCGATGACTTGATCTATGTTTTTCTAACGCCGCCTACATGTCGATCTTTCGCAGGAGACACTTGCACTCTAATGCATTGGGTGGAGGCCGTTGATGGATGTTGCCAAGGGTACTATTGTTCAACCAGAGAACCGCAAAATGCACAATGTCACAATGCCACCGACATGATGAGGGTCAAATATGATGGTGCCTCCTGCCACGAGCAAGTGGAACCTCCCTCTCAACCTCAAGGATGGGATGATGAGGACACGGCCGGTCCTCAATACCTGCTTGGCTACTTTGTACCTATGGTCAAGAGCCAGATCCGTTTGGGGACAGAGGACCAGCTCAACATCACCCTAGAGGCAAGACAACCAAAGACATGATGAAGACTTGAGATGGGAGACTTGGACAACATGGCACGAATCCCGATGATGACGAAGAAATTGACCAACTACGGTGACCAGGTTTGTTAACACATGGTTTTCGATTTGTATGAGCCGACCATCGTGCACACATCAAGTTGCCGAGACCCAACCAGACCATAAACCCCTTGCAAGGTGCGTCTCTTCCCAACTAGTCGAGACGCCGCCACCGCCCCTTCACCGAGCCTCCAAGGCCGTAGTTCCTTTGATCGGCCCGCACCTCCATAAGACGGTCGGTGAGGTGAACGCATGGTCAAGCCGAAAGAGCAAGAAGGGTCGCAAAAGGAAGCCTAAGGGTGATCGGGCGGGATCCAAATCCTCTTTTCCGGACGTAAGGCAAGCCAGAATCGGCAAAGACGTGGCGGTGTACCGATGATGTGTAAATCGATGCTCGAGGTCGCAGGCTCGCATATGCGTAGTATTCATTATGGATGTCTCACATTGAGGAGTCGCATTCGACAACGATCGACAGTACTCGCTTTCAAGGCTAAGGTGCCTTCTCATATGCCGCTTTCACACAGCACTTCGGGATATCTTCTACGTAAGATACCGAATTGCTTTGACATGTTGAACGGGTTTCGACGCAGACAATACCTCGGTCCTACCGTTCTCCTCAATATGGCCATGGAGATCACCAGAGACAAGATCCCGCATCCAGATCGATAGTGGATCCCTACTTCATGCGTGACGCCGTCACGAAAGATGCCGAGGCCATATATCCGCGAATCGACTACCTCTCAAACTTCCCGCAAACATACTCGGACAAGGATGTGATTCTCCTTCCTACCATCCCATCACGGAGGATGATCGACAGTGTGTGCTCATAAGCTTGAATTTGAAACACTCAACAGCCTTGTACCTCGACTCAAACAAAGGCGATCCAAAAAACTACACCAATATCAAGAAAATTCTTGATGGCGCTCTCACCGCCACGCCGCAATGGAGGCGCCAAACCGCAAGGCCACATGTAAAGTTCGGCGACGTGTTTCGCCACACGAAGTTTACTGCGTCAGCAAGCCACCGGCGATGGGAAGGATGCCTTCTACGCCATTTACCACATGAAGGCGTTCTTCAATGACATGGAGACCAAAACGCCGCCATCCGACCTCGTGAAGTGGTGAAAAGCTTGCATGCATACGTTCGCAACCTCGTGCAACACTTCTTCAACATCCGGAGGAGATCGCGACAATCGTGGTACTGTGGAGTCATAAAAGCCGGAGGCACCTTCCACGACGGTATACACCGTCCCAATGGGAGATAGATTTAACGCTTAGCGCAGCAGGTGACGGCAGGATGTTCATGCAAATGGCGAAAACTCGTCGGGCTTCATCAATGCCCCCAAAGCCGACTCAAGAGCAAGAAGACTTCATGATTGCATTGCTCGGGTACCTAGCGTTAGTTCGAACTCGTGTTGTAACCTCTTATCACTGTGTTAAACTTGCCTAGCAAAACCTCTAGAATATGTTTCACAACCGCTGAACTTGATTGTGAGAGACACTAGCTAGTTATTTGTGTTACGAACTATTTTAAGTGCTTGTTGCTTTTCATTTGTCATTGCTTCCCTACTTTCTTGTGGTTTGCTTTCTTTGTCTTTCGAAATGCCGATGATTAGAACGTGTTGTGGTGTCACGTATGACTATGTCATTGTTTGATCTTGTGTGCCAAGTAGACTAGTGATTTGGGCATATACTCTACTTGCCGCACGAGATCAAACAATGAAGCATTGTTATTTCCGTGCCCAATCTAAGTATGAGGCACTAATCCATGTCATTCTTGGTTTGCTTTTTTGGTCTTTCTTGAAATGCCGATGATTAGGACGTTGTGGTGTCACGTATGACTATGTCATTGTTCGATCTTGTGTGCCAAGTAGACTAGTAATTTGGGCATATACTCTACTTGCCGCATGAGATCGAACAACGAGCATTGTTATTTCCATGCCCAATCTAAGTATGAGGCAATAATCCAAGTCATTCTTGGTTTGCTTTTTTTTGGTCTTTCTTCGAAATGCCGATGATTAGAACGTGATTTCTTACATTTTGTTGCACCCATATATATATATGCATGATTCTATCTTTGTGAACTGCTAGCTATTGCTTTCCAACGACATAAGTAATATCATCTTTATTATGTAGGAGATGCCGAGGTGTTATGTCGTGGTACGCTTGGTCGGGTTCCGTGTGTGTACGAGGAGTGGAAAGACCGCTGTAAGCAAGTGAACAACTTCTGCAACATCTACCAAGGCTATGAGAGTAGAGAGGTGGCGGAAGAGAAGTGGAGGAGGCATGGAAGGAAGAAGTGGAGGAACTTCCTCGTGATCACCACCTTGTTGCTCTTCATTGTAGGTTGTGTTCTACTTCATCTAGGTAGAGCTACGTCGTTGGAGTTGTAATGTGAATTGTGAACTTGTACTCGAAGGTGTAATGTGATTGTGAACTTGTACTCGGAGGTGTGAACTTGTGGCACAAACACTTGATGTATGAACTTGTATGTCATGATTGATGTGTAATGTATTGTATTCATGTTGGTTCTATTATGCTTTGGCAAAATGCAAGTTTCAAAAATTCGTGGACTATATTGTATATTTGAATATCTCAGATATTATTATTTATAGTGGTCAGAAAACTTGAATTTGAAAATATTCTCAAGGCATATAGGATACTATAGGAGGCGATATACTATAAATACCCGAGAAAGATTCTGAAACATATGCGAGGCGCATATACTATAAATACCCGAGGCGCATTCTGAAACATATGCGAGACGCATATGATATGCGCCTCCTATACTTCACATATGCGAGGCGCATATCGATATGCGCCTCGCATAACCCGAGGCTTGAAGCTAGAGGCACATGTGATATGCGCCTCGGATAGGCTTTTTGGTGCGCCTCGGATAGGCTTTTCTCTAGTAGTGTTTCCCCCTTATGTAAGTCCGGAACCTTAGCTTTAGGTTACGTCGCACGCATGAGAAGGGGGACACATGCACCCGGGGACTAGGTTTTGCATGTTTCAACATAGCACCACACTTCCATGCATGTTCTAGGGCCACATGCAAGTCCTTGAGGTATTCCGATGTCCCGGAGCATGGTCTCCCATAGAACCCTGATCTGTGGGCATCGGATTGTCTACCCCCCTAGATGTCCCTCTGACAGGGGTAGCCCGGAGTAACACTCTCTTGTTTTGTGTTTTTTTAGGTCATATGATGATGTAAAACCATGGTGCTTCACAAGGGGAGGGCACTATCCTAACCGGTTTCACCCGAACGAGGAGTTTTCCCCCTTATATAAGTCCGGAACCTTAGCTTTAGGTTACAGCGCACGCATGAGAAGGGGGACACATGCACCCGGGGACTAGGTTTTGCATGTTTTAACATAGCACCACACTTGCATGCATGTGCTAGGGCCACATGCAAGTCCTTGAGGTATTCCACGCCTTGAGCATGGTCTCCCATAGAACCCTGATCTGTGGGCATCGGATCGTCTACCCCCCTAGACGTCCCTCTGACAGGGGTAGCCCGGAGTAGTACTCTCGTGTTTTGTGTTTGTTTAGGTCATATGATGATGTAAAACCATGGTGCTTCACAAGGGGAGGGCACTATCCTACCCGGTTTCACCCGAACGGGGAGTTTCCCCCTTATATAAGTCCAGAACCTTAGCTTTAGGTTACAGCGCACGCATGAGAAGGTGGACACATGCACCCGGGGACCATGCATGTGCTAGTACCACATGCAAGTCCTTGAGGTATTCCGACGCCCCGGAGCATGGTCTCCCGCGGAACCCTGATCTGTGGGCATCGGATCGTCTACCCCCTAGACGTCCCTCTAACAGGGGTAGCCCGGAGTAGCAATCTCTTGTTTTGTGTTTGTTTAGGTCATATGATGATGTAAAACCATGGTGCTTCACAAGGGGAGGGCACTATCCTACCCGGTTTCACCCGAATGGGGAGTTTCCCCCTTATATAAGTCCGGAACCTTAGCTTTAGGTTACGTCGCACGCATGAGAAGGGGGACACATGCACCCGGGGACTAGGTTTTGCATGTTTTAACATAGCACCACACTTCCATGCATGTGCTAGGGCCACATGCAAGTCCTTGAGGTATTCCGACGCCCCGGAGCATGGTCTCCCGCGGAACCCTCATCTGTGGGCATCGGATCGTCTACCCCCCTAGACGTCCCTCTGACAGGGGTAGCCCGGAGTAGCACTCTCTTGTTTTGTGTTTGTTTAGGTCATATGATGATGTAAAACCATGGTGCTTCACAAGGGGAGGGCACTATCCTACCCGGTTTCACCCGAACGGGGAGTTTCCCCCTTATATAAGTCCAGAACCTTAGCTTTAGGTTACAGCTAGCGCACGCATGAGAAGGGGGACACATGCACCCGGGGACTAGGTGTTGCATGTTTCAACATAGAACCACACTTCCATTTATGTGCTAGGGCCACATGCAAGTCCTTGAGGTATTCCGACGCCCCGTAGCGTGGTCTCCCGCAGAACCTTGATCTGTGGGCATCGGATCGTCTACCCCCCTGGACGTCCCTCTGACAGGGGTAGCCCGAAGTAGCACTCTCTTCTTTTGTGTTTGTTTAGGTCATATGATGATGTAAAATCATGGTGCTTCACAAGGGGAGGGCACTATCCTACCCGGTTTCACCCGAATTTGGAGTTTCCCCCCTATATAAGTCCGGAACCTTAGCTTTAGGTTACGTCGCACGCATGAGAAGGGGGACACATGCACCCGGGGACTAGGTTTTGCATGTTTCAACATAGCACCACACTTCCATGCATGTGCTAGGGCCACATGCAAGTCCTTGAGGTATTCCAATGTCCCGGAGCATGGTCTCCGGAACCACGATCAGGCATCAGATCGTCTACCCCCCTAGATGTCCCTCTGACAGGGGAAGCCCGGAGTAGCACTCTCTTGTTTTGTGTTTGTTTAGGTCATATGATGATGTAAAACCATGGTGCTTCACAAGGGGAGGGCACTATCCTACCCGGTTTCACCCGAACGGGGAGTTTCCCCTTATATAAGTCCTAACCTTAGCTTTAGGTTACAAGACGCATGAGAAGGGGGACACATGCACCCGGGGACTAGGTTTTGCATGTTTTAACATAGCACCACACTTCCACGCATGTGCTAGGGCCACATGCAAGTCCTTGAGGTATTCCGACGCCCCGGAGCATGGTCTCCCGCGGAACCCTCATCTGTGGGCATCGGATCGTCTACCCCCCATGACGTCCCTCTGACAGGGGTAGCCCGGAGTAGCACTCTCTTGTTTTGTGTTTGTTTAGGTCATATGATGATGTAAAACCATGGCGCTTCACAAGGGTAGGGAACAATCCTACCCGGTTTCACCCGAACGGGGAGTTTCCCCCTTATATAAGTCCAGAAACTTAGCTTTAGGTTACAGCTAGCGCACGCATGAGAAGGGGGACACATGCACCCGGGGACTAGGTTTTGCATGTTTCAACATAGCACCACACTTCCATGCATGTGCTAGGGCCACATGCAAGTCCATGAGGTATTCCGACGCCCCGTAGCGTGGTCTCCCGCGGAACCCTGATCTGTGGGTATCGGATCGTCTACCCCCTAGACGTCCCTCTGACAGGGGTAGCCCGGAGTAGCACTCTCTTGTTTTGTGTTTTTTAGGTCATATGATGATGTAAAACCATGGTGCTTCACAAGGGGAGGGCACTATCCTACCCGGTTTCACCCGAACGGGGAGTTTCCCCCTTATATAAGTCCGGAACCTTAGCTTTAGGTTACAGCGCACGCATGAGAAGGGGGACACATGCACTCGGGGACTAGGTTTTTCATGTTTGAACATAGCACCACACTTCCACGCATGTGCTAGGGCCACATGCAAGTCCTTGAGGTATTCCGACGCCCCGGAGCATGGTCTCCCGCGGAACCCTCATCTGTGGGCATCAGATCGTCTACCCCCCATGACGTCCCTCTGACAGGGGTAGCCCGGAGTAGCACTCTCTTGTTTTGTGTTTTTTTAGGTCATATGATGATGTAAAACCATGGTGCTTCACAAGGGTAGGGCACTATCCTACCCGGTTTCACCCGAACGGGGAGTTTCCCCCTTATATAAGTCCAGAACCTTAGCTTTAGGTTACAGCTAGCGCACGCATGAGAAGGGGGACACATGCACCCGGGGACTAGGTGTTGCATGTTTCAACATAGCACCACACTTCCATGCATGTGCTAGGGCCACATGCAAGTCCTTGAGGTATTCCGACGCCCCGTAGCGTGGTCTCCCGCGGAACCCTGATCTGTGGGCATCGGATCGTCTACCCCCCTAGACGTCCCTCTGACAGGGGTAGCCTGGAGTAGCACTCTCTTGTTTTGTGTTTGTTTAGGTCATATGATGATGTAAAACCATGGTGCTTCACAAGGGGAGGGCACTATCCTACCCGGTTTCACCCGAACGGGGAGTTTCCCCCTTATATAAGTCCGGAACCTTAGCTTTAGGTTACAACGCACGCATGAGAAGGGGGACACATGCACCCGGGGACTAGGTTTTGCATGTTTCAACATAGCACCACACTTCCATGCATGTTCTAGGGCCACATGCAAGTCCTTGAGGTATTCCGATGCCCCGGAGATTGGTCTACAACGGAACACAGATCTGAGGGCATCCGATCGTCTCCCCCCTAGACGTCCCTCTGACAGGGGTAGCCCGGAGTAGCACTCTCTTGTTTTGTGTTTGTTTAGGTCATATGATGATTTAAAACCATGGTGCTTCACAAGGGGAGGGCACTATCCTACCCGGTTTCATCGGAACAGGGAGTTTCCCCCTTATATATAAGTCCGGAACCTTAGCTTTAGGTTACAGCGCACGCATGAGAAGGGGGACACATGCACCCGGGGACTAGGTGTTGCATGTTTCAACATAGCACCACACTTCCATGCATGTGCTAGGGCCACATGCAAGTCCTTGAGGTATTCCGACGCCCCGTACCGTGGTCTCCCAAAGAACCTTGATCTGTGGGCATCGGATCGTCTACCCCCTAGACGTCCCTCTAACAGGGGTAGCCCGGAGTAGCACTCTCTTGTTTTGTGTTTGTTTAGGTCATATGATGATGTAAAACCATGGTGCTCCACAAGGAGAGGGCACTATCCAAGACGGTTTCACCCGAACGGGGAGTTTCCCCATTATATAAGTCCAGAACCTTAGCTTTAGGTTATAGCTAGCGCACGCATGAGAAGGGGGACACATGCACCCGGGGACTAGGTGTTGCATGTTTCAACATAGCACCACACTTCCATGCATGTGATAGGGCCACATGCAAGTCCTTGAGGTATTCCGACGCCCCGTAGCATGGTCTACTTCGGAACCCTGATCTGTGGGCATCGGATCGTCTACCCCCTAGACGTCCCTCTGACAGGTGTAGCCCGGAGTAGCACTCTCTTGTTTTGTGTTTTTTTAGGTCATATGATGATGTAAAACCATGTTGCTTCACAAGGGGAGGGCACTATCCTACCCGGTTTCACCAGAACGGGGAGTTTCCCCTTATATAAGTCTAGAACCTTAGCTGTAGGTTACAGCGCACGCATGCGAAGGGGGACACATGCACCCGGGGACTAGGTTTTGCATGTTTCAACATAGCACCACACTTCCATGCATGTGCTATGGCCACATGCAAGTCCTTGAGGTATTCCGACGCCCCGGAGCGTGGTCTCTCGCGAACCCCGATCTGTGGGCACGGATCGCCTACCCCTAGACGTCCCTCCGACGGTGGTAGCCTGAGTAGCAATCTCTTGTTTTCTGTTTGTTTAGGTCATATGATGATGTAAAACCATGGTGCTTCACAAGGAGGGCACTATCCTACCCGTTTCATCTAATGGGAGTTTCCCTTATATAAGTCCGTAACCTTAGCTTTAGGTTACAACATGACATGAGAAGCGGGACACATGCACCCGGGGACTAGGTTTTGCATGTTTCAACATAGCACCACACTTCCATGCATGTGCTAGGGCCACATGCAAGTCCTTGAGGTATTCCGACGCCCCGGAGCGTGGTCTCCTGCGGAACCCTGATCCGTGGGCATCGGATCGTCTACCCCCCTAGACGTCCCTCTGACAGGGGTAGCCCGGAGTAGCACTCTCTTGTTTTGTGTTTGTTTAGGTCATATGATGATGTAAAACCATGTTGCTTCACAGGGGAGGGCACTATCCTACCTGGTTCACCCAACGGGAGTTCCCTTATATAAGTCCAGAACCTTAGCTTTAGGTTACAACGCACGCATGAGAAGGGGGACACATGCACCCGGGGACTAGGTTTTGCATGTTTCAACATAGCACCACACTTCCATGCATGTTCTAGTGCCACATGCAAGTCCTTGAGGTATTCTGACGCCCCGGAGCGTGGTCTCCCGCGGAACCCTGATCTGTGGGCATCGGATCGTCTACCCCCTAGACGTCCCTCTGACAGGGGTAGCCCGGAGTAGCACTCTCTTGTTTTGTGTTTGTTTAGGTCATATGATGATTTAAAACCATGGTGCTTCACAAGGGGAGGGCACTATCCTACCCGGTTTCACCGGAACAGAGAGTTTCCCCCTTATATAAGTCCAGAACCTTAGCTTTAGGTTACAGCTAGCGCACGCATGAGAAGGGGGACACATGCACTCGGGGACTAGGTGTTGCATGTTTCAACATAGCACCACACTTCCATGCATGTGCTAGGGCCACATGCAAGTCCTTGAGGTATTCCGACGCCCCGTAGCGTGGTCTCCCAAAGAACCTTGATCTGTGGGCATCGGATCGTCTACCCCCCTAGACGTCCCTCTGACAGGGGTAGCCCGGAGTAGCACTCTCTTGTTTTGTGTTTGTTTAGGTCATATTATGATGTAAAACCATGGTGCTTCACAAGGGGAGGGCACTATCCTACCCGGTTTCACCCAAACGGGGAGTTTCCCCCTTATATAAGTCCAGAACCTTAGCTTTAGGTTACAGCTAGCGCACGCATGAGAAGGGGGACACATGCACCCGGGGACTAGGTGTTGCATGTTTCAACATAGCACCACACTTCCATGCATGTGATAGGGCCACATGCAAGTCCTTGAGGTATTCCGACGCCCCGTAGCGTGGTCTCCCGCGGAACCCTGATCTGTGGGCATCGGATCGTCTACCCCCCTAGACGTCCCTCTGACAGGGGTAGCCTGGAGTATCACTCTCTTGTTTTGTGTTTGTTTAGGTCATATGATGATGTAAAACCATGGTGCTTCACAAGGGGAGGGCACTATCCTACCCGGTTTCACCCGAACGGGGAGTTTCCCCCTTATATAAGTCCAGAACCTTAGCTTTAGGTTACAGCGCACGCATGAGAAGGGGGACACATGCACCCGGGGACTAGGTTTTGCATGTTTCAACATAGCACCACACTTCCATGTATGTGCTATGGCCACATGCAAGTCCTTGAGGTATTCCGACGCCCCAGAGCGTGGTCTCCCGCGGAACCCTGATCTGTGGGCATCGGATCGTCTACCCCCCTAGACGTCCCTCTGACAGTGGTAGCCCGGAGTAGCACTCTCTTGTTTTGTGTTTGTTTAGGTCATATGATGATGTAAAACCATGGTGCTTCACAAGGGGAGGGCACTATCCTACCCGGTTTCATCGGAACAGGAGTTTCCTTATATAAGTCCGTAACCTTAGCTTTAGGTTACAACAAGATACATGAGAAGCGGGACACATGCACCCGGGGACTATGTTTTGCATGTTTCAACATAGCACCACACTTCCATGCATGTGATAGGGCCACATGCAAGTCCTTGAGGTATTCCGACGCCCCGGAGCATGGTCTCCCGCGGAACCCTGATCCGTGGGCATCGGATCGTCTACCCCCCTAGACGTCCCTCTGACAGGGGTAGCCCGGAGTAGCACTCTCTTGTTTTGTGTTTGTTTAGGTCATATGATGATGTAAAACCATGGTGCTTCACAAGGGGAGGGCACTATCCTACCCGGTTTCACCCGAACGGGGAGTTTCCCCCTTATATAAGTCCAGAACCTTAGCTTTAGGTTACAGCGCACGCATGCGAAGGGGGACACTTGCATCTTGGGACTAGGATTTGAATGTATTAACATAGAACCACACTTCCATGCATGTGCTAGGGCCACATGCAAGTCGTTGAGGTATTCCGACGCCCCAGAGCGTGGTCTCCTGCGGAACCCTGATCTGTGGGCATCGGATCGTCTACACCCCTAGACGTCCCTCTGACAGGGGTATCCCGGAGTAGCACTCTCTTGTTTTGTGTTTTTTTAGGTCATATGATGATGTAAAACCATGGTGCTTCACAAGGGTAGGGCACTATCCTACCTGGTTTCACCCAATTGGAGTTTCCCTTATATAAGTCCAGAACCTTAGCTTTAGGTTACAGCGCACGCATGAGAAGGGGGACACATGCACCCGGGGACTAGGTTTTGCATGTTTCAACATAGAACCACACTTCCATGCATGTGCTAGGGCCACATGCAAGTCCTTGAGGTATTCCAATGTCCCGGAGCATGGTCTCCCACGGAACCCTGATCTGTGGGCATCGGATCGTCTACCCCCCTAGATGTCCCTCTGACAGGGGAAGCCCGGAGTAGCACTCTCTTGTTTTGTGTTTGTTTATGTCATATGATGATGTAAAACCATGGTGCTTCACAAGGGGAGGGCACTATCCTACCCGGTTTCACCCGAACGGGGAGTTTCCCCCTTATATAAGTCCGGAACCTTAGCTTTAGGTTACAGCGCACGCATGAGAAGGGGGACACATGCACCCGGGGACTAGGTTTTGCATGTTTTAACATAGCACCACACTTCCACGCATGTGCTAGGGCCACATGCAAGTCCTTGAGGTATTCCGACGCCCCGGAGCATGGTCTCCCGCGGAACCCTCATCTGTGGGCATCGGATCGTCTACCCCCCATGACGTCCCTCTGACAGGGGTAGCCTGGAGTAGCACTCTCTTGTTTTGTGTTTGTTTAGGTCATATGATGATGTAAAACCATGGTGCTTCACAAGGGTAGGGAACAATCCTACCCGGTTTCACCCGAACGGAGAGTTTCCCCCTTATATAAGTCCAGAAACTTAGCTTTAGGTTACAGCTAGCGCACGCATGAGAAGGGGGACACATGCACCCGGGGACTAGGTTTTGCATGTTTCAACATAGCACCACACTTCCATGCATGTGCTAGGGCCACATGCAAGTCCTTGAGGTATTCCGACGCCCCGGAGCGTGGTCTCCCGTGGAACCCTGATCTGTGGGCATCGGATCGTCTACCCCCCTAGACGTCCCTCTGACAGGGGTAGCCCAGAGTAGCACTCTCTTGTTTTGTGTTTTTTTAGGTCATATGATGATGTAAAACCATGGTGCTTCACAAGGGGAGGGCACTATCCTACCCGGTTTCACCCGAACGGGGAGTTTCCCCCTTATATAAGTCCAGAACCTTAGCTTTAGGTTACAGCGAAGACGCATGAGAAGGGGGACACATGCACCCGGGGACTAGGTTTTGCATGTTTCAACATAGGACCACACTTCCATGCATGTGCTATGGCCACATGCAAGTCCTTGAGGTATTCCGACGCCCCGGAGCGTGGTCTCCCGCGGAACCCTGATCTGTGGGCATCGGATCGTCTACCCCCCTAGACGTCCCTCTGACAGTGGTAGCCCGGAGTAGCACTCTCTTGTTTTGTGTTTGTTTAGGTCATATGATGATGTAAAACCATGGTGCTTCACAAGGGGAGGGCACTATCCTACCCGGTTTCATCGGAACAGGGAGTTTCCCCCTTATATAAGTCCAGAACCTTAGCTTTAGGTTACAGCTGGCGCATACATGAGAAGCGGGACACATGCACCCGGGGACTATGTTTTGCATGTTTCAACATAGCACCACACTTCCATGCATGTGCTAGGGCCACATGCAAGTCCTTGAGGTATTCCGACGCCCCGGAGCATGGTCTCCCGCGGAACCCTGATCCGTGGGCATCGGATCGTCTACCCCTATGACGTCCCTCTGACAGGTGTAGCCCGGAGTAGCACTCTCTTGTTTTGTGTTTGTTTAGGTCATATGATGATGTAAAACCATGGTGCTTCACAAGGGGAGGGCACTATCCTACCCGGTTTCACCCGAACGGGGAGTTTCCCCCTTATATAAGTCCGGAACCTTAGCTTTAGGTTACAGCGCACGCATGAGAAGGGGGACACATGCACCCGGGGACTAGGTTTTGCATGTTTCAACATAGCACCACACTTCCATGCATGTGCTAGGTACACATGCAAGTCCTTGAGGTATTCCGACGCCCCGGAGCGTGGTCTCCCGCGGAACCCTGATCTGTGGGCATCGGATCGTCTACCCCCTAGATGTCCCTCTGACAGAGGTAGCCCGGAGTAGCAATCTCTTGTTTTGTGTTTGTTTAGGTCATATAATCATGTAAAACCATTGTGCTTCAGAAGGGTAGGGCACTATCCTACCCGGTTTCACCAATTTGGAGTTTCCCTTATATAAGTCACTAACCTTAGCTTTAGGTTACAGCGCACGCATGAGAAGGGGGACACATGCACCTGGGGACTAGGTTTTGCATGTTTCAACATAGAACCACACTTCCATGCATGTGCTAGGGCCACATGCAAGTCCTTGAGGTATTCCGATGTCCCGGAGCATGGTCTCCCACGGAACCCTGATCTGTGGGCATCGGATCGTCTACCCCCCTAGATGTCCCTCTGACAGGGGTAGCCCGGAGTAGCACTCTCTTGTTTTGTGTTTGTTTAGGTCATATGATGATGTAAAACCATGGTGCTTCACAAGGGGAGGGCACTATCCTACCCGGTTTCACCCGAACGGGGAGTTTCCCCCTTATATAAGTCCGGAACCTTAGCTTTAGGTTACAGCGCACGCATGAGAAGGGGGACACATGCACCCGGGGACTAGGTTTTGCATGTTTTAACATAGAACCACACTTCCACACATGTTGTAGGGCCACATGCAAGTCCTTGAGGTATTACGACGCCTCGGAGCATGGTCTCCCGCGGAACCCTCATCTGTGGGCATCGGATCGTCTACCCCCCATGACGTCCCTCTGACAGGGGTAGCCCGGAGTAGCACTCTCTTGTTTTGTGTTTGTTTAGGTCATATGATGATGTAAAACCATGGTGCTTCACAAGGGTAGGGAACAATCCTACCCGGTTTCACCCGAACGGGGAGTTTCCCCCTTATATAAGTCCAGAAACTTAGCTTTAGGTTACAGCTAGCGCACGCATGAGAAGGGGGACACATGCACCCGGGGACTAGGTTTTGCATGTTTCAACATAGCACCACACTTCCATGCATGTGCTAGGGCCACATGCAAGTCCTTGAGGTATTCCGACGCCTGAGCGTGGTCTCCGTGAACCCCGATCTGGCACGGATCGCCTACCCCCTAGACGCCCCTCGACAGGGTAGCTGAGTAGCACTCTCTTGTTTTGTGTTTGTTTAGGTCATATGATGATGTAAAACCATGGTGCTTCACAATGGGAGGGCACTATCCTACCCGGTTTCACCCGAACGGGGAGTTTCCCCCTTATATAAGTCCAGAACCTTAGCTTTAGGTTACAACGCACGCATGAGAAGGGGGACACATGCACCCGGGGACTAGGTTTTGCATGTTTCAACATAGGACCACACTTCCATGCATGTGCTATGGCCACATGCAAGTCCTTGAGGTATTCCGACGCCCCAGAGCGTGGTCTCCTGAACCCCGATCTGGGCATCGGATCGCCTACCCCTAGACGCCCCTCCGACGGTGGGTAGCCCGGAGTAGCACTCTCTTGTTTTGTGTTTGTTTAGGTCATATGATGATGTAAAACCATGGTGCTTCACAAGGGGATGGCACTATCCTACCCGGTTTCATCGGAACAGGGAGTTTCCCCCTTATATAAGTCCAGAACCTTAGCTTTAGGTTACAGCTGGCGCATACATGAGAAGCGGGACACATGCACCCGGGGACTATGTTTTGCATGTTTCAACATAGCACCACACTTCCATGCATGTTCTAGGGCCACATGCAAGTCCTTGAGGTATTCCGACGCCCCGAAGCATGGTCTCCCGCGGAACCCTGATCCGTGGGCATCGGATCGTCTACCCCCCTAGACGTCCCTCTGACAGGGGTAGCCTGGAGTAGCACTCTCTTGTTTTGTGTTTGTTTAGGTCATATGATGATGTAAAACCATGGTGCTTCACAAGGGGAGGGCACTATCCTACCCGGTTTCACCGCAACGGGAGTTCCCTTATATAAGTCCTAACCTTAGCTTTAGGTTACAGCAAGACGATGAGAAGGGGGACACATGCACCCGGGGACTAGGTTTTGCATGTTTCAACATAGCACCACACTTCCATGCATGTGCTAGGTACACATGCAAGTCCTTGAGGTATTCCGACGCCCCGTAGCGTGGTCTCCCACGGAACCCTGATCTGTGGGCATCGGATCGTCTACCCCCTAGACGTCCCTCTGACAGGGGTAGCCCGGAGTAGCACTCTCTTGTTTTGTGTTTGTTTAGGTCATATGATGATGTAAAACCATGGTGCTTCACAAGGGTAGGGCACTATCCTACCCGGTTTCACCCGAATTTGGAGTTTCCCCTTATATAAGTCCGGAACCTTAGCTTTAGATTACGTCGCACGCATGAGAAGGGGGACACATGCACCCGGGGACTAGGTTTGGCATGTTTCAACATAGAACCACACTTCCATGCATGTGCTAGGGCCACATGCAAGTCCTTGAGGTATTCCAATGTCCCGGAGCATGGTCTCCCACGGAACCCTGATCTGTGGGCATCGGATCGTCTACCCCCCTAGACGTCCCTCTGACAGGGGAAGCCCGGAGTAGCACTATCTTGTTTTGTGTTTGTTTAGGTCATATGATGATGTAAAACCATGGTGCTTCACAAGGGGAGGGCACTATCCTACCCGGTTTCACCCGAACGGGGAGTTTCCCCCTTATATAAGTCCGGAACCTTAGCTTTAGGTTACAGCGCACGCATGAGAAGGGGGACACATGCACCCGGGGACTAGGTTTTGCATGTTTTAACATAGCACCACACTTCCACGCATGTGCTAGGGACACATGCAAGTCCTTGAGGTATTCCGACGCCCCGGAGCATGGTCTCCCGCGGAACCCTCATCTGTGGGCATCGGATCGTCTACCCCCCATGACGTCCCTCTGACAGGGGTAGCCTGGAGTAGCACTCTCTTGTTTTGTGTTTGTTTAGGTCATATGATGATGTAAAACCATGGTGCTTCACAAGGGTAGGGAACAATCCTACCGGTTTCACCCAACGGAGAGTTTCCCCTTATATAAGTCCGTAAACTTAGCTTTAGGGTTACTAAGCGCACGCATGAGAAGGGGGACACATGCACCCGGGGACTAGGTTTTGCATGTTTCAACATAGCACCACACTTCCATGCATGTGCTAGGGCCACATGCAAGTCCTTGAGGTATTCCGACGCCCCGTAGCGTGGTCTCCCGCGGAACCCTGATCTGTGGGCATCGGATCGTCTACCCCCCTAGACGTCCCTCTGACAGGGGTAGCCCGGAGTAGCACTCTCTTGTTTTGTGTTTGTTTAGGTCATATGATGATGTAAAACCATGGTGCTTCACAAGGGTAGGGCACTATCCTACCCGGTTTCACCCGAATTTGGAGTTTCCCCCTTATATAAGTCCGGAACCTTAGCTTTAGGTTACGTCGCACGCATGAGAAGGGGGACACATGCACCCGGGGACTAGGTTTTGCATGTTTCAACATAGAACCACACTTCCATGCATGTGCTAGGGCCACATGCAAGTCCTTGAGGTATTCCAATGTCCCGGAGCATGGTCTCCCACGGAACCCTGATCTGTGGGCATCGGATCGTCTACCCCCCTAGATGTCCCTCTGACAGGGGAAGCCCGGAGTAGCACTCTCTTGTTTTGTGTTTGTTTAGGTCATATGATGATGTAAAACCATGGTGCTTCACAAGGGGAGGGCACTATCCTACCCGGTTTCACCAGAACCGGGAGTTTCCTTATATAAGTCCTAACCTTAGCTTTAGGTTACAAAGACGCATGAGAAGGGGGACACATGCACCCGGGACTAGGTTTTGCATGTTTTAACATAGCACCACACTTCCACGCATGTGCTAGGCCACATGCAAGTCCTTGAGGTATTCACGCCTGAGCATGGTCTCATGAACCCTCATCTGTGGGCATCGGATCGTCTACCCCCCATGACGTCCCTCTGACAGGGGTAGCCCGGAGTAGCACTCTATTGTTTTGTGTTTTTTTAGGTCATATGATGATGTAAAACCATGGCGCTTCACAAGGGTAGGGCACTATCCTACCCGGTTTCACCCGAACGGGGAGTTTCCCCCTTATATAAGTCCAGAACCTTAGCTTTAGGTTACAGCTAGCGCACGCATGAGAAGGGGGACACATGCACCCGGGGACTAGGTGTTGCATGTTTCAACATAGCACCACACTTCCATGCATGTGCTAGGGCCACATGCAAGTCCTTGAGGTATTCCGACGCCCCGTAGCGTGGTCTCCCGTGGAACCCTGATCTGTGGGCATCGGATCGTCTACCCCCCTAGACGTCCCTCCGACAGGGTAGCCGAGTAGCACTCTTGTTTTGTGTTTGTTTAGGTCATATGATGATGTAAAACCATGGTGCTTCACAAGGGAGGCACTATCCTACAGTTTCACCCGAACTGGGAGTTTCCCCTTATATAAGTCCGGAACCTTAGCTTTAGGTTACAGCGCACGCATGAGAAGGGGGACACATGCACCCGGGGACTAGGTTTTGCATGTTTCAACATAGCACCACACTTCCATGCATGTTCTAGGGCCACATGCAAGTCCTTGAGGTATTCCGACGCCCCGGAGCGTGGTCTCCCGTGGAACCCTGATCTGTGGGCATCGGATCGTCTACCCCCCTAAACGTCCCTCTGACAGTGGTAGCCCGGAGTAGCACTCTCTTGTTTTGTGTTTGTTTAGGTCATATGATGATGTAAAACCATGGTGCTTCACAAGGGGAGGGCACTATCCTACCCGGTTTCATCGGAACAGGGAGTTTCCCCCTTATATAAGTACAGAACCTTAGCTTTAGGTTACAGCTAGCGCACACATGAGAAGGGGGACACATGCACCCGGGGACTAGGTTTTGCATGTTTCAACATAGCACCACACTTCCATGCATGTGCTAGGGCCACATGCAAGTCCTTGAGGTATTCCGACGCCCCGGAGCGTGGTCTCCCGCGGAACCCTGATCCGTGGGCATCGGATCGTCTACCCCCCTAGACGTCCCTCTGACAGGGGTAGCCCGGAGTAGCACTCTCTTGTTTTGTGTTTGTTTAGGTCATATGATGATTTAAAACCATGGTTCTTCACAAGGGGAGGGCACTATCCTACCCGGTTTCATCGGAACAGAGAGTTTCCCCCTTATATAAGTCCAGAACCTTAGCTTTAGGTTACAGCTAGCGCACGCATGAGAAGGGGGACACATGCACCCGGGGACTAGGTGTTGCATGTTTCAACATAGAACCACACTTCCATGCATGTGCTAGGGCCACATGCAAGTCCTTGAGGTATTCCGACGCCCCGTAGCGTGGTCTCCCAAAGAACCTTGATCTGTGGGCATCGGATCGTCTACCCCCCTAGACGTCCCTCTGACAGGGGTAGCCCGGAGTAGCACTCTCTTGTTTTGTGTTTGTTTAGGTCATATGATGATGTAAAACCATGGTGCTTCACAAGGGGAGGGCACTATCCTACCTGGTTTCACCCAAACGGGAATTTCCTTATATAAGTCGTAACCTTAGCTTTAGGTTACAGCAAGACGCATGAGAAGGGGGACACATGCACCCGGGGACTAGGTGTTGCATGTTTCAACATAGCACCACACTTCCATGCATGTGCTAGGGCCACATGCAAGTCCTTGAGGTATTCCGACGCCCCGTAGCGTGGTCTCCCGCAGAACCCTGATCTGTGGGCATCGGATCGTCTACCCCCTAAACGTCCCTCAGACAGGGGTAGCCCGTAGTAGCACTCTCTTGTTTTGTGTTTGTTTAGGTCATATGATGATGTAAAACCATGGTGCTTCACAAGGGGAGGGCACTATCCTACCCGGTTTCACCCGAATGGGGAGTTTCCCCCTTATATAAGTCCGGAACCTTAGCTTTAGGTTACGTCGCACGCATGAGAAGGGGGACACATGCACCCGGGGACTAGGTTTTGCATGTTTCAACATAGCACCACACTTCCATGCATGTGCTAGGGCCACATGCAAGTCCTTGAGGTATTCCGATGTCCCGGAGCATGGTCTCCCACGGAACCCTGATCTGTGGGCATCGGATCGTCTACCCCCTAGATGTCCCTCTGACAGGGGTAGCCCGGAGTAGCACTCTCTTGTTTTGTGTTTGTTTAGGTCATATGATGATGTAAAACCATGGTGCTTCACAAGGGGAGGGCACTATCCTACCCGGTTTCACCCGAACGGGGAGTTTCCCCCTTATATAAGTCCAGAACCTTAGCTTTAGGTTACAGCGCACGCATGAGAAGGGGGACACATGCACCCGGGGACTAGGTTTTGCATGTTTTAACATAGCACCACACTTCCATGCATGTGCTAGGGCCACATGCAAGTCCTTGAGGTATTCCGACGCCCCGGAGCATGGTCTCCCGCGGAACCCTCATCTGTGGGCATCGGATCGTCTACCCCCCTAGACGTCCCTCTGACAGGGGTAGCCCGGAGTAGCACTCTCTTGTTTTGTGTTTGTTTAGGTCATATGATGATGTAAAACCATGGCGCTTCACAAGGGTAGGGAACAATCCTACCCGGTCTCACCCGAACGGGGAGTTTCCCCCTTATATAAGTCCAGAAACTTAGCTTTAGGTTCTGACCTAGACGCATGAGAAGGGGGACACATGCACCCGGGGACTAGGTGTTGCATGTTTCAACATAGCACCACACTTCCATGCATGTGCTAGGGCCACATGCAAGTCCTTCAGGTATTCCGACGCCCCGCAGCATGGTCTCCCGCGGAACCCTAATCTGTGGGCATCGGATCGTCTACCCCCCTAGACGTCCCTCGGCAGGGGGTAGCCAGAGTAGCACTCTCTTGTTTTGTGTTTGTTTAGGTCATATGATGATGTAAAACCATGGTGCTTCACAAGGGGAGGGCACTATCCTACCCGGTTTCACCCGAACGGGGAGTTTCCCCCTTATATAAGTCCAGAACCTTAGGTTTAGGTTATAGCGCACGCATGAGAAGGGGGACACATGCACCCGGGGACTAGGTTTTGCAAGTTTGAACATAGGACCACACTTCCATGCATGTGCTATGGCCACATGAAAGTCCTTGAGGTATTCCGACGCCCTAGAGCGTGGTCTCCCGCGGAACCCTGATCTGTGGGCATCGGATCGTCTACCCCCGTAGACGTCCCTCTGACAGTGGTAGACCGGAGTAGCACTCTCTTGTTTTGTGTTTGTTTAGGTCATATGATGATGTAAAACCATGGTGCTTCAAAAGGGGAGGGCACTATCCTACCCGGTTTCATCGGAACAGGAGTTTCTTATATAAGTCCGTAACCTTAGCTTTAGGTTACAATGGGCGCATACATGAGAAGCGGGACACATGCACCCGGGGACTATGTTTTGCATGTTTCAACATAGCACCACACTTCCATGCATGTGCTAGGGCCACATGCAAGTCCTTGAGGAATTCCGACGCCTGAGCGTGGTCTCCGCGGGAACCACGATCCGTGGGCATCGGATCGTCTACCCCCCTAGACGTCCCACTGACAGGGGTAGCCCGGAGTAGCACTCTCTTGTTTTGTGTTTGTTTAGGTCATATGATGATGTAAAACCATGGTGCTTCACAAGGGGAGGGCACTATCCTACCTGGTTTCACCCGAACGGGGAGTTTCCCCCTTATATAAGTCCGGAACCTTAGCTTTAGGTTACAGCGCACGCATGAGAAGGGGGACACATGCACCCGGGGACTAGGTTTTGCATGTTTCAACATAGCACCACACTTCCATGCATGTGCTAGGGACACATGCAAGTCCTTGAGGTATTCCGACGCCCCGTAGCGTGGTCTCCCGCGGAACCCTGATCTGTGGGCATCGGATCGTCTACCCCCCTAGACGTCCCTCTAACAGGGGTAGCCCGGAGTAGTACTCTCTTTTTTTGTGTTTGTTTAGGTCATTGATGATGTAAAACCATGGCGCTTCACAAGGGGAGGGCACTATCCTACCCGGTTTATCCCGAACGGGGAGTTTCCCCCTTATATAAGTCCGGAACCTTAGCTTTAGGTTACAGCGCACGCATGGGGGGACACATGCACCCGGGGACTAGGTTTTGCATGTTTCAACATAGCACCACACTTCCATGCATGTGCTAGGGCCACATGCAAGTCCTTGAGGTATTCCGACGCCCCGGAGCGTGGTCTCCCGCGGAACCCTGATCTGTGGGCATTGGATCGTCTACCCCCCTAGACGTCCCTCTGACATGGGTAGCCCGGAGTAGCACTCTCTTGTTTTGTGTTTGTTTAGGTCATATGATGATGTAAAACCATGGTGCTTCACAAGGGGAGGGCACTATCCTACCCCGTTTCACCCGAACGGGGAGTTTCCCCCTTATATAAGTCCAGATCCTTAGCTTTAGGTTACAGCGCACGCATGAGAAGGGGGACACATGCACCCGGGGACTAGGTTTTGCATGTTTCAAAATAGCACCACACTTCCATGCATGTGCTAGGGCTACATGCATGTCCTTGAGGTATTCCGACGCCCCGTAGCGTGGTCTCCCGCGGAACCCTGATCTGTGGGCATAGGATCCTCTACCCCCTAGACGTCCCTCTGACAGGGGTAGCCCGGAGTAGCACTCTCTTGTTTTGTGTTTGTTTAGGTCATATGATGATGTAAAACCATGGTGCTTCACAAGGGGAGGGCACTATCCTACCCGGTTTCACCCGAACGGGGAGTTCCCCCTTATATAAGTCCAGAACCTTAGCTTTAGGGTACAACGCACACATGAGAAGGGGGACACATGCACCCGGGGACTAGGTTTTGCATGTTTCAACATAGCACCACACTTCCATGCATGTGCTAGGGCCACATGCAAGTCCTTGAGGTATTCCAACGCCCCGGAGCGTGGTCTCCCACGGAACCCTGATCTGTGGGCATCGGATCGTCTACCCCCTAGACGTCCCTCTGACAGGGTTAGCCCGGAGTAGCACTCTCTTGTTTTGTGTTTCTTTAGGTCATATGATGATGTAAAACCATGGTGCGTCACAAGGGGAGGGCACTATCCTACCAGTATCACCAATGGGAGTTTCCCCTTATATAAGTCCGAACCTTAGCTTTAGGTTACAGCGACGATGAGTAGGGGGACACTTGCACCCGGGACTAGGTTTTGCATGTTTCAACATAGCACCACACTTCCATGCATGTGCTAGGGCCACATGCAAGTCCTTGAGGTATTCCGACGCCGAGCGTGGTTTCCGTGAACCCCGATCTGTGGGCATCGAATCGCCTACCCCCTAGACGCCCCTCCGCGGTGTGGTAGCCCGGAGTAGCACTCTCTTGTTTTGTGTTTGTTTAGGTCATATGATGATGTAAAACCATGGTGCTTCACAAGGGGAGGGCACTATCCTACCCGGTTTCATCGGAACAGGGAGTTTCCCCCTTATATAAGTACAGAACCTTAGCTTTAGGTTACAGCTAGCGCACACATGAGAAGGGGGACACATGCACCCGGGGACTAGGTTTTGCATGTTTCAACATAGCACCACACTTCCATGCATGTGCTAGGGCCACATGCAAGTGCTTGAGGTATTCCGACGCCCCGGAGCGTGGTCTCCCTCGGAAACCTGATCGGTGGGCATCAGATCGTCTACCCCTAGACGCCCTCCACAGGGTAGCCGGAGTAGCACTCTCTTGTTTTGTGTTTGTTTAGGTCATATGATGATGTAAAACCATGGTGCTTCACAAGGGAGGGTACTATCCTACCGGTTTCACCCGAACGGGGAGTTTCCCCCTTATATAAGTCCGGAACCTTAGCTTTAGGTTACAGCTAGCGCACGCATAAGAAGGGGACACATGCACTGGGACTAGGTGTTGCATGTTTCAACATAGCACCACACTTCCATGCATGTGCTAGGGCCACATGCAAGTCCTTGAGTTATTCCGACACCCCGTAGCGTGGTCTCCCGCGGAATCCTGATCTGTGGGCATCAGATCGTCTACCCCCCTAGACGTCCCTCTGACAGGGGTAGCCCGGAGTAGCACTCTCTTGTTTTGTGTTTGTTTAGGTCATATGATGATGTAAAACCATGGTGCTTCACAAGGGGAGGGCACTATCCTACCCGGTTTCACCCGAACGGGGAGTTTCCCAATTATATAAGTCCGGAACCTTAGCTTTATGTTACAGCTAGCGCACACATAAGAAGGGGGCACATGCACCTGGGGACTAGGTGTTGCATGTTTCAACATAGCACCACACTTCCATGCATGTGCTAGGGCCACATGCAAGTCCTTGAGTTATTCCGACGCCCCGTAGCGTGGTCTCCTGCGGAACCCTGATCTGTGGGCATCAGATCGTCTACCCCCCTAGACGTCCCTCTAACAGGGGTAGCCTGGAGTAGCACTCTCTTGTTTTGTGTTTGTTTAGGTCATATGAAGATGTAAAACCATGGTGCTTCACAAGGGGAGGGCACTATCCTACCCGGTTTCACCCGAACGGGAGTTTCCCCCTTATATAAGTCCGGAACCTTAGCTTTAGGTTATAGCGCACACATGAGAAGGGGGAAACATGCACCCGGGGACTAGGTTTTGCATGTTTCAACATAGCACCACACTTCCATGCATGTGCTAGGGCCACATGCAAGTCCTTGAGGTATTCCGACGCCCCGTAGCGTGGTCTCCCGCGGAACCCTGATCTGTGGGCATCGGATCGTCTACCCCCTAGACGTCCCTCTAACAGGGGTAGCCCATAGTAGCACTCTCTTGTTTTCTGTTTGTTTAGGTCATATTATGATGTAAAACCATGGTGCTTCACAAGGGGAGGGCACTATCCTACCCGGTTTCATCGGAACAGGGAGTTTCCCCCTTATATAAGTCCGGAACCTTAGCTTTAGGTTACAGCGCACACATGAGAAGCGGGACACATGCACCCGGGGACTATGTTTTGCATGTTTCAACATAGCACCACACTTCCATGCATGTGCTAGGGCCACATGCAAGTCCTTGAGGTATTCCGACGCCAGAGCGTGGTCTCCCATGAACTCGATCTGTGGGTATCGGATCGTCTACCCCCTAGACGTCCCTCTGACAGGGGTAGCCCGGAGTAGCACTCTCTTGTTTTGTGTTTTTTAGGTCATATGATGATGTAAAACCATGGTGCTTCACAAGGGGAGGGCACTATCCTACCCGGTTTCACCCGAACGGGGAGTTTCCCCCTTATATAAGTCCGGAACCTTAGCTTTAGGTTACAGCGTGTGGCATCCCGCAAAACCACTACTAGAAAATCGCGTTGTTCTGTGCATTGCATCGTCATCATCATGCATTTGTTTGTCTGAAACTATTTTCAATAAGCCTATTTTTGTTTTCTAAAAATACCCTTCTCTTATTTCAAAATAAGTCTTATAATTATCTGTTAAATTAATTGCCTAAAAATTAATTGCTAAAAAGATTTAAAACAAGACAACACCATAAATATTTTACAAATTAATAAAACCCAAACCCTAATCTATTCCTACCCAAACCTAGTCTACCCACCAACCAGTGCCCGCCACCTCACCGTGCCCTCCACCTCATCACACACCCCGCCACCTCACCAATCCCCTTCTTTTTCCTACACTCCCTCTCTCACACCCAGCTCCCACCTACCCCTCTCCCTTACACCTCGGCCCCACTCCCCTGGTCAAACCCACCCCTCTCTCTCTCCCCCTGGGCGCGTCCCCACCTCCCTACCCACACTTCCTCTCCCTCCCGCTGGCCCCACCTACCCCACCTCTCACCCCACTCCACACAGCCACCCAAACCCCCACCGACAACCTGGCCACTCCCCCACACCACACACCCAGCACACCACGCACACCACGCACACCACCGCCTGTCCCCACCCTCCTGCCTCGCACCCTTCCCCACCGACCCGTGGCCCCGATCCCCTCCCCTGGCCCGTTCCTGGTCCCACCAACCCCCGGCCACCCCGACCCCGCGCGTCCTCTCTCCCTTTCCCTCGTCTCTCCCACGCGACCCCGCCCCCTTCTCCTCCCCTCGCGCCGCTCCCTTCCTCCCCAAAGAAGCAGCGCCGCCTCTGCCCGCCTCCCCGGCGCAGCAGCGCGCCCCGCGCCGCCAGGGCTTCCCCTCTCCCTCCTCTCGCCAACTTCTCCGGCCCGAGCTTCCCGTCATTCTTGCTCACGCAACTGGGCGACCACCCCGCCGCCGAGCTCCTCCGGCGCTGCCTCGCTGTCCTTGGCCAGCGCCCCGTCTGGTCTCCTCGACCAAGGGCCGCCTCCCTCTCCCTGCCTCGACCGCCGCCTCCACCCTCTCTGTAGGCCCTCCTCACTGCTCTCGAGTGCCGCCTCCCCCTGGTGCTCCTCCATCGTGCCTCCCGCTTGCCTTGGCCTTCACAGATCCTCAGCAGAGCCACTGCATGCCTCTAGCTTGTCGCCTCTCTGTTTCCCCACGGCCGCCGCGGCCGCCGTTCTCTTCCAGGTTGCCGCCGTCGCGGGCGACCTCTGCCTCTCCCTCCGCTGCAGTGCCCCATCTCCGACCGTCCGCTGCAGGAGCTCGCGACCTCGAGGTCGCTTATGCGATGTCTGGCGCCTTGGGAGTCATGCCCTGCGGTGGTCGCCGCCGGATGGAGAGATCCCTTTCATGTGGGTGTATTAGGGCACCTTAGAACCAAGCGTGTGTTTGGTGAATCTTTTCCCCAAGCATGTCAACACCAAGTCCAAGATCTGCGAGCCGTGTTTGTACACCCGAGATGCTGCCTGAAGATCTACGCCAAGATATCCACCCCGGACGCCAAGGCCTCCTTCACGGAATCCGATGATCGAGACCCGAAGATTCCGAAACTACAAGCTCTCCTTCACGGAATCCGAAGACCTTGATCCTCGGAGTTCGAAGGCGACCCCGAGCCCGAAGCCCTCGAGCCCTCCTACACGGATCCTATGGCGAACCCCGAAGACCGATCCCGTACCCGGATGCCAAGGTCGTCGACACGGATTTGCCAAGTACTCCTCGCGTACGCCAAGTTCTGCATCCCGAACGCCAAGACCTTCTTCCCGTACCGAACCCGATCTCGTCGAGCCATTCCCCGTCGAACCCTGAGACCGAACCCCGAACCCCCCGGAACCAAGATCTTCCGAACCCTAATGTGTGACCCTTTCTCGAACCCTATTTTTATAAATGTAATAACAACTTGTTGCATATTAACTGTTAATCTCGCATGCATATCATGTGGGTTGGGGGCCTTTTGCCGATTCACCTCATAATTAACTATGGGGCCCATATGCGGGCAAATCTAGTCTTATATTGGCCTCATTTAAATTTGTGTAGCGAACCGATGCCATGTTTTATCCTGTTAAGACAACATTTAAATTGCGGGGTATCTAAACAACACGAACCGTCTAATTAAATGTCGGGACCCCGGTTCCGCTTAATATTGCCTAATTGCATCGCACCTTTGCCATGCCATACATCATACATGCATCATGCCCGATCTTTTGCCGTAGTATTAAATGGTGCATCCGGTGCTTATTCTAGTGTTTTGCTTCTTCGCGGATTGGGCCGTTGAGTTGATGTGAGCTTCGCCCCGATCTTCGGTTGCACCTTCGACAATGTTTTCAGGCGAGCACCTCCCCCCTTTCTACCTATCTTACTTTTATAGTATTTATTCCCTCCTGTTGATCTATTTCTATCTATGTGGCGATGCTCTAGTTTTCGTACCCGTGTTATCCCTTGCAGCCTTATATTCCCTTGGACACCTCCTATTACCTGTTGTTTGGTAGATAGTTGGACCTGCGCGTCGTAGTCACTTGCTCAAGTGCTGTTGCGTGTCGTCAAGTACCCCAGTTGTTGGAGTATTGCCGCCTGTTCGATGTTGGAGATGATCTTGGCTTTACTTATCGTTCACTTTAATTACTGTTTAATAACTAAAATTGAAGTAGGTAAGAGTACAGTGGGCAATAGATGTTATTTGGTTGTTAACTTCACTTGTGTCCTGTAGGACCCGAGTACTTGATAATTGTTCTTGATTATTCGCTATCCACATCCGGGAGGTATATGGGACCCCCCTGAGCTAGAGCTTGATTCATTCTTATTTCTTGGGGCCACAAACTAGTTTGAGGATTTATTTACTATCCTGTACCTATGCCATGCTTTACTGCTTTATTTAAATTGTGCGACAGATAGCACACTGTACTGTTTAGGATCGGGACACGTTTTCGCGGTGTCGACAAGCCCAGTTTTGGGTTCCCAAATGCTCACACCAACCCAAACCTCGGGTCCGTCTCGGAGTCAGCTAACTTTGTTGCGGGTGTACTCCAAGGGGTGGCCCCCTGAAATATTTCTGAATCCTGCGATTGCTTTGTCGTGAAAGCCTCGTTGGGTTTTGATTTGGTTTTTCCGAGGTTGATCGAGTGTGTGTTGCTATTTGTGCACCCCGGCCGGGTTAAAACTTTCTGAAAGCCGTGTCCGCGGTTATGGACGCATGACTTGCAAGATTCGATCATAGACAACTATAACTAAAGTAGTGCTATAAATTTGACTTTATAATGACTAGTAATCAGCTTCACTATAATGGAATGGCTATATAAAACTGCCAACAATTGCTTGTTTGGGTCGACGCTTGCGACCATTGTACCTGACTAGTAAGTATTGCAACTACCACGGAATGGCTAAATAAAAGTACCAACAACTGCTGGGTTTTGGGTTATCTCATGCTAATTGTATCTGACTAGTAAGTGTTGCAACTACAATAGAATGGTCAAATAAAAGTGCCCACTGTTTATTTTATCAGGATGATTATCTATATCTGACTAGTAATCACTACAACGATAACTGAATAAATAAAACTGCCAACTGCGTGAGTTCCTCGGTTGACTTCCTCGTTTGGTCTCGAGGGGGAAACACCAGGATGGGTTTGTCTGATGATAGAATCAGGTTGGTTCCGAATAGGTCTTGCTTATCCCTCTCTGATAGCCGCCAGTCGTATCGAGTCTCTATAGGTTGTTTAGTGCATGCTTTCTGCCGCTTCCACCACCATACCTATGTAGGCGAGGACCGCCGAATTCTAGTCTCGCCGTGTACTGGCCTCAGTACTGACCGCTCTCTCTTTTTCCTTTGCCCTTTGTCGGCACCCCTTTTGTTTAAGCAGGTTTTGAGATCGCCGTCGTTAGCAGGGTTACCCTTTCGGCTTGGCCTGGGCAGGGTTATGGACGCCATTGGTTATTCTTTAGGGCTCTTAGCCCCATTTGCATCTTGTCCGTAGTCGGACGCTCTATCATTTTCAAGGTGATTTGGATCTTGGTGTTGTATATCTGTATTCTTGACTCGTTGAGTCGCTGTTGTATATATATGTGTTCTGGGGTTCCATCGAGGACTGTTGTGTGATGTTATTATTGCCGTTTTCCACCCGCACGAAAGTGCTGGTGAGCGCCTTGAATCGCTTTCTATGCGGTTTGGCGGAAGCGCTTAAAACTTGCATAGGGCCGATTTGAGGGTGTTACTGAGTGGTATCGTGAGTTGCGATACCCCACAAGTCCAGCCTGTAGGATAACCTAGCTAACGGCCGAAGTAGAGTGTCAAAACTATTTTGCAAAATCGGTTGGATAGTTCTGATTAGGTCTGATTTTACTCCTTACCCCTCTGCTATTCTCCTCTTACCTCTGCGTGTTTTGAATCCGCTCTCTTCTCTCTCTTCGAGTCCAGGATTTCTCGTGGTTGGGTTCCATCGTACCTTCAGGGTTTCGCTTCCTCCTTTGGTAACAGTGTTGCTACATCTGGTCTTCATGCTATCCGAGGAACCCTTCGTCTGGTGGACTTCTCTTTGTTCCTTCTCGTGCCTTCCGGTGTTTTCCGACGCGACGACATCATCTACGCCAGATCCGATGCAGAGTCTGTATCACTCCTTTGTTTCTGAACCTCGATTGTCGAGATCTTCAGTCTGATTCCGAGAATGGTTGCACGCTTTTCTACTGATTGTGCAGAGTAATAGTTTGGGTGCGTGATGGATTGGCCCCCATGCCGACTACCCCTTCTATTCGCTTTGGTACATTGAAGTGGATGAGAATGCATCGGTTCTTTCTTTCTATCGAAGCTAGAGGTGGCTTTATTTGTGGATACCTCTACCTTCGACCCTTTTGTTCCGGAGTGTTCCCTCGACGATCACGGGCAACGACCTCTTGTTAGTGGTGTCGCGAGGATCTACACAATGCGAGAAGATTCAGATTGCCGCCCTTCTTCCCGGTACCATGAGGCGGATCTCGAGGGCGAGATCCATTGTTAGTGGTGTCGAATTGTGGCATCCCGCAAAACCACTACTAGAAAATCGCGTTGTTCTGTGCATTGCATCGTCATCATCATGCATTTGTTTGTCTGAAACTATTTTCAATAAGCCTATTTTTGTTTTCTAAAAATACCCTTCTCTTATTTCAAAATAAGTCTTATAATTATCTGTTAAATTAATTGCCTAAAAATTAATTGCTAAAAAGATTTAAAACAAGACAACACCATAAATATTTTACAAATTAATAAAACCCAAACCCTAATCTATTCCTACCCAAACCTAGTCTACCCACCAACCGATTGCCCACCTCACCGTGCCCTCCACCTCATCACACACCCCGCCACCTCACCAATCCCCTTCTTTTTCCTACACTCCCTCTCTCACACCCAGCTCCCACCTACCCCCTCTCCCTTACACCTCGGCCCCACTCCCCTGGTCAAACCCACCCCTCTCTCTCTCCCCCTGGGCGCATCCCCACCTCCCTACCCACACTTCCTCTCCCTCCCGCTGGCCCCACCTACCACACCTCTCACCCCACTCCACACAGCCACCCAAACCCCCACCGACAACCTGGCCACTCCCCCACACCACACACCCAGCACACCACGCACACCACGCACACCACCGCCTGTCCCCACCCTCCTGCCTCGCACCCTTCCCCACCGACCCGTGGCCCCGATACCCGCCCCAGGCCCCGGCCAGGTGCCCCCCACCCCGCCACCCACCCCAGCCCTCCTCTCCCTTTCCTCGTCTCTCCCATGACCCGCCTTATCCTCCTCGCCGCTCCCTTCCTCCCCAAAGAAGCAGCGCCGCCTCGCCTCCCTCCAGGCCTGGCCTACGCCGCCAGGGCTTCCCCTCTCCCTCCTCTCGCCAACTTCTCCGGCCCGAGCTTCCTGTCACAGCACTGGGCCACAGGGCGCTGACCACCTCCGGCGCCCCTGCCTCCTCGCCGTCCGCCAGCGTCGCTCCCCGTCTGGTCTCCCTCGACCCGTGCGCCGCCGCCTCCCTCTCCCTGCCTCGACCGGCCGCCCTCCACCCCCTCTGCCGGCGTCCTCCTCACCGTTCCCTGAGTGCCGCCTCCCCCTGGTGCTCCTCCATCGCGCCTCCCGCCTCCGCCTTTGGCCTCGCCAGATCCCAGTGTGAGCTGCATGCCTCTAGCCCGGTCGCCGCCTCTCTGTTTCCCCACGCCATGCAGCTTGTTCTCTTCAGTTGCTGTCATGCGACCTCTGCCTCTCCCTCCGCTGCAGTGCCCCATCTCCGACCGTCCGCTGCAGGAGCTCGCGACCTCGAGGTCGTTTGCGCAGTGTCCTGGCGGCTTGGGAGTCATGCCCCTACGGTGGTCGTCACCGGGATGGAGAGATCCCCTTTCATGTGTTGGTGTATTGGGGCACCTTAGAACCAAGCGTGTGTTTGGTGAATATTTTCCCCAAGCATGTCAACACCAAGTCCAAGATCTGCGAGCCGTGTTTGTACACCCGAGATGCTGCCTGAAGATCTACGCCAAGATATCCACCCCGGACGCCAAGGCCTCCTTCACGGAATCCGATGATCGAGACCCGAAGATTCCGGAACTACAAGCTCTCCTTCACGGAATCCGAAGACCTTGATCCTCGGAGTTCGAAGGCGACCCCGAGCCCGAAGCCCTCGAGCCCTCCTACACGAATCCTATGGCGAACCCCGAAGACCGATCCCGTACCCGGACGCCAAGGTCGTCGACACGGATTCGCCAAGTACTCCTCGCGTATGCCAAGTTCTGCATCCCGAATGCCAAGACCTTCTTCCGTACCGAACCCGATCTCGTCGAGCCGTTCCCCGTCGAACCCTGAGACCGAACCCCGAACCCCCCGGAACCAAGATCTTCTGAACCCTAATGTGTGACCCTTTCTCGAACCCTATTTTTATAAATGTAATAACAACTTGTTGCATATTAACTGTTCATCTCGCATGCATATCATGTGGATTGGGGGCCTTTTGCCGATTCACCTCATAATTAACTATGGGGCCCATATGCGGGCAAATCTAGTCTTATATTGGCCTCATTTAAATTTGTGTAGCGAACCGATGCCATGTTTTATCCTGTTAAGACAACATTTAAATTGCGGGGTATCTAAACAACACGAACCATCTAATTAAATGTCGGGACCCCGGTTCCGCTTAATATTGCCTAATTGCATCGCACCTTTGCCATGCCATACATCATACATGCATCATGCCCGATCTTTTGCCGTAGTATTAAATGGTGCATCCGGTGCTTATTCTAGTGTTTTGCTTCTTCGCGGATTGGGCCGTTGAGTTGATGTGAGCTTCGCGCCGATCTTCGGTTGCACCTTCGACAATGTTTTCAGGCGAGCACCTCCCCCCTTTCTACCTATCTTACTTTTATAGTATTTATTCCCTCCTGTTGATCTATTGCTATCTGTGTGGCGATGCTCTAGTTTTCGTACCCGTGTTATCCCTTGCAGCCTTATATTGCCTTGGACACCTCCTATTACCTGTTGTTTGGTAGATAGTTGGACCTGCGCGTCGTAGTCGCTTGCTCATGCTGTGTGGTCGTACCAAGCTATTGGAGTATTGCCACTGTTCGATGTTGGAGATGATCTTGGCTTTACTTATCGCTCACTTTAATTACTGTTTAATAACTAAAATTGAAGTAGGTGTTGAGGCACAGTGGGCAATAGATGTTATTTGGTTGTTAACTGTCCACTTGTGTCCGTGAGGACCCAGAGTACTTGATACCTGTTCCTTGACTATTCGCTATCCACATCCGGAGGTATATGGGACCCCACGAGCGAGCTTGATTCATTCTTATTTCTTGGGGCCACAAACTAGTTTGAGGATTTATTTACTATCCTGTACCTATGCCATGCTGCCATGCTTTATCGCTTTTTATTTAAATGCACAGATGATAGCACAACTCTTGTTAGGATCGGGACACGTTTGCGGTGTCGACAAGCCAGCTTTGGGTTCCCTGCTCGTTCTGTCAACCCAAACCTCGGTCCGTCTCGAGTCGGCTAACTTCAAGGTGGTGTACTCAAGGGTGGCCCCTGAAATATTTCTGAATCTGCGATTGCTTTGTCGTGAAAGCCTCGTTGGTTTTGATTTGGTTTTTCCGAGGTTGATCGAGTGTGTGTTGCTTATTGTGCACCCCAGCCGGTTAAAACTTTCTGAAATCCGTGTCCGGTTATGGACGACTTGCACAAGATCTCGATCATAGACAACTATAACTAAAGTAGTGCTATAAATTTGACTTTATAATGACTAGTAATCAGCTTCACTATAATGGAATGGCTAAATAAAACTGCCAACAACTGCTTGTTTGGGTCGACGCTTGCGACCATTGTACCTGACTAGTAAGTATTGCAACTACCACGGAATGGCTAAATAAAAGTACCAACAACTGCTGGGTTTTGGGTTATCTCATGCTAATTGTATCTGACTAGTAAGTGTTGCAACTACAATGGAATGGTCAAATAAAAGTGCCCACCGTTTATTTTATCAGGATGATTATCTATATCTGACTAGTAATCACTACAACGATAATCGAATAAATAAACCGCCAACTGCGTGAGTTCCTCGGTTGACTTCCTCGTTTGGTCTCGAGGGGAAACACCAGATGGGTTTGTCGATGATAGAATCAGGTTGGTTCGAATAGGTCTTGCTTATCCCTCTCGATAGCCGCCAGATGTGTCGAGTCTCTATAGGTTGTTTAGTGCATCTTTGCCACGCCGCTTGATCCACCATACCTATGTAGGCGAGGACCGCCGAATTCTAGTCTCGCCTGCACCGCCTCGATCGATCACCGCCTTCTCTTTCCTTTGCCCTTTCGGCACCTTTTGTTTAAGAAGGATTTGAGATCGCCGTTAGGGAGGTTACCTTCCGGCTTGGCACAGGGGTTATGACGCCATTGGTTATTCTTTAGGGCTCTTAGCCCCATTTGCATCTTGTCCGTAGGCGGACGCTCTATCATTTTCAAGGTGATTTGGATCTTGGTGTTGTATATCTGTATTCTTGACTCGTTGAGTCGCTGTTGTATATATATGTGTTCTGTGGGTTCCATCGAGGACTATTGTGTGATGTTATTACTTTGTTTTCCACCCATGTAAAGTGCGGTGAGCGCCTCTTGAATCGTTTCTATGCGGGTTTGGCGGGAAGCGCTAAAACTTGCATAGGGCCGATTTGAGGGTGTTACACAGCGCACGCATGAGAAGGGGGACTCATGCACCCGGGGACTAGGTTTTGCATGTTTTAACATAGCACCACACATCCATGCATGTGCTAGGGCCACATGCAAGTCCTTGAGGTATTCCGACGCCCCGGAGCATGGTCTCCCGCGGAACCCTCATCTGTGGGCATCGGATCGTCTACCCCTAGACGCCCCTCCCGACAGGTAGCAGGAGTAGCCCTCTCTTGTTTTGTGTTTGATTAGGTCATATGATGATGTAAAACCATGGTGCTTCACAAGGAGGGCACTATCCTACGGTTTCACCCGAACGGGAGTTTCCTTATATAAGTCCAGAACCTTAGCTTTAGGTTACAGCTAGCGCACGCATGAGAAGGGGCACACATGCACCTGGGGACTAGGTGTTGCATGTTTCAACATAGCACCACACTTCCATGCATGTGCTAGGGCCACATGCAAGTCCTTGAGGTATTCCGACGCCCCGGAGCGTGGTCTCCCGCGGAATCCTGATCTGTGGTAGCCGGATCGTCTACCCATAGACGTCCCTCTGACAGGGGTAGCCCGGAGTAGCACTCTCTTGTTTTTTGTTTGTTTAGGTCATATGATGATGTAAAACCATGGTGCTTCACAAGGGGAGGGCACTATCCTACCCGGTTTCACCCTAACGGGGAGTTTCCCCCTTATATAAGTCCAGAACCTTAGCTTTAGGTTACAACGCACACATGAGAAGGGGGACACATGCACCCGGGGACTAGGTTTTGCATGTTTCAACATAGCACCACACTTCCATGCATGTGCTAGGGCCACATGCAAGTCCTTGAGGTATTCTGACGCCCCGTAGCGTGGTCTACCGCGGAACCCTGATCTGTGGGCATCGGATCGTCTACCCCCAAGACGCCCCTCGGCAGGGGTAGCCCGGAGTAGCACTCTTGTTTTGTGTTTGTTTAGGTCATATGATGATGTAAAACCATGGTGCTTCACAAGGGGAGGGCACTATCCTACCCGGTTTCACCCGAATGGGGAGTTTCCCCCTTATATAAGTCCAGAACCTTAGCTTTAGGTTACATCGCACGCATGAGAAGGGGGACACATGCACCCGGGGACTAGGTTTTGCATGTTTCAACAAAGCACCACACTTCCATGCATGTGCTAGGGCCACATGCAAGTCCTTGAGGTATTCCGACGCCCCGGAGCGTGGTCTCCCGCGGAACCCTGATCTGTGGGCATCGGATCGTCTACCCCCCTAGACGTCCCTCTGACAGGGGTAGCCCGGAGTAGTACTCTCGTGTTTTGTGTTTGTTTAGGTCATATGATGATGTAAAACCATGGTGCTTCACAAGGGGAGGGCACTATCCTACCCGGTTTCACCCGAACGGGGAGTTTCCCCCTTATATAAGTCCAGAACCTTAGCTTTAGGTTACAGCGCACGCATGAGAAGGTGGACACATGCACCCGGGGACCATGCATGTGCTAGTACCACATGCAAGTCCTTGAGGTATTCCGATGCCCTGGAACATGGTCTCCCGCGGAACCCTGATCTGTGGGCATCAGATCGTCTACCCCCTAGACGTCCCTCTAACAGGGGTAGCCCGGAGTAGCAATCTCTTGTTTTGTGTTTGTTTAGGTCATATGATGATGTAAAACCATGGTGCTTCACAAGGGGAGGGCACTATCCTACCCGGTTTCACCTGAATGGGGAGTTCCCCCTTATATAAGTCCGGAACCTTAGCTTTAGGTTACGTCGCACGCATGAGAAGGGGGACACATGCACCCGGGGACTAGGTTTTGCATGTTTTAACATAGCACCACACTTCCATGCATATGCTAGGGCCACATGCAAGTCCTTGAGGTATTCCGACGCCCCGGAACATGGTCTCCCGCGGAACCCTCATCTGTGGGCATCGGATCGTCTACCCCCCTAGACGTCCCTCCCACAGGGTAGCCAGAGTAGCACTCTCTTGTTTTGTGTTTATTTAGGTCATATGATGATGTAAAACCATGGTGATTCACAAGGGAGGGCACTATCCTACCAGTTTCACCCGAACGGGAGTTTCTTATATAAGTCCGTAACCTTAGCTTTAGGTTATAGCTAGCGACGCATGAGAAGGGGACACATGCACGGGACTAGGTGTTGCATGTTTCAACATAGCTCCACACTTCCATGCATGTGCTAGGGCCACATGCAAGTCCTTGAGGTATTCCACGCCTGGGCGTGGTCTCCATGAACCTTGATATGTGGGCATCGGATCGCCTACCCCTAGACGCCCCTCCGACAGGGTAGCCTGAGTAGCACTCTCTTGTTTTGTGTTTGTTTAGGTCATATGATGATGTAAAACCATGGTGCTTCACAAGGGGAGGGAACTATCCTACCCGGTTTCTCCCGAATGGGGAGTTTCCCCTTGTATAAGTCCTAACCTTAGCTTTAGGTTACGACGCATGAGAAGGGGACACATGCACCCGGGGACTAGGTTTTGCATATTTCAACATAGCACCACACTTCCATGCATGTGCTAGGGCCACATGAAAGTCCTTGAGGTATTCCGATGTCCCGGAGCATGGTCTCCCACGGAACCCTGATCTGTGGGCATCGGATCGTCTACCCACCTAGAAGTCCCTCTGACAGGGGTATACCGGAGTATCACTCTATTGTTTTGTGTTTTTTTAGTTCTTATGATTATTTAAAACAAGTGAGCTTCACAAGGGGAGGGCACTATCCTGGTTTTCACCCGAACGGGGAGTTTCCCCCTTATATAAGTCTGGAACCTTAGCTTTAGGTTACAGCGCACGCTTGAGAAGGGGGACACATGAACCTGGGGACTAGGTTTTGCATGTTTGAACATAGCACCACACTTCCACGCATGTTCTAGGGCCACATGCAAGTCCTTGAGGTATTCCGACGCCCCGGAGCATGGTCTCCCGCGGAACCCTCATCTGTGGGCATCGGATCGTCTACCCCCCATGACGTCCCTCTGACAGGGGTAGACCGGAGTAGCACTCTATTTTTTTATGTTTTTTAGGTCATATGATGATGTAAAACCATGTCACTTCACAAGGGTAGGGCACTATCCTACCCGGTTTCACCCGAACGGGGAGTTTCCCCCTTATATAAGTCCAGAAACTTAGCTTTAGGTTACAGCTAGCGCACGCATGAGAAGGGGGACACATGCACCCGTGGACTAGGTGTTGCATGTTTCAACATAGCACCACACTTCCATGCATGTGCTAGGGCCACATGCAAGTCCTTGAGGTATTCCGACGCCCCGCCAAGTGGTCTCCGCGAACCCCGATGCATGGGCATCGGATCGTCTACCCCCCTAGACGTCCCTCTGACAGGGGTAGCCCGGAGTAGCACTCTCTTGTTTTATGTTTGTTTAGGTCATATGATGATGTAAAACCATGGTGCTTCACAAGGGGAGGGCACTATCCTACCTGGTTTCACCCGAACGGGGAGTTTCCCCCTTATATAAGTCCAGAACCTTAGCTTTAGGTTACAGCACACGCATGAGAAGGGGGACACATGCACCCGGGGACTAGGTTTTGCATGTTTCAACATAGCACCACACTTCCATGCATGTGCTAGGGACACATGCAAGTCCTTGAGGTATTCCGACGCCCCGGAGCATGGTCTCCCGCGGAACCCTGATCTGTGGGCATCGGATCGTCTACCCCCTAGACGTCCCTCCCATGCAGGTAGCCCGGAGTAGCACTCTATTGTTTTGTGTTTGTTTAGGTCATATGATGATGTAAAACCATGGTGCTTCACAAGGGGAGGGCACTATCCTACCCGGTTTCATCGGAACAGGGAGTTTCCCCCTTATATAAGTCCACAACCTTAGCTTTAGGTTACAGCGCACACATGAGAAGCGGGACACATGCACCCGGGGACTATGTTTTGCATGTTTCAACATAGCACCACACTTCCATGCATGTGCTAGGGCCACATGCAAGTCCTTGAGGTATTCCGACGCCCCGGAGCGTGGTCTCCCACGGAACCCTGATCCGTGGGCATCGGATCGTCTACCCCCCTAGACGTCCCTCTGACAGGGGTAGCCCGGAGTAGCACTCTCTTGTTTTGTGTTTGTTTAGGTCATATGATGATGTAAAACCATGGTGCTTCACAAGGGGAGGGCACTATCCTACCCGGTTTCATCGGAACAGAGAGTTTCCCCCTTATATAAGTCTAGAACCTTAGCTTTAGGTTACAGCTAGCGCACACATGAGAAGGGGGATACATGCACCCGGGGACTAGGTTTTGCATGTTTCAACATAGCACCACACTTCCATGCATGTGCTAGGGCGACATGCAAGTCCATGAGGTATTCCGACGCCCCGGAGCGTGGTCTCATGCAGAACTCTGATCCGTGGGCATCGGATCGTCTACCCCCCTAGACGTCCCTGTGACAGGGGTAGCCCGGAGTAGCACTCTCTTGTTTTGTGTTTGTTTAGGTCATATGATGATGTAAAACCATGTTGCTTCACAAGGAGGCACTATCCTACAGTTTCACCTAACGGGAGTTTCCCTATATAAGTCCGGAACCTTAGCTTTAGGTTACACTATCATGACGCATTAGAAGGGGGACACATGCACCCGGGGACTAGGTTTTGCATGTTTCAACATAGCACCACACTTCCATGCATGTTCTAGGGCCACATGCAAGTCCTTGAGGTATTCTGACGCCCCGTAGCGTGGTCTCCTGTGGAACCCTGATCTGTGGGCATCAGATCGTCTACCCCCCTAGACGTCCCTCCGATCTGGTAGCCCGGAGTAGCACTCTCTTGTTTTGTGTTTGTTTAGGTCATATGATGATGTAAAACCATGGTGCTTCACAAGGGGAGGGCACTATCCTACCCGATTTCACCCGAATGGGGAGTTTCCCCCTTATATAAGTCCAGAACCTTAGCTTTAGGTTACATCGCACGCATGAGAAGGGGGACACATGCACCCGGGGACTAGGTTTTGCATGTTTCAACAAAGCACCACACTTCCATGCATGTGCTAGGGCCACATGCAAGTCCTTGAGGTATTCCGACGCCCCGGAGCGTGGTCTCCCGCGGAACCCTGATCTGTGGGCATCGGATCGTCTACCCCCCTAGACGTCCCTCTGACAGGGGTAGCCCGGAGTAGTACTCTCGTGTTTTGTGTTTGTTTAGGTCATATGATGATGTAAAACCATGGTGCTTCACAAGGGGAGGGCACTATCCTATCCGGTTTCACCCGAACGGGGAGTTTCCCCCTTATATAAGTCCAGAACCTTAGCTTTAGGTTACAGCGCACGCATGAGAAGGTGGACACATGCACCCGGGGACCATGCATGTGCTAGTACCACATGCAAGTCCTTGAGGTATTCCGACGCCCCGGAGCATGGTCTCATGAACCACGATCTGTGGCATCGATCGCCTACCCCTAGGCGTCCCTCTACAGGGGTAGCCTGAGTAGCAGTCTCTTGTTTTGTATTTGTTTAGGTCATATGATGATGTAAAACCATGGTGCTTCACAAGGGGAGGGCACTATCCTACCCGGTTTCACCTGAATGGGGAGTTCCCCCTTATATAAGTCCGGAACCTTAGCTTTAGGTTACGTCGCACGCATGAGAAGGGGGACACATGCACCCGGGGACTAGGTTTTGCATGTTTTAACATAGCACCACACTTCCATGCATATGCTAGGGCCACATGCAAGTCCTTGAGGTATTCCGACGACCCGGAACATGGTCTCCCGCGGAACCCTCATCTGTGGGCATCGGATCGTCTACCCCCTAGACGTCCCTCTAACAGGGGTAGCCCGGAGTAGCACTCTCTTGTTTTGTGTTTGTTTAGGTCATATGATGATGTAAAACCATGGTGCTTCACAAGGGGAGGGCACTATCCTACCCGGTTTCACCCGAACGGGGAGTTTCCCCCTTATATAAGTCCAGAACCTTAGCTTTAGGTTACAGCTAGCGCACGCATGAGAAGGGGGACACATGCACCCGGGGACTAGGTGTTGCATGTTTCAACATAGCACCACACTTCCATGCATGTGCTAGGGCCACATGCAAGTCCTTGAGGTATTCCGACGCCCCGGGGCGTGGTCTCCCGCGGAACCCTGATATGTGGGCATCGGATCGTCTACCCCCCTAGACGTCCCTCTGACAGGGGTAGCCTGGAGTAGCACTCTCTTGTTTTGTGTTTGTTTAGGTCATATGATGATGTAAAACCATGGTGCTTCACAAGGGGAGGGAACTATCCTACCCGGTTTCTCCCGAATGGGGAGTTTCCCCCTTGTATAAGTCCGGAACCTTAGCTTTAGGTTACGTCGCACGCATGAGAAGGGGGACACATGCACCCGGGGACTAGGTTTTGCATATTTCAACATAGCACCACACTTCCATGCATGTGCTAGGGCCACATGATAGTCCTTGAGGTATTCCGATGTCCCGGAGCATGGTCTCCCACGGAACCCTGATCTGTGGGCATCGGATCGTCTACCCTCCTAGATGTCCCTCTGACAAGGGTATCCCGGAGTATCACTCTCTTGTTTTGTGTTTGTTTAGGTCATATGATGATTTAAAACCATGGTGCTTCACAAGGGGAGGGCACTATCCTACCCGGTTTCACCCGAACGGGGAGTTTCCCCCTTATATAAGTCTGGAACCTTAGCTTTAGGTTACAGCGCACGCTTGAGAAGGGGGACACATGAACCTGGGGACTAGGTTTTGCATGTTTGAACATAGCACCACACTTCCACGCATGTTCTAGGGCCACATGCAAGTCCTTGAGGTATTCCGACGCCCCGGAGCATGGTCTCCCGCGGAACCCTCATCTGTGGGCATCGGATCGTCTACCCCCCATGACGTCCCTCTGACAGGGGTAGACCGGAGTAGCACTCTATTTTTTTGTGTTTTTTAGGTCATATGATGATGTAAAACCATGGCACTTCACAAGGGTAGGGCACTATCCTACCCGGTTTCACCCGAACGGGGAGTTTCCCCCTTATATAAGTCCAGAAACTTAGCTTTAGGTTACAGCTAGCGCACGCATGAGAAGGGGGACACATGCACCCGTGGACTAGGTGTTGCATGTTTCAACATAGCACCATTGACTTCCATGCCCTCCATGCATGCACCAATGCTAGGGCCACATGCAAGTCCTTGAGGTATTCCGGACGCCCCGCAGCGTGGTCTCCCGCGAACCACGATCTGTGGGCATCGATCGCCTACCCCCTAGACGCCCCTCCGACAGGGTAGCCGGATAGCACTCTCTTGTTTTATGTTTGTTTAGGTCATATGATGAAAACCATGGTGCTTCACAAGGGAGGGCACTATCCTACCGGTTTCACCCGAACGGGAGTTTCCTTATATAAGTCTGTAACCTTAGCTGTAGGTTACAGCGCACGCATGAGAAGGGGGACACATGCACACGGGGACTAGGTTTTGCATGTTTCAACATAGCACCACACTTCCATGCATGTGCTAGGGACACATGCAAGTCCTTGAGGTATTCCGACGCCCCGGAGCATGGTCTCCCATGAACCACGATTTGTGGGCATCGGATCGCCTACCCCTAGACGCCCCTCCGCGGTGGTACTGAGTAGCACTCTCTTGTTTTGTGTTTGTTTAGGTCATATGATGATGTAAAACCATGGTGCTTCACAAGGGGAGGGCACTATCCTACCCGGTTTCATCGAAACAGGGAGTTTCCCCCTTATATAAGTCCACAACCTTAGCTTTAGGTTACAGCGCACGCATGCGAAGGGGGACACATGCACCCGGGGACTAGGTTTTGCATGTTTCAACATAGCACCACACTTCCATGCATGTGCTAGGGCCACATGCAAGTCCTTGAGGTATTCTGACGCCCCGAAGCATGGTCTCCTGCGGAACCCTGATCCGTGGGCATCGGATCGTCTACCCCCTAGACGTCCCTCTGACAGGGGTAGCCCGTAGTAGCAATCTCTTGTTTTGTGTTTTTTTAGGTCATATGATGATGTAAAACCATGTTGCTTCACAGGGGAGGGCACTATCCTACCCGGTTTCACCGGAACAGGGAGTTTCCCCCTTATATAAGTCCAGAACTTTAGCTTTAGGTTACAGCTAGCGCACACATGAGAAGGGGGATACATGCACCCGGGGACTATGTTTTGCATGTTTCAACATAGTACCACACTTCCATGCATGTGCTAGGGCCACATGCAAGTCCTTGAGGTATTCCGACGCCCCGGAGCGTGGTCTCCCGCAGAACCCTGATCCGTGGGCATCGGATCGTCTACCCCCCTAGACGTCCCTCTGATAGGGGTAGCCCGGAGTAGCACTCTCTTGTTTTGTGTTTTTAGGTCATATGATGATGTAAAACCATGGTGCTTCACAAGGGGAGGGCACTATCCCCCCGGTTTCACCCGAACGGGGAGTTTCCCCCTTATATAAGTCCAGAACCTTAGCTTTAGGTTACAGCTAGCGCACGCATGAGAAGGGGGACACATACACCCGGGGACTAGGTTTTGCATGTTTCAACATAGCACCACACTTCCATGCATGTGCTAGGGCCACGTGCAAGTCCTTGATGTATTCCGACGCCCCGGAGCGTGGTCTCCCGCGGAATCCTGATCTGTGGGCATCAGATCGTCTACCCCCCTAGACGTCCCTCTGACAGGGGTAGCCCGGAGTAGCACTCTCTTGTTTTGTGTTTGTTTAGGTCATATGATGATGTAAAACCATGGTGCTTCACAAGGGGAGGGCACTATCCTACCCGGTTTCACCCGAACGGGGAGTTTCCCCCTTATATAAGTCCAGAACCTTAGCTTTAGGTTACAGCTAGCGCACGCATGAGAATTGGGACACATGCACCCGGGGACTAGGTGTTGCATTTTTCAACATAGCACCACACTTCCATGCATGTGCTAGGGCCGCATGCAAGTCCTTGAGGTATTCCGACGGCCCGTAGCATGGTCTCCTGCGGAACCCTGATCTGTGGGCGTCGGATCGTCTACCCCCCTAGACGTCCCTCTGACAGGGGTAGCCCGGAGTAGCACTCTCTTGTTTTGTGTTTGTTTAGGTCATATGATGATGTAAAACCATGGTGCTTCACAAGGGGAGGGCACTATCCTACCCGGTTTCACTCGAACGGGGAGTTTCCCCCTTATATAAGTCCTAACCTTAGCTTTAGGTTACAAATGCACGCATGAGAAGGGGACACATCCACCCGGGACTAGGTTTTGCATGTTTCAACGTAGCACCACTTCCATGCATGTGCTAGGGCCACATGCAAGTCCTTGAGGTATTCCGACGCCTGGCGTGGGTCTCCCCATGAACCACGATCTGTGGGCATCGGATCTCTACCCCTAGACGCCCCTCCCAGGGGTAGCCGAGTAGCACTCTCTTGTTTTGTGTTTCTTTAGGTCATATGATGATGTAAACCATGGTGCTTCACAAGGGAGGGCACTATCCTACCTGTTTCACCGAACGGGAGTTTCTTATATAAGTCTGCAACCTTAGCATTAGGGTAGAGCGCACACATGAGAAGGGGGACACATGCACCCGGGGACTAGGTTTTGCATGTTTCAACATATCACCACACTTCCATGCATGTGCTAGGGCCACATGCAAGTCCTTGAGGTATTCCGACGCCCCGGAGCGTGGTCTCCCACGGAACCCTGATCTGTGGGCATCGGATCGTGTACCCCCCTAGACGTCCCTCTGACATGGGTAGCTTGGAGTAGCACTCTCTTGTTTTGTGTTTCTTTAGGTCATATGATGATGTAAAACCATGGTGCTTCACAAGGGGAGGGCACTATCCTACCCGGTTTCACCCGAACGGGTAGTTTCCCCCTTATATAAGTCCAGAACCTTAGCTTTAGGTTACAGCGCACGCATGAGAAGGGGGACACATGCACCCGAGGACTAGGTTTTGCATGTTTCAACATAGCACCACACTTCCATGCATGTTCTAGGGCCACATGCAAGTCCTTGAGGTATTCCGACGCCCCGGAGCGTGGTCTCCCGCGAAACCCTCATCTGTGGGCATCGGATCGTCTACCCCCCTAGACGTCCCTCTGACAGTGGTAGCCCGGAGTAGCACTCTCTTGTTTTGTGTTTGTTTAGGTCATATGATGATGTAAAACCATGGTGCTTCACAATGGGAGGGCACTATCCTACCCGGTTTCATCGGAACAGGGAGTTTCCCCCTTATATAAGTCCAGAACCTTAGCTTTAGGTTACAGCTAGCGCACACATGAGAAGGGGGACACATGAACCCGGGGACTATGTTTTGCATGTTTCAACATAGCACCACACTTCCATGCATGTGCTAGGGCCACATGCAAGTCCTTGAGGTATTCTGACGCCCCGGAGCATGGTCTCCCGCGGAACCCTGATCCGTGGGCATCGGATCATCTACCCCCCTAGACGTCCCTCTGACAGGGGTAGCCCGGAGTAGCACTCTCTTGTTTTGTGTTTGTTTAGGTCATATGATGATGTAAAACCATGGTGCTTCACAAGGGGAGGGCACTATCCTACCCGGTTTCACCTGAACGTGGAGTTTCCCCCTTATATAAGTCCGGAACCTTAGCTTTAGGTTACAGCTAGCGCACGCATAAGAAGGGGGACACATGCACCCGGGGACTAGGTGTTGCATGTTTCAACATAGCACCACACTTCCATGCATGTGCTAGGGCCACATGCAAGTCCTTGAGTTATTCCGACACCCCGTAGCGTGGTCTCCCGCGGAATCCTGATCTGTGGGCATCAGATCGTCTACCCCCCTAGACGTCCCTCTAACAGGTGGCATTTCGGAGTAGCACTCTCTTGTTTTGTGTTTGTTTAGGTCATATGATGATGTAAAACCATGGTGCTTCACAAGGGGAGGGCACTATCCTACCCGGTTTCACCCGAACGGGGAGTTTCCCAATTATATAAGTCCGGAACCTTAGCTTTAGGTTATAGCTAGCGCACGCATAAGAAGGGGGACACATGCACCTGGGGACTAGGTGTTGCATGTTTCAACATAGCACCACACTTCCATGCATGTACTAGGGCCACATGCAAGTCCTTGAGTTACTCCGACGCCGCGTAGTGTGGTCTCCCGCGAACCTCGATCACGTGGGCATCGGATCGACTACCCCCTAGACGTCCCTCTAACAGGGGTAGCCCGGAGTAGCACTCTCTTTTTTTGTGTTTGTTTAGGTCATATGATGATGTAAAACCATGGTGCTTCACAAGGGGAGGGCACTATCCTACCCGGTTTCACCCGAACGGGGAGTTTCCCCCCTATATAAGTCCAGAACCTTAGCTTTCGGTTACAGCGCACGGATGAGAAGGGGGACACATGCACCCGGGGACTAGGTTTTGCATGTTTCAACATAGCACCACACTTCCATGCATGTGCTAGGGCCACATGCAAGTCCTTGAGGTATTCCGACGCACCGGAGTGTGGTCTCCTGCGGAACCCTGATCTGTGGGCATCGGATCATCTACCCCCCTAGACGTCCCTCCCATTGGTGGCCAATGAGTAGCACTCTTGTTTTGTGTTTGTTTAGGTCATATGATGATGTAAAACCATGGTGCTTCACAAGGAGGGGCACTATCCTACAGGTTTCACCCGAACGGGAGTTTCTTATATAAGTCTGTAACCTTAGCTTTAGGGTACAAATACGCATGAGAAGGGGGACACATGCACCCGGGGACTAGGTTTTGCATGTTTCAACATAGCACCACACTTCCATGCATGTGCTAGGGCCACATGCAAGTCCTTGAGGTATTCCGACGCCCCGGAGCGTGGTCTCCCACGGAACCCTGATCTGTGGGCATCAGATCGTCTACCCCCCTAGACGTCCCTCTGACAGGGGTAGCCCGGAGTAGCACTCTCTTGTTTTGTGTTTCTTTAGGTCATATGATGATGTAAAACCATGGTGCTTCACAAGGGGAGGGCACTATCCTACCCGGTTTCACCCGAACGGGGAGTTTCCCCCTTATATAAGTCCAGAACCTTAGCTTTAGGTTACAACGCACGCATGAGAAGGGGGACACATGCACCCAGGACTAGGTTTTGCATGTTTCAACATAGCACCACACTTCCATGCATGTGCTAGGGCCACATGCAAGTCCTTGAGGTATTCCGACGCCCCGGAGCGTGGTCTCCCGTGGAACCCTGATCTGTGGGCATCAGATCGTCTACCCCCCTAAACGTCCCTCTGACAGTGGTAGCCCGGAGTAGCACTCTCTTGTTTTGTGTTTGTTTAGGTCATATGATGATGTAAAACCATGGTGCTTCACAAGGGGAGGGCACTATCCTACCCGGTTTCATCGGAACAGGGAGTTTCCCCCTTATATAAGTCCAGAACCTTAGCTTTAGGTTACAGCTAGCACACACATGAGAAGGGGGACACATGCACCCGGGGACTAGGTTTTGCATGTTTCAACATAGCACCACACTTCCATGCATGTGCTAGGGCCACATGCAAGTCCTTGAGGTATTCCGACGCCTGAGCGTGGTCTCCGCAGAACCCCGATCCGTGGGCACGGATCGCCTACCCCCTAGACGCCCCTCCGACAGGGTAAAATGAGTAGCACTCTCTTGTTTTGTGTTTGTTTAGGTCATATTATGATGTAAAACCATGGTGCTTCACAAGGGTAGGGCACTATCCTACCCGGTTTCACCCGAACGGGGAGTTTCCCCCTTATATAAGTCCGGAACCTTAGCTTTAGGTTACAGCTAGGGCACGCATAAGAAGGGGGACACATGCACCCGGGGACTAGGTGTTGCATGTTTCAACATAGCACCACACTTCCATGCATGTGCTAGGTCCACATGCAAGTCCTTGAGTTATTCCGACACCCTGTAGCGTGGTCTCCCGCGGAATCCTGATCTGTGGGCATCAGATCGTCTACCCCCCTAGACGTCCCTCTAACAGGGGTAGCCCGGAGTAGCACTCTCTTGTTTTGTGTTTGTTTAGGTCATATGATGATGTAAAACCATGGTGCTTCACAAGGGGAGGGCACTATCCTACCAGGATTAACCCGAACGGGGAGTTTCCCCCTTATATAAGTCCTAACCTTAGCTTTAGGGTTACAGCCAGCGCCTTGTAAGAAGGGGGACACATGCACCTGGGGACTAGGTGTTGCATGTTTCAACATAGCACCACACTTCCATGCATGTACTAGGGCCACATGCAAGTCCTTGAGTTATTCCGACGCCGCGTAGTGTGGTCTCCCGCGGAACCCTGATCTTTGAGCATCGTGATCGCCCACCCCTAGGCGTCCCTCTATGGGTAGCCCGGAGTAGCACTCTCTTGTTTTGTGTTTATTAAGGCCTTTGATGATGTAAAACCATGGTGCTTCATAAGGGGAGGGCACTATCCTACCGGGTTTCACCAGCCCTGGGAGTTTCCCCCTTATATAAGTCCGGAACCTTAGCTTTAGGTTACAGCGCACGCATGAGAAGGGGGACACATGCACCCGGGGACTAGGTTTTGCATGTTTAAACATAGCACCACACTTCCATGCATGTGCTAGGGCCACATGCAAGTCCTTGAGGTATTCCGACGCCCCGGAGCGTGGTCTCCATGGAACCCCGACCAGGGCATCGGATCCTCTACCCCTAGACGCCCTCCCATGTGGGTAGCCGGAGTAGCACTCTCTTGTTTTGTGTTTGTTTAGGTCATATGATGATGTAAAACCATGGTGCTTCACAAGGAGGGTACTATCCTACCCGTTTCACCGAACGGGGAGTTTCCCCCTTATATAAGTCCAGAACCTTAGCTTTAGGGTATAGCGCACGCATGAGAAGGGGGACACATGCACCCGGGGACTAGGTTTTGCATGTTTCAACATAGCACCACACTTCCATGCATGTGCTAGGGCCACATGCAAGTCCTTGAGGTATTCCGATGCCCCGGAGCGTGGTCTCATGCAGAACTCTGATCCAGCATCGGATCGCCCACCCCTAGACGCCCCTCCGACAGGGGTATGGAGTAGCACTCTCTTGTTTTGTGTTTTTTTAGGTCATATGATGATGTAAAACCATGGTGCTTCACAAGGGGAGGGCACTATCCTACCCGGTTTCACCCGAACGGGGAGTTTCCCAATTATATAAGTCCGGAACCTTAGCTTTAGGTTAGAGCTAGCGCACGCATAAGAAGGGGGACACATGCACCTGGGGACTAGGTGTTGCATGTTTCAACATAGCACCACACTTCCATGCATGTACTAGGGCCACATGCAAGTCCTTGAGTTATTCCGACGCCCTGGAGCGTGGTCTCCTGTAACCCCGATCTGTGCATCGATCGCCTACCCCCTAGACGCCCTCTAACAGGGTAGCCTGAGTAGCACTCTTGTTTTGTGTTTGTTTAGGTCATTGATGATGTAAACCATGGTGCTTCACAAGGAGGGCACTATCCTACCTTGTTTCACTCGAACGGGAGTTTCCTCATTATATAAGTCCGAACCTTAGCTTTAGGTTACACAAGACGATGAGAAGGGGGACACATGCACCCGGGGACTAGGTTTTGTATGTTTCAACATAGCACCACACTTACATGCATGTGCTAGGGCCACATTTAAGTCCTGAGGTATTCCGACGCCCGAGCGTGGTCTCCCACTTTAACCCCGATCTGTGGCACGGATCATCTACCCCCCTAGACGTCCCTCTGACAGGGGTAGCCCGGAGTAGCACTCTCTTGTTTTGTGTTTCTTTAGGTCATATGATGATGTAAAACCATGGTTCTTCACAAGGGGAGGGCACTATCCTACCCGGTTTCACCCGAACGGGGAGTTTCCCCCATATATAAGTCCAGAACCTTAGCTTTAGGGTAGAGCGCACGCATGAGAAGGGGGACACATGCACCCGGGGACTAGGTTTTGCATGTTTCAACATAGCACCACTTCCATGCATGTGCTAGGGCCACATGCAAGTCCTGAGGTATTCCGACGCCTGAGCGTGGTCTCCCGGAACCCTGATCTGTGGCATCGACTGCCTACCCCTAGACGCCCCTCCGACAGGTAGCCCGGAGTAGCACTCTCTTGTTTTGTGTTTCTTTAGGTCATATGATGATGTAAAACCATGGTTATTCACAAGGGGAGGGCACTATCCTACCTGTTTCACCCGAACGGGAGTTTCCCCTTATATAAGTCCGTAACCTTAGCTTTAGGTTACACAAGACGCATGAGAAGGGGGACACATGCACCCGGGACTAGGTTTTGCATGTTTCAACATAGCACCACACTTCCATGCATGTGCTAGGGGCCACATGCAAGTCCTTGAGGTATTCCGACGCCCCGGAGCGTGGTCTCCCTGAACCTCGATCTGTGGTATCGGATCGACTACCCCTAGACGCCCCTCCGATGCTGGTAGCCCGGAGTAAAGACTCTCTTGTTTTGTGTTTGTTTAGGTCATATGATGATGTAAAACCATGGTGTTTCACAAGGAGGGCACTATCCTACCAGCTTTCATCGGAACAGGAGTTTCTTATATAAGTCCGTAACCTTAGCTTTAGGTTACAAGCGCACACATGAGAAGGGGACACATGAACCCGGGACTATGTTTTGCATGTTTCAACATAGCAATTACATTTCCATGCATGTGCTAGCCACATGCAAGTCCTGAGGTATTCCACGCCCGAGCGTGGTCTCCATGAACCCTCGATCCGTAAGTATCCGGATCATCTACCCCTTAGACGCCCCTCCGACAGGGGTAGCCCAGTAGCACTCTCTTGTTTTGTGTTTGTTTAGGTCATATGATGATGTAAACCATGGTGCTACACAATGGGAGGGCACTATCCTACCCGGTTTCACCCGAAAGGGGAGTTTCCCCCTTAAATAAGTCCAGAACGTTAGCTTTAGGTTACAGCTTAGCGACGATAAGAAGGGGGGACACATGCACCCGGGACTAGGTTTTGCATGTTTCAACATATCGCCACACTTCCATGCATGTGCTAGGGCCACATGCAAGTCCTTGAGGTATTCCGACGCCTCGTAGCGTGGTCTCCTCATGAACTCCGATCTCAGGCATCGGATCCTCTACCCCCTAGACGCCCCTCCGACAGGGTAGCCTGAGTAGCACTCTTTTTTTGTGTTTGTTTAGGTCATATGATGATGTAAACCATGGTGCTTCACAAGGGGAGGGCACTATCCTACCCGGTTTCACCCGAACGGGGAGTTTCCCCCTTATATAAGTCCAGAACCTTAGCTTTAGGGTACATCGCACGCATGAGAAGGGGGACACATGCACCCGGGGACTAGGTTTTGCATGTTTCAACATAGCACCACACTTCCATGCATGTGCTAGGGCCACATGCAAGTCCTTGAGGTATTCCGATGCCTTGGAGCGTGGTCTCCCGAACCCTGATCTGTGGGCATCGTATCCTCACCCCCTAGACGCCCCTCCCGATGTGGGTAGCCTGAGTAGCACTCTCTTGTTTTGTGTTTCTTTAGGTCATATGATGATGTAAAACCATGGTGCTTCACAAGTGAGGGCACTATCTCACCTGTTTCACCCGAACGGGAGTTTCCCCTTATATAAGTCCCGAACCTTAGCTTTAGGGTACAGCGCACGCATGAGAAGGGGGACACATGCACCCGGGGACTAGGTTTTGCATGTTTCAAAATAGCACCACACTTCCATGCATGTGATAGGGCCACATGCAAGTCCTTGAGGTATTCCGACGCCCCGGAGCGTGGTCTCCCACGGAACCCTGATCTGTGGGCATCAGATCGTCTACCCCCTAGACGTCCCTCTGACAGGTAGCCTTGAGTAAAGCACTCTCTTGTTTTTGTTTCT